>OX637288.1:2500-5002500 GCA_951799445.1 Pseudisothecium myosuroides | reverse complement strand
GACCAAGCTGTGTTTTTTTGGCAACATAGCAATTTTGGACAACTCACTACAAATGGAAATTTTTTTTTTTCTTTAAAATTTTTTATACAACGTGGAGATAAGGTTTTTCATTAAGGTCCAAAAAATTTTATAATTTTATAATTCATGGTTAAAAAGTTATTGTTTAATATGTAGTTTTTTTCTCGGCCGGGCAATGCGGATAGTTTTAAAAAATAAAAATTTAGAAACAAAAATTTGAAATTGGCTTTCTAGATTTATATAAGGTAAAAGTGTCATTTACCATACAGTGCGTAGTACTGGTGTCAAATAGAGAGAGGTTTGCCTTGGAAAATCACAACGATCCTAGGTGCAACTAAGAATGGCTTAAGAACAAAAGAAGTTGTTATTGTGTATAAATCTTGAATCTTGATTTTTAAATCTTTTGCACTGCCGTGGAATTGCTTTCCATAGCCTATCATGTGTAGGCTCTAGGTTGGCTCATGGATCAAAGTAACAATAACTGGATAAAAAAACACGGGATACGGTATAGATCAAACCAACAATATTCCACAAGATACCATTGGTGAATATGGCTTTTAAACTTTCAAACTCACGATTTGTTGGTCATCAAGCAAGTCTTGACCATGTAGAGAAAGAATCGCACTTCGTCGCCACGACACAAATGAGGCTAAACAATGGTTTAATCTACGCCGTCCGCAACAACAAAGTTTACAAAGGAAAAGAAAAGTCACAAGCCATAACACACAAGTCTTCAATGCCTCCTCCAATTTGAACTCCAATTCCAACTCCAATTTCAACACCTTAGTTGAACTTTGATTTGGTGTTATTATTGTTTCAAGAGTCCAATTCAAATGAATGATAACTTTTTAAAAAACTAATACAATTTTTTGCTCTTTTTCTATATCTCAAATCATTCTAACACTTTGCCCGAGTTTTATGGCCACTCAAATTTTCGGCCCTTAAAATTGAGGGCAATGAAACCTCATTCACTTCGACACTCACAAATCACATATAATAACTCCAAATATAATGAATGGCAACTTCATAAAAAGATAATATAATTTTTACTCTTCCTCTAAATCTCAAATTATTCTAATATACTCTCCAACTTCTATGGACATCCAAAATTTTGTCTTGTAGAATTGAGGGTAGCAGACCCTTTTTCACTTCAACATTTACAATTCATTCATAAAAACTCCAAATAGAATTGATAATAACTTTCTAAAAATTTAACAAACATTTTCACATTTTTTCAAGTTTTCATTGCAAACTAAAAGCCTACCTGTCTTTTATGGCCAGTCAAAGTCTCTACCCTTCACTTGAAAGGCCACAAACCCTCTTTCATTCAAATTAGTACAAATCTTTATTTTCAACTTTAATTCAAGTAAAAGAAGACTTTTTAAAAATACAACAATATGATGCTTAACTCTTTCAATTTTCAATCCAAAAATCTCAGTACCCAATATATTATGACTCCTCAAACAATCGGGCCTTATAAACCAACAACAAGGAAGAAGATGAATAATATCTTTCTTATCCTTCTATTTTGTTTTTCTTCTCAACCACACAAGTCAAGTCGAGTTCAGTACATATCTTGACCATAAGGCTACACTACCACCTATTGGTCATTAATTTTGACCATACAACTAAATTCATCATTTTATTTAAAAGATGAATCAATCCAAAATCACTAGAAAACAACTTATTTTTATCTTTCTTTCTATGACTTGAATATACTAAATAAAATTTGTAAAATCACTAATATGTCTAATAGAGGTAAAAAATCCAAATTCTTAAAGAAGCATCAATCCATCTACAAAATTCTGAAAATGCGTTTAATGGTCTTTGCAACATATTCTGTACAATCCGCCTTAGTTAAAGGATTGACCGGACCTTCTAACCAACGTTGGTGGCTACAACTCCCTTCTATAGGCTTGACCATACAAAAAATTTGATCGCCATTTAGACCCTTCAAAATACCTTTTAAATGTCACTTCTTAGTTGTCGTGTTCAACACATCTGATTTGCAACAAGATTACCAACGTTTGGATGTCACGTTGAAGATTTTTGTGCCATCGCTGCTCCACGCAAGCTTGTTTTGGTAATCAAGGAGGCCCTACTTCATCTTAAGGACGTTCATGTAGAAGTGCAAGACCAAACGGCAAAAGAGGCTGATCTGACAGTTGTGACAAAAGAAACTCAAATTTTGATCTTAGTTGAAGTTCATCATCTTGAAACTAAAAAAAACCTCCCGTTGAACATACTAAAATCTAAAGTGAAAAACAAATAAAAGCTGCATCAAATTGATGAAGCTTTCAAATGGATGCCTTTTCTTAAACAGATGGACCGCTCCATAATGAGAAGGCGTCACCTTGAAGCTACTAAAAATAATGTCAAACTTCATTATATACTATTATAATCTATTAATATATATTTACATCATATACGCATTTACAATGCGGCAACGATTACACCAACACTATAGCCACCTCAAATGGTGAAATCATTACAGTAGAAGATGACAGCACTAGCTGCAACAAATATCACGATCACTTTACTGACGCGTACCACATGAGTGGGCAAGATCTTGAAGGCCCTAAAAAGAGGATGATGATAAAACAAAGCGACAATCCACTCATATAATAGTAGTTGAAAGGACAATTGACGGCACCATGGAGAAGGCTACAATTACAACATTATGGTGAACCATAGACCGGATGATGGAATTGCAAGGAAAGAATCAATATTCCAAGGAGGTAGCAAGATTATGAACAGAAGAATGACCCGTATGCAGCATTAAGTTTAGATCTTTGATGGAGCTAACATACCAGAATCATGATAAACAAAAGAAAAAGACACAAAAGGAACAACTGGACTAAACTTGTAAGTTGGTAACAAGGCAAAATGAAAAAGCTAGCTGCAGAGCCATAAAGCATTGACTCAAGTTCTTCCACAAGGATCGTGGTAAGATAAAAGATAAGAAAAAAAAGAACAAGAGGAATTACAAGACCAGGTGGAAATCCAAACAACAAGTGCGAGTCTACATTTCCAAACCACTAGAAGAGGATTGGAAGCACAGGATTTAAAAGCCATGGATTCACAGGCCTATACAATAGCTAGTACAAGGACATTATTTGCATTCCTTTTTATTCAAATCAATCACTCAATTAACAACTCGACATCTCCAACTGGTCACTTCCATTGGGCAAAAACAATAGACCAAGTCAATGTAACATGTTGGATGGCCTTAGTTGTCATTGCCATGAATTATCCATATATGGCTTATATGAATGAAGGTTAAGTTGGTAGATCACCCTTGTATTGTTTAAAATAATTTAAAGTTGTGTTATGTTGAATGCATTGGTTTGTAACATGAAATGTGGGGTCATTGCAAGAAACATTGATACTACTTATTTGTCACAGGGACAATGCCGGAGCGTTCTTTTGCAATAACTTTTAAAGCACGACTCTTATAAATTTGAAACTTTTACTAGAAATGGTCGTCTTGAGTGCAATCATATTCCATTTTAAAAAAAATTAAAAATCATTTTATTTTTTAAAGTCATTTATTTAATCTTTAAAGTCACATTTTCAATTTTAGTTTCTTTAGTACAGTGGAGTATGCAAAATTAAAGATTTAGAGCTGAAATTTTGGTGGTGGCTATCCCTACAATAGGTGGTCATGTTCCTACAAAGGATTGTTTGAAAATATATTATTTTATGCCATCCATGTTCGTGCAAACAGGGTTCCCTTACGCTCACACTTCTAAATTTTGAAGATGGTTTCAAGATCATTTTTTTTTAGTAAAAATCTCTTCACCATGAGGTCTTCTCTTATAAATTGTTTTTAATTTCTTTTATAAATTATCTTTCCTATTTTAAATGTTAGACTGTCTATTTTCTTCAAAATTTCAGCTCAATCTATTTTGTGAATAACTTTTGATTTAGATTGTTTTTAGATCTAAAATTTGATGCTACGCTATTTTTATTATTATACAAATTATCTTTATGTTATTATATTTTTAAATATTTTTTTTCAAAAGGTCATAGTACTGGGAGCACTAGTCCAAAACAAGCCATAGAAGTAAAAATCATCAGGTCATTCTTGTAATCACACTATGGTTTTAACCACAAGAATGTAACTCGTTATGGAAATTATATGTTTTAGCCTTAATTAGGTATTAAAGGCCTTCACCAATCAATTATGAGGCCCAATATATTCATGATTTTTGTTTGTCAATTGGATGCTCTCATTGATTGCATATAATGATGGTTAATATATGTGTTTTGATGTTCAATGTAGTTTGATTATTGGTTAATTATGCAATGAAATATCTATGGGACTTGGGTGGGATTGTATGGGTTTAAAAAATTCATTAGGATTAGCGCCTATTTTTAATAATTTTTAATTTTTGTTAGAAAGTCCAAAAAGGGATCACTTCCTGAAATGTACCTCTCTATTAGTGGTTTCTTTAAGGCAGACTATCTTATTGATAAAACTATTGTATATTTATGTGGTGTATGTTCAAATACTTTTACTGCTCAATTGGCGTCAAATCCATTGACGTTGTGACATCGTTAATTTTCTTAAAGGGAGAATTATTCCACCAAGCTAATTCCATCCAATTATCTCTGGTGGTTTGCTCCTGACCCTAAAACCTTACAAATTATGATTGTTGGAGCTATCGATTGATTTCTGGTTTGAGACACAAGTGTCTCTTTTGAACTCATTGTGACAAACTGTCACAATGAGCTCATTAATTAATTTTATTCTTACCCCCCAATCAATTCAAAAAACATTTTAAATTAAATTTTTTTCAAGACCTCCCCCCTCCCCCCCTCTTTGTAATTTTCAGAATCAAGTAATCTCACAATCAATATGGGATATCTGGTTTTTCCAAGTACGTATCCCAATACATACATATCTGTATATGTATGTACGTATCTATATCCGTATTTGTATCAACGTATTGTATCCATATCCATATATCCATATCAGCATATTGTATGCATATCTGCGTATGCGTATCAGAGTTTTTTTTGAAATCAACGGTTGTGGGGGTGGTTTGTAATTTTTTTTCCTAAAAAATCAACGGCTCTCATTTTTTAGGAGGTAGGGGGGTTGTTAATTAATGGCAAAACCTCATTTTGCCTCTTTTCAGTATATTGTGCTCTTGATCAATTAGTTCCTAATCCCTAAATGAACTTATAATTGTGATTGTAAAGTGACCAATTGATGTTTACTCTTTACACTTGATCAATCAATTCCTAAACCCTAGATCTTGCAAATTGCAACTTTTAGAGTCGTTGGTTGATGTATGCTCTTGATCAATTAGTTTTTTGAACCTTAAACTCTACCCTTAGGCCTAACTTTAAAAAAAAATTGTGACAAGCTCGAGTCATCAATCAATGTGTTTTCTTGATCAATGAATTTTAAAACATTGATTTCATTATTTGAATCTAGCTAATTCATTGCTTCCACTCATCTTTATAAATGTTTATGTGCAGAGTCTCTTTCATCATTCTTGAAGATACCAATATGACAGCACCTACTATAAGATCATCACACCAATACCCTTCTGATCTTTCTAAGGTTCGATTGTGTCTTTAATTGTCAGGTTCATAAAAATTAGAAAGAATATGATGTACGTTTTTTGTGGATTTTACTCCTCACAATTAGTGATTGAAGCAATTTTGTACTAGTGATGAGACGATTTTGGGTGCAAGTGTAGTCAAGTGTCAACCCATCTGATGTGATATCAAAAACTCTTTCTACACCATATCAAAAACTTGAAGTAAGACTATTAGGATCTGATTTTGGCAAAACCGATTATTTGGATCTAAAATTTTATGTACCTATTAAGGCTGTATCTTGCAAATTTGCATACCAATATCTTAGCAAGTGACATCTAATATGTTATGTTGTAAAGGAAATTTGTCGAGCTATTGTTGCATGCCAAGATATTTGAGATCTACACTAAGTTACGTACTCCTACTTCAACTTCTTGGCAATAAAACAACCAAGAGTAACACTAAGCTTACAAATGCCACCCTACAACCAATACTAATGTATATAATTTGCTTTACACTCAATTTAGATGCCATGCTTGCAAATGACAAAGTGATGATGACTCAATAGAAAAAGAATGGGGCCCCCAAAGGCATGCCAAATCTAAATCAACAATGCTAGAAGTGCAAATAAAAAAATATTTACTCTATCTCAAAATAGTATCAATGTTCTTTTTGTATTTTTAGAAAAAAAACAGCAATATTATCTTGAGACAAAGGGAGTAATATTCTAAAAAAATATTAGTTTTATAAAAAAAAATCACAATCTGGTGTGGCACCTTGAAATTTTAATATTTTTTATTTTTCATTTTTATTTGCATTGGTGGTCCAAATGTAGCGGTCCTTTTTTGATGCCCCATTCTTTTTCTAATGCAAGTGGCAAAGAGTGTGTAAGAAAGTGCGGCATTGTAAACTCCAAACTCGCCTTGACTTCAACACCTTTTTTCCTACCAACTTGTGTGAAAGCAAATATTTCAACATGGCCATGTTGGAAGCCAAAATAATGGACATAAATATACTACGTGAGATTATTTCTAGGTTTGAACTAGGTTTTTTTTTTTACATTTTTTATAAAGTGCCAAAGTGGCGATGTAAAATGTTAAAGTGGTGCTCCAAATTTCAACATTCATCCACATATTGGATAGAAAATATCACATTATTATATCACATGTCTATAATTCTATTTTCATCCACAATCTGGTGAATTCATCCAAGAGTTTTTTTAAATTCCAAGTTTTGTGGCAAAAAACTTTATGATTTTTTGCCATTTTTGAGCCAAATTATTTTTTTCTGGTGCAATCTGGCACCAGAAAGCCAAAAAAAAAAAGAAGCCCTGGTCTGAACCAATTCAAAATCTCAACTTCCAAAACTCAAAGCAGTCAGGGCAGTGTAAAAAAGGAGTCCACGTGGGTAGCCAGATGGACGCACGATAGGCCACGTGGGATTAAATCGGGGTCCGAAGCAGGAGGTCCAATCATCTGACGCGGTGTCGAAGGTTTGGTCCGGGACTTGTGTGTGTTGCTTTGCAAAACGAAGTGCAGCCACAGAAGACCAAGAAGAAGAAGACAAAGCTGAAGAAGACGGACAGGGTCGGCTATGGCGCCTTCCGGTCTGCTCTCCCTGCCCACGACGCCCTTCACTGGTGCTGCTTTCGTTGCGGATTCGCGAGCCTGTTCCGGCGGTCGAGCTGCTGCGGAGGGGGAGAAGCGCTCCGTGCGGTTCGAGCGGCAGCAGCAGCTGGGGCTGCGCTCCAGGAACAAGGCACTGGTACGTTGTATTTTTCGTTGCATTTTGGTTGCTTGGATTGCTCAGTTTTGGATGGAATTCTGGATGAGTCACCTTTGCCGAATTACTCAGTGTGCAAATTTGGTGATAATTCTATCATCTGCAAAGTAAGAGTGTGACAAGGATTGGAATTCAAGTCTCTCAGCTATCGGAGCAGTTCTCCGGTGTTTAGGGGTTTACAAGAAGCTCTTTACCGTTACTATTATTCAATTTGATGGATCCGTGTTAAGAAATGCAAACATTTTCGTGAGTATGTCGATCCTAAAATTGATAGAACCTCTAGTTTTTAAAAAAAATTCTGTCGCATTGATCTGTGAATCGCACATCTGTTTACAGCAAATGGGAGAATTAGATTCATGTCAGCCTGGATTTGTCTTTTCTCTTTAAGAATTGCTCTGTGTCTTTCTAACTCATGGTCAATGCTTGTGGTGCTTCTGCAAGGAAGTTGAGAGCATGTATTGTTTTAGAGGAGCGTGAACCTGGTTATGGGCCGTTACTCTCGTCCTCACCGTCTACAAATCAAGTCTCTGACAATGGAGAGGAAAAGCTTGATAAGGTATGTGACTTTCTTACTAACATGATTCGGAAGGGCAGTGCAGCAATTTCTTTCTAAACTACACTACTTTTCCATCCATGGACTCTTTCTCTTAATTTTGTCTTGAAGTCAATGTCCGCGACGTGGAGAATGTCGTGCAAGCTCCTGCTTGAAGATACTTTCTCTCTCCAAATGTAGAGTGATCTTTCCAATGGCCTAGATGCACAGGCGCAGATTGGAGTGCCCTGCCCTTCTGTGTTGAAATTTTCTAGATTACAAATACGAGTTCGGGGCAATTTTTGAACCGTTTTTCTACTTTACTTGAGGTCAGTGAAGATGGAGATCTTACAGAAAGAATTGTCGCACAGGCAGAAAGACCACCTGACTCATCAGAGGTGGGCGATGAAGTAAAACCCTTCATGTCAGAGGAGCAACGGCTTGCGGAGGAGCAATCTAGAAGAAGGCTGGAGGAGTTGACACGAGTGAGTGCTCAAAGCGCAGTGTTCTTAAGAAAATGTTGAACAAATTTTTCTAATCACATACTAATTTTCCACTGTAAGAGAAGGAATCGTTTTGCAAGCATGTATTTGTGAGTAAGCCTTCCATAGTGCAGCTACTCTGATCAAAGATGTTGCCACTGCATGATCTCACTGCATCAATCAATATAGTTGGAGTTTGGCAAAGCTCATTGCTATTGCCTATCGAATAGGGAATTTGATATAAGCCCATTCTATGTCTCTGGAATAGCAAGCGATGGAAGAAGCTAGGATCAAGAAAGAAGCAGAATTTTTATTTCAGATGAGCCAGCGAGCTTATGGGCGTGGTGTATATGACAAGAGTGTAGAAATGCTGGAAGCTGCTCTTACCAGAGTCCCAGGTGCTTCCAATCTCGGTGGGGAGGTAAGATTAGGACAGAGACTAATGCTGCCCAGTAATATGATGGCTTAGATCAGAACTTATCCAGGAAGATGCATTCATTTCCTTCAAGGTTAGGCAGCAGAACAGTAGAGTTGAAATTTTTGGTGCATTAATCGGTTCTATCAAGCTTTCGATTGTTGAGTCTTGGGAACAGTGTGGTTACTTGTAGTGTGCCATCATACTTCTAGAAACATGAAGTGATTACTTGCTGTTGGTCATGCTCTACTAGAATTAGACGTGTGTCCATACGTTTCACATAGAGACGGTCTTCCCCAAGAACGTAATATGTCAGCTTTAGTTCGTCTTGCTTTCTATGTCGTAGATGGTGGGGAAACGCAATTTCATGACACTGTATACCTGTGTGTCTTTGATGGAGATAATCAGATCCAGATTTGGCTGGCTATGGCATATGATGCAGTTGGTCGACATGCGGATTGTATTGCTCTGTACAAGCGTCTAGAAGGCTCTCATCCCAACAAGATTCTTCGGAAGCAGGCTGCTGATTTACGATACATTTTAGATGCTCCCAAACTCAAAATCTCAAGAGATGAAATGGTCAAAATACCACTAATTGAAAAGGACTACGATAGGTAAACATTCGATACGAGAATTCATTTTATTCCATTCCATTTGCACTTATATAGCTTCCAAAAAAACACCTGGATCGGTAATATCCAGTGCTTTAATATTTGCGAGCTTTTCAGGTGGGACAAGTCAGTAAGGCTCATCAGGGGCATGTTCGTTGTCTATTTAACCAAGATTCACCAGAGGGCTGACAGATTTATAATTGCTCTGCTTGCAGGAAAGCTAAGACATGGAGCCAGTTGGTGAAAGAGAAAAGAAGGAAGCCTTTGAAAAAGTCACCGCAAAGTAGAGATTACCTACAAGATTGGTTGGTGTGGAAGCCTCCCCGTTGGGAAAAGAGTCCGTACTTTTGGGTGGCACTAACAGTATGGCTTACTTTAGTTGGTGTTTCCGTCATCCAAAACTGATTCTTTTGTACAGCATCTTAAATTTTATTAGCCTTTCCACACATCTTTCATCTGTTTTTTAAGACAAATGAAGTCCCAGCAAGGAGGATGTTCAATATGTACAGCGACTTCAAGAAATGAGTCTATGAGGGTATTTGACTCAGAAAAGTAACAATGTAGAGAGTATGAAGAATTAAAGCAAGAAATTTTGAACATGAAAGTTTGAGAGCATGAAGTAACACACAACCTAGAGAAAATTGAAAAGAAATTGCCATTAAATTTAAAAAGTACATAATGCCAAAGTTGACTATGTACATAGACTCATTTTTTGAGGTGCCATATACAAAGTGGTCAAAATCTAGTCCATTTGCCACGAGCAGCCAAAACAGCGGCAATTCGATTTGGCAAGCTAGCATACAGTCTCTCACATTGCTCTGGAGTGATGGCTCTAAAACTTTCCTCCACACGCTCCTATAACTGTAAAAGACCTATAGGAGGAGTTGGATAGGAATTCAAACGATGTTTGAGAATTGCCCAAATATGTTCTATGGGATTTAGGTCTAGGGATTGGGCTGGCCACTTCAAACTAGAAAATGGTTGCTCCAAAAACCATTTCTGAACAATCTTTGCTTTATGTATAGGAGCAGTATCATGCTGGAAAATGACTTCATCAAAGTTGAAGTATCCTAATCTCTCCAAACTCAAGTACAAATCTCCATGTAAGATTGGAATATAGTCCTTTGCATTTAAACGCCCATCCACCTTCTGTAAATCACCTAGACCTCTTGCTATCATACAACTCCATAGCATCAAAGACCCTCCACCATGCTTCATTGTTTGCTTCACCGCACGATCAAGCAAGCTCTCGTTGTCATTGACCCAACACCAAGTCCTCCCATCTGAATTAAAATGATTTATCTTTGTCTCATCGCTAAATACAACTCTCTTCCAATCTTCTACTATCCAATCTTTGTGAATTGTTGCAAAGCGTAGCCTTTCTTATACATTTTTCCGTGACAAACAAGGCTTTGGTACCTTCTCACAAGCACTCAATCCAGCATCTCTCAAGCATATCGCAGTGTATTGTCACAAAACCCTACTTCTCTATCCACTCTCAACACTTTTGCTGCCTGTACTGCCGTTTCCAACCCTCCAACCGTGACCAAACGCACTGCACGTCGTCTCTCTAAAGCGGTAAGAATCTTTGGAGCACCTCGTTTTGGCAATTCTAAGCTACTACAATGTTTCTTCCTCACTCTAATCACTGTACTTTGTGAGAAACCAAGAGACTTTGCAACCACTCTTGTACTCTTACCTTTCAATAAAAGAGCAATAATATCTGTTACTTTCTCTCGTGGAATTGGCTTCATTGTGCGAATTCTACTTCCTACACTACACAGTATACTCTAGAAGGGAGTAGAGAAGAGAATCCACAAAAAATTGAACCAAAAAAACACAAATCCTCTAAGCTCCACACTCAGCTGGAGTTGCTTCAGAACCCGCCTCAAGAAATGAGTCTATCAGGGTGCATGCTCATCTGTGATGGTAACTCAAAATGTGGATATTATTTTGGCAAATGGCCATGTGAAATGCATTACCAGTGCATTAGGCACAGTGTAATATTTTTTTAAACTTTAGTCGCCTTCCAGTTTTCCAGCTGGCCATCATTAATGCTTACTGACAAGGGCTTTGACTCATTTGTTGAGGTCACTGTATCTGTCTCAAGATTGGTTCAATTCATGGCAATGTTCAGGATGCACGAGGCCTCACGATTTTGCTCAGACTCAGATTCATACTGTTAAGCTTCTCGCGGAATTTCCTCACAGATTTGTTGAGGTCGCATTCGGTACCTAACCTCTCTCCCGCAGGAACATTCTTACAAACAGCCGGATGACTTCACATAAACATGGGCCATCTTTAATTCTCGAGTTTAATTCACAAACAACAGCACCATCCAGCCCGTGCAACATGAGAAGCACGGTGGCCACAAACTTGGAGTCAGCATAGTATTCTCACATTTAGCTTACTGCAAATGTGATCACAAAACATTCCACTTAAAATCAATGTTCCCTCTCGTGGCGTTGCTGTAAGGGCATATCTGATGGGCGTCCTCGATCACCTTCTCAGCGGTCGCCTTGTCCACCCCCTCCAATTTGACATCGAACTCCACCCTGATACTCATTTTACCCTGGTCGTCTTGCTGCAGAGAGACATGGCTGTCGATGGCGCTGCCCTTCACAGAGGCCTTGTTGTTTTTGGCAGCCAAGCCAATGGCGCCCTGGAAGCAAGCTGCAACATATAATCTTCCGGTTATCAAAGGGTATCATGATTACACACGTTATAAAAAAAAACTTACAATCATCGTCAGTATGGAATCAATTCAGTGTTGTTAGGTAGAGGATACTGAAAAATAAGGGACCAGATCGGGTCTCCTATACTATTGAGCTCATGAAATTTCTGCAGTAGTAAAAATTTGGTCTAAACAGATTTGTTTCTCGTACCCAAATATCGTTCCAACGCTCTATAAATCTCCCAAAAATCAAATTTCTACATATGTTCAAATTCTTAACAGCGATGCAAACTTTATACTCTACTTTATATATCATATGAGCACTTTAAGTGTTGCAAACAATGGATACCTGCGTAACCAGCTGCAAACAACTGTTCGGGGTTGGTGTGCGTGCCAGGTCCTCCCATGGCTTTTGGAAGGCCAAGCGTCAGCTTTAAATTTCCGTCCTCGGAAGAGACCTCTCCATCTGCTCGACCACCCTTCACAAACGCTTGCGCTGTGAAGAGTGTTTTAGTGGCATACTCACGGTTGGGAGCAGACAATAACAAGGACGATCGGCGCAAGGCGTGTCGAAGCATCATGTTCGCCTGCGAGTAACTTAATTGGATTCAATGCCGTAACCAACTACCTCCACGTTCTCTGTCACTGATTTCAAATAAGACGAGGCAAGAACCCGAGTTGTTGCTTCCTTCTTCAGCAACTCCGTTCTGAAATTAGCATTCCAAAATGGCAATGTAACGCTCAGTCCATGAAATAAAGGAAAACTAAATGGCGATCAATCTCTACATTAAGCGATCAATTCCTCAGGAGGATAAAACATCTGAGCTTTATTAGAGCAGAAAATTAAAGTAAACTAACATTACTTTTCAGCTTCTGAGTTGCGGGGCAAGCATCTGCTACGACGAAACTCATTCCAAGCACTGGATCGGAATAAACTCAAATGTAGACCATCGCTTTTCCTCGAGAAATCACACGGATCCCGTGATCACTAACCAGACATTACGGACTGAGCGGTCAGCCGTCTTAATATTGGAAGGAGTTCCCGCTCACGAACAGAAAGAAAAGAACAAAACAAACAACCGATTGTGCGAATTAAAGTCAATCTTTCCGCTCACGCACTGTTTGACCTCAAAAAATTTCACTGTCGTGACGCGGCATAGTCACAACGAGAAAAATAGCAATCTCAACGAATGCTCCACAATTCCGCAGGGATGACAAAGTCACAATCGGGGTCACAATAATGCTTAATTACAAGAAAACAGAGCGTTCCGTTCTCACAATTTTTCGACTGCTTTAAGCTGCCTTTTTTTCTC
Source organism: Pseudisothecium myosuroides (assembly GCA_951799445.1). NCBI lineage: Eukaryota > Viridiplantae > Streptophyta > Bryopsida > Hypnales > Lembophyllaceae > Pseudisothecium > Pseudisothecium myosuroides. The sequence goes on along the minus strand of OX637288.1, from coordinate 4,989,120 downwards.
GATTCTACTCTTTAAAATCCGTTCGTATGCTGTAAGTACACAAACAAAGATTGAAAAACATGAAAAAGCGTTAAAGTTATTCCTGAATTTAAAACTGGAGAGCAAGAATATTTCGAATTCCGTAACGAAGTGATACGACAACGAATGCTCAATGATCTCAACAAGAACAGCAATCTCAACGAATGCTCCACAATTCCGCAGGGATGACAAAGTTACAATCGGGGTCACAATAATGCTCAATTACAAGAAAACAGAGCGTTCCGTTCTCACAATTTTTCGACTGCCTTAAGCTGCCTTTCTTTCTCGATTCTACTCTTTAAAATCCGTTCGTATGCTGTAAGCGTTCAAGTTGTTCCTGAATTCAAAACTGGAGAGTTGATTTCCGAATTCCGTGACGAAGCGATAATGCCATCGATACTTGCCTATTAACTCGCGCTTCATCAATTTACGACAAGAGGGAGGATCTTCCAATTCCAATTAAGCGCCAGGCAAATCTACAACTGAAATTAAATGAAGCTCCAAAAAAACGTCAAGCAGCTGTGCGAGAGACACTGATACTTACCCGAGAAGTAGCAAGTCTTGAAATAAGTAGCTCGCGCTTCACACGCGACGATCGTCTTTCCTCGCCGGGTCGTCAATTGGAAGATGGAGAAGCAGCTGAAGGGGAAATTAAAACATGAGAGAGTGTGAGGAGGACGCTGCAGAGGAGGTGATGCTTCCTACGGAACTTCCTGAGTTAGCCCTACACTTTGGATTCGGCACAATAATTTCCTCTTGGACCGAATGCATGCACCACCATCCTCTTGCATGTGGCGGCCTCAGGCCAGCCCTGTGTTGTCTTCTTGGCTTTTGAGATTTTGGGAATGAGAAATTAAAAAATTTAGTAGAAGCTTCAGGGCTTTCTTTTTCATTTTTTATGAAGTGCCAACTGAAGGTGGCGATATAAAATGTTATAGTGGTGCTCCAAATTTCAACATTCATCCACATATTGGATAGAAAAACAATACATTAGCACATATCCCTTGTCTATAATTCTATTTTCATCCACAATCTGGCAATTTCATCCAAGATTTTTTTTCAATTCAAAGTTTTCTGGTGAAAAACTTCACAACTTTTTGCCATTTTTTAGCCAAATTCTTTTTTTCTAGTGCAATCTGGCACCAAAAAGCAAAAAAAAAAAAAAAAAACTTGCTTACGACCTATTTGCAACCACTTAAGCATTTCAGCATAGGATTTGGTGGACGAAATTTTTTCCCCATGCGGGGAAATAGATTTCAGACAGATTTGAAAATTTTCTTCATTTTTTAGCCTATAAACAAAATTACGATGTTCAATACTTTTGGTCAAAGATTCTATGAAACCTATCATCTCGTTATATAGATATATCTAATTCCGTCCATAAGCTCGTCAGGAAATAGACCGCAAATCAACCGCTCACTACATTATAGATGAGCGGTTACACATGGCTACTTGATCGGAAATACAATAGTCTATGCTGTGGAAATTGGAGGGTGATGAAGAATGGGTTGCTTACTCTAATTAAAATATACTCAATAACGGTGCTCAATGCAACGTTTTTGTTTTGAGCAAAAATTTGCTTGACCCACCAAATTCTGACCTCTTTGTTGATGCCCCCCCCCCCCCCTAAAATTGGCCTATTGTATATAGCAATGCTAGCAAGCTAACATGCGGCCAAAAAGAAACTTCGGCTCAATGAGGAGAAGAGGCTTTGTAGAACAAAAAATTGCCCCAAGGAAGTTTGAGTAGCTACCTTATGTGCACTACAAGAGAAAGGGATGTTTTAAGTAGTGTCCTAGACATCACGTCTTTTAAGTAACGTCTTTTAAGTAAGTTTTTAAGTAAAATTTTACTAAAAAGATTGTCTTTTTAGTAAAGTTTTACTTAAAAACTTACTTAAAAGACGTTATTTAAAAGACGTGATGTCTAGGACACTACTTAAAACACCCCTTTCTCTTGTAGTGGTGGAAAGCAAATCAATGTTACTAGGATAGATCTTTTTGTATTGTAGTTGCTTGTTGTTTATATATGTGGTGTGTTTATTATCTCTATGTTTAGGAAGGGATATAATAGAACTTCCATAAGGTAATAGCCCCAGGACCGGAGGAGAATATTACATCAGAAAGGTTATTGCTTTAGAAAAGGGTTATTACATTAATGACGTTTGAAGATTTTTTTAGTAAGCTACAATTTTATGGTCTTCCTGGATTGAAGTGACATTCACTACACAAAATAGAGAAATTAGGTTGCCTTAACAATTAGGTTGCTTTACTTCAAAAAAGTTTACTTTACAAGCCATCAAAGTCAACAAATATTTTCACAAATATTTTTGTTTGTACACATGGAGGTTCATGAGTCCCAATTACAACAATACTTAATTCAAAAGTAGTGCATTCTTGTATAAAAACAATAAATATTTATATAGTGTAGAATGTCGAGAAATTAGTATGGGGCAACCTAATCTCACTATTTTGTGTAGAGTAAGGGTTGTCTATCTTGACATGACTTGGAGTTTTCACGTTGTGATGTTACGTCATGACCCATCAAGATTCTGTCATAATCCTGATAATCCTAACCCTAATCCTAACCCCTAAATTCTAAAAATTTCAAGAACTTTTTTTCTTTATTTTATGACAATCATGGATGGAAAATCAAATGTATTACTACTATTTAACATGTTAGTTCAATTCATGCTATTCTCTCTAAAAAAATTTATGATATTCTACCCAAATAGTTAGAATATTCCATCATGATAGATTTTGGGGTTATGTTACCTTGACCAAAGCGACATCTAGATTCCAAATTCAATGAAAATATTTTTTTTACTTATTTTATACATTTTTAATGTGTCTAAGTCGGGATTGAAGAAATAATATCACTTTAGAGAGGTTATTGGCTTATTGAAGTTCATGTTATAGAAGTTCTACTCTATTATGCAATGGTTCAGAAATTCAAAAGCTATAAAGGTGAATGACAAACCAATCCATTCCCACAATTGTCATCAATCCATTCCACAAATCAGATTAGTAAGGGGTTGAAGCACTATGTATAATATTAATTTTCTTAACATCATTGTAAAGATTTGTATGTCTTGAAATTGTATTTCGTACATTGTCATCAATAAGCTACTATGTGCCTTATTAAATCCTACAATACATGTGATTAACCTTTAAAGGACTATGAGTGCAGATTTTTTCAACAATGAATGAACGGAAACACATCCCAAATTCACCAAAATGCGTTTTTTCATCCATCAATTTTTTAAGATTCTTATATTAGTTCTTTAACATTTATACAGTGTAGATTATGAAGATTTTGCTTTACAAATATTCTATAATTCAAAGGGTATCGGTAGGTCTAGAATCAAAAAGTAACTTTTTTAGTTCAAAAAATGACCCTTCAAAACGACTTGATTCAAAAAATAAAATAATTTTTTTCAAAAACCACTATGATTAGAACTTAGCATTTTGAACTTATAGAAAAGAAATTCTTATATAAATCATATATATATATATATTCAATCTACAATTGATTTTAGAAGGAATTTTTAATTTCTGGTTTGAAATTTTATTGTAAAATATTGGTTTGCTTATTTGTTCTAACTGTATGGATGTGATTTATAAATCATGTTTTACAAACTATTGTTTGAGAGTCATCATTAAAATATATTGTTCTAAGTTGCACTTTATAATCGATCTTCACAATTTTGGAAATCTGGACAACTCCCTGGTCCTTTACGGGCTAATAAATGTTTTCAAACATAAATAATGGAAATTTGTGGTTATGTGAAATTTGTAAATGAAAACCTTGAATGAAAAATTAACATTTAAATTCCGAAAACTATCAAATGTTTGCAACTATGCAATAAATCTATTACTTGTATTTTATACAATCCAAATGGCACCTAATCCAATCCAATTGATATCACATGACAAAAATATGATCAGAAAAGTCATAGGACATATAAATGATGGCATTTGTAGGCTTGACATTTTCTAATAAATATGTGAAGGATGTATATGTACTATAATAAAAGTTAGTAAAATAATTCAGTGGAAATCAATTGCATGTTTTTTTCTTACCACTATTCTTTTTTAATAACTTTCCAACGATATATTACATGCCCGAAAATTCTCAAAATTTTAGTCATAAAATGAAAAGAAAAATTTCATTTGTAGTCATTTTGGGACTACACAGAATAGTGGTCAAAAGAATTGCAATTGATTTCCACTACAAGTATTTTTACCAACTTTTGTTATAATGATGTGATCATTATAATAAGTTTTCTTAATTTTCAAGAAGCTTTCTACAATGGTCCTCCTAGTTGTAAAATCTAAGGTGCAAAATGAATTTTGGAAGGTTAAAGCTACTGGTTTTTGTTACTAGTTTTCTCCTTCTTTTGGGCTTGTTTTAACATTGTTGAAGTAGCAGCTATAACTTTAACATTTCCAATCATGCATGCAATTACATCTAGGGGATCATAGCTTTCATCAACTATTTCACTTGTAGAATAATCTTTTACATGTGGTTGAAGACATTGGCTGCAAAATTGGCCATTACAAACACACTAATGATACACACCATAATTACATCAACATTTAACAATCCTAATGCAATCCAATGTTTATACAAGTAGTAGTAGAAAGAAACATGATTCAAGAGTCTATGTATACCAAAAGCAAATGTAATAATGGATTAGTAACATACTGACCTTTTTCCCTTTTGGCATTACTAGGTCTTAATTTCATCCAATACTTAAAGCCTTGCAAAGTCTCATATGGTGTGCACATAGGCATTGCATTAAGCAACAAGGAGTTTCAGTTGGATAACTTATTAGAGAATCTAGATCTATCAACTTTTCTTGCTCATCACCTCCCAATTCTTGTAGATTCTCATTTGGTAGCTAGGAATGTTGCAATCACCTATTTACCTATTTTTTCTTGGTGCCTCTTGCTTAATCTACACTCTACTTTGTTTGCATTCTTTAAGTTGAGCATATGATCGTCAGTTACATCACATGGGTTTGCATCCACTTCTGCTTCATCATGATGTTTTTCTAAAACCCAACAATACATATGGATTTTATTAACAAAAAAAACACTATCCAGGGTAAAAAAATATGTAATCTACAGAAAAAACATTTATTATGAATGTAAATGGCTTGCAAAGTAGAATATTTATATTTCATTTGATAGCAACTTATTCAATGTTTTATTTGCATTTAGCTCATTCTAAACAACTTTGATTTAGAAATATATTGGTAAAGACTTTGTTTCATAGCCTAATATTCACTACTAACTCTCAAGTACATTTTTCATTCAATAATTGAAGTATTAGTCACTTAGACTTGCAAGTCTAAGTGGATTATTGGATTATATATTGGGAGAGCAGCTTCATTTTCATGAACAATAGCCTCTATCTTTATAGAGGTACAATCTCAAGAAAAATTTCTATTTTTTTGCATTTGTAATCTTTTTTTGAGGCTAAGCTAACTTTGTCCCTTGAATCAAAGTCAAAAATTGCAAGTTTTTAATTATAGTTGATGATTCAACTATTATAGGGAATCAAATATTAGATACAACTAAAATTGACTCAAAGATTACAAAAAGCGCTCTAGAAATGAAATGTATCCAAAGCAAAGAAGGAAAAATTATATAAAACAAATTTCTTGTAATAGAACCTTCAGTGATGCTAGCAAAAGGGTCATAAGATGGCCCAACTCAAAGAACAATTTTAGCATTGTTGTTAGCCGCCTTTATTTTTATTTAGCAAAAGGGCCAAAAGATGGCCCAACTCAAAGAGCAGTTTTAGCATTGCTGTTAGCCGCCTTTATTTTTATTTTTTAATATTGCATTTGTCTTTATGTCCTTCCTACTAAATGCTAAGGTTTACTATATCCACATCATACTATGCAAAAAAAGATTCCATGTGCTTAAAATAATAAAATTTTAATAATTGGAAAAATTGGAAAATTGGGTAAGATAAACATATAACCCATAAGGATAGTCATAGTTCCTTTTCACCTTCATCTTGCTTTGCATACTTTCCTTTTATTTTCTTCAATTTTTCCTCTCTTCCTTGTCCAACTTTCTCTAAAGATGCTATGTTATCTTTACTTACAACTAGAGTCATTCATCTTTGACCTAGCTCGTAAGTCTAGTGCACAATCAAATGAAGCATCTATTCCTATAGATTTGTCATCACTATTTTCCTCTTCATTATCAACATTCACTACTTGTTTCTCAATTTCTACCTCAACACTAGTATATTTGTATCATCAAGTGCCACCTCATTCATATATATCTATTGATCTTCTACTTCATTTATAGAATTGATTTCTCATGCTATATCAACATTTTTGGAAGAAGTGCCTGCACTAACATGGGGTACAAAGGTTAGCATCCACGCATGTGGTTGGGATTTTCCTCCCCTTGCGTTGCATCTTTATGAGGAAGTACCACACCATCTTGTTTGGTTGCCCCTTTGGAATTGGAAATATCCCCTTCTTCCCCCTTTGAAACTCGCCTTTCATTTACATGTATTGCAATGCAACTATTGTCTATTCTAAATAACAAGCTACAACCTATAACAAGAGGGTTGTGAGGGAGAAAGTTTTTCCCCTTGACCATGAAACTACCAACTCTGAGGTACTTTCTAGATGGTGTTGTCTTGCTAACTTGATGGACTTCAACCTACAACGTACTAGTCACAATCTTGCTATTCTACACTTGACTCATGCACACCTAAATTAATTGAAGGCCACAAAGAATGAGTTAAAGCCATTGAGATAAATTGTCAAATCTTATTACTTAGGAAGGGAGGGAAAAAGACTCCCTCCTAATAACTGCTAGAAAATCTGCTAACTTACCATAAACAACCTAGCTTGGTTGATATTAAGTTGTGGTATTGGAATTCAAAGGATGATGATTTCTAATTTAACTTCAAAGCTCTAGGTAAATTGCATGCATCCTAAAAATTAATATGTAATTGCAATTTGAACATTGGGATTATAACCATGGTCTATTAATTGACTAATTATTGAATGGCACAAATATTTAATTTATACCATAATGTCCTACATTATAATATTTCCTCTATTTTTGAATAATACCACTAATTCCTTTGTGTTTCACAAAAGGAACACTAGTATTATTGGAAAACAGAGTAAATATATACTAACCACTGAATTTTTAGAAATTCTAAAACATATTTGTATTTGATATGAATTTCCTTACTTTTTCTTTAAGAATTGCTAACATGTGAGCCTAGGATCTTGAGCTCATGAGCCTAGGTACTTATGTTATAGGCACCTTCCATAGTTATAGGATACCTATATTATAGGTATGGATGAAATTGACATGTTGAACTTGACTTGAACCTACACAAAATATTGAAATTAGGTTGCCCCTCACTAATTTCTTGGCATTTGACACAATATAAATATTTACTATTACAATACAAGAATGCACTACTTTTGAGTTAGTTATTATTGTCAATGGGATTCATGAACCTCCATGTGCACAAATGGAAGTACCAATAGGAATATTTGTTGATTTTGATGGCTTGTAGAATAACTTTCTTGGGGTGAGGCAACCTAATTGTTAAGGCAACCTAATTTCACTATTGTGTACTTGCAAAGCTGCACTAACTAAGCATTTCTAATTTTAAAACCTCATCATCTTTATGCAATTTTAGTATCTTCAACAATTTGCATTCAAAATGTTGCGTACTGTAAAAAGATTATATTGATAAGAGGAGTTTTCACTCAAAACATACCTTTCCAGACTGAATCATATGTTCCCAATTCGATTGTTTATGTCAGGTATACAAATTTGTGTACATGTTTGGCAGCAAATTTACACGCACAAACAGAGATTCAAACAAAATCTCAACCTGAAGGACCATTGAAGACAGGTAAAAATGTGGACAAAGGTTACATCATCATTGCTAAACACAATCTAATGATGTAGCGAATTGAGAACACCGTATTCAACTGTAGACCATGTGAGCATGAATTACAACATTGCCCAATTGACAGTACCACATATCGAAGAAGCTGAACATCCACCTTCCTAAGCCTTTGAATATCCTCCTACTTGTTGAGAATATTCAAGCCGCACAAAACTAATTCTAATAGAGATGCAAAAGAATCACACATGCAATGCACTCATCTGTTCCATACAGTAATAGATCAGGAACTAGGCAGTAAATGAGTACAAACCACATGATGCTACTTTCTCATTTGAGTGAAGAGGCTTTGAACTGGAGGACTTGTGGTACCAAAAGCGGATTGTCCTGCCCCTCCAAAACCCCCACTCCCAATTGAATTCCCTCCAAAGGCTTGAAAACCTCCACCTCCAGTGACGCCAGAAAAACCTGCAAATCAAGGAGTCATTGACAAAAGTTGCAATTGAAATTTCTAATCCTAAATACTTGGATAACAATTTAATACAATAATCTTTCTAGATTGTTCACAGCAAGTCTGACTGACGAAAACAATCTCAAAAGTTTCAATGCACCAGACCCCAAATAGGTGTGGTGGTTTCTCAGATCCACATGGAGCACGTTCATAAAATTGAGTAAGGTCTGAAGCAAGAACTAACCACCTCCTGATGCTCCCGCTGCTCCCGCTGCTCCCGCAAAACCTCCCCCCGCGGCAGCACCAGCAAAACCACCTCCAGTTGAAGCACTAGCAAACCCTCCTCCAGTGCCAGCACTGGCAAAACCACCTCCCATGCCAGCACTAGGGAAACCTCCTCCTGACGCAGCACTACCGAACCCTGAACTTGGCGTGGAACCAAACGGGGTCGTCGACCCAAATCCCATTTGTCTTGTTTGACCAAATGCCCCCAGTGCACTTCCCAAGGCTTGCTGCCCAGGTCCAAGCTGAGATGGCTGCCCAAAACCACCTGCTCCAGGACTTCCAAACCCTGGACTAGTTCCTCCAGGGGTTGCGCCAAAAGGATTGCCGCTAGGAGGATTGGCCGTAGTGCTTCCGAAGGCTGATCCAAACGGACTAGCTCCAGACTGTGACGGTGAAGGGTTCCCGAAACCAAATCCTCCACTCGACTGTGCAGGTGACTGAGCAGACGGCAAGCTGAACGATGGTGGCCTGAAAAGTTGACCCTGGGGTGATGAAGTACCAAATGCTGAAGATGTTGGTTGAATACCAAACGCTGAAGAAGTTGGTTGAGTACCAAATACTGAAGAGGTTGGTTGCGTCCCAAATGCTGAAGAGGTTGGTTGAGTGCCGAATGCTGAAGAAGTTGGTTGAGTGCCGAATACTGAGGCAGTCTTTTGAGTACCAAATGCTGACGAAGTTGATTGAGTTCCAAATGGGGCAGGATTTCCAAATAAATTGGTCTTCGGAGCTTGGGAGGGAGCAGGAGTTGATGACCCTAGCCCTAAACCTCCAAGATTAAACCCTCCTAGAGATGTTGTCCCTCCAGTCACCTGTTCTTCATCCATGTCTTCCTCATCAGTGTCAGGAGTCGTAATCGGTGGCACACTGAAGGTAGCCGCTGGGGTGCTGGCAGCAGGGAAAACAAATGGAGTTTGGGAACTTGAAGAAGTGGTTATATTCGGTGAGGAAGTTGGTGCGAACAGCATATTTCCCACAGGCGATGATGTAGGCGTGAGGTTCGGAGTGGAGGCAGGTACATTCAGCGATGATGGTGGCTGGCCACCTTGAGCTTGAGGTACCAATAGATTTGATGGCGCGGCAACGGTATTACTTGCCTGAGTGCCAAATAATGTAGACTTTGCTGCAGTGGGAGGGGTAACTGACGATGGAGTAGGAATTGTTTGGCTTACAGTCGTACTAAAAGAAAGTTCTGGATTACTAGTTGCGTTGCCTACAGTACTCTGATTGGAAATAGTTTGAGCGGCAGGTGTGAGCGGCAGAGCCTGCTTCGCGTCATTTTTATGAGAGCCAGTATCACCTTCCCGTGAACCCGGCACTCTAGTCGTGGGGGCACTGAGGCTGAAGGAATTTGAGGACGGAGTAGCTGCATCTTGAATTGGCCCAGTCAATGACGATCGAGAAAATGAACCGGAGGAAAAGGAGGGAGTGCCAAATGAAGGAGTTCCGAATGAGGCAGCCTTGAATCCAAAACCAGGTCTCTCATCCTTCCCACTGTCCACTGAGAACGTCGAATTGGGATCGACGCCAAACTTTGTACTCTCAACGCCCAGCTTTGTGGTAGACACACTTCCACTCATAGTAGTAGACCCAGCAGAGCCGAAAACAGAGTTTGGGGAACTTGAAAATTTTGTACTTGAACCTGCAATTAAATTGTTTGTTGTACCCATGTTGCTTGCTGGCTTTCCTGAAGGTTCTAACGGAACAGCCGGATTGGCCACTGATGGTGTAGCAAAAGAGAATGACGATGCAGCGTTAGGAGAATTGTTGATTGTAAACCTGAATGCACTCGGTGACAGAGCATTAGATGGGGAAGGACCAAATGGGGATCCACTGGCAGCATTGGAGCTTGAGCTTAAACCCATGGTTTGGGTTGTTGTCGTCCTTCCAGGTGGTGGTCCAAATCTTGAGGTCATTGTTGGTACGGACTTCTCAGCAAACGATGATGCATTCCTTGGAGCTGCCAGATTAAAAAAAGAAGAATATAAGAACTATTTTCTTGTAAACACAAATACACAAGGGCAGAACAAACAGGAGGGAGACTCCGCAATCCAGATAGGCTGAATGAGAAACACACTACCTCATTCCGCCCTGGAAAATATACTACCGGCACCAGATGAACTTCATGTCAGTAAGTAAAGAACAAACGCCCAATCAAAGTGCAATGTTCTGCTGATACTTGCCTGCCTACAAACAAACGAACATTCCTGAATTCCAAAAAGTATTTCACTCATTTCAGGAATTAGATCTTACATGCTCTCTTTGAATCAGGTCGGCCGTCTCCCGACTGTTGTTCAAATAAGGTAGCAGATGACTGGGACCCCTGTAGACTTGAGATGGCCGAATTTGCTGAGAATCCACTAGAAACGGAAGGGCCCTTATTTTCAGGAGTAGATGTGGACGGAGCAGGACTCGAAGTAGCTGAGCGTGTCTGACTTGATAAAACCCGCCTCACGTGTCGAGGAGGGGCGGAACTCTCTTCGGAGGACTCCTGCTTGCAAAAATAAAATAGAAAGCTCACAATTTATTATCCAAACTATCCCACTTGAATCGTAACATAACAGACGTAAAGCACGCAAAAGAAACTGATCTTGTCAAGCTTGACTGCGGAACTTGAATAGAAATGAATATCTATTTCACAAAATGAAACAAGAATTACCATCTCTTCGACTTAAATGGAGTAGCAGATTAGACCAGAGATCAACAACAAAGTGCTTTGAAATGTTGGAGAATCGTAACTGAGCATAAACATTTCCAAGGAAATGGAAAATAATAAAAATAGGGGCTTTAAATGTCTTTTGTTCCTCAACAGCTTGAGAAGCAACTAATTCAACGAAGACGAAGATTTCACTACTATTATTGAAAACCGGAAAGCAATACAAAAAGAGATTAAGACATTCTCGCTCCAACAGCCCCTAGTTGGAGGTCATAGAACTTGGGAAAAAGTCTCAAAACGCACCTGAAAAGACCTTTGACGGATATGTTTGACGAGCATATTGCTAGAAGTACTTGAAGGGTTTGGCTGCTGAGAGGGAGTGTGGTATGAGACTCGTTCAATAGTTGTCTTTGGAGAGGCTCCTCCTGCTAATGCTAAGGCTTTTTGAACCTGTCAGAGTACACATAGGTGAGAATCCCTCAAAAAAAGAAAGAAAATAGTTGAAGAATGACGTACAAAAGAAAATTCCAACCATCTGAGATCAGCATATGGTCATAAATACACGAGCATCCACCAACGGTTGCCAGTCACTGATTTCAGCATACCGCAAAGAAGAAATTGCACAACACAAGGTCGAAAGACATGGGCATCATAGGGCAAGACCAAGTACTAATAACAACCCCATCGTCAATTTTAGCCTTTTCAATTTAAAAGCTAGACTCCGACTCGAGGTTGCAAAACACGATACCCCATCCATAGAGTCTCTTCTCCTCCTGGTAACTGATGGAGCTCCAACTCCAGAGTCAGAGGGCATGGTTCGTCTTGGTGGAGTAGTGTGTATAGGCAGCCCCAACTCAGCCTTTAAAGCTGGAGAGTGGATTGATTGTTGCCGAGCAAGAGGGCTAGCGGCTGCTCTGCTGAAAGATGGTCGGCTTTGCACATGGAGGGTATCTTCCGAAGACAGACCAACAGATTTCATTATTTTTTGGGATGTTTGTGGTTGTGCCGATATATTCAACGCCTCCATTTGCTGGGACACCTGTTGAGAAAGACGATCTGCCGAGGAAAGAAGTCCGTTTACTGTGCTGTAAAGATTTTGTATAGACTGACTCCGCCTGTTCATGAACACAAAAAATTGGTAAATCTCTGGCAGAGGAGGAAGATTTTCAAATGCTCTCGAACTTGTATGGACGTGTGCACTAATATACTCGATCAAATCAATAACTAATACCCTCTGCAAATAATTCAAAAGTAGAACCAAAGCCCACTGTGCAAGTTTTCCCCTTGCGTTACAAAGCGGCACAGGAGTGTTAATACAAATAAAGATTAGACAAATGCAAGCATAAAGTGTCATGTCAAATTATCTATTGCATCAGAGATCTGTTTGAAGGTGACATATGCAACAAGTTCAAGAATTTCACTCTCCTGCTAACCAAAGGTATCACAGTAACCTCAAGGCGTAGACTGGCACACCCATACTTTGTGTCCATCACAGTGGTGATTTACAATGAAGCAGCATACCTTATCGACACACAGTGAGCATACGTACCCCGTGCTTGACTGGCGGTTGAGGTTATTCTTTCCATCTTTCAGACTAACAACACGCTTTCTGTTATCAAGTTCAAGGTGGTGAACATGCTCTTCCAATGCCGCAATTTGCTGCTTCAAAGCCTGCAGCACATCAACGTAGACAGGATTAACTGTAAAATATCAGCAGATCTCACTGAAGTTCAAGATATCTAGAAGGTTAAAGTTGGCGATATCAACAAATACCGATCTGCAAGCACTAATTGCATGTAATGGGCAGTATCTCTTGAAACTTGAGGAAATACTTAGCAGAGTATGCTAAAAATTACCTGCTCTGATTTTGTTACGCGTTTTCGTTTGACGTCCAGATCTGGTGTCAATTTACGTCGACACCAGAGCTCTTGGTGTCGATTTTCTGCAGCTTGTTCTGCTAAGCTTTGCACATAGAGTCGCCACGCATCAACTGCTCGGTCATTCCATCATTACCTGGTGGTTGTGAGCTTTCCATAACTACTTGCTAATTTTATATCATAAGAACCCAGTGTGTAAAAAAGACGATCTGTATTACCTTACGACAGGCTTAGAGCAAGTATGCAATAATTGAACATTCTCCAGCCTGAAATTTTCAATTCGAAACAACCCTCACAGTCCTAAGTGCTTAATGAAAAGAACTAACTTAAACGGAATGGGTGAAGCACATGAAAGAGTTGTCCAAGTCACGGAATTTAACCTTGCAAATTTTCATCACGCAGATTGTTAAGACTGTGTCTTTCTTCTTCAACCCGCTCCTACAGCAAGATAAGAAGAAAGTAAACGAGGAATACAATTCATTTATTTCCAAATAAAACAGGAAATATCCGTTGGCAAAATAATAGACTATCTCCAAGCCGGAAGGGCTAAAAATACGACCTACAAAACCTTTGTGATTTGAAAGGAGAAGCAATAGTGGAATACCGAAAAGAGGATTAGTGACTCTAAACAATGACAAAAAGTTAGATGCTGAAATTTGACAAAACAGACCTTGACAGTCTTGCAGTTATCAGCAAGAGTCCGGATCCCCAACTCAAGCTCGTTAAGAGACAGCTTTGTAAAGCAAGGAGGTTGATTGGACGCAGTCCTCTGACCCCTTCCTTCAATGTAAGCCATTAGGTTGTCCACTTCATCAGCCATTTTTTTAATCTACAAAATAGAATATTCGTGGAAGTGAGTATCGAGTAAAGCTTTTAGATTCAACAAATAGAAGCTGAGAGTTGGTTCCAAGTCATAGATGTCTGCATAGCTTTCATTCAGGATTTTGGCAGGACGCGATTAGCATCAAACAACTTTACCATGCAAGGATTTCGCAAAGAGATGCACATAGGATACCAGAAGCAGGAGGATCTACACGAGAGTGGAAAATGGCTCACAATACTAGAATCAAAGCTTACCTGCTCCAACTCAGCAATGAACGCTTGTTCTGGTTCTGACACACCAGATTGCCTCGCTGAGATAACAGCAAGCGTTCTAGCTCCACTTGCAGGGATCTTCTGCGGTCCTGTTTGAGGACCTCGTTCCAGAGGAGATGGTTTTTGGGTTGAGGTCGGTGCTCTCGTACCTCTGTCATGGCCAGCTTTGGCTATGGGTTTGTCAAAGCCAAAGCCAGATGATTGTTGAGGTCTAAGACTACCGGAGGATAGAGAGGCAGGAGTGCCCATTGACAAGAAGGATGAGGAAGATTGACTGCTGGTACCTTTGTTGTTTCCTGCTTGACCAAATAAACCAAAGCCAGATGACTGTGGAGATCTGAGACTGCCAGATGATAGAGCAGATGATAGAGAGGAAGATGAGGGCTGAAAGGATGAGGTAAAGTGACCACTGCCTTTGTCATTTCCTGCCTGGCCAAAAAGGCTCGGGCCTGAAGACTGTGAATGTTTGAGACTACCAGACGATTGAGAGGGAAAGGGAGTGCCCTGGGGAAATGTTGTTGTTTGACTGCTAGGAGACTGCACTTGAGAAACACTCCTGGTCAGATTCACAGGAAGTTGGGGTGTAGATCCTGTTTGCTGTATTTGATCGAGGCCAGATGGAGCGCTCTTCGCTGTGCTCAGAGAGTTGATGTTGCTGGATCCAGTTGATGCAAGACTACTCAAAGCTAAAGCACCTGGCGTTTGCAAACTGGACACGGGTGAGGTATCTTTAGCCGATACAAAGCTGCTATCCTTCATTGATAAACTTTTCCTTTGAGCCTCTGACAACGATCCAAACCCGCCTGTTGCAAGAAGGGAACGCTTGAAGTTAAACGACTGGGCAGTAATCTTTTTGAATGCACTGTCTCACAAAGGACACGATTTCAAATTCCCTGTAATATCCTGAAAATGTGCAGCTGAGAAACTAAAACAAAATGATGGGTAGCACTTATAAAGCACAGAAATCAAATATTGCGACAATCTATTCTCGTCAACCAATTTGAAACGACAGAAAGAAGAAAAAACCTTGAGATGGAAAGCGAGGGAGGACTTCGTCATTGAGATTACCGTCATTTTCTCTATCTGTTTCACTTCCAGAAGATAATGACCTTTCGTCTTCAATTCGCTCCTCAGCCTGTTTAATTCTCGCCTCTTGTAACCCAGGCGCTTCTTTGTCGATAGGAACTGCTTGAGGAGCCTTTGCAGGCATGTCCACAGATGTAATTGATTTGACTTCTGCACGATTACTCTCTGGAAGCGTTGAAGGAGGAGATACCAGATTTGCAGCAGATGCACTCTCGTCAAGCCTGCTACACGCTACTATTCGTCAATAAGATGGGGCACATTTTCACACAAAATATATAAAGAAATAAAAGCGATACTTCCCATTTTGAATAAACTCAGCAATAGCAAGAGTTCGAGACGAGCAACGATAAATTCTGCGCTGTCCACTCACACAAAACGACACTCAAATTATCACACGGCAAACCCCAAATGGAAACGACATCGTTCATTAGCAAAATCAAATGCTCAAAATAGGAAAGAAACCCACCTAGCCACTGAAAAAAGACTAAGCTTCCCTCCAAGCGATAAGCACATCAAGACTGGGCATGCAGGGAGATCCGTGTCTCCACTGTCGTCACGTGGGTCCGTAACACGTAGTTCAGTAGTGGTCATACCAACAGCAAGCCCAAGTAGAACATTGTCATCCCCATTCTCTGTCCTTGTAGACACCCATCAACTTGATTAGTATAAGGCAGGAGCTTTGCAGCAAACATCGACTCATCTTGACATGTCCAACTGATACAGAAACTCATACGACCCAAAGTTTATCACCTTGGAGTTCTATGCGAGGAAGCCAAGTGTCATTGGTAAGCTCAATGCTAAGAGCTTCATGCTTCCTTTCCTCTGAAAACCAACCCAAAATGACTATGTGATCATCCACACTACGCCTGCTTGCCGCGATCGCCATCTCCCTAAAACACAGATAAATCCCACTTGTAAATTTATGGTGCAAACACATAAAATATGGAAAATTTTAACTGAAAATAAAAAATAAAAAATATTATATATACACGCACCCACACAGATATATAAACACACATCCGTGTGTCTGTGTGTGTATGTACTACAGCCAAAGTATAGATGCTTATCATGGCAGATGCAACTGACGTGTCTGATATCCGCAGCAATCAAATGATGAATGAAAGAGAGCTTCAGCCAGAAATTTATCCAATAACTACAACGTAGACAATTTGATGAACACACAGACCTGTTCTAGAAAGAGTTTTAACCTCTCAGACAAATTCCATCCACTCACCAAGGTTTTATGTACTCAGCGAGCATGTAGGGGCCACTTCCTGCCGGGATAACCCTAGAATCAATAGAAGGAAAGGTATTATCGAAAACAACTCCTGTGATTGCCCCACCTTCCTGCGAGCAAAACTCGGATATGATTTAGGTCAAGACCAGCAATCTGACATCTTGTATTTCAAGCAGCCGTCCGCAATATAGCTCTACATGCTTTGTTTAAAAAGAAGAACTGAAGCAAGCTTCACCTTTGCAAGATCTCCGTCCCTGGAAGTCACTAGGATGAGAGGACACTCTTCCTCCTCTTCTTCCTCATTGGTTTGAGTATATGCAACCAGCATAGCATCAGGGCGAATCCATTGTAAGCTTTCCCCTGTCAAGAAGAGAAAAATCCAGTTAATGTACGAAGGACGAAGGATTAATGAGGTCACACTCCCATCTCAATCACACTGGCTCGTAGTACTAGCATAAGAGAAAACCCTCTAGGCAATGACTTCAGCACCATTTTCGAGCTGTTAATCCTTTGCATGTCGTAATTTAAACTCCCTGCACGCTATAGAAAATTCAAGACTTCCTATGGGGATGAGCGTATTGTGGATTCATAGAACAAAGGTTGCCAGCTCGCTGCCAACTTAATACACATAAATATCGAATTGTGAATCCTTTCTAATCCTGAAAACGACATGACGTACTCAACCTGGAAATTACATCCTATCTGTAAACTGGGTTTGTGTGGTGAAATTAGTCACCAGAAAAGGGAGGCATCAAAGCTTTCACTAGTAATCAATAAGTAAGCCTTATCTTTCACCAATCCTTCAATACCGTATGAAAAGGATATCTCACGTTTTCAACTTGAAGTTACCTTCTAGATTCTCAGTTACATCACCAATTTCAGCAGGAAGGTTGAAGGTGTACTGTGATTCGAACTTGGAATTGCATACACAGACAGCACGCTCACTGGTTAAATACGATACGTGCTTTCCATCTGGACTCCAGGACACTGCATCACAAAACAAAGCACAACAATTAAGCACGCTATCTTCCCTCGAAATCAGGTAGAGCGAGACTACGAGCAGAACAAATGACCAGTTCAAAGTATAACATCCGCTAAAATAAAAAGGCATGTGGATAAATGGTCAATTAGATAAGGTAGATGTCTATCACCCAAACAGTAAATCATTCCAAGGCCAATGCCTGTACATTACCTGCAATAACACCTTTGTCCACAACACGCAAAGGTGCTTGCCCAACACGTCCTGAAAAGAGATGGCCCTCTCTTGATAATAAGACATAGATTTCATCATCAACAGGACTCCATCTGAAATCTTTCACATGGCCTTCAGAAATATCCCGAGACTCCAGTGGAGTCTTATCCAACTGCATCATACAAAAGATTCATCTTGAGACAAAGAATCAAGACCTATTGGTGTACTTCTCTGCAATGCTGAACTTCACCAAATGCATGAAGACTATTATCTAGACAATATAATTGACAATTTCATGCTGCTCTACTTTGGTCCAATATAAGGAGAACATCCACATAGATTGCAACAGGTTAAATTCCCACAGACGTCATGCAAAGATTACCTTCCGGATGAGAGAAGGAACATCATAGAGGTGAACAGCCCGATCCCCGACACATGCAGCCAAAGTTAGCTCATCACTCGAAAGGTCCAAAATACGAACGTCAGATATTGGTACATTTAAGTAACAACCCTGTTGCGCCGTTTTATCATTAGAGCCATCCTTTGCTTGCTGTGCCACTTCAACAAGGCTCGATGTTTGCGTGACCACAAAACCTGCACCAAGGATTATTGTCATCGAATGATAATCAAAATTTTTTTATTGAAATCCAATTTTGACGCAAGTAGAGATGAAGTTGCCACTACCGAGCACTTAGACAATCAATTTTTCGCACATGAGAAGCGATTTCAGAAAAATTCCACGACAACGGGCGGAATAATGTGAATTAAAACGCAGACGCAAAATTCAAAAGCAGAAATCAATCATAAGAAATCACACAAATCACATGGAATTCAAAGAAAACCGACTCGCGCTTCAACGACAACGGACGGAATAATGTGAACCAAAACACAGACACAAAATTCAAACGCAGAAATCAATCATGAGAAATCACACAAATCACACAAATTACAAATGGATGTCAAAGAAAACCGACTCGCGCTATTCTCCCAATGGACAAATTATGTTCTCTCTCTCACCAGCCGAGTGCACGAAGAAAGAAATGCCGAAGCGGTTGGAGACCACCAGCCCTCGTACAGGCGCATTCGCATCGGTGAAAGCTTCCGATCCCTCGCTCAAAGGCAGGTCCACGCCAATCCGGCGAAACAGGATGTCCTTCGACTCCCGTCTGGCTTCCGTCGTCTCCATGGCGCTCGCTGCCGCCACCTGCAAAGCCTCACACTACTACTCTGCCGTCCGTATTCGGCATGAGCATCTCCTCTCTCTTTGTCACCACATGACCAAGGGCCGAATGAATCTCTCGTCGGGATCAAACCAGCAGCAAAGGACCTTGGAGGAGAGCCTGGCGATGGCGAGGGAGCTGGTGAAGGGTTTTAGCATTCAACACATAGCCGGCGGTGTGAACGGCGTACAAGGCAAGCTTAGTTCTCCCCCAAACCCCATTCTCTAATCCCGTTCACACTTGCACTTAGCTGCAGTAGACTTTCTTCGGAAATTTTGAGTTCAAATTTCCACCAGTCAGACAGTGCTTCTAACTTATTATGTTTGGGAAGAACCGGCGGCTAGGTCAAAGTTAGCCCATGGAATAGGAAAAAAGGCCCCGTTGCAAATTGAAAACATCGGCAAAACAATGGTGGAAAAATTTATACAATTTCTACTTTAAGTAAAAAATAGTAAAAAAAAACTAGACTCTATGCTTGAAAACCAGTTCAATTTGGGAATTGAAGGAAAATAGCTGGTAAAACTCAAAAAACTTCCTGAACATTGTAGTGCTTGTAGCAGCAATGGACAACAAGATATTGGATATGATACGAGGGCTAGCTCCCAAATTTTGATTCGAGATCGGCTTCAATATTTATTTGGTATATGTTCTTTTCTAATTTTAAAATATACATAGGGGAGGCAACCCATTCCTGATCACCCCCCCCAATTGTGGCTATGTGTACTGTTCTCTTTCCATGAACAGTGATTCATTGTGGCACGGTTCCCAGCGCATTGTGGCTCATTATGATTGGCCACAAGACTCTCAATATTGTAACTACCCCTTGTCAATTTTGTTTTCAGCCCATGGTCGGAAATAGTAAGCCCCATATCACTGATATGGGAAAAACAGAATCTTCCGCTGAAAAATTTATAGTAATTATATTTTGAGAAAAAAAAATCTGGAAAATTATGGAAACCTTCCAAACTCTATTTTTGCACACAGGAAAATTCCCCACCAAAGAAACCTACCCTACAAATATGTGTAATTCCTTATTTGATCGGAAATGGGTTGCCTCCCCTATCATTGTAAATAACATGCCCTATGCCATTGTCACAGTAGAATAAAATAAAAATAGAAATAATCTTTCATCTACTTTTTGAGACAATTCCTTAGAATTGTGTGCAAATTGGAAATTGGAAATCAAATGCTACATAGGAAATTCACTCATGGTGTTATTTTGATTTTGCTATTGAAGGTGATGTTTGATCCATTGCATACCTTGTAGTGTTTTGGGGGCCCTTCTATTTCCTTCCTCTTGCTCTAAGTTTTAGCCATGTAAATAAGTTCATGTTTGAAATTAAATCCAATTAATGAAATGAAGCTCATCAAATCTATTTTCTTTTCAAATTTGAAACATCTTAACCCCTAAAGGTCCAAACACCGTTTTCTGACAACATAGTGATTTTGGGCAGCTCACTACGAGTGGAGTTTTTATTTTTTTTCTTTGAAATTTTCACACAAGATGTGCCCGAGGAATATCTTTAAGGCCCAACAATTTTCATAACTTTTGACTACATGGTTAAAAAGTTATTGTATGATATGTAATTTTCGGTGCGCGGCAGGCAGCCCAGGCAGCTCAAAAAATTCTTTACAAATCATTACACTAAACCCTAAACCCTTTTTAACCATGTAGTCAAAAGTGCCCAAAATTCTAACACTTTGGATATTTTTATTTTTTGACTATTCTTATTTTAAATTTTTATATTTATTTTTCTATGAAAAGATGAAAATATATGTATTCTATATATATATATATAATTCATTTTTTTTTAAATTTAAAATAATTGTGATTTTTCAAACAAAAAAATATTTATATCAAATACTCAATATGTTCAAAAAATCTAAATACTTCTACTTAATTAGGTATAATTAATTGTATAGATATCATGAAGTAGAAACATTTATTATGTGTATTTATAATTTAAAAACCAAATAATCATGGTAATAGGTCCAAAGTTCAAGTTCAAATTGCAATAAATGATTAAATTATTCTTAGAATTTTTTTCAAATTTTCAAATTTTCAAGGATTCAAATTGGAATAGAAACTACACTTCATTCAATTTTTCAATTGTGTTTAAATTCTAAAAAGATCAATTAATGATTCAAATTCACATCAAAAGCAATGAAGTTGAAGTGGCCAAAGTTTATTGTATGCATTAAGCATCTTTTCACTTAGAAAAGTCAAAATATACCACAATGAGGGAATATTCAATTTCATTCACTAAAAGTGCATTCAAGCAACTTCTCCCAAAAAATTAGATAGTTTTTTTTTAATCCTAGAGGCCTCTCTGAAATCATCCAAAGGACATTGAACTCATATGTTTTAAGATTAATGCTAAGGATGTTGGACAAGACCTAATTTATATAAGTTACTCCGTCCGCCTGGAAATAAATTTGGAATTTTTAAATATACTTGTCCCAAATTAGATTCAATATTGGCTCTCTACAATTATATCAACAATAACTGAAGCTAGTTCAAACACCCTGAAGCAAAAGAATCTATAGATGCCACGCTTCAAAGGGAATCAAAACACAATCTCTAACCAACCAAAAGTGATGAATTCAACTCACAACTATTGTAAACCTGCTACTAACAAATCTTTTATTGAGAATATCCTGGAGTTGAATCACAAAACATTGTCGTAATTGAATACAAAGGACATCATTGGATTTTCCTACACAGGAACTACTCGAAGAATGATCCAAAATTAATAGCATTAGAGCAGTTTCAAAAAGGGAGAAATTTGTCAATTTTGCTGCCAGTTTTCGACTTGCGCTACTTCACTATTGACTTCCATTCTTTTACACCTAGTATAGTTGACTAGAAGCTACAATAACTACGTTGTCCCTTGAAAATAGGAGCAACTCACTCACTAATCTAGCCATTTAAAAAAAAAAATTAGTTTGGGACAGAGAGAATATAAAATATGAGTTCCTATACTTTTTTAAAGTTTACACATTAACTTAAATTTCCAATCCATTGAGGAAGAAAGAAAGAGCGTAATGAATGACTTTAAGAGGAACTAGAATGCATTTGTACATCCTAGAATATACTCCCTCCGTCCCAAAATGAGCTTCCTGTTGGCCTTTATTTTCTATCCCAAATTGATTTTCCTATTCTCACGTGGAGGAAGGGCCCATAGAATGAAACTTCTTTGCATGTGAAGAAAACAAAAAAAATAAAAAAGTCTAGAGAAGCTGGTGTGTTGTGTTCCGGAGAACCTGTTATTATGGAGAAGTTATTTCAAATAGGTTCACTTGTTCCGGTCTTCTATAAAAGTTGACACCATCGGCCGCAAATAGGCCCCTGGTCACCTGTTCAAGCGAACTATTGCACCAATCGGCGGGCCAATCTTTTCTTACTAAATTCATTAACCCCTAAATGCCCAAGGCCTGTTTTGAGTGACTTGGAATTTGCTCTAAATTGAACAAAATGCCAACATTTTGATAAGTTGTATCAATTTTTTTTAAATTGTAACCGTACCAATTCAAACTAGACATGTTAGAGATCTCATAGGAAAAGAAAACACAACAATATCACTTATAGAGTGAAAGATTATAATGTTTGACCATGAGGGTGTTAAAATTGCAAAAAACTTTCAACCCTCTTTTCACAAGTCGAATCTAAAAAAATGGTGACCAAAAAAATATGAGGTTAAAGAGCCTAACATGTATAACCCCAATCAACTTATGGCTTCTTAAAATCTACTCTATAGTTTTCTTAAATGAATTTTGAATGTGATTTTTGATCCAAGATCTAGTGTATTTGAGGCTCATTTCCAAGAGCTCTCAACACTACGGGAAGTCAAGATTGCAATGGGTACCCTTGCACAAAATTTTCAATAGAAAAATCACTATTGATTATTTTCAAGATCGGATTTTTATGCTAAAACTAGACTTCACAAAGAACTTTCCAAAAATATTAAACTACTAAAAATAGCAACTTGGTTGAGTTTTGTTTGACTTCAAAGTTTTGCAAACACCGATTTTGGTGCCTCGGGCATTTAGGGGTTAAACGGGAATCACTCCTCACCTTGATTTTTGGGAGTGGATGTGATGAGTTGTCCAGAGAGCACCGCGGGAATGACAAAAAGACACAACCCAAGGCGCGGGAATTGAAGAAATAATTGGCTACCGGTGCTCCTCCCAAAATCCCAAAAAACTCACATTTCAAAGCTTCATAAGTTCAATTTGGAAATGAATCCAAAGCTCAGATTTGGAAGATGATAGGAGAGTATTGACCTTTATTTTTAGGTCAAAACAGAATTAAAAAATATTGATTTTTGACCTTAATCCAGAATATTTTGTAAAACAGGAAGATCATTTTGGGACGGAGAGAGTAGTAGATATTGCTAATTGTCTTAGTGATAGGCCTTGTCCTTCCTTAGTTTAAAAGAAAGACAATAGACTTGATTTTTATAAATTATCTAAAATTTCAAATATGAAAAAATCTCAATAGCTATTTGTCAAATCATTTCAAATATAAATATTTTTGAAAATTTTCAAATATTACAATTTTAAATTTTGGTAATTAAGTAAGTTGTAGAATGATAATCTAAAATTTTGAAGTAATTAACCTCTTGATCAACATAGTATGATATGAATGTTTGTTTTTTATTTAGTGGGTACAACATACTAAACTTTTTTATATATAGTGAGTGTTTTAACTAAAGAAATATTTAAATCCTTGGTTGATTTTTCTCTACTATAAAGTATAACATATATCTACTAGAATCCATAAACATCTTATTTATATTAGGTGCCTTCTTTGTGTATTTTTTCAAAGTCCATCACCAACTTCTTAGAAGTTTCTAGTTGGATGAAACTTTAATTAAAGATAATGAATGCTATTCAACAGTAGCATTAGGCAATAAAAGTTCAAGAAATGTTTTTATACTTATCACTAACCCTCTAGGATCTCAAAGTCCCTTTTTGAGTATATATATATTATAGATTTTGGTTGAATTTTTTCATTAAAATAATGAAAACAACATTTAAATGTTGTAACTAAGATTGATCAAGCCACTGAAGGGACAATCTATAAATCAAAGTGCCATAAATTATATTCAAAGATCAATTCTATAAAGAAAAATTGTTTTTTGTCGCAACATAGAACAAATCTAGTTGTTGAAATTTAAAAACCCTAAGCACATTTAAAAGTTACTTGAATATTTAATCTAGTAAACTAATTTAAAAACATTATTCTAATGATGTAATAAAAAAAATTATATGAATATATATTTTATGAAATATTGAATTTATGATTCACATTCCAAAAAAACAATATATAAACTTTTGTGTAGAAGGAAAAATTAAAGTTTGAAACTTAAAATTATAGAATTACATTTGAAGATTAAATTTTATTACTTAAATTTTTGAATCCATAATCATCTTAAAAGTTTCATAAAGATCATTTTATGTATGGAAAAACAATTATTTAGCTATAAAAATGTAATTATTTAAATCAGACATTTGTAATAGAAATTATACTTTATAGAAAAATTGATCAACATATTTACAATAAACACTTGTAATAAATTAACTAGAAGGACCAAGAATTCATGACTTTTGAATGAATTAGTAATATAGCACATGGCACCAAAAAAAGAAGAGAAGAAAGAAGAGAAGAAAGACAAAAAGAGAGATAGTAAACGAGGTAGTGAAAGCAAAGGTAATGAAAATGATTGCTCTATTGTGCTAAAAAATACAATGGAATAATTATTTAAATTCAATAGTGGTTTTTGAAATTTGTGCGCCAAAAGCTATTTTGCTATACAACATTCTTGAACATATTAAAACATTGTATAGCAAATTGTTAGACATTAATTTTTGTTTGTTTGTAGAAGGAAAACATTCTAAAATTTGTTATTTTTAATGAAGACTTTCTTATTGACTGTACATGTACATTATTGGAGAAGATAAAAATTAAACAGAGGTAATTTTTAAATACTTTTTTTAATAAATAAATGAAGATAGCGATGATTTTATTACATTAGTTGATGTTATCTATATTTTTTAATTCAAATTTAATATAATGATAAATAAATATATTATAAATATATATTTATTAAATATTTTATTCATTTAAATTAAATTATTCAAAAATAAAATTTTGAATAAAATTTTAAACATCAAATAATAACATCAAAACTATTCAATAAAAGAAATAAATGAAGATATAAAATTCAATTGACGTCAAAGAATAAACATGCATAATAAATATTTTTTATTATAAATTAAATTTTTTATAATAACTTCATCAATAAAAATTTAATTATATGAAAAAATCTAAAAAACTGACATTTGTATAAAAGAATCATCTTGGCTAGTTGCATTAATGATGGAATGATCAAATATGATTATTTGCAAGAATCATCCTATAGTATTAAAATTTATTTGATTTACATACACTGCTATTAGAAATGGATCATCATTGTAACAACGTTTTTATATGGTCAATAGATATTAATGACAAATTTTTTGTTTAATATTAATATTATTATAATTAAAAATTATGCTAATTATATTTTTGGATATTGGATATTAAAAATTTTAAATCGCACTCTAAATGTATCATTTGAAATTACTTAATGATACACAACAAGAATATAAAAATATTACATATATATTTTTTAAATTCCAATTTACTTTTTAACATTGATTTCTAAATAGGGAGAAGAACCAAAAGAAGAACCTCTACCTCCTCTAGATGTCAAGGATATGCATGTTCAAGATTATTTGGTATAAATTTATACAATTTTGAAACATTATACTAGTTTTTGTTGTACACATAAATAATTCTTTTCTATTTTATAAATTAAATTTTATTAACATATTTTGCAGGAAGAATCATTGGTACTTCTTCTAGAAAAAGGTTGTCGAATGATTTCTGAAGAAAGGTTGTATGCTACAAACTTTAAAATTGAGTTTAAAACACAATAATTTTATATCATATCAGTATTTTACTTTAGTTATCTTAATATATAAATTGATCATAAATTAATAAAGCATTTAGTATATAAAAATGAACTTTTATTAATCAATATTTTAAAATTTTCCAACCAATAAATTCCAATTTATATATATACATTTATATATATTCTTTTAATGCTTCATTAAGTCTATGTATTTAATCAATTCTAAATTAAACAAATAATATATAGGAAAGATGATCCATTAGAAGAGTTGGCAAATTTTTTATTACTCAACGATCCCCAAAGTCCTAGAAATATCAAAAGATTTGCTGAAGAAGCAACAACAAAGGAATTAGCTGATGCTGAAGCTATTGCATTAGAAGAAGCTGAAAGAAAATCCATGAGAAAAAAATCAAGTATGAAGGACACAAAAACAAAGAGAAAATAGTATAATTCTAAACAAATCAAATTACAAAATGTATCCATCTCTAAATAAATGAATGAAAAAAAATGACATATCATGCAAAATAGACAAGGTAATTTATATATTTTTTGTTGTATATTATAGGTTGCCAAAGTAGATTTAACACTCCGGCATTTTCAATTTGTCTTTTAAAAATTGGCATTCATTCACCTAGTTTAGCAAATTTAGGAATACATCAATCTATCATATCAATATCTATTAACCCCTCAAGGCCTAATAACTTCTTGACAATAGAGGTTTTCAATGAAATGTTCCACTTTGAATTTTTTTTTGCACATGGATGTGCTTGAAATTTTTAATTTTAACCTTACAAAAGTAAACAATACTTTGTTTAGTATGCATGGAATTAATTATGGAAAACATTGACCCTTGGATTTTTAGATTATAATAATTTTGGATGAACAACTTATAGGCAAAAAATGCAACTTTTGGAGAAGAAAAATTATAAGAAGATGAATAATGCATTTTATCCCCTCTAAAAAATTATATTGAAATAAAAATTGATATCACTAGTATAGTTTTTGGAACATCTTCCAAAAAACTCGTAATCATTCTAATTACTTTGTGTTATTGATTTCACTAGATTGAACCTTGAATATTTTTTAAATTCCTAAAAATACAACTTTGAAAGAATTCTCTCTAGATCCAATTTTTTGTGTACACCAAAGATTAGAAATGTTCAAAAATGTATTTTTTTTCCATCCCCACTATTCCTTTCATTATAAAATAATGATGGTTGCTCCTTTTTTCTACAAGACTACAATTCTTAAAATAAAATTTTAAATACTTATCACATTGAAATTTTGAAAACCAGAAAATGCAACAAGTATGTCAACTTATTACTCTACAAGACCCTTATTTACAAAATATTGAGATTTACAAAATATTGGCTCTAGAAGACCCCTTTTGTTGTTGACATTGGTTAAAATTTGTGAAGCAAAACTTGAAGCCATAGAATAATGATTCTATTTTGAGTGTTTGATAATCCATGATGTGTTAGGTTGCTAGCCATTTGAAGTCACTTGATTACATTTAGAATCCATTAAAATACCAATTGACTTTTATTTCTAAAGACTTTTCTAAAATTCCATACATGTACAAAGACAAAGTAATGCTAAGAGAAGGTGAACCCAAAAATTTAGCACAAGATTTTTTTCAAAAAACTCCAATCAAAATAATTTGGAAATAAATTGATTTTGACTTTCAGATATCCGTTTTTAATGTGGAGTCTCCACAAAAAATTAACAAAATTTAGATAGTATTGAAGTTACATTTCATATCTTTCTCTCTAAATTTTGTCCACAATATTTTCATTGAAGATTCAAATCTCAAGAAAAAAATTAAATGTATAAATTAGCATCATTTTCTATATTTTTTTATTAGAAATTCTTTCAAAAATGTATGCTTACCAAACATAAGTTACATTAAAATTTTAATAAGAACAAAATACATATCTACAAGGTTTTGACTTATGTATAAGTGGTTCAAAATCTTGCATAATCTAATTCACCTTTTTCACGAAGGTTGTTGTACCTCATTTTATCTTATTTGTATATGGTACTTGTCTTCATCTAAACATTTTAATATTGATTTGCATATGAAAATAATTGTGTTTCAACCAAATAAGTCAAAACAATGCTATATAATTTCAAACTCTATATAGACAAAAGAATTATCAATTTACAAAAACTATTGCTTGTATATGATGGTTTTAATTGTAGCAAAATTAAATCTTCAAAATTTACAATAGAAATATTTAACTTCATATATAGAAGATTACAACTTCATTAGTATGTTTATTTTGTCAATAATACTATAAAAAATGCAAACACATGACATTAACAGAATATATATATTGAAATATTTATTTGCATCTTTGTCTTTTCTCGAATATCTTATCAATATCCAAAGTGACTTTAGCTCAATGGACACAACATATTATTATATTTTGGATTGAGTATTTTAGACCCTTGCTTAAAAAGGTGAATGCTTAGAATTGTAAGTCTCAAACTTTGAATTGCAATAGTTATTAGATGCTCATTATTCACACATTTGGGTTCCAAACAATTAAAGAGTTCTACATTTAGATAAAATCTTCAAAATTGAATATACATTCTAATTTAAGGCATAGCATAAGTGCATAATAATATTCAACTTTCTTTAACAATGTACTACATAGTTGCACCCTCCTCTAAAGTAGAGTGTGCAGAAACTAACCTTTTTCTACAAGCATCCACTATGCAAATCTATCACATTTCTTCAATCAATTGACATTGATTCTTTTAAGTTGAGGTACCTTGATTGCATTTTGTAGACCAAAGTTTTCATCTTCAAAAATTCATGACAAATCTAAAAAGTTGCAAACAAATATTAATCAAAGTGGGATTAAATGCATATTTTTTTTGTTTATAAAAAAAAATGTTGAAATGAAACATTTGCAAACAGATATTAATCAATATGACATTAAATGCCACTTTTTTTGTCTATAAAAGAAAAAATATAGAAATAAAACATTTCAAGAGGTCCAGACCCTCCAACAACTAGTCATAGTACAAATACATGTTGTTGGGTGATCATCCCTCAAAGTATCATAAGTGGTTCATACTGCAAGGGTCAACAATACAGTAGAACCTCTCTTAGTGCATACTCTGTTAGTGCATAATATGTACTAAGAGAGATTGTACTTTGAAGTCTTTATTGCTCAACAGTGCTTGGAGGCCTTGAAGTTAGAAGTCATGTGGTTGGAGGCCCAGTAGTTAGAAGCCACGTTAGGCAGTGAACAGTACTGAACCTCTCCAAATGCATAAACCTCTCTTAGTGCATAGTCCCAACACTATGCACTAAGAGAGGTTCTACTGTAGCATTATTGGCGTAGAGACTATAGAAAAGCTTCAGGAATTGACCCAATCTTCACACAACATCAGGAATTTTATTAAAAGCCATTGCGTATGAGCCCTCTCACACGCCACATTTGCACCTTGTGCAATTGTTCATCTTTGGAGTTTTGTGCAAAAAGGGGAGATTTTGTAGTGTAGTTTGACCTCCAATGAGTATTTTTTTTAAAGTAACTAATATAAAACAACACCAAAAGGGATGATTTCTATGGTCATTAGCTCGGTGTTTAAAGATTAAACCCTAAAGTCCCATTGGTCCTATGGGGGTCAAAATGTGACTTCGGGTAGACTCATATGGTCTCAATATTCATCTTAATTTTTTGAAACTTTTTTTGAAGCTAGAAAAATAGATAAGCTTTTTAGGATTATAATTTTTATTTCAATCGGTGCCTAGGAGTAAATATTATGGTACAATGAATAAGCCAAAAATGGAGGTGGGTGGGCAGCACAAAAAATCACAAAAATTCAAAATAAGTTTTTTATTCTTCCTAAAATCATATATTTTTGTCTACATGTGAAGCTTTGGTTCATTCTATCTGAACTAGTGATGAGAAAGTTATGAACAATCTTGTTTTTGGGCAATCTAAGCATCTTCTTCAAAAGATAACTTACAAAATTCATTTTTGAATGCAATTTTCACAATTTTTCAAAAAAAATTGTTTGACATGGTTAAGTATGTTTGCTAGAACAATCTCACTATTAGGATCATTGTGTTTCAGTTCCATTCTAGAGCTATTAACAATTTAGTTTTTCGTTCAATCTTAGGTGTACTTCTAAATAATAAAAATTTTAAGAATGAAAATTAAGTTAGTGTTTTTTTTTTGAAATTTTTTTCTTAGACTTTCAACACAATTCTTCAACATAATTTTTTGTTAATTCAAAGTGTGCAGTGCAAAAAAATTCCACAAATGGCGGTTGAAGTCATCTAAAATTACAAGACAACATTCAAAAAAACCTTTTTTCCAACTTTGAATACTAATATCTTCAAATCTCTATGGTCAAACTTCATGAAATTTTTACCACATGATTTGAGACAAGATGTGAGACAAGTTAAGTACAAGATCATGTGGTTAAATATTCAGAAAAATATTTTTTCTGTTTTCTTGAGTGAACGCAGCAAAAATGGCAGTCTTGAGTGTTTTCAGACAGAAAAATGGCCTTTGGATTATAGGGGTTAAGGTAATTCAGCTTGCAAGCTAACTGCTGCTGAAGCTATCAATGCACAGATCAAGAAGTAACGCTCTCACAACCAAGACACACATACAGACAGAAAAGATACAACAACTCCCAAGCTCCACTCCAACGAGAGAGACAAAGGAAATCGCAGCTGGACAACACCAGCGGATGAAAACCGTGAAGGCTACAGTAATGGACAGAATCTTATAAGAAGAACATCCATTCACGAAAATGAGAGGCTGTAAATTTCATGGAATTTGCTGAAAAACCATTTATGGACACCCCCACGGCCCACCTCGTATGAGTTATAGTCTATCTTCAAAACCTGACATGTTATGATTGCATAACTTCCCAACTCCAAAGGCCAAGTTATCAACAAAATGTATGAATGATGAGTGCACATAGAAGTCCGTTTGTCCTCTCGACGCAGCGCCATTAGAGGCAGTTTCAGTGTACTTTCTGCTTACATACGACCTGGAGGGATTAAAGAGGTCGTCTGGGCACCACAGTAAACAGTAACAGTAACCTGCCTTGAAGACCAATTCAGCACAACCAATAATAACCGTATGCAATACCACTACAATCCACCGTAAAAAAATACGAAACCGTACCTGATCGGCCAGAATGGCAGCTAGACACACATGATTGCC
The DNA here is from genome assembly GCA_951799445.1 of Pseudisothecium myosuroides. Taxonomy (NCBI): domain Eukaryota; kingdom Viridiplantae; phylum Streptophyta; class Bryopsida; order Hypnales; family Lembophyllaceae; genus Pseudisothecium; species Pseudisothecium myosuroides. Next base: position 4,957,938 of record OX637288.1, on the reverse strand, counting down.
TTGCTCAGCGGGAGATGGGAGATGTCCGTCTCCTCTCATCAACCGAACGTGACCATCTCGGGGACCATCTCGGGCTTCACGTCAGACGAAGACTCTTCGACGCGGGCGCACGTGAAATGCTGGCCGCCCCCGCGCGCATCGGCCTTGCTGATATGCATATAAACTTATGCTTGAGCTATGATCGAGGATGGATTCCCCGACCTGATTCAAACTAGCCCGTTGATAGTAGTGGTTGTCCGACTTTACGTGAAGTACTTCGTGGACCTCTTTCAGGAGCGCCAGCGTCAGTTGCAACATGAAGCAGAGCTGTCACATTATTGGAGAGACTTTTTCAGGGGACCACAGGGGTTCGGAACTCTCTTTTCCAGTGGCGTTGTGATCTGGGGATTGAGATACTGAGTGCTTAATATCTGTATGTGTTGGTTCCATTCCTCATGGGTTGAGATACCTTGCACTTTGCCGGACATTGAAGCTAGCCTCGCGGTAGTAAGGAACTCAAGGCGTTCGAGCTTCTGTGCAGCTGAGGTATTCGCCTGTCGCTGGTAATTTTCGTTTTTCTGTCATTCTAGCTGGTTTTCAGAAGAAAGAATTCTTGTTAGGATGAGGTTAGTCATTTTGGCTTGCAATACGTTTGTAACACAGAGTTTGAGTGTCGAGTGAACTAACTTGATGCCAAGAAAATTGAAACGTGTTGCCAATGTGGTACTATGAGTAGGACTATGGGATTTGCTGTGACAGTAATGATTGGGAAAATTGAGGAGATCGGTAGCATGGTCTGTAAATGCGGGTGCTTTGAGCTTTTGAGTTTTGCTTAAAAAACTCCCTCGTGGATATAAGAGCCAGACAGTGGCCAATTTCGTGTTTTGGTTGTTAAATTTTGGGCTTTCTGTGTTGTTCCAGTAGCGTGCCGATCGTTTGTAACTCTGGAGCGGGCAACAGGAAGAAATGCTGCCTTGTAATGAGAACTCGAAGTTGAGTCGAATCGGACCAGACCAGTCAAGACGATGGTCAGATTCTTGCTGTTATCAGATCGGTCCCTTTGCGAGAACTGCGTGCACGATTTGCATCTGCTTGCTTCTACTTTCATGCACTTGGGTTGCGCCTGCCGCAGCCAACTATCCCGATGGTACTAAATTCTCTTGCTCTCCTCACTTCACGTTCTCCCCAAACCGCCTGTGGAAGCACTGTAGTGGCATTTGCCAAATTTAGGTGCCTTTCAAGTAGGGCTTTCAATTGCCTTGTCGAATGTGAATTAGGTCATGTGGGACCTAAGTTACGTAATTCACCGAAGTCCTTCGCCGGCTGTAGTGGATATTAGGATGTTGTTGATACTGTAGATACTCTACAAGTGGTCACACTTCCGAGCGTGCTCTGGACTGCGCTGAGGAAAATTGGTTGTGCTCTCTATTTTGACAGAGCCCCTCACTCTAGGCATCAACTACGGAAGGGTTGCAGACAACCTGCCAACAGCGAAAGAGACAGTGAAGCTAATCAAGGGCATGGGAATTGGAAGGGTAAGGATTTTTGACCATGATGGGCCAACTATCGAGGCATTTGCGGGATCAGGGCTTGACTTTATAGTTGGAATGGGAAGTGACGAAATCCCGCCGCTTGTGGATGCCAGTGCTGCAGACGCGTGGGTCGCGGCCAACATTGTGCCCTACTACCCGGCCACCAACATCGTCTACATCCTGGTCGGGAACGAACTCTTCGCCGATTCATCGCTTTCCGCTACCTGGCTGCAGCTCGTCCCTGCCATCCAAAACCTCCACACAAGCCTCCAGAGCCGCAACATGTCCGCGATCCGTGTCTCCACAGCTGCTGAGTACGGCATTTTATCGGTCTCGTATCCTCCATCCAAGGGAGTGTTCCGCACGGACATTGCAACCCAAGTCATGACCCCACTGTTAGAGTATTTGGACTCCACAAGCTCATATCTCTTCATCAATGTGTACCCCTACTTCGGGTGGTCTTCCAACTCCCAGTACATCCCCTTGGATTATGCTTTGTTCAGCCGGACGACCTCGTTCTATAACGACTCCCAGTACGAATACTATAACCTTCTAGATGCCCAGTTGGATGCCATGTGGGCCGCTATGGCAGCGGTAGGCTATGGTAATGTGCGGATTGCCGTTAGTGAAACTGGTTGGCCGACCATGGGCGACTCGAATGAGCTGGGAGCCAACATCAGCAATGCCCAGATTTACAACCAGAATCTCGTGAACCATATCCTGAACACTCCGACGCAGGGGACTCCCATGAGGCAGGGGATCTTCATTCCCACCTTCATATTTGCGCTCTACAATGAAGACCTCAAGCCTGGAGCTACAACTGAGCGGAACTGGGGACTTTACTACCCCAATGAAAGTCCCGTGTATCCCATTGACATCACATCCGGAAGCAACCCAACCCCCCCAACCCCTGGTGGATCACCCAGCGGTGGAGGCACCGGGGGTGAAGAACCTGAGAATACATGCCACGGGAAACCAAGTGTTCTCCCGATGTATGCGTCGTTCTTAGGAGCCCTATTTAATCTTAGAATTTAGTTCACATGTAGGATTCATCTGGTATTATTTTGTAGATTACACTTACACTATCTTGGGTTCGTAATGCCCTTCATCTTTGGGTTGCGATTCAAAGACGACCCTTACAAGTTGAATAATACATGACATTTGGTAACACGATTAATTTGATGGAGTTGATTTGAATTAATTTGATGGAGTCACTTGCCAGGATCTGATCAGTGCTGTGCACTTTCTAGCACGGATTTAATTGCGCAGATTGTTCTGATTTGGTTGTGATCGTTCGGCAAAAAAAAAATCCTGAATATGTGATATTTTTGAAGACCTTCACGCCAATAAACAAAAACAAAAATAGAAACCCTAAAGAAGAAACTATTTCCAGTTTGGAGGTGCCTAGGCAACAGGAAGCACTTAAAATGCTTTGATCCAGGTTACAAATTAATCCTTCCAATCTGCATCACCAAGTGCCTCAGAAATGTTGTTCACTGTACCAAAATAGAGTATGTCGATCACAGTGTACAGTATATGAGTCACAGATACTCCCAGGAGCTGGACGCGAAGGATCTTTCAGCGTGGATTCTCGGACACTTTCTTCAATGAGGGTTGTCTAAACCTATACCCACACGTGACCGCATGTAACCTGTACTGTGTAAGTGTGCATAGAATTGTCATTGATCATCCCCAGAGATTAGTCACAAACCTGGTGACGTTCCTCGCTCACGCTGTATAATAAATCAATGCTCTCTTCACACGCTTCATTGCTAATACTGCATCACATCCACCCTTCTTAGCTTTCCTCTTGACACCGAAATGCTCAATCATGAGCTCTTACACAACAGGTAGCAACTGGGTGGCTAGGATACCAGTCATACCACGCCGGACCAATTCTCCAGATGCGAGCCTGAGCCAATGCAGCCCCCAATATAAATATCGAAGCCTTCCGCGGGCTTCCAATTCTCGTCTCGTGCCATCGTTCCCATGAATCCAATATCCGCAACCTGCACCATAACGAACACAACTTGGTGTTCATGGGCAGAAGACCAATTCAAACTAGATCCATAGCCACCTCAATCTGCATTTCTAGGTAACTCAAATCAATCTGGAGTCTGGTCGTGGAACTACATGCTTTGCTGCTTGCACAGCTCAGCATCTCTGTTTTCCACAACAAGGCATAAGATTTGAGTTAGCTAGTACGTAGAATGCTCAGGCTAAAGTTGCGTGCTCTTCAAAAGAAGGTTGAGAAATTCAAACTCGTTGCAGGCAAAGTTGCTTTTATTCTTGGAAACGGTGGAGGATGGAAGACAGACCTGCACTTGAGCGTAAGAGTTGGGGCATCCAGTGAAATGCAACCGAATGGGGCTGGTTTCCATGGTGGTGTCCAGCTCCAGCGTGAGCTCCAGGGAGCGGGCTTTGGTCTCGGCGATGGCTTGTCCGCAGCCGACGGGACGTTCGGAAGGGTCAGGTTCTGCTCCACGGTGATTCGAAGCTCCCCGTTGCCATACTCGTCGGCGATCCCGGCAAGCTCGAACATCTCTGGCGCTTGCAGACGGTCGACTGGATCGTGGAGGTCGATGTAGTTCAGTCCTTGCTGTTTCTGGGGGTCGCGTAGAGGCTGCGTCGCTGCCACGACGGGTCTACCAGATCCTCCCCGACTCTCTCGATGGCGCGGCCGCTGTCCATTCGTCTCTCCACTTCGGCTTTGAACTCCTCAATTCCCTGCAAACCCGAGACTTCGTTAGCAATTCGCTGCATCCCAAACCCTAAACGCATCAATTTGATGGATCCCAAACCTTAAACCCTAGGTTAGCGCAATGAGGCAAATCGAAGTTGCCATTTCGTCAATTAACCACATCAGGCGAGTCTTCTGTCGGTTGCCACGATTTCCAAGGTCTCGGTAAGTCTCCAGCATTGCCTTGCACAGCGGGACGACGTCGTCTGCTGGTACCCATGCGTCCGGAATGGCTTCCGCGCACCGCTTTGGGCTGAAGAAGCCTCCCACTAGAATGCTGAAGCCGAAGACGCCGTTCTTCGTTGTAGACCACAATAAGTGACACAATAGACAACCTCATTTCCATTCAAAGATCGGTGACAAAGGCATTAAGCCAAGGCATGCTTACACCCAACTTGCTAATTGAATAGATGAGTTGCTGTTGGTAACATGGGTCAAGATACGAGACGGAATGAGGTCCCCAACGTTATTAGAGTTCTCAACCTTATCACAAATTGCTAGAATCATGATGTCTGAAAGTACTTACATTGATATTGCGGCTGTGAAAGAGGCCCAACCACTTCAGTCTCACATCAATGTCGTCCTTCGAAGAATCAAGTTCGGCCAACGGTCTCTTGACGAGCTCCTCAATTTCGTTCTCCGTGAAGAATTTCATTGGCTCTTTCGCTTGCTTGATCTGCAGCAACACCCATCATTTCTTACCGAGTTAAAAAATCAGTTCAAAATTGGGACCCTGACACTTCAACGTCATGAAGAATTGGAACTGGCTTTGGATATTCAACACCTTCTCGGCAGAATTGATGCCCTGTCGGAAATCTTCTCTCAGCACCCAGTACTCTTCGCGCTCTTCCACTCACGATACCAGTTGGTCTTCGGCGAGCGAGATAGGTGGCGCCGCGACGGCTTTGGTTTTCACATCGCGCTCCACCCAACATCGCTACTCGTAGTAGATTGAATACAGGTTAGATACATGCAAGTGTCATTTCTTATGCGATCGCAAGGCTGGATACAGAGTCCCCGACGCCAACACTTCAGGATTCAGGACAAAAGGCGTCTTCCTCCCTCCACCCCGTGCTCCACATCCATATCCATTTCCATCACTACCGTAGCAAGTCTCTCAACTCTCGACGACTTGATTCAGCAGTGCAGGATATCCAGTAGCAATTAGGCTTATGGACGTCGCAATTCTCTTTCAAATTTTAGGGCAACTAGCAATCCAGCAACAAGTAGAAACTTGTCGCAACGACAGTCTAGGCGCAAGCATCCACAAGTTCAACCAAGAAATCTCTTCCGATTACAGAGTTTAGCAGGGAGTTGGAATATCGTTACCGGATTATCATTCAGTCTGATTCGCGTCGCTCGTGAATTTGCTGCTAAATTTGTGAATTTTAGGGTTACGAATTCGCAAGGAAAAATAAAAATAAACTCTCACTGACTTGATTGCTGTTGTTGCTCGGCGAACCACTTTCACCGCCACTGCCCCCTCCCTCTTCCCGGTTACATCGCATTCTCTCCACTCGCCCTTTGGAGCCTCGACTTACGCTGTGACCGCAGCCAGCAGTGCGCCATCGCCGAGCAGGCACTGCTACAGGCAGCACCGCGGGCGCCATCCTCACAATGAGCGCCATTGCCGCTCAAATTGTACACTGCTTCAGGATTCCTCCAAATACAGTTTCACCACAGCCCTCGTGAAAGGCGAATCCTCACGACAAGAAGCTCAGCGCCATCAATGCAGGTTATGCAGCCTACACTGCGTGCGTGATCTGCTTCTGTTTTAGAATTAGACCATTTACGACATCTTTCGAGATTTATAACAGGATGGGTAGCAGATGGGGTTTGATTCTCTTGGCGTGTCGATGGATTGGGGATGTCTGGTGACTTCGGAGTCGATCTAATTCAACCCAAGTCGAGCTAATTGAAACTTTACAGATTTATCGTATTTTATAGAAATGGCTTGCCAGTCAAATTTCCGGCCTCGAGTGTCCCTTAACTCTAATCTGGCTGCGGGGAGGGGTTTTCCAGCTCCTCCATTTTTGGCGAAACCATGCCCACATCCGAGTACTGTACTGGCATTTCTTAATTCGCTTGCCAAGCTCCATGTCCCCTCATGATCTGAACTCACTCCCGCGGGCGACTGACTGCGGAGTGCGGACTTCCACGGGGGCCGCAGCGAAGCTACGGCGGTTCTGCCGTGGCCGCTTCAATCAGCCGCTGGCGTTGCGGCAACTTGCTGACTCTCCAAGTTTGCCAACCCGTTTCTTTATTTTGGGGGAGAAGAGAGGAAGAAAGAAGAAGGTTTAACTCAATTTGTGGATCCAAAATGGCAATCAATTTCTGGATCCCATGTTCAAGCTTTCCATTCTTTCAAATGCCAATTAGACCAAGAGGTTTAAAAGGAAGAACCAAAATCATGTAAACATTGCTACAACAATTGATAGTCTCCTCAAAAAATGCACTTAATCTTCTCTTTAATTGCTTGTATGCTAAACTAATAGTGTAGAGCCTGTAGAACGAGTCTTGAAGCAACAAAGGAGTGTATATGTGGATTGAGAATCTTCTTCTTTGGAAAAGTCAATAATACCATAATGAAAAATTTTGTTATATATATTATTCCCTAAAAATGCATTTGCAAGCAACTTCAAAAAGAAATTGGATGGAAAAATGTTTTTATCCATTCTATTGTCTCACTCACGTGAAGTCATCTAAGGGACTTCTAAAGTCAAGTTGTGAGGAACTATTATTGGTTGTCTCCATAGCATCTTTCCGCTAGGGTCAAGTTGTCAAAAGTTTTTATTGGTTGAATGTGTCTATTGAACAAAAACTATTGCATCAACTCTTGGTGGCGTGTTCTTTGGAGAGCGACTGTGGCACCAACTTTAATTTTGGAATTCTAGCCCTTCCCAATCCGATCTACAACCTCCTACTCTTCTTTTGTCCAACCTTCTCGCTAGGCTGTTTTGCACTTGTTGTTCAACCTTCTTGCTTTGCTGTTTGTACTTGCTGTCTGGCCTTCTTGCTTGGTTGATTTGTATTTGTTGTTTTTTGCAGTGGAATTCTATTTGGTTCAAAAAAAATAAAAATAAAAATCCTATCTACAAACACACATTCCCACTACACAACGCGGTTAGAATTTGGTTGGAGTGGAAATGTAGGGTTCAACTAATTAATTAATTAATTTTGTTGTTTACCTTATGGTTATACCATTCTTATTTGTTAAGGTTGCCATTTTTTTGTAATTTCCATGCCAAAATAATTATCACAGTATTTTACATCAAGATCCTAAGCAAATCAAGACCGATCTTCTATTCATGGTTAAGTGGGTTTTTTGTCAACAATGTTCATTAGATACACGATGGTATGAAAATATGGAAACATTATAGCAAGTGTATAGACTAGCCACAATAGCAAGTGTATAACACTAATATCCTAGCCACAATATTAAACTCAATAGTAATTAGCATATAAGCTTAGAGAATAATTGTATTGAAAACAGCCACAAGTTTGTAGTTATCCACATTAGACTTTCCTAAAATGGCAATCAAATTCTAGAACCAATGTTCAAGCTTTCCATTCTCTCAAATGCCAATTACACCAAGAAGCCCAAAAACAAGAACTAAAATCATGTAAATAGTATTGCAACAATTGATAGTCTCCTCAAAAATACACTTAACCTTCTTTTTAATTGTTTGTATGCTAAACTAATAGTGCAGTCATAGAATGAGTCTTAAAGCAACAATATAGTATAATTATAGTTTCCAATAAGTCAGTTGTGTCTATCTCTTTTTAAGTAACTAATCACAATGTTCTTGTCTAAATCCCAAAGTAATGCACATATATCTTTCAATCCTAAAACTTTAGACCTAAAGGAAAGGATAGGAAAGGAAAAGAGATCATTTCCTATATGCCCTTAGTCTTGAAAGTACAAGTCCCCCATGACCAAGGTAGTCACCAAAATACTTTGCTTATCAGACCAATAGGTGTGTTCTATTTTTTTACAATTAACCCTTTAGTGACCGATTGACCACTTTTTGGTCAAATTTTGGATTCTTTGTCTTTTACAACCCTCAATATAGGGTATTTGAAAAAACTCAAAGAGTAACGCAAGTAGAGCTTCAGCATGCGCTCCAAACAAATCCAGTTTTAGAGAATTTTGTGCAATAACAAGGTAGCTGTGCTTGTCTAAAGACAAGAGGGCCGACCTGAGTTATACCTTCTAAGTCGCATATATATTCAACAACTCATGTGATTCTATTTGAAATGGACACCTAAGAACAATAGAAATGTTGCCTAGCAATTCCATGAATTGCGGAGGCATGTTTCAAAGGTTATGGGCAATAATGTATTATGTTGCTTCAACTGAAGGCTACTTCGATGCATCGCACTTTGAAGATCACTCACAACAAATTGCACCGTCAGATCATGTTCACTTTTTGTTTTTTCACGGATAAAGCCTACAACATCAATTCCTACAGTCTGATATGGGATTACTTCTTTGGAATAGTGATGAAATTTCCCTTTTCCAAATTTGTATTCAAAAACTGCGCTCGCCCCCCAAATCAACCACGGTCACTAAAGGGTTAACAATGTATTCATCCATTGGACTGCGATGTCATTCCAAGGTTAAAACAACAAACTATAAATTTTACTTGGTCTTGAAATAGTTCTCAATAATTAATTTTTAATTTCAATTTATTAATGAGTCTACCGTAATAATGCAAACAAGCATTAGATGAGATTTCAGCCCTGTGGAGGGCTGTGTGTTCCCAGCCTGTGGGAACTGCCGAATTCAGGGCCGCAGCAGCTCGCTGACGTGGCCGAGCGACTGCCACGTCGGAAAAAAAAAATGAAAAAAAAAAATGAAATTTTTTTTTTCTGTTTTTTTTTCATTTCAATACTATTTTTTTTTTTTTTTTTGAAATTTTTTTGTCAGGAACAGCCGTTCCCTAAAACTGCAGGAGGGGACCAACGTCAAGAACGGGCCTGAAATGGCCCCCCCGACTCTCCAAAATCCATCTAATGTGTACTTTAGATATAAACTTAAGGTGAAATATTAATGAACCGGCTGTGTTCCTTTTGGAAGATCCATTTGTATTGTCACCTGCCAAGTTGGGCTTGACATCATTTTGTACATTAAATTTAACTCAAGATTGCCTCGCCTTGGCCTAAGACCATTGCTTTCAAGCTTCATTGTCCATCACTCTTTTGCAACTAGATAGGAATGAAAAAATTCCATTTATTTTGAAGAGATGAAATCATATGTCTACTACAAGTCATAAAATTTTCAATTTTTTTTGAGAAATTTTCAAATTACTGAAAATATTTTAAGAAAAAAATAAAAAAAATTCATATGAAACGTAAAATAGACTCAAAAATCAAGAATTTCCACCCAAAATGTAAATTGTAGTGTAAAACATCATAATCTAAACAAAAATTACCATGAATAAAGCTTCATTTTAATACTTGGACTCAAATTCAAACAAAATATCATTTTTATGGTTAAATTTCACATTAAGAATAATGGACAAGAAATGTGATCCATGGATTAAGGATCTTCTTCTTTGGAAAAGTTAGTAATACCATAGTGAGAGAATTTACTATACTATTCACTGAAAAGGTATTAGCGCAACTTCAAGAGAAAAATATTGGATGAAAAAAAGTATTTCTCCATTCTAAAGTCCCAGGTGAAGTCATCTATAGGGCACTCACTATCCGTGGCATCTTTCGAGAGTCAATTTGTGAAGAACTATTATTGGTTGTCTCTGTAGCATCTTTTGGCCAGGGTCAAGTTGTCAAGAGTTTTTATTGGTTGATTGTATCTTTGGACAAAAACTATTCCATCAACTCTTGGTTGTGTCTTTTGAAGAGAGACTATGGCACCGACTTTTATTTTGGAATTCCCACCTTTCTCAATCCTACCTAGAACCTCCTACTCTTCTTTTGTCCAACCTTCTAGCTAGGCTATTTTGTGCTTGTTGTCCAATCTTCTTGCTTCGCTGTTTTGTACTTGTTGTCCAGCCTTTCTTGCTTGGTTGTTTTGTACTTCTTGTTTTTTGTATTGAAATTCCATTTGATTCAAAAAAAGTGAAAATAAAAATCCTATCTACAACCACACATTCCCACTACAACCACACATTCCCACTACACAACAGATTTAGAGTTTAGTTTGGGTGGGAATATGGGATTCAACTAATCGGTAAATTAATCTTGTTGTTTACCTTGTGTGGTTATACCGTTCTTGTTTGTTAAGGTTGCCATCTTTTTGTAGTTTCCATGCTGAACTAATTATCACACTAACTTACATCAAGATCCTATGCAGATTGAGACTGATCCTCCATCCATGGTTTTAGTGGCTTTTCTGTCAACAGTGTTCATTAAGTACAGGATGGAATTGAAACATGAAAAACAAAACATTGGACGAATTTTCTTACGTGAAGTTGTAATAATAAGTTAAGGATACGCTGGAGATGGGATCTTTGGGGTAGCAAGGATCCGCTAGTGGTGGATCTTAAGACAGTGGATCAGCCGCAGCAGCAGCCCCAACGTACGAGCAGCCAAGCCTTGCCTACTTGAATCATGCTCTTAAAAAGATACACTCTTGGCGGCTGTTTTCCATTATAAAATCCCCCACTGTTATGTTACAATCTCTCTTCTGTGCCAGGATCAAATTTAGCGCAACACAAGCTGTCCAGAAGTAATTGCAAATGGGGGCCACAGCAGCTCTGAAATTGGGTCCAAGAATGGGAGCCTCTCATTCCTTCCTCTGAAGCTTAACTTAACTTACATCAAGTTTCATCCGCCTCTCGCAAACATTTTTATACTCCGTCCGTCTGTGTGCAAACAAAACCTTACAGCACAGTTCCTGCTCAATACGGATTCCTGGTGTGATCGTTGTGATGTTGTTCTTGCTTTTTCCAACTCAGTCAACAATGCTGTAGATAAACATTGACGACGCTCGACCTCATCAAAATCATGCGCACCAGTGAGTGAGTTGGAATCAAAATCGAAGGTTGGTTGGGCAAGTCGTTCCATCAAAAATGGGAGTAGATTCTTTCTGTTGCATCATCTGTCACCCTCGCTTGTGCCTTGTTGGTGGTCTGTAACATTTAGGAGACACACACTGTCAGCCGGCCTGTTTTTCCTCTTCAAAATCTTTACTTTTTTTTTCTTCTTACAACCACATGTGAAGTACAGTTCATTGTCATTGTCATTGTGAAGGACTGACCAAATCAGCTGGTTGCTGGTGAGCAGGTTGCCTTACCTAACAGAAAGCGCACTAATCAACAAACAAGGCCAAGGCAGGCCTTCCGTCTCTCCTTTGCTCTCTTTCCATCAGTGTTTTGTGGGCAATTTAATGCCGGCAATTGACTCAAAAAAATGGGCAGCTTCAACCTTAAAGAAAAAAAGAGAGGGTAAATGTTTTCAAAAATGGCAGACTATAATCATGGTCCTACGGATGAAATGAGGTATTGGAAACATTGTAGCAACTGTGTACAAAAATTGCATACTGAAAACTGGCCAACTTCAATTAAAGACCCACAGTCAAAATGAAGGAGCTAGGAAATTCATAACCTTCTTGAAAAAGAGGTTGCATAACCATTGGCCTGGAAACGAAACAAAACATTGCTTTCCATACTTCTATGCAATTCTGCCGAGAATTTTAGATGTTACTGTCAACCCTTTCTTTACCAATCAATTAGATCTACACTAGATAGTGAAATTAGGTTGATTGAATATTGAAGTTGTTTTATTCAAAGACAGTTACTTTGTAAGCCATCAAGGTCAATAGATATTTCTATAGATATTTCTATTTGTGCATATGGAGATTCGTGATTTGCGGTGTACCATGGGATAATAGGATTCTTGTTATTTGTTTGGTCTTGTCACTCTCAGTCATGGTTCATATAGGAATCATTAACAAATTACTATTCTCAAGATATGCCAATCCTGAAATATAGATTGGAAATACGTTATGCATCACTTCCAAATATTTGATTACATGTCATTATTAGCCTTCATGGACCAATAGTACAAACATTGGATGAAAATGTACTCGAAGAAGTTCTATGTGTGCCCAAATACTTGTTTTTCTATCCATTACATTTCTCTAAATGTTTTTATCAATTTTTTAAATATTGTAAGGTATAGATTTTGAATTTTTGGCTTTGCAATTATTATGTAGGTCAAAGAGTGTAAGTGCATTTTACTTCAAATTAACTTTTCTTGTTCAAGAGATGACCCTAAGAAAATGACTTCAATGAATAAATAAGATATTAATTTCTTGGTTTTGAACTTAGAACAATAAAAACTTTTGAGAAAATCACTAAATTTCAATCTAAAATCAATTAAAGAAAGAAATTCAAATTAAGTTTTTTAATATTTCATTTTTATTTCAATTTTTGCTTGGGAAAAAAAGATATGCCTTCCTAAGCTCAAAATGCTTAGCTCTAGTCAACAAATAAACCCTCAAAAATTCAAAATTAATTTATAAATTTTATTCCCTTCTAGATTATGTTCATGTGTACACAAAAAGCTTTGATTGATTCAATTTAAATTAGTCATGTGAAAGTTATAAAGAGTCTTGTTTTGTAGGTAATAAAGTGACATCTTCCTAAAAACATAATGTATAGGATTTGTTTCTAAGCTCAATTTTCACAATATTTTTAAGAAAAAAAGGTCCATCGGATGTAGATTACTTTATTCAACAATCTCACCAACAGAATTGGCATTCCAAGTTTCAATTCCATTTTAGAACTATTTGTCTTTTAATTTTTCCTTCCATTTGTATCTTCTTCTATTTAACAAAATTTTAAAAGGATGAAAATTTTTAAATTTTTTTCCTTAAATTCTCAACTTGGTTCTCCACTATAATGATTTAAACCTCAAAACTTTGTAGTACAAAAAATTTAAGTTACAAAGATTCAAGGTTTGAAAACCTATAATTGCTAGGTTCAAAAAAGACTTTTCTAATATTCTAAATACTAATATTTCACAATATAACTAGTAAAATTTTCAAAATTGTTTTTTACACATTTTCATTTGTAAGTCTTATGCAAGATCCTACGGTTAGATATGGAAAAAAAATCATTTTAGCTTTCTATACTAGAAATGGCAGGTTGGGAGTGTTTTTGATTTTTTTTTAAACATATTCATGAACATTTGAGAATTAATAGACCATGTAATCCTAAATATGTTCATTTTTATGGATAAAGTCACATTAAGAGTTAATAGCAAGAAATGTAATCCATGGATTAAGCATCTTTTTCTTTGGAAGAGTCAATATTACTATAAGGAAGAAATTTGTAATCTTATTAACTGAAAATGTATTGGCCAGCAATTCATTAGAAGAATTTTGAGGCCTGCAGAGGGCCGTTTCAGGGCTGTTCCCACAGTTGGGAACAACTAGAATATTAAAAAGAAATTAAAAAAATTAAAAAAATTAAAATTAAATTAAAATATTTTTTTTGAAAATATTTAAAATAATAATAATTTTTGAAAAAAAATATTAAAAAAATAATTTTTTTATTATTTTTTGACGTGGCACTCGCGTGACCACGTCAGATTACTATTCCTAGCACGTTCCCAGAGTTCCCAAGGCCTAAGAACTCGTAGTCTCTTGGAGGCCTTAAAAATCCTCTAATGTCAAAAAGAAATTGGATTGAAAAACGTTTTTCTCTATTCTACAATCTCAAATGAAGTCATCTATAGAACACTATCTTATTGTCCATAGCATCTTTCTAGGATCAAGTTGTTAGGACCTATTATTGATTGTACTCGTGGCATCTTTTCATTGGGTCAAATTGTCAAGAACTATTATTGGTTGACTGTATCTTTTGGACAAAAACTATGTCATCAATTCTTGGTTGTGTCTTTTGGAGAGCAGCTATGGCACCGACTTTAGTTTTGGAATTCCAGCCTTTCCCAATCCTATTTACAACCTCCTACTTTTCTTTTGACCAACCTTCTCGCTTGGCTATTTTGTACTTGTTGCCTAGTCTTCTCGCTTGGTTGTTTTGTACTTGTTGTCCAGTCTTTTCCCTTGGCTATTTTGTACTAATTGTCCAGCCTTCAAGTTGATTTGGTTAACTGTTTTGCACTTGTTATTTTTTGCTATGCCGCATTCCATTTGATTCCAAAAAAAAATCCTATCTACAACTGTACATTTACACTACACAAAACAGTTAGAGTTTGGTTGGAGGGAAAATGTGGGGTTTCCACTAAAAACAAAAACACAACAAAACATTGCTTTCTATAGAACTTTTATGCAATTCTTTTGTACTCTGGAACCCTAGATGTTATTGTCAACCCTTTCTCTACCAATCAATTAGATCTACACTAGATAGTGAAATTAGGTTGACTGGATATTGAAGTTGCCTTATTTGAAGATAGTTCCTTTGTAAGCCATCAAGGTCAAGAGATATTTCTATAGATATTTCCATTTGTACACATGGAGGTTTATGACCTCGGGGAGGTCACTCTGTGAAAAGTAGGAAACCACGTGAGTTAAACTATAGGGTGCATTTTATTCATTGGAGGAAAAAATTATAAATGATTTGGATCTACTTTAGCTTGGATTTAATTCTTGAAACATCATTATATGTAAAATAGGGTATTGAAAAATCTCTTGATTTAAAAAAAAGTAGATATAAATTAGTGTGAATAAAATCAGAGAAGTGAAAAAATTAATTTTAGGATGGATATAATCACTGGTCTCTCTAATGGAGGAATGAGAAACAATAGATTTTAAACCATTTAACGCTTTGGATATTGTAGCTAGATGCATTAGATTTCAGGCACTTTTCTATCAAGATTGATTCCAACAAAATAAAATGGACTAAAGTAGAAATCAACTATAGAATTGTATTCTCAATTGGAGTGGGGGTATTTTGTCAAATCATTCAATGGTGGAATTGGAAGATTATAGTGTGTATTTGAACTAGATTATGCACATTCAAAAATGAGATTTTTGAGGATGTGTGCTTTTAGAATTAAATAGAATTTTGGTTAAAATTCAAAACTAAAAGTAAAGAAATTCATCAGTTTTTGATATCATCACCTCTTTGTTGCAACCATTTATATCAAGAGTAATAGACTGATACATATTTGTTGTGAAGTTAACGAGTGAGAATGACTTTTGAGTTAAATAGAATTTTGGTTCAATTTTCAAAAATAAAAGTATAGTGACAAGTGATCACACCGTGCTTGCTTGACTACTAAAGGGTTAATACAATACATATGATGAGATGTAAAAAAAGATTTGATTGTTGACATAGATATTATTAAAAGTTCCTAATTTAATTGCCTTCAAGTAACGTGAAACATTGTAGGAAATTGGCAACTTGTTATAACTTTTGGAGTGTTTACAAGTTGGAGTTTATGATAACAAATTTCATAAATTTTGGGCCTATAAAATGTAAGATAATGACCTTGACACACCAACATCTTCAAATTAAATATTTCAGTGAGTGCAATATGAAATGTCAATTAGATAAAATGTGATGAGAATTCCAACAATAGAAAACAATTGATCAAAAGGGAAGTCTAAATGACATAATGTGGAAAAAAAGGAATTTATTAAAAGAGTGAAAATTGTATAAAAAATGTGTATTTCAAGTTAGGGTCAAAACACTATCTACAATCTAGGCTTATCCTTTCATTTGCTACTCTTTCATTGGCCAAATCCTCCCAATCTATTGACCAAGTAGCTTTTTTTTCTACTAAAAGGGTCTCTAAAAATCATAATTACTAGGTAAATAGCCCCCAAACAAATATATGGTTAACCCCTAAAATACCAAGGCATTTTCTGGCTCCGGAACCACTGAAAACTGCCATTTCTGCTGCGATCACTCCCTAAATCCAAAAAAACTTTTTTTTTAGAATCTAACTATAGGATCTTGTACTTCACTTGTCTCAGATTATGTGGTAAAAATTTCAAGACATTTGACCATTCCAATTGGAAGATATTAGCATTCAAAGTTGGAAAAAAAAGTTTTTTTGAACTGTTTCCTGCAATTTCAGATGACTTTGACGGCCATTTGTGGATTTTTTTTGCACTACACAACAAAAATTTGTAATTTTTTAAGTTGAACATTTGAGTTGAAAGTCGGGGAAAAAAATTTCAGAATGTCAAACCTTGATTTTCACATATAAAAAAATTGGTAAATAGAAGTAGGTCCAAAATTGAACGAAACACTAAATTGTTAATAGCTCTTAGGTGGAATTAAAACAACATAATCCCAATGGTGGGATTGTTCTTGCAAAAAAACTTGACCTTGTCAAAAAAAAAAATTGAAAAAAATTGAAAATTGCATTCAAAAATGAATTCTATAAGTGTTTTTTTTGAAGATGCTTAAATTGCCCGAAAAACAAGATTGTCCATAACTTTCTCATTATTAGTCCAAATAGAATGAATCAAAGCTTCAGATGTAGACAAAAACATGATCTTTGAGGAAAATAAATAAAATAAATAAAAAACTTTTTTTTGTGTTTTTTTTTTTCTGCCCGCCGAACTGCTTTTTTGCTTTAGGATGGCATAACTTTTGCTCCCGGGCACCGATTGAAAAAAAATATATATTTTTAGAAAGCTAATGTGATTCCCTATCTTCGTAAAAAGTTTCAAAAAATCAGATCAAAATTTGAGGCCACATGGGCCTGCCCGAAATCTGAAGTGTCCCCGAGAGGACTTTGGTACTTTAGGGGTTAACACAAGTGGTTACAAAACATAAAGGGAAGTGACCTTCCCGAGTTCATGACTTGTGGTGTACCATGGGGTAGTATGATTCTTGTTATTTTTTTGGTCTTCACTCTCAATCATGGTTCATATAGGAATCCTGAACAAATAACTATTCTCAAGATATACCAATCCTGAAATATAGACTGGAAATACGTTATGCATCACTTCCAAATTTTAGATTACATGACATTATTAGCCTTCATGGACCAAAAGTACAAACATTGGATGAAAAATGTACTCAAAAAAATTCCATGTGCCCAAATACTTGTTTCTCTATCCATTAAATTTCTCTAAATGTTTTTATCAATTTTTTAAATATTGCATTACTCATGTGAAAGTTATAAAGAAACTTGTTTTCTATGCAATCAAGGCATCTTCCTAGAAAAATAATGTATAGGGATTGTTTCTAAGCTCAACTTTTTTAATTGAAAAAAAAGGTCCATCGGATGTAGATTACTTTATTCAACGATCTCACCAATAGAATTGGCATTCTAAGTTTCAATTCCATTTTAGAACTATTTGTCTTTTAATTTTCCCTTCTATTTGTATCTTCTTCTACTTAACGAAATTTTAAAAGGATGAGATTTTCTAAATTTTTTTACTTTAATTCTCAACTCAGTTTTCCATGCTACTATAAAGATTTAAATGTCAAAACTTTGTAGTGCAAAAAAATTAATTTACAAAGATTCAAGGTTTGAAAACCTATAATTGCTAGGTTCAAAAAAAACTTTTCTTCACTTTAAATACTAATACTTTATAATATAAATTGTAAAATTTTCTAATTTTTTTTACACATTCTCATTATGTAAGTCTTATGTAAGATCCTACGGTTAGATATGTAAAAAAAGATTTTTTTTTTTCATTTTACCTTTCTATACTAGAAATGGCAAGTTGGGAGTGTTTTTGATTTTTTTTTTAAAAAATAGTCATGAACATTTGAGAATTAATA
Organism: Pseudisothecium myosuroides; assembly: GCA_951799445.1. Classification (NCBI taxonomy): domain Eukaryota; kingdom Viridiplantae; phylum Streptophyta; class Bryopsida; order Hypnales; family Lembophyllaceae; genus Pseudisothecium; species Pseudisothecium myosuroides. The sequence continues at coordinate 4,940,008 of OX637288.1, read as the reverse complement.
GACCATGCATGTAATCCTAAATATGATCCTAAATATGATCAATTTTATGGATAAAATTCACATTAAGAGTAAATAGCAAGAATTGTTTTTCTGCAAATTAAGCCTCTTCTTTGAAAAAATCAAGAATACTATATGGGAAAAATTTGTTATACTATCGATTGAAAATGTATTCACTACCAACTTCAAAAAAGAACTGGATAGAAAATCGCTTTTTACTATTCTACAGTCTCAAATGATGTCATTTATAGGAGACTTAGTATCCATGACATCTTTCTAGGGTCAAATTGTCATAGTTGCTATTATTGATTGTCTCCATGGCATCTTTTTGATAGGGTCAAGTTGCATTGTCAAGAGCTTTTATTGGTTGATAGTGTCTTTTAGACAAAAACTATTGCATCAATTCTTGGTCGTGTCTTTTGGATAGCAACGATGGCACCGACTTTAATTTTTGAATTCAAGCCTTTTCTAATCCTATCTACATCTCCTATTTCTAATCCTATCTACATTTGTTGTTGAGCCTTCTAGCTAGGCTGTTTTGTACTTGTTGTCCAACCTTCTCGCTTGACTGTTTTGTACTTGTTTTTTGCAATGGAATTCCATTTAATTAAAAATAAAATAAAAATAAGATTCCTATCTACAACTGCACATTCCCATTACACAACGGGTTTAGAATTTGGTTGGAGTGGAAACGTGGGGTTCAACTAATCAATAAATTAATCTTGTTGTTTACTTCATGGTTATATCATTCTAGTTAGTTAAGGTTTTCATTTTTTGTATCCAGCCTTCTCTCTTTTACTCACTTTCATCAATGTTTTTATAGGCAATTTAATACCTAATTCCCTAAAATTAAATGGGTAGCTTCAAGCCTACAGAGAAAGAAAAGGTAAATGGATTTTTAAATGCCAGACTATAATTATGACCCTACAAATGAAATGAGGTTTGGGAAACATTGTAGCAATGGTGTACAAAAATTGCATAATTTCAATTTAAGCCCCACAAAACAAAGGAACCAAGAACTTATAACTTTTTTGAAAGAGAGGTCACATAACCATTGGTTTGAAAACAAAAACAAAAACCATTACTTTCCAAAGTTTTATGCAGTTATGTTGTAGTCTGAAACCCTGATGTTACTATCAACCCTTTCTTTACAAACCAATTAGATCTACACTAAATAGTAAAACTAGGTTGACTAAATAATGAAGTTGCCTTCTCCGAACACAATTACTTTACAAGCCATCAAGGTCAAGAGATATTTCTATAGATATTCCCATTATGAGGTACTGTGGAGTATTATGATTCTTGTTATTTGTTTGGTCTTGTCACTCTCATGGTTTGTATGGGAATCCTGGACAAAATAACTATTATCAAGGTATGCCAATACTGAAATATAGATTGGAAATACGTCAATTATCACTCCAAATTTTAGATTACATCACATTATTAACCTTTATGAACCAAAAGTGCAAACATTGGATGAAAAATGTACTTAAGGAAGTCCCCTGTGCTCAAATACTTGTTTATCTATTAATTAAATTTCTCTACATGTTTTTATTAGTTTTTAAAAATATTATAAGGTATAGGTTTTGAATGCTCAGCTTTGCAAATATTGTGTAGCTCAAAGAATACAAATATATTTCACCTCAAAATTAACTTTTCTTGTTCAAGAAATGACCCTAAAAGATAACTTCAATGAATAAATAAGATAATAATCCCTTATATGACCATTGTTAAAAAATTTGATTTTGAACTTAGAACAATAATAGCTATTGAAATATCACCATTTTCAATCTACAATCAATTAAAGAAAGAAATTTGAATTGATTTTATCAAAATTTTATTTTTATTTCAATTTTTGCCCGGGAAAAAAAGTTATGCCTTCCCCTAAACTCAAAATGCTTAGCTTAGCTCTGGTCGAACAAAAAAACCCTCAAAAATTCAAATGTAATTAAAAAAAATTTTAAGCTTTCACATTGTATTCATTTCTATATAGTAAACTTTGATTTAGTCAATTTGCATTACTCATGTGAAAGTTATAAAGAAACTTGTTTTGTGGGCAATCAAGGGGTCTTCCTAGAAAAACAATGTATAGGATTTTTTTTCTAAGTTCAACTTTCACAAATTTTAAACAAAAAAAGGTCCATCTTCCCTATGATTGAATCATAAAACAGAGGGTTGCATGTATTCTTGAAGAGCTACCTCTCTTACACCCTTACAAAAAGGATCTAAATTTATTTTGAGTAGCATCAAAACCTTTGAGAAATAAGAAAAGATGGACCAATCACTAAGCGCCATGCATGCTCTATACTATCCATTGAAAATTGTCAAGCAATCTATTCCCTCCCTTCCAAAAAAGTAAAAAATCAATAGCCATCGGATGAGATTAATAAAAACCTAAGACTACCCTCAACTGCCGTGCGATGTGAATTAAAAAAATAATAGTCGTGCAATTTGAAATGAAAACAATAACCCCTTTGAAAAATCAATAGCCTTGCGATTCGAAAAGAAAACTATCTCCTAAGAATTGCATGGCAACCTTTTCCTTCCCCCCTCCACCAAGTAAAAAATCAGTAGCTGTCGAATGAAAAATAAAAATAAATAAATAAAATTGCAGTTAAAGTCGTTGGCTGTCCAAAGGCATGAATTGAGAATTATAAAAAAATAAAATGCTGTTAAAGTCGTTGGCCATCTGGAGTTGTTGAACCATTGAAGTGATTTTAGGGTTCTCACTTTCCTTTAATGGATTCAAATTTCTGGAGAGAGGTTTGGGTCTTGCTTACAAGTGCACTTATATATAGATGCCGGCCTTTAGTAATTTTGTGTCAATTTTCATGGTTGCCAGATTGGTTTGAGATTGATATTCGTCATAGTGCGCTTAAATTATTTAAGTATTCTTCAGCTTCACTGTCCTTGCTTGAATTATACATTAGAATTGACTTTTAAAAATGTAATTGGTTGTAGAGAAATAAATGAATCTAAATTTATTGGAGGATTTTATTAAATTTTTGTATAATTAATTTTGAAGAATAAATTCAAATTAATTAATTTTACAGAATGAATATAAAGTATTTCATTTAAGAGAATGAATTCAAATTAATTCATTTCAAAGAATGAATTCAGTATAGAGAATGAATTCAAATGAATTCATTTTAAAGAATGAATATAAAATATTTCATTTAAGATAATGAATTCAAATTAATTCATTTCAAATAATGAATTTAGTTTAGCGAATGAATTCAAATTAATTCATTTGAGAGAATCAATTCAAAGTAATTCATTTCAAAGAGTGAATTCAAAGTAATTTAGTTCAAAGATTGAATTCAAAGTAATTAATTTGAGAAAATTTTAGCAACACAAGGAGACAAAGAAAGAGAAGAAGACATGAGATTGAAGAAAAAAATGTTGAAGAGATTAGGATTTAGGATCGAATGTAAAAGTTTTACATGAAATGAAAAAAATGAGAAATTGAACTTTTTAATGTAATTTAGGGTTTGATGTGCAAAAAAAACAATTGAGGAGGAAGGAAGTGAATTAGGAGAGTGAATGTTTCAATGTAGGGAATTGGAAATGATTTTTGTTCAATGGCTACATGCCACGTGTACAAAAATTATTCACTGACTACCCTACTAATAGGCTTGTACATGATTTTACACTATCACCTCAAAATAGGCAGTGATTGCCTATACACTAACTATACTACACAGTGTGGCAAATTTCTGAATCCTTTCTCATTATTGTTTGCATCTACAGCAGCGTTTTTTTTCTGGCGACAAAACGTCAGATTGCAAGTCTTGTAAGCCATTGCGCCTGGCTCCCTCCCAAAATTCACCTTTGGTGGGAGGGCACGCAGGGCCTTACTGTAGAGCTACAGTTCTAAAAAACCTCCGTTGATCTACAGTCAGTGGAGAAGGGTGAATTCTCACATTAGCTCAAAAATTTGAGTTGAATGGACAAAAAGAGAGCAAAACACTGGAAGTGAGCACAATGTGGAAGGATGTGGAAGGACTCAGAAATCCGACTAAAGCTAGCAAAAGGGACATTCAGAACCCAAACAACACTAACTGCAAACAGAGTAGGGATGACCATTTGAGAGGCCCTGAAAGCTTAACAGCTTCAATTGATTGGTAACTTAGGTTGCATCCAAAGAGCCATGACAAGTAGTAGAATCCGTTCGGCAAGCTGAAATTCAAGAAGTTCACTTCCTAATCCGATCTAGGTCATGAGTCTGTTCATTACAAATGTTAACTTAACTTTGTTAAGTTGACAGTTTATTAAAATGGCGCAAATGGTCATCAAAAATCTGGTTGTGTATTTACAAAAGCATCTCAAAAGGCAGGTGCTGCAAATAAAATATAAGTAGGACCTTGTGAATGCAACTAATCCATGAATAACTGCAAGAGAAAGTCCTGCACCATCCATGACTCATGTTCACTACTACATGGAATCTTGGCCCTCTTTTCATTTGCTTTTGTCTTTTGCTATTTGATCTTCATTCAATTTTCTTGGAGACCAGACCCCTCAACAACGTGGTTAGTAGAGATGCTTGAATGGAATAGCTGGCTAAATCTGGACAACTGAACACATTACATTTGAGATGCATTTGACATAAATTGTAAGCTCTACAGGACCAATCAAGTGCAAGCGAAGAGCTTGAAAATGAATAAGTTCGTGAAACTCAAACCATGAAAATCTCACAATAATTTCTTGGACTGAGAAAAATTCAAAACATCTTCCCAAAGATGTTGAAAACAATTTACCTCTTCTTTTGCCTGAAGAAAGGTCGGCCAAAACATCCTGCACTAAAGGATTGTTTGAATCCACTCCAAGGAGCTGTCAATAAAAGGCAAATGAAAATTTGTAGATTGGTTGATTAAATCACATTCGAGTACAAACTAGTGCAGACAGAACAAGGGCATTTCGTACTTGAAGGTAGTCACACTGTTTGGAGCCCAATATTAATGGCCATGCCAGTGTTATATTATAGGTATTGAGTTAGTATGAGTGGATCAAAACAAGAAAAAGTTCTAATAACAGATGCTTCTATTGTAACATTATTGTATATAATGGGATTCAGTTTCAAATTGGCTTGTAAGGCCTTACCAATAAAAGCGCAGAGGAAACACAGCTTAGATCACCTAGGACTTAGGGCCTCTTGTATTGACATTTGTAGAGCTGCATTTCAAGAAGGCATTTCAACAAAATAAGTTCAAGCACTTGAAGACACAACAATCATCAATCCCTCCCCCTTCTCCCAACACCCAATCCATACCTACACACAAAACAAATTGAGAAGATAGAAACTGCTACATGAGGAGCAGAATACTCCAATTTCAAGCATTTTTACATGATATCCTGCCATATGTAAGTTCTTATCATCAAAAGGATACTATACATGATAATCCATTTCTCTTTCTCTGCTACATATGCTTGCTTGTTGCATGTGTGGATTTTCAGCACCAAATACATCAATCCTTACAAACTTACATACCATTCTCCAAAATGTTTGATCTCAAGATGTGTGTCAAAGAAAGAAGATGTTAGAGGATTAGAGCAAATGGATAGGAGGATGTTTCAAGAATTCTATGTAAATTGCAATACTTTTTGAATGAAAGAACGAGAGAAAGTGCGTACACAAATTGAATCAGTGGACAAAGTGTGGAGTCTTACACAAGCTGCATCAAAATATTTAATGGAGGCAGTTGGAATGGAGTACAAAATAGGATCTATGGACACACACTGCAGCTCAGCAAGGAAGCTTTGTTGAGCAAGATGAGGGCGGAAGCTTTCAAGCTTGTGGCATCTTTAACTGTGTTTTTAAGCTCCATGGCTGTACTACCTCCGCAATATTCCACGAGGTATTAGAAGAGAAATGAGGCCTCGGGAGGGCCATCTCAAGGTTGTTCCCAAGCTAGGCTTCATTAATGATGACCATGTTCTCCATTGCATTCCAACTTGAAAACTATAAGGGGACATGTACAACTATCATATTTTGCGCCAAGGATTTGATAATGGCGCCCATCATTTGGACTTTGGTGTCAAGTTTACATTGCTTTAATTAAACTAAAAATAATTTAACTTTCAATTCTTTGAGAACTACCTTACATAGCTTCAAAAGCATTTTCAACTTACTTTGAGTTTTCAAGTGAGAAGAGAAGCTCATTATATACACATGGGGTGGTAGAAGGTAGAACAACCCATGTGGGATATGTAAATTAGAATTAGTAGGAGCTCAACCACTCATAGTTAAGTCAAAAATGATAATTGTGTTTGAAGTATAATTTCAGGCCTCATTTAGGCATAGTAGAATAACTTTTTTCAAAAAACTTTGAGCTATGAAAAGCTAAAAATTTAAGATAAATTTCACCTTCAAAAATCCAACCAAAAGTTATTTACAAACTTCAGAGAAGGGTTGAAATTTTTTTGACATTTTCAAACAACCTCTCTGAAATTTGTCCATAACTTTTGATTGGAGGCTTGAAATCTCAAATGGATTTTTGGAGATGAAATTTAACTTAATTTCCAAAATCTTCCAATTTTAAATATTTTTGGAAAAAGTTATCCTACTATGCCTAAATGAGGCCTGCAATTCAACTTCAAACACAATTACTACTTTTGACTTAACTATGAGCAATTGAGCTCCTACTAAATCTAATTTACATATTTCATATGGATTATTTTACCTACTACTACCCCATGTGTATATAATAAGCTTTTTTTTTTCACTTGAAAACTCAAAGCAAGTTGAAAATACTTTTGACTCAAAGTAAGCTATAGTCTTTAGCTTCACCAAAACTTTCAAGCATAACGCCTTGAGGTTGAATACTATGATGGCCTCTAGAAGGCTTAGGACGAGTCTAATAGGTTTGGCCTTGGCAGGATGACTAACATGCATGATTTGTATTTGCATTGTTAGCGTTGGCAATCTCTCATTGGTTACACAAGCCATGTCACAAGGTTCTCCCTCACGTCATCTACCTATGTGTATTACAAATCTTTAATGATAGCGGCGCTCACAACCTTGGGAATGTTGAGAGAATTGAAGGCCTTCCCGAGGCCTCATTTTTCTTCTAATGTTGCGCATGAGGATCTTGTTGTGGACAAGGGTGGCATTAGATGGAGCTAAGTTTTAGCAATATGAGTAAAACTTGGCATCCAATCCTTTGGTGGTGTTGTTCAATGCATCTTTTGCATATAGCAAGTGGTACCAGAATAGCTCTAGAGTTCCAGTTGTAGGGCATTGGCAATCACATGGGCAATCAAAGCGGGTAAGTATAATCAGGTACTATTCAATCAATTCCTACACGCCTGTAGAAATAGGATAATTCATAATTTCTTAAAAACTACCCAATAGTACAAAAATTCGTTCCTAGGGAGAATTTCAAATAGGGATTTTACAACTAGTAGATTTAATCACAACCAAGGGCACAACTTAAAGATTACAATTTGGATCTTCACCAACTTGATCTAATTTCAAATCAACTCTCCACTCTTAATGGCCACAAAAGTTAGATTCTATGTATCTTTCAATTTTGGATCTTTCCCATTCGGCTTTTGACTTGCTTCTGCACTTTCTTCGTTCCAATCACAACTTCTTCCTTCACAGCAGCGCTAGTACCAGTTACATCCAACTTGGCTTTCGGACTTTTTGACTTACAGGCTTGGCTGGCATAATTTTTCTTTTTACAATACTCACATTCGCTGTTCACCAATTTGGCTTTTGATTCACTCATTTTCACCCACACAACCGATCTAAATTCTACCCCAAATTGGTGTAACTTCCGGCTAATTTTCACTCAATCTCTACACTCAATTTCTTAACACCACTTGGAAATTTTCTTCTCCAAATTCCTATTTGGTTCACACATATTCCAACTTATTCACCTCACATCACTTACACACAATATCTTGCCATTTCAACTTCCCCACAACTTCCAATTAGGATTGATTTATCAATTTGTTGAATTACTCAAACACAAAACCTTCATAACATGTACATCAACATATAATTATATACACACACAACAACTAATTACTATCAAAAAATTTATCCACTGGCTCAAATTCCCGACTTGGATAATTGATACCAATCAAGCAAACATTCACAAATCATTTCAAATACACGATATATTCCATACATTAAATTCCAAATTGGATTTTGACTCACTCAACCAACTGGACTACAACGACACCAATCACACCACAGTCCGATTAAGCAAAAGATAAATTTCAATTAATTTCCGATCAGACACACATAAACAATCCTTATTACTCAATAATTAACACTCACACACAATCATGCACTAATTTATACACAACATTCAACACTGAAACATGTCCAATTAGGCAACAATTATTCCATTACAAAGCCGATTGAATACATTTATGTACAATCCAATTTGTCTCTCAATTATTTCTATTTTGGCAAATTTGCATTCATCTCACATCCTTCTCTTGCTACACACTAACTTCTCACAATCAAACATCCAACTTGTATTCAAATCTGCACACTATAACGACACTGAACATAAACACGTACAAGAAACATACAGCCAATTAGGTGGATGGACTCGCACTTGCACTCAGCAGTAGTGGGCCCCGATTCCAATTTGGGCAACAACTATATACCCAGAGAGACAAACATTCAAATCCGATTTGGAAATCGAAACTCACACCCTTTGCCATCCTAGTTCACATGACGATTCCTACCAATTAGTAATCTGCTTATCAATCTAAACCAAACTTCAAATTGGTACCTCAAAATCACCCAATTAACACCTAAATTTGGCTTCCATTAGTTAAAATTCCACTTTTACCACTCAACTTAGGAATTTAAGCATCACAAAAACAAAATTGGAAATTCACATAGTCTACAACGCCCAAATATTCATGGATTGAAAATGACCAATTCAAATAATCACATCTTGAAAAACATAATACAGATGGGAACAAGTTTTATATCACTAGAATTAACGAAGAACATTGTATGTATTGGTCAAAGCATTTATAAGTAAAAATTGGACTATATATATTCTTCATATGACCTACTCAAAGCTGCAAAATAAAGCTAACAAGCCTCATCTAGATTTTTAGTAGTTAATGACTTCTTAATTCAAAGAACAAAATAATCTTACCACTGAATCTTTTTCTAATGTAATTGTAATTGTTCCTTGTAATGACAGGATTTTTGTAGGCCCAATCATTCAAGCTGGCGCCTCCTGAGACAAACTATGGGCCATACAAATTCATGGTGGAGGGGTAGGGTCTCAAATTTCCAACAGCATGAACTACAACAACGCCAGTTGACACCACAAAGAAAAGGGTCACATTGAAGTTGTTGAGACATGGCAAACCCATGGCGCTGTTGATGGATCCCAAAGAAATATTCACAATGTCTATACCATCATGGATTCACCAAATGCCCTCAACGGACTTCCCAAAGCTTGTTGCCCAGGTCCAAGCTGAAAAGAATGCTCCAAACTATATGATCTAAGCTATCAAGACTTCCGAACGTTGGACTAAGGCTCTCCAGGGATTGGACCAAAAAGATTGCTGCTAGAAAGATTGGCTGTAGAGCTTCTAAGGGTTGATCCAAATGGACTAGCTCCACATTGTGACAGTGAAGGATTCCCAAAACCATATCCTCCACTTGATTGTAGAGGTGACGGAGCAAACGGCAAGCTAAACGATGGTGGCCTAAAAAGATGATACTGGAGTGGAGTCATGGGGTATTAAATGCTGAACAGGATGCCATTGGGAGCATTCCAAATTTTTAAGTAGAGTTGATGACTCTAGTCCTCAACCTCCAAGATTTATCCCTCCTCTTCACAATGTGGACTTTGCAATGCATACTTTGCGATTATTAATAAATGCCTATCAATAAGTCACAGATTTTACCATTCAACATGCTGAATGTTGCTAATTGTACTAACTGCCTAACTACTTTCACTACACTTAGAAATATAATTTATGATTGTACAATGCCATGAACTGGAGAAAAAATTATGCGAAAAAAGATGTCAAGGTCCTCAGCCACCTCTTGCATGCTCCCACCATAGCACGTTCGCAACAAAGACTAATAGATGAATCATCAAAATCAGCATAGCAACAATATTAAGCCCAACCACAAGGTATTGCTGCTTGATAGTCATGTGCGTGAATGTTGGGGTCGCCATTGAATTGCAGAAATAAAATGAAGCTAGGTGCGAAAGACAGATTGCAGAAGGGAAGATAGGTTGTGAAAACCATAATTTGAAAAACCTTAGGCAGGTGAGCAAAATGAACAGTAGGGAGGAATTATCAGCATTCAGACCTTTCAAGGCAAAAGCACTGACTATCACTATCAAGCTAAAATAATTTATCTTTTTATATAGTTAAAATATTAATTTTTAATATTTTCACTTGCAAGAGAATGTATTTTTTGTTGATTTTAATTTTTTCACAATTTTCAATGAGAAAGTCAAAAAATCAAATCATTGTAATTTTTAAAGTAAAAAATGAAAATAAATATTAGATTAGTTATAAAATATATATTAGAATGATTTTTTAATTTTTATCATAGATGAAGGTTAGAATGAGAAACATAATTTTGTAATTTAAATTTAAAGTCCATTTAAGAAGAAGAAAATACAAATGAAACACACTCAAAATTGTGTAGTTTGGATTTCAATACACAAAGCTTGCAATTGGAATAATTTTTTCAATATTTTTGTTTTTCAAAATTCTTAAAATGGAATAGAGCAAAACATGTCAAACTTCATTTTATTAATTTCTCTATAGCCAATCCTCCCTTTCACTATACAAGTGACTAAAAAAACAACAAATTGAACAATGGTGGTTAAAAGAGATGACCCTTGAGTAGAGTAATGAGGACAAGATCTTTTGCTATGAAGACAAGAAGAAAAAAATTCCAAAAACAACTAGACTAAGAGAAATAACAAGAATGATCTGTCCGGAAGTCAATTGTACCATTGAATTGAACTTTAGGGGGGGGTGCGTGGAACAACAAAAGAAATTATTGTAAATGCAAGTGCAATCAAGAAGAAAATGAAGAAACAATATGCATCGGATGGAGTGATTTAATTGACTGATCAAAGATTGCGCAGGGTGACTTGGGAAGTTTTCGAGTTTTATTGCCTATTTTCCTTCAATTTCCAAATTGAACTGGTTTTCAAATATGGAGTCCAACTATTTTCTCTATTTTTTTCCTTAAAATAGAAATTATATAGATTTTTTCATTGGCTTTTTTGCCGATGTTTTCAAATTGCAACCCGTTTTATTCCAATTCCATCGGCTAACTTTGAAATAGCCGCCGATTCTTTCTAAACATAGGAGAGGATTGACCACCTCATTGCCTCACAATTTACCCTGTCTTCAAGAAGATAAGAACTTTTGAACATAGTTGCCACATTAGAAAGATTGTTTGTCCCAACCGTCCAATTTGTCCGCCTATCTAGGACATTGGGTGATTCTAACCCACCTAATGTGACTACTTTAAAGTAGTAACATTGTCCGTCTGATATGTCTGCCCATCCAGGATGTTCAATGGTCCTAACTTGCCTGATGTGACAAAATGGCTTTTAAATTAGCTCCCATGGTAACAATTGGAAATTCTGAATTGATATTAGCAATTAAAGGCCCCAAATATTTTTTTAGAATTTTTTTGTTATAAATTGCCTATTATAACATTTTAACCTCTAAAATACACAATCCATTGCTTGTGTTCAATTTAGTCTTTTAAATTGCATTTGAAGCTCAATTTAGTCTTTTAAATCGAGCGCACTCATTGTCGGGAATTGAGTTGTTCACTTTTGGACCTTGGACAGCACCTAGGCGCAGTGTCTATTGCTATTTAGTTTAATTCCTTTTCCTTTCATCTTGTAGCACTAACACCATATTTATTAGAGTGATTGAGTACTATTTGACATTTGAGTGATGAGCTAACTTTGGTTGCATGTGTTGTGGATCAGATTGTTCACCTTTACAATGACAAAATTTATGTCCTATTGTCAAGAGAGACCAATGGGCCATACAAATTCATGGTGGAAGGGTAGGGTTTCGAATTTCCAACAGCACAAACTATTACTATAAGAAAACCGGGTTCTTTTTATGTCAGGCCCGAAACATACAATGTCCAAGACCAAACATATGGTGTCCGCAAGGACATCAAGATGTCAAAGGTATGGATTGTAATGTTAGATAGATTTCCAAAGATGTTGCAAATGACGATGGTAAATTACAATGAAAACAAGTTGGTACTACCATTGACGTTGAGATTTTTTCTGACATGGTTGAGGTCTGAGGACATGTTGATGTTCTCAAGATCGTCCGCAAAAACATTGATTGCCACATCAGTTTTATTGACCCATTTTCACTGCAGGTACAATAAGTCTGCAAAAACTACTATGATCTTGGATAAAATATTTTGTTCGAGGTAAAAAAAAAGGGGGATAGTCAGCCACAAGGCAAACTTTGGAGGAAAAAAATGACGTGGTATGCTACATGGAAATTGACTGATATGGCATCAAATAATGCTAACATGGCACGCCACATCCCCATAAGGCTTCAACGCTTTACATATTCTATGTTTTTTTCCGAGACGTCAAGACATTTTTGGAGACGTTAGAATGTCTTTGGAGACGTAGTTAGAGACTTTAGGACATCTTCGGAGACGTTTACGGAGACTTTAGGATGTTTTGAAAGACATCACTAAGAGCAAGATCGTCTTCATATCCATGTGAATGTAAACTTCTACTTTATGTTGTCTGACATGCATTTAATTACATTCACTGGAAGTTAAGACGTTCAACGAGCAATAGACTATGTTTTTTTACATGTCTAGTAGTCTATGACATGACTTGATGCCATGTTCTTGATGCCATGAATGTCCATCACTTACAACTTTTGTATACCCCATACACAGCGATGAATACCAAAAACATACATAGTCACTCATATTATCTTTTTTAGTCTAAGTAGACGACATTTAACTGTAGATTTTAGACAATGTATATGGATGTGGAATGGCACATGAATATAGCAAGGGATGAAAGGTTCAAACAAGGTAGTTAGAGCATTCTCTGGAGAAAAATAGTGCAATGAGTTGTATTTGCATTGCTAGTAAGAAAGTTCTGGATATGGCAATTTTCTGGGCACTTGAGAAAATGATGAGCATCTACATTTTACGTAAGCAAACCTGAAGACGGCATTGATGTCAAACACGTGTCACGCTTAACATTGGGCACCACTACCTTTGTCCTCTAATGAATGTCTAGAAGACACTGATACTCTTTAGGAAGACGTAGATGTGGACAATCTACTCTGTCCTCCTGACATCCTATCGAATGTCTGCATGTTGCCCTACAAAAATGTAATCCCTGCATTTACATACCCCATATGGATTGTTTTCCTTCCTACCATCCCACGTCCCCACTTGTATAAAGAGCTCATCTTCTCCTTTCTACATACTCACATCAAGTGGCTTTTGAAGCCATACGACATAGTTGCCAAATATAATATATTTTGTATGGTGTATTTTGTATAATATACTATACATAGTGTACTATGTATAACATATTGTATTGGACATTATGAAATGCACCTGTGCATTATGTAGAAAATGTGTGATTGTCCATATTAACATCATATTGAATAGTGCATTCAATTACATGAACGTCAAATGTGACATCATTTTGTTCTTATAAATCATACTAGACGTTGCATGAGGTATTTATGGTGAAATGGGAACGTCTACATTGACGTCACAAGATATCTAGACCTTTAGATTGACGTTTCAAAGAAAGGCTAGACATCTAAGGTAATGTCTCAAAAAACGTCTGGACGTCTTAGCTGACATTTAAAAAAATGTCTAGATGTCTAAGTTGACGTCTTCAAAGACAATATTAAAATTCTTAGATAATAGAAAACTGTATTGATTAGGCATACCATGTCATCCTCGTTGGATGCCACTTCACTTTTTCCACCACCACGGTGTCGTGTAGAGAGAGTTTGCTTTGAGAAATCGCGAGGGTTCTGGCTGCGACTGGGAATAATTTGCTATGGAGTTCAATCCAATTTTCTAGTCTTCATTCTTCGATCTTCATTTTTCAATCTTCAAACTTCTCCCCGTTGGCCTATCTTGTAGTGGCTCTATAAGGGTCAAGATAAGGATAGGTGATAAGAACCCACGGCCTCGGACGGGTAAAACGGGACGGCCAAACCACAAGCTGACCGTCTAAAAGATTGGCTCCTAAACTTCAAACCCACAGTGACCAAGAAGCGCCTTTCACCAGTGAAAATAATATAGAAGATCGACCATGTAGGTGATCAATCTCATTTTGTTGCCACAAACATAAAATGGGACTATTATTGAATACCCACATAGCCCGCAACAATGTGTACAGTGCAAAAAAAATGAGAATAACAAACCTCCAAAACCGGCTAAAAATAACAATAAAAATACAACAAGCCTCCAAAATCAACTAGGATTAATAAGCCACAAGCCACAACACACGAATCTTCTTGTCTTCAAGTCTTGTTTTTTTCAAATCTCTTCAAATCTCCTCCAACTCCAATTCCTTCTCCTTGACTGAACTTTGCTGTGATGCCACGGCTACTTTACAAACTCAAATGAGATGTGTGATAGCTTTTCGAAAAACTTACACAAATTTCTACTTTTTCTCTAAAACTCAACTCAAACTAATATTTTATCCATATTTTATGGCCACTCAAAGTTTTGGCCTCAAAGCTTGAGGGCAGCGGACCCTCTTTCACTTCCACGCTTACAATTCACTCATAAATGCTTCAAATACTATAAATGATAGCTTTATAAAAAGTTAACAAAAATCTCCACATCCTCTCCAAATTTCAACTCAAATTAACACTCTGTCCATCTGTTATGGTTACTCAAAGTTTCAGTCTCAAGAATTGAAGGCAGCAGACCCTCTTTCACTTCTACACTCATAAATCACTCGTACATGCTTCAAATACAACGAATGATAGCTTTATAGAAAGTTCATAAAATTTTGTATATTTTCTACATATTTCATTGCAAACTAAAGACATGTCCATCTTTTACGGTTGGTCGAAGTCTTTGCCTCTTCAATTGGGAGGCAGCAGACCTTCCTCCACTCAAACTAGTACAAATCTCAACTCACAACTTCAATTCAAACAAAAGAGGACTTTTCTGAAAGACAAAAACATGATATCAAAACCCATTAATTTTCATTTCAAAATTCGTAAGAATCCACACACAATAGTCCTCCAAAAATTCGGGTCTTGCCAACTACAACAAGACGAGAAGATGAATAGTGTCCACCTTATTTCCCATCTTATCAACAACTTCCTACCTTCTAAGCAAGTGACAATCAACCCTTAACTTGCTCCTAAGGCTAACTTTCAACTATTGACCTTTCTATTTGGCCCTACAACTATATCTTCATCTTTAACTTAGAAAAAAAATCACTTCAAAGTTCATCTAGAAGGTAAACATTTCCATCCTTTCCTTCTACAACTATAACCATACAAAATCATTTCTATAAAATACTCTAAACATAGATATAAGTACTAACATCAAACCAATACCTATTAGAGGTAAAAAACTAGAATTTCAAGACAAACTTCACTCCATCTGCAAGAACTTGAGAATGCTTTTGATAATTGCAGCGACATATTCAGCACAATCCGCCTTCGTTAAGGGATTGACCGGCCCCTCTAACCATCGTTGATGGCACAACTCCTCTTGATCGATTTGACCATACAATAATATTGGTGATCGTTTAGACCTTCAAAACATCCTTCAAATGTCACTTCACGGCTATCGGGTTCAACACGTCCAACTTGTAACAAGATTACCAACACACGAGCATCCCGCTGAAGGTTCCTGTGCCACCGCTGCTCAATACGAGGTTGCTTTGGCGGTCAAGAAGGCCCAGCTTCATCTCGTGAATGTACAAATGACGATGGCAATTTCCGTGACAAAAACGGCTCATCCGGCAGTTGCGACAATGAAAGTTCAAATTTAGCCTCCGGTTGAGGCTTTTCATCTTGAGACTTAGAAAAAGGCCTCTAGTTCGACATACTAAAATCTTAAGTGAAAAACAAGGAAACTACATCAAATTGATGACACTTTCAAGCAAATGCCTCTTCTTAAATAGATGGATCGCTCCATAAAGAGAAGGCGTCACCTTGAAACTACTAGAATGATGTCATCCTTTTTATCTAAATTATTATAATCAATCTATCAAAATAACATATTAATATATGTTTTTACAACATGTACGCATTTACAATGCAACAACGGATTGAAATATCATGCTTGAGCTCAATTTAACACTACAAGAGAAAATGGTGTTTTAAGTGAGTTTTTAAATATAGTTCTAGACATAAGATTTTAAGTAATGACCTTTAAAGAGATTTTCAGCAAAATTTTACTTAAAACACATGTATTAAGTAAAATTTTGTTGAAAATCTCTTTAAAGGTAATTACTTAAAATCTTATGTCTATGACTATACTTAAAAACTCATTTTAAACACTCCTTTCTCTTGTAGTGTAATCTTTCAAATTGTAAATAATAGCAACTGGAAATATAATTTAAACTTATATGGAGATTGCAACTAATAGCGCTAGAAATACAATTTAAACTTAAAGTGATATTTTGATTCATAAGCTTGATCTTGAATTAGACTTGTATAAAAACAAGCAGTTATTTTAGATATATACCTCAAGTTGTTTTGATGGAACTTTGAGACATTAACAAAGCTTATTGTCTAGATATCTTTTTGGATGTTAATATTCAATTAGGTGATTATTCCATTGGCCATATGGTATTTGAGGATAATAAATCCTAAGATTTTTTTAATTAGATTTTGATAAACAAAATTTTAAGAGCATTTAAGCTAGATGCACATTTTTAAAATCAAATTGATGAATAACTTTGGACACTCAAAGATTAAGAAAAGACAAAACTTTAGTCTTTTAGTTTTTAAGTGGCCAACAATAGACACTTCTATATTAATAGGAGATGAAATAAATCATTCAATTAGATTTAAATAAGGTATCAAATATTACAATGGAGAGAAGAAATTTTTTCCTATACAACCATAGTACTCTATATAAATTATGTTTTGAAGTTATTATAATTGGTTCCTATACCATTTATCTTGTAAGTGTACAATACCATATTTTATAATCTTATGAAACATTGATTCCATAAATTTGTATACCTATGACAATCCCAATTTTTAAGCTTTGGATCTTAACCTCTAAAGGATCGGAGGGATGTCCAGATTTTCAAAATTGCGAAGATCTATTATAAAATGCAACTTAGAAGAATATTTTAATGATGACTTTCAAATAATAGTTATAAAATGCTATTTACAGATCACATCCATACAATTAGATCAACAAAAACACATACCAATATTTTTCAATAAAATTTGAAGCCAGAAATTGGAAATTCCTTCTAAAATCAATTATAGATTGAATATTTATGATTTTAAAAATATTTTTTTTCTATAAGTTTAAAATATTTAATTCTAATTATAGTGATTTTTGAAGATTTTTATTTGATTTTTCAATTCAAGTCATTTTTGAAGGGTCATTTTTTGAACTAAAAAAGTTACTTTTTGAGGCTAGACCTCCCGATACCTTTTGAATTATAGAATATTTGCAAAGCAAAATCTTCATAATCTGAACCATGCAAATGTTAAAGAACTATTATAAGAATCTTGAAAAAAAATTGATGGATGAAAAAATGCATTTCGGTGAATTTGGGATGTGTTTCCGTTCATTCATTGTTCAAAATCTGCACTCATGGTCCTTTAGGGGTTAATTTGTCTACTTGTTTTAGAGACCTTTTCTAAAGATCTTGTTGATGATTCCTAGGTATACAATTTAGCAAAAAAACATGTACTTATTCTAAAGTGATATAGTTTAGTATTATATAAAATTGTAGATGACACAAAGTAAAATATATGGTGTAGCTTCAAGATTCATTTCTTCTTTCTATTGTAGCTTTTTGTTACCATCTTTGAAGCTATTTCAAATCTTATAGATATGAAAGCAAAGACTTTATAACATTGAGGAAATAATGCATGAATTAAAAATAGAAAGTTTTTTCTAAAATCTTTTAGTCAATTATAGTAAAATGCTTTGAATATTTTGAAGGGCCAAAATGCAAGTTTGGATAGGCTCTTATTGTCTTATTATTCATCTTAATTTTCTAAAACTTTTTATAAACCTAGAAAAATATATAAGCTTCCTAGGAACATAATATTTATTTCAATCGGTGCACAGGAACAAAAGTTATGGTATAATAAGTCAGAAACAAAGGTCAGCAGGCAACACAAAAATAATCACAAAAAACAAAATAATATTTTTAAATTTTTTTCTAAAATATTATATTTTTGTCTATATGTGAAACTTTGATTCATTTTATTTGAACTAGTGATGAGAAAGTTATGGAAAAATCTTGTTTTTTGGACGATCTAAGCATTTTCTTCAAAAAATAACTCATATGATTCATTTTTTAAAGCAATTTTCAAAAAAATTCAAAGAAAATTGTTAGAAAGAATTAATTTTGCTTAATGATTTAGTTTCTTGTTCTATTTTAGCCATATTTTTGCTTAAAAAGAATGAAAATTAAATTCATATTTTTTTCTAAAAAAATTTCCTAGAATTTCAAATCAATTCTTCAACATAAAAAAATCTGAAGTCAAATTCTGTAGTGCAAAATTTTTCCACAAATGGTGGTCAAGTTCACCTGAATTTGCAAGACAATGCTCAAAAAAACTTTTTTTCCAACTTTGAATTCTAATATCTTTCAATTTGTATAGTCAAACTTCATGAAATTCTTACCACATGATTTGAGACATGTGAAGTACAAGATCCTATAGTTAGATTCTAAAAATTAAAAAAATCTCCATTTTCTTAGGTGAAAGCGACAAAAATGGCAATTTTAAATGGGTTTTGACAGAAAAATGTCCGTCAGACTTTAGGGGTTAATTGCCCATTTGGAACAATCCTACCAATGCAAAAAGACTTCAGCACTTCAAAAAAGCAAATTTAGTATAGTAGGTGGTTACTCTAACATGCAACCCACTACATAGATATATTTCCAACCTAGCATGCAAAAGCAAAGCAAATTTTAGAACAAATTAATTGTAGAGAAAATTTACGTATGTATGGAAGAAATGCCAACACCAACAAAAATTGTTTTTGCGCCAAAGCTACTCAAAAAGGATGCAAGCACTAATTGTGCACTTTTCATCCCAATTTTGCGGATGTCTGCAGTTTTATATATAAGGTAGTAGGCTCGAATTCCGCCTAGGCAATTTGAATTGCCCTTACATAACTATCAAAATCATTGCCAAGAGTTTCAAAAATGGATTACAAATTGTTCAACGTTTTTTTTTGCTCATAATTTTGTTCTTAATTCCCTTCAAGTAAAATATACATTCATACAAGGCTAAAATAAATGACATGGGTCATTCTCTGAGAGCCAAAATTACATGAATATCCTAAGTTTTGTATTCATCACTTTTTGGACTACCATGGTCTATTCAAAGGTAATCTATGAGCATCAATAGCTACCTACACACCTTCAACTTTGAAAATTCATAGTTAATTCATTCTAAGTCAAAAAATTACGATTTAAATTGCCACTACATTGTTTCTCTTTTCTCTTTCTATTGAAAATATGTATAAAAAAAAAAAGTTACACTGGACTGATTTTCCTGCAGAGGTCCATGTGGGCGTTTCATGAGCCTCCTACCTTACGGGTACCCTACGTGTTGCCAAGAAAGAACAAGCACCTGCTTCAAGTTCCTCTTCATCTTCAAAGTTAGACAGGTGGGTTCTCTTGCTCGCTCCTTCTTCATCTACTCGGCAGGTGGGTTGCCTTGCTTGCAGGTTGCAACCGGAAATTGCAACCCCTTCCCCAGATGGTGCCCGGTCATTCTGAAGAGGGCCCTCCTGGACCAGAGTGTGAGTGTTGGAGAAGCAAAAAAGGAAAAACACGCCCAAAACGGCAACTTTAGCTATGTCGCAGAGGAAGCAGTTCACGTGGTTTGTGCACCACGTCCTGGATCACGGAATGTTCAGCGTGCAACAATAAACGAGCATAAATTTATGCCGGTGGGTAGGAGAGTACAGAGATGCCGCAATCAGGCATTTTTTTTTTCTGGATAATTGCCACAACAGAATAATATCCCGTTCATCAGTCGAACCCATCAGCTATGGCAGTCGCCGTACCACAAAATTAGGGTTTTAACCTCTTCCTCACGGGCTCTACAACGCCGCAGCGACAGTCGTATTCGCTTACACACGAAGCTTCTGTGAGCAGAGAAGGGTGGTTGTTGGTTGAGCAGAAGATGCAGAAATTGG
This sequence comes from Pseudisothecium myosuroides, assembly GCA_951799445.1. Lineage (NCBI taxonomy): Eukaryota > Viridiplantae > Streptophyta > Bryopsida > Hypnales > Lembophyllaceae > Pseudisothecium > Pseudisothecium myosuroides. The sequence continues at coordinate 4,919,631 of OX637288.1, read as the reverse complement.
AGTGCATTTGCAAATTACAGACTTCGTTTTTTGTGCAGAACGTGGTTCTTCTGTCAGATTTTTTGAAAGAACCGTGCGCTAATTGCAACTCGTCCGTGTCCGGAGAATTGCTACAGTGATTTGTTGAGTATCGCTAATTAAGCCATGGCTGCTTCAGGTTGTTGAATTCGCGGAGCGTGAACCGCATTGTCGGAAAATCGGCAGCTTGGCAAACGAGCATGTGACAGGACGACAGGATGTCACGTATGCTAGTCATGTCCATTCTGACAGGTTGCGGCACTCCCGAAAGATTCCATTCGTAAGCAGTTGCAGAAAGAGAGACCTGGGGAGCAAATTACATGCTATTTGAGAAATCATGGGGGCGCAGATTTCAAGGCAGATAGAGGTGGTGCTGGAGGAGCTCAAGCTTCGAAGCCTACAAGCCTCCCATGGCACCTACTTTCCGGGGTCTGACTACAAGCACCCCAAGCCCAAGGAATGGATGGCCACTCTGGAAGTGGACACCATTACAGCTCGCGACGTGGTGTGGCCGGGCACGCACAACTCCGCCACCAACCGCATCGGCGTCCCCTTCTTGACCCGACCCTTCTTCCAATGCCAGAAGCTGTCCATCTACGAGCAGCTGGTGAGCGGCGTGCGCGTCTTCGACATCCGAGTGCAGCAAGACCGGCGCGTGTGCCATGGCGTGCTCTGCTCCTACGGCGTTGACAGCGTCATCAACGACGTCAAGCGGTTTCTGGAGGAGACGACCCTGGAGTTTCTGATTCTGGAGATTCGGACGGAGTATAAGTGGTTCGACCCGCTGTTGTTCGATGAGTATCTGATTTCGCAGCTCGGGGAGTACTTGATTCCGCAGGACGATAAGCTTCTGGACAAACCCCTGCGACAGCTGCTCCCCGGCCGCGTCTTCTGCGTGTGGAAGCCCCATCTGACACCCTCGCCTGCGCCAGGTCAGTGAATTTTTTCTGACTCGAATCTTATTAGACAGATGGCGACCAGAGGAAACGTTCTTGGCTGATTTTAATACTGAAGTTTTAGACTTCCGTGGAATGGGATGCATGTCGTGATGAACGCTTTCCAATGCTGAACATTTGGGGATGTACTGTAAGATACGTATGCCCATTATCAACCCTGAGCCCAATTGCGTCTCTATTTACAGTCAATCAACATTCCAGGGCATACATTCCAGCCCTGGAATGTTGAATAACTGTAGATAGGGAAGCAATTGGACACAGGGGTTGACAATGGCATACATATTTTACATATGTTCAACATTAGACTCTAGTCCCGTCTCCCAACTTGGGTAATTGCTTGGGAAAGCATTGGCTAGTTCGCTTGCTAATCACTTTGCAACACGACAATTGCCTCTTGGATCGTGAAATTTCCGTTCTTGATAAATGTTGTGATTGGCCACTCATGAATTCAGTGTGATTCTCTTTTAGCCTTCATTCCTCAAATTCTGAAACCCACTATGTAAGGAGCTTTCGGGGTCAATTAGACATAAGTGTAGGATTTGTTACAAAAGGTTATAAAAAATGTACCAAATATCGTAAGTTGCTACAAAATTACAGAAGAGGCTAAGCTAGAATATTCTACTCATCAAAAGCTCAAGGCTTTTAATAGTTTTGGCTAATGCTTAAAAAGACTTGATATCACTGCTCCAGGTAGCCCTCTCTGGAGCTCCGACTACCTGCTGGACAACTGGATCGATACCGACCTCCCCCTCACTAAGTTCCTCTCCAACTTGGAGTATCTCAAGAAACAAGCGCCGAATGAGTCTCGAAAGTACTTCTACCGTGTTGAGAATATTGTCACTCCGCAGAACACCGGGATTTGGTGTGTGTATCCTGTGACCAACCGCATCCGTGGCTATGCGCGCTTGTTCCTGTCGGAGACGTTCAGGCTGGACCTTGGAGACCGGATTCAAGTGTATTCCGAGGATTTTGTTACCATGGACTTCGTGGATGCGTGCATCGGCATCACCGTGACCAGGTTTGCGCATTCCAAGCATGATGAGAAGAGTTTGTTGCAGCAGAAGTTGAGATGACATGCGCAGATTTAGCTTTCTTTATTTCCTCTGGCCCTGCTCCGTGACCGAATCTCTGGATTTCGTTGTATATTGATTCCATTCAAATTAGCAGAAATTGAGGACGTGCAGATTGTAGGCCTTGATCATAGCATTCTTAATCTTATGAAGGTGGTCATCATCGTTGATTGACTTTCCACCTGTAGCCAACCGTGTAGCATTACAATAACCAGGAATGAAGTGTGAGTTTCCTGCGGGATGATTGTTCTTTGGACATTCCTATAGTGTTCCGATGCCACAAGAATTTGACAAATTTTCAATCAAAGAGGATGTTTTCCTGGTGGAATTCGTCTTCTTCCACCTCTAAGGTAGAACATACTATTTGCGTCACTTGAAGTATTTTAGCATACATAGAGTGTGATTGTTGGAAGATAATGAGAGACGTAGACAGATCATTTTGGGTACAAGAGCCAATCTCTCCGGTGATCAAATTTTGATCACTATGTATGTAATTTTGAAAGTGAATAGTTGTAGACCACTATGAGTGTCTGTTGACCATCCTCTTTTCATTCGAAAGCTGGTTGCCATAGCATTGAGCCAAGTCATACTGGCATCAGTAACTAGTATGTGTGCAACCAAGTGGATGAAGAGACGAGTTGCTGTGAGTAATGGCAGTTGGTGTGAAGAGACAGGATTAGTCCCTCAAGGTTGTGGTAACTTTCTGGTTGTCATCATCACTTATCGTTTCGCAAACTTTGTAACATGGTTGCAGTATCCAGAAATGAAATGCGAGTTTTCTGTAGCTTGCTCATGTGGACACTTCTGGAATATTCCAATATCACAAGATTTCGTCAAATTTTCAGTTTTGGAGGATGTTTTTCTGGTCAAATTCATCTCCTTCGTCCCCCAATAGATGATGCCCATAGTCTCAAAGCCGGCTAGTTGCTTATTGTGGAAAATTGAGATTGGCAAAGAAGAGTCAAGTTAACCCATTAAGGACCATGGTTGATTTGGGGGGTGGGCAATCCTTTGTATGGCCAATTGGGAGCAATTTTAAAAATTTTGAATGCAAGTGCCTATCGGAGATCTAACCGTACAGATGGAAGTGTTGCACATGATATAGGGTTTAGCATTAATTTTTTGGTGAAGGTGCATTGTAAAGTAGGAATTTTTAGCAAATCTTGGTGTAATTTCAGCCCCTGTTGTCTTGGTTTTTTCAACCCTCTGGCCACATGCCACCTCAGATTGGCCTAGTTATTGTCCTAAACTCTTCACTTCCCAATTCCCCAGACCCGTCCCCTTTGCCACGTCATCAAATTTGTTGACATGCTCTCTCTACAAACCAAAAAAGACCCAAATCGACCACAAAATGGTCGACCAGTCCTTAATGGGTTAAGACTGATAATGCTTTGACAATGCTCCTTGACTACGTGCAACTAGTTAATGTGCACAACAGCACCAAGTGTGCACATAGTAGTTGAGAGTTGCAACAATAGAGAGTTTGTTGTGCAAGTACTTTGAGATCTCGTGGAAATCAAACAGCTCAAACTTACCTACATTGAAATTGAGATTATGTCAGGTAATGGCAAAGTAGGCAAGTTCCAAAAAAAACCATAAGTCATATTTCATTGCCACTGTTTGTTGCTAGCTAGTGATGCCAATATGATTTGCCTCAATGCAAGTCATACTTGCATCACTTTGGTTCTTACTTGCGAATATTCTTGATAACTCGGGAGAAATTTGAGTCCAAACAAAACAAAATTTGAAGTTCTCTATTATCAGGCAGATATTCAATGATATGCTTTCGTTGTTCTTTGCAATTATACTACTAAAATCATAACTCCCTCTGTAATATCACAAATGCTACCATTAATAATAGGGGCTCATGCTTGCTACACTACGTATTCATTATTTCATATTAGTAAAATTTGATATATTTGAATAGAATGCATGATAATGATTTCAATAAGTCTTTGAAATAATTAATTTTAATATTTTGTAAAAATATTTTCAATCATGCATACATAAAAATAATATTTTCACAGAATGTTATATTATAGAAATAGAGTAATAGTTTGCACTCACCTCTGTAATATCACTTTTTCAGCTTTTATGATTTCAAAATTCTATTGCTACTACCAAATGATTTGAGAAATTTATTCACTTGAAGCGATTTTGGTTTTTTGTTCTGCATTTTATCTAATATATAAAAATTCTAATAAAATTCTAATGATGAATGCGTAGCATAGCAAGCGCCAACCGCTAGTTTTATATAAAATAGTAATTTTTTTGATTGGTGACATTCTTATTTGGTTTTGACAGAGGATTCTATTTCTCTTGCATGTATTTTTTGGGCCTCTATACGAATTATCAAAGTGTTGATTATGCACACAAAATTGGCTCTGTACACTTTAGACAAGAATCATGAAATTTGGACTCTTATACTTGGGCTCCTTTCAATTGATGTGAATGAAGAAGATCATGCTTTAGGAGTTGTGTGTTCATTTTGGGTTCAAAATCATAATAATTACGCATTCATGCTAAAGACGTGGCTTCATAAGTCCTCAATCAGGATTTGTTTCCTGAAGCTTCTTGAAATGAAAAAAAATAGTTAAATGATTTTCTCAATGTTCTTTTTTATGATAAATACAAATTTCTTGTAACTCCAAAGTGCTATGAGTGTTCAAAATGCATGTTATTTTGTCCCTAAGTACATTTGAGTGCATAGGCCTTCAACAGTATAAACAAGAATGTGAAATGGATTTGGGGTTATGATCAAAGTTTCAAACTTTCAATGAAGTACAAATGCCATATCTTTTAGTTCTGGTAAAATAAGACATCAATATTTTCTACTCCCACTATAATATAAGCTTGTATTCAACTTTAACGTTAAAGAACATTTTAGATCAGGGTACGGTTATCCAAACTCGGATTTGAGAATCTTTCTTATGTGGGAAGGAAACTTGTGAAAATGACAAATTAATAATGAGACTGTCCATCCTCTTCAAGGAAACAATCAACCTTGAAGCTATTGCGTGAAAAAAATCTTACATTTTTTTCAATGCAAAAAACACAAATTCATAGTGTGATTTGAAACACAAAAACTTAGCTTGATAGATGCATTTCTTAAAACAAAACTATTGATATCAAAATGTTGGATTAGAATTAAGTACTAGAGATGTTGCTAAGATTTCCTAAAAAAACAAGCCCCTTGGGTTGGAGTTGTCATTTAAAGGTTAATCTCTAGTGGACAAAGGTATATAAAATTATGATGTTTGAAGCTAGAAGAAAATGGTTTTTTTTTCGGCCTTGTCTAATAATGCCAACAAACTTGCTTCCTCTCAAAATAAGATTTTTGAGCTACATATAGTTTTTATTTTTGAAGTAGAAAAAGGACTTTGGACACATAACCTACCCAAATCAAAAGAATTTGGATAGAACATCAGTTTCAATTTACAAATTTCATTAGCAAAAAAAATTAGATTTCTAGGAAGAAGTGCTTCTCTAGATCTTGTCTCAAAATCTTAAAATTTTCCTTAATTGAATCTTTATCCTACAATTATGTAAATTTATAAAATAATAAAATGTATCATAAAAATTATTGTATATAATTTAAGTAGAACAACAAAATATCATTATGAAATTAGAAAAAATAAATGTTACAAATAATTCAATCCCTTTAGAAGGTGCACATCCTATGATGACATAGTGAAACAAAAAAATTAACCACTGAGAACATATTAAGAGGTCTTCATGAAGATTTTTCCAATAAAATGTGCTTATGAATATTGTGAATCCAAGCACTACAAATTCTAAGTTTTCTTACCATAGTTCTAGACATGCAAGTTTATATGCACCAAGGTAGGGATAACCCCTTAATGAATGCCGACAACACCCAAAAAATAGCATTTGGATGACTTTAGAACAATGTAGAAGTGATTGCAAAGCATTTTTTCATCCAACTCTTGTTTTGGGAGTTGTTTGAATGGGAGTTGCTTTAAATTTTGTTGGAAATTGCTTCATTGAAGTATATGACCTTTCAATACAAGAAGATGCATCAAAAATGAATCACAAAATATGCTATTCTAGTTTATTTGGGAACTTAATGCTCCTTGCTCTAAATCTTTGAAGAATTCATAAAATAAAAGATTTTTTTGTAATTTAAACTATTATTGTATCTTCAATGTCTATTGGTTTCTATTTATAGAGTGATATAAAAATTTTGTTTGCACTATGATATTCTTACTACAATATACACCTAATGTAAAATATTCAGATTTTTTGAGATAATTTTCTGTTTAATATAATTTTTCTTCACTTTTTCTTCAAAAATTCTGAAGAAATAATTCAATTTTCTCAAAAAGAATCTAAAATTTTGAAATGTAAAGAAGACCTGTAATTTAGTCTCAAAAAAATAAAAATATTCATTTATATTTAGTTGCTAAATAGGAGCATATAGAGTGAAGGAATTTGTCTTAGAATTCCATGGTCATAGACCCTACATTTGTGGGTTAACCCCTAAGGGACCAGTCTACTATTTTTAGCAATATAGAAATTATGGGCAGGTGCATGTGACTGGAGATTTCTATATTTTAGGCTTAATTTTTTAAAGAATAAGGGGACAAAGAATATCTTTCATATGCACTAAATTTCAAGACATTTGAAAATAAGAGTCAAAAGTAATGCCCTAATATGTTATTTTTTTCGTAACTGGGCAATCCAGGCAGATAAAAAAATAACTTTTTTGAAAAAAAAAAATTTGAAATTGGTTTTCTAAATTTATATGTACACAGAATGCTTTGAATCATTTCATTTTGATCAATGAGTCAAAAGTTATGAGGAATTTTAGATTGCGGGTAGTTATAGATTTTCTACTCTAAAATAAACTTTGAAGTTGTTTATTTCACTCAATTTTCAATATTTTTGAAAAAAATAAAATCAAAAGATGTAGATTGTTTATTAAAACATTGCAACCATTGGGATTGACATTTTTCAATTCCATAATTAAACTCTTAACAATTTTGTATTTTGAATCATTCTTTACTTCTTCATGCTTACTATTTTTTTCTAATATTTTGTACAATTCCAAATGATTTGAAATTTTTAAGCATGTAGCCAACTTGTTTAGGAAAAAGAATTCAAAGAAGCACCACCATTTTAGACATTTTTTCATAGAAAAGTGAGCTTGTAAAGTGCAGCTGCCCTGTTTTTCACTGGGTCAAAAAAATGATTTTAATGAATTTTAATGTTTATATCTTGCAATCCACGAGGTGAAAATTTCTGAAATTTTTACCACGTGTTCTCAAGTCAGCATACCCTAAGATCCTACGGTTACATGTGTCAAAAAAAATTTATTTCAAAAATTTGATACTTGTACTAAAAATGGCAATTTTTGAGCATTTTCGGTGAAAACATAGTCATGGAACTTTAGGGGTTAATGGTCCCTCTTCATAGTCACATCCCTATCTATATTTGTCCAACATTTATGTCTCTAAAATGCTAGAAAGTGTCAAAAGGACTTAGGTATTAAATATTGGAAAGTGTTGGACAAATATAGATATGAAATGCTGGCCAAATGTAGAATGATATGGATGCAATTGTGAAGAAAGTCCATAATGGGTATGTCTACTTCCAGGTTTCTTCTAGAATTTTTTTTATCAAATTTGTGAATAATTCTTATGAATTTCTATTTTATTAAGGTAGGAGGCTGTAAAATAGAACAGGCATTAAGAATGGACCCTATAAATGGCTGTGGAATGGACATGAGTTGGTTCTGAAATTGACTAGTATAGTCAATGAATGAATCAAAGAAAAAAGCATTATTGATTGCAAGAGCCAATCATTCTCTTTGCTTTCTCCATTTTTATTTAGAATTGCAAGTGAATCGTTTATAAAAGACCGTTTATAAAAGATCACAAATAGGGACCTACGACCCAACTCGTTTGAAAATTCATAAGTATTTCAAAATTGCTCGGAAAAATACGAAACCACTTGGATTAGATTTCTCATCAATTTCTCTTTGTCTAAAAAATGAGTTAAAAATATTCCCGTCCAATGAAAAAGGCAAACCAGCCCTTAGATGCTCCATTTCTGAGCCTCCTACCTTAGAAGGCGGGAAGGTGAGTGTCTCAGACTTGTAAGATACTAAGGTACAAGGTTCATAAACCGCGTCGTTAAGCCTACCTATCTCATCAATGATAATAATAGATATTTCAAGGAACATGTCACTAATTTCTAAATAGGGAACACATTAATAATACCTGGTGAGTTTAAAAACATCCTGTCTTACGCCCTTACCTCTGTCTCAAAATAAATCCATAGTTCTTAGTGGGAAACTACCGTAGTAAGAGTACCACAAATTTATTTTGAGACAGAGGGAGTACAAGATAACTTGCAAACTGTGATTAATAACATTTCTTGTATAATGAGGAGCATGACATGAGCCTGTGAGTGCAGAAGTGTCAATCAAGGATTGTTTCTGGCCATCATGTTGTGGTGCAAATTGCAAATGGCATACATGCTTAGAGTCTAAGGGTAGGTTGGAAACACTTTAAAATTCAAAGAAAACAAAGCTCATGAATGTGTCAATGAATCAGCCGCTTAACTTAAGTTATTAACTCACTGACCTCCAACTGAACCTTGCACTACACACCCAACCTACTGCAACAATTATTACAGTATATTAAATAATCTCAAGAGCACATGATTTGTGAATTATCACATAAGCAACTTCTTGTCTCCCAAATATCAATGATGAGGTGGGTCTAGATAGAGTAAACAAAAGATATGCCACGACCGACATTTTTTGTCATTAAGGACATGTCCCATTGGACAAGATTCTACTAATGACTTGGTCTACTTTGCTATCTTTTTGCAAACAATCTCCGTCCCCTCCCACTCAAGCAATGAAACAATAGTGGTTTGTTGTATTAATAGTGGGAAGCATCTGATCCAAGGCGTTCCGCTCTATAATGGCCTTGCCTCAAGGGTAAGGCCCGAGCCCAAGGAGTAAGGCCATCACAAAGTGAAACACTCAAGATCATAGGCTTTCTATTACATCAACCCCGTAAGGATGTTGCAGATTAAAGTAGTCTGATGGATGGCAAAGAATCCTTCTGTCATATAAGAGAGAAGTGCCTATGTTCATCCTTAGAATTTTGTGCAAAAATGAAAGATCTTATACAATAGTTTGACCTACAAATTTATATTACTAACATCTAGGTCAGTTATAGATTTAAAAGATCTAGGACTATTATAGGTATCAGACCGTGTGGTCTAAAAAATCTAGGACTTATATAGATTTCAAGTATCTCGGACAGGTGTAGATTTCAGAAATCTAGGACTAGTATAGATTCAAGTACAAATAAAACAATTCAAATCATGCGATATGAACTGTTAAAAGTGCCAAAAGTAACGGCGGGAATACCGCCATCTTAATGAAATTTGCCATATATCTGTTCCTATTGTACTGTAGTAGAGGCACTCATCATATGCAATGAAGTATTACAAATGCATGCAAAATTTCTTGGTAACTGTGATTTGTATAAACATATGAACAATAATTTTTCAATATGGAGTACTTGATTCAATTGTCCAATAACAACAAAACTGACTTACTGACAGTGTACAAGTTTCTAAAGAACTCCAACTTCTCTCATCCAATTCAAGCACTTAATATACAAATGAACTACAGAAAATTGATTTTGATTGCTTGTGACATTCAAAATGACAAAAATGGCACCCATATATCTTCAAAATAGAGAGAACTATGTGTTCCTAAAGTGAAGAAGTAGTTCATGCCTTATTTAACTCCTAAAAGACCATGGTATGTTTTAAGCACAATTTGTCAAAAGTGCCATTTTCTAATGCATTGAGAAAAAAGGAAAATAAGGAAATTTTTTTTTGAAATTCTCTCTTATAAAGTTATAATAGACTTCTATAGGGATGTGTAAGAAAAATTTGTAAACTTTTACCACATGTATTTGCTAGCCCGTAGCATTTGAAGTTAGAAGAAATAGTTTTTTTTCCCTAGCCTTGTTGACATAGTCGACGCTCTTTAAATCCTCTTGGAATGATATTTTGCATAAAACTAGTTTTTTTTAATATATTGCGTACTTAGTTATATATACTTGTCCAATTTCAATAGTAAAAGAGGGATTTAGGACAAGTAAGCTAGCTTAAATCTTGATTTGGACACCAAATTGGATTTTATTTTTGCAAAGGAGATGGTTACATATATACACCTTGTATCAAAATTTAAAAAGATTCATTGAAAATTGACTTTACAAGAACTTGTTGAAAGTTCCCAATTGATTGTTTCACAAACAATTGTCTTTCAAAGTTAAAAAAGTCTAATTTATATAGAGGTTGTTGTGGAAACATAATGATTGATGTGTTCAATTCTATTGGTAAAAAGAAAAATTTAACATTAAAATCCTTCTCATTTTGAGTGCAAATATTGCAAAACTTTACCTTTGCTGGATCAAGATTATTAGATGAGAGAATTTGTAAAATATGAACATTTTAACCATGGGATCTTAATTCAGTTTTATACAAAACTCATACAAAAAATTCTAATTTAAAATTCTTTATCATTTGTGGAATCTATGTGATCAAAGTAAAAAGTTTTTTTTCCATATAGCTCCAATGTGCGTATATCAACTTCAAACTTAAATAATACACTTAAAATTTGAACCAATATCATGTATAATTAGAAATTTGATAACAAGCATTTCACAATACATTGCATGCATGACACCTTATAGTAGATGAAGTAACAATTGTCCATTGACTTCAATTCCTCCACTTCAAAGATATAACTCAATGTTTTAAATCTCAATTTGAGTTTTAGCATGCCACATAAGAACCCCCTCCTTAAGTTTACTCTAAGTAACAAGAAACTTACATTAATCCCTAAAGGACCGTTGTCCCTTCAGGGGACAAATGTGTTTTCGGGCAGGTACCTACGGGTTGAAATTTTCTCCTGATTTTTTGAAACTTTTTTTGGAGGTAGAAAATCTGATTAGCTTCGTGGGAATATTTTTTTTTTACAATCGGTGCCCGGGAAAAAAAAGTTATGACCAAATAAGCTCAAATGAGGGGACAACGGGCAGCCCAGGCAGCCAAAAAAAAATGGACAAAAATTTGATTTTTTTTTAAAATATTTTTTTCTCATAGATTATATTCTTATCTATCTGGAAAGCTTTGATTCATTTCATTTGGATATGTTATGAGAGAGTTATGGACATTCTTGTTTTTCAAGCAGTTAGAGCATCTTCTTGAAAAAAAACTTGTAGGATTCATTTCTGAATGCAATTTTTCAAATTTTTCAATTTTTTTTTTTGCTTGGTCTGATTTACTTGTTAGAACAATCTCACCATTGGGATTAGTGCATTTTAACCCCTAAAGGACCGTTGTCCCTTCGGGGGACAAATGCATTTTCGGGCAGGTACCTACGGGCTGAAATTTTCTTGTGATTTTTTGAAACTTTTCTTGGAGATAGAAAAACTGATAAGCTTTGTGGGAATATAATTTTTTTCACAATCGGTGCCCGGGAAAAAAAGTTATGACCAAATAAGCTCAAAACAGGGGACGGCGGGCAGCCCGGGCAGCCAAAAAAAAATGGACAAAAATTTGAATTTTTTTTTTAATATTTTTTTTCTCATAGATTATATTTTTGTCTATCCGGAAAGCTTTGATTCATTTCATTTAGATATGTTATGAGAAAGTTATGGACATTCTTGTTTTTCGGGCAGTTAGAGCATCTTCTTGAAAAAAATAACTTGTAGGATTCATTTCCGAATGCAATCTTTCAAATTTTTCAAATTTTTTTTTTTTGCATGGTTTAGTTTAGTTGCTAGAACAATCTCACCATTGGGATTAGTGAATTTTAATTCCATCTAAGAGATATTAATATTTTAGATTTTCCTTCTATCTTGTACTTACTTCTACTTAACAATTTTTTTAAGAATGATAATTAAGTTTTTTTGAATTTCTTTTTTTTTCCTAGACTCTCAACTCAATTCTCCTCTATAAAGATTTAAAGCTCAAAACTCTGTAGTGCAAAAATTTTAAATTAAAAATGTTTAAAGTAAAAAAATCTAGTCCCGCAATGTGCTGAAAAACTTGTTTTTTTCACTTTAAACGCAGATATCTTGCAATCTGTGCGGTCAAAAATTCTGAAATTTTTTCCACACACTCTCATACTAGTTAGGTATAAGATCCTACGGTTTGATTTGCAAAAAAAACATTTTTCAATTTTTTTTACTGTTTGCTATAGAAATGGCAGTTTTCACTGTTTTTTGGCAGAAAAAAGGCCTCGGTCCTTTAGGGGTTAATTCCATCTAAAATATATTAATAATTTAGATTTTCCTTCTATCTCGTACCTACTTCTACTTAACAATTCTTTTAAGAATGATAATTAAGTTTTTTTTAATATTATTTTTGTTTCCTAGACTCTCAACTCAATTCTCCACTATAAAGATTTAAAGCTCAAAACTCTGTAGTGCAAAAATTTTAATTTAAAAATGTTCAAAGTCAAAAAATCTAGTCCCGCAATGTGCTGAAAAACTTGTTTTTTCCACTTTAAACGCAAATATCTTGCAATCTGTGCGGTCAAAAATTCTGAAATTTTTTCCACACACTCTCATACTAGTTAGGTGTAAGATCCTATGGTTAGATGTGGAAAAAGAACAATTTTCAATTTCTTTTACTCTTTGCTATAGATATGGCAGTTTTGAGTGTTTTTTGGTAGAAAAAAGGCCTTGGTCCTTTAAGGGTTAAGGTAATTACACCCAATTGTGACTATGCTGCAAAACCTTCCCGTCTAGATCTTTACTTAAAATGTTCAAACTCTATACATGTGAGCTTTGGATACATGTTGATTTTAGTTACACCTATTTTCAACACTTTGAAAATTCATAGTTTGTTCATACAAAGTTCAAAAAATGCATTCCAAGAGAATCTACAATTCCCTCAATTTGAGTGTCAACATGATGTGACAAAAGCTTTTCGAATTCTATAATAGAAACCATGCTCACACCCTTATTTAGAGGTCAATGCTAGGTTTTGTCAGTCCATTGTAAAAGCAACATCAAATCCAACAAGGCAAAACAAATTTAATCCCATAGCGCATGAATCCTTTCTTTAATTTTTTGGCACATTTTTGTTTATATTTTTATAAATATATATTATTTAACCCTTGAACACCGGGCTGGTGATTGTGGAAATCATTCCTTTTGGCATCGGATGACATCATTTTCTTTGAAAAAATCAAAAGTGTTCACTAGAGGTCAAACTACTATTCATGATCTTCCCTTTCCACACAAAATTTGGAAGATGAATAGTTGCACTTCTGCCCTACACAAGAGATTCTCTTGTCACTCATTGGCCGCAAAACATCTGCTTTGACGTTTAAGGGTTAACTCAAATTCATCTTACAAAAAGCGTTTTTATCTTTTGAAAGTCCCATATTGGTTTGGATGAATGAGAAGTTCAGTAGTCAAAAAAGCCCAAGCCCTTGGAACCTCTCTGTTCATTGGCTAGATTTGGGAAGTCAGAGAGCTAAGAGGTGAAAAACTCAATTTTGCATCACCCAAGCTACAATCTTTCTCGTTACAGTACTTGCTTCACCGTATGCAATCTAGAGTGCCTTTCAACCTAACTACCAGTACGATGGCTTGAGAAGCGAAGCCACTACATCTCCTCAGAGCCTCAACACCATCACGCAATTGCCGCCCCCACGAGGCCTGGATCCTGGATAGCGAGCCAGCACAAAAGGGCTGTCGCGCAACCCACCGCTCTCAAGTCTCAAGTGAGCAACCGAACCCCAGTTCCCCAATGATAGCAGCAAATCCAGCAATCTTATTGCTTCGATAAATGCTTGGGAGGGAAGTCCAGCAAGCAGTCCAAGCCTCTGAGGGCGACCATTCAACGCTGGGAGGGAATGATTCCCAAGCGCATGATCGGCAAGGAGGCGCATTGCCAGGTCTTCCTCGTCACCAGCATGCAGATGGCTCCCTGGAGTCCCTGCATGAGCGCCTCCTCCTTCAGCAATTAAGCATTTAAGTCGATCTTTCCAGATCCCCTCTCCGCTTAGATTTGATTCGCCTCCCATTCCCACCGGCACGAACGCACTTCACATCTGCTGCACCTCTGTCGGATCTGACTTACAGTGGTAAAGTAAAGGTAGCAAACGCCACCGAAGTGGTGAACCTCATCTGCACCGACGGGGCGCGGGTATAAAGCCCGGCGCTTGCACCTCGGTCTCTCTCTTCGCAGGATTCGTCCTGCGAAGCAGCATTCGCCTGCACCGCCATTGCTCTGTGGGTAAGCCCGTGCTTCGTATTGCAGATTCGATCTCCCGCTAGGGAGGGCAATGAGGTTGAATTGGAATAAGTAGGGGTGGGATCGAATGGATGTGCATGCTAGAAAATGAGTCATTTTACAATGCTATTTCTTCTTATGTACTTTGCAATAGTTTGGCAATGGAAAGAAGTCCATGGAACTTTCAAGGGAGGAGATTATCGTTGCAAAATTGTTGTCTCACTCCTGTAAGGACGCTGTGAATCTAAGAGGTTCGATGGATGGCTTCTGTAGAAACAAAGAAGTCACCTGTTGGTCCAATAATTGGAGTATTTTAGTGGGCGGATGGGTTGTAGGACCAAGGGGCCATGGCGATGTTGCAGCTGGCTGCTTGGAGTTTTGTGATGCGATTGGGGAGTGCGTTCATGCTGGAGGGCTACCCGTTCTACCCGAATGGCTGGAACTCTTACTGGTTGATGGTCGAGGCGTCCGAGGAGAGTACCAGGCCGCACGTGGACGACATTCTGCGCGACGGGGCTGCGTTGGGTCTCACCGTGTGCCGCACTTGGGCGTTCAACGATGGCACGTACCAAGCTTTACAATTGTCGCCAGGGAATTACGACGAGGCAGTGTTTCAGGTAGCATTCCGATTTGGAGAGGTAGTTTTGTTAACCTTTTTTGGGTCGGAGATTCTAGGTCGTGGAAACGGCTGGCTATGGTGGAGCTGCATTGGTGACTGTCGTGGATCAGTTTTCAGTTTCTGGATTGCAAATGCAGGTTTTTGGAAATTGTTTGTTCTCGTTCTTCGTGGAACCCTTCCTTTTGGGTTTCTCACCATGTTACTCCAATGGCACAAATTGAAGTGCTGGTTTTTGTGTTAATGAATTGGCGCCGGACGACACGCTTGTTTTCGTGCGATTTGTAGGCAGCAATCAGGTTCGACTGTTTTCTGGACCATGTCTTGATGTCCACCAGCACTGGCCAAACGTTCAGAGGGGGTCACCTGAGACTTGTTTACCTCTTGGCCAGTCTGCTTTATTCCCACTGAATTTCCTTGCCAGTGGTTGCTGGAACAATTCATATCATTGATGTGAGGTTTTTATGGCGCTGACAACCATCATTTTAGTGGGCAGTTGTAAATACTTTCTGCAATTAAGGACTTCAGTTGTTTGGGGAAAAATATTGTATCCACCATTGCGCTTCACAACACAACTGGATAACCTCTGACAATCTTTTTCCTCTCTTTAAGCATCTGAACATTTGTACGAGTGAGATTTTGAGAGGTCACTAGGGCTCGCTGAAGATATTAAAGATTAGTGGCTGTAGCATGACATTTAGCCAAGTCATGCGTACACCACGTTCTAATAATCCCTAGCAAGTGTATGAATAAATGAGTTGCTGTTGGTAGGAGATGGGACCAGGCTCCTAATGGGTTGAGTATCCTTCGGCTTACGCTCTCTTCTCTCGAACTCGATTAGTGGCAATTGTTTCATTGTCTTGAGCATAGACTTTAGAAAAGTCAGTGCGCTCAGACTACTAGTGGACTATGATTGCATTGATCGTAGTCGATGTTTTGGGAGGTTGAGCAATCGACATTGACTTGACATTATTATTTGATTTGATTTTGATTGTTGTGCGAAGTTCGTTTACAATATTCAGAGTTGCGATTGGTGATGTGGGTTGCTCATATTCAGGGGTTGGATTACGCGATCTATCAAGCCCAGCAAAACGGAGTGAGGTTGTTGCTGAGCCTAGTAAATAACTGGGAGGTCTACGGTGGCAAAGCTAAATATGTGGCATGGGCCAAGGCGGAAGGAGAGAATGTGGAAAACGAGGATGATTTCTTCACAAACGCCAAGTGCCGGCAGTACTACAAAAATCATGTCAAGGTTTGCCTTTTGGACTTCAAATGACTCTTGTAATGCAAATCTGGTGTTCCTCATTCTAATCTGAGGGATGACTGGAGTTTTAAAGATCTTGATCCTCCTGCACCGTTTCGAAATGACTGTGGTACCAAAACTATGATATCCCTGCTGGCACCTACTCAGTATGTATTCTCAGGCTCACTACAATCTTGTATCGAGTTTTTTAAGTCCTCCAGTTGTTTGCAGGCCGTGTTAACCAGAGTCAACACCATCACCAAATTGGAGTATCGTGATGATCCGAGTATCTTTGGCTGGGAGCTTATCAATGAGCCGCAGTGCCCGTCTGATCCATCAGGAGCGACATTGCAGGTTTGCTTCTTCTTAATCTACCTACCTGTTGTTTATGCATCTTTCTGCATTTGCTTACAGCCGAGTGCAAGTACACATAGTCTTAATGAACATCATTTCTGTTTTCTAATGGCAGGCGTGGGCTGGAGAAATGGCTATGTTTGTGAAGAGTGTAGACAATAAGCACCTCTTGACAGTTGGTTCAGAGGGATTCTATACGTCAGACAGCGAAGGTTGTAGCAACTCCAATCCAAGTAGCTACTTCGGCACAGTAGGCTCGGATTTCATTGGAGACCATGACTTGCCTGGAATTGATTTTGCAACGATCCATGCTTATCCAGATGCTTGGTAAGCTCACCGTTGAATATGAAGGAATCGTATTATTTGTGCACTGACCACTCTAGAATCTGGTAAGTTTACCCATAACCTCAATGTAGCCCATTTCTGTAGAGGTGGAAACCAAGCATTGGATATGGAGAGCATGTTTGTATCTCAGAATCTTGGCCCTTCTTTTCAGACCCTTGAATGAGCATGATTGAAGAGGATCGATCCAACCATTCAGTGCTTGTCTGGTAATTTGAAATTTGAGCCCAGTTATGAATTAGATAATGCTCAAGAACTTTGAGGATCGAGAGCCTAATTGAAAATAATGCCAAGTAAGTGATGCCGAGTGATTCTACGTACTTTTTGCTTAATTTGAGGGCTTAGAATTAAGAGAAGAATTAGGAGTTATAAAATCACATCACTTTTGACTAGCTAATGAGACAGGGACATGGTTGCCTTTGACACCAGTCTTGGCGTTATGAAAATCACACCTTCACCACTACCGTGGCTCAGCATGTTATTCCTCGTAACGGGGCTCTACTTTCACATTACCTCGTCCGTCATACGTATTCTCTGAGCTCTTGTAACTGAAGAATGTTTACTAGTATTTGGTTGCCCAATATTACCGTTTGCTTTCCTCATAATTGAACAGAATGGTAATGCTTGTGCAGGCTGTCACCAGAGGCCGATGTTGACGAGAAGCTGGAGTTTTTGGACAACTGGGTTAAGGCTCACAAAGAGGATGCGGAGAAGATACTTCGGATGCCCATGCTCGTTACCGAGTTTGGTTTCTCAGAACTGAAACCTGGATTTTCAGAGGACAAGCGGGAGGAGTTCTATAGCATAGTGTATGACCAAGTGTATGCAGCAGCTCAGACCAAACAGGGAGCTGCAGCAGGAGCTCTTCAGTGGCAACTCCTTCCAGCAGACATGAGTGATTGGAATGACGGATTTGGAATTGATCCAGCCTGCGGCTCGTCCCTTTGCAACATGATCTCACTGCAATCGGAAAGGCTCAAGAACTTGTATTGGCCCGTTTGTGGTATTTCTATGGTCCAGCAGGTGCTTGGCAACATGACTTCACCCCACCGACACGATATCTCGAATCTGTTTCAAAGTGATCTAAATCATATCTTGAAGTAATCGGGGGTTCCTGAAGTTGAAGTGGTAAGTGGTCTGCAAACTGAAATCATTGTTGCAATATACTGCTGATAAGTAGTTTTTTTGGAAAATTATATTGGTTCAGGGACTCCTAGACTTCATGAAAGGAAGCATGGGTCTGCATATGATTACTGTTTGTGGGAAACACAGAGAGCTCCCCAGGAAGTGTGGGGGAGATTTTCTGTATGATTTTTAAAACTCTTAAAATTGTCTAATTTCACTGAAACCACTGTTTGATGTCCGAATTCTCTCTGCAATGAAATGATTTTTCTTTGACGCCTGTTTTTTTCCAAAGATTTTGTGGCGTCTAACCATGTGCATTGACTTGATGGTGCAGTCTTTATTGAGGAAGGCAAATACACAGCTTAGGTACACGCTGCAATTGCAACCAAGAAGATATTATATTTATCTAGCTGCAGAAGTATATGCGTCCTTGTAGCATACGAACGTCCAACAAGGACGAGATGAGAATCGACCAAGTATCATAAACTTGTTTTTCTTACTGAGAGACAATGACAAAATCTACTCGGTCCCATTAGAGTATGATTTTGAAGTGTGGATCTGAGCAAAGCTGCTACTATCTCTAGAGTAAAACCTTACATTCACGTCTATTAAAACTTATTAAATGGACCTCACTGGCACCCCGATTTCAATATCTGAATACAAAGAGTCGAAACTCGGGGATCTGTGTTGTCCTAATTCCTTTGTTTCGTTATTGCAGCTTTCTCCATCCTTCTAATTCAAAGTAGCAGCTGCAAAGCTCTGAATACCGTCAAAATTGTCCCATGAAGGGGCATCCACACCACTTTTAAGGAAACAGAGATGCCTCTATCTAGTCTCTACATACGCAACGCAGTTACTCCGTTACTACCACGAAAATGATAAACTCACAAGTGAGACTATAAATACTGATTGAAACTAACTCGCATTTGCAAACTGCCGCATGAATGATAGCCTTGGTTTCGAAATCTCACTTTACAGTGAGAGCAACTTTCATACCATATTCACAGTGGCCCTTGATCCCGCAGATGTAATAATATGTGCCTGGATTGGAGAGGTTGACAAGCACCTTGTTTGCGGTGTATAGTTGCTTAGGCCTGAATGAAGTACATGCTTCGTAGTCGGCACGGTCCACTTGCACCACATTATGCGTTCCAGCAATGTACTCGAAAGCTGCCAGACCATGCCCGTTTCAGCAAATATATATATTTTTTTAGTTTCTTAAGGTAGACGATACGAAATCCGTCACGGAATTGATGCCGTCTCCTATACCAACCCCTGTTACTCATCCGTACGTTCACTTAGATTTGACTCGACTTATTAGCAAGTCATGGATGCATAAGCAGCTTCTGTAAAATGTCTGTGACCACTCGCATTTGGATGGAAATGGAGTTCTCTACTGTCACTTAATGTGGTCTACATCCTCCCGCTTTGAAATTGCATAAGAAATTCATCTACAGTGATAAATATTTGATCTCAGCGGATTTGACTCTAGTACTCAAATTTCTCTTTACAGCTCTTTAATGCTCTCCCAGTATCCCACCCCGGCATATGTTGAAATGCGTAAAGTGACATAAACATTATCCTCTTTTTTTACTTGAATAGAGATGAAGCATTTATAATGTTGAATGTTCGATTCAAGCTAATTCAATGCACATGTTTGCAAAGTCCAAACCAATTTCTTAGTTTGCGAGGTTTGCATGGCAAGCTGGAGACAAAGGAAAGCAGTGGCCACTTACAAAGGGAATCACCAACACGAAACTGGTTTTGAGCAGCCCAGTTGGCGAAGTACCCGGCTCCTTGGGTGGGAGGGTAATTCCATCCCAGCGTGCCTCCAATCTTGTGCTCCACTGCCACCATGCCCGGCACCATAGTTAGCACCATTGTGAAAATCACGGTGACCAACACAGAAATCCTCATGGTTTCCACCCCCTAAAATTGTAATTCGCCAAGAGACACGCCTCCTCTTGGATGGTTCCTTGCTCCTGAAAATAACTTGCATGCCATTAGCATCATTTGAAAGTTAGCTCATCGACCAGCGAGTAAGTAACATCTATGCTGCCATTGGAAGGAAAAAAATGCAATAGCAAAGTGTGTGTGCAAAGACTGGATAAAGTCCCAAGAAAAAAAGGCATGTGCTGATTCCAAGAGAATGATAAAATTGCGAAGCACTAGCTAGCACAATTACATTCCTGGAAACGAAGGGCAAACAAAGTTACACATAAGGCTTCATGTCTTCTCTGTCAATCCAATACATAGCTCGTCAAAACAGATTGCTCCAAATTAACTGAAAATTGAAATAATTTTTATTGGACAGCATGAAAATTTTCAACAGGAGCAAGCATTAATTCCCCACCTGAACAGAGAACAGCAATAGTTAATTGGTGAAGAGAATGGAGAATTCTTCTTATAGAAACTTGCACCCGACTGTTTTCGGTGGCCAAAACTTGCGACCCTCATGCATTACCAGTACTCTCGCCAGTACTAAGACTGCTAATCCTTTTCCACCGCAAAGGTTTCCATTCAGACCAATGGCTCTCGTCAATTGGGTACTGCACTTGAAAGATGCCTGCAGAATATTGTTGTCCTCCAGGTGACTCATCTTCACAGGCTAGCTTTCACGTACCTCCAGCACGATTCCCAACGCAAGCGTAATTTCAGACGACCAGGGTATATACCGTATCGTTTTATTTTACCTTATCTTTCTTCACCTTACCTAGCTCAGCTTTTGATCGAGTCTGCTCCTCCTCAGCAATCAGCATATCGCCAGATCTTTCATTGTTGAAGCTAGATGATCAGAAGTCGGTCATGGCTCGATCACCTGGACCTGGTCTTACAGTATGGGTTACACCACGACGCACCGGCTCATACTGGTCACGATCCATCCGTAATAAATTAGGCCATGTGTATGGAAGGGGTCATTTCAATCAGCTGAAGGCCCTGACTTCGATGGCTCAAGGTGCATTATGTCAGGTGGAGCTTGCACCGTTGCACGGACTTGGAGACCTTTTGTGAAACTGTCACTAAGAAAGACGGAGCAAGCTTATGTCAAGGCACGGCAAGGTGGGGTGTCCTTGCGTCCTTGAAAGCACTGTGAGTCTGTGACTCCTTTGGGAAGGGGGTGCTGGAATTCCTGGAAAGCACTGAAGCAGTGGGGCGGGGGTTATCATTTTGGGACAGTGCAGAGCTAGAAAGCGAAGCCGCCGTCCATTGACATGGATGAAAAATACAGAAAATACAAACATGGATGAAAAACACATGTAGTGCAGAAAGCGATCTCCTGGGAAGCCGTCCATTGACATGGATGATTAATGCAAGCATGGATGAGAAAAACATGTAGTGCAGAAAGCAATCTCCAGGGAAGCCGTCCATTGACATGGATGCTTAACCCTTAAAGTCCCAAGGCCATTTTTCCATCAAAAACCACTCAAAACTGTCATTTCAATAGCAAAGAGCAAAAAAATAAATTTAAATGTGTTTTTTGCATATTTAACCGTAGGATCTTGTACTAGACTAGTGTAAGAATGTGTGGAAGAAATTTCAGAAACTTTGACCGCGTAGATTGCAAGATATTTGCATTTAAAGTAAAGAAATCAAGTTTTTTTGCACCTTGCTCAACTACATTATTTGGCTTTGAACCTTCTTAATTTAAAATTTTTGCTCTAATGATTTTGAATTTCTAATTTTATATGATGAAGAATTGAGTTGAGAATCTTAGAAAAAAAATTCAAAAAAGAAACACTTAGTTTTCACCCATTAAAAAATTGTTATATAGAAGTAGGTTCAAGATTGAAGGAAAAATTAAATCATTAATAGCTCTAAGATAGAGTTGAAATATACTAATCTCAATGGTGAGATTGTTCTAGCAAGAAATCTTAACCTCGTGCAATTTTTTTTTTGAAAAATTGTCAAAATTGGGTTCAGAAATGAATCCTACAAATTATTTTTTCAAGAAGATGCTCTAATTGCCCGAAAAATAAGATTGTCTATAACTTTTGCATAACAAATCAAAATGGAATGAATCAAAGCTTTCCATGTAGATAAAAATAAAATCTATGTGAAACAATTTTTTTTAATTTTTAATTTAAAGTTTTTGTGAGGGTTTTTTTCTGCCCGCCGAACTAAAATTTGGGGGTTTTGTGCCATAACTTTTGCTCCCAGGCACCGATTGAAATAAAAATTACATTTTCGGAAAGCTAATGTGATTCTCTATCTTCACAAAAAAATTCAAAAAATTACAACAAAGATTGAGACCGTAGGAGCCTGCCTAAAATCCATTTTGTTACTTGAGGGGACAACGGGACTTTAGGGGTTAACGCTAACATGGATGACTAATGCAAACATGGATGAAAAACACATGTAGTGCAGTAAGCGATCTCTAAGGAAGTTGTCCATTGACATGGATGAAAAACACAAACATGGCTTAAAAACACATGTGTTCATCCCATAGTGTGTGAATTCATCCACAATAGAGTGATATTATCCCTAGATTTTGTAGCGATCGAGTGATTTTGTCCATTGAATATAAGGGAAGGTATCACCAAATATTCTTTCAAAAAAATGTGTGTAATCCAAAAAATACATAGATTGGAAGTAAGAATGGTTGGAACTTTCAAAAAACAATCATAAAATTTCTCTTGAAGTTAGAGAGGAACAACTTCTAAATCACGTTGTTTCATTGTGTTGAGGACTTTTCTGGAATTAGTTATGAATTTTAAAGTGATCAATGTGTTGATACCCATTTGTGCTCTCAAAAATGAAAGGGCAAAAGTCTTTCACTTACCTATCTTTAATGAATCCTAGAAGACTCAATCAATATCAAGGTATCTAAATTTAAGCGTCATTTTTCTAGTGTACTTTGGTGCACAAATTCTCAAATTGACATCTAAATTTTGGTTGGACAAATTCTAAATTTTTGGTTGTTTATGTTCCATGGAATAAATACTAAAAAACGTTTATAAAACAAAAAACCATCTTTCCTACTTCCAAGTTATTACATAATGTACTCCCTTAGTGGAAATATAAATATTTTTCCATTTTGGTATCTGGATCAAAAGTTATGTTGCCTTGAACTTTTCTAGCAACTTGTGTTAGACTCCTCCTATAATTTTGAAATTTGGCAAGTGTATAACTTACATGATACTTTAAAACCATGCATGTATATACATCAATATATTGTCAATTCATAAAGGCACTATTTTAACATTCCATAGTAATTGTTTCAAAATTATTTGTAGGAGTAATTAATATAGCTCGGATAGCTTTTGGGCACCCCACTTTAATGTTGGTTTCTTGAAGGTTGAAGTGATTTTTTTCTTAAAACCCTAAATGCCCAAGGCACCGAATTTAGGTGTCAACAATACTTTGAAGTTAAATAAAACCTCACAAAGTTATCATTTTTTGTAGTTTATATTTTTGAAAAATTCTTTTTGAAGTTTAATTTTAACATCAAAAATTGAATTTTGAAAATAAATGATTTTGATTTTTCTATTCTAGATTTTGTGCAAGGGCATCCATTGCAAATCTAGATTTTCTAGTGTTGAGGGCTCTTGGAAATGAGCCTCAAATATACTAATACTTGGAGAAAAAATCACATTTGAAATTCATTTAAAAAATTTATAGAATAGATTTTGAGAAGTTACAAATTGATTGGAGTTATGCATGTTATATCCTTTAACCTCATATTCTTTTGGTGACCAATTTTTTAGTTTTGACATGCAAAAAGAGGATTGAAAGACTTCAAATCACTTTCACAATTTTGGCACCTTTATGATCAAACATTATAATCTTTTAATCCATAAGTGATATTGTTGTGCTTTCTTTTTCCATGTGATCTCTAACATGGCTTGTTTGAATTTGTATGGTTAATTTATTTTTAATTGATAAAACTTATCAAAATGTTGGCTTTTTGTTCAATTTGAAGCAAATTTGAAGAAGCTCAAAAAGGGCCTTGGGACTAAGTTAGTGGGTCCAATCTCATCCATGTACAATTTGTCATGTATAATTCAAGATTGGTTGAGTATTACCTCATTTTACAATGAATTCTTATTCAATTGTGAAAGGAATTGAAATCAAAATCTATACCTTAAGTTAGGCTATTTGTTTTGTTTTGTTTGATACGTTGAAATCTAAGAAATTGTGAATCCCTTGGCCGCATTCTTAGTACCTTTTGGAAAGCTCTCTGCAAGGAGGGGTGCACAAACTTTGTTCCATGACATTTAGGCCTACGGTGCAAAAGTTATGGATTTGGGGATTATGTTTTAATTAAAAAATTGAATTGAATTATCTTCTGTTTTGAAAAAACCATAACTTTCACATTGCATGTCCAAATGTCACAAAACAAAGCCTTGCACTATAAAAGATATTGAATTTTAAACTTTTTTATAAATTAAAAAATCAAAAAAATATTTTTACTTCTATTTTGGCTGTGGCAACGGCACAGGGCAAACTAGTTTTGCATTAAGTTGCAACATACTGTTGATCCAGTACCTCTGGATAACTGGGAACTTCAGTCTGCATGCAGAATATGCTGCAGATTCCATGCAACAAATTCTAAATACTCACACTTCAAATAGAAACGGCTTCCTGGCTTCTTTTAAGCAGTAGTGAATCATAACACATGTTTTCTAACTATTACAATACTATGAATTCCACTGAAGAAACTTGCTAACAAATTTTGGAATGGTGCCCCAAAAAATCAAGCGTGATACTAATACCATGTCCCATGAACCCATATTTAACTAATTATGGATAAATTTTATAGTCCAAAATTAATATCGCATATGTTAAAAATTATATATTCCAAATGTAGACTTTTGAGTTAACATGGATGAAAATCATCATTTTGGATCAAACAAAATTAAAATAAAAAAATAAAAAAATAGACAAGTATCATTGCAAGCCAAAATGATTTGTCTATGTGAATGCTCAAGACAACTACGTGATACATTAATTCCTAAAGGTTCAAAATCCTGAATTTTTTAAAGAATTTTGGGAACGTTGCTATGATGTCCAATTTCACTATAATTTTTTTATAATTTTTTAAGGTAAAAAAATGTACTAGCTAAGCAAGTATATAATTTTTATTTTAATCATTTTCTTGGAGAAGAAGTTATGCCTCCTAACACAAAATTGACAACCCCAGACAAAAGAAACTAATAGCAATAATAATTTTAAAATAAAAAATAAAAATTCTTCTAGTATATATTTATGCTTACGTGTGAAGCGTTGATTCTTTCCATTTGATTTGGCAATGCAAGAAATCATATCAACTTCATAAAAAAATAACACATAGGATTTGTTTTTGAATTCAAATTTTCAAATTTTCAAATCAAAAAGGTCTATACGGTGTATATAACTTGTTATAATAATCTCACCTTTAGGATTGACATGTTTCAATTCCATTTTAGAACTATTAACGATTCAATATCCCTTCCATCTTATATTTACTTCAACAATTTTTTTAAGAATCAAAATTTTAATTTTTAATTTTTTTAATTTTCCTTAATTCTCAACTTGATTTTCTACTATGAAGATTTACACACCAAAATTTTGTAATACAAAACTTTAAATGAGAGGATTCAAAACAACTAGTATAATAAGGCTTAAGAAAAACAATACTTTTGACTTTAAACACAAATATCCTATAAGTTTATTTGGTCAAAGTTTTTGAAAAATTTCCACCCATTTTCATACAAGTCTAATACAAGATCCTATAATTAGATTTTAAAAAAGGGAGTGATTTTTGGTAAAATATATTCACCAACTTTTTGGAAATCTATGTTTAATTCCAAAGAAGCAATGGATATCTACCGAACCTTGGAAGTTGAATGTTTTTTCTTTCTTTAATTATTAATTGACATGATCATTTTAAAATAACAAAATCAAGATGGATTTTTGATGTGCACCCAAGCTATAAGCAAGAGAAAATACATAACAAAGAAAAACCAAAGCAATTACAAATGTTCGAGATAAATTTGAAAAAACACACTATAAGAAACCAGTGTTTTAGGTAACAATTTTTAAAAATGGATTTTAGTTGATGTCAATGTTGACAGTCCAATATTTCTATATCAACATTGATGTTACGTTGGACGTTCTTGTTGACATAAAAACATTGGATTGTCAACATTGACATCACCTAAAATAGGTTTAAAAAAATTGGGGCTCACTACCTAAAACGCGGGGGTTCTTAAAGTGAGACAATGGCATTTATTGGACAAACTTACTTTTAGTGATAATTTAGATTTAGAATACACCATTCCACCTTAATATGTGCCAACTCATAATTTAATTGTCCAATCATAAACTCAATGCAATATCTAACTACATAAAAACTCAAAATCATCATCTCTTTAATGGTGATGCCAAATAAAACATACTAATGATTATACATAATGATACCTTCAAGATTTTTTTTAGCCTTATTATTATCATCACATTAGCCTTGTTATCACCACATTTGTACACTTTCTTTTCCAACTATATCTCCCTTGACTAACTCATTGATTTCATTCTATTATTAGAGGAAAAAATCAAATAATAGTGAGTCTCCATAAATTTTGTTTTAAAATCTTTTTATTTTATCTATGGTCGCATTTCTATAAAACCTACATCTTTGCTAATGAAAGTTTGCTTTCTCTTGTATTTGGATTAAATTATTCTATATCCCTTATGTTGATTACTATATCAAAATAATAAGGTACAGTTCTTGGTCTTTGTCTAATTTCTTGCATTTGAAATCTCAACAAATTGTTTACATCCAAAAATGATGAAAGATGAGTTTGTTGCCAATATCAATAGAAAGCAAATTTTGAAGAATGTTAATAATTAAAATAATTTTTAATATTCAAGAGAACACAATCAAGGTTTTCATTTCATATATTTCAAGTAGTGTAAGAAATAGTTTTCTTTGGAACAATTAATCAACTTAAATTTAAGGACATAGTGGAAATATACAAATATGGATGAAAATTATATATTCATAAAAATTAAAAATTAAAAATTCCAAAATTTATAACACGCAAAAGAATTCATCTATTAAGAACAAATAAACTAAAGAAACATGCACATTGAACTTTTGTAATTATAACATCTAAAATTACATTCTTTTCTATTTCAGAAATTGTAAAGATAAAATGTACTAAGTTGAAAATCTGTTCCACATACTCAAAATGATACATGACAACCACACGTTGTTACATGCAAAATGTGAAATGTGTGCAAAGGTGTTATTTACAAATTGTAATATGACATTTTAGTAGTGAAGCAATATACAAGGATTATTAGCCCCTAAAGTTCTTTAAGTTCTCATGGAGCTTATTGAAAGCTCGGGGAGGTTCATATGGAATCAATTTTGAAGCAAGAATGAAATTCTTTCTAAAGATTCACATTTCTATAAGCTTCTCAAATATATAATTTTTTTTCAATCGGGTGCCGTAGAATCAAGAGTTATAGGACTTGAAAGTATGTGGGCATCTTTGAACATGGTTTTAATTGAAAGGGCAAGTAGTCGGGCAAGCTAAAAATATTTTTCATTATCTTGAAACGCTTATATTTCGCAATCTATGAAGCCAAATAGGTTGAAATTTTTTCTACACATTCTCACAATAGTTTAAAAAAATAATGCATGGCTAAAAATAAAAAATAGTTTTTTTTTCAATTTTCAATTTTCAATCAATGCACTAAAAATGGCAATTTTAGAACCATTTAAGAACCATTTAAGAGCCATTGGCACAAATTCTAGTATAAATTCATGTAATTTTTTTTCCCTTTATTAAGAGAAAGAAATATTTGTGTTGATTACTAAGATTTAGACTCTTCCAAAAAATGAAATCTCAAAAAACATTGAAATTTTGCTTACAAAGTTGTTTTTTTGGAGGGAAATTTTTACAGTGCAAGATGATTTGGGGTATATTAAACACCTCCATTATCTTTGAAAATTGGCATGCAAGTAACTAACATTACTATCCACTCAATGGTCTAAGTTTTGAAAATTGGAACTATAAATTCTATCTTTGTATTGAGTTCAGGTTTAACTATACAGACTACAAATTCTATCTTTGTATTGTACAATATTGAGTTCATTGATTCCACTAAGGTAAACCACCCTATTTATGCAATATGACAGTTTTTGCCACTTTTTGTTAATGTCTAACATTTACACTTTTTTTTTATATATACACTACTAGTATTGTAGCACAATTTCAGCCAACCTCCCTACTCATTCTTGACTATGTCAATTTTATCATCCATATGAAATTATCTCTCTACATTTTTTTACATTGTAATATGCAAAATTTGTATGGCCCCTATCTGTCAAGGCTAACTTATTAATAAAAATTCCTAGTACATGATGTTTTTACATAGTCTAATTTATATATATTAGAGTATGTAGCATTTTATAGACCCTATAGTAGCCCTACATATTATATAGATTTCCTGCTTCAAATTAAATGGACCCTATCTTTTAACTCACATAGTTTTCTAAAAATTGGTAGTGATCTCCTCGGGCAAAATCCAATAGAGTTAAAAATAAATTTGTCATTCACAACATAGTACGCATAGGTGTAGCCTTAATGTTATAGGTCTACAAATGTCATACATAGACACTATTTTGAAAGAGTGGAAGCAATGTGTTATTATGAACTTTTAAAGCAATTTAATGCATTGGATTCATTTGTAAATTAAATTCTCAAAATTTAAAGAAAATGAGAGTTCTATATGGTTCAGTTTGCTTTTCAAAACAATCTCATGGTTGGAATTAGCGTGCTTGAATCCTATCTTAGAACTATTAGGAATTCAATTTTGTCTTTTGTTTTGTACATAATTGAAGTCAATAATTTTTAAAGAAAAGAATATATTTAGATAGTAGAGTCTTCATTATGTTAATGTCTCCAGACCCTCAATTAAATTCTTGAATATAAATTTATTAGAATTCAACATTCTTACTACAAAAAAAAATTCAATTAACCTCTGAAAGACCAAAAAGCCCAACTTGGGCTTTTTGAGAACTTGGATAGCTTCCGTTGACTTCATGATTTTGGAAATTTTACATGAAATTTTTAGAAAAGATGGTACTTTATCAGTAAACATAAGGATGTCATTTTGATACATATTTCAAAAGTTAGAAGTTTTTTTAAAGTTTCTTTGTCAAACTAGACAACAAAAAATATATTCTAAAAAAACATTAATTATTTTTTTGAAATTGTATAGATTGATACCTACTCAAAAACATTTGAATCATTCAATTTTGAATAATAAGGTAAGAGTTATAAGGAGTTTTATCTTACGGATAATGAAGGTTGAAAAACATATAAGACGTCTTTTGTTCTCAATTTTGAAGATAAAAACAATAAATATTCTTAGAAATGATATTAATTGTTTAAGAAAATATTCTCACCATTGGCATTAACAATTTAAAATTTTAAAATTTATAAGCAAACTAGTTTTTCTTTTATTCAAAACCACCTTCTTGTTTACAATTTTTTTAAAGATGAATGTGAAAGTTTTTTTGGTTATTTAATAAAAAGTATGTTATCAACCCATTTTCCAAAGTTGGGGATGGGAGGACAGGGTGGGTTGTGGAGGAACAAGAAGATGTGGAAGGACAGGAGGATGGGGCAGGCTATGGAGGAACAATACGAAGGAGACAAGTTGTGGTGGGCTAGGAAGATGGGCCGGGAGACTTAACAACTTAATGTCTTGCGATTGCAAAGTTTGGCACACTTCTTACTCTTTGTTTTTGAGCATTGGCTTGTCATGACTCCGTTCTCACATAAACAAGTGGTCTTATTAATGTTGCAAGCGTAGCCATATTCTTGCTCTTGTTAGTGTTAGTTTTTGTTGCCAAGTTGTTTCTATGGGACCGTGTGCAAGTTCACTATTACTTCCTATGCGGAGTAATAGTGGATTTCCTAGTTCGATTTCTTGATCAAGGCGGCTAGACACAAGCTCTGCAATGAAATTTTAATTTCTGCAATCATAATAATTTTGCTCACATAGATTAATTGTGGTTTGTAAATTTGTCTACAAATTTTGATAGCAAATTCATACTAATCATATGATACATGTGGTTTGAAAAATCATTGTTGTCACGTCGATCGAGTTAGGATCATTGGACATCACGAATGGGCTGACATATTGGACAATGTAACTACCTTAAAGTAGTCAGAGTAGGTAGGAACTTAGGGTCATTGGATGTCCCAGACAGGTGGGCAAATTGGATAGTTTGGACGGACAATTCATCCAATGTGACTATATTTGAAATGGCAGATTTAACTAGCAACTAAATGTATATTTCTTTCTTTTAAATATGATATTTTATTTTAAAATTTGAGTTATTATATTATGTTGACCTAGATTTTTTTTTAAAAATTTATTAATAAAATTTATTTCACTTATTATAATTACATAATTAGTTTGAAAATAGATTTATGATCAATGGGCAATAGGCTCAAAAGCAGTAAGGTAAAAAATTACAATGGTTTGATTTTTTGACTTTCTCATAAAAAAATTTGAAAAATAAAAATAAACAAAAAATACATTTGCTACAAGTGAAAATATGAAAAGAACTTATTAAAACAGCAACGCAAAAAACCTTGTCAGAGCCAGGAGCCACTTCCTCTCTCCTAGTTCAACACTTTTGCCACAAATACCAAGCCGAGAATCAAGAATATCAAAATATCGACGACAGTGAGAGCTATGAGCAAACAACGTTGCTTCATGTTCATTGAGGAAATTATCTGCGCCAACGTAAGGATCAAAGGTGGGATCGCCATTGCGAAAGAAATGTAGATTAAATGCAGAAATTGAAACACACTGCAAGTAGGGACGGAAATGAGCGGGAGGCGGACTCTTACATATGTGCGGGAGGCGGACTCTTATGTATGAGTGTCATCGGCCCGCTTTCAACTGCAATTGACCACCAATTTAACAATTTATTTTTTAATATTTTCACTCCTAAAAAAATGTATTTTTTGTTGATTTTTATTTTTTCACAATTTTCAATGAGAAAGTCACAAAATCAAATCATTGCAATTTTTTGAGTAAAAAGTTAAAATAAAAATTACATTAGTTATCACATATATTAGAATATTTTTTTTGATTTTTATCATAAATGACTGAAGGTTAGAATGAGAAACACAATTTTGTAATTTAAATTTAAAGCCCTTTATAAAGAAAAAAACACAAATGAAATACTCTCAATAATGTGTAATTTGGATTTCAATACACAAAGCTTGCAATTGCAATAATTCTTTTAATTTTTTAGTTTTTTCAAAATTTTAAAATGGTATAGAAATTAAACATGTCAAACTTCATTTTATTAATTTAGGTCAAATATCCAAAGTGGTTATTTTAAAACCTAGAATCAAGATCGACCAAGGTGCATTCACTTTTTACATGCGCAAATCTTTGGAAATTATTTATAGGGATTGACATTTTTTAATTAATCTTTTGAGTTATTAGCAAGTTATTGTTTCTTGTAAATTAAAATATTTTGATGTTTAAATTGATAAACAAAAATAGTAGAACTATTCAAAAAAATAAACAAAATAATCCATTCCTAACAACTTGATGGAATTGAGATGGAGAGTGCTAATATATAAGCATAGAATCTATGAGCCTATAAGCCTAGGAGTCTATATTGTGGACACCTATGGTTATAGGCGTCTATGTTATAGGTACCTATAGTATATTCTTTTAATGTTATAGTGTAAATACCTTATATGTACATTTGTTATAAACGCCTTCAAATGGTTGTACGTTGATTCCCAAAAGTAGTGGGCACTTAAATAAATCGCTCTCATAAATTGATAAATTAAAATTATGAAGTGAAATTTAGACGTGTTGTTGTACAAAAAGAATTCTACCCTTGTGTGTTAATTCTACCTAGAACGGACTATATTTAGATTTATTATTACTTGAGTGGAATTTCTATGTAAAAATAAACTTTTTGTTAAAAGTCAAAATGTCTCATTCTTTTTATAGAAAGAATATACATCATGATTAGAATTACATGTTATAAATTTCATAAATTTTAGATTTTTATTGATTGAAATCTTATTGGTTGAAATTTGACTTCAAAATTTTAACTTTCTTATTTTTCTTTCTATAAATTCTAAAAAAATATAAAATAAAATAAAAATCAAACCAAATAACTATATATCAAAAATATATGTTATTAAAATTCATGGAATGAAAAATAAGAAAGTTAAAATTTATATTTCAAAATAAAATTTCAGTCAATAAGATTTCAATCAATAAAAATTCAAAATTTATGAAACTTGTAATATGTGATTCTAATCAAGATGCATATTCTTCCTATAAAAAATGAGAAATTTTGACTTTGTACAAAAAATTTATTTTTAGATAGAAATTTCATTCAAATAATAATATGTCTAAATCTAGTCTACCATCTAAGTGAAATTATACCTGAAAGTATATTTTAACATGTACAAATTTCACTTCATAATTCCAATTTCTCAATTTATGAGAGCAATTTATATGGTGGCCCTCTACTTTGGGGAATCATTGTAGGTATATACCTAGGTGATTGCAAGAAACACCTATCGATTTTGTTGCGTTTTAAACAATGCTCATGGTTTTTTTCTGGAATACTTTAAAAATCTCTAAATAGAAGAACTTAAAAAGTCCCAAATCTAAAGAAAATATATATTTTGATGTTTTGATTAGTTAAAAAAATTGTATAATGTGACAAAATGTAAAGAATTGAATTTTTAAATGTTATTTAGTTTTTTAAAATTCAAAAAATATGAATTACAATTGAACATGTAAAAATACACTTCTAATATTAATTTCAATTACATTGATTCAATATTTTAAAAGTTATTCTTGCATCTCAGTTGGATACACAAAATACACTATGGAATTTGTACAAGTGTTTTATGCTTTCACTTTGCAAATGATGGAATTTCTCATATTAATGAAGCTCATGTCCCACATACCATCAAACCATTATCATTGATTGAGATTGTTTGGTCTTGTTCTTCTATTGAATCAAACATCAATGGTTGATAGTGTGAGCCCAATATGTCCTCACACAAATGTTTTGCAATTTTGTAAAAAAAAAGTAGCTAGCAACCCGATTAGTTTCTCAACTTGTCATTTTGCCGCTTTAAGCTAAGATTGAGGACCCATTTTTGAATCCCCTCCCCCCATTATAGTGGTATAGGTTGCTCTATTTCCGGACACGGTAAAACGAATATTGATCACTTATGGCACAAACCCCAGCACAATTGTGGCGCAATATGATTGGCTACAAGTCTCGCAAAATTGCAATTAATCCTTGGTTGATTTTGTTTGCAGCTTGTTGTTGGAAATAGGAAGGTCTATATGACTGGTATAGGTCAACTATATATCTTTAGCCAAAAAATTCAAGGAACTTATGTTTTGAGCAAAAAAAATCTTGAATTCTTCCAAATTCTATTTCCGCGTACAAGAAAATTTTTGTAGTCAAAAAATCCGATCTCCAGATATGGGTAATTCCTTTAAGTTGTTGGAAATGGGTTGTAAGCTTCTAAATAAGGCATTTCAAATTTTGTATAGCTAAAATTAATTTAATTAGACCATAAATAATAATTAGGCATTTATTGCTTTGTTTTGAGTATTTGAAGAAGAATTAGGTAGAAATTTATAATAGGATCGAAAGATAGACAACAACAACCAACACCAATACAAGGACACCATGCATAAATTTTAGCGCAAAAATGGAGAATGCAACTAATAACACTATAAAGCCTTTGGGGGCTTTAAAGTGGTATTTTGATTCATAAGCTTGATCTTGAATTGGACATGTATAAAAACAAACATTTATTTTGGATTTATACCTCAAGATATAGTGATGAAACTTTAAGGCATTAACAAAGCTTATGGTCTAAATTTCTACTTGAATATTTCATATTCAATTAGGTGATTATTCCATTGGCCTTTTGGATACTTAAAGATAATAAATCCTAGGTATTTTTAATTAAATTTTGATGAATTTTATTTTAGAAGCATTTAAGCCAACTGCTCGTTTTTAAAAACAAATTGATGAATAATCTTGGATACTAAAGTATTAAGAAAAGACAAAACTTTAATCCTTCTAGTGTTTTTTTTTAGAAAGTTGAGTAAAACTATATTGATCCTATTAGCCAAGGCCCAAAAAAATTCTCAAACTTTCTAACTTCAAAGATTATAATCTTGCAATCTACATGGTTAAATGGTCAGATTTTTTCCACACATTCCTATAATTGTATACTACATAATTTTTTTGGTTGAAAGTGTGAATTTCTTTTAACCCCTAGAGTCCCAAGGCCTTTTTTTCCATCAAAAAACACTTTAAACTACTTTTTCTATTGTAGAGAACATAAAACTTTGAATTTTTGTTTTTGCTAAGTGAACCATAGGATCTTGTACTAGACTAGTATAAAAATGCATAGCAAAAATTCAGAAACTTTGATTGCATAGATTGCAAGATGTTTGCGTCTAAAGTAAAGACTAATACAAGTTTTTTTACACCTTGTTTTTTGACTAGATTTTTTGGCTTTAAATCTTCTTTGCGTAAATTTTTTGTACTATTGATTTTGAATTTCTAATTTTTATGTTGAAGAATTGAATTGAGAGTCTAGGAAAAAAAATTCAAAAAACACACATTTAATTTTTACTCATTAAAAAATTGTGAAGTAGATGTAGGTTAAAAATTGAAGATGAGACTAAACTATTAATAGTTTTGAGATGGAGTTGAAATACACTAATCTCAACAATGAAATTGTCACAACAAGAAATCTTAACTTTGTAAAAAAAATTTGTTTTTGAAAAATCATGAAATTGAGTTAAAAAATGAATCCTATAAGTTATTTTTCCGTAAAGATGCTTAGATTGCCTGAAAAACAAGATTGTCCATAACCTTTTCATCACAAGTCAATTAATATGTCAATTATATGTCAATTAATATGTAAATTATATTCAATGCACTAGAACCCCAGTCTTTTAGGGATTAATGTCTAAGGTTTGTTGAGTGTAAATTTTATATGGGCACATCATGTCCCGTAGTAGCATGTACCACTGTTAATCTTTTAGATCCTAAAGGAGTCAAAAGTGGTCATTCTAAACATATAAATCCATATAATGTGAAATAAATTCAAATCTAAAACTTTGTTTTAGACAAATGTAGTAAATATTGTATAACATCAAACTTTACAACAGTTGTTGCATTACAAGTCATGGAGGATCTCCAAATACTAAAACATACATTATGAAGACACTAATAAATGATGTTGTAAGCTAATATACAGTAATATACTATTGCATATTGACAATGTTTGCAAATACAATTAATGTGCCTATCTCATTTTTTGAAGATCATAAAATCGGTGTTAAGCTATTAGGATTGACCTTTTGATCTTTTGTTGAGCACATTAATTAGACATTTAGTGCTAAAAATGTGTATAAGTCTATATCCTAAAATATATATGGATTGTATTTTCCAACTTTGAAATTCAACACAAATTCGCTTGATTTAAAACTACCAAGCTGTGTGCCCTCTACCCCGACAAAGCGGGCGTCTTCCTCAAGCGGTTTGACAACATATGGCTTCAAAATGATTTCTTTGGCAAGAGAAGTCATCTTAAGTTGAGCTGGAAGCTTGCTCAACCTAAGATGGGGACCTTTGTCTGAATCGGGTCGGGATTAGGATGTCTTTGGTATTGCTTGCTAAGCTAGGCCTTTGGATTATGGCCTTGATTGCAAGCTTTGCCTGCTACGTGTGGCCTTCTTCCGTCTTGTTTTCTCTCGCCAGGGTTGATAGAAAAAAAAAGAGTAAAAAGGAATTTGATTTGTCTTACAAAATGAAAATATTGTCGCTGAGGGCTTGCCTCTTTGTTTCTATGTACTTTTTCCTTTATCAATGGAATTGGTCCGTGTGTTTAAGAAAAAATTAAAAAAATTCAACACAAATTTAAGAAATAATTGTATGAATGTTTACAATGTGTCTTTGGAAAGGTTAGAAAGTCTAATTTCAAATCCAAATTTGTTTCATTGTAGAAAAAAATATTGAATTGATCTCTAAATGATTGTAAATATGACAAGGTCATTGAATAATGTACAAACATTCCAATCATGTGCCTTACAATGCACAAAATCTAATACAAAGTTCATTGTTGGATGTTCATCAAAACTAATATACCATATCACCACCAAATGCACTTTAACTTTTTACGTTTGAAATCTAAAGTGAAAACATTGAAAATTGTCTATGTACCTATTCATGATAGATAAACTTCTATTGAACTTGTTCCCTCAAGTGCAATTAATCCTTAATGATCCAAAGGGGGGAGGGGGGTGTACTTTCAAAATGGATCCAAACTACCAAGAACTTGAGCAATTTTTTTGCTCATTTTTTCTTCAAATTGGATACAATATAACCATAGGATCTTAAAGTTTTCATTGAGAGTGAGCACCTCAAAAAAATTCAGATTATTTGACCAGATGGTTTAGGAGGTATTTAAGTTTGAAGTTTTATTTGGGTCAATGGAAATACAGGCATTAGAGAAATTCTGACCCCTCCGGAGGGCCGCTCCATAGTGACCAAAACACTCTATTAATCGCCTGCAAATTAGTAGGGGCATGTAGCCGCAGTGCATTGTCAAATTGTGTGAATATCGTGAAAGACGTCAAGACTCCAGTAATGAGGGTGTAGAAGTCTATTTAATAATCAACCGCATAAGAATGGTGATTAATTCAATGAAATTAAGCAAAATGAAGTGGATTTTCAAGCTAGTTGCCAAAAAAATTGAAGCAATCTTACATTTTCCAACTTACTTTAGAAGCCACTTAGATTTGGGTGTTTGAACATGAGAAGAGAAGATCCTTATGTACACATGGGGTGGTAAGAGGTAGAAC
The DNA here is from genome assembly GCA_951799445.1 of Pseudisothecium myosuroides. Taxonomy (NCBI): domain Eukaryota; kingdom Viridiplantae; phylum Streptophyta; class Bryopsida; order Hypnales; family Lembophyllaceae; genus Pseudisothecium; species Pseudisothecium myosuroides. Next base: position 4,882,701 of record OX637288.1, on the reverse strand, counting down.
AACCCATGTGGGATATGTAATTTAGAATTTGTAGTTTCTCTCAACCGCTCATAGTTAAGTTTAAAGTAGGAATTATGTTAAAACTAGAATTTTAGACCTCATTTAAGCATAGTAGAATAACTTTTTTCAAATTTTTTTGAGCTAAACAAAGTTGGAGAATTAAGCTAGTTTTCATCTCCAAAAATCCGTTTGAGGTTCAAAGCCTCCAATAAAAAGTTATGGACAAAATTTGGAGAAGGTATTTGAAAATGTCAAAGAAAATCTCCCTTTCAACCCCTTTTAGAATTTTGTCCATAACTTTTTATTGGAGGCTCTAAACCTCAAACGGATTTTTGGAGATAAAAACTATCTTAATTCTACAACTTTGTTTAGTTCAAAGTTTTTTGAAAAAATTCATTATACTATGCCTAAATGAGGTCTGAAATTCTAGTTTTAACACAATTCCTGCATTTGACAATGAGTGATCTCTCTTCTAAATATCCCATACCCTTTGAGGATTCACCATGGACAATTGATTTTTTTAAATAAAAAACTTCTTCACCCTTCACTTCCACCAATTGTCAATGAATTATGACTATTACATTGCCATTAAAAAATCTCTTGATGATAGATGTCCTTGGACTATTTTCGACATTTTTTTCCCATAATTTGGGTAGGAAACAAGGTATGCAATAATCAGGGTTAAGGTTCATTACAATACCTGAACCCTGATTATTTAACTACTTATACTTGGGTTTCAAACGACTGACAGTCATCGGAAATTGCAACTTCAGGTGATTGACTGTAGGGGAAAAACAAATCAAGAAGCAAAGTTAAATGTAATCCTGGGGTTTTTTAGCCGCTCTGGAGTACCCCTTTGAGGGCTGATAATTTCTCTAATGGACATCGCGCTTTGAAGGGGCATATCCTTTGTGAGATTGTTTTGACATGATTCTTTTTTTGGGCTCAGTGAAAGAAAAAAAGAATTGAGAATGTACATGTAAAATTTCACAACATTCCAAACATTTTCCAATTTGTGGTAGAATTTGCAATGCCCGGTGGTCACTAAAACAAGAAGGGTGATTGCACAAAACACCTAGTTGTTGCTTTTTGCAACAATACTCATGATTTTTTTGGGAGTACTTTAAAATTAGGAAATCAATTTTTTTTTAAATTTAAAAATATGGCCAATGTATGCACCTATAAGATGAAGGTAACCACCAAAGGAAATTCATTAAAAAAAAATTCTAAGTAGGAGAACTAGAGAAGTGCCAAATCCCAAGAAAATAGATACTTCAATGTTTTAATCAATAAAAATAGGAAAAAATTTAAATAAAAAAATAAAAATTGGCCATTTGAAGCAACTCTATGGAGATGGTCATTCACCCAAAAAACCACCAAAATAATTTTTTATATGTTTCAAAATGCAAGTAGAAAAAGGCTCATTTTGTGGACTTTTACATAGCATAAAATAAACTATTTTTAGAAATCCTTTGAGTGGTAGCTAAAAATATACTACAAGACCATCCCCTCCAAATTTCAGCTTCTAATTTTTTTCTTTGGATACTAAATAGTACTATTTAAAAACCCCAGAATTGACAAGTGTGACATAAAATTGGGGGCTATTATTAAATAGTAAAACATTTTTAAATCATTTCAAAAAATTTGGTAAGGTATATAATAGTCATAAGTACCTTGTCTATGAATTTTGAGTCATTTTGAGTCAAAATATAAAAGTTATGGGCAAAAAACTAAAAAGCACGCAATATGAGACAGAAAATAGTACAAGTGTTTTGTGCAATCAACCAAAGTAATTATGTTTCTAAGAAAAAAACAGAAAAAGTAAAATGGAACACCTTTCTTCTTCTTAAATTCCTTGGAGTTGCCTTTTTTGAGGTGGATCTGGCCTTTTTGAAGTGGAAAAAGAATCACATTGGTTGGCTGACTGTTTAGCCATGCTTGAACCAAACCTCCCAAAATAGCTATAAACTACACTACACCACTAAACTTTGAAAAATTCCACAAGGCAGAGTTTAATTTGGAATTTGATGAAACTACAACCATTGAATTCATAACACGGTCTTTTTTTTAGAAATATTTTTTATTTAAAAACTTCAAAAATTTGAGAACGAGAAGCTCAAAGAAGAAGGACAACCACCAGAAAATGGTTGCTCGGGTCATGAGGTTAAACTATTTCCGTACTTAATTATACTCTACGATTAGTTGGCTATTGATTCTCTAGATTTCAGTTTTGTTACCAGAGTATGTTAAAATTTGAGTGGCCTAGGGAGTTTCCGCTTTGAAAATTCACAGTAATTACATGTCTTATCCAAAAATTCTAATTTTTTTCCTTAAAAGTTCATGATTTTCCACTGCTAATACTACATTAAAAAAATTTAATTCCTTGGAAAAGATCCATCCAACTATGCTGAATTGCTTCAATTTTGATGTTTTGGGGGTATACACACACTCCCATGCTTTCGTGAACGAAACAGGACCGTGAATCCGTGATTTTGTAAACACGTCCTGAACTTCGCGTTTCCCGAAAAATCTTGTGTAGGATCTCCGAGGTCTGCAGAGTTGACAATCCGAAACTTTATGAAATCATGAGCACCGTGTTGGCCTCCGGCATGATTACAAGCGGAAGAGTTTCTCCTGCAAGTTCAGGACTGCGAAACATTCTTTTTGAAGAAACATTCTTATTGAACCAGCCAGTTGTTGCATGTGACGCCAATAATGACGGACATGAAGGACCAAACTGAAAATAGTAACTTGACGCAGGGCAGGGCAGGGCACGATCGTTCGGGCTACAGTGGGCGCGACTGCGAGACTGCGCGACTGCGAGAGGGCAGCGAGTGCGAGGGAGTTTTTTCTGTCAACGGGAGGTGGGGTTTGGGCAGGGGTAACGGTATTCCTGACATCTAGATCAGTGGAAGGAAGAGAAGCGAGAACAGTTGCGAGCTCCCATAGGCGGAATGATCCGTGTGGCCCCAGTTGGCCAGTTTCCCTATCATGCACAGGTTCTCCCCTAATTCCAGGCCCAACACGCTCACTCGAACTACTAAGTTAAACGAACTTATTGGCCCCCACCTTAACTTCATTAATCGAGTTGTGGCCCCTGGCTAGCCTGCCCAGTCACCACGGTTGGCTCCTGCACTATTTGGTGTACAATCCAGTCAGCGCCTCAGCGGCTCCTGTCTCCTGGACTCTACTGGGATCTCGATCCCAGTACTGACTGATGAAACTTCATCAGCCAGTGCATGAGAGGAACTGAAATTGTCACGACGTTCTGCTCATCAGTTGGGTGGAAGAATGTCGGGCTCTGGTTTTGTATTAGTGCCAGCTAGTGATACTAATTTTAGCACAGTCACGCTATTTCAAATCAGACAGTACAGCGAAAATAGTACTGTAGTGACACTACTTTCAGTTTATTTGGGGGTAGTGACACTAATTTTTCTCCTTCACTAGGAGGACAAATTGGTGAAAGATTCTCTTTTTTTTCTTTGAAAAGTGATGGTGTCATGAAAGAAACAAAGAAAATTGGTGTACAACTACCATTCTCTCAACCAAGATTCAAATCAAAATTGAACTCAAGAGTAATTTAAGACAGGAGGTCCATCAAGCACCCATTTAGGAGCTGGCAACTAATTTGGGGAACATAGACTTCTTGAAATACTTTACAGTAAATTTTCCTTGAAAGACAAAATGCAATTGACACTAGACCTACAGTACTATAGTTTCCTCCCATTCAGTGAAAATGAAGCTTTCTGTCAGTCTGTACAAAGCCAACTCCCATCCCCTGCAGCAGTCTGAAGCTAACTGAATCAGTGTGATGAAACCAATCAAAATAAACTACGGAGCCCAAGTCAGTCCCTTTCCCCCCGGAATCGACTGCGTCCTCGTGTTGATACCCTGGCGAGCCGCAAGCGCCTCCGAAGGGTCGGTTCCTAACAGTTTTGATTCGAGGCACAGTCTGCGATAACTTGAACACTGCCAGTCGTGGGCTGATCAATCCTGCGTGGATAACGGGATAACAGATTGCGGGATAACTTGAACTTATGGTGCCGTTATTCCATCAATCCAGAGCATCCTAATATCAGTTTCTTTACTGCGAGGGCGGGGTGGGGGCGATGGGAACCGGGGATGGGGCACGTGGGAACCTGAGTTGGAACCTGAGTTGCCAAGTGGCCGAGCAGCGGGGCAGGGCGAGCGAGATCATGTGAGAAGGTGGGGTGGAATACAAACAAACGCGGGGCTCCTTTTGGAATGGAAGCCATGTCTCACCCTCGATTTAGTCGTGGACTTCCAGCGCAGTTTAGCAGCAGACAATAAGGTACGGAGTAGTATTATTATGGCCCCCTGGTGAAAATCATGCGGAGCGGGCTTCAGGAGTTCCGTCAGGGCTGCACTGCAGCAGTGCAGCAGTGCCGTCAGCTGGCTGCTGTTGCACTCCAGAAGCCTACAAACTCTCCGCTGCGCTTCAGATCCGGGGGAGGAGGGGGGCGGCTAATATAAGGTACACAGAAAGTACAAGCACGGAAGCACCTCAACGCGCCGCTTTCCCGGGTTCGACAATCTCCTGGCTGCTCCGTCAAATTTCCAATTTTCTAGTTCGACAAATCTCCTGGTTGAATTTCAAACTTTTTTTTTCAAAATCTCGGGGGGGGGGGGGGGGGGGGGGGGGGGGGGGGGTCACTTAGAGTGTTCATTAGAAAACAAGTGCGAACAAAACTTTGGACCCCCTATATTATATCCTAAAATTTAAATAAAATGAAATAAAAAAAATATGACTAGATTTTCCTACTTCAAAAGTTTATGTTTTGAATTATTGATATTTTTATTTGTTAATGATAATTAGTTACAAATTTTTGAAGTAATTAGATACACTGTACAACTAAAAAATAACTTTCACACCCCTATATTATATCCTAAAAATTGTTTAAAAAATGAACAAAAAATTCCTAAAAATAGCTCTCTATTGAAAGTTCATTTTGAGTTGAGTATTGATGCAATGGTCATCTAAATGTGATCTCTATAAATATTTGAGTTGAAAAACATGCCGTTTTAGGCCATTTTCAACCTCTTGTACAAATCATTTCAACTATTATTTTAGTTTGAAATTTTGGCAATAGAAACCTATAGTCATTATTAAGCAACCCTCAAAATTTTAAGTTGAAATTATAGTTCATTAGAAACCACTTGTTTGCACGTGGTTTGTAGTAAAATACTAGGTGCCCCCCCCCCCCGAGTTAAAAATGAGGTTAATATACGGTAGGAACCTCAAGGACTGATAAGCAATCCAAGTTGTTTTGTAATTTTCCAATACTTTGGCAATATTTTCTGAATTACCACACATGCCACACATGCCACACATGCCACTAGCTATATTATGAGCTGTGTTATTTATGCCGCAATGTATCAATCGTTTTCATTATTAAAAAAATTAATATACACTATTGCTACACAGTGATACAAATAAGCCACAATTGAATTATGGTACAAATAGGATGAGCATTGATGTAAGGGGGCTACACCCAAAATCACACCTTACCTAAAACTGCCATCATCACTCTATGTACATCTCCAATTTAATCAATATGTATGAATAGTGAAGAAACGATTTTTAAACATCTACCCCCAAAAAAACTTTGACCCTTCAGAATTTTTGCATAGGGTATCCAAATGTTGTGTTCTTTGATGCGTTGGAACCTCCTTTCACTTGCCCACAATAAAATCAATGAAAATTTAAACCAATCTAATAAGAGCAACTAGGCACAGTAGCAAAAAGTGATGGTTTGGGGGGTACCCACCTTATACTAAGAATTTGCCTCGCATAAGTTAGATGCTTCCATGAAGCCAATTGGATCAATTGGGAAACGTACGGTAGTAATCCTCCAGTTGTCTGTTCCTCGTCCTCCCCTTCTGCCAATCAGAGGCAAGCGGTGTTGTGCATAATGGAATAAATGTTGGCCATTCACATGAAGCTTGTGCCGGTTGAGGTCTGCCGGCAAGTGGGATCATATGAACTGATGAGTGACGGAGCTCCCGAGTCCAGACTAGCTGATGCATAGAAAAGTGTAAGTTAGTTGGACTCCCAGATGGCTAGCCTCATGATTCCGCAGACCTGCCAAAAGCAAAAGAAGAATGTTGTGCAAGGGAATGTTGAGAAGAAAACAAAAGGAAGCTGAATCATTCAGTCATCCTCTACAAATTGCTGATTCAGAAAGGAATTCCAAAGAAGAAAAGAATTCCAAAGCGGCACTCCCTACTTTTTACCAGGCTGTTCAGAGACCTTAAGACAGAGCTTCTGTCTTGAATGCCCCAACAATCTTGCAAGGTTGAATGAATGTAAAGGTGCCGCTATGAAAACTGTGAAAACTCCGTCTGCATGGAACTTCAGTTTGTCCCACAGAGTTGATAAGAATGAAAGAATACAAGATGAATACATCAGTCCACTGTATCAAGTAAGTTGAATGTGTGCACCTATAATCAACACTAATTACAAATTTGAGCATAGTGAGTATTATTAAACATAATATATTTTTTAACAAATCTTATTGGCAACTAGAAGAAGATTCCAACACATTTTTGCATGCACTATTTGGACATTGTATGAATGAGTTATGGATTTTCAAAGTATTGCCTAGAGGTGTACCAAAAAACAACATTAGGCTCTCATAGATTTTCATATTTGATTGTGTATATCTTGTATAATCGATATCTAGGAAAAAGTGACAATTTGGGGTTCAAATATAGGTGTCATATTTTGAGTAGTGTTGATTGTTAGTGTACATACCTTAATATTGAGTGACTCATATTCTCTTTTACTTCATACTTCATAAAATTATTAACTGATTTCAATGACAAGTCTTTGGAATTCAAGCATTTATGCAAAATATTTTGCAATGGTCTAGGTAGGTGGATTATATTTAGGATTGCATGGTCTAGTAACCCCAAAAGGTTTATGACTATACTTTATCAAAAACACTCCTAAACTGCCATTTCTAGTATAGAGAGCTAAAATGAAAAAACTATTTTTTTTACATATTTAACCATGGGATCCTACATAAGACTTGTATGAAAATATGTGAAAAAGAATTCAATTTGAGGTGAAATACATTTGTATTGTTTGAGCTACACAATATTTGTAAAGCCAAACATTCAAAATCTATACCTTACAATATTTAAAAAACTAAAAAAAAACATTTAGAAAAAATTGATGGATAGAAAAACAAGTATTTGGACACATGAAACTTCTTTGAGTACATTTTTCATCCAATGTTTGCACTTTTGGTCCATGAAGGCCAATAATGTTATGTATTCTAAAATTTGGAAGTGATGGGTAATGTATTTCCAATCTGTATTTCAAGATTGGCATATCTTGAGAATAGTTATTTGTTCAGGATTCCTATATGAACCATGACTGAGAGTGACAAGACCAAACAAATAACAAGAATCATATTACCCCACAATACAGCACCAGTCATGAACCTCCATGTGCACAAATAGAAATATCTATTGACCTTGACGGCTTACAAAGTAACTGCCTTCGAATAAGGCAACCTCAATATTCAATCAACCTAATTTCATTATGTAGTGTAGATCTAATTGATTGGCATAGAAAGGGTTGACTGAATCCACGGTTCCAGAGTACAGCAGAATTGCATAGAACTATGGAGAGCAATGTTTTGTTTTGTTTTTGGACCAATGGTTATATGACCTCTCTTTCAAGAAGGTTATGAATTTCCTAGCTCCTTCATTTTGACTGTGGGTCTTGAATTGAAGTTGGCCAGTTTTTAGGATGCAATTTTGTATGCAATATTTGTACATTGTTGCTACAATGTTTCCAAAACCTCATTTCATCCGTAGGGCCATGATTATAGTCTTGCATTTTAAACTCATTTACCCTCATTTTTTTTCCTCTATAGGCTTGAAGCTAGATTCATTTTTTTTTAGGAAATTGGGCATTATTTTGCCTAAAATAACATAGATGAAAAGAGAGCAAAGAAGAGAAGGCTAGATACAAAAAAATGGCAACCTTAACTAACTAGAATGATATAACCATGAGGTAAAGGGTCGTTGCAAGAAACACCGTCAGTTTTTGTTCCACTTTGGCGTTTTTGGCTAGTACTCCCAGTACTATGAGCTTTTTGCATATTAATTTTTTTAAATTAAATAAAATAAGGATAATTATTATAATACTATAAATAGCATATCACCAAAATTTCAGACCTAAAAAAAATCTGAGTCAAAAGTTATTCACAAAAGAAAAAAACTGAAAATTTGAAGAAAATACATACTCTGACGTTTAATTTTGTAAAAAATAGGAAAAACCATTTTCAAAGAATCTAAAAATAGAAAATTTGGGAAGACTTCATGATGAAGAGATTTGAATAAAAAAATTATCTTGAAACCATCTTCATTGTTCAAAACTGCCCGCGCAAGGGAGCCCTCTTTGCAAGGACGTGGAGGACATAAAATAAATTATTTTTTAATTCCCCTTGGTAGAAACATGAGTTCCTACTACGCAAATAGACCATAGAAATTTCAGCTCTAAATCATTAAATTTGGGGACTCCATAGTACTCAAAACCCCTAAAATGCAAAACGTGACATATTAGTTTAATTGATTTTTAAATATAAGATGATTTTTTTTAATTTCTGAAAAATATGAGATATAAATACACTCAAGATATACATCTCCAATAAAAATCTCAAATTCATGCGAGTCAAGCTTAAAAAGTTATTGCAAAAGAAAGATTCAAAACTCCATTTGTGACACATACCCAGTACCGGTGTTTCTTGCAATGACCCTAAACAATAAGATTAATTTATTGATGAGTGGAACCCCAAATTCCCACTCTAACTACACTCTAACCGCATTGTGTAGTATAAATGTGAGGTTGTAGATAGGATTTTTTTTTGGATCAAATGGAATTCGGCATAGCAAAAAATAACAAGTGTAAAACAGTTAATCAAACCACCTTGAAGGCTGGACAATCAGTATAAAATAGCCAAGCGAGAAGACTGGACAACAAGTGCTAAACAGCCAAGCAAGAAAAAGAGGCAACAAGTACAAAATAGCCAAGCGAGAAGGTTGGTCAAAAGAAGAGTAGGAGGTTGTAGATAGGATTGGGAAAGGCTGGAATTCCAAAACTAAAGTCAGTGCCAAAGTCGCTCTCCAAAAGACACAACCAAGAATTATTGATATAGTTTTTGTCCAAAAGACACAGTCAACCAATAATAGTTCTTGACAACTTGACCCTAGCGAAAAGATGCCACAAATACAACCAATAATAGGTCTCAACAACTGAACCCGAGAAAGATACTACGGATAGGAAGATAGTGTTCTGTAGATGACTGCATTTGAGACTGTGGAATAGAAAAAATGGTTTTTCTATCTAGTTTCTTTTTGAAGTTGCTGGTAGTACATTTTCAGTTAATAGGATTACAAATTTCTTGATTATAGTAATATTGACTTTTCCAAAGAAAAAGATGCTTAATCCGCACATTACATTTCTTGCTATTTACTCTTAATGTGATTTTTATCCATAAAAATGATCATATTTAGGATTATATGGTCTATTAACTCTCAAATGTTCATGACTATGTTTTTAAAAAAAATCAAAAATACTCCCAATCTGTCATTTCTAGTACAGAAAGCTAAAATGAAAAAAATTATTTTTTTACATATCTAACCATAGGATCTTACATAAGACTTACAAAATGAAAATGTATAAAAAAGAATTTAGAAAACTTGACCAGTTATATTGTGAAATATTAATATTTAAAATAAAGAAAAGTCTTTTTTGGACCTAGCAATTATAGGTTTTCAGACCTTGAATCTTTGTAACTTAAATTTTTTGCACTACAAAGTTTTGAGTTTTAAATCTTTATAGTGGAGAACCAAGTTAAGAATTTAAGGAATTTAAAAAAAAAAATTCATCCTTTTAGAATTTTGTTAAGTAGAAGAAGATACAAATGGAAGGAAAAATCAAAACACAAATAGTTCTAAAATGAAATTGAAACTTGGAATGCCAATTCTAATGGTAAGATTGTTGAATCAAATAATCTATACCCGATGAACCCTTTTTTTTCAATTGTGAAAATTGAGCTTAGAAACAAATCCTATCCGTTATTTTTTTAGAAAGATGTATTTATTGCCTACAAAACAACTCTATATAACTTTCACATGACTAATTTAAATTGAATCAATCAAAGCTTTTTGTGTAGACATGAACATAATCTATAAGGGAATAAAATTTATAAATTAATTTTGAATTTTTGAGTTTTTTTTTATTGACTGGAGCTAAGCATTTCGAGCTTAGGAAGGCCTATATTTTTTTTCCAAGCAAAAATTGAAATAAAAATAAAATTTTGAGAAAATAGTGATGTTCTCAAAAGTTTTATTGTTCTAAGTTCAAAACCAAGAGATTATTATCTTATTTGTTCATTGAAGTCATTTTCTTAGGGTCATCTCTTGAACAAGAAAAGTTAATTTTGAAGTAAAATACACTTTTCCTCTTTGAACTACACAATATTTGCAAAGCCAAGCATTCAAAACCTATAGTTTATAATATTTTAAGAAATTAATAAAAACATTTAGAGAAATTCAATGGACAAAAGAACAAGTATTTGGACACATGGGACTTCTTTGAGTACATTTTTCATCCAATGTTTGCACTTTTGGTCTATGAAGGCTAATAATGTCATATAATCTAAAATTTGGAAGTGAATGAACCATGACTGAGAGTGACAAGACCAAACAAATAACAAGAATCATATTGCCCCACGGTACGTAGCAAGTCATGAATCTCTATGTGCACAAATTAAATTATCTATAGAAATATCTATTGACCTTGATGGCTTACAAAGTAACTGTCTTCAAATAAGACAACCTCAATATTCAATCAACTTATTTTCACTATCTAGTGTAGATCTAATTGGTTGGTAAAGAAATGGTTGACAATAACATTTTGAATTCCAAAGTACGGCAAAATTGCATAGAACTATGAAAAACAATGTTTTGTTTTGTTTTGTTTCAGACCAATAATTATGCAAACTCTCTTTCAAGAAGGTTATGAATTTCCTAGCTCCTTCATTTTGACTCTGGGTCTTGAATTGAAGTTGGCCAATTTTTAGGATGCAATTTTGAGGATGCAATTTTTGTATGCAATATTTGTATACCGTTGCTACAATGTTTCCAAAACCTCATTTCATCTAGAGGGCCATGATTATAGTCTTGCATTTTTAATCCATTTACCCTTCTTTTTTTTCTCTGTAGACTTGAGGTTGCCCATTTTTTTGAGGGAATTGGATATTAAATTGCCTAAAAAAAAATAGATGAAAAGAGAGCAAAGGAGAGAAGGCATGATACAAAAAATGGCAACATTAACAAACAAGAAAGGTATTGAACAATGAAGTAAACAACAAGATTAATTTATTGATTAATGGACCCCCACATTTCCCCTCCAACCAAACTAATCATATTGTGTAGTGTGAATGTGCAATTGTAGATAGGATTTTTTTTGGAATGAAATGGAATTCGGCATAGCAAAAAACAACAAATACTAAACAACTAACCAACCCAGCTAGAAGGCTAGACAACAAGTACAAAATATCCAAGTGAGAAGACTGGACAACAAGTACAAAACAGCCAAGCAAGAAGACTGGACAATAAGCACAAATTAACCAAGTGAGAAGAGTGGATAAAAGAAGACTAGGTGGTTGTAGATAGGATTTGGAAAGGTTTGGGATTCAAAATTGAAGTCGGTGCCATAGTCGCTCTCCAAAGGCCACGACCAAGAGTTGATGATATAGTTTTTGTCCAAAAGACACAGTCAACCATTAATAGTTCTTGCCAATTTGATCCTAGCGGAAAGATGCCATGAATACAACCAATAACAAATCCTAACAACTTGATCCTAAAAAGATGCCACGGATACTGAGATTGTTTAATAGTGATAAACATTTTTCCATCCAATTTCTTTTTGAAGTTGCTGGTTAATACATTTTCAGTTAATAGGATTACAAATTTCCTCTTTATAGTATTATTGACTTTTCCAAAGAAGAAGATTCTTAGTCCGCAAATCACATTTCTTGCTATTTATTCTTAATGTGAATTTTATCTATAGAAATTATATTTAGGATAACATGGACTCAATCATTTTCAAAGGTTCATGAGAATGTTTAAAAAAAATCAAAAACACTCTCAACCTACCATTTCTAGTAGAGAATGCTAAAATGAATTTTTTATTTTTATTTTTAGATATCTAACCAAAGGATCTTGAATAAGACTTATAGAATGAACATGTGTAAAAAACAATTTAGAAAATTGGACCATTTATATTGTAAAATATTAGTATTTAAAGTGAAGAAAAAATCTTTTTTGAACCAAGCATTTTTAGGTTTTCAGACCTTGAATCCTCTTAACTTAAATTTTTTGCACTACAAAGTTTTGAGGTTTAAATCTTTATAGTGGAGAACTAAGTTGAGGATTTAAGGAAAAAAAATTTTAAATTTTTCATCCTTCAAAATTTCATTAAGTAGAAGAAGATATAAATGGAGGAAAAAATAAAATACAAATAGTTCTAAAATGAAATTGAAACTTGGAATACCAATGTGAGATTGTTGAATCAAGTAATCTATATCCGATGAACCTTTTTTTTTTAAATTGTAGAAATTGAGCTTAGAAACAAATCTTATGCATTATTTTTTTAGGAAGATGCCTTTATTGCCTCCAAAACAAGACTCTTTATAACTTTCACACGAATAATTTAAATTGAATGAATCAAAGCTTCTTGTGTAGACATGAACATAATTTGCATGGAATAAAATTTACAAATTAATTTTGAATTTTTGAGGGATTCTTTGTTGACCAGAGTTGAGCATTTTGAGCTTAGGAAGGCATATTTTTTTCCCCAAGCAAAATTTGAAATAAAAATTAAGTATTAAGAAAATTAATTCAAATTTCTTTCTTTAATTGATTCTAGATTGAAAATAGTGATTTTCTCAAAAGTTTTTATTGTTCTAAGTTCATAACCAAAAGCTTTAACATTAGTCATATAAGAGAATAATATCTTATTTACTCATTTATTTTCTTAAAGTCATCTCTTAAACAAGAAAAGTTAACTTTGAAGTAAAATATACTTGTACTCTTTGAACTACACAATGTTTGCAAAGCCAAGCATTCAAAACCTATACCTTACAATATTTAAAAAACTAATAAAAACATTTAGAGAAATTTGATGGATAGAAGAACAAGTATTAGGGCACATGGGACTTCTTTGTATATATTTTTCATCCAATGTTTGCACTTTTGATCCATGTAGGCTAATAATGTCGTGTATTCTAAAATTTGGAAGAGATGCGTAATGTATTTCCAATCTATATTTCACTATTGGCATATCTTGAGAATAGCTATTTGTTTAGGATTTCCTTACGAACCATGATTGAGAGTGACAAATCCAAACAAATAACAAGAATCATATTACCCCACGATACACCGCAAGTCATGAACCTTTATGTCTACAAATAGAAATATCTATAGAAGTATCTATGACCTTGATGGCTCGTAAAGTACTAACTGTCTTCAAATAAGGCATCCTCAACATTCAGTCAACCTTATTTCACCATCCACTGTAGATCTAATTGATTGGTAAAGAAATGGTTGACTGACAGTAATGTCCAGAATTCTAGAGTATGACAGAATTGCATAAAACTATGGAAAGCAATGTTTTGTTTTGTTTTGTTTTGTTTTCGGACCAACAGTTATGTGACCTCTCTTTCAAGAAGGTTATTAATTCCCTAGCTCCTTCATTTTGACTGTGGGTCTTGAATTGAAGTTGGCCAATTTCGAATATGCATTTTTGTAAACTGATACTGCAATGTTTCCAAAACCTCAATTCACCCGTAGGATCAAGCTTATAGTCTGGCATTTTTAAACAATTACCTCCTCCCTTTTTTTTCTCTATAGGCCCATTTTATTTAGGAAATTGGGCATTAAATTGCCTAAAAAAACACTGATGAAAAGAGAGCACAGGAGCGAAGGCCTGGCTTGGCCTTGTTTGTTGATTAGTGCGCTTTCTGTTAGGTAAGGCGACCTGCTCACCAGCAACCAGCTGATTTGGTCCTTCACAATGAATTGTACTTCACATGTGGCTGTAAGAAGAAGAAAAAAAAGTAAAGTTTTTGAAGAGGAAAAACAGGCCGGCTGACAGTGTGTGTCTCCTAAATGTTACAGACCACCAACAAGGCCCAAGCGAGGGTGACAGATGACGCAACAGAAAGAATCTACTCCCATTTTTGATGGAACGACTTGCCCAACCAACCTTCGATTTTGATTCCAACTCACTCACTCACTGGTGCGCATGATTTTGGTGAGGTCGAGCGTCGTCAATGTTTATCTACAGCATTGTTGACTGAGTTGGAAAAAGCAAGAACAACATCACAACGATCACACCAGGAATCCGTATTGAGCAGGAACTGTGCTGTAAGGTTTTGTTTGCACACAGACGGACGGAGTATAAAAATGTTTGCGAGAGGCGGATGAAACTTGATGTAAGTTAAGTTAAGCTTCAGAGGAAGGAATGAGAGGCTCCCATTCTTGGACCCAATTTCAGAGCTGCTGTGGCCCCCATTTGCAATTACTTCTGGACAGCTTGTGTTGCGCTAAATTTGGTCCTGGCACAGAAGAGAGATTGTAACATAACAGTGGGGGATTTTATAATGGAAAACAGCCGCCAAGAGTGTATCTTTTTAAGGGCATGATTCAAGTAGGCAAGGCTTGGCTGCTCGTACGTTGGGGCTGCTGCTGCGGCTGATCCACTGTCTTAAGATCCACCACTACCGGATCCTTGCTACCCCAAAGATCCCATCTCCAGCGTATCCTTAACTTATTATTACAACTTCACGTAAGAAAATTCGTCCAATGTTTTGTTTTTCATGTTTCAATTCCATCCTGTACTTAATGAACACTATTGACAGAAAAGCCACTAAAACCATGGATGGAGGATGAGTCTCAATCTTGATGTAAGTTAGTGTGATAATTAGTTCGGCATGGAAACTACAAAAAGATGGCAACCTTAACAAACAAGAATGGTATAACCACACAAGGTAAACAACAAGATTAATTTACTGATTAGTTGAACCCCATATTCCCACTTGAACCAAACTCTAAATCTGTTGTGTAGTGGGAATGTGTGGTTGTAGATAGGATTTTTATTTTCACTTTTTTTGAATCAAATGGAATTCCACTACAAAAAACAAGAAGTACAAAACAACCAAACAAGAAAGGCTGGACAGCAAGTACAAAACAACAAAGCAAGAAGATTGGACAACAAGCGCAAAACAGCCTAGCTAGAAGGTTGGACAAAAGAAGAGTAGGAGGTTCTAGGTAGGATTGGGGAAGGTTGGAATTCCAAAATAAAAGTTGGTGCCCTAGTCGCTCTCCAAAAGACAAGACCAAGAATTGATGGAATAGTTTTTGTCCAAAAGATACAATAAAAGCTTTTGACAACTTGATCCTAGCCGAAAGATGCTATAGAGACAACCAATAATAGTTCTTCACAAATTGATTCTAGAAAGATGCCACGGATAGTGAGTGCCCTATAGATGACTTCACCTAGGACTCTAGAATGGAGAAATACATTTTTTCATCCAATATTTTTTTCCTTGAAGTTGCTGGCCAGAACCTTTTTAGTGAACAATACAGTAAATTCTTTCACTACAATATTATTAACTTTTCCAAAGAAGACGATCCTTAATCCACGGAGCACATTTCTTGTCATTACTCTTAATGTGAACTTTAACCATAAAATGATATTTTGTTTGAATTCGAGTCCAAGTAATAAAATGAAGCTTACTCATGGTAAGTTTGGTTTATACCATTATATTATATACTACAATTTACATTTTGGGTGGAAATTCCTGATTTTTGAGTCTATTTTACATTTTATATGAATTTTCGTCCTTTTTTTCTTAAAGTATTCCCAATAATTTGAAAATTTCCCAAAAAATTTGAAATTTTTATAACTTGTAGCAAACATATGATTTCATCTCTTCAAAATAAATATGAATTTTTTCATTCCTATCTAGTTGTAAAAAAATAATGGATAGTGAGGCTTGGAAGCAGTAAGGTCCTAGGCCAAGGCTAGGCATTCTTGAGTTAAATTGATGTACAAAATGAGGTCAAGCCAAACCTGGTACGTGACAATGCACATGGATCTTCCGAGAGGAACACAACCGGTTCATTGATATTTCACCTTAAGTTTATATCTAATGTACACTTGTTTGAAGTATTATAATAGATTCTCTAATAAATTGAAATTAAAAATAAATTATTGAAAACAATTTTAAGACCAAGTAAAATTTATAGTTTGTTGTTTTAACCCTAGAATGACGTCGTGGTCTAATGGATGAATATATTGTTAATTGTAGAAAAATACAACACATCTATTGGTCTAATAAGTAAAGTACTTTGGTGACTTTCTTGGTCATGGGGGGCTTGTACTTTCAAGATTAAGGGCATATTGGAAATAACCTCTCTTCCTTTCCTTTCCTTTCCTTTAGATCTAGGGGTTTAGAATTGAAAGATACATGCATTGCTTTGGGATTTATACAAGAACATTGTGATTAGTCACTCAAAAGAGACACATACGGCTGGTTCATTGGAAACTATTACAATACTTTGTTGCTTCAAGACTCATTCTATGGTTGCACTAATAATTTAGCATACAAGCAATTAAAGAGAAGGTTAAGTGTACTTTTGAGGAGACTATCAATTGTTGCAGTACTATTTGCATGATTCTAGTTCTTGCTTTTGAACTTCTTGGTCTAATTGGCATTTGAGAGAATAAAAAGTTTAAACATTGGTTCCAAAATTTGAATGCCATTTTGGAAAAGCCTATTGTGAATAACTACAAAGCCATGGCTATTTTCAATACAATTATTCTCTAAGCTTATACGTTAATTTCTATTGACTTTAATATTGTGGCTAGGCAAATAGTGTTATACACTTGCTACACTTGCTATGGTGGCTAGTCTATACACTTGCTATAATGTTTCCATATTTTCATACCATTGTGTATCTAATGAACATTGTTGACAGAGCCCCCACTTAACCATAGATAGGAGATCAATCTTCATTTGTTTAGGATCTTGACATAAAGTTGTGATAATTATTTTGGTATGGAAACTACAAAAAATGGCAACCTTAACAAATAAGTATGGTATAACCACGAGGTAAACAACAAGATTAATTTATTGACTAGTTGAAGTCCACATTCCCACTCCAACCAAACTCTAACCGCGTTGTGTAGTGAAAATGTGTGTTTGTAGATACGATTTTTATTTTCATTTTTTTGAACCAAATAGAATTCCATTGCAAAAAATAACAAGTACAAATCAACCAAGCAAGAAGGCCAGACAACAAGTACAAAACAGCAAAGCAAGAAGGTTGAGCAACAAGTGCAAAACAGCCTAGCAAGAAGGCTGGACAAAAAAAGAGTAGGAAGTTGTAGATGGGATTGGGAAGGGCTAGAATTCCAAAACTAAAGTCAGTGCATAGTCGCTCTCCAAAGAACACGCCACCAAGAGTTGATGCAATAGTTTTTGTTCAATAAACACATTCAACCAATAAAAACTTTTGACAACTTGACCCTAGCGGAAAGATGCTATGGAGACAACCAATAATAGTTCCTCACAACTTGACCTTAGAAGTCCCTTAGATGACTTCACGTGAGTGAGACAGTAGAATGGATAAAATCATTTTTCCATCCAATTTCTTTGTGAAGTTGCTTGCTAATACATTTTCCGGGAATAATATATATAACAAATTTTCTCATTATGGTATTATTGACTTTTCCAAAAAAGAAGATTCTCAATCCACGGATACACTACTTTGTTGCTTCAAAGACTCATTCTACGGGCTCTGCACTATTAGTTTAGCATACAAGCAATTAAAGAGAAAATTAAGTGCATTTTTTGAAGAGACTATCAATTGCTGTAGCACTGTTTACATGATTTTGGTTCTTCCTTTTGGTCTAATTGGCATTTGAGAGAATGGAAAGCTTGAACATGGGATCCAGAAATTGATTGCCATTTTGGATCCACAAATTGAGTTAAACCTTCTTCTTCTTCTCCCTCAAAAATAAAGAAATTAGTTGGCAAACTTGGAGAGTCAGCAGAGCCAGCTGAGACCAAGGAGGCAAACTGCCGCAACGCCAGCGGCTGATTGAAGCGGCTACGGCAGAACCGCCGTAGGTTCTTCGCTGCTGCCCCCGTGGAAGTCCGCAGTCAGTCGCCCGCGGGAGTGGGTTCAGATCATGAGGGGACATGGAGCTTGGCAAGCGAATTAAGAAATGCCAGTACAGTACTCGGATGTGGGCATGGTTTCGCCAAAAATGGAGGAGCTGGAAACCCCCCTCCCCGCAGCCAGATTAGAGTTAACTTAACTTATTATGCTACTCCTCGGCCACACAAGCCTAGAAATAGCATTTATATTTGGCAGCGTGCACTGTGTGCGCTTGGAGTGGCCCTTGCAGCAGCTGGGTTTTGGCCGCTTGGGTCCCTGCCTTTCTTTATATAAGGCGCCCACTTCGCCTTCTCCAGCGCTTCCAACTCGCTCTTCTCTGGCACTTGTCTTGTGCTCTCACCTAGCTCACCTCTCCTCGCAGCGTGGACACATTCCCCTGCACCGCCCCGCCCCGCCCAAGTGTTCCATCCCTCCACGTCTCTAGCTCGATCTCTCATCGAAGCACAGAGCTGAAGAATTGGCTCTCTGGGGATCCCACTTGTGCTAGTTTTCACCTGCACAATTCGGACTTTGGTGGTGCACTCTCGGCATTGACAAGTGCGCGATCTTTGCGATCGGAAGGTTTGATCTTTGAGGAGTGGTAGTGTGAGTGAGAGTTTTCGTTGGTGTTGGCAAGGCGATCAGTTGTGTGTGTAATTCCAGAACAAGATTCCAAGAACAAGATGCCTGCCATGGCGTTGACCCCTGCGGAGCCCAAAAGTAGTGAAGCACTGACGTGCGGGAGATCGTCCTCCCAGTCGGAGTCGGCATCCCAGCAGTCGAGTAATGGATGTCAAGGGAAGACGGCGACGAAGGTGGGGCGACAGCCGTTTTTGGCCACCTGTGCGCCGCCCGGCATGTACCCACCGGCGCCGACTTGCCCTGGGGACGACATGATGTGGCACTGCCATGGAGCTAACTACGAAGAGCTCATCTCCAATTTGCAGAGTCAGTCCTTCTCCTCAAAAGCCCTAGCTAGGCCTCTTCACCAACTCTCCTAGACTTTGATCTGAAAATTTGAACAATGCATTCTTGATTTTGGGGTGCAAGAAACCCGTCTTGGGACTCGTGCATGACAATGTGACATGAAGGGACTGAGGCTGTCTGTCGAATTTTTTGTTTTTTGGCTTTGTTTGGAAGGCTGATGGTCCGCTCTTGTGTTTTGGGTTGCAGAGCGCGGCATTCTGACCTCGTATGACGCTGCAATTGCAATGTCCAAGGTGGACCGGAAGTTGTTTGTGCCCGGCACTGGCAAGGCTTACAATGACTCACCCCAAGTCATCGGTTACAGAGCCACCATTTCAGCGCCTCACATGGTAACAGATCCGACCCCAACTCAATTGGATTCTGTCATTTGAGAAGTCTCGGTGACGAAGTTGCTGCGTTGTTGTCGGTACTAATGCAACTTTCTGAATTGCATGGTGTCCCATTCGGTGGCGCTACTGTTCACTTCGTCGAGTTTTCTAATCATTTTCTTTTTAAGTGTTGTTTAATTCTGATCCCCGAGGTTTCGGGATGCCATTGCAGCATTCCTATTGTTTATCGTTGTTGGCGGACTACGCAAAACCGGGCATGTCTGTGCTGGACGTGGGCTCCGGATCCGGCTACTTGACGGCTGTCTTTGGCCTCATGGTACTACGGACTTTCCTGAAGCTAAAACGTCGTGCGTTGGTTATAGTCTTTGATGATTTTTGAAATCGAACAGTTGTATAATTAATTTGTGGAACTTACACCCACTTGTTTTCTTTTCTTTTCAGGTTGGAGAGGCGGGGCTTGTGGTTGGCGTTGAGCATATTCCAGAGCTTGTGGAGAGGTCCATTGATGCCATCAAGCAGACACCTGCTGGGGAGCTCATGGACAAGGGAAGAATCGTTGTGCTCGGTAAGCAGAACCTTCTCAGAAAGACATTTGACTGTTTAATTTACACTGAATTTTATTTTATATCGTGGCTTCAAACATACCATACTCGGTGCATGTATCTGTAATAGCTTTCCGGAAGGATCCATGACAGGCTATAAACAGGGTATTTGTCCTCAGAGCTGAAACCAGCCGGTTAGATTTTACCTGTTTCTGTTTCAGTTTCGTTTTTAACACTAAAATTTGCTGCTGATGCTTGCAGAGGGTGACGGTAAACTGGGTAATGAGGAAGGGGCACCGTACGATTGTATTCATGTTGGGGCTGCCGCGGCAGGTAGCGTACATTTCCCTTCTAATTACTGTGGGTACTTAGCATCCAATTTGCTGTCCGATTATCAATTTTGAGTACAAGATACTTATTAAGTGTTATTTTGGGTGATGCAGAACTCCCTGAAGCTCTTGTGGAGCAACTGAGGCCGGGAGGACGAATGGTCATCCCTGTGGGAACAAATAATCAGGTACGACAGGAAAACAGTCCCAAAATGATGGTATTGTTGCAGGATTCATTATGTAATTTATTTAATGTATATTTGTGTACCGGTGAACACAAGTTTTAACTCTTGTTTGTATAATGTGCAGGATCTCGTGATCATCGACAAACTACTGGATGGAACGATAAAGAAGACGATAGAAATGGTGGTCCGTTATGTCCCTCTCATCTAGAGCCGATGCCGAAATTTTGCCGAAACACGTAGAGCTTGATACCTTTGCTAGTATTCATATCGACTTTAGTGCATCAGTTGATCCTATAGAGCTTCTAGATCTACTTACTCTATTCTGTAATTAATTAATTCGTCCACCTCGGCCCAATAAACTCCTGGGGTTTTGACATTGGTAGATGAGGTCAAACCCTGGCTATGCTCACACGAGAATTTCTATGCTTTGCAGTCTCTCACTGTAATTTAAAGCTTTTTCCACCACTTACTGCCCTTTGGCCGTTCTTCAGATCCTCCTTAAGGTGAATAATTCCACTCCAAATCAATAAAGATAAACGTTAAATACTTAATCCAGCCCTCGTTTGTCTTGCATTGTGAACCTTCCAGTGGATTTCTTTTTTCTTTTTAGGGGCACACATTGAACTTTTTATAATTTCCATGGCAAAAGAGTAAAATACAAAGCCACCACCCCGGTGACGGGTGGGGAAGCTTCCAGTGGATTTGATGTTGCAGGTCTGTTATGGATATTCTCGTCAAATCCATGATTTTTTGATAAATTCATAAATTGTGTGTATTCAGGCATTTGGTCGGGGCTGTGCATTTGTATGTTGTGGACAATTGCTTGCAGCTTGCATGATTGTGAAATTAGTGTGACCATTCTTTCGGATTTGATGTTGCGAGGCTCTTCTGGATATGCACGGCAGATCCATGACCTTAGATAGATCCATAAATTGAGCGCACACAGGCATTTGGTTGAGAGTATGCATTTGCTTGTAGTTTGCTAACTTTGCTTCAGGGTGAAGTTAGTGTGACCATGCTTCTTGTGCGTCACTCGCATGTGGCTCAGTGGGATCAATGTATGTACAAGACGGACTTCTTGCTTGAATCGCTTGAAAATTGAACGTCACCAGGTTGACTCCTCGGTTTGATTCATTAGTTGCTAGATTAGTTGCGTCTTGTGTGTGAGACGCAAGTAACTCCGATTCTTTTCGGGAACTGGGGTATGGTACTAGAGTCTGTTCGTTCAAGTCTCTTGACGATCTCAAAGTTCCACGTCAAAGCCCACAGGACAGCAGTGAGAGTGACGCACACAAATTACAGAGCTCCGTGTGGAGGGAAGTAAGTTAATAAGACTATCCTACCCAACTTCGAGGCTGCCTTTGTGATCAGTTCTTATTTTAATGGCAAACATGATGAGGCTGATTCTAGGCCTGGTTCTTGTCGCGGGCTGTATCTGCGAGCCAATCTTTCCTGCCATTTTCACGTTCGGCGATTCGATGGTGGACGTGGGAAACAACAACTACTTGGCAACCGCGATGGCCAAAGCCAACACACTGCCCAACGGAATCGACTTCCCCACGCACAACGCCACGGGTCGTTTCTGTAACGGCAAGACTTTGGTGGATCTCATTGGTGAGCAGCTCTGGGACTCTGGGAGTCACGTGGACCGGGGTTGCAAATTTGCAATTGGCTGCCCTGGTTGCAATTGGCGTTGAATCCAGGGTGCTGACCAGGGGAATCAGTTCATTAAAATAGAGAGAAACATACAGAAAGAAAAAGAAGAAGGAAAAAGGATTCAATTGATTGATGAGAAATTGAAAGTCTGAAGGACTTAATTGTTGGAGATGGTTGCAGCGGAGCAAGTGGGGCTGGACTACGCTCCTGCGTATCTGGCTCCCACCACCCGCGGGGAGCAGCTGCTGCAAGGAGTGAACTATGCCTCGGGGGCCGCTGGCATTCTGGACGAAAGCGGGGCTGAGTTCGTGAGTCATACTCCTCCCTTCTTCTCTCTACATACGAATTTCTTGTATTGTACATGGGGATCCTGTGAGGAATGTGCATTTGTTGAATGGGAATTGCATAGTTTGATGATGGCGTTGGGATTAAGGCAATCACGGTTACTTGATTCCTGTTATTAACCCTTGTTTGGTTACACGTTTGAGAACCCCAATTTGGGTTGCAACATGGTGTTTATTTGTGTGTATTTGGCATACAAGATGCATGAATTGACATATTACACCAGTTTCAAAAGTTTATATTCATGTTGAGTTGGATCCAATGACACTTGGCACTTTCAATTTGGGTCATCATTTCACTTTCTACATGTTTGAGAAGTTGTAAAATGGTCAAGTATTCTACATTTATGTTGCCGTATTTGAACATGAAAAGGTTTAGTTATTAAAATGACCTGTAAATGAACATGGTGCATGTCTTCTCATATGTTAGTATATACTTTGTATTCTAAGAGTAAAATACAAGAGTGTATACACAGTTCCCGCTAGACTTTTAAGGGTAAACCTTTTTTGGATGAAAGGGCCAGATTTTGTTGTACGAACAAATTGCAATCTAAATCGTGGGGAGTAAAGTCATTGGAACTCCAATTCTTGAGTTAGTGTTTTAACTATTGTAGAATATAGATTTTGGAATCCCCTTTTGAAAATGTTCTTTAATTTGAAGAGTGCAAGTAGTTTTCACCTCAAAAACTAACTTTGGAGGTTCAAAAATGGCCCTTCAATGATGACTTCAATATATAAGTAAGATGACTTCAAACACAATCTTACACCACTTGAAGTACTAGCTTGTGTTTGATCCCACCTTTTTTTTGCAAGGGTGAGATCTAGACCTTAATTTAGGAAGAAGGCTATCTAATATGAATAGCTAAAGGTATACAATCAAGTCTTGTTATCATTAAAAAAAATACAAGTTGGATAAAAATTCCAATGCAATCTAGGATCACAAGCAAATTAGAGGCCAAAAAGAGTGTAACTTTCATAACTTTTAGAATAACTCTGTTATCATTAGAATTTTAGATTTTGAATGAATAACAAACAAATTCTTTCAAAATCACTAGTATACAATCTATAATCAAGTTTAGAAGGATTTTGAATTATTTCTTTCAAAATTTATTGATTAATTTTGAATAGTGCACTAAAAATCTAATTGTATATATTTGTGTGGACACAATTCAAGGGTCATAATTTCCAACTATTGTTTAAAAAATAACATTAAAATATTCTTCTAAATTTCACTTTATAAAACATTTTGGAATTTTTGTTAATTTGCACTTGCTCGTTTGAACTCATGTTCTATTGGTCTAAATTTAGGTTAAAATTTGTAAGATTTGATTTTACAAGTTCAAAATTAAGCATGGGACTTCCAAAAAATTCTAGATTAACCTAAAAGGATTGCTAATGTATATGGACATTGACGGAATAAGGACATTTGGATTTGTCGGCGCAAACCACTCAGCCAATTGATTATTGCTAACTTGGTACATGATTTGTTTCTTTCCTAATGTAGCTCCTTGAATGTTGCAGATTGGGCGGCTATCATTTAGCACGCAAATCGCATATTTCAATAACACAATTTTACAATTGGATGAACTCTTGGGATCTTCAAAGGCAACAACTTTTTTAGAAAAATCACTCTATTTTGTTGCCCTAGGGACAAATGATTACATCTACAATTATTTGGACCTCAATTCAACAATGAGATCAAAATATACACTAGACCAGTTCCACACCTTCCTTGCCTCTCAACTCAAGGAAAACCTGAAAGTATGTAATCTTCTCTTGTCACTTTTGTTGCCACGGATGTATCAATGTAGTTGGGAAAAACACAAAAATTTAAATTCATAATCCCATTTTCCTACAATTTTTGCAAGGGTTTTAATATCAAAGATTTAACAATTTTGGTTGAATTTAGAGGAGAGGGTTATATTCAATAAACACCTCAAATCCGCAACCCGTATTTGATTATTTATCATGTAACTATTTGAATATGAAATTCAAATTCTACCCATTCATCTCAGATTGGGTTGGATTTAAAGCATTAAGGCCTTCAAGTCAAGGTATAAGTAGAAAGGTAGGGAGATCTATTATTGACCAAATTTCAATGATTGTCATTTGATGTTTTTTGTCTAGATAGTATAGACAAATTGCAGTTGAGGTGAGATAAAGTTCAAGAATGGCATTGCTATGAAATGTTTATATAAGAGCTCAAAGTTCAATTGGTGGAATTTTCAAATTTGTGCCCTAACTTCAACGTCTTAGCATTGAACATTCCACAACAAGTATTTATTTATTATCTAGATTTAACAGAGCTAGTTTTTGTGTACATTTCTACAATATTCCTGGGACTCCTAGAGGTTAAGGTAAAATCAACTAATTCTGCCGGAACAAAAAGATTAATTGAAGTGCAACAATCATTTCAAACCAATAATTCAAATGCAAAGTAATAAACAAAAATGCATGCAACATCACAAACATAGTGTTATTCTAAAAATGTCTCTTGAGCCTCCACATTGTCAATGCTAGCTTACTAAAGGATTATTCCCAGAAGAATGGATTGGTCATTGTAGAATTCATCTTTTTTGATATTGTGTGAATCAATTGCTTAAAAACAACAACCAAGAGCACTCATTGGAGTTCAAACTATTGTGCAAGATATACCCTTTTCATACAAAATTCCAAGGATGAACATTGTACTTCTATCCTACATAGAAGAAGGATTCTATCATCCATCAAACACTTAGTGTCTGTAGCATTCTTTGAGGGTTAAACATGCTTTAAAGTAGGAGGCTCGAATTGCAAGCAAGCAATTACAATCGTCCAGTAGAACTATTATGAATAGTGCGGAGAGTTCCAAAAATGGATCACAATTCGTTCAATGCACTTTTTGTTCTTAAATCCCTTTGAGTAAAATACACATTGATTTCATGTAAGGCTAAAATAAATGAAAGCATGATGTGAATCATTCTCTGAGAGCCAAAATTATAGAAACTTCCTAAGTTTGAAGTGCTCCATTCAAAGGCTGATTTTGATTAAGATTGGTTCAGTCTATGAGCACCAATAGCTACCTCTGCACCTTTCAATTTGAAAATTCATAATTAATTCATTCTAAGTCAGAAAATTACGATTTAAATTGTCAATGAACTCTTTCTCTTTTCTCTTTCTACTTAAAATATGTGAAAAATGCTACACTCTATTGATTTTTCTACAGAAGTCCACTATCCCTTAGATGGTTGATTTATGAGCTGGCTGTGGTGCTGAAACAGACAATGTACAACTTGGGTGCCCGGAAGATTGCTGTGAACTCAATGGGGCCAATTGGGTGCATGCCTGCCCGGATTTCAATCGCTAGTTCCCGAAATGGAACCTGCGTTGCTGCGGAGAATGAGATTGCGCAGGGCTTCAATGCTGCTGTGCAAGAAATGATCCCCACGCTCATGAGCTCGTTGCCCGGAACCATGATTTTGTATGCCAATATATACTACACGGCTGCGGAAATATTACAAAATCCAGACCAAGAAGGTACACAAACCTCTTTTTTTTAATCAACTTTTCACAAATTTTGAATGCGTGACAAGTGTGCTTCAGTCAGTCAATGATAGTATGAAAAGTGTGTGTATTTTATATTCTAAGATGTCATTGTAAAGGTGGTCATATAAAAGAGGTTTGAGTGTACATTCTAATCCTCTTAATATGATTGCTTGGAAGATTGTCATATTTAAGACCAAATAGCCTGAATGTGAGTCAAATGTGTTGCGGTGGTCAATGATAGTGTGGCAAGTGTGCAAGATATTCCAAAGTAGCATTGAAAGAGAGGTTTTATTTAAAGAGGTTTGAATGTTTTTTGTTCTCTGTTTGAATTTGAATTCTCTTTTAAACCTTGAGTGTTATATTTAAAATGTGAAATCATTTTTGAAAAGTCATTGCCAACTACTAATAGTCATCAAAAATGACATACAATATTTACTATATATAGTCAAATATTTATCAAAATGACATACTTTATGGAGTCAAACTCGTAGCATTCATGTATTGAAAGCTTAAAAAAACTAGGATTGGTATAGTTTTTTGGTTTAAATGGTGTTGGTGAAATAATATCTATTACTCTAAAATATACCATAATTTCAGTGAATGAGGTTAAACACAACAGTTGCAAAACAATATTTTTAGATTAAAAAATCTAGAATATGGTGCTTCTTTCCGTCTATTGGTATATTTTATTGCTTTTACCTTGAAGAATAAAGCCAAATTTTGCAATAATTAAGAAGTCCAAGTTGTCCTCAGATTTTTACTTTTAAAATTACATTCTATTGGTATTTATTATTGCTTTTCCCCTGAAGAACAGATCCAAATTTAGCAATAATTCAGAAGTCAAAGTTTTTCTCAAAAATTTTATTTTAAAAATTAGTTATTTTTTTGCATGCTTCTGATGTTTTCATAATTAAAAGGTAAAAATTAAAATCATTATGGTTTTATCTTCCTGTGAAAATTTATAGTAATTAGATAAGAGCTCATTTACATGAGTTCTTAATGAATGAAGCTAGAGGTATTCATAATCATCATTAAGGTAGAGTTGGAATGCTCTTAGCATCTAAAAGAATTTGATAGAAAGCCATGTCCTAGAACGAATGTTGGAATTTCAAGTAAAGAACTTCAAGCGCCATACAATTTGCAATTTTAAAGACTTGCAAAAAGAACTGTAAATGAGACTGCAAATTCTACAAGTATTTAAATGAATACATTTGCGTTTGAAATCAAATACCCACTGAAAATCAGCGATTGACAATGAAGCCGCCCAAAACACGTCTGTTACCAGATCATCCTTTTTTAAGTGTTAAATCTTCCTACAATATCACTTTCAGAGTCTCCTCTGTTGACCACTTGCGGTTAATCTCCATCTTAAGAGCCCATTTTGTTTCTTACAATTACTTGACAAAGGGTATGAGTTTGTTCTCACACGCACTTGGAATATGATAACAGGCTTTGAAGTTACCTTTCCGGGCTGCTGTGCTTTCGTGGGGAGATACAAGGGTCAGATACCGTGCGGTTTACTAAACGAAATTATTGACAACGCCCTGTGCACAAACCGCAACAAGTACATCTTCTGGGATGAATATCACCCTACAGAGGCTGTGAACATTATTCTGAGCCAGAAGCTGCTCTCCGGCTCTACCTCCTACATTGCTCCCATGAACTTAATCGAGCTTTCTCAATGGACTTCATGACGACGGCTGAATATCTTACTAGAAGGGACTGAAGTGACCTAACACTCATTCAATGCAAGAAGGAAGTAATCCCACATACCAGATCAAATGAAATGTTGGTATACATTATGACATTTAAAGACTATGACAATATTTTCAGTCCAACGCTAGATCTGCATTCAGTTCAAATCTCCACAGGTGCTGTAGGAACATGGCACGAGCATAAATATGAGAATATCATTGCATGTAAACATGGTCGAGGGAGAAATAATTAAAGGTAATAAATCTGGAGAGATTTGATTTAATCTCGTACATAAATTTGAACAATACTCTTGGCTTAGGAACCCCTTCTATCTTATAGTGGGGAACTGAAGCACTCTTTCACAAAGAGCTGTGTCATTTTTCACTAACGTACTACTCACTCTATACGGGAAGTAATTTAAATACCTGGAATGAATTTGAGTCACATGATGGGACTCCTCATATTAGAAGAAGCCAAAACCCTTGCTAGGTGCAGACGCGAAGAGACTATACTCTCCCGCAGGTAAGCTTGACTTCGTAGTAGCGCCGTCAGACCCTCCTATACATTGTGTCCTCTCTGCAGCACTCGTGGGAGGTTTCCCCAAACTGTTACTATCAGAATCTGAAACCTTCAGAGACGCATCGTTCTCGTTGGAAATAGGCCATTTAGAGTGAAAGAAAGAGAAATCCGCTGAGGTTGGCGAGTCAGAAGGACGTCTCTCATTGAGGCCAGCAGGCAAAGGTGATGATGAGCCATTAGAGAGGGTCTGGCTCACAGGCGGCATTTGACCCTCATTAAAATGCCCAGGATCTGCAGCTACAGGCCCCTCCACACGAACACCATCAGATGCCAAACCTGGACTTCTTTCAACCATTACTCGCCCAGGAGAACCCCTTCCTGGTGAAGCACCAAACCGAGACATATACACCTGATGAGTGACACTTCGCTGGTGTTCTCCGAGTTGCAGGGAGTTCAGCCCATCCGGAATTGCAGGCAAGTGACCGGGTCCAAGTCCCCCTGGCGAAACAGAGCCTGGAACAGTCAAAGACATAGGAGGAAGTACGCCCATTGATAAACCTCCAGGTCCAGAAACAGCATATCCACCTGCTTGCGGAAGAGGCAATACACCAGTACTTCCACGCACTCCCCACGGTCCCACTGGATAAAATCCGAAAGCCCGAGGATGGTGCATACCCATTGAACCAGGTGACATGTTTGGAGGTTGGATAGCATGTTGCAAGGGCTGGGAAGGCATCATGTCAGTTGCAAAAGTATACATGCCATTACTCGGGGGTCTCAAAAAGCCCCCCTGCGGGAAGTTCACCTGCGGGTGCCCATTAGCATGAAGATGAGGAGGGAGCCCTGGCATTGTACCCGTACCATGATGCACTTGAGAGGTGAAGTCCGCTACAGGTACCATATTCACTACTCCCTGTGTCACAACAGATTTTATAGCATGAGGAGATTCTTGCTCTTCTCCGGACATCCCGGCTTGAGACTCGGTACTTGTTCTATCCTCAGATACAGCAAAGCTCTGGGCATTCACAGCTGCTGCTTGCATTAGAAAATCCTCGCTTGAAGAGTCAGGTGCCGATATCATTGGAGAAGAACACCTGACTTCGGTATCTGTAGCTATGGCATTACCCTGGTCCCCATCGGTGGTACTAGTAGTTCGGGGTGAAAGAAGTCCATTAGAATCGAGCACTCCTCCCTCCTCACTAGCAGATGGGACTTCAGAAACGGTCGGCTCTTCTGTGGAGCACTCTGAAAGTTCTACCGCTGCCACACTTATAGACTTGGGTGAGGTTGGTTTGGATGCAGGAACCCAAGGGCTGACGGGTCTTGCTTGAGCATTGCGTACACTGTCGCTCTTCCCATGTTCACTATCCAAAGGACGTCCTCCAGTCGCTAAAACCTTCCCTGGTAAGCCATTTGGGCCGCCTGAGGCACTTACTGCGCGCGGAGTCCACATAGGTTTCACTGCAACAGCCACAGAAAAGCCATTCTCAATAGACCCGTGCCCTGTTGATCCATTAGAAGATGATCTAGGTCCCCCATGATAACCATTCGATGTCAAGTCCAGTGAAGAGCTTTTTGAGTGTGATGCTTTAGAAAGTCTGTCTGAGTTACTACTAACTCTTTGATCCCTGCGTTCCAAAGTGATGGCTGGAACTGACCTTCCCTGCGGTTCAGTCGACTTCCGGGTAAGTACAAGATCGACGTTCCCAGGAGTTTTTGTTGGACCCCCAACACCGGTCCGTTCGTTGGACCTAATGCCCGCATTTGGATCTCCAATTACTGTTCTACCAAAACCACGATGCCCAACCTTGGACCGAGAGCTGGCATGAGAAGTGCCACACGCACAGGATTGAAGAATTTCAGGCCTATTATTACTACCAGATGACGGAGAGCCCGACCAGCCATCTACCCGTTTTGTGATAACCTCAGCCTCACTTTTTTGAATCCCGTTCTTCTGCTGCTCTTGACAACTTGGAACCCCTTTGTCTTCAGAACAGTGCGCATTGGTTATTCTTCGGAAATTTCCAAAGGCGCTACTCCCAGATTCAATAGATCCTCTTCTAATACTTCCATTGGAGTTGGCTATTGAACCTTTTCTACCCAGTGTTCTCCTTTTGGCAGATTTTGACCTCTCTACGATGAAGGCGCCATTTCCATCCCTCAAACCCAGAGCGTCGTCAATAACCTGCGCAGGAGCGAACGTTTCATGCTGACTAGAACCTCCGTTCTCACTGTCAAAACCATCAGCTGAAGGCCTCGCTTCAACCGTGTTCGGAGACGAAGGTCTTGCAGACATGCTGTCCTCACTATTATTGCTTTCAGTTCCTTCTACTTGGCTGCCTGAATTGCTCTCCCGCTCCTCTTCATGATCTTCATCTGAAAATGTCCAACAACATACTCAGTGACCCTTGTAATATATTTTGCAAAACATACAAGAGAATAGAAAAGACCTGCTGCAAAGTACACGGCAAAGCGATAAAGGCGTCAGCACGGCATAAGAGGATTAACGGAAATCATAATTTTATAATGTCCCCTAACAGCATGACATTTTTTTTTGACCCGCATGACGACTGTGTGACGAGGTAAACCATCAAAAAGACCCTGTAAGAGGGTAGGTGCTGCCATGATGCAGCAACCGTCTTGTAATCAACGAAGCACCGACATTCTGAGCCAAATGGACTCACTTTATGGCATAACTAAGCTGCCACAGCCTGCACTGTAAAAAAACAGAAGCAAAAGCGAAGCCTTCATATCAAACTCTTACCTAAGAGGCTCACAGTCAGGCAATCATCAGAATCCACTGTTGCTGGAGTAAAATTCTTTCTGTTGCCTTTCTCTTTGCTTTTCAGCTTTTCTTTTCTACGTAGCTTTTTTTCCTTTTCTTTCTGTTTTCTTCGCTCTCGTCTCTCCTCCTCTTCACGCTTTTCATACTCTTCTTCCTCCAAGAGCTTATTCTGCGAATATAAAAGCAGAACTTTCATTGTTAAGGCATCAGCATAATATAGTTGTACGAGCGATAATTACGATTCTCAAAATCCTAGATTGAGTCCACAAAATGCCATGAAGAATCGAAACCCAATGAAAGATGCATGCCACCCGCCTGAGAACATAGAAAGATCCTAATTCTCTCTCGATGCCTAGAGGGGAAGTGTTAAGTAATAGCGCAAGGAAAGGAAGTAAAAAGACTGTTCAGAAAGCTACGCCTCACGTACACTTTAAGGTTTTAAGTCAAGTACTGGGGGATCGAGCAAATCGTTCAATACTAGCTTTGATAAACGAAGAGAATCAGTCGACATAGATAAAAGCACAACGTCAGGTCCTCAGACCGAATCTTGAAGGTAGAAGTCATCAAATTTTAGACCTGTTTCTCAAGACTTGTAATTTCCTTGCAAGCTACACGAACACGCTCTTCAAGTAGGCTCAAAGCTAGGCAGACGAAAATACTATGAGCGTTTTGTCGAGCAGTGCCCTCCCTAAAGGCCTTTTCTACCTGTTGACAAAAAACTGAAAGATATCAGCACGTCTGGGCCACAATCAAGAAGGACATTGTGTACGATGAGGTCCTCAATACAGCAGAAAAGACCTTCGCAGAAGCAAGATGTGTTCAATTGAAACAAAAGACCGTAAAGCACAGGAGAAATACCTGCTCTTTAAAGATGACAGTTGCTGCGTCTAATAAGAAGTCCCGAGCAAGCTCAGGGCTTTTGGCATGCTTCTGAGGGCGAGAAGCTTCACCCTCGTAATCATTTCCATCTTTATCAATAGCATCTTCATCCTGAAAGCAAATCAAAAAGTCTTATGCTCTCTCCAAATCTAACTATGCAATGACTTGTCTCTTGGAGGCACCAAGAAAATTCGCTAACTAGAGATATGACTTGTTACTCTTCCACAACTCAAGGTACTTCCAAGAAAGAGAAGATTTAAAACAAAAATGAATTCTCGTTCAAATTGTTTATTCCGACTTGATATCGCTTACCTCCTCTTCTTCTGTCTCCTCTGCCCTTTCAAAAAATCTTTGTATACTCTCCCCTTTAGTTATCGATACATAGCCATCTCCTACAATCAGCCGCCGATGAACACACAGTTGCCCTTTTAGAGCATGTGCTTTAGCTGAGAGCTCTGTATATCGACCATCTCGCTTCCAACCACGTACAGTTATGAAACAAGCACTAGTATTTGAAAGGTCGAGGTTATCCACATAAGCAGACTCAGATAGACCCACATCTTCAAAGGCCAGAATGTCGCTTTTCCCTTCTCCAGTGCCCAAAGCCCATTCAAAACGTTGAAAAGCACTACCCCCGTCACCAGCAAAGCAGTCCTGCCAGTCCAATTGCACTGCACTTTCTGATACCTGGGAACAGAGAAGGTTAGGGGGTTAATAATACTCCCTCTAGAGTCTAAGAAGACAGGTACAACTGATTTAATTAAAAATAATGTAGCAACCACGTCGGAGACCTACGAGAGTCAGAGAAGATAGTATGCAGCTTATTCACTACCTTAGTCTCAGAAACGATAAACTAGACAAATCTAATTGAGCATTTCACTAGTATAATGAGATCGAATGTGGAGCCTCCTCCTCAAAGTTTACCAGGACTAGTGTCGGCGGCCTATTCCCGAGTTTACTAAACCTGTGAAGGATCAAGACAAAAATATAAAATGACACGACGTTCAATAATAATACGAACACTATCACTAGGTTTACCTCGTATCGTAAAACAGTGTCAGCAGCACAAAACCATCGAGTGCATTGAGGTTCTTTCCGCGACCGCTTCAACTCTTTCATCTCCTTAAATTCCCGCAGAACATTACGCCTACAATCTCGGCAAAATCGTTTGCTGTTAAACCTGCCGTCAAGAGCAAGTAACATTTGTTAGAAACAATTTGCAGAAGTGTTTATTTCAGTCATTAAAAAACTTCCAGGTGGCAGCTACATCCACTATTTAGTTGCAGAATATAACGTAATTGTACCTGAACATGAGTCTTTCGATAAAGTCTTCCTCTTTCATCCTTAAGAGAGAGCGCCTTGTTTCATCTCCCAAAGCAGACCAGAAGTCTACTAGCGCTTCACAAGATAGCCTAGCTGTGTGGAGAGCACATGTTTCTTTCAGCGCATGCCCACGGCCATTAAAGTTCCCATTCTGACAAATCCAGCCTCGTCCACCTCCACCACACGCATCAGGGTACAGCAATTCCCGCTCTCGCTCTCTGGATCGAGCACTCTCAAATACCTGTCGGCAGAAATCCATATGCCATTTCTGAGTGAGCATCCGGGATCCAGATGACTCTCTGTTACGAGATGATAAAAATTCTGCTTTCAATAGCAACAGTGAGTAGGGCGCATATCCAGGAGAACCGCTCAAAGCGAACATCAAATGAATTAACATAGAGTTTTCTCACAACACAGTAATGTACTCTGTAGTAGTCCCTAGCTAGCATGAGGACACCATGACCATTGGAGTTGACCGCATTTGCTACTTCGGAGCAAAACTGCGGAGCCTACAATTGCAACCCCCAAGACTGTTGAATTCATCCATTAACTGACACTTGGACAATTGTGTGAACTTTGCCACCGGCATAGTCTGGCATTGACCTGCGCCCCCTAAGACCTAAATGCAACTTTAATCGCTCCACCACCACTGGCTACCGAACCAACGGCAGAGTTGTGACTCATTAACAGAAGTAATGAAATGCGGGAGGTACATTTTGAAGCACCTCAAGCGGCATCCCATCCAGAAAACAGTCCAACACCGTCAGCATACTATCACGAGTGGCTGCTAGGCCACCCCACGGGTGAACAGACGGGTCCCTTGAGTCATCAGAGAAGCTTGCAACGGCTGCATTGTGTCCATTTTCTGCTATCATATGCCTGCCAGTGGCTCCTGCACCAATAGTACTGTTTCCCACCACGCCTGCCTGCAGGCTCTTCCCATAGAGTATAATCTGACTAAAGCCCTCCACCAGAAGTCCATGACACCGTGAGCAATACAGGTTCTTGCGCACTTGCTCAAATAGTGTCTGCTTATCAATGCGTAGCAAGTCCCGTCGAGCCACAACCGACAATCCACTCCAGAACTGCAAAGAATAAACACCCTACGCTTAGACGCTGGAACTATATGCATAGAGGTCCTGTTTCCAAAAAAATTCGACTGTTCAATATTTAAAATTTCACCCAATTCTCTGTCAACTGCTTCATAAGCTGTAGCAACACTATCCAACCAGAACGATGCACAATTGCCTTGCATAGAAAAAGTACTACGTTCTAGTCAATTCAAATGTCATCCAAAGTGAATAGGGTGAAGGACCAATACCAACAACTTTCAGACTTTCTAACTGAGTCTCACACTCTATGTATACTCCACTCCAGAACTAAAAAAGAATACATCCTAAAGTATATACACTGGTACAACAGAGATGTGCATACAGATTCTGCTCAAAAACTATTTGAATGTTCAATTGCTTTTTCGGTTCAACCAATTCTCGGTCAACTGTCTCACAAGCTGTAGCCACACTACACGATGCACAAATGGACTGCATTGAAAAAGTACTAAATTTTCATGGATTCAAATGTCGCCCCAAGTCAATAAGGTGAAGGACTAATGACAAAAATTTCTTACTGAGCCTCACTCCTTAGGTACAATCATCAATTTTGAACAGAATCTCCATTAGAACGAAGAGATCCATTACTAAGTCACAACCCTATTTTTTTGCCCTGAATGACGAGACTCATTGATACTATCATAAAGGGCTCAGTACTGAACAGAATCGAAAATACTGCCAATCTCACAAACCACTTTCAATCAGCTTTGATTTCCCAGACGCGCAACTCTCATGAATACAATGATCTGGATCTGCGAACGAGACAAAGCATCCCAGAGAGAGCTTGCCAAACCGGACCTGCAGTGTAGACTAGGAAACATGATCCATTCACCCTAATTCTAAATCCCAATCCTACAAAGCTCCTTCGGTCAAAACTGCACTTCAATCCAACATCCTCTTGATTCTACCTCGGTTTAGAATCCGACAAGATCCAGCTTTCGCAAAGATTAGGGTTAGCTCCTTAAAAACAATAACTTTGAAGGATCAGAATTTGAACTCACCTCCGACCTCACAATTAGAACTGTAAACTGAAATTTGAGACTCAGAATTTGAACTCATCAACGCCATCATAATTAGCAAGTTAGGGCTATCACAAGCACAGGGAAATCAACGTATTGACCAAGGAACGAACAAGGAACGCGGAGATCGATTTGCAAAAACAGAGGAACTCAATCGCAAACGACATCCGCAACATGGTGACAATCAGTGACGAATTTGTATGTCGTGCAACCAAGAGGCGATTAGTGAAAAGAATTTCCAGCGGATGCGCAATAACCTTGTGCAGCTGAGGCAGACTGACATCGTCGGTATTGGAGCGGGTCCAGACAGCCGCGTTGGAGCGCTGCACATCTGCGGCGGATGCATTGAAGGTCGCGGCGGACGACGATGACGATTGCAGTAGTGCTTTGTGTGACAGACTCGGCATGATTTGTGACGGGCCCCGGGCCGTGCGGCGTTACACTGCGGCGTCCTTCCTGTCTTCGCCCATCTGCCTCTCCCTCCCATACGCTACGACGAACACACCTTCAATCGGCTTGGGGTTGCCCAGTCCAATCAAAGCCGTCTCGTCACCAGATCCAAGTCCGCATCCAATTGAACCACCACGGAACGCACGCCACCAACCATCATCACGGGCGGCAGCATCAAAAGCAGCACCCAAAAACAACCGAACAACGCCAATCCTTGTCGCGCACCCCAACCTCGAGAGCTCCACTACCTTGGAAGTGCCGAAGCAAGGAGACCACGGCATGAGGCTATTGGTAGGTGGAAGCCACACAACAGATGCAAGTGAGAGTAGATACGGAGAGGCAATGAATCACGCACACCCGAATCCGATGCCGAACGAACCAGCGTATCCCAACAAGACGCTGCCCTCGCAGCAATGGGGATGGCAATGGGGAAGAAGGAAGACCCAAGTCAGATTAGGGTTGGGTCAGCTTGTTGCCTGGCCTGGCCTGGCCTGCCCTTCTCTCTTTCTCTCTCTCTCTCTCTCTCACTAGTCTCCCTCTATGTGGCCCCTCCTCCCTCTCTTCCACCATTAACAACAATATCACCACAACAGATTCAGATACGACTGGAAGGAGATGAAGTGCGTCTGCCAGAAGATCCCTCCACCCCAAGCTGCTCCTCCTCCTGCTGTTGGCTCCCCTGCTGCAATTCTACAGTGTGCTCCATCCAAGTCCTGTTGCTGCAGCAGCAAGGCAATGGAACTAAGCGAATATGTCAATGTCGCCATGGACGGACCCAACTCATGTCACATACCTTATTAACTTACGTAAATTCGTCCCAATGGGATTGATTTACCATTCCCCAGGTGTGATTAGCACTGTCATAATGGTAATTAAGCTTCGGGGATGATGCGGTCCCATACGAGGAGGACCGTATCCTGGTCTGATCCCCGCCTCTGTCCAAAGGCTTCTTTGTTCGTTCATCTGTCTCTGATTCTCTTTCTGTGCGTGTTTCGCTAGGGCATTCGTCAGCAACGTTCATCCCTGTCTCTCCGTCGCAGGGTGGCATCATTCAGTTCATCCTGCGAGTGAGATGTAATCAGGCATCCGTCTGCAGCAGTCCTCCCACCCACGTCAACATCGACTCACTGTTCCTATAATTGCCAATAATCCTGTTGTGATTTCAGTCCTCCCTTCCTTCTCCTAATAATAATAATAATAACAATCGAATTCCATCCATGTGCGTTTTGTTGGGAGGACGTGGGTGCCTGGGTGGGTTCCGTCAGAGGTTCCGTCAAGTTGAAGGCTGACAGACAGAGTGTGTGTGTGTGTGTGTCTCCGTTCTTCATCCTCCGGGGACATGAGCTGAGTGGGTCATGGAAGGCTGCTCCAGCGAGGCGGGACATGGATGTCCCATCTGCTTACCAGTTTACAACTGACTCCTCTGGTCAGTTAAGCTTACTACAGTACTCTAATGTTCCTGACTCAAGGTAACTTACTGCCCCGGTCAGTTAGTCTAATGTTCCTTAACTCAAGTTAACTTACTGCCCTGGTCAGTTAGTCTAATATTCTTAACTTGAGTTAACTTACTGCCTCCTCTGATCTGTTGGGCATTCAGAGCTGGGTGGTGGGGTCCCTTTGCCTCCCACAGTCCCACGTATTGAGGTCCCCTTCTACTATTGAAACTATGGAATTGCAATTTTCCCTTAAGTGGAAACACCTAAAAACGTCAAAATAAGCAATTCAGCATAGTTGGAGGTACCTTTTCTAGGAAAAATATCTTCGTAGTATTAGCAATTGAAAATCATGAATTTTTTTTTTTTTTTTTTTAAAAATTTGGATGAGATATGTAATTTCTATGAATTTTCAAAGTGGAACTCCCTAGGCCATTGAAATCATCACATAGCTTGGTCTTGAAACCAAAATCTAAAGAAATTAGCAATCAATTGATTGCAATTGAGTAATCTAAAAACATTTGAATGACACTTTAGGGGATTTAATGACACTTTAGGGGACACACTTTAATGGAAGTCTATTTGTTATGAGTGTATATATGGACGTTTTTTGGTGTTTTCACCTTATTCCATTTACAATGCCATTGTCTCTGTAGAAGAGACCTCCTAGATGCAGTGTCAAGGTAGAGACACCTAAACGTGCCAGGGGATTAAAAATGGCACTAGATTAGATGGGTTTTTTTGTATATATCTCTCCCACATCATAATGTACTTAGTTGAAGAAATGATTTTAGAACATCTATTGAAAAATCTTTGACCCCTCATACTTTTGAATACTATATATAAATGATACAGTCTTTGATGCATTGAAATCTTCTTTCATTTGCCAACAACAAAATGTAATATTTTGACCAATCTAATAACAAAAATTATGCATACTGTAGAAAGTGTTGGTTTTAGGGGTCCATACTTTGAAGATGTTATAAAATGAAGAGTCTTTAAATGTAGTTCTACTGCATTATTTTGTCTATCAACAAGTGTGTAAAATTAGTGTCACGTACAATATTATTGTCACTAGAAAAAAAATGTGAAAACTAGTGCAATATTGTCATATTCTAATCTACCCTAATTCAAAATGGGATGACTAGTGAATTAATAGTCACATGAACAAATAGAAAAATTAGAATAACTAAGTCACCTAAAAGAATATTCTTTTTAAAAACATTATTAATAATAATAGTGAGAGAAAGTTTCAACATACAATTATTCACTTTCATATTAAAATATCACTTAATTTAAGAAATGGTTACACTATGAAGTACACTAAAAACTTGAAATTATATATGCCTAATCTATAGAGTTTTATATTATTTTGGGAAAAAAATCAGTGGTTTTCATTCACAACCAAAAATTATATTTGTTTGCATTTAATACTTTTGCACGAGTATTAAATGCGTAACATAGATTCCACAATAAATGTAGGCTCCTACTCCCAATGACTGTACACTAACTCACACGTCAAGTATTCACGCAAAATAACCTCCATTAGGGTAGCTATGACTTTGATGGTCCCCTCCGGGTACATGCCTGTTTTAAAGCTACATGAGGACATGACAGAGCTGTTCATTGGAGACATGTACCATGTTCTTCACCAGGTTTGAAAACGACTGTTTTGTTCTAAGAGTGTACTAATGAAGCCAATCACCAAAACCAATGAAATTGTCAATTCAGATACACCCAAAACATCCGTCATCAGCTGATTTTTGGTACCCAGTATATTAAGTATTGTTAACCCTTAATCCTTAAAAGACGAAGGGGTGATCCTTGAAATCATCCTTTTGCATTACCGTGCAAATAATTGGCTTAAAAAATTGTAAAAGCACTCATTGGAAGTGACGCTAATGTAAAAGATCTCCCCTTTTCACAACAAATTCCGAGGATGAATAGTTGCACTTTTGTCCTATATGGTTTGATTCTTTGTCATTTATCGGCCACAGAACGGCCTCACCTTGACGTTTAAGGGTTAAACGATGTTGCGGCCGTTTTTGTCAATGAATGACAAAGAACCTTTTTGTGTAGGACAGAAGTGCAATTGTTCATCCTTGAAATTTTGTGCAAGAAAGGGAAATCATTAGAGTAGTTTGACCTCCAAATGAGCACTTTTGTTTTTTTTAAAGTAGATGATGTCATATAGTTCCAAAAGAGATCATTTCCATGGTTACCAAGCGGGCATTTAAGGGGTTAAGCTGGGGGTTTTATCACAACAATCATCTATTATATTAATATCATATTAAATACGTAGTGTCACGACTCATGTTACAAAATCTTTCAAATGTTCATCATGGAGAAATATCATCGAACTATTTCATCCGATATTCTCAATGAAAACCTAAAGCACAACAAACATTCCTGTGATTTGTCATACACATGTTTCCTCTATCTCTTACTAACAAAAATCTGCAAACGAAAATTTGCAAAACATAAATATGTAACAAAAATATGCAATGGGAGTTTTGTTGTAGACTTTAGCAACAATTGCACAACTAGGCAGTATATCTAATCTACTCAATTCCAGGCTCCCAAACACACAAAGTTACAATTCCACGTCAAATTATGGATGAAAGTAGGGATCAAATTATTAATGTTTGTCAAGATGGGCCCTCCCAAATGCGCCATTGATCCAAACATGCCATCAATCATCACTCTCAGGACATCTCCAAAATCATTATGTACCCATGTGAAAAAAATGATTTTAGAACCTCTATCCTTTTAGAAAACTTTTGATCCTTTATAACTTTTGCACACAATATCAAAATGCCGCATTCTTTGGTGCATTGGAACCTCCTTTCACTTGTCAACAAGAAACTTTGAAACAAATGAATCTAATAATTAGTAACTACACTGAATAGTGAAATTGGGTTGCCTTGACAATTAGGTTGCCTTACCCCAGAGAAGTTACCTCATGGCTAATGCTTGTCCAGATGGAGGTACATGCCAGTCTCTAATCCCGAGCCATGACTTAGTGCACCAACCCATGTCACACACATAGCTCTTACATTACTGCATCCTTGTAAAGTAGCTGTACATATTGATATAGTGTAGAATGTTGAGAAATTAGTGTGAGGCAACCTAATTTTACTATTTAGTGTAGGCACAGTAGCAAAGAGCTGCGGTTTTGAGGTGCCCACCTTATCTGGACTGTACAGTACAGTACACAGTAGTAATGTGGATTTGTACAGGACACCGAGAGGCGAGAGCGCATTGTGGAGTCAACCCTAAACTTGGAGTCATAGGATATGAAGTTGAAAATTGGATGATTGCCACATTATAATATTCCCAACTTCGCCCTACCTTATATGTGAATGATATCCAAAGGCAGCTGCTTTGAATCCTACTACAGTGGCTTGTACCAATAAGGGGACTTGTACCAAAAAGATAATTGAAAGGGGAAAAGCCCACACAGCGACAAATGAGAGGACGTAGCTACAGTGACGTGAATCAAGCCATTTTTCTGTTCATTGTCATTGTGTGGATGATGAATGAGGCAGTCAATGTGGACAAGACGAGGCTCTAAGGTAAGGTAGGAGGCTGTAAAACAGAGCGGGCATTAAGAATGGACCCTATAAATGGCTGTGAAATGGACATGAGTTGGTTCTGAAATTGACTAGTATAATCATTGAATGAATCAAGGAAAAAAGACTTATTAATTGCAAGAGCCAATCATTTTCTTTGCTTTCCCCATTTTTAAAACATTTATGAAAGACCTAGGGTCACAAATAGGGACCTATGACCCAACTTGTTTGAAAATTCATAAGTAATGCAAAAATGCTCGGAAAAATATGAAACCACTTGGGTTAGATTCCTCATCAATTTCTCTGTGTCTGAAAAATGAGCTAAAAATATTCCCGTCCAAAGAAATACATGAAAAAGGGGGACCAGCTATTAGATGCTCCATTTCTGAGCCTCCTACCTTACATGATGTTCAAGGGCTATGGTAATGTAGATCTGCTATAATAAAGTATGACTTTTTTTTCAATACTTGTTCAATTTCGAAGTTTGCATCAATGAAAATTGATAGGCTATGCTAGGTATGATCATTAAAAATTTCCTTTCTGTTTTAAAACATTGCTATAGATTTTCTTCAAATGAATGTAGAAGCATTTGACCCCTAAAGGGAGCAAGTAGTAATTTTTGGTAAACATAGTGTTTTTGGTCATTCATTTACAATCAGAATTTTCAATTTTTTTCCTTTGAAATATTCATTAAACATGCAGTCAAGGAGTAGCTTAAAGGTGCAACAATTTTCATAACTTTTGATTACATGTTAAAAAGTTAATATGTTGAGTTTCTTTTGGAACGTAGGCTATGCGAGTAGCTAAAAAAAATCATTTCATTTAATAATTAAATAGTTTTTTTAAATGATTATATATACATAGAAAGCTTTTAATCATTCAATTTTGATTAATGAGATGAAAGTTATAAGGGTTTTAGTTTGTGGACAATTATGGAATCTCTTTTCTAAAATAAACTTTGAAGTGTTTTATTTAACTCAATTTTCAATATTTTTGGAAAAAATAAAACTGTAGGATGTAGATTGTTTACTATTAAGGTAAACTATCCCATTACGGATAGAATGGGAGCAAACCCATTGTGGGCAAAATTGTAATGATGGTATACATTCAAGTTCTTGAAATGTACACCACCATTATTCTTTTGCCCGCAATGGGCTTGCTCCCATTTTGTCCATAATGGGATAGTTTACCTTATGTCACAACCATTGAAGTTGGGATTTTTCAATTCCATAATTAAATTCTTAACAATTTAGTATATATTTTAAATCATTTTCTATTTCTTTCTACTTTAAACCATGACATTCTACACTCATGAGAGAGTTGCATTGCTATCCAATACTCAATTAGGGCCCTCTTTGATGTGGAGTTGGGGCTGATGAAGCCTATTGACTAATGGTGGAATGGGGACTCCAAAAAAATCAAACTCCCATTTCACTGTTAATTAGTGGTAGGCTTTGTTGGTCCCGACTCCCCATAGAAGTCAACTCTTACTCATCCCCAGGGTCATTATTTAACATCAATCCTTAAGGTGAACCAACCTATGATAGGCAAACCGCCCAATGCAAACACCTAGGAAATGACCCATTACAATCTTACAATCTTACATCAATCCACGGCATGATTTTTGCAATAAATGAGATTTGAGCTAAATATGTGAATTAGTGGCCACATTAATGGTTTGGGTGATCGTGAAGGAGTTACTAATGACTGCAATAGGCACTTCCACCTTTTCAATGTAAATTCATCACAAGAAGTAACTTTTTTCATTCCTTCATGTCATGCATGGCCATCTTAGGAAATATTGTGACTGCTTAGGTGTTAAGATGACCATTATGGATACACTTTTGAGTGGTTTGGGGGTAGTCTAGAGATTCTTTTGGGCCAATTGGGTGGCACACTTCAAAAATTCATAAAAAATTCATACTTTGTCAAAAAACAGTATTTCAATTGCTCTCTCCATTTCTCACATTTGTCTTCATATGGAAAAAAAATTTAAAATTTTTCAATAATGTCAACAAGGCAAACCAACCAGTCATTCTGCCTGTCAAACAGTAGGCTGGTTTGCCTTCCTACTCAAAGGTTCTTTGCAGCAGAAAACATTCAGTGCCATTCCTTTTATAAAGCCTAAAGAACATGATGGCAACAGTATGGCGTCATGGCCATAAGCTTGGCCCAGATTTTGCAGCC
The DNA here is from genome assembly GCA_951799445.1 of Pseudisothecium myosuroides. Taxonomy (NCBI): domain Eukaryota; kingdom Viridiplantae; phylum Streptophyta; class Bryopsida; order Hypnales; family Lembophyllaceae; genus Pseudisothecium; species Pseudisothecium myosuroides. The sequence continues at coordinate 4,839,566 of OX637288.1, read as the reverse complement.
CAAAAGATGTGAGTTTAGAAAAAAAAATTGGGGTCATAGTGTGCTCATAGTTACACCAACACTGTTAATGAGGTAACATCTAAAAGCATGCAGTGTGAGGAAGCTGATTTGAGTACATAGTGTGCTTATAGTTACACAGACAACACCATAAGGCAACACTGACCTAGAAGTGTATGAAATGAGCGTCTTAACGTGATTTCTATCATTTTTGTTGGGTTTTGTTTGAAATTGAAAGCAGTTTTTGGATTCTCAAAGCATGTTTTCTTGCACACTATATGAATAAACTATGATTTTTCTAAGTGTTATTATAAGTGCATTCGGAATCGACCTAGGCTCTTATATTCACAACATGTATTCATTACAGATAAGATATGTACAGATTAATTTAGCAACCGATTCACAATTAGGTGTAGTTAGCTTACCGTGCATGAAAAGTGTATCATTTGAGAGGCACTTGCAGCCTAGGTTAAGTGGCTTTGGCCTTGACACATTGGTGACATGGTCATGAGTTCAAACCCAAGTGTTGGTGGGGTGCTTATCAGCATAGTCTCTGCAACTATGGTGGAGGGACAAATGACCTTGTCATCATTTTTGGTACCTGAGAATTTCTCGGAGGAAGGAGCATGTCAAAGCTTTATAGGGAGACATCAGGGATGAAATTTACCATCTAAGTCTGAGCCATTACCAACACATTTTTCATTCAGCCGGTCTCTGAGAGCACCTGGGTTTGTATTTCAGTGGTGCAGACCCCACTTTGCTGCAGGTTTGATAGTTTGAAGAAGAGGTTTCATTCCCATACCAACAATCTTTTTTCTTGAAAAACATTACTGATTGCTGCAATCAGGTGATGATGCATTCTTGTTTTTGGGCAAAAAGAATACCTGGATGCTTGGCATGGGCACGGGTACAGTAGAGCCCAAGTGATTCGTATAGCCTAGATAATTCAGCAGACAAGCATGGAGCATGGCAATAATGTGTCGTGAAAGACCAAGATTCATTGGAGTGTAGGGTCAACAACAGATACCAAGATGAATTCAACCTGTTTCAGAAATAGACTTGAGTAGGACCAACATCAGTGTGTTTCAGATTTTCAGGAATGGCTTTCAAAGATAATGAGGTTGAATTCGCTGCTGACCAATCATAACATTCAACAACTGATAGAATCTTTTGCAGACCGCACGCAGTACTTATCGTGTTGAACACCGATGAACAAGAGAAATTAATTTCGTCATCTCACAGATGATGAACACAGTAGAGACGTGCTGCAACATAATCTTCAGTGCGATTCATACAGTACGCAAACAGAAGCGGTCGGAAATAACTTTAATATCATCAAAGACTTGGGTGTTCACTTTCCAGTTAAGACATTCAACAAAGACCACCGCCTTTTACAACGCCCCAACTACCAAAAATTGAGTCACTGTCGATTTTTTAGGGAATTTGGTCAATCCAAACGTCACCCCATATCACTTGCACTTCATCCATTTTCTTTCGTCACAAGAAATGGAGGGCTAGTTACTACTCCGTAGTTCGTACTGAGCTCAAGTACTCTGCATGTTCTCTGTACAAATTTCATTGTCTCTCATTGTTTGCTTTAGCACTTCACAAATTGGGCTTCAATAAGTTCGTCAAAATAACTAAGAGAAGAATTCTAGAGGTCACCTGAATATATCAAATTCACCAGAATTAACTGTGACTCCTCCTATTGCAAAGTTTGGCCTATTGTTCATGCATTGTGGAGCATGATTGAGGAGACAAAAGATGTTACTGATAGGCGAACACTTGGGATTTGTGTATCTAACTTCCGAGTAAGCCTTCATGTCGAAAAATAAAGCCAGTTAGCTAGCTGGAGATGTCATATAACCCATACAGATTGGTAGCAATTACAGTATCAGGAGAAACAAAAAGCGGACACGGAGCACACGTACTTCGACTTTGCGCTTGGGGCAATGACGCAGTTAGTGAGGTTCTACTGAGACGCGTCAATTGCTGGTTGAAAACTATTTCCAACCCCCCTGCGGTGCCCGCAAGGGTGCCCCAGAATTTCTGAAAGGTTGGCCCTGGGCTCCAACTTCCAATGCAAGTCCTAAACTGGATGCTTGCACGTACAGAAGACCACCAGTCAGCTTGGTGTGAGCCATGCACTTTAAGTACAGTGCCACGGATTCCACCGGTACTGAATGGACTCTGCACTTTCAGCTTATAGCATGTTCTTCTCTTAAACGGAATCGACTTCACCTCATGGGATCTTCCTCTTCCACACGTTCCTTCAGAGGGGAGTGGAATCCAGACGGCGAGGTAGCAATGCAACTATTTTCAATACAGAGAGAAATAATTTTGGTTCTTCATTGAAACCGGCATACATTAAGAGTCTGTTTATTTCTTCAAGGTCTCACATCAGAGCCCACAGGACAGTGAGAGGGACACAAGAATTTCAATCCAGATTACGCAAACGAAAGACGAGACGATTAGGATGTGAAGGATTTGTGAAAATTTCAATCACTCTACTACACTATTGATGGTATACAACTATCGTGCTGGAGCGCCATTTGCAGTACTTCAAGCACGCCGTACACATGGATAAAAACTCAACTACAGTACTACATTGGCCGAAACTGTGCTACTCCAGCTTTAATATCAAGGCCATGGCTTTGTAACGATCGTGTAACCTTACTTATGAATGACACCATCTCCGTCGGCAGCGCTCTGCTTGGCCATTTCATTTTCTGCACCAGAGTCGTCATTCTCCCCTGACAATTCCTCCAACGAAATCTGGTTCGTCTCCGGCACCAGAAACGTGCACAGGAATCCCGCAGCATTGACGCCCGCCATAATGAAAAGCGCACCCCGAACTCCGATTCCTTTGGAGTATCCCGCCGGCACTTCACTCTGACGGGAGGGCTGCGACGCGTAGAGAAACCCGAACGATCCGACAATAGCACCGGCCTTCCCTGCCGCGGCCGAAATTCCATGGCAAGTCGACCTGAACCGCGCGGGGAAGAGCTCGGCAGGGACGATGAACGTTGTGCTGTTGGGGCCAAAATTTGCGAAGAAGAACGTGAAAGCATACATGACCAGAAACCCGGCGTGGTTATGATGTAGCCAGTAATAGTATGGGATGGTGAGGGCCAACATGAACACGGTCATGAAGAAGAATCCCATCAGCTGGATCTTGAACCTGCCGATGCGGTCGATAAAAAAAACCGTGAACCAGTACCCCGGGACGGTGGAGCACAGTGCGATGAGTGCCTGCGCCCTCGCGATCCGAAACACTTCTTCCACGGCCGACATGTTCGGTGGGTGTGGGAGCCACCCCACGGCATAGTAGACGTTTTTCTGGAACAAATTCTGGCTGTAAAATGCCACGTCCAATAGGAACCAACAGGATGTTGTGCCGAGTAGGTGTCTACCATGCCTGCGCATGAATTCCGGCGAGAATAACCCGTACTTAATTTTCTCGTTTTGCTTTCTTTCTATGGCTTGGATTTGTTCAACTTTGAGCACCTTCGCCATGTCCTGCTCTGCCTGCTTTGCGTTCCCGGCCACGAGCGCGGTGTACCGCGCGGTTTCGGGCATCTTCATTCGGTAGTAGTACGTTGCAAGAGCTGGTATCGCACCGAACATAAGGATGGCGCGCCAGACGAAGTCGGACGAGTCTGGCACTGAGCCCTGCGGGTTGACGTTGAATGGCGGCGCTTGGACGGCATGGTTGTAAATGGCAGACACGATGCAACCCACTGCACCTGCAACCAAGATCCCCACGCCTTGCATCGCAAAGACAGCCGCAATGAACGCACCTCGCGTCCTATCATATAGAACCCAAAAAATAAAGATGTCAAGCTGATTGATTGATTGTAGAGATTCTTTAATTTGAGATCATCAATTTTTCAGAGAGGGAGGGTAGGATTGATCAGTGTACCTGGTGTTGGCATACTCTGACATGATCGTTGCGGACAGAGGATAGTCCCCACCGATTCCGAAACCAAGCCAGAAGCGGAAAAAACAGAGTGATGTCATCACAGAGCCTGCCGTGTGGCCGAAGGAGAAACCGCAGGCCAGGGCTGCTATGACCATCAACATGAGCGTCATCCCGTACACCTTCTTCCGGCCCAATTTATCGCCTGTGGAACAATCACACGATTGATCGATCATTCAGCTCTTGGAATGAATCATGTCACATGACAACGACATGAAGGGAGTGAATGAGAATAGTTACCAAGCCAGCCGAAGAAGAGTTGACCCGCCAGGGTCCCACACAAGGCCACGGCACTCACAGCGGAGTTCACGTTAGCAGGCAAGGAGCCGGGTGCAGTCGCGCCGGGTTTTTGGTAGTACAGTCTGCCAAGGAGTCCCGTGACCACAGGGATGGAGAACAAATCGTATGCGTCGGTGAAAAATCCCATTCCTGCATTGCCAAATCAACACGTTAACAGACGAGTGAGATTTTAGGTGAAAAAGATGAAGACAAATCGTGAGCGGTCATACTCGATAATTAAATTGGCATAGAATTAACTGGAACAGTCGGGCGAGTAATTCAAGAGGGATCTTTACCGGCAATGATGATCGCCGTGAAGTGGTACCATTGCGTCTTGGCCGTGTCCAAGGCCGTCAACACTTCGAGTTGCGGCATGATTGATAGCCTGGAGCCTCGCCTTCACCCGAATCTGTCAAAGTTGGCATCATCAGATAAAGAGTTAGACAAGCATGCACAGCCAGTGGGTCAGTTTCTTGAAGTAGTTAAAGCTTGTTTCAAAGCTCCGAAATTGTGACGATCAAGTGTCCAGAGCTCTAAAAATTAGCACAGGAATTGAGGTTTCAGACATATTAGTGCAGTCTATCCACTAAACTAAATGTCTTTAAGTCAATTTAACAGACGAAAACCTTCTCAGCATTGACTGTTTCTTCTCTCAGTTAACTCTTTTCGTCTGGTTGAACCTGTTGGAATGTGTATGCGGATCCGCTTCGCCAAAATTTCAAACCTATATACACCCAGCAACAGCTAAATTGCCTCTAGGTAAAGGCAACTATGCGGCCACTCTATTAGGGTTAGTTTCTACAGAACTGGACAACCCTCAATCATTTATTTATCATACTCAACGCGTTCCTACTTCGAGGAACGATTTTAAACCGTTCTTGAACCTCAACGGAATGAACGCCGAAATGCTTCGACTGACATAAGAGCTTTATCGTAAACAACGAATTGAGCTTACATATCAAGGAGCATGCATGACGCTTTTATTTTCAACCGCTTGCGGGCCCGTTGAGATTCTTCGAAACGAAAAAGATGATGGAAAAGTAAGCTAATTTTTCATCATCTTTGACCCTAACCAGCCCTCCCACCTCCATGCCTCTACACCAAATTCTGTGTTACTTAATGAAGAGCGGACTCAGGATACGACACGGCAGAAGACGAGCACTGGTAAAAAAAAAAAGGACCCAAAAATAATGTCAGTCTCGCTTTCAAGTCTTACCGGTGAACCGCAAGAGATTCAATCAAAACACCTTTCGAAAGATAACCCGCACAAATTCCAAGATTCCGACCGCCTTGGCAATGTCCCCCCGTCCTTGGCTATAACTGCTGAACCGCCGCCTCTGTGGCTACCGCAAGAAGGAAACACCACGAAACATGCAGACAGTCGGGGCGAGCGTCGGCGGAGAAAACAAAGCCTTGCAAACATGAAAAAAAAACCATGCCAATTACTTACCGAGCCCTTAGCTTCGACAAATTAGAAACTCCCAAAAAATGAAAAAGCTGCAAATCCTGACAGTGACATGCAGGTCAGAAATAGCCAGCGACTCCCAGCAATCTTCCTACGCACTGTCACATTGTCTGGCAGTAGACGCCGCTTGTAATTGCAGACATCAATCACGTACATCAATCACACAAGGAAGAAGAAACATATAGCTGGCGATACTCGCAAGAATGATCGACCCTCTCCATCTCCATCGCTATCAATCAAGAATCACCACTGCACCACGCACGGAAACAGAAAAACTTACAAAAGAAACTCAAATCAGCTTCTATTGGTAATCTCGCGATCGAGCTGCGCGCGTGCGTGTATATACTATATGTGGACTCGATTGATCGCCAGAGTTCGATCCTCCGATCTCTCGGGCGGGGACCTTAGCTTCGGACCCTCCTGGCGATTTGCGGAAGCAAGCTCATCGCCGGATTACGGTACCCTCCACTCCACCACAATGGCTCACAATCATCTCGACAACACCGCCCGCGGCTATAAATACAGTACGTTCACCGCAGACGCCTCCGACTTTCGCGCTGCATGTCAACTGTACTGTACTTCCGAAGCCTTTGTTGATAACTCACATACAGCTCCCGTCTCGCAGGAACGTGCTACATGGCCACACGCGCGGCTCTCCGGCGATCTCACACACGGCTTGCAAGGTCCTTCAGGTGCACCCGGGAGGGTTTATACCAGGGTTTATACCTTCCGTGTGATTCTCCAATGAATACGAATCCTAGCCCAGGTAGCTTCCGGTCCGTCCTTCGCTGGTATATTCGCGTCACGGCCACTGCTCCGACCGTCCTTTACGCGATATTTCGCTCTCAGGCTTGTCGTTTGGAAGTGTCAACTTTGTTTTGGACATTTAAAAAGAAAAAACTGGGGCGTGTTTCCTATTTTAAAACTTCTTTTAGTTAACTTTTAGATTTTCTTTTCTTTTTCTTGGAGATGCTTCTTTTCATTGGTGGGTGGGGGGGGGTTGAGACCGCATCTGTACAGTACAGTACATGTAATTTTGTGAATTTTTTAGTGCTAGTTGCTATAGTTTTTTCTAAACTCGACTAGCGGCGAGCAAGAATGTTCTCTCTGAGTGTTGGATAAGGGTGAGTGCACAATTTGAAACTCTGTGTAAGTTGGTTTACAATTTGAAGCTATACCACATGTTGAAAGTGTGCCTGCCTGCTGCGGTGGTTGGGTGGTGGGGATTGGAAGGGTTGACAAGTGGCTGTCGATTGTGATGTGGGAGGCCGGAGGAACTGGAAGTCGTGATGAAAAACGGGAAGAAGGAGCACTTTTGTGAGAGTTCAACGGTAATATACCAGTCCAAGATGCCGGTGCCATTTGCTTTTCCAGCCTTTTTCTGCCACCTCATTGTGCTGCGTCATACTCCGTCTGAGTGTGGCCCATCACGGCTCTGTGTTTCCAAAACTCCAAAAAAAATAAAATGGAGACGTCAATTATTGATGACGTCAAATAGAAACGTCAACTGTTGTTCAGTGATGAAGTCATTGTCAATTGCACTTAACCTCTAAGCACCCCAAGGGACCAACTGAAGTGTCCTCACATATGGTAGGAAATGACCTAAAACTACCTTGGGTGATGACCAGGTGATAGGGACTTGTGTTGGAAGCCACGAGGTTTCCAGTTCAACTTCCCATGCTAGCTCTGTTCACATAGGGAGAGGGATTGTTCCTCCACTTGCTTTTGATGGGGATGAGGTCCATGGTTTGCATCAAGTTTGTCCTAGCTGTGACCCTCGAAGGTAGTAGATTTCAAGAAGAAGAAAAAGTGTCCTCATATAGTCTAAAAGTCCAATTTGAAGTGCTGTAACTTTAGCATCCAATGTCCGAGTTCAATAAAACTTGTTGGGAAAATCTACACTCTCTCTCTTCTAGTTTGTATGGTTACATTTACAACACGTACACTATAGAATGTACAATTGAGGTTTCTATATCTTGGTGACGTTTAGACCTACAACACTTCAAAAGCAATGATGATTTTAACCCCCAAAAGGCCTTGGGCATGTAGGGGTTAAACCTTTTAATTTTGACATTCAATTTCAGAGTTTCGTGAGTTTCTAAAGAAAAAATGAAAAACAAATACAAAATACGCTTGAAGAATTCCAAAGTTTATTTTTATTGTGTATTGTAGTGTAGCTAATATTTGTTAATGTCTGCATGATTTTATAAATTTTAGTCTTTAATTTTTAATATTATAAATTTATAAATTTAGTAAAAGATTGCATATTTGAACTCATAATACAAAAAAATGAAGATCTATCTTGATAAATCATTATTTGAAGCAATAAAAGTCAAAAGGCTAGAGATTTTATGCATTGTTGATAAAAAGAATGGCAATCATGGACAAACAATACAAAATCCCAAAAGGAAAGACAAATTATAAACTTTTATTCATGTGGTTGTAAATTTTCATAATTTAAGAAGCTTTTGTTTTGTTAACTTTGCCCAAAAGATTAAAGACGTTGTTCTTTGCATTAGGAAAAAGAAAGACAATAAATACTACTACTTGCCTCATCAAAAGAAAAGAAATAAGACAAAATTATTCATAAAGTTTTTTCTCCCTTCTCTAGCTAAAATTCTCTAGCCTTAGTCAAACAAATAACACACAAGACAAAAAAATAGAGACATTGAAATAGAAAAATTTACTAGAAAGGATTATTTGAATAATGGTTGGTGGTAAAAAAATAATTAGCTTGCAATCTCTAGCAAATCAAATTATAACACTTTCGATGTGAAACTACTACTTTAATAGTTTTTTTTAGCATAAATTACATTCTACCAATTTAAAGGTATAGAACCTTATGATTTGCTGTAAGGTGTTCCAATTTTATTATATTCACCAAAAATTAATAGAAATGTTACCAGATGTTTCACAAACCTACTCAATTCTATTAATCTGAATAATCATAAATAATTAAAAGAAATACCTTGCACCATGGATCTCCTAGCAATTGTAACTTAGGCCCTATGAGCTTCTAATTCATCACTTGAGACTCATAGTTTTTGTTTTTGTTTTTAATGTTTTAAATTAAGTTTTATACGATAAAATCCTAAAAAAGAGTGAAAAAACAAAATAAGTATATTACATACTAATATTGTATTTGATCCATAATGGAGTAGAATACCTAACATACCTCAAAACATAGCATGTATATAGGTTAGAAACCTAGAAGTAGTGAAAGTATAAAATACTTTGTAATTACCTTCCGAAATGCGTGACCCTACATAATATGTGACAATTCATGGCTAAAGCGCTCTAAAGGGATCCCATTGTGATCCCTTAGTCATTCCTCAAAGATAGGCTTTAGTTTCTTATTTTTTCTGAGAAAAGTAGAAACAAAGAGCAAAATGGCTCCAAAAGCAAAGTAGACAAGAAGTTGGCCAAAGTGCCAAATTTCTAACAAAATGCCAACATGTATGGCAATTAACAAAATGAAAAAGGGGTGCAAAGTGAGGAGGGAGTGGCCTTTTATAGTATACTTCTCCAAGGCCCCTCCCCCTCTCAATTTACCTAACAAACTACCTAGAATAAAAATCAAATTACCACTGATTACTAAAAATGAAATCCATTGCTGTGATCATTCTTACTTTGGGAGAAATGTTGAAAATGGCAAATGGATTGTGCCATTGGCTTTGAAAGGCCCATATGAGCATAGAGACCTCCTACTTCCAAGTTAATTGGTTTGCAAAAGCCAATGAATTGCAAATCAAAGAATTTGTAAAAAACCTAAATGATGGAGTTTGCATTTTTCAATGAATTGATTAGTCTGGGTTATTTTGAGGTTCAAAAAAGTAAGAAAGGAATCCAAATTGACTTTATTTGGACATCGCAAGCTCTCAGTATGTTGGTCAAACCATCGAATGTTTTTAAATTTTGCTTGAATTTGGTATAGCTGCCAGTTCTAGTACTTGTCAATGTCGAAATGCCTTAAAACTTGACTAAATGATTTATTATGATATTCAAAAATATCCTAATTTTTAGTGGAATTTTACTGCCACTTGAGTAACTTCTACAAATTTTTTGTTGTTGGAAAACAAGGTTGACTTCCCATAGAGTCATCTTTTGCAATTCGGAAAATTCCAAAAAATATTGGATAACTTTTAAAAAGTGCCCAAATACTAAGTAAAATTTTATATTTCTACTTGGCACTATTTATAGGAAGATTGAAATTTATTATTTCTTGGTTAATTCTTCCAGAAGGGAATCATTCTAATAATAGGGAATCTGGACTAACTTCGCTATTGATCTCCTGGCGTGTTTATATGCTAGAAACACCTCTCTCCAATTCTTGGTTTCACTTTCTTCATATTGGTTGGATTTTACTAACATGGTGCAAAATAACTTTTCATTGTTTTCTCAAAATAGATGGTAACCTCCATATAGGTTATCTGTATGAATTTCTGGAATAAGTAGGACATTTTCCTATCATGTACTACCAACTCCTACAACCTATGTTTTGTCACATGCACTTAAAGGTTAGGCACATGGTATAATCTAATTTAGGCATCTTTCTTCTATTTTGGCCTACAAAGCCTAATTTTCTCTCAAACTCTTTACTGACCTTTTAGACACCTAATTAAAATTTAAAATTTAATAAAAAATAGAAGTGCTTAAGGCACTTTAAAACTTTTAGAAATAACATTAGAGAAAAATTTAGGCCTTAAAAAATTCAAGTCGTTTTCCTGCATGAAAATGTGCAATTGAAGAAAATATTAGCCTAAATTTACTTACACAGAATCATGCCTGTGAAAGTCAACTTGTGTGCTTCGTTAGATGTTCAATTAAAAAAATTATTATTATTATTATTATTACTAATTTATTAAATAAATAAATTATTTCGTTGTATTTGCACATCCGCTGAAAATCAAATGGCCCTTCACATGGACCAAATTTTCTTTAATGACTCACCATATTTGTAGGGATTTCTACCAAATACAATGCAAACAATCTTTTTGTGTCTTTTTTACTATAAAGTCTATGAAAATTGAGCAAAAGCAAAAAAATAAAAAATCTTGAGACCTAGGTGACAACTACGGGGTCCACATATGCACCTAATTCTTGCATGGTTTTAGAACCCAACACTCACATTCACAAAGCTTCACTTGTCTAAACTCTGAAATCTAAAATCAACAACTTGGAATCCTTGCTCTATGTTCTACGCTCATGTAGCAGCAACACCTGAGAGTGAGGATCCTAATTCCTATATCTATAATTAGGGACAAAAAGATGCATTCTTCGTTCAATCACTTTCCACACCATTAATTCTCAACCAAATTCTATTCTAAAAAGTGTTGCTAAAAATTAAGAAGGTCAGAAAGAAGGTATTAAAAATTCATAAGGATCCCTATTAAGGGAGTTATATGATATTAAGATTCAAACATCTAATTAAGGCTTGGAGTGATGATTTGTCAATTCATGCTAGACTCATTCATTGCACTAAGGTAGGAGGTCCTGAAATCGACTGGGCATTAAAATCGCCCACCCTACTCATATGTACACTGCTTCTACATGTTGCTTTTCCATAGCCTTCAGCGATGTACAAATAGTGTACATTTTAGGGGGTGGGCGATTTCAGAGTCCTATGCCACTTCAACTTCAAAATTTCATAACTAATTCTAGAAAGTTCCAAAAAATATGAAACGACTTGGGTTAGATGCCAATTCCTCTTGTCTTTCAAAGAAAATTCAGTGAAAAATATTTTGAGGCGTTTCACCTCCCCAAAATTCAGTTTCAGCTCTTAAATGAGCGATTTCAGAACCTCCTACCTTACTGCTTTCAGACCATTAGAGGAAATTTCAGCCCTCGAAGGGGCCACGAGTTTTGACCTCCCCCGGTGCAATTATGGAAAAAAATTTTAAAAAAATATATTTTTTACTTTTAAATATTTGGGTGCTGAGTGGCACTACTTGTGCCACGTCAACACCACATCAGATTTTTATTTTTATTTATTTTTTAATTTAAATTTTTTTTTTAAATTAAAAAAAATTTAAATTTTTTTTTTTTTTTTTTTGTAATTGCACTGCAAGGGTGCCGAAAATAGAGGCTTCTTTGAGGGCTAAAACTTTTTCTAATGCCTATTATCTTCATTGCCGCCATCAACACCTTCTTCAAGCTTCAACTCACAAATGAAACAATAGTCTTCATAATTTTTCATTGATTTCTTCTACAACGAGATCAACGTTGATGGCAAGCTAGCTGGCGGGGCTCAATGTTAGCAAACAAGGTAAGTAGACAATTTTGCAATGAGAATTCAATTTCATCTATGTTTGGAGCTGAGCAATCGGAGTTTTAACCATAGCCCACACTTACTCAATCAATTGGAATTCACAATGGTACCAAAGGGTCTTCACAATCTTGTGCTGGTGTGAGATGCAATTTTGTAGCTTGCAAATGTAGAAGGCAAGTGCAAATCTTTGATGAAGGTTAATAAATTCAACTTTGTCTACGGTTGTCCATTCTCATTTGGTGGCACCACAATGTTGTTGCAATCTAGCCAAGTCCAAATATCAACAATTTTGGTCAATAAATTGGCTACAAATCCACCTTCCTAATATGGTACTTCATGCCATCCATATAAATATGCATTTTGCAAAATTTCAAGCTTCTGCAGGGTGGCTTTTTTAATGATATTCTTGGCTATTTCCATGGAAGTCACTGTTATTAGAAACAATGACATGTTTTTAACAACTACTTTATTTAACTTATATAACTAAACTTGAGGTAATCAATCAGACTTTGTTCTCACACGGATATTGTCAATATACTGGGCAGAGATAGGAGAATAATGCATTGTGTAGGAAAATTTAAATTGATGAATGGTCCCTTCTAAGCTCGTTCTAGCGGCTTTTCAGAGGCCTATAATTTTCTAGAATGGCATAGTCTATAGTCTTGTAGGAGTATCATGCATAGCCCATCAAAAAGCTTCTCAAAGAGCTTGGTAATAAAGTTTCCATGATAATCATGAAAATCCAGGACGATTTTAGTAGTCCAAACAAGTTCATGAATTGTTGTCCAAACATTGATGTTGTCAATTGGTCTACCATGTACAACCATCCCTTGAGCTTTTCTTCTTAAGTATTAGCTTCAGCATGCTATCTCAAACTAAAAGAGCGTCAAGCTTGTTGTCTTGAGCATAGACTATAAATGCATCGAACATCACCATTACAAGCTTTTGACCTTGTTCATTCACAATTTCCTTTGCCAAAATCCAAGTCTGCTGACTACAATGATCTAAGTGGCAATATGACTCGTCGAGACTGACTACTGTGGTCCAAAAATATAGGCAAACTATTGGCATTCAAATTACTCAATTGTTGTTTGACGTAGGTGTTGCAATAGTCAATGATAGCTTGTGAGTCATGTAGAATGTTCCTCCAGTTGCCTTTGCCATAGTGAAAAACCATCATCTTCAAGTATTGCCGCCACATCTAGACATTGAAATCAACGTCCTCCTTTCTCAATTCAATCACTAGTAGCTTGGTGTGGACCTGATTGACAGACTTGTTCCCATCCATAACTAATTGGCATGAACTTGCTACACCACTCAGGGTAATGACTTTTTGTATGCCCAACGACTTTTCGATTTTGGATGCCCAACGACTTTTTGTACCAATGTCTCATTGAACAAACGAATTGCTTCATATTCCACATTTTCACTCACTCCTGTGACTAAGCGATAGGAAGACGCTTGCAAGAGTTGAGTTTCCTCCATTCAGTGGCCAACAGTCCAACTCGAAGAAAGTGTTTGTGAACATTAATAAGAATGTAGAATTTGTTTGGAGTAGTGGGTGCAAATGTGCGTCTAGATGCAAGCATAGTCATCATTGAATAGTTCAAAAGTTATTAAATGTGGCAACATCACGGTCTTTTTGTTTAGTTTTGGACAAACTCCAAGAAGCTCAAAAAAGACCTTAGGTATTTAGGAGTAAAGGTTTTCAAAGAATATCATTGTTTCATGATAATAAACAATGAAACATTTGTTGAAAATTCTAATTAACACTAATAAAGAAGCAACAATTCAAAAAGTAGTGAAGTGAAGTGAAGTGCCTGGATACTTATAGATTTATAGAACCTTTTAATACTTTCTATGGAACTAAAATTCTTGGTTGGTGTCTTGCATCATTGAATGGAACCTTATTCCATGTCATTGTTGACTCATCTGTGTATGTGGGTGTTGCAAAGTTTGTAAACTGATTTCATCTTCGAAACCAATAGAAAGTAAGTAAAAATAATATGGAAGGATAAGTCATGCATGGAAACACATGAGGAAAAATTCCAAGCTTGCAAAAGGCCGTTTGATTACATGCTGCAATGTATTACCGGAAAAAAAATTAAAATAAATAAATAAAAATCAAGCCCACATGATCAGTAGTAGTGCCACATCAAACTAGCGATTTCAAAAATATTTTTTAATTTTTTAATTCAAAATAAATATTTTTTAAAAATTATTTATTATTTTTTTATTATTTTTTTAAAATTCCCCTGTCATTGCACCACGGCCAAAAGTCAAACGGTCTTGTTTAGGTTTAGATTTTTTGTAATGTATGATTTCCTTTTTTCACTACTAATATGTCATTGAACAAACAATCCAAGAAAGTGTTATCATACCACAACAATAGAAAATTCTTTTACAATTTTTTTTATAATAGAATCTTTTAAGTTAAAATTTTTTTATAGACCTTCACCACATGAATGGGCAAAATTTAAACCTTAACCTTTAAAAGATGTAGCCCCCCATGACAAAGGTAGTAACCAAAATTGCTCTCATTATTGGACAAATATGTACTTTCTTTGTTTCTATAGTGAACAATGAAGTCACTCTTTCGATCTCAAGGGCCTTCAAGGGTTAAACAACATAGGTTCTTAAAATACAATGTGAAACAATGAAGTTATTCTTTCGCCCTCAGTGTCCTTCAAGAGTCAAATAACATAGGTTTTCAAAATACAATGAAAAATCTTAATCACTCTATTTGATTACATCAAACCTCAATGTCCATCACTCTGTGTGCTAGCATTTTGCAACTAGATATGAATGAAAAAATTTATATTTATTTTTTGAAGATGAAGTCATATGTACACTACAAATCATAAAATTTTCAAATTTTTTGGAGAAATTTGAAATTACTATGAGTTTTTTAAGAAAAAAATGTAAAAAATTCATATCAAATAAATAAAAAATATACTTGAAATTTTCGAAATTTTCACCATAAATGTATATTATAGTATAGAGCATCATGGTATAAACCAAAATGACACGGTCATTTTGGTTTATACCATGATGCTCTACACTATAATATACATTGAGTGCAACTAATGAAATGAAGTTTAAGTTACGGGCCCAAAGTTCATAGTGCTATAAAAGTATTGAAATTTAAGAATTTTTGAAATTTTCCAACGGTACCAAAAACTTAAACTTCATTTCATTAGTTGCACTCAAATTCAAAAAACATCATTTTAATCATTTTTATGGCTGAAATTTACATCAAGAGTAAATAGCACTACAAGGGTGATCCATGGATTGAGCATCTTTTTCTTTAAAAAAGTCAATAATACCATAATGAAGGAATTAGGAATATTATTCACTGAAAATGTACTCAAGTACCTTCAACAGCAACAAAAATTAGACAAAAAAACATTTTTTCCATCCAACAATCTTAGATGAAATCATCCATCAGACACATCATACACTTAGTGTACAGTACACAGGAGTGTTACAGGGTTAAGAGTGGAGAATTTGTTTTCCTATTTTCAATAACTAGGTGACACTTTCAACGACTTCCAGGCCAGTAACTGGCTTACTGGCATCGCCAAAGTCTATTTTCATTTCACCTGAACTTGCAAGTTTTGCTCGGATCTGGTCTCATCCATGACGATCACATGATGTCATCATGTTCAAATTTATAAGGTACGTCAACATTTCTAACTGGAAGGTTCTCTAAATCCGGATATCACTATGTACACTTCACGTCAATACAATTCAAATCCAATAAGTTAAATTGATAGAATGGGTGTCTTCCTTTGGTCTACAATACCTCCACGTGTTCAACCAACGGCAGCTTCATTGCCTCCAGAATCTCCAGAGCTGCAGAAGAAGAGATCAGATTAGTATATGGGCAATACAAAGAGCTTCTCACTTAACAAGAATTTGGGTCGGAAATCAAACAGATTTGTCATTGTACCTGGTTCATATATTTCTGCTGACAATGGACGCAGAACACCTCTCGTCTTCACCGCACCAAACAGCAGCAGCTGCTCCAGCGAAGCAGAGTCAGTGAAGATAAGATAAAAGGTAGAGGATACTATTTGCATCAATTTTAGCATTTAAAGAAAAATGTGGGAGTGTGAATTCTCGAAGATCTATAGAGCTGTGGAGAGATCTTTAGTACGAGAGTCAAATCCGTTGAGATCATATTTGGATTATAACGTATGAACTTTTAATGCAATTTCAAAGTGGAAGGTGGTAGAACACTGAAAGTAGAAGTACTAGAAAGACATGTTCGGAGTTGATGAATGTTTAAAAGTATAAGAATCCAAGGGTTCATTATTATCTTATGAATTCAGTTGATTGAATGACATATCAAGCCGACACAATGAGGTAGTTAATTGGTGCTCAATTCATCCCTTCTTACCTCAGCTGCAATTGCTGCTGGAATACCAACAGTTCGCGCCATAGCTGACTCCGGCCTTCCGGAACCACAACTATCCACGGATTCCCCAAACGCTAACAATGTTGCCGTATGCCGCTCTTTGCTGCCGTCAAAGACAACGTCCAACTCATGGTGTAAAAGCACCATATCCTGCGCCCAAGATATCTCAACAGATAAGCACAAAGTCTTGAATCGATTACCATTCCAAACAATAATCATATTTGGTGCCGCGGCAATCGAGAATGAAGAATAGGATCAGTACCTTTTCATCTGGCCCAAAAGTGAGTTTCTCTTCCATTCGTTTACAGAGCACTTCAAAAATGTTTTTACAAGATGCAGGAACAGACTCCTCAGCATCAAGGCCTAGCCACCTGTTTGTTCAAGAGACGACCGAATTAGTAATCAGGGAGACATACACTAGGAATGACTTCAGAATCCTATGATAGTCTCAGTTGGTGATTCCCTGCCGGTATTCATTATATAATTGGACTCAAGGACCCCTTGGATTTATTTTCTCACGAAAACCTCTGGACCCAGTTTAATAGCAGCGCCAGTGAACAGCAACTGACCTTATGCAAGTTGCAGCATTCTCAGCAGCAGACGTATCGTTCTTGCAGCAATTAAGAGTCGCCAATGCGTGTGCAAGCGAGTTGTTGTCACCAGCATTGAACTTCTTCCTCTCTTCCGACTCATCAACGTTGTGAAATGTTTGCAAGAGCAGAGCAGTGAGGATGACGCTGTAAGTAGGTGGACCAGAACCAGGTGGAGCATTAGGGTCCAGCAAGGGATTCTCCGTATCAAAGTAGCCAAGCTCACCTAACGCATCCATTATCTTACTGAACCCTCGATATCGGAGTGTGGCCCGAAAGATAGTTGAGGCTTCTTTAGAGATTCCATATAGATCACCATACTTGAGAGAGTCTCTGTTTGGTAACCGTTCCAGAGCAAAGGCTGGCGTACTTCGCAACCGGACGGGCAGGGCTGCTGAAAAGAGCTTCTCACCTGCACGCGAGCGTTGCTTTTATTCGACGTGTTGAAAACAAATAAGGAAATGGATAGCCTGGTCTCAAAAGACCTCCGATTGACGAAGTTATTAATGTTAACTTAATGTTATTCCGATAGGACATTGATTAAATATTAAACCAAAGTATACAACAAATTCAAATTATAGTTTACTTAATTGGTGATTGACGGAAGGGAGACCCTCAAGGTCATACCAGGAACTTCAATTCTTTGACCATCCTGCAGATAGACAGCTGCGTTGCGT
The DNA here is from genome assembly GCA_951799445.1 of Pseudisothecium myosuroides. Taxonomy (NCBI): domain Eukaryota; kingdom Viridiplantae; phylum Streptophyta; class Bryopsida; order Hypnales; family Lembophyllaceae; genus Pseudisothecium; species Pseudisothecium myosuroides. The sequence goes on along the minus strand of OX637288.1, from coordinate 4,821,891 downwards.
CCCGCCTTAATTGCGCCAGCAGGATTCCAGCTGCCACATGTAGAGAGAACACTCAGTGATCACTAAGAGGCGTAGAAGGTTGCTTATGAGAAACTGATTCAGACGCACACGCTACAGACAACAGAGCATTCTCCCGAGCGCCTCAAATTACCCACAAAGTTCCACGCTGAGATCTACAAACCTGAACTTGTAACCAAGCGGGTTGTTTGCAGCTTCTGGGGCTGGAAGACCTCCACAGTAAGAAACAAAAGCCTGCACACGACCCCCTCGCTTGTGTGCCGAGTCTATCATCTTCATCGCCATCAAGTGATCTGCGAAGAGGAACAGAATAGTTGGGAAAAACTGAGCTTTTTAAGGAAATTTGTTATGAAAGAAAAAGTTAGAAAAGAAAAAGCTACATGTACATGAATCCCCAGAGATACGGCAATCACTAAATCACCCAGTTAAGTGAATACCAATGCCAGGATCCAGACCCATTTCACAAAGCAGGGTCACACCAGCTTCTTTAGCTTTCCCATCCAGGGCTTGCATGGCTTCACTCACATAACTCGCTGTCACTAGATGCTTCTTGAACTGCATGGTCCACAATAGAATTTGAGCCGCGACAAGGTTCAATAAATTCAACAAACTTGGAATAGTCAATACTTGAATTCTTTAACTCTAGGTCCGTCACACGAACCTAAAGTGATCCTCAATTCGAATCAAAACCCTGAGCAAAAATTTGTACGAAATTATACCCTCCAAAGAGTAAGTAAATAACTCCGTGTTAACAGTGAATGCAACAATTTAGTGAATAACATCAGGGTGTCGCATTGAGAGACGGACAAAAATGGCTCTACAGCTATGGGCTCTTCCGAGGAACCTAGCCGATTTAAATTATGTGTTCTTGTTGTCAACCTAATAAATATAAATAGATGAGTTCGAATCCAAGACTTCTGTATTCAAGAACTTAGGTTTGGGAAGGTGTAGAAAAGACATAGAGACATACCTTGATGCAAGCTATCGCCACAGGAATATGGAGATCCGCAGGAAGTAAACTTATCACGACTTTTGCCTGCTTAAGACATATGAATTTCATTCCAAAACCAACACGACTACGTACTCCCTGTGAACACCTTCTAAGCAAACAGAATGTAACGTAAAGCGCCATCGAAGCCCAATACATCTTACACCTCTACATACAAAACCTCCACAGCAGCTTATTTCAAACACCAACGTCTGAATCACATGGATTGATTACGTTACCTTGGAAATACAATCCTCCAGCTTTGCCACATCTGACGTATCTAGCTGTATGGCCGATGCATTCGGCACATCTGCAACCACCTGAAAACCCCAAACACACATGGATAAATGATCTAATACCATGGACACAACCATAGGTTCAGATCACAGGGGTTGCTACTTCAATATCTGCATCAAAGAGTTGGCAAAGCTTAGGTCGGTACCTTCAGAGCATCTTCAATGTACAAAGAAGCCACCGTCACCGAAACACGTTCCCCACTCGATCCATTGTCAATAGGAGAGCCTCTCTTGGCTCGAAACTGTCGTTCTGTTGACGTCAAGTACTTCACTGCTGACTCACACATGCGACCGGCTCCCAAAATTAGCACCTGGCATCTTCCCTTCGAAGCAGACTCCTCTTCAGACCCATCATTACTTCTCTCCATTTTACTGTGCCTGCAGTTCGACCCTTGAACTGCAATCTTCGCCAACTTTTCAACAATAGTATTCAGCGCTTCCTTGCTCTCAGCTGTAACCTGTGCGAACCATTTAGTCACAGAAAAAGGTTCAGAATGTTTCCACTCTTCTGGTTGGAAAAGCACTTTAACATCTTCAAAGGATGAACAGTGGAAATATCCACACGCAATCAACCCTCTCTAATTGCACTGCCTCGGGGGGGACAATTGACTTCAGGATGCACTGTAACATTCTGAACCTTGACATGTGGACGTTTTTCGATCAGATTTGTGCAATTCATAAGAGATTCTGGAGATGCACAGGGAATGTGCAATTACAGAGGGTTGAGTGTGCCTTTGTGAATACGTCAGTTCGTACAGTATAGATAAGGACATGTTCAAATAGTCTGAGTCATCGAGTGAGACTGCTGACGGTGGCATAGATGGTCCAGAATGTCCCTCGTGCCAACTTGGCAAGTAAGGAGCTCGAACATGGCCACGGCAAGTAAGTATCCCATATCAGCGATAAGGACAATGAAAGTAATCATGAAGTCACCTCCAGATCGGCATGGGAGGTCTCGTCGTCTGACTGCCCAAGCTCCCAAGTTGCAAGCCGGTAGCGACCTCCTCCGGAACAGATTACGTCAAGAGCCTCATTGATGAGATGTTGATCGAACAAGTGGCCACTCAATGACACCTGTAGCCCAATTGAAATCTCTTCCACGTCAACGATAAGACAATGTGACATCGTACAGAAGAAAATTCAGTTGTGCAGAATTAATAGTAGTTACAGTCAAGAAATTCACAATCACATTCACATTCAGAACAAAAGAATCAAAAGCCGGTAACCTGTGAAGTGACCAAAGAATGGCAAAACAACATCTTTTTTCTCAAGATTCTGTTAAAAACTCTCTATCATAATACCATACAAGCAAGAGCCCGGCAATGAGCAAGCATTGCAAATGCAAAGGAACTTTGGAAAGACACAGAAGAAGACAACATCTGGAACTCAATGTAACGAAGTAGCATTTTCCTGCAGAAGTGGAGCTTACTACTGTGGACAAGGAGCTTGTGTTTATATCCTGTATTTCCTGAAGATTTGTTGTTTGCCTGCAATGAAACACGGACATGCTTCAGAACCTTGATTCAAGTAAATCAGCGAGAGATACGAGAGGTCCAATTTGGGACTTTTGAGCCTTCACGGGGTTGAAATAACTCCGGATACGATCGTCTCCAAGACTTCAGTAAATCATATAATATGCACAATGGTTATTATATTACCAAATAAATTATCATGGTTTGAAAGACGTACAAGGGAGTGACCTCGCGCAATTTCTGGATATACTTATACATCTCCATTAGGCTTCCTTCGTGGGCAATACACGCATCACGCAGTGGAGCAGGAGCCTCTTCCAATTTCCTTGCGTTAGCGAGACTGACCAAAAATGGGAACAATGCATTCCCAAAATGCTTCGTGGACTGCACAACAGAACACAACTTGTCATCTCTACTGAATGATGACATTCTAATACGTCCTAACATTGCACCAATAAACACATATGCAAAGAGCTAAAAGTTAAAGGAGCAGAAAGCCACACCTCCCTCGGAAGTTCTGTCGGGAGGCAGTCGATGGCCATGAGGAGTACACCTTCGCCTTCCATGTCGTTTTGAATACTGTCATCCTCGGGATTATACCTGAAAGATGAACAAACCCGTTGAACTTACGAACTTGTAGCAGGATTGAATTAATTTCAACTACAAGCGTGTCGACTTCACGAATTTCATGAAAGATGAGTCTTTTGAACAGAAAATTTCTGTTACTATCGGACGTTCTCGAGAACGTTCTGAGGGTGAGCCGGTGCAAAAACCTGAAGAAGGGATTATGTATTGAGCTGTACTTCTTTAAGAACTCCATAGAACCTCCCTTATCACAGGTAATGTCCGCTATGACCAATAGTCGGTTCTGCCCCGTTCTCCGCAGGTCTAACAATTCCTTGCTTGTGAGCAGTCTTGGAAACCTTTGCTCCCAGTACATGCAGTTCACTGCAGAACCAGATGAGAACGTCAAGCCCAAGAAACCCGTATCTCACCTTCCGTATTGGTGTCAAACAAGACAGACTACAAAAGACCAGAGCATGAATAGGGACCCAATTTACCCTTGAGACCGAACACTGAGGATGGCAGCAACGGTGTTGAGAGCGAAAGGCAAATTATTTCTGTGAGAATTCCACTTACCAATGACAGAAGCATGAGGGGCGATGGTCTTTGCAAAAATTGATGAGTAGTCCTCTGGATGTTCGTAGTAGTGGTGCTGAAAACATATGAAAACACAAGTCAGAGGACCTCAGTCCCACAGCCTCACTAGAAGACTTAAGCACTTGCCTGAACTTCTGAATCTAACATGTCTACGTACATGGGAGAGATCTCCCCATAAACTTGCGAATAAATAAACTGACCCAAGTGCCTAATGCGAAGACCTGATGAACAGTGGGTCATGCAAAAAAAGTTCTAGAGCAAAACCTTATCAAAAGGACCGGAGGAAGCCTTTGGTTCCACCATGTGCTCTGCCGAAACCACGCAACCAAAGACTTTGAAGTTAATCCCTTTGATTGGAACCTGGAAATGGACCAGGATCTTAAATCAGTACAGTGGTCTCAAGGAACTCGCCACCCAGAACAAGCACTAAAGGAATTGGTTTGAATCTCTCCTAAGAACAGCTATTCCGTTTAGCTTCAATGAACAGGTCTTGAGTTACTCCAGGGATTAAAAGAAGCACTGTAATTTGGTTAGATATAATTAAATAAAACTCAGTACCAGTATCATATAGTCTAAAATGAAAACTATTATCTAACCTTTGAAGATGAAGTGCCAGTGAGTTCGTGAAGCCTGGATGGGTCTACATATTCATGAGGTAACAGGTTCAGAATTTCCTGTGCTCCAGACGAAACTGCAACCACGCGAGGAATCATCCATTGTGAGTATCAAACACAAAAACACACATTCATTGTTTGATTTCATTATTCTGAAGTGAAAGTCTCATTCGGAATGGTCTCAAACATTTTGAAACGACAGGTACGAATAGCCAGTGCGTACCATTTCCAGTGCCAGTAAAAACAAACACAAGAGGACATATTTCTGGAGGAAGTCCCGAACTTTTGAGCTCTTCTCCAGCTGCAAGAACAGCCTGTTTCGCAGCACTCAAGCTCGTGTACATGTAAGTCGAGCCAATGGACAGGAAAGGAGTAGAATAACCCTGGTTCAGTAACCCTGCCACCATGAAATCAACCACACCTTAACACCTCCCACACATATAGAGTGTTCACATTCAAATCCCCCCAAAACACAATACTAATGAAAACACGATACTTTTGAGAAAACTACGATTCTTCAGGCATTTAGGGTTGCGTTCTTTTCTTACATTCGCCCAAGCCACGAAGTCCATCAATCATGCCTGCGTATCCCGCAAATTGCCCAAAATATACACATCTCACATTGCTATCTTTAATAAGTTCGTAGTCGAACAAGGTTATTCTCCTCTCAAGCACCTGGCGCAACCAATGTCTAAATCAGAACCCAATGCACGTTATTGTAAAGACTTTGGGAACTGATGAATCTGAAGCAAATTAGGAATAAAAAGGAAAGGAATTTAAAAACCTTGTCAAGCAAGGGCATGTTCTCGGGCTGCGCTTTGTGAGTGTGGGAAAAGAAAGCATACGACCTGTCTGGTAACAGGGTTTCAGGCTGCATCACACAAACATACCCACCACGTTGAAAAAACTTAAAATCAATAAATTATTCTTTTCGCGAATCTCGGTTCATGTCACCGTCCATAATCAAATCCAAAAAGCAGAAAATGATGCCCTTTCGCACCGTGGGTTGTTTGACTCCCAGAATGAGACCGCACTCTGAGAGATCATTGGTGATCTCACAACCCGAGTCTTTGTAAATTGCATCTTGATAGATGCGTTTGGAACATGGTTGTACCAAAATCCGTTTCACCCCAGATTTAAGAAGCTTGGCACAATGATGCGGAGATAAAGGAGCGCGCCTTTCCCACTTGTTGGTTTGCTCTTTCAGCACACCGACAACCCCATTACCACGCCGCGGTGGTCCTTGGTCTGCCATTCCTACCATTGATCTTCAATACCCTGAAAGGTGTATCCAAGTGTACACAAGTGAAGACTTATTGCAAGCACACGACGAGTTAATATGAAAACATCTATCAGTCAATTGTCGATCCTCTGGTTTACAATTCCCCAGCATGTGAATAATCTTCTATGAGTATCCACTCTGCGTTTTTGGCACGTTCAGGAATTAGGGGTTCTAGGTACGCAGACAGATGCATTTTCTCTTATACTAAAGGGAAATGTGATTCAATTACTAATTATTCAAAGGGACGTGCGATTCTCCGTGACATTTCTACAACTGCAGGTCAATGCAAATCAGCGTTGTATCAACTTGGTGCTTGAATTATATCACGATCGATGAGTAGTTTTGAAAATTCAGCAACACAAAACTTTCGAATCCACGAAAGTCAGCATCAAGGATACAGACGCACTCTCTCACCTCAGGGACCAGTTGGTAGCATTCCAGGTCAACGGTGTCGCTTCCTATTACTGGCAATAGGTCAAGCTCCCCTGGGTCAAGTTGCTCTGTTGTCATCAGATGAATTCGATGTGAGTAACCAGGAAATTCACGAGTTATCGGAAAGACTCTCTGTATTCTTTGGAAGCCCTAAAGAAGAAACATGTTGCACACGAACATGACATAAAGGCTTACAAGCTTCCGACCACTTGTTCTCGAACATGAGGATGCTATTCACAAAACGCAATTAAGACTATTGAGCATTCTGACTCCTCTCTCTCGCGTGCAATCTTTTCTGTCACCACACATAATTTGTAAAGAAACAACGAAATGAGCCTGGAAATCATCACAAACTGAAATCGCCCTCGAAAATCAAAGCTCGAAGATTGAACAAACTCATTCATTTTTTTCAATAACAAAAGCAATTAAAAAGAAAGTCCTCGGAAACCGTCCAGAAACTAGGCTAATTACAGGCAAATAAAAACAATGCGGTTTAGCTAACGACAGCAGCTCAATTAAAACCCCAAATCAACAGAATTAACAGAAATTGGTGAGCATCCAGACTCCTCTCTCCTCGCAATCCTGGTTTTTTTGCCGCCACACACAATTTGTTGGGGAAGCAGTGAAAGAGCACGGAAGCAGGAAATGATCACAAACTCAAATTGCCCTCGAAAATCAAGCTCGAACATACAAAAATAACAAAAATAAACTGCAATTAAGATAAATTCCCAGGAAATCGTCAAAAAACCCACGATCAATTACAGGCATCCCAAAGCAATGCAGTGCAGCTACGACAGAACCCCAATTGGAACCCCAAATAGAAAGAACCGAGTGCCCAACAGGCACTCTCATGGACATGATTTTCCCACAGCGAAAACAGAGCATCCCAGTACAAATTAACGACGGAGACTCACGAAGCACCCAATGGAATCTGAATCCACGCACTGGAAGATCTAATTAAAAGCGCAAGTAGCGACGCGCAATTCACAAGAACTACAAAGAATGAAAGGATGAGACAGGGAGAGAAAAGAAGGTACTGTAACTTACTTACTGCGGGTGGCCAGAGCACAACGTCCCGAAGTCCCGCAGCCGCAGCAACAATTGCAACGGTGATCCGCGGTACTCGCACAGTCCACAAGCTGACAACGGATGTGAAGCAACTGAAGAGTGACTTGAATTCACATTCCTGGCAGCCCAGAAAAAAGAATTAATCCTGGAAGTCCAGTTGCAATTGGAGTTCTGATGGCTCAAGCAAGGAGAACGATGAATTGATGATGCAAGTTCGATGATGCAAGTAAGTTGTGCATGGGATCGTGCACTCACGCCGGAAAGCGTATGACGGGGAGAGTCCCGGCTTTTTTAAATACCGGCGGGGCGGGGCAACCTCAAGCTCGTGGGCTGAGTGGGCTGAGTGGGCGGGGCGGGGGGAAGAGAGTGGAGTTCATACGTAACCGTAGGATGATGCAGGGATCTAAGACGACGTGGCCGGCAGGGGGAATCGGCTGATGGAACTGATGATGAATAATAATAACTGCATACAACACGTGGGAAGCTAGCCCTTATTACTTTTGTGTTGAAATTGTTAGCTCTAAAATACCGTGGATTATTTCTTCTTATGTTGTTGTTCCTTGACTATGTTTTCACCAAAAATGCTCCACAACTGCCATTTCTAGTACAAGTACTAAATTTTTGAAAAATATCATTTTTGGACACATATAATCGTAGGATCTTGTAGTACTCTGGTTTGAGAATATGTGGAAAAGATTTCAAAAAATTCCATCGTGTAGATTGGAAGATATTAGGGTTTGAAGTGGCAAAAGTCCTTTTTTGGCCCTGCAAAAAATCGGGCAGCTACACTTCACAAGGTCAGATTATTATGAAAAAAATTCCGAAATAGTTGTACTTCTTTGGATTCATTCTACAGGGCAAGTTGGCTACATGCTTGAAATTTTTTCAGATTATTTGGAATTCTACAACATATAAGAAAAAAATAGTAAGTAGAAAGAAGTAGAGAATGGTTCAAAACACTAAATTGTTAAGAAGTTAATTATGGAATTGAAAAATGCCAATCCCAATTGTTGCAATGTTGTAATAAACAATCTACATCCTACGATTTTATTTTTTTTGAAAAATATTGAAAATTGAGTGAAATAAACGACTTCAAAGTTTATTTTAGAGTAGACAATCCATAACTGCCCGCAAACTAAAAATCCTCATAATGTTTGACTCATTGATCAGAATGGAATGATTCAAAACTTTCCACGTATATATAAATCTAATAAACCAATTTCAAATTTTTATTTTTGAAAAAAGTGATTTTTTCTGATCTGCCCGGACTGCCCAAGGTTGAGAAGCAAACAACATATTAGGCCATAACTTTTGACTCGTATTTCCAAATGTCATGAAATTTGGTGCATATGAAAGATATTCTTCGTCCCCACCTTCTATAAAAATTTCAGCCCAAAATATGCAAATCTCCAATCACACGTACCTGCCCAAAAATTCTATGTTGCCAAAAAAGGCATGTTGGTCCTTTAGGGGTTAAACTTTACTTTTCCTTTAACCCCTAAAGGACCGTTTGTCCCCTTGGGGGACAATTTGGGTCTAAGTAGGTTCCTATTGTCTCAATTTGTAGTGAATTTTTTTGAATTTTTTTCAGGTTGTGTAGTTTTGTGAGAGCTTTGTGGAAATATAATTTTTATTTCAATCGATGACCGGAAGCAAAAGTTATGACCCAATAAGCCAAAAATAGAGAATGGAGAATGGAACAATCACAAGAAGTCAAAATAATTTTTAAATTTTTTTTCTTCTAAAATATTATATTTTTGTCTACACGTGAAGCTTTGATTCATTCAATTTGGACTTGTGATTAAAAAGTTATGGACAATCTTAGTTTTTCGGGCAATGTAAGCATCTTCTTGAAAAAATAACTTATAGGATTCATTTTTGAATGCAATTCTTACAATTTTCTAAAAATATTTGTTAGACATGGTTTGATTTGCTTGCTAGAACAATCTCATTGTTGGGATTATTGTGTTTTAATTCCACCTTAAAGTTATTAATGGTTTCGTTTTTCCTTCATTCTTGAAGCTACTTCTACTTAACAACTTTTTAATGAGTGAAAATTAAGTTTTTTTTCCCTGAATTTTTTTTCTAGATTCTCAACTCAAATATTCAACATAAAAAGTTAAAAACTCAAAATCAATAGTACAAAAATTTTAAGTTAAAAAGATTCAAAGCCAAAAAATCTAGTCAAACAAGGGATAAAAAAATTTGTTTTCTTCACTTTGGATGCAAATATCTTGCAATCTACGTGGTCAAAGTTTCTGAAATTTCTTCCATACATACTTATACTAGTCTAGTATAAGATCCTTCTGTTAGATATGCAAAAAAAAAATTAAGTTCTTTTACTCTCCATAATAGAAATGGCAATTTCAAGTGTAGTTTGATGGAAAAAAAGCCTTGGTCCTTTAGGGGTTAAGGTAAAAGGTAAGCTCTTCAGGATTCATAAAGCGTCCTATAATGCAAAGAAACATTTTGCTTTCTCATTGCAACAACATTGTACAAATAGCGTACATTTTAAGGGTGGATGCTTGTAATAACCATTGCGTTTCAACTTCAAAAATTCATAACTAATGCCAAGAAGCTCCAATAAATATGAAATGACTTGAGTAAGATATTAGTTCCATTTGTGTCTTTAGAAAAAAAATTTGAGAAATTTTTTAAGAAATTTAACCTCCCCAAATTAATTTTCAACTCTTAAATGGGTGCTTTGTAGACCTCCTACCTTACATCTGAAGGCCATAATCCCTTAACAAAAAGTCATTGCTAAAGTAATGCATTGATTTTTGATTTATTTTTATTTTTGTAGATTCAACAATTAGATTGGTTTGCTAACTTTTTGATGTTATGTCTTTTAAAATTTAAAAGTGAAAAAATTTGACTCACCGATTGTGGGATCATTGTCATTGTTACATTGTCCTCTTAGTTTCAAAATCAAGTTTTACTAGTCCTTTACAAAGGGCAATATCATTTTTTAAGATTTTAAGTTTTAAAAGGAAAAATCCGTATGTTCTACAAGTTCAAAATTTATGAAGAATCTTGACAAAAAAGGAGAAACTTGATTTTCATTCTTTATAAAATCATTAAGTTAATAAAAGCTCAAGATGTAAAAGAAAGCTTAATTGCTAATGAATGTAATGTGAAATGGAATTCTGTCAACTTCAGTACTAAGAGTATTTTAGCAATATAAAATAGTGTAAACCTCTTTCTTAATTGTAAAATTGAAATCAAAATAAACCTCATATGCTATTTTTTCTAGAAAGTAGTCCCACTACAAAACAAAATTCTTTGTATTTCTTAACCCCTAAAGGACCATTGTCCCTACGGGGGACAAATGCGTTTTCGGGCAGGTACCTACAGGCTGAAATTTTCTCCTGATTTTTTGAAACTTTTTTTGGAGGTAGAAAAATTGATTAGCTTCAAAGGAATATAATTTTTTTTACAATCGGTGCCCGGGAAAAAAAAGTTATGACCATATAAGCTCAAAACAGGCTACGGGGGGCAGCTCGGGCAGCAAAAAAAAATGGACAAAAATTTGAATTTTTTTTTTTAATATTTTTTTTCTCATAGGTTATATTTTTGGCTATCTAGAAAGCTTTGATTCATTTCATTTGACTTTGTTATGAGGAAGTTATGGACATTCTTGTTTTTCGGGCAGTTAGAGCATCTTCTTGAAAAAAATAACTTTAGGATTCATTTCTGAATGCAATTTTTCAAATTTTTCAATTTTCTTTTTTTTGCATGGTCTGATTTACTTGTTAGAACAATCCCACCATTGGGATTAGTGCATTTTAATTCCATCTAAATTATATGAATATTTTAGATTTTCCTTCTATCTCGTACCTACATCTACTTAACAATTTTTTTAAGAATGATAATTAAGTTTTTTTTGAATTTTTTTTTTCCTGGACTCTCAACTCAATTCTCCACTACAAGCATTAAAAGCTCAAAACTCTGTAGTGCAAAAATTTTAAGTTAAAAATGTTCAAAGTCAAAAAATCCAGTCCCACAATGTGCTGAAAAACTTGTTTTTTCCACTTTAAACACAGATATCTTGCAATCTATGCGGTCAAAAATTCTGAAATTTTTTCCACACTTTTTTATACTAGTTAGGTGTAAGATCCTATGGTTAGATATGAAAAAAAAACAATTTAAATTTTTTTTAACTCTTTGCTACAGAAATGACAGTTTTCAGTGTTTTTTGGCAGAAAAAAGGCCTCGGTCCTTTAGGGGTTAAAGCCCAAATAATTACGTGGCCTTTGATTACAAGAGCCTAGGATCAATCTTAAATATGCCTATTTCTAGTACTTAAAAAAATTTAGTTTACTTTTACAATGTCCAAAAATGCATGAAAGGATAATCTAAAATCTTCTTTCACTTACAACAAGATTTGGCAATTTAATACTAGGAAAAATGTTTAACTCTAAAAAGACAAGCCCATAACTGACTACCGGTATAGATTCAAGCCTTCTAATTTTTCCCTGTGTTTTTAATCATTTTGCAGCTACATATGAATGAAATTTTATTTTTTCTCAAAGATGAAATCAAATGTTTTCTAAGAGTCATGAAAATTTCAAATTCTTTTGTAAAAATTTGAAATTATTGTTAATTTTTTTTTTAAATTAATTAATATTGACTACAAAATATCCTCAAAAAAATTTGAAATTTGTATCATAGGTATGTATTATAGTGTGTAATATTATAGTATAAACCAAAATTAACTTGGCATTATAAAATTATAAAATAAAAAAACTATGGTTACAAGCCCAATGTTCAAATTGCAATAAAATATTGAATTTTAACAATTTTCAAATCTTTCAATTTGAGTAGAAACTAAACTTAATAGACTTCATTTTATACTTTAAATATAAATTTAAAAAGTATAATTTCTAAGATTTATAATTTTAGCTATAAATTTCAATATTTTATATCAATATGAACTTTGAGCTTATAACCATGATTTGTTGATTGTCTAATTTTAAAGTGACATTGTAACTTTGGTTTATAACACAATGTTCTATACTATAATGTACATCTATGGTGAAATCTCATACTTTTCAACTATAGTATGTATTTGATATGAATTTTTAAAATTTTCTCCATATAAATTTCACAATATTTTCAAATTTTTCCCCAAAAAAATTGAAAATTTTATGACTTATATTAGACATTTTGACTTCATCTTTGCAAAATAAATATAATTTTTTTAATCCATATCTAGATGTTAAATGGCAAGAAACAAAGTGATGGATAATGAGGTTTGAAATCAATGGTTGTGGGCCCATCTTTTTAGGGTTAAACATCTTCTTCTTTAAAAAAATTAATAATACAATAAATATAAAGGAATATTTAATATTTATTTATTGAAAATGCATTCAACAACTTTTTCTTCTAATGAATGAGAATTTATTTTTATACCATCCTACAAACGTCTTTAAATCATTCAAAGCATATAAAACGCCCTCACTATTGTTTAAGGGCTCATTCAAACGCACTTAATTGTAGAATCAAAGAATGCACCTATTAGAGTATTGATTCAACACCCAGAGTCTTTGATTATAGGGGACGCCATCCTTTCATGGTCTTGCTACCAATGTTTACGGTGAACTGGCGGCTAGTTCAAAGTTAGCTGATAGAATTGTAAAAAAGACGATTGCAATTTGAAAACATCATATAAAAACCTATGAAAAAATATCTAAAATTTCTATTTTGAATAGAAAATAGAGGCAATAACCGGACTCTTACTTGAAAAACCGGTTCAATTTAGGAATTGAAGGAAAATAGCCGGTAAAACTTAACCCCTAACTGCCCAAGGCACCAGAATCTAGTGTTTGCAAAACTACCAGGTTAAATAAAGCCTAACCAAATTGTTATTTTTAGTAGTTTATATTTTTAGAAAGTTTTTCTTGAAGTCTAGTTTTAGCATTGCAAATCCGATCTTGAAAATAAATGATAGTGATTTTTCTATTCACGATTTTGTGCAAGGGTACCTAGTGCAATCTTGACTTCCCGTAGTGTTGAGAGCTCTTAGAAATGAGCCTCAAATACACTAGATCTTGGAGAAAAAATCACATTCAAAATTCATTTAAAAAAATTCTAGAGTAGATTTTAAGAAACCATAAATTGATTGGGGTTATACATGTTAGGCCCTTTAACCTCATATTTTTTTGGTCACCAACTTTTTAGATTTGACTTGTGTAAAGAAGATTGAAAGATTTTTGCAATTTTAGCACCCTCATGGTCAAACGTTATAATCTTTCACTTTATAAGTGATATTGTTGTGTTTTCTTTTCCTACGAGATCTCTAACATGTCTAGTTTGAATTTGTACGGTTACAATTCAAAAAAAATTGATACAACTTATCAAAATGTTGTCATTTTGTTCAATTTAGAGCAAATTCCAGGAAGCGCAAAACAGGCCTTGGGCATTTAGGGGTTAAAATACTTCCAAAACGCTGCTCGCTGCATTGTTTTCAGCTCCGGATGGAGTGGTGGGTATGGATGCATACGTGGCGTTGCAGAAGGTTAGTACCGAGTCAGCTGAATTGGCGAAAGGCGGCTGACAGTTGGTGAGTGTGGCTGACTAGGATCTGACCTGGCACCTTCCAATTCTAAATAGGTGTCTGCGCTTCCTGATTTTCTCCAGTTTGCCAAAACCTGAGCAGATCAATTAAAAAATCTGCCCCTCTTTTTCTAAAACCTGAGCAGATCAATTAAAAAATCAGTCTGCCCCTAATCTCAACCTCGTTATTGCAGCTACTCCAGAGTCTGAATTCTAAATATGAATTCAAAATTTCCAAATTTGATCATCTTGGAGCAGATAAATGACTATTTTTTTCAAGCTGAAAAAGTGTTAACTTTGTGACCATTAAGTTACAAGGTCAGAAGATTGTGACCCTATTTACGTAGTTTTTAAAATCCCTTTTGCTTCCTACAGAAGCGGAAGCCCCCCAACGTTGAAACCTGTGTACTAACTGTAGAATTGATCGTGCAGGCCAATCTCAAGCTGCCATGCTCTACTCAGCCACTAATCGCTGAGAATCACCAACCAATGGGTGATGCTCATATTATAACTATAATTTCTTGCAGGCATCTTCGACGGAATTATCCATCTTGTTAGAGGGAAAGAGCCTGTACACTTAACAATGTTATGTAGCACAGATCTACCCATACGTTACCAATTTAGTCCCAATGAACTTTGAAAAATCATAGAAAATTCATTTCTTGTCAAAATGGCACGATTCTACTTGCAAACAATGGTTTTTCTCAATCTCTTCAAAATACATGAGTTGACAAATAGCTTCTCCAAAGCACCTAGATAGCAAATCTTTTTGTTAACCCCTAAAGTTTCAAATTTCTTACGAGGAACTCTTGAAATTGGGGGTAGGCTTGTGTGATCATAATATTTGACAAGATTTTTTGAAATCTTTGTTAAAGATAGAATATCATATGATCTTTCTGGGAATATAATTTTTTTTTCAATTGGTGCCCCGGTCAAAACTTGTGCCACCCTAAGTCCAAAAAGCAACTTGAAGGTCTGCTAAAAAAAATCACAAAAATTTGAATTTTTTTTAGTTTTAAATCTTTTTTTCAAGGTTATGTTTTTTTCTACATTTGAAGATTTGATTCATTCTACTTGGACTACGGTAGTATTGAGAAAATTATAGACAATCTTATTTTTTGGGCAATCTAAGCATCTTCTTAAAAAATAACTAATAGAAAAAATTTATATATGCAATTTTTATAATTTTTCAAAAAAATTGTTAGATAGGGTTAAATTTGCTTGTTAGAACTATCTCAACATTGGGATTATTGTGTTTTAATTCCATCTTAGAGCTACTAACAATTTAGTTTTTCTTTCAATCTTGAACCTATTTCTACTTAACAATTTTTTAATGAGTGAAAATTCGGTGTATTTTTTGTTGAATTTTATTTCCTAGATTTTCAGTTCAATTCTTCAACATAAAGAATTATAAAATAAAAAACAGAGTGCAAAAACTTTAAGTTAAGAAGATTTAAAGTCAAAAAATCTATGTGAGCAAGTTGTAAGAAAATTTGTTTTCTTCACTTTAAATGCAAATATCTTGCAATCTACACAATCATAGTTTCTAAAATTTCTACCACGCATTTGTATACTAGTCTACTACAAGATCCGATGGCTAGATATGCCAAAAAAAACAAGTTTTAAAGTTTTTTGCTCTTCACAATAGAAATGGCAGTTTTGAGTGTTTTTTGATGGAGAAAAGGCCTTGGAACCTTAGGGGTTAATAGTATAGGCATGTTTACCTTACCTTTAATCCAAAGGCTAAGTAATATAGATGATTGAAGAGTATCCTACGTGAAGGTCAGATTTAGACATAAATTAAGAATTTTTTGGAGTATTTGAATGTTTGGAATATTACAAGTGAAATGTCCGAAATGTTGCAAAAGATTTTCATCTATAATGTCTGAATTTTAGAATAATTCTGAAACCCTATATCACGTATTGAGCCCCACATGACAAGTTTCTTAAAACAAGAAAACCTAGAAGTTGCCAAACACAAAAAAATTCAAGCGCCAAAATGCCGAATCTCTAACACCAATAGTTCGAGCTGCCGAAACCATGTACTCGCAAAAAAGAAACTA
The DNA here is from genome assembly GCA_951799445.1 of Pseudisothecium myosuroides. Classification (NCBI taxonomy): domain Eukaryota; kingdom Viridiplantae; phylum Streptophyta; class Bryopsida; order Hypnales; family Lembophyllaceae; genus Pseudisothecium; species Pseudisothecium myosuroides. The sequence goes on along the minus strand of OX637288.1, from coordinate 4,805,942 downwards.
TTCCAGCACTTCAGGTGCCAAATCAGACCTTCATGTACGGTATGTCTGATACTAGTTTTACTTTTAATGTAGGAGGTCCATAAATGGACCATCTAAGGCCTAGAACTGAATTTGGAGGAGGCTAAACATCTTGAAAAAAAATCTAGTAAATTTTCCTTGAAAGACAAATGGAATTGACATCTAACTCAAATCGTTTCATATTTTTTGGACCTTTGTGGAATTAGTTACAAATTTTTGAAGTTGGAAAAAAGTGGTCATTTGTGATCATCAAAAGCGACCACCTGCTGAAATGTGCATAGTTGGTACATTGAAGAAAGCAAAATGTACCTCTGAGTCATGTTCGCTTGTATTGCCCAGTCCGAGTTTGAGCCTCCTACCTTACCGATTCTTCTATGTGGACAACAGGGCTTTTTTTTTGGCGAAATTTCGCCAGATTCCAACTCCCTCTGACAGATTTCCGCCACTCTGCCTGGCTCCCTCCAAATATTCACCAACAAACGGAGGGCACAGAGGAACTCCACTATTCATCTACAGTGCGAAAAAAAAAGCCCTGGTGGACAATACTGCAATCCATGGCCGAATTGCAGAGAACATGTGAACATGAGTGGTCAATTAATCATCTGTGTGAAGTTGGAGTGCAGGATGCAAGCGAGTTCTAATCCATCACCAAGTTCATGACAGGTGCAAAGACACCTCATCTACACAAAATAGTGAAATTAGGTTGCCCCACACTAATTTCTCATATCTAACACTTTCAGACATAGTCAACTATAGTCTGGGGCAACCTAATTTCGCTATTTTGTGTACTTCACAGTGAGCTTCTTGCTGTCAACCAGACTTGAGTCTCTTCATCATAGAACAAGCATCCTGTAAGTTAGTGGCGTGATTCACAAGCAATCCAAATGAATGAATGTAAACTACTTGTGATGTTAGGCCAAGGGGGGGGGGGGGGGGGGCACAATTTCTTGATCGTGCTTCCACATCTGGAAAGATTTTCCACAGTTCTCCTTTTCACATAACTTGCCTTGAGGTAATTTGTGTGTGCTCCACGGCAAGCCTCGCCTTGTCCTGCTTACATTCCAAAATGCTCTGTACCTCTGACAGCAATGAGCTGTTGTAGCTATGTACTGTAGTTCATGTGCAGCTTCACATATGTTGAAATGAAATGGTACCATATCACCAAGCTTTTACAGTACTGTACTCTGACAAATTCGGACTTTTTAACTTTTGCAAAATAGTGCACCTATAAGGTAGAGCCACCCATTCCCGACCAATGACCCATTCCCGACTTATAGGTGCACGTATTTCTGACTAAGTTTAGAATGTGCTTTTTTTCTTTTCAAAGTTGGAACTAATAAATACATGGTACATGTCCCAAGTTGTGAGAAAGAAAGTAGGAAATAATGATTAGAAAAAGGTTCTTGTATGATCGGAATTGGAAGAGTCTAGACATTGGCCATGGGTCCGGAGTACTTTTTGCCTCCCAAAATTCATAGTAATTTCAATTTAAGCGACAAAATTACCAATTATTTTGCAATCTCCATCATTTCTACCGATGTACCTCTGAAAAATATTCGTTTTGACTTCACTACTCCAGATCATGTTAGAATTCCTCTTTCGGTCAGTTATGGGTGGCTCTACCTTATAAGTTAGGATTGTTATGGTAATGCACTACCTGCTGCCATAATGAATTCAACTTACTTCAATGCATGATTATCAATTTGGTCATGTTTCTTTAATGTTCGAAGAGTTCATGCTTCAAAGCAATGTTCAGGAAGTTTTTTTTAGTTTTACTGGCTAATTCCTCCAATTTCTATATTGAACTGTTTTTTCAAGTACCAAGTCCGTTTATTTTTTTTATTTTTTCCATTCAAAATTTAAAAAAATTTAGACATTTTCACTGGGTTTTTTCCGATGTTTTCAAATTGCAACCGTGTTTTTTTCCCAATTCCACCGGCTAACTTTGAATTAGCTGCCGGTTCTTCCCGGACACTACTTCAGTGTTTAACACAGAGCCTCCCGGTTGTACCGTTTCTTATTCAAGGTACTGTAGTGGTGGTCATCACGAACGCACTGCGCTTTCATATTGTGATAGGGTGCTTGCTTGTTTCTGTTTCTGTGCGGGTGCTTGCCTTCCTGCGACTGTGCGCGGGCTCGATTAATTTTGGTTTGGTTTCAGTGTCAGTGTGTGTAAAGGTTTTGCCCTTTCTGTTTGTTTCTCTTGATCATGTCCCTGGTAATCAGTTTGTTGCACAAGATTCGAAGCGAATTTTTGGGTTTTGAGGGTGAATTGCAAAAGGTGAAGCATCTTGTGCTCTCTTTAGAACTTTCTCCTTCGCACTGCGAATATTTCGGTGTAATCGGAATGCGGCATCTTTGACGTGGATCGTTGCGTTGAGGACAGGTTATAAACGGCAAGATAGGCTGCTATCCTAATCGGGGAAAGGAAAGGAGGAGGGTTTCGTGGAGAGGAGGTGAGGTTTAGAGAATAGAGTCGTCACTGATTCACGGTGGATTAATTTGATGAGTAGAATCTTTTAGAAAATAATTTTAGGATTTCAAACCTAGTTTAACTTCTGAAAACAACCTTATAACGAACAAGTTAGAGTAGAATGAAGCTTTAAACAAAAGTAAGATAGAATTGGATGAAAGTCAATTAGAGTTGACCAAATCGAGCCAAAGTCAGAATTTAGACAGAATATTAGAAATAGAAAATAACCCCAAAATCAAAGGTGAATTTTGATAGCTAAACCATCAGGAATCAACAGATGAAGTTTTAGAAGTTAGATTTAGAGTCAAACTTCATCCGAGCATATCATTTGGATTTCTTTATTGTTTTGGAAAGGGCAAAATAAGCCCTACAACTTAGTATACTCAACTTTTCCGCTTAACTAACCCTTATTGGCCCTAAGTTTTGGTTGTTGTAGTCAAAACCCGGCCTTAAGAACTAATTTGTTTGATTTGGTTTAGCCATTGCCAATAAAAAAAGTTCAAAAAAAGAAAATACAACAAAGATCCATTGGTTGGAAGGCACAATTGGATTGCACGTTGTAGACACCCATCAGGCATTGATACGACAAAAACACTAAGAACCGGTTGTGTACGCGTTATTCTAAGGGTGGGAATAAACCACCCACATAGACCTTGCTAATGTGGTAGCTTATGTAGCAAATTATTGAATAATAATAATATTTTTAAAAATTTGATCGAATCAAGATATAAAATCAACATAGTAGTGTCGATTTAAATTGTCTTAATCAAAATGTCCTAATCGACTGTCCTAACCAACATATATAAATTGATTATCATAATGGATCGGACACTATTTTGTTTTGCAATGAGAAATCCTGACCAAACCCTAAAGTATTAAAAATTCTGGCTCGACTCTAGAGTATTAGAAATCCCAATCCAGCTCCAATGTATTAGAAATCCCTACTTAGCTCTAGAATATTAAAAATCCTGACTAGCTCTAAAGGTTAAGATTCAAAGTTTTATCGTTTGGCATTTTGCCTAAAAATTTGGAAACAAGAATTGGAGGTTTTGGGAAATAAGGAAGCAACAAGCTTACTTTTAAATACCAAAATACAGTTACAACATAACAAACAATCAAGTTAGCCACAACAATTATCACATCCCGCGAACAAGCTTACTTTTAAATATCAAAATACAGTTACAACATAACAAACAATCAAGTTAGCTACAACAATTATTACATCTTGCGAATAGAGGAATTCTTAAAAAGATGGAACTCCCATCAAGAATTGGGTGTCGAATTTTGACAAACATTGGTAGGAACACTAATTCCCTACTATCAGTATTGCCAAAAATTGGTAGGAACACTCTCTAACTAGGACGAGGACTAGGATTAGTACCAAATGGTTAGTATAAACAAAACACTTGATAACAAAGAAAAATGCAAGTTTTAAAGAAAACTCAATGTCCTCCAAAAAAAGCTTAAAAAGAAACACAATTTGAACAAAAGTATGCTCAAAAATCACCAAATTGATATAAATGTCCAAATTGGCCAAAATCCACTAAAATGGACTTAAATAGCAAGAAAATATTTAAAAATGGTGGTTTGGGGAGAGAAGAGGTTTCTTTATATACATTTCTCAAAGGCCTTTTTTTTCCTATAATTACAATATTTTTTTAAGAACCAACCACTAATTAATATACTAAGTCAAATTTATTACTGAACTTATTTCTAACTTTTGGAGAAAAGTTCCAAATAAAAAATGGATAGTGCCAATGGCTTCAAAAGTCCCTAACTAGTGCAAAGGGCCCTTGATCTCCTACTCCAAGGTCATTTGGACATGTAAAAGTCGCAAATTACCAAAATAAATAACTATAAAAATCCTAGATGATGGAATTTGCACTTTTCAAAGATTATGACTTCTCTTGAGTGTTTAGAAGGGTTATAGTGGAATAAAAGACTCCTCTTCACCTTCTTTTGGATGTTGTATGCTCCTAGGGTCCAATCAACGTCTAGAATTTGTTTAAAATTTGCAGTAAATAGTTGGTGTTATTTGTTTGAATACTTGTCAATGTTGAAATGTCTTGAAACTTGTTTTAAAATAATTATTTTCACAAAACATGCTATCTTAATTTTATTGGAATATTAACCTAACTTGGATATTTTCTAAGAATTTATCATGGTTGGTGTAAGCGGTTAATCTTTTGAAATTCAACCTTTTGCTATCCTAAAAAATCCAAAAATCAATGGTTGACCTCTAGAAGGTCTAGTACATCAAGTACAAGCTCATATTATTACTTTGCACTTGTTCCAAGAAGGTCAATTGATTATTACCTTCTATAAAATTAGATTATTCAAGAATCTTTTGTTTGATGCGAATCTTGACACATTAGATGGGTTTTGGGGGGTCGGGAGGGCCGTTTCAAGCCCGTTCCCGACGCTGGTCCCCCCCGCACTTTCAGGGAACGGCTGTTCCCAACAAAAAAATTAAAAAAAAATTAAAAAAAATAAAATTTTAGTCTTGAAATGAAAATTTTCATTTTTTTTTTTGAATTTTTTTTTTCCGACGTGGCAGTCGCTCGGCCACGTCAGCGAGCTGCCGCGGCCTTGAATTCGGCAATTCCCACAGGCTGGGAACACGCAGCCCTCCACAGGGCTGAAATCTCATCTAATGAACTAAATGCACCTATTAGACTCCTGATATGTTTTTTTCCCTTAAAATACCTTCTTTTTTGTTGGATGCTCTTTTCTTCGTGTTATTTGAATTTTTTATCTGTAGGGCTACAAGTTGACTTCTACCTTGTCTTTAGAATGATTGGTAACTCTGGTCTTATCCCTCTCAAGTATATCTAAGCCTAAAAGAAATTACTCCTACAAACTTCTATTTTATCCAAGATTAATTTGTCACATGTACTTGTAGATTCTATCAACTTAGATTTTTGCTATTTTTAGGCATACAATCTAGCTAGAAGCAAGATATTGGACTATTTTAGGTACTCCAAGATTTTTCGGACAAAATACTACACTTATAAGTATTTCTCCTATTATGGTTTGATCCTTTTTTTAGAAATTTTGACCTAATAAATCCAACAATAAGATGAGAAATTGAAAAAAAGAAACTTTAAGACCCAAGTGACAAATTGGGGGTTTACTTGAATCTAGATGAGTTTAGAGTGGCAACAAACTTGAGTAGTTTATTATGGATTGCACTTAGCTGGAGTTGTAGTAGCCACTATTTAAGCTATCCATGTTTTCAATTCCATGGCAGCTATGGAACCACCATTTCTAAAAATCCACTCACTAAGTTGTGAGGTGTTTGAGTTCAAATTCAGCCCTTGCCAAAAATTTCAGTGAATATTTGAAACTTGTTGAAATTGCCATGACCCATGTACTTGGTTTGTTGAGGATAAACACTATTTTTTGTCCTTTTCATTCTTGAAGGCTTGAGTTTGGAATAGGCTAGATGCCAATTTGGAAGTGGTGGTTGACATGAGGATATAGCAGGTTTACTTGATAAAAAACTCTCTACACAAATAATGTTTCCAGTAGTGGATTTTCTCAGTTGAGCAATACCGTTATGGTGTCACATAGTAAGTTTTCCTAGCTCGCATTGTCTAGGAGTATTTCTCCTTAGTGAAGCAGTGATCATCCTTGCATGGTGATTGAATTACTGTTGAATTGTTCAGAATGTAGTTTGAAAAGTGATCCTTATATTTCCATTATTTGTGTATGGTTTTGGAATTTTCCTAAAAAACATTTTTGTTCAATGAAGTTTTTGTCCTAGTTATATTTGTGTGCAAGATTTCTGACATGGTGAATGACTAGTGCTTCATTGCTTGAAGCATCATCATCCAATCTGAAATCCAGGTTTGCTCTTCACATGTTGCTTGCAAAGTTTTGGTTTGTATCGCAAATGTTCTTTGCTTTGTATAGTAATCCAACATTACAATGTATAGGAAAACACTTTTTATTCTTTGAATTTTTCCAAAGAGCATTATGATTCAATGAAATTGTGTTCACAGGAATGTATGTAGGATTTCATAGTTGAAAGATGGATGCTTCACTACTTTGGAGCCCTGTCATTCAATTTGAAGTCTATATATTCACTTTGTTACTTTTAACTTCAAGTCTTTGCTTTCTAATTTGTATAAATATTCTTTGCTCTGTGTAGCAATCTAATGTTGAATGCATTGTTTAACTCACAATTGTTTCTTGTGTACTTGAACTTGCAACAACTTCTACAGAGGTTATAAATTCTATCTACTTTGCTTTGTCTCAAATTCCTTTATATTACTAATCACTTTGAATTTTCACTGTTTGCAATGATTTTACAATCATGAAATTCTTCCTTGAGTGCAGGTGTATGTTTTATACTTTGTAGGTTCAACATTTTCTTTTAACTACTAATTTCTATGAATTTGCACTGTTTGCAATGATTTTAAGGTCATGAGATTCTTATTTGAGTGTTAGAGTGTATTTTGTATTTTGTAGGTTTGACATTTTCTTCTAACTACTAATCACTTTGATTTTTTTACTGCTTGCAGTGATTTTGTAGCCATGAGTTTTTTACTTGCATGTTGGAGTTTTTTGTTTTGTTTTGTAGGTTTCACACTTTTCAAGGCAAGAGTATTTTTTCATGTCTGGAACTCTAGATGATTTCTTTCAGTGTTAGCTTTTGGTCATGTAATGTCAATGCATAATCTTCCTGCAATATACTTCTCTTGCACTGATTGGTTAATATTTTTCTTGAAATGTAGCCTTCATTGTTGAATCCCAAATGCACTTTCTTTTTCCTATTGTTGTAGCCTCCTAATTATTTTGAAAATATCACCATTGTAGATGTTACAACAAAATTCTTGAAGTCGTTGCCTAATGTGACTCTTACAATAACCTATTAGTGTCACTTGTTGTTATGTAATTAGAAAAATAAGATCTCCACCCCCGCTCCCTATACTCGGCCAAAACACATTCATTGAAGCTAGGATCCAAAACACCGTCTACCATAGCGCTGAGTATGGTTTCTAAGTATCATGTGTGCCAAGTTTTCTTTTTTCTCCCTCAGTTTAGTGTAGACGATGAACTTTTTACAAGGCCCAGAGTTGATTGCTTTTTCAAGTTTTTTTTTTTTTTTTTTTTGTGAGCAACAACCATAACTTCGCTGTCCTTAGACCCTGGAGCTTGTCAAATGAAGAAGCTTTTTAGATGGAGCTTGGAATAGTAGCAAAAATTTGGAATAAAAAAATTTATTTTTGTAAAAACAACCACCACCATAATGTGGCGCTCGAAGTGTAGGGATGGGGCGCTTTGACTGGCCCATGTTGGGGATCTAGGGAGCCGTAGTGCCCAGGCTGCAATTAATGCCCTCTAAGCGTTGTTTACCATGGGGATTTGACTGCTCGATGGTGATGATGCTCTAAGACCATCAAGCTTGAAAATTGCACACATAGTACCCGGTACCTTCAATTCCATCCCCCAAAAATGAAGGAGCCAGAAAATTCAAAACCTTCTTGAAAAAAAGGCCACATAAGGTAAAACCACTCATTCCTGATCAAGGAGCTATGCCCAACTTGTAGGGAACCACTATTTCCAATCAAGGTTGAAAACAAATTTCAGTCAAAGCTTGGAATGCCTTAGAATGCGTTTTTTTCTCCTTTTCGAAGTTGGCACTAAGAAGGTCATGACACATGTACTAAAGTGCACGGAAAGTAGTGAAAAAGAAGTAGGAAGTACTGAGTGGCAAAGTAGTTCTTCTATGATTGGAAGAAGAAGATTGGCTATGGGTTCAAAACACTTTTTGACTCCCAAAATTCATAGAAATTTTAATTTCAGGAATAAAATTATGAAAAATTGGCAATCCCCATATTTCTTATTGCCCCACACGGGAAGAATTTCCATTGCCCCACAATCCTCATCATCTATTCTGAAATTCCTTATTTATCAGGTATAGGTACCTCCACCTTAACCATAGGTCCGAAGACAAAAAACCAACTGACTACCGTAGTGCTGTCCAAGTGTCCATGGCGGGATGTCGGCAATTTGACTCCTCAGAAACTTGCCAAGCTTCTACAGTGGCAGTCAAGCATCCCACGCACCTCGAGGCGATCTCGTGCCTCGAGGACCAAGGAACAGTCCTGTGGCGTGCGACTTGAATCCTCATCTAGTCTTGTCTGCAGACTTTCGGGAAAAATCGGTAGGCAAAAACATACAAAAACATCGAAGCATCTTACTTTTCGCCATGCCCACTCAAGTCCCTGATTGGTATCAGCGCTGCTGAGTGGCTCCACCTCCGCCGCCCAAGCGCGCCTCTACTGCATGTGCTCAGCTTGGTATCTTTGTCACTCAATGGAACAATTGGCACTCAATGGAACAATTGACTAATAAGCTTATCAATTGCCTTTGGTTTTCTCTTTGGAAACCTAGCAAGGATTTCTCCTAATGGAAGCTCTTTGGCCTTCCGTCAGTTCAACGGAGCCACTCATCAGTCTACAGTAGTGGCCGTGCGTCAGAAGAGTTGGGGCTGCCACCACGGTTGCAGATGCAGCGAAGTTGCGGTCTGTCGGGATAAGTTATTGCAAGCTCTGCTTCCACCTTTTCGGCCCCTCTTCCTCGTTTGACCCATTCGAATTCCCCACTGACTTCAGTTCCTTCGCCTTCCTTTCGTTCATTCCTTCCGTTCATTGATGGTGGTGGCACAGAAGCAGCGAGCATCTTCGGCTTCCATCGCTCCGGCCGCCCATGAAATAGTTTGACCCTTCTTTTTACATTGCAGGTTTGCATGTTTTTTAGGGTGTGGTGTTTCGTGCCCAACCTTGTGAGGTTCTTTAGGATAGGTCTAGGGAGGCCGACAGCTCAGACCACAACAGACGGACCTTCAGGGTCAAAATTTCGGTAAACTTGGAGTTGGGGTTGGTCAAAATTGTTGCGGACAGGCAGTGGAGTGCGAAACAAGTTTGGTGAAGAATGCAGTGATGAGAGATCATCTGGGATTTGGGTTTTGCGAACCTCCCCGCTCATTAACCCTTGCTTCAACGGTTTGGTCATGGTTTCTAATGGGACCAGCGCTCGCGTGAAGAGTGACTGCGAAACCTCCCGAGGATTTACCACGTTGTTGCAGTAAACGGTAGGTGAGGCAAATTCATGCGTTGGAGCCTCGTGATGCTTCTGAGCTCCGTGCAAATGATTTGGTACTTGGTCATGTCCTCTGGTTAGCTAACCGTGGAGAATGCGTGCAATTGGGAATTAGTGTGGAAGAGTTGGTAGCCCGTTTTTGTTCTGATCGAGGAAAGGAATTGCAAGAAGCTGGAAAGATTTTGGAGCTGGAGTGGAAGGAGCTTGGCAGGGGAGGCTAAGAAGCTCGTCATGGCGGAGTCAGAGTGGGGACTGCAATGGAGCTGGCGGATAAAGTTGAATTACACTTTGGTTCTTGCAAGCGCCGTGGCAATGGTGAATGGAGAATCCCAATTAGGGGGTGACGTTCTCAAGTTACCTGCACAGCGAATGCCGAATTCCGCCGTGCCCAAGGTGATCGCAGGTCGATACGGCGAGATGAGGATGGTCAACATAGGAACCCTGCTCTCTTTGTGCTTGATGTTCATTATAGGTGTCCGAATGGGCTTCTCATGGAAAGGCTTTCCCAAAGAAGCCAAGCTTGTTCCGCCTTTGTCGTCGTCGTCGTCTCCACCTCCGTCTCCTGAGCTTCGCACTACTCGGAAGATGTCGCGGGCGAGCTCTGTGGCCTCCCTGAAGCAATACCGTCTGAAGGACATCGTGGACATGACGGACAACTTCAAGCTGGAGCTGGGGCGAGGTGGCCAAGGCGTCGTTTACTTCGCCTCTCTTCCCGAGGGCCGTGGCCAAGCCGCCGTGAAGCGCCTGCAGAAGAATCTCGTGCTTAACAATGCGAATGAGAATAACCAGCGGAGCCAGGAGGCGATCGAAAAGGCCTTCTGGGTGGAGCTGAAGACGATCTCAAGGCTGCATCACAGGAACCTGGTTTCGCTTCTGGGCTATTGTGTGGAAGACGACGACTTGTTTCTGGTGTACGAGTTCATGGGCAAGGGCTCCCTCAGCCAACGCCTGCATTCCAAGGACGCGGACGCGGCTGGGATGGACTGGAACGCCCGCTTGCGGTGTGCTGTGGAGGTGGCTCAAGGGCTGGAGTATCTTCACAGCCATGCCAGCCCTTCCCTGGTTCACCGAGATATTAAACCAGGCAATATTCTCTTTGATGACGAGATGAATGCTAAGATTGCAGACTTTGGACTCAGTAAGGCTGTGGAAATTGAGCATGAAGCGACTGTGACGACTCGCGTTCGCGGCACGCATGGATACGTGTAAGTCTTTGAATTGATGGCATTGTCTTTGGGGTTAATGACACAATGCGCAATGTTGGGTAGAGGATACTGTTTAAGCATTTTAACGAATACTGTATGTAGGAGTGTGCTTTCATTTCATTGGAAGCTCACTCAATTGAGCTCAATGGGGAGGTCACTTTTGAGTACAATTAGAGCAACTCTCTTGAGATCAAAGTCTTTTCTCAGTCAATGTGTTGGCGATTTCTTGCGCAAACATTCAAGTGGAAGTTCATGGAGTCCATTCTTGAAGGGACAGTAGACAACCCCTAGTTTTTATTAAAAGATTGGCCATCGTTAGTTGCTTATTGAAGGCCAACCAAGTGTTGACTGCAAGAGATGAGTTGCTGTTGGTAACAGGGGGTCAGTCAATAGGAGAGGCAGGATCAGGTTCCTATCGGTTTTAGTACCTCTACCTTACCTACTTAGAAGTTGCCTGCATATCCATCCAAACTATTAGCTCACAACCTTTCAACAAGTTCAATGGTATGTATTCTCAATATTGACCTACTGAAGTGCCTCTTGTCATGGGACATCTCCCAAAGATAGATTTTCAAAGCGTACTGAAAAGTCTAGAAGCCCTGTTACGTGTTCTTGTGCAGGGATCCTGTTTACCTTCAAACTGGCATACCGTGTGATAAGAACGACGTGTACAGCTATGGCGTGGTGTTGTTAGAGCTCATCACAGGGCGCCGTGCCATCGAAAAGAAGGTCAGCCTGGTGCAATGGTCCAGAGAGTCTCTGGGTTCAGACGAGCAGATGATGCGCAATCAACTCCCTCGCATTGTGGACAGCCGGATGAGCCCCTTGGACGTTTCCTACGACCAGCTCTTCGAAGTCGTGAAAGTGGCTCGCAGTTGCGTCCAGGAGAGGCAGGAGAGTCGGCCCTCCATGCAGGATGTGGTGGCTGGGCTGTACAATGCCAATTGCAAGGACAGCAACGAGTTCCCGATGATTGAAGTATGGACAGCAAACTCCCCATCACAACGTCCATGCATCTCTTGATGTCGATAATGTGGAAGTTTGGAGTATTTTAGATAATCTTTAAAGTATCGTATTATTATGTCGTGATTATTTTTACTTTCTGAAAGAAAGAAATGCTAACACTTACTGACGCAGACATCTGTGGAATCGCAGGTACCTTTGAATCGATTTGGCAGCAATGTGCGCTCTAGTCACGATGGGAGTCTCCACAATTCACATACTCACACTCAGCATGGGGATTGGTAAATTTTCCTCGCAGTGGCCCACAAGTTATATTCCCATGAACAAAACTAAGTATAAATGTAAATACATGAGTTTCAACATGCTTATTGTTCACAACTAACTTCCCAAACTAATATTAAGTAGTCCAATTTGGAAGCTTACAGTTGATTATGGTAGCTTTCAAACATATAGCTTTGTTTAAAAATGGAGGACATGATTTCTGCTTTCTATTGACATGTTTTGTACCTTTTTTAAAGCTTCTTAGATAATTTGTTTCATCTCTGATAGATATGGAAGCACCCACTTTTGACTATTTGAAGAGTTCAATCCTAAGTGCACAAGCTAAAAATAAAATGTTCCCTTGGGAAAGATTATAAGAACTTTCAAAATATGTCTTCCTTGTTCCATAATGTTCCAAATGTTCCACAATTTAGTATTTGATTTCTTCTTTGTATCGATGCATTTGTGACCTGCTCTTGAAGCTTCCTTAATGATTTATTTCAATTCCTATATGGAAGTGATATGGAAGTGGCCAATGTGAGCATTTGGGCACTTAAGGGTTAACCTAATACTGAGCCATTTTGTATGGATAAGTCAACTTGCACGCTGTTTCACATAATACCACCCCGACTTATGTGTGAAAAGTTTCCTTTTTGTGCAGCTCACCGTCGTATGATATCAAGGAGAACAGCATCCTGGTGAAATGCACCATTGCAGGCGCCAAAGTTGTGTTGAGGTGTAAGATATGGCCCACACCCAGGAACTTCGGTTTGAACAAGGTGGAAGCGTCATTGAATGGGGCGTTTCTGTGGAAGAAGGGCCTCTGGTGGTTTAACGCCAAGAGCGGTCGTGAATTCACCATTGGTGACGATTTGAAGCTGATTGCGGAATGGCATGTCACGCTGCGCACCAGTTGGGACACTCTGCCTCCCAACGACCCTCGACGAAACCTTGGCCCCTTCTGCGTTGAGTATCTAGCTCTTAAGGATGAGAACCATGTCGCTTTGGTTGAGTACCTTGGAGACAAGTCAGCCCTAATGGACAAATCACCCTCGGTAAGCTCACGTTCCTCACCCACAACCACTTCCTCATATTTCGGCTGCATTAGGGATGTGAGAATTTGCGACTCCTGCCGATTTGTTACCAAATTGGTCAAAAATGTGATTCTTCTTTCTTCGAGGGACCAGACCCCTGTATAGTTTGGGAATGCGATTTGGAGTGGCTTTTGTCTGTAGACTAATTCGGTTGCCAATTCATCTTACACGTTTTAAATGTCACATTCCAGGTGCCCCAATGGATGTGGTTATCACTGGAGTTATGTAACATTATGACAATCAATAGTTTTGCATGGAAAGAACTGACATTAATGAAGTACTTGGGATCACAGAAGGTGGACTAGAGCTCCTGATAATCACATCTATATGCAACTTCTTGTGACATGATAGTGAGAGTACAGAGTGAGTTTTTGAATTAGGTGTCTATTCTATAGAGCTTGGATAGAGAATAGAGGAGATTTTAAAGAGAGCTGGGTGTTTTCTTCTCACAGCGCGGGCATTATCTGATCAGTCATGTTCGGAAGTTCCATGGAGCCTGTCAAAGTTAGCAGTTGAAATTATTGTTATTGCGTTCACATTGGGGTCTTGATTAAGAATCGTTGTTGTGACATGCAGCAAGAGCGGCATAATCCAAGGAGACAGAGTAGTGGATCTGGATCTGGTTCAGGCTCAGCTGAACGTCGGAGGAGTAATCATGCGGGGCGCCTGAGACGCTCTGACAGTCCTATTTAACTGTGCCATTCAATTTACCCTGCGCTTAAGGGTGTTTTTTTATACTCTATTCATGCTTGGTGCTGCGCTTCTGCACACGAGCTTCACCCGAGATTCTGCCTCTTCAAGGTATGTAGCCTTAATGCATCCAAAAAAACATCTGAACATGATTCCTCTCGTTAACCTGCCTTCATATTTGTTGAATTAAGTTCGGTGACGGTTGCTATTAGGTGTAAACATTTGAAGAGTTTGTGATTCTTCAAGCTGCTTTGGCATTCAAATTTGATGAATGTCGATAATGTTACTTCTGGTTGTTTTCAGGATGCAACCAATAGGTTCATGCTTAGTGCATGATTGAACTGATTAGGTTGTGAATTCTACTTAAGAAGTGACCACTCTCCGCAGCTGGGTTTCATGTTTTCACGACTGTTTTTTGTTCTTTTCAGGATGTCGAGATGCAACCAACGAAGGAGAATCTCAGATGCTGTCGAGGAGATGAATTGGGCTATTGAGGTTCATGTCTTCAGCATCCTCGCCTGGCATATTGCTAATTTTGAAGTTGGCGTTTATACTTGTACAATCATGTGTGAGACTTTGTAGATGTCCGTCAGAAGCCAATTCCACCAGTCTGCTGAAAAGAATGGTCGTTTTGGTGCTGGTAATCGATTTTTTTCAAAGAGTTGTGACGATCTCCCTGTAATTGGAGTAAATGGATTCTGTGCTGATGGGTCTTGAGAGTAAACAAATCTTTGTTGTATTGCCGTGGTTGCACTAGATATGAACTAAGGTAACTACACCTAAAATCGCACGCTTCCTAAAATTGCACACTAGATATTCTTGCCTAAAATGTACTCCCACTATTCATATGACTCTATCATCACTTTTAGATACACCTATTTTCAGTACTTTGAAAATTTGTAGTTTATTCACATGGTGTCCAAAAAATGCATTCTAAGAGAATCTAGAATCCCGTTTTGACTACCTATGGGACCCCACAAAAAAAATTTCAATATAATAGTGAAAACCATGTTGAATCATGCTGAATTGCTTAACCCCTAAAGGACAGAGGCCTTTTTTCTACCAAAAAACACTGAAAACTGCCATTTCTGTAGCAAAGAGTTAAAAAAAAATTTAATTGTTTTTTTCCACATCTAACCATAGGATCTTACACCTAACTAGTATGAGAGTGTGTGGAAAAAAATTCAGAATTTTTGACCGCACAGATTGCAAGATATCTGCGTTTAAAGTGGAAAAAACAAGTTTTTCAACACATTGCGGGACTGGAATTTTCTGACTTTGAACATTTTTAACGTAAAATTTTTGCACTACAAATATTGAGCTTTAAATGATTATAGTGGTAAATTGAGTTGAGAGTCTAGGAAAAAAAAGAAATTAAAAAATACTTAGTTTTCATTCTTAAAAAAATTGTTAAGTAGAAGTAGGTACGAGATAGGAGGAAAATCTAAAATATTCATATATTTTAGATGGAATTAAAATGCACTAATTCCAATGGTGAGATTGTTCTAGCATGTAAACTAAACCATGCAAAAAAAAAAAAATTGAAAAATTTGAAAAATTGCATTCAGAAATGAATCCTACCAGTTATTTTTTTCAAAAAGATGCTCTAAGTGCCCAAAAAACAAGAATGTCCATAACTCCCTCATAAAAAATCCAAATGAAATGAATCAAAGCTTCCGAGATAGACAAAAATATAATCTATGAGAAAAAAAAATTCAAAAATTCAAAAAAAAGAATTTGCAAAATGTTTTTTGCTGCCCCCCATCCCTTATTTTGAGCTTATTTGGCCATACCTTTTTCTCCCGGGCATCGATTGTGAAAAAAATTATATTCCCATGCTTCAAAAAATCATGAGAAAATTTCAGCCCGTAGGTACTTGTCCGAAAACGCATTTGTCCCCCGAGGGGACAATGGTCTTTTAGGGGTTAACTGTGCAATTTAAGGTGTAGTTACTTTACATTAGAGACCGAATGGTGTTCCTGAACTCTGAGAACCTGGATAGTGTAAGAACTATTGTTATTAATATCATCTTTCAACTCCAGTGAAGGTTCATAGGGTTTAAATGAGGTATTAGGAGCCACTCGCAACATGCTTTGTAGTGCTTATTGGACTGCTTTGGTTGAAATTTTTATTTTTATTTTTGTTCATTTAGCTCTTGGAATGCCTAAACATTCATGTATGGCTTCATTTATCTATTTATTGTCCATGAACGTCATTAAAGTGGTTATTTTACATCAAATTGAGTATGATTTTCATCTTTTTTATTTTCATTAAGCACTGGTTACATGCTTAATTTGGAGGGATTTTGTACTTAATTTAGATGAAATAATGATATCAAAGACTATATATAATTCAAATGTGACACTATAACAATTATAATTATTGAGGTATGTTTTTTTTGGACAAATCCAAACAAAATTGAGCTACACAATCAATAATAATTTTAAAAAAGCAGTCGTTACATCGAAGTTGGCTCCTATTACCTCATTTGGACCCCATATTGGAACTATCTAAAAAAAATTGAAGATTCCAATTGAATTGTGAGAATGAATTACAAAATAAGAAAATTCTAGGCCATGAAGAACCTCAATTGGTTGATAACCACATAGAAAAAATACTAAATCGAGAGCAAGTATTATAGTTTTGATAACAGGCATTCGATATATAAAGACTATTTACCAGAACTACACAATATTAGGGAATTTGACAAGCTACAAATCCACACAGTAGTACTCTATGCTCGAATCAGATTTGTTAAAAAATAATTCAAAATATAATTAAATATGGCATGTAATGAAATATTCAAAAATTATAATGTGGCATATTTGAAATGTTTAGAAATGTTAATGAAAATAATTTGAATCCTCAAAAAACCCAATGGAAAATGGAAAATAGAAAAAAATATGCATACCAAGGCAATTGCTTTATAAATGTAAAAAATCTATGGAATACATAAGCTTATTCTTTTTTCTCCCCTTGAAGAAAGACTATATTCATTAAAGGGGATTGAAACTTAACTAATCCTTTTGCTAACTTATTGGAATGTGAGGACCCTATTGCTAAAGCTCACAAAAGATTCAGTAAAGCCCTTAGTACTGCGGTAACGGTGTGAAGACCCTGCTATTAAAGATTAGAAAATATTCCAAATCTTGTGAAATGAAATTGCAAAAATTCTAAATCCATTTAATAAAAGATAATTCAACCCAAAAAGAAAAGATTTCGAATGGGGTATAATGAATCTGACCCTAACGTACGGTAATAGTCTGGTAACTCAATGGTGAACCTTGCATTCATTCAAGTCTCCACCAAAACCTGACACTTGAACGGAATATGGATCCTTTCAAACGATTAACTTACTCCTCTTCCATTGCATCCTCTTCCAGGACTTGTACAATCCGGTCCAACTCATTTACGAATTTTACGAATTTTTCAATTTTTCAATTTTTCAGCAGATAGTTCCATGCAAAATCTAACGCTTTAGGTTCCATCTTCCCTTTATATTTCAATTCTTGAAGTCAATTATGTTTGGAATTTGTGCTTTGAAATTTTTCTACTATAATTTTTTTCGACTTCCATGTATGTATTAGATAACCAATGGCCCGTGCTAGCAGCAAATAGGTTATCGGACATAATTGGTTGTACATTTTTCAATCACAACCTCTGATCTTCATGATCCAAGGGTGTAGGAAGCATGTTGAAAAGAAAGAAGGTTATGAGTTGCAACTTGTAATGACAGTGGTGACGGGTTGCAAATGGGGCTGTACCACGTTAGTGTTTAAAAGTCAACAACCGGTTATGGTCCTATATCGGCAAGATTTAGCATCTATCCCAAATATCTAGTGTAAATTTGGGAAACCCTCTTATGTGGAAGTCTTGCAATGTGTTGCTTCTAGGACAATATTAGTCTATAGGACATAGAATAAGCTTTTATAAAAAAGTCTAATTTCAATAATTTATATTCACATCTTCTTGTCAAACACTACAACATTGAAGTATTGAACTACAACCATTTTGAACTATTGGTGATTTTAGGCAACCTCTAGTGACTACCGACACACTCTAAATTTTTGCATAGAATTTTAAACTTAGCTTTTCATTGAAATGCTCTATATGTGTGAAGCTTTGTTTTATGTGATTCTAATAAGTATTGTAAAATTAATAAGGTATTTTTTAAAATCTTAGACTACAAGTAGCCAATCAAAAATCAAAATCAATATTAAATCATTATAATTTATTTCATATGATAGATCCATATTTTTTAAAAAGGATTTTAATCATTTAAACTTAGTTAAGTTCTTAAAGACCACCTAGGCTTTCAAATAATGAATAATAAACAAATACAAACAAGTCTTGGTATACACATGAAAACATGATTTTTTCATCCACACAAATGTTTGTAGATTCTTGTGCTACGTTCCTAACATTTTGTATGGTATAGATTTTTAGATTTTAGATTTAAAAATATTCTATGGTTTAAATAGTGATAGTGTATTTCACTTCAAAAATAATTTTTTCCATTTCAATCCGTGTATACAAGACAATCTCAATATAATACAAATGCAAAGGGGGGTATTTATGAGTACATAATTCTTCTAATGAAATGTACGACACCAATTTATCAAAGTTACACTCCCTCTATTCCAAAATGATCTTCCTGTTGGCCTTTATTTTTTGTTCCAATTTAATCTTCCTGGTGTGACATGGAGGAAGAGAATAATAAAATCAACAAATTCAGTTCTTCTTTTCCGGAGAAGCTACGTGTTCTTTTATGTTGTTCCCAATAAATTGCTATTGTTCCGAATAATACGTTTGTTCCAAGTAGTTGAACCAATCAAGCCATGCTGTCTTGTTGCATTGTTCCTGAGAAGCTAGGAATATACTGGTTATTTTGAGAAATAGTAAAGTTGGTAGGACAAGTTGTTTTATCTTTTGTATGAAGAAATTAAACAGGAAGCACTCTCCATTTTGACTTTTCGGAAATGAAGCTCTGAGTTGTCCAAGGAGCACTGCGGAAAGACAAAAGGACAGAAGCTACTACGTGGGAGTTGAAGAAACAATTGGCTACCAGTGCTCCTCCCAAAAGACCTCCAAAACCCACATTTTGAAGCTCCACAATTTCAAATTGATAATGAATCCAAAGCTCAAATTTGGAGGAGGATAGGAGAGCATTATACTTGATTTACATTTCAAAACAAAATAAAAAAATATTAATTTTTGACCTTAATCCAAAACATTTTGTCAAACAGGAAGATCATTTTGAGACGGAGGGAGTATTATTTTGAATTAATATAGGTTAAATTGTTATTGGATTGTACTAATTTTTACAACAAATTTGTATGTACAAAAGACCTAAATTGATGTTCACACTATCAATAATTGGGATAGTACCATATATAAGTGAAGGGCAAGGTCGGCACATCTTTGCCAAATATTTTTTTTTTCTCATAGTTTAGAAAATAAGGTTTGACAAATGCTAACTACATATATTTTTCTTTTTTCCATATAATTTTTTCAAATTTTCATTGAAAAAACAATTTCCCGAAAATTTGGGCATCTTTTTAGAATTATTTTCTTCCATACCTCCCTAGTCCCTACAACTCCAGTAATCTCTCTAATTCATGATAATGATGAAAATGCTTTTCCTGCATAAACTTCACGCTCAAACATTCTGATCAGCGATCTCAAAACTGGCTAAATTTTGCTCGGTTTCTTAATTTCTACTTAATTTTTTTGCCCTCAGTGTAAATTCAAAAAAAATCTTCCAAAAATGAACGTTTGGCTAAAAACCCTGAACCTGTTTTGAGATCACTGATTCTGATAGACTATTGGAAATGTTTTGGAAGGGATGTGTGTTTCAATTGTTCGACCACTTTGGAGATTTAGGGTTTAGGGTTCAGATTATTGTGCCGCTCTTACCGTTCGAACTTCACCGGGACAGACAGATTCGGAGCTTTTCTCTACCGATGTAAACTCGTACTGCAACTGAATCAAGCAATTTGGGTCCCAAGAGGATTGCTCTATTCAAACGATATAAGATTAGGGTTTACGAATTGATCGACGAAGTGCCAAGTGTTTGCTGTCAGTGCGACTCATTGAGATCAGTGGGTGTTTTGGTAAGTGATTTCATCGTTTGCTCCAATCTCGATTTTGCTATGCAATTTCCCCTGTCCTTTCTGCTTGCTCCTGTTATGCTTGGGGTACTTGCGGACCTTTGATTTGGCTGGATGGCAGCAATGTCGCATTGTTAGGGATTGTTGCGGTTAGGGAGGCGTCGTTCCGATTTTGGAGAATCTTGAATTACAAGGTGAGGTTTATGGCTTATTTGTGATTTATTGGAAATTTTTCTAGTCAATAACAAACTGTACGCAACTTCTGTGGCGGGTCTTTAGAATATTTTTAATATAGCGTGATTGGAAGGGGAGTTTTGTTTGGTCGTTTGAGGTTCAAATCCGAAGTTCAAACCCGGAATTTTCTTTTGTCTATTTCACTTGATTTTTGGATGCGTTTCCAACGACGGTACTCTTGAGTATTGATTCCAGTAGTTACGTTTTTGAAAAGCCGGTTTGCGGAGTGGAGTGGAGTGGAGTGGAGAGGGTCTAATTCTTCGAGGCAGGAATGGACTTACTATTGGGGGCATTCTGACTTTGGGAGTGAAGAACAGTCGTTGGCTTTTGCTTTGTCTCATAATACTGCATTCGTAACGGAGAGCTATAAATATGGAATTGTGTGGTCTGTATTGGAAGGCTTTTGGTCCAACTTCGGATTGATCTGCCTTGCGGGGTTTACTCTCAAGTGACACAACAATGTCCATGCAATAGTTGCAACTCAATCCATGCACCAGCAATGCCGTCTCAGGAGGTGGTGCGACCTGGCCGCCAGACGGATTATTCCTCCATTCCCCTGCGATGTCCGATTGTTATTGACAATGGAGCTTATCATTGTCGCGTTGGGTACGTAAAACGCTCTACATCTTTGTCTTTGTTGCTTTCGTTTGAAATTTATTTAGGGTTTTCGATTTCGTAGCTGCTGGGGTTTTGGCTTACCCGGGCATTCATAGCTGATCGCAGTAAAGTTGCGTGTTGTAGGGCAAGCAACCTAAATGAATTTTAATCCTGCCTATTTTCCTTGTGCTCCGGATAACATTGGCTCATGAGAACCGCATTGAATTGAATTGTTGGAATATAGCTGGGGCGGAGAAGACAATCCTCGAATAGCATTTCGGAACATCCTCAACAGACCCCGACAACGAGCATCTGGTACAATTTTGTGTTAGATGGTTTTTATTGTCCATGATCGGATCTCAGGGTTTAAGAGGATAATGCATGTGGCTTAGAATTGTATGTATAAGGCAGCCCCTCTCCCCAGGGCAGGATCGTGCGGATGGACTTGCGGAATTGTACTTAAGGAATTATTGTTGGCAGGTGAATTAGTGAGTCTTGTCGGAGAGTTTGATTCAAACCTCGTCAAGCTGTTCGACTTCACACGATCATCTATTCGCAGCCCATTTGATGGAAATGTTGTATACCAATTCGAGACCATGGAGAGTGTAAGTTTCGTTGATGTTCTTTATTTCATATTTCAGTTTGTGAGATAGAAATTGTCTTCGAAGTATTTTCGCACAGCTTTGTGCTGCCGAGTTCTTGTTTTCTTTAAAGTGCCACAGACTTGTTTGCAGAGATTATTTTAAGAATGTTGTGTGAGCACAGGCTAGAAAACTGAAGAGGATGATATGTTCTGTTATGGCAGATTCTGGATTATGCTTTCGACCGAATGGGCGTTGATGCAGCCGAGGTAATTGTCAAAACCTATACCTTCCTTTTTATTGATCAGGTCTACTTATTTGTATGTTGTAGAATTGATGAGGCATTGATGAGGCATTGAAATTGACTGATACGGCAGATTGAGCATCCAATACTGATAACCGAGGGCGCTTGTAACCCTTTATCCTCTCGAAATCGCATGGCTGAACTTCTTTTTGAAACCTACGGTGTTCCCTCACTTGGTAAGTTGCTTCTACTAGACTTGATGCAGTTTGTCTTGTTTCCATTTCCTTGCAAATCTCAAATATATACATATGTATATGATTTTTTTTCCTCCTCTATTAATGTCGATATATTATTCACTGTGAAATCGATATGAATACTGCCGATTTCTCGTAATTGCCACTTCTTCTTTTCTTTCTTGTTCGGGGCTTGCTTTCATGTACTGCCTGAGGAGTTTTCTGAATTTGCATAGCGGTGGTTGTTAAATGTTTGGCAGCCTTCGGTGTAGACGGAGTATTTGGATATGCCCATAACCAGAAGTTGGGTGTATGCGAAAGGGATGGGTTACTCGTCAATATAGGTCACCAAACAACTCATGTCATCCCGGTATGGTCTATCTTTATTGTGGCGAGGAACCAGAACTCTGCAATTTTAATTGCTTTTCTTTCTCTTTTTCCTCCCTTCCAGAGGGCAACGGACATTTGTTTAGATGTGATGTGTGTTTCAACTAATTATACTCTGATATCTGTTGGCATGGATTAGATGGTGGCAGGGGAACCGGTTGTGGAGGCTGCCTGCAGAACCTCAGTTGGGGGGTTTCAGGTGACGAGCTACTTGAAGCGTTTGCTGTCTTTGCAGTACCCTTATCATGTGTAAGCAAATGGGAGCATCATTCCTTTTTTTGACGCTTTTCTTCGGATTCAATTTTTTTAATGTATAAATTAAAGGCATATGTGAGCAACTTTCTTAAACTTAGTTGCTTGCTTCCCATGCTAGGTTTTGATGGCCTTTACTAGCTGCAAAGCGTGCATGTAGGGTCTTTCCAGGCTCTGAAAGAACCTTCAAATAAATACTCAATCAGAGCATTTGTTGAATCTTGTTTGTTGTGGTATACAGGAACAGCATAAATTGGGAGAAGGCGGAAGGGCTAAAGCAAGAGCACTGCTACATTGCTGAAGACTATAATAAGGAACTGAGCATTTTTGAGGTTCGAATTCCATGGAGTTGATTGATAAATTTTTTAGATGCTTGCTAAGAGGTTTTAATGCTTGGGCTTATAAGTAACGGTTGTTTGTTAATTGTGGGTGGGACTCTGCGCTTTAGTATTAGAGGCGGCTTTATCATGGAATGTCCCTTATTTCAATTTTTCGCTTCTTCCAAACCTTTCCAATTAGTTTGGTACAGCACGAGTTCACACCTGCTTTTCTTTGGGAGAACGATTCATAAAATTTAATGGCCTCTATTTTTCTAAATGCAGAAGGGCGGTTCAGATGCTGAAGCCAAGACGAGATGGTGGCAACTACCATGGACACCACCAGTAATAAAAGAACAGTCTGAGGAGGAGCTGGCAAGGAAGGCAGCTATCAAGGAGAAGGCGGGTCAGCGATTACGTGATATGGCCAACGCTAAACGTGAATCAAAAATCGCTGATTTGGAGGCTAATGTCCAAGGACTTGAGTACTTGCTACAGGTTGGTAGAAGCACGGAGTATTTTAAGTCGTTCAGATACTACAACAATGAATCGAAGATTTGATGTGTTCCTCTTTGTCTGGTCACAATGGTTGGACTTCGTCACTAGATGTGAAGCGCCCGGACCTCCGGGCTGTCCAAGAGCCTAGAAATGTAGGAGAGATTTGTGACTAGATTGTCTGATTTTCATTATGTTTCTTGACAGTCATTCACACGTAATGTAATGTTTCTGCATCCTTCATTTTTCCAGGAGCTAGACGATGCAGCAGATGAAAAGCAAGAAGCCTCTATCCTTTTACCATCAGGCTATAATTCCAGACTTGAGGTGCAGGCCGCGCTTACAAAAGTCTCAGCCTCACTCCGGAAGGCGAAGGGCCAACCTGCTGACACTAAACCAGTAGAAGAGGACATGATCCCAGATTCAGAAAGATACCCCTTGCTTGAAATCCCGAACAGTCAGCTTACAACCGAACAGGTAAAGTATTATTCTTGATGTAAAACACGTATCTGATTCAGGATGAGTATGCAAACCTTGTTTTGCATTTCAGTTCTCCTTTTATAACTGGAGAGCAGAGTATGGTGATTTTCAGGGTGTTAAAAAGTGAAATTGTTTAACGCCTTCAGTTTCATTGAGCAATGTGCTTATCATAGGATATCAAATCGAATGGTTTCCGTGTTTCTGACGTGGTGAAATGTTTGGATATGAGTAGATCAAAGAGAAAAAGAAACAGAAATTCCTGAAGATAACCACAGAGGGTCGTATACGTGCCAAACAAAAAAGACATGAACTGAGCTTACAGCGTGAACGTGAACAACAGCTGGAAGAGGACCGTCGCCTGTACGTGTCTGAACCCTTGTACTCATTATCTCCTATTAGTCAACTTCTTTTTGCCGAAGTGGTACTAACTTATCCAGAATATAAATTTTAAACAAATTCTTGATGAAGAGTTGTTTGAAAGGCACTTGAGCATTTTAGATTCAGTGAAGTCCCTTACTAACGGACATCCTTGTATGACTGGCCATCAACAGAGCAAATCCAGAGCTGTATTTAGAGGAGTTGCGTGCCCGACAGGCTGAGCAGGCTGCCAAGGTAGAACAACGCAAGCGGCAAAAGACAGGTTCTTATCATTATCACTGTTCTTCTTTGTTCTAGCTTCGGTCTTTGTCTCGCGAAGGGTAATTCTCCCTGGGAATTTCCTGGTTCACTCCGAAAGACTATGAAATTACTGTGGTTATATCTTCATGGGGTCAAAGGTCATCGAATAAATCTACTATGATTTACACAGGTGCTGGGTCCGGAGGTACCAATGCGCCGCCTTTAACCTCTGGAGCTGGTGGCCGTGGAGAGAGGTTGAATCCAGTCCAAAAAGAACGTATGAAACTGCTGACGTCAGCTGCATTTGATAGAGGGAAAGAGGAAGATACTTTTGGTATGGATGACGAAGATTGGCAACTGTACAAGCGCATGAGCAAAGATGCCGATGATGTTGACGAAGATGATGATCAAGAAGCTGAGCTTGCCTGGCTCACCAATCGACTGAAGGTATATTTCCTTGTGCTAACCC
The DNA here is from genome assembly GCA_951799445.1 of Pseudisothecium myosuroides. Lineage (NCBI taxonomy): Eukaryota > Viridiplantae > Streptophyta > Bryopsida > Hypnales > Lembophyllaceae > Pseudisothecium > Pseudisothecium myosuroides. The sequence goes on along the minus strand of OX637288.1, from coordinate 4,781,111 downwards.
GTGCTTGACGTTAGTGCTAATTGCAAAGGTTGAGTATACAATTTGTATCACTTTAAGCATTCTCGCATTTGTAGCAGTGAATTTTGGAGGTCACTATTTAGCTGTGGAGAGATCACTCTGAGTACAAGAGCCAAATCTGTTGAGATCAAATTTTTATCACTACGAATGAGTTTCTTATGAAATTTCAAATTGGGAGGTTGTACGCTACAAGTGACAGTTAACAACCCCAGTTCCATTCAAAGATGAGCGCCAATATACATTTAGCCAAGTCATGCTTACACCACTTGCTAACAGGGGTCAGCATGGAACCCGGTCCACGTAGTGGTTTTAGTACCCTCTACCTTATTGCTTGGTTACCAGAAATTCTATTCATTCTGAGACTGCAATTTCTTTTAGCTTTCGTAATGAATGTTGGTCCATTTGGCCTCTGAGACCAGAAATAAACTCCGCTTGGTTTGATGTCTATTCAGGAACTGGACCCTTCGTTTGTACCGGTATCTGTTTCCGACCTGGGTGGGCAAGCTTCAACTCAGGATTTGCTGCAACAGCGACCTCGTACTATGGAAGATTTCCGGATTTCATTAGGGGTAGAGAGGTATCGATGTCCAGAGATCATAATGCAACCAGCTATGGTGGGAGTTGATCGGGTAGGTCTGGGCGAAGCTGTTGCCGTGGCGATCAGGCGCTTGCCGCCACAGTACCGAGACCAAGTCATGAACGGGTCCATCCTTCTCACTGGAGGCAGCTCACTCTTTGAAGGACTGGACCAACGAATGCTGGCTGAAGTCCAAAAAACTCGTCCCCTGGGCTCTAATATTAAAGTAGTTAGAGGAAGTAATCCTTTACTGGATGCATGGCTTGGTGCATCTACTTTTGCCTCGGAGTCATTTGAGAAATACTCTTTCACTAAAGCTGATTATGAGGAGAGAGGTCCTGAATGGTTGCGGTACTACAATGTGAAGTACTCGGCAGGAAACGTTTTGAGATAGAGGATTGACATTCATTTAGGATCTGTGCACTTCAGATACTGGATAGTCGCCAACCTCTTATCATTCTTCAAGAAGTTTATGAGAGTGTTTTCTTTCTGCTGTGCTCTCTGGCTTTCGATTGTAGAGGCTCGAGTGGGCGCCAGTGTGTCAGGTATGTTTGCGCCCACTCCGAGCCTAATCCTCCGCACTTTTTGTGTGTGCTGGAGGACAGGTTGTAATTTTCAAAATAGCCGGCGAGGCAATTCATTTGTTCAAATTTACGAGTGCTGGATTTCGGTTCCTGCTGTTCCGGTTGCTGTGCGATGTGCTTGCCACCCAGGGTGCTTATGCTTGTCCACGATGCTTGTGTGTAAACAATTTGGATTATGAGCACTGGTCACCTTAATTAACTTTCGTATAATTCTAAGAACGTGCATGTGAGGTTCAAGTGTATAGAGCTCAAGTAGACTGGTGTAAACCTGTGCATAAGCTTGTATTTTGTAGATCACATCATTTGAAGAAGGTGGGTCCAAGCTAAAGAGATCAATGGACTCTTGAACCACATGAAGATCCTCTACTTACACCGTAAACCGTATCAAGACCTTGCAGTTGCATACTTGCGCTCACATAATAGATCTAGTCATGACCAACATCTTGGTGTCACTTGCCAGATCTGATGTGGTCTACTTTTACACGAAGCACAACTCCATTCCTCGATCGACATTAGGTGAAGCTCCATTGTTCCGCACAAGTTGGGAGTTCTGAAAACGGAAATGAAAAGGCTGTGAGAAAGACTGTGAGAGACAGTATGCAACAAGGAAAGGAAGTGAGCGGTGTCGATAGAACTTCCCACCCCCAGTCTCAAGAAGATCACTATGAAACCAGCTCAAGTTACGTGTAAACTTTTGCACAAGAAGTTTGTAAAGTATCATAACTAATTGTGTATTGACTCAGAATCTTCTGTGAACGTGATGTAGAGGATTTGATTCATCACAAGCATATGATAATCTAAGTGAACTCTACATGTATTGCTAAGACGGCACCAAGAATTTATGTGAGGTGAGTATTCTTAGAAGAAACTTGTGACTTTTTTTATGTCACATCATGGACATGGATGTTTTACAAAACATCAAGATGTTAGAGTGAGGATGGCCCTAAAAGGTAGATTTCTCTGGATGTTGCGTATAACGTTGGCAATTTACTGTAAAAATAAGTCGATGCTATCATTGATGTTGATGTTTTATTTGACATGAGCAGAGATACAATGATGTTTTTTGGAACGTCCAAAAAAATATAGTATTGCCACGTCAACAAGCAGACTTGTTTTGATTGTGGGTAAGTCTATAAAAGTTATTGTGGGTTGTGATAAATCGCTAGCCAGATGTGAAAAACATAGGGAAAGGGCAGACACATTGCATGCTTTGCAAAAAAAAAAGGAAAGGATGTATGTATACCATGGATGAAAAGAGAAGCTCTTTTCACAAGTAGGGTGGTAGGAAGTAAACAACGTGTATGAGATATGTAAAGCAAGAACTGTGTTCAATGTAGAATTTCTAAAACAACATCCAGATGTCCAGTGGTCAAGCTCTCATCTTCATATTATTCTATGTCGTTTGAGGATTTATGACAAACAATACATTTCATTATAAAAACATCCTCTCCACCCTTCATTGTCACGAACTATCAATGAAGTAATTCCTTCACTTTGCCATCAAAAATTCTCTTAATGGTAGATGACTATAAGTTCTCTTTAATTCTTGTTGAATTTGACAATTTTTGGCTTGTTCATTTTATTTTAGACATTTTTTTAAATAATCATTTCTTGCCAACCCTGCCCTATGGGTACAATGCCGGGTACAATATGCACCAATTAATGTCTCAAAAAATGTCTTGACATCTATTATGTTGACATCTCAAAAAAAAGTATTGAAATTCTCAAATGGCTTAAAAGTGTGTGGACTAGGCATGCCACATCATCTTTGTTGGATACCACATCACTTTTTTGGCCGCCACGTGAGATGCCACATTATGGATGGGCTAGATAGAAAAATTCTTATAAACATCTAACATCATGATGAGGGCGCCCTTTTGGATGTTTTTGCCTTGTCAATCTTAACATGATTTTTTGGATTTTGCGGGTGGACATTGCAGCGGACATCGTCCAATGTTACAAAAACATCCAACCATCTTAATGGATGCATTTGAATGGACAAGGGTTTCTTCTAGTGTAGGCGGAAAGCTACACCATCCTTCTTAAATCCACCCTCCTTGGGATTTTCCTTGGCATTTTTTTTCTTTCATTTTTGAAAATCATGGTAAAGTTAAGTCTTAAATTTGCAAATATTGTTACACATGCTATGAATTAGTTTGAAACTTTTTCACTTTGTATAGTTGTTATTGACACACTAGTTTTATATTTACAACAGACTTGTTTGAAATTCCCTATGACTAATGTAGAGATTTTGTTGTTTTTCCCTGCTAGTTTTTGCCAATTCCTATGTTTCCCAGTGTTCTAATGTCATTGTGGAGGGGATCTTCAAAGAATTCATGTATAGAAGGAAATTGTGGGTATTTTTTGAAGGGATTTTCATAAATTCTCTCCAAATTCCCCATGTGCAATTCAAATTGGTAGACTTTGCAACACATTCACACATTTTACATTTCAATGTTGTTTTTACCTAATATTTGGTAGATTTTACAAGATGCAATTGTCCCATATTGTTTGTCAAGGGTACCGTGAAATTGGACACATAAGACTTGTAAGTTGTCAATCTTTAGCATTATGTATTTTAATCACAAGAAATCTAACAATTCCAGAGATTGTACATTTTAGAAACCTAAGGTTTTATGAAATTTAAAATGTTTAAACAAATGAATCTACATATTACTTATAATTTTAACTCTTGAAATCTAGAAAGGATCCAGATTGAAAAATTTGAAATGTACAAATCAATGAGATTGAAATTCAAATCTATATAGAACTAAGATTTGAGATTGCAAAATCTACAAATTCTATTGATTATGCGCACTAAAATCTATTACAAAGTTAGATTCTACAGGCATAAATCTACATTCTAGAATACAAAATTTCATAAATTGAGTTGATTTGGTGGTGGGGAACCTCTACAAATAACACACAAAAATGCACAAATTCCCCTTTGATAAAATTGTTAAAATTTCCTATTTCACATTTCTCTGTGAGAACTACATTCCCTACGTTTTGAAAAAACAGTGGAATTCTGTCATTAGAGGAGGGGATTTTCAGTAGAATGTCCACAAGGAATTCAAAAAACGTTTCTTGTGATTGTCTTAGTGTTTATATACTCTATTTGATTTATATCATCTGATACTGTTGAAGAATTGTCTTGAATGTGGGCATATATTGTTGCATACATGTTTACTCTAATAGTCCTTAAAACATGGTTGGCTTGTTGTTGGTGAATTATTCTTATTGGTTTAGAGTATAATATCATAATATATTAGACTAATACAATAACAAAAATGTTCTCTTTATTAAAAAGACTCTTATAAAATGCTATATGAAATTTTCAAAATTCATACTACAACTTTAGAAGTCCATAGTTCTTTATTTAAAGAAGAAACCTTCAAACTAATTGTATAGTTGTTTTTGCATTCAAGTTGAGAATATATATTCAAACTTATAGCTACAATGGTGTAGTCAATTATCTACAATATGGCTTGCAATGCAAAGGTCATGCTAAAAACAAAACTATGATTTAAAAAGTGGTCCACTCAATCATGCATCCCCTTTGGCTTTGTCCACCTTTGACAAAACTATCTCTTACAAGTTTTGTTAGAAGCGGACAAACTTTTGTTAGAGGCGGACAAGTAAGGCGGACAAATAAGGCAAACTAGCGTGGGACTTGCACATGGGCTTTCTATTCTCGCCTTGAAGCCCTTTTGGTCTTCATTTATTTGATTTTTTGCTCAAATAAATCAAAACTTCAAGACATCCAATTGGCCCCTAGATGTCCTTAATTTGAATTTTTTTTAAAGTACTCTCTCTCCTTATGTCTTGCAGCTATTATATCAACATTTCTATTGATATCGGCCTATAATCTATCGATCATACCAATCTAGGGATTCACAAGATGATATGCGTGACCTTCCAAAACCTGCCTATGCATAATGCACAGATGATATCTATAAGCATATTGCACCCAACACGTACTCAAACACCATATGTATTCTACATGGTGAAGTTTTCATGCCATAATGATTGTTGTACAACATTGTCTTTATGATGTGTATAGAAATGGTAAATAGAAAATTTGAAGAGAAAGGAATAGTTTGCCATAGAGTGCTCATTCCAAAGGGATTAACATGGGTGAATTCCATTCCTTTTGGAGTTTTTGCATAATCAATTTGTGTTTATATGATTGCCATGCTAATTTTGAGTCTGAGATAGAGAAATTAAGAGTCTAGCTTTAAGGAGGATGCAGAAGGCCTTTTCAAAGATGTGATGAATGAAGGTATCAACAACCTAGAAGAAGAGCCAACATGTTTGCATGTTGATTATGTTGATTTTGTGGCTTTGAAAGTTAGCCCCATACAGAATCTTGTCAGAGAATGGGTGCATTTTGCTAGGAATAGGTTGCACAGGAATTCTTAGGGCCATCCTTTTGGTGCAGCTATTCCTCAATTACTGAGAAAAGATGCTTTAATGAGAGCTATGACATTCTACTAGACGTCATGTTTTCATCTAGGTTGCCCATTGTGGCTCGCATTGTGGTAGATAAATTATCCCTCTAATAATGAACATTCTATCTTGACAGACACTAGGATTATGACGGACGCTAGGGTTAAGAATGACAAAATGGTGGACATGTTGATGTCACAATAGGACATGACGTAGGCATTCCTATTTTATATTCATCAAAATTTGAATTTGTTGTAAGAAACACTTCACGTTTTTTGATAAAAAAAAAAAAACAGTTTTCAGCTATACAACTAATAGTACCATGCAATTCTACAAGTACTATGTGGTAGCAATGCCCTTGTAGATCTAAACCATCAATTTAGAGCGCTTGCAGATCTAAACCATTGATTTAGTACTATGCAATACTGTAGACTGCTACGGGATTCTTTTAGAAGCCATTGGAAGCAAAAAATAGCAAAAAAATGGATCTGAGGAGTTTTTCATTTTTAGGAATTAAAAAAAAATATATATATACCTAAAAAGAAGTAATTAACTGTTGAATTAGGATTACAAATCTTTTTGTAAGTGTTGATATTAAATTGGTGAGCAAAAAATAAATAAAACCGATTAACAATGATTTATTTCTTCCTTAATCTCAACTTTATTATACCAATTGTGTATGTTGTATGACTTGTTGTACAACAAAAAATATTGTATTTAATGTCACCTACACTAATTGATTTAAAAACACTATAAATTTTTACTCTTGATGAATACTTTTATTAACTATTTGTTGAATTGTATTGAGTTTATGATCTTAGTAAAAGTATTTTTCTATCATAAAAAATTATAGCCTTGAATAAGTAGTTAGTATGAATGATACTAAACACAATTTTTAGTTTAGTTATAGTGTAATTTGAAAATATCAAGTCATGAACAATTGATAGTTGAAAATGCATGTAGGCAATGACTCCCATTTGTGGTGCATATGTGAAAATAAAGTATGTAAACAACTAAAAACAAGTTAGAGGTCTACTTCCCAAAAACCGATGGATTGTGCTTTGAGACAATTAGACCAAATTATGGGGTCTTAAGGCCTAGTCCTCACAAATAGGCCTAGAGTAGCTTATTTGATGTCTTTGATTCCAAATATAAATTCAAAAATTTCAAAATTTTATCATCTTTAATAAATTATTTGTTCTTTGATATTTCCTAATTGGAGTAGCTCCACCTCTACAATTAATATTAGGGTCACGGTCAAAGAATTTGGGCAAGTTCTATTCACTAATTTTATGTTTGGGGATTTTTCCTTGAATTTTTTCAGATAGCTTCTAATGATCATATTCTTTACGTGAAGTTTTATTTCAAGTCATTCTTATAAATATTGCATAGGTCATAAGTTTTTGTAATTTTTTTCATGTCAAAGCAGACAGCTAAAAACATATCTAAAAATTAAGTAATTAACCCCTAAAGGACCAAAGTCCCCTCGGGGGACTTTTGGGATTTTGGGCAGGCTCATGTGACCTCAAATTTTGACCTGATTTTTTGAAACTTTTTTTTAAAGATAGGTAAGGTTAGTAGCTTTCTAAAAATATAATTTTTTTCCAATCGGTGCCTGGGAGCAAAGGTTATGCCACCCTAAGTCAAAAAAGTTGTTTGCCAGGCAGAAAAAAAAAAAAAAAAAAATGAATTTTTTTAATTTTTAATTTTTTTCTCAAAGATCATGTTTTTGTCTATATTTGAAGCTTTGATTCATTCTATTTGGACTTAGAATGAGAAAGTTATGAGCAATCTTGTTTTTTGAGCAATCTAAGCATCTTCTTCAAAAAACAACTTACAGAACTCATTTTTGAATGCATTTTTCAATTTTTTTCAATTTTCTTTTTTTGACAAGGTTAAGTTTGTATGCAAGAACAATCCCAGTGTTGGGATTATGGTGTTTTAATTCCACCTAAGAGCTATTAACAATTTAGTGTTTTGTTCAATTTTTGGACCTACTTCTACTTAACAATTTTTTTATATGTGAAAATCAAGTTTTAACATTCTAAATTTTTTTTCCCCAACTCTCAACTCAAATTTTCAACATAAAAAATTTAACTTTATGGTGTGTAGTGCAAAAAAAAATCCACAAATGGCCGTCAAAGTCATCTGAAATTGCAAGCCATAGTTCAAAAAAACTTCTTTTTCCAACTTCAAATGCTAATATCTTCCGATCCATACGGTCAAACTTCATAAAAATTTTACCACATGATCTGAGACAAGTGAAGTACAAGATCCTATGGTTAGATTTCTTAAAAAGACTTTCTTTTGGTTTAGGAAGTGATTGCAGCAGAAATGGCAGTTTTCAGTGGTTATGGAGCCAGAAAATGCCTTGGTCCTTTACGGGTTAAGTAATTAATTATATTGTATAAACTAAATCCTACGCAATAGCATTTAAACCATTCTATTTCTACTAATGAGATGAAAGTTATAAAGAATTTTATTTAGAAGGCAATATACATAGAAAAACATATAGAGTTGTTTTTGAACTCATTTTGAAAATTTCAAATAAATGAATAAATACTAGAAAGTTTTAGGGGTAAAACTTGAAGACCTACAATGAAAAACATCTAGTAGATCATAATGTGCAAGTAAAAAAACGTTGAAAGTAGGACTAGTAAGGTTGCAGTTTGCTAATGGTTTGCCAATGGTTTGCCAATGGTTTGCCAATTATTTGCCATTTTTTTGCCAATTTACAAATTGTTTGCCAATTAAAAAATTTTAGATGAAAAGTCATTGTAAAGAGCCCTACTGTATGAAAACACGACTTTTGGATGATATATTTTTCAATAAATTTCATCAAGAATTTAACAATATTGCTTGTGTACAATTAGCGTTAAATTTTTTGTATATAATTTTGTGTGAATTTTGATGTATGATTTTTCCAATATTTGCCAATTGTTTGCCAATTTATTACAAGTTGTTTGCCCTTTTTTTGCCAATTTATGACCAAATTGTTACCAAATTGTTACAATTTTTCACACAAATATTTTTGATAATTTTAGCATTAATTACTCGATTAATTATTATATAGTTTTTAATTTTATATAGATATAGATAGATAATTTCTTGGCATATTAGATATGCACAAGTGAAAATCCAACGTTTTATCATTACGCAACTATCGATAAGGTCAAATGGCTCCAAGTCAGTAAAAATACCAATCAAATGTGTTAGGTAGGTAGCTATACCTCTACAATAAATAGTGGTGGCGAGGCTAAAACACTTCCTTCTCACACCACCCAACCCTTACGACCATTATACTAGCAAGGATCACTTTAATCCCACAAAGGATCAAAGTGGGCCTATAGATGACTTCACTGTTAACTATAGAAAAGGAGAATGCACCTATTGGTTCAATAATCCGAGAATTTTGGTGATTACCTTGGTTATAAGGGCCTTTGTCCTTACAAGGTTAAACTAGATGAATTTTTATGACAAGCATTATCAAGTGTCAAAAAGCTTTCATTTTTTAATCACTTAAAGGACAAATCGCAATAAAGTAGGGTGAAATCCAAGAATGGTATTTGAAGTTAGGCTGTTTGTTTTGTTTTGTTTAGTTTGTTACAATGAGATCTCCCAAACCATGCATCTCCAGTCGCGTTTTTGGTACCATCGGAAAGCTTTCCATGAGCTTTGTTCCGACTCATGAAAAAAAGTATAGAATTTCAAATAAAATATTATCAATTAAAAAATTAGAAAATTACTTTTACTTTCATTTTGGTTGTGGCAATGGCTTAAGACACACAAGTGGAATTTTTTTATTATAATATGCAATGCAAAAGTTAGAATAGGTCAAAATTGGATGGATAGATTTTGTAAAACCATTGCCCTATTTTCAATGTTCACACCCGATGCAGAGTGTGCACTGTGCACCACACTCAGCTACTGGCACTTCTTCTCTGTTTTTTCTAGGGCTTGCTTTTGAGACCATGCTCGGATTTGGGTGATGCTACCTTCGCTATCTCCTTGTTTCCCTTGCGTCCACTGCCAGTCTCGCGACACACGGCCCTTCCTTTCCTCAACCCTGTTTTTTCATTGACTGCGGTGGAGTGCACGCCCCGATGGACAGCATGCAGAGGGAAGAGTTGGAGCGCTTGATGTTCTTCGAGCAGACGCGCGAGAAGGCTGCCGCGGATTACATCCGCTCGCCCACGGACCCCGACGTACGTGATTGATTTCGTGGCTCTTGCATGTCGCCAGTCTTGCAAATATAGGGTTTAGGTCCGTGTTGGAAGGGTTACGAATTCATCTTCCTTTTTATTGTTTTCTCGGACAATTTGAGGATCTGGAATGAGTGAGGAAGTTTTTCGCTTTGTCGTTCGTTTGTAATGGAAGCAAGAATGCTAGAATTGATCTGAAGTATAAATCTTGAGGTCCAGTCGAACTCCTTTGTGACTTTCCTCGAGGAATGTGTTTTAGGTCATTTATAATTCGTCTTATCGTAGTGCTGTTCTTGGAGCCTCCCGTTCCTCTTATGTTTTTTCGTCTCGACTGCTCTCAGCTGCATATTGACGGAACATTAAGTTCGACCATGACAGAAATATCGTGAGGAGTTATAATTTATTTTGAATCTGGATGATTTTCTATTTTTTTATTATTATTTCTAAAACTTTCCACTTAAAATGTAATTGCAGAATTTGACAAGATGGGGAGGTGCTCTTTTGGAGTTGGCGCATTTCAGACAGGGGCAAGATTCCATTGATATGGTGCAAGGTTGTCATCTTTGCTCTTTTCATTTGAAAGCTTTCATTGTGAAATTACGCAAAGTTCACAGGAGTGGCAATGTACCGTATTTTTTCACAACCACAGTGGGTCAAACTGATTACTTTTGAGTGTGATTCAGCCTATTGAGTCTTTTGCAACTGGTTCTTATTTATTTGGCACTAAGAGCCAGTTTGATTGAAGCATACAATTTTAGTTTTAAAAGCAGGGTTTCTGATTTGCTATTTATGTGCCTCCGAGGTTCGTGAAGTCGAAACCTGGATTTTCCCTAGGATAAATTGTTCTCGTTGTGTTATTCAACCTTTTCCTATGCTGGAATCAGATATTCCTTGTGCAAGTAGTATTAGATAATGACTATTAGATAAGTGATTAAGGTCCTGGGGTTGAAATGCTTCTTTCTAAAGTGGGGTTCTGTGGTGTCAGATGCCGTGTCAAAGTTGGAGGAGGCATTGAGAATCAATCCACGCAAACATGATGCACTTTGGTGCTTAGGTAATGCCCATACGTCCCAGGGTTTCCTGGTGACCGAGACTGACAAGGCCAACGACTACTTTAAGAAAGCGGCTCACTGCTTTCAGCAAGCACTTGACGAGGAGCCACACAACGAGCTTTATCAGAAGGCACTGGAGATGACGGAGAAGGTGTAATCTGACTTTGTTTCTCGTTCCCTGTTCTCGATGATTTAAAATCCTGAGCTCTGTACCGTGGTTCCACTGTCTACGCAAGTTTAGTTTCTACCACCCACTCGTTGTTTTTAAGACGTTCTTTTGTTCAACATACTTTCAAGCTTGACCATGTGACAATGGTGGATAATCACATCTGCTAATTTAGTGATTCTGTTGCTTCAGGCCCCGTCACTCCATCAGGAACTCCAGAAGCAGTTGGCTTCGCAGGCAGCAATTGGTGGAGGACCTACAGCCGGACCAGTGAAACAAGTAAGTTCATCATTGAAAGGCATGCATTGGAATTTATGGATGCTCATAATTTTCTTACAACACTTTCTTCACTTATGTGTTCACAGTATGATATATCATGGTGGGAAAGTCATGGTTGCTTCACGTTATTCGTTATGTTGTTGCTGGACGTGGGCTGGATGTGGAGAGAATTATATTGCTCTTTACCAGTTTGTGTGGAGGACTTGAACTAAATCTGTAACAAAGTGCTGCCATGATCTTTCAATTCACTGGATCCTGTGCGTGTTTTCAGGCGGGAGCGAAAAAGAAGAAGGATAGCGACTTCAAGTATGACGTCATGGGCTGGATCGTACTTGCTGTTGGAGTGATTGCTTGGGTGGGCCTGGCCAAATCCAATATGCCACCACCGCCACCTCCCCCTTCGTCTCTCAGATAGATACATTTCTTCTTCGTGTAGTATTATTTCGTGAGACGAGGTTTAAGCCTATTACTGAATTTGTTTCGACCTATCTGGCAGAGACGAGGTTTTAAGATCCTAGCAGTACTTGTGCGATGTTTGTAGTACAGATAAAGGTTGAGTCAAGATAATTGGAGTTGGAATTGTGCAGCCCTCTTACTGTTATCTAATGATTTTCTCGCTGTGCATGCTTTGTATACATCTAATGACGGAAAGTGGTGTGAATTCTTGCAATTCTCAGAGAACAGAATTTTTTTTCTTGCATTATATTTTGGCCTTCAGTATAATCTCCATAAATTGACAGCTGATAGTATGATATCCTTGATTTTATGACCTTTTATAGTCTTAATAGATTGAAAGATGAAAGCATGTGCAAAACTCGAATGTGGTCCACCAAAGGTGCAAGTTTGAATTTTACAAATGTTTTCAATTTTCAGCGTCATTTCTCTTTTCTATAAATTTAATGTTGGATCTGATTGGAGATTTGAGTTTGAATAGTGGAATTGGTCTAACACAACAATATTTTGCTACATTGATTTGTCTTATTAGTGCAGGTAATAGTACTTTTCAAAGTCGTATGATCAGTAAAATAACTTATTTAGAGGAATTTCAAGGTTAGAAGAATTGATTTCTTAAGATTCCAATTATAAATCTCAATTGTTTGCATATATAGAAATTTGTGGCTCTACCAAAATTAGGTGTTGTTTTGACTCTTTTTTCCACAATTTCATTACCTAAGTATAGAAAATCATCTCAAATCATCTTGTTTTTTGACACTTTAGTGTCAAATGAATGGGTCTAAGAGAATGTTGCATTTGATATGACAGAGAGAATGTTGAAAGAAGTCTTCACTTGAAGAAAATGTTAGATAGTGTAAAAAAAAACATTGCAATAATGGCAAAGCAGTAAATAAAATTTTCATACATTTTTCGGAGGTGCTTGAACCTCCACTTAGGCTACCTGCCCCAACCCACAAGCTATGGGGTTTGAAATCCTTACCTAGCATTGAATTGCAGGTTGTAGTTTTTAGCATTTTCCTTCTATATGTGAAATTGAAGATTTTGTGTAATTTACATGAAGTGCAATGATAATATGATATTTTGGGGAACACCAATCTCTCTTTTTGAAGGTGTAGGACACCTCGCATTTTCAAGAAATTTTTATGGCCTTGTACTTTTATATTCTTTGGACTTAGGTGGATTTAGTTATGAAATTTCAAAATGAAGAACATTTTTTTTTTAAAATTCTTTGACAATTTGACACTCTAAGTAACACTAACTTTTTTCAATAGTTGAATTTTTCAATAATAAAATGATGTAAAAATTTCTCAACATTTGATTTTACCACTTTAGTATCGAAAAGAGTGCCAAAACATTACAAATTTAATGACATCTCATTTTTCAAACAGTTCAGTTTCAAATAAAAGTTTCAAAAATAGTTGCCTTTTGTGTACTGTACTTCTTAAAATGCAAGATTGAAATGAGAATTTTGTTCACTTACAAAGGGCTATAGTTGTTTTGTCAAAAAAAAATTGTAGTGAGTGAAAGTGGAAGAAAATTGCAAACAAGATTCAGGTTTCGAGCTCTTTATGCAACAATCAATTCTAAAAAAGAATTCCTCCAAGAAATATATATATATATATATATGGATCCACAACAGTGCTCTTGCCCATGCAAAATTGCATTAAGAATCTAGCAAAATTCATTTATGTAACTTCCTTCTCCCCCTTTCTTTTCTAAAGGTATTGCAAGGAGAATAGGAAATTTCATTTGATAATATATTCTTTGTTTGTCAATGGATGAAATACTAAATTGCTAAAAAGTTTAGAATAATATCATTCTTTTTTGGATGAATATATATACTTTAGGATGAATAATTTAAATTTCATTCATATTTTGCATATTTTATATAGAGAGAGACTTAAATAGTTTCATCACTCCAACTAAGATTGTTTTTTTGCACTGCCACAAATAAATGAAAAAATAGCAATACACCAATGCTAGTACATAAGCGCAAAGATTTGAACCTAAAAGCCTTAAAGCCAAACTCCATGTACCTACAACCATTTGAAGGTGTTTATAACATATGCACCTATAATATAGGTACACTACAATATAGAAAGAGTCTATAACATATTTAGGTGCCTATAACATGGACACCTATAACCATAAAAGGTGTTTATAATATACATTCCTAGGCTCATGGGCTCATAGATTCTATGCTCATATGCTAGCACTTTCCAATAGCAATATATTCTATGGTGTGTGCCAAATAGATACATCAAAATTGGGTACAACACTATGACTTATTGTAGCCTTTGATTGCTCGATTGTGAATAAATGGAATAAAACGTGTGCATGCCCACGTTGAAATGTAGGGCAATAATGATTTGGCCTAGTGTACCCTTTGGTTTTGTATTAGTTCAAGATTATTCCTAGGAACCATACTATCTTATTGAGTAAGAACATACTTTTACTACATTAAAATTATTTGCTCAATTTAAATTGATTTGCATACAAGCACGTACAAAGTTGAAGTACGAGAGTCAACAAGGAAGTGCCAAAATTGAATTTCCATATTAGATTTTTAAGAAGTATACATCACACCTAATTCAATGAAAAAATGGCATGTTCCCCATTTGACAAAAAGTACTTAATTTATGGCAAATTTGACCGTCACGTAGGATACCTCAATTCTTTAGAAGTTAACACAATAGTTTCACATTTTTTGTTGTAATACAATTTTTAGATACAAGTTGTCCTAAATTTAGCTACAATTTAGAATTGCAATATTGATGAGAACCAACCACAACACCATTGAATTATAAGATCATATTGCCAAGTTCAAATTTTGAAGGAGATTTGTCACCATTCCATTGGAGCGTTTGAAAAGCTTTATATTTTATAATACTTTCTACTTTAAAAACCCTTAGATTTGCAAAAAGTGAAAATACGTACATTTGTGATGAACTATTAGCCTTGGTGATTTTGTCCCATAATGCTCTTGAGCCTCCCAGTTCTTGAGCATTAGCTAATCTCTTAGTATGCTCATAAATCTCATAAAGTATCACTCACCACAAATTAGCGAACACGGCAATAAGTTAGAACTACATGACTGTGTTCACTTTGAATGGCTTCAACTTTACAAATGGCACTTCATGGTTGTCAAATAACAAATTCTTAATGATTTGTTTTGAGTCTTTCTTAAGGCGCTTCAAACGTGTACCTATGGAACATTTTGAAGTTTCTTCTAGTCTTAACTTTGAAAATTCACAAAAAATACAAAAATTCTCTAAATTATATTATATATATATAATATAGTATATACTATACTATACTTCTATATGTCTACAAGGCAAACTTTTTTATTCCATCTACGATAGGTACCTCCAAATGTGACATTGGCTCTAAACTGCCATCTTTACTATGTGTGCAGCTTCAAAATCAACTCTATACCTATGTGGAAGAAACCATTCTAGAACCAAACTTTGTTCCTTAATAATTTTTGCATATAAGATGGCAACATCCATAATCGTTACTGTACCCCAAACCATCACTTCTAAAATCTTAAAAAAACTGTGGAAATAAATAAATGTGATTATAAAGATGTACTATATCTGAACATCAAATCCTAATGTTGGTATTAGGTGCAATTGCAGTTGGCTCTTTAAAAATTCATAATTTATTCTCATAGTATCCAAAAAATACATTCAAAAGTGCACATGTGTTATTTTTCTCTTGCTAATAGGATCCTATAATTTCTAGAATCTTTATTAATAATAATCATGTTCAGAACCCTTATTTTGACTGTTATGGGTGCTACTACCTTAGTATCCAAATGTCATATTCTTTGGTGCATTGGAACCTCCTTTCACTTGCCAACAAGAACATATGAAAATTTCACCAGTCAAATAATAGTAACTAGGCTAAATATTACGGAGTAGTAACTAGGCTCAGTAAGAAAAAGTGTCGGTTTTGGGGGTACCCACCTTACACACACCAGCTTAAATCCAGCTTCAATGAACGGTAACAGATGTTTCTTCCTTATTTAATTTTCACACAAGCCACACGGCGGCTTGACGGGGCAAGCTCACGAGCTCAATCCTCATCACCTGCGTGTCCCTGCCACAGAAGCTTGCAACTGTAGCAGACTACGATACAAGTATATAAAGCCCTTCTTCAGCCTATAATCGCTGTCACCGGGTGGACTCCCACCTTCAGTGAGTTGGTGCTGGCGTTCTATTGCTGGCGCTTTACTGTGGAAAATTTTAAGTTATGCTTGATTCTATTGGATTCCCACTGTCCCACAACCTCCTTTTACAACAACCGAGAGCTCTTACATGGAAGGCAGTGTGTGGTGGAATCCCTGGCGTTGCCACTTGGATCCATCCTACTGTTGGCATCACCTCACTCATATCCTGGTCAGTCGGCCCGAATCACTCATGCTTTGAATTTTTACGAGAAAGTGTGTCATCATACAGTATTAACTTAATACAATATGCACAGAATTTCAACTTTAGAAGCACACCGAAGGCTCCGGCAACAAGCGCAGAAAATTTAGAAAATTAGTTGCAGGATCTTTACGGAGTACAAGTGTGGGATTCAGACAGACGAACCGCTCATTTTCCATTGTTGGTGGTCCACAACTGTGGTCACAACTTGTCATGTGGCACACTCACATTCTTCACGGAGTTTACCACCAGTTCTCTTCACTGACGGAGTTTTGCATCGTCAGAAGAGTCGGTTCTTCAAGACAGTATCAGTGTTGTTTTGGTGTTTAAAAAACTCATCTTCATGTTTGCTTTTAAAAAGTGCTACTTAGATGTATTTTGTGTGGTCCACTAGATAGATACTATTACAATATTTGGGATAATTTTATTTAGTGTTTGCTCCCATGCTTTTATAGAATCTATAGTATTTAGTGGTTGGGTTTTTTTGTTTTTACTTTGAATAGTATTACAATTACGTGTATGGTGTGGACCTAAGAAACATCTCTATTCCATTTCTGGTGTGCAATGTATATTGTTTGCAACTTGGGGTGAAGTATAGTCTACAAGAATTGATGATAAAAGCTCTATTTAGTGTGGCCCCATGTTTGTAGGAATAACACAATTTGAGAAGCAACACTAAATAGAATGAAGAGTCTATCTTATTACAAATAAACTATTTTGTTAAAAATAATTTTGTTTTAATTCAAATCATATCTAAAGTAAGAAACTTGCTGTAGAGGTAGAACTTACTTTGGCACACAGTAAGTTAATTGCAAAGAAAAGGCAGGTCCGTCCTGGGCGGGAATCCACTACTGTAATTAATTTTCGTTGCTGTACATGATTGACACGTGGTGACTGAATAGGGACCCATTTTTCTGCGTGGAAGTCTAGCACTCTAGCAACAAGAGTAAGCTTAGAATATTGAGAGTGGCTGAAAAGTGAGAACTTGGTGAGCGCACAGACTCTGAAAACCCAACTCAGAATTCCGTTCCAATTTGAATAAAAAAAACATTGAATGGCAGGCGGAGTTTCTCTTACAATCTCCCTCTAGCCGTCAGGGTTTCTTCATTGCTGGGTCGTTCGCCATTCGTTCTCAAGAGTCTCAGATCTCTCATGCATTTCGCAGATAACTTGGAGCAAAACTGACAAGATTAGCGTCAAGTCTCAAGAGCCATGCTTGTGCTGGAGCGATTTTCGTGATGCTAGGGCTCGAATCTCTCTTCTAGAGCTAAGCTAGTGTTTGTTTTGACGGAAGTGTTGCCTTGGCTTAGAGACTAGAGATCGACAGACCCGAAGAGTGGTGATCAAACTATTCAAACACCATAGAATTTCCATGTTTGTGCTCGCAGGCGCTGTTCTCTCCGACCTTCTGTGGTTTCTTTACTCGATTTACAACAATTTTTACTTCTCGTTCTAATTGAGTCAGGGTTGAGGATTTGTTTCCATTTGCAGTTGTGTTTCTCCTTGAAGATATTGTTGTTAGGAAAAAACTCTTGCAACTGGAGGAGCCCCGGAAGGAAGCCGCCGCATCGAGTCGCAGAGTACTGTTATCAGGAAATTTACTTAGAATAGAACCCCGCAAGCAGTGGAGTCTCGGAAAGAAGCCAGCGAGCTTCTTGAGTTTCGAGTTGAGTTTTACGTGTTTTTTTTTCGGTTGTTGTAATCCATCGAGACTACAACAGTGATGGCCTATCCTTACGGAAGAAATTACTACGGCTATGAGCGAGGACCGTCGCCGTGGGTGCCTTTGACGATTATTGGCGTCATTCTGCTCATAGCCACGACGCCCTTCCGAATGGGACCCGATTTCGGTGGCATGGCGTACGGTCAGCCAGGTCTAAGGTCATCAGGCGGTCTCCCTTCAGCCCTAATCTGGATTCCTATCATTTTCTTCCTTGTGGCTCAGTTTTTCGGAGGCAGCAGCTACAGGCCAAACTACAGGAACGAGCGCTTCCCCTACAACAGGACAGGTATGACATATGGTGGGGAGTACTACCCTGGTGGTGCTTACGACGACTACAACCAGTTCAACGGTCCCTACAACAGGTCGTACGCGTCGTCGTTCACGGACTATGGAGGGCACTGGGTGCTCATCCTCATCGGAATCTGGCTGTTTTCTATGACCGGTGGTCGGGGGTTGGGTTTTCCGTGGTCGCTATTTTCTCCACAGCCGCAGATTGTGCTTCCAATGATGTAGATTAAGAAGGAATACTTTTGTGGAGAAACAGACACCCGCGGGGACATGTCGTCGCTCTAGACCGGAAAAGATCGATCATCAGCTGTGAAAGTCTCTTTTTCAGGGCCTTCGAAATGGAGGTTTGAAGTTCCTACATCAAGCATCGGTCCCACACAAATTCATTCATTACCTCGAAGGCTTGTTCTTGGCTGCGCCTTGGGATCTTTGATTTTGCAACGATAGGTTATGTTTGGAGTTTGTTGACCAGGATTTGGGCCGACTCTTTCTGGTTTTTAGACGAATTTGCATATTAGTATGGCAACGATATCGCCTCTTGATTGAGCAAGATACTAATGCTGGATTTTATGCCGACGGTGACGGCCAGGATTCGAGACCTACGGCTGTGCATAATGTGAATTCTTTGGAGCTCCAGGAATGTTTTTAGGCATTCTGAAGGATACGAACTCTGCGTGATGCGAAGGTTAACAATCACGCCTTGTTTTTGACGACGTAGCTCGTGGAACGATGCTCAAAGCATCGTTGGAGCATGTAAGGTTAGCCACTTGGGCTACTTGTGTACTTTACATTGAGAATCCTTGTATATAAATCGGCTCTTTACTCATAGATGGTTTTTTCCATTTATATTCAGATTATGTCATCACTGTTTGAGGCTATCGTCAAAGAAATCTTCAACAAATGTCTCATTTTCGTTTCGATTCCTGTTGGCTTGATTTTGCATTGTTTCAAGGCAGAGTTGCGGTGGTCAATTAACATATAAATACAGGTTCTGAAGAGGAATGCTTCGCCCATGCTCTTTTAAGTTCTTAAAAATATGCATTCTTCGGTTTCTGCTTCTGCTAATTTTATTGTTGATCCCGATGGTCACTTTCTAGCAAATAATCGCTCTCAAGTGTCCCTCGCATACATGTCACAATAAATTGTATGTAAATGTGATAATAAGGAGTTTGCCAAGTGCAGAGGATTCTTGACCACCCGACTAACTCCTGTAGTCTCAATAACTTCTCTATGTCACATTGTTACAAACCTCCATGGAATCATGTGCATTATAGGTGTCACGTATGTGACAGTAGAATGGGTCCGTGTGGAATTTTGTACAACTAGGAGAAGGATGTAAAGCTAAATTATAAGAGATTTTATTTATTTCAAGTATGTCACAAACATTATACACATTCACCTCCGCTTGGTTTGGAGTGTATATGATAGAAAAATATTCACATATTACACACCACAGCATTCACTTTATACTCACATAATACAAACCACCACATGTTTACTCGCATCTTTTTAAATTTTTGTTGCTAGCTATGCTAGATTGAGTACTGTATGGAGTGTGATTTCACTTGTCATTACCTCATCACTCCACAACTCAGTGTGATGCACCCTCTATGTACAAGCTGTAGCATACCCTGTGCTATAGACCATAGACGCTTCTGTAGTGCAAAGAGGTGGCTTTCACCCTCCGAAGCCTTCCTTGCTAAACTGTAAAAGTGCTGCAACTTAAGTTAGGTTTGCACACTGAGTGGGTTTGCACTTGTCTTGCAGAATTCAGCGCACATTTCCATTGCCTGCTTTTTGTTACTTTTTCTTGACAGCACGTCAAGCAGCTTTGATGGTGTCGATGTTGCCGTTGACTGATTTCTCGATCCTTTCATGCGTTCAAACACCTGGATCACACATGTTCAAATTTCTCAAAAGATGGATCGCTTATGATTTGACATTTGTGATGCAAACTGTCAGCCGGGGTGTCGCAGCTACAAATACGAATCCTTGTTTCCAGGACAAATAATCAATGCGAAGAAATACGGTACATGTACTCTCAAGCTACTGTAGCGACATAGAGAAATTTGCGGGATTCAGCAGAGGGCAATAGAGTTAATCGTAAAGTGTGTGCAAGGCGGGACCAGTAGCCGGAGTTCGGAAAAAACAAGGACCAAACTCCCTCAAGCACCCAAACTCAGGTCTAATTGAGTTTGGTGCCGTGTTTGTTTTGTTCTATTCTTAGTTAAGCCTTCCTCTGACACAGGTTCACAAACACAAGAAAACTTTACGATTAACTCTAATGTGTTGATGCTTTGAAAGACAGTTCTCTTTCGATCATAGTATCATGAGTCACAACATTATTCAACATTCATCCACATATTGGATAGAAAATATATCGCATTAGCAATATGTACTACATGATGTTCATATTGTACTTCTATTTTCATCCATGATCTGACAATTTCATTCAAGATTTTTTTTAAATTTAGGTAAAGTAGCAAAAAACTTCACGATTTGTTGTCATTTTCTAGCCAAATTATTTTTTTCTAGTGCAATTTGGCACTATTCCCCCCCCCCTAAGCCTTGGTGTCATTCCAATCTTGAAAAGGGTCACTGATGACCTTATTATCACCTTTTATGCAAAATTTTATACTATGATTAAAAAATATTATGTCATATGATAAATTGTCATATTATCTACCTTTGAGAATAAGCAAAAAGGGTAGTGCTCTTGCATCCACGCATCATGTAGTTGGTAGAACTATTCCAAGAGGTTAAAAGGAATATGAGTGACCCTATCGGGGACCCTATTTGAATTGCCCCCAAGAAACCCTAGACTGATGAATGTACTACTTTTGTTTTGAAATGATTGTCTACTTTAAATGTCATGTTTTTTTAAGGTTGTTTTGAGTAGGTCTTATGGAGACTTCTTGGTGGCTATTTTTATTTGGGTTGCAATGAACATATGCAATATTCTTCATTGATTTCAGTGATATAAAATTTGGAAACTTTTTTTAATTCTGTTTTTCACAATATGATCAATGAAATTGGCTCAAAAAAATACCAACAAAATTGTAGACAATCATTTTGGGAGGGAGGGCGGCACACAAAGTAGGTACATTCAAATGTGCCACTGACCTTAAACCACCATCTTTACTATGTGTACATCTCCAAAATCAGTTCTGTACCTATGTGGAAAAAACGCTTTTAGAACCAAACTTTGTTCCTTAACCCCTAAAGGACCAAAGTCCCCTTGGGGGACACTTGGGATTTCGGGCAGGCTCGTGGGACCTGAAATTTTAACTTGATTTTTTTAAACTTTTTCTGAAGATAGTAAATCACAATAGCTTTCTAAAAATATAATTTTTTTTTCAATCGGTGCCCGGGAGCAAAAGTTATGCCATTCTAAAGCAAAAAAGCAGTTCGTCGGGCAGAAAGAAAAAATGATTTAAAAAAAAAATTATATTTTTTCCTTAAAGATCATGTTTTAGTCTACATTTGAAGCTTTGATTCATTCAATTTGAACTCAGAATGAAAAAGTTATGGACATTCTTGTTTTTCGGGCAATCTAAGTATCTTCATAAAAAAAACACTTATAGAATTCATTTTTGAATGCAATTTTCAATTTTTTTCAATTTTTTTTTTTGACAAGGTTTAGTTTGTTTGCAAGAACAATCCCACCATTGGGATTATGGTGTTTTAATTCCACCTAAGAGCTATTAACGATTTTGTGTTTTGTTCAATTTTGGACCTACTTCTACTTAACAATTTTTTTATATGTGAAAATCAGGTTTTGACATACTGAAATTTTTTTCCCTGACTCAAATGTTCAACATAAAAAATTTTAACTTTATGGTGTGTAGTGCAAAAAAAATCCACAAATGGCCATCAAAGTCATTTGAAATTGCAGGAAACAGTTCAAAAAAATTTCTTTTTCCCACTTTGAATGCTAATATCTTCCAATTGAAACGGTCAAATTTCTTGAAATTTTTACCACATTATCTGAGACAAGTGAAGTACAAGATCCTACGGTTAGATTGTAAAAAAAAAAAAAAAAAAAAATTGGTTTAGGGAGTGATTGCAGCAAAAATGGCAGTTTTCAGTGGTTTTGGAGCTTGAAAATGGCTTGGTCCTTTAGGGGTTAATAACTTTTGCATACAGTATCCAAATGCTATGTTCTGTGGTGCGTTGGAACCTCCTTTCACTTGGCAACAAGAACATATGAAGATCTCAACCAGTCTAATAATAGTAAATAGGCTCAGTAGCAAAAAGTGGTGGTTTGGGGGGTACTTACTTTATGAGTGCCTAGTCAGCAAGAGCGTTCGATGTGGCTGTGCCGAGATGGAGCCACGTGGCGTTTTCGTAGCCGATGCCATTCTTCAATTCCTAAGCTAGTCCGTTTGTGGGATGCAGTCCCTCGTAGCAAGCAGTTGGAATCGCAGAAGCTCCATCGGCTGCGCCATCGCGGCTGGTGCTGGTGCTGATTGCAGGTGACATTACTTTCCTGTTAACTTAGCCCTTTGGGTTTTGGGTTTAGGAGGAGGAGCCCATTGTGAGCGTCATGACTGATTTCATCAACATGTGCAATTGGTGCCGGACTGCAATCACGGTTTCGATTCTGGTAGGGAACAGAAATTGATTCAATGGACTGGCCGATGGAGGTTGCTACACTAAGTTATTGCTCCAACTTTGAATGCGGAACTCACCAACGCAAGGTCTCGATGAGTGAGATTCGTAAAGCCTCGGAATTAGGGTTTTCTCATGAATGGCACTTGCTTGCATCTTTGGAAGCTTTCGTACGTGGGTGTTTCATTAATTGCGTGGTACGCTGTAATCACGAGAAAATGTGGATATTGTGAACGAGTTGTATTTGCCTTTGCGCATTGAGGAGGTGCTTGGCTAGGGTTTAGGGTTTTCTCTCGATCAAAAGTTGCGTCAGAATCTGTCGGGCTGAAGAGAGAAGCAGAGCTTTACATGAATTTATCTGAGCTGATTTGATAAGAAACGTTGATACCGAACCGCTGTCATCTGAGATTGATGAATTCAGATCCACATATTGAAAACCACCTTTATCTATTGACGATACGTTCCAGATTATGAATAATGCAATGAGTATTGAGAAGGCAGGCTTTGAGTTTTCTCCTTATCCCTGAAGGACTGAGAAGCCCAAATTAGGTCTCTCGTTTTTCAGCAGTTTTGGTCAAATGGGACTTTCTTTGTCTAATTTATTTATCTTTTATCTTATAATCAATACGTGCAAAGTTCTTCAGTGATATGAATTTTGGCAATCTGATCAATATCTTTCACAGTATGATCAATCGGATTGGTCATTTTAAAACCATGAGTGTTGGGTCTTTTAGGGTTTTAAAGCCCTTGTGGATATGGAGAGAAAGAGCAATGCTTAGTAGGTCCATGATCTCCTTGGCATTGCCTCATGACTGGTGCTCCTGGTTGCAGGTGTGAAGCTAAAAATTAGTCCCTCCATTAGTGTCAAGACTGCAGACTAGATCGAGAGTTGCAGATGCTGCTGAGTGCGCTGAGACATTTGTGTACTTGTGGCTGGGGCACAGTTTGGTGGGGTGAATTCCTGGCGATAGTCTGCATTTAGGGTGATTACAATTAGGTTTTGATGTGTTGCCGGCATCCGTGAGTGAGTGAGTAGAAAGGGTTTAGGGTTGGAGGAAGCTTCCCGATGTCGTGGGCGGTATCGAGGAATGCTTGCAGGGCTGCATCTCAACATGCTCGGCGGAGCTTGGCGTCCGCCAACGATGGCTTCACCGCCTCGAGGATGTTAAATCCCTGCAGGTGGTTTTCTTCAGCCAATAATACTAGCAATGCAGCCACTCTGCCCAAAACTCTAGAGCCACAGCATGTTGTTCCTCTGGTGTCGCAGACACACTCGTCGGCCGTGTTAGTTCCTCCCCAACAGGAGGATGAAACCACTGTCGTTGTGAAACCCCAGGAAGTATATCCCTGTGAAGTAGTAGCTCCTGCTGAGATTCCGAAGAGGGAAGAATTGGATCACCGTCTGTCACAAAGTGGTCAGTCTGCTCAATCATTTGATGATGTTCCAAAGGTTGCAATCAACGAACCTGCCTCATCGGCTTTGCCTAAATTGGACACAGAGGACAGACAGGCTCGCCAGAACCTCTATGAGGTACGAAAAGACTCGATCGACAAGAAGGAGACTGCCAAGTTTGCTGCCATTGCTGCCACTTGGTAAGTGTGCACTTTCAGTAGAATTAGGGTTTGAATGTTAAGCATCTGAAATGAACACACCAGAACTTAGGTCGCTTTCATCCTTGTGCTCTTAGCTTTCTTAGTATGCAAAATATCTTAGTCTGCATTTTTGAGCGGTTTTTGTTGTGAAAGGGAGGACGGCGTTGTTGATACAGCTGATGTGTTGTGTGTTTGATGTGAATTTTTCGTAGGTGGGATCCAAAGGGACCCTACAAGCCTTTGCACATCATGAATCCTACGCGGGTGTCTTACATCCGTTCGTCGATTTGCAAACACTTCAGGTACGGGAGCGCTATTGCATGTCTTAATGGTGCTGCAATGAGTATAGCACATGTACAAATGCGAAGCATGCGCTTAGAACTATGTAATATGGATTTTTCCCGAAGTTATGGTTTACTCTCATAATATGTTCCCAATGATGTGAAAGCCTTGAGTTGATTTGTGGGTCTTGTGGACAGGAAGGATGCCAATACTGCACGACCATTGGATGGGTTGAAGATCGTCGACGTGGGTTGCGGAGGCGGGCTTGTCTGTGAGGTACCGATAATTTTCTTAAGTGAACCTGACCTTGTTCCTTTTTTATTGTAACCTAATTTGTAGACTGGTAAGAAATTTTCCATTACTATTTAATTGGTAGCACCTCACGGTTATCAGCAGATGAAGTCTTCTTTTATGTATAAATGTAAAATCATTTCTCAAGTGCAAGCTTTCGTGTGCTTTATGTGCTGCAGCCACTCTCCAGGATGGGTGCGGACATGACGGGTGTGGATGCCGTGGAGAAAAACATAGGAGTTGCATCTGTTCATGCGGTATATCCTTGGGTACCTTTGGAAATGCATTCCCGTCTTTACTTAGTATATCAAAACCGTACTGCGTCCGTTTTAGGTCACGAATCCATGATTAACGTATGCCAAGTGATGAAGTTGTTGAAAGGGGTGGACCATTATTTCTGAAGTGATGGAGCCATTTAATCAATTCGTGCTCAACTGCATTCAAAAGGCATAACCTGAATTTTCTGTGATATTGGTGATTGGTTTCAGGCTCGTGACCCTGCTACAGCTTCTATCAAATATTTGTGTACAACAGCTGGTAAGCCGTCTTATATTGACTGGGCATAGCAATTTCAACGTCTTTAGTTCTCCATTTTACATGCATAAGAACGCCAGATCATCGTGATGAAATTATAAAACATGTTACTGCTGGATTGCATGAACCTCTGAGTGGCCAACTGACCAAACATGGCTGCTTCCACATCTTTAAGAGCTGAAATTTATCCTCTAGAAAGCTTCGAGGAAGTTAACAATATGCACCAATAAAAAGAAGAAATTATACCCCTGCATTTTGAACAATGGGAATATGTACAGAAAGTTATTGCAATCGAGTATCAGCTTCCAAAGTATAAGTTTTATTTTTTAGTTTGGGCAATTAGTGCCTAAGTTTTTAAAACAATCACCTTCTAAATATTCAGTATGTCGTTGTCGTGCAGAGCAGCTAGTGCGGGAGGAGCAGAAATTTGACGTAGTTCTTGCTCTTGAGGTGGGTCAATGACGATGTTAGGCAGATTGGTCTTACTAACGGAGCATGAAGTTGATTGGGAAAACATTTATCGTACAGTGCTTATTACAGAAACGTCCAGATTCTTTTATAGGAATGACCATCTTGTGATTTATCTTTTTTGAGCTCGAATGAACCTTCAATTTATTGGGTGAATGCAGGTGATTGAACACGTAGCGGATCCCGAGGACTTTTGCAAATCCCTTGCGGCCCTGGCAAAGAAGGACGGCTTGGTCTTTATTTCTACTCTTAATAGATCACTCCCCTCGTTTGGCCTTGCTATTGTCGCTGCTGAGTATATTCTTGGCTGGGTATGCTCTTTTTCCTATTGCAGTGGTCTGATTGAACGACTCTTGGAAGTCTTGAAATTCTTCCGACCTGTCTTTTTCTTGAACTTCAATAATACTGTGCTGTCCGTCCATGTTCTTTGAATAGGGTGAAAGGCTTGAAATCTTTGCATTTCTGACACTGGCTCCTGTCTGACAGTTACCACAGGGTACTCACGAATGGTCTAAATTCATAACTCCAGGAGAGCTGTCTACTATTATGGATCGGTCTTCTATTGCGGTACGTTCCTTGCCAAAGTTCTAGCATTTGCAAATGATGTCATGTTTGACTTCTTCAGTCCATTTAGTAGTGCACATCGTGAGGCTATACTTTAGAGACTGATGCTATTAATGTACCTATCTGAATTGGCAGGTGAAAGATACTTCTGGAATGGTGTTCAATCCTCTGACACAGAGGTGGTCCATATCAGGAAGCAACACTAGTGTCAATTATATCGCATATGGAGTGAACCGAAGTGTTTAACTTAGGTTTGATTCTTGCTCAAGTAAAGAGGAGACTCAGTGAGCTGTATCATTTAGTCATAATTTGTACTATGCAGCTTTACCTCAGCGGATTCTGCAGTATCACACTACACCATAGGTTGGTGGTGAAAAATTTTCGAGTTCAGTTTCTAGGAAATGCTTGAATTATGCCGGTGTCGTATTATTGCTCATGGAAATCTTCGTAACAGAGACGTGACATTCTTATGTGCTTTGGGGAACAAGGGTGTAAGATCATCGTTTGAATCTGATGCAAACCAACTGATTACTGATGTCTGCGAAATCTTGCAAATCCGTGCAATTCATTCTACGCAGCTGCATGTTCTGCAGTCCTTTTTAACACCCGCCGCAGCCCTCCCTCAACCTTGGTTCCGAGGTTTTCTACGAACCATTTTGAATGATTACATCCTACAGAATATAATTAAAATGAGGGATCTTTTTTACACGAAAGAATATTGCATGTGTTTGACAAATAAAAATAATTTATAGAATGGATACGAATCCTCGCATAAACTCCTTGTAACTTCTTTAAAATCATGAGACCAAATATGGCTTCTTATTAGTACTTGAAAAGGTCCTTTTTCAACTGAGGTTCCAAGAGTTAAACTTGGAAATAAAGTTTTTTCTTAAACAAGGTTCCAAGGATAAAAGCAAGAAAAAAAGAATTGTCTTACGAATTGGTTAAGTTTAATCTCAACTAAAATATTGGTCTTTTGAATGTTGGGTGTCAACTAAATTAAGTTGAGTGCAAATACTAGCAATTGGCCTACTTAAATTTTCACAATTCCCTTTTCTCTAAACAAAAATAACACTCATGTTTTTAATTTCAAACCACAAGAAATGCCCACCAAATCTAAATTCATAACTAAATTATAAATTGGTCTTTCTAAATTCTTACAATTTCTTTTCCTCTATGCAAAGATAATACTCAATCCTGTTTTTAATTACAAACCATTAGAAAGTCCCACCAAATCCAAGTTTGTAACTAAGTTATAAATTAGAGTTGGGTTTAAGACATTTTAGTGGCTAAAAATTTCAAATAATCAAGTTTCCAAAGTTAAGAGAATTTGACTTTGGTAGGTTTTGAAACATTAGACTATGTTAGAAGGAGAAAAGAAAGATAGGGGCAATTTGCATAGTGATGTGATACACATCATATCAACAACAAAGACACACCTAGCTCATTTTGAATAATGTTATATCAAATTTCATGAACACAAAGACAAAAATGCTAAAATTAATTATACATAATGTTGTTTCTTGGAAACAAAGCCCCATGTAAAATTAAAAATTTAAGTAATATGGCTTGAACTTAACTCATTAATGTGAATATATAACTAGCAAAACTTTACAAAGACAATTGACTGAAACTCATCCAGTTATTTCTGTGAACAAGAATTATTTGACCATTCATAAGTCTGCTTTCCAGCTCTAGCAAACCTGACGGGTGACTTTTGAATATTGTTCAAGAATAGAGGAGATTCAGTGTAGCAATTCACTCATGATGCATACAACTTTGCTTCAACAGATTAGGAACGTGGGTAGGAATTTTTGCAGCATGACACAGCAGAGAATTGTGGAGAACATTTCTGAAGTCATCAATTGGAAGAAATGCTCATACAATTCAAGAGCTGTGTTGACCATCCACAATTTCCTTTGCAGCTGCATTGTGGTTGGCAGTGACAACAGTTGCCTTAAGATTTGTAAGAGTAACAATGCTTTACAATTGAGCACAAGACGTCAGAAAATCTATGTCAAAGAATTGGAGCAGCTTACATACCATAATTCTTCCTTGTATTAGCAGTTGGGCATAAGGTGTTCACAAAATGTTATGAACTTCATCTTGACTGGTATCCTTTATCGCACATAATATCTACTCACAAGAGTGGTGACACTCTTACGTGCTTTGGGAGTCCTTTGTGCAACGACGCCTCTTTCGGGCTCTGGAAAATAAATCGGTACTTCAGACAGTGCGTCTGCCTCGTCATGCATTCCTGCAGCATGAAGACCTCGAGTGACCAATCTATGAGTTGCCCTTGATGGGGCGATCCCATCTGATCGCATGGATGCGTAGAGTTTCAATACCCTTTCTAGCTCATCTGCTTTCAGACAGGCTTTCAATAAGACTGTGTAGGTCCCGACACTTGATGGAACACCAAACGACGGCAGTTTCTCAAATAGGGTCAAAGCAGCTTTCACCCTCCCTGACCTTGCCAAACTGTGTAAAATTACTGTGTAGGTGTGAACAGTAGGTTTGCACTTGGCTTTCAGCATTTCAGCGTACATCTCCATAGCCTGGGAATGGCCACGTGTTCTTGCCAACACGTCAATCAGCATGGTGTAAATGTTGGCGTCTGGCTGAATTCCTTGTTCCTTCATGCGTTCAAACACCTGCATCAAGTACATGCAAAATTCTTAAAGAGTGTTCAACTCGACAAAGTAATACAAAATGTCTGGGTGACGCTCCCACACATACAAATTCCTGTTTCTAAGACTTAGAAACAGCGTAAAATTGAAGTAAACAGAAAATCGCTTGAAAAATACACCCGGAGTCTTCAATGTCATAGTCTAGGCGCTCCAAATGCATGTCGTTATATGTTCTGTGAGATGATGTTAAGACGGCTGTCTAGAACCCTATCACAATTGTCAAATTCTTTATGATCACATTTGTATGCAACTTGTGACATAACAGAATACGACATTGAGAGTAAAGATTGAGTTTTGAACGAGGGGTGACCATTCTCTAGAGTTTGGTGAGAGAACAGAGGGTGTGATACTAAGGAAGGTAATACTGAGAATGTCTGAGTGTCCTCACTCACAAGCGAAATGTAATAGCACAAATGTGGAAGGTCTCACCAGAAGTGCAGCGTCGGTGTGCTTCGAAAGGCAATAACTCTGGATCACAGAGTCATACGTCACAGCATTCCCATGCAGGTGGGTCTCAGCTTCGGAGATGATCTCTTTCTGCAATGCAGTGTGCCCCGACTTCCCGATGATGTCCAACACGCGAGCAAACATGTGCCTGGTGGGATTATAACTCTCTTGGGCCCTCACCCACTCGAAATAACGCCATGCAACTTCAGGCTCGCCGCTCACAAGTTGCAACACATTCAAAAGGTAAGGATGGCGAAGCTTCAGCTTGACTCTCTCCAGTACAAGCTCCGTTTCGGGTCCCCAGTTTCGCAAGTGCTCTGCCAGTCGTTCTGGCCTAGGCAAACTGCCACGGAGGACAGCTTCTAGTGCTTTGCTTTTCAGATTCTCCACCGCCATGGCTGCGCTGATTTTCGTCAGCTCCTCCGCTTCGTTAGCCCGACCTTGACCTGTCAAAGCTGCCGACAGCAGAGAACGCAAGGACTGGGGTGGTGTCAAGCCTGCATCCATCATTTCCCTGTAAAAATATATAGCCTTGTCCATGTCTGACTCTTTGGCATGCGCCTTGACGAGACTGGCGTAAGTGGCGCTGTTGGGGGCGAACTGGAGCTTCGTCATTCTCTCATACAGCTCGCACGCGGCTTGCAGTTCCAGAGATTCAACGAGACTCTGGATCATCACCGAGAAGGTGAATACGTTTGGACGGCAACCCGCGTCCTGCATCTCCTGGAAGACCGTCATGGCTTCTTCGTGACAGCCGTTCTTCACAAGGGAATCAATGAAGCTTGAATAGATGAATTCGTTAGGTTTACAACCGGCTTCCTGCATTTGCTGCCACACGCGGCGAACCCCTCCCAGTTTTGTTGTCTGCGAATGCCAGAACATGAGCGACGTGAACGTGACGAGGCTCGGAGCGATTCCCTCTTCCTTCATTTCGGAAACGACTTGATCCATGGCCAGGAAGTTCTTGCTCTTACCGTAGTGATCTAAAACAGCCGCGAATGTGTAGACGCTGTGTTGGTAGTTGGGCTGCGTGGATGCCCACTTGAAAAATTTCCGCACTGCAGCCGACTTGGGAATCTTCTTCACCACTTGACAAACAATCGCGGGAGTCAATTGAACCTGGAATATAGATTCAAGGTTAAATCACAGGATTGAGGCAATAAGCAAGGAGACAACCCTAAATCCTAAACCCTAAACCCCCCAAAGGAACAAGGATTCATAAATAATTAAACGACGGATTCCATTGATCATATTGTGATCATATTGACGAGGCCAAATTTTGTGTCACCAGAATCAGTGAAGAACATTGCATGTGCGGGTCAAAAAGTAATTTAAATTGGACAAAAGAAAGTCCCCGAATGCCTACGCAAATCTGATACAAAAAAAAAGACGAGGCCCATGTTAAATCACAAGCATAATTGAAAGACTAGTCCTTGAAATGTGAGTTAAAAAGCAAAATGGATGCCATAGAAGAATTCGAGGATTCACCTGCAAGTCCTGGAGAAGCAGCGGCGTATTCGAGCTCCACTTGTGCAGAAGTTTCTCGAAACGACTAACAATCTCCGCTTGCTCATTCTCACGGCGGAGTCCTGGAGACTCGTCTCTGCCATCATCATCACTCTTATGCTCACCCTCGACCAAAGTGCTAAAACATTCTGTACTAAAAAATTCGCTAGTTCTTAACCTAGAGTCTACAGTTCCTAGTACCGATCTACAAATCAAGCTCGAATCAGCCGACCCACTAATCCCACTGTAACAAACCCTAAACCAAGGCCTGCACGATTGTGCAACACCGCCTCCAAACCCGCATGATCCTTCACCCAGCGTCTTCGCCTGCGGCTCACTTAAACATTTTAGATCGCAATGCACACCTCCAAACCTGTCCTGCGAAACTCTCAGCCACGACAAACTTTGCCTAATCGACTGAACAGGCCGCTGCCACCTTGGCCGCATCCTCCTAGCTGCGCCCCCCAAAATTCATGGAATCCTGGATGCAGAAATACAAGCTCAGCAATCTAATAAGATTTTGACCTCCCGTATCCCTGCAATCGACGAAGTAATCACAACACTTCGAATTGCGAAAGCAAAGCTACACACGCACGCTCATTCTGGAGCCCAACCAAATGACAACCGAGGAGTGGACAAACGCCTGGGAGAATCGCTCACGGGCACGTAGATTAGACGACGGAATTCGTAGATTTTGTAGGTATCAGTCGATGTTTATGAGATCATTGCGTAGATCTATGTATGGTATTCATAGATGTGCACAAACATCCCGTGCGGACTCCGGACGCCGGTTCAGACATGAACCGGCCGTTGTAGTGGACAAAACCATTTGCGCATTGGACTGTCCGCCTTGGTGTAGAGGGGAATTTATTTTTATTTTTTGTTTGACCCTTAACCCCTAAATGCCCAAGGCATCAAATTCTGGTGTTGACATTACTTTGAAGCTAAATAAAACCTAATAAAAATTGCTATTTTTAGTAGTTTATATTTTTGTAAAATTCTTTTTGAAGTCTAGTTTTAGCAACAAAAATCCGATTTTGAAAATGTTTGATTGTGATTTTTCTATTCAAGATTTTGTGCAAGGGTACCCATTGTAATCTTGACTTTTCATAGTGTGAAGGGCTCTTGGAAATGAGCTTCAAATACACTAGATCTTGGAGAAAAATTCACATTAGAAATTCATTTAAAAATATTGTAGAGTAGATTTTGAGAAGCCGTAAATTGATTGGGGTTGTGCATGTTAGGTTCTTTAACCTCATATTTTTTGGGTGGCCAATTTTTTAGATTTGGCATGTGAAAAGAGGAATGAAAGACTTCAAGTCACTTTTAGGGGTTAAAGGACGTCCAAATTCAGCTCAAGAGCAAAAGAATTTGAAGTTGCCAAAATACATTCTTGGTGATCTATGGATTAACCCCTAAATGTTCAAGGGGTCACTTTTAGGGGTCACTTCAAGTCACTTCAAGTTACTTTCAGGGGTTTAAAGGACTCACTGGTGATCGTGGAAATCATCCCTTTGGATACCATAGAAATCATTGGCTTAAAAAAATGCAAAAGCACTCATTTGAAGTCAAACTATTGTAAAAGACTTTCCTTTTTCACAACAAAATTCCAAGGATAAGATAAATATTGTTGCACTTTTGTCCTACACAAAAGGATTTTCTATCATTCATCAAGCACAAAACGTCCATGGCGTTGTTTATGGGTTAAATATGTATAAAGGGGCTTCAATCACTACAAGAGAAAGGGGTGTTTTAAGTGAGTTTTTAACCCCTAAAGGACCGTTGTCCCTTCGGGGGACAAATGCGTTTTCGGGCAGGTACCTACGGGCTGAAATTTTGTCGTGATTTTTTGAAACTTTTTTTGGAGATAGAAAAACTGATGAGCTTTGTGGGAATATAATTTTTTTCACAATCGGTGCCCGGGAACAAAAGTTATGACCAAATAAGCTCAAAACAGGGGACGTGGGGCAGCTCGGGCAGCAAAAAAAAAATGGACAAAAATTTTAATTTTTTTTTTAATTTTTTTTTTCTCATAGATTATAATTTTGCCTATCTGGAAAGCTTTGATTCATTTCATTTGGATGTGTTATGAGAAAGTTATGGACATTCTTGTTTTTCGGGCAGTTAGAGCATCTTCTTGAAAAAAATAACTTGTAGGATTCATTTCTGAATGCAATTTTTCATATTTTTCAAATTTTTTTTTTTGCGTGGTTTATATTACTTGCTAGAACAATCTCACTATTGGGATTAGTGCAATTTAATTCCATTTAAAATATATGAATATTTTAGATTTTCCTTCTATCTCATACCTACTTCTACTTAACAATTTTTTTAAGAATGATAATTAAGTTTTTTTTAAATTTTGTTTTTTTTCCTAGACTCTCAACTCAATTCTCCACTGTAAAGATTTAAAGATCAAAACGCTGTAGTGCAAAAATTTTAAGTTAAAAATGTTCAAAGTCAAAAAATCTAGTCCCGCAATGTGCTGAAAAACTTGTTTTTTTCACTTTAAACGCAGATATCTTGCAATCTGTGCGGTCAAAAATTCTGAAATTTTTTTCACACACTCTCATACTAGTTAGGTGTTAGATCCTACGGTTAGATGTGGAAAAAAAATAATTTTCAATTTTTTTTACTTTTTGCTATAGAAATGGCAGTTTTGAGTGTTTTTTGGCAGAAAAAAAGCCTTGGTCCTTTAGGGGTTAAGTAGTGTCCTAGACACATGATTTTAAGTAATGACCTTTAAGGAGATTTTTAGCAAAATTTGACTTAAAACACATTGCTTAAAATCATTAAGTCATTACTTAAAATCATGTGTCTAGGACACTACTTAAAAACTCACTTAAAACACCCCTTTCTCTTGTAGTGAATTGTTTTCTATAGTAATTGGATGTGGATGCTTGCATGGTACGGTTCACCAAATTGAGGATATTTAGGATTGTCCAATATCACGGCTTTAAGTGCACTTATTGGTATAGTATACATTGTATGTAAAAAAAAACTTCAGAATTAGTCTAGAGAATATATATGTAGCAATGAACCAACTTTTAAAATTAGGTATGTATTAACAATAGAATAGAACCTTAGTTTGTCAAAATTATTTTATGTTGAAGATTTTGAGTATCAAAACTCTCATTTTAATAACATTTTGAGCAATTTATGATCAAACTTTAAATATAAATATACTACATCCTTGATTTTACTATTGAATATTTAAAATAAGCCCACGTGCAAAAAAATTCCAAGCTAATTCAACAATGAAATCTTTTAAAAAAAAATTTAGAAATAAAGAAAAGATTCATTGTTACCAAATATAATACCTTTTGAAATGTAAAAAACTCATAAAAATTTGAACATCTTTATAACATTATTAACCCAGCCTAGGGGGGTTCTTTTTGCTTCCTCAAAAAAGGAGAACCCTCCAAGCTGGAAGTTTTTGTACAAGAAGACGCAGCCACGCAGGGAGGGGACATGCCAAGGAATGGGGCAACAAAGTTTCACTAATCTCTTTGCCTGACAATCTAAGAAGTGAGCCAATGACAATCTAAAAAGTGAGCTAATCAGAGGGATTTTACTTAAACTAAATTTTCCCCAAGTATCTTGGCTCAAAATTCCATGCACAACTCTGTATTTTCCTTCCATATCTGAATTTATGAGTGCACTTTTGCATTTGCAACGACGCATTATTTTCTTACATAAACATTAATTTAGATTACATACATGTTATTTTTAACCTCTTTTTTTAGTCATTGGTAGAAGACATCACTCTAATTCAAGCACCTCTATTTTTATAATAGTTTCTAATACTAATTTTTATCTATCATTAGTGGAAATTTGAAGCCAAGGGAGGGTCGTTTCAGACGTGTTCTCCTTGTTGTGAAGGAGGAGCACGCTATCAAAGTATCAAATATTTAAAAAAAAATTAAAAACCAGAGCAATTATTAAAAAATTAAAAAATTAATTGAATATTATTATTTGACGTGGCAATCCATGTGAAGCAGTTCTTACGTTCCTTCTTATTTGGGAACTTGTGGCCTTGTTTGTCATGATCGGCAATTCCACGGCCAATCCTCCGATCGGAATCTCATCACACAACCTTTAAATCCCATCTTCCTAACTCATTGAGATGCAAGACAAACATCAACTGGATTCATCACAATGCAAGCTACTTCACACACAGTGTATTGAATCATTCCGTTACATTATAAAATACCGCATAAGGAATAAACTCCCCACACAAGCCTTACATAGCAAGGAAAGGATCCTACCTTCTATTGTAACCACCGTAACCGCTATGCCAAGTCTAGCCAAGTCTAACCGTCCAAGTCCAGCTGTTACAACGGATAGGGACTTGTAACATTACCCCCCCTTATCGTCACTTGGCGCCTGAGGATGAAGCTTGTGAAACTCCGCGACAGCATCAGGGGCGTTCTCGAGATTTGCCGCTGGCTCCCATGAATTTTCTTCCGGGCCGTATCCCTTCCACGAAACCAGATAGTGTAGTTTTTTCCAACGACCAAAAAATCTTGAATCCAGGATCTGGTAGACCTCGTATTCTAAGTCCCCATCGGGAGTGACAATTGGTGACGGGATTGTGAGATGTCGACCAATAATGGTGTCTTGACAATATCGTTCAAGTAGCGACACGTGGAACACATCATGGATACGTAAAGTTTTTGGCAACTTCAGGCGGTAAACTATATCCGAGAGTTGAGATATTACTGGAAACGGTCCCAAGAATTTAGATGATAACTTCCTTGATGGTACGTTTGTGGCAATATTGTCATGTCAAAGAAGGACCCTATCCCCAACTTGAAAAGTTGGCTGCATTTTTACTCCCTTATCATAAATCCGTTTAGCTTGTTCACCTACCATTTGAATCATAGTTTTTAATTCTTCATGGACTTGTTGTAAATGCCTCACCCTATCTTCAGCAGCTGGAACGGTGGATGAAGTCGGTGTCATAAAAGATAAAGATGGGTGATATCCGTATGTGGCATAAAAAGGAGAGAAGCCCGTTGCCGAATGGGAGGCATTATTATATGCAAACTCCGCAAGAGGAAGTAGATCCGCCCAATCATCCTGGCGTCTTGTGGTAAACATCCTTAAAAATTGTTCAAGAACCTGGTTTACCCGCTCGGTTTGACCGTCTGCTTGCGGGTGAAAAGCAGTTGTTGGAC
The DNA here is from genome assembly GCA_951799445.1 of Pseudisothecium myosuroides. Taxonomy (NCBI): domain Eukaryota; kingdom Viridiplantae; phylum Streptophyta; class Bryopsida; order Hypnales; family Lembophyllaceae; genus Pseudisothecium; species Pseudisothecium myosuroides. The sequence continues at coordinate 4,744,721 of OX637288.1, read as the reverse complement.
ATGGTTTAATGCGAAGTAGGTCAGATAATCTCCTCATAAATTTTGATACAAATACCGGTCCGCGATCAGATATCACCTTGTCTGGTGTTCCATGATGCTTCCAAATATGGTGTAAATATGACGAAGCCGTCTCTTGCGAATCAATAGTCTCATTTGTGGGAATAAAATGGCCAAGTTTTGTATTCTTGTCCACCATGACCATCACGGAGTCGTATCCGCTACTAATGGATAACTTGACAATAAAATCAGCAGAAATTCGTTTCCATGGTGCATGAGCAGCTGGAATGGGTTGCAAGAGTCCATAACGTGCATGATGCGTAGGCTTAGATCTTTGACAAATATCACACTCGTCAACGTATCGATGAACATATCGTCAAAGAGTAGGCCAATAAAATTTTTGTGTGACCAATTCTAAAGTCTTGGCTCGTCCTTGATGTCCCGCAGCTGGGGCGTCATGTCTAGACCGTAGAATTTGCCTCTGAAGCTCCTCATCATCCGGTACATATATGCGGTCCTAGAAACAGAGAACCCCTTCACTGAAAGTGTATGCTTGGAGCCGGCGACGAATATCCCCCGAGATTTGATGCGAGTCTTTTCTAAAAAATTCAAGTATGGGCTGGAGCATTGAATCTTCCTCAGTAGCAACCTTTAAGCGTTTGAGAATGCGATCATCGGTCCACACTGGTTGACAAGATTCCAATGCTGCCAACCGTAAAAGGGGTCGTTCTTCTTGACTTCTTCCCTCCATGAGATCAACTCGCCTAGAAAGTGCATCCGCTCTCCCGTTCAATGAGCCCAGCCGATGCTGGATTTCAAAATCAAATGCCGACATAAATTCCGACCATCGAGCTTGCCGTCGATTTAATTGCTTTGTAGTGAGAAAATATTCCAAGTTCTTATGATCGGAAATTACTTGAATGTGATGTGGGGATCCTTCCAAATACACACGCCAATCTTGAAATGCTAAAACCACACTGAGAAGTTCTTTATCGTAAATATCATAGTTTTGTTCTGCAGGAGACATCTTCGAACTTTGATATGCACATGGATGCAAGTAGCCGTCGTTTCCATATTGTGAAAGAATTGCAGCTGTTGCCATGTCAGACGCATCAATCTCAACAACAAACGGCCGTTCAATGTTGGGATGCATTAATACTGGTGCTTGAGTAAATTTAGATTGAAGATCCTTGAATGCGAGGTCCTCCTGGCCCGTCCATGCAAAATGTTGATTCTTTCGTGTCAATGCTATGAGAGGCATAGCGACCTTTGAATAATCAACTATAAATCTCCAGTAGAAATTTGCAAATCCAAGGAAGGCTTGAACTTCTTTCACCGAGTTCGGAATTGGCCATTCTTGAATAGTTTGAACCTTATCACGACACATCTCAAGTCCCTTCGCTGAAACTGTCATTCCCAGGAATTCCACAGACTGACGATGAAACTCACATTTTGATTCTTTAGCATAGAGTCCATGCTCTTGCAACCACCGTAATACTTCTCTTACAATTTGACAATGTTCTTCCAAATTTTTCGAGAAAATAAGAATATCGTCCAAATATATCACGATAGAAATATCTAAGAGATCACCAAAGATATCTTGCATATGAGATTGGAATTGAGCTCGGGCATTTATTAATCCGAAAGGCATTACTAGGTATTCAAAGAGGCCGTAACGTGTCTTGAAAGCCGTTTTAAACTCGTGACCCAATGCCATGCGAACTCGATGGTAAGCTTGTCGTATATCCAACTTAGTAAATATTTTTGCTCCCACCAAACGATCGGTGAGCTCCGGGATCAAGGGTAGAGGATAACGATTTTTTATTGTGACTTTATTTAGGTTACGATAATCCACACATACCCTAATAGAACCATCCTTCTTTCTTGCGAATACTATGGGCGCCGAAACTGGAGATTTTGATCTTCGGATCCACCCCTTTCCCAAATTTTCTTCTAAATATTTTCGGAGCTCCTCCAGTTCCTTTGGAGACATTGGTCTTAAGCCCATGTTACGTGGCTCTTGTCCTTCCTTAAATTCAATTTTCATATCTGACGTGCCATGGTTTGGCAATTCATTTGAGGCATCTTCGCTAAAAGCCCCACGCAAGTCATTGTATTCAACTGGAATTGAAGTATCCAAAGGCTTAGGAATCCCAACTGTACTACTACATTCCGAAATTTCTAAAACATAAATTTCCGCTTCTCTCGCAGATAACCGGAAAGCCGCGGCCGAGACGAAGGCATGCCGAGGTGCCGTTAACTTCGAGGAAATTGAATCTGTTACTGCAGTGCCCTTGACCCGACCGCTGGCGCTTGCCTGTCCAGTAGCCGATCGCACTACCTTGCTGGCCCTTCCCTCCAGAGCCCCATCCGTAATATCTTGAAACTTGCTGATTTCTTGTTCCTCTGGTGACTGGTAGAGTATGGGAAGACCGTGGATTGGCTCAGTCGGCTCCACCGTCGTTGCTCCCCGTTCCTCCACACATCGTGACTCAAGAACTTCAACAATTCTTTGGAATGGGCCCACCGGCTTCAATTCCGATGGCCCTACTTCCTTCACGGTGTCCTTTTCTTCTGCTAAATTCACCCCTTGATGACCAATGCAATTTTGATGGCAATAAGGAGAATCAAACAAAACCTCCCGCCGTGACCAACGAATCGTCGGATCATGGCAGATGAGCCATGGTGTACCCAAAATGCAAGCATATCGTCATGTATTGGTGATATCAACCAATAATGTTTCCCGATGACTTCCAATGAGGAGCTCCACTTGGGCCTGGTGCGTGATCAAACCCGAATTAATCAATCGTCCATCAATTACCCGAACCTCTCTTGGCTTGACTTTAGGTCGTATAACAGCATTGCACTGCGCCGCAAATGTGGGGTGCATAAACACCCCTATGGCTCCCGAATCTACCAAGGTGAGAGCTTCACAAGAATTGATCTTGGCATCCAATGCGAGATGCGCATCTGGATCTATGGCCCGCAAATACAAGGAATCACCCACTCCCTCTTGGAATTTTTGCAATTTAGTGAGAGCACCGTCTGGGAATAATTCTCCTCTCGGTATTGGTATCGTAGCTGCGGCACTCTGAATTGTGCCCGGGTACTGAACCACATCGTTTAGTCCCGGGCTACACCTTTTCCCGAGACCGAGCTTCCCGATTCTGTTGTTGCTGCGATGGATAATGGTTGAGATGGATTTGTGGGGCACTTTGCACGTACATGACCAAGCTCCCCACAACCCCAACATCTGCCTTGACGTTGATATTCCAACCTCTCCGCCGCCGTCTTTGCCAAAGCTGGAGGCCCACGAACCGCTCCAAGTTCCATGGGTACTGGACCCGAAGTTACTGGATCCGGTTGAAATCTCCCAATTGGATCCCGAGAAGGAAAACTTGAAGTTTTCACATTAGAGGACTCCACTGGTGACCAACGAGTTTGCTTCCGACTCCAAAGCCGTTCGTCAATACGGGAAGCCATCGCCATCCACTCATGCAACCGGCGCGGTTGAGTCTCGGTAGTAGCCACCGAGTCCAAAATCTCGTCCTTGAGGCCACCCCGGAACCGCGCTACGAGACTAGACTCATTCCAATCAATTTGAGAGGCATACTCGTTAAATGTAGATATATATGTTGCCACGGCCCCCGTCTGTCGGAGTCTTGCAAGGCGATCTTCGGCGTTGCCTCGTCGATCAAGATCACCGTAAACACCAATCACAGCCTCACAGAAAGTGCCATAATCTTCCAGCAATTCATACTCCCTTCCTTCGTCAATTGCTTGCAAGATGGGCATGGCCCAATTTTGTGCCGATCCCGACATATATGAGAGTACAAACGCAACTTTGTCTGCATCAGACTGGTACGTGCGGGGCTTTCCGCGGAACACCAATCTTAATTGTGCAAACCAACGATATATTTCGTTGCCCTTCTTTCCCGAAAATCTCTCAGGATCCGCCACTTTTGATTCCCTACTTCCATCCTCAATTGTATTGTGCCTCCCCGTCTCTCGACAACCCCTATCAACTTCGAGGTTTGAGTTCAAAGGAGACCCCGGTCGCTGTCTTGCAACCGCCTGGTCTGTAATTTGTTGGACTATATGGGGAATCGCGGCTTGAAGAACATTCTGCGCCTGTTGTTGTATCAATGCTGCCCAATCCGGTCCAATTTCCTCTGGCATTGGGAGACTTCCAGGCTCCACCACTCCTTCTCGATCCATCCCGCAACGACCAAGGAATCAAAATATATATAAAGACAAAATATAATAATTTAATAACTCATGACCTGCGCCCATCTTCCGGTTGTGACCTCTTCTCATAGCCTTGGGCGCTCTTTTCCAATTTCGTCACCTTTTTCCCGCAACTGCATCTCCCGATCATGCAGCTCCATGCTTCAACTCATCATCAAGAAGCTGCACGCGCCAATGGTGCTGGCTGCCACGCCATCACTGGACGTCACACCCTGCTCGTCTCCCGATTTGTCAGCCCTGATCGCCAAACTCCAGCATGGTCGCCAAACTCCTGCGACAGCAACAGGATTGATTCTCCAACTCCACCGATCCAGTCCATTTATCAAATTCCCTCAACGTGTCAATCCCGACCAGGCCGTAATTTCATCAAATGATTGTTGCACCCACTGACCAGGCCTCTCGGGGATTCCAAGATCTCATAATTAAAATGGTTTAATTTACTTCGGACTTCTTATTGCAAACATCATGATCGCTATTCAATCTCTCTACTGATCAACATTCCGAATGAATCACGAACGGAGCATGGACCGTTTGAGATGCGGTATTATGTCATGATCGGCAATTCTATGACCAATCCTCCGATCGGAATCTCATCACACAACCTTTAAATCCCATCTTCCTAACTCATTGAGATGCAAGACAAACATCAACTGGATTCATCACAATGCAAGCTACTTCACACACAGTGTATTGAATCATTCCGTTACATTATAAAATACCGCATAAGGAATAAACTCCCCACACAAGCCTTACATAGCAAGGAAAGGATCCTACCTTCTATTGTAACCACCGTAACCGCTATGCCAAGTCTAGCCAACCGTCCAAGTCCAACTGTTACAACGGATAGGGACTTGTAACATTGTTTGGGCCCAAAATCTCATCTAATGGAATTTCTAAAAGTTTTAAGAAATTAAATTGTTGTGTATTACAACACAAGAATTACTAAACTGTACCATGCAAACACCAATGTGAAGTGATACATTTTATTTTAAAAGCATACAAAGTAACATTTTTTAGTAAATCCATGTGGAGTGACATCTATGAAGTGACATTTACTACATGTGTAGGGTACAAACACCAATGTGAAGTGATACATTTTATTTTAAAAGCATGCAAAGTAACATTTGTATAATAAATCCATGTGGAGTGACATCTATGAAGTGACATTAATTAAATGTGTAGGGTACAAACACCAATGTGAAGTGATACATTTTATTTTAAAAGCACGTGAAGTAACATTTGTATAATAAATCCATGTGAAGTGATATCTATGAAGTGACATTAGCTACATGTGTAGTATCTATTGGTGGGAAAAACCATCGTAACTAGGCATTACAGATTTTTCATTTACCCTAACAGATGATATGCACAACATTTGCTCAATTGTCATAGTTTATGCATTTCCCGTCTATGATTTATGTTGGACAATTCCCTCTCAAGAGGGATTTATGGTAAAAAAAAATGGCCCTCTTCATCCGGCTCCATCCTCCTCAATGGACCATTTTTTGCCATAAGGTAGAACAATCCAATGCTATTAGTCACCAAATTTTGACATCTATTGGACGGCTTATCATTTGCACCCTCCTCAATGGATCATTTTTTGCCATAAGGTAGAACAACCCAATGCTATTAGGGTCACTAAATTTTGACATCTACTGGACCTTACCATTTGCATCCATCATTGACCCATTTCTACAAAGTGTATAACACATTTTCTTTGAATGCTATTGTTAGAGAATGATATAAGGTTCATATCGATTTACAGACGATTAAGATGTGGTTCATTAAATGTGGCTTATTTGGAAACAAATGCTTGTCAAAACAAGTTGCAGCTTGAGGAAATAAAAGAGGTGCTTCTAAAATTTTAAACTTGTGCTTTAAAAACACTCATCAAATGGGATTAGGGTGGCTAGTCATTGATCTTGAACCTTTTCAAGATGGTTTTGTCCTTTTTACACCAAAAGTGTTTGAAAATTCATATCAATATCAGTTCTTAGTTGGATTAATATGACTCCACTCAACTAATTCTTTCTCTAAAAAATGCAACAATAAGCACATTGTACAAGATACAGTACCTAGATTGCAAATCTGGGTGATCATAGGTTGCTCAACGTTAAATCCGTCTTGGGCGGGGATTGCCCTATTCTTCAATTATCGCCCTGATTTTTGAAGAGCGAGCTTTAGAGACGCACCGCAATGCGATTATTCGCGTCTTCACTCTAGTTTGGTGGTACGATTTGTGAGAAGATTGTGCAGGGATGGAGGTGAAAAATGCCAGACGAAACTCGGCGCGGCAGACGTAGAGTTTTGGTCAATCAACATTGCAGAGCTCCAATGCAATTCTCATGAACATCAGGTATGTCGAGACTGTGCGTGGGTATTCGGGGAGATTCTCGAAAATTCAAGCTTTGGTGGTGGTCCCCGTCACGGCGCAATGGAAGTCAACCTTCTGAGCTAGAGGACTGCAAAGCAGCTTCTGACGCAACAGGATTTCGGTGTAATTGAAAATCTTTCATCGTTCCGAAGGCCGGAAGCTTCAATCAAGCGAGAGGAAGTCAGGAATCCCGAACAGGCTAGGCATGAACGATTTCGTTTCAGGAATGTCAGATGTTGAGATATTCTGGGGGTACAATAATGGAGTGCTACGATGAGTTTCTCAAAGAGCGAGAATCATAGCACGAGAACATATGCACAGTTCACAATCCACAGAACTTGGTCGTACCAGTGCGTCAATCCGGGGAGTGGAATTCTTCCACGCGATATATGTTTTTCCTCCAGCCCTTCAGAGGATCGAAACCCTAGACCTTCTCACAATCAGGAGAGAATTAATCACAGATCTTCTTCACGCTTCGGGTTCCACGAGAATATATCGTAGCCTGGTCCAAACCAGTGCGCCACATCCGGCGATAGCCATTCGGCATACGCTATGGTATCTGAGGTGTATACTGTAATTGGACTAATATACTCTTAAGGTTCCTCTTAGGTGTTCGATGTTTGGTCCCATCTCTTCAACTGAGTCCATAATGTTGTTCACGCTTTGCAGGAGCTGACGCCGCTCCGGAGGTTTGGTTCGGAGATACACAACGAAGAGAGAAATAATGGAAGCTTCGGCCTCGGAATCACTTATTGTGCAGAAACAAGACTCCCTTTGCAGAAATCTGAGAAGTTGAAGTGGTGGGTGCCAAAGTCTCCTCGATCGACGCGCTTTGACGCTTTGAGACGGAAGCGGAACTGAATGGGCTGCTTCTGACGGTCGTCAAACTGTACTTTGGACTTCGCCTTCCTCGTCGATCGATCTCCTCCCATTCTGGAAACCTATATTTTAGAAACCATAAGCTCAAGGATTGGATCAAGGGTCACAAACGAAGGACACCATTCTGCTTAAGCAGACCCATGTTAACTCATGTTGGGCTCCTTTGATGATATGAAACGTACGTGAAAGTGGAAATAGCATCCCTCGCCACTCCCGTTGCTGAGCACGTTATCTCTAAGTTAATACCGAGGCTCAACTTTCACGTTCTCTAGTCTGTGAAGAAGCTACACGTACCGACGTTAGCCTTCCTGCGGATCGATATAATTCCTCGCACAGTGATTTCTCCGTTAGAATTTCGAATCCTTGCCTGAAGGAGCTGCTCAGCTGCTGACACATATATTTAGCTACGAAGGATCACAGGCGTTGCGAATGTCAGGAACTCATTCCGAAGCTTTGCGTTCTCCTCCTCATCTTCTCTCACAAGGAGATTATTTCAGTTTACCATCATGGAAATGTAATAGAGTTTACCACTTTGAAAGTGGTAATGGTAGTGTGTTTACCACTTTGAAAGTGGTAAAGGTACGTAGTTTACTGCAATAATTATAGTAGTAAACTGAAATAATCTCCTTGTGTCTGTGCTGCAAATGGCTCCAACGATGGGGATGTTTTGGGGTGAGAATGTATGCTGCCATGTCTTATAAGTGTTGCATTCAGCGTTGATGATATTCCGGTTTCATAGGGAATCTGCAATACATTCAACCCCCTCTAGCTAATGACGCTGCTTCGGGGACAACTGGGCCCCTTGCAGGTGTGCTCACAACATGGTTCCTCACAATATACAGAGAAACTGCAATTACAAAGGTGTCATTAGAGACGGTTGAGTGTGCTATAATCCGGTGATCTGATGGAAAGTCAACATTTGTTGTGTGCGTGCAGTATCTGCGACAACACTTGCAAATTAAGAGTGGAGCTCCTGCCGAGACAACAACCCAACTGTCTTATTAAGTGTGTTTGGGACTTTGGGGACCAGGACAGAGTCCTAAACCCGGACCAAAAATGTGGTGACTGTCAGTCTATCACAGCTCTAATGGTTGTAATTCCTACTGTCTACTACTGTACACGTGAGGATTGCAGCACTGATCTAAAGACAGGGTGGCTCCTCACAGGGCCTTAGCCGGTCTCATGTCGAAATATAATCTTGAACTGGTGATTAATTCCAGCCATTACGGACTAATTACGCACACAAGAACCTGATGAATTAGTTCCTCATCCTTGATGTCCACAAGCGCCGACAGCTCACGAGAGTCCCCAGGGCTGTGTTTTGCCCTCTTCGGTTTCACGTCCGCTAGCATCTGCACCACATCTCGCATCGTTGGCCGATCCACAGGCAAGTCACTGGAGCACAACAGCGCCACTCTCAGGACCAGCATGACCTCCTGAGCAATTGCCACACAACGATCAGGGATCGGTTAAAAGAAGTTAAATTGCGTGACATTGGAACTAGTGTTGATAACAATGAGGGTAGTCACAATTGTACCCTCCCCAACTCCCCTATGTCAATGAACGGGGTACATGGCCTCCTCAGAGTCCTCCAGCAGGTGCTCTCAATGACCCAAATGGAAACCAAGCATTGGAGATGAAGAAATTTGTATGACAAAGTAATAGGGATGGATTGCAAGGAATAGGGATAAAGTTCAAAACTCACCTAGCTCAAGGAAACTTACTGTGACTCCAACTGAATTCCTTAAATTATCTCTATCCTTTAAGTGCTAAACATTTCATCTCTCAAATAATTAACTGTTGCTGATAGAGTCAATTTGAGCAACCATGTCGATTTGTGTGGACTGCCTGCCCTAATGTACGTGAAGAAGGTGAAATGACTCAGTTGCCTTACTTGGAGGGGTACACCCGTGACACCTCCCATTCTTGGGTCCAAGAGATCCAGAATCCCATCCTTTGTTTGGATTTTTCGCCGAACCCATTGCACAATATCAACCCCATCACCAAACTCGGCTTGAATTGGTCTCTTGCCAGTAAGAAGCTCCATGAGAACCACCCCAAAGCTGTAGATATCGCTCTTCTCATTCACCTTCAATGTGTAGGCATACTCTGCCAGAATTTACAGTTTTGAATTAGTGTTCGCCATAGTACTGTACAAATGTTTAAAATCACTCTAATTTCTGAAAGATCTTCACTGCCATGTGCTAGCGCAGACTAACCATCAGAAAATTTCATAATAGGTGAGGAAAAACGCAGCAAAAGGAAGAGAGAGCCAGCGCGGACAAGAAATGGGCCTTTTGTTCCAGCTGAAGCTTTACCAGGAGCAATGTAGCCATAGGAGCCAGCAACGGAGGACATGGATTCTGTTTTGTCAGTGTCTTGGAACAGCTTGGCAAGGCCAAAGTCCGCAACATGAGCGTGGAAAGTGGAGTCCAGGAGAATATTGTTGGACTTGACATCTCGGTGCACTATTAATGGAGAACAGTCGTGATGCAAGTAGCATAGACCATGTGCAGCTTGGGTTGCTATGTTGTATCTGCCAACACCAAATTTTCACACATTAAGAGGCTACTTACTAAAGGCCCGCCACCATCTCACTTCCTAGCAGGTCCAGTTTTGCTGACGTTTTGCATACCAGCAAGTCATTTCTATCACACAGCTATCAGTTAAACAGCCTTTAATAAGTCTTATATTTACGTCTTGAATACTCTATGTTTTTCAGCTCATACACAGTAATCATGATGCTGGTCCTTCAGGAGCTAAAATCAAGCCATGGTATTAAAGAAGAACGACAGAAATTGAGCCAGCTGAGTGGTTAATGCTAGCGAATTGGCACCTTGTCTCCCAGTCCAGGTTGACAGCTTGAGAGTCTTTACTGTGCAGAAGCTCCCCAAGGCTGCCATTGGGCATGTACTCGTAAACTAAGAGGTTGGTCTCATGGTTGGAGCAGCAGCCCAAGAGCCGCACTATATTGCGGTGGCGAATTTTGCCCAATGTTTGAATCTCGGCTGAGAATCCGTGGTCGTGTGAGGCGCCCTTGCCTTCTCCTGCCAGTCTCTTGACGGCCACTATTTCTCCACTCGACATCACCCCCTTGTATACAGTTCCGGCACCGCCCCGTCCAATGATGTTGTCTTCATCCAAGCAGTCCAACACCTGGCATGAAATGGGAGCATGGGTTCGATCTAAAACACTCAACTTCAACCGTTTTGATTTTGCAAAAAAATTGAAATAACCACTTCCACTTTCTTCAAGAACATATGCGGAACAACTTCATTCGCTTTGTACTACATTTATTGATAGTTTCGACGATGGCTATGCTGGATAGCATTTTGTGTAGCAATTGCACAACGAAGCACTTGAGGCTTACAGTTACACCATATCCGACTGCGTAAGTGGGGCTGACATTCTTAATATCACTGTCATCAATCTTGTGAGTGAAGAGTCATGCTTGGTAAGCATCACTCAGAACATAATGGTGCTGTTTCTGGAGTTCTTTACGTATGCCGTGTGCTACGGCGTGTGGCAGGTTCATGTCCGGACTCGGTGAGACATGCACCTGCTACAAGCCATAGCTTACCACATTCAGGACGTTATATCCAATAAATATTCAGAGTACACAGGTAGTGTGTGCATTGTATACCTCGCTAGCTGAGAAGTCCAAACGCTGAAACGCAGTCAATTTCCAAGGCCTGGTGATGGACTCTCGGTGGAAAAAGTTGTAAATGTGGCACCGGTATCTGCGAAAAAAGCAGCACACGCCAACCAAGAGAACGATCAAGGCGGTCGAGAACATGGTCCCAACCAGCCAGGCCAGGAGGTTGGCGTTCCCTCCTTTGAGATGATGGCGAGCAAGGGTGGCATTGGGACAGGCCCGTGGCAGCAGATTTCCACACAACAGCGGGTTCCCCTCAAACTCCGAGGCGTTGTACGAGTCGAACAGGGGAATGGGACCCGAGAGGTTGTTGAAGGAGAAGTCGAACATGCTCAGTGTGGTCAGGGCGGCGAATTGCGAGGGAATAGGCCCCGAGAGCCCGTTGTGGGACAGGTTCAGGAAATAGAGGTCTGGAATGTACTGCATTTGGGGAGGGATACCTCCTGTCAAACTGTTGTGACTCACGTCTAATAGCCCCAGTTTTTTGCAATTGGCGATCTCTGCCGGGATGCTTCCTGATAGCACACACGACACAAAGATTGTATATCAGTACAAACATCAAGTGGAAGCACAAAGAAGACCCATGAGAGAAATATTCTCTCGTTAGAGGATTCTGTTGCGTCACTTCAGCATTCAAATCAATGTGAAGAAGTAATTTTTTCGGAAGACTAAGAAGTGCATAGCTGTTGAGAGGTTCAGAGCGAAACTCTCTGTAGGTCAATTTTTCTCACTCAATTTATGAATTTCTTGTGCAATCAGACAAAGTGAGATGTTGTAGATCACCATTGAAGTGACCACAGTAGATAACCCTATTTCCTTGATTCAAAGTTCAGTGGCCACAGAGGTTTAGCCAAGTCATGCGTACACCCCCAGCCTTTACTGAATTGAAGGCCAACCAACTATATGAGTTGATGTTGCTAGTAGGGGTCAGTATAGGGGACGGGATTAGGTTTCCATATCCTCTACCTTAGTGCAAAAAAACATTTTGAAACAATACCATGATGAGGGGGAAAAAATTCAACAATGGAATGTGGTTTCAACCTCCCAGTTGGTTGAAGCGACAGCCCAATGTTGTAGTTTTAGTGTGGTTTCAACAGGGAAGGGTTTGCACTAGTGCTCTGCTGCAAGTTCAAGGGGAAAGAAATGTGTTTAGCACAGATTTTAAGGCCCATCTGACCTGAAAATTCGTTCCCACTCAAGTCCAGCTTGTTGAGGTTGGGCATGTCGCAGATCTGAGGCGGAATGGGTCCCGAGAAGTGGTTCTCGGCGATGAAGAAAGACATAATGCTGGGAAGGTTGCCGATGCTTTCCGGAATTCTGCTACTGAGATTGTTGTTGGAGAAGTCGAGGTAGCTCAGCAAGGGCGCATCGATGATCTCCGACGGAATAGCGCCCGTGACTTGGTTGTTTTGAATCTCCACCATGGCGAGCTTGGGAAGGCTCAGCAGTCCCGGCGGAATCGATCCATTCAGCATGTTTCCACCGAGTCGCACTTTGGTGAGGCTCTCGCAGTGTCCTAAGCTCTCGGGAATCGGTCCCGTGAGCTCATTCTCCAACAGGATTAACCATTGCAGCTTCTTTCCTGCACAGAGGTCGGAAGGAATGGTGCCGTTGAGCGAATTGGAGGAGAGGTCCAGGAGAGTGAGGTTCATGTTCTGCCCCAGATTTTCGGGGATGGACCCTGTCAGCTGGTTCTTCCACAAGTATAAGACCTGGAGGACCACGAGCACACTTGAGTGAATTAAATGCTGAAAGTGAAGAATAACCGAAAAAACAAAGACTAGTTCCATCCCCTGTTGAAACAACATTAATAAAAAAAAACTATTGGAGTGTTTTTCGCCCAACCAAGAGGTTGAAACAACATCCCAGTGTTGAATGTTTTGCATTTTCAGCAACATGCTCTAGGAGAAATCATGTCCTAGTTCTGTGAAGATGCCCACCCAACTTGGCTAGAACTGACAAAGTTTGCAGGACTCCCCAAGAGGAACAGGACATGTTCCCCAATAGCGATGTTTCATCAAGGGCGTCGCAATAGTGAAAATCAGGCCCACATAACAGTCTTGGTTTACACATTGTTGTCTCTGGCCTTAAGACTAGGAGGAGACCTTGCCTTCAGAAATTGCTACAATGTAGTGAATGTGATTTTAAAGTGAATGCGATTTTATAGTGAGTGTGAGGAAGTACAAGTAGGTTGCTACTCAAAAAGCGAACCTGTGATACAGGAACAGAGTCTCTCATAGCATACATAGCTGCTTGATATGCTATTCTCTACAATGCATCCAGATACTCTAAAATAATGTCTTCCGGAAAATCTCCAGACGAGAAAAACATTGGAGGGTTCAGAAAGATGTATGTACACTGACCTCCAGATTCGGAAGATAGCTGAGAAAATCAGGAATGGTGCCCACGATGAGATTGCTCATCAAGCTCATGAGCTCAAGCTTCTGGAGATAGACCAGGGTGCTGGGTAGAACGCCAGTGAGTTTATTGTACGAGAGGTCTAGCGACTTGAGGCTGACAAGGTTCCCAAGTTCTGGTGGTATTGGTCCCGCAAGCTCATTCAACATCAAAAACATGGTATCCAGTTGCACCAGGTTTCCTAGTTCAGGTGGGATTGATCCAACCAAGCCACAATTAGCCATGTCAAGGCGCACCAAGTTTGTGAGGTTGCCAAGAGTGGCCGGGATGATCGAACTGAAGTTGTTGAAGTATCCCATGTAAAGCTCTTGTAGCTCTGCCAAAACATGTGAGATGCAAGAGGTTATGCATGATCGAGTCAATATTAGTTACACTCCAACCGTTTTGTTACGACCTTCTTTGACAAGACATTCTAGAATATCCTGCATACTTGCCACACCGTCATTGAATGTAGCATACTTGTCACGCATTGACCTATATGTGAAAAAGTTGAGCCGGATACCAGGTGGTATGAGTATCAAAGAGGTTTGAGTGACCATTTGCAGAATATTGGACAAAAATCAATTAACATTTTCCATGCTGTAAGGTTCCATCTATTCAAAATGATACCATCACGAAGTCGACATTCGTTGCGGGATAAGGGGCTTAATCGAAGCCCCGGTGAAGATGTAAAGGGCGTTACCTGTAAGGTTACCAAGCTCAGCAGGAATGGCGCCTGTTAGGGAGTTGCCATTGACACCCAAGTACTTGAGATTGGGAAATCTTCCATACTCAAGGGGTATGCTGCCATCGAAGTAGTTTCCTCCCAGGCTTACGTGCTGGAGGGTCGAAATTTTCCATAAGTCAGGTGGCAAGGGGCCTGAGAAGAAGTTGTTAAAGCAATCCAGTACCTGCAGTAAGTCCATTTCAAACTTTCAGACTGAGAGGGTGTGACCCTTGACATAGTGTGTCACAGAGGAAATTGCCACTAGAACAATAGTGTGGAGAAACTCATGTCCAGAAATGGTGTCCAATTACTTACCTGAAGGAGCTGAAGCTGGGAGAAGTTCGAGGGAAGGTCACTACTGAAGTTGTTGTTGGAAACATTCAAATATTGCAATTGAGAGAGCTTCACAATCTCAGCAGGGAGTTTCTCTGTGAAGTTGTTGCGATCCAGGGACACGTTCACCAGGTGCTTCAAATTGCCCAACTCGGCAGACACTACCCCAGAGAGATTCATGTTGGACAACCTCAAGCTGACAACGGAGGACGAATTATCACAAGCCACACCAGTCCACGAGCACGGTGACGAAGAGCTGCTGCTGTTCACTTTCCAGTCGGCAAGGTGCAATAACGGGTCGATCATGCTCGCCTTCAGTGCCACAAGAGCTTGACTCTCATCATAAATTGGGACTGAGTTGGACAGTTGCGAGCAGAACATCAAACTGATGGTGATCACTTGAATAGAGAAAACAAGCGTTCCTTCAATCCCCTTCGCCATTCTGATCGTTTTAAGCTTTGGAGAAAATTCAACCCACTAAGATTTTCACCACCTCACTCTTGTATACATCAACTGAAGAATGTATCATTCACACCAACTTAAGTCGCTTCCTCACTCTTGTCACTTCTGCAAATTTCTTCTCTCTCCTTGCAACCCAGAACTACAGAAATTCGATTGAACTCCACAAAAAAATCATTGACAATCAAGCTCTCAAGAACCGCATGGAAGCAACCCTCAGGATTGTGAAGCACATGGAGAGAGAACTTGTAGGTAACGGACAACTGAAGGTGTTCCTGTCTCTAGGGAAAGCGTCCTGGAACACAGATGTTGGGGTCCCTACAAAATGAATGACAAGTCTCTGAAATGATTTTTTTCCTTTCTCTCGGGGAGAAGCTAGGTCAGAGTCCAATACTCAATTCTTTCTCAAATTTTTAGCTACTACAACAATAAAATTGCTAGGTCTAGCATGTGTTTTGACTCAAGTCATGCTTCTGGTGCAGGCCCAAGCTCCCGTCAATCAAATCATCACCCCTTCAGCTCAAAACTCCTCAACAAAAATGTCGTCTCATTCATTGCCAGCTCATAGACAAATTAAACTAGTGTGGTTTACAGTACAGAGCATGCAACAAGTCGAGCATAGAACAGTGATGATAGACTGCGTCATATGACTACGGAAAGAAAACTGACACTTCACGGGTTTAGTGTCATGGAATCATGGATTACCCTATATAGCTACCGGCCCACTGAATTGCATGAATTAGCTGGACCTATAGACAGACAGACTACGAAGGTTGTCGGCTATGGACACAGTTATCAGCGCTGCAGCTCAAAAATCCTTAATTTAATCCTTGAATGAATCGGCGTCTCTAATGGGTTCCAAGGTGGGTAAAGCTCCCTCCTTCCCACAAGAAGTTGCAAAAAACGCGCTTGCTCGTTTTCCTCATCCTGATAATTAATCCTTGCCTCCGACTGTGGGATGGAATTGCTAAGCTCACACTTGGAGCTAACAGACTTCGATCTAGCTCTGAACCTAGCTTTCAGTGGATCTTTAACCCTCACCTCGGACTGCTAGTTTCAAATGGAGAAAGAGTTATGCACGGACAATGTAGCAAGCAATTCTTGAGTGCAGCTAGCAAGATGGAAGAATGTTCAACTGACAGACTTTCGGGAAAGAGGTCACTTTCTGTCTCTCTCTCGCGGCGCGCGGTCACTTAAGAAATCCTCCTCCTCAGAGTTATTAATTAATGGGACTGGTCAAGACTCCCAAGACTCATGAGTATAGTTGCAATCCAGGTTCGCCCATGCGGCTCTGGTCCGTGCTGCAGGATAGACTCCTCACACACTCGCAAAAACAAACCCACACACACACAGACACACACGCTCGAATGATGCTTTGAACACTAATAAATTCAGCCTCGCTTCGACGCTTGCAAGCTTGCTGGTTTCTCTCCCCTCACGTGTGTGAAGCATTTGAATCCTCCAGCCTCGCACACTTGCCTAGCGAAGAAGAAGATGTATGCGGATTCTGGCAAACAAGGTAGCGATTGTCAATCGATCACACCGACCTGCCGGTACGTTAGCATGATCACAGCGACTGAAGCATAGCTTTCTCTGCACACAGCTAGTATCCATATATCAACCTGGCCATGGTATGATCTGGGGCTCAGGCAGCTCTGCCCATTCACATGCGCAAGCATTGCAACCTCCAATCGCCACCCTCCCACTTGAAGCTTTTCCAGAAAAAAACTTGCACTCCCTTTTTCTCTTTCTTGTACCTTCCCTTACCCGCAAAATCCAACTCCAATCCCCAAAATTTGCAAGGGCAAAGATTTTAATCTTTTTTTTGCGCCTGGGTTGGCCAGGAGTTGAGGACCAATCAACAAATCGCTGCCTGCAGACTCATGATATGGCAGAGCTTTTTCATACTGTGAATCAGTTACTCTGACTAAGTTGGATGATGATGATGATGATGATGGTGTCGCAGTAGAAGCAGTAGTATTGTGGAATGTGGGTGTAGAGCAAAGCCTGCCAGTAGGTGTATATTGAATGAAAGTCAGTCCATGAGGTTTGTGATGGTGGTGGTGGCTTGGATCATATTCTTGGTTTTGGAATAACATTAACCACTCTCTACTGTACAGTACAGTACATTGCTTATTGTACGTTGGTTGTAACCACAAGTAGCTGGGGAGGTTAGGCGAGCACTAAAGTATGATGTAATCTGTATGATGAGCAGATTATTATACATGAAATAAGCTTAAGGAGTCATGATAGACTGGTACTAGCCTCAACACCCCCACACCCTTGTGCGTACTTAACCTCTGGAGTAAATAACAGCAAGAGTAGGTACAATGCCGATGAGATGGGAGGCCAAAACTCAATCGCAGTCACCTACTCAATCCATGTACCTGGGTAATAAAATTATATTTTCTTAAGTGAAGTCGACTTCACAGTTGTAGGCATCTAGAACTGGCTGGACGAGGATTGGTTCACCTCCAGTGAGAAAGTATCTGCGATTTGACATGAAAGTTTTGAAAATCTTGCAAAAGAGGGAAGATTTTGCAGTCTCCAAATTTGAGTCCAAGTTTATGGAGCTACAAATAGGTGTATTACTGTAGGTGGTGAAATTTCATGGACATTTTGATGAGGTCATGGGAGAAGAGGGTCACCGTCATTACAGAAGTCAACACCTTCCAACAATGAAGGTAGGCTAGGGTGTATGAACAACAGTTGTTCATGTGGTATAGTGTCCCATTACAGGCAGAAATTGAGTACTGCAGTACGCTACTGCTATCTGAAAAATTTGGGAATAAATTTCAGTGGTAAACAAGCAATAAGAAACAATGTTACAATTGAAAAAATAATTTTCGGACTTCATTTGATTTTTTTTTAAATTTACAAAAGTGTGCTGCCTTGGACTTCCCATGAAAGCATGTAGACATACCTATTAGCGTCAAGAAAATAGCTCTTCAATAGGGATTATATCAACCCATGCCCCACTGAACACATGCCTAATCTAGTCCATAATGACCTCAATATCAACTGCATACTTCTAGTGCCTAAATAAACTAATTTGCATTGACTTGAGGCTAATTCAAAGTAAATTGATGATAGTGTGTAATTGAGGTCAGTGTAGATTTTGCCCATTCCAAACACATGTTATCTTCATTTGGTACAATTAGCTTCCTAAAGCAAGCAATTTTCTCCTTCAATTGTATTTTTTGTATTTCAATACGAACAACTTGGAATGGGGCTTTTTTCTAGATGTCCTAGAATAGGAGTTTGGACTAGAATGGGGTGGTCTACCTTAACCCTTTAGTGACCGTGGTTGATTTGGGGGGCGAGCGCTGTTTTTAAATACAAATTTGGAAAAGGGAAATTTCACCACTACTCCAAGGAAGTAATCCCAGATCAGACCGTAGGAATTGATGTTGTAGACTTTATCCGTGAAAAAAACAAAAAGTGAACCTGATCTAACGGTGGAATTTGTTGTGAGTGATCTTCAAAGTGCGATGCATTGAAGTAGCATAATGCATTATTGCCTATAACTTTTGAAACATGCCTCCACAATTCATGGGATTGCTGGGCAACGTTTCTATCGTTCTTAGGCATCAATTTCAAATAGAATCACATGAGTTGCTAAATATGTATGCAACTTAGAAGGTATGACTCAGGTCGGCCCTCTTGTCTTTAGACAAACACAGCTACCTTGTTACTGCATAGAATTCTCTAAAACTGGATTTGTTTGGAGCACATGCTGAAGCTCTATTTGCGTTACCCTTTCAATATTTTCAAATACCTTGTATTGAGGGCAATAAAAGACAAAGAATCCAAAATTTGACCAAAAAGTGGTCAACCGGTCACTAAAGGGTTAATCAATGCCTAAAATTCACCAATTGGAGAACAAGTGCAAGTTCATCCTTCTAAGATAATCCAAGTGTTATACAAGATCATTTACTACATTTTTTACGTGTTAAAGTTATTATATAGTTTTAGGATGATTTTTTTGACTTCCACAAAAATAGGGATCTTGTTTGAGAGTTGTGACTAATTACATTACTTAAGCCCATTCCAAGCTAGAATCTCAGTATGATACTCCATTTACAAGCCAATGTCACAAAAGATCTAAGGAAAAAAATCACTAGATTATAAAATGTTATAGAAACTTAAAGAATTTTCAAAAAATAATTCATGATGGACTTTGATTTGTTGCCAACTTTGACAATCTCTTAAGGGTCTTTTAAGGCCGGACTTTGATTTGTTGCAATTTTTGAAGCATTTGTTACAGTATTCGCTGTACTATGAAATCTCAAAAAAAAAGTTTTAAAAATAAATTAAAAAAAGAATAATTAGTATATTACTAGAAATAACATATCACCAAAATTTTAGACCTAAAAAAAATGTAGGTCAAAAGTTATTCACGAAATAGAGTGAAATAAATTTTGAAGAAAATAGACACACTGACATTTTTATTGTAAAAAATAGGGAAAAAAAATTACAAGGAAACAAAAAAATTGGACATTTAGGAGGACTTCATGAAACAAAATGATCTTGAAACTATCTTCAATGTTTAGAAGTGCTCACGCAAAGGAGCCCTATTTGCATGCACATGGAGGATATAATATAGACCACAAAAATTTCAACTCTAGATCATTCAATTTGGGTTCTTTGAACGTAGTAAAAACCCCTAAACCTCAAATTGTGACAAATAATCAAAATTCACTTTTAAATTTTGAATTTTTTTTTTGAATTTTCAAAAAATAAGGGATTTGATTATCATCAAGTTAAACATCTCCAATAAAATTTCATATTCATTGGACTTGTGTTTTAAAAGTTATAGAAGATAATAACAACATCACTTCAATTATGACGAAAAATAGGACCAGTGTTTCTTGCAATTATCCTTAAAGGCTTGAATCTAAGACGGGATAATTTTGTAATGTTTATTATAAGGAGTCAATTATCTTGTCCAGTATTATATTCATATCTATAACTCTTTCAATGAAAGTCTAATCAAGTAAATTAGAGGCACATGACTTCTTCTTGTCTTTCAAGAAAAATTGACTAAAAAATATTTTTGAGTCATTGTGTAAAGCCCTAAAAAATGGATTAGCTGTTCTTAGAAGGATGCTATATGAATATCCCACCTTCCTAATTTTGTACTACTAGCAAGTTCACTCAATCAGTGCACCCTATACTAATACCACAAATTTGTACAAATTTGGAAATTATTTTAATTTGCAAAGAACTCTAATATAAATATTCACAACACTTTAAACAAAATCAATGTAATGTTTTCTACACTATACTTTTCACATCTCAAATAGTGTGATTGTCAATCAAATTTCTCTTAGTACACATTCATCCAAATTTACTCCTCTTTCATCTAAAATTCCTCCAATCTTCACATATCTTCACATAAATTCATTTCAATGTTTGCATTAATTAAACCACATTGATTTCGTCCAAAATTCATTCAAATTAGTGTGAGGCTAGGATCACTCAAACTCTCACTCTAATGTAATGAAATTAATTTGTGTTGAACATTTTGTGTTATTGGCAATTTCATTAAAATGGCGGTATTCCAAGTGCCACTTTGACGGTGTGCCATTTTCACCATCTAGGACTGGTATAGATTTCGGGACGGCCGTTCTGAACTGCTTTCATGCCATTTAAAAAAAATATCACCATTTTAACGAAATTGCCCATTGTTACAAACTCAAGAACAAGCGAGAGGATGCCAAATATTAGACGTTGTATGCTCCAGCATTCGATCCCTCCGGGTGTTGACACCCAATGCAACAAAAGATTTCTGGGATAATTTAGCATGCGGAATCTTGAAGTTCTAAGCTTAGCAGATATTGCAACCAAGCCTGTCTCCGCGGGGATTTGGGGCAGTTGCAGCAGTTGATTGCAGGCTAACCGTTAGTGTCCCAAGGCGGCATCCATCCTGACACAGACTGTGTTCTCCGGGCACGAGCAAGCGACAATCTGACTTCGTCCACTGCAGACCTGGTGAAGAATTTCGAGGGAGAGCTTAAGAATTTTTGACGTTGGATCACGCACAAGCTTGGGTTGCTTGCTCGCTCGCTCGCTCGTCCGTTCTTGGGACACTCTTGAAGCAATCCTGATGAAGCTTGCTTCGTACGTACTCAGTCCTGACCAGACAAGAACACGATCAGACTCGATCTCAAATCACGCGCGCTGGTTCCCCCAAAGTGATTGGAGCCGGTGCCTTTTCTTAGCTTTCACTCCATACCGCCCAGTTGTGGGAAGTTTTCGAGGAATCATGTTAGCTCAGTACTAGCTTGCCTTCTTTTCTCCGTACTGATTCACCTGGTTTCTTCACAACGCCGCTACGTACTGTAGTACTAGCTGCACGTATTTCAACAATTATGTTCAGGCCTTTCCGCCTGTTATCGAAATCGGATTAGTTCTTGAAATTTTTAGCGTAATGGACGGAGGTTCTAACGTAATTTGGGTGATTGAATCAGTTGATTTTACGCGAACTGTCAGCCAAGCCGGCACACATTGCTGATACGTTCATACTGTATAAGTTCAGTTATGCAGGCTACTGGGGTTGCTTTTTTCCTCGTGCGTGGCATGAGTGATTCAGTTCAACCTTGGGGCCATGAGAATTTTAATTTAATTACTACTACCTCTGTTTCAAAATAAGTCCGTGGTACTCAGACTAGTTTCCCGCTAAAAACTGCAGATTTATTTTGAGAAACAAGGAGTATATGATTGCATTGTTTACTTCAAATTGTATGGAATTCTAAATTTAGTGGGTATAATTAGAAAATAGAGTGGATGACAATAATTTGGTAATTGTTCAAAATTAGTGTTGGATTTAAGTACAATGGTTATCAACATTCCAATGCAGGCTAGGCTAGGCATGATTTTATCAAGGCATCTATGAAATGACACTCACTGTTTTGTACTCCGGCTATTAGTAGTTTCTTAATCCTTAAGTGACTGAATCCTTTCTTGAATTTTTGCATATTTTTGCATATATAAAATAGTTATCTTAATTTCATCAAATTCATCAAAATGTGCGGTTTAAAAAAAAAGTCAAGCATTGGTTTGGATGAATGAAAAGTTTTCTAGTCAAAAAAGCCCCTTGAACCTCTTTGTTCATTACCTAGGATTGGGACATTGGAATACTTAAGGGCTAATTGCTCAAAATTAATGTGGTTAAAATGTGGATTCTAATTAATTAGTGTGGTCAATAGTTCACTTATGAGTATAGTTACAACTTCCTCAAAATTTATTTTCAATAATGTTCACTATTGTCAAAAAAAAAAGAAACTCAATCATAATTATTAGATTCATTTGGTATGGTATTGTCTGAACTCAAGTTGATGAAGTTCTAAATATGAAACATCCAATGATATAATAATACTCCTTTGTCTCATAATAATGGCGATGTTCTTTTTGTATTTTACAAAAGAAACACCGGTATTATTTTGAGATATAGGGAAATAAAGGTAGGATCACATTAAACCAAGCTAATTTCTCCAACAAGCATTATTGAACGTCGGAAGGCTCTCATGTTTTAATCACATAAAGACAATTTTGTAATAAAGGTGGGGGAAAATCCAACAATGCTATTTAAATATAATATGCAAAAGTTATAATAGATCAAAGTTGAATTGGTAGATTTTCTAAAACAATGCCCTATTTTTAATGTTCACACCTTAAAGAGAGCGCAACAAACATCTAGTTTTTTCTTGGTTTCCCTAAGGCTCGCATTTGGAAACACACTTAGATTTGGATGATCCTACCCTCGAGGAGGTCACTTCCCTTTATGTTTTGTAACCACGTGCGTTAACTATATATTTGTTTGGGGGCTATTTACCTAGTAATTGTGATTTTAAGGGACCCTTTTAGTAGAAAAAAAAGCTACTTGGTCTTAATTTTAAGCACCCTATAGATAATTATAAATTAAAATCTAGCTTAATTCTTGGGATGCTATAGTACTTATAAGCTTTAGGATTTTTTTGTTTGATAATGAAGGATTTTAGGATGAATGTTTGGCATGAAACATCCTACTTACATTAAAAAAAATTAAGATCAAACTCAAAAGCAACATTAAACGATCAGTAATTGATTAACCATTTAACCCATAACTTCCTAAACAACCAGAATGTGGTCACTTTGGTTTTTGAAGTGTTTTTTCTATTATTAAAAATAATTAGATGAAGTTGCACTTGAAGTGATGCTTTGAAGAATTAAGTTGGCTGTCTTTTTGTGCAGTTATATTTACATATCAAGCTATTGTGGATTTTTTTTTAAATCCCAAAGCATAGGTGGTTGGGTGCTTGGACAAAAAAGTCAATAGGTTGGGAGGATTTGGCCAATGAAAGAGTAGCATATGAAAGGATAAGCCTATATTGTAGATAATGTTTTGACCCTAACTTGAAGTACACAATTTTTATACAATTTTCACTCTTTTAATAAATTCTTTTTTTTCCACATTATGTCTTTTGGACTTCCCTTTTGATCAATTGTTTCCTATTGTTGGAATTCTCATCACATTTGATCTAATTGACATTTCATATTACACTCACTAAAATGTTTAATTTGACGATGTTGGTGTGTCAAGGTCATTATCTTACATTTTATAGGCCCAAAAATAAAAAAATTTGTTACTATAAACTTCCAACTTGTAAACACTCCAATCTAAATTATAACAAGTTGCCAATTTTCTACAATGTTTCACGTCACTTGAAGGCAATTAAATTAGGAACTTTTAATAATATCTATGTCAACAATCAAATCTTGTTTTACATCTCACCATATGTATTGTATTAACCCTCTAGTAGTCAAGCAAGCACATTGTAATCACTTGTCACTATACTTTTATTTTTAAAAATTGAACCAAAATTCTATTTAACTCAAAAGTCATTCTCACTCATTAACTTCACAATAATTATGTGTGAGTCTATTACTCTTGATATAAATGGTTGCAACAAAGAGGAAATGATATCAAAAACTCATAAATCTCTTTACTTTTAGTTTTGAATTTAAACCAAAATTCTATTTAACTTTAAAAGCACACATCCTCAAAAATCTCATTTTGAATGTGCATAATCCGGTTCAAATACACACTATGATCTTCCAATTTCACCATTGAATGATTTGACAAAATACCTCCACTCCAATTGAGAATACAATTGTATAGTTAATTTCTACTTTAATCCATTTTATTTTGTTGGAATCAATCTTAATAGAAAAGTGCCTGAAATCTAATGCATCTAGCTACAATATCCAAAGTGTTAAATGGTTAAAAATCTATTATTTTTCATTCCTCTATTAGAGAGACCAATGATTATATTCATCCTAAAATTAATTTTTTCTCTTCTCTAATTTTATTCACACTAATTTATATCTACTTTTTTTTTTAAATCACAAGATTTTTCAATACCCTATTTTATATATAATGATGTTTCAAGAATTAAATCTAGGCTAAAGTAGATCCAAATCATTTATTCTTTTTTCCTCCAATGAATAAAATGCACCCTATAGTTTAACTCACGTGGTTTTCTACTTTTCGTAGAGTGACCTCCCCGAGATCCTACTTTATTAATCAGTACCTTGTTGAGTCCAAGTAAGCCTCCCAAGGGACTCTCTAAACCGTTGAGAGGTTGGGCTTTAGATCCAACCCAAATATTAACCATGCCTTTCACCCTCAGAGATTATTGGCCTATAACCAAAGTAGTCTCTCAAAAATGATTTGATTTTTGAACCAATATTGAGGTGCATTCTTCCACTACAAGAGAAAAGGATGTTTTAAGTGAGTTTTTAAGTATAGTCCTAGACATAAGATTTTAAGTAATGACCTTTAAAAAGATTTTTAGCAAAATTTTGCTTAAAAAATATGTATTTTAAGTAAAATTTTACTGAAAATCTCCTTAAAGGTCATAATTTAAAATCTTATGTCTAGGACTATACTTAAATTTTCACTTAAAACACCCCTTTCTCTTTTAATGTTCATTTCTTCATTGTTATAGAAAGTCATAGATTGACCACTTTTCAATCTCATCATCCTTACAAGTTTATCCCTTGGAATATCAAGTTGGTCACTATAGAAATCATCATTTTAACCTTTTTCATACTGTATGAGTCATTTCTTTTAAAAATCCAAGAGCATTCACTGGAGGTCGAGGGTGATTGCACAAAACACCTGTAAAATCTTGGTTGCGGGTTTTTTTGGACTGCTATAACTTTTGCTATAACTTTTGATTTATAGAATCAATACCAAAACCAAAAAAAATTCTTCCTAGATGTCTTGATTGTAATTGTATCCTTTATTTTTCAGAAACAAAAAAATCAATCAATTTTTGAAATTCAATTTTGTTAATTTGTCACACTTTGACGTTTAGGAATTTTTAATACTATTGAGCAGTTTAAATTAATGATTTTCAGTTGAAATTTCTATGGTATATTTCCCTAGTAGGTAGACATATTTTTGCCAAAGATCATTAAAAAATACATTATTTTATATCCTCCACAGTTGTGCAAATAGGCCTCCGTTGTACGCACACTTGTAAACAGTAGAAATGGTTTTGACTTCATTTTTTTGGTCAAATCTCATTACCAAGAAGTCCTCCCAAATGGACAATTTTTAGTTTTATTCAAAATTGTTTTTTCTATTTTCTACAAATTAAAGTGTCGAAGGATGTATTTTCCTCTTTGCTAGAATAGTCTATAGAATTGTCCCAGAAAATACGTCCTTTGACATTTTAATTTGTAGAAAATAGAAAAAACAATTTTGAACAAAACTAAAAATTGGTCATTTGGGAGGACTTCTTGGTGATGAGATTTGACCAAAAAAATGAAGTCAAAACCATTTCTACTGTTCACAAGTGCGCGCGCAACGGAGGCCTATTTGCACAACTATGGAGGATATAAAATAATGTATTTTTAAATGATCTTTGGCAGAAATATGTCTACCTATTAGGGAAATATACCATAGAAATTTCAACTGAAAATCATTAATTTAAACCGCTCGATAGCACTAAAAAACCCTAAACGTCAAAGTGTGACAAATTAACAAAATTGAATTTTAAATATAAATTGATTTTTTTTAATTTCTGAAAAATAAAGGATACAATTACAATCAGGACATCTAGGAAGGTTTTTTTTTGGTTTTGGCATTGAACCTATAAATCAAAAGTTATAGCAGCCCCCCAAAAATCCGCAATCAGACAGTATAGGTGTTTTGTGCAATCACCCTCAAACTACTATGCAAAACCTCTCTTTTCCACACAAAATTCCAAAGATGAACATTTGCACTCCTCTCTTACATAGAAAGATTTTATGTCATCCATCAAACACTTTTAGGTTGCCACGTCGTTAGAGGGTTTAACCCTTGAACGTGGGGCTGGTGACCATGGAAATCATCCCTTTTAGCATCGGATGACATCATCTTCTTTGGAAAAGTGCTCACTGGATGTCAAACTACTATTCATGATCTTCCCTTTCTACACACAATTCTGAGGATGAATAGTAGCACTTATGTCCTACACAGGAGATTCTCTTGTCATTCATCAGCCGCAAAACGTCCCCTTCGGCGTTTAAGGGTTAAACTTATTCCACTTTCCTTTCGAAAGCAAACTTCTACATGCCATTGATCAAAGTTGCAACGGTTCATATGAAGGATCGGAAGGGGACAATATAGAAGGATGGAGATCTACCGTTCAGAGTGTTGATCAATTTCCATTGGCTAATGATCAATAAATATAATTGGTGAGTTTGTAAGGTGGCATGCCATACTTAATAATAAGGTAGGGTGCTCTAAAAGCGATCACTAACAGGGTACATTTTTCTTTCTTCAATGTACCAATAGTGTACATTTCAAGAGGTGGTCACTTTTAGTGAGCACTGCATTTCAATTCAAAAAATTTGTAACTACTTCCATGAAGGTTCAAAAAATATGAAACAACTTGAATTAGATGCCAATTCCATGTTTCTTCCTCCAAAAATTTACTGAAAATTGTTTCAATGAGTTTGTTTCAAAAAGTTTAGCTTCCCCCAAAATGCAATCGACAATCAACTCTTCAAAGGTCGCTTTAAGAGTAGACTACCTTACATTGGCTTAAGGTACGTTTGCACTTGGTATTAAAAAGTGTTGTTACTCAGGGTCTTAGCAACGATTGGGCTTATGATATGATCCCTGGACTTGGCCGATTGAACAACCCTTCTCCTGTTCACTGTCATATAACTTACTGTATGAAGCCCTTTCCCTTCTGCCTGTCAAGGATCTCCAGTACCCCCAGCCTAGGTGTGACCCCTACTAGCCTCTAATATTCGGTGGCAGGGATTACATTCGGTTGTACCCCTAAAGCGCATTCCCTTGGTTTTAGGAAAAGCAACACAAAACAGCACATCGGTTCAAACAGAGAATTTGTAATCTCTTTTGTAACTTTAAACCCTAAAATTCAGTACACTTACATCTCTAAGATCCAAGTAGCCCTTTCAAAAAAAAATTGGGAGATTTCTTGACTTCCCTCACTCAAAAACAAAATTCCTCATAATTTGTGCCTCAAAATTATAATTTTTCTCACTTTTTGGACTACTACACGTGTAGGTTAGTTTCGTAAATAAGTGGGGGAAATTTGGATCGTGTCTAAAATTTTAAAAATTGTACAACTATTTCTGAAAATCTAAAAAAAAATTCATTGTTGCTAATTCTCAATATCCAAAAATTATTCTTGAGAAAATTTTAAAAAAGGAACACATTTACATATGAATAGAAAAAATCAATCGAAAATTAGGAATTTAAAAAAGAAAAGAAAAAGCAAAGTGCCAAAAGTCAAGAAATCCAAATCAAACTGCCGAACTGTCAAACAACAAAAACTAAACTATTTCGGCAGCAAGGTGCTGAAACTGACCTACGTGTACGGTAGAGTGAATTTAGATTTCCTTGTAAACATGGATCTATTCTACAAGGAAAAATTGATTGATTGAATAACCTTTTTAGCTTCCCAAAAAATTTGAACTTCATTTTAAAAGGACACACATCTCTATCCATAAACTTGTTTCTATTGCAAATTGGTTCTTTGGCAAAGTAATTGCACCATCATGTTCAAATGTAAAAAATTAGATTGCCAATCACCATTTAGTAGATTGTTGGTTCCACCTAGTAATAATAAAAATGTTGAATTTATATTAATATTGTTTATGTTATTATAAATGCACTTACTTTATATCATTTAGTTGATAACTATTGTCCAATCCTTTTTTATAACAAAATTTTCAAGAAACAACTTTTCTAGTACGTGAAATAATTTGAGATTTTCTAACCCACTGTATAGTCAATTTACATTATCAGTGATGACATAGAAACAAGGGAAGCTTTGATTCGATCAATGTTGATTTTAGAGGTGAAAGACATGAGGATGTTGATTTTGGGGAAAGTTGTGTCATCTTGAAGAAAACCATCCTTTTGTTTTCTTTCAAGAAATCTAGTCTTCGATTGTGTTTAGTCTTATTATTGTATAGTTTAATTCCAAAATTTGAAAGGCTAACTACAGCTGAAACAAAAAATACCAAATGTTCAAGAGTAAACTCATTTTTTCCTCCATGAATAAAGCAAATGGAGATGTAGGTAAAGCAAGTCACCATATTGTAGACATCAAATTATTACAGGCACATTAGAAATGGCACGGCATTCAAGCCATGCAAGATGTCCAAACGTGTGCTTTTAAAAAAATAGATGGAACAATGAGCATGCTTGGGATGTGACATGGGCACTTTAGGAGTGGGCAAGTGATAGACCAACGATATTAGGGTGTGAACCTAGGAATGCGAGCCTAGGAGCCTTGAGCCTTGGTATAAGTAAGTATTCTACAACCATTGAAAGTGCCTATAACATACTTACCTATAATATAGGTATTCTATAACCATGGAAGGTGCTTATAACATAGGCACTTACAACTAGGATGGTTTAATCATCACAATTTTATCATGTACTTTTTGGGTGTAAGAGAATGTGCTGATTTTGGGCCGTTTTCTCCTCATTTTAAGCTCAATTTTAAGTGAGCAAGATTGATGACCACTTCAAAAATTATTAACAAATTCATATATTGTCAAAGAGATTGGATTCCTCTTTTTACTAGTTTGTGTGTGATTTCTCCATGCATGATTTTTTTTTATGCTTCCTCAATTCTAAAGGGATCAAATCAACAATTGTGTCCAAATAAGGTATGGTGCTCTAGAAGCAACCTTGCTCTAAAAGCAACCGCTAACACAGAGGTACTTTTTGCTTTCATCAATGTAGTACCAAAAGTAGACATTTCAGGAGGCAATCACTTTCAGTGACCCCTACGTTTTAACCTCAAAAATCCGTAATTGATTCCACAAAGGTCCAAAAAAATATATAAAACAACTTAGTTTAAATGCCAATTCCATTTTTCTTCCCACAAAAATTTTCTGCAAATTGTTTCAAGGAGTTTAGCTTCCCCCCAAATGCAATAAACTCTTCAAAGGTCGCTTTAAGAGCAAACTACCTTAGAAGGGCTTTCCTTTCGTTAACCCTTAAACGTCGGGCTGGTAACCGTGAAAATCATTCCTTTGACATTGGATGACATTATCTTCTTTGAAAAAACAAAAATGCTCATTGGAGGTCAAACTACTATTCATGATCTTTCCTTTCCACACAAAATTTCAAGGGTGAATAGTATGCACTTCTGTCCTCCAGAGGACATTCTCTTGTCATTCATCGACAGCAAAACGTCCCTGTGGACGTTCAAGGGTTAATTGAAAAGCTGCTGCAGGGGGTAAGGGAATGAATGAGATCCGTCCAAATGAGCCGCGGTCGGTGGTCAGTCTGTGCCAAAGTTTTTTCAGTTCAGGAAATAATAACAAAGGCTGGTGGTGGGTGGCCAGTTTCTTCTGCCAAAAGGCTCAAGTCATTCCTACCTGAACAATTCTCATCACTCCAACTTCTGAGTGAAAGCTTAGAGGGGCACTGACTGCTGAAGCCGAGCTCTCTCATTGGCGAGGCCTACAACTTATTAAACTTAGTGGCAACCTTTTCTCTGAATTGTCATTGAGTAGGACTGCAGGGAGTAGCATGAGGTAGGTACACCCAAAACCACCACCTTTTGCTATTGAGCCTTATTACTATTATTAGAATGGTCAGATTTTCATATATTCTGGTTGGCAAGTGAAAGGAGTTTCCAACACACCAGAAAACATGGCATTTGGATACTGTATGCAAAAGTTATCAAGGAACAAAGTTTGGTTCTAAAAGCGTTTCTTCCACATAAGTTAAGTACAAAATTGATCATCAGAAGAAAAATGGGCCCTTGGGAGGTCTGTGAGTTTCCGGACAGCAAGGAACTCTGGGCGAAAAAACGAAAAAAAAAAAATCGAAAAAAAAAAAATAAATTTGGCCGGCGAACAACAGGGCCTGCTCTGCGCGGGACGGTTCATTATTATAGTTTAGAAATTATTATAAAATTATTATAAAATTATTATTTTTAAAATAAATACAGAATTTCATGCTGATGTGGCCGAAATTATCCTCGTCAGCCTGAATTGTTATTTAATTATTATTTAAATTATTATTTAAATATTATTTAAATATTATTTTATTGTGGCCACTATTCATCAATGATGATGAATAGTGACCATTGTCCCTCAAAGGGGTTGTGAGTTCCATTGTGGGGAACTCACAGCCCCTTTGCAAAGGGAAGGAGCCCTCCCAAGGGCCCATTTTTCTTCTAATGTTGATTTTGGAGATGTATGCATTGTGAAGATGGTGCTTTAAGGTCAATGGCACATTTGGGTGTACCTACCTTAGTGCAAGGAATAGCGTAGTTTGAAAGGGTGTCAATGTTCTCCATCTTGCACTACCGTATGGGCCAACAATGCTAGCACATGACCACAAAAATGTGAGCCTACGAGCCTTGAACTTAGTTGTAGATATCTACCTATAACCATTTGAAAGTGTTTATAGTATATGTACCAATAACATAAGTACAATATAACATGAAAAGAGTCAATGACATAGGTACCTATAACATAGATACCTACAACCAAAGAAGGTGTCTATAATATAGACTCCTAGGCTCATGGGCTTATAGATTCTACGCTCAGATGTTGATAGTTCCCCCGTACGAGCCAGTAACTTAATATTTTTTGGCCAAAAAAGTCGGCACTCATCAATTTCTATTTCATTGTGAAATTATTAAGTATAGGGCATTGTCCAAAGAGGAGGAAATTGTGTTAAAAAAAATGTTGACAGGGGAGACGGAGCCCAATGAGGAGATGAATGTTTCTTTACGCAATTTTTGATGACGAGTAGGCATTGCCCGATGCAAACCGTGACGAAGAAATCTGTGTATAAAATAGAAATCTTTTGGATGAACAAATTTGATCATTTGATGATTGAATGATAGATGCATATTGTAGTACCCGATTATGAGTGGAATTCCTATAAAGTGATTTGAAACCTAAATATGGAACATAATCCTCTAGGAAAATGAAGTGAAAACGAGAGAGAAAATTTGTTGGGAGTGGTTTATGTTTAGAGATCCTTTAATCCGTAAGCACCCCGAGGGCCTAAAGTATCCTTACATAATCTGGAAGTCTAGTTTGAAGTGTTGTAACTTTTGCATCCGATGTGCAAATTCAATGAAATTTGATGAAAAATTTGCGCTCTTTTTCCTAGTCTGTGTGGTCAAATTTCCAGATCAATCCAAGATATTTTTATTTTTTGGAAGCCATTCAAACTTCACAGGTTCAATTTGAGTTCACCTAACTACATTTTGATGGTTGCAACATTAGGGGCTTATATTTCCTTCACCCAATGTTTATTTTCAATAAAATTTGTTGGATTATGTTTTCTTTGAAGTCCAATTATTGTGGTAAAATTTTCATGTCAATCCAAGTAGTTTTGAATGTTTGGGAGCAATTCAAAGTTCAAAATCTCGACATTTATGGATTAAGGTGAACTACGGCAACTTGTTTCTTTTTCATACAATGTCTGTTTCCAATAAAAAATTTGGACAAGTTGTGCATATTAGTCTAGTTTGTATGTTCAAAGTTTTGTTTCAATCCAAAAAGTTATGAGTGATTGAGAAGCATTTTAGTAGAAGGAGGTTCAACCTTGGATGTGTTTTTTTGTAACTTTTCTTGCTATTTTTTGACATTTCAAATTGTTTTGTAGACACAATGAGTCAGTTGAATGATATTTTTTTCACCAATGCATTTGTATGCTAGTTTTGAAGCACTTTATAGTTTAAAGATTTTTCATTTGAGTAGGTTAAGAAATCAAATTTCACCTCCAAATGTGTTGCTAGGAAAATTTCAGCATCCTTTTTCAACACTAAAACATTATAATCTTGCAATCTATGTGGCCATATGCCTCTAAATTTGATTCACATCATCTAGAATACATACACTACAAGATTGTACAGTTGAGGTTTCTATACCATAGTGATATTTAAATCCTATACCACTTCAAAAGTGATGATGTTTTTGAACCCCCAAAAGACCCTGGGCATTTAGAGGTTAAGGCATCCATAGGTAATTGTAGCCCTGATGGCACTAGGCTTTTGTAGTTATGCAATGAAGCTTCAAAGATGTCCTCAAGTATCCACATGACAAGATTTTGAGGCTATAACTTAGATCATCTCCAAAAGTCTAGTCTTTCAACAAGAGAGAATTGATGCTAAAGAGAACCTTGGGGTTTAAAGGGGTCAAAATTTATACAATTCAGTTGCCACAAAGTGTGGCTAAGTGAAGTGCCAACATAATATATTATATTGCATGGCTAGCTTGGAGGAATCCACGACAACATTAAATAATTCTTTTTGCTTCATTGCTTCCGTCTTACATTGCATCATCTCTCCAGTGTAGCTCGTAAAAAATGTACTAGCTAATAGAAATTGGCATAGGAGAATAAGTATAGAAGGTTTTGGCCCCAACAAATGGATAAATTTTGCTAAGCTTGAAGATAGGAAAGCCATCCTCGGAAGATTACAAGTCTGTTTGATGTAGTGTTGGACCTCCATTTCTTTCCCGAAAAACATACATTTGCCATTCTAATGGGCTTTGAGCTTGTTTGGCATACTAACAGAGTTTTTTTTAGTATGTAATTGAAATTTTTATTTTTTATTTATTTTGGGTGGCGGATTTACCAATGTGCACATGGTGAGTGCACTTGGCTAAGTGCAAAATGACAAATTGAATGTTGAATAATATTACAAATTTGATTCTATTACAAAATTGTTGTAAGACTAAGGTACCTACACATAATTGCACCTATGAGCAAAATCATCCCACTTATGGAATTCCAAATTTTCTATTCATATAATTTCCAAAAAATGCACGCAAAGAGAATTTAGAATTCCTTTTTGACTTCCAAAAAATTCAACAATTTAAATCCAAAATATGGATGTTAAAGCATTTAGTGGTTAACTAATCAAAAGCACAATCAATGGTCAATAAAAGAGGCAATTGTGAGAAGTCATTCAACAACAGTTATTATGTGAAACCAACATTTTAATTATCATTGGGTTCTTTTCAACATGTTGATTGAGCTTGATTTATAAATGACTATACTACCAATTTTAGGTGATTTATTTGAATGAACTTGAAAAGTGAATCATACTCTATTTTTGAATTGATTTATTTAACACTCCTCTATTTTCAATTGATAATAATGTTGGTCCAGAGACCATCTCGGAGACCATTGTGAAAGAAAAAAATGTCGGGGAGTTCGCTTGTCCATGCCTCAACAAATGGATAAGTGAACTAATATTAATCATAAATTGTATTATACTAGTGGAGTTTATTTCATTATTTTTGGACAATGCAGAAAGCAATCTCCAGTGGAGTTGTAAACGGCTATCAACATAGATGAACCATACAAAGTAGATGAAAATATACATATTCATCTTAAAGTATATAAATTCATGCATTAAAGAGCAATATTGTCCCTACATTTTTTAGCAATTGAGTGATTTCATCAATTGAAAATAGGGGAATGTATTGCCAAGTATTCTCTCAAAAAAATTGTATAGCTTTTGAGTGGTAAATTGCCTACAGAAAAATCACTGTACTGTAAATACAAGTAACCGAAGTATCATAGACCTAATATCCATAACAATACCGTACTACTTGCCGTACTATCAATAAAGTGTATATGAAAATAAATAAATTGGAATGTACTGTACATGCTGGCCGTTCTGAAGTGTAAGAAAATTGGTAAATTAGGTAGGCTAGTGTTTTTAAACATAATTACAGTTGTAAATGATCCAAGGGACTTGCTTCTTCTAGACCCCAATGGGCTAAGGAACATGTTCCATGCTCACAATTGCCAACTTCAAGTTCATTGTAAGGGTACATTGATTTATAAATGTACAAATGTACCCGTATTTGTAAGTATGAATATAACATGTATTTCCTTCTGGTACCGAGTTACTTGGCCGATGTGAATATAAGATTTAATGTTATGTGACAAGCAGTACACGGTCTGGTGCTCAGTAGTACAAATACAAATTGACTCTCAATCATATACGGAGTAATTTATAAGTCCAATAAGTAATTTACATGTACAATACGGAGTACATGCCACTTGCACATACCACACACACTGAATGGAACCACACTTGAGCAATATTTTTACTTGCATCATCAGTAGCTTTATGTATTCTATTTGTGACAGCCATTAACTGAAGTCAGTACCCAAAACACTCCTCAAAGTTTTGCTAAGGTCCGCAGAGGCCTCGCCTCTGGTTCGCTGTACTGTTTCCGCTTGCAATGGAAATCGTCCATGTGTTTAAAAAAAAAAAAAAAAAGTTTTGCCTAAGGTGAAAACACCTAGAACCGTCAAAATAAGCAATTCAGTGTGATTGGAGCCAAGCACCTTTTTCTAAAGAAAATATTTTTGTAGTATTAGCAAATTGAAAATCATGAATATTCAAAACAAAATTAGAATTTTTGGATACAACATATAATTACTAAAAAAATTCAAATTGGAACTCCCTAGGTCACTAAAACCATTATATAAATTGGTCATGATTACAAAATCTAAACAATCAATAATAAACCAGTTGCAATTATGTATGGGAACGGTTTAATTGCAGTTTGGGGGACACTTTCAATAGAAGTCTCTTTGTCATGTAGGAATGGGTTTACAAATGGTTTTGGGTGTTTTCACCTTACAAGATGACAATTGAACTTTTGCATTTGTTTTTAATCATTTAATTCCTAAAGCTCTTTTAAATTCGAAATGATTTTTGGATGTTTAGAGCATCCAAAGTGAAATATCAAAAAAAATTTAAATCATTTTTTTTAGATTGGAAAATCAAGCAACCTTCTAGGGAATCTAATTTTTACAAAAATCTAATGGTTGGTTAAAAAATTATGTTTTTTCTTATGACCTCTAATTCAAATAGGTAGTGCAGAACATTATTTTGCTTTGAAAATTTACATACTTCTTCCTAACTCGAGGCTCTATTCAAATTTGAAGTCTAGCTTTAGATCTTTTTTTAACCCTTAAAGTCCCAAGGCCATTTTTCCATAAAAAACACTCAAAACTGTCATTTCTTTAGCAAAGAGCAAAAAAAAAATTTAATGTATTTTTTTACATATTTAGCCGTAGGATCTTGTACTAGACTAGTGTAAGAATGTGTAGAAGAAATTTCAAAAACCTTGACCACATAGATTGCAAGATATTTGCATTTAAAGTAAAGGAATCAAGTATTTTTGCACCTTGCTCAACTACAATTTTTGGCTTTGAACCTTCTTAACTTAAAATTTTTGCTCTAATGATTTTGAATTTCTAATTTTATATGATGAAGAATTGAGTTGAGAATCTAGGGAAAAAAATTCAAAAAAGAAACACTTAGTTTTCACTCATTAAAAAGTTGTTAAGTAGAAGTAGGTTCAAGATTGAAGGAAAAATTAAATCATTAATAGCTCTAAGATAGAGTTGAAATATACTAATCTCAATGGTGAGATTGTTCTAGCAAGAAATCTTAACCTCGTGAAACTTTTTTTTTTGAAAAATTGTCAAAACCCGGGTGGATCACTCTATAGAGATTTTGTATACCACGTGGAGCAAAGTGATTTTTTGACTCCCTATTTACTTTTTAATAAATTATAATTTCAACCTATAATTTTGAACTTTGATTAATAATGACTATAGATTTCTATTGCCAAAAAAATTCAACTCAAATAACATATAAAATGACTATTAAAATAGGTTGAAAAATGAACTAAAATGGCATATATTTCAACTCAAACATTTATAGAGAATACATTTGGATGACTATTGCATCAATATTCAAGAAAAACAAACTTTCAATAGAGAGTTATTTTTAGAAAATTTTAATTCATTTTTTAGACAATATTTTATAAAATAAATAGGGGGTCCAAAGTTATTTTTTGCTCTATAATGTATCTTTTTTTTTCAAAAATTTGTAACTAATTATTATCAACAGACAAAAATATCAATAATTCAAAATATAAACTTTCAAAGTAGGAAAACCTGTTCCAATTTTTTTTGTTTTCTTTAAATTAAATTTTAAGAAATAAATAGGGGGTCCAAACTCTTTGCCACACGTGGTTTGCATAAATGCATAGAGTGACCCACCCAAGTGTCAAAATTGAGTTCAGAATTGAATCCTACAAGTTATTTTTTCCAAGAAGATGCTCTAATTGCCTGAAAAATAAGATTGTCTATAACTTTTGCATAACAAATCGAAATGGAATGAATCAAAGCTTCCCATGTAGATAAAAATAAAATCTATATGAAACAAATTTTTTTAATTTTTAATTTAAAGTTTTTGTGAGGGTTTTTTTCTGCCCGTTGAACTAAAATTTGGGGGTTTTGTGCCATAACTTTTGCTCCCGGGCACCGATTGAAATAAAAATTACATTTTTGGAAAGCTAATGTGATTCTCTATCTTCCCAAAAAAATTCAGAAAATTACGACAAAGATTGAGACCGTAGGAGCCTGCCCAAAATCCATTTTGTCCCCCGAGGGGACAACGGGACTTTAGGGGTTAAAGTAGAATTTGAGTTATGGGAATAAATAGACTTGACTTGACTTTCACAATTTTAGTACACTCATGATCAAACATTATAATCTTTCAATCTTTGAGTTGTATTGTTGTGTTTTCTTTTCTTATGTGATCTCTAACATGTCTAGTTTGAATTTGTATGGTCACAATTTGAAAGAAATTGGTGAAACTTATCAAAATGTTGAATTTTTGTTTAGTTTAGAGCAAATTCCATGAAGCTCAAAAAAAGCCTTGGGAGTTTAGGGGTTAAGAACTAGCATCATGGATAAAATTTGCAAGATTGGTCCTAAGGTAACTACACCTGAATGTGTTCAAATAAACTTGTAGACAAATGGGCATGCAATAATAATTGGTAGTTAATTTCTGCAGGGAGATACTTTCAATTGAATTATTATGAAAGTGTTTGCAAAATTTTGGAATCACTATGAAATAGTTACAAATTTTCAAAGATGCAAGGTATAGAAGGCTATACGTGTAATTTAGGTGATGCCAAAATCTATTTGATGCACATCAAGAAATGAAACTAGTACACCAAAATGGTTATTTGGTATGGTCTAAACTATCTATCACAAGGACATTCTATTCAACATCAAATGTAGTGGTCGCCTTGTGGTATGCAAGGGTGGCATTGTTAGATTGGTCATATTAATCCCTAAAGGACCGGTATGCATTTTTTGGTTGTATAGAAATTTTGGGCAGGTACGTGTGACTAGAGATTTTCATATTTTAAGCTGAAACTCTAATAGAAGGTGGGCGTGAGGAATATCTTTCATATGCACTAAATTTCATGACATCTAGAAATAGGAGTCAAAAGTTATGGCCAAATATGTTACTTTTTTTCGTAACTGGGCAGTCTGGGCAGATTTAAAAAAAACACTTTTTTCAAAAATAAAAATTTGAAATTGGTTTTCTAGAGTTATATACACGTAGAAAGCTTTGAATCATTCCATTTTGACCAATGAGTCAAAAGTTATGAGGTTTTTTAGTTTGCGGGCAATTATGGATTCTCTACTATGAAATAAACTTTGAAGTTGTTTATTTAACTCACTTTTTAATATTTTTTGAAAAAAAATAAATTATAGGATGAAGGTTGTTTATTACAACATTACAACCATTGGGATTGACATTTTTCAATTCCATAATTAAATTCTTAACAATTTAGTATATTGGATCATTCTCTACTTCTTTCTACTTACTATTTTTTTTGTATATGTTGTACAATTCCAAAAGATTTGAAAAATTTTAAGCATGTAGCCAAATTTTTTAGGAAAAAGAATTCAAAGAAGCACCACCATTTTGGACATTTTTTCATACAAATGTGACCTTGTGAGGTGCAGCTGCCCTGTTTTTCTTAGGGACAAAAAAAGGATTTTTGCCAATTCAAATGCTAACATCTTCCAATCCGCATGGTGGAAAATTCTGAATTTTTTTCCACATCTTCTAAAACTAGTTTACTATAAGATCCTACGGTTACATGTGTCAAATTTTAGTTTTTTTCAAAAATATGGTACTTCTACTAAAAATGGCAATTTTTGAGTGTTTTCGGTGAAAACATAGTTATGGAACTTTAGGGGTTAATTTTCATACTAACCAATTATTCACCCATACTAAATAACCATTTTGATGTAGTATCAAAACGTGTTTTAAAAAGGAAGTTAAAACAAAAGAAAGTGTACCAAAAAATGTCCCCCTTTAAGGTTGTCACCTCAACAATATAATTGTACATAGAACCTTTCAAAAAATTAAATCCTAAACCTTTCAAAAATATTCCAATCAGATGTCTAAATCAAAAATTATGGTGCTGAAAAATATGGACCATTTGAGCATTGTTTGCTAACTCCTTAGACTTCAAAAATTAGGCATGTAGGTAACTAACATGATATTGTATGTAATTATAAGAACCCCTTCTACATTTAGTACAAAAAATTTATTTTTAAAGGAGTCAAATTCTACTAATCCTTTTTGGCAAGTTTGAATTGAAAAGACATTTTTTTCTAACTTCAAACGCCAATATCTCAAAATTTGTCATTCAAAGGTCTTAAATTTTTCTCACATATTCCAATTATTTTTTCTTTGATTTTTTACTATTGGCGTATCAAATGAAGAATTTCCTCATTGCAATAGAAATCATAAAAAAATAACTAGCATATTGCCAATTTACTTGCCTACCTCCCATTGCAAAATGATTTTGAGTAAGGTAGATCCCTTATTTGTTCGTAAAATTTTGCATGCGTGTACCTAACAAGGTGTAGTACTCAATAATGCAAAGGTTCAATTTTGGATAGAGCAAAAAATTTATTCCAAAAGATCTTGAAGTGTCTTACGAGGATAAAAATAAGTTTTTAATCTCTCAATTTAATCATTATAATCTTTCAATCCACATGGTCTTGTCAAATGGTTTGAAATTTGTATTGTAAATGTGTGAGAAAAATTATAGTTTATTACACTTTTGTATTGTAAATGTTCAAAGAAAAAACTTTTGTTTTCAATTTAGTTGCAATGTTTGACAAATTCTTTTGAAAAACATCCCTTGTCCTTTAGGGATTAATTAGGATAGTTTTCATTACTAAATTGTCATTAATGCTTTTGGACCTTCTAGACAATCCAGAAATAATTCCAAAACACGTTGTTGTACACTTTTTGATTATTGTATGAATTAATTAAGATTTTTTTAAAGTCTACTTAATAGATTCTAAAACCATGCCCTAATTCTAATAGCTGTACATGGCTTATACATCTTGAATTGTGCATCTCTATATTTTTTTTTAGCATTTTTAAGAGCATACTTTTGCATAGGCACTTAGCAATGGGTAAGGTAGGTACACTCAATATCACACCCTAGGCACTGTACCTTAAATGTTCATTATCACTATATACCGGTATACATCTCTGAAACCACTATGCACATATGTTGAAGTAAAGATTTTAAAACATCTACCCAAAAAAACTTTGACCTTTCATAACTTTTGCAGACTGTATCCAAATGTCGCATTCTTTGGTGCGTTGGAACCTCCTTGCACTTTCCCACTAGAAAATCAATGAAAACTTGACCAGTATAATAATAAGAGTAACTAGGCACAATTGCAAAAAAATGGTGGTCTTGGGGGTACCCACCTCATGTCTCCTTTACATGTCTCCTTTAAGGTAGGAGGCTCAAACCCCGACAGGGCATTTTGAACCAAACATGCCACAGAGGTACATTTTGCTTTCTTCAATTTACCAAAATGTACAAACGGTGTACATTCTAGGAGGTGGTCGCTTTTAGTGCCCCATGGTATTTCAACTTCAAAATTTCATAACTAATTCCACAAAGCTCCAAAAAATATGAAACAACTTGGGTTGGATGCCATTTCCTCTTATCTTTCAAGGAAAATTAACTGAAAAATATTTCAAGATGTTTTACCTCCCCAAAATTCAGTTTCAGCGCTTAGATGGTCGCTTTATGGACCTCCTACCTTAGTCACTGTGCTCACTTTGCATCATTCTCAGCCCTAAGCATGGCCATATTAATATATGTCTGGATAGCAGAAGGTACTACTTGTACTGTACCTAAAACTTCAGAAAGCCGGGATGGGAGATCAGCAATTGTTCACAGCATGGTAATTAACTTGGAAGATAGCTTAATTGTGTGAAGAGGAGGTTACACAATACGTTAACTTAGGAGAAGATCAGCTGCCGTGGGACAGTCAGTGGGCCGGCCTTAGCTTGTGGTGTAGTATCAAAGCAAAGCGATGCTATGACTGAGTTAAGTTGTACAACACAACTTGCTTGTCCATTTCCATCAGTCACAAATTAAAGCTTCACTTCAATCTTGGGAAGATTCAAAATCCGCCATTTGGAAGGGGAAGCGTCCAAGTTCACCAACACTGACCCAGTCTTTGTGGGCCAAATTGGCGATTGTTGATTCACTCGTGTCAGGCATGTGCATTGGGCTTTGGTTGAGATGACACGAAAACTGACCACCAGATCACATCTCAGCTTAAGTAGAGCTTGACAGCCTAGTTGTTGTGCTAATCACACACATACAGACTGGATGAAGAAGTGGATTATGTTAGAAGCAAACAGCTGAACACTGAGCATCACTCAGACAGCAGAGCCCTACTGTAGCTTTCTAAGTTAACTAAGTTTTTGGGGTTGCCTCACTCACTGAGTGAGTGAGTGGGGTGTCTTCAAATGCAAGGCAGTTGGGATTTTTCCAAAGCAGACAGGATGATTCATGACACACCATGTACCCAATGTTTGACACACTTCACTACTGACAGAAGAAACACAAAAAGAACCTCAAATTAAGCAATGATTTTTTATTTATTTTTTAAACATGTGAATAGGAAGAAGCAATGATTTTGAATAAACCCTAGAGAGGGGAAAGGCTGCATTAGTTTTTGATTAGGTACTATAGAGCATCTAATTGATTTGCCTGCACAACTCTTGCTTGGCCTTCTGGACCAGTGATTTTTTTCCCCGAAAAGTTCCGAGGTAGGGCAACTCGCACACTTTTATTCCTGGAGTGATGAAGATGTTTGCAAAAATGAATGTGTAGAATATGGACGAAGCTTCATTTCTTTATTTGAATGCATGTTTATCATCCAAAAATTGAGAGTTTTCTAGCAATTTCATCCAATACAAGTAGTGTTTTTTCACCAAAAATCTGTCTTCTTTCTGAGTGAGGAATTTAAAAGTAGAGATCCGTTGCCCCACCACCACCACCACACTTAAAAAAACCCCACCGGCTCTGGACACAGAGAATTCTGAGATTCTGTTTCAGAGAATTTTGTGAATAATCATGATTAGGTAATCTTGAAGGCAGATCAGATGAGCAGATTATGGGCTAATCTGCAGCTAATCTGGTCTTTGTAAGTGCACGTCTTTGTTGAGTGTCACACAATACTTGCTGACAGGGAATACAGCAGAGTTACAGGGACTTACTGGCAAGAAAGGTATACTGTAACTTAACTGGAGTTTATTATTATTCAGGATTTCATACCAATTGTGCTGCAACCGTCTTTTGGAAGTTCTGACCAG
The DNA here is from genome assembly GCA_951799445.1 of Pseudisothecium myosuroides. NCBI lineage: Eukaryota > Viridiplantae > Streptophyta > Bryopsida > Hypnales > Lembophyllaceae > Pseudisothecium > Pseudisothecium myosuroides. The sequence goes on along the minus strand of OX637288.1, from coordinate 4,702,608 downwards.
GATGTCCTCCTGAATTGTTTGAGCACTGTGTATTTGACATGACAGCCAACTTGTATTTTTTTTATGTGGACACAAACAAGCATGAAAAAGATCCGTGGACAAGTCCTCAATCTTCTTCCTTCGAGGGCAACCTCAGAGGTCCATGCTTGTTTCACATGAGTGGTGTGAACTTCCTTAGCTACAGCTATTCCTTGTTAGTAGCTACAGACTGGTGTTCATTACAATACTTTTTCAATACAACTACCAGCACTTGCTGACAATCACTACTAACTGTATTAATATAATGATCTTGCATTGCCATTCATCTAAGTCCATTGAAATAGAACTTTCTGCAACAATTGGGAATCTTTCAATTTGTTGAGATTTGTATGCACCTAAACCGTTGATCAAATCATGACCCCATACACGATATATACATGATTAAATTAATATATTTCTAGGCAGGATTAATGCTGGAGTACATACATACTCAGAAAACGATCTTCAAGGAGTTCTTCATTTGAAGAAATACTTTGCAGATTTACTGAGTTTCATTCAGTTTCCAAGTAGTTGGCCATCTATGTTTTCAAGCATCTTATAGTTTTTGAGATTCAGGATCTATGTAGCAAGGTATATTTTGCCACAGAGCACATTTATCATTGTGTAAAACCAAAGTTCTCCAAGGTTGTCCAGAAGGAATGTCAAAAATATATTTAGAGATTTGGGGCAAAATTGACTACGGAATTCCTTCTAACAAATACTGTGTGCAGAGGGTGCAAATGTTTAACATAATGGAAGTTCAACTAGCTCATTCCGATCCAAGTTGAATCTTTGAGGTAGCTCCTTCCAGTAAACTGCCACAACGGTCAAATTCATTGAGCTGAAGCACCAAAATACATTGTGATCTTCAAGTGCACAAAGCTTCTAAAACTAGGACAGTGTGCATTGTTCGACAAGCTTCTGATAACACCCACAAGATTTGAAGTCTCTAGTTCAATCAGAAATTGAAACATACCACCAGCAAGCGCCAGAATGGACCAAACCAGATGGACATAATAAAGTGTGATTGGACCAAACCAATCTACTTATCTCATCAGATTCAAACCGAGTAACTGGGGTATCATCGATCCTGAGGTGATGATCTCAAATTCTTACTTCAAGACATGGTTCGGAAATTCTTCAATTCCAACATTAATGTATCTTCTTTTCATTAGTTTCGCTAATCTCAGTGTTACAAAATGTGGTTTTTAAGTATTGAAGATTGGGACTTTCAAAGGGCTCATTCAAGTGCTTACATATGAGCAAACTCAATTGAAGTTCGTAATATTGGCCCAATACCGGTATACTCACAGGTATACTTACTGTTGTTGTGGTCGCTTTGGCAAAGGAGTCCAACCCAATTTGTGTCCTTCGTGGTGCTGTGATTGCAAGATGTAAGGATAAGTAAAATAATATATTGAATTCATATGTTGCACAAGGAGTGCAAGTACAAGGGTTTAATATATCCTCTCCAAAGAAGAATAGAGGAAGTAGCATGATTTGGACAAATGGAAGGTTGTAACTTAGAGACACAACTATGTAATCTGAGTAAGATAACATACGATGTAACTTAAGATTACATATTATTATTTTGTTGTGACTCTCCTTCAGCTCCATCAGTAAGATTCAACTTCAAGCAATTGATGAGACCAACGAGTCTCCCCCCTGCAGCAAGTCGGTGAAGAATGGATAAGACCACGGGAACTTGCACATTGCTTGGATTCTTGAAGACACTTCGTAAGATCGTCAACCCACATGTCAGTACACTAAATAGGGTATTTAGTGTTGGATTACATTTAGTGTAATTACCACCCTACTTGACCCTACACTAAATGTCAATTTTAGGACGATTAGTGTAGTGCTAAACTTCAATGTGCCGCCTTTGCCTTCTCTTTCCTTCTACCTTCCTTTAATAAGTTCTAACACTAAATGTAAACATTTTCAGATTTCAGATTTACCATAGAGTATATTTAATGTTAGAAATTACATTTAATGTTACTGACTTTAGTAGGCTTAATGATATTTAGTGTCATGGTTCGCAAATAGTGTTGCCAACACTAAATACCCTATTTAGTGTACTGGAAAAGTTACGAAGGAGCAAAGTTTGGTTCTAAAATAGTTTCTTCCACATACTTTAGGTACATAATTGATTTTGGAGATGTACAGTGTCCTCTAAAAAGTAAGGTAATCTTGATTTCGACTTAAAAAAGAATATCTTTCATAACTGACCTATTAACTTATTGTTTTATGCCATCTTAATCGACAATGCCAAATTTCAATTTCAAAAAACAAAAATTCTATTTTTGGTAAATTATTTTGTGTTTTTTTCATTGTGATACAAAATAAATGATTGAAAAATATTTGTGATGAATTTTTTAAATTTTATTGTGCAAATATTTAAGAAACATCAATGTGCACATTTCACTTTTAGGGGAAAAAACCATTACTTAGGAAAAATTTTACACTACAAAGAACTCAATACCAAAGCGTTGCCTTTCCAAATTTTATGAAATAGATACGTCTAAATTATAATTATATTTTACTAATTGATCCTTGTATTATAACTACTTTGTACCTTTGAGCATGATGGTGCAATTGGTTTGCCAAATCCCAATCATAATCTAGAGAAGTTTGTTGTACAAATTTTTGATTAGTGACACCATGGCATTGAATCCTCTGTAGTATAAATTTTTTCCTAGGTAGTGGTTCTTTCCCCTAAAAGTGAAATGTGCACGTTCATGTTTCTTAAATATTTGCACAATAAAATTTTAAAAATTCATCACCAATATTTTTCAATCAATTATTTTGTATCACAATGAAAAACACACAAAATAATTAACCAAAAATAGAATTTTTGTTTTTTGAAGTTGAAATTTGGTGTGTTGATGAAGATTGCATAAAATAATAAATTTAATAGGTTAGTTTCAAAACTTAGGTTAGAAAAAGTCAAATTTTGAAAGATATTCATGCAAGTCAAAATTGGGGTTACCTTACTTTCTAGAGGGTATTGTACAGGGTTTTTTTTTTTGGCTTTCTGGTGCCAGATTGCACCAGAAAAAAAAATCTGGCTAAAAAAGGTTATAAAAAATTCCAAAAAAATTGGATGAAATCGTCAGACAACTTTGAAATTAAAAAAAATATTAGATGAAATCACCTAATTGTGGATGAAAACCATACTATACATCCAATAAGTGGATGAATGTTGCAATTTGGAGCACCACTGTAACATTTTATATCGCCACTATGGCACTTCTTCAAAAATGAAAAAAAACAACTTGGTATTGTACATAGAGTGAAGATGGTGGTTTAGGGTCAATGGTGCATTTGGAGGTGCCCACCTTAAGACTTTTTTTTGTTTTGTGTCCACTTCTAATTTGCATAGTGAAAATATATTCAATGTCATCATGGGCAATTTTGTTAAAATGGCGGTATTCCATGTGCCATTTTTAGAGCAGCCGCTCTGAACTGCAAAAGAGACATCTAAAAGAGGTATAGATTTCAAAAATCTTGGTCTCATATAGATTTCAGAATTCTAGCACTTTTGTAGATTTTAGACCATGCGGCTTGAACTTTGAAAGAAACATCTATGACACTTGTAAATTCAGACATCTAGGAAAGTTATAGATTTCAAAAATCTAGGATAGTTGAACATTTTGGAGCGGCCGCTTTGAACTGTCAAAATTGCCAAAGTTACGGAATTTCAGCCATTTTAACAAAATTGCCCATCATTGTTATCAGTGATAGAAAAGCATTGTGAGAATAATGTCTTGCAAGAGCTCATAATAGTATAAGATCATCAATATAAAGACCAAGGTTGATGAAGGAAGAGTTTGAACACTAAATGTATACACTAGTGTCGGAATTAATTTAAAGAAAACTTAGACTTAGTAAAGATTGATGAAACAAGATGTAAAATACCTAAGGAATTTGCTTATCCCATACAAAGATTTTAAGAAGCAGAAAAACTTTGGATTCCATACAAGATTTAATGAAGACTTTTGGTTACACATTTATAAAACAATAAATTTGCAAAGTTTATAGTGATTCAAATAAAAAACTTTATTCATATTTTAGCATTTAGATGACTTCAACAAGATAATGCAATTTTTTTTAATCAATGGTTCCTAAAAGGTGAAAAATAAGATCAATTCTTTTTATAATATATAAAACTTGGACCTTGCATACATTAATTAATTTGAGGGTATATAAAATTCATTATGGCTACTTTGAATAATTATTGATGGTATTATCATGCATCTACTCCTTTACATACAACCATTGCATTTGTTATAATGGTAGTACATGACACCAAACACTCAGTTGTATCTTGAAAAAGCCCTTCTACTTGAAGTTTCTTTGACATTTTTTTCAATTTAGATTGCATGCATGGGCTTGGAAACTCTATCCCATGGAGCAATAAGGAATATTTCAAAAGCAAAGATTAATGAAGTTTAGAGGTTGCAACCAATCCTTGTGGATTTGCAGGAGGTACAACTCAGGCGGGACCAAATACATACCATCACAATCAGTGGAGAACATTGCATTGTTAGGCAAAAACTAAATAAACATTGAACAAAAGACAGTCTCCATATGTGCTTAGAAGAGATGAGTCCCATTTTCAATGCTTTAAAATTAACATGTTTTTGATGCTGTTTGTGTTCTTTGTGGAACACAGACCTTCACAGCTTCAGGATTGCCGGCACTTGCGGTATGCCAGAGAAAGTTGATGGTTTGGCAAGCACATACCTTCGTTGTTATCACAAGCGGGTTTGAAGTGATGGTCAATACATCATTTGATCCATGTCTGAAAACAGGTTATTTAATTGGAATGAGATGGTGCATTTTGTTGATGATATGAGTTTCTGTACCTTTGCAGTGGCAGTGAAGGCGTGTGAACGCAGCATTCGGCTGAACTGAAAGGTTGCCTTGTCGAAAGTGACTGTGAATCACACTGATTTGCATATTTATATGCTCTCTCACGAGGAGTTCGATGTGGTACCTCTCTGCTCCTAGGTCATCCCAACAACAGTCTTAATGTCTTCATGCCTTGAGCTTTTTCCTTAAATCCATCCATTGCGTGCGTGGCAGGTTTAACTGCTTCGTTCGTGCTTTTGGGGTCTTTTTTAGATTTCACAATTTAGTCCATCAAGTAGGGCAATCAACCTTATCTATAGAATTCCAAGTAGGTCAGTTAACTTTAATATAGCTAGTATCTGGCAGCTGGCTACGTGATTGTTCACTTAGTGAAATTTCCTGAGAAATCTGTTCAGTATTATCATGATTAAGCAGTTCGAATTTGTCTTGTGACTGATGTTTTACATGAGTGGGGTGTAACAGATATGGAGCACATCCGTTTCGAGGCAAGTACTGCCATTAAATGGCTTCGATCTCATCAATATGAAGTCAAGGTGGTCTTAGCTTTGAGGAAATACCCCTCCGTAGAATCGGTCGGAGTAAAACATTTGAAACTACCACGGAAGCGTTTTTTTCTGAGGATATGGATGCCAAGCGAAGGCTGGGGAACTTGGGGGATATGGGGAAATTTTATTTTAATGAGGCCGCCCGTGCACATGTTCCACAAGAGCAACACAACCACCAAGTCCAGCTCTTCGGCTTGTAACGCTTCGTAACTCTCTGTCCCTTGTCCCACCTACTGGCCCACCCACTGGCGCCTAATGCGGCTCTCGTACACTTGCGTACATACCTGGATTTATTAGGCCAATCTGCTGATGAACATTCCAGATATCTGCGGTTCCAGACTTCAATTCCTAATATAATTGGATCCTGCCTAGTTGTCTCCTGAGATTGCTGCTCTGGAAGACACTCTGCTGCCACAGCATCTGCCGGTCCTTGATTTCCGTCTTGCTCGATGTCCTATCTTGGACGAGTTCACTCCTTGAATCTCCTTGAGATTTGCAAGCATAATCCTTGTCCTAATAATATGCAAGAAGGCTGCCAATCATAAACTAAGATAGCTTGAAATTAAGGCATCCAGCTCCTTGAGCCAGAAGTGCATCCCAGTTTCCCCCCATTAATTAGGGAATTGAGAATCTCACACGAAGTTTTGACGCTCAATTAGAGGGTTTAATTTGCTTAGTCATGGCAACAAAACTACCACTTGGACTCCAAGCCTCGACGTTATGTTACATCATGATGTTTCTGCTCAGCCACCAGTTGGCTTTGTTGCAAGCAGTTTCTGAAGGACAGATACTGATGGACTTCCGAAGTTTCATAGTGGATGATCAAAACGCATTATCCAATTGGCAGGAAACCATATCAATCAACACTCATCCGTGTACTTGGACGGGAGTCGCATGCACTCCCGGCGGCTACGTCACAGGTGAGCTTCGAATCCACAACGCTATAACTGGAAACTTCAATCAACATAAGATTCGATCTAGCATACCATTCTTGCAAGGAGATCCTAACTCTTTGAGCCCATCTCCTAGTTCTATGGTATCCAATATGCTGCAATCCTCTTGGATTCTTCTTCGTTTAACACACTACTTCAGATTCCTTCTTGAGTTCAAGAATTTAGACACTCCGATCCAGTCAGTTCAATCACTCTTGACACTTGTGATCAAAGCAGAAAAAGCACAAGAATACGTGCCTACACACCGTCCGTACCATAATTGATTGAATTCTAGTCTGTTCGCACTATTTGAGGTTTGTGAAATTCTCACGAATTCGCGGTGCCTGGATTCGGTTGTTCAATAGAGATTAAGGAATGCGTGATGGTGGAACAGAGGGTCTCGCGGTGACCTCGTACCCTTGGGCATTCATCATTTCCCAGACTTTCTCATTTGTGCCCACACTAGTGAATGAGTTGTCGCTCTTTCTGCCCAGACTCTTGTGTTTAGGGTTGGAAATTGATGTGAGCAGGTTGACGGCTCAGTTCCATGCTTTGGAATGTCAAGTGTCTCGAATTATCTATACCGGATTCATGTAGAGCATTCTTTCCTCTTTCCGTTCCGTTGAAAAATTACATGATTTTTTCGTAAAGTTTCTTCACTGAATTTTATTTGGGTGAAGTGCACTTTTCAAAACATTCATCATCCACCTACGTTGCATGCACAGTAAGAATTCATCATCCACCTACTGATCCGCAGCATCTACTTGGCCGCCGGCGTCAATTCCAAGCAGCAATTAACCTCAACGGAAGAAATGGTCGAGGCCCGGACTCCCTCAAGGAGATCAATTCAACTGAAATCCCGCAATCCATTCTGCATTACGTGCCCAACTCAAGGCAACACTCTTAAAACCCCAGTCTGCACACCTATCGATCGAAGAGACTGAGGCTCGATCTAAGTGCCCCTCTCCAGCGACCACGATTCCACTAGTGATAAATGGAGTGTCCCCTTAAAACAAACTTTCAAAACAGAGGTTTAAAACTCAAGATCATAACTTTCACAAATCAGCATCATTCGCTTGTTTACAGAAAAGGAAAAAGTAATTAAAAGTAATCTAAATCCAAGTGCGATTGTGATTTGTGTTTGTTACATGCCAGGGGTAGACCTTTCAAGCATGAGCCTCACGAGCAAATCAAATCTCCACATGCCGTTATGCCAATTACCCAACCTCACCTCCCTGGAGCTCCAAGAAAATCAATTCTCTGGTTCACTTCCACCAGAGCTCGATCGTTGCACAAACTTGCAGTACCTCAACCTTGGAGCCAACAACTTCTCGGGTCCCATTAAAATTATACCCCACAACCTCCGGTACCTCAACCTCTCCTTGAATTCCTTCTCTGGACAGACCATCCCGCCCACTCTGAGCCTTCTTCAAAATCTTCAAGTCTTAGACTTGGCAGCAACTGGCTTCACTGGAGCCTTAATTCCTGAGCTCGGACAATTGGTAAACCTCCAGCACCTCGTCATGTCGTGGAACCCCTTCTCTCCCAATGTCACATTACCAGACTCTCTCCAGCAGATGCAACAACTTGAGTATTTGGAATGTACAGGGTGTGAACTTCATGGCCCCCTGCCGCCCTGGCTTGGCACATTACAAAAACTCCAATACTTGGATTTGTCAAATAATCAAATTAGTGGGGTGATTCCAGTGTCGATGATGGCGCTTCCGAAACTGAAATGGCTGGAGTTATATAAGAATAATCTTACTGGACCCATTCCAGCGGAGATTGGGAACCTGGTTTTGCTGACAGATCTTGATCTCTCGGATAATAGGCTTACGGGAGTCATCCCTGAGGAATTGATGAGGTTGCAGGATTTGGCTGTGGTGCACTTGCAGAATAATAGTTTGGAGGGACCGATTCCTGAAGGCATCGTCCACTTGACGAAGGTGTATGATTTGAAATTGTACATGAACAAGCTCAACGGTAGCATTCCCGTTGGACTTGGAAAAAACTCTCCCCTCTTGCAATTCGATGTGTCAAATAATCATATGCATGGCCAGATTCCTTCCAACCTTTGTGCTCACGGAGTATTATGGAGGTGCGTTTCCCGTTCTCCCTTCTTGTAACACTCTAATTATATTGAAATCACTGTCACAAAAACACAGAGAAAGGAAATTTTGTGACAGTGATTTCAGTATAATTTGAGTGTTACAAAGAAACCATTCTAGGTTTATAATTTCTTAGTTCATTATAAAGAAATTGTCACTTTTCCAGTTGCCCATTTGAAACCTCATACGTGTACTAGTCCTAGTTTTTAGTATTACAATCCTGTATGCTGGAATGTTTTCAAAATTTGACGCTCTGAAAAACGCCATGACTGATGACAACCGCGGCTGATGTGGGACTGAAAATAATGTGCAGGTTGATCCTATTCAACAATTCCTTGACAGGCACCTTCCCTTCTTCATATGGAACCTGCACCAGCCTGATCCGCCTCCGCCTCTTCAACAACCATCTGTCCGGCCCCATTGCACCATCCCTCTGGAGCCTCCCCAATCTCACCCTCCTCGAAATCCACGACAACAACTTCTCAGGACCAATTCCATCCACCATAGCCAACGCAACCAACCTGAGCTCCCTCAAACTCCACAACAACCAATTCTCCGGACAGTTGCCATCGGAGCTCGGCCAGCTTCAGAACTTGGAACGTCTCCATGCGCACCACAACAAATTCTCGGGGGAGATTCCGTCGGCACTTGGTCAGCTGGGAGCCAGTCTCTCGTCGTTGTACTTGGATGCCAATGCTTTCACTGGAAGCCTCCCTGAGGAATTGGGCAGGCTGGTGAACCTGGTTTCCTTGGGATTGTCGTTCAACTTTCTCAGAGGATCCATTCCTGCCCAAATTGGAAACCTGGAGAATCTTGTATTCCTTGATGTTTCACACAATTTGCTGTCTGGTGATCTTTCAAGTGTTGTTCAGAGCTTTGATTTGAATCGGTTTGTTGTGTTCAATTGCTCGTATAATGAATTCTCGGGGACGGTGGAATCGCTCAGAACGGAGTGGTTTGTTGGAAATCCTGCACTCTGTTTTGGTGATGTCTCACAGGTAATGGCTACTCTGGATAAACCATCTAATGTTGTTGAATGGAGAATGTTTTGTCATTTGAATCTTTTCAATAATTTATGGATTAGATAATTCTCAAGAGTCGGGAGGCTCGAGAGCATTATGGGACATAATATCAAGTCTAATAGTTCATCGCAGATGTCCATATCTGTACTTTTTGCAAATCTAGAGTATAGAAAGAAGAGCTACATTATGAGTTATAACGCTTTTCTGACTATCCAATGGAATCTACCTTGAAAACAAGACTTGGCATTATGTAAAAAACATTGTGTAAATCCATTGTTGCTTGGGCAATGGCAGTGTGGTGAAATGAAGGATCACTCATCGAATAATGTGAAGAAGCGTGATTTCATCTGTATTTTGGGTGTGTTGGGGAGTGTATTTCTTCTCGCATTGGCGCTTTGGGTGTTGATCCTTTGGCGATTGGGAAAGAAAAAGAAGCAAGGAAGCATGCTTGCTAGAGAAGGAAGTGAAAGGAAGTCCCTTGCTCCTTGGAATATAACTTTATTTCATCAATTGAACATTACGTACGAAGAATTAATAGAGTGTTTGGATGAGGAGAATGTGATTGGAAGTGGCGGAGGTGGAGAAGTTTATAAGGCTACATTGCGGAGTGGACAAGAAGTTGCTATAAAGAAATTGTGGGAGGTTGGCAAAGGAATGGACCTCCATGACCATGGATTTAAAGCTGAGGTAAATGAAAGGAGCTAGAAATAATTGTTGAAGTGTTCATTTTTTTTAATTTATAGAAATTTGTTAGATAAAAAATTTGTGTTTGTGACTTTCAGGACTTTAGTATGGTATTGAAGTACAAAGAACTTTGAAGTTCTTAAAGTAAAAAATATCTTGAAAAGGTGAAAGCAGGTTGATTCCCTTGGTGCTATTCGACATCGCAACATAGTGAAATTGCTTTGTTGTTGTTCAAGTTTTTCAACAAACTTATTGGTATATGAATATATGCCAAATGGAAGTTTGGGAGATTTGCTTCATGATACAAAAGACAAGGCATTATTTGATTGGAATCTTCGTAGCAAGATTGCTATTGGAGCTGCTCAGGTACAATATATTCATCATTATCTTTTTAGTATGTAGTGATTTTTTTAAAATAATGATATCATCTCACCTTTTATTGCTTATTGCAAATACATTCCACATTATATTACATATATATATATATATATACACACACATATATATAGAGAGAGAGAGAAAGAAAGAAAGAGAGATTTGTATGTATTTTAGATTTTATTTTTTTATTTTTCAAAAAATTTAAAAAAAATGAGAAGGATATTGTTTGCAAAGTTCTTAAAGGTGTAAAAAACTTGGAAATTGACAATTTATACATGATTTATGGAACAGGGCCTTACTTACTTGCACCATGATTGCGTACCTCAAATTCTACATCGTGACATAAAATCAAATAATATATTACTCGACACTGAGTATGAAGCACGTATTGCAGATTTTGGCTTGGCAAAATGCCTTAATGATATTTCAATGTCAATTGTAGCGGGTTCTTATGGCTATATTGCACCAGGTAAATAATGTAATACTGTTGCGTTTACAATGTATAGAATTTATAAACATATTTACAATTTACAAATGAAACTAACAAAAGATTGTTTGTTCTATCAACAGAGTATGCGTATACATTGAACGTGAATGAAAAGAGTGACGTTTTTAGTTTTGGAGTAGTTCTTTTAGAATTGGTAACTGGAAAAAAACCAATTGAAAGAGAATTTGGTGATGCTATGACTATAGTGACTTGGATATCCAAAAAAATACACGAATATGGAGAAAATATTGTTATAGAATTCCTAGACAAAAGGATAATAGATCTAAATTTTTACATGTCTCAAATGTTAAATGTGTTTCATATTGCAAATTGTTGTACACAACATTTGCCCAAAGATAGACCAACAATGCGAGAAATCACCCAAATGCTAATTGAATCACAAAAGATTTGTAATAAAAAAATTCCATAATCATTGATTGTTTTGAAACTTAAAGATGATAAAAGAGTTAATTAGACATTATAGTAATCAAATTAAATATTTTTGGTCTTGCAAAATGATAAATGGAGGAGCAAAGCAATTACAAAAGAAGTATTTGCTACACTACTAGAAAAGGGGGCCCTAATCAACTGAAAATCAATGCACTTACATTGATTACAACAAAAAAAAATTGGGCTCTGTTGATTTGGCAGTCCTCCAAATATCAATCAACATGATTTGGTTGATTTGAACAAAAAGAAAATTTGCTCAGTTGATTCGGCAATCCTCTCAACATCATTTTCATTTTCCCACATATTGTAATAGTAAGATAGGGCCGGCCAAAAATAATTATTTAAAAGTATGCCAAAAAATAAATAAAATGAATAAGAAAAAATGTCAAATTTAGCAAAAAATTAAATGATCAAAATTTTGTAAAAAATAAAAATGTCCAATATTAGCGGGAAAGTCCAAAATAAAGTCCAATGACCATCTAAAATCAAGATATTCTATATGGCAAGGTGATGGACTTATGGTGACTCCCAAAAATAATTGGCTACTATATAAATTGTTTTAATAAACTAAAAAATTGGAAATATTAAGAGAAATTTTGACATGTTGTATAAAAGGGATTCTACCTTTATGTACAATTTCACTTAGAATGGATTATATTTAGACTTATTATTATTTGAATGAAATTTTTATGGAAAAATAATTTTTTTGTGAAAAGTCAAAATGTCTCATTTCTTTTTATAGGAAGAATATGCATCTTGACTAGAATCACATACTACAAGATTCATGAATATTGGATTTTTATTGATTGATATCTTATTGATTAAAATTTGACTTTTTAATTTTTCACTCCATAAATTGCAAATATGTTTTTGATATATATAGTTATTTGATGTTATTTTGAATTTTTATTTTATTTTTTTCAATCTATGGAATGAAAAATGAAAAAATGAAAATTTTGAGGTCAAGTTTTAATCAATAAGATTTCAATCCATAAAATTCAATCAATAAAAATTTAAAATTCATGGAACTTATAATATGTAATTCTAGTCAAGATGTATATTCTTCCTATAAAAAAAAATGAGACATTTTGACTTTTCACAAAAAAATTATTTTTACATAAAAATTTCATTCAAATAATAATAGGTCTAAGTATAGTCCACTCTAAGTGAAATTCTAGAATCCCTTTTGTACAACAATATGCCCAATTTTCACTTCACAATTCTAGTTTCTCAATTTATGAGAGCAATTTATATGGTGGCTCCAACTACTACTCGGAGTCACCGTTTTTCATTGACATTTAGTAAAAATGATAGTAGAGAGGTTGTTTTTACAATGAAATCCATTGTTCATCATGAATTATCAAAGAATATGGGATAATTTGAAGATGAGAGCTTGACCGCTCATTGTCAAAATGTAGGAATTGTGTGCAAAGTAGAATTTCAAACCTCATTTTGACATAGTAGAATATCTTTTTTCAAATCTTTTTGAACTAAAAAAAGTTGTGAAATCAAGCCAAATTTCAATTCCAAAAAACCGTTTGATGTTTCAAGCCTCCAATCAAAAGTTATGGACAAATTTCAAAGTGGGTGTTTGAAATTGTCAAAAAAATGTCCTTTCTAACCCCTCTCTCAAATTTGTCCATAACTTTTAATTGGAGGCTTGAAATCTCAAACGGATTTTTGTAGATGAAATTTAGATTCATTTTCTACAATAATTTAGTTCAAAGTTTTTTGAAAAAAGTAATTCTACAATGCCTAAATGAGGTCTGAAATTCTACTTAAACCACAATTCCTACTTTTGACTTAAGTATAAACGGTTGAGCTCCTACTATTCCTCACTCTTTACAAATCCCATATGGGTTGTCCTACCTCCTACCACCCCACTTGTATAAAGGCCTTGTCTTTCCCTCTCTTCAATCACCAAGGTGAGCTACATTCAAAGTTAAATTGGAATATATGTTAAATTATTTGGAATGTAGTGGTAGATTTTGGCATTCAAAGCTGTATAGTAGTATATATTTATTTAATTATTTTGAATATAATGTTGGATTTTTTAAAGTTAAATTTTAAATTTGTGAATTTAATTTGAAAACTTTAATTAATTATTTAATATCAATTTGTTGATTGCTGACATGGCAATCTAATCCGTTTGGCCGTTCTAGTGACGTGGCAGTCTTGCATGTGTGGCAAGTTCAGCCTATATGGCAGCTTACGTGGCAAATTATTGAATAATAATAATAATTTTTTCACTGTGACCGAATCAAGATATAAAATCAACATAGAAGTGTTGATTATTGTCCGAATCAAAATGTCCTAATCCACTGTCCAAAATAACATATATTTTTTGATTTTTTTGTTGAATAGGACACTGAATTTTGTAGTAGTGCTATAATGTTTTATGAATAACATCTTAGGTTTTGACTTTTATGCACACAATATTGACAAATTATTTAGCTTGATTTTATTTCATTTTTTAGAATAATTGCTATGCTATTGGCTATCAAAACAAAATTCACTAATCACCAATTCAATATGTCACTTTTTGATCCAAATATTATAAATTGTTAGTTTTTATATTGAATATAAATTGAAATACTAGTAGAAATATTATGAATCCGGCCGTAACTATGAGGCAAGGCAACCTATGCAAAAGCAAAGGTCAATTGACTTTATAGAGTAGCCATTTGTGGTTGAGTTGATGAAGCACAAGCTTTCCAAGAATGTATAAAAGCCTTTAATATAAACTTTGCATCAATGTTGACTAAAGTTTTGAGTATATCCATTTGGAAGGTGTCTTTTAGCCTCATTTAGAAGGGATTATTAACAATAATAATTGCAACTTGTATGTGCTAACTTTGTTATGGTGTGAATGAGCAAACAAATTCCATCCATCATTGGAGTGTTGTATCTATTCCACTACGGTATTCTTCTCGCATACTTCTAGGCATGCTTTGATTGCCACCACTATGTTGAAATTACATAACCATCTACATGTTGATAAGAATTTGCAATTAGATAGCCCCCTAATCAACATAAAAGTGACTACATTCGCAGAATAAAAATAGAGTTATACAAATGCAATGTTTGGAGTGTCATTTTAAATTTGTTGGCCAATAGTAATGTATATGTTGCATGTTTCAATTAACATTCTTTGCACTTTTTTTAAAATTTTCTATAGAGATGTAATCTTTCAATGCGCACGAAGAGTGAGAAGAATTCGCAATGCAAAGTGTCACATTTAGTGCAAGATTGATTGTGAGGAAAGGAAATAATATCCTCACTTGTAATGTCAAGTGCACTCTATAATGCACAATTGATGAGATGCAGTGCCAAGCATTCAAAATCTAAATTATAAAGTAGGTGATTGCAATAAGGAATGTTGTTGGAGTTGACTGTGCTTGTTCGTTATGCAAGTTGAAGTTCTTAGTTTTAGAGACAATCGCTTTTCCTTGATCCTTGCAACATGGTGATATGATCAATGCATTCATATATTGTGCCCTAAGTACTATGCAATACTCAACTTGATGAATGTCTTGTTGCAAAATGTTGGAATAATGTAATTTCTTCTATTGTTCTAATTGTCTTCATTAGGTTTTTTGGCATTGTTGCCTATGGCGCTTAAACATCAATTAACGGATTAATTAGAAGGATTTTCACTTAACTTGGCAGTTTGTAATGAATTCTTGTGAAATTCAAAATATGGAAAACTTTCTTCAAATCCTAGTTGAATTTGAAATCAATTCCTATACATTGGAATATATAATGGAGCTTAATTATATCACAAGCAACTTCCATGAGCAACTGTACATACATGAGCAGTAGACAATAAAATTTGTTGATACAGAAACATCCACATATTCAAATGTCAATATTTTCATAGAATAGGATAATCTTATCAGCTCAAATAAACAAGAATACATATGCAATTCAAGCCCTCACAATGTTAGGGTTGGAGAATTTGCAAGTCTTTGGATGCTAGCATGCTCAAAATGATAAGACAATCGGCTTGAGTGTATTGAATCAGGCATAGTCAAAGTACGGGTCAAATGACTTGTAAATTCACCTATCTTTCCTACTAGTGAAAGTTGATTTTTTTATTGGATATTTTTTTGTACTTGAAAATGAACAATAAAAAAAAATTCAAATGCCAATTTGATTGATCTTTTAGCATTACACAAAATACTACTCCCTTTGTCCCATTACAAACCTCCAAATCAAGCAGAATTTTGGTCACTAGAAGAAAACCGCGTCTTCGCAGATCGTCGATTTTGGACATCAAGACGTCCATGACGATGTCACGGGGCGCCACCGTGGATGTCACTTTTTTCGCGTCAAAGTTGACACGCCAAAAACATCGAAAATCTAAAATAACATGGCTTGATGTCACCGTGATTTTAGTAGACATCAGAAATGACATGGGTCAACGGGGTCCTCAAAGGCCGCCATGTGGTTGCCACCTAAGTGCCACACATGCACGGGCAGCCACGTAAGAATTTTTTTCATCCAATTTTGTCCATGACGTAGCATCTGAGGTGGCACCTAACGTGGCAATGGGAAAAATGACGTGGCATCTAGCAAGGCTGACGTGGCATGCCACGTCAGCATAGTTTTTTGTTGTCTAAGAATTTTAGTATCATTTTTGGAGACGTCATCTTAGACGTCTAGATGTTTTCTGAGACATCAACTCTAACATCCACACGTTTTTTGAGATGTTAAATTTAACATCTAGATGTTTTCTGAGACGTCAGCTCTAACATCCACACGTGTTTTGAGATGTTAAATTTAACATCTAGATGTTTTCTGAGACGTCAGCTCTAACATCCACACGTTTTTTGAGATGTTAAATTTAACATCTACATATCTTGTGACATCAATGTAGACGTCTGCATTTCACTATGAATACCTCTTGCAATGCTTAGGATGATTTAGAGAAACATAATGATGTCATGTTAGACGTAGGTATCCTACATGACATTCATGTGCATTTCACAATGTCTAATATAACATATCATACACAGTACACCATATACCATATATAGTACACCATACATAATATACAATATATAGTATACAATACATCATACAAAATACGCCATACAAAATACACCAAATTTGAAAACTATATCACATGGCTTTACAAGCCACTTCATGTGAGTATATAGAGTGAAGAAGATAATCTTTTTATACCAATAGGGTGGTAGGAGGGAAGACAAACTATATGGGATATTTAAAATGCGTGAATTAAATTTCTATGGGGCAACACTCAGACGTCTGACAGGACGTCCAGAGGATAAAGTGGGTTGTTTACTTCTATGTCCCTCCAAAGATTATCAAAGATTTTAGAGACATACAAGGAGACAATGTTGCGTTGGAAGATGAAGCTTAGCACTTGTCGGTCCTATATATTTCAGTGGGCCAACACATAGATGTCTGAGAGGACATCTGCAAGATACAATGGTTTGTCCGCATGTATGTCTCTTGAGGCGTACTAGTGTCTGCCAAATAGTGATGGAGGAGGTCTCAAGGCATACCGGTGTCTTTTAAACATTTAGAGGAGGGAGAAGGCACAAGTTCACATTTAGGGATTGATCCTATACATTGCAATTGAAAGATGAAAAATTAATACATGACAACTTATGCACATGACACTATAAGAAAACAATATTTGATTTTATTGCTAGATTTTGCATCTTGATGTCTTGTCTGATGTCTTCAAATGTCTACATAGACATCCAAAATTTTGCATTGCCTAAGACAAGCCATATACATTGAAAATCCGCGATGGAAGTTGATCTTGTTGAAAATATGGTTTTTGATCATGACCTAGACTGTTGGACATGTAAGACGACACCCTCAATTGCTCGTTGAACTTCTAAAGAATGTACTTAAATGCATAAGGTACAAAGTCACATTGAAATGCAAATGTATCCTATCTTAATTGAAGTTGTGTCGTTTGAAACGTCCTGAAGTCTCCATAGATGTCTCCATAAACATTTTGCCGTCTCTGACTACGTCTCCAAATACATCGTCACGTCTTAGGTGACGTCTTGGTAGACATCTCAATGTTTCATACAATGTCTCCACGTCTCCGTAGACATCTCTAAAATAAGCATAGAATACCTACAATGCAGCCCTCATATGCTGCCACGTCATGTGCCACGTCAGCTTTAGTCGATGCCACGTCAGTCAATTTCCACGTGGCATGCCACATCATCTGCCACATCATCATTTATTTTTTCAAAGATTGCCCCATGACTGCCCGGTCCCCTTTTTTTTACCTTAGGCAATGCTTTATCCAAAATTGCAATAATTTTTGGAAATTATCTGCAGTGAAAATGGGTCAATAAAGTTGACGTGGCTCTCAATGTTTTTGCTGATGATCTTGAGGACATCAGCTCGTCATCAAATATGTCATCAAAAACCTCGACATTAATGGTAACACCAACTTGTTTTCATTCAAATTTGTCATTGTCATGTGAAACATCTCTAAAATTCTACCAAAACCAAAATCCATCTTTCAAACATCTTGATGTCCCTACAGTCACTGTATGTTTTGCCTTCAACATTGTAGTTTGGGTTTGACATCAAAAAAGACACGGGTTTCTTCTAGTGTGTCCTACTAAAAAACTCCTTTTTGTGTTTTTGATTGTTTAGTGAGTGTTTGTTACATTGAACAACCTTGTAGGGGCAAGTGAGACAATCAAAAAGCATTCCCGTGGCCTTGCAAGCTTGGCCTTGTCGATATAAGACACCTTGTACTAATTTCTTTGTCAAATAGTAGTATTGACAGCCTATTTAGTGACTACTTTGGTGCTATTAAAATTTGATCATAAAGTGGGATAGTTTTTTATTTTTGGATATTTAGGTTGGAGAACATGTCATTACAATCCCATTGCAGCCACCACCCTTTAAATCATCTAAAATGACAGAGCTGGCAGCAATTATAAAATATGTTCAAATATCACACTTTTGACATGAATTTTGGGTGCCTAAATGATAGTGTCTAAGCTTGAGATTTTGCATAGATCTAAGGGATGGGTTATTTATTCTTGAATGAATGTATTTTTGGCACTTTGATTGAAAATATAATTAATTTCTTAACGAGAAAAGTTTTGGAGGTTTTTAGTGGAACAGAGGGAGTATATTTATTGGTTGATTATTTTGAATGTACTCAAACAAGCTTCAATCTATATTGTTTGAACTTATTGATCACAATTTAATTTTAAAGATTGTTTTTAATGATATGTAGGTTGTATAAACATTGAGAGTTTGGTTATATATTTAAAAGTTTGAATAATTTATTGTAATCAAGACTTGAGTACTTCACTATACCTCATACTCCATATATATCTGCATCAAAACTTTTTATTTTGGAGTTATTTAGCTATTATTTCACAATAGATATGCCTTATTTTTTTTTCTACTTCTGCTTTTTGCCCATTTTCCTATACCCAATGGTAATTAACCCCTAAAGGCCCGAGGCCTTTTTTCTGCCGAAAAACACTCAAAACTGCCATTTCTAAAGCAAGGAGTAAAAAAATTTGAAAAATGTTTTCTTTGCACATTTAACCATAGGATCTTACACCTAACTAGTATGAGAATGTGTGGAAAAAATTTCAGAATTTTTGACTGCTCAGATTGCAAGATATCTGCGTTTAAAGTGGAAAAAACAAGTATTTCAGCACAGTGCGGGACTAGATTTTTTGACTTTAAACATTTTTCACTTAAAATTTTTGCACTACAGAGTTTTGTGCTTCAAATCTTTATAGTGGAGAATTGAGTTGAGAGTCTTAGGGAAAAAAAAATATTCAAAAAAATCTAATTATCATTCCTAAAAAATTTATTAAGTAGAAGTAGGTACAAGATAGAAGGAAAATCTAAAATATTAATATATTTTAGATGGAATTAAAATACACTAATCCCAATGGTGAAATTGTTCTAGCAAGTAAACTAAACCATGAGAATTTTTTATTTATTTTTAAATTGCAAAAATAGCATTTAGAAATGAATCCTACAAGTTATTTTTTTCAAGAAGATGCTCTAACTGCCCGAAAAACAAGAATGTCCATAACTTTTTCATAACAAATCCAAATGAAATGAATCAAAGCTTTCCAGATAGACAAAAATATAATCTACAAGAAAAAAAATATTAAAAAAAAAAATCAAATTTTTGCCAAATTTTTCTTGCTGCCCGGACTGCCCAGTTACGAAAAAAAGTAATATATTTGGCCATAACTTTTGACTCCTATTTCCAAATGTCCTGAAATTTAGTGCATATGAAAGATATTCCTCGTGCCCACCTTCTATTAAAATTTCAGCTTAAAATATAGAAATCTCTAATCACACGGACCTGCCCAAAATTTCTATACGGCCAAAAAACACATGCCGGTCCTTTAGGGGTTAAAATTGAAATTTGAGGCATTTAAACATGTCCTGGGCATTGTAATTCAAAAATTTATATATACTTTTATAGTTGATTAGTATAACGTGTACATTCTAACTAATGTTCAATACAATCTGCATAGATAGTAGATAGACATTATATATCAAACAATTCATACAAATGAATCATACACTTAAAATAAAATAAAAAATAAAAAATATTGAAAAATCCACAAGTAGTATTATATTGGCTAAGCTTGACTCATGCATTCTTGAAAACCACCCGCCACATATTTGAGTTGGAACAAACAAATAGATAACAATCCAGAATCAAACGTTGTTCATTAATTTATCTATTTGCAAATGGAAAATAAAAGCTTCTCATGCAAGTTCTTCCTCTCCCTTTTAAACTATCCGTTGGGTAGATTTACAAATTATATACTATGGATCATTATTATGTATTATATAGTAGTTGTAATACAACATACTTAAAAAAAAGTGATGCTATAGTAACTTGAATATTTTTTAAATTATTAGCTCCAATATTTAAAATGTACCCTATAATGGGTCTCACATTGTTTCTAAAGTAACCACTAGTGATGAGTACTTGGAAATTAAGAAAATTTTGATAATTTTGCAACTATGACTATGAAGAATGGAATTTTGTTTTAGATCTTGTTGCAAAAAAATCAATTTGGAAATGTTTAGAAAGACCAAAAAATGAAAAAAAATGTTTAACTCTAAAAATTGATCCTTTTTAAAATTCCTTCAAACCAATAGAATACACAGTATGTGTTTATTAGAAATAAAATACCAATTAGTTTCAATCCTTTTGTTAAAAAATCCAATTGATTTTTCTACTTGAAATTTCTTTCAATAAACCCAAAGTCTACAAGTTGATTATGCGTATCAAATATGAAGCTAAGTAAGGGGGGAGGGAGGAAGAGGGTATTATATATTAAATTTTCTATAAACATGCATTTAAAGGGTATTTCACAAGAAGTACTAGATGTCCTTCTACAGATTCAGTGCACCCTAGTGTTATCTAAATTTCTAAGATGGAAAATTATAGGTAGGTTTGCTTAAATTTTTTCCTTATTATTTAGGCTTCAATAACAACAATGCTCAAGCAACAATAGAAAATGCTATTTGAGACAAGTTTAAAAATGTTGTACTAATTGGAAA
The DNA here is from genome assembly GCA_951799445.1 of Pseudisothecium myosuroides. NCBI lineage: Eukaryota > Viridiplantae > Streptophyta > Bryopsida > Hypnales > Lembophyllaceae > Pseudisothecium > Pseudisothecium myosuroides. Next base: position 4,681,542 of record OX637288.1, on the reverse strand, counting down.
GACATTGGCGTTAGTATGAAAGAAACTAAGAATTCTTGATCAATATTTTTCCTTTAGAAAGCAGCCAAAAATCCATGTTTTATGATTTTTAAAAAAGTATAATTTTTCCTTCCATTCAATTAAAATAAAATATTTTAAAGGTAAAAAATAAAAAATAAAGATTTAGTTTGTTTTCTAGGTTTGCAATGGAAATAAAATCATCTAGTGAACGTTTCCAAAGTAGAAAGAAAAAGGAATAGGAATTGTATCATTTAAAAAAATTTAAAGAAAAAAGTTTGTATGTATACATAAATTTTTATGTGACCTTCAATCTTATCAATTTTTCCTATAATGTGAAACATTTCTATTTCAATTGATTGATTTCCTTAAACGACTAAAAAATGTTCACAAAACTTTGCTTTATTTCACATATAAAAGGAATACCTTCAATTCCGCATCATATGTATCCACAAAACCTTTTTTTTTGGCACCATGTGGCCAGATTGCACCTTTTCAAAATAAATGTCTGCTTTTCGCCAGATAAAAGTAATCTTTTTTTGCCATAAAATTTTCATTTTTATTAAAAATGTGGATGAAGTTGCCAAATTTGGATGATAAAGTGCGTGAATATGATTGAAAAATGTTTTTTGGTCCAAAAGATGGATGAATGTAGAAATACAATGCTTCACCAAATTTTAAATGATTGCAATCTTGGCACTTTCTCAAAAAGTAAAAAAAAAGGCTGGTACCCACTTCTTGTAGTGTATAGACATAGGAGTTTTATACTTTATTGTAAAGAATTTTTGATGCTCCACTGCCAAGAATTTTGAATTAAAATAACCCATTGCTTCATTGCAAGACAATAGCTCATGTAGACAATTATTTCTGGTCAACTTTGATGATTAAAATCTTCAAATTCTACAAATAGATCTTGATAAAACTCACTCAAATGATGAGCAATTGAGTTTCTTATGAATAACCTTGTAACGACATGGCAACTTGAAAGTGTCAGATGAATCCTTCTATGTAAGACAAAAGTGCGGATGTTCATCCTTGAAATTTTGCATAAAAAGAGGAGGTCTTGCACAATAGTTGGACCTCCAATGAGTGTTCTTGGTGTTTTTTTTAAGCAAAAAAATGATTCACACGGTAGTCAAGGCCAACTCAAGATAGATTCCAACAGGATCAACTCGAATTTTCCGAGTTCGGACCGTCAGTTGCCCAGTTCGGTTCGGTTCAATCCAGTTAGGGTTAGGGTTTAAGGCGAATCTTCCTAGCGCTCTCTTGTTTTGTCGCCTTGAGGAATTGTTCCGTGCGTGCGAGAAAATTGGACCATGATTACTGAAGAATCAGTCTTCCTCGCTTATGAAGCTGCCTCCGTCGTGTCCCTGGCTCTGGCGATCCCTTTCTTGTAAGCTTCGCATTCGCATTCGCAACTCCAGTCGCCACAGCAGCTTCCCTTGTGGCGGTGCACCAAACAGCTTCCACACAACCAATTCCGACTTCGCAGCATTGTGCGCATGGCGTGACCATAATTGGCAGCGACAGACGGTTGGAGGGTTTAGCTTTTCGACGTGGAGTGACGTGGGAATTGGGGTTTATAGAGAGGAAGAGATGGCGGGGGGCGAGGAGGGGGATGGAACTGGAACTGGGAAGAAGGCGCAGCAGCAGCTGCAGCACCGCGTGGGGAAGAAGAAGGGCGGACCACCTCCGGGACCTCAAGCGGAGCCCACGATTCTGCGAGAAGGCGAGGCGGATATTCTCTTGCACGGAAACGACGTGTTTTACAACAAAGCTCAGGTAAACAAAATGCCACAATTGCTTCATTTGGAATTGGCGGAAACAAGCGAACTGAGTTTCAGTAAGTTAGCATCTGTTAATGGAGTGCTCAATTTTATGTAACTGGACGCTGAATTTAAGTAGACCCGACAATACCCAGGTGGTGCATTTATTGGAAAGTCGGTAATGTGAGAGGATTTACGAATGGCGGTATAAGGGTTGTATTGATATTTAGGAGTGAGTCTAGGATGGCCTCTTGGACACGACGGATTCTTAACAAAAGCCTCAATTACGTTTTTCGCCAATCGCTTCATTGTAGCGGGTAATTTGGCGCAACAATCAAACTCTAGAAGTGTAGTGTCTGTAGCACCTGTTCATCGAATTTTAGACTTTTAAACTGAATTCTGGCGAGAGCTTGGTAGACTCGCCATCACCCGGTTTGTGCATTTCTGTTTTCTCTCAATTGGAAGTCAGTGGTTTGAGAGTAGATTATGCATTTGCGAAAGCCGGTATGAGGGTTGTTATTGATTTATAGTAGTGAGTCTTTGATGGCCTGTTGAAAAGCATCTCAAATTCTGGGTTTGGGGATTGCCTTGCGAAGATAGTGAACAGGGATTTGTCCATAGCGGTTCTGCGAGCGTTTGCGTCCAAGCGTCAAGAGGAGCATGAAGAAAGTTTGGTAAAAAAAGCTGCACGTAAGAAAGTTCCCAACGGAAGGGCCAATGGCGACGCCCAAGAACTGGGCGCTTCTACAGCTGAAGGAGAGGACTCGAAGCCCGGTGTGTCTCCAATGGCGGCTGATCAAGATTCCGAACACAAGGAGGAGAAGCCAGAAAATAGTCCCTCAGGAAATGCACCAGAGGAGGTAGCAGCAGCGCCTGTGGAATCCAAAATTGCCAAGCCTCTGCACGTTCTGGAGGTATTACTTCTTGTAGTTCCTTGGATGCGAATGTCTGTTTGTATCACTAAACATCGATCTGCGTAGTTTATTTAACTCGAGGAGGACCGAAATTTCATGGTCTTGCAGTGACCAATCTGATTGGTCATGTTGTGAGGAATATAATTTAGGGAGGTCAAATATATACCATCAGGACCAGTGAAGAACATTGCTTTTGTGGGGCAATAATCACTAAGAACTGAACAAAAGACAGTCCCCATGTATGCTTAAAAGACAGGAGGCCCAATTTAGGCCTTTTGGTGCTTTAGGATTAACATGGTTTTCATGCCGTTTGTGGTCTTTGTGGAATGCAGGCCTTAGCAGCTTCAGGGTTGAGGGCACTGCGGTATGCCAAAGAAGTTGAGCAAGTAGGCACGGTGGTGGCTTGTGACAACGACAAAGGTATGTGCTTGGCAAACCACAGCTCTGGGTTTGTAGTAATGGTCAAATATATTTTTCGATCCATGTGTGAAAGGGGGTTATTTAGAGTGGCATTTGAATGAGTTTCCGTACCTTTGCAGTGGCAGTCGAGGCGTGTGAACGCAACATTCGGCTGAATGGAAAGGTTGCGTTGGCGAAGGTGACTGCGAATCACGCTGATTCGCGCATTTATATGCTCTCTCACGAGAAGGAGTTCGATGTGGTACCTCTCTGTTCCGAAGTCATCCCAACAACAGCCTTAATATATTCATGCCTTGAACTTTTTCTTTCCATCCCTTGCCTGCGTGGCAGGTTTAACTACTTCGATCATGCTTTTTGGGTTTGTTTTAGGTTTTTCACAGTCCGAATCCTGTTTCAGGAAGTCGCCTTTATTAACACATGATAGAATTGCCGTTGATTTGTTTCATTTTTTTTGTTTCTGTCGTTTGTTTCTCAGCCTAAGGAGGTTTCAAGAAGTTTTATAGAGCTACAAGCGCTCTTCTAATTAAATGATGCCGTTCTGTGGGCAGGTCGATCTAGATCCCTATGGGTCACCTTCCATCTTTTTGGACTCAGCAGTACAAACTATATCTGATGGTGGTCTCTTGTCATGCACTGCAACTGACATGGCTGTGCTGTGTGGAAACAATGGCGAAGTTTGCTACTCCAAGTAGTTCAATCAACCTTATTTATGGCTAGTGTCTGTATATTGGCTATGCGATTGTTCACTTCGTGGAATTTCCTGAGAAATCTGTTCTGTATTGTCAAGATTATGCAGTTGGAGTTTGTCTATTGTGTGATGTTTACAAGCGTGGGGTGTAACAGATATGGAGCATATCCGTTGCGAGGCAAGTACTGCCATGAAATGGCGCTCCGGATCCTCCTAGCCAGCATTGAGGCCCACGCAAACCGCTACAAGCGTCATATAGTACCTGTGCTTTCACTGTCTGTGGATTTCTATGTGCGCGTGTTTGTTCGCATTTACACGTATGTATTCAGCCTCTTGTTCTCCTTTTCCATCTTGTTGTCTATTTCTTGTAGGAGTTCTGAAGTTTGCCCAAGCCATTGAAATGATTTTATGCGGGTCATCTATCATAGGGATATGTTGCCATCGTTTACATTTGGACAGCTCTCTTTTTAACCAAGAACATATTCTAAATCGTTGCTGAAGTGAAAATGGGCAATATTTGAAAATGGCCTGCTAGACTTGGTCTCTTGACTTGGTCTTACAACTTTGGGTTATGTTTCTCACACGAATATCTCATTATTGCATACAGATCAGCAAGTGCAATCAAGGAGTCACCGAGGAAGCTCTCGTATGTGTATCAGTGTGTTGGTTGTGATACGTATCATCTGCAACCTGTGGGAAGGGTGGCCACAAGGCAAGGCAGCACCCGATACATGCCTGGAACCGGGCCAGTTATTTCTCCAGACTGTAAGCAGTGCGGAAAACATCACAACATGGGAGGTCCAATTTGGTCCGCTCCAATTCATGATGCAGATTGGGTCGACTCTATGCTCAAAAGTGTTACAGCTATGAAGAGCCGTTATCCAGCTTACAACAAGATTCACAGCATCCTCACGGCCGTATCAGAGGTGAGCCAACGGCCCTTAAAGTAAACAGAATGAATGGCAGGAACTCACATTTGGATGCTGGTTAGCAAATTAAACAAATCAGGAAAATCCCTTAAATTAAGATATAATATTTGAGTTTAGCTTCCTAGAAGTAATTTTAAGCGTTATTGTTTTCTTTGCAGGAGTTGAACGACGTGCCGCTATATGTGAGTCTGCATTCCATGAGTGCTACGCTCAAGTGCACTCCTCCCTCAGCGACTCTCTTCCGATCTGCAGTTGTCAATGCTGGATACCGAATTTCAGGATCACATGCTAACCCATTAGGACTGAAGACTGATGCTCCGATGGAAGTCCTCTGGGATATCATGCGCTGCTGGGTATGTTGCGTGTACTCTTTATTTACGCTTCATTGAAGGTCTTCCATCCGTTGCTAGAAGACTTGCATGACATGTTCGTTAGTGTCACAAGACGCTGAGCTTGCTATTTACGGGGGTTAAGTGGGTTAACGGGGTTCACACGAGTTGTTACATGCTCCTCTCTCTCACTAGTATTCTTCACCATCTATGCAGGTTAAAGATCACCCTGTTAAGGAAAACTCTGCAGAGACCCCAGGAAAAGTGATACTCAGTAAAGAGCCTGAAGTTGAGGTATGCATCTGCTTTGGAAAGAAATGGCTTTCAAGCAACATAATGTAATACCTTTCGAAGCACTACAGTAGTCAACCATATTTCTTATCTGGTTACTCATGCTGCTTTAATTCTGTTCCTGATTTTTTTTGGAAATTGCTTGTTCACAGGCAAACTTCAAGAAGGTTCAATCTGCCACAAGCAAGGCTCTAGCTTCTGGTGTTGCTCGGTTTCTACCAAATCCTGAAGATTTTTGGGGCCCGAAGCCTAGAGCAGGGCGTCATCTTACGCAGAAGCATATAGCTTCGCACGGTGCAGCTTTTGTGAATGGAACCCGTTGTGCAGAAGGGCAACCTCCCATTGAAAGTCCAGCTGCTGCTGCTGCTATCGATGAAGTACCGGAAGCCAAGCGTCAGAAGGTGGAAGAGTGATCGTTTTGCAGTGTTAAATTTCGATGATACTGGAGGCCAATTGGTGTTGCCTCCTTGGATAGAGTAGGACTGATGAAACCGTACATTTTTAGAGCATGTAGTAAGTCATGAACTTCTCAGCAACTACTCCACATGAAATTTTTGATCCTGGTCCCTTCACGTTATTGTACTTGTGTGATTGACAGGGCACTCGGTTTCCTGTTTGATCAGCAAGATTACTCCGTTTCCCGCTGTAGAACTTGCCTTCTGAGTCTTAGCTTAGGTAGCGGTAGTTCAAAACCCAGCCTCATGTTTCGGGCCTTCATTATCCCCGAGACCCCGATGTCTGCAGCTGATGAAGTTTAGGGCGTGAGAAACACTTGCACGTTAGTGTTGCACACCAGCGTGAGAGTGATGATGCCAAGCCATACGTAAGTGACAGTGTTATTTAGTTCAACCATTAGTTCAACGGTGCTACAGACCGGTGTGCAATTTATCTGTGATTTGTCACCATCCTATACCTCAAAATTGCTACTTCCACTTTCGAAATTGCAGCCTTTGATTTGGATTCGCTTAGAGAGCAAGATATGTTGTGCAAAAGCAAGTTAATTATATGACATTCTTCAAAAGCCTTCCGAGTCTTTGAACCCAATGTTGAACCAAAGAATCCTAATTCATCATTGCAATTTTAAACCTTAAATGCCCAAGACATCAAATTTTTGTGTCTATGAAATTTTGGAGTGAAATAAAATCCTATCTACTTTCTTTTTTTTAATCTTTTCTTTTTGGTGCATAATCACTTGGTTTTAGGATAATTTCTTTTTTTGAGGAAAAGAATATTTATGATTTTTCTATTCTATTCTATTGAAGTTTTCGTGCAAGAAGGTTCATTGCAAAGTTAACTTGTTTTTTAGTGTTATGAGATCTTGAAGATGAATCTCAAATACATTGAAACTTGTATTAAAGATTACATTGTAATATCACTTATAACATTTGTAGAATAAATTGTGATTTTTCTATTCTATTCTATTTTTCTATTGCTAAGAATGATTTCAACATTGTAGAACAAGTTGTTTGAAACATATTGGAAGTTAATATTCTTTAATTATTACAAATCATTCATTAAATATGCTGATTTATATGATTCAATTTTAAATTTTGTTCCATTTTATTACATTTCAAATTCATGAAAAGAAACAAAATTTCTTGATGTAATGTATAGTCAAGTTTATATGCAATCACATATCTTCTCAAATGTGTGGTTCATATAGACATCACTATCAATATTGACTAGATTCAAGATTGATGGAGTCTGATTGAGTAACGTGTACAATCTCAAATGTGTGGTTCATATAGATGTCACTATCAATATTGACTGGAATCAAGATTGATGGACTTTGACTGAGTAATGCGCATAGTCACTACCCATACTGATGATTGTCAACTAGATTTAACTAACAATTGTACTTTTGGAAATGTTGACTTTGCCAATGACAAGTTGAACAACTTCACTAGTTTGAAAAATCCAATGCAGTTTTATAAGATGTTTCCAATTCAATTACATTGGTTGGACTTGTTTGAATCTATCTTGTTGACATTTTGGTCAATGGAATCCCTTCCCTTATGCTGTCAAGATGGGTCATAGACTGCAATCAAAGATTGATGGACTCTGACTGAGTAACGCGCACAGTCACTACCCAAGCTGATGATTGTCACTGTTATACTTGCTTGTAGACAATGTAGTTAGAAAAGCAAATTGTCAACTAGATTTAATTGACAATTGTACTTTTGGAAACATTAACTTTGCCAATGACAAGTTAATCAACCACTAGTCTTAAAAAACCCACTGCAGTTGTTCAAGATGTTTCCAATTCAATTACATTGGTTGGCACTTCTTGGAATCTATCTTGTTGACATTTTGGTCAATGGAATCCCTTCCCTTATGCTGTCAAGATGGATCAATTCTATTCTATTCTATTGCTAAGAATGATTTCTATTCAATTGGTTTCTAATCCCTCTTGTACAAAAACTTCAATAGAGCAAAGATAAAATTTGCATATCTAATTGTAGGCTATCTTAATAAAAAAAATTTCATGTGAATTATTCCATACTTATTTTTGGATGAGAGATTCCAAATTTGAATTCAAATAATCTAAATATAGATCCAAAGTTGGCCTCCTAGGTTTTACTATAGAATCACTTGAACATGCCATATCCTACATGAAAGTCAAATTCGACATAAATTAAATAATTTTTGTAAAAAAAAGTGCCACATGTCATCTTGTGAATGGTGTGAGTTGACATAGATCCCTAATAATTTAAAGTGGAAATTTGATTTCGCCACCTGAGTGCTGAATCAGACCTTCACACATACAGTAAATCCATGGTCACCCAAAACGAAAACTCTGTATTGCAGTTGTACATTTTCTGTTCCTAAATGTAGGATTCAATGCAGGAGAGTCAGTTTTCTGTGTGTAATTTTGGATGAACTTACCTTAGGAGTGTGTCAAAGCTTGCAATGTCTTATGCAAGATATCACATTCTTTCCAAAATTCCGATTTTGAACTCAAAATCTCCTCTCCAAACTATTGGAGTTTGCCAATTTCAAATTGAAATCTGCTCACAATTTCTCATTCTCAGCTCACAATTTCTGATCACGGCGTCATTGCTGTGGATTGCGTTGCAGTAAGTGCCAAGAAAATCCTGTGGATGGGGTTGAGTCTCTCCAAGCCTGTGGGAATTTCTGAATTGCAGTGTGGGTGTTGTTGTTCTCGGCTCGTCCAATTTCCATCCATGGTGAGGTCCCTGAGCATTCCGTCTCCTTGTTCTCTTACGGGTCAGCTTCGGCACTAGGATTTTTAGCAGAGGCAGCAATCGCGAGTGATTTCTGAGAATGGAGGGATTGGCGACGGGGAGGATGCTGGTGACGACAACGACGACAACAACAACAACAGCAAACGCCGGAAGCCTGTTAACAATCCGAGTTCAATGCAGCTCAAGCCGCGTTGCCATTTCCCCAATTCGGAGTAGAAAAACGAACACTAGGCTCTGTGATGATTTCGGGTTCAGGATTTCAGGTCCCCGGCATAGCTCAAAATTCGTGCTCTGTTGCAACAAGGAAGATGCTGACGACAACAACAACCGCGAGTCTTCTTCTTCTGAGGTAGTTAGGTTAAGACGAGAGAATTCTGAATTGCGAGCTTCGTTGGCGGAGTTGTCGAAGTCGCTGGCGTCCATTTCGGCAGCTGTGGCGGAAGTGTCACGCGCTGTGGAGCTTGTGGCTAATGCGGTGGATGGCGGTGGACCACCCTTGGAGAATGGAGTGGTTCCTGCTGCTGCGTCAATAGCCGATGCTCCTTTGGAAAGTTCAGTAAAGCAAGTATGCCAATTCCTTCCTCGAATTCCGTTTGTTGACATCCATAGCTGATTTGACCGAAATTGCAAATTTTGTTTTAAGGGAGAGGGTGCTACTTGCGTCACGTTTAAGCATTTTATCCAATATGTACGAGTGCGCGTTCATTGCGAGATCAGTGTAGAGCTCAGATGAGAAACCACTTTGGGCACTACAAGATACCAACTCACTTGAGATCAAATTGGTCATTACTATGTATGAATCTCTTATGCAGTTCCAAAGTGGGAGGTCATAGACCACTATAAGTGATGGCAGGTAGCTCCATTTCCATTCTAAAAAACTCAGTAAAACAAGTATGCCAATCCTCCCTCCGAATGCCTGCTTTTCGACATCCATGGCTGGTTTGACCTAAATTGCAGAGTTTTGATTTTGCAATAGAAGATACTGTTTGCGTCACTTTAAGAATTTTAACCAAATTTAGGAGTGTGCTTTTTGAGAATTGCGGAGAGATCAATTTGGATGCAAGAGCCAAACACTCTGGAGGTCGCATTTTCCATCACTATGTCTGGATTTCTAATGCAATCATTCAACGTGGGAGGTTTTGGAGGGACAGCAGACAACCCAGTTGCTGTGGTAACAGGGTCAGTATAGGAGACAGGATCAGGTTCCTTACAGTTTCAGCATCCTTTGCTTATGTCGCAACATTTGTCTTGAGGCTTTTTTCGTTTGTGTTTGGTCAGGAACCACTGGCGCCCTTGCCAAGAACGAAGGAATCCGAAATTCGAGATCCTGTACAAGCCAAACTGATGGAGCAGAATATGATGGCTCACAATCTAGCATATAAGATACAGCAGTCGTTTATCCAGGCCCGAATCGAAGGTTTAGGAAAACCTTTCCAGGTATTGTTTTGTTTTGCAAAATGTCCCACTTGGGTTTTTCCTACAGCACAGATTATCCATGCCAGACCATGAGTAGCAATTTTCTTACTGAATGGTGTTTGAAGTTGAGACAGTGCTTTATTGGGGTGTTCTAAGATCTTTGTTGTGTTTATTGGTTTATTTACCTGGTTGTGAATACAGCTTGCGGCGGAGGACTTCGTAACATTCTGTTTGGAGGCGCATGCAATGGGAATTGGATTGAAAGAACTCCAGTTGCAGCTGATTTTATTAGAAGGATCCCTGACAGGTGCATTTGCAATGCGGAACCAACGATACTCAAATGACTCAGTCATGAGTGAGGTAATGTGAACTACTGGATCACTTTCACTCTGCTGTCCAATATTCACACAGATGGTTGGTAGAGGATACTACTGCGTCACTAAAAGCAATTCAACACATGTAGGAATGTGCTTTCATTTGGGGGATCAGAGGTCAAATTTTGCATCATTATGTATGAATTTCTTATGCAGTCATTTAAAGTGGGAGGTTGTGGATCAGTATTGGAGGGACAGAGGACAACCTCATGTCTATTCAAAGATGAGTTGCCGTAGACATTGAGCTACATTATGCTTCCACCACTTGCTGATTGAAGGCCAACCAAGTCAATGAATAGATGAGTTGCTGTTTCCAACAGGGGGTGATTAAAGGGTACCTAACTATTTTAGTACTACCTTGACTTTACTCGAGAAAATCGGCCAAGAAACTTTCTGTAGAATGAAGCCCATTTTGTACAATGTCATCAATGTCTACTCTAATGAGGTACAGGCTTTGGAGCTTACATTTCATTTGTGCTGTGCAGGAGAGCAGGGTGCGATCATCATGGGTTCGTCTTGTCTATACGACACTGGCTGAGGTACTTACTCAATGATTTATGTTTTCCAGCATTATTTAATCACGTCGCTGTTTTCTGATCATGAACATCATTATCCCTGAGTGTTCATGGTAGGTTTGTGGATTTGATGGCTTGTTACTCTGGGTTCTGTGAGTGATTGCTTGATTCTGTTTTCTGTTTTCACCTCTTTCAAGGTGAAAGAGAGGAGGTCCCGGGTTGACCATGCGGCTGGTGACGCTGGCAAGGAGAGGGAGCAACCTGACCCTTCAGACTCTTTCGTCAAACAAGTAAGCATTAAACGATAGTACAGTCGTGTTAATCTCTGTTCTCTGGTCTCTTGGAAACTTCAAGGATAGTTGTACCAAGATAGATTGCTATTTTCGTCAGTTTCACAAAATTTTGGCATCCTTAAATCTTCGCGGAATTCTAGATTGTGAGCGATCTCTCTGTTGTGGCAGTTGGTGACTATGGCATTTGAGCAAGGCTACGATCTTGAGCGCGTCAAACTTGAGCAGGTGAGTGATTTTCTTTGCCCTAACGTTCTATTGTTCATAAATTGAGGCTGAGCTGAGTGTCAAAAAAAATATTATTGTTTTCTTATTGCTCGAAGGTGGGAGTGTGGAACAAACCCCCAATCATCTCAACTGATGTAGTAAAACTGTAGAACAGCGAGTCTATTACCGTTATGCAAGTTTTAATTCGCCAAAACAGTGAGTGCGACGAAGTTGGTAAATTTTGTAGTCAGACGTTGTACGGAGATATGATAAAGGTTGGAGTTTCCTGTGTGCAGAATGTGTCAGGGCCTGTGTCATCGGGTGCCATTAAAACCATGCGGCAAAGCACCTACTTGGTGTTACTGACTTTACAAAAGACGACAAGTGACGCTTTGTAAATAAAAAATTGTTGCAAACCACCGTTGGCTCCTGCTCTGCAGACCAACTTATTTTTCCTTTAGCCTGAAGAGAATGATGACTGTACAGTACTTATCATTCGATTTATCAGGTTTGACCAACCAAAGAGCTGCATAATTTGTCGGTTCTGAGAATCGATTTATCTGCTTCCTGCTATCTACCGAGTTGAATGATATGGTTATGAAAAGAAAGCTGGTACTGAGAGATCCGTTGCTTGGAGAGTAGTTGGTTGTCTCGGTCGCGTAGTAATTGTCTTTTTGTCGCGACGTAATTAATACGCCAAGTGGACTTGGTACTTTTGTCCAGTCTCCATGGTTCTGCACTCTGACTGCCCAAGCCTGGACTCCGAGTCTCATACGTTTGTCCCTGAAGCTTCCAATTGACAGAGAGTGTGCCAGACTCATCAGAATCTCAATCTTTGCCGATGGAAAGCATTCCTCCGCCTTTCTAAGCACCGCATTTTCTTGTACGGAAAACCGACCACAAGTCTTCAACTAGTTGTTCCATAACGACCTGTGGTTGCGCCTTAACACACAGAGCTATATTTAACTTGTGTCTTCTCAAGTCTCTATCTCCGCGTTGTGAATGGAGTACTGTAGTTAAAATGAAACGTAGAAAGCCTCGTTAGGGGATTTCACATGCCGAGGCTCTACTTTCATGTTGCTGGACACAACGTCAGTGGGTGGATCTTGCTCAATCATGCTCTAGAAGGGCTCTAGAAGAACGGAAGGTTTAAGCTTTTGAGATACTACCCTCGACGGAGCTTGTTCAGGTGGCAGCCAAGCATTTCATTTGGTATTTCAGTTAGAACATGGTTGCATGTGGCTAGTGAGTTTTCGTGACCTGCTGGACTCTCGTGATCTGCGTGAAGGACTTGGTCAAAGAAATGCATGTGGGAAAATCAGAGTAATAATATCTCTTTTATTTCGAAATTTTGATTGATGGATTGAGCAAAAAGACTGGGATTTCTGGTGCCTGTATTGCAGTCCCTTCTGTGTCTACTCCAGCCCAGTCATCAAGTTCACATGCAGAACGACAAGACTCGAATAGTACGATGGGGATGTTCTGAGTAATACTGTATTGCAGAAGTCTGTAAGAAACCATTAAATAATGGAATGGGCTTGCCAGCCTGGTGTGTGTTGCTCGTAGGTACACGTACGATGACCTGCACGACCAGATTGAGGAGACCTTATGGCAGGACAAGAAGCCTTACCTTTATCACTGTGGCCCATACGCAGAATCGATGGGCGCATTTATAAGGCCTGTTGTAAGGGCTGCCCTGGGGCTCATGTATAAATGCCTGCCTGTATGTTGTAAGGAAGGGCATTCAACATATTGAACTCAGTACGATTACTGTCCAGGACATGAGTCATGTCTGAGGTACAATACCATGAGAACTGGAAACAGCACAAGGTTTGGGAGTTGAACGCACACAAGGCAGGTGTTTTTTTTTCGTATATTTTTGAGCTATGCAGACAACGATCTTTCCTGGAGTGACGAAGCTGTTCACACCCATGGGCAAGCATGAAACTTGTAAAATGTGGATGTAAACTTCTTTACTCGTGAACATTTATCTCAAAACAGAAATGTCGTCCCAAGATTTAGCAATTTCAATCCATTGAGAAGCGGGAATATGTTGCCAAGTATTTCCTCGAAGTTAATCCTTCCTGTATCACTTGAGAGAAAAAAAATTTGCTCAAAGAAGAGAGACGGAGACATGGTAAGGTAGAGCATAGTATTCGTGTGACTTTAATCATTTTAATCAGCAATTAGGATGTGTGTGATTTTTGGAACATGTAAAGAGTTGTGGAGAGATCATTTGCGTACAAGAGCTAATGAAAACTTTGAGAATTGAGATCAACTTTTATCAATGTTTATCAATTTTTTTATGCAATTAATTTCAAAGTGGGAGGTTGGAGATCACTTTTGAAGGGACAGTCCACAAAACAGACTCCATTCCCATTCAAAGATCCATGACAGAAACATTTAGCCAGCACCACAGTTTACCACTAAGCATGTGTATGAGCCAACCATGTGTATGGTAACAGATGAGCTGCTGGTAACAGAGGTCAATATTTATAGAAGATGGGAGCACGTCCCTAACATTTTCCCTATCTCTACCTCACTATAGCCTGAGTTTACAAGTCACAAAGAGAAGGAACGCATCAAGCTCTGTTTACTCACCATATATATGAGAGTTGATAAAAAAAATGCTCCTCAAGATGGAAAGGAACAAATAAGCAACTCCCAACATACACTACAACATTCACATCTCTGGGCCCTGAAAAAAAGTCATCAAGAGACACTGAATCTATATATGTATAGGGTTCGGAATAGTTCCATCAAATGAAAATCTAGTACTCAGGGCCCAACACAGATGCAGCTGCATGACTAAAGCGAATCATCAATGGGAAATAGCTCTAGAAGCTGCTTAACTCTAGAAGTCTCACACGGTGATTGAAAACTAGTACAAACGAATGTTGAAGAGTTTTGCCTATTAATTGTATCCACGGGGATCGACAAGGATGCAGTATCGACCGATCGATCGATCGATCCATCGATCATCTTCACGTACGTACGTACATACCATTGAATGGCAGTTGATTGATTGAGGTGAGTGAGCCCATGCCATTTGTAAATTCCTGGCAGCCAGAATGCGATAACAATAAAAATGTTAGTAGCTCCAGAGGTGGGGCTCCCAGGTGCTATTGGACCCTTCCTCGCCATCCGTTTCAATGGCATGGTCCGGATCCGGAGGAGGAATGCACATGGCATCGCACAAGTTGTTCAGCCCCACAGGGCCAATGGTGAACATGTCCTCCGAGTCGATGTACATGGGCTCCGGGTGATGAGGATGGGCCTCGATCCCTGTTGCAGGGAAATGATGACTCTCCCTCAAATTCTCCCCATGACCAAAAAAGCTTTGATGTTGCAAATTCTCCACCGGCGACTCCCTACCGCTGCTATCAATTACATTGTAGGACAACCGACTGCTGCTCAGGTCCTCACTGCTGAAGCTCTGGTAATGGGCGGCTCCGGACGACGAGGTGTCTCGCTTGCTGCTCTTGCCCCCGCCGTTGGGATGCCGATGGGACGAGCTGCCTGTTGCTGTCTGTCTGTGTGGCGCCCTGGAATCTCGACTGTCCGCCTTGGGGGAAGACTGAGAGCTGGAGAACTCGAAGCCGGTGTTGTAAGGGCTGGTGTTGTCGCTTGGACTTCGTTGTGCGAAGTTGTTGGCAGCCATGGTGGCGGCCGCTTGAATGGACTTGTCACTGAGATCGGCCAGGCGGGGCAGGCTGTGCGCCAGCTTGGGGAAGTTGAGAAGCGCACCGTTGCCTCGCAACGCCAGAGCTGCTGCAAGGGGCAAGGCATAACAGAATATATCCACAAACTCTCGCAATCAGAAAACACTCAAGACAGTACGTGTGAAGTCACACTTTTTACTTATTTACGTTTGCTAACATCTGCTAGCTTTTCTGCAATGACAAAGCAGTACGTACTGCTGATTGATTCTGCATCATTCGTGCTTCTCTTAATGCATTCTGTATGTTTCACATCCCTCGACAAAAAACGTGCCTCTGAAACCATTTGGCTTCAGTTCCTCGTCTTGGCAACTCGCCAAGTTGGGAGTCAGTAACCTTAAGAGTCAGTAACCTGGCTCCTTCAGGGACCTGATCAATGCCTTCTGGTGAAGTTTCTCCTGACTCTGTTTTCTTGACCAGTCCTTCTGGGGGCTTGGCTGTTGGTTAACTTTGTGCTATGAATTCCATTTGTTTCAAAAAAAGAAAAAGAAAAAGAAAAAAACATGTCCCATTCCACACAATGAGGCTGGGTTGATCGAAGCAGTCAAGTTAGGTGGACTCACTGAGAGTTGGGACATGTATTAGACTGCACGTGCTAGTGCAAACCTCCCGTTGAACCAACATAAAAAGAATAGTATTGCGAGTATGTTGTTCAATGGCAGATCATCATATAGATATATAGATACAACATACTCGCAAGATTTGGGACTTCATGATCAATTCCAAACTGTAATAGAGACTCCTGAAAGAGCGTTATGTATCAGGATGACAAAGAGGTCTAATTTCACATTGACGTCTACCTCCTACCAGTGGCTGATTGTCTATCTCATCAAAAGCAAGTCGACCATCATCTCTTTTATAATTGGTCTGCTTCATAACTGGTCTTATATAGTCTATAAGTTTTAACGTCGAGTGATCGACCCTCCGCGAAGTGCCTACAGTTATCTTTTTACTGGAAACTCTTGACATGAATCCAGAAAAAGAAAAAGAGAAAGAGAAAAACAGCTCATCAAATGCTACAGAAGTAGGAAAACTGGGAGTTTGCAGACAGCAAACGAATGGGATTGTTTCTGGACAATTAATAACGATGACGTCAGGGTGACAAAGACAAAGCTTCAAAATGATGGAGCTCTACTAGCTAGTTTCAGAGATAGAAAAGGATAACGACATATATCCCATGATCAAATGCTACTGTAGAGTGAAGATCGATAGCACTGGGGAAGTAAACAAATTTAGTGAGTTTTCAGAGTCTGAGTGCAATTCGTGAGATTCATGTTTGTTTGTTTGTTTGAGGGCAATATATGATAACGAGGTGGTAATGACTGACCACAATCATAAGCCCGAGCCGCCATTTCAGCGGTGGCGAAGCTGCCCAGCCAGATGCGGGACTTCTTCTTGGGACGCCGAATTTCCGTGACCCAGATGCCCCAAGGCCGCTTCCTGACGCCGCGGTAGATGGGGTGCCGGGTGTCGCCCTCCACCTAAGGCAAGGGTTCAATTTTTTAGCCAAAATGGGAGGCACAAGCGAGTATAGATTCAATGGAACCTTAGTCCAATTACAAGTCCATTCAAGACTTTGCCATTGAAATAGAGCACATGGATGGAATAAAATGGAATGGGAAATATTTTCCCCTACGTACCTTGGCCTTCTTCCGCACCTCAGCCGAGGACTCGTGCAGCATCTGCTTTCGAGAGGACGACGAGATGGGGCTCATCTCCATGCGCTCACTGGAGCAGTCTTCCTGCTCCTCGGAGTCGCCTCCTGCCGCTGCATTGCCGTCCGACTGGGATCGCTCATTATTTTCAAGCTGCTCCTGCCGCTGGCTGCTGGGAGTCCCAGCGTCGTCTAGATTCTCAGACATGGAGCAGCTGCTTGGGTTGAACACAAAAGAAAGGGATTGATAGACCTGTGACTTCGATCTCCACGCTTGCAGTTACGACAACACCTTTTCTAGCTGTCCATTCCATGCATCAACTCCCACACTAGCAGCTGCTTGGATGGATGATTACACAAAAGAAAAGAGATTCATACATCAAACCCTTCACCGCGCTTGCAATTACATTCCACATTAGCCTCGCACTAGAAATATAAATACAGCTTCACCATAATCTCCATGACCTTGTCTAGCTAGAAAACATGAATATGTCTGCAATTGGTTACTCTTTGACAACAGGGATTTTACACAAGAAGAGCAGCAGCTGCTGGGATCTACGACAAGAAAAAATTGAACTCTCTCTCTCTATATGTATGTTCACCACGCTACCTTGCAGTTACATCAACTTTTCTGCCTGTCCACTCCATTCCATGCGACACTACATTTGGCACATACAACTGACGTACACTGCAATTATGAATACCACTTTTCCTGAGGTCGATGGCCATGACATTGTCCGGACGACATGAACAGGTCTAGAATTGGTTAGACAGTACGCTTCGACAGCAGAGATTGTCACTTCCAATCACTAAAGATAGACATCACTTGACTGCCGAGGCCCTCGATCAAACATAATAACAAAATTAAATTGCATTATCTTATAACAATTCTTTTCGTAGTTAAATGTGTACCAGGATTTTCAAATTGGAAAGAAAACATCATGCATAATAATAAAAAAAATTGCATCATCAAGGGAGTCTTAGTACCTCGTGAGGATGGGATGTGGCGAGGACAGACCCAGGCCCATTAATATGCATTGCGGTGAACGAAGCAGCAATCCAACTCGCCGGCTTTGCTCCCATATGAGGGGTTGTTATTGGCACCACTCTTCTTCTAAGTATCATATCAGAAGCTGTGGCTTGGGAAGCGTGAGGATGAAGTCACAGCCAGCTCTAGCTCGTTCTCTTGCTTGAATGAATATTTCCGATGTGATCGATCTGCCAAAAGCAACCATTGTACTCCTCAACAAGTCAATCCATGCCAGTACTACACGTTTGAAGTGTCAATGCAGGCACTCAGCATGTGGCACCGTCCTGGTCGGCTTCTAAATTTCCAGCTTACAAAATTGGCCATACTACTGCACTCTACGCTCTGACGTCTCAACGTCCTGGCAATCAAACTGATCAAATTCCCCGAACAATCCTAACCTGCTCACTTAAGCTTCAATCGACAAAAGAATCGACAATTTGCAGGGTGGTGGTCCTCAAGAGGTACGAGACTTACAGCATCAGCTGCAAGGGGAAACATTCTCCTGACTACTGAACTCTTATGGTATTCTATGGAGCATGCTTGACTTTAAAATTCAACCTAAATGATTTAATGGTAGCTGAAATCGACGTCAATTCAGAACCTACCAAGAGGCAAGTCACACAGGTGTCTCCATGTGGAGAACAGCTCCTGATAATTAATACGACCATGTAAATACAATTCTGCTTCGAACATATAAACTAGTCATGACAACACTCACAGGTAAAATTAAAATAGATAAGTTATTAAAAATCACGAATAATGCTGCTGGCTTTGTATGACAGTGGTGACATTCTAACCACGGGGTGCACGAGGACGTGCACAGAGCTTAGTACAAGTCTCTCACATGAGTATCATAAATGAAGACTGAATCCTGCAACAAACGTCAAAATCGTTCAAATGAATACAGACTACAGAGCTTGTACATCAGCACGTCGGGCACTTGAAATTGCCTCTGTTAATCCATTTGAGTCCTTGAGCAAACTTGAATACTAATACATGAAATTTACTGCGGCTGACCAAACTGCAGTAACCAGTGAAGGTCCCCGATTATGTGACCTCCAAAAGCAATACGTACTACTATTACAGACTGCAACGTAAAGCAAAATCCTTGCTTTTTCAGGACAAGAAGTTTCACCTCAAGTAATGAGTGTACCAAATTGATAGTATGTGTGACACAGTTGCAGAGAGGAGACTTGTGCATGTCATCGGCGTACAGCTAGACAACTGGGTGACAATACATTTCATATCTCCACTGAAATTGCTGTCGTAGTCATACTGAAAAAGTCATGTAACACTCTTTAAGAATTGAGTGGTACAAGATAGGGACTGACTGTAACGAGATTTATGACCAATTCCATATGTCCCAATTAACCAATGTTTTTAAAATTCTGTCCAAAACGAGCTCCTAAATTGGCAAGCCGTGAGTCAGGCTTATTGCCACACATGAGACCTGTAAATCAAATGCATATTTGCAGATCCTCCTCGAACTGACGAATATTGGTCACCAGCTCGTTTTTAAGGTGTTGAATGCTGATGTACAGATTAGCAAACACATGCAATGAGTAATCACACAGGACATCATATCCGCGAACCAAAGCTATCTCCTGGTATTCTACAGAAACCATGCCGACATGCACACCGGTGGTACTCAACCAATCACTCACAGTAATGTAAAAAATGGAGCTTCCAGCTTGATGACAACTCGGGGTGCATTCTGATGAATCTACAAAGTTTCTGATCGACAAGAATCGTACCTGCTGGGAGGCCCACAGGCCAGCTGCTTGGTGTTCTCTACCTCCACTCGTGTAGCTGCTACAAGCTGCGTCAGCAGGAAAAAGGCTCAGGCACAACTTCAACTTCTCCGTCTCGTTTCCTCCGCCACCGTCTTGAATGATAGTCGAGAAGAATATGAAAAGGGGTGACTAACCCCACTTAAAGGTACGCTTACAACCAACACACACCGACAACTCTCTTTGAAATATTGAGTCATAACCTCGGCACTAGATCGTTCAATAGCCGACCTTGGAAAAAAGAGTGCAAACACAGTGAAATTTTCTACCAGTGCAAAGAAAACACTCTAGCCATTAATCCAAAAATACCGTCATCAGCTGCCATGAAATGGATGAAATGGAAGGGAGTCGAGAGATTGCCAAGACATGGAATTAGTGGCTCCCCCTAACAGACAGTGAAAATCCAACGGCTAATTCAGAAAAAAGAGACTGAATGTAATGGGTTTTTTCCTCTGTCCGAGAACCTAGCTGGATTGAGAGAAAGAGAGAGAGAAGGCCCACTATGAAGAGATTGTAGAAGAGAAGGATTGCATTACTCTATCCCACCCCCACTGAAGCCAATTTCCATTTTATCCCATCAAATCAGATCACGCGCAGAATCTAAAACTCGCTAGCGTGTGCCAATCCGGCTCCCAATCCCCCATTTCAGGTTCGAATGGTAATCGGAAGTAGTGGTCCATTCTGGCGAGATCTACAGGACATACTTTTAATCTCTCATTCGTTTGCAAACGCGTGAGGTTCCTACTAACGATTTTGCGCTGACCATTACTAAAGGTGGCGCCTTTGCAACAACTCAGATGTTGCCATAGCTAGAGCGAGCTGAGGCAGGACTTGGAGAAGGATGCACACTAGGGTTTATGAATATGAACGGACAGCGTGTGAAATTTGGGGGAAGAAAATGTGCGGCACAAAGTAGAGTCATCAATGCGGATCGATCTCAATGCCGGAGCGAGAAATGGCTCGGGGCCGCATTCTATACCTCAAAATCTACTCAAATCTGGACCACTACCTCTCTGACTTCCCACTGCAGGAGCCGCACTCAGTCGATTTCAAAACAACCTCCTGTCATGAGTATGATTGCAGCTGAGGAAAAAGCAAACATCGAAAAAAGCAAAACTATGGACTAGGGTTTAGCTCGAAGCAAGAGAAAGGAAGCAAGCTGGTGACTGCATACAGGTGTGAGAAGGAGGTGGAGGAGAAGGAGGAGGAAGAGGAGGAGACGAAGAAGACGAAGCGCCCCTGCCCAGAGTGGATGACGAACCCCGCAGTCCGCCTTGCGAAGCGCGAGGTCTGCCTCGGAGAGTGTGACGCGAAGGAAGGGCGAGAATTGGACGCACTGGCTGACTCCCTCCGTCCCTCTCAAGTGAAAAATGGACTCTCCTGCGCTACTGGAGTGTTAATATGGCTCCCTATTCCTTAGCCCCCTTGCACAGACCAGACGAGGAGTGAGTTGTGGGTGGTCCTATCTTGCTCTCCCCATATCACCGACCACATATATAACTCCCTGGCTGGCTCGTTGCCATAAAGTGGCCCCAGCAGAGGTGCAGCAGCTACGCAGGCATTGAGGCAGGCAGGCCCTGTTGCAAGCTGCTTAAATGGTCAATGCAGAAAACAGTAACTTATATCTTGTAAAGTGCAGCCTCTTGCCGGGGCCACCTCTGTCGCTTGCTCCCTTGATGATGTCACCCAAGCCAAAATCCTCGGCATCTCCACTCACGAATCCGCGTCCTGCTTGCGTGCGTCGCTAGCTAGCTAGCTAGCTAGCCCACTGTTGCAGCCGGTGGCTCCGGGGTCTATCTGTCTTTCTGCCACTAATGCGCCATCCCTCGACGCCAGATACACAACACAGACAGACAGACAGGCCAAGACTGAGTCTCAGTGTAAACCACGTACACGGCGTCCAACGCAATTCAATCTTCCCTGCTGGATTTCAACGCTATCCGAATAGAATCTAAGTAGCGCCACATGCTGATCTTCATGGAAATTGCGTTGAAACGACTTGAACCAGCTTCGGAATCGAACGACTTTCGTCACCGACCCATCTTGACAGCATATCGGAAGGGGTTCCGTCGACCAAAACGTTGACAAGGTAGATTCGAACAAGTGCCGACCAATGTAACTGTATCGGAAATATCTCGTATAACTGCATCGGGTTTTTCAGATCGACTAGTGGTCGATCAACTTATCAACGGCAAAGTCAACGTTTCAAAAAGGACAATTGTCAGTTAAATCTAGTAGGACAACTTGCATTTCTGACTACATTGTCTGCAAACAAGTATAAGAGTGGCAATCATCAGTATGGGTAGTGACTGTATGCATTACTCAATCAGAGTCCATCAATCTTTGATTCCAGTCAGAGTTGATGGTGACGTCTATATGAACCACACATTTGAGAAGATATGAGATTATATGTAAACTGTAGTATATAGCACATTAAGAAATTTTGTTTCTTTTCATGATTTTGATATACAATAAAATTTAAATTTTAAACGTACAAATCAACATATTTAACAAATAATTTACAATAGTTAAAGAAGACTAACTTCTAATATGTTTCAAAGAACTTGTTCTACAATGTTAAAATTATATTAATAATCAATGATTTAAACAACAACAATCTTGTTTACAACGTTTTAAATTCATTTAAAATAAACACAAAATTTGAAATATCTCAAATAAATTAACCTACATTGTTTTAAAATCATGAATAGAAACAAAATTTCTTAATGTGCAATATATTCAAGTGTTGATTTAACCTCATACTCCTCAAATGTGTGGCCTATATACACATCACATATATATCCTCAGACACGTTTATTCAGAAAGTCAACGTCCATGCAAATATGCAGGAATCGTCAATATCCAGGAATAGTGCAAGATCAGTAATCGGTCTCAGTGAGAGACGTCGCCAAACATGCACGAGCTGCATCTCCAACCTGGATCAAGAACGACACTCAAGTTACGAATCCGTTTGGTCGGTCCGACACCTGCAGAGTCTGCATGCTGCTCTAATTCGATGAGATCAACCGGCGCGCCACGAGGCGCAGGGCCTGATCGATAAAGAGAAAGATAAATCCACAACAATCAAGCATCTCGAAACAGTGGAAACACTGAGATTGATCGACAGCGGGAACAAAGCACACTAGTCTAGATGCATGATTGCATCAAGACGAAACGTCGAAGGGTCGGTAGCTAGCTGATAATATCTCATGACTGTCAGTATTACCACGATGTACGGTCAGCGAAGTGCCGACGATGACTCTGGACCATAGAAAGTACTGGAATAGAGATAATATGTAAGTCTTACAACGTCTTTGCAGGCAGTCCATCAATCACTCAAGCTTGTTGTGTGTCGCAGTCAATTTCGAACTCGCGACACGACGTTATTGACAGGTGCAATGCAGACAGCCTCCGTACTGTTACAGGAAACTGGACACTGGAGCTACAGAACTTGTAAGTGCGAGCAGGAGCTATGATCAAATGCTGATGAAAATTGAGCGTATCCACAGTGCGAGCTGTTGAACCTGATTGACTCATGTGTGCGCTCTATCCTGATGGGGCTGTTGTCGCCGGGTCTGCTTGCTTGCTAGCTAGTTAGTTGCAAGCAAGCAAGCAGTGAGCTCCCGTGCAGTCAACAGCTTCAATCGACATTCTGTATTTCTTCCCCCTCTAAAACCAGACTGTCATGAGCTGTTGCGATTGAGAACAGCCCTGAGTCCAGGCTATCAATATATACACCCGGGCGCAATCAAACAATTGAGTTGTACAATGTTGTATTATATGATTCATGCATGTGAGCGGTGAACCTGGAGGTCCGGTAAAATTACCGGTGAAAAATTGTAGCCGCAGTTTGTAAGCTAGTAAAGTGTACCTAGAAACAGGCACAGTCCACTACAAATCAAAGCCGAGGGTAAACAACGTTTGCAAACAAGAAAAGTAGCACACCGACTACTACAACTTACAGTACTGTACTGTCTTCGCCGGCCTCCGAAATATGTGAACATTATGCGGCACCAGTTCAGTCCAGTCAACTGCAAGTTTTAAGGGAAATTCCGGGGCCCACTCTTTAAATAATGAAATTCCAGGAATCTCGGCCACGGTAAAATCCCCGGTAAGCGGAGGTGAAATCCGCGTCAAAATGTAGATGAAGACCACGTGATTCAGTTCATACCTCCCTATTGGTTCCTTGATGCCCGATTCCACCTGGTGAGCAGACCGCAAGCTCTGTTCACTGTGCCCCATGGAAATAAACGGTTAACCACCCGCACTCCCGGCCTCTCATTTCTCTTTCTTTTCGCACGCAAACTCGGAGAAAGTTACCACCCCATCATGATGGGACCGTCCACAGCCCCATTTGTTTTTAGTTTTTTCCGACGCAAGCGACACTTTGTTATCACTTCCAAAAGTAAGCTTAGCAAAGTACATTCTGGCACGCGAGCGAGTCTCATTGGACCAATCCACACCTTTTTTCAGGAGCACTGTTTTACCTGCTCGGATTTGGCTTTCAAATCCATGCATTAAATTCTGTTTTAGTTAGGTGGTGCAAGTGGCGAATTGGCGATCTTGATGAAGCTCCTGATGAAGCTACTTGTATCCGGGAACCTGGAATGGATGAATTCGAGTTTATTCATCCAAGAGCATGCACATTCATTCAAAATCTAGTGGTGGTACGAGCTGTCTCACGATTACCGTGCATTTCAACGATTCCATCCACTCGTCCCGCACTCCGTCACTCTGCATTGATTTCTGCATTGGAGAATTCTTATTTCATCAAATATTCCCTGCAATCAACTTGGTATTCCTCCTGAACACAGACTTTGGGTGGATGACTTGGATCATATTCCTCGTCAAACCGACTAGCCTGCAACGAAACCAAGTTGTTTGGCCTTTGTGATTCATTGCTACGAGACAGCCCGCGAGACAGACAGATCAATCATCCTTCTGCCATCACCAGGGAGCGTGGACAGTGGGCTCCGTCCGGCCTCCGTCAAGAGCAAATTATGTGAAATAGAATTAAGTTCTGTGCATACCTGGAATATTGGAATGGGAATGTTCGGTTCCCAGTGCGTCCAGTGCGGAGACGCTCCCCGTTGTCAGGAGTTAATTCGCCCCGTTGAATTTCAGTGTTGATTGCGGTCGGTGTGCTCGAAGTTACTGTGCTCAGTGTGCTGCGTTATTTGTTAAAATTCTTGGACGGCAAGGGCAAGGGCCATGATATTTCTCCCTGCAAGGGCTTCCCAGTCCTATTTTTTGCAATGAATGGGGTCCTCAACTCAGCAATAATGTTTAATAGATGAATGTACTGGTGACAGCAAAACAGTAGCACAAAGGACAAGCCGGCCACGTGGACCTTGGCACTCGTTGGAGTGTGTTCTAAGGCTCTTTAACCCTCAAAGGTCGGAGCCTATGACTATCCAGTCAAACTTCAAATTCCGTCACTCTCTATGGCTCTATGCTACTCATGCCTTCTAGAATCTAGACACTCGACTGGACAGTACAGTCGAGAGCTCGTTCGGTCTTCTTTGGACCCCAGGATGTGAAAAACTTTGAAAGATTCACCACTTTTGTACTTGGATAATTCTGTATTTTTGGAGATTTTTCATTTTTGTTCCATAACAATGTTAATCAACTTTGGGGGTCTCTTTTGCTCCCCGCAAAAGTGGAAGCACCCTAGTGTTGCAACCTGTGAATTTACTAGAGCCACCAATCATTGTAGCCAATCTGGAGTTGCCAAGCTCTGTTGACTTTGCATGAGCCACTAGTTCAATTGATGAATCACAAGCCGGCTAGCCAATAGTTTCTTTCATATTATAACTAAACTTCCTACCAAGCATCCAAAGAGGAATTATCCTTCCTCTAAGCGGGAATGAATCAGCCCAATTAACAATGTTATTTTCATACCTTAAATCCCTTGATTTCAAGTAAGAATTCAAATTTTCAAAATTTCAAAATTTCGTTGGAATGGCAACATTCCATAACATTGTTAACTACAGTTGGGGGGGGGGCTTTTTGCTCCCCGGGAAAGTAGGAGCCCCCAACAATGAAAATCGCACAATTGCTGTTGAATAAAAGTCTCTAGCCACTCACAATAAAAATGTAATCTATAAACACAACAAAATCAGCAAGTGTTTTGTGCAATCACCTAAGATAAATTTCAAAATGCCTTATCAGTAATTGTAGGGTGATTGTACAAAACACCTGTACTATTTGTTGCGTTTTGCAATAGTACTCATGATTTTTTCTGGAGTACTTTAAAATTAGAAAATTAATTTTAAATTTTTTTTTAAAATATGGCGAATGTATATACCTTTAAGATGAAGGTAACCACCGAAGGAAATTTATTAAAAAATTCTCTAAGTAGGAGAACTAGAAAAGTGCCAAATCACTAGAAAATACATACTTTGATGTTTTAATTAGTAGAAAATAGGAAAAAGCTTAAATAAAAAAAACAAAAATTGTCCATTTGTAGAAACTCTATGAAGATGGTCATTCACCAAAAAAACCACCAAAATAATTTTTTAAATGTTTCAAAATGCAAGTAGAAAGAGGCTCACTTTGTGGACTTCTACACCACATAAAATTAAGTATTTTTAGAATTCCATTGGACAGTTGCTACAAGTCTACTAGAAGACCATCTCTACCAAATTTCAGCTCCAAATTCGTTTTTATGGGTACTAAATAGTACTTAAAAACCCCAAATTGGCATTTGTGACAAAATATTGGGGGCTATTATTAAATAGTAAAACATTTTTGAAAAATTCCAAAAAATTCCACAAGGTGTATTATAGTCTTCAGTACCTTGTGTATGAATTTTAAGTCATTTGGAGTCAAAATGCAAAATTTATGGCTAAAAAACTAATCAGCATGCAACGTGTGACAGAAAATAGTACAAGTGTTTCGTGCAATCACCCTCGCAATCATTCTGTAATTCATCTAAAATATCTAAATCACTTGATTCATTGAAAGCATATTTACTCTTTCCACTGACAATTTTTTTGAAGCTTTATTAATGAATATAAATTCCTTCAAAAATTTAACAATAGTAGATACTTGGTTTTCATAAACTACATAAATGATCCATAGCAAAACTTACTAGTACACTCAATTGGTCTAAATGGTCATGTGGATCTTCTAGTAGGTCAATTTTCTAGTCTCTATAGTCCATCCTTCCACTAATGAGAGGTAGTTTTAAATTTTTATGAAGATGTTGAAAAGTCTCATAGATGGAAAGCTTTAATAGTTTAATTCACTTCATTTGGATTTGTTATGAGAAAGTTATGGACAATCTTGTTTTTTGGACAATTAGAACATCTTTTGGAAAAAATAACTTGTAGGATTCATTTTTGAATGTAATTTTTATAATTATTCAAAAAAAAGTTCTACATAGTTTAGTTTGCTTGCTAAAGCAATCTCACCATTGTGATAAGGGTGATTGCAAGAAACACTTGTCCTATTTTCCGTCACACCTTCAAAGCAGAAGTTGTTTCGTGCTATAAGTATTGCAAAAATGATTGAATGAATATGAAATTCAAAAGCAAGCTTCCTATAGCAATAGAAAATGCACTTGAATTATTTCAATTTTTTCAAAATTAATTCAATAGGTGAAATTGAATTTTGATAATATGTCACACATGCGGTTTTGGTGGGTTTTAGTACTATTGAGTATTACCTTTTTTGAAGAGTTACATTGTGAGATTTGGTAGGCTAGCTCTTCTAATAGAAATACACCTTCTCAGGAGAGGGATTTCCAAAAACATGTTCCTAGTGTGTGTTACATTGGCCTAAAGTGTGCTTTATTCAAGTTGAATTTATGTTGAATTAAAAAATTATTTTTGTGATTTTTCTGGTGAATGACCATTTCCATAAAATTACTACAAATGGCCAATTTTATTTTATTTCATTTACGTTTTTTTCTATTTTTAACTAATTAAAGCATCAAAGTATCTATTTTCTTGAAATTTGACACTTTTCTAGTTCTCCCACTTAGAGAATTTTTCTATGCTTTTCCTTCCCTGGATATCTTCATCTTAAAGGTATATACATTGGCCATATTTTTTAATTTTTTTAAAAATTATTTCCTAATTTTAAAGTATTCCAGAAAAAATCATGAGCACTGTTGCAAAACGCAACAAATAGGACAAGTGTTTCTTGCAATCCTCCATAAGGGCATTTCTATTCCATCTTAGAGATATTAATAATTTAGATTTTCCTTCTATCTTGTATCTACTTCTACTTAATAATTTTTCTAGACCTCTAAACTCTACAATGCAAAAAATTAAAGTTAAGAAGGTTCAAAGTAAAATAATGGGTGATTGCACGAAACACCTGTCAATTTTGTTGCGTTTTAAACAGTACTCATGATTTTTTTTTGGAGTACTTTAAAAATAGAAAAATAATTTCTAAAAAACTTAAAAAATATGACTAATGTATATACCTTTAAAATGAAGGTAACCGCCAAAGGAAATGCATAGAAAAATTCTCTAAGTTGGAGAACTAGAAAAGTGCCAAATCTCAAGAAAATAGATACTTTGATGTTTTAATTAGTTAAAAATAGGAAATAAAATAAAATAAAATAAAATAAAAATAGGCCATTAGTAACAACTCTATGGAGATGGTCATTTACCCCCAAAAACACCAAAATAATATTTTATGTGTTTTAAAATGCAAGCAGAAAGAAGCTCACTTTGAGGACTTCCACACAACACAAAATTAATTATTTTTAGAATTCCTTTGGACATTAGCTACAACTCAAGTCTACTAGAAGACCATCTCTACCAAATTTCAGCTCCAAATTCGTTTTTATGGGTACTAAATAATACTAAAAACCTCGAAATTGGCAAGTGTGACATATTATTGGGGGCTATTTTTAAATAGTAAAACATTTTTTAAAAATTCCAAAAAATTATGCTAGGTGTATAATAGTCATCAGTACCTTGTCTATAAATTTCAAATCATTTGGAGCCAGATTGCAAAAGCTATAGCAAAAAAACCAATCAACATGCATCGTGTGATAGAAAATAGTACAAGTGTTTCGTGCAATGACCCTAATCTAGTCCCGCAATGTGTTGAAATTTTTTTTTCTACAAACGTAGATATCTTGCAATCTGTGCGGTCAAAATTTCTGAAATTTTTCCACACATTCTCATATTAGTTAGATGTAACTATGTAAGATCCTACTGTTAGATGTGCAAAAAAAAAATTCAACTTTTTTTACTCTTTGCTATAGACATGGGCAGTTTTGAGTGTTTTCTGGCAAAAAAAAGGTCTTGATCCTTTTAGAATCTAAAGTTCTAACATCTTTCTTGCAAACAAAATTTGAGTTATAAAGCTCAAAAGTCTCAAAGAAGAGTCCCATTGTCAAATGCCCATGCAGTCTTAATCCTTAAACAACGTGCCAAGCTCGAGGAACTTTTTTTTTCCAGGAAATCCTCATGAAAACTTTTTGATATCATTCTCTTTGTGTGTATAAAATGCATCTATCAATCTGAATTTTGGATTTTGCATTACAATTTGAACTTGTAGTTCACGCATTGAAAAATTTGTTAAAAAATTTGTATGGTAACTTTGAAATTGCCCATGGCCTTAAGGAAGGTGGAAGCTCATCATTGACTGGTCATTTGAACAAGCTACTGCCCCAATATAAAAAGATTTCTATATCCAAATTTGATAAGCCTTCTAAGGAACTCAAATGCCTTCTAAGGGTTAACCCCAAAATGCCCAAGGCATTTTTTGAGCTTCTTGGAAGTTGCTTTAAATTGAACAAAAAACCAACATTTTAATAAGTTTCATCAATTTTTTAATTGTAACCATACAAATTCATATGCCACATGTAACTACTTTTGGACTATTCAGCAAATTGTGGACAAAACATCATGGGATCTCCTAATGTTTTGTATTGATCTCCCGATGTTTTGCATTATCTCTTGATGATATATTTTTTTTCCCTTGAAGACCGTTATTAATTATGGACTTTCAAAAGTCCAAAAGTAATTAAATGTGGCATAACTAGACATGTTAGAGATCACATTGAAAAAGACAACACAGTATTGTCAATTACAAATTTAAAGATTATAATGTTAGATCATGAGGGTGTTAAAACTGTGAAAGTGATTTGAAGTCTTTCAATCTTTTTTTCACATGTCAAATCTAAAAAATTGGTCACCAAAAAAAATAAGGTTAAAGGGCGGTATAACATGCATAACCCCAATCAATTTATGACTTCTCAAAAACTACTCTACAACTTTTTTAAATGAATTTCTAATGTGTTTTTTTCTCCAAGATTTAGTGTATCTAAGGCTCATTTCCAAGTGCCCTCCACACTATAAAATCAAGATTTGCAATGGACACCTTTGCACAAAATCTTAAATCTTAAAATATAAAAAATTATTTTCAAAATTAGATTTTTGATGCTAAAACTATACTTCAAAAAGAATTTTTCAAAAATATAAACAATTAAAAATAATAACTTGGTTATATTTTATTTAACTTCAAAGTATTGTCACACCAAAATTTGGTGCCTTGAGCATTTAGGGATAAGGAAAAACATTTTGCTCCACTTTGCAAACTTTGTTCTTACACATGCTCTTTGCCTATAGCCCAAATTTATTATGTGTGATCCTAATAGTAGTCAAGAATAAGATCTTTTTAAACTAATTAATAATTTTTTAGAAAGTGCTTGTTTTTGGCAATTTCCTAGGTATTTTTCAATTTTTAGTACATTTATCTTTAGAGAGGCCACAATATGACCAAAATGTTATAAAGTCTACATTAATTACACTAAAAAATTTCACCTACCATTGAAAATTTGTAGACTACTATATGACTAGTCACCACCCATTGAGTGGCCATAATAAGATATAATATCCTTGAACAAGGTAGAAAACCATCCTTTCAGAAAAAAATTATGCTTCTAACGTACCTTAGAACCTATTATTGTATAACATTTCTATTTAATGAAGGCAAATCATTGTCTGTCAACATCGTTTATGCAATCATAGTAGGTCATGGGGTGGTGTATTTGAGTACATAGGTACATACCGGTACTAGTCATTCCATGTGTTGAACTAAACCATTTAGAACTAATTTTTTGATTAATAAAAATTTATAGGGGACATGGTGGCCAAATTTTTTCTAGTATTGGGAGTGTAATTGTGAAATATTCCCCAAATTTTCCAATCCCCAAATGATATGTTGGAATTATCAAGTAAGGATATGTGATTATGTATTTTATGTACATTG
The DNA here is from genome assembly GCA_951799445.1 of Pseudisothecium myosuroides. Lineage (NCBI taxonomy): Eukaryota > Viridiplantae > Streptophyta > Bryopsida > Hypnales > Lembophyllaceae > Pseudisothecium > Pseudisothecium myosuroides. The sequence continues at coordinate 4,650,769 of OX637288.1, read as the reverse complement.
TATCCATATATATATATACAAATCAAAATCTATACTTATATATATATATATACATACATACAAGAATATGCATGGGAAATGCAATAATTCACCATAAAAGAGGCAACTCATTCCTGATTAGCCCCCCATTCTGGCTACGTAGGTTGTTCTCTTTTTATACAAGAAGATATTAATAGTGATTAATTATGGCACGGTTCCCAATGTAGATGTGGCTCATTTTGATTGGCTATAAGATTCTCAATATTGCAACCACCCCTTGGTTGATTTTGTTTTCAGCCTAGGGTCAAAAATAGCAAGCCCTATATTACCTGTATGGGAGGAACAAAATCTTCCGCGGAAAAATTCAGGGTAATTTTGTTTTGAGAAAAAAAAAATGAAAAATTATGGAACCCTTCTAAATTGTATTTTTGCCCACTAAAGAACCCCGCCTTGCAAATACGTGCAACTCCTTAAGTGATCAGAAATAGGTTGCCTTACCTATATATGTTACATTTGTAAGTATAGAAATCACCATCCATACCTATATATGCAATATCTATACTCATAAGTACGCAAGGGGAGGGCATTTTAAAAAAAAATATTTTTTGTTTCCAGTACCCTGGATTTTCTCGACAGAATGGTTTGCCAACTTGGGTTGCATACTAGGAATTATTATCAAATGAATGTTACATCTTCAAGTGGGCAACGAAGAAATATTTAGAAAGGGACTACCGACCGTTCCTGGCTATCCGAATAATAAATTATAGTTGGAAACAGCACTGTAGTTTCAGTAGGCAATTTCAGAATTGATAAAATTCTCATTTTTCCAAAATTGCGGCGCATAATATATGGAAACTTTGTCCATCTTTATCCTCCGTATCTTTCCAAGCCAGTGCATGCTTGGCTTGTGGAGACAACGCAAGTGCTTTGCTTCTTTATAGAAGCAGGGAGGTACGAGGTACAACAATCCATGTGGAATCTGTAAACTGAGACACGAGAAAGTTCAACCACTCATAGTCAAGTCAAAATAATGCAAATAGTTGTTTTTACAAATGAACTTCAGACTTCGATAATTTTCCATTATAGACTTCAAATCACAAATGGATTTTTGAAGATGAAACTTAACTTGATTATTTTCCCACATTTTCTAAGTTAACCTCATTTTAAAAAAAGTTGATTTACAATGCTTAAATGAGGTCTAAAGTTTTGATGTGAACAAAATTATTTCATTTTTTTTTGAGCTCCTACTTTACTTCAAATATCCTATAATATTTTAGGATTGATGAAAAACAATAAACTTCACTATAAGGATGTCTTCACCACTCTTCTTCACAGCATAGTAGTAAAGTTAGTCCTTCACATCACCAAACAAACATATCTTAATATTTGATGGTGCATGTGAAATTTTACTAAAATATAAATTATTAAATTTTTGATATTAGGTAACTTGAATTTCACCATTTGGCCTATTTTTTGATATTTAGACATTTGCAACATTAATTTATTTTGTTTCCTCACTCCACTAAAGAATAATTTCCAAGAAAGTTCAACTCTTGGTATTTTGTTTAATTGATGCCAACCTTGATAGCCAAATGCAATAGCTCATATCAAGCTCATGTGAAGGACTCAATTTTTTTGGTTTGTGATACAAATGGGTTTACTTTCATGAATCCCATCACTTGTGCATTAGTAAATTGTTTTTTATAAATCACATTGCATATTAGTGGTTGTATTTTACAAATTTCTCAAATTTCTTATTCATGGATGAAAAACACAGGTGAGTTGTATCATCTGAACAAACACTCACAAGCTATTGCCCTTATCACAAGTACTTGTTTACATAATGCAACTCACCCCAATTGCTTGTCTTCAATAATTTTTTCAAATTACACAGATTTTGAAGTCTCATCATGTATAATCAACCAGCTATCAAAAATAGAACGAATAGATTCTCCAAAAATTGTCTTCAAAGCAGATATCTGAAGTTCTACAGCACGCAACCATCTATTGAAAATGAAACAAAAAGATTTTCAAAAAAATTTCTTTAAATCACAGACTAAGCTACACACTTTCCATTCATGCCAACTTCAATAAAAGATCATTTAAAAATAAACAAATCCTTTAGAATAAAAAACACTCCATGAATGTCCCCAAAGGAGATGGATTATCTACAAATTTAATCACTAGAACAACTTCAATTGTTGGAGAAGAATCTCAAGAAGTATACCAAAGTTCCTTCCCCCTATGCTAAATACACCAATATATAGCCTCAGCTTAATCACATTTTCAACATTAATGCCTGCATTGTTATGAAACATTCACCGACAATATGAAGTCACAAAAAAATTAGCCATTCCATGGTGTTCTGCCCCCAATCAACATAAGCAATTTTTTCTCACAAACCTAATATGAACACAAAACTGACAATGCTCGTGATTTTCGACAACCTGATGGTCTCTTTTCAAACAAAGCAATTTATCTTACTTATACAGCTTGTGTACAGCCTTACCCCTGCAAATGTTGGACTCATTGGAACTGTTCATAAAACCCCTAGGCGGACAAAAATGCTGTATAGGAACGCAAGGTTCCAGTCTCTCAAGCTAGGACTACAAGCTGTTTCATGTGTATCAGCAGGTAAAACCTAAAAAAGACAATCATGATGTTCTGAGAATTTCAGCTGAAGTGATCTGAAGTGAAATCAGAAGACAATACATATAACGGATCAATGTCCAACGATTTTCAAACCTTCACTAGAGCTCGCTGTCTGATTCAAGGCCGTGATCGTCAGTAGATGACGAAAACTGATCCCCTGGAACTGCTTCTCTGATATTTTCTTCGCCTTCAGAGCCATCTTTGGCATGAAATACAGGAACCTCTTCTTCAACCTCACCTGGAGTACTCTTGGTGCCTGTCTCAGGAATTTCATCTCTGGGATTCTCAATCCCACTCTCAGCAGTGTTTACACCCTCTGGTGCATCTATTACAGTTTGATTGAGACCATCTGGTTCGCCTGTGAATACCGAGAGCGCTTTTGGCTTCCAAGTCAGAATATCATCAATAATATTCGACGCCTTCTTTTGATACCTGTCAACAACCGAGGAAAGGAACATTAATCCATCGTCAAGTTGAATGTGTCAAAAAAGAGAGAATTCTAAAAAAAACAGAGAAAAAACAACTATTGAGGTGAGGAAGGCCACTGTTGGCTTTGTGAAATTAGGAGGACTGACATTTGAAGATCATAAAATCAAAGCACGTCTCCAAGGTAGTAAGAGTTACCTCGCACGAGCTTGCTCGTTTGGACCATGAACGACCACAAACCAGATGATCACACCTGCAACCGCACCAAATGCGATTCTCGTACTCCACTTCGGAGGAGGTTCATCATCTTTAAAGTCGGGCATAAACTGGAAAAGCTCAGAAAGAGTGGCCTCTTCTGCCAAAATATTTGGCAGAAACCACACTCGCTTGCCTAGTGTCAGCCACAGGACCGAAAAAATAGCCGCTCGCACTGCACGGACAAACGAGTCACCACGTCAGAACAGGTAGAACCTCAACAGCATATCGAGACCATGTGGACGCATTTCCAAAAATCATTTCACAAATGTGCTACAAATATGCCATGTAGGAGTTAACCTAAAAGTCATGAAATGTCACTCTCTATTTGGTCCCTAGTTTTTCTCTTATTCTAGACAGCATTTAAATTCTTATTCAATTTGTTTTCTTGGATTGGCAGCAAGGAAGCATTGCATGCAATCTAATCACATAGAGGTTTAGGTCCCACCCTTGCAAAAAGAGGGGATCAAACCCAAATTTGTCACAAGATTGAACCCTGTGACAACCATCACTATAAATAGTCGCCATAGTCGCCATTATAATTTTCACCTTAAAACCCTCCAATGTCAACCAAGGTACAAGTCATTCTACAAATATGCTGCACCACAATGCGTGTCATAGCCAAACCTACAGTACATTGCAAAATTGTATTTTCAGCAAGGTAGAATTGCTTACATATAAGAACGCCGAATATGAGGGTGAGGAAGGCTAGACAGAAGTAGAGAACACCCAGTTTGCACCAGTGAGGAAACACAGGGAATAGGCAACAGGCAAGCGTCACTACAGGAACCAAAAAGGACAACACCGTCTGCCATAATGGCCTCCTCCGTTCAAATGTCCAAGCATAGAATGAGTCTTTTTCAGAAAACATTTGTTCCTGCACCAAAACACAAAAAAAAAGCCTTCATCAATAGTTCTGTTTTCACTAGGACACTACAAGAATCTGACTTGCTGCGAGCAAAGGGGAGGTACAGTGTAAGAACACTGAGAATGACGATACCACTCTGATGCAGTGAAGTTGAAACAGCAACACTTTAATTCTTTAAACTTCTGATTCCTAAAGGACCAAGTGGCCTTCGTGTTTTTTCTAGCACTTTTGAGAGGCTCATATGGGGACTTTCTTTTCTTTCTATTACTTATTTATTTAACATTTACTTTATCTCATTTATTATACAAACACACGCAATGTTCTTTGCTGGTTCAATTTTGGTCCCACCTGAATTATTGTTTCGTTACAATATAGTCAATCAAATTGTTCAATTTTAAGCCATGAAATCTATGTCCTTTAGGGGTTAAGAAACTAGGGGAAAGAGAAGAGAAGTAACGCACTTGGTCGATCTCTATGCGTGCTGGCCACTTGGAGAGTTTCGTCTTGCCTGGCCTTGGCGTCTTTGAGACACGGTCACATCGCACTATCAATTTCCTCTTAATTAGGATGTTACCGATATCAATTTCCACATCTTCAATGGCTGCCTCGATGCCTAGAGGTTTAATAAGATCCGGATGGGCTCGTAGCACAGCGATGAAATCCTTCCCCCTAAAATACTCTACTCTGGCTTCTTGCAGAATCGCCCACCGAGTGTCTAGCTCCTTATGATCTCTCACCCTCTCTGCAAATACCCGCACGGAATCCACTTCCTTGCTCTTTTTCTGCACAGCCACGCACCAGTGTTAAAAAAAAGAACCAGCCTATGTAATGCCCAAAGCCAACAGATATGCATTGAAGATCTATGCGTACATTTCGTCACTCAAACCCCTCAAAGACATAGTTATAAAATGACAAACTTGATTGATCATATTGCAAACCTATAATTTAGATGGGTCAAGTATTCTTGATAACCAGAATCAATGAAGAAATTGCAGGTGTTGGTCAAAAAATAACTAAAATTAAACAAAAGTGCTTGAAAAACATGAGGCCCACTTGGGCTTCTTGGTCCTGTAGGGGTTAACAAAAATTTGCTTGCGAATACAGTACAGAAACTCTAATGCATGGTTCAAATTACCTCAAGCATAAGCTTCAAATAATCTCACCCTAATTCTATTCGGTCCTCTTGAACGTCTATTCGTCTTACTATGAATCCAACGAGCTCTACTTCATAAGAACAATGGAAATTCCCTCCTCTTCCAAAGCGCGAGGTAAATACACCATACATGATGAGAGTTCAAGTGCAGTTGTTGACATAATAAAGTAGCCCACAATAACTATGTCCAAGGAGGTTGCACGCTGCTTTACTTTTCAGCTTCCCAGATGGTCGAAGACGCAACACGAAATTTGAAGAAAGTATACTATTGCGGCCTCTTGTAATTACAGGGGTCCTCAGTTTACGGTGTATTCAGTGTACCAATAGCAAAAATCTCGTTACCCTAAAAAATCCAACACGTAGCCCAAATGCAAGAATGACGGAGACACCCTAATCAGCATCAACCACGACTGTAAATTCCCAGCAGCCAGTTCAAAGGTCAATACAGACATATCCTAGTCTTCGCAATGGTAACGAGGGAATAGTAGTATCCCTCTCCTCAAATTGCTCATGCCGAAACAAAAAGCTTGAACATTGAGGTAGAACACTGTAGCGAGGTCCACGAAACCCTAAAAATTTGCTCCTCCCACAGCTCTTCTCAATCCCAGAACCTAAGCGGGACTGCAATTTGACAACTGCAATTCGAAGCAAAAAGAGAAACATCTATGGAACGTCCTCCATTCTCCGAGTGTGGCAGTTCAGAACTAAGAAAGAAATCTTCTACACACACGAGCCTCATCAAGGTTCACCCAAAACAGAAAAAACAGCACCAAAGATTCAGCACCCACGCATTTCTGACAACATGACTCACCTTCGAGGCCTGACTGGCCCCATCGCCAGCCTTCTCCACCTTCTTCTTCGCCATCTTTCTCTGGAAGCGAAGCCTTTGATTTGTAGCTCCGGATCCAAATCAAACTCAAAAATGAAAATGGGAACTGAAGAAGCAGATCTCTGATATCCCCAACAAACACTCACTCGGGGAATTGGACTGACGGAGTGGGAGCTGCACGATCGGTGCAATTCCGAGGGTTTGCTTGCTCGCAGAAGTCCGGCAGTGGGGAAGAAGGTGAACAAACAAGTACTACTTGATGGATGGATGATTATTTTTCGATGAATGTTCCGCATGTTAGTTGGCAACGGAAGTCCCAATTACTATAACCCTTGTAAGGATGCAAGGATGCGGCCCCCCATGATCAAGGTAGTCACCAAAATTTTCCGATTATTGGACCAATAGGTGCATTTTCTATTTCTTACAATTAAAAAGTGAAGTCATCCATCAGACTACTCTGAATCACAACATCTTTACTGAGTTAAAGGACACGTTGATGACCGTGGAAATCATCCCTTTTGGCATTGTATGAACGGTTGGTTTAAAAAAATCCAAAAGCTTTCATTGGAAGTCAAGCTATTGTACAAGACTTCCTCTTTTTACACAAAATTTCAAGGATGAATAGTTGTACTTCTATCCTACACAAAAGAATTCTCTGTCATTCATTGGCCAAAAAATGGCCACCATGTTGTTTATGAATTAAATAAAGTAAAAATAACTATCAAAAATTTAGTTCTAGTTTAACTACTAAATATCCAAGGCCATTTTTGAGCCTTTTAGAATTTACTCTGAAGAAAGATGAACTCTAATCACGTTTTATAATTGGCATACATTAAGATTTTGTTTACTTAAGTTTCCACAAAAGACTCCGAGAAGACATTACAAATGAAATTTAAATTACATACTTTAGTTAGAAGGGAGACTATAATACATAGGTTAATTTTAGAAGTATTTTACTTAGGGACTTAGAAAATTTAAAAAGAGATTAATTATGAACACCATGATTTAGTATGTTTGAGCTCACTTTGAAGAGCTTGTAATACTAGAATATTGAGATAAAAAATGAACCATTTTTATAAAGTCATGAATAAAAAATCATAAACATTTAATATCAAAATCCAATTTTAATGCTAAAAATTGACTTGAAAGAATATTGAACTATAAACAATAAAATAAAGATTTGTTAAGGTTTTAGTTTACTGAACTGCAATTATACTACAAGGATGTAAACATTATCTAAAACATCACAATAAGTTTTTGTATACAAGTGAAAATACATGGTGAAAAAACAAATGATAACTTTTAGAATAAATCTATCGACAAAAAATACTTAACACAAATAAATATTTTAATTTGGATTTGATCAAAAAAACTACATTGATTTGTCTTAATAGTGAGGGGGAAAATTTGGTGCCCCCTAGAAAATTATTTAATGTGATCACAATTTTTTGTAGAATTCAAAGTATATTTAAAATAGAGTGACTTTGGTAAATTAGTATGACACACACTAATCTCTATATTTGGGTGCATAAGATTGTCTACCCGATTTGAGTTTTATTAATATTATCTATTTGGATTATTTGATTTATTGTATTTAGATATTTTTGGCAAATCCTCGCCCCTTATCAAATGGAATTAGCAAAATGGCTTCCCAAAAAACACTCTTAAATTTTAAACTCTTGTTACTAACATCTAAACTACTTTGGATTTGTGCAATAAATCTCTCCAAAAAATATAAATTAGATATATGGAAATCCTAATCAATCGATCTTTATAGTGCTTTGTACACTAGAAAAAAAGTGCGTTGCACTCAACAAAAAGTATGGAATTGGTTTTGTTAAGTTTTCCCTTTGTAACGCAAAATTTTGCATTCTAACACAAAATTCTGCGTTTTACTTGTCATCTCATGTGTTGAAATGTTGGAACGCAAAATTTTGCATTACAAAGAGAGAACTCAACAAAACCAATTCCAAACTTTTTGTTGAGTACAACGCAATTTCTGTTAAGTAAAACTCAGATTTGACAAGTAAAATGTAGTTTTTTTCAGTGGTAGGCATCATATACATGTATACATTGTATCTGGTAATGGGAAAAGGAAGAGGCAAATTATTCCAATGAATCACTAGTAGGCATCATATTTAGTGAATGAATCATTGGTTAATAGACAAAAGAACAAATGGCTTGTGAAAATCCCTTGACAACTAAGGGAAGAAGCCTAGAAATTGTCCCTTCAACCCTACCTATCTAATCAATGGTAGTCATAAATAATTCAAGGAATTTATTGATCTTTCCTAGATAGGGGGCACATTTAGAGACCTAATGGTTTATAGACCTCTTACTTTAGGGAACTTGAGTACCCAAGGTTGTGAGTAGGAAGATGGCTTCTAAATCAAAGGATGTGATATCACTATCCAGTGAAAAAGTGCAAACAACATGTTTTTGATTAATCCCCCTACCACCACTTTCGAAACTGGAAAATTGTAGACTATTGATCTACTCATAGGAAAAAAACTACATCCAATCTTCAAGCTGTCAATCTGGAATATGGATACAAATACAAATATGTATATAGGAGACATATATGGATATGTAATACGGATACAATAATATCCCATATTGATTGCATGTTCCATATCGATCTGAAAGTACAAATAGGGTGGTGGTGGTTAGAGTTAGGGTTGTGGTTAGGGTTGGACTTGGATTTGGGTTTGGGTTTGGATTTGAGGGGGGATTAACCCCTAAAGGTTTTTGACTATGTTTTCACCAAAAACGCTCCAAAACTGCCATTTCTAATACTAGTGCCAAATTTTAGAAAAAAAACATCTTTGGACACACGTAACCGTAGGATCTTGTAGTAAACTTGTTTGAGAAGATGTGAAAAAAAATTCAGAATTTTCCACCATGTGGATTGCAAGATAATAGCGGTTGAATTGACAAAAATCCTTTTTTTGTCCCTGCGAAAATCCGGGCAGCTGACCTTCACAAGGTCACATTTGTATGAAAAAAGGTCCAAAATGGTGGTTACTCTTTGGATTCATTCTGCAAGGCAAGTTGGCTACATGCTAGAAAAATTTCAGATCATTTCAAATTGTACAACATATAGGAAAAAAATAGTAAGTAGGAAGAGGTAGAGAATGATTCAAAACACTAAATTGTTAAGAATTTATTTATGGAATTGAAAAATGCCAATCCCAACGGTTGTAATGTTGTAATCAACAATCTACACCCAATGTTTTTATTTTTTTTCAAAAATATTCAAAATTGAGTTAAATAAAGGACTTCAAAGTTTATTTTAGTTTATTTTAGAATAGAGATTCCATAACTACACTCAAACTAAGAATCCTCATAACTTTTGACTCATTGATCGGAATGGAATGATTCAAAGCTTCCCGCGTACATATAAATCTAAAGAACCAATTTCAAATTTTTATTTTTTTTAAAAGTGATTTTTAAAGAAGTTTTTTTTGCTGCCCGGGCTGCCCGCCGAACGTGGAAAATGACATATCATGCAATAACTTTTTAACCATGTAGTCAAAAGTTATGAAAATTGTTGGGCCTTAAAGCTACTCCTCGGGCACATCTTGTGTGAAAGTTTCAAAGAAAAAAAATAAAAACTCCGCTCGTAGTGAGCTGCCCCCGAAAGCTATGTTCTCAAAAAAGCATGTTCAGGGCTTTAGGGGTTAAAAAAATATTGAAATTGGGTTTAATTGTCACATGTAACCTCAAATCCCTTATTTTTCAAAAAAAAATAAAAAATAAAAATTTAGCTAATTTGTCACACTTTGCAATTTAGAGGTCTTTAATACTGGGGAGTATCCAAAATTAATGATTTAGAGCTGAAATTTCTTTGGTCTATTCCTACAGTAGGAAGTCATGTTTCTATTAAAGGAAATTAAAAAATATCTTATTTTATGTCTTCCACATGCGTGCTAACAAGGCTCTTTTGTACAAGCATTTTTTAATATTGAAGATGGTTTTAACCCCTTAAGGACCATAAGTGCAGATTTTGAACAACGAATGACCAGGAACACCTCCCAAACTCACCGAAATGCATTTTTTCATGCATCAATTTTTTTTGAAGATTCTTGTATTTTTTCTTTAACATTTGTACTGTTTAGATCATGCAGATTTTGCTTTGTAAAATTTTATTATTCAAAGGGTATCAGGAGCTAGCCTCAAAAAGTATTTTTTTCAGTTCAAAAAATGACCCTTTATAACGACTTGAATAAAAAAATCATATAAAAATCTTCAAAAATCACTATGATTAGAACTTAGCATTTTGAGCTTATAGGAAAGAAATTCTTGAAAAAATCATAAATATTCAATCTACAATTGATTTTAGAAGAAGTTTTCAATTTCTGGCTTCAAATTTTATTGTACAATATTGGTTTGTGTATTTGTTGATCTAACCATTTGGATGTGATCTATAAATCATATTTTGCAACTACTATTTTAAAGTCACCATTAAAATATTGTTATAAGTTGCATTTTATAATAGATCTTCACAATTTTGGAAATTTGGACAATCCCCTACTGTTTAGGGGTTAAGATCATTCCCTTTGGTGAAATCTCTTCATCATAAAGTTTTTCAAAATTGAAAATTTTAGTTTAAAAAAACATTGTTTTTTTTACAAATTAAAATTAAAAAGTACCTATTTGCAAATTTTGCTACTTCATGAAACTTTTCTAGTTCTACTACTTAGAGATTTTTTCTATGCTTTTTCTTTTTTGGATACCTTCTTCTCAAAGGTGTATACATTAAAAAAAATTCACATTTTTGAATTTTTTTTTTAATTATATAGTACTCTTGAAAGAAAAAATGAGTATTGTAGAAAATGCTACAAAAATTGGTCGATCTTTCTTGCAACCACCCAAGCCTACTAAATTACATTTAGGTATTTAGCAAAATGACTATTAAAAAAGTATTCTATTGCATAGAAGATTTCTACTCTATATGGCCATGCTACAAGGTAAATTAGAGTCTAAAAATTCTTCTATATGGAGAATTTCATTAAAATGTAAAAATTCCTTCATTAGACCAGGCGGTTTGAAATCTATACTAGTTCTAGATGTTTGAAATCTACATTTGTCCTAGATTTTTCAGACCACCCGGTTTAAAAGCTACATTATTCCTATATTATTGAACTCTACAACAGTCCTAGATGTTTGAAATCTATATTAATCTTAGATGTCACTTTGGCTTTTCTAAAGGCTTTTCAGACCTTATGGTCTGAAAATGGCATAGGAGTATCGCCATTTTAATGAAATTTGCCATCTATAGAGTAGCTTGACTTAAGAGTACATCTAAATAGAAAATAGTGAAAATATTTGTTGGTCAAGTGATTTAACTCACTTATAAGTAAGGTAGAATGGCCCATTATGGATAAAAGATCTATTATGGACACCTACGGAATGATCTTTATTTGTTTTTTTCAATAAATGAGATTTGGGCCACAATCAATCCCTTAGGTGACGATAATAGAGTGATTAGTGATTATATTAGGAACTTCCACCTTTTGAGTGCAAATTCATTGCAAGAAGTGCCTCTTTAGGCCTTCATTTTGTGGCCATGTTAGAAAATATTGTAAACACTTTGGGTGAGTAAGATGACCATTATTGTATGTTTTTTTTGTTAATTTTGGGGTAGTCTACAAACTTTTTTAGGCCACAATGGGCATCACATTTCAAAAATTTATAACAAATTCATACTTTGTCAAAAAAACATAGTTTCAATTATTCTTGCCTTTCTTCATACTTGTCTTTATGTGGGAAAAAAAATAAAAAAATTTCAAAAATGGCATGAAGGAAAACTCCTAATTTTGCCCGCAATGGATTGTTCTAGCTTACTGTATCAGAGCATTGCCACCAAGCTTTGCCAACGGCCTCTGCAATGCTACTCCAAGCTTGCCACGCTTCTCTAGAGAAAAATGGCTTTACACAAGCATCTCTTTACAATATAAGTTATGTCATTCCTCACATATTCACTTCCACATTTGTTCAGCAATGGAGGGCCTTTGTAGTAGATACAAATTTTACACTCATGTTAACTTGGTGAACTTTGATTATAGCCTCAACAAAAGGCATGGAGGTTGCGAGAAGCAAGAGAAGAAGGAGAAGAACTTTAGCAGGGATTTTAATCCTTAGTATCCAAGCGCCTCAAATATGGCATCCTAAAATTGAAAGATTGCGACCTTTGACTATTATAGTCTTTTCAACGGTACGATCAATCATTTGTCCATTTTCCCTCATCTTTGAGCCTGTCTCTACTACCGATCGGGGTCAATATCTATGAATCTCATTTTGGGTGACATTTTGATTGGAATGATATCTAGGCGCTTAGGAATTAAGGGATGGTTGGTGTGGAGCATCCAGTCTTCAATGTACCACCGCATCTCACGAGCCAGTAAATGCCTCGCCACTTCTTGATACAGTAGAATCTCTCTAAGTTGATCGGTCCCGGATCGGTTTGACAAATTGGTTTATAGAGGTTTATTGACTTAGAGAGGGTCATTTTTAGTCACAACCTTTGTTATGTGGCCTAGTCCGGGACCGGTCTGACATGATTAGTTTACAGAGGTTTATCAACTTAGAGAAGATCAACTTAGAGAGGTTCTACTGTATCACTTCTTGATACCGTGGTCAAATGGAGTGCCCAACCGGTGGTGATGCTGTCAGTGTAAACGCTATCCCGGGGATGACTTGCTCCGCCGACCCTTCGGTCCTGTGAACTGTCGACACGGTTAGAATGGAGGATCTTTCTCCTCCGCTCGTGAACGCCATGGCAGGCCTCGTCCGCACCAACAATTGTGCGTTGACTTGATAACCCCCACTCGCACGAACTCCAGATAACTTCAGTTAGCTTCCTCCTGCAATCTCAACAACCTCTCATCCTCCTAGTACCGAAACTTCTTTCCTTTCTTCGACTCAAGTGGCCTGGCAGGGAAGGAACAACCCAACAACCAACACAACACCCACCCGACCCAAGACAAGAAAAGTTCATGGTTTTATAGTTTCACGGTTTCAGGGTTTTACAGTTTAGACCGGTACAGTAGTCATTGTGTCCTCAAGTTATGATGATCCACTTCAAGTGGGATTTCTGGCAATAGATACATGTACGATAATGTTCGAAGCAAAATCCGCAAGTTACACTACAGTTTACCAAATGAGGCAGGGCTTCCTTTCGCATCCTTGAAAAAGGGATCCTTGCAGTGAACAAAATTGTCTTATATGGCTCCTCAGTCAACCCCAACTCTTGAATTAACTGAGAAAGTGAGAAGTCCCTCCCACCAGGCATCTAGCAAAGCATAGGGGAGGACCAATTCAATGCCTGATTATACAATGTTTTGTACTTATGATCCTGTGTGCCACTGGGTGGGGTGGGATGGGAGAATCAATTCTGTTTCAAGGAATCACCAGCGCAACAATTCAGGGTTCAAGGGACGGAGGACTGGCTAAACTCCGCCAAGTGAGTGAGTGAGTGAGTGAGTGAGTGATTGAGTGGGTATCCTCTTGCAGATCCTGTCTCGATGGCCATGGCGATGGCGAAGAATGCTCATATCAATGGCCATGACGTTCCTGCAGCATCACCGACACCCGCAGTCGGCCCTGCCCTGGAGATGGTCACATTCTCCGCTATCATGGACGACATTATCTTCCCCGATGGCCGCGCTTCCAGGGCCTGCCTCGGGGGAGGAGGTGACCACCCCTACCCTCGAAGAGATCGAGAGCTCTAGAACTCCAGTCTTTCTATTAATTTTGGAGTGTTGAATCCCCTCTTGGGGTCTTGTGTGTTTGCGAGTGAGATTTGTGGTTCGAAAGAATCTGTGTATGGGGGTGGGGAAGAATGATCAGTCCCACTTCGAGGCTCCAGGGGTAGTACAGGGTCGGTTGTCCAGGGCTGGATCTGTGGAGGGATCTTAATTGTATGTGCGTGCACGTGTTGGTCGTTTTGGGAGCGATTGGAGTGGTCTGTGGTGGGTTGCAGTTTCAACGAGCAAGGTGTATAATTAATGGATGGATGGATTGCAGGACCTCAAACTGCTTTTGGAGCTCTTCTTTGGTGCTGGAATGGCGAGAGGTCAGTTCTTTCAGATTCATCATCGTCAGATCTACTGAGCGTCTTGGAAGTGGAGATTTTGTGACGTTTGTGATTCTTCTGTGCAGAGTGGGGCTAGCCAGTGGTGTCGGTGTAGACTTCCCAGATTTGTGGAAAAAGTGGCTGGAAAATGCGGGCGTTGACGTCGGCGGCCTTGTGCTGTGGGCATGTCCGACTCCGAGAGTGTGGCACTTGAGGTGCCTTCAATAATCCCCCTTTTTGTTTGTTTGTTTTCCTCAACAAGCTTGGTCTGTTTGCATCTGAAGTATGTACACTTACAAGATTGCCCACGAGATTGCACTCCTCAACACATAGCATGTCTGTTTCAGACACAGGATGAATAATCTATGAATTTCATTTGAGGTACGAGGCTCTCATATTCAGTTTGTGTACATTTTAGGCAAGAATCTACAGGGGTCAATTGGGACCAAGGGTTGCAACTAGGTGTAGTTACCTTGCTCTCAATGGAAGTTTCCTTGTGTAATATGTACGCTCCCTTATATGCTTACCAAAATGCAAATTGCAGTGAACCTTTGGATGGATCTATGCAGACTTTGGAGGACGATCACATACAAGCAGAGGTATAGTATGCACGGCAGAGACCTGAACTCAATTTGAGATTTTGGGTCATTTTAGTAACTGTTTTGATGCAAATCCTTTATAATTGAGGGGTCTTGCAAGGCCTCTTTGAACAACGGTCTTTTATCTGAAGGAGATGATATTTATCTGCTTCATGTGGCAGATCCAGAGACTGTCTGGGGATGACTGTCCGTGGGAAATGCTGCTGCCTGAGCTGAATGTGCTCCCTCCGCTCTACCAGTAAATTAACACTCTTTCAATCACTTGAAACACCTGAAAGTAGTCCTTTACATGTAGACCTTGACTTCAATCTAATATGGTGCAGTGATTCGTATCCCTGCGTTTCTGAAATTAGTATCGTCTCTTTTGAATTATACTTTGTCATCCAATCCCAATCCCTGGAGGTATTGGCTACAAAACCTTGCAGCTCTACAATGGGCAGGGTTTATGTTAGAACTGGCATTACACTTGGCAGGGTTTAACATGGCTAGATTTTCTAAATCACCTTCGGTTGTTTTTTCTCCTGTTGAGCCTAACTGGATAGTCTGTTCCTCTTCTGTCTGTCGTGAAATCTAGGAAGGCAAAGACGTATCATGCTGCAGTGCCTCCCAGTGGGCTTGCCATCGACTTTCTTCGGACTCTAAGGTCGGGTGCAGCAATTCTGAGCGTTGAAGTCTTCGGTCTTGCCGAAGATGTGGTTCCACATTCTGAGCTTCAGTATGCAATCCTTGACCCATCATCAGCTTATTTTCAATAGAAATATAGATTCCCGACAAATGTCACCTCTATCTGGTGCTTTTCCAAGGGGACCATTTGTCAGAGTACCAAATTATGTCATTTGAAGAAAATCAAACCCCAGGCTAGACGTTTTCTAGATAACCTAGCTGCATTACAGTTGACAGGGTTTGCTTTAGAAACTGTGTTAAAATGGAATTGCAATTGATAGGGTTTAGCATGCCTAGTTTTTTCTAAATAATCTCTTGCAGATTTCTACTAGTGTTTATGCATGCATGATTGACTACTCAGTCAGGAGTTACTCCCTTGTATTGTCATAGTACTGCTTTACGCACATCTACAGAGAAATTGATTGCAGAATAACCCACTGATTCTTAAATTAGTCTAGCGGCTTACCTTGGTCTTGCCTTGGTCTTTCTTGGAACAATTTGCCACAGTCTGTCTACCCTTCCCCCAACCCCTAGAGTTATCGCTGGACTCTGCACAGGAGCTCTCACCTGAGATGAAAAGAGATGCTGAGCAGGAGAACAATATTAGTAACATGCTTCTGCCACAGGGCCTTGGTTTCCGTGGGTCACATTTTCTCTCCTAACGAGAGAGAGGCTGTCTCTCTGGTTGGAGCTGGGACACCTCTGGAGCTGATCGAGCGGCTATCAAAACTGGGTGCTGAGGTGCACTTTTACGCAATCCCTGCCACTTTGACTCTCAATCATGTGTATGGTCCATTTCGTAAGTTGGACAATAAGCTT
Organism: Pseudisothecium myosuroides; assembly: GCA_951799445.1. Lineage (NCBI taxonomy): Eukaryota > Viridiplantae > Streptophyta > Bryopsida > Hypnales > Lembophyllaceae > Pseudisothecium > Pseudisothecium myosuroides. The sequence continues at coordinate 4,634,449 of OX637288.1, read as the reverse complement.
AGTAGACGATGTCTGAGTTTTCAGGGTTTAGCGAGTGTACAATCCAGTTTTATTAGTCCCTTTCTGCAGTTTAATTCTTCCATTTAGTCCGGCCAGAGTTCCCATCAATTCAATTAATTGATTGCATACACTTGAGCATAGTTACCCTATTGAAAAGGACCTTTGAGTCAGACCATAATTAATACTTTTGCAGATTGTTGTGTTACGACGGGGACATCTGGGCAGTATTGTTCACCGGTAAGAGCATGCATGTGCTACTAGTTTGGAAACAAATATACACATTCTTGTTAGTCCTCCTCCTCTCTCTTTCTCTTAATATCTGATGACTTGAATTGGTCTCTTTGGCTTTCTGAGAAATGAAATGTAGTCCAGCCTAGCCCCAATTTATGCCCTGAAATATCGAGTTGATGAGATTGGTGGGTGGTCCTGTGGGGTGTCAGATCGGATACTGAAGAGACGTGGGATGTTCCGGCATTTCATACAATATTCTCTGACACGAGGGAAGAGAATGGTGACCTGCACATGACCAAATTGGATGTGAAGGCCATTGTCGATCCTACGGGATGCGGCAACTCCTTCTGTGGAGGCTTTCTTGTCGGATGGTCCAAGACGCGGAACTTGTTAACCGCAGGTCTCTGGGGAAGTGTTTCCGCCAGCTTCAGTAAGCCGTTCTTCTCTTACTTCTCTCCATCTGCCATTCGTGCAAACCCCTGTTGAAACAGCATGTTGAGATGAAAGAAACAGCATCTAAAAACAGAGAGTTTGCAATAAACTGGAGTTTTTTAGTAATAGTATAAATTGTTTCAAGAACTACCAATTTCATTAGAGAAAGAATCCTCGTTATGATTCACTTGGATCACTCTACTGATACGAAGACCTACGCATGAAAATCATGGGGAAACACAGCTTCCCTTCCACTTTTTTGAAACAATGCACCTTCAATGAAAACTGAATTTAATCATGTTGCTTGTAAACCCTCTGTTGAAACTTACAGCTCTTAAAATCACAAGATTGGGATATTGTTTCAACAGTTCGTCTAGAATTGTCATGTATCGTTGGTGTCAAGTGCCCTTTTAACCTTCTTCAAGGATACTTAAGAAGCGAGTTCTTTGTTTAAGGAGGCGGGTCTGTGTGTCGAAATCTGCGTTTCCCACCGTCCAAAGTTGGAACTTATTATAAATCTAAGTTACTTGCAGCATCTTTAACTTTGAACTAGTTCTGGAGCGTAAATGATACATATTCTTGTCACTGTATATAGTCTTAGCTCCTGAACCTGATTGCAGTGTTGGAGTACGAAGGCCTCCCTCCACCTTTGGTTTCTCAATGGAGGACTGTAGCCCAACGGCGTCTTGGTCTTCTGCAGCCACATGTGAAACGAATTTCTTTTCATTAGGATCCTCTCTTGAGCAGTTGGCCTTATTACTAGACACTGGTCAGTTGTTGTGTGTTATTTTTTTTTTTGACAAATGAAAGAGATTTCTTATTATTCAAAGAATGCATTATTTGAATACTGTATGTTAAAGTAGGAGGATTCAATGTTTTAATTTAAAGATCACTTAAAATTAACATTTTGACAGAGGTTTAGGTGGGGAAAATCTTCTCTGTAATGTGTTCCACTGTTCCTATTGTCTAACATTTTAGAGCGTAGCTTTATTAAGCAAGCCAAAAGGTTTTATTAGTAAAAGGCTAGAAGTAGAATATTTTGAAATTGTTGTTAGATATTTAGTTTTGACTCCTAAAGTTCTTTGTCTGTTTGGGGGCAAGAACTCTCGGGGGGTGAAGTGGTAGAAGTAGCCACATAGGTACGAACAAATGTAGGGTGCCAAAAAAACACTATAGCTAAAAAATTATAAAGTGATTATTTATACTATAGTGTATGTAAAATGTCATTGGGTGTATTGTAAATACTATAAGGTTTGGAATAATGGAAGGCATTAGGAAAAAATTAGACTTAAGATACCCCCTTTTTTATTAATTTAGTGGGACAAAGTCTTAATTAGGGATTTAGGTTTAGCATTTAACTCTACATTTATTACAAAGTCCTTTTGCTCTAAATTCTTTAAGCTCTCATAATCTAGCTTACATAGCAATCTTAGTCTGGAATTAAATGAGATTGCAATTGAATATGAATTAATATGCAGTCTGTACTTATAACTTAATTCCATAAAAAGTAATAAATTTTGAACACATACAAGAGTGCATTCAAAAATGCATATCCCCCAAAGCAGTATCATTAGAAAGGTTGACTGAGTTTACAATCCAGGTAGACTAAGTTTACTATCAAAGCCTCAATAGTTGGATTCTGAATTTTTTTATACAAATGAAACAAAATTGCATTCTGATTTTTGAAGCTGCAATTATCTACTCTTTACATGAATACCAATATTGTTACTGAAAATCTGTAAATGAGGCCAAGCCACTTGGGGCTGGTGATTTCATTTTCTTCCTTTTGCAATGAAATTCCATTTCATTAGTGTAAAAAGAATTTTAAAAATTGTAAATGAGAAACTTGTCACAAATTGAGCTTATAGGTTTGGAATGTATGTTGTTTGTGATGATGACAAGAAAAATCCATCAAGCTCAATAGACTTGATACGAAGACAAAAGCATTGTTTTGCATCCAATATGATACTTGATCCATTGATCTGAGCAAACACATCTCAAATTTATTAGATTTATGAAATTCCCAAGCTTGGTGATAAAAAACTTCTTGAAATATTTCCTAATAACTTTTCCTTGAAAGACAAATGGAATTGGCATCTAACGCAAGTTGCTGCATATTTTTTGGAGCTTTGTGGAATTAGATATGAATTTCTAGACGTCGAAGTGCTAAGGAATTAAGAAACTTTCTAATTGTGAACCCTAAACTGCCCTACACCAAATTCTGAAAATTGTGATTAGTATAAAAAAATTGAACTAATATAGCATATATGGGCAATTTTGTTAAAATGGAGGTATTCCAAGTGCCACTTTGATAGTGTGCCATTTTCACCATCTAGGACAGATATAGATTTTAGAACAGACGTTCTGAACCATCTAGGACAGTTATAGATTTTAGAACAGCCTTTCTAAACTGTTTTCATGCCATTTTAAAAAAATATTGCCATTTTAACGAAATTGCCCATATATGATATATTCATTGCAATTGGAAATTACAATTAATGTATGCCCCTCTTTTAATGGACCACATTAGAAAATTACATAATGATAGGGTGCAAAATAAACAATAGACAAAAAATAATATTTTTCCATTAAATACCTAGTGTTCGCACCTATATCCTTATTTTTTTCAAAGATTGCACTTCCTGAGCAAGAACTATTCCAAATTACTTTGTTGTACAACAATGCTAAATTCTTTATCTTTATTGCTTGTTAGATGATTCATTTGTAGAATGCTTTAATTAACTTGTTGAAAAACATACCAATAAGAAAGCACTAATAACTCCAAAAAATGAATGAAAATATCAATCCCAGTGGCACAAATGAACATTGTAGTAGGCAATCTAAACCTATCGTTTTTGTTTTCTTAAGAATGTTCAAAATTAGATCAACCATTGATTTGAGAATGTTGAGCTTTAGCTTCTCTTACTTGTAACATTTTCATTGGTGATGATTTGCTTTTCTTCAAAATTGATTCCAAACAACCACCTTGCTAAGTTACTTGTAGGTAATGCCCAAGCAAACATTCTCCCTACCATTATTGGCATATCACTCATCATATTGATAATACATAGGGTGCAAGAATTGAACCCTCCCTTGCACTTTGGGATCAATATAGTAGGAGAATCTCCCCCTCGGCCCTTGAGAACCTTCCTAAGAAATTCACTAATCTCCAAAAAGAGCTCAAAACCCATCACCAAAAAGTTTTCTCCAATGGAGAATTTTTAGATTTTTCTTAAAAAAATTTTAAATTGGAGAAAACTTTTTGGTAATGGGTTTTGACCAAAAGACGAACCAAAATAATGTTTCATACCTTGGAAAAAAAAATGCAGAAAAGAGCTTTCTTTGTGGACTTGTACACCACATAAAAAAAAAGTATTTTTTAAAAAACCTTTGGACAGTAGCTATAAGTCTACTAGAAGACCATTCTTTCAAAGTTTCAGCTCAAAATTCATTTTTTGGGGTTAAAAAAAGTGCAAACCTCCCCTAAATCATCCATTGTGAGAAATTATCGGAGCAGTTTAAAACTAGTAAATTATTTTTGAAAATTACAAAAAAAATTAGGCAAGGTATATAATAGTTATGAGTAGCTTCCCTATGAATTTTGAGTCATTTGGAGCTAAAACACAAAAGTTATGGCCAAAAAAAAAATCAAAAACTAAGGTGTGACAAAATGCAACAAATAGTACAAGTATTTCTTGCATTCACCCTCCCTCAGTATTCACTTTAGCCTTAGAATGAACCTCCAAGTATATGGGGGAAGAGGATCTTGTAATTTTTCAAGCTCCACTTCAATGGCTAAAGAACACTAGAAATAATATATTGCCATAAGTCAAGCCTATAAATATTTCTCTTCAAAGTTACACATGAGAATATGTGAAGAAAAATTCAAGGAAATAGATACTTTGATAATTGTATATTTTTATTTTAAAATAAAATTTACATGTTGTAGACATCAAAGGGGATTTTGTTCAACCAATTACATCTCAAAGAAAAATATTTTTTTGATCTTGGCCAACGCTTACACAAGGAAAATACATTTTAAGGACATGTGTAAGAGAAAGAGAATACTATTTTAGAAGCTCTTTGCCAATCTATTTATCTGAGAAGATTTTCTCAATTCTCAAATCTCAAATTTCAAATCTTTTGTTGTTTTTTGGAATAAAATTTGTTGTATAAACACACCAAATGACATCTAATCAAGGATTGCTTAAAGATAGTTAAATTTTATTGAAACTATGAAAAATCATAGAGATGTGAAATAATCATATGGCCAATTGAACATTCATAATATTAGATAAAATGCCAGGCCATTCACTAGAAGGCTGTTTTACAAGAGGGAAAGGGGATCTACGTTTAATTTTAATCAGTTGCACTTTTGAAGAGGAAAGGGATATTATCTCCCTAATTATGTTCAATTGACATGAATTGTTTAATGTGGATTCCTATGAAAGTGGTTAGAAATGGGACTAGCGTATGAGTAATGTGATTGGAGATTTGGAGTAAGTTTATTTCTCTTCAATTCATCCAGTTGGCTTTCAAGTTGGAAAAATGATGTGATTGGGAATTTGGAGTATTGTAATTGGGGATTTGGAGCAGGTTTATTTCTCCTCAATTTAGCAAGTTGGCTTGCAAATTGGCAAAGTGATGTGATCCCGGATGTGATTGTGAATTTGAAGCAAGTTTACTTCCGCTTAGTTCAATCAATTGGCATGTGAGTTGTCATAGCAATGTGATTGGGAATTTGAAGTAGGTTTATTTCCCCTTAGTTCAGTCAGTTGACATGGGAGTTGTCATAACGATATGATTGGGGATTTGGAGTAGGTTTATTTCCGTTTAGTTTAGTTAGTTGGCATGCGAGTTGTCATACCCATGTAATTGGGGATTTGGAATAAACAATTCAGATCTGCTTGTAAACTACATTTATTATTCAGAATGTATTGAAACAAAATCAAATTACATTTCATGAAATTCACACAAGTTGACAATGCAGATGTAACACATTTAATAGGCTCCCTATTCCACTATTAATAGCTTTTTTTGTCAATGCTTGATGGCCCACTCAAAGGCTAGTTTTTTCTCTAATGAGAACCTCCTTTTGTCTTTCCATTGATAATTTAAATTGATTTTTTGAAGCTTCCTCAAGGAATGATAATAGGATGAAGTACACTTTTCAAAACATCCATCATCCACCAAGTGAATGAATGAGCACTTTGGAATTATCTTGAAAATCTAACCAAATTGCTATTTGTAGTATTTTTTTTTTTGTTCAATATTAAGTTTCAAAAATCTAATATTGAAATATAATGTTTTATGATTTTTCTATTTAAGATTTTGTGCAAGAATTTTGATTGCAAATCTTGAATTTTTAGTGCTTAAGGTCTCTTGGAGATGAACTTCAATTACACTAGAACTTAGACCAAAAGAATCACATTTGAAATTCATTTTGCCTTGTTCCTACAAGGGACAAAATGGATTTTGGGCAAGCTCTTACAATCTCAATGATTTTTTGAAACTTTTTGTAAAAATAGAAAAATACTTTAGCTTTCTAGGAATATAATCTTTATTTCAATTGGTGCATAGACCAAAAGTTATGGCACAAGAATCCCAAATTTTAGTTTGGCAAGAAGGAAAAAAATCCACAAATTTTTTTATTAAATAATTTAAATAGAATTCATTTTTCATAGATTTGTAATATTATCAATTCTCATATATTCATCTTTCATTCATTTTGCAACTGAATTTTCACAATTTCAAAAACAAAAAGTTTCACAAGATTATAATCTTTTGCTTGAACAATCTCAAACATTGAGAGTAGCTGTGTGTGTTTCAATTCCATCATAGAGCTATTAACAATTTTTGTTTTTCCTTCAATCTTGAACCTATTTCTACTTCAAAAAAATTAATGAGTGAAAATTTAGTGTATGTTTTTTCAAATTTTTTTTTTTAGAATCTCAATTGAATTTTTCAACATAAAAACTAGAAATTCAAATTAGTAGTGCAAAGATTTTAAGTTAAAAAGATTCAAAGGCAAAAAAACTAATCAAATAAGGTGCCAAAAAACTTGTTTTTTTCCACTTTAAATGCAAATATCTTGCAATCTACAATGTCAAAGTTTTCGGAATTTCTCCCACACATTCTTACACTAGTCTAATACAAGATAATGTGGACCTTATTATATGAAGAAAAAAACAATTTTTATAATTTTTTGCTCTTTGCTGTAGAAATGGCAATTTGAGTGCTTTTAGATGGAAAAAAGGCCTTAGAACTCTAGAGGTTGAAAAAATTGTAAAACACATTTTGATAAGTTGTAAATTGATTATGGTTATTAATGGTTTGTTCTTTACCCTCATATTTTTTTTATGACCACTATTTTAAATTTGGAAAGATCCTTGTGTGTATTGAGATTGAGAGAACTATCATCAAACATATCTATGACAAATTTGGTCTCAAATTTGAAGAAAATTTTGAGTATTATTCAAGAAGAAATTTATAAAAATACTTTGCAAAGCATTTCTATTCTTGAGCAGATGGAATTATTAGAATTCATTGCAAAAAAAGTTGAAAGGTGTTTTGTACGTGGATGAATATATATACTTTAAATCTTAGATCAATAAATGATATTTCATCTATAATGTATATCCACAACCGCTCAACAAACCAAATGTAAAAGACAGTACCAACATTAATCATTTACTTTATTTTCTTTTTTTTGTCTCGCAAAATCCTACACACTTGACATTCTATTCACACCTCAACATATTACTATACTAGAGATCAAGGTTGACATTCCTTGCCAAGTAATTATTTAAAGTTGACAAGTGTGATTTGATATAGAAAGATTTGTTTTATTCACATAAAGAAATTGTTTCTTTAAAAAAAATTTATCCCCAAATTAATGGCATCTGTTTTGAAGGATATTTTTTGTTGACCCCAAACATTGTGTACAAATACAAACAAATATTTTGAACAAAGAAAATATGACATTTGCAATTTTGTTTTTGCTATAAATGAGAACTGTTCTTAGATTTTTACAATCCTAATAGAATGTGCCTTTTGTGCCTTTCTAAAATCCTATATATGTGACTATATTGAGAACTCATTGTATCCAAGACAATAACTTGTTAGTAATTGAAAAATAACCACTAATTCTTTAGAAAAAATGGAAAATATAGTGACATACAAAATTGACTACTTAATTGAAAAATCCAGCTTTGGCAAGCAATCTTTGGCTATTTAAATCACAAACAATCAAAGTGATTGATTGAAGTGTGCATACATGTAGTCTTGTTTATGTGCATGAAAAAAAAATCTTAAAAGATAATAGGTTTTTTCCAAATAGAAACATTGAAGCGACTAGGGTTTCTATCCTCAGTTTTATTTGTAGCCACCCTTACAACTTCATAGACGTTTTGAACATTATTTTGTGTACATTATTGTGAGATCTTTGGTGCATTTGAACTTTGTTTGTACAGATTGTATGGTGGTGAGGGTTAACGTTCTTTCAATTGTTCTTGTATGGCTCCATCATCTTAAGACACAAAAGCACCATGCATTGGTATAACTTCAAAGTAGCAATTCAACACAACAAATTGCGAGACAAATTGCAGCTTTGAAAAAAGTATCTATGTGACTTGTGGTTGTTTGCCAAAGTTGGCTTCTTGAGCAAAGTACTCAACTTTGTTCATCACTATAGATGGCTTTAAACTTCAATAATTTGTCTAATAGCCTCTAGCACCCAATATAGTAGTAATTCTTTGCGACATGCTCTTACACGATGCCATGCAATCCTCTCCATTGAAACTAGAAGAGACTTTATAATATACACTCTCCTACAATTCTTGAATTCCTCTTGGAGGTGTAGAAAATTTGTTCAAATTGGTCGTTTCAAGAGAGCCCAAAAATGCTCCATGGGATTCAAATTTGGTGATTGAACAAGTCACTAGAAAACTTGAAATGGTTGTGATGTAAGCCATCCCTGCACCATCTTGCTTGTATATTTTGGATCATTATCCTAAATTGAAATACCAAGTTGTTTGGAACCATATTGTAATGCCAAATTGGAGACCATAAGAAGTTTTCCAAAATAATTTAAACACATGCTAATCCATCTTATTTTCAATTTTGTAACAAGCTTTGGGTTCCAAGGTTGTTATACAACTCCAAATCATACCATGCCCACCACCATGCTTGACTATTTGATGTACATGTTGTGGTAGGACACAATCTCCATCTCTATTCTAACACCATGACCTATCATCAAAATTAAACTTGTTATCTTTGTCTTATCATTAAAGATAACACATTTTCAATCATGAACTATCCAATTTGTATACCTTTGAATAGCTTCAACCATACCATAACATGTCTTTGTGCCAAAAGGGACTTCTTTTGTTGCACATGCGTAGCCAAATCTTCCTCTTTGGAAGCATGCCTCACAATGATATTAAACTCGTTTTTACTTGATTTTTTTTGAAATTTTGTTGCTATCTTCAATGCAGCTAAAAGACAACCTTCTGTGAGCATAATCACATGTCACCTCTCTTTCACACTAAGATGTCTTAGGCACCCTCTTTTTTGCTTCTCAATCTCCCTAGCAATCTCCTTTCTTAGGTGAACTACTCAAGATTGACTCATGCCAGCTAAAATTGCAACTTGCCTTATCATATTGAATCACCACTTCAAAGTTGCACCAATGCATAGTACTTTTGTGTCTTACTGATGATGGAAGCATACAAGAACAATTGAAAGACACAATCTATATAAGCAAAGCTTCACAATGCACCAAAGATCTCACAATAATGGGCACAAAATGATGTGCAAATGAACTATGAAGATGGAAAGGTGGCTACAAACAAAACTGAGTACAAAACCCCTAGTCACTTTCATGTTTCTATTTGGAGAAAGCATATTACCTTTTGAGATTTTGTTTTCACACATGAACAAGACTACATGTATGCACACTTCGATCAATCACTTTGATGGTTTGTGTTTTAAATCGCCAGACTGCTTGCCAAAGTTGGATTTTTCAACTGAGCACTCAATTTTGCTCGACGCTACACCGCATGAATCTAAAATACACTTTTGATGAATACACTCACAATATAGATCCTGGCAAATCTACCTTCACTAATTCAAAATACATTTATGCAGTTGATTGTTAATTAGAAAATTCTAATAATAGCCATTCTAGTCTCTGTCCTCAGTCATACACACCACATTATCACTGCACGACTAGAAGGTGTCTTTGTCATGAAAAAATAACTAACCTCTTAGTAATGTTTAGGCCTATGTTCAGCACATAACCAAATGGCGTTGAGATGTTTTCAGGGGCATGAATGTTACTCCCTTGCATCACCAAAAATCTCCACAAGAACAAACACCATCCCGAAAGTGGTGAAACCTATTTGCATCTCTAGCGATGATTTCTCGCTTGGTAATCTTTGAAATGAGCTTCGTGGCCATATGGCAGTCGCCACAAACGCGAAGATTCTTTGATATTACAATGGGAGTTTGAGAGGGGGTCCTCAATAGACCAAATGCAATTGCAAGCCTCTCGCTATGATGACAAAGGACTCGTTCCTTTTCACTCTCCTCCACATCGTGTAACACGTACCGTGTATCTGGATGATAGCCAAGGTATTTTATCTCCAGATGCAACCTCTGAAGCTCTGCGTGGATTTCTTCTGTCAGTGGATGTGTCTTGTCATCGGAATAGAACGTATGAACTTGACCACCCACTTCTATCCAGCTTTGTCCTGGCTTCTTCACGACTCCTCGCTCCTGTATCACCTTCCTCATTCTGGCAACTTCCTCCCACTTTCCCGCAGCTGCATAAATGTTTGATAAAACCACATAGACTCCGTTATCAAGAGGATCTAACTCAAGTTTCTTCTGGGCAGCTTTTTCAGCAAGTTCCACATTGCCATGCACCTGGCAAGCACCCAACAAGGCACCCCACAAACGCGAGTCCGGCTCAATCCTCATATTCTCTATGAATTCTACTGCTTCATCAAGCAATCCAGCACGGCCAAAAAGATCCACCATGCAGCCGTAGTGCTCCAGGCCGGGCTCGATGTTGTAGTCCTTCATGGAATTGAAGTGATGCAGACCTTCTGTTACAAGACCTGCATGAGCGCAAGCTGACAAAACACCTACAAATGTAACAAAGTCTGGTTTCACTCCTTCCTGTTGCATCTGATGAAAGAGATCCAGAGCCTCCTTCCCGCGCCCATGCTGAGAAAAGGCTGTGATCATGGCAGTCCATGAGTACACATTCTTAACAGGTAGCTTTTGGAAAACGTGCCGTGCATCTTCAATGCTCCCACACTTGCTGTACATGCTTATGAGCCCGGTTCCAATGAGCACGTCAGAGTCACATTGAGCTTCAGTGACTAGGGCATGGAGCCGTCTACCTTCCTGTAGCGCATCTGGGCTTTCACACGCATTGAATAACCCAATGAACGTAATTTTGTTTGGCTTGATGTCCATTCTCTTGAAGTATTCAAAAGCAACTTGGCTTTGCCCATGTTGAACAAAACCTGCGATTATGGTGTTCCAGGAAACTAAGTCACGCTTGGGCATCATGTTAAATACTGTCTCAGCTGACATGATATCACCGCATCTGACGAACATGCTTAAAAGAGCATTGCTGATATGAGGGTCGGACTCCAAATCAGCTTCCTTAAACAGTGAATGGACCCACTTGCCGGCATCAGAGCTCTTACAAGCATTAAGGATGCTTGTATATGTACTATTATTAGGTTTAACTCCTTCTCTCAGCATCGCTTGGAAAGTAGCCAGCGCCTCCTCGTGTTGATCAATTTGGACATATGCTGTAATCATGGCATTCCAAGAGACCACATTTTGCTTAGGAATCGTTTCAAAAACAGTACAGGCATCCTTCAAGCTGCCGCACTTGGCATACATACTAAGAAGTGCAGTCCTCACCCGAGGATCTGAGCCATAACCAGCTTGGGTGATGTGGTTGTGAATCTGCCGACCTCTTTCCAGTGTGGCACAAGCACCAAGAATACTCATGAAAGTCACCCTATTAGGCTCCACCCCTGATTCAATCATCTTGTAAAAAAACCTGAAAGCTTCCTCCAAGAGTCCATGCTGAGCGAACCCTGCAACCATAGCCGTCCATGACACAACATTCCGCTCTTTCATCTTATCAAAGATTTGAAGCGCATCCCCCATACTCCCACACTTGGCATACATACTCAACAGAGCAGTCCCTACGTAAAGATCTGCGTCCAATCCGACTTCGTTCATTCGAGCATGGACGGTCTTCCCTTGATCCAGAGCTTCAGGGCTACTGCAAGCCCTCAGAAGGCTCACAAAAGCCACCTTGTCCGGTTGCACACCTTCTTCTTCCATGAGTTGGAACACTTTACAAGCTTGATCGAACCTACGATGCTGAGCCAATCCAGTTATCATAGAAGTCCAGGTGATCAAATCTCGTCTTGGCAGATTTTCAAACACTTTAATAGCATCCTCTATGCTCCCGCACTTCACATACATGTTTATCAATGCAGTGCCGACGTAAAGGTCAGTGTCCCATCCAGCTTTCGATGTATGGGCGCATAATTCTCTGCCCCTCTCTAACGACTCTCTGTCTGCACAGGCGTTGAGCATGCTTACAAACGTGTGTTTGTCAGGTTTTGTGGTACTCCGCACCATCCGCTCATACAACTTGAAGGCCTCTTCAAATTGAGTATGACGGACGTATCCACCCAACAGTAGATTCCATGAATACACGTCCCTGTTTAGCATTTCGTCAAAAACTTGCTGCGCGGAGCCCATTTTTCCGCACTTCGCGTACATGTTAATCAATGAGTTCCACATGAATATGTCAGGCTCGACGCTTGAGTTTTTGATGTGCTTGTGAATCCGCTCTCCATCTCCCAAATTTTTCAATTTCGTGCACACCTGAACGCCAAAATAGCTACCCAGTCACATCCAATGGAAGGCAACACCCACAAACGACTCACGGATTTAATTTGACAGATTCGATTCTAATAATTCAAACGGGGCCAAATTTTATATCATTAGAACCACTGAAGAACATTGCATGCGATGACCTAAAACTTTAAATCGAGGAAATAAAAGTTCCCATAAACCCTACAAAAACTAACAAAAAAACTGAAGTTGGGTTTCTTGCTCCGATAGGAGAGATCAAAACCAGTTATATATCAGTCACTCCAAGAAATAGGATCATCTAAATCTCAAAATGAGATAAAAGAGTTCCTCTCACCTGTAAAAGCACGGAATAGGTCTGACGATGAACCTGAATGTGAGGATTCTCCACACAATCCAGTACCTGCATTGCTTCTCTCAATTGTCCTGTCTTACTCAATCTATTAAGAACAGCATTTGCAGTCTGTGTGTCCTTAATTTCACCAACCTCAGTACCCCGCCTTCTTCCGCTCAACGACGTTTTTTGTGCCGCCGATGTGCCAAATTCTCGACGAATACGCACACACGGTCGGCAAGAAAGTGACCATGGCAGCGACAATACCGAAGAGGTCCTGCGTAGTTTAATTTCCAAGGCATTACAGAGCGTAACAAAGAACTCATAAGTACAATAAGCGACTCTTCCACCAGAATATCCAAACGGGGATGGTATATGCGAGGTAATCAAACCGCACCTAATGGCTGTGTGATGGGGTCGAAATGCCTTGCGGATCTGACGCAGTCCAGCTCTGGCCAACGCCCTCGAAAAGCTAGAGCCTACCATTTCGGATTCCCCTCACTTGCGTACGCCTGAGAAATCACATGAATAACAACCAAATGAAAACTTAAAGGCGATGTCTATAAACAACGTCTCATGCTGAAGTTTGAAGTCCGAAATTAACCCCTAAAACAAATTTAAGCCTTTCTAGCAATTTCTAGCAAATTTCTAGCAATTTGAGGAAATTACTATTTGATGCAATTCGATTTATGATTTAAGCAAACCCTAAACCCTAAACCCTACCACTCCTAAACATATATGATTACTGAAGGGAATATATACAAACCTCGTCACTGCCCGAGTACTGACGTGCATCCCACCACGACGCTCCCTCCGAGTAAGATTCGGCAATCCACAAATAGGGAAAGCAGACCGATGACTCGGCTCCTCAGAGAGCTCAAATTTGCAGCACGCTGGCATCGACGCTAACGGACCATAACTACTACACACAAAACATCTCTGCAAGTCCCAGACAGCATCTGCCATTACAGCACCACCTTCACAACTGACACTCAAATCCCAATATCCGCACACAAGGCCACTTCTAACCAACAATTTTCATTCACTCTCCCCACTTCGACCGACTTAGCGCTACAACCAAAACCCACCAAGATTTAGGAGCTTTCAACAAAAATTTAAAAACTCACAACAAATTTCTTTCTAAGTTAAAACCTTCAGATCGAGCGAAAACAGTCTCAAACAACACACAAACAAGGTTCCGATTACATCTACAGACATTCAGGTGAGACGAGCTTATCAATAACTCAATCACACTGCGAATGTTTTAATGGATCCAAAAGAGCATGGAGGCGTATCACCGCTTCTGGAGATCTACACAAAATCAAATTAAGTTTAGGTTTTTGCCCAATCTCCAATGTGTACACAAGGACTGAACGATCGAGCCACTTCGACTGCCAGTACTAAGTAACGATGTCTACAAGGCAAACGACTGCAGCTGCAACAGTAACCTGATTCATGGTTTCTTTCGACAGTTCGAAGCCGGGATCTGCCTAAGCGATGCATACCCTAATCCAGCGAACCTATTCCGGGTATGCACTGAGTTCGGGTATCAGGAAAAATCTCAATCGGGATTTTCGGATATCTGAACATGCGAGAGACCGACCAGTGTCACGTCGTTGCCAGCTGAGCCGCTTCTATTTCGCTCAAGTTAGATGATTCTCATCGTCTGTATGTTTTCATCCATCCATATCGAAAGCTAGTACTGTACCGGTACCTGGCTGTATTGCCGCCCTCTCCCATATCGTCATCGCCGCCATCCCTTCACGAAGGTCGTGGTTTCAATCGCAGCCTATTTCACAATTTTTTCTTTTGGGTGGAACCGGATTGAAGTTCTTCATCAGCTGGTGGCATGAATTTTCTGTTTTTATTTCCTGGCAAGATTTTTTGCAGCTGACGGAATAGAGAAATAGAAATTCGGAATCGAGAGATTTGAGTCATCAGTGGCCAATCCCGGCTTTACGCTTGTTGCGACGCACTTTTGATCTGCTTTCAGTCGTTGTGGTCCACAAATCGTCCTGTTGATTTCCGCGGATGGATGTTCACTTCTGTGGGGGCTCACCCTCTGCTTGAGTGCGTCTCACGGAACGAATTTGGGTTAGCGCCGGCTTGTTTACAATTTCTCTGTCTGTCAGTCCTATTCAATCGTCATCTTCACACTCAATAGGCGTCGTTATTGGCAGTTGAAGTGGTTCGGTTGGTCAGTCCTCGGGTGCGTACCAGAGGTAGGACGAAAACCTAATTTAATTTGATTTTACTCATAGTATATAGTACTACAGTAGTGTAGTTCTCCATAAGCTATGATACAATGGTAGTGAGAGTTACTCCAGGTGTGGGAGTGTGATAGGGTTACTGCCAAGCTCGTCGCACCCCAAAGTGTCACCCCAAAGTGTCACCTTCGGTGACAATTGGAATCTATTCGTATTTTGTTTTTGACTGTTTTCGCTCGATCTGAAGGTTTTGATAAGAAATTCCTCAATTTTTTTTTTGGGATAGCTCCTAAATCTTGGTGAGTACCAGGCGCTAAGTCGGTGGAAGTGGAGAAGCTTGTGTGGGATATTGAGATTTGAGCGTCAGTTGTGAAGGTGGTGCTGTAATGGCAGCAGCTGTATGGGACTTGCAAAGATGTGTAGTGTGTAGTAGTTATAATTCATTAGCGTCGATGCCAGGGTGCTGCAAATTTGAGCCGAGTCTTCGGTCTGCCTTCCCTGTTTGTGGATTGCCGAATCTTACTCGGAGGGAGCGTCGCGGTGAGAAGCATCTCAGTACTCGGGCAACGACGAGGTTCGTATTCCTTTCGATAATCATGCCTGTTTATGTGAGGTTTATGTGCTGTGAATTTGTTGCGTCAATGATATTCGGTTGTCAATTGGAAGGTGGAAACGGTGTTGGTGGAATGTGCGTTCTTGGTTAAGCTTAATTATGCAGGCTAATACAGTATTCATTTTCGTGAGAGTAGTGTGTTTCAGAGCGCCGAAATTGTCAGTTTCGCGTGCCCAGAGCTCTGAAATTCTGACTCGTATAGATTTTAGATTCAGTTAGGCGGTTTAATCTGCGCCAGTGTTACTGAAATCCACTATTCAAACCGACATGAGAGTGCTCGTAGGAAAGCTTGAATGCGTGGATTTTAACACATACGTAGTTTCTTGTCGACGAAGCTTCTCTAGACCTGACTGGTCGCGGGGTTAGCGTCTTGTGTACAACCGGTTGTGATATTTTTGGCCTCGAAGGTGTCTGGCTCCAAATGAATGATTTTTGGTACTGGCATTAAGGTAGAGGGTACTGCTTGCGTTATTATTAAGCATTTTAATCAATATGTTTCATTGGGAGAGTGGATAACCTCATTTCCATTCAAAGATGAAGCCATAGGCCATTGGCATTTAGCAAAGTCATGCTTACGCCCAACGTTTTTAAGAGTGTGAATGGATGAATTGCTGTTGGTATTAGTGGACAGTGAAACAGATGAGGTGCCTAACGATTTTTTATACCCTAACTTAGTTTGAGCGGATACCTATTGATGAGAACGTAGGGAAATCTTTACTTTGGCAGATGGACAGAAGCTCAGACTTGCACAGTAAATCTCTTCGACCTTTGGTACTGGATCACTAGAAACTGCTTCCAGAATCAGTTAGGATCCTCCCGCATGCGGCCGTGTGCACATCCCTTGAATGTGACAGTGCACTATATTTTATTTTATTTTGAGCTGTATGCTGGTGTGTTTCATTCATCGTGCTCATGTGCCGTCGTTTGATTGTTCAGGTCGTTGTATTCTCCGCTTGTTGAGAGTTTTGGGACTCCACAGCGGAAATTGTCTGGTGACGGGAATTCCAAGGTCGACTTGAACGATTCTGGAGCATGGAGAACTTCCTCACCTGCAGACACCCGAACTCAACAAACTGAGGCGGGTGTCAGTGAAGTAGATGAAGGAAATGACAGTATTCAGTCAGCACCTCAAGATCCTGTAACTACTTCGTATGAGGATGCAGCTCATGCTGAGAAACTTGCAGGTTAGTGCTCCATATGTCTGTCAACTTATTCAAGAAACTCACTTCTCCATCCAAATTTGAAGCTTTTGGTGGTCTCACATTGGAATTGCGTCTCTAATCTGTTTATCTCTGATTATCTTACAGATATGAAGAAAGGTGCACAAGGACGACCAAGGGCAAGAGCCGGACCACCGTCGATGTCATTATCACAAGGCTTCTCGTCAGTTTCAAGGCGTGCAGTGACCCACACGGGAGGAGCAGTTGGTCATCCTCTAAATAGTTCTAAAGTTCCAGGTATGATAATGGTGCAACTTCCTTGAATTGGTTGCTGAAACAAATTCAAGTGTCTTCTTGTTCTTTTGAATATTTTTTCCTTGCAATAGTATTCTCAGCGTTATATTCTGTATCGGTCCCAGTCGCATGAACTTGTGAACATTGTGTTTTTGCAGGGCCAATAGGTTTTGTGATGGCATTCGCAGTTGCAGTTCTTGGAGTCAAAACGGCTGTAGAGAAACAAGGGCTCCTGCCTGGAACGCCACAGGTTACTCAGCGGCTTACTTACTGGATTGCATTATAGTATTCCACCCTTACCGTCTTAAATTATAATTTAATACTCCTAGTTATGTAAGAATCTTCAATGAATCTCAAGACTCTTTTGAGTTCAGATTTTCAGATTTCTTATTTTGGTATCCTTGGATTTTGCGTTCTGTGTCGCAGAAAATTTGTGAAAAGTGTGAAGGGTACGGAGTGCAACAGTGCCATGTATGTCAAGGCCGTGGTGTTCTGAATTGGGAGGGGAAGCTTCAGCACACCGATCCTTGCCCGCTTTGCTTCGGGAGTTGCATGAAGAAGGTAAACTTCATCTCTCATTTGTAGCATTTTCTGGATTGAAGGTGTAAGAATGTCTTGATATGACACTAAACGCATGCCCAAATGACAAATTCCTTAACCAATAGAAAGAAGATATCGTACCCTACATTTTTTAACAATAGAAATATACTCTGAAAGCTACTATAATCATCGATTAGTTTCTAAAGTGACCTTTCTAGTTTCTGCTTGGGCACTACGACGCTAATGAAATTCTGTTGGTTGTACACGTCGGTGCTTGCTCTGAGAATAGCATTCCCAATTCCCATATTGAGTGAAGTGGCTAATGCGTTTCTTTCTGATTTTTCAGTGTTCAACCTGCGGGGGAGTGAAGATTAAAAAAGGTCTGCCTTCTGCTATGATGTCGCAATCTGGCTCAAACAAGAAGCAAGGCTGAGAAGACGACTCTGGAAGTTCAATTGTCTAAAATGCAATGATACGATAAATGTAAATTAATGTATACGCCGATGTACGGCAGATTTAGAGCGTAGTGTAGCACTCACGTACAGAATATTAGCATACTACGTAGCGCTAATTTAGACGTGCTGAAGAGCTAAAAATCGCTCAATGTAAAAATAAATTGGATAAATGAAGGATGATTACCCCCCTGTCTTGCTCAAGCTTCGTATAAGATGTTCCAGGTGTAAGGCACGCTTAAAAAATTGGAAGCACTCTACTCTCGTCACAGATAATTAGAGACAGACATGGATACATTTCCCTTGAACGGAAGGAGATGACCAGCAGTAATTTTACAAGGAATGAAGATTGCTGTGCTAGTGGTTCTCTGGTAACGTCTATTTCATAGACGACAGGGTGTGGCATAAGGTGTGCACACTCATTATCGGTGTTGTCTAAGTATCAACATCTAAACAAAGACCTTGAATTTTCAATGACACCAAAGAAGATTGTTAGTAGAAAAAGCCATCAGGAGAAGTCACTATGTGAATAACCCATTTTGGTGTTCATTATATTCTTTTCAACAAGTTATTGTATTTGATTTATGGGTGATCCTTGTGTCAAATACAACATAACTTTGATGTTGTATACAAATGAATTGTGGGAGTGAGAATGTATCTATTTTTGAGCCAAAACATTTTAGTTCTACTTTGACAAGCCTTTCCAACTTGCAAAGACACATTTCTCCTTTACCCAATTTCCAAACAATTTTTGAGTTATTGTGATAAGTCACAATCATAGGTGATCAAACCTCAATCTTGAAGTTCTATAAAAGTCAACTTCAAAATTGTGATTGAAAGTGGACATTGAAGGTGGTTTCCACATTCCTAGGCTAGGTAAAGGATTACAATCATTAATCCTAGAGATAAACAATCCCCAATATGATCTAAAATTGTCATGATGGATGTTTCCCACTGTACATGTGATGCAACATGGTTGTAAAAAAGCCTCTTTAGGATAATTTCTGAGTCTTTTCAAGAACAATTCAAGGATGCCCTTTGGGAACTAAACCTATCATGGTCACTAAAATGGAGATAGGTACACCTTCCACGGTAATTCAACATAGAAACGGCCAAGGATGCCCACGGATAGGTCAGCTAACAAAATCAGCTACCAAATGCAACAAAAAGTGTTGCTCACCTCTACATTTGCCATCTTCAATTGTAATTGCAAAAGTTGACTTCTGTTGTTGTGGCAAGATTTAATGAAGCCACAAACTTTACACTATTCCTACAAAATCTTCTCCAATCCATAGACTAGAGACTGCACAAACACCCACCCACCAATAATGTCAGCAACATGTAATGCACTGCGCTAGCACCCACACACTCTCCTACTGCATTGCATTCAGATTATAGTCATATACCGGTAAACTTGAGTGGAAATGACCAAAGAGAGTAGAAAGGAAGACAAATTTGACCTTGAGACGCACAACTCTTCGAATAGCCAGGATCAACCCCGGCATCAGCGCCTTCACATCTACCACATCATGTCGAATGGACAACGTCTGCACATCTCCACATAAAACAACTTATTGAGAATCCTGAAATTTAAGCAATTTGGAAAGGGAACAACTAGAAAATTGAATTTTAAATTTTAAATAAAAATGAAATAAAATGATGGCACTTAAACCAAGTTTTCGGATTCTGGTCAGTACCTCTCCAGGACCTGCAAATCGCACGTCAAGGCTGGAAACAAGGCCTGGCAAGGCCATGCTATGAATTCGCACTCCATCTCCGGCAACGTCTCCTCTTGCCTACATAAAATCATTGTGAGATGAAGTACCAAGAGAAATCATTACTGTCTTACAGAATACAAGAGACTATGAACCCCAAATAAATTGTCTCACCTTAAATAAGTACATGTGAACAATGGTGCCAAGTTGTACATAAGATAAAATTTCAGTCTTCAAGAATGATATGAATGAAGTCATTCGTTATGATTAAAGTCATTGAAGATGAAAACTCTTCAACAACGCGAACATATTGTGGGAGGGAGGGGTTGGACAAGCATACATATCTCATCCAGTGAGTGGACATACATAGAGAAGGGTAAGAAAACACCACCATACCGGGAAGTCATTTGAGGCATTGCCGTCATTGTATATCTGTCCGAGTCCCGACAAGCTGCAAGCAAGTTGTGTGGCTTGTTGCGATGGGTATTCCTGGTTCAACATCATATAATACTCAGAGAAGTTGTGTTCAACGGGATCTCTGAAGCAAGCATCATCAAACGAAAATATGCCATGAGGGAAAATATGGCTGATGAACACTCCCAATTAAGCAGAGATTTGCGATTTATGTATCCACTTACTGATAAGCCTTGTTGTGATTCAATGATCTCAACATGGTTGTACTGAAAGGCAGCCGCAGCTGCAGCTTGTTGGAGCAACACTGCGCCTATTGATAAGGAAGGGGCCACAATGCAACCCTAAGCACACACAGAAGGCCCAACTTGTTACTTTCCAGGTTGAACATGGCATCCACATTCTTTAACTCCATAGCATTTACTTTTTCATGCCAGTGGCAACTTGGAGACTCATGGTGGACATTGAAAGAGAGGTGAGCTCACCGTTGCTCACCGTACTAGCCTTCTCACAGAAAGAAGAAAGCGCTCCCACTTGATCCATCTCTAAGCCCGGCACCCCAACCACGCTCTTCAAGCCAAATGCTGTTGCCTGTACCATCATGAAGCTAAGTAGTTGCATCCTTCTCTCAGGGCTGAGCCATTCCCTTGACCAACAAAAGGTTGAAAAACACGAGATATTCAACCGCATCCGAGGCAACGTTTGCATCACCAGATCTGGAATGAACCTTTTAAAATGTGATGTTTCACCTGACGGACGTTTTCGTAGACTGAGGCAGGATCGTCAAGGTCCACAAATACTCCCAACGATGTTCCCTGCACTCCCGAATCAAATTGTCGACACATCTTCAAAAAATCTCAAGATGCTCCAGGGGTAAATTTTTCTCAAGGGAAAAAATGCTTGAACTCGAGAATTATAAAGAAATAGAAGACCATACCTGAGAAAGAGATCCCAGAACCATGACAAGGTCATTCAAGATAGGCACTTCCAATGCTTCTTCAAGTCCTGCCACCTGAAGCCGTACGCACACCCCACTTTCAAAAACTGCAAAAAGAAAGCAGCATCAATAATCCCTACCTCCACCAGTAGAAAAAAAAGAATCAGGTACCTCACCGGCGTCTTGGCCCTGAAATTTGGAGTCCACAGCGCCAGCTAATTCCATTCCTCGTGCTTTATGAATAGCAGCCACAGCCGTCTTACCCAGCTCCGACCCCGCTCCATTCACAACGACCTAATGTAGAGGATAGAAAAACCATTAGGGACCTGATCCCGTCTCCAATACAAACCTATATTACCAACAGCAAATCACCTGTTCATACACTTGGTTGGACTTCAAATCGAAAGTCGACCATAAGCATTGCTTGGCCAAATGTCTACGAACACTCATCTTTTGCGTGGAAATTGAGTTATCAACTTTCACTTAGAGTGGCCTACATTCTCCCACCTAGAAATTGTTCAAGACTTTGAACTCAACAGAGATTGGTTCTCGTACCCACAGTGATCAATCCACATCTCCATAGTGATGTTCCAAAAATCACATGCTAAAGTGCGTCAAGTGATGCAAATAATATCCTCCACCTTAATTCTCCAAGAATTGGCATTAAAAAAATAAAATAAAACGACTAACGTGAGAGAATTCTGATGCTTAATACTCTACATTCAAATTCTGAGCTGAGGCACCAACGAACGTCTCCTGAACTGCTACATTCTGAGGACAATGAGGTCATCAACAGCAAGGGAATTGTGCTAAGATCAACAGTAAGCATCATTCGATAGAATCTAACCTTAATAATATTAGAAGAGCGCTTGGATCCACCTAAGGAGCACAAAGGCGGGCAGAGCCTACGCCGACACCGTCTCGTGGATGCTGGTAATGATCTCAATAATGGATTTGCACATTGCACCACGCCTGCGCAGCTCAGAAGCTCTCTCATTGCTTCCAAAAACTCAAAACAGAAGTATCTTCTGTAAGAAATCCTGCGCTTCTACCGATTCTTGCACTAACTTAGACCCACTTGTGCAATTCATGCGATCCAGCACTCAATCTCAGATTCCCGGGACTCCTAAACCCTGAATCGCTAGAAGAGAAGCTCTTTCGAGAGTGTTAAGAAAAACTGAAAACCTTCTGGATAGAGCATTTCGCCGGTTATCGACTTGATAGACGGTTATTGAGTCGTCACCACAGGGTATACCGGTCGTCGTCTTCCCGGTTATTGTCGACCGGGTATTGAATAGTTAGGGTTTGACAGGGAGAGACAAAACCCTATTCCGCGAGGGAGGAAGTTCTTTCCCGGCGCTGCTGTCGGTCCTTCGCTGCCCTGCGACTTCTTCAGCTTCGTTCGCCATGGTTCGTATCTGTTGCTTTTGCCTGTCTTTATTGAGATTTTTGTTGGCGAATGTGTTGCGTCTCCTTTGGTAGAACTGTGCTCAGTTTTTGCTTTAGGATTTCGACAGAAATATGAAACCCTAAATTTTGGAACGTTTAGTGTCGCAATTTGATCAAGGAGTTAAAGCCTTGATAAGTCACTAGTAGCCTCCGCAAAAAAATTCCTTTTTGTTTTAGAATGGGCGTAGATTCTACGGTCACTGAACTTCTGATGTGAGTCTCGGTACGATGGTTCTTATGCCCTATGTCACTGCATGTTATGAGTAGCTGAGTGGCTCTTGGTGTGAGGATTGCAGACGAAGGGAACGGGAAGTTTCGGCAAGCGCCGGAACAAGTCGCACACACTGTGCAGGCGTTGTGGACGCAGAAGTTTCCACATTCAGAAGAGCCGTTGCTCGGCCTGTGCTTACCCTGCCGCAAGAGTCCGCAGTTGTACGTGATTCTTGAACCCGAATTTCTTATCTATTGTTTTAGTCTCGCCACAGTTTTGCATGTTCTGAACCGAATAGTAACGCTGTTTTGATCTAAATTTTGCTACAATGAAAGCATTAACCACTCATCGTGCTCATAATGAATTCAATTTATTTCTTGTCATCTACGAATGGCATGTATAAGTACCGGTATATCTTTTATTTCGATATCTTGGCTAACAAAATTGTTATTTCAGACAACTGGAGCGTGAAGGCAATTAGGAGGAAGACCACCGGAACTGGACGCATGCGTCATCTGCGTCATCTTCCCCGTCGGTTCTCCAACAATTTCAGAGAAGGTAACTTGTTCATTCGCTATGTTGTATTGTTGTATTTGTATATAGATTTCGTTTAATGGTGCTTTCCTTGTTGCAAGGGAGTGATGCTTTCCTTGTTAGGGCATACGCATTGAGTTGTACATAACAGGAAAAACTTCTGCTCATGACAAAGCATCGCAGATACGACTGAACGTGTTGAATCATTCTCATGTTTTACTTCTGTCTTTCAGGAACCCAAGCAGCTCCCCGGAAAACCGTTGCCGCAGCGTAGATGGAACCACCTGTAGCGACATAATGGGGCAGTTTAGTCAGGCTACTTTTCCTCAGCATGTGCAGGGGCTTGTGATTCATGCAAGCATGCTTTGAGTAAAGGAATGAATGCTGATCAAGCAAGTCCTAGCTGAGATTCGCTTTTTGTTCTTGGTATTAATATTCTTGAGCTATTATGATCGTGCTGAATGACTGAATTGCACCTGAGCTGTGTTTGCAACATCTATTTGCGTGAAGATTGACGGTTGTTCATTTCAGTATTGGGTTCTAGGAAATCTGTTATGGAATATCGCATTTCAATGTAACTTTATATTTGCTGTTATGGAAGGTTCCTTTCTAAAGGATAAAGGATCAGAATTCTGCTTTGAAAGAAACTTATATAATTTTAATATGAGCACGTCGTTGCATCCAATCCTGAAGGTGTGTTACAACATCTTGGGGGGAGTAGCTCAAATGGTAGAGCGCCCGTTTCGCATACGGGAGGTAACGGGATCGATGCCCGTCTTCTCCAGTACGAACTCTCTGCTTTTTGTTTTTAATAAGTTTTCTACCATCTAAACTTTGATACTTGCGGGGTTTCAAAATATTGGAGACATTTGCGTCTAGTTTTGACATTTCATAGAACAGGTGTCACCAGAGACCAGCAATCCCACTTCTGCCCAGTGCAAGTCCACACAAAGTGATATCACTCAAAACCGTCAAAATGAGCAATTCAGCATACTTGCAGTTACCTTTTTGTAGTATTAACGATTGAAAATGAATTTGTAATAAAAAAAATAGAATTTTTGGATAAGACATGTGATTGTTATAAATTTTCAAAGTGGAACTCCCTAGGCCTTTGACACTATCACATAGTTTGGTCATAAAATTGAAATCTATCATAGTTCACCTATCATAGTCAGGTATGGGGATGGTTCAATTGCACTTTGGGGGACACTTTCAATGGAAGTCTACTTGTCATGAATGGGTACGGGGATGGATTTGGGTGTTTTCACTTTAGCACAGAAACAATTTATGTTCTCGCATTTCAAATCCCATCAATTGTAGTGAGGCAGTTGCACCCAATTGCCTGAGCCTAACTACTATTATAGCTATCTGCTTAGAATGTGCAGACTGTATTCATAGGGTATACCTATTTTTAGCACTTCAAAAGTCATACAGTAGTTTGTTCATTTGGTGCCCAAAAAATTCATGGTAACAGTTAATCCGAAAGCCCTTTTCACTTTCAACAGAAGTCAACAAAATTAGACAATTTAAGGACAGTAATCGCACTTACAGCCTTGTATTGACGCTTTTAGGTGCAGTTCCTTTATCCCTTCACTCAAAGGTAGATCATGAGTGGAGTACCATATTTCCTATCTTCAGGTCAGATTCAACATTTTGTTGAAAATCAATTTCCGCAGCACATTCCAGAGGTTGGGCAAAAAGTGATTTATGTTGCACCTTGCTTGAAATCAGGGTATACCAGATGCTTAAAGAAACTCATGCAAACGATGAATGAGGCAACTCAAGCAACTGGATTGCAGCATACATTTAACGTTACCCATTTACTTCAGATGATAAATTGTCATGTTGCAATCACAAGTCATGTACTGCTCTACTCAAGTTGGTCTTTCAATTTGCGATATGGCGTTTAAATTGTGCACTGATGTAATAAAGGTGATTTCCGATCCCTCTGCTTATGAAAAAAAAAAACTTCTAGCTGATAGGAGACTATAAATCAGGATCCACACTCTCTGCAGCAGCTATTCGCAGGTCTATTGCAGGAATGTAGGTCAGTGCTATCTGCTGGGCTACTGATATCATATCAACAATAACGCTTGGATCCAAGCCTTCACCGCCCCTCTTTGTAATTCCACATATGACTCCGTTCCTGTTCACGGCCACTGAAACTGCTGACCTCATTTGTGATTCTTCTTCTGCGGTTGCATCCACAAAATAATGCTTCCCAACCTTCACAATGCGGGAAAGCAAAGAACAGTCAAAAAATAGTCTTGCACTGTACAGAGCTCTATGAACACCATGTTTCAAAGAGGCTTACCACACTAGTGGAAAATGAGTGGAAGGCGAGGAAGGCAATGACATTGGTCTATCAGAGTAAGTAGCTACTCCATTAGAAGAACAAGAAGAAAGAATGAGTAGCACATGCTTGGGGGCAAGAAGTAACACATGTAATTGGGAAAGAAGTAGCTTGTGTTTATTATTCATGCCATGTGGACTGGGACTGGCAGAAATGCTGATTGCCACTGCTAAGTGTGGTAAAGCCCAAAAATTCTTTCAATTTGGATTCCTCCCAAAAGTCCCAGGAAGAATCCAAGGGCTTTGAAATCACATCGTCGATTAAATTACACTTTAAAAAGCTTGGAGGTTACCTTTGTAAGGGTGATGATGACTGGAACGCTTGATGTATCTAACTGAGAGGATTCCTCGTCATCCACTTCGAATTCCGGATCCTCGTCTCCTGTTGCGCCAGCCACGACTTCAACTTTCGGTAGGCCTGTGTTTTTCAGCGCTGCCTAAACATCACAAAGGCAATGGCGGCAAGTCACAGATGATTAGCACATTAGCATTTAATGTAAGTCGAATGATAGGCCGCTTTCTTCAAGGACAAAAATTACATACTCACACTCATCATATACCGGCTAGAAGATAAATGCGGAGGATGAGAACCTTGATAGCAATCGAAAGGGCATCCAATAAATTCCCATCGGAACTCAGCACAAGCCCATCGATGCACAACACCCAGCACGTCTTCCCGTCCACAATCCGTAGAGTTGATAAATCAATCGCGGCACCTGAATACATTCCAATCTAGTTCATCAGCATAGCGCTTCTTTAGGTAATAGGTGCACATCCAAATGCTCTTTTTCAACTAAATTAAATTCATAATGTCGAATTGCTTATGGTCTTCTCACGAAATGTGTGATTTGGGTGTCTCTAGTCCAAATCTCTAGATGTGCTCCACATTTACCAGAGCCATTCGGACCCCCCAGAAAGCTCCGCTCCAAACCTCTTGTGAGCTCCAGCGAAAGCTCCTCTCCTCCTCTTCCCTTCAAGCAGCACCGTTTGATTATGAGGAACCAAAAACATGAATTTGCAAGAATGTTGTTGACAGTAAAGTAATCAGAAGTTTCCAATGAAATGATTCCAGATATAGATCACCGCCAAAAGACTCGTAGAGGAGCACACCTCAAATTCGCGGGCAGCAGTTGGTGAACATTCAATTTTTATCATCATCCCACCATGAGTCGGCCTGCCTTTTGGGGGGGTTCCCAGCTCGGCCTGCGAAGCCAACCGTTCGAACAAATAATGCAAACATTCCATGTGCTCTCAAGTCTCTAGAAACTAGGTGAAAAAATCAGAGCTAACCACTTACTGAACTAATAATTCACGGCGATTGGGACTGTCTCACAGTCCGACAAGAACGAAGTTAATATGCTTCAGCTGGACACTCAAAGCAAAACTCTTGTCTAGTAAATCAGGGCTGCAGAAATACCACAGCACGCTACCTTTTCCTGGTTTCCTTAGAACTTGGACACCACCATGAAAACTAGACCTAAATTCCTAAAACCCTAAACCCTAAACCCTAAATTTGCATAATTGAAGACGCGGACAGCAATCTCCTACTAAGACAGTCGATTACCTTGACACTAACCATCACATCCGTCCCGCCCATTTTACATCGTGCAGACCCGCTAGCCTGCACCCAGAAACAGAGCCCAATCGCAGAAAAAAAAAATCAGACGAGCGCCGGTTATCAAGTAAGAATTCCGCGAAGCAAAAATTCGACGTTTGACGTCAGCAATCACGCCAAAATAAGTTTGACATGGAATGAATAAAATTCTGCATATAAGTGGAATTGTAAATAAATGCAGGCACACTTAAACCCTAAAACTGCTGGCTACCGAAGCGGGAGGAGGTGAAAGGATGCCTGACCTGAGGGATGACCCCAGTAACGATGGAGATGTTTCGAAAGTCATGACGACCGCGGCCATCCGAACGAAGGTTTTCCCCGATGCCGCCTTCAATGTAGCTCACCTCCGCTGCTGATAAGGCGCCCATGCTCTCTCTCCTTCAGACAATGATATTCTCCTTCACTCTTCCATTTCCTGGTCTCTGCCGCAAAGCAAATCGAAGTACAACATATCAAATTCGCTCAGCAATGCTCTGCCTGGAGACTGGAAATCGGTTAGAATTTCAATGCCTGGTCGGACACTAAGGCAGGAGAACCTAAAGCAGACAATCGTTCATCAGTAACACCACAGTAACGACTCAGGCTGCTCTTCAGAAAAAACGAATGCTATAGAAACAAGTTTGAAATTTTTGCAATAGAAATTTTTTGAGCCTGATGCGCAATATTTGAGAGATTTCTGACGTTCAGAGACATGAAGGTGAACTTCTCACAAGTTCGAAGATGCCCTTCTAATGATCGTCACGTAGTCCACGACGAATACTCAAAAACAAAAGTAACCGGGTTCTTCCATAAACCCCGAGTCCCCAAATCATTCACAAATCAGCACACAACCTATTACAGTAGAACCTCTCTTACTGCATACTCTCTTAGTGCATAATATGCAGTAAGAGAGGTTCATGGGTGGGGCCAATTTCAAGTATTTAATTTGGAGAGTAGTCTAGTTAGATGACACATTAAGGTAGAAGGCTCATAAACCGACCATTTAAGGGCTGGTCCGCCTTTTTCATGTATTTCCTTGGATGGGAATATCTTTAGCTCATTTTTCAGACATGGAGAAGTTGATGAGGAATCTAACCCAAGTCGTTTCGTATTTTTCCGAGCATTTTTGAATTACTTATGAATTTTCAAACAAGTTGGGTCATAGGTCCCTATTTGTGACCCTAGGTCTTTCATAAATGCTTCACTTGTAATTCTAAATAAAAATGGGGAAAGCAAAGAGAGTGATTGGCTCTTGCAATTAATAAGTCTTTTTTCCTTGGTTCATTCAATGACTATAGTAGTCCATTTCAGAACCAACTCATGTCCATTTCACAGTCATTTATAGGGGCCATTCTTAATGCCCGAACTGTTCTTGAACCTTCTACCTTAGTCAAGTGCCATTACTACAACTGTACAATTGCATAAAACCTGTGTTAGTGCATAGTCGCACTAAGACAGGTTCTACTATACTACGAAGTTCCAATTTGATATCATGTACCTATGATGAACATTTCCATTCTGGACTGTATCCCTTGGGTACATAAGGGCGGAATTGAGATGAGAGTAATATCAAATTTCAAAATTTCTATTAAATTAAAAAATTAGAAAATTACTTTTACTTTTATTTTGGTTGTGGCAATGGCACAGGGCATACTAGTTTATAAGTTAGGCTATTTAGTTTTGTTTGTTTTGTTTGTTACATTGAAATCTCTAGAAACGCGGGGCCTGCAATTGTGTTTTTAGTACCTTCGGAAAGACCTCAGGAAAGAGCAATGTAAGGGCTTTGTTTCATGGTGTTTGGACGTACAGTGTGAAAGTTATGGATTTTTGAATTAATTTTAGATCTTAACTTATGCTAAATTGTATATCTTTTGGGCCGTGTGTCAATTTGTCACGTTCTTGATACCATTGGAAAGGTCTCTATGAAGAAGGATGCACGGGCTTTAAGTTGTGGTGTTTGGACTTACATTGTTAAAGTTATTGGTTTTTGAGTTATTTAATGGATCTTTTGTTTAATTCTTTATCATATCCCTTTTGCTTTTGGCTTCTACTTTAATTATTTTTTACTTCATATTATCTTTTATATTATATGAACTTTTAGTTTATTATATCTTTTCTTTATCTTATCTTTTACTTTATCTTATCTTTTTTTGTTATATAATGTTAGTAACCTTGGTAGTAGATAAAGAGAATATATACATAACATTGCTAAGTGGCGGACTTCCTTCCTCCCAGCTGAGGTATAGTCTGTCCCTAGATACCTGGGGTGGGATTCAGTTTAAATCTAACAATGGAGATTGGTGAAGTGGATAAGCAACTGGGCTGGGATGTTAGCTTAACTCCAAAAGGACCAGCTTACTATTTTTAGTAACATAGTGATTTTGGGCAGGTACGTGTGACTAGAGATTTTCATATTTTAAGCTGACATTTTAATAGAAGGTGGGGACAAGGAATATCTTTCATGTGCGCTAAATTTCATGACATTTTGAAATAGGAGTCAAAAGTTATGGCTTAATATGTTACTTTTTTCACCGAGCAGGCAGTCCGGGCAGATTTGAAAAAATCACTTTTTTCAAAAATAAAAATTTGAAATTGGTTTTCTAGAGTTCTATATATGTGGAAAGCTTTGAATCATTCCATTTCGACCAATGAGTAAAAAGTTATGAGGTTTTTTAGTTTGCGGGCAGTTACGAATTCTCCACTCTGAAATAAACTGTGAAGTTGTTTATTTAACTCAATTTTTAATATTTTTTGGAAAAAAAAAATCATAAGATTTAGGTTGTTTTTTACAACATTACAACCATTGAGATTGACATTTTTCAATTCTACAATTAAATTCTTAACAATTTAGTATTTTGGATCATTCTCTACCTCATTCTACTTACTATTTTTTTTGTATATGTTGTACAATTCCAAATGATTTGAAAAATTTTAAGCATGTAGCCAACTTGTTTAGGAAAATTATTTCAAAGAAGCACCACCATTTGGGACATTTTCTCATACAAATGTGACCTTGTGAAGTGCAGCTACCTTGTTTTTCACAAGAAAAAAAATGATTTTTGACAATTCAAATGCTAATATCTTCCAATCCGCATGGTGGAAAATTCTGAAATTTTTTCCACATCTTCTAAAACTAGTTTACTATAAGATCCTGCATTTACATGTGTCAAAAAAGCTTTTTTTCAAAAATTTGGTACTTGTACTCAAAATGGCAGTTTTTGAGTGTTTTCGGTGAAAAC
This sequence comes from Pseudisothecium myosuroides, assembly GCA_951799445.1. Lineage (NCBI taxonomy): Eukaryota > Viridiplantae > Streptophyta > Bryopsida > Hypnales > Lembophyllaceae > Pseudisothecium > Pseudisothecium myosuroides. The sequence continues at coordinate 4,603,825 of OX637288.1, read as the reverse complement.
ATAGTCATGGAACTTTAGGGGTTAACATTAGTGGAGGACGGGTTGGCACATCATGCTTGGCATGCAAAGTCATAAAAGCAACTGCTATTCAAGTCCTAATAGTGTAGTTTTGACTTTTTTTCAATAAGCTCCTTTGCTGGGGGCCTCCAAATTCCGAGGGGAGCAAAAAGGACCCCCCAGCGAAGGTTAACAATGTTATGTAAAGAGATGTCTAAGGTAGAAACATTCCAAAGCGTCCTTGTTTCCCATTCATGCACATTAGATTTCCCTTGAAGTGTCCCTAGACTTCCATTAACCCCTAAAGGACCAAGGCCTTTTTCCGCCAAAAATCACTCAAAATTGTCATTTCTATTGCAAAGAGTATATGTGCAAATTGTTTTTTTACACATCTAACTGAAGGATCTTACACCTAACTAGTGTAAGAATGTGTGGAAAAAATTTCAGAATTTTTGACTATACAGATTGCAAGATATCTGCGTTTTAAGTGAAGAAAACAAGTTTTTCAACACCTCATATGATTATATTTTTTGACTTTGAACCTTTTTATTTTAAGTTTTTTGTACTACAAAGTTTGGAGCTTTAAATCTTTAGGGTGAGAAATTGAGTTGATAGTCTAGAAACAAAAAATTCAAAAAACCTTAATTTTCATTCTTAAAAAATTTGTTAAATAGAAGTACTAGATACAAGATAGTAGGTTATTAATATCTCCATGATGGAATTAAATGCACTAATCCCAATGGTGAGACTATTCTAGCAAACAAACTAAACCATGTAAAAGCTTTTTTTAATCTTAAAAATTCCATTCAGAAATGAATTGTATAAGCTTTCTTTCAAAAAGATGCTCTAAATGCCCAAAAACCAAGATTGTCTATAACTTTCACACAACAAATCCAAAGGAAATGAATCAAAAAAATTTATATAGACAAAAATATAATCTATGAGAAAAAGATTTTTTTTTAAATCAAACTTTTGAAAAAAAAATTTACTGCCCGGTCTTCCCTATTTTGAGCTTATTTGGGCATAGCTTTTGTTTCCGGGCGCCAATTGGAAAAAACATTGTATTCCCAAAAAGTTAATCGGTTTTTCTATCTTCAAAAAAATTTCAAAAATTCATGACAAAAATTGATTGAGACCATAGGTACCTGCCCATCTAATTTGTCCCTTGAGAGGACAATGGTCCTTTAGGGGTTGAAATATTCCTGAAAAGTATCATAAAATTGTCCCATTACTTAATTGCTATTCGTTGAATGCTAATTTTGTCAAATTTCAATTTTAAGTCCACCTATAGGATACTTTCAGTGGTCTACAGAAGTTGCAACTTTGAAAATTTATAGAAAATACATGCCACATCCAAAATTTTTTTTTTTTAAATTCATGATTTTCAATTACTAGTACTACAAAAATATTATTGTCAGGAAAAGGTGCCTTGTTAACTATGGTGGTAATTTTGACAATTTTGGGTGTTTCCATTGTAGACATGTTAAACAAGGCATTTTGTTTCAATTTACAGAAATTCAACTCACTTTATTGAAAAGATATTGAATTTTGAATTTTTATGAAATTAAAAAAAATTATAAATTACCTTTACTTTTATTTTGAAGTGAGGCAGCAGAGTAGTACCATACATGAAGGTTTAATTCAGCACTTGAGTGCCAAAATACTTTCTTTTTTACGCAAAAAGGGGTTCAGCAATTGGAACTATTAGTGATAGAATTTCGGCACTTTGGTGTCCAAATTTATTTTGTGTTTTGACAACTTCTAGGTTTTCTTGTTTTAGAACACCTCTCTTGTGAGGCTTAAGGCATGATGTAGGTTTCCAGAAATATTCAAAGATTCAAGCATTAGAGTTAATTGTAAAGTGTGTGCAATACAGAACCAGGAACCGAAGTTTGGGAAAAACACAGGGCCAAACTCGTTAGAGCACCCAATCCCACTCTGTATCTTTTGTACTATTCTTGATTAAACCTCCCTCTGACACCTGGCTACGAACACAGGACGAATTTTACAATTAACTTTATTATAGATGAAAAATTTCTGCAACATTTTGGACATTTCACTTGGAATATTCCAAACATTCAGACATTCCAAAAAATACTTACAGTAATTTATGTCTGAACTTGACCTTCACGTAGGGCACAGTCAGTGAAGTACAGACAACAAAATGCCGACCTTGGTGCCGACGGCAGCCGCTGAGCCGCCCTTCGCCGGCCTGTTGCGGAGTTAGGGTTGAGCCGCTTGACTATGGATTTGAATTTGATTGCTCCCAGAGCGATCTTCCCTGTGCAGGCCCTGAAGCTTCACCCCCCGCTCGCGCCCTTGCGCTTCATGGTTTGCCAGCCTTCGTTCTATCGCTACGTTTGCAGTCTTCGTCTTTCTAACTCTTGCACCCGTGCTTTCTTGAGGAAGCAACCAGCCATGGCAGCTGCTCGAGACCTAGCAGCAAGCGCCGTTCCTGCTCCTGCCGCGGCCGTGGACACAGATGTGGACTCAGATGTTGGCGTGGGGAGTGTGCGGCAGCAATTCGCGAATCTGATACGGGAGGCGCTGGCCGTCACGGTGCCGAACGTGGAAGGCATTGAGCCGCAGGTGACCATTTGCGGAAATCCCAAGAACGGGGATTATCAATGGTGAGTGAGTCGGGTTTGCAGGAAGGAAGTCTTGAGGAATTAGGTAGAACACTACGGCATAGTGTGCTTGTATGGAGAGATAGCTTATTAGAGGACTGATGAGAGCACTGCAATTTTGATTTTTTGGAAGGCACGATGTGTTCATTGTCCCGGTAGTGCATTTCAATGAGATAATTAGCCTGTCAGTTTTGGTTCACGTATCTATTTTTCAGTTGCCTTTTTGAACGAAGAGCTGTTTGAATGTGCGGTCGTTGTGCAGGTTACTGTAGGATTTAGGGTTTTAGAGGAGGTTGTAACAAAGAGGTTATGCATGGCCGTTCTTAGTTGGTGGAGTGATTGGTCTGGTTAATTCCGCTAGCGAACAAGACCTCAGCTTGCTAACTAGTTAGGCGAAGGATTTCCTCCTTTGAGGCCAACTTCTTAGAGGGACTATAGGTGGAGTGATTTGACTAGCCGATGGAAGTTTGAGACAATTTCAGGCCTGTGATGCCCTTGGATGTTCTGGGCGCACGCTCGCTACATTGACGGATTCAACAAAGAGGATTTGAGTGATTTTGTTGGTTCATTGTTGCAGTAACAATGCTATGGGCATATGGTCCAAGATTAAAGGCCCTGGCGCTCCGTTCAAGAATCCAAATGCAGTGGGACAAGCTCTGTCTGCGAACATCCCTCGCTCGCCGATGTGGGAGAAGGTGTCTGTTGCAGGGCCTGGTTTTGTCAACTTCTGGCTCCGCGACCAATGGATCGAGAAGGTGTGTGGCATTGCACCCCAGCTTGCCGTGTCCCTCTTGGTTGCTTCAATTGTACTTGTGGAGTGCTCATTTTGAGTGCTGGTTGTTCAGAAACTTCATCAACTGTTGTCGCAAGGAATTGGCTCGTGGGCTCCGGTGCTCAAATACAAGCGGGTGGTCGTAGATTTTTCGTCGCCCAATATCGCCAAGGAGATGCATGTGGGTCACTTGAGGTCCACAATCATAGGTGACAGCCTATGTCGAATGCTGGAGTACTGTGGTGTCGATGTTTTGCGGCGAAATCACGTCGGCGATTGGGGAACTCAGGTGGGTTTTTTTTTACGCTCACGGAAGTGTGTTGAATTCTTTGTGGAAGCGCTCATTGATGCCATCATTGAGTAAATATATATATATGCTTGACAAAATCTGCTGCGGTAGTTAAATGAAATGTTGTGCAGTGCCCACCTCCGGCTTCAGCGGAACGATTGGTTATTATGCAATAACAGTGAACAGTCTTGTCAATATTGATGCATTGTACTAAAATTCGGTCTGGGTTTGTCAGTTTGGGATGTTGATCGAGTTTCTGTTTGAGGAGTTTCCCAACTGGGAGGAGATTGGAGATCAGGCCATTGGAGATTTACAGGTATTAAACCAATCACACGACGACTGTATCACTCTCTCGGCAAAACGTAATTAATTTACGTTGAATTTAACCAGAGCGTAGTGTAATAGACTAAGTATTTTGAATCGCATATTTACCTGCTCTGAGACTAGGAGCATTTCAGGCGGTTCAGTAGTTTGCACTGGTAAGATACGCTGTGGTAAGTTTCGAACGTAGCTATTTTGACAATATAGTCCGTGTGCAGGTTTTATATAAGAGAGCGAAAATCAAGTTCGACGAGGATCCAGATTTCAAAGATAAATCTCAGAGAGCTGTGGTGCTTCTTCAGGTATTGAAGCTGAGCTTGGTATCATGAGTGCTGATATTGTTTGAGGCACGTTTGCCCTAATGTGGTCTATTTTTATTAGATCTGGACTGGTATGCCGAATGAGTTTTTAACGCAATTGTCTGGGCCCTTGTGCCACGTCGTGATTTGCAGGGCGGTGATCCAGTTTATCGGGCAGCCTGGGCGAAAATCTGTGATGTGAGCCGAAAGAGCTTCGATCAAGTGTACAAGCGATTGAACGTCACTCTAGAAGAGAGGGTGGGATTACCTACATTGGTTCTTCATTAGTCCTGAATCTTCGGAAAATGTGATTATTGTGAAAGACGGTGAAAACTTTATCCCGCACTAAAAGCGAGGTGTGGTGTGATTTGCTTGTAGGGTGAGAGTTACTACAATGAGTACATTCCACGTGTTGTTCATGAGCTAGAAGAGAAAGGGCTAGTGGAGGACAGTGAAGGTGCTCGTGTCATCACGGTTCCTGGCCAGACTATTCCTCTCATATTGGTGAAAAGAGACGGTGGCTTCAATTATGCTTCCACGGACATGACTGCTATGTGGTATGCGCCTTCGTCCACTTCAGTAGTGACCTCTTTGGCACGTGGCTGCATTTCCTTTATTGCTTGACGCGTTTTTCATGCCCCTTTTTACAAGGTGGCACTAAGCTTTCCATAATGGAGGTGGCAATCCTTCCTGAAGCTACGATATCTATTTTGCCTAATTATGCGAATGTGCAGGTACCGATTGAACGAAGAAAAGGCTGAGGCAATGATTTATGTAACTGACGTTGGCCAATCCCAGCACTTCGACATGGTGTTCAAAGTGAGCATCTATCAAGCGCACACTTTTTTGTCATCAAACATGTCCAGCTTCCATGACATTATCGTAGCCTAAATTTGGGAGTTCTAGATTGCGTGCGAAATTTCTGATGGTATATTGATGTTGACTTTGATGTTGGATGTTGCTCCTGAAGGCAGCAAAGCGTGCGAAGTGGTTGCCTCAAAGTGAATCTGAATTTCCTCGTGCTAAGCATGTTGGATTTGGTCTCGTGCTCGGTGCTGATGGGAAGCGATTTCGAACGAGAAGCACTGAGGTTGTCCGGCTTGTTGATCTTCTTGACGAAGCCAAGGATCGAAGCAAACAGGGACTTGTTGAACGAGGTAGTTCTTGCTTTTTGTCCGTTGCCAGATATGTTCATTAAGGTTGCCCGCAGTGTTGAGCGAGGTGATCCATCAAAGGACTGTAATTTAAAGTGAACATGGTTAATGTGTGGTCGTAGTTTTTTCTTAACAGTAATCAGAGGTTATTCCATTGCAGTATGTCGAAGATGGCATTTCAAAGCAGAGAATGTTTTTTGGTGCAGGTCGTGAAGGCGAATGGTCTGCACAGGAGCTTGAAGAGGCTGCTGAGGCATTGGGCTACGGCGCTATCAAGTATTTTTCTCTTCACGATTTTTATTTTCCATTTGTTTGGAGTTTATAATAATTTCAGAAATGATTGTTTCAGATTTCCTGTAAATCATGGGCCTGAAAGTAGCTATGGGTGTTGCGTCTTCTTTGCAGGTATGCAGACTTGAAAAATAACCGGTTGACAAATTACACCTTCAATTTCGATCAAATGCTGGACATCCGGGTGAGCAACAGTAGTTGTTATGTATTTGGTTGTGTCGTTTCTTTTTGTGGAGCCGTTGGTTTTCGCCATGACTGAATTCCTTTTGTGAATGTCAACTTCTATGGTTGAGAGCTATTTGTGTCCGTAGGGAGCATCTTTCAACTTTTTTAGATAGCCTGTCTTGATAATCCCCCATCTTTTCGGGTTTGATGTCTACAGAGGTTAAGTTATTAACACATGGGATTGGAATGATAAGTGCTAAATTTTCACTTCACAAGTAACGCATCAATCAGCTACTCATTGAACACGTTGGAAGTGCAGGGCAATACTGCCGTTTATTTGTTGTACGCTCATGCTCGAATCTGCTCTATAATCCGGAAATCCGGAAAGGACATTGAAGAGATCAAACAGGTATGACATTCAGCTGCAATAGCATTATCGGTATTTTAATTTTGCTTTGGAAGTCGACCTCCTTCTAGTGACTCAATTGAGTCTCTGCATTTATCCTTGCAGTGCATGTCATGTTTCAACTGTAACTTGCGTCACTGATGTCTACGTTTTGTCTGTTTGCACAGACTGGTAAGCTACAGCTAGTGCATGCAAGTGAAAGAGCATTGGCTCTACAACTAATCCGCTTTGGCGAGGTACGTCACTTTTTTCGGAGTTTTTTTCCTGCCATATTTTCTTGTTAAATTGTAAGGACACTACTTAAACCTATGAGAGCGCAATATCCAATACCGGTAGTTAATGTCAGCGGATTGGAGCTTGCCTTAAAATGAGTTAAGATGACAGTTTTCCTTTTGGAAGACCTAACCGTCTCTTCAGTCATCGTGCAATGAGTAAAGCGTGACACTCATTACGGTTTTGCTATGCTGCGATTCTTACGGCTGCTGTATGTTTCCATGTTTTTCAGTTTGTGGAGGACGCAGCAACGGACCTTCTTCCAAACGTTTTGTGTGAATATCTCTACACCCTCTCTGGGATGTTCACAGATTTCTATACCAACTGCAAAGTAAGTCTGTACCCTTCAAAGACCATTGTCAGTTTACCAGTTGTGTGTTCAAAGGAGAGTTCGTAGCTTTTTCGTCACTTGAGCCCTGTCTCTTTTAAAAGTTTCGTTAATAAGCTTTATGTCAGGTTGCATGATGCGCGTTCTCTGGTTGAATGTAACCAATGGAAGTCAATCTATAGAATCAGAGGGTTGTGACGCTTGCTGTCCTCAGAAAGAATATGAAAAAAGGAAAAGAAAAAATACAGTTTCACAGCAGATACGAATTTCGCTCATCTCAATCTATACTATAGGAAAGTGTTGTGTCGCGAGGGTTACAACTCGAGATTCTTTGGTTTTGACCCTTGGCTTCTGTGTGCAGGTTGTGGGTTCAGAGGAGGAAGCTAGTCGGTTGCTGCTTTGTGAATGTACTGCGTTGATCATGCGAGAGTGCTTCAAGATCCTTGGCATCAAACCTCTGTACAGATTATGATTGTACTCATGCAGCACCAACTAAAACAATATCAGTAGTTTTGTAGGCCATTGAAGTCCAGATATTCTTGGCTCTTGCTATTGTGATAAGCCAATAAAAAATTTTGGTACTGATATGTTTGGGCAAATATTTCTGCTTTTACAAATTCCAACATCTGATGGACGTTGTGTAGCAGATTCCGTTGAAGAATGTATCCCTATGTTCGTTCTGGTCACTTGACAGTACTATGAGCTAGGCATCTGTGGTATATTTTCCGGACTGTTCAAACAGTAGATTTGCTGGTAGGCGTCTCCATCGACAGCTATTAGCACCTGTTCTTTGGAGATTTTAGGCATCAGCACTCATTGTAATATGAACTTGAGCATAGGAGATCTTTCTTGAGAAGTACGGAGTATCCAATTTCAGTGTTAGCAACTGACAACGTGACCCATGATGTTGTTGAGCCGTTGTTATTGATTTTGGTTTCTAGGAATCTGACAATATTAGGGTTTGATTCTTGCCCAAAGTCGGTTTTAGCTATGTCAGAACTGCCTCAGGGATCGACCGAATCCTAGCAAAATGCGGTTTGCGTAGCAATCTTTAGCAGTGGAAAAACTTCAGGAAGTTTCTTTTAGTTGCAAACGATATCCTAAGTGATCTAATTCCTTAATATTGATGTACGCTCAAACGTTCAGACTTATTGTTGGATATAGAGATTTTATTGTTGCAATTTGAAACTGATCCTTTGAGAGCATACAGTATATCTACGTTCATTGATGTAGAATGACATGGAAATTTGGTGTACAGCTCGATATTCTACACTGTAGCATACACGTATGGTAATAAAATTCAAAAAAATAAAGTAGATTTTGAAATTGATATGAATACGGTACTTCACTTTTAAAATTAAAAAATCCTGATAATTACTATTTTTTGTAATATAAATTTGAAAATTTTTATAACTAACAAAACACATCTGATTTCATCTTTGAAAAGTAGAAATGTCATTTATAAATAGTGGCAAAATGGAGGATGCCAAGCCAAGCCAAGAATTTTGAAACTTGACTAGAATATATCAGCCTATGACAAGCAGAGTGATTGGTTTGTGATGTTGCTATTGTTGAAAATGTGAGAATTACGGAGAGCTATTGAAATGGGGAGAGCAATTAAAATTAAATTTTTTGACAAAGTATAAATTTTTGAAGTGTGCTGTCCAATTGGCCCAAAAAGTGTCTTTAGACTACCCAAAAAAAACTAAAAGTATATGTACAATGGTCACTATAGTGATCTAAAGCAATCATAATATTTCCTAACATGGTTAGAACATGAAGGTTTAAAAATGTCATTTCTTATGATGAATTTATTTTCAAAAGGTGGAAGTTTGTATTGTAGTTACTAATCACTTCATCATTATCATCTAAGACATTGATCATGGCCTCTAACTTAGAACACCTACACCCTTACGTACTAGAGGTCCGACACTCTTCAAATGTGGATGAAAAGTGCTACATTCCCCTCATATTATTTTCTTGACACTCAATTCTAGCTTGAAATTATTGTCCATCCTAAATTTAATTGCTTTTTCTTTTATTCTTGTTGATGAGTGGTCACTTGACTATTTATGGGTCATATTTAGTGAGCAAGGGTGAGGGACAAGGAAATTAAAGGTTCTTCATAATTAGATGGAAAATTTGAGTATGCCAAGTTTGGCAAGTAAGGGTGTGGATGCTCTCAACCTAATGTAGCCCAAATCTCAGGTTCCGCTTGGGTGGTCTAAATAAGCAAACAAAACTTGAACTTTGAAACTGGGTCGAACACCTTCAAGCGATAGACCTTTATTGCCTAACTTATAAAGACCGCGGCAAACATTTGGTGTCCAATGGATGACCTAAAATCCTTTTAGTAGAACAAAAATGCAACTATTCATCCTCGAAATTTTGTTGTGAAAAGGGAAGGTCTTCTACAATAGTTTGACATCCAATGAATGCTTTTCCACTTTTTTAAGCCAATGATTCCCACAGTATCCAAAGGGATGATTTCCACGGTCACCAATTTGTCCTTTAAGGGTTAACCCCTAAATCCCCAAGACCTTTTTTGAACTTCTTGGAATTTGCTCTAAATTGAACAAAAGCCAACTTTGAAAAGTTTTATCAATTTTTTTTGAATTGTACCCTTACAAACTCAAATTAGACATGATAGAGATCACATGGCAAAAGAAAACACAACAATATTACTTCTAGATTGAAAGATTATGATGTTTGATCATCAGGGTGTTAAAATTGTGAAAATGATTTAAAGTCTTTCAATCTTCTTCGCATGTCAAAACTAAAAGTTGAGCACCAAAACAATATAAGGTTAATGGGCATAACATGTAAAACCTTAATCAATTTACAAGTATTCAAAATCTATTCTACAATTTCTTAAAATAATTTCTAATGTGATTTTTTCTCCAAGTTCTAGTGTATTTGAGGCTCATTTCCAAAAGCCCTAAACACTAGAAAATCAAGATTTGCAATGGACACCCTCGCACAAAATCTTGAATAGAAAAATCGTAATCATTTAGTTTGGAAATCAGAATTTTGATGCTAAAGCTAGACTTCAAAAAGAATTTTTCAAAAATATAAACTACTAGAAATAGTAACTTGGTAAGGTTTTACGGAGTATTTAACATCAAAGTATTCTCGACACCAGAAGTATTGCCGACACCAGAATTTGGTGCCTCAGGCATTTAGCGGTTAAGAACGTTGTGAGCAACTGGGGCGGACAAGAAGCGTAAACGAGAAGTGAAAAATCCGTTAATTACGCTTGGAAAAGAACGGACGAAATCAGATACTTGCAATCAGTTTGTGAAAAGCGATTAGTTCTTTCATCCCTACTCAATAGAATAGGAAGCAAGGCATGGATAGGTGGATACCTAGAAGGGTGTTGATAAACTACCTCCTCAACTTCCAAACAACTGCGTTAACACTCGCAGCGAGCTAGAACCTGAGCCACTCTAGTATAGACCGATGCTACAAGACATCAGCATCGTCATCTGATAAACCAGACTTCAACAAATAATCCTCGCTATCCATGTTCTCATGTTCCATGTCCACGGAGTGCTGGAAGACGCCCTTTTCCAACGAAGTGGCCTTGCTGGCGTCCTTTGTTCCCTGCAATTCAGTCCAACAGATCTTATTTCATGAAACAGTCGAGCAGAAGACTCTCCTTGCAGCAATTACAGTGAACTCTAGCAAATGAACCAGCTCGGTGCTGATTAATTGATTGATAATGCCCTACCTTGTACAGAGAGTAGACGAAGTAATGAAAGCTGTCACCGAATGTTTCATGCTTCATGCTCCACGTCAACCCTTCCGCTTCGAAAAACGGTCTCCGGAAATGTGGCTGCAGAAAGCGACCGGAAATGGGTTGAGCTCCCCAAATGCCCAAGTTAAATTCAGAAAAATCTAATTTGGAAGCTACTGGTTGATTATAGTAACTTTAAAAACAGATTTCTATTGCTAAAATCTGGGGGGTAACACTTCTTCTTTTTATCGGTACATTTTGATACCTTCCTCAAAGCTTCCCAAATGATTCATTTCAACTGCTGAAAATAGGGAAGCAACCACTTATTAGCCATTTGGGCAACTTAGGGGTTAAAGGAAAAGAGCATGGAGTAATTATGTGATTTCATTCAACACAGAAGGTGCGAGCCTGCACCTGGCCAAAAGCAATGCTGATGAAAACGCCTGTGGGAGTCAAGACACGATGAGACTCTGCAAGCATGGCGCGTACACGGTTGGCGGATTCGGGCTCTGGGTTCCATGGGTCACCACTGTCCACAAAAAGAACATCCTATGCCACCAGGGTCAGAAATCTATCAACCTCTGACTACAGTCGGACCTCCAAGTAAGTTAGCAGTTAGGGGTGAAACAAAAGTTCATCAATATAGATGTGTTGACCAATAGTTTACAGCATATAATTTGTTGATAAAATTGTCACTGTTAATTAAATCCTAAACCCTAAACATCCACAACAGGCAATTCATCCCTTCTATCATCAATAATGTCCAGTTTTCTTTCTATTATACCCAAAAGTTGATAGTTTAACTATTATCCATAAACACCTAACACAAAGTTTAACGATGAATACTTTGTATTATTTCCTTTGTACTATTTGTGAGAGTAGCAAAAAGGTAGCTAATATAATTGATTTAACTTACAACACAGTAAACATTACGGAGGCTTGACAGTAGTCCTGAAATGCAATAGATCGTTGTCAAAAAAACACAATCGGCTGGGAAGTGGGGGAGAGCCTGGGAACATGTGCGAATGGAACTGACCATGGCACCTTTTTCGATCACAACGTCGAAGCTCTCGTTGTCGAATGGCAAGTTGAGCATGTCTGCTTCGGCAGCAACCATACCTGACACGATCACAATTGGTGTATTAGGCCAGTTCATCAGAAACAGGACTAATTTGCAGACGGATAGTCTGTAGTCCGAGAACCCGGAGGAAGAAACCTCGCACATGGGGACCCCAATCCCAGCTTCAGTATGCTTTTCAATGGTCCTCGTAAATCACAAACCCTATGGAGCATAGCAAATAAGGACGGGACGGTCACCATGCTCTGCAATTAGGGTCTCGTAAAATATATAAGAAATATGTCTCCTAGGGGTTTAGGAATCTCATTGAGCTTTGGTTTTTAGGATCTGATAATATCGTCATACTCTGAAGTGTCGTAATATGAAGGTTAATGACTTGTCACATGTTCATTGTTTCCAAGCAATAATATAGATTGTACTCCTTCACAGGGGGGAAATTCAGCACCAGAATGAGGAATAGTTGGAAGACCTGGCAAATCAATAAACCGCTCCCGCATGCGCTCCACGGCGACCTTTGACAAGTCAGTGCACATAATGTGTCGAATGCCGTCTCTGTACATGTCTTCGCTCAACCTGGAGGATCCCGCTCCAACCTCTAGCACCTGTGGTCAAACCCCTATATCTCAGCATCTCAACTCTTTCAAACGTTTTTCACATAATGTCGAGAGAGAGAGAGAGATTGACGTCAATACCTTGTCAGTAAGTTTAATATGCTTCAATATCAGATGACGAAAATGCGAGTAGTCTTTGAACCACTCGTAATGCTGCTCCTCTACAAAGCGCTCATCCCTGGCATTTGTCACGGAGTCCAAGTGAGGGGGAAGAAAGACCTCATCCAATCATTAATTTCAGAGGAAAATGCGAGCGCTACCGAAACGGATGATGTCGAATTCGAGATGTGAATGCGTGCCACCGATGCACCCCCAGGAAGCAAAGCCTCTTTTTTTTTTCTTACACAAATGAAAGGAACTTCATCACTAACAAAATTCAAAGCAAACCTCATCAGCCTGGCAGAAGCAAAGTCCTTGATTCCATGGGTGATTGAGAAGGCGTAAATTACCAGTAGGACGGACGAAGGTAAAGCAATTTGTCGACCGGAGGATCCTGGCGCCCTGACGACGCTGGTTGTTGAGCCTGGCCGTCGCCCCTTCTCACGCTCTCCACCGCCATCGCTCGATCCTCAAATGCTTTCATTGCAACCTGTTTCGTAATGCGCTGAAAGCCCTAAAACCCTAAAACCCTAAAACTCAAAACCAGGTTCTTCTTCTGAATTTGCCAGATTCCAATCACTGATTTATTCTTGGAAAATTTAATAATGAAATTTAGTGTTAACCACACTACTTGATTTGAAAATTATGCTGTAAGTTTTTACTCTTGATGAAGATTTTTGCCAACGATGTTTACACTACAGAGATTCCTTCTTTGAGTAGTATTGATATCTATTCTCTTTGTAAAATCTTCATCAAGAGTAAAAACTTATAGAATTTTCAAATCAATTAGAGTGGTAACACTAAATTTAATTTTTAGAATATTGAAATTTAATAGTCAAAAATCATTTTCAAATACAATAAAGCATTGTGGAGAAAAAAAGGTAAAAAAAGTGAAGGAAAAAGTAGAATTCATGTATTGCATTTGTTTAGTTGGACTAGAAGGGTGAAAAACTTGAAGTTCTAGTGTGAAAATTGGGTTTCACGGATTGAATTGGCTAAACTTTCAAATAATTTTATTTGAGGTACCTTTATATTGACCATGTACAATTGTAGCATTGAAGGGGTCTTTTATACTATGAACATTCAAGGATGATGGCTTAATCTTGAACCTCAAAGGTCAAGAAAAGTATTGATTGTAACAAAAATTTGAGCCACTCAACTATGCATTTGCCCTAAGTGTGCTTGTGACTTATAACACTCAAAACAAATAAGAAAGATTAAAGAACTAAAAGAAGAGTTGTATCCAATGCCATCTCTACGTCAAATAAAGTTATAGAATGTCCGCCTTGGAATAAAAAAAGCCTCTGCACCTTGCAACCAGTTCGCTAAATCCAAGTCGGTATATGGCAAGCTAATCTTGGCGTTCATTCCTATCAATCAAGCTCTCATATAGATTGTAGACTACTGGAACTAGGGTTGTCCATGTCACATTGTAATGTTAGTATGTCTATCAATAATGTCAGCCTTCAACCCCAATGTCCATCAAAACAGAATATTTATTGTCAGGACGGTAATTGAATTACCATGATGAATAATCTCGATGAAAATAGTTGTGACCTGGATAGATAAGATTGTTTGACCGGCGGCTTGACAGTTTTGGGGGACATACCATCTCAATGGATTGGCCGTCCATCTCGACGGATTGGTCGTCTAGCTTGACAAATTGGTAGTCCGCTGGATAGAGCCAATTGTCTAAAGTAGAGGCTACCAAAAGAGGCTTTATAGTATGAATGTGCTTGCGGCTTATGGTAGTCAAAATAGATTTGAAGGATCAAAGAAGCGAGAAAAATGTATCCAATGCTACCACCACATCAAACAAAGTCTCAAAATGTCCTCTTTGGAGAAAAAAATAGCCTCTACACCTCGCAATCAGTTTGCCAAATCCAAGTCAGTGTAGAGCAAGTCAATCTTAGCATTCATGCCTACCAATCTAGCTTTCATGTAGACTACTAAATCTACGTGATCCACAAATGATTTAATGCACATTTTCATTTATACGGTAGAAAATTTGTCCTCATTTTTAAAAATATAAATGTATTCAACCTTATCCTTCATTGGAAGAGAGTCTTGAAAATTTTAGCTATGTTGTCTTCTTCCTTATAAAGAAGATTGCTGAAGGCAATGGCCACTAAAACAAGTTTTGTAGTGTGTGCATGCTTGCGGCTGATGGTACTTGAAACTGATCTAAAAGATCAAAGAACTGAGAGAAAAGCCATGTCCAATGCCACCTCCACATCAAACAAAATCATGAAATGTCCATTGTGGAAGAATGAAGTAGCTTCCACAATTCCTAACTAGTGGCCGCCAAATCAAAGTCGGTATAGGGCATCCAGTCGTGGTATTCATGGCTATCAATCAAGCTCTCTCGCTGACGGTTGAAACTGAAACTGTATGATCTACAAACGATCTAAGGCGCATTTGCATTCCTATGATAGAGAATTTGTCCTCATCTTTGAAAGAGTAAACTTAGTTAGCCTTCTCCTTTTCCAAAACTGCAACTCTAGGAGTCAAACGTCAACTTAAGTAGTGAGGGTAAAGACTTGTGCTTCTAATTGTGAAATGGATGCTCCTTTTGCATTGCAAAGAAACTTCTACTTCCTCAAATTCTCCTACAAAACCATCAATTTGGACTCCTCAAGGTTTACTTCCACAAAATAAGTCTCAGCTAAATGGAGTCTGTAATGTGAGCCTAACCCCATAAGCTATGGTCCTATAAGACGCACACTAACAACAGAGCACATGCCAACCTCACGGATTTGCGCTTGAATCCTTATCATGCATAATAGTGACATTGGACAAATTGTATGTCCAACCCATTCAATTCGTATGCTCGTCTGAAATATCTAGTGATCGATGTGACTACTTCAAGGTAATCACATTGTCCATCCAGTTTGACCGGACTATCCGATATGTCCGCCTGTCCGGGACGTCCACTGATCCTAACTCATCCAATGTAACAATAATGTTGTCATTGATGACTTCTTTATACAACCAAGCTTCATCTCTTGCACAAAGTGGCTCAAAAAATGATTCTTTCTCATGTGTGTTGTCCTAGGCAATATCTTCTCCTTGCTCCTAGTAGCCTTCATCCCTCTAGTCAAACAATAAATTACCATGCAAAAACACAACCATGCCGCAAAACAAAACTCCTTCAAAATTGAGCTGCAAAATAAAACTTCTTCAAAACAAACCCGCAAAGTGTAAAACTGTTGCGGCATGCCAAAAATTTAGCAACCCTACAAAATTGCGGTATCACTGAACATATTCATTGAATCCCTTTTTTTTATCCACCACAAGAATGTCGTTGATGTGGGACTTTAAGCTTTTAATGCCCAATGGACCATTTTATAGTCACTGCCCAACTTTAGGGGATGTCTAAATCCCTCCAATTTTATTTTTTTGAATTTATATATTTTCCTCATGTAGTTTGTCAATTTTTCATTCCATAGGCCAAAAAAACTTTTGATTGGGACAGAAAATCCATCATAGGTAATTTTTTCAAATTCAAACTTTGTCAAAAATGCTCACCACAAATTATTGTGGGAGAGAAACCTAGCCAATCCAAGGCCATCTCAAGAAAAAATTCCATGGGTATGCAAGTGGAAAAGGGGCCAATTGGTTGGATTATACAATGAATGGGCATAGTCAAGTGAAATTTTTGTTTTCTCAATATAATTCACTTGATTGCAAGCCTCAAAATCAATCTTTCATTGCTCCAATCTTTATAAAAATTGGCATGCATGTTCTTAACTATACTTAATTGCATTTGGCCAAAAATGGCACACCCTTCTTTTATGAAAAGTTGAGATATAGGCACCCAAAGTCATTTTGCCCTGGGAAAAAAACTTCTTTTTAAAAAAAAATTGAACTTCCATTGAAGAAATCTAAATATCCATACAATCAAAGTCACTAGAAATTGGAGGATACACAAATTTGAAAGTAGTGAAAAATATCCTAAGATTAGATTTTTCAAAAATGATTCAAAGAAAAAATACAATTTCATTTCAGAAATGGCAGTTTGGAGGTGATTTTGGAGAGGCATCAAGGACACCCTAAATGTGTTGTATGGACTATGGACCGATGTATGCTAAGAGCATTAGTGTTGTCAATGAATGAATTCCGTAGATATTATTGGAGTAAATTTCTAGAATTAAAAGAACTCCTACATCTTTCAGATGTTCTTGAACAAATCCGAACAGCGTGTTTTTTCATTTTTGGTCGGTTTTGCAAATGTTTTCCAAAGTTCCGAGTCATCCAATGTGATAGGGTGATATTCATTGGAATCTTAACTTGTAACCCCTAAGTGTGCAAGGTCCTTTTTGAGCTTCTTGGAGTTTACTAAAAACTAAACAAAAAGCCAAATTTTCGATACAGGTATCAATTTTTTGGTATTATGACTGTGCAACCTTAACTCATAAACTATTGTGGTGTTTTGAGAATCAAAATTGCTTCAAAATACTCTTATCCAAAGCAAGGCTAAAATCTTCATCTTTTTTAATTTCAAATAAATCCAACCATAAGATTCTTTAGTTAACTTGTTCAAGTACATATTTCCAAAATTTTATAGTGAAAATCTCCACCAATTTCAAGTTCAATGTGCCTAAACTTCAAAAAATAGATTTTTCTAGCCCTTCCTAAAGGTGCAGTTTTGTCTTTCAACATTAAATTGAGAATTATAAATTCCAATGTACTCAAAACATTTGAACCATTCAATTCCAAATAATGAGGTATAAGTTACGAGGAGTTTTACTTTGTCGGCAATGAAGGTTGAAAAAACATATAGAACTGTTTTTTGAACTCAATTTTGAAAATTTCAAATAAAAAGAAAAAAAATGATACCTATTGTTTACTAGAACATTCCCTTACCTTCAATTTTTTTTAAAAAGTAATCACAATAAATTTGACATTTATTATATGAACCTATCAAAAATCCTAAAAGTCCATTCCATAATTTTGAATCTTGAGGGGATACTCATTGTTGGGACCCATATGTACAGTGCCATATTTGCTTCCTAAAATACAAATTTAACTAAACTATAACATGTCATATACTATTGAATTGATAATTTAGCAATTAACATCTTTAATTTGGATGTCATTTTAACATGTAAACCAGTACCTTATTATGCTCAAATACAGTGCCATCAGTATAATACATGACCATTTTTTAGTCATTTAGACATGAAGGAGGTGCAATAATGATCCAAATTGCAAGTGTTATGTGTTATCATAGGTGATTTAACCCCTAAAGGTCCAAACACCGTTTTTTGACAACATAGCGATTTTGGGCAGTTCATTACGAGTGGAATTTTTATTTTATTTTTTTAAATTTTTACAAAAGATGTGCTCGAGGAGTAGCTTTAAGGCCCAACAATTTTCATAACTTTTGACTACATGGTTAAAAAGTTATTGTATGATATGTAATTTTCCGTGCACGGCAAGCAGCCTGGGTAGCTCAAAAAAATTCTTTAAAAATCATTTTTTTTAAAAATAAATTTGAAATTGGTTCTTTAGATTTATATATACATGGAAAGCTTTAAATCATTCCATTTGGATTAATGAGTCAAAAGTTATGAGGATTCTTAGTTTGAGGGTAGTTATGGAATCTCTACTCTAAAATAAACTTTGAAGTCCTTTATTTAATTCAATTTCCAATATTTTTAGAAAAAAATAAAAACATTGGATGTAGATTGTTTATTACAACATTAAAACCGTTGGGATTGGCATTTTTCAATTCCATAAATAAATTCTTAACAATTTAGTGTTTTGAATCATTCTCTACTTCTTTCTACTTACTATTTTTTTCCTATATGTTGTGCAATTCCAAATGATCTGAAATTATTCAAGCATGTATCCAACTTGACTAGAAGAATGAATCCAAATAGTAACCACCGATTTGGGCATTTTTTCATACAAATGTGACCTTGTGAAGTGCAGCTGCCCGGATTTTCGCAGGGACAAAAAAGGGTTTTTGTCAATTCAAACGCTAATATCTTCCAATCTGCACGGTGGTAAATTCTGAAGTTTTTTCCACATCTTCTCAAACCAGTGTTCTATAAGATCTTATGGTTACATGTGTCCAAAAATGTTTTTTTTCTAAAGTTTGGTACTCGTATTAAAAATGGCAATTTTGGAGCGATTTTGGTGAAAACAAAGTCGCTGACCTTTAGGGGTTAACAAGAAGACTTTTATCAATGTTGCATACTCCAATTCATGCACCTTCTATGTCAAATACACAAAAAACATCACTTGCAATCACAATTAGGTTTCCTATATCTGAAACCCCTATATGTCAAGGCATTACATTTTGGTATCAACAAAACTTTAAAGTTACTGAATTGAATCTTATCAAGATATCCTTTTTAGTATTTTTAAAAGAGAAATGTCCTACAGAATCTATTTTTAGCATTAAAAATCAATTTTGAAAATAAATGTTTATGATTTTCTATTGTTAAGGGCTTTTGAAGATGATTCTCAAAAACATTGAATTTTAATTGAGGGAAAAATTCATATTAGAAATTTATTTTAGAGAATAATTATAGAGTTGATTTTGAAAATTGTAAACTAATAATAGTCTTATATGTCATGTTTATTAGCTTCATGTTTTTTCATGACTACAATTTTAGATTTGACATCTAAATAGAGGTTCAAAGACCTTCAATTACTTTCAAATTTCCCCCCCCCTTGTGATCAAATATTATAACCTTTCAAGATGATCCATACCAAGTTTAGTTTACCTTCTAATTTAACTAGTAGAAGAATGTCTACAAAGCCCATTTAATTTTTTTGAAAACTCCGCATTCTAAATTATGAAGTCAATTGTATAAATTGATACCATGTATTAGTTTTGTGGTAATATAATTTTTACATCAATTGATGTGTGGAAGAAAAATTTAGGCCATCTTAAGTACAAAATGCTTAAGTGCAGGCAACAATAAAAATGCAAAAAATCAAAATAATCTTTTTAATTTTTTCTTCACTTACAAGGAAAGCTTTTAGTCATTCCATTTAGATTATTGTAGTGATGTGAAAATTATATAGAGTCTTGTATTGGACAATTTAGGCTTCTTCTTAAGATATTAATGTATAGGATTTGTTTCTAAGCCCAATTCTCACAATTTTTCAAAATAAAAAGTTTTTAGGTGTAGATTTCTTGCTATAACAATCTCACCAAAAGATTGACATGTTTCAATTCCATTTTAAAACTACTAACAATTTGATTTTTCCTTCTATTTGGTATCTCCCACTTATAAGAACCCTGTGTCTTTTCTGACGGATTTTTTTGAACATCCACCTGTTTTTATGTTAATAATAATGTCAAACGTAACATCAGATGATACATTTGACATTATTGTTAATATGAAAATAGATGGATGTCGAAAAAAATTTGTCAAAAAAGATACAAGTTTCTTATAATTTACTTCTACATAATAATTTTTTAAAGAATGAAAATCAATTTTTTTTCTTTATATATATATTTTTCTAGATATTCAATTCAATTCTCTTCCATGAAGATTTAAAACTCAAAAATTTGTAATGCAAAAAAACTTAAGTTAAAGAGGATTTAAAGTTTGAAGACCTAATATGGCAAGGAATCAAAAAATTCAAGTTTTTTTTGGACACTAATATCTTACAATATGCTTCCTCAAATTATTTGGAAAAATTCCACATATTTTATGGAAGATTTTAAGGTAGAATATGCAAAAAGTATTTTTTTTTCCATCATGACTCTTTACACTAGAATTGACATTTTTGGAGTGAACAATAGTCATGAACCTTACCTTACCTTACCTTTAGGATTTAAGGGTTACATTCTATCTTACTAGACATCTAGAAGAATATTTTCTTCTAACTTACATTGTGGTAGCTAGAGAAATCTTTCTCTAGCTTTCTAAAATGTTATGCTCATGACTAAGGCACGGTGCTTTAAAAGCGACCACTCATACAAAGATACATGTTGCTTTCTTCAATGTACCAATAGTGTACATTTCAGGAGGTAGACGCTTTCAGTGACCACTACATTTCAACTTCAAAAATTTGTAACTAATTCCTCAAAGGTCCAAAAAATATGAAACGACTTGCATTAGATGCCAATCTCATTTTTCTTTCTAGATGAAAATTTACTAAAAAATTTTTCAAGGAATTTAGCTTCCCCAAAAATACAATCACCTCTTCAAAGGTTGCTTTGAGAGCAAACTCCCTTAACCCTTAAAGGACCGTTGTCCCTTCAGGGGACAAATGCGTTTTCGGGCAGGTACCTACGGGCTGAAATTTTCTCCTGATTTTTTGAAACTTTTTGTGAACATGAAGAATTGAGAGAGGTACGTGGCAGAAAAAAAAATTTGAAATCGGACCTTTGAGTGAGAAGTTATGCCATTTCTTGGAATGCATGGGGACGGGGGGCAGCAAAAAAAATTTGCAAAATTTTGAATTTAAAATTTTTTTTTTTCTCATAGATTATATTTTTGTCTATCTGGAAAGCTTTGATTCATTTCATTTGGATTTGTTATGAGGAAGTTATGGACATTCTTGTTTTTCGGGCAGTTAGAGCATCTTCTTGAAAAAAATAACTTGTAGGATTCATTTTGGAATGCAATTTTTGTAATTTATCAAAAAAATCTTTTGGAATGGTTTATTTTACTTTCTAGAACAATCTCACCATTGGAATTAGTGCATTTTAATTCCATCTAAAATATATGAATATTTTAGATTTTCCTTCTATCTTGTACCTACTTCTACTTAACAATTCTTTTAAGAATGATAATTAAGTTGTTTTGAATTTTTTTTCCTTAGACTCTCAACTCAATTCTCCACTATAAAGATTTAAAGCTCAAAACGTTGTAGTGCAAAAATTTTAAGTTAAAAATGTTTAAAGTCAAAAAATCTGGTCCCGCAATGTGCTGAAAAACTTGTTTTTTCTACTTAAAACGCAGATATCTTGCAATTTGTGCGGTCAAAAACTCTGAAATTTTTTCCACACATTCTCATACCAATTAGGTGTAAGATCCTATGGTTAGATGTGGAAAAAAAAATATTTTTTTTTACTTTTTGCTATAGAAATGGCAATTTTGAGTATTTTTTGGCAAAAAAAAAGGCCTCAATTCTTTAGGGGTTAACCCTTAAAGGACAGACTGGTAACTGTGGAAATCATCTCTTTGGATACCGTGAGAATCATTGCCTTAACAACATGGAAAAGCACTCATTGGAAATCAACCTACTATAGAAGACCTTTCCTTTTCACAACAAAATTCCAAGGATGAATAGTTGCACTTCTGTCCACATGCAAAGATGCTTTGTCATTCATCGGACGCCAAACGTCCTCCGCGTTGTTCAAAGGTTAATGGACAGAGTGGCACACTCACAATGTTTTCTTCTATGGGTACACACTTAACACGTGTATGTCGGTGTGCATGGGTTGTGATTGGTCATGAAATTTCCAAGGCCTCCACATCCTCACAAATAGGAACACCTTTTGCACTGCGCACCCGCATCGCCTTCCCCAAAGCTTGCCATTTCAGTTGAGCCCAGACTTGTTTGATGCAGTAACTCACGTCAAGGCATCGACTTGAGTACTGTTTTGTACACAAATCCCAGACTGAGGCCAACATAAACTGGAAAGAACTCAGAAGTGTGTCTGCAGCAGAAAGAATGCCGCAGGACAGAGGCTCCACGGAATGTAATGCAAGCCGTGCATCCAACATGAAGCTCGTGCATCATTAGCACAACAATCGACGACGCCCCATCGAGCACCATGTGCTTGGTACGTCTGTACTCACCGGTTCAGAATAGATCGAGGCTCTAGTCAGTTTTGGGAGCATGTTGACTGCACAAAGCTTGACAAGAAATCCAGTTTTCTCTACTTCTGCACAAAAGCCGCCTGCTTGGATTTGCAGCAATAAGGTAGGGATCCCCAAACCGCCACTGATTGCTACTGTGCCTAATTACAACTATTAGACTGTTCAAATTCTTATACATTCTTATTGGCAAGGGAAAGAAGGTTCCAACGCACCAAAGAACGCGACATTTGGATACTGTATGCAAAAGTTATGAAGGAACAAAGTTTGGTTCTAAAAGCGTTTCTTTCACAGAGGTACATAACTGATTTTGGAGATGTACACACACTGAAGATGGCGCTTTAAGGTCAGTGGCGCATTTGGGATGCCTACCTTAGTATCCGCACAGGAAGGACCACTTTGATTCAAATCTAAGTGAGGTATACAATAGTCGGACAAAAGTTTGTATTCAAAGAGATCCGAATTCAAAGACATATTGCGCTCCTAATTTGGATCATTGGAGCACTTCCTACATGTCTCGGAAGCTACAAAGTGGTCACATATTCTAGGGCATATTTGAGTATAATAAGGTTTAGATGCTAAAGCGACATTCAAACAAAAGATGCTAATTGTTAAATTATCAATCCAATGGTGCAAGTCTTGCCATATTTTATTACATAATTTGCATTCTAGGAGTAATATATGATATTGTGTACATGATAGATACCCCACACATCCTTTAAGGTTTAACAAAAATTGTAAATGAGTTTTGTTTTGAAGGACAAAACCATTGTCAATGGGATACCTTTGACAAATTAATTCCTAAAGGTTAGAAACTATGTTTTCACCAAAACCGCTTCAAAACTGCGATTTCAGTTGTTTACATTTACAGTTCATTATTTGAGTGTATATGTAAGTTGTAGGAAGGTTATTACCTATTGTAAACAGACTATGACACCATCAATAATTGAAGCTCCTAATATATCAAAAATACTTGGTATATTTGAAAATGTGATAATTATATTTTTCCAACTTTTTATTAAGGAAAAATAATTTTAGGTTTAAAAATTTTAAGCTAAATGGTCTTTATGAATTTGGAAAAACCCAACTCAAGAAGTTAATTTTTCTATTTTCCTCGAATAAATTTAGAAAAAAATATAAATTTTTAGTTTCAAATTTTATTAGTTTTTTTTATATGCCACTGCAGTGGTAGATCCAACCTCAACTATATGACTTATGGGTCATAGTTATTATTTTGGTTTAGAAGGCATAACTACATTATTCTTCTAATTTGTTCTTTATAGACAACCATAATCTTGCTAATGTATAGCAGCTAATGTTCTTTGAAGGCTCAAAACACATGGTGAGAAAATTGTTACAAAATAAATTCAATCCATTGTAAAAATTTAGGTAATTTTTTATATAATTATTCAAAATTAGAGAATACTTCATATAATCCAATATACAAAAGAGTTGCCACTTTAAAGCAATACCATCAATGGTGAATGTCAATTGTGACAAGTAAAATTTTGATTGGAATATGTAAATTAAACTAATTGTAGATTATATTACTTGACATACTAATTTCACCTAAAGCATTGTCCATGAGTTCAATTTAACAATGTGGCTTTGCATGGCAACCTAAGATTTATAGGATTTCAAATAAATTAGTAGAGTTAAAAACTAGAGTTAAAAATCACCAAACAAGAATATTTATGCAACAAAATCTCTAAAAAATAAAATCTTTGTCTTCGGCACATGCATGCAAAGTGAATTTTTTTAAATATTAAATGGAGAATCTAGATTTTTTTGGTACTTAAGATGTGATTTTTTAGTAGGAACTCCTTCAAGATGGTAATGAAGTCAAATTGTTTATGGGGATCATTTATCTTTTTTCTAAAATACAAACATCAAAGTACAAAATTTCTTGAAATTCTCAATTCTATTATTTTTTCCCAATAAACTGTCAAAGTGTCAAAATTGTGTCACACCTATTTTTTGGAAGTAAATTAATAAAAAAATAATGGCATTTCATCATTTGAATACAATTTTATTATTAATCTACCCTCAATTAACCATTTTTTTGCACATCATAATGTCAAAGTGTCAAAATTATAAAATTTTCAATTTTGTAACTATGGGAATCCGCCTACCATCAAATTTCTCATAATCATGGTGTATGAATGATTTAAAAAAACAATTTGGTATAAAATCAAGTTACATATCATTCTAACATTGTGAAAGTTGCATAAAAAGATTGTTAGTAGTAAGAATAAAACCTATTTCAAAGATGAAGTTTATCATTGATAATTTGGATAGAGCATAAGATAAGTCAATAATGAGCATTCTATATTGTTGTATCTTGTGGTCAAAGTCAATATTATGTGCCAAAAAATTAATTAAAGTTGCGGTTTGTGAGTTGATAAATACTTAAAATAGAAAGATTTTTTTTTGCAAATAATTTTTGTTTGAAAAAATAATTTTCCAAAACTTTTGGCTTTTGTTTTTAGAGAATATACTTTGCCAACCCTAACCATTGGGTATGGTATTGAAGAGCTTGGCCAAACTTAGGAGTTTAGGGGTTAATCCCTAAAATTCCTTCATATTTAGAGGCCCAAAACTACTTCAAAATACTTGTCTTCAAAGCAAGGTCAAAATCTTCATCAATGTTTATTTTTTAACAAATTCAACCATAAGATCCTTTGGTTAACTTGTTCAAGTACATTCTCCCAAATTTTCAAAGTCAATGTCCCCACTCATGAAAGTTCAATGTGCCTAAACTTCAAAAATGTAGGCTTTTCTAGCCTTTCCAAAGGTGAAGTTTTGTCTTTCAATGTTTTTAAAAAAAAAATATGTATGTCCTGTAACTTGTGCATTTTAGTCAATATGTTGGAAAATGGGTTGTGAATATATGTGAAATTTTTTAACTAAAAGAACTTTCATATTTGTATTATGTTTTTTAAATTATAAAGTAGAAGGCAATACGGAATGAAAGATAAAACTAATATGCTAATAATATTTGGAAGAATTTGAAAATTGTTACTTCCAGTGGTGAGAATGTTCTAATAAAAAAATTAATACTATTTATTTTTATTTTTATTTGAAAATTTTCAAAATTGAGAGTAAAAGACAACTTTATATGTTTTTTCTGCCTTCATTGCCCGCAAAATAAAACTCCTCATAACTTTTACCTCACTATTTGGAATTGAATTCTTATAATGTTTTTGAGTAGGTATCAATCTTTATAATTCTCAAAAAAATTTAGAATATATATTTTTTGTTGCCTACTTTGACATTGAAATCAAAAAATCCTTCTAACTTTTGCAATATTTATTGGAGTGACATGAACAAGGCTTCACACATAGATTACAACGGGTAGCATCCATCCTAAAAAATTCATGCAAGAATTCTAAATTATGAAGTCAATAGAACCTGCCCAAATTCTCGAAAAGTTTGAAGTAGGCTCCTTGGTCCTTTAGAAATTTAGAATTCTTTCCCCACCACCACACAAATTATTGTTTTGTAATGTTGCAATTTTACTTTCTTGTGATGAAAATGGATGTTTCACAATTCATTTTAAGAAATTAAAAAAAATTCAATTTTGCTCAATTGGGTGAAAGTGCATTACAAGAAATTTCAGCCCCTGAAGGGGCCGCAAGTTTTGACCCCCCCGGGTGCAATTGAAGAAAAAATTCAAATAAAATATTATTTGATTTCGGGTGCTGATGTGGCACTATTAGTGCCAGGTCAGACTTTTTTATTTTTTAAATATTCTTTTTAGAAAAAAAAATATATATATTAAAAAAATAAAAAAATAATTTTTTAATTATTCTGTAATTGCACTGCAGGGGTGCCGAAAATCATCTGTTAACGGCCTCTTCGAGGCCCGAAACTTCTTCTAATGGAAATGAAGAATTCACTGCAACAAGGAGATCACAACCAAAGACCAAGACACTCATATTCAAGAATTTTTTATATACAAATTTTTGCTAAAAAGTTTTTATAGGGAATATTTGGTGAGATATTCTTCTTTTTTTCAGTGGATGAAATCGCTAAAGTGCTATCAAATCTTGGGACAATATCACTCTATTTTGGATGAATGTACACTCTTTTGGATGAATAAACAAATTTTCATTGATATATTGCAAGTTTCGTCCACTTCCATGGATGTAAATAGCTTCATCACTTCCCGCCCCGCCCGTGGTGGTGCTTAGTTTGTAGTTTATTGTATTTGCGCCTTGCTTTTGTTGCTTGCCCCCCAAGGCCGCTTGCGGCTGGGGTCTTGTTATTTTTTTCTTGCAGTAAAGGTCAACCTTTATTTGTGTTAAAAAAAAAAATAGCTTCATCACTCACTCCAGTGAAGATCCGTTTCCTGCACTGCCCAAAATAAATGAAAAAAACAACCCTGGTTGTATTCGACTCCACTGCACGGGTCTGGCAGACAAACAAACGTTTTTCAAGTGCTGAGGACTTCTAAATCAAGTATGATGCGGATCCCCAGAATCTGTCTAATTTTTGCACCGCCCCTGATGCGAATCTTCGCGAAGCTTTGTAAATATAGTATATTGCAATGATGTGACAAAAAAAATAAGAAGGAGAAAATTAGAACACTGGTAGACAGATAGAGAAGGAAAAAATAGAAAGAATAGAAAAAAATAGAAAAAATAGAAAAAACAGAATGAGAAGAAAACACTGAAGTAAGCTTAGCTAGATTTGATGGGCTAAGTTGGGAATTCGAAGAGACAACTCCCCGTCTTTCAAGGTGTGAGTGCAAACTGATCTATTATTCAACAACCAGACATCAAAGCAGTCCTGTTTCGGGACTACAATACCTGTAAAAATTCCATTCGAAGTACTGTTCAGTAGAGTACAGTACATCTCTCCTAGACTCCGAACCAGTAAGTTGAGAGTTTTATTTACAATAGAATCCTCATTTTCTATGGCTTCAAATTCAGTACTCCGTATTATAACTTACAGATGGTGACCAACTGCACAGTTGCAAATGCCTCAGTGCTCCGTCTGTTTGGTGAAATCATTAACCTACTGCTCCACTTCTGAATAAAATTATCCATTGTCACGATAACAATAATCTAAAGAAAGAAACCAACATCAAAAATTGTTATTCAATGCGTGCTTTGGGCTTCCCGAAGCATCGGAGTGTGAAGATCCGTGATGGAGGTGAGTGTCGACGCAAGAATATGCACCATCACGTCGGAGACATGAAGAAGCTTTGGCAATTGGTCTTTTAACTGAAAACAAGGCTTGTTTTTAAGTTTTTTTCTGAAGGAAATGTGAGTAATTTCATTGGAAGGATAGGTAAAACAAGGTTGGTTTTGAGTTGGACTTCAAGCGAACCGACACCCAGATCACTTCAGTGACTGTACTATCACCTTATCTACATCCAAATATTGTTTCTACCTCACTCTTGAAAAACACCCCGAAGGACAGGATTTCCATCAAAACTGTCATTTTTTTTTGTGAATGGGCCGAAATAGAAAGAAAAAACATTTCTTTAAAACTTCAATTGTATGAAAGTGTAGTAGATTATCATGGAAATGTGTGGAAAAAATTTCAGCCCATTGGACTATGTAGATTGAAAGATGGTAATATTTGAAGTGAGAAAAAAACTTCTTTTCATTCTTGTGAAATGGGGTCAACTGACTTTGAGCCCTCTTGAAGTAAATTTTTTTGCTTTGCACAAAATTTTGCTTTTACACCATCCAGTGCTAAATCTTGTTAGGTACAGTCATGCAAGATTTCATAAGAGTCTACCTTACTCTAAATCAACTTGCAATACATGGAGGTCAAGTGAATTGGTAATATACTAGTCATTTTTTGGTGATTTCTTGTACAACAAGGAGATATTCTTTTAGAAATTTAGACAAACATTTGCTATATGTGGAAAATTTTTCAAGAATCTTGAAAATACAGATTTTAAGAAAATAGCATTTATAGTTAGACAAAAAATATATTTTGTCAAACTTGCCCAATAAAGTTAAAAGAGTTTTGACTCTTCTTGGAATTAAATTTTTGCTCTAATACTAGTTTTTTAAATAAATTTTCATATTATATCATGTTAGTCACATATATGTATGCCAAATTACAAATTTTTAATGAGAAAGACACCCTTGAAAAATCCATGTGAATGAAGTGTTTGTTAAAGTATGTGACCTCAGTAGCCTACAGTAGCAATTTCTATCTAATTTGGGCATCATTCTCTAAGGTAGAGCCTATCATCTCACCAAGTGCCTATAAAAGAATTGACATTTCGTTCTTGAAAGGACTTTTGGAATAACCGCAACAAATAAAACTCTCAATAAACATATTTCATTCAAACTCATTGTATTATCTACTGCATTATCCCCTCAAAAATACTAAACACAACATTTCAAAAAGACTAGTTAGGGTCAAAATATTAGAATAAAAATGCCAACTCTGCCTGCAATTTTTTTTAACTATGTTCCACACAAATACAAACAAATGGATTTGAATGTATGGATCCAAATACATAGATATGGATATACATATGTGAATATACACATACACAAGTACGGATATATAGGTTCATAAATGTGGATATGGCAATATGGATATGAATATATTAGACACTAACATTTTCCATATCATTTGGAGCTTCCAAACTTTGAAGCACCATATAATTCCATACTTGAAGCATGCCTAAAAAAATTGATCATTTACTAAAGTGCTTATTTATAAATCATACTTGGTCTTCATCTTGGTTGGTCTCCTCACTATACTCATCTCAAACTTGAGGGAGGACGATTTTTCAACAAATATCGTACTGAAGTCGTGAATTCATGCCTACGTACCATAATCGTACATATTACGTACATTTTTATGCAATGAATCAGTGTCGTTAAAATCTTTATTAAAAGTGTACAATTTATGTACTTTAATTATACAAATGTGGTATCCAAAATGCACCTAAATTGTACTAACATTAGTACAACAATCGTACATTATTGATAGGCATTGTTTACGCACTGATTCAGTGCGTAAAAGTACACGTAATATGTACGATTATGGTATATAGGTATGAATTCACGACTTCAGTGTTGTCTTTGTACGAACCTATGAACCTTATAAATTAGAGATGCTCTTACAATCACATCCTAGAACACTACACTAAATAGTGAAATTGGGTTGCTTTAACAATTAGGTTGCCTTCACCTGAGAAGTTACCTCATGACTCACTGCTTGTCCAGATGGAGGCACATGCCATTTTCTAAACCCAAGCCATGAACCAGTGCACCAATCCAAACAACACACATGGTTCCTACATGACTGCATCCGTCTACAGTAATTGTGCATATTTCTATAGTGTAGAATGTCAAGAAATTAGTGCGGGGCAACCTAATTTCACTGTTTAGTGTAGTAGAAAGGGGTGTCCTCGAGCACCAAGCTTTGACATTCTAGCTTGGTGCTCCAAGACCCCTTTTTGCTTAGGTTACCGTCCGCATACCCCATTCCGCCAGCGCACATTTTCTTTCTAGAATGCAGTGCTTTCTGACATACTGACGGAATGGGGTACACAAATGGTAACTGGTGTGTCTACCTTAGTGCAATGTCACAGGAAATTGCATGCAAATGTGATAATAAGGATCAAACAAGTATGAAAACGGTGTAAGCCGTCACCTTGACTCCTGCGACCCCAAATCCTTTTTTTCTCATGTCACTTTCCGCATACAACACAATGTTCCGAAATTCCATGTAACTATTTCAGAGCATTTTCGGTGCCTCAGACTGTGACAATCTGGGCGTCGGTGTTCATGAAAAGTAAGTAACTCTTTTTAGTCTGGAGAAGTGCACGGACTTGTCCCTACAAAAAGTCTTGTCAGAACCTGCAACCCGCAATGGCAGTTGAAATTCATGTAAGCTTACTGTACAATTGAAAATTCATGTACCATTTTCTGAAAATGGAGCAGAGGGCAAACTTGCAGTGAGTACCGAATTCTTTTGAATTTTTTTAATGATGTTGGGACACAAAAAGGAAGATCGATTGGGTGCAGGATTGACCGGAAAGACTCCAAAAGAGAGCGTACCGGTACTACCAGAGGCAGGCAGAGTCACTGTAGCCACGTACGCTCGTGTGAAACCAAATCAATCTCCTACGGAACCACGAATTGAAATTTGGAGATGCCGACGATGATGACTGAGCTGCCTGCAAGGACATTCCATGTTCCCGTTGGGTCAAACTTCATTAGTTTTACATATTAAATCACACCTTTGCCAAATTTGATGATTAAAAACACATTGACAATTTGATGATTAAAAACACAGGCCTTTCTCAATTTTTCATAATTAACAATTTTGGAAAAATAAATAAAAACAAATAAGAAGTAGATTATTGGAACTACAGTTTCTTAGTGAAGCTCGAAGACATTTAAAATCAAGAATTGTGTGATATTCTGGCTTGTCCTTATAACTAATAAGTTAGTCAGCTGAGCAATGGCCAAATGTGGTTTTCACACATACCGTAGCTGCAGTCTGTTGCTACAAGCACTGCTAAATGTGCTGAAAATTTGAATTTAGCACTTCCGTGTTCAGATTTTCTGTTGCTGTAACTATTATCAAGTCGAACTTTTGCAAAATTTACCCACATTTTGAGAGCACTGCAGCTGAGTGAGTGAATTGCTGCAGTGAACTGTTTGTTTGGATGTTTCCTTTGCAATTGGAACTTGTAAGTTTTCTCTTCCCCCCTCCTAAGTAAAATGAAAGTTTGGATGAGGACAAATGATCCGAAATGGACAACAATCATCGCGTGAGGGACGGACCCCGCTGTTCCCGCAACGGCAATACTCGCCCGCAAAGTCAGTCCCTGGAATGCGCTTGAAAGGTTCCCTGGCGGCTGCATATGAATCACCTTCACCGGGAATCATTCGAGGATACGAAGACTGGAATTTCCACATCCCGAGGCAACGAACGAAGCCCAACTCGACGAAGCTGCAGGCACTCAAGCCACTCATCAAGCAGCGGTCGACTGCGTAGTGCATTCATGAAATGCCATTGGAGATCCTTTCAAGCTGGACTCCGCGGTCCTTCCTGAACAAGTCTTTGGCTCTCTGACACTCCTAACTTACTCACTTAACTTTACTCCCTTTTGAGCTTGCTTACTGACTACTCGACGAACGCGCCTGCCCCCAGACGCCCAGAGTCAGTGGGGATCAGTCAAAAGCAGGAATCCAGCAATAAAAATAATGGAAGAAATGCAAACATTTTGTGGAAGGGCGTCTATATAAAGCCTCTGGAAGCACGCACTCTCAGTTTGCAGCTCATGCACGCATCTTCGGGAGCAATCGCTGGAGGCCTGGAGTAGTGGAGCCCTGTCGAGTTGCATGGAAAGGACGCCCCCGGTACTTGCTAACTTTGAGCATTCGCCAGCTTCGGTTGGACATCAATAGCAACCCCATCATCATCAGCATCATCCGATCATCCGATCGTCGACTGTTGCTGGGTATATATAAGTTATAGTCTGGGAATGAGTCTTGTCGCAGTGGTCGGCTTGACCTGGCGGGACTACCCGTGCTTCTAGTTGAAGTTAGCTGGCCAGGAAAGTGGCCCCAGTCCCTGCCTTTTGCTATTCGCGGGGATGCCTGCTTGCTTAATTGCGAAATGCATTGTTCCCACTGCCGACGACGTGTAGGATATGCCCGTGGCGCAGGAAAGAAGTCATATTAATGCACAGACATCCCATGACTTCTTCTCGCCCGGAGTCTTCTTCTGTCGCTTCAGCTGCTCTTATTAATCAATAGTAGTGAGGAATTGGAGCTAGTCGTGGCGACGGCATCAGTCAGTTTTTCGTGGTGTGGAGTTTGTTGTAGCAGCGCGTGCAGAGTTGAGAATTGTGGGGTGGTTGGTTGGGAGTGCCCGGACTGACTCGGCGTAGATGGCCGCGCCCCCCGTCGCGTCCTCTCACGCGCGCAATGCAGGCGATCGGGCTGCTGTCCTGACGCACGCTAACACGGCGATTCGCAACGCGAGCCTGCTCTCGGCGCTGGTGCACAACTCGCGCCAGCTGCCCGCGATGTTCATCGAGGCGGAAGATCAACGACCCGTGCTGGACATGGACGCAGACGTTCCCGCTCATCACGCAATTCCTATCGTGGACATGGCGAGCGCGCGGCCCACTCTAATAAACGGCATCGCGGCGGCCTGTTCGCAATTCGGCTTCTTCCAGGTGATGAACCACGGCGTGGACGCGTCTCTCATCCAGCGCTGTGAGGCGGAAGCCCACAAGATGTTCGAGCTTCCGCTGGAAGTGAAGGAGCGCGTGCACCGCCCCCCCGGGACGTCCTTCGGCTATGGAGCCAACACTTGGGTGAACCAGACCGTCATGCACTGGGCCGAGAGCTTCCACATGCAGCTGCACCCGCAGTCCAACATCCGGGAGTTTTCCGCCAAGCTCTTCGCCGAAAGCGACCACCCTACTCAATTCAGCTCCACAGTGGAAGACTACATGGCGGTAATCGAGAAGTTGGCGAGGGAGCTGCTGGAGCTGCTCACAGAAGGACTGGGACTGGAGCCGACACAGTTCAACCACTATGTGGAACAGGAGAGGATGATGTCAATGCGATTCAATCTCTACCCGCCTTGTCCGCAGCCCGAGCTCGCAATTGGGTTGCGGGCGCACACGGACCCTCATTTGCTCACGATTCTGCACCAGGACGACGTCGCGGGGCTGCAAGTGCACATTGACGAGCAGTGGATCACCGTGAAGCCGCGACCCGACTGCTTCGTCGTCAATGTCGGTGACCTCTTCCAGGTAAACGACTCAAATTGACTCGTCGATACCGACTTTGGAAATGGAATGTTGACAGAAAGTTGTGCTCACGTTGTTGCAATGGTTTGTTTGATTCTGTAATTTGCAGGTGTTGAGCAATACGCGGTACAAGAGTGTGTTGCATCGAGCGGCGGTGAACGGGACGTCGAAGCGACTGTCGCTGGCGTGTTTTCTGAATCCACCACTGAGTGCCACCGTGGAAGCGCCGAAGGAGCTCATCAGCGAGGAACAGCCGCAGGTGTATCGCCCCTTCACGTGGGGGGAGTATCTGGCCAACGCGTATAAGTTCCACCCGGCCACAGGCGGTGAGCGACATGAAAACTTCTTCCTGAAAAGATGAATTCAGTCGGAAACAGTACTCACACCTCTTCCAGGAGAGATGGATGCAATTCCATGTTACAGTGACGAACACATCAGCCGTGATTTTATTCACTTCGGGATGAGGTTGAAGAAGAAGAAGGACTCGATCTGGTCCTGTTCTAGGGTGGTGTGAATCAAGAGTTTTTGTTCGTTCCAGACACCAAGCATCCTGCGCAGGATACAGGAAAGTGGGAGAGAAAGATTATAGGAATGGATACTGATTACTGAGAGAGCACAGCTGAAAGCAACTGGGACATAAGAAAATCATCAATGTTTCTGCCCATGCCATCTCCTCTTGCAATGGTG
The DNA here is from genome assembly GCA_951799445.1 of Pseudisothecium myosuroides. Lineage (NCBI taxonomy): Eukaryota > Viridiplantae > Streptophyta > Bryopsida > Hypnales > Lembophyllaceae > Pseudisothecium > Pseudisothecium myosuroides. The sequence continues at coordinate 4,570,139 of OX637288.1, read as the reverse complement.
TAGTATATTGAGAACATGGGTCTCATTTGAGCGATCCACCTGGTAGCCATTTTGACGGATCTGGCACAGGGGCAACATGGGAAGAAGCTCCGCTGCTGCTGCCGCCGCCTCCTGGGAATCGAATCCTACTGTCCAGGCAGCTTTTTTGTACATACGTGAACAAAGGATGTGTAGATTGGAGTAGGGGTGACACTACTGCGGCGCCTGTGTGGCAATTTTGCTTGAAATTATTCATCACCATTGAATTAGTGTAGGTGGTTGGTAGCTAGGTTTTGACAAGGGGAGACTTTGTTTTGACCAACTAGCTAGGCGAGTGCTGTACAGTAGATAGCGTTTTAAGTTGAGGCCTCCACGGGAGCCAGCATTCAGAGAATCTGACATAAAGAATTTGCAAAGTTTTGTACGATAGAAAAAGTGTGCAGTTTCTAGTTGCTTTTGTATACTTTGCTTGCCAATTGTTCCTTCTGCTACTTCTTTCATTTTTAAACAATAAAAGACCTCCGGGCCCTTGCTTTCATGTCTTGTTCAGCGATAAGCTCTGTGACTCAAAAATACTTTGAGATGTGTGAAGATGCTCGCCTCGGTATGAACTCAACTGTTTGGTGGAGTGCGACAATGATGTATTCTATGAAGATTTGTGGCATCTGCAATGAAAGCCCAACAATAGTTTTTATGTGCTGGGGACCATGCCTGTGCAATGTCACATGCACGGACTGCTATTTATAAATACTATGCCAAAGGATAGACAAAACCATCGGGTGAAGATATTCTTGAGAACATGAGAATCATCAATGAAATGAATGAGAATCACCTGTTGGTCTGCCTGTAGAATCCATGGTTTTGTGGGCTCAAGGTCCGAGTTCATAAATGCATGTATATCTCTTATAGTGCTTCCAAATTTTGTGCCCTTCCGAAGAACGCTGTGCAGAGAGTGCAGGATTCCTTTTACACCTACCGGGCCTACTTTGTAGATCCACATAAACTCAGGGAATTGGTCCACAACCTGAACACATTAATTAAGTTAAGCTTCTTGGACTTTGAGAGCTTCACTTTCTCAGGCCCCAAGATCCCATCAATAGATACAATGGTGCCACTGTATTATTGCCAGCACAGAGTTGTGGGGAGAGATTTTAGGAGTATGATATTCTTATCGATGAATCCATGTGGTGAGGCAATATAAAGACACTCGGAAGCCAGTTGTTTCTCCAATACTCACTACAGTAGTGTGCCCTGTGGCAACATGTGCCGTTGCCACAGCCAAAACAAAAGCATTAGAAGAAATTTGGGGGCATTGGAGGGCCGTTTCGGGCCTATTCCCTAGTCTGTTCGCAATGCAGTAAAAGAACGTCAGGTTGCTGTCAGGCCCTAATTACCCCCCAAAAATATATATATATATATATATAATGCTTTTGAAATTTAAAAAGAAAGGGAAAAAAAAAAAAAAAAAATCGAAAAAATGACGTGGCACTCTCTCGACCATGTCGGATAGCGCGTGTGGCAGAGTTCCCATGCCGGGAACGGCCTGGGAACTCGTAGTCTTCTACACCCCTCAAATCTCTTCTAATGTTATGTGTGTCTATATATTTTATTTTTTATTTTTTTAAGAACAAAAAATAACTCAAAAATCCATAACTTTCACATACAAGTCCAAACATCACAAAACAAAGCCCGTGCAATCCTCTTCATCGAGGACTTTCCGACAATAGCAAGCACGTTACCGGGGGACGCACGGTCCAGGAGATCTCAACGTAACAAAACAAACAAAACCAACAGTCAAACTTAAGGTATAAATGTGATACTTGGGTGATAGTTGGTGCATCTATATGAATAGTAGGTGATACCTAGATAAAATTTGACTAGTGGTCTCAAAATACAGCAGTAATCTAGCTATTTTGAACCAAAACAATGAGAATTTTCTATACAAAATATAGCAACATCTTTTGGCTGTAGCCAATTGGCAAAAAATCATGCATAAAAAAACCATTGCTTGGAAGTTCTATAGTTTTTAGGTCCTAACATTGTTAACAAACCTAAACCATGAAATTGAGATAATCCTTCCTTAGATCCTTGGGAGTGAATTTAGTTTAATCTATAGAGAGTTATTGGTTGACTAGGACATTGCAACACTAGTGTCATTGGTTGATTGAGAAGTTGCAATGCTAGTAACATTGGTTGACTAGGAAATTGCAGATAGTCATTGGTTGGTTAGAAAGTTGCAGCACTACAAACTCTTACTTTCTAGGCGAGCAAAATGGATTTATTAAAAGTATGTGAGTAAGAGACTCATCTTGGTAGTAATATAAATTTTTTGCCCTTGAGCCATATTGCTCATGTGGCGGTCTTATATAAGATAAAGATGCTAGTTTATACTATTTTTTCACTACATTTTTCTATTTGTATTTTGTAGCTTTACAAAAAAAAAAAAATTTCTTATAGTTTTGTCACAAAGGCTAGAGGGAGGTTGGTTTTTTGCGATAGATCATAAAAACAAAATACATTATTTGGTATAGCATCCTAGATACAATGTTTGGAAAAAACTGTCAGTTAGTACATTGTTAGCCAATGCGTTTAGAAAATAATTGGTTGGAGTGTGAAAATAGCCAGGTTCTAAAACCGGACAAAAAATTGTTGGGACCGGCTATCAACCAATATACAAAAATAAAAGGTGGATATATAGCCGCCATTTTCATAAATGAAATTGTCAAATTTTAGTTGCTTGCTATTTTGAATCTTAGGCTAGTACTTGGATTGTTGTCCGAGGTGATTGCAAGAAACACCTGTATTGTCTGGTTGCGGGTTTTTTTGGACTGCTATAACTTTTGCTATAACTTTTGCTATAACTTTTGCTCTATAGGTTCAATGCCAAAACCAAAAAAAAGTTTCCTAGATGTCTTGAATGTAATTGTATCCTTTATTTTTCAGAAATAAAAAAAAATCAATTTATATTTAAAATTCAATTTTGATAATTTGTCACACTTTGACATTTAGGGATTTTTAGTACTATTGAGCGGTTTAAATTAGTGATTTTCAGTTGAAATTTTGTGGAATATTCCCTTAGTAGGTAGACATATTCCTACCAAAGATCATTTAAAAATACATTATTTTATATCCTCCATAGTTGTGCAAATAGGCCTCCTTTGCGCTCGCACTTCTAAACATTAGAGATGGTTTTGACTTCATTTTTTTGGTCGAATCTCATCATCAAGAAGTCCTCCCAAATGGCCAATTTTTAGTTTTGTCCAAAATTGTTTTTCCTATTTTCTACAAATTAAAATGTCGAAGGATGTATTTTTTGGGACAATTCTGTAGACTATTCTAGCAAAGAGGAAAATACATCCTTCGACATTTTAATTTGTAGAAAATAGGAAAAACAATTTTGAACAAAACTAAAAATTGGCCATTTGGGAGGACTTCTTGGTGATGAGATTTGACCAAAAAAATGAAGTCAAAACCATCTCTAATGTTTAGAAGTGCGTGCGCAAAGGAGGCCTATTTGCACAACTCTGGAGGATATAAAATAATGTATTTTTAAATGATCTTTGGTAGGAATATGTCTACCTACTAGGAAAATATACCATAAAAATTTGAACTAAAAATCATTAATTTAAACCGCTCAATAGTACTAAAAACCCCTATACGTCAAAGTGTGACAAATTAACAAAATTGAATTTTAAATATAAATTGATTTTTTTTTAATTTCTGAAAAATGAGGGATACAATTTCAATTAGGACATCTAGGAAACTTTTTTTTGGTTTTGGCATTGAACCTATAAATCAAAAGTTATAGCAAAAGTTATAGCGGTCCAAATAAAAAACGCAACCAGACAGTACAGGTGTTTCTTGCAATCACCCTCCGAGGCAGTTATGTTCTTGGATAAGGCAGATATCGCTTTAGGTTTGGTTGAGGCGGTTAGCCCTTGCTCCAATGTTCATGCCTTTCTGATGTAATGAAATTAGAGTTTAGTTTCAAAACTGACATATCTTTGAAACAAGAGGATTGTAGCCTTTGCAAATTTGAAGTTGAAAGACAATAACTAGTGAGAATTTGATAACAGAGAAAATGAACCAAGAGATTTTGATAAGAAGAGGATGCAACCGGTGTCTTTGGGAAAAAAAACTAGCTCCTTCTATAAAGTGAAGGCAGAATACATGAGCAACTCCAAAAACTTTATGAACGTTGATCCCATAAACATCACTTTTTAGTTGCCTAACTTCAAATAATGACCAACTCTACACTTAGATTATGATAGGCTCCATAGCAAATGTATTTTACAACCCTAGATAGTTATCAATGCCAATTTTAGATGTTGGGATGACTTTGCAGCTTCAATGTTGTATGACCAAAAAAAACAATATTTCTCATCCAAACTTGATTTGGGGAGTTGCTTAAACAAAATTTAGAGCAAATAATGTTGTAAAATCCCTTGTTGTAGTATTGTTGACTTTTCTAGAGAAGAAGATGCTACAAAAAGAGAGGATCAAAAATTGTCGTTTTAGAGGGAACATGTCCCCCTTTGCTATTAATCTAAATTTTAGCCAAAAAGAGATATTTTTAAATTTATTTGTTTTTAAATAGTAAATGAAGCTTATAAATTCTAGTGCCTAATCCAATTTGAAAATCTGAAAAACTCCTAAAATTAAATATTTTATTGCAATTTGAACAATGTGCCTTAAACCACTTTTTATTAATTTTCTATTTATAGAATGACAAAGAATTTTGGTTAAACTATGATGTTCTACACTATGTGTTATATATATATATGGTGAACTTTTCATATTTTTTAAATATATTTTGTATTGATGTGAATTTTCTTTGTTTTTTCTTCAGAATTTCATGATAATTTCAAATTTTTATGAAAAAATGTAAATCACTTATTAACTTAAAGAAGGCATGTGATTTCATCTCTGAAAAATAATTATAAATTTTTTCATTCACAATAAGTTATAAAATGGGATTACACAAAGTCAAAAATTTTGAAGATGAATTTTTTAATCAGAGGCTCATCTTTTAGAGGTTAATATCGACACTTCAAGTAACATCATATTTAGTATATATTTTTGCTTAGTATCAAAAAATTTCAAATAAGCATTTTTGCTTGGTACTACATATGGAGACTTAATCTTTTGGAGACCTATTAATTATAGAAAAAATATTTGGTTCTTAGAAGAAATTGGTGGAAATATCCATTGTTCTCTACTAGTAGAATTATATCAAGAATAAATCTTCATTTAGTAAGTTGTTGTGATGTCCTTGACAACCTTACTATATATTTTAACTAATGTTGGTTGGCTGAACTTTGTACATCAAAGTCAACCATCATATATTAGTGTTCAAAGTGAAATGAAAAGTTTTATTTCTATTTTGCATGATTAGGTTTTCAGACTTTGAGCCCTCTTAAGTCTTAACATAAGTTTTTGGAACTACGGAACCATGAGATTTAAATCCTCATAGTAGAGATTTCACTTGAAAATCTATGAAATTAAAAAAAAAAAATTGACTTTCATTCTTTAAAAAATTGTCATATATAAATAGATTTAAAATGGAAGGAAAATTTATATAATTAATAATTATTTCTATATGGAACTAAAGAATATAAACTCTAATGGTAAGGTTGTTGTAGCAAGGAATCTATATCCATGGAGTTTTTTGCTTTGAAAAATAATGAAAATTGAGCTTTAAAATGAATTTTATATGTTACTTTTTATGAAGATGCTATGATTGCCTTGCAAAATAAGACTCTTTTGATAGCTTTCACACCACCAATCCAAATGGAATGAATCAAAGTCTTCCATGTAGACATAAATGTATTTTGTAAGAAAAAGAATTTAAAATATAAATTGATTTTTTGCTCTTTTGTTTTGCGTTGGTTGGGCTTAAGCATTGTGTGCTTAAGAGGGCATAACTTATTCTCCTAAGAACAAATTGAGATGAAAAATAATTTTTTTTAATAATTGATACATTCCCTAAACTTCAAATAGAATTTGAACCCCAAGTCCTAAGACCTTTTTTCATGAAATTCCACTCAAAACTACCATTTCTATTGTAAAGTGCAAAGAACTTTAGAAATTGTTTTTTGCATATCTAATTATAGGCTAGTATGAAAATATGTAGAAGAAATTTTAAAAACTTTAACTGATAGATTGCAAGATATTTACATTTGAAATGAAGAAATATGGATTTTCTTAACCTTGCTTGCCTAGATTTTTAAGCTTTGAATCTTCTAGCTTAAATTTTTTGCACTATCAATGTTGAATTAAAAAAATGTATATTGAAGAATTGAATTGAAAATATAGGAAATTAAAAAAAAATACACTTGATTTTTATTCTTTAAAAAATTATTAAGTAAAAGTAGGTCCAAGACTAAACAAAAAACTAAATTGTTAATAGCTCTAATATGGAATTGAAATACAATAATTCCAATTGTAATATTGTTCTAGCAAGCAAACTTAAACTTGTCAAATTTTATTTTTTTTAAATTGTAAAAATTCCAATCAAAAATGAATTCTATGTGTTGATTTTTCAAGAAAATGCTTAGTTTGCTCAAACAATAAAACTGTTCATAACTTCTCATCACTAGTCCAAGTGGAATGAATCAAATCTTTTGATATGGAAAAAAAATACTTTCTATGAGAAACAAATTTTTGAAAATTTTATTTTGAACTTTTGTGATTTTTTTAGGCTTCCTGCTAACCCCCATTTTGGACTTAGGATGGTATAACTTTTGCTTTAGGGCACCAATTGAAATAAAAAATTATATTCCCCCCAAAGTCGGTGTGTTTTCTGTCTTCAAAAAATGTTTAAAAAAATCATGATGAAATTTGAGACCATAGGAGCCTAGTACCTAAAATCCATTTTATCTTTTAAGTGGACAATGGGACTTTAGAGGTTAAGAAATCACAATAAAATTTGACATCCCAAGAACCTAAAGAATCTTTAAAAATCCATTCTAAGATTTAAAACCTTTTAAGGATTAAAGTAACCAATCATCAACTTATTAACTTTCTAAGGGCCTCAAATCCTTGAAATAAAATTTCATTGAAATACAAATATTAGCCGCATTTGATCCAAATGGTTTCACTTTGGATGGCAATATATATTGTTTACTATTGAATTTTCTAAATGTGGTGAGTACGATGTATCATAACAAAGCGTTCTTTTAGTGTAAAGTTTCACATATAGACCATATAGCAAATTTTTAATAGATTTTGGTTTATGTAATTATCTACCTTGGATAGAGTTGGTTTGTAAAAAAAAAACTTTTGCCCCAAATTCAATTTTCATTTTCAAATGAAGCTTTTCAAAGTTCTTAAAATAATACAAAGTAGTAAATTGTGATTTAAAAAAATAGGTACACCGTAGCTTGCAAACACCTGCCACCAAATTGCCATACAACTATATTTTGTAATTTTTAATAAATAAAAATATATTTATCATCTATTTTTTTTTATTACATTTGAATTTAATGAAACTATAAGCACATGCACAAAAATTCTTGAGAGCTTTTCCATTTCACTAGAAACACCTTCTTCACTCCTACATTCTAATTCAACTTATCTCTTTAAGTACCAAGGGTCATATAAAGCCAATTTTATTAGATGTTCATAAAATTTTGACACAAGATGAGAACAAATATCACCTTTTCGGAAAATTAACAAAAATCTTGATCAAATGCCTAAGTCAAAGGTTATGCCCTTTGAAAAAATTTGGGCAATTTGAGCAATTCAAACATCTTTTGCTAAAACCCTCATCAACTTTTGAAATTTGTCGTGTATGTAACTAATAAAATATGGCATAAAATTGTGGGTGAATGCAAGAAACACCTGTACTATTTTGCATCACACCTAGCATTTTGATTAGTTTTTTGGCCATAACTTTTGCGTTCTGGCTCCAAATGACTTAAGATTTATAGGTAAGGTACTCATGACTATTATATGTCACCTTGCCTATTTTTTGTAATTTTCAAAAATAGTTTATTGTCCAAAAATAGCCCCCAATTATATATCACACTTGCCAATTTAGAGGTTTTTAGTACTATTTAGTACCCCAAAAAACGAATTTTGAGCTGAAATTTGGAGGGCATGGTCTTCTAGTAGACTTGTAGCTATGTAGGGAAGGAATTATAAAAATAGTTAATTGTATGTGGTGTGGAAGTCCACAAAGTGCCCTTCTTTTTGCTTACATTTTGAAACATATAAAATATTATTTTGGAATTTTTGGGTGAATGACCATCTCCATAGAGTTGTTATAAATGGCCAATTTTCATTTTATGTATTTAATTTTGTTTCCTATTTTTAACTAATTTATACATCAAGATAGCCATTTTCTTGAGATTTGGCACTTTTTTAGTTCACTAGCTTAAAGAATTTTTCTATGCATGTCCTTTGTTGGTTGCCTTCATCTTAAAGGTGTATATGTTAGCCATATATATATATATTTTTTTAAATTATTTTACTAATTTTATAGTACTCCAGAAGATAAATCATGAGTATTGTAAAAATGCAACAAAATCGGTGTTTCTTGCATTCACCCTTGTTCAAAAAAGAACAAATTTTAGTTTTCAAATTTTATTCTAAGAGAAGTTAATTTTTTTGTTAGCTATGAAAGGGTAGATTTGAAAAACAATCATTTTCTTTTAACTTCAGGCCCTATTATCTTACAATCTATTGAAGTCAAATTTTTGGAATTTTTTCCTATATACTCCAAATTTTTGTCTCTAACCTTTCACTCTTTGGATTTTAAATAAAAATTTCCTCATTGCACAAGAAATCATCAAAAAATGACTAGTGTATTGCTAATTCATTTCACTTCTTTGCATTGCAAGGAGATATAGAGTAGGCTAGCCTCCATATTTGGTATTGAAATTTTACATGAGTGTATCTAACAAGTTTTAGAACTCAATAATGGAGAGATTTAAATTCATCAAGAGCAAAAATTTTAGTCCAAAAGCCAAGGCTCGAAGTCTGCTGACCCCATTAGGCAAGAATGGGAAGAATCTTTTTTTCCTACTTCAAATATTATAATCTTTCAATCCATAGGGTCAAATGGGATGAAAATTTTCCAAAACATTGTCATACTAGTCTACTACACTTTTGTGTAGTTGAAGTTCAAAAAAAGGCATTTGGTTTTCAATTTTAGCCAATGTACTAAAAAGTGGGAATTTTGACAAATTTTTGACAGAGGTGAATCCCATCTTGGGTTATTTTCTTAATTTCTAAATTATAAGTGCAGAAAATGATTTGAATTTCAATATCTCCCACTTTGTGAATGTTGTGAAACTTGCTTCATGAACTCCTCTCCATGAGGGTCTGTTTAATAGTACCAAGGAATCGAGTCAATGGGTCATGAGGCTCGTGAGCCACTGACGGCAGGATTTTCTGCACACATGGAATGGCCTGACGAACGGCAGCTGTTGGACTAACTTTTTGTGGTCAAAGAACAGGCCTATGAGGCACACTGCCGGTGGATCTAGATTTTCAAGGTTTGGGATTTGTCTCCCTGTTCGCATCCTCATCCATCTTGTGACTGTTGTGAGTGCACAGGGTATCATTTGTGTGTGTATATATATATATAGTTACTGCCTACAAATAACAGTTGTGCAGCCAGTTTCGGAGTCCAGTGTGAAATGACCCGTGCAAAGATCGATAAGGCTGCATAGATCCGATCCGAAGCAAACCAACTGCAAATGCACTATTCTGGCAAATATTTATGGCATCATGTAGAATAGAATTGTCTGCTACAATGTGAGTTCACTGGCTTGTGATATGAAAAAGGTAATACCGGTATAATGATTCTTCTTGGCATGTGGGACTCTTCCAAATTCGATCTTCGATCACTAGTGGCACATACAGTCACCTTCAGTGAACTCTGCAGCTGAAGGGGACAACGTACAGAAAAAAATCACTTCTAGTCCGGCCCTCAAAGATCCTTCTCTCTATATCTTACACTGACGTCGAGGTTATTGCTGTTGTTCGTGTTTCGCAGCACTGACGTAAAGCATCATCGACTGTCATGATCAGTAATCAGTAATTAACATGTGTATATATCACGAACAGCAACATTCAATTCAACAGCCACAGACAGCTCACTGAGAGCAGCTCTGGAGAAACTGAAATTCGACACTGCCGCAGATCGGAATTGAGAGACAAGCAGGTCGATCTCACGTACTGGCTCATAACCAAAATGAGAGACAGATCGGCAGTGTGTCTCCCTGGCTCATCACTGCGCACATGATTGCCAGGCTCACCTCGCAACAACTACCCACTCAGGCAGCTCTTTCTGTGTCTTCGAAGCTTTCCGGCCAGAGCGAGTCTGCTGAAAAGCTTCACCATTTCACGTTCAAGCAAACCTTGAGTGACAGCCCTGCTTCCACGGTTACACCTCCTTGATGCAAGACTGATAAAGTTTGAGCTCCGTTACCGATGAGGAGGGCATTTTGTACTTCAGATTTTTTGCATGGGTCGGTCTTCTTCTGTTTGGGTCAAAAAAGAAGAGTTAGTTTATAGTGCCTGTGCAAGTCAGATACATGCTGTGCATGCTCTCTCCTGTGTCCAATCTGTGAACCTGCCTACATACTACGGACTCCTACTGTTCAGAAAATCTTCACTACAGTAACGGTAGTGGATTGGTAGGACAAAGGAAATAAGAAAAAGGACGAACTACTTGCAAAATAGGTGATTTGTACTGTAAAGTGGGCACCCCAAATGCGCCACTAATTGCTATTGTGCCTAAATACTATTATTAGACTGTTCAAATTTTTAAATTTTCTTGTTGGCAAGTGAAATGAGCCAAAGAATGCGACTTTTGGATACTATATGCAAAAGATATGAAGGAACAAAGTTTGGTTGTATTCGCATTTCTTCCACATAGGTACATACTTGATTTTGGGGATGTACACAAAATGGAGATGTACATAGAGTGAAGATGGCGATTTAGGGTCATCAACGCATTTGGAAGTGCCCACCTTATATGAGAGGTTGATTTAGTAGCTACACAAAATTTATTGTGGTACCTATACACTAATGTGTCCTAGTAGTACTTGTGCACGACATTAATTTACCAAAATCACACTATTTTGAATTAGTGTAGGTTGAAATATTACTATAATACTATAGTATATCAATTTTCACACAAATTAAAAAAAATTGGTGAATAATTTTTCCATCTCACTAATAAGACAAATCAATGTAGTGTAACACTCTTGTTCCATTGTCCTCTCATTGTGGGTTCAAAATATATTTTCTTGACTATACATTACTTTTTGTTTAAAGTTTAACCTCAACAAGTCCTTGCATGTATGCAAAAAGTAGATATGTCTTAGTCAAACTCAATTGTAGCTTTTGAAATACCTTTTTTTTGCATTTCACTCAATCTAATACCAGTGGTCTGAAGGGTGTCGTAGAATGCCAAGCTCTATGGTTAGAGTGTGGTGCTCCATGCAAGACCAAATAACAACCAACTTATTGCTCATATTGTCCATGAGCATTAACCCCTAAAAGACCATTGTCCCTTTGGGGGACAAATGCAATTTTGGGCAAGTACCTACGGGCTAAAATTTTGTCGTGATTTTTTGAAACTTTTTTTGAAGCTAGAAGAACTCATTGGCTTCGTGGGAATATAATTTTTTTCACAATTGGTGCCCAGGAACAATAGTTATGACCAAATAAGCTCAAAATAGGGGACGGGGGGCAGCCCGGGCAGCAAAAAAAATTTGCAATTTGCAATTTTTTTTTTCTCATAGATTATATTTTTGTCTATTTGTAAAGCTTTGATTCATTTCATTTCGACTTGTTATGAAAAAGTTATGGACATTCTTGTTTTTCAGGCAATTAGAGCATCTTCTTGAAAAAAATAACTTGTAGAATTCATTTTTGAAAGAAATTTTTCAAATTTTTCAAATTTTTTATTTGCATGGTTTAGTTTACTTGCTAGAACAATCTCACCATTGGGATTAGTGCATTTCCATTCCATCTAAAATATATGAATATTTTAGATTTTCCTTCTATCTTTGTACCTACTTTTACTTAACAATTTTTTTTAGAACGATAATTAAGTTTTTTTGAATTTTTTTTTCCTAGACTCTCAACTCAATTCTCCACTATGAAGATTTAAAGCTCAAAACTCTGTGGTGCAAAAATTTTAAGTTAAAAATGTTCAAAGTCAAAAAATCTTGTCCCCCTTTGTGATGAAAAATTTGTTCTTTTCACTTTGAACGCAAATATCTTGCAATCTGTGCGGTCAAAAATTCTGAAATTTTTTCCACACTTTTTTATAATAGTTAGATGTAAGATCCTACAGTTAGATGTGGATAAAAAACAATTTAATTTTTTTTTACTCTTTGCTATAGAAATGGAGTTTTGTTTTTTGGCCGAAAAAAGGCCTCGGTCCTTGAGGGATTAAGCTTTAACACCGAAGCTTGGTATTGTAGGACACCCCTTTGGCCCTTTCTACTAGTGTAAAAACAAGAAGCTTGAAAAGTTTAATTAGAATTTGAAAATTTCCAAACATTCAAAAATATTTGTTTGAAAAAACACGACAACATATGCATGAAAAAGAATTGAAAGTCATGTAAGGTTTTGGGGTACTATTTTTCCAAGCACTTTTGCTTTCACCTTGCTTTTCAATTACCTATTTTTTATTATAAGGAATATAGCCTACAAAAAATTCCATTGACATCGACATTATAAGTAATGATAGAGTGCCATAATATAGGCCATTTTCAAGATTTAAGTAATTATAGAGACCCTTCTATTTCTACCTTGGAGGTAAATAGCCCCCCCCCCAATACTCCATCGCTACACGTGGTGCACAATATTTACTAAAAGCGCCCATCCGAGATCCGGGAACATACATACTCCATGGCGGTTGAAAACACCACCACAGATGGGTATCAACCAAAACCATCTACAATTCCAGGTCGATGGATACATTGCTAGAAGATGCTTCGAGTTAGGGCAAGACAGATTCAGACATAAATTAGATATTTTTTGGAATGTTTGAATGATTGTTTGGAATATTACAAGTGAAATGTCCAAATATTGCAAAAAAAATTCATCCATCTTGCATAATGTTATGAGTATTTTAAAATTTTGTAAGAAACTACAAAATTTATCATTTTCAAATCTGAAACTTTAAATAATCCTTACCATTAACTTGTTAAATAAAGTAGCCTTTGGCTATTTCAATTAGCTGTTGGAACGACTTTTACAAAATTATGAAATTATCATCTTTAGGCCTTTTCAAAAATTCTCTAGCAGTATAATCTTTATAGTAATTAGTAATCGGTGACCATGAATAAAGTGATGAGTTTGAAACTAAAATACTTTGTTCATAGTCACTAATTACCAACTATTGATCAATAATAAACCTAATCAAAACTTTTTCATAAAAAAACAATAAAAGTTTTAATTCAAAAAATTATTTCTAACATTTTAACTATTGTTTGGCATAGGAATTACATTATAGACAAAGAGTGACAAATTTGTGTTGTTTCTACAATTTTTAAGGTTGTAGGTACTTGAAGGTCTTTTTATTTTTAGTTTCATTGTACCTCAATGTATCTTTAACCCCTAAAGGACCAAGGCCTTTTTTCTGCCAAAAAACACTCAAAGCTGCCATTTCTATAGCAAAAAGTAAAAAAATTGAAAAATGTTTTTTTTTCATATCTAACCGTAGGATCTTACACCTAACTAGTATAAAAAAAGTGTGGAAAAAATTTCAGAATTTTTGACCGCATAGATTGCAAGATATTTGCGTTTAAAGTAAAAAAACAAATTTTTCAGCACATTGCGGGACCAGATTTTTTGACTTTGAACATGTTTAACTTAAAATTTTTGCACTACAGAGTTTTGAGCTTTAAATCTTTATAGTGGAGAATTGAATTGAGGGTTTAGGAAAAAAAAAATTCAAAAAAACTTAATTATCATTCTTAAAAAAATTGTTAAGTAGGAGTAGGTACAAGATAGAAGGAAAATCTAAAATATTCATATATTTTAGATGGAATGGAAATGCACTAATCCCAATGGTGAGATTGTTCTAGCAAGTAAACTAAACCATGAAAAAAAAATTGAAAAATTTGAAAAATTGCATTCAGAAATGAATCCTACAAGTTATTTTTTTAAGAAGATGCTCTAACCTTGGGGGGGGCACCTAGTATTTTACTACAAACCACGTGCGAACAAGTGGTTTCTAATGAACTATAATTTCAACTTAAAATTTTGAGGGTTGCTTAATAATGACTATAGGTTTCTATTGCCAAAATTTCAAACTAAAATAATAGTTGAAATGATTTGTACAAGAGGTTGAAAATGGCCTAAAACGGCATGTTTTTCAACTCAAATATTTATAGAGATCACATTTAGATGACCATTGCATCAATACTCAACTCAAAATGAACTTTCAATCGAGAGCTATTTTTAGAAATTTTTTGTTCATTTTTTAGACAATTTTTTAGGATATAATATAGGGGTGTGAAAGTTATTTTTCAGTTGTACAGTGTATCTAATTACTTCAAAAATTTGTAACTAATTATCATTAACAAATAAAAATATCAATAATTCAAAACATAAACTTTTGAAGTAGGAAAATCTAGTCATATTTTTTTTATTTCATTTTATTTAAATTTTAGGATATAATATAGGGGGTCCAAAGTTTTGTTCGCACGTGTTTTCTAATGGACACTCTAAGTGACCCCCCCAAGGCTCTAACTCTCGCTCTAACTGCCTGGAAAACAAGAATGTCCATAACTTTCTCATAATAAATCCAAATGAAATGAATCAAAGCTTTCCAAATAGACAAAAATATAATCTATGAGAAAAAAAATATTTAAAAAAGAAATTCAAATTTTTGCCATTTTTATTTTGCTGTTGGGCTACCCCCCGTCCCCTGTTTTGAGCTTATTTGGTCATAACTTTTTTCCCAGGCACCGATTGTGAAAAAAATTATATTCCCACAAAGCTAATTAGCTTTTCTACCTCCAAAAAAAGTTTCAAAAAATCAGAAGAAAATTTCAGCCTGTAGGTACCTGCCCAAAAACACATTTGTCTCCCGAAGGGACAATGGTCCTTTAGGGGTTAAAGCATGTTAGTTCAATGAATGTGACCATTGCAATCTATAGATTATTTATAAGCATCAATGAAGTTTCATACTATATGTTTCATCAAAATCTTCTAGTGCAATTTAATTATTATATATTTTTATTTTTAAAACATGTTTGTGTATGTGAGCTCCCAATTCGTCACTTGGGACTCATAGTTTTTTTTTTTTCAAATTTCATAATTTAAGTTATAATTATATACAAAAAATCCAAAAAAGAGTGTGAATTCAAAATATGTATGTTACATGCCAATATAGCATTTGGTCCTAAATAGAGTTTCATCCCTAGAATACCCTTAAATTCCACTTGTAAATAGGTTAAAACCTCAAAAGTAATGAGAATTGGAAGGTTTGAGCGTTCTTATCCAAGTAGCCTAAAACTACTGTACATGTGACTATGCTTGGCAAAATTGGTCCGAACAAAGTCTTGAGAGATCTTTAGAAAGATTTCTAAAGATAGGTTTTGGTTTTCCCATCCTATTGACAAAATAATAGAAATCCCAATTATTAGCGTACAAGAATCACTTTCTCAAGATGGGTCAACAAAAGAATCTATGGCCACCGGATAGTGATCTAGGGTTGGAAACATGCCCAAAATTTTGAAGCAAAATCCATTCGCCAAGATTTCCTCGTGTGCAAAAGATTCCCTAGTTGTCGATATATTGAAGGAGGTTGATTTTGAACTCCTTATCAAAATATTCAAAGTAAAAGCATGAGCTTACACACCTCTTGAAAAACTCCACGAGAGATTTCCCAAGAAGTTTCGAATTTCTTTGACTTGCAGAGATGCCCTTTTCGAACAGTTAACCGCCTAAACCGACGATGGGATTTTCTTGAAAATTACTTAGGTTGCAGTAAAATCTCACTAAAAATTAGCTTATTTTTTTTTATGCTAATAACACTCCCCAACATATTTCAAGACGTTCCAATAGTGGTAAGTGTCCAAATCACCAACATTCCTCCAAAATACCAACATGGTGGAATTTACGTAGAGTTGACCGGCGTCCCGGGAGCACATGAAGTTGGAATGAAGTCAGCAAGGAGTCTTTTCTTGTTCCCTAAAACCTTCTAAACAACCGTAGCTAGTTCCATTTGTCTGAAAAGGTAAACTTCAAAAAATAGATTTTTAACGCTAGCGCTAGCTTTAGATAGAAATCTAAAGTGATGAAAATCTAAAGTGCTAGGATTACCTAGGTTAAAATGAGTGGAAGTCGGTGCCCCAAAAGAGTATAAAAGGGCACCCATTTCTCTCTCAAACCATCCCCCAATCCCCCAATCTTGTTTTGGGGTCCGTTGAGTTCAACTTGTGTTGAATATTTTGGCATTTTAGCCAAAAACCTTAAACGGTGTTTTTATGGCATTTTTTGTCTTATTGTTGTTTTTATTCAAGCTTGTAGAGGTTTTTGGGCCCCTTTTCACTTGTATCTTCTTGGGTCACGGGCTCTCAACCCTTTTAGGGCCTTGAGAGTTCATTCTACTAATCCTTTGTTGTCACGTTTTTCTTGGGATTTGAGTTCCCTTTTTGGATCCTTGTATTGACCCTAAAGCAACCCCCAACCGTACCTTGGCAATGCCACTTTGGGGGGCCTTTAGCCCGTAAGGGATCTAGACATTTTCTAGCTCCAAAACCATTGAAAACTGCCTTTTTTGCTGCAATCACTTCTTAAACCAATTTTTTTTTAAGAATCTTACCATATGATCTTGTACTTTAGTTGTCTCAAATGATGAGGTAAAGATTTCATGAAGTTTGACCGTACATATTGGAAGATATTAGCATTTGAAGTTGAAAAAAGAAGTTTTTTTGAACTGTGGCTTGCAATTTCAGATGACTTTGACGGCCATTTGTGGATTTTTTTTGCACTACACACCATGAAGTTAAAGTTTTTTATGTTGAACATTTGAATTGAGAGTTAAGGAAAAATTTTTAGAATGTCAAAACTTGATTTCACATATAAAAAATTGTTAAGTAGAAGTAGGTCCAAAATTGAAAGAAACACTAAATCGTTACGATAATAGCTCTTAGGTGGAATTAAACCACCATAATACCAAAAGTGAGATTATTCTTGCAAACAAACTTAATCTTATCAAAAAAAAAAAATTGAAAAAATTTGAAAATTGCATTCAAATATGAATTCTATAAGTTAGTTTTTTTTTGAAGATGCTTAGATTGCCCAAAAATCAAGATTGTCCATAACTTCTTCATTCCAAGTCCAAATAGAATGAATCAAAGCTTCAAATGTAGACAAAAACATATCTTTGAGGGAAAATGATTTTTTAAGAGAAATTCAATTTTTTAAAGTTTTTTTTCCTTCCCGGCGAACTGTTTTTTTGACTTCAGGTGGCATAACTTTTGCTCCCAAGCACCGATTGAAAAAAAAATTACATTTTTAGAAAGCTAATGTAATTTCCTATCTTCAAAAAAAGTTTCAAAAAATCAAGTCAAAATTTTAGGTCACACGAGCCTGTCCGAAATCCCAAATGTCCCCCGAGAGGACTTTGGTCCTTTAGGGGTTAGTTAAAAGTTGAGGTTTTGCACTAACAATTGAGTATACTAACATGAGTCATCCTTGTGTTTTTGAGTGTGGCCTAGTGTCCATGATCAGCTGACCTTGTCCACTTTGTCACGTGTTTCTTGTGCCAAGACGGCGAAGCTTTGACCCCCTTTCGAATCAAAGGGTCTTAGATTGTGTGTTAAAAATCCAATTAATGGTGGAGCCTTGACCCTGGGTGGTGCCCCCTAGTAATAGTCTTAGATTTGGTATTAAACCCAATTCTACAGCAAAACTTTGAACCCCCCTGGTGATTATTGACAAAGTTTAGTTTCCAAGACATTCTTGGAAACAACCAAAGTTTAGCATCCAAGATTGTAGAGGTTCAGAATCAAGCCTAGGTAGAAATTAGTAGTGGTAGGTGGAGTATTTTCATTCCCTTCCATGTAGGTCTAATTAGAGCCAACCCCCCCAGACCAACCAGCACCTCCAAAAAAATCCCGACAAGTAGCAAAGGCCAGAGTTTTAGACCAGCAAGGGCCGAACTTAAACTAGCAGTGGACTGAGCTCAGCTAGCGGCAAACCAGACCCTAGCCAATAGGCGGGCCAGGCTTAGTCAGCGGGGCCAAAACCTCAGTCAACAAGGGCTAACCTTAGACCAAGGGCCAACCTCAGACCAACGAGGGCTAGAGCCTCTAGGCTATTTTTTATTTTTTTTTGAATTATGCCAAATAAATTAAAGAAGGGAGGGAGAAGTAAAGTAGGTTTAGTAGAATAGAATGAGTGAAGTGGAAATTAGTAGAGGAAGAAGTAAAATTAATAGAGAAGAATTAGTAGAGTAGAAGTAGATTAGAAAAAGGAGTAGAAGAAAGAAGCCAAATAAAAAGAGGGATTAGAAATAGAGATGTAGCATAGTTTAGGAAGTAAGAAGCACTTCCATACACTCATACCTCAACCACTCCTCCAAGCTCTCTACTCAAGTCTCTACTCATAAACAACCAAGCTTTCAACACCAATGCAAAGGACAAGAGGAAGGAGAAGTGAGAAGATTGACAAGGAAGGAGGTTTAATAGGAGGAAGACGAGTGGGGAGAGGATTAGAGAAAATTCCAAGAGGCGTTGAGGGCCATAGGGTGGGTCCAAGCACATAAGAGAACAAAAGAACGTGCCCGTTTAATTGCCTCGGAGTTATAAGGTGGTTGTAAGGTAATTAACATGGAGTAAAGGAATAGTATAGAAAAGAAAGAGAGGGAAAAAGAAAAAAAGGAAAAGTAGCTAGAACTTAGGATTACAATTGGAATTGATTTTCTATAAAACAATTGATAAATTTTTCAAGGGACAAGATGGCAACCAACGCGGAGCTAGAAGGGAACCTCAACAATCTAATTCAAGATCTTCAATATGAAGTAGGTCGCTAAACCCTCCTTTTCCGTTTAAACTTCTGCAATTAGCAAGTGTTAGTTAAGGCCGAGGTCTAGAAGCAAGTCAGACCTTTAAGATGCAAATTCAAATCAAGTTTGAGTGGAAAATCTTAAAGTAGAGGTCTGGAGGTTTCCAAAAACATAAAAAACACATAGTAATCGGAGTCAATGTGAGAAAAATATAAGTGTATGAAATTTAGGGGTCATATTGGATGAAATTTAGCTAATTTCATCAAGAGAAACAAGAAGTAGAATCTAGAAAGAAACAAAATATAGAAAGTAGAATTGAAGTCAAAAGTCAATTTCAAATTGTGGATTAAGAGAAAATTGTGAATGAAGTTTGAGGAACCGATTAGCAGTCAAACTTCATCTATGCATAACTTTTACTAGGGAAGTCCAAGCCTAGAGTAATCGGTCAAACTAGAAAGGTAAAATCAAGATCTATAAGGAACAAGTCATAGGTTTCCAAAAATAATAACTGTCCAAAGGTAATTAAGTCCTTTAGGTAGAACTAGAAGGTGAATTAGGAACTTTGAAGGTTAAACTTAGAATTTCATAGAACAAGCTTAGAGTAATCCAAAACTAGAACAAAACTAAGAAAAGACTTAAAAACATAGAAGTTAGAAAGGGATGAAGTTTGGGACAAGTAATGGATGAATCCTAGGGATTTCATCCATCCGAGTCAAACTTTAGTATTTAGACCAATCATAGGAATTCAATCCCATAGTACAAATCCCAAGTTAAATTGGAATTTGGAGCATATAGAAAAGAGTGGATGAAGTTTAGAGCTCCCCTTCAGGACCAAACTTCATCTGTCTATAACTTTCTCTAGGAGTGTCCAAATTAGGTGAATTTTATGTTTTTAGAAATGGCATGAGATAATTTTCAGCTTAAATTGATAAATTAGGATGATAGAATCCTCCACTTAGAATCACCGTGGCCTAGTGTAGCTTTGTTAATTAACTAGTGTGAGTAGTTTCATTTTTTTCTTATGATTTCTTTACAAATTTAGGACACATAGGAAACTTAGCAAAAGATTCATTGCTTAGAAGGCACAATAAACCAATGTTAGGCACCCCTTAGGATGAAATCAAACCCAAAACACTAGAGCCTGGTTGTGCTCAATTATTTTCTAAGGGTGGGTAAATAAGCGCTCATAGTGTTCAATTTCAAATATTTTGTTTATTCTAGGCAACTAGGAATTGGAGTGTAATAGTTATGCATTCAACCTAAAGCAACCATTGAATAGTTGGCACAAGGTGATGAATGATTGAAATCTTAATTAGTGTCCTCAATAAAATCTTTGAATGATAGTGCAGGATTGAGTTCGTGATCTTAATAAAAAAAATTATTTTTTGGATGTAAAATCATTACAGTAAATAACTATAATGATGCAATTAATAGTATCTTTAATAGAAGAATGTATTTTACATCTTTAGCAATCTTTTCATAATGTTTTATTATTTTTAAATAGCCCCAAATTGGATATCATTTTTGTCATTTTAAGGATTTTGTACAATCTTTATTCCCAAAATGTGAAGTTGGAATTGAATTCAAATTCTAAGATTACACAACTTGGTAAAGATCTTTTCTAAAGTAGTAAAATCTTTGGTTTCTATTAGTGGTTGAAGTGCACTTGCTTTGTGTTGACCAAAGCCACTTTTAGTGACAAAAAATTCATGCTAAAGCCCTAATGACATCCAAACATCTTTTTAATGAAACCTTACATCTTGATCAACATTGTTTAATGTTGCCAAAGGCTTTGTTCTAGTTTTCTAAAAATGTAGATATTAGAATATCAATTTTCTTGAAATTTTTCTTTGACCAAATTTTTTGATAAGGCTCAACTTAGTCAAATGTCAATGTATTTTCTAGTATTTTGTTGAAGTTCCAATGTATTTTTTAAATTTATTAAATCCAAAAGGTTTAGTAATCCTAAAAATTCAACAAAATCAAAAAATGTTCTTCCAATTACCTATCAATAAAGACTCTAATATTATAAGAGGTCAAAGTGCCTTTGTAACAAAGGTTTATAATGTTATGAATTCTTTATGTAAAAATATACTTTATTTGACATATAGGAAGCAATTTTTGGAGTCTCCATTTATAACCGTTTAACTCCGAAAGGATTAGCCTGCTATTTTTAATAACATAGCAATTTTGGGTAGGTACTTGTGACTAGAAATTTGCATATTTTAGATTGAAATTTTAATAGAAGGTGAGGATGAGGAATATCTTTCATATGCACTAAATTAGTAAATTTCATGACATTTGAAAATATGAATCAAAAGTCATTAGAGGAGATTCAGGCCTCTAAGAGATTATGAGTTTCTGGATTGTGGGAACTCTGTAGGAATGCTGGGACACTGCCAAATCATTAGTCTGACGTAGCCAAGCTACTGCCACGTTAGATTTTTTTTTGAATTTTTGAATTTTTGAAAGCAATTTTTAATATTTTAATTATTATTATTACTTTTTTAATAATTTTTCTTTTTTGACAGCAGTCCCAACATCGGGAACAGCCGTGAAACGGTCTTCCAGAGGCTCAAATCTCCTTTAATGTATGGCCTAATATGTTGTTTATTTCTCAACTCGGGCAGTCCAGGCAAATAAAAAATTAATAAAAACTTAGAAACAAAAAATTGAAATTGGTTTTTTAGATTTATATAGACGTGGAAAGCTTTGAATCATTCTATTTCAAATCAATGAGTCAAAAGTTATGAGGAATTTTAGTTTGTGGGCAGTTACGGATTCTCTACTCTAAAGTAAACTTTGAAGTCGTTTATTTCACTCAATTTTCAATATTTCAAAAAATAAAATAAAACCGTAGGATGTAAATTGCTTATAACAACATTACAACCATCGGGATTGACATTTTTCAATCCCATAATTAAATTCATAACAATTTTGTATTTTGAATCATTCTCTACTTCTTTCTACTTACTATTTTTTTCCTATATGATGTACAATTCCAAATGATTTGAAAATTTTTAAACATTAGAAGAAATTCAGGAACAATAAGAGATTGCGAGTTCCCAAGCCCTGGGAACTCTGGGAACGCCCTGGGAACAGTAATCTGACATAGCCGAGACTGTACCACGTCAGAAAATATTAAAAAAATAATTTTTTAATAATTTTTTTATAGAAATTTATAGAAATTTTTATAATAATTTTTTAATTTTAATTTTAATTTTTTAAATATTTTGATTGTTCCCAGTAGCAAAAACAGCCCTGAAACGGCCCTTTGGAGGCCTCAAATTTTTTCTAATGCATGTAGCAAAGTTATTTAGAAAAAAAATTTAAAGAAGCACCACCATTTTGGACACTTTTTCATATAAATGTGACCTTGTGAAGTGCAGCTGCCCTGTTTTTTTGCAAGGCCAAAAAAAATCTTTGCCAACTCAAACACTAATATCTTCCAATCCGTACGGTAAAAAGTTCTGAATTTTTTCCATATCTTTTAAAACTAGCATATTATAAGATCCTATGGTTATATGTGTCCAGAATTTTATTTTTTTATAAAATTTGATACTTGTACTAGAAATGGCAGTTTTGGAATGTTTTTGGTGAAAACATAGTCAAGGAACTTTAGGGGTTGATTCATATAGGTTAGAGATGTAGACCAAATGGAGTTTGTTAAATTGTAGAGTCTTCAAAGAATGGATTATTAACCCATTATTAAAGGACTAGCATGTGGCACCATAGAAATTTTGGGTTGTTACATATGACTAGAGATTTACTTATTTTAGGTTGAAATTTTGATAGAGGGCGGGGATAAGGAATATCTTTCATATGCACTAAATTTCATGACATTTGAAAATATGAGTCAAAAGTTATGACCAAATATATAACTTTTTTTCTAAGTAGAGCAGTTTAGGCAGATTAAAAAATCACTTTTTTCAAAAACAAAAAATTGAAATTGATTTTATGGAGTTATATATATATATATATATATATATATATATATATATATATATATATATATATATATATGTGGAAAGCTATAAATCATTCCATTTTGATCAATGAATCAAAAGTTATGAGGAGTTTTTGTTTGCATGTAGTTTTGGATTCTCTACTCTAAAATAAACTTTGAAGTCCTTTATCTTACTCAATTTTCAATATTTTTTGAAAAAAATAAAATCGTAGGATGTAGATTGCTTATTACAATATTACAACCATTGGGATTGGCATTTTTCAATTCCATAAATAAATTCTTGATAATTTAATATTTTGAATCATTCTCTACTTCTTTCTACTTACTATTTTTTCCTCTATATTGTACAATTCCAAATGATGTGAAATTTTTCAAGCATGTAGCCAACTTGTCTAGAAAAAATAATCCAAAGAAGCACCAACCTTTTGGACATTTTTTCATAGAAAAGTGGGCTTGTAAAGTGCAACTCTCCTGTTTTTTCACAAGGCCAAACAAATGATTTCAGTGGATTTGAATGCTTATATCTTGCAATCCACGTGGTGACATTTTTTGAAATTTTTATCACATGTTTTCAAGTCAACATACTACAAGATCCTATGGTTACATATGTCAAAAAAGTTTTTTTCAAAAATTTGGTACTTGTACTAAAAATGGCAATTTTTGAATGTTTTCAATGAAAACATAGTCATAGAACTTTAGGGATTAATCTACACTATTCTAAAAGGCATTGGACTGATTAATTAAATAAAGTGGCACCATACGCTATGACTTAAGTTTAAAAAGAGATTCAATTCAATAATTGCATATTAAATAATTATTACTAATCTATAAGAACCAGAGGTTAAGATGGTCCTTTAAAATCCTAAAAATTCTAAGAACCCACTTAACAAATGAATTGGAGTTTACTCCCAATTATAAATCAAAGTAGGAATAAGATCGTAATATATATTTAGCAGCAATTGAAACTTTTGATTGAACTTCTGATGAATTTTTTTTAGATTCTTAGACTATCTATTATGTTCTTGGACATAATATATGTCCTACATATACCGTTACTTATTAGCAACTTGTAACGTACTTTTAAAAGCCAACTTTGAAATTTCAGCAACCCATGATAGTGGCGATACAATAATAAATGCTGGTATAAAGTAGTTCAATGATTATTTTTTCTTACATTTGATATTCATGTGAAGAGGTTAACTTTGCATGTTGCAAATTGTGTGCCACTATTTTGCATATATAGTACTTTTTTATGAGCAAGTGCAAAGGGCATAACCATGTTGTCAATAGACAAAGCACATTTGTCATGTCAACAACCTTGCTCAAGACATTAATATAGTATAGCTTTTGACACATTCCTGTCAAGAATGACAAGTAGGAAAAAACATGCAAATTATAAGCACATATTTTATTGGTAATTTGACTTCTATTTTATATGCAACTAATCTACAATATGATAGATGGGGCCTCAAGGGTGATTAGAACAACAATGTTCAACCTTCCAAAATCCTAGCATCCATTAGGTGGATTACTAATGATTTCTGCCTCTTCCTATTGGAGCTGTGTGAAATGGAAGAAGTACCTCCAAGTATGTTGAGAAAGCAAATTTTGCCTTTTTTTTCCACAACGGCCTAAGTTGCTTTGTGTTGCAACTAAATAGATGTCACATCAATCCCTAACACCCTTGTTGATCAATTTGTAGATTTTTTCATACATTGCACCATGACCTTTTGACTTGACTACGTAGAATTCTCAATTTTGTTGGTGTCTGAAACCATAAGATTCTAAGTTTAAAGTAGCATGTCAATAATGATTCCTTCAAAGTATTGATCCAAATTTCCAAAGGAATTACTTATTTCAAAACATTTTTAAATCAATTTTTCTTGAAAGACAAGTAGAAGTTGCATCTAATCCATTTACGGAGTATATTTATATTTTTCAAACTCTTTATTCCAAAGCCAGGGTGGATTGCAAGTGCCCAGACTGAAAGACCTACTATTTGCTCACACATTGCATACGTTTTAGGTCTTGCATCTTTCATGGATGTTTTTTTTGTTGGACTCTCACCAGAAAAAAACACGAAGGTTGCGATCAATACGGAACAAATTTCAGAGTTGTATTTTGGGGGAACAACATCAATAGCAATTGGAGATTACATTACGCGGGGTCTGAGAAGGAGTTATTGCTGGCAGATGATCGAACTGTCTCTGAAAATCAGTGTTCTCAATTGCCGAAAAATTTGACAAATTTCTAACAATTTTTTGCATGGCCACAAAATAATGTAAATCAGTATGGATGCTAAATTTGAGTTTTTGTATTTTGCAACTTGAGCCAATTATGGAAATCACATTTGAACCATATGCCATTGACAAAAGCTTCCCTTCTCAGTGCACTAAGTAAATCCATACTAGCCACTTCCCAACTGCATAGATTGATTGCAAGATATAATTTTCTTCAAATTGTAAGAAAGTTGTCAATTCTATCAATGATTGAAGAATTGCAAGAATCATTTTCATATGACCACCATTTACTATCTAGGCTTGTGAGAGTAACTAGAGTGGTGAAGGAGAAGAATGAGCTTTAATAAAATTTTAAGACATTTTCCACTAAATGTGTCACATATAAGTTTTAAAGGCCTCCTTCTATGTGGAGTTGGTGGTCAGTAAAGCCCATTGATCAATGGTGGAATGGGAGAGTCTAGAAAACAGGACTTCAATTCTATAGCTAATTGGTGAATTCACTGACCCTCGACTCCACATGGAAGCCAACCCTAAATGTGTCAAATATCACAAGATATATATGATCCTTGAAACACTTTTTATTTATTGAAAGTTTTAAGCTTGAATCATTGATAGCTGTAAATTGGAGGAAGTTTCATATAGTTTAACAAAATATTTTAATTTTTTTGGGCCATTAGAAATTTGGTATGCGTGGTCAATGCTATGTTTACTGCAGTATCCATCAAATTCATTAACTCATGTTTTCTTTTGTATTACTTGCCATGGCTACACAAGTCATAGCAACCAATTTAAAATGGATGAAGTAGAATGTCTTTTTGTAAAATGAAAGAACAAAAAATTATGTTGAAGGTTACATATGGTATTCAATTAATTATAACATCTTCTCCATTTACAGAATGTAGTTTGTAGACTTTCTTATGTAAAGACCAAGGAGTGAAATGGAAAACTTGATTGTCAATAAAATCCAATATAATGGCTACTATTAATCCTCGGAACAAACCAAAATCCATACCGTATTCTAGATGAGGATCAAAGAGAGCGCTTCAAGGCAATGTTTTATTCAAATACCATACCAAGTATTCCCTCTGTTTTTGAAAAAGACCCATGTTTCGTTTGTATTTCACAAAGGAAACATGGGTCTTTTTCAGAAACAGAGGTAGTAATACTTGAAACTTCAAAAGCAACCAATTTGATGAAGTTGAGACAAACAATACAAAGCATTAGAGGAGATTTGGGCTTCTAAGAGCCCGCGAGTTCCCGGATTGTGGGACCTCTGCAGGACTGCTGGGACCTGCCGCATGGCTAGTCTCTAATGTATATTTTTACAAAAATATAAAAAAAAATTGCAAAAGTTTAAAATAGATTCAAGTCAGAGATCCTAATATTTTAAACGAAACAAGTAAAAGCCCCTTCTTGAATCTTATGATTTGGAATGTGATGTTTTGGAAGTGATTATTGAAGAGAAGGCGAAAGCAGACGCGCGAACGAAGTGATGCAGCCAAGGAGTCAATTGACGTCAACATTTTCGGTACAAGCTCTACTACAGAAGTCTAATTAATTAGAAGAAGAAATCGTGCAGTTCATGCTTTGCACTCATCTCATGAACATAGATTTACCGTGCTGTGCTTATATAGCTTGCTTCAGAAGCACGTCTCTTGTCGACCTCAGCCTTCGTGATGTCCATGAGTTGAAGCAACCTGACGTTGTCATCACCAGCAAATGGTCTCCTCACATGGAAAGCGCCGCGCGCGCGCGATGATGGTGACTGGGAACTGCTCGTCGCGTCGTCGCGCGCGCGTCATATATACAGTCTACGCAACTCCAACGACGAAGGTTAGTTTAGTTTCCGCAAAGATGTACAGTACGCTTCCAACAATCAATTCTTCGTACGTCGAGCGCGCTAGCTTTCCTATAGAAATTTACAATTGATTTTCTGAAATTTAAATTTGCAGTCTAAGTACACGATGAGATCGAATAACAATCTTCCTCAAATCGGTCTAAACCGAATATGCTTCCGTTGACTGCTGCAGGTACGCACTGCTTGAATTGAATTGAGTGTGTGTGTCTTCCTGAGTGGCCATGGTGAGTCGCAATCGTATGTTACATGATCCTTTTTCCACGACCGGCCGGTAGTTTCACTTCAAGATTCCAGGCCGCGATGTGAGGAGATTTTCAAGAAATAAAGTGACCAGTACCGAAAAGCATCGGAATCCAGGCTGACCCGCGACGAATCCTGCCGCGATTATCGCAGTTCCAAGGACGACATACTGTTATGGCTCGAATTTTCATGTTGCTTCATGTCTTTGTCTACGTCTAGTCTGCGAAGGGGCGAAGGAACAGGATATCCCGTGTGACTTCATTTCTACTTCAAGGGATGACGAATTGTGTACCACAGATAGATGCTTTCCGTTTCTATGGTCTACAGAGAGTCGATCGACAGATGCATGGTTCTTAGAGCAGATTTGGTCAGGAACGCGGAGTGGTAGTCCCGAATCGATCGTCCATGGCACTAGTCTTGCCCCTGGGCTCCTTGTTAGCTTCTTCTCACGGGAATGGCCTTCCTCGTGTGTTTTTGGAAGGCCTGAATATATGAGCCGGCACCAAATTGTCACAATAGAACTTCTTCGATGCTATAATTTCCTTGTCTCTTTCTGAAGAAGCTGACACTAATCGCACAACCATTGAGATCGTTTAGCGACGACCCTGGAGCGCGAGTACTCGGTTGGAATGCATGAGGATGACAATGAGACCGATTGCTATGTGTAAATGAAGCGCGCGGGAAATGTTTAAGAGGTCGATAACTCAGGATTTGCAAGGCCGACGTAATTCTGCGCTTTCTTGCGCATTGCGACTTAGGTACGTCATGTTGAAGCTTACAATTTTGTGTTTTCAGTTGTTGTAAAATTATGCTTGAATGCGTAAAGCTTTTCGATTGGATCATTCTCGATTTGTTTGTAAGCAATGGTAATTAGGAGTAACGTGTAGGACTTTATGTTTCGGCAAGGTCATCATCGATTTTTCCAACTATAAATTGGAAGCCAATAGCCCAATAGAGCTTCTACTGGCACTCCAGGATGTAATTAACAAAGTTCTCTTCTCTTGTGCAGATCGATTACTTAACATATTATTTAATCGCAATTCAAGCCTCGATGAGGAACCCAGCCCTGATGAGTCCGAGGGTGATTGCAGTGACCTCTCTCTACCTTGATTTCTTCTGACCAGATCAGTAGGTGCACAAGAGTCGAAGTCGCACGCAACAACGAATCCGATTTTCCAAACGAAAACTCACAGGACTGTTTCAGGTAATCGTTTCTTCACTTTCTGTAAAGTTTGAGGACGATGACTTCGCGTACAATTTGCACCCGCACTCACGGGTATTTTCATCCCTTTCCACGCAATGCCAGATTTTCGTGCTAGATTTCATGCCACAACGCCGTTGTCAGCCACAAAACAAGCCGCAAGAGAATCTGGACTTATAGTTTTCTATATTCGAATGCATATTTTAAATTAAGCCACCGCTATAGGTACAGTATGTCATTCTTTTGTACAGTTGTTCCAGGAGCGGTCACGGAGATAAAGAGATATGGAATTTCTAACAAATTGTAGATTCATTGAAATTCGGAAATGACGTCTTCCCGCACGTGACAGGCTGAAGAGAATCGCATCATGACACGGCAATCTATGGCGAGGGTGTCTTCCGCATCGCCGGAGGCAGATTTTGCTCCTGCTGTTCCGACACCGTTCGATTGGGAGGCTGCGCCGGGAGCTACAGCGGGGAAAAACACCAAGTCTGGATTCTCTGGAAATTTGGAGAGGGACGCGGATGAGATGCCATTACCGTTTCCTCCTGGCAGACGACCGAAGGATGGATTTTATCTGCCATATCCCCGTGAATTCGGTGAATCCCCGGAAGTGCAGATCGAGTCCGGTGGAAATTGCTCGAAGCCGCGGAAAATGTTTAACCTAAAGTTTCCTGGATCCTCCAAGAAACCATCTCGGATGCGCCTACCATTTCGAAGCTCCTCAAAACCACCAAAGGTAAGTCAAGCGGACGAGGATCAACGATTTGGTATCTTCCGTCCTTTATCAGGCCAAAGGTTTGGCTCCAGCATAACGAATAGAATGCTCATGCAGTTCCAGAAGAAACAGGCCTTGTGGAGGCGATGCTTACCGTCCAAGCCAGAGCCAATGAATGGATCTTTTTCTTACATATATCCGAACAGAGGCAGACGATTAGACGAAGGTTTTGATGAAGGTTTTGTCACTGCCGTCGATTCCCCTATCTCTGGACCTTCCCTTCCGTCGTCCCCGCACCATGGCCATCGCCCTTCGAGCAACTCCTCGCCTGTGGTTAATAGTAGCCGATTTATGGCGTCCATGTTGATTTCTCTCTGCCCAGATGACGCGGGCGATTCACAACTTGATGCAGAGGATGGAAACTCCGATGATTACAATGACGAAATTGGCATCCCTCATTCGACAACGCCGAGGACCAAAAGCTCATCGCCGGAAGCATTTGAGGTTGAGGTGGATCCAGCTTCACAAACTATTACATTGCAGGAAAAATGGACGTGTACTTGCAGACATCGTGCTAATATGATAGAGTCGTCCGTGCCACAAAGGGGGAAAATGTTCAGGAGCGTGTCAAGGAGTTTGCACGAGGAGCTCGCCACCGCTAGTAGCTCGCCGTCTGAGTATTCCAGTAGTGGGAAGCTTATACAGCTTAGAAGCGGCGGCACTGAGGATTCCGCAAACAAACTCAATAAAAATAATCAAGAGGACAGCGCAGATGCGTATCCAATGTTCTTCAAGGCATCTTCAAACAGGGAGCTATTGCGAAGTGGGGAAACTAGAAAATCCTCTTTAACTTGGAAACCAAGCACTGAAAGAAATCACCCGAATCAGGAGCCTACTGCGGAGTCAGTTGAGCCAAGCGATTCTGAGTTTGCGGATGAACCTATTTTCGACGATGACGGGGAGGAATACGAGCGTCGAGGAAGAGACACACGGATTATTTCTACAGGTAGCGACAGATCTTCCTCACCGGAGTTCAATTCTCTGCACAAGACCGTCTGGCCCCGACCTAATTATCTAACTAGCAAAGATGCAGGCGTACCTGTGCCAAAATCGAAGAACAGCGTACCTCATAGCATGGTTGGTTACTTGTCACCGCCACGGATCTCCATTGAAGATTTGGAGTACACCAGTATTAGTGATCAACCGAAGGCCTTTGCGAGATGGAGGTCCATCCCAGAGCCATCCACCTCGAAAAGAAATTCTGTAGAACCAGGGGGATCGGAGCGAAAGCAATCCTCTGTAACCCTAAAATCCGTCAGCCCGTTGCAGAACCAATCCTTCCAGCGCAGTACCATGCCGAGCAAGATTAGAATCAAAGATTTTAAGCAAACAGCGAAATCCTCCTCTCTGCGGCCAACTCCTGCAAAAACTCTCAATGACACAGATGAATCTGGCGAAGATTCCGAGTGCAGCACGCCCTCTTCCGGATACCAGACACCTCCATCAATTTCGTCTCAAATGCTGCCCAATTTTGCATCACCGAAACCTGCATCGCCGAATCTGCTCAACCGCAACCTCCACAGTCAACGTCGAATTAACCCCTTCGTGGTGGATCAAGCGACCACATTACCAGGACCTAGTTTCCAACAGATCATGATGGCACGGAGCCATTCGGTTCGCAGCTCTTCCTCACGAAGATTTGCAACCCAGGAATTTCAAGCAGATCCTAATTTCAGAGGACTGAGTCATCCAAGCAGACTTGCAAAAACATCGAGTTCCAGTGTCAAGAGCAAGGTGGCTCTGTTTGAGTCGAAGGCTGGAGTGAGCAAATCTGGACCACTAACATACACCTCGAGTCAGTGAGCCCAGGCACCTACAGCAAGGTAATTACAGTAAAACGTCCTTGGATTTCTTAGTCCTTAGTCTAGTCGATGCCGGCAGTGAATTCAGTTGTCCTAGCCTGAGCATTGACGTTATGTAACAATAGAAGCCTAGGCTTGCGTGATGTTTTCCAGGTTTTGGAACATGGTTGGTGTCTGCTCCATACTGTATAATTTAAGAGCTCCATGCATTTCACATATCCATGCTTTGAATTATCCAGGATTGCCTGCTCCTTGCATACAACAGTGAGAGCAGTCACATACTGTAACGGATGGTTTGATTTCCTGAGGTTACGTACTTGTACCCCTGTCAGCATAAGTGCAACTTGCCTGCCGTTGTCTATACGACGGTACTGCTTGTACATCGAAGACGACGAGCTTATAAATGTAGAATAATTTGGTTTGTTAGTTACACAATGCACAGTTGCACACCTCCCCCGCACAGCCACACACCTCTCCAGAGCCAAGACTCCAGACTGAAGATTTTGGAAAACCATCTCAAAAGCATCTCAAAACCCTCAAAATACAAAATTCCAACAGACGCACAATAACGTAACGTAGAGAGCCATCCGTTTTAGGACTTTTTTGCACCCAATTATTCAGCAGTCTGTGCCAGAATTGAAAATTGTTGGGTAGACAAGTTAGATTCTTTAGAAGGCGTAGACATTGGGAGGACAATAAGTGGCAAAATGATTTGGATAATAATTAGATTTTGACAAAATAAGAAGCCCCTCTTATTTAGTACTGTGTTTTTGAATTCTATGTGAAAGTGACGGAAAGCCCTCAACAATGTTTAAAAACTCTCGTAACAGCGCTAAATGAAGTTTTCAGGGCTCAACAGGAAACCATTTAGATCCTGCCTAAGTTCTAAAATTCAAATTATAACCTTTGGGCTCGCATAACTCTCATGGAACTAAAGCCCAATTAACACACACTCTCAAATGTTACTTCGATTCTCTCTAATATTCTACACTGAACAGTGAAATTAGGTTGTCCCACACTAATTTCTCGACATTCTACACTATATCAATACGCACAGTTACTTTAGAAGGATGCAGTAAAGTCAGAACTATGTGTATGGCATGGGTTGGCTCAGTGGTTCATGGCTCGGGATTAGAGGTTGGCCTGTGCCTCCATCTGGACAAGCATTAGGCATGAGGTAACTTCTCTCAGGTAAGGCAACCTAATTGTTGAGGCAACCCAATTTCACTATTTAGTGTAAGTTTCTAACTAGGGCTCGTCACTTTAAGTGACGTCTAACTGAAGATTTTGGAATTTGGAAATGTTTTTCTTTCTTTGAATCAAATGGAATTCCAATTGCAAACAGAATGGAAATGTTGAAGTTTCCAAATGTTCTTTTAAAAATGTTGAAGTTCAAACAGCTAGTGACTAGAATGAAAGGACCTATAAAAAAATCAGCTTAGTAACACAGCATGCACAAGATTTTAGGTGATAGTTGAAGCAATCGTGACTTCACTATTCTACGGCTTCCATCATCTTTACGGAATGTCATCAACCTCATAGACAAAAGGACCCCACAGCCACAAGGGAGTCCCTGAATACGTCAAGGCATGAACCCGCTCCACTGACCCAAAGGTTGTCATGACACCTGGAATTTTCTCTGAACTCTCACAAAGATATCACCACCCCAGGTAAGTTTATATATCCAGGCTGACTCCAATTCAAAGCCTCGCTAAAGGATGATATGTGGTACAACGAATTCTCAAAAACAGTATTATTAATTAATTTCTGTACAACCTCCTTAATATGATACAGGACCACTGGACCACTTCATCTCACAATGTACTGTGCATCTTCTCTAACGAGATACGAATACAAGACGCCGAGAGCAGTGGGAACCAAAAGCAATGCCGCAATAAGCAGCAATTGCCACAACCCCGACGGCACAAAGAACACAAGCACCACCCCCACGACGCCCGCGACCCCAAACGCGTAGGAAGCAAAGAAGTGCGTCTCCTCCCACACCTGCTCGCTCTGCAGCGTCCACACATCGCGAATCCCCACCACGATGTTCGGCTCCACGAACTGGAACACCCCGCCCAGCGCGAGATCCAGCAAACAAGCGACGAGGACGAACGGGACGGTGCCGACATGACCCCGAATGGCCCCCACGAGGACCAGAGCCTCCAAGGGAATGGCCAAGAGGCAGGGGAGCGCGATCGCGGCCGCTAGGGCCGCTCCTGAAGTCGTGGACTGCGAGGCCATGCGGGGGTCGCACGAGGCGAGGAGGCCGAGGAGCAGGGAGCAGCAGAGGGACACGACAGGGATGATGAGGATGGCCAGCAGGCGAGGGAAGGGGAAGCTCGACCACATGTGAACCTCGTCGGGGAGCCAGGAGATGAATGCTAACCCTAGCAGGAAGGCGAGTGTGCCCAACAAGGCTCCGCCCTCCAAACCTCCTCTGATGAATCCCATGGCGGCAACTGAAATCAAAGCGCTGGTGTTGCTCCTTCTTCAGCGCCGGGATATGCACAAAGAATTGCACGCTGCGGCTGGGCGGAGAAGCATCTTCGCGACGGGGAAGTCAAGGGTGGTTCGGCGAAATGCAGAATGCAAGGTGTTGCATGGAGCAGAAATGTATCTCCAGTTGTAATCGTCGATGCTGCTCTCTGTAAAATTTCCAAGAAGAACACTCTTGAGTAATTCTGGTACTCCTAGCAAGCCTGTTGATCGAGACAGAAGCTCAAAGCTAAGAGAAATGAAACACGTAGGCCTTCTCACTTCCCGGTTTCGAACCTTTAGGCTATCCATCACAAGGAGGTGAATTGGAACTCTCCATCGTCTGTTCAAATTCACATATTCCCCTTGACCGCTCAGGAGATTTTCAACATTTTCATTTGTGCCTTGGAATTTATAGGTCTTACTAACAGACTGCAAAAGAGATTACATTCTCCCCTTGACCGCTCAGGAAATTTTCAACATTTTCATTTTTGTCTCGGAATTTATAGGTTTTACTAACAAACTAAGAGATTGCACGAGGAATCGCGTCAGGAGAGTTTGTGTTTCTTCCCCTGGTAAACTCTAGAGAACCTCCTTGTGCATGGAAGAAACCTACTCAGGCGCTACAACAGTGGACCGACCCAGCTAGCTCGCGTCCTAACACTACTCAAGCTGGAAAAACAGAAAACGTTACCCAAAAAACAAATCATCAAAACTACATGAGCCATATATATAGTCACTCACAATCAGGAAGAAGTATCGATGATAGCCCTTCCCGCTTCCACACCTCCGAATTGGTTGCCAA
Source organism: Pseudisothecium myosuroides (assembly GCA_951799445.1). NCBI lineage: Eukaryota > Viridiplantae > Streptophyta > Bryopsida > Hypnales > Lembophyllaceae > Pseudisothecium > Pseudisothecium myosuroides. The sequence goes on along the minus strand of OX637288.1, from coordinate 4,535,800 downwards.
TTCCTAAACCTGAAAACTGAGTGCTGCAACCTCCTGGGCTTCCACCATCCCACACCCAAGCGTTCGAAGATCCATCGGTGACCGCCCCCGCGCATTCAACTGAATTCCTTGGGACCACTCACTCGTGAGCTTGCAATTGAATGATGGAGTGACGGAGGCCAGGCGGCGTGACGTGAATCGGACGGTGGAGAGCGCATGCAGGACGCGGAGATTCTGGCAGATCGAGCGAACCGTCCAAGTGGTGGGCTGTCCGGCGATTTGATTTGAGTTATTATTAGGGCGCACTTCCATGTGTCGGCGAAGTTTAGCAAACTTCCAAGCTGTTTTCCGGAGTTGGTAGAACTAAGAGCATCCCCACCAGTGAGTTCTGTATCCCTAAAAATTTAGGGAGAGGACCTCAATGGGGATGGGGATACAGAAGCTTGCACACACCAGTCTCGAAACAAAGTCTGTACCCCAAATTTATAGAGAACTCGCTAAAAGTTGGGCCCAATTCTTTATAATCGAGCCCATATAGAAAACTCGCGAGGTCTCATCCCTATAAAGTCAAGGTTGACTGGATCATTGAGGTCCCAAGTTTAGGGAAAGAGAACTCCCTGGTGGGGATGCTCTAAGGGGTTGAGCTTATAGTTGTGCAACGAGCCTCTTGCGGAAGTAAAGCCAAGGGTCAATGTAAAAAAACCTACCCCCTATTTTGTGCCGTCTTTAGGGTATGTTCAAGACCTCTCCTAGCTAATTTGGGGCCTCTGATTGCAAATATGAACTCAGAATTTGCAAATTTTATCATGCCCGGCAAATAAAAATTTCCTACGTTTTCCCCAGGGGTAAAATGGGGGGGGGGGCGAAACGGCCTCCGCAGGAGGCTCGTTGCACAACTATAAGGTCGAGCAAACTAAGGTAGAAGCACCAGTAGTCGATCAATTAAGGAATTTTGGATCAGATCCTGCGCAGTAAGAGGGGGTGGAAATTTTTCACATGTAGGAAGATAGGAAATATGGGGATTGCAAAATTTTCAGAATTTTATTCCCAAAATTGAATTTACAGTGAATTTTGGAAGCCAAAAAGTGCATTTCAACAATTGCCAATGTCTAGAGTCTTCCAATTCCGATCATTCAAGGACTACTTCCCACTTATTACTTCCTTGCTCACTACTTCGGGACAAGTGTCATAACCTTATTAATACCAACTTTGCAAAAGACCAAATAATACACATTCAAGCCTTGGTGGGAAATATTGCCCCTACAAGTTGGGTACTAGGCGTGGTTGACTACTGGTGCTTCTACCTTAACCTCTAAAGGTCCAAAGTCCTCTCGGGGGACACTTGGGATTTCAGGCAGGTTCGTGCGACCTGAAATTTCGACCTGATTTTTTGAAACTTTTTTTGAAGATAGGAAATCACATTAGCTTTCCAAAAATATAATTTTTTTTTCAATCGATGCCCGGGAAAAAAAGTTATGCCGCCCGAAGTCAAAAAAGCAGTTTGCCGGGCAGAAAAAAAAAACTTTAAAAAATTGAATTTTTTTTTTTTTGATTTTTTTTCTCAAAGATCATGTTTTTGTCTATATTTGAAGTTTTGATTCATTCTATTTGGACTTAGAATGAGAAAGTTATGGACAATCTTGTTTTTCGGGCAATCTAAGTGTCTTCTTCATAAAACAACTTATAAAATTCATTTTTGAATGCAATATTCAAATTTTTTCAAATTTTTTTTTTGAAAAGGTTAAATTTGTTTGCAAGAACAATCCAATCGTCGGGATTATGGTTTTTTAATTCCATCTAAGAGCTATTGAAGATTTAGTGTTTTGTTCAATTTTGGACCTACTTCTACTTAACAATTTTTTTATATGTGAAAATCAAGTTTTGACAATCTGAAATTTTTTTCCCCGACTCTCAACTCAAATGTTCAACATAAAAAAATTTAACTTTATGGTGTGTAGTGCAAAAAAAATCCACAAATGGCCGTCAAAGTCATCTGAAATTGCAATCCAGAGTTCCAAAAAACTTCTTTTTCCAACTTCAAACGCTAATATCTTCCAATCCGTATGGTCAAACTTCATGAAATTTTTACCACATGATTTGAGACAAGTGAAGTACAAGATCCTACGGTTAGATTCTAAAAAAAAGTTTTTTTTGGTTTAGGGAGTGATCACAGTAGAAATGACAGTTTTCAATGGTTTCGGAGACAGAAAATGCCTTGGTCCTTTAGGGGTTAATGCCTTGTTGGCCGACATCAGCCATCAAAAACTGGTCGAGGTCAACCAGCCCCTTTGCTCAGCCGCCCAAGTCATTCCAAGGGTGCATGTGGAAAAAAAGTCCCCTATTTTGGGCCGTCTCTAGGGTATGTTCTAGACTTCTCCTAGCTAATTTGGGGCCTCTGATTGCAAATATGAATTCAGAATTTGCAAATTTTATCATGCGTGGCAAATAAAAAGTTTCAAGGTTTTCCCTCGCGGCCGAGCGAGGAGGTCAGTTCACCCCGGCCTCAAAACCATGGCTGGGCATTTCCATCAATAGGGAAGGTGGTAAGTTATGCTCTTAAAGCAAACCATTTAAGAGCTTATTGCCTTTTCGGGGAAATTAAACTCCTTGAAGAAACATTTTTCAGTAAATTTTCATAGGATGGAAAATGGAATTGGCATCTAACCCAAGTTGTTTCATAACCGGTTGTTGACTTTTCAACATTAACATGGCATTGTCTCATTCGCAACTTGCCATTACAAGTTGCAACTCATAACGTTCTTTCCTTTCAACTTGCTTCTTACACCCTTGGATCATGAAGATCAAAGGTTGTGATTGAAAAATCTAAAACCAGTTATGTTTGATAATCTATTTGCTGTAGCATGACTCATTGGTTATCTAGTACATATTTTTTTGGAATTAGTTATGAATTCTTGAAGTTGAAACGCACTGGTCACTTCCATGCAACACAATCTGATACATTGAAGAAAGTTTTGGGCTTTATCCATTGATGCTTGTGGTATGATTGATTGATACGACATCCCCGTCAAAAACAAGTGGAAGGACAAACCCCCTCCTCATGCACCAGTACGAATAACCCCAATACGAGCAATATCAGCATGGGGAGTTGAACCAAGAACCTCATGGATTCCATTAGAAGTCCCTATCACTTTGGCCATCAACCAAGGTAGTTTAACCCTTGAAGGACCAAGGCCTTTTTTCTGCCAAAAAACACTCAAAACTGCCATTTCTATAGCAAAGAGTAAAAAAATTGAAAATTATTTTTTTCCACATATAATTGTAGGATCTTACACCTAAATAATATGAGAGTGTGGAAAAAAAATTCATAATTTTTCACTGCATAGATTGCAAGATATCTGTGTTTAAAGTGAAAAAAAACAATTTTTCAATACATTGCAGGACTAGATTTTTTTACTTTAAACATTTTTAACTTAAAATTTTTGCACTACAGAGTTTTGATCTTGAAATCTTCATAGTGGAGAATTAAGTTGAGAGTCTAGGAAAAAAAATTAAATTCAAAAACACTTAATTATCATTCTTTAAAAAAATGTTAAGTAGAAGTAGGTACAAGATAGAAGGAAAATCTAAAATATTCATATATTTTAGATGGAATTAAAATGCACTAATCCCAATGGTGAGATTTTTCTAGAAAGTAATATAAACCATGCAAAAAAGAAACTGAAAAATTTGAAAAATTGCATTCAGAAATGCATCCTAGTATCCTACATGTTATTTTTTTCAAGAAGATGCTCTAACTGCCCAAAAACAAGAATGTCCATAACTTTCTCATATCAAATCCAAATGAAAAGAATCAAAGCTTTCCAAATAGACAAAAATATAATCTATGAGAAAAAAAATATTAAAAAAAAATCCAAATTTTTGTCCAATTTTTTTTTGCTGCCCGCCGTCCCCTCTTTTGAGCTTATTTGGTCATAACTTTTTTCCTAGGCACCGATTAAGAAAAAATTTATATTACCACAAAGCTTATCAGTTTTTCTATCTTCAAAAAAAGTTTTAAAAAATCACAAAAAATTTTAGCCCGTAGGTACCTGCCCAAAAATGCATTTGTCCCCCAAACGGGCAACGGTCCTTTAGGGGTTAAGGTCATTGTTAACCAATAAAGGTTACATTTGATAAGATCAAAAAATTGTTAATTTCATTTAAATTAGTGTAATTTCTTGCAATTTTATACTTTACAATGATACTGAAAATCCTAATTTAATTTTTTTCAATTGATTGAATCAATTATATGAGTTATAAACTCTTGCATCCTTACAAAAATCTAAATCTAATAATGCATCATACGACTCTAAAATGTAACTTGAATCCATTATCCAATTTAACAAATATTTCAAATGCAAGGGCATTAACCTCTAAAGTTCCATGACTATGTTTCTACTAAAAACGCTTGAAAAATGCCATTTTTTATACAAGTACCAAATTTTTGAAAAAAACTTTTTTTGATATATGTAACCTCAGGATCTTGTATTACGCTGATTTAAGAACACGTGGAAAAAATTCATAAATTTCTACTACGTGGATTGCAAGATATAAACATTATAATTTATTAAAATCATTTTTTGGCCTTGCAAAAACCAGGGCAGCTGCACTTCACAAGCTCACTTTTCTATTAAAAAAATTCTAAATGGTGGTGCTTCTTTGAATTCGTTTTCCTAAACAAGTTAACTACATGCTTAACCCCTAAAGTCCCAAGGCCATTTTTCCATCAAAAACCACTCAAAAATGTCATTTCTATAGCAAAGAGCAACAAAAAAATTAAAGTGTTTTTATTGCATATTTAATCGTAGGATATTTAACCGTAGGATCACTAGACTAGTGTAAGAATGTGTGGAAGAAATTTCAGAAACTTTGACCATGTAGATTGCAAGATATTTGCATTTAAAGTGAAGGAATCAAGTTTTTTTGCACCTTGTTCAACTACATTTTTTGGCTTTGAACCTTCTTAACTTAAAATTTTTGCTCTAATGATTTTGAATTTCTAATTTTTTATAATGAAGAATTGAGTTGAGAATCTAGGACAAAAAATTCAAAAAAGAAACACTTAGTTTTCACACATCAAAAAAATTGTTTAGTAGAAGTAGGTTCAAGATTGATGGAAAAATTAAATCATTAATAGCTCTAAGATAGAGTTGTAATATACTAATCTCAACGGTGAGATTGTTCTAGCTAGAAATCTTAACCTTGTGAAACTTTTTTTTTTTAAATTGTCAAAATTGAGTTCAGAAATAAATCCTACAAGTTATTTTTTCAAGAAGATGCTCTAATTGCCCGAAAAATAAGATTGTCCATAACTTTTGCATAACAAGTCCAAATGGAATGAATCAAAGCTTCCGATGTAGATAAAAATAAATTCTATATGAAACAAATTTTTAAAATTTTTAATTTAAAGTTTTTGTGAGGTTTTTTTCTGCCCGCCAAACTAAAATTTGGGGGTTTTGTGCCATAACTTTTGCTCCCGGGCACCGATTGAAATAAAAATTACATTTTCAGAAAGCTAATGTGATTTTCTATCTTCAGAAAAAAAAATCAGAAAATTACAACAAATATTGAGACCGTAGGAGCCTGCCCAAAATCCATTTTGTCCCCCGAGGGGACAATGGGACTTTAGGGGTTAAAAATTTTCAAATCATTTGGAATTGCACAACATATAAGAAAAAAATAATAAATAGGAAGAAGTATTCAAAATACAAAATTGTTAAGAGATTAATTATAGAATTGAAAAATGTCAATCCCAATGGTTGTAAGGTTGTAATAAACAATTTACATCTTGTGATTTTATTTTTTCAAAAAGAATTGAAAATTGAGTGAAATAAACAACCTCAAAGTTTATTTTAGACTAGAGAATCCATAACTGTCCGCAAACTAAAATTCCTCATAACTTTTGACTCATTGATCAAAATGGTTTCCGCGTATATATAAATCTAGAAAACCAATTTCAAATTTTTCAAAAAAGTGTTTTTTTGTTATCTATCCGGACTGTCCAAAAAAAGTAACATATTAGGCCATAACTTTTGACTCCTGTTTCCAAATGTCATAAAATTTAGTGCATATGAAAGATATTTATTGTTCCCACCTTCTTTTAAAAATTCAGCCTAAAGTATGAAAATCTTCAGTTGTACATACCTGCCCAAAATTTCTATGTTGATAAAAATAGTAGGTTAGTCCTTTAGCCTTTAGGAGTTAAGATGTAACAATGATTCATGTTGCAAGCACTACAAGAAAATGAGTGTTTTATGATTGCAAAAATATGACTGGGGATGACTGGCGACTACATGCAGTCATATTATTGGAGGCCAAGACCTTGGAAAAACTAATGACTGCAAATATGACTGCCAGTCATATTTTGCCATTGTTCTTCACGAGCGTATAGTGTACGCCCATTGGGAACGCCAAAGTACTTCATAGGGAACATGTTAAGGGAATGGCAAGTCATATTTGCCAGTCATATTTTTGGGTGAGTCATATTTTGCAGTCATATCTCCATAGTAGTGACATTTTTTTGAAAGGGGCAACCAAAGGGAAATTTGGGTGGGTAGTCGTATTTTTGCCTCAGTCATATTTTGTAGTCATATTTTATTGTTAGTGTATTTTGTAGTCACCTTTTTTTTGGTAGTAATTTTTTTTCTTTTTAGGCGGCACAAGCAAAAGGTGGGCAATCTAAGAAGGCCCTCTTATATTCCTTTGGGTGTAAATGTGAGTTGATTAAATACGTGTTAAATTTTTTTTTGTTTTTTTGGATGTTGTATCCATTACACAATTGGCGTCAAATATCTTTGGGTGGCACGTGTTTTTTCTATAATTAATTAATCAATTTTTTTGTAAAATTTACAAGGGAAGTAGAGAAAAATGAAGCTAATAACAATAGGAGACAATTGATGGGTCATTCTCAGCCGCCGTATTGGAAGGGACGGGGGAAAAGGTTTCAAAATGCATACATGTTAAAGATGTTTTGTTTTTTTATTTTTTATTTTTTTTGAAGTTGACATATACATTTGGTGAAAGAGGCTTTCTTCAAATGTAGTGGTTCAAATATACAAATTCTTGAATTTTTTAATTATATAGAGGGTTCACTATTTAACAAACACAGGACATGATCACCTGTTGAATTTGTGCATAAGTAGATTTAATGGTTGGTGTGTTGTGCAAGTACAAGATTGAATAGAATTTTTCATTGTTGACAACTTTGAATAATTTTTACATCTAATTTTGATGAAATTGCTGAAGTCTTTGAGTAGAACATTCCATTAACATTTCAAATAGGACTCAAAAATGAACCTTTTCACCATCGCTATCGGCTCTTATGAATTCATTTATATCCTTATAGGCTAGAAGAAAATGTTGGATGAAATCTTGAAGAATAAATTAGAGACAAAATTTCATCCATCTATACTTTGCTAAAAATATTCCATTATAAAGATTTTTACTATTTTAGAATAGGCTGCATGCAATGCCCTACAACTTAAGCTAACAATTTTTTTGAATTTCTCAACTTGAATTTGAAAGTTTAGAGTTTTGGCCTCAATCAACCAAAAATCTAGGGAGATCACTCTTTGTAAATTAAGGTATACACCTTAGTTAAGAGGGTTTTTGATGTGGGGCTATTTACCTTAATTATTGCATTTAAGATGATAATTTTTTAATATAAAAAGTTATGAGAGGCATATTTTTAATACCTTATGGCTTTTGTAAATTCTTTCCTATGGTTTTTTAAGTGGGACTATCTTACAAATAAAATTTAAGTGCCCAATTCTTTCCCGCCTCCATCCTTCTTCACAAATTTTTCCTTCCCTCTATTACATATGTGTACAATGTATACACCATGAAACTAACAACGATCGATTAAATTCAAGTGCTATTGACCAAGTGGCAGTTTTTAACCTCTAAAGGCCAATTGTCCATTGAACAATATCTCTTGAAAAGAGACAAGCAACTCCGCCTTGGACCCGCCTCCTCAAGTGAAAAATCTGCAACCATGCAATTAGTTTTTTTTTAAAAAGACCACCCTTCGCTATCATGCGATGCAAATAAAAAAATTCTCTATGAAGTAAAAAGAAGGAAGACCACCCTTTGCCCCAGAAATCCCCCCTCTGATAAATCAAGAACCGTGAGATTTGAAAAGAAAACAATAACCCCCCTTCCTTTGAAAAATCAATGGCCGTGTGATTCAAAAAGAAAACAAATAACCCCCTTTGTGCAAAATCAGCAACCGTGCAATTCAAAAAGAAAACAATGCCCTTGGTGCCGTGCGATTGGACTTGAAGATAAAACCATCAGTACAAATGGAATAACAGACACGCGCACATGTATATCCTTGCGCCTCATAGTGAATTGATGCAATTGCTTGAGTGTCTCGGAGAATTCAGAGAGATTTCACGTGAATATATAGGATGATGTATATAGACAAGAAATTTTTGCGCTTGTGATTTGAGGAGATTCTGCAATAAGGTCACTGAGGAGATTTTTTGAATTTCAGAAGTCTTAATAAAGTTCAGAAGCAACCAAAACAAAGAAATTTTCAAGAAACTTATGAATGGGGTCTCCAGTGATATAATCTTGCAATCTTGCGGCCTAGTAAGTGTATTCAATTCCATCATGTTGCTATCTGCTGCTCCAAAATTTGATAATGATGGGCAGGAAAGGATTGTGACATTGATTGTGGCATTGTCATTGAAGATTGAAGCATTGCAAATGGATACATCCAGGAGCGCAAGCAAGTGCTTCCCATTAACAAGATTCATTGGCTTAATTTTTCCGATCGAGGTTTCATCTTTCTTCTTCAATCTTTTTCAATTTGGATTTCTGTCAGCTCCAAGTAGCTACGACGAGGCTAAAACTTCTTTTTATTGTGAATAGTTTATTAAAAAAATTATACAACAAATGAATTAAAAAAAATTGGATTGAAGCATGAATGACTTAGAAACATGGATGCATTATTTCTTTTGATTCTTTATCTTTTAAGAGAATTTTTTTAGCTATTGGTGCTTGTGATCAAAAATTGGGCACAGCTGGCTAGAGTTTGATTGTGGCTTTGTGGAATTTCGGTTTCTAAATGTTGGGCCGACAAAGTCCACTGAACTTAATTGTGGCAAATGTGCTCTTCTTATTGCAATGAACTTGAACAAAGCAATGAAATTCAATTCCAAAATATTCAAGTTTTATTTAAGGATTTGCCTCAACGACCAATAGACACATATGGATATTAACTACGATCTACTTTTTCTGTCAATTTTGAATCTGTTGCTTTATCAAAAGCTTTCCTTTTGTTTGAAGATGGGATTTGGCCTTTTGTTTTGAAGATTGAATTTTTTTCTTTTATTTGCAAAGAGGTTTTATGAATGACAATTCTGTGGACTTCTCCACAATCGGACTCAAAAAGGCTTCAGAAGATTGGAGAGCACTAAATGCTATGAAGTTTTGAGCATTAAATTGAGTTGAGGTTCTTTCATTTGTAAGGAGCTGTCGTTCTCGTTTAGGCTACAAGTTGCAGTAGATTGCTCGATAGTCTTTTAATGTAATAATGACCATTGAAACACTTCTCGTGTTTTGTGTTATACGTGAGATGCAATATAAGAAAATGAAAATCATTTCCGAACAATTATGAATTTATGATGTGCCACATGTACAAAAATTATTCTTTGACTACCCTACTTTTGCATTTGTGCATGGTTTTACACTATCACTATCACCCCAAAAGAGGTAGTAACTGCTTATACACACATTATCCTATGAAGTTAATTTTGGTCAGATGTTCACAAAATTTTGACACAAGATGTAAAATTGTACCCCCATAGTGGGAATCTAATTTTATCCTGTCCTAAACTTTTTTGTCAACTTAGTGAATTTGGACATCTTTGGAGCATCTTTTGCAGAAACTCTCATCAACTATTGATATTTGGCATTTATATAACTAATAAAATATGACATACAATTTTCAAAAAATAAATTTAGTTCTCACATCACATTCTAGGAAGAGTCAAATTTTGTTAGCTATGTTGGGGTGGTTTTGAGAAAAAACATTTTCTTCTAATCTCAAGCCCTATTATCTTGCAATATGTACAATCAAAGTTTTTGAAATTTTTCCCATATATTCCAAATGTTTATCTCTAATTTTTTACCATTTATATTTTAAATTAAAAAATTCCTTCATTGCACAAGAAATCCTCAAAAAAATGATTTGTATATTGCCAATGTACTTAACCTCCTTGCATTGTAGGTTGATTTAGAGTAAGCTAGGCTCCATATTTGCTTTTGAAATTTTTTTTGAGTAAACCTAACATCATATACTTATAAGTAGTCAAAATCTTCATTTTTGTGTAGACTAAAAATTTGACTCCAAGAAGGCTCCAAGTCCCTTGACCCTAGTTTGTAGGAATGAAAAAAAAATTTTACTTCAAACTTTATGATCTTTCAATCCATATGATCAAATGGGATGAATTTTTTAAAATTCATTGCCTTAATTATTTAATACAATTTTTGATGGTTGTAATTAAAAACAAAAATTATTTTTTTATTTTGGACAATGCATAAAAAATTGATAGTTTTGGATTTTTTCCTCTTCTAAATACCCTTTAGCCTTCAGGGGATAATAACATTGACCACTTTAGAATCCCTAGAAGGGTGAAAGCAAGCTAATAGGAGCCACTCGTAGACGTTATTGAGGTGCTTATGGAGGTCCTTAATGGAATATTCTACCAAAGAATTGTCGTTTATTGACCTAAAATAGTCTTTATGTCATTTATAATGGATTTTTATTAAAATAATATACCAAAAATTATTTTTTATACATCTAAATTAGTCTTTAAATCATCTATAATGGGTCCTTATTGAATTCAAGTAAGCACAATTAAGCACTGGTTACAGCTACATTTTGGCCCTTTTGATACTTAGAAACTTAACATAAGTAATTTTGTTTTGCATTATGTCATATAACCATAACTAAGAAACAATGCTTTACAATTTTATTTCATATATCAACTCATATTAAAGAGTTAGAATGAAAATTCTTAATAAAAAAGCAATGGTTACGTCCAAGTTGGCTCCTATTAGCTTGCTTCCACCCAGTACTGAAATTACCCTTTGAATATTTCATTCAATATGAGTGTGATTAACACATACGACTTCAAATTTTAGAGTAAAATGTACTATAAATTTTGTCCTTGTGTTGTATAATTTTTAGTTCGTTGAACCCACTAAGGTAAACCTCCCTATTTATGCAATGTGACAAGTTTTGCCACTTTTGATTAATGTCTTACATTTACACTTAATTTTTTTGATATATCAGTATACAAGTGCTACTAGTACCATGGTACAATTTCAATCAAACCCCTTCATTGTTGATTTTCTTGACTATGTCCATTCATCATCCACATGAAATTATTTGTCTATGCCTATACTCATCGTAATGTGAAAAATTTGCATGGCCTCTATTTGTTAAAGCTAACTTGTTAATAAAAATTCCTACTACATGATGTTTTTATATAGCCTAATTTACATATAATAGCATATGTAGCATTTCATAGACCCTATAGTAGCCCTACATATTACATAAAATTTTCCTGCTTTGAATTAAATGAACCCTATTTTTTAACTCATGTAGTTTTTTCAAAATCGATAGTGATCTTCCCGGGGCCAAAACCATCCAAAACCTCTAACTTTAGCAATTTGTATCAATTTTAGTTAAGATGTGAACCACTTATACTTTATTATTAGAAAATACTTATTCATTGTTTAGAATGTCAATTGAACAATACTTTAATATCCAACTTAAGATTTGGAGCCCAACAACAAAGAACATGGATGTGCATGTTTTATCTCAAGGATATAGAAAAAACACTCACATATGTCATGTATTGAAGTTTGTTTCTTTTTTAGAAAGGTTCTCAGCAATGTCATACAAGCCACATTAATGGAGGGTCTCTATAGGCCCTACAGAAGTCACAAAATTGTTCATATGAAGATTGAAGCTTACTGTAAGCACACGCGCTCGTAATGCAATCAAAAGATGAATAGATGGTTGTTTGGATATTCTTACAAGGATATAGATTATAAAAGCATAAAACTTTTATTTGCTTCAAAGATGCTTTTAAATAGTGCCTCTATCAAATATTTCCACTCTTGCACACTCTTTGTACATGGACGTAGATATTGTGACAGACGCATGGTATCTATTTATATATCTTTTTTTTGCCATAATTGTAGGGTGCTTAAGACTTTGCATCTCTCCTTCATGCATTTTGTAGAGTTATAGTATCAATATATCCACTGGATCAAATTTGATTGTTAAAATAGCTTATTTGCTTAATATAGTCATATCTGGTTAGTTGCATGATTGAAGCAAGTTCCATGACTAGAGCCAATCATGTACGTGACTAAAACAAGCCACATGACTAGAGCAAGTCATGTGTATGACTGGAACAAGTTACATGAATAGAGCTAGTCACATGCATGACTGGAACAAGTCACATGACTAGGGTTTTAAAACCCTAGCCGCCACTACTTTAGGGTTTTGAAACCTAGCCGCCATTTGGCCATTTTTGCTTCTTTTAGCTCTTGTTTGTTGTTGTTTCTTAGTTCTTGTTTGTTGTTGCCTCTTAGTTCTTGTTTGTTGTTGCCTCTTAGTTCTTGTTTGTTGTTGTTTCTTAGTTCTTATTTCTTGTTGCCTCTTAGTTCTTGTTTCTTGTTGCTTCTTAATTCTTGTTTCTTGTTACCTTTTAGCTCTTGTTTCTTGTTGCTTCTTAGATTTTGTTTCTTATTAATACCTTTTAGATCTTGTTTGTTTTTGCTTCTTAATTCTTGCATCTTGTTGCTTACTAGCTTTTGCCTCTTATGCCTCTTAGTTCTTGCTCTTTGCTTTTAGTGTCATCTTGTTACTTCTTAGTTTTTGTTTCTTGTTTCTTGTTGCTTCTTGTTGCTTCTTTGTTGTTTGCTTTTAATTTCTTGTTGTTGCATATTAATTCATGCTTCTTAATGCTTCTTATTGCATCTTAGTTCTTGCTTCTTCTTGTTATTTGTTGCAATTTCTTGCATCTTAACTTGTGCTTCTTGTTGCATCTTCATTCTTGCTTTTTGTTGCATCTTACCTCTTAGCACTTGCCGCCTATTGTTTCTTGTTCTCTCTATAACCATTGTTATTCTTTCTTCCTATTTATTTGCGATTTCTAGAGATATAGTGGTTATGGCTCTTTCTTATCTTAAACTTGTGCTTCATATTTTGTGTTGCTTTAAAACTTTGAAGGTTGAACTATATTGTTCATTCACTACAAATTAACCTCCTTGATTGTACATGTAGGCACCAAGCTGGAATGAAGTTATTGAAGGCTACTTGCAACACCAAAGAGGCAACATCTTCACATTTTTGTAAGGAATATAGGTCCTATAAGCGTGTGAAAAGATACATTTATGGAGTGCCATTGTGATATGTTTTGTGTTAGTGACAAATAAATGTCATTGAGAAAAGTCACATTATTTCTTGTAGTTTATTTCTCTAATATAATTGCCTCTTGTGCATTTCAAAAATAATAAGTACTCATTTTTAATTGGACGGAGTCTCTTATTTAGCTACTAACCCATATTGATGCATAATTGCAATGCATCATGTTCATTTAATTAGAATGTATGAAAAATGTGACTATAATTTATGATTGAAGCTATTATAAACCTCACGTATTCTAATTACAAACCACTCACACAAATCTAAGAAATGTGACTCTCTTTTATTTTAAATATATTATTTGCTTGAGTCATATTTCACAAAAAATCTTGGCCCAAATATGACTAGATGTAGTCACATAATGCTCAAAGTCATGCCAAAAAGTAATTCTATACTTTTGAAAATATGACTACATTTAATCATAATAACACTAGTAACATTCTATGTGAACTACTACATTAGCCAAAAATATGACTCGTAGGAGTCATAAATCAAATAAACAAAAAATATGAGTAGTGAATATGTCTCATGAGAGTCATTTTATACATCAACAAAAAATATGACTCACAAGAGTCATTTCCCACATCAACAAAAATATGACTCACAAGAGTCACTTCTTATATCAACAAAAAATATGACTCACAAAAGTCATATTCCACATCACATCAACAAAAATATGACTCACAAGAGTCACTTCTTTTGTCAACAAAAAATATGACTCACAAAAGTCATATTCCACATCAACAAAAATATGACTCACCGTAGTCATATGCCACGTCAGCCAAAATATGACTCACTACAGTCATATTCCACATCAGCCAAAAATATGACTGAACAGAGTCATATTCCAGAGTCATATTCCACATAGGCTTTTTTTTATTTACCCGGGCAGGTCATGAGAAAGTCAAGCCTCCAAGGATAGTCAACATATACGCCTTGTTGGCAAAATATGACTAAATATGGTTAATTATACCCCCAAATCCATATGACTGAAAATATGACTGGTGCAAAATATGACTCGTCGGTAATGACTGGGCGCAGTCATATTGCGAGTCATCTACAGTGATTTCCGGCGGAGTCATATTTTCAGATTTTATGACTCAACGCAGTCATATTTTGCAGTCATAAAACACTCATTTTCTTGTAGTGAAGCTAGACCCAGTAGAAGACATTTGGGGCCAAAAGAAGACTCTGAGTTCCTAACGCGTTCCCAGACTAGGAACTCTGCCATATGCGCAATCTAACGTGGTTGAGAGTGTGCCATGTCAAAAAATTATATTTGATTAATTTATGAATATTTGTTTAAAAAACTTTTTTTTTAATATATATATATATATAATTTATTTAAATAATTTGATTGCGTTCAGCAGTTCCCAATAAGGGGGACATGGCTGAAACAATCCTCCATTGCCTTTAAATGTCCCCTAGTGCTCTCTACAATGGCTAATGCAGTTCCATGCTCTCAATTCCAAAAAAAATATTCAAATAATATGAGAACCAATTTTATTTGCATATTTTGTCACATTGTAAATGTTAAAATTCCATAAATGTCAACTTCCTTCAATTTTTGTGTACAACAATCTAAAATTGTGTATACCAACATGCCAAGGCACAAAAAGGTTTTGGAAGTTTTAAGAAAAAAATTCAAAATGTAAAGTGATTCCAAATTATGGTGCACAAAACTGTGTTTGGCATAGCTAACTTTGAAATTAATTTTCTTTCAAACTACAACTAATTTTTTCTTCAAACTTCCATTGCAATATATCATACGTCGCATACTACAACTTTTGTATATCTATTTTTGGACTTTGCCAATTGATGCTTATGGTATAGTTGTTTGAATAAAAAAGATTCACTATTAGAAAATCAATGACTAAAACAACAGAAATCTAACCAAAATCTATTGTTCATTACAGTTGTTTTGGTTGCATTGTCCCGGTTAGAATCAAACTGAAATCTGTTGTTCAATTTTATTCATTTAGACAATGAAAATTTAAAATTTAAAAAGAAATGCCATATAGACCACTGCCACGTGGCAGCTCGCCACATTGACAAATGGAAAGGTGCCACGTGGTAGTAGTGCCCCATAAGCAATCCACATCCGGTGAAGTTTGAACCTTGGACCTCAAAATTGGAGGTCCAAGGTTCTAACCATTGCACCAAAGCCACAACTAAATGTACACTATGTAGATTTTAATTTCATTTATTCTTTCCCGGGTGCATGCTTTGGTGTCTTGCAAACTTCAGTAGACTTTGAAGGCCATTTCCTCCTTCATATTTTGTCCATTTTTTATAAAAATTGTTAAAATAGTTTTGTATTCAAGTCTAGTTTTTGTGGTAAAATTTTCAATTTTTTCATAGATGTTCACAATTATTGGCAAGCATTTTAGTTATTGGCAAACATTTCTTTTGTAGCTCAAAACTTAAAGTTTGAATAGCTTTAAACTTAGTTAGTTTGAATAGTTCTAAACCTGATTAGAGTTTGAATAGTTCAAAATTAAAATTTTAAATTTTAAATAGTTCAAATTTCAATAGCTTAATCTAGCCTATAGGACAAGCATGCATTTTTTGGCAACATAGAAATTTTGGGCAGGTATGTGTGACTAGATATTCATCTTCTACACTTATCATGTGCCACAAATTCCATTTATCCCGTTCATTTTAAGAATAAAAATAAAAATAAGTCTATATTTAGGCTGAAATTTTAATAGAAGGTGGGGACAATGAATATCTTTCATGTGCACTAAATTTCATGACATTTGGATATACAAGTCAAAAGTTATGGCCACATATGTTAATTTTTTTGTAAATGGGTAGTCCGGGCAGATAAGAAAAAATTACTTTTTTGAAAGAAAAAAAAAATTGAAATTGGTTTCCTAAAGTTACAGTGAAACCTCTCATAATGCAAATTCCCTACTTGCATAACTAATTGTAATTCCATAATTGCATACTCCTTATGTGCATAAAGTCTACTACACAAAGCATTAATGGAGGTGATTGTGTCATACATCACTAATTTTTTTTAGTTGAACAACCAATTTGAACCAATCAAATACAATTTTTGTACTTCATGAGTGTATTTAATTAATTGGATTTGGGCACTTAAGCTTCTTTATGTGCATATAGCTAAAAAATTCTTCTACCATTCCCACTGGAGGTTTCACTGTATATACGTGTAAAAAGCTTTAAATCATTCCATTTCGTTCAACGAGTCAAAAGTTATGAGAAGTTTGAATTTGCAGGCAATTATGGATTCTCTCGTCTAAAATAAACTTTGAAGTCCTTTATCATACTCAATTTTCAATATTTTTTGAAAAAATAAAATCATAGGATGTAGATTTTTTATTACAACATTGCAACCATTGGGATTGGCATTTTTCAATTCCATGACTAAATTCTTAACAATTTAGTATTTTGAATCATTCTCTACTTCTTTCACCTTCCTATTTTTTTCCTATATGTTGTACAATTCCAAATGATCTAAAAAAATTCAAGCATGTAGCCAACTTGTCTAGGAAAAAGAATCCAAAGAAGCACCACCATTTTGGACATTTTTTCATAGAAAAGTGAGCTTGTGAAGTGAAGCTGCCCTGTTTTTTGCTAGGCCAAAAAATTATCTTTGTGAATTTGAATGCTTATATCTTGCATCCACGCGGTAGAAATTTCTGAAATTTTTACTCAAGTCAGCATACTACAAGATTTTACAGTTACAAATGTCAAAAAAGTTTTTTCAAAAATTTGGTGCTTGTACTAAAAATGGCAGTTTGGACTATTTTCGATAAAAACATAGTCATGGATCTTCAAGGATTAATTTGAGTAGCTCAATATGAATTTCAAAATATTCAAATTTGAATACTAAAAACTTTAGGGTCGTTGCAAGAAACACTTGTCCTATTTTTTGTCCCCTTGGCCTTGTACAAGTAGTTTTTTGCTCATAACTTTTGCGTTGTAAGTCCATTTTCTTTGAAATTTGAATTGAAGGTACATGTGGTAGTTTTAGACATTGAGTAATTTTTTCAAATTTTTAAAAATTATTTTACTATTTTTAAACTGCCCCCAATTGGGTGTCTACCTTGGCCATTTTGGGGGTTTTCAGTACTATTTCCGACCCAAAAATGCAAATTTGAAGGTGAAAATTGGGATACAAGGAGTTCTACTAAAGTTACACAAGCCCACCAAAGATTTTTTTTAAATAGTGAAGTGTCCACCTTCCACATGTGCTCAAAGTGCACTACCTTTGCGCATGTGTAGAGAACACAATTTTATTTTTTCAAAGATGAAAATTGTTGAGATGAAAAATCTTTAAGTTAGGAAAAATGAAATTTTTTTTTGAATTTTTTGAATTTTTTTTGAATTACTAAAAATAAAAGTCCACATACCTCTTTTCTGCTATTTTCTGCTCCCAGTGGCTTTTGTAGTACCCCGTAGTAGTCTGTAGCATTGCATAGTACTATATAGTATTGAATCGACGGTTTCGATCTGCCGGGGCTTTATTGACACATAATACTGATAGTGCTGCATAGTACTGACAGTCCTATGGCCGAAAACAACGTTTTTGAGCCAAAAACGTGAAGTGTTTCTTGCAATCACCCCTTAGAACTTGAATAGTTGAAAATGTGGAAGTCAAATATTGAAGAGATTGGATCAAAATAGTTTGGAACTTTGAGTCAAATATTCTATAGTTCAAAATTTGTATTATTTTGAATTTGAAACTATTTTAATTCAAAGCTTAGAATTCTAATCAAACTCAAAATTAAAATGAGAGTATTTCAAAAGTGTTCTTAGAAAAGTCATATTATAAAATAAAGCTACCAAAAATATTCTAAAATTTAATTTTTAGACTTGTTGTATTATATTTCAAAATATGAATATAAATTTTAATCAAAGTATAAGTTTTAGTTCTAATTAAATTGTAGTTTGTAGAAAATTCAATTGAAATTTGATTAGAATTGTAATTAAATTAGAACTCCATCAAATATATTTATTTGAATCAAAATTGAATTAGATTTAGAAACTTAAATAGAATTCTAATCAAATTCAAAATCTAATTCAAATATGATTCAAATAATTCGGGAGTGCTATTTTGTAAGCTTTGGAGCGTGAGCCCAAGAGCCTGAGAGCCTGTGAGCCTTCAATTTTTGGCACAATTTTTTGTAATTTTCAGGGTGTAGACCTATGACCGTGGTTTAGGAATTGAGGACCTTTACAGCTAGTGAACTTTAAAAAATGTGTCAGTTGGCTTGAAATAGAGTTGAAACACTCCAAATGTTTTTCAAACACATTATCTACATACCCTATCCATTTGTTATTTTTTTATTCTTAGTGGTGACTGTATCACTTCTAGAGAATCAAAGACCCCTCTCAGCACAAAGAAGACCTTTGGGAGGTATGGAGGTTGGGACTTCGAATTTTTTTTTTTTTTTTTTTTCAATTTTTTTTTTTTTGTTGAGATTTCATCACCCTCCAAAAGCCCCTTGAAGGATTTGGAAATTTGGACTTTCAAAATTATTTATTTATTATTTAAAATTTATTATTTTAAAATTTTAAAAAAAATTTGCAACTTCATCACCCTTTGTTACCGAGAGACCTTTTGGAGTTTGGAGTTTGAGATTCTCAATTTTTTTATTTAGTTTTTAGTTTTCTAGTTTTTCAAAAAAAATTGCAACTTTGTGACTTTGAGAAACCCCTCTCGGTACCGAGAGACCCCTTCCAGAGTTAGGGATTTGGAACTCTGCAAAAAAAGAGATTTTTTTAAATTTTTGCCATTTTTTTCCGTGACTTCATGACTCCAAGAAACCCCTCTCGGTAGCACCCTCCCAGGGTTTGAAGTTTGAGACTTTCCAAAAAAAAGATTTTTTTTTTTTTTTTTTTTTTTTTTTCAAATTTTTTTTCTGCAACTTTGTGACCCCGAGAAACTCCTCTCAGTACCGAGAGACCTCTTCCGGAGTCACAAAGTTGCGAAAAAAAAATTTGAAAAAATTTGAAATTTTTTTTTTTTTTTTTTTTTTTTTCTTTCAAATTTTTTTTCCGCAACTTTGTAACCCCGAGAAACCCCTTTGCGAGAGACTCTTTCCCAAGTTTGGGGTTTGGAACTTTCAAAAAAAAATTAAAAAAATAAAAAAATATAAAAAATACAAAATACAAAATACATATATACATATATATATATATATATATTTTTTTTTTTTTTTCAAATTGTTTTTGTGCAACTTTGTCATCCCAAGAAATCCCTCTCGATACTAAAAGATCCCTTCTTGGGCTCAAGGGCGGTTAAAATTGTCGCCTTCCAGAGAACCAAGCCAAGTGTGTCGGGCATGTTGACAAGTTCCCACGGTCTTAGATCCACGGTCATAGGGCTTAATAATAAAATTTTGGAATTTCTCCACTATTTATTTTGTTGACTTCTAAAATTTCAAGTTTCTTTTTTGGTCAACGCTCTGGGCTCACAAAACGTACGCTCACTGCTCTCAAGCTCGCGCTTTTGGGCTCACAAACTAGCGTCGTTGCAAATAATTTGATTACAATTCAACCTCTATATTCAAACTTTGAAGAAGATTCTAAAAGATATCGAAAGATGTTAAGATTTCAAAAAGATTCCAAAAAGATTCACAAAAAGATTCAAAATAATTCCAAAAACATGTTTAAAATTTTTTCACAATATACAATACCCAGATCAACTAAACAGAAATGACATTTGTACAAAAACATGTTGAACTGTTGAAGTTTGCAATTCATGTCCATTGCTACCCAAAACAACAGACGATTGTTGGTTTTCCATTAGATTGGTGAGTACTATCTAGTAGTGTTTTAAATCCATACTAAGCTTTGTTTGCCATTGTATCTAAAATCATCATTATTTTTCTCAAAAAAGATTAATTTAAAAAAATTGAACCA
This sequence comes from Pseudisothecium myosuroides, assembly GCA_951799445.1. Classification (NCBI taxonomy): domain Eukaryota; kingdom Viridiplantae; phylum Streptophyta; class Bryopsida; order Hypnales; family Lembophyllaceae; genus Pseudisothecium; species Pseudisothecium myosuroides. The sequence goes on along the minus strand of OX637288.1, from coordinate 4,515,477 downwards.
AATAATCCGAGCTTATAACTTTATGATGTGGACTAGCATATTATAATTCAATATAGTGAAGACATTTGTTAGTAGGCTAACAAATCTAAACATCACCAAGAGTATCCAAATAATATCACATTATTGGACAAATAAAAACAAAAAAATAAATTAGTTCACCAATATAATGTTTTTTTTGATTCTCAATCACAATTTTAACCTAACTAACATATAATGACAAGAATTAAGAAGTTTAATACCAATACTTAAAATTTATTATCTTTCTAATATTATCCTCAATTTGTTTGAGTTTATAAAGCATTTTGCATCATCTAAATGACAATTTAGAAAAGATTCTAAACATAGTCAATTCCAAAAATAACACTTGATATGTTAAAGTCTCTAAAAGGCAAATAAATTGTCCTCTTGTCCTCAAATTTGAAAAATGTATTCATGTATGAATTAATTACATGTATGAAATACATGAATACATATCCATGGCCTAAAGATAAAATAAAAAGGATTTATTGCAAATTTATGAACGTGTTTGTCTTCTTTTAGCCTCAATCACTGATTGTAATCTAGCATGTATGAAATGGAATAAAGTACAAAGCTTGGCACTACTAAGTAATGTCTACTTTTTTCAAAAGTGAACTTTAGTTCTTCTAAAGTTTGGGGGTATAATTGGCCATATCTTTTTTTTCTAAAATGGTGACCATTCAAATTTAAAAAACTAGGAGGGAAATAATTAATCGGCTCACACGGACATGGACATGACTGGTCATGTTCGACTGTATCTTTGAGAAGATTCTAGACAATCTCTAGTGGATTGAGTTCTAGTAATTTTGTAGGCCATTTAAACTTTTCTACAAGTGTAATATCTCCATTCTTTATTTGATGCATTGGTGCGCCATCTTCCATTAGTATAGCATATGAAATTGTTTATTTATAAATTGAAGCAGTTGGCTATCATAGACTAATTCAACAAAATCAGTAGCTTTGCATCAAAATTAGCTCTTATTTCTTATTTGCTCTAAATCCACCCAATCATAAGATATGTCCTACTTTTAAAAGTGGGAACTACACAACTTGATGAATATTGTCCATATGCCATTTTCCAAACATGAACTTACCTTGAACTTTTGAGCAATTTTGAAGGTGGATTTGTCTATCCAACAAACACACTCCCAATCTTTGGCACTCCATCCACAATACCCTTTTGCAAAATCCAATTGCCAAGATATGTGAAAAGATATCAAGAAAGGATTTTTTTAATGCAATTTTGTTGAAAATGTTGTGGTTGTGCACAACACAATAAACAGTCTTAGTACTCACTTTCATAGGGCAATCATTGGTAATATCTTAAAACAAGGATGAGCACAAAAAAGTTTTTTCTTCTACTGGCCCTATTCATCCTAGGAAAGGAATCCGTGACTTTTGAAGTATTTGATGTTTACTTGAATCCACTTGTGGAGGAAATCTTGGAATTGTGGGCAGGCGTTCCAGCATATGACATAACAAAGGACGTAAGGGATACGTCATTTCAACTTTGTGCCATGCTCTTGTGCACTATCCATGACTTCCTTGCCTTAGGCATAGTTGGAGGATTTTGTCGCAGCACAGAGTAAGTGAATTCCTTGTTATACTCCCCAAAACCACTCTAAAGCATAACAAAATGACTCTAAAGATCGAACCCACGAGATTCTGTGAAGTGTCTAGCTCTATTCCCAACTTAAGCTCAGCCAGTATCCAATTTCTACTTTCCGGTCCTAGATCTAAAACCGGAAACAACAATACACCGAAAACAACGGCCAGACCTCTCTCTATCTCTTCCGGCCTGTCAAGCTATTCGGTCCTGTAAAACTTCCACAACCCAGGATCCTTCAACTTCAGATCCTGGAACTCCTCTGGACCGATCCGATCCGGTCCTCTCACACGTACCCTCACTCCAATCCGGTTTAGTTTTGCCTCTGTTTCACCATCAGAGGGTTCGCTGCTTGCTTTTGAGAGTGGCAGGCCCGCCACTCCTTCCGTGACTTATAGTGGCTGAAGACCCACTTCTCTAATCCACTACTTCCTACACTAGCTCGGATCCGGTTTGATCTCTTACAGCCACCCGGATAGCGATCCGGTTTGCTGGTCACACAAAGACCCCCCGTACGATCCTCTCATACTACAACGACCTTGATGCCAAGTTCCCTCCGTGCGGAGTTAGGTGGTTACAAGTGAACTCGTCCGTTCCAACATCAACTAAAGTTCTCCCGTTTACCAACTAGGGCAGCGAGACCTCACGGGAGATCGGGCACTCAACCGGATTTCCTATCCAGGAGCTCTAGCGCGACTAAGGACTCCTTCCCTATCCGCCTAGCCTAACAACGGCTTTCTCGCCCGGAATCGTGAACTGTAGAGGTGCTGAGGAACTGAAATCCACTCCCAACACTTAGAATACCCACTCACATGCACATAAGAGCAAAACAAACGCACTAAGGGGAGAAATCTCTCTAGAATCTGCATACATCTTCCTAACTCCTCACCAAACAGTCCTGCCACGCGCGGGAGAGATGTACAACAAGAAGTCAATAGAAAACACACAAAAACTCAAGAGAAAAGACTCCCAATCTCCTTCGCAGAGACTGACTAATATACATTTTAAAACTCAAAGTCAACAAAAAGGGCCCCAGAAAGTCCGCGCAGAACTTTCGGTCCTTGTCGAGCCGGTCAGATCGGAGAACATCCGATCCTAACCAGACAGACCGGATCAAATCCGGTCCGGTCCATCCTACCAAATATTTACAAAACTAATTCCTATCTATCCTATCACAACCGGATCTACTCCTTGATCCGTTCCTTTGTCCATAACTTGGTCTCCGCCTTGGTCCACGCTCTGATCTAGACCTTGATCCGCACCCTGATCCGGGGTCAGATCCATACTTTGATCCTGTCCCTGGTTCAGTGTGGGACTCCTGGGCGTTTCCGTTCCAAGCTGTTCGAAGACGTCCGTCAGATTCCGGTTCCGCTCCCCGGCTTCACGATCTGGGAGATCCGGTGACGAATCTAAGTTGATGGTGTTCGCGAGTTTCCTCCCACTCTTCTTTGACTGGGGAGTCCGATTTTTTCCCTCCGTCTGAATGCCTACGTTCGGAAAAGACCCTGGCATCGAAAGGTCGGAAAGATGGAACGACCGTGACAACGTCACTCCGTTCCACTTTCGACTGCTCTCCTCCATCCGGTTTGCTGCTTTTCGTGCTTCCACCATCACCAATTCTACCTTCTCGGAGTAGTCCGTCAAGATCCGGACCAACCTGGTTCCGGATATCTTCTTGTCCTTGAGGACTCCCTCGTCAAACAGCTTTGACTTGGTGACGGCCTCTCCGGTTGCCCCAAAAGTGGCCTTCACGTCCTCAGCTACTTTCCGGGTAGCCTCTGCCATCTCACGAGTGGTGGCCATGTCCTCCTTGAGAAGTAAAAGTTCCGTCTTCAACGCATCGACTTCCTCCTGAAGTCGTCGTATCTCCGCTTCTTGCTTCCGGATCTCATCCGGGCTGGAGATGTATTCTGCAACCACTCCCGCAAGGTTGCTATCCGTTGGTGCGCCCACCAGCTCACTGATCTGGGTCAGAACCAGCTTCTTGATCGCCCAGTCTACTCGCACATCGCTCAAGATGTTGATTAGCTGGTTGAATGGATCCGTCGGATCCGATCTGGAAGGACCCGGTCCTTCAAAAACTGGTTTCTTCCCAGGGTTGGATGTCTCACCCGGAGGGGTTGGGGTTCCTCTCCGGTGAGGAGGCGTCGTCTTCTGCCGCTTGTTCTGCGGCCGGTGTTGCTCCTCCTCTTCTTCTTCTTCATCGGAACTGGATACTTCCTCCTGCTCTTCCTCCGATTCCGATTCCCCATACTTCAGGAGTGTCTCCTGAGTCTTCCACTCCTTCTCCTCCGTATATGTGAGGAGCTGGTTATGCTTGTAAAGATGGAAGATGTAGGGACTCAGCGGTGTCGGCCTACTTCCTCCGATCTTTGGAACCAGACGGCTGACCAGATCGGAAAAGATCCTGGCCCAGTCCACTTTCCGTTCCCCGCTCAGGGTTCCAAAAATCAGGTTCCCGATGGCTATCGTCACCCTCGTCGGCTTCTCCGGGTGGATGATCGGAACCAAGAACTGCAAAAGATTGCGATGCCGGTCGTCCAAACAATCCGCGACCGCATGCCCATCCTTCGAGTCCACGTTGCTCCGGAACTTCCCCCGAGTGTATCCTTCCTTCGAGGTGGCCATCCCTCGACCTCTTGACCGGAAGTCGTACACGGACCTCCACATCTCTTCCGTCCAACTGCCCGGAATTCCGCGGATGGTCTTATCGAACTGATTCGAGAGTTTTCCCAACAACTCTCGAATCATCCGTTCCTCTCTAAACCCCCAGGGTTTATCTATCAGTCCCCCGCAACCCATCTTGGCAAGATCCTCTATGAGGTTGTCCTTTTCCTTCTCTTCTGCTGGAATAATCGGACACACCTTCCGGAGTTTAACTTCTACTGCGGAGGAACTAGACGGTCCTGCTCTACTCTTGCGGAGCTGAGGCATGGACACGAGCTGTGCTAACCGGATTCTCACTGAGGCTACCTTCCTCTCTCCTAGCCGCACGTCCCATTTCTCACCTTCGCTCTTCCGATCTCAACCGGAATACCTCTAAACCTGCAACACACACTAAAGCGCTGTGCACTCTAATACACTAACACGCATACACAAACTCACACAACAAGAAAGCAAAGCGCTGGGAGGAAAGCTAAGTACGCGCTGGAGAGCGATTTCAGCAAACAAAGTTTGAAAAAGAGTGGCAACTGGATTGGTCAGCCTATTTATAGTCTGATCTGTCATATGACCAAATCCGTTCCTGACCCAATCCGTTCCAACTCAGATCCGCTCCCACTTTAATCCGATTTAGATTCAGATCGAATCCGGATTATCACCTATTCCGTTCCGTAGTTAATTTCCGGTTATCCGTTACCTCCTGCTCGAATCCGGATCCCAGATCACGGTTTCCATTCCAAGATTTAGATAACTTACAAAAAACCAAAAATTCACACTGTGACAGATTTGTTCACCAAGGTTACGCTGCCTGTCCTTAGTGCGTGAAACACCCAAGCGTAGAGCATTCCGTGGAGCTTGGGAAGTGCACCTATGGAGGCACTCAGCGTTGGTTGAGTGAAGATCATCCTTACAGATCACAATGCATGAAAGAGCACTTTGATGGGAAGATTGAAAACTGTCCTAAACCACGCTCGGTTGAGGTGGAGGAGCAGATGCAGCGTGCAACAGAGTATGCCGGCTGGAAATTGAGACGGAGCTGCAGGTGACCCGTTGAAAATACATGGCATCAAGCGTCTAAGCATTCTGTATAGATTGTCATATTGGAAGGTGAGAATTCTGCACGTCACCCTAAAAAAAATGACTTAACCACAAGAAAGTCTATCATGTTTAAGTGACATTGAAGTCGTATTTAAGTTGTGACACAGTTGCACGGACATCTTCGACTAACATATGACAAGTAGGTGACTAAGATGTCACTGCATTATAGAAGTTGTGTTTTGTGCTACCTTGTTTGTCTGGAGTCCTGACGGTCCACAGGTCAATTTAGTATGGCAGAGGACCTTCACAGTCCTTCCACACCCTTCCATTTCGGAGACTTTTGTGCATACTATGACGTTGTAGAAGTAGCAGTCTTGGAAATTGACCCCTTTCACTATCTCCTCGGTGAAGCAACCGCCCCACGACCGATGTGGGTCTGAAGTAAATTTTGCTTCTGGAGAATCACAAGAGAGAAATGCCAAGGTCTTTGCATCCTGTCCACGCTCTTGGTCGTCAATGTCTATACGACATAGGATGGTTCTCAGCAGTGTCAATTCCTGAAACAATTGTTTGCATGATCGTTGCTTAGCGTGCACTATGATTGATCCCGTTGTGAGTCATTTCTTGTGGATAGTGTAAGTCATTTAGAAAGTTTTGCGCCATTGATGTACAGGATGCCAATTAAGCTCATTTTTCAGAGTCCATGATGCATGTGGCGTCGGAGTCGCTTGTGTCTTACAAGTCATTTGTAAGGCATTCATTTGTTGTTCACGATATGCACTGCTATCTAATGACTTAAGAACAACAATGACATTACCGGCTGGTAATAGCTTAGCGTGCTAAGCCTATAATTGCTAATTTGTTTGTCAGTCAATTGTACCAGCAGTATGACTTCAATTCTTTTCATGTTAGTCCTTGAATGTTATTGAGGTCCACTTAGGTTGACTTCAATAAGTTTTAGCTGACATGCGTTGTGTTATTTAATCCAATATCTGATCGTCTCTCATGAGCATTGTGACTTGTATGTCAGCTTCTCCTTATTTGCAACACACTGGACATCATGCATTGCGAGATGAACCTCGCAAAGAATTTTTTGAAAACCATTACAGGGAAGAAGGACACTGTGAAGGTTCGGAAAGACCTACAGAAACATAACGTCAAAAGGCACTTGTGGCTCACTCCTCATCCACGGAAGTCTGGAAAAATGGTGAAGCCGAGAGTGCCGTATGTGATGATGGATGATGAGTTTGAAAAGTTTGCAAAAAGCTTGGAGGCATTGAAGACACCAAGCGGATATGCAGCTGATTTAGGAAAGAGCGTTTGGAAAAAGAGCTTTGGAGGGTTGAAATCCCATGATTACCACGTCTAAATGCAAAAGGTATTGCCACTAGCACTGCAAGGTCTCATGCAGCCTGGGCCATGACTAGCTATTATGAGGATGTGCAAGGTCTTCCGATGGCTATGCATAGAGGTGTACAATCCAGCTAACTTTGAATCACTAGAATCAGACGTGGCAAAGAGCATGGCATTGCTAAAGATATAGTTTCCCCCATCCTTCTTCAAAATTATGACCCACCTGCCGTATCACCGTGCACAGGAGTTAGACCTATGTGGACCAGTTAGTGCTCGGTAGATGTACCTTGTGGAAAGGTACATGAAAATACTCAAGAATCACGTTCGCAATTTCACGCGGCCGAAGGTGTGCATGGCGGAGGGTTACTTGAAAGACAAGTGTCTGGGCTTCATAACTGAGTACCTTCAAAAATTTGAGTCCACTTCCAGACGTGTGTGGAATGAAGATGAAGAATATGGTGATGCCATGGAGGTGCTCCAAGTTGCTGAAAGCCATACATGACAACTGAGCTGCGAGACCTAGCACATCAGTATGTGCTCACAAACGTCTCAATTATGTAGAAATTGTACACGTAAGTGAAACACTGATCCTCAAAGAAGGATTTCAAGGAACCTGGTTTGAATTCAGAAAGGCGTGTTCATAAAGTCTTTTGCATAGTATTCATATCCGGGCCACTGGAATTTACAGTCCTCCAGTTGTGCGCCTGGCTGTCATTAACTAGTCATGCGTACTAGTGGTTATTTTTTTGCAAGTGTTGAATGACTTCTAAAAGTGAGGCAGAAGTCATGGATGAGTTGCGTCATATTTGTGGAGTAGAAGTCCACAGCAAATACTATGTGTCTGGTTCAGCATGGTGTGTAGTAATGCCCTGTCGCCTTGAATGGTGAATGTGGATGTGTGCAAGAGGGTATAAGCACACTAAACCGTAACATTATGGATGTCACAGAGTCCATATCTACTACTAAATTATTTTTAGAAGTAGTTTATGTATGCATTTTTTGTGAGTGTTTAAGAAGTATGACTTTATACCATATTCTTTGCATTGAGAAGATCATATTAAAAATTTAAATGGCTAGAGCATATAATGAAGTCGTGGTGGACTTTTAAAAATGTACACAAAAGGTCAAAAGCTGTCACAATCCATAGAAAGAGATTGTCGTATGCGTAAACTAGGCGTAAGTATCCTAACACAAAAATGTGGTAAGATGACACGAAATATCGTCCCAGGGAATTCCGGATGCTATCTCAATTTTAGGTTTCCGAACTCATGAAGTTTCCGGAATTTTGACCATCTGGAGGATGATCCGTCCAACTCACAAACTACTTTCTGGAAGTACTTTCTTTCTGGAATCTTATCCGGATTCGGCTCTATCCGTTTTCCGATTCTAGCTTTCCAACTAAATGATTTTTGGTACCTCTGTTTTTTCCTCAGCGGGTCCACACTTGCTCTTTCCAAGGGGTAGGGAACTTCTTATTAATTCCATATATAACCAATATATTATATAATTATATATATAATATATATCATATATTAATATATAATTATATATATAATATATATCATATATTAATATATAATTATATATATAATATATATCATATATTAATATATAATTATGTATAAATAAAATTAAATATAAATTATAATAATTATTTATAATATATATAATATTAATAACGTTATAATATACTATATATTAACTATTACGTAATATACTATATATTATACGTTTACATATGTTAACCATATGTTAATATATAACATATTGTTAATAACATATATTAATATATATAATGTATTAAATTATATATATATATATAAATACGTATAATATGTAATATATGTTTACATATAATATGTATTAACATATAATGTACGTTATTGTATATATATTGTATTACGTGTAATATGTTATACGTTATTATAGATATAATACGTTATATACATATTGTTATATATATGTTAATTTATTACATTTATGTATTATATTATATAACATTTATATAATTGTAACATATATATACATATATATTATTATACATTATTAAACGTTAATATTATATACTAATATAATATTATAGTTATAAATATAAAAATTATATAAATATATATAATTTAACTATAGTATGTATGTTGTTAATAATATATATTTATAATATTTATATATTAATTTTGTGATAATATTAGTTATTCTTAAGAGATTAGTATTTTGGAAGTCTTGCCTAGTTGTTAGAGGTAGTGTATAGTTGAACACATAGTCACTCACATCTCACCTCATAAAATTTATATTAATATCGTAAGCAAGTAATGCACTTATTGCAACTTTTGAGTGCATTATCATTCATATGCTCAAATATACAACCAATAACTTGTATTGATATACAATTTTTTTGTAATTGAAATATATAGAAGCCATGCACATGTAAATTATTTATTGGATTTATTTAGCACTTGTGAAGAGTTTTTCAAATTATCTAGAATCCATATTAATATTTGAATTAGTAAGCAAGCTTAATAAAAGATTTGAGATGATTTTCTATATGTACATTCTCGAGTACATTGTATATATCTATATTTCAATATTTGTATTCATACATGCATTCATACATGTATTCATACATGTATTCATATTTTGTACTTGTACTTATATTCGTATGTTAAGGGGGTGAATTTTTCTTCTTCATTTTTCTCCCTAGTTTTCAAGAGCAAACGTTGCCAATCCTAGTTGTATGGTTTGATCTATCGTTGACATGTATATGTAATTGTCTTGTATCATAGTAAAGTGTAAATTAATTTTTTGCTTGTACACAATATAAAATACAAAGGTTAGGATGTCAAAAGGTTTTCATCTCTTTGAAAATGAAAACCAAGTTTTGAAATGTACTTATAAATATGTTTTGAAATAGTAGACTTGATATGAGGACTTGCTTCTGTATTAAGTTACAACAATTCTAAATTTTATATTAATTTTGCCTAATAAATGTCTTCAAGTTAGTTGAAACGTTTCTTTGTACATGTACTTGTTACAATATTTGCCCCTCCCAAATGTAACTTGTCCAATGTAATTAGAAAAAAGGATCAATTAAACCAATGCAAGGGCACACCATATCATTTGATCTCATTTTTTCTAAACCGCTCATTGATTTGCAAAAGACACAAATGGAGGAAGTTTTATCTTTCCTTTTCACCTTCTTTGTTGTCGCAGCACAGAGTAAGCGAATTCCCTGTTATACTCCCAAAAACCACTTTAAAGCATAACAAAATGACTCTAAATTTCGAACCCACGAGATTCTGTGAAGTGTCTAGCATTATTTCCAACTTAAGCTCAGCCAGTATCTAATTTCTCCTTTCCGGTCCTAGATCTAAAACCGGAAACAACAACACACCGAAAACAACGACCAGACCTCTCTCTATTTCTTCCGGCCTGTCAAGCTATTCGGTCCCGTAAAACTTCCACCACCCAGGATCCTAACACTTCTGATCCTGGAACTCCTCTAGACCGATCCGATCCGGTCCTCACACACGTACTCTCACTTCACTCCGGTTTAGTTTAGCCTCTGTTTCACCATCAGAGGGTTCGCCGCTTGCTTTTGAGAGTGGCAGGCCCGCCACTCCTTCCGTGACTTATAGTGGCTAAAGACCCACTTCTCTAATCCACTACTTCCTACACTAGCGCGGATCCGGTTTGATCTCTCACAGCCCCCCGGACAGCGATCCGGTTTGCAGGTCACATAAAGACCCCCCGTACGATCCTCTCATACTACAACGACCTTGATGCCAAGTTCCCTCCGTGCGGAGTTAGGTGGTTACAAGCGAACTCGTCCGTTCCAACATCAACTAAAGTTCTTCCGTTTACCAACTAGGGCAGCGAGACCTCACGGGAGATCGGGCACTCAACCGGATGTCCTATCCAGGAGTTCTAGCGCGTTTAAGGACTCCTTCCCTATCCGCCTAGCCTAACAACGGTTTTCTCGCCCGGAATCGTGAACTGTAGAGGCGCTGAGGAACTAAAATCCGCTCCCAACACTTAGAAAACCTACTCACATGCACATAAGAGCAAAACAAACACACCAAGGGGAGAAATCTCTCTAGAATCTGCACACATTTTCCTAACTTCTCACCAAAACAGCTCTGCCACGCGCGGGAGAGACGTACAACAAGCAATCAATAGAAAATGCACAAAAACTCAAGGGAAAAGACTCCCAGTCTCCTTCGCAGAGACTGACTATATACATTTTAAAACTCCAAAAAGTCAACATAAAGCGGCCCGGAAAGTCCGCGCGGAACTTTCGGTCCCCGCCGAGCCGGCCAGACCGGAAAACATCCGATCCAGACCAGGCACATCCGGATCAAATCCGGTCCGGTCCTAACTAACAAATATTTACAACTAAAAATCTAACTATCCTACCATAATCGGATCTACTCCTTGATCCGTTCCTTCGTCTATGACTTTGTCTTCGCCTTGGTGCACGCTCTGTTCTTGATCCTCACCCTGATCTGGGGTCAGATCCATACTTTGATCTTTCCCCGGGTTCAGTGTGGGACTTCTAAGCGGGTCCATTCCAAGCTGCTCGAAAACGTCCGTCAGGTTCCGGTTCCGCTCCCCTGTTTCACGTTCTGGGAGATCCGGTGACGAATCCAAGTTGATGGTGTGCGCGAGTTTCCTCCCACTCTTCTTGGACTGGGGAGTCCGATCCTTTCCTTCCGTTGGAATGCCCACGTTCGGAAAAGATCCGGGCATTGAAAGGTCGGACAGATGGAACGACCGTGACAACGTCACTCCGTTCAGCTTCCTGCTGCTCTCCTCCATCCGGTTTGCAGCCTCTCGCGCGTCCATCATGACTAACTCCACCTTTTCGGAGTAGTCCGTCAAAATCCGGACCAACCTGGTCCTGGATATCTTATTCTCCTTGAGGACTCCCTCGTCAAACAACTTTGACTTGGTGATGGCCTCTCCGGTTGCTCCGAATGTGGCCTTCACGTCCTCCGCTACTTTCCGGGTAGCCTCTGCCATCTCCCGGGTGGTAGCCATGTCCTCCTTGAGGAGCAACATTTCCGTCTTCAACGACTCGTTCTCCTCCTGGAGTCGTCGGATCTCCGCCTCTTGCTTCCGGATCTCATCCGGGCTGGAGATAAAATCTGCAACCACTCCTGCCAGGTTGCTGTTTACTGGTGCTCCCACCAGCTCGCTGATCTGATTCAGAATCAGCTTCTTCACCGTCCAGTCTGCTCGCACATCACTCAGGATGTTGACCAGCTGGTTGAACGGATCCGTCGGATCCGATCCGAAAGGACCCGGTTCTTCAGAAACCGGTTTCTTCCCTGGGCTGGAGGTCTCAACCGGAGGGGTTGGGGTTCTTCTCCGGTTAGGAGGCGTCGTCTTCTGCCGCTTGTGCTGCGGCCGGTGTAGCTCCTCCTCTTCCTCTTCTTCCTCCTCGGAACCGGATACTTCTTCCTGTTCTTCTTCTTCCGATTCCGATTCCCCATATTTCAGGAGTGACTCCTGCATCTTCCACTCCTTCTCCTCCGTATCCGTGAGGAGTTGATGGTGCTTGTACAGATGGACGAGGTAGGGACTCAACGGAGTCGGTCTACTTCCTCCGATCTTCGGAATTAGCCGGTTGACCAGGTCGAACAAAATCTTGGCCCAGTCCACTTTCCATTCCCCGCTCAGGGCTCCGAAAATGAGGTTCCCGATGGCGATGGTCACCCTTGTCGGCTTCTCCGGGTGGATGATCGGAACCAGGAACTGGAGAAGGTTCCGATGCCGGTCGTCCAGACAATCTGCCACCGCGTGCCCATCCTTGGAGTCCACGTTGCACCGGAATTTCCCCCGAGTGTAACCCTCCTTCGAGGAGGCCATCCCTCGACCTCCAGACCGGAATTCATACACGGCCTTCCACATCTCCTCCGTCCAGTTGTCCGGACTTCCGCGGAGAGTTCTCTCAAACTGGTTGGAGAGCTTTCCGAGTAACTCTCGAATCATCTGCTCCTCCCTAAACCCCCAGGGTTTATCGATCAGTCCTCCGCAGCCCATTTTGGCCAAATCCTCCATCAGGTTGTCCTTTTCCTTCTCGTCCGTTGGAATAACCGGACACACCTTCCGGAGTTTTACTTCTGCTGCGGAGGAACTGGACGGCCCTGCTCTACTTTTACGGAGCTGAGGCATGGACACGAACTGTGCTAACCGGATCCTGACTGTGGCTACCTTTCCCTCTCCTAGCCGCACGTCCTGTTTCTCACCTTCGCTCTTCCGATCTCAACCGGAATACCTCTAAACCTGCAACGCACACTAAAGCGCTGCGCGCCCTAACACACTAACACGCACACACAAACCAACTCAAAAATAAGAAAGCAAAACGCTGGGAAGAGAGGCTAAGTACGCGCTGGAGCGAGATTTCCGCAAACGAAGATTGAAAAAGAGTGGCCGCTGGATTGGTCAGCCCATATATAGTCTAATCTGTCATCATGACCAAATCCGTTCCTGACCCATTCCGATCCAACTCAGATCCGTTCTAACTCTAATCCGGTTTAGATTCAGATCAAATCCGGATTGTCATCTATTCCGTTCCATTAGTTAATTTCCGGTTATCGGTTACCTCCTACTTGAATCTGGATCCCAGATCACGGTTTCCGTTCCAAGATTTAGATAACTTACAAAAAACCAAAAATTTACCTTGCGACATTTGTTTTTCTTCAACTTTCCCCCATGCGTATGGAAGCCATCTCTTAAATAAGGTTTATTAAAGAGGTTTTGGTGTCCATCACAAAGTCACATCATTGCCATCATTTTCGCACATAATTTTTTTGCACATGTAAATCAAGTGGGAGTGCACACTAATTACTGCTCACTCAATGAGACAATCAAGATAAATTTTCTTCTAAACTACTCATGGATTTAGAGAACTCACAAGTTGTGAAAGTGCTTCTTCTCATCTTACTTGTCTTTTCCACAACAACTCCACTCTCATCTTACACACATTCCATAGAAGATGATCCTGACTTTAGTATGACTGAGTCCAATGAAAAATGACTTCATATGGCATGCCGCGACTCAAAAATGACTCTGACATGACTCAAACATGACTGCAACATCATGTTCGACAATGTAAGATCGCGAAAAAGAACAGTGCACGGTTCGCTAAATTGCGTTCAGTAAAAACTCTTTTGATGGATAGACATTCAGTGAACGCTATTACTTGCAACCGTTCTTGGGTGATATGAATGCAATTAGTCCAAAGGGAAGGCACGGACAAAAATAGATGAGCTAGGCAGTTCTCTAGAAATAAATTAGTCATGTGCGTGGAAGAAAAAAAAGGGACTAGCAATCCCATATACTTTACTTCTTTCAGATGAGCATCTGAGGTACACAGCATTTGTGTGGTGAACTTATAGAGCATTTTCCAATGGATTCCCGTGCTTCCCCTCTAGAAATGCCTTCCACCTTGCATTCAGTGATAGCCTGTGCATTGGGATTGACGGTTTGTACATTTGAACACAAACGGTCCTCCACCTAATGTTGGAATGTGAGTTCCATCGTCAACGCTGGACCTGCCTCAGATGTCGACAAGTCCTCATGAACAGATGCCTTCCATGTGGCTAAATAATTGGCAAGGTCCAATAGGTCTAAGTTCATCACTGATGAAAACATGTGTAATGTTGTATTGAACACCTGCCATTCTTGTCTTGTGGATGTAGTGAACGGAGCAGGAGTAGAAAGCATTAGTTGTGGAACAGGTACAAAAATGGCAGACCGGGTGTGAGCTCCCAATTTGTCACTTGGGACTCGTAGAATTATTTTTTTGGAAATTTGCAATTTAAAGTTGATAAAAGTATACAAAAAGCCATAAAAAGAGTGTAGAACCAAAATAGGGTTGTGTCATACCCATTGTAGTATTTGGTCTAGATTTATGTTTTTACTAAGAGTCCCCCCAACCCTGGCCTAAAAATAATATAGAAATAACGAATTGGCTAGATTTGGAGGATTTAAGTCACATAGCCCAAAAGGGCTAAATCCCACCATGAATGTGGCAATTCATGGCTGGGTCGGTCTGAGGAATCCACAGCGAGGCCACTAGGTCGGGTTCCAGAGTTAGGTTTAGAATTCCCAAAATCCCGATTGTTAGCATGTAGGAGCCACTAACGCAAGACCAGGCCCGTGGAGGAATCTACAGCCCGAGATGGTGTTCTAGGGAGAATCCCATGCCAGGAGTCTAACGGTGAAATCGGTTCGCCAAGATTCCTCTACTTGCAGAAGATTCCCGCACCGTCGCTAATTCGAGGAGATGGCCAGTTTTAATTTCCATTGACCAATCGTGCCAGGTACAAAAATGCACCTGCACGTCTTTCATGCGACTCCCTGAGAGGTCACGTGAAAAATCCCGGCATCTTCCGACTTGCAGAAGAACCTTTTCCGGGTGGTCAACCCTCCTAACCTCCAACGGGAATTTCATGAAAATTACCCAGGTTACAATAAAATCTCACTAAAAATTAGACTAGCTTGTTTTATGTTAATAATGTGCTCCGTGAAGTTTCACGACATTCCAATAGCGGCAAGTACCTGAACCGGCGAGATTCCTCGGGAATTAACCACGTGGCGGGGTCCCCGCGACGTTGACCGGCGTTCCGGGACCATACGATGGCGAAACAAAGTCCAACAAAAGTCTTTCCTAACTCTCTCTCGCACCTACCAGAGACCCTAGGCTAATTACATTTCTGAAAAAAGGAGACCCCCAAGATCTAAGATTTTACCACGATTTGGTTTTTAAACTAAATTAGCCTACGATGGGTTTTTGGCCTCGGTATGGGGGGTAGGGGATTTGAGGACTAAACACGGCGATCTGGAGCCAATGGCGCAATCGTTCGGCGATTGGAGTTAATCTCCAAAAGTTAGGATGTGGGTCCAGCATAGATGGTAGAAGTAGAAATTTAGGACTTAGGATGAAAATCTTTGAGGATGAGGATGAAAATCCAAGTTGATAAGGTTATCTTAGAACTCTAGAGGGAGGGGTGGGCCCTTGAAAACCTATATAAGGGCCCCATTTCTCTCTCTAGAACACCCCCTCACTTTTGTTTGGGTCTATGGGTCCAATTTGCTTTGGATATTTTGGCGTTGGAAGCCAAAAACCTCTACAGTGTTTTGGGAGCACTTTTTTGCTCTATTGTTGCTAGATTTCAAGCTTTGAAGGTCCTTGGGGGTCCTTCTATCTTGCCTTGTGTACTTTTCGTGCGTTTGTTATATCTTTGTTGCGAGTTAAGAGTCCTTGTTTCTCTCTTGTTGTACTTTTGTGAGCTAACTTGTGAGTTTAGGAGTCTTTTGGTGTCTTGTGCTAATCCTAAAGTCACCCCCCACCGTACCTTGGCAATGCCGCTTTGAGGGGCCTTTAGCTTGTGAAGTTGTGTGTCTTTACATGTCCTAACGTGTTGTTCTCCTCACTTACGTATTCTCACCCTCTTCTAATCTTTCCCTTGTTGTGTGGACCCCCCCTCGGGACGGCGAAGCTTTGGCTTTGTCACGTGTGTTTCTTAAGTTTGTCTTTCCTATCCTCTTCTAATATTTCCCTTGTTGTGTGGACCACCCCTCGGGACGACGAAGCTTTGATTTCGTCACGTGTGTTTCTTAAGTTTGTCTTTTCTACCTTCTTCTAATATCCCCCTTGATGTGTGGACCCCCCCCACACGACGACGAAGCTTTGATCTAGTGACAACGTCAAGTCCTACAGTGTGTGTTAAAATAGTCATAGACGGTAGAGCTTTGAACCCGTGGAATGTCACAAGTCCTAAAGTTGGTATTAAACCCAATTTTACGGCGAAGCTTTGAACCTCCATAGCCTTAGATTCCAAAGTCTAGCTTCCAAGACCTTTGTGGAAACTTCCAAAGTTTAGCTTCCAAGATATGTAGGTTGTCAACAATTTCCGGCCCTTTGGCAAAACTAGCCTTGCCTTAGTTTTTAGAACCTTAGAGTCATTGTGCAAAATTCCAGTTACCTTAGTTTTTTGCAAAGTCCAGCTACCTAGTTATCGTGCAAAAAATCCAGTTACCTTAAGTTTTTTTTGCAAAGTCCAGCTACCTTAGTTTTATTTTGCAAGAATAGTTTTTTAGCCCAAGCATTAGTCCAGACCATCAAAACAGCATCAATACAGGCTATCAGAACCAGCATCGGTCCAGGCCATCAAATCGGAAACAAACAACCAGTTGGTTGTTATTTGGTTTTTTTTTTTTTTTATTTAAAATAAATAAATAAATAAATAATATATATCAATCAGATCCCGACCCCCCAGCCAGCCAGCCCCTGCCGACCAGCCGGGAGGCCAGGCCGTGGTGGGCAGGCAGTTGGGGCCCCAGCACCGGCTCTCTCCTTTTTTTTTGACTGCGTTTTTTTTTTTTTTTGATTTTCTAAAACCAAAACAAAACCAAGAAGGTTGGACGGATTATTTACTAAACTAGGGGTTGGGGTAGGATTAGGGTTTACAAAAACACAAGGGAAGAAGGAGAAAAAAGTGGAGAACCCTTGCACATGCACACACTCTCACCAAGCACACCTGCACACAATAGAAGGAGATTAGGGAAGGAGGAGAAGAAGTAGGCAAGCAAAGGTGAGAGACGATAAATAGTAGCCTAGGTTAGGATTAGGTAGGCTTAAGAAAGGAAATCTTGAGAATTCATAGTGACCGATGGGAGGAGGATTAGGATGACACAAAGTAAAGTTGTGTAAGAGGGTAGGAGGAACATTTAAACCCTTCTCGGAGTTTGAAACCATAGTGTAAGACTCATAAAAGCTTAGGTGGAATAGTGCTAGTGTAGAAGAAAGAGGAAGAAAGAAAAGAAAGGAAGAAAGGAAAGAGGGAGTTTAGATCATCAAAAATTGTAATATTTTCTAAATAAGCGGTGAGTTCGGAAAAAATTCAAAATAAAACCAAAGACTACCATGGAGCGTGAGGATGTACACGTGGACGTGGACGAAGTTATTTCCGAAACCGGTAGTGAAGAGGTGAGTTTTTTATTTAATCTTTGATGTTTCTCCCTAATTAGCATTTATTTTCTTAATCAGCCCTTAGAGCGTGATTAGCATCCGAGATTAGTGCAAATTAGAAGTTTAGATTCAAAAAGTTATAGATTAGGGATAGAGGTTTCCAAAAACATTAGGATTACACTTAGGATTTGGCTTTAAATCGACCATGTTAAGCTAAGTTAAGCGGTAGGGGGTAGGACGGAGGAATTTTGAGTAAAATTTCATCCAAAAAGAATCATGGATGGAACTTAGGGGTTTAGATTAGAAAGAGAATTTAGGATTAACATTAGGGATTAATTAGCGGTTAAAAAACTAGAGTTAAATTAAGATTTCTGGTTAGGAAAGTTAAATTCTAAAGTCAAAATTTAGAATTAACTTTGGGAAGCACAAAGTTAGAGTTAACTTTGGGAAGTAAAAAGTAGAGTAGGAAGTAGAAGTCAAAAGTAGAGTTTAAAATCAACTTAGGAAGTAGATTTTTGAGTTAGAAATAGAGTTAAAATTAGAAGTCAAAACTTAGAGTAAATTGTGGAAGTAAGTTTAGAAGTTAAACCCTAGAGTTAAAAGTTGGAATTAAATTTAGGAGGATAACATTTAGAGTTAATCTAGGATTAAAACGATAGGATTAAATTTGGAAGCAAAAAGTCAAAAGTCAAAAGTCAAAAGTTAAGATTAAATTTAAAGGTTAAATTTTAGAGTTAATTGGGAAGTAAAAAGTTAGAGGAAAAAGCTAAAAGTAGAAGTTAAAAGTTAGAGGTAGTGGTTAACTTTTAGAGTTAGTTTAGGAGTAAAAACTTAGAGTCAAAAGTCAAAACAAAGTCAAACCGAAGAGTTAAATGTAGAAGGATAAATTTAGAATAAAATAGGGAAGTAAAAACTTGAAGTTAAAGTCAAAACATAGAGTTAACTTTAGAGGGTAAATTTTAGAGTTAGTAAGGAGTAAAAATTTAGAGTCAAAAGTCAAAACAAAGTCAAACGGTAGCGTTAAATTTTGAAGTTAAATTCTCTAGTTAGTTTGGGAAGTCAAAAACCTAGAGTACACTTAGAAGTTAAAAGTTAGAGTGAGGGTTAAACTTTAGGGCTAGGCTTAGAAGTAGTAGATCCGAGGCATTCACAGTTTGGTGCACTTCCCAAGTGGAACGTAAAAACAAAGGATAAACCTTAAGGGTTCTCATTTCACGCAGTTAGGGACGTTAGAAATGACGCCAACTACCCAGTCTACCCTCGACATTGGATAGATCGTTAGGGAGTTAGAATTTCACCATCACTCTAATCATTGCAGTTAGCTTACAAGTCACTATATGCATTTCTAGTTATTTGTTGTCATCCACGACACTTAGGAACGTTAGCAAAAAAGATCCATTGCTTGGAAGGCACAGTGGACTGCGCTCACAACACCCCCATATATTAAAAAAGTGGATAAAGGTATAGAACCTGGTCGGTGTTCGCTTTATTACCAAGGGTGGGTAATCTGCGCCCACACCGGGTCAGCGCAAAAAAAGAAACCATCTCAGTTTCTATTCTGTTTGTGCATACACGACGTGGCACTATTGCTTCTTCGTCCGAAGCTGGTGTTCGGCTCCTCTGTCTCTTCCTACAAAACAATGGAGCAGCCTTGAGGACTCTCCTCTTCGGCATGTTCTACAAGGTCCGAACTCTGGTCCTCAATATTCTCTGACAACAAAGCAGTATTCCGTCCACTTCTGTATAATTGTTCACACGGAGGCATCTGACATGCGTCGCAGAACTCCGGTTGGACGTTGTATCCTCAGTCATGTTTTGCAGTACCGGTTAAGTAACTCCTTGTAAAAACACACTGCACGCACTCAAATGGTCCACGAAAGGAACGTGCATGGTACGTGGACGTGGAAACTTTGAATGTGACTTCACGGTGACTGCCGACGGAGTCACTAGTCAGTCAAGCACGGGACTTACGACTACAGAATGACTTCTACATAAAGACGACGGAGACACTGTCTGCGGACTACAACATGGACTTACCTACAATAAAGTCCTGCGCCAAGGTCAATCCTCCTGTAAGACTGATGCCCTACCACGTTACACATATAGGGGTTAGTTACAAAATGAATTCGATGTGCAAGTTTAAACTGCCATCTTCACTGAATTTCATGCCTGACCATTTTCTATGCTTCACGGAGTACCATCCTGTAGTCATCCATGACGGATCACGTATGATTACGAAGAGGGGGGGCACCGGCCAACCCTGCTCCATTTTTTTTTTGGCTTTGCGATCTCACACATAGTGTCATCTCAAAAGATTTACCCTTCTTGTGAATGGGTACTCCTCAGCATGGATGCGTGATTGTCAAGGACAATCATCTATCTTGCACTGCACAAGGTTTAGGATCCTCTCCGCAGGAATAAGTTACAGAACTGTGCATCTGGACCTGCACTCCAAGGAAGTGAATCACCGACGTGTAGGACACGCACATTCCGCCTCGGCCACCACGAATTACATGTAAAAGTCATTTAAGAGTCATAGACCTTGTGCTCTGACTGAGAAATGACTCCACGAAGTTATGTACGAGTCATTAAGGACGCATAATGACTTCAATGTGACTTCAAGGTGACTTTCCTTTTTCTTCAGAGCGGTTTAGGGAGAACTGGACTTATGAGGCAGGGGGCCACCACTGACCATACCGTTGACATTAAAGTCCACGTTGATAGCTAAGAGTGTAGGTGGCATCATCATATACTCAATGATTGTCAAAATGGAAGTATCGCACTAGTCACTTGAACGGAGATCATGACTTGGTCAGTGGAGATGGCCTTGTTAACTCCGCAGACACGCCCTACTCCCGCCGTCGAATCCATGACATTATGATCGGACGCCGAACACATGCAGAACCATCATGACCACTCATTTCCATGTGACAGAGTGAAGAGTGCGGTTGGAGTCAGTTACAAATGGAGCACAGATTGCACAGTACGCACCTGGAAGCACAGTGCGAGCTCCGCCGCAGGGTAGACAACTGATTTGGCGCTGCGAGGACCAACTAGAGAATTCAGAACTGTGCATAGGAAAAAATTTGGGAGAGCATGATGGAGTCACTGCCGGACAGCCTGCCTCATCCCAAGACCGATTACGAGCTCCTGCGAGACCAGAAGAAGGCAAAGATGCTGAAGGGGCTGGAACCCGTACTGCGCGCCTAGCACAAGTTGTGAGTTCCTCTGACCGAAGTCCTTGCAATTGTCGAAGTTGTGGTTGATGCATGCATGCAGCGCTCCGAAACTCGTGAACAGTCTTGCTTTTCTTCCTGCATGCATGTAGTGCCTCCCCCCTTGTCAGTTTTCTGCTATAACTACAGTACACAGTCGCGTAGCATGCAATTGGACGGCCAGTATTGTTGTTTTGTACACAAATGCAGCCGTGGGGTCATCTTGAAACTACGAGACTACCCAAAAGGCCAAAACTTTAGTTCACAGAAATGTGTTGCGTCCTTCAGCAGGTCACAGTAACTTTCCTCAGTTTTTCAAAGCAATGAGGCAAGAATGCAGTTAAGTTATTGAAACATTATATTCATTAAAATGAGGGTTTTCCAGTGAAATGAGAGTTGCAAGAGCTAACTTTTAGAGAAATAATGGACAAATACCGTATCAAAACTATTAGAATAGAAGAGAAGAATACCAACAACAAGGAGTGTTTGCTGAAACATGGACAGGAGTACAATATTCATTATGAAAAGGTCATCTATTTGTAGTAAATTTTTGGACCAATATAAAATTGTAGGGCAATTCCTTTCCGATCCTTAAAAGACCAGAGAAACGTATATAATTTTCATGAGTGTGATTCACTCTAGCACTTGAGTTCTACATAATATCTACACAATGCTATCATGCATGTACCTATAGACACTCAATCTACAATATGAACAGACCCTACATGTGCGATTTACACTTTTGCATCTCCATCGCTTTCAGAATCTCGGGTCCCCGACTGTACCTAGTATTAGTCCCATTGTACTCCCGCCTGCTCTGAAGCCTCTGCAATTCTAGGAACTTTCGGTCCCACATATCATGCACTGGAGGAATGCATCCACTTGGCTGGACTCTATGAGGTGCTTTGAACTTCTGCACACCTCCAGACGAGACGCTTCGACGAGGAAGTACTCTCCGATGATACGGAGTCCCTCCTTGTAAGGCAGGCGACCCAGCCGAAAATGTGGCCATCAACACCGGCGCGGGTAACGTATCTGCAGCGTCTTGGTAGAGCCTTCTCTGCGTCGCCTTGTCCGAGACAGCCGGCGACAATCGAGAAGCAAGGGGTCCCTGGGTCCTCGGCGAAGAAGGGGATCGAGAGGCCGGTTGACGCGAAACTCCACTTGGCGGGCTGTCGACCACTCCATCTTCTAAGGGCCTGGAGGAGAAGTCCATAGTGGAGTTTGCCGTGGCCGCCGAGCAGAGGAAGTTTCCTCTGCTCAAGATTTTGTATTGCCCGTAGTCCATTATGGAGTCCACGGACGCGGCGCATGGCAGATGAGCATCCTCATCATGCGAAATTGATGTGCGCACAATCTAGAATCAAGTATCAGGTAAAACATATTAACAAAGCACAGGTAACGCCATAAATTCTAAGCAGCAACCATCCGTACATGCAGAAATCACGCAGCCAAAAGCAACAAACAAATCAGCTCGATCCGAGCTAAATTGAGGCACAGAGTTCAAGACGCAAAACTTTGGAATAATTTTTTTATTTCCTGGATTAAGAAAAAAGAAACCCATCAGGCAGTTCCAAATGTGCAAATCAGGTCGATTCGAGCTGAATTACATGAGAATCTAAATACCCGCAGATCCGTACGTCCTAAGCTACAAACCCCTCACTCTAGTTCTAGCGAATAACTGGCGACGCTGTGACGATCTCCATCAGCTTGTTGTATTCCCGATGGTTTCTCTCGTCGCAGAGCATCCGTCGACCAATTCTAGCAACCGCCGTTCCCCTAAACGCCTTCAGTCCTTCCTCTCGAGCTAGGTGCAGGCCCTGAAACCAAGGCAGCAGGACTTCCAGGAGAAACGTGTCCTTTGGACCATGTCCCCTATTCGTCCACGTCTCAGGCAAAACGACGTTCTCAGGGCTGTTGAGAATGTGTTTATTTGGACTATCGTCCACAATGATTGTGTTCTCAGCACTGAATCTACCCCAGATGCCAGTGAACAGGTTATTTAGGTTCTTAAGAAACAACTCCTTCTCCGTGCCTGGCTCCCTGTACGTCGACGGTCTACCCGTCCTATCTCTGCACTTAAGCGTCTTACAGGAGTCTTGTCCGAGAATCAACAAAGGCCTATCCAGTCCGTCGAAGAGATACTTTGCCACCTCTTCGGTGGTGGACTTCTTCATCGAGCTCCACACAGAAATGGATGCAATCCTGCCTAATTGACGTAGGAACTCGGAACATCCCGGGCGAACGTAAACTAGCTTGGGTCCCACTACGGCGGGATTGATAGCCGAGTGCGGCTGAACGGCATCGGGGATGCGTTTTGACCAACCCTTAAACTTCAAATCTTCGCAGACACATAATATCCCATTGAGGTCCAGGACGACGTTGATCCACTTCTCCACCACCCTGGACGTCAATGGACGATGGACTGCCTCCGAAGTTCCTCCTACATCACAAGAAGGACCGGATTCCTGCTAGACAATTGACAAATGTGCAGCCAATTATTACCCTGTACTGGCACATTTGGAACTTCACGCATAATGACGGGGACGCTCATTTTCGAGTTGACTAAATCATTCTTAAAACCAAAATGCACACAGAAAAACAGTACCCCAAAAGGTTCCAAATGAGCAGCATGATTTATACCTTCTACTGCGACGCCTCTCCAGTCTCCACGGAAGCATCTGTCGCCACAGCGGCCGGCTCTGGAATGCGAACCTCCAACAAGTCCGCATCTGAGATGACAACGTCATCTGCGACCGGTGTAAGAGATGTGGACGGTCCAGGCTCAAGGACGGCCACGAGGACATTGCATTCAATGGGATTAGTCTGATCACTTTCCACCGGACCAAGCACAGGCTGAGCAGTAGTATTCACAGGATCAGGAACGGGAGGAGAAACAGAATCTACAATATTTGTAGTGCCTGCATGCCACAAATGCACAAGAAAATATTCGTGAGAAATCCGTATATTAGAGCCTCATAAAATGAGATATAAATACATGAATGAACTGCAAAATGTGTGAACTCCATGGTTCAGTCCACTGGAAGTTCCGTTTGAGCAAAATGATTGTAGTCTCTCCAAAAGGACTACAACTACATACAACTACATACAACCTATGGCAAAAATCAGCTCGAGTCGAGCTAAACTGTACAAGCGACATCGAGTGATTATTGAGGAGCACCTGCGCCCAAGTCCTGGCTAGGCACCGCGGGACTTTGCAGATCTAACTGCGCTGGTTGTTCCACCGGATGCTGCTCGTCAGCACCTCCCGCGACTGGAAGGATTGGAGCCGCCTGTGCGTCGGCAGGAGCCGCCTCTGCGTCAGCTGATGATGGCGGGGGCGGAGGGGGAATAGGATGTGGGTGCAAAGGAGGTGCCGGGACAGCAAACTCAGGGAGACCCAGAGGTTCCAATGGAGCCACATCGAAAATAAGGGAGACAGACCTTCAAGCAACAGCTGCGGCCTCGGCGTCGGGGGCTCAAATGAGGAGAGTGGTCTCGCACCCCTCAAGTGATTGATGATCGAGTCCAGCTTGTCGGTGTTGTTTGCAGAATCCACCAACATGAACGTCTGCATTTTATCCATCCTCGTGTTCTGCTGGTACTGGAATTGTAGATTCGCCGCGCGATCCTCCAGTTGTCTCCGCTCCAGCTCCGCGAACCTCTGCTCCATGTATTCGTCCCGCTTCGACAACTTCCTTTTCTTCGGAGTGACGGCAGACGAAGGCGTGCTCGAGGGCTGCTCCTCTTGCACGTGACCGCTCGAGGCCGACGACCCCCGATGTTCCGTCGGAGTGGGAGGAACCGGATTGCTGGCGTTCACGACAAGTTGCTCGTCCAGCACCTGCTGGACATAGAAGTCCTGATCGTCGCCTTTGTCGTCGGAGAGGACTTCTGGCTCTGCAGCTGGCGCCTTCTCGCGCCGCCCAGTGGATGGCGAATCCCAAGGCGAGTGTTTCCTCTTGCGCGACGACGACGGAGTCGTTTGAGACACCGGCGGCTTCTTGCGCGAAGACGTCAACACCTTATATCCCCCCTCCAGGAAGTCGGCCCTGTCTAGTTTCATGGCCGCCAGGGAAATATCATTCCAGAACCCCGTATCGTTGGCAACTCCAACCGCCCAGACGTTCACAGAACTCATCTGTACGTTAAGAAATTATCACAGGACGTCAGTATTGAGAATACAGAGTGGCTTCAGCTCGATTCAAGCTAAACCCATCGGTGATTCAGGACGAGTCCAGCTAATTCGTTCCACAACGAATCGGATCATGCAGGAGTCACACTTATCGCAACAAAAGGAAACACAACAAACGGATGTGGTACATCAGCTCGATTCGAGCTGATTGAGCTGTAGGGAACTTACCACTGCTGCACAGGTCACTTTTCCTCCAGCAAAGACAGAGAACACGCTCATTCCGGGAGAGCAGAACTTCCTTATCACCCACAGGTAAAATTCCATGCGAAGCTCCGTGTTGAAGAGACGGAATTCCAACTCGTTGTACCCCCGGGGCTTATTAAAAGTATCAGTGTCCGGAGCCAGAAAAAACTCCGGAATGTCGCCACCCCTCGTACACGACGGACTCGTCAAAAAAGTCAGCAACACTTTGTCGTGCGACTTCGCCTTGGCGGAGGCCATGTCCCCCATCCGCTCGTACTGTCCCGGTATGTAGTCCGCGAACGTGCACTTGTACGTGCTGAGGACGTCATTGTTCTCCACGAAGGCAATCACCTGCGTCTGCTCTTGCATGTCCGCGCATATAAAAAGCCAGGCCGGGACGTCCTCAAATTTCGGCTGCTGCTTCCCTCTCAAAGACACGATGACGGTGTTGAAGTACGGAATTGCGATAGTCCCGTCCTTCTTCGAAAGCACCCCCGGAATGTATTGGAAATCGATAACACCCAACCCGAGATCTGCAGGGCTGTCAACTGACCATGCACCCCTTGGCCACTGAGCGTGGTGGTCTTTTGCGATGTCGTAAGGTGCGTAGTGCGCCACTACCGATGGTGGGACGAAATTCTTCCGTTGACTTAGGAAGACTTTGAAGAACTCGGCTGCCTGGTCCGAAATTTGTTCCGTGGACTTGTTCTTCGATTTCTTCTGCTTCACTTCGGAGAAGAAGGCCTCCCCGGGCCGCTCCAAGAGTACATTCAGCGTTGCGGACGTGACGTTGTACTTCTTCTTGAAGTCCTTCCACTTTACCTGGACAGGCTCCCCCACCGCGTTCAGCAGACCCAAGGACGGATCAATCTTGTTCAACTCCTTCTTCACGAACGCCTTTCGTTTGCGCCTCTCAATCCAATCCTTCGCAGCGTAACAGCTTTCCAGAACTGACGATGACTGCTTAATGGTCACCTTCGGGTGCGGATACATCCTCTTATCACCATCTCTAAACAGAATGTGGTTGGCGAGCACAATGAGGTCTTCGTTCGTGAGATTTCCGAAGAACTTGAAGAATTCCTTGTTCAGCATCCCGTTCTCGGTTTTCCAGGACGATTTGACATTGAATTTCTTCAAGGAGTCCGCGTCAATGAGCTCGCCATGCGCAGCACTGGAGATGACCTCGCTCCAGAGATTGAACACCTCTGCAGGAGCGGTGATGAGCCTAATCTCATTCGTGATGGAGGTGTTGCCTTTTGAGTCCTTGGCTTTGGACTTCTGATGCGATTTCGTAACGTCAATCATAGAGAAACGCATCTGCATGGCCTTAGTGAATTCCTGCATATAGAACGGGAAACCAACGTCAGGATCCTTGTTAGCTCGATTCGAGCTGATCTGCGACAAGATCATGACCATGCAGTCAACAACTAATTCACAGTAGCCAGCATAGCGTAGTTCAGCTTGAGTCGAGCTGAATCACTTACCGTCCACTTCTTCTTGTTCTCGAATGCAGCTTTAGTGCGCCTCGCGTTGCTGACAGCTCCGGCTTCTGTGTCCTCTTTCGAGTTGTGCAGTGACCCCATCTCCTCCCAAACATTTCGGGCGCCCAGTATGTTTGTGGCCCACGACGGCTGAATCGCTTGGAAATGGTTCACTCTGTTGAAGTAGGCCGAAATAGAACGGAGTGTCTCCTTGTCCTCCGTCCATGCAATGTAGCAATTCTAGGTTTTGAAGTCTTGGATCGTGGCCGGGTCGATGTTGAACTTCGGGTACTCCATTAGCTTGCTGGCCCAGACACTGTGCTGGCCGTTGATGATGTAGAATTCCCCGTCTTTGATCTCGGACCACGAGTCGTCTCCTTCCCTGGTTGGCTTCTTCGTCGGCATGACGCAGAGCGTTTGCCTGTGACTGTGGTCGGGCATATTGCAAAGGTAGTGCATCAAGCCCTCAATGATCGTCTGTTCCTTGCTCCGGATATTTAATGACGCCGGAGCCTGGATCAGCTTGTCGATTGTGAGCTCCTTCTTCTCCATCTTGTAGAGAAACACATCAGCGCAGGTCTTCCAGAAATTCTTGTACGCCTCATTGGACTCCTCGTAGTCCGGGTTCCGGTTTGTCTGCAGCGACTCTGGGACAATACTCATGTCCTGGCTTATATCGTCCACAGCAGAGTGCTCTCCAATTTTCTCAGCTGTTTTTGCCGCTGATGTGCTAGCCAAATTGCTCTTCGCAACTGGAGCGTTTGGAGTTTCCGTCGGCTGCTTGTTGCGCGTGCCCCTTCGAGATGTCTGCCCTTGGGTCTGGTTGTCAATAGACACCTGACTGGGCCCCTGGCTTCCGGCGTTCAGTGAGACGCTCCTAGCCGCCTTGCTCTGACGGTCGAGCTGGATTTTCGTTCTGAGCACCGCAAAGTCCTGGAAGAGGCCTCGGATTTTAGCACATAGCCTCCGACTATTGAGAGGCTCTCCATTAGGTTTCTAGAAGTATTTCTTGTTCACCTTTTCTTCCAATTCCTTAATCTTATCCTGGAACGACGTCGTCGAAAGGGACTCCATGAAATGGGTCACGTGGAAGGGAATCAGACGAGAGTCGAAGTGCAGCGTGAAGTTGTACTGCTTGTCTGCTGGAAGGTCGTTCTGGGTTGTTACACAGTGGACCTTGATGGTGGGGAAGACGTCCTCCACAAAGTCTTTTATTCGCTCGTCGTATGAGAGAGGGAGGTAGGTGTCCATCCCTTTATATTTCACGGCGAAGCAGATTTGCTCAGAGCATGGGATCATCAGGAGAGTCCAGCTATCCACCTTCTCTGGATACACGAACTCCCAGTATTCTCCGTCATTGAGAAAGTCATCTCCTTCCCCTTCGTCTTCCACTCGCTGGACCTCGGACTTCTTGTAGTAGTGCGCGAGTTTCTCGACCTGACTCTCCATCCTGCAGCATGACAACCATTGCTTAGCTTTAAAGACGATGCTAGCTCGAATCAAGCTGAATATTCAACCTCACAGTTGCCACACATTGTTCCTCATAAATTTCCAGTTCCTTGAATGCCAGACCCCTCATTCTGCACTTGCTTCTACCCTGCCTACCCGTTAGCTCGAATCGAGCTGACTTCTTTTTAGCTGCCCTATTCTTGTCTACCTTTTGCATTCGCCTTGTCATTTAGCTTGTTACGGATTTGACCTCTTTTCTCTATCTTTTTTTCTGAGAACATGATTTTTCAGCTCGATTCGAGCTTCCGTGTTCATTTCTTCCTTTGTTTTCATGTTCTTCCCGTTTCATGTATTGAGGTTGAATCGAGCTGACAGGGTGGGCTCTTTTTATTTAACCGCTAGTCGAGGTTCATCGCCACCTTTTTACTTCTTGTTTAGTCAGTTCTTCATTCTTTTTAATTGATTTGTTTCTGTTTATCCCTTAACTTGAGTTATACTCTTCAGCTCGAATCGAGCTAAATCTCTTTGTATCCCTCGGCGTGCGTTTGTCCGTTTGGCTCTTTTTTGCTTCGTTTTAAGTTCAGCACTCTGCTGGCTTCCTCTCCCAGCTCGATTCGAGCTTACTTATTTTGTTTTTTTATTGTTTATTATTTATAATCTTTTTTTCTTTTAGCTCGAGTCGAGCTAAATGGGTGGTTTCTTATATCTTTGCTTCAAATTAGCTCGATTCGAGCTGATTTTCAGGATGTCCTGGCCTTTGTATGGGCGTGTAATGTGTTTTCATGCCAGGTTTTGTTGATTTTAGCTCGAGTCGAGCTAATTTCATAAATTAGGTTACTGAAATTTAGCTCGGCTCGAGCTAAATGTGCTTCGAGCTACACTCTTTTAAGTTGGGGGGGTCCTAGAACAGGGGTATTGACACAAACCCTGCACAGACCCTACAGACTTGAAGCACAATTAACCCCAACCCTAACCAAACCCTACAGACATGACAAACCAGAACCCCAGCACAATCCTCACTGTGAATCCTAACCACAACTTCTGTAATCCAAGCACATGCCCAAATCCTTCTGTAGGCGAAAATTTAAAATCATAGCACCACCACTATTACATTCACGTTGTTAGTTGGATCTAAAGAACTGAACTAGGCTCAAATTCAAAGATTTAGGTACTAATAGAACCCACAATCACACAGATCTATGGCATTATCACACATGAGAACTGAAATGTCTTCGAATGCAGCCTGTACTAAGCCCTCAAGCCCTAATCACCTACATTCCTTATGAAGCCTACTAATTGCAAGCAATTCCAGCAACATGAAACTGTGGAAACCCTAAGAACCGTATACTTTTCAACAACAAACTTAGCCAACTGCAAACTCTGGAACTTGTAAATGCATTTCCAACAGACAATGACAAACAATCTTCAAGAAGCCAATCAAGCAAAGCACAATTCAAGAGCAATTCACAATTGATGAGAACAAACTCACCGTGAACTCGACGATACTTCTTCCCTCGACCCGGCTTCAGGAGACGGCTTCACGAGATCCAAGGTCGGATACAAATCCAGTAGTCGTCACTGCAGGCTACAACACCAAACAGAAAGTTAGTCATCGCAAAATAAAACCAAAATACACCGCTTCTAATGAGGTCGTCAACACGGCTCTAAAGTTGTGACTGACAAGGAACTCCCACATTCATGAACAGCAAACCTCAGCCAGACGAAGGCTCACTGGAACATGCTGCTGGACTCAATCAGACCCCTCTATTTTACAATTGCAACGACTGAAAAAACAAAATAAAGAAGATCGCACTCAACCCTAGAAACACGTCGCCACTCATAACTTGCTGAATGCATGCTCAACCTCCCGCCACCACAAGCTTTATCCAAAACAAACTCTAATACAAAATAGCAAGTACTGGATAGAAGAATAACAGAGGAAACAAGCGGAAAAAAGTGAAGATGGGAAGCCCCTCACCAAGCTGTCACCGCGAGGAAAAACCTCCGTCGTCCCACTGCAAATTCGACGCACAAGTCTGTCAACACGAGGAAGAAGCTTCCACGCACCAGGCTGTCAACGCGAGGAAGAAGCTCCGTTGTCAGCTGAGAAGCTTAAATCGCGCCTAAACCTCCGTCGTCGCACTGGCGCTGCAGGTTTCCAAAATCCAACGGAATCCACGCTCCTCAATATCTCAGGCGTGCGCGCAAACAGGGAGAAACGACAAACAAAAACGGAATCTGAAGAAACGCTAAGCACAGACTGGAGAAAATTACGCTGAAGAAAGTGAGCGCCAAACCCTAACCACGATTCTACAAAATCCTAGCCCTCTTCCCGATTCACACCAGATATCCGGTTGATACCCGCCCGACCACGATTGATCCCCTACTTGTAACCGGTTCTAAATACCCGCCTTCTCCATAATTGATAACCAGCCCTGAACCACACCAAGCCCAAACGTTGCCCTAAACTCTAGTACCTTCACCCTACTACACAAAATAGTGAAATTAGGTTGCCCATTACAAATTTCTTGACCGTCTACACTATATAAACATTTATTGTTCCTCCACAAGAATAGATTACTTCAGAATTAAGTATTGTTGTAATTGGGACTGATGAACCTCCATATAATATACAAACAAAAAGATTTGTAGAAAGATTTGTTGACTCTAATTTCTTGTAAAGTAATTTTCTGGAAGTACGGCAACCTAATGGTCAAGGCAATTTAGTTTCACTATTTTGTGTAGTTCATCCTACACGAGCGAGCTAGTTTTTCTTCTTGAAATTGACATTCCATAAATAGGTCAATATTATTATATATAAGTACTTTTGAATTAAATATTGATGTAATTATATCATAAACCTGCAGCCACAGAAATTGAAGTATCTACAGTATTCTGTATTCACGTCAATGGCTTGGAAAAGTATATATTTCTTGGTATAAGGCACCCTAATTCTCATGACTTATTGAATCTAATTTAACAATGTATTGTATGGAGCACATTCAAATCCCTAGTAAATTTGATAGGGATCCGAATGTCAATCTGTCACCCTTGAACACCTACTTGTTGACCGTGGAAAGTTTGTTTACTGATAATGAGTGACACTATCCACTAATTTCTTGAAAACAACTAATGCTAATTTATTTGATGTAAAAGTACTTTGCACATTAAACACATTTGGGATAGAATTGCAAGAATACACATTGAATAACAGTAGTGGCCTAAATTTAAAATTGTTTGTCTTCCATAATACATGCAAAAGGAGACCCAATTGGTAATTCCTAGAGTTCCTTGTATAGTACCGAGGCGTTCCAATTATAAAAACAACCATGAATAACCATTTTTATTATATGTAGTATGTGCATGGTATTAATTTTTTTCATTTATAAGAGGAAGCAAAAATAAATTTAATCTAATGAAAGTGTTGTATTTGAAAGAACTGAAAAACAAATCATTAAGTTTGTAGGCTTCAGTGTTCAAAATAGAATATAGAAGTTGGAAACTATTCATAGATTGAGTGTAGTTGTAAAAGCACACTATAATCATTGGCTACATTTCTTAATTTACAAAAAGAGTCTAATAAACAATTGACCTTCTGTTGTATTTCAAAAAATTTAAGAGCAAGAAATGATAAATTTGAGAATGATAGGGTTGTGTAAGGAAAAAATATAGAAGTTCAAAATGATATAAACATTCATGTAGGATTCATGAACATAGTAATATATCATGGTCTTTATTTTTTAATTTACAGAAGTTCTAATGATTGGGTAAAATTTCCTTCAAAATAAAAATAAAGCATTCACATAAACGAATCCATTACAACTCATATTCAAGGCGACTAAAATATAAGACACATTTCATTCCCAATTTTTTGTTGCGGACAGAAGAAGTTCAAATGGATTCAAAAGGAAAATATTATATTTCATAGCATAAAAGTTGTCATATTTCATGTTTAATGGCTCTACAGTTTTTAGTTATTCAACCTACAGCAGCGGATGTCTTTACTTAGCAGTATTTTTTTTTGCTCCTCGTTCCAATTTTTGAAGTGGAGGTCCAAATTCGAGGAGCTCATGGGTTTCAAAAGTTTCCCACATTTGCAATTTCTACATATTTTTATATTTCCTCCTCGTTCCAATTTCTTGACTTTAAACTTTTATTTAATTTAAAGTACAGCAAAGGATGACCGGTATTTGTTTTCTGTTTTCCTCTTTAATTTAAGAAAAAAAGGGGCAAATTGGAGGAGCTCATGGGTTTCAAATGTTTCCCACATTTGCAACTTCTACATATTTTTA
Source organism: Pseudisothecium myosuroides (assembly GCA_951799445.1). Taxonomy (NCBI): domain Eukaryota; kingdom Viridiplantae; phylum Streptophyta; class Bryopsida; order Hypnales; family Lembophyllaceae; genus Pseudisothecium; species Pseudisothecium myosuroides. The sequence continues at coordinate 4,483,011 of OX637288.1, read as the reverse complement.
TATTTCCTCCTCGTTCCAATTTCATGACTTTAAAGTTCTATTTAATTTAAAGTACAGCAAAGGATGACCGGTATTTGTTTTTTGTTTTCCTTTTTAATTTTAGAAGTGGAGGTCCAAATTGGAGGAGCTCATGGGTTTCAAATGTTTCCCACATTTGCAACTTCTATATATTTTTATATTTCCTCCTCGTTCCAATTTCATGACTTTAAAGTTCTATTTAATTTAAAGTACAGTGAAGGGTGATCGGCATTTGTTTTCTGTTTTCCTCTTTAATTTAAGAAAAAAAGGGGCAAATTGGAGGAGCTCATGGGTTTCAAAAGTTTCCCACATTTGCAACTTCTACATATTTTTATATTTCCTCCTCGTTCCAATTTCATGACTTTAAAGTTCTATTTAATTTAAAGTACAGCAAAGGATGACCGGTATTTGTTTTTTGTTTTCCTTTTTAATTTTAGAAGTGGAGGTCCAAATTGGAGGAGCTCATGGGTTTCAAATGTTTCCCACATTTGCAACTTCTACATATTTTTATATTTCCTCCTCGGTCCAATTTCATGACTTTAGAGTTCTATTTAGTTTAAAGTACAGCAAAGCCGGATGGGTATTTGTTTTTTATTTCATTTTTCATTTTCATAGTTTCTTTTGTTGAGGATTTAGAATATTGTCTTCAACATTTTCCACATTTCAAATATTCCATATTATTTGTAATTTTTGAAAAATTCATTGCATGCCATGTATAATTATATATTGAATTAATTTTTAACGAATCTGACCCAAACGTAAAGTACAATGCAAAGAAAGTGGGAAGCAATAAAATTCCGGATTTGTAGATGATATGTACCTAACTCAGTAATACTTATATTAATTATCTCAAAAAATATTGAAGCTATTTATTTGTATTTCAATTGTAAGGCTATGTGAACTTCAATTTCTGGACCATGTGCAGATTGTATTATAGAGGGTATTTTTTGAAAACTGTTTGCAAGGCCTGAGGGGTGCACTAAATTTGTCTCTTGATGTTTGTACGTATGGTGTGAAAGTTATTGAATTTGAAAGTGCTCATTGAAATAATTCTCATGAATTCATATTTCTATTGACTTCGAAAAACAGCTCCTCAGGGCATACAGATTGTTTGTTAACATTCCAAATATGTACACACTCAAATTTTTTTATGGCCAGGGCGCACGTCTTGAAAGAGTTTATCCACAGCAGTCCTTAAGTTCGGCTCTTATTTTTTTATATTTGGTTTCAATTGTAAGTTTTGTTTTATTTGTTACATTTAGATCTCCCGAACTGTGCATTCCCGGGGACGTGCTCGGTATTATCGGAAAGCCCTCACCAAGGAGGGATGTACGGGCTTTTTTTTGTAACATCTTGAAGTCTTGTGTATAAATTATAAATATTTGATTTTTTTTTGGTCCTTTTAAATTAATAAAATAATTATTCTAAATTAATTGTCTTTTGTGTGCAAATTTCTCACATAATGAGCACCATTCGAAAGCCCTTGACGAGGAGGGCTGCGTGGGCTTTATTGTGCGGCGATGGACGTATGGTGGGAAAGTCAGACTTTTGAGGTCTTCTTTGGTTTTCAAAATGACTTTAGTTATACAGTGTACAGCAAAGGATTTTTTTTTGGATTTAGGGTCCTCCTTAATGTCGGTAAAAAAGGCCCAAGTTGGAGGACCTCATAGATTTTACATGTTTCCGACAATTGCAACTTCTACGTATTATTTTTATTTCTTCCTCGTTCTAATTTCATGACTTTCAAGTTTTATTTAACTTAAACTACAGCGCATGATGATGGGTATTTATTTTTTGTTGTCCCTCTTAATGTAGGAAAAAAGGTCCAAAATTGGAGGACCTCATAGATTTCAAATGTTGCCAACAATTGCAACTTGTACATATTTCTGTTAATATCCTCCTTGATCCATTTTTTATTATGGCTTTATAGTTTTTTAAAATTGAAGTACAACAAAGGACAAGGGGGTGTTCATGTGATGTTCTCCTTGTAATTTTAGAGGAGAGAGCCCAAATGTGTAACCCATTTGAATTCTATAAGCAATTGGGATGAACATTTAAATTCCGCCTCGTTCGTAAGCTTATAACTTTCGTAGGGTGGTCGACTGTGCTTTGGAAGTTGTGTGCATGCACAGCAACACACAGCAGCGAAAATAGAAGCCGATAGTTCACATCATTTTTCACATGAATTTTGAACTTGCTTATCTTTCATTTAAATTGTATATATTTTCTTTTCACAGCGGTAAATTTTTTTAACAATATTGTCAAAGAAGATCAAAGACATCACCTTCAATAGAATATGAGTTATATTATTTTATACACATACCGTATGTTTGGGTCACATTAATAAGGCCGAAGTTAGACAAAATATTTTTTTTTTTCACATAAAGAATACCATTTGAAAGCCCTTGACAAGGAGGGGAGCACGGGCTTTGTTTCGTAGTGCGTAGACTTATCATAGTAGGGAAGTTATAGACTTTTGAGGCCTTTTTTTGTTTTAAAATTGACTTGTCTCCCTTTATTTGGTTGTGGCGACATCACAGGAGACAATAGTGACTAATGGGATTGGATTTATTTAATGTACATGACAGATTTTTTTTTAACCCCTACATGCCCGAGTCACCAATTTCTGGTATTTCGAGAACTTTGAAGTCAAGTGAAATCCAATGAAGTTGCTATTTTTAGTAGTTTAAAATTTTAAAATTACTCTTTTTGAAATCTAGTTTTAGGATCAAGGAGCTGATCCTAAAAATTAATGAAGGATTATGATTTTGCTATTCAAGATTTTGTGCAAGCATACCCGTTGCAATATTGACTTCCCGTAGTGTTGAAGGCTCTTCGAAATGAGCCTCAAATACAGTAGATGTTTGAGGAAAAATGACCTTCGAAATTCATTTAAAAAAATTGTAGACTACATTTTAAGAAACCATGAATTGATTGTGGTTGTGCATGCTACGCACTTCAACCTCATATTTTTGGAGTGACGAACTTTTTAGAGTTGACATGCAAAAATAGAATTGAAATTTTTTCCTAGTTTGAACACCCTCATGATCAAACATTATAATCTTTCAATTTGTACGTGATATTGTTATGTTTTTTCCCCCTATGTGATCTGTAACATGTCTAGTTTCAATATGTTAGTAAGGTTACAATTCAGAAGAAATTGGTACAACTTATGAAATGTTGACTTTTTGTTCAATTCAGAGCAAACTTCAAGAAGCTACACAGAGGCCTTGGGCATTTAGGGGATAAAGAGGTACTGTATTTTACAATCCATACCTTTTGTTTGTTTGTTTGTTTGTTTGTTTTGTTTTGTTTTGTTTGTATGTCACGTTCAGATCTCTTGGACCGTGCATCCCGCGAGGGTGTGCTTGGTACCCTAAACCCTAAACCCTAAACCCTAAACCCTAAGACCGTACAAAATCGGAACTAAATGTCATGATTTTCGAACTCCTGTAAATCCGAAATTCATATTTGAAATATAATCCGAAACCGTTGTTATCACCCTTTCTGAGGAAAAAGCGAGGGGAATGTGTCCAACTAATATTACCCGAAAATGTCAGTGACATAATTACAACCTACGGCATTGGATTCCTTTTTTTTGGCTGTGCAGCTACAAAGTCATCCCTGAATCCGGTGATTTTCTATTTTCTGCCGGCATCGGAATATGAGCGTTCAAAATTAAATTACTCCAATGCAGTTCCCGCCCACGAGTTCCCGCCCACGAGTTCCCGCGAGTGAGCCGGTTGTACGCCGTCATCCACTATTCCGAAATTCTTCTTCACTCTTTCTTGTTGTCTGGATCAACTCGTGTGCGCGTCGGCTTCTTCCTTTCTGTGGTCGAGCAGATCAATTTGAGTTGCAGGTGTAGTCCAATTATTGAGTGTATGCGTCATTGATAGATATTGTGGCCGGCGAATTCTGGAAGGAGGATCTCCGATTTGCACAAGCGCTCGCGCTAAACATATGTAGTTATTGTCATCACATTGCGGGCTTCATTTCTGTGTTTGAATTGATTGCAGATTACGTTTGACTCTGCGTGCAGTCCTGAGAGAAGATTGCGTTCAAGAAACGGGTCCACTGTGGAGAGAGTGCCATAGAGATTGTAGTTTGTATTGTACAGTATGGTGTACAATTGAATGAGACATCCTGCATCTCATTTCCCCGTCTCTGGAATTGTTTGTGGAAGTGGAGGTGATGGTTCCTCCGATGTTGGCGCCGGAAATTACGGAATCGTGAACATTAAAATTAATGTCCCACAATTTACGGGATTAATCAGCTCGAATCGAGCTGATTGACTGACCACTCTAAATTCTTGTACTTGAGGAGGCAGCTCGAATCGAGCTGAATGTGTCCTAGTGAAACTACTATAATTTAATGACGATCACATAATCATGAACATCTGGAAATTTCTGAATATGATTTAGCTCGAGTCGAGCTTAATATACTTCCAATGAATTATTCTGAATTCACAGAATTAAGAGTACATCACGAGCTCACATCTGTGGGTCAGCTCGATTCGAGCTGATTCTAGAAGCTTGCGTAACATGATTTATGAAAAATAGAAATCTATAGTTCTTTCTGTTTTAGCAAAAGTAATGAATTTCGTATATATAAAGACAAAAGGACTGTCAGGTGCAATGAGCTCGAATTGAGCTCATTATAGTACAGAGAGATGTAAAAGACTATATGACTCCTTCAGAGGCTGTCGTTTAGCTCAAATCGAGCTGATCTGATCTTGTCAGTTTTAGGGATTGACCATATTATTCTCATTTCTGCAGTTGTTCAGAATGATTTTGCAAAATATTTTTATGTCAACAGTTGTGGATCGGACCATTCTACAGTACAAAATACTATTTTCTGTCCTTCACTTTAAGGGTCAATCTATTACCTTTCCCCTGAATAAGTAGTATTTTACGCAGTTGAATAGGGACCCCACCTTAAAAGAGTATGTGAACATTTTATGTTGACTTCTGATATCTATTGGTTATCCCATTCAGCTCGATTCGAGCTGAATAGAGAAATGATGAACGTTATGACGAGCACTTACAAAATGTTGGCTTTCTGTTCTGCAGATATCTGTCATGAGTTCCTCTGACATTGCAGCTGACCCTATGGAGTATTCAGAGGAGGAAAATCCTGCGGTTGAAAGCGTGAATGTCGAAATTCCGGAATGCGAAGGAATTCCACGTCGTCTCTGGAATACTAGAACCGTGACTTTGTACAACGATGGCGGTCTACTCGTTGGCGAAGGTACTTGCCATAGCGTCAATTCGGACCTCGTGCTCGGTGCGAATGGTCCTCTCGGGGATACCCACGTCGCTGTGCACATTACGAGGACTCATTCTGAAGTGGACATCCCGGAGGAGAGAATCTACTATTTGATGGCTTGGCCCATTGACAGAGTCCACTGCTCTGGGGCAAGTCTTCGCGACCATGAACTACGGGATAATTTCAGAACTCAGCAGGCCCTTCTTTTTAATCCTCCTACACGAACTTCTGCCCGGCCTTATTCAAGTCTACTTCGAAATCCACCTCGCGTGACGGCCCTCAAGTCTAAAGAGCTCCTCACTCAAGAGTCCATCAACCTCTTTTCCAGCAAAATCTGCTGCAGCAAAAACTGTGTTCAGCCGTTTCCAAGAGAGAAAATTCGAGCCTTCAGAGAACGCATGTACCACAGCTCATCATTTAAGTTCAGGTCCCACATGAAGACTGATGTGCACAGATCAGTTCATCTTGATGCACGTGGGAGGAAGATGGTGACCATTGAAAGCATTAGTGTGTGCTTGCAAGCATGGATGCATATTGCTGCTGTCCCGGAGGCAACATTTTATCGTTACCTGAAATACTGGAAGGACGATCGAGAGGCGCGTGCACACGGTAATACGGGCTTGTCGAAGCCAAGGAAGCATACTGAACAAGCCATGGCAACGTTGAAGTGCATCCTTGACAAGGAGGCGGATCACATGCCACATCGTACCCGAACTCTGAAGTCAGGGGACAAAGTTGTCTCCATGTGTCTCCCCGCTACCTTTCAATGGAAGGGTAAAATGAAAGAAATCAACGAAGTGAATGCGGCCTTCGGATTGCCGAACGTTTCAACTTCAAACTTGAGCAAGATTAGGTCCTCAAAGTTCCCGGAGTACAAGGTCAAGAAGCCTGGAGATAACTTTGCTCGGTGTTCGGAGTGTGACAGATTACAAGAGATACGGAAGAGTTGTTTTGTCGGATCTGAAAGCGCTCTGAAATGGACAAGGAGGCTAGATAGACACTTGGCTATTGCTCGGGCGCATAGGGAGCTTTATTATGCAAACCGTTACCAGTCGCACAGTTTTCCACACGAGTGTTTGACAATCATGCATGACAAGATGGACCATTCTAAAACTGCATCCCCGGTCTTCTCTCACAAGACTAAAGAACTGGACGGGCTCACGAAATTGCCTGTTGCTGTCACCGGCATGATTGCGCATGGTCATGGTGATGTTCGGTACGCGCATTATGGCTTGGAAATGTTTCCTAAAGATTCGAACTACACCGTTGGCTCCATGGCAAAGTTATTGCGAGATTTGGAATTGCCGCCAAAGTCTTCTTCTCGACAATTGTTTGTGGGGGCAAGGTCGACAAATTTGTCAAAGGCGCTTCTGAAGGGCGCGGAAATGTGTGAAGCCTCACTCCCCCCGCCACCGGAGACCTTAGTTCTAGCAACGCCTTTGCCGCCCATTTTGAATGTGCAAATGGACAATGCCGCTGGGGACAACAAGAACAGATACGTTTTTTGCTACTGGTTGCAAACAAGATTTTTCGCGAAGTGTATGTGAACTTCATGATTGTGGGTCATACTCATGACGACATTGATGCGCTCTTTGGAAGATGGAGCATGTTGTTGAAGAAGGAAAATTTCTTGACAATTCCTGCGCTTATGAAGTCGTTCATGGATGTAGAAACCATTCCTACTATCCCCCATCTTATAGAAGAAGTGCCTGATTTCAAGGCTTTCATTGCAGGCAAATTTTTGGCCGGCAGCCATATCATGATTGGGCACACAAAGCCCCAACAAGTGAAGTTCTACCTTGATTCCACGGGTTGTCCTGTCATGAAGTACAAATTGTTGTGCATTGACCTAGATTGGTTGCCCTCAGGCGCAGGTGGCGGAATTAAATTATGGCATGAGGATTCGGAGGGGCAAAGTTTATGGCCCCGTGGAGTACCACAGGCAGTTCTGCCAGTCCCAATGAAAGCTGAGGCAGACATTCTGAAGGGTATATCCACGTTTATTAAGTACTGGGAGAACTTGTGCAACCAAGACCGCACCGGGGAATGCCGAAGACAACTGGAGCATATAGTGCACTATTGGCATGGTGTGAAGGTAGCACTTGAAGAACCACTACCTGACTCTACTGTTTTGAAGGATGGCTTCTGGCCGACTACTCGTATTCAGGCGACTCGGGTTGATCAATTAGACAGCGATGGAGAGGATCGTGAAGAGTTTGGGGAAGATGATGTATACGTCGGGCCATTGAGTGGTCGCCCACAACCGTCCTTCAGGGTGGCTCGAGATCTCTTTGAAGGCTATTTTGTTGCGATTACTCCCGCGGAAAATGAGTTGCAACCAGTGTGGATTGCAAGGGCGTTGTCTGATCCCTTTGTTGATCCACTACATCCAAATTCTGTGCGCATTCAGTACTTCCGTCCAACAGCTATAGATGACGATATTCAAAAATTCTACACTGGATGGGACAACGGCAGAGGTCTAAGTTGGGAGATTGATGCAAAGGAACTACCACTTTGGCAGCACACGGATGCTGTTATGACAGCGTGGAAGTGTAGGACCAAGAAAGATACTGCACACTGCAAGATCAAGATTCCTCCTGCTCAAATTGAAATCATCAAGCAAAGTTTGGCTGCAAATCGTTAGTCTTAAGTACAACGGTTGCAGGAGGGAAGCTCCCTTATTATGTTCTTAGGTCTATATGATAGTGTATTATTTGTCATTTCTATGCCTAGAATATGCTTTCGCGTATACGTAGAAGACATCATTTTGTGTTCTCATGAATGTGGGCATCTGGATTTTGTTTTCTTTAACGGTTTACAGTTCATTTTCATAAAATAGAACTCATAAATATAGATTTCTAGTGGATAATACATGTTTTGGTGACGCATTTCCCGTATTCATATCGGAAGTGCAATTTAAATATCATATTAAAGTATTTGCTATTGTGTTTTATTTTCAATTTGTTTCTTGAACTCGTGGAATGTTTGACATGGAACATAACAACATTTGTTGGAAGGCGTTCATTGTTTGCATGACTCTCATTTTAATGGAAATTGCTACTTTAGACCAATTAATTGAGAGATTGCCGAACTAAAGTAGAGCCCATGCAATTCACTAGTTGTGCCTTCAAATACCTAAGACTATTTTGAGAGGGCGGCCACCCTCCATTTTAATGAATATAATGTTTTGAGAGCATATCCTCACAACTATCATTGCCGCTCCAATCCAACCACCAAATCTCGGTCTTGCCATTGCGTGATGGTTTGTTGAGATCTCAATCACCCACAACGTTGTTGTGAAAACTCAAGTCTCAAGTACCGGTAACTAAAGATACTTAATTAGGTGCAAGTGAGTCATTCAACTGAACCCTGAAACGCCATCAGGGGAGTTGCAAGCAGAAGTCATGCACCTTCTAAGCTTATCATGTTTCCATTGAGCAACTAAATGTGAATAGGTTTCTTTTTAGTTTTATTTAGTAGAGATGAAATCACATGTCTTCTTTAACATCCCCCAAAAAATTTAAAACTTCTTTTTTGTGGAAGTTGAATTTTTTGAGAATTTTTTAAGGAGGATTGAAGATAAATCATTGGAAATAGAAAACTATCTCATAATATTTCACCATAGGTATACACTGTAGCAAAGAACATTAGAGTGCAAGAGAAAATTTTGTGTCATTATATAAATAGAATTCAATAGACATTGAAAAACACCCAAAAGTTCAAATTGCAATAAAATATTCAATTTTAGGAATTTTTTCAAAGATTCCAATTGGAGTGGAAACTAGAGTAGACGTAAAATTTTAAAAATTCATCACCAATGTTCTTCAATCAATTATCATGTAAAACCATAAATATTAAATGAAGCAATCTACTAAAAATGCATTTTTGCTTTTTTGAAACTAAAATTTGGTATGCAAGACCCCAAATGCCAATTGTATTTTATATTATACTTAATTCTTTGAATTGCACAATATGCAACTTGTAAGATTATTGGACCCAATTGTACTATCTCATAGGTAGACAGAACGTGATGATTTGTGGCCCCCCCAAAATGAGAAAAATCATGTGCCGTTGATTATTTTTTTTTAAATGTTTACCTTCAAAATCATCGTTGATTTCTCAAAAAATCACAAGCCGTTGATCTTGTGAGATTTAATCTGAGCTGTCCAAATATGAATATGGGTACGAATATGAATATGGGTACAAATACGAAAATGAATACTGGATACGGATATCATATTGTATATGAATATATAGTGAATATAGAATGTGGATATGGCTATAAATATAGTACTGGATATAAATACGGATACAAATACAAGTATAAAATATGGATACTAGTACGGATATTGGATACTGATTTGTCCCAAATTGTTTGTCAAGTATGTTGGTTTCTGAAATTACAAGAGGGGGGGAGGGGCAAGGATAGTGAAAAATTTTAAATTTTAAATTTTAAATTTTTCTTAAAGGGGGGGAAGGGATATGAAAAATTTAAAAACTTAAATTCTTTTAAGGAAAGCTTTCCTCACTGTCTGTTCAAATTTGCTTCAAATGGGAGGTGATTTAATTAAAACAAATTAATTCAAATGAAGTTGTTCCTCACTATCTGTTCAATCCAAATGTATAATCCCTTTTAGAAAGCAAGGTATCCCTAGCTTTATCTCATTAAATACATTAATATACAAAGAAAAAACATGGCCAGTGTTGTTTAATGTATACATTAGGGATATAATTTTTTACATAAACAAATAGCTCCATATATGCAAAAAAATCTTGCTAGAAATATACAAACATTAATTTGCAATCCATTATAGCATTTAAGTTGGATTAATCAATAACTATTAAGGTATGTGCACCTAAAAGAAATATTTTCCTAAATCCACCACCTATGTGCAATTACCTAAGATTTCAAATCTTAGACATTTGTAGATAGATGATGCAATTAGGAGAGTGTCTCTTTTAGATGCACATACCTTACTACCACTTTATGCTACCTTTGATGGTATTAAATATAACTTGCATGTATTGCAGCATGCTTACAATTAACTAATTTGTGCGACATTTCCATTGGTGTACTTTTCCAAGATGCATTTATTGCATTCTACATTCGGTCTTTATTTTTTGGTCTATTCATCTTCTAGTCCCTATCTTTGAAAATCATCCAAAGATTTCCTAGAGGATTGAAATAAGGAGAGTTTGGAGGCTAAGTGAGTAAGCTTTTGTTGTATTGGTAGTATGTGTTGGTGCACCATCAAACATAAATACTAGCTGTTTATGGTTAGCATGGTGGTAGAAGGCAATGATCCTTGCTCACATACAATGTCCACAAAAATCTATAGTAGTGTGTTGTTGAGAAGGAATTAAGATCAAATAATACTTGCTCGTTGCAATGAAAGCACCTCCAAACTATGATTGACATCTTGTCAAACATGAATGTTTGTGCTAAACATTGTGAATGAAATTTCTTAGAAGTAGTCCGCCATACTCAAGTTTGACGTGAATTTTGACCAATTTCAAATTATTCATTACTCCAATTGTCATAACCAATACCAACCTCCATTGTGATATAATCCAATTTAAATGCTCTTGTACAAAGATTAACCTCTATTGCATATTTTTCAAGCTCAAGAAAGGTTTCTTCTTTGCAATTTGGTTGCCAAATCCAAGCTGATACACCTCTTTTTGTATAGTAATGGTATTCACTAAAATTGGCCAATTATCAACAAGTTCAACAATAGGTGCAAGACAATTCTTGACAATCTCATGTCTAAGAATCCTTTAATCAAAATCTTGCAGCTTTTATGGACGTTTTTAAAAAAAAATCTACATTGAGCCTCACTTGCAATATCTCTTCAAGGCCAATGAAATGGTCTTCTTTGGTCTACTAATTACAATAAAAAATTGACTCAAAGAAGAACCACGGATGGTCATTGGTACAATAATAACTTGTTCTTACGTTAAGAAATAACTTGCCATAGTCTTTCTTAAGATTATTCAAAATCACACTGCTATATGATTCACACAACAATTTTATAAGCTAGCATCTTAACAACTACCATATAACAAAAGATCAAAATTTGTGGAAAAAACATGTAGGATTGTGTAACCATTTCAACTCAAAAATCAATACAACTACTCATCTTCATCACATTGCAACCAAAATTCAGCAAATTGTATATTTACAAAGCTCTCCATTTACAATCATCCTTTCAATGCTTCACTTACCACCATCTACTAAACAAGCTATGTGAAACACATGGTTTCCATTTTTGAAGCAAGCGAATCATCAACGCATTACTAAATTTAAATTTTTTTAATTCCAACTTGTCATGTATGAATCAACTACATAATAACCCTGATTTGATTTACAATGTCAATCATCTTCATACGGATGTCAATGGCGCTTGGAAGGTACTTTACTTTTTGGAGGGTACTATATCGGTACATTTTCATGGTAAGTGCTCTTCATCACAATCTCAATATTTTATTGATACTAAAAGAAGACCATTATATAGCACTAATTCCATTAGAGTATCCTTAATCCAACTAGTATATTGGCCTTCCAAATTTGTTTCCAGCTTTTGATTGGTATATAATTAGAATTAGAATTTTTTATCATTGGAAGTGCACGTGAAAGTATTTTGAGTAGGTACAAAAAAATTCAAATTTAGATATTTAAAAATGAAAATAAATTGCTTCCAAATCTAGATAAAAGACAAATATGATCAAGGTCTTAGAAAATCACACTTAACAAAGCTAATTTTGGCCAATACCATTTTTAGAGTGAAATTGTCAATATTTAGCTTGTTAAGTATGATTTTCTAAGACCTTGATAATTTTTTCTTTTATCTATTTTGAAGTGGTTTATTTCATTTTCAAATATCTAAATTTGAGGTTCTTGTACCTATTCAAAATACTTTCATATAGACATCTAATGATAAAAAAATTATAATTCTAATGATATATAAATCAAAAGCTAGAAACAAGTTTGGAAGGCTAAATACCAATTGGACTAAAGATGTTCCTATAAAGGAATATGAGTATTGTTGCTGAAGTGTGTATTATGGGAAACAAAAATGAAGTTCATGATTTCACAATTACATTTGCTAATAGAAGTAATTCAAAAAAACTTTGGCCATTATATATATAAAGGATTTAAAATGAAATCATACGATAAACTTCTTTTTATTTCTATTAAATATATGTGAAGAGGTCAAGTAAATACACAATGCAAAATAGCCAATTTTTGATGATTTCTTATGCATTGAGGAATTCTTTAAAAAAAAATTAAAACAATAAATGCATAGAGGCATAGAGCCAAACATTCAAAATATGTGGAGGAAAATTCATCAAATTCTAAGAAAATAGTACTTGTGATTAGAAAAAATTCTAAACTTACTCGGTTGGATAAGTAGAATCTTAACTTCTCTTGGAAAGAGAATCTTGCATCAAAAGTAGTTTTTTTTAATAAAATTGCATACTACCCCATTTTGGTTACATACATGCCAATTTTCATAAGTAGATGAAGACAGTAGCTAAAAATGCCAAAATTGCCCTAATTACTTGATTAATTTCAGATAGCATAACTTTTGATCTAGACATTTCATTTGAATTTTCTTAAATTCCTCAAACAGAGGTGAATGTCTCCATCTTGTATTAAAGATTTAAAAACATCCATTCATGTTATACTTCACCTATCCAAATTCAAATTGTCCTTTAATATATGGTCTTTTATAGGTTAAAGTAAACTTTCATCCCCCAAAAGCTTGTAGGAAGGTAATGATGAACATTGTTGAATACACAAGCAAGTTACATATCAAAAAATCTGAATACTTTTCTATGGATGTGTATTTATAATATATAAAATAAATTTCAGCATAAAATTTGAGTGTTTCTTTCTGTTTCATAAATCACTATTTAAAAATATTTAGAATATAAATAATTTAAAAAATTAGTGTTCATATATGCTATGTTGATAGCCTCATAAATTAAGCCTAACATACCAAAATTAAAATACTAAAACAAAAAATTCTATTTTCGGTGAATTTTTGAAGAAAATGCTTCTAAATTGATTTTATTACGATTTATGTAAATTTCTTCAAATTTGATCAAAAAAATAATTTCTAAAAAATAAATGTCTAGATGTCTAGAAATGATTGTCCTCTACTTCAAATTTAGTTTCATGAAAATATAATCAGTCATGAAATAGTCAATTTTAGTTACATAAGGTGCTCACAAGGAATCTAATTCTACGTTCATAAAATCTTAAACCAAAAGGTGATTTATCATGTGAAGTTGTAGCTTCAATTTTGCCACTTTAAGCAATTCATGCTTCAAATGTGATGTTGTTGCTTTTGCAAACCATCAATCAAATTATGATTTAATTTACATGTTTGCATTTATTACTTTACTAGATTCTCAAATTTTGCCTTAATCTTGTGAAAAATTTGTCATTGGACAATCATTTTGGGACGGAAGGAATATTATAGTACATCTAGGACCCTCACACATCTAAGATCTAAGTACATCCTGGGGATTTGCTCAAACTCTCAAACATAAGCCCTTTGATGCTTGAATTTCCTTTTAAATTTGCAAATTTTTCCTTGTCTTTCTATACACATATATTATTAATTTTATACCGGTATTCATCAAATTAATTATAAAAGATTGTTTTATAAAGATTCAAGCATCACTTTGGATGAATCATAAGTTAATTGGACAAAACGTCATCCTAAAGCATTGAATTCATCATTGAGAGTGTGGACTTTGAAGCAGTTTTGGGGGTAAACAAAATAAATATTTACCCCCAAAACCATAAATATTAAATTATATAATATCCCCTATGTAAAAATATATATTATTTTATTATATATATTATATATAATAATTGTATGGGTGATTGCAAGAAACACCTGTACTATTTGTTGCGTTTTGTCACACCTTAGTTTTTTATTTTTGTTTTGGCTATAACTTTTGTGTTTTAGGTCCAAATGACTCAAAATTTATAGGGAAGATACTTATAACCATTATATACTTAACCTGATTTTTGAGGATTTTTTAAAAATAATTTACTATTTTTAAACAACCCCAATAATTTCTCACAATGGCTGATTTAGGGGGTTTTAGCACCATTTAAGAGCAAAAAAAAAATTTTGAGCTGAAATTTTGAGAGGATGGTCTCTTAGTAGACTAATAGCTATTGTCCAAAGGAATTTTAAAAATGCTTATTTTTATGTGGTGTAGAGGTCCACAAAGAGAGCTTCTTTCTACATTTTTTTCAAAGATACAAAACAATATTTCGGTGATTTTTTTGGTCAAATATTATCACCAAAAAGTCTTCTCAAATATTCAATTTTATATTTTTTTTTTTAAAAATCCTATTTTTTACAAATTAAAATGTTAGAAGTGGTATTTTCTTCACCGGAATTCTATGTGAATTCTATGTCTAAAAGTCTAGTTTTTTTAAAATATATAAAAATTGAATATTTGAGAAGACTTTTTGGTGATGATATTTGACCAATAAACTTACCATAATATTGTTTTATATCTTTGAAAAAAAATGTAGAAAGAAGCTCTCTTTGTGGACTTCTACACCACATAAAAATAATTATTTTTAAAATTCCTTTGGAAAGTAGCTATCAGTCTACTAAGAGACCATCCTCTCAAAATTTCAGCTCAAAATTTGTTTTTTTGGGTTCCAATTAGTGCTAAAAACCCCTAAATCACCCATTGTGAGAAATTTTTGGGGCTGTTTAAAAATAGTAAATTATTTTTGAAAAATCCTCAAAAATTAAGTAAGGTATATAATAGTTATGAGTAGCTTCTTTGTAAATTTCGAGTCATTTGGACCTAAAATACAAAAGTTATGGCCAAAACAAAAATAAAAAACTAAGGTGTGACATATCGCATTAAGTGTTTCTTGCAATCACCCGTATATTATATATTATATGTTATTAATATACTAGTTTATATAAATATTATGTTAACAATATATATTTATTTAAACGTAAACTATTATATAACTATAAATATAATATATTAATATTATAACATATATATTGTTATAATATATATAACGTTATATATATATATATATATATATATATATATAGTAGTACATGTAATACAATACGTATGTATTTTATTAATATGTAATTTATTAATGTTTATAACATTATATATATATATATATATATAATATATTATACGTTACGTAATATATTACAATATGTAATATTATATACATATTTAATCCTATTATAACGTATTATAACGTTAATTTATATGTTTATTATGTTATTAATTACGTTATTGTAAATAAATATTATATATTGTTACGTTTAATATTTATATTTATAACATTTACTTAGTTAAAGGTATTTATTAATTTATATAATATATAATCCACACGTTTATTATTAATATATTATTTGTTGAAGAATAATATTATATGTCTTGTATTAATATTTTTGGTGGTCAATAGATGCTAAAAATAGAATTATTTTGCAAGATTTTTTTTCCATACAATTTTTTTGAAAAAATAATTTTACAAAATTTTGGGCATCTATATTAGAATCATTTTCTACTGCCCCTACCCCACACCTATAGTATATTTTGGGCAAATGAGATATCAATGTTGTTTTGGATTTTATAAGTGATAACTTTAGCAATTGACAAATTTGAATAGAGGTTTGGATATGTATTCTTCTTTTGAAATTATATGCACTTTAATTGCTTTGAAAAACAAATTGCAAACACAAAACTAAAAATACTAAACAAAGATTATGGTTTGAGTGACAAGGTATTGTTGTTTATATTAAAGTGAAGATGTATATCAAAATAGGATCTAGTCACTATAGTCTACATGGAAATGGGAATATTTTTGTCTAATTTACAAGATGCATTTGTAAATAAAAAATTATTGACTTCTAGGATGCATTTATAAATAGGAGGTTATAAAGACTATAATGTTTGTAGGTATATCTTTAGATCTATAGAAGAGTGACTTCCCTAAGATTATGATCAATTAAAATGATAATTTAAAACCCATCAATCCATCCTTTAGGGTTTAAAGAAATCAATGATTAAGGCAAATGCATGGTGTGGTCAACCTACTCTTGGCCAAAGATTCAACAAAGACTATTATTGCAATTTGTACACATTGTGCATTTTGTTAAAAACAATAGTTTCTAAACCAGTTTTTAAAATATATAGCATAAGCACAATGAAGAATGAAATGCACTATGTGTATGTGTATATATAAAATTAAATTTGAGTTTATAAAATCAACTTATTTTAAAGATTTCAAGTTTCAAACCTTCCATTTTAATAATCAATAGTTTGACCAATTTCTATCCAAACTTTGATTGTAAAAATGATCCATGTTTAATTTTGTATATGAAAATTTATTAACATTTTCATCTGCAAAAATTAATTGTTGAGTAGATTCAAAAAGAAAATCATCAAATTAGATTTTAGAACTAGAGAAACAAATAAAATAAACGAAAAAACATTAAAATAGTGAACAATTTAATCTCAAAACTTTAAAAAAATCTGAAATTCTTTGAGGCTATTTATTTTTACATTTATAATTCTAAAATTCCATCAACAACCTTTTTTTTTCTATTTTTCATGAAAATCGGGAATACATGTTTACACAAGCTGTGCTTGTCTTTAAGAATTAAATCTATATTTGACCTTTTTATGAAAATTTTGGTGATGATAACACAAAATTAACTTTCCAAAACCACCTAAAATTCATTGGACACCAAGAATAACTGAATTTTCTATCTTCATTCATAATTTTTTGAATATCTCAAAATTGCCATTCTCAGAGAAAAGGAAGATGACCCCACCGTGCAATTACTTACCCATTGACATCATTGATTTTTCCCTCCCAACATTATACCCTACGCTCGGGTCAGATTCGTTAAAAATTAATTCAAAATGTAATTATATATGGCATGTAATGAAATTTTCAGAAATTATAATGTGGCATATTTGAAATGTGAAAAATGTTAAGGAAAATAATTTGAATCTTAAAAAATAAACTAATGAAAAATGAAAAATAATATACATACCAAAGTGATTCCTTTTAAGTATAAAAAATTCGTGGAATACATAAACTTAGTAAGCTTAGTCTTTTTTCCATCCAGGGTGAACTCACCTCCTCACTTTTGCTCTTGAAAGGCACTCTAGGGGTGTATGTAAAAAAAAAAAAAAACTATTTTGTACTTGATTGCTTTACGTAGTACACCCCTCCTAGCTAGTTTTGGGACCTTCGATTGCAAATATTAATTCAAAATTTGCAAATTTATTAATATGCGTAGGAAGTTAAAAAATTTGATGTTTTTCCTCAAGTCAGTTCACCTCGGCCCAGGTGAGCCTCTGCCTCACCTGACTCCCGCATTAGCCTGAGGTAAGCAAAAAGCACTGAAGCTTAACTTAGTAACTTAGTCACAACTTCCGGCCTCAGCTGCATGGCGAGACACAGCCCCAACCTGGCCAGGTGAGCCTTCCGACCCTGGAGGCTAAAGTTCAGCGAAAAATTCAAAGTCTTCCCGAACGAAACTTTGAAAATTCTAATTCAGGTTATCGAAAGAGAAATCTATGCAAAAAGAAATGATTTCGTATGGGGTCTTACGAATCTGACCCCACCGTACGGTATTACAATTTTCTCACTGGAAATTATCAGGACGAGATCTGAAGAAATCAAATTGCTGGGGAGAAGTCAATACTACTGTCTGCTGCGTGCAAAGAACACACACACAAGCACCGAACTGTAGAGGTCCTTTTACAAGCCACAGTTTATTCTACAGTAAAAGCACCGAACTGTAGAGGTCCTTTTACAAGCCACAGTACTATTCTACAGTAAAAGCACCGAACTGTAGAGGTCCTTTTACAAGCCACAGTATTATTCTACAGTAAAAGCACCGAACTGTAGAGGTCCTTTTACAAGCTACAGTTCGGTGCTTTTATGGTAGAGCTACCCATAACTGATCAGTGATCCATTCCCGACCTATAGGTGCACGTATTTCTGACCATGCTTAGAATGTTGTTTTTTTTCATTTTCAAAGTTGGAACTAATAAATACATGATACATGTCCCAAGTTGTGGAAAAAAAAGTAGGAAATAATGATTAGGTAAAAATTTATTGAATGATCGGAATTGGAAGACTCTACACATTGACCATGGATCCGGCGCAACTTTTGCCTTGCAAAAATCATTGTAAATTGACTTTGGGTGATAAAATTCCCAAAATTTGGGCAATCCCCATCATTTCTGTTTCTACACATGCAGGAATTTTTCTTTCGCCTTCAAGTACCCCACATCATGTATATAGGTGCTTATTCAGTCGGTTATAGGTGGCTCTACCATAAAACTGTAGAGGTCCTTTTACGTGCAGAAGCCAGTATTGACAGACTTTCTGAGCCCGAGGGGATATGGTCTGAGTCAGCCATCTATCATAACAAGGTCGGCACTAGGCCTCTCACACAATGCGAAAGATGTATATATATATATACACACACACACATATACATACTCTGTTTTTTGTCCAGCCCTCGGGCTTGGCTGCTGTGTTCTCGCTGTTCTGCAATGGATTTCCATTTGTTTCAAAAAAGAAAAAGAAAAAAGATAGATATAGATATAGATATACACCCTGTTAACCCCTAAAGGCCCAAGGCCTTGTTTCTGCCAAAAAACACTGAAAACTGCCATTTCTATAGCAAAGTACAATAAAAAAAATTTAAAATGTTTGTTTTGAACATCTAACCGTAGGATCTTACACCTAACTAGTATGAGAATGTATGGAAAAAATTTCAGAATTTTTGACCGCACAGATTGCAAGATATCTGCGTTTGAAGTGAAAAAAACAAGTTTTTTAGCACATTGCGGGGCTAGATTTTTTGGCTTTAAACATTTTTAACTTAAATTTTTGCACTACAGCGTTTTGAGCTTTAAATCTTTATTGTAGAGAATTGAGTTGAGAGTCTAGGGGAAAAAAAAATTCAAAAAAACTTAATTATCATTCTTAAAAGAATTGTTAAGTAGAAGTAGGTCCAAGATAAAAGGAAAATCTAAAATATTCATATATTTTAGATGGAATTAAAATGCACTAATTCCAATGGTGAGATTGTTCTAGCAAGTAAATTACACCATTAAAAAAAAAAAACTGAAAAATTTGAAAAATTGCATTCAGAAATGAATCCTACAAGTTATTTTTTTCAAGAAGATGATCTAACTGCCCAAAAAACAAGAATATCCATAACTTTCTCATAACATATCCAAATGAAATGAATCAAAGCTTTCCAGATAGGCAAAAATATAATCTATCAGAAAAAAATATTAAAAAAAAATTTCAAATTTTTGTCCATTTTTTTTCGGCTGCCCGGGCTGCCCGCCGTCCTCTGTTTTGAGCTTATTTGGTCATAACAATTGTTCTCGGGCACCGATTGTGAAAAAAATTATATTCCCACAAAGCTTATCAGTTTTTCTATCTTCAAAAAAAGTTTCAAAAAATCAGGACAAAATTTCAGCCCGTAGGTACCTGCCTAAAATCCCATTTGTCCCCCGAAGGGACAATGGGCCTTTAGGGGTTAACTTACCATGTTGCAAAATTGACCCTATTGCAAAACCAATCCCTACAGATTCTTGCCTAAAATGTTGACATGCTGGAGAGTTTGAAGTCGATTATTTGTTTACTTATTTTTAGCTTTTCAATATTTTTAAATTTATTCACACAATGTTCCAAAAAAATGAACTAAAGGAATTTATAAATTTTTTCAATTTCCAACAAGATTCAATAAAAATTAAGACAATTTAATAATAGGAACTATACTCGAATGCTTATTTGGTTGATTTTAGGTGTAGTTACTTTAACCCCTAAAGGCCCAAGGCTTTTTTTCTGCCAAAAAACCATTAAAACTGCCATTTTTATAGTAAGGAGTAAAAAAAAATGAAAAATGTTTTTTTTTCACATCTAACCGTAGGATCTTACACCTAACTAGTATGAGAATGTGTGGAAAAAATTTCAGAATTTTTGACCGCTCAGATTGCAAGATATCTGCGTTTAAAGTGGAAAAAACAAGTATTTCAGCACATTGCGGGACTAGATTTTTTTACTTTAAACATTTTGCACTTAAAATTTTTGCACTACAGAGTTTTGTGCTTCAAATCTTTATAGTGGAGAATTGAGTTGAGAGTCTAGGGAAAAAAAAAATATTCAAAAAAAAATTAATTATCATTCCTAAAAAATTTATTAAGTAGAAGTAGGTACGAGATAGAAGGAAAATCTAAAACATTAATGTATTTTAGATGGAATTAAAATACACTAATCCCAATGGTGAGATTGTTCTAGCAAGTAAACTAAACCATGAGAATTTATTTTTTTTGAAAAATTGCAAAAATAGCATTTAGAAATGAATCCTACAAGTTATTTTTCTCAAGAAGATGCTCTAACTGCCCGAAAAACAAGAATGTCCATAACTTTCTCATAACAAATCCAAATGAAATGAATCAAAGCTTTCCAGATAGAAAAAAATATAATCTACAAGAAAAAAAATATTTTAAAAAAAAATCAAATTTTTGCAAATTTTTTTTTGCTGCCCAGACTGCCCAGTTACAAAAAAAAGTAACATATTTGGCCATAACTTTTGACTCCTATTTCCAAATGTGCTGAAATTTAGTGCATATGAAAGATATTCCTCGCGCCCACCTTCTATTAAAATTTCAGCTTAAAACATGGAAATCTCTAGTCACATGGACCTGCCCAAAATTTCTATACGGCCAAAAAACGCATGCTGGTCCTTTAGGGGTTAAATGAGGTTTGAATAAAGAATTTTAGTATGTTTTTTTTGTTTTTTTTTGTTTTTTTTCAAATGCAAGAAAATTCATAGTAGAGTAGTTCAACCCGACCCATCATAGGAGTAGTTCCAGTAAGTTTTTGAGTACTTTTTGTGAGTAGTTTAAACTTGTCTCCTATTTTATGATTTTGTAAGTTACTTTGTTTCAATGGCAAAGCCAATTATGTACCCTAATCCACACCTAAAGTACTCAAAAAAAATTGCCTTGGTTTGAATATGGGAACATATCTTACTAATTTCCATGATATACTTTTTAATATAACTATTGGCTTTAGTGAACATGATATACTTTATTTGGAGTAGGAATCTCCACCCTTTAATTTGTCTATGTAGCACAAGGTTCCTAATACATTAGCCATAATTTCAATCATCCAGTGGTTTGAATGGTACATTGATTTATCCTATTAGTGCATGTGACACTAACTTACCAAATTTGTAATAGGATTAACTTAGTACAGGCCGAAATATCACTTGGTTGTACTAAATTCCCAGAAACAATTTTTTGCAGTGACACTAATTTTGTAGATCACTCTAATTTTCCGCCCTCACTAATAGGATGAATCAGTGTAGCTCGCTACACTCTTCTGTCTACTAGGTGTGGGTTCTGAATTGAATAAGCTCAGGTGAACGTCCTACCGTACCTGACACTGAATACCGTTGTCATCAAACCATTAATGGTTGCATTCGTTGAAATTGCATGTTCCACAGCGCCAAAATTCCAGCACTCAAATGCAAAAGCTCTAAAAATGAGTACCTGGGTATAGGTACAAAGGTTCCAGATAGACATTCTGAAAAGTTCTGGAAATCAACTTTTCCATTTTAACTCGAACATGGAAATTAATATTAGATTCCAAATACGTGGATGCAACATTGCAATACGTGACGGTGCAGTGAAAATTGCTCAAACTAGAGTGCGCATACTAGAGTGTATATACCCTTCAGTAAAACTAACGGTAGTAACTCCTAAAACCCCTCTTCTTGTTTTTCCTTTTCTATCATGCATCCATTTGAAGGAGAACCCAAAGTTTCAGGAAACGCATTGCACGTGCAGTGCGTACGTACATTATTTAGAGCCCGTCCGAAGCTGCTGCATTATATATTTATACATATATATCAAGTCAAGCGAGCGAATGTGAGTAAGTTAACCGGGGCTGCAGAATTTCTCACCAAGCTTCTAAATTGACTAGCACAGCCAGTGGGCCAATACAAGTACGTGAGTCCCATTCCGACAATCGATCAGATGGATCAGATGGATCATGGAGGGCAGTGTCGATCCGGGGCCTAGGCTGTGTCATAGGTGACGAGCGATGCTCTAGAGGCCGTTCAATGTTTCATAGGCATGTTCGTGATCAAAATGTATATAAGACGAAAGCCCCGCGTCTCTACTTCATACCACTCCCTCGATCACCACTCATCGATCGCGTTACTGCACCCGCAGAGCTCCAAGTGACTGTGCGTCTACTTCACTGAAATGTTTGATTGTGTTCTTGGCTGACTTGCTGCGACTTGCTGCTTCTGCTAGTATTCAATTCTCCTGTGAATGAAATTGTGCAATTCATGTAGTTATTGATTTGGGTGAAGCTTAGTATACGTGCACTCGCTCTTCGTTCAATGTCACGGTTTTGTTTGCAAATTATGATAGATCGATCTGGCAGATGCAGCTTATACTTCTAATCGATATCACCATGTCAATGCACGCTTCATTAATGGATACCCACCTTTAGCTTATCATTGTCAATGCTTTGACCTCTCGTTTGTCATTGCAAGCACGCCATCAATTGATTAATCAGCTGATGAATTATATTGAAATTTGAAGCTGATCGGTATTGAATGATCGATCTTATATATTTTTTTATATCTGTCCAGGTTCGGATCCAGAGTCGACTACCACGCACTCACAATGGCAAAACGCGCAGCAATTCTCGTGCTCCTGGTGGTGGCAATAGCACTCGCGGCGGGAGGCGCCCACGGCGACGTGTCCTGCACCACGAACGGCAACAGCCCGACGCAAGGCGACGCCAACACCTGCGTGCAATTCGTACGCAACTTGGGCGACTCCCAGTGCTGCCAGCAAAACTGCGGGGGCGACTTCTGCACCCAGATGTTTGGCTCAGGCGGGGCACGAGTGCTGATATGCGGCGACTGCAACAAGTGCACCACGTGCACCATCGCAGGGAATGCTCTCAACGACGTGCTGGCTCAGTGCGTTCGCAACGTCGCCGGCACGGCTCGGGTCTCCGGCAGCGAGAATGCCGCCGGCTTCGCTTTCGTCATCGACGGGAGTAACGGCCTCGGCGCGAATGCCACCGATGAAGTCATTCAGATGGTGCGCGATGTTTGAGCACTGGAACCATGATCGATCTGCCTGGTCTGGTCTTCTCTGAAGAGCACCAAGTCCCTGTTGGTTCGCAAGGAATATGCAAGTATGTGTAATCCTTTAGTTCTGATGTAGTTATCTAACCCATACCAGCTCTGAGCAGTCATGCACTTTACTCCCGTCAGTTGGCAATTAGATCAATGAGAGAGTAACGCTGAGTGTGGTAGTAATTAACGCGTCCTTTTATGTCGATCTCCGACATCTGAGTGATCCAGGTTGTTTGCATGCATCTTTTTGTACTCACTTGTTGTGATCAAATTATATGACGATGCACGGCATAGTTTCTGAAATTCTCTCCCTCTCTCTCCCTCTCTCTCTCTCCAACCCACCCCTATACAAATTATTGTGTAACATGTACACCTTCTAAGCACAAAGTGACCAGGGTCAATTTTGGGTATTTGTATAATTAGTACCTTAACCCTTAAACGACGGGCTCATAACCGTGGAAATCATCTGTTTTGTCACCGTGTGGATTGTTGGATTAAAATAATACAAAAGCACTCGTTGGAAGTCAAACTATTGTAGATTTTCTTCCCTTTCCCCAAAAAATTTGGAGGATGAATAGTTGCACTTCTGTCCTACACAAGAGATTCTCTTGTCATTCATCGGCCTCAAAACGTCCGCCACGTCGTTCAAGGGTTAAAAGATTCAAAGTTCATTCATGGGTGATTGTATGAAAGACCGGTACTGAAACTTTGAAACTTTGTCACAAAGCAAGTGCGGAAGCTTCCTTTTGCTATAACTTTTGCAGCATGACTCGCATGAACTTGAAATTTTTATTGGAGATTCTTCTCTTGAGACTAATCATATCTCATATTTTTCAGAAATTTTCAAAAATCACTTTATATTTAAAAATCATTTAAACTAATATGTCACGTTTTGAGTTTTATGGGTTTTTAGTACTATGGAGTACCCAAATTTAATGATTTGGATCTGAAATTTCTATGGTCTATTCCCATAGTAGGAAGTCATGTTCCTACCAAGGGGCATTAAAAAATATTATATTTTATGTCCTCGATGTCCATGCAAAGAAGGTTCCCTTCCGCGCGCAATTTTGAATGTTGAAGATGGTTTCAAGGTAAATTTTTTTGGTAAAATCTCTTCAATATAAAGTCTTTCCAAATGGAAAATTTTTAGTTTCTTTGAAAATTGCTTTTCCTATTTTGTACAAATTAAAACGTCAAACTATGTATTTTCTTCAAAATTTCAGCTTATACTTTTTTGTGAATAACTTTTTACCTAGATTTTTTTTTGGTTTGAAATTTTGGTGATATGATATTTATAGTGTTATACTAATTATCCTTATTTTATTTTATTTAAAAAAATTCATATGCAAAAAGCTCATAGTACTGGGAGTATTAGCCGAAAACAGCCAAAGTGGAACAAAAACAGCCAGTCATTCATGCAATCACCCTCATATGATGTCTAAAAATTATATGTTAAGAGAATTTGGAATGTTTTTTTAAATGTTAACAAGATAAAAAAAAAAACTAAAACTAAAACTAATTATAGGAACCATGCAATTATACCATGCTTAAATATTAATTTGGAAAATTTTAGATAAACTTACCTTCATTTTTAAGAAATGCACAGAAACTTACCTTCATTTTGCCCATTTTGTAAGATTGTTGAATCACAATGGGTGCATATTGTTTTTCAATGTGCAACTGCAACCAAGGTGATTTTGTACGGCATTGGTTGGGAGCGGGAGGCATGTGATGTGAGGCAGCTTCTGCATAGAAAATTACTAAGGTAGTATGGCCTAAAAGCGACCATTTAAGGGCTGATCTGCCTTTTCACAGGTTTCCTTGAACAGAAATATTTTTGGATCATTTTTCAGAGAAAGAAAAATGGATACGGAACGTTACACAAGTGGTTTCATATTTTTTGAATCGTTTTTGAATTACTTATGAATTTTCAAAAAAACTATTGTAGGCACCTATTTGTGACCCTAGGTCTTCCAAAATCTGACCACTTGCAACTTCTAAAGTGATTTGAGTAAATGAAGGTCAATGATTGGCTCTTGCAATGAATAAAGCTTTTCTCTCAATTCTCTCAATGACTTGAGAGGTCCATTTAAGAACCACATAATGTCCATTTCAGACCTAAATATATGGGATCGATTTGAAGAGGCCACTCGCTTTTAGAGCACACTATCTTAAGGCATAATTTTGTGAAACCAATTCTTACATTTCTGAATAATTTAGGTGTAGTTATCTTACAAGAGAATTGGTTGTCATATCATAGGACCTGCAATATCGGTTATAGCTTGATTTTCAATGATTAGTCCTCTCAATTTTAGAGGCATGCAGTGCAAGGCCCTAACTCACTATCCCTTGAAAAGATGCAGCCCTCCTCCCTCCCCCAGTCCCCCTCCCCCTCCCCCTCCCCCTCCCCCTCCCCCTCCCCCTCCCCTCTCTCGGCACGGAAAAAAGACAACCATTGATTAAATTTGGAAAAAAGCAAGAACCCCCTTCCCCAGCCATTGATCAAAATCCTGTGAATTATACAGTACGAACATATGAACATACAAATACGGACATGGATATGAAAATACAATATAGATGACTACGGAAATATAGATACGGATATCAAAATATGATATGGATACAAAAATAAATATAAATAATCAATATTAATATTAATATTTATAATATAAAATAATATATAAACAATAATTTATAATATATATATAATATGTAACACACGTTTATATTTATCATTTAACGATAATTAATATATTTACAATAAATATTATTCATATAATATACTTATATGACATATTAACCCTATTGTTACGTTAAATTTATATATATAATAATTATACATTTATATATATATATATATATATATATATAATAATAATGTTTTATAATAATATAGTAATAATTATATGTTAACATATGTTAATATATTATTTAACATATAAATAATATTACGTAAATTAATTATATTTAACGTTATAATATATTAATTCAATATTATTATAATAGATATAATATAAATTATATAATAATATATAATAATATTATTTTTATATATTAATATATAAATGTATAATATGAATATAATGTTAATAATATATTTTGGTAATATTATTACTATTATTTATTCTTAAATTCTTGAAGTGCCCATTTAAGAGCTGAAATTGAATTTGGGGAGGTGGAACTTCTTGAAATATTTTCATTCTCCAACACCTAAAACTTGGACTTGAATGAACATTTTTATGACTTAATAGAGTTCATAGTAAATGAAACTCTTCTTTGAAACAAGGGTGCCAGAGGAAGGTATGTATAACTAAGAGTAGTGCAAAAGAAACACAGCACCAAAGTCCATCGGACTTCAATTTTGGTGCTCCAAAGAGTTTCATCTCATGTTTTTCGCAAAGTCCGGTTCCTTGGTCCCATATTGTACACACTTTACAGATAACATGAATACCACCACAAGTTTTCGAAAGCAACCAATGAAAGGTGAGACATTCTATCATGCTTCAAGGATGTCCATTCAAGGGCTTAAGTTACTTACATACTCAACTTTGAAATTTTGTGAAATATTACTACTTTTTCATAGCATTCACCGTATCTTCTTAATTTACATTGCTTCTATTCACATATTTGGGACCTCTGCTCATACGTTTACCTGGCCGTAGTCTTCGTTCTCATTTCCTCCACCTCTTGAACTATTATGAATTTACTCTCTAGAAAATAGAACCTCTACAGTCCCTACCACCCGTCCATCACTGGGGTAGTTTAAAGTTGTTGCGGACCATTCTTTAAGGTTTTCATCAAAAGAGGTTAATTATGTTTTGCATCATGAATTGAAAATATTTAAACCATCTAATTGGAAAAAACATTTTAAAGTATTTTGCAAATCAATTTTCAAATCATTTTTCTTTAAAAATTCACCAAAATTACAATTTACATTTTAGAATACGAATTTTATTATAATTATTTAGAATTTGCAAAATTGATTAGTAAAAAATGGGAAGGGATTTGATCATGAAATTATCTTTACTTTCACTAATATTAAACCTTGTGATTAGGATCAACATTCTCTGCCAAGTAATTATTTAAAGTTGACAAATATAATTTTGCATATTTGCATATGTATAAATATAGGAAAATTTGGTCTTTTCTTAATAGAATTAGGAATAATAATATCCCATTTTTCTCATGTATTTTTAGAAATAGTTTGTCAATCCTAGTTTTAGAAATATTTTTGTTGGTATGTTGGTATAGTATTAAGCTTTTTGCACTTCAATAATATTATGTACTTTGTGTTCATTAACCCCTAAACATCGGAGACTATATTTTCACCAAAAACGCTCCAAAATTGCCATTTCTGATACGAGCACCAAATTTTAGATGAAAAACATTTTAGGACCGTAGAATCTTGTAATTAACTAGTTTGAAAAGATGTGGAAAAAATTTCAAAATTTTCCACCGGGTAGATTGCAAGATTATAACGTTTGAAGTGGCAAACAACATTTTTTTGGCCCTTTGAAAATACGGGCAGCTGCACTTCACAAGGTCACATTTATATGAAAAAATGTCCAAAATAGTTGTTACTCTTTGGATTCATTCTTCAAGGAAAGTTGGCTACATGCTTGAAATTTTTTAGATCAATTAGAATTGCACAACATATAGGAAAAGAATAGTGAATAGAAAGAAGTACAAAGTAATTCAAAATACTAAATTGTTAATAATTTTATTATAAAATTGAAAAATTCCAATCCCAACGGTGGTAATGAAGTAATAAAAAATTTATATCATATTTTTTTTCTTCAAAAAATAGTAAAAATTGAGTTAAATAAAGGACTCCAAAGTTTATTTTTGAGTAGGGAATCTATAACTACCTACAAACTAGGACACCTCATAACTTTCATCTTGTACATCAAAATGGAATGATTCAAAGCATTCCACATATATATAAATCTAGAAAACCAATTTCAAATTTGTATTTTTGAAAAAAATGGTTTTTAAGAAATTTTTGGGATGCCCGTCGAACATTGAAAATTACATATCATACAATAACTTCTGAACCTAGTAGTCAAAAGTTATGAAAATTGTTAAGACTTAAAGAAAAAACTCGTCCCCATATTGTGTGAAAATTTTAGAAAAATAAAATAAAAACTCCATTCATAGTGAGCTACCCAAAATTGCTATACTATTAAAAAACATAGTTTGGGCGTTTAGGGGTTAATTTAGGCAATTATAGAAATTTCAATTTTCATTACACCTACTTCAATGATAATCCATATCATCATCTGTGGGCGCAAGATTACCCACCCTTGGTAATAGAGCGAACACCGACCAGGTTCTATGCCTTTATCCACTTTTTAATATATGGGGGTGTTGTGAGCGCAGTCCACTGTGCCTTCCAAGCAATGGATCTTTTTTGCTAACGTTTCCTAAGGGTCGTGGATGGCAGCGAATAATTAGTAATGCATGTAGTAACTCACAAGTTAACTGCGATGTTCAGAGTGATGGTGAAATCCTGACTCTCTAACTATCTATCCTATGTCGAGGGTCGACTGGGTAGTTGGCGTCATTTCTAACGTCCCTAACTACGTAAAAAGGGGAACCCCTATGTTCCTTCCATGAACCTCTAAGACTATCGTGGGGTTTTAAGACTCTACCTAGAAGTTCTACTTCTAAAGACTAATTGTAAAGTTCAACTCTTACTCTAATTTTCGACCTCTAAATGAAACTCTAGATTTTTACTCTTTTAACTTGGTTTTAAATATCAACTACCGACTTTTGACTCTAGGTTTCTACTCCTAATTTAACTCTGAAATTTATCCTCGGAATTTAACTCTAGGTTTAACTTTTAACTCTAAGTTTTTACTCTTCTATTCTATTCTAAATTTACCCTTCTAAATTTAACTCTACGGTTTTGACTTTTGACTCTAAATTTTTACTTCTAAATCAACTTCAATCCCTAACTTCCAAGCTTTAACCTTCTAGGGTAATTCTAAGTTTCACTTTTAATTCTATGTTCTTATTTCTAAACTACTCTAAGATTTACCCTCTAAAAATAACTCTAACTTTTCACTTTTTACTGTAGATTTTTACTCCTAATTTAACTCTAGGTTTTTGACTTTTAACTCTAAATTTTTACTTCTAAAATTAATTCCCAATCTTAACCTCCAGGTTTAACTCTACGTTTTTACTTTGACTCTAGATTTTTCTACTTCCAACTAACCCTAAAATTTAACTTCTATCTCTAAGTTTTAACTTCTACTTTTAGCTTTTGACTCTAACCTTTTACTCCCCTATTGACTCTAAAATTTAACCTTTAAATTTAATCTAAACTTTTGACTTTTGACTTTTGACTTCTACTTCCAAATTTAATCCTATCGTTTTAATCCTGGATTAACTCTAAATGTTACTCCAAGTTTTGACTTCTACCCTTTATTCTATTCCTAACTCGAAAATCTACTGTTGACCTCTACTTTCTACTCTAATTTTTGACTCCCTAAAGTTAACTCTAGATTTTTACCTTAGAAGTTTAACTTTAAAAAGTAAAAGTATAAATTGATTCTAATTCTAACTGCTAATTAATCCCTAATTTTAATCCTAAATTCTCCTTCTAATTTAAACCTAATTTCCGTCCATGGTTCTTTTTGGATGAAATTTTATTCAAAATTCCTCCGTCCTACCCCCTATTGCTTAACTTAGCCTAACGCGGTCAGTTTACGGTCAAATCTTAATTATAAGCTGTTTTTGGAAACCTCTATTCCTAATCTATCAACTTTTGAATCTAAACTTTTAATCTACACTAATCTCGGATGCTAATCACGCTCTAAGGGCAGATTAGGAAAATAAATGCTAATTAGGGAGAAACATCAAAGATTAAATCAAAAACTCACCTCTTCACTACCGGTGTCGGAAATGACTTCGTCCACGTCCACGTGTACATCCTCACGCTCCATGGTAGTCTTTGGCTTTGTTTTGAATTTTTTCCAAGCTCACCGCTTATTGAGAAAATATTACAATTTTTGATGATCTAAACTGTCTCTTTCCCTTCCTCCTTTCTTTTCTTTATTCCTCTTTCTTCTACACTAGCACTATTCCACCTAAGCTTTTATGAGTCTTACACTATGGTTTCAAACTACGAGAAGGGTTTAAATGTTCTTCCTACCCTCTTACGCAACCTTGCTTTGTGTCATCCTAATCCTCCTCCCAACGGTTGCTAGGAGTTCTTCTAGATTTCCTACCTAATCTCCTAACTAGGCACTATTCATCGTCTCTCTCCTTTCCATTCCTATAACACATCCTTCTCCCTAATTTCCTTCCATTGTGTGTAGGTGTGAGTGGTGATGCAGGTTGGATCGGATGTTTTGTGCAGGTGGCGCGTGGAATGGCAACCTCTATTTCTCCCTCCTCCCTTTTGTATTTTTTGCCCTAATCCTACTTCAACCCCACTTAGCACAAAATTAGTCCAACATGCTTTTGGTTTGGTTTGTCTTTGTTTGTGTTCTGGTTTAGGAAAACCAAAATTAAAAAAAAAAAAAGAGAATCAAATTTTGGGGAGGAGCCCGAATGGCCCCAGCCCTCCTGCTGTACCAAGAGCTGCTGGCCTTCCCGGCTGGCTGGCTGGCTGGGGGGGTCAGCCAATTAATTAAAAAAAATTTAATTAATTTCTTTTTTTTTCTGTTATGCTGGTTCTGCCTGTTGGCTGGCTCGTTATGCTGGTTTGATGTTGGCTGGCTCGTTATGCTGGTTCTGATGTTGGCTGGCTTGTATGCTAGTTCTGATGTTGGCTGGCTCGTATACTGGTTCTGATGTTGGCTGGCCGTATGCTGGTTCTGGAAACTCGATTTTTGACTAAGGCTAAAAGACTGGAATTTTGGCTAAGGCTAAATAAAAAGACTATATTCTTGACTAAGGCTAAAGAGACTGGAATTTTGGCTAAGGCTAAATAAAAAACGGTATTCTTGACTAAGGCTAAAGGGATTGGAAATTTGGCTAAGGCTAAATTAAAAAGACTAGATTCTTGCTAACCTAGGGGGGGATGGACTTTGGGGGGGATGGACTTTGGGGGGTGCTAGATACACTAAGATTTTTTGGGATACAACTAACTAAATAAACTTTGGGGAACAACTAAACTTCACTAAGTACAAAGGAACCTTCATATCTTGGAAGCTAAACTCTGGAGGTTTCCACAAAGGTTTTGGAAACTAGACTTTGGATCTAAACACAGGGGAGGTGCAAAGCTTCGCCGTGAAATTGGTTTTAACACCAACTTTAGGACTTCTAGACTCCTCGGGGGTTCAAAGCTCCGCCGTCTACACTTTTAACACACGCTTTAGGACTTCTACTTTGTCACTAGTTCAAAGCTTCGCCGTTTCCCAGGGGGGTCCACACAATGAGAGAGACTTTAGAAGAGGGAAAAGACTAAACTCTTAAAGAAAACCACACATGGGTTCAAAGCTTCGCCGTCCCGGAGGGGGGTCCACTCAACAAGGAGAAGATTAGAAGAGGGTTTGGAAGAACTTAGCAAAAAACATGTACAAGGAGGTTCAAAGCTTCGCCGTCCCGGAGGGGGGTCCACTCAACAAGGAGAAGATTAGAAGAGGGTTTGGAAGAAACTTAGCAAAAACATGCACAAGGAGGTTCAAAGCTTCGCCGTCCCGGAGGGGGGTCCACTCAACAAGGAGAAGGTTAAAAGAGGGTGTAAGAAAAAACACAAAGAAGAAAACACACAAGTTAGACCACGTGGCAACACAAAGTTCACACGCTAAAGGCCCCCCAAAGCGGCATCGCCAAGGTACGGTGGGGGGTGACTTTAGGATTAGTACAAGATACAAAAAAAACTCTTAAACTTCACAAGTTAGATCACAACACGTACAAGAGGGAGAGAGAGGCTCTCCACTTACAACAAGGTACCAAAAACTTCACAAAAGAGTACACAAAGCAAGGTAGAAGAACCCCCAAGGACCTTCAAAGCTTGAAAATAAGCAACAATGGAGCCAAAAGTGCTCCGAAAACACCGTAGAGGTTTTTGACTTCAAACGCCAAAATATCCAAAATAACTTGGACTTACGGACCCAAAACAAGAATTGGGGGTGTTCTAGAGAGAGAAATGGGGCCCTTATATAGGTTTCCAAGGGCTCATCCCTCCCTCTAGAGTTCTAAGGTAACCTTATCAACGGGGATTTTCATCCTCATCCTCAAAGATTTTCATCCTACATCCTAAATTTCTACTTCTATCATCAATGCTGGACCAACATCCTAACTTTTGGAGATTAGCTCCAATCGCCAAACGGATTGCGCCGTTGGATCCAGATCGCCGTGTTTAGTCCTAGACCCCCCTACCCCTGGATCGGGGCCAAAAACTCATCGTAGGCTAATTTAGTTTAAAAACCAAATCGTGGTAAAATCCTAGATCTTGGGGGTCTCCTATTTTGAAAAATGTGAATAGCCTAGGGTCTCCGATAGGTGCGAGAGAGAGTCGGGAAGGACTTTTGGTTGACTTCGTTTCGCCATCGTATGGTCCCGGAATGCCGGTCAACGTGGCGGGGACCCCGCCACGTGGATAATTCCCGAGGAATCTCGCCGGTTCGGGTACTTGCCGCTATCGGAATGTCGTGAAACTTCACGAAGCGCATTATTAACATAAAACAAGCTAGTCTAATTTTTAGTGAGATTTTATTGTAACCTGGGTAATTTCCATGAAATTCCCGTTGGAGGTTAGGAGGGTTGACCACCCGAAAAAAGGTTCTTCTGCAAGTCGGAAGATGCCGGGATTTTTCACGTGACCTCTCAGGGAGTCGCATGAAAGACGTGCGGGTGCGTTTCCGTACCTGGCACGATTGGTCAATGGAGATTTAAACTGGGCATCTCCTTGAATTAGCGACGGTGCGGGAATCTTCTGCAGGTGGAGGAATCTTGGCAAACCGATTTCGCCGTTGGACTCCTGGCATGGGATTCACCCTAGAACACCATCCTTGGGCTGTAGATTCCTCCACGGGCCCAGTCTTGCGTGAGTGGCTCCTACATGCTAACAATCGGGATTTTGGGAATTCGTCGATCTAATGGGGAATTCTAAATCTAACTCTAGGACCCGACCTAGTGGCCTCGCTGTGGATCCCTCGGACCGACCTAGCCATGAATCGCCACATTCATGGTGGGATTTAGCCCTTTTGGGGCTGTGTGACTTGAATCCTCCAAATCTAACCTTTTCGTTATTTCTATACTATTTTTAGGCAAGGATTGGGGGATTCTAAGTAAAAAACACAAATCTAGACCAAATACTATGATGGGTATGACACAACCCTATTTCGGTTCTACACTTTTTTTTATGGATTTTTCTATACTTTTATCAACTTTAACTTGCAAATTTCCAAAAAAATAATTCTACGAGTCCCAAGTGACAAATTGGGAGCTCACACCTCTCAGGGAGTCGCATGAAAGACGTGCAGGTGCGTTTCCGTACCTGGCACGATTGGTCAGTGGAGATTAAAACTGGCCATCTCCTCGAATCAGCGACGGTGCGGGAATCTTCTGCAGGTAGAGGAATCTTGGCGAACCGATTTTGCCATTGGACTCCTGGCATGGAATTCACCCTCGAACAGCATCCTTGGGCTGTAGATTCCTCCACGGGCCCAGTCTTGCGTAAGTGGCTCCTGCATGCTAACAATCGGGATTTTTGGGAATTCGTCGGTCTAATGGGGAATTCTAAATCTAACTCTAGGACCCGACCTAGTGGCCTCACTATGGATCCCTCGGACCGACCTATCCATGAATTGCCACATTCATGGTGGGAATTAGCCCTTTTGGGGCTGTGTAAATCAAACCCTCCAAATCTAGCTAATTTGTTATTTTTATACTATTTTTAGGCCAGGTTTGGGGGGATTCTAAGTAAAACATAAATCTAGACCAAATACTATAATGGGTATGACACAACCCTATTTCGGTTCTACACTCTTTTTATGGCTTTTTGTATACTTTTATCAACTTTAAATTGCAAATTTCCAAAAAAATAATTCTACGAGTCCCAAGTGACAAATTGGGAGCTCACACCAATCAAGCTAGTGTGTGCTTTGAGTGTGTGTGTGCGCGTGCGCGTATTGCGGCATCCTAGCCTGCGTGAGCTTGGAAGTCAAGGCAACTTAACTTCTGCGCCGCAGCAAAGTCTTTCACTTCGAACTTCGTTCAATCTTTCGATCACAGATTTCGGAGATCAAAGCAGACGACTTTAGGCCTTGTTCAAATTGGCTTGCTGTGGGCGCTAGATTACCCACCCTTGGTAATAGAGCGAACACCGACCAGGTTCTATGCCTTTATCCACAATTTTTAATATATGGGGGTGATGTGAGCGCGGTCCACTGTGCCTTCCAAGCAATGGATCTTTTTTGCTAACGTTTCCTAAGGGTCGTGGATGGCACCGAATAATTAGAATGCATGTAATAACTCACAAGTTAACTGCGATGTTCAGAGTGATGGTGAAATTCTAACTCCCTAACTATTTATCCTATGTCGAGGGTAGACTGGGTAGTTGGCGTCATTTCTAACGTCCCCAACTACGTAAAAAAGGGAACCCCTATGTTCCTTCCATGAACCTCTAAGACTATCGTGGGGTTTTAAGACTCCACCTAGAAGTTCTACTTTTAAAGACTAATTCTAAAGTCCGACTCTTACTCTAATTCTCAACCTCCAATTGAAACTCTAGACTTTTACTCTTTTAACTTGGCTTTAAGTATTAACTACCGACTTCTATTCTATATTTTGACTTTTGACTCTAGGTTTTTACTCCTAATTTAACTCTGAAATTTATCCTCGGAATTTAACTCTAGGTTTAACTTTTAACTCTAAGTTTTTACTCCTCTATTCTATTCTAAATTTACCCCTTCTAAATTTAACTCTACGGTTTTGACTTTTAACTCTAGGCTTTTACTTCTAAATCAACTTCAACTCCTAACTTCCAAGTTCTAACCTTCTAGGGTAATTCTAAGTTTCACTTTTAATTCTATGTTCTTATTTCTAAACTACTCTAAGATTTACCCTCTAAAGTTAACTCTAACTTTTCACTTTCTACTGTAGATTTTTATTCCTAATTTAACTCTAGGTTTTTGACTTTTAACTCTACATTTTTACTTCTAAAGTTAATTCCCAATTTTAACCTCTAGGTTTGACTCTACGTTTTCACTTTGACCCTAGATATTTTCTACTTCCAACTAACTCTAAAATTTAACTTCTACCTCTAACTTTTGACTCTAACCTTTTACTTCCCAATTGACTCTAAAATTTAACCTTTAAATTTAATCTAAACTTTTGACTATTGACTTTTGACTTCTACTTCCAATTTTAATCCTATCGTTTTAATCCTGGATTAACTCTAAATGTTACCCTCCTAAATTTAATTCCAACTTTTAACTCTAGGGTTTTGACTTCTAATTTTAACTCTATTCCTAACTCAACAATCTACTTCCTAAGTGGATTCTACTTTTGACTTCTATTTCCTACCCTACTTTTTACTTCCCAAAGTTAACTACAACTTCCGGCTTTTGAATTTTAACTTCCCTAATTAAAATCTTAATTTAATTCTAGGTTTTTAACTGTTAATTGATCTTTAATCTTCATCCTAAATTCTCCTTCTAATCTAATCCTAATTTCCGTCCATTGTTCCTTGTGGATCAAATTTAATTAAAATTCCTCCGTTTTACCCCTTACCGCTTAACTTAGCCTAACGCGGTCAATTTACGGTCAAATCTTGATTATAAGATGTTTTCGGAAACCTCTATTCCTAATCTATCAACTTTTGAATTTAAACTTCTAATTTACGCTAATCTCGGATGCTAATCACGCTCTAAGGGCTGATTAGGAAAAAACCAAATGCTAATTAGGGAGAAACGACTAGGATTAGTTTAATGACCCACCTCGTTACTGCTAGTGTCGGAAATGACGTCATCTCCGTCCACATGCGCGTCCTCGTGCTCCATGGTGGCCACTCGCGATTGTCTTCTTTTATTTTTTGTGTTACGGTTTTTATTTTATTTTTTTCAAGGCCAACGGCTTAATTTGTAGAGAAGAAAACGTTACACGTATGATGTTCTAACCCTTTCCCCCCATTTCCTTCTCCTTTTCTTTCTCTCCTCCTCTTCCTTCTACTCTTGAACTATTCCACCAACCGTGGTGATGGTGGTCTTACGCTTCTAGCCTCAAACTTCGTGAAGTTTAAATGAGCCTCCTACCCTCTTACGCAACTTTGCTTTGTGTCATCCTAATCCTCCTCCCAACGGTTGCAAGGAGTTCTTCTAGATTTCCTACCTAATCTCC
Source organism: Pseudisothecium myosuroides (assembly GCA_951799445.1). Classification (NCBI taxonomy): domain Eukaryota; kingdom Viridiplantae; phylum Streptophyta; class Bryopsida; order Hypnales; family Lembophyllaceae; genus Pseudisothecium; species Pseudisothecium myosuroides. The sequence continues at coordinate 4,446,202 of OX637288.1, read as the reverse complement.
TAGCTAGGCACTATTTATCGTCTCTCTCCTTTCCACTCCTATAACACATCCTCCTCCCTAATTTCCTTCCATTGTGTGTAGGTGTGAGTGGTGAGAGGAAACAATTTTGTGTGCAGGTACGGTGGTGCTCCGCTCTTTTTTCCCCTCTCCCTTTTTTGGTTTAGACCCTAATCCTACTCCTTCCCTAGCTAGTAATAGGTTAGTCCCACATCTTTGTTGTGTTTTAGTTTTGATTTTTTTGTTTTAGTTTGAGAGAACCCAAAAACCAGAAACCAAAAGACCAAAAATTGAGTTCAAAAAGGGGGCGACCGATCTGGCCGGGTGCTGGACCATCGGCCTGCCTACTTGCCTCCCGGCTGGCTGGCTAGGGGCTGGTCAAAAATTAATTTAATTAATTAATTTTTTTTTTAATATGTTTTTTTTTTCCCGCTGGTTGGCTTCCGATGTTGCTGCTGCATACTGGCTCCTGATGTTGCTGCTGTATGCTGGCCCTGATGTTGCTGCTATAGCTGGTCCTGATGTTGCTGCTGTATGCTGGCCCTGATGTTGCTGCTATAGCTGGTCCTGATGTTGCTGCTGTATGCTGGTCCCGACGTTGCTGGCTGTATAAAAACTAGATTTCCAGCTAGGCTAAAAAGACTGAATTTTTTGCTAAGGCTATTTTAAGATTTTCGGCTAGGCTAAAAAGACTGGATTTTTTGCTAAGGCTAATTTAAGATTGGATTTTTGCTAAGGCTAGGGGGGAATAAAACTTCGGGGGTACTAAACTTACTAAGACCTTGGGAACAACTAAACTAAATAAAACTTTGGAAGACACTACCCTAGACAAATGCAAAGGAACCTACATATCTTGGAAGCTAAACTCTGGAGGTTTCCACAAAGGTCTTGGAAACTAGACTTTGGAACTAAATACGGGGTAGGTGCAAAGCTTCGCCGTCAAATTGGTTTTAACATCAACTTTAGGACTTCTTGACACCCCGGGGGTTCAAAGCTCCGCCGTCTACACTTTTAACACACGCTTTAGGACTTCTACTTTGTCACTAGTTCAAAGCTTCGTCGTTTCCCAGGGGGGTCCACACAAGGAGAGAGACTTTAGAAGAGGGAAAACTAAACCTTTAAAGAAAACACACACACAGGGTCAAAGCTTCGCCGTCCCGGAGGGGGGTCCACTCAACAAGGAGAAGATTAGAAGAAAGTTTGGAAGAAAACTTAGCAAAACATGTACAAGGAGGTCCAAAGCTTCGCCGTCCCGGAGGGGGGTCCACTCAACAAGGAGAAGATTAGAAGAGGGTTTGGAAGAAACTTTGGCAAAGCATGTACAAGGAGGTTCAAAGCTTCGCCGTCCCAAAGGGGGGTCCACTCAACAAGGAGAATATTAGAAGAGGGTGTAAGAAAAAACACAAAGAGGAAAACACACAAGTTAAACCACGTGGCAACACAAAGCTCACACGCTAAAGGCCCCCCAAAGCGGCATCGCCAAGGTACGGTGGGGGGTGACTTTAGGATTAATGCAAGATACAAAAAAAAAGACTCTTAACTTCACAAGTTAGATCACAACACGTACAAGAGGGAGAGAGAGGCTCTCCACTTACAACAAGGTACCAAAAACTTCACAAAAGAGTACACAAAGCAAGGTAGAAGAACCCCCAAAGACCTTCAAAGCTTGAAAATAAGCAACAATGGAGCCAAAAGTGCTCCGAAAACACCGTAGAGGTTTTTGGCTTCAAACGCCAAAATATCCAAAATAACTTGGACCCACGGACCCAAAACAAGAATTGGGGGTGTTCTAGAGAGAGAAATGGGGCCCTTATATAGGTTTCCAAGGGCTCATCCCTCCCTCTAGAGTTCTAAGGTAACCTTATCAACGGGGATTTTCATCCTCATTCTCAAAGATTTTCATCCTACATCCTAAATTTCTACTTCTATCATCAATGCTGGACCAACATCCTAACTTTTGGAGATTAGCTCCAATTGCCAAACGGATTGCGCCGTTGGATCCAGATCGCCGTGTTTAGTCCTAGATCCCTCTACCCCCTGGATCGAGGCCAAAAACCCATCGTAGGCTAATTTAGTTTAAAAACCAAATCGTGGTAAAATCCTAGATCTTGGGGGTCTCCTATTTTGAAAAATGTGAATAGCCTAGGGTCTCCGGTAGGTGCAAGAGAGTCGGGAAGGACTTTTGGTTGACTTCGTTTCGCCATCGTATGGTCCCGGAATGCCGGTCAACGTGGCGGGGACCCCGCCACGTGGATAATTCCCGAGGAATCTCGCCGGTTCGGGTACTTGCTGCTATCGGAATGTCGTGAAACTTCACGAAGCGCATTATTAACATAAAACAAGCTAGTCTAATTTTTAGTGAGATTTTATTGTAACCTGGGTAATTTCCATGAAATTCCCGTTGGAGGTTAGGAGGGTTGACCACCCGAAAAAAGGTTCTTCTGCAAGTCGGAAGATGCCGGGATTTTTCACGTGACCTCTCAGGGAGTCGCATGAAAGACGTGCGGGTGCGTTTCCGTACCTGGCACGATTGGTCAATGGAGATTTAAACTGGGCATCTCCTTGAATTAGCGACGGTGCGGGAATCTTCTGCAGGTGGAGGAATCTTGGCAAACCGATTTCGCCGTTGGACTCCTGGCATGGGATTCACCCTAGAACACCATCCTTGGGCTGTAGATTCCTCCACGGGCCCAGTCTTGCGTGAGTGGCTCCTACATGCTAACAATCGGGATTTTGGGAATTCGTCGATCTAATGGGGAATTCTAAATCTAACTCTAGGACCCGACCTAGTGGCCTCGCTGTGGATCCCTCGGACCGACCTAGCCATGAATCGCCACATTCATGGTGGGATTTAGCCCTTTTGGGGCTGTGTGACTTGAATCCTCCAAATCTAACCTTTTCGTTATTTCTATACTATTTTTAGGCAAGGATTGGGGGATTCTAAGTAAAAAACACAAATCTAGACCAAATACTATGATGGGTATGACACAACCCTATTTCGGTTCTACACTTTTTTTTATGGATTTTTCTATACTTTTATCAACTTTAACTTGCAAATTTCCAAAAAAATAATTCTACGAGTCCCAAGTGACAAATTGGGAGCTCACACTTGCAGGCTGGCTGACGCGCGATCAAACTCCCTCATCCGATCATCCCACCCAAATAAGTGTAAAGCATATTTCGAACCATATTTATCTATTTATATTCCTCAACCTAGTGTTTCCTTGTTTTTGACTATCTGCCATTGTTAAATTTGAGTATGCCGTGGTTGATAGCGAGTGAGTCGATCATGGCGTGCGTTAACTCGAATTTCTAAGTGATGGAGGATTTGTTTCGCGATTCCACTGACAAGCAGAGAGAGAATTATATCTTTCACAATGCATTAGGTGTGCCGATGCACTACATACTTTGCTAGATGCATTCTAATGAGGTGTAGCTCGATTGCGACCTTCTTGCCACTGACATATGAATGTTTGGCACTCAAAACTGTCTGTAGATATGTTTCCCACAACAGTACAAGACTAGAAGCATGAGAACGTTGAAGCATGAGAACGTTGAAGCATGAGAACGTTGTTGATGAGAGCATCATTGATGCGTCTTGAGGTCCCGGCTAGCGTGCTTCTTGCCTCTTAGTGGACCGTACGGTTCGTTTTCATTGAAAGGTGTTAGTTTGTGAATGATGCTGAAAGGGAGGATTTAACTTAATTGATGCCAAATGAGAGAAACTCGGATCATGCCAGTCTATAAATTATGGATGTTTGGCAATCAAAGCCGGACTGTGTACTTGTCTAGGCCTGCCAACCTTTTTGTCTGTAACGTCTTTAAGATCAGCAATTTTCTCACGGATGAACCATGTCTGCGGACGTAGTCAATTGCAATCATGCAAGATTAAAAATCTTAGATGGATCCCAGGGTCCCAGCTCTATGTTTATATACTGATTTCTTTTGTCCTTGCTGTTCTTTTTCATGCAGTGAATGAATATGCAGTTTTGAAGGGAGACTTGCATGCGGTGTGAATAAATATGCAGTTTTGAAGGGAGACTTGCATTCATTGAAAGGAAGACAAAGATGCCATGTCATCGCCATGAGGAATGCACGAGGTCCCCAATTACTGTGCAGCGAAGTTTCTCCGCTTTGAAAATGTCACGGACATATGTGCTGTTAGTTGACTCTTTTCTGATTGCTGCAATTGTTATCCATTCAGTTGTCCATAGTTTCCTCAAAGTCAGTTGTCACTCATATGTTTTATTAATTAAGAGTGTCATATAAACATTTTAAAAATGGATAACGCTGTTGGATCTTATACATGTGTGAATGATTGAGTTTCAAGACCTGATCATGTTACTGTATTATTTCGGATGCACGTGCGCATGTTCGGTTTGCTGAAGGAGTCAAATGATGCTCTTGCAATCTGAAGCGGAGTGAAATATCCATCTCCGGACTGGCTCTTAGATCTACAATGCCACAATTTGGAAATACCATTTTGAATCAACATAATACATTAAATTCACTTCTGTAGATACATAGCACACACAGACTTTAAAATTATGGTATATCTGACATGCGGCATTGTTGGTCTAAGAACTGGTTCGGATGTGGAAAAAATGGAGGAACATACAAATTGTCATTTGACACTGAACCGTCTTCTACGACATTGCAGGTCAAAAGAGTTGGATGAAATTCCGGGGAAAATGTTAACCTTTAGTCCATCGTGACAACTTGTATTACGGGTTTGGTTCAATTTAAAGGCCCAAAGTATTGATTGGGTAGAGTGAGTAACCAATCAACAAACAAGTACATACTATGAAACCCAAATCTGCAAAAACGTTTAGTATAATTATGTTGTTCATGGATTTATGGTTGTGCACAGTTTATATTTCAGAATGTAGTGCACTGTCTGCTTGAAGAACATCCCATCAAGAAACCAATTTTTTTTTGCTAAGACCTTCCAAAATTGATTGTAGATTGAACATTACAAATTGCAAAAATTATATTTTTTAAAGCTTAAAAATTGGACTTTTAATTATATTGGTTTTGAAAGATTTTGAATTTATTAAATAATTTTATGTTGAGGTAAAAGTCTTGCTAAAAAATTCATCGACAAATAATAAGAAATTCAAGTCTTTGCTGCATCAATCTTTTCCTCTGACAAACTTTACTCTAATTGTACCTAAAATTGATCAAATAATTAAGCATTTGAGTTTTTGAGTATAGCATTTAGTTTTAAAATGCCTTAATTTTTTATATGAGTAAAAGGAAGACTGCAAATTATCATATTTTGGACATGATATAAATAAACTATACATTTTTAAATTATTAAATATTGGTGTAACCAAAGATGATCCTAAGCTCTCATCTTTGTACATATTTTAGGAGAGAATGTAGATGTAATGGTCTTCAAATTAAGTCGGTGTACCATGGCAACAAAGCACCAAGACTTCAACTATCAAATTTCAACTATTGAATCAAATTAAAGCTAATCCTCCAAAAGTTATGCATAAAATTAAGTAAATTGAATGTGGATTTGTGGAGAAAATACACATTTTGTTGTCAAAAGTTGAACTTATGTCCTATTACAAGAATACCATATCATCCATTGGATGCCAAAACGTCCTTGTCAATGTTTAAGGGTTTAAAAAGCTCTTAGCAAAATTGATCACATTTAATGAAAGTTTAATTTTGAAGTCTATACACAAATACAAAAGAAACTTTGAACACATGTCCAAGACAAAGATCTTGTTATTTTTGAATTTTTGAATATTTGTGTAATCTAGAAGGTGATTTTAGATTCCAATTTGTAAATCCTAATTTGTTTTTTTGGAATAGAAAATTTACAATGAAAACCAAAGTGGCAAATATGATATCTAATCATGGGATGCTTATAAATGATAATTTTTTTTGAAAAATATAGAAAAAAATTATATAATATTTTTAGTAGTTATAAGATAATACCTGAGTTATAAATCTTGAGTGTTTTGGATTTACAACAAAAAAAATAATGGCAAGAAAAAGAAAACCTCCCTAAAAGATGTGAGTGCATTGCAAAAAAAAAATTGTCAATAATTTAAAAAAGTTAAAAATTTCTTCATTGATTGTAGATTAAATATTATATATAAAACTCTAAAAGACATGTTCAACATTTTTTGTTGAACGATTCTTTAATATGTCAAAACTAGGAATATTTTGCCAATATTCTACAATATATACATTAAATACCAATTTCGTTAAAATGGCGGTATTCCATTAAAATGGCAAATTTTGAGGTGCTTGCCTATATTTATATATGTCCTAGATGTTTGAATTCTATACCAATCCTAGATATCATAAATCTATATTTGTCTTAGATTTTTTAGAATGTGTGGTCTGAAATCTATACTAGTCTTAAATTTTTGAAATCTATGTTAGCTTTAGATGTCTCAAATCTATATATGTCCTAGATGCCAAACCTCCTCTCCGCCATTTTAACGGAATTTGAAAGCACCTCCATGTCAAAATGGCATGTGGAACACCGCCATTTTAACGAAATTGACGTTATTTTTGTCCGTTTAGTTTAATTATTTTTTAGCAAAAGTAATTTCCTAAAATTTCCACATCCACTTTAGAATTGTTTTTTGCCGACTTTAGAATGTAAACCTTCTTCTCGCCCAATTTGATAAAACTGAGGAAGGGATTTGGGTGAATGGTGAGGAAGACCTTGATTAAAGAGGAATCTTATCTCAAAGACCGTGAACTAACCATGGCCTGTACACTTCACGCTTTCTTGGCTTTGCTAGGCCGGCCGGCGCTTCTTCTACTACCACCATCGTTGTTGTCACCGCAGCAGCGAGCAAAATGGCATTGCGAGTTATTAGGTCATGATCCATGCCACTCAGACCGTTCCATGGCTGCAACACCGAGTACAACGAGAAGCGGATATATATATATATATATATATATATATATATATATATATATATATATATATATATATATATATATATATATATATATATATATATATATATATATACATATCTTATAAAATTAAATCGGTCTGACCAAGACTTAATTAAAAAATTAAATCGGTCTGATACAAGTACCTATCTATGAATCTTTTGAAATCTAGAACCTCTTGTATAAGATGAGGGATGACGGGTTGTGTTTCACAGTCCATGAAGGACTTCATTAACCTTGGGATCGTAGGGTAATCATTTGTCTTCAACTTGGTGCTCCAACAACCAAAGAGAGCATCAATGTCCTCATGAATGTGCCCCGTGCAATGAGAAAATTTATATAAATCTCGCAAAAAACGACTCTATACACAAGAAGAGAGCAAAATGCAAAGACCTACCTATTCTTGTTGTCTCCGGAGGCATTGTCAAGCTGAAGGGTCAATGTTGGAGGAAGAGGCTGAGCTTGGACCACTTCTTCTGGTCGAGGATGGAGGGACTCCACACAGACTTCCGAGTCCTTTAATAGGGTCGCTGACAAAATGGAACGGCTAGAACCTTCATTAGGAAAAAAATGATCCCTCAAAGGGGCTGCTTCCCTTTGAAGAGTTCCCTTCAATGGAACTCACAGCCCCTTTGAGGGACAATGGCCACTCTTCATCATCATTGATGAATAGTGGCCACAATAAAAAAATATTATTATTTTTTTAATATTTAAAAATATTTAAAAATATAAAAATTATAATAAAAATATTTAAATAATATTTAAATAATATTTAAATAATATTTAAATAATTAAATAATAAAATTTCAGAAATAGCAATCCGACATGGCACCATTCATGCCAGCATCAAATCTGAAAATTCTGAATTTCGTATTTTTTTTAATATATATATATTTTTAATATTTTTTTAATACTTTATTTGAACAGTGCTGCGCTGTTCCTGCACTGTTCCTGCGCCATTCTGGCCCTTTGCCGAGCAGAAAGACGGGAAATTTTTTTTTTTTTTTTTTTTTTTTTTTTTGCTTTTTTTTTTCGGTGGGCGTTCCCAGCCGTTCCCTTGCTGTCCGGAAGTCGCAGCCCCTTGCAGGGCTCAAGTTTTTCCTAATGCAACCTTAGAAAAGAATTCACGGGATGAATACTTAGGTTCGGACTACAAGTTGCGTAAGAGTTGTGCGATCGACCCTACTGTGTGGTTCAAATCCGTCGGGAAGATGTCTAATCTGAAATGTGCATAGCGAATGTCTCCATGCCCATGAGCAATCATACCGGTGACAACCACTGTCATCTTCATATAAGAATCTGTCTCCTTGTTTTTGTGAGAAAAATGGAGAGAAGCTGTTTCTGAGTGATCCATTTTGTCATGGATTAATGGATTATAGTAAGAACCTTCTCTGGGTACTTCTCAGACAAGCTTCGATTCGCACAATAGAGCTCTCAATGTGCCCTTTGTCCCTCACGGTGGGTTTTTAATTTCCTAGACCACACTTCTTGAGTTCGAGATCGAGGAGTGCAAGCACTTCTCAACTATTTGTACCTATCGCATTGCCCACAACGAGCAAAACTATCACCCCGAGCGAGGTTTGGGAGCATACTCAGGGAATGACACCCTCTGAATGTTGCTGAGCCCGCTTGTCGATGCAAGCGGCAACTCAAATGCTGCATTGACTTCATTAATCTCGGACAACTTGTCCCTCCATTGAAATGCAAAAGGCAACACCATGGATGCAACCTTCTCCCCTGATTCCAAAGTCTTAGACTTGTGAGGCATTGGATCTGCATCATTCTCCACTGATAAATGAAGAGTGGCGGTGGCTTGCAAAGTATGTATCCAAGGTTTCTTTAAACCTAGGTTACCATGATGCTTTGGTTTCTTGTCTTTTTTTGACATTCCTTTGTACCTATAGAAGATAGCCTTCGAGATTCCATGGATGGTCCGCCAAGCAGTGGGACACACTTCAACGCGACCCAACACTATAAGAAAGCTCTGTTTTAGGCGATGTTCTGTGTGAACATGGTTTGTTTATTGTAACAGTAGAACGTCAAAGATTTGAAGTCGTTCTGAAGAAGAATTTTGTGAATTGTTCTCCGAAGCAGAAGAGAACAACGGAATGAAAAACCTTCTGCATTTCAAAACGTCGTTGTTTCTATGAACGGCCTTCAGCATGTGTTCATGCTTTTCCTAAACGTTGGAGTGGAAACACGTAGTATACGGTTTTTTTAGTTGTTTTACGAACCAACTGCCATATGGGAATGAGAAAACCTTTAAAAACCTTAAATGACTTCAAGTGATTTCTTACAATATCATATACTCTTTGACATTGCTAATTTGTACCTCGGAAGATGTCATATTCAACGGACGTCTCCGTTAATTTCTGGTGATATCTGGAGTTATGTTCAACATCTATTTCAACAGGGTGAGTAACCAAAACCCAAAAAGTTCTTAGAGATTCCAACGTACAATATTGTGCCAATTGTGCGTCTGCTTGTTATTGACGCAAATTCCACAGAGTAATGTTTCATTGCATTCGTCATCTACTGTGATGCTCACTGAATTAACAATATTGACACTATTCACTCTGCAATTCCAGCTCCTCTCCACGTTAGGCAACTCTACGCTCTGATGTCCTAATGTGCGAACCACTTGTTCTCAACGGAAGTCTACGTGGTTCCGTTTCTAGCACTACGGGTTGCAAACCCACAAACTCTGCATCGTTACCTACGTTCAGCATTCTTGGCATGGGGGACATGAACAAGGGTTCAGTCCGCCTACCAATGAGCCCTCAAGTTAGCACTTAGAGCTCTAGGTTTATTTTTCGCGATTTATTGTTAGTTTTTAGTGTTAATTCATGCAAAATAGCATGAATTAGTAGTTGAGAGGAGTTTGGTAGAAGTCCCTACCAGGTTAGTGAATAATTGTCTTAAAATCATGGAAAACACAAAATACTCTGCTTTTCTATGTTTAGGTCTTAGGTAGTGTCTTAGAGTCCATATTTACGTTTTAGAGAGATGTGAGGATTGAGAATTAGCTAGTTCTAGTGTCCTGTCCATGTAAAACTCGATATGTGAGTACATGTGACAGCCTGGCTGAATCATAAGAGTCTATGTTCAGGTTAGAAGTGTCTAGATCCAATTCATGTGGAATTTGAACTAGTTATGTGAAGACCTGCAACTGTTGAAGAATACGAACCAGAATGCAAAGTAGAAGAAAGGCGAGGTGATTGGAGCTTACAGAAAGGTGCTTTTAGGGTAAAAGCATGCCAAGAAATCAACAGCGGAGCTAATCATCCACGACAAACCCCGGGTACCAGATTAATTTCTCCCTCGGACGGAAATTATTAAGGAACTGCTAAATTTAGCATCCTTATTGGAGGTTTGGTTTTGCCCTTAGCTTTTGAACACTTCCTAGAAGATTGCCCAAAAGTTTTGGGATTTTACAAAACTCCACGATGACTCCATGGGAAGTCAACCGCCTTTGAAACTGATAGTAATTTTATAGAAATTATCCAGAGTGTGGTAAAATCTCACTAAAAATTAGATTAGAGTTTTATATAATAAATAAGTGACCACTCAAGTTTGAATACTTTCCGATAGCCAAAAGTACCAAAATCGGAAACGACATCGAATTTAACAAGAATTTACAACATGGCAGCGGGTTAACCGACGAACCAGGAGCTGGCGGTGTCCGAATGTTGCAAACAAGGAATGTTTTCTTACTCTCACGAACCTTCCAGGCAACCCTAGCTAGTCAGTTTTCTCGAGAAATTCAAATTCCATTAGTTGGGATTTTGACTTTTCTTTGAAATTACCGTTAGTGGTTTTTACGAGTATTTACAACCTGGAAGTTGGGAGTACGGGGTTCCCTAAACTAATTGAGGTCTTCTGAAAACGATGGCGCAATCGGTTTTCAATTTGGAGTTGTTCTCAAGAAGATAGGAAGAGTTCAGTCGTAACGTTGATTTTTTTAGAGTAATTAGCGGTAATTCAAGGTTATTTCACAAAATATCTTGGTGAAAGTCAAAAATTGGATTTAGTTAAGATTTCAAATCTTTCCTTTAAAAGCCAATTTAGATTAAATTAAAAATATTTGGAAATATCCTAGGGTTGTTTGCAAAATATCTCAAAGTCAAAATAGTTAATTTCTTAAATATCTTTGGGAAAATCTTAGATTTTATTTTGGACAAGATTTCCTTTCTAATTAAGGCTTGTTCTAGAAAATTCTAAAGATTAAACAAAGATTATTTAGAAAATATCTTAGGGTAGTTTAGAATTTAGCTTAGGGTAGTTTTTGAGTAAGAAGACCAAATATCTCATGGTAAACTAAGTGGTGGGGCCTTCTAGCGAGTATATAAGGCCTCCCCGCGAAGTTTCAACCCCCCCCATTACACCATTATCTGCCTACCGACACTCTGTCGGAGTGTAGAGACTCTCTTGTTCATTTTGCTTACCGGCTTAGTCGGAAGCATTTAGTTAGACCAAATTTGGTCATCTTTTGCTCATTTTGCGTTCTTTGCCTTCTTTTAGTGGAGGAATTGGTTAGAGGACTCGGGGTTCCCTTTTCAACCATCAAAACCACACTAAAAATCATACTTTTGGAAGATTTCATCCTCCAAAACTTGCATATCATCTTGTGCGTACTAATTTTGTGTTTTGTAACAGCCATTGAGTTACTTAGAATTCTTAAAGCGGTGAAGCTAGTCTTTACCAAAAGATTCTAATACTCAAAACACCGGCCAACTTCATTGTATAACAAAGTTTGGTTTGACTTAATTCCTAATTTTCAGTTTAAACACTTTCATGTGTACCTCATTTAGGAATTAAAACTATTGGAGACCTTGGGAACTCTTTTAATCCTTAATGTTCGGTTTAAACACTTTCATGTGTACCTCCTTTAAGAATTGAAACATTCCTGCATCCACTTGGAACTATAATTTACGAGTTGAGCTTGGGGTTGCTCCCGCACGGCGAAGCTTTGACCTTAAAACAATTTACCTTGAAGGGAGAAAGTTTGGGAAAAAACTTGGTCGTTGGGCTACTTAAGCCAAAATACCACATCAAGTGGTTCCTTTTCTTCCGCCATACTTTGCTCACTTTGTTTTGTTTTGCTTCCATTGCCAAATTGTGGATTTAGTGATAGTTTAGTCTTTGCCATAGTTAGTTTATCCTTGCCTTAGTTTAATTTATCTTTGTTTTAGTATAGCTCACTCGTTTAGTGTATCACAAAAACCCCAAAATATTGCCTAGATTAGTTTGTTGCTTAGTGAAGTTTCCAAAATACCTTAATTAGATTTATTTTGCTTAGATTATCCCAAAAAATCCCAAAAAAACCTTAGTTTAATTGCTTTGCTAATTATCCAATAAAACCCAAAATTATCATTAACTTAGTTGCTTTGCTTAGTTTATTTAATCCTCTTTTGTGTTAGTTTATTTAGGAACTAGAAATAGTTTAGGACCGGATTTTGAACCAACAGTAAGACCAGATTTCAAACCAGCAGTTAAGACCAGATTTCTGACCAACAGTTGGGAACCGGACTGGCGGGTATTGGAATTGGATTGGCGGGTATCGAAGCCAGACTGCGGGTATCAGAGCTGGACTGTGGGTATCAGAACTGGACTGCGGGTATCGGGACTGGACTGGCGGGTATCGGGAGTCGGGAACGTGAACGGGAGCGTGGCCAATTACGGACAGCCACGTGGCAGCCCAAGGAACCGGCAACCATCCAGGCAGACCAACAATCCATCTCGGCAGTCTTTGATCAACCAGCAATCATCTCGGCAGTCTTTGATCAAACCAGCAACCATCTCAAGCACTCTTTGATCAAACCAGCAACCATCAGGTCCATTTCTCAAGGCAAATTCTCGTTTGAATTAATCAAGTTTCAATTAAAAGATCACAAGTAGAAATTGAGGAGTTGAAGGAAGAGGCTAAGTCAAGCACCTACATTCATTACTAAAACTCTCATAACAAATTTCAAGTCGAATTGAATAAGGGAACCATACGGACGTGAAGACATACAAAATCGAAGGAAGAACCTCACAACAGAAACAAATTGTGAATGAGTGGAAGTGAGAGAGAAAGAAGAATAAGAAAACGAAGTGGCAGCTTGGGAATGAATTAGATTAAAAAACTAATTTTTCCTAGAGAATCTAACTATTCATGTGTGCTTGTTGTTTTGTTTTTCACTATTCATTTTGGATTTGGCACGGTTTTTAATTTTTTTTCTATTCATTTTTTTTTTTTTTGTGCTTTTACTATTCATTTTAGATTTGTTTTGTTTTTTTATTCCGTTACTATTCATCCACTATTTAATTCGGGACAAATTGTTTTTGTTTTTATTCTTTCTTTACTATTCATCCACAATTCATTTGGACTAATTCTTTAGTTTTATTCCTTTTACTATTGAAGAATTTTTTTTTTTCTATCAATTAGTATTTTTGGAAGGAATTAGTTGGTTTTGTTGACTTGGATTTTGTTTTATTAGGCCTAATAAGCCAAATAGGAAAAAATAAAAGGTCAACAAAAATAATAGATTAATTCAACAAAAATAATAAACTAATGAATAACAAACAAAATTGACTTTTCATTGGAATATTATTAAATTGGAAGGTATTAATCTTTTAAATTAATTCTTAATTAAAACAAATATTCAAGGTGGTTGGAAATAGGGCCTTGAAGTTTATTTTAACTCAAAGAATTACTTTAAAATCAACTAAAACCCATTAGAATTTAATGTAAAATCCTAAACTCAAAGGAATTAAGTTAAAAACATACACTAACCCTTTTAATTGTAGGAAATTAGTCAGAGAAGATGTAGGAAAGAGATTTCCACACATTTTGACACCAAACTCTCATCCAGCAGGAGAAGCACACATGATGGAGGACGACGGCTATCTTGAGACCATTATGCTAGTGATCTGCGATGACGGGACTATGGACCCAGAGGTATGTTAATTTTACCCTTTGCTTTTGCTTTGTTTTTGTTTTCAAATTGAAGTTAGAATCTTTGTTATTAGAAGTTAGTTTTTTAGATTAGAATTTTAGAGTTTAAGTTAGATTTAGAACCTAATAAGTAATTTAGAAGTTATAAAACCAAATCATACTTAAAATTTAATCCCATAAAAAACTAATAATTAACCATAACCACACAATTGGGTGATAATTTAAGATTTTCATCCAAAAGAATCTTTAAAGAATCTTTTTAAGTAGGAATCAGACAAGAAATCTATAAAGATTCCAAAATCCCTTTTTACTTTTGAAAATACTTTGTTTTTGAAGGATAAAAGGTTGGATGAAGTTTGAGACCAATTTCGGATGAAAAACATCCAATTCGGTCAAAATTCCAATTAAACTTAAGAATTCATAACTTAAAGGAACTAATAACTTAACCTTAAAATTTAGAATTATTTCAAGTTAATTTGCTATTTTAGATTAGTAGATGAAAGTTAGCACAAGTAAGGGGCCAAACTTTACCCGTGGTAACTTTTGATAGGAATCTTGAAATCTAGTTTTCTTTCTCATTCTGGGAAGGGAAAATTATATTCTAAAAGGCTACTTAGATACAATTTTAGTTAGATTAGATTTTGCTTTCTTTTTCCCATTTTACTTAACTATAACCTTTTTAACTAGTTAACCAATAGTTTTTCTTAGAATTAGTGGATTTTTTACAAGATTATCAGTCACAAAAAATGTCCATTGCTTGGAAGGCGAACACTTATTTAGGAATACCCAATTAGGAGTAAATCTCCAACAAAACAGCCGCTAGAGCCCGTGTGTAACTTTCTAACTCAAGGGTGGAGTTAGAAATACTCACACTACCCCTTACATCCGTTTTGCACACTACCTTTCTGCTTCGTTTGTGAGGGTCATCTGAGAAGATCACCTGCTGACAGTGTAGTGGGATTGCAAATGAATTGGCTTGTACTTTGCCATCTGTGAGCTCCCAATTCGTCACTTGGGACTCATAGTTTTCTTTTTTCCTAAATTTGGTAATTTAAGTCATAATTATATACAAAAAACCCTAAAAAGAGTGTAAAATCAAAATGGGCATGTTACATACCAATATGCCCTTTCGTCCTAAATAACCTTTTATCCTTAGAATAGCCCTAAAATCCACTTGTAAATAGGTTAGAACCACAGAAGTAGTGGGAGCTAGTAGGTTGAGGGTTCTTACCCCAAAATAGCCTAAAATCACTGTGCATGTGACTGTGCTTGGCTAAATTGGTCTGAGGGAAGTCTAGAGAGATTCTTAGACAGATTCCTCGAGAAAGGTTTCAATTTCCCCATCCCATCGACGAATAGTAGAAACCCCAATTGTTAGCATGCAGGTGTCACTTTCTCAAGACGGGCCAGTGGAGGAATCAATGGTCACCGGATTGTGATCTTGGGTCGGAACCATACCTGGAAGTCAAAAGCGAAATTTATTCGCCAAGATTCCCCCATATGCGGAAGATTTCCTGACTACCGGTAAACCAACAGAGGTGTCTTTTTACCCTCTTTATCAAGACATGCAAGATCAAGAAGTGAACTTGCACATATCTTGGGAAACTCCATGAGAGGTTCCCTAAGAAGTTTCGAAATTTTCTGGACTGAAGAAATACCCCTTCCGGACGGTCAACCGCCTAAAATCACGATGGAAAATTCACGGTAATTATTCAGGTGGCGGTAAAATCTCACTAAAAATTAAGTTAGCTTCTTTTACGCTAATAACGCGCCCCGACAAGTTTCATGGTGTTTCGATAGCGGGAGATGGCCGAATCACCGACATTCCTTTGAATTATCCACGTGGCGAGATTTACGTGGAGTTGGTTGGCGTCCCAGGATCACACGAAGTCGGAACAAAGTCAACAAAGGATCTTTTCTTACTCCCAAAGACCTCCCAGACCACCCTATCTAGTCACCTTTGTCAGAAAAGGTAACCTCCAAAAAGTAGATTTTTACCTCTTTTATTGACTCTAGTTGGCGATCGTTTACGGTGGGATTTTGGTATTAGAATAGGGAGTAGGGGCAAACCAAGATGAAAAATGGCCTTTTGAAGCCAATGGCGCAATCGGTTTTTGATTTGGAGTTGATCTCCAATAGTTAGAGTTTTGGACCAACATAAACCCCAAAATAGGTGAAAATCCTAAAAGATAAGGATGAAAATCCAAGTTGATAGGGTTACCTAGGTTGAAAGAGGGGAGGTGAGGGCCTTGGGAAACCTATAAAAGGGCCCTCATTTCTCTCCAAAGCCCCCCCCCATGCTTGTTTTGGGGTCCGTTGGGTCCACATGATCGTGGATATTTTGGCGTTTTAGCCAAAAACCTTGAACGGTGTTTGTTGGGGCATTTCTTGGCCTCATTGTTGTACTTTTCTTGAGCTCTCATCTTCCTTGAGGTGTTTTTAGGGTGGGATATACAAGTTAGGTTCTAGTTTGCCGTACCTTGTGATTAAGGAGGTCCTTGTGAGTATTTCAAGTCATTGCATTAATCCTAAAGCACCCCCCACCATATCTTGGCGATGCCGCTTTGGGGGGCCTTTAGTATGAGTCATTTAGAGAACTAACTGTGAGCGGTCACTAACTCATTCCGATCCATTAACCCTCGGCGGCAAGTGGTGTTGATTCCTTTTGTTGTTAAAGTTGTGGTGGTAATAGCAAGACTTAGCCCCCATGGCGGAACTTTGAACTTGGTTACGTTGTTTAGTCCCAATTAGTGTGTTAAAATCCCTGATACGGCGGAGCTCTGACTTTAAGAGTCTTTTTAGAAGTCCCAAATCCGGTGTTAAAAACTGGAATACGGCGAAGCCTTGAGCCTCCCCGATTGTCGTACCCAAAGTTTAGTTTCCAAAAGAGTATGGAAGCTAACCAAAGTTTAGTGTCCAAAAGATTAGACAGATAGTTCCCATCACCTAGTTACCCTCTTGTAGTGGTTACAGAGAACAGAAGTTATTAAATAGACTAGTAGGGATTCTCCCCTTACGGAAGGGACCCTCCCCTCTTCTTTCCTTTGTTCCTTTTTTTTCGCATATGTTTTTTTTTTGTTTTTTTTTGGTGATTAGGCAGCCCGACAACCCAAGGCAACCCGAGACCCCAGAGACCCCAGTATTCAGGCAATCCAAGCCCAGTATTCGGCAGCCCAAAACCTCTAGTATTTAGGCAACCCAAGCCCTAGTATTCGGCAGTCCAAGTCCCAGTATTCAGGCAGCAAGGTAGCCAAGGCAACCGGCAGCCCGGCGCCGCCATGTGGCGGCCGGCCATTGGCCTGGCCCGGTCCCTCTCCGGAGGCTCCCCCCGCTCAGCCCCGCTCCAGCCCCGCTCTAGGCCTTGCTCCGCCCCACTCGTGGCTCCAAACTTGTTTTATTTTTATTTTTTCCCATCATTCATAAACGTCAACAACTCAAAAGTAGGAGGTAGATTAGGCTAGAATATAAAGGCAAGGGATAGAAGGGTTAGGATAGAAATTAGAGGGGAAAATATTGTAGGAGGAATCTAATCAAGGTTGGAAAAGCTAGTAAAAGAAGGAGAAGAATAGAAGAGGAAGAAATAGCAGTTAGGGTAAGGAACCTCCACTAATTGGAGGAAAGAAGGCCCTCACACACCACACGCTCACACCCACTCAAATCACGCCTCTTCAAAAAACACTCACACGCCTCAAAAGCACAAAACAACGCTTGGGAAAGACAACCAAGAAGAATGCTTTAGTAGGGAAGATGATGAATAGGGTGTAGATTAACAAAAATCCCACAAGGCATTGTGAGCCATCGATTGCTCTTTGCGTAAGGGAAAAAGAAACAAATGCGTCATTTGCATTATTGGGAGTAGTTGGTAGACATTAAGGGCATGTAAGAGAATAGTGTATAAGGAAAAGGATAGAAGAGGAAGGAAAAGAGAATAGCTAGGCAAGCCAAGTTGGAATTTCTAATACAAAGTGGTCACTTCCACCAACAAAAGAACAAGTTACCAAGATGGCAACCGGGGGGGACCTAAGCGACTTAATTCGCGATCTCCAATACGAGGTGGGCCACTAAAACTCCCTCGCAATTTAAAATTTCCAAAACTAGCACTTGTTAGGAAGGCCGAGAGCTAGAGTAGGCAAGAGGAAAATTCAGGTTAGAATTGAGTCTAGAATCTTATAGGAGAGGTCCAGAGGTTTCCAAAAACCTAAAATACACCCAAATCCAAGCTAAAACGAAGAAGTTATGAACGGATGAAGTTAAGGAGTCATATTGGATGAAACTTAGCAAAATTCATCCAAGGAGGTTATTAGGAACCCAAAAGTGGAATTAAAAGTTAGTTTTGAATTTAGGATTGACCGTAATCAATGGATGAAGTTTGAGGAACCAAGTAGCGGTCAAACTTCATCCATGGATAGCTTTTGCTAGGAAGCACCAAATCTTGGATGACTAGTCGTAGTAGAAAGTTAAAACCAAGGTTTACGAGGATCAAGACTTAAACTTCTAAAAATAATAATTTACCAAAGCGTAATTAAGCCCCTTAGGTAAAACGAGAAGGTGGATTAGGAGCTTTTAGGATTAAGTTTAGAGTAATTATAGACTTAGAACCTCTTAGAACAAGCTTAAGGTAACCCAAAACTAAACCCAACTTAAGAGAAGACCTAAATCCGAAGCAGTTAGGAAGGGATGAAGTCCGGAACAAGTAATGGATGAACCCTAAAAGATTTCATCCATTTGAGTCAAGACTTGGTAATTAGGTTAACCTTAGGGATTCAGGCTCATAGCCCAAATCTCAAGTCAAATCAAAATCTGGAGTCCAGAGAAAAGAATGGATGAAGTTTGAAGAACCGAGTAGCGGTCAAACTTCATCCGTCCATAACTTTCTCTAGGAGAGTCCAAATCAAACAAACTTTATACTTTTAAAAATGGCATGAGGTACTCTTTCATTTAGGATAGATAATTTTAGACTAAGATTACCTCTCCTCTTAAACCACCAAGCCCTCTTAGGCTTGATTCAAACTTAGCAGTTATAGCAATTCCGATTAGGGTTTTGTTTTCATTATCCGAATTAGCAAGTCTTAAGAGTATAGAAAAGATTCATTGCTTGGAAGGCACAATGGATTGGCGCTAGACACCCATAGATCGAGTCAGAACAGTTATTTACCGAGAGCCTAGTTGTGCTTGTTTATTTACCAAGGGTGGGTAAATAAGTGCTCACACCATCCATGTGGTTAAAATTAGCTAGAGTGAATCCGTATTTTTCGCGCACAATATTCGATGTTCTTGCATCATGTGAGGCACGAATCCAATCACAAACAAGGACTGTAGTATAGTGACTACGGTAATCCAGCTCTAGAATTTCATCACATTACAAAAAAAATGGACCCTTCAAGAGGCTGCCTCGCTTCATTGTTTTTAAGTAACTAATCTGAACAACGGAAGCTTACCATAGCAAGCATCATCTGCTTTGGGGCAGCGGGCAGCGTGATCATGAATGTTGATCTACGGTGCATGTTACTTCTTGCTTTGGGCAATGTAATTATGAACAGTTATGGAGTCCACCTGGAATCCAATCTGGAGTCCTAGCTGGAGTTTTTCACGCCATTTTCGTGCAGTCTCGTTTGCACCACTTTTGCGCCACTTTTGCATTTGATCTGCCTGGTCTGCTTGATCGGAATTTGCAACTGAGTGTGTAAGAGAGTTTTTGATTGAGTTTGCGCTTGATCGGAATTTGCATTTGAATTTGTGACTGAGTTTGATATTAGTTGATCAAAATTTGCGATTGAATTCACAAGAGCAATTTAGGATTCGTCAATTGCATTTGCATCCGATTTTTTCTTCTGCTTTTCCCGTCATGGCGTTCAAAGAGGTGACAAATTTGCCCTCTTACAAAGCTCAAGCTACTCTTGATGCCAAGTACGCTCCTGTCATTCAAAGAGGAAAATTCCTGCATGAACAAGCAGCGAAATCCACTTTTCCTCAGAGGAAAGAGGCTGGTGACAGGAATATAGACTTATGGCTCAATGGATCTTTGTATCCACAGGATCGAGCGACAGGAAAGCACCCTAGGCTGAATTGTTTGAAAGACTTGTTAGAGTTCTTGGGAGAGGGTGAAAATGGTTTGCTTGGCTATGTGAGGAACCTTGAGGCAAATTGTAGCAATAGCCTTCAGCTCCAGCAGTATGTTGTCAAAATTCTGCGCCTAAAAGACTATATTTCAGATTTACGACGTCAAGTCGATAGTCAAGAAATCCGTTTGTATGAAATTCCACGATTAGAGGAACAGATCGCATGCCTTGAAGGTTTTAGATGTATGAGCGATGAACGACTGCAAAACTTGCAAATGGTGTTCAATCAAGAGTACTTGAGTCACAAAACTGATATTGATAATCTTGTACAAACTCATTCAGAAGCATTGCAGTCAGTTCAGAGGGAGCTTTCGAAAACCAAAGCCTCTCTAAAGAGAATGGTTGACAAATTTTCTAGACTACAAAAAACACCTCTTAGACATCGGAGTCAAGTTAGAAAACGGAGAGATCTTTCAACCTTGTCACAAACTGGAGGTCACGCCAAGGCTTTGAAGTGACTCACTCGTACGCTTGTAGGACCGGAGACTGTAAGAATTGTACAGGAGAGGAATAATGTAGAAGGACGATCAAGCCGGCTGCATAGTGATGAAGCATCACAAATTCAGAGCGGTTAAATTTTTGCAAGCATATTGTCACAAACAGAGGTGGAAACAATGTTGTATGAACCAAAGTTGAGTAGGCAAGGTGTGAGACTTGCAAATCAGTACATGCAAAAAATTGGAGAGAAGATGCGACCTGAACACATATTGGAGACATGCGATCGGAATGCCATCACGCACAGTGGATATAGTGCCTTGTACAAGCGATTCAACGGGGCAGTTAAGTCAGCCGGTCAAGGACTTTGTGTTTCAGCGTTGCCAAATCCACATCAACTCTCACTGTTGCGAAGAAAAATGAATGATAATCTTGAGGACTTAATCAGCCAGCATTCTCACATTGACAACACACTTATCATTCCATTATCAAAGGGATCTTCAAAGTTGAAGACATCATCTAAGATTGAATTGAACTCGAAGAACACGTTCTTCACAGACATCGAAAAAGTTCAGCAGACAATAGTCAAGCTCTACGGCATTACACTAGAATGTACTTCGAATTTCTCAGCATTTCTCCCTTCACCGCAGAGGAAATTTGCATCGTTTTTTTGACCACAAGGATTCATATGTGTGCACGATTTGCCTGTGCTTGATTGAGATTCTAAAGCGTCTTACTGAACTACACTGACTCAGGAACTTGCTTAACATAACGCGAGGTCTAAGGAATTCATATGAATTAGCTTGTTTTCACACAGGAAATTATATGAGTTTTTGTGTCCACTTTCCCCTGTGTTCTCAAATTTCCTATGCTTCTTAGAGATTGAGATTAGCATCTTAGTGAATTTCACGGATTCAGGACTTTCCTGTGTAGCTTGATCAAGATCAGCAAGACTTCGCGAACTACTCTGATTTAGGAACGCCAAGTCTTTAAACAGTTCATAATTCTCCAGACAACGGTTTCGTAAAATATTACACTGAATTAGTTATGCGTTTCTATCAATGACATTATAGATTACACCCCCAAAAAAACTTGAATTGACCATCCTTGGATTGATCGATGCTCGTAACATTTCCACGATGGGTAAGAGACGGATGGTGCTGAAATGCAGGATTCTTCTTTGACCAACAATGGTTAATCTGTTAAAATGCATGCTTTTGGAGATACCTGCTAGCCTGCATTCCTTGCCGCCTTGGTACAGACCGTAGTTGCAACTGTGCAATTGATTTTTTTATACGTGAACATGTAGAAGTCCCCTAATTCATGCTCGGAGTTTCCCCTGGAACCTTTCAGAAAGCCCAGCATGGAATCTTTATGACTTGCGGATGACTCAGAATGAAAATTAGGTCAAATTAAGACTTCTATCATTATTGTTTTTATTGTTTCATTTATAAAAATTGAATGATCAGTAGCCTTCAATGAAGTTTAGAAGAAAAAACAAACTTAAGGAAATTAATCCGGATCCCAGACAAGCCTGGACCATTCAGCTGAAACTGATCAAGATAATATACCGTTCTTCTTGCACTGCAAATTTTTAGTATCAATGTTATTATATGAATTCTTTTATCCACTTTCCCCTGTGTACAAGGCTTTTATGCCTTTTAAGCCTTGATAGACTAAGCCTTTTGCAATTGTAAAGTGTCGTCAATGTCCTTATATGTCAATAGGGAATTCATGTTGCCCGTGAATCCTTCGTGTTCAAATCAAGCGAACGGAGCTTAGAATGGTCACGATTGATGAATTTTATTTTATTGACGGGCTAAATCTCTATCTGAATTGCCATGTTTTGAGCGTCGATGCTGGTATCTTGGTGCACTGGGATGGTTGCATGATTGGGGTCGTAAATCTTACGGGAAGCTTTGAGATTTGGCCGTACATGTATGCCGTTAAATGTCGTTGAATGTCCTACGAGTCTATCATGTTGTGTGCACATTTGATTGGATCATTGAATCTTGATCTAATACATGTGAATTCAATATGCGGAAGTACAAGGCAATCCGCTTATCTTCGTTCTCAAACTTGATGAAGCTGAGATTATCCATGCTCAGAAATTGGAGAGAGTATCAATCACATTAATGAACAGGACCTTGGATCCTTTAATTTTGCTTGGTAGTCCGAAGTACTTTTCAGTCCAATGTGAGAGGGATGTGTGGCCGGTATCCAGCTTTCAGGTGGCAAAAGAACCGCATGAGGTGTTGGACTAGGTGTTTAATCAAACAGGGATTCCAAAATTGATTAGGGCTCAAGAAAACGGACAACTTTTAGAGGTTCCAGGAATAGGGGAGTTCAAGGTTGAATGGCATCTTGCAGGGGACATGAAATCCATCAAATGTATGTACGGATTAAAACACGGTGCAAACACTAAGCACTCCTGCATATATTGTTTGCAAAAACGGACCAAACCCGTAATAACCAGTGCTGATGAAGCTTGGCAATTATTGAGCAAACGGTCAAGCTCATGGGATGGAGGACTATTCTCAAGGTCGGTACATCCAAAACCTGTACTGGGTGCTAGGGGCCTTGGTCGATGGAAACCTGTTCTTCCAATTCCAATAGACAGGGTTCATATTTGCACATTGCACGCATTTAATTGGATTGTTGAAAAGATCCTTCACCTTCATTTTATGTTCATATGGACCATAAGGGATAAGAAAGTGCAAATACAAGCAATTGAAGATATGCAGAGAGGTCTTTCAGCCACTGGAGCTCATGGCGGGAATGTGTTAATTTTCAAGGATGCAAACTTGTCTAGTAAAAGTACCGACGTGCCAAACAAGCCAAGTCTTTTCGGAGCTCACTGCTCCAAGATATTCCAAAAAAGTACACTACCAGGGGGGTCAAAAAAGGTATGGATAGACGTCATCCATGCATCAAAGAATTTCGTGAATGGCGGAGCCGATAGAAGAAACCAGCTCATGATGTGAGAAGCTCTCGATGATCTCCAAGCATATTTCACAAAACTCACCTTAACCAATGATCAAAGGCATGAATTCAAATCGAAAGTTGAAAATTGGGGTCGATTGTACGTGTTGTGTTTTGGTGAACACCACGTAACACAATACATGGTATGTACTCTGACTAAGTTATTTGCTTTCAATTACGTTTTAAAGCACTAGAACTCTGAAGTCCTGATTTAAATCTTAAATAGAGCATCCTGGAAAGTGCTCCATTAGTGAACGCCTTTCTATTCAATGAAATTGACCTAAGTTGTATGCATTAAATCCCGCAAGGTTACGTAGTACGTGCGTAGTACATGCGTTACAGAGTACGTGCGTTACGTAGTAGAAGGCAAAGAGTTTTTGAGCGTAATTGTAGGATTTAAAGTCCCTGTTTTAGTGTCAAATTCTACTTTTGATCAGTTCGAGAATCACAGTCAACAATCATACTTTTGATCAGTTCGAGAATCACAATCAATAGTCATACTTTTGATTAGTTCGAGAATGACAATCACAGTCATACTTTTGATCAGTTCGAGAATCACAATCAACAATCTGTCAATTTAATGTTTTATGTATGTTATATTAGCTTGCAGCTGCTAATATAGCTAGTGGTAGTTTTAGCCAAAACTGTAAAAGTCAATTCACTCGTTTATAATTTGTTGGTTGCAGCATGTATTGGTGAGACATTGTCCATGGTTTGTTGATCAGTGGGGATCGTTATCGGTTTGGTCATGTCAAGCAATGGAGAAGTCATACCATGAGGCAAAAGCGGCTTACCAAAGACACACTCAGCATTCAGGCGCATATGGAAAAAATGCCCTTCTCCAAACGTTTGAACACTAGTACCGCATAATTGGTCATCGTTTACGAAACAAAGATATAACAGACAATGAACTAGTGGTCAATATAGATGATATTGAAGCTCAAATACAAGCTAGGCGTGAAAAATCCTTTGCTTCTAGTGTTGCCGCACACTGGGCTGAATGGAGGGCTACCTACACCCAAGTAGGATCGCGTTGGATACCAAGTCGACCTTCAGACGGTGATGACTCATTGAGTCAATCTATTGAAGACAATAGTATGTAGCTCTGAACTTTGAAGTTCATAGTCCAATGGAAGCTAGTTCTATGTTAACTTTCTGTATCACCTAAAGGAACAATCCGTATTTGTTTTGGTGGAGCTACCTCATTTGCTGTATGTTTCTTCTCGTATCGTCTGTTCATCTGCACGACACATTAAAGTTGTGGCTTATTAGAACGATCACAGGGAATGAACTTCCAAATACAAGAGGTTTAGCAATGCCTCCCAAACTTACGGTTACAAGAATAGTGAAAATCCAGGAACAAGAATCAAACATACGTCCAATTGGGATTCAACTCCGCTCACAGCAATCCATACAACAACTGGATAAGCAAATGCATCCACTTGAAGGCATATATATAGAAATCAAAACATTCACAAACAATAGTTTTCTGAACATGCTTCCTCTAGGACCGCAATCACTCCATTAAAACAATTACAAACCATAACAAAAGCCAGAATACTAATATAGTTAGTTGAATAAGTACCTTCAGAGGTGTTTGTCCATCCTCAACTATATAGAGGATGAAATTTTCCATAGTTGTCAGCCCGAGAGTGAATGCGAGCTCTTGTCGGACATTTGACATTAGACAATCAAGTCCTGCCTCAATCAAACCTTGTATGTTTCCATATTCATACTGAAGTTCTATAATTTTTACGAGGGCAACTTGATCAATATGAACCCATTTCCCTGAAACAAATCGTTGTCGATTATATTGGAAATTGGTATGTAAAGTGGATCGGCCAATGTGAAATCGGAAGACAATTGATTTGTGATCCACTTCACATTTGATCTTGTCCATTCCATGGGTGACTTTACTGTCCCAGCCATTGTCCATAAGTGATGCTAACAACTCCTCTGATGGCTCCTTGAACACAAATAAAGTTGGTGTTTGGTGAATGGTGGATGCCACCGCGAACAAGTCGACCATCACTGGGACAGGCATAAACCAATGTAGATGGGTCTGTCTGCTACCAGTATTAGATTTCATGGAAAATTGGAAGTCAACTCGCAGTTGCGCTCGGAACGCTTCGGTGGTAGACATGTCAGGCAAAGGCCAACTTGGATCGTCAAATGAAGGAAGAGGAATAGTCTCCAAGCGTCCATATTTTTGATTTCCCACTCGAGGATAATACATGTCATTGTAATAAAATAAACTATCATGGAGCAATTCTTTATGAGATCGCCCATTTCTTGCTGGTTCTCCAATGTCCGCATGTAAAACGTATAGAACACCAATAAGGCTTGACGGATGAATCCAATCCTCATAAATTGAAGGGTATAAGTCTAAAAAATGACAACACATACCTAAGTTAGTATTAAACTGAGGAAAGTTATAAATTTCAATGCAAAACAGTTTTCAAAAATGAATTACAATGAATTAGACAAAGGGCTTAAGTTACAATTGCATCCTCTTAACACTGGCGGTAGCCTCGTAGGATCCAGCTCTAATTGTCGATACTGATATGCATGCTGTACCAACACTTCAGAAACAACAGTAGAACCGTTGGCAGAAACATTGAATCAGAACTGAAGAATCTTAGCTTTCCATGCTCCATCTACACTTGAAGAACCTCCGTGCTTCATTGTGTCCTTAGCATGACCACCTCTCTTCCCAGACATTAGTGTTATCCACCCATTCACTTCAAATCTTTGCGGTATGAACTCTCCGCTCTCATCAACTTGGTTGTATAGAACCACAGAGGGAATGCTAGATCTGGGCGCCCTCATTTCTACACAACCTGATCACAAAACTACAAAATTAAATTCCTACACAGGGCTCCTACAATCCAAGTTTGACTTCGTCTTTTGACATATAGTAATCGGTCACACAGGAATCTCTACTAATTTACAAGATCATCCTGGGCTCTCAGTATAGTACTTTCAAATTCCCATTATGAATCAGGCCTTGATCATAGACAGTTTGAATTACATAGTATGGAATATTTCTCAAACAATGCTCAATTTGAAGTCCCTGATACACTTTGTATTTGTATCTACTGTGCTTAATTACCCTACTGAAACCCTAAATTTTCCAAATCTTTCCAAGCAAAGATATCGATAGAAATCAAAATGGTGACACAGTTACGATCGCCGTTTCATAAAGTTCTTGCTAACTAGCTTATTGTCGATACGAAAGACTCACCAACCATTTTACAGCTCAATAACACAGGAAACTGCTTCCAACAAATATTGTAAGTTACAAAACAAGAGAATTGACCGGCCGGTTGCACACATTGACTCGTAACTGTTCCACAAAAATCAAAACTATAAAATTGAAGTATTACAAAACGATTGTTGAACCTGAGCATTCAAAAGGCAAGAAGGAGAGAAGGCGATAAGCCTCCACGTGGCCTTTTTCTCATGCGTAGGACCGTTTGAGATAAAATGATGGAACCACGAAGTCATGATAATGCCAGGACAGAGGAAGCCATGCATTGGTACAACCCCTCTCAACATGTGCCGTGGTGGTCTGTGTGCCAGGCTGTACAGTACCTTCTCAGTGTCGGGCAGGTAGACTAGTGAGCTAAATTAGTAACCAAACTCACAGCCCAGTCATGGGTCCAATATTTTTGTAATGATGTATCCAACGTAATCTTCCGTTCTCTCAATGGGTCTGCCATTTTGAATGCCCCAACTCAGTTCTTTAATAAATGACGCCACCACACAGGAATCCCTTGTTAATAGTGAACCCTCTGAACCGCGTACGCGGAAATGCACACCGTAACAATACATCTGTCGATGGGAGGTGGCATTGCGCTTAGGCGGTTCGCTGTACTACAAAACATCAGCTTCCACGTCCTCGCCGTTGTGCTCAGCCTCCCAAATGCAGATGCGGAACCAGTCAGCAAATGATGGCATCTCTGCCAACTCTAGTGGATACTGCATACCACCATGAACATGACGTCGCCTATTCTGGAGTCAAAACTATTCTCGTTCCTCCCATCTGCGTGTCTTCGCTAATCCATATTCTCTGTCACATGCATGTTCCAATTGTTAGTTCCATGACTCTCTGTAGTACATTATATGGTTGTCGTTTCGAAACCGCCAATTTCCATTTTGAGAGTAGCAGGTTCTAAAGAAACTTATCCTATTCATTTGGTCAGTGGCCCATGTTCTTTATTGTTTCATAGAATTCATGTTCGACTATTCCAAAGTTCAAATCATACTTATTGTTCTGATTGGGGAAAAAACTGAAGCATGCTTTAGCTTTCATGAACTTTACTAATATGAAGTTCAACTTCTGCATCCACGCCATGAATCTTGGATCAGTGAACTCACTCGCGCCAAGGCTGCACACAAGCTGCGTTGTCCAGAACAAAACCGTGAGCGTGAGTGCACATCTCTTGAGGCATTTTCCGCTTCTTTCCTTCATGAATTGGTAGTACCTCGTCATTCATTATGGCATCTTCCACAGAGTCCCAAACACGTTGCGCTATCCCTTTGAATTGCTTCATATACTTCGTACAGAATTCCAACGTATCCTCCATGCGATATCCTTCCGCAATGCTTCCTTCTAGATGCGCATATGTACAAACATAATCTTTCAAAGTCTTCATGTATCTCTCAATTGAGTACATCCAACGGCAATGCACAGTCCCACAAATGAATAACTGTTGCACAAGATGTACTGGCAAATGTGACATTATGTTCTGGAATGTCGGTGGAAACTCCTTCTCAAACATGCACGTCGCCATTACCACGTCATTCATCATATTCCTTTCGTCAGCTTCGCAAACTTGTTTCGCACACAGACGTTGAAATACTCTGCACATTTTTATGATGGCGGCACGCACTTTATCATCTTAAACACTTTGAATGGCCACAGGTAGCGTCTGAAAACAGAAAATCCAATTTCAATTTAAAAGTCATTACCACTACTTTGCCCTACTAAAATATAAGTTGCCAACCCTTTGCAATAAATGTTTTGTACTCATAAAAAAAAATTTGATGTACATTGTCCATGCATTCTCACACACACAATCTTAGAACATGCTAGCAACGTAGCTGAGCTCTGCGACAACTATTACATGATGAGGCTCACGTTTAACTCACATGAAATGCTGTAGGTTTCCATGCTCACTTTATTAATTTAAAGAGTAATTTTTTACCTGTTGCATGAGCACGTGGTAGTCATGCATTTTCATGTAGTGCAACTTTCCATCAACAAGCCGTTTGTGAATGGCACCCACATAATTTGTAGGTGTTCGAATAGCAGATATAATGGCTATGAACTCTTTCCTCTCCTCTACATTCAAAGCGTCCAGTGCATGTGGCATGAAGTAGTCAGCGTTTGGTCGTTCTGATTGTTGCAGCCGAATCTCTTCACGGATGCCGAGGTTCTCAGCGTCAACACGGCTCCCAGCATTGTCATTCATCGCCATCAATGTCTTCACAATGTTTTCACATAGATTTTTCTCACAATGCATCACGTCCAGCAGATGACGAATCAGTAGATACTGCCACATACAACACGTGGATCTTTTTAGTTTCAAGCATGGATTTCGAAAATGGACTTGGTGTCCACCATTTTGGACGACAGTCCTCTACCCATATCATTATTCAAAGTCCTAGTACTAGCACTCATACTGGGTAGTACTTCAATTACACAAATGTTGCGTACCTGCCAGTATGGTAGTTCGTAAAGCGAACACAGACGTTTTACACCAGTCTAATGCACTGGATCGTCTTCTCCGTCGTATTTCCCGCCTCGATCTAGATACGACTGTCGCCATGGTGCAAACTGAACCACATCAATACCAGAAACCACTGGCGATGGAGATCTGTTTTCAACTGCACCGTTGAATCTCTTATTACGATGGTATGGATGGTGAAGCGGCAAATATTGTCGCCCCCCTCCATAAACAATTTTTGAACCTTTAGTTCTCCGTTCCGGTTGAACATCACTTGTTCTAGCCATACGTGCATCTGTCTCTAGACCACATGGCGGACAACCCTTGTAACCCTTTGTGCAAAGACCTGAAATCAAACCGTACGCTGGAAAATCTGATATGGTCCACATCATAAGTCCTTGTAAGGTAAATGCTCTGGAACCCTCTAGCCGAGAAAAATCAAGTGCACGAACGCCTTTCCACAATTGAAGTAGCTCGCGTAGGAAAGGATGCAGGAACACATCCATATTCTTTGATGTTGGTGATTGCTTCCCGGAAATCAATAAGTACAAACAAATGAAGAATCTTTTTGTGACAAATCACGGTTCAAAATTATAAATCAATATTAGCACAAGCCAAGTGGACCAGTTCGTGTTGCTCAATTTGAAAGGATTAACTCCGTCCAATGACAACGCAAACCGCATATTCCGCTCTTCAGCACCGAAGTTGCCAAATATTGGGCCATGGTCAATGTGTTTCCAGGCAGGACTGTCGACCACTGACCGCATAATGCCATCAATACTAACATGTTTCTTGTACCCTGTCAATATACCTGCTATTTCAGTTGACCTCCACATGCGCTTCAAACGAGGAATCAGTGGAAAGTGACGTATGACTCTCGCAGGAACTGTAGTACTACCTTCTATCCAACATGACTTAGAACACTTAGGACAGCTCTTCAGAGCTGCATTCTCCTCATCGAACAGAACACACCCATTGGGACAAGCGTGCACGTTGTTATAGTTCAAACCCAATTTCTGTATACTCCGACGGGCTATGTAATGAGAGCTAGGCAACTTATTGTTCGTAGGAAGCAAATCCTTTGACAAATAACGCAACAACTCATCCGTGAATCTATTGCTCACTCGGAATACAATGCACATGTTCATAATGACTGTTGTTGTCGAAACAATACTGCACCTAGATCCCGCAAACACTGGTGTGGTTGCTTGTTCATACAGTTCCTCTAGATCGTCCATTGTGTCACTCTCGTTTTGATCGTCATCAGCAGCATGCGCTTCGTCGCACACTTCTTCATGCAAAGCATCACCTCGGTCAAAAGCCTCCATTACTTGTCGGTGCACTTCATGATATTCATCAAGAGGAGGATCATTCAGGTACTCATTCTCTTCTGGTGCGTCGTCTAATCCTTCATGGACACCTTCAGTGATGTCCTCAGCTGCAATGTGTTGTTCATCAACAATACCATCGTCGTACGCTTTGTCTTCTACCCAGACCCCATTAACTGGATAACCATCCGGAGGATCGCCTCCTATCATGGACTTCAAAAAAAAAGGGTCTCGACCCATTGCAGTGTGATGCTGGCATATGACCTCGATTGTCTTACGTCATCCACCGTGACAATCTCGACAAGGACATCTGAAAGCTCGAACATCTTTCTCAGTGGCTACCCGCAACTCAGTTTGCAATATTAAATCACCGACTGGAATGTGACGCAGAGCTGTGCCATCTGTACAGATTCTTATGCGTGTTTGTGTTGTCGGAGCTGTAGACGCTATTCAGATGGAATAAGAGATTAGTTGGTTGAATTTTCAGTGATAACAGCACGAAGGAGCCCCAATCTTGGTCACCAACCTGCAATAGCACTCACTCCACAAGGACTTCCTTAGCTTGAACATGAATGTTACAGAATATCTGAAGTGGACACATACAATACACTTACAATAATTAGACACCGAACATGAACATTTTTAACACTGTTCATTTAACACAAGTTCATACTTGGTGTTAAATTTGCTGAACGTGTAACTGATGAATTATATGGACCTTGAACTTCGAGGCACGCTGTTCTCGTGTGAGTGCATGCGCAAAGTATGAACTGCTCTTTATACGTTAGCAACAAATTGGCAAAAGATAAGCTAGGCTTTCTGAGTTTCCAATTGAAAAATACTTTTCAATGTACACTATAGTAGACAATCATGGCCATCAAGAGAATTGTCTGTTCATATAGAAATTCCACGTCATTTTACAAATTCAGTGCCTTTCTGAGGTTTAGATTATGTTTCCCACTCATGCACTTCATCATAGATACGGTCAATCACCCAACGTTTCTAACGATACGTGGAATATCATTGTCGAGCCATAAAAGGATCCATCTTCTATGTTTCTCACAATGTTTCCATTCCTTCTCTGGACTCATGTTCAAAGAGCACCTCTATTTTTTGGACATGCTCTCAAAAGGACTACACTGTGTACTCAAGTACGCCTTGTACTCATCATTACCTCTTTCTTGATTTCAATTTCAAGAGTTGCTCTAACAATTATCCATAGTCCTCCAGTCAGCTGAAGTAGCGTATTCCAATTTCAAGAATAGCTACAACAATGATCCATAGTCATAAAGTCACAAGAAGACGCCAAAATCATGTATCCTAGTGTTACCGCAGTTAAGGTCCCCCTCTTTTTAAAAGAACATGTTCACTACACAAAAATGTAAAATTAGGTTGCCCCATACTGATTTCACAAGATTTGACACTCACTGACTATTTCATGTTATTGTACAAGAATGTTCAACTTCTCAATAAAGTGTTATTGTAATTGGGATTCGTGAACCTCCACGTGTACAAATAAAAATATCAGTAGAACTCTTTGTTGATTTTGATGACTTTTACAGTAATTTTTTTGAGGTCAAGCAGCCTAATAGTTAACGCTACCTCATTTCATTGTTTCTTGTAGTTCTGAATCTGTGGTCCTTCAAATATAAATATCAGTTAAACTATTTGTTGATTTTGATGAGTTAAAAAGTTCAAATATTCCAGTCTGTCTATAATTTGCCATACAACTGCAGACGTTTGCAATAAAGGGAAAGTCCTTGAGACAATTGATTTTCTAGCCTTTTCTAATTGCTTCGTGGGGTTGTGAGCGCTTATTTACCCACCCTTGGTAAATAAGTGAGTACAACCAGGCTCTAAGTGTTTTGGTGTTTAATTCGTTCTACGGGTGCCTAGCGTTAATCCATTATGCCTTCCAAACAATGGATCTTTTTTCTAAGTTCCTAACATCCACAATGTACACAAAAACCAAAGAAATCCAACACGGCAATTTCTACTCTAGCTTCTTTAATCAAAAGAGGTCACGGCGGTTTCGAATTTGAACTAGTTACAGTCAAAATTTAACAATCCTAAGTGATAGAAAATTTCATGCGATTTCTAAAAACATAAAATTCGACCCTATCCCCTTCTCCTAGCAGAAGTTATGGGTGGATGAAGTTTAGCCCTTTCAAGGCCATTTAAACTTCATCCATGATGTAGGACGTACTTCCTAATTCAATTACTCTTAAAATTTGAACCCTAGATTTAGGTGGATAGGACCTGCCTAAATCCTAAGTTTTGACTTGGATGAACTATTTTAAGTTGCCTTCATCCATTCCTTGATCCAAACTTCATCCTTGAATATCTCCTAGGGTTTTGGACCTTTCTTGAAGTTTGACCCACTTCAGGATTACTTAAGGGTCGAACTATGACTTACTAATACTAACTTCTTCTTTTGATCAAATTAAAACATCCTAGTCCTTCCTATCCTTGTTCTTTGAGGTTTTGATTGAATTTTGGACAATTACTATTTTTAAAATTTTTGGAGTTGTTCCTTCTAGAGGCTAGCCTAAGCTTTCCAAAATGATATTTTACTTGGAAATCCACCTATCCTACCAAAAGTTGTCAATGGATGAAGTTTGACCGCTAATCACTGTTTAACACTTCATCCGTTGATTACTCCTAACTCTAATTTGATAATTAACTTTTAATTTCACTTTTGAGACCTAGGTTATTTCTAGTTGATATTTCCTACTTTAATTTATCTTGTTTATCTTCTAATCACTTTTCATCCAAATTGGGTCCTAAACTTCATCCTTCCATATCTCACTCGTTTTAACTCCAAATTCTAAGTGTGAGATGGTTCTGGAAACCTCTAACTAAACTCTACAACACTAATTCCCTGGTTCTAGAAATATCCCTATTCTAGACACTCTGGATTGACTTGAAAGTTCGGTCCTACTTTTAAATGTCTATTTTTGAGAAATTGAAATGGAGGGTTTGAAGTTAGGAACTTACCTTGGAGTTGGTGTCATTGTTTAGGTAATCATATACCCCTTCAAACTCCCCATCATTTTCCATGTTTCGAAATTGTTTGGTAATTTTGCCCATGGCTTAAAGTAGGAGTTTTAGTACAAGGTTTGCCAATTTCTTGGACTTCCTTTTTCTTTTCTTTTTCTTCTAATCTCTCTTTCTCTTCTAACACTATTCTAATTCAATTATTTATACTTCAAAGGGTTGACTAGTCTTGAACTAAAATAATTGAAATCAACTCCCAACTAATAGTTGACTCTTCAACTCCTTGGTCAATTATTATTCTATCCAAGTTTTGATGGTTCTAATTATTCTTCCTAAATTTCCACCTAATCCTATCTCTTCCTCAATTCTCATCAACTCCTAAAGTGTCACTTCATCTCTCTCCATTTCCAAAGTGGTTTTGAAAGTTCCAAGTATTCTACTTCCTATGATTTTTGAGCCTCTTTTTGCAATGGAAACGTTGTAAATTGAGATTCCTTAGCCTCCTACGTTCTTAATTACCCTCTATCTTCCTAGACTACTAATATTTCTAATTTCAAAAGACAAGATGAAGGTGTGAATGGTCTTGATCAGAATTTAAAATTTGGCCGAGGCTTAGCCTCCAACTGGTCATGAATTTGTGCAACCAGTTCAATTTGCACCAGGGCTCAATTCAGTCACACAGAGCCAATTCAGTCGCACAGAGCTAGTCAGCCGCACCAGAGCCAGTTCAACCACACCACGTGGCGGGCCGTGAAAGGGCGGACTCCCGTGGCGGACTTTGCTGCTCTCGTCCTTGCTTTCTTGCTGCTCCTGTCCAGGCTGTGGCTTCCTTTTGGAATTTTTTGAGTATTTTGGTCTTTAAAGAAAGAAAGAACAACAACTTAAACAAAGAGAAAAGGTTGCCTCTCCTAAGGTTGGGCTCAAAGTTTCTTGATTTTCCCGGCAATAATCAATTTACCCTTTTTGGATGCTAAACTTGATGTTCCAAAATAGTGTTTTAGACACTAAACTTGATGAAAAGGGAAAAAATGGAGATTTTTACTAGCACTTAATGGTCTTAGATTCTTTCTTCTAACAAAGCAAAGTCAAAGCTTCACCGTATTTTAGAAAATCTCCAAAACTTCTAGATAATTCAAACAAAGCAAAGTCAAAGCTCCGCCATATTAGAGAACCTACTAACATCAAGGGTTTAAACCAACAAAGGAGGATTGTTAGTACAACTCTATAAGGGCTAAGACAAGCACAACTAACACGAAGAAAGCGTGGATGATTGGTAGATGCTAAAATTCAAATACAAGTTAGTTAAGATGGATTAAAACACAATTTTCTCTACGAAGACACTAGAGGGCCCCCCTAAGCGGCATCGCCAAAGTACGGAGGGGGATACATTCTACAATTAGTAGAAACCTCGAGAATCAACAACAATTTTACAACGAGACTTCAAACAAGGCAATAAGAGAAGACTTTGAAGGGACCCCAATGTCCTTCAAAGAGAGCTCCAAAAACATCAACAATGAAGCTAAAAATGCTCCAAAAAACACTCAAATTTGGCAACGTGGCCTAAATGGCCAAAATCCAACTAAATGAACCTAAATGTTTAAAGTGAGCCAAAATATGGCTACAAGGGGTGTTTGTGAGAGGGAAATAAACCCCCTTATATGCATTTCTAAGGGCACTCGCCTCTTCTCTTTTCCTAAGCCGTAATCTTATCAACTAAGATTTTCATTCTAATCTTCAATTTTTGATTTTTTACGTTGGTCCAAACTTCTAACTTTTGGAGATTAACTCCAAATTGAAAACTGATTGCGCCGTTGGCTTCAGAAGGCCGTTTTTAATTTTCTACAATCCTCCCCCCGCTTAACCAAATTCCAAAAAACGCAACATAACCTATCGCTAACTGTACACCAAAACGGGATAAAAATACAAATCTTGGAGGTTGACTTTTTTGAGAAAAGTAACTAGCCTAGGTTCTTTAATAAGTATAGGGGAGTAAGAAAAGACCTAGTTTTGACCTCATTCCGATTTTGTATGCTCCCAGTACGCAAGTCAACTCCACCGTAAACTTCAAATTTGTCAATTATCGGGGAATCTCGCCGGTTCGGGCATTTCTGGTTATCGGAATGTCTTGAAACTTGGTGGGGCATCTTATTAGCATAAAATAAGCTAATCTAATTTTTAGTGAGATTTTACCACAACCTGGGTAATTTTTAGGAATTTCCCATCGTAGGTTTTGGCGGTTGACCGTCCAGAAGGGCATCTTCTGCAAGTCAAAAAATTACGAAACTTTTTATAGAACCTCTCATGGAATTACATAAAGGATGTGCAAGCTCATATTTTTACTCTGCACAAAGGTTAGAGGAGAATCAAATTCTGTCTTCTCCTTTTAATTCTGGCAATTAGGGAATCTTTCACATAGGAAATCTTGACAAGCCGATTTCACCATTGAGTCCCAAATGTGATTTCCACCTTAGAACACCATACTCCACCCGTAGATTCCTCTTACGGGTCCATTTTGAGTTTGTAACTCTTGTAGACCAACAATTGAGGTTTCTGCTATTTCTTCGATGCTATGGAGAAAGTGAAACCTATCTCTAGGGATGGACTTAGGACCTCAACGGTGTTTCCTCGAACCAATTTTAGCCATAAGATGTCACATGTATCGTAGATTTGGGCTATTTGGGCCGGTTAGCCCTTAATTCTACTATTACCGATATTTTCACATTTTAATATATGTACAAGTGGAAATGGGATTTATTTGGGGGGAAACAACCTATAAGAGACCAAATGCTATATTGGTACGTGACATACTTATTTTGTTCTTACACTCTTTTTTGGGTTTTATGTATAAAAAACTATACTTAAATTTGTAAAAATTGAAAAAAAGAAAACTATGAGTCCCTAGTGACGAATTGGGGGCTCACAACCTTCTAAGCTTATCATGTTCCCATTGAGCAACTAAATGTGAACAAGTTTCTTTATAGTTTTATTTAGTAGAGATGAAATCACATGTCTTCTTTAACATCCCCCAAAAAATTTAAAACTTCTTTTTTGTGGAAATTGAATTTTTTGAGAATTTTTGGAGGATTGAAGATAAATCATTGGAAATAGAAAATTATCTCATAATATTTCACCATAGGTGTACACTATAGCAAAAAACATTAGAGAGCAAGAGAAAATTTTGTGTCATTATATAAATAGAATTCAATAGACATTGAAAAACATCCAAAAGTTCAAATTGCAATAAAATATTCAATTTTAGGAATTTTTTCAAAGATTCCAATTGGAATAGAAACTAGAGTAGACGTAAAATTTTAAAAATTCATCACCAATGTTTTTCAATCAATTATCATGTAAAACCATGAATATTAAATGAAGCAATCTACTAAAAATGCATTTTTGCTTTTTTGAAACTAAAATTTGGTATGCAAGACCCCAAATGCCAATTGTATTTTATATTATACTTAATTCTTTGAATTGCACAATATGCAACTTGTAAGATTATTGGACCCAATTGTACTATCTCATAGGTAGACAGAACGTGATGATTTGTGGCCCCCCCAAAATGAGAAAAATCATGTGCCGTTGATTATTTTTTTTTAAATGTTTACCTTCAAAATCATCGTTGATTTCTCAAAAAATCACAAGCCGTTGATCTTGTGAGATTTAATCTGAGCTGTCCAAATATGAATATGGATATGAATACGAAAATGAATACTGGATATGGATACCATATTGTATACGAATATGTAGTGAATATAGAATGTGGATATGGATATAAATATAGTATTGGATATAAATACAGATATGAATACAAGTACAAAATATGGATACTAGTACGGATATTGGATACTGATTTGTCCCAAATTGTTTGTCAAGTATGTTGGTTTCTGAAATTACAAGAGGGGGGAAGGGGCAAGGATAGTGAAAAATTTTAAAATTTTCTTAAAAGGGGGGAAGGGATATGAATAATTTAAAAACTTAAATTCTTTTAAGGGAAGCCTTCCTCACTGTCTGTTCAAATTTGCTTCAAATGGGAGGTGATTTAATTAAAACAAATTAATTCAAATGAAGTTGTTCCTCACTATCTGTTCAATCCAAATGTATAATCCCTTTTAGAAAGCAAGGTATCCCTAGCTTTATCTCATTAAATACATTAATATACAAAGAAAAAACATGGCCAGTGTTGTTTAATGTATACATTAGGGATATAATTTTTTACATAAACAAATAGCTCCATATATGCAAAAACATCTTGCTAGAAATATACAAACATTAATTTGCAATCCATTATAGCATTTAAATTGGATTAATCAATAACTATTAAGGTATGTGCACCTAAAAGAAATATTTTCCTAAATCCACCACCTATGTGCAATTACCTAAGATTTCAAATCTTAGACATTTGTAGATAGATGATGCAATTAGGAGAGTGTCTCTTTTAGATGCACATACCTTACTACCACTTTATGCTACCTTTGATGGTATTAAATATAACTTGCATGTATTGCAGCATGCTTACAATTAACTAATTTGTGCGACATTTCCATTGGTGTACTTTTCCAAGATGCATTTATTGCATTCTACATTCGGTCTTTATTTTTTGGTCTATTCATCTTCTAGTCCCTATCTTTGAAAATCATCCAAAGATTTCCTAGAGGATTGAAATCAGGAGAGTTTGGAGGCTAAGTGAGTAAGCTTTTGTTGTATTGGTAGTATGTGTTGGTGCACCATCAAACATAAATACTAGTTGTTTATGGTTAGCATGGTGGTAGAAGGCAATGATCCTTGCTCACATACAATGTCCACAAAAATCTATAGTAGTGTGTTGTCGAGAAGGAATTAAGATCAAATAATACTTGCTCGTTGCAATGAAAGCACCTCCAAACTATGATTGACATCTTGCCAAACATGAATGTTTGTGCTAAACATTGTGAATGAAATTTCTTAGAAGTAGTCCACCATACTCAAGTTTGACGTGAATTTTGACCAATTTCAAATTATTCATTACTCCAATTGTCATAACCAATACCAACCTCCATTGTAATATAATCCAATTTAAATGCTCTTGTACAAAGATTAACCTCTATTGCATATTTCTCAAGTTCAAGAAAGGTTTCCTCTTTGCAATTTGGTTGCCAAATCCAAGCTCATACACCTCTTTTTGTATAGTGATGGTATTCACTAAAATTGGCCAATTATCAACAAGTTCAACAATAGGCGCACGACAATTCTTGACAATCTCATGTCTGAGAATCCTTTAATCAAAATCTTGCAGCTTTTATGGACGTTTTTAAAAGTCCCTCCATTGCTCACATGTGTATTTGGTTAGTTAGAATGGAAGTTTCAAGTGTGCGTGCAGGTGTGACGTGGAGGGTGCAATTATGTGTGTAGGAGTGATGTGAGGTGTTGACTCTCTTCCTTCCCTTCCCTTTGTTCTTTAGTCACAACTTGGAAGTTTTGGAATTTTTTGGCCTTGGATCCCCACTGGGTTTAACTGGTTTTCTAAACTAGCTCTATCTCTGATTTCCTAAACTAGATCTATCACTAGTTTCTTAAACTAGAGTTATCACTAATTTCCTAAACTAGATCTATCACTGACTTCCTAACTAGACCTATAACTGGTTTCCTAAACTAGAGTTATCACTAATTTCCTAAACTAGATCTATCACTGACTTCCTAACTAGATCTATAACTAATTTTCTAAACTAGGTCCTGATTAGTGGAGAGTTTTTTCAAACAAAAACCAAAGTTGGGGCCCCGCAGGGCATCATCCCGTTGTAGTCTGAAAATCAGCCATGATGTATGTGAGTCATGGTCAGTCTACCAAATCGCAAAAAAAACGGCCCAAGTTGGGGCGCTGGACAGGCAGTGTACCGGCCTCGGTTACCGGCCCTGTACCGGCTGCCGCTGGGCTCCGTTACTGCAGCTGGGCTTCCGTTACTGCTGGGCTGGCTGGTTGCTGGGCTGGCTGGTCCGTTGGCACCACAAAAATTTTAATCACCCCAACGGGTTCCCTCAGGGGAATCCACTTAACCAATAAAAATTGGAGTTTTGGAAAAATTAGTGTTAGAGTCAAGGCTTCGCCGTCCAGAGGTTAGGCCCGAAGTTGTGAAGCAAGACACTCGGCTTAGCAAACCACGTATACCAGGGCTAGGTAACTAAACTTGGCCCACCACTTCCTACTTCATGCTAGACTCTAATATTTTGGAAGCTAAACTCTGGAGGTTTCCACAAAGGTCTTGGAAACTAGACTTTGGAACTAAACACGGGGGGAGTGCAAAGCTTCGCCGTTAAGTTGGTTTTAACACCAACTTTAGGACTTCTTTGACACTTCGGGGGTTCAAGGCTTCGCCGTCTACACTTTTAACACATGTTTTAGGACTTCAACTTGTCACTAGTTCAAAGCTTCGCCGTTTCCAAGGGGGGTCCACACAATGAGAGAGACTTTAGAAGAGGGAAAACAACTAAACTTTTAAAGAAAAAAACACACATAGGTTCAAAGCTTCGCCGTCTCGGAGGGGGGTCCACTCAACAAGGAGAAGATTAGAAGAGGGTTTGGA
Organism: Pseudisothecium myosuroides; assembly: GCA_951799445.1. Taxonomy (NCBI): domain Eukaryota; kingdom Viridiplantae; phylum Streptophyta; class Bryopsida; order Hypnales; family Lembophyllaceae; genus Pseudisothecium; species Pseudisothecium myosuroides. Next base: position 4,406,182 of record OX637288.1, on the reverse strand, counting down.
AGAAACTTTAGGAAACATGCACAAATGAGGTTCAAAGCTTCGCCGTCCCGGAGGGGGGTCCACTCAACAAAGAGAAGGTTAGAAGAGGGTGTAACAAAAACACAAAGGAAAAAAAAAAAAGTTAGACCACGTGGCAACACAAAGCTCACACGCTAAAGGCCCCCCCAAAGCGGCATCGCCAAAGTACGGTGGGGGGTAACTTTAGGATTATTGCAAGATACAAAAAAAGAAACTCAAACTTCACAAGTTAGATCACAACACGTACAAGAGGGAGAGAGAGGCTCTCCACTTACAACAAGGTACCAAAAACTTCACAAAAGAGTACACAAAGCAAGGTAGAAGGACCCCCAAGGACCTTCAAAGCTTGAAAATAAGCAACAATGGAGCCAAAAGTGCTCCGAAAACACCGTAGAGGTTTTTGGCTTCAAATGCCAAAATATCCAAAATAACTTGGACCCACGGACCCAAAACAAGAATTGGGGGTGTTCTAGAGAGAGAAATGGGGCCCTTATATAGGTTTCCAAGGGCTCACCCCTCCCTCTAGAGTTCTAAGGTAACCTTATCAACGGGGATTTTCATCCTCATCCTCAAAGATTTTCATCCTACATCCTAAATTTCTACTTCTACCATCAATGCTGGACCAACATCCTAACTTTTGGAGATTAGCTCCAATCGCCGAACGGATTGCGCCGTTGGATCCAGATCGCCGTGTTTAGTCCTAGATCCCTCTACCCCCTGTACCGAGGCCAAAAACCCATCGTAGGCTAATTTAGTTTAAAAAACCAAATCGTGGTAAAATCCTAGATCTTGGGGGTCTCCTATTTTGAGAAATGTGAATAGCCTAGGGTCTCCGGTAGGTGCGAGAGAGTCGGGAAGGACTTTTGGTTGACTTCGTTTCGCCATCGTATGGTCCCGGAATGCCGGTCAACGTGGCGGGGACCCCGCCACGTGGTTAATTCCCGAGGAATCTCGCCGGTTCGGGTACTTGCTGCTATCGGAATGTCGTGAAACTTCACGGAGCGCATTATTAACATAAAACAAGCTAGTCTAATTTTTAGTGAGATTTTATTGTAACCTGGGTAATTTCCATGAAATTCCCGTTGGAGGTTAGGAGGGTTGACCACCCGAAAAAAGGTTCTTCTGCAAGTCGGAAGATGCCGGGATTTTTCACGTGACCTCTCAGGGAGCCGCATGAAAGACGTGCGGGTGCGTTTCCGTACCTGGCATGATTGGTCAATGGAGATTCAAAACTGGGCATCTCCTTGAATTAGCGACGGTGCGGGAATCTTCTGCAGGTGGAGGAATCTTGACGAACCGATTTCGCCGTTGGACTCCTGGCATGGGATTCACCCTAGAACACCATCCTTGGGCTGTAGATTCCTCCACAGGCCCAGTCTTGCGTGAGTGGCTCCTGCATGCTAACAATCGGGATTTTGGGAATTCGTCGATCTAATGGGGAATTCAAAATCTAACTCTAGGACCCGACCTAGTGGCCTCGCTGTGGATCCCTCGGACCGACCTAGCCATGAATCGCCACATTCATGGTGGGATTTAGCCCTTTTTGGGCTGTGTGACTCGAATCCTCCAAATCTAACCTTTTCGTTATTTTTATACCATTTTTAGGCAAGGATTGGGGGATTCTAAGTAAAAAACACAAATCTAGACCAAATACTATAATGGGTATGACACAACCCTATTTCGGTTCTACACTCTTTTTATGGATTTTTGTATACTTTTATCAACTTTAAATTGCAAATTTCCAAAAAAATAATTCTACGAGTCCCAAGTGACAAATTGGGAGCTCACAGTGTACTACCGGTCTTCTAGCAGCAGCCTCTTCTAATCTTCCGGAACGTCTTCCGGTTGGAATTCCTCTCTGAGGTCTACTCATGAAGTACGAGGTAGGTACTCTTCTAAGATCTACTTCATCAATTTGGGGATACGGATCCACACTGCTAACCCGTACATCAACTTCTATTCTTTCCGACTAAAGGTCTCTTTACAAATTTTCTAATTTCAGAACAATCTATCAGAATCCCCGGCAGCGGCGCCAAAAGTGTCGTACGCGTAATCTAGGCGTAAGTATCTTTAACAACAAAACGTGCTAAAATGACACAAGTTATCGTCCCAGGAGATTCCAGACATTGATTCAAAAATTAGAATTTCTAGACCTCTAAGTTTCCGGACTTTGACCACCTCCAGAGGGGTCCTTTCAACACACGAACTCTTTTCCGGAACTACTTCCTTTCCGGATTCTCTTCCGGATCCGGCTCTACACAATCTTCCGATTCCGTCTTTCTAACAAGTTGGTTTTCGATACCTCTGTTTTACCCTCAGAGGGTTCCTTACTTGCTCTTTCCGAGGGGTAGGGAACTGCACCACTCCGTATCTAACATAAACTCTATTAACATAAAACAAAACACAACCCAAGAATAAATCTAGTTGAGTAAACAGGGTGGCATCCTCACAACATCCCGGATGGCCTATCCGGAAAGCTGGTCACACAGGGTAGCGTTAGGTCCTCCTTACTACAACGACGGATACCGGACTTCCGGAACTAAGGGAATGACTTCCTAGCTCTCGACCGCTCATGAGGTTGATTAGCCTTCCGGATGGGTGGAAATATTCCTCTGGCGGTTGCCTATCTCCGCACGGAACCGCCCCTGCGAATTCCAGACTAGCTTCCGGACCAATCCTTGGTCTCCACCGGATTGCCGTACCAGCGATTTAAAGGCGCCACTTTCTCACTGCGCAAGTCTAAAAACTCATCCGTAAAACACACTCAGCCTAATCCGGCAGTCCACGAATCCGGACTCCTCCCCTTGCACACTCTTACTTACACATCCACACAAGTGACTATAGACGCGATACGCAAGAGAATAATCCAACGAGTGCTTTCCTGAATGCTTTAGATTAAATGAACAAGGAAAAGGAATGACAGGCCAACAAGCCGGCCTGCCCTTAAAAACCCACAAAAAGGCAGCCCAAACGGCCACCAGAGAACCGGCCAACGGCCAACTAAAAAGCAAAAAGGCAACGGCCCTGAAGACCGTTCCGGGAATACCGGGAAACCGTTAAACTCCTAAGAGTCCGGAACTACCGGTCCCACATCCGGAAAATCCGTTTCCGGAACTACTATCCTGGTAAGAATCCTAACTACTATCACAGCTACCCTAGATAGTCATTTATTTCTCTTAGCCTTCTTCACAGAAGTGCCACCCTGTGATGGCGATCCACCTGTCTTCTTGGGCGGGGTGTTCTTCGTCTTTGACCTGGTCCGAGGAGGCTGCAATTCTTCTTCCTCCGATTGAGTCGTCTCCTCCTCCTCTTCCGATTCCGGGTCCGACTGAAAACCTGGCCAACGGTCCTACTGACCGTTCCGGAAAAAACCGGAAAGCCGTTCAAATCCTAAAAGTCCGGAACTTGGCTAATCCCTAAAATTCCGGAACTCCCTAAAATTCTGGAACTCCCTAAAAACCCGGAACTTCCTAAAAATCCGGAACTTCCTAAAATTTCGGAAATCCGCTAATTCCTACAATTCCGGAACCTTCCGGATTCCGGTTGGCAGTTGCGTTTGGTTCCGGAAAACCTAATTATAGTTTTAGCCTGTCTAGAAAACACTTAATCTCTGATCCTAAACTTTTGTTCCTAATTCCCTATTTCTATACGAAAAGCGAAAAAACTTTTACTACTTTAACCCTATTCTACTCTACTTTCTTCATTTTTGAACTTCGCGTACTCTGACAACGACACGCTTCTCATTGACGACTCCCCCCAAAAGAGTGTCCTCAATGAGAATGGGAACGCAATATTTCTTCACACTTGGGATCGTTCTCAAAGGGGGGACAACTTCCTCAAGGGAACGCTCACCCCTTGGTTGAAGAAACTGCAAGATGAATGTCAACCCGATCGTCTCAGAGAGTTTGTAGAGGCGAACCGGATTGGCATGTCTCCACTGACGGCTTCCTCGGATTCAGCAAATTTAATTTTGGATGGATTTAGGAAGTCGGCGGATAACTTTGGATCACGTTTTGTATTGCCGGGGATGAGATTAGTAATAGAGCCCGAGAGGCGTAGTCAAAGATAGTGTCCTCCCTACGCGGTCAATCGTGGACTTCATTGTGCATATATAGTGTACATAAGGATTTTTATATACATTCATTTGTATTATAAAGTTTTGGCTGTAAATTTCAATTACATTTGTATCTTATATGTCTGGGTGCTTTTGTTTCTCGTAGTGTTTCTTTTTTTCAACTGTCCAGTTATCCTCGGGTCGAGGATAATGGATCTCTCTATTATCTAATGTTATTGTGCTCTAGGTTGGAGAATCCGAGTTCCACTTGCCCTGGCGAAGGCAACCGCTCACTAGGAGCCTCTTGTCTAGATCCGAGGCCTCACTCTCTAGGAGGTTTGATTCCGGTGAAAGGAGTTGCTTACCAAACTCTTATTCGAGACCTCTTCTGATGTGCTCCGCCACAGACGCGGCTTCCACAGCCATCAACTATCCAAAGGGAAATGTGGAAGGAGTCGTGGATAGCCCACCGAGTAGGGGACCACGCAGGACCCCTATTTGCTCACCTTCTCCATTGAAGAGAACGACCTCTACTCCTAGTCGACTACGTTTGCAGTCGCCAACTCCGCGTACAGAGATTACGCCACAGAGGAAATTCTACGTGGATGACGAAGCTGTTTTGGGGGATCCTCGCGTCAAAGATGGTCGTAGGTCGCCTATTCCGCCTAGATGTCTTCCTCCTGTTTATTATTAATACTATCCTAATTATATCAAATAACATAAACTATATATAATATAATTAAAACAAATAATAATATATACTATTATAATATAATATTAATATTAAAAATAGTTTAAATATAACGTTATTATCATAATTAATTATATGATTATAACGTTATTATAATAATACATATAACGTTTAAATTAATATGTATATATATAACATATTATATGTTAACATTACATATGTTATAACATATTTATAACCCTATGTTTATTATATGTTATGTTATTTGTTTATATATATATATATATATATATATATATATATATATATATATATATATATATATATATATATATATATATATATATATATATATATATATATGTAATTTATACATATACATAACATATACGTATGTTATATACCCATATATATGTAAATGGGTATACATATATATAATTTACTACATTATATATATATATTAATATATGTTATTAACAATATGTTATATATTAACATATGGTTAACATATGTAAACGGGTTATTTCATACGTATTACATAACGTATATTATATAATATGTAGGGTTATAACATATATATATAATAATATTAACCCTGTTGTTTAATTTATTATATAAATATATATAATAAATTTAATATTCGTTAACTAATAAATAATTATATTATTAGTTATATATTGTAATGTACTATCAACAATGAAATCTTGAGGATAATAAAATTCTACAAAGATGTCTCCACCAAGCTTTTTGGGCCTTCTAGTAATTGTATTTCCCTTGTAAATTCCACCCTCCTTAAATTGCTTGATAATTGTCTGCATTGTCATTATACTAGGCACTCCTACAATGCCAACAATATTTGTACCTTTCATTCCCCCCTCACATTCCCACATTACTGTGCGTACAAATTTCATTTGAAATTGTCATGATTTTGGAGTACAAATAATAATAACTAGTCAACTTTGCTATCATTTTTACAATAAAAACAATGGTCACATATGATCAACTCATTGGACTCAATCCACTCTGTTCAATCAAATCACTGCAACATCTACAGTCAATCAAACTTTCACCTCATACATTTTTCCTCCTCACACATTCCCACATTCATGTGGACACGTATTCCATCTAAAATTGTCATGATTTCAAAGTACAAATATTAAATAACTAGTCAACTTGCTACAACTTTCACAATAAAAACAATGATCACATATATTCAACTCAATGTACTCAATCCACTATGTTCAATCAACTCACTGTATTCAACCCACTCTATTCAATCAAATCACTATGTTCAATCAACTCATTACAACATCTATAATCATCCAAATTCTCACCACCTTCACCACCTCACTAAAATACTCTGCAGTCACCATCCATACAATAACATTCTTGCCCCATACCTCTTGCTCAATTCATGCCAACATTGATCATTGTTGTGCTCAAATTAAAATGCAATGATAATATTACTTATGTAACCAAATTATTGCCATTTCCAAACTTGGATATCAAATGCTCATAGGACAAGTAGAAAGCTTATAATTCACAAGTGAACAATCATTAGAAGAGATTTGAGGCCTCTAGAGGGCCGTTTCAGGGCTATTCTTTTTCCCTATTCCCTTGTTTTGAACCAACAGTAGTGCCTTCAGAATTTTATTTTTAAATTTAACCCAAAAGTGAAAAAAATCAATTATTTAATCTTTTCAAAAAATCTGACGTGGCACTCTCTTGACCACGTCAGACTGTGCATGTGGCAGAGTTTCCAAGCTGGGAACGCCCTAGGAACTCCCAGTCTTCTAATGGCCTCAAATCTCTTCTAATGATTTTTGAGAAGTATCTATATTAAAGGAGTGTGCATGATAAAAAAATTTAATTTTGGAAGCATGAAGTGTCTAATTCTCCTCACCACTCACAATGTACCTTCTAAATCATCTTCAAAAATTTACCAACAGGTAAATTAGTAATAAATCCATTTTGATAAATTTCTAAGCTACAAAATTTGGCAAACAATTAATAAATTTATAAAATAATCTATCTTCTAAATTTGGTGGACAAGAGACAATTTGTGTGCCTTTGGCACTATTTCCAAGATTACAAACTTGATTTTTTGGGGGGGGAATGTATAAACGTCAAACATTTTGTCCATTATTGTACAATACAACTTGAATAGTTAAGAGATTCTTTTATTTATGGTAGAACACAAAGCCACATCATTCATGTAATGTCCAAAATTTCATTTGCTTAGGTCTTCGCTTCGTATGTGAATTATTGATGATTTAATAGGAAGTGCTTTTACGGACTTTGTAGTCCAAGATATAGTCATAATTCAACAATTTGACAATTGTAACACTTTGAAACTTCATTGTGTATAATAGGTTTAATAAAATATTGATTATTTTTTTATTTTATATTTAGGTGTAGATTTCTATTTAAATTAAAATTTTGATTTTTTATTCATTAATTAGTAAATGGAGTCTTTGTATACTTGTCTCGTTGGTATAAAATTTTATTAAAAATATTCAAACAATGTTTATAACAATTTAAGTGTATAGTTAGTTTAAAAAAATATTGAACCTAACAATAATCTTCATTTACAACGTCTAAATGTAGAAAAATTGTATAATATACATATGTATATGTACATACATATTCAATTTATTTGCACTTTAATAGACAAACAACTTCTTGGAAAAAATTGTTTCTAGATAATTTGTAAAAGAGGATTTTTAGATCCTAAAATTTTGGCAATATCCATTAGTTTTAATTTTTTTTATAACTATCCATACCTTAAAACAAGCCATTTGTTTTATTTGTTTTGTTTTGTTTGTCACGTCGAGATCCCCCGGACCGTGCGGCCCTCGATCGCGTGCTTAGTACCGTCAGAAAGCCCTCGACGAAGAGGGGTGCACGGGCTTGGTTTCTTGGCGTTTGGACCTCTAGCATGAAAGTTATTGAATTTTGAAATTCTTATAAATAAAAAATTAGAAAATTACTTTTACTTTTGTTTTGACTGTGGCAACAGCGCAAGGCACACTAGTAGCTTTTGAAAATATGAATTTTTATGCAAATCAATTTATATTTGTTTAATTTTATAAAAATTCATTACAAAATATTTTTTAGCAAATCAGTTAAATAAAAATTTGGTCAAGTTCCAAAGCCATTGGATTATTTGTAGCTTAAAATTATCCTAGGTATTTTATCCATATTTAATTCTACTTTAATTTTTAATTTTAAAGTAATTGCACTTTACAATGTTTTGATCTTTATAGTGAATTCTATTAAAGAATTTAGAGCTAAAATTTAGTAGGGTTACTTTCCTTATAGATTTAAAAATCGTGTGAAATATTTCTAAAAATGAAAAGATTTTGTTGTGTATTCATATGTACAAATATACAACACTTATCAAAAGAACCCTAAAATAAATGGTGCAAAAATTTCAAAATATAAATGATTGTTAAATACTTTTGAAAAACACTTTTATTATTTTGGCACTATATATGTTGCACATCTAACATGTTTTATGCAAGAACCACTTGCTACAAGACATTAGAAAAAAATCCAGCCCTCCGGAGGGCTGCTCTGGAGTAACAAGCCAAGCTATTAAAATACTTGGCCTATCACTCCAAAACTGTCCCGAAGTGAGCAGTCAGCCACGCTAACTGCTCGCCAAAACGGTCAGAAATTGCGATTTTTTTATTTTATTTTATTTTAAATAAATTTTTAATATTAAAAATAAATAAAATAAAAATAAAAATTCACTCGTAAATTTCGGTTCCTGCGCCACTGTTGCTGCAGTTTCTGCTGTGCGGAAATAGGGGAAAAAATAATTTTTTTGCAAAAAAAAAGTAAATTTCAGGGTCCCTCGGAGAACTGTGGAGCAACCCTTCGAAGGTCCCAGATTTTCTCTAATGAAATAATCATGCTATCTTTAATAACATGTTGAATGTTTTACAAGCTTCACTTTGAAAATGATGATCCAATGCAATTGGAATTTGCAGTGAAGATAGGTATGACATTTTGTAATCTATTACAAATATTTTTTATTTTTTATTTCAAAGAATTTATCACAATTCCCTTTCTAGAAGTATAGGAAGAACACTATTTAGTATTTATTCTAAAGAATTTAAAAGTAAAAGATTAAATAAATATTTTTGTAAATAATAGGCTAGCTATAGTAAAAAAGAATGTAAAATTTTAAAAAAAACTTGTTTTTTAATTCTAAAAATCCATAAATTTAGGCATTTAGCTTCCTTCATTATGCAAATTCAAAATATGGAATTATTTTATTTTGATGATTTTTGATGTTGGTAGAATTATCATCAATGACTAATTTTAATTTTATACTTTGAATAATTTTTCATATTTTTACAAACTAAAATAATAATAAAATTTGTATTCTTAAGATTTTACACTCTTCGTGTTTTTGACTTAGAAATTTATTCTCCACTTAATCTTTTTAAATCACAATAGTAGCAAAGTCAATACATTGTCCAAATTTTACTTTATTATATTTATATAGAAAAAAATATAGAAAAAACAAAACAAGTGCTAGGTCAAAATGCAATATATATATATATATATATATATATATATATATATATATATATATATATATATATATATATATATATATATATAATACATAAGTTTTCTTAAAACATCTTATGATAGAACTTATAACTTTTAAAATATTATGCCAATGGATCCAATTTAATCCCTATAGGACCTGCCTGCTATTTTTAGCAATTTTGGGTAGGTACGTGTGACTAGAAATTTGTATATTTTATGCCCAAACTTTATTAGAAGTTGTAGACGAGGAGTATTTTTGATGTGAACAAATTTTATGACATTTGGAAATATTAGCCAAAAGTTTTGGCCTAATATGTTACTTTTTATCTCAGCCAGGTAGTCTGGGCAAATAAAAAAATCACTTTTTTTAGAAACAAAAATTTGAAATTGGTTTTTTAGATTTATATATAAGTAGAAAGCTTTTAATCATTCCATTTTGACTAATTAGTCAAAAGTTATGAGGTGTTTTAGTTTGCGAGCAATTATAGATTCTCCACTCTATTAAAAACTTTGAAGTCATTTATTTCACTTAATTTTCAATATTTAAAAAATAAATAAAATCACAGGATGAAGATTGTTTAATACAACATTACAATCATTGGGATTGACATTTTTCAATTCTATAACTAAACTCTTAACAATTTAGTGTTTCAAATCATTCTTGTCTTCTTCCTATTTACTACTTTTTTTCTATATGTTGTACAATTCCAAATGATTTGAAATTTTTCAAGCATGTAGCCAACTTGCCTTGAAGAATGAATCCAAAGAGTTCCCACCATTTTGGACATTTTTTTATAGAAAAGTGAGCTTGTGAAGTGAAGCTGCCATAATTTGCAAAGGGCAAAAAAAAGGATTTTTGTCAATTCAAACGGTAATATCTTGCAATCCCCACTGGAAAATTCTGAAATTTTTCCAACATCTTTTCAAACCAGCATACTACGAGATCCTATAGCTACATGTGTCCAAAAACGTTTTTATTCCAAAATTCGACACTTCTGCTCCAAATGGCAGTTTTCAACTGTTTATGGAGAAAACATAGTCAAGTCAAGGAACTTAAGGGGTTAAAAAGAATTAAAATGAAGCGGCATTCTTAATAATGGGTTTGTGGGTCAATCTAAGAAAATTCCGTAAAATGTGCATTTCAAAAACACTATTCCACAACATCTTAGTGAATGGTTGATTCTTGTCAGTTTTATTGTCTTAAATAACTTACTATTTCTAAAAATAAAAATATTCAAGTGAATGTTTTCGTGATATTCTATAATACCCTATTTTTGTACATAGGATTTGAATGTACAATATTTCCAACACTCTCCACTAAGTTTTTTACAGTTCTTTGCATACTTAAGTAAAAATGCATGATCACATTACAAAACAATATTGATTCACTCAAGAAACCATATAGATTCACTTATAAAACAACATGGATTCACAAGAAGAAATTGGCCTCGCATGAATTTGAGAGTTTTTATACCAGCGTGGTCTTCTCATTAATTTCCTAGTAGTTCAATTGACTTGATTGTCAAAACTGATTTCTAGTTGTTTAAACTTATTTAAATTCAACCTCCAACAACAATATTGACCAAAAAATATGAAAACCTATTAGTACTAGTAAATGCAGGAAGTCGTACATTTCTCTTTCAAATGAAAATGCAATTCAAGAATTTTTTGAAGACTTCGATTAACCCCTTTAACAAAGGGATCAGCCCTTCAATGGTTGCTGTATGACCCTTCTTCCTTGCCGCTTTCATGTCTATCAGTTCTCAAGCATGAATTACAAAAAAATTCATCTAGTTTGGGTGCAAGATTAAATAATAAATAATAATCAGAGTCACTGCTGTTCAGAACATAAGTTACTGCTGCTACGCTGGCGGACAAGCTCTTGGTCAATTCATTTGGCAACATCAGCCTGCGGCTTGCGCAGAGGTCGATCGACACTTCAGTCGATGTTTCTGCGAGCGACACTATATTATTTTTAAAGTTACTCAGCTTACGAATAGTCCCAAGTAGACATGAAAAGGGTTAAGGAGCCTTACCAAGCATTGAAGATGACTATATTTTCAAACAGAGATATTGATCGATCATTAAAGAAGCTGCTCACCGGTAAATATAATCACTTTGTTCAAAATCCACTGGAGTCTCTAAATGACTAAACCTATCTCCACAACCAATCTCCAAAACTGCAGCTCTATCAGGCATCAGCCCGTACTTGGCAATCTGGTCTAATGCAATCTTCAACCAAAAGCTAACTTACAGCAGAATAAAAATTAAGTAACGTACTTTCTGACATGACGTCGCGTCGAAGCCACTTGTAAGAACAGTGATGTCATCCGGATCGGAGTAGGCAAGCTCTGCAACAACGAAAGATAGTTTGGCAAGTTTCGTGCACAACTGTGGTGATGAGTGATGACCGATCGAGCTCAAGGACTCTGTATTGAACTACGTACGGCACTATGGTCGGACTCTGGAGCCAGTTAGGAAATTCAAGAACATACTAGCATAATGTGTTACTACTAGCACAATGTGATGCTTGTGGGTCACCTACCATTCTCTAACCTGACAGATATGTAACTCATTCGAGGCAATAATCTTGGACTGAAGGGAGGCTCTAACTTACTAGTAAGCTCGAAAACGCATTCAAAGAATGGACAATGTCACATGCTCTGCCTCTGAAGTCGGTCTCGCCGAAGTGCAAAGGGTCAGCGTCAGGTCATCAGCAACTTCCTTCATAATTTTCCCTTCGGCAGCTTGGGTTCTGGCTCCTCCGTGCTCCCGGACCACAGCTGCTGGGTGTAAGCTTAGACGAGTTGACCCCGTGCTGACGGTCGTCCCCGCTCGTAAGAAGAGAATACCCTCCGGGGAATCGTATGCTTGCCCGGTCAGGTCCACCATTTCATGCGTCAGACACGAGTATTGATCTCCTTGAGTCTGGTTCAGCAAACCAGCAGCTTCTGGGAACAACGTGAACTGCTTCCCCAGAACTGCCTCTTGAGGAGCTCCCTGCCTCTGCACCCTGACGTATGGATTGGGCAGATCATGCTCTACCTGGTGCTCTAGAAACCTTCGCCGTCTTCCAAATTCTAGCGGCTGATCATGGTCTGCACAGTTCATCATGTCTGCAACAACGGCGTCCCGCGTTACTCTGTCATGTCCTGCAGCCACCAACACATTAATTCGCGAACCCAGAAATGAGAAAGTCATCCAGTACACTTGCACGACTTACATCTCATTGATGACCTATAATATGTGTGCCGCTAGCCGGAAGAAAAGCGAGTGCAATCGAAATCGATTGCTTTGTCGATATACGAGAGCATGTTAAAATCTCATAGATTTTAGAATGCACCGAATTCCTACGCTATGGAGCTATTCATACCTTTAAACTGATCAAGCAAAGCACATAATGTTCGTTAAATTGGCGATATTCCATTACTTCAGCGCGGTTCAGGACACGCGGCCAGGACCCAAAATCCATACCTGTCCTCGTTTGTGGACTGAAATAAGACCATTTTGAAGATTTCTATCACAGCTTTTTGCTGTGCGAATGTAGTCAATTTAACGAAACTGCCGAACAAAGTTAATTCACTGCTTACGATTCAACTCATAAAATTCAATCTTACTCGGCAATCGGCTCATCTATTTCCGAAGTCTGCCGCAAGTCCCCCACTCGCGGGAGAGAACCCTCATCGCAGGTCTGAATTGCGCGGCCCCCCATACTAGGCCCGTGCCGTAATTCAGAAAGCAAAATATTATAACTTCGCACATTGAAAAGATAGGGATGAAATTGTTACCATTGGAAACATGCTTTTCCGATGCATACGAGATGAAAGGAGACTTGTCGACTGGTCTCCTTCCGGAATACCGGGACCTTGAAGTACCCTGAGTTGTTTCCCATTCGTTCTTCACCGACAAAGCATTGCAGACTACGTCGGCATCCTCTGCACCAGATTCTGGCGGCTCATTCAAATTGTTCAGATGCAAGCTCATGGTTTGCTCTGGGAGCACCAAACTTGCCATGGACCGCCGAACAAGCCTGTTCGCAGGATCTCGGGCATCCGGGTGCATGTTCCCTGCTTGCGGCTCTGCTATCACTGTGGTCAAATTCGCGACGGGAATAATTTCGCTGCGCTGCCCATTAATATCTTCGCACTGGGGATCAGCGCTTATCCTCCCTAGACGCCTCACTTCTCCACTGCTCCTAGCAGTGCACATGGGTTCGTCGCTCGTCTGCCCAGCTTGACTGCACGAGGTTGAGGGGCTAGTATCAGACTTGAACGATCTCTCATATGATGGGGTGCCTTCGGGAGTATTGTTAATTACTTCCCTTGGAGGTGGTTTCGATCCCTGCAATGAAAATGGAAAATGCTCCAGATTTAGTAGTTTACATAATCAACAATTTGTGATACGAGATTCATTTGTAATCAATTCGCAGAGCTCGCTGCGATATAACTGCACTGCAGCAAGCCCTTTCTATAGCCGTCAGGAATGTGACATAACTGCAAAGCTAATAAATTTTAGCTCGAGCCTGCATTGATAAACGATCGCGAACTTATTGACAGAGTTACAGAAGTTTCGTTTGCGTCATTTCTAGATTCGATGCCTGTGTCAGTGACACGTCTGACATGCAGGAATCAATTCACCCGCCTGACATAACCCAATCGTATCAATCGGAAGCGGTCACTGACTGAATACCCAGTGACAGTAGGCAAGACAGAAGAAGCAGAACACCAAATCCACTCTCACTACCATGCAGTTAGCAGCTAAGTTCGAATGGGACGGAGAATTGAACGTTTCTCCTCCGACTCTAAACCGAATGGTGAGGAACAAGTAAATTCGAGGGAACAGTCCCGAACCGAAAGATTTTGCTACTCGAACTAACACCTTCTGTCAAGATGATTTCAGTCACTAGATCATCGACAAACAGTAAATCAAGCCTCTGACAATCCCATAGTGATTGCAAGAATTGAGAAACACAAATTTTTATGTTACCATGATAATCTCGAGATGCGAGCAATAATGTATGTGGAGTGTAACATCAAAACCCAAGCATATTAGTTAGCTCCGGACTAGACCTAGCCAAGTTGCAGTTGGCCTTTATCTCTGATTCCATGGTCAGTGTTGCCCCATAGGCTTAACCGATACTAAATTCGATTGATTATCCTCGCTCATTTGCTCACAACTCAAGAAACCCAGCACGTACGGGTTCGGGATTCATGACAAGCATATTCGTTATAATGGATATTTCGGCGAAATAAGCGCCTTGCAGTAACCCAACCAAGACCTCAGATCTACGCCAGTCCTAATTTACAGAGCTCCGGGTACTTGAACGTCACAATTTCGGAGGTCCGAAACATGGTTTTTTAAGTTTGGCCATAGCTTTAATGCAATTGATAGATCTCAAGATCAAGGTCGAGCCCAGAATTGATACCAGATTGCACCTGAACTAGAAACATCATCGATAACGAAGTTAGGAATTGGATGCAGACAACAAACATCGGTCTACACAAGCACTAGAGCATGACATGAAAGGATGGGAATGGATTGATCACATGATCACACACCTTTCGGAATATAGTGCCATCCTCCTCCACCTGCCAGCCAGCCTCTTGACACAAAGCCTTGAGAACTTCGTTATGGTCAGCGTGCTTAGGCAGACAATAGTTTCCGTGCGCACGCAGTCCTGCAAAGATCTTAGCGGCGATGGCTCGCCGCCGCCGCTCCCGCCGCTTATTATTCTCGCGCTCTCGGGCGGAAGGCATCCGCAGCACGGCGGGCGCCGTCGTCTGGCCCTTGCCTGGAGGGCGCCGCACTATCCAGGGTCCGGAGGTGGACTTGATGCAGCCTCGAATGGTGCATTTGCGCACCTCATTGCTGTCGCCTTGCTCAAAGCTCGGATCGCCCACCTGCTGCATGTTTGCAGCTTCCGCGTTCACTGCACACTGGGGATGAGATGTGTAACTACTTGTTTGACTGTCTCAAACAGCTTAACGTACGTCTCTAACTCGGTGTGCATGCGCAGATGTCGATCTGTCAAGCCAATTGAGGTTCCGTGCGCAGGAAGGTCGGAAACGAGCCTTTCACTGTGAATGCAGGAGTGTGGTGGTCCTCGCGCGTTCAAACAGGTCTGCTTCAGCAAGGTTTATGTGGGCGGCTAGGTCGTCGCCAATTCGGTTACCCAGGGCCCTTGATGCAGACAGCTGCAGAATAAGCAGCAGCTGCAGTGCAAGCACGTGTTCACTAGCTCCTTCTGACTCAGTCTAATATCACGCGAGTCTCACCACACCACGCTTGGTAACTAAAGATCGACTGTCGGCGTGGCACGATGGATTGAGCATGAACTTGCACGCAGAGACGGACATCCAAACCCAAGTTTCCGGGCCCCAAGTTCTGGTTTAATTGATGAAGATACTCGTCCCGGACTGCGCGCGCGTCCGGATCCCTTTACTGATCGGTATGCCGCCTCTTCGATGTATATTGAGCTCTCTTGGGATCGAGTTCAGTGATTCCCAATTACGTCCTTCCGCGCAGAAGCTGGAAGACTTAAGCACTTAATATTGGCTACAAACGCGTAGAGGACAGGTGGAGCATTTGGTGCTGGGTGCAGCGCAAGTCAGGCCAGTTAGTCAAGAGAGTACAAGTCGGCGGGGGCTTCTGGTGCCGCACAAACATGCAGCCGAAGTCCTCGCGTCATGTATCAAACTTCTGCCGCGGCCATAAGCACTGAGAGCCGTAGTGTTTTTGTTCACCAGCACGCGCCGGGAAGTGACAAAAAACGCGATTGTACTCTAACTCTCTTGATCGGCTCTTTCCCACTATCTCCTCAGCGCAACGTGCATCTGCAACCCTCGTCAAGAGAACTGAACTGCAACCCCAACCCTACCTCTTTAAGCAAGATGAGCGCCCTTTGATCTTCCTTAAACAAACGAGTCCCGGGAAGAACCCCCCTACGAAGGCTGACCCAAGTGGTAAACTACAGCAGCCCAAGCAGACCACAGAAATCAGGAAATGAAACCCCGTAGTGCGCCAAAGCACTCATACATCAAACCTCCGATCCAAGACCCCCTCACAATCAAAGAAACCCCCAAACAAATTACCCCCGCCAAAGAACGTCCACTTTACAACACGCGGGTACCGACTGAAGCTCGCTCGCTCGCTATCGCGTCTCAGCACTTCCACACCCGCAAACCCCGTATGACCGCACAACAGTACGTGACGCTGGCCTCGACCTCGACAGCAGTAAAGCTTGCCAAATATATCCCTACCTCCCCAACGACGATTACCCACGAAATCCACCCCACAATAGAGCAATACCACCCCCCTTTGAAGTACAACTACTGCAACAACACCATTCACCACTGGACTCTCCTTTCCCACATGAACCCCAATCAATATTCCATCCACCAACCAAGGCTACAGAAGGAACAGGGACGAAACAGCATGAGCTCGTCCTTCCCCGCCGATCGAAGGAACCGAAAGCATGAGTTGAATTTCTTGTCAAGGCTGCGTCGGAGGCTACTTACTACACGAACGTGCAAGCAGTGGATGGAGACACGGGGCCACGACCCTCACGGAGGGGGAGGAAGAGAAGAAGTGAAGGCAGGCAGGCAGGCAGGCAGAGCTAAGCGAGTGCCCAAGGGGAAGGAGTGACGCGCGTGACCGTGAATGTCGTGCATGCACTGTAAGTGAGTGATGGTCTCAACGGGCCCTAAGTTAGCTAACTTAGCCAAGTAAACTTCCTTCACTCCCTTCACTTCCTGGAAGGGCTGGCGCACCAGATCAACCTCAAGTAAGCGTGGTGGGTGGGGTAAGTGCATGTTTTCGAGTTTGCTGCAAGGGATTCGTGGGGCTGGCTTCGGGGTTTTCTCCCTGCCTTGGCTTACTGCTGATCGTCTTCGTCGTCTTCTTCGTCTTCTTCGTCTTCTTCGTCGTCTCCGTCGTCTCTTGTCTTCGTAGTCGTAGTCGTAGCCGTCGTCGTCGCTTCTGTTGCACGGCCGACAGAGCGAGAGAGCGCGGGCGCTCGACTCGAGGCCCGACACCCGCGACGTCACCCGTGATGGCGGCGTGGGCAGCGGGAAGACCGTTTTGCTGCGGAACGCGTCGTCTCGTGAGGTCTGCTCCTTCGGGTCGGTTTTGGTTTTTGGTTTTTGGTTTTCGGTTTTTGGTTTTTGGTTGTGGTTGTGGTTGTTGGTTTTGGTTTTGGTTGTTGGTTTTGGTTTTGGTTGTTGGTTTGGGTGTGGGTTTGGAAAATCGCCCCAGTTCGGTTTTGGTTTTGGTTTTTGGTTTTGCAAAATCGTATGTGATATCTTATTTAGAGAAGGGAGAAAAATAACTTTGAACTTTTGTAAGTTGGTATAAATTAAGGGCCTTTTCACATTGAACTATTATTAAACTTCAATTGTTGGAATTAAAAAGAAAATTTTCATTTCAACCCCCAAGTGTCTAAGTTTCAAAATATATGATTTGAAAGCTATTTGATCAAAACACATTTTAGTTGTTTAAAAAAATTGGATTGTTTTTCTTTTTTTCCTGTTTGTAGATTACGTTGTCTTCTTAATAGCTTTTTAGATTATTCATATCACCTATTATAGATATGGAGCAACCCCATTTTATCATTCAGAAGTTAAATGCTAGCAATTGTAATTAGCCATAGAAATTGGCAAGTCTAAACATCTCTAATACAAGAGGGAATATATACTTTGTGCACCTATATAAGATGGACTGCAACTACCCCCTCTAATATGGTACACTTAAATTTTTCCAATTTTTCCATCTAGAAGTTCCACATTCATCGTTGAAAATTACAACTAGCCCTTGAGGATGGCTTTTGAGTGCATTTTTTAAAACATTGAAGATTAAGGGTTAATACAAAATTACAGCTCTGACATACTCTCACATGTAGAGACAATGACTCATTACCTTTAGAAGCTTTCACATCTTTAGATTGATGAGGTGTCAGGTTTTTAAGTTCTATTGTTAGAAATCAATGATTAAATGTCACAAATTTCTATTCATGTGTCAAATATTGATTTGTATGTATCACAAATTGTTTTTTATGCCAATTCACACATGTAATATTCTATATGAGTTAGGTATAAAGATCCATTCCAAACATTTTTTTCATTCCGGATAGTTTATAAATGGGTCCATTATAATCATACAAAGAATAGAAAATTGTCATTCTTGAATATTTGAAATTGAAGCCACTATGGGATGAATAAGGTGAAGGCACCCATAACCTACCACTTAAGCAATTTTGGACATTCATGATCTGGAATAATATAAGGCGAAGCAAATATTTTCCTATCTGCAAAGATAGAAATGACGGGGATTGCAAAAAAATTGGTAATTTTATTGCTTGAATTGTAATTACTATGAATTTTGAAAGCCAAAAGTTGGTCTGGACCCATGTCTAATGTTTAGACTATTCCAAAATTGTTTATTTTAGAGACTATTTTGTGTTCACTTTGACACTCCAAACCAAAGACATGTGTCATGAAAAGAATGTAGGAATTGATGGTTGGAAACCAAAAACTGATGGTTGGAAATTAGTCCCAGCCTAATTGATTATTGATAGGGCGGTAGTTGGTAATGGGTGCCTCCAGCGTAGTAGCCTCAACCAAAGTTTTGTATGATACTAATGAAGTGAGTTGGTGACTATAGCCACTTTGGAATAAATAGTGGCCTCAACCAAAGTTATGAATGACACTAATGCAGTGAATTGCCAGTGATTGCATACATTCTTGTGTTTCTATATTGCCACTATAGATTGAATAGTGGTTTCAACTAAAGTTCTAAATGACACTAATGAAGTGAGTTAGTGATTGTGTACACTCTTGTGTTTCTAAGCAAAATAGTCATTCAATGTGTCAAAGCTCAATAAAAACATTGAAGACAGGCATCCTAGTTCATATTGTAATATAGTGAAACCTCTCATAATGCAAATTCCCTACTTGCATAACTAACTGTAGTTCTATATTTGCATACTCCATATGTGCATAAAGTTTACTACACAAAGCATTAATGGAGGTGATTGTGTTATACATCACTAATTTTTTTAGTTGAACAACCAATTTGAACCAATCAAATACAATTATTGTACTTCATGAGCATGTTTAATTAATTGGATTTTGGCACTTAAGCTTCTTTATGTGCATATAGCTAAAAATTACTTCCATCGTTCCCATGCAATAAGGGAAGTTTGATTGTACTCCACATCTTTTTCAGTGGTTGTGATGTGGAGAGAGAGAGAGAGAGAGAGATCCTACATCCACATATATAGACCTACTCAGTCCAATGAGCCCTTGCCATGTCGTTGGTTTTGTTTAGTTTTCATATTTTGAAAATCTCTCAAACAATCTATTTTCTTTAATAGATTGACTAGTGTTTTTGAAGGAATAGTGATTAAGCTAGGAACCTCAATTTTTTAGGTGTAAAATTGTATTACAAGGTGATCATTTTAGGCCCTTGATGGTGTGTTTCTATTAAGGAGAGATAGTGATAACTATAGGTGAATAAGGTGATTTTGTGACTCTTTTGAAATATTTGGGAAATACAATTTGAAAATTTATAAAAATCCAACAAACTTGGCCTAAAAAATATAATTTCACTTGTTGTTGTAGTATCTTCATTTATGTGAAACATGTGAAATTATTTAAAAATCTTCATCCTTCTTATTAGAGTAGGGCATCCATTTGACAACATTTTATATTATTCTTGTTTACATGTTGAAAATTCATATTCATGTGGAATAATTGAAAGAAATACTTAAAATATTGTTTGTTCTTGACTTTCAAAGTGAAGAACAATTATAGAATGCCTCCTAAGGTTTTGACATTTATAATTAAGGTATATATTGGGAGTATTATGAGAATTCTTAAAGATTCTCAACTCAAGTCTTCAACCTCTATTTTTTTTAAATTTGAAATCTCCAATACAAAATTTTTGTGCAAAGAAGATTCAAAGTCTTATACTCTGGTCATGACAGGCGCAAAAGAACTTGTTTCTATCCCTTGAAACACAAATATCTTGTAATCTACACCGACAAAATATATTACATTTCTTCCATACATTCCTATACTACTCTAGTACAAGATCCTACTGTTAAATATTGAAAAAAAAACATTTATCAAATTCTTTTACTCTTGATATTAAAAATGGCAATTTTGAGTGGTTTTTTGATGGGGAAAAAAGACCTTGCGACTTCACGGGTCAAACTAAGCTTCTAGAAGCACCCTGGACCACCTGCCGCAATACCCGCACGCACGGAAGGCTCGGGAAGATCAAATCGAAAAGGTAAACTCATACAAGATGTACGTCCTGACAAGTCCTGTAAGAAAATTATTTGCAATGGTAAAAAGGCCTCTCACTGATGCACATGCTTGTGAACCAAAGCATTAGTCACCCACTAATCTATGCAATTAGAATATTTTATTTTGTTAAGTTATATCCTGTCACAAAATCTAACCCAAAGCTTACAATGAATTTGTCATGCTGCAACAGTTTTAACTGTAAAATTATGTGGAAAGACGGGATCATAGTAATATGATTGGAACTTCCGTCGTAAGCAGACGGAGTTTTTTAAAATTATTTTTGGAAGTAAAAAAGATCAATCCATGAGTAAACAGGCAAATAGTGTGTTGCAAATTTCATATGTGGGAAGATCAATGAATGGCCACCAGGGCTTTTTTTTTCATCTTTTATAAAGTGCCAAAGTGGCGATAGAAAATGTTGTAGTAGTGCTCCAAATTTTAGCATTCATCCACATATTGGATAGAAAATATCACATTAGCACATATCACATGTTTATCATTTTATTTTCATCCACCAAATTTGCCAATTTCATCTAGGATTTTTTTTTAAATGAAGTTTTTTACCATTTTCTAGCCAAATTATTTTTTCTCATGCAATTTGGCACCAGAAAGCCAAAAAAAAAGCCCTAGTGGCCACTGCCTCGTGCTAGTGCTAAGTTAGATGAGCAAGTTCATTTTCAGGAAATGTAAACGTACTAATGAAAATTGATTACGGTAGTACCCTAAGTGAAGGTCATATTCGGCATAAATTTTGTCATTTTTGTAAAAAGGTGACACATGTCATCTTGTAAACGATATGAGGTAATGTGGATCCTTGAAAAATTGATGTGGAAATTCAATTTTTTCACTTGAATGCTGAACCAGACCTTCATGTATAATAAGTGATTAGAAAATTGTAGATACTTGTTAATCCCACGTGCGGGGGAGGGGTGGATGTGGTGGGGGCAGATGTAAAAAGCTTATTGTGTCCTATACATTGGAATTGTTTAGGTCCATTAATTTCTATGGTCAATCATAACTCCTATAGACCCTAGCACATCCGCTGAAGATAACTTCATATCCAAGGCATCACGTGTTCGTGTTTGAGTTTGTGTTACCTAACTCTAACATTCAATTTTAATGAGCGGATCCATGTGATGAAACGCTATTTTGTAGCAATGTTTAGTGAGATTTTTTTTATATCTTTTTAAAAGCATAACTTTATTCTTGAAGAATGCTAGCACATGAGCATAGGATCTATAAGCCCATGAGCTTAGGAATCTATATTATAAACACCTTCTATGATTATAGGTGTCTTGTAGACTTACTTCTCTGCACTCACGTGCTAGCATTGTTGCTTTATTCTCATAACATTGTACAACTAGGCAATGATCATGCCCATGCTGGGAAAATATTATGCTTTGTTAGATACCCAAGAGGGACTCATCAATTGCTTTAAGGATTGACATTGGCATTGACAATTTTGTTCACTATGGAGGTTCCTTTTCAAGGATGCAAAAGGGACCCTTGCCTCATTGGTAAACAATGCTATGCTAGTCTACCTTTGCTCGAGAATAAAATTTACATTCATTCATCCAAAATTCTAATTTCTACCAAAAATAAATAAATAAAGAATCTTGCATTGCCCAGGTGAGGTTTCTACTTTCTTAACATTGGAATAAGAGAAGGACACAGTCTGTTCTGTTTCGTTTGTTTTTGTTTTTTTTCAAAGCAATCTGTTTCATTTTGAGACGGGCCGCACTAATCAAGGAACCGTTCACTTGACTCCCAAGTCCATAGTAACTTAGCATTGAACGCATAATTCTACAAAAGCGTAACTGTCAGGACGTAATTATTCCTTGGACTACTCTATGAGTTAACACCATCTCGATTGATTTTAAAACTCGTTTTCGGAGGACCAGTCTTCCAATGGTACATGAGTGCATTATAATAACTTACAGGAGCACCTGGGTTTGCAACTTATGAAATCTCCTGTCAACTTCCATACCCGCCCAGTGCACAAAGTAGCAAGCTATCATCAAATTTTTTATTTTAATTTTTTTTCGAAGTGAGCCATCATCGAATTCGCACTTGTCCTTGCATTGAGCTGAGGTAACCATTTTGACAAACATTCACTCCACGAGTACGCGCGACGAGGCCCACCAGTAAGTGGAGCATTGAGCACGCCACCTCCTAATCACACACAGTAATATGGAAGCATTCAAGTCATTATTGACATATATTCCAGCGATCACGGCTCGTCTTGCCGCTCAACAACATTATTCTGTTGGTGGGGTAACGCTTACATTACAAGACTAGTAGAGGGTGATTGATCCATGCGCAGCCTTGGCTAATTCTTGAATGTTTACAATCGAGGAAATTTTGATTATAGTAAAATAGAGGGAGAATTTTGACTCGTTTGTGACGATGCACGTGAATGTAGGACCTCTTTGACACTAGACTAACAATGAAATTTAGGATTTATAACACTAATTACAAAGTCCAACAACGAATGTCAACAATGTTGAAAATGGTACCAACACTAAATTGGTTAACAACGTTGAAAAATATTATCAATACTAAATGTCAACATCAACACTAATTGTCAACTAAATTCCTAGCACATACAACTAGAAGGACGTGTAATATGATACTTGTACTTTCTAAGTGCTTTTATGTCATGAAAGGCAAGGCAAAGAATCATCTCTTGGATACTTTTCAAAACAAAACAAAAAGCCTAGAAGCCACCACTTTTTGCTATCAAATTTTATGATATTAAATATTTGGCTAGCTTTGAAAGCTTTGCTTGGCTAGCGCTTGGAATATGATGACATGAAGACAAAATATGGGAAAGACGGTTCACTTCTAGTATAGACTTTTATTTTATATTTTGGATTCAACAAATTTGATCATAATCACATACTAAATAAAAAAAATTGGACATTTGATAAGATTTTGATAGGGAATTCACAAATAATACATAAAACAGAGGCATGGATAATATCATCTTCCAATTACAATGCATCTACACAACACCACATATGTGGTATATGTGAGATTCTACAAACACCAGTCATTAGAAACAATAGAAAGAATATAAGGAATCAATGGAAATGTTGCTTGGAGTGGTGTAGTCTCCCAAATTATACATTGCATGTAATTATCTTTTAAAATCTACAATCAATGGAATTTTCAACACTAAAGTCTATTTTATAAAAAAAACAATAAAATCCAATAAATTTTGAGGTTTATTTCATTGCTACCTTCTATTAGTTCCATGTGGTTGAAAGTTAGGATTAATTATCCAACTATTGTTTCATAAGTTGCCACATTATACTAGACCAACTTAGAACATTGATTAGCATGAAAATTTTGGTCTTTTATACCATAACTATTAATAAAGTAGATATTTTGTTTGCCTACAACCAATTTGTTTTAGTGCCTCGTATGTTTTTTTATATAGGTTCCATCCAACCAGCCCTTTTTTTGGCCCCATGGGGCCAGATTGCACCATTTCAAAATAAATGTTAACTTTTCGCCAAATAAAAGTAATCTTTTTTTGCCATAAATTTTTCATTTCTATTAAAAATGTGGATGAAAAAATGCATGAATATGATTGAATTTTTTTTTTTGGTACAAAAGATGGATGGATGTTGAAATTAAAATGCTTCACCAAATTTTAAGTGATCGCCATCTTGGCACTTCTCAAAAAGTTAAAAAAAAGGGTTGCATTCAACTATATTATAACAAATGGCACATTTAAAATTAAATTATTATTATTATTTTAATCAAAAATTGCTACTCATACATGATATGCCTATCTATGCAAAATAAAATATAGGTAAAGATTCGAAGCCTTGTAGCCCTCTCCAAAGTCAACTTTTCTTCAATACACATGTTAAATCATACTTGTAAAAATAGCCACAAAAAACAATAAAACTTCTAAGAACAAGTACAACCTCTTTATTATTGTAATCCTTGAAATCAAGTACATTTTGTAATGATCAATTAATGATTTATATTATATTATGTAATAAAAATCTAAATCTAAATTAGTATCCAACATGAACACTATTCTAAATGAAAATTAAAGTGAACTATATGATAGAGTAAGTAATACTATAGGTATCATTAATAATACTAAATTTCATTTTTAGTGCAGTGTCCAAGGGCCATGATTGAAGTATTTGGAGCATTGTGATTGGAGGAGAATAAGAAGACGGTCACAGTTCAATTTATACTAGCTTCATAAATGTAGAGTGATCAAGGCTCAAAATGAATGATAAAAATGACATGGAATCCTACATGTCCTTAAATAAATATTTCAGGTGACAAAGTTATCCCAATAAAACTAACTGGTCTATTTTTGTCAATCTTTAATGTTGTTTTACTACTATTTTATCATTGTGAATGCAATTTTTACTAACATGAATGCATTTTTTTCCACAAGAATGCAATTTCTATAATTGCATCGTTCTTTTATTGCAAAAAATGCATTTTGTCTCAATAATTGTAGTTTTACAGCAATAAATAAAAATTATTGAAGTATTTACTATAATAAATGAATTTTACATTTTTATACCTTTTTGTTGCTAATTCCATTGTAAAAATACACTAAACTTATGGCATGATCATTTACATAGTATTTTCCACTATACATATCTGATTGAAGCTTTAAGAATAAATTTTGCATTCTTCTTGATTACAAGTTTCCTCTATTTCTTGGCATCCTCGTTGTTGAATATTTACCTAGGAAGTAAAAAGAAAAGAGAAGGGGAGGAGAGACGATGAATAAGAGAAAGTGTTAATTATCAAATCTATTAATTTAGAATTTCATTAAAAAAAAACAGTGTCCAAGGATTAGTCTAAATTCATTTTACACTATTTGAAGTAACCAATAGATGACAATACTGGCTCTTGGTTATGGCTTTTGACCTAGACTTATGACCAAGAAAATTATTTAGATCAATTCTTGGTCACTAGTATAACAAGGCCCTAAGAGTCTTTTAGTTTGAAGTTCCCCGCCAAAGCCTACATAACATTGTTAACCACCACTGTAGGCCTCCCTTTTGCTATCCTCAGAAAAGGGAGCCCTCCAGCGTCAAAACTCTCATAGTTTACTGTAACAGTGCTTCTAATTTTGGAGATTTTTTCCCCAAATGCAATGGCAATAGGCCCCGTGCCCCACGCCTATGATTGACAGTTTCTGAAGTTTCAACCCAACTGACAGACACATAGCACTTTGCTACTGCTGAACCTGACCAATGATGAACTGAGGCTTTCAACTAAATTCCCCCCAAGCATCTCGGGGGGATTATACCTCCACTGGGGGGGAAAGATATTTGCTCGTTAACAATGTTATGTACTAGACACGTGGTGAAAATGTTCTTTAGCTAGGATTTTAACCTTTAAAGGACAAATGAGCTTGAAAAGCGTAGTTTTAGGGTCAAACCTTGAATTACACATAGTTTTTTATTTTAAATGTCTTGGAGATTGACTAGAAAAATATAGTTCCAATAAGCACTATGATATTTTATAATATCATCTCCAATTTTGCTAAAAATTCCATACTATTTTAAATATTTTGTAATTACTATGCTTTTTACAAATTAATTAATTTTAAAACATGTATATAGATACATATTTCATTTCAATATTTTTAATTATAAAAATGAAGTTAAATATTGGATATACTTGATTGCATGAAGAAAGTATCAAATTTTTGAAAGATATGTTTTCATATAGAAAACTAATGAAGTTTGACCAAATGGAAATATGGAATGTCTTTAAAGGATTAAATCAATATATTTTATTATTGAAAGCTTCTAAACACAATTATTATTGTTAATAAAATTGTCTTAACTTTTGTTGAAGCTTGTTGAAAATTAAAAGAAGATAGATTTCTACACTTTCCTAGCATGTATTTTTTGGAAACCATGTGAATTGAATAACCAACAAACTACTAAATCATTGGCTACTAATGTACTCAAAATCTATCCTATACTCTCATGTTCAAAGGAATTTTAATTTAGGCAAAAATGTCTTAATGGAAAGCTTTGTTTCATTTTATTTGGATTTGTGATGTAAAAGTTATGAAGAATCTTATTTAACATACAATTGTTATATCTTGTACCTACTTTTACATAACCCCTAAAGGATCACAAGGCCACTAGGTGACTTCTGCAACTACATTTGCAAAAAAATTGAAATGTGAACCTCAGTAACAATTCATGAACGATAGACCCTACATAATTTTTTTCATTGAATCAATTGATGCAATTTGATCAAAGAATGATCGATTGTGGGATTTCTAGTGAATTTTTTGAGAATGGATGAGGCACTTTGGGTCGTCACTTTAGATCCTTATATCTTTTTTTCCACCTCAAAATGATTTGAAAAAAATGCACATTAAAATCATGATGATATAAACCTATGGAAAAAAAATCACAATTTTTGCAGCGCTTTTGAGCATTCCAATTTCAACATTCCAATTTCAATATATGTACAAAGTACCACCTAACCAAACATCTTTCATCACTCTCATCAACAATAGCATTTTCTCAAAAATTGTGCAATTTCGTCGATCCCTTTTTTATAGGAAAGCTATGTAAGTTTTTTTCATTTCAACAATGGCAACAATCAAAATCATTCCTTCACGAATGAAGAACTATGCTTGTTACAAGAGCGAGTCAAGAAAACAAAAGTTGTGCTCCCCTCCCAGTCCTTTAGGGAGTAACAATCTTTAAAATGTAAAATCAAATTTATTATTTTAAATACATTTTTCCTAAACTCTCAACTCAATTTTCCAACACAAAGAAGTTTAAAATCAAATATTTAGTGTGCAATTTTTTTATTCAAGAAGATTCAAAGTCTAATGATACTAGATCTATGCAAATAAAATGATTATTTTCAGTTTTAAATGCTTATATTTTGTAATATATTTTCTAAATATGCAATCACCATCACCACCGAAATTGAACATTCTTTCTCTTCACATAAAATGACAATTTTGAAGTGGACTTAAAGAAAACATAGTAAAAAAAACTTTAAAGTCAAGCGAAGGATGCTCCCTAGCAAGGTAATACCAAGTAGGTGGTTGACTATTTGTCAAACATGACAAATCTCATAGTCATGACTTCAATTATTGACACCTACCAATTGGTGATTGTTATAGTATTAATATTTAATACCAGTCCATTGCCATCAATAGAAAATGTGAAATATATATTTTTAGAGCGTCACCACCTTTCTTCTTAGGTTCATGTCTCGTCAAGTCTACTCTCCATTAGCCATTCCAACAACACAACAATAGATTTTCAAGATATCTTCACTTTGAAATATTGTTTCTTTGTTTGTTTGTTTTTAAAAAAGAACTAAAATTATAGATATCCTTTTCAATTCTATATATTTACACATGAAAAATTTCAATCCATTGATTTAAGCAATATTTCTATGTGTAATGGCTCAAATGAAAGGGAATAAATAGTACTACCTTGTAGCACCTACCATGTTTTTTTAGCATGACATCACTAACAATGGTTATTCAAAATTTGCATCATGTGTCTATCTTCTCTTTGCCAGCCAAGGATAAATGTACAAATTTACCTCTATTTTGTGGTTGCTTCATGTCATGTGTTCTTCACCTCTCTTGTCTAATTTGGGGCCTCTTATAACATTTAACCCCTAAAGGACCATTGTCCCCTCGGGGGACAAATGGGAATTCGGGCATGTACCTTTTTGGTGTTTTATTTTGCCTGATTTTTTGAAACTTTTTGTGAACGTGAAGAATTGAAAGAGGTACGTGGTGGAAAAAAAAATTTGAAATCAGACCTTCGAGCGAGAAGTTATGCCATTTCTTGGAATGCGTGGGGACGTGGGGCAGCAAAAAAAATTTGCAAAATTTTGAATTTTTTTTTTAAATATTTTTTTTCTCATAGATTATATTTTTGTCTATCTAGAAAGCTTTGATTCATTTCATTTGGATTTGTTATGAGGAAGTTATGGACATTCTTGTTTTTCAGGCAATTAGAGCATCTTCTTGAAAAAAATAACTTGTAGGATTCATTTCGGAATGCAATTTTTCAAATTTTTCAATTTTTTTTTTTGTAATGGTTTAGTTTACTTGCTAGAACAATCTCACCATTGGGATTAGTGCATTTTAATTCCATCTAAAATATATGAATATTTTAGATTTTCCTTTGATCTTGTATCTATTTCTACTTAACAATTTTTTTAAGAATGATAATTGAATTTTTTTGAATTTTTTTTTTCCTAGACTCTCAACTCAATTCTCCACTATAAAGATTTAAAGCTCAAAACGCTGTAGTGCAAAAATTTTAAGTTAAAAATGTTTAAAGTCAAAAAATCTGGTCCCGTAATGTGCTGAAAAACTTGTTTTTTCCACTTTAAACGCAGATATCTTGCAATCTGTGCGGTCAAAAATTCTGAAATTTTTTCCACACATTCTTATACCAATTATGTGTAAGATCCTACGTTTAGATGTGAAAAAAAAACAATTTTAATTTTTTTTTTACTTTTTGCTATAGAAGTGGCAGTTTTAAGTGTTTTTTGGCAGAAAAAAGGCCTTCGTCCTTTAGGGGTTAATAGCATTAGTGTTCATCGCCTAGGCTCTACAATGTTCGGTGTGGAATCTTCCACATCCAACAGTCTCTGCATTCTCCACTTGTTCGTTGTTATTGATGAAGGACTGTTGAGTGTAGAATATTCAACACCCAACAATGTAGAGCCAAGGCAGTGTATAATAATGCTATAGAATGTTATGTTGATTCCAAATTTGAGTCCCAAATTTCCAAATTTATCATGGGTGGCAAATAAAAAATTCTAGGATTTTTCCCAAGGGTAAAACTACAGATTTCAAATGCCCACTTTAGTCCGTAAACGACAATTGTCTGTTGAACGGACAATTGAAAATCTGGGTAGGTTCTTATGAAACCGATTTTCATCGGATGTTCATGAAATTTTGACACAAGGTGTGAATGTGTGCCCCGTAGTGAAATTATTATCATTATTTTTTTCGGATAGGGTGCCGGGATCAAAAGTTATGTTGCTCTAATTTTTTGGGGAATAACCTCAATTGTAAGTTAAATCAAGGGTATTTGGTCATAATAGTATTGTATGGGAGGCAACCCATTTCTGATCAACGCCCCACTTTGCACATGTAGATTGTTTTGTTTTCGTGAAGTAGGAGAAGAACAGTGATTATTTATGGCCCGGTTTTCGGGGCAGTTGTGGCCCATTCTGATTGGCTACAAGACTCTCAATATTGAAACCACCCCTTGGTCAATTTTATTTTCAGCCCATGATTGGAAATAGCAAGCCCTATATCACCAGTTTGGGAGGAATAGAATCTTCTACTGAAAAATTCACAATAATTATGTTTTGCGGAAAAATTAGCTGAAAAATTATGGAAACCTTCCACAATCTATTGCTACACAAGGGAAAATTTACCCAGTCACAACAACCGCCTTGCAAATACCCGAAACTCCTTAAGTGGTCAGGAATGGGTTGCCTCCCATAGAAGAAGAATTTCAGTCTTTCTGTTGGAGACGGAGGTGAGGATGGAGAGGTTGTTTGAGAAATGGCTCTGACCAAAGTCGACGAGGACTGAGTGACAGGACAAGCGGAGCAACCATAAACATCATCTTTGAATTTGCAGATTAGCCCCGTCCAGCGACACGATATTTCGACAATGCTGCTGTAATAATAAGGAATGGAACTGATTCATTTAAGCCACTTCAAACCCTCAATAGAACATAATCAGATGGATTAGTGGTGGTTAAGCAATTTGTGCATTATCACATCATGTGAGATTGGCGGTTTAGATTGAATTTTGCATTCAATAGGGAAGCACGCCAAAGGAAGTTGGTTTTTGGATTGGCTGTAAGGAATTTATGGATGCTTACTTGCAGAAATTACATCTCTTCTATCAATCTCCAAAAACATATTTTCAGTTCCATTCTCCAACACTAAGTCAAGATTCTTCTTTCTACAAGAACAACATTGGTGACCACTGTGAGTGTGTTTACCGTATATTCTCCATATATCCACCATGTATTCTGCAAGGTAGTCCAACTGGGTCAAGCTTATAGTTGTATGATGAACCTCTTGCGGAGGTTCAGTCAAGGGTGAATGAAAATTTAAAAAAAAACTTTTTTGTGCCACGTTAATTTTACTTCTCTACACTTCTTCCTTGCTAATTTGGGACCTCTGGTTGCAAATATGAACTCAAAATTTGCAATTTTTTTCATAAGTTGCAAATATAAAGTTCCTGCGTTTTTCCCACGGGTCAAACTATGGTGGACGGCCTACACAAGATGCTCGTCATACAACTATAAGCTCAACCATCTGACTGTCTGAAATAGGCCTAATCATCTTTTAAGTTATTCCTTGTCTAAGCTTACAACTAATCAAGTTCCTTGCCTTGGCTTTGCCTTGTGAAGAGTAAATGGGCAGTCTCCTGAATGATGGGCTTTTTCTAACAGCCAGCTTTCCCACCACGCTCACACCTGCAACCATGATTGGGTTGCCCTGCCATGTCGCAATCAGCTCCAACGGACTTCCGAAGTTACTGCACCACCTATGATCGAATCCCACTGACTTACTTCACGGCATGCCGTCTTCACTTTGTGGGCACGCGGTTTCACATTGCACAAGTGCTGCACCAGTTCATCAGTTTCACTGCCCACCAGTTTGTTTTTTTTCATTCTGACAGTGCAACATTCAAGAAATGGAAGATGTTCCCTCCAAATATAGACCACTGTGTCTGTGCCACGACATTGGAGTCTGGCCTCATGAGGCCTAAAAAAACAACCCTGCTGCCCACGGCAGCCTTCCATGGAGATTCATTGCCCGGCCCATCTGTGAGTGGTAACTTATTAATGTAAAGCCCAAGACTAATGAGTAATGATGCAGTGTTAATTCCTGGCAATCATTTGCAACAGATGCTTATTCTTAAAATAAGACAATGGAATGTTTGGGTAACTGACTGACTGAGAGATCGACAAAATTATGGCAGTGGGAAAAACTCTAACCGATAGAAATAAGCAGTTGGGAGTTGGGAGGGATGGCATATTGGCATAGACAAAATCTAGATGAATGTGAAAAACCTGTGGAGGGGAGTCTCTATATCTCAAGTGGAACAACAAATACATCTAAGGTAGTGTGCTCTAAAAGCGAGCGGCCTCTTCAAATTGACCCTATATTTAGGCCTGAAATGAACATTAGGTGGTTCTTAAATGGACCTCTCAAGCCATCGAGAGAATCGAGAGAAAAGCTTTATTTATTGTAAGAGCCAGTCATTGATCAAATTGCTTTAGAAGTTGTAAGTGGTCAGATTTTGGAAGACCTAGGGTCACAAATAGGTGCCTACAACAGTTTTTAAAAAAAAATTCATAAGTAATTCAAAAACGAATCAAAAAATATGAAACCACTTGTGTAACGTTCCGCATTCATTTTCCTTTCTCTGAAAAAGGCAGATCAGCCCTTAAATGGTCGCTTTTAGGCCATACTACCTTAGTGTCAAAGCTTAGGGCAATCTGGGCACGCCAAGAGTTGACCGCAACTGCATTATGCCAGATAGACCAAATAAAAGTTGCATCTTTATAAAGGCGGGAGCATAATTTCTTTCCAAATTTCTTTCCAGGGTGGTAAAAATGAATCCGGAAGAAGGGCCGGCCATTTGGAAGGAATGGAACGCTTCGGCTAAATCGATCTGCTTAGAAGTTTACGACCAGCGGAAGCAAAATAGTCTAGTAGCCGTATCCCACTATTCCATTTCCATCTCCCTGGGTCAAAGGTGAGTGAATCAGTAGGCCCATAAAATAGTAAATGAGGGAGGCGGCCACGTCTTTTTTTGGCTTCAACGATGCGAACTTGGCGGACAAAGCCTGTGTATATCTCAATGTCAGAAGATATTGGAGAAATGGACAGCTGTCGGGAATTAGATCCAACTGTAGCTCTCTTAAAAGTACCGTGGAGAGAGAGTGTCTAAGATTGAGGTCGTAACAACGATGGATCTATGGTGTTGACACGCCAAGTAATCTCCGGAAGAGTGTCATTGGGTTGGGAGAAGGTTCTGATCCAGTCACCTGGGGACGTTTGCTTCTGCTGCTCTATCAGAAGTTGTAACCAATTATGAGGAATCTGAGATATGAGGAAGAACCAATGATGGCGTTCCACTATGAAAAATGGGAATTCAATTGAAATAACATCCCATGACTTAAATTCTCTAATATTTAGGTCCCATAGACCTCGGATAGTACGCAACCCAAACCTAGCCAGGTCTCTAGCCATGTCACTAGGAAAGTTGAAGTTCGATCCTATGAAACTAGTAGCCCACCAAATATTCATGGAGAGTACCTCATCTGCATTGGTGGGAGGGACAAGCTCAATATTTTTAACAATCTTCTTCCATGCAGAGATTATTCGGTTCCATACCCTTAAGCCTCTTGTGATAGATGGTTTATGAACCATTAGCCAAGCAACTGAGGGGAATCAATATCATGTCTTAGGATGGGGCTTCATGCGATGGATACAATAGCAAAGAAGGATTTTTAGCCCCGATATCCCAGGTTCAAAACTTCTAGGTCCAAAAGCTGGAAACCCCCAATTAGCCTGGGTAGATAGCAATCATCCCAGCTAATCCTAGTGTGAGATAAGTCTTCAGACCCACTCCATAGATAATTGTGTAGACTGACCAAGAGCCCAAGAGATTTGGGATTATACACAAACAATTCTTCACTATATCCGTGGTTCTCCCTAGTACTGGGTCCCCATCGTAGACTTAATGCCACTCAATGTATTTTGGGACGCCTGTCCTTAGGATGTTCCATAACTTCTGTACTATTTGGTTGTTTATTAGAGTAGCTACACTCTAGCTTTGTTGGATTATACGTAATCACCTTGTTTTTGCTCAAGATTGGTGGCCGACATAGCTTCTACAAAAAACACTATGGGATGCATTGTTAGATTTTGGTCCGGCTACTCTTCTTAGGGTAGTGATTGCAGCTAGACAAAGTCCTCAACATTCTGACAGGATCTGGTCTAAGTTTGATTGCATTTGGCTTCACTCCTCTGTATTTGCCATTAGGATTAGATGATCTATTAGTTGGAGCAAAGAGGGCCCTCCCTCTTGCTTATTCCTCTAGCTTTTTTCTTTCCTCTCTTTCATGCTTTGATTCTCTTTATTTGTCCAGCCTTCCGACTTGGCTATTACTTTGGTTCGTTTTAATGCAATGGTTCTCCATTTGTTATGGGAAAAAAAATTTAGATGAATGTGCATGCATTACATGAGTAAATTGATGTTCCATTTGTAATACAGTAGAACTCCTATAAGTACACCCTCCATGACTGAATAAACCTCTGTAAAGCATTCAGTCCTCGCAATCCCGGCTTCAAGAAAAAAATAGTGGTACTGTATAGTATTGTTGCCACATTTACTTTGAGCTCGCCAAGTGTCTCTTGATAAGAAATCCACAAAATCCAAGGTGCCTCATTCTAGAATGGTTGCGTCATTTTTAGAAACTTTGAATGCGTAGACCCTCTCTAAACAAATTTTGTCCATCGGTTCGGGACCTATTGAGTTAGAGGAGTTCTACTATATGTAAGGTATTACCACCCTGATTTGCAATCTAAATATCTTGGACCAACTCCAAGAGGGGCAAGTATTTTTCAAAGGTGTGCACTTGTTTCACAAATCAAACTCAAGTGGAATTATAATTTTCCGATTAAAATTGTAATTTTTGTGAATTTTTGAAGTGGTCTACCCTGAAATATAAAATTGCCTATAGAAAGGAGTGATAAATGTCTTATTAACAACCCATAATTGCCTTTCCATGTATCCATTAACACTTAAGTA
Source organism: Pseudisothecium myosuroides (assembly GCA_951799445.1). Classification (NCBI taxonomy): domain Eukaryota; kingdom Viridiplantae; phylum Streptophyta; class Bryopsida; order Hypnales; family Lembophyllaceae; genus Pseudisothecium; species Pseudisothecium myosuroides. Next base: position 4,371,692 of record OX637288.1, on the reverse strand, counting down.
TTCACCAATAAAGGTTTGACACATTATCCCTTGTGGCATCAATGCACTGATTTTGTTATAACAGTGAACGGATTTGGATGAATTTTGTGGCGGAATCGGTGCCAAAAGTAGGGTGACGAAAATAGGTAGTTGGTGGAAATGGACTAGTCTACCGTATTCCCTCTCTTTGGAAATAGTGCATCCATTTTCAATGGTCACTGCTTTGTGAAATAGATACACTAAGGCAGAACAATCTATGACCACCCAAATTTGTAATCTAGATAATTTATGCAATGCACTCATTGTTGCTTGTATTTCCTTGAGTAAGACGTAGTTGAATTGACTAAAATACAAGTAGAATCATCTTAATTTCATAAGAACTGAAATTGATATGAATTCTCAAATACATTTGGTGCAAAAATTATAAATAGGTGTAAAGTTGTTTGTAGGTGGAGGTCATAAACATCTTCAAAAGGTTTTTAATTAGTGACCTTCTACCCTAATCCCATTTAATGAGTGTTTTAAAAGCGCAAATTCAACATTCTAATAGCACTTCTCTTACTGGCTGAAGCTAGAAACTTATTTAAATAATTATTTTTTTTAAGCCCACTTAAATCAACATTTATTGAACCACATCTTAATCAAACTTAAACCGTCCCTAGATAGATGTGAAATTGATGTCATTCTTTAACAATAGCACTTGATTGCTTGACCAAAAAAGATGACTTATACACTCTACAGAAATGGGTGGAAGACTTGCACAAATGGGAGGATCGTGTAGATGGTAGAATTGGGTGACTAACAACATTAGGTTGATTTACTCTATTTTTGCAAATGGAGAGAATATATGCATAAGGTTCGCACAAATAGGAAATTCAACATGTTTTTCATTATTATATTGAAACCTAGGCTTTTTGGAAAGTTAGCTTCAAGGCACACCTTCACACTAATTGTTAGCTCAATTTGCAATGCCATTTTTGTGGGATCTTGTTGGTGATCAAAAAGGGAGTTTAGATTATCTTAAAATACATTTTTTGGACATTGTATGAGTAAACTAGGAATATTCAAAGTGATGAAAATAGGTGTTTTTAGGACCAACCCTTGAGTCTTATGGGAGTACATTTTAGACTAAAATTTTTAGGGGTCAACTTTAGAAAGGGATTGAAATAAGGAGCAGTTAACTTGGATATGGATATGTTCTTTGTTTTTAATTACTAATTTGCAATTGATTATTAATTTGCAATTGATGAAGTCAATCATGAACGTAAAGTTGTACTATAATTTGCATATTTATAGGCAACATTTTTGTGCATAAATAACACACATTAGAAGGGACTGGGGGCCAAAAAACGGCTGTTTCAGGCCCATTTTCCAATTTGTCCCCATGTTGTGAACAGTGGTATGGGCTGCCAGAAAAATATATTTAAAAAAAAAATCTCATTTTAAGGATTTATTTTTATTTTTATTTTTTAAATTTGATGTGGCCGAAGTTCGGCCATGTCACCGTACCGCTGTGGCGCAAATCTAGATTTTGGGAACTCACCAGAACTTGTGGAGAACTCGTGGGAACTCGTAGCCCTTTAGAGGGCCCGAATTCTCTCTAACGATGTAATGTGAAGATACGGTGAATTATAATGTAGTGTGTCATAATGAGAATGCTTTGAAAATTGCATGGTGTAGATTCATACAAAAGGTTGCCTTATGAGAGAATAAAAGTTGGAAAATTTGATTTATCTATTTTTACAAAACATTATTTATGGCTTTTTGTTGTACAACCTATGCACTTACCTACATGAAAAATCGTTGAATTGTATATTGTATTACCATAAGTAAGGTACGAGGTTCTAAAATCGCACAGACTCTAAAATCGCCCACGCTACTCAAATGTACACTGCTTGTACATGTTCCTTTTTCATAGCCTTCAGCAATGTACAAACAATGTACATTTTAGGGTGTGGGCAATTTTAGAGCCCTATGCCACTTCAACTTCAAATTTTCATAACTAAATCCATAAAGCTCCAAAAAATATGAAACGACTTGGGTTAGATGCCAATTCCTCTTGTCTTTGAAGAAAAATTTAGTGAAAAATATTTTGAGACCTTTCACCTCCCCAAAATTCAGTTTTAGCTCTTAAATAAACAATTTATGGACCTCCTACCTTAAGTGCAAGATCTTTTGGTAATAGTGTTCAAAAAAATTTACAAATTAATTTTCTAAAGATTTGCTATAGTTATATAAAGATTATCCACTCCGACAACTTAACACTTGAGTGATTTTTGCATAGCCCTTAGGCTTCATGTGATTTTTCATATTCAAATTGTCTATAAAAATGAAATTTAAATATGGGATCACCATCCATTAATATGAAATTCATTTTTATCAAGAGAAAAAAACTAGCTACTAATGATAGAATATATGTATGTACATGAGTATGTAATTGAGTATCTACATGGCTACACAACTTTCATTCACTCCATTCTCGTTAGTAAGGTGAATTAAATGATGATCATATGTCATGAACAACTAGTGTAAAATTTCATAAGACTTCATTCATTAGCTAAATTTTCATAATTCTTCAAAGTCAAAAGTTGCATTAGTTGTAAGTACTTGCTACACTACTAGATTCTCAACTCCACATCAAAATTATTAGCAAATCCTACTTACCTATCAAGTAAATCCTTTTTATTGTTCTCTTCCGAAGGAATTTGCACTTGGGCTTACTTTCAACTTTTGGACTTTGAATTCTAAGTGATTATCTCTTTTTGAAAACAATTTTGTAAGTTTTAATCCTTTGTGCATTATTCGATATTAAAAATTAAAAAATCTGCTTCAAATGATATAGATTTTCAATCTATTTAGTTATTCTCACGTATTTTCCGAATCAAAAAGTGGTTGAAATCTTGTCAATACTACTCTCTATTCCATTTCACTTCTTCATTTTAAAAAAGAAGAAGTCAATCACTATAATAAAATATTAAAGAACTACAGGCTTTTAAGGTTAATGTGACTACGAGGCTAGTCTTTTAAGGTTAAATGTGACTACAAGGTTAGTCTTTTAAGGTTAAAATTGCCATTAATGTATTTAAAACAATTGTGCTTCTACTTTTTTTGTCCTCAACACTACAAGGGGAAGACTCAAATTTTAGAAATTTCCAAACTAGAGGAACAAGATGAAAGGTTTGACTAAACTAGTATCAACACCAATGGCAATGAGATCCATGTAGGCCAATACAAGAATGCATTAAATTCAACTATTCCATAAGAGACTCTTCATTCATGTAACATGAAGAGCTCTCTATTTCATCTTTTCTAATTGCAAAAACATTATTTTCTCAAGGAGTCAAGTGGGGACTCAAATAATGCAAGAATATTACTTGGCATCATTCGAGGAAGGAATAATTTTGTTTCTTGGAAGCCTTTAATTTATAATAGCTTAAAGTTCAGAACATAGGAGGCAACCCATTCCTAATTACCCCCCATTTTGGCTATGTAGACTGTTCTCTTTCCGTGAAGGAGGAGAAGAACAATGATTAATTGTGGCGTGGTTTCCGAGGCAAATGTGGTGCATTTTGATTGGCTACAAGACTCTCAATATTGCAACCACCCATTGGTCGATTTTGTTTTCAGCCCATGGTCGAAAATAGCAAGCCCTATATCACCGATATGGGAGGAATAGAATCTTCCACTAAAAATTTCATAGTAATTATGTTTTGAGAATTAAAAATCTGAAAAATTATGGAAACCTTCCGAACTCTACTTTTGCACGTGAAAATTTCCCCACTTAAGAAACCTGACCTGTAGATGGTCAAAACTGCTTAAATGCCACATTTAACTACTTTTGGACTATTAAGTGAATTCTAGACAATGCACCTCGAGGGCTCCAGATGATTATCTCTGGATGTTTGTATAGATCTTATGATATTTTGTATAGATTTCTTGATGCATCTGGAGATCTCTAGATGATTATTTGTCGATGTTAATTCTGAACTTTTAAAAGTTCAGAAGTAGTTAAATATGGCATCTAACCCTTCAAGGCCCAAGGTGTTTTTAAGTTTAAAGACATGATTGCTTTTGAAGTGATATAGTTCAAAATGTTGGTAAGGTATAAAAATCTCAACCGTACAATCTTGTAGTGTACGTATTGTAGATGGCGTGAATCAAATTTGGATTCATTTGACCATATAGATTGCAAGATTATAATGTTTTAGTGTAGAAAAAACATGCTGAAATTTTCCTAGAAATACATTTGGAGGTGAAATATATTCGATTTCTAAACCTACTCAAATAGAAAAACTATACACTACAAAAGTGATTCAAAACCACCATACAAACATGTTGGTGAAAAAAAAACATCATTGAATTGCCTCATTATGTCTGCAAAATGGCTTTGAAATGTCAAAAAAATAGCAAAGAAAGTTGCAAAAAACACATCTAGGACTAAACCTGCTTTTACTAAAATGCTTCTCAATCACTCATAACTTCTTGGATTGTTATTAAAATTTGGACACACAAACTAGAATAGTATGTGCAACTTTCCCCAAAAAAATTATTGAAATTGGACACTGTATGAAGAAGAAACAAGCTGCCAAAGTTCACTATAATCCAAAAATGTCTGAACTTTGAACTTCGAATTGCTCCCAAACATTCAAAACATCTTGGATTGACATGAAAATTTTACCACAGTAACTAGACTTCAAGGGGAACATAATACAACAAATTTTATTGAAAACAAACGTTAGATGAAGGAGATATAAGCCCCCAAAGTTGCAGTCTTCAAATGCAGTTTGGTGAACTCAAATTGAACCTGTGAACTTTGATTGGCTTCCAAGACATCAATACATCTTGGATTGATCTGAAATTTTTAACACACAAACTAGAAGAGAGAGCGCAAATTTCCCAACAAGTTTTATTGAATTTGGACATTGGATGCAAAAGTTACAGTTCTTTGAATTGGACTTGAAACTCTGTGAGGCCTTTTTTGGGCCACTTGGGAGTTGAGGGGTTAACTGATCAGAAATGTCTTCTTCTTCTTCAAAACTCACTTGGTGCATATCAAGTGCATATCATTCTGCACTTGGGAAAGATGTCCCAACTTCCGTATAGTTTGCACCCAAACTACGCAAGCTATCAGCAGGCCAGGCCAGGCCCTGTGGGTACTCTTCTTCAGTTGGTCGGGTCTCCTGAGCAGGAAAGACATGAGACATGAGACACGGAAATTAGCTTCATGGTCTGCCAATATTCGTCTCAGCCTGCTATGGCAACCGTTAACTTAATTTGTTTGCTCGCTCTGAGCCTTGCATCTTGTTCAGTCCCTTGTTTCCAGAGTACCTGTCTGTGCCAGTGAAGGTGGGTACCCCCAAACTGCCACTTTAAGCTTCTGTGCCTAGTTACTATTATTAGATAGGTCATATTTTCTTGTCGACAAGTGAAAGGAGGTTCTAACGCACCAAAGAACGTGTCATTTGGATACTGTATGCAAAAGTTAGGAAGGAACAAAGTTTGGTTCTCAACCAGTTTCTTTCACGTAGGTACATAATTGATTTTGGAGATGTACACAGGGTGAAGATGGTGATGGTGGTTTAGGATTAGTGGCACATTTGGGAGTGCCCACCTTATTTGGTCATTGTTAAGCTTAACGTGAACATAATAAGATCCACCTTCTACGGTTGCAGTCCATATGGTCTCCACCCAGATGTTTTTAAGGGTTTAATTAGTATCAGCTCTGATTCACACTTATTCCATCTAAAGGTCATCTTACTGGCTGCTAATGAAAAGAGTGGAAGGATCATGTGTGAAAACTTCTTACAAATTTTCCTATTTCTTGATGAATGTCAATGTTGAATGGATGACAACATTTTTGGACTTTGAGGTTGTACATCATCCAAAAGAATCCCCTTACTGGAAAAAGGCAAATTAATTTGTATTTATTAGCTGGTGAAAATGAAACCAAAAAGTGAACTGGACAAGGTACACCATTAGCATGAAGTCAAAATACCTTACTACCATTGCTAAATAGTACTCCCTCCATCCCAAAATGATCTTCCAGTTGGACAAAATGTTCGGGATTAATCCTTATAGGACCTTTTCAGCCCCTTGGATGTTCTTGCATTGGAATAATCAAAATTGTCGATTTAGTAGTCAATGGTTTCTTGATTGGACGGGCTTGTTGTATCAGTACTTGCACAAAGATCACACACATTGCATTGGTGCAACACAATAACAATTTCTTGATCTGCACAGGGGAGATTGTTTTATTTCAAATGTTGGATAATTATGTGAAACCTGGACACACTATCCATGTAGAGAGAGTAGTAAGGAAGAGTACTTGAGCAAAACTCCCCTTATTTCCTTGCCTTACTAGGCTGATTGTTCTCATCTCTTTAGTTGCTAACCTACTCAATTGTTCATGTCCATGTGCTAAAATTTTGTGTAAGATTTCTTGGGTTGCCCTGCTAGGAATGGAATTTATCCTTTAAAGATTGAGGCTGCATATAAAGGTATTTCAACCCGTTTCTAATTATTTCAAGAAAGTTGTTATCCACTCATTGAATCTTCAAGAACAAATATGATCATTTTTGGGCAACTCAAAGATCATTTTGGAACAAAAAAACATAAAGGGAACCCCGAAGATCATTTTGGGATTCCGGAGGGAGTATTGCAAGTTGTGAACATGGGGATAAAGTGTACGTTTAATTGCCCGTTCCTCCTCAGTCTTTCCAAGAATTGAAATGAAAATGAAAGTGCTGATTTTATGCTGCCTTCCCCACATTATCTGTCTTCCAACCAATTGCCGTTTGTGCAACTTGCAGTGCAGCACTGAGGTGCAGCTTGCCCCCCGTCCTCCCTCATACCAAACTGGCATGCAATAACTAAGCTTGATACAAGGGATACCGTACATACATGAAGGTCTGATTCAGCACTTAAATGCCAAAATTGAATGAATTTCCACATCAGATTCTCAAGGGTCCATGTCACCTCACACCATTTACAAGATGACATATGATACTTTTTTTTTAAATACCAAAAATGACTTTATTTATGTCGAATCTGACCTTCTATAAACCACGACCAACTCAAGGCAGGCAGGCAGGTCGGATGTAAAATTGGGGCAGTCACACCTGCAGGCAGGCCAAGCAAGTGGTGACCTGTCCGAAGCCGCAGAAGGTTGACTCCGTCGGTGATCCTCTGATCCTTTAACTTAGTCTTGGAAGGACATGGAACAACTAAAATGAGGAAGATGCAGTTTCCAATGCAAGAATATTCTTGTTATATGTGGACTCAGTTGTGTCGATCGTCAATAACAACTTACTGGGACTGAGGCACTTTGTTTCATGATTTTGGGGATTAGGCAATCGCGTTGCTTGCATAATGCACATCAGTCCTCTTTGTCTTATCTCGGCCGCTGAGTTATCATGCAACAAGATCTCCTTGTCAACAAACGGAAATTGGTTATGACATTATTGAACTCAGCCGCGGGTGCAAACTCACTGAGTCACCTGAGTGAGTGTCACCAAGGATTGTACGTTGATGATGCCGCTAAAATCGACGGAATGTAGATCTTTTTTTGGCAAGGGTACGAGAGAAAAGCATCTCATGAATGTGAAGTTTTGGTTTGATGAATTGTTACAAATGTCATGACTCTTGTGTCAGTGCTGAAATTGCAGTGGATGTTCTAGTTTGGTAAATACTCCAATTTTGTAATTCGTGAGTATATGGAGCTCACTAGTGTACTCTTCATTCTATTTGGTGTGGTTTACACTAAATAGATACCATTATAGTATTTGAGATCATTTCATTCATTGTTACTCCCATGATTTAAGGAATCCACACATTATAACAAAACTTGGTAAGAAAAATCCATAGTGGAAATCAATTGTAATTCTTTTGACCACCATCTTGTATAAGCTTAAACGACTGTAGTCATTATTGTTTTTGTTTTCCAAATGCAACTTTAAAATTTGGGGGCGTTTAATATAATGTAGGAAAGGTATTTTCTAGATTGACCTTCCCATCGGTATATTACACACTTCAAAATTCTCAAAATTGCAGTCAAAAATTGAAAAAGAAATTGATTGTCGTCGTTTCAGACTTGTACATGACGGTGGTCAAAATAACCGCAATTGATTTCTATTACGGGTTTTTTTAACCTGGTTTTGATATAGTGACACTATTCAGTGATTGAGTTTGTCTTTTTTTTACTTTGAATAGTGTTACAGCTGTATGTATAGTGTGCTCTTTGCTACTTATGGTGATTGCAATGTATGGGTTTTGCATACTTGGAATGAAGTACAATCTACCGTAATTCATGATAAAAGCTCTATTTAGTTTGGCCCTATGTTTGTAGGAATAACACTAAATGGAGTGAAGAGTGTAATGATCAAGAATTGGATATTATTTATCATTGTCTTGTGTCAAAATATAGATATTTAGTAAGAGAGTGACAATAATTATAACCAAAAAAATGAAAACTCTTCATTTACTCTAACCTCCAAAATCCTTCGTTTGCCACAGATTAATCCCCATTTTTGTGGAATCTAAATTGAAATGGGCCCAAGCTGTATGAGAGGCAATCCATTTCCGACCATTTAGGTAATTTTGACCATCTGCAAGGAGGTTTTCTTCAGTGGGTAAATTTTCCCTTGTGCAGAAATGCACTACAGAAGGTTTCCATAATTTTTCAGATTTTTTTTTATATCAAATGTAATTACTACGAAAAAATTTAGATGAAGATTTTGTTCGACCCATTCTGGTTATATAGACCTTCCTATTTCCAACCAAGGGCTGCTTGCAAAATCCACCAAGGGTTGGTTGCAATATTGAGAGTCTTCTAGCCAATCACAATGTGCCACAACTATCTTGAGAACCGCATCATAATTAATCATTGTTCATCTCTTTCTTCCTGGAAAGAGAACAACCTACATAGCGAGAATGGGAGGGTGATCAGCAACGATCTCAAAATAGGTTCAGAGTTTTTAGCCAAATGTTCATTTTCAGAAGAACTTTTTTGAATTTATACTGAGGGGGAAAAAAATAAAGTAGAAACCAAGTGAAATTTAGCCAGTTTTGAGATCGCTGATCAGGAATGAGTTGCCTCCCCTAAGGCGTTGGCAGGGATGTGTCCAAGCATGTCTGCTCAAGAGTATGAAAGCAGTCAGAACTTGAAATGAGAACTGGTGCGTGCAGCATGCACCGATGTTCTTCATTCAGCAACAACAAAATTCCATCAGGCTTGAATAAGTCTGCCTGATACTGTTGCAAATCTCAGTTCTCTCGCCTCACACTCGTCAGTGCTCCAACTTCAGATTGATCATGCTTCAAGTCAGTGGGTAAGTGATCAGTACCATGTTTGTTTGTTTATTTGTTTGTTTGTTTGTTTGTTTGTTTTTTAAACGAATGAATGGAGGTACTCGGCTATTTTAAGTTTTTGTTTGAATTGTGTTCCACACCACTATCTACACTCTTTACTATTCAAAAACACTACTTATAAATTCTATTATTTCCGTGTGGAGTACCAATTAGCTCACATTGATTTGACAGAATTGTGTACTTGCAACAGCATTCCCTGTAAGTTATTCCATGTAAAGTAACTACAACTAAACTGTGACTATGTTACAAAATTGGACCCGTGCACTGAGTTCTTCACCAAAAAATTTAGGCTTGCTTGGTAAGGTAGGGGGCTGTAAAAGCGACCTGTCTGTAAAAGCGATCTGGTAGATTTTGCCTCTAACATGTATCAGAAGTGTACATTTCAGGAGGAGGTCGCTTTTAGAAACCACTGTGTTTTCAACTTCAAAAATTCATAACTAATTCCATGAATGTCCAAAAAATACGAAACGACTTGGGTTAGATGCCAATTCCATTTTTCTTACCACGAAAATTTACTGAAAATTGTTTTAAGGAGTTTAGCTTCCCCAAAAATGCAAATCAGCTGTTAAAGGGTCGCTTTTACGGCCCCCTACCTTACCAGAAACCAGAATGATTGTCATTAATCACCATTGTTAAGATGAAATCTTTATTTGTTTGTTTGGATGAAAACATTTCATCGAGCTTATTGAAGAATTTCTAAGTATTTCAAATAATTTCTAGAAAAATGCATAAAAAATAAGAAACTTTGTATAAACGTGTCAAAAACATTTTGGAAATGCAGTTAATTTAGTTGTTGTCATGAGCTTTGAAGGTCATTGCTAGGGTATGAGAGTCTGGGGTCCATTTTGGGATACTTTTGTAATTCAAATTTAAATATTTACAGTTTATTTATGTGGTTTTTAACAATTACATACTAAAACAATAAAGAATCTATTTTCAATTGTCAACAAGAAGCAATATTGAACTCAAAGACTATGTAACAAGAGGAACCATGTTCAAATGCTTTTATGTGTAGATGTAGTTACTTAACCCCTAAAGTTCCATGACTATGTTTTCACCAAAAACACTCAAAAACTGCCATTTTTAGTACAAGTACCAAATTTTTGAAAAAAAAAACTTTTTTGACACATGTAACCGTAGGATCTTATAGTAAACTAGTCTTAGAAGATGTGGAAAAAATTTCAGAATTTTCCACCATGCGGATTGGAAGATATTAGCATTTGAATTGGCAAAAATCCTTTTTTTGTTCCTGCGAAAAACAGGGCAGCTGCACTTCACAAGGTCACATTTGTATGAAAAAATGTTCAAAATGGTGGTGCTTCTTTGAATTGTTTTTCCTAAACAAGTTGGCTACATGCTTAAAAAATTTCAAATTATTTGGAATTGTACAACATATACAAAAAAAATAGTAAGTAGAAAGAAGTAGAGAATGATCCAAAATACTAAATTGTTAAGAATTTAATTATGGAATTGAAAAATGTCAATCCCAATGGTTGTAATGTTGTAATAAACAACCTAAATCCTATTATTTTATTTTTTTCAAAAAATATTAAAAATTGAGTTAAATAAACAACTTCAAAGTTTATTTCAGAGTAGAGAATCCGTAACTGCCCGCAAACTAAAAAACCTCATAACTTTTTGCTCATTGGTCGAAATGGATTGATTTAAAGCTTTCCATGTATATATAACTCTAGAAAACCAATTTCAAATTTTTATTTTTGAAAAAAGTGATTTTTTCAGATCTGCCCGGACTACCTGAGTTGACCAACAAACAACATTTTTGGCCATAACTTTTGACTCGTATTTCCAAATGTCATGAAATTTTGTGCACATGAAAGATATTCCTTGTCCCCACCTTCTATAAAAATTTCAGCCCAAAATATACAAATCTCCAATCACAAGTACCTGCCCAAAAAATTTATGTTGCCAAAAAAGGCATGTTGGTCCTTTAGGGGTTAAATCCTAAGTGCTCTAACTTTTATATTTTCAATGATGAACAAAGTGCTTTGGAGTTATATTTTGTCACAAAATAACTTCTCATTTCATCTCAAGAGAGGGTGCTATTATGTGAGCTTGAAATCGTAAGCCCATGAGCCTAGAAGACCATACACCTATATTATAAGCGTCTATATTATAGAAACCTTTCATGATTATAGTGTAAGCATATTACGGATATTTATATTATAAGTGTTTATATTATAAGCACCTTCAATGGTTATAGGATATCTACTTATATATATGATCATGGCTCAAATGCTCGCATTTCTATACTTACATACTAGCACTGTTGATTATCACCTATTTACTTCCCCTCTTTGTACAAATATGTTATTTACTGCTTTTTCATTAAAATGAATATGAAAGTAGGTTGTTTTTTAAAGATTGAAACATTACTTTGGATGAATGGAGAAGTTATTTGAACAAATCATCACCCTATTTCGTCATCTAGAATATGGACTTTTAGGCACTTTTGAAAATTCGGTACAAAGTCCATTCATTATATAAGGTAACTACACCTAAATGTGTTCAAATAAACAATTGAGCATTGTTCCTATTATTGAATTGCCTAATTTCTTTTTGGAACTTCTTAGAAGTCAATAGAATTTAAATTTCTAGATTATCTTTTTATACATTATTTTCTGGGGCACTATATAAATAAATTATGAAGATGTTCAAAATTAGTTGTACTTAAAAGCAACCCTCCTAGACACTCATGAATTGAAGTTGTACATTTTGGGCAAGAATATGTAGGGGTTTATTTTAGAAAGGGGTCACAATTAAGTCTAGTTCCTTAGCCCTAGAAGGACACATCGATCATTGTGAAAATCATCCATTTTAGTACTAAGTGGATCAATTACTTAAAAAAACCCAGTAGCACTCAATATTGGAGGTCAAATTACTATGCAAAGCCTATCTTTTTTATACAAAATTCCAAGGATGAATACTTGCACTTTTGTTCTAAATAGAAGGATTTTGTGTCATCTATAAGATACTTAAGTCTCCACAACATCCTCCTAGGGTTAATAGTAATTAGTTATTCACAAGTGTTATAGTATAACGATGCTTTTAGAGCATCTGTAGTGGGCTCGACAAATGTGATGGTATTGGCACTATGTTGAGTGCCAAGTGATTTGGACTTAATATGTGCTCCAATGCAATCATTATGGGGGCCTTCACTTTCACGGTATGCGACCCCCCAAAATCAACAAATTTGCAAAATGTAAAGGGCCTGCAAGTTGGCTCCCGGTAGAAATAATTGTTGTTATCAACCCTTTTCCAAATTGTTAATTGTGCCAATCAATTCAACTTTCCCTTGATTCCATGAAAAAATGACCCCTATAGATTCTTGCCTAAAATGTACTACCACTACTTACAAGAGTCTAGGGGTGATTTTAAAGACACATATTTTCAGCACTTTGAATGTTCACAGTTTATTCATATGGTGTCCAAAAAATACATTCTCAGAGAATCTAGAATCCCCTTTGGACTACCAACAAGACCCCACCAAAAGAGTTTTCCAATATAATAATGAGAACCATGCTAAATTGCTTAAACGGTCAATTTTAGGTTAGTTACCTTGCAGGGATTGTTTGCCGAGACATCGTTACAAATGCTCTTAGGGAAGTTTAGGCAGTTGCATCAGTAATCAAGCAACAATCTATGAACTTTTTATTTTATTTTATATTTTTAAATTATGAAATCTATGAACTAGCCTCAGCATGGCCTTAAGTTTGCATATACAGTTAAGCTTGCTGGCTAACTGAATTGACACCAAGTTTAAACCAGGCTCCCCACATTACTAACCTATTCAATGTTGTAAAGAGGCAAGGAAGGCTGATCACCTGCTAACTTAGTAGCAATTTTGCCTCTCCATTATTAGGGTTGGATCTTGTGGAGATATCCTCAAGAGACTGTTACTGTTAAGAAGTGTCTGTTAAGATAGATCAACTACCTGCGCCTCGTAAGCTAGTAAGACCCAAGGTTTGAAGCAGATCAATGAAACTCCGTTTCATTCGATTTAAAAAAAGATCGAAGCAGATTTTACTCTTATTATGCTTCCCCAGAGGTATCAGACCAACATGTTTCCCCGGAGGACTTCTTGGCTACAGAATGATCATTCAAAGAGATATTAATAATCTCTAAGTTTTGATATTTGCAAGCTTTGATTGATAAGACTTGAACTGATATGTGTCAAACATCCCTCGAAATAAACAGAAACAGTCAAAAGATTCAAATTGCAAATCTATCATTTGCATCCTTGTCTTGGAATGCAAATGCGAAAATAACTACACCTAAAATTGCACAAATAAGCAATTCAACATGGTTTCTATTATTATATTGAATATTTTTTTTGGTGGTGTCTTGTTGGTAGTCAAAAGGGGATTCTAGATTCTCTTAGAATGCGTTTTATGGATATACCACATGAATAAACTAAGAATTTTCAAAGTCTTAAAAATAGGTGTTCTTAAACCGACCATAGACTCTCATGAATAGTGGGAATACAGTTTAGGCAAAAATATGTAGTGATCAGTTTTAGAAAACAATCGAAATTAGGTGTGGTTACCTTACTATTTATATGTTTGTGGTAAGAGCATGTCCACTCTTTCACTAGGAAGGGGCCTAGCCCGGCCTGGTCTACGGCAAACCCAAATCTCCCCCACTACACACATGTCCAAGAAAAAAAAGAGCCTGGACTTTGTAAAATGAGCCTTCAACCCTCCACCCTGAAAGGGCCCTTCCATCTTTTTCACCAAGCTAAGATTATGCTTGTTTGACTACGTTTTTGTAATACTTTTTGAAATGTTTGACAATTATAGCAACTCCCAATTCTAGCAACGAGGGTGCGAAGATGCAATGCACATCCAGTAATCATGTTGAGTACCGCAGAGATTATATGGAGAGAAAGGGTGCGGAGCTACTTTGCCGGACAATTGAGCGTGCAAAAAGCCATTGGGCAAGGCAGTTTCACTGTGGAAGGTCGGTGGAGATGCTCTTCCTGCAATGCCTGAAGCTTTTAATATGTGGTGCATAGTTTTGGATTGAATAAAATATGCATTTCTATTCACCACAGATTCTCTACAGTCCTGTCTGGCAGACGGACACACTTGTGAGCCAGCCATGATGCAAAGTGTCAATGGATAACTTAGGTTCCATGCCTGCAATTAAGGTAGTATGGCCTAAAAGCGACCATTTAAGGGCTGATCTGCCTTTTTCACAGGTTTTCATGAATAGAAATATTTTTGGATCATTTTTCAGAGAAAGAAAAATGGATGTGGAACGTTACACAAGTGGTTTCATATTTTTTGAATCATTTTTGAATTACTTATGAATTTAAAAAAAACCCTGTTGTAGGCACCTATTTGTGACATTAGGTCTTCCAAAATCTGACCACTTGCAAATTCTAAAGTGATTTGAGTAAATAAAGGCCAATGATTGGCTTTTGCAATAAATAATGTTTTTCTCTCGATTCTCTCAATGGCTGGAGAGGTCCATTTAAGGATGACCTAATGTCCATTTTAGACCTAAATATAGGATCGATTTGGAGAGGCCGCTCCCTTTTAGAGCAGACTACCAGTCCCACAATGCTATTTCTTTTGGGAGTCTGGTGCGTTTGTGCATGACTGTGTAGTATCCGGCAACTGTCAATCACCCCCCTATAGTATTTTTGCATAATATAGAATATAATTGGCATTTTTTGTCTTGCATAATGAACATTCAATTTTATGCAATTCCAATCAAATATACCAATGAGGGTTTAAGAAAATCAAAATTCCATTTTTGGTGAATTATTTCATTTAAAATTTGAAGTTTTACATGATAATTGATTGAAAAAAATTGGTGATGAATTTTTAAAATTTGATTGCATAGATATGTAAGAAACATGCACACACATCTTTCACATTAAGAAGACCCCATTAAGTAAGAAAAATATGATCTATGAAGAGTTCAATTGTAAAGGAGCCAACCCATTTTAAACCACTTAACCCCTCATCGCCTAAGGCCTATTTGAGTTTAAAAACATCATTGTTTTTGAAGTGTTATAGATCTTAATGTCCCCAAGTTATGGAGATCTTAACTGTACAATCTTTTAGTGTATGTGTTGTAGATGACATGAATCAAATTTGGAGCCATTTGGCCACGTAGATAGCAAGATTATAATGTTTTAGTGTTGAAAAAAGATGCTGAAATTTTCCTAGCAACACATTTGGAGGTGAAATTCGATTTCTAAACCTACTCAAATGAAAAAACTATAAACTATAAAGTCATTCAAAACTACCATACATACACATTGGTGGGAAAAAAAATCATTCAATTGACTCATTGTGTTTGCAAAATGGCTTGCAAATGTCAAAATAATAGCAAGAAAAGTTGCAAAAAACACATCTAAGGCTGAACTTCCTTTTGCTAAAATGCTTCTCAGTCACTCAGTACTTCTTGGATTGATATGGAATTTTAGCCACACAAACTAGACTAGTATGTTCAATTTCTCCCAATTTTTTAAAATTGGAAACGGACACTGTATGAAGAAGAAACAAGTTGCTGAAGTTCACTGTAATCCAAAAATGTCTAGATTTTGAACTTCGAATTACTCCCAAACATTCAAAACAACTTGGATTGACATGAAAATTTTACCACAATAACTAGACTTCAAGGGGAACAGAACCCAACAAATTTTTATTGAACATTGGATGAAGGAGATACAAGCCTCCAAAGTTGCAGCTTTCAAATGCAATTTGGTGAACTCAAATTGAACCCATGCACTTCAATCGGATTCCAAGATATCATTACATCTTGAATTGATCTGGAAATTTTACCACATAAATTAGAAGAGAAAGCACAAATTTTCCAACAAGTTTTATTGAATTTGGATATCAAATGCAAAAGTTACAGCACTTTGAATTGGACTTGAAACTATGTGAGGACACTTTTGGTCCCCGTAGGCAATGAGGGGTTACTTAGTTTTTTGAGTGCGGAATTTTTCTTGTGTATAGAAATAGAGTTTGGAAAGATTGCATGTTATTCTAGAATTATATTACGAAAATGTAATTACTATGAATTTTTTAGTGGAAGATTATCTTTGATCTATAATGGTGATATAGACCTTTCTATTTCTGACCATAGGCTAATTGCAAAATCGACCAAGGGCTAGTTGCAATATTGAGAGCCTTGCAACCAATCTTAACGTGCCATAACTTCATGGAAAGAAAGCAACCTATAAATTGGAAATGGTAGGGTGATAAAAAATGGGTCACTCCCTTGTGACCAAATTTTGCAAAATAGATAATTTCAAAATGGACTTCCAAAATGGAGTTTTACTTTTTTGAAGCTCAAATTTGATGTGCTTGATTGGGATGGTATAAGAATTGAGTGTTAATTGTGTGAGATAGAAAATGTCAATTGTATTCTATATTATGCAAAGAAAATGGAATGGCACATGTAGGCTATCACAAAAACTTTTGGTAGCGGACTGTACACTACTGTACAATTGAGCTAGTATATTGTATGTGAAGAGTGGCATGAGCTAGAGAAATCTTCCTAGAAGCAAATCCTAACCATTTGGTAATGATAAATGCCTTGCTCATTATAACTGCTTGCTTGCTCAAGTTCCAGCAAGCGAGGCTGGTGGTACAGCCCAAGGAACTGGTTCAGTTCAGGGCATTCATTTCTGCCAGACTTTTTCCACATGGAGGTGGAGGGGAAGGATTTTTGTTTCCAAAATTAAAACCTCATTCGTCAAGCTTGAGGGGTCACAACTCACAATTGACTCAACGTTACAATGGAACTTGGTAAATGGGTCCGTGACTTACAATAGAATAGTGTGCCCCTGTGCCGTTGTCACACTCAAAATAAAAGTAAAAATAATTCTTAAAACCAAAAATAACTCATAAATCCATAACTTTTCCACCATAGGTCCAAAGGTCACAAAACAAAGCCCGTGCACCCTTCCTTGCCGAGGGCTTTCCAACGGTACCAAGAACGTGACAAATTGACACACAGTTCAAAAGATACATAATTTAACCCCTAACTGCCCAAGGCACTAGAATCTGGTGTTTGTAAAACTTCGAGGTTAAATAAAGCCTAACCAAGTTGCTATTTTTAGTAGTTTATATTTTTAGAAAGTTCTTCTTGAAGTCTAGTTTTAGCATCGCAATTCCAATCTTGAAAATAAATGATAGTGATTTTTCTATTCACGATTTTGTGCAAGGGTACCTAGTGCAATCTTGACTTCTCGTAGTGTTGAGAGCTCTTAGAAATGAGCCTCAAATACACTAGATCTTGGAGAAAAAATCACATTCAAAATTCATTTAAAAAAAATTCTAGAGTAGATTTTAAGAAACCATAAATTGATTGGGGTTATACATGTTAGGCCCTTTAACCTCATATTTTTTTGGTCACCAACTTTTTAGATTTGACTTGTATAAAGAAGATTGAAAGATTTTTGCAGTTTTAGCACCCTCATGATTAAACGTTATAATCTTTCACTTTATAAGTGATATTGTTGTGTTTTCTTTTCCTATGAGATCTCTAACATGTCTAGTTTGAATTTGTACGGTTACAATTCAAAAAAAATTGACACAACTTATCAAAATGTTGTCATTTTTTTCAATTTAGAGCAAATTCCAGGAAGCTCAAAACAGGCCTTGGGCATTTAGGGGTTAACATAATTTAGTAATTTTTAAGAATAAAAAATCACTCAAAAATTCCATAACTTTTCCACTGTGAGTCCAAACACCACCAAACCAAGCCCGTGCACTCCTCCTTGTCGAGGGCTTTCCAATAGTACCAAGTATGCCCTTGGGGGACGCACGGTCCGAGAGATCTCAACGTGACAAACAAAACAAACAAACAAACTTAAGGTATGGATTCTCTAGTGTCCTTGCTTACACTACAATGATAAGAGCATCTCCACCAGGGGGCCAGAATATTAGCCCGGTGAATGGTTTGGCGCGGCCAGGCTTTGGAGAGAATTCTATATAAGGTAGAACCACCTATACCTGATCAAATAAGCAATTTCAGAACAGATGAGGAGCAACGTGAGGTAATGAAAAAAAATTTCATGTAGAGAGATAAGAAATATTAGGATTGTGATTTTTTTGTAATTTTATTGTCAAAATTGAAATTACTATGAACTTTGGGAGGCAAAAAATGCTCCAAACCCATTGCCACTCTCTAGAGTCTTCTAATTTTGATCATGTTCGAACTACTTTTGTACTCACTACTTCCTACTATCTTGCACACTGCTTCTTGCACACTTTGGGACATGTGGCATAATCTTAATTGTCCCAACCTTGAAAAGGAGAAAAACACACATTCCAAGGAGAAAAAAACACATACCACGCTTGGGCACCCTTCCTCTGAAATAGCACATCCTACATGTTTGCCATGGCTCCATGATTTGGAATGGGCGGTTCTACCTTAGTTCAAGTTTTTTGGCAACCAGCCTCTCCAAAGTTTTCTTGCCACACTCCAAGCTACAAGTCCCTTCATACTTGACATGTGCCCACATTTGACGTTTGAGGTTTGGAAACAAGAAAAGAGCTCTCAGTTTGGGGCATCGACTATTCTGTGGAGTTGTTGCTGCTTTCAGTCTATCTAAGTAGCCCTGCAACTTCCACGTCATCCCATGACCCGGGTCAGCAACATTGAAATTTGAATTCTGCATTTGAATTTGGAATTTTGACGTCTTAGCCTGTTAAGAGGCGGGACCTTGAGGGCAACAGGGACACACCAAGTCCTCCAAACTGGGTTCATTTTCCAGTCTAGCAGTGGAGATACTCTAAAATCCTTTACATAGTATGGGTGGAATCATTGGGCTTTTGCACCAAATTATATGTATCTGCACATTGCAGTTTATAGGATGTGCTTCAGTACGGGTAGATGAAAGTCTAAACTAAAATAGATTTCATTGAATAAATACTGTTTCATTGAGCTTTTTCGTTGAACCAAACACTTTCATAACACACTTTCATAACATTTTCGAACACGAAAGTTGGAGTGTCCCTTCTTCGATGACCAGAATAACTCCTTTAACAATGCCGCAAGATTCAAGGAAAAGCATCAAATCAACAGTTTCAAATGCATTTCACCATGCAGAGACAAGTAAGTCATGTTTTTCTTTGTTTACTCACGAGAATCATAGCAAAGAAGCCCTCAAAATCCTACTTCAATTTTGGGAACCGTTATAGAGGACTCGCCTGAAATGCATTCCAAAATGAACAACATTTCTAGAACATGACACAATCACAACATGACACAATCACAACATGACACAATTAGAACATGACACAATTCTGTTCAAGAGCAGCCCTTTTTCTTGCCACGTGGAACTTGCAGGTTCTAGAAAGTCCCAGATTTACATACCTATTGCTGTGCAAGAGAAGTCAAGGTTAACTTACAAGTCCCCCTCTCTATTACAGAATTCAGTAAGATGCAGAGGCGGCACTGTCTGCTGCAGACCAACCCATCAATTAATCATCCAACATGAAACTGCGCATTGGTGCATAGAATTCCTCCAGAATTGACAAGACACAGTGGTGAGAGAGGATAAGATAGTCTTGAAACCTGACCGGTACTACAAGCAAACGGACTTCAATGTTTCAGATGCGTTTCAGACAATAATTCCTCTGCTGACAAAATGACAGACTACTACACAAGAACATACGAATGTTGGGAGGTGCATCATAGTGACGCAACGAGCTACGATACGATTGGAAGGAATCGATGAAATCAGCCATAGTGAGCACAAAACAAACGATCTTAAAAAAATGAAAGTGGAATTTACAAGGATGTCAACAATACTAAATGACGCCACAACCCCCGTTCTGAGAAGAGATATACATTCTAACTGAAGTGGCAGATTAGATTACATGCAGAGGATTACCTCTTACTAAGTCTCCTTGACAACACGGTTGACAGTTACTCTCAAGGCCCCAGGAACTCCTCAAAAAACTTTAACCCAGGATTAGAGGCGGTGATGATTTCCAAACACGCTATGCGTCATCGTCGTATGAGACGTGAAAAGATGTCTTGCAGCCTACAGCTCCAGGATCTTCTGACCCGCAGCAGTCCCAGAACTTCGCTGCATAAGGAGGGTCGTCTGGTCCCAACTCATAATATCTGACCACATAATCAACGCAAATCGTCAAATATGATACGTCATCATGCTCATGAATAAGAAGTCAAACCTCAGTGTCATGATACCTATCAGAAATACTCCTCTCCGCCTCTCCTCTAAAAAGGACTCAGCCTAGTCATCGCCGATTTCTTCTCCGACGAAGCTTTCATAGTACAATTCATTTCTGTGAACCTTGTGTAATTTGGTATCAGAAAGTTGCAAAATATTCTATACTGTGAGCAAAGAAGGTAGAGGATATCAAACCGATACGGACCTGATCCCATCTCCAGCTGACCTCTGTTACTAATAACAACTCGATTATTCATAAACTTGATTGGAGTTGTTAGCAACTGGTGTATGTGTCACTTGGCACAATGTCTATGGCCACTCAACCTAGAATGAAGACTGTGACTTATAGAGGTTCAGTACCTCCCACTTTGAAATTGCATAGTTTGTGCATGATGTATTTATTTTTTATCTCAACAAATTTGGCTCTTGTATCCAAAGATTTCTTCACAACGCTATACAGCTCCCCAAAATCAAACTCCTGCATATGTTAAAATGCTTGAAGAGACGCAAATAGTATCCTCTCCCTCATCACTTCATGACCTAATGCTCACTCATTGAACCGCTGGGGAATGTTACTCGACCTTTTCTGATCGTCGTGGCGACGAGAGACAAAGTAAGTAGGATGGAATCGACATGCGGAGCTCGAATTGGACTCTGCTGCAAAGTTGCACTTACAGCGCTTGCATGTTTTGGTCTCCGATTCCACCTCCTTCATATCTGTTCACTAAAACTCAAGATTCAGAACCACTTTCCATTTCACCACACCCACAGAGCCAATCGCCACTGCACTGACACAGCAACATCACATGGGACATGTAATCCTGCAGAATCCATGGGAATCAAAGAAGCCATGAAGCTTTCATTGCATTCAAACCCTTCCATCGAACAAACGGTATCTGCCCTAAGAGCTCAAGCTTCCACATTTCCGCATGTGTACACAACGTCGTAGCATAAAAATGATGAATCCAATCAGGAACTACATTAGGCGCGACCTGAATAATTAGCTACAGACATTCCCAGAGTCTCCCCAAAGCAAAAAATTAGGGCATCTACTCCCTCTCATCTAAACCGTCCTGTACGTATTAAGGACTAGGTTTTCATACTGGACACTAATAAAAACAGAAGCATACCCTCATCCAGAAACTCTTCAAATCGCAAGCGCGCGAATTTCCTGTCCAGATTGGACACAGACATCCTGCTCAGGGCAATTGGAGCTCACAACTCACAGGGCATTTACTTCACATCGATTCTCCCGGAGAACAGCAGAAATGCAACAGTAGATCAGAGAAAAGGAAGAGCACTCACCACCTTCGACAAATGCACATTCAATTCACAAAAAACTCCCGAAACTTCAGTTGGGCAAAACTTGAATCAATCGAGACTCGACCAAAGCTCAGAACGATGTCGACAACTGCCGAAGAAGACTTGCCGAGTTTGGGTCTCGCTACTGCCAATGACTGAGGTTTCCCCGGTTGAGAACCAGTTGCATCCGGGTATGGACACACTGACACTCAATTTAACATCCATGTAGGTCGCACCCTTGAATCTTGAGTGGTCTTTCAGTTTAACTTAGGTGATGAATTACTTTCATTTCATGTTTTCATTTCATGAGATTGTATGTTTTCTATGGGCATTCAAAATTGTATAGATGGCAAATTTCATTAAAATGGCGCCATCCTGCAGCTTTGGCACTTTTACAATTCATACTCCACAGTTTGAAATTTACACCTGTCCTAAATGGTTTAGACCATTCAGTTTGAAAATGGTGTATGGAATATTGCCATTTTAATGAAATTTGACATGTAGATACAATCTAAATTTCAAAATCTACAAATTTTATTTTCAAATTGCTTCCAAACTTCTCTTCTATGTTTGTTTTTTATAGCAAATCTTTGCAAATCATCAAAAATAGAGAGTACATATGTCATTAAGGAATTGAGGGATTAAGTCAAATAACATCTAAAATAGTTGTGCCGTTACATGTAAAGCTTTCTATTGCAATATGGACAATGAGTAAATATTTTCTAAATAAAATAAGAAAAAACTCTCCTTTGCAAATTTAGTAAGGTAATAACCTTTGATTGTCTAAATATGCATATTTTGGAAAATGAATGAATAAATGAATAAATTCAAACATATTTTATGAAAATTAAAACTTATAAATTAATTTCATTCAATTTTGTAAAAAAAATATTGACTTTGTCTAGTAATACTTATACACATATAATCTAAATTTCAACAACCTCTACAATTATCCTATAATTTAAAGATTACATTTTTCGTTCATTTTAAACTCTCAAGTCTAATGAACTTATTAACAAATGTTGGTCAATGCAATAGAAAATACAACCAAATGTAGATATAATCTACAAATCAAAGTCAAAAACTTTTATTTAAAAGTCACTATTAAATTATTTGTTTTACATGCACTCAATATTTAATATTGCATCTTCACATCTTCCAAAATCTTCATCACTACCTATTAGTCCACTAGCATTTAAATGAAAAAGTTATAACTACTTGCAATTAGACATTATACTATAGAATTTTATTACTATGATCTTTTTTAGAATTGGTGAATAATATATTAAGTCTAATCTATCTTTAATATTACAAATTAGCAATGTAAGATGCTCACTAAATTGTTTCATATCAGAATTAAATTTGCTCATAAAAATGCAAATAATATTGATCAATAGTTAACAAATCTATGATTTTTTAACAATAATATATCAACATATTGATATGTTATGGTAACCCCTAAGTTTTCAACTATTGATTTTGGGGATGAAAAAAAATATAGTAAGTGAACTTTATTCAATTTATACTTATTAAAGAAGCTTCAAGAAAAATCATATAATATATCAATGTAAAGAAGAAAGAATGCTCTACATGAATCAATGATACAATTATGAATTACGTAATTGCAAAGCAAGCCAAGCTATCAAAAATAATCACCCATTAGGACCTACCAAGATGCAGGCATCAAGTCATTGGTACTGACTTGCGATTATTTTTGACGACTTGGCCTACTTTGCAATTACAAGACATAATGTCAATGAGTAGGAAAGTTGAGTTGTTTGACTTCTTTAATTACTTAACCAATCAAAGCATGCCACAATGGCAAAGGTCTCTTACATTTCAATTATGTTAGGTGGATCCACACTCATTAACCCCTAAAGGACCAAAGTCCCCTCGGGGGACACTTGGGATTTCAGGCAGGCTCGTGCGACTTGAAATTTTATCCTGATTTTTTGAAACTTTTTTTGAAGATAGGAAATCACATTAGCTTTTTAAAAATATAATTTTTTTTTCAATAGGTGCCCGGCAGCAAAAGTTATGCCATTCTAAAGCAAAAAAACAGTTTGTCGGGCAGAAAAAAAAACAAAAAAAAATGATTTTAAAAAAAAAAAAAATTTCCCTCAAAGATCGTGTTTTTGTCTACATTTGAAGCTTTGATTCATTCAATTTGGACTCTGAATGAAAAAGTTATGGACATTCTTGATTTTCGGGCAATCTAAGCATCTTAAAAAAAAAACACTTATAGAATTCATTTTTGAATGCAATTTTCAATTTTTTTCAATTTTTTTTTTTGACAAGGTTTAGTTTGTTTGCAAGAACAATCCCACCATTGGGATTATGGTGTTTTAATTCCACCTAAGAGCTATTAACGATTTTGTGTTTCGTTCAATTTTGGACCTACTTCTATTTAACAATTTTTTTATATGTGAAATCAAAAGTTTTGATATGCTGAAATTTTTTTCCCTAACTCTCAACTCAAATGTTTAACATAAAAAATTTTAACTTTATGGTGTGTAGTGCAAAAAAAATCCACAAATGGCCGTCAAATTCATCTGTAATTGCAGGAAACAGTTCAAAAAAAATTCTTTTTCCAACTTTGAATGCTAATATCTTCCAATCAGAACGATCAAATTTCTTGAAATTTTTACCACATGACGCAGCAAAAATGGCAGTTTTCAGTGGTTTTGGAGCCTGAAAATGGCTTGGTCCTTTAGGGGTTAAGTTAATACCGGTTGGTATTAGTTTTCTCTCCTTGCCAAATCAATGAAATTTCTACTTCATACCCACCTTGTTGAAAATTTGGACAAGGCAAGCAAGTGAGCATTATTATCAGTCTTAATTTGCCTCTCCTTAACCAATCAAAATATGCCACAACAACAAAATTCTTGTGCATTGACATTATGTTGGAATAATATCCATACTCTTGTTGTACTTGGGAACCAACTCCATTAGTATTCACCATTTCCAAAATTGTAAGATTTTATTAGCACCTACAAACTAACTCTAGAACTACGCTGCGGACTAGAGTGGACCAATGAATGACAAAGAATCTTTCTATATAAGACAAAAGTGCAATTGTTCATCCTTGAAATTTTGTGCAAAATGGAGAGATATTGTATAATAGTTTGACCGCCAATGAGTTCAGGACTGCCTGAATCGACATTGTTTGATTTTGAGTTTCATCTCTTGCCGTAATTTTTGCTCTTTTCAGCCTCTGCTATTGCTAAAAGTGCCATTCTCATCTGCCACCAAACTACTCACTCGGGAAAGCCACTCTGCTCTGGCCAAGATATATCAACCACAACTATTGAAAGTTATTAGAGTTAATCACAAAGTTGTCCTGTGTTTGTGAACCTGTGTCAGAGAAAGGTTTAACTAAGAATAGAACAAAACAAACATAGTACCAAACTCAATCAAACCTAAGTTTGGGTGCTCCATGGAGTTTTCCAGAACTCCGGCTCTTGGTCCCGCGGTTGCTCACTTCACGATTAACTCTATTAGGCCAAAAAATTCAGTCATAAATAAGGAGGCCGCAAGGTAACATACTATAAGAAAAATCACCTACCTGCACACAGCATCCCCTACCGAAATGAAGTAATCATTCTAACCCTGGAGCGCTCCGACGTCCATTTTCTGGACGATGAACAGATTCAGATCCTTGTTTCTATCTCATTCCTGCTTGGATGAAAGTCATCCTAATTTTTGGTGATACTTTATCAAGTTGTTGTCCTATCCATCGGTTGGATTTGGTGTTACTAGAATATATACATTTCTAAAATTACAAATGTGGAAGTATGTCAAGTGGTCAATTTGCATTGACTTTAGTTCAAAACTAGATGTACAAAAATGAGGTCAAAGATGTAAAGGTCACAAAAATTTCAAAAAATCACCATATGAAGAGAACCTTATTTCAAATCCGTTCCAACAAGTTTTACTCAAAAAATGATAATATTTTACTTGTAATTGAATTTAGAAGGAATTCTGAAATTTTCTTTTCAAAATTTATAGAAAAAGATTGGTGATAGCATTAGTAGATCTAACCGTACGGATAGAATTTAAAAATCAAAATCTACAGCTTTCATTTGTATACAAATTCCAAAATATTCTTCCAAATTGTAGTTTATAATGGTTTTTCTCAAATCGTCAATTTTGGAGATGAATCCAGACGTTTAGGGGCTAAACTAAGAAACAAATGTCTTACAACTGAAGAGAGACAAATACACACGGAAACTCCCTCACTGTGAGACTGTTAGCAGTCGATTTAATGTGACGATGAGCACAACTACAACTAAGTTACTGTAGATTTTTCTCAGGAAGATGGAGGGTCGCTAGTCTAATGGTCACAGATGTATGGCATCTACTAACTTGCTAACTATCGGACTCCTAATATTATCCTGATATTTAGAGAGTCATTGTAGAGACTGACATCACAAGTTTGACTCGGTGTTGTGGGCAGTGGACGGATGTTTTAACAAAGGAACAGGTTATGAAAAAGACCAAGAACTTCAGATCTCACAAGCAGAGTCGTTGCAGCTTGTAAATGGATCTTGAATTTCAGATTAAAGTTGAAAGTTACATTGAGGAATGGATCGATATATTAATGTATTTTGGCTTCCAAGAAATGAAGGAGCAGATAGAATAAAGGATGCTTCTTGTTCACGTGCATTCTTGTTGATTTGTCTGATTTGAAAATTTCTTGCTTAGTACTGTCACGTTTATTTCTTAAAAGCATAGATAACGAAACCTCGTCCAGGTTGCTATGTTCAATATTCGCTACATCAATCGCTGGATTAGCGATGGTCGATTGGTTGATGGCCTAGCTTACTGTATACTGGTAGTGTGGAAAATACCTTGGTGATTATATTGAGTAGCTGTGAAGATCAGTTTAAGCAAGCTATGCATATTCTTAGTCCACCATTACATCGTCCAATACTCGTTCACTCACAACTTCTCATGCAAATATTGCAATTTAGTGACATGCCTGAAAATGCAGGGGCGGTTCAAGATTTCGTAGTAGAATCTGAAAAACGACTGAGAGAGATCTACAGTGTGGCTGATGTGAAGCAAGCAGCAGACTCTCTTGAAGGGTACCGAACAGATTAATAACCCTTGGTTTCTTCTATTTTAAATGCTACGCAATCTGTACATACTCGTATCTGATACTCCGTATCTTAAATGCAGTTACGCATTCATAAAGTTCACAGCAACTGTAAAGGTTGATCGGATGCAAATTTGACGACGATGGGCTTTGAAAAGGATGGATAAAGATACCACACCCAGCATTATCATGACTCACCCAGTGACAGCACCAAGGAAGATAGCGAGAGCCTCAACGATGAAACAATGCCTACTGAAATGATGTGGTAAACAACGATGAGCACTCAAGTCTATGCAACAATGGTTGCACCTTCCTTAATGTAAAGAAATTAATATACACACCAATCGGGAACTTGCTCAAAGCAAGAAGGAATGCAAATCAATCAGCGGTGTGTTGCTTGCACTTGTTGGTTCCAAAATGCCCTGCGCCTCTTCGCACCATTTTGTTGCAGAGACCACAGTAGTGGTTTTGACAAGCCCAGCAGAAAATATGGTTGTTACCTCGGTCCTTGTAGTTCACCTGCTTGCAGTTAGGACAAGGCCGAGCGGCAGCAATATCGACCCCTCGATAATTTTGTGGAACAAGCTGTTGCTCCTGCAGATGCAGTAACTGCTGGTTGAATTGGAGCTCCCAGCGGTTGATTTCAATCTGGTCTAGAAGCACACACGGAGAAGGAGCTTTGTAGTGATCATAGCCGCGAATAGATTGACCACATTGAAAACAGAAGTATCCCCCACAATTGGAGCAGGTCATCTTGTTGCAGCCCTCGGACTTCTCCACAGCAATTCTGCATTTAGGACACTGCTTCGCTTCTCGTTTAATGTAATCCATAGCCAAGCATTCGTTGATCAACTCCCTTTCCTGTCGCAGGGCTTCTTCTCCTAATGCCCTTCCTTTCCGCCGGCCCTGCAAAATTCGAAGCTTCGCCTCGGGAGTCATGCAGTTCTGGCCAGGATGCCAAGTCGCCATACACAAACTGCAGAAGCTAAAACGACATTTACTACACTGAACTAGATGGTCAGCATCTTCGATAGACGCGGTTGAGCATTTGGGACAGTAGATCACATCGGCCATGGAGTCGAGAGTCTTCTGCAACAAAAGCTCGTCCCACCGTTCGAAAGCTTCCTTGTCGAGAAGCTCCCGCAACAGCCCCGGAGGAACTGCTTCCTTGCAATCACCATCAGGACAAGTCAGACTCGTGACACTCCCGTCCTTCACGTGCATGTTGCAGTACTGCTGCAGACAGCTCTTGCAGAAATGATGCTGGCAGGGCAGCCTTGTGAATGCGAAGCCCGAAAAATCGGAGAAGCAAATGCAGCACGTGTGCAGAGACTCCAGGAACTTCTTGTTCTCCACCTCCTTGTTGTACTTTAGTAACCGAAAAACGTCCACATCAAAGGACTCCGAGCCTGATACAGCACGCGGATCGAAACCTTCTCTTCGATCGGCCTCAAGCTCAAGCTTCTCAGTGACACCCAACTGCTGTAGCGTCTGCGACCGCAACCACTCGGACCAAGAGTAAACCACGACTTCTGGAGAGGCCTCCTCCCAGAGGTTGTCAAGGCAGGCGCAGAGGATGGAGAGTTTCCTCGAGCTTAGCCACAAGCAAGTGAGTTCGAACAGAGGTGCTGAGCGGGATGGGTATGAAGGAGGGAAGACACAGAGCAGGGAGATCGGCGGAAGAGCGTGCACAGTGAAAAAATGGTCACCGTCGTCCCTAGCGTTGGACTCTTCCCCAACTTTGATGCCCTCGGGAATCTCCAGATGCACGTTAATCATAAAAGCAGCAGGGCGGGCACGCCCTTGGTCAATCGGGACATAGTCGGACCCGTAGATTGCCTGTAACACGAGTCGTTCGTCTTCTTGCTGCTGTTTATTGCTCTCGAACTCCGACTGGGAGAGGTGAGAAGTATCGATACGAGCGGCATTTTTTAAAAGCCTCTTCACTCCAATCTCTTCTTCCTCCTCCTCCTCCTCCTCAACCCTAAACCCTAAACCAGCACCCGCACCGGACTTCCCCATTCCAACAACAGCATCATCGTCCGCCAGATTTCTAATTGACAGTGACGTGAGCGTCTGAGCAATCTGACCAACATTCCGCTCCCCCACTGCAACACCCTTTCCCTTCCTCACCGCATTGTGCACAAATTCGCCCTTCTGACCAATATTAGTCTCCACCGCTTCCACATCCTTTCCCTCCTTCACCGGATTATGCAAAAATTCAGCCTTGCTCGATGGTACAACAGATTTCTCACCTCGGAAATGTTGCCGAGCACCACGACCGCCACTTCTTCGGTGTCCTGAAACGCCCCGCGAGCTGCCCTCCCCTTTCCACCCCATCGTTCGCTTCTAAACCCCTGCCAAACCTCAAGCAATCACTGCAGAGGTGAGGAAATTTGAAAGAATTTTAAACTCCCACTACTCTTCAAAGCTCTGAAATCGCCGAATTCGGCACACAGTGGCCGAGACGAGGGCCTTCGTTACGGCTCCATGAGACCGAGACACAAGTTATAACCTCCAACTGTGGACTTGCGCACCACGTCTGTTGGGATTCGACCTCCTGAAACGAGAAACAACCCAGAAGTGAGAGAATAGGCCGATTGATCGTAAATAGTCTGCCTGCAGACTCATCGTGTTTTTGTGAATCACGATTCAATGCTTCCGAATTTGGGATTTGTAAGGAATGTACCACTCCGCGAAGAAGACGCGGCGTCGAGTGCCGCCGCAACCGGACGAAAGGATGGCGGCTAGTCACGGCTAGGCGCGGCAGCAGATCGACAGGGAGAATGTAAAAATCTACCCCTTATTTTGGGCAGTACACTAAAAAGGGTATTTAGTGTTGGCAACACTATTTGCGAACCATGACACTAAATATCATTAAGCCTACTAAAGTAAGTAACATTAAATGTAATTTCTAACATTAAATATACTCTATGGTAAATCTGAAATCTGAAAATGTTTACATTTAGTGTTAGAACTTATTAAAGGAAGGTAGAAGGGAAGAGAAGGCGAAGGCGGCGCATTGAAGTTTAGCACTACACTAATCGTCCTAAAATTGACATTTAGTGTAGGGTCAAGTAGGGTGGTAATTACACTAAATGTAATCCAACACTAAATACCCTTTTTAGTGTAGTGGTTAAGTTTGTATGTCAATTTTAAAACTAATTCGGGGTCTCGAATTCCCTATATGACTTTAAATTTTTTTAAATTTGATCATCTATACTAAATGTATACTAAATGTATACTAAATGTATAGTAAATGATATAGTACATGATAGGTTCTTATGTTTTCCCGGGGGTTGAAAAAAGGGGCAATGAGGGGATGGTTCTCTTTGACTATACTCGGGTGGTTGGTACTACTCAATCGTATTGTTGTTTTGGTATTGTTATTGACCATCTAATGTATAGGATATAGAGGATAGAATAAGAGCAATCAATATAGTAGGTCAAGGTTTTTTATTTATTATTTTAGGATAGTGCAAAAAGTAATCTTCACTGGAGTAATGAAGGTATTTACATCCATTAAAATGAATGAAATGTGATAATTGTGGATGGAATCCCATTTATTTATCCAAATGTGTCAATACTCTCATCTCCCCCAAAGCTATATCATCCGATGATTGTGTAGAAATTTAGCAATTTCATACCTTGAGGAAGGCAAAATATACAACCAAATTTTCCCTTAAAAATTGTTTGTATGTCTTTTGAATGACTTTTGCTTGAAAAATATTGGTTGGGAGATATATAATAGTTAGTTGTCTTATGTAATTTGATTTGATCAATTACATGTTGATTGGAGTCTAAATTTGATTTTTAAGTAGAACTTTAATCAAGTGGAACAACTATTCAGCTTAAAACACAACTTTCCAACCAATAGGAGGATTCACAAGAGAAAGAACTATAAAAGCAATTGTCTCCAGACTTGTAGACCAGCAAGGACCCTACAATATAAGTCTAATTCGTAGGCCGGCAAGGATCCTAGAGTATAAGTCTAATTCATAGGCCAACAAGCACCCTCTAGTACAAGTCTAATTCATCGGCCGGCAAGCACCGTCTAATACAAGTCATATTCTTTATCAACTTTGTTGACAAATCTGTGTGCTTCTTTTAGATCTAGTAACTGTTCAATGAACTTGTTGCACCAACTTTATTGCTGAAACTATACTCTTCGTTTAGGTGTAGTTACTCTTTATTGAATTTGTTGAACCCTACCATACAAGTCATATTCTTAATTGCCTTTGTTGACAAAACTAGGTTTTCTTCCTTTGGAGCTTATAACTCTTCATCAAACTTGATAAAAGAAATTGTTGAAGAGTCACAACTAGTGTAATCTATCTATTTGATGCAAAGACTTATAAAACCATAAAGGTAGCAGAAAGGTTTTATATAAGATATTGTTGTCTTTGTTATTTTTTAAAGTTCCACAAACTCTTAACCCCTAAAGGCCCAACGTTTTTTTTCTGCCAAAAAACCATCAAAACTGCCATTTCTATAGCAAGGAGTAAAAAAAATGAAAAATGTTTTTTTTTCACATCTAACCGTAGGATCTTACACCTAACTAGTATGAGAATGTGTGGAAAAAATTTCAGAATTTTTGACCGCTCAGATTGCAAGATATCTGCGTTTAAAGTGGAAAAAACAAGTTTTTCAGTACATTGCGGGACTAGATTTTTTGACTTTAAACATTTTTCACTTAAAATTTTTGCACTACAGAGTTTTGTGCTTCAAATCTTTATAGTGGAGAATTGAGTTGAGAGTCTAGGAGAAAAAAAAATATTCAAAAAAACTTAATTATCATTCCTCAAAAAAATATTAAGTAGAAGTAGGTACGAGATAGAAGGAAAATCTAAAACATTAATATATTTTAGATGGAATTAAAATACACTAATCCCAATGGTGAGATTGTTCTAGCAAGTAAACTAAACCATGAGAATTTTTATTTTTTTTAAATTGCAAAAATAGCATTTAGAAATGAATCCTACAAGTTATTTTTTTCAAGAAGATGCTCTAACTGCCCGAAAAACAAGAATGTCCATAATTTTTTTGTAACAAATCCAAATGAAATGAATCAAAGGTTTCCAGATAGACAAAAATATAATCTACAAGAAAAAAATATTAAAAAAAAAAAAAATCAAATTTTTGCCAAATTTTTCTTGCTGCCCGGACTGCCCAGATACAAAAAAAAGTAACATTTATGGCCATAACTTTTGACTCCTATTTCCAAATGTCCTGAAATTTAGTGCATATGAAAGATATTCCTCGCGCCCACCTTCTATTAAAATTTCAGCTTAAAATATGGAAATCTCTAATCACATGGACCTGCCCAAAATTTCTATACGGCCAAAAACGCATGCCGGTCCTTTAGGGGTTAATCTATTATAATTTAGTTGTTGCTTATTATAAAAATAAATAAATAATTCAAATGTCTCTCTCTCTATATATATAGTTTCCCTGATGTGTTGGAATCCTTTTCTAATTGCCAATAAGATTCAACAAAAATTAAAATATTTTTAGTAATAGAAACCATTTTCAAATACTTATTAAGATAGGATTATTAGACATCTCATTTACACTTTGTTTTGGGATACGACTAATAAGGATACTATGAGAGAACAATCATGAGGAGTTTGGGTTGCAAAAAATTTAGTTACCTTTAAGTCGAAAATTGCTTCATCCATTGGCCAAACATGAAGACTCATTTCAAACATGGGGAATTTTGAGCCATGGTTTTGGGCTCATTGAAATGGAAAAATATATAGTTTTGTTCTATGATGCTTTCAAATAATTTTATTTCATTCTTTTTGCATGTTCCTATTCTAATTTACAAATGAATGATATATTATGGTTTTCTGTGAATTTTGCTTAGAAATGTCAAAAACTGTTGCCTACGTGGTGGAAACAATGAATGGAGCGAGAAAAATAACAAGTTAAGAATGACAAGAATTCATTGTAGTTGTTGACAATGATGATGATGGCCGGTAGAGTCTAAATTTTGTGATATTAGTCTAGAAGGTTTGTAGAATCCCAAGACAATTTTCATAAGTTTTGCAAATACTATTAGAATTGTATAAAACTATCATGAAACTTTGAATGGAACCAAATAATTTTATACCTATCAACTTCATCTTTATTGTATAGAATAATATTATGTAAATATGTGCATATTTGAAACAGAATTGAAACGAAGTTTGGGATTTTTAGTAGACCCAAAATCACCATATATAACTATTTAGGGTTGAGAAATTGTCATATAGAACAAATGTTGATACAAAGACAATACTTATTGGTTTAAGAAACTATGAGGCTAATCACATTGCCATACCTCTCGGTCACTTTCAATATTTAAGTGTCAAAATGGTTTAATTTTAGAATTTTGGTTATACGAAACGTCATTTTTTAATTTTCTAATGATTAGAAAAATTTATAATGTTGATGTGTAAGATTTTGGCAAGTATCAAAGAACTTTAAATAAATTTTTTTGGTCTTCAAATATTGGTGTCCAAATTTAACCAACTTTGGACATGCTTTAAGTTTTGCTTAATTATTTGTGAAACCAACATACATAGGAAATTGTCCTAAACTTTTTGCAACTTCCATGTTGATTTGAAATTTCTATATTTTACAAATGTATAACATTGTTCTTATCAAATAACAATTTTTAACCCCTGAAGGACCAAGGCCTTTTTTCTGCCAAAAAACACTGAAAACTTCCAAGGTCTACAAGGAGCAAGTCTTAACTTTCTAAAAATAATAACTTAGTGACCGTAATTTAGCCCCTTAGGTGAAACTAGAAGATGAATTAGGAGCTTTTAGGATTAGGTTTAGGTTAATTATAGATGTAGAAACTCCTAGAACAAGCTTAGGCTGAACCAAAACTAGAACAAACCCAAGAAAAGACCTAAAACCATAATCATTAGGAAGGGATGAAGTCTGGAACAAATAATGGATAAACCCTAGGGGATTTCATCCATCTGAGCCAAGTCTTGGCAATTAGGTTAAACTAGAGAATTTAAACTTATAGCCCAAATTACAAGTCAAATTGGAATTGGAAATCCATAGAAAAGAGTGGATGAAGTTTACAGCACCCTTTAGGGTTAAAACTTCATCCGTCCGTAACTTCCCCTAGGAAGGTCCAAATTAGATGAACTTTATGTTTTTAGAAATGGCATGAGGTATTCTTTTACTTTACTAGATAAATTTAGACTGAAACCACCTCCTTTCCTAAACCCCGGGGCCCTCTTAGCTTTGTCGTGGTAATTTTAATCAGGTTCTCGTTTTCTTTATACAAGTCAACAAACATTAGGAATGTAGAAAAGATCTATTGCTTGGAAGGCACAATGAATTGACGCTAGACACCCATAGATTGAGTAAAATGTTTATTTACCAAGAGCTTGGTTGTGCTTGTTTATTTACCAAGGGTGGATAAATAAGCGCTCACAAGAAGCACTGATCTTTATCCTTCAAAACAACAGAAGTCATCGCCCTCAATTCATGTATGTGTCATCCTAAGGTCCCTTAAACACTTCTATTGTTGAAGATTTTGTACCTTTCAAAACCAAAAGAATGCCCACCTAGTTTGTGGATAGAGTTTTTGTAGCATAAATGCTTGTTTCTCTAATAATGCATTCTCTTCTAGAATTTGATTGTTTGGTATCTTGAAAATGCAAATGGAAGTGAAATAGTTAGTCCACTATAATTACATGTCATTTTTCTTCAAAATCCCCCCCAAGGCTTCTCGCTCGAATTTCCTTAGATCCCCCTCTAAAGATCATGGATCTTCAGCGCACTATACAATGCTTCTAATTGTTTTACATACTACCCACCCTGCCTAAGGTTGTCCTTTGCCACCCAACATGCTTACAAATTTTTGGGCAGGATAATTTGATCCACTTGTCAGATTTCAATTTTTTTTCAGTACAAAAGTAATGATATAATGTACCATGTGTGAAAATATGTTCATCTTACTGAAATTGACTTTATAGGAACCTACCCGAGTATGTTGAATGGACACTTAGTCCTTTTGGAGGATCTCACAAAATATTCCTTTTAAAATTGTTTAATATTTTGTTCTAGATCGTTTGTTTGCTTGGTTTTTGTATTCACGTTTTTGTTCACATTTGTACTTTGTAAAGCTTGTATTCTACTAGTTATTGTTTAATCTTTTGTTCTAGATCGTTTGTTTGCTTGGTTTTTGTATTCACGTTTTTGTTCACATTTGTACTTTGTAAAGCTTGTATTCTACTAGTTATTGTTTAATCTTTTGTTCTAGATCGTTTGTTTGCTTGGTTTTTGTATTCACGTGTTTGTTCACATTTGTATTTTATAAAGCTTGTGTTCTACTAGTTATTGTGCTTGTATGGTAACCTTTTGGATAGTTATAATGGTAGTTTTTGGCAATTTCTACATCCTTGTTTTTGATTTGAATTTTAGACATTATAAAGATTTTTTTGAATTTGAGCCCAACTAATGAAATGAAACTTACTTAATCTAGTTTTTATTCATTTTTGTAAAATATCTAAAATTGAATATTTTATTGCAATTTGAATGCGTCACTAAGAAGACAAATGAGTGCATGTAAGGTAACCATTCCCAAAATTGTACAAGGGTTTGTGAGCCCCACTTCTAGATCTAATTGTGCCTGTTGCATCCTAATGCAAAGAAAATTGTACAAGGGTTTGCATTATGACTATGCAATGTGGAATTGAGGTTGAAAGGTTTGAAATTGGGTTCAGTGAAGGATCATGACCATACGAATTTAATAAATTCTACAATGCCAAAGGCTTATCCATTCTTCCACAACCTTAGAAGATGCATGTGGATATCAACAAGAGTGGAAAATTAACCTTGGAAGGACATAGAGGCCAAAAGTGGCCAATGGATGACTTTCAAGATTTGAAATGACAAATGCACATATTGGTCCAAAAATCATATCATTTTGGGCAAAGTACCTTGGTGATAGGTCTTGTTTTTTTAGGGTCTAAAAGAGCCAATTTAGAATCTAAATTGGTGCAATTAATCCCCTAGAGGACGACAATAGAAAGCCTTATGTTTTTGCTTTAGATATGTGCATAACTTTTTTTTCCCCTCAAAAATGAATAGACTGAAGTTCTACCCCCTCCCCTCTCATTTGTTGTTCTACTCTTGGTTCTACTCCAATTTTTTTGGGTTGATGTCGCTAATATTGAATTTGTACAACCACCAAAGTAACGACAAGGGGGGTTGTCCTACCTAATCCTTGTCCCTGTAGGCTCCACGAGTTCAATTTTGGGGTTGTTGACCCAAAGTTGTGAGAGCATGGCGGCCACCCTTCTTCACCAAACTTGACACGCTCACATTTTCCATCTAATTTTGAGCGGCCCTCAATTTCCTTGTCCCTCTCCTTTGCTCATCAAATACAACCCATAAATAGTCTAGTGACCACTCATCAAGTAGAATAAAGGATAAAGTAACTAAACTTTAGATTAATAGTGGTTTCAAAAGCCATTCCTTCACAAGCTAAGTAGAAGTGCCCGTAATACTTTTCATCCACATTTGAAGGATGTCGTAAGGTAGAGGCACCCATTGTCAACTACGACCCATAGCCAACCTGTAAGATGCACTATTTCCAACCAAGGCTGGAACAAATTCCCAACCTAAGCTTGGAATGTGTTTTTTCAAACGTTTGGACTAATAAAGTTATGACACATGTCCCAAAGTAGTGAGCGTGAAAGTAGTTCTTGAATGATCGGAATTGGAAGAGCCCAGACATTACATTAGCATTAGCTATGGGTCATCACTCATGAGCACTTTTTGGCTTCCAAAATTCCAAAATTCACAGTAATTTCAACTTTGGGAATTAAATTATGAAAATCCCTTAAGTGATCGGCTATGGGTGCATTTACCTTACCCCTAGCATGTACGGGGTGTGGCCATGCTCTGATGAGTCAGATATGATCCACATTCCTCCATGACTGCATTATCCCTGGCACTAAGCTTAGCGTGTGATTTTCTCTCTCAAATCCAAATTCCTCCTCGGACAAGCGCTGCTCACCAACCGAGTGTTTCAGACGACTAATCGGATACCCTTAGCCTTGAGTTGAGCTTCCCTCTACTCTGCAGCTGCAGCTGTGAACTCCAGGAAGGACCTTTCACCCGAAACAAGCAGCAAGCGAGTAACCGAAGCTTAACTTACTCGAAGTAGTCTGCATGCTCATCGTGACACTCGACTACAATCCCGCAATTTCGCATCGAACCTTCGTCGGAGACTCCGTCCGTGAAATCCGAATTACAAGACGTCGTCCGACTCTGCTCTGCTTGCGGTTTGCTTCGCCTGCTGCGCCTTGGCCTTCGAGGAGGATCGGAAGAGGAGAATCCATTTGCGTGTCTCCCGAATGCGCGTAACATCTGTAATCACCAAGATTCTTTCTCCGATCGCCCTGTTGCAAACCCTAGCTATCCACCGAGTGAACGCTCAGGTCACACAAATCGGCTCACCGAACTGTTCTCATACAGTCCGATAGGCCATAGCCGTCCGTCGTGCTACAGGATTGTGGCTCACTACTGAGTGGCAGGTCTAGTGCTCAAGATGCAGCGGTGCGTTGTGAAAGCCGCTATGTGGCGATTCAATTTACGTAGCCGATCGCTGGTTGGAAAAGCATCAACTCGCTGCTTATCTTCTTCTGGAAGGCAATGCGACGCGGCCGTGTTGACAGATGATAGGTGTGAGCTCAATTGACCTCGATATTTCGTTTCTTTTGGACCTGGCACTTGCTTGACGACTCTGTTTTTTCGCTGGTGTCTCTGCAGAGTCTCGCTTTGTTCAAGAGAGTTTGGCTGTTTTATTTGTCCAGGGCCTCTGATTCATCTCTTTCGTTTGCAACCTGCGATGCTGAAAAATTATCCGGAGCCCAGCAGCACCAGATGCACAACCTTGGTAAGCGTTGTCCATTCAGTTGTGTAGAACAGAGGTTTTAAGTCCGTGATGTAGTAGTTTATGTCTTTGTTCACGGTTTGATCGAGGTGGTGAATCATTGAGGCATGTCGTTGTGAAGGGAAATATTGAATCAAGTATTATGAGTCATTGAGGCATGTCGTGATTATGTTTTTCTACCCGCTTTTCTGGAAATTGCGAGGGAAATTGAAAACATCTGAAATCCTGTTGGAATGTGAATGTGTGTAGTACAAGGAGAGTGGCGACAGGCTTCAAATTCGATCAAATTACTGGACCCTCTTAATGGGGAGAGGTTCATATCTGTCCCGGACACTTCTTTTGAAGAGATATCGGTACGCTTCCTTAAGCATTGCAGGCCTCAGATCGTAGACATCTCGGAGACGTTATAATGTCTTTCCAAGTTCAGTTACGCTTGTATGATTTTTAGTTGTACAAGTTTGGTTTAAAACACTTCTTGATGTGGCGGTTGCTAAGGTGTGTTATCTAATTGTGTGAATATGCTTTTGTCATGGCAGCCATTTGTACAAAGCTTGCGGGCATGCCCGAAGTCCGGTCTACACAATCCACTCAAAAATCCCGAAAGGTGTGTTATACTCGGTGAAAATCCCGTCACGTGGTGACGTATGACAGTTAGTTTCCTATTTGGCTAAGAATGGATTCCTAGTTGACTACGAATAATTGGCGAATGGTCTTGTGCAACCTTTCCACACAACTGAGTCTGCATGAATTTTTGTGTTCACACTATCCTTGTTCGCTTGAACATGCCAAAAGTTGAGTGAATGCCCCTGTTTACGATGTAATGCACAGGATGTGTCCTTATTCATGCGCTGGAATGTGTGCAACGTGATTGAATTTGGTGAGGAACCGCAGTTTTCTGGAGTTTTTTTCTTTCTTTTTGTTGCAGGTACCTTCTGTACGGAGAGGTTATGGCCAAGGCAGCTTACGTGCTGAAACAGCCTCAGGTTTTGTTCTTGATTTGTTTCTAGGACGTATGTAAGCATTTTCTTATAATGAATAGCTTATGTCTAGATTTGTACTAAAGTGTTGTTTGTGATATAATGCCATGTGTCTCTTTCTAATAGTGTTTCCACAGTCATAGAGTGATATATCTTGTGCAAGAAGTATAAGCTCTTCAGACATTGGTAATTGTTGCCCGTATGAATTTACGATGTTATCCGTAGCCACTTCACAGGTGAATGCTTGAGACCAAGTACAAAAGGCTTAATGATAGCATTTGCTCTCATGTTGCAGGTTGAGACCTTCTTTGCTCGTCTTATCCAACGAGTGTCTCCAAAGAGCTTTTTCCAGGCTGTAGGCGAGGTCACTGTTACCCAAAAATTTCTTGAGAACTTCTCTGGTGATCAGGTATGTGAGACACTGCTTTCTGATTGCACTTGAAAATTTGAAATTATGATGTGTTTTTGCCTGGAAATGGGCATTGTGAGCAGTTTCAAAAGCAATGTGGTTTAGTTCTGACATTATATTCCTGTGTCTGTTCAATTTGTTGTAAAATTGGAATCTGGAGCATGGCAGTTTGCGTTCCTGTTGACAGCACCTACAAACTAAGACAACATTCCTTGCCAAATGCCCAAGAATTTCACTCATGCCATTAAATTTATCACTCTGGTAGATCATATTAAATAGAAAGTGATCTTGAATTAGTCAAGGCTGGAATTTATTCTTCTTTTATGCTTTGGAATAGGTTCGCTTCTTGGCCAGGTCCTTTGCTGTTCCAGGGAACCATTCAGGACAACAAAGCACTGGCATGCGATGGCCATATGGTCCAGTAAGTTTCTAGAAATCTGCCTACACGTTTTTCAAATTTTTGAGAAATCAACGTATTCTGTGCTATCATACTTGAAGTTTGGACTTTATTGATCAACATAATCTCATATTTGGATCCTTTCCAACTGATAATTCAAAGTCTGTATCCTCATCTCACAAATGGTCCCACCCTTTGATTATCAGTAGCTTCGGTGCTAATTTAGTAGTTCAGTGTGTTTTCAGTTAATGGACAGGTAAATCACCCGTCACTAAGCATCTTTCTACCCACTTAATTGCAGCAGTTCAAAAAAAGCATTTAACTAGCACTATAATTTCATCATCGTCGTATGCATTAGTATTTGAAGATTTTTAGCGTATAAAGATACGATTTTGTCATTGTTTCAATGCTATGAGTGTGAATATAATGTATACTAAAATAATGTAACTACAATATTGATTTTGGTGTTATTTTGGCATTGACGTAATTTTACTACTTACCCACCAATTAATTGAAAAAGCACTAAGCATATCAATTATCAGTGGTTTGGAACTTTTGTGATGTTGCTCATGTTGGAGCTAACTGAGGTTCAATGTGGGCTTGCTAGGTAGCAATTATTACACCTTTCAACTTCCCACTTGAAATTCCCGCATTACAAGTTTTGGGTGCATTGTTCATGGGGAATAAACCAATATTGAAGGTTGACAGCAAGGTTGTTACTGAAACTCTTGCGCATTATGGACTTTGAGGGGTTGTGTAATTCAACAATGGCATCCTTTGCTTGCAGCTTTTCCTTGTCAACATTTCTGGAGTTAATTTATGAGGCATTGCTTTTTCCTATGTGTGCGGGAGTAAGAGAATCAATACTTTTTGACTTCCTTTATATATCCTTTGATCGTGAAGTGAGTCTTTGACATAGTCCTCTTTGCTATGTGTGCAGGTTAGTATTGTCATGGAACAATTCATACGACTTTTGCACGAATGCGGGATGCCACTGAATGATATGGACTTCATCAACTCGGACGGTCCAGTTATGAACAAGCTTCTTCTTGAGGTCAGCCTCATGACGTGTCAGACTTGCACTCGTCTTTATTTTGTGTGTTCATTGTTATGTTCATGTGACGCTCTTTGTTATGCAAAATATTTATCAGAAAAACAGTGCCGGACTTGCTCTGGGCAAATTTCTCAATTTTGATCACTCATGCGTAATTATTGACACAACCGTATCAAGTTATCAACTAGTTTTGCTTGTTCCGGCTGCTGGACCATGTGGTTTTTGATCAATATGGGATGGCACACAGGCGGAGCCTAAGACGACACTGTTCACCGGGAGCTCAAAAGTCGCTGAGAAGTTGGCAGTAGACTTGAAGGGTCGCGTTAAGCTAGAGGATGCGGGCTTTGATTGGAAAATACTTGGTCCTGACGTGCAGAATGTGAGTCGGGAAGTCACTCTTTTATCACTTATCTTCCGCATCTTGGAAGGTTAATATTTGGGCGATCTATTGTGTTTTATTTCTTTAATTTTGGTGGGCTTGGTTAAGATCCAGCATGACCTACTGTGGGGATCATTGACAGTAGCAGGCTAGATTTATGATTTCAAACTAGACATGAAATAAATCCAGAAACTCTAAAGCAGAGAAGTGTTGAGATATGGCGTTATTATTTGCAAATTGAAGGAGAGCTGACGGACTTGGGTACCTTGTTTCTATGATATAAAGAATGTAGGTGTTTGCTATGGCAGGAGGACTACGTAGCATGGGTGTGTGACCAAGACGCTTACGCCTGCAGTGGACAGAAATGCTCTGCACAGTCAATATTGTTCATGCATGAGGTCTTCACATTCCTTCACGATATTTATGGAATCATTTTTTATAACTCAATACAGCAACACCTCTATCGAAATCTGTTCCATCAAGAATTTTTCTCCACATTATTGAGATTGTCTTGTGAAAGCAATTTATAAGTCGATCCATTCACTCGTCTGTGAGGTGTTCGTGTCTGTAATATTTCGTGATTCTTGTGTTGCAGAACTGGGCGAAGCAAAATTTTGTTGAGAAGTTGAAGAAAATTGCTTCAAGACGGAAGCTGGATGACCTTTCCGTTGGCCCTGTTTTAACGGTACTTCCCCCTTGTTTCCTTTTATATGGTTTCCTCTTTGACTGCAGTAGTTCGAAACTTGCATTGTTCCAAGTTGAAGTCTCGTATCCTCTGTAGCTTTATTTGATGTGATCTACACTCCGACCTCTTTAATATGACCTTTAATGCAACACTCTAAATACCCTGCACACTTGTCACTGATCATAACTATAGCACACGTGTGACACATTCAGTCTATGTCATAGTAATTTTTGTGGGATCCCAGGCTGTATTTTTTTGAGGTCATGAAAGAGGTCAGGCTGCGATCCGTAAATTGCAAGTAGGCTAGAGTCATATAAGTTTGCTTTTGATGACATGAATCCATCCAATATTGTATAAAATATCAAATTTCCTCGCAAGGTTGTTGCATTCCCACTTCAAAGCCTGCGATCTAACCAAGCATACCAATAGTGTCTGAAATCAGATCTTGCCAAGTGAGGGACTTTCTGGTTCTTATATTCTTGCAGATACAAATGAAAAGCCTTAAGTTTGCACTTTTGTACGCTTTCAGGTGACAACTGAGCGAATGTTGGATCATATAGAGAACTTATTGGCGATCCCTTGCGCTCGTGTTGAATTTGGGGGAAAGCCTTTGACGAACCATTCCATCCCCGATGTGTATGGCGCTATGGAGCCTACTGCAGTCTTTGTTCCATTGAAGGAGATTTTAAGGAATGAGGAAAACTTTGCTCTTGCTACTACGGAGATTTTTGGTCCATTCCAAGTGAGTAGGCAGCGAATACTCTTTAACATCTTTTAGATATGCTGCGGCTTTTGACTATGGTAGAGTATTCATTTCAGCAGTGGTCATGGTCCTTTATAAACAGTCAGTCAAAAAGAATTTTATATATCCTTTGGATGAGGATGAAGATCAAGACACAAGCACAAAAACGTATGAATCTTTAGTTGGTCATGAATGATTTAACATATTAACTCAAGATGTTGATCCAGTGATTACTCTTTAATTGCGCCCTTTTGCTTACAGATACTAACTGAATACAAGGATGAAGATCTTCCTCTCGTTCTTGAGGCATGTGAGCGCATGCATGCACACCTCACTGCTGCAGTTGTCTCTAATGACGTCCTATTCTTACAGGTTAAAATTCTCATCTTCTACTAGATTCTTGAAAAATTCCCAATCAAGAGAATTGATGTTTTTTGTATTGCGTATGTCAATAGTTATTCAGGTCATTCTAATGCTATGAATAAAAATTATCTTGATTTTATCAATTTACAGGAAGTACTGAGCAACACTGTGAATGGGACGACTTATGCTGGGATCCGAGCTCGTACAACTGGCGCGCCCCAGAATCATTGGTGCTAATCTTTTCCCTCCGCAACGGCACTACTCTTTCACGCTTAAATTTCATAACCCATTTGCGGTCCAGTGATTGGATAATTCTAACCAAATGCTTGAGGAGTATGGTTTTTTACTGCATGTAGCATCATCCTTGTATATGTTTTGTATGCCTGATGTCAAGGTCTCAGTGGGCTCTATTTTTAACTGTGCATTCTGTTCTCTGCTTAAAGGTTTGGTCCAGCGGGAGACCCTCGTGGAGCAGGGATTGGGACTCCTGAAGCAATAAAGCTTGTGTGGTCGTGCCATCGTGAAGTAATTCAAGATGTTGGGCCTATCCCAGATGGTTGGAAAACTCCTCAATGTACTTGATGAATGAATGACTACTAGATGTTCGGCATCAGATCTTGACTTTGGTGTACTCTGGGGGTTATTTGGAGTGATATTGCGTGCTGCAAACACTTCATTCGTTGAAAAACACCCTGGCTTTAGTTCAAGATCGACGAGTATACTGAGCTAAACTGTTTGCAGAAATGAAGGCCATAAGCCAGCATTGATGACGTCTTTTACTGTGCTTCCTTCGTAGATTGATGGAGATTCGTCTGG
The DNA here is from genome assembly GCA_951799445.1 of Pseudisothecium myosuroides. NCBI lineage: Eukaryota > Viridiplantae > Streptophyta > Bryopsida > Hypnales > Lembophyllaceae > Pseudisothecium > Pseudisothecium myosuroides. Next base: position 4,328,031 of record OX637288.1, on the reverse strand, counting down.
TCAGTTCAAAAGTTTAAGTCTTGCAATATTGCCGATTCGTCAGATAGATACGTTTGCATGTCGGTCTTCAGGTACTAGTCCAATGATATGCAGCACTCAGTTTTATGGAGATTTGATATCAAGAGAGGAGACTTCAAGAAGTTCCTCAACTCAGATTCAAAAGCTGACCTCTCCTTTTATAAGAAAAATCACTAAACGGTTTGCAAGTTTCCTCGTGATCACTTACTCCCTTGGTTGATTGTAGCCCAGGTCCCTATCACAGCTTGGAGGGAAGATCATTTCTTTGTCACACCACTCACTTCCTTGTACGAATTCAGTTCCACTCACCGGTAATTACCACTTGATTCTTACACCTGCATACCAACTGAGTGCTTGTGTTGGACCAGCGTCATTGTCAGAGGTTGCGTCATGTGGCGGTGATCGTCGCCTAATTCCTTGAAATAGGGTTCCGCTTCCTAAAGCCCAATCAGCCAGGCATCTGATGCTATCATGTGGATACAGAATCGAAGAAAAACGCTCCAGTTAAACACATACAAAGAATGTCATTTGTTAACCACATCGTTCAAATGCATAAGAAAAACAGTACTGGGATTACTCCAGTCTGTCTGATTGGGTTCGTTTAGAATTTCAGATCGTCATTTCTGATAAGATTTGAGAGAACCCGAGCCTGAAAAAGCCACCCAATCCACTGGGTCATTTCAGTGATCTTATGACTCAGTGACTTATGACTCAGTGACTTTGCCATTTGGAGATCCAGACACTTAGGCAAACTCATAACAGCTGAAGCGATTTTTTCAGGGACGGCAGAATTACTAGCAGGTGATGCAAAGATTGATGTTTCATCCTATTGGTTGCAATATACGAGTTCACCAGACTAACTGTGAGTCTTGGTAATCCTGAACGTGATCGTAGTCTAAATGGAAACGTCCAAGATGATGGACATCGGCAGATGCCAGAAACCACTAACCATAAGGTCACCTGAATCCGTGGTTTCTGGTTCGTACTCTCCGCGTTATATTACAAGTCCAGTGAGAAAAAGATACTGCAAGACAGAGCAAGATCCGTAGAGAGATCATCGAAACTCGATTGCATTTATGGTAAGTTACACCCACGACTTCCTGAAAGAATCGCGCGCATTCCTTAACAATACTCCTCCAGACATGCACGGATGCTCACGGACACAAAAATTGGCGGTAGATGGGATATACCTCTTTAGGTAGAGGAGATGACGAGGACGACCAAAGTTTTCCATAATTCTGTTCGGGGTAAGCTTAAACCCCGGCCTCTCTGAGGTACAGGCAGTACCCTCATCGACGGAATTAACTTATAGTTCCTACATATGCGCTTTCCCCGCGTTGAAAAAAACCACCAGACCAGATAAGCTCTTGCCCTGAGTGGCTCACACGAATCCCACGAAGTCCTCTCGCTGACGTCGACCACGTTGAACAGTGTTCTTCAAGTGGGGCGGTTGCCAGGACTAATAGTCTATAGCCACAGCTGCCCACAGCGACCCCACCAACGTCCCAGGCTCCCGGTCGGCCATTGACTTCCCCAGACCACAGCCTCTGCAACTTTTCTTCTCTTGCCTTCTCTGCATCCTAAGTTATTTGCGTCTGCTTGTTGGCAGTTCTCGAGCTATGGCGTCTCCGCACCTTCGTCCTCTGGGCTTGGGCACACGAGGAGGATAAGACGAGGCACTGCTCTCGTGCATGTGACGTTGTTCTTCTTGCCTGTTGGAGCTCTTCTCTGCTGCGTCATTTCGTCGCTGGAGTGTCTTACGAGGGAGAGAGACGACCTCAGATGCTCTTGGATCCTCACGGCAGTAAGGTATGTGCATCGAACTGAGTTCAAGTCTAAGTCTGAGCGTGCTTCCCTGCATGAGACTAAGGTAGGAGGCTCGAAATCTGCTCATCTAAGGGCTGGTCTGCCTTTTTCATGTATTTCCTTAGGTGGGAATATTTTGAGCTCATCTTTAGACGAAGAAAAATAGATGTGGAATGTATCACAAGTGGTTTCATATTTTTTGAAGCATTATTGAATTACTTATGAATTTTCAAACGAGTTGTGTCATAGGCACCTATTTATGACCTTAGGTCTTCCAAAAACTATTCACTTGCATCTTGTAAAGAGAAATGGGGAAAGCAAGGAGAATGATTGGCTCTTGTAATAAATAAGATTTTTTTCCTTGATTTATTCAGTGATTGTAGAGGTCAATTTAAGAACCACTTCATTTAAGGACCTTCCCTTGGTTGGGTTTGGGTAGCACTTGAACAAGTATTTTAGCAAGTCTTAGGGTGTGCATTTTGGGACAACATGTGAGTGAAGTTTGCTTCTTGGAAGTATTTTTATAGGTGTCTCTAGTTTGGGTAGACTCTTGTGTGTTTTGCTCTTGTGTTGCAACTAGGTTTAGTAGCCCACAAGAGACTCTGCTTGCAATTGTACAACAACTCCGTGGGCGATACTTCATTTGGAATTCATTACCTTCATGTTGTTGTTCTATAGAAACCTCTCAAGAGAAGGCCAATGCTCTTTCATAGGTGAATATGGGTGATTGCAAGAAACACTTAACCTTTTTTTTGTCCCCTTAACCTTGGACAGTTGCAGATGTTGAGTAATTTTTTGGTTTTTTTTAAAATTATTTTACTATTTTTAAACTGCCCCCGATTGGATGTCTACCTTGGCCATTTTGAAGGTTTTTAGTACTATTTTTCACCCAAAAATCCGAATTTGAAGCTCAAAATTGGTATACTAGGACTTCTACTAAAGTTACACAAGCCTACCAAGGATTTTCTAAAAATAGTTAATTTTCCATCTTCTACATGTGTTCAAACTGCACTACCTTTGCGCAAGTGTAGAGAACACAATTTTATTTTTCCAATAGTGAAAATTGGTGAAAAGGAGTATCTATAAGTTAGAAAAAATGTCTTTTTTTTTGAGAATTTTTTGAATTTTTTTACTATTTTTTAAGAATTTCTTAAAAGTGGCGGAGGTACTTGCAGCCATCCTGGGTTAACATTCTAAATTTTTTTATTATACCATAAATTTGCCAGCAACTTACATTCTAGGAAAAAAAAAGTGCCCACCCAAAAAGGAGCTTGGTTGTTAAAGGGTCAACTTAATTAACCAATTTTTGGTTGATGCCCCTTTGAGTTCCCAATTTATGTTGCCCACATCACATTTGTTGGAAATTAGATTCTTTAAATGCATTCTTGTTTAGTCATTGGGAATCAAGAATGCATTAGAAGACCAATCATTTGAAGATGCAATATTATTCAAATGTTAAAGTACTAAAAGAATAATGTTTATTATTGATAAAAATCTATAATAAGTATTTTTATATGGATTTGAAATAAATAAATAAATAAATTTTAAACCTTGACTATACAAATAAACTTTAATCTTAATACTTTAAACATTCTATTTTTATGATTTTTAATTTTTAAAAGTAAAATTTCTTATTATAATACAATTGTGTTTTGTCCAAACCCATTGGGCATTGCAATTAGGGGTTAAGGGTTTAAGCATGCGAAGACTCCGTGGATAAGTTGATAACCGACCATGATCGTTTGAGAGAGTTATCAAAATGCAACTTGTGGTCAAATTTTTTGTATTTATCATATTTGTATTTAACTATATTTTTAGCAGAATTTTTTAAAAGCTTTTATATACTAAAAAAATGTATGGCCCACTCCTTTTCAAACGCTGGGCAGGGAAGATAGCACATTAGGGCAGGCCACGTCACTCTTGTTGAAGAATTGTACGCCACTAGATATCAATGGCTGTCTCCAGACTGTTCTTGTATTCATGGAAACATTTACTCTGACATCATTTGCTATATAATGAACTAACTGCTCACGTTTAGGCCTACTATTATACAGTTCCCTTTCAAAGAGTTATGGTGTGGGCAAGACTTCAAATTTTAGGAAGTGGAATGGAACTCTTCTTTGTTTGGAATTCAAATAGTTTAGTGAACAAGATAGGTCAAAATGAACTTTGGATTTAAAAATTTGTCCTACATAAAATATTCACAATAATTGTACTTCAAATCATATGTGAAGAATTGATTTAGGTGTTTGAAATCTCAAGACGTTAGTCTGTATTTCAGTTCAATATTTCAATCCGTTACTTGGTTTTCTGTTTGTAGCTTCTTTGTGGTCTAATTGTTAATGAGGAAGTTGGAAATGGCACTAGTATGACTTTTGGAGTAGCAGAAGTGGATAGGCAACAGTAATTGGAGAATGCGACAACCATGTACTTCCTTATTTACCCATAGCATTGTTAAGCAGACCAGCAGACTTCCCTTTTGAAAGTGGGAGCCTCTAAGTATGAAGCTTCGTGAAAGTGATACGTGGTGCAAGCCAGTTGGCATAATACAAGTCAGACAATTTCTAAGACTTCCTCCCACCAATCTGGAGTGTTCATTTTAATTCAATTCAACCCCCCAGGTATCCTGGGGGGATTATACCCAATGTGTCAGGGAGGGCTTATTGGTAGTTTAGCAATGTTATTCCAAGCGAGTGCAGCACACAACCCATGAATCAGTAGAGGCAGGTTTAATTTGTAATTATCAAAAGTTTTGGTGCAGCTGTTCCAATTTTTTATGCACCTTCAAGTCCTGTAATAGTGTATGTGCGGGTCTTAAAGCTCAGTAGAGATGAAACCGACAAAGAATTAATGAATTGTAGATTTAAATTGAAATGACAGGAAGTTGATAGAAAGTTGACGAGTAAACCACAGATTTGACAGAAAAAGTTCGCAGTATGAGGTTGTTGTCAATTAGATCGAATTTCTGTCAAACTTTTGTCATTTGGAACCCTTTTCCCTCGTAGTGAACTGTCGCAGCTGGTTGTGCAGTACACTGTCGCTTCCTGATAGATGGGTCCCAGGTTTAAGCCTCACCACTACACTGTCACAACCTGATAGATGGGTCCCAGCCTGAAAGCGCTTGGCACTAAAACAAAGACGTGAACAACACGCCAATTCACATGGTGTCGCGTTTGCTGCGAGGTTCTAGCGCTCGCCGTCTCCTCCTCATCCTCACCTCTTCCTCAGGTGCCCAGTTTAGGGCAGTGGTTGCAGTTGACGACTGGGGGTTGATTCAGGATCCATTTGCACGCAGTCACAACCACAGATGGTTTTGGATCTTGCTCTCGATGTCCGGTGCGGGGTCCCACGATGTCCATCTGGGGTCTCTTCTTGCTCGTTTGAATTTGTGGAGCGGGTTCCGAGATCTAGCCGTCGATTGTAGTGGTGGTGAGTTTTTATAGAAGAATTTGTCATACGTAGGTGGATTCCGAAGGGGAGGTCTACTTCAGATATGTGCTGTTCATGAGGGCGGAGGCTGTGGCTGTTGCGGTAATCGTAAGCACAGTTGCCCTATCTTCTGAGATGTGTAGTTGTTCCATGTTGAGCAGGCTGACAGTGGGAGTGGGTGTCTGCTGAATTTTGGAATATGTTATGTTATGGAGGTGGGGTTGTTTGTAGTGGTGAGGCTTAAACCTTTACAGTCGGCTTCGTCTGAGGTGGTAGTCGGACCATGAGTGAGCTGTCAGAGTGGATGTGGATGTTGTGGGGTTTTGGGGGGCCTGACGCTTGAGGGCAGAGAAAATGATCAATCATTTTTCTAATGCTTAGTCGGTATTCGGGAGTTAAGGGGGGTTGGGGGGAGGAGAGTTTGGTTAGGGTTGGATGGGACGGGCATTAGGTTGTGCATGGTCCACTGTGTGGGGAGGTCTGCTCGGTTGGTTGGACTATATAGGCCTGCTCGATGTAGCTCTTGTTAGATTGCGCAATACTACATGAGCTTTTTAGAAACTTGTTTGTTTATGCTCGCAGCATGTCTTGGGAGTAGGTGGGTTAGTGCCGGAGCCATAGCTGGTATGTGGAGTTTATGAAGTAGGCTGGTGGTGTTGGCAGTGGCAGAAATGGAGGACGAGATACTTCTTCCGTAAGTAGGTTCCATCTGTGCCTCGGAATGTGACTGCAGTGCAGCCTGCCCTTTACTCTTGAAGAAGCAACAGCTGTGATTGTGCATGCAATCTGTTTCGATTAATTGGTTTTGTCTTCAGCATAGTCCGCTGTCAACGGTATCTGGGAGTCTCTCTGTGGCTAATAGAATCATGCAGTCATTGAATGAAACAGACTCTGAAATGAATTGGAGTAATGTGCTGTCATGTTTGGTGCGGCGTGTATTATATTGGACGAGCAAGCAGTTTGTAGAAAACAGTAAAAAGTGCCAGACGTGCAACCGACTGCTAAGTGTACAATGTATCTTAACGTGAGTCTGCTATATTGTTATTTCAGGGAGTGGCGGGCATCCGACATGCACCGAGTATGTCGTGCGTGAAGTTTAGGCTGGCCTGTTTTAGTGTGTCCGCAAATTCAAAGGCGAAGACACATCAGCAAACGCGACTGCAGTGAGATCTGCCCTCTTCATCTTTCCAAGGCTCCTTGTCGACGCCGACGACTCTGAACTGAGAATCATCTAAATCATTTGGATGTCTCTCGTCGGCGCAGCAGGCGAAGTGCTCGAGAAAGGCATGGCGGGCGGTAGATTGCAGCTATGTCCGTGTACGGCCCAGATGACGAGCCAGCCAGAATCATCGAGCACCATCTATACCTCTCTTGACCGAACGGGGAAGGAAATCAGGTTGCTGGAGATCGTTTCAGTGGACCCTGATGTCACGTTGAAGCTCCATGTGGCCTCACTCGTTGACGAACCGGTGTTCAGTGCGCTCTCCTATGTGTGGGGATATCCTCCTGTCTGGGTGGACATCAGGGCCGATGGAGCAGCTATCTCTACGACGCAAAATTTTGTGGACGCTGTCAGAGACGTTCATCGTCTTTGGACATCAAAAGGCTTGGACAGACCATTGGAGTCGAGGAGGCTTTGGGCAGACGCTGTCTGCATCAACCAGGAAGATGTCACAGAGAAGAACTTCCAGGTGCCGCTGATGAAAGAGATCTACTCCGGAGCCGAGCAGGTTTTGTCTTGGCTGGGCAAGTCAGGCGAGCCCACTGATGGCGCCTTTGAGGCCCTGCAGCTGATCTACGATGAGCTGGCTCTTTTGCATGAGGACTCTTCAGATGACCTCAAATGGCTGGAAAGACATCCAGGGCTTTGTCACGGGTATGCAGGAGATCCGAGAGGCCCGTGGGAAAGCATACACAGTTTGATGCACGACTCGTACTGGAGCCGGATGTGGATATTTCAAGAAGTTTATCTGGCGAGATCCCTGCTCCTGATCAGCGGGTCAAAAGCCTTGGACTTCGAATCTCTCCAAATAGTACAGCAATGGCATGAGTCGGCCATCCTCGGCCGTAAATCTCCGCCTGAGCATGTCGGTGCTAGCACCTGGGCGTTCCTCCAAAACCGTCGCAGCTTGTTCCAGAGCATCTTAGCCATTGAAGAAGCCCGAGACAAGATCAGTGATCTCAAACGACGTCAGTCTCGAATTCGTAGTATTCTCAAGAATGGTATGAGCGACGATGCCGTTGTATTCTACAACCAGGTTGAGACACATGTACTTCTGTTGCGGTACATGGCTGGAGTACTCAAGTCCACTGATCCCAAGGACTACATCTACGCCCTTCTCGGCATCTCAGGCTTAAACATCGAGCTGGATTACAGCCCTAAGAAACTGGCCTCTGATGTCTATCTCAGTTTCTTGAGACTGTGGGAGCAATGCTGTACGATGATGCGCCCATACTACCCTGCTGATGCCGAATCAGGCATCTTGGACCTTTGGTTTCTCATTTTCGCTGGTGTCGCGCCGGACAACAGTCCGAACCCTGTGCTAGAGTTACCCTCTTGGGCTCCCAACTTTCCTGCCATCGCAGCTCCCAACGTAACTGGCGAGTCATACTCAATAGCCTCACTGAACAGAGCTCCGGTAGGCGAGGACATGTTTGATAAAGTGGTCGAGCAGTGGAGGGTCGATGGGACGAGTCTCTACTGCCCATGCATTGAGATCGATAGGATTGCCCATACCGGGCCGGTGCTTGATGTACTAGACTTGGACCTGATTTCTTGGACCCTTGAGAGTGTCTCACATCGACAAGGGTATCCCGCAGGTTACCATTCAGCAATCGCGATGCATCAAGCGTTGATGGGTCAGCAATTTGATGAAGACCTTGGCAACGTGGTACTGCCTACACTCGAAGATGCCTTCGGAATGATTTGTCTGTTTCTCATCCTCTCTCGCCCTTCCGGTCAAGGGCCGGCCGTTGAAGACAAGGCTTTTCTGAAAAGAATGGAATCTCTGGCCCAAAGCCTCCTAATCGAGCTTGGGAGGCAAGACCAGTTCTCCATTTTCTGTGAAGAACTGCAGAGGTGCATTGATGGCAATGATGCCAAAGTGTCCTCCTCCGTTGCGGATATACTCGATGGCCAGAGACTTAATGGAATTCAACTTCAGCTTAAATTGGTCTTGTCATGGTCTCTAGGCCATGGAATCGCTCAAACTCGAAGAGGCTACCTCGGCAAGTTCCCAGCATTTGTGTGTAAAGGTGACGTTGTCTGTCTTCTCAAGGGCTATGATGTCCCCGTGGTCCTTAGGGAGGTCGGTAGTCATCACAAATTTGTCGGTTCGGCCTTCATTGTCGAGCCACTGGGTGGTCGATCCATGGAGCAGTTGGAGGCTCTAAGGGCAAGCATTGATATCATTGAGATGCGTTGAGCATGAGGTTGGTTCAATAGGGATACATGCTTCTTGCGATTGATGTTCTTCCTCCTTGCCTACGCAGTAGTGCCGGCATTTGCGTCACGAGACGGCCGCATGAGTTGAGAAAGCCTCTATGTCATGTTGTTTTGCTTGTCTGATCGTTGTGCCCACTCCTTAATCTTGGTTTTGCCATGGTTTACAGTTTCCTTGCTTGTGTAAATGTCATTTGCAAGCTTCACCATTTAGTGATACAATGTTAAAAAACAATAGTCAAAAAATAATATCCCCATAAATTATTTGGTGTTTGCATGAATATCTTTATTTTTTTTAAGGACTACATTTCCTAAGCCTTTTAGAGAGTTTTTTTTGCAAAAATTCATGTGACTGTGAAAAGCCAAATTTCTTGGAAAGTTGCTAAGAAAAATCCTCTATCAAGTTCACAAAGTTCATAAGTTCATTTGGGTAGAATTCAACAATTTTTGAAGTTTTACTTGCTATTTTCCTTTAATTTTCATATTGAATTGATTTTTCATGTATTGACTATTTTTCTTCTTTGTGTTTTATTCCAACAATAAATTTTATTGATTTTTTCACTACTTTGTTTCTCATGTGTTTTCAAATTATAATCGTTTTTTTTCCAATTCTATCGGCTATGGCTTGTGGCAACAGGAATGCGGTGCATTCATGGTTTACCCGATTACACCTTTCAACAAACACCACATACATATTATGATCATCTAAACCATATGTATCAGCCCACCATATAATATTATAATTATATAATTATAATATAATTAATATATAAATTAGGCTTTTAATATTTTTAGAGTGTGGCAATTGCTATGCTGAGAAAATAACAAGACGGTGATACTAGGATTTGAGCAATTCAAGCCCAAATAGCCCAATATTTACAATTGGCTCAATCTAGAAGCTTGCCATTGGATTAATAAATGCCTAGTATGCCTCTTCCACCTATTGTTATGCCTGATAAGCTGCATGATTTGCCTTTGGTTATCATTGTTTCACAACCTCTAATGGTGTTATTTGCTAATATTCTAAGCTCTTGTTTGGATTGGTTGACTTGTTTTCTAGATTTATTTGCTCTAATTTAGAGCTCTAGGTCCGAGAGCATGGTTCCTTCTACAGTGTCATTGGTTCATTTCTCATACGTTAGATCCAAGAACATGCACTAGAAGAGAGCAATTACTAAATTAAGTCACCTTTTACAAAAAATAATGTAGACATGTGTTCAAATGTGTTAGACTACGTTAAAATTTAATGCAATTTAACACATTTTAACACATATTGTGGGAATATCAAATTCCCACTTAAGTAGCCCTACCAAAAAAAATTGCTAAATAGTTAGTTCAAATTTAACTTTAATGATTTATTGATTTGGTTTGCAAAAAATTTAAATAGATTAGTAATTAAAATAATTAGGAAAAATCTTAATTAATTAAATAAATAAAGATGTATGCTAACATCTGGTCTTAGCTAATCGGAATAGCTACCCAAATATGACCATGGAGCCATAATATAGTTCTTTGGAAGATCTCTTAGGGCATGGGCCTACCACCTCTTTTTTAAAAAAATTGTTATAGATTAAGTCACTTAGTGCTAATTTTTCTTTTTAGTTTGAAACTAGATCTTTTTTAAAGATTTTCCATTCCTTTTTCTTTTTTTGAAATTTTCTTTTTTAATTTTTTATTGTTACAATCATCTTTAACCCAAAGTTTTTAAGTATAAGTTTTTTAATAGACCCATCAAGCTAATGAGGCATTTGAAGAGCTTAAAAAACATTTTTGTCAAGCACTAGTATTGATACATCCAAATTTCCAACAACCCTTTTGTTAATTGCAAAGATTTGAGCTTTTGCTCTTTAGTTCTTTATTGAATCTCTTGAACTCCTATTCTATGTTCCAAGCAACTTTTGTTAAATATTCCAAGTCAAAACTTATTTCTTTTTGTGACCAATGTAAGGTAGGATCATGGCGTACTAACCACGGCATCCCAAAGATGAATCTCTGTCGTTTGAGGATAATCGATTGTTTCTTTGCTTTCTTTGCTTTCTGCGCTTGCAATTGAAAGCGAATCACAATTGGTCGTTTGTAGAAGTGTAGTATTATTCTCATATTTGTGCCTAATTGCTCGATTTATTGTGTTCTCCTTTCGACTGTAATAGGAGTGAAGGTGAAACCGAGAGGAGGTGTGGTGGTTGGCATGGGGCTTGTCGCTATTGTACTGACTTATGCTTTGCCACAGGTACATTTACAATGACAGAAAACCTTTCGAATCACTGTCCAGCTCCGAATACTCTTGCCCTGGTAAGTTGCTTTCCTTTTCAGCCTGCTGCAAATTTCTTGTCGCCTGGCGATAAATGACTGGATCCTTATTATTGCGTTTATTTTGGTATAAATTTGATGCTGCCGGGATATGAGAGTCAGACCACACTGGTCTTTGGCTTCCAAGTGTATGGTTTTTTTTAAATTTTAATTAGAAAATAATATAATAAAATAAAGTGTCTCTTAGCCTAAGCCTTAGCCTGCAACATATAAAATGATGATGAATTTCTTGGGGTGTGAAGCTCATCATCACCAATTTGGTGTCTTGAAATTGGAGCCGCGAGCTACAGGTTCCTGACAGAGCAGAGCAAGCAGAAGTGCCTGATACAACTTGAATAAATAAATATTTTTAAATTAAAGTTTTGAAAAAAAAATCACATGACAAATTAATTTCTAAAGGCCCAAGGAGTTCATAAGGCGAAACTGGTCTGAAAATAAACATGTGCTGAAATTGAGATGGTGACAATATTTGATGAGCTTTCTTTATATTTTAACCGTAAAATCTTACACCCACCTTCAACACTTATCCTCTCACCAATTTTCAGCACTAAATTCTTTGTGGATTGCAAAATCATAAGGTTCAAAGTTATAAAATGTTTTTTTGTGGCACCTTTAGAATTTTGGGCAGCTGCTATATGAATGGACATATACACGCTTAAATTTGATTGTATGGATTGTGCTTCTTGAAATTATTACTTTCATGGAAGTTAGTTACATGCCTCAAATTTTTCTAAATGTTTCAAGTTGTAAAACATATAGAAAAAAAAATAGAAAGCACCAAGTGGTAAAAAAAAAGTATAAAAAAAAAAGACAATGACATAATTAGAAATGTTTAATTGCATCGGTCAAAATGTTGTACTAAAAAATATGCTCCTTTGAGTTCAAAAAAATTCCAAAAAAAATAAAATAATGAGTCCAATATTGAACTTCAAAGCTTTTAGATAAAGTGAGGTTCTAAAACTACCCACAAACTAAAACTTTCATTTCACTTATCAAAATCAAGTGATTCCAAAATTCCCAGGATTGCAAAAAACCTAATGAATCAGGAATATTTTATTTTGTTTTGTTTTTTTTGTTTTTTTCCAACCTTCCCGTTGAAAGCAAAAAAACGCTTTTGTTATCAAAACTTTTTATTGATAGGTCCAATTGTAATAAAATTTGGGCACTAAAAAGATGCTCCTTGTACACACATACTATAAAAAATCTGATAAAAATAGTTAAATCTCCATTCACAACAGGCTGCCCAAAAACGTAATGTTGCCAAAAAAACCATGCTTGGTCTTTTAGGGGTTAAGCCATTACAATTTGTAATTAGACATGGTTTGAATCACTAATCTCATGTGTTTTGATTGTAAAGCAAGTTGACAAGAAAGACCATATATTGGGGTAAAGGCAGATTGACCCTTAATGGATTAAAAGGCATTTTTTGCAACTTATACGGACACATACAGTCTATAAATACTTTCTAGTAGTATGATATTTTAAGGATTTTGTATAATTGGAAGTTTTAGATTGAGTAAAAACCTACAAAATTTTATGATGTGTTTTGAAATAAAGCTTGATAATGTATCTTATGTGGAGAAGAGTATGGCCCAACACATACTATGCCAAAAATTAGTTTTAGGTGTTAAATGTTTAAAGAAGACATAGTTTTTTAGATTGTTTATAATCTCTATGTTGGTTACATCTTTGAGCAGAATATGATCTAAAATCCTTCTCCTAGGTACATCTTCTAGTGTATACAATACTTTGATTTAAAATATTTTTTATTTTGGTCAATTCTTGTTGAATTAGAAAATTGCATGAATCGCATCTCTATGGCAATTTAACAAAGATAATTAGAGGCTATTTACAATGTTAGTTATTTTATTTTATTTTTTGTTTTTTTTGTGGTGGTCATTTTGAGCCACAAAAGTGGCATATAGTTATTAAAACCCTAATCCTTAAACAAAGATCCTTCTACAATTCTACTATTTGTATATACATCGGCATATTTGTCTTTTTACAAAGCATATTGTGTACAAGTTTCCAAAGCTTATTATACCCAATATGTTGGTTTTCACACAATCATGAAGTTCCAATTTTGTAAGTCATAAAATAGTATATTAGTGTACCGTATACATGAACCATATTTGTGCTTATCTATGTACACAAGGGGCCTCACACTTGTTTAGAATTAATACTTAAAGTTCTAGTAGAGATAGTATATACCACTACCATATTTGAGGGATATTGTGGGTGTCAGTTTTGTTACTTTCAAGTAAGATTATTTTCAAGAGAGGAATACTTCCAATAAGACCCTCACCACTTTTGCTAGCTAGCAATTGATAGAAATGGCCAATGTCTCCACTCATATGCCTCAACCATATTGTATGCATGACTAGCGTTGATGCTAAATTAGAAATATTTGCCAACTCTAATGATGACAAAACGTGTCTTGTTAGATGAGATTTGTTTGGAATACAAATTATTTTTTGAACAAGTCTTTACAATATGCCACTCTTGTACCCTAAATTCATCTCAAACCACCATGTACTACCAAAAAATGGTTAATCTCACATTTTTTGGCAATATAACTTTTTTGGGTTGGCTACTAGAAATGGCTATATTTATTAATTTTTGTAGTATGTGTAGATGAAGAGTATCTTTTTTGGTACCCAGATTTCATTACAATTGGACTTATTAGTGAAAATGTATGATAGCAAAAGCTTTTTCTTGTCAAAACCAAGCAAGTTGGAAAACCCACTTAAGCTTTAAAGAAAAATAATTTTATTTCTTATTTTTTTTATTCTTTAGGTTTATAAAATCTTGGGAAGTTTTGAACCACTTGATTTCAATTAGTTAGATTCAATGTTAAATAATATATGTCATATTATTATTAATAACATATTATGACATATATTAGTGTGTAATATTGTTATACATATATGTTGTTGTATATATATATACAATGTTTAATATGATGTTATAATAAATGTCAATATAATTATTTTAATATTATATGGTTATTATGGTTCAATATTTAGATTATGGGGATAATCTTGCTCTACTCTCTCTCCCATCTTCCAATATCATTCTAACTTCTTCTAACCCTATTTCCTTCGCCCTTACCCTTTAAATACATTACATAACACAACTACGCACAATGCCCTACATGCAACATTATTGCCGTGCAACGCATTGCACACAATAACAAGGACAATATGCTACACACAACAATGGCACACATGGTTGACAGCAAGTTGAGAATTCTAAAATTCCAATCTCAAATCCTCCTATGAAGAAAATTTGTATGCATAGTAAAAAATTAATACAAATTTTAATAGCTTCACAATGTTGATACCTCTAACATATGCAATCCCAATCACTTGCTTTGCCACCAAACATAAGTAAGCTTTATGTCCAATCACTATTAGTTTAATAAAAACTCAAATAGTGTGGACACCACCACATTTCTAAATCACAAAATTTACAACTTTTAGAAAGTTCACCAAAGGTAGAAAAAACACCCTACTTACATAACAATATAGTGTTAATTTCTTTTAACCACCAGTCCTACTTAAGGCCAGGTGCGAACCGAGTTTATTACATTAAGGGTTAATATGACTATCATTTAAAAAATAAAAATTCAAAGTATTAAAAAATCACGATGTACAAAATTTTCAATCACTAAGGATAATGAACAAGATAACCAAAACACTAATTTATAAAATCATGTGCTTTTAAAGTTCCCTGTACATATCCCGTTTAGCTGCACTAAAAAAATATTCTTGAAAAATCCTATTCATAAGTTCCGCCTATCTTCAAACATTTATCATTTTGCCTTCAATGAATAGATTTACAAAGTAAAAAGTAATAAAACCAAAATTCACCGACGCTGTGCATGAACCGTAATCAAGGGGAACGAGGAGCAAGGGAACGAGGAAGGGAACGGGCAGAAGGGGAACGCCGCGAGAGCAGGAAGCCGGAAGCACACAAAGAAGTGCACCATTCTAGGGTTTCGATTGCGGCATCGTCGTCGTCGTCGTCGCCCTCTCGCCATCGCCACTTCCACGCTTCGGGACCAGCACCAGAACAAGGACGAGGACGAAGACGAGGAGGGGCCGCAAGTGTCTGAGTGGTGTGTGAGCTCCCAATTTGTCACTTGGGACTCGTAGAATTATTTTTTTGGAAATTTGCAATTTAAAATTGATAAAAGTATAGAAAAACCCATAAAAAGAGTGTAGAACCGAAATAGGGTTGTGTCATACCCATTATAGTATTTGGTCTAGATTTGTGTTTTTTACTTAGAATCCCTCGAACCTTGCCTAAAAATAGTATAGGAATAACGAAAAGGTTAGATTTGGAGGATTCGAGTCATACAGCTCCAAAAGGGCTAAATCCCACCATGAATGTGGCGATTCATGGCTAGGTCGGTCCGAGGGATCCACAACGAGGCCACTAGGTCGGGTCCTAGAGTTAGATTTAGAATTCCCCATTAGATCGACGAATTCCCAAAATCCCGATTGTTAGCATGCAGGAGCCACTCACGCAAGACCGGGCCCGTGGAGGAATCTACAGCCCAAGGATGCTGTTCTAGGGTGAATCCCATGCCAGGAGTCCAACGGCGAAATCGGTTCGCCAAGATTCCTCCACCTGCAGAAGATTCCCGCACCGTCGCTAATTCGAGGAGATGGCCAGTTGTGAATCTCTATTGACCAATCGTGCCAGGTACGGAAATGCACCCGCACGTCTTCCATGTGACTCCCTGAGAGGTCACATGAAAAATCCCGGCATCTTCCGACTTGCAGAAGAACCTTTTTCCGGGTGGTCAACCCTCCTAACCTCCAACGGGAATTTCATGGAAATTACCTAGGTTACAATAAAATCTCACTAAAAATTAGACTAGCTTGTTTTATGTTAATAATGCGCTTCGTGAAGTTTCACGACATTCCGATAGCAGCAAGTACCCGAACCGGCGAGATTCCTCGGGAATTAACCACGTGGCGGGGTCCCCGCCACGTTGACCGGCATTCCGGGACCATACGATGGCGAAACGAAGTCAACCAAAAGTCCTTCCCGACTCTCTCGCACCTACCGGAGACCCTAGGCTATTCACATTTCTCAAAATAGGAGACCCCCAAGATCTAGGATTTTACCACGATTTGGTTTTTAAACTAAATTAGCCTACGATGGATTTTTGGCCTCGGTACGGGGGGGCAGGGGGATTTAGGACTAAACACGGCGTTCTGGATCCAACGACGCAATCCGTTCGGCGATTGGAGCTAATCTCCAAAAGTTAGGATGTTGGTCCAGCATAGATGGTAGAAGTAGAAATTTAGGAAGTAGGATGAAAATCTTTGAGGATGAGGATGAAAATCCCCGTTGATAAGGTTACCTTAGAACTCTAGAGGGAGGGGTGAGCCCTTGGAAACCTATATAAGGGCCCCATTTCTCTCTCTAGAACACCCCCAATTCTTGTTTTGGGTCCGTGGGTCCAAGTTATTTTGGATATTTTGGCGTTTGAAGCCAAAAACCTCTACGGTGTTTTCGGAGCACTTTTGGCTCCATTGTTGCTTATTTTCAAGCTTTGAAGGTCCTTGAGGGTCCTTCTACCTTGCTTTGTGTACTCTTTTGTGAAGTTGTTGGCATCTTGTTGTAAGTGGAGAGCCTCTCTCTCCCTCTTATACGTGTTGCGGTCTAACTTGTGAAGTTTGAGTTTCTTTTGTTTATATCTTGCACTAATCCTAAAGTTACCCCCCCCCCCGTACCTTGGCGATGCCGCTTTGGGGGGCCTTTAGCGTGTGAGCTTTGTGTTGCCACGTGGCCTAACTTGTTTTTTTTTTTTCCTTCGTGTTTTGTCTTACACCCTATTCTAACCTTCTCTTTGTTGAGTGGACCCCCCTCCGGGACGGCGAAGCTTTGAACCTATGTGGGTTTTTTTTAAAGTTTAGTTGTTTTCCCTCTTCTAAAGTCTCTCTCATTGTGTGGACCCCCCTTGAAAACCGCGAAGCTTTGAACTAGTGACAAGTTGAAGTCCTAAAACATGTGTTAAAATTGTAGACGGCGAAGCCTTGAACCCCCGAAGTGTCAAAGAAGTCCTAAAGTTGGTGTTAAAACCAACTTAACGGCGAAGCTTTGCACTTCCCCCGTGTTTAGTTCCAAAGTCTAGTTTCCAAGACCTTTGTGGAAACCTCCAGAGTTTAGCTTCCAAGATATTAGAGTCTAGCATGAAGTAGGAAGTGGTGGGCCAAATTTAGTTACCTAGCTCTGGTATACGTGGTTTGCTAAACCGAGTGTCTTGCTTCACAACTTCGGGCCTAACCCCCGGACGGCGAAGCCTTGACTCTAACACTAATTTTTCCAAAATTCCAATTTTTATTGGTTAAGTGGGTTCCCCTGAGGGAACCCGTTGGGGTGATTAAAAATTTTGTGGTGCCAACGGACCAGCCAGCCCAACAGTAACGGGAGCCCAGCTGCAGTACCGGAGCCCAGCTGCAATAACGGAGCCCAGCAGCAGTACCGGTACAGGGCCGGTAACCGAGGCGGTACACTGCCTGTCCAGCGCCCCAACTTGGCCGGTTTGGCGATTTGGTAGACTGACCATGACTCACATACATCATGGCTGATTTTCAGACCACAACGGGATGATGCTCTGCGGGGCCCCAACTTTGGTTTTTGTTTGAAAAAACTCTCCACTAATCAGGACCTAGTTTAGAAAATTAGTTATAGATTTAGTCTAGGAAATTAGTGATAACTCTAGTTTAGGAAACTAGTGATAACTCTAGTTTAGGAAGTCAGTGATAGACCTAGTTTAGGAAATCAGAGGTAGAGCTAGTTTAGAAAACCAGTTAAACCCAGTGGGGATCCAAGGCCAAAAATTCCAAAACTTCCAAGTTGTGACTAAAGAACAAAGGGAAGGGAAGGAAGAGAGTCAACACCTCACATCACTCCTACACACATAATTGCACCCTCCACGTCACACCTGCACGCACACTTGAAACCTCCATTCTAACTAACCAAATACACACATGAGCAATGGAGGGAGATTAGGAAGAAGGAGATGAAGTAGAGAACAAAAAGGAGAGAGACGATAAATAGTAACCTAGGTCTAAGCCTAAGTAGACTTAGGGAGGGAAATCTTGAGAATTTGTGGTGACCATTGGGAGGAGGATTAGGATGACATAAAGGCAAATTGTGTAAGAGGGTAGGAAGAACATTTAAACCCTTCTCGTAGTTTGAAACCATAGTGTAAGACTCATAAAAGCTTAGGTGGAATAGTGCTAGTGTAGAAGAGAGGGGAAGAAAGAAAAGAAAAGGAGGAAGGGAAAGAGGGAGTTTAGATCATCAAAAATTGTAATATTTTCTCAATAAGCGGTGAGCTTGGGGAAAAATTCAAAACAAAGCCAAAGACTACCATGGAGCGTGAGGATGTACACGTGGACGTGGACGAAGTCATTTCCGACACCGGTAGTGAAGAGGTGAGTTTTTTATTTAATCTTTGATGTTTCTCCCTAATTAGCATTTATTTTCCGAATCAGCCCTTAGAGCGTGATTAGCATCCAAGATTAGTGTAGATTAGAAGTTTAGATTCAAAAGTTGATAGATTAGGGATAGAGGTTTCCAAAAACAGCTTATAATTAAGATTTGACCGTAAACTGACCGCGTTAGGCTAAGTTAAGCGATAGGGGGTAGAACGGAGGAATTTTAATTAAAATTGGACCACAAGAAACAATGGACGGAAATTAGGTTTAAACTAGAAGGAGAATTTAGGAGTAAAATTAGGGATTAATTAGCAGTTAGAATTAGAATCAATTTACGCTTCTACTTTTTAAAGTTAAACTTCTAAGGTCAAAATCTAGAGTTACCTTTGGGGAGTTAAAAAATAGAATTAATTTAGAACTTTAACTTAGGGGTTTAACCTCTCAAGTCAAATCTTAGGGTAGGTTCATAAAAGAGTTTAGAGTTGATTAGGAAGTCAAAAATTAGAGTAGAAAGTAGAGGTCAACAGTAGAATTAAAAATCAACTTAGGAAGTAGATTTTTGAGTTAGGAATAGAGTAAAAAGTAGAAGTCAAAACTTGGAGTAACATTTAGAGTCCATCTAGGATTAAAATGATAGGATTAAAGTTGGAAGTAGAAAGTCAAAAAGTCAAAAGTCAAAAGTTAAGATTAAATTTAAAGGTTAAACGTTAGAGTCAAGGGGGGAAGTAAAAAGTTAGAGTAAAAAGCTAAAGTGAAAACGTAGAGTCAAACCTAGAGTTGAAATTCAGGGGTAAATCTTAGAGTTAATTTAGGAGTAAAAACTTAGGGGTTAAAGTTAAAACATAGAGTTAAAACTCAAGGGTAATTCCTAGAGTTAATTTAGGAGTAAAAACTTAGAGTCAAAAGTTAAAACATAGAGTTAAAATTCAAGGGTAAATCTTAGAGTAAAATTAGAAGTAAAAATTTAGAAGTTGAAGTCAAAACATAGAGTTAACTTTAGAAGGTAAATTTTAGAGTTAGTCTAGGAATAAAAACTTGTAGTCAAAAGTCAAAACAAAGTCAAACGGTAGCATTAAATTTTGAAGTTAAATTCTCTGATTAGTTTGGGAAGCTAAAAACCTAGAGTATACTTAGAAGTTAAAAGTTAGAGTAAGAGTTGGAACTTTAGGGATAGCTTTTAAAAGTAGAACTTCTAGGTGGAATCTCAGAAATCCAAGATAGTCTTAGGGGTTCATGGAAGGAACATAGGGGTTCCCCTTTTTACGTAGTTAGGGACGTTAGAAATGACGCCAACTACCCAGTCTACCCTCGACATAGGATAGATAGTTAGGGAGTTAGAGGTATACCATTACCCCTGAGCTTGCAGCTACCTTGTGAGTTATTACATGCATTACTAATTATTCGCTGCCATCCACGAGACTTAGGAAACGTTAGCAAAAAAGATCCATTGCTTGGAAGGCACAGTGGACCGCGCTCACAACACCCCCATATATTAAAAAAGTGGATAAAGGCATAGAACCTGGTCGGTGTTTGCTTTATTACCAAGGGTGGGTAATCTAGCGCCCACATGGTGGCACAAGTGGTTCGCAATGTTGGGCTATGGAGGCGGGGGTGGAGGTGGGCGGTACAGCGACGGGGGAGGCGCGGTGGATCGAGGAGGCTCGCGAGGGGGCCTGCGTGAGGGAGGGGGCGGGGGGAGAGGGGGTTATGGCGGAGGAGGAGGGGGATACGGTGGTGGAGGAGGTGGATATGGTGGCGGAGGTGGAGGGTACGATCGGGGAGGTCCTCGGGGAGGGGGTGGTGGCGGAGGCGCGGACAGGAGCGGGGATTGGACGTGTCCGAACTTGAGTTGCGGCAATGTGAAGTTTGCGCGGAGGTATTAGTGTTATTATTGTATAATTATAATATAATGTATTGTAATTATTATATTGTATAGATTATAGTTAATCTATGTTAATATATATATGTTTAATATTGATATCATATATATGTAATATTCAATATTAATATTAGTTATATTCAATGTTAATATCATATTAGTAATGTTATGTATTAAATTTATACATTTATCATATTAAATTATATTGTACATTATATAATATTAAATAATATTGGTTTGATGTGGATTTTGAACTCCTTTACACAAAACTCAGACATGCTCGTTCTAGACATTCCCAAATACTACACTCCACTCTGGACCGCATCTCCAAAGACTGTTAAACTGCAACGTCGACCATTATAGTTTTTCACCTATTTACTGGCATTTCCGAACCAGACGACTTCGGGTTCATTGCCTCTTCTCCGCGCTAGAGACCACAACTTCACAATTTGCCTTCACTGCCTTCCACCTCTGAGTAGTGCTATAGATCTACAATCTGCCCTATCAATTACACTTGGAGTCACAACTTTCCTTCGTTTGCTCGCAACATCTACTACTACTATCCAACAAACAGCACGTCCACAAGAGGCTCCGTCAAATATGGTATTTAGTAATGCCACCTATTCCAACTCTCTAACATGCTTGACGGACGCACAAATATACTCACAATTACAGACTTCTTTACTGAAGACGTAAAACCCTAGCACTCGACTCGACATTGTTGGGGTACAAAAAACAAAGGCGCATCCGCACAGTAAAAGGAGGATTATGATCGACTACAATTCTCAGTGCACACAGCTGAAAAAATCGCAACACAATACCAGAGCGACCCAGCCTGGCCGCATTTCTGCTAGGAGGCATTCCAACATCTTCCTCAACATAGACCCTTGTCTGTTTCCATAAATAAATCGCCGCCTCTATTTCTGATAGGGCTCTGGAGTATGCATGTGCCTTGGACTAATAATTATAAAGTACTCTAACCTTGCCTACTACATTTCAAAATTATCCTCTCCCCACGGACGCTGGACTGTGGCGGACTGGGGGCGGACGGGCGGATTGGGCGGACGGGGCGAAGCCGGATGGGCCGACAGACTGGCGGGACGGACGAGCGAACAAGGCGGACGAGACAGGCATGGCAGACGACTGCCCGGGCCACACAAGTAGGTGTAACTCTAAGTCTGTAATAAACCTCTTCAAATAACATTATCCTTCAGAAAATGAACTAACTATGCTATCGTAGTTCTCAAAAATTACATTTCTAAACACTTCACAGTCATGCAAAATTATAAATAAATTTCATATACAATATTATTCATAAAAACTTTCCCTCGTTTATTTACAAATACCTTGTATATTTCTTATTATTTCCATTCTCTTTATTGTATGCAATTGTGTATCAAGTACCTTTGGTTAATCTCACTACCCCTATTAAATTCACTCACATATCTAGTAAGCATTACCATAATAAATATTAAACTTATTATCAAATGCATCCATGTACTTGATTTGAATTCCCATCTTCGTTTATTAAAATCATCAATTTTATTTTTATTAAGATTTTCATTCTTATTACAATTGAAAATATCACAACCTCTTCACATGCCAAACCTCCAAAGTCTTCAAGAACATTCCATAATTTGTCTGATATAATCAACCATATTGATCCATACATTTCTTTTAATTTTCAAATTGTACACGCATTTGTTTTCCTCCATCTAAACCTCATGCTCTCGTAATCAAACATAAATGCTTGCCAATTTAAAGCTTGTCCTACATAACATTCAAAACATGCATCCACATTGTGATCACAATTATACATGTATTTCATTTTTTCATAAGATGGCCACCTATTTTTTCAACGCATTTACTACATTACAGCATTACTCATACTTAGTTCACCTCCAATAATATTCAATGCATAATCAACTATTTGTCTATCCGTCTCCTTGTACATTCGTGAGCATACTTTGCTTTCCGATTTCTACATCGTAATACCACACTTACATGTCAGATTTCAAAAATAACATTATACCCCAAAACAAAAAAAACAAAAAAAAAACTACCTTTTGTATTTGTATATGTATAAGTCCAAACCAACAATATGTATATTCATATATGTACAAAAATACATACAATTCTATAATTCTCTTGTTTGTAAAAAATGTATGGTTCCAAAATTCTTTCCACAAACACAAAAAGGTTTTGAAGTAAAATAGTTATTGTAGTAAGTCCCATTTACATCTCAAAGGCTATTACTCATATTAATAGCAATGATGCTTTGACCCAAGCTATATGTATAATTCCTCAAGGTAGTTAATCTATATTGCATACCAAAATAAATTATAACGAAAGTACAATAGGTTTTTGCTCACAAGCCATATAAGGTAATGAATTGACAGTATGTTAAAACTAGTAGTGCCTCCATCAGCAACTTCAAATTCGAAAGAAATAGGACCAAAATCAGCAAATGGTGCTCTTTCTTTATCCTACAAAAATTACTTGCCATTTCATTCTTTTTGGTTCATATCACATTTATACATATTTATACCACATAATGCCATAATGTCCATAATACAATGTTGTCAATAGTATCAATTGATCCAAAATACGATATTGATATCTACCACTATCATTTACATGCAGTGTACATTAAAATAGCCGTAAACTTACTATTAATATACTTGGTAGGTGCCAACACGCTCGTTTGAAGGTTTTTTCAAACCCAAGAAAGACATGTAACATATATATAGACCCCAAGGTTCATTTAAGGATATACATTTATTTCACCAAATATTTCCATTAATTCAACAAACTCAATACCAAACTAGGCATGAAAATCAAAACTCAAAACCAAACTAGAAATCCAACACCCAAATCTAGAATTCAAGTTTCTTGCATTTTTCAACCCTTCTTTGACCGTGCATAACTCTTAGAGATAAAAAATTTTAGGTCTGAATTTTTGCACATATCATTTTTTTAATGCTCTACAAATTATCCATATTTTATTTTATTTAAAAAAAATTTATTCCAAAATCCACAAACCGGAGTGAAGTGGCCGTTTTGAAGGAAAACCGGCAGGTGTTTCTTGCAACTACCCATATGCAAAATATAGTATGTTTTTGCAGTGAGTTCCACAGTATGCGACTATGCGGTGATCCATTGTAAATTGGTGCAAGATTTTGGTTCATCAAATGAATGGTCGCAATGTTGTAGGGTCAAACAAACTTGGGAACAGTTGCAAAGATGATGGATTTAGACCTCTCAACACACTAGTCAGTGAGGTAGCTCTCTATATATTTGGGCTATGAATTCTTGGGAAGAGTGGTGGTGAATGTGGGGCTTCTTATTCCATTTATTTTGGGAATTTTAGAAAATGAATGTCTCTTACAATGCAACAAATGACCACCATGGATGTGGATGATGCATGTTCATGAACTGAAATAGTTCTTTCATCCAAAACCAATCAATGCTTTGAAGGAGCAACTCTGTTGTGACTCTGTTTCAATTGGCCTATTGCATTTATTGAGAATGGGGTCCATTGTGGAATACTCCCTTATAATTCTTTGTATCTTTTTTCAGCATATTATTGGTCTAAAGAAAATCTTTGGGTGTTAGGGGAGGCATTTTTGAAGTTAATCAATGACTAGGAAGGAGCTACTTGCCAAGTGATCTACGGCGAGGCCAGAGATTGAAAGTCTTATTATATACCAGGTTAGATATGTCTTATAACTCTCTCTATATCAAGCATTGCACTTGTAATTTTCTCAAAAATATGGCACTGCAATTGCAATTGCAATATGTAATTTTCTTGAGTGCATATTTGTGAGATTGGAGATAGTGAGTGTTGTACATGGTGGATAACATAGATACAACGAATTGTAACATCCATTTAAATGTTCCATTTGAAAACCTTGTTTGATTTTGTTCATATTGATTTACTTTAGCTATCAATAAATTTTGAATCCTACTCTATGCTATCTAAGTATTGCCTTTGGGAATCATCAATTTTCACTTTGATAGGTTATGAAGAAATGAGAAAGTCATATCAATTTATTTACAATAATTCTTTGGAGACACTTTTGGTGCATGCATTGTAGTATAAAAGGAAAATAGTAGCGGTCCAATGGTGGTCCTCAACTTGGAAGACAATATTAATTACTATATCATACTAGGTGGATGGGTTGATTTGAATTCTCTACAAAATTCCTAAAAGTTTGTTGCAACTTGAGTTGGACAATATTCCAGTATTGTAATGAGCACTAGTTTCTATTAGTGAAATTTGTATTCATGTTGAATTAATTAATTGACACAATGCACCCCAAGAATCTATTGCTCTTTTAGTATAGCAATTGGTACATGTGTGTTCATCCAACTTTGTTTAGCTTGTTTATTTGTTACTATATGAATTTGTTTGTCATTTGGGTTTGAATATATGTGTATATTCATGTGTTGAGGTATATTCATTGTGCTAATATTATAGTGGAAGAGAAATGGAAGTTGCATATGACTCACTTTTATTTTATGTTTTTTGAATAACTTGTTAGAATAATAATGAGTTTTTGAAGTTGGAATGACAAATTTTTAAAAGCATTCCTACTTGAAATGTTTGTTGGTGCTCCACTGAAGAATCCAATTTGTTCACTGTTTTATAGGACTCTTACCTTCTTAAATGAGGGATTGATATAGGTTTGCCTTCTAATTGGGAGACCTTGTCTTCTTGCAATACTAGTACATATGCAAAAAAAGAAATCCATCACCAAACTTTTTTAGCTTTGTTCATATGTTCTTTAAAATTCTCATCCTCAAGTTCAAGTGATGAGGCATTTGTCATTTTGGGATAGAAAGTCATGAACATTTGATTAATTTGTGAAGAGTGCTACCATGAATTATACGAGGAATTATAATTATAAAATAGACAATTATTATGTTGTTTATGATTTCTTTTTTTTGGATGGAATTTGAAAGTATGGAAGTACGATAGCCTTGAAAGAATGTATATGCTAAAGAAATTATCTTGATGATAATTACTGTAAGTGAATGTGGTATTCAAGATTTGAAAATTTAGGAAGTCTGATTTTGGCTTAAGGATACCAAACAATATAAATGTAATGATGAAGCCTTACCTTTTGTTTTAGTTTGAAATGCAATTTCCACCATCAATTGTTGTATATTTTAAAGTCTCAATCATCTTTTTTGTGCAATTCTTGAAAACAAATACTTATATTGTGGTCAAATATGGTATTTTTTTTGGCATTCTACATAAATTTAAGTATACAACAATTACAAAAGTTTATCTTGGTATTGACTTGAATCCAATGACACATTCATTATTGCGCCTCCAACATATCTGAGAAGAAACACAATTGTCATACATTTGAGTTGTCTGGTGTTCTATTTGAGCATAGTAACATTTTCTTTTGAAATGTCATTTAAATGAAAGATGATCATTGTGGAATGATCAATCCACTAGTATATTGTACATTGTTTGAATTCTAAGAGTCAAATTCAATGTCCTATACATAGTTTTTAATCGTTATCAAAAGAGCATTGTACATAATGAAATTGTTCTTGCAATATTCACAAATTATAATTATGCCTTTTGACTTCCATAATTGGATAAGAAAGTAGTATCTTGTAACTTTTATGTTATTATATAATACTTGATTTGGATAGGAATTGCTCAATAGATTTGATACGACTCTATTTATGAGATCATTTTCAATATATTAGTTGATTGAAATCTTCTTGGAACCTTGCTAATTTTATGGGTTTGGATGCTCTTTTCTGACTCCTTTTTTGGTTTTGTTTTGAAGCTATAGTAGAATTTCAATATTTACATCCATTTGGTGAATGAAATGGCACGGTTTTTGATGCGGATGGTCAACTTTGTTCCAATAGCAACCTTTTGGAACTACATGGGTTGTGCATGGTCCACTCAGTAAACATAAATGTTTCGTAGCAAGTGTTAGCAATTGAAAATTGTATGTTCAAATTACATTGTTTCTTGTATTGCTCTCTGTTGCATTTCTTTTGAGCTCTACCAGAATTATTGTATTAAGCCTTAATGTATAAGATTGAAATAAGAATATGTATTCTAATTTTAATAGAGAGATCATTGTTTCACTAGATAGTGTTCAATGATGTTTAGTTTGGAGAACATGCATGCTCTCTTTACATCCCGTCCAAATATTGTGCAGGAAAGACAAGGATTTCCTACAAGTGCAAAGTGAGCATTGCATAAGACTATGCCTTGATATAGCAAGTCTTGAGAAATGCTTGAAGGCTATGGAAGCATCTTCGAAGAAAGATATCTTGAATAAAAATCAATGTATAAATCTTTTTGGCAAACTCATACTAGCCATGAAGGGGATCGACAAAATGTTGTCAAGTGCTTCTAAGGATCTCAAGTACCAATCTATTTTTGAAGAGTTGTGTTTCCTTCAAAAGAAAGTCGAGATTGTGAGAAAAAGTTGCATTGAACAAGAGCAATGGTGTCATTCGGCTGTATTTCAACTCCAAAACAAAGAAACTTTTCGTGAATTGCTTTTAGATCTAAAGTGTTGTTATGATACAGCAAGGGACATGTACTTATTCCACCATCCAAATCAATCAAAGGATTTGTTACCTATTTAGTTTGATGCAGCTACTTGTGAACAAGTTCTTGAAGATGGACAAGAACTCAAGAGGAAGCTTGAACTTGTACTTCAGGGAAAAGTCTCAGAGGATTCTGAAATAGCGCAACATCTATTGTTGAGACTCAAAAATTTGGATCGAGTTGAAGGTGGAGACTTGAGTGATTTGGAGGTGCCTAATGATTTCAAACCACCAAAACTAATAAAAAAAATTGGTGAAGGAGGTTATGGAGATGTGTTCCAATCGAATTGGTTGGGCCTTGCATGTGCCACAAAAGTGTTGAAAGGCAATCCTGAATATCTCATGAATTCTCGAAAAGAGGTTGGGATCTTGGCTAGCTTGAGCCATCCGAATCTTGTTAAATTTTTTGGTTGTGGGATTACCAAAAGAATTGATGATCATCCTCATGAAGATGAAACTAGTGAAATGCATTTGGTGATGGAATTGATGAATTCAAGCTTGTCTACTATATTGAAGAAAGTAAAACAACCTTTATCCTATCATGTTGCACTTGACATCATGTACCAAATTGCAAAGGGTGTGTATTACCTTCATGACATGCAAGTTGCTCATCTTGACTTGAAACTTGCTAATATATTGTCAAGTTCAATATCTATGGAGAATCTAGATCCTTGTTGTATATTCAAGGTCACTGATTATGGGACTTCTGAATTGGAGGTCTGTAGTAATCCAAAGCCTTTAGAGGATCCAAAGCCGTTAAAGCGACCAATTGGAATACGAGGGTATATGTCCCCTGAAATGATCAAGGGGAGTAACACTTCATTGTATCGATTTCAAGCTGATGTGTGGTCATTTGCCATGATATGCTCAGAAATTCTATCTGGTAAGGTTCCATACTCTGATTTAAAACCCAAAGATTTTTATGATCAAATACAAGGTATACATGAACGTAGCTTACGATCGGCCCTTCCCAACGATTGTGAAGGATTAACAATCTTAATCCAAGAATGTTGGTCTCAAGACCCTCTTCAACGGCCAACATTTTCCAACATTTGTGAAAGGCTCACCAATTTAAAGAAATCCTTTTTGAAAGGAGGATCTTGTGCCTTAAGAGATTCAGAGTCCATTGTGAACCATGTCCCAAGGGTATGAAATTATCTAACTTCAAATTCATTTAGTGATGTTTGATTTATGTAATTCTCTTTAGTTCTTTGCATTCATTGTTTTGAGTGCAGTTTAATGTTATAAGATAAAGATTTTCAAAATATACCATTTGTATTTGTACAGGTGGATAAACAAATTATTCCTCCAAAGGAAATTCCAATTGATGTAGACCATCAATTGTCTAAAGTCAAAGGGCTTTTGAAAATGAATTATATAGGTATTGTTGGCATGGGTGGAATAGGCAAGACCACACTAGCAAAGGTACTACTCGATGATGTGACAGTGAATTCCTCCTATCATGCATCATGCTTGGTTGCCAAATGCAAGAACTATCAAAATTCCTATGAGATATTGTGCGAGACATTAGCAAAACTTGGGAATGATCATAAACCAAAGAATTTGGGAGATGCGCAAGAGATGATGAAAGAACTTTTGGTTAGAAAGAAGGTTCTTTTAGTCCTAGATGATATCAAGGATGAAACTCAAGTGCATGATATAGTACCTCCAAACATGATTGAAGCTAGCGCAGGGATGACAATAATTCTCACAACACGTCAATGGAGTACCATAAAATCATTCGTGGGTATTAAAGAAAAGTTGGATGTTAAATTGTTGGATGAAAAGGCAGCAACAACGCTCTTCAACACTCACCTTTCTTGGGGTGTAGCTCCTTTATCGCCAGACTTTGCGGCCTTGTGCAAGTATGTTGTGAAAGCTTGCAATGGCTTGCCTTTGAGCTTGAAAGTGATGGGTGCATTTCTCCACCATAAAAAGAGGTTGCGAAATTGGGAACGAGCACTACAGAGGATGGCAAGAGGAAAGAGTTTGGATGGTGATAAGCAAATTTGGAACACCTTGCAAATTAGCTTTGACGGATTGAACGATGGTGTTGAAAAGAAGATGTTTTTGGACATAGCATGTTTCTTTTGTCAAGATGTATATCCATCAGGTATATCAAAAGCAACGGTCTTGTCCATTTGGTCTAAAGATGGCATCCCTCCAGTGGGCGAATTGGAAAGATTGATTGACATGTCATTGTTGAAGGTCAATGGAGATGGTGACACTTTAGTGATGCATGACCAACTCCGTGACATGGGTCGAATGATTGCCAAGGATACAAGAATTTGGAAAGCATTTATGATACCTGAAATTGGCTTTTCAAGCAAGGTACTATTCTCTTAGCGCAAAAGACATTATTGGAATTCCACATTTTATATATACATTCAATTGCAATTAATGAACCCCAATTTATTTTTGAGAATCGTGAGTTTTGAAATTTGTTAAAACAAAACAATCATCATTTGAAGTCTCTACATGAATGTGTAATCCATATAAGTTATGCTTCTTTGAATGCAGGATGTTGAAGTTCTTGAAGGTATTTCTTTGCAAGGGACTATGAAGCATCATGTGCCTTTGTTGAAACAAGATCCAAGTTTTGATTTTGGGAAACTACGTATATTGATTTTGAGGAGGGCTTTGGACAATCCGGAAGTGCATGTTGACAACTTAGTTTTTTTACTTGAAATAGCTCTACAATGTTCTCAATTGGAGGCAATTATAATAGAAAACTCTCAAATTTTGATTGGATTGCCACATACACTTCCAGAAAATGTTGCAGCTACTCTAAGCACCAAGATATCAGATCTTTGTAGTACACGTACATTACTAAAGATTCTTAATCTAATAGGGTTTGAATTCCTCAAACAATTACCAAACAAATTTGCATCAAGCAATACCCTATTAAGACTAGATTTGAGTTTCTGTTCAAGCTTAGTGGCCTTGCCAAAGGAAGTGGGGAACTTGTCTTCCTTGATCACTCTCAATTTGAGTTGGTGTTCAAGCTTAGCGGCTTTGCCAAAAGAAGTGGGGAACTTGTCTTCTTTGACTACTCTCCATTTGAATGCTTGTTCAAGGTTGAAGTCCTTGCCAGAGGAAGTAGGGAACTTGTATTCCTTGACTACTCTAAATTTAAGGAGGTGTTCAAGCTTGGTGGTCTTGCCAAAGGAAATAGGAGACTTGTTTGCCTTGACCACTTTAGATTTGCATTGGTGTTCAAGTTTAGTAGCTTTGCCAAAAGAAGTGGGGAACTTGTCTTCTTTGACCACTCTCCTGTTGAATTGTTGTTCAAGGTTGGTGTCCTTGCCAAGAGAAGTGGGGAACTTGTCTTCCTTAACCACTCTCAATTTATGGGGGTGTTCAAGGTTGACAACCTTGCCAAAAAAAGTGGGGAAGTTGTCTTCCTTAACGACTCTCCATTTGAATTCTTGATGTTCAAGCTTGGTGGCCTTGCCTAAGGAAGTGGAGAACTTGTCTTCTTTGACCACTCTTGATTTAGAAGATTGTTCAAGCTTGGTAGCCTTGCCAAAGGAAGCGGGGAACTTGTCCTCCTTGACTACTCTCAATTTGTGGGGGTGTTCAAGCTTGGTAGCCTTGCCAAAGGAGTTGGGGAACTTGTCTTCCTTGTCCACTCTCAATTTGAGTGGGTGTTCAAGCTTGGCGGCCTTGCCAATGGAGGTGGGGAGTTTGTCTTCTTTATCTACTCTCAATTTGAATGGATGTTCAAGCTTGGTGGCCTTGCCAATGGAAGTGGGGAGCTTGTTTTCCTTGCCCACTCTCAATTTGAGTGGATGTTCAAGCTTAGTGGCCTTGCCAATGGAGGTGGGGAGTTTGTCCTCCTTGAGCATTCTCTATTGGAGTGAGTGTTCAAGTTTGGCGGCCTTGCCCAAGGAGGTGGGGAACTTATTTTCCTTGACCACTCTCAATTTGTATGGATGTTCAAGCTTAATGACCTTGCCTAAGGAAGTAGGGAACTTATCTTTTTTGACCACTCTCAATTTGTATGGGTGTTCAAGGTTGGCGACCTTGCCAAAGGAAGTAGGGAACTTGTCTTCTTTGACCACTCTCAATTTGAGTGGGTGTTCAAGCTTGGTGGCCCTACCAAAGGAATTGGAGAACTTGTCTTCCTTAACCACTCTCAATTTGAGAAAGTGTTTAAGCTTGGTGGACTTGCCAAAGGAAGTGGGTAATTTGTTTTCTTTGACCACTTTCAATTTGAAGGGTTGTTCAAGCTTGGTGACCTTGCCAAAGAAAATGAAAACCTTGTCTTCCTTGACCACTCTCAATTTAGAATATTGTTCAAGCTTGGTGACCTTGCCAAAGGAAGTGGGTAATTTTTCTTCTTTGACTACTTTCAATTTGAAGGGATGTTCAAGCTTGGTAGCCTTGCCAAAGAAAATGAAAAACTTGTCTTCCTTGACCATTCTCAATTTGGATGGGTGCTTAAGTTTGGTGGACTTGCCTAAGGAAGTGGGTAACTTGTCTTCCTTAACCACTTTCAATTTGTGGGGGTGTTTGAACTTGGCAACCTGCCTAAGGAAGTGGGGAACTTGTCTTCCTTGACCACTCTCGATTTGAGACACTGTTCAAGCTTGGTGGCCTTGCCAAAGGAAGTAGAGAACTTATCTTCCTTACCCAATCTCAATTTGAAAGAGTGCTCAAATTTGGTAGACTTGCCTAAGCAAGTGGGGAACTTGTCTTCCTTGACCACTCTAGATTTGAGTGGGTGTTCAAGTTTGTTGGCCTT
Source organism: Pseudisothecium myosuroides (assembly GCA_951799445.1). Classification (NCBI taxonomy): domain Eukaryota; kingdom Viridiplantae; phylum Streptophyta; class Bryopsida; order Hypnales; family Lembophyllaceae; genus Pseudisothecium; species Pseudisothecium myosuroides. The sequence goes on along the minus strand of OX637288.1, from coordinate 4,296,343 downwards.
GCCTAAGGAAGTGGGGAACTTGTCTTCCTTAACTAGTCTCAATTTGAGAGACTGTTCAAGCTTGGAAGACTTGCCAAAGGAAGTAGGGAACTTGCCTTCCTTGACCACTCTCTATTTATCAAGGTGTTTAAACTTGGCGACCTTGCCAAAAGAAGTAGAGAACTTGTCTTCTTTGACTACTCTGTATTTGTGGGGGGTGTTCAAGGTTGACGGCCTTGCCAAAGGAAGTAGGAAACTTGTCTTCCTTAACAACTCTACATTTGGGAGGGTGTTCAAGCTTGGTGTCTTTGCCAAAGGAAGTTGGGAACTTGTCTTCCTTGACCACTCTCAATTTGTGGGGGTGTTCAAGCTTGGCGGCCTTGCCAAAAGAATTGGAGAACTTCTCTTCCTTGACCATTCTCAATTCGAGAGCTTGATGTCCTTGCCAAAGAGATCTTGACCTCCTTGACAACCTTCATTTCCAAAATGCATATTTAGTTGGTTGATTGGGATTTTTCCTCTTATTGGAATAAAGATCATATTTTAGATGATTAACAAAGTCATTTGATGTGGTGATGATCACAAACTTTTCATTTGTCCAAAATAATACTTGAATGGTTTAAAAAAAACACTTTCGTGATGACCTATGCAATGAAATTGGTAAATATGATACATATATGATATATTTTTATAGAGATGTAATACAAAATACATAAATATTTCAAAAAAGAATTTAGGCAATAGAAGGATTTAAAGCCCAATCATTTTTATAGTGGATGATGAATGTTTTGATTAGTTCATTTCATCTAACTGGTAATTGGTAATGTTTAATTGGAAAACTTTGGTTTAAAACATATTGTACCTAAACATCTTTTTGTACCTAAACATCTTATTAACCTAAAAATTTTGTACTATTGATTTTGATTTTACAATTTTTTATGTTGAATATTTGAGTTGAGAATCTAGGAAAAAAAATCTTAATTTTCACTTATTAAAAAATTGTTAAGCAGCAGTAGGTTCAAGAATGAAGGAAAAACAAAACCATTAATAGCTTTAATATGGAATTGAAATACAATAATCCGAACAGCCAGATTGTTCTAGCAAGCAAGTTTAACCATGTCTAACAAATTTTTTTGGAAAATTGTAAAAATTGCATTAAAAAATGAATCCTACGAGTTATTTTTTCAAAAGGATGCTTAGATTGCCCGAAAAACTAAGATTGTCCATAACTTTTTCATCACAAGTCCAAATTAATTGAATTAATCAAAGCTTTACATGTAGACAAAAATATAATATTTTAGGAAAAAAAATTAAATTTTTCTTTTACTTTTTGTGATTTTTTTGTGCTGCTCGCCAATCTTCGTTTTTGGCTTATTGTGCCATAACTTTTGCTTCCAAGCACCGATTGAAATAAAAATTATATATCCACAAAGCTCTCACAAAACTAAACAACCTCAAAAAAATTCAAAAAAATTCACTACAAATTTAGACAATAGGAATCTACCCAGATCCAAATTGTCCCCCGAGAGGACAAACAATTCTTTAGGGATTAACTCTTAAAGTTCCTTGACTATCTTTTCACCAAAAATGCTTCAAAACTGCCATTTCTAATACAAGTACCAAATTTTTGAAATTCTTTTTTTTTTGACTCATATAACCATAGGAACTTATAGTATGTTGACTTGAGAACACGTGGTAAAAATTTCAAAAACTTTCACCGCATGGATTGGAAGATATAAGCATTCAAATGAATAGAAATCATTTTTTTGGCCCTGCGAAAAAGAGGGCAGTTGCACTTCACAGGCTCACTTCTATGAAAAAATGGTGTTGCTTTTTTTAATTCACTTTCCTAGACAAGTTGGCTACATGCTTGAAAATTTTCACATCATTTGGAATTATACAACATAGACTCATAGAGGAAAAAAATAGTAAGTAGAAAGAAGTAGAGAATGATTCAAATATTTAATAATCAAGAATTTATTTATGGAATTGAAAAATGCCAATCCCAATGGTTGTAATATTGTAATAAAAAATCTACATCCTATGATTTTATTTTTTTCAAAAAATATTGAACATTGAATAAAATAAAGGACTACAGAGTTTATTTTAGAGTAGAGAATCCATAACCGCCCGCAAACTAAAATTCGTCATAACTTTCATGTCATTAATCAAAATGGAATAATTAAAAGATTTCCACATACAAAAAAAATCTAGAAAACCGATTTCAAATTTTTATTTTTGAAAAACGAGATTTTTTCTGATTTGCCTAGACTACTTGAATTGAGAAACAAACAACATATTATGCAATAACTTTTTAACTATGTAGTCAAAGGTTTATGAAAATTGTTGGGCCTTAAAGCTACTCCTTGTCCCCATATTGTGTGAAAATTTTGAAGGAAAAAAATAAAATTTCCATTTGTAGTGAGTTGCCCAAAAAATCTATGTTGCCAAAAAACACAACTTAGTCCTTCAGGGGTTAAGGGCAATTTGTGCTAATTCATTTATAAGTCTAAAATCTTAGACTAAGAAAATAAAATTGGCATAGTAGACATTACAAAATTTGGAGTACATATCTCAAGACAAGTCCTTGCAAATCAACAAAGTTAGAGGAATACAAATACAATTTAAGAGATAAGAGGTCAACCTTTAAGATTAGTTGCCAACCATTCTTTATTAGCCTATGTGGGCTAATTTTCCTTGGAATTAACCCATGCATGCAATTTCTTACAATGTATCCTTGAAGATAGGGTCATCACCCATTGTTTGTTTAAATGCAAAGACTTGCCAATTTTTACATTTTCATAACGTCTTTTTCATCTTTGAATGCATCTAAGATCCAAATGACTTGAATTTGCAATACTAGTATCACAGTGACCAAAACAACTAAAATTCATCTAAGGAATCATTGATTTTTTAGTCATTTTAGAGGCGTTGTTTAGGATATAATGTAACTAAAATCTATTTTTTTTTTCTATTGTTTTGGACAAATCCTAAAAAATTAGAAATTAGAAATTAAATTTTTATTTTTTTATTTTTTTAATTAATTTTTTTGCTGCCCAAACAGTATGAAAAATAAAATTTTTTGAAGTGCCCACCATGTAGGCAAGGCCACCTAGTTGAGGTCCAAGGTTCTTAACCATTGCAATACCATGCAAAGTTGCAAGTATTTATATGGTATGTAGAATATTATATATTTAGTTTTTCCAATTGTTTTTCATTTGCTTTGTAAAGTAAGTAGACTTTGTAGGCCATTTGGACATAGTAGAACAACTTTTTTCAAAAAACTTTGAACTAGGCATAGACATAGATTTTTTCCAACAAGAGGCGGCTTAAAAGTGCTTAATGAAGTTCAAAGTGTCACCCAAATGCACCATTAGGAGGTCATCATTGTTGTTGCCCTCATACAAAAGAACCCCTTCTAATCTTGATATGATGGAGGATACTGTGATGGAAAAATTACCCTCCTCAAACAAACAAACAAAAATTAAAAAAATTGCACACACCATCTTCACAAAGATGAATACACATGTCGATACAACCTTTTAAAACAATCCTAAATCACAATAGGACTCTTATACACATTCATAGCAATTGCAATCTGAACAACATTTTCATATTTGAACTTAGTTAGAGTACTTCAAATATTTTCATGCCACACAGCCTTCATGACAAAATGAGTGGTTAATATCTATTTTATTTTGTAATATCAAACCAAGACACCAAGACCTCTTTTGGTCAATTCTTTCACCAAAACCTGTAGATAGATGTCACATCATTTTCACTTGTATCACAAGAAGTTGCATACAAATGTAATAATACGGACTTTGATAAGTGTGAAAAAATCATGTAAAAACTAAACTAAACTATAGTGAGGTTAATTAAAGCATTGACATCTTCACATGTGAAGACGATGGTTCATTGGCTGAGAAACTTTCAAACTCAGCTTGCAAACCAGGGTGTTAGAGATTCCTTCTCATACCAATTTAGACAAGGGTCTTCTTGAATATGATGTACATTGATAAAAAAAAACAATCTGCAATTTGGGCAATTGGGCATTTCGGACACCTAGGTGGTGACATTAATCCGGTCATGATCACTAGCCATAAAATTATCTATAAATATTTGGTTTCCTCATTTTTGCAAAAACTCTGAAAGTCATTCATCACACTTTTGAGACCTCTGGAGCATTACAGGGTTAAAGAGGTCGGGTAAAGACCCGGGTAAAGACATGGTTGTTAGTTACAGGAGGAAAGTCTCATCTCGAGAGCATATTATTAGCAAAGTCTCATCTCGACCATGTTTATATTCTTTGCCCTTGACGACCCGGTCCTCTGCCTCTATTGCCACCCCCAGATTCGTCTTTCCAGAACTCATTATGAGGAGCTTTGGGTTCATTGTTGATCCCACATGTGTCACAATGTGCTGCATAACACAAGTGAGAGTCTCTTTAGTCATCAGGTGCTGGAACCCAGAAACCTATAAGCTAGGTACATGAAAATAATAAGCAATTTATCTACGAGAGACTCTGGCCCTTTTTCATCAAATAAACCTGCAGGAGACTTTGTAGCTTACAGTCTAACTAGACACTCTATAGTTGCATACTAGCTACAAACCTGCAGGAGACTCTGTAGCTTACAGTCTCATGAGACACTCTATAATTGCGAATTTGTCATGTTGCATACACAACTAATTGGACAACTTCCACAAGTCAAGACGTGAACATATCTGAGAGTGCATTTAAATGACCATATATGTCTCCCAAGGCAATGCTATTAGCTAGGGTTGAATGAATTTCAAAGTGGCTGCACTATGCATGTTCATTTCAATTTAGGGATTAAGACTTAGACTAGGACGACAAATACTATTGCAACAATTGTTTTCTTAAGCTGGAGAGTCAGTTGACGAGTAGTGAAATAGGTCCATGAAGTAGCGTAATCTCACCCTGCAAGGTCCACAACCCGAATTGGCTAAATTAGTCTTCTATAGATGTAGCGTTCATAGATTTGCCAATTATATTTACTTTTCAAATCGAACCGTGACACAAGTCAGGACCATAACTTGAAGCATGTATTTATAAGTTATGCATTATCCACATGATTGATGATGAGTGAAACAAGGGGAAACTGGAACTGAATTTATCTACCTCAGATAGAAATATATATAACTGTCATGTTTCTTTTAACACATTTCTCATTTTCATGGACATTAGAACTTTCCAAGTTTTCAAACCATTGCTCAGTCTCTCTTCTTGGTGTACAGACAAGTCAGACAAGCAAATTAGCGGGTGAGCCGAAAGCAAGTACCTGAAGAAAGCGATTAAGCATGTAAGTGGTACTGTAGTTGTAGCCACATATACATTCTCCCTTCGTTCGGACCTTGTTCATAGTTTGACGCACTTTTGTTGCAAGACTCTGTTTCCACCTCCACCAGCATTCTTACAAGAATCATTTTCTATTGCACAGAATGTAAAACAGGCATTATTCCACATTGTCAAAACAATACATATTTGGTGAATCCATGGCTTTGTCAAATTCGATAGTGGATTGAGATGAATTGCCCAACACGAGCGCACATGAATTTCAGCAACACTATCAATTTATAACGGACATTGTAGTAAGAACAAATACACGAACCTTTCCAAGCTCCACTCCCCACTGGTCGAAGGAGTTAATACCCCATATAAAACCTTGCACTGCAATTCTGTGTTCATAAAGTGCTAGCAGCTGCAATTTTTAAGAAGATTGACATCAGTAGGAGCGCTGAGTTTGGAGTCCAAAATGCAGACGAAGGTAGAATAAATTTTGTTTGTGGCACTAAATCACAGATGTAATAATTACGAGACGAATATTTATAGCAATTGAGCTATATGGAGGAGTTGGATACAGATGCTTTTGAGAAGGAGATGGGAAGGAGGATAATCACTAGCCTGGCCTGCAGTATACGCATCCAACGTGGGTAGAAGGATGCTGAGTGACGGGCGATTTCCTGTGAACATCTGCAAACGACAATTTGCAGGTCACACCGTGCGTCCATCTTCGGCTTGCTATAGATTTATCATGGTGCACTCAGACATCACAAATCGTGCATAGCCTTAGTATTCAAATACCTCTCCATGAATTATGGAGAATATCCTTTCCGGAAGTAGTCTTAAAATTGCAATAGACAGGACAAAAAACTAACCTTATGTGGGACGAGTTCCTCAGGAATGCCTTCTTTTCTTGCTTCTTCACGTGTCTGCACATGCCCATTACTTGGGTTATCTAATTGCTTGTCCAATATGAATATCAGATCTCTGCAACAAATCTACAAGCACTCTTGCTGCAAAGATGCCTACATTCTGTAAGAGAGTTTCTATTGCAAAGGGGAACATTGACAAACAAGCAGCTAAGTGTCCCTACACCAAATATGAATGCATAATTTTTATACGTCTCTTTTCGTACAATCCTCAGTAAAACCCTAGGTATAATAATACTCAATAAAATCCCATGTATAATCCTCATTGATTGAAATATTCAAAATCTCTCATCAATAATCTTTTGATGCCACCATTCCTATCACCACGTCATAATTCTACTAGACAAGAGAAATTCGTTCTTTACAATGATGACCCTTAGCATGTTTCTGCCGGTAATGCTTTCCCCGCATGCCTCACTTTAATTGGGCATCTGAACCTCCTACATTTTCAAACCATTGCTTCATCTCTCCATTAGGTATAGACAATAAAGATGGGTCGTGGAGCTACCTTCCCGTACGCAAGTGCATCAGGTTGAGCAAAGAAGTTACACATGAGTTCGTCGTGATTAGAGACGAGTTCGCCTGCTCCCAACGGCAAAAGTTCACACACAGCAATTTGGGAAACAGAATCCAAAAAAAATGCATATCCAACTAAGTCGGTGCATAACTTCTCAAGGGCTTGAATCCAAGATGACTTGTAAGTAATATTGTCTACCTTGCAAGTTCACCGCTTGCTGGCTTTTGACAACTCCAATGAAGTCACAAGGAATCAAACGTCCCTGCAAGAGATAAACCGCGAAGCCAGTATCAATCAGTTACATCGTCTAAAGATATGCCACCAAGAAAAGAAGGATATCAGATGAGAGCTACGAGGGTGAATACATAAAAACCTGGTGAATGAGCTGGTAGAAACTGTGTTGCCCATTTGTTCCTGGCTCACCAAAATCGATCTCTCCAGCATGATAATTCAAAGGTGTTCCATCCATCGCCACACCTTTCCCATTGCTCTCCATGCTAAGCTGCGAGTCAAAACCAAGGAATCACTTTTTATGCATCCTTAAAAATGATTGACTCTGGACCAAACGGTAGAAAGCATTGCATTGAAAAAGCTACATGTAAGTGAATCGGAGCCGTAACTCAAAAGTGAGCCCGTGTTACAGTGCGCAACAGTTTGGGTATATTCACAAATATATCAAGGTACGGAATTGAATAGATACCAAGGGAGCACTTAAAGGTTAAATGTTCGTGTGTGACTATGAAACATAACTGACTGTTTTGCAACATCGGTGGTTTTCTAATTCTTGCTGAAGGGTAGGGGTATCCTGTAACCTGCTGAATGTGGGGAGCCAGCTTTTGCAGTGCCTGAGAGTAGGGCAATATAGCCTGCAAAACCAAAAAAAAACTGAGTACGTTCTCGTACTGTAACGAGATTATGTCCATCGATCTGCTTCAAAAATGCTTTGCCTTCTGGTTGATGAAAGCAGGCAAGACCGTAAGCGTGGTCGTGGTCTATTGCAAACCTAACAATATTAACCCTTTCTAGCTGATTTCCCTTTGCCCCACAAAACTAGCAAGGGATCCCAAGTCTATGCACTGAGTGAGGTTTATGGCAAGTTTAATTAAAATCTCTCCCCAAGTATGCCAAGTCTATTCCATCCTCTGATGAGGTGTCAAAGAAGGCCTAAGGGAGGAAATCTGGTTTCAAAACTCACTCGTGCAGGGCAGCGCAGGAACGAGACATTCCATACACTGATCAATCCCAGCAGAACCTGCACATGTTCATTCAGCTGTATTGGTCCGCTGCATTTTGTGGAAATATAAACATATAAATTTACATATGCTCTTAACCGTTTGTCAACAAAATTTATATAAGATTTTCAACGACAAACAACTCCAAGGTTAGTGCATTTCTGAGAGCATACTGGAAAGTTGTCCTCCAAGGGAGCAGTCTTAAAGTGGTAGTCAACACTCCACGCTCCTTCCAAAAACCTGAACGATCAAACAACTAGAACCATTTGTAAACACTGCGCAACTGACTGACGTAGTATTTGGCGTCTAAATGATGCTCAAAATATTCAAGTCAAAGAACAATTTGCTGGCATAAAGAGGGAACCGAATGCGCACTGCTGGACTTTAGGGAATCCATACTGGAGAGCCAACGGCAATATACCAACAGCACTGCAGACTGCCAAAGTGGCCAAGTCAGAGCCCAAGTGGACCGAGGACTCATCTTCAAAGTGTGAAGCCTACATTGTACTGCTAACTTAGACTTAAATTTTTTAGGGTTTCGGATCAGCAATTCCAACAAAATGTGAAGGTTTTCCAACAACTTCAAATGCTGGTCAACAACTACAGCACACAAACTTACTCAAAGGACATCGAGTGAAACAGGATGCATGACAGTAAATCAATACATACCACTAAAGCGTCCGCCGACCCAATCCCAAAAGCCAAATGCATTGTCGGGATTCAACCCAAACTCCTTAACAAGCTGCAGACATAAATATATGAACAACTGAGGACTGATTTACCACCAACAATGCACCATCTCCCATTGAAATTGAGAAACATGCATTGCCTTCAAATTCAGTAGCCAGGAATGATAGACTTCAATTATGCATGATGGCTCGTTCGACAGATGGACACTGTTCACATGGAAAAATCAAGTTGCTAACATGGCATTCAGGAGTTCGTAATAGCGAGCTTGCAAGACCACGATAACCTTGCTAATTGTATAATAGCAGCGAAGGTGCCCACCTTCAAATTCGTACTAACAGCCACCATGTGCTTGGCGACACAGGCTGGTCTGCAGAGTTATAACAAAGAGAACTATCATTCGGAGTCTCTCAGCCTACTATACATTCAATGCGAGAAGAAAACACAAACAAGACGACTGATTTAATTTCAGAGACACTTCAAGATACTTCGAAATAATGAAGGGGATTCTACTGGACATAGTGCTTCTAATTTTTTTGGTCAAACCTCACAGAGCACTGTTCAGTATCAGTCTCCAAATGTAGTTCTAGGTTTTTTGTTGTTTGTTCTCAGTAAAGTCAGTGTCGGTATACAGGAACTTAAGTGAATTTCAAACTTCGGTTTCATTCCTTCGTCTTTATTAGACACCAGATCCTTTAGAAAGAGAGAGCTAGCTACACAACTCATTACTATTAAAATTATTAAATTTCTCCCAAAAGAAATGAGGGGCAGACGTAATCTGGTAGCAAGGAGAGCTAACTTGCCCTAGAGAAGCAATGAGCCAGGACCTCATAGTCTTCGAGTTCAGCATGGTCTCACCAGTTGTGAAAGTTTTAGATACGATAACAACTGCCACAACCTCCAAATTCCCACACAGAAATATCAATGTGCAGTCAAGCAAAGGCGGTGCTAAAACACTCTTGCCTGAGAGACCGACATAATACTGAGTCCTCACTGCTGACGTTCAGAGCGACCCGCATTTGTTGTTTAATTTCAATGGAACATCATAGAAGAACGCCGGCATGCAAAAGGCATGCCTTAAAATGATGCATTCAAAAGCGACGGTGAGTCCACAAGATTGTCAAGAGGGTGCATACCGAGAGTGGTCTCTGGATTTAAGCCATTGATGGCGATCGCAACATCGACGGGGTCCACATTGGCCAAACTGCAGATCAAACTCATAGAATTGGCCTCTATGTTGCTAGGATTGACCATACGAATACATGACTTACATACTAGGAGTTTCCAAAAACATATGTCTAACCATTGCTAACTTTTAATATTGCTTTCAGAACAATCGAAGAGAGCTTGATTGGTGAAGGTTTTGGCTTACAAGCGGAGTCTGCGTCCATCGGCCAATTTGGCAGACTCAGGATCTGCCAGCAAATACCACACGCAAGTGAGGAGAAGCAGCAATGTTACGAATCGCTGAATTTTTCTCACCATTGAATCTGGAATCCCCCACTTTCTTTGCGAAAGAGAGTTTATGACAGATTTTGGACCCTGAGTAGTTCCTCTGAGTAGAACATGTTCATATATAGTGGTGCCAAGCTGTACATAAAACTAATTTTCAAAGTCTGTGTCTCATAAGCATAATTGCATAGTTTAGTGTAATGGTGTGAATAAGAACGATACTTTTGAATGAAGCAGTGGTTGGAAGGAATGGTGCACTAATCGTGAAATCAATGGAAACTTGTTGAGGGGTGGGGGTGGGGCTCGTCTCTCGTTCCATGGTGAGTACCACTTTGCTATGCTAGTTCAACTAACTTATCTTCGTTTCATACTTGAAGGGCCACCTACAGCTGAAGTTATTTTCAATCAGTGAATTGCCGATATGGCAGAGTGTACCTACCTGTTTGCAGCGCAGTGTAGGCAAAAAGGGGACCCAGATAACTCCCACCAATGCCAATGGCAACCACATCTTTCAGAACCTTTCCCGTCTCACCAACCTGTAGAATAAAAGAGCGCACATGTTCATGCTAAACCAAACCATACAAGAAGAACATCTCCATTGTTACGAGATAGCTTCAGATCTTGATCGTAAAGGTTTTGACTCAGGGGTTAGTGTTCCAAAAATAAAGTCTTAGTATTTTGAGACCGTAAATGAAACACCACAACAGTTGTGCAAACTGGGCAAGATTCGATAATAGTCAGGAAAATAATTACCCAAGACCCAAGTCGCACTTGATCTGAGAAGCGCCTGATCTTGTCAAGCACCTCCCAAACCTCGGGCACCACATCCTTCCCATCGCACATAATTTTTTCACCTCGTGGGGCTCGCAATGCAACGTGTAGAACAGGCCGATCCTCCGTTCGATTGATCTGTCAACCCGCCAAAACGATCTTCCAAGTTTTTCACAGGCAAAATGGAAAGCACAGACACAGCTTGATAGGGACCTGATCCCGTCTCCTATGGTGACCCTTTTACCAACAGCAACTCATACAGTTTGTTGGTCTTTATTAGCAAGTGGATCAAGCATGACTTGGCTAAATGTCAATGGCCACTCATCTTTGAATAGAGATGTTGTCTACGGTCACTAATAGTGGTCATCAACCTTCCACTTCGAAATTGCATAAGAAAATCATACATTGTGATGAAATTTGATCTCTAAGAGATTTGGCTCTTGTAACCAAAGATCTCTCCACAGCTATATACGTCTCCCCAAAACACACTCCTACGCATGTCAAAATGCTTAAAGACAGGCAAATCGTATCCCCTACCGTAACGGAACAACCCTAAACTCTACAATCTAGCCAGTCATCAAAGGGCCGGCAGTCCTATGTCAGGAAGAAAATCCCCAAAGTGCTAAAGGCCGCTTACGTGAACACCGCAGAACATGGCCTGGATTTTCTCCGGCACCCTTGCTTCCTAAGTCACAAAAACGGAATCACGCAGAGGTCAAAAACCTCTCGTTGAAGGATTTTCAGAACTGTATTGTTTACGCAGACAGTGGTTGATTCTGCGAAACGAGTACAACAGCAGCTGCAAAGTGATCATGTTAGAACCCTATTCGGAGGTGCTTACCCTGGCTAGTGCAAAAAGTTTCTGGAAAGTGCACGCTGTTGCACGCTGTCTTGAATAGTCCAGTACAATTCCATCGAATTCTCTGCAGAAAAATGAGAGTTGACATTGGCAACTTGATAACGCCAATATCTTCAGACTGAATCTGATAGAAGTTCACATTTACATGGCATTGGAGAACGATATAGATTCTGAGGGAAGACAAGAGAAACGGTACTGTCTGAAAATTATGTACTTACCAGTTACCACAAGAGAGAAAGGAACACACAGAAACTTAAGGAGTTACTGTTTATTCCTTGAAAAGGCGGTTTTATTGCACTAAGCACGCGTGTATGTTGCGTACAGTAGTCATTTGGGCAACAATATCAATTGTTTCCATCAACAAGAGAGGCGAAGGCAGTTTACTTTATCATGTTTTTGCATCTTTCTCTGTCTTGCATAAGATCTTTCAAATGCAGATTGAATATCTCGTCCACATGATCCTGCCGTAGAGCAAGCCCGGACACGTTACTAGGTATGCACACAATAGCGCTTCGCAAAAAGAAGATTGAAGCTTAGCCATTAATTCGACTCGCGAATTAACTCAAGAAGGACCAAAAGGCCAAATTTTTTTAGAGCCATTCTTTCATTCAATTTCATATTTTTATTGACCAACACATGCAATGCTCTTCAGTGATTCTGGTGATATAAGATTTGGCCCTTTCTAAATATTTTTCACAATAAGGTCAATTGGATTAATAGTTTTGTACGCATGAATCCTTGATCCTTTAGTACTTAATCTTTACCCATAGCTAATCCCACAGCTCGATTCGGCCCAAGCTATTGTAGCTGCGGATGAAGTGGGAATGTAGCACACCTGGAGGTCGCGCCATGCTCGACTATCAGATATGAGTTGACTACCACAGGGACTTCCGCAAGACTGCACCCTCAGGACAAACACTTTAGCTGCAAACCATCTCGAACCCTGATTTTAGGGTTCAACAGTTATTTGAATCAATTGATGGGCCTAGATTGCCATTTGCGACAGAGGCTTCAATTCCCCTGCTCCTTAAAATCTTCAAAGATTGATTGTGACTTCATGCGTCTACTTTTGAAGTTGACAGACGAGGAAGTCGCTAGTAGACAAGGGTTAGGGCAGGATTTACAGAGAGTGCAAGCTGAATTCCGAGGACGGGCACTCACATTCGCTGCACTAAAATTTCCATATGACACCATGACTTACAAGTGCGAAACCTAAACAGGTCGAATGATACTGAGCTCGAAAGAATGAGCTACCTTAGACTCAGTCGTGCCCATGAGAGAGAATTAGCCTTGCCCCATCATCCAATTTCCAAATCCACTTCTCCTATCACTCTCTGTGTCTGCAGGTTGAATAGGGCACTGGGTCAGCTCCTCTCATCCTCCCACATTACTAAAAACACTTGTATCGATGTACCAGCATTGGTAGTAACAGGGGAGCGACAAGAGCAGCCCTCCAATCCCTCCCTCTGCATCAACGCACAACATCCCTTCTTCCCTTTTGCGAATTCTCACTAAGTGTTATTATATAATAGGGTTTGAGTCACGAATTCTCAAGGCACTGGAGTCCCCTAGCTAGCTTCACATCAACGCAGCTAATGCGGGTACCTTCTTACCATATTGAGTGAGTAGCACCAACTCTTTGAACCCAGCCTCTTCTTCTGGCAGCTGAAGTTGAGCAGATCCACTTCAAACGAAGCTACGCCCGCAAACCTCGTTCAGAATCATGGTGGTGCCTCTCCAGTCACCATCGCCATGTCCCTGGATGTCGCATCCTGACCTGGCTGGGATGCTATGTCACGCATCTTGTATCAATGGATCGTCTGTCCGCACAAGAGAGAATACATGTGGACTTTGCATTGATGAAGCAATTGAAATTTCTCTTGTCACAGAACGTCGGCAGCTGCAATTGAGGAGCAAGAATTAGCAGAAGCCGAGAGGATGATGGGATCCGAGCAGACACAAGAGCACCGTGAGTACAGAGAGGCAATGCGAAAGGAAGCACTGAGTCGTATCAGAAGGCTGCGAAGTGGCAAACAGACACATTCATTTGAGGAACATCCTCGGCATTGACTTGTGAGTGAGGCTTTAACTTAACTTAGTTTGTGGAATGATAGGCCCAATGTGACTAATTTTCCAAAGTCACACTATTTTGAATTAGTGCAGGTTGAAGTATTATTGCTTTGTATCAGTTTTTTTTCAATGATGAAATTCATTTTCAAGGTGATGCTAATTTCCCTCCTTCACTAATTGGACAAACTCAAGTTGGGGGAGCAAAAATGGGAAAAATTGTATAACTTGTTATTCTTTAGCAAAAAAATTTTCGATAAATTTTTATTTTTGTTCTCAATTGTCAAATATTGCACTGCAGAGTGGGCGATGCACCCATAGCCATTTGTGTGGAGACCTTGTTGTCACCAATCCATTTCCATGAGCCCCACCCTCATTTTGGAATTTCCCATCTTTTATGCATTCTTCTCCCGCCATTGCTAATTATTTCGGATAGCTTTCAATTATATATTTAGCTCTTGAAAAATCACCAACCGAGCCATTTGGATTTGCCATTTAATTGACAAAATCGCCAGTTCTACTTTTTCACAAGATCCGACACTACTTTTCTAAAGGATTTTGCATGTTTGCTCTGCCAAATAGTGGGATACAAAGCCCCCATTCACAGTTTTGCGCTTTGCAATGACTTGTACAAGGTGCAATAGGAGATTCATAGCCACAGGGATGGCAACATTTTTCTTTAGGTGGATTATATTACTAGCCATTATATACATTAGTATAGATCAAATATCTTAATTTCTCTTGAGAGAACTTTAAAGAAATATTAGTGGTGCTTCACATTGTATCCCAAATACTAACTTTCTAAGTTTTGGTTCAAGGCCAAATCCTAACTTCTTTAGATTGCAAAAGGTGAATAAAATATATCAATGGGGGACTTGGAACTTCATGATGTGAAGGCCAAAGTCCCATATTATCTCTTTTATAATACTTTATAGCAATTAAATGCCCCTAAAAACATTAGGAGAGATTTGAAGGCAAGGGAGGGCCGTTTCAGGCTTGTTCCCCTTGCTCGTTTCCCTATTCTGAACCAACAGTAATGCTATCAAAATTTTATTTAAAAAATAAAAAATAAAAAATAAAAAGTGAAAAAGTGAAAAAAAAAATTAATATATTTTTTTTTTTCAAAAAATCTGATGTGGCATTCTCTCAACCACGTCAGACTGCGCATGTGGCAAAGTTCCTAGGCTAGAAATGTACTGGGAACTTGTAGTCCTCTAATGGCCTCAAATCTCTTCTAATGGGATCAAAAAGTCAAAACCTTATTTTTTGGGCACTTTTAGCATCAATTTTGTCTAAAAAAAATTTGGACAAAATTTCACCCAATGAGGATAGTTTATATGGTGTTTTTTTCCTATTTTTATATTCAAAATAATAATTGGAACTTGGGGGCCAAATTAGGTCTCTTCTTTTGCTAAATCCAATTTGAACTCCAAGTCCCACATCCTTGGCACCCAAATTCCTCCAAAGTGTAGCCACATAGGTGTTTAGGAGTAGTGTGTGATTTGAAATTTGGGATGTAGTGTGAAGCCCCAAGTCCCAGCTTTCAGCTCTTCATCAATTCAAATTTTGAGAATTCAATGGAACTTAGGACATGGTATAAAGAGGCCCTTATTAGTATATAGTGAATCCTTGATAGGGAAACTTTGATCTTGCCAACACAATTTTAGAAGCCTTATGCCTAAATTTGTCTTGTACTTCAATATGCAATATACAATATTTATAGAATTATTTATCTAGATTATTTATGGAATGACATTCTTACAAACTTTTTGGTCATGGTGTCTTAGCTCTTTTGAATTTTTTTGCTTTGAACATCATTACTTTGTCCTTGACACCACCAACTATTATTATCAACCATTGTATAGCTATAGTGAAAAAGGTGCACACTAAATATTGCTTGTGACTATTACATTAAGAAAATCTTTTTGAAAAATCATAACTAATTTGACAAAAGTTCAAAAAAATACGAAACAATTTGGATTTATGATGATTCCATTCACTATTTTAAATATAATACTTCAAAATATTTCAAAGAGCCTATATCATTCAAAATCAAACTACAATCAACTGTTAAATGGTCCCTTTATGGCCCCTCTGCCTTATAAAGTTGGAGATGCCTTAACCTTTAAATGACGTTGCGTCCATTTTTCGACCAATAAATGACAAAAAATCCTTCAATACATGACAAAAGTGCAACTATTCATCCTCCAAATTTTGTGTGAAAAGGGGAGGTCTTCTATGGTAGTTTAGATTTTTTTAACCCCTAAAGTCCCATAATCCCCTCAAGGGACAAAATGGATTTTGGGTAGGCTCTAGCAGTCTCAATATTTTGTGTGCTTTTTTGAATTTTTTTTGTGAAGATAGAAAAACACATTAGTTTTCCAAAAATATGATTTTTAATTCAATTGAAGCCATGGAGCAAAAGTTATGGCACAGAAAGCCCTTTTTTTAGTTCGGCGAGCAGAAATAATCCTCAAAAAAACTTCAAATAAAAATAAATAAAAATAAAATTCATATAGATTATATTTTCATCTACATGGAAAGCTTTGATTCATTTAATTCAAATTTGTTATGTGAAAGTCATGGACAATCTTGTTTTTCGGACAATCATGGAAATTTCTTGCAAAAATAACTTATAGGATTCATTTTCGACCTCAATTTTCACAATTTTTCATGAAAAAAAGTTTAACAAGGTTAAGATCTCTTGCTAGAACAATCTCACCATTGAGATTAGTGTATTTCAATTCCATCTCAAAGCTATTAATAATTTAGATTTTCCCTCAATCTTGAACCTACTTCATTTAATAATTTTTTAATCAGTGTAAACTAATAGATTTATAAAAAATTAAAAAAAATCCTAGACTCTCAACTCAATTCTTCATCATATAGAGTATAAAATTAGAAATTCAAAAGTAGTAGAGCAAAAATTTAAGTTACAAAGGTTCAAAGCCAAAAAATGTAGTTGAACAAGGTGTAAAAAAAACTTGTTTCCTTCACTTTAAATGCAAATATCTTGCAATCTATACTGTCAAAGTTTTTGAAATTTCTTGCACACATTTTTACACTAGTCTAGTACTAGATCCTACATTAGATATCCCAAAAAAATATTTTTAAAATGTTTTTGCTCTTTGCTATAGAATTGACAATTTTGAGTGGTTTTTGATTGGAAAAAGGCCTGGGGACTTTAAAGTAGGTACATCCAAATGTGCCACTGACCTTAAACCGCCATCTTTACTGCGTGTACATATCCAAAATCAGTTCTGTACCTATGTGGAAGAAACGCTTTTAGAACCAAACTTTGTTCCTTAATAACTTTTGCATACAATATCCAAATGCCACATTCTCTGGTGCGTTGGAACCTCCTTTCACTTGCCAACAAGAATGTATGAAAATTTGACCAGTCTAATAATAGTAAATAGGCGCAGTAGCAGAAAGTGGCGGTTTTGGGTGTACCTACCTTAGAGGTTAAACCAATGAATCACATGGTACCAAAATGGATGATTTCCACAATTCCACGATCACCACTCCGTCCTGTAAGGGTTTAAGGGTTAACAGTGCATTATGAAAAAGGACCAATGGCAACGGCACCCGCCAGTCCGGGAAGGCCGGGAGAAATTGGCGCCAAAATGAAGGCACCGCCACTACTGCCACCCGGATCTTCAACGTTACACTAGAATTAGGGTTCCTCACGCTGGCTCTACACCAGCGTGTCGCCCCCCCGCCCCATTTATCTTCACGTTGTGCCCGCCTGAACGCTCTAGAATGGAATTGAGCCTCCTCATTGCCTTCACTCTGTCCAGGCGCACACACTGACCTCTTCTTTTCTTGAATCCGTGCCAATTTGCATTTTCTGCTCCCATTTCTGTCATCTCCGTAGGTATTGTAGTTCTCTTCTTCCCGCTGCACTTCTCGTGCATTTTCAAATCCTTTCTGTTTAGTTTCCATGAAGCAGCTCAATTGCGGTGTCTTTTTGACGGGATGGGCGGGTTTACAGAGCTTTAGGGCTTAGTTCTGGCGGTGGCTGTGTTGGTTCTCTTTTGACGATCTGCTCTGAATTGGAAATGTGCCAGTGGTTGTTCGAGTCGGAATGTTGTTGTAAAAGGCTCGGGTTTTTGAAGGTGGTTGCAGGAAATTGGAGGGTGGAGGAGATTTGGTGTGACTTGCATATGGTTTTGTAGCTGTGGAACGAGAAGCGGTGGTCAGGGGTTGGTGGATGCTGTTTGTCTTGGAGGAATTGCAGCTGGTGCTGGGGTGGGGATTGTAGACCCCGGGATATTATCGCGGGCTGTGGAGTAGTAATCTTGCAGCATGCCCCAGGGTGTCGGCGAACCCTTCGGGCTAGGAAGATCAGGTGATCAAGTCGCTTCTCATGGTTATGAAACTCTTTTATGGTATGTGTAGCCAATTACTTCAGTGAAAAGTTCTTGGCTCATTGTATTGTGGGGGCAAGCAGCCAAAATGTAAGATTTTCAACTAGAAAGAGTCGGAATTAGCCAAAAAAATTCAGAAATTTAGAGAGTGATCCCGGAAATTTACTTTATTATCTAAGCATTGGCCATTTATTGCTGGCATGGTTAGACTATATACTTAAAATGAGAAAATGAATCTGACTTGACCGTTGGTGAAACTAAAAATATGGCCTGTTTTGCTAGGTAAATGTCGAGGTGGACACAATTCGTAGCTCCAACTGTTTTGTGCAATTTGCTTTGCTGTTGTGAATTTGACGATGTTTCTGGAATTTCGTGATTCTTCAGGTAACCTTGGTCGAAGGAGAGAAATGGCGAAACAGGTCAGCAAGCAAAGCATTGCCGAAATGCGGGCCATAGTTGGCTTGGATCCCAGTGACATGGATTTAATCCGTGCTCTTCACTTAGCAGGAAATGATGTTGCTGCAGCTGTGAATATATATTTCGATACTCCCAAATCCAGTTTTGTTCTGAAGCCGAAACCCCCACGGCGACCTGCTCCTCCTCCTTCTCCTCCTCCTCCTCGGCGACTCTCGGATGAAATGTCATCTTCAAACTCTCGCCTGAGTCTCCCTTCTCATACAGTAGCCCCTAAACCTCCAGCAGGAAGATCTTCGAATCCTGCAAGTGCGAAAAACGTTTCTACAGCCAGACCTGGGCCAATTTCGGCCTCACCAAGGGCTCAATCAGCTCCTGATGGGCCGCGTCCTGTTAACAACCATGCTCGACCAGACTCCGATGCCAGTCCTTCACGTAAATTCACGCCAGGAAATGCTTGCATTAATGGACTGGAAGCTGTACACCTCTCCCCGCCTGCAGTTGGGAGCGTTCCTGCCCCCACTCCTGTCGAGAATATTAGTGTACGTATCGTGAGCCTTTTGTTCGATTGTGTGGAGTGGCAAAAATGTGAACCGACCTTTGCCCATTGAACACCTGGCATGGGTTTGAAATTCAATCAATGCAGGAAGTTGTCTGGCCTTGGTAGTCTTCAATCGGCTCCATGTCATAGTGGTGAATCTTCAGACCTTGAATAAGGTGGATTTGAGTCAGTTAAAGAATTGTAACACAAGTAAGAGTGTGAGTTTTGGGAGATGTATTGAACTGTGGAGAGATCTTTGGGTACAAGAGCTAAATCTGCTTGGATCAAATTTGTTTCACTAGGTTAATGATATTCTTATGCAATTTCAAAAGGGGGGGTTTGTAGACCGCTAGATAACCCCATGACATGCGAAGATCTGTGACCATAGATATTTCGCCGAGTCATGCTGTCACCACTTACTAATGAGTCCAACGGACTGGATGAATAGTTGAGTTGCTATTGGTAACATGGGTCAGTGAATGGGAGACTGGATGAGTTCCCTAAAGGTTTCAGTATGCTCTACCTTAGATGATAAACGAGTTAGTGCTGAAGAGAAAGGAAGATTGCGTTTTTTTGCTCAATTTCGTGTTGATTGGCATATTACTGGTTCATTGCAGACTCAAAGGCTCTCTCCTGCTCTCATTCCGAGTTTCGATTTATTTCCAAGCGACGCTGGCTTGTCCACTGTCCCTTCGATCCCGACTGTTCCTCGTGACCCTGTCAAATCTCTTGATCTGTTTCCCAGAGACCCTGATCTATCCATTATCTCAGAGCGTTTTGCGGGGAAGTCTCTTGATTTGTTTCCACGTTCTACCGATGAGTCCTCGCTTGCTGCACGTCGGAGTGGCTCCGACAGTAACTGGGTTCTGCTTGGCGAAGCAGAAGTTGTGGGCTTTTCTACTTGCAAGGGTCCCAAGCTTCAAGTTGGGGATTCTTTGCAATTCAACTTTCCTAAGCCAGCGAGTGCTGCAGATGTTAGGAGGGGACCTTGGGGACGAGGCAAGGGTGCAACAGCAGCCACTGAGATCGTCCGTTTTTCTTGTCAGAGGTCAGGAGAGGTAATGTTTTTCTCTCCATCTATCGTAGGATTTTCTTACCACTTCGTCGTTTCTGAAACTGAAATAACCACAGTTGTCTCTGAGTCCTGCTAACCAAGTACTAACAGGTGAGATGAAAGTACCTTCCTCCTAATTTATTGTTGCGAATATTGACCTGTGTTTGAGCTGGGATATCAGGTTGGACGTATTCCTGGAGATTGGGCTCGTTCCTTGATACCACTGGTCAATTCAGGCCAAGTTCGGGTGAAGGGGAAATGTCGCAGTGCTTCAGCAGTCCTTTCACTCATGTCCAGTATCGTAGTTGACTTTCAGTAAGTTTATTTTTCGCCATTTGGTTTAATTGATCTGCTTACTATTAATATGGATTACGACCAGGATCATTTGATGAAAATTCGAAAACAAATTCTTCCTGGAACAGAAGGATCAAAACTCGTGATGTTCATGATATATCCATTGGATCCTCATTCACAAATTGTGAAAATTGGTCAAATTTTTTATTGATTATTTCCAGAAATTTCCAATCTTAGAGACTTGCGAACTTTTTCTTCAGGGTGTATGTGAGTCGATCAATGTTTGCGAAATATAATTGCTCAGCAACCCGAATTATGGCTTCATCTGAAGGGACTACAAATCAGCCCCTTCCTACTTTGCTTCGTCTTCTTCACAGAGAACCCATTACTAGGGTGAGTTTTACTGTATTTTACTACTTACAATATTGACCTGTATAGAATCATGGTGCGCAATCAGTTCCTAATTTTGTTATCATGCCCGAAGGATTTTTGTTGTCATTAAGATATTTAACAGAAAACTAGTTTGCTATTTTGATTTTCAATTGTCTTTTGTCTAATGATCTATTGATCTTTTGATCTATTGTCTTTTCTTGCAGGCGGCTTTTACTCCTGAAGAGTTGTATAGCCGGAAACGAACTCTCGACCGTCAAGTTGGAGATGTCACACCAATTGTGAAGAAATTGAAAACTTCATCTGCTGAGAGCTCAGCTTCTGGAGCTCAAGCAGAAGGCTCTGAGGAGGAAGTGGCTGTACTTTCTGACGAAGATGTGACAAAGCTTGTCGGAACAGCAGATGCTTGCAAATTAGAGGTGGCTTACACTATCTATAGAAAAAAGGGGCTGTTGCTTTGAACCTGTTGCATGGAATTGAGCTCGCTGATTTGTACATTTTCGCTGCTTGTTTCCTACATCAGACTTATGTACTGCAGAGCACTTTCCTCTGAGTTTCGACCAGGATCGAAATGTAATACCGTGTGTGCGTCTTCGGTCAAGACTGATTATTTACTCTAGTAGAACTTTCAAGAAGGTTTGGATTATGTACTGATGTTTACTCTATGCAGGAGATGGAGCCTCCTTCCATCTTGAATTGCGAGCTTCGGCCCTATCAAAAGCAGGCCTTGCACTGGATGACGCAGCTGGAAATTGGCGCTACTGCTGAAGATGCTTCTCGCACCCTCCATCCATGTTGGGAAGCGTATCAGTTGGCAGAGTATGACATCTTTTGATGTTTTGTGGAATAACTAATTTGCTGTTTATACAATGTGCTAAATTGCGATCCAGTCGGCGAATATGTTATTATCTCTATCCTAATTCAGGCTGGTTTTGACAGGGAGAACACTACCTTTTATCTGAATGTTTTCTCGGGTGAAGCAAGTTTAGAGTTTCCAAGTGCCTCTTCAGCTGCACGGGGAGGGGTAATAACCAGTCTCTTCTTCTTATGAATTCCTCAGATCTGAAATTCTTCCCACCTTTGATGACACAATCTCTTAATAAGCTCTGATTTAGTTCGTGTATATGCAGATCCTTGCAGATGCTATGGGCTTAGGTAAAACTGTGATGACTATTTCAGTCATAATCTCCAATCCTGGTAGAGGGGGAGTACCTACAGATCCTGCCGTTACTGGACCGCCAAATACTGTCGAGGTATCTGGAAGCCCAGTTGGCAAGCTGTCTCAAGTGATGGATTTGAAAAAGAAGCAAATTGGTCCTCGAAAAGGAGGGGGCACCTTGATCGTGTGTCCAATGACCTTGCTTGGCCAATGGAAGGTAGCTATAACCATCACTTTCAGGGGTGGTCTCATCTCTTTTAGGTGTCAAAGAAAAAACACTCCACCAGATACTGAGTTGTTTTCGTCATTTTATGCTGTCTGCGCCATTGATTCCATTTTAATCATTGGTGCACTGGTTATTGCAGTCAGAGTTCGAGACCCATGTGGCTGGAGACTCTCTTTCAGTTTATGCTTACTATGGCAATGATCGCATCAGAGAGCGTAAGGCGCTTTTGGAACACGACATTGTGTTGACCACCTACGGTGTTCTTGCTTCTGAATCAAACCAACTTGTAAGCATTAATGATCATACACACTCTGACTACCGTTAATAATTCAAAATATTTGCGTTCATATAGGCTCTGTTTGCGTTGACTAAGAGTCTACTTTGCCTTCGAATGTCTTGGTGCTTGTGGGACACTATTATCTGCGTGTCCAAGAGCTTCATTGATTACAGTCCATGTGACTTGCACATGGGTAAAAACCTGGTATTGATGTTTATTTAACCTGTATTATATGCCGATGGTGGAACAGAATTTTATGGATGATGGGCCTCTGCATTCCATTCACTGGTTCAGGATTGTCCTGGATGAGGCTCACACTATTAAAGCATTTCGCAATAATACATCAAAAGCAGTTTTCATGCTCACTGCCGATCGGCGTTGGTGTCTTACAGGAACACCTATTCAGGTAGAACACGGCCTCTATATTGCCATGTCGCCGTGTCTCATTTGAGACATCGTTTTCTCATGGATGAAATTTAATGTGCTCATTAGCTGTCGTCGATTTTCTGTTCTCATATACCATCGTCTTAGATTTTCCGTGGCCACTCTTATTCAGGTTCTGATGAACACGTGATTCTGTTGCAAAGCAAGTGTTCATTCCCGTTCTTTAACGCTCTTTCGTGATTGTTGGTGCAGAACAAACTGGAGGATATTTTTAGTCTGATTCACTTTCTGCGTATTGAACCCTGGAGCAATTATAACTGGTAGATTTCTCTTCAGTACTTCTATGAAGCTGATATTTGTTCATCTCGTCTCTGATTTCCTTCGCCGGATTTGCGTCGGAAGAAATACTAAACGGTGTGCCTGTCGTGCAGGTGGGAGAAGTTGGTTCAGAAACCATCTGAGGAGGGTGACGAAAGGGGATTGAAACTACTGCAAGCCATACTCCAGCCGCTCATGCTTCGGCGCACAAAAGATAGTCTTGATCAACATGGGAGGTGAGTTTTAAACTACAAGAGCCTCATCGAAGCTATGTTAACTTTTTTCTGATTGCGTCATTAACAAAAAAGTTTCTTTATTCTAGTTTTGCTTGATGTGTCTTGGATAGACCGAGTGCCTGCTGATTTTTAAGGCTGACGGTTATGGCGTGGCTACCCACCTGAATGTTGTGCAGACCCATCCTAGTGTTGCCACCTGCAGACATGCAAGTTGTGGAATGCCAGTTTTCAGAAGCTGAACAGGATTTCTACACTGCTCTGTACAAGAAATCCAAGGTGACTCGCGACAATAATTATTCCCACCTCTGAAGTGTGCATAATTTGGATCTATTTCTATCATATTGTTCTTATTATTCATGCAATTATTAACTCTACTAAGTGAACTATTGGATTTGCAGACCAAGTTTGACCAGTTCGTTCAGCAAGGGAAGGTGCTGCATAACTATGCGTCCATCCTTGAGTTGCTACTGCGTCTCCGTCAATGCTGCGACCATCCCTTTCTAGTTATGAGGTATTGTCATTGCTTGCTCACGTGTACTTAGCGTTATGAAATGGCATACTTCATTAAGATTGGTCTTGGTAAATTCCAACAGCTACTAATGGATTTTGGGGTCCTTGCAGCCGAGGTGACACCGAGGAATATGCGGATCTTGGCAAGCTAGCGAAACGATTTCTGAAAGGAGGACCAGAGGGGCTTCAAAATAGGCCTACGAAGGCATTTGTTGAAGAAGTGGTCAAGGACTTGCAGAGTGGCCAAAAGGGGGAATGCCCCATCTGTTTGGAGTCTGTCGAAGATGCTGTCCTCACGCCTTGTGCCCACTGCATGTGTAGAGATTGTTTATATGCTTCATGGCGAAGCTATGGGGGTGGGCCCTGTCCAATCTGCAGGTAGTTACATATTCTAGCGTACATATCCGGTGTCTTAATTCGATCTGTTTTTCAGTGAATGGATGTCAAATCTCTCACACCTCATGTTTTAGGCTATTGATGTTGGAATTTTTTTTGCAGGCAAACTTTGACTCGTCAAGATATTATAACTGCACCCTCTGACAGCCGTTTCCAAGTCGACGTGGAAACCAATTGGACCGATTCATGCAAAGTCACGGCACTGATGAAAGAACTTGAGGAACTGCGACCATCTGGCGCTAAAAGTGTGATCTTCAGCCAGTGGACTGCTTTCTTGGATCTGCTTGAGATACCTCTCAAAAGGTAATGTTAATCGTCATGGCTGTTTCGCTTGGATACCCTTGAAGCTCTGAAAGTATTCCTTCTTCTATATCTTGTAGCCCATCTTATTCTGCAACAAACATCGTTCGTGAGATTGCCAGTTTTGGCACAACCCTAGCTCCCCCTAAAAGTACTTCTGTATGTTGCCATGGTCACCAGGAAGAAAATAAAGTTTGTTCGTCTGGATGGATCGCTCTCTCAGCAGCAACGAGAGAGGGTGCTGAAAGATTTTAGCAGTCAAGAAGACATTCTGGTGAGATGCTGACCATCGAATGTTTTAGCTCATCTTTCGAGAACTTTGCTTCATAAGTTAAATGAGTTATTCCATGGATTATGGAGTTAATTACACAGGTCATGCAGTTTACGGTTTATCGTGGCCTAGAGTTTGTGGAAAGAGAATGATAGCTCTTCAGAGTGGTCGCCATGATTTGATTCGTCTACCTTGAGTTGTCTCAGATATAAGGCCACTAAGCTTGTGGACATTGATTTTGCAGGTTATGCTCATCTCTCTCAAAGCAGGAGGAGTAGGCATTAACCTCACTTCTGCTTCTAATGCTTTCCTTTTGGTGAGGTTCTCTCATATGAAAATTTACAAATGTATTGGCCATGCTTTAGCACCTACTAAATTACTGGTTTGTCATCTTTCTGCGTATAATGGTCTAGGAATAACTTGTCTTTCTTTATGTAGGATCCATGGTGGAATCCGGCTGTTGAAGAGCAGGCTATCATGCGGATACACCGAATTGGTCAAACAAAAGATGTCAAAATCAAGCGCTTCATTGTAAAAGTAAGTACATTGCGTTTTTACTTCAAGTCAACATATGATAGTGAAAGTGTATGTCGTATGGAAGTGGTCTCCAAGATCGTTTATGCACGCTCTTTCATATTGCATCTAACGTCCATGTGCAAAAGCTCAAATAGAAAGTCCTTTTGCAAGCTAATAGTTGATCTTAGAAACTTTGATTTCATAATTCTATCATCCAAAATGAAGGTGATGATTTCTTTTTGCTTTTCATTCATTTGTTACCTGATAGATTTAGCTCAACTCCTGAAGATTTGGAATCAGCTACTTTTGGCCATTTGGGCACTTAGGGGCCAGTATAAATTGCGTTCTGATATTTTACATGGTGTTACAGGGATCAGTGGAAGAAAAGATGCAGGCAGTGCAAGCAAGAAAGCAACGAATGATTGCTGGGGCACTTAATAACCAGGAAGTTCGTGTTGCTCGAATTGAGGAGTTGAAGATGCTCTTCTGCTAGTTGCAATCGACGCTTTGTACTTGCCCCTGTACAGTGGTCACCACCAGCAGGTCTTTGAAGGCCAATTTTTCTTGATTTCTCTGTACTATCATCGCATTGCTTCTGTAGAAATTGAGGACCTCGCTGAGTGACGAGATACCATTCTTTTTGAATCCCAGCTCCTTGGAGCTGGGATTATTTCCAGAGTAGAGTAGGGATTCACACTTGAATCACCAAGTGGTCAAGTGGAGATCCAAACTGTACATCTTTTCGGTGCATTTTAGATTTTGATTGGTACCTCCCGTAGGGTAGCACATCTACAACATTCTTGAGGGGATGCCTCTGCACCAATGAAAAGCAAACCAGATTCTCTTTGTGCACAATGTCAGGTGGGAGGTACCAAAAGATACAGGAAGAAAACGTGCACTGATCATTCATTGAGTGACATGTAGGCTGGTCCGCAGTGAATGTCAGCCTCTTTTTTGTGGTTGCCATATATGTACTGTACTTCACCCGGAGAAGGGTGAGTTTTTACGACTAAGAAAAGAGTACTATGATCGCGTTCCAGGAACTTCTCTCAAGCATTTAGTTAAAGAGCAGACATGGATTTCAAATTTCCAATGGTCTGGACTTTCATAAGAATTAGCGTCTGAAGTCTAAACTCTCAAGCATAAGGACATTGAGCAGTTATTTAACACATTGGTTACCGTGCAATTGGTCTCTGGCGTGACAGTTGAATGTAGACACAAGTTATCGAATCGATTACAGATCAAGGCATCCATGTGTAAGTTCATTCATGTGCAGTTGTGTACAGCGATCTCAAAACCTATTTGGCGGAATTCGCCAAGAGGCTATTCCCGTGACGTAGGAGGAGCTATCTCCGCGACCTCTACTTCCGTTGGTGGAAACTAGACGATAATTTTGAATATGAAATGTGGAAATCTGGATAAATTTTTTTTTCGTGGTAGACTGGAAGTTGCTACGATGTGGATAATTCAGTTCAAGACTCAAAGCTATTTCTCAGTCTTGCATTTGGCAGAATTGCTAACTGAGAGAACAAAAGATTGTTAAATGGCGAATTTTTGAAGGCAAAAGTGAGTGAACAAAACATTATTGAATGGCGAGTTTTTGAGGGCCAAAGTGAGTGAACAAAAGATTTTTGAAGGCAAAAGAAGTTGTACCATTGCAATTCAAAAGAATTCATACTTTGATACAAAAAAATTCAGCAGAATTCAGTACAATTGATACATGCTTTTATAAAATTGATAAAAGAAAAACAAGTGTACATCTTTTGAGATTTGGTGTTCCAAAAAATTGCATTTCACTAATAAGGGATTTGAACCCTTCTAGACTGCCCTATTGCAGTATTAGTGTTCTGCACATCACAAGACAAACAAGACACATTAGAGGGTTAGGAAAAAAATTTAGAACCAACACCAAGGCTCCAATACTCCTCCAGTGTCACGCAGCAGTCTTGAGCAGCAAGCTGCAGCAGTCTCACGCAGCAGGAACCGTTGTCAAGGAAAACTTGAGTTGCAAGGAAAGCCTAACCTCATGAAAACTAAGGAAAAAAAATTTCTGTGGTGAGGATACTGGTCCACTTGTTCTAGTTCACACATCCCCTTGCCGGCCAATCGCAGCAGCACTTTTCCAAGATTGAATGGCATCCTTGTAAGGGAAATTCTCAAGTGAAAAGTACTTTTGGCCAAACATCCGCACAACAAGGGGTAAGTGCTTCCCTAACCTATTTCTTTGGCAAGATTTCATGAATTTAAGAGTAGAGAAACACCTCTCATCCTCTACTGAACCAAGAACCATGCAACACCCTATTTCAGCAACCTTGAAGTACTCTGAGATAATCTTACTCAAATGGCGTGATTGGGATAGTTTACACCAAAGTTTGATCACGGGGTTGATGTTGAAGGGCGGCCCACAAGCAGCCTCGGCATTTGCCTTCATTGTGACCTTGAAGAGCCCCTGTTGGTTCTCCAAATTTGATGCTGAGAGCAGCTCTGGAACAGTATACTGATTCCCACCAGCTGCAGCAGGTTGCCCTTGGTTCACAGCTTTGGCCGTTGCATAGAAATCCTTAAGCACTGCCAGGTGATGCTTGAAACTCTCATCGGCACCTTCTTCACGCCAATACTAGGGATATATGATCCCAAATGCATCAAGTAGCTCTTGCTGTGGGAACCTGCGGTCAAGTTCATCACAGACTTTGGGCAATCTTTGCAGACATAGAACCACAAGCATTAGAACATAGTGATCATATACTAAACAACATTCCACCATTCAGTTATGATTAGCTATTCAGTTTCAAGCATTGAGTTGGGATAAAGTTGTAGGTTGGGATAAAGTTGTAAGTCAATTTCAAGTATTGGGTTCAATACTTCAAATGTGATTAAGCATTCAACACACTTTCAAGCATTGGGACCTAAGCATCAAGTACTTCATTCCCTATTTACTTAACATTCAGTTCTAGAGTATTCCAGTGAACACAAGAGAGCAAAAAAAAATGGGAAACATTAAAACAACAATGAACCAAAACCAGTCCTCCCACCCCCTATAGCCGTTGGAGATCTGCCGCAGCACTGACGGGTGATTGCATGAAAGACCGGTACTTAAACTTTGTCACAAAGGGAGTGCCAAAGCTTCCTTTTGCTATAACTTTTGCAGCATGACTCGTATGAACTTGAAATTTTTATTGGAGATGCCTCTATTGAGTTTAATCATATCTCGTATTTTTCAGAAATTTTCAAAAATCATTTTATATTTAAAAATCATTTAAACTAATATGTCACGTTTTGAGTTTTAAGGGTTTTTAGTACTATGGAGTACCCAAATTTAATGATTTGGAGCTGAAATTTCTATAGTCTATTCCCATAGTAGGAAGTCATGTTCCTACCAAGGGGCATTAAAAAATATTATATTTTATGTCCTCTACGTCCATGCAAAGAAGGCTCCCTTGCGCGCGCAATTTTGAATGTTGAAGATGGTTTCAAGATAATTTTTTTTGGTGAAATATCTTCAATATAAAGTCTTTCCAAATGGCCAATTTTTAGTTTCTTTGAAAATTACTTTTCCTATTTTGTACAAATTAAAACATCAAACTATGTATTTTCTTCAAATTTCAGCTCACACTTTTTTGTGAATAACTTTTTACCTAGATTTTTTTTAGGTCTGAAATTTTGGTGATATGCTATTTATAGTGTTATACTAATTATCCTTATTTTATTTTATTTAAAAAAATTCATATGCAGAAAGCTCGTAGTACTGGGAGTACTAGCCGAAAACAGCCAAAGTGGAACCAAAACAGCCAGTCATTCATGCAATCACCTTGACCGCCACAGCAACCAAACAACAGTACAGCACGCAGTAAATCCAAAATATTTTCAAAGTTAAATAAACCTATACACAATCTAAGCCAAACATTCATAGACAAAACAATAAACAAAAAGCACATCAAAGAATGAAAAACCTCAAAGTGGCCAACAAAAAAAATAGGATGCAAAAAAATGAGATCAAATGAAAACAAAACAAAGAACAAAAAATAGTGAAGAAGCATGCCTGCAAATTGGCGCTCAATGTTCTCCTGCAACCTATTGAACTCCTCTTACGTCACAAACAGATGTGCCCTTGTTTGCTTGTCATGGCATCTTGCATACGCTGCATGGAGAGGGAAATTGAACATCAAGTGACAGATGCCGCTGTCACCGGGCAGTTCACGCCACTTCAAAGGCACGTCTACGCTTGTGAGCGCAGTCAGCTCATTGTACACACGGAAGTCAGATTTGTTGTATGCCGTGGATCTGTCAAGAAACATGTAAGCCAATTCTTGCTGGTAGAGCTTCACAACTTGCAGGAAGTCGCAAATGAAGATATCATGCGCTTGTGAAAGCTTAATTAAGCAGTGGACAGCATTAACAAGCGGTATGAAGCAAGCCAAAGAAAGAAGCACCTCAACATCAGAGAGCAAGTCGAAGTTATCGGATGCCCCAGCAGGAGGCTTAGAACCAAATCCGCCACTCATGTCGTGGCCCATCTTTACCAGGAGGGTACGGTACTCAGACAAGATCCTGGCTGCCGGACTTCGCATCGATATCCACTAGTTTCAACGTTTCGGAACATTTTGTTGCCCTTAGTTTCCATGAGATTGGCTAGCCTCTGCAACTTAGCATGACGCTTGTTACTTCGGCAAAAGTAATTGTAGACAGATTGACAGAGGCCCTCAAGCCTAGAGACCATCGGAAATTTCGACATTGTCTCCACCACAAGGTTCAAGCAGTGACTCACACAACTGGCACCGACAAGAAACGGAGCCCATTTTTCTCTAATCTGCGTTGTGACTCCCGTCTTGGACCCTTGGAACGTACTCACTCCATCAGCACCAAAGCAAACTAACTTTCTACCAATTTCCTCACGAGTTAAGCCTCCCTCAGTCATCAAAGCATGCATGATCAAGTCTGTCAAATGGTCTGCAGTACTTGTCTCTGAAACACAAGACAAATGCAAGAGATGCGGAATGCGCTTCCAAGAATCCATGGCATAGACATGAACACCCAACCAAGACATATTGTCAACAACCGTGACTTCATCGACGCTGATCGAGATTATGCTAGCGGATTGGACCACAGACTTGAGGGCCGACAACACACACTCATGCAGATGCTCGCTCATGTCTAAGCCAGTCGTCTCGGACCAGTGTTTACGGGGAAGAAATTTTACCTATAGTTGCCTTAGCAACTGCTGCTGACGCTCGTAGTCACACATTGGGCGACCGTGGCTCAAGATATGGAAAAGCGTAGAGAACTGCACTTGTTTCCTCTTGAACTCATTGTCCATATCTGCAAGCAATTGATTAGCGACAGTTGGAGCTTTTTTCAGCCCTACCCACAGCTTCACCAACTGCAGGTGTTTGCAATCGTCCTTCACGAAAATGTCGCCCTTCTTCAAGTGAGTGTAAGGGACAGCGTCTTCAGTGCAGGTGCATTTACCTTCATGCTTTTCCAAGTTATCACACTTGGGGACCATGACCTTCCGCCTCCCCATCATTGTCGTGCAGCTGCGACAAACTACGCCAACAATATCACCGTCGGCATTAAAGTCACCCTCCGCCTAAGCGAATTTGCACGCCCAGACTTCTTGCCACCTCCGAGTGATAGTATCGACCGCAGTCTTCAAGCGTTTCCGCCCCGATGTCCCAGTTTTTTTGGCCCTCTTTCCTGCTTGATTACCCTCGCCATCGTTGCCAGGATCGGCATTTGGAGAGACAACAGTGCGCTCCGAAGTTGGACAAGTGCGGGCCGCAGGATGGGAGAGAGACTGCGACAAACGCGTCTCGGAGACGTGGGTGACCTCCACCTCCAAACGCTCAATCGGATCAGCATTCAAAGGCAGGTACTTGCCCAAACCGCTTGTATTGCGGCTTGAGCCGAAAGTTTTCACGCGAAAGTTATCCGGGAGTTTCAAGCGCAGCGCCATTGATAAAAAGACTACACCCTAACACCCCATAGACACAGTACCACAAGTGCAGCCAAAAAAAATGCAAAGCAAGAGGCCACACCGTAAACTAAAAACAAGAAGGATGGTATGATATGAAACGCGAAAGGAAGAGTAAACCAGCAATCGATTGAGAAGAAGTCCAGCAGCGCGAAGACACAGCCAAAGTGAGCGACAGAGCAGTGAGAAATTGAGAGCAGAAATCACCAAAGGATGTTCGGATGCCACTCTAACGACACGGACCAGAGCTTAAA
This sequence comes from Pseudisothecium myosuroides, assembly GCA_951799445.1. Lineage (NCBI taxonomy): Eukaryota > Viridiplantae > Streptophyta > Bryopsida > Hypnales > Lembophyllaceae > Pseudisothecium > Pseudisothecium myosuroides. The sequence goes on along the minus strand of OX637288.1, from coordinate 4,264,664 downwards.
TTCTCCATGAAAGAGCCATTCAATCACCAGAACACCGCCTCCATTTCCAAATTGCAAGGAATGCAGAAATCAGGAGCTCTGATCCTCCCAGTCTCTAAGAATTCCACCGCAGCGAGAAAGTGGCGCAGTGGCGTCTCTAGAATCTAGTGCACAATGAAACATTTAGAACATAGATGATACGTTGCACTACTGCAGAATTCAAATTTGAAAATGACGAAGGAGGGAAACGAGTTTCAAGAACAAAAATGATTAAGGAACCGATTCCCAAAATCCGCAACCAGCATCTGCAAACTCCAGAGCGTCAGAACTGAGAGCAAACCCAAGGCCACCATTACTACTAAACAGGTACAAAACTCATGGTGATCAATGCGAAACTGAGTCTGGTTAGGGAGGGAGATGAGGCTAATCCCCCCCAAGCTCCTAAATCCTAAGGCTTAATCTCCAGCTAATTCAAGCCGTTGGATGCAGCCGCCCAGCTACTCGATCAACGGCCCACGTCGCAGGATGGTGACTCCTTGAAAACTTCAGGGAAGATGAACGCTATTTTAGATTTGGCCACATCTGCGAACTGGCGAGGTCCTGTAAGCGGCTCTATGCATTTTGGCTCAAAATGTCTTTCAGGACATCATTTTCACAATGTACATGTAGAACTCAATTTTTTTTGGTAGAATTTGCGCGCAAATTAGCCAGTTTAAAGATCATTGGTTGTGTACTCATGCAGACTTAGCTTATGCATGACTCTTTTAACCTTGAAGGATCAGGCGTTCTAATTTTAACCCCTAAAAGCCCGAGGCCTTTTTGGTTTTAACAACATCATTGCTTTTGAATTGTTATAGATGTTGTACTGTACAGTCGGGTACTGAAAGCTTACAAACTGCATTTTTTATCCATTCAAAGATTTGTACACAATATAGAATAAAATAAGCTTCTTTTATCTTGCATAATTTTCACTCAATTCTTACCCAATCCCAAGAAGCATACCAAATTTCAGTTTCAAAAATGTAAAATTCCATTTTTGGTGAACTTTTGAAGTCAATTTTTGTGTTTTTTCATAATATTTTATTGAAAAAAATTGGTGGTGAATTTTCTTAAATCAATTGCATGGATACATAGGAAACATCCATACGCACATCTTTCATATTAAACACACACCTTAAGTAATAAAAATATGATCAATGAAGAGTTCAATGAAAAGTGTCGTATGACCAAACTTTGAAAATTATGTTTACCATAAAAATACCAATTATAATCCACATTTTATAAAAAAAATTCAATGGCTTACAAAGGCAGTTTGTAAGCTTTCAATACCCAACTATACATGTCAAAGAGTATAATGTTTTAGTCATCTGGGTTGAACCGTCTACTAAAATGCTTCTCAATCACTCATTACTTCTTGGATTGATATGAAATTTTAGCCACACAAACTAGACTAGTATGCGCAACTTTCCCAAAGACAATTATTGAAAACGGACACTCTATGAAGAAGAAACAAGCCGCCGAAGTTCACTATAATCCAAAAAATTAATGTCCAAATTTTGAACTTCAAATTGTTCCCATTGAAACATTCAAAACAACTTGGATTAACATGAAAATTTTACCACAATATTTAGACTTCAAGAAGAACATAATCCAACAAAATTTTATTGAAAACTAATATTGGATGAAGGAAATACAAGCTCCCATTTTGCAGCCATCAAATGTAGTTTGGTGAACTCAAATTGAACTTGTGAACTTTGATGGGCTTCCAAAAAATCAGTACATCTTGGATTGATTTGAAAATTTTACCACATACTAGAAGAGAGAGCACAAATTTCCTAATAAATTTTTATTGAATTTGGACATTGGATGCAAAAGTTACAACACTTTGAATTGGACTTGAAACTATGAGAGGACACTTTTGGTCCCTTGGGGTGTTTAGGGTTTAAAAGACTAGGCGTTCTAATTTCAAACAATGAATGAATGAAAACACATTCCAAGCACATAAAAATGAGTTTTTTCACCCATTGATTTTTTTGAAGATTCTTGTGCTAGTTCTTTAACATTTGTATATTATAGATTTTGAAGTCTTCCCTTTCCAAATATTTTATTATTCAATATGTATTGGTGCATCTAGCTTTGAAAAATGATCCCTTCAAAAAATGACTTGAATAAAAAAGTCAAAGTAAAATCTTCAAAAATCAATATGATTCAAACTTAACATTTTGAATTTAGAAGAAAAAAATTCTTATAAGAATCACAAATATTCAATTTGCAACCAATTTAGAAAAAAATTCCAATTTTTGGCTTCAAATTTTATTGAAAAATATTGGAATTTATACTGGATGATCTAATCATATGGATTATGATCTATATGAATCATATTTTACAAGTATTGTTGTAGAATCATCATTAAATTGCTCTTCTAAATTGCATTTTATAATACATCTTTACAGTTCTGGAAATTCGGATTGCTACTAAAGGACAATTGTTTGAGATTATTTTTTATACAAGTACAAGAAGATTGAAGATCATTGGATACAATCCAATGTGTCAAGTGAATTGACATTTTTGGGCATTAGCATCATAGTTGAATGTCAATAGTTAAAAGTGAAAGCACGATTGAAAACATAGATTCTTTAGAGTTGCCAAGAATATCCTATACTGTTGATTCAATCAGAAGTCCTAAATTTTCATTTATACAAGTACCAAATGCATTTTTAAAGTTCCAAATAATTTCTAAATGTATAAATGTTTATTTTTTTGTTAATTTCATTAGAGATGGGTGTTATAGAATGTATGAAGACATACTGAGGATGTGACTAAATTTATGGTATTAAAAAAGAAATATAAAATTTGTTATAATGGTTTTAGAATTTAACCCCTAAAGTTCCATGACTATGTTTTCACCAAAAAAATTCAAAATCTGCCATTTTTAGTACAAGTACCAAACTTTTGAAAAAGAAACTTTTTTGACACATGTAACCGTAGGATCTTATAGTAAACTAGTTTTAGAAGATGTGGAAAAAATTTAAGAATTTTCCATCATGCAGATTGGAAGATATTAGCATTTGAATTGGCAAAAATCCTTTTTTTGTCCCTGCAAAAAACTAGGCAGTTGCACTTCACAAGGTCACATTTGTATGAAAAAATGTCCAAAATGGTGGTACTTCTTTGAATTATTTTTCCTAAACAAGTTGGCTACATGCTTAAAAAATTTCAAATCATTTGGAATTGTACAACATATACAAAAAAATAATAAGTAGAAAGAAGTAGAGCATGATCCAAAATACTAAATTGTTAAGAATTTAATTATGGAATTGAAAATGTCAATCCCAATGGTTGTAATGTTATAGTAAACAACCTACATCCTATAATTTTATTTTTTTTCAAAAAATATTAGAAATTGAGTTAAATAAACAACTTCAAAGTTTATTTCAAAGTAGAGAATCCATAACTACCCGCAAACTAAAAAACCTCATAACTTTTGATTCATTGGTCGAAATGGAACGATTTAGAGCTTTCCACGTACACATAACTCTAGAAAACCAATTTCAAATTTTCATTTTTGAAAAAAGTGATTTTTTCTGATCAGCCCGGACTGCCCAGCTACAAAAAAAGTAACATATTAGAGTTATTCGTAAAGTACCCAAAACCGGGGTTTAAACCCCGCAATTTTGTGAAAAAGCAGGTTTGAGCAAATAGTCAATACAAAAGTGGGTATCAAACTTTCTTAAGCACCCAAATCGACCAAAAAGAAGTTTGGTCCGGACTTTGCCTGCGGTTTAGTGGTCACCTGTGGGGTCGTCCGTCGGAGGAAATTTGTCTGAAAAAGTCCCCTCCAAACTGGGGGGGACTTTACGAATAACTCTATTAGGCCATAACTTTTGACTCCTATCTCCAAATGTCATGAAATTTAGTGCATATGAAAGATATTCCTTGCGCACACCTTCTATTAAAATTTCAACTTAAAATATGGAAACCTCTAGTCACACATACCTACCCCAAATTTCTATACAACCAAAAAATGTATGCCGGTCCTTTAGGGTATAATCCCTAAAAGACCAGCCTGCTATTTTTAGCAATATAGCGACAGGAAAAATAATTCAAAGAAGCACAACCATTTTGGACATTTTTTCATACAAATGTGACCTTGTGAAGTGCAGCTGCCCTGTTTTTTGCAGGAACAAAAAAAAGATTTTTGCCAATTCAAATGCTACTATCTTCCAATCCGCATGGTGGAAAATTCTTAAAATTTTTCCACATCTTCTAAACCTAGTTTACTATAAGATCCTATAGTTACATGTGTCAAAAAGATTTTTTTTCCAAAAATTTGGTACTTGTACTAAAAATGGCAGTTTTTGAGTGTTTTTGGTGAATACATAGTCATAGAAATTTAGGGGTTAAGAAGGCCTAGACCAAGTCTGTACTCTATAGGGTTGCAAACCTTGAGATTCATTAACTTCTGAACTGTGATTACATTTTGCTTCATATTTTTGAAGAAGTTAGTGTGGAATAGCTCACATATTGCAACTATTATATTCATGCTTTTACTTTTTCTTCACTCATTCTTGTGCTGTGCTATGGCTTTGTGAATATAAATGTGCCTAACACTGACTCAGCTTCGTGAGTCACTGTATCATTTGACACGTCGCCATAATTCAGCCCGGAGCAATTCCTACATTACTATGACTCTTAAGTCTTAACGAGACCTTCTTTTATGCAAGTCGAAATGGCAGAACGGCACTAAGTCGTGGATGCACGTCCTTACTCATTAAACTTCATCCACGCGTGTTGTGGCTGCAGCAACCCTCTGACAGTCTGAAAAAATTAACTGTGTGCTTCCTACTGTCAGAATTCAGCAAGCGATGGGAGGCAAGTCAGGCAACGCTTCAGAGCTCATGTTACTAAGTCAAGGACTGAATCGAAAGCGGTCAAGGACTGAACACGGTCACACCGGTTTCTGCCACCCAGTGTCATAAAGACTGCGGAAATAACACACTAGCTGTCAGTCTGTGAGAATGGGTGATTGGCTTCACTGCAAAACCGTGTGTGCCGATCGTCCTTGAACTCCTGTTGCCCATGTGCAAGTTAAGGACTAGCAATTTAGCTCACGAACATCGCCGCTTGCCCTTCAAGTCCTTCGTTGAGACACTCAACAAGCAGCAAGAGCGCGCAGCAGCGCGGTCAGTGTGCTTCTTCAAGTGATGCAGGGCAAGCTATGGTGCAGCTGACAACCTCTGAGGAAAACGATGCGGACCTTTTGGGGCAAGTATTGGTGCTACATGCCCTCGGCTGATAGCAGGTGAGCACACCAGACTGGTCCGCTTTCGAAGCTCGCATCGATATAGAGCTTGAATGGGATGCACTACTTGATTCCGAGCTTCTCGATTGTTTCTCCAGTCATGTTGGTACTGCTATTGTATGATACGTCAAAAGTATAGCTGATATGTTCGAGAATGTGCATATAGTAACAGTACTCTAGCTACACAGAACATCGTCCTTGTTGGATCTGAGAAAATCCTGGGAAATACTTCAAGGACATGCAAGAACAGTTGTAGTCTCAACGTGAATCGAAACTGAAAAGTTCACCCTGTTCATGATACAGTAAGGATAATTATTGCTAGTGAGGCACACTATACATTGATTGAACTCGAGCTTGTGAGTATGTGACTAGGTCACTCTAGTAGTAAAAGCCGATCTTCTTACTTCGTCTCGAAACTTCAAGCAATCTTCAAATTCCAGCTCTCGCTCTGCACTTCAATCCCTTCCTCACTCGAAGTTGGAGTACATTTTCGGCGGCAAGCTTGATCGTCAAGATTCAACTTGTTGAGTTGTAGTCGATCAATGCTGACGAATCAGTGTATCGGGTTGATCAGTCTGTGCAGGCCTGTGGATAGCAAGAGACAAGGAACATCGCGTAAATTTTCTTTACGAGAGTTGCAATCAGCTACCAACAATTTCAACTATGACAACAAGCTTGGGGACGGGATAATTGGTAGCGTGTACTGGGGTCAACTGCCGAGTGGCGAGGAAGTAAGGCTTACTATTTCAGATTTAATCATTTTGAAGTTCAATACCTTTTGGCTAGCTGTGGTCGCGCTAATGTCGAAAGAAAGGTGAAGCTAAGCCTCGATGGACTACAGCAGCTTGAGGCCACCTTCTGCACATTTTTGCCGAGTAATTATTTAAAATTAGAAGGCTGATTTGGCACTTCATTTTTCATTAATAAGTTACTTGGCAATTATAAATTAATTTTTCTTAACATTTGGCAACCCTTCAAATAATCTTGGAAGTTGAACAGCTTTTCTTCTTCATTGCATATGAAAGTGATAATCATGTCTTTCAATGAACTCATTACTTTTCTTTGTGTCCCTGCTTTGGTGCAAAGTTAGAAGAATGAATTTGGATTCTGCATTATCTAGTGGACATGCATCTTTTCGAACATTTTGACTTAGTTTCTTTATGTTTAATTTTCCTTGGATTCAGCAAAATGGCTTATTAATTCCCCAAACCATTCCATTCGCCTTCAAGAATTTTAATTATTTTTCGCCAAAGGTGATCTCAGCCTACGGTATTTGCAATTGCCAGTGCGAGCTTCAGTGACAAAGTTACATACCTCCATAATGCAAGATCACTAAGTTTAGCTCCGTGAGCTCTTTATGCAGATTGCAGTGAAAAGGTTGAAAGTGTGGAGCACGAAGACAGAGAGGGAATTTGCTGTCGAAATTGAGATTCTCGGTCGAGTGCGACATAAGAATTTGCTGAGCTTAATGGGATACTGTGAGGAAGATCAGGAGCGCTTAATCGTGTATGATTACATGCCGAACTTGAGCCTCTTCTCGCACATGCACGGCCACCTTGCGGTTGACTCCACCTTGGATTGGGACCAAAGAATGAAGATTGCAGTCGGTTCCGCGGAAGGTCTTGCGTAAGTAAATCGAAACTCAACCTTGCCGTAAACTCACCGAACTTGGACCATCAAGATGTATTTTCATTCTGATTTGATGCTCTCTGCTTTCTGATGCACAGCTACTTGCACCATTACGCCAAGCCCCAGATCATTCATCGAGACATAAAAGCCAACAACATTCTGTTGGACGACAAATTCAACCCAGTAGTGGTGGATTTTGGCTTGGCCAAGCTCATTCCCGAAGGCTCCCCTCTCAAGGGCATCTCTGGATACTCAGCTCCGAAGATCGGTTCAGGAAAAGTCTCAGAAAGCTGTGATGTTTTCAGCTTTGGAATACTACTCATGGAGCTCATTAGTGGTAAGAGGCCAATCGAGCGAATTAACAAAGAGAAGCAAGCAATCATGAAATGGGCTAGGCCATTAGTACTGCAACGCAAATTCCATGAACTGGTTGATCCAAAGCTCGAAGGAAAGTTTGACAAAAACGAGCTGACCAGACTAGTTCAGGTAAATTTTTGCATTCTCCAAGAAATTCCTTCTGCTCTTATTCGGTGTTTCAGTGTTTTTATCAACAAAATCTACTACTCGTCCTTGGCAGGTTGCAGCTCTCTGTACAGATATTTTACCTGAAGAGAGACCCTCCATGCAAGATGTGGTGGAGATACTGAAGGACGGGGCTAAAGATATCGTCAAGCCTCCAGTGCAGCATGGCAGCGACGGTTTGCGTCTTCATGAAGCTATTCTTTGCAGCTCACATCCTGTAGGTACTGATGTTAACACCATACTTGTCAGCAAAACCAGAGTAATTTGATTTCCCTTACGTAAGCACAGATTTAAATATGTGATTGCGATCGTTAGAATTGCAACACGTAGAATGTCCATCACAGTAATATCTGAATAAATACGTGCAGTTCTGCCTTTGCTTTCTGAAATTGCACATCATTGAAAACTACGTTACCTAGACAGAACTAGAAAGAATACTGTGCACAAGAATAGAGATCAGTAAATACATCAATACCCAAGTACAACAACCGACAAATACTGCAAATTAAAAAATTAGCAGGCTTTCAACAAATAGGTTAATAAAATTATGAATAGGGCAAAACCGTATATTGACTGAATGAACAACTCGACACAATTAGCAAAACGTCAGCCTCAGGACAACTTGACAATTTAGCCAGAGCTTTTTCCTAACTAAAGCATTAAGAGTGGCTCCTCCTAGGGCTGCTACTCAAGCAGTGATCAGACATAAATAAGTCCGTCTTCAAATGCTCACAAGTACAATGTCATACGACATTCACGAGTGGAACATCAGCTTGTCAAACTAAAACAAGACAACTCAATAATTAACCCATGCAGGCAGAACCAGCTGCGACGAAACTAAAGCCTCCTCTCATTTCTCTCCTCTCACTTACATTTACGCTGATTGAGGTGGCATATCACCTCCTCATTACAAAAACTCTAGAACCCCGTCTGTACTTACGGCTAGATGGCTCACGGTCTCATATTCTCTATGGCCCCTAAGCTAGAGCTACAATGACAGCACCAGCAGGATCTAGTTAGCACTTTACTTTGTAACAATGCATCAGATCCCGTGTTCTGATAAGAGTGCCCACGGAGCCCTAAACATTAATCTGAAGACGAGATCCCGGGATCCCTATATCAGGGGTGGCTACGTGAAACCCTTCGAGACCCACCACTTAACAACCATAACCAGAATGTGAGGGCCAGGACTAAATTGCAGGCCACATCGATTCTGGTGTTGGTAAACTAGGGTAGATCTATATTTTCCTCACTGTTGACAATTTCTTGACGGGACAGCCACACTTGAAAGAGCCATATGCATCCAAGTGTGCAGTACCCGTTAAGTGATGACATATGAGCAGGATTAGCATTAGATTCCTCCTAATAAGTAGGAGACCAATCAGTCGGTGACTTGCTCAAAGAGCATAAGTTTTCTGCAACTTCTCACGCAGTGGGCCATCCAAGACTCCGAAATACTGTTCCCAAGAGCTGGATTGAGATAGCATCTACAATACCCACGAATTTTTGGTCAGGTTGATAGATCAAAGGCAAAAAATCATATTTTTTGAAAGAAGTCCTAACATCCACGTTACCAAACAAATCCATGCTTGCAAAGCATTTACATACCTGTTTGTATCCGTGTAATACTTGCGCAATTTCTGACGAAAGTTCTTTACTGCGGATCTCCTGCATAAGCCAAAAGCTAGATATGTAAATAAACAGAGAGATCAACGATTCTATCACAACTAATTTGCAGTAAAAATCTCGAGAACAGAGAAAAACAGGCGACATGCAGAACAAACGGTTCAGAAAAAAAAAGATCAAATTCAAGAATCAAATTGGCAAGTATCATGCTGTCCATTGTGGTCGGCCCAGGGACAAGACGAGTCAAGTGTGCTTACATGCCAGCTACCAATAGCTTCACACATGGCTACGAAGGAGTTCACAGCGCCACTAGGGTTAAGCCGTACCTAACATCCGACAAATGAAACGATTAGGAAAACATGCTGTTTGTAAATTTCAAACTTATCATGACAGAAAACCTCTCATAAAATACCATAGAAATGAGGATATTTCATCCAAGCATTGCTTCTAAGGTATTATCAATACTGTAATTGTGATACTGGATGAACTGGATCTCCACTGTGAATACCATTGCGCACAAGCCTCGAAAAGCATCCTCCTTCTCAAAATCATCTCGAATCCTGTTCAGAGAAAATAGTGAGTACCGGGAATCCTACATCAATGAACAATAGACAGCCTTCATTTAAGAGGTTGAATACAATCTAGACTGTACCATGTCCACAAGGATCTACAAACTACTTGAAACATATCAAGTAAAAACTAGAGAACTTGCTCCAAGAAAATTAAATCCCTCAGTAAGGGTAGACACTCACGTGCAAAGTGCACGGCACCAAGGCTGCATAAAATGCTCCATATGAGGAGCAACAAGCTCCGGACACACCCATCCCAGCCTTCCTAAAGTGATGGCACTATTCTCCAAGAGTGACTTATTAAGACCCTGCACATGTGCCTCATTGAGTCAATTATCTGCAAGATGTTCTGATGGCACAGACATTAGGAAAGAGTCATATAGATCCTCTACACTACATCAACGACAATACTGAAGCAACAAGCAAGTCGATGATTCAAATTACCTCAGTATTTGAAAGGATAGGCACCAAAGATGAGATCACAGTCAACACGATGGGCGAAATCTCTTTCCTAACCTGCATTGTCGCAACCATTGTGAGCAACTCAATTGTGAGCAACTCAATTGACTGGCATCACACTAAAATATCAACTTATCATCTTCATGTGAAATCGCTCGTATACAAAACAAAGACAGACGGGCAAAACACAAGAACCCAAGTGCGCAAAATGGAAGGCATGCTAACGTCGGAACATATATCCTTGGTAAGACTCTCAGAACACCCAACCCTACAGCATATATAAATGGGAAAATAAACAACAGGGCTAACCTTGATGGCCACTTCCCCAATAGCCCAGCAAGCATTGTTTGCTACGGAAACATTCTCTTTTACATCGTGACCCTGCCATGCAAAAAGGAATGACAAGTAAGGATGAGTAATGAACAGAACGTAAAGCAAACGATAACAGAACCAGAGTATCACATACATACAAGAACACTTACAATATCTCTAAAAGTAATTTTCTTACCAGCTGCTTGGCCGCTAAATTAAGAAACTCTGCAAGTCGGGGCTGCAGATGCACAGCGCAAGCCTGTTGATTGCCAAAGACAGTCAGTCGTCAGCACAGATGGTCCCATTTCTAAATAAAATATGAACAAGAGACAACTTGCCAAGACGTTCCGGATGATTCAAATCACTTCAGAACACCATTTTTGACGAGTTCTCATGTTGAAGGGGAAAATTCCGAGGCATTAGCTTCGTACCTTCACCAGATCACCCAATAGGGCCAGAGCACTCTGACGCACATCGGGGGCTTCATCAGCACAGCATTGCAGTAAGAGATCCCGAAGATCGCTTCTAGATACCTGCATAAGGAACTCCAAAAATTTCAGGAATAGAGCAAGACAACCAACAAAGTATATTATCAATAAGCAAATCAGCAAACTACTAAAGTCATGGCGGCTAAGGACCATATACGATGCAGTTAGCTGGAAAATAATAAAACTGTCACCTATTGACTTTGGCAAGGGATCAAGTGCATGATCAGATTTAAGAAAGAGCCTATTTCACACAAATTTACAGACTGTGTGTGAATGCAATTGCATAGATGAAAGGTCTAAGAAACCGTCACTCAGCTTGACAATTAGCTGCATAATACGTACCAGGCTCTCAATGCTGCTGCCAAGGCCTTCTGCAAGACCTGATAGCAAATCTAAGGAACAAACTATAAATTCTTTGTCATAATTTACGCCTGCCCTCTGTGGATCCGCCTGCGTAAAGAATACCCGCACATCACTTTCGACGAAGTTTCACCGTGACGTGCATATTAAGGTGTGAAAATGATGGAAATAATGTTTTGGAAGTTATAGAAAACCATCCGACATGAACATGAGGGCAAAACAAACACGGATGAAAAATAGATCCTGGTAATAAACCAACTTCGTAAACGTGCGCTCTTCCCAGACTCAGATTAAATCAATTGGATGCAGAGAATCTATTTCCATTACTAGCGAAGAACTACGAATCTCTATAGATGTACAAATGGGCATGTCACGAATACCTTAGCAACTTCATGTGTGCGAATAAGATTGATGCACCTCACAAACACAGGCTCAGCGTACTGAGTGAAACCTGGTCCAAGTGCCTGGCAACATCATGGATAGACGTAAGAAACTAAAAAGATTAAACTAAAACCTATGCTACAAAAATATAATAATCAAGTTCAATTCAGCATTCACATATGACAAAACGGATCTAGAAATCAAACGCTCCACTTATCCAATTTAGTATAAGATATTCAAATTATTCGAGTAACGTAACAGAATATCCAAGTATCCAAGATCTAAAGGTGATTTTTATCCAAACCGCCAACAAAAGCACCCTCTACCAGCTGGATTAGCCAGTGCGACCGTACCTGAGCTATTGAAGTAAAGCACTCGAGCAAAGGGAATAAATCCTTGTCATTATCTGGCAGCAGCTGCCACTTCGAGATCAATGGTGGCATCAAGATTTCCAAGTATTTAGGCTGCAGGCAGATATGGCGGATGGTATGAACATGCATGCAAACCCATTACAAAAGAACACGATCCATGAAAAACGTTCAAAACTACTCAAAATCTAGTTACAGTCACTGGCATGCTAGACCCTGTGACACCACTTACATTGTTGAGCTCACTGCCCACAGCATCCGCTAGTGTGCCAATTGCATCATACAAGATACGCAAATTTCGTCTCTGCAACAAAGAAAATCAGATCCTCAAGACAGGATGACACAAATAGTCGGATATAACACGAGATTCATAAACTAAATAGTAATAACAAGTGCGCCTGCTTTGTCGGATGCTATTAGCACCATATTTCCATAATTATCAATTTATGGCAGCCTTGAGTGTATACCCACGTAGTGTAAATCCATTCAGTATTATTACAAGAGAACCGAACATATTTATTCCGATGACTCCAGAGTCGGTACCTGATAAGTTCCAAAGGCGTACATAAGGTGCTGAAGTATGGGTTCAAGCCTAGGTGCTAAGTCTTCAGCAGCCTCCTGCAATTTGGGCGTCAATCATGGAACTGTTAAACAACAGAGACGCACTTGTTGGCAACAACAATAAATTAATACAATGAGCTTGCGTTGTCATGTTGCCAAATAGGCCACAAAGTACTTTTGCCCACTTGCTTACAATCAACAACCAAATGATAAAATGGGGACACAATGAAACAAATACCTCTTCAAGAGTGGCAAATGCAGAACACGCAGCCTCCTGGACGCGTTTATTAGAATCCAGGATTCTCCGAAGCAATCCTGTGAGTATCGCATCGAATTGTAACTGCCCCTCTGCAGATTGTGCGACCTGATTTACAAGAGATTCAACACAGCTCACTAAAACCACACATGAACTCAAAGGCAGACACGAGAAGTATCCAGTACTCAAATATTACTATCGCAGTCTCTTCTACCAATTCTTCACAGTGATCATAGATTTAATGGAAAACCAGCATATATCCACGTACGTATTTTAGCCAGAAAATACCTGAACTATCCATTTGCTGTAGCGAGATAGGGTCCAACAAGATATACTCCGCACAAGTGGCCGTACATCCTCCATAAATGATACAAGATATACTACAATCTGAACAACAAAAGCCAAAAGCAACCAGATTATTGGTAGCAGGTTCTTTCATTTGGTCAAGCTTTGAACAGCCATTTCCAAGGTCCCATGAGAACAAACTAAATGACTTAAATTTGAACATCAGTATCTTGATACAAAACTTTGGGTCCCTCACTCAAGTGACCAAGCTTGACTACCAAAGACTGTCAGATAATTAAGCCAAATAATAACCAAGACATATATGAGCGTTCAACGCCAAGCCATACCACCATCAAACATCTGACGGCAAATAAAAATACAATATAAAGCACATATCTCCACTTTGTCTAACCTGAGCTAGATGGGGTAACAAGCCTGAAATACAGCCCTCCGCAACAGCACCTAGAGCTAAAATCGCAGCCTCCTTCTCTTCCCATGCCGAATCCTTCGAAGTGGAAAGCCTCACCTTCATAGCGTAGCAGTTACTTATGAGAAACAAGATACCATTAGCTTGCAAATTTCATTATAGCAACAAAAACTGGATCAGCATGTACCTGAACAAGAGGCATGAGAACTGGGAGAATTTCATCCCCAAATACTGTTGATAATATATCTAGTCCAGCAGCACTACATTTCCGCAAATTCCAGGAGTTAATAATGTCATCATCGTCATCATCCTGCACTCACGAGGTGTCATAGGAAAGGAATGTTAGAGAAATTGGTACTTGAATATGCAATCCACCGTTCCAGAAAGACTGGGACATATCATGATATATAACACAAAACTCTGCTGTAACCACTACAGCAACAGCCTCACAGAGATCTTGCTAATGAACTCTCCTAAAACACTTGGGATATTTCAACATGTGCAACAGGCATAATTACGGATACATGTAATTTACTTTTCTAAATGCCGCTTGACCAACCACGCTAACAATCAGAAAGTGAAAATCAGGCCTGAAGAGGGAACAGCGGGTTAAGAAGGGTTGCACGAATGCTAACCTCGTCCCCTTCAGCACCATCGGCAACCCCAACCATTCGTGATTGATGAAATCTTGGCTTAATATCCTGATGAGAAATAAGCCCATCAGATATTGAAACGATTTCACGATCGACTATACAGTGCCAGAATTTCTCTACAAGTCTACCAGTCCTAGATTGCAGCCAGCGGGAATAATAGCCTCAGGAATCAAAATCATGGGCTGAGACATTTTTAAGTCCCAGATGATATTATGATACAGAATAGAGGGACACTCAATACCTGCTCTCTGTCAGGTGCATTCTCATCCTCCTGAAGATGCACAACAAAACTGACAAAGGTTAGAGAGCAAACAAGAGTGAAAACTGGAAAGCTTTCTTGCCAAAAATGATAAAATATTGAGGAACAGAGGAGGTCTGATCTCAAGAGAATAACTCAGAATTCTAAGAAAATTGAATCACCAAATGTAAAACTTATAAGGGCACATGATATCTTACATCCCCATCTTGCAAAGCTTCATCGTCGTCCGCATATGCCATATTATCCAATAAAATCTACGACATCCAAAATTGGAGTCAACGGCAATCAATGGACAGTATCCATGCGATGCATGCGGCCTTCATTGAAAGCTAATGCTTGATGTGAAATCATGCACCGAAGTTAAAAGCACGGTGAGAATGCTACAGTCAATCACAAAGCAGAAGAAATTACACTGACTTACATCAATAAGGCGTGGTAAAAACCCTCGAAGCATTTCTGGAGGCAGCTGTGCTTCACAAAATGCAGACCTATAGATATCTTAAGTTAGTTTCTCTTATTCACATACAGTTGGGGACTGGACACGACTTTCAGGTTGCAGCCATTTTCCTCTATTCTGGTGTAACACCAAAAGAACATAGGGCCAACTTAGAACTGAAGTGTCGAAAATGGGGCTCTAATTGCAAATTCTCAGCGTACCAGAACTCACAAGCCTCCAACGCCACTTCCCTATCAGTATCTTTATTGGCTTGTAGCATGTACTCAATCACATTTGTCATGTGAGGCTGCACTCACCATTAAATATGTCACTAAATATATAATAATGATAAAATAAAAGTGAAGGCCTTAATGACAACAGCAGATCATAAATCTGAACCTAACATTACCCATACACCGATCATGAGTCAACACATGGAAATACTATCCAGCGCATAGTCACCTTATTACGTTTTCAAACTAGACGCTCATCTAGACTCTTTAACAAAGTTCCGAACTGATGAAACTTAGCGAAACTTAGGGATGCTGCTCACATACCTGCAGGGCATTAGGCTGCACTTCCAACAATTGCACCAAAGCAGCGCAAACCTTCCAAATTTAAGAGGAAAATCAGAAAACATGCATTGTCCTGTGTTCCAATAAGGAACTGGTAATCAATCGATACAAAGTGCGGAAGGACAATATCATTGATACTAGTCAATCCGCAGAAAGAGGATTCTAAAATATTTTTATGCAGACGCAACCAACACTGAACACCTATATCGTGATTGTGTTGAAGGGTTGAACAAACTCCGAAACGGAAAGGAAAGGCACAAAAACTCCACGCATACCAATTTTCGAACATCCCCGGAACTATCATTCGCTAATGAAAACAAGCCTTGCAAGTATGTTCCCATGTTGATAAAAAGTGCCTGCAATCAAAACTTACGTGTAAGAAGATGCACGCACATGTTACGACGTAATGTAGACACAATTCTCTAGAGGAAAAAATCAGCAACCATTGACAAAAGCCATGGATTAAGATTCAAATTGCAAGTAGTAGATAAGTATTTCAAGTTAAATACATCTTCAGTGTGAACTCACAATTTTCAACTTCACTCAAAACTAGTTACCATGGTCACCGTTCATATAATTTTTCATCAAAAGATAAAGAAAGAATCAACTTACAGCAGGCAAAAGGACGATAAATTGGTTAACAGTGCCCAATGCCAATCTTCGCAACACAGCATGTTCTGAAGCAAAAAACTGTATCAAAACTGACAATTGTTAGAAGTTACAATGATCAAGTAGGGAGAAATGCTCTTACAATATTAACATTAATTATTAACAAATAACTTCCTCAACGTAAGAGGTACAAGAACTTCATCCATACCTGAAGCAATCTAGGAATGAAGATAGCAATAGGGCGCTCTGCAAATCCAGGCACCTCCGAGTCAAGCATTTCGGGTAAATCCTCTGAAATCTGCACTTTCACCCCAGCGACAGTCAACTATCTCTGGTCTCAAGATTCCGCTAAAAGTCAACTTGTATCCCATCGTCCTAATCAGCATTGTTCTTGCAGTGACGAGAAACTCTTTCGGTAACTCAATCCTCCTTCTTTTAGACACAGGCAGACTCAATGACGGATAACCAACATTTGCAACCCTAATCATATTTTAGCACAGGCTCGAAAAGAAATCTGAGAATGAAGATCACGACACCATATTCTGGTGATCAAGAAAATCCGATTCTAAAATTCCAGTGTGTTATAATTTTTAGGGTTTCCAGACAGATATTTGCAAGTAAATGTCACTCAGATGAGGCTAATCAATTTCGGCAGCCAGTGCACCGAGACCTCAAATGTTAACTTGAGGGAAGAGACTACACCTTGAAAAGAGCACCAAGCGCACCCTCCATGTGGTTATAGTCATTGCTGTCAAGGCATTGAACTAGTGCCTGCAGAACTTCTGGCCAACCCTGAAAACCCCCGTGCTGCACCACAACACTCACTATAGTACCAACAGTTGTTCGTACCCCAAAATCCGGGGACCCAAGACAGGGCAGCACTTCCGCCTTAATATACTGAAGGTGAGAGGGTTGAATTAACTGATAATTGCTCTTCAAATTATTCTTCAAGAGCAATCCTGCCGCTTGACGAATATTGGCAGCGTCTCCCTGCCATTGAGAAGGTGTCAGAATCCCAATCCGGACCGATCAATTCTTCTCGAAAGTAACCCAAAACCGAAAACGGGGACAAACGCAGGAACAGCGAAGAGGAGTGCACAGTTTCCCCCGTGATGATACGACTGAGCAAAACTCGACAGCTCTACAGCGGTAATGCAAGCGACGTAACCGACGATTCAGGAAATACAACCTGATGGGTCCAAGGCCTACACTAGATTAAGCTCGCCAAACTTGCATATCAGTGTCCGGTCAACGTATTAACAGTGGACTAAAGGTCACGTAAGATTCTTTACAATAAGTTAGCAAGTCCAGGAGCAAACACACAAAAACTAGGTCAACCGATGGCTACACCCCTAGCAGTGAAACAAGTGCTCAGTGAACGAAACAATAAGGCGAGCAACATTATACACATTTACCATATGGAACTAATTGTAATGTGCAGCTAACGGAACAAAGTGCGCAGAATGCAATACATTGTGGAGAAAGACCTGAAGGCGAAAAATGTAAGGAATTCCATGGCATCCTAACGAGGAAGGACTTCGACATAACTGGCTTGAGAATTAAAACGCAAAATGAGGAGCACTCGTCCAAAATCCATCAACCCCCGGTATCCAAACCATTCGGAATTCTACTTCCGAATTCTGAGCTGCTGCAATCTCAATCTCAATCAACCCGCTTCCCAGGCATACGGGAATCGATACAAACCTCCGCACGACACAGAATGAAAGCGAGATAATTGTTGAAGTCCGGTAGCTGGCTGCATCGCTGATGCTGCTGCCAGATGCGCGACTGGTCCACCGTCGGCAACCTGTACTGCTCCAGCAATCCACATATCTCTTTCAACCCGTCCTCCTGCGGACGCCACACGGCAGTCGCCATGCCCCCTCAAAACCTAATCCAGGCACCCCCACGGAATCCCACGGAATCCCACGGAAATCCTGTCCCAATCCTGTCTCAATCCACCAACACACTGCGCCAATCGCGTGTGTCTACACGCTCCGCACAATCACGCCACAATCCAGCTGCTGCAGCGCGGCAATCCACCTCATGCTGCTATCGCTGCAGCCATCCTGCGGGCTGCGGGCTGCTGCGCCCAAGTCCGATCGCCGCGTGGAAACGTACCAAGGCAAGCGCGATCGAGATGAGATGATGCCAAGCTAATCTCTATCGAATTCGTGAGGTGAAAGTCAAGTGCAGCATGTCGAGGTCGGAATGGCACGGAGCAGCAGGGCTAGGGCTTCCGTCCGCGGCCTTGATCATCGTCTTCTTCGTCGTCGTCTCCTGCCTCCTCCGCGAATAGCAGGTACGGCGGTCGCCGTGTCCCGTCCAGAGGACGGAGAGTTTCCATCGGTCTGACCGATGGACGGAGGTCTGGTCAAACTGAAGGGCGGACTTCTATTGATTTAGACGATGCGGAATTAATAAGGATTGAGGGAGTTCGGTGCAAGGAGAGACCAGGAGTCGGCGCCCGTTTGTCGGTCGTAGCGGGAAGAATTGATTGGCTACGTGTGACGAACGACTTTCATCCGTGCCACTCGGCCTTGTTCCGGAAGATCATCCGCACTGAAAACTAAATGCGGTCTCCTTTGGAACCTGAAATATGGGAGGCAACCATTTCCAATCACTTAACCCCTAAATGCCCGAGGCACCAAATTTTGGTGTCGATAATACTTTGAAGTTAAATAAAACCTAACCAAGTTGTAACCAAGTTGCTATTTTTAGGAGTTTATATTTTTGAAAATTTCTTTTGGAAGTCTAGTTTTAGCATCAAAAATCCAATTTTGAAAATAATTGATTATGACTTTTCTATTCAAGATTTTGTGCAAGGGTGTCCATTGCAATCTTGAATTTCCATAGTGTTGAGTGTTCTTGGAAATGAGCCTCAAATACACTAGATCTTGGAGAAAAAATCACATTAGAAATTCATTTAAAAAAATTGTAGAGTAGATATAGAAAGGCCACAAATTGATTGGGGTTATGCATGTTAGGCCCTTTAACCTCATATTTTTTTTGGTGACCAATTTTTTAGATTTGACATGTAAAAAGAAGATTGAAAGACTTCAAATCACTTTCGCAATTTTAAAACTTCATAATCAAACATTATAATCTTTCAATCCATAAGTGATATTGTTGTGTTTACTTTTCCTATGTGATCTCTAACATGTCTAGTTTGAATTTATACGGTTACAATTCCAAAAAAATTGATACAACTTATCAAAATGTTGGTTTTTTATTCAATTTGGGATATATTCCTAAAATCTCAAAAAAAGCCTTAGGCATTTAGGGGTTAAGCAATTCTGACCATCTGCAAGGTAGATTTCTTCATTGGGTAAATTTTCACTTATGTAGAAATAGACAGCAAAAGGTTTCCAATATTTTTCAGATTTTTTTCCGCTAAAATTAGTTACTCGGAAATTTTTAATTAAAAATTATGTTCAACCCATACGGGTCTTATAGACCTTCCTATTTCCGACCAAGGGTTGGTTGCAAAATCCACCAAAGGTTGGTTGCAATATTGAAAGTCTTCTAGCCAATCACAATGCACCATAACTGCCCTGAGAACCACACCATAATTAATCATTGTTCATCTCCTCGTTCACAGAAAGAAAACATCTTACATAGCGAAAATGGGAGGGTGATCAGGAATGGGTTGCCTCCAATGGTAAGGTAAGGTAGGAGGCTCATAAATCGACCATCTAAGGGATAATGGACTTCTATAGGAATATTAGTAGAGCGTAACATTTTTCACATATTTTTGGTACTAGAAAGAGGAAAAAAATTAGTTTATTAACAATTTAAACTGTAATTTTTTGACTTAGGATGAATTAACTATGAATTTTCAAAGTGAAAGGTGCTAGGTAGCTATTGGATCATATACTGGACCAATTTCCAATGAAAATTAGCCTTTGAATGGAGCACTTCAAATTTAGGATTTTTCTATAATTTTGACTCTCAAAGAATGATTTACATCATGCTTTCATTTATTTTAGCCTTATGGGTGATTGCACAAAACACTTGTACTATTTTTTGTGACACATTGCATGCTAATTAGTTTTCTAGCCATAACTTTTGCGTTTTGACTCCAAATGACTCAAAATTCAAAGACAAGGTACTTATAACTATTATACACCTTGTTTAAATTTTTGGAATTTTTAAATGTTTATTATTTAACAATAGCCCCCAATTTTATGTTACACTTGCCAACTAGGGGGGGTGAACAAAATAGTATTCAAATAAACGAATTTGAAGTTGAAATTTGGAGGGGATGGTCTTGTGGTATACTTTTAGTTACTATTCATAGGATTTTTAAAAATAGTCAATTATGTGTTGTATAGAAGTTCACAAAATGAGCCTCTTTCTACTTGCATTTCAAACATGTAAAAAATGATTTTGGTGTGTTTTTGGTGAATGACCATCTCTACAAAATTGCTACAAAAAGGTCAATTTTTATTTTTTTGTTTAAATTTTTTCCTATGTTTATTAATTAAAACATTGAAGTATTTATTTTCTTAAGATTTGGCACTTTTCTAGCTCTCCTACTTAGAATATTTTTTAATGAATTTCCTTTGGTGGTTACCTTCATCTTAAAGGTGCATATATTGGCCATATATTTTTTTAAATTTAAATAAAAAATCCTAGTTTTAAAGTACTAAAGAAAATCATGAGTATTTATGCAAAACGCAAAAAAAATTTAGGTATTTTGTACAATCACCCTTACATAAATGTATATTTTACTCAAAGGGATTTAAGAACACAATTAAAAAAATCAAAAAGCGCATTGAACAAATTGTGATTCATTTTTAAAACTCTTTGCACTATTTATGGCAATTCTATAGGGCAATTCTAATTGCCTACTCACAATTCAAGTCTCCTACCGTAGGAGGTCCATAAAGCACCCAGACAAGAGCTAAAACTTAATTTGGGGAGGTTAAACTACTTGAAATATTTCTCAGTAAATTTTCCTTGAAAGACAAGTAGAATTGGCATCTAAAGCAAGTCATTTTGTATTTTTTGGAGCTTTAAGAAATTAGTTATGAGTTTTTGAAGTTGAAATGCAATGGTCACTAAAAGCATCCACCTCTTGAAATGTGCACTACTTGTACACTGCTGGTATAATGAAAAAGCAATAGTGTACATTTGGGGAGGTAGATATTTTTTGAACCCGAGTGTTTTATAGACCTCCTACCTTAATTTTTAGAACATATTTTACAATCCAAATATGTAACACAATTTCTTCTTTCCAATACTCCATGGCTATCCTATTCACCAATAAGAGATTAGAAATCAAGCCCATACAATTTTTACAAACACATTGTAGAATATCATAACATACTCTTAATCCCTAATAAAATTTCTTTTAGATCCAAAATGCTTTTGGGGTGTTTAAAGCATCCATAGAAAAGGATCAAATTTTGGTTTATTTCTCTCATTTTTTTGTGAGATTGGAAAATCAAATGACCTTCCAAGGAATCTAATTTTATAAAGATCAAAACAAACTTTTTAACCAAAGCATTGTTTAACTATGAAAATTTGCATACTTTTTCCTAACTTGAGGTTGTACTCAAATTTGAAGTCTTTAGATCTTTTTACAAAGTGGAATTTGAATTACAGGGCTTGAGAGCTTGAAAACTAACTACATTGTCAAAAGCTTGGGCAAGCTTGAAAAAACATTAAGTCGCTCTTTGCTTAGTCATATATCTCACACGTACTATACCTTTAGACCCCAATTTTTAGGCAAGGCCCTTGTACAAGTCAAGAATAGATCCTACAGTTTTAAATTCTAAAAAGTGTATTAATTTTTTTTTACAAACCTACTTTAGGTTTATTTATAAAACTATTCTTTGCAATTTCAAAAATATTTTCTAGTTTTTGATTGAAGGAACTGTAGGAGTTAAATTCTACATAGTCTACTTTGGACCATAACCAATCGTCATTAATAGTGATAATAAAAAAAGTGATACACTCCATAAAGAACATCGTTACCGTTTGAAACCAAACCTTTCTCTACTCCAAGTGCAAAACTAAAACACAAAATTGATTGGGAAACTAGAAACTAGAAGACAACAAGGTTGCAAAAATGTCAAATAGAATAACTACCACAAGGAATGCTTTAGATTTCTTCCATAACCCTCATATTCCGCATTCACTCATCAATTCAAAATTGCACAACGCTTGCATGCATACAAATATTCCAAAGAAAACACTAAAATTCTTTCTACCTATATCTAAAAACCCTTTGAAACTTCAACATCATGCTACTATCAACTACACCCATTTAAAACATATTCACAAAGTCAACAAACAATCCAACTAGAAATACAATATTTTCATAATTGAACTAACCTTCATTACACACTTTATAATATAAGTGAGAATCATTACAGTCCACTTTTTCTTCACTTCTTTTAAAAAATCTTTACATCTTTGATTGACAATAGCATCAAGATCTAATTATAGAGTACACATCAAATTCTCTCTTTTCTAGAATAATTGCAAAATTAACACAATTTTTGTATCTTTATTTTGTAGTTGCATCCACATACTAGTATGGTGTGCACAACTTCCCTTTTTTTCATTATGCCACTGTATATAGATGTGCTCTAGCTATAGAGCCACTTAGGGATTAAATGGCTAGAGAAATATTCTATTGTAATTTAGTTTTAGATAGCATTTTATAATTTTTGAAATATATTGAATTGTGTCATTTTGTATTTTATATTTCAAAATAATGTTTATAAAAAAATTATACATATAGATAATCACACCTTTAAGTGTTCAAATAAAATCATATTTGGGTTTTTTTTTTTTAATTTAAATATTTTTATAGCTAAATTTTGTTATAAAAGAAGATTATTGGTGATATTTGGGAAGGTTTTAAGGATTATAATATTTTTAAATTATATTTTCTTCTCATAATTGAATTGTCATTATATTATCATTCTAGCCTTATCAAATCTATCAAATTTTTAAAAATAATATAAACAATGATGCTTCTTCAAAATAAATGAAAAAATACTTTTTGTTTTTATTTAATGAAGAACTCCCAATTACATCCACATAATAGACCAAAATTGACAAAAGGCTTTAGTTTAGGGTGCCCCAAAATAAATATGTTATAGCCATAAAGCTTGGATCTTCACTTTTTTGGATTATTTTTGAATGATCCTACATGATGTGATCTTGATGTAATTGATTGAATTTGAATGTGACTTTTCAACTTTCAAGAAAAAAATTGCAAGTTTTATTGGCTGGAAGTTTTGATCAAAATTCACTTCATAATAAAGATTTAACTCACTTACAGTCATCTATTTAAGTTTTAAAATTGATTCATGTGTGACCTACTTGATTTAATTAAAAAAATTCAAAATTCTTTAAAAAAAATTTCAAGTTCTATTGTTTGAGAGTTTTAGATCAAAGACCAATTTTAACAAAAAAAAAGAGTCTAAATCACATATACAATCCTTTCTATATTTGAAAACTCATCTACATATAGCCTACTTGATTTAGTTAACTGAAACTTTTTCTAAAGGTGCCAATTAAACCAAAAGAGAATGTTTATTTCATACATGTTTAGTAGCTAAGAAAATCATTTGCTAAAAAAGACTAGAAAATACTATTTATATTTGACCTTTGTAATCTCTAAGATTCTATAATTAGAAGTTGAAATTTAATAATCTAGATATTTTAAAAAATAGATTCAAGTTTATGTAGTTAGTTTTCATCCTATTTTTTTAAGTAAAGATTTTTTCATGTGTCAAGACTACATATATTGTAAAAAAAAATCCAAAAAAATTCAAGGTTCAAATTTATTTAACAAAGGTATTAAAAAATTGTGAATTTTAATTTTGGGGGATTTAATTTCTAATTATCATGCCCAAAATTTTCTTTATACATGCAACCTTAAAAAAATATAATAGAAAATTGTTGGAAAAATACAATTTATTCTTTTCAATTTTCAAAAATTATTGACCATTTACATGTTGAAAATTATATTAATATTAAGATTCAAAATATATTAAAAAAATAAAAATAAAAATTACAAATAAGATGTTTTTATTGTGCAAATCTCAAGTTTTTCAAAGATTGTAATATATTATAGGTAATGATTGTTATAAGTTTAGATGCCAAATGACTACATTTTTTTAATGATTTCATAATACATCTAAAATTGATTTTATATTCTTTGTACATTTCTTAGTGGATCATTTTTTTAAAATTTTATTTCATTCATATGAGTACATATTAATAGGACTAATCATCCCAACTTCATTAGATATAAAAAGCTACATGTGGAAATATGATAAGGTACACATTATTTTCTTAATAGGGAGAACCTTTTGTTTTTGTCTTTTCGCAAAGTAAGCAACTTTCTATCAAGACATATGTTTTGTTGGTTGACATCATCCTATACAAAAATAATATTCACACTTTTGGAGTTCAACTAGTAACAAGTTTAAGCAACTTATGTTTTGTGAATTTGTTCTTTTGCATACTTAAACAAGTGTATAAAATTCTAGAATACAAAAGTAAAGAAGCATTTGTTTTTAGTGATTCTCCTAAATAATGAATCAAGTGGTACAAAATCAAGCTTCTAAATTATCCATAGAAATCAACTAAAACAACTATACAAGTAGTGACTCATGTAGAATGACAAAGAAAGAAAGTAAAAAAGGAAGCGCAAAGAATCTTGCCCACAACAAAGAATCATGTGGCTTGGCTTGTCTCAAAGAAGTTGAAATTCAAAATAACAATTATAAGAAAACAAATGTAAATTTTAACCCTGCAAATATTCAAAGTATTTACTCAACACCACAAGAGTCAATTTTTGAAATATCCAACAATTCAAAACACTCCAAAGAATATATAAATAGGCCGCATTCAGCACCTCAAATACAAACTACAAAAAAACAATGTATTCAACCTCCAAGATCATCAAGAAGTATTCTTGAACGACAAGACACGCCACGACCAAGATCACAAACGCCGCCTATTGTTAGAAGAGAATCATGTGAATTAAAATTGCATTCAAAATCAAAATTTAAAGGGATAGCAAGTCAATTTCTTGAAGCAATTCAAAAAAAGAACAAATCAAGATCAAACTCACAAATGCCCCATCACCGTCTTCATCATAAAAATTGGAGTCCATGTATTAGCCGTAGTATAAGTCCAAGGACTTCAGTGGGACGATATGGGAACATACCAAGATCACGAGAAGGATCCTATCAATACAATTGTACAAGTCCAAAACGTAGATGTAATAATCGTCATTGTGATGAAAAAAGATGCAAATCAAGGTTTACAACTCATTAATAAGTATTTACAATTGCCAATATTGATATGTCTTATATTCAATGCCAAAATCTTATTATATAAAAATCATTGTTTGATACTAAAGTAAAAATAAAAAATTTATATAATAATGAAAACTTATTTGAATCACAACATTCAAAAATTTACTACAAAATTTACTACAAACAATAGAAATAGAAATCATTTTTGCAAACCCTAAATCCATTAACTAATTGCAAAAATGATTCATAAATCTATACATCATTTTGTTATAGATTATAATTTCTATTTTTGAATGATCCATTGATTTTTTAATTCAAAATAGTATATTTGAAAAATATATATAATAAATTAAAAATATTTATATATTGTTACAAAGATCGAATATAAATAAAATAAAATAAAATATTAGAATATACATTATAATAGCAAATATAATATAAATATCATATTTATATAAATCATACATAATTTTTAGTGGTTAGTTCCTCAATGTTTAGTAAAGAAAGAATATAAATTATATATAAATTATATAGTAGATGCACGTGTAATTTTTGAATATTATATCATAATATATATTCATGATATGATATTTGAATACAAAAATTATTAATGTACTAAATGTATTAAACTTGTATTAAACTTGTATTAAACTTGCGGATAATTGCAGGGCATGCGGATTGTGCATAATCTCATAGCAACAAAAAAATGCTTCACTTTTTGTATTTCTATATATCCTGTGGATCATCTTTTTGAATACAAATTCAAAATTACAACGCTCCATGATTTTGAAAAATTGCAATCAATCCAAAACTTAGAAGGATTAACTTGTAAAGGTTCATAATCTTAAAATGTTTTTTTGGAGATTTTTGACAAGTTTCTATGATGTCAAATTTTACCAAAAAAATTTAAACATTTTTTGAAGGTAAGAGAACGTACATAATTCTCAAATATATAATATTTATTTCAATTGGTGAACAATAAATAATCGTATGCCCATCTAATTACAAAATGATCAAGCTAGACAGTAACTACAACAATAACCAAAAAAGTCAGTAAAATAATCTCTTTTCCTTATAGAGTATATTTAGAGAATGTTTACTTCTACAATACATAGAAAGCTTTTATTCATTAAATCCATTTGAATTAGTGATGTAAAAGTTATGAAGATTCTTTAATTATTAGGGGCAATCATAACCTTGTTTACAAAAAACAAAAAATAGGTTTTGTTTTTTAACTTAATTTTCACAAATTTCAAAACAAACACGTCCAAAAGATTTAGACTATTTGTTGCAACAACCTCACCATCAATAATGACATGCTTCAATTCCATTTTAAAACTAATAAGGATTTCATTTTTCCTTCCATCTTTTATATACTTCTTGTCAATAATTTTTTTAAGAATAAAAATTTATTTATTTACTTTTGAATCCCCTCCACCCCTAAATCTTCAACTTAATTCTTCACTATGAAGATTTTAACCTCAAGACTTTGTCGTGCAATTTTTGTTTTAAATAATGGAATTCAAAGATTGAAAAACTATTATGGCAAGGTACAGAACAAGTCTATTTTTTTCACTTTGAATACTTGTTTCTTACAATCTATATAAGGGTCATTGTAAGAAAGACCGGTCCTATTTACTAGTCACGGAACGAGTGACTCTTGTGTCATCTACTATAACTTTTGAAGCAAAAGTCCAATGAACATGAAATTTTTATTGGCGATACCTAACTTGATGTTAATTAGATCCCTTATTTTATAGAAATTAAAAAAAATCATTTTTGTTAATTTGTCACAATGTAAGGTTTAGGGGTTTTTACTACGTTAGGAGTCCCCAAATTTAATAATCTATTTGCATAATAGAAAAGCATATTCCTACCTAAGGAAATCTAAAAATATATTATTTTGTGTCTTCCTCGTGAGTGCAAACAACACTTCCATTGCACGCAATTTCTGAACAATGAAGATGGTTCTAAGATCAATATTTTGGTGAAATCTCATCACTATGAACTATTCTCAAATGGCCAATTTTTAGTTTTTTTTAAAATTGTTTTTTCTATTTTTTACAAATTAAAATGTGAAATTACAGTGCAAGTATCCAATTTTTTGAGATTTTGCACTTTTCTAGTTCTCCTACTTAGAGAATTTCTCTATGCTTTTCCTTCCTAGGGTACCTTCTTTTTAAGGGTGTATACATTACACGTATTTTTCACATTTTTTAAAAATTGATTTTCTAATTATAAAGCCCTCCCGAAAGAAAAAATGAGTACTGTGGAAAATGCTACGCTTTTTGAATGGTCTTTCTTGCAATGACCCATAATTAAATTTTTGGATTTTTATTTATCTCATTTTTTTGCATGTGTAATGCAATATCCTATGGTTAACTATAGAAATTAAATAATTCTTGTCACTTTATATTTTTGCATAGGAAATGACTGCTAGGAAGTGCTATGGGTAGAAATTAGTCATAAACTTTTAGGAGGTAAAATTCAGGGTAAGCCATTTTCAAATTGGAAGTTAAATGATTCTTTCCATTTGTTAAAAAAAAAAAAAAAAAATTGGAAGTTAAATGTTCAAAACACATCAATCAATAAGGTAACCAAGGGATTCAAACCCATAATTTTGGAGGTTTTTATTATTAGAATAGAAAATCTTATTGCAGACATTGATTCCATTTTGATATGATTCAAATCCATCGGGAAGCCCATTTAAGTATAATTTTTTGAATTTTAGTAAATAAAATGATTAAAACTGAAGATACTATTTTTCTTTTTCCGTGTCTTTTTTCGTCAATACAGTTTGTTGTAATGACACCCGAATTTGAAACAGGGGTGTCTTTAACCCCTATGATCCAAGTGACCATTTTCTGGTTGTTGTCCATCTTTTATTGAGCTGCCCGTTTTCAAATTTTTAATTTTTTTAAAATAAAAATTATTTCCAAACAAAAGACTCTGATATGATTCCAATGGCGGTAGTTTCATCAAATTCCAAGTTAAAGTCTGCCTTGTGGAAATTTTCAAAGTTAAGTGGTATGGTATATTCCCTTTGTTCCATTAAAAAACTCCAAAAATCTTCCCCATGAGGGATTAACTATATTTTTAGTCTTTGTGCCAGTAATACATACACTCTAGAACTAATAATTAATCCGCTAAACCTATGTAGAATCTCCAACCTAGGCGCCATCGTTTAGGCACCCAAAATCTATGTGGAAAGTGTCATATTTATGCACTGTTCATAAATGCCGTGAGCTCGTCATTTTTGATGATTTAAAGGTTGGTGGCAACAATGGGGTTGTAGAAATATATACTTCCAACCTAAATAACGCATCTACAAAACCTGGCCCCCTTCATAAACAAATCTCTATAGCACCGAAGTGGTCCCCGAATCCATTGTCAATACAACTATTTGACAAAGCAGCAATTACAAGGTGCTTCATTTGGGCAAGGCCAAGCTTGCTAGGAAAGGAATGTTCCTTGATTGCTTGCCACTTACTCTCACAATTCTACATTTACTGATTTTGACCGTTGAGTAAGCATTGGCTGTATTGAATGACCTTGCAAAGGTCTTTCAATACAGCCAACGCTTACTCAACGGTCAAAATCAGTAAATGGAGTTTTTTAGTGGGACAGAGGGAGTAGTTGCCAACTCATTATTTTGGGTTCGGTTTGGGCATGGACTAAACAGTCAACCACGAGGTCAATCAATAAGATTCTTATCCACCACAAAAAAGTTAGATCCCTCCCTCTTGCTTATTTTTCTAGCTTGTTCTTATTCTTTCTTTTATGCTCTAATTCTCTTCATTTGTCCAGCCTTCCAGCTTGGCTATTATTTTGGTTTCTTTTAATGCTATGGTTCTCCATTTGTTATCAAAAAAAAAAAAAAAATCAGATCCACCTTGAAAAGGACAGATCCAAGGAGTTCAAGGAGAAGACAAGTGTCCCATCCTATTTTCTCTTACAAACACTACTCTCATTATAGTGACCATAGTACATTGCAAGCTCCACCATGAATTGGAAAAAGCTTGGAATGTTGTGAAATTTTACATTTACATTCTCAACTCTTTTATCTTTCACTAAGCACAAAAAGACATCATTTCAAAATATTCTCTCAAAGATATGCTCCTTCAAAGTGCGCCACCATGTATTTCTATTGACCCAAATGAATCTTTAAGCTTAAATATCTCCTAAACCATGTCTTCAAATAATTTGAATTTTTTGAGGTTCTCACTCTTAATGTAAACTTTAAGATCTTATAGTTATTTGATCTTAAGACAAAATAAGCAAACAAATTACTCAAGTGTTTGATAGTTTTGGCCCATTTTGAAAGTACACCTCCCTTGGGTCATTAGGGATTGACTAAAAATAAGCTTAGGGTTTCATCATTCTCATGGAGTTTGGTATTGTGTTTCTTTGGTACTAAGGTAGAGGAACCAATAATTAACCACGCCTAGTACCCAACGTGTGGGGTGCGCTATTTCCAACCAAGGCTAGAACTCAAGCTTGGAATACGTGTTTTTTGTCCTTTTTAAGATAGAAACTAATAAGGTCATGACACATGCCCCCAAAGTAGTGCGCAAGAAAGTAGTTAGGCTATGATCGGAATATGAAAGCTCTAGACATTGGCTATTGGTGAAGAGTATTTTTTGGCTCCCAAAATTCGCAATAATTTCAATTTTGGAAATAAAATTTTGAAAATTTTACTATCCGCATATATATCTTATCTTCCTACATGGAAAAAATTTCTACCACCTCATATTGTGTACAATTTGCTCCAAAATTGCTTAAATGATTGGTTATTGGTGCTTCTACCTTAAGTTTGGTGTTTCAAGGAGTTTAGAACTCTATTTTTCTCAAACTGTGGCTCCTAGTCCCTCACTGCCCTTGCTTTACAATTAACTTTAATGTCTTGCATGTTTTTTTTGAGAGGTTCTGACTATATGTGAGCTTCTCCCAAAACTCTATGTTGTTTTGAGTTGTATGCGGATTCAAGGATCAACATTCAATTGAGCATGTTTGATAATTGTTGTAAAGTGTTGTGATGAGATTCTTGGACAATTCCATTGCTAGGTCGATTTCCTCTCTTGTATTGATTGGAAGGATTAAATAGCATTCAGAGTACATCACAAAAAGGTTAAAAAGGTTATCTCTAAGCCTCATGGTCTTATTAGAAGGCAAATTCCATCTTTGATGTGTCTATTAGGAGGTAGATCCTAGAAAGAACCAACCTATTCCTCCCCTTGAGAAATTCTCAAGTCCCGATATGACGACGAGATCATTTAACCACCTACCATAGTTTGGAAGACTATGGTTGGGAAGCACCTCTCTAAATCCGGAATTTAAACTCAACGATTAAATTTCCACTAAAGAGCTAGCAAGACATAATTAACATGGATTCTAGCTTAATACCGGTAATCAATTATAGGACAACATTTGACTTAAGGTCATATTTTCCTTTCCTTAAATATTGCTCATTACTTAAATAATTTGGTTGCATTGAAAACATTCTTGAATAGATGCCTTTACACCTTTTGAAAAAAAAATCAGAAGTATTGTTGCACAGCGCCAAGCTCAAAATAAAGCTTTTCAATTTAATTCAATTTCACAATTTTTTAATTCAATTTCCTTAAGCATTTTGTAATGATTGCAAGCCTTTTGAAATTAATTAATTGTTGACATGTTGAACCATAGAATTGATGGAAAGGATGAAGCCTTTCCAAAACTTCAAAATGTTTAAATAGTTACATGAAAGTCTTTTATAATTTTTTTGCATGACCTTTTGTAAATTTTAATTATAATTATAGTAAATATCAATAGCTACATTATCAATCCATATGTTTTATGAATATATGACATTGTGCATGGTGTCTATTGGCATCATTGAACTTATGACATCCTCAAATAATTATAATTAAGGAAGTAAACCTTTTCTTATGATTAATCCATAAATGAAGTATATTGCTAATAAATACGGAGTATAAATTTTGAATTTTGAGAATAAGGCAATTTACAACAATAAAAAATTAATATATCTACAAGTCCACTAAACTGGAATAGAAACTGCCGGGTGTTTCTGGGTACTAGTATTGACATCAGCAGGGCATGTCTTGCAAAACCCTAAACATCATCGGACAAAGACAGAGTGCTGGAGTTTAGGGAGGAAAGAGAAGGTTCTGGACATTCTCATTGTTAGAGGGCTCTACTTGCAATGACCTTATTTTGTAGAATTTCGTTGCATTCGGTGTGGAATTGCAGTTGCGGACGTATTGCTTTGCATTCTGTTGGAGTAGATAACTTAGTTGCGGAAGGATTTGTGAGCGTTGTTGCTGCATCATGGCTGCTACCACCATGGCCATGGCTGGCGCTGCTACTGCTTCTCTCAGGGTTGGGAGCCAGCAGGCTAACGATGCTTCTTTTTCTTTTGTGAGCTCCGCCGTTGCCATTGGGCGTGTAGGATTTAGGAAGCAGCAGTAGCAATTGCAGAGGCAACGAAGGGTGGCACAGCGAATGACCGTGAAGGCCGCCAAGGAGCTCCACTTCAATAAAGATGGCTCCACTATCAAAGGAATGCATGTGTGAGGATTGGAGTTTTGAATTTTGGATGGGATTTTCTGTTTTTAATGTGAAACGAGGAAGAGATTTGTTCCCATTTTGAGTTTTTACACTTGCATGCTTTTTTGTTGTAATGAGCAGGCTGGAGTTGACAAGCTTGCGGATCTCGTTGGCATCACTTTGGGACCCAAGGGCCGGAACGTGGTGCTTGAAAGCAAGTATGGGTCATCCAAAATTGTGAACAATGGTGTCATCATGGCCAAGGAGGTCGGTGTTTCCAATCCTTGTGTTTATCGGGGTGTTGATTTGAGAGAGTTCTGAGCAAGTTTGACAGGCAAATCTAGCTGTGGACCTAACTAGTTCACTTGACTTGATGAATGACCACTAGGTTGAGCTTGACGACGCGGTTGAGAACATTGGTGCCAAATTGGTCAAGCAGGCGGTTGCCAAAATGAATGACTTGGCTAATGACGGTACCACCACCTCTGTCGTTCTTGCACAAGGGCTCATTGTTGAGGGTGTGAAGGTAGGTTCCCAATTTTGTATGTGATGGCTTGCATTAATCCTTAATGGACCAATAAGCCCAGATTGTGCCTTATGCTGGTTTAATTCTCTGACCTACACATGCAATGTTTTTAGTTGATTTTCATGATATAAATTTTTTTCCTCTTTGAATTCTATTATTTTCACAATACGAATTTGTCATTTTAAAAGCATGAATCTTTGATCCAGTAGGTTTCAATATCTGTTTGTTGTTATCCCTTTCAATTGATCATGTTTGTGATGTATATTATGTTGCCTAGCTGATGAACCTACGCGCAAATATGTAGGTTGTAGCAGCAAGAGCAAATCCAGTACAAATCACCAGAGGCATTGACAAAAAAGTAGTTGCTTTGGTCAAGGAGTTGAATTTTTTTTTAAGGAAGTAAGTGATGAGGCAGCCTACTGTGGGGATTTTTGGATTCCAGGGAGCTTTCTCATTGCCATCGTTTTTCCTCTTCCAGGTCATTCGAGTATATTATGTGTTGGTCATTTGGTGTAGTTGCTGTCTGATTGTGTTTTTTGTTATATAGGTCAAAGACAGTGAATGTTGCCGCCGTGAGTGCTGGTAACAATCATGAGGTTGGACAGATGATTGCGGAAGCCATGAGCAAAGTAGGATGCAAGGTTGTGGTGACTTTAGAAGAAGGAAAGAATGCTGAAAACAACTTGTATGTGGTCGAGGGCATGCAATTTGACAAGGGTTACATTTCGCCGTACT
The DNA here is from genome assembly GCA_951799445.1 of Pseudisothecium myosuroides. Taxonomy (NCBI): domain Eukaryota; kingdom Viridiplantae; phylum Streptophyta; class Bryopsida; order Hypnales; family Lembophyllaceae; genus Pseudisothecium; species Pseudisothecium myosuroides. The sequence goes on along the minus strand of OX637288.1, from coordinate 4,231,511 downwards.
TTGTGGCTAACCCAGAAAAGATGTCTATGGAATACGACAATTGCACAGTATGTTTTTGACTGCTTTTAGGATGCCTAACAAATAACTGTGAGCTTTCAATTTGTTACTTGGGACTTATAGTTTTTTTTGTTTTTTTTACAAGTTTGAATATAGTTTATATACAAAAAATCCTCCCAAAAGTGTAAAACTAAAATAGGTATGTCACATACCAATATAGCATTTGGTTCCTTATAGGTTGTTTTCTCCCAAATAAATCCCATTCCCACTTATATAGAGATTAAAACGTGAAAATGTAAGTAAATAGTAGAACTAGGGCTAACCTAGCACAAACAACTTAAACAATCCAAACAACCCAAACAACCCAAACAACCCAAACAACCCAAACAACCCAAACCTACAGTGCATATGATATTTTATGGCTAAAATTGGTTCAAAAAAACATTGTTGAGGTTCTAAGTCTATTCTCAAAGATAGGTTTCACTTTTCCCATAGTATCGAAGAAATAGCGGAAACCACGATTGTTGGCCTGTAGAAGTTACAAACTCAAGATGGACATGTACTAGGAATCTACGGGTGGAATACAAAATTCTAAGGTGGAAAGCACATTTGGGACTCAACAGCAAAACCACTTTGCCAAGATTCCTTTGTATGTGAAAGATTATCTAATTAACTGAATTAAAAGGAGAAGATGGAATTTGATTCTCTTCTGACCTTTGTGCAAAGTAAGAATATGAGATTGCACATCTTTTGTAAAATTCCATGAGAGATTCCACAAAAAAATTTGAAATCTGCTGATTTGCAAAGATGCCCTTCCGGACGGTCAACCACCCAAACCTACGATGGAAAATTCCTAGAAAATTATCCAGGTTGCGGTAAAATCTCAATAAAAATTAGACTAGCTTTTTTTATGCTAATAAGACGTCCACCAAGCTTAAAGACATTTCGATAGCTAGAAGTGCCCAAACTGGCGAGATTCCCTGACAATTAACAAATTTGAAGTTTACGATGGAGTTGACTTGCGTATCGAGAGCATACAAAATTGGAATGAGGTCAAAGCTAGGTCTTTTCTTACTTCTCCATGCCTATTAAAGAGCCTAGGTTAGTTACTTTTCTCAGAAAAATCAAACTTCAAGATTTTAATTTTTACCCTGTTTTGGTGTTCAGTTAGCAATAGGTTTTATTGAATTTTTTGGAATTTGATTAAGGGATGAGGGATTTTCGCTGACTAAAATTAACTTTTAAAGCCAACGGCGCTATTGGTTTTCAATTTGGAGTTAACCTCCAAAAGTTAGCGGTTTGAACCATCGTAGAAAGTCAAAATGGACTATTTAAGATAAAAATCTTAAACAATAAGATTACCACTAGGAAAAGAGAGGGAGGTGAATGCCCTTGGAAATGTACATAAAAGGGCTCATTTCCCTCTCACAAACACCTTTTGAACCATTATTTTGATTTTTTATACAATTTGGGTCCATTTAATTGGACATTTGGCCATTGTGTGCCAACATTGCCAAATTTGTGTTTTTGGAGCATTTTTAGCTTTGTTGTTGATATTTTCCAAGCTTACTTTGAAAGATATTGGAGACCCTTCAAAGTTTGCCTTGTTTGCATGCATTGAGGTCTTTTGATATATTTTTGTTGAAGTTTTGGAACTTTGTCCTAGAGCTTACCCCATCATTGTACCTTGGCAATGCCGCTTTGGAGGGACTCTAGTGCTTGAATTATAAGTTGAGGTGTTTTTTATGTGGCCAAGTTGTTAATTGTTGTAGAATTTAGCATGTGATGCAAGCACGATGAAGCTATAGTCTTTTGTACTTAGAATTTGAGGTGTTAGAAAAAATCACGGCAAAGTTATAGTCTTTTGTATTTAGAATTTGGGGTGTTAGAAAAATCACAGCAAAGCTATAGTCTTTTGTACCTAGAATTTGAGGTGTTAGAAAAAACCACGGCAAAGCTATAGTCTTTTGTATTTAGAATTTGGGGTGTTAAAAAAATCACAACAAAGCTTTGACTTCTTTGCAATCATCTTTCAAAGTTTAGTTTCCAAAATATTTGAAAATTTCTCAAAATTTAGCCTCCAAAAAACTAGAATATATCTTTGAAGATGTCACCTTAGAAAAGCCTTGAAAGATTGTGACAAAATTTGCATTTAGCCTATAGGCATTTAGAAGTTGTTATTTAGAGTTAAAGTTTCAAAAAAATAAAATATAAGAAAACCCCTGAAGGAGCTGGCAGGCAAGAATCAGCAAGGGGCTGCGGCCATATGAGGCAACGTATCTCCTCCGAGTTCAACCAATTCCGGAGAGACATGTGGCCCACCAACCAAGCTGCCCAGTCAGTGTATCTCCCCCTGAGTCGCACCAACCGGCAAGCGCTACATCATCAGAGCGCGGAGCTTACCTAGTCAGCAAAACTTGAGTTCCCAGCCAATCCTGAGGTGCCACGTGTCCCGTCAAAAGAATAAGAAAAGACTCGGCCACCCATCGGCCGGTCGACACAAGGCCCCGTATCGGGGTTAATTCGGGCTCTAGTTAGTCTGGCTCTAGTCAGTTCGAGCCCTGTTCAGTTCGGGCTTTGGCTGGTTCAAGCCTAGATTGCATTGCTGGGCTAACTCTTTTAAATTTTCTCTCAACGTTTGGCCTTTGGGCTTTTGGATTTGATTTTAATTCGTGGTCAATTGGATAGTCAAAGTGCCAAAAAGAGTAGATGAAGTTTAGATAGCCTCTTAGAGGCTCCAACTTCATCTAGTCATAACTTCTTGTAGGAATCTTCAAATCTTACAACTTAGGTTTTTGAAAATGGCATGAGTTGAACTACAATTTAGATAAGATAAATTTAGATTATAGATGATTTTATTAGAAAATCACAGCGGCTCAAGGACTTAGTATTATTTAAAATTGATCTTTGCAATTAGGATAGTTTTTTGTGATTTCTTTGAACTTTAGGAACTTTGAAACGATTCATTGCTTGGAAGGCACAATGGACCGACATTAGGCACTTATAGGAAGTAACTTTGATTTTTTAGAACCTGATTGTGCACACGTATTTATTAAGAGTGGATAAATAAGCGCTCACATTCCGGCTGAGTCTATAAATTGGCTCGTAAATTGGTAGATGTATGCAACTCCTGCTAGTTGACAAGAGGATCACAATTGCTCGTGACATGATTGGAATTTTGGTGGAAACCATCCGTAGAGCATTTCTACTTTTGATCATTGCAAAGAATATTGAGCAGGAAGCTCTCTCCACATTAGTGGTGAACAAATTGCGGGATTCGCTGAAGGTAGCGGCATTGAAGGCACCTGGCTTTGGTGAGAGGAAGAGCCAGTCCAGTAGAACCTCTCTAAGTCAATAAAGCGTTGTCAGGAAGTATTGATTGGTGGTCCCAACTTAACAGTATGAACCACGTACAAACATGATGACCCTCCCTAATGTAATAACCTCTCTAACTCAATGTGTCAGACCAATCTCAACTCTATCGACTTAGAGAGGTTCTACTTTATCTAGACGACATTGCGATTCTTACCAACGGCACTGTGGTTTGTGATGAAATTGGTTTGGCCCTTGACAAGGTGGGCACTGAAGTATTGGGTACTACTGCTAAGGTCGTCGTCACCAAGAATGCAACCACCATTGTGGGTGATGGAAGCACACAAGAAGCAGTTACCAAGCGTGTGAACCAAATTCGCAATCTCATTGAAGTCGTGGAGCAAGATTATGAGAAGGAGAAGTTGAACGAGAGAATTGCAAAGCTCTTTGGAGGTGTAGCTATTATCCAGATACCTTTATGATCCGTGCATGTAAACTCGTATGATGTTTTTTGCTAAGCCCAAATGTTTTATTTTCCTTGTCTTCATCTTCATCTTGTTGAATATGGTAAGGTAGAGGTGCTATTTGCATCGTTGTATTCATAATTACATACGTAGGGAGTGAGATTTGGGGACATTTAAGAGAGATTTGGAAGTGATCACTGTGGGTACAAGAGCCAAATCTATTGAGATCAAAACTGTGTAAGAGTCTCTTATGTAATATCAAAGTGAGAGGTTGTAGACTAGCATAAGCGACCGTAAACAATTCCATCTCCATTCAAAGATGATTGTTCGTCAACATTTAATTATGTCTTGTTTGCACTACTTGCTAATAAGTCCAACCAAGCATATTGAGTAGATGAGTTGATGTTATTCAACTGGTATATGAGATTGGATGAGGTCCCTGACAGTTTTAGTACCCTTTAACTTTGTAGTGATATTGACAATAGAATCATCAATGAGCTCACACAACACCATTTGTTCAGGTCGGAGCCCAAACCGAGACAGAGTTCAAGGAGAAGAAACTCTACATTGAGGATGCATTGAACGCAACGAAGACTACCGTGGAGGAAGGCATTGTCGTAGGTGGAGGGTGCACTTTGTTGAGATTAGCTAGCAAAGTGGATGCCATCAAGACCACTTTGGACAATGATGAGCAGAAGTTTAGTGGGACACTGCAGGATCACTTGTAGCCTCAGTTACATGAGTATGGAGTATGAAGGGCTTGCCATGTTGAGATTCAAATTCTCTTGACTGAATATTCTTTAAATCAATCCTTGACAGATTCACTTGAATTCTTTGTAAGTTGGTTCAGAGATTTTGAGGTGGGCTTTGTGTTACCCTCTAAAACTGATTGCTAAAAACGCTAGTGTGAACGAAAGCGTTGTGGTTGAGAAGGTTTGTACTGCATCGAGAAATTTTTTGGACTTAAATTATATTTTGCACTTGAGATATTGTTATTGTTGAGCTTATTGGTGGTGAAAGAGTGAGGTATTTGTTAGCATTCATTATTTTCACAAATGTATGTTTATTCATGATCTTCAGGTATTGGCAAATGACAACTCGTCTTTCGGTTACAATGCCGCTGGTATCATTGACCCGGCCAAGGTATGTCTTGAATCATACAAGTATGTATTTTGTCAACCTGTCCTCCAACCGTTAGGTAAACATCGCTTGTTCACCTCTAACTTCCTAATTGCCCAAATGGCTAAAAGTGGACGCTCCGTATATAGGTGTTGACATGAATGATTTGTGAAGGTAACAAAATGTACCAATTTTGTAGAAATATGGTTTGGAAGAAACTAGATTTGACTATTAGCTTCCAAAAATCATTTTGTTTTTCTATTTGGGCACTTTGGAATTAAGCACGATATTTTGATTATTGATTATTGATTCTAAGACGTGTTGCAAAAACAATTCTTTTCAAGTTGTCAGGTGTTGCCTAGAGCATGCTGCCTCAGTAGCTAAGACCTTCTTGACATCTAATGTAGTAGTTACTGAAATCAAAGAAGAACAGCATGTTGCTGTAGCAGGGAACCCCATGCATGCATTAGGTATTTCTACAAAATGAATGAATTGTGGCTTGTCTGTTCAATCATTTTAAACTTCTACCTAGACTTTATACTTAGGCCTATGTTTGAAAGCAAGTATTAAATGCATATTGATTGATTGGGGGTTGCAAGATACGGTTATTAGAGTGATGTGTTAAGCTTCTTGAATGAGGCCTCTGATTGCAATTTTTGGCGGTGGATGGACCTAGTAGTGGAGACAATTGCTATAGTATTGGGAATAGTTGGAGTAGCGCACCTAGTTTAAGAGATGACCTTAATATCTTCTAGTGCAACGTCAGATTTGAAAAGGGACTACATAGTACACCCTTTGTCCCGAAATGATTGTCCCATAAAAAAAAATTCTCAAGATTATGGCGAAATTTGAGAATTTGGTAAAGTAATGAATGTAGACATGTAGATTAATTCTTGATTTCTTCAGTGGTTTGCAAAAATGGCAATATCAAGTTTAAAGCATGAACTACTTAAAGTGGGAAAATCGAGGTTGCAAATTCATTTGAAAAATCACCCTTTGGCTTACGACTATCCACCGAAAATGAGTACTAAGCACAACAACGCATTGCTTTTCATCTTGTCTTTGTACCATGTAAAGATTTCGTGAAGATAGTTTAGCGTTAGATTTTTCTTGAGCAACTTGTCAGCAGCTTGCTGTGAGCAACTTATGTAACTAAAACTTATTATTTTATGATTTGTGTCTTTGTGAAATTGACAGTGATTGTTTCATGAATTGTATCTTCGTCTAATTGAAACTCTTATTGTGACGTACTAACTATTTCATGAATTGCATTTTCAAATAATTAAATTTGAAGTAGTGGACAATCATTTTTGGACATCTATTTTTGGAAAGATGGACAATCATTTTTGGACATCTATTTTTGGAAAGATGGACAATCATTTTGGAACGGAGGGAGTACTATCAAATTTGTTCCAAAATCCAATATGTTGTACCTGGAATTTGATAATTCAAGCAGATACATAATGTAGTTCCTAGGGCACAAATTTTTAATAAAGCATATAGGATTGACATCCCTGTTGAATTTTATAAATTCATTTTTAATCCTTATGTCTTTGCATATGTTTGTTGTGATTTCTGGATTTCTATTTACTACTTTTGCTAGTGGCCTACTTGCAATGTCTTTTGAAAGCAACGTAGGTGATCTATTTATGTTGTATCGAGAGCTATTCAGTCCTGAACGGCTCTGCCCATTTTGTGTAAGCATAAAAGCAAATTACCACATAAATTGACCCCAAGTTCATCATTGTTTTTGAGTGAAATTGTTTCAAAACATCTCATTTTCCTCCTAGAAGGTCAACGCCAGTGTTGACGTCACCCCTACAAAAGTAAACCTCAAGAGTGTTGATTTTGGAAGCCATGATACAACACAGGGAAGTTGGTTACTTAGCAATGTAAACAATCCACTCGTTGGACGCAATCAGGTGGCAGAAAAGGCCGAGATGGCCGAGAAAAACAAATAGGGTGGACTGGAGAAGCCATCAGACTGACTCAAAATTATCATTGATAGGGTCAATAGATGCATTCCTTGTTTCTTCGGAAATTGCAAATGTCATTTATTAGACACTTTGAGTTCCTTTTGGCGTTACACCTCAAACCACAATGTTTTGAGCTTCGACAACTAGAATGTTCAGACAAATGGACAATTAATGGACAAATGTTAAGCCTGTTCCATATGTGGACGTCCACAAGCAGTGGATGCAACTCACTGCAATTTCATTGCTCGATGGCCAAGTTTTGTCCGCTTAGTGTTTCACACTTGATGGACGTCCGCTTTGCAAAAGTCCATGTCATCAAGCTTTTCCACCAAAACTCAAGATGAAGGCATAATTGTAGTGGACAAGTTTGGGATCACATTAGGAGGTGATCTCAAATTTTGTCCGGTGGACAAAACGAGTTTGTCTAACAAGAAGAGAGTTATGAAGGAGCTTCTTTGGAACAATAATGGAACTACAAAGGAGCTTTCACAAGTATAATTCCATTGGTCATCCGGTTCCTTGTATGAAGCCATGCGTCGGACAAACAAAATCCATGATGATGTGGCAATTTCCCTCCATCCCAAGGTGGATGAAGTAGTAGACTAAGGGTTTTGTTCACTGCTTGTAAACGTCCATGTACAAAACGGGCCTAATTAAATAAATTTTCTAGCTTTTGCAAGCCAAGACTCTACAATGACGGGAGGACAAGTCTTTCGGGGATGGCGTTTTGAAGATATTCTTTGTTTGGCAATCTAATTGCTCCCATATTCTTCTTCATTAGAAGACATAGGAGGCCTCCAAAGGGTTGTGAAAAGATGGTTTCCCAATAGGGGGGCCTATTGGGAACGTCACCTTTACTGGCCACAGCTGGCCATTGTGGCCAAATTTAAAAATAATATTAAAAATATTAAAATAAAAAATAATTTTTATAATACAAAAAATAATACAAAAATAATACTTTTATAATTAAAAAATATTAAAAATTAATATTAAAATATCAATTTAAAAATAGATGCTGACATGGCAGTAGTTTGGCCAGGTCAAACTTTGGATTTTCGTAATTTCAATTTTTTTAATATAAATAAAAAATAAAAAATTTAATAACGTTTTCTTGCAACTTTTCTACGCATTCTTGTGCCATTTCTGCGCAGTTAGTGGCCTCCGGTAGTTTTTTTTAATTTAATTTTTTTCCCCTCCCTTTTGGCCGGGGGGGAACGCTGGCCAAGAACTCACAGCCCTTTTGAGACCCAGCTTCTCTTCTAATGCTTTTGTCCTTCTGCATCTTTAAATCCTTTGCATTGTAATTCTCCAATCATACACCCTACTTTTACTTATTAGTTCCACTTTCACACAACTCGCAACCAACTCTGTCCTTGGAGATCACGAAACTTGACTTCACACAAGCTTTAGGACTCCACTAACATGTTTCCCGTCTTGCAGAGAATGCGTATAACTAGTAAGTTTGGCAATGTGCCTGCAATTGAGCTCCTCGTACCTTGTGTTCAAGGATGTAAGATCTAGAGAAATCCCGTGGTAGTATAGAAATGGTGAAGTAGTGCAAATTGTAGGGTTTGGCTTCAAGAGCATGTTGTTGGAAAAAGAAGTGTTTCTTGGGCTAAACGGGGTCAAAATAGAGAAGGTTCTGGTTTGTTTTGCGCTACAAATATCTTCAAGTTTATTTTGCGCCATCGTGCACCAACTAGGGATTTGACATTCCATATTTTTTTCCTTGCAAGTTCTAGCCATCATAGACCAACTAGAATTTTGACGTTCTTGGTTTTCAACTTTGTCGTTGTCAAGTGCAAGTGGTCTCTACCTCAACCATAAGGTAGAGTATTTGTATGGTGTTAGGGCTTAAGTTTATTGATGTGTTGTTGACTTTGCTTTGATTACATATTTGGTTGATGTTTGTTTTCCTGTTTTATGTAGAAATTTGCCATCAAGAGAAGTTTCCTTGGCAAAGTGATGGCAATTTGTTCCAGTGGAGTTGCCACCAACCAATACTTTATAAACCAACGTTAGTATGCCATTGAGATGAAGATTAACTCCACCAATATCAAGATCAACATTGTCAACGCCATCAACGTGATGAAGATGGACGTGATGTTGGATGCAGTCAAGGCCTTGAATATCAGGTTGGATACCAGATTGGACGCCATGGACACCAAGATCGATAAAAAGTAATCAATAAGTATTGCTTAGCCTACAATACCTAGAGTAAACCTACCATTTATCGGACAAATCTGAAAATCCAACAACATATTAATTAAAATTTGGAATCACCTTCCAACGTGATCCCAAACTTGTCCGCTACAATTATGCCTTCATCTTGAGTTTTGGCGGGAGAGCTTGATGACGTGGACTTTTTGCAAAGTAGATGTCCATCAGGTTTTAACATCCAAGCGGACAAAACTTGACCATCAACCAATGAAATTGCAGAAAGTTTTGTCCACTACTTGTAGATGTTCACATATGAAACGGGCCTAATAGAGGCTTGAACTAGTTTTCTAGTCATCTAAGTCCATTAACTTAGGATATGACAAAATCAAGGTAATTCCTAACTAAAGACGCAGATTCTTCATGTTTACTATGACTGTAATCGAGTTAAATCACCACTACCATTTGTAAAACCATACATGAAGGTCTAATGCGATACTCAACTACCGAAATTGAATTTCCATGTCAGATTTTCGGGGTTCCATGTCACCTTACACCATTAACAAGATGACATGTGGTACTTTTTTTACAAAAATGAATTAATTTATGCCAAACTTGACCTTCACTAGTTTGTTTGGGGGATTGAAGCCCAAACAGGTGCAATTAAGTCTCCACTGGATCCTAAATGCACCCTGGAAACTATCATTGCAATTTTATTTTTATGATTTGTAAAGACCCTTTCTTAGGTTTGAATTCAATATGTGGTGAGAATCAAAGAGGCATTGCTACTTGACATAGCATTGTTTACCAATGCGACAAGGGGTTGGTTTGCATCCTCAAAAATAAGACCCCTATAATGAACAAAATGTATAATGTAGCTCCTCAGCCAACTCTAATCCTTCAATTAAGTGAGAAGTCCCTCCCATGCATCTAGCAAAGCATTTTACCTTCTCATTATGGAGAGGACAATTGCCTAGTTATATACAATATTATGAAAAGCAATAGTCAAGGATATACAAGGTTAAGCGCCTATGTTATCATCACACTAATAGCTTCACAAACTAAGATAGACAAAATCTTGTCCAAATGATATACAAGCATGCATTCAACCTTGAAAATCTATGATGGTGTATATTTACGTCTAGACTATATGATAAAAGATTATGCATGTTCCTAGATTTTTGTTCACAAATAAACATAGAGTTTTCATTTAATCCCTAAAGATTTGTAGATAAAAAATTGACATATATTTACAAAATTGCTAAAAATCAAGTCCCTCTAAAAGAAAGGGCTATAAATCAAATTTTATTCATTTTTTAGAATTTGCAAGTGTAGGATCGTATTCTTGACTAGTACTATCTAGGGTCACATATTAAAAATTCAAGGTTTGAGTACAAAATATGTGTAAAAATATAGCTTGCAAAGTAAAAAAAAAATTCAAGAAAGACAAAAGAAGTATGCAAGTTTTCAAAGCAAAATAATGTTGCATTCTGCTTGCTCAAGTTTGGGCCAAAAAATAAAATGAAAACGCATACTTCTTTTTGAATAGTTGGATCATCCATTAGAAAAAATTTCAACCCTCAAAGAAGCCTTGAGTTTTGTACCACCACAGTGCAATTATGGAAAAAAAAATTAAAGTTAAAATTTGGACTCCCTCGTGGTACTATTGGCGCCATATCAACGCCATGTCAAATTGCCTATTTTTTTAATATTTTAGTATTTTTAGTATTTTTAAATAAAATTATTTTTATTATTATTATTATTATTTTAAAAAATGATTTTTTCCGTAATTGCACCGCAAGGGTGCCGAAGATAAAAAACTCGCAGCATCTTTGAGGGCTGAAATTTTTTCTGACGATAAAAAATAGATTCCTTGGAAGTTTATTTGTTTCCCTAATCTCAAGAAAAAATGATAGAAAAAAATTAATTTGATACTTCATTTTAGTTGAAGCTCAAAACCCGTTTCAAGGTGCAAAGAGTTTAGGGATTAAGTGGAATTAAATCAATTAATGTTTGAAATGTGAGGACAAGGCAAGTACCTTATACAAATGGATTAATAGGAGGTACAATAGTCCATGTAGGATGTATAAAATATGATATGAGGAAGTTTAATAACTCATAATTAATTCAAAATGCTTTAATTAAATTATTAAGCAAAATTTCAAAAATCTTTCAATTGTAGTAAATAAAAACTTGTGACTAAAAATATATGAGAAATCAAATGAACTTTTAGCTCCAAAACTTACTTTTCTTAGAGACCTCAAATTACAAATGAATATTTGGAGCTACAAGTTAACTTAAATTATTTTGATAAAAGTTAGTTGAATTGCTTAAACAAGGTCTAAAAATCCTATTATATACACAATTATTGCATTTTGGCTTGACTATGGAAAATTGTCTACTGGTAGTTGGAACGTCCACTACTAGTGACTACTATATATCCCAAAAATGCCTTTCAAAACATTCAAGAAAACTCCTAATGGAATTGAATCTTCTAATACCAATTAGATTACTCATTGATTTTTTGTTTTCAATTTGGTTTGTTATCCCTCCTCAATTGACAAATTTTAGAGTCGTAATCCATAAAATCATGGAAGATTTGAAAAATCATTGAAGCTATATTATGGTTGACTAGGCATTTAGAGGTTAATAATTTTATAATCTTGTTGAACAAATGCAATGTTAAATGGACCATTCATCGTGTCACAATGTATTTCAGCATGTTTTTTGTATTATACAAGAACTTATAGATAATCTATATATTATATTAATGTTAATCCTATAAGTAATATTAATATAACATTAATATTATATTAATGTTAATCTTGTAAGTAGTAAAATGTTGTATTTTTAATTCTTATTCCAAATTTCAGTTGATTTTTTTTACAATTTGTTACTATTTTTGGAATGTCAATTACACTCCCTCCGTCCCAAAATGATTGTCCATCTTTCCAAAAATAAATGTCCAAAAATGATTGTCCACTACTTCAAATTTAATTATTTGAAAATGCAATTCATGAAATAGTTAGTACATCACAATAAGAGTTTCAATTAGACGAAGATACAATTCATGAAACAATCACTGTCAATTCCACAAAGATACAAATCATAAAATAATAAGTTTTAGTTACATAAGTTGCTCACAACAAACTGCTGACAAGCTACTCAAGAAAAATCTAACGCTAAACTATCTTCACGAAATCTTTACATGGTACAAAGACAAGATGAAAAGCAATGCGTTGTTGTGCTTAGTACTCATTTTTGGTGGATAATCGTAAGCCAAAGGGTGATTTTTCAAATGAATTTGCAACCTCGATTTTCCCACTTTAAGTAGTTCATGCTTTAAACTTGATATTGCCATTTTTGCAAACCACTGAAGAAATCAAGAATTAATCTACATGTCTACATTCATTACTTTACCAAATTCTCAAATTTCGCCTTAATCTTGAGAAAAGTTTTTTATGGGACAATCATTTCGGGACGGAGGGAGTACATGATTGTATGCAACTTAATCATATTGAAGTTTTTTGGTCTAAATTGAGATTTGGTCTCATCCTTATAATTCCAAGGCGCGAAATGATGTTTATTTCTTTTGAATAGTCACCATTTGAATTGCCAAACAACATTTGATTCCTATTTATAGCTCAGGTTTGCAAAGATGGAAACAAAAACTCAATTTAGACGGAAGATAACACAATTTGATTAGATTGCATGTAGTTGTAGAGACTAAAAATTGGAAAAGTGGGACAAGGGTGTCAATTTAGGGTGAAGATATCTCAATGGAACTAGAATGCATGCAATTACATATAATATCATTTCAAAAAAAAGAAAATGGAATGAAAATGGAAATGCAATAAAAAATTTAATAATGAAAGGAGAGGCCAAATTGAAATGAATAAAGACATGTGATGACTCATTTGATAATTGTGTTCTTCTAAAATTGGATTTTTTTAAGTTAAATGTGGTGACAAATTAGTACTTTTATTTGTCCATCTTCTTTCCATAAAAATAGAAGACTTTTAAATTATAATACTTACTTTGGTAACTAGTAATTAAACATTATTAGGTGTATAATATTTATAATAAATAAACAATTGAACGTATATTTTATCGTTTAAAATAAAATTAGAAACAATTAGAAAAATATAGACTCTCTATAGGGTTGTTTGACTCTGGCCAATAGGAAAAATACAACAAAAAGGAAAAATAAAAAATCATTCATTTTTTTGAAAAATAAGATTAAATTTATTTAAAAATTCATAGGCCATGTGATTGCTCCAAGTACTATATCAAATTGCAAGTTTAAAAGTTTAAAAGTTATTTTTTATTTTTTAAAACAAAATTATATTTTGTTTCTTTATATTTTTCAAAGAGTAATTAAATATAGAATACTAAAAAAATTGGATGCCACTAAATTTTCAAGACTCCATAAATAAAGTCACAATAATAGATATTTGAGGCAAAATTATTTTATATATATTACAATCATGTACAACTAGTGTGCCCTCATTGCCACAACCAAAATATAAGTAAAAATAATTTCAAGTTTTTCAATTCATTCAAACTTTGAAATTCAATAACTTTTAGCCATAGTGTGAAAAGCTGCGTTCTTGGTACAAATAGAAGTTTTACGCACAAAAGAGTGTAAGGACTTATTTTGTGGCATTTGGACATGCAATGTGGAAGTTATGTTTTTTTCAAAACGAAAAAAATTAGATTCAATTTTTGAAACTTTAATTTTAAAAAATCCATAATTTTCACATTGTAGGACCAAACTCTACAAAAGTGGCACAAATAAAAAGCTCTATGCACAAAAGAATGCAAAGATTTTGTTTCATGGTATTTAAACATGCAATGTAAAAGTTACGTTTTTTTAAAAATAAAAGATAATTTATTTCAATTTTTGAATTAAAAAAATCTATAACTTTCACACTATAGGTCCAAATGCCATGAAACTAGCACAAATAGAAAGCTTTATGCATGAAGTAGTGCAAAGGCTTTGTTTTGTGGCGTTTGGACATGTAATGTGAAAGTTATGGTTTTTCCAAAATAAAATATAATTCAATTCAATTTTCAATACCCCTCCTTGCTTAAAGCTTTTCAACGATATCAAGAACGCCGTCAAACGCCTCATGGTATCTTAAATCAAACAAAACAAATAATCTAATTTAAGGAATGGCTTTTAACGAAAAAAATTAGATTCAAGGTGGATTTTTTATAGATCTCATTATATTTCAAATAATTTCTTATGTTAAATTAGAAAATTTATTTGTTACGATGAGATCTCCAAAACCATGTCCTCTAATCGCGTTTTAGTAGCATCAGAAAGTCCTTAGCAAGGAGAGTTGCATGGAATTTGTGTCGTGGTGTTTGGACCTAAAGTGTGAAAGATATTGAATTTCAAAGTTTTTATGAAATAATAAGACATGTGGGCCCTAGAGAATCACCTACAAAATCATATATTGAAGAAAGTTGGATCCATAATAAGGATTAAATTTTTTTTATTAAATAATTTTTATCTTTAAAACATTGAAAATAACTATAATAGGTGCATTAATGTAGACTATCTTTAGACTATTTGTAATGAATGCTTAATGTCTAAATCCGTTTGACTTACAAAATACGTTGCATCTCTTCTACCTTACACATGCTATTAATCGTAATATTTACACACACATATTAAGTCTTTATATCTAATTGCAATATTACATATATATTCAACTTTTTTTAAAGATTTTGTTGGGCAGTCATTACACTAGATGACTGGATCATTTCATTCAATACTACATATAAAATAGGTCTAGCTAAGAAATCAATATACAACAATGATGTTGATCAGCTGTCTCACCAGATTGAGACCAAAATTTATAATTGGGAATCCATGTTGGAAATACAATTCAGCAAAACAAAAAAGGTCAATTGGCCAACTGTCGTCAGTCTTCAAAACATATTTCAAGCGTTCACAGTGAATCAGTGGGGATCACAAGATCAGTAAGAAAATCTCACTTTAGTTAAGGATGTGTTGTGTGGTACCATATTCAATCAATGGTTCCTGTTTCTTTGGATTTCCCTATCAGGGTGTTCACAACATTTATCTCTGTTCTTAGTGGTGCACTGAAATCTACAAGCGTAGATACATCTGGCACAATGCTGTGAATGAAATTGCATGCAATAGACACATACTTTTTGCACCAAGTATGCTATTAGCACTACAATATTTTTAGTAAAATTTTACTTAAATACTTACATAAAAGACGTTACTTAAAAGACGTGATGTCTAGGACACTACTTAATACACCCCTTTCTCTTGTAGTGTAGCTAGATCAATCAAATAATTAATTGCCTTCACCATATAATGTCTGTCAAAACGATTTTGCTTCTCGATAATAGTATGGTCTCCTAAACTTTTGTAAGAGCCATCTTGTATCCCTCTACACGTTGTTATTCTCTATGACCAGTTATGATCATGAACAATTGTGCAAATTGAAACTGAATGACGAGGTGTATATTTGTGCAGGTGATGGAATTCAAAGTGACTATGCACTGTGAGAGCATCTCCACCGGTTCTCGCCAAACAGATTTTGACAATGTTTTGGCGTGCCTGGGGATTAATATGAGACCCACCAGTTGCAGCCTTCATGAAAATTCAACTTAGGCCGCACCAAATTCAAAGCCAAACACTAGAAGTTGCAGTGAGTTTAAAAATTGACTTGTGCCATGGTAAGGAGTCAGAACATGGCACCTCGAGGGACGAGCAACATCATTATTACAAACTGCTCCAAACCGCTCCCAACATGTTCACCACTTCGACAGCTTCCATAGGAACAACAACAAATTTTCAACTACTAGCATTTATCAATTCCTCACGCCTTGGAAAGCGGGAGCTTCTGACAATAATGTTGTTTATGTATCGTGTACTGGTGGGGCTCCAGTAACCAAGCGGGGCCAATTTACTCCCTAACACACGGCAGTTGGGGTCTGGCGTGCCCATTTTGCAGGGACCCGATGGAGATGCTTTGAAGGTTGTGCTGGGATGTGAGAAAATCCCTCAAAAGAATTCTAGGTGATGCTTTCCTTCGAAACTGAACAAAGTATTAATAATATGAAGGCATCTCCGTGGGTGAGAGTTTATTATAATAGATAGACTTTTCCGTGTGTTTTGGACATTAATTATGGGCTGAGTTGTGTCTAATGAGTTGAGAATAATGTTGGTATATGATGGGGAGACCTCCATTTACTTCACCAAAGTTGTTGAAATGTTGTGGACTAAATATTAAAGATAGATACAGAAGTGCACCTCCACTCCAACTCTTCAGAACTGTAAGCACCTTGTAAATAGCACAAAGTAGCGTGTGATTGGGGAGGTCTCTTTCTAAACTACATCATGCTTATTTTGCATTTGTTTATCTAGCGTCTGCTAAATGAGTCTCCCTATGATAAAAATTCTTGAGGTAGTCTTAATTTTGCTGCAATCCATAATATTCAATCTTACATAAGATGAGATGCCCAGTCCTCATCAAGATTATGATTGTAGCAACTGTATGGCATGTGTGCAGGAGTCCAATTGATCCTACACTGTGGATTATGCACAATAGAAGGCAACCATGGTAGGGACTGCAAATCCCGAGGTGACTATGAGCCAAATTTGCAAATCAAGAAAGACAGTGACCTTGATTGGTAGATCCCTTGCACCAATAGTGGAGGCCCCGCTGAGGTGGTGTTTGCACCTGAAGAAAGAAAAAAAGAAGTCAAGACTTTCTTCTTGTTTTGCCCAAAGATGCCTAAGATGTCAGGAATGAAGATGCCAACCTTCCAAAAGAGAATGTTGAATCTGAAGATGCAAGACCTATACAAGAGGATGCCAACTCTTTGCGATAGAATGCCCAAGAACTTTGTGATGAATGCTTATGATGAATTCATGTCAAAAGGGGTGTTTTATGCAGCATCCCATGACATATCTGACAGCAAATTAGAGTCTTTGAAGGGAGCCACCTAGGCTCTGTATCCACAGCACCACTGTCATAGCACGGTGAGCATGAGTGAGAAATGTAGTACACAATGTCGATTGACCTTCACTATAGATTTGTAACCAATGTTGGTCAGGTTGGGTTAATCCCTAAACGTCCCCAGAATATTGTGTGTATATTCCATATTTAGGTCTATAAAATCGACATTGTGTAAGCAATATCAAGGTGTATATAAATGCAATAATGTACTCAAAATTAATATGAGAGTATTTGAATACAGAATTAGGAGAATAGAAGTGAAAATGCGTGACTTCAAAGACCCTTCAGGTCGATTAGGGGTTTAATTTGCAACTGGAGAGTATACAATCATGTAACATGTATACCTTAGAATGCTGCTAATGAGCTTTGTAGTACATATGAACTTACAAACTATGAACCTGATGCGCTGAAGAGGTTTCAAGTAATACCATGCATCCATGATCAGGAATAGCCAAAGGCTACAATGCTTGCAATTGTGTTTCACTAGAGTGAGGAGAAATAGAACGATTTAGATTGGAATAGTGAGAAACATAGTTGTAATACCCAAGTTCACGGTGCTCAATCAGAAAGATTGAACCCTTGCCGGCCAATGCTACGTAAACTAAATCTTCAAGCTGAAACAGGAGTGACTTCTGGCAATCCCAGGTTTCAGAATAGTATTCATATGCTTATACAAATGCCTAGCATATGTCATTCTGTACCATGAGGATGACCCAAGCAGCAACAATACATGACATTGCACAAAATAATTCCATGCCCATTTTGCTAGTTAGTGGTCACAACGAAATGAGTGAAAGGATTCTGTTTCATATCCGTGTTAGAGGTGGGTGGTCATTAGTTGTAGCTTGCGCAATTTGAAATGAGGATGTCTGCCAGGAGCACATGATTAAGCTTCAATGTGTAAAGGCTTCTGTTTTCTATCTACGTCATCCTCGTCATCAGCATCTTCCTTGTATCAAAACATTGGAAAGATTAAATCGACTAAATTTCAAAACAACTTGTTGACAAATTGACAACGAGTTGTATTGAAATCGGATTATCATTCGTCCACTTGAAATGTGGTACCCCTCTCCAATTAGTTCTCTTTGGAATGCAAATGAAACTAATGAAAATGCTCGCTTGTACTAATAACATGAACCAAAACTTCATAAAGAAATAACCTCATCATTTTCCAAGTTGCATCACATAACTTCGCAGCCATGGAGTAACAAAATCATTGCAACAAAACTAGCGGTATTGCCTATGGGAAAGAGACTATTAGCTTTCTTTGATACAGTGAATTTGATGCCAGGGAAACGCTCTATTAACATGGTCTGATACTTTTCAGGATCGCCAACTGTGTTGACATACACCTACAAAACCATGACAATCATGGTATTCCATATTTACAACTTTGATTACATCTCTCATTATTCAAACATATGTGTGAGATGATCTTTGCCAGTTAAAGATTTTCTATAGCATGCTTAATTAGCAATGCAATTGATATTATTGAAACCTAGATGCAGCTTGTTGACAAACCTCTAATAAAAGAACTCCCAAATCCAAAGTAAATCCTTACATTTTCCAAGATGAATTTGATTTTGGCCAGGCATTGCCAGAGAGCATGATCCTTGCTCATACCTCGACAATATTGCTGCATAAAATCCTAAACCCTTGAAATCTATTTTGCAAGTTCTACCGCAATGAAACCAGAAGTTGCCAATTCCGCAAGCCCCTACTATACCACGACACACCAAATAATTCCAACACGTACAAATCTTCTACTCCCAATTGCAGACACAAAGTACCACAACTTCAATCCCAAATGAACACACCTCACATTCCGCTCAAACACAAACTAAATCCTAATTCCAAACTCAAAATTAAAATTCCACCACCAAAGTTCGTCAGTCACTACAAATTCCTCAAAATCAAACTAAACCTCGGCATTCCGACTTCCGTGGCTCAACATGTATTGTTTTATAATAACAAATCCATATTTGAGTTATGTACGACATAAATCTGTAGAGTGCAGACAACTTGAAACCCGCCATGATGAATTATACCGTGACAGACTCTAGGATTACGAATTAGCAACACTAAAAATGTACGTACTCTTGTGGAGCGGCAGTTCGAAGTCCTGCATAGATCAGCTCAAGATTGTTGTTGTTGCCCCGAGCTCCTTTGAAACACTTTCGCCTGCTACTATTCATTGCCAGAGCCGCTCACTACGATTAGGATTCCAAGGATAATCTCAATTCTTACATCTTCACCAAATTGCAGCCACCAAACCCTAATCACTTCATGGCCAGCTATGATTTTACTCTAAAATGTGCTCCCGAGTTCGCACTCAACGATGCTTCGGCATCGCGATTGTGGAGTGACTGTTCAAGACGGCGACGAGGACGGCGAAGAGCTTCATGATTTGAAATCCAGAAAATTGAAACCATAAATCTAAGAAACGTATTCGTTCCCCGATGTAACGTTCCCATTGTTGACGATTTCCGCTCCCAAAGTTTCCCGTGCGACGCGGCGTTCCCTAAAATTAGAAGATTACTTTTACTTTAATTTTGGCTATGGCTATGGGACACTAATTTTTGTATTGTGTTTAGTTACATCTTAACTAAATTCCAATTTTATTTTATATATTTTATAATTAAATATATCATTAAAAAAATATTAATAATTCTTTTAGTTTAGTTGATTACAAAGAAAGTATTCAATCAAAATCAAAATAAAGAAGTGTCAACATAAATACGAAATAAGATATGATCAAGTTTATATAGTCATTTGCCACATTCATTCACTCTAAGTATCATGTATCTACCATGAGAGTAAATTCTGAATAGACGTATGGATGTATGAATTATCATTTCTAAAAATGAACAATGTTCTACCAACTTTTATATCATTCGCAATACCCTCTCAAATTAATAATTCATCAACTAATTGGAATTATTATATAAAATGTTGAGTTTCTAATGATTTCACCTCCATCCCTGTATCATTTGTATAAAGAATTTGGTGGCCAATTTCTTACCATAATTGTCTGATTTAATGAATGAATGATGATTTCTTTGCATTTTATTTTTATTTCTATTTTTGAAACATAGGACATTTTCCATAGCAATAGGGAAACAGTACAACGGACCAAAGATTTCTTTACATTTTAATGTTTGGATTCCTACGTGCCTCTAACATCATCAATGCTCATTTCTAATTATTTATTTGCATTTTACAATGACAATGAGGAAAAAAATGGCAAACATTCTAGCCCTACCCTTCCCATAAATTTAAGGAAAAAAACCAACCACCTTTCTAAATAGAAATAAATGCCCCCCCTTGATGATCTTATTTTTTTTGTCAAAAAAACAATTGTTATTCAACTGTCACCGATGGAAAAGATAAAATTGAAGAATCCTTGATGTGGCACCTAATATAGCACCTAATGTTACGCTATCTGAGAATTTTAATATTGTTTTTAGCATTGTCAATTTAAACGTTTAGAAGTTTTTGAAACATCAATTGGTGCATCCTGTACCTATGAGTAGGTTGACACAAAATAATTATTTAAAAACAAATAAAAAATAAATGAAGAAAATAATTGAATGTCAAATTTAGCAAGAATTCACCACCTCCCATCACGAGAGTTTTTGATGGCAAAGTGAGGTAATTACTTCATGGACTTTTAGTGAGAATGAAAGGTGGAGAGGTCATATTATACTAAAATCCATTGTTTGTTTATGGCCAGAGAAAGGATATGGGATAATTAAAAGATGGAAACTTGATCGCTATACATCTAGACGATGTTTCAAACATTTGGATGTTATTTCATACATATGGATGTTCTTTTAGACCTATAAATATTGTTTCACGCAATCTATTTTAAACACAATTCTTGTTTTACATATTCCATATGGTTTGTTGTACTTCCTACCACTCCACTTGTATAAAGAGCTTCTCTATTCATCCATATTATACATCCATTTTCCTTTTTTTACAAAGCATCTATATTTTCACATCTGTTCAGCATTTTACTTTAGCCCACAATAACTTTTACTAACTTATCTGGAGTTAAATTGAAACCCCTTGTGAACGTGGCAGTTCCATGTTTTCTTGGATGTTGTACAAAAAGCGACTATATTTTTTTATGTCTTCCGGAACATCACCGTCGCACATGACATCAACTCGTTTTGCAAGAGACATCCAAACTTCTTCTAGAACATCCAATTCAAATCTACCTCTTGTAGTTGAATTCCATCTTTATGCTCCTCTTTTGAAAAACATGCATGTTCATTACTAATGTCCAAAAAAAAGACGGGTTTCTCATAGAGTAAAAAATAGGCTTGAAGTTGTATAAATGTATCTCACTTATAGGTGCAACATTTAACAATTATAATCTCTTAAGGACTAAACTTTGGAATTCAAACGATAGATAAACGCAAACATAATTGAAGCACACAAAATATTATATTGTTTGTTTCATCCATCTACATGGTTGTAAAATCTTATCTTAGTTCTCCGACATGCTTAGCATATGGATTTTAAGAAATTTTCTTTAGAAATACTGGTTTCAAACCAATATTTCTAACCAATATTTCTAAAGAATATTAAAAATCAAATTCTAAAACTGATTTTGTAAGACCTACATTATCCCAAATCAATCACAAGATGACATGTTGCACTTTTGACATAAACTACTTAGAGATTATGTCAAATTAGACCCTCAAAATGGGCTTGCAAAGAGCTAAGGTGGGTACACCCAATATAGTATTCTACCTAAAACCACCATCATCACTTTGTGTGTAGCTCCAAAATCAATATGTACGTATGTTGAAGAAATGCTTTTAGAACATTTTCCACAAAAAAACTTTGACCCTTGCATTAGTATCCAAATGTCACATTACTTGGTGCCTTGGAAGCTCCTTTCACTTGCCAACAAGAAAATATGAAAATTTGACCAATCTAATAAGCTAACCATACCAAAAATCAACCACTTCAGAAAACGGACCCCTACTTTTGAAGGAAAATTGAAGAGGTAGCATTCAAAAAACAAGTGTATAGTAGAACTTGGGGTCATTTTAGATAATAAATGATTCTATTAATAATATTGTAGAGGTGGGGACCTTACAAGTAGTCGATTTGAGGTATACTTTCTTTTGCTTTAATTTCTTCTCCATGACATGTTTTGATACTAGTGATGTCATTTCTTAATGTGTATCAAATGGATTTTGGCATCACTTACATGGCACTTTTAGCCTCCTACACCTTACATATTTGAAAATTTGTAACTAATTGACAATGCTTATTATAAAAATTGTGGAACCACTTGCATTTTGATTCATAGTCCTTCACCGTACCAATATACATAAATTGTTGTTCATTTTCTAGAGTATATTGGTTATGCCACAGAGCTTATTTGTGCGATTTTAGATGTAGTTATCTTAATAATAGTGACTAGTCACAATAGCAAAAAGTGGCGGTTTTGGAGGTACACACCTTACTTCCAATTTTATTTGCCTCATGATTGGTTAAAACTTTAGTTATGCAAAACTTCATCAATAACTAGTGTACCCCGTGCCATTGCCACAATATTATAAAATTAAAATAAAAGCAATTTTCTAGTTTTTATTATTTATAAGAACTTCAAAATTAAATATTTTTTTGCCATGAATCGGAACGCCACAAAACAAAGTCCATGTACCCCTCCTAACTTAAGGTATGGATTTATATGATACTAGTGTGCCCTTTGCCATTGCCACAATCAAAATAAAAGTAAAAATATTTTTCTAATTTTTTAAGTCATAAAATCTTCGAAATTCAATAAATTTCACATCCTAGGCCCAAACACCACGAAACCAAACCCATGCACCCCTCCTTGGAGAGAGCTTTGGACGATACTAAGAATTCGACCGGGGAGACACACTTCACGAGATTTCACCATAATAGCAAACAAAACAAAACAAAACAAATAGCCTAACTTAAGGTATGGAGATTTGTGTTATGAATAAGTTATATATATTTGTACAAAATGATTCCTTTGGAAAATGGGGACAAGATCCAAACTTAATTAATGGAAATTAAAAAACGTTCCAATGATGAAAATAACTCAAGACAGCTGAAAGCCACAGGATTTGCTTTATGGATTTGTTCATATGACACGGTACAGTGGCACAGTAGTATAGTGGCAGCACTGTTCCGATCGCCGCGTAATATACTGTTGGACTGTACATCCTGAAACCATCTCTTTCTCTGCAAATACTTCAATACCGAAGAACTCAATATCCCTTCTTTTCCCCTGCAAATTATATATATTTATATATTTACACAAATGATTCCCTGCAAATACTTCAATATGAAGAACTCATTATCTGCTGTGCCGCCCAATACTGATATATACCGGTAACATACTGTACTCCTGATACAAATCATGACGGATTTTTGGCTTAACTACAGTTAAGTTAAGGAGTCAGCTTTAGACCACAGATTCTGGTAAGTTCTGACCTGCCTCCGTCTGGTGAAATGGGTGATAAGTATTCGTTGGTAAAGGAGTGGTCTGATCACTGGAAGAGCATTAACAATTTCTCATGATAGTTAAAAGGTAGTCTGCTCTTAAAGTGACCTTTTTTTTACTTTTTTACTTTTTTACTTTTTTACTTTTTTTAAGTGACCTTTTACAAGCTGATTGCATTTTGGGGAAGCTCCTCGAAACAATTTTCAATTTTCAGTAAACTTTTGAAGGGAGAAAAATGGATTATTTGGTATGTAACCCAAGTCGTTTCATGTTTTTTGGACCTTCAAGGAGTTACTTACGAATTTTTAAAGTTGAAACGAAGTGATCACTAAAAGCGACCACCTCTTGAAATGTGCATTGTTGGTACATTGAAGAAAGTAAAATGTACCTCTCTGTTAGTAGTTGCTTTAATTTAGAGCAGGGGCACTTTTAGAGCCCCTATGGCTTCAATTGATCACACAATTCCCCTATAAAATTTGCTCGAAAATTTGTTAACTTCTAAATTGGCTTGCTTTTTGAAGAAGGTCTTACTCAACTTCATGACATGTATCTAATGTCAATGCAAAGCCTCCCCCTTTTTATCAAGAGCTAATAAATATTCCTTTCATGACAATAATGCATTTTATGTTTTTAACCCCTAAACTCCCAAGGCTGTTTTTTAAATCAAAAAACACTCAAAACAACCATTTCTATTGCAAAGTGCAAAAAGTTTACAAATTGTTTGTTTTGCATATCTAACTGTAGGATCTTGCACTAGACTAGTATGAAAATGTGTGGAAGAAATTTCAAAAACTTTGATAGAATAGATTGCAAGATATATATTTGCGTTTGAAGTGAAAAAATCCATTTTTTTTGCACCTTGCCTAAATAGATTTTAAAGCCTTTGAATCTTCATAGCTTAAAACTTTTGTACTACACATTTTGAATTTCTAATTTTTTATGTTGAAGAATTGATTTGAGAGTCTAGGAAAAAATTTGAAAAAAACACACACTTGATTTTCATTCTTTAAAAAACCGTCAAGCAGAAGTAGGTCCAAGATTGAATAAAAAATTAAATTATTAATAGCTCTATGATGGAATTGAAATACAATAATATCACCGGTGAGATTGTTCTAGCAAGAAAACTTGACCCTATCAAACATTTTTTTTTGAAAAATTGTGAAAATTGCATTCAAAAATGAATCCTACAAGTTACTTATTCAAATAGATGCTTAAATTGCCTGAAAAACAAGATTGTCTATAACTTTCTCATCACTAATTCAAATAGAATGAATCTTTCCATGCAGACAAAAACACTTTCTTTGAGAAATAAAATTTGAAGTTTCTTATTTTAACTTTCTATGGGTTTTTTTGTGTTGCTCAACAAACTCTATTTTGGGCTTCATGTAGCATAATTTTTGCTCCCAAGCATCGATTGAAATAAAAATGAATGTGATTTCCTATTTTCACAAAAAGTTTGAAAAAATCATCACACAAATTAAGACCATGGGAGCCTACTCAAAATTCATTTGTCCTCCAAGGGGACAATGGGAGTTTTTGAGGTTAACCCCTCAAGGACCTAAAAGACACCAACAATGTGTCCTCTTCAAATTCTCAATGGTAAATTTTCGGCATGGTGAAACAAAATTCAATATTTTTCATACTAGGGACTTGTAAAAGCACAAGTTGACATACGGTAGTTGTTACATTTTCCAATTTTCAAAATTTCATTGTGAGAAGTAATTAAAAATTTATTTAGGAAATGTAGTCTAATAGAATGAGGGAGCAAATATAATTTTCTTACAATGAAAGGAATAGTAGGGATGGAAAAAAACATTTTCTTGGATATTATTTGTCTTTATTTTGCACAAAAAAATTAGAAAAAAATTCAAATTTGTATTTTTAGCAATTTAAAAATACAAGGTTCAATCTGGTGTGATTAAGAACATAAAAATAATTAGAATGGTTCCAATTTTTTGAAGATGTTCTAAACAATATGCTAATATTATCAATTATTAAATTTCAAAAAATTAATGCATGTATACATATTTTAAAATTTTGTAGGATGCAATTTGGTTAATTTGGCTTTATACTTCTTCTGTTTGAAAATGTGTACAAATTAGAGAGAGTTTTTTATTTCTCATTTTTTTAAAATTAAAAAGTACCACATTTGCCTTAGATTGCAATACAATTTTTTGGAAGGGGTAAAAAATCATTATTCATCATATAATTTTTTTTCCCTCAATGTTGTGTTTTTTGCCTATAAAGTTGAAAATTCAAAATTGTTATAATCTAAAAATCCAATGGTCAATATTTTCTTTAAGGAATTATTTATATACTAGACAAAATAGCCTTTACTTTTGTATGGTTAAAATAAAAAAATTCAAGCATATCCATGTGCAAAAAAGATCAAAGTGGGACAATTCAGTAAAAATCTCTATTGTCAAAAAGTTGTTGGGCCTTGAGTAGTAAAAACCTAAAGTCCCAAGTGTTTGATCCTTGGGGATCACTTCAAGGTTGGGGCAGGTTCCTATGATCTCAAATTTTGATGTGCTTTTTTGAAATTTCTTTTGAAGATAAAGAAACATATTAGCTTTCTAGGAGTATAATTTTTTATTTTAATTGGCGCCTGAGAGTAAAAGTTATGCCACCCTAAGCTTAAAAAGAAATTTGTTGAGCAACAAAAAAATCCATTAAAAACTTAAAATTTTTATTTCTCGTAAATTATGTTTTGATCTATATGGAAAGTTTTGATTCATTCCATTTATATTAGTAATGTGAAAGTTATAGAGCTCCTTCTTTTGCAGGCTCTGTTATAGAGCTCCTTTTTTTAATTTTGAAAATCATGTATTCATTAGGATTTGATTTTGAAATCAATTTTTACAATTAAAAAAAAGTTCTCAAAGTTCAATTTACTTACTAGAACAATCTCACCATTGGAATTAGTATTTGAATAATTAGAAATTCAAAATCTCTTGTGCAAAAACATTCATTCAAAAGATTCAAAGTCTTATAATCTAGTCACCTTAGGTGCAAAAACACTTGCATTCTCTACTTCAATACCTAAAAATATTTTGAAGACTCTTGCAAGATTCTTTTGACTTTGTAATTTAGATTTTTTGCATCAAATTTTTATAATGGATGCTAATCACAGGCAATGAAGGTAGAAAAAAATACAATGTTGTTTATTGAGCTCAATTTTAGTGAAAAAAAATTGAGTTACAAAAATTCACAATTTGTTATAATCTAGTTATGCAAAGTACAAAATCATTGGATTTTTTGCACTTTACCCCCTAGAATTCTTTGACTTTGTTTTGTCAAAGTTCCTCCCAAACTACCATTTTAATTTTCTTTGACCTAAATTTGAATTTTTTTTTGACATATTCAACCATACAATCTTAAAGTATAATACTCTCACTACGTTATGACGTCTTTGACCTCAAAGATTGAAAGATTATAGTGTTCAAAAATTAAGTAGAAATCCGGTAAGATCAACAAACTTTGACCACTCTAAGGATGAAATTTTTGCACTATGCGAAGTTGCAATTTCATGAAATTATATACTTCTTGGAGTTAGGTACTCGTTTGTCAAGTTTCAAACGAACTCAATGATGGTAGCATGTGCCAATAATATTTCTAAATTTGAAATTATCTGCTAATACCCTAAGATTTTTTCAAACACGAAATTTGGACTCAATTTTCAACTTCTTACAATCACAATGATGAAATGAAAGAACCACTCAATGTTTTTTCTTCATATTTTGCCCCGGGGTGCCATAACTCTTTTAGGCAACATAACTTCATGTGGCATTTTTGAATTTTTTTTCCAGTGTTGAATAGGTAGTACAAACTTCAAAGTGAACAAAAAGGTTCAGAATATAATGTTCAAATTTCACTTTAGGAGAGCTTAGGCATAGTTTTCAAAGGTTTTGTGGGAGCTTATTGTCCTTTTAAGGGTTAACCCTTTAACGCTAGGTTGGTGACTGTGGAAATCATCCCTTTTGGTATCGGATGACATCATCTTCCTTGAAAAAATCAAAAGTGCTCACTGGAGGTCAAACTACTATTCATGATCTTTCCTTCCCTTTCTATACAAAAATTGGAGGCTGAATAGTTGCACTTCTATCCTACACAGGAGATTCTCTTGTCATTCATCGGCCGCAAAACGTCCGCCTTGACGTTTAAGGGTTCAACGCACATATCTTGCAATTTATACTATCAAAGTTTCTGAAATTTTTTCCACATATTTTTATACTGGTCTAGTGCAAGGTCCTATGTTTAGATTTGTAGAAAAAACAATTTTTGAAGTTTTTGTTTGCTCTTTGCAATAGAAATGACAGTTTTGTGTGTTTCTTGATGGAAAAAAAAGGCCTTCGGAGTTTGAGAATTCGGAGTTGAGAAGCATGCGAACCTCAGTCAATCTGCCGAATGTACAGTTAGTCCTGTTGGGTGTAGCCTAGCAATTGGAAGCTCCTCAGACAGGACAGGACAGAGCTGGCATTGGCGAGGGACTGAGGAGTACCAGTAACGTTCCTGCTGCTGTGCCTCTGTGTCTGTGATCGTGTGTTCCTCTGTCTGCATGCACAGCTCTCTTCCGCTAAACTTGTCCCAGCTCCCAGCTCACTGCTGCTGCCGTTGTGCAAGAAGATCGAATTGCAAATCCGTCTGATTTGAACTGCCCTGCGGCCCTTGTGGTGTCAATATGTCATCCACTGAAACTCTGGGCAACGGGATCGATCTTATCCGAAGAGGAAGGACGAAGGCCGGATTGCCGGAAGGGAAGATGGAATGAATTCCTTGGATTCGGCCATGCCAAGACTTCATTAATTAATGCATGTCCGGGTTGTTGAATTTCAGCTCCACAGGGCCGGAGTCTGCCTTGGGACCTGAACAGTTTGCTGCGAATTCTCTGTCACTTAATTGACAATCAGCTCCTCTCACTGGAAGAGGCACTGGCCGTCGTCCTACACTCGGTATACATTTGAAATATACAGTACAGTATCCAGAAGAAATGTAACGGGACACCCTATTCTGCTATTCAAAGGATTTTGCATAATAGAGTTAATCTTAAAGCGTGTGCAATGAGGGACCAACGGAATGGGTTTGAGAAAACCATGTACATAGGACAAATTCCTTGGAGCGTCCAAAATGGGGTGTGATGGACTTTGGTATTGTGTTTCTTTTATATTATTCTTAGTTAAGCCTTCCTTTGAATGATTCTAATAAGGTTTACTTTATGATTAACTCTAATATAGAATATAATTTGCTTTTTCATCTTGCATAATTACCATTCAATTCTTACGCAATTCCAAGCAAGACTACCAAATTTGGGGTTCAAAAAAGAAAAATTTCATTATTTTTAGGTGAATTGTTTCATTTAATATTGATTGGTCATATTTTCATATTTTCTTGTGGGCAAGTGAAAGGAGGTTCTAACGCACCAAAGAACACGACATTTGAATACTCAATGCAAAAGTTATGAAGGAACAACGTTTGGTTCTAAACTAGCTTCTCCACAACTGATTTGGGAAATGTACACATAGCAAAGATGGCGGTTTATGGTCAATGGCGCATTTTGGGGTGCCCACCTTATGAATTGTATGTGATGAGCTTAGTTTATTTTGTTTTGAAACAAATGAAACGGGATTTCATTGCCAACATAAGGTTACAAAACCACCAGCCACAAGTGGCCTGGTGGGACAACAGACAGAACGACCTAACAACAAGCACAAAGACTGATTAGTTTGTTCGAGGAGCAAGCGGAGAGAGAGAACATTTGGGTAGCTGTGTCCACCTTCCTTTCATTGTCCGTCAGTGAGAGATTCTTCAGGCAATTAGTTGCTCACTGAAACGAGACTAATTAACCAGTTATGAATTCAGTCACCAATGAGTATGATTGTTGACTGGCATTAGTTATGGTAATTGAAAGATCCAAAATGGCGGTCCTCGGTTGAAACTGGCGGTTAAGTGAGATTTATATTGCCAGTGGTCAGTTTAATTAACTCACTTAGATTCTTGTCATGTGCAGTTTAGTATTAATTAATTTTGCAGTAGTGAATCATTTTATAATTAAATCTCGGAATTCGTGTTCTTTTATAATTAAAAATGCTTGGTTCAATCAATCAACTCCTGAGCGTTTCAAGAGTCCATATTCTGGAAGCAGGGCGATGAACACACTGTGTTCTATGATGTTTAGTCCAATAAATTTCTCATTCATCCAAATTCATTCAAACTACACTAAAAAGGGTATTTAGTGTTGGCAACACTATTTGCGAACCATGGCACTAAATATCATTAAGCCTACTAAAGTAAGTAACATTAAATGTAATTTCTAACATTAAATATACTCTATGGTAAATCTGAAATCTGAAAATGTTTACAATTAGTGTTAGAACTTATTAAAGGAAGGTAGAAGGGAAGAGAAGGCGAAGGCGGCGCATTGAAGTTTAGCACTACACTAATCGTCCTAAAATTGACATTTAGTGTAGGGTCAAGTAGGGTGGTAATTACACTAAATGTAATCCAACACTAAATACCCTTTTTAGTGTAGTGTTAAGAAACCATTCTTTCTTCTGGACCAATTTTTGATTGAATTGAGGAAAATCATATATTTGTACAAAGATATAAGTGGAAATTTAGAAAGGATTTGGATGTTCAAGAGTTAATTCCTAATGTTCTTTGCAACTATTTTGTAGTTGTTGTGTGTCCTTGTGCAACTTTTTGGGGTGGAGGACAAACTTCTTTCAAGTTTTTATAAATATGATATATGTATATAAATATGATAGTCTTTGAATAAGTGTATAACACATTAAAACTACTATCATGATCTAATCTTTACATATTTATAAAGAAATAAATAAGTGCTGCAAATGAAGTGTTAGAAATTTTACTATTAGGGGACAATTTTGATGTTTTCAAGATCAAGTCTTTGACCGTTCTGTGCTAATCAATGTGAGGTGATTTTTTATTTTTTATTTAAAAAAAATAAATAAATGTGAGGTGAAATTTTTGCCAATCCTAAAAAACTCATTTGCTAAAAAAATAAAATAAAAATAGTATTTTTGGTGAATTGTCAGAGTAAAATGCTTTGAATTGATTTAAAAATATTTGAAAATATTTTTAGAAATTTGACCATATGGATGATCTTTATTTTTAATCTGTAACATAACCTCTTTTGATTAAAAAAAACCCTCCAGAAATACTATACCATGGTGATATATAATATTCTACTTTCATTGGCTGAGGTTACAATCATTTTTTCAGGGGATCATCACAGTAATACTAAATGATCCTGCAGAGCCAAATAAAGACAGGATTGAAAAATTAAGGCAATCTAAGAATGGTTCAAAGAAACCTTATGATGCCGTTGAGTCATAAAATCAAAAGTACACGAACTTGCATTCGCCGCTGGAAGTGCTCAAGTTCATGTAAAAGGGGGCAGCTCCAGTCCAACATTCCAGTGACCAGTCTGCTGCAAATTGTGCGCGAGCATACAGCGCGCGTAACTTAGACAGGCAGCTAGGCCACTCGAGCACAGGAAGCGAAAGGTTCTGACTCATGTTCGTGTCCCATTATTTCCATCGAATCACTCATTCTAGCTTATCTAAGATTCACTACGTACTCATGATGATCATCTAGCTAGCTGCCGTGCTGCACTCGTACTATCTCGAAAGAAGATCGAGTCCTGCAGGAGCTGCACCGCACGAGGTGAAGTAATTGACGTTTCAAGGGGAAGCTAGAAACGTAATGGATATGATGCCGAGTAATTGCCGACCGACTCTCAGTCTGGTCAAACATGCTTCAACTTTTCTTATCTGCTCTTTCGGCCGGCGGCGCAATGAGCACCTTATACACATGTTTCATTATATTCTTGCTGAATATATCCAGTGAATTAGTCATTTCAAGTTCGTCGCTTCAGTCGAACTCTGACAGCGAATTGCTGGCATTCCAAGTATGCTCCACGAGTTGTTTCAATTCTTCACGGATATATTACTGGTCGATCCTAGGTGAAGCAGAACCTTCTCTAGCGTCAATGAAATGCAGCTGGCAAAACACCATTTCAATCTGTCTTTGTATATTAAATGGACTTGGTGACCTGGGAGGCCCAAGAAGTTTATTGGATTAATGCCATGCATATCAAGGCCTCGGGCGCGAACATGGATAGCATTTAGCTGGCGGAGAGTCGTTCAGAAGTTCGGAAGCGCGCATATCGCCGAAAAAGAGTGCCAATTCGTGACGATATGCATACCACATATATATTCACATATATCACAAACTCGACACAGATCATGAACAAGAACATCACGAAAAGAGAATATAAGACAATGATTTCTTCCATTTGTTCAAACGTAACAAAACAAAAAACTAGAATATAAGATCAAAAGTGAAAAAAGGGTACGTCAATCATCAAAGCCATCGATCTTTCGGTATAATCCACCAAACATTACAAACTATTATTATTTCAGTAAGTAACAACATTAGCAACTCAATCCCCTTCAGTTATGGGACTCAGTTAATGGAATATATGAATTAAATTTCGATCTCTCCACCTTCAAGCTCTTTGACAGCGCCAATGCAACTGTATGTAACGTTGCTTCAAGGAACAGTACTGCATTTAACACTATTCCCAGCACTATTCACTGTATTACAAGCTAGGATTACTGAACGCTTCAGAGCTCCAGAAACCTGCATGTTCATATGCATGAGCTCTCCGTTCAGACAGATATGAACGCTGGCATTAGTTTTCCTCCTGCTCCTGAATTAGCTTCCATGCCAGAGGCAGCGAGGGAGGACCGAGGCTTCAGTCATAACTCGAACAGACACAGCTTCTTCAACTACCTGAGTGCCAAGAAATGCAAGCAGCTCGGTTCCGTTCCATCCGGTCGCCGCAGTTGCGATAAAGGTTGTGATGAACGTGCATGGAGGATACTACTGCCACAGACTTGATGTCAGAGTAGGGGAGTCGGAGGAGAATCCGGGGCTGGAGTACTGAAATCCCGACGTGGTTGAAACGACGGAATGTTCTGGAGAGTACGGGAACGTGCTCGGGGTCGACTCCTGCGTGTTCTCTAGACTGGAACTCGACTGTGGGCTGCTGCGGAAGCCCAGATTCAATTCCAGCTCCGGCAACGCAGTTACACAATCGTGTCTGATGCACTCTTTTATCCCCAGACCCTGCAATATTGGCACTCCCTTTCTTGGTGGGTGTGACATGAACTCCGATACCCTTGCCATGTTTTGAGCGCCAAGGTTGACGTGCAACACTGTTGCACTTCCAGTCGACTTCCTGTTCGGATCGAACGCTAATTTGGTGCTTGTCCAGGGAAGATACGCCATGGGGTGACAGCTTGAAGCAGCCTTTGGAAATGAATCCACGCCGAAGTTGGTCTTCGCCTTCGCCCCTCGAAGCGCTCTTGCAGCTACATATAAATCATCGAGATTACAAAATGTGAGGAAACGGAATGAAGGTCAATGTTAATAAATAAAAAGAAGGATGCAAACATGTATGAAACTGAAGTTTCGTGGGACTTGAAAGGGCCAAGTGGGTACCACTATCATAAGCCCTGGCTGCGTCTTCCGCGGTGTCAAAGGTGCCCAACCAGTGACGGCACCGTCCAATTCGATCACGAATCTCCGCAGACCATCTCCCCCACGGCCGCTTCCTTACCCCTCGAAACGCGCGTCCCGTGTTGCCAGCAGCTTCGCCGCTTGCCACTCGGTCGCCTGCGGGGACAGTACTGGTGGCCGAGGCGCTACTGGAAACACCACCTCGGTGTGAAGCCCCCCCTCCAAAGCTGCTTAGTTTCAGTGAACCACCGTGGTCAATTCCTTTGGACATTGTGGCGCGGTGGATATCCATCTCCGGCTTTTGGAGAGCGTTGAATCTGGTCGATATGGGTCTCACATTCTCCAGTACTGTCGATTGGAATTGCGCTGTGAAACACTCCGCAGTAGAAGTCCTCACTCCTCCAGACGGAAAATGATCGGGAACACTACTTCTTTGTGGTGGGAACACGGCCGCCTGCAGGTCTTGAATCTGCGACACGTTTTGCAAAGTAGAATTATTCCAAGTCGGGTTCACTGACGGCATGTTTCCGCTAGTGCAGGTTATCGTGGTTTGCGATTCAGTGGTGCCGAAGAGAACGCTTTGGCCAACAACAGCCGCGATTCCATCCAAATCTTGCTGGTCGGAAGAAGCAGTTGTGCCAAACTTTTCAAGCAGAGAGGAAGCAGAGAATCTCGTTTCTTCGGTTCCGGCTTGGCAGCCTTCACGATCAAAATTTGTGAGAGTATCACCGACTTTTGCCTGAGCAGGGGTAAGTCCATTGCCACATAAGTCTTGATTCTTGGTGAAAGCAAGACTATGGTCTTTGATCTTCTGCGGGAACGAGATACACGATTCCAGTAACGAACCCAGCGTGTTCATGGAGCTGGCAGTACTAGTTCTGGAAGCTGGCGAGACGCAACGATCACAGAGAGGGTGGAATGCAGGTCCGCAGCATCGCAGGCACGCCATCCACGGACGGTCCTTCTTCCTCGCCACGACTTCCGGAGTCAGGTCTCGCCACTTGCGCTTCGCCGCTAGGTTGTTGCTCGGTAGCATATCGTGAAGGGCCATGTCGAACAGATTAGTGAATGCTATGCCCCCAACGTACTTCTAGCTACGCCCTCCCTGATTTGCGACGATTCATCTACAGAGGCATTCTAACTCATCAATTGATCCAAACCCTAGAGTACTACCGGTATATGCTAACTTGCCGCGAAGCCAAATGAATGGCTTACTCATGCATCTAGCTACCTAACAGATTAAAAGAGAACTGCAGGTGACCTACACATGAGGCATGTTCAATCCCCGGTCCATGCAGTACTGATAATCTCGGGCACAGTCCGATTTTTGATAGCACCGGGTTTCCAGTTCTGAGAAGCTGGAGCAGCTAGGAAACGATTCACCGATTTACCGCAAACAGATCATCGCCACGCTGTCGATACTCCCCTTCATTCTCATCGATTTCTCAAGTTTGTCGCATGCATGCATCGGTCCCGCGCCCGCCAACTTTCAATTGTAAAGCAGCGCCGTGTCATCGATCGAGCCCCCGAGCTACTAAACCCACGTATGCCAATTGTAACAAAAGAACTAAACCCATGCAATCATAATTATAATTCTACACCACTACCAGCACCTCCAGCTCCACATTAAGCAGAGATTGCAAATAGCAAGCTCACAGGACGAATGATCACTTCCGAAGTTGGTATAAAAGATGCAGGTCGCGGGTGAAGGAGCTTCACTCGAAAGCCAGCCAGCAGTCTTCGTCGCTCAGTTGGATTGGAGCTCCAACTTGATTCCTTGGTTTTGTTGCATCATTCCTATCTAGCGAAGCCGGAAGTCAAAGAGGAAGCTCTTGACCGAGCTCTTCTAGTGAAAGCAGCAGCTAGCGTCGACTAGATTCCCCAAGCGAAGAAGGATGGGATAATGACAAGGACCACAATTAAGACCACTCCACGCATGACCTGAGCAAGCAAGTCCCGGACTTCACGTAACCTAACACCAGCAGCAGGAGCAGCAGCAGCAACTCCAGTGCAAGTACTCGGCACCAGGCATCCGGACAGGCAGCGGCAACTTACTAACTTCGTCTCGCACGCGCAGTCGCAGAAACCCAAGGCGACAACACACACACTCGCCAGGCTCCGTCCGGGTACCTCGGATGTCATGCTACCCCCTCAAGCATGCGGCATTTATCTGGCAGCGCCATTTGCAGTAGCTGCTAGCTAGGGCTACGTCGTCCCAGCTAGCTAGCTAGGCTACTGGTCTTCCTTTCCCTACAGTAGCTAGCTCGATCAGACCATATATGGGAAGCTGCAGCCTGCCTGATACCTTGCGAATGAGGCTAAGAGTAGAAGCTTACTCAAGCCAGCACCACGCTGCAAGGGGCAGAGGAACAGCAAGTAAGGTTATAAGTTAAGTGGTCGGTGACAACTTTGAGACGATTGGGAAGACTCGACGAGCAAACTATATAATGCTCAACTTTTGTTTCGGTGAGGCCTTGGATTTGATAATGTCCGAAACGAGTTGTTTGTGGAGTCCTCTTGGATATGGTACTCTGGTCCAGGACCAACGTTCGGGAGGAAACCGGCAGTTAATAAAAAGTGACTAAGTGAAGGAAAACGGCAAAATTATACTAACATGCATCTGATTTTGATCAAAAGTTAAGGATAAAAACTCGTTAAATTTCAATTTAAAAAAAACTATAGTGTGAATAGAGGCAATGACCGGAGTAGGTACTTGAAACCTGGTTGAACATAGGAATCGAAGAATAGCCGTTAAAGCGCAAATGTTATTAGGGACTTGAGCAATAGGGGACACATTTAGCAGCGGCAACCTCATCGGCCATTGTCGGAAGAATGGCCGGATGAGTGCCTCCCGCCCCACTTCTCTGTCCAATGAGCCAACAACATCCATCCCGCTCGCCCACCCACCCACCCACCCAATCTTTCAAAAAAAAATTTAATAATAAAACCAAAAGAATTAGGCCAATCAATCCTAAGCTCTTTGAGTAAAACCTAAGGAGAACTATAGCTACGTGCCTTACAGCGCTCCGCTACAGGCCTAAATCCTACTCACTGCACTCCGTAGGATTTAGGTTTCATCCATTTTCTTGGATAAAGTAGGGGACGCCCGGCCATTCTTCAGGCAATGGCTGGTGAGGTTGTCGCTGCTACATTCTATCCAAGCAATACAAATGGAAAATGCAAAACACTAAATAAATGTCAAGTAAGGCTACAACTACTAATTTAGCATGCTAGTTTGTAGATGCAACTAAAATCAACTTAAGATTCCTTTATTTAGAACATGAGTTGAACATTTTAGATAAAATCCATAGGAGCCACTTTGGATGTTAGTTAGGATTTTTTCAATTATATAATTGTTATCAGATTCTAAGTCCTAACGTTTTTTAGTCACCAGATAACATTTATCCTATTAGTGCGGGTAACACAAATTTATCAAAGTCGCATTTATATAATTTAAATTAATGCAGATTTCTATACTATTGTATTATAAAAAATTCTACAAATTTTTTTTTTGCAATGACATTACTTTTATAGGTGACACTAATTTTGCATCTTCACTACATAGGAAGTCCTTGCTATGTACATATTTCTACATGCCCTAGACCTAATATTGTAAATGTTAACTTTAATTTATGCTTAATTTCTTAGCGTTCAAATGACCATTTTTTGATTGTTGCCCAACTTTGGGCAGCATTTTTGGATAGCAAAAAAAAAAAAAAAAATTGTGTGTGTGTGCAAACTTGATTGGGTGGTCTTTCAACAATCAAATACTAAAGATAGAAATTGTATTTTTGGTGAATTTTTGAAGTTATATGTTCAAAATTCTTTAACAATAATCAAAAAATATTTTTATAATTTTAGTCATACATATACTTTCTACTTATGGTGCTTCACATTATCTTCTTTCATGTAAACTTCAAAAAATTTATAGAACTTATATTTTATAACACATTTGTATAAAACCCTTGGGCTTTTAGGTCGCAATGGCAGCAAACCTAGGCGCACGTAGAAAGTACACATGTAGAAAGTATTATTTACACATTATTTACCTCCTAAGTATAATTCCTGGGTAAATTACTGTAGCCCCCTCCCCTGGGCACATCTTCCCAAGTGAAGGCAAGACCAGCGAGCCACAGCCTTAAGTTGGTGCAGAGTGATCAGCCCTGCAGACACGACTGCACCACCTACATTATGCTGATTTTGATTAAATAATCAATCCGGTTCCATTTATCATGTGCAGCGGACTGAGTGAATCCATCCTCTTTCTCCACGACGAAAACAGTGGCTAAGAATATTATTAACTAAGTGAAGGCATCAACAAATAGAACAGATCGAGGTAACTACATTCAGAGGGTTCACTCGTAGACTTTGCTTCCTAGTTTCTAGACAGAATAATACGTTCAATTTGTACGGAGTGACGGACTGTCCATGCCCACAGGGAACCAATGAACCATATATGCCGATCGATAATGATTGAGAAAATTAAATATTTATGAATATATACTGAATTAATTCAGAGTACTAGCGAATAATTCATTTATCAATTGTAAACTGCAGGTATTTTTGGGGCAACTTTATTTCGGGCACAATATGCAGATGGAGTCAGTCGATCAGTCTACAGGTATAAAAGTATAATTGCTCCCTACTGAAGAGCCTCAGCTAAGTTTGGTCCAAGGATTTAGCGACTGTTTTAACTTAGCGGCATGCTGCACCGTCAGGGTGTCTGAGCAGTGAGTGACGACCGAAGCTCGATGAATCAATACACTGCTCGAGAATGACGGAGCCAGGAATACTACCTTAATTGAATTCAATATAATTGGGGAATGTGAAGAAATCGATCATCCGACCAGATCTGACCTTCCCCATTCTTCAACAATTCTGTCCTCAGGCTCATTCCATAACGGTCCAACTCAGCTTCCTACTGCTGCAGCCAGCTGCTGGGAGCATGTTGGTGGAGAGTGGCTCCACTCTCTTGATTTTTCCTTTTGTCCCATTGTGAGCTATCGAATTGGAAGGCATCACTCAGATCCTTGGTTCGTTCTGTACCAGAATGAAATTATTTATAAAATACAGGAAGTGGAACATAACTTAATTTAACTTACTTGTGTTATGAGGCTCAATCTATAGAAGCTGGATACAGCAGTCTTGCGCTGTCAGGACCAGAATTTCCAGTGCTCAGGGCTTGCAATTATTTTGCAATGAATCACTCTTGCCAGAGCAGAGGGAGACTCAGGAGGCTTGTGGTGTTTGCATGATGTTCTTGTGATTCTTTTGACTGGCAACAGTTTTGTATTGTATTGTGGTGCTTCACATTTGAATAGTTAATGTAGATTCCTTCGCTTTTGAGTCCACTAGTAAAGATATTTTATTTAGAAGATAGAATTTGTTAGATGTTTGGATTTCTAGCAAAAATTCTCTAAAGTGGAAGAACGTTGAGAACGATTTGAGTCTAGTACTCCGATAGATGACTTTTGGGATAGACACAAAGAATGAACCTATCCATTCAAAAATTGGATCATTTTTGATTGATTACCTTGGTGATAGGCCTCATTTTTTCAGATTGTTAACCCTTAATTGCCTAACTGACCATATATTGTCAATCCAAAATTTTGGGCTCATTATGGTGTGGGTAGTTAAATTCCTTTGATCATTCTAAAAAAAATTATGGGTGGTATTGAAGGTTAGCTATTGGAAGTTTTTATTTTTCACTAAAAAAGATAAATATTTGATTTTTGAGAGGTCCTCAAAGGCATATATGTGCCATTAGTAGAAGAATAAAGCTTGCCAATTTTACTTGATTCCCCGGCCTTGAGCAAAGCTTGTCAATTTCACTTGATTTGAGATCTAAAAAATTGTAATTATCCATTTGCTTTGAAAATGGTCCCAATAGAAAGAATAAAGTGTTTTCATAATTTGCACAATTGAAAACATACAAGGGTTGATTTGGAGTCATTTGCGATTTCTACTTATTAAAAGAACTGTATTTCAACAATTGCAAGGTAGATTGTGTAACGCGTTTGATAGCACCTCATTTGAATTGAAGGTTTTTGGTAGTTCATTTTAGTTTGCTAATATAATTTCTAATTGTTCATGTCACCTCCAATTCCAAAAAACTCTTATATGCACATTTCTCAAACATTGTAGGTTGGGACAACATACTAAAAATAGGAAATACATGGGGTTTTTTTTTATAATCTCCCAACTCCCATGCAACCTATACACTCAAAATTAGTATGTACACTAATAAACAATATTTTTAAACATCTATAAAGTTAGATTTTGAAAAAAAAATCAATATACTTTATAGGGATAATTATAAGTCCATGCCCTTTTTCATGGGAAATACACACTTAGAACATACTAGGCACTCAGGAGTTCAAGGATCGGTTCACATAATAAATGTCAAATTTCAATGTTATTTTTTAAAATTATATTTGGAGATAGATAACTCTATTAACTTTATTATTAATCAGGTGATTATATATAAATACCCAAAAGATGCACAGATTGCATCTTCTAGGTGCATAGTTGAAATTGTTACTTTTGTGATTTTTTTTAGAGATAAATGACTTGACTAACTTTGTTGGGATTGCTTAATTTGTTGAATGCAACAATTCTAAGATGTGAGTGTATGAGCGTGAGCCTAAGAGAAGTGAGTGGGGATTGTGTAAGCCTAGAGCCTAGGAATTCAAAACATGATGTAATTTCTAGAATTTTTTGGTAAAAATGTTAAAAGATTGATGTTTTGCAACAAAATTTTAAAAATTTATTATCTATTACCATGGTATCCATAACCATGGATTTTAGATTTAAAAGCCGAGTAAGTTAATGCTATAGCACATTTTGAAATTTATATCATGTTTTAAGAGGCCATTCTAAGGTGGACTGATCAAATGAGAATATCAATAATTTAAAAGCAATTCTAAGGATGAGAAGAACACAAATGCAATAAAAATATCATAGAATGTTGAACATTGTGTATATAATAAAATGTTCTTTTATTGCAACAAGGAATACATATTGGAATATAAATATAATGTTTTGCTATTAAAATTTGAGGCTTTCGAAGATAATATAATAATACTACGTATCTACTTCATATTATGCTCATATCTATAAACTAACTTGCTCACTTGCACGTCATAATGATTTCAGCAGCAACAAGCACTTGCTTAACTTCATCAAAGCTAAAGGTAGGAACATAGATGAACATGTCTATCTTATAATCCAGTTTGTAGAAGTAATAAAAGATGTAATAAGGTGTTTGTAATTTATGTACATGTCAAGTTTTCCAATAGAAGTCTCATTCATACTTCCTAAATGGGAACAAGTATAAGATGAAAAATTACATAGAGTGACGTTATAAATCTTTTGGTCATGATCAATCCCAGACAAAAGTATAATAATAGCATCAAGTCTAGGGCAAGGAAAGAAATTCCCCCTAGTAATACTTGTGGTAACATTTCTTGCACTTTCCCATTAATTACAGTGATTTTTGGTGGGTGCCTTATTGCTTTGGCAAAATGGCTATTCAAAATGGAGGGGATTCTTTTAGCATGTGCTGGTCAAAAATGAGTCGACAACATAGGCTCAAATATCCTAGATGAGGTTAATAGACGTCGAGGTCACATTGGCACGCTAGACTGTAAGCTAAACTCAACTTCTTCAAGCTCAATGATTTTGGTTTAGGTAAAATTGGTACCAGTAAAAATAGGCCAGACCTCAAGGATCTCAGGTCGGATAAGAATATAGGAACAATTAGGGCCCATGACGCATTGTGCAATTTGGTCTATGTAAAAGTAGAAATCTTTAATCTGAACTACCGTACCCTTATACTCACGCTTATGCCCTTTGCAAGTAGGGACAACAGTGGTTTTCCCATGCCTAATAATCAATAGGAAAGCTTGCATTTTGCTTGTGTGTACTTTTGAATGGCATGACACTTTTTGCTAGACTTGTGTAAAGTTCTTGCTATATGCCATTCATATGTATTACAATCCGTTTGTACAACAAATCGGGTATGGGACATGACCATGCATGTTAAACTCCTCAATAGCAGTCCCGAGTTGCACTTTAGCAATGACCGATCTAGTTTGAACCCAAGGATGAGAAAAATTATCCTTGTTGAGGCAATGAGAATCACCTTCAAAATCAATTGGAAAATCAAATTTTTTTTTGCTAGACCCAAATACCTCTTCTCCCTCTAGGTGCGGAATTCAAGTATAGATATTTTCTGCTCTAGGCATCTCACTAAGTACATCTGCAATTTTCTTTTCATCTCCAAATGCCATAGCTCTCTTTAGTTTCAAATCCTTTTTAGAATCCTTTCCAATAAAGGCTCCCGCAGAGGTAAGCTCTATAGTTGGTCATCTACATAAAGGCTCAAATCCAATCATCACTCGTTGCAACAAAAAAATGAGATCCGCGTTTCTTGGAGGTTTGCATCCATATGTTGTGTATGGTTTTAGCCAGATTGCACATTGGGATGTCTGTTAGTTCTTCAATTGTCAGTTTATGCAAAAATGATGAATGAAGTCATTATTAAAATGGTTTGCGGTTTAGGCTTTGGGATAAGAAATAGAAAAAAGAAATGAGGATAAAGGTCATACCGTTTCCATGAATCCACCCTACTGACAGTATTGAAAGTGCCAAAATGCAAGCCAATCTTTGAATACACAAATTGCAAATTCTGATGCAACTCTAGAGGAATATCACCAAACTCTGATTTCTAAATACATCTTGTCTGCTTCACACATTGACGTCGCATCCAAGGTCGCATCTTTATACTACCTATAAAGTCGGATGTGTTGGTTCTAGAATTCTATGGCAATTAGCTTCTTTGTATGCTTGTACATGTTTGTTGTCTAATGGAACAAGCACGTCCTTTCACGGTCTACCATTGGAACAAATGGATCCCCTAGCCCATATACAATGCAATTATAGTTGGCTTGAGTATTATCACACATGAATCCTTTGAAGGTTGGATCTAACACCCTATTTTCTATCATATCCTTATTCAAACAACGCCAAAAATTTATTGGCCTTTGGTGCCTTC
Source organism: Pseudisothecium myosuroides (assembly GCA_951799445.1). Classification (NCBI taxonomy): domain Eukaryota; kingdom Viridiplantae; phylum Streptophyta; class Bryopsida; order Hypnales; family Lembophyllaceae; genus Pseudisothecium; species Pseudisothecium myosuroides. Next base: position 4,189,383 of record OX637288.1, on the reverse strand, counting down.
AATTTGCATATCATAGACGGCAATGGTCATAATTTTGCAATAAGTGGAGTTATAGACGTGACAAACAATTGTTGTCTAAGATTTCACCTTCTTCACATGATCAAAGATGTCAAAGTAGTTCTCAAAGGTTGCTACTAATTGCATCCACTGTATAAGATTGACTTCACTTCTAGGTCCATCTACAAGCATTTTGAACAAATAGACCTTTTCTTGCCCTTGTCTTGGGAATACATTGTCGTGAATATATAGTCTATTTTGGCACATTCCTAAATATCAAGAATCCGCTCAATCTCGCCACCACCCTTGTTGTTGCTCCAAAAAGAGGATAATTATCATGTTGAGCACATTGGATGAGCTAAGGAGTTGAAACCTATCCATGACATGAATGTCTAACGCATTGCCGTAGCGCATCTCCTTTAATTCAAGTCTATCGTGAATAAGAAATGTGTTGAGGTGCTCTTTGCTTGTTGCCATAGTAATGGCGGAAGTTTTGGCAGTTGAAGTTCTAGCCACTTTATAAGCAATCATTGCGTTGATTGTTTCTAAGGACTTTCTACACTATTTGTCAGCAACTAGATGCAAATGGACGCCCAAGTGGATGCATTTAGGTGACAAATCTCTGGCTTTGAGTATGTAATAAATTCGCAAGTTACATAGACTGAGGCAAGTAGGAGATTATCTACAAACTTTATAGAGCAAAGTGTAATCTCATAGAAGAACCCAACCTAAGCTAAAAGAGTATTTGGTGGTCCCAATCCACTCAATTTTGTTACTCTTTGAAGCTTGTGTGTGGTAGTCACATCTTGTATTCTTACAGATCAAATGTCCAACACAATGCGACTTTCTTAACTTTAAACCTAGGTCATTGTGGATGTTAAACGTCATGGTACAACAACATGCATGACTTCATATTGTTTATATATGCCCTCCATGCCTCTAGTCCCACATATGGATCAACAACATGGTGGCAACTCAAAGAGAACGTTGCCATCAAATTTAGCAGAGAGAAATCGGACCTTCTAATATCCAATGGCATCGAAATCAATCTAAGGAAGTTCATTCTATAATCCAAGTATTGAAGACAATTTGTGAAGGCATTGCAATACACTTCAAAGGAAATTGTGATGATTGAAAGGGAGAAGAGGACGAGAAAACCTGTACGGTGCAGGACTAATATGAATAATATAGAAGGCAGTAGGAATGGATGAATCCACCGTGGATGGCAAAACAACATTTGAAAAGGACAATTGACAAACTTTGATTGGCGTCTAGCCTTCAAAATCACTAAATAAATCTATTAGTGTTTCTAGGGACTTGCATTTAACATTGTTGACATTGTACATAATTTTATTCTTGGAACATCCACTACCTAGAGAATCCCCTTCTACTGGATGTAATAATGGTCGCTCAACAATGGACGTATCAAAAACAGGTGTTAGTATTTCAATCAAAGCTAGCAAGAGCTCCGGCAAGAGACCATAAATTCTATAGCATCTTGCAAGAAAAAGCCAATAGAATCCTTCATGATCACTTGAGCCCTGTAGGTGGCATTGTGGCAGATTTGTCTTCCTTTACATATACTGTAATCTACAGTACTAAAATACTTTTTTCTATATTTTTTGTTTGATTTTTAATCTATACTTCAATTTTGATGTTTTTATAAATTTTATATTGTGCTTCATCCAAGTCCTTCCATTAGAGCGGCTCATTTATATAATCACCATATCTTAGCATTAGAAAGTGATGCCAAATTCTTTAAAGAGGTACTAAAGCCTCTACAAACACCTACAACCATCTCCAAGATTCTTGAATCTACTACCACATGCAATGGTATGGAGGTTGATGATGACTCTCCAATTGAAGATATTGCACTATTTGACTTATGTGAGTAAGTTTTATTTATATTTTTCCTTTTCAACAACCTTAGTAATAAATTTTATACTTTGCATTTTAATTTGTTACTACATACTTTGATATATGTTATATTTTTTGCAATTGGATGAATCCATCGCCAAGGCAAACCTTGCCTTTTATTAGCCCCATAGATTTCTTAGAAGTTTTCTCAGTCTCCACGGCTTCCATGTTTATGCTGAAGATTTAGCATTAGCTTATGCTAATGCTTCATTTGCTTCATCTCCAATTTTTCTATCACCTCTTCAATCTTAAGATCCTAAAGTAAACTCTTATTTTGAACTTAGTGCATCTGAATCAAACAATATTTGAGTTTGTTTTTTTGATTTGATATTTGATTCCTATTGTTGTGTTTTTCAAATTGATTTTGTCTTTGTCCGCTTCTCTGATCTTTATAACTATGCTTTTAAATAAAAACAAAATTATCTTGGACATTGAATATTTAATTAATATAATAATCAAATATTATACACCAAATAAATATATTAACTCCAAATGATCTTGACAAACATTTTTTTAGTTGATGTCCCTTTTTTTGCATTGTCTTTTTTCAAGTTTTATTTTTAAAAAATCATTTCTAGCAAATAGACTATATAATGAATCTAATGGTAGTACTCTAAATAGGGTATTTAGTGTTGGATTACATTTAGTGTAATTACCACCCTACTTGACCCTACACTAAATGTCAATTTTAGGACGATTAGTGTAGTGCTAAACTTCAATGCGCCGCCTTTGTGTTGTCTTCAGTTTTGTCATCTCCTTCCTTGGACTTCTTCCCTGGACTTCCTTTGCAATCTGCTTTTGCGGCCTTACCTTGTCTGTTGCCTTTTGGGCCGACGCCCCACCACGCAATTCCACACCCCAACGCTTACAACAAGTTTCTACAATTGCTGTTCGCAAACGCATCATCACTTGGATGGTTCAAGATGAACTTGTGCACGGCTTTTCTGGGCTCTACATTCGCACAATCAATACATTTCCCGAGCATTTTCGAGCTCAAAGGAGTGCCAACCTTGTTCGCGCTTCCCGTTGGTGGGCTCAATGTCAACAGTTTTGCAATGAAGGAGAGGCGGACAACACATCTCCACCACTTTCATGCAGTAGGAGCCGGGATGGTAGGCGAAAACAACTCCGCACAAAGGCAACTCTCGGTCGTGGGCCCAAGCGAGCTGAATGGGTACTTTGGATCTACCCTATACTTTTGGATGCATTTGACAGATTTAGAAAAGCTGGGGTCAAATTTTCATCCAAATTACTCATTGAGCTGGCTATGACCATCTTATTAGATCCTACCTCTCCATATACAGCCGAATCTCGTGATCCAAAGGACAATGTCCTACTCACGGCCAAGTTGACCTCAAGTTGGGTTCAACAATTTATGCATGTGCACAACATTGTTTTGTTGTCACAAAGGGGACGATTGTCTTGTAGTCCCGAGAAGGAACTACAAATTGAGAGGGCAACAACTTACCATCTAGGTGTGTTGCAAAGAGGGTTCCAAGCCAGTGTTTTTGATGAAAATGTCATGGAAAACATTGACGAAACTCATTTTGTTGTAAATTTAGACAATGGTCGGACATTGGGATTTAGAGGAGACACGAGTGTCAAGTATGCCGAAGTGGTTTCAGGGGGAGATTCTATGACCATGGTCATTAGAATTTCCGGGGGGCGTAGATCAATGATTGAAGCCCCTATGCTGATTTTTACCAATTCCAGCAACAGTTACCCTATTCGGGGCTTGGAAGACAATATTCCATGAGTATGTTACAGATCTAGGCCTAAGGGTTGGATGGACCACATACTTTTTGCTGAATTTTTTGTTGAACCCCGAGCCTTCCAAGCTGATGTTCATGGCCGTACAAAAGTCATTTGGGTTGACAATTGTATAGGCCATAGTATGACCCTAGCATTATCGGTTGTTTTGGAAGCAAAACATGCCACTCTTAGGTATTTGCCACCTTGTTCTACACATTTGTGTCAACCGGCGGATACATTCATCATTTCCAAGGTCAAGGATGCTTGGACCAAGCGATGGGAAGCAAAAAAGGCCAAGCTCATTGCAACCAATGCTTGGCAAAATACTCCTCGGGTTGATGGGCAGTGGTTAGGAAACTCACAAATCCAGGAAAAAGATTTTTCCTACAGCTGGCTGCGGATAGCATTGAAGATGTGAACAAAGAGGTAGATTGTGATAATTTATCATATGCTAGGAAAGCTATGACTAGATCGGGTATGGCTTTGGGTGTTGATGGCACTTGGAGTGTCAATCAACTTTTTCCACATTTGCAGGAAATTATAGCCAAGCATGAACCATACTTCCATGGACAACAAGTTCCAGCCCAAGCATGAAATCTGTATTTTTTTTGCTCTAAATATTAATTTTTTTTCCCTTATTTGATGTTCAACGACTTCTTTTATTGCACATGTTTTCCACATTTTCTACTCCTTCCATCATTTTCCAAGTCTTTAATCTTTTTCTTTCCAAATTATTTTCTTACCTTCTAACACTAAATGTAAACCTCTTCATATTTCAGATTTACCATAGAGTACTTTTAGTGTTAGAAATTACATTTAGTGTTACTTACTTTAGTAGGATAAATGATATTTAGTGTCATGGTTCGCAAATAGTGTTGCCAACACTAAATATCCTATTTAGTGTAGTTTTATTGAATTCCAAGTTAAACTCTACTCCCTCCATCCCGAAATAAGTCTAGGGTTTCTTTCAACTGGCTAGATTAGTGCGTGACTTGCTCATATTTTCAAGGAATTGCATAGTTTCTATAGCTTCTACTAAAGTCCACTAGGTGTGAAAGAATGGAAGTCAACATTTGAGCGGAGGAAGTTGAAAAGACACAACGAAATTTACAAAATGTACCCCTTTTTCAAAGTGCTCCGGTGGTATGAAATTTGATAAATTGCAAGTATTGGTGCACAGATGTCCGTTGACATTCTCCGTATGCCATTCTGATGATGCCTTGGCACTCCAGTGCACAAAATTCTTGTTATTGTGCTCCAAATTTAATAAACCTTACTGCTTGACTTGTAAGCTTTATGTAACTCTGTCTTGAAACTGTGATTATTGAGAGTCTAGCTTCTTGAGGAGGCTGCTCAGTTAGGCTTACAGGGAGCTTAAGTTCATTAAGTCCACCTTTACAGTTTGGAAAATGTGTAAAAAAATAAATTTGATGGCCTCCATTTCTCTTATATTGTGGTGAAATTCTTGTTTAGAGCTGCTCATGTTTGGTTTTGGACTACATAGGTATGAAGATCTGGACCATGAGACAAATCCACATGGCCCACTCTCGAACCACTTCTTCAGTAACTTGTTGATCAATCTGTTCATCTTATAAACATAAAGTGGGTACCCCAAAACCGCCACTTTTGGGTATTGGGCCTAATTACTATTATTAGACTGGTCAAATTTTTATATGTTCTTCTTGGCAAGTGAAAGGAGGTTCCAACGCACCAAAGAATGCAACATTTGGATACTGTATGCAAAAGTTATTAAGAAACACCGAATTTGATTTGGGACAAGTATATATGGAAACTGTGGATTTATTTTGGGACGGAGAGAGTACTTTGTAGAATTTTATAAAGTTCAGTGGTGGAATGCAATTTAAGTTTCATAATTTATTGTTTGATTATGGTATAGGATGAAGTTTTAGGCTAGTGAATAGGATTGTTTCCACATCAGACCATTTTCATCATTTGAATTTACGTGACGGTCCATGATGAAGACTACATTTATCACTTAGCTCCTAAAGGACCAAGACTTTTTTTTTTGCCAAAAAACATTCAAAACTTCCATTTTTATGGCAAAGAGTAAAAAAATTGAAATTATTTTTTTTGCAAATCTAACTATAGGATCTTACACCTAAATAGTATAAAAATGTGTGGAAAAAATTTTAGAGTTTGTGACCGCATAGATTGCAAGATATTTGCATTGAAAGTGGAAAAAACAAGTTTTTCAGCACATTGTGGGACTAAATTATTTGCTTTGAACCTTCTTGACTTTAATTTTTTGCATTACAAAGTTTTGAGCTTTAAATCTTTATGATGGAGAATTGAGTTGAGAGTCTAGGGGAAAAAAATTCAAAAAACTTAATTTTTATTCTTTAAAAAATTGTTAAGTAGTAATACAGTAGGTACAAGATAGAAGGAAAATCTAAATTATTAATATAGCTAAAATGGAATTAAAATATTCTAAATCCAATGGTGAGATTTTCCTATCAAGAAAAATAAACCATATGGAACTTTTTTTCTTCTTAAATTGTAAAAATTGCATAAAAAAATGAATCTTACAAGATTGTTCATAACTTTCTTATAACAAATCCAAATGGAATGAATCAAAGCTTTCCATGTAGACAAAATTGTAATCTATGAAGATATTTTTTAAAAGAAAAATTCAAATTCAAATTTTTTTGCTACCCCTTCTCCCTTGTTTTGAGCTTATTTGGACATAACGTTTGTCCTGGGCACCGATTGAAAAAATAATAATATTCCCATAGAGCTAATCAATTTTTCTATTTTCATTTTTATGAAGTGCTAGTGTCGATATAAAACCGTTTGTTGTTCTCAATTTTCAATATTTTGGAAAAAAATAAAATCACAGGATGTATTTTGTTTATTACAACAACACAACCATTGGAATTGGCATTTTTCAATTCCATAACTAAATTCTTAATGATTTAGTATTTTAAATCATTCGCTATTACTTTCTACTTACTATTTTTTCAAGCATGAATATGGAATATTTTTATTGAAATTTTTTATATGTATTTCCAACTTGTTTTTCAACATATTATAGAGAGTTTCAAGTTGTAGGATCTATACATTTGTGGGTAAAAAGTTTGAAAGATGAAATCTAACCATTTGAAAAGAATTGAAAATACTTATTTCTGAAATCCAAGCATCATGATCTTGCAATTGGGAAGGTTTATTATTCTGAAATTTCAAGAGGGTATATTCTAACAAGTTAACTAAAAGATTCTACAATTGGATTCGTTAAAAATAAATATAGATGAAGATTTTAGCCTTGCTTTGGAGACTAATATTTTGAAGTTGTTTTGTGCCTCTAAACATAAAAGAACTTTAGGGTTTAATTCTAGTGGTGAGAATGTTCTAGTAAACAATGGGTATCCTTTACTTTTGTTTTTATTTGAAATGATTTGAAATTGAGTTCGATAAACACCTTTATATGTTTTTTCTAGATTCATTGCCCTCCAAGTAAAACTCCTCATAACTATCACTTCATTATTTGAAATTGAATGGTTCAAATGTATTTGAGTAAATATCAATCTATGCAATCCAATAAAATTAATTGATTTTATTTATAATATATTTTAGTTGTCTAGCTTGCCATTGAACTCCGAAAAAACCTTTCAACTTTTGATTGAAATGAAATAAGACATAACTTCACACAAAAATTAGAATAATTAGCATCTATCATAAAAATTTCATGAAAAAAATCCAAATTATGAAGTCAATAAAGCTTGTCAACTTTTCAAAAATCCCAAAGTGGTTTCTTTAGTCCTTTAGGGATTAAAAATGTTTCCCATTTCCTTTGGGCAAAATTTTTATTGTTTATGATCACTAATAAGGTCATAAGATGGAACGACTAGCCTTGCTTGGGCTATGCAAAAGTTAGAACTTTAACCCCTAAAGGACCGTTGTTCCTTCGGGGGACAAATGCGTTTTTGGGCAGGTACCTACGGGCTGAAATTTTGTCGTGATTTTTTGAAACTCTTTTTGAAGATAGAAAAACTAATAATCTTTGTGGGAATATAATTTTTTTCACAGTCGGTGCCCGGGAACAAAAGTTATGATCAAATAAGCTCAAAATAGGGGACGGGGGGTAGCAAAAGAAATTTTGCAAAAATTTAAAGTTTTTTTGAATTTTTTTTTCTTGTAAACTATATTTTTGTCTATTTGGAAAGCTTTGATTCATTTCATTTGGACTTGTTATGAGAAAGTTATGGATATTCTTGTTTTTCGGGCAGTTAGAGCATCTTCTTGAAAAAAATAACTTGTAGGATGCATTTCTGAATGCAATTTTTTCAATTTTTCAATTTTTTTTTCATAATTTAGTTTACTTGCTAGAACGATCTTACCATTGGGATTAGTGCATTTTAATTCCATCTAAAAGATATGAATATTTTAGATTTTCCTTCTATCTTGTACCTACTTCTACTTAATAATTTTCTTAAGAATGATAATTAAGTTTTTTTGAATTTTTTTTCTCCTAGACTCTCAACTCAATTCTCCACTATAAATATTTAAAGCTCAAAACTCTGTAGTGCAAAAACTTTAAGTTAAAAATGTTCAAAATAAAAAAATCTAGTCCCAAAATGTGCTGAAAAACTTGTTTTCTTCACTTTTATTGCAGATATCTTGCAATCTACGCGGTCAAAAAAATTGAAATTTTTTCCACACACTCTCATACTAGTTAGGTGTAAGATTCTATGGTTAGATGTGGAAAAAAATTCAATTTTTTTTTTCTTTTTGCTATAGAAATGGCAGTTTTGAGTGTTTTTTGGCAGAAAAAAGGCCTTGGTCCTTTAGGGGTTAAATCATTATGAGTCACCTAAACATTGTTGCACTTTTTGTTGGCCACCTTATTTGAAGGTGTCTACACTTGCAAAGTTGAGAGGTTGTGTGAGTACCTAACAAATGCATGTAGATGTGCAGGGGTTGTGATTGGCCCTATAATTCCAAGGCCTACTCATCCCCCCCCCCTCCAAAAGGGACACCTTTTGCATTGCAAACCCGCAACTCAGTTCTCCCCAAGCTGAATAACTTAAATAAGGTAGGCCAATCCAATTCTACCAATTGCCTAATTTTGTCATCCTACTTTTGGCCCCAATTCCGCCCAAAAATTCATTGCATTAATGCCAATAAGGGGGCCAATGTGTCAATCCTTTCATGGTGAACACTTAAGTACCATTGGATACATGGAAAGGCAATTACAGGTTTATAGGGTGTTTATGATTCCACGGTTTTGTAATTTCAAGGTAGTCCACTTCAAGAATTCACAGAAGATACAATTTTAATCGGAAATTATAATTCCGCTTGGATTTGATTCATGAAACAAGTGCACACGCCTGGAAAATACAACCCCTCTTGGAGTTGGCCCCAAGACATTCAGATTGCTAATCAGGGTGGTAACAGGCTTACAGTGTACCTTAAGCTTAGCAGTGGGTGCTGTGAGAGCCAAGACGACTACTAAGATTAGCTTCTGCCACCATTTTAGTCAGTGTAAGTCAGCCTTTTTGGAGGTAGGTACTCATAGTGTTGGGATTGGATTCACCTGCATTCTCTTCAGTTCCTTGCAAGAAAAATTTTAGTTCATTTGTGCCCTGATTTTTTCTTAAAAGGCTTTCTTTTCTATTTCTTTTCTTTTGAATTGCACAAATGATCTGTGTTGAACTGAATTTCAAGTGGAAATTGAGGCCAGCATTGTAATTTATGCCTTTGCAATGAAATTCCGTTTCAGGCATTTGTGTCAAAAAAGAAAGAAAAGAAAGAACTACACGTGGGAATGTACAACCCAGCTTCACGACACAGAGAGGAAAGTAAGCATTACGCTAGCAAAAACAAAACATGTCATATTCTTGTCATGGCAGTGCGTTCATCAATAGAAGGGAACTGAAGGCTTTCAGTCCCAGGCAGTGTACTTGCGTTTCTGAAGGACACAGTGAGAGTCACAGAAGATCTTCTCCTCCTGCAGTTGGGTGCATTCTTGTCTCAAGCAAATAACTTGGCCCAAATCTTGGTGGTAGTTTGAAAGCTATTTTCAGCAGTCTGTACGTTAACTTACTAGCAGGAGCAGCACAGCTGCACTTCAATCTGAAAGCTGCAGACAGTGAGGAAGGGCTGGCTAGCTTCCATGAGGAGTTGGATGCCAGTGAATTCGAAGCCCAATCAATCTGCGATGGAATGGGAGTTCCAGAAAAAACGAACTTCCATTCCACCGCTCATTGGTGGACTTCACCGGCCCGCGACTCCACATGGAAGCCAGCCTAAAGCATAATGTACTAGGAAAGATTTCTCTTTATTAATATTTGCTCATCTCGTAGTATAATCTCACCATTGACGAGGGAGGGCATTAACACCGGTGGAATGCATTGTTCAACACGGTGGAATGCATGGAATCTTTCCCGCGCATTATGCAGGGGAAGCCCTCTCAGGTTGGAGGTCCCTGCCTTTTCGGGCATGACCTCGGGCTAACGCCCTCGGTCTAGTGCCCTTAAATGCAGGAACCCCCTCCCCTTGAGGCCTTCCCTTATACTTACAACCTTCTCATCTTCCAAAACAAGACACAAGGAAGTTCAATTTAGGTGATAATACAGTAGAACCTCTCTTAGTGCATACTCTGTTAGTGCATAATATGCACTAACAAAGATTGTACTTTGAAACCTTTATTGCTCAACAATGCTTGGAGGCCTCGTAGTTAGAAGCCATGTGGTTGGAGGCCCTGTAGTTAGAAGCCACGTTAGGTAGTGAACAGTACTGAACCTCTCCATATGCATAAACCTCTCTTAGTGCATAGTCCCAACACTATGCACTAAGAGAAGTTCTACTGTATTTCACTTCCCATGTGTGTTAAAATCAACATTTTCCTAATGAATCTTTGACTTGACCTCCATAACATTGTATAACCAAGCAATGGTCCTCCCATATGATGAGAAGGTGTTATACTTAGCTAGTTGCCTAAGAGATACTTCTCAGTTAATTCAAGGATTGGGGTTGGCTAAGGAGTAATTTTGTTCATTGTAGGGGTCCTCTTTTCAAGGATGCAAAAGGGACCTTGCCTCATTGGTAAACAAAGTTATATCATAGAAAATTTTTAACATTTCTTCTCTTTCATCACAGGGGAAAGTGCTACTACAAAAAAAGAAAAAAAATTATTTTAAAACAAATGAAACGGAATTTCATTGCAAAGGAGAGAAAACACAAGCCTGCCAGCCACACGGGGATCATTTTGATTTGTAATTCTTCCTCTGTACAAGACAGAGCATGAGAGCACAGGAACAAGCCACACCACTCCATACGCATGGAAGCCATGGAAAGGAATAAGATCAACACTGCCTGCATCTTCTCAGTCTCCCATTCATTATGGTTCAAAGGGACTCAGAGCTGGACGGAGTGCTCATGCCACCAGTCAAAGCAAGACTGATTTTTCTGCAGTCAGTCCTGGACAAAGTCAGCACATCAGAATATGAAGTAATTACGATAGTTCCCTCTGCCCACCAGGATTTAACTTGGTTAATTTAGCAAATATCTTACCGTGGTAGCAGATAGGGGCATATGTTATCCTCTGATAGACCAAGTGGTTGTTGAGCGACCAATTGAAAATTTGGATAGGTTTTTAGGCAAAACGCTAAGGTGAATGCACCCAAAACCGTCAATGTTAAGCAATTCAGCATAGTTGGAGGTAACTTTTCCTAAAATTGATATTTTTGTAGTATTAGCGAGTGAAAATGATGAATATTAAAAAAAAAAATTAGATTTTTCGGATGTGGTATGTAATTTCTATGATTTTTCAAAGTGCCGGCTCCCTAGACCACTGGAACTGTCACATAGGTGCACCCTGAACCGAAATCTGCAGAAATCAGAAGTCAACGAATCAAAGTTAAGTATGTGTCCTTCAAATTCATCAACAAATCAAAGTTAAACATTTGTAGGACACATTAACAAATGACTAGGGACACATTTAGTGGACCTCTAGGGGACAAGAATGGGGACAGGGACGCTTTTGGGTGTTTCTACCTTAAATGTTGCCTTCAAAGGTGGGCCCTGCAGGGTAAATCCGAGGTATAAGTAAAAAAAGAGACCCCTATTTTGTGCCATTCTTGGGTATGTTATAGACCCGTCCTTGCTAATTTGGAGTCTCTGATTGCAAATATGAATTCAGAATTTGAAAAAAAATAAATTGTGGCAAATAAAAAATTCCTACGTTTTTCCCGGGGTAAATTTGGCTCGCAGGGCCCACCTTCGAAGGCATCATTTAGCGCCCTCTGGTTTTTAGGTATGAAGTCAATTTTGAATGGATTTTTTTGAAATTTTGATATAAAGTGTAAACATATACAATCCTGTCTAAAAAGTCTTTGCACCCTCCACCGATTGTGGGTAGTAGCGAGATAGAGAAAGATGGCACCTAAGAAACAAAGTTTGAGCAAGCAATGAAGAGTTGAGTTTGAAGGTTTGCATCCTTCACAAACATGTGGGTTGGGGTTAAAGAAAGATTGCTTCCGAATCAAATTAGGGCTTCCAAGGTCACAAGTGAGAGATGTAGTAAAAAGAAGCGACGAACAAGAAGGTGATGTAAGGTAGTGCTCCACATTCTAACGGATGTTACACAAAACTCACAAAAGCAAAGAGGAAGAGGGTCTTAGAAGTAGTAGATGAGAATCCTAGGTTGAATCCTTGAGAGATTACCAATACCACTAATGTGGGGCTTGGTCATTGCAATGTAAACAAAATCCTTGTAACTTTGGTTTCCATTTCAAGATTCCAAAGAAAAAGCCATTTTAGAGACTTGAACAGAAACAAAAGTGCAAAAAATTTGCACAAAGGCAACGCTAATGGGATTCACAACAATGGGGACGAGGGGTGTCGATTCATCAATGAAGCAACAATTGAATATGACCTTTTGCTCAATTGGGAAGAAAGTGTATGTGCAACTTGGTGAGGAATTGTGCCACAAAAATCTGAAGCCAAATTTCAAGTCATGGAAGGCCAATGATGGGTTTTTTGCAAGCATTGCAAGTGCAAGTGAGAATTGTACAAAATCAATATTATTGAGGAATAAAATTGAGATGGAGGGCAAAAGTCCTTGTGACCTCAATGCTTCCCAATTTGCAAGTGAGATCCATGAACCTTATATAATTCCTTTCATTTGGAGTTTGCGTGATATTCCTAATTATATCTATCTTGCAGGAGATGGAACAACATGGTATCATGGTCTTGAAAACAAAAAACTTTACAAGGAGTGGAGCTATGCACAATTCCTTTAGTCTCCCAACTCACTAGAACTGAATCCAATTAAAAATTTGTGGTTGCTATTGAAAGTACGACTCAGAAAACATTTCTTGGAGAAGGAACATTGCCCACATAATGCTCTTGTCGAGTTGTTTGTAGCAGCACAAGAAAAATGGAAGGAGATTGATTAGGGCACTATAGATGATTTTATAGATCCAATGCATTGTAGAATTCAAGCTGTAATCAAAGTTGATGGAAGTCATGCAAACTTGTAATGATAAAGTTTAAAGTTTTCTCCATGTTGTGTGAGAGTCTCAAGTGTTGGTTGTCTCATCTAACATTGTAGGAGGTGCAAGATTTAACACTTTTAGTTTGGCTTGAAGTATGAAGTATGAAGTTTGGCTTGAAGTTTGGCTTGTTGGACATATTATTATTTTTTGATTGGGTGCACAAATTAAAAGTTGTGATGCTTGAAGTTTTTGGAGCAAGGAGGGTAACTTTGGGTACCATGTACAAAATTTCTCTTCTACTTTTAAAATTTGGTAGGTATTTAAATAACATAATATAGAATGCAATTGTCAAAAAAATCATGTGTAGTGGAAAAATCTCACTCTATGAAGACTTAAAGTCTGTTGCCCTTGTCGGATAGGGTCAAGAATTTATTTTTTTCTAACTCCAAACGCTATAATCTTTCAATTGATGTGGTTATAATTTCTGAAATTTTCTCCCATAAGTTTGTATGGTTTAATTTATTTAAATTCATTTTTTTCACTATTCTAAAAAGTGGTAGATTTTGACAATTTATACTCCAAACGTATCCCCAATCCTTTAGGAGTTAGCAAAGATGAGAGAATATTTTAGTATTTAGCTACAAAATCTCCATTATTTCAAATGTAATATGAACAATTGTGATTGACTGATCACATTCTACATTCTTAACCCCTTAAAGACTAAATACATGTCCATTCAAAAGTTCATGATATTAAAGTAAAAAATGAATGAATGTTTATGATAATTTGACATGAGATGAAGACAATCATTGATTTCCCCCTTGAAGGAATGTAAAAAAATTCCATTTGAATGTCCAGGTCAAAAAATTATGTTCATTTTAGCAACTCAAGAAATTTTGGCATGTTTTGCAAGATTCTTCATCTACTTTTGGAATTTGGCATATATGTATCTACTTATATATAATATTCAATTGTTAAAACAAATTACTTTATGTGCAAATCTCATTTTCAAAAGAGCCAAAACTCTGACTAACCCTACAGGCAAGTTTGAAAAAAGACATGTTTGTCTAATTGCAGACGCTATTATCTTGGAATTCGCAATCTTGAAATCTTGAAATTTTTTCCACACATTTAAAATGTTTATCTCTAATTTTCCATTATTTGAATTTCAAACAAAAAGAAATCCTTATTGCGCAAGAAATTGTCAAAAAATGACTTAATGTATTGCTAGTTTACTTGACCTCCTTGCATTCTCACTTAGAGTAAGCTAAACTCCATATTTGCTTCTGAAATTTTGTGTGAGAAACACCTAGTAAGATTGAGAACCCAATGGTAAAGAGATGCAAACTCATCTAGAGCAAAATTTTACTCCAAGAGGGCTCAAAGTTTGTTGAGCTTGTTTCACATGAATGAATAAATTTTTTAATTTAAACACCATAATCTTTCAATCCATGCAGCCAAATGGGTCCAATTTTTTTCCATACATTTTTGTAATAGTCTACTATACTTCTAAGTACAATTCTAGTTCAAAAAAGAATTTTCATTTTCAATTTTAGTCAATGCACTCAAAAATGGCATTTCCTGACAGTTTTTTTACATTTCTCTTGAAAAACACCACTAATCCATTTGAGGTTCAATCCAAGTATGTAGTCCATTAAAAAATTAATATTAAAAAAAACAGAGTTACTATACTTAAATATGAATTGGTGCTTTTTCTTAGGCATTTTAGTGCCCAATTGCTTAAAAAAAGTGGGTAGAACATTGCCACAATGTTTTCAAAAACTCATTTCATCTATTGTGCAAAGCCAACACATACAAAAATTGCATACGATAATTACATACTCAAAATTAGCGTCCTTCAATTCAAGCCTCCACAAATGAAGGAGCCAAGAAACTCAGAACCTTCTTGCAAAAAGAACCACATAACCATTGGTATGAAAACCAAAAAAAAAATTGATATGAATGCATCAATCATTTCCTATAATCCTATTCAAATTAAACAATATTTAAGTTTTGTGGAACCTAAGCAATAGGGCCAGGGGGAATCAACCCCCTCGCTCGTTCTCCCAGAGTCATTCCAAAGGTGCATGTTATTTAAAAAAACACTCTATTTTGTACTTGATTTATTGATTTCCTACACCTCTCCTAGCTAATGTGAGGCGTCCAATTCCAAATATGAATTCAAGGTTTCCAAACGTTATCATGTGTGGCAAATAAATAGTTTTCATAATTTTTCCAAGGATAAAATCAGGGACGAGCAAAGGGGACAATTCTCCTTGGCCAACAATAGGCATCCTATCCAAATCAAAGAATATTCTTGTTTTGTGGAACCCTAGCAATGGGCACTTTGGCACAATAGTTTGAATTCTATGTATATTTCCAAAATCAACTATGTACCTATGGATTGAAAGAAATTGTTTTAGAACCTATTGAAACTTTGTTCCTTCATAACTTTTGCGTACGGTATCCAAATGTTGTGTTCTTTGGTGCGTTGGAACTTCCTTTCACTTCCCAATGTGAAAATACGAAAATTTGACTAGTCAGGTCATTGTCACAGTAGCAAAAAGTGTCGGTTTCAGGGGTACCCACCTAAAATGCTGTTTCTTCTGCAGGGTGCTTGCAAAGATTACGTCCAATGTTTTACATGTGTGCTTAACTTGTATATTTTACAGACACTCCGCAGTGCGCACCTTTTTCAACATCTCAGTGTGTGTCTGTGTCAGTGTCTGTCAGTGCTGATATCGAGGCACAACATATGCAGCACTGAGATATGGGCTTCATGCCTTCCTACCTACAGTGTGCATTTCAGTTGCAGGCCTTCGATCAGCTAGCTTCATGCAAGTTGAATCTTCAGGAAACAAGATCACAAACTGCAAGTTATGTCCCTCACTGATCCGGTGTGGCTGGTACCCAAGGAACTCAGGGCTGGTCTCCTCTGCTCACGGACTGCCAGTCCAGCCAAGCATTGGATATTACGTGGCCTGGAGCACGGCCAGCAGCAGTCGGTCCAGCACACATGATCGGCCCACTTGGGACTAACTTACCATACACTGTAGCTCGCCCAATTAATTATTCGCCGGAGTGTGCATAATATAGTTGTTTAAGCTAATACATATCCCCCAATTCCCCAGATACTCAAATTCGGTGTAGCAAACGTTGAAATTAACACTTTCTGTTGACTGATCACTCAGTTTAATATCATAGTTTAGGGTGCTTTGTCAGAATTTGAGCTGGATCAGTGCTTGCTAGGAGAGAAGGGCTCGACTGACTCACTCAACTTAAGTTATGTTAACCTCTATTTTTTTTTTCCTATTATGTGTAAGAAGCAGTCTGAGCTGACCACTCACCAGTCACCAATTTGTCAAGCTGATGGCCAAGCCCAGGCATATTTAAGCTTAACTTGGGGTTCATGTAATCCAAAGAGAATTCTCCGTAACAGCTTTAAGCTTACTTCTGTTAAATTCCCTACTGTAACTTAACTTAGATGGCAGTCATGTGGAATCTGATCGAAATGTGTGTCTGCTAAAAGGCCCACTGGCCTAGTTCAATACATTTTAAGTTATAATAGTACTGGTAAGGAATGGGGTCAGTGAGAAACTGATAAATTCCATTCAGTCGTAGTAATGTATTGTAAATGGTTGTGGCTCTGGTCGAGGAGGAATCAAACAAGAATTGAGACAAGCCAGAGGCGACTGAATGAGTTCCAAGGGGACGGATTGAAACTTCTTGTCACCAAAAGTAGAAGCAAGCTGCTCTTCTTCAATTTAAAACAGAGAATAAGCTGAACTTCAAGTTGGTTACTGTTAGAAACCCTGGACTGGTGTTGAGTGATGACTCCTTTGTCTCCTGAGCCGCTGTGGCTACCTTGGAGAAGCTCTTTGTCAACTCACATAGTTTTCAGAGATTGAAAAGTTGTAGAGAGGCCATTTGCAAGTAGAATGAAGACATTCCGACAAGAAATGAATTTTATGTGATTTTCCAAAGTTTGTTGGGACTAAATTGATAAAGAGTGGGTAGATTCATACTAAACCACAAGCTAACCACAGGGAGACCGGGAGGTCAATACCCCCCCCCCGGCTATTTTTTGGAGGGCTGTCACTATACGTCCCCCAAAACTTTCTGTTTTCGGAATTTTTTGGGGGGTATAGTGACAGTCCCTCAAAAAATACCCAGGGGGTAAGGCCTCCCCGTTCTCCATGTGAACATGTCTCCTCTCCATCATGATACTAAGGGGTGCTTAGATTATGATAATGGGTCAATGGGTGGTTGACGTATGCAAATGGTTCATTAGATGCCGGAATTGGGTGATTGATGGCATTGGTTTGTTCAATCTTATTTTGTTTCCAACTTCCAAGTAGGAAAGGTCATTCAACTAGATTATTAACCCCTAAAGGACCGAGGCCTTTTTTCTGCCAAAAAACACTGAAAACTGCCATTTCTATAGCATAGAGTAAAAAAATTTGAAAAATGTTTTTTTTAACATCCAACTGTAGGATCTTACACCTAACTAGTATAAGAATGTGTGGAATTTTTTTTAGAATTTTTGACCGCATAGATTGCAAGATGTTTGCATTTAAAGTGAAAAAAACAAGTTTTTCAGCACATTGCGGGACTAGATTTTTTGACTTTAAACATTTTTAACTTAAAATTTTTGCACTATAGAATTTTGAGGTTTTAATTGTTATAGTAGAGAATTGAGTTGAGAGTCTAGAAAAAAAAATTCAAAAAAAACTTAATTATCAATCTTAAAAAAATTGTTAAGTACATGTAGGTACAAGATAGAAGGAAAATCTAGAATATTCATATATTTTAGATGGAATTAAAATGCACTGATCCCAATGGTGAGATTGTTCTAGCAAGTAAACTAGACCATGCAAAAAAAAATTGAAAAAATTGAAAAATTGCATTCAGAAATGAATCCTAAAGTTTTTTTTTTCAAGAAGATGCTTTAACTGGCCGAAAAACAAGAATGTCCATAACTTTTTCATAACATATCCAAATGAAATGAATCAAAGCTTCCCAGATAGCCAAAAATATAATCTATGAGAAAAAATATATTAAAAAAAATTCAAAATTTTGTCCATTTTTTTTTTGCTACCTAAGCTGCCCCCCATCCCCTGTTTTGAGCTTATATGGTCATAACTTTTTTTCCGGGCACCGATTGTGAAAAAAATTATATTTCCTTGAAGCTAATCAGCATTTCTACCTCCAAAAAAAGTTTCAAAAAATCAGGAGAAAATTTCAGCCCGTAGGTACTTGCCCAAAAACACATTTGTCCCCTGTAGGGACAATGGTCCTTTAGGGGTTAATGGAATAAGATAACTACACCCAAATGCTTCTGAATACTATTAGGTAAATTAGCTTATAACAGGCAAAATGATTGATTTGCCCTATTAGCATTGTTGAATTTTTTATAAATTGTATAAAGATAAATGTGAGAAATAGGGAAAGTAATTGATTTTTATTTTA
Source organism: Pseudisothecium myosuroides (assembly GCA_951799445.1). NCBI lineage: Eukaryota > Viridiplantae > Streptophyta > Bryopsida > Hypnales > Lembophyllaceae > Pseudisothecium > Pseudisothecium myosuroides. The sequence goes on along the minus strand of OX637288.1, from coordinate 4,170,793 downwards.
TTTGACAAAGTATGAATTTGTTATAAATTTTTGAAGTGTACTATCCAATTGGCCCAAAAGAATCTCTAGGCTACTCCCAAACCAACAAAAAGTGTATCCGTAATGGTCATTATACTCACCTAAATTAGTAACAATATTTCCTAACGTGGACTCAACATAATGGCCTAAAAAAGTCACTTCATGTGATCAGTTTATTCTAAAAAGGTAGAAGTTCCTATTGCAATCACAAATCACTCCATCACCATCACCCAAGACATTTATTGTAGCCACTAACTCAACGTAATGTAGCCAAAATCTCATTTATAGAAAAAAAAAATGTCATAGATTGATGCAAGACTATAATGGATCATTCCTTTAGTATTTGTCATGGGTGGTTTGTTTTTCATAGATTTGATTTTTCTAACTATCAAAGTTAGCATTTCATGCTAAATAATTAGTTAACCCCTCAAGGCCTAACAACTTGTTGACAATGGAGGTTTCCAATGAATTGTGCCACTTTGATATTTTTTGCATATGGATGTGTTAGAATTTTTTAATTTTAACCATTCAAAAGTAAAGAATACTTTGTCTAGTGTTCATGGAATTAATTGTGAAAAATATTAACCGTTGGATTTTTAGATTATAGCAATTTTGGATGATCAACTTTACAAGCAAAAAGCACAATTTTGGAAGAAGAAAAATTATAAGAAGAACAATAATTCTTTTTTACAATCCACCCACCCACCTCCACAAAAATTGTATTAGAATCTAAGGCAAATGTAGTATTTTTTTAATTTTAAACAATAAAAAAATAAAAAACTTTCTCAAATTTAACAAACAAAATGAGTAGAAAGCCAAAACTAACCAAATTGGATCCTTAAAAAAAAAATTTATATATGCATCAATTTTTGAACTTAACAATTGATATTATTAGAATCTTTTTTTGAACATCTTCAAAAAATTTGGAATCATTCTAATTGTTTTGTGTTTTTAATCACACCAAATTGAACCTTAAATTTTAAAATTGCTAAAAATATTTATTTTATATTTTTTTTCCAGACTCAGTTTGTTTGTGCAGAGTAAAGACTAGAAATTTCAAAGAAATATTTTCTTCAACCCTACTATTCCTTTCATTGGAAATAATTTCTATTAGACTACATTTCCTAAATAAATTTTTAAATACTTGTAAATAAACTTGTTACTCTACAAGATTCTTCTTTACAAAATATTGTAATTTGTTTTAATCTACTAAGAATTTGCCATTAAAATTTGAAGAAGACACATCCCGTCTTCTTAGTCCTTGAGGGGTTAAAGATTTAAAGTGACTGCCCAATAGGTGGGTTTGGTGTACAATTGCACATTGTTCCTATTATTAAATTGTCAATTTTTTTGTTGAATCTTGTTGGAAGGCAATATAATATTGCAGATTCTGTTAGAATCCATTTTTGGGAACTCTTGTGATTAAACTATTAATTTTCAAAGTACATGCTAGAAATACTTGTATCTAATTAGCTTTACTATCTTATAAATAGAGATTGTATATTTTAGGCAAGAATTTGTAGAATTTGGTTTTAAAAAAGGATAGAAATTAAATGCACTTAATTTACAAAATATCCACAACACTTAATAACACTTTAGAATATGAAGTAAGATGTGTGCACTCGGAATCACCACTTAAAATAAATGCTTTGTATATTTAAGGAGTCTTTGTGATTCTAGGTGCACATATTTTAGGCTTTGACTATGCATTAAAATATTTTTTTAAATGTACATTTGTAGAAGATGTATATTTTGGTTGTCTAAAATCCAACTTTTTTGGATATCCATTTCATATGAATTTTCATATGCTTTCAATAATAGAATTCTTAAGTTCAAATTTGAAATGAACAAAGAGTTAAATTTATCAACAAATTTTCATGAATTTGGTAGAGATTCTTTTAGTATGAATGATGAGACCATTTATTTAAGAGCTTGTATCCAAATGCACATTGTAGGAGTATGAAATTATAAATCATTATACTTTCAATCCTAAAATGCTTTAAAATAATAAATGATAGGATTTTTAATAGTTTTAATTGGAGGTTTAAACTTGATGAAATGGCCAAACAAAGACGTGCTATAATTGTCACTTCAAGGAGCCTAAGTTTTAAGTCTAAACTAATGCAATAACCCTTAAGATTGCAAGCTTGAAAACTATGTCCATATGCTTAAGAACATAGTTTATATCATTAATTTTATCCAAGTTGTATGTGTTTGTGTGTTGTATAAAAGAGACTAAGATTTCCATACACTAAAGAATGCATTATTTGGATACAATTAAAAAGGATTAAGTTTTTCCTCTTGGTAAAAATACTTTATTGCTAATAGATAAATTGTCAATTAAAAAGATGATTGTATAGAAGTTAAACATCTTATCAAGTGATGTTTTGGATCCTAATTAGACAATTTTGAGTGCTCTTGCATTATATAATGCAATGTATAAAGTCTAAGATATAAAGAGACATCCTTCATTCACGAAGCAAAAAAATGCTAGATTAGAAATGCTATATTTGGATGAGGTCTTGTATTTTTATCAACAAATTTTCATCCATTTAACCATTATCACCCTTTTATATTGCTTTCATCCCTATCTAGACTTATATATATATATATATATATACCTTTTCATCTGCTTTCAACTACAAAAGAGATATTAATATTATCGTTTGGCATTATAAATACATTTGAAAATTTGTAGAATTAACCTTATAATGAGCTATTGAAGGTCGAGCCACACTAGACTTGGTAATCGGTTGATAAAACGGACACAATAATAGTGGATAATTGGATCTTATACTTGCATGCTCAAAACAACAATAATAATAGCAAGTAATTGGATTCTATATTTTATACTCAAAATAGTTTGAGATCTTAATTTAGCACAAGGTTCATCTTCATATTTAAAATGATTATATTTATAATAGCGGCAAAAGTGAGTGAAAAAAATGATGACAAGTGTAATTTGGATGTTAAAATATCAACTTCCTTTTTTTAATGCATCGTTATTGCTTTCAGGATAAAATAATTATAAATTTAAATATTGAACTTAGTCTTTAAGATGCATTAATTGTATTATATTGCAAATTTCTATTAGAAAAAATACATATGTCTTAATTCTAAAGAACTAGTCAACCATTTTATAGTAGGTGCTTGACTTCAGGCAATGTTTTTGGGCGGAAAAAAACATTTTTATTCAAAATTATATATTTTTGTGCAAAGTAAATCGGGTTGACTTTTTATTTCTATTTTCTAAACTAATATTGCTATAGCCAAACAAAAATTAGAAGGAAAATAGCTCAAAGTATTGAATATTTGCTGAGTGTTGGAAAGTTTACTCTTTGGAGAAAGTGTCAATGTTCTCAACACAAAATCTTGTGCCTTTTTTGACATATCAATTGAAACTGCAAATTTGAGCAATTATAGAGATTTCAAGTACTTCAAATTGAACTTATAGCTTTGATGAGTTTTGAATTAAAATTTTCAAAATTCATTTGATGCAAAGATATGAATAGATTTAACCCCTAAGGTCCATTTGTCCCTTTGGGGGACAAATGATATTTTGGGCAGGTACCTACGGGCTGAATTTTTGTTGTGATTTTTTGAAATTTTCTTTGAAGATAGAAAAGTTGATTAGCTTTGTGGGAATATAAATTTTTTCACAATCGGTGCCCGGGAACAAAAGTTATGACCAAATAAGATCAAAACAAAGGACGGGGGGCAGCCTGGGCAGCAAATTTTTTTTTGCAAGAATTTGAATTTTCTTTTCAATATTTTTTTTCTCATAGATTATATTTTTGTCTATCTAGATAGCTTTGATTCATTTCATTTGGATTTGTTATGAGAAAGTTATGGACATTCTTATTTTTCGGTCAGTTAGAGCATCTTCTTGAAAAAAATAACTTGTAGGATTCATTTTTGAATGCAATTTTTCAAATTTTTCAAATTTTTTTTTCAAGGTTAAGTTTACTTGCTAGAAAAATATCACCATTGGAATTAGTGCATTTTAATTCCATCTAAAAGATATTAATATTTTAGATTTTCCTTCCATCTTGTACCTACTTCTACTTAACAATTTTCTTAAGAACGATAATTAAGTTTTTTTGAATTTTTTTTTCACAGACTCTCAACTCAATTCTCCACATAAAGATTTAAAGCTCAAAAAGCTGTATTAAAAAATTTTAAGTTAAAAATGTTTAAAGTCGAAAAATCTAGTCCCGCAATGTGTTGAAAAACTTGTTTTTTTAACTTTAAAATATATATCTTGCAATTTGTGCGGTCAAAATCTCTGAAATTTTTTCCATACATTCTCATACTAGTTAGGTATAAGATCTTATGGTTAGATGTGCAAAAAAAAACATTTTTCAAATTTTTTTACTCTTTGCTATAGAAATGGCAGTTTTTGGTGTTTTCTGGTAGAAAAAAGGCCTTGGGCTTTTAGGGGTTAAATTTCTACCCGTAGAGATACTTCCTCCTCTTCATGTTTCACACTATTTTGTTGATGAAAACTTCAAACAAAACTATAGAATTTATATTTTATAATACATTTGTATTTTGTCCAAAATCCATGGATCTTTAGGGGTTAAATTTTAATCAATGAAGATACTCTATTCTTCTCTTTGTAACCAATAAAAGAGTAAAAATAAAAAAGTTTATAGTAAAAAAATATTACACTATATAAAATAATTATAGTAGCTTGTTAGGCACTAATTCAATGAACTTGCGTTTTTAACTTAGGGCCGCTTTACACTTAGAGGCCAAGCCAATTTGCTATGTCAAAGGCCAAGAATCCTCACTTGTGATTGGACAGAATGCTGAAATTAGTTACAACCCCTTTATACCTAGAGGTTGGGCCAATTTGGTGGAATGAATTTTTTATTCAAAAAACACATGATCTGACATGGCTCGACTCACTTGCTGAATTGGGTGCATCTAAAATGGGAGGCCAATGTCAGATTTCAATTAAAAAAACCTTTCTTATAAAATATTATTTTTTTCAACAAATCACATTCGTTGGATTTTGTGCAATCAGCCTCAAGGGGAATTGGCCCAGCCTTTAGGTGTAAAGTGGCCCTGAAAATTTCAACCCCCTTTTTTGTAGGTTTTATTGAATCGACATGGCTTCTTGGCCTCAAGGCCTTTACATATGGGAGAATTGGCCCCCATTATAATCTTGTTCTAATGGGTAGTTGAGGCCGGCCTCCAGCCCAAAAGGGGCTGAAATTTTATGCAATTGGCTTGAAGGAGAATTGGCCCGACCTTTAGGTGTAAAGCGGCCTTATTGATATAAAGTAGTGTTGATAAAAATAAGCCAAAAATAATATACAGGGTACCAATTGCAAATCTGGAGGTGATTGAGGAAATCCTTTGGTCTAAGGTGACATATTTTTGACATTGATTTTCTTGTACAAATGGGGTCTACAGTAAGCTGGAAATTCCTAGATTTGGTTAGTGACCGGTAAGGCCGTAAAGGAGTTTGCTGCAGCAGGGCAGTCAACCCAAGAAGTTTGACCGGCTTCACTTACAGAATGATCTGCGACTCTTCGAGTTCCCAGTTCCCACGCTCCCCTCAATCAGCACGACGGTAGGATCGGTATCCTGTCTGAGGTCCATCTAAGTTAAGCGCTGAAACCTGGATTTGGGGAGGTGAAACTTCTAGAAAAAAAATTCAGTAAGTTTTCCTTGAAAGACAAATGAAATTGGCATCTACCGCAAGTCATTTCATATTTTTTGAAGTTTTGTGGAATTAGTTATGAATTTTTGAAGTTGGAATCGCCCACCTCCTTAAATGTACACTATTTGTACACCGTTGGTACAATGAAAAAGCAACATGTGCAAGTAGTGTACATTTGAGGAGGTGGGCGATTTTAGAGCTTGAGTGCTTTAGAACCTCCTACCTTATTAGGAATAAAGTGGGATTCTATATAGTGTTCTAGAAACATTTGTTTAACTAAGGTTAGTAACTCCCTGAACCACCACTTTTTGCTATTGTGTCTAATTAGTTACTACTATTAGACTAGTTAAATTTTCACATTTTCTTATTGGCAAGTGAAAGGAAGTTCCAATGCACCAAAGAATGTGATGTTTGGATTTTGTATACAAAAGTTATAAAAGAACAAAGTTTGGTTCTAAAATAGTTTCTTCCACATAGGTAATTAATTGATTTTGGAGATGTATACATAGTGAAGATGGTGATTTAGGGTCAATGGCATATTTGGAGGTACTCTAACCTCAAATGTTCATCATTAGTAAATTAAAAACTCTAATATGTCCTTCCATTGGACATGACTTTTAGAGTAGGGGCAATTTATTTTAGTCCATTTTTTGTTTTGTTTAAGTGTAGTATCACTGAATTATTGAAAAAGTCCATGTATATCCTATAATAAATTATTAAAGATATGATATTTTGCAATTGAGAAATTCTTCGCCTTAATATCAAAATCTGCACCTCTTCACCAAAAATATCCCATATGAGGACCAAAATGCCTTTAGTAAACTATCCCAAAAGATTAGCTATAAATAATTGTGATTATTAGACTTATAAGATCTATGAGGTCTATTATTTGATTTCTACCAATATTGCAGCCCAATAACAATCATCTAGTTAGATGGAAGAATAAAAAAAACTTGCCACTTGCGGGGGTGTCGCTTTTGCAATAAATGCTAGCTAGGTGTGGTCAATTGTTATTTTGTATCTCGGTTGTTGTATGATGCACCAAAAATATAAAAATAAAACAAATATTTGTATATACACCACATAAATGGATTTGTAATTTTATGACTTTTTATTTTTTCAAATTGTCAATAAAGAGAGTAGAAATAATATTTTCAATTTCCTAAATTTCATTTTGTAGGTTCTATAGATTAACATTCCAAAAGCAAGAGTGCATTTTATATCTACAATAATATGTTATGATTGATTGACACTACATAAGACTCTTAGAAATAACAAGGATAGCTATCAATTGACATTTTTTCTACTTCCTTCATATGCCTTTGTTATATGAAGTGTGTATTTGAAGTGATTCTTTGTACTTGTAGCCTCAAATACCAATATCTTGTTTACCTTTGGTTTAAAGATTTAATCCAAGTCAAAAAGTATAACATCACAAAGTTTAGAACCTGAGGTTTGTCAATAGTTTTCAAGTTGTTATCGTTGTTTCATGGGTTTGCACGTTAATATACAATTTAGTGCATCATTACAATGCATTACTTTACAATTTACTGCATCGTTACGATGCATTACTCTCAGTTGCAAGTAATGCATCGTAATGATGCAATAAATTGTATTTTAACATGCAAACCCATGAAACAATGATAACCACATGATAACTATTGACAAACCGCAGGTTTTAAACTTTGTGATGAACCTCTTGGTTAACAAACTTCTATTCAAAAATCAAAAACAACCTTCAATTCTATATAATTGATCAAATCATTTTTCATATTATAACAAATACAAAATTCCCAACTAATAATTTTTTTTAGTAAAACTTTTCATCTATATTAGTTACTACTCCATTTGTTTTGTAATACTAGTCCCTTTTGTTTTTTCATTTGTCCTAAATTGCTTGTTCATTTTAGCATTGCACTTCAGATCCCGTTTTAGGGTTGAGGATGATATTTTTGGTTTTGAGCTCAATTAATGAAATAAATTAAAAAAAGTCTAGTTTGGGATCCACTTTACAAATGAAAAAAACTCTAAAACTTTAATGTTTTGCAACAATTTGATGTCAATTGAGTTTAAATACTCTTTAAATTTTATATCTTTTATTCTTTCAAATTCCTTAATCTTGATTTTTGGAGGCATATAAAGCATATAATTATATGATATTGTTTTTTGTTATGAAATAATCCATTTATGAAAATTTTAAGTTTTTTTCGGACATATTCTGTCAAATAATAAAACTTGAGCCTTTGATTTTTTTTAAACATCTATTGATAGTAAAAAAATTGCAATTATAAAGACAATTTGCTGTTTTATAGTATAGCCACATATATTTTTTATGCATTAGAGTTTAGGATTTACAAAAGAGCAACAAAAACAAAATTCCTTCTTTCTATCTATAATAAACTTGTCAATCACTGCACATGCAAAATTCAAATACTTCTCCACAATAAAATAAAGAATTGCATGCTCTAAAATTTGGTATGATTATCAATTGTCATGTTAAGATTCACCCTCAAAAACAGAATGCCAAACGGTTTCTTCCTACAAATTTTATTGCAACTTAAAAGCAATGAGGTTGAAACTTAGTTAAAAAATTTGTGCAACCTTTTACCACATAGTGTGTGGTCATTGTGCAAATTCTGATCCCATCACTCATCATGTTGTGCGGTTACTATATGGTCATTGGGATGTTGGCTATCCGGTTATTGGATGCATTCAGTGAATGGCAGGTCTATTGTATACAAAAGATGTAGAAAAAAATTAATTTTTGTAAATTTTCAAATTCCAATGAATCTTCATGCCTCTTAAATTATTCTATCCAACTCATCCATTTCCTATAAAAAGATTGAAGTCTTGATTTTTTTATATATGCCAAAATTTCATTTAACATGAACGCATCAATAAATTTTGAAGAATTTTAAAGCTAAAGAATATCATTTGCTTAGTATAGTTTTATTCATGGCATGAGACTTGGCTTCCATTTATATAAAAATTCATAGATACTCTAAATTTTTTTGAATCACACTTTTTCTTTCATCAAGTGCATACATAAGGAAACCAAGCTTAATAATAAAGATGTTTAGAGTGAAAGTAGAAGAGGAAATGACAAAACTATTAATTTTCTTGTCTTTTCTCCACATGGGTCAAAGCACATTTTGGAATTGTCTCTTTACTTCTACTAACTAATTGTGTAGACTCTTCATTTGCCAGTGATGTGTGTGAAACAATCTTTGAAGGCTGCATTCAATCATTATTGTATTCCTTGGGCATTCTTGCATATTTCATATTCCCTACTACTCTTATTCAAAGAAATTTTTAGATACAAGCAACTCAAACTTATACTTTGAGGTGGAGTCAATACATGAGATTATTTTTAACACATTGGCAATTGAAAATCATGAATTAAAAAAAAACTGATAATTTTTTGAATATGTATGAATACACTATGATTTTGTGAAGTTCAAACACACGATATATCCCAAACTACTTTTTGCATTTCATGAATGCAAGCTATACATTTTGGACTTCCTATACCTACATATTTTCAAGATTGGTTTAGTTTGGGAATGGGTGCTTCTACCTTGTTGCTCAAAATAATTTTGAATGAATGTTTACACTCTACAAAATTATCAAGTTAATATATATTTTCAAAAATAATTTAATTAAATATTTGAAAATGCAAATTGACAAGGATGGCAATTTTTTCAGTTGCCATAACATAATATAATAAAAATAAAATAACTTTCTAATTTTTTAATTCATAGAAACTTCAAACTTCAATATCTTTTATGCAGTGAGTTAGAACACCACAAAACAAAGTTTGTACACCCTTCCTTGTAAAGAGCTTTCTAATGGTACCAAGAATACGATCAAGGGACTTACAGTTCTAACGATCTCATTGTTATAAACAAAACAAACAACCTAATTTAATATGAGATTATTATAGAAAATAATATGTTTTTCAAATCATATAATTTTCAAATTAAATTAAATTAAATTAAAATAAAATAGTTATGAAAATAATTATATTACTTTTATTACCTTTTTTTAATGATTTTTATATTAGCCCTTTGAATACCTAAACAACCATATATTGGTTGTGAGTGAAGTATAAAATGAACTTTAACTCGTAAGTGGCCCCATGACCAGATTCATGGAAAGTAGTGAAATGACACACTTGTGAAAGTTGTGCACCTTGTTGGTCTCCTTATGCAATTCCAAAAAGTGAGGACAATGTGTAATTGTGCTAATAATAAATTTTCAAAAAATATTTGAGACTATGGTGCACATTCTATGACACCTTCAATGGCTGTAACTTGGTATCGATGTGTAAATGGAACAAATATAGACACATTTGCTATATGAGCCTCACTCAAAATGCGTGAAGTTAACAAATGCAGACCATCTGTTCCTCGATTCCTTCTCTTCTTCATTTCTAAGCAATCAATGCTCCCCTGCAGTGAAGAAAACAGAATCACAGCTTGTTCACTCCAGGATTAATTTATTTCTGAATGGCCATGCTTGGCAAATAATTTCTGCAAAACAAAAAAATGCAGGCAAGATGGAGATCAATAGTTATATGCGAGCAATCTTCACTTGTGATTCAGAGTCATTGCTACGCCAGAGGCGAAGTGCGTCAACTTGATGTCTAGTTCTGCAACGATCTTGTTCACGTCCATAGAAATGTCTGGCGGGCTCACCACGCCTCTGCTGAGCTGCAGGAGAGCCAACATGGAAAACGAAATTAAAGATAAGAAATCGTTGCAGATGGGTTTCAAGTTCACAAGACTTCTCAAAATATGAAAATCATGGACCAGGTAACGTGAAAGGAGAGCCATATTAGAAATAACTACAGGAGTAGCAAGGAATGCTATTTCAATAACAAAACTCTACAGCACATGTACTCTACCAGACATAAACTTGATACTTATATCTTGATCGATCAAGGGTCTTAAAAAAGGACACCATTAAGCTGAGCACAAGGGCATAAGACATAACCATGCTCCTCATATCCAGTGCTTAGTTGCCATCTCTTCCTTGAGGTTTATGAAACATAAAAAGAGAGTTGGCTGATTAAAGACCACTCACTACTGTTTGCGATGAGACCCTCTTGACAAGCTTCGTGTCGTAGCCTCGCACATGAGCCACAGTCTCGGCCATGGCAGCTCGAGAAAGACGATCTGGACCTCCAACATTCAAACACAGATGCAGAGGATGCTGCACTCCTGCAAAATGTTTCGCCATGAGAAGCTGAATCGCCTGCACCACATCCTTCACATAAACAGGGCACCGATACTCATCTTCAAAGAAATCGCCTCCTGCTCCACTCGACAGCACACCATCCATCCACTGCAAACCACCGTTTGGGTGAGCACCTGTGTCACCTACACTCAACCCTCTCTAATGACACACTCTCAATTTGCAAATTCCTTTGTATTTCCTAAGAAACTGCCCCGTTATTTACACATCTGATTCGATAACTCCCACATGCCATATTATTCAATGCCACTCTATAACCGCAAATTCCTTGTATGCCGTGAGAATGTTTCATGTTGTGCTTACATTTACTTCCAAGTGTGAACACATGTGAGTGCATTTAGAAGAGTACATTTGTCCCCTGAGACAATATCATAAGAGAGGGCTGCCTATACCCCAATGTGCGTCAGTAAATTCCAATTAAAACTTTACAGACTTGCGATGAAAGTGGGCAGAGGAATGCGCTACCTGGACGGGAAGGGTCTTGGGAAGGGGGACAAACGGCTGAGGCCCATATATGATGCTGCTTCGCAAAATGGCATGATGGCTGTAGTTCGACTGAATGTAACTCTCAGCTGCCACCTTCGTCTCCCCATAAGTATTCACAGGCTTCGTCTCGTCACTCTCCTTGTAAAACGACTTCACACCTTCGTACACTGCCACACGCACATCCATCGGATGAGGAACCCGTTCCCGTGGGTTCAGAAGCACCCCTCTTTACAAAGCACTTAGTGTCATCTAAATACATGCCTTGAAAGAAATGAGATACTTCTAAGCTCTATTGATACATTGTAAATGTAATTTTCAAGGTTCAAGGGTAGTCTGGGCGTGTCATTGGAACCCTAGTTCTTCAACAATTTATAGCAATTCTTATACAATATCCAAATACCACATATTTTAGTGCATTGGGTCCTAACCAAACAGGGACAAGACCCACCAGCACAAAATAAATCAAATTCTATTCTAATGATGAAAACCACGAAAAATAGCTTCCCTAAATCAGAAAAACTCCGTGCATACAAAACTTTCAATTTGAGTTCCGGTGATGACTACCTTGGTCAGTGGAGAGGTGAATCAGAAAGGGTGGCTGCGCAACATCCAAGGAGTTCAGCCATCGAACCAAAATGGAAGGCACGTTGATGGCCATGGCTGCCTCTGGATCTTGCTCACAAGCACGAGGTACTGAGATAGCCGCGCAGTTGATCACAACCTCCGGCTGCGCCCTCCATATCCCAACACGAAAAGCAAATTAGACTCCTTGCTCCCAATAATTCTCAAAGCTGTGCATGTTTCAGAAGGGACTTACTTACGGTGTTCAGCGACTTCGAAATCTCGTCTAATCCATCGCCGCTACGAAGATCCAGATGAAAGGCCAGCACATTGGGAAGCTTCTCCACGAGTTGAGCAGGGGCAGGGTGGGAGTTGTAGGTGTATGCCAATGTGTAATCGCATGATGCCAGAGCTTCCAAAACGTGAAGCCCTAGGTATCCTGAGCCCCCAACCAGCAAGATCACTTTTTTCTTCTCCCGTCCAGACAGATCCATAGCCGCTCGATCTCTGACTCACCCACACAGACACCCACATTAGAAAAAACATCGAATGCCCACAAATCACGAGATTCCAGAAGCATTTTGCACATCTCGAGCTACTTGCTGAGATTCAATGCTTCCCAAGGCATCAGTGCAGGCAGGAATGAGACGGTACCTTTGCACAGATTACAGATTTCAGGTTGGAGAAGAAGGATGGTCACTCTTTCGCCTCCCGAAGCTCCGTTGAACTTGGCTCACGCCTCCGTCTGTTCCGGAATCTGGTGCCCAAGATCTTCTCCGATCCCGTCGGAGAGATGCTCAAAACATCAATATTTCCACCGAAAATATAATAGACGGAGCTACCGTTCTCCTCTTCAATATCGCCTTCTTTGATATCACATCCTCTGTTCTCCCACCAAACCCAGACAAACCCGGAATTGTACTGGTCTTGTGAGGTAAACCAGCCTATGACAGACAGGCAGAATAACTGGTTTGCCTTGATGAAATTATTGAATTTTTTTTTCCATATATAGACAAATGTGAGAAATGAAGAGAGAAATTGATTTTTTTTTTTGCCAAAGTATGAATTTGATATGAATTTTTAACCCCTAAATGTCCAAGGCCTGTTTTAAGCCTCTTGGAATTTGCTCTAAATTGAACAAAAAGCCAACATTTTGATAAGTTGAATCAATTTTTTTTGAATTGTAACTGTACAAATTCAAACTAGACATTTTAGAGTTCAGATAGAAAAAGAAAACACAACAATATCATTTAAGGATTGAAAGATTATAATGTTTGATCATCAGGGTGTTAAAACTATGAAAATCTTTGAGCTCTCTTTTTGCATGTCAAATTTAAAAAGTTCAAGACCAAAAAAAAATGAGGTTGAAGGGCCTAACAAATATTACCCCAATCAATTTATGACTTCTCAAAATCTACTCTACAATTCTTTTTAAAGAAATTTTAGTGTGATTTTTTCTCCAAGATCTAGTGTATTCGAGGCTCATTTTCAAGAGCCCTCAACACTACGAAAAGTCAAGATTGCAATGGGTACCTTTGCACAAAATCTTGAATAGAAAAATCATAATCATTCAATTTCAAAATCGGATTTTTGATGCTAAAACTAGACTTCAAAAAGAATCTTTAAAAAATATAAACTACTAAAAATAGCAATTGGATAAGGTTTTATTTAACTTCAAAGTTTCTTCAACACCACATTTGGGTGCCTTGGTCATTTAGGGGTTAAATTGTGCTACCCAATTGATCCAAAACAGTCTCTCTACACTACTCCAAAACCACCCAAAAGTGTACCCAAAATGGTCATCTTACCACCTAAAGCAGTTACAATCTTTTCTAACATGGCCATGACATGAATGAATAAAAAAGTTACTTGTGATGAATATACACAAAAAAGTGGAAGTTCCTATTGCAGTCACTAAGAATTCTTTCACCATCACTCAGGGATTGATTGTAGCCACTAACTCAACCTAATTGGCTCAAATCTCATTTATTACAATTTTTTTGTCATGGGCTGATGTAAGATTGTAATGGTCATATCCTAAGTGTCTACATTGGGTTGTTTGTGTATCACAAGCTAGTTTATCTTATTGCTTGTTACCAAATTATTAAGCAAATGTTAAAAGTTTTCACTTGTAAATTTAAGTGAAGCTACTCTATTGTGACCACAATTTCTGATCTACCCCTTGAAGGATTGAAGAAGGATAATTGATAAAAAAAATCCACTCAAGAAAAAATAGTATACAAAGTGAAAACCTATTTTTGTCACAAAGTATGAATAGTTATGAAATTTTGAAGTAATATGTCCATAAGTGCTAGTAAGTCACTCCCAAACTCATCATAAATGGTCATCTTGCCAACTAATAATGGCATTAGAAGAGATTTGAGAACTCTAAGAGCTCGCGAGTTATCTGGTTCTGGGAACCCTGGGAACAGCCTGGGAGCAGTAATCTGACGTGGCCAAGAGAGTGCCACGTCAGAAAATTAAAAATATATATTTTTTAAATATTTTATTATTATTTTTATATACTGACTGTTCCCAGCTGCGGGAACAGCCTGAAACGGCCCCTCGCAGCCTTCAAATCTCTTCTAATGCCACAATATTATTCTAAAATGGTCAACATGTCAAGACCTCAAAATGGCTTCATTTTTAAAAGTTTTACAACCAAATGTACATAATCCTATTGTTGCTACTAAGACATTCCTAAGCAATCACTTATAGATACATCCCAATAAAGTTCATTGCTTCATTTATCTCCAAAAAGATACATTTAGACTTCTAAAGTTAGGTAACAAACCAAAAGATCAAAGCAATGATGTTAGAGAGCTTGCTTTCACATTTGCAATCCTATGGGGCATCCCTGTCCTTTGTAAAGTATAGTGTGGCATGTCATAGCACTACCAAAAATGGAGTACTGAAGTTATCTAAGCTGATTTGACAATCCAAAGAATAAAAGATTTCAATATTTATAGTGTAGTGGTATAAAGGATGGGTGGTTGACATCCAATTATGTTAGTACATCTTCAATACAATTCCATTTGGAGAGTCAACATTCAAGCCCCACCTAATTTCAATGATCTTTTTTGATAACATTGCATTATTCATGAACATTGGAAAATTGTTGTATTTAATATACAATAGAACCTCTCTAAAGTAATATCCACTAAAGTAATATTAATTGCCTAGTCCTAGCCTTGGCTACATATAAAATCTAATAAATGACAACTACTTAGCTGTAATAAATGACAGATGTTCAACTACAAAAATTAGTTAAAAATAAAAACATGATGTCTTTTATTTTTGGTTGGCTTATTCAAAGTTGGTTTTTAAATAAGCTTCTTGGTCTTCATGATGTCCTTCATTTGCTAAAGTTGTGCTAGTTGTAAAGCTTGGGCAGCAGTCACAAGAAATACTTCACAGGTGGCCAATGTCGTTTGTTTGTATAATATAGTATGAAAAATGACTACAAAATGCAATTAATGACCCTCCCTAATGTAATAACCTTTCTAATATGATATTGTCAATCAATTCTGGCCCTGTTTTTTGAGAAAGGTTATACTTTAAATGTTTTATATCAATAGAGCTACACTTGCATTTTTCTTACACATATACTTCAAAATTTGTGTGTTAATTTTTCCTACCCATGAACTCCCAAAATATGAGGGTATAAGAAATTCAATGAATTGTTAAACTAGTTGTGTTCCTACAAACTTCAATCTTCAATCAAATCAATCATAAGAGGTATACAATAAAAGCTTTAAAGATTAAAAAAAATCATGACATTCTATATTTCTCCTTGTATTATTCTTTTCATTTCTTAGAGTCTTAAATAAGAATACCATCTATAACATTATTAAGCAAATTAAAACATTCCTCTCAATATTTTGCTAGATGTACAATATTTTGTAGTTGTTGGATTCCTAGTTACAAGAAAATAGAGACCAACAAGTTATAATCGTTTGAGATTACATGGATTAATAGTATTAATATGCCAATAATTCAATGGAGTGAGTTTTTTTTCAATAGACCAAGTGCACCTTTACAAATACAAATCTAAGCAATGAGATCAAGCATTGAAGTTACATAGATATGAGTTTTTGGAAAATAGAAAAGTTGACAATACTCAAATTGACAACTTTAATTTTTTTTAAATGTGAAGAAGAAACTCCAATCCTATGTGGGATGGTATGAATTAAGAATCCGTTCATTCAAGAATCAAGACCAAGATTTTTATTTTAAGTGAGTTTTTACTAAAAAGCAATGCAAAACTTTTTATAGGAAACACTTGGTGAGATATTTTTTCTTTTCCAATGGCTGAAATTGCTAATTTGTTACCGAATCTTGAGACAATATCACTCGTTTTTAGATGAATGTACACTATTTGGGATGAATAAACAAAACTTCATCCATATATTGCAAGTTTCATCTATTTCCGTAGATGTAAATAGCTTCATCACTCTCATGAAGATTGCTTTCTGCCCTGCCCAAAATAAATGGAAAAAAACACCTTGATCAAGACCCCCGCCAAAACCCAGTAGGGAGACTTTGAGTGTGACATTAAAGAGGTCTGGGTGGATTACAAAATTTTCGTACCATACTGACAAACGGGCAGACGTGCGACAGCGAAGACATGGCCTTGTCGTGTCGGTGCTCATCCAGCAGCCACATGGAGATCTACGAAACTTGAAATCTACCCACGGGCTACATCTTACCAGAAACAAGAGGATCAACACTCCCATAATGCAGCCCAGTGCAAAAGACGAAATCCTAAAAGATGCAATAACATCCATTCATTTCCAAGATCTTCATCATCTGAACCGTAGAACCTAAAAGACGACAGGCTCCGTAAGCAAGATGAGCTTCTCGCTTGTCACATCGGATAGAGAAGAGCCCGCACTTTGCTCATCAGAGGAGAGTGAGTCCACAGCGGCGTGGAATATTATTTACAAACAGAGTTGTTTCTTCAATCGCGCAGGAGCGCTAGGAGCGAATCGGATCGGCACAATGAGCGCCCCTGGAGCAATCGCAGGGGTGTGTTAATAATCTCTTTCACTGATTTCGATCGAGCCCATTTTGCCGTTTTCTGCTCATTTGGGTCGAGTTCATTGCTACCTCGTTGATCTGTTGTTGATTTGGTGTCTCTTGATTTCTTTTAATCACAATAGATGAAGCTGCATTTTCAGTTCTTCGTTTAATCCCGTACTTGAAAACTGCACTGCGAAATTTGCATCGATTTTGAAGTTTTGGAGTAAACCCTAACCCTGAAACTGAGTGTCGCAGCTCGTATTTTTGATTGTGGGGAAATTTGATTGCTCTTCAAATCCGACACGTTGTGCAGAGTATGATAAACCCCGGATTGCTCGATGCTTGTAGCAGGATTGTTCACCGGGCTAGTGTTATGAACTCATGTTCTGTTTTCGATGCCATTGACCTAGTTATGTACTTGAGGTTTAGCTTTCGCATTCTCACATCATGTAAATCATTTCCGAATTGTGAGCTTCGGGAAAATCAGCAAATGCACGGCGCTGCTGAAAATTTGGAAAACTGTCGATTTAGTGGAGGTTATGTGATAATTATGTTTGAGTGTATCGAATCGAACTGCATTTCGATTTTTCGCATTCAGGGGTTAGGGTTTATTGTTTACTGTTTACTGTTTTCTGTTTTTGATCTGGTGTGTTGGGAAATGTTGATCTGCCCTAATGGCTCATGCATGTTGGATTGCACTCTGACATGGATTGTTGGATTACAGACTGGAGGCCTTTTCTCGGGTTTCACTCGACTCTCGAAAGGCCTAGCTGCAGTCCTTGTCATGGGCTTTGTCGCCAATGCCATTTTTCCTCGCACTGTCTCTGATACTGTTGCTTTGATTCCCGGAAAGTAAGCACCTATACTGAACAACTTCTGGTCGTCGATCGGAGTCAATGTAGTTGTGAGGGAATCTGTCGTTTCGGTCGCTGTGGGAAGCAAATGACAGAATTGAGAAATGAACCGCACATGTTAGAATTCTTCAAGCAGTTTGGATGAATTTAGAAACGCATTTTTTGGGATGTAGAAATCTGCATTTTTTGCTTCCAGCGCGCATACTTGCTTCAATTTTGAGCCTCTGTACGTTTTGAGTTTTTACTTAGTTTTTCCGCACCTTGTTTGCAGATCTATACCGTATGTTTGGAATATCATCACAGCGGGCTACTTTGAGACATCCATTTTTGGTGTAAGCTTCTACCCCGTCATCGCAATATAATTTGTTGACGAAGCACTGTGATTAATATCATTCTCCTACAGCGTTTTGGATCTCCTGGCTGGTGCTTTGTCTTGATTTTACAAGGTGTAGACTTTGTCCTTGTTTATTTTCACTCATCTGCTTCGAGGACATACTTTGGGGCACTGTGAGATGTGTTTCCGTCCTCTAACTATTGGCCCACCGCAACGTTCTAGCGATTGACAACGTGCTTTATTGGCCATCTACTATTCTTATATCCCGTTTTCTTCACTCTACAGTTGGCGGTGAGCATTGCATCTCTACTTGTTGTAGGAAGGCACTTGGAGCCTTTCTGGGGTTCAAGAGAGTTTCTGAAGTTCATTGTCTTCGTTAATCTCTTCACGTGTGCAAACACCTTCGTTCTTGCCATCTTCCTTTACTTCATCACAAGACAAGGAGGCTATCTGTGAGTTGAACAACCCCCTGGCTTATTTTTCAGAGGATGTAGTTTGGATATTTTGAAATTTTGGAGGAGAAGAGTAATGGAGTTTTATATTCTTGAAAATAATGCCACTTCGTTTTAGAGCTGAAGCAAGCAAGGTCAAGCAAGCCTTGCGTTACTGGGTGTGGAAGGGTTCGATTACAGGTCTAATACGGATGCTCAGTTCTATATTAGCTAGTTCACAGCAATCGGCTTTCAATCTTGGGCAGTTAACTAAATACTGGAGCGTTCATTTTGTTTATATTATATGCTTGGACTGGTTTGATTTTTTCACTGCTGATCATTTTTTATATCTTGCAGATATGCACCAATATCAGGGTTCCATGGAGTGTTAGCTGGGTTTCTTGTAGCAGTAAAACAGATCAATCCGGAACAAGAAATACCATTTCCTTTTAAACTGCGTGCTAAGGTATTCTATGCTGTGATCATTTGCTTTGGCGTAGAGGAACCTTTACTTATACATGAGAGATTCTGTCGAGGACTAATTGATGATTTATTATGAGCTGGTTTTTGTTCTGGATTGGTCTCTGAG
Organism: Pseudisothecium myosuroides; assembly: GCA_951799445.1. Lineage (NCBI taxonomy): Eukaryota > Viridiplantae > Streptophyta > Bryopsida > Hypnales > Lembophyllaceae > Pseudisothecium > Pseudisothecium myosuroides. The sequence goes on along the minus strand of OX637288.1, from coordinate 4,151,571 downwards.
CAATAATTGATGGATGCAGTGGTCTCCTTCACTTTTTGTGACTTTCGCGACCATCAGCAGCCTCTTCACCACTGAGCCAATTCAGTACTTAGCTTTCATTGTATTTGGCACGTATGGAGCCTGGATGTACCTGCGCTACTTCCAGAGGAAGCCTGAGGCAGGACTGAAAGGCGACTCAAGTGCTGAATTTGCCTTTGCGACCTTCTTCCCAGCACCCGTACAGTATGTGTTCTTTGACCTGCCAATTCTCATTTTCTCAAGTGTATCTTGTGAGGTGGACTATTTCTTGTTAGAGTCTTCAGTTGGATCAGGGACATGGCCTTCTTCGTATCGAGTGCTGGGTGCTGCTATTCTTCACCTCGACTCTTTACTTTGGATCTTGAGATTTAAGTTTGGTACGAGACCGTTCACAGTCGTGTAATAGCAAATCGCTTATTCTTCTTTCACTCCAGGCCTTTCGTCAATCCAATCTCAGCCATCTGTGAGAAGATATTCTGTTGGCAGAGAGGTCCAGTATTTGATGAAGGACCAGGCGATGAACCAGGAAAACCCCTACCAGGATCAGATGCTGTTGAGGCTAGCAGACGAAGGTATAGTACCTTTTCCTCTTGTTGTTAATGAAACACATAGCAAACGGGAACAGTTGTCAATTCTACGAGTACTGTAGTCCTGGTGAAGTTCGAGATCCTTAAATTTCCACTAAGGTGAACCGTTGCTTGTGAATACAGGGAGAGAGGTGCACGTGCTCTTGAGGAAAGATTAGGTTCGACTGCTAAAGCTGTTCCAGATGGATTACCGGTTTCAAAAGGGAGTCTTGAAGCCATAGGATCTGATGATCTTGTCTAAGTGAGAGGTTTCATCTTTTGCTGATTTTCCTTGTACATGGCAAAAATACGTTCATAAGCCACCTTGACTGACATTTGACTACCCCTCCACTTAGTAAACGCAGTCGTCCTCTCTAGAGGAAATCTCTTTCTTGCTGAGTATCTGGACCCTTTCGTGAAGAGGAGGTGTTGTAGCATTTTGCAAGGTAAACCAGAGCACTTGGGAGCTGCCCTTAGGTTCAAGAATTGTAGGATTAACTGAGGAGGTCTGTAGAAGTAATGGTGCAGTTACGAGAAGAATCTTCAGAACCAGAGCGGGCTACACTTAGTCATGAGTGTTGTGTATACAGAAACCCGATATATTCTGGTAGCATAAGCTTTGACTCGAATGTGTGATGCCTTTGTTTCTCTTAGAGGATATTATGAGGTGATTACAGTAGGTGGCCAGGCAGCGTGATGATTTCAATGCACGTTATTTATTAGAACGCAATGTCCTTAATAAGGCTGCAAGATTAAAGCGTAAGTTAATGTATTGACCACCAGCAGTTTCAACGACTTGTAGCTAAATACGTCAGGGCTCCTGTTTACTGAATATGGAGCTTGTAAGTTGTCATTTTGCACCTCATCGATTTTGAGTCTACCTCTTCCAACTTCACTAGTCTTTGGCAGGGCACTTCTTTCAGTTGTCAATCTTCACTACTTTGAAGTACTGAATCTGTTGATATGATTGATTCATAATTTCATACCACCGGTGTATTTTGTAGGTCTTTTAGTTTGGGTAAAATTTCTGTAATCTAACTTCTGACAATTTTCATTTCATGCAACCTTCACCTATTTCACATGAGAAACGAATGTGCAAATTGTAATGATACTACACTGATTTGTTGTAACAGTGTGTAGCACTAATTTATCAAAGTCACTATTTTGGATTGGTGTAGGTTGAAAAATTCTTGTATTCTTGTATTGTACCCATTTCCACAAAAATAAATTTTGTGGTGACACTAATATTCTAGGTGATGCTAATTCCCCCCTCACTATTAGGACAAATTAGTGTAGCATGGTTGCATGACATTCTCTACTAAGCTTTTTGACCCTCCAAATTACAAAAAAGGGATGATCCCGTGCATGATATGCTTTGGGGTGGAGTGGGGTGATGTAAGATGTGAGCCAGTCCTTCCTACTTTGAATTTGTCTTATTCGAATAAAATATTGTATCTTGATTATTCTATTGCCTTGATGGGTGCCTTGCATGTTAGGGAAGTTGAGGGACTCCAATGAGGGATTAAAACAATGTACATTTTGTTTCAAATATTTAGTGGCAAAGCCTCTTGTTGTGTAATTATTTATTTATATGGTATTTGACTATTTACATGATATGATACATTTAGATCATGCTTCAATTACCAACAACAACCAACCAAAGTAATGGCAATAGATTTTATGTCAATTTGATAGTAGCCTCTTAATAATCAAATTGAATAGTTAAAAAATAACAAATGTAATTGATCATTTTGTCAAAGGCCAAATTTTGTATCAATAAGATCAATGAATTATACTTAAGCCCATATTCATCCCTCCCAAAATAAAATTGAACAAACAATGTCGATTTTGTTCTAAATTTCGCCTTAGTGGCAGAATTCAATGATTTTGACACTTTTCAAGTACATAGGCAAAAATGTAAATCTTCATCAATCTTAATAATGCCACAAAATTGCATCAATTTAAGCCCTAAGAGATTTGAAATCTAGTGCATGGATTATGAATATATAATGTGGGAGCTACATGAAACAAATGAATTACATCTAATTATGTTTAAATGTATTCTTCAACAGTGTTAACCAATGTTGAAGGGGCCCTTTTGCTCCTCCAACGAAATCATTCCTTCATTCAACCAACTATTGGCTTTCCATTTAATCTCCTAAGGTCATGGGGTGTTTTTAAGAGAAATTGTCAAAAACTACCATCTTTTGGTGCATTGATCTAGACTGAAAAGTTAAAATAATTATTTTTAACTTCAATCATTTTAAAGTGTATTAGAAAATTATGGTAAGGTATGGAAAACATTTGACAGAGTAGATTATAAGATAATAACATGTGAAGTGAGAGAAAAAGTTTCTTTTCAACCTTGTTAATTAGTTAGGGTCAACAGACTTTGAACCCTCTTGAAGTGAGATTATTGTTCTTCATAAGATTGAGCCTGGATTCAATTTGAAGAATATCAAAGTGAGAATTACGTTTTTAAAAGGGACTATTTTGTGGGCTTTCCAAAAATATCTTATTTGGCTAAAAATAGAAACTTAGATTTTTTACTCTATATGAAGGATTTGGGGAAGTTTGACTTTTGTATATGTTGTGATTTCATTTTGGATTGAATGAAGTTGTAGTTCTTTTTCATGAGATTGTAAGATGACGTGGCATTTGTTCATTGAACTTTGTATGGATGAGTTATGAGTGGATGAAGTTCTATTTTTGAAACTTCATCTAATGATTGCCACCATTTGAAGAATCTGATGATAAAGTGTAAGACATTTTTGGAATGGATTTTGAATCATCTACAAGGGGGTGTATTTATCTTAGGCCAAAAATAGATATTCACTAGGATCAGAACATGAGGGTCTACATTTGTGCTTTTACGCAAAGAAGGGCAATTAATTTTAGATTGGATGATGATATAGGTCTTCTCCTGTAGGCCACAACAACGTGAATGCAATGCATTCATGAGTACACCATTACACTTTTTCTCAAAGGAGTTGTAACTCTCCCATTGTAAATGCACATTGTTTCTTTGTAGTCCTTTGAGAATACATGTTTCCAGAATACATCGATCTTGACAGGGCTCCGACAAGACATTGATGACTACATTCCCTCTTTGGTTCTTTCACTATGCCTTTCATTACGGTTGTTGGATGTTAAGAAACATCTTATCTTAATATGCTCTCCACTTGTAGTTCACTATAAGTTTATTTTAGTTAGAGGATCCCTTGGATCAATAGTAGAGGAGGAGAACTATTTATAGATTCTCTCTCCTTGGTATGTATTTACTTTACTTTGAATATATTTATACTCTTTTCTTCTTTCATACTTTGGTTATACCGTACATGAAGGTCTGATTTGGTAGGTGAGTGCCAAAATAGTTTATTTTTAACGTGCAAAGTGGATTCGGACAGTTAAAAGTATTGGTGGTAGTGTATTAAATGTTGGTGTTTCACTTGTAATATTCCAAACATTCAGACACTCCCCAAAATACTTAATTTATGCCCGAATCTGACCTTCACGTAGGGTATAATACTTTATAGTTTCATTTTGTTTTCTATTCTCAACATTGGAGTAAGCTTTGCTGAGGTACACACGATAGGTAGGCAGGGGTTTAGTGTTTGTTATTTTTGTTGCTGTGGGGTTTTAGACATTCACTAAAATTGGAGGATGGGTGGCCCTTGTTTATCATCAATTGTTTGATGCACTTCGCTGTTTTTCTTCATCGTGTGGCTGGTAGTTAGATTGTTGTGTATATTCATGGTATTTTTTTCCTAGTTTGTGAATTTAGTTATGGATTTGTTAGAAATCAAACGTGAGGATGAAACACTTGTGGGCACTTTTCGTGCTAAGCCAGAGGGCAAGCTTCTGTCGGAGGTTGTCCAACAGTTGCAGATACAATGGCATCCTGTTGGACGACAACATCTCGCTTAGTGACACTGATCTGCTCACTCTAGGACGGACGTATACCCTTCTTCCATCCAGATCTGCTCCAGGTATGCTTACTTGTTGCCTAGGGTATGCTTACTTATGGCTCTTTTGGTAGAGTTTTTGGTTTCTTTCGGTCAGATTTGGAGGTATGCTTCGTCAGATCTGTTTTGTGTGATCTTCTTTTGTAATTTTGTCAGTAAATATGTCGGTGCTTCATATTGAATCGTGTATGTCTGTGTTGGTCAAGGTTTGTTCACACCTTGATCTTTAAATCTGAATAGTGGAACTTCTCCCAATGCACCCTAGGCTTGGGATAGGTTAATTAGGTTTTCTTGGATATGTTGCATAAGGGATGCTTTTCCCTCAGCTATGGCTATTGTTAGGTGAATGTTTTGTTGGTTAGGGCTTTGAATGTCCGTGTGATTTTGTTTCTGGGGATATTTTAGTGTAATTGGATTAGTTTTTTATGTTTTGCTTTTTGTCAAGAAGAGTGTCCGTTTTTCGAGTGTATACTTTCCTCGACCAACACAATAGTAACCATTGCAAGTATAGTACTTGGTATATTTGGGGTTTTATTCTAATAATTGGGTTGCATGTGGTAGTCCCCTGATCGGAGTGATTATGACATAAACTGGTCAAGAAGTTGGGTATCTAGGGTCTCACAAGGTTACACTTCATTGCAAGAGGTGTACGTTTACTTACTCTACAAGATTGGCTTAGTCAAACGCTGCAAAACAATATCCATCCCTTTGGTACACAACCCGGGCTTCAAGGGGTTGATTATGACCTTTACCTAGAGGCCGTACAACTTTGGAATATCTTGCCAGATATAGGAAGCTATATTGCAGCTGCAGACGCCAAGGATCCAAAATATGCACCAGTTGACAAGGTCTCAGCCTTGCCAGACTCAGACAAAGCAATTGTTTCGGTCAAATACACGTTTATTCTGGGCCATGTGGGTTGTGTTGTTCTAGGCAAAAAAAATTCACTTGCACTGTAGAAGTATTCAAGATCCTCATCTTTGAGAAGTAGAATGAATGCACAGGAATCTGCAATCCTCTTGGCATCCGAAAGACCAGGTCGGCCTGGCATGGTGCTGAAATTTGATGATTGACCCTAGCCTTTTCAATTGTGGAAATGAAACGACCATCGGTGTTCATGACATCTGTGGATGAGGATTGTCCCAGCTTGTGTGATGCTTATGAGAATATGATGATCCGGACTACTAGAATGTCCTACCTAAATCAAGATATCCGAACGGACTGAAAACATCTGAATCAACACTATTGTGTTGAAATTTGCCGAATCAAGATGTCCGAACCAATTTAACATTGTTGATTCGGGGTGTCTTTCCTTTTCATCAAAATGGAGACTCGGGGAGTCCCTCGATCTCATATTCTAGTCCAGCCTATTTTGCAACTCTATAAGTACTTGGTAAATATGTAGTTGGGATATGGAATAATCTCGTTGCTAAACTTGTCTTATTTTGTGAGTCGCGAGGGTGATATCTTATTCATATCTGAGGCCATCACCAGGAGAAATAGGTTACTTGGTGCAGTTGCGTACTTCATGCATCTAGCAGCCTATGATAACAAAGTTCCCTTTTGGAAAGAACGGTATACTTACTCACCTGTTTTGAAGTATTGGCCACTATATATGGTGCAAAATCTTGATTGAATGAAAGCATTACCTAGTCCCAATGTTGCAGATGTTGGTGTCCAGGTGTTTATGGGGTTATCTTTTTTGTAGGAAAGGAATTTCCTCAAGAATGCCTTTCTGAGCATAGTGAAGGGAATGACGTGAGCCAAGAATCTAACAATGCTTCATGCGTGGCCAGTGGGGACGATTCAAAACCCTTCCATATGGTACTGCGGTAAGTGTCATGATTTGTTTGCCACACTTGCGGTGAAGTTGGAGGACACGAATGATGTTTTGAGTCCTAGTCTCTGTCTGGTGAAAGTCAATGAGTAGGTATCAATGTCGCATTCTCACTCATTTTGTATAAATTGGTGCCACTGTCAAAGTTCTTCACCTGAGGGCCGCGCATGTAGCCATGGACGGTTATGTGGTATGCTTTAGCACCCACTACCTCTCCTATCTATCTACTTTTCATGTAGTCTGGTGATACAAGGTGCATGATTTTTCTTGCAGGAGTGAAAAAGCGGGTTCTGGTTTGCAGGAGACTCCTGCCTCACATTTGCATTTGTCAGCACATCCCTTTGCAACAGGATGGAGTGGAAGCATCATACACGGCACGTGTGAGGGTCACCATGTTGCAGTGAAACTTGCGCCATTTGGTTTGGACCGGGCACAGGTGAGACTTCTTACCCCTGGTGGGATCCAGCTCTGGGAAAGTCTTAAATTCATCTCTGTTGACTCATGTTATTTTCTTGTGTGTATAGGCTCTCTTTACTGAGATAATGGTCTATTACGAGCTCAAGAAGTACTGGGGAAAACATGTACCAATGCTTGTATCGCATGGAACTACTGCGGATCGCAAAGTTGTGTACATTGCGATACAGCTCATCTACGGTCATGCACTTGGAATTGGTAGGTTACATGATGGGCTTGCTTCTACTTTGTCTGCCATTTTGCTGTTTAAAGCTTCAAGTAGTCTAGTAGGCTACTAATACATTGAATGCACAGTTTGCACGGTTTGCAGAACATTTGACCCCAGAAGTGGTGAGGGCGACATTTGATGCACTTAATGTTGTGCATGCTTTGGGCATCCTTCATGGGGACATCCGGCGCGATAACATTTTGGTTGTTGAGGGGGGGCAGGGAGGTGTTCGTTTGATAGATTTTGGATTTTCTCGTCCCATCACCAGCACCGAAGATTGCAAGAATGAGTGTGCACAGCTGCTGGATATAATACAACACTTTTCTCAAAGTTCTCATTGGTACCCTTCAATTTTAGGGGAAATAGGTCTGGGTCATCTCATTGAGACTGTGTAGTCTGTTAACCCGTAACCATCTAAAGAGTGGTAGAATCAAACACCTATTCACTTAAGTGACCATCACAGTTTCATCCAAACTCCAAACAGTCCAGTTTGCTTTAGCTTTCCAAAACCACAAGATCAAGCTAATGCTTCTTACAAAATACTTCTCAAAATGCTTCTTCTCACAAAATGCACAAACCACAAGATCAAGATGCTACTAGTCACAAAGCCTCTTGTTGTGTAATTACCTCATCTGTATTATCAAAATTCAATACTCCATAATAATAAATAGAATATAATAAAAAAGATTCATATTTAGAGCCGAAATGGAGCATACAGATTGAAGAATTTGGAAGTGTGACTACACAGGCATATATATGCACAGTCCGTCCTTTCAGAGTTAATTACACGCCTTTTATTCAAAATTTTGAGTAACAGGGAAATTCCTTGCCCTGGTGCAGCGCTCTAAAAGAAGGATGCCCAAGAGTAGCATCTTTCATTTCAAAGTATAACAAACAGGCAGCAGACAAATGTACAGTACAAAGAGACCCACTAACGGTCGGTGCAGAGTTGCAGAGCAGGCTACGGTCATCTTAGCTCGACACTACGTAACAAAAAGCCAGAGATTTTAGTGTACAAGTTAGGCATAGTTTCGCACCATACAAAAGCACACTCGTTAATCTCGACTGTATCTTCTTCCTACTAGTCCTCAGCTCCGACAAAACTACTTAGTTCCCAAAGGAACCCGTATAAAAATACCAAATCAATGGTAGAGTAAGCGATTGTGAACTGCGAGGAGAGCCTTGAGGTACAACCCCCCGTCTTCAAAGAATCATATGCAACAAAATGTACAACCTTCCTAATTGACGCAGTCAATACTGACCTCATTTCACTACGCCTGTATCTCCACGCCTTCCTTAATGGATCTCCTTGTGTGGAGAGGCAGAAAGTGCTCATAATCAATAAAGAGCATCCTGAGGTGCACAATACCTGATATGGGAACAATCCTGCCTCATTGGCTTGTTTCCTCACCCATTGCAGCACTGGCCACTGACCTGTGTCTTAGCCCATCTCCTGCAGTTTGATGAACCTCGCTCTCTCGAGAAGTGTTCGAAGGAGTGTTAGCAACATCTACAGCACCAGGAGTATCCGAGCCTTGTGACTCCCGGCCGCCGTCACCGACATCATGAAACAAAGGGACAACCATGGAGGTGCTACCTCCCAATATCCAAGGCAGAACCGAGCGATATGAAGTGAACAAAGATCCCTGTGACGGTGAGGCCGCCGCTGGGACAGAGGGTTCCACACCTCGAAGCTCGGGCTCCCTACTACTACGATATAAAGCATCGAGCTGTCTGTCCCTTCGCAGTCCCTCCAACTCAAGTCGTCTCCTCCAAACCATACCCTCAATGTCTTGCATTGGATTGCCCATCCAGCTGCTCATGGGCATACCGCTACTTGGTCTTGACGGATCGAGCGGAACATTTGGATTATTTGAATCATTATCCCTTTCAGAAGCGGTGCCTGGACCTGGCGAAACCCTGGAGTTTCCAGCTTCAGCAGCAGCTCGCATCCTTGTCTGGTTGTCAGATAGAGATGCTTGCAGATTACTTAACCCTGTTAGGCCTCGTATGCTTTGGCTTATAGTGTTGACGTGATTTCCTTGACTACTAACATGAACTGAGGAAGTGAGAATAGAAGATGATGTTATGTGAACTCCTTGTATTGACCGGCGGTGCAGGAAAAACTGAATTCCTGGTACCTGTCAAACATGAAAGGTTGCAATGAGATAAGCGATATGCAGTCCACTCAAACAGGACACAATGTGTTTGCCAGATACATGTCATGCAACGATGCATCTTTCTATGAACTGTAAACAGACGTAAAAGCAGCCCTGATTTCATGGCTGTATAGAACTAGTTCATTAAGAAACACCTACCTCAAAGCGATTCCAGAAAAACAGCACAAGGTGCTGCATGAAGGCCGCAGTTGCCAAAAAAGCAAGGTAAGAGAAACCTGGTTCAAGTAAGAAGAATAGGTTACATCATCTGAAGCTTTAAAATAAAAATGAAAGTCTGGACCATGGGACAGAATGTGAAAAAGGAACATGAATTCCATTTCTGGGCCTGGAAGTTAAGAAGATGTTTCTGATGAGCTTTTAAGAATGATGCAGTTCATATGTCACGCCCTCACTGCCTTAGGAATGCTAAAGAAAGGGAAACTCTACATGGGACTCAATCGCTGTATACTATGTCAACCAATTACCAAAAGAAAAACATTGAAATTTGCAAAAGAAACTTACCATAAGCATATGAGAAAAAATAGATATGGAAAACCATGAAGTAGAGGAAGAAAAAACGTGGGAAAAATCGCAAAGACAGTGGCATCCGCACACTGCACCACAGTCAAACATAAAAACCTGGATTCAGTTGTAAGATCTTGCGAGTCACAAACATATATGCAAAATACGAAACAGTAGCCCATTCACAACCAAGGAAGACCCATCACTTCACCTGATCATGGTGAAAAGTTCACAAAGCCAGACCAGGGTCAGGACCATGAAGGCCAGCAGCTGGTCATCGAAAAACTCAAACAGAAAGAAGAGTATACCGATCATTATCTGCACCCAAGTCCCACACTCATTGATTGTGAGTATTATCCCAATAATTAGAAAATAACCAATGAATATACAGATCATCTATAGAGTAGCTGAGCTTTCTACAGTAGATGTCTGACTTCAGCTGACCTTCAACAGCTGACCTTTCAAGATAGGAAAATCATGTACTCACCGGAACAAAGACAAGCGACTCGACCACATGGATGAAGATGAGACGATAGGTGGGGAGCCGATGCCGGGCATGATGTTGCAGCTGCACTGTAAGACCATACAGCAGAACAGTAATGAATTTCCCAAGAAATGATAGCTTGAGAAACCCATAGAATTCCAAAGCATCAAAAGGATCATGAAAAGTTGACAAAGTCAACAACTGGCTTGATGTTCCAGCCAAATTCATGTAAATGAGATGCATAGGGTGTGCTTAGACCAGTCATACCAGTGAACTTCAGCATGCGGGCCTGTGTCTCCCTTAGGGTGAAGGAGACTGACATGGTGGTTGTGAAAAAGACGAACAGGGATGTGACGAAGACACCACATTTGAATACGATATAATCTGCATCTCGCCAAGAACAATATTTAAACCCGTCCTGAGATTTGTTTTTGAAGCACATTTTCAAGTACGCAAAGGCAGTAACTCTTAGGAAGACCCAACATATAATTGAGACCATTCAGCATAAGGGAATTACTCACCATTGATTCCAACAGGCTCTCCACCAAAATCTTGCAAATAGTTCAAGTTGTAAAGCTCTTTAGTCTGGAAATTGTATAGATAGCCTGTATAATAGATCACAATCTGTGCTCAGATAACTAAAACACTATATACTGATCTGTCCACCACGTAAGATAGTTTTCAATCATTAGGATAGAAACTTCTTGAACCACACGTAAGGGTGCACATGCACGAAGTTATGTGTACCAGAGTTCACGTCCAGAAAATGACTTGGCAATAGTTTAGATCACGAACAAATACATTCAAGAAATGAAATGTTGATGCACAAAGGTCCAAGATCCAACGACAGTGCCAACAAGCTGCGGCAATAAAAGACCTTGTTACCTCTTCGGAATGCGCTGAGTAGACTGTTCATAAGAATCGTATCGTAGCCGACAAAATTATCTATAAGAACTCGTTGCCACCTGTACAATATGCAAAGTTAGGAGGTACTCCAGAACTATGAAAATGACTTGAATACTTCATAGGTGTAGGCATCATATCTAATACGATAGATGGAAATCTGAATCGACGGCGCCTTTAATTTCGACTACTTAGTTAAGTACGCTTAAAATAGAAAAATTAAGAAGATGTAAGTGCCACGAAATTCGCTCATGTACATAGACAAGACATAAGGGGAAGAACCGACCTACCGATTGCCAAAACAAGCATGTTGAGCCGAGATGGATATATTGATGGTCTTCACGTTGTGCCGAAGTTTTGCACTCTCAGACATCATGAGATAGCCCTGAGAATCATCGAACATAAAGTTTCAGATTTTTATATCTTTTGTGAAACAGGAAGGCCTCAAGCACGTTCTAAGGAATACGGCCAGGATAATAGCACAAGAATTACACACCATATTCCTTACCTTCTCCATACTGAACAAGTAAGTTGGGTCATATACTTCGCTTCCGTTCTCTGACAAACCCACTGCACAGAGGAAACGGAAAATTAGGGCATCAAAGAATACAGCTAAATAGAATAGTCAAGCACTAAGAAGAGGAACTGAATCCTGTTATCCAGTGCTAAAAATTGAAGAACACACTCCCAAAACTTTACTGAAAGCTTGCCCCGAGAATAAAGCACAAGTTATTCTTGTGAGGCAAGGTCAACTCGCGGGATCCGAACTCGGTACATTGCAACATTACCATCTCGGCAAAGGCTGATACTCAAGTCAGAAAAATACAAGTCATTCAAAGAGGACGAGTGTCAAATACCAAGAACGGCATCAAGCTTGTTCCATGCAACTGTGCGACGATCCCCCTTAGGACTTGTTGTAAGTGGCTCCCACCCCGTAATCCTCTGTCCGTCGGTCACCACACACACAAAAATCACTTGCATGTCGGACCACCGAAAAACTACCCAAGAAATGCATGATATGCTAAAATGAGCAAATAGGGTCAAGACCAACTAACCCAGACTTGCCAGAAGCTGCGAACACTTTTTTCAGCTCTTTTGAAGCAAGAGATCCCATAGCTCCTCCATCGGGTAAAATAATGCGAGAGTGCACTGCCAAGCGGCCCTCTACCAGTCCCAGATAGCGGCCGACTGGAGACATCACGCTCAAGCCATTCTTCGTCAGCATTCCTCACCTCCTGTTGAGACCTCGTCTCTGCTCCTGACTCAACCGTGGCAGTGAAATCCTCCCTTGAGCTTTGTCGCACTTCGAGGTTCCTCAAAGGCTTGCTTCGGCGTGCATTGGCTCCAAACAGATTGAGCCAGAACCTCGCAGCAAGGATGGTCCAACCCTCACTATTCACTCCCTGAGCTTCAGAACCCTCGTGCATATTTCCTACGTCGCCTAAGTATTTCTGCCTTGTTACGTCGTATTTGCGAACAGCCCTCCCAAGCGCGTCTTCAGTGATTCGATTCCAGCTGCCTGTGATCTGAGACCAGAAGAGGTTTACGGTTAAAGAAAGCAAATTCCAAAATCTACACTAACACATGAAGTAAAAGAGAATCACCTAAAGAAAATGGGTGACAGAAAAACTGAGAACTCAAATGTAAGATGCATCTTTCATCGACAATTCAATCAACGACCACGCAGAGTTTTAAAATGATTGTAGTTACAGAGTTTCTGCTCCAGTTCCAGAAACTGGAATTATGAACGAGAAGAGAAAAGAACATACTTTGATCTGCACAAGCTGGGCACCGGCTATATCATCCCTTCGAAAATGTTCTGCACATCCAGGCTGCCAGGGACCCGAAATGTCCGTTAGTGCCAGAATCAGCTCAATGCAAGCACCTGATCCAGAAAGTTCTAAATAAAGGTGATGCCACCACATGAACTCCAGCTTCATTTTATGCAGCATGTGTGAACTTTCCGTATAAACTGTTAAAGAGGAAATCTCCCAACTCAAAATCCAAAACGGCCTCATGCACTATGCAGTATACAAACCTGATACCCTAAACCTGTAGGATCATAACACATCGGAGGAACGGGTAGAAGATCAAAATCTACACAAGAGAACAAAATTTAATTCATGGACAGACCACGAGCGTAAAGACTACCCACTAGCCTCACTGGATGTCATGCCAAGAAGCATACAATAACCTAAATTTTCCAGTACAACTCCAGCACATCCCGGTTAAAAGAACGATGTTCTTGCACCAGCTTGATGCCTAGACCCAAGCGGATTTCATAACCGTCATGGACCTGATCCTGTCTCCTATACTAATCCCTGTTACAAACAGCAACTCATCGTTTCACACACTCGTTTGGCGTTCAATTAGCAAGTTGATTGTAAGCATGAATTTGGCTTATTAGGTCACTAATCTTTGAATTAAATGCGGATTGTCTACCATCCCTTCAACAGCGGTCTAGAACCTCCTACTTTAAATGATTGCATAAGATGTTCTTACACAGTGACCATCAACAGAATTGGCTCTTATACCCAATATCTCTGTGCTGAATTATACGAATTTCCCAAAACCCAGACCCCTTCATATGTTAAAGTGATTAAAGCCATGTAAATAATATCACCCATGTCGAAGTACCAAAGTAACCTAGGACAGATTGTCCACTACAAACGTCCACCGACACTCACCTTTGGATGGAAATGGGATTGTCTACTATCAATTACAGTGGTCAATAATCTCCCAATTCAAAATCGCTTACGAAATTGATACACAGAATTACATTCCAACAGCTTTCGCTGATCTCTCCACTGCACTAAAAAGTGATCTCCCAATGAAAGCCCACTCCCTAAAATGTTGCAGACAGTATTCTCTCCCTTCCACCAATACAAACGTGTCCTCGGAAAGATCGTCCTCTCCAAATGCATAATCAATTAGGGTTCAAGCGAGGTAACAACCTGGGCGACGAAGTTGACGTGCATGACCAGCAGCAGCAGCAAAAGCGTGAGCGCATTGAACAGGAGCAGGCACTCGAGCGATGTGCGAAACTTGCGAGTTAGAAACCTGGCAATTATTCCCGACAGCCGCGGGTGCGCCCTCAGGTAAGGGTGCCCGGGATCCATGCTTCCTTCCTTCCTTGCTTCCCCTACCCTACCCTCTCCAAACGCCAAAATCAAATATCACACCCACTCCACGGGCCGGATTCAGCTGATGACGCCTCCTCCGGCAGCTGGCTCGCAAGGACGGACACAACCAAGCGGGACCTTCAACCCGCTGCGCATCGACAATCGCCTCTTCGTCTTCCGAGCCACAAACCAAGACCAACCTCTCCATTCACCAAATTCATGCGATAGGGCTCCCCACACTAGGACCGTGCCATCAATTCTTCCAAACGATCTCCTGTTCCAGCACCTAACGAACTAACTAACCTAAACTTAGCTGCTCATCACTCACCCCTGTTCCTCCTCCCAGCCAGATCGCCATCCCGGCCAGTCCCTAAACCTTCTTCAACCCTAAACCAAGCACGTTTTTTAACCCCAATTTCGACCACAAACGGAACGGCAGCAGCGTCGTCGCCCGTCTATTACGTCACGGCTTCCGAGTGAAGTCAGTTCTTTGTGTGTGCAGAAACCATCAGGTGCCGAAGTGAGCAGGAAGCAAACCCTAAGGGAGAGGCGAGAGGGGTGGACAATATGGTATGGCGATGGTGGAGACGAAGAAGATTCGACGGTCGCTGCTGTGGCGGATGAGGATTGTGCTTCTGTTGCCAAAAATGGAGGACGGAAGGGGCGGTGTCGTGATTGACTGACAGAAGGACTGGTGGGTGAGGACCAGTTTTTTCTTGTCTTTTGGGGGGTAGTGTAAGTTCATCCACAAAATTATCTTCTATAGTATTAACTCCTCAACGCATAAACGTTTTCCGGCCAATGAATGACTCCATGAAGGACAAAAGTGCAACTAAGGTAGCAACATCCATAACCGTTACACCATCACTTCTAAAATCTTGAAAAATCTGTAGAAATAAATAGATGTGATTACAAGGATGTACTATATATGAACATCAAACCCTAGTGTTGGTATTAAGTGCAATTGCAGTTGGCTCTTTAAAAATTCATAACTTATTTTCATAGTATTCAAATAATACATTCAAAAGTGCACATGTGCTATTTTTCTCTTGCCAATAGGATCCTATAATTTCCAAAAAATTTATTAATAATAATCATGTTCAAAACACTAGAAGAAACCCATGTTGGTCTAAGCAAAAAATGTGGGTTGAAATTTGTTGAGAACTGTACTTTCAACGCAAAATTTTGGGATTGCAGCGTTGAAAACATGGTTTTCAACAAATTTCAGCCCACATTTTTTGTTTAGACCAGCACAGGGTTCTTCTAGTGAAACCTTTATTTTGACGGTTATGGGTGCTGCTACCTTACTCATCCTCCAAATTTTGTGGGAGAAGGGAAGATCATCTATAGCAATTTGACTTCCAATGAGTGCTTTTGCATTATTTTAATTCAACAATTGACACGGTGACAAACCAAATGATTTCCACGGTTATAAGCCCGTCGTTTTAAGGATTAAAGGTCCATGCATTCAAAAAGTGGTGCCTTGGTCAACCTTGATTTGTAACTTTCAATATTAATATTGTATGTGTGACTTGGCCTTCATCTTTGCAATGGTGAAAGAAAATGGATAGAATCATCCATGAGTGTAAGTTCATTCACAAAATTATATCTATTATTACTGATTCCTAAAGGTCCTTGCATCCACAAAAGTGGATGTGCCTTAGACAACCTTGATTTGTAACATTCAATATTGATATCATAGTGTGACCTAGCCTTTGCTTTTGCAATGATGAAAAAATAATTTTTTTCATCTAAAGAGGTTTGTTTACATTTTTTTTATCCATACTTTAAATTAGGTTGTTTGTTTTCTTTTCTTTTCTTTGATATGCTGAGATCTAACAAACTACGAGGCGTCCGAACGTATTCTTGGTATTGTTGGAAAGCTCTCTACAAGGAGGGGTGCATGGGTTATGCTTCGTGGAGTTTGGCCCAACAATGTGGAAATTATTGATTTTCAAAGTTTTTATGAGTTAGAAAATTGATTTAAATAATTATCTTTTTTTTTGGAAAAACATAACTTTCACATTACACTCCTTCATGCATAGAGCTCTCTATTTGTGCCAATTTCAAAGTGAAAGTTATGGATCTTTTAAAATTAAAAAAATTATATGAAGCCTTGAACGCCTAGCTGGTGACCATGGAAATCATCCTTTTTGGCATTGATGACATTATCTTCTTTTAAAAAACCAAAAGTGCTCACTGGAGGTCAAACTACTATTCATGATCTTTCTTTTTCACACAAAATTATGAAGATGAATAGTTGCACTTCTATCCTATACAGGAGATTCCCTTGTCATTCATTGGCAGCAGAAAATTATTTTTTCTTTTATTTTGGCACATATTCACAAGTAAACAAATATCATCTCTTTTCAAATTTAAAAAGATCATAGAAGTAGAGACGATTTAATTATTATAATTTTGTTTCATGTGCATGTATGGAACTGTTTTAATTGTATTGTAAATGGTTCAAGGTCTTAGTTCATTTGTTTGCTTATGATGATTGCCCAAACTCATTTGAATATATATAAAATGTCACTAAGCTACAACAAACTACAGTAACAACATTGGCCCTTTTAACATTGGCTGTGTATTAGTGAAAATTTTGACACAGTTTTTACTCATTTTCTACAAATTTTATTATTTCTTTCTTAACCTTTTATAAAAATTCAATTCTGACATTAATCTAGTAATCAATAAAAATTGAATGTCAGATCATACTACAATAACCATTTCTAGTATTTGATTTAAATTTAGAAAATGAAACTTGACAAGATCTCTTTCTACTTCATCTTGGAATTTCAAAAAAATCCAAAAATAAAAAGAATTATTGCAATTGCAAGCTCTTCATATGAAAATCCAAATAATATAGTATGTTGTATTTTTCATTTATATTTTTTTCCTTTTAAAATAGATTTTAAATTGAAATTACAAAATTGAAATTTTCATTCTAACTTTTATTTACGATATATTCTATATTATTTATTCTATTGGTAATATATATTATAATTGCCATAATTTTATTTCCACCTTTAACTTAAAAAAATTAGAATAATTTGGTTTTTTCATCAATTTTTTTGAAGAAAACAACACAAATAAGAAATATATTTTCCACTAGAAAAATATCAAAATTTTATATATCAATTAAATAAAAAGATGAATTTGATTTGATAGCCAAATTTGACTTGAAAGTTTGATCTTATTTTAACAATTAAAATTTCAAAGCCTTGTAAGAAAATAACCCTTTTTTCCAAATGAAAAAATATAATGTTTGAAGGGGTTCTCTATCAAACCATTATTTTTTATTCCACCAATTAAATTTTGAAAGTCTTGTTAGGAAATAACCTTTGGCTCCAAATAAGAAAATATATAATATTTGAAACCTCTTCTTATCAATCCCTATTTTCTTATTCCAACATTCCAACATTTCAATTTCAAAATCCTTATGAAAAAATAACCTTTGGCTTTGAAGGAAAAAAAATAATGTTTGAAAGGCCTCCATCTTAATCCCTTCTGAACCTAATTCAACAATTAAGTGAAGAAATTCATGTGAAGAAATAACCTAGTGTTCCAAAGGAAGGCCAAAAAACAAATTGATGAAGTGTCTTCCTCCCAAAATTCCCATGTCTGATTCAACTATTACGTTAGCAAGTGCTTGTGAGGAAATAACACATTGTATTGTAGGCCACGGAAGTAAAAATTTTCCTTGAATTCATTTAGAAATTAAAATAGGTAAACTTCTTAATTGGGGTATTTAGTGATCCGAACATTGATGCAAGAATGAGTTGTCAAGAATGAAATGCACCCTACTTTAAATGGAGAGGGAGAATCCTATGCCAAAGTCAAAGTGAATGGTCATGGCAGTTTGTTGTATCCATAAGTCCCTACCTAGCCCCTTAAGTTTGTACCTTGTCTTCAAGTTCGCACCTTTAAGTTTGCACCTAGACACTCTCAAAACCCAGAAGTTTTTGGGAGTGAATTAGGAGTCCCTTAAGTCCACGCCCCATCCTTAAGTTTGCGCCTAGACATTTTAAGTTCTCACCTTCTTGTGCCCAAATTCCAACGTGGAATGCCAAGTCACATAGTGAAGGTAAATCATGGTAATTTTTTTATATGGCAAAATTTGAAGCTCTAAATCCTAAACCGTCCGTCCGGTCTGGTTCGCTTATCTGTCCGAAACGTCTGGTGACCCTGAATTATCCAATGTGACAACCTTGGCAATTAGAAAGCCCGAGTCATTCTTCAATCATTTTGGACAACAAATCATTCTTTCATAGTTGCATATGTGGCCATTTTCTTGTAGTGACTCCAATTCGGTTGACTCACCAATCAACTACTACTAGCACCAATAGTTATCTTCCAATTTGGTTCCAAAATTGAAAATTAAGGAAAACAATGTTAAATCACTCAACTATCATACAAATTGGTAAATATACATGTCAACTTGAGCAAAAAAACAACAAAAACCTCAAAATTATTGCATTTAAACCAAATTGGCTAACTACAATAGATACTTAAAAGTATCCATGTTTTAGGTTCCACGTTTCAACATTTGTGTAGTTGGGATCAAATGAAGCTTATACCTCTTGTCACGCAGTGTCTGGAAAACCTTTAGAATGTCCTCTGTTATCTCAAGGTCATTGGCAAGATGCTCTAGCATTGGATTGGAAACATGTTGTGGAACACCTGAAGTTTTTGGACCCTTTTGAGAACTTTCTAGAAACATTAAGACTCTTGCAGCCTCTTCACGTGCTATCTTGCGCACAAAATTTTCCTTTTCTACAACACTAATGTTGTCAGGAAGAGGGGGTAGACTCTCAACCAAATTGGACAAATTTCCGTAGTAAAACGTTCCAAGCCTCCAACTGCGTAGATCTGAGCAGCTCTTGAGTTTTTCAAAAATTTTGCCTACAATATGCCTTGGGGCTTTAGGAATTAAGGTAGTCACATTGTTTGTCCGGTCCCCCAAAATTGTCAATATGTCCGCCCATTTGATGATTCCCTGGGTACACAACATCAAACAGCCTTTTTAATAAGCTTTATTAATAAATTTTGAAAAAAATTCTAGGTTGACATAATATAACAACTCAAATTTTAAAATTAGATATCATAATAATCATATTTAAAAGATAGAAATACACATTTAGTTGGTAGTTAAAACTATCATTTCAAACATTGTTGTCATATCGGATAGATTGTCCGTCCAAACCGTCCAATTTGCATGCCTGTCAAGACATTCGATGACCCTAATTTTTTCAATGTGACTACTTTAAGGTAGTCACATCGAGAGTCACATTGTTCATCTAATTCACCCAAACTGTTTGATATGTTCACCCGTCCAAAATATCTAATGATCCTAACTCGACCAATGTAACCACAATGATCTCAAACCACCTACATTATATGATTAGTATGAATTTGTTACCAAAATTGGTAGACAAATTTACAGACGACTATGAATTTATTTGAGCAAAATTATCATTATTGTACAAATTGAAATTTCATTGCAGGCCGCCTTGATCTAGTCTTTGTTGACATCCTATCACCTCTATTCTTTTGTATTGTTGTTGCCATTTTATCAGCAATATATTTATTCTTCTTTGATGAATCTACACCTATATTTTTCTTCTTCAAACTATCGATGATCCTTTGATAAAACTATCAAGTATTTTCTTATTTTCTTTTGACAAAGTATAGAGTCTAGTACCTTCATCAAATGTCAGAGAAACCAAACATATGACATAATCTAATCTTTTTAAATCAACTATATGCCTCTTCACCACCAAAACAATCATATTCATAACAATAAGTAAACCAACTACATGCTTGTTGTATCTATGCAAGACACTAATATCAGATTCATCAAAAGGATAGTATGGATATAATCAACAAACCACAAAATATAAGTCATAGCCCTCGAGAATAAATCAATTAAAAATCTAATAGACAAACACTACATCCAGGTGCGAAAGCTCATAAATTGATGATTTGTTGTGTACCTTCCTTTTGTCTATCGTAAGTTGAGGAATATTAAGCCAAATTACATTGCCGTCATTGTTTGGTGTAATACAAATATCCAATTTAACAAGAGTTTTCTTTATAGAAGTTAAACAATATCAAGTAAATGCCCACAAAATATCAACATGCTAAAACCCCAACAAAAGGAATTGCTAGATCACCAATGAGTAAAAACAGGCTAAATATCACCTAAAATTTCTTTTTATATCACCGGTGCCTTATTGTATCTATGGCTTCAAAGCTTGGCGTTTCTTTGTAGCACATTTTCCGTGTTTTTTATTGCTAGTAGCAACAATAGGATGCAAGATTTTGGAAGCAAAAAGCAAAAAGAAGGCAAGTGGAAAAAAAAAGCAAGGGAAAAGGAGGCAGAAAAAGGACACATCTACAAAACTAGGGTTTTCAAAATTTTAAATGAACAACTTCATAGTGTTCATACAACAACTTCTTGTAGTTGTTTATTGGATTGTTCACAGAACCCTACAATCTCACACAAAAACTATAACATCTACATTCATCCAAGTTATATATTTTATTTTATTTTATTTTATAATTATTAATTATTTTAAATTTATGACCTAGCCTCTAGATAAGCATACCTTTATTTATAATTTGACTTATTATTTAATTATTATTTTTTATAATTTATATAATGTATTTCTATATTTATTACATGTTATATCATTGAATTCATTTTATCATCATAAGCATTTAGAATTGCTTATTATGCATTTGAAGTTTTCATAAATAAATTTTATTATGATAGTAGTTGCTTACCCTATCAAGGATAGTTTTTTTACTATTTATCCATCCAATGCAGATTAGGGGAGCACATGAGAGCATACGGGAGTGGCTGCCTGGATGTCACTGGCGTCAAACGAATGTGGCATCGGCCAACATGACCCTAGAGTAGGCAAACCGGGTGGGTGGATGAGAATTGGTGGTTGCCGGTGGTTTGTCATAGGGCCTGCGAGCAACGCCAACTAGAGATTTTATTTTTCAAGTTTTCAAGTTTATCAATTTAAACTATTACCAAAGTTTGTTGCAGTGTGAGAAGTTGCTTTTTTAATATGAATAAAAAGCTTTATGCTGAAAAGAGTGCAAGAGCTTTGTTTTGTGGCGTTTAGACATGCGATGTGAAAGTTATGTTTTTTCCAAATTAAAAAATTAATTAATTAAAAAAATCCATAACTTTCACATTATAGGTCCAAATGTCACAAAATTGGCACGAATAGAAAGCTTTATGTTCAAAGGACTATAAAGGTTTTGTTTTGTGGCGTTTGGACATGCATTGTAAAAAAGATGATTTTTCCACAATAAAGGATAATTTAGTTCAATTTTGTGATTTATAAAAACTTTGAAATTCAATAACTTCCACACCGTAAGTGTAAACGCCTCAAAACAAAGGTCCGTGCACCCCTTCTTGCAAAAAGCTTTCCAACGGTATTAGAAACGCTACCGGACACCTCACGGTTTCTTACATTTCAATGTATCAAAGAAACAAAACAGAACAAACAAATGACCTAATTGAAAATATAGACTAGTGTGCCCTGTGTCGTTTGCATACTCAAAATAACAGTGCAAATAATTTGTTAATTGTTAAAACTTTGAAATTCAATTTTTTTTATAGTGTAGTGCAAGAGGTTGCATTTTTGGTACAAATAGAAAGCTTTATGCACAAAGGAGTGCAAAGGCTTTGTTTTGTGGTGTTTGGACATACGATGTAAAAGTTATGTTTTTTCCAAAATGAAAGATAATTTTATTCAATTTTTTATTAAAAAAAACTCTTAACTTTTCCACTTTAGGTCCAAGAGCCACAAACTGGCACAAATAGAAAGCTCTGTACATGAAAGAGTGCAAGGACTTTTTTTTGTGGCGTTTGGACATGCAAAGTGAAAGTTATGTTTTTTTCTAAAACAGAAGATAATTTAATTCAATTTTTGGATTCATAATTTTTTTGAAATTCAATAACTTACACACCATAAATCCAAACGCCACCAAACAAAGTCCATGCACCCCTCCTACCAAAGAGCTTTTGAACCCAAGAACGCCACTGGAAGCCTCACAATTTGTTAAATCACAATGTATCAAACAAAACAAAACAAACAACCTAATTTAAGGTATTTACTAATGTGCCTATGCTATTGCCACAAAAAAAAGTAAAAAAATATTTTTTGAATTTTTAAATCATTAAAACTTTAAAATTCAATACCTTTTATATTTTAATGTGAGAATTTGCATTCTTGATACAAGTAGAAAGCTCTATGCACACATGAGTGTAAGGATTTTGTTTTGTGGTATTTGGACATGCGATGTGAAAGTTATGATTTTTTCAAAATAAAAGATAATTTAGTTCAATTTTTTAATTTAAGAAAAATCCTTAACTTTCACATTGCAGGTTTAAACACCACAAAATTGGTACAAATAGAAAGTTGTAAGCACAAAACAATGTGAGGACTTTGTTTTGTGGCGTTTGGATATGGTATGTGAAAGTTATGTTTTTTCCAAATAAAAGATAATTTAACTCAATTTTCAAAACTTTGAAATTCAATAACTTCTACATTGTAGGTCCAAACGCCATGAAACAAAGTCCTTATACCCCTCCTTGCTTGGAGCTTTCTAACGTTACTAAGAGTGCCACCGGACGCCTTATGGTTTGTTATATCTTGGAGTATCAAACAAACAAACAAATCTAATTTAAGGTATAGACTAGTGTGCCATGTGCTATTACCACAATCAAAATCAAAATCAAAATAATTTTTTAATTCATTAAAACTTTTATAATTCATTAACTTTCATAGTGTAGTGCAAGAGGGTGCATTTCCAATACAAATAGAAAACTTTATGCACAAAGGATTTTAAGGGCTTTGTTTTGTGTTGTTTAGACATGAAATTTGAAATTTATGTTTTTTTTTAAATATTAGATAATTTTATTAAATTTTTAAATTCAAAAAATTTATAACTTTCACAACAAAGGTGTAAATGCTACAAAATTGGCACAAACAAAAAGCTCTTTGCATGAAAGAGTGCCAAGGCTTTCTTTCGTGGCATTTGGACATGCAATACAAAAGTTATAATTTCTCTAAAATAGAAGATAATTTAATTCAATTTTTGGATTTATAAAAAAAATGAAATTCAATAACTTTCACATCCTAGGTCCAAACGCCACCAAACAAAGTCCATGCACCCCTCCTCCTTAAGAGTGTTTGAGCGGTACCAAGAACACCATTGGACGCCTCATGGTTTGTTAAATCTCAACGTATCAAACAAAACAAACAAAACAAACAACCTAATTTAAGATATAGATGTGTTTCTTTCTTTCTTTTAAATATAATATCTTATTTTAAAATTTGAGTTGTTATATTAAGTCAACCTATTTATTTTTCCAAAAAATTATTAATAAAATTTATTTCACTTATTGTAATTACATAATTAGCTTAAAAATGAATTTCTGATCTGAGCACCCTTGTAGATTAGCCCCTAAAGTCCCATTGGCCCTACAGGGGCCAAAATGCGACTTCAGGTAGGCTCATACGATCTCAATATTCATCATAATCTTCTAAAACTTTTTGTGAAGCTAAAAAAATACACAAGCTTTTTAGGAATATAATTTTTATTTTAATCGGTGCCCGGAAGCAAAAGTTATGGCACAAAAAGCCAAAAATGGAGGTTGGCGGGCAGCCTAAAAAAATTCACAAAAAGTCAAAATGTTTTTTTTAAAATTTTTTTCCTAAAATTTTATATTTTTGTCTACATGTGAGACTTTGATTCATTCTATTTGGACTAGTGATGAAAAAGTTATGGACAATCTTGTTTTTTGGGCAATCTAAGCATGATCTTGAAAAAAACACTTTTGTCCAACTTTGAATGCTAATATCTTCCAATTCGTACGATCAAATTTGATGAAATTTTTACCACATGATCTCAAACAAGTGAAGTACAAGATCCTTTGGTTAGATTCTAAAAAAAAAAAAATTTTGCTTTCATGGATGAATGTAGCAGAAATGGCAATTTCGAGTGGTTTTTGACACAAAAAAATGGGCTTGGGACTTTAGGGGTTAGAGTGGAGTTGCTTATCCGGGCAAAATCCAAAATAGGTCTCATAGAATGTCATATCATGTCTCAACTATTTCCACTTTTTACGTCTGATTGTTTGAGTTTCTTTCCTATATAAGCCTTTACAATCTGTATAATCCCTTGCGGCAAATTTCATTAGCCTATATAAGCCCTTGTATCAAATTTCATTAAAATGGCAATATTCCATAAGCTATTTTCAAACTGTGTGATTTGAACCATTTAGGACATGCATATATTTTAGACCGCCCGATCTAAACTGTGAAAGTGCAAAAGTTGTAGAATAGTACCAGGGCTTTTTTTTTTGGCTTTCTGGTGCCAGATTGCACCAGAAAAAAAAATCTGGCTAAACAAGGTTATAAAAATGCCAAAAAAATTAGATGAAATCGCCAGACAACTTTGAAATTAAAAAAAATATTAGATGAAATCGCCTAATTGTGGATGAAAACCATACTGTACATTCAATAAGTGGATGAATCACTACAAGAGAAAGGGGTGTTTTAAGTGAGTTTTAAAGTAGTGTCCTAGACACATGATTTTAAGTAATGATCTTTAAGGAGATTTTTAGCAAAATTTGACTTAAAAACATGTGTTTTAAGTCAAATTTTGCTAAAAATCTCCTTAAAGATCATTACTTAAAATCATGTGTCTAGGACACTACTTAAAAACTCACTTAAAACACCCCTTTCTCTTGTAGTGAATGTTGCAATTTGGAGCACCACTGTAACATTTTATATTGCCACTATGGCACTTCTTCAAAAATGAAAAAAAAAACCCTGAATAGCACCATTTAAATGAAATTTGCCATTCTTATAGTTTGAGGTCGTTCAAAGTGATCCAAATCCAAGCATATCCAATTCCACATCAAAGTCCATCTAGACCATCCAACTACGTCAAAGTCCGTCCAAGTTCATCTATTTCAAGCTAAAATCTTTTTAATCCACCATATGCATTGAAGCTTAAAACTAATGCCAAAGACCATGAATAAATTGCCAAAACTTCTTGAATCTGATCCTATTCCATTCAAAGTCTTTCTAAAATCAAGAAACATATATTTAAATAGTTAGCCATGTGATATCAACAATACTTTGCAACAACATATTTATGATTCAAAATGAAACAAAGAAAACAATACATATTGAATTGTAGGATCATTGTAAACCAGTGAGAGCCAATAAATCCACTACTCGAAGATAGATTCAACACTCCATCCAACAGTCAACAATGCCCAAAATAAATGAAATGAAAAACCTGCTCCTCGGTCCGAGATGACCCTAACCTACCTCACGAAAACCTAACGGCAAGGTCTGGGAAGAACCGGCGGCTAGTTCAAAGTTAGCTGGTGGATTTGGGAAAAAAACCGGTTGCAATTTAAAACATCGGCAAAAAAACGGTGAAAATGTTTAAAAAAATTCTATTTTGAATGAAAAATAGAGAAAATAACCGGACTTGGTACTTGGAAAACCAGTTCAATATGGGAATTGGAGGAAATTAGTTGGTAAGGTAGGGGGCTGTAAAAGCAACCCTTTACCAGCTGATTTGCATTTTGGGGGAAGCTAAACTCCTTAAAACAATTTTCAGTAAATTTTTGTGGTAAGAAAAATGGAATTGGCATCTAACCCAAGTCATTTCATATTTTTTGGACATTCATGGAATTAGTTATGAATTTTTGAAGTTGAAAACACAGTGATTTCTAAAAGCGACCCCCTCCTGAAATGTACACTTCTGATACATGTTAGAGGCAAAATCTACCAGATCGCTTTTAGAGGCAGGTCGCTTTTACAGCCCCCTACCTTAAAACTAAAAAAAATTCCCGAACACTGCCTGATGGGGTTCGATACCTGATGGCGACATGTTCTGTTTATCTGGCGTGAAATCAGCCTCTCTACCTCGCGGAAACCCCTGGCAGTGTGTTGTTCAACACGCTTGTGTCAAAATAAAAAAAATAAAAAATAAAAACCTGCTCCTGGAGTCCTGGTTGGGCGTGCCTTTCCGCTGGCGTGCTCTCCGAGTCCGTCTTCCCTCTCCAGTCTGTTAGGGCGCGGAATTTTGTGGATTGAAAGTTTGTTGGATCAGTAGTTTTGTGGATTGAAAGCGTGCCTGCGTTTGTGCGGGTGGAGAGGACTGTCGAGAGGAGAGGAGCATGGCGACCCTCGGGTGTGCTGTGTCGCCTGTGAGTAGCCGCCACCAGACTGCCGCTGCCTGCACCCCCCATGCTGTCCGATTTCAAGCTTCATCGTCTTCCTCTGCCTGCACTTCGTCTTCGTCTTCGTCTTCTTGTGGTGCTCTCAAGGTTTCTGGGTCGCCTTCAGTTGCGCACCAGCCGTGGGTGACTCATTTCCATGGAAGTGGACGGCGCGACTCGTTCTTGGGGAGCTTCTCTAACGAGGGGTGGATTGAGAGCCGGAAATCGCACGCGGCCAAGGTATGAGAGGCCTCCCTTTATTCTCAGTTGAGAGGACAGTCAACCAGTTCTTCGAATGGTTCAACAGGAGCACTGATTTTTTTGGTTTGCTTCTGGCAAATGTAGCTGTTAAATTGGGAGTTTTCGTAGGGTGCTTGCGCAACAATGTCACATTGTAGTAGGGCTTGGTCAATTCTGGTATTGGGGATGAATATGTGAGACAAGTGCGTCTGAGGGTACACCACGTTTTGAGTTGTAGACCTCTGGTGCAAGGTCTTCGTAGAACATACTCTGTTTCCCCTGAGGAGCACTACTCTAAATGAATTCCACCTTCGTTTCAAGTGTGTGACGACAAGATTGTCGCATTTCCCATTTGCAGTGCTCGCCGGCACGGGCAGCCCAGGGTGGAGAGGCCCCGTTGAGGGTCATGATCTCGGGCGCTCCAGCATCCGGGAAAGGCACACAGTGTGAAATGATTGTGGAACAGGTACTTTATTTACCGTTACGCTTTTTTCGTGGGCCGGGTGGTGTGATAGCCTTGCCTGCTTTTGTGTCTGCAATTCCGGAGGACGGCACATGCTTGCATTCCAGTGTAGTTCTTTGTGATGGCGGAAACTGGAAGGGCGTACGGTCGTACTCAGAATATTCTACAATAGTAATTTGGTAGCGGAACTAGAAGATTATTGGAGCGTCTGTAATTGGAGTGGTCGGATTGTTGATTTTGGCAGTACAACTTGGCCCATATAGCAACAGGTGAGCTCTTGAGGGCAGAAGTGGCAGCTGGGACTGAGTCTGGGAAACGGGCACAAGAGTTCATGCAGAAAGGGCAGCTCGTTCCAAATGACATTGTCGTCACGGTAGGAGGCCTTGCTCATGTTTGTACAATTCTATGTCAGCTTCTCTGAGCCTTGCAAACCCTTCGGTCTACTTTTTATGTTGAATGTCGTTGTAGTTACATGTGAAGCTGTTGTAAGCACTTTCAACGAGCTGGAGGCAGAGTTTATGATCACCAGGCCAGCAATGCAGCTTTTGGAGAACACTATGCTGTTGCTCTTGTTTGCTATCTGTATGTGCGTGACATATCTGTCAATTTTGTAGATGGTGAAGAACAAGCTTTACGAGGCACCAAACGGATGGCTCCTGGACGGCTACCCACGTAGCTTGTCTCAAGCTGAAGCCCTGGAAGCTTTGAACATACGCCCGCAGATGTTTATCCTGCTTGAGGCAAGTGCTATCAACGGAAGTAGAATCGAAGGATGCCCTTAGTGTTTTCTCTTTCAGTTGTCTCATCAATTTTATAGTGTTTCTCTTCTGGTTGCTCCCACTTGTCGTTTGCTCTTGTTTGCACTGAATCTGGACCCCGTTGCCTCACGCATAAATAATGGCTCCAGTTAAATCTTTGGAACTAGTCTGAGTTTTGAGTTTAGTTTTATTTGTCCATATGTTTAGAATAATTTTGTCTTGAATTTGCTGATTTGAACATCAGAGGACACAGCCTTGCAAAATACTCTGTGACGGAGCCCTGTTGGGGCTTATGTGTCATTTTAGGGTTAAATATCTAAGGATCTTGCATAAATTCCGGGAGTCCCATCACCTCATTAACAAGAGTGTTGCATGTACAGGTGCCTGATGAGGTTTTGGTGCAGAGAGTAGTAGGAAGGAGACTTGACCCAGTCACAGGGAAAATTTATCACCTTATGTATTCTCCTCCAGAAACACCAGAAATTGCTGCACGCCTAACACACCGAGACGATGATACGGAAGAGAAGGTGAAGTTTGAGCTTACTCAGTATTAACTGCCACTGTTTCTCTTTCGCTTCTGGATTTTTGGCCATGGTTCTACTAATCTTTTGGGAGCATACCAAGGTTTACCTTTGACGGAGCATACGTGTTTCTGCTTTGTTTTTAAGTGACTTGATTTTCAAGCTCAAGGCCTGAAGATATCAGTGCGAACATTTCTTTGCAGGCGAAACTTCGTCTGCAGACACATGCTTCCAACGTGCAATCCGTGATTGACATTTACAAGCCCGTGATAAAAGTTGTAAGCTTCTATCCGTAGCACTTCTGCTTGTTTGGTGTGGCAATGAGCTTTCTGGAGGAATATAAGTCGGTTGGAAGTGGCATTGTATGTTACACAAGATTAGTATCAGTTCTTTGATGAAGGTAGGAATCACGGATAACAGTTGTCATGAACTTGGGGATTTTCTTTGACAATTGAGTTAGCCTTTTATTTTGTGTCAAAGTTGGGTCAGACTGCGTCAGTTAAAATGTAGGATTTAATCTAAAATAGTCCAACAAATTGATGGAATCTATGCTGGAAAACCTTTTCTGGTCGTTTTTTTGAATTAGGGTTGAAAACTGTATGGATAACTGTATTCTCCATGGTTGATCATAGTGTAAGTTACAGAATAATTAATTGGGGATTTCTCTTACAGGTGGATGGGAACCGCCCCAAAGACCAAGTGTTTGCTGACATCATGAACCTGATCATGGAGCTTCAAGGAGAGCTAGAGAATGTCGGTGCGCAAGTTGTCTCTGGAGGCCTTTGATTTAGATTTAGCATATCATGTCAAATCTAGTTTCTGAGAATCACAAATTTCAACTTTGGATGAACCCTTGGAGATTGCTGCAGCATAAGTATTGTTTCAAACCCTTTTTTTTCAGTAACTCCTCGTAGACTAGTATCCTCCCATGTATTTGGCCTTGTCAAAAGGAAAGCTGTTATTCAGAGCAGCGTTTTCCGCAAAGCCGTCGCATCCTTTGTATTATAAAACACAAGGTCCAGTTGTGACATAGCCGATTACATTGCCCAACAAGTGGTGGTGTTTCATCCGTGGTCAGGTTCGCAAATGAATCATTGTGTCGGTTTTCTGCTTTGCAGGTTAATGATTGCCAACTTCGACAGTGAATATTCCAAGTTGCTCCCTGAAGTTGGATTTCGAAGTTTTAAGAACGCGAACCCTTTTTCGTAAGGACTCTGTCTGATGAATTTTTGGCCTGACACGGGCATTTTGCAGCTTGCCGAGCAGTACGCATAAATCAAACACTGATACGCCAGTACCTTGTTTTCAATCACCTACTTGACACGTGTAGTGAGTTTCACTAAGGTTGAGTTTTAGCCAACCTCGGGCATGTTTATGCCGACATCGTCCTCGTCTGCATGTGCACGCAGTGCTGTCGTCATTTCTGCACCAAATATTTTGAAGATCCTCGAAGGTAAAACTGAGCAAAGGCGCACGCGAGCCTGCCCCCTTGACGTGTTCACAATCCCAGGCGATCGACCTACTTGATTCTGGGACTCATGTAGCAACGAGGACGTGTGCTCAGCTCGGCTCACTTTAACTCTGGTTAGATCAGTGGCTACGCAGGTGGTATCTGTTACAGTGAGTTGCTTGCACAGCCCAATCTTTTCACGGTTAAGAGTTAGTTGCTGAGAATTTCTTGTCTCCAGCAGTTGTAGACGTACTCCAAGCTTGCACAGGGAAGAATACTTGGGACGAACTTATCGAAGGAACGGTACTTAGGGGAAATTCGTGAAACATTGCCAAACCGGACAGCATAGAACTTTTGTTGCAGTTTGTGAGTGCGAGGTATTCTGAAGCAATAGAGGATGAGACCAGTAACGAAGTCGAAGAAATGCAACCATACTCTTGGAAAGGGGACGGGATTCAATAATGGTAGTGAGCAGTTGAGGGTCGTCGATCGAGGTGACTGAAGCGGTTATGGAACCAGGATCTCGTTGGGTTGGGGTGAACGATGGTACATGCTGGCTGCACAGGCGGTTTCGATCGATAAAGAATGAGCTGCAGCAGACCACGACCTTGCAACAATTACAACAGAACCATCTGCGGCGGGGAGACTCTCGCAATGGATCGTAGTTCACTGCAACCTGCAATTGGAAGAACCGAATCGATGAGGAGTCTGCAATTGCGCATGAGAGTCAACCTCCAGAATGGCAGTTACCCGACTAGTGGGAGTTCGGTGGTTCTTATGGGAGCTCTCACAGGCATCAAAGTGCCTCACAACTGTAGAATAAAGTGGCCGGCCAATCATGGCGAGCAGGAGCACCGAATCAGCGTCTCCAAAACTCCCTCTAAGAAGCTGCACCCAAAATTACCATCTCTCTCACCACAGGCTCTCTCGCACACCGTGAGCACCTCCTTCACATGCCAAACCTTCACAACCAAGAGTGCTTTCAATCGTAGATCAATAGTGCTCACTGGAGTGATCACTTTAAGCACTATGAGAACCAACTCTCTTGAGAATAACCAAATTGTTTTCTCACTCGATGTATCGGGTGATTAATCATTTAAACGCTTGCAGGGAGGTCACGTATCTCATTATTGAAGAGACAGTAGACAACCTCTGATTTCCATTCAAAGATGAGTAGTCACCGCCCAATTCAGTCAAGTCATGATTTCTTACACCCAATGCTTGCTACTCGGGTGCCAACCTAGTGTTGATTGGAAGATTCGAGTTGCTGTTGGTATCAGGGGTCAATTCGGGAGCCAAAGTCAGGTCCCTAAGAGTGTCCTATTCGTTTATCTTTGAAATCTCCAAAATCTTAAACGTGCTGTGCTTTCCAGGGTTCAGAGAATGGTTCGGAGGAGGCCGAGGTAGCAAGGCCCGATATGAATGCCGACTTCCCAGACGAGGCGATCCCCACGAGCTCCGGGTACTTGCCCATCAGCGCCGAAAGCAAGTCGCGGCTCTTCTACGTGTTCTACGAAGCCACCAACAATGTCCGCAGGCTGACTGACACGCCCGTGGTGCTGTGGCTCAACGGCGGCCCCGGCTGCTCCAGCCTCATCGGCTGCTTCTACGAGCTAGGGCCGTGGAAAGTGAACGAGAAGCTCAAACTCACTCCCAATGAAGGCGCCTGGAATCGCAGGCAACATCCGTCTCTCTCCCTTTCTTCCATAGCTCCCATCATAGTCACAGTGATCACACACAAGTCTCTCTATGATACAGAGGATACTTTTTAATTGTAGAGTAAGCATTGGTTTTTGCGAGCTACTTCATCATTGTAAGGTAATTGGGCATTGTAAGGTTACTGAGCGTGAGGGCCGCAGCCTGGGTCTCAGTAGCCTTAAAATGGTGAAGTCACTTTAAGAGTTGCTTATCCTACGTAAAGAAGCAAGAAATCACGGCATTTGACATCCAATTGTTACGTCTTATGTTTTTTACAACATGTAGAGCGCTGTGCTCATGAATCTCAATTGTGTGTGATTTTGCCTCTTATGGTAAACGCAGAATACATAGTTGAAATTTCCGAGGTTATTACAAATCTGTCTAAAAGTACTTAATTTTATTGGAAACCTTGTGAAGCCACCTGAAAGAGAATGAGTTGCTTACCCTGTCACAGAAAAAAAAGAATGACAGCATTTGTCACACAATTGTTGCATTGCATGCTTGTTACAACTTGCTGAGGGTGGGTGGGGGATGCAGGAGCGGGTTGCTGTTCATCGACCAACCCATCGGCGTGGGCTTCAGCATCGCGGCGCTCTCGGCGGAGATTCCGAGTGACGAGTACACAGTGGCGGCGCATTTGTTCTACGCATTGCAAAGCTGGCTGTTACAAAATCCGGAGTTTCGGAGACGCCCCATCTTCCTGGCCGGGGAGAGCTACGCTGGGAAGTATGTCCCAGCGCTGGCATATTACATGCTATCTCACAACTCCTCCAAGCTAGACAAGTTTGCGCAGTTCGCAGGCATGGCTATTGGCAATGGTCTCACGGATCCTCGCATTCAGGTCCACCCTCTCATCGCTTGCTCAAAGTGGGGACAGCAACATTTATAACGACACCCGAAACGGACTGCATACCCCTAAAGATTATGAGATAAAACCATGCTCTCCATATCCAATTTTTGGTTTCCACTTCTACAGAACAGGGTTCCAATGAAGTTAAAACCATGTTGTAGGCACGAAATGAATGGATTGGAACAACATTCTATGATAATGTCATTAATACCGTTTTGTTTTAAGCACCACTTGTGCCTCCTCAAATGCAATCCCCTATGAGTGCGTGAGTCTGTTGCAAACCTTCATTCTATGCACGGTTGATTGCTGTTGTGTTGATCTTTCTTTTGCTGACCTCATGGGCTGCATGTGTTGCAGATTGCGCAAGCTGCCGACATTGCGTTTTACTTGGGCTTGATTGATGAGACGCAGAGTGTTGCAGTGCGGGAACTATCTCGCGAGTTGGTTGCACTTATTGATCAGTGAGACTTTGGTTGCACTTTCATTGCACTTCTTGCTCTGTGCTTGCTTACCGTATAGTCACTTTCTCCATGCTTTTCCCAGAAGTGTTTGACTTGTGTGCGGAATGTGAATTAATTCTGTCTCGCATTAGGACCCTAGAACAAGAGTTCTGTCTCGCATTCTAGATAAATTGAAGTGCAAAAGGTCCTTAGAACAAGAGTAAACAAGTAGTTTTCTATGCTTGTCGATGAAAGGCAAGGCAGCAGCCCAACATGGGTCCTTGTCTATTCCCCATGGGGTGCCGTGTATTCTCCATGAGAGGTCTCGTTACTACATTCTTATCCAAGGAGGTTTGTAACGTTTTAACGAAGTATCCATAAATATCTTATAAACTATAACGGTGACTAGAGAAGAGGTAAATATATATAACGTGAAAATGGAAATGTAGATCTACTCTGAGAATGTGATGGGTCAATTGATATAATGTTGGACCCAGTACTTTCACTTGGAGTTGTTTGATTTTTGTACAACACCCTGCATATCCAATATCCCTGGATTTTCTTGTTAGACGGGCCTTGTTTGCCTGATTTTCTTCCCTAATGAATCGTAGAGGACAATGGTTGGAAGCAAATCTGAAGAATCTCGAATTGGTCATGTACATTTATAAAGCGAGCGGCATTGCGACCTTGCTTGACATTCGTCGCAGTTGCAGATACCATCACCGGGAGGTCAGTAATATTCCCAGTGCATCCCTGAAACTATCTTTAATTACTTTGTTTCTGGACGATAATTATTGAAACAGGCAGGTTTTGTGTGAGAATTAGTTCAAGCCTTACAGTTTTCTACTTTATCGTAATTCACATGCGCCCATGAGTTTCCTCGTGGCTATGTGTTTTGAGGTGATTTCAAGTAGATTATGCTTTATGTACGATGTTTGTAATCTTATGATGTGTACTGGGTGGCACCTCTGAAGGATGGTGTGGAGTTTTTGGCCCCTTTTCTGAATAGTGTATCTACGAGGGCTGCTCTGAAAGTGGAAAAAGGATCCTCGGCGTGGGTGAGCAACCGCAATACTGTGAAGAAGGCGATGGCTGCAGTGAGTTCTCTATCTCCTACCCATAAACTTCTGTGTCACTATTCATGTATTAAATGCACTGGCAAAATTATGTATACTTCCCCTATCATCTCAAATCAATCGTCAGCGTTTCTTGTCGCTTTTAATTGTGAAATTATTGGTGAAAACAAAACTAGATACAATTGAGCCAATTAGAGAGTTCCGGCACATGAGGGAGGGAACCATTCCCATGGCTTCTTCTCCTTTTTTGAACAAATGAGGTGACTCATTGCATGACAAGAGAAGGTAAAAACTACAATCCCGAGGGGCCGGGAGACCAGGATGGGGCATTGGCCGGACAGACCGAATTACCCAGTACCCGAACTAGGGCGTTGTAAACCCCAGGAGATGGTCATATCTTTGTGACTGCAAATCTGCGAGTAAGGACCCCAAAGAGAGTCAAACTTAATGCAAATACTGTGAGTAGGCATCTTTGATATTTTTACATTGTCCCCTACGTCATTGCGCTTCTTAGATGAAGTCACACTAGTTCATATCGTTTTAAGCAAGTCAAGACATCCCCTAGTACATGGCTAGGAGCAAAATGTTCTGCAGTTGTCAGATTGTTATACTTAAGCAAATACAGAC
This sequence comes from Pseudisothecium myosuroides, assembly GCA_951799445.1. Classification (NCBI taxonomy): domain Eukaryota; kingdom Viridiplantae; phylum Streptophyta; class Bryopsida; order Hypnales; family Lembophyllaceae; genus Pseudisothecium; species Pseudisothecium myosuroides. Next base: position 4,116,919 of record OX637288.1, on the reverse strand, counting down.
CAACAAGATAAGCGTCCATCTGTTTCAAAGGGACTGTTCAGCGTTCACCAACGGCAACTCATAACATTCTTGACCTTCAAGCGGCAGGGGACCCTTTGCTTTCCATGAATCAAGTCTGCTTTCACGGTAGAACATTTTGAATGCAAGCTTGCTCATGTATTGCATGTGGACCACTGTAACACAAATTGATATTCTTGTTACTGTCAAACTATAGCACGGGGCTCCATGCCTTCCCATCTTTCAAGAATGTTCTGCTGGTCTGCCGCTGTGCGTGGGATGCTAATGTTATGTTCGGCACAAATGCAGGATACCATGAAAAGCACCAAGTGGATGGTGGAGGCTGTGCTGAGGGCCGGGTTTCCTGTGTTACTGTACCAAGGAGTGTACGATGCCAGGGATGGTCCTGCGTGCAATGAGGCGTGGATGCGATCCATCGATTGGGACCATATCAAGAACTTCTGGGATTCCGAGCGTGAGGTTTGGAGAGTCAATCGGAGACTTGCTGGTTATTGGCGCCGCTGGAAAAACCTTTCTCATGTGGTTGTTCAAGGAGCTGGCCATCAGGTACAGGAAAACAACTTTACACCCCACTGACATTACGTCATGACTGATGAAAAATGGACAATCCCTTTACTCTAATCAACTGAAGGTGGATCTTTTTTATTTTGTTTTTACAAATTTGATCACCTCTCCATCAGTGTTCTGTGTTGGAAAAGAGTTTGGCTTTTACTTACCGTACCATATCATTGACATGCCATACCAAATGCATACCAATCTCTGTTGTGAGCCGTTTATGAATACTACAGTATTCAAGAGTTACCTCATCACCGTCTCTCAATCCAGAAAAATGGGATTTGGAGCTTTGATCACCAATACAAGTCTTCTCAACTCATTGAAGTTCAAATCAAAATGAATGAAGCTCTCTTGCTCAATATATTCTCCTCAAAATAATAGCTTGGTTGGCATTGGTGTTGTAAAATTACATTTGTTTGAGATCCCACACCAAAAGCCACAGATTATCTAAAGTTTTCAAGCAATATGTCAAAATTTTGTGAAGTCATGGGCATGCTTTTTGCTCATTCTAGTGGGTGAAAACTCCATAAGATTGTTTTTGATGGAGGAAATTTATGATTCTCTCAGGTGCCAACAGATCAACCATTGTTTGCTCAAGATATGATAGAAAGATGGATGGCTAGTTCACTAAATCATGGGAGTGATCTTGGAATTGTCAACTTGGAACAAGATCAATGGGATGAATGCAAGCCACATGTTGATTCACTTGTTCAAATTGATACAATTTAAATCACTCATTATTTAGCTTGCATTCTAGATTATATGGAGTGTATTCTAGAATAAAACTAGCTATTTTTTGTTTACCAATGCAATAGTGTGCAATGGCACCTAGACATTTGTTGTGCAACCTTAGCTATCTTAACATGTTAATAAGAAAAAAGACATGAGAAACTTGTGGATATGTTAGTGATAATCATTTGTCTCATTTTAATAATTAACCAAGTAATTAGTATGATGTATTGATTAATGTTGATGAATGTTTTATCAAAAAACTTATAAATGATTGATGACATGAAAAGATATCATCAATATAGTTGAGAAATGAATTTTATGTGAGGTATGAGAGTTAGCCTATAAGTCATTAGTAACTCTACCCTTCATTTGACCCCCCTTTCATTCCTTTTTTTAAATTACATTTCAATTTTCATTCAATTTGTAATTATTGGAATGATTGAATGCAATTGAATTCACATTGGAACTTCTAAAGAATTCAATATTTAAGCCACTAAATATATTTAGTGGCACTTGAGGTACAAAAAACTCTTAACCCTCTTAAAGTTTGTAGCTCAGAGTTGCAATGATGGGATCACAATCTCAAATGAATTCGAGGAGAAACTAATATAATTAGATTACAATCAACCATGCCTTGGTGTCATTACAAAATTAAAACAACAAGCTATACAACCTTGTTTAATCTACAAATCACTTGTTATTAGCCAAGATACAAGACACAACAAAAATTGATGATCTAAAGACAAAGTAAAAAAAGTGGGGAAGATTCAATTGCACAATGATTCATGAAATTTTATGATCAATTTCTACACTTTTGGCATAAATATACGGTCTATGTTATTCCAATAGTGAGGCTTTTATGTTCTTCTTACTAAGTACAGTACTACCAATGACGTTGAATTTTCTGAAAATTAATTATAAAATGTTGAAACCATTGAATATGTGAATTCAAAAATGAACCCCACCCATCAAATCTATGCTCTCTTTAGTTGCCAAATAGGACTATTCAGGACATTCTACAATAGAGTTGCAATTTGGGGGAAAAAAATTAGTAAATTTTGCAAAATCTTATATAATTTTTAATGGATGTAATCACCTAAAATCAGTCCAAAAAAGCTTCAAAATAGGACGATATTGCCACAAGTCGATGAATGTACAGTAAGTACATTTGAATGAACGTTTTATCTCTACGCTACAGACCCTGTGTATGCATGAAAAAAGCTTCATCGTTCCAGTCCAGATCGCAAGTTTCACAAACTTGGAACTGATTGCAAAACCTGACCAATGTCTGAAAGCTGGGTGAAGGCAGACCCTTGAATTCTCTGCTGCCCCAATTTTACAGCAGGAGTTTTAGTTTAGCACCGGCAATCGGAAACGAAGGAGAATGCTCCATACGCAAACTAATTTATAACTGCAGTGTCGATGAGCATCATGAAAACAAATAACTGTACAGAATCCATGAGTGGTTACAGTGTCATCGATCTCTGATGCAAATTTTTGTTTTGGCTTGATACAATGGACAAAGGTTGCAATTCAGTTGAAAACAAACACAGTGACTCGATTGGAAAGAACTGGATGGCGTTAGCAACATGATCGACACAAGAGAGAATGAAAATGTGAGCTGAATGATCGAGAAGAGGAGAGAGGAGATATAGGGTTTTGTTTTTGGAGGAGAAGATCGAGAAGTGTCATGGATTTGAGCCGCAGGTCCACGATGAGCTCCGTAGTGGGCTCGTCGACGCCTTCTTTGCAGGGAGGAGACTCGCCGCCCGCGAGGAGCGCACACGGGCAGCATGTGCGGCAGATGAGCTCGTTCAGCTACGCGGGACGGCCTCCCTCCGTTCACGGCTCTGTTCGGCCCTCGACGTCCCGCAGCATTCGCAGCATGCGACCTGGAACTTCGGGTATTCTCCCATCGTCTACGAGACAGAGAATCTCATGTGGTAGAGAGAGACTAACTCTTGTGACTGTCGGTCATTAAGAGGCTGTTCATTTAAGGTCCCACGAGCGACTCCGAGAACGACTCCGAGAAGACATACGAGTGACACTTAAATTACATATCCTCTAACGAAGGGAGACTCATGTGGTATTGATGATCTGAAATTTAGAATTGAGTGTGGGACGGTAATTTTGATCGACACTTTAGGGTTTCCCATATATCACAGGGTCCTTTTCTCTGTTGTTGTCCTTGGGGAAAGAGTGCTGCATTTCTACGAGTTGATTACAAGGGCAGGGAACAGTTGATATATTTAGGGCTGCTGATGTCAAACGTAAAACATTCTGAAAAAATTTGGTCTACTCTAAGTTGGCTTGCTTATGGGAATCCCATGCTTGAGTGGAACTTTTATGACAATTGGTTATGCTTTGACGGAACGCATTTCGCACAATGCATCATGTAATGTTTAGCGCCTTGACATGGTGGTTCTACTGTGTGACATGAATTGGGGTAATGGCGAGTCGCAGGAGTGTCGAGCCATTTTGGAAACCATGTTGCACACCGTACAGTAGAACGGCCATGTCAATGTGCTACAAAGCGTGGCATATTGCATGCACGGGAAGCTACAACTTCATCCCCTGGCTGGCTACGATGTGTCGGACCACTAGCGTGTACTAGTTAGAGATTGTCTCATGTACCATATCCTGCATGTAGTTTGCTACAGGAAAAAATACCTGCGACTTTTCTGGGGCTACTGTCCGTGTTGCGCATGCTCATTTACGTGAAGCACCTTGTTGTAGCTGCTTATCCTACATGTAATGGGCACAAATTAAACAGTAGATCATAAGTCTTGTGAAGATTGAGAGACAAATTTCTCTAAAAACACAGTAACGCACTGAAACGACCTAGCACCTTGGACAATGCATGCTACAGCAGCTCTCAGTACACGCGCTCAACTGCTGCCACACCATGCGTTATCTGCAGTGCCAAATCGTTCCTGGTTTCAAAGTAATCTCAAGGTAGAGCCGCTCACTAACGTTCATTGAGCGTTGCTGCCATTGATGGATTCTTGCTGTACACGATGTGTGTAGGTGGATCGCTTGGGGTGAACTCAGAAGTGAAGGTGGAGAGCAGGCCGCTCACACAACAAGGCCTGATGACGTCGCGGTCCACCTGCCAAGGTGCTTTCTACTGCATGTCACTGCTTACTTATTCCAGCAGCATTGAGGTCTAGAAGGTCGCCTGATATTCTTTCCATGTACCGCGTGGCCAGGGCCAGGTCGCCAGGTGCAGGACAAGACTTACTACTTAAATAAAATCAGGATCCGAAAGCAGGAGCTCCAGGCGGAAATCGATGTCATGAACGAGGAGATTGAGAAGCTGCAGAAACGAGAACCTGCCAATGTTCTTCTGGAGAAGAAGTAACAAGTCTTCAAGACACTTTTAACCCAAACCTGAAAATAGAAAATCCATTTCGGAAGCTAACACTCAGTCGCTAATCATCATAACTTTCAAAAAGTATTTTTACCATTAAAAAATGTAGTCTTTGTATGGGTTATTTGTTACCTTTCTTGAAGCTTCTTTGCTTATTCATTTCAGTTCCTGAAAATTTGGAAGCAATCACTTTTAACCATTTGAGCACTAGGGAGGTAGACTGGTACCGACAACGGAATTCATGGCAACTGTCTTGGAAGGATAAATGGTTTTCTAAATGCACTCTTGTGTATGTGCAACTTGACTGAAAGATGCATACAGAACATGACAGAATTTGAGAGAAAATTTTGTGGAATGTGCAATTTCAGAGTGTGTCGTTAGAGAGGGTTTAGTGTAGTATGTTGAAGGGTAATCAATTTGTGCTGTGGAAGACTGCAGACAAAAGGCTCTGAATGAGGAGGTTATGGCGTTGAAAGTACAACTTGGGGACTACAAAGCAGTCATGGAGAAGGTCACTGTTTCACTGCTTTGCAGATGTCAATAGTAGAATGGGATATGCAACCACCTTATTTCTTATCTGGTAAATTACATCCCCTAAGGACATCTCTACTGCAAGGAGGCATGCTGCTGCATCACTATCCACATAATATTCTTGAAGACAGTACTTGTCCCTGCCCCCATAAGCCATCTACCTTCCCTATATTCTAGGGACTTGCTTTCATTGAAAATAACATTCTGTAATTGGTGGCTTGGGCCTTATATTTCTAACTGAATTCATATATTCTAGATAAAGAATGAATCTTATAGAACTAATTCAAGAATTTTATATATTTGTGGTATTGTAATGTATAGGTCACACTTGTACTCCATCTGGGTATGTTCCACATGGATACTCCAAAATTTCTTTTTTAATTATTATTGATGGAAATCTACCAATTATATTTAGCAAGTCAATGTTGGTAAAGTAAATTAAAAAGAGAAGATGGAAAGTGACCACAAAAATATTGTTTACTTCCAAGAGGTGTGCTTCAATGATTAGTGTCCTGCTGATGGTCAGGTGGCAACAGGGGTTGAATTGGAGGAGCTCAAGGGGCAACTAAGGGTGGCCAAGGAGAAAAACGAGGCCGAGAAGGAGAAAGTTGACCTGTTGATTAGCGAGCGTATCCGGTGAGTGACTAGCACAAGAACCAAGAAATGAAGGAAGTGTCTTGGTCTCAGGCTTTAAAAGCACTATTGTTGAATGCCTATATGTGTTTGCCTGAGTGTCGGGATGATTTCTTCTGCTGATCAGTATGCTTGCAAATTTCCAAACCCATGTTTGGTATCTCACCTACCCTGCACGCTTGAAATTTGGCAGTAAAGAACAAAGCTTCAAAGCTGACGAGGAGAAAATACAACTTCTGGAAGCTGAAATCGAGAGACGAGTTAATGACGAAGTATGAAATTATGCCCGTCGTCGTTATTGCATGATTCTAAGAGTTTTTTATGTAAGGGCAGAGGATAATGGACAAGTAACGTGAAATTATAGCCTTCCTGTGACAAAAATTATATGTCATCGTTATTTAAGAAGTTCAGAATGGTCCCATGCAATTGGTGATTGGCCACTACTAACATGCAACAAAAGTTAGTCAATGTAAATTTCCCTCTTTTGCCCTTATTACCGTTATTGGCGTAAAAAAAACCCTTAATGTCATGGTGTTATTTTTCAAGACCATACTCTTCATATCCAATGTGTGACTGTTTTCCTCTACAAATATGGGCTCTCTTGAGGTCACGAGGACGGACTAGATAATCTTCGAGAGCTAGAAGGTTCGAGAAGATTAAGGTAGGAGGTCCTATAATGGAGCATTTAAGGGCTGCAACTGAATTTTGAGGAGGTGAAATATCTTGAAATTTTTTTCAGTCAATTTTCCTTGAAAAACAGATTGAACTGACATCTAACCCAAGTCGTTTCATATTTTTTCATGCTTTTTTGAATTAGTTAAAAAAATTTGAAGTTGAAATGGCATAGGGCTCTAAAATGGTGCCCTAGCTAAAATGTACACAGTCTGTACATTGATGGAGGCTATGAAAAAATAACATGTACAAACAGTTTACATTTAAGTTAGGGCTCCATTTTAATGCCCGCTCCATTTAAGGACCTCCTACCTTACTGGACATCATGCCAAGTTGTGTCCTTGAATCTGAACTGTCCAAATCCGAAGCTTTTTTAATCAATGCAAGGACTCACATTGAGCAGATGAGTTATATCCTTCTTTTGACCAGACCGGCAAGAGAGCGATAAAATTGCATCAAACTCCTGGTACTATGATCATTTTTGGGTGCCCAACTGCTCTTTCATATTGTTCTGGACCCTGTCGTGGTTGATGCTTATTTAAGTGTCTGTTGCACAGGCGCCTGAACTCCAGGCTCGGTATGTAGAGCTCCGGAACGATGCATCTACGCTCACTGCAGAAGTGGAAAAATTGGAGTCTGAGCTTCAAGATGTCAATATGTCTGCTCAATCCTTAGAGCAGGTTGTTTCAATCAACAACTGAAATTAGTCATATTTGCAAATGAAGGTTATAATTCCCACCATGTATAACCCCCAGGAGCTCTTTACATGCTCACTAAGGGGAGGCTTTTGTAGGAGCTTGCATCAGCGCCATTGGAGAAGAAAAGAGAGGTTATGTTGACAGAGCAGTTGCTGATTGCTGAAGCAGAATTAAGCAGACTCAAGGCTGAAGAACCACCCAGCGTAAAGCTTTCTCCAGAGGAAGCTAGAGGAGCTATGCTGCTTAAGGTTCATCATCGAATTTTACTACTGTAGTAGAAATCATATCCTGTTCCAATTAGGTCATTCAACCAACTGTGCTACAATTGATCACTAATGGCCAGTTCCAACAATGTTGGTTGGACTCCCTGGCTAAATTGATTGGAACAGGACATAGTTTCCACTTATGCTTGGCTCAGGTGTTCCAATACAGTGTTCACTCTAGTGCTGATTTCTTCGAGCCCCCTTCCTCAATGTAACATTAGAAGAAAGTTGGTAGATTTGGTCCGTGACTTCCATTCAGTTTCCAATGATTGGACCATCTATGTGTCAAAAAATCGTACATACATTAAGCAACTTATTCTCTTGTCACGTGGTACAGCCGTCGTAATGCAAAATCAATTTTTTCTAATTGTCGTGGAATAGTGAATGCAAGAACCTTAGTCTTGGAGGCTAAAGGACTAAAGAACTTCCTTGAACATCTCTACTCTGTGCAGATACGGCAAGACAATGCAGAGATAGCCAAGACTGAGGAGAAGATTAAGCAGGTGGAGGAGGAGGTGAGAGAGTATGAAGAAAAGATTGCTGAGGCTGACAAATCACTGTCTGAGCTCAAAGGTCTTAACTAATCCCTCCCGTTTCTATTGGCCCCAAACGCTATGAACTAGAAAATGATCCAGAGCCGGGAGACTTTAAAGTTTCGTTTTACTCTATCAAGAACGTCCAAATCCTTAATTTTTGGGTTGATCCAAGGGCTTAGAATAAGGAGAAAGAATATGTCCTATAACCTGCCTCTAATTAGCCTATTAGACAATTAAACAATTGTGTTGAACACTTGACTTGGCATTCTGTTTTCTAAACATGCTCTATCTGAATAATGGAGGGCAGGTGGGAGGGCAGAAAAGTTTCATGAAATGCAACAAAAGGAGAAAAAGATGCAGGCCTTCATAGATAACTTTGATGCAATGCGGAATGAACACCACGCAACAGCTCGGCTTGTTCAAGAACGCATTGTACAATTGTTGAAGGAGACAAACCAAGTAATATTTGTTCATATTCTTTGGGGGGCTTGTGCTGTTCCACAGAGGAATTACCGGTATCCGGACGGTGACGTACAAATGCTACGTTGATGTTGTGGAGGGTGTTACAGGACCAGGCAAGTATGAAAGGAGACGATGACCTCACAAAGTCTCAGCAGTCTGCCAATGATATCGATGAGCTTTTGATAGGTGACTTCTTCCAGTCCCAACTCTAAAATCGTCCCCCAGGCGAATCTACTGCATGAGATGAAATTGAAGATAGAAGTAATGAGTTACAACTGGGATTGTTCAAAGAAAATCAGAAACTAGCATCTATAGTATACAGAACAAGCCCAGTTTGGAGTTATGGATTTTAAGTGCATGTCATACTGGGTTGTCATGGACTATTTCTGATGAATGCTACCCTGTACGGGTGCCACGTTCTTTACATCAGTCTATCTCTATGGGACTGTCTTGGATAATAGTGGTGGAAGAGCGGCAGCAAGAGTTGAACCAATTGGAGGAAGCGAAGGAAAAGAATCTGAAAGAATTGGCGTACAACGAAGGGAAGATCGCAACTCTGAAAGCAGAGATTGCAAAACTTGGCGACCTTGATAACCTGCGGACTCAGTGGGATTCGAAGTGCTCGGTTAGGACCCTCGTTTCTTGAAAGCTCTACTTTGGCGTTGATTTTTGCATCAGAATGCCAATGTGTAGCCACCCCGCATAGAATGTCCAGTTAAAAATAATTAGGTTGAGATCTGAAACCATAAATACGATCTCAAAACGAATCAGTCTTTCAAATTGCAACCAGTACATTTAGTTTGTGAACTAAATATTTTAACCAAATTGGTCGGTCCCTATCACCACTGTTTCCCAAACACCAGCTATGTAGTCTGCAAAACATCTTAATCCAACGCTAGGTCCCCAACGGTTTCCACTGCAGTAAGTGAAGACAAGAATGGTTTTTGTAAGCTAGCTGCTTCAGGCCTGGAACTCCGTAGCCCTAGATGAAACTACTGGGGCTAGGCTGAAAATGCAGACCAGTATTTGCATTTCAGGAGTTCAATGCGACCTATGTTAGTGATAAAACAGAATCAAAAGACCCGGATGAATGATGTTGGAACTGGTGCTGCTGGTTTGACTAGCACAGAAACTGGAAGCGCAGAAGTCAATTGTTGACGAAAACAGAAGGCTCTTGCAAGCTAAGCTCAATGAGCAAGTGGCCAAAGCCGAGTCGATACAAGCGATTCTTAACGGAAATGAAGCGCATGCAAAACTCGAGGAACTCAAACAGAAGCTCACCAACATGCAGCAATCTGGAATCAAGCTCCAAGAAGGTAAGATTCTCAACTATTTTCGTGTTATCCATGCAACACTGAATAATTAATTAATTTCCTACACAGAAGTTGCCTCTTACAAAACTAAGCTCCATTCTCATAATCAGCCAGTAAGCAATTGATGACCTTATTTGTACCTGTCGATGAATCTTATTGTAAAAAGCAGACGTGGACCTTAAGGAACGGGAGACAAATTACAAACCAGTCCTTGAGAACATCCGATTCATGGTTGGTCAGTTGAACACAGAAATCAAAGCACATAACGCACGCTGAAAACAGTCCTGAATCAGCAACTTCAGCTGCCAACATCAAGCAGCAATGCAACGAAGTGGAAATAACTGCATAAAGATTTCTTTATTCTAGGGAATTGGAGGCTGATATTCCAGCCAGATATTCTCTGGCTCTTTTGCCAATGAAGAGATATCATCGCATGTAATTCATAAGTAAAAGACTACTCATACCCCTTCTCAATGATGCTAAAGTAGTCCCTGGCAAGTATGGTAACAGCCATTCATGCTGCAATCGTAGTACAATATTAACATGTAGTCCCCAATTCGCAAGGCACTATGTCATGAGCGGTTGAAACGCTTTAATGACTGGAAGCGCGCGTCAAAGGATTATAATGGGTCCTGGATGCAAGGAACAAGAATAGTCTGATGATTCCAAGTTGCTCAGCAACACATGCCACCAAGAGTGCCGGGGAACGTTTCCTGATACTAAGGTGACATCCAGGAGAAACTATGGACTGAGAACGTATGATTTATAATTCTCTTGCAATATTGGAGTCTTGCTATCCGCTCATCCTGGCGCACATGCATGCTGAAGACAACATTAACAGTGAAACCTATGTACCCTTGGGAAGTTCACTACTAAGGGATGTTATGCAAGGTAAACGACTTGTTGTCATTGACATAGGGTTGCAGCTTGAGCGAATAAAATACAAGACGAGACGTACCATATGCGGATGTACTATCTGCAGGTAGCCAAGAGCCAGAATGATAAGAAGAAAGAGACAGTTGTAGCAACCCAGCTCATGTACGCCATAGCCACAGCTGCCTCAAATCTGCTGCAGTGGTTGGGTCCACACTGGTTGAGATCGTTATCAATCAGCACAGTGATTCCAGCGGCTGCGCAGGCTCCGGCAAACGTCATTGTTGAGGTGACCTGCTTCCACGGTCGCAAGGATGTCAAGGATAAAACTCACACACAAGAGGTGGTTATTCAAGGACTACCCGTCTACCCCACGAAGCACTATGATTTGTACTAGAAAATCTACCGTGCAAGTACCTCTGAATAAAAGGTACCCAAATATATGATACATAGGTGCGAGAGTCAAAAGGAACAGATTATTATCTTTACCATTGACAGCACCCTTACAGAAAGAACAAAACCATACTATATACCTAGGCATTTGAGACTTGTAAACCAAGCGTGCATAAAGAAGAGGTTCTTACCCAGTCACCCACAACAAAGAGGCTCACTATCAGAGGATTCCGGAGGCTTCGCTTTGTCAGCAACGCATAGGAGTCCAGAATCCCCAAACACAAACTCCAGATACATTGGAAAACCATTGCTGCCACAAGAAAACTGCACAACAGAAAACGCAAGTTAAGGACTGATGAACTCCACGACATCCCAGAGAGAAGAGCAAGAATCTAGAAGTGAGAGTAACAACACAAATGCCGTTCTTAACTAATCACAAATAACTAAAACTCCGTCAGCTTTAGCATCATACTGAGGAAGAAATGCAGGTAACACGTAAACTACATACATGTTACAGACAATTCCAAAGTACACTTTCTGCCAGTGAGTTATATTTGTCTCGCTGAGCTTCTTGTCGTAACATTACAATCCGTTCATGTTGTACTTTACAGCATTCTCTGCACTCGGACCTCTTTAACATGACCTTCTCTAAATTGAATTCTGGATAGTCCTGCAACCTCGCCTCACTATCATTGACACAAGGATACTTTGTCACACATTCAAACTCTGTCTCAATTATTAGTTAGGGTTACCCGGCAGTCAGATTAAAGAGATCAAGGTTTTCCAAAAATGAAAAACATAATAATAACATAAAAAATTTAACAAATCGAAAGTGACAGAAAACAACACCCGACAAGAGAGCAAAAGCATGAAGATTCGCACCAGAAAGCAGTTACTGAGGAGAATCCAGTGATCGAAACCATGATACAGAGCGAAATAAGGGCGAAGCCGAATTGCGCAAACCGCAATGCCAGGCCCCCCAGAGTGCCAGGTGATCCAGTGAAATCCTTCATCCGAACCGCTGGAGGTCCCGCAACTGCCGGTACCGGTGGGGCAATGCCCACAGGATGTACTGTTGGGTGACTTGCTGCCTCCATATCTCCTTAAACACTTCAATCGATCCTTTTCTGTTCCGTCTGAAGATTCAGCAGCCACTCTGGAACAAAATATATCCCTAGTAGATCGTTTTAATTGCGTTTTCTTGCAACCATAGCTTCACATTGCAACGAAGTAGTGGAACTTCTTGACCAAGGCTGATGAGTTTCCTTCCTTGACATTCTGCGCTATCTCCTCTCATGCAGGAAATTACACCGAGGAAGTTCGTCCTTTCCAGTTGCACTCATTCTGCCCACGTTTCTACGCATTACGCACCCGTATGCTGCCAACCGGACACTGGGGAGCAGGCTCTTTGCTCTCGGGAACGACGGTACCTGTTAAAAATATAAAGACTTCTTCATTGAAGCTGAACAGTGATCGACGCATGTCCAAACAAAAGCCGCTACACAGAGGTTGCTTTGACCTGGATTCCAACAACCGAAGGCAAAAAAAAGTGAGCTCTTTCAGGTATTAAGCCGAGCAAATTGCAATCCAAAAATATAATAAGGATGCTACACAAATAATTCGGAGCCCTAAAGTTTAAGCGTGTGAGATTTCTTCAGCTTCGGAAACCTCACGTAAAGGCAGCGCACAGTATTGCGCAGAGTACTCACATTTTAGACATACATTCCAAAACGGTGACATTCCGAATAGGTCATATGAACGCCTAAACCTCGAATGGCTCTCCTAAGGCCCCTCTAGACAGATCCATTGGAAATACGAACACAGCACCTTAGGAGGCGCTTCAAAACCATGTAATAATCTTAGAATGTTCCTAATTGTGTCAAATCTCAGATGGTGCTTTAAGGACGACATGACCGCCACCCGCGCACTTCGTAGCATTCCTCAATAATTACTCTCGCTTCAAAGAATGATACCCATTTCTATTAATAAAATGCTCCTATTGCAAATTACAAAACCGTCAAACCTTATCAATTCACGCACAAACCTACGGCCAGAATTCCAACCCATCCTCACTGCTCCTGAGATCATGCAATAGCCTAGATCCTCGACCATTAGGTCCAGACGTGCCCGGAAGATGCTTTAATACTCATCAGCACACCATCACTTCGGTCAAAATGTACTCCAATCCAAACCTCCATCATATCAACCACAGCACACAACAAAACTAGATCTAAAACACACAATTTTAACCTCATCTTCAAAATCAAAGACCGAGAAAAAAGAATTTAAAACCCTCTACCTACCCAAATAGTAAGAACTGTTGATGAAGCCGCAACTTCCACAAGCACGAACTCCAAAGAAACGCGTCCCCGATGTGGAATTGACGCAACGAGCGGACAAGCGGGGTAATAAGGACAGGAAGCGATGCGGAACGGAAGGCAGTGAGTGAAAGCGGACGCAGGAATGGCAGGTAGTAATAAGGTAACAAAGGAATGAGTTCAGGCCTGAGACGGAAACAGACAGAGCTTGCTACCGGAGTTGAGTTGTAGTAATAAGAACGAAGTGACGGAAGGGCCTGCCCGACGCCATAGCCAAGCTGATTTCGCAATAATGGTAAAAGGAGCTCCGAAAACATGCCCCGACGACATTCAGTTCGATTCCACATGCCAAGTGAGATGTGACGGGGTTCCCAGTTGTTCCCACGCGAAGATGCCAGCAGCACCTGTGGTCGAAATTCTATTTTCTATTTTTATTTTTTCTAAAAACAAGGCTATTAATGACTTGAAGAGAAATTCAATCTTTGTCGTGTTGTAATATCTTAACACTTGGGTAATATTTTTAAAGTTTGATAGAGTAAGGTATTTACACTAACTCAGATATGGGCATTGGACTTTTTGTCCCTCGGCAAATATTCTTTGCTGATAGGAAGACAACAAACTTTAAAAATGTAAGGTACCTGCATTGACAAGGTTTTGGCCTTTGGCTTTGTGTCCCTTCAAATATTCATACTAACAACAGGACAATGGAAATGTCTCCCTTCGCGTGCACTTGATTGTCCTTGAGCAAACACTCTTAAGCATGAAATGCTTCAATTTCCTAGGTTGCCTCACAAAACTTGTCCACTCAAAAAGTTGCCTTTAAAGATTTTATTGTTTCAGTTAAAGTATTTGCTCTTGAAAAACTTATAGAAAATTTGGATGATTTTTTGTTGCTATTCAAGGCCAAAATGTGAGACATCACAATAAGATGCATATTTTGCAAAAACTATCCCCGTAAGTGCCCTCAAGTTCACATTGTAAATGGTGAGCATACTAGTGCGTTGGGGTGATGTTTCTTCCAAATAAATTCTTAATCATTCAAGATAATTCTTAAATCTCTAAAAAAAGAAAAGCTTCTTTTATAACCACTTTGTTGATACAGAGTTAAAAAATACATTTGTAAAAGATGTAAGCAACAATATACAAAAGAAATCAAAAATACAAATTAGGCTTTAAAAGATTAATGTGGAACCATAAAACTACAAAATATGAGTAGTTTACAATGTTTTTGAGTTTAATTGTTGAACATATATTACTTACCTCAATAACATTGAATTAGATCAAATTAGCTGTAAAGAAAGATTAACTTTTAATGATTTGAGTATTGTTTGGATGAATGAGAAGGTATAGTTAACCCCCGAAGGCCCAAGGCCTTTTTTCTGCCATAAAACAGTGAAAACTGCCATTTCTATAGCAAAGAGTACAAAAATTTGAAAATTGTTTTTTTTGCACATCTAACCGTAGGATCTTACACCTAACTAGTATGAGAATGTATGGAAAAAATTTCAGAATTTTTGACCGCACAGATTGCAAGATATTTGCGTTTAAAGTGGGAAAAACAAGTTTTTCAGCACATTGCGGGACTGAATTTTTTGACTTTGAACATTTTTAACTTAAAATTTTTACACTAGAGTTTTGAGCTTTTAATCTTTGTAGTGGAGAATTGAGTTGAGAGTCTAGGGAAAAAAATATATTCAAAAAACTTAATTATCATTCCTAAAACAATTGTTAAGTAGAAGTAGGTACGAGATAGAAGGAAAATCTAAAATATTAATATATTTTAGATGGAATTAAAATACAATAATCCCAATGGTGAGATTGTTATAGTAAGTAAACTAAACAATTAGATTTATTTATTTTTTGAAAAATTGCAAAAATAGCATTCAGAAATGAATCCTACAGTTATTTTTTTCAAGAAGATGCTCTAACTGCCCGAAAAACAAGAATGTCCATGACTTTCTCATAACAAATCCAAATGAAATGAATCAAGCTTTCTAGATAGGCAAAAATATAATCTATGAGAAAAAAAATACTAAAATAAAAGAAATCAAATTTTTGCCATTTTTTTTTTGCTGCCCGAGCTGCCCGCCATCCCTTGTTTTGAGCTTATTTGGTCATAACTTTTGTTCCCGGGCACCGATTGTGAAAAAAAATTACATTCCCACAAAGCTTATCAGCTTTTCTACCTCCAAAAAAAGTTTCAAAAAATCTGGACAAAATTTCAGCCCGTAGGTACCTGCCCAAAATCCCATTTGTCCCCCGAAGGGATAATGGACCTTTAGGGGTTAAACAGAACATTGGCCTAAATCACTTTATTCAACATTCAAAATATGGACATTGGAGCACTTAAGGTGGGCACCCCAAAATGTGCCATTGATCCAAAACTGCCATCATCACTTTGGGTACATCTCCAAAATCAATATATACCTATATAGAAGAAACGACTCTAAAACCTCTGCAAAAAAAATTCATCCTCCATAATTTTTGCAAATAGAATCCAAATATCTCATTCTTTGGGGCATAGAAACTTCCTTTCACTTGCCAACAAGAAAATATGAAAATTTGAACAGTCTAATAATAATAACAAAAAGAGTGGCACTTGGGGGGGGCACCTTAGGGTTAACAACTTTGAGAGTTTGAATCACCTCCGAACAGTGTTTTATTTTTAGGCAATTGAATGCCCAATTTCCTCAAAAAAAAATGGACAGCTTCAAGCCTATAGAAAAAAAGAGGGTAAATGTGTTAAAAAAGTGCCAGACTGCAACCGTGGCTTACACATTGTTGCCAAAATGTTTCCAAAACCTCATTTCATCCATCATGCAAGGCCAACACATACAAAAATTACATACAAAAATTACATATTCAAAATTGCATACTCAAACTTGGCTTCCTTCAATTCAAACCCCCAAAATGAAGGAGCCAGAAAACTCACAATTTTCTTGAAAGAAAGCCACATAACCATTTGTCCGAAAACCCAAAAAAAAAACTGCCTCCGGAGTTGGAGCCTTGGAGGAATCTTTCACAAGTAAAGTCAATTAATGAAATCTCCATAAAAAAAACAGGATATATATCTGCACTCATGATTAGTGCCTCGACTTAAGAGGATATGAATCAATTAGTTGACCGTAATTGTCCAGTGACTGATGCAGTCTCCTTGCAATTAATTAAGAGTTAAACTGTCTCACGTCTGAAAAACAAGGCAAGGGGATTTCTGCCACACTCACTCACAGTCACTCTGTCACTGTGAAGTGTGAACATTTCATCATCCTTCCATTTGTTCAAAAAAAAAAAAAAAAAAAACATTTCATCATCCAACAGTTACACTGACTTTCATGAAATTGGTAGTTTTTCGATGAAATTGACAAAGATATTTTTTATTTTTTATAGCTTTTTTGGGCCAATTACATGCATCATGATCTCTAGTCTTCAAACAAAAACCCTGATCCTAAAATTGCATTATACAGTTGTAAAATATATATATTGAATTGTATTGCCCTATTCAACAAGTATTTCAAATGCGAGGGCATTAAGATAGAACAATGGTCCATGTTGCAACCTATATTCTTTTTACAATGGCTAATGCAATCCCATGCTCTCAATTCCAAAAAAAAAGTTCAAATATTGTGAGAACTAACATCATTTGCATGTTTGTTAAATTGTTGATATTTTAAATTCTATAAATGCCAATTTCCTTCAATTTTTGTGCACAACAATCTAAAATGATGTATACCAAGATGAAAGGCACAAAAAGTTATTTTGGAGTCCTAAGAAAAAATTGACAAAAGATAAAGTAATTCCAAACCATGATGAACAAAACCAAGTTTTAGACATGGCTAACTTTGAAATTAATTTTGTTTCAAAGCACAACTAATTTTTCTTAAAACTTCCATGGTAACGTGTAGTATGTTACACACTACAGTTTTCGTATATCCACTTTGGACTTGGTCCATTGATGCTTATGGTATACTCCCTCTGTCCCACTAAAAACCTCCAAAATTCTTCCCGTTAAGAAATTAACTATATTTTCAATCAAAGTGCCAAAAATACATTCATTCAAGAATAAATAACCCATCCCTTAGGTCTATGCAAAATCTCAAGCTTAGACACTATCATTTAGGCACCCAAAATTCATGTCAAAAGTGTGATATTAGAACATATTTTATAATTGCTGCCATCTCTGTCATTTTAGATGATTTAAAGGGTGGTGGCTGCAACGGGGTTGTAATGACATGTTCTCCGATCTAAATATCCAAAAATAAAAAACTATCCCACTTTATGATCAAATTTTAATAGCACCAAAGTAGTTACTAAATAGGCTGTCAACACTACTATTTGACAAAGAAATTAGTACAAGGTATCTCATATTGCCAAGGCCAAGCTTGCAAGGCCATAGGAATGCTTTTTGATTGTCTCACTTGCCCCCACAAGGTTGTTCAATGTAACAAACACTCACTAAACAATCAAAAACACAAAAAGGAGCTTTTTAGTGGGACAAAAATTCTGCTTGATTTGGAGGTTTTTAGTGGGACAGAGGAAGTAGTTGTTTGAATGAAAACATTTTAGATTTGTACTTAGTTTAAATAATGGTTGTACATGGAAAAAAAATTCTAAAAGTCTTGAAAAAAAATTTAGATCATAGGTGGCTGTCCAAAAACTTCAAGAGTCCTCCGATGAAACTCTTCAAACTTTAGAGGTTAACCCCTAAAGTCCCATTGACCTTACGGGGGCCATAATGCGACTTTGAGTAGGCTCATACAGTCTCAATCTAATCTAGTCATCATAATCTTCTAAATTTTTTTGTGAAGCTAGGAAAATAAAATACATAAGCTTCTTAAGAATATAATTTTTTTTTCAATCGGTGCCTGGAAGCAAAAATTATGGCACAAAAGCTGAAAACGGAGGTTGGCGGGTAGCCCCAAAAAATTCACAAAAAGTCAAAATAATTTTAAATTTTTTTTCCTAAAATATTATATTTTTGTTTACATGTGAAACTTTGATTCATTCTATTTGGACTAGTGATGAAAAAGTTATGGACAATCTTGTTTTTTGGACAATTTAAGCATGTTCTTGAAAGAAAAAAAATTGTCCAGCTTTTCATGCTAACATCTTCCAATCCGTACAATCAAATTTGATGAATTTTTACTACATGATCTCGAACAAGTGAAGTACAAGATTCTATCATTAGATGTTTTTGGGGGTCTCTAGAGGGCTGTTTCGGGGGCGTTTCCCAATCTGGCCCGATTTTGTGAACAACAATATGATGTCAGAAAATATTTATTATATATTATTATTATTATTATTATTATTATTTTTCAATTATCAATTTGAGCTATTTTTTATTTTTTATTTTCAAAAAATGACGTGGCAGTCACTATGCCACATCAGCCAACTGCTGCAGCGTGTTCCTGCAGCATTCTCATAGTTTGGAAACGCAGGGGAACTCACAGCCTTCCAAGACCCCCGAATCCTACCTAATGGGTTAGATTCTAAAAAAAACATTTTTTCTACTTTTATAGGTGATTGTTGTAGAAATGACAGTTTTGAGTGTTTTTTGACAGAGAAATGGCCTTGCGGCTTTAGGGGTTAATGGAAGTATTGGATGATATATTCCATCATTCTTGCACGCTAAAATTGTTGCAATATCTTTGGATCATATTTGCTCTTTCTTGAATGACACACTTATCTTTTGACAAATTAATGGAATTTCATCCACATGTTTCATCATGTACAGGGATGTAAATACTTTAATTACTCCAACATTAGAGAAAATTTTAGACCTCCGGAAGGCCACACCACAGCCCTCCCAAGGTACCCTAAAATTTGTTTTTTGGGGGCTGAAAAAATCATTTCCCCCCTATTTCCGCCCACCTGAAATTGCATTGGTAGTGACGCAAGAACCGAGTTTTAAGAGTTTAGAATTTATTTTAAAAATATGTATTAATCTTAAAAATTATTATTATTATTATTATTATTATTATTTTTAAATTGCAAAATCTGACTGTTTCTGCAGGCAGACAGCTTGGCTAACTGCTCATTGCGACACTTTTCCAGAGTGACAGACCAATTTTTGAAATAGCTTGATTTGTCACAATGGAGCAGCCCTCCAAAGGATTGAAATTTTCTTTAATGGTGAAGCTCGCTTGCAATTTTGCGCTCAATGCCCAAATTTTAGAAACTAAAATCCCCTGCATGGATGCAAATGCCCTACATCTCAAAGTTTAGGACCAACGAATTGTCAGCAATTATCATGTAGTTACTATTGTTTCATGGGTGTATACGTTAATTTGCAAATTATCGCATCGTTACGATGCACACGATTACTGCAAAGAAATGGCACTACTTTGAAATTCATATTAACTATATAACTTCTATACGTTAATCACAAGTGCGCAAAAAACACAAATTATGCACAAAAATTTACATTCTTTGTCGTGTATTGTCTGTGCATTGAAGGATACAGAAAATCCATGACAACAATGTCATTGGAGTCATCACTGCAATAATGCTTATTAACTGGTATCACTTAATGTTCCAAAAAGTATTTTTAATATTCAATTGTTGATCACATTCTAATTTAAAAAAATTCTTAACTAAATTTCTGGCATTTCGAACTAAATCCATCATTCATCAATATTGTAGGCCATCAAGTTTATACTTGAACTAAATCCATCAATAGGCTACCAAGAAATTTGATAGCATAGTGAAAGAATTACTTCATTGTAGCTTGAATTGATTCCATGACTAGGCCACCAAGAAACTTGGTAACGTAGTGATGAAATCTCTTCCTTGGTAGTTGGTGAGAGATGAGGGTGGAGAGGCCCTCTTTATACTAAAATTCAGTCTATGAACACTCAAAAGATATGGGACAACTTGAAGTTGAGAGCTTGACTTCTCATAGTCAAGTTGTTTTGAAAATGTATAAATCGTGTTCAAAGTAGAAATTCAGACCTCAGTTTGGCATAGTAAAGTACCTTTTTTTTAAAAACTTTGAACTAATAAAAGTTGGTAAATGAATCTAGCTTTCATCTCCAAAAATCCGTTTGAGATTTAGAGCCTCCAATCAAAAGTTATGGACAAAATTCAAAGGCAATGTTTGAAAATGTCAAAAAAATGTCTCTTCCAACCCGTCTCTGAACTTTGTCTATAACTTTTGATTGGAGACTCTAAATATCAAACGGATTTTTGGAGATGAAAGCTATCTTAATTTACTACCTTTTCTTAGTTCAAAGTTTTTTGAGAAAAGTTATTCTTCTATGCCTAAATGAAGTCTGAACTTCTACTTTCAATACAATTCCTGCCACTTTTCAATTGACTTAGTATTGAAATTGTGAAAAATAAAAAAATGCAATGTTAGTACACAACTATGCATGGACATGATGTTGTGTGATTATTGCACTAACTTAATATGTCTTAGAAAAGCACTAATTCTGCACGAAGTTAGTCACCCATAACTAAACCACTAAAGTCGTACATATTTCGTCATGCATAGTTATCGTGCAACTTTAGTACTTCAAACTCAAATATGAATGACATGCCTCAATTGCATGGTATTAATGAATGTCATTATCGTGTTGTAACAATGTTTCTAAATGAATGAATGTAACACGAAAGCAATGCTTGACAATAATTGTGCGATTACTGTTGACATTTCGTGGTAGAGGAACTTTGTGATGTAAGACACCAATGGAAAGTCATGTGTAAAGTGTCCCCCCACAAAAAAATGCGCCACAACCCCGAATCACCATCATCACTTTAGGCATGTCTCCAAAATCAATATGGACCTATGTAGAAGAAAGATTTTAGAACTTCTACCAAAAAAACTTTGACTGTCCATAACTTTTGCATATGGTATCCAAATGCCACATTTTTTGGTGCATTGGAACTTCCTCTCATTTGCAAACAAGAAAATCAATGAAAATTGGACCAATCTAATAATAATAACATCACAAAGTTCCTCTGCCACGAAATGTCAACAGTAATCGCACAATTATCGTCAAGCATTGCTTTCGTGTTACATTCATTCATTTAGAAACATTGTTACAACACGATAATGACATTCATTAATACCATGCAATTGAGGCATGTCATTCATATTTGAGTTTGAAGTACTAAAGTTGCACGATAACTATGCATGACGAAATATGTACGACTTTAGTGGTTTAGTTATGGGTGACTAACTTCGTGCAGAATTAGTGCTTTTCTAAGACATATTAAGTTAGTGCAATAATCACACAACATCATGTCCATGCATAGTTGTGTACTAACATTGCATTTTTTTATTTTTCACAATTTCAATACTAAGTCAATTGAAAAGTGGCAGGAATTGTATTGAAAGTAGAAGTTCAGACTTCATTTAGGCATAGAAGAATAACTTTTCTCAAAAAACTTTGAACTAAGAAAAGGTAGTAAATTAAGATAGCTTTCATCTCCAAAAATCCGTTTGATATTTAGAGTCTCCAATCAAAAGTTATAGACAAAGTTCAGAGACGGGTTGGAAGAGACATTTTTTTGACATTTTCAAACATTGCCTTTGAATTTTGTCCATAACTTTTGATTGGAGGCTCTAAATCTCAAACGGATTTTTGGAGATGAAAGCTAGATTCATTTACCAACTTTTATTAGTTCAAAGTTTTTAAAAAAAAGGTACTTTACTATGCCAAACTGAGGTCTGAATTTCTACTTTGAACACGATTTATACATTTTCAAAACAACTTGACTATGAGAAGTCAAGCTCTCAACTTCAAGTTGTCCCATATCTTTTGAGTGTTCATAGACTGAATTTTAGTATAAAGAGGGCCTCTCCACCCTCATCTCTCACCAACTACCAAGGAAGAGATTTCATCACTACGTTACCAAGTTTCTTGGTGGCCTAGTCATGGAATCAATTCAAGCTACAATGAAGTAATTCTTTCACTATGCTATCAAATTTCTTGGTAGCCTATTGATGGATTTAGTTCAAGTATAAACTTGATGGCCTACAATATTGATGAATGATGGATTTAGTTCGAAATGCCAGAAATTTAGTTAAGAATTTTTTTAAATTAGAATGTGATCAACAATTGAATATTAAAAATACTTTTTGGAACATTAAGTGATACCAGTTAATAAGCATTATTGCAGTGATGACTCCAATGACATTGTTGTCATGGATTTTCTGTATCCTTCAATGCACAGACAATACACGACAAAGAATGTAAATTTTTGTGCATAATTTGTGTTTTTTGCGCACTTGTGATTAACGTATAGAAGTTATATAGTTAATATGAATTTCAAAGTAGTGCCATTTCTTTGCAGTAATCGTGTGCATCGTAACGATGCGATAATTTGCAAATTAACGTATGCACCCATGAAACAATAGTAACTACATGATAATTGCTGACAATTCGTTGGGCTTAAACTTTGAGATGAAGTATTTGAAGTAGCAAAAAGTGGCGTTTTGGAGGGTATCCGTAGGTACCTCGGGAACACTTACCTACTATAAGTATTGGGATTGCTCAAATTAACCCCTAAAGGCGGGGGACAAATGAGATTTTGGGCAAGTACCTACGGGCTGAAATTTTGTCCTGATTTTTTGAATTTTTTTTAAGATAGAATAACTGATAAGCTTTGTGGGAATATAATTTTTTTCACAATCGGTGCCCGGGAAAAAAATTATGACCAAATAAGCTCAAAACAGGGGACGGGGGGCAGCCCGGGCAGCAAAGAGAAATTGCAAAAAATTTGAATTTAAAAAAAAAAAAAAAAAATTCCTCATACATTATATCTTTGTCTATTTGGAAAGCTTTGATTCATTTCATTTGGATTTGTTATGAGAAAGTTATGGACATTGATTTCTTGTTTTTTGGGCAGTTAGAGCATCTTCTTGAAAAAAATAACTTGTAGGACTCATTTCTAAATGCAATTTTCAAATTTTTCAATTTTTTTTTTGCACAGTTTAGTGTTTTTTCTAAAACAATCTCGACATTGGGATTAGTGCATTTTAATTCCATGTAAAATATATGAATATTTTAGATTTTTCTTCTATCTTGAATCTACTTTTACTTAACAATTTTCTTAAGAATGATAATTTAGTTTTTTTGAATTTTTTTTTTCCTAGACTCTCAACACAATTCCCCACTATAAAGATTTAAAGCTCAATACTCTGTAGTGCAAAAAAATTTAAATTAAAAATGTTTAAAGTCAAAAAATCTAGTCCCGCAATGTGGAGAAAAACTTGTTTTTTTCACTTTAAACGCAGATATCTTGCAATCGGAGCGGTCAAAAATTCTGAAATTTTTTCTACACATTCTCATACTAGTTAGGTGTAAGATCCTACAATTAGATGTGCAAAAAAAACATTTTTCAAATTTTTTTACTCCTTGCTTTAGAAATGGCAGTTTTTAGTGTTTTTTGGCAGAAAAAAGGCCTTAGGCCTTTAGGGGTTAATCACATTCCCCATATATAGTAGGACCACCTATTCCAAACCAAAGAAGGATGCCCAACCTGTAGGATGCACTAATTCAAGCCAGGCCAGGCGCTCAAGCTTGGAATGTGTGTTTTTCTCCTTTTCAAGGTTGGGACAAATAAGGTCATGACACATGTCCCCAAATTGCACCAAATTACACTAGAAGTAGTAAGCAAGAAAGTAGTTCGGCTATGAGTGGAATTAGAAGACTCTAGACATTGGCTATGGGTTCGAAACACGTTTGGGCTCCCAAAATTCATTGTAATTTCAATTTCAGCGATAAAATTACAAAAAATTCACAATCCCAATATTTCTTATCTCTCTACATGAAAAATATTTCCACTATCTCAAACTGTTACTCATCTGTCCTAAAATTGCTTAAGTGATTGGGAATGGGTGGTTCTACAGAAGGTATTCACAGAAGTCAACATTTACTTCTACCGGTGCTCTTGCATCCAGTCTTGGTACAGTTTACAGTCCGGGTACGTAGTCGATCACTGGATAAACTGGGATGATCGATTGAGATCTCTGTTGAGCAGACTGCAGACCCTTCTTCTTCTTCGATTCAACTGATCATTTCCAGATCCTCCAGAGTTCAAACCATCATGCATAACTTACCGGTTGTGGAACACCACCTTTCTTCCAGAAAAGTCTGCAAACAAGATTTCATCATGCAAACTTACAGAGCCAGTGAGTGGGCAGACTTCAGTTGATGCTGGAAGTCTGGAACTTTAATTTCGGCCTGTAACAGCAGTGTAACAGCAGAACCAGTTCAGTTGCAGAAGCCCAAGCGCTTGGCAAATTAATAAGTTATTGCAGCGAGCCTTCAATCTTGTCTTTTCATTAAGACAATGAAACCTCCCGACTCACACCTTTTAGGCAGGATTTGCTGACAAGAATATCATGATTAGCTAGGACCCTGTGAGAGGCTGAGTGAGAACTGCCCAGACTTCAGAGTGAGAACTGTCCACAGTCAGGATTCAGGTGTAAGGCTCAATTGACTCCACCCCAAAGGACAGAAACAAGATATCAGGTACAATATATAAATCTTCAATTGAATTGTTAACTTTGAATATTTGTTTGGTTTATGGCGTTTTTTGGTATTTAAAATCTACATGTTATTACACAAAACAAAAGAGCACTATATTGTAGACAAAAAGAAAAAATTGTACATTTGTTTGCACTTGCTAATGATATTCCATGCTCTCAAATCAAAGCTTTTGAATTGATCAATAGACATTTGTAACATACCTTTCGAATGCTTTCGTTTGGAATTGTGAAGAAAGTATTACACGTGACCCAAAAGTTTGCTGAAAAAGGGTGATTGCACGAAACACCTGTATTGTCTGGTTGCGGGTTTTTTTTGGACCGCTCTAACTTTTGCTATAACTTTTGATTTATAGGGTCAATGCCAAAACCAAAAAAATACTTCCTAGATGTCCTGATTGTAATTGTATCCCATATTTTTCAGAAATTAAAAAAAATCAATTTATATTTAAAATTCAATTTTGTTAATTTGTCACACTTTGACATTTAGGGGTTTTTAGTACTATTGAGCGGTTTAAATTAATGATTTTCAGTTGAAATTTCTATGGTATATTCTCCTAGTAGGTAGACATCTTCCTACCAAAGATCATTTAAAAATACATTATTTTATACCATCCACAGTTGTGCAAGTAGGCCTCCCTTGCGCGGGCACTTGTGAATAGTAGAAATAGTTTTCACTTCATTTTTTTGGTCAAATCTCATCACCAAGAAGTCCTCCCAAATGGCCAATTTTTAGTTTTGTTCAAAATTGTTTTTTCTATTTTCTACAAATTAAAATGTCGACGGGTGTATTTTCCTCTTTGCTAGAGTAGTCTGCAAAATTGTTCCAGAAAATACATTCTTCGACATTTTAATTTGTAGAAAATAGAAAAAACAATTTTGAACAAAACTAAAAATTGGCCATTTGGGAGGACTTCTTGGTGATGAGATTTGACCAAAAAAAATGAAGTGAAAACTATTTCTACTGTTCACAAGTGCGCGCGCAAGGGAGGCCTACTTGCACAATTGTGGAGGGTATAAAATAATGTATTTTTAAATGATCTTTGGCAGGAAGATGTCTACCTACTAGGGGAATATACCATAGAAATTTTAACTGAAAATCATTAATTTAAACCGCTCAATAGTACTAAAAACCCTAAATGTCAAAGTGTGACAAATTAACAAAATTGAATTTTAAATATAAATTGATTTTTTTTAATTTCTGAAAAATAAGGGATACAATTCCAATCAGGACATCTAGGAAGCGTTTTTTTGGTTTTGGCATTGAACCTATAAATCAAAAGTTAGAGCAAAAGTTAGAGCGGTCCAAAAAAACCCGCAACCAATAGTACAGGTGTTTTGTGCAATCACCCAAAAGCAAACTTTAACCTTCAATGATGACCCCTTCCACGAGAAGTTGCGTTACATATTGATGCATGTGATCAACTCACATCCATGACCATTGTCGATTTTAGATCATCCTTTGTTAGAGTTTGTTGTTCCACTCCATGCTTAATCTCTGTGAGAAGACAGCCAATTAAATAATTCACATGTGGATGTTTTCTATGAAAAACCAAAGTTTACATGACAAGCTATCTGCATGGATAGAGGTACTACTAGGTATAATTATGCATCTACTGTTATCACCGTGCATCTTATTCTTGTTTGATTCCGATGCTGTCTCTGTTTCGATGTTACGATCCTTCGATGCTGCAGGATTTGAATGCAGGCGGTTCAACACGATTTGAGCTTCACAATTGTCAAGACCCCACCAGTTCTCAATTAATTGTGAGATTCACAAATGTATCGTTGTGTAGAGTTGTAGAATTCCGCCAAATGGACGTTGACCGTCACCATGCAGGCCAATTGGTCACATGTTCAGAAGCCAAATATATTCCGACTTCAATGAAGAACTGCAATCATGTCAGATAATTTTGCCCTTGTGATTTGCAGGGTTTAGGGATAGACCTGAAGTTGGAATGAGCCCGTTCCTCTACTTCCATGCTCGACCTCATGGTACCAAAACAAACTACTGAAATTGACAACAACGCTTTGCGGCTAGAGTAAGCACCAACGGCATTTTGGGTCGCATTATTTAACAAGACATTAGAAAAAATTGATCCCTCACCACCATTGAAGCACAAAATCCAGCACGACAAGAACACGTTTCGATGCTCATCACTCTAGTCTACAGGTAATCAATTCCAAACGAGAGAGATATTGCACAGGCTGAGCATTGAAGACAAAGCTTTCAAGGTGGCGCTCGGCGAGCCACTGCGTTGTTCATAGTTCATATCTGCCAAACTTTTCAAGCTGCCTGGTATCTAAACCCCTAAAGGACTGACAGAGGCAGATTTTTGGGCAAAAATTGTGAAAAACTGCCATTTTGTAGGGTAGCGAAGAAAAAATTAGAATAAAAGTTTTTTTTTCAAAAGTCAACTGTACAAATTTGTGGACTATGGAAAAAATTTCAGAAAGTTTGACTGCACGGATTGAAAGATTATAATATTTGAGGTTGGAAGAATTTTTTTCTTACCTTGCCCAACAGGGCCAGTAGACTTTAACTCCTAGAGTGAGATTTTTATTGGTACAAACAACTTAGTCCATGAACTCAAACATGACTGAGATGTCATCCAATTTTTGTGCCCTGTCCGAGAGTTGACCTCATACCTCCTCCCACGCTCCTGCTGAGAAGATTTATGAATTGTGCAGGCCTTCTGAATGTTCATGGAACATGACATTCTTCAGGGGCTGCCTCACCAACAGCCTTGCAAATGGAATTCAGTTTCTTTCAGGGCACAATTTGCAACTCACCTCAAGTGGGTGGGACCCAATCAGCCTACAGAAAGCTAATAAAAGAGATCGACATTGGTCACTCACATTGCATCAGGCATGCTCGATACTGTATGTAAGTGTTCGACTTTGGAGTACAACATTCAGACACTCAAAATGCTTGCAGTTGTTCACTCAATTGAACAACTTGCAAATCATTTTCTCAAATCCAGCTTGCTCACATGAAACTTACTTGGACTTAGTTTCAAGAGGGCACCCCAAACCAGTCTGACCGCAACCAGCCCTCGGAGGCATACCTGAGTCACGAAGAAGAAACGACGACTTTGTAGAGAAGCCAAGTAAATCAGTAAAAATATCAAAGGAACATCTCAAAGAATAATGACTCTGAACCAAAATATATCTTTCCCAGCATTGCAGATTAGCTCCAACAACTGCAGGATCTTGTCCACTATTCGAACTACTCTAATTAGACCCTGTCTGAAAAACATGCTGACATCATGGGGTCTAGTGTGTGGAGGACCCAGTTGAGATCAAGAGGAGATTCAATCCCACAACCAAATCGTGAACTGGAGCATATATACAGTACTTGGGGTGTCCCAGACCAGGTGGAAGGCCAATTAAATGCTGCTCATTCCAGATCAATGCACCAGCAAAACACCTCCAAAGAGTCACCCGAAATGCCTCCCGATCAGCAGCTGGATTGATCACAAACCAAGTGATAAATCAACGCTCCACAAGTGGACGAGTGTGATATCCAGTGAAGCTTCTGTGTGTGTTGGGATTAATTGGAAGTGTTGGGGTCGGCCAGCCGGGCAGAGCTTCAATTCGACAGGTGAAGGGCCCTTGGTCCGTAGCCTTTGTGATTTTTGGCTTTTGGATTGGCATTGCAAAATGACGTTCCTAGCCGTTGCTACGTTCGGTCCAGAGCCGGGGATGGTGAACGCTACTACCCCAGTTGGCACTAAGGTGGAAGCACCCAAAACCGTCAATAATAAGCAATTCAGCATAATTGTAGGCAACTTTTCTTAAAATCAATATTTTCGAGGTATTAGCGAAGTGAAAAATGATGAATATTAAAAAAAAAATTAGATTTTTCGGATGTGGTATGTAATTTCTATGATTTTTCAAAGAGATGGCTCCCTAGACCACTGAAACTGTCACATAGGTGGACCCAAAACTGAAATCTGCAATAATCAATAGTTAGCAAATAATAGTGAGGTATGTGTCCTTCAAATGCGTCAGCAAATCAGAGCCAAGCATTTCAAGGACACATTAATGGGGAGTCTCGGGACAGATTTGGTGAAAGTCTAAGGTTCAGGAATGGGAGCAGGGACGGTAATGGGTGTTTCTACCTTACTTCAACGAAGTGTGCATAAGAGAACGAAGTGTAATTGAGAGCAGGGATAAACATTGAGGACGAAGATTCCGTGACAACATCGACCATACATATCCAGTGACTCGGTGCAGGCGTAGAATGCAGCCATTTGACACCCAGCTGTCCCAACGCATGTTTTTATGTGCCGCATGTGCTGGTGTTAATCCGTGCTCCCAGTTTCAAGCTTTTGAATTGATCAGTAGACTATTGTAACATAATAGAATTCGAATCGCATGATTTTATATTTTTTTCATGAGGTCCATCTCGAGATCAACAATGGTTTGGTCACTTTTAGAATGCTTTGATTTGGAATTGTGAAGAAAGTTTTGCACAAGATCAGAATTTTGCTGTGAAACCAAACTTTAATCTTCAATGATAATCACTTCCAATGGAAGCTTCACGACTTTCTAACGCATAAGAATAGATTTCTCAGTCTTCTGGATTCCACCAGCATTGGTTGCTTCAGTTCTCAATCGTGAGATTCACAAACGTACGAAGTGTAGAGTTGTAGAATTCCGCCAAATTGACGTTGACCGTCACCACAGGCCAATTGTTCACATGTTCAGAAGCCAAATTTTGACTTCAAGGAAGAGCTGCAATGTCAGATGATTCAGCCCTTGTGATTTGCAGAGTTTAGGGATTAGACTTGCAGTTGGAATGAACCTGTTCCTTTACTCCATGCTCGATTTTATTGTAGCAAAACAAACTACTGACATTGACAACAATGCTTTGCGGCTATGGTAAGCACCAATGTCATTCTGTGTTGCATTTAACATGACAGTAGAAAAGATTGATCCCCCACGACTGCTAGACCATTGAAGCACAAAATCCAGTTTGTGAAAAACTCAATTGAATGCTCATCATTCTACAGGTAATTAATTCCAAACGAGAGAGCTATTTTTATTTTTATTTTTATTTTGAACAAATGGGAAACGAGAGAGCTATTGCACAGGCTGAGCATTGAAGAGCAAGCTTTGAAGGTGGCGTTCGGCGAGTCACTGCGATGATCATACCCGCCGAACATTTGAAGCTGGTACCCTAACTATTCGGAGGACCAAGGAATTGCGAGAATTCGTTCTGAAGAGCATTCTCCAAATCGATTTTTTTTTTTTTTTTTTTTCCAAACCCTAAACGATGAATGCAAGCTCACAAGGTTGCCACAGTCAATAGTTCTCTCTGGCGCGACCCCAGTCTTCCTCCGACTGCTGTACACTGTAGCAGTTCCGATAAAATATGACGAAGGTCCGATAAGTCCAAACACCAAAGCAGGGTTTTGCATTGAAAGCCATTGTTTGTTTAATCTTCGGGACTGTAGCAAGTCCGATATGGATCAGTTCTGGGGAAGCTGAGAAGCTACCGGTAGCAGCGAGTGTGTGCTCTTCCGATTTTGTCGGCAAAGGCAACCATCACGTCTGTTCATTGTCGGACTTCGGAAATCGAACGTCAATTTCGCACCGTGTGCTTGTTTGCGAATTGGTGAGACGAACTCGTCGCTTGATTAGCACAAGAAGCTGTCGGAGGTTTGGGGGTTTGGGGTTCTCCTCACAAGAACGAAATCGAGGCCCTAAGGTAGAATCTGACCTGTTTGTTCCCAGTCTTATGCTGTTATTTAGTTACCTTGCAATTGCTTCTTGTTGAAGTCCATGTCAAAGGAAGCCGACACGCGAATTGCAACTGATAAGAGGAGCCTTTTGGTCTACAGTAGAACCCTACAATGTTTGTGGCGAGGTGATTGTAATTTTATGTCTGGAGTGAGTTTTGGTATTCCCCTGTTTCCATGTTCGATTTTCGCAGCCGGTTGACCTCTGAGGCTGTGTTACAAACTCCATGTGTACCGAATCGACTAGCACACGCGGGATCTCTTGTCTTTCGTTTTTGATTGATCTCCAACTTGGGTGTCTTTCTCATATGTGTTTCTTTATTGCAGGTTTTAGTCAGTGCCAAGGCCCAAGACGCACTTCTGTGTCAAGAAGTCGCACTCTAACCAACTCGGCGTTGTGTCCAAGTTAAGAACTCCTGCAGAAATGATGACTGAGATGGATGACGTCATGGTTCTCGAGAGCCTTCTTCCCTACCCAAAGGATCTGGATAGGAGCGTTTTGGCAGCGCGAGCACAGGAGATGCAGGAAGCTGTGTCAAAAAATGGTGTTTTCGAGATTTCTGTTCTTGACTCCGGTGGCAAGGAAGTTACAGAACAAGGTAAGGCACATGTGCAACTTTTGCAGTATGGAATATATCTGCGATGAATACAGCCTTCTATTGGCACTTGAAATCGATGTGCATCCATTCCATGCTCATGTGTCTTGCATTGCTAAGTAAGTCTGATCCTGTGAAGCTCACTTGTTCTTGTACTCTTTTGTGCATTTTGTTTTCAGTGATTGGGATGGAGACCTCGCCCTCTGCTCTGACTCACAGCCTCGTACACGACGACATGAGCAAGCATGGAGACGGAGCTCAAACTGAATCTGCTCAGGAACAGGAGCTTGCCCTTCCCACGAAGCTCAGCGAAGGAGGCATTGCTAGTGGGTTGCCCTTCGAGAGTTCTTCGTTTTCGTCTCTAGACTCGGGACATTTCAATGACATTGCAGTCGAAGGGACAGCCTTGGCCCAGAAGAAGAGCAGGAATCGTGGGAAGAATTGGACTGAAGAAGACACAGAGGCCCTGTTGAGAGCATTTTTCAACACGACAAAGTTGTGTACTCGAATGGAGCAGGGCACTGATAGTGACTCATTTTGGGATGCCGTAGCCAAGGCGGTGCCAGGCAGGACGGGCCATGAGTGTCGAGGGAGGATGGACACGCTCAAGAGGTCATTCAGCACAATAAAGAAATATTGTGATGGGCAAGGGAAGGAGTTCAAGCAGCTGAATGAGGCGGACTTTGGCAAAATGAAGGTGTCACCTCTGTTTTCAGAAGCTTGGTACAACCAGATTCGCGATTCCTGCCCACCCAGACCCAAGAAGAAACTGAAAACGAACGGAGCTGGAAGCTCATCAAAGAGCATTGGTTTCGCACTAAATACCTCAACTTTGGGTAAAGCTTGTCTTGCCCCTGTCTATCTCATGTGTTAAATGCAATGTTAGTTAACTCTTCACCGTACAGGTGAACTTTGAGCCTTCCCTACAACAATCTAGAAACTTGCGAAACATCTATTTTCGTTTGAGCTCAAACTCAAGTGCCCAAAACTCAAATGTCAATAGAATCGGTGATTTCACACGAAGAGTTCACCT
Organism: Pseudisothecium myosuroides; assembly: GCA_951799445.1. NCBI lineage: Eukaryota > Viridiplantae > Streptophyta > Bryopsida > Hypnales > Lembophyllaceae > Pseudisothecium > Pseudisothecium myosuroides. The sequence continues at coordinate 4,084,685 of OX637288.1, read as the reverse complement.
ATACGTTCCACGAAACCTCTACTGGGATGTATGGTTAATGGGGCCTCTACTTTACCTTCGGCTTCTGACAATTTGTATCTCTGTTTTTTGGATGCTGTCGTGTGATATTGTTGAAAATTTGACTTGCAGGTTTCCTGCCACCCATCCTTGGCGGGCCAGCATTGGCGGTATGTGCCTCACACAACTTTCGCCTGTTGGAGTTAATATTGAGTTTCTTATTTTCCATGCATGAGTGTGGTGTCATGACGTGGGTCTTTGAAGCACGAATACAAGCTTGCTAGTCGTCGATAGAATTTAGCTTCTATTTTCAGTCCTCAGCAGGTCATTGCTATGAAGTTCGTGTTCTTGGGAATGAAATCTTTTTGGTCGACTTTCGTGAGGGAGAGGTCTTTGACAGTTTGACAGTTTCGATCTTGCACTTTGAGTTCCAGCTCTATGTTCCAAGTAAATCGTGGTGGCATCAAGACTTCGAGTTTGATCAAGCTGCTGTATATTTTGATTTTTGAAGCTTGTTATTATTGATGATCTTGGCTTTTCCCATTTTTTTTGGTCTGTACTGAGGGTTGCAATGTTTGTTTATTGAATTTGATTGTTTCCTGATTTTTGTTCTTCTCTTGTATTCGTTTTATTTTCTTCCACCCTTCGATCTAATTGAATAGATCTCTTCTCTTCTCTGAGCACTTCTCATTCCTCCTTCTCTGCTTCTCATTCCTCCTCTCTTCCCTTTTTTCCCTCTTCTCATCTCTTCTTCGTTCTCTTCTGATATTTCATTTTGGTTTTCGATTGCTTTCTCTCTTTCTTTCTTCTTTTCTTTGTTTTTGGAGATGGGGAGGAGGGAGGGTGGTTGTTTTTTGCAGTGGAGGCTAGAATACGGAGTCGGCATCCAACAGAAAGAATTCGTGTCTACTCCATGCCAAGGAAGGAGCCCCAGCTGCTACTGTAATTTAAATCATACCCAGTATTGAGATTGACTCCCACAAGGTGGACATTGGAAGAATATCAGGAATCAAAGGCGGTGGGGAGCTCTTTGCCATCTAGCTTTGTCATGCTCAGTCTGTGACTTACAAGCGAGCTCTGTGTCATGGTTAGTGGTGGTAGAGATACTAGCTATAGTCTCCTACATAGAGCAGAATGGCATACCTGAAGAAGCTTTTCTCCCTGGGAAATTTGGAAGATGGAGCAGACCTCATCATGGGAATTTTTAGACTAAGTTCGGGGGTTACTCGTATGTCACTCGCGTCTGTGGAGAGGCCTGCAAGTGAAAGAGGAACATGGAGGAAGCATCAAAGTGAAGAGTATTCAGAGGATGGCTATCTCAGCGCCTCCAGCTGGGCTTCGGAATTCCGGGGTTTCTGTTCAGAAGGATCTCTGACTTCTTTTTTTTTTCAAAAAATTAGATGGAATTGGTATGATGTTTCAGGACGACTCTGACGAGTCAGGACTTTTGACTTTGACTTTGACTCACACTCCGACTTCGTGACCATAACACGTGGAGTTTATATCTGAGTTACTTTCCAGGCCTCTGGTCCAGTGACGCAGCCGATAGTGGACCCACCAGCCTGTCAGGTGGCGGACGCCCTCCACCAACAAGCTCCTCCCGTACCCCAGAATGCAGATGTTGCTGAGGATTGCATATATACCGATTATCTATTGGGGAATTTTGAACTTGGGTCGTTATCCCCCGGGGTGTAAGGGCGGTTGCCGGTTGCTCTTCTGTGCAACCGATCTTCAGTCTGTGCCACAGAAGGAAAAATGGAAGAAGAAGAAGGTCTGCTTTGAAGTGATTCCAGTTAGTTGTTGCTCCCACTCCGACGTACGAATCGACCTCCCATGCCAGAGAATCGAAACTCAATCTGCTTTTTAAAATCCAAGAACCACAGATTTGAACCTTTGTTGCTGCGTGACCTGATTGTTTTGATCAAGCAGCTAGCCACCTGTTTTAATCGTTTAGTTGTTTCACAACATCCACCGAACAGCTCCGTCTCTGCCTGGCAGAACTTCGCAGGACGGGATAAGTAAGTCGTACTCCGTATTAGTTATTACTCTATCTAGTTATTACTCGCACCTAATGTCTGACTGGAGTGCCTTGAAGATTGTCGGTAGCAAGGACGAACTGTGTTCACAAGTTTTGAAGCTCGCCTGTGTGTACTTCGCGAGACTCTTGCTCCAGAGTCCAATTACATAATCATATCTTTTCATATTGTATGAGTGTGTCTCTCGTTGTTCTTTTTTGGGGCATGGATAAATCAGTGCTATAGTCATCCTTATGGTTCAAATTCACCTCAAGAGCAAAAGTGCTTGAAGTTGCCAAAATACACAGCATGGTGATCCATGAATGTAGCATTTTTTAAAATACAACCTCAAAATGTGCTATGATGAGGGAATATACAATTCCATTCACTTAACCCCTAAAGCCCCAAGGCCATTTTTCCATCAAAAACCACTCGAAACTGCCATTTCTATAGCAAAGAGCAAAAAAATCTTTTAAATGTGTTTTTTGCATATTTAACCAGAGGATCTTGTATAAGACTAGTGTAAGAATGTGTGGAAGAAATTTCAGAAACTTTGACCGTGTAGATTGCAAGATATTTGCATTTAAAAAGAAGGAATCAAGTTTTTTTGCACCTTGCTCAACTACATTTTTTTGCCTTTGAACCTTCTTAACTTAAAATTTTTGCTCTAATGATTTTGAATTTCTAATTTTATATGATGAGAATTTGAGTTGAGAATCTAAAAAAAAAAAATTCAAGAATGAAACACTTAGTTTTCACTCATTAAAAAATTGTTAAGTAGAAGTAGGTTTAAGATTGAAGGAAAAAACAAATCATTAATAGCTCTAAGATAGAGTTGAAATATACTAATCTCAATGGTGAGATTGTTCTAGCAAGAAATCTTAACCTTGTGAAACTTTGTTTTTTGAAAAATTATCAAAATTGAGTTCAGAAATGAATCCTACAAGTTATTTTTTCAAGAAGATGCTCTAATTGCCCAAAAAATAAGATTGTCCATAATTTTTGCATAACAAATCCAAATGGAATGAATCAAAGCTTCCCATGTAGATAAAAATAAAATCTATATGAAACTAATTTTTAAAAATTTTAATTTAAAGTTTTTGTGAGGATTTGTTTCTGCCCGCCGAACTAAAATTTGGATTTTTTGTGCCATAACTATTGCTCCCGGGCACCGATTGAAATAAAAATTAAATTTTCAGAAAGCTAAAGTGATTCTCTATCTTCAAAAAAAAATTCAGAAAAGCACGACAAATATTGAGACCGTAGGAGCCTGCCCAAAATCCATTTTGTCCCCTGAGGGGACAATGAGACTTTAGGGGTTAAATTGCATTCAAGCAACTCCCTCCCAAACATTTGGATGAAAATGTAGTAATTTTCATGTAATAGGCCTCCTTAAAATCTTCCCAATTAACCATATAAGGACGTGGTCCCATATGACTAAGGTTGTTACCCAATTATTCCAATTATTAGAGCAATAGATTCATTCTTTGTTTCTTTGTTTCTACAATGAAGACATCCATCAAACCTTTTAGGTTTGTAGCGGTCTTACAAGATTAACCCCTAAAGTCCCATTGTTCCTTTAGAGGACAAAATGGATTTTGGGCAGGCTCCTATAGTTTCATTATATGTTGGAATTTTTTGAAACTTTTTGTGAAGATAGAAAAACACATGGTTTCCAGGAGTATAACTTTTATTTCAATCAGTGCCCATGAACAAAAGTTAAGCCCAAATTTTAGTTTTGCAAGCAAAAAAACACCCACAAAAAGTTTAGAATAAAATTTAAAAAAAATTTCCTCATGTATTGTATTTTCATCTATGTAGGAAACTTTGATTCATTCCATTTAGATTTGTCATGTGAAAGTTATAAACAATCTCTTTTCGGGGGCAATCAAAGCATCTTCTTCAAAAAATAATTTGTAAGATTTATTTTTAAATGTAATTTTTACAATTTTAAAAATAAAAGTTCACAAGGTTAAGATTTTTTGTTGCAACAATTTCACCATTGAGATTAGTGTGTTTCAATTCCATCTTAGAGCTATTAACGATTTAGTTTTTCCTTCAATCTTGAGCCTACTTCTATTTAATAAAATTTTAATGAATAAAAATTAAAGTTAAAAAAACAAACTTTTTTTGATAGATTCTAAACTCAATCTTTAATATAAAAATTAGAAATTCAAAATCATTAGTGCAAAAACTTTAAGTTGAAAAGATCCAAAGCCAAAATTCTAGTCAAGCAAGGTGCAAAATTCTTTATTTTCTTTACTTTAACCCTTAAAGTTCTTTGACTATGTTTCACCAAAAAACACTCAAAATGGGCCGTTTTGATGGCAAAGACCCCAAAAATTAAAAATTAAATCTAGTTGCATCTAACCGTAAGATCTAATGGTAGATTATTACATTATGTTGTCAATAAGAAAATTGAACGTTTTCATTGCACAAATTGCGAGATTATTGCATTTGAAGTTGAAAAAAATGTTTTTGGGGGACATCCAAATTTCGGGCAGCTTTGATTTGGGGAGGCTTTTGCACAAGTTAAATTCAATTTTTTTCTTGAATTGTTTTTGCTCTCTTTTTGTGACAAAGTTGGTTGCATGTTCAAAAAATTTCACAACATTTCAAATCGGAGAACATGTACCAAAAATTTCCATAAGGAACTAGCTTCAAGAAAAGTCTCATACAAAGCCCTCTTCTCAACAATTTATGGCTTGCACATAAAGTCATTTCTTCAAAATATGAACAATAGTTTTAGATTTCAGCTAAATCTACATGGAGGGAAAAAATATAATTGCCCAAAATATCAAATTTTGGTAGGCTTAATCAATCTATGTCAAAGCTAAAAGAAAGGGCAATTTGGCATATTGGTCTGGGCTTATTATAGGACTATAGGAGGAGGTTGAGTCAGAGTTAGCTAAGCCTGACTCATCTTGAATTACTGACATTGAGTTTGAAAATGTTCCCCTTTCCTTTGATTTTAAAGATGTCCTTGTTCCATGAACTAAAATTTTAGGATATTCGGCATTAAATTTCAAGGGAATCAAAATATTTGGTAGCTATTTTGGGCCATAGCTTCTAAAACTACTTATTTTGAATGCTTAAAGATGTGTAGAGAAGATCTTTATACAAGTGGGGTGGTATGGAGTAAAACAACCCATGTGGAATATATAAATTAGAATTACTAAGAGCTCAATTGCTCATAGTTATGTAAAAAGTAGAAATTGTGTTCAAATTAGAATTTTAGGCCTCATTTTTGCATAGAAGAATAAAAAATTTAAAGAAACTTTGACTAAAAAAAATTGGAAAGTTTAGTTAAGTTTCGTTTCCAAAAACCCGTTTATGATTTCAAGTCTCCAGTCAAAAGTTATGGACAAATTTCAGAGAGGGATTGGAAGGAACATTTTTTTTTACATTTTCAAACATTCTCTTTGAATTTTATCCAAACGGATTTTTGGAGATGAAATTTAGCTTGATTTCCCAATTTTTTTTAATTCAAATATTTTTGGAAAAATTTATTCCACTATGCCCAAATGAGGTCTGAAATTCTACTTTGAACACAATTTCTAAGTTGTGACAGTGAGTGGTTAAGCTCTCACCTTGTTCAAATCATCCCATATCCTTTGAAAATTCATGATGGACAATACATTTCATTATAAAAGCAACCTCTCCTCCCTACACACCTATGAATGCCAATGAATCAAATGCTTCATTTTGCCACCGTAATTTTTTGGGATGGTAGTTCTTCAAATGACAAATTTGTAATTGACTCAATGAATTCTTTTGGTGTTTAATTTTCTTAATTTTCAAATGTGGTAGTTAGAAGTATCTGCCATGTTACGCCAAAGGAAGCTATAGACTAATTGCCTCCCTACCACCACCTCTTTGTACATTGTGACAAATTTATGAGCTTAAAAAAATGTCAATGAAGTCTGTCCATGGCCTTGCCCAAGTTCTTTCGGGCATGGTATTGCAATTTTTGCTCTAGTGTATATAACCTTGTCCATGTTGCCCCTTGTCCATTGAAAACAACATTTTTTCCGATAACTTCTCATGTACAAATTCAAATGAATTTTTTTTGGTGGAACAACAAGGTATTCCTTGTCTCTACATCTACAAAAAAATTTAAAAAATATATTGAACTTTTCTGTTTGTAGTGAGTTGCTCAAAATTGCTATGTTGCCAAAAAACGCAGTTTGGTCCTTTAGGGATTAAATGTAAATATCTTACAATCTACACTGTTAAAGTTTTTGAAATTTCCTCCACAAATTCTTACACTAGTCTAGTTTAAGATCTTGTGGTTAGATATGAATTTTTTTTTTAAATTAATTTGCTCTTTGCGATAAAAATGGCAGTTTTGAGTGGTTTTCAATGAAAAAAACATTTGGAATTTTAGGGATTAAAGGACACAAAATGTCTTCTCTAGCATTTATGGTTACCCTACCAAAATTGGTCCTTTGATCACACATATACATTCATTTTTTAGAAGTGAAATCACATCTTCTATAAGCCGTAGAATTTTCAATTTTTGTGATTTTGTGCCTTTTTGTTATAATGCCGCTATTATGGCAAGACCCATTTTCCAACCTAGAGCTTCAAGTGGCGGACCTTTTCCAACAACTAGCTCCTTAAGGATCCATTTTGCATTCTTGAAAAGGGAACCCCCACAGTGAAGAAAATCATCTTGTATAGCTCTTTAGCCAACCTGTATCCTTGAATTAACTTATAAGTCCCTTCAAGGTATGTAGTGAAGCATAATACCCTCCTAGCATGGGGAGGACCATTGCTTGGTTGTACAATGTTACAGGCTGTTTTCAAGTTTTGGGGTTTGGTCACACACTTGGTGATACAGGAAGTGCAGTTGCTAGGTAGCAATTAATTTTCCAAATTTTTTGTGAATCAGAAGAAAAAATGGAAGAAGACGGTCTGCTTCAAGGGTTCCATGCTTCTCTCCAAATAGTTTTTTGGCTTATCATGGTAATTTTCTTAAGCAAATGAGTTATGCAATTTGAGTGGGCTTTGTCTTTTTTAGCCGTGGCATAGAATTTATATATGGTTTAGCCGATGAAATACATAGTATGTAGCTTAAACGTGGTGCATTATACATTTGTTTTAGAGTTTGCAAGATGCTACTAATTGATAGGGCAGAGTAGAATGGAGGTTAACACGCACTCTACTGAATAGCTTTGAAGATACTGAAAGTGAATAAAACTCCAAGGTTTGGGGTTACTTCATTTATCATAAAACTGCTTGAAAGTTTATCATTTACATATGTTGACTAGTAAGCTAAGCCCACCAGATTGATGGATTCTATATATTATCTCATAGTTGCCGTATTGTCGTCAAAACTTGTGCATATACTTTGAATTGTGACTAGTAAGATACCCAAGGAAATAAGTTTTTATTAATTTTGGTTTAGGTTATTAGAGTCTTACGCAAGTCAAGCCTTAGCTAAAGCCATTCTTCAATAAATCATGTAACCATGTAAAAATAAAAATAATAAATAACAAAAAAATCATGTAATCAAGTGAAGTATCTTTTCTACCAGAGCTTGTGGACAAGGATGTAGTAGAATAGGGTCAAATAAGGTAATTGCACCAAGAATCACACAAATGAGCTCTTTGGCATGACCAACATCCTCTAGAAAATGAACAATAACTTTTGTATACAGGTGAAGGACTATCGGAATCAATTATCCACAATTTTGGATGCACTATAAATTAGTTACAAATTTTCAAAGATGCAAGGTGGAGAGTGCTAAAAGTGTCATGCAGGTGATGCCAAAATCCATTTGATGCACATGAAGAAATGACACTGGTAGTATCATAACATGTCATAGAGAAGAAGTTATAACAATAGAAAATGTACCCAAAATCGACCACTTGTAAGCTGTTGCCACCTCCAAAGTACTATAAATAAAGCTGCACACTACTCAAAATGGGCCCCAACTCCACCTTACACTTGTCTTTGTAGTGTGCATCATTTTAGATATCCTCCTTATTCATTTTTTCTTCAAAGCCAAAATCCATTTGATGCACATGAAGAAATGACATTGGTAGCATCATAACATGTCATAGAGAAGAAGTTATAACAACAAAGAATGTACCCAAAATCGACCACTTGTAAGCTGTTGCCACCTCCAAAATATTGTAAATAGAGTTGCACACTACTCAAAGTGGGCCCCAACTCCACCTTATTCTTGTCCTTGTAGTGTGCACCATTTTAGGTATCCTTCCTATTCATTTTTTCTTCAAAAACAGGGTTTGATTTTCAGGAGTGGTCCATTTTAGGTGTAGTCACCTTAATCTTACAAACTGCCTATGCCCTATTGTGCCATTCAAAGAATATTGCATAAAATTGAATACAATTGACATTTTATTTCTTGCTAAATTAACATTCACTTCTTACCGATTCCAATCAAGCATACCAAATCTGAGTTTCAAAAAGGAAAAATTCTATTAGGAAAAAATTCAATAACATGTAGGAAACACACATACACACATCTTTCATGTTAAAAACACTCCATGAAGTAACAAAAATAGGATCTATAAAAAGTTGAATGTGAGGTGGCACATGACTAAAACTTGGTAAAATACACTTGGCTCTATATTTTTATGGTTAATGGCCCTACAAAAATGGGCCTTTGACCACATACATTCAACCGTTTCACACATGAAATCACGCCTTCTATAACCCCTAAAGGCCCAAGGCCTTTTTTCTGCCAAAAAACACTAAAAACTGCCATTTCTATAGCAAACAGTAAAAAAAATTGAAAAATGTTTTTTTTGCACATCTAACCGTAGGATCTTACACCTAACTAGTATGAGAATGTGTGGAAAAAATTTCAGAATTTTTGACCGCTCATATGCAAGATATCTGCGTTTAAAGTGGAGAAAACAAGTATTTGAGCACATTGCGGGATTGGATTTTTTGACTTTGAACATTTTTAACTTAAAATTTTGCACTACAGAGTTTTGAGCTTTAAATCTTTAAGGTGGAGAACTGAGTTGAGAGTCTAGGGGAACAAGAAAATATTCAAAAAAACTTAATTATCATTCCTAAAAAAATTGTTAAGTAGAAGTAGGTACGAGATAGAAGGAAAATCTAAAATATTCATATATTTTAGATGGAATTAAAATACACTAATCCCAATGGCGAGATTGTTCTAGCCAGTAAAATAAACCATGATATTTTTTTTTTTTTTAAATTGCAAAAATAGCATTTAGAAATGAATCCTACAAGTTATTTTTTTCAAGAGATGCTCTAACTGCCCGAAAAACAAGAATGTCCATAACTTCCTCATAACAAATCCAAATGAAATGAATCAAAGCTTTCCAGATAGACAGAAATATAATCTATGAGAAAAAAATATTAAAAAAAATTCAAAATTTTGCAAATTTTTTTTGCTGCCCCCCGTCCCCATGCATTCCAAGAAATGGCATAACTGTTGTTCCCAGGCACCGATTGTGAAAAAAATTATGTCCCCACGTAGGTCTTTCCATTCTCCACCTCCATTAAAATTTTCAGAAAATATTACAAACGTGGTTGCAAAAAGGTACATGACCAAAATCGCATTTGTCCCCCGAAGGGACAATGGGCTTTTAGGGGATAAATCATAGAATTTTCAGATATTTTTGAGAAACTTAAACGTATCATGAGTTTTTAAATAAAGTATTAAAACTTTTTTTACTAGAAACAAAAAATTCTTAATCCCTAAATTGCACGGGATACTTCAAGATTTTATGATTCCATATTAAAATACTGCTTGAAAGATAAAGTTAATAAAACTCTTGGAATTCAAATTGTCTACCATAAGTCACATCTCTATATCAATGAAATGTCCCCTTACTCTGATCAATAATTTTATGTCATATAAATAAACTTAAATTAATAACCATTTCAAATTTTGATTATACATTAACTCCTAAAGGACCAATGCATTTTCTCGCTTGAAAACCACTCAAAACTACCATATCTGTTGTGATCATCCAAGAAACCATTTTTTTTAGAATCTAACAATAGGACCTTGTACTTAACTTGTCTCACATCATGTGGTAAAAATTTCATGAAGTTTGACCATACAAATTGGAAAATATTAGCATTCAAAGTTTTATGAATGTTGGCCTCCAATTTCAAATGACTTTGACTACCATTTGTGGTATATTTTTGCACTACAAACCATGAATAAATTTTTTATTTATTCAACATTTGATTTGAGAGTCGGGGAGGGGTGGAACTTGATTTTTATTCATTCAAAAATTGTTAAGTAGAAGTAGGTCCAAGATTGAACGAAACACTAAATTGTTAACAGCTCTAAGATGGAATTGAAACACCATAATCCCAATTGTGAGATTGTTTTTGCAAAAAAACTTAATCCTGTAAAAAAAATTGATTTTTTTTAAAAGTCGCATTCAAAAATGAGTTTTTAAAGTAATTTATTGAACAGGATGCTTCAATTGCCCGAAAAACGAGATTGTCCATAATTTTTTCATTATTAATATAAATAGAAAGAATCAAAGCTTTAAATGTAGAAAAAAAAAGTAATCTTTGAGAGAAAAAATAAAAAATAAAAAATATTCAATTTTTTCAATTTTTTTGTTCTACTTGGCAAATTGCTTTTAAGATTTGGGGTTGCATCACTTTTGCTCCTGGGCACTGATGGAAATAATAAATATATTTTTAAAAAGCTAATGTAATTTCCTATTTGCAAAAAATATTTCAAAAAATAATGTCAAAAATTGAGGTCATACAATCCTGCCCAAAATCCCAAGTGTCCCCCAAGGGGACTTTGGTCCTTTACAAATTAGATTTTGATATTTTTCTAATGATTTGTAATAAGATTGAAATTCACAACTCTAATTGTAATAATTTTTCAAATTAGTTTTTACTTTCAATGTAAAATTATGTATTATAAGGACTTCATTATTTAAAAAGTTATAGAATACTTTTTTTTTAAATGCATTGAATATTTGTACAAAAGGATTTTCAAATTCCATGCGGTAAAATGTTCGACAATTAGCATGTTCTTTAAGAAAAATTTGAATGGATGAATTATCAACTCCAAATGGCTAAAATCATACTTTTTCCATCTATCATCCTCTTTTTGGATACTTTGACCTTGAGGGGTTAAGAAATAAGAAATTTTCCTCTAAGAGTTCACTCCATGTTCATTTTTCATACTATAGGCAAATCAAAGCCTTAGAAAGGCCATGTACAAGTCTTGGCAAAGGCCTTGGAATATGTTCATTTTCTATTCTACACTCACATTGTAACAAAACCTACATATTGAACTCCAAATGATCTCTATAATACTTCAATTATCTCACATCACAAAATGAGTTGTTAATGTGAATGACTAGCACGTGAGATGTGCTATCAAACGACAAGCAAATAGTGAGCACAACATACAAATAATGAAAGAATTGTTCGTTTGTGGACACAAAAGTGCAAAGCACCAAACAAAGAGGTACATAAGCAAACCCAACGAAGCAAAGATGAAGCCCAATTGTCAATCTCTTTTTCAACATTTGTGATAAACTTGAATATTTTAGAACAAAATGCCAATTGCAAAGTCTTCACCTAATAATCCCTAATGGTTTAGCTTGCAGGTCTCTACTTTTTATATATTTTGCTATGTGCAATACGGATGCTTGTAATAAAATTAGATGTATTCTATTGCCTCTTATATATTTTGTGTTTGTAGCATGCGTAATGATCAAGTAATGTCCTAAGAAAATTCATCAATTTTTTACCCCCCCTCTTTTTGCTATAAAACATTATATAGGCAGAATAAAATACCTCAAATTAGAAACCAAGAACATATTCCTCTCATGCACAATAGAGCATTTCCGTGCCTTACAAAATGCCCCTATAGTTCTATTTTTTGAAGGTGAATAGAAGATGATCTTCTTTTCATACATGCCACTCCATGCTAAAGTGGATGGCTTGTAGAATCAAATCAATTTTCCAACTCATCGGACCCCTCATATGCCCTCTTCGTAATTTCAGCCTTTCAACCCCTTTAGGCTTCAAGACTCCCACCAATTGTGGCTCATCTTCATGAACACCAATAGCCATTCCTTACAAGTTATGCGCAAGGACAATGACCATCCTTTGTGGTCACTCCCCATACATGTGGCTCCAACTTGCTCAAGAGGTCCACACCATTAGGAAAAAAATGAGCCTTTAGGTGGGCCATCAGACATTGACAAAGCTATTAATAGTAGAATAGGGAACCTATAAAATGTGTCAGATCTGTATTGTCAGCTTTGGGGAATTTTGCAAAATGCAATTGGATTTTGTTCCCACAGACATTGACAAACTAGTTGTTAGACATTGACAAACTAGCCCCTAGGTTGAACAAGTATATTCAAAGAAGAATCTAAAAATAAACAATTTAAACTTGCTTGTACACTAGTCCATTTCTGCCACTTTTTCACAAGATTCCACATCAAACAATTCAAAATGTCTAGTATTATTATAATTCTCTAATTGCACCGCTCTATGCTTTTGAATGCCAATTGAGCGGAAATAAGGGAATATACTTTTCAATCATATTTGTGCACTTTTTCATCTAAATCTGGCAACTTCATCCATATTTTAAATAAAATTGAAAAATTTGTGGCAAAAGAAGACTACTTTTATTTGGCAAATAGTAGAGATTTATTTTGAAATAGTGCAATTTGGCCCCATGGTGCCAAAAAAAAAGACTAGCCCCAACCAAGTGTGAGTGTAGAATATGAATATTGTCTTAGAAAAACAACAAGGGGGCATTGAACAATGGAGATGCAAAGTCTCCAAAAAACACATTTTTTCAATATACAAATATCAATGGAAGTTATCCCAAAATCTCATTGCTAACATAGTTCACCAATACATAGTCTCTCAAATGTTAGGGATTTTGCATTTCCACCTTGAGAGAGGACAAAGTACATCTCTTGAGGCATTTGGGGCCTAACCCTTAAGAGATTGACGTGGATGAGGAATGTTTTCAAGAGCTTAGTCTGGAAGCTTTGCAAAATGGTAGATGAAGGACTTCCAAGCATGCAAGCCAATGTAAAAATAATTTTTACATTCCTCCTCCTTCAAGGATCCCCTAGAATTGAAAATCCCAAATCCTTTTTTCCACTCTATTCCATTTTTGCATTGAATATGGCTTTCCAAACACTTCATTGGGGCTACAAATTCAAAGCAATATGCATTGTTTTCTTTTGAAATCTTGACCAAATTTTAGGGGGTCTAGCAACAAGACCTGTGTCCCACTTCAAAGAGATTTTTTATTCCTCTTTGGGCTACATGCCAAACAAGGGAATTTCATTTAAAGGTTAAAGATCCAAGTATATCATTGGAAGGGTAAAAAATTATTGTGACAAGACTTTGCTCTAGAGCAATGTGTTCATCATCATAAATGTGGAGTTCAAAGCATTTAGATGATAACTTGGAAGTGAGTAGTTGAAAATCCATTGAAAATAGCTTCCAATTTCTTCATGTTGATGACCTTTTGTGCCTTCTTTGATTCCTTTTCCAACTACTACCAATTTAACCCTAAAATGATCGGCATATGACTATGAAATTCACTTGAACTTCAAACTCTATTACTATAGATTTTCTAATTTGGGGATTATTGAGATAACCACACCTATTTGCATCCAAAGATTGAACAATCGAGCATTGTTTCTATGTGGAACGCATTCAAATCTTTTTCAATTTACTTATCATTTTATTTGTTAAAATTGTATGAAACATTGTTTCACCTCGCTTTATTTACTTATAATTCTTACCATTGTTTTAAATTTAGACATTTTACAAGTTTATTATCGTTTTGAAAGTCATTCTTACATATTTCATATAAGAGTTATTATATTTGTAAACCTCTATTTTATTCAATCTCTTGTTTATTTTTTTGACCATTGTTTTTGTGATCATTTTGATTATTAATGCTCTTGGTGTGCTACAATGACTTGGATATACATTTGTCTTCATTGTTTCCTTGAAGTCCATATTTATAAATAATCCATGAATGGATGAGTATGACAAATATATACAATGTAGAATTCAATCATACACAATTGGTGTAATGATCTCACTTTAGTGGCTTCAAATGCTCATTTGAATTTCAAATACTTCCATATAGAAATTAGGGAATTTTCAACAATATTTGGACTTGCTATAGTGCAAATATTGTTTTCATGATATTATGTATAATAAATGAAGAACCACTTTGAAATTCAAATTAAGGTAGTTTTCAATTTAATTAAAGGAAAACATTGAAATAAGCATTTTGCTCAAGTGAAATGATGACAATTTTGTTTGCATTTGAATCTTAGTTATTAAATATTGTTACATTGTAGCCTTAACTTAATGAAATTCTCAATATTCCCGTGTCTTTGGTTTCTCATACTCCTTGATCTTGACCATTAACAACTTAGGAGTGGACATTCTCTACATTATAATTCTTTGTAGAGCACCATATGTTGTAGATAACCATGAACTACAAGAATCACTAAATTTGCTCCACCATGAATTGAAAAATGCTCAAAATGTTGTGAAATTTTAGATAAGCATTTTCAACTCTCTCGTCTTTCACTAAACACAAAAGGTTATCATTTCAAAATATTCTCAATAAGAAATGCTCCTTCAAAGTACACTACTGTACGTGTTTTCTTGTTAACCCAAATAAAACTTCAAACTTAAATATCTACAAAACTATGCAATCAAATAATCTGAATTTTTTTGAGGTGCTCATTCTCAATGCAAACTTCATGATCCTAAGGTTACATTCTATTCAATCTCAAGAAAAATGATGAAATTATTTGAGGTGCTCACTCTCAATATAAACTTCACGATCCTATAGGTTACATTCTATCCAATCCAACATCAAATCTCAAGAAAAATCAAGCAAACAAATTGGTCAAGTCCTTGGCAGTTTGGGCCCATTTTGAAATTACACCCCCCTTGGCCCTAGGGGTTATTAGGGGTTAAATACTAGGGCTTAGTTTCAAGAGAACACCCAAACCTGTCTAATCTAGAGTTTAGACACCCAATCAAAACCACAGCCGGCCCTTGGAGGCATACCGCTGAGCCATGAAGAAAAATCGACGACTTTGTAGAGAAGCCAAGTAAATCAGTAAAAATGTCAGTGGAACATCTCAAAGAATAATGACTCTAAACTACAATAGAACCTCTCTAAGTCAATAAAGTGGTGTGAGGAAGTATTTATTGCTGGTCCCAACTTAACAGTATGAACCACATACAAACATGATGACCCTCTCTAATGTAATAACCTCTCTAATTCAATGTGAGACCGGTCCCAACTCTATTAGTTTAGAGAGGTTCTACTGTAACTGAAGATATGCCTATATCCTTCCCATTGTAGATTAATTAGCTCCAACAACTGTAGGATCTCGTCCACTATTTGAATTACACTAATTAATTAGACCCTGTCTGTCTGGAAAAAAACATGGTGACAGCTAGCACGGGGTCTGACTAGCTAGTGTGTGGAGGACGTAGTTGAGATCGAGAGGAGATTCAAGCCCACAAGCTCATTGAGCTCAACCAAGAATTTGAGCATAAAAATAGTACACTAAATAGGGTATTTAGTGTTGGATTACATTTAGTGTAATTACCACCCTACTTGACCCTACACTAAATGTCAATTTTAGGATGATTAGTATAGTGCTAAACTTCAATGCACCGCCTTTGTGTTGTCTTCAGTTTTGTCATCTCCTTCCTTGGACTTCTTCCCTGGACTTCCTTTGCAATCTGCTTTTGTGGCCTTACCTTGTATGTTGCCTTTTGGGCCTCTCTTCCATTCCGACTTGGTTACCTTACCTACGGCTTGGCTTCTTCTCCTCTATTGCTCTCCCGCTTCTCCGCACTTAGAATTCCTTGAGTGAGTGAATTTTTTTTTGGGGGGTGGTTTATACTCCGGCATTCCCGCCTCCCGTGAGCGGTTTGAATTTCCCGCCTATTCCCACTCCCGATCGCTCCTTGTTGTGGCAATTTCATCCAGGTTTGTTTTCCCCTGTTCATTGATCCGTCGACCTTTTTTTTTTTTTACTCATCTTCCCAGTGACCTGTCGATGTGTTTTTTTAGGCTGATCTTTTGCTTCCCATTTTAGGAATCCGCCATGGCCGACGCCCCACCACGCAATTCCACACCCCGACGCTTACAACAAGTTTCTACAATTGGTGTTCGCAAACGCATCATCACTTGGATGGTTCAAGATGAACTTGTGCACGGCTTTCCTGGGCTCTACATTTGCACAATCAATACATTTCCCGAGCATTTTCGAGCTCAAAGGAGTGCCAACCTTGTTCGCGCTTCCCGTTGGTGGGCTCAACGTCAACAATTTTGCAATGAAGGAGAGGCGAACAACACATCTCCACCACTTTTATGCAGTAGGAGCCGGGATGGTAGGCGAAAACAAGTCCGCACAAAGGCAGCTCTTGGTCGTGGGCCCAAGCGAGCTAAATCGGTACTTTGGATCTACCCTATACTTTTGGATGCATTTGACAGATTTAGAAAAGCTGGGGTCAAATTTTCATCCAAATTACTCATTGAGCTGGCTATGACCATCTTATTAGATCCTACCTCTCCATATACAACCAAATCTCGTGATCCAAAGGACGATGTCCTACTCACGGCCAAGTTGACCTCAAGTTCAACAATTTATGCATGTGTACAACATTGTTTTGTTGTCACAAAGGGGACGATTGTCTTGTAGTCCCGAGAAGGAAATACAAATTGAGAGGGCAACAGCTTACCATCTAGGTGTGTTGCAAAGAGGGTTCCAAGCCAGTGTTTTTGATGAAAATGTCATGGAAAACATTGACGAAACTCATTTTGTTGTAAATTTAGACAATGGTCGGACATTGGGATTTAGAGGAGACACAAGTGTCAAGTATGCCGAAGTGGTTTCGGGGGGAGATTCTATGACCATGGTCATTAGAATTTCCGGGGGGCGTAGATCAATGATTGAAGCCCCTATGCTGATTTTTACCAATTCCAGCAGCAGTTACCCTATTTGGGGCTTGGAAGACAATATTCCAGGAGTATGTTACAGATTTAGGCCTAAGGGCTGGATGGACCAAGTACTTTTTGCTAAATTTTTTGTTGAACCCCGAGCCTTCCAAGCTGATGTTCATGGCCGTACAAAAGTCATTTGGGTTGACAATTGTACATGCCATAGTATGACCCCAGCATTATCGGCTGTTTTGGAAGCAAAACAGGTCATTCTTAGGTATTTGCCACCTTGTTCTACACATTTGTGTCAACCGGCGGATACATTCATCATTTCCAAGGTCAAGGATGCTTGGACCAAGCGATGGGAAGCAAAAAAGGCCGAGCTCATTGCAACCAATGCTTGGCAAAATACTCCTCGGGTTGATGGACAGTGGTTAAGAAAACTCACAAATCCAGGAAAAAGATTTTTCCTACAGCTGGCTGCGGATAGCATTGAAGATGTGAACAAAGAGGTAGATTGTGATAATTTGTCATATGCTAGGAAAGCTATGATTAGATCGGGTATGGCTTTGGGTGTTGATGGCACTTGGAGTGTCAATCAACTTTTTCCACATTTGCAGGAAATTATAGCCAAGCATAAACCATACTTCCATGGACAACAAGTTCCAGCCCAAGTATGAAATCTGTATTTTTTTTGCTCTAAATATTAAATTTTTTTCCCTTATTTGATATTCAAAGACTTCTTTTATTGCACATGTTTTCCACATTTTCTACTCCTTCCATCATTTCCAAGTCTTTAATCTTTTTCTTTCCAAATTATTTTTTTACCTTCTAACACTAAATGTAAACCTCTTCATATTTCAGATTTACCATAGAGTACATTTAGTGTTAGAAATTACATTTAGTGTTACTTACTTTAGTAGGGTACATGATATTTAGTGTCATGGTTCGCAAATAGTGTTACCAACACTAAATACCCTATTTAGTGTACTTGGGGTGTCCCAGACCAAGTGGAAGGCCTGCTCATTCCAGATCAATGCCCCAACAAAACACCTGCGTAATTTTAGGCCGGCCGGGTGTGGCCTCATGTCCGCTTCTCTGTGCTGTGTCTTGGAGGTGCTCTCTTCCGTCAGCTTTGCTTGTTGTGTGCTGTCTTGTCTTGTGTCTTGTCCCCTGCCAGGCCACTTGTGGCTGGCTGGTTTGTATTTTTCTCCCCTGCAATGAAATTCCGTTTCATTTGTGTAAAAAAAAAAAAACACCTGCGTAATCAAAGAGTCACCCGAAATGCCGCCCAACAGCTGAATTGGTCACAAATTAAAACGAGTGATCAATCAACGCTTCACTAGTGTGGTAAATGGGCGAGTGTGATATCTAGTGAAGCTGCTGCTGTGTGTGTTGGGATTAATTAAGTATTGGAAGTGTTGCGGTCGGCGACAGGGCAGAGCTTCAAGTCTACACGGTGAACGGCCTTTAATTGTGATTGTTGGCTTTTGGATTGACATTGCAAAATGACGTTCCTGGCTGTTGCTATGTTGCTTCCACAGCCGGGGTGGTGAATGGGGTGATTGCATGAAACACCTGCCAATTTTGTTGCATTTTACAGTACTCATGCCTTTTTTTCCAGGAGTACTTTAAAATTAGAAAAAAAAATTTAAAATTTAAAAAAAAAATATGGCCAATGTATACACCTATAAGATGAAGGTAATCACCAAAGGAAAATCATAGAAAAATTCTCTAAGTAGGAGAACTAGAAAAGTGCCAAATCTCAAGAAAATATGTATTTTGAAGTTTTAATTAGGAAAAAATAGGAAAAACATTAAATGAAGAAAATAAAAACTGGACATTTGCAACAAGTCTATAGAGATGGTCATTTACCAAAAAACCCATCAAAATAAGTTTTTACATGTTTCAAAATGCAAGCAAAAAGAGGCTCACTTTGTGGACTTCTATACTACATATACTTAATTATTTTTAGAAATCCTTTGAATAGTAGCTAGAAATATACTATAAGACCACCTCCTCCAAATTTCAGCTCCAAATTCATTTATTTGGGTACTACTTTAAAAAAAATAAAAAAAATTGGCAAGTGACATATAATTGGGGGCTATTTTTGGATAGTAAAACTTTTTTTTTTAAATTTCAAAAAATTAGACAAGGTGTATAATAGTCATGAGTACCTTGTCTATGAATTTTGAGTCATTTGAAGTCAGAACGCAAAAGTTATGGCCAAAAAACAAATCAAAACGCAAGATGTGACAAAGAATGCTACTACCCCAATTGGCGCTACTTCAACAAAGTGTGCAGCAGAGAAGGAAGTGCATCAGGAAAGTACCCCCGTATTACAACAATACTGATGCAATATAGTTTCAATGGTTACGCAATATACTATAAAAAAACATATTGTTGCAATACTATCTTAGTACTACAATAGTATAATTTCAATAAAAAAATGTATCATTATTGAAATTGTATTGTTGCAGTACTGAGGTATTATGGCAACAATACTTTTTCAATACTATATTGCGTAACCATTGAAAGTATACTACATCAATACTGTTGCAATTAGGGAATTTTTCCCGATGTGTAATGGAGAGCAGGGATGAACATGGAGGACAAAGATTTCTTGACAACATCGATTGTACCTAAGGTAGAAGCACCAGTTGTCAACCACGCCCAGTACCCAACCTGTAGGCGTACAATATTTCCAACCAAGGCTGGAACAAATTTCCAAGGGAAGCTCGGATTGTATTTTGTTGGTCCTTTTCAAGGTTGGGATTACTAACGTTATGACACATGTCTCGGAATAGTGAGCAAGAAAGTAAGAAGTAATGAGCAGGAAAGTAGTTCTTGAATTATCGAAATTGGAAGACTCTAGAGAGTGGCTACTAGTGAAATGCACTTTATGGTTCCCAAAATTCACTGTAAATTCATTTTTGGGAATAAAATTCTTAAAATTTTGTAATCCCCATATTCCCTATCTTCCTACATGGGAACAATATCCACCACCTCTTACTGCGCACAATCTGCTCCGAAATTCCTTAAAAGATCGACTACTGGTGCTTCTACCTTAGTGACTGGGGGCAGGTGTAGAATGTAATCGTTTGACACCCAGCTGTGCCAGCGCACTTGTTTTTCTGCCG
Organism: Pseudisothecium myosuroides; assembly: GCA_951799445.1. Lineage (NCBI taxonomy): Eukaryota > Viridiplantae > Streptophyta > Bryopsida > Hypnales > Lembophyllaceae > Pseudisothecium > Pseudisothecium myosuroides. The sequence continues at coordinate 4,064,577 of OX637288.1, read as the reverse complement.
CATATGCTGGCGTTATTTCGTGCTCCCAGTTCTATGCTTTCAAGAGTCAATGTGCGTTCTACTTGTCAATGTTGAGTTCTTTAACACCTCATTGAATTTGGTTTGCAGGAGAATATTAAGAGATGCAATTGCATTACTTAGGACCCTCCTCGTTCAAGGCAAGGGGTGTTGGCCTTGAAGGCCTTGAAGCTATCAGATCGAAAGTTTCATGGAGCTCTACCGCACACAAACTTTGCTTAAGGAGAAGTGAGTGTGGTCAATTGACAATCTTTGTGTAGAACCTTGCACTTAGTTTTTTATTTGCAGGAAATCTTCGTTGCAGTTCGTAATAACTCAAGACGCTTTTTGACGAGAGTGTGTTCTACAATTTTAATTGCATGAAAGCTGAGGGGAGAAGAATTTGTCGAGGAAAAGATATTTTTGAGGAGATTCCTGTTAGTCTTCAAAGTCACTTGACTTGTGAGTGCGTTTGAAATTAATCATATTGCATTTGAACTTCGGATTTGATTTTTGTTTTAATTTGTTTTCATGGCAGGTGAAGCTCTCCAACTTGGGGCTCGTTAGCTCCTAAACTGGAATGAATGGGTTGTTCGTTGATTCGATCGATGGAGCTCTTAGTTATGCTTTGAAGAATAACTGTCCTTTTCACTGTCTGACAATCCTTTGATGGAAAGGAATTTGGAATTTTTGATCGTGTATGGACGATCTTTCTATATATGGAGCAGTAGAAGGTATCAGCTGAGGGTTGTATGAAGGGTGCATCTGCTAGTGCATCTGGACACAACGTTACACAGCAGTGCTACTCGTTGCAACAATGAATGGCTAGCACATATCTGGGTATGATCTACAGTATTATGGACTTCATGTCTATAGTTGTAGCCGAAGAGAAAAAGGCTAATCAATCATTTTTTTTGGATGTGCGCAGTTCCAGTACTATTATCAATAACTTACTATCTGTCAAGGCAACAAACACAGCAACAAGACTGGTTGCAAAAAGAGAAGGAATAATTCGCTTTCGAAATTCCATTGATGGTTTATAAATCTACAGTGAACGAACTAGAAATAGAAAGTTGACCTTCCATGGCAGTCTGTAGTTGATTGCAGTATACTTCTACCGTTAAAAAAATACGGAGTACATGACCTAATTAATTCTTGCCATTGATACATTTTGTTGCATTCCTTGAAGCTTCCCAAATGCTTTATTTTAACTCGTATACGTATGGAAGTCGTTTTCTGTCATTTTGAGTACTTCGAGGTTAATGCCTCTTGGCAAGTTTCAAAAGAAATCGATATTCGATCACATATTTTTTTAATTTCTATATCAAGTGTCTGGGGGACTTGAATTCGTGACTGTGAGGCAGTTAATTTGGTTCGGACATTGTGAAATTTATATATTTCTGCAGAACTGAGAATGATGCTAGAAGTGCTTCTGGCGAGGAGCCGCTCCCGAGAAAGAACCTAACAATCCAATTTTCAAAACTCTCCCCGAGCCAGCTTTCATGGCTTCTATGTGACAACAAACCAGATTTCGAATTCCTGCAGTCATGTGAATGGGTCCCAGCACACCGGAGGCAATATTCCATTTACCATAAGTAGCCGTCAATGAAATGAACAAAATATGTGATCAAATGCGTTCACTTGTGGGTTGTAATCTTCTTCTTTTTTTTTTTTTGACACAAATGAAACGAAATTCCATTGCAAAAAGAAAGATACAAGCCCACCAGCCACGCGTGGCCTGGCGGGGCACACAAGCCACCACACAGAGTCAAACAAACTAAAGAACAAAGAGGGGCCGGACGGAGGGAGGGCTGCAACCGGCGCAGCGCAGGGAGCGGACGCAAAGCCGCTCACGGCTGGCAAGGAGGGGTGCAGAGCTACCCGTCGAGGCCGGTGGCATTTAGGGGTGGGTTGTAATCTTTGATTCCTAAAGGAATGAGGGTGTATGCCACATAAGGTAGCAGCACCCATAATTGTCAAAATAAGGATAGTAATAAACATCTACGATAATTATAGGATCCGAGAAAAATAACGCATGTGCACTTTTGAATGTATTATTTAGATATTGTGAGAATAAGTTATGAATTTTTAACCCCTAAAATACCAAGGCATTTTCTGGCTCAGGAACCACTGAAAACTGCCATTTCTGCTGCGATCACTCCCTAAACCAAAAAAAAAAATTTAGAATCTAACCGTAGGATCTTGTACTTCACTTGTCTCAGATTATATGGTAAAAATTTCAAGAAATTTGACCGTTCCGATTGGAAGATATGAGCATTCAAAGTTGGAGAGAAAAGTTTTTTTGAACTATTTCCTGCAATTTCAGATGACTTTGACGGCCATTTGTGGATTTTTTTTGCACTACACAACATAAAGTTAAATTTTTTTATGTTGAACATTTGAGTTGAGAGTTGAGGAAAAAAATTTCAGTATTTCAAACCTTGATTTTCACACATAAAAAAATTGTTAAGTAGAAGTAGGTTCAAAATTGAACCAAACCCTAAATTGTTAATAGCTCTTAGGTGGAATTAACCCCTAAAGGACCGTTGTCCCTTCGGGGGACAAATGCGTTTTCGGGCAGGTACCTACGGGCTGAAATTTTCTTGTGATTTTTTGAAACTTTTTTTGGAGATAGAAAAACTGATTAGCTTTGTGGGAATATAATTTTTTTCACAATTGGTGCCCGGGAAAAAAAGTTATGACCAAATAAGCTCAAAACAGGGGACGGCGGGCAGCCCGGGCAGCAAAAAAAAAAGGACAAAAATTTGAATTTTTTTTTTTAATATTTTTTTTCTCATAGATTATATATTTGTCTATCCAGAAAGCTTTGATTCATTTCATTTGGATATGTTATGAAAAAGTTATGGACATTCTTTGTTTTTCGGGCAGTTAGAGCATCTTCTTGAAAAAAATAACTTGTAGGATTCATTTCTGAATGCAATCTTCCAAATTTTTCATTTTTTTTTTTTTCATGGTTTAGTTTAGTTGCTAGAACAATCTCACCATTGGGATTAGTGAATTTTAATTCCATCTAAGAGATATTAATATTTTAGATTTTCCTTCTATCTCATACCTACTTCTACTTAACAATTTTTTTAAGAATGATAATTAAGTTTTTTTGAATTTTTTTTTTTTTCCTAGACTCTCAACTAAATTCTACACTATAAATATTTAAAGCTCAAAACTCTGTAGTGAAAAAATTTTAAATTAAAAATGTTTAAAGTCAAAAGATCTAGTTCCGCAATGTGCTGAAAACCTTGTTTTTTTCACTTTAAACGCAGATATCTTGCAATCTGTGCGGTCAAAAATTCTGAAATTTTTTCCACACATTCTCATACTAGTTAGGTGTAAGATCCTACGGTTAGATTTGCAAAAAAAAAAAATTTCAATTTTTTTTACTGTTTGCTATAGAAATGGCAATTTTCAGTGTTTTTTGGCAGAAAAAAGGCCTCGGTCCTTTAGGGGTTAAAGCAACATAATCCCAACGGTGCGATTGTTCTTGCAAACAAAATTGACCTTGTCAAAAAAAAGAATTGAAATTTTTTGAAAATTGCATTCAAAAATGAATTCTATAAGGGTTTTTTTAAGATTCTTAAATTGCCCCAAAAACAAGATTGTCCATAACTTTCTCATTATGAGTCCAAATAGAATGAATCAAAGCTTCAAATGTAGACATAAACATGATCTTTGAGAAAAAAGTTTAAAAAAAAAAAAAAAAAATCATTTTTATTGTTTTTTTTTTCTGCCCAACAAACTGCTTTTCTGCTTTAGATGCCATAACTTTTGCTCTTGGGCACCGATTGAAAAAAAATTACATTTTTAGAAAGCTAATGTGATTTCCTATCTTCAAAAAAAGTTTCAAAAAATCAGGTCAAAATTTGAGGCCACACGAGGCTGCCCAAAATCTCAAGTGTCCCCCGAGGGGACTTTGGTACTTTAGGGGTTAACCCCTAAATGCCCAAGGCCTGTTTTGAGCTTCTAGGAATTTGCTCTAAATTGAACAAAAAGCCAACAATTTGATAAGTTATATCTATATTTTTTGAATTGTAACCGTACAAATTCAAACTAGACATGTTAGAGATCACATAAGAAAAGAAAACACAACAATATCACTTATAGATTGAAAGATTATAATGTTTGATCATGAGTGTGTTAAAACTAAGAAATTCTTTCAATCTTTTTTTCACATATCAAATCTAAAAAGTTGGTCACCAAAAAAATATGTGGTTAAAGGGCCTAACATGCATAACCCCAGTCACTATTTATGGCTTCTCAAAATCTACTCTACAATTTTTTTAATTGAATTTTTAATGTGATTTTTTCTCCAAGATCTAGTGTATTTGAGGCTCATTTCCAAGAGCCCTCAACACTACAGAAAGTCAAGATTACAATGGGTACCCTTGCACAAAATCTTGAATAGAAAAATCATAATCAATCATTTTCAAAATCAGATTTTTGATGCGAAGACTAGACTTCAAAAAGAATTTTACAAAAGTATAAACTACTAAAAACAGCAACTTGGTTAGGTTTTATTTAACTTCAAAGTATTAACAACACCAAAATGTGGTGCCTCGCGCATTTAGGGGTTAATACGAATCATTCTGAAATTTGCTTCCCAAGCTCCCAAGCTCCCAAGGTTGCCACAATCAATAGTTCTCTGGCGTGACCCCAGTCTCCTCCGACTACTTCACGCTGTAGCAGTTCCGATATAATATAGCTAAGGGCCGATAAGCCCAAACACCAAAGCACGGTTTTGCATTGAAAGCCACTGTTTGTATGAATTTCGAGACTGTAGCAAGTCCGATATGGATCAGTTGTGGTGGAAGCTGAGAAGCTCGCAGCAAGTGTGTGCTCTTCCGATTTTGTCGGCCTAGACAAGCATCACGTCTGTTCACCGTCGAACTTCGGAAATCGAAAGCCAATTTCGCACCATGAGCTTGTTGGCGAATTGGTGAGACGAATTCTGCGCTTGATGCGCACGGAGGAGGCAACTGGGTGAGCACAAGAAACTGTCGGAGGTTTCGGTGTTTGGGGTTCTCTTCTCGAGAACGAAATCGAGGTACTTAGGTATAATCTGATCTGTTTGTTCCCAGTCGTATTTTGTTTGTTAGTGAGTTTGCAATTGCGTCTTGCTGAAAACCATTTCAAACGAAGCCGACACGCGATTCGCAATTGTGAGAGAGGAGCCTCTTGGTGTACTGTAGAACCCTCGGTGTTTATGGCGAGGTGTTGGCAATTGTACTGCTAGAGTGAATTTTGGTATTCCCCTGTTTCCATGTTCGATTTTCTCAGCCAGTTGATCTCTGAGGCTGTGTTACAAACTCCTCGTGTGCCGAATCGACTAGCACACGTGGGATCTTTTGTCTTTCGTTTCTGATTGATCTCCAATTGAACTTGGGTTTCTTTTTCACTTGTGTTTCTCCGTTTCAGGTTTTATTCTGTGCCAAGGCCCAAGACGCACTTCCACGTAAAGAAGTTGCACTCTAACCAACTGGGCGTTGTGTCCAAGTAAGAACTCCAGCGGAAATGATGACTGAGATGGATGACGTCATGGTTCTCGAGAGCCTTCTTCCATACCCGAAGGATCTGGATAGGAGCGTTTTGGCAGCGCGAGCACGGGAGATGCAGGAAGCTGTGTCAAAAAATGGTGTTTTCGAGATTTCGGTTGTTGACTCACCAGCCTCCGGTGCCATGGAAGTTACAGAACAAGGTAAGACACATGTGCAACTTTTGCAGTATGGAATATATCTGCGATGAATACAGCCTTCTGTTGGCACTTGAATTCAATGTGCATCGATTTCATGCTCACGTGTCTTGCATTGCTATCTAAGTTTGATCCTGTGGAGCTAACTTGTTCTTGTACTCTTTTGTGCATTTTGTTTTCAGTGGTTGGGATGGAGACCTCGCCCCCTGCTCTGACGCACAGCCCGGTATGCGACGACATGCACAAGGATGGAGACGGAGCTCAAACTGAATCTGCCCAGGAGCAGGAGCTTGCTCTTTCCGCTAAGCCCAGCGAAGGAGGCACGGTCATTGAGCTGCCCTTGGAGAGTTCTTCGATTTCGTCTCTAGACTCAGGAAAGTTCAATGACATTGCAGGAGAAGGGACAGCCTTGGCCCAGAAGACGCGCAGGATCCGTCGGAAGAATTGGGGTCAGAAGGACACAGATGACGTGTTGGGAGCAGTTTGGAACACGCCAAAGTTGTGTACTCGAATGGAGCAGGGCACTGCTAGTGACTCATTTTGGGATGCCGTAGCCAAGGCGGTGCCAGGCAGGACGGGGCATGAGTGTCGAGGGAGGATGGACACTCTCAAGAGGTCATTCAGCAAAATGAAGGAATACTGTGATGGGCAGATGAAGGAGTTCAAGGATTTGAATGAGGAGGACTTTGGCAAAATGAAGGTGTCCCCTCGGTTGACGGAAGCTTGGTACGATCAGATTCGCGTTAACTGCCCACCCAAACCCAAGAAGAAATTGAAAACGAACGGAGCGGGAAGCTCACCAAAGAGCACTGGTTTCGTACCAGACACCTCCACTATGGGTAAAGCAAATGGCTTATCTTTCCCCTGTCTATCTCATGTGCTGAAGGAAGTTTGAGTCTTTCCCTACGATGTTCAATCTAGAAACTTGCGCCACATCTATTTTCGTTTGAGCTCAAACTCAAGTGCCTATAACTCAATGTCAGTAGATTCGGTGATTTCACACGAAGCAGAAATCCTAGTTCAACTGGATGTATGGTTAATGGGGCCTCTACTTTACCCTTTGGTTCGACATTTTGTGACTCTGTTATTGTTGTTGTTTTTGTTAGTGTCTGATATGGTTGAAAATGGAGTTGCAGGTCTTTGGCCACCTGTTGTGCCTGATGGGATTGACCAGGGGGAGCCCGCTGTTGCGGTATGTGCCTCACCCAATACTTGTCTGTTGATATTATTGTTGTTTTCCATGCGTGAGTGTGGTGTCATGCCATGGGTCTTTGAAGCACGAATACAAGCTTGCTAGTTGTTCGTGGAGCTACAATAGAATTAGCTTCTGTTTTCAGTCCTGAGCAGGTCAATGCCCTGAAGTTTGTGTTCTTGAGAATGAAACTTTTCTGGTCGACTTTTTGTGAGGGAGAGGTCTTTTTTTGTTTCGATCTTGAACTTTTTGTGCTTTCAATGGCTCGTTGGGGCATCATGATTTCAGTTTTGTTTTCTTCCGCACTCTTGTGGCGACTGTTTTTTTGTCTCTGCTTTTCTTCCCTGCTTCTTCTTCCTTCTCTCCGCTTCCCTTTTCTTGTCATCCCTTTTCCTCTCCTCTTCTTTGTTCCCTTTAATTGTTGTTTCATTTTTATTTTCGACTGCTTTCTTTCTTTCTTTCTTCTTTTCTTTGTTTTTGGGGATAGGGAGGAGAGAGGGTGATTGTTTTTGCAGTGGAGGCTAGAATATGGAGTCGGCATCCAGCAGGATGATTTCGTGTCTACTCGATGCCAAGGGAAGGAGTCCAAGCTGCGACTGTAATCTTAATCATATCCAGTAGTGAGATTGACTTCGACAAGGCGGATATTGGAATCAAAGGCGACCGCAGGCTCCATTTCATCAAGCTTTGTCATGCTCAGTCTGTGCCTTACAAGCGCGGAGTTGGGGTTAGTAGTGGTAGTCTCCTGGAGCGGAATGGCAGACCTGGACAGGCGGTTCTCCTTGGGAAATTTGGAAGATGGAGCACAGCGATTGATGGGGATTCTTAGATTTAGTTTGGGGGTAGTCGTCTGTCCGTCGGTTCTGAGGAGATGCGTACAAGTGAAGGAGGGACCTGGAGGAAGCATCCAGGTGAAGAATACCGGCGCCTCCAGCTGGGCTTCCGGAGTTCCGGGGATCTTTTTTTTTTTTCAAAATTTTTCAAAAGACCTTTCTTTGGGCTCCGGCCCAAAGTACCGAAAGTACCGAACTAGTGTGGCACGTGGCACTGCTGCAGCTACAGTAGTGTCCTAGTGGTAGCCATAACACGTGGAGCTCATATGTGATGTGGGTCCGCTCTCCCGCTGCCGCTGCAGGACCCACCAGGCAGCCAGCTGGAGCATCCGGTGGCGGACCCACAAGCTCCTCCAGCACCGCAACTCTGGGATGAACTTGATTCCATCCAAGGGCTGCTTTCGAGTTTTGAGGATTCCTGGTTCAATACCGACCTGGCGGTGCCGTAAGTGCGGTTGCACGGTTCGCTTGTGTGCAACTGGTTCTTCAAATTCTTTGTGCCACAAAAGAAAAAAATGGAAGAAGTGACAGTCTGCTTGGAAGAAGATGAAGATGGTTTCAGTGGGTTGCTGCTCGGACGGACGGAGCCTGAAGTCCTGCTCCGACAAATCGAGAACATTTCTTGGCAGGCGAGGATGATAAAGAACTACGGCAGTTATTATGACGCATACTTTGAGTGGAGTGCTATTGAGCCCTGAGCAAGCACAAACTGATGTCAAACTGAGTTCACGACGATGTTTCGATGCTCGCGTACATTGTGTTTCTCTTTGGGAGATAGTTGCTCAAGGTTTAAAATAATATATCTTTCAACATCGATGTAACTCTCGTGGTTCATTTTTCTGAGATGAAATCGTATGTCTTCTGGATGATTGTCACAAAAAAAATTCATTTGTTTTGTGTTTAAACTTGAAATTTTTTAAGATTTTTGTCAGGAAAAAGTGAAGATAATTTGTATCAAAATACAAAATTAGCTCAAGAAATCTAAGAATTTCTCCATGGGTGTATATAATAGTGTAGAATGTCATGGAGTAAACATTATTTATTTTTTCTTTCAATACTTAGAAAATTCAATAGGACACCTTGGTTGTCGGACAAAAGTTCAATTTGCAATTAATTCCTACATTTCCTTGACTATGTTTTCACCAAAAACGCTCCAAAACTGCCATTTGTAGTACAAGTACCAAATTTTAAAAAAAAAATAGTTTTGGACACATGTAACTGTATGTTCTTGTAGTATGTAGGTTTTAGAAGATGTGGAATTTTTTTTAGAAATTTCCACCATGTGGATTGCAAGATATTAGCATTTGAATTAGCATAAATCCTTTTTTTGGCCTTGCAAAAAAAAGGGCAGCTGCACTTCACAAGGTCAAATTTGTATGAAAAAATGTCCAAGAAAGTGGTGCTTCTTTGGATTCATTCTTCAAGACAAGTTGGCTACATACTTGAAAAATTTCAGATCATTTAGAATTGTATAACATGTAGGAAAAAATAGTAAGTAGAAAGAAATAGAGAATGATTCAAAATATACAATTGTTAAGAATTTAGGTTTAGAATTGAAAAATGCCAATCCCAATGGTTGTAATGTTGTAATAAACAACCCATGCAGCACACATGTTTCCCACATCACTTCATCCTTCTACAGTAATTGTGATATTGATATAGTGTAGAATCTTGAGATATTAGTGTGGGGCAACCTAATTTCCCTATTCAGTATACTTAGTCGCAGCGGGTTTGTTTTCCTGGTGATATTGTCAGTGCTGTAAGCCACTGCGCCTGGCTCCCTCCCAAAATTGACCTTTGGTGGGAGGGCACGCAGGGCTTTACTGTAGAGCAAATCGCCAGGAAAAAAAACCGCTGCTTAGTCGGCACATGAAAACTAGGACTGCGGCAGTGTAATAAGAATTAAGAAAGTCCAGGGTTCCCTATGAATCCGGGAAGGCTACTGTAGTCGGTGATTAGTCAAAATATTAGTAATTTAATATGGAGTAAAGTACAGACAAATCCCTCTTCAGTTTGTTTGGCAGGACGTTAAATCCTGCATTCGAACTGGGACCCGCAGGATGAAAACGCAGGAATTTTTTATTTTTTCCTGCATATTATTATTATTTTTTGAATTCTGAATTCATATTTGCAATCAGGGACCCCAAATTAGCTATGAAAGGTTAACATCTAACCCTAGACACGGCTCAAAATAGGGGCAAGATTTTATTTTTACCCCAATTTCTGCGTTTTCACCCTGCGGGTCCCAGTTCGAATGCAGGATTTAACATGTTTCGTTTGTCTATATGACTGACGAAGTGATCAGTGACGAGGGATGACAGACAATATCTGAACCCCCTCTGGATTGACTTGGAGGGCCAGGGAGGGCATTGAGAAAAAAGACCCCCTATTTTGTGTCCGATTAATTTATCTTCTACACCTCTCCTACACAAAATAGTGAAATGAGGTTTTCCCACACTAACTTTTGGACAGTTGACACAACATAAATATTGACCGTTATTGTACTAGAATGCACTACTTTCCAATTAGGTATTGTTGTAATTGGGACTCATGAACCTCCATGTGTACAAATGGAAATATTTGTAGTTGACTTTGATGGCTTGCAATGGAACTTTCTTGGGACAAGGCAACCTAATTGTTTCAGAGGCAAACTAATTTCACTATTTTGTGAAATTCATTTGTGGCCTCTGATTGCAAATATGAATTCAAAATCTCCAAATTTTATCATGCGTAGAAAAAATTAAAAAATTCAGGTTTTTTCCGAGTAGCCGAGCGAGGGGGTCGGTTCACCCCATCCGTAGTGGACCACCCTGTGCAGCAACAGGACTAAGCTTATAGCTCTCTTCTCCCCTCTTAACCCAAAAGGGCTCCAATGTCCATTTTTTGGAGGACTAACAAATTGAAACTCAAGTTTCATTCTCATTATTGCTTAGATGAAAGTCATCATAAGTTGTGGAGATATTTTAACAAGTTGCTGTCCTATCTAATGGTAGGATTTGGTGTTATTAGAGTACAAATTTTTTTTAACCCCTAGAGTTCTATGACTATTTTTTCACCAAAAAAACGCTAAAAAATTGTCATTTTTAGTACAAGTACCAAATTTATTTTTTTGTAAACTTCTTTTTGACAAATGCAACCATAGGATCTTCTAGTATATTGATTTTAGAACATGTGGTAAAAATTTCAGAAATTTCCGCCGTGTGGATTGCAAGATAGAAGCATTCAAATTCACTTAAATCATTTTTTTGGCCCTGCAAAAAACAAGGCAATTGCACTTTACAAGCTCACTTTTCTATGAAAAAATGTCCAAAATGGTGGTGCTTTTTTGAATTCTTTTTTTGAGAGAAGTTGTCTACATGCTTGAAAAATTTCTCATCATTTGGAATTGTATAACAAATAGGAAAAAAAATAGTAAGTAGAAAGAAGTAGAGAATGATTCAAAATACAAAATTGTTAAGAATTTAGTCACGGAATTGAAAAATGCCAAATGAATCCCAGTGGTTGCAATGTTGTAATAAACAATCTACATCCTATGATTTTATTTTTCAAAAAAATATTGAAAATTGAATAAGATAAAGGACTTCAAAGTTTATTTTAGAGTAGAAAATCCATAATTGTCCGCAAACTAAAACTCCTCATAACTTTTGACTCATTGATCAAAATGGAATGATTCAAAACTTTCCACGTATATATGACTCTAGAAAACCAATTCAAAAAAAGTAACATATTAGGCCATAACTTTTGACTCATATTTCCAAATGTTATGCAATCTAGTACATACGAAAGATATTCCTTGTCTCCACCTTCAATTAAAATTTCAGCCTAAAATATGCAAATCTTCATTTATACCAGCCTGCCCAAAATTTCTATATTGCTAAAAAAGGCATGTTGGTCCTTTAAGGGTTAAATTACGAATGTGCAAGTAGGAGAAGTGGTTGACCAAGCCAAAATTGCGTTGACTCTAGTTCAAAACATGATTTGCAAAAATGAGGTCATAGACTTAACCCCTAAAGGACCATTGTTCCTTTCGGGGACAAATGGGATTTCGGGCATGTACCTACTTGCATTTTACTTTGTAAGATTTTTTGAAACTTTTAGTGGAAGTGAAGAATCAAGAGAGCTACATGGGAATATAATTTTTTCCGCATTTGGACCTTCTAGCGAGAAGTTATGGGCATTTTTTTCATACAATAACTTTTTAAGCATGTAGTCGAAAGTCATGAAAATCAATATGCCTTGAATGAAAACCTTGTCCCCCCATGTTGTGTGAAAATTTCAAATAAAAAAAATATAAATTTCATTCATAGGAAATTGCTCAAAATCACTATGTTGCTCCAAAACAAAGCTTGGTCCTTCAGGGGTTAGATATTGAATTTGAGGAATTTGAGGATTTTCTCAAATTTCCAATTTAGAATACATAGAAACCAAACTTCAATAACTGTATTTCATTAGTTGAACCAAAATTAAAAAAAGATCATTTTTATAGTTCAAATTTATATCAAGAGCGAAGAGCTTGAAGTTACCTAAATACATTGCATGGTGATCCATGAATTTGGCATCTTCTCATGTAGAGAAATCAAAATATACTACAATGAAGAAATATTCAATTCCATTCATTAACTTGCATTCAAGCAATTCCACCCAAATAATTAAGTGAAAATTTATATTTTTCCATCCAATAGACCTTCTTCAAATCTTCCATAGGATACAAAAATCCTCTCAAGAGTTTATGGTTAACCCCTAAAAATGGGCTTCTAACTAGATACATTCATTTTTCAAATCTCGTCTTCCATAAGCCATAGAATTTTCAGATTTTTGGAAAATATTTGAAATTATTGTAAGTGTTTGAATAAAAAGTGAAGAAAACTCATAAAAAATATGGAGTATTCTTGGCCTCTAACCATCATGGAATACTTCAAAATTTAAATGGCATACTAATTTTCAAAGATTTGTTATAAAAAAGCGCATGAAAGATATATTTAATAAAAAAATTTGAAAAAAAATTGTATATCAGTAACCATATGTTACATCTATATGATTAGATGTGCTTGTATTATCATCAATAATTATGTAATACAAATAAATCTTAAGTAATAATTACTTATAGATTCAATTTTGACTTTTTTTTTTTTAAGCTTAAAATGAAAAAGTTTAACTATAATCATTCTTTCAAAATTAATTTCACTTACACTATAATTTTTTTGTTATAAATCTTTTTATATCTAAAAAATCATAGAATGCTTCTATTCTAAAACATATTGAATATTTGTACAAAAGATTTCTAAAGTTTCGTTGGGTGAAAATGTTGGGCAATTAGTATATTCTTCAAAAAAATTGGAATGAATGAAATATCAACTCTAAGAGGCTGAAATCATTTTTCATGTCCACCATCCTCTTTTAGGTCACTTTTGCTTTGAAGTGTTAAAAAATCTTAAATTTTCTTTGGAGGCACACTCCATGTTCACTTTCCATATTGCATGCAAAGGCCATTGCAAAGGCCTTTAAATATACTCATTTTCCATACTACACTCACACATTGTAATTCGTGTAGGAATGGGAAGAAAAAGAAAATAGTGCAAAAATGAAGATATTACAACTAGATTCTTTTCAAGCCATAATTTATTTTGCCACAAATGTTCTAAATCTAGATTCCCTTCTTATAAGGATCTCTTAGTGATTAAAGTTTGATTCTATTTTTGAAATTTTGCACATTTTTTCTTGTATATTTATATGATTCTTTTATTTAGTTACCTACATTTCATAAAAATTATCTTAGATTAAATTTTTTAAATTATTTTCAAAGATCCAAATGTTATTTGGGAGGATAACAACATAATTTGGATAAAACTCTCCATTCATCATCCAAAATATGGACCTCAAACCTAGGGTTTAAATTGAAAGTCAAGAATTGAATGTTTTAAAATGGGTTCTAATTTCTCTCCAAGCTACCTCCAAATTCAAACCTCTGAGGATGGGTAGATGATTACAATGTTGAACTTTACAATCCTTCACTTTGTATTTTCACATCTAGGGACTTAATGAAAATGAAAATGAGTGAATATTTCATACTTATTTTTCAAAGATGCAATTAACACGTTTTTTTTTTTAACTTTTAAAATCTAAGATTCAAAGTTTATGAAGATTTGAAATTATTGTAAAATTTTGAAGAAAAAGTAAAGGAAACTCATATCAAATGCAAAATATGTTTAAAATGTCTTAACTTCTTTATAGGTGCACATAATAGTGTAGAATATCACGGAGTTAACCAAATTTTCATGTCATTCTATAATTAGAAATTAGTAACTTGTAGTGTTAGGCCCAAAGTTCAATAAAATGTTTGACTCCAAAAAATTCTCAAATTTTCAAATTGGAGTAGAAACTAGACTTGTTAAACTTCATGTCATTAGCACGGTCATTAGTTGGGTCAAGTTCAAAAAATAATCATTTTGTTTGCCTAAAAATTGATTTCATATAAAAAGCAAGGAGTTAGAAGTTGTTGTAATACACTACAAAATGATATGTGGATTAAGCATTTTCTTTTGCAGAAAGGCAATTATCCCGCCATCCATTGCAAATACATTCAAGAAAATCCACTAAAAATTGATTGAGAGATGCTCTGGAGATCTAGAAGTCTTATTGTACGTAATTGCTCTTGAAACAAAGATTATATTTCATTGTCGTTTGTTGTTTAGTCTCCAAGACATAAATCTTAAATATGAACTTGACTCCAAGGAACCTACACTAAATAGTGAAATTAGATTGCATGAATAATTAAGTTGCCTTGTTCCAAGAAAGTTACTTTTTCAAACCATCAAAGTCAACAAAATTTTCTACAGATATTTCCATTAGTACACATGGAAGTTCATGAGTCCCAAGTACAACACCACTTAAGTTAATTCAAAAGTAGTCAATTTTGTACAGTACCTGTAAATATTCATATAGTGTCAAATGTCAAGAAATTAGTGCGGGGCAACCTAATTTCTCTATTTAGTGTAACTGACTTACAAAAGTTGAGCATGCTAGATGCCACTTAATTTGGGGATCTGTATTTTGGAATGTGAGCTAGCTACAAATCAAAGCCCTTGGTTTATAATTATGTTGAAAGTGGGAGCTTAGACTAAGAGGTAATCATGCTTTACAACTACATAACCGGTTGTTGACTTTTCAATGCTAACGTGGCATTGTCCCATAGGCAACCTGACACCATTGCCATTACAAGTTGCAACTCATAACCTTCTTTCCTTTCAACTTGCTTCCTACACCCTTGGATCATGAAGATCAAAGGTTGTGATTGAAAAATGTACAACCAGTTATACACCACTAGCTAATGTCTCCGTCAATTCCAACCATTGTGCTTTGATAACGTCCTTCTGCTCCAATTTTCTTGCATGCATTCCTTTCCACTGGCTTGCAAATTTGTTACAGCAGGTGATGGTTTTTAACCCTTTAGTGACCGTGGTTGATTTGGAAGGCGAGCGAAGTTTTTGAATACAAATTTGAAAAAGGGAAATTTCATCAGTACTCCAAAGAAGTAATCCCATATCAGACCATAGGAATTGATGTTGTAGGCTTTATCCATAAAAAAAACAAAAAGTGAACATAATCTGACGGTGCAATTTGTTGTGAGTGATCTTCAAAGTATGATGCATCGAAGTAGCCTTCAACTGAAGCAACATAATACATGATTGCCCATAATTTTTGAATCATGCCTCCACAATTCATGGGATTGCTGGACAACGTTTCTATATTTCCTTAGGCGTCAATTTCAAATAGAATCACATGAGTTGCTGAATATATATGCGACTTAGAAGGTATGACTCAGGCCGGCCTTCTTGTCTTTGGACAAGCACAGTTACCTTGTTACTGCACAAAATTCCCTGAGACTGGATTTGTTTGGAGCGCATGCTGAAACTCTATTTGCGTTATTCTTTGAATTTTTTCAAATACCTTGTATTGAGGGTAGTAAAAAACAAGGAATCCAAAATTCGACCAGAAAGTGGTCAACCGGTCACTAAAGGGTTAATTATGGCAGCTCAATCTCGAGGAGGGTGAATTACAAATTCAAGCTTGCACAACTTGGGAAAAGCGCAAACTAAAACTGAATGATAGCTCATAGAGGTACTGCCCATGTTGTAAGTTGTTGGCTCTTTGTTTGTGAGCATCAATTGAGTTCTATTCATCATTTGGATCTTGTTGAATTCATTCCTAACAAAAAAAATACCAAAAAATGCAAAAATACAAGCTCAATCAACAAGAGAGTCAAGACAACAAGTTCTTGGCTCTTTGTTTGTGAGCATCAATTGAGTTGTATTCATAATTGAATCATGTTGTATTCATTCCCAACAAAAAAAATACAAAAATACAAGCTCAATCAACAAGAGAGTGGAGACAACAAGTACGTGTCTGGAAGCACAATTTTGTGGACAATGCTTTCTTTTGTCCATTGGTCGACTCTGCAGAGGGGATAAAAAATGAAACCGGCCACGCCCCAGCCTAGGCAAGTAGCTCTTCTTGTGGAACAATGGAGATGCTCTTATGATGGTATACTCACTTCCAATCGCCATAAATTGCAAATGAACATAGTTGCTATAAAATAACAAGAACTGTTTATATTGAGTCAAATTGGTAAATGAAACAAGATTCCAACTCAATTTACAATGCATTATTTAGACATCATAAATTGAGTTATGAACTTTCTAAGTGCTAGTGATAAGAGTATGCATTAAAGTTGCTTCAAAGTCCCAACTCCCAAGGGACAGAGCCAAATAAATGGAATAAGTGCAAACGGGCATCATCAATGCACTCCTCAATAAATTGCTCACTTTTCACAAGTTTATGATTAGAACTTGAATTTTTTTACCATGATGGAAAGAACATCCTGAAGTATTTTGAATAGTTACAAAAAAATTCATATGTTGACATTTGACAATTCAAATAAACCACTTCAAAATCTAGCTAGAAGACAAACCTATAGTGTACAAATCTTGAGAAATCTAACTTATCAAAAAAAATTGCATGGAATTTTGGAGTAACCTTCAGCTATCTTTTGTTTTGACAAAATTAAGGTTTTCTTCATTCTTACATTTGATACATTCTAGCCATGTGTCTTATTCAAAAAATATTATGATGTTCTAAAAGTTACTAAAACATTCTAGAGTTTGTATTGACATTTAAAAAAGGAATATGATTACATAGATTTGTATTATAAAAATTCAAAAACTCTTCTAAGATGCTATAAAGTGTATACTTGTGACGTTATTTACAACTAGAGTCAATTGTTTACATCAATATTGTTTGTGACATTACTAAGCCAATAAGGTGAATACACCCAAAACTCTTTATGGACCCATTCATGACAAGTAGATTTCTTTTAAGAGTGTTCCTTGAAGTACAATTAAATTGTTCCCACATTTAATTGTAATTAATTGATTGCTGATTTTTTAGATTATACTCTTGTGAGTTGTGACCAGCCTATGTGACTATTTTAGGGGTCTAGAGAGCTTTCACTTTAAAACTCATAGTAATTACATGTCTTATCCAAAATCATTATTTTATTTTTGAAAATTCATGATTTACAATTACTAATACTATTGAAATGTTTTCACTTGAGAAAGGTGTATTCAACCATGTTGAATTTCTTATTTTGATGTTTTTAGCCGGTGTTTTCACCTCAACACCTGCAAATTTTTAAAGATGTAAAACAAAGGCTTGTTCTAACCCCTAAAGGCCCAAGGCCTTTTTTGCCAAAAAAACATTGAAAACTTCCATTTCTATAGCAAACAGTAAAAAAAATTGAAAAATGTTTTTTTGCACATCTAACCATAGGATCTTATACCCAACTAGTATGAGAATGTACGGAAAAAATTTCAGAATTTCTGACGTCTCAGATTGCAAGATTTCTGCGTTTAAAGTGGAAAAAACAAGTATTTCAGCACATTGCGGGACTGGATTTTTTGACTTTGAACATTTTTTAACTTAAAATTTTTGTACTACAGAGTTTTGAGCTTTAAATCTTTAAGGTGGAGAATTGAATTGAGAGTCTAGGGGGAAAAAAATGTTCAAAAAAACTTGATTATCATTCCTAAGAAAATTGTTAAGTAGAGGTAGGTACGAGATAGAAGGAAAATCTAAAATATTAATATATTTTAGATGGAATTAAAATGCACTAATCCCAATGGTAGATTGTTCTAGCAAGTAAACTAAACCCTGAGAATTTATTTTTTTTGAAAAATTTGAAAAATAGCATTCAGAAATGAATCCTACAAGTTATTTTTTTCAAGAAGATGCTCTAATTGCCTGAAAAACCAGAATGTCCATAACTTTCTCATAACAAATCCAAATGAAATGAGTCAAAGCTTTCGAGATAGACAAAAATAGAATCTACGAGAAAAAAAATATTAAAAAAAATATCAAATTTTTGCCAATGTTTTTTGGTTGCCTGGGTTGCCCGCTGTCCCTTGTTTTGAGCTTATTTGGTCATAAATATTGTTCCTGGGCACTGATTGTGAAAAAAATTATGTCCCCACATAGGTCTTCTCATTCTCCACCTCCATTAAATTTTCCAAAAAATATTACAAACGTGGTTGCAAAAAGGTACATGACCAAAATCTCATTTGTCCCTCGAAGGGACAATGGGCTTTTAGGGGTTAAATTGTAGTTAGTTTAACAATAGAACCTCTCTTATTGCATACTCTCTTAGTGCATAATATGCACTACAAGAATTAGTGGGTGGGCCCAATTTAGTACTACCTCCATCCCAAAATGATCATCATGTTGGACAAAATGTTCCGGATTAAGGCTAAAAATAACATTTTAAAAATCCATTTTGCGCTATAGATAGGATTTAGGGTTCTCCTTACTTCCTCAAAATTTTGAGTTTCAAAGCCCTTTTTAAAGTGTAGTTTAGGAATATTGGAAACTAGAATTTTTTGAGCATTTTTAAGGAGTACCGGTAGGCACTTAATTATTGAGTGTAAAGTCATCATTTTGTAGGCATTTAGTATGAACCTAAGACCATGTGTGGACGTCCGTTTTGCCTTCCAAAGCTTCATCTCCTTCAATTGGGCAACATTCAAAGAGATGCAAAAATTAGAATGAATAATGTTGGTTGATCCCTTTAATCATTTAATTTCTCTTTTGATTGATGATTTCATGGTTGGAGGGGGAACTACTACTCAAAGTTGTTTTGTTGGTCTGCAATGGCAATCAAAAGTCAAATTTGACCAATTCGCAAGTCACAAACCACAACATGATGATAATTTTGAGACAAAAATAAAGGCCAACAAGAAGGTCGTTTCGGGATGGAGGGATTTTTTTTTTTTGGAAAGGAGTGTAGTTAGGGGTCATTGCACGAAACACTTGTTGGTTTTGGCTCAAAACGGCCATGGTACTTGAGTATTGTGACTTTTGGAATAATTTTTTTAAATAAAATAAAATACAAATAATTTGTAAAAGCATTCAAAAAGTGTATGTATGATAATTTAGGCCTAGAAAATTTTATCTCTGAAAGCTATGCATGGTCAAAGAGTGTTGAAAAATGCAAGAAAATAGATACTTTGGAATTTGATTTTTAGAAAAATAATTAAAAAATTCTAAAGACTCTAAAAACAAATTCATTTTTCCTCACTTAAAGATGCTCCTTCTCAGCCATTTTCATCTTCAGAAAAATAAAAATGTGTATTGTGCACTTTGCACAAAGGTAATGCACTTTGAACACATGTGGAAGGTGGATAATTTATTATTAAAAAAAATCCTTCATGAACTTGTATGACTTTAATAGAAATCCATGTATTCCAATTTTGAGCTTCAAATTCTCATTTTTGGGTCAAAAATAGTACTAAACCCCCCCAAAATGGCCACATCCAATTGGGGGATATTTAAAAATAGTAAAATAACTTTTTAAAAACCCAGAAAATTATTCAACATTTGCAACTACCACATATACCTTCACTTCAAGTTTCATAGGAAACGGATAAACAATGCAAAAGTTATGAGTGAAAAAACACATATCCGATGTCAAGGGGACAAAAAAAGGACAAGTGTTTCTTGCAAGCACCCCTAGAAACTACGTTAGCTAGGTGCCATTACTACACTTGTACAATTGTATAAAACCTCTCTTAGAGCATAGTCCCAACACTATGCACTAAGACAAGTTCTATTGTACACACAAAAGTATAATATAGAAAACTGCTATTAGTCTATACATCACCACAACTTCCTGAAGATAGCTAAATCCTTCCCTTATAACGGCCATACCAATCTCTTTTAATTCTAGAATTCGTAATCTTTCATGGATTTAACTAGTGTATCTAGCCTAATTCATATTTAGTTAGCTTTATAATCTTCATGCTCCCCTCTTATCATAATGGAAAGCACAAAATTATTTTCCACATGCTGCCCTATCTAAACAACTATATTTGTAATATCTCAAATAACTCAATCTCATCGCATTCATCTTACAAATCTAAGGTTTGGATATGGTCGTGATGTGAACTGGAGTTGTTGAATGCCTTGTCTACAAGTACGTTTCAACCAAGCTGATGTAGATTCAGTAATCATCTTGCGTAGCATTGGAATACAATCTTGTAGCTTTGCCCTTGCTCCAGGGTGGTGGACAGTATTTATCATCAACTTCACAAGGGCAAAAAAATTATCAAATCATTTTAGGTAGAATTTGATTACATACTAGATCCAAAAGATTAAATGTATAACTTGCATAATAAAATGAGATAAGGAACATTACATATACCTGCAAAATGTAGAGACATATGACATCATCAGTTAGATCCAACATGGGTTTCATATATGGAACTGCGTCTGCAAAAAAGATTTGGAATTTTCCCTCTACCGCAATGGTGATACTGCAGATTCGCCACAATCATACTTCCATCAGGTACTTAAATTAGCCCCCTTTAGGTCGCGATTTGAAATGACCATGGAACTGTTATAATAACATGACCTAATGAAACATGATTGTAATGCAATCTTACATAAGCAAATTTTAACCACAGGATCTTTTAATGAATCGTGCACTAGTCAATTAAGAATAAACTGATTTGGTCACATAGTGAACCTGTATTCTGAACGCATAGTTCTTTGCAGAGGTGACAATAAACCACTATTTGGAAAATGCACCCAAAATAAGTAAACTCATGTAAAAGTGTTAAAAAATATAATGGCAATATATATAATTTGTTGTGCCGAGGTCACAATTTTGGTTTTCCAAAATTTCACCTACAAGTTGTAAGTTGTAAGATTTTGCATAATTTCAAAGTTTCCTATTCAATAATTATTTGTTGATGAACGAGGGTCACTAGTAGGGTACTCTTCTCAAATTAGTTGCTATATAATTAATGTCTTGCATTTGACTTTTTGAACAAAAATATAGCTTCTTTTGACAGCATTTATAATTATTTTGGATTAAAGAATGAACTTTTTAAGTCCAAGTTGGCATTATCTTATACAAAAATCATATCTATTACAAAATTTAATGATAAAAATCTCTTTTCTTACCTTAATTGTAGTTCTTGATCAGAAATCATTTTATATAATTTTAAACAAAAATGATTTCATTGTTAAAAAAGTTCAAGAAAGAATTCAATATGTCAATAAAAAGAACACAATATATTGAATAACTTGGATTTTGATGTGAAAAAAGTTTGAAATTGCATATAGTGAGTTTGTTTTATAGGTTCTAAGAGAATTACTTGGAGTTGAAACCAAACACAAAGACCTTTCTAATCCAATAGAAATTCCTTAATTGGGAAGGTGGATTTAAAAAACTATACTTGGTCAAATTTAGACCTTCTTACATCTATAGATCTTGAAGTGCAGCGTGATTTGGAGCTAGTTAGTGTACCAGATCAATTTATAAAGTGGAACTTGCTAGTTTGCTTAAGAAATGGAATTGGGATTACCTCATAAGCGCAGCCAGACCAAAGATTTGAATTCGGGGCTCAATGTGATGCAAGTACGGTAGAAGCTTCTCAATCGCACCTTGCTTTATAGCTTGGTCCTTCCCCTTGATGTGGAAGCTGCGCTCATCAGAATTACTCTCACAAAATAAGATCATTGAATTCACAAATTTATGCCATCAATCTTGTTTGTAGTGGAGTAATTCTGTACTTCACTTTTAAGGCATGATCACAAGGTGAATATTGATGATGCAGCAGTTCACTCCAAGTATTTGACATTCCTACACATTTTGTATTGCCAATAACATATATTACTTGTTTTGGGGGTATAAGAATTGCAACATACACACCAGAGAAGGCAAAGAAATCTTGTAGCAGCCTCCTTCAAATCCAAAAATAGGGAATTCATCAGACGCAGAGCAATGGGCACTGCATCAACCTATAAAAACATTCGTCAGGATTGCAAAATTTTGCATGTGAATCATATGTAGAAAATAAAATATACTGAAGCAAATGACACCTTATTTAACCAACTTGACTCGTCTCAGAAAGAAAAGTCACATTTAGAAGATTCTCCATTGCCTCTTCGCAGTAATTCAAACCAATCACACATTTTGACAGAACATCCAATGCCGCAATGGTGTTTAAGCGGTCTGATTCTTGGTTAATACGCCCCAAGAGAAATTGCAAGGTTGAACCTTTGTTAACAAGCACATCGCGTGCTGTGGAAATACATTGCCTAAAATCATTTAGAATTGCAAACAAATTTGGAGCAAGAAAGAGAAGAAAGTGATATGCATTAGACGTATACAATAATAGTGGTATTGCTTTGGTAACAACTGATTGATAGGGTAACCAATAACTACTCTTTCCAACTTTGAACTTTGATTTCCAAAAAATCATTGTAAATAACTTGGTTAAAACGAAAACAGACCTCTGTCAGAATAACAACAATCGTTGAGAGCACTTAAAGCATTCCCTCTCAATAGTGTGTTGTCGACTCCCACCTATACATTAAACTAAAATACTCTGTTAGTTGAAATATAATACAGTATACATAGCATATCTTGAATTATGCATATCCGCTTGTTTTCCTCCTCAATAGACCAATGAATACACTCTGTGACAAACATTAACTTGATTGCAATACTAGATCAACAGCAAATTGACATTGAACTAAAACCAATCCAAATTATGACATCAACACCTAGGCCCCATGTGCACAACACATTTCATTTTTCGTGGTCCATCGAAAGCTTACATAGTCCACAAGTTTGTCAATGCACTTGAGGTCGACCAAATCGTCCCAAGCTTCCGTTGAGGCTATCAATTCACAAAACAAAGTCCCAAACCCCCGATAATTATTTCATCCGTCCACAATGTAAGGGCCAGCAATTGTAAAGCACCAAATCATAACTGATTCATTGTAGGTCATGCAACGCAGTTCATAGTGAAATTCACCTGAAGCATATTTGAAACACATGGCGAGCTCTTGCCTGAGGTACATGTCTTCCTCCGTTTGTGCTATCTCAGCCAACATGGGAAGAATTCCTACATTCAGAAAGATCATCTTGCATTTTCAGATATAAACAAAATCGTCTATTCTTTACATTAAGCATCATTTCAAAACCAAAGAAACAGAGCATAATCGATTCTCTAATGAAGGACTGCACCTGCAGCAAGACAACGGACGCGAGAGTCAGGAGTGCAAAGTAGCTCAACACACCATTGTACTGCTTTCTGCCGAATTACAATATCTTTTGTGGCTGTGGTTTTCAGTATTCGTACCTATCACAACATTGAGATCCAAAAGAAAATTAGGATTTCCGGGCATCAACCATGCTCTGACCTTCTTCTAAAACAACCTAGGGCATTTTTGTGGAAGGAAGCATCATTCTTATCATTTTTTTGCGAAGAAAAAGTTTCGTAGATTAGGCCCACAAGTAGAATATTTCAAGAAAGAACAACTTACCAGCTTGGAATACATGAAATTCAGGTAGGCAAGTGTGATTCTAGGCTCCGTCTCTGGCCAATAAACCAACGGGTGATGAGGATGCTGTTGCATTAAGTCGCCAGGTGGTAACTCACTCTTCAATAAGGGATAACCTTCTTCACAATCCGGCACATTCACAAACCTCGTCATATCTTCCGTCCGGATGCACTGATCAGAGTACCACCACGCTCGGCATTGACGCATAGTTTCGTCCTCCAACGGTGCCATGTTCAAAATCTCCTTCTTCAGATTCAATTTTCCAGATGACTCAAACTTTATTTTGAGAGTCAATTTACCGATCTAATCACTCTCAAAAATTAATTGTCAAATCATTCCAACACCTCATCGAACTTGCACAACGTAGTTCACCGAAAAATTTATAAAACGACCTGATTTCCAGAGATCAAACGACAATTACCATGACGACGTCAGTGACATGGACATCGAATTCAAAGCAACCAAGTACACACGACTGACTTCATTCAAACTTTTTAGGTCACTCTACGATCTAAACTCTCTCGAAAATCATCCTGATCACGCTTGCATCCTCATCAAACTTGCGCAATGCAAAACTGAATCTGAATTCAAAAATTGACAACTCATTTCGTTCCAAACGATCAAACGACGATTAATCGGCTATGTCATGGAAATCAAGATCAAAGCCATCACGAATTGCATCAAGATTTTAAAATAATTCAAACTTTAATTAGGTCAAGAATTTTGTCTAATTTTAAGAAATCAAAAATCGATCAAACTAATCATTCACGCTCCTCTTCGAACATCTATAGCGCAGAAATAAAGCAGGCTACAAGATTGAAGTCGTTCCCCGTCTAATTTCCAATGACTCAATGACAGTAGCCATGGCGATTGTTATTAATTGACACGGAAGAAATCGAATCCAAGCCACAATTAAATGGAACGAATTATTGAAATTTGCGAGCGAAACCTGCTGTCATTGCCGATCGCATTGGTTCCTCATCGCCAGAAACAACAACAAAATGCTTGTCACCGTTTCGAAGTCACGAGTGAAGCAGCCTGGATTTGCGGGGATACCACCCATCAACTCAGCGATGCGAACTGTCGCCAAAGACTAAGGTAGAAACACCTAAATGTAACACTTATTCCACATTTGCTGATCTTGAGGGTAACTACAGAAAAAAAAGGATATGCGCTTGTTGGGAAATGGTTTAGGGAACCAATAAAATTACTTTCGTATTTTTCAGAGCTTGTATGAATATAATACTCCGTACAAATTTTTGAAAACTATTGCGTAGATGCACCTACTCTAGACAACAAAAGTGGGCACGGAAACACCCAAAAGCAACAGGCCTTAAGCTTGTATCACGCTTGTCTTATTGGCCAATGCAAAACCCGCCTCCATCATTGTGACGCATTCATGTCAACTCCCCTCTCAACTTTGCATCCACTTGTGCCTTGCTTTAGGGCTTTTTCTACATGTCGCAAAACAATTGCTATTAGTTTTGGATACTCCTGCCTTATAGACTAATTTCTCTGGACACTCTAAATTTCTATAAGCCCTGGTCCTTCTAGTCATGGATGATTTTAGTTCAAATGAATAATACTGGATGTGAAATTAGGGACAACGATTTTCCATCCAACTTAATTTTGAAAGTTTAATTAGTAGGCATGAAAGTTGGAATTTGAAGCAGAGGCAAAAGATTCAAGATATGGTTAACACATCTATGTTCAGGAAGAATTGGCAACTAGTTCAAAGTTAGGCGGTGGAATTGGGAAAAAAATTGGTGAAAAAATCTATAAATTTTCTATTTTGAATTCAAAAAATAGAGAAAATAACTGGATTATGTACTTTAAAAACCAATTCAATTTGGGAATTGAAAAAAAATAGTTGGTAAGGCTCAAAAACTTCCCAAATGTTGTAATAAACACAATGTGAAGAGTGATAAGAGACAAAGCCTAAAAAGGCGGAACTTTTTAGTAAGGTAAACCAACCTATGTCTGGTTTGCCATGTTGGCATTGATAAAAAAAAACTTTGAGTTTTTTTTCCATATAAAGACAAATGTGAGAAATGGGAAGGTCAATTGAATTTTATTTTTTTGACAAAGTATGAATTTTTTATAAATATTTGAAGTGTGTTGTTCGATTAATCCAAATGAGTCTCTAGACTACTTGAAAACCAACAAGAAATGTACCCATAATGGTCACCTTACTCATCTAAAGCATTTTCTAATATCAATACAAGATGAAGGCCTAAAAAAGTCACTTCCTGTGATGAATTTATACTAATCATTCCATCAATATTACCCAAAACATTGATTGTAGCCAATAATTCAACTTAATGTAGCCCAATATTCATTTTTTGAAAAAAGATTGTCATGGGTTGATGCAAGACTATAATGGGTCATTCCCTAGGAGTCTGTCTTTAGTGGTTTGTTTGTCATAGGTTGGTTTATCTTATATAAAAAATGGCAACTTGTAGCTCTTGCTTTAGATTTGAGTTTTAGCCATACAAATGATTTTTTTTTAATATGGTTCCAACTAAAAAAATGGGATTCAATATCTATGAATTTTTTCAATCTAAATGTTACATTGGACGTTATTATTGACATAAAAACACAAGTTGTTTTCTCGGACATTCGCTAAAATTTGTTTCCTAAATTTATGCTAACGTCACCAAAAATGCGGGTTTTTTATAGTGAAGCAATCCATGTGGTTTCCTTACGTCTTTTACAACAAAAAAATATTAATCCCTAAAGGACCATTGTCCTTTCAAGTGACAAATGGGATTTGGGGCAAGAGTATCTACGGGCTAAAATTTTGTCCAAATTTTTTGAAACTTTTTTTAAAGATAGAAAAGTTGATTAGCTTTGTGAGAATATAATTTTTTTTTCCAATCGGTGCTCGAGAACAAGATTTTTATCTAAATAAGTTCAAAACAAGGGAGAGGGGGCTACAAAAAAAATTCAAAAATTTTAATTTTCTTCTAAAAATAAATTCTCATAGATTATATTTTTGACTACATGGGAAGTTTTGATTCATTCCATATGGATTTGTTATGAGAAAATTATGGACAATCTTGTTTTTCTGGCAATTAGAGCATCTTCTTGAAAAAATAACTTGTAGAATTCATTTCTGAATGCAATTTATACAATTTTTCAAAAAAAAGTTTTATATGGTTTAGTTTTTTTGCTAGAACAATCTCACTATTGGGATTGGTGTGTTTTAATCCCTTTCTAAAAGATATTAATATTTTAGATTTTCCTTCTATTTTGTACCTACTTCTATTTTTTAATTTTTTTAAGAATATAAATTAAGTTTTTTTGAATTTTTTGTTTTTTTATACTCTCAACTCAACTCTCCACTACAAAGATTTAAAGCTCAAAACTTGACAACTTAAGTCAAAAATGTTCAAAATCAAAAAATCTAGTCCCGCATTGTGTTGAAAAACTTGTTTTTTTCTACTTTAAACGCAGATATCTTGCAATCTGTGCGGTCAAAAAATTTGAAATTTTTTCTACACATTTTTATACTAATTAGGTGTAAGATCCTATGGTTAGATGTGCACAAAAAACAATTTTCAAAATTTTCTACTCTATGCTATAAAAATGGCAGTTTTGAGTGTTTTTTGGCAGAAAAAAGGCCTTGGTTCTTTTAGGGTTAATCAGTCTTGTGCACTATACAAAAAAACTTGCTCAAGTAATTAAAAAAAATCTCATATAAGTGAACCCTGTAATGCCTGTGCAAACACTAAGTATCTAGTAGATGATAGCTTAGAATCCTTCTATGTAGGATAAAACGCAGATGTTCATCACTCAAACTTTGTATAGAAAATGAAAGGTCATACACAATAATTTGACCTCCAATAAATACTCTTCCAAGGGTTAAAGCAAATGATTTACACAATTCCAAAAATCATGATATCCATGGTGGCCAATCCATCCTATTGAGGTTAAGGGAATCCTTTTTAATATAGATCAAGCTTCATTAGGAAATCACCAATTCTAGCTTGTTTGTTCATTTGTTTGTTCACTATTCGCATCCATGCCCTTCATTCTATTAAGATGTTCAAACACCATTCCAACACATATTCTCTCTTCTTTGATACCTTTCATATATGTTGGGAACATTTTTATGGTTGCATTTTCCAATGTCAACAAGAATGATTCTCACATGGTGTATTCTAATGCCAACATGCACAGAGATGTTGACAAGATTTTAGCTTGAAGAAACATGTATTGGATAAATTCCTATGCAATGTCTAAAACAAAATCACACTTGGGTGGAAGTAGTGAGGCCAACATTGAATTTCATTTATTTCCAATCAACAAACTTATACTAAAACTCACCTTCAATGGAACATTTTGAAAAGCTTTATTTTCCAAGTATGCAATCTTTTTAATGCAAATTTTTTTGTTCCAGTACTTTCAAATTTGATGTACATGAGATAATTATAAAAGCCCTCTCAATGAAAATAATGAACATGCCAACTCAATCAAGGCTTTTTTTCCATCAAAAATCATTAAAAATTGCCCAAAATTGAAATATTGTTATTTTTGCATTTCCAACTATAGGATCTTATACTAGATTAGGACAAGGATGTGTGAAAAAAATCAAAAGTTTTGATCTCTTAGATTGCAAGATGTTTGCTACTAAGGTGAATAAAACATTGTATTTTGGCTTTGCATCTTGTTATAATAGATTGGAGAATAGAATATAAGACTTTGAGTCTTTGGAGCTTAATACTAACCTAAAATAATTTGCATTATCAAATTGGATTTGAATTTACGCTTCATATTGAAGTATTAGTTTGAGAGTATAGAAAAATATTCAAATAGAAGAAATTAATCTTTAAAAAATTGTTTATGAAAAAAAAGTATAATCTTTTTTTAAAATTAAACACTAAATACATTAATTTTAGATGTGAGATTGTTCTAGCAAGAGTAGTAAATTATGTGCATTTTTCTATGAAAAAATGGTAAAAAATGAGTCCCTAAACAAATTCAATACATTAGTTTTTTTGAAACATACTTTCATTGCCTACAAAGCAAGATGCTCCTAAATTTTTTCATCACTAATCCAAATGATTGAATTTCATCTTTTATTTTAGACAAAATATATATTTATAAAAAACAAGATTTTGAAACTAATCTTTCAGATACTTTTGTTGTTGTTGTTGTTTGGACCAACGTTGGATAGATATATAGATATATGAAATAAATGTAAAACATTGCACAATAACAATGAAAATTTGAAGCAAGGGCTTGAACTTTGATTACCACATGTGGCATGTCAAGTGAAAAAACAAAGAAAATAACTTCATCGCTCCTATATTGCAAACACAAAGAGAGAAAAAGGAGTCGCAATGGGAGAACAAAAAAAAACATTATCAAATTTTCAAGATTCTCGTAATGAAGGCAATCTTGCATCTGAATATTGAAAAAAACTAAAACTTCACTAGTTATGATGTAGATGGCTAGCGTCAAATGTAGTAAAAAATAAATGTTGGAATACTAATACTCTTATTTGTAGCTTTGATGACCTCTAATTAATGAATCAAAAGATTTCAAGTAGCCCAAATTATATTCAATAAGGAAAAATCATTTTAAAGAATTTTGTGTTTGTGTTTGTTGCACAAGTTCAAGCATTTTGGGCATAGGAGGGCATACATTTTTCTCCTATGCACTGGTTGCAATAAAAATTACATTCTGCTCAAAGCTATTATATTTCCCTTATCTACAAAAAGAGTTTAGTTAATGAACATTAAAATTTGGCATCATACAATTTTGCCACAACTTTAAAAACTCCATTTCAAGACTTTGAATATCTAGGGATTCAAAGAATAAAAACCTTTAAAAAAATACGAACTACACAATGAACAAGAGCTTAAAAATAAGCATAAAAAAGACCATTATTAACAATATTAAAAAGGACTTAATAAAGAATATGAAGAAGAACATCAAACGACTCCTAGAAAACATTATAAAAAGAGCATGAAAAGAACACTTTAAAAAATTAAAAAAACATTAAAAAGATACAATTAAAGATGATGAAAATGAATAAAGCTTTTCTAGAACATCCTTGAACTTTAGGTCACCACCTTGATTCCTACTTTATTTATTTATACTCTTTCTTTGTATTTGGAGACTAATCTAATGTTTCATCATAAAACTACTCATAACTTATCTGAGTCAAATAAGACTTCTTATAACTTTCAAATCATTATTTGGAATTGAAAGGCTTAAATATTTGTTACTATGGATCATTATTGTAGTGTATTTTAGCCATTTCTTGCTATTTACTCTTGATGTGAATTTTAGCAATGAAAATGATATTTTTTTAAATTTGAGTTCAACTATTGAAATGAAGCTTGTTGAGTGCAATTTATACTCTCATTGAAAATTTTGAAAAATTCATAAATTTTAATATTTTATTGCAATATGAACTTTGGGCCCGACCATAGGTTGTTGATTTTTAAAATTTTGAGTGATATCATAACTTTGGTTTATACCATAATATTATACACTATAATGTACACGTATGGTAAAAATTTCAGTTCTTTTTTTTGTTATATTTTGTATTTGATACAAATTTTCTTCATTTTTCATAAAAAATTCATAATAATTTCAAATTTTTCTAAAAAAATTGAAAATTTTACAACTTCTAGTAGACACATGTTTTCATCTTTGAATAATAAACATAAAAAATTTCATTCATATTTAGAGTAATTTCCCACTCCTCTATAGAATGAGTGATGCACAATGAGGTATGAAATCAAAAGTCATGGGCTTGTCATAGATTGTAAGGTAGTTTGTTCTTAACCCCTAAATGCCCAAGGCCTGTTTTGAGCCTCTAAAAATATGCTCTAAATTGAACAAAAAGCCAACATTTTGATAAGTTGAATCAATTTTTTGTTAATTGTAACCGTACAAATTCAAACTAGACATGTTAGAAATCACATAGGAAAAGAAAACACAACAATATCATTTAAGGATTGAAAGATTATAATGTTTGATCATCAGGGTGTTAAAACTATGAAAATCTTTGAACTCTCTAATTGCATGTCAAATCTAAAAATTTCAAGACCAAAAAAATATGAGTTTGAAGGGCCTAACGAGTATAACCCCAATCAATTTATGACTTCTCAAAATCTACTCTACAATTTTTTTAAATGAATTTTTAGTGTGATTTTTTCTCCAAGATCTAGTGTATTTTGAGGCTCATTTCCAAGAGTCCTCAACACTACAAAAAGTCAAGATTGCAATGGGTACCTTGGCACAAAATCTTGAATAGAAAAATCATAATCATTCATTTTCAAAATCGGATTCTTGATGCTAAAACTAGACTTCAAAAAGAATCTTTCAAAAATATAAACTACTAAAAATAGCAATTTGGTAAGGTTTTATTTAACTTCAAAGTTTCTTCAACACCACATTTGGGTGCCTTGGGCATTTAGGGGTTCAACAACCATTTAAGAGCTAATTGCCTTGTTAGAGAACTCCTTGAAATAATTTTTGGTAAATTTCGGTAGGAAGAAAATAAAATTGGCATCTAATCCAAGTCTTTTCATATTTTTGGGACCTTTGTAGAACTAGTTATAAATTTGAAGTTCAAATGCAAAGGTCACTAAAAGCAACCACCTCCTGAAATGTATGATTTTGGTACATTGAAGAAAGCAAAATGTACCTCTGTGCCATGATTGCTTTTAGAGCAGACTACCTGAACCCCTCAAGGCCCAAGGCCTTTTGTCTGCCAAAAAACACTCAAAACTGCCATTTCTAAAGCAAGGAGTAAAAGACTTTGAAAAATGTTTTTTTTGCACATCTAACCGTAGGATCTTACACCTAACTAGTATGAGAATGTGTGGAAAATATTTCAGAATTTTTGACTGCTCAAATTATCTGCGTTTAAAATGAAAAAAACAAGTATTTCAACACATTGCGGGACTAGATTTTTGACTTTAAACATTTTTGACTTAAATTTTTTGCACTACAGAGTTTTGAGCTTTAAATCTTTATAGTGGAGAATTGAGTTGAGAGTCTAGGAAAAAAATTTCAAAAAAACTTAATTATCATTCTTAAAAAAATTGTTAAGTAGAAGTAGGTACAAGATAGAAGGAAAATCTAAAATATTCATATAATTTAGATGGAATTAAAATGCACTAATCCCAATGGTGAGATTGTTCTAGCAAGTAAACCAAACCATTCCAAAAAAAAAAATTGAAAAATTACAAAAAATGCATTCCGAAATGAATCCTACAAGTTATTTTTTTCAAGATGATGCTCTAACTGCCCGAAAAACAAGAATGTCCATAACTTCCTCATAACAAATCCAAATGAAATGAATCAAAGCTTTCCAGACAGACAAAAATATAATCTATGAGAAAAAAAATATTAAAAAAAAAAATTCAAATTTTTGTCCATTTTTTTTTTGCTGCCCGGGTTGCCCCCCATCCCCTGTTTTGAGCTTATTTGGTCATAACTTTGTTTCCCGGGCACCGATTGAGAAAAAAATTATATTTCCACAAAGCTTATCAATTTTTCTATCTCCAAAAAAAATTCAAAAAATCAGAACACAATTTCAGCCCGTAGGTACCTGCCCGAAAACACATTTGTCCCCCGAAGGGACAACGGGCTTTTAGGGGTTAATGCGCTTAATATCAAGTCTTAGGCGCATAAAGTGGGTATGAAGAAGCCAACCCAAAGGCCGCTGATAAGCTTGAGTGCAGGTGTAGCAAATCAGAAAGGGTGTTCAGTGGAGAGCAAAGGCCCTCGGAAAGCACTAAAGTGTTCACAAGTAGCAAACATGATCATCAGATTGCATGATATAAGGGTAGTCTGCTCTTTAACCGACCATTTAAGAGCTGATTGCCTTTTGGGGAAGCTAAACTCTTTGAAACAATTTTCAATAAATTTTTGTAGGAAGAAAAATGGAATTGACATTTAATCCAAGTCGTTTCATATTTTTTGGACCTTCTTGGAATTAGTTACAAATTTTGAAGTTGAAACGCAATAGTTACTAAAAGCGACCACTTCCTGAAATGTACACTACTTGTACATTTAAGAAAGCAAAATGTACCTCTTGTGTCATGATTGCTTTTAAAGCATGGTGCTTTTAGAGCAGACTACTTGAGGCATTGATTTCCCGGTGTGAGTGTCCATCATGAAGTTGCACTAAGTTAATTTCCTTTCATAGACATTCATCACACCCTCTTGCATCTCGCTCTTTGTCTCTCACATCCAAGCCCCTTTGGTATCCTATAGGCTCCCAATCCCCACAATGAAAGCAATATTTTTCAATTCATCGCCTCTTTTGTAATCAATTTCATTTTCATTTTTTACGGGGAATTCTTGTTTAGGTAATTTTGTGGATGTTGACTCTGATAGGATTGTTGTTGGCATCACAACAATAGAATTTATCAACAAGAGCTTGCAAAGGATTTTCTTGTTGTTTCATTTTAGAAAGAGGGGCATTAGGGTTTTAGTAAAAGAATTGGAGGAAAAATATGATTTGTTGAGGAAGGAGAATATAGCATTGGATGCGGAAGCAACGTGCATTTTGGAGAAAGAATTGGAGATTTGGGGGTTCTCTTGACAAGTGGCAAGGAGAGAAGCCGAGTGGATCGGCGTCAAAGTCTGCACACGGTTGGTTAGTCAGTGTAGGAAAACGAAGTGCTCAAAGTGCTTCAAGGGTGGGGGAGGGGAGATGGTGCTTGGAGAAGAGGAGGAAAAAAAACAAAAACAATTGGAAAGAGAAAAGAAGAGAGCGGGACGTGTGAGGGGCGGGAGTGGTGGGAGCTCACCGGCATGCACATGTGGCATATTTTCCAATCCATGTAATGTCTGACAATCTTCACCACTATCTTTAGCCATGACAATTTTTTGACTTCTATGAGGTTTCATACTATGCCATTGTCTCTCTATCTTGCACAAGTCATTTGTTCCTTCCATAATTCACAATCATTCTACTTTGAGGATTAAAAAATGTATTACATTGCCCAAAGTCTCTCATATTACTTCTAAAGGTAAGTTACATCTTTCTTCAATCATTCCTAAACTTACACGATTTGTATTTCTATCAAAGATTTACTTTATTACCACTTTTCAAGTTTTAAATTCTTCATATGACAATGTACATATTTAGAAGTTTTGAAATCAACTTTGTGACATCTAATTTGAAGTCCATTTAGTAGCTCAAGTTCTTCTTTTAGGGCCTTTTGTACGTACGTGTTGCTAATGTCATAGATGGAGTGAAATAATAGGGTTTAGCTATTGCAATACACTTAAATTTTTTTTTACATATTTGGTTTCTTAGATGATGGGATAAACTTTGCAGCCTTTAGAGTATATGATAGTATACTGGGATATTGCAGCTTGGATGGTAATTAGTTAATTTTTATTCTAAAAATTGACAATTTTGGTTGATCTTGGTTGAAAAAATGCAACTTTAAAAAGAGGAAATATTATCATTTCAATCCTTGAATTCAATATTTTGTATATAATGTTGTAAATAAAATATAACAAAAATAATTAGCTTTAGAATTAGTGCATCTTTTATTGTTTCCAAGTGTTTTTATACATTTCAATGGAGAGAATGGTTCCTACTATCATATACTCTTGTTGTTTTTGACAATTTTATTTGAACTTTCACTCTAATTTTTTTGCATGGTTCTATAACAATACATTATTATGTAATATGATTTGGGTTTTGAAGAATTTATGATAGTTGTGTTGGCTCTACAACTATGCCACATGAGCATTAATAATTTTCTAATTTTTTTTTTGACAATGCAGACTTTGTCTACCTATCAACTATCGTTACAATTAAAGCATACTTTTTAGTATTGAAATTATTTGCCATTTGGGTTTAGGGTTTAGGGTGTAGTTTTCATCTTTTTCTTTGTGTCATAGCAAGAGAAGTATTTAGCAACAAAACACATTTTGGTAGTGATATGTTGTTCCACCTTTGGCATTTATTAAATCGACAAGTATTCTAAACTAATAGGTATTTTGTACTAAGCCATAAATGAATCTTCAAATTAAAGGTTTTAATCCCTTGTTCCATCTTCTTCATGTTACTTCCCATATGAGACTTTTGGCTAAATTTGCAAGATGATAAACAACTCATTGGACTTATATATGCAAATTCAACCTTGAATAAAATGCTTTAATGTAGAATTTTTTTTTCTACTTGCAGTTAAGGGCAAAAATGGATTGGTAGTGTGTTTTGGAGAGCTCCTCATTGACTTTGTGCCTACGGTTGGAGGCCTCTCACTTGCTGACGCTCCTGCATTTAAAAAGGCGCCAGGAGGTGCACCTGCAAATGTTGCTTGTGGAATAGCAAAGCTTGGCGGGAATGCTGCATTTGTCGGCAAGGTTGATATAGGATGTCTCTAATTGCTCACTAGCATAGGATTTAAGTAAAACTAGTGCATCACTCAATATCTATTTTATCTTTAGAGCAAAAGAGAGGAGTCAATTGCATCAATAGAAGCCACTTTTACGTAATAAAAAAGTTTAATATTCAATATTTGTTGCGAATAGCTAGTGCCTAATATAAAATGAATCTAATTTACAATGCGGCTGTATTATAAAAATATTTATGAAATAAGTGTGAAGCCTCTCATAAGTCAAAACTTTGTAGCTATACTTTGGACAAGACAAAGCCTTTTATAGCGTGCAATTGCTTCTTAAGTGTGGACTCTTGTTTTGTAGGTTGGAGATGATGAATTTGGTTACATGCTTTGTGATGTGTTAAAGGACAACAAGGTGGAAACAAAAGGTATTCGGTTTGACTCACAAGCAAGGACTGCTCTTGCTTTTGTGACATTGAGGGATGATGGGGAGCGGGAGTTTATGTTCTACCGCAACCCTAGTGCTGATATGCTATTTCAAATTCATGAGTTGGACATTGATTTGTTGAAGCAGGTACTATTTTTACAATTGATCAATCCATAGAAGTTATAGAATTTGATGTTATAAATGCTACAAATTGTATTACTTTGATAGGATATTTTCACTTCAGCTTTGATAGTCTAATTTTCACTTTAGGTTTTACTTCATTAAATGATCTTAGAAATTGCTGATGAAATTTTTTGATGTCAATCTACAGGCATCAATCATGCACTATGGCTCCATCAGCTTGATTACAGAACCTTCTCGCTCAACACACTTAGAAGCAATGCGTATTGCCAAAGAGGCAGGATCATTGCTATCCTATGATCCAAATCTCAGACTGCCCTTGTGGTCTTCGGCTACATCTGCGAAAGAAGGCATCAAGTCCATTTGGGACCAAGCCGATATCATTAAGGTTTGTTCACACAAATATTTTTCACATTTTATTTTGATTTGATGAAGTGACATAATTCAACAACTAGTTGTTGTTTCAAAATACAAATCTCAATTTTTTTAATCTTGAGGATTAAAGCCATAAGCTCATCTTTAATATAATTTATTCAGCTTTTTCAAATTGCAAATGCAATTATCTTAGTTTGCTAGAATCATCATCTATTCTTATTGTGGAATATCGAGTTGAGGATGTAAATCAGCCTTGTTTTTGTATAATTGTGATTTTGAATTTTCATTGATATAAGGAATAATTAGACAACACGTAACTTATAATGAACGCTAGTAAAACTTCTGTTTCAATCAAAATTTGGATAAATATTTTTAACCTTCAGATGAAGCTTTATACATCTTTACCTCATATTCTATGTTTTACATCATTTGAGTGCACATGTGAGATAAGAAGACTTCATTGATAATTTTAAACTCAAATTAACATATATTGAATTTTGAAGATGATGTATTTTAAAGGTTAGTGATGAGGAGGTGGTTTTTCTTACTGGTGGCGACCCCAAAGATGACTCTAACAACATGAGGATGTTTCATCCTCGATGCAAGTTGATGCTGGTTACTGAAGGTGGAGAGGGATGTCGTTATTACACCCATGTATGCAAATTAGTCCCCAATGTGCAAATTCTATCTAAAAGGATTCTAAATTATCAATCTAATATGTTCAGAATTCAACCTCTTTTTAGAACATTTTGAGGGCAAAAATAAAATAATTTCTTTTTTATGGTAAACTTGTGCCCATTCAAATTCTACTTATGCATTTGTTCTTTTGAAAAATCAACGTTTGTTCAAGTGAATCTAACTGTAAACTTGTTTGGATCATTGCAAGAAAGACCGGTCCTATTTACCGTCACATTGAGGGTATCTTCACTTGTTATTTGCTATAACTTTTGTACATAGCACAAGTCTAGTGAACATGAAATCTCTATTGAATGTGTTTAACTTGATGGTAATCAGATCCCGTATTTTTTAGGAGAAAAAAAATCAATTTATATTTAAAAAACATTTTTGTTAATTTGTCAAGTGGTGCGGTTTAGGGTTTTTTACTACGTTAGAAGTCCCCAAATTTAATGATCTAAATCTAAAATTTTCATGGTCTATTTGCATAGAAGGAAAGCATATATGTACTAAACAAAATCCAAAAATATATTACTTTATGTCCTCTACATGAGTGCAAACAACACTCTTATTGGGCACAATTTTTGAACATTAAAGATGGTTCTAAGATCATTCTTTTGGTAAAACCTCATCACCATCAACTCTTCTCAAATGGCAATTTTTATTTTTATTTTTAAATTTTATTCCTATTTTTTACAAATTAAAATGTGAAATTGTAATGCCAATATCTATTTTGTTGAGATTTTGCACTTTTCTAGTTTTCCTACGAAGAGAATTTTTCTATGCTTTTCCTTCCTAGAATACCTTCTTTTTAAAGGTGTATACATTAAACATTTTTTTTACATTTAAAAAAAATTGTTTTTCTAATTTTAAAGTACTCCCAAAAGAAAAAACGGGTATTGTGCAAAACACTATAAAAAAACGCATGGTCTTTCTTGCAATGACCCTAGTTTGGCAACTTTCTACCTTTTTGTAAGTCAACTAAAAATTTAAACCTATCTAGTGGTTATCTTTATAAAATACTACTCCTATTGATTGATTTTATTTGCTCTATTGCGTTATTTCCTTGTTTTCTTACTGGCCCCTTGGGTTTAGAAGTGCAGAAATTTAAAGGACAAGTAGAAGGCATCAAGGTTCAAGTTGTTGATACTACTGGGGCTGGTGATGCATTTTGTGCTGGCCTCTTGAGCCAAATTGCAGCAAGTCCATCAATTATGGAAGTAAGAAACTTTTTGTATATGTTGAATAGTTTTTCACATTTTATATCTATTGTGTTTCACATTTAGCTTTTTGCTAAGATTCGTCAAAAATTTAATTTTGGTTAGAATATGTGATATAAATTTTGAATTCAACGAAAGTCGTGGCCATTGATGCTTAAATTAGCTATACTATGTTACTTTTGCATTATGTAAGGTCATAATAAATAGACAATTTCAAGACTTTGATGTAATTGTATACCACTGATTACATTACAGGAGGAGACCAAGTTGCGTGATGCTCTCCTATTTGCAAATGCTTGCGGGGCTATCACTACAACTGAGAGAGGAGCCATTCCATCACTTCCAGAGAAAGAAACGGTTATAAGGCTCATTCGTAAACTTCAAAGACTCTTTGCCTAATTAATAATTGTTGACTTTTTCTAATACCTACATCCATTCATGATTGTCCAAATTCATGAAAAATTGCCATTATTGATTGCCATTGCTGTAGATAAATCATTGTGAAGCAAGAAGTTCAATATGAGTTAATAAGCCAATTTTTTGGCTCTTTTCGTGAACTTGGCATTTTGCAAAAAAATTCATGCAATAAAATTTGTGGAATGCATCTACATGTAGACACCTTAAGAAATTATAGATTTCTTAGTACTCTTTGATTATTAATTTTTTTTTTAATATTAATTCTAGTTGTGGCAAAAGTAGAACTAAATACACCTTAGACTATTAAT
This sequence comes from Pseudisothecium myosuroides, assembly GCA_951799445.1. Taxonomy (NCBI): domain Eukaryota; kingdom Viridiplantae; phylum Streptophyta; class Bryopsida; order Hypnales; family Lembophyllaceae; genus Pseudisothecium; species Pseudisothecium myosuroides. The sequence continues at coordinate 4,026,052 of OX637288.1, read as the reverse complement.
AAGAATTTGTAAGATGGAAAAGATGTAGCAAGGGTTGTATTGGGGCATATACATTTATATATACACACATAGATGTCTTGGACCAATCTCAAGAAAAATAATCTAACAATTTTAACTAAATTTTGTTAATATTGGTCAAAAATTTGTTGTATACATATAATTTTTTCTATTAGTCTATTAGTTTTACTTGATGATTGTAGGGTTTTTTGGTGGATGTGTAGGTAAGTATTTCCCTAAATCATTAATAAGATTTTGTTTACGTTTCTTTTGGAGTAGATTATTGTAAATTCTTATTACATTTAGATTATGTGATTTAGCAAACTCTAAATATGAAGACAACGTTGGAATAAAATATTTAATACAATAATTGTACCAATGGTGTAATAGTCAAGTTTTACAACATTTGGTGTATTTTCTCCAGGAAAACCAAATCTAGCACCAGCAACAAGTGCGGATCCTTCATGGCAAGGTTATCAAAGGTGGAGATACCGGAATTCAACTACAACCTTGTGAAGGATGTAAGTACTAATTTCTTCTGCATCAAAGTGATGAAGAATGTAATGGGGGGAGGTCAAGGTAAAGTGCAAATTCATTGCCAAGCAGGTATTTACAAGAATTTGATTACTAGCTATTTTGAAAAGGGCACTCAACTTTGTAAGATAAAGAATCATATAAGATAGGTGGATCTAGATCTTTTGAATACATCCATCTACATATTTTCTTTACCAAAATTATACAAACTTGAAGTATTGGTTTCAGTTTTGATATGTTTTTTTCGAGTTTATGGAGGTATGCACATCCATACAATTGTAGTAAGTGTGACAACTTACAAGGAAATCTTTCACCAACTTACAGTATTTTTCTTGATACTTTTGTATCATAATTAAGAAGACATTGATCATTTCTATGCATTGATCATGTTTTACACAATTTAATATTGACAATATCAAGAGTATACACAATTGTTCAAGTAATTTAGAATATACATGTGAATTCTTTGTTGCTTCACATAAGTATTTAAGGGTGGAAAGGTCCTTTGGGCTTTGGGAGTACTTAGCTTACTGGAATGGAACATTTTGGTTACAATTTTGAAGACTTAAAACTCAAATTGATTACATGGTGATAGTTTCTTCGCTAACAAATTTACTCAAATATATATTTTCTCTTGGTGCTATTTCAAAAAGGGATAGAAATTGCACTTGTAGTGTTGGAAATCCAACTACTTTGTGGATAGTCTTTGGTAATGCTTCTGAGGAATTAAAATCTAAAAAAATATTGTTTCCTTTGAATTCTTGAATTGACAATAATTTGTTCACATAATCACATGTCATCTTCAAAGTCATCTATCTAGAATTTGTAAAAATTTCACATCAAATTTTAAGAAATTCACATTTTTGATGTAAAGTGATGAAAAAGAAGGCTTTTCACTTAAAAATTATTATGTGGAAAGCCTTTTTTATTAGCTAATATATTGGATACTATAAACGTTATATGTTATTTTTTAATGAATTTTTATTCTAATGTTGAATGATTTTCTTCAAGAATGGAAAAAAAACATTGACGATGGTGAGACTTTGACAATGGACTCTAATTTACAATATTTTTGTTTTTTGAAATTTTGTAAAGTAACACGTTACATATAGTTAAAGTCATCAATCTTTTGATTTGTGAATCTAATTTCATCATTTAAATTTGTTGGACTTTTGCATAGAATGTACCACAAAGTATTTCAAAATTTTGCTCTCATATTTTTTTAGTTTAAGTTTGTTTTAAGACATGCAAATAAAATATCATTGTAGATAATAAAAAAAGGTGTGAGCTAAATTTGAAATGATAGATAAAAAAGACACAAAAAGCAATTGTAGATCCTATGTTATTATAATAACTGATGATTTAGTCATGTCTTCAAAAGTAATTTCTTTGATTCATACACCTGATATTCATACAAAATGTAAACTATACAACTGTACAAATCATCTCCATCTTGAAGGTCACCATTGGAATGATATATTTTTTTACTTTAAGTTAATTGAAATGAGATGATTATTTCTATTCAATTTTTCATATTCAACTCTTGATGCTAATTTAAGCCTTGATTGCTTTCTTGCTAATTTAAATTTAAATTTTTTGTAATTGTGTTACTTTGAAAACTCAAGTCTTTCAGGTTTAATCCAAAATTTAAAAATTTAAAAATCTATGAATTTTGAACTTTTAATTTTTAAAATATTTTAATTTGATAATTATGATTTATAAATAAATAAACCTTGAAATTTATAGGTTTCAAAAGTTAAATTTCCAAAATTCAAAATTTCAATGATTTATTTTTAAATTTTTAAATTTTTAAAAATATTTTTTAATAATTTGGACGATGAACAAAGCAATGTTTTGTTCCAACAAATTTTCATTCATCCCAAAGAAATATTTGAATTTTAAGAGATAACCTTCTTTTATGACTAATTTCTTAAAATTGTAGTAAATAATTGCACTATGATTAGTGTGACTTGTGCCGGTGCCATACTACAACAAAATGAAAATAAAAGTAATTTTCTAATTTTTAAATTCCTAACAAATTCAAAAATTTGATGTCTTTTGTTCCGTTGGTTGGAATGCCACAAAACAAAGTCCGTGCACCCCTAATTTGCTGTGGTGTGAGATGTTGCTTTCAGAATGGAAATGGAAAGCTATATATATGAAGGAGTGTTAGGGCTTTGTTTTGTGGCATTTGGACCTATAATGTGAAAATTATGGTTATTAATATATAATAATTTAATTCAATTTTCTAATTTGAAAATGATTCAAAAATCCATAATTTTCACAGCATAGGTCCAAATGCCACAAACAAAGTCCGTGCACCCTTCTTTGCGCCTTTGCGGAGAGCTTCCCAATGGTAGCAAGATTGAAGAACTTAGGGAACTCTTAAATCTCAATGTATCAAACAAAACAAATCAATTAGACAACCTAATTTAAAGTACAGATTAGTGTGCCCTATGCCATTGCCACAACCAAAATAAAAGTAAAAATAATTTATTTTTTTGTTTAATTCATTCAAACTTTGAAATTCAATAACTTTTACACCATAGTGTGAGAGGTTGCGTTTTTAGTACGAATAAAAAGCTTCATGCACAAAGGAATGCAAGAATTTTGTTTTGTGGCATGTGAAAGTTATGCTTATTCCAAATTAAAAGATAATTTAATTCAATTTTTTATTTTAAAAAATCCATAACTTTTACACCGTAGACCCAAATGCCATAAAATTGGCATGAATAGAAAGCTTTATGCATGAAGGAGTGCAAAGGCTTTATTTAATTTGTGGCCTTTGGACATGCAATGTGAAAGTTATATTTTTCCAAAATAAAAATATTCTGTAATTGAATTCAGTTTCTAATTTATAAAAACTTTAAAATTCAATAAGTTTCACTGCCACAAAACAAAGTCTCCACACCTCTCTTCACAGAGAGCTTTTCAATTCTACCAAGAACGCCACAAGTAGACTCACGGTTTTTCAACGTATCAAAAAACTAAAAAAAACTAAAAAAAACTAAAAACCCCCCCAACTAATTTAAGGTATAGATAAATAGATGCAAAAATGTGAAAATTTAAAAAAAAATCAAGCTTTTAAGAATTAACTCCTGAAGGACCAAGTAAGATTTTTGGTCATCCATTTATAAATAGAATTTTTTTTTTTCTCCTTGAATTTTCACACAACATGTGTTCGAAGAGTATCTTTAACCCCTAAATGCCCAACGCATTTTGTGGCTCCAAAACCACTGAAAACTGCCATTTCTACTGTGATAACTCAAAAAAACAAAAACAAAAACATTTCTTTTTTAATCTAACTATAGGATCTTGTACTTCACTTGTCTTCGAGCATGTAGTAAAAATTTCATGAAGTTTGACAGTACAGATTGGAAGACATTAGCATTCAAAGTTGGAATTTTTTCTTTGAGTGTTGGTCTGCAATTTCAAATGACTTTGATCGCCATTTGTGGAAACTTTTTGCACTACAGACCAAAATTTAAAATCTTTTGCATTGAACATTTGAGTTGAGAGTCGGAGTGAAAAATTTCAGAAAAAAAGCACTTGAATTTCATTCATTAACCCCTAAAGCACTCAACATGCTTTTTTGAGAACATAGCGTTTTTAAGCAGCTCACTATGAGCGGAGTTTGTATTTTTTTCTTTGAAATTTTCACACAACATTTTCCCGAGGAGTAGCTTTAAGGCCCAACAATTTTCATAACTTTTGACTACATGGTTAAAAAGTTATTGTATGATATGTGATTTTCCATGCTCGGCGGGCAACTCAAAAAATACTTTAAAAATCACTTTTAAAAAAAATAAAAATTTGAAATTGGTTTTCAAGATTTATATATACTTGAGAAGCTTTGAATCATTCCATTTTGATTAATGAGATGAGAGTTATAAAGAATTTTAGTTAGCGGGTGGTTATGGAATCTCTACTCTAAAATAAACTTTGAAGTTCTTTATTTAACTCAATTTTCAATATTTTTGAAAAAAAATAAAAACATTGGGTTTAGATTTTTTATTACAACATTAAAACCATTGGGATTGACATTTTTCAATTTCATATTTAAATTCTGAACAATTTAGTGTTTTGAAACATTCTCTACTTCTTTTTACTTACTATTTTTTTCCTTTATGTTGTACAATTCCAAATGATCTGAAATTTTTCAAGCATGTAGCCAACTTGCCTTGAAGAATGAATTTAAAGAGTAACCACCATTTTGGACATTTTTTTGTACAAATGTGCCCTTGTGAAGGGCAGCTGCCCATATTTTTGCAGGACAAAAAATGGATTTTTGCCAATTCAAATGCTAATATCTTGCAATCTGAGTGGTGGAAAATTCTGAAATTTTTTCCACATCTTCTCAAACAAGTGTACTAAAAGATCCTGCAGTTAGATGGGTCTAAAAATGTTTTTTTTCTAAAGTTTGATACTTGTATTAGAAATGGCAGTTTGGGGGCATTTTGGGTGAAAGCATAGTCAAAAACCTTTAGGGGTTAAAAAATTGTGAAGTAGAAGTAGGTCCAAAATTGAAAGAGACACTAAATTGTTAATAGCTCTAAGATGGAATTGAAACACTGTAATCCCAATGGTGAGATTGTTCTTGCAAACAAACTTAACCCTTCCAAAAAAAAGATTGAATTTTTTTGAAAATTGCATTGAAAAATGAATTCAATAAGTTTTTTTTTTTAAGATGCTTAGATTGCCTGAAAAACAAGATCATTCATAACTTTCTCATTATTAGTCTAGATAAAATGAATCAAAGCTTCAGATGTAGACATAAACATGATCTTTGAGAAAAAAATTAAAAATTAAAAAAATTCAATTCAATTTTTTTTTATTTTGTTTGACAAACAGATTTTTTGACTTAGGGTGGCATAACTAAATTCTTAACAATGTAGTATTTTATTAATCATTTTCTACTTATTTTTATCAACTAATTTTTTAAAGTACAAATATGAAATATTTTTTGTTGAAATTTTTTATATATATTTCCAACTTAATTCTTCAATATATTATGGAGAGTTGCAAGTTGTAGGATCTACACATGAAAGAGCTTTAGGGATTAATGTACAAGAAGATGTCCAAAGAAGTGAGAATTATACAAATAAAAGGTTTGATAAAGAGGGTAAAATCTAAAGAAGAAAGTTTTTTATTTGCAAAATTTCCTAGATAGAATTGTTAGTATTGCCTAATAAAAATTGCAAAAACAAATGAAATAATGCAATTTAGTACATTAATCATTTTTTAGCTATATAAAAATTGTAGAATCTCTGATTTCAATAGTGGGATGCATTCATTAGAAGGCGTTCTAGAGTTTGAGGGCACTGCCTTTAGGCTTGAGCTCCACCCTTGCATTTGTGGTAGTGACCTCAAACCATAGAACACTCGCTAATGAATGCATCCCACTACAATATGTAATGGACAATAACATTATTCTATCCAATAATTAAAAAATAGCTGAAATATGGATTGTGCCAATCAATGGAATTTACAATTATTAGTCCCAATAAATGTGATTTATATCTTATAATAAATAATTGTGTGAGCATTGATGTGCATCAAAACAAGGTGATTCTATTGAATGAGCAAAATTTTAAATATAATAGTTTTTGTCCACTACATAAAAGCAATCTTGATCATAGCTGGCACACTAGTTTGACATTGGCACCATAATGGGCTATGTGACAAGGCATGTACTATACTGAATCTTTTGCCAAAAACCAAGTCCTAATGCTCTCAATCTTATGTATCATAGCCAATGATCACAAGATGACGAGAAAAAAACATTGTTGATTGTCATAGAAGGATATAATTTATTAGCTATATAAGAGAATCTTGTGTTTACTATATTTTATTGTTGGATTACCAAAACTCATCAAAGTGCCTATTCAAGACTAGAAAACGATTGTATGAAGATTCAAAGCTGAGTAATAGAAGCATTGGGATGTTTTTTTCATGACAAGAAGGGTCCCACTCAACCCATATAAATGCCGCTAATATGAAGCGGTCCCATTTTGGACATTCTAAAGGTGCGTGCTATAACAACCAGCAAGAGGGCCCAACACTGGTATCTCCACAGGCTTGGATAGAAGCTAGTCAGTGTAGTAGAATTTACATTGCTGTTTACTAGCTTGGTTGTGACTAGAAACTAGAATTTTTTGGAGGGACCTATATTGGTCTTGGAAGATGTGAAAAATATTGTTATTCTTCGTGCGTCTTGAAAAGTTCTTGCCCCAGAAGATGTGAGAAAAGTTATAAATATGTTCAAAAAATCATTGATATGTTCAAAAAATCTTGATTTAATGAGTGATGTTCTGGGCTCTCCAAACTCTCTCCAAATGTGTGGCGTGGGAGTGAAAATGGCAAGACCGTAAGTTTTCCAAAGACAATGACGTTAATATTATAGTATCTAATTCACAGTCCCATTTAAGGGTGTCTTCAATAGAACCAATATACTCCCCTTCAAATAAACTTGTAACTTTTCAGTTGTTTATATTTAGAATTTAAATATTTAAATATTAAGGGAAATCTCAAATCACACACAATTTGGAGTGAAATATATTTTGGTAATTGTGATTTGTCAAGACCACTATATTTTTTTGTCTTTTAGCTAACTTTTTAAGCAATTTATTTTCATTGTCCAATGTTTAAATTTGAGTTTTCTTATACCTACTCAAAATACTTTAAGATGTGCTTCCAATAATAAAAATTCCAAGTTCTAAATATAAACCGCTGAAAAGTTTATTTGGCGGGGCAAATTCCGGGGTGCATTGCGTATGCTCACGCAGGGAATAATCTCCCCGGGAAAATAAGCGCCAGCCAGTCGTCGTTCGAGAGGCCTGAGCCCTGGACGACGGCGGATGCTTCTCCGCCCACACTAATTAAATTAAGCTTTCTTCGCGAGCCAAGACTCTCCGGAGGAAGACGACTGCGGACGAACATGCCTTTCAGGGATGGCGCTTTGAGGATTTTACTTCTTATTCCGGCGATCCAGTTGCTCCCTTCTTCTTCTTCATCTTCCGTCCTTCCGCATCTATGAATCTTCCGCATTGCGATTTTCCAATCACACATCCACTTTTACTTATTTAGTTCCACTCTCACACAACCCGCACAGAACTCTGTCTTCGGAGATCACGAGTCTGGACTTCAACATAAGCTTTGGACTCCACCAACAGGTTTTCTGTTCTTGCAGAGAGTATGCGGTTTGCGAGTTTTGCGATGTGCCTGCAATTGAGCTCCTCGTATCCTGTGTAGAGATCTGGTCGAAGATGCGAGATCTAGAGGAGTCCCGTGGTGGTGTATAGAGATGGTGATGGTTAGGTAGTGCAGATCGTAGGGTTTGTCTGCAAGAGCATGTTGTTGGAGAAGAAGGAAGTGTTCGTGGGGCTGAACGGGGTCAAAATAGGGAAGGAGAACGGCATGCGGGCGGGGCTGTATAACAGCCCCAGTCCGTCGCCTCAGCAGCGTCTGCGCAAGGAGCTTGGGCGACGCAGCCTGGCGCGTCGACGGCCTACTAATCTCTCGCTTTTCCTCATTGCCGGTATTTATTTTTATTTTCAATCCATAGCAATATTTATAAGGTGGGAGTTGCGTGAAACTGTTATCAATCCCCTGGTGTTTTCTGTATCGACGTCGTGATTCATGGTCGAAGGAGAAAAATGATGGATTTGTTGTGGGTCATTCCGCAGGGTTGCTTTTCGTAGCAGGGTTTGTTTTTGTTGCTCTGCAATGGCATGCCAAGCCTTCCTTATCCGCGGTGAGTGTTGACTTGACCTAAATTGATCTCGATTATATCGGTGATTGGTTTTTAGGAAACTTGATTGCAAAGTTTACGTTACGGGTGAAGAAAATTGGAGGATGATTGGGTTTTCTAATCTGCGTTCTAAAAGTGGCGCCCATATCTGCACTTGCTTGCAGGGCGGGAAGGTAGCGACTGGCGATGGTTCATCAGACGAGGCTCTGAGCCTGGACTCACTTCCACGGCAGCTGGGCGACCAAATGACTCTTTGCAAATCGTATGCGGTCATTGCCAAGGAGAACAACAATCTGCAGCTGGCTTGGCATTTGAGTGCTCAAATTCGTGCAGCACAGCAGCTCCTGTCTTCGGTATGTGCTCAAGGTGTTTCATTTGCTGCTGTACTGTGACTTGCGGACGTACTGTGGGTAGCTGTTATGTTACTTTGATTTTCTGCACGTAGCGTGTTCTCTTCTCAATTTATGAGCATGATTTTTATTGTTTTTGATGGACTTATTCTTTGGTTTGGTCTTCTGTTGGTGCTTAGGCTGCTACTCGAGGAACTCCGGTTCTGTGGGAGGAAGCAGAGCCTATTATGCGGGAAATGTCGGATCTCATATTTCAAGCCAAAGAGTTGCACTATGACAGTGCCACGATGCTTATGAAGCTGAAAGCTGAAATGCAGGTAGGTTCCTTTTTTTTTCGTTTGCCTGTTTGCTAGTCGTTTTGGTTTGACAGTTCTGCAAACTCCAGGTGTCACCGATTGTCTCCTCTGGAATTTACAAGTAGGAATACATTATCTCATGCGAATTGTTTATTCCATGTTTCTATGTTTTTAACCCCTAATTATCAACTAAGAATAGAAAGTCTATTTTGGATGGTAGTATTCTAATTGTAGTAACTTCCAAAATATATTTCTGGAAATACTGTTTGACGTGATTTCTTCTTCTTTTGATACATTTTGTTACCCTCCTCAATGGTATATACTGTATTCAGCTCCTTTAGATAAGGAGACGGACACTTTGGGTCATTTGGGCAATTAGGGTTAACCTGGATCTAGGTACTCCTGACGAAGGGTCTTTCAAGAAGGCTGTGTGATTGGAAGAGATCCATTTAAGTAGGTCATTTAGGGGCTTCTGAGTTGATTTCAAGACCAGGAAACCTTATCTACTTCATTTCCTCCTATCAGGCTTTGGAAGAAATGGCCAATACAGCAGCCACTCAAAGTGCAACATTTGGGCAACTAGCAGCAGAGGCAGTTCCGAAGAGTCTTCATTGCTTAAGCTTGAGATTAATAACCAAGTGGGCTGCTGATGAGGAGTTACGAGAGGCAGTGCAGGAAAAGCAGAGAAGCTTCGCTCCGAAGCTTACGGACACGAGTCTGTTCCACTTCTGTGTCTTCTCTGACAACGTGTTAGGGGCATCCGTGGTCATTAACTCCACAATAATGAATTCACAACATCCAGAGAATCTCGTCTTTCATGTAGTCACGGATGCTGTGAACGAAGGGGCAATGAAGGCGTGGTTTGCCGTGAACGATTTCAAAGGAGTGGCGATTGAGATCCAACATGTGGAGAGCTTCACTTGGTTGAATGCCTCGTATGTTCCGGTTCTCAAGCAACTCCAGGATGCAGAGACCCAAAGTTACTACTTTCGGTCCAATAGTCAAGGTGGGGATTCTCAAAAGACTGCACTGAAGTTTCGGAATCCCAAGTATTTATCTATGCTGAATCATCTGCGCTTTTACATTCCCGAAGCTTATCCTGCGCTGAAGAAGGTATGCTACAATCCTCAAGGTCCCTCTGATGGATTTACATGGTGATTCGATTGTAGATTGCTGCACTCTCTTCCTGCTGTTTAATCAATAGCATACTTGTCTCTTTATGCACATTATTAGTAACTTTTTAGTAGAAGGAGATCGTTTCTGGAATTTTTAGACAATATCATAAAGAATATCTTTTGCATAATTCACGGAGAGGTATTTCTATGCATTATGGGGAAGTCTTGTATGATCACTGTAATCATAGTAAGACTCTCAATGAATCACGACAAGGATCCACTTTATGATGCTGTCTAAAAAATTCCTGGGACTATCTAATTTTACCGAAGTACGGAGTATGAATGTGTGTTCACATCTGATTTGTAATTAGTTGCAATTTTCTTTACTTGTATTCTTTGCTGGAAGGTGCAGCCTATTTATTTGAATTTTGAATGGTGCAACTTACTGCTTGTGTGTTGGACTTATCGCTTTTCTCTTCCTCTTCTTTAGGTTGTTTTCTTGGATGATGATGTTGTGGTTCAACGAGATCTGTCGGAGCTTTTCACGCTTGATCTGCACGGCAATGTCAATGGAGCAGTAGAAACCTGTCTGGAGAGCTTTCACCGCTTCCACAAGTATTTGAATTTCTCACACCCCAAGATCAAGTCTCACTTTGATGCGGATGCCTGTGGTTGGGCATTTGGGATGAATGTGTTTGACTTGGTTCAGTGGAGGGAGAAGAATGTGACTGCGAGATACCACTACTGGCAAGAACAAAATGTAGACCGGACACTATGGAAACTAGGGACATTACCCGCAGGGCTCCTCGCTTTCTATGGACTCACCGAGCCTTTGGACAGAAGGTGGCATATTTTGGGTCTAGGTTATGATGCAAATATTGATTCAGACTCTATCGAGAGCGGCGCCGTTGTTCATTACAATGGCAACATGAAGCCATGGTTGAAATTGGCTATGAGTAGGTACAAGCCTGTTTGGGAGCGTTATGTCGACTACCAAAATCCTTATTTGCAGAAGTGTAATTTTCACTAGGTTGTTTACTGCTGGTCACATTGGAACCCCATTTCTCAAGCCTCAAGGTTCGACAGCTACAGGTAGTTGTTATGAATGATATTCGATTCAAGGATGAGTCAGTTCATCATCTGTGCTTCTGACCCACCTTGCTTCGGAGTTGGCTTGGTTTCACCAATAAATGAAGCTGTCAGAATCTTTGAAGTCCCCTCGGAAGGAGAACTTGGAAGTTGAGGTTTGCTGCTCATAGCTAGCTTGTGGATATCGCTGGGCTATCTTCAACTGTCAGCACTGGTCAAGAACTCTGAGGGCCGTCTCTGGAGGATTTGGCATTTTAGATGTATAGAGATGAAGATGTGAAGGTGCCCGGTAGAGCTGGTTCGAGGATGACTGCCGTCATTTGGACGGACTGGTCAAAACTAGTAGGGAGCAGGCACCGCAGAATGTTGATGGCAATCTTCCTTCATCCACCATTGTTATTCTTTGCTCATTATTGAATTAAACAGAGCTATTCACTGCTTTTGGAACTGATATTTGCTGAGGTAGAGTGTTCTATTTGCTTCCCCTCTAGCATTGTGGCAATTGGAGTGTTTTTTAGGGAGATCACTAAGGAGCTGCTGAGAGATCTTTGGTACAAGAGCCAAATCTATTGAGACCAAATTTTTTATCACCATATTTGAATTTCTTGTGCAAGTTTTTGTTCAAAGTGGGAGGTTGTAGATCAGTAGAGATTGTAGAGACATTAAATAACCTCATTTCCATTCACAGATGAGTGATCATAGACATTTAGACAGTCATGCTTACAAAATTTGCTAGTAAGTCCAACCATTGCAAGTGAATGAATAGATGATTGCAGGTGGCGACAGGGACGATGGGATCAGATCCCGAATGGATTTTTAATATATTGAGCAGCGAGTTTGATGTTGCTAATTCTTCCCAATAGACTGCAGCTTATGTTTTTGGCGTATGTGAGTTTGATCACTTGGTTTTGGTTTTGGTTTTGCTTCGGATTTTAGGGGAAGCGGACTAGCATAATCCTCCCTCAAGAGACTGAATAATCTCCTGTATGGATCCTCCTTATTTGGTGAATGTTCTCCTTTTCAACTTTGAAATCCGTTCCTTGAATCACATCGAATATGTCATTTCTATGGGTTTACTCAGTGGTCGATCAGCTTCTACGCTCATATCTTACGAAGACTCCTCTACCTGTACAGTACACTGATTTGTCGTAAATAGTGCGTGTGACTGATTTACTTAAGTCACACTATGTTGAATTAGTGCAGGTTAAAATATTACTTTATTGAACCAATATAAAAAAAAACGAAATTTTGTGGTGACATTAATCTTCAAGGCGACGCTAATTTCCCCCTCACTATTCGAACAAATCAGAGTAGTTTGCTCGCCAAGTAAACCATTGCAAACCTTTCGATATTTTTGATATAGATTTGTGACTCGATAGTACTAGTATTGTAGAGCCATAAGAAAGATGGAGAGAATGCTGAAGAGGATGGTGGGACTTTTGAAAAGCTAAGAGAAGATTCCAAGAACTTGCATCAGCTAAAAGAAATACGGAGTACTATTTTGTAACTTTTTGTGTAAAATAGATTCTTCTTCGTGATGATATCTGAAGTTGGGTGCTCTAATTTTGACATTGGACCTAATTTTGCTAAATTTCTACACATGAAGACAGAAATGTAAGCCTGCTGTACTGTACTCTTACTCTTGTCCACTCAAAATTTGTGCATGTGTAGAGCGAATGCATTTTCGTTCTCCGATATATAGAAATCTGTGGGGCCGTCTCAGTAGCTGACCTTCAGAGCCCATATTCTTGAAGCTCCGAATCTGATGGACGCAAAGTCAACTATCAATGAGAGAATCGGGATGGGTTTAAATGGAATGGCTGACTTTCGCTAGTTGACTTGTAGGCTTTAATCACGGGACTTTGTTTACTTTTGGCAGAATCTGCTGATTTGGAAGAATCTGCTGATTTGGAAGAATCTGCTGATCGCCCTCTGCACAAGCAAGCCGAGTGATTTCGGGGAATTCTTTTATTACAACCACGAGGAATGGTCGTAGTATGGCCGTTCTCGGCTGGGGGCTTGTATTTTATTTTCTTGCAGTAAAGGCAACCTTTACTTGTGTCAAAAAAAAAAAAAATTAGTATGGGAGTCGTTCGTCATGACAGCTCAGTCCCGTGCAATCAATCGAATTTCAATTGTGTGTCACGGTTACCATTTCTTTATTTAAGTACAATACATGTGAGAATTGGGTGAAGTTTCGAGTTTAGTGAGCACTAAAAACGGTTCATTTCGGTACTGGTAGTTGTGCTTAGATAACTGTTCTGCTGTACTCAAATGGCGGCCATTTCATGTGAAAGACCGTGTGATTCTCACCCTGCGTTCAAAAGTCATGCATTGGGCTCTGTATGAAAAACTTAGCTTTGATCTTATGTTTGATCGCACATATGAAATCTGAGGGAGGCGAAATTATCACCTCTCATGATGATAAGGAATAGGACACTATAATTTAATTGTAGTGGCAGGGTGTGTTTGGGGTTCATGCTGAGAAAAGTGATTTGTTTATCAACAGTTGGTGAAGAAAAAATTGGTGAAGAAGTCTTTGTTAGATTCTTTTCCTTTGTAGATCCTTGCTCCTTGATTTCACGATGTTGGTTCTTCTTTCTTTCCCAGTTTACTTCTTTGTTGAATTTTCAGCATAAGACAATTGCAAAAAAATTCTCCTCTGATTTTTTTATTACGAGGAGCATTGTTGTCTTATGAATAAATTATATGAACAAGTTTAACTTTAGATGGGAGTCTTAGACTGAATGGATCATTCAAGAAATCATCGAGGGCATTCTAATTGCGTAGATTTTCAAACAAAATTTTCCAAAGCCTTCCTTGGGCTGATCAATGAGGTTTCACAACCATGTGGATTATGCCAAGATTTACATTCAGTAATTTTTCAAAAAATTTAAACTTTCTTAGCAAAGAAACATTATTGAAACTCCCTTCACAATTGTCCCTTGATGCTTGGAGAAGGGTGAAATCATGCTTTCAGTAAATGTCGTGCTCACAAATCAGAAGCGTATCCTTGAAGATTGGTTGAAAATGAGAAAGGAACATCAAAGAGCATCAGAGAAAGACATGATAGGTGTAACAAGTAATTGATTCCTCCAAGGATTTCAATCGATTTGCAACTGCAATCAACTCGTGCCTTCTACAAATAGCTTTATATGAGTAAATGTGCATCATCTCCAAGAGATCGGAGTTATTTCTTACTCATAGGAATTTCAACCCTATATCAGGAAAAAAAAGTTAAGAATCAAGGAAGGCCCGCAAATTCAACCAGGGTCACCAATTTACTGAACAATATTAATCACTACCTTATTTTCTACTGACACCAGATCAACACCTTCACTTACACAATTCAAGTGCTTTCTACCCTTTCCGAAATTCAAATGGCGACATTGAGGTTAGTGTGGCACCAGATTACAACCACATCCTGGCTGTGTGACAGCCTTGTGCTGGGAACAGCGGTGGCCGTGATTTCCTCCACATGTACCTTGGCCTTCACCTCGGCAATGATGCAGCTTCCAAAGTCGAGCCCTGAGGCTTCTTCATATTATGCTTCATCAAGTGCCATTCAAAAAGTGGTGGTAAGTAGTACATGCCTGGAATGCAATGCCTTGCAGCTGTACAACAACATCACCAAGCCACCTGGGTACACCTCAACACTGCTGGAGTTTGCATCGGATACCATGGTTACCGAAACTATAATGTCCTTTGTGATATCTTTCATCATTGTGGCATTTGCATTGTTTTTGGCCCATGAAATGAGATGACATTCTCGAAATCTGTTGGGAATGGGAGCAGCTTGAAATCTGGAATGATGTAGGAGATCTTTACTAAGAACTTTTATTACCTGTAAACACGGCATGCTGCAAGCACCCACCGCGGCGCTGACACTTTCTGCACCCGTCTGAAGAACTGAGCTCACTTCCACCCATGAGGCAACCTACTTCAAAAAAGAGTGTATAAACAGGCCGTGAATGGGACATGAAGTATAATGAAATAGGTTTTCTTTTGGAGGATAGGAAGATGGGAAAGAAGGAAATATGTACCGTTAAATGGTGTATCCAATGAGGATGAAATGCTTTACTGCCACCATATTCGGACATCACCTTCAGCTATAAGCACATCTGTCCCACTCATTTTGAAAGCCGCGAGAAACGTTTCCTGGTCAACATCCTCCCGCAGCAAAATCTTGGGGCTACTCGCAAACCAATCTGATACTACAAATTCTATACCCACTAAGTTTCGGATCAGGCTGGTTTTCAACGAGACATGGAGCGCCGAGAAAAGCTGTTTACTAAGGACCTGCACGAGGCATGTCATGTTACCAACAGGCTTGTTCCTTTTTAAGACGATTCTTGAGGAGCCATAGCTACCGCACTTGGCGTAGCAATACGCTGTCATTGGACGATGATGGACTTCCAAACCCGGACTTCGGAAGTTCAATTGATTAAACCTAGAGTTGAACCTGCCCACTACACTTGGTGGGAAGCTCTTCGTATCACCATTGTACACCAACCCTCTCTCGGCTACTTTCAATTGCACTTCAGAGTCCATTGGGGGTTTAGGATGTACACTAGTAAGATTGAGACCGTCTGTCTTAAAATGAGCATCCCCATCACTCGTGGAGAAATATAATCTTTGAGCCTGCAGATGAAAACCCTGAACATTTGCAGAAACCCCTCGTTGCAGGAACATGCTTATGTCTTTGTGCAGAAGGACTTCCCCAGCTCCAGCTTGCACCTATATATGATCTTAATATTAGAGGTGGATTTGATTGTTACCAAACGATAAATCAAATTCAGAAAATTCCATCTTACAGAGTGGATGTACTCCGAAATGGAATAAATAAATGGCAGAATGCGGCAAACAGTAGTGGCGGCAAGTAGATTGAACGACAAGAGCTTGAGTTATGAACAAATTAATTCAAAACCAAGGGAAACATATTTCAAATTGAAGTCATGATAATTATGGAGCAGATTCTCTTTATGATATTTGAGAGTTCCTGAAACAGTCAAAATTTACTGCACATTTACAAGATGCCATTCTTCCTCTTGAGAACAAGTGAGTCTAGAATGAAAAAAAAGCAGCTTGAATTTGGAGACCCTTAAACCACCAGCTTCCCTTAAACGAACTCATAGAAAGTCCCGGTCGCTTATTGGAGAACTATCCATAAATGCAGATTCAAGCAGCATGACAGAGAAAAAAAAGTCTGTACCTCCGATTGCAATGCCGGGCATGAAAGGGATAGAAACCCTGGTGACGATATTCGCCCATTCGCCAAGTCAAAGACCAATCCTTCCTCGGCATTTACAATCACATCCACAGTATGACTTCTAGTAGATGCTTTGTTTCGACAGCTTACAGTTGCAGGGGAAAGTCTTTGTTTTCTCGCTGGCAAGAGTGCCAAAGAGCTTTTGCAGCTTAACTCGAACGTCCTCTTCATTATTCTGCCGAAGACAGCACTTATTGCACATAATTTCTTCGTGGCCCATGACTTCAGATTGACACTAAATTCTACACCGTTTAAATATGTACCAGGGACCTTCACATGAGTATGGCATACAGATTGTCCGACATTCTGTGACTGGCCTCGTGAGGGTGGCAGTCTTTGCCCATCCCCAACTGCTGTTAATACCGCTGCAACACTCGTGTGACTTGCTCCAACGGTACACAAACCTGACCCTGATCCACCCGAGATGGTGCTCATTCGTTTACGGTTATTGCCTGAGCCCCCCAGCCGGAGGATTTGCGACACTGCCTCCCATGTCTACAAAATCACCACTATCAGTTGTATCAATGGAGAGAGTCTTTAACTGCCTGCTTACACCAATTTAAGAAAATTATCGATACATACACCAGCAACAACTCACCAACAGACCTGACAAAGCAGTTAATATCACGTTCCAACCGTATCATAAGCGTGTACATCAATTTGCAAAACAAAAATGATAAGCTTGGTTGGACGGGTGACATGAATTCAACATTAACTCAATATGAGGACTACGTGAATTTAATGCCAATCAACTTAACCTTCAGAACTTTGTCGATCTAAGGGAGGGGCGTCTCTCTTTTCGCGATGAAACTTTAATTGATTGAACCAAGCATTGATCTTTCATCCACCAACAAATGCACTGAGGTAAGCCTGTACTAACCAGCACTTTGCAGTGCAGAGTTGCTCCTGTTGTCTTCTCCGCAACCTTCAAATTCCCTAAAAAAATAAACACATTCCAGATTAGGTGCTCCTTACCAGAAAGAATTCCTTGCCAATAATCCAGACTGCATCAAGCAGACATTAACTCCATCGCCATCATTGCTAATTGCACCAAAATATCATAAGCAGCAGCATTTCCAAACCCATGATCGGCCTGATCCGATCGACATGAATGTTTGAGACATCTCTTAACCAAAATTTTGAACCTGTCATCTACAACATGAGCTGAAAAAAACAAGTACCTAAGACTTGGAGCACAGAGTGGGGATGGGAAACTGCATCAATTGTTGCCACATCCGCTTGAAACTTATAAGCTCTCTCACCTCGAACATAAACCTCTCCATTCACCTGTTCAAGCATTCAGACCATACAAGGCCTCGTTTGTAAGCTGACATAAGAAGGTCGAGGAATTTCACATGTTAAATGTTTGCCATTATTAGCCCAACGCTTCAACCAACACTACAACACAGGGAAGTCCAAACCCTTACAGTGATCGTGCATTCTACATCGCTGAAAAAGAAATTTCTACGAAAGTGGAATTTCTGAATGGATGACAACTTACTGTAGTTGCTGTGCCAGAGGCCAGATTAGGCGAATAGACAATGGAAGAAGATGTAACCCGCCAAGAAGGCAGACAAAGCCCAGTGTCCTTGTCTGGCTCCGCATAATGCTGAAGAACAATACCGGATGCATGGACCTGCCCTTCCGAAGGTGCCATAAACTCCTCACCACAATGCCTCCTTCACCAACGAATCCTGCATATTTAAAGACCCATGCATTTAGGGTTTAGTACAAATCATCGAAGCGCTTCTGGACCACAAATGCGCTATTTCAACTTCCAATTCAGAAACCGAAAACCGAAAAAAATCTCGGAACTAATAATTTCGAGTATCAGCATACTGAAATGAATCATTCACGAATAAATCTACCAGACAATTCCGCAGTAAAATCGTCAGCGGCAACTAGACCACCAACTCAACCCCTGATCCGCCATAAAATTCTCACAGTTGTATCCACCTAGAGCTGAAAATCCAAGCGCCACACACTTCAGGAAACTTAGCCGATGATGCGGAAACGCCATCATCGAAGACCCGCATCTCCAAAATCACCTCAACACACAAATTCCAGCGAGACGAATACCAAATGTCCGGACATTTCCAGCTCAAATTTTGTCCAAAACTTTGACGGTTCGTTCATTGAGCGCCTGTAGAAATTGCGGTAGAGCTCCGGAAATACAAATTCTACATCGGAATCGGAATACTAATATGGGTTTAGCTGAAGTACACTGATGCTGACGAGGATCGACACCCTAATTCTGAGAGCGTGTTCTGCGTGGAAAGATTCCTTCGTTGTTCACGATGCTGAGATTTTGGCCATTGTCAAATTGGGTAGCGTAGACATCCCATTCACCGAGCACTAGTATAGTAGGGGAGGCAATCCATTTCCGATCACTTAAGGAATTACACATATTTGCAGGGTGGGTTTCTTCAGTGGGGAAATTTTCATGTGTGCAGAAATAGAGTTTGGAAGGTTTTCATAATTTTCCAGATTTTTTTTTCTCAAAATATAGTTACTATGAATTTTTCAGCGGAAGATTCTGTTCTTCCCATACCGGTGATATGGGGCTTGCTATTTCCGACCATGAGCTGAAAACAAAATTGACAAGGGGTGGTTACAATATTGAGAGTCTCGTGGCCAATCATTATGTGCCACAATTGCGTTGGGAACCGTGCCACAATGAATCATTGTTCAAGGAAAGAGAACAATACACATAGCCACGATGGGGGGGGAATGATCAGGAATAGGTTGCCTCCCCTAACTCTTCACCGTGCATCAATTGATTTGTTGCAAGAATTTGGAATTGAACTGAACTAAGGTGGGTACCCCCCAAACCGCTCCTTTTTGATTTTGTGCCTAATTATTATTATTAGACTGGACAAATTTCCATATTTTTTTGGTGGTACTTGAAATGAGGTTCCAATGCACCAAAGAATGTGACATTTGGATACTATACGCAAAAGGTATGAAGGAACAAAGTTTGGTTCTAAAACAATTTCTTCTGCATAGGTACATAATTGATTTTGGAGATATACACAAAGTGAAGATGGCAATAAAGGGTCAGTGGCACATTTGGGGGTGCCCACTTTATGCTTGGTGCACTATCCACAAATGAAATTTGCTTAGTCAACGGCACACTTATATTACAATATTGTAGTTTATTTTAATCCTTCATACAAATGGAATCTTAATGCTAAAATGAGGAATATTTCAAATGTCAAACAGTTGCTACTTTCAAATGATACACTACATTTTTGAGGATCTATTGCAACATCCACAAAATAATTCAAATTGTATTAGTGTACAATCTTGAGATCATTTCAAGTGGGACTGATTAAAAGTTTTATAAGAGAAGACACATGTTAGATACTTCCTAAGTGCCATGTATGAATCTTATAATGAATATCAAACCTTTGATTCTTTTTTGGTGCTCATTTAAGTTAAGACATATCCAAATTTAAGTGAAAAGTGAAATTGAATTAAAGTAGAGTTAGAATTTTTAGAACTGAAGATAGTTACAGACTTATTTGACGATGCAAAATCAAATAAATTGATTACTAGTAGAACAATTGTTGCAACATTTACATCAACACCCCATTGCACAAGACAACGTAGTAATATTTTAAGCTTGCTAGAAGTCAATTTTAAGCTCAGTAGTATTTCCAAATTTGAATGAAAATGTGTAAGGATGAAAATACAAGCATCTCTCTTGATGAAAACATGACATTGGATTGAGACACTGTGTACTTAATATAATAGATATTTAAGACCAATAGCTAAATTTTGCATTATTAGGGTTGAAATTAAAGGGAATTCATTTTACAATGCAATTGCTATAAGTAGAATAGTATTTAACCCCTAAAGGCCCAAGGCCTTTTTTCTGCCCCAAAACACTGAAAACTGCCATTTCTATAGCAAAGTATAAAAAAAATTTAAAAATGTTTTTTTTGAACATCTAACCGTAGGATCTTACACCTAACTAGTATGAGAATGTATGGAAAAAATTTCAGAATTTTTGACCGCACAAATTGCAAGATATCTGCGTTTGAAGTGAAAAAAACAAGTTTTTCAGCATATTGCGGGGCTAGATTTTTTGGCTTTAAACATTTTTAACTTAAAATTTTTGCACTACAGCGTTTTGAGCTTTAAATCTTTATTGAAGAGAATTTAGTTGAGAATCTAGGAAAAAAAAAAAAACTCAAAAAAACTTAATTATCATTCTTAAAAAAATTGTTAAGTAGAAGTAGGTCCAAGATAAAAGGAAAATCTAAAATATTCATATATTTTAGATGGAATTAAAATACACTAATCCCAATGGTGAGATTGTTCTAGCAAGTAAATTACACCATGAAAAAATTAAAAAATTTGAAAAATTGCATTCAGAAATGAATCCTACAAGTTATTTTTTTCAAGAAGATGCTCTAACTGCCCGAAAAACAAGAAAATCCATAACTTTCTCATAACATATCCAAATGAAATGAATCAAAGCTTTCTAGATAGGCAAAAATATAATCTATCAGAAAAAAAATATTTAAAAAAAAAATTCAAATTTTTGTCCATTTTTTTTCTGCTGCCCGAGCTGCCCGCCGTCCCCTGTTTTGAGCTTATTTGGTCATAACTATTGTTCCCGGGCACCAATTGTGGAAAAAATTATATTCCCACAAAGCTTATCAGTTTTTCTATCTCCAAAAAAAATTTCAAAAAATCAGAACACAATTTCAGCCCGTAGGTACCTGCCCAAAAACGCATTTGTCCCCCGAAGGGACAACGGGCTTTTAGGGGTTAATTGAGTATTTCTTTGAGAATGCATATGTTCCCACCTATGGATAGTTTTATGTTTTCCTAAAACCGTACTTTGAAAACTTCACAAAATTACATTTGTTATTAGAAGAAAAAAAAATTCTACTTCAATATTTCAAAATTGAAATTTGCCTTTCTATAAAAATGAAATATGTAGCCCTTACCATATTTTCTAAGGTAGTACAATAATAGGGATATTCACATTATAATGAAAGTAGGCAGAATTTCACAATTGCTTAGCATTGCTTTGATTGTGACTAGATTCAACATGGCTATTAATATACCCTAAACATATTTTTTTTGCAATTAACAAATCTCAAACATCAAATCTCAAACATAATAGACATTCACTTGCATGGTACTTAAATTTTAACCCCTAAATGCCCAAGGCCTGTTTTGAGCCTCTTGAAATTTGCTCTAAATTGAACAAAAAGCCAACATTTTGATAAATTGAATCAATTTTTTTTGAATTGTAACCGTATAAATTCAAACTAGACATGTTAGAGATCACATAGGAAAAAAAAACCCAACAATATCATTTAAGGATTGAAAGATTATAATGTTTGATCATTAGGGTGTTAAAATTTTGAAAATCTTTGAGCTCTCTTTTTGCATGTCAAATCTAAAAAGTTCAAGACCAAAAAAATATGAGGTTGAAGGGCCTAACAAATATAACCCCAATCAATTTATGACTTTTCAAAATCTACTCTACAATTTTTTTAAATGAACTTCTAGTGTGATTTTTTCTCCAAGATCCAATGTATTTGAGGCTCATTTCTAAGAGCCCTCAACATTACAAAAAGTCAAGATTGCAATGGGTACCTTTGCACAAAATCTTGAATAGAAAAATCATAATCATTCAATTTCAAAATCAGATTTTTGATGCTAAAACTAGACTTCAAAAAGAATCTTTCAAAAATATAAACTACTAAAAATAGCAATTTGGTAAGGTTTTATTTAACTTCAAAGTTTCTTCGACACCACATTTGGGTGCCTTGGGCATTTAGAGGTTAAGGAGTTCCGCCAGATTTAGTGCAAAATGTGCACATAAATAATCCAGTGATTCTTTGAGAATGAACATGATGTCTGTTATAATGATATTACAAAAAATAGCTGATCAGAGTTTGAGACCTCAGAAAATAGAGCATTATCAATTGCAACGAGTGCCATCCAGAGATTCATCACCTCAAGTTGACTGAGCAGAAGAGTAGTGAAAAACAATACCAAAGTACATTGGGTTTTTTTTTCAATATCAGGAATGGTATGTACGTATTTACCGGTATATTTCCATTGCAAAGCACCAATTTCCATTATCTCGCAGCAATCTAAGTGGCTAGACCACTGGTGCTGATATAGTGATCTCCGTAAAGTTCAAAAATCCAATTACCATCTAAAAGTTACAGATCTCAGCTCTCAGCTCTCAACCACGGTCCTCAAATACACCGGAGCTTCAAAATTCTTGTTAACGGAAAATAGACGACTGCCTCACAAATCATCAACACCAACTTGAAACCTGCACATCAGACTCTACACCCTCCCTGCACATCACACTCTACAAAAGGAAAGAAACGACCTGGTTGTTTGGTGAAACAGTGGCATCAGTATTCAATATGGACGGACCAAAAGATGGTGAACAGCGTTTGTAACTTTGTACAAATCTCAACAAGTTATCCCAAAGTAGCAGAGATGGGAGGTTAGTGCGCTCGCGAAGGACCGGCATTGTCTTCGGCTTCTCTTCTTGGAGCAGGGAGGTTTCCTGACGTGCTATTGTGTGGGGCTGCAGCTACCATCTTGGCAAGATCCCTTGGAGCATCAAACTCGTCTTGCGGACACCGCTGCTGAGGGTGGGAAAGAAGTATGCATATGTTCCTGCACGTGGAAGTTCGCAAACGTCAACGACGAAGTTCCCAAACGCATACAAAAACCAATAGGCCAATTAATATTTGAGAATAATGCGAAAAGCTTGAGAGGGCACACAGAAACTATCTAAGGAATGGAGCACTTGAATAAAACCCTTCTTGGTGGTAAGTTGAAGCTTAATCAATCTTCTTAAAAGTGTAGTCAGATGCATGAACTCAAATACGTGGTTAAACAACATGATTAGACTTGCATCATAGACCTCGCAAGCTGTAGATAGGGTTGTGGTCAAACTTCAAATACGGTAGAGAGAAAAATTTTAAGGGGTATGTACTGAATGATGTCCGAGTACTCTGAAAGTTATGTCTTGTGGAAGAGCACATCACCTGAAGAGCAAACGTGCACTCCCACTGCTGCTTTCGAAAATGTAGCTTTCATACTCACTGACGCGTTCCAGAGCATCCACAAGAGAGTCATATACATCTTGGGGGCAGTTGTCATGGGTGGGCTTGTCATGCAAATACAGGGCATCAAATGAGAACATACGCTGCTTGTCCGGCCACTGCATTGCAACCTCGATCGGCACCGATGATCTGCAATATATGAGAACCTGCAAAAAGTAGAATAGTATTAGTCAATTGATTACCACAAAAACGGGGACTAAAATAGGAGTGGATTCGCAGAAATTTGAACGGATGAGATAGCCCACAGTGCAAAGCTCTATACCATCCAGTCTTTACATTGTAAACTACAACGACGTTGAACTTCGAAGACTATGATACTTTCTTGACAATTATAGACCTTTGAATTGGAGGACTGGTGAAGTCAACTTTACCACTCTAAGCCTTCTGTTCAAAGCTATGGAGTGTTGTGCCTCTGCAGCTGCCATGCGAAAGAGCTCGGATAGATCACAATGAGGATACGTCCCAGAAGCAGCTAGCCCACGCACAACTTGGCCAATGACGTCAATGTCCTTGGTGAATCCGCGCTTCAGCTGCGGCGAAACAAGGTAGATTCAATCCCTCAAAGCCAAGATAGATAAAAAAAAAACAGTGCTTCTACACAGTAAAGACCAGTGTAATCTTCACTAGCTTAATATAAGGTAGAGGATACTAAAATCGAAAGGAACTGATCCCGCCTCCTATACTGTTACCAACAGCAACTCGTCTATTCATACACTCGGTTGGAATAATCAGCAAGTGGTGTATCCATGACTTGGATAAATATCTAACCACTTATCTTCAAATGGAAACGGATCACTCAGTGGTCTATAACATTCCCGATTTGAAATTGCATAAGAAGTTCATACAAAGTGACCAAAATTTGATCCAACAGAGCTGGTTCTTGAACCTAAAGTGATCTCTCCACAGCTCTATACTGATCTCCCAAAGAAAGAATACTCCTAAATATAGTAGAGTCACGCAAATAGTTTCCTAAACCTTATATCACAAACGAAATGCCATCCTTCATGTCAAGACAACACAAACAGATGGATCCCAGTTCATTAGCCCTCGTGCACAACTAATAGGGAAGCACCAAATGGCCATATCTCGTAGGGCATTGCCACCTGGTTCGCATTTAAGCCCTAGCTATGGAGCTGGTCAACATTGAAAAAACCATGTAGTCTTTCAAACCCTAAACCCCTGGGTTTCTAGTTTCCGGCAACAAGAAGCTACAATGCAGGGATCCAAGCTGCAATTGCTAACGAATCACGCCTCGGTTGGGGCGCCAAACCCTGCAGACATGACCAAAGAGCAAAAGAGTAAGAAGGTAGTGCAGAAATCATACCCAGGACGCCGAGTTCCGAAGCGAGGCGAACGCAAATCGATGGTGCGGGTTGGCCATGAGCTTGGAATGCACGAACAGGATGATCGCTTGCTTGATGGCATCCAGGCGACACAGCCCCTTCCCTTGCGTCCCCAGCTTCATTTCCACGCTCGCCTCCGCATCGGCGTCCACGCAGAAGAGGATGTCTTCCGGCGTATGGCCCATCCCCCGAAGCTCATACCGCAAGGGATGCACCTCCTCCTCCCCTCCACCTTGCATCTCGACCTAATTCTCCAAAACACACACTAAAAACCCAAACCCAAACCCTAATTAACCCTCGACTTAGCCATCAAGCGAAGCCCAACTCCAATAATCCTCTAAACTCCTCCAATCTTCGCCGAATTTCTCGAAAACTCCCTCAAATTCTGCAAAACAATCCGAATCGTTAAAAAACTTTCAAATGCCGATACTGACATCGGAATTCAACCCAGGCAAAAGCGCATCACATTATCGATAACATTTGGATTACTGGTAGTCGGGCGACGTACAATTTCAACAGTGCAGAAAGAATGAAAGGGTCGGTTACGACTAACTGTGGGATCAATTCAGGTTCCGATTGTGGAAGGCGACTGCAGGGGAGTTCGCCATCATCAATTCCAGGAGAAAAAATTGCTACAAAAAGACACGCAAGTATGATAATCTAAAATGAATGTTGTCTAACTAGCAAATCGAGAATTGGGATGGACGGAGAGAGAGCGAAAATCGAAGAATGCAGAGTTTGTGCACGAAAGAGATGAAGCTACTGACTGTCTGTAGCGAGACGGAAATAGGCTAGCTCCTGAGCGATGCGTGCCACTGTGAGCAGGAAGTCTGACCTCTTTAATATCACTTTCTCTAATATCACATGCAGGAATGATGAGTTTTTATTAACAAGTTGAAAGACAAGAAAGAGTCTAATATTCCAAAAAATAGGCAATTTGTCAACCAATAAGAATGTAGAGAAATTTGGAAGAGTACATCACATGGCCACTTGTAAATTTGAGAGCCTAATTTGTGATTCTTGTAAAAAATACTACAAATCATATTCGTTGTTCTATTATCAAAGTCAAATTAATTCATAAACTACCACCAAGAAATGCTCCGTTTATTTTCTAAGGGGATTATTTTCCATAATCCCCAACTAGAGGGAAAAATTGTTGTAACTAAGGATTATGTGTTTCTCATCTGCCCTAATAGATGATCTGCACAACATCTACTCAATTGTCATTTGATTTTCTATTTTTCGTCAATGGCTTATGTTCGGCAATCCCTTTTCATCAAGATTTATGGCAACAAATAGACTTCTATATCGGACCATCTTTTTGCCATAAATCCCTTTTTGGCAAGGACTACTTCATAAAAAATCACTATCTATATCACACTCTTGCATGCAAAAAAGTTGAAGCAAAATAATATAATATTAAAGAATTTGGTGAAAGTGGATACAGTTTAAAATCACCTTCTTGACTTCTTGCTATAGGAAGTTTTTTGTTCTAACATCACTTTTACATTATTTATGACTATTCTCTATGAAAAAAATTAAGTTTATTAAAAATCAACTCATAAGCACTTGCAAATGATTGTCTGGCAATTTCAAAACTACTACTTTACAATTGCAAAACAACTACCTTGCAATTGCTTGTAGAAAGGGTAAAAAATCCAATTGACATAAATCTAGTTATATAATAAGTAATAAAAAGATAAAAATAATAAGTGAAGTTAAAATTCAAGATCCTTTACCAAACTACCTCATAACATAAATAGGCCCTACACACAATTGCATTGTGCTAGTATCAAAGCAATTAGAGACTATGAGTATACAAAAAAATTGTTTGTCATGCCAGAAGGCAAGTTCAACTTTGAATTGATGACTAGTAGATCTATTGACTTATTCAACATGGGCATGTCAGTGTCCACATTAATGAATTTCTAAGACAATAAAATGATGAAAACAACCCATGTATCCCATATAATTGCAATATCCTATACAACACCCACAACAACTAAAAATTCCCAAAACATTGAAGTAGTCTACTAGCAGTCAATTATGTCCATAATAAGTAAAAATACACTTATAAATTGCCATTTTTCATCAATTGAAGAGGACAATACATCACACGCAAAAAAAATCCAAGAAAACCATTGGCTAGTGGCAACCTAGTCTTCAAATCCATCTCAAAGATGACCTTATCTCAATCAAGCAACCCCATTGCATTGCCAATCCCCACATGTTGACCATTGTTTCATAACAACCATGTGGTGGTTGCATTATGAGTAAACCCCTCAAAAAATTGTATGAAGTCATTTGCACTATTGTCTTCTTTGGTAAGCAAATAAACTTATTCTATACTAAAGTCTATATATGATGTAATATTTAAATAATATGGTCAACTTTTTTAAAGCCTCTAGGTTTTAAGATGTCATTCAACTTGGAAGTGAGGTTGTATTCTATTGTATATATTAAGTTTGAAGTCATCAACATTTCTTTTGTAAATCCTATAACTAATCTTGTCACATAGTTGTAGTACTTGACTTTTTTGTTTAATCTGGCATTTTCAAATTTGAGACTTTGCCATTGACTAAATTGTTATGTATAATTTTTTTTTTATTTGGCTTTAGAAAACTTCACTTCCTCACACACAACACTCTCCAAATTATACTCCCTTTGTTCAAAAATGATCTTTCTATTGGCATGCATTTGTTGCCAGGAAATGATCTTCACGTTGTGCTGTGGGAAGAAGAGCCAAAAAATGAAGTCTTGGCACTTTCTCAAAATGTTAAGAAAACAATGAGCACTAGAAGTCTATGCTAAGTCAACTACAATGAGAGGGAACAACTAACAATGTTGAGGGAGCAACAATAATGTGTGCACGGAGTTGATGTGTGAAATCGAGGGGCCCATAAAAAATATCCAATGTACATGAAGGTCTCAAGTGCATGCTTGCTTCACCTTGTGCATTCTATTCTAAAGAAAGGCATTGTAGGGCTAATGCCACATGATTTTGGGCTTGTAGGATGAAGACTTTGCAGTGAACTATTGAATGGCCATCACTACTATTTGAAAATGCCCTTCAAATCCTACTTTTCAATATTCAAAACTACAGTTTGAAAATTGCTCCAAAACTCAAAGTTCCAAAATGATAGGAGTCCACCAAACTCTAAATACAATTTGAAACGGGTTTCAAAGATGTTATTTTCAACATTAATCAGGAACATTTTATCCAACGTGAAGATCATTTTGGAACAAAGGGAGTACTCACTCATGACATGATATCCCATAATGATGGCACCCAATGACTTACCTACTATAAACAAAAGGTACAATATATGGAATTTTTTTTACAAGCATCCGATTTCAGGCTTAAAATACTATGCAATTACATTTTGTCAATCAATTTTCTGAAATCCAAGGTGTAGAATTGGCGATTGCGACCATTGAAATTGCAAATTGCAAGGGCCCACTGGTGTGTCATTTGCCCCTGATTGTTTTGATTTGGGTATGCAATTTGGAAATAAGGTAGAAGCATCAGTAACAAATCATGCCCATTACCCAACTTGTAGGGTGCATTGTTTCCAACCAAGGCTGGAACTCAAACTTGGAATGTGTATTTTTTGTCCTTTTCAAGGTAGGGACTAATAAGGTCATGACACATGCCCCCAAAGTAGTGAGCAAGAAAGTAGTTTGGCTATGATCGAAATTGAAAGACTCTTGAGACATTTGCTATTGGTAAAGAGTACTTTTTGGCTCCCAAAATTCACAGTAATTTCAATTTTGGAAATAAAATTCAGAAAATTTTACTATCCCCATATTTCTTATCTTCTTACATAGAAAAAATTTCCATCACCTCATACTGCATACAATCTGCTCCAAAATTGCTTAAATGATCGGTTACTGGTGCTTCTACCTTATGTAAGTCTGCCCGACATGAGCATCTTCAAGGCTGCAAAGACTTACTGACTCTCTTGATGTTGTCATATGTAGTAATATCCTTTCAGTACATGGGATTTTTTTCTTTTATTATGTTGTTTCTTTCTATTATCTGAAAATTCATATTACAAGACAATATCCATGTTCAGTTGACATGTGAAAAGGACACACTAGCTCAAATGATGTTCAGATTTCAAAACCAAAAAAACTTGGGAAAATGAGGTGCTCGATACCAAAATGAGCATGTATGCTACATCTCTCATTTATCCAAAATTTATTCATTTTTAAGGGGAAAAAATCCATAAGGTAGTCTGCTTTAAAAGCATCCATCTTTTTCAAATTGCTCCTATAACTAGCTTTAGAATGAATATGAGATGGTTCTTAAATTGGGACCTCCTTAGCCATTGAGTGAATCAAGGAAAAAGTGTTATTTATTACTAGAGCCAATCATTCTCCTTGGTTTCCTCACATTTCTTTACAAGTTGCAAGTAGACGGATTTTAGGAGACCTACAGTCACAAATAGGTCTCTACAGCACAAATCTTTGAAAATTCATAAGTAAATCAATAATGCTTCGAAAACATGAAACCAATTGTGGTACATTCCGCATCCATTTTTCTTTCTTTGAAAAATGAGCTAAAAAATTTTTGTTCATAGAAACCCATAAAAAGGCGGACCACCCCTTAAATGTTTGCTTTTAAAGTGGACTACCTTAACTGTTGTGGTATGTGCAAGCTTCAATTAAAGGATCATGTGTTCAAATTAGTTTGTAGTATATTGAAGACAATGAAATAATATTGTTAGACAAAGTTTCTAACAGCTTAATTCCATTTTCTAATTTCCAAAATAATAAAGATGAATAAGAAGCTCTAAGTTTCTAACACTTTTTTACTTTTACACACATTGTTTTTTCTCCATTTCAAGAATTTTGAAAAATGAAATCCTTGAAATGATTCACTTCAATAGCTACTTGAAAATAACTTTTATATTGAAATTTGTGGCAATAGTTTCTAAATTGACATTTGAGAGTATGCAATTAACATTAAAAAGCATATTATTTTCAACCATTCTAATTGTGTCAATAACTTATTTTTCATAATTTTTGAAAAAATTCCTATAACCTTTTTAGTATGTTGTAAGATAATTAGCAAGACAAATATCTTCAAATAGTTTCAAATTTTTATAGATTTATTGTATGTAAATATTGTCTCCTTAATCCCTTGTGCCTCTAGTTTATTTTTTAAATAATGAGTAAAGATGCAAGCGTCTTTAAAACACTTTTATATTCTTACTTTGCAATGAAAGGGATCTCAAACCATGTAATAGTGAGTTCTTTGTATTATTTTGTAACCACATGCGTGATGCGTTCAAGGTGTATCTTTAGGGGATATTAATAACATACTTGAAATAGATTTTTCTAAAATATATATGAAATATTTAGAAAATATTCTTACAAGTGATTTTTTAAAGCCCCTATAATTTAGTTTTTTAGTTTTTAGAGTTATGTTGCCAAACAAAAATGGCACTATGTTTTGATTCACCTAACTTTTTAGATTGATGGGGGTGACTCCCCTTGAGGTCTATAATAATTCAAGAAAATCTTCCCGACCCCCCCTATATTCATGTTATAAGAAAAAATTACTCAAAAAGAGGTATATATCCAAATCACTAATACCTTGCCATAGAATTAAAAATGTTGATTCCAATTGTTAAAATGTTCTTCTAATTAAACAATATCTTATGGTTTTGTTTTTATCCCCCAAAATTGAAAATTTAGTTCCCAAAGAATTTTATATGTTTAGTTTTGAATGTACTACCAACAAAGCAAGGTCCTTCACAACTTTCATTTTATTAATAATATACTGATTCAAAACTTTATGTATAGATATCAAACTATTCAATTCAATCCAATCTAATTCAAGCAATTAAATTTTACTCCGTAAAAGATAGCTAGGTATTTATAGCATTATATTTTGAGATTTATAGCATTAAGTTGAAAAAGACCTTTTTGTTGTACTTACAAAATGGCATGAAACAAAGCTTCACATGTGAAAAATGTTGATTAGAAGCTATTTTGAAAATTTCATGCAATGACAAGCTAAGTAATTTGAAGTCACTAGGGTTTGCCCGAATTTGCAAAGAAATTCAAAATGGACTCAATAAAAATATAGAAGGATTAAGTAATAGAGCTTAATATGCTTCATCTATCCCTTGGCTATACTATTTATCAAAAACACCTCATTAGCATGGATAGATAACGTTATGAGTTGGACAATCACTCATTGTTTTTTTGATTGAAAATTCACTCAAAAAAATATACAAAAACAATGAAAAAGATAATATTCACAATATATATATATTTTTTTATTCACTAGATGAAATAGCTAAATTAACAATGTCATTGAATTGTATAATCCAATGTGGTGTAGCATGACTCATGCAAAAATAACATGTATGATCTACTGCATACTTAACCCCTAAATGCCCAAGGCCTTTTTTGAACTTCTAGGAATTTGCTCTAAATTGAACAAAATGCCAACATTTTGATAAGTTGTATCAATTTTTCATGAATTGTAACCATAAAAATTCAAACTAGACATGTCAGAGGTCAGTCACATAGCGGGAGTGCTATTTTGTGAGCTTTGGAGCGTGAGCCCAAGAGCCTGAGAGCCTGTGAGCCTTCAATTTTTGGCACGATTTTTTGTGATTTTCAGGGTGTAGACCTATGACCGTGGTTTAAGAATTGAGGATCTTTACAACTAGTGAACTTAAAAAAATATGTCAAATGGCTTAAAATAGAATTGAGACACTCCAAATGTTTTCCAAACACCTTATCTATATATCCTATTTTAAAAAATTCTCAGTGGTGACTCTATCACCCTTAGAGAATCAGAGACCCCTCTTAGCACGAAGAAGACCCTTAAGAGTTATGGAGGTTGGGACTTCAAAAAAAAATTAGTTTTTTTTTTCAATTTTTTTTTCTGTTGAGATTTCATCACCCTCCAAAAGCCCCTTGAGGGGTTTGGAAATTGGGACTCTCAAAACTATTTATTTTAAATTTTAAATTTTCTTTTAAAAATTTATTTTTAAATTTTTAAATTTTCAACTTCATCACTTTGAGAACCCCTCTTGTTATCAAGAGACCTTTTGGAGTTTGGAATTTGAGACTCTGAATTTGTTTATTTAGTTTTTAGTTTTCTAGTTTTTCAAAAAAAATCGCAACTTTGTGACCCTGAGAAACCCTTCTCGGTACCGAGAGACCCCTTCTGGAGTTAGGGGTTTGGAACTTTGCAAAAAAAAAGATTTTTTTTATTTTTTCCATTTTTTCCGCGACTTTGTGACTTTAAGAAACCCCTCTCGGTAGCGAGAGCCCCCTCCCGGGGTTTGGAGTTTGGGACTTTCAAAAAAAAAATATATATATATATATATATATATATATATATATTTTTTTTTTTTCAAATTTTATTTTTGCAATTTTGTGACCCTGAGAAATCCCTCTCGGTACCGAGAGACCCCTTTCGGAGTCACAAAGTTGCGAAAAAAAAATTGGAAAAAAAAAAAAAAAAAAAAAAAAAAAATTCCAAATTTTTTTTTTCACAACTTTGAAACTCCAAGAAACCCTTCTCGGTAGCAAGAGACTCTTTCCCAGATTTGGGATTTGGAACTTTAAAAAAAAAAAAAAAAAAAAAAAAATTTCAAATTTTTTTTCCGCAACTTTGTCATCCCAAGAAATCCCTCTCGATACTAAAAGATCCCTTTTGAGGCTCAAGGTAGGTTAAAATTGTTGCCCTCCAGAGGACCAAGCCAAGTGCGGCGGGCGAGCTGACAAGTTCCCACGGCCATAGGTCCACGGTCATAGGGCTTAATAATAAAATTTTGGAATTTTTCCTCTCTTTACTTTGTTGACTTCTAAAATTTCAAGTTTTTTTTTGGTCAACGCTCTGGACTCACAAAACGTACGCTCACTGCTCTCAAGCTCACGCTTTTAGGCTCACAATTTAGCGTCGTTGGTCACATAGGAAAAGAAAACACAACAATATCATTTAGCAATTGAAAGATTATAATGTTTGATCATAAGGGTGTTAAAACTGTGAAAGTGATTAGAAGTCTTTCAATCCTCTTTTCACATGCCAAACCTAAAAAGTTGGTCAACAAAAAAATATGAGATTAAAGGACCTAACATGCATAACTACAATCAATTTACGATCTCAAATTCTACTCTACAATTATTTTAAATGAATTTCTAATGTGATTTTTCCTCAAAGATCTAGTGTATTTGAGGTGCATTTCCAAGAGCCTCCAACACTATGGAAAGTCAAGAATGCAATGGGTACCCTTGCACAAAATCTTGAATAGAATAATAAAAAATTATAATCAATCATTTTCAAAATCGGACTTTTGACACTAAAACTAGACTTCAAAAAGAATTTTTCAAAAATGTAAGTTATTAAAAATAGCATTTTGGTTAGATTTTATTTAAATTCAAAGTTTTGTTAATACCAAAATTTGGTGCCTTGGGCATTTAGGGATTAACCCCTAAAGGACCAAGGCCTTTTCTTTTGCCAAAAAACACTTAAAACTACCATTTCTATAGCAAAGAGTAAAAAAAAATTAAATTGTTTTTTTTCCACATCTAACCATAGGATCTTACACCTAAATAGTATAAAAAAGTGTAGAAAAAATTTCAGAATTTTTTACCACACAGATTGCAAGATATTTGCATTTAAAGTGGGAAAAACAAGTTTTTTAGCACATTGCAAGACTAGATTTTTGGACTTTGAACATTTTTGACTTAAAATTTTTGCACTACATAGTTTTGAGCTTTAAATTTTTATAATGGAGAGAATTGAATTGAGAATCTAGGGGGAAATTTTTTTTCAAAAAAACTTAATTTTCATTCTTAAAAAAATTGTTAAGTAAGATGTAAGTACAAGATAGAAGGAAAATCTGAAATATTAATATCTTTTAGATGGAATTAACCCCTAAAGTTCCATGATTATGTATTCACCAAAAACGCTCCAAAACTGCCATTTCTAGTACAACTACCAATTTTTGACACATGTAACCGTACAATCTTAGATTATGATGACTTGAAAACATGTGGTAAAAATTTCAGAAAATTCTACCGTGTGGATCATAAGATATAAGCATTCAAATTTACCAAAACCATTTTTTCAATCCTGCAAAAAACTAGGCAGCTGCACTTCACAAGCTCACTTATCAATGAAAAAATGTCCAAAATGGTGGTGCTTCCTTGAAATCAGTTTTCTAAACAAGTTGGCTATATGCTTGAAAAATTTCACATCATTTGGAATTGTACAACATATAGGGAAAAAATAATAAGTAGAAAGAAGTAGAAAATGATTCCAAATACTAAGTTGTTAAGTATTTAATTATGGAATTAAAAAATGCCAATCCCAACGGTTGTAATGTTGCAATAATCAATCTAAATCCTAAGATTTTATTTTTTCCCAAAAATATTGAAAATTGAGTTAAATAAATGACTTCAAAGTTTTTTTATAGTAAAAAATCCATAACTGCCCGCAAACTAAAAATCCTCATAACTTTTGACTCATTGATTGAAATGGAATGATTCAAAGCTTTCCATGTATATATAAATGTAGAAAACCAATTTCAAATTTTTATTTTTGAAAAAAGTGATTTTGGAGGGGGGTTGCCCAGTTCCAAAAAAAAATAACATATTAGGCCATAACTTTTGACTCATATTTCCAAATGTCATGAAACTTAGTGCATATGAAAGATATTCCTTGTCCCCCACCTTCTGTTAAAATTTCAACCCAAAATATGCAAATCTCTACTCACACGTACCTGCCCAAAATTTCTATACAACCAAAAAATGCATGCTGGTCCTTTAGGGGTTAAAATGCACTAATCCCAATGGTGAGATTGTTCTAAAAAGTAAACTTAACCATGAGATTTTATTTTTTTTGAAAAATTACAAAAATTGCATTCAGAAATGAATCCTACAAGTTATTTTTTTCAAGAAGATGCTCTAACTGCCCGAAAAACAAGAATGTCCATAACTTTCTCATAAATGAAATGAATCAAAGCTTTCTAGATAGATGAAAATGTGATCTATGAGAAAAAAAACTCAAAAACCCCCCTCAAATTTTGCAATTTTTTTTTGCTGACCCCCGTCCCCTGTTTTGAGTTTATTTTGGTCTTAAATTTTGTTCCCGGGCACCGATTGTGAAAAAAGTTATAATCCCCAAAAGCTTATCAATTTTTCTATCTTCAAAAAAAGTTTCAAAAAATCACAACAAAAATTTAATCCGTAGGTATGTGCTCAAAATACCATTAGTCTTCCAAAGGGATAACAGTCCTTGAGGGGTTAAGTATGACAAGAAGAATAGGGACAAGGGCAAGGTGGACCAATTAAAGTTATTTAGTTTGGTTTGGTGCTCTTGAGATGTTTTATTGCTATGTTATTCTCTTGTTGCCCTAAAAGAAAACTAGTAGCCTCTATTTTGACTACATGGGCAATTTCGTTAAAATGGCGGTATTTCAAGTGCCACTTTGATAGTATGCCATTTTCACCATCTAGGACTGGTATAGATTTCAGGACGGCCGTTCTGAACTGTTTTCATGCCATTTAAAAAAAATATCGCCATATTAATGAAATTGCCCATCCACCAATCTCAACATGCGTCTTTAGGATCTAAATAAAATATTGTTTGGTTTTCTATTTGTTCTATATCTTTCAAAAAAATAATAAAAACAGCTAAATTACTACAAATTTTTTTGTAGGATGAATGCACAAGTTTTGGGATGAACAATTGAAATATCCTCCCTTATAGTAGTGAATGCTTGTACTCCTCATTTTTGCAAGAAGGGGGGTACTTGTGTAGTGCAAAATCTTGAGTTAGTGATCATTTTTAGGATAAAAAGGGCAAGTTTGTCTATAACATGAATCCAAATTATCAACTTGAAAGTTGAAGCGCAGGATGCAATTGGAAGTGCATTGTAGAATCAAGACAATTTTTTCAGCAATAATTTATTATACAGGCAATTGCAGGAAACACTTCACGTTTTTGGCTCAAAAATGCAGTTTTTGACCATAGGACTGGCAGTACCATGCAATACTATATTTTTGCAGAGCGCTTGCAAATCTAAAATGTTGATTCAGGGTGTCTGCAGTTCCTAACCGTCAATTCTGTACTATGTACTACTATGCAGTACTGGGTGATTGCATGAATGACTGGTTGTTTTTGTTCCACTTTGGCTGTTTTCAGCTAGTACCCCTAGTACTATGAGCTTTTTGCATATGAATTTTTTTAAATAAAAAAATAAGGATAATTAGTATAACACTAGAAATAGCATATCACCAAAATTTCAGACCTAAAAAAAATCTAGGTAAAAAGTTATTCACAAAAGAGTATGAGCTGAAATTTTGAAGAAAATACATAGTTCGATGTTTAATTTGTACAAAATAGGAAAAATCATTTTCAAAGAAATTAAAAATTGGCCATTTGGATAGACTTTATTTTGAAGAGATTTCACCCAAAAAATTATCTTGAAATCATCTTCAACATTCAGAATTGCGCGTGTAAGAGAGCCTTCTTTGCATGGACGTAGAGGACATAAATTATAATATTTTCTAATGCCCCTTGGTAGAAACATGAATTCCTACTATGGAAATGGACCATAGAAATTTTAGCTCCAAATCATTAAATTTGGGTACTCCATAGTACTAAAAACCCTTAAAATTCAAAATGTGACATATTAGTTTAAATGATTTTTAAATATAAAATGATTTTTGAAAATTTCTGAAAAATATGACATATGATTAGACTCAAGAAAGGCATCTCCAATAAAAATTTCAAGTTCATACAAGTCATGCTACAAAAGTTATAGCAAAAGGAAGCTTTGACACTCCTTCTGTGACAAAGTTTCAGTACTGGTCTTTCATGCAATCACCCTACTATATACTGTTACGGAGTACTGCAGAAGCCACTAGAAGCAGAAAATAGTAGAAAAGGGGTATGTGGACCTTTTCATTTTTAGTAATAAAAAAAATTAATTAAAAAAAAAATCATTTTTCCTGACTTAAAGATGTTTCTTCTCAAATATTTCCATCTTTGGGAAAATTAAATTGTATTCTCTGCACATGCACAAAGGTAGTGCACTTTAAGCGTACGTGGAAGGTGAATAGTTTACTATTTTTGAAAAATCTCTCGTGGGCTTATGTAACCTTAGTTGAATTCCTTGTATTCCAATTTTCACCTTCAAATTTGCATTTTTGGATCAAAAATAGTACTAAAAACCTCCAAAATGACCAAGGTAGACATCCCATCAAGGGCAGTTTAAAAATAATAAAATAATTTTAAAAATTGAAAAAAATTACATAATGTCTGCGACTACCATATGTACCTTCATTTCAAATTTCATAGAAAATGGACATACAACGCAAAAGTTATGAGCAAAAAACTACTTGGCCAAGGCCAAGGGGACAAAAAAAAACAAGTGTTTCTTGCAACGACCCATACCAATTATATAAATGTGATCAAATTTTTAACTATTCAACTTTTCAAAAAATTTAAAGAGAAATATGAATCAAATTGTACTAAACTAGCCACAACTGCAGTTCGTATCATCTCAAATCACTTGTTCAAATAACAAATGCTTTTCAATTGAAATAAAATCCCACTTTGTCCAACATACAACTTTTATGTTTGTAATTTTGAATTCATTCACATGAATATAGTATGACTCATCAAATGCAAAAAATCAAGAAACGTGAACAGATTTGTGAGGCAATGTCATCACAATTTATTTATCAACCAATTGTATGCAATGCCAAGCACTAGCAGACCCCAATTGAAGGTGATTTTTGTAATTAGCTCCCAAGTCCCTGAAATTGAACGCTCATAAACATGCTCAATTTTTAAATGTAACATTGTATTAATGGAGACAGTCTAATGTACAGTCACCAGGGTTGTCTTCCCCGACACCGCGACATCGCAACAACTCGACGTCACGCAACGTCCAGTAGAGCTCCCGCGACGTCTAGTAGAGTCAACTTTACCTTTGACTTTCCGAAAAGGTAAATATCCTTTTACCTACGCCACCTGGATGCCATGTGGCACTCGCGTGGCAGAATTTGGGGCGCATGCGTGTGTGGCGACTTCGGGTACAACGTGACCTCGGATGTGGGCGACCTCGGATACATGCGACTTCGGGTAAGGGGACCGCGGGTGGGCGACTGCGGATATGGCGACCGCGGATTAGGCGACCACGGGTGGGAGCTTGCAGGTGGTCGACCGCAAGTAGGGGCGACCTCGCCTGGAGCGACCGCGGGTGGGCAGGGTTGACCCGAAGTCGCCCACTGGAATCCGTAGTTGCCTCCAATGGACCCGAGGTCGCCGTATGAGGGACCCGCATTCGCCTACTGGGTACCCGAGGTCGCCTACTGGGACCTGAGGTCGCCCAGGCGGACACGGAGTCGCCCAAAATCTGTACCCGAAGTCGCCGTATGCGCGGTCGCTGGAGTCGCACGCGCCTGTCCAAACCTAATTCACCTGTGCTCGCCCCGCCTATAAGTTCACTCACCCATGCCATTTCTCCCACCTTCATTCTCCTTTGAGGCTTTCGGTCTTGTATCCGTAATTGGGTGCATGCGTTACCCTCTCGTTGAATATTTATTTCTTCTTGGATTCATCCAACCCTTTGTTACCACAAGTTCTCAACACCGACAATTCCAATGGCCACGAGGGAAGTAGCGGCGGATCACTACCTATCCTGCACACTGCAGTTGTCACTCCTGGTGTAGCCAGGAAGGCTCTTTTAGATAAGGGGCGGAAGCGCAGGGGTACTGTTCATCGCAAGCGATGGCACGTGTTGAACAGCCCAGACCACCTCGCTTTTAAAGGCTGGGAAGAGGAGACCGAGCCGTGGACAATGCAAACCTGCGAAGATTACATTGAATGGTGCCACATCGGGAAGTTGTTTCCGGCATGGTGCCATCATTACAACCGGCGCACCAATAAGGCAAACCTGAAGTATTGTGAAAGTCCAACTTTTGTTCAAAGGTGCGTGGAAGTGTGGCAGGTCCTCTACAAAACCCCTTTTGTAGAGAGGAACGAGGTTACTCTATGCATTGCCAGAGGAGCGTATGCTAAGGTGGCATTGAAAAAGGAGGTTGATTGGAGCACAATAAAAGAAAGTCCGTACGTCGAACGGCCAGAAATTGGATTAATCCCAAGAGGGATTCTGAAATTTCCAGAAGGCGGACTTGGACCTATTCGAAGTGATCCTCGAAACAAAGAGACTCTTGAAGTTCCCACTGACGAATCGGAGGAGGATGAAGATTCCGATGGCACACAAGTCCCAAGGACAACACGAGTCAGGGAGCAGCCCGTCGCCCCCGTGGAAATTCAGGTTCAAAATGTTGAGGCACCTTCATCATCACGAGGACAGAGAATAAAACATCCTCCGAAGGTGCGGCGTTCCACAAATTGAGTCAGATCTGCACTAGCCTCAGCGACAATTTCAGGCCCACCGTTGGCAGAAGAGGATGATGTCAATGTCTTCGACTTTGGACCAAATGAGGACTTACCCGTGGACGGAGGTGTTCGTACTACCATTTCCCAGTCTCGAGCGACTCTAGCTGACAACACTGTGGCCTTGTGTAAGGCCCTCGATATCTTGAAGACCAAAGACTCCACGATTGCCTCACTTCAGTCGGATGTCAGGAAATTGCAATCACTTTGCGATCACAAAAGCGCTATCATATCTCAGCAATCTAAAGAACTACAACGCCTTCGGAAGAAAGAGCGAGAAACGTTGACTTTGTCCGACATGGACGACCCCTTCATTGAGCATGATCCACATCATTTGGACAAGGTTGTAGGGGACCTCACCGACGACGTCCATGGACAGACTCCTCCTGCCAAGCGTAGCAAGCGTTCTTCACTTCTTCCAATTGCGCTTCTTCCTACCATCACGGAAGACACTACGGCTGACACGAATGATCTCCGTGGGACCCAAGATTCACTTTCATTTCCTGTTGTTCCACGCCCCGTACAGTCGGTGAAGAAATCGGGACTTGAAGAGGAAAACCGTACTCTTCGAGCGCAGTTGGGAGAGTTGGCGGCCACATACTACCATTGGAAGGTTTCTTGCATTCTCTCCGTGGACAGATCACAACAAATTGCCCAAGAGTTGGATAAAGTTTCGAAGAACTTCATTGCAAGCGCTCCTAAATGGGAGAATGGACTCACATCTTGGGCATTGCTTGATATCCTTTTTCCCAGTGACATGCCCATGTTGGAGTTGCCTGAGAAGACTGTCATAGATTGGACACAAAATAGGTGGGACCACATGAACCACAAGTCTTCCCACCTTGACGAAGAGCAACAGAAGTTGTTGTGGCCAAAGCCTGCACATTTCGTCTTGGACCACACCAAATGCCCCATATGTCTAGACCCATTTGGCCCCGAAGGAGGTTGGGCACTTGGATCCTGCGCACATGTATACCATCCTCAATGTCTCATCACGCAATGCTTGATTAGGCGACGTTGTGTCATATGTTCAGCGCCATTCCATGAACGGTTGTATGCCATGTTCAACTTGATGACTTACATGCCACCGTCTTGGGAACACAACGGCGACACAACGGATGAAACGAGATTTTGGGGCCAAGACTTGCTTTGGAGTTGGCGACAAGGCTTTCATGATAAAGAACCAAGAGATGTTAGCTCGCAATTGAACTGGGAAACAGACCCGGCTGAAATTGCGGCCGCTGCACCCAGGCTAATGGGAAAGGGAGCACAACATGAAGGGAAGAGGGCGTTCTTCTTCCAATGCCTTGGTGGATATTTCGATAAGAGCTCCGCAACCTTCAAGTGGGGTCCTCATCCGAAGAAGCATCGTTGGAATTTTCAAGGCGAAAGGATGGCCAATCGTGATGAAAATGCCTCCATTCAAGAGTTGAATGATATGCAATACATGGACTCCACGTACGGGCCTTATTACCAAAGTCAAACATTGGACTGTCTATTGGAAAAACACTCTCCACAAACCCAAAAAACCCTCCTAGCTCTGAAGGATTCAAATGTCTTAGAATCCATTTTGAACGCGGATGGACCAGCTTCTCGCACTCGTGCAAAGCACAAGCTGGAGGTTGGAGAGTCATCCAATTCTGAATGTGGCGAAGGAAGCGGTTCTCAGAACGACCCAAATGTCATCAGTTAGACATTTGTTGCAATCATTTACTTGAACATTACTTCTTGTTATTAGATGTAATGTAAGGCTTATACATATGGACTCATAGTATATCCATAGTCGCCTAGCTGAGTAATATGTGTTGTTTTTTATTTGTTGTGTCAATTCCAGTTCTACGGCTTTATATTTTTCTCATGCATAGCAATTATATATTGCTTGGATTTTTTAATATATACTATCCTCGCAATATTGTGAGTCAATTTTTTGCACGAGAAATAAATATTTGTTCTCATTTTGGGTTTTATTACTCTACTATTATATTGAAACAAATATCCCCCAAAAATGTCTCCTCCTCTCACTTTGAAGTTGAATTTTTTTTAAAAGGTCTTACATCATGTTAACTAACAATAAGGGGTTTTTTCCATTTCAGATTGTTATAAAAAATATACTCAACTATGATGAACTTCTAACGCTAAAATATAGTTGTTAGTGGACTATAAAAAGATATTGAACCCACCAAAAATGCAGCCGCTCAAGGGAAAGAAATTGTTGCTCTTCTTCTTATAAAGGAAAGATCCTACAAGGCTACAATATCTTAAATGAAAAAAAAGGTTAGGTTCCCTAAACAAAAATTACTAATATAATATAGGAAAAAAATGGCTACACTGAACTTATTAAAATCATCCTCGTTCCTTACTTACCCAAAAAAAATGGAATTTACTCGGTTTCAAGGTATCCCAGAATTTGGAATATGAATATAAAAGAATAGTGGTGCAATTATTTTTACAAGGGAAAGTTTTGAAAACTTCTTAAATAGATTAAAAAATATTTATTATTCGCTTCAAAATATATTCAGATATACTAATAAATAAAATCGATGCCCTTTATTTTATCCAAATAATTTTCATTTATAAATCACCGAAGCATAGAGTTCTACAAGTAGAAATCAAGAATTAAAAATACAATGAAGGGAAAATATTGGACTTCTTCTTCTTTTACGCAAGTTTTTATTTAAATAAACATATACAAATTTGGATTCTTATTTTAAAAAGCTTAAGATGTAAAGAAGAAATATAATAAGTGCTCTTCATCCTTTGGAAAAAAGGTTCATCCGTAACTTACCAAAGAATGGAGGCTTTCCCATAATGGAAAACATAAAATTGGAAGAATATCAATGCGATTACTCTTCTCATTTGTAAACCTAAGTTCTCACAATTTCTGGAAAAAATTTCAAATAATATATTATTTGCTTCAAAATGTATCCATGTATACTAATAAAAAAAATGGGTTTTTGGTTCTTTATCCTAATAATTTTAACCCCTCGAGGCCGAAGGCCTTTTTTCTGCCAAAAAACACTTAAAACTGTCATTTCTATAGCAAGGATTCCAAAAATTTGAAAAAAAAAATTTTTGGAAATTGAACGGTAGGATCTTACCCCTAACTAGTATGAAAATGTGAGGAAAAAATTTTAGAATTCTGGACCGCACAGATTGCAAGATATCTGCGTTTAAATTGGAAAAAACAAGTATTTCAGCACATTGCAAGACTAGATTTTTAGACTTTAAACATTTTTAACTTAAAATTTTTGGACTACAAAGTTCTGAGCTTTAAATCATTATAGTGGCAAATTGAGTTGAGACTTGAGAGTCTAGGAAAAAAAAGAATATTAAAAAAAACTTAATTATCATTCCTAAAAAAATTATTAAGTAGAAGTCGACACGAGATATAAGGAAAATCTAAAATATTTATATATATTAGATGGAATTAAAATATAGTAATCCCACTGGTGACATTGTTCTAGCAAGTAAACTAAACCACGAGAATTTATTTTTTGTGAAAAATTGCAAAAATAGCATTCAGAAATGAATCCTACAAGTTATTTTCTTCAAGAAGATGCTCTAACTGCCCAAAAAACAATAATGTCCCTATTAACTTTCTCATAACAAATCCAAATAAAATGAACCAAAGCTTTCCAGATAGACAAAAATATTATCTATGAAAAGAAAAATACAAAAAAACAAAATCCAATTCCTGCCAAATGTTTTTTCCTGCCCAGACTGCCCAGTTACGACAAAAAGTAACATATTTTGCTAGAACTTTCACTCCTATTTCCAAATGTGCTTAAATTTAGTGCATATGAAAGATATTTTTATTGCGCCCACCTTCTATTAAAATTTCAGCTTAAAATATGGAATTCTCTAGTGACACGTACTTGCCCAAAATTCCTCTACAACCAAAAATCACATGCTGGTCCTCTAGGGGTTAATTCATAAATCACCCAAGCATTGAGTTCTACGAGTAGAAATCAAGAATTCAAAATACAATGAAGGAAAAAAATCATACTTTTTTTTTTTCTAAGCAAGAGTTTTGGGAAATAAATAGATACAAATTCTTGTTTTTATTTTAAAAAATTTAAGATGTAGAGAAGAAATATAAAAAGTGCTCTTCTTCCTTTAAAAAATAGGTTCATTTGTAATTTACCAAAAAAAGGAGGGTTTCCCATTATGAAAAACATAAAAATGGAAGAGCAGCAATACGATTACTCTTCTCCTTGTAAACCTAAGTTCTCATAATTTCTAGAAAAAATTGGAAATAATATATTATTTGCTTCAAAATATATACACATATATTCATAAACAAAATGACTGCTCTTTTTTTCATCCAAATTATTTTCATTCGTAAATTACCGAAGCTTAGAGTTCTGCAAGTAGAAATGAAGAATTCAAAATATTTCGGACTTCTTCTTCTTCTAAGCAAGATTTTTGATAAATAAATAGGTACAAATTCCTGTTCTTGTTTAAAAAAATTTAAGATATAAAGAAGAAATACAATAAGGGCTCTTCTTCCTAGAGAAAAAAGGTTCATTCGTAACTTACCAAAGAGGCAAAGACTGGAAGCTTTCCCATAATGGAAAACATAAAAATGGAAGAATATCAATGTGATTACTCTTTTCATTTTTAAACCTAAGTTCTCACAATTCCATGAAAAAAATTGGAAATGAAATATTTCTCAAAAATACCAAGAAAATGGATTAATTATCATGATTTCTTAAATATGGTATTCTTTTTACTGGAACAATGTAGTCCCATAACTTACCAAAATGAAGAGGGTTCTTATTTTGGAAAAAGAACCAAAATATTGGTAAGAAAATGGATTGGTATTGATGCTCCTGTACCAAAAATACATCACTATAATTGTGAAAGAAAATGGATGTTATTTTAGGAAATAAGCAGGCCTCCAACAACAACTACATATAAAACGTGTATTATTCTATATAAATAAAAATTGAACTATAATTATAAAATTATCATTCATTTTCTTGTTCCCAACCAAAGAAAGGCTCAACAAGGATTTAAAAAATAGTCCAAATACACGTGGTAAAAGAATGACAATTAGGGACTTTGGAAGGAAAAAAAATGGAATTTCTTTTTCTATTCAAAGTCCATTACATCCAAAAAATGGTGCCCAAAACGTCAAATTCGTACTAAGCTCCTACATGCTTCTAGTATTGATCACAAAATTGCTTCTCTTTGGCTCTGGTCCAATCCTCTCTTGTTCTACAAGGCTTGCATCCTTAGTATCTTTGCTCCACTGCAGCCATTTCCACAGAAAATGAAGTTCGCACTCCAACAACTCAAATTCTCTAGAACTCGCGTGTACCATCTCCTCGTGGAGCTTCACCAACTTCCGAAGCATTGCTAATTCTTCGGGAGTGCTACCATACTCAGGAGCCATAATGGAAGGGCATAACTCCTTCGACTCTTGGACTGCAATATTGTAAAATTTTTTTTCTTTCTCAGCTAGTTGGACGTCGATGCTTTTCCTTTGATGTTGTAGCTGCCCACACTTGCGTTCCAAGAGTTGGAGTTGCCTTTGATATACTGCCACATCATCCATCATGTGAGTGCGGCCCTCCTCTCTCTTCTTGAAATAATTATCTTTACTTTTCTTCAAATTAGCCAAGTACTTGTCATTTTCAGCAATGGCTTTCTTGACCGCCTCAGACTCCGTCCGCAAAGATG
The DNA here is from genome assembly GCA_951799445.1 of Pseudisothecium myosuroides. Lineage (NCBI taxonomy): Eukaryota > Viridiplantae > Streptophyta > Bryopsida > Hypnales > Lembophyllaceae > Pseudisothecium > Pseudisothecium myosuroides. The sequence continues at coordinate 3,981,060 of OX637288.1, read as the reverse complement.
ACACAAGACCCTCGTCACATTCTGGTGAAGCTTCATTTTTCTTCAAGTCTTCCCATTCCATTGTGGCTTCAAGCAAAGCTTCTCGTGCACTTGCTATCTTAGCACTCAACATATCTTCATCGTCTGAAGAATCGTCCTTGCTCAGACCGCCACCGTGCTCTAAGAATATGTGGTCCACGCGCTTGGGCTCCACATCCTCCCTGCATTGTTCATGTTTGTGGAACAATGTTTCGGGCTCTTCAACCTTCTTCTTCCCCTTCTGGTCAGTCGTCGCCTTCGAGGCTGACTTATAAAAATCCATGAGAGCGAGTGCTTCTAGGTCTTCATTGAACTCATACTCATCGTATTCATGGGTGCGCTCATCTGAGCTAGAAGCAGCTGACCACACTACCTCTTCGTCGGGAATGCACAACTTCCCCGGTTTAACCAATGTCAAGTTCTTCTCAACATCAACTCGTTCCTCTTGAACCAAGAGTGTTGGGTCCTCTAGATGGTCTCCAATAGGCAACTCCTTTATGGTTGTCCAATCCACCCGCTTCAGAAGTATACATTCGGTATACACCATTTGGACAAGATACAAAGGAAAACTGTCGTTTCGATATGGCTACTCCTTTAGATACAACTCCCTCCATACCTGAAGGCATCTCTTCTTGAAGTCTTCATTTTTGCAATATCCAAGATTTGCCTTGTTAGACTCTACGTGCAGCTTGTGTCGCCAGAGCGGAAACAGCTTGTCGATGTGGCACCAGTCCACATATTTTTTAACTGTTTCATAACTCCAAGGCTCAGGTTCCTCCTTCCAACCCAAGAAAGCCTTAATGTGTGGATGCAAAAGGATAGGCACACGCTTCTTGTGAGTTTTTCCAGTCCTCTTCCGTGGCATGTCACGACGTGCCTTCTTCTGTTGCCGAGTCAATGGGTTTGGTTGGGCCTCATCCTCCATGACGATCACTTTGTACGTGGACAACGAGTCTAGGTACTAAGTTTAATATTCTAATACCAAACTTGTACTACACGAGCGTGAAAATCCTAAACCGGTGGTATATCACATTTACAAAAAACATACATTTACAAATATATATTCAATTTACAATACCCAAATGTCAAGCCGCCAACAATCTGGTGCATGGAACGAAAGCCACAAAAATGAAGTGGAGAGACAAAATGTCCCCCTCACAACTCTAACCCCTAGCCCACGAGTACGCAGTCACCCACTTCGAGGTGGATGAAAGACGGTGCGCAGGGCCTGGAGTGGAGAACGCGTGTGCAAGAGAACGCTCATATACCCGAGGTCTCGTGGGGGCGAGTGCGGGTCTGGGCGACTTCGGAGGAGGCTACCTCGCGTACTGGGCGACCTCGGGTCCAAGGAGAACGCGGGTCCAGGAACCACGACCGCCGGAGGGGAATTCAGCGACCGCGCGTGGAAACTTGGGCGACATCGTGTGGCAAAGAAGGCGACCTCGCGTCCTGGATCCCAGACGACCTCGGGTACTGGGCGACCTCGGGTACTGGCTTCCAGGGCGACCGCGTGTAGTGGGCGACCGCGCATCCACCTCCACTACACTAATAGTGGTATTTAGTGTTACCTACACTAATTGATTTCAAAATGTTATAGCTTTTTACTTTTGATGAATATTTTTACCAAGACCATAGGTATTGATATGTTCCATAGTTGCGGTTGTCAATGAATGTAGTTGGTAAAAATATTCATCAAGAGTAAAAATTTATGGCATTTTGAAAGCAAGTAGTGTGGGTAACACTAAATACCATCATTAGTGTAGTATCACATCTCCTGGAAAAAGGCTGTCCACATTTTCGGAAATTTGCTCTAGGGGTTGTGAACCCTTAAGCTTTGGCCTCTTCTTATGAAATTCAAAAGTGCCGATACATAATATTGGCGGTCTAAGCTTGGGAAACAGGAGGCTTACATGTTTAGAACAGTCCAATAGAAGATCGTACGATTACATATGCACAACATACATTTTGTAATGTTTTGCTCTTTGAAATAGACATACCATTTTTTAGTGGCTTTTTATCCTTGTGTTGAAACCCGGCGGCCTTACGAATTGAACATTTTTGTAAACATTTTTTATAAAATTTGGGTGTGGATTTCTAGACTTATTTATACGTGGTAAGCTTTCAGTCATTCCATTGATATGAATGAATCAAAAGTTATGAGGGTTTAGAGTTAGCGGACAGTTTTGGATCCTCTAATTTCAAATGAACTTTACAATCTTCTACATTACTCAATTTCCAATATTTCCCTTAGAAAAATAAATCATAGGATGTAGATTATTCATTGCAATATGGCAACCATTGAATTTGGCATATTTCAATTCCATAATCAAATTCTTTGCAATTTAGTAATTAGAATCATTCGCTATTTCTTTCCACATGAAATTTCTGGCCAATACGTTCTACAACTCCAAATGATTTGAACAGATTAACCCGGAAAGGTTTTTGACTATGTTTTCACCAAAGCAGCTCCAAAACTGCCATTTCAAATACAAGTACCAAATTTTAGAAGAAAAACAATTTTGAACAAACATAACCGTAGGATCTCGTAATATATCGGTTAAAAAAGATGTGGAAAAAATTTCATAATTTTCCACCATGTACATTGCAAGATATTATTGTTTGAATTGAAAAAAAATCCTTTTTTTGTCCCTGCCTGGAAGAGAACAGGCAGCTGCCCTTATAGTTGTACAACATATAGGGAAAAAAATAGTAAGTAGAAAGAGGTAGAGAATGACTCAAAATACAAAATTGTAAAGAGTTTTGTTATGGAATTGAAAAATGCCAATCCCATCGGTTGTAATGTTGTAATAAACAATCTACACCCAATTTTTTTATTTTCTTTCTAAAATATTAGAATTTCAGTTCAATACAGGACTTCAAAGTTTATTTTAGAATATAGATTCCTTAACTACCCTCAAACTAAAACTACTCTTCACTTTTGACTCATTCATCCAAATGGAATGATTCAAAGCTTTCCATACATATATAAATTTATACAAGCAATTTCAAATTTTGAGAATCCAAAAAAGGGATTTTTCAAGACTTTTTTGTGGTTGCCCACTGATTGTGGAAAATGACATATCATGCAATAATTTTTTAACCATATAGTAAGAAGTTATGAAAATTGTTGGGCCTTGAATCTACACTTGAGACACATCTTCTTTGAAAATTTCAAAGTCGCTTAATAAAAAGTCTATTTGTAGTGAATTGCTCTAAATCGCTATGTTGCCAAAAAATGGTGTTTTGTCCTTTAGGCATTAACCCCTAAATGCCCAAGGCCTTTTTTGAACTTCTAGGAATTTGCTTTTAATTGAACAAGAAGCCAACATTTTGTTAAGTTCTATCAATTTTTAATGAATTTTAAGTTTGTAACCGTACAAATTCAAACTAGACATGTTAGAGGCCACATACAAAAAGAAAACACAAGAACATCACTTATGAATTCAAAGACTATAATGTTCAAATATGAGGGTGTTCAAATTGTGAAAGTGACTTGAAGTCTTTCAATCTTCTTTTCACATGCCAAATCTAAGAAGTTGGTCATCACAAGAATATGACCTAACATTCATAACCCCAATCAATTTACAGGTTCTCAAAATGTACTCTACAATTTCTTAAAATGAATTTTTAAGGTCATTTTTCCTTCAAGATCTAGTGTATTTAGGGCTCATTTCCAAGAGCCCTCAACACTACAAGAAGTGAAGATTGCAATGGATACCTTTGCACAAAATCTTCAATAGAAAATTCATAATCCATCAATTTCAAGATCGGACTTTTGATACTAACACTAGACTTGAAAAAGAATATTTCAAAAATATAAATTTTTAAAAATAGCAACTTTGTTAGGTTTTGGCTCGGGGGGGTCACTCTACGCATTTACACAACCCACGTGTGGCAAAGTTTTTGGACCCTCTATTTACTTCTTAAAATTTAAATTAAAGAAAACAAAAAAAATTAGAATAGTTTTTTCTACTTTGAAAGTTTAGATTTTGAATTATTGATATTTTGTTTGTTGATAATAATTAGTTACAAATTTGTGGAGAAAAAAGATATTGACACTGTAGAGCTGAAAATAACGTTAGACTTCCTATTTACTTTATAAAATATTGTCTAAAAAATGAACTAAAAATTTCTAAAAATAATTATATATTGGAAGTTTGTTTTTCTTGAGTATTGATGCAATAGTCATCCAAATGTATATTCTATAAATGTTTGAGTTGAAACTTATTCCATTTTAGTTCACTTTTCAACCTATTCAAATAGTCATTTTTTATGTTATTTGAGTTGGAAATTTTTGGCAATAGAAATCTATAGTCATCATTAATCAAAGTTCAAAATCATAGGCTGAAATTATAGTTTATTAAAAAATAAATAGGGAGTCAAAAAATCACTTCACCGCACGTGGTACTCAAAATCTCTATAGAATGACCTCCCTGTTAGGTTTTAGGGTATTTCAACGTTTTGTTGACACCGAAATTTGGTGCCTCAGGAATTTAGGGGTTAAAGCATGTAGCAAACTTCTGTTTGAAAAAAGGTCAAATAGAGCACTACCATTTTAGCCATTTTCCCATCATAGACGAGTGAGCTGCTGCAGTGCAGCTGCCCTATTTTGTGTAGGGCCAAAAAAATGAGCAAAACGGATTTGAATGCTTCTCTTCCAATCCACACAGTGGAAATTCTTGAAATATTGATCTAATATTTTAAACACAATGTACGGAAAGATCCAACGGTGACATGAGTAAAAAAATGTTTTTTTCCAAATATTTGGTACTTGTATCAGAAATGGCATTTTCAAAGCGTTTTCAATGAAAACAAAGTCATGGAACTTTAGGGGTTCAGGTTCTTATTTGACTTCTTTTATCCACCTCTTATTTCAAGGGCCACTTTCTAAAGTCAAAGATATATTTCTTCCTGTAAGAAGTATCCAGACCTTGTAAACTACATCATCTTTGCAAATGAAAATCTTTATATCATACACAATACAAATGCTCTAGAACGATTACAACAATTTTACTTAAAAATTAATAGATACATAATAGCATTTCCGCAAGTGTCAGATGTTCTTCCATTTATTTGTTGTTTAACATGGTCTACAAAGGATTAAAACTCCATTATTACATTATCAAATATCAAATGAAATAATAGATGACAAAATGACTATGCAACAATATCCATTCACCAATACATGGATTTTTCATATCTTAGGTGTACCATTCACATGTTTCAAAGCAAACAAATCCAATTGCATCGCATCCCAAAGTTATAGATAGTTTGTTCAAAGAAATTCAAATTACAAATGATGTACATGGAACTTGGCAATTTCCAGACACATCAATTGCTTTCAATAACACACTCTACGTGCTAGAAATTTTATTTCTCGTAATCATGTACCCTATACAAAATGAGAGGTGCAAAATATGGCCAACTACTTCATTCCTTCAAAGTTCTAAACTCAAAACATCAAGTCCTACACTCCCACTACAAAGGTGAGTCACGGAAAATTGCTTCCGGGGGCTTCATGTTCCATGGTGGAGCCATCAGCGATGTCGTCAACTCCATACATGTCGATCTAATCTTCGGGTCTGGGTGCACAAGTTGACCCAACTTATACGCAAAGAACCTAGACCGGTCGACATCCTTGAATAGGTCCCTGTCGAACTCACTCATCTCACCAATCCTCATCCATTCGGTCAACTTCCCAATAGAGTATGAGTCCGATTGCTGCGTATATTTCCGCGTTGATTGCATAATAGATATGCTCGTATCCGAATTTGGAGGCCTAAACTCATAAAACAACTCAGGAGCCACCCACCAACGACGAGATTGTTCTTCCTGCTTCTGTACCTCATTTGGATATCCATAATGTGATGGGGCTTTTTCGTCAATACGACTTGCAATTCCCCAATCACAAATCCCAATGTGGATTATCTCGTTCGAATAAGCGGGAAAATGCAACATTATATTCCTCGGAGACAAGTCATTGTGCAGCACCAAAGACTTGTGCATGAGATTAGTCACGAATACGAGAGCCCACGCCAACTTCACCTTGTGCCTTCAAAAGAGGCTAACTTCTTTTTGTTTCTCCTTTGGAAGTTCCCTCACTCGCCTCACTTCGTTCCATTCAACGCTTATTGCCACCTTCTTATTGAGTGACTTCAACTCATCAAGGTTGCCACTGTTCCACCATAACGTGTACGATTCCATGCTTTTCCCGTTAATGGCAAAAAAATTAACTATAGCAGGATGATTTAAGGAACATGCCAAGGCCTCTATCGACCGTTCCACCCTTGCATCATGCTTATTCTTGGTCTTTGGCATCTTCCCAGCAAGAGCGATGTGTGGCGGGATTGTGTCCATCCCTTCAATGTGCACCTTGCGCACCTTTCCGTATCCACCTTGACGATCGTATCAAGTGAGGGCCACCACCTTCGCCAAAGGAGAGATCCATATGAGGGACAATCCACCATCTCGCACTAACGCCGACGTTGTAGCATCATTTTTCCACTTGAATCCCCTCGCTCTATGCTTTGAGAGTTTCATTGCTGCTTTGTGCCACCAGTCCATCTTCCCACAGAATTCAGTGGCACCTTCATCTCATGGATATCCTGGGACTTCCGGTCGCATTTCCTCCATCAATCTGTGCGTGTTGAAGATGCATGGCACGATAACATCATCAAGCCAGCGGTAGATATGGTTATTGTAAGTTAACTCCACGTCGCAAAACTCCTGCGATTCTTTGCACTTACTTAAGATTCGTGCTGACAAATCATCCGTCAACTTTAAGCTACCCGTGGTTGGATCCCTCAAGTAGGTGGCCTCCAAGAACTCTACACTTTTTCCCTCATACCATTCCAGACACACCTTGTATGCATACCTTGTATAGGGTACAGGAGGATACGTTGGGTCCCTCTCATGTGCTGTCCTCTTCTTCTTCTTCTTCGACTGACGTGTACTCCCCGTCACTTGACCTGTAGATATAGGCACTTCAAACTGCTTTGGATCGTCCGGGTCCAAATTGGACTTCCGCCATGTGCGACTACCTCCCACCGGATTTGACATGGTTGTGGTTTCGGAGAAGGTGGTCGTTGTTTTCCGTAAGTTTGTGGATGAAAACTGCAAAAATTTCCCCCCCCAAGTCCAAATTCACCCCCGGCCCACGAGCACGCAGTCACCCACCACAAGGGGGATGAAAGACCATGCGCAAGGCCGGGAGTGGCGACCGCGGGTGAGTGCGAACGCTTAAGTAGCCGCAATCGCCCTGGGGCGACCTCGGCTTCTCGGAAGGGGCGCGTGTGGGTACATGGCGACCACGTGTACGGCGACCGCGTGTCCCGGGCGACTGCGGATGGGCGACCGTGGCTGGATGGGGCGACCGCGCCTTCGACGACCGCGTCTCGATGGGTCGAACCCAGAATTCAGAACCTGTAGGGCATGATCTGAAATTTTTGGAACTTCAGAGGAACAGAATTAAATAGTTTACATACAAGTAAAAGGACTAATCTTCATTTTCCAAATAAACACTGAGGAAAGCGATTTTCTGGGACCTCTTCAAAGTTTTCTTTCATTTAGAATTGGGTACCTTAGAGATTTTTACCCCTAAATGCACAAGGCACCCAAATGTGGTGCTCAAGACACTTTGAAGTTAAATAAAACCTTAGTTGCAATGGATCGCTCCATTTGTTCAAAAAATAAAAATAAAAATAAAAATAAAACCTTAGGAAATTGCTATTTTGAATATTTCAAATCTTTGAAAGGCTGTTTTTCAAGTGTAGTTTTAGCATCAAATATCCAATTTTGAAAATGAATGATTATGATTTCTCTATTCAAGGTTTTCTGCAAACGTACCCAGTGCAATCTACACTTTTTGTACATTTAAGGGCTCTTGGAAATGAGCCTCAAATACAGTAGATCTTGGAGAAAAAATCACACTAAAAATTCATTTACAAAAATAGTAGAGTACATTTTGAGAAGTTATAAATTGATTGGGGTTGTATTTGTTAGGTCCTTCAACCTCATATTATTTTGGTCTTCAATTTTTCTGACTTAACATGCAAAAAGAGAGATCGTTTTAACAACCCGATGGTCAAACATTATAACCTTTCAATCTTTCAATGATATTGTTGTGTGTTTTCTTTTCCTATGCGATCTCTAACATGTCTAGTTTGAATTCGTACGGTTACTAGTCCAAAAAAACCAATTCAACTTATGAAAATTATGCCTTCTTATTCTATTTAGAGCAAACACCAAGAGGCTCAAAAGCACAAATTGAGTCTGTGCAATTTAGGGGTACCTTAGAGACAAAAGCAAAATCATAACATTTGCTGAAACCCAGAGTCGCCTGGTACCCGAGGTCGCCCAAAATCCGAACTCGCCCATGTCCGTGAAGTTAAAGCGCTGCACAAAACCCCTAAACCGCTCAACATACCCGAGGTCGCCCACACACGAAGTCGCCACACACCCAAGGTCTATACAGAGCCCATAATTCGGCACAGCGGAGCAGGGCCTGCAGCCGAGGTCGCCCAATTCGCCCAGGACCCGAGGTCGCCCCACCCGAGGTCGCCGAGGACAGTGTTTCCTGTCGAGCACAAGAGTTTCCTCACATGAGGTCGCCCGTACCCGCGTTCTCTCAACTGTACCCGAGGTCTCCTCAAACCCAAGGTCGCTCATGCCAATGTGGTTCTCAGTCCCTCCCCACCTGAGGTCGCCCCAACCGAGGTCGCCCACACACGAAGTCGCCCACACACGAGGTCGCCCAGGACAATGTTCTCTCAAAGACAGCGGAGGCTGGTACCCGAGGTCGCCCACCACCCGAGGTCGCACTATGTTAGCATTTCACGGAGCAGTCGTGAAGTTTAACTTCGTGCAATTTGAAAGGTCTCCCTAAACCCTAACCCTAGACCCTAAAAGAAAAGAACTTCAAGAGATAATTTGATTCACTCTTTTCTCTTTCCTCTAAAGAAGTTTTATACATTTGTATAATTTTTCTCAATGTTCATTTGCATTCATGAATTTCATTTCTACTCATAACACGTACTTCTCAACCTATGAATATGGGGCGAGAAGTTCCATTCTTTACCCTAAGTGATTCCTAAGTCAATGAAAAATAATTCCATCACTTAATATCCTACAGCACACCCTTCCCCCACCCCATTTTTTTTTAATCCTAAGTGCATTTGAACATAATGAAAAATAACTCCATCAAAATAATTCCATCACTTTGTATTGATTATATTCCCTCCCCATTTTTTTTTATTACTAAGTGGGTTTGAATAAAATGATTAATAGTTCCATCACTTTGTACTTGTTTTTATTCCCTCCCCATTTTTTTCAAATCCTAAGTGGGTTTGAACTCAATGGAAAATAATTCCATCACTTTGTATTGTTTCTATTCCCTCCCCATTTTTTTTAATCCTAAGTGGGTTTGAACTCAATGGAAAATAATTCCATCACTTTGTATTGTTTCTATTCCCTCCCCATTTTTTTTAATCCTAAGTGGGTTTGAATTCAATGAAAAATAATTCCATCACTTTGTATTTGTTTCTATTGCCTTCCCATTTCTTTTAATCCTAAGTGGGTTTGAATAAAATGAATAATAATTCCATCACTTTGTATTTGTTTCTATTCCCTCCCCCATATTTTTTAATCCTAAGTGGATTTGAATAAAATGAACAATAGTTCCATGACTTCATATTTGTTAGCTCTTCCTCCCAATTTTTTTTAATTACTAAGTGGATTTGAATAAAATGGAGAATAATTCCATCAGTTTGTATTTGTTTGCACACCCTCCCCATTTGTTTTAATCCCATTTTAATCCTAATTCAATGATAAATGGAAATTAGCATTGCATTCCTTAAAGCAAAATAGAATAACAGCCAAGACGGAGCTGGCTAACTTAACCCCTAAAGGACCAAACACCATTTTTTGGCAACATAGCGATTTTGGGCAGCTCACTACGAATGGAAATATTACTATTTTTCTTTGAAATTTTCACACAAGATGTGCCCGAGGTGTACCTTCAAGGCCCAACAATTTTCATAACTTTTGACTACATGGTTAAAAAGTTATTGCATGATATGTAATTTTTCACATTCGGCGAGCAGCCCGGGCAGCTGAAAAAAATTCTTTAAAAATCACTTTTTAGAAAAATTAAAATTTGAAATTGGTTCTTTACATTTATATATACATGGGAAGCTTTGAATCATTCCATTTGGATTAATGAGTCAAAAGTTATGAGGATTCTTAGTTTGAGTGTAGTTATGGAATCTCTACTCTAAAATAAACTTTGAAGTCCTTTATTTAACTCAATTTTCAATATTTAAAAAATAAAATAAAAACATTGGGTGTAGATTGCTTATTACAACTTTCCAACCGTTGGGATTGACATTTTTCAATTCCATAACAAAATTCTTGACAATTTAGTATTTGAGTCATTCTCTACCTCTTTCTACTTACTATTTTTTTCCTATATGTTGCACAATTCCAAATGATCTGAAAATTTTCAATCATGTAGCCAACTTGCCTTGAAAAATGAATCCAAAGAGTAACAACCATATTGGACATTTTTTCATACAAATGTGCCCTTGTGAAGGGCAGCTGCCCGTTTTTTCGCAGGGACAAAAAAATGGTTTTTGTCAATTCAAACGCTTATATCTTGCAATCCAAATGGTGGAAAATTCTGAAATTTTTTCCACATCTTCTTAAACCAGTTTACTACAAGATCCTACGGTTACATGTGTTCAAAAATGTTTAAAAAATAATAATTGGTACTTGTATTAGAAATAGCAGTTTTGGAGCGGTTTTGGTGAAATCATAGTCAAAAACCTTTAGGGGTTAATGCTTGAGTTTAAGAACATGGATATTCTCTCACGAAAGCACCCGAGGTCGCCCTACCCAAGGTCGCCCCTCTAAAATTGTGGGAATTTTTAAAGGGTTGTGCTCCCGCTTCTTGCACCCGAGGTCGCCACACGGATGTTCGCCACACCCGAGGTCGCTGATGGCAGCACCCGAGGTCGCCCAGACACGAAGTCGCCCATTTCCTTCTTCTCGCAAACTAAGAGCACAGCCTGCTACCCGGTGTCGCCAACTACCCGAGTTCGCCATGTACGAGATACCCGAGGTCGCCTCTTTCGGACACGAGGTCGCCTCTTTCGGACCCGCACGCGCCCCCACGGGACTGCGGGTATATCAGTGGCGTCCTCACCCGCGTTCTCCACTCTTGGCCCTGCGCATTGTCTGTTATCTGCCTCGAAGTGGGTGACTGCGTGCTCGTGGGCTAGGAGTTTCAGTTGCGAGGGGGATATTTTGTCCCTTTCCAACTTATTATCTTTGCTTCTATTTTGTACACGTTGAACCCGGATATCCTTGTTTGAGATTGGTGTGACCTTAGTTTCTTGTGAATAGACGTATTTTTGTAATTGTGAACTGGACCGGTGCTAGGGTTTTCATGCTTGTATAGCTGCCAGCACCTGGATCCCAGTGTAGCTGATTTAGTTAGTTTTTTAGTCTTTCGAGTAGAAATTGTATACAATGGGCGGCGACAAGAAGAAGACCAAGCCGAAAGGAAAGAGCCAGCCTAGGCAACGACGCATCCTTCTTGACCCGAAGGCAAAGGCCTTTCCTGGTTGGAGGAAAATTGAAGGGGTGTGGACAGGGAACATCTGTAAGGCGTTTGTGGGATGGTGCCACGTCGACAAACTATTCCCTTATCATTGACATCAGCACCATTTGAGTAGGAATGTGGCCAATCTTCATTATTGCACCCATGACGCATTTGTGCAACGGTGTATTGAAGTGAACCGAGCGTTGTACAATACAAAAACGGTGATCAGGAATGAAGTCAGTTTGTTCATATGCATAATGGTATACGCGGAGGTCATCTTGGAGCGCAAGGTAGACTGGAGGACCATAAAGGGAGCAAAAGAAGCAATCATTCCGCTTACCGAAGACATTCCGAAGGCGGGTCCGTCCTCCACTCCACGGGCTAGGCTGGGATTAAAGAAGTTTATCAAACGTGGAGTGCCCAATGATCAATTCATTTGGTCTGACCATTCAAGCTCTGAAGATGACGAGGTTGAAGACCTTTCTCCCGACAACGCAGGCCCATCGGAAGCCACGTCCATGGCTGAAGATTTACCAGTGGTGGTAGCAAAAGAAGGGCATGCAGGGGGGAGCCAAGACTTGGCAATATACGTACCCCCTCTTGCAGTGGTAGAACCAGAGGGGGTCGATCTTCCTTTACATGAGGACATACTACAGTATGTCCTTTCACTTCGACCAGAGGATGACGATTTTCATTTCGATGAAGATATTGAAATGCTAGACCAGGTGGTGCCTCTTGCAATGAGAGCTCTTTTCGTAGAACCCGCACGAGTCCAAGTTGAATACCTTGAAGCTGAAGCTCACGAGGATTCTGCCTCTTCCTTTATGAAAATGATTTATAAACGTCAACTCAGGGGGATTCGTGAAGAGTTGGCTGGCAAACGAGAAGAGTGCGATATTTTGCGGAAGTCGGCCATGGAAAATCTACTTGGCAATGTTGGGGCAAGCCTACAAGCAGAAATTGGAACTGGGCGAACCCGTTTGGCAGCGCAAGAGCAAGAGATATCAGAGTTGGAAGCATTCTACCTCAAATTTTCTAGAGACCGCCAATCCAAACCTTGTAGTAACTCATTTGCAGCGGAAAGGCTTGCTGAACTAATTGGAAATTGCAAGAAGGGACGGGAACAGGTGCAGATGGAAAAGCAACGCTTGGAAGCGGCACGGTGGAGGTTACAGTTTCTAGAAGAAATTAAAGACAGAGCCCCTCTTGACCGTGTCGTGGATGTGTACGGGTGGGAAAATCCTAAACCGCAAGATGAGACGTGTCAAACGGAAGTAGCGGACTTGAAGAAGAAGTTAGGCCGCCATCTGAGAGACGAAAGATCTTGGAAGAGCTCAAAGGGACCAAGAAGAAGTACATTACTTTCTACTCGTCAATAGGGAAACTTTGGCAGCAAGGGTACTTTTCCACCACTTGGAAGGAGACTAAGCAACGAGAATCGAGAGCAGTGATCCGCCAGAAAGAAGTTGATGCTGAGAAAGAGAAACAGAAGGGCAAGGCGCATGTTGAATGACTTGGTATTCTTGTTGCGATGCTATACTAAGGCTATGTACTTTCCACGACATGTATATATAATAAAAGGTACCATCCATTTTGAACATTGTAGAGCAAGTATGGTGAATTGCATGTGCTTCATTGATGAGCCAAAACATATGAACATGAATTCCATTGTTTGTCTAATTGTGAAATAGTGAATACTTTAACCCCTAAAGGACCGAGTCTTTTCTTTCACCCAAACTACACTGAAAACTGCCATTTCTATTGTGAAGAGCCAAAAACTTAAAAATTGTTTTTTTCTGGCATATCCAACCGTTAGATCTTATATTTGACTAGTATATGAATACGTGGAAGAAATTTCAGAAACTTTGATTGTGTAGATTGCAAGATATATGCCTTTGAAGTGAAAGAAACAAGTTTCTGAGCACCTTGCTTAATTAGATGTTTTGTCTTTGAATTTTTTTAGTGTAAGTTTTTTGCACTCTTGATTTTGATTTTCTACTTATTTATGTTAATTAGTTGAGTGGAGGATCTCCCAAAAAATATTTAAACAAAAAAACACTTAATTTTCATTCATTAAAAAATTGTTAAGTAGAAATGGGTCGAAGAGTGATAAAAAAATTAAATAGTTAATAGGTTTTAGTTGAAATTGAGTTACAATAATTCCAAACGTAAGATTGTTCTAGCTTGAAAATCTAACCCATTCCAACAATTTATTCTTAAAATTCTTACAAATTGCATTCAAAAATGAATTCTAAAAGTTACTTTGCCTAAAAGATGCTTAGATTGCCCGAAAAACTAAGATTGTCCAGAACTTTCTCATTATTAGTCCAAATTGGATGAAATAAAGCTTCACATGTAGACAAAAATATAATCTTTAAAAAAAAAAAAATTGCCAAAAAAATATTTTCATTTTTTGTGATTTTGTTGGTGTTGCCCGCCAAACTTGGTGCTTATTATGCCATAACTTTTTCTTCCGGGCATCAATTAAAATAAAAATTATATATTCACAAAGCTCTCACTAAAATACACGCCCTCAGAAAATCCTAGAAAAAACCACCCAAAATTGAGACCGTAGGAACCTGCCCAGACCCAAATTGTCCCTCGAGGGGACAAACGGTCCTTTAGGGGTTAAGAAGCAACAAACATTAATTTCTTTACAATTTAGTATGTATACAACAATTTCGAATAATGTACACAAACATGAGAAGGCAAAACAAATTTTATTGAAGTGCCCCACAGAGGTATACAAAATCACCTTACAAATTCAATAGAAAGGATGTCCATTGTGATCACGACTTTTTGTCTTGTTGAAGGCTTGACTTGGAGCTGAATCTGAAATGCACTGGATCTGGAAGTTGAAATAACCTTAGACCTTAAGTCCTTAAGAAAAAAGAGAGTGCATTTTGAGAAGCCATGAATTGATTAGGTTTATGTAGAATAGAACGTTTACCTCAAATTTTTTGGGTGACTACCTTTGTAAACTTGGCATGTGAAAAGAGGATTGAAAGACTTCAAGTGACTTCCAGAATTTCAAGACCCGCATGATCAGTTATTATAATCTTTGAATCATAAGTGACATTTTTTTTTCTTTTCGGTGATATCTTATATATCTAATTAGAATTGGTACATTAATACGTTTACAATAAAGCAAAAAAATATAACCATTTAAAAGGCTGTTTTCTGGGTCAATTTCGAGCAATTCTCCAAAGTTCATAGAAGGCCTTATGAATTTAGGGGTTAAAAGGTTACGCTACATCAGAATTTTGTATGTTTTTACCGCTTGCACTCCTGGAGAAGGGAAAAAGAACTTGCCTTGTACCCGCGGTCGCCACTGTACCCGAGGTCGCTCCAATCCCGAGGTCGGCCAAGTAAAAGACCCGCGGTCGCCACCTGTACGCGCGGTCACCCCTCTACCCGAGGTCGCTCCAATCCCGAGGTCGGCCAAGTAGAGGACCCGCGGTCGCCACCTGTGCGCGCGGTCGCCCCAGCAGAGGACCCGAGTTCTCCACAGCAGAGGATGCGAGGTCGCCTCAGCAGAGTACCCGAGGTCGCCCCCGGACCCAAGGTCGCCCTCAGACACAAGGTCGTCCTTTTGGCCGCGAGGTCGGTTTCAAACCCGTGGTCGCCCAAATTTCGAAAATTCCGGTTAGGACCCAAGGTCGCCCTTTGGGTAGACGCGAGGTCGCCCTTTAGCCGCAGTCGCCCTTCCGGCGAATTCAGGTTCAGAGATGTGGATCCGCAGTCGCAGAGGGGGCAACCTCGGGTCTAGGGAGTCCGTTACTATAAAGGTTGTGGGCAACATTAGTCTCTCAACTTGCTCCGATGATTAGACTTTGGACTTGAATCTTCGAAAGAGGCTTCCTGCGGACGTTTTGGTTCATCAGAGGGCAATAACCTTGCTTTGAGGGGTTTACAAGACCTCTTTTAGCGGGTGACTTTGTCATAACTTTCTATACATTTTCAGGTCACTTGGTACAGTAATTTTCTTTGAATCCGTAGTGGGTTTCCATTATGGCTGGACGAGGTGTGGGGAGGGGAGCAAATGTAAACGACACACGTAGGGCTACGAAGGAGTGGGACCCTTGGCTTGTTCCATGCACCGAGAACGATGGTTCGGTCCATCCTCGGAAATGCGTTTTTTGTGGCTGGAGTATAGCATTTGTACGAAAGAGGGCATTCATTCATTTTGGACATGGCGGTAATCCCACGTCAGATCGTTGTAAGGAAATGCCAAGGTGTGTACGTCAGAAGTTTGAAAATTGTGGAGGGGTTGTTCCTAAATCCATGAGCTACGAAGAGATGTACGAGGCACCAGTTCCCGGTAATATAGGCAATGCAGTAGCAGAGTCCCTTGTTCAGCCTTGAGTGGACGTGGAGGCGGAAGTCTCAGCGAACCCTACTGGCATGGACGAAACAACAACTCCTACTCCCGATTCAGTAGATTCCACTCCTGCCGTAGTCTAGAGAAGGCCTAATCGGCCTTCCGTTTCCCGTCAAAGAAGTATGGATGAGGCGTTACAGGTGGGCCTCAGGCAGAAGTTAGATAAGATGTGGGCTTCTTTCTTTTATGAGGCCAACATTGCATTCAATGTTGTGCGACACCCTGCCTTCGTGAACATAGTTAAGGAAACGGCGGCAGCTGGAATTGTGTACCACCCGCCATCGTACAACGCAGTGCGGATGAAGATGATAGACGTGAAGAAAATAGTTGTTACAAATGTGGTCTCTGAGCGGACAAAGAACTCTATTAGCCAGTACGGAGCGACTTTTTGTTCGGATGGTTGGTCTGATACCAATGTACGTCCATTGATGAACATGATGCTGGTTTGTCCTGCTGGGGATGTCTTTTTGGGATCGGTGGATAGCACGGGAGATAGAAAGGACATTGCCTACACGACGGAGAAGATGTCGAAATACATAGAGGAGGTTGGCCCTCTCAACATTGTGCAACTTTGTACGGACAATGCTGCAGTAATGACAGGGGCCATGACAAGCTTGGAGTTGAAGTACCCTCATATGTATAAACAGGGGTGTGCAGCACACATCTTGGACTTACTTTTGGAAGATTGGGGAAAAGATTTGAAGATGAAGGAATTGGTGGCAAGTTTTGTAGGGATATAGTGAAGTACATCAAAAAATACCAATTTACTTTGGCTTTGTTTCGGAAGTGGTCACCGAACAAGGCGTTGAGACTTCCAGGTCAAACACGCTTCGCCACCAACTTCTTGATGATAGACCGTTTGGTGGAGTTACGTCAAGCGTTGAACTTTGTGGTCAGTGATGACACCTACATGGCGTTTGAGTTCAGTTTGGAGCAGAGGAAAAACGGGCGCGTACTTCTTGCCCGAGGAAAGGAGTGTCGGATGAACATAAAAGCGGATGCATTCTGGACAAGGTGCAACAATTTTTTGTACATGGTAGAGCCCGTCCCCCTGGCTCTTCGTCATTTTGATGGCAAAATTCCGGCAATGCCTCAAGCTTGGTTAATAATGGCGAACTTGAGAACCCACGTGTTTAGTCTCAGAGCACTGCCATTTGAGCTAGATCCGGTGGTGGCAGACAGGTACGAGAAGCAATTTGACGCTCGTTGGAAGTTGATGAGAACGGACTTGCACTTTGCGGGGGCACTATTGAACCCCTTCTTGACAGATTTACCTTCCATTCGTAACGATGGAGAAGCCAAGCGAGCCCTGAATCGAGTCATACAAAAAATGAGCACGCCATTGGGAGTGTCTTTTTATGAGGCAATGATGGAGTTGACGCAATTTGAAGAGAAGACCGGTCCATTCGACCCCTTGTTGGAGGCTCCTGATATCAATCAATGTAAATTACTCCCTCATCAGTGGTGGAACCGGGTGGGTGGCAATGCTCTTCCAAAGATTGCAAAGAGAATTCTCGGGTTGACGTGCTCAGCATCTTCATGTGAGAGGAATTGGAGCATGTATTTGTTTGTGCACAATAAAGTGCGAAACCGCCTAGCCACATCCAAGGCGGAGACATTGGTATACATTTACGCAAACAACAAACTTGAACGTGAGAAACGTGGACACAACCCTGCTCTTTTCTACGAGGACCTCCTTGTAGATGAGGATGAGGCTGCCGAGCAAGATGAGCCATTGGAATCAGAAGATGAGGAAGAAGTGATTCCCGATTTCATGGAAGCGAACGAGAATCGTAGGAACGAAGAGGAGCGCCTACGCGGCAATGTCTGGGCTGCAATGATTCCTCCTCATGTGTCTCCTTATCGACGACAACGTTTTTATCCAAACACGTTTGCGGTAGGCAATGATGGGAACAATTCAGCTGAGGAAGAAATCTTACGTTCACCTTCACCGGTCCGTGTTCGTGCGTGGCATGCGGATCCAATAGAGGATTTACCACCGTTGAGGGAATTAACTCCCGATCTGGACATCGAAGGCTTACGTAGCCCTATGCCAGCTTCAGATTGGCGGACGAGATCTCCAGTACCGGCACGGGTGCCTTTGAGCCCAGCAATGAATCTTCGAAGCGGTGCACGTAGAAGTTTGGGAAGTGAACGACAAGCTCAGGCACCTCCTGTCAATGAAGTGGCACATGAGGGAATTCCAATTCCTGCAGTATTGAACGAAGAAGGCTTATGTAGTCATATGGCAGCATCCTCACGGCAGACGAGATCTCTGGTACTAGTATGTGTGCCTTCGAGCCCAGCATTGAATCTTCGGAGCGCTGCTCGTAGAAGTTTAGGAAGTGAACGGCAAGGAGAGGCACCTCCTGTCGATGAAGTGGCACATGAGAGAATTCCAATTCCTGCAAGGCTTACGTAGTCCTATGGCAGCATCCTCACGGCGGACGAGATCTCCGGTACTAGCACGGGTGCCTTTGAGCCCAGCAATGAATCTTCGGAGCGTTGCACGTAGAAGTTTAGGAAGTGAACCGCAAGGAAAGGCACCTCTCGTTAATGAAGTGCCACACGAGAGAATTCCAATTCTAGCAGTATTGAACGAAGGAAACCCTCGAACATCTAATGCAAGGGAATATGATTCAGATAATGTTCCATTGGATAGAGTCCTGAACATGACGCGTAATGCACCCTCCAATCGTGGACGAGCCACGAACTTGGCTACGGTCAGGAGGTCTATTCCTACCCCTTCAGCAAGGTTGCCTGGACACCGACGTGCAATATCGAGCGTTGATGAAGACGTTCGTGGCTCAGCTCCCCAGCCCACTCAACCTTCACCTCTATCTGGCCTTGGAGAATCATCACGTGCAGTGCATGGACGTAGAAGAGGAACAAAGAAGCGTTTCAGGACCAGGGATGAGAGGGCACAGAGGAATCTTAAACGTGTAAACAAGGTTGTCCAACAATATAGCATGGGGGCGGGATGTTCCACGCAAATTGTTGGTCAACTGAATAGAGAAGGGCCCAACATTGATGGAACCACCGATGCAAGGAGGCTCACGAAGCGATTGGTGCCAACGGAAGTCCCGGGTGGTCAAGACATTGAAGTACGGAACCTTAACTCTGAGATTGAACGTGAGATACGAAATGAACCAGTAACAAGAGAAGATGACGAGAACGAGAGCTCGGGGGACAATAGGAGCCCCCCAGAGTCACATGAGGATACGGACCCCGACGCTGATGAAGTACAAAGCGATTCCACTTACGGGCCAAGGAACTAGATGTCTAGGCAATATAGTAGACATTAGTATTTGAAAGGTTTAGCTTATCTGTTTTGTAGTAAAGATTTGTAGTTGAAGTTCCTGAACTTCTAGCTTATTTGGAAGTGAAAGCTTCATTTTGAGTAATTAAGTAGCTTATTTGTGAGAAGCCTGAAATTGATAGGGGTTATACATGTTATCCCATTGAACTTCATATTTTTGAATGTAACCAGTTTCTAGATTTGACATGTGAAAAGCGGATCGGAAGACTTCAAATCAATATAGGAGTTTGAACACCCTCAGACTCCCACATTATATTTTTTTGATCCATAAGTGATGTTGTTGTGTGTTCTTTTCCTATGTGATCTTTAACAAGTCCCTTCAGAATTTGTACGGTAACCATTCCCCTAAAATTCATAGAACTATAAAATTTGTTGACTTTTCTTGTGAATTTGGAACAAATCCGTAAAACTAAAAGAAGGTTTTGGGCATATAGGGGTTAAGAGGGACCTATATCCGCCCTGAAACCTAAAAAGGTAGACCCGAGGTCGCCCTCTTGACCCGAGGTCGCCCACTGAACCGGCAGCCGCACTTCAAATTACACGCGGTCGCCCTCAGACCCGCGGTCGCCCAAAGACCTGAGGTCGCCCACCTAAACCTCAATCCGCGGTCGCACTTGAACCCAAGGTCGCCCAGAGGCCCCTGTACCCGAGGTCGCCATCGAACCCGAAGTCGCCCGTCATCCTGGACCCGATGTCGCCCTGGAATTTGGACCCGATGTCGCCTTATTGTGACCTGCACGTGCCCCCACCCGCAGTCGCATACGTGAGTTTCCACGTTAGATTTTGGAGCGTGCCATATAGGCAAAATCAAATTACCGAGGGGTAAATTTTTTTACCCTTGTGCGACGAGGTGCGACGCCCATCCGTCATGTTGTCCTATACGACACGCGACGTCAGACGTCCAACACGACATCTAAACCCAAAAACGTGTCAGACAAGACAACCCTGACAGTCACACTGTCAACATTCCGCTGCCCGGCACAAAAAGGCTGCCCAAAATGGGTGTGCAAACGGTGCTTGAGGTACTTGGGCCAAAGAAAACAACGACCCACAAATTTGAATTGTACAAGCCAAAAACACGATATTCACGACTACAAAATCGCATCTCCCTACATCTCAAATTGCATACCGCCTGGCATGCAAAAAGTATTCCATAATAACACTGTGACCACCTATAAGAATAGTTTCTTATCCAAACTACAAGCTACCACCTTGAGCATGCTCCCAAAGGCACCCATCACATTGGCCACCGTGGTTGCAACACAAATGGAAGTCTCGAGTGTCATTTGCCACTTGGCCGGGTCCATAGGGAGGATGGGAAGGTTGAAAGAGCAAAAAAAGAAAATCAGAACCGCAAGGAACTAGGTGATTATATAGAGCACATTTGCGATCCAAAGGACACTATGTTGAGATGGTAGAATTGGTATTGATAGTAGATTAGGAATTCATACACTAGCACCAATACTGCCATGGCAGGCCTCCTCTACATGAAGACATCACAACCCAATCCAACTCATTAATTTGGAGCAAAATGTAAGGGTCTCGCAATCCCTGTCTTTGTCCTAGTTCATATTTCCTTCTTGCCAAGTTACACTTTTGCCAACGTCACTCATATATGCATCACAAAATGGAGGTAACTTCAACAAACAGTCTTGATGAAAACACTTTTCACCAAGTTTGGTATGGGATTGGGCTAACTTCAACCTTTGCACAGGAGTGCCATTCTAGTTTAGAACCAACTAGCTGAGAATATTTGAACAGTTCCGCAGTAATAAACAAAATTAATTACAAATTGTAGAATAAAACATAATTGGACTTCACTAGCAATTACTATGTGCTAACATCAGAAGACATTTGAAGCCCAAAAAAGATTGCAAGTTCCCAGCTTGTTCCCAGCCCATTCCCAGCCTAGGAACTCTATCACATGCGCAATCTAACGTGGTCAAGAGAGTGCCACATCAGATGTTTTAGAAAAAAAATAATTAAAAAAAAATCTTCTTCACTTTTGATTTTTTTTTTCAAAAATAAATAAATTTTGAAAACATTATTGTTGGTTTAGAATAGGAGAACAAGCCTGAAACGGCCTTCCTTTGCCCTCAAATCTCCCCCAGTGTCACCTCGGGGGGGGCACCTAGTATTTTACTACAAACCATGTGCGAACAAGTGGTTTCTAATGAACTATAATTTCAACTTAAAATTTTGAGGGTTGCTTAATAATGACTATAGGTTTCTATTGCCAAAATTTCAAACTAAAATAATAGTTGAAATGATTTGTACAAGAGGTTGAAAATGGCCTAAAACGGCATGTTTTTCAACTCAAATATTTATAGAGATCACATTTAGATGACCATTGCATCAATACTCAACTCAAAATGAACTTTCAATAGAGAGCTATTTTTAGGAATTTTTTGTTCATTTTTTAGACAATTTTTTAGGATATAATATAGGGGTGTGAAAGTTATTTTTCAATTGTACAGTGTATCTAATTACTTCAAAAATTTGTAACTAATTATCATTAACAAATAAAAATATCAATAATTCAAAACATAGACTTTTGAAGTAGGAAAATCTAGTCATATTTTTTTTTATTTCATTTTATTTAAATTTTAGGATATAATATAGGGGGTCCAAAGTTTTGTTCGCACGTGTTTTCTAATGGACACTCTAAGTCACCCCCCCGAGAGTGTCACCAAGTCTTGTGTGGTTGGACCTTCAGCATGTACTTAGTGTACAATTTTAACAAATTTTGGTATCATAAAACATCACTTACTTTGAATCTTGCCTTGAAAAATCAAAAAGTGATTTTTATAAATGTAATGGTACATCAAAAAGTGACTAGAATCTTTCCAAACTATCAATCCCACCATATTTGTTCAAAATACAAATAATAAGCTATTGTCTAGACTAACTTCCAATGTTGCTTCAACATTTGTAGAAAAGAGAACAAATACTAAGTGATAAATATTCATGATTGACTTAAATAGAGTAAATTTTCTTTGATAGAAATTGACATTATGAGTGAAAAATTAGGATGTCCAAAAGACGGATTAGTACAAGACAAGTGGACGGAAGAAGTCAAACCCCCTTGACACTGTGTGACAAGGGAACTTTGCATTTTTCACCGTACAATAATGAACAACTATAATGAACTAAAATGTGCCATGAGTTGTTTAGGGTTTGCTATTGCTTGGTTGTTGTCTATCTCTAAAAATTGTCCACCCTTCAAGGCCGTTTCTCAAAACTTTCATCTTAGCATTCTTTTAAATTATTTTGCTTTTGTTTCATTTAGTCTACTTTCAATATGCCAATTATTTGCCTTGGGGAAGGGCACTCCCATGTAAAATTTGCATACACTTGCAATAATGCCCTATTTAACCCCTAAAGTATCAAAGTCCCCTCGGGGGACACTTCAGATTTCGGGCAGGCCCGTATGGCCTCAAATTTTGATTTGATTTTTTGAAACTTTTTTTGAAGATAGGGAATCACATTAGCTTTCCAAAAATATAATTTTTTTTCAATCGGTGCCCGGGAGCAAAAGTTATGCCATCCTAAAGCAAAAAAGCAGTTCGGCGGGCAGAAAAAAAAAACACAAAAAAAAGTTTTTTATTTTTTTTATTTTTTTCCCTCAAAGATCATGTTTTTGTCTACATCTGAAGCTTTGATTCATTCTATTTGGACTAATAATGAGAAAGTTATGGACAATCTTGTTTTTCGGGCAATTTAAGCATCTTCAAGAAAACTAACTTATAGAATTCATTTTTGAATGCAATTTTCAAATTTTTTCAATTTTTTTTTTTGACAAGGTCAAGTTTGTTTGCAAGAACAATCCCACCATTGGGATTATGTTGTTTTAATTCCACCCAAGAGCTATTAACAATTTAGTATTTCGTTCAATTTTGGACCTACTTCTATTTAACAATTTTTTTATATGTGAAAATCAAGGTTTGACATTCTGAAATTTTTTTCTGCGACTCTCAACTCAAATGTTCAAGATATAAAATTACAACTTTTTGTTGTGTAGTGCAAAAAAAATCCACAAATGGCCGTCAAAGTCATCTGTAATTGCAGGAAACAGTTCAAAAAAACTTTTTTTTCCAACTTTGAATGCTAATATCTTCCAATCAGAACGGTCAAATGTCTTGAAATTTTTACCACATAATCTGAGACAAGTGAAGTACAAGATCCTACGGTTAGATTCTAAAAAAA
The DNA here is from genome assembly GCA_951799445.1 of Pseudisothecium myosuroides. Lineage (NCBI taxonomy): Eukaryota > Viridiplantae > Streptophyta > Bryopsida > Hypnales > Lembophyllaceae > Pseudisothecium > Pseudisothecium myosuroides. The sequence goes on along the minus strand of OX637288.1, from coordinate 3,957,537 downwards.
AAGTTTTTTTGGGTTTAGGGAGTGATCGCAGCAGAAATGGCAGTTTTCAGTGGTTCCAGAGCCAGAAAATGCCTTGGTATTTTAGGGGTTAATAGGGGGCTATTTACCTTGTGAAATAGATTATAAGGCATTCTATTTATTAAAATAAAGGTAAATATTACAAGTAGTATTTTTGGATACCCTATTGGTATTTATAATTCATTGGGGGGGTCATTTAAAAATACCCTATTTTACTTATATATAACTTTTTTTGCCACATCCAATTCATTCCAACAAACGAGGGTGTAGAATTTCAGCAAATGCATTAAACATGTTCAACACAAGCTATTTAGGAGTATACAAATCTACAATACTAAACAACAAATTGGACCAAGTTGTCACCCGCATACAGAAAGATTACAGAAACCATGAACAAACTAGTAATCTTAATATAAACTCAATCCTTAAACAATGACAAACTACAAGCCATGCTGCAATCACATGTACAACAAAAGAAGTGAATAAAACAATGGAAAACAAAGGCAAATACAAGGATTGCTCATATAGGTGAGAAACAAAACAGCAAGAATAGTCACAATAGTTGTGCATTCAAAATACAATGAACCAATCCTAGCATTTACAAACCATGGTGTCATGCATTATTAATACATATCATATTAATAAACATCCCGCAAACCATGTTATAACCTCTACCCCAATACACTATAGTGAACCAAAATTCCCGAAGCACTTGCAACATGTTAAGAACTATGACCAGGAATTGACGGAATAGACAAAGAGGAAGAAATTGTTTGAATATCAAGGATTTCACACTTCAGCTCATTTTAAGTTATTTCAAATTCCAAAACTCCGTGGTCTCTATGATTGATCCAATCTTACGGTGTCTTGCAAACAACAAAACAAAACTCTAAAAAGACTGCTTCTATTTTTCATGCATATAACAAAAGCGCTTAGATATGCAATTCTAAAGATTTTTAGTACATAATATACATCCATTTAAACTAGAAGCATGCATAAGTAGGACTTAGGCCATTTAAGAACGTATACAGTACCAGAATGAGAAGATGCAGTTTTTCAAAAGGGGATATATATCTTAGCAAGAATCTCACTTGCATCACTACACAATAACACTGTCACTACTTTAGCAACGAGTTTCTATGATTGTAGGATAGCAAGTGCATAAGTACATGAAAGTTATTCTTAAATTCAACGCTATTTCAAAAATGTATTGAAACCACCAAAAAATGACTTGCCAACACCTAATTCACCGCATTATTCTAGATTCACCTTCTCACTGAAACAAGGTCAGCATCCTGCTTTTAAAAAAATATAAGGACAACTTTATTGGTTCAATACTCCACGAGGCTTCTCAGGTCAAGAGATGGTGTCTTGTTCAAAGCATGAATAAGAAAAAATATTAATATAAATTGATATAAAAACTACTTGATGTAACAAATGCCGCCAATGCAAAATCCAAAAGACCAATAGCTTGGTCCATACCAAACAAGCACCTAGTCAAGACCCAGTCATGAGCCTGTGAGACACATCTTGGCCCAAGAACAATTACCGGTATACAAACATTTTTCCAAACTAAGTTGAGAGCCTCAAGCAATTGAAAAAACAAAGTTGGAAATGTACCTTGAGCAGACGTCCATCAGGAGCCAAATACCGCACCATCAAACTAGTGTTACATCGCCTGTTTTTGTTGTGTTACGGTGCCTGTTTTTGTTTTTTCACTGAGCAGTCGCCAGGTACACCTATGTACACAAACAACACAGAGCCTTGAGCCTCCAGTATTCTCATTCTCAAAAAAAATCCCAATCTTTATCCACATCCTCAAGCCTAAATCTAAATTAAATAATAGAAGATTTCAGCCTTATATGTATTCAAGAAATTCAATATCTACGCACCATCTACAAATTTCAACACAAATTGTTGGTGATTAACCAAGCCATTTGGAATCTCAACTAAATTTTGCATTGCCCAACTCCTGATATTGTCCCAACTCATTAATTTGAAGACTTATAGGACACGACTTTGCCGGATTGGTGACTTAACTAATGCGAGGAATGCCTTCACTAGTGCCCATTTCCAAGAAAAAAATCTACAAAGAAGTGGGCAGGCTTGCAACCTGGCTCTCTAGCAATCCATCAACAATTGTACAACTCTCTATACAAACATGCGCAGGCTCATTAAACAAAATGGAACAAAATGCAGCAAAATGGAGTAAAAGTGGAACAAACCGAACAACATGTTAAGCAAAAGGAGCAAAAAAATTCTAATTTTGCGCTCAATTCTTGCCACCCATTCAACCATATGTAATTCAACTTTCCAACAACTGCAAATCGCCAAACCCTAACCTTGGATGCAACATCCGAAACTGCAACAGCTCCCATGTCAACACCTATGTAAACCAGCAGCCAATAAATGTTTCAAAACGGCCACCAAAACTCAATCTTGCACGATTCTAAATCCTAAACCACAAACGCACAAAAACAAGGCTGGTAGGAATTTGAAAAATGTGCGGTGAACCACGTATTGGAAACCTTGAATTACAAAAATAAAATTACACTTTGGATACCCAATACGTGATTAGCAGTCCGTTACTATTCATCTCCACATTTCGGACCAAAAAGCACTACTTTTCATCCACGTCCCATAATTGAGATCCAATGACATGTTAGCACCCTACTCACTACTAAGACTTTTTGGCCATCTATTTTAGATATACTGCTTATATAACTTTAAGTTTTTTTGGCTATGCTATATTACGAATAATCATGTTTTTACTTTGAAGCCGTATATATTATATGTAATTTTCTTACAAATTTTACTCAGAATTATTATAATGGACCCTATATTTTATCGCATGTAGTTTATACGTTTTTCAACAGTGCCCCCCCCCCGAGTTTTCTGCCTTTTCATTCTAATTGTTTTACATCTTTACAAAAGTTGTTCACCCAAAAACTGACGTCTGCTCTCATTCTCTCAAGGCTATTTTCCCCAATTAAAAGGTCCATTAGAGCCAAAATGGCCCCTATGAGTGTCCTTCATAGTTGTGTCCCAAAGATCCCTTTAGAGAAATCAAACTAATATGAAGCAAAAATAAAATGTTGCAAGGACACATCTAATTTCCTATTTTCACTTTGAGGGATTTACAAACAATGACGACTGCATGTTGCTTCCATTAGACAAAATTGTGACTCCTTTCATAGTCAATCCTAGAATTGAGTACACTAGGGCAATATTCAATTCTACAAGATGCACTTCTAGGTAATAGAAAAATCCATGCCCTTTAGCTTACAAGACATTATAAAACTAAGCATAGAGTTTTGCATGTGTATTTTCAACGATTGCCACCTTAATAATTTCAACACAAAATTTGGTGTGAGAAGACATTATTGATAACAATGTATGTCCAGTTTAGTAATTTGGACACAATATTCTATTTATGTGAATAAGATCTATACATTTTGTAATTGGATGAGGATAACTTCTTCAAAATTAGTACTAACTCCTAAGAGATCTGTAGGCAAGATTTTGTTTGATAACTTTTGTTCAAACTATTTTTTTTTATAAATAATTTATGAACTTAAAAATGGATATTTGCACTAAAAATTTATAAATAAAACATTCAAACTACAAATTTTAGTTAAAATATGAATAAATTATTTTTTTAGAAGTGGATCCCTTAGTGTTATATATATATATATATATATAACAATGGTACGCGCTATTAAAGTATAAAAACTGTGAGTTTGCTTTTAGTAAGTTGACTTCAACAGTGGTAGAAACTCTTTAGCCAGACTTCTCAAGTATTAATACTAGATATTGAACTTGCTTCCACAAGAAGTACATGTCAGTGACAAGCATTCAAATTAATATAAAATTGTTTTCCAACTGTATGTGCTATGCCATGCCTTATCCTTGAATGCTAGTCCTTACCTAGCTACAACCAATGAGTTTATACAAGATACTTGGTACACTTTCAGGTACCAATCCTCATAGCTTTCATTTTTACAGCTTACACAAAATAAGGGGCACTCACAGGATCCATTTCCGCTCTAATGGTTGTCTGTCTGACAAAGTTGTCCGTCTACAAATGTCATTTGTTGTAAATTTAAGTTTACCAATTCAATGGTACTTGTTGTCCAAATTGACAGACTGCTAGTCTAGATTGACAAATTGACCGTCCAAATGACAAACAAGAAGGATGGACCCAACAAACTTCATCAATGCTTTCTACTCCATGATAAATTTTAGACTAAAAATAATTGAAAATTAAATTTTTTTTTTTGCCATTTGTATCCTGGCACGTTAAAATGTGTTAGAATTGACGTCATGATAAGACTTTATTGTTTGTGGATACTATAGAAATTGACAAACAATAGTAAGTATATGGAAATTGGTAAACAATGATTGTTGCATAATATCCACCACATAGGTGAAGTATTTATAATGGTCGTAGCCTAATATAATTTTGATGATCCGTCATCACAAGACTTCATTGTTTGATTTTGGGATTCCGAAGCATGAGCTGCTTGACACATGCTAAAACCATGTCAGACTTCACAGAGCGCTTGTGCACCTCATCCAGAATCACCACCTTGTATCAAGCCAAAGTAGCTATGCCATTAACTCTAAGCTCCTCCAAAAAAATACCCGATGTTTCAAACACAATCTTGGACCTGCACCAAGAGTTTCACAACAAAGCCAAGTGAACTAACAATTTGAGGTCATTGGCAAGTAAACACTTACTCAAACCAACATTCACCAATCTCATCCATGACTATAGAAATGACAGTGAGCTCTATTGGTTCTGTACATACTCTTCTTCAGATCATTTCACAATTTAGCTTTCAAAAAACGAAGCCACCAAATTTATTGGAGCTCAACTTGCAACAATAAAACAAGAAGGAATGGTTGTGTACTTGACCGTCAAGACGTTCAATTGCCCAATATGATAGCCAACCTCTTCTCCTAATACGCAATCTCGCTCTTGAGCCACACGCTTAGCAACAGCCACGAGTGCAAGTCTTCGTAGCTGTGTACACAGAATCGGGACCATATTCTCATCCAACAACATCTGCGGACACTACAAGAAAACAGTGTCCGAATTGACACATCCTAATTGACTAAAATGTCCGAAATGACAAAATTATGTCAAAAAAATGTCCGAATTGACAGAAAATTGACAAATAAATGTCAAAATTGACAAAAAATTGACAAAAAAATGTCCGAATTGACACTACTCCGGCACCTGCGAGCTTTTGCATGCATGCAAAAATACGTGAAGAGTAGAGTTGAAGCGTAGCCCAACAGGCTGATTCCAAGACAACTATTCTTGTTTTGACTTGGCCTTATCTTTTTCATTGTGACCTTAACACTTATGCCAGTAGCATCGATTCAACAATAAAATCGGAGGCCAACATCAAATTGAAAATTATATAATTGAAATCCTTTCTAATAGCTTAATCTATAACCCAATGGAACAACATAATACCAAATTCATGAACGCTAGATGCCAAGCCAAAATGCATTGAATGATAGTCAGGAGGATGCATAGGTACATTCAAGACACAAGGTTCTTCAATAGTCATTTTTGCCGGGGGCACAAAAAATGCGTGCAGATTAAGCTCTTCACCACGGACTATAGTTTGTGAATCCTTCATTGATCTGATCTCTGTGGTGTGATTCTTCACCAATTGAAGCACCAACACTTGAATTCTAATTATCAGAGAATAATAATCACTCAAATGCAATTGTCCTCTTGAATTAGCTTTGTCGGATTACATTAAAAAGACCGAGAATGTAGTCTCTATAGTCTACACTACTAGAAATGTAATGATCAAAACAACTAAAATTCAACTAAAAACTCTTGATTTTTCAGTCATTTATGGAGCATTGTTTAGGACAAAATGTAACTAAAAATTGTTTTTTTTCCTATTTTTTTGGACAAATCCAAAAAAAATTAATTAATTAATTTTAATTTTTTAATTTTTTTTAAAATTTAATTGTTTTTTGCTACCCAGATTTTTCAGGTGGTATGAAAAATTAATCTTTTTAATACAATTATTATAAGTAGCCAAGAAATCCTTGTCACATTAATACAATTATTATAAATTAATAACCAAGAGATCCCTATCACATTAATACAATTATTATAAATATTTTTTTGATTTTTATAAATAATTTGCAATAGTAACTCGCAACCTTGTTCATGCTGAAAATTTCCCCTAATGAGGTTAGAACCAACCTCAATGTAAATAATTGGATGGAGATAGGAAGTACATAAATATATGCTAAATAAAATACCATATAAAATGAGTTTTTCAAGCCTTTTAGAGAAGCAACACTTCAAGTGGAAAAAACTCATTGTCATAGACAATAACAACCTCACAGCTTTTAAGTAATACCAAAATAATTTGGGTTCTTTTTAATTCTTAGTCTTTTTGCTTGTTGAGATTCCACTACTACTATGATCAAAATTATTAATCTCATAAGCATTTGTGAAGCGGTTATTTGTGACCCCTCAAAAATTGTCGTATTAACCTTGTAAATTATGTGGTGTTTTAAGATCCAAAATTGCTTCAAAACTCTTGCTAATAAAGCAAGACTAAAATCTTTACCTTCATTTATTTTTAACAAATCCACCATAGAATCTTTTAGTTAACATCTAAAGGTCCATGCGTCCAGAAAGTGGATGCGCCTTGGTCAACCTTGATTGTAACTTTCAATATAACCATTTTTAATATTTGATTTAAATTTAAAAAATGAAGCTTGACAAGATTTCTTTCTGCTCCATCTTGAAATTTTGTAAAAATCCAAAAATTGAAAGAATTGTTGCAATTGCAAGCTCTATGTGTTAGAATACAAATAATACAATATGCTAGATTTTTCATTCATATTTTCTCCTTTCAAAATGGATTTCAATTTAAATAAAAAAAACTAAGTTTTCATTCTAAATTTTACACTAATTTCTATTGCTACTTGTACCTCTGGAAAAAAATTCAAATAATTTGGATTGTTTTTGCTATTTTTACTTATTTATTTTTAATTTTTGTAACAAAAATTACAAAAATTATAGTTTTTAATTACATTTATTGAAATTTCTCATAGTGATATACAATTCATAGTTTCATATAGTAAAAATATAGGATTGATATTTGAATACAATCTCATAGGCTACCTTCAACTCAAACATGATGTTTTACTAATTAGCAATGGATCTTGTCTTTAAGGGGTTAACTTGTTTAATCCCTAAAGGACCAGACTACTACTTTTAGCAACACAACAATTTTGGGCAGGTACTTGTGATTAGAAATTTGCATATTGCAAGCTGAAATTTTGATAGAAGGTGGGGACGAGGAACATCTTTCATATGCACTAAATTTCATGACATTTGGAAATATGAATTAAAAATTATGGCCTAATATGTAGTTTATTTCTCAACTTGGGCAGTCTGCGCAGATAAAAAACAACACTTTTCTCAGAAACAAAAATTTGAAATTGGTTTTCAAGATTTATATATATGTGGAAAGCTTTGAATCGTTCCATTTCAATCAATTAGTCAAAAGTTATGAGGAGTTTTGGTTTATGGGCAGTCCTCTAAAATAAACTTTGAAGTCGTTTGTTTCACTCAATTTTTAATATTTTTTGAAAAAAATGAAATCATAGGATGTAGATTGTTTATGGCAACATTGCAACTATTGGGATTGGCATTTTTAAATTTCATAATTAAATTCTTAACAATTTTGTATTTTGAATCATTCTCTACTTTTTTTCTACTTACTATTTTTTTCCTATATGCTATACAATTCCAAATGATTTGAAATTTTTTAAGCATGTAGCCAACTTGTTTAGGAAAAAGAATTCAAAGAAGCACCACCATTTTGGACATTTTTTCATACAAATGTGACCTTATAAAGTGTACATGCCTGTTTTCGCAGAGACCAAAAAAGGATTTTAGCCAATACAAATGCTAATATCTTCCAATCTACATGGTGGAAATTTCAAAAATTAGCATTGTAATTTCATTAATTTCTACATCTTTTAAAACTAGCATACTATAAGATCCTACGGTTACATGTGTCTAAAAATGTTTTTTTTCTAAAATTTGGTACTTGTACTAGAAATGGCAATTTTAGAGCGTTTTTGGTGAAAACATAGTCAAAGAACTTAGGGGTTAAGTATGTCTTTCCAAAAAATTATAGTAAAAGCTACCAATAGTTCAAAGTTCAATGAGACTAAACTTTATAAACTAGTTCTTGTAACCTTTTCCAAAAATGAAGTTTTGACTTTCAACATTTTAGTAGAAAACATGTATGTCTCATACCTTGTGCGTTTTAGTCAATAGAATAATCCAAAAAGTCTTGAACATCATCCTTTTTTTGGTCTTTAGTTTGTTTCTAATCCTAGATTGCATTTGAATTTTTTTATCAAATTGTATATTTTTGGAAATGACAGCAAGGCATGTTTGCATGTGATTCAATCACATCAAGTTGTCGAATTCCTAAATAGTAATACAACTCCCACCTTTGCAAAAAGAGGAAATCAAATGCAAATTAGCACCACAAGTCGTGCAAAAAACCGTCATAGAATTCATAAAACGGTGACTTTTCAACCCAATTCCAACCTTTTGAATACCAATTCTACACTGAGTGCAATCTTTACTACATTAGAGTGCATGAAAGCAAATTGGATTGACAATGAAGAATTTCAATTGGATTGGGTCCATAATGGGTCTCCTTACTTTATTACTATAAAAATTGTATTTTTAAGTTGGTTGAAGTTGTTGATCCCCACAAACAAGACATCTGCAAATACTTACAAGTCTTGATGATAAGTTCATTGGAATGAGAAGTCAAATGAGAAGTTGTTGGACAAAAAAGTGCCTTGAAAACCTCCATTTATCGTCTTAAATATGGACATTAGAACTCTTAAAGATTGATTATTGTTTTTTTGGGCTTAGGTTATTTTATTCCTAAAGGCACCATTTTAAAGCCCAATGAGAACAGTTCCAATCCCTTTTTTAAGGATTCATTATTAATCTTCTTGGACTTAAGGTCATTTTATTCCTAAAGCTACCATTTTAAAGCCCAATGGGTACAATTCCAACCCCTTTAAGAATTCATTATTAATCTTCTTGGACTTGAGGTTATTTTATTCCTAAAACCACCATTTTAAAGCCCAATGGGAACAATTCCTACCTCTTTACTGATACTAAGATTTGTGAGCATGTAAAACTACGGTCACTTTTCCTTTATATTGGAAAGTTAAAGAGCTAAATTAAATCAAGTAGTAGGGCTTGCAATTAGTACATTTGGGATCACCTTACCTTACACCCCCACTAAGTCATAGCCATTAGTTTATGGCCTAATTTATATAACTCTGGTGTATTGAAGTTTGTATTGATCGAATGCTCAACTTTGAAATTACAAAACACTATTTAGAGATGTATACATTCTCAATTTGTTGTTCTACGCATAAAGTAATAACGCTAGCCAACAACTCGTCTAGAAATATTAAATTGATCCAGGTTTGTAATCCAACTTAAGGTAGACTCCCCCCATTCCCAACCATTGACCCATTTTCATTGCATGTATTTTTGACCAAGCTTAGATTGTATTTTTTTCCTTTTCAAGGTTGGAACTAATAAATACATGACACATGTCCCAAGTTGTGAAAAAAAAAAGTAGGAAATAATGATTAGGTCAAAAGTTATTGAATGATTGGAATTGGAAGAGTCTAGACATTGGCCATGGATTCAAAGCACTTTTTGCCTCCCAAAATTCAGTAATTTCAATTCAAGTGATAAAATTACCAAAATTTTTGCAATCCATGTCATTTCTATTTATGTACCTCTGAAAAATATTTGTTTTGGTTTCACTACTCCAGATCATGTCGGAATTCCTTATTTGGTTGGTTATGGGGGGCTCTACCTTATATCATTGGGCTTCCAAACGCCAAATCTAACAAATTCAGATAAATAAAATAATTACTTTTAAAGACATAAAGAGTTAACTTAAAATATTTTAAAACTCATAGATTCGACCAGTTTTTGGCATGTCAAACAGTGCCAAAACGGCGCAATCAGAATGGACGGCCATCCTAGGGGGACATCTCACAGCATTCACAAATCAGGTCATACACGCTGCTTGCAAGCAAGTCCAACTTCGACAACCACCTTGCAACTCATCTCATCCTCAACGACTGTCGGTTAAGGGATCCACCAAAGAAGAGCACATTGAGGGATTGCGCAAGTGATGCCTTTCCCTGAGAAGATCATAGTCACTCTGAAAAGAAGATGTATCAAAGACACTAGCGAATACTTGCATGCTCTTCTTTCGAAGAACTTCAGTTCCAACTGTCTGAAAATTGTGAAGGCATTCTCTGGTTGAATGCAAAGGCGGTAAGAACCCATTTCACGGTATTTCAACTACTCATCTGGGGCCGCCTGCCTGAAAATTAACTTCAACAAAGGTGCAGTTGTCAGCCCATGTGCACCCTTGAAGCGAATTACCTTATTGTAAGGATCTTCCATCCGCAGATGAGAAAGCTCTCGCCAATTGCGAAGGCTCTAAGCCGCCAGAGCAGCCACGAGACGAGTCCTCAAACGCTTGTCTGAAGGCCAACACAGCTTGAAAACATATGTGATCGGTTTCTGTACTTCGAATGATGACTGCAATCATAACCACCACACATGCTTTTAACTTGAAGCATCCACATCGTCTTCGTAATAAACTAACAAAAGGGTGGATCCTAAGGGGATTTTGCCAACTATATGAATGACCTTTGCAGGTGAACAGATTTGGCAGACAACTTTCCATGATAAGTCTACAAGCGAACGAATTTGCAACTAGGTGCTCGAGTTGGATTCAAAGACCTCTTCAGATTTCGCAAAAACTTAATCCTGCACATTAAAGGTGATTACCTTCAAATTGTTGCGCATTGGCCTGTATACTCCAAATCCATGAGTGTCGAAAGGGATGGCTTGCCGTAGGAATAAGAAAGAGTCCCTGGCTGCTCTCTCAACCTGGCCAAAAATAGATGTTAAATCTGTACGAGATCGACCGTCAGATAATTTTCATCAATATACACAAGATGTCTACCAACACCAATGGCATAGGGAGGAAACGAACCTGCCAGCGTCCAAACTGGTCATTGCACAATGTCAACATAACAAGAACCTCCTCAGCATTGTTCTTGAAAAGGGCGAGAGCAACAGAGGCGAAAAAACTGCGCATGAGAAGCTTGTGACCTTCCAAATCGTCATCAACACCTAGGAAAGGGAAGTTCCAAATGAGGCATCCAATTGAGTCCCAAGGAAAGCCATTTGGCGCATTTCTACTATTCCCATATACCACCAAGTTCGTAGCATCAACGTCCCACCCAACATGAACATTCAAACTTGAGAGTCGGTGAACTCGTGGGCTAAGTCCTGGCATATTCGTGGAGGCATCTTCCTTCTTGTCTACTGATGTGGCAAAAATTCTAGCTGGGTTCATCTTTTCTGCCAGACCTTCAGCAAATGTGAAGTTACCCTCTCCCAATAGCATCACCTTGGCTTCATATCTAGCATTGTGGTACTCCACGTAGGAGGGAATGAGATCCAAGAATGCTTGAGCTGACGGCATGATTTCTTCAAATTGAACTGGGCCTTGGTCTGAGAACATCTCAGTCCCTTGTACACCATCATGAAAAAACCTGCATTCATTGCCATACCTACATCCCTGCACAATTTGAAGACAAGACCAACTCATCAATTCATATCATCACTAAGAACTCAACAAGAAAACTACAAGTGGACCAAATTTAGGAGATATGACAATTCCCATAATGATAGCGACATATTGTACTGAACTGAAAATCTACGGTATGCTCCATGCCAAGAAAAAAGACATAATCTAGGACAAATGGTGTGTGGGTTGGAAGGGCACGTGAGGCAAAATACACTGTAAGTGTGATAAAATTTGCATGGCACTGGCTTGGCCAAAATTGAATGTGAAAACGGACAACTGGAACCTCTCGTACAAAGACCTTGTCTGAAATAGCTACATTGTGGTGGTATGTTAGATATTGTGTTAGGAATGATTCTGTTGCTATCCTCTTCTAGCTCCATTGGTGGACCCATGGATTGCCTCTTTTGCACCTGCAGGGAAAGATAATATATGAGATTGTGCAATCCGCTCTTATAAAAGAGCATCATACTCCCACATTAAAAAAGTGTAAGCTAGAGAAACGTACTACATGACCAAGCCTGGAATCTTGAACTTCAAGAATCTTCAATTAAATACGGAGTTGGATTCACGAACTACGTAGAGCTTGGACTTCGTCTTCAGAAGCTACCACAGCGCAGTAAATACGAAAGAAAATCAATCTCACCTCCGTTATAAGTGAAACTATTCCTGTTTCCGCTGCAGTACTACGATATGTTCCTGACTGCACAAATGGCCAAGCCGCACAAGTGATATGGACATCGGGCTCTTGGTCATCACCACTATCATCTCCTGACAGAAAGCTGACTTTTGGGCCAGAAGACATCGATGCATGTGTACAATTGTGAATAGCATTCTCTGCAATGTAATAGGAGGGCACGTTGAAGGTCCCGCAGATGAATTCAGGTCTAAACTGATGCATCTTCTCCATTATGATATCAGCTGCATCAAAGAATAATCAGGAGGTCAAGGACTTGGCACGTGAACATATTGAAAAATGTTACTCGAGATTATGCAGCGATTCAACAAGCATTGCTTAGGCTAACTTAATGAGTAACACGAAGGCACTAACTTACAAACCATCAACTGAGAACTCAATCTGTGTGCATATGCACTTCAATTTCTACAAGAGAAGTACCCGTCTCTGCAACCACACGAAGTGCCGATAGGGAGAGGTTGTGGCGTATGCACCAGTCCTCCTCCGACTCCTCTTCTTCCATGGAACCCCACTCAATTTTGAACTGATTCTCATGTCTTCCTCCAGTATCCTTGATTCGACCCTCCAGGTTACCTAAACGGTGTTTATCCTACATTTCAGCAAACATTTTACACAACTATTGGTTTGAATTTTCAATGCAGTCACATACAAACAACCCCGAAGATAAATTTGTATCCATGTGGGACAACCTTAGAGTTGCTCCGTGTAGCACAGTAGACGAAGCGTCAACAGCAAATCCTGATGCAATCCATAAACCCTTCCCGTAGAATAGGGATACAAACCTTGTGCATTACTAGGCAAACGTAGAGAAACATGTGATGGAGGAGGAAGAAATGCTGACCTTGAGAGTCCGCTGCCAGAACTCAAATGCACAGAGATTAGCTAGCAACATTGAGGTCCGGGATGGAGAAGTTCCATTCTCTGTTGAATTCGTATCCTTGTAGTATCCTTCTAAGTTCAACCGATACTGCAAAAATAAACATATCAGACAAGTTGCTTGACTTTATGGGACTTAACAGAATCTAACATCGATCATCATATTTGGTGTCTGGCGTTATTCTGCACCAAGGAACCTATCCTCTGTTTGACATTGAAATAAAGTGATGCTAAAGTGACGAGTTACATAATGAAAACACTGCGGCTTTCGTGCACTAGAAATTCTTTGTGTAAGAGTCACATTTACACTCCAATCACTTGCAGAGTTAAGCCAACCAACCTGAAAGGCCTGAGAGAAAGGCTGCAGAACAGGGAACGGTGTATTGTCCATTATTGCACCTAGAATAACACTCTCCCTCACATACCCAGAGGTCCCCCCACGCACTACAAACATGGCGGACTCAAGTGACAGAGGCATGCTCAGAAGCAATTCCCCATACTTGGTTGGATGATATGCATGTCTCCCTCTGTCAGGAGAGGCCGCTACCAGCCGCAGTTTCTCCAGAAATTCAAGAGCATCTGTTACTGTTATCAGGGCAGGTGGATTCATGCACTTCTGCAGCAGCACTGCACCAAAATCTTTCTTAGAACTTGAAGAGGAACTTGGTATGCAGGATTAAAGGTTCGGAAAAAATGCATGTTCACTAGAATAGAATATGATGATTCAATTACTACTTTATTGTTTATGAGAGATCACTTGCAATTTATGCTGGAAGACACAAGCTCTTATCACCATAAATAATAAGCGCTGAACCTTACAAATTGGATCATTGATAGCCTTGGATTCTGCACTTGTGATCATCAGCACCTGTTTCCTCAGTGAAAACAGCTGCATCTGAGGCGTTTCGCATTTTGGGAAACTGTGATATACCTGCCGTGTGACCAAACGAACCACTGTGCCATCACATGTTCGCCCAGTCCTCCCTTTCCGTTGATCTGCCTGCGTACAGATAGCCGGTTATCGGTTGCAAAAGACATTCTTCAGTCAGAAGCTCCAGATCTACGAGTCAATATGACAAAAAGTAGTCCAAAAATTTTAGTGGTGAATTACCTGAGATTGGGAAATCCAGACAAGACGAGGAGCATGCTGTTGGCTGTCTCTGTCCCAACATATTTCAAGCGATCGGCACGAGTCAACCACATAGGAAACTCCAGGAATTGTTACCGATGACTCAGCAACATTAGTAGCCAGAATAACCTGCATTGGAGAAGAAAATTTATCAAGCACAAGACTACCATTCCAGGAACAGACTACCCTGCAAGTACCCTTTTGGTTTAGAGTTCCAACACGCTCTACAGCACACAATAAACGATCAGAATAATGAGAATCTGCTCGGTCAATGGGAGTCTACGCCAGAAACACTTAATCTAGGTGAGAAGACCCACCTTTCGTCTCTTTTTACAAGCAATCTCCATGGCCTTCACAGAGTGCTCAATGTCAATGCTACTGTGTAGCACAAACAAACGAAATGCGGGCCCTGAATTATTGAGAAGTAGCCACTGTTGCTCCAGGGATTTGTGTGTTGGAAGAAAAATAAGAACACTCTTTGAGACATCGGGCTCTGTGGCATGAAATTGCACAACTAAATCCCGAATCAAACCCAGTGTAGCACCTCCAATATCTGTCCGTCCATTAACAGCTGGAGAAGGGTTCATACGGATGTTATCTAGAACATCCACATGCTCAGGCCTATTCCCAAGCTGCTCAACTGCCTGCAGTCAAAATCAAGTAATGGCATATGAGAGACGTTAGTAATTGTCTTGTTCCCTTTTGTTAGCAAATTTTAATTTGAAGTATGCTTGCAAATAAGCATCCTCTTGCCTCCATCAATTGCAGAAACTTAAACTAGATAAAGTTACAAAACTCACATTTTCAAGATATTTAACTTTCGTTTGGAGCAATTGGTTCTGGAGAGCAGCTGCCAGGTTTGTGATATAGATTCTCTCCACTCTCTCCTCTCTGCCAAGCTCACTGAAGTACTCCTCATACCGCTTGAAATCTGCCGTCGCAGACATTAAGACCAACCTGGAAACACAAGAGTTCAACAGTCAACAACCCTCTGAAATAAGTTTCGGTACCCATGAACTGACAATATCAAGCCATCAGTTTACCACTAATCTAAAGTGAGATACATGAGCAAAAACAAAAATTGTTGTACCGGATTTTGGGATTCCGAAGCATGAGCTGCTTGACACATGTTAAAACCATGTCAGACTCCACAGAGCGCTCGTGCACCTCATCTAGAATCACCACCTTGTAACGAGCCAAAGCAGATGTGCCATTAACTCTAAGTTCCTCCAAAAGAATACCCGCTGTTTCAAACACAATATTAGACCTGCACCAAGAGTTCCACAACAAAGCCAAGTGAGCTAACAATTTGAGGTCACTGGCAGGTAAACACATACTCAAACCAACATTCACCAACCTCATCCATGACTACAAAAATGACAATCAGCTCTGTTGGTTCTGTACATACTCTTCTTCATATTATTTCACAATTTAGCTTTCAAAGAAAGAAGCCACCAAATTTTTTGGAGCTCAACTTGCAACAATAAAACAAGAAGGAGTGGTTGTGTACTTGACCGTTGAGACGTTCAACTGCCCAATATGATAGCCAACCTCTTCTCCTAATACGCACCCTCGCTCTTGAGCCACACGCTTAGCAACAGCCACAACTGCAAGTCTTCGTGGCTGTGTACACAAAATCGGGACCATATTCTCCTCCAACAACATCTGCGGCACCTGCGAGCTTTTGCCTGCATGCAAAATAGGTAAAGAGTCAAGCTGAAGTGTAGCCCAGTTAGGCTGATTCCAAGACAACTACTTTTATTTTTGGTCGACCTTATCTTTTTCATTGTGACCTTAACACTTATGCCAGTAGCATCGATTCAACAGTAAAATCGGAGGCCAACATCAAATTGAAAATTACATAACTGAAATCCTTTCTGACAGCTTAATCCATAACTCAATTGAACAGCATAATACCAAATTCATGAACGGCAGATGCCGAGCCAAAATGCATTGGATGAAAGTCAGGAAGATGCTTCGACAGCCATTATTGCCGGGAGTGCAAATGCGTGCAAAGCTGTTAACAAGAATGGTCGAATATTCTCAAGTTCCCAATGTTTTGGATTGCATTATAATTGTGTTCTCCTTGATATATTTAAAAATCAGTGTTCTCCGGGTATAAACTCTCAAATGTACATTGACAAACGTCGGAAAACGTTCAATTCACAGCTGAGCAAAGAAGCAAGAACTTTCCGCACCCTAAGTGCCGGATGAATAGTGCTGCTCCTCTACCCAAATTGCCAACACTAAACCGGAACTGCAACTGCAACACGGCAATGGAATGGCACCACAAGACAGAAGAACAAAATGCAACGCCATTTTCAAAACTTCGACTGGACTTTTTCAAATCTCGATCTCCTCGAAAACGCGCAATCTCACAGGAAGCAGTTACGCAAGCCCCTCTCACCACAAAATGCGGATCGTTAAAATTCAACTCCTACTCATTCATCTGATCCAATTGCACTAATTAGGACTCACCGACCAATAGAGACCACCAGAAGAAACCGACGAAGACACGACACCGATCCACGCTCCCACAAACCAGCACACAACAGAGGAAGGAAGGAAGGAAGAAAGAATCCGGCTGCGCACCAGAGCCGGTGTCGGCGGAAATGAGCGTGACTCGGTTGAGCTTCACTTTGTCCACGATGAGATCCTTGGAACGGCGCACGGGAAGGATGCGCTCCCCCGGGCGCACTCTCTCCCCCGGCATTGCTTGGATCTTGCTCTTCTTCTCCTCTCCCAGCACGTAATCCCAAAGCTGCGCTCTCTCTCCGGGGTGAAATTTTGGCATGAAAAGAACAGCTCTAATCCCCCGGGTGCACAGAACTCGATCAATTCCTCAAATGGCCGTCTCTGTATCCCCGATACACCAAACACTCGGAACCAATGGTGTGGAATTCTGAAAGCGGTGCAGACGGACCCGGAGATACCGAGTGAGCGCGCCTTCTTCTTGAAGGCTGAGGAATTGAGCCCTTGCGCAGACAGACAGACAGAAAAGACCCTGGAATTTAAAGCAGCCGGTGTGAACGGCGGCGCGAGGCACCAAGGTTCCGTCCGTTGGACGGCGCCCTGGAGTCGTGAGGAGTCGCTGTCCAGGGCCGGCTGGCAGTACCCGGCAGTGTTGGCTTTTGTGCTTGGCAATTTCTGTATATGGTAACAGCTTTTGGTGGCCCTTAAATGCCGTTGAACTCAAAATAGAAAGTCCTACAGAAAGTTCACTTTTTTACCCTCGACATGTATTCTATTGAGTACTGCTGTAGTGTGCCCTGTAGCCAAAATAAAAGTACAAGTAATTTCTAATATTTTAATTCATAAAACTTCAAAATTCAATAATTTTTTCACCGTACTAAGTCCAAATGCCACGAAACAAAGCCTATAAGCTTCTCCTTGCAAAGAGCTTTCTGACAATACCAAAAATGCGGCTGAAGGACGCATAGTTTTGGAGATCTCACCGTAATAAGCAAACAAAAGAAAATAAACAAACTAACTTAAGGTATGGATTTGATCCAATGAATGATGTTTGCAATTATAAATCTTAACCGTAAAAGAACACGGACCCTATGACCAAGTTAGGGCTGGTTTAAATTATTGTCAGGTTTTAGCCCATCAAGTTCTCTTTGAAATCCATTAGGCCTACCTCAAAGAGGTGGCCAATAGATGACTTTCAAGATTGCTGTAGAATTCACCTATTTGTCCAAAAATCATATCATTTTTGGTAAAACATCTTGGTGATAGGTCTCGTCATTTCCTTCTAAAAATGTTGCAAACCTAAAAGGTCCGATGGATGACCTCATTGTTGATTGCAAAAGCAGAGAATACACCTATTGGTTCAATAATTGGAGTATTTTAGTGACTAAAGGCCGGTTTATACCAAGGTTTATACTTCAATGTTTATCATCCTATTTGACTTAACCATAATATATTTTAAACAGACGTACAAATGATATTATTGATTTTGGAGGGTAGCACCTAATTGCTTGAATACAAAATAGGAATCCTTGGTAGGGAGGGGGATGTAGATCTAAGCTTTTAAACCCCCTAAAGGACCATTTTTCCCTCAAGGGACAAATGAATATTTGAGCAAGTAAGGTGGATTGCTAAAAAAACAAGTAGGACAAGTTCTGTCAAAATCTAAGAAATCAAGTCATTGTAAAATGTTAATTAACGATTGTTCAAAACCATTTATTCTAGAGCATTTTAATAAGAAAATATCTTGGACATTCTTAGATTGGCGTTCTATAATGAATACAGCTAGTACATTTTGACAAAATAAAGTCCACAATTGAGTATAAAATAGTCCACCTTACCTCACATCTCAATTTTTTGTATAATTTTTTGGAAGTATTTTTCAAGATAAGATAATATATTAGCTTTGTAGGAACAGAATTTTGAGTTAGTGCTTGAAAACAAAAGTTACGCCATCCAAAAGTAAAAACAGATCAGCCCAGGTAGCAAAAAAATATCACAAAAATTTGATTTTTTTTTAATAGTTTTCCATTGAATATATTTTCATCTATGTGGAAAGTTTTGTTTTATGCCATTTGAATTATTAATGTAAGAGTTATAAAGTATTGCTTGGGGGCAATCACCGTTTTAGAAAAAATGATTAATTTTTATAAGCTTTATTTTTTTAACTCATTTTTTTGTAATTTAACCCCTAAAGGACCAAGATCTTTTTTCCATCAAAAAATACTCAAAACTACTATTTCTATTTCAAAGAGAAAAAAAGCTTAAATTTTTTTTTTTTATACATATGTAACATAGGATCTTATACTGACTAGTATAAGAATGTATATAAGAAATTTAAAAAACTTTGACCGCATAGATTGCAAGATATTTGCATCCAAAGTGACAAAAACAAATATTTTTTGCACTCCTTGCTTGATTAGACTTTTTGACTTTGAATCTTCTTTTAACTTAAATTTTTTGTTCTACTGATTTTGATTTTAAAATTTTTTATGTTGAATATTTGAGTTGAGAATCTAAAAATATTTCAAGAAAAAAATACTTAATTTTCATTCATTAAAAAATTGTTAAGTAGGAGTAGGTTCAAGATTGAAGGGAAAACTAAAATTTTACTTCCTCTTATTCTAAAAAAGACCCTTGTTCCCTTTGTAAAACACAAAGGAAACATGGGACTTTTTCAAAAATAGAGGGAGTAATAGCTTTAAGATGGAATTGAAATACAATAATTCCAACGGTAAGATTGTTCTAGCAAGCAAACTTAACCTTGTCAAATAATTTCTTAAGATAATTGTAAGAATTGCATTCAAAAATGAATTCTATGAGTTATTTTTTCAAAAAGATACTTAGATTGCCTAAAAAACTAAGATTGCCTATAATTTTGTCATCACTAGTCCAAATAGAATGAATCAAAGCTTCACATGTAGACGAAAATATAATATTTTAGGAAAAAACATTGAAAAAATTTATTTGAACTATTTGTGATTTTTTTGTACTACCCGAAGGCCTTCGTTTTTGGTTTATTGTGCAATAATTTTTGCTCCCGGGCATTGACTGAAATAAAAATTATATATCCACAAAATTCTTCGTGAACAATACTTCCTCAAAAAATTTCAAAATCATTCACTACAAATTGAGACAATAGGAACCAGCTACCCTGGGACCTATCCAAACCCAAATTATCCTCTGAGGGGAACAAATAATCCTTTAGGGGTTAAGAGGTCCACATGATTTGTATTACTTCTAAGAACTATCCTACCACAAAAATTAATGGATTTCAATTCCATCATAGAACTATTAACAATTTAGGCTTTCTTTCCATCTTGTATATAATCTAATTTAACAATTTTGTTAAAATGAATTGAAGCTTTCTTGTTTAAATTTTTTCCCTAAACTTCAAACACAATTCTTCTCCATAAAGATTTGTACCTCAAAACTCTAGTGTAAAATTTCAAAATTATGATGATTCAAAATCTTATAATCTTGTATAGAAAGGAGCCCCCTGAAAGTGTTTTTTTCAGTTTAAACATTATTATCTTGCAAAACTAAATGGTTAAAGCTTCTAAAATTTCTTTGACACATTCTCATGATAGTATAGTGCAAGATCCTACTATTATGGAAAATTTCATTAAAGTGGTGATATTCTTTTAAAATAGCCTAAAAACAGTTCAGAATGCCCGTTCTAAATCTATACCTATCCTACATTGTGAAAATGGCACACTATCAAAGTGACACATGGAATTCCGCCATTTTAATGAAATTGCCCATTATTGGATACGCAAGGAAAACAAATACTTAAAATTTTGCTCTTTGCAATAGAAATGGCAATTTTAGAGTGCTTTTCGATAAAACATAATTACAAAACTATAGGGATTAAGGCAGAAAAAATAACAATTAGAGAAGAAGAATCTAGAAATAAGCTCTTCAATTTTGCAAGTTTTCCTTCTCTTTTCATCCCTACATGAATTGGTTTAGAATCTTGTACAAAAATTATGAAATATCTATGACCACGCTAGTCACATCACTAAAGAATAGACAAAAATTGTCTTTTCCATATACTACCTCCATCATGAAATGGTTGTCCACTTTCAATGTCATGTTTTTTTAAGGTTGTTTTGAGTAGTTCAAAAAAATACCTCATTGTGGCTAATTTTATTTAGGTTGCAATGAACACATGCAATGTTATACATTGATTATAGCAATATAAAATTCAAAACCTTTTGTAATTATCTTTTTACAATATGATCAATGAAAATTATTTCAAAAAAATACCAACAAATAGTGGACAATCATTTCGGGACAGAGGAAGTACTTATCACTTGAAAAAAGAAAAAGAAAAAGACTCCTTAGAGTTAAGAAAGAAGAGTATGCAAACTGAATTTCAGAGCGGTGCAGAGTGTCAAGTTGCCATGAACTCAAACGATTGTTTCAACTCGGATACAACTATTAGTTCTAGCTTTTCGGCTTGGCATTCACAAACCAAGGAGCGAAGTTAATTGATGATTGCTAACCCCATCCTCGCAATGGCCTTGGTTTCGTACGTTAATCCGCACACTGACAGGAATTGCACTGCTCTCAAGCTTTCACCAATTACCTTGTATACTTCTGAACAGGAATCACATTCAGGTAGAATTTTATGTGCAAGGACTGCAGGCATGTTTCTAAGGGATTCCGCCTCATGAAAACACAAGGCCACGTCTCCTGTCGTTGCAAAGGCAATAAAAGAAACGGTGATTCTATTTACTACCTCAGACACTCTCTCGATTCACACGAAGCCTATAGGCAACTGATAGACGTGCAAGCAGTGGCAAGGGTCACAACTCACAAGCAGCTAGTCTTGCCCTTTAAACTCGTGTGCACTGTCCAGTATGACAAAGTATATTACTGTAGTTCTGACATTCTTCAGGTGCTATACAGTTGACTGATCTCCAAAAGAAAAGCATGACGTACTGACACGTGATCATCCTAAGAACGATGGACCTGTGTAAGGGCCTTCTCATGTGCCCAATCTAAGGGTAAGCACGAGGGAACTCGAGGTTGCCGAGGAAATCAGAGGCTAGACCTGAAAAGCTTTGTAGCAACCTTGTAACAACGCCGCCTGCCTCAAGATCACACTCCACATAGTCGAAGTCTTCGGTAATACCAACCTGGTAAGAACAATGAAAAAGGTGCATAACAAGGTAAGAACTTCCCCTATCTTACGAGATAAACTCGTGCCATAACACTGCTGTGGTTACCTACATAAATACAGAGATCTTCACAGCAAGCATTGCTCAAACTCTCAGAATAATATGTGTGCAACTTCAGATATTGTGGTAATTGATGTCTACCTCTTTGTAAAGCTCTTCGAGCTTATCTCGTGCTTCTGGGAATTTCTTCAAACGCCATTTTTGTAGTGCAAAAATATTGTCTATAAAAAGCGACGGAATTCAAAAGCAAGAAGAAACACGAAGTTATTAAATGAGAAGGTAAACAATGATCATCCAAATTTGCTTGTTGAAGGTCCTCAATTTCATGATCCATCATATACAAGTATAAGATTTCTACCCAGATAAAATGAAGGCTGCGTACAAGGCACTCACCTATCCTCGATTGACAGAATCATGGGCAACCTTGGCTGCATTCCCTAAAATACAAGTCGCGCACCAACAGTAGAATCAGCACACTAAGCGATAAATACAAAAAAAAAACTTAAATGAAAAGAGCTCGAGTCAGAGGGAAAACAAGGAAGAAGGCTCACTCACAGCTTCATAGACTGCTGGATCGTTATCAGAATACTTGTCAATCTCCTCCTGCAAAACACGATATCGTACAACTCATTGATAAATACAGGACACAGGAATCATCGTGCTCGACAAATTGTAAGCCGAAGTTGACCGTCAGAAGTAAGATCTGCTAATATAGGCACTACAAAAGACAATACCTGGAGTTCTTTGTGCTTTTTATCCATGGCATTCAAATCTATTAAAGCCGCTTGCCGCTCATCCTGGACAAGCAGACATGAGTAGTCGTTAACTCACATTTTGATTTTTTTCTTCATAGTGCAGGGTTCAGACTTTCCATCTGAAGCTAATCGTCGAGTAATAGAGATGACCATTAATGTCAGAATCGCCAGTCCACATCAAAATCCTGATTACAAGGCTCATAGAAAGTAGATTGCAATCAGTGAAACACGCCCAGTTTTAAACGGTTAAGAAGGTACTACAATAATGAAAAACTTTCCTCGATATACACAGATACTTGGGAAGAAAAGGAGAAACATAATGGAAGCTACGTAGACTTAGGACTTGTGAAGAATCCTATTTACCGAGTCCTCTCGACCTTCCTTAGAACTTTCAAGTCTGGCCTCCAGTTCTGATTCTCGTTTTTTCAAAGTCGTATGATCGCCCTCCAATTTCGCACGCACTTGCCGTAGCTATAAGAGCAAATCAAATCTTAGAACCCAACCAGAAAACAATTGGGTCACGACTTACTGTGAACATATTTCTAGTCGTTTTGAGAAACATTGGGACGAAAGCTATGTCCGACATGATGCTTTCTAATCAGTAGCCTTCACGTTCTTCGATGACTGCTAAATGGTAGATTGACTTTGTTTACCAGTTTACCTCACATAGAATTCTAAGTACAACAAATGCTACGATTTAGTAAGAAATGGAGTTTTCATTATGAGCGAGTTGTTAAGATGTGAGATGTAATAAATGCCATTTCTGTGTCGCGATTCTATGCTGTTCACTGCTCACTTCTCCAATTTCGCTGCAAAGACAATATGTATGAAAAATCTCAAGTCCGGCAGTACCTGATTCCCAGCAAGACTTGGAAGACTCCAAAAGTATACCTGCAAAAGGCAATGGTAGGACGAAGTTACAGCGAAGTAGATGTATACCCCTACGTTGGCAAACAGTCTAGGAGTTCTAAGCACCAAGCGCTTGGGATTCTTCAACCTGTGTAAAGAACCCCTTTGCTCCACTCTCTCTAAGAAAAATTCAGCAGTAACATGCCTTGAATTTCAATGACGTAATTCCAATAGGGGTAGTCACACCTCCTCCGACCCGCACACCATTCTCCAAGATTGGATGCATGGCTCTGTGTGTGTGGAAAATCGTGGCTTGCGGAGCTCTCAACCTCCGAGGTTTTGGAAGTGTTGTTCTCCTCCGAAGGTGAAGAAACGTTCTCGAAGAAAAATTTCTCAAGGAATTTTTCAATTTCACCGGTTGTGTGTGGCTTGCAGAGCTCCCATCTAGCTTTACAGGGAACACATTCTCTGAGAATTGCTTCAAACAAGAAGAAGGGGTGTCACACCTCCTTCATGTGGAACGGCTCGCCATTGGATCCTCGTTTCTCTTGCTTATTTCTCCGACTTCATAGATAATTTGTGTTTCTCGGAGAAGATGTGACAACCCCTGATGACGTCAGGCATACAAGAACAAAGATAGAGAACTAGTTATCAGTGCACTTGGTCATCCTCCTAAAGTTGGAACATCATAGAACAGTTCTTGCTATATTAATTTGTAGGCTTTCTACATCGTAGCAGCATACTTTTATGATCGTTAAGATGACTTACAGAAGTTCCAAGCTTATGTTTGAAAACAAGATCATTGTCCACTAGGCTCTGTATCACATCTTTCACTGATTGTCTAATAACACCCTTCTTTGGTCCAAGCTTCTCCAGATCTTTCAGCTTCAAAATCAACCACAATACTCAGCATCAGCAATTGGTAGTATGCGCCTAATCGTTTGTTAAAGAGTACCAAGAAGATTCTCCTATTTTACTGGTTCTCAGAGCTGGCATCATGTTGAATAAGCACACCATCCTGACTTGTTATGTATTCTACATCTCAATAGGAGTGATAACGCAAAACTTAGGTACCTGGAAGAAGCCGTCTAGCTATCATAAAACACTTCAAGCATTTTGTCCTGCTTCTCTTCCAAAGATAACCCTCTCTTCAATCTTTGACCAACATGTTTCACATGACACATTGTCAGTCAGTTCTGCAATTCTTGCTTGCTCATTAGTCATCTCCTACTACAAGTTATTTGACAGTAGTGGCTTGTCGTATAGGAGAATATTTAAAGTAGACTAATCGTCCTCAAAAATTAGCTAAGCTGGACCGAATAAAAGGGACTAACAATGTAGTCTCTAATTTCTAAAGTAGCATGCATTTTAATTCCGCACTACTTGAGTAGGAGTGTAACTCACCGAATTTTGTATTTTTGTAAACACAACAATTCGACGAAACTCACACTAAGCTCTTCACCACGGGCAACAGTTCGTGAATCCTTTGTTGATTCGGTCTCCATGGTGTAATTCTTTACAAAATGAAACACTAGTATCTGAATTCTCATCATCAGATAATAGTAATCACTCAAATGCAATTGCCCTTTTGAATTAGCTTAGTCGGACCACATTAAAAGCCTAGAAATGTAGTCTCTAATGTCCAACTTAGCATATAGACTGATTCCGCACATCTTCAATAAGAGTATAAGTTGCCATATTTTGTATTCTTGAACAAAAAAAATTGAAGAACCTTATACTGTACTAAGCTACTCATAGAAAGCAGTAATTCATGCTCAATTGATCCCCTTGTGTTGTGGTTTTGTGCAAAAGCAAAGCAGAACAATAGAATTCTCATCATCACATAATGATAAACTTTCAAAATGTAAAGCACAATATTGTTGCAATTTTGTGGAACAAATAAACTGTACCTTTATTTTGTGTTGTGGTTTTGTGTTGTGGTTTTGTACATCCTCATCCAGCAGTATCCATCTGGGGATAGAAAATCGCAAATTAAGAGATGATGGCGGAAACTCAAAATACTCCCTAGCTCGACAATCAGAAGTTCTCCACCGCCCAAAAGAGAATTAAGCCACTTCAAAAGCTGCAAACAAAGTCGAGCAAGAAAAGTGCAAAATTGGAGAAGAACATGGGATCACACGAGTACGCCATGAATGCAATTTTGAGCAAGAAAGGGCGGCAATGCAGAAGAGCTTCTTGGAGGTTCTATTGCATAGTAATAAGGGAGAAACTGGACTGCGCCAAGGTCTTGAACAAAGGACTAATTATGGTTCCCGTTCAAAATTGAGGTCCTCGATGGAAATCCATGACTCGTCAAATTTGGCGTGCTAAAAGTTTATGTTTATTTTGAGGAACCCTCAAAATTCTTGTTTTTCCATCCATGCTCACCAAAAGTGTCCCATAAGTAGTCAATTAATAAATTACTAAGTAAAATATAAGATAAACTTACTAAACTTAGGATAAATAGTGATTTCAAAGGTCCGATTGCTTGACTTGCTAAGATTAAAAGCTATGAAAATAGTTTGAAGGCCTCGGAAGATTTGTCATTCAATTTTGTGTATATCAAACCTTTGGTGCAAACTGGTGTGAATACTCTTTATGCTAAGTTATATTGTGTTCTTACATGTTTAGTATTTTGAGGATCAACTATTGCAAAATTTAATTATGCTTTGAGTCCTTTCACGTTCAATTGAATTGAAACCAACCCAATCCTCCTATCATCCAATATGGGTCAGTATTTGCAAAATTAGATCTTGCTACAAAAGTTTTGATGGTCATTTGAATAGGGTACTAAGGTAGGAGGCTCTAAAATTGCACAAACAATAACAATCGCCCCTATAAATGGCTATGAAATGGACATGAGGTGGTTCTAAAATTGACCGCTATCTAGTCATTGAATGAATCAAGGAAAAAAGCATTATCAATTGCAAGAGTCAATCATTTTCTTTGCTTTCCTAATCTTTCTTTAGAATTGCAAATGAACGGTTTATGGAAGACCTAGGGTCATAAATAGAGACCTTCGATCCAATTTGTTTGAAAAATCATAAGTAATTCAAAAATGCTTGGAAAAATACTAAACCACTTGTGTTAGATTCTTCATCTATTTTTCTTTGTCTAAAAAATGAGCTAAAAATATTTCCATCCAAAAAAATACATGATAAAGGTAGACCAACCCTTAAATGAGCGGTTTTTGAGCCTCTTTAATTCAATACTTCCATTGTCTTAAAATAAAATTTCAACATTCAAAAAATGAAAACTGTAGCATGTAATCCTTTCAAAGTCCAAGAAAGTCCATAAATTTGCATAAAATGACACTAAAACTAAAAAAACTCAATTACTAGGTCATCAAGATCAAAACTAGTTCGCTAGCGTGGATATTATGCAATGACAAATCATTGTTTATTGCATAGGAGGTTGACACCCATTGGTTGTTTAGGGTTTGCTATTGCTTGGTTGTTGTCTATGTCTAAAAGTTGTTCACCCTTCAAGGTCGTTTCTCAAACCTTTCATTTTAGCATTCTTTTTAAATTATTTTGTTTTTGTTTCATTTAGTCTACTTTCAATATTTCAATTTTCTACCTTTTCATTTTGATTGTTTGACATCTTCACAAAAGTTTTTTATCCAAAAAATGACATCTATTCTCATTCCCTTAAGGCTATTTGCCCCAAACACATTTGCCCCAATTAGAAGGTCCATTAGAGCATAAATGGACTCTATAAGAGCCCTTCAAAGTTATGTCCCAGAGACCCCTTTAGAAAACTCAAACTAATACAAAGCAAAAAAAATAAAGGGCTACAAGGACACATCTAATCCCCTATTACCACTTTGGGGGGATTTACAAACAATGATGACTGCATGTTGCTCCCATTGGACAATTTCATAGTCAACTTTGGAATCAAGTACACTAAGGCAATATTTTATTCTACAACATGTACTTTTGGATAATGGAAAAATCCATATCCTTTAGCTTACAAGACATTGTGAAACTAAGCACAGAATTTCCTATGTGTATTCTAACGATTGCCACTTTGATGATTGCAGCACAAAATTTGGTGTGGGAAGATATTATTGGTCACAATGTATTTTGAGTTTAGTAATTTGGACACAATATTCAGTTTATATATACAGTGGTGCTATTAAAGTATAAAAAATGTGAATTTGCTTTCAAAAAGTTGACCTCAACATTAGTAGAAATGTTTTAGCCCGTCCACTCAAGCATTAATATTAAATATTAAACTTGCTTCCACAAGAAGTGCATGTTAGTCACAAGCATTCAAATAAATATAAAATTGTATCCCAACTATACGTACCATGCCATGCCTTATCCTAGAGTGTTGGTCCTTGCGTAGCTACAACCAATGGATTCATACAAGATACTTAGTACACTTATAGGTACCAAACCTCATAGCTTTCATTTTTTACAACTTACACAAAATAAAGGGCACTCACGAGGTTCATTTCCGCTCTCAATGGTTGTCTGTCTGACAAAGTTGTCCGTCTACCAAGGTTATGTGTTGTAAATTTACATGTACCTATTTAGTGGTACTCGTTGTCCAAATTGACGGATTGATAGTCTAGATTGATAGACTGGCCTTCCAAATGATGGACAAAAAGGATGGATGCAACAAACTTCATTGATGCTTTCTACTCCATGATAAATCTTAAATTACATTTTTTTTGAAAATTGAAATTTTTTGTGGCCATTTGTATCCTGGCACGTAATGAAAAGCGGACGTATATAGTTTGTTAGCAATGAGTAGATTAGTTAAAATAGTTCACCATTGTTTCTTTCCCCCACCTTGTTTTTGCTTACATTAGGCTACGGCCATTATGACTACTTCATGTGTGGTGGATATTATGCATCAACTGTTGTTTATTAATTCCTATATGCTTACTATCTTCAAAGTAGGCTAATTGTCCTTAAAAATTACCTCATCTGGGTAAACCAGGGATTGAGAATGTAGTCTCTAGTTTCTAAAGTAGCATGCATACTAATTTTGCATTTCTTGAGTAGGAGTGTAATTCACCATATTTTATATGTCATAAATACAACAATTCGACGAAACTCACACTAAGCTCTTCACCATAGGCATTAGAAGCAAATTTGGGCTAAAAAAAGGCCGCCCCAACTTGAGAGACATTGAGCTTGAATGCTGAAGCGGATAATTCAAAATAATGATTAGTGGCTGAGATCCTCTTGATCGGGCGGCAGATGAAGGAAGTTCAAAGACGGGCAACAAAATCTGTCATGATGACAACGGCATTCCCTTCCAAAATTTTGTCCGAGATTTTTTGGCGGACTTCTGTCCAGGCATTTTGCTACCTTATTGGTTTGGCTCGTGTTGAAAGTTCGTCTGATTCCCTATTTTGCGGTATTTATTGCAAAGTTGGTCAGGCTTGTGAAGTTGGTGAAGGCTTGTAATTTAGATTTCATCCTATTGATCTAAATTTGAATTGTCGTGATTTAAATTAGATTGGTTTTCAATTATTATTATTTGATCATGCATGCTCCAGTACTAAATATGTCATTGTATTCACTATCTTGATCATCCACTACAAGAGAAAGGGGTGTTTTAAGTATAGTCCTAGTAGTATAGTTTTATAAATGATGACCTTTTAGACCTAAAAGGTCATCATTTATAAAACTATACTACTAGGACTATACTTAAAACACCCCTTTCTCTTGTAGTGAACTTTCAAATTGTTGTTCTTCTAGAAGGTCATGTTAATACTCTGGGTAAGAGTCCCACGCTTCGATCCACATCCCAATCAATGCAGGTCTAAGAAAAAATTCATTGTCATTGTGTCTGTTATCAAAGCTTTGATTGAATTGACTCTTTCACTCATCATCAAGTAGGTGAGATAAGACTTAAATTGGCATGTGTTATAGTTGGCAGTAATTGTGACTAACTGTTAGCAAAGGAGCAACCAAAAAATGATCAAGTTAGAACTAGTTGTAGCTCTAGATAACTTTTGATTTTGAGTTAGTGTTAGCTGAATGGATTAATTAATTCTTTGAAGGGTTAGTATTAGTTGAATGGATAATTGATTCTTTCAAAGGTTTGTGCGTTTGTACCCCCAAGTATGTGAGCATTATGTTAGTCGTTTCCTCTTTTGTCATTGTTTGCAGATATGCCAAGGACCTCGTCCATTGCGTAATTTCTACTGAATTTCTATTTAAATGGAATTCATTTAACTATGTATAAATTAAAAAAACGTTGAATAGAAATAGTTGAATAGGTTGATAATAAATTCACGTGATAACCACATACTATGGTAGAACAATAAAACTCTGAATCTTTGATCGAATTTAAATTGAAAAGAACATCTTTGCCTCTTGAAAATAAATATATTCATAAGTCATTCCCCGGGAATGCTAGCATGTGAGCATGTGAGCCTATGAGCCTCGATTTTTTTGTTCCATTTAGGGTTTGTAAATTTGTCAACGACCTATAACCGTGGAATTAGATGTAAGGATCTTTGGTCCGAATGAACAACAAATGAATATGCCACTATGCAATTTGTACCAAAAAATTGAACTAATATATTTCCAAAAATTAAGATATAGTCAAAATAGATAATGTTTGTAAGCACACGATGAAAATAAATGTAGTCGTTTAGGATGTCTCACTACAAAGCACGTACATGTAAAATTGCAATACATCATAACACCAACATAGAGGTGACATTTATGAGGTCTAAAAGAGAGGGAGCAACAAACGTGGGCTGTAGAAGCTAAATATAATCTAGCAAGTGGCAACAAGCAAAGGCTCTAAACATTATAAACACTAGATTATGAACAATGCTTTTGAATGATTAAGTGATAAATGTAGTCTTCATCAATGGCCTTTCTGCAAAATTAAAGGATGAAAATGGTCCACCTATTATATTTTATTTTTATAACTATGATTTATAATTTAAAAAATATATATTTAGGACTTAAAATATTTAAAATAAACATAGTAGTCATATCTTATACACCAAATAAATGTATTAACCCCAAATGATCTAAACGACAATTTTTCTAGTCAATGCCCATTTTTTTAACTGTATTTTTTTACATTTTAAAATAAATAAATAAATATGATTTAAAAAAAATAGAATACATAATGAATCCAATGGTAGTAGTTTTATAGAATTCCAAGTTAAACTCCGCTTTGTGGAATTTTATAAAATTTAGTGGTGAAGTGTGATTCAAGGCTCATGATTTAGAAAAGAATGCAATATCCCACAACAATATGCACATTGTCTCCACATAATAAAAAATAATGGATAAAAGATCCATACCATCTGAAAGATAGTTAATAGACATGCCCAGATCAGGCACTGTAGTATCAAAAAGCTTTTCTGTCTTACTAGCCAATTGCCATACACTCCACATTTTTTGCCACTTCATCTTCATAGACGTGTCCATTGCTGAAGTTGCCAACATCCGAAGCTTTTCTTCAGTCATCTCTAAATTTTCAACATGGATTTCATAGTAATGAGTTTTATAGTTTCATATAACTTTTCTTCACTTGCTTCAAAAAAGGTGTCGCGTGATTAGAATCTACAGTGGGGAGCTAATTCTTTAGTTCTGAATTAAAAGCTACCTTCACCTTCTCAACAACTTTAGAGACCCATTCATCAAGTATTCAAGTGCACTTGCAGTCCAATCTACCGAATTGGATACTTCTCATAAATTTTTTGTGAGCTGCAACAGCAACGTCCTCCAACTCTTGTTGTACAAAGTAAATGATGTATAAGAATAAGAAAATTTGCACATGATGACAAATATTACGTATAGTAGAGCAACATAATACTAATTCAAATTAACAACAAGAACAAAGTGAAGACCTAAAAAAATTGAAAAAAAAATATGAAATGAAAAATAAAAC
Source organism: Pseudisothecium myosuroides (assembly GCA_951799445.1). Classification (NCBI taxonomy): domain Eukaryota; kingdom Viridiplantae; phylum Streptophyta; class Bryopsida; order Hypnales; family Lembophyllaceae; genus Pseudisothecium; species Pseudisothecium myosuroides. Next base: position 3,925,960 of record OX637288.1, on the reverse strand, counting down.
TTTTTATATGAATCTGGTATAAGATTCCATTTAGTGCCTTAATAGTCAAGTGAACCAAGTTCTTTGTTTTGACTTCTGCTTGGCTTCAACTGCAACAAGATTCTCTTTGGAGACAAATTTTTCAAAATATGAGAGTGGTTGTCCAATAATACTTTGAATGCAATAAAGCTTGTGAACAAGATTTATGGAAACATGGTTTTTTTGGTTCTCCTAGCAAAACAAGATTTGTTGTGATAAAATATATGAAGTGAACATCAAACAAACAAAAGGTAGAATAGTGACAATTACAATGGTCCAAACCAAACAAAGTTTACAAACTAAGAAGTGAAATGAAATAAAAAAATGATAATGAAATATAAGGAATCACCAATTGACTTCATATAATGCTGCCAACATAATTGCAATGTCCTCATTGACCTCCAAAACAATACTTTCAATAGCCTAATGCCACATGAAGTTGTCCGCATGATTGCGGTTGATAATAAGCAACCATGCTTGCAAATGGTGATTGCCATTCTACTCCAAAAACATCTTGCTAGAAAAAACTTGAGATCTTCATCATTTTTTTTTTTTTTTCTCAAATGTAGTATTTGCCCGCACCTAATAGGCACTCTACAATTTAATAATATCATTCGTAACATTTACTATCTTACCATTATTGTTTTTCAAGGCCACATAGAAAACTCCATTTCCTTCCATATAACCACAAGTAACAAAGTGTGAAGCAAGTCTTGACAACTGTCCAAAAAATCATACATAATAAATAAAAGAATATTGATTTTTGATTTTGCCCTTGGTACCTTAAAATTGATTTTGCCCTTGATTCCTTAACCTCTCGAGATGAGAAGAAGTGTTTACAATCTCCATCTTTAAAAAACTATGCAATTGTAATTCCGACTGATCTTTAAAAAGAAGCTAAAGTACATCAATTAATCTCTATGCTTGTGGATCTTTTTGTATCAACATCTTTGAAATAATTTTTAAATCAAGATTTAAAAAATTATAGTTAATTTATATGTATTGTACAACATGTAATTCAATATAACAACTATACACTAAAAAAGCCCAATTTTTTTTGCATTTGATCAAATTGTAGCATAAGTTGCAAGTAAATTTGAATCCCAAAAATTGTGGTTGTTAACAACTGTGCATTAGAAAGGCAAATTTTTTTTAGCATTTGACCAAATTGTAGCATATATCACAAGCAAATTTGAACCCCCAAAACCGTGGCCATTAACAATTGTGCATTAAAAAGGCAATTTTTTTTAGCATTTGACCAATTGTAGCACATGTTGCAAGCAAATTTGAACCCCAAAAATCGTGGCTGTTAACGGTTGTGCATTAAGAAGGCCTTAAATTTTTTAGCATTTGATCAAATTGTAGCATATGTTGCAAGCAAACTTGAACCTCAAAAACCGTAGCCGTTAACAGTTGAGCATTACAAAGGCCTTAAATTTTTTAGTATTTGACCAAATTGTAACATATGTTGCAAGCAAATTTGAACCCCAAAAACCGTTGCCATTAACGGTTGTACATTAGAAGTCCCAAAAAATTTCAACATTTGACCAAATTGTATTAAATATTGCAAGCAAATTTCATCCCCCAAAGCCGTAGCCGTTAACGGCTAGGGTTTAAGAAGGCAAAAAAAACTTCAGTATTTAATCAAATTGTATTGAATAATGCAACAAATTTCATCCTCCAAAATCATAGCCATTAACAACTGGGATTTAAGAAGGTAAAAAAATTTCAACATTTAACCAAATTTTAGCATATGTTGCAAGCTATTTGGCAAAATCTAGTCAAACTCATGTTGATTTGGAAACCACTAGTAGTGAGTGCATTTACAAGAGAAGACAAGCTCTTTATACAAGTGGGATGGTAAGAGGTAAGACAACCCATGTGGGATATGTAAATTAGGATTACAAGGAGCTCAACCACTCATACCTAGTTAAGTCAAAAGCAGGAATTGTATTCAATGTACAACTTTGGACCTCATTTTGGCATAGTAGAATAACTTCTTAAAGAAAATTTTGAACTAAAAAAAGTTAGTAAATGAAGTTAAATTTTATTTATAAAAATCCGTTTGAGATTTTAAGTCTTAAATCAAAATTTATGAACAAAATTGAAAGGGGCTGGAAGGGACATTTTTTTTTACATTTTCAAACATCCTCTTTGAATTTTGTCCATAACTTTCTTTTGGAGGCTCAAAATTACAAACAGATTTTTAGAGATGAAAGTGATCTTGATTTACCAACTTTTTTTTGTTCAAAGGATTTTGAAAAAAATTATTCTACTATGCCAAAATGAGGTCTGAACTTTTACATTGAACACAATTCTTGTGTTTTGACAATGAGTGGTCAAGCTCTCATTTTTGAATTGTCTTATTTTCTTTGAGGATTCATGACGGACAGTGAATTTCATTATAAAAACCTTTCAACCATTCAATCTCACTAAATGTCAATGAAGTAATTCCTTCATTCAACCATAAAAAAGAATTGATGATAGATGGTCAAATGATAGTTAATATATGGTTTAATGAATTGTTATTGGATTCTTTGGATTTTTGGCAAACCATCTTCACATTTATGTGTAAATTTATTTATTTGGTCCTAGATTTAGCAAAAAAAATTGGCACTTTTTTTTTAGCTAATTTAAACCAAGCTTACTATCTGAGTACGGCATTTGTTCAAGATGATTGTGGATGGACTTGGAAGTGGAGTTGATCTCGTAAAACAGATGCAATCAAGTGGAAACTTTAGAAACTACTTTATCATGTTTGATCATGTGAAGAGGGTGAAATCATAAACAACTATTGCTTGTCACATCTATAACTTTATTTAATGCAAAATCATGACCATTGTTGTTTATGATACACAGACTAAGGGCACCAAAGGCCTGCTCATTTTTGGCGTTGTCCAAATAGGTCATGGTAGAAAATGAGGTGTCGGATCCAACCTTCCAAGGGTTCATGTGTGATAGTGCTCAAGCCATCTTCAATGCAGTTTGCATTATGTATGGGTCACGGGTTCCATTTGTTCCAATGGTAGACCATGAAAGGACTTGCTTGTTCCACTGGGCAATAAACATGCACAAGCATACAAAGAAGCTAATCACCAGATAATTAAAGAACTAGCATATCTAACTCTACAAACATTACAAGGATGCAACATCAATGTCTGAAGTAGACAAGATGTTTCTAGGAATCAAAGTTTGGTGGTACTTCTCTGGAGTTGCACTAGAACTAGAAATTTGTGAAATGAAGGATTGAATTGCACTTTGGTACTATCGATACCATCAGTGGGGTGGATTTATGGAAATGGTATTACCTTTAACCTCATTTTTTTTCTATGTTTTATCCTAAATTCTAAATTGGAATCCGTTTGAATAATGACTTCATTCATCATCTTTGCAGAAATTGAAAAAATAGGAACTAACAAATGTTCCAATGTGCAGCCTTGAAGAAATAGTGCACTACAAACAAATACAAGCTTCTGGAAAATGTGGGTCTAACATGTTAATTGCCACATATAATGACTGGATTTGAGCCTTCATGTAGATGACCAATTATAGGGCTTACTCTATGGGGGCCCTTTTGGAAAAAGCAAGGGGAAAAGCCCATCTAAAAAGGACTTAAAATTAGAGAGAGCTATGGCATTTGGAAAGGGAAAGAAAATTGCAAACGCATTCAACAAGATGCTTGAAGCAAAATATTTATGCATTCAAATTCCACACTTGGAGGGAAAAGAGGTTTTTAGATCAACAAAAGGAAATTGGATCTTCTAATTGATTTTGAAGGTGATATTCATCATTCCAACAAGGTTAACTTCTCTCATCCTCAGATTCAAATTAGATCGTCCATTACTAGAATGCAACTTGGGACTGTACAATTGAAGAGTTTAAAGCAATTATGCCCTATACCTAATTTGTGGTGGAAACGGATTGTAATACATTAGAACACATAGCAAAAATTTCACACAAGTCAAGGAAACAATGTCCCCTACATACAAAGGACAAAAGAGTGAGTATAAGGGTACGGCAGTTCAAATTAAAAAAATTGGTTTTATACGGACCAAATTGCATGATATGCCATATTCTTACCCGAGCAGAGATCCCTAAGGTCTAGCTTGTTCTTACTGATACTAATTTTACTTGTACCAAAATCATTGAGCTTGAATAAGCTAGTTTCGCCTAAAGTCTACCAAACCAATGTCACCTCAACATCTTTTCACCTCGCCTAGGATATTTGAGCATGTGCTATGGATTTATCTTTGACCAGCATGTGCTGAAAGAATCTCTTCCATTCGGAATGGCAAGCAAATTTGTCAAAGTAGTAATTAAAATCACCGCAATATGTGGGAAAGTGCAAGGAATGTTACTGCAAGTACGATTAAGGTGAACTTCCTTTCTTGCCGTGGACTTAGTGCTATTTCTTATGCTTTTGTCTAGGACTGAACCTGACCACATCACACTTTTCAATTTTCCATTTTGTACATGTTCCCATTATGGAAGCATGAATGGGAGTCCCATTGGAAGCGTGGCCTGTACTTAAATTGCAAGTACCTTTATTACATCTTTTGTTACTTCTACAAACTGGATTATAAGATAGATACGTTCATCCACATTCCTAGCCTTAGCTTGGATGAAGTTAAATAATCGATTGTTATTGCCAAAATCATCAAGACGTACAAGTAAGTTAGTAGACAAATATTAGCATTATATGAAGTAGATATGTAGCAATGATATTCTATCTTCAAAATCTCCAAATTCAAGTAGCAAAAAATTATATTCATATTCCAATATATATTCCTTGCTGCAATGAAAGAATATTTTATTATGTACACAATGTTCTACATCCTATGATATTTTAATTGAATTTGTCTTCTTTTCATCCTTAGATTTGCCTCTAAATTATTTGTACTTTCACTTGATCAAACCACTTTGGGACGGCCTCTCAAAACGTGATATAAATTCCAAAACATGCAAAGCCCTAACTTTCCATGATTCTAGATCTAAAATCCACGGTCATAGGTCCCACGGTAATAGGTTGTATTTTTTTAAATATAACAAATTTTGTTGAAAAACATCAATCTTTTAACTTTTTACCAAAAAATTTAGAAATTACATCATGTTCTAAATTTCTAGGCTCTAGGCTCACACAATCCCTGCTCACCGCTCTTAGGCTCACGCTCACATGCTAGCGTCGTTGAGTCATTCCCAAGTCAAAATAATATAATCACCAAAACAAAACAAAAGCCAAAATAGAACAAACCCGCAATTTATACATCAGTGATCTAGTTTCCAATTTGTGGTTGGGTTTCAAACTTCATTGAATACGGATGTATGTCAAAGTGGCCAGACACTAAAGTTTTTGATATTAAACTTTTTTCTCATCTCTTTCAGTACTAAAATAACAAAATACCATTGAATTGAACATCAAAGTTGTGCATCAAGTTATTCATCATCTCTTCAATTTTAATCCCTAGAAGACCATTGTCCCTTTGGGGGACAAATGCCATTTCAAACATGTACCTATGGGAGTTTGCGTTCTGAACATTTTCTGAAACTTTTTGTGCAGCTGAAGAATTGATAGAGGTACGTGGAGGTCAATTTTTTTTTTGGATTTGGACCTTCCATCAAGAAGTTACGGCATTTTTGGTGCAAAATGGGGGACGGGGGGTAGTCCGAGCAAAGCCTGTGGCCACTCACAGGGAGTTACAAGGAATTGATTGATGCCAAAGTATCAAGTATGGGCATAATGTCGGGTAGCTCGTAGGGGGGCAAAATCGCGGCCATCTCCTTCTGACCAAAGCTGCGGACTTGACAGCCCGTGCGGGGGAGTTGTAAGCCTATGGCAAGAAAGACGACCAGCAGGGAAGGGGAGAGACTGTTGGATGGCGGCGGAGGTCGTAGCTGGGCGGTCCAGGTCGTCGACTGTAGGCACCGCACCTGTGCTGTTGCGGCACAACTCCCTGCCGTCCCTGGCCACCGCCTCTGGATCGAAGACAACAAGTTCATGAAGGAGGGCGTTTCTTCAGATTACTATAGTCGAAATTCTTAGCAGCTGGACTTTAAGACACCTTTTTTTTGGAATTTAGATGTAGACATGCGTTTAGTTTAGAAGGTGGAAGATTTTTTGAAAACTGAGAAGTGTGAATAAATTGCTTTTAAATGCTGAAATCTAAGTTTCTCTTACAAATTGCAACTTGTACTGGACATCCAAGCATTGAATAAAAGCCTAATAACACAAAAAATACTCATATTCCAAAGTCTACAAACTTGAGGCCTAATAGAACACCTCCTGTATGTGCATGACAAGTGGATTCAATTCATTTACACCAATCGTCACATTCTGTCATTAGTGCAATAGAAGGTGCAAGGTGGCCCTCTCAACCCGAATTGCCAAAAAAATTCCCACTCTGTGCATTTGAAATGCTTTCCAAAGCAACGTCGTTTTTGCCATCAAGGCCATATTCATTAAAATGAAACAAAGTGTAGTCTCAATTTTATCTTCGACTCGAAGATAAATCGTTATAACTATTTAATTTTGAGACCATTCAATAATTTGAGACTTTCATATGTTAATATATATAAAAATCTTTGATTGCCCAAAGGTTGCAGTTGCATTTTATCTTCGACTCGAGGATAAAATCACTAAAACAGTTTTAGGGTTGAAGTCTCAAAATGACCATTTTTTCTCATTTTAATGAATATTGCCATCATCGTTCTTGTCATCGACATTGTTGTACTTTGTGTTCCTGAGCTTTACTTCTTCTTATTTCCGTCTATGAAGATTGTGCAATTTTTTGCTTGAACAAGTGCATTACTAGAGTAGAGGATAATTTCTTGCGAAACGTGATCGAGCTATGACTGTGTGTGTCATGCCTCACCTGAAGAGAACAGACTTTCACAACCGGATAGTCAGGAACCAATGCAGCCATGTTTGCATTTCTCTAAAAAGGAATTATCCAAGGACGACTTCTACAAAGGTCAGTTTGCAGATCCAATGACGCGACATTGAAGTCATGATGGCAGTGCATCCGGTCGATGTAGAGTAAGCATGCAACGCGCAGACAAAGGCGACGATGGCGAATCAAGCGACCGGTTCATCGGGTCTGCCAACCAACCTTCTACCAATTGAGTGGGAGAAGAGGCGTCGCAGTTGCAGGGAGAAGACCAGCATCGCATACAGAGGACATCCGCAACTGCAGGCGTTCCTCCCGATTGGACAGGTGAGTGCTTATTCCTATTCACTTTCACTTCCCCTCCCTTTTAATTTTTTTCCCCTCCTTGTTGATGATTGACAGTGCATAGTTCAATACTGGTCCTCAAAATCTAAATAGTGATTCATTGGATAAGATAATGCTCTTCCTATTTTTGTCCATTATTTCCAAAGATATGAATTTATAAACAAAAATTCTTCGTGCTGCCGTCAATGTGTTTGAAGAATAAAAAATAAATTAAAAAAAAGCCTCTTGTATTCATCCATGTCTGTGAATTGAAGGAATAAAAATAAAAAATAAAAAATTCTCCATGTACTTGAAGGAACAAACCCAAAAAACTCTTTGTGCATTTCACAAAGTATTTTTATAAAGATGAAATGACAAAATGTATTGCACTTTTTCATGTGTCGGAATAAGAGAAAGATTCTTACTGTGTTTTCGTCCACGTGGTTGCCAAAGGGAAAATATTATATTCATGAGTTGCACTGCTTACACTAGTTTGTTATGGAAATACATGAGACGTGCATTTTTCTTTCCCCTTGAATTTGAATTACAACAACTGCGGAAATGATGAAGGATTCACTTTGTCTGAGGACACATACTATAAATTCCTACGAAATTTGAATTGAAACGGCAATCCTTGTAAATGTGGAACACGAAATTGAATTTCTGTGAATGTTGACCTCTAATTTCAATTATAATGAATGTGGACCTCAATTAGGAATCATGAGGAATGTGTATGAAAAGTATAATTTAGTAGAAATGTGGATGTGAAAACCATTCAACTTTGAATGTGGGCGTCAACCATGATTTTCTATGAATTTCTAACACAAATAGTAATTCCTTCAAATGTGCAAGGAATAAATGAATTGCATCGAATGTGGATCTCAAAAATGAATCTCTAAGAATACGGAATTCAAATTTGAATTACATTGAATGTAGACAACAAATGTAAATCACTATGAAGCTTAGAAACTTCAAATATGACTTACGAAGAATGTGGACGAAGAATATGAATTACTAAGAATGTGGAAGAAGAATTTCAATGACTTCAAATGCAAAAGAACAATTTGAATTCTTAATTATGAATGTGAAACTCAAATATGAAGGACCATAATTATGTACCTCAAATACAAATAATCATGGACGTAGACAAGCAATATAAAATTTTCCAAATGTGGAACTCAGAATTCAAAAACTAAGAATGTGGAACTCTACTATGAATTATTCAAAATATGGAAGAAGAATATAAATTAGTAAGAGTTTTTGGAATATGAATTTCTTGGAATTTGGGTTGGAATTATTGTGAATTATTTAGAACGACTATAAGCATGCATTACCATTAATTATGGTGAATGTAAATGACCATGAATTATGATGAATGTAGATGACCGCAAATTTTTCTCATTGTCACTTACCATGAATATTTGTCAGTTACCATGAATTACTCTTACTGCGAAGTACCATGAATTATTTTGAATTATATGAATTACTATGGATTATTATGAATGTGGAACAAAGTAATGATTTACCATGCATGCGGACCTGCAATATGAATTACAAAGATTTTGAAACTAAAATCTGAAGTATCATGATTTATTTTGAACTAGTATGAATTATAGTGAATGAGCATGAATTATTGAGCATTACCATAAAGTACTATGAACTACCATGAATTATTGTGCATAACCTTGAATTATATTGATTTACCATGAATTATTGTGAATTACCAAGGATTTTTATTATTCTAATGAATGCAAATTAACATGAATTACTAAGAATTTCTAGATATGTGGAAGGCAACTATAAATGAGTAGAAGTGTGGAAAAAATGATTTTGAAACATGTATCGTAAAAATACTTCGATTTTTTGTCAGTTTATCATACAGTATCCAAATGTCGCGTTGTTTGCTTCAGCAGACCTAGCCAATAACAAAATGAGGAGACCTCAATAGTCCTACATTGTCATCCTCCAGTCAAGTCCATTTCTGTTCTTCATTTGATGTCCCCATTACTGAAGAAAAAGTTTCCTCTTGCCATAAATTGGGTTCTCTGGTCCTCACTGAATACTTGTAGAGTTCCACATATGAAAACATTGTACTGTTTGTTACTATGAAGACCTAATGGAATTGAAATCAAGAGTGTGCCAAGCTTACACAGAATGTGATCATGTTCTCAATGTTGAGAGTTTTTCTTTCTACTGTTTTTACTCCCTCTTTTGCTTCTAGTAACTAACAAAATTTTACCGAACTCACCTTCTGCAAAACCTTGGGGTTGCAGCACATGGCAAAATAGATGGAGGCTGGGCTCGTTCTTCTTCTTGAGAGTTCTATGATGACACCCCATTGGATGAGTGCAAATTTGTTCGTGGTTCTAATAGCCAAAGATCGAGGCGTCCCAATGCAAGTTTGGACTATGGCAGGGGCAGTGATGTTGAGTTACTGGAGTTGGATTTCAGCAATGAAGAAAGTGATGAAAACGAGGGAGACATAGCCGATCACGGAAGTATCAAATATATTTTTTGGGAAGAGTCTTGGAACCAAGATTTCTTGGCATATGAGCTAAAGCCAATACCATTCATGGATGCACTGTCTTCCAATGTTCATTGGCAATATTTTCCTACATTTATGCAATTATTTCACGTTTTCTTGCCCTTCAATGTGTTGCGGGATATTGTCACGAAGACTAATTGCTGCGCCACAGTTGTTGATGACCACGAGAATATCGAAGGTGGTCCATCTTGGACACTGTGTACCGTAAAGGAGCTCCAAGTTTTTATTGCTATCACTCTATATATGAGAATGAAACGGCAGTCCAATATAAAAACGTATTGGCAAAAACCTAGGTCAATATTCCATTGCTCTACAATATCCTGTCTTCTTTCTCGAGCTCGATTCATGTTACTAACAAGGTGCTTGCATCTTACAAATCCGGCTAAGTATGTGCAAGACAAGGCTCTATCGGGATATGATAAAATGGGGCAGTTGAGGTGGTTGATAATTGACATAAGGCACAGTTGTCAAGAAGCTTGGAAACTTGGGAAGTTTTATACCATCGATGAGATGATGATCAAGTACAAAGGCACTTACTGCCCAGTAAGGCAGCACATGCCACAAAAGCCACAAAAATGGGGAATAAAAGTTTGGTGTCTTACCGACTTGATCAGTCTTCAAGTTTGTATCAAATTCTGGGGTTTACTGCGGTAAAGATTTTGCTGTAGCAAATGAGGCGTCAGCACTATGTGGACAATCAAGACTGGCACACAAGGTAGTTCTACATTTGCTGGCATGCAATGGGGGTCAAGGCCATGTGATAGCCGTGTATAACTTTTTTTCCAGTATACTTCTTTTCAAAGAATTATTAGAAAAGGGTATATATGCAACAAAGATAGTACGGGCAAATATAGTAGGTATGCCTTTGGCCTTGAAGAGTACAAAGGAATTTGCAAAGACGGCACAAGACTCTCTTGATTGGCGGATGCATGAGTTGAGGACCATTTGTGCTATAGTACGAAAGGACAAGAGACCTGTATGCATTCTTTCCACTCACATGGTGCCACTGCAATATCCATGTCAGTTTCCAGTGGCATCGGTACCTTGCCGTGATGGTGCAATGTGTGAAAACATTCACACGTTGCCTATCCTCCTTGAATACATAACACACATGAGAGGTGTCAATGTGGCAGACCAGCTCCGAGCATTGTACACGTGCCAGACGTGGTTCTACAAGTGGTGGCACCAGGTGTTCTTTTTCTGATCGATACGACTGCCGCCAATATGTATATCGTATACCTTGACAAGTATAAGAGGAGGAACCCGCCACATCCACTAATGAGACATCTGCAGTTCCAAACTCAATTATGTGAGGCTCTGACTCAAAATTGGAACCCGAGAAGACGTTTACCTAATCCAATGGGGGGCGCAAAGTTTGTTATCCGGCTACTTCTTCTATGAGGGGTGCATGTGTTGTGTGCAATGGGGGCTCTCAACTAGTGAAGCGTTCTAAAATTTATTGTCCCTCATGTGGCAATGAGTTTAGTTCGGGGTGCTTTCAAAAGTACCACAAAAAACTACGGTGATGCAACGTTCATGAATGTGAGTGCCTCTCATATTGTTCAAATTGTAATTTTGGATGACCTTTTTTTCAAAAAAAATCATGCGGCATTCAAAGATAAATAATATGCGATATTTTGAAAACGTTTCCACAAAGATAGTTTTCACATATAAAAAGAATACTACAAACTATGTGTGTATAAAAGATAAATTATGTGCTAAACTTTGAAAAAAATTCTTAACTAAGACATTTATCATGTGTGAAAAGAATGCTAATTACTATTTATGAATGAAAGATGATCTTGTACTTGTTCAATTTCAGGTCACTCTATTCATGACTGGGCTTATGATTTCTACACTTCAAACGCTAACCAAGAACTCCGTGCATGTGATGACTTCTAGGAAAAATGTGCAACCAGGAAAACTATTGCAACCTGGAAGGTGGGAACCGGAAGGAGCCATGGGAACAGTAGGAGCGCGAGGGAATGCCAAGGAAGGCGAGGGAACAGGAGGGAAGGCCTACCCACTGTCCCTCCTTTGCCACCTTGCTGGCAACGCTGGGCGAGTGACAAACCCCCACCTGACAGCGTTTGTCAGCAAGAATGGAAGGAGGGTGCTACGGCCGGGGTGCCCCCTAACACCGCCATGCCATCCCCTCCATGGAGAGGCAACAAGCCAGGGATCCGGTTTGGAGCAGGCTCGTCCCCTACTTTTCCAGCAGCCTCTGTTGGAAAAGTAGCCCTTGTACTAATTGGCTCTTTTGAGTGTGTAAAAACAATTTCACAATTTTTTCGATTCTTCTATATTATAATAGAACAACATGTTCATGATTTACATCATTTGGAAATTTGAAATGGAAATAATTCTTCAAATTTTGCCTAGTCTACATGCAACTTCTAGTACCTTATAGCATTGCAAGAATTTATTCAATATGTTTCCACGTCTCCAATTGATTTGAAACTTCTCACACACGTACCTAACATGTTGGAGTACTTATAGGAATTAAAGTTCAACTTTGTGTAGAGCAATTTTTTCACTCTAACAATGGTCAAAGACAAAAATTAGTTTCGGGCATGAAGCAAAAAAACTTCTTTTGCAACTTTGAATGCTCATAACTTTTGATCCATACGGTCAAACTTTATGAAATTTTTACCACTTCATCTTAGATAAATAAACTACACGATCCTATGGTTAGATTCTTAAGAAAATATTTTTTTTGGTTTTCTTGATGAACGCATCTGAAATGGCAGTTTTCATTGCGTTTTGGTAGAAAAATGACCCCGGTCCTTTAGGGTTTAACAAAGACTGATTGGACTTAGTTCTTTGAATTTGATTGAATCTTCAAGATTGATTCTTATAGTTCAAGATATTTGTATCTATCGTTGCTTTGTTTATTGATTAGTTTCTGCAATACTTGTCTAATCGTTTTGTTAGAGTTTTACTAGTCAAAATTTTTGGGCCAATCGATAAGTACTTTGCAGATTTATCAATTGATAGCACTTGAGAGGAAGGTGTTCTTTGGAGGAAGGTGAAATTCGGCTCAATTTATAAACTTGTAGCCTTGCAATCAATACTATTTGCATAAATTGCACAAATTTTTGTAATTTGAAGGAGATTAGAATTTGTGCAAGAACAAACTTCCACTATACCATTAATTGCAGATTTGAAGATCATCAATCAATGCTTTTATATAACTAGGAGTTTGCAACTGATTAGTTTTTATGTAAAATTCAAATGGTCAACAAAATGATGAAGTTGCTCAGCCGCTTCAGAAAATAGAAAAACAGCTCAAATCCTTGCTGCGCCAAAATTTTCCACCGTGGAGCAACAAAAAACAGCCAGCATCTTTGGCAACATTGATTGCAGGCGCTCAATTTGCATTTGGTCTTGACCCTTTGTACATTTAACGGTGAACGATCATCGTCTAGCAAGGCTTACACACTTGAGTGTTCTGGGCAACGTGCAAATGCATGATGTGCAGGTTCCAAAACTGGAGGCCTTGTAGAGGGTGTATTTTGCTCCTAATGCAGTAGTTTGTAAATCCTTTGTTGATCCAATCTCGGTGGTGTAGTTCTTTACAAAATGAAACACTAGTACCTGAATTCTCATCATCAGATAATAGTAATCACTCAAATGCAATTGTCCTCTTGAATTAGCTTAGTCGGACCACAATAAAAGCCTAAGAATGTAGTCTCTAATGTCCAACTTAGCATATTGACTAATTCCGCACATCTTCAATAAGAGTATAAGTCGCCATATTTTGTATTCTTGAACAAAAAAAATTGAAGAACCTTATACTGTACTAAGCTACTCATAGAAAGCAGTAATTCATACTCAATTGATCCCCTTGTGTTGTGGTTTTGCGCAAAAGCAAAGCAGAATAATAGAATTCTCATCATCACATAATGACAAACTTTCAAAATGTAAAGCACAATATTGTTGCAATTTCGTGGAACAAATAGACTGTACCTTTATTTCAAGACGACATCCTCATCCAGCAGTATCCATCTGGGGATAGAAAACCGCAAATTAAGAGATGATGACGGAAACTCAAAATACTCCCTAGCTCGACAATCAAAAGTTCTCCACCGCCCAAAAGAGAATTAAGCCACTTCAAAAGCTGCAAACAAAGTCGAGCAAGAAAAGTGCAAAATTGGAGAAGAACATGGGATCACACGAGTACGCCATGAATGCAATTTTGAGCAAGAAAGGGCGGCAGTGCGGAAGAACTTCTTGGAGGTTCTATTGCATAGTAATAAGGGAGAAGCTGGACTGTGCCAAGGTCTTGAACAAAGGCTAATTATGGTTCCCACTCAAAATTGAGGTCCTCAATGGAAATCCATGACTCGTCAAATTTGGCGTGCTAAAAGTTTATGTTTATTTTGAAGAACCCTCAAAATTCTTGTTTTTCCATCCATGCTCACCAAATGTGTCCCACCTTAAACTACCCGAGGTGATGGTCAAGTGATAGGTACTTCCAATTGAATCTACGAGGTTTCTGGTTCAACTCCCCATGCTGACATTGCTCGCATGGGGGCTCTTCGTGTTGGTGCACAAGGAGGGGATTTGTCCCTCCACTTATTCCTGACAAGGATATCCAAAGTATATAATTCCCGGGCCTTAACGCTAGCTTGCCCTAGTTGTGTGCGTGTCAATGCAGCTACGGCCCTTAAAGTCAAAAAATAAAAATAAATAAATAAATGTGTTTCATAAGTAGTCAATCAATTAATTACTAAGTGAAATATAAGAAAAAATTTACTAAACTTAAGATGAAAAGTAATTTCATGGGCCATTGCTTAACTAGCTAAGATTAAAAGCCATGAAAATATTTTTCGAGCCTTGGAAGATTTGTCATCCAAATCTTACATGTATCAGATCCTTGTTGCAAGCTCGGCTACGAGCCAGTGTGAATGCTCTTAAAGTTTAAGCTAAGTTATGTTGTGTTCACACGTAAGCAATATTTTGGAAGACCTACTATAGCAAAATTAGATCATGCTTTGAAACCTTTAATGTTCAATTGAATTGGTACCAACTCAATCTTTTTATTGTTCAATAGGATCAATAATTACAAAATTAGATCTTGCTACAAAAGTTTTGATTATTATTTGAATTGGGAACTAGTTCAATCCTTCCATTGTCCAATATAAAATTTAAACATTCAAAAAGTGAAAGCTTTGGCATTTAATCCTTCCAAAATCCAAGAAAGCCCAATTCTAAATTTATATAAAATGACACTTAAGTGAAAAGCTCAATTGTTAGGGCATCAAGATCAAAACTAGTTTGTAAACATGATTGTCAATGAAAAATCATTGTTGATTACGTAGGGTTTTGATGCCCACTGATATTCCCTTGAATTGAAGGGACTTATAGACTAAAGTTGGAAGATTTGCAAAATCTACTAGATTGGAAGGCATAGTGTACAAATTCTTGCACATTGAGCACCAATTGTTGCTTTCATCTACTAGATTTTGCAGCACCAATTATGAAAAGTAGTTGCAATACAAGGAAAAGATGCTTGTCAATAAAAGGATTTTAACACCAAGATTTAGGGCTTTAAAACTTCAATTTTGATAGATTCTATACTTTGAAATACCTACCAAAAGCCCAAGATTTTCAAAGGTGTCTAAAAATAGTATTTTAGTACCTTTTCGTTAGAACATGCCACATAAGTTTGCCATTTAGACTCGGCAAATACAATATAGAGCATATGTAAACAAGAGAGAAATGAACAAACAAACTAAAAGCATCAAACTAAAAGCAAGTGAGAATGTACCTTTTGGAAATGTAGCTTGCTTCATATTTCACAGTAAAATTCTTGAATGGGAAGGATTGATTAACATAGTCTTGAACTATTGGCTAGAGTACCTTTTCCTTTCCGCACTTCTTGCTCCCTCAATAGTTTTAAAAGAAAAAATTTCCGCATATCAAGGCCACTAAGACACACATATATTTCTAATATAGTGCTATTTTAGAGCACTATAGAGTAGATACAGGTCTCATATTATTCAACAATATTATGGGGGTCTCTTTACAATATTATTTTTAATAACAAGACTATATTTGTGTTACAATAGCTTCAAATTCTCGGAGAAGCTTGCATTCAAGATCCTCAACCTTAAAGTTCAAAAATGTTATGTTATTTGTGCAAGATTTATCTACTTAAGGTAAATACACCAAATTATCTCCAAATAAGCAATTGCACATTGTTCCTATTATTGAATTGCTTGGTTATTGTTGAAAGTCTAAAAAAGAGTGTTCTAAATAAAGCAATCTAAGACACATGAATAGAGGCATTATCCCTTTAAAGACTAGGAAGTAGTCCAAATTACCAAAATTGTGAAGATGTATTTATAAAATGAAACTTAAAACAATAATTAATGAAGAATCAAAAAATTGTTGTAAAATATGATTTAGAGATCATATCTACAAGGTTAGATCTCGGGTGGATCACTCTTTGTATGTTTTATACCCCCCCGTGCGGCAAGGGGGTATTTGGGGGGGGCTATTTACCTCCAAGGCCTCAATAAAAGGGCCCCTATAATTACATAATTCGGCAAAATGGCCTATATTATGGTACCCTATCATTACTTATACTATCCATGTCAATGCAATTTTTTTTAGGCTATTTTCTTTAAAAAGAAAAAAAGGTAATTGAAAAGCAAAGTAAAAGCAAAAGGTTAGAAAAAAAGTACAGAGAATACATGCGTGCAAATCAATCTTGTTCCATGCGTTTTCAAACAACTTAGTTTTAGCATTCCAGCACTTGGAATTTTAATGTGGTATAAAATTTTGTAGTTCCTTTTCACACTCTATTTTTTTGGTGAAGACACTTTGGTTGGTGTGAATTTTTTATTACTTTTTCACACCCTATTTTTTTTGGCAAGACACTTTGATTGTTGGGAATTATTTTTTTCTTTTTCACACCCTATTTTTTGGGGCAAGGCACTTTGGGTGGTGTTAGAAGGGTCTTTCTTTTTTGCATCCTATTTTTTTTGCTGACACTTTCATTCGTGTAAAAATTTTGTGCATTGTTGACATCCTAATTTTTGACATAGATACTTTGGTTGGGATTTAGAACATACAAATATTTCTATAACAAAAAATTTGAGAGCATACCCAAAATTCAAATATAAAAGGTTATAGCAATGGCATTCAACTTGAACAATTCATAAGTAATTTTTCAAAACTCCAGTACATGTAAAACAAATTGGATTCAGCGTCTATTCTATCTGACTTTCAAGAAAATCTAGTGAGAAAATTTTCAAGAATGTTCAACTTCTCCAAATTTAATTACCTATCATGGCCTAAAAAAGTCTCCAGACTACCCCCAAACCAACAAAAACTATATCCATAATGCTCATCTTATTCACCTAAAGCAGTCACAATATTTTTAAACATGGAAGGGCAAACAAACAAACAAACTACAATATTGTTGAACTGTAAATATGAAAGGGCAAGTATAACAAAGCATGAAGTGATGCATTTTATCATCAAATAGAAATACAAAAACTGTACAAAATGTCAAATTCATAGAAAGTGAGACATGCAAGCTTTATATGTAATATTGAATTTATAGAGTGTACAAATAGTAGGTTTAAACCCAACATGTGTGTATCGTCATTTTCGTTGCAATTTAGAATTTTGATATTGAAATGTACACTTCACAATTGCAATAATTCATTGAGTATTTAAAAGATTTAGTTTTAAAAAATGTAATGGATGAGCTTCATTTTGTTCATTATAGATAAACAAAAAACATTTGTATATTCTCTCAAGGCCAAAATAGACTTTCATGAAGATACATAACAACTTCTTCACTGTAAAAACCTTTAAGGATGAAATCAATACTTTCACAATGCTTATGCAAGTACTATTTCAGTACAAAAAATTTACTTTTTCTTGCACTTTTGCGATATACATTCAAGATTGTTTTCAATTTGGTATATTGCTGCAAAATTGTTGCAATGTTCATAATAAAACCAGTACTACAACAATTCCAATTATTGCAATACTGAAACAAGTACATGTTTTTACAGTATTGTATGAATATATTTTCAATACTGCATTATTACTGCCTACTACAGCACTTGCATCAGTATTGATGCGGTATTTCTGCATATGGGGGGTACTTTTCCGATGCAGGCAATGGCCCGAATTTTCATTCGAACCAGGTCTATACACCCAGCTGGTCTGACTCATTGGTACACCTAGTTGTAACATACGGATCCTACTAAATACAATACATGGGATCCAAATAACCAGTCCCTAAATTGCATGTATAAAAAGTTAATGGTTCCCATTTATAAGCTACCCAACTTACTTATTATGGATTTTTCCCTTTGAATGTCCTCTACTTTATAAATTTTATCTGAAAAGAATAAAACCTTACCTATTTTCGGTCGCACATGGTTTTTAAAATGCACTAAGTGATCTACCCGGGGGTTAGATCAACTAGTGCACAAACCAATGTATTTCAATAAAATTTAAAGTCAAAAATTAAAAATTCTTTCTTAAATCGATTATAGATATAATATTTGTGATTTTTACTAAAGAAATTCTTAGGTAAGTTCAAAATAATAAGTTCTAATCATAGTGATTTTAAAAGATTTTTATTTTATTTTATTTATTCAAGTTGTTTTTAGGGATCATTTATTAAATTGAAAAAGTTATTTTTTGAGGTCATATCTACTCTTACCCTTTGAACTATATTGTATCAAAATCTCAAAGTGAAATAATCACAAATTGTAAAATATTTGCTTTGAGACTTTAAGAAAGTCAGACGAGCTTGATCCTCTAAGGAGTAACCGTGTGATGGACAATAGGCGTGAAAATGCGCTGCCGAGAAGAATTTTAAAATTTTAAAAAAGAAAAACATTTATGTGTGCTTGAAAAATATATTCAAGTTCATCCATTAATGTTCAAAATTTGAATGTCCGATCTTTAAGAAGGTACCATATAGGCAAGAATTTGTAAAGGTTAATTTTAGAAAAGAAGTCACAATTAGGTCCAAATCATACTCTTCAACTTACATTGGCCTCATATTTAAACTTTTTAATGTACGAAAAATATGTACAACATTTGGAGTACCTTCAAAAGTAGTGCTTTTATGAACTAGCCAGGTAATAGCCAGCGGTACCTTATTGGTTATAAATAAAAGGAGTAGAAACTTTGTACAGTACCTTTAAAAAGTTTGAATACTACCTTGAAAAGTGAGCCAATCTTGAATGAACATGGACATCCATAGTGCAATAACTTGTTTTAACCCCTAAAAGGATTGAGGAATCAACTTTGGATTTTTTGATAATTCAAGCATGCTTTGTTGGCTTCACGAGCTAAAAATTTTGCATTAAATTCTTAAAATGAATGCTAATCATCCTATTGTAATATATGTGTAAGATTTTGTTTCACGTCATTCCAATAAATATTGCAAAAATTAAAAGGATTTTTTGACTTCAATGTCAAAATAGGTAGCTAAAAATATATTCTAAATTTTTTTAATTGATTTTATTGGATTGTATAGATTGATACCTACTAAAAATTACAAGGAACTTTATTATGCAGGCAATGACCACAGAAAAAACATATAAAGTTGTCTTTTGAACTCAATTTTGAAAATTTTCAAATAAAAACTAAAACAAAAGATACCATTTGTATAGTAGCACGTTCTCATCATTGGAAAAAATAAATCTCAATTTCTTATAAAAGTTGTTAGCATTTAGGCTTTTTTTCATTCAGTACCACCTTTTATTTTATATTTATTTTTAAAATGAATATAAAAGTTTTTTTGGTTAATTTTTTTCATATATTTTCAAATTTCAATCCATTCTACGACATATTGACTAAAATGCACAAGTTATGGGATATATACTTTTCTTTCTAAAAAGGTTGAAAGACAAAATTTCATCTATTGGAAAGGCTAGAAAAGCCTACATTTTGAAATTTAGGCACATCGAACTTAAAATAGGTGGGGATATTTACTCTAAACTTTTGGAAAGATGTACTTGAACAAGTTAACTAAAAGATCCTATTGTTGAATTTGTTAAAAAATAGTTATAGATAAAGGTTTTAGCCTTGCTTTGGATACAAGTATTTTGAAGCAATTTTGGGCCTCTAAACGTAAAAAAACTTTAGAAATTAAATTAGGTGTACGCTAGACTATTTGCATCTTATTTTGATTTTCTAAAAAAAATTGTGTTGACTCCACTTTTATATTTCATTAGTAGAAAAAAAATCAATGTAGTATTTTGTTTTTAAAGTCCCCTTTAGAAAAGGATGACGCTCTCCTGAAGGGGAACTTTGGTGCCTGGGGAACGCAATCCGGGAACTCTGAGAACTCTGAGAAAGAACGCAGACTCGATTGCTGGGGAACGAAAGCTCCTGTGCGCTCGGTTTTGCTATTGGCGGATGTCCCAGTAGGTTTGTGATCATCGGCACCACCTGATTGCAAAACAACGGATTACTGATTCAAAAAATTCAACATTTTAGTTATTGAATTTTCAGTCACGAAGCAGCGGATTGTTGGAAAAGAGTGCATAAATATTTGGGATGGATGCAGGATTGATCAATAGCATGCTCATCTTTCGCCATTGCTATGACAATTTCCAATTCCAAGCTACTTGCTAGGGTTTGCAGAACTCAACCCCTAAAGGCCCAAGGCCTTTTTTCTGCCAAAAAACACTCAAAACTGCCAATTCTATAGTAAGGAGTAAAAATTTTGAAAAATGTTTTTTTTGCACATCTAACCGTATGATCTTACACCTAACTAGTATGAGAATGCGCGGAAAAAATTTCAGAATTTTTGACCGCTCAGATTGCAAGATATCTGCATTTAAAGTGGAAAAAACAAATATTTCAGCACATTGCGGGACTGGATTTTTTGAGTTTAAACATTTTTAACTTAAAATTTTTGCACTACAGAGTTTTGAGCTTCAAATTTTTATAATGGAGAATTGAGTTGAGAGTCTAGGGAAAAAATATATATTCAAAAAAACTTAATTATCATTCCTAAAAAAACTATTAAGTAGAAGTAGATATGAGATAGAGGGAAAAACTAAAATATTAATATATATTAGATGGAATTAAAATACACTAATCCCAATGGTGAGATTGTTCTAGCAAGGAAACTAAACCATGAGAACTTTTTTTTTTGAAAAATTGCAAAAATAGCATTCAGAAATGAATCCTACAAGTTATTTTTTTCAAGAAGATGCTCTAACTGTCCGAAAAACAAGAATGTCCATAATTTTCTCACAACAAATCCAAATGAAATGAATCAAAGCTTTCCAGATAGACAAAAATAAAATCTACAAGAAAAAAAATATTTAAAAAAAAAAATCAAATTTTTGCCAAATTTTTTTTGCTGCCGGACTGTCCAGTTAAAAAAAAAGTAACATATTTGGCCATAACTTTTGACTCCTATTTCCAAATGTGCTGAAATTTAGTGCATATGAAAGATATTCCTCGCGCCCACCTTCTATTAAAATTTCAGCTTAAAATATAGAAATCTCTAGTCATACGTACCTGCCCAAAATTTCTATACGGCCAAAAAACGGATGCCGGTCCTTTAGGGGTTAAACTGCTTAGTTGTGGTGATTTGACAATTCTTGATTCAAGCCAGTCGTAGTCCGCTATGTTTTGCGGCTTGATTTGGTTAGAAATCAATTGCTGTTGCATTGACGACGGTGATTTGAAAGAAATTTCAAAATTAGGTTTCTTGGGTGACTGTAAATGTGTGAGAGAGAAGTTGTTTGCTTGGATTTAGGTTTAGGGATTGACTACCTTCGATGATGAGGTTTCGATGTTGCACTGACAAAATTGTGAGTGAAGAAGAATTTGTATATTATAGAAGTAAGAGGAGGGAGAGTATTTGGCCTGGATTCTCACAAGCCTATGGTGAGGAAGATGTGGCCAAGATTGCGGCTGCTTCGTCGATAGCACCTAGGAGAATTTATAACTTGTTCAATGCCAACAACGTCGATACCCTAAAGCATCAACAGCTCTTTATGTAATTACTATTACTCTTCAACAAATTCTTTCCGTTGGTGGGTGCACTTATGTGGAGATTGGTTGTTGTTTCTCGTAGATGGTAGTTTTCAGTGAATGCAATGGATACATTGTAATATTTGTTGAAATGGCAAAATTTCAATATTTTGGCACTTTTCTACACATATCGAAATCTATTGTAAACCTAGTTTTAAGAGCTCCATGAACATATTGCTAATGACCTCATTGTGAAAATGAACATATTGAATAGATTCTTTTGTTTGATGTCCTCACCTATTGCTATGTAAATTTGTTTTTTGAAACCCTTGTGACATCAAAGCATAGACCCTCAAAAGAGCTCCGACCTCAAGGACACTGTAAAATCATAGACATTTATATTCAACATACCAAATGAGTTGCAGGAAAACTTTGTTCAAATGTCAATGAAGACCATAGAGTTGTTGATAGAAGGTGTTCAATTGTGGGTTTTTTAGTTGAGCTTCCTCGCATGTATACCTTTCCAATTTTAGATTGTGTCTTGTTACGAAAACATTAGGCAGAGTTCAATAATGAGCACATTGACAGGCTAAGTTCAATAATAAACTGTAAACATTGATTGCCGTTTGAGAATTGCATACTTACTTTCATTACAATATTGTATTGAACTCAGCATTTATGAGTAAGGTAGGAAGTTTAAACTCCGACTGGGTATTTTGAACCAAACATGACTCAGAGGTACATTTTGCTTTCTTCAATTTATCATAATGTACAAACAGTGTACATTCTAGGAGGTGGTCACTTTTAGAGCCCTATGGCATTTCAACTTCAAAATTTCATAACTAATTCCACAAAGCTCCAAAAAATATGAAACAACTTGGGTTAGATGCCATTTCTTCTTGTCTTTCAAGGAAAATTTACTGAAAAATATTTCAAGATGTTTTACCTCTCAAAATTCAATTTCAGAGCTTAGATGATCGCTTTATGGACCTCCTACCTTATTGTACATCTGAATGTTTTTGTATTGGATTATGATAACGTGCTTTCATCTAATTAAAAATCTTAGAGTGCTCCATCAATTCATAATTGCAAATCAGCTAGGCGTCATTGATGACCACTTTTCTTTAAAAGACCTATCTGGCTATTCAAATTGTGTTTACAAGTCTTTTTGTAATTATGTAGAAACTGACTGAAGCAATTTTAAGGATCATCCAGGCGCTTCCCTCTCTCAATTTTATTTCAATTTATCCAGACTTAGCCATAGGTATATTTTCACAACTGTCTCTACATCAGGCGAGGCATAACTACTAGACTAATCTTTACTTTGATTTGCGTTCTTGCCATTTTGAGTGCGTGTGCAAGCACATTGGTCAAACCCTAATTCTACGTCACCTTGATTTTTAACTTATGCTATAAATTAAACATATAATATTGTTTTTGTAGGTGATTCTTTGGGGATTACACGTCTTGTTTTGTAAATGTAACTACATAGTTATTCTTCATATTATGTTACTTTGTATGCTTTATTCTACCATTAATCATGGTTGAAAATTTTCATTGATATTTTTCAAAGATGAAGACCCATATCTTCTATTGTCATTGAATGTTATAAATGAAGTTCCATGCTTTCAAACTACAATAAATTAAGAATTTTCAGGAAGTTTTTGAAGTTTTTGAAGTTTTCACCTCAAATAGAAGCTAGACATCAAAAAATGCATTTTATTAGTTTTACATTGAAACAAAGATAAATCATTTTGAATGTTAAAATAAAGTTTTTGAAAAAAATCTGAAAGTATTCAAATATATAACATGGATGATAGGTCCTTTTTGAACAATGCCCATATGAAATCTTAGAAGGATGTTGTGGATGTATAGGTTCGATGGTTGACTTTTAGGATTATTGTAAAATTAACGAATGCACGTATTCAATCTATAATGATATCATTTTTGGTGATTAGTCTCACCTTTTGGCAAGGTTAATATGACTTGAACTTAACTTCACTACATAGATATACCATTTACAAAGTTATATGCACTAAAATATATGAATTTAAAAATTATGAACAAGAATAGTTTGACCAATTTTGGAATCCTCTACAATTTTAGGGCTTGAAAAATTATAAAAGGGCAATAATCATTTTTAAAATTTTTTTATTGCAATGCAAAAATCAATATATTCACTAAAGTATTGAAGTATATGAAACCGTGTACATGGATGAAGGACACAAAATGTGGATGAAGATGATATATTTTATTTCAGATGAATACTATAGACTATAATATCCTAGCGTTCAACAAGCCTTCTTAAAAAAAGGCAAAAATTGAGAACTTTGTTCTAAATTTTTACCTCAAAGAAAACTCAAAAACAGTTGTAGATGATAAAATTCAAAAAAATTGAAATTTTAATTGGAATCTTAAACTCTAAATTAGGAAATAAAGGTCACGAAATACAAAATTGATGGTCCAAAACAAGGGACAAATCTTTACATCCATAACAAGCTTTGGGAAAAAAAATAAAAATTCCCACCTTTCTTTGAATGGCTCGTAGCACTACTTTAGACAAGTCCATAGACCACCCCCAAATTTTGTAGCAATTTGAAGGTTTCCTCCGCTGAAAAAGGAAAATATCTCCGAATATTCCATTCTGGATATTCCATGAAAGCTATCCTCTATTGCTTTTGACGCAAATTTTCGTACATTTGACTCTACCAAATGTTGTGTGTGAGGTACAATAGTTTCTATGATATTATATTCACTTGCACTGCAATCTTGCAACATCCAATTGCGAAAGTGATCATCTCGAAAGTTTGCAATCAAGACTCCGAAAGACGTCGATTCTCGCATACAACTTTCATCACTGAGAACGAGCTTGCCAGACAATCTTGAAGGGCCTGTGGCAGGGACTTTGTAAGTCGGCTTTTAGTGCTTTAGCCCCCCACTTCCACCATTCAGAGTGAACCCTAAAATCCCCATTAGACACGTTTTGCCATTATTATTATTATGTGGCTGAGAAGGCAATGGAACATGGCTCTTGAAGAACGTGTCTTGAATTGCACGTTGCTTGTAGATCACGGCAAGATGGCAAATGCTTCACAACGACATACGACCTTTTTGTATTTCATTCATGTTGGGGTATCGTCGCCACTTGAGATGGTCGCCAAGAATGGGTGATTGTTCAAAGAAGAATATGAGTGCAGGTAACAGCACACAATCAACTTGCGTACGTTCTCTCAGCTTGCACAGACCTTATCTAAAACAAAGTGCTCATCGGTTGTACACCAAAATGGAGTAAAACCAACAAAACTGACATGCCACTTTGCTACTCCTAGTCAAGTCAAAGCAAGGCAAGCTAATTTGCGTTCAACTTCCCATTGTTTGCATCTCATCTCAATTAGTAATGAGGAAACAACTTCGAAATAGCATAAATACAATCTTTCAACAACAGAGTTTTAATAACATATGTCAAGTGAGGGCTCGAACCCCTACCGACTTCCACAATCGTACATCAACATGTCATGCCCTTCTCATCAACTCTGTTCGAAATGAAAAGAAGGCAGACATTCCGCATATCATTCGCGTTGCAAGAAAGCATGTAACGAGGATAGACCGAGAGATAAATATAGGACAGGCGAGCATTCTGCTTACAAAAGCAGAGGTACGTAGTCTGTACAACCATGGCCAACAACAAAATAGTTTGTTACAACAGGGACCCCCGCCATAGTCCCCGTGTATTCCCCGCGGAGCTACAATGCTCCTCATGCAGCGGCAGTAACAGTGGTAGAGTCATACTGGTGGCACTTTCTCTCGAGCTCATCTTTGTTAGCGCCAACAATCTTATCAAGCTGCTTTCCATCCTTGATAAAAAGGAACGTGGGCATGGCACGAACTTCCCACTTAGCTGTAACTTCCTGCAAAGCCCGACGAATAGAAACTTGATCAGAACACTGTTCTTAACTTCGATTGAAATGGGAAAAAATAGAAGACAGTGTTATGAATTTTTTTCATAAACTAGCAATAAACAGACCACCGATCCTTCATGAATGAAAAGCAAATTCATTTCCCGATTTACCAAACCTATCATTTCCAATCGTGCCAGTACCTGAACTTCATCGACGTCCACTTTGAGGAAGACCAGGTTTTCGAATTTCTTGCTCAACTCAGCGAAGATGGGAGCCATTAGTCGGCAAGGGCCGCACCAAGTTGCGGTGAAATCGACGACAACCTAAGAAATAATTGAGATGTCAGAAAACGATTAAGGCTTCATAAATCACAACACTCAGAAGCAATACACTACCACGGAAAAACAGAACAAAAGGGTGGAAAAAGTAAGGGAAGGAAGTGAGGTCACAGAGATAATTACAATTTTACTGGTAGTCTTGGCCTCTTCAATCTTAGCATCCCACTGAGCCGAGTTGTTGATGATAAGAATTTTACCGTGGTCAGCCATATCTGAAGCGGGTTCTGAAGATCCTGCAACACATGAAATCGATTTAGACACATCGATAGATAAAGATAAGACCAACGAGAACCACACTAAAATGCTTCACCGAATAACAAAGAAACAGATACATATATACACTTTTCCTCTACAGCAGCGTTTACTGCTCCACAGGACAATTATCGGTTGCTAAATTAACGCAAAAAAATAATAAAAACGGACCCCCATGCTTCAAAACGACTTTCAAAGCAAAACCCGATTCAAAAAAATGAAAGGATGCTAGACCTATAACCGGTTTCTCTGTTTTCTGGTCGCCAACACGGTCTCTGTTTCTGTGTTCCCTGGAACACAGATTCCCCATTCAAAAGAATCGAAGCGACAACACGAGAGGCTAGTTCCTCTTCCCGAAAACCCCAGACTACGGTGCAATCCCGCTAGCTGAAACAAACTCCCCAAACCCGCAAACTGTAGCGCAAAAACCAACAGGAACCACAAAACACGCGCGAACCGCAGCTTTAGCCTCCTCCAACCTTCGCAATCACACGCATCGATCCAAACCTCAAATCCCTCCAACCGCAGAGCAAAAACACTACTGTACACCAATTGTCCGCTACTCCAACAGTTACAAACAAACTCCGCAACCATAAAAAAAACTATTCACGGCAAACCGCAAGAACGTACCCCAAGAACGCGAAGCAATCAAACCCAACAAAAAATGAACCAGAAAACCGCCGCAACGCCGGCTTCAGCTTGTTACCTTGTGCAGAAAACGCGAGAGAGGGATCGGATCGAGAGAAGAGTTGCGGAAACACGAGTGTGATGTGCAAAGTGGAGACGTTCTGGGGGTTTGTGTAGTGGCGCCCAGGACGACCGGGCAGACCGGTAGCGACCGGAAGTAAGCGGTGGAGAGACACAGTCTTCAAGCTTCTGTGGAGGACATGCGACGGTCTGTAGCAGGTGGTTACCGGACCCTCGTTCATACGGAGGCGTGGGCCGGCGAAGCTTCCTTCAACTTCGGCATAGATCAGCTTCCGTTAACTTCGGCATTGGTGATGGTGCAGGTACGGAGATGGCGCCGCGTGGCGTGCTATTCGTGATCTCCCACGTGTTGCCCCGAGCTCCTTGGTGGTACCGGCCTACCGATTTTTCGAATACGGTACAGACATTTTTGGAGGTACATTTTTGGAGGTACATTTTTGGAGGTATATTTTTGGAGGTACATTTTTGGTACATTTTTGGAGGGGACTCTAGAACCGAGGACCAGGGCTTTTTTTTTTTGGCTTTCTGGTGCCAGATTGCACCAGAAAAAAAAATCTGGCTAAAAAAAGGTTATAAAAAATGCCAAAAAAATTGGATGAAATCGCCAGACAAATCTGAAAATAAAAAAATATTAGATGAAATCGCCTAATTGTGGATGAAAATCATACTATACATCCAATAAGTGGATGAATGTTGCAATTTGGAGCACCACTGTAACATTTTATATCGCCACTATGGCACTTCTTCAAAAATGAAAAAAAAAAAGCTTTGCTGAGGACCTGCCAGTCCTGCCTCAATTTCCATTTATTTTTCGAATGCAGACCTTTTGGGGGGGAGGGATTAACCCCTAAAGGACCGAGGCCTTTTTACTGCCCAAAAAAACTCAAAACTGCCATTTCTATAGCAAAACGTAAAAAAAATTGAAAATTGTTTTTTTTTCACATCTAACCATAGGATCTTACACTTAACTAGGATGACATTGTGTGGAAAAAATTTCAGAATTTTTGACCGCACAGATTGCAAGATATCTGCATTTAAAGTGAAAAAAACAAATTTTTCAGCACATTGCGGGACTAGATTTTTTGACTTTAAACATTTTTAACTTAAAATTTTTGCACTACAGAGTTTTGAGCTTTAAATCTTTATAGTGGAGAATTGAGTTGAGAGTCTAGGAAAAATAAAAAAAATAAAAAAAGCTTAATTATCATTCTTAAAAAAATTGTTAAATAGAAGTAGGTACAAGATAGAAGGAAAATCTAAAATATTAATATCTCTTAGATGGAATTAAAATATACTAATCCCAATGGTGAGATTGATCTAGAATGTAAACTAAATCATGCAAAAAAAAAAATTTGAAAAATTTGAAAAATTTCATTCAAAAATAAATCCTACAAGTTATTTTTTTCAAGAAGATGCTCTAACTGCCCGAAAAACAAGAATGTCCATAACTTTCTCATAACATATCCAAATGAAATGAATCAAAGCTTTCCAGATAGACAAAAAAATAATCTATCAGAAAAAAAAATATTAAAAAAAAAATTCAAAATTTTGTCCATTTTTTTTTTGCTGCCCGGGCTGCCCGCTGTCCCCTGTTTTGAGCTTATTTGGTCATAACTTTTTTTCCCAGGCACCGATTGTGAAAAAAATTATATTCCCACAAAGCTTATCAGTTTTTTTATCTCCAAAAAAAGTTTCAAAAAATCACATGAAAATTTCAGCCCTTAGGTACCTGCCCGAAAACACATTTGTCCCCCGAAGGGACAACGGTCCTTTAGGGGTTAAGGTAGGAGGTCCTTAAATAGACCGGCAGGGTTCTAACGTGTTCCCTATCTAGGAAAGAGTGACATGTTGCTTGAAATATCTATGATAGTCATGGATGAGGTAGGTAGGCTTAAATGGTCCATTCATGGACCTTTTACTTTAACCCCTAAATGTAAAAACTGCGTTTTTTGGCAACATAGTGATTTTGGGCAGCTCACTACGAGTGGAGTTTTTATTTTTTTTCTTTGAAAATTTTACACAACATGTGCCCGAGGAGTATCTTTAAGGCCCAACAATTTTCATACCTTTTGACTTCATGGTTAAAAAGTTATTGCATGATATGTGATTTTCATTGCTCGGCGGGCAGCCCGGGCAGCTCAGAAAACTTCTTTAAATAATTTCAAAAAAAAAAAAAAAAATTGAAATTGGTTCTTTAGATTTATATAGAAGTGTGAAGCTTTGAATCATTCAATTTGGATCAATGAGTCAAAAGTTATGAAGAGTTGAAGTTTGCGGGTAGGTATGATATTGAGAGACTCCATACCTACCCACAAACTTCAACTCTTCATAACTTTTGACTCATTGATCCAAATTGAATGATTCAAAGCTTCACACTTCTATATAAATCTAAAGAACCAATTTCAATTTCAATTTTTTTTTTTTGAAATTATTTAAAGAAGTTTTCTGAGCTGCCCGGGCTGCCCGCCGAGCAATGAAAATCACATATCATGCAATAACTTTTTAACCATGAAGTCAAAAGGTATGAAAATTGTTGGGCCTTAAAGATACTCCTCGGGCACATGTTGTGTAAAATTTTCAAAGAAAAAAAATAAAAACTCCATTCGTAGTGAGCTGCCCAAAATTGCTATGTTGCCAAAAAACGCAGCTTGGTCCTTTAGGGGTTAAAGCATCTCCTGCAACCCTATAGGTATCTTAGCTCCTTGATTCGAGATCTGTCCAATGTAGAGGGGATGGCCACTTGTATCCCCAAGTATACAACTCCCCAAAATATACTCCCAACCAATCACAAGTCACACAACTCCCCAAAATACACTCCCAACCAGTCACAAGTCACAAAACTTGCATTTATTACAACGACTTGCTAATCCCAAGAGAATTTGTAGCGTGTAGAGGGGGTAGTGATTCCTTCAGAATTGGCTTATTTAACCCCTAAAGGACCGAGGCCTTTTTTCTGCCAAAAAAAACTGAAAACTGCCATTTCTATAGCAAAGAGTAAAAAAATTTGAAAAATGTTTTTTTTTTCACATCCAACCGTAGGATCTTACACCTAACTAGTATAAGAATGTGTGGAATTTTTTTTAGAATTTTTGACCACACAAATTACAAGATATTTGCATTTAAAGTGAAAAAAACAAGTTTTGCAGCACATTGCGAGACTGGATTTTTTGACTTTAAACATTTTTAACTTAAAATTTTTGCACTATAGAGTTTTGAGGTTTTAATTGTTATAGTGGAAAATTGAGTTGAGAGTCTAGAAAAAAAAATTCAAAAAGAACTTAATTATCATTCTTAAAAAAATTGTTAAATAGATGTAGGTACAAGCTAGAAGGAAAATCTAAAAAATTCATATCTTTTAGATGGAATTAAAATGCACTAATCCCAATGGTGAGATTGTTCTAGAAAGTAAACTAGACCATGCAAAAAAAATTTGAAAAATTTGAAAAATTTCATTCAAAAATGAATCCTAAATTTATTTTTTTCAAGTAGATGCTTTAACTGCCCGAAAAACAAGAATGTCCATAACTTTCTCATAACATATCCAAATGAAATGAATCAAAGCTTTCTAGATAGCCAAAAATATAATCTATGAGAAAAAAATATTTTAAAAAAAATTCAAATTTTTGTCCGTTTTTTTTTTGTTGCCCGAGCTGCCCTCCATCCCCTGTTTTGAGCTTATATGGTCATAAATTTTTTCCCGGGCACCGATTGTGAAAAAAATTATATTACCTTGAAGCTAATCAGCTTTTCTACCTCCAAAAAAAGTTTCAAAAAATCAGGAGAAAATTTCAGCCCTTAGGTACCTGCCCAAAAACGCATTTGTTCCCTGTAGGGACAATGGTCTTTTAGGGGTTAAGAGAGGAAAGAGAAGGCCGAGTTTGACATATGCTAGAATTGATTGCTTTTCATCCAAATATTAGAGGGGAGGGGATATTTTGAAGGCAGTAGGAGATGCTCTTAGAAGTCATAACATCTAAAGTAGACAAGCGGCAATTACCACTCTGATTACGATGGAAACACCAAAATCCGTCAAAATAAGCAATTCAACATAGTTGGAAGCACCTTTTCCTAAAATCAATTTTTTGTAGTATTAGCAATTGAAAATCATGAATTTTCAAAAACAAATTATATTTTATGGATATGGCATGTAATTTCTATGAATTTTTGAAGTGGTAACTCCCTAGGCCACTGAAACTATTACATAGGTGGTCTTGAAACTGAAATCTAAAAACATTAGCTATAAACTAATTACAGGTAAGAAAAGGGACAATTTTATGATACTTTTCAAGTACACTTTAATGGAAGTCTAAGGATACTTTAAGAGAAATCTACGGTGCATATATGGATATAGGGACGTTTTTGGGTGTTTCTACTTTAGCAATCTGAATAACTTGGGACCAACTCTAAGGAGGGCTCATATTTTTCAAAAGAGTGTGCTTGTTTCACGAATCAAACTCAAATGGAATTATAATTTTTTGATTAACATTGTAATTTATGTGAATTTCTAAAGTAGTTTGCCTTGAAATTACAAAACTGCTCATAGAAATAAGTTGTAAGCATCCTATAAACACCCCATAACCGCCTTTCCATGTTTGTAATGGTACATAAATATTCGCCATTAAAGGATTGACACATAACCATTTGTTCGCATTAATGCATTGATTTTGTTAATTAGAAAATGAACAAATTTGAATGAGTTTTGGGGCAAAATCGGGGCAAAAAATAGGATGATAGAATTAAATAATTGGCGAAAATGGTCTGATCTACCTTAAACTTACTCTAAGGCAACTACAGTTTTATTGTTTACCACCCAAGCTTGGACCTAGAGAAGTGCTAGGTCGAGCTTGATGCCATTTGCTGAGTTCTCAAGTTCAGAATTTTGAAATCACTACACTAAGGTAATCACATCTAAAAGTGTACAAATAAGCTCCTAGGCTTAACCGATATGTTTTAAAAAGTAAACAACAATTTTTGCACATTGGTGAAGAACTATGAATTAAATGCAAGTGGTTCCATAATTTTTGTAAGCATTGTGAATTAATTAAAAATTTCAAAGATGCAAGATGTAGGAGGCTAAAAGTGTCATGTAGGTGATGCCAAAATCCATTTGATGCACATTAAAAATGATTGTAGTATCAAAATATATTATAAAGAAGAACTTAAAATCAAAGAAATTAAAGTGTATCCAAAATCAACCACTTTCTAAGGTTGCCCCCTCCATAGTACTATAAGTAGAGCCATTCACTATCCAAATGATCTCCAACTCCACTTTATACTTGTCCTTCTAATGCTCACCATCTTGAGTATCCTCCTTGTTAAGTTTCCCTTCAAAAGTAGAGCATAATTTTGAAGAGTGGTTGACATTAGGTGTAGTAACCTTATTGCAAGTTGTGTACTCATATTACCTACAACAAGGTAGGCACGCCAAATGTGCCACTGACCTTAACCCCTACAGGACCAAGACCTTTTTCCTGCCAAAAAACACTCAAAGCTGCCATTTCTATAGCAAAAAGT
Organism: Pseudisothecium myosuroides; assembly: GCA_951799445.1. Lineage (NCBI taxonomy): Eukaryota > Viridiplantae > Streptophyta > Bryopsida > Hypnales > Lembophyllaceae > Pseudisothecium > Pseudisothecium myosuroides. Next base: position 3,893,499 of record OX637288.1, on the reverse strand, counting down.
AAAAAAAATTGAAAAATGTTTATTTTCCAAATCTAATTGTATGATCTTACACCTAACTAGTATGAGAGTGTGTGGAAAAAATTTCAAAATTTTTGACCGCACAGATTGCAAGATATCTACGTCAAAAGTGGAAAAAACAAGTATTTCAGCACAATTGTTCAATTTTTTGCATTGTTCAATTTTTTGTGACTTTTTTTGTGCTACTTAGGATGGCATAAATTTTGCTCTCAAGTATTAGTTGAAATATAAATTATATTCCTAGAAAGCTAACGTGATTTCCTATCTTCAAAAAAGTTTCACAATCACATCAAAAATTGAGGTCAAATAAGCCTAACCAAAATTCCAAGACCCTCCCTAGGGGACTTTGGAATTTTAGGGGTTAACCCCTTAAAAATCTAGTAATCATTGAACGACCAATTGGAAATTCATGTAGGTACATTTGAAGTCAAATTTGAATGGACTTCTCGAGGGGTGCAGTCTTTGAAAAAAATAAGGATATAGGTGCAAACACTAGGTATTTTATAGGGGGGTATTATTTTTTGTCTATTGTTTATTTTGCACCCTATCATTATGTAATTTTCTAGTATAGTTCATTAACCCCTAAAGGACCAAGGCTTTTTTTCTGCCAAAAAACACTCAAAATTGCCATTTCTATAGCAAAAAGTAAAAAAAATTGAAAATTGTTTTTTTTCCACATCTAACCATAGGATCTGACACCTAACTCGTATGAGAGTGTGTGGAAAAAATTTCAGAATTTTTGACCGCACAGATTGCAAGATATTTGCGTTTAAATTGAAAAAAACAAGTTTTTCAGCACATTGCGGGACTGGATTTTTTTACTTTGAACATTTTTAACTTAAAATTTTTGCACTACAGCGTTTTGAGCTTTAAATCTTTATAGTGGAGAATTGAGTTGAGAGTCTAGGAAAAAAAACAAAATTAAAAAAAAACTTAATTATCATTCTTAAAAAAATTGTTAAGTAGAAGTAGGTATGAGATAGAAGGAAAATCTAAAATATTCATATATTTTAAATGGAATTAAATTGCACTAATCCCAATGGTGAGATTGTTCAAGCAAATAATATAAACCACGCAAAAAAAAATTTGAAAAATATGAAAAATTGCATTCAGAAATGAATGCTACAAGTTATTTTTTTCAAGAAGATGCTCTAACTGCCCGAAAAACAAGAATGTTCATAACTTTCTCATAACATATCCAAATGAAATGAATCAAAGCTTTCCAGATAGGCAAAAATATAATCTATGAGAAAAAAATATTAAAAAAAAAAATTCAAATTTTTGTCCATTTTTTTTTTGCTGCCCGAGCTGCCCCGCGTCCCCTGTTTTGAGCTTATTTGGTCATAACTTTTGTTCCCGGGCACCAATTGTGAAAAAAGTTATATTCCCACAAAGTTCATCAGTTTTTCTATCTCCAAAAAAAGTTTCAAAAAATCACGACAAAATTTCAGCCCATAGGTACCTGCCCGAAAACACATTTGTCCCCCGAAGGGACAATGGTCCTTTAGGGGTTAAAGGAGGGGCACACATTATTTGTAATTCCCAATTGCAATGAATATATCATATGCTGTATTAGTTCAAATTTTTTATACTATTTACAATTATAGAGTTTGGTGTAGAATTTAGGGTTTACAATTAGGGGGCTTTTTAACCCCTTAAAGCTCCGACATCAAGAAATTCATATTTAATTCTACAAAGTTTCTAAAAAACATAAACGACTTGGATTAGATGCCAATTCCATTTGTCTCTCAAGGAAAAGTAATTGAAAAATATTTCAAGAAGATTATCATCACCGACCTTGGCAATTTTGTAAACCTAATAAATTTTGAAATGTATTTGCTCAGATTAGTGGATCAACTATGATATTGGATGCAAAACAATGCTTTTGTTTCTATATGAAGTTTGTTGAGGTTGACAAAATTTTCTTGTCATCGCCACAAACTACAGACATTCTAAACCTATAACTTCAGTTTGTGAGTAATTTCTCATTCACAGATTTTTATTTTTTTTAAAACAAATGAAATAGAACTTCATTGCAAAAGGAAGAAAACAAAACCTCCAACCACAAGTGGCCTAGCCTCATTCACAGATTTTCAATAGGAAAATTAGTATTCATCTAAAGTGCAAATATTTGCAGCTTAAAAATCAAAATCAAAATCCGGTCACTACAAGAGAAAGGGGTGTTTTAAGTGAGTTTTTAAATATAGTCCTAGACATAAGATTATAAATAATGACCTTTAAGGAGATTTTCAGCAAAATTTTACCCTAAACATATGCGTTATAAGTAAAAAATTTCTGAATTTTTCCTTAAAGGTCATTACTTAAAATCTTATGTCTAGGACTATACTTAAAAACTCACTTAAAACACCCCTTTCTCTTGTAGTGGGTTCATTTGTGTCAAAAAAATAAATTCAGAATCCAACCGTAAGCTATGACATTAACTGGATTGTAAACTCAGTTAGTCAACCTTTCCTTTTTGATAATAAGTTGAGCTTATTACTTTAAGAGAAATGCATTTTTGAATGCACTCTAGTAGCGGTATGTGTTCAGAATTTATTACCGAGGCACATGGTATTATAACCATAGACTGCATGTTAATTCCATACTCAACTGCAATCTTATTTTATTCTCAGACTAAGACTGCTATGTAAATTAGATTATGATCAGAGGGTAAAGAATCTAGAACAAAAAGACAATGTAGTGTAAATGTGGGGTTGAATGTCAGACCTAAATCCATAATTAAGATTTATGTCCCACAAAATTAATATAAAAGGGAGTATCTTAAGTCTACTTGTTTGCTAGTGGAACCTATTATTCAACACCCTATGATATTTAGAAGACATCCAATGCTATTTTATATACACTATAGTATATCATTAGATGAGATTTCAGCCTCCTGGAGGGCTGCGTGTTCCCAGCTGTGGGAACTGCCGAATTCAAGGCCGCGGCAGCTCGTTGACGTGGCCGAGCAACTACCACGTTGGAAAAAAAAAAATTAAATTTTTTTTTTCTGTTTTTTTTTTCATTTCAAGACGAAATTTTTTTTTTTTGAAATTTTTTTGAAATTTTTTTATCGGGAACAGCCGTTCCCTGAAACTGCGGGGGAGACCAGCGTTGGGAACGGGCCTGAAACGGCCCTCCCGACCCCCCAAAAAACATCTAATGTAAAATCAAATTCTGATTTTTAGCTCCAATGTATATTTGGCCTCCTATCATTTGTTCGCACGTAGTTTGCTACTTCTACCGCTTATTGCACCCCCCAAGATGGATTTTTTCAAAATTTGACACAAAATAGGCACTAGCGTAACCTTTGGGGGAAAAAAATCCACCCGGATTGGGGACATGATTCAAAAAACCCTCAACAACTAAGAACAAACAATATGTCCTCTTCAAATTTTTAATGGCAAATTCTTAGTAGGGTGCAACAAATCTCAATATTTTGTAAAGTATGATTTTGTAGAGTAACAAGTTGACATAGTTGTTGCATTTTTCGATTCTCATAATTTCAATGTCAGAAGTATTCATTAGAAGAAATTCGGGGGCAAAAAGAGACTACGAGTTATCGGGCCCTGGGAACTTTGGGAACGCCCTGGGAGCAGTAATCTGATATGGCCAAGACTGTGCCAGGTTAGAAAATAATAAAAGATTAATTTTTTAATAATTAAAAAATATAATATTATATATTTTTTAAATATTTTAATAAATTTTTAGTTTATTTTTATTTTTTAATTATTTTTAGATTCTAACTGTTTTTAGCTGCGGAAACAACCCTGAAACGGCCCTTTGCATCCCTCAAATTTTTCTAGTGTAGAAATTTATTTAGAAAATATAGTCTAATAGAAAAAGGATGTAGATACAATCTTTTTTCCAATGAAAGGAACAATAGTGGGATGGAAAAAACTATTCTTTTTCTTACATTTTGAGTCTTTAGTTTGTACAAACAAATTGGAGAAAAAATTTCAAATTTTTATTTTTAGAAATTTTAAAAACACAAGGTTCAATCTGGCATGATTAAGAATACATAATGATGTTCCAAACAATATGCTAAAAATATTCATTGCTAAATTTCAAAAATTGTTATATATATTATTTTTTTTAAATTTTGTAGGATCCAATTTGGTTAGGTTTGGCTTTCTACGTCTTTGGATTGAAAATTTGTATAAATTTGAGAGATTTTTTTTTTTTTTCTAAAAAAAATACAACATTTGCCTTAAATTCCAATACAATTTTCTTGGTGTGTGTGTGTGGTAAAAAATCATTATTCACCTTCTCATAGTTTTTCTTCTCCAAAATTACTTTCTTTGCCTATAAAGTTGATCATCCAAAATTGTTATAATCTAAAAATCTAATAGTCAATATTTTCCACAATAAATTCTATGCATACCTAACAAGTAGTTGTAATTACTTTTGTACAAATAAAATTAAAAATTTCAAGCACATCCATGTGCAAAAAAATATCAAAGCAGAACGATTCATTGAAAACCTCCATTGTCAAAAATTGTTAGGCCTTAAGGAGTTAAGAGTTCTAAAACATGGTGGTTTAATAGGTAAAACTACACATGTGGGCTTAACGAGCAACAACTATGTGTGAAGGAGGGGACCTAAAACCAATAAAAGAGCAACTCTATTAGAATCATTCGGGGGTCTTCAGTGAGAGCCTTGGAGGGGGTTCTTAGGGGAATCTTAGTGGGGGGTGGGGAGAAAGGAATAAACAAAAAGAACCATAGTGGAGAAAGCAAAACAGGGAAAATGACTTTGGGTAGAATATGGAGGGAAAATGAGGTCTAAAATTTGAGCAATTGGTGCTTCTATTTTCAACACATTTGTGACCAATTCAGTTCTCACTTGAGTTTCTAATGGTGACTATGTCAAGGACGAGTGGGGCTATAAAGGAATAACATCCAAACATCTCAAGTTCAATTTGAGTATACTATTCATATGCGTGAAGTTGATGTGGCAAACCATTTGCGCCCTTCATATTGCTCTCAAAATTGTTCTCATAAATGGTGGCATCTTGCATTTTTCTTTCTATTGGACATGTCTATTGTAAACATTTATGCCTTGTAAATTAATAAATGCAATAGGGGTGAGAATCCCAAGAGACCAATGATCCAATTGCAATTTCTTATGAAATTATGTGATCATTTTCTCTATGATTGGGATGGAAGAAATGTTCAAGAAGTAAGTAAAGGATATCGTTTTCCATCATCTTCAAATTTGGAGGGCTATGTGTGGTCTGCATACCTGTGCTAGGAGGCTATAGACTGCTTATTGCAATTGCAATGGAAAGTACATGTGAACATGTGTAAGGGATGTTTTGAATAATATCACAACTCTCTTGTACACAAAGAACGGTGAGATATAAGTTTCTAAAACAATATTCCACTCATTTTATAATTTAGTGAAGTTATTGCCCAAACAATTTAAGTTTGTATTGAAAGCTAGATGTTGTATAATTATATCTTTCAGGAGAGGTCCACAACAATGTAGGGGAGGCAACCCATTCTTGATCACCCCCCCATTGTGGCAATGCAGGGTGTTCTACTTCCGTGTATGTCCAAAGAAATAAATGACCAATTCTGACTATTAATGATTGGTCAACAATTAACCATCACATGAATGAAGCATTGTCCATTTTGTTTCCAGCGCTTGGTCAGAATTGGGGAAACCATCTCACCAAGAAAGAACTTGGTCTACCGCTAAAAAATTCATGGTAATTCCATTTTGCGATACAAAAATCTGGAAAATAATGGAAAGCTTCCATTGTCTATTTCTGCACACTAATAAATTGACCGTGCCCTCTAGATACATGGAAATGCTTATTTGATCGAAAATGGATTGCTTCCCCTATATTTTGTTCACAACTAACAAAATAGGATTGTGTTGTAGACCGAAGACATGTGTATGTTGGAAGGGCAAACAATTTTTGATTTGTAGCATGGCATTCAATTTGAAGAAGCCATAAAAAATGTAGCACTATAGACTATAGAAAGGGAAATACACCTTCAGAAGTCTACAACTCTACATGGTTATTTTTTTGTTATAAAAAAACTAGGATTTGTAGAAGGTTTTGGAAACCATAGTTTTATTGTTAGGATTTTCCTAAAGAATTTGATACATAAGAAATTGTCAAAAATTGGTTATTATATTTTTAGATTTATAGACATCTTTGTATTGTAGGGTAATTTAGAGTAAGCTAAACTTTATATTTGCTTCTAAATTTTTTAATAAGTTGACCTAATAAAATATACAACTCAATTGTGGAGAGACTGAAATTCATTCAGAGTGAAAATTTTACTCCAAGAGGTCTCAAAGTCTATTGTCCCTATAGGATAGGGATGAATAAAAAAAAATTCACAAACTTCAAATGATATAAATTTTCAATTTAACCAATTTTTTTGAATTTTTCCACACATGGATGTAGTAGTTGAATACGATTTTTGTACAGTTAAAGAGTTCCAAAAAAGAGTTTTTATTTCCAATTTTGGTCACCAAAGCAAAACATGGCAACTTTTTTGACAATTTTTCTTTAAAACACCTCTACACAAAATAGCGAAATTAGGTTGCCTTGACAATTAGGTTGCCTTATATCAAGAAAGTTACTTCACAAGCCACCAGAGTTAACAAATATTTTTAAGAATATTTCCATTTGTACACATGGAGGTTCATGAGTCTCAATTACAACAATATCTAATTCAAAAGTAGTGTACTTTTGTACAAAAATTGAAAATATTTATATAGTGTCAAATGCCGAGAAATTAGTGTTGGGCAACCTAATTTCACTATTTTGTGTAGGTAGTTCTATACTTCTATTGGGATGAAATGGTCAAACAAGTCTTTTTTCCATATTGAAGAATGGATGTTCTTCAAAATGACTAGTATGCCAGTATCGTTGCTATAGTGAAAATAAACAATAAAAGTCATTTTCTAATTTTTTAATTTGTAAAAACTTTGAAATTTAATAACTTTCACACTGTAGATTTGAACAAGGGCTTTTTTTCTGGCAAAATTTTGCCAGATTTTGCCAAATCTGGCCACTGCGGCTCTGTCCCTCCAAAAATTGGCCTATGCAGTGAAGCCACAAGGAGGGACACGGGTCCAAAAAAAAAGCCCTGATTTGAACCTTATGAAACAAAGCCCATGAACTCTTTCTTACCGAGAGCTTTTTGACAGTACCAAGAACGTGACCGGGGAACTCACGGTCTGAGAGATCTCACCATATCAAACAAACAAAACAACCAAATAACCTATTTTAATGGTATTCTTCAAAATGATCTTCATCTAAATTAGTGTACCCTCTACCGTTGCCATAGCCAAAATGTAATTAAAAGTAATCTAGTAATTTTTAGAAACAAAAAATAAATAAAAAATTGATAACTTTCGCATAGTAGCTTCAAACGTCATGAACCAAGCCCATGCACGCCTCCTCGCCAAGGGCTTTCCGACGGTACCAAGCGCACCACCGGGGGACACACAGTCCAGGAGATCTCAACGTAACAAACAAACAAACAGCCAAACCTAAGGTATGGATTTGTGAGTGCAACTTTATTAATGTGAAATCCATATCATTAAGTTCAGTTCAGTTGTTATATATATATATATATATATATATATATATATATATATATATATATATATATATATATATATATATATATAACTTAGTTTATTAAAAAATGGTACACCAATAAAGTGAATTTCAAAACTTTGAGTTTTGTTTTGTTAAACCTCGGGGGGGAGACCATTGGTGCAATAGAAAATGGCGTGAGATAAAAAAATAGGGTCAATTTAATTTGTTGAAGGAAAAATTTATACTTTTGGTAGATCTACCATAGCATTGGTAATATGTGCTTAGTGCATTTATAAAAAAAATGGGGTATAGAAAAAAGCCTTCATTTTTTAGTATAGTAGAAAGAAATAGGGTGTCAAACATTAGATACCCCTGAAATTCCTTAGTAGGTTCAGTTTTCTAATTAATGGTTTGAGGGCTTGGATGGGTGAGCTGTCCAAAATTTGAACTAACTTTTAATTAAGCTCTTTCACATAACTTAATTTGGTGGTTTAAGTGGAAAACAACTTAAACATTTAAGGGGTTGAATTAGTGAATTGTCCTAAATTTGAATTAACTTTTAATTAAGTGCTTTAACTTAACTTAATTTGGTGGTTTAGATAGGAAACTGCTTGAACATTTGGAGGATTGGATGGGTGAGCTGTCTTGAACTTGAATTAATTTCTAATTAAGCACTTGAATTAACTTAATTTGGTGGTTTAGGTGGGAAACAACTCTAGTTCAAGCTGGGAGTTTCAATGGTACATTACTAGTATTGTGTGTTGCATTGGTGCTACTTCCAATGTTATGGAAAACTTTTTGCTCGCATTATTGCTTTTGCAATGTGTTCACATTCCTTTCGGTATTCCATAATTTTAAAATGTAGAAAAAAATAGGGTGCCAAAAAATATACTCTCCACCCATTTATAAAAAAAATAGGATGCTCATAAATACATGCCGGTAGCTTTTTATCTACCAATAGGGAGGAAAAAAAAGATGGGGAGGAGATAAATACCCCCCCATTAAATACCCCATTATCATACGTGGTTACTAAAATTTTAGGGGTGTGACCCCCCCGAGTGTTAAACTTGATTTTGAACTTCAATATGATTGCTTTTGAGCATAACTAATAAAATGAAGCTTCAAGCTTTTGAAGTCTAACAACTATATCTCCTCTACTCAATTTTTTTTTTAAATCCTAAAAATGAGCATTATTCCATATATAGAGTGACAAGGAATAAATATATAAGGATCTATAATCATATTTCTATATTTCTATATATAGAATGACATGGAAAATTTCTTCATATTATAATGCTCTATATAATAATTTTAGTAGAAATGGGATCTTGAAGCACTAAGCTCTCACACAATTTGTAGCTTAGGGTCTAGTGTCACATTTTTATTACTGTAGTGTGCTAGTATTACAAGAAATTGAGGTTTTCTAAGCATGTTTAGTATGCGACATGAATTTTCTTCAATTTTACTTCAAAATTTCATGGTAATTTAAATTTTTACCAAAAAAATAAAAAACTTTATGACATATATAAGGCACATGATTTCATCTTCAAAATACAAAATAGAGGATGCAAGGGATTTTTGAGGTTTGACCACGGTTACAGACTCCATCCGTTCAAGATTAATACAAGTTTGTAAGTGGTATTGTTGCTTAGAGCATCTCCACCAAGAGAGTGCAGAATCGGCCTAGTTTGGAGAACTTGATATGTCCATGTGAGCTTGAAGGCCCCGCCTCTTAACTGGGTCCCCACTAGTAGCTACACAATCTCAAGTTCCAAGACAAAAAAGCTAGAGACATAGTGACATGGTTTATATCCTAGTTTGTCTCTACTTGTGCTCCTGAAGCAAATTAGGAGCTCTTTTCCTAGTCTTTAGTGAACTTTGCCATAGGAAATAATGCTCCTCTTCATATGCAATATTAGATGTAGCCCAAGTGTGGCATAGATCAAACGTGCAGGGCTTTGCAGCTTGAAGTGTGAAGACAAAATTTTGTTGTGCTTTGTATCGAAAAACGCCCCAAGTCTCTAATTGGTGGGACGAAAGAACTCACCCAGATGCAACAAACCTCTTGCCGGTCAGTATGAGTTTGCACTCAGATGGAGATGCTTTCATCTAGTTTCATTGGAGACAATTGTGGGACATAAGGTATAATAGTCCAATGCTGTAAGTTATCCAATTCTGACATCTTTAGAACCCTCCCATTTGTGTCAATCACCCACCATGATCCATTACTACAATCTTAGTGACCCTTTAGCATCATGACAATGCACTGGGGGAGGGGACACGTCACCATGTGGTTTAGCATGGGTCTACTCATGCTTTACCAATTTTGTCCTGACAAACTTTGAAAAATCATAGAAAACTCATTTCTTGTCGGAATGTCTTGATTCTACTTGCAAATGGCTTCTCTCAAACTTTTCAAACTCCGATAAGGATGTGAGTTGACAAATAGCTTCTCGAAGGTACCTAGATAACAAATCTAGATGGTAACTTATTCAGCTAATCTATGGTGCATAGACTCTTCAGGTACGTCAATCATTTCATTATTAATAGTAAAATGGTTGGAGACTTGGAGTTTCTTCTCTCTTTTGCTGCGGGGAGAACTGTCTGTCAAATAGAACAAACTTGCATAACTAGTACTGTTTACTATTGGTGCCCCCAAAGAAAGCTTACAAAAATCACCGGTTGATATTACTTGGTGGTAGTCCATTACTTTCTTGCCAGTTTGCAGTGTAAGGTAGGAGGCTCATAAACCGACCATCTAAGGGCTGGCCGGCCTTTTTCATATATTTCCTTGGACGGGAATATTTTTAGCTCATTTTTCAGACATAGAGAAGTTGATGAGGAATCTAACCCAAGTCATTTCGTATTTTTCCGAGCATTTTTGAATTACTTATGAATTTTCAAACAAGTTGGGTCTTAGGTCCCTATTTGTGACCCTAGGTCTTTCATAAATGGTTCACTTGCAATTCTAAATAAAAATGGGGAAAGCAAACAGAGTGATTGGCTCTTGTAATTAATAAGTCTTTTTTCCTTGGTTCATTCAATGACTATAGTAGTCAATTTCAGAACCAACTCATGTCCATTTCACAGCCACTTATAGGAGCGGTTCTTAATGCCCGAACTGTTTTCGAGCCTTCTACCTTACCTTGAATGCTATCACAAAAGCAGCCATCGCCACATCCACAGATCTTTTCCTGTACTTGCAAGTTGCAACACACTGGTAAGGTAGGTACACCCAAATGTGCCACTGACCTTAAACCGCCATCTTCACTCTGTGTACATTTTCAAAATCAATTCTGTACCTATGTGGAAGAAACGCTTTTAGAACCAAACTTTGTTCCTTAATGACTTTTGCATACAATATCAAAATGCCACGTTCTCTGGTGCATTGGAACCTCCTTTCACTTGCCAACAAGAACATATGAAAATCTGACCAGTCTAATAATAGTAACTAGGCTCAGTAGCAAAAACTGGCGGTTTTGGATGTACCCACCTTAATCTTAGGGTCCATTCCCACCTGGCGTTTGCAAACTGCAGGTGTTACAAGATAAAACCTGCGTATAAGAAGGAAATAATTTTTTTTAATGAGACTTCAGGTTTGGAACAGTTGTAATTGTTTTTTTTAATTAGGTGCAGTTTTCACAGGGCTTGTAAGTTACTTTCTTCAGCCTTTCTAACGGACCTCAAGCCCCTTGCACATCCATTTACCGTAGCTAGAGGTAACACTTGACAAAAATTAATCAAAGTTTCAAACTCTGAAATTTTGAAAATTAACAAGACACTTTGCCCAATCAAAGAAAAATTGATTGTAAAGAAAATCCAAATATTGGAAAAAGATTTTTGTACAAATCAATGTCAACCCATGTTCACTTAACAATGGGTGGAGAGATTATTTTTATAATGAAATCCATTGTCCATCATGAATCCTCAAAAGGTAATGGACAATGTAAAGATGAGAGCTTGACCATTCATTGTCAAAACACAAAAGTTGTGTTTAACCCCTAAAGGTCAGAGACTATGTTTTCACCAAAACCGCTCCAAAACTGCCATTTCTAATACAAGTACCAAACTTTAGAAAAAAAACATTTTTGGACACATGTAACTGTAAGATCTTATAGAACACTGGTTTGAGAAGATGTGGAAAAAATTTCAGAATTTTCCACAATGTGGATTGGAAGATATTAGTGTTTGAATTGACAAAAACTCTTTTTTTGTCCCTGCAAAAATCCGGGCAGCTGCACTTCACAAGGTCACATTTGTATGAAAAAATGCCTAAAATGGTGGTTACTCTTTGGATTCATTCTCCTAAGCAAGTTGGCTACATGCTTGAAAAATTTCAGATCATTTGAAACTGCACAACATATAGGAAAAAAATAGTAAGTAGAAAGAAGTAGAGAATGATTCAAAACACTAAATTGTTAAGAATTTATTTATGGAATTGAAAAATGCCAATCCCAACGGTTGTAATGTTGTAATAAATAATCTACATCCAATGTTTTTATTTTTTTTCAAAAATATTGAAAATTGAGTGAAATAAAGGACTTCAAAGTTTATTTTAGAGTAGAGATTCCATAACTACCCTCAAACTAAGAATCCTCATAACTTTTGACTCATTAATCCAAATGGAATGATTTAAAGCTTTTCACGTACATATAAATCTAAAGAATCAATTTAAAATTTTTATTTTAAAAAAAAATGTTTTTTAAAGAATTTTTTTGAGCTGCCCGGGCTGCCCACCATACACCAAAAATTACGTATCTTATAATAACTTTTTAACCATGTAGTCAAAAGTTATGAAAATTTTTGGGCCTTAAAGCTACTCCTTGGGCACATCTTTTGTGAAAATTTCAAAGCAAAAAAAATAAAAACTCCACTTGTAATGAGCTGCCCAAAATCGCTATGTTGTCAAAAAACGGGGTTTGGACTTTTAGGGGTTAATGTAGAACTTTAGACCTCATTTATGCATAGTATAATTACTTTTTCCAAGAAACTTTGAACTAAGAAACATTGGAAAATCAAGCTACCTTTCATCTTCAAAAATCCAATTGAGATTTCAAGTCTCCATTCAAAAGTTAGGGACAACATTCAGCGAGGATGTTTGAAAATATAAAAAAACAGTGTCCCTCCCAATCCCTCTCCGAATTTTGTTCATAACTTTTGATTGGAGGCTTGAAATCTCAAACGGATTTTTGGAGATGAAAGTTAGCTTGATGTAACAACTTTTCTCAGTTTCGAGTTTCTTAAAAAAAAATTCTACTATGCATAAATGAGGTCTGAAGTTCTTATTTTAACACAATTCCTGCTTTTAACTAAACTAGGTATGAGTGGTTGATCTTCTACTAATCCTAATTTACATATCCCACATGGATTGTTCTACCTCCCATCACCTCACTTGTATAAAGAGATTGCCTATACATTTTCCTACACTCACATCAATAGTGACTTTCAAATTAGTTTGAGGTGGTTGTTGAAAACTACTTTAATTTTTTTGAGTTTCTCACATCAAATTCCACTAATTTTTGCCTTTAGTAGTCACTGCTCTTATACAATGGGTTGTCCAAAGCTCCATTATATAAGAGCAGTTGAAAAATGTTGAAATCTTCATTTGTAGAAGATAGCTAAGACTTTACTATGGAGTATTTTTGCAGTGGTAAGCCAACAAAAAAAATGATTAATGGTTGTAGGAACACTGTCAAGTCCATGCAACCTTGGTTGCCATGTAGGTTTGGTGGATAGCTAAGCACTTAGGTGAGAATGCACTACAATTTACAGTTCATTTAATACCTTTACATTGCCCCCTTAAGGCCAGGTATGAACATACCTTTATTAAGGTAGGTGGCTCAAAAAGCGCCCCTCTCCTTCAAACAGTCTTATAGGGAGCTCTGAAATGGGAAGTAAGTGGTTCTAAAATGGATTGCCAACAATATGAGAGCATAATTAATCCCTTAAGGACCATGAGTGCAGATTTTGAACAATGAATGAATGTAAACATGGCCCAAACTCACCGAAATGCGTTTTTTCATCCATAAATTTTTTTCGAAGACTCTTATATTAGTTCTTTAATATTTGTAGGGTTCAGATTATGAAGATTTTGTTTTGCAAATATTCTATAATTCAAAAGGTATCGGGAGGTCTAGCCTCAAGAAAGTAACTTTTTCAGTTCAAAAAATGACCCTTCAAAAATTACTTGAATAAAAAAATCAAATAAAAATCTTCAAAAATTACTATAATTAGAAATCAATATTTTGAACTTATAGAAAAAAAAATCTTTTAAAAATCATAAATATTCAATCTACAATTGATTTTAGAAGGAATTTCCAATTTCTGGCTTCAAATTTTATTGAAAAATATTGGTATGTATTTTTGTTGATCACTTGATCTAACCGTATGGATGTGATCTATAAATAGAATTTTACAACTATTGTGTGAGAGTCATCATTAAAATATTCTTCTAAGTTGCATTTTATAATAGATCTTCACAATTTTGGAAATCTAGATACCCTTCTAGTCTTTTAGGGGTTAAAACTTGTCATATATTGCTTCAAACTTTGCCAATGGATGGAATAAGAGCCAAGGAGGGTCCATTTCAAAGTCAGGGTGTATCCACTTAATTTTTCTAAATGAGAATTGATTGCCCAATTGCCTTCTTACAAATGTTAAAAGAATGTAGGATCCGTTTAAATTTAATAAAGGTCACATTTAGGAACCTTGTGTATTACTTTTTGAATGAGGGAGTGCTTGTTTTTGGTCAAGCCATATCTTTTTTCAAACTGCGCGTGTGTGGGTTTTGCAAGGCCTATGAGTCAAGAATAAGTGCTTATTGTAGAATTCTTTGGAAATTCGTAAGTAATTCATTAGAAGAGATTTAAGGGGTCCAAGAAACTGCAAGTTCCCGGGCTGTGGGAACGCCTGGGAACGGCCTGGAAACTGTAATCTGACGTGGCCAAGAGACTGCCACATCAGATATTAATAATTAATTTTTGAAAATATTTTTTTTGAAAAAAAATTATTTTAAAATTATTTTTATAAAATTTTAATATTTTTAAATATTTTTTAATCATTTTTTTATTCTGACAATAGGGAGCTGGTTCCCAGTTATATGAACAACCCTGAAATAGTCTTCCAGAGGCTCAAATCTCCTCTAATGCATATATGCTCCAAAAAATATGAAACCACTTGTGTCAGATTCCGCATCAATTTTTCTTCAAGTGAAAAATAAGGGAAAATATTTTTGAGCATTTGAAAACCATCAAAAAGGTCTAACAACCCTTAAAGGGTCGCTTTTTGAGCCACCTACCTTAGTACATTTCTATGCCTAGGAGACCAAGAGGTAAGGTAGGAGGTCCATAAATTGCTCATTTAAGAGTCGAAATTGAATTTTGGGGAGGTCAAACTTCTCAAATTTTACTTCAAAGACAAGTGGAGTTGGCATCTAATTCAAGTCATTTCATATTTTTTGGAGCTTTGTGGAATTAGTTATAAAATTTTGAAGTTGAAATGGCATAGGGCTCTAAAATTGCCCACGTCCTCAATTATACACTATTTGTACATTACTAAAGGCTATGAAAAAGCAACATGTACAAACAGTGTACATTTGAGGAGGTGGGTGATTTTAGAGCCTAAACGCTTTTAAAACCTCCTACCTTACACCCTGCCGTGATCTTACATGGGGTTTGCAAACTTAAGGTATGTTTGCACTTGGTGTTAAAAAGAATTTGTTAGTGAGGGTCTTAGAAATGAATTTAGACCTACTTCTGGACCAGATTCACATTGCAAACATCACCCCTAACAGCAAATGCGAACATACCCTTATAGTCGGCTTCCATGTCGGATTGGGGCCGGTTAGTACACCAATCAATGGTGGAATGAGGATTGTTTTTTCTAAAGTTCCCATTCCACCGTTGATCATAATGCTTTGTTGGCCTTGACTCTACATAGAAGTTGGCCCTTAGAGCACCCGCAACCATACAGTACTCAAGAAAAAAATGGCCATCAATTTATGACATAGAGGGCTCACACTCCATTTGTTTTTGAAGTCTACAGAAAGTTGTCTACCTTTGCCCCACTCTAGACAACCACATGGTGCCTAGCTTCCTACCAACTTATAATGTTTTGAAGCAAGGAATCAACCACTCCTAAGACCAAATAATGTCAGAGATAAGTCAAATCTATACTTTAAAGTAGTTACATGAGCCCTTGATTGTTACGGACCTTGACTTGTTTTTATAGAGTCCACTCAAATTCTACTTGTTGCAAGGGCCTGGGTGTGGGAGTTTTTTCATATTGGGCCTTGAAGAATTGTCGACATCACTTGTTTGGAGCATGAGTGCAGAAGCTCTTAGCTCACAAGAAAGAATGTCTAGGTCAAGTTTGACATATCATTTGAGGATTGTGGGGTGAGAAGAATGTTGTCAAACAACAATCACATTAGCAAGTGTAAAATTAGACAGAACAATGTCTATGCATAGGGAATCTAGAACATAACAATTTTGATGGCGATCAAGTGGAAACATAATTAAAGGCACCTTTTTCATGTAAATTTTTTTTCGTGGTATTGGCAAGTGAAAATCATGAATTTTCTAAAAATTTGAATTTTTCGATAAGACATGTAATTACTGTGAATTTTCAAAGTGGAAGCTCCCTAGGCCTTGGAAATCATCACATAGCTTGGTCATAAAACCAAATCTAGAGGATCAGCAATCAACCAATCACAATTAAGTAAGGAAATGTTCTAATAATACTTTCATGAACATTTTCAATAGAAGTCTATTTGTCAGGAATGGATATGGAGACGATTTCAGGTGTTTTCACCATAAGGTGAGAACACCCATTCCTGTCCATATACCCAATTCCATCATGATGCACCAATGGTGCTCATTTCTTTAGTAAGAGTGTACTCTATTGATACATCATGACAAAATTGGGTACAAGGACAGGAATGGGTGTTTTCACCTTAGTTAGAAGCTTACAACCTATTTCCAACCACTTAAAGAATTGAGCATATTTGCAAGATGGATTTTGTGAGGGAATTTTTTTTTCCGTGCAATGAAATACATGCTAGAAGGATTTGAAAAAAATCTGCATTTTTTTCCTCAAAAACAAAATTATATTTTTTTCATGAAGATTTTGTTAAACCTATTCTTGTTATATAGGTCATTCTATTTCCAACTATAGGTTGGTTACAAAATTGATGTAAGTGATAATTGTAGCTTTCAATGTACATGTTGTGATCATTCTATACTTTCAATGTACACTTCTTGGACATTTTTGTTACTCCTGTTGATCTTACTCTCCATGAGTCGTTTCTTCTACCATAGTTGATCGGAAATAGAGCCTATACTCTGGAAATAGGGGGTGATCAAGAAATGGGGGGTGATCAAGAATGGGTTTGATTACTCTACTTCTCTTCCAATTTTCAAAAACAACCACCTCAAACTTCACCAAATCCCAGGAGTTGGGTTTTACAATCATCGACTTGCAGACTCGATTGCCACTTGGACAAGCTTTCTTGTCGATATGGCAAGACCACTTGACACCCACATGAAACCCAGGTATATCCATTGCGCGGGTATGGACTTTAACATCTGCCTGGTGCACTCATATCCACCTAATGAATTAATGCAAATTCATGCCCTTTTTCTACATTAGTACCCGCTTTGGAAAATGATACCCGTCTCATAAATTGATGATCATTTTGGATTTGGTACCCAGGTTACGAAATCTTACCTGCCTAGTGAATTGATGCCCGTTTATTGCATTGATGACCATAATTGGGAGATTATATCTGTCTCGTGAATTGATGACCGTTTCAGAGTTGGTGCTCAGGTTTCGAAAGTATACCCGCTCGTGGGTCATGTCCAATTCTTGAATTGATGACCGTTTTCTGAATTCATACCAGTTCACGACAGTAGTAGAAATCTTTTTGCAAGAAAGATTGATGCCTTGATAGTCAAAGTAGCCTACTGTAGTAGAAATCGTGTGCGTGGTGACGTCAATGGTGATCACTTCAACTGATAGAAAACCACTCCCGAGAGACGGAAGAGTCGCGTGTGGGGAGACGGATCTGGGCAAGGTGCTTTGGAAATCGATTTAAGCTCACTCTCCTTCGTGTCGTCTGCAACGTGTTAACTCACAAGCTCCAGCCCCTCCAGAAACTTAGCTTCTCGTCGAGCTATGAATCTGGTGCATGTATAATCGTCACGCGAGCAAGGGTTCCCATTTCCTCGAGCTTCGTAGAGCGGGAGCCATTGATGGTATATTAACAGTCGTCCAGATTTAGACCTCCGAGCTAGTGCAGGGAAATTGTTGCAGTTTTGGAATTGGGTTTCGCCTATTAGATTGGAAGATGGCTGCACTACTGTTTCCAATCCCCGGTGGTAGCATAGTCTATGTTGTATCGCCGTACTTGGTGGTGGCCTTGGGGCTGGTGATAGGATACGCTGAACTCTCCGGATATAATCTGGGATACTCCAAGTTTGCTAGCAGTAACAAGCTTGGTGTTCCGAGTAAAGTAGGCATGTTCTTGATGTACTTCCCTGCAGATCTGCTAGCCAGTGTCTTTCTTGCTTACGGGGTTGGTTTCTTGCCTGGATTGTTGAAATCCTGTGGAGCTTCTGGCGTTGCGTCTCTCCTGGAATCCAAGGAGGCTGCGGTCGCGACTTCCGACACTCGTCTTGTGCTCGTGGTTGCTGCTGTATTTTTTAATTTCAGCAAACGAACTCTGGAGGTGTGCAAACCTTGCCGCGATTTTCAATTCCTTACTAAGTTATTTATGCCGTTTGACAATTCTATGTATTGACAACTGGTGACCGGAAATAAGTCTTTCTACATCCTATTTTTGCAATTCAAAGAATTTTGCATAATGAAGAATATAATGAGTATTTTTTATCATGCATAATTATCATTACATTCTTACTCAATCTCAATGTGCACATCTTTCCTTCTTGATCCTTTTTCAAAAAGATTCAAAATTCACACTTGAGACAGTTCCAAGTTGAAGTGTTGCATGTGCAGATTTTGTAGTGTAGAAAAATATAGACATCTATTTACTATAACTAAATTTTGTCTCATAAATTGTACCATTATATTCCAAGATACAAACAATTGTAGTGCACGGGTCAAGTAGCAAACTTTAATTATATTCAAGTCTGTCAACTCGAGATTTTTGTAATCTCTATCTAGTTAACAAAAGGAAGTCTTGTTGTAGTAGCAATTTCTCACTTTGCTCTGGAACTCTGTGTAGGTCTTATTTGTACATAAGTTCTCAGGTCAAACGGATGTAGGTTCTTCAATATTCATCTCCAGCTATATGTCTTCTGTAGTTGGTCTCTTGCTTTTCACGCAAGTGAAGTCTACTAGCCTCGCCCCACCATCGTTGGACCTCAAGTGGCTAGGATTAGCAACTTATTTGGTCGGGTTCATGGGGAATGGATACCATCATTGGCTGCTCTCCCAACTTCGGAAGGACAGCAACAAGAAATATGTTGTACCCCAAGGTGGTTTCTTTGGCCTGCTTGTGTGCCCCCATTACATCTTTGAGTTGACAACGTTTATTGGGATAGCACTCATGAGCCAAACTTGGGTGAGCTGCGCCACAGCCACAGCAATATTCTTCTATTTGATTGCACGTACTATCAAAACAAAGCAGTGGTATATGAAGAAGGTGGATGGATTCCCAGAAGAAAGGAATGTGCTCATTCCTAGGGTTTTTTAGGGACTGGAGATTGAAATTAGTGTAGCATTTGGAGCTTATGGACAAGGGACAGTTTGTCTATCACTAAAGTTCTTCTCCGAAGAGAGTCATTGGATGGTACAGTGTACTATATCATTACTCTTTACTCGTGTGTAAATAAGTAACCTAAGTACCAACAATAATCTTAAAGACAATAAACATGTTTCTTATATAGATGAATTCAATATAGATGTATATTGCATGAAGCTTTATGAGAGCATGCTAAGACTGAAGAATTATTGATGTATTGAAGAACAATGGGTACTAGACCAATTACTTAAGATTTGGTAGTGAATTTGAACAAAACTAAGTATCTATACATAATTTTTCATTTGGCTATGTTGCACATTTTTTTGCTATTAATGTAATATACAACTTTGGCATAAATTTGCAAACATTTGTGTAGAATCATGTTCAATTTCCAATCTCAAGAAGAGCTTATGAGTTGTTGATGGTTGTATGTTGAAGGTGACTCTTTGCAAAGTATGCTTAGTATTGTTTCTTGTTGTTCGTCCAAGTCCAACCCTTTCTGTCCTCACCTAGCTCCTTACGTTTGTGCCAAGTCCTTTTTGTCTATACCTAGCTTTTTCCATCCATACCTAACCCGTTATTCCATTAAGTCAATGCCAAGTATCAATGCCAATGCCAAGTCAAACACCATCGACAAGGTAAGATTACATCAACTTTTTTTACCTTCCAAAAAAGTCAACTACTTATTGCCTACATCAGATGGGCAATACCTCTAGTATTGGACATGCCAATCAAATAGAAGAGGAAGTTGGCAGTCCGAATGACATAACAACCATGAATGGATTCCTGCAACAGTTGTGCTGAAGATGGCTCGAAAGAGCTTGGGGAACTGGTGCGGGAGATCTTGTGAGCCGCTACCTTATTTTCTCAACATTTTCTAAAGATTGCATCAAGAGTTCGCCTCAAATTGAAATCATCATCGCGCATTGTCTAAATGTAGGAACCTTCTTTGGCAGCTTATATACTAGCCCTTTTTTTACTTTTTAAGAAAGTGCCAAGCTGGCGTTTACTTAAAATTTGGTAAAGCCTTGTATTTCTACATTCATCCATCTTCTAGACCAAAAAACATTTTTCAATCATATTCATGCACTTTTTCATCCAAATTTGGTGACTTCATCCACATTTTCAATAGAAATGGAAAAATTTTGGCAAAAAAAGATTACTTTTATCTAGCAAAAAAAAGACATTTATTTTTAAATGGTGCAATTTGGCCCCACGGTGCCAAAAAAAAGGATTGTTAGATACTATAGCAAGGCTTGTTGGACTCTCCTACAACACCCAAAAATCCTAAATCCTAAAACAAAGTACATGATGAGCATGTTGAATCAGCTATATGACAAGATCTAAATTTGCACTTGTATGACTAAAAACTATTATTTTAGAAAATTCAATCTAACCAACAATTGCACCTAAGATGCTAGAATTCATAAGTAAGCAAAGCAGATTGGGCTCGTCGGAATGCAAACAAGGGGGATTGCAAATGTAAGAGAAGATGACAAAGAATACATTTCTTGGCGGCTATTGTTATTGGGATTAACGCAGCCAAAAGAGAAAATAGATTGTCCCATTGTTGCTTTCTTTGTTTCTATCCAATGTGCCTACATTGCGTTGTCATCATTCTCAAGTTGCATGCCCAAGAAGCAAAATCCACTCAAGATTGAAGAACAATGAAAGCTAGGACGCCAACCATTCCATATGATTACAACAACATCGAAGTAGTTATGTAATTATACACCTTATTCCAAATCTATGGAGCTTAGAATTGAATAAAGCTAAGAGCAATGGAGGACTAATGTACTATATTTGGGTGTAGAATGAGCAATCCTTCCCTTCTTCAATGTTGCTAAGTGACCAACCACTACAAGAGAAAGGGGTGTTTTAAGTAGTGTCCTAGACATCACGTCTTTTAAGTAATTTTTTAAGTAAAATTTTACTAAAAAGACAATCTTTCTAGTAAAATTGTACTTAAAAAATTACTTAAAAGACGTGATGTCTAGGACACTACTTAAAACACCCCTTTCTCTTGTAGTGAACCCTTGAAAAATTAATGGATTTCAAATGCAAGGGGACTGTTTTGAGATCAAGTTTGCAACGCAAAACCGTAAACCACAATGCTGCTCTAAAGGATAGGATCAAATGAAAGCCTTGCTTGGCACCACCAACCAGTGTTTATGTGCCCATTGCTCGCTTGGGTAATGCACCACCATGATATCCCTACTAGCAAACAATAAAACGATATGCATGCACTGGGATGCTTGTTTCTTGCAATTTTATTTTTTTTCAATAGAATTTCTTATCCTATTTTTTTCAACCATCCATAGAATCCCTAAAGTATCACTTTGGTGCAAAATTTCACTGTTAAAAACACCCACTGCTAAAGACCGAAATAAAGACCATGGCAAGGTGTACAACTTGGTCTTCCAGGCCCCCAAAATGTACTAATACAAGGGCAGTGGAATCAGCCAAGCTTAACCCCTTGAGGACCATGAGTGCAAATTTTGAACAATGAATGAACGGAAACATGTCCCCAACTCACCGAAATGTGTTTTTTCATCCATCAATTTTTTTTGAAGATTCTTGTATTAGTTCTTTAACATTTGTATGATTCAGATTATGAAGATTTTGCTTTGCAAATATTCTATAATTCAAAGGGTACCAGGAGGTCTAGCCTCAAAAAATAACTTTTTTAGTTCAAAAAATGACCCTTCAAAAACAACTTGAATCAATGGGGTGGGGGGTGGCACCAATATGTTAGTACAGTACTGGTTATGCAAGTTTATTAGACAGTGCTCCCTGCAACAAGAGAGAGAAGAAACTCCAAGTCTCCAACCATCAATAGAATGCTATCAGACAACAATTGAATCACATTTGTAAGTATAAAACTAAGGGAGGCAACATTTCTAACCACTTTAGCAATTTCATGTATCTGCAGGGTGGGTTTCTTCAGTGCGAAAATTTTCCTGTGTACAAAAATAGAATTCAGAAGGTTTCCATAATTTTTCAAACTTTTATTTCTCAAAATATAATTATTAGGAATCTCTTAGTTTAAGACTCTATTTAATCCATACTAGTCATATAGACCCTTCCTATTTTTGACTAAGGGTTGTTTGCAAAATCCACCAAGGGTTGGTTGCAATATTGAGAGTCTTGTAGCCAATCATAACGAGTCACAACTGCACCACGAACCATGCCATAATTGATCACTATTCATCTCTTCCTAAACGGAAAGAGAACCTACATAATTGCTAGAATGGGGGGATGATTTGGAATGGGTTGCCTCCCATAGACAGAACAATGCCAGAAATCTAAGTTTAGAGCATGGCAACTTTCAGATCGCAATAATTACAGTGGCTAGGTTTTACTATTGAGGTGATTACCCCCAAATCGCCACTATTTACTACTATGCTAGTTACTATTATTAGATTGGTTCAATTTTCACAGTTTCTTGTTGGCAAGTAAAAGGAGGCTCTAGTGCACCCAAGAAAGCGACATTTGGATACCGTATGAAGGATCAAAAGTTACAAAGGATCAAAAACTATTTTTTTTTGTAGATGTTCTTAACTCATTTCTTCAACATAAGTACATATTGATTTTGAAGATGCATAGAGAGTGATGATAGCGGTTTTAGGTAGGGTGTCATTTTGGGTGTATCCACTTGCAGATTCAATTGCCACTTGGACATGCCCGCTTTTGGATGTGGCAAGACCATTGGACACCCACATGACACCTAGATATAACCATTGCACAATTATGGACTTTAACCTCTAAATGTACCAAGTTATAGATTTTGAATTATAGATTCCATCTATGCGGTTAGATTCACCAATGCTATCACTAATAATTTTTTTTATAAATTTTGAGAGGAAAATATCAAATTTTCCTTTCAAATTCAATTACAAGCAAAATATTATCATTTTTTGAGTAAAATTTGTTGGAATGGATTTGAAATGAGATTCTCTTGACATGGTGATTTATCAAAAAAATTGTGTTATTTAAATCTATGACTTCATTTTTGCAAATCCAGTTTTGAACTAGAGTCAATGCATTTTTGGCTTGAACAACCACTTGATAGACACTTTCACATTTGTAATTTTAGAGTCTAAATATGTACTCTAGTAACACCAACACTATTTTTTTTAATGGAAACATGTGTTCCTGACAGCATGCCATTGCACAAAATTTGGAGGGACATCAGTGCATTCGTTGCTTTCAATTTGAATTGGCAAAATCTTGCCCAAAATAAAAGCGCTGAGTAACACCAAATCCAACCATTAGATAGGACAACAACTTGATAAAGTATCTTCATAAATTAGGATGACTTTCATCCCAACAGTAATGAGAAAGAAACCATTAGATGAGTTTTGGGGGTCGGGAGGGCCATTTCAGGCCCGTTCCCGACGCTGGTCTCCCCCCGCAGTTTCAGGGAACGGCTGTTCTCGACAAAAAAATTTCAAAAAAAAAAAAAAATTCCTTCTTGAAATGAAAAAAAACAGAAAAAAAAATTCATTTTTTTCCGACGTGGCAGTCGCTCAGCCATGTCAGTGAGCTACCGCAGCCTTGAATTCGGCAGTTCCCATAGGCTGGGAACACGCAGCCCTCCACAGGGCTGATTTCTCATCTAATGATGAGTTTGGATCTCTTCGTTGTGAAGAAATTGAACGTTGGGGCGTTTAGGGTTTTTCATCCACCTAGTGCAATCATGCTAGCCTAGAGAATTAATATAAATTCTTGCCCCTTTTTGGAATTCGTACCTATTGGGAAACCATATCCGTCTCGTGAATTGATGACCATTGTGGAGTTGGTGCCTAAGAGCATCCACAGTGCGGTCTTGCTAAACAATCCCTGTATCGGGAAACACAGGGACATTCCACGAGGCCTTCATAGTGCCGGGTTTTTTTTTAGAACAAATCGATCCAACACAAAGCTGGCAATCCAAACGTCAAATGGATTTTTTGCATTATAAAAAGAAAGAAAGAAAGAAAGAAAGAAAGAAAAGAATCTTACATTAAAAAAAGACTTTTCATTGAAACAAGGGAAGGTTGAATTGATTGGCACACTTAACAATGCGGAAAAGGGTTGACAATCATAATTATTTCTACCAGGAGCCAACTTGCGGGCCCTTCAAATTTTGGAAATTTGCCGGAGTGGGGAGATCGCCTATCGAGACCATGAAGTACCAGGACCCATAGAGGTTGCATTGGAGCATAATTTTTATTACAAACGGCTTTTTGCCTAGAAAAGTGCCGATAGAGGCACTGTTCCTGGACGCATTGCAGATGCTCTAAGTAATGAAATCATACCCGCCTAGTGAATTGATGTTTGTTTTCTTCATTGATGATTGTTTGGGGAAATAATACCCGTCTCATGAATTAATGACTGTTTCAGAGTTGGTGCCCAGGTTTCAAAATTGTATCCATCTCATGGGTCATATCCGCTTCTTGAATCGATGACCATTTCAGAGTTTATATCCATTTTCTAACAGAAAATGTTAACCATGGTGACCACTTCACTTTTATATGATAGGTTAGGCTCTTGGACTTGGTTTTGAAAAAATCGTTGACGAAAGAGGTTTTTGTATTCTTATTGAATGTTTCAACCTACTTACTCAACCTACTTCAATATTAAATATGGCTTGTTAAAGCATCACATTTGGCTACAAAATCACAGCACTATTTACTATTTTCTTTTGTACACTCTCCTTGCACAAATTTTGGACAAGCAACAGGTCCCATACTTTGCTTTAATCCTTGAAGGACCAAGCACCCATTTTTTTTTGTCTAAAACCACTAAAAACTGCCACTTTTCTTGTGTT
The DNA here is from genome assembly GCA_951799445.1 of Pseudisothecium myosuroides. NCBI lineage: Eukaryota > Viridiplantae > Streptophyta > Bryopsida > Hypnales > Lembophyllaceae > Pseudisothecium > Pseudisothecium myosuroides. Next base: position 3,868,338 of record OX637288.1, on the reverse strand, counting down.
CACTTAAGAAATAGAAAATAAATAGAATCTAAATGTAGAATCTTGTGCTTTACTTGTCTTCGATGATGTGGTAAAAATTTCATGAAGTTTGATCGTATAGATTCAAAGATATTAGCATTCCAAGTTGGAAAAAAAAATTTTGAACTTTGGCCTACAATTTTAGATGACTCTGATTGCCATTTGTCGATATTTTTTATACTATGGACTTTACAATAAATAAAAAATTATGTTGAAGAATTGAGTTGAAAGTATAGGAATTTTTTTCCAAAGAAAGCACATTTTATTTTATGCAATGGTCTAATATGGGTATTCCTTCCTAGACTTTCCTAACTTTAAATAAATGTCCTTCCAGAAATGAAAAAAACATTGGAAAATTACAAAAAATACATGGGTGTTACAAATATTATGTTGATATCTAACAATTATGTGTTATATTGGTCAAATTAAAAAATTCAATTTTTTCTAATTTAACATATTCAGCACCTTGCCACCTTGTCACAATAAAATAATGTAATTATTATGAATTTAAGTTTTTTGATTAAAAAAAAATAGTTGTGTACCTTATTCAGTTTGCATTTGTATATATTATTTGTTTTTAGGACAAAGATGTTGTGAAATCATAATCCTTTTAGATTGCATAAAAGGAAGTAATCTTTGAAGGTTCTCATAAAAAAAGAGATATATCAATTCATCAAATTAAGAGTTAAAATTAAATAGAGATACTGTATGCCTCAAACATTTTTTTTTCTAGATTTCATATTAATGAGCTATTTTGCTATAAATTGGTATTCTGGATTGTTCTTTTTGTCTCAAATGTGGACTTGGGACAATATTCCTTTTGAAGAACAAAGGAATAAAAAAGAACACCAAAATTGTTCAAATTTTCTTGCTCAACAATATTTTGGATGGAGAATTGTAACTTTCATATGAATTTGTCATTAAATTCATCTATAGTCTATAGTGAAAAAATTTAATTTCTAGAACACATTGAAAGAGTTTAAAATGATAGTTTTTGGATAGGACATTCCTTTTGGGTATCCATGTCAGAAGCTTACCCTTTTCATTCTTTAAAAAATTGTTAAGTAGAAGTAGGTCCAAGATTGAACAAAAAACTAAATCATGAGTAGCTTCAAGATGGAATTGAAACACAATAAATCCAAAGGTGAGATTATTTTAGCAAGAAAACTTAACCTTGCCCAACAATTTCTATTAAAAAATTGTGAAAATTGCATTAAAAAATAAACCCTATAAGTTATTTTTTCAAGAAGATGCTTATAGTAAACTTGCCAATCACCGCGTAGACAAAATTCAAATCCTTGTCCATAGGTTGTATGTTTTGAAATTTGGCATGATTTTTAAATGTCATATTAAGATTCACCTTCAAAAAACAGAATGCAAAAAGATTTCTTTTTACAAATTTTATTGCAATTTAAAGGCGATGAAGCTGAAATCTAATTAAAAATTCCTTGCAACCCTTTACCACACATTGTCCAGTTATTGGATGATGATACAATTTTTTTTCCATTGCAATTAAATTGGTAGTTGATTTGTGTGGTTATTGTATGGTAAATGGCAACAATTATTGTCTAGTTTCTGGATCTATGGGGTAACTGGCAAGTTTACTTTAGATTGCTCAAAAAACAAGATTGTCCATAACTTTCTCATCACTAGTCCAAATAGAATGAATCGACGCTTTACATGTGAACAAAAATATAATATTTAATGAAAAAAATGAAAAAATTTCATTTTGACTTTTTTGATTTTTTTTTGGTTGAACACCGACCTCCATTATTGGCTTAGGAGAGCATAACTTCTGCTTGCGGTCATCGATTGAAAAAAATCATACTCCCAAAGCTTATGTACTCTTCTATCTTCAAAAAAAAATTTCAAAAAATCACGTTGGAAATTGAGACCATAGATACCTAGTGGAACTCCCTAGAATCCTTTAAGGCAATTTTTGGACTTTTAAGGAGATTTTTGATTCCTCCTTTGGCCTACCTTCTAGGAAAATAAATGTCATTTAATTTAGAAGTTAAGGACGGCGTTGTCACCATAGAAATCATCTTTTGGGGCATCATTTGAATCATAGGAGGGGTGAACCAACCCCTTTGCTCATCCTATCAAAGTCATTCTAGGGGTGCATGTAAAAAAAGGATCCCCTATTTTGTGCTTGATTCATTATCTTCTACACTTCTCATAGCAAATTTGGGGCCTATAAATAAAAATATGAATTCAAAATTTCCAAATTTTACTATAGAGGGAAAATTTTAAAATTCTAGCATTTTCTCCAAGTATAAAATTGGAGGACAAGCAAGGAGGTTGATTCACCCTGGCCATGAATCATTTGCTTCAAAAAAAACCAAGAGCACTAATTGGAGGTCAAACTACCTTAAAGGTATGTGCATACTTGGGCTTAGCAAGCGTTCTCTGCAGTGATGGTACGTGATTTTTTCGGTAGGTTTTCAGACCACCATTCCTTTGTAACCGCCAAACCTACATAGCTGTAGAACTGGCAAGGGCTACGAGAAGTGTTTACTAAAAAATAATTAAGGACTATTCATAACTCTCTGACATTGCAAGCTGTTGTTACAGTCTTTTATAATGCAAGGAAATATTGGCAATATACAAAACTGCTTGAATGAACTCAATGACCTATCACACTTGCTTATAAAGCCAATCATTGTTTCTATTTGCAATTGAATAGACAATCTCTTAATATACATATGGGTAGTAGGAGGTAGAACAAACAATGTGGGATATGTAATGTAGGAGCTCAACTGCTCGTAGTTAAGTCAAAAGTAGGAATTGCATTCGAAGTAGAATTTTATTCCTCATTTAAGTACAATAGAAAAAAAAATTCAAAGAACTTTGAACTAAAGAAAGTTGGTGAATCAAGTTAAAATTCATCTCCAAAAGTCCGTTTTATATTTTAAGCCTCCAATTGGGCCTCCAATCAAAAGTTATGCGACATTTAATTTCTTTGATATTTTTGAACATCCATCAGTTGAATTTTGTCCATAACTTTTGAGTAGAGGCTCAAATTTACAAACAAATTTTTGGAGATGAAAGTTAGCTTGATTTACCAACTTTTTTTAGTTCAAAGTTTTTTGAATTTTTTTATTCTACTATGCTTAAATTAATGAGGTTTGAAATTCTACATTGAACATAATTCCTATGTTTTGACAAAGAGTGGTCAAGCTCTCCTCTTCACATTATCCTGTATCCTTTGAGGATTCATGATGGAAAATGGATTTCATCGTAAAAGTGACATTCCCACCCTACATTCTCACAAGTGCTAATGAAGCATTCTCTTCATTTTAGCATCAAATATTTTTTAATGGCAGATGGTCAAATGACATTGGTATTGAAGCTTACTTTATTCTCGATGATGTGTGGATGAATTTCATGAATAAGGACTATGGAAAGGAATAGGTAGCCTTTGTGATGACTACTAAATGCTATGCCCCATGTTTGAATGACTCATGCTTATGTCGAACCAATGCCAAACCAACTCAAAACAAATGTTTCCTAAAAACCTGCTCCTTTCCGTCTTTGTGAGAGGTATTATGATTTTATGACCTCTGTCATCAAACGCCAATTGTGCACATACCTCTACTGTGCAAGACGTCTGCTTTGCATGGCGTCCAACAGAGCATGCGACACTCATGACCGTGCAACCCATTTTTTTGGATATTGTAAGCAAAATTTCTGAATTGTCCTCCAAAACTATCGATTCATGATGTTCTATGAAGCCGACTGGTTGTTGCTCATTCATGCACAAGCTCCAGCCCTCCAGCCCTCCAGTAACTTAGCTTCTCTTCGACCTTGAAATCTGACGCACAATCGTAACGAGAGCAAGGGTTCCCATTTCCTGGAGCTTCCTTGAGTGGGAGCCATTGATGTTATATTAACAGTCGTCCAGATTTAGACCTCCGAGATAGTGCAGGGAAATTGCCGCAGGTTTGGAATTGTTTTTTTTTGCCAATTTCAGAGATGGCTGCACTGTTGTTTCCAATCCCCCGGGGTAGCATATTCTATGCTGTATCGCCGTTCTTGGTGGTGGCCGGGGGGCTCGTGTTAGGATATGCTGAACTCTCCGGACATAACTTGGGATACTCCAAGTTTGCTAGCAGCAACAAGCTTGCTGTTCCAAGTAAAGTAGGCATGATCTTGTTTTACATTCCTGCAGAACTGATAGCCAGTGTCTTTCTTGCTTACGAGGTTGGTTTCTTGCCTGGATTGTTGAAATCCTGTGGAGCTTCTGGCGTTGCGGCTCTTCTGGACTCCAAGGAGGCTGCAGTCACGGCTTCCGACACTCGTCTTTTGCTCGTGATTGCTGCTGTATTTATTCATTTCAACAAACGATCTCTGGAGGTGTGTAAACCTTGCTGCGTTTTTCCTTATTATATCTGTCGTTTGACGAATTCTTTTGTACTGACAGTGGCTGGAAATCAGTCTTCGTACTTCCTATTTGTGCAATCATCAAACATAATGCAGGATACAATTTGTGTTCTTTGTCACGCATACTTATCTTTACATTCTTACACAATCTCAATCAAGTCTATCAAATTTCAATTTAAAAAATCAAAACTCCTTTTTTGGTGAATTTTTGGAAGTCAACTTTCATGGTTTCACACAATAATTTATTGAAAACAATTAGTGATGACTTTTCAAAACCTGATTGCGGAGATATGTAGGAAGCATCTATATGCACATCTTTCCTTTTTGATTCCTTTTCAAAAGGATTCGAGATCCACACTAAAGACAATTCTAGGTTGGAGTAAATAGATATAGTTATTTATTGTAACTAATTTTTGTCTCGTGAATTGTACCATTATACTCCAAGATACAAAAACGGTTGTAGTGTGAGGATCAAGTAGTAAAGATTCAAGCTATATTCAAGTTAGTCTCATTTCCTTTTGATTGCAAGCAATACAACATTCCATTGCACCCGAAACTAACAAAACCATACCAAGTCTGTCTGGAGCCCGAGATTTTTTCTATTTGCTACCTAGCTATTGAGAGGAAGTCCTATTGTAGTGACAATTCTCACTTTGTTCTGGAATTCCGTGCAGATCTTGTTTGTACACAAGTTCTCAAGTCAAATGAATGTAGGTTCTTTAGTATTCGTCTCCAGCTACATTTATAGTTGGTCTTGTAGACTTCACGCAAGTAAAGTCTATTGGCCTCACTCCACCGTCGCTTGACCTCAAGTGGCTGGGATTGGCTGCTTTTTTAATTGGATTGACAAGAAATGGATACCATCATTGGCTGCTCTCCCAACTTCAAAATGATGGCAGCAAGGGATACGTTGTCCCCCACGGTGGCTTCTTTGGCCTTCTTGTGTGCCCGCACTACGTCTTTGAGATGATAGCATTTGTTGGGATAGCACTCATGAGCCAAACCAAGGCGAGCTGCGCCTTAGCGATAACAATATTCTTCTACATGACTGCACGCACAATCAAAACAAAGGAGTGGTATATGAAGAAGGTGGATGGCTTTCCACAAGAAAGGAGTGTGCTCATTTCTGGAGTCTTTTAGGGACCAAAGATTGGAATTAGTGTGGCATTTGGAGCCCATGGACAAGGGACAATTAGTCTATTCATGAAGTTCTTCTTCAAAGGAAATCATTGGATGGGTACGGTGTACTATATCATCTTTACTACTATATAAATAATGAACCTAGCTACTTGCAATAATCTTAAAGACAATATAAACATGTTTCTTGTATAGATGTATAGATGTGTAAAGAATATATGGCATAACGCTTTATAAGAGCATATATGTCAAGAATTATTATTGTTGTGTTGAAGAATAAAGGGTACTGGACCAATTACTCAAGATTTTGTAACAAAATTGAACAAAATTGAGCATATGTTTATAGTTTCTTATTTGACTTTGTTGCGTACTTTCTTGCTATTAATGTAATGTACAACTTTGCATGTAGGTGTACAAATTTGTATAGTATCATATTCAATTTTTAGGTCTGAAGAAGAATTTATCAATTGCTGATGGTTGTATGTTGAATATGACTATGTGCAAATACTAGAAGAAATCCGTTTTTTTTTTATGTCAGCCCTTGGACATGTGGTGTTTTTGTAGACATCATCATGTTAGAGTGTTGATGGCCCGAGAAGGCAAATTTCCATGGATGTCGCGAAGAACATTGGTAAATTATTGTTGAAACACGTTGATGCTATCATTGACGTCTATGTTTTATTTGACATAAACTCAAACATAGTGATGTCTTTTTGAACATCCAAAAAACATAATTTTGCCACGTCAACAAGCAAATGAATTTTGACTAAGGATAAGTCTGTACAAATTATTGTGGGCTGTGGTAAAACGCTGACCAAATGTGAAAAATTTAGGAGAAGGGCAGCCACGTGGCATGCTTTGCAAAAAATGAGAAAAGGATGGATGTACACCATGGATGAAAACATAAGCTCTTTATACAAGTAGGGGGGTAGGAAGTAAAACAAACCATATGGGATATGTAAAGCAAGAACTGTATACAATGTAGAATGTCTGAAATAGCATTTAGATGTTTGAAACAACATCCACATGTCCAACAACCAAGTTTCCATCTTCAAATTATCCCATATCTTTTGTCTAACCATGGACAGACAATGGCTTTTACTATAAATACGTCCCCTCCACCTTTCATTCTCACTATCTATTAATAAGGTAGTTCCTTTTTTTTGCCATCAAAAATTCTCTTGATGGTAGATGGTAAGTTATCTTTAATTCTTGTTGATTTTGACAAAAAAAATTGTTTATTTATTTTTACTTTCTCTTAAAATGTTATTTTTGTTGACCCTGCCCTATCAGTATAGTATGCACCAATTGATGTCTTTAAAAATGTCTGGATTTCTAAGTTGACATCTCAAAAAATAATATAAAAATTTTAAGTTGGAATAAAAGTGTGCTGACTAGGCATGCCACATCACCCTCATTGGTTGCCACGTCACTTTTTCCGCCTCCATGTTAGCTGCCACGTCATGTGCCACATCATGGACGGGCTGGATGAAAAAAAATCCTACGTGGCTCTCCTCACCCAAATGGTGCTTACGTGGCGCAGATTTGGCAGCCACATGGCATGATTTCCTTGAGTGTAGAACCAATGTCTCTGTGGACATTAGATGCTAAACATCCAATGTCACGTCGTCAAGCAGGATGTTTTTACCCTGTCAACTTTGACAAGATTTTTTGGACATCAAGGTTTACATCACTAGATGTCAATTTCAACATTTGGAAGCAAATTTTTGACATAAAAAAAAACACGGGTTTCTTCTAGTGAAAGTGTACTCAATATTGTGTAAAGATTGCATGGAGAGTTCACCTTGACTTGAAATCATGAGTGCGTATTGTCTAAACGCAGGAACCTTCTTCGGCAACTTAGACACCATTGCAAGGCTTGTTGGAGTCTCCTACAATGCCCTCAAATCCTAAATCCTAAAGCAGAGTACATAATGAGCAACTACATGACAAGATCTAAATACATGCACTTATATGGTTAAAGATATTGTTTTAGAAAACTCATTCCAACCAACAATTATACCTAAGATGCCAAAATTTACAAGTATGCAAAGTAGATTGGGTCCCTTGGAAGGCAAACAATAGAGATGACAAATGTAAGAGAAGATGACAAAAAATACATATTTTGGTAGCTATTGTTCATGAGATTATCGGAGCCAAACAAGAAAACAGGTTGTTGTGTTGTTGCTTGCTTTGTTTCCGCCCAGTGTGCCCACATTGAGTCATCATCATTCTCAAGTTGCATGACCAAGAAGCAAAGTCCACTCAAGATTGAAGAACAATGAACGTCAAGACATCCACCATTCTACAGGAGTACAACAACATAGATTGAAGCAATTTTGTAGTACAACTTATTCTACATACTCAAGCTCAAAATTGAACAAAACTAAGAGCGGTGGAGGACTAATGTATCATACTTGGGTGTAGAATGGGCAATCCTTCCCTCCCTTGGTGTCGCCAAGTGAGCAATCCTTGAAGAAACTAACGGATGTCAAATGCAAGGCGACTATTTCTGGAGCAAGTTTGGCACACGAAACCCTGAAACCACAATGTGGCTCTAAAGGTTTGCATCATTTGAAAGCCTTGCTTGGTGCCACCACTTGAAAGGGTTGCTTGGCGCCTGAGCAATGCGCCACCATGACTGTCCGTGCTAGCAATATAACGATATGCATGCACTGGGATGCTTGTTTCCAACAATTTTCTAATTTTTTTTCAATAGAATTTCCTATCCTGCCTGTTTTTTTCAGTAGAGTATCGCTTCTGTGAACCAAAAACCCGCTGCTGCAGAGTGCAGACCCCAGTCATGACCACGGCAGGGTATACCTTGTCTTCCATGCCCCCAAATGTACTAACTTAAGCTTACCTTAGTGCAAAGACAGTTGAATCAGCCAAAGCTTCCTGTCGAAGATCTGTGCATGTGGCTCTGGTTGCATTGGGAATAGCAATCATACTGTGAGGTACTCCGTACAATGCAAACTGGCAAGAAAATAATGAACCAAGTACTCAGGACAAACCCGTGGGGGTTTTCATGGTTTTTTGGAGGTCACCAATAAGTTAACACTACAGTCCTGGTTACGCAAGTTGGTTCTATTTGACAGACAGTGCTCGCCGCAGCAAGAGAGAGAAGGAACTCCAAGTCTCCTTAACTTAACCCTTTAGTGATCGGTTGACCACTTTTGGGTCGAATTTTGGATTCTTTGTCTTTTACTGCCCTCAATACAGGGTACTTGAAAAAACTCAAAGAGTAACGCAAATAGAGCTTCAGCATGCGCTCCAAACAAATTCAGTTTCAGAGAATTTTGTGTAGTAACAGGGTAGCTGTGCTTGTCCAAAGACAAGAAGGCCAACCTAAGTCATACCTTTGAAGTCGCATATATATTCAGCAACTCATGTGATTCTATTTGAAATTGATGCCTAAGAATGATAGAAATGTTGCCTCAGCAATCCCATGAATTGTAGAGGCATGTTTCAAAAGTTATGGGCAATAATGTATTATGTTGCTTCAACTGAAGGCTACTTCGATGCATCGCACTTTGAAGATCACTCACAACAAATTGCACCGTTAGATCATGTTCACTTTTTGTTTTTTCCACGGATAAAGCCTTCAACATCAATTCCTACGGTCTGATCTGGGATTACTTCCTTGGAGTACTAATGAAATTTCCCTTTTCCAAATTTGTATTCAAAAATTGTGCTCGCCCCCCAAATCAACCACGGTCACTAAAAGGTTAAGGTAGGTACCCCCAAAACGCCACTAATTGCTACTATGCCTAATTACTATTATTAGGCTATTCAAATTTGTATGTTTTCTTCTTGGCAAATGAAAGGAGGTTCCAACGCACCAAAGAATGCGACATTTGGATACTGTATGCAAAAGTTATGAAGGAACAAAGTTTGATTCTAAAAGCATTTCTTGCACATAGGTACATAATTGATTTTGGAGATGTACACAAAGTGAAAAAATGGTGGTTTAAGGTCAGTGGCGCATTTGGGATGCCTACCTTATTATGATATAAGGTGGGAGTACCCATTAATTGTCTGTTTAAGCTATACAAAGCAAACCATGAAGTTGGTATAGAAAATAAATGGATAGAATGGAAGGCAAATAAGAGAGTGGGAGATGCCAAAAATAAACTCTTAAATTTTAAAAATTGCTTTTAGAAAGCTTGGTCAAAGTGCAAAGATGAAAAGCACCCATTGCCCATTCTTAAAGGGCCTCATATCTGAACACTATCCACTCCCCTATACACCAATCCACAATTGCCACAAAAACACCTAATTGTTGCAGCTTGGTCTCGAGCTGATTGAGGGGCTATTGTAGGGGAAGGATTCTTGGATGTGGAGGGAAATGGGTGCTCCTACCTTATGATAAGAATGCTATCAAACAACAAACACATTAGGAAGTATAAAATTAGATTAAACAATTTCTATGCATAGCTTAGAACATAGTGACTTTGATGGCAATAATTACAATGGTCGGGTTTTATTGTTAAGGTGCGTACTCTCCAAACCTCCACTTTTTGCTAAGCTTGTGCCTATTTACCATCATTAGACTGGTCTAATTTTCATATTTTTTTTGTTAGCAAGTAAAAGGAGGCTCCAACGCACCAAAGAAAGTGACATTTGAATACTGTATGCAAAAGATGAAGGTTGGATCAAATTGTTTTCTATATATATTTTTTTAATACAATGATTTCCATTTGATATAAAAACAAAACAAAACAAACAAACAAAAACAAAGTGTTTTTTTGGTAGATGTTCTAAAATCGTTTTTGCAATTTACCTACATATTGATTTTGGAGATGTACAGGTTTTAGGTAGGGTGTGATTTGGGGAGGCCAGGGTGAACTGACCTTTCACTCGGCCCCTTGTGGAAACTCTGATTTTTATTTATTTTCCACGCATAATAAAAATTGCAAATTTTGAATTCATATTTGCAATAAGAGGCCCCAAGTTAGCTAGAAGAGAGGTGTAGAAGGTAAATTAATCAGATACAAAATATATTTTTTTAAACTTGCAACCCTGGAATGACTTAGAGGGGCTGAGTGAGGGGGCCAATTCGCCCCAATCATTTTGGATGTATCCACCTTAAGGAAAGTGGTCTACTCTAAAAGCAAGCGGCTTCTTCAAATCAACCCTATATTTAGGTCTAAAATGGACATTAGGTGGTCCTTAAATGGACCTCTCAAGCCATTGAGAGAATCGAGAGAAAAACATTATTTATTGCAAGAGCCAATCATTGGCCTTCATTTACTCAAATCACTTTAGAAGTTGCAAGTGGTCGGATTTTGGAAGACCTAAGGTCACAAATAGGTGCCTACAACAGTTTTTTTTATAAATTCATAAGTAATTCAAAAATGATTCAAAAAATATAAAACCACTTGTGTGAAAATTGATCCACATCCATTTTTCTTTCTCTGAAAATTGATCCAAAAATATTTCTATTAATGAAAACCTGTGAAAAAGGCAGACCAGCCCTTTAATGGTCGCTTTTAGAGCATATTACCTTACGTTACCCACCTATAGACTCAATTGCCACTTGCACAGGCCCGCTTGTGGCTGGACCACTTGACACCCGCATATAACTATTGCACGGGTATGGCTTTAAACATCTACTCAGTGCAATTATACCCACTTAAGGTCCCTCCGCACTTGGCGTTAGCGGTCAGAGATGAGCTCGGTGGTAGGAGGATAAAACTGAGGGCATTCACACTACCAGGCATTCGGGAATGAAGATCCTACAGGGATGCAGCGGTGGTGCAGACGTGGCACTAGAAAAGAGCGGTGGGTGGTTGGGCCCACGACGAGGCCAATTTTTTAGTTAGTGCAGTTATTGCTGCTATTATGGAGCACCTCAAATTGCTGGAAACGTAGATTTTAGATTTCTGTGAGCGCTATTTGTTAATGGGGCGTGGAGGGCCCGCTTAAGTAAGAGTGGCGGCACGTAGTTAGTCTTATGATCGCATTAATTGTGAAGAGCCGCCATCTCCAAGTTTGGAGGCGCAGGAGATGCACAAGTGTCTACCAAAAATAAATGATGACAGTGATGCCGTGCAAGACAATTGGTATAAACGGAACTGCAAATGTGCATTGACAATGTCAACGTTGATCAAGAAGGCATCAAGTGTAGTCAGGCTCACCAATTTGCACAGTACGTGGATCAGTTGAAGGAGATCGATTCCTGTGAGTGACTTTTGCATGCCCTGCATGCGTGAATTCTGTGAGTTCCATTGTGCTTTGATTCAATAGTGCAACGCATGAATTAGTTGAATGCATGAATTCTAACCTCCAATGGAATTCAGGTTGCTCATCATGGCCAATCGGTAGGTCCCAAGAAGTCACGGTGTGGTGTCCGCTGCAGCGGTAGCTGCGGCAGAGGGTGAGTCCTGTTGCAAAATCCTTTAATTGTTTCGTATTGTGCAAATGTGACCTGCAAAAACCACACACACACTCCGACGCTCTAATGAATATGAGCACAAAAATTTGGTCTGATGTGATGGTGGTTTGGTTATCGTAGCGTACGTGAATTTTGGCTCGAAGCGATAAACACGGCCGGCCGAAGTTGTAATTCCATTAGGTGAGTTCCGTCCTGCATGATCGCTCTGTACCGTTACGAAGTCGCGGCGCAGTTCCACGGAGTCCGACCTTCATAGTACGTTTTGTATCCACAGAAAATTAGTTACAATTCGTGAACTGTGAATCTCATTAGTTCATTGTCCTTTGGCGTCGTACAGCAACTCTTGTCGGCATGATGCACTCCGGTGGGTCGCATGCGAGTTCAGGAGTAGGAGTAGGATTACCTCACTCAGCCACGGCGTTGGACGTTCCATGCAACAGCAACCAAGCGAAACGTGTACACAATGATCAGGGCCCAAATTGGCAGATGTCAGAGATCCTTGCGTTAATTCATGCAAAACGCACCTTATTTCTCGAAGAATTGGAAGTACAAGATTCACGGGATTTGATGAATCTTGAGTCGACCAAATGGGCCTGCATCAGTGTGCAAGTCATGCAGGCGGGTTTTTCAGATTTCCTTCGAGATGGCGCCACTTGTAAAAGCAAGTGGAACCAAATGCTTCCTGAGTACAAGAAAATCGTAGATTACTTTGCAAGAACTGGAACTAACAGTCGTGATTTCTGATTTTTGAATGCTAGTGACAGGAAGGCGCAAGGGCTGCCGCGCTCTTTTCCGGAGGAAATTTATTATACAATTCATGAGTGGTTCGGCACTAGGCCAAGCATGCAGCCGCCGCACACTCGGGATTTGCAAGCTCCCAATGACGGCAACTATCAACCTCCAAGCATGGAGATTGGTGATACAGATGACTACGGAATAAGTGAACGTGACACGGACGACCTGATCGTGGCCGAGGACGACAATATCGACCACACGCCAAGCACCTTATCACCTGTCTCTATACAAGCTTCGCCACGTACGCAGAAAACTATAGACAGTTTCCGCACAAATTCAACTTGGAGTGGACCTTCCCGTCCGAAGGCGTTGCTGCCGGTTGGTGTTACCCCCCAAATATTGAGCTCGAGCAACACGGCTGACCACACTGTGCACCGCCGTCCTGGCAACATAAGGGTGCGCCGCAAATCACTATTAGGCCACAATTTAATCGCACAAGCAACAAAAGCGACAAGAGACGCGATGGCAAATCAGATGAGAGACATGTCGGAGGCCAGTCGGGATGTAGAGAAATCGAAGATGGATATTCAAGTGAAACTGTTCACGGAGCAAATGGAGTATATGAAAGATCTAGATATGAGGATTCTAGAGAATGCACATTTGGTAGACGATAATGCCAAATTGGCAATTTTAAAACAGGGGGAGGTAGTATAGTGTCTTTCCAACCTTGCTCTAGTTCTAAGCGCCGGCCTGCAGTACACTAGTAAACAAGCACGAGATACGGAGCTTCACATGGCTCTAGCCGCTACTGTACATGTCCAGCAGCAGACGGAAGGAGCGGCGCCCTCCCAGCCTCCCGCTTCAACCCAAGCAGGCGATGTTTCGGGAAAAGAAGCGCCAAAGATGTAGATGAAAATTTGGCACTCCATCACCTGCGAGTTTTCATAACAAGACACGATCAGTTCTCCCCTCGCCTGCAGTAACTTCAAGTTCAATATCTAAAGATCAATGAATAGCATCTGTGTAGTGGTATCAGTTTTTCATAGTGTGCATAGCATGCCACAACATCGAATACGTAGCTTACGTTCCAAAAGGATATAAAAGAACAACACTTTGTACATACAGTCAATTTTGACATGTTCATAAAAGGCAAGTCTTAAAGATTAAATAAAAAAAAGATTTTGTAAGTACAAATTCACCTGCGTCCACTTTCAACGTTGGCCATTACACCGGGCTCTATCGTTGGATGGCAAGGTGCAACGCAAGGTCACGTCGTTTTTGCATGGCCTCAGCCTCCGGGTTTCCATCCGCAACAACATCAACCACTTCGGACACTGGCTAATTCTCAGCATTGCACCGGTTATGAAAACCTTCAGCTTGCAAGACTGTTAGAAGGTGCTGTAAATCTTCGCCACCCTGTCGTTGTAGCAGGTTGTGGAGGATACTGCAAGCGGTTATTACATCAAGCAAAATAGTAACGTGAAGTTTGGATTTCCCCAACAACTCTCGAAACGTCTGCTTCAGTATGGCAAAACTGTTTTCTACAACGACTCTTCCCCTCCTTTGTCTCCGATTGAACAAGGACTTGGCCACCGCCAAATGTGTCTATTCAGAGTGAGGCACCATGAGCCAGGATATCAGCGGATATCCCACGTCCTCTAGGAGGTAAGGCTTGAAGCCTTGGAACGATGCTCCAGCGTCCCACAAACACTTGCGGTTGGCTTTCTCGTACAAAGAGGACCTCCGAAGCACCCTACTGTCATTCGTGGAACCTGGCATGCCAAGAAATAAATTGAGAAAGCATTTGTCACTATCTACAACTGCCTGACAATTGAGCGTGTAGCCACCTGATTTGAAATAAAAGTAATCTCCTGGACCGAATTTTGGTTTGCTTATTGCTATGTGAGTGCCATCTATAGCACCAACAACACCAGATAGACCACACAATTGCCGGAAGCCAGCTTCTATGTCTATAAGTTTTTGACCCCGAGGCCAACAAATTTCACCACGGAGGACAACATTTATGGCGTGAACCACTTCTTGAAGAAGCATCGAAATAGAGCTTCTACCCACAGCAAACATCTCGTTGCACACAAGAAGACTAGCACCATGCGTCAATTTAAAGAGCGTACAAGCAACTCGCACAAGAGGAGGAATAGCAAGACGGTATTTTGTATCTTTCTTCATGATAGTGGGCTTGAGCATATCTGTCAACGCGAAAACTAAAGACTTCGTCATTCGAAATATGCTAACCCATCACTCCTCCTCGTATTGTTCCAATAAAAACCGTAAAAACCATGTCGTCGATCTTGGCTTCACCCAAAAACCTAACTCTTCTCCAAGCAAGTGCACTGAGCTCCACAGGTGGAAAGAGTGCAATGCGGCCGTCGCCATGAATTGAGAGTCTAGAGAAGAAGCCTGCAATTGTTGTCATAGGCGGTCCAACTCGCAGCAACTGTCATCGGCTGTCTCTTCAGCACTATCAACATCGATAGCCCGGTTTGTGTATAGGAGCATCAACAGCACAGTCGAAGCCAGAGGCAATAATACAACAGGGTTCTCTACAAGATCCATGACACCTGTAACAAAGCGAGGTTGGCAAAAAAACAGCCCATGAGAACGAAACATTTTCAAAAAATTGCTAGGCCTAACCGCATGAGAGCTACAGAATTTGCTGCTCTAAACTCAATTGCACAACCGAAACAGCGCTACGACAAGGAAGTAGTCCATGAAAATTGTACATTGAGTGAGCAAAACAATATTCAGCACAAAAAACAGACGCTGCGACAGGGAAAGCAAGACAATGCTACAAATGATGGCCGCGCCACTCCGTACCTACGAGGCTATAAACGTCGTGGCCTGCACCAAAAATGAATCACCCTGCCCGTTCCTGCTCCCAATTGAGGGTGCCATAATGTCATGGCTTCATCGGCGAGCGCACCAAGGTCACGATAGGATTCATTGCGCTCAACATGACCTCTCCGAGCAATCTCTCGGCTTAACACTCTCATCTGTGAAAACCCTCAACCCCAACACAAGAGCAACTCACCCCACTCGACTGCCACAAGGGAAACCATTCACGTCACCAACTATGCTAAATGTAAACGACAACACTCTCACCTGCCCTTCCCACTTGTCTCGCTTGAAAACTAGATGCCATCCACCTCCCACTTCTTGCAAACCAGGTACACAATTGAATTTCAGAGTGCCGCCTGCGCTCTTGCTTCTCCACGGACGATCTCACTCATCTGATGCCTTTGTCGCCGGAAACTAGCAATTCCGCCGCCTTGCCACAAAGCTACACGCTTCCACACCACGCCAACAACTTGCTCCTCACATCGACAAAAAGAATTCAAGTACAAGTCCGTCACTTGCTCCGAGCATTTTGCCTCTCACCAGACATGTCCGTGCAGCAAGAAGACTACTCAAGACAGAAAAAGCTCTCTTCCGATGACAACGACAAAGCCCAAGTGGGACCGCTAGCACTGTACTAGCGCGGTGCAGGTGTGACAGGGCTGTATTATGTCGCCTGTCAACTCCCGGCTATCACGCTAAAGTTCCCCCCCCCAAAAGTTATATGTGCACAAGTCACTCACATCTCCTCCCCCTTATGTCATGCTCTGTCACGCTGCTGGCCCCCCAACCACAAAATAAGTTTTTAAACGGACTTCTGTTTGCTTCCCCGACATTATCTTTCAACGCCCGTTTTTCCGTAACGCCAGGTCTGCATGGACCTTTAGTGAATTGATGTTTGTTTAATTTCTGCATTGATGATCATTTGGGAAAATTTTACCCGTCTCATGAATTGATGACCATTTCGCAGCTGCTGCCCAAATTTCAAAATTGTACCCATCTCGTGGGTCATTTTGGCTTCTTGAATCGATGACCACTTTTCTAATAAAAATTCTTGTCCGTTGTGACCATTTCACAAGGTTAAGTCCCTTAGACTTGGTTTAGAGAGAATTGTTGACCAAAGAATTTTTTGTATTATTTTGGAATGTTTCAACCTATTGAACCTACTTCGATACCAAATACAGCTTGCCAAGCATCACATTTGGCTACAAAGTGAAAGGATTATTCACTATTCACTTCTACATGCTATGATTGCACAAACTTTGGACAAGCAACAAGCTCCATACTTTGCTCTAACCATTAAAGGGCAAAGTGTTTTTTTTTGGTCAAAAACCACTCAAAACTACTACTTCTGTTGCATTCATTCAAGAAAAAAAAAATTCTTAGAATTTAACCGTTGGATCTTGTACTTCATTTGTCTTAGATTACGTGGTAGTAAGAACTTCATGAAGTTGGACTGTACTAAGATTGGAAGATAGTAGCATTCAAAGTTCGTAAAAAGTTTTTATAAATGTTGGCCAGCAATTTCAAATGACTTTGACTGCCATTTGTGGATATTCTTTGGTACTATGGACTTTTCATTTAAAAAAAATTATGTTGAAGGATTGACTTGAAAATCAAAAAAAAAATTCCAAAGAAAAGACACTTGATTTTCATTCTTTAAAAAATTGTTCAATAGAAGTAGGTCCAAGATTGAGAAAAAAAATAAATTGTTAATAGCTCCAAGATAGAATGGAAATTCAATAATCCCAATGGTGAGATTGTTCTAATAAGCAAATTTAACCTTGTCCAACAATTTCATTTGAAAAATTGTAAATATTGCAGTAAAAAATGAGCCCTATAAGTTAGTTGGTTTTTATGAAGATGCCATTAAATTGCCTAAAAACCAAGATTTCTATAACTTCCTCATCACTAGTCCACATAGAATGAAATAAAGCTTCACATGTAGACAAAAATATACTACGGAGTAATATCTAAGGAATTTTTTTTTGAAAATTTCATTTTGACTTTTTGTGATATTTTTTGGATTGCCCATCAACCTCCATTTTCAGCTTAGGGTGGCATAGCTTTTGCTCTTAGGCATTGATTGAATTTTTTTTTTAATTTCTAGAAAGCTGATGTGTTTACCTATCTTCAAAAAATAGTTTCAAAAAAACATGTTGAAAATTGAGATTGTAGGCACCTACCCAAACTTCCTAGAGTCCCCCATGAGCGCTCTTGGTTCTTTAGGAGTTAAAAAGATTTTTGATTCCCCCGTTGGCTTGCCCTCTAGTCAAGTAAATGTTGTAAGCGTAGCCATCCTCTTCCCAACAACGTCACCCACCTCCACCAATTCACATACCCTAGTCATACTTTCACTGCTAGCAAATTTGGCATCATTCCATTTCCACAGTTTTAGGCTCCAAGGTTTGGATCAGTCCATAATAACCAACTCGTCCTTCTAGGGTTAATCTTAGAAGGCCGGGCTAGTCACTGTGAAAATCATCATCTTTTTTTTTTTTTTTTTTTCTTGAAACAAGTGGACCATTTCCATTGAAAGAGAAACAATACAAAGAGCCTGAGGACCTAGTCCCTAGCAAGTTCAGAAAGAGCAACTTTTCTAAAAATCATCTCTTAGGATACCATGTGAATCGTTTGCTTCAAAAAATACCAAGAACACTCATTGGGAGTCAAACTAACTTAACTCTTACTGTGCAAGACCTCCCCTTTCTCACTCCTGAGAAGGCGTCCAACAGAGCATGCGACACTCGTGACCCTGCACTCTGTCCTTTGGATATTGTAAGCAAAATTTCTGAACTGTCATCCGAAACTATTTTATTTTATTTTATTTTATTTTTGAAACTATTGATCACGACGTTCCGTAAAGCCCACCGAGCTTAGTTGTTGCTCACTCATGCACAAGCTCCATGCAGCCCTCCAGCAACTTAACTTAGATTCTCTTCGAACTTGAAATCTGATGCACAATCGTCACACGGGCAAGGGTTCCCATTTCCTCGAGCTTCCTTGAGCAGGAGCCATAGATGATATACTAACAGTCGTCCAGATTTGAGCTACCGGTAGTGCAGCGGGATTGCCGCAGTTTTGGAATTGGTTTTTTGCCAAATTTTGGAGATGGCTGCACTACTGTTTCCAATCCCCGGGGGTAGCATATTCTATGTTGTATTGCCGTTCTTCACGGTGGTGTCGGGACTGGTGATAGCATATGCTGAACTCTCCGGAAGTAACCTGGGATACTCCAAGTTTGCTAGCAACAACAACAAGCTTACGGTTCCGAGCAAAGTGGGCATGTTCTTGATGTACTTTCCTTCCGCTCTGGTTGCCAGTGTCTTTCTTGCTTACGGGGTTGGTTTCTTGCCTGAATTGTTGAAATCCTGTGGAGCTTCTGGCGTTGCGTCGCTTATTGAATCCAAGGAGGTTGCAGACGCGGCTTCCCACACTCGTCTTTTGCTCCTGATTGCTGCTGTGTTTATTCATTTCAGCAAACGATGTTTGGAGGTGAGTAAACCCTTATCTTACTATTTCTGTCGTTTGACGAACATTCTCTGTACAACAAAAGAATGGGCTCATTAAACTGGAAAAAACTTTAGAATAGTTGACTGTCCGAATATTGGAGCGGTGCAGTTTATTAGCAATCATCAAAATAATAATCTCCTGCTTGTTCGCCATTGATGATGCGAATTAGAGGATCGCAATTAGGTTTATCCCCTTCGAAATATGGAGTGCGACATGGGAGATTGAGGGACGGATTTTCCTGAATACTTTGCATTATGCTATAAATACTCCAAGTTCTTTTTCTACAGGTTTCTTTCTCTCGTTTTAGGGAAGGACCCTCAAGTTAGTCTCGTTTCCTTTTGTTTGCAATCAATACAACGCTCCATTACATCCGAAACTAACGAAACCCTACCATGTCCGCCGGCTCGAGATTTTTTCTAATTTCTACCTAGCTAACAAAAGGAAGTCCTATTGTAATGGCAATTCTCACTTTGCTCTGGAACTCCGTGCAGGTCTTGTTTGTCCACAAGTTCTCAGGTCGAACGGATGTAGATTCTTTAATCTTCATCTCCAGCTCCTATGCTACTTTATCTGGTCTCTTGCTTTTCATACAAGTGAAGTCCACTGGCCTCACCCCACCGTCGCTGGACCTCAAGTGGCTGGGATTGGCAATTTTTTTGGTCGGGCTGATAGGGAATGGATACCATCACTGGCTGCTCTCCCAACTTCGGAAGGACGGCAGCAAGGGATACGTTGTACCCCAGGGTGGCCTCTTTGGCCTGCTTGTGTGCCCCCACTACGTCTTTGAGATTATAACGTTTGTTGGGATGGCAGTGATTAGCCAAACCCCTGTGGGTTTTTCCACGGCGATATTCGTATTATGCTACTTGACTGCACGCACGATCAAAACGAAGCAGTGGTACATGAAGAAGGTGGATGGATTCCCACAAGAAAGGAGTGTGCTCATTCCTGGAGTGTTTTAGGGACTGGAGATTGAAATTAGTGTGGCATTTGGAGCCCATGGACAAAGGACAGGCAAGTCTATTTATGAAGTTCTTCTCCGAAGGAAATCATTGGATGGTACGGTGCACTATATCGTCATGCCGCTGTGTAAATAATGAGCCTACCTACCAGCGATAATTGTAAAGACAATAAACAAGTTTCTTGTATAGATGTATGAGATGTATAAAGAATATATTGCAATTGTAGGAAGATTTTGAGTTATAAGTCTATGTTAAATATATCATGTTGAAATATGTTAAGGTAACAGGTTCAGAAATTGCCCACCTAAGAGCTGAAACTGAATTTTGGGGAGGTGAAACGTCTTAAAATATTTTTCAGTAAATTTTCCTTGAAAGACGAGGAATTGGCATCTAAACCAAATCGTTTCATATTTTTTGGAGCTTCGTGGATTTAGTTATGAAATTTTGAAGTTGAAGTGGCATAGGACTCTAAAATCGCCCACCCCCTAAAATGTACATTGTTTGTACATCGCTGAAGGCTATAAAATAGTTACATGTACAAGCAATGTACATTTGAATAGGGTGGGCAATTTTAGAACCTGTGCGATTTCAGAGCCTGTTACCTTATTCATGACTCAAATGAAGTCGTATTGAGAAAATTGTTCATGTTTGGGGCAGCGGGTTTGATATGGGTCACTTTGAAGCATTTTTCTTTTGAGACGGTGGTTCCTAGATATTTAGGCATTTAAATCAAAACTTTTCTACTTCTTTCTCATTGTGCTACCATACTTATTTCATAAGTTCATATATAGCATACGTGATTGATCCGTGCAAGACACTTGCGCACATTCAAGTGCTTATATGGGAGTCATTAAACTTGAAATGAAAAAGGAAGGTTTGATACTAGTTTTGTGACAAAAGTCTTGTCTTGATTCAGGGTTCTAAGGTTTGCAACTTACTAAATTACCAGATATGTATACCACAACAGGACTAATCTCTTCTAACTAACCACCGCAAGTTTGATATTCAGTTTCATTTCTTTCACGACTGCTAAGTCCTCAAACCAGTAAGATCCGTTCTCATGAACTGCTGCAATCTGCACATCTTGGTATCTATAAAAAGTTCTCATCCTCAATAAAACAGCTTCAGAAGCTTGTGATGATAGTAACCTTCAAATCCCCTGTGCAGCATCAAGACCATTCTCACTGAAAACAATGAATTCGCTCTAGAATGTCGTATTCTCTATGCAAGCCCAACTTCAACAACACAAGGAGTCCCTTTGTTATCACTTGAGCTGAGCATGGCCTCGATTACCGCCACATCACGCATGGCTTCCAAAACTGAGCTTCGCTTGTCCGCTTCTTCTGCTGACCGTCCCTGTCATTGATTTTGACAATCCGATTCACAGTTTAAGTTCACCTAAAGGACGAAGAGGCCTGAATTGGGCCATGTTTTCTTATTACTCCGTAGCAATTTAAAGTACGTCATATGTTAACTTTCCTTACTCCGAATTTATTGGATTTATTGACCATCACATGCATTGTTCTTTGCTGATTCTCTGGTGATATAAAAACTAGCCCAATCTGAATTATAGTTTTCATAGTATGATCAATGGAATTGGTTAGTTTTAGAGCATGAACCCATTAGGGGTAAACTTTTCGTTTAGTTCAAAACATAAACTGCTTAGGCAGTCCTCGACAATTTCAAGTATTGGAGAGGGCTATGCGTGAGGAGACTACAAACTAAGTTAGAGTATGTTTGCCTCTCCTGTGGTCAAGAGGGTCAGCTTAAGCAGAAGATGGAACATAAATCACCTGGAAGACACATTTTGCAACATCGTCGGCAAATTCCTTGAGCTCCTCATACACGCCAGCGAAAGGGCAGAAGACAACGTGAGCCTCTCCTTTAATAGGCTGGTACGTAGTCTGTGATATGACGGAAATAGAAAATTAGAAACTTACAACTATTATACACGGGTACAAGTTAAGGAGAGACTATCTATGTAAATGAAAGGCCATGTGTTCTTCACTGATTCTGGCGATCTAAACCATTTGAATTATATTATTCACAATTCGATCAATCAAATTGGTCATATTAAAAGAATGACATCTCAGTCCTCTGAGGCGAAGTGATCACCAGGAGATCAAACCGGACAGTGGTATTTGAGGAAAGTCCTTGTTACCTTGTAACCATGCTGTCCATTCTGTACTACACGTTCGGCCTCCACTGTGCCAAGAGAGCCCACCACTCTCCAGAACATCTGCATACACAAAGGGATTGGTCCACATGAGTCGCAGCAGAGCATCTAAAAGACGGTCAAATTTGAAGAAAAATACAGAAAAGCATCACTACCAATAATATGAAAAAATATCCTTGAGTGATGGCACTTGCGAGTTACCTTCCTTGTTGTCGCAGAGTAGCAGATGTTGACAACTCCGGCACTTCCATTCCATAATTGTCTAGTGCAAAAAGAAAACCACGACAAAAATTAGGAGAAACGTGCACTTGAGATGATTGTGGGCAATTCTCCTGTTGTTTTGTATTCTTTGAAACCTACTCTTGATGCATGATTATAAAGTAAAAATAATATCCTAAAGAGTCCTTTAAGAATGGAGGCCTTGGCTTAATTTTTCCCATCTTTGCGTAAATTATTCTCGAGTTTGTGGACAACACATAAAATTAACAGAGAGAGACAATTTTCAGAGCTCACATCAGAGCCGATAAATTATCAGGGGGCGGTAGAGTTTGATCAACATGTGACACAATGGCTGACACAGAAGCAACCTCACAACCCAAAATCTGCATTGCAAGGAAAGCAGTGTAAGAAACTTGGTAATGTTCTATTTTGCCTCGAGACCTTTGCCAACGATTATGAATGACACCTAGTCAAGCAATACGCAAAGACCTGCTTTCTATTTTCAATTCGCAGCAAATACAGTAGAACTTCTAATAAACATCACTCTCTAAAGTAATAAATCTCTCTACAGTAATGCGTCAGACCGATCCCGGCCCGACTCTTATTAGAAGTTCTACTGTAGTAAACTTCCTTCACAAGTAGTTCTTTAGTCGACATGTTTTGTAGCAATATTCAACCAATTTCAGAGTGCTACAAGGGAATTAACTATATTGATTACAAATATTTGTCAGAAACCCACACACCCTCTTATAGACACTTGAAGTGGAATGCAATTTATGTCACCGTCTGCAATGCGTCAAAGACAATGAAGAGGATGAATAAAGAGTATTATAGCTTTCAACTAGAGGTGGAGAAATAGGTACTGAAGATGGGGTGAAACATACCATTCGCAATCCAGCAATAAAATGAACACCGCCATCGAGCATGAATCCACCCTGCATCAAGACAACGCATGATTGTAAATCAGAGCGCAGCTGCATTCAAACTGGTCACTTTGGTTCCATTCTATGCAATTTCATATAAATTAAGCTGAACAGAACTTGGAAGACAGATATTAGGCACCCATATAACTCTCATCACATGAAAGCATGACCCGACCAACAGGTTGCAAAGGACAGGGGCTTTCTAACCTTGAAACTTGGATCGCGGCGCCACGAGCTAGAAAAGTAGGGGCTGGAGCTATTCATCGGTGCTTCTATCAGCACTTGTACGCCCATGATTTGACCCAAATCTTTCACAAACTTTCCTGCCTGGGGACAAAATGTTTCCCAATTACAGTCAGTGGCACTGTCCCATGGCACCGCTATAGTAAGCCGATGGAAGCAACACAGGAAAACAGCGTATCAAAGAGATATACCGGGTAAGAAATTGAATATAAAAGTATATGAAACAGCAGGCCGGCAATTTTAATACCTAACAGAAGAATTTTACAGCACTTTGATTCGCCAGACTCTCACCACCATGTAAGGTTTCTTAAACAACAATACAATTCTTTAAGGCGTGGTTCTATCCAAAAAGAATTTTGCAAGATTTCGACTCTGCATACTTTAGTAGAGCATGACTGCATTGAAAAAATAACCTGGATCAAAGCAGGCTCGAAGCGGTAGTTCTCTGCCACCGCCCAGATTGGTAACTTCACATTCTTTTTAGCAAGAGCTTGATACTCCGACCAAGCCTTCCGCACATCCGCAACGCCTGAGCACAAACAAGTTCAGAGTCTATCTACGTCTTTTGTAACTGTTTATGCAACTTAACAATTTATGAAAACGACTGTATTCGAGTTGGTTGATGTCGGAAAAAGCATAGCAGCTGGAATAATTCTGTGTTAAACGCCTTATAAACATCAAAGAGGTCAAACAAAAGCACTGAAATATCAGTCCAAGAAACATGTGCTGCTTGAGGGTATATGTAGCTTACTTGGAGCCACAGGTTTCTCTTTAATCCAAACGTCGTAAGCGGATCAGAACCACAGCCACGAAAAAGAAGTCAGCACAACTATTTTGTAACACATACTGTTGAGTTGCAAATCTATATAATTGTAACCGAATCTTCTGAATAAGAAATTTCGACCAAGTAACATCTGTTCAATGTCGACTCCAGTATGTGCCAAAAACCCAAAGTCATGGCTTGCTTGGAATTCCAAAGTCCAGCTATGTGTCAACATAAGTCACCAAACCACCAACAGTAGACAATGTGTACGCTCACCTTGGATCACGTGTTTCCCTGCCTCCAAAGCTCGCAGAACAATTTCTAGCTGCACAATGGGGTGCACACCATTAAAAATTCACAAAACTTGCGAGAGATTTGTGGATAAAAAAATAATTAGATAAAAATAAACAAGAGTTTTTGTGAAAGAGTTATGCAAAATCTCACAAGAGTGAGCAGCAATCACCACCTTCGACTAACCTGGTATTGAGCGGGCAAAACAACGGCGACAGCATGAATAGACTTGTCTTGGAAAATGGACTCCAAGCCCTCTTCGCCCCACATAGCTTCAGCATTGGGTGCATATGATTTGACCAACAGCAAGGCTTTCTTTGCACCATCCTGCCATCCAATTAACACGATTAGAGTTTCAGAATCCATTTGCCAATACCTTGTGATAATGAACTTCTGCCTTGATGTGAATTAATGAAAAACAATTTACCTCTGATCGACTCCAAATAGTCCTCAGCGAGACAATTTCATTCAATTCACCTAATTTCGGCAGATATTGGGATGAGGCGAACACGCCAGACCCCAACAGAGCCAACCCCGGCAATCCGTCTGCCATTGCGCTCCTCTACACACCACCAATTCCTTCCCATACAAAACCACGATCAACGTATCTCAAAAGCAAGTTAAGTACAATTAAAAAGAGTTCATTACATTGTATTAAATAACACAAGTTAATACAATCAAAACAAGAGGTAGGTTAGTTATGTTGCACTTCAAAATTTCCAAGCTATCTCGCATGTTGTCTACTTACATTCACACAAACTATAACCAGACTGATACCCCTTGAACTAAATTCTACACCAATGAGAAAAAGATTAGTGCTGCGCAGGAATGACTCATACCCTATATCAAAACCCCAAATGTAGAATGCAACGATCCTAGATGGAGTGCAACAGCAATGGACGGTGATCTGTAGAAACAAGACACAAATCTGAGTCTTACACTGATAATGAAATACAGCATTTGGAGTATGAAAACAGAGCCTGATTACTGCATATGAAAGCGCTACGTAAAGTGCTAATCCGCATTCAAAATTCACAAACTGTAGCAACCCAATTCCTACCAAAAAAATTTTAATGTGAAATCACAAGCCACAAAGCTGAAATCCACAAGGTAAAGGAGAACAGAGCATACCGAAGCAAAGTGATGCAGACAAAACTTGCCAGAGGAAGATCACCGTCACAAGGAGAAGAAGAAGTCTGAGAGGAGATTTTTCAGATATAGAGCGATTGAGTACCAATAATTCTAGTTGTTGGCACAGTGCAGAATGGGAGTCTGACGGATCGTTGTCGGAATATCAGGAGTGATTTCAACAAGTGGCGTCTGAGGAATGGGGAATGTCGGAAGACTGCGGAGAAAGACAGAGAGTCTGAAACGCCAACAAGCGCTTATGGACGTTGACGGGCGTTCGCGGCTGAATCCAAGCGTCTAACCGCTGGCCAGCTGTGATTGCGTCCGATCAATAAGGAAGGGCCAAAGGCAAAATGAAGTAACTTAATCCTTTAAGAGCATCCCCACCAGCGTTTTTTTTTCTGGCGACAAAACGCTAGGTTGTCAGGCCTGTAAGCCACTGCGCCTGGCTCCCTCCCAAAATTCACCTTTGGTGGGAGGGCACGCAGGGCTTTACTGTAGAGTTTGTCGCCAGAAAAAAAAACACTGATCCCCACAGCTAACACTCCATAAAGCACTCATTTTGATTTGCATTTGTTTGAGGCCAGCCCATGTGTCCGGCGTGTGCCCCACGGCTACACGGCCACACGGCTTGGCACAAGTCCCATAGTTCTAAATTTGCATCACCATAGCGCCACCTTGCATCTCTCAATCAATGCGGGGAAGACAAAAGCTTCCAACATTCCAAAAGTACCTCGAAAATTGCAAAAGGAGCCCAAATTGAGCCATGGGCAAGCTTCACCATTTGGCCGAGTCTTCATCAAATTTGACAGTGCCC
The DNA here is from genome assembly GCA_951799445.1 of Pseudisothecium myosuroides. Taxonomy (NCBI): domain Eukaryota; kingdom Viridiplantae; phylum Streptophyta; class Bryopsida; order Hypnales; family Lembophyllaceae; genus Pseudisothecium; species Pseudisothecium myosuroides. The sequence continues at coordinate 3,841,780 of OX637288.1, read as the reverse complement.
GGCCATTTTTGAGCCACTTTTTGAGTTGCCGTGGGGCAATTAAAATGGCTGGCCCAGCCACCTCCCAGGTTTGTGTCAAATTATGAGGTGCTGTGGGGATGCTCTAACCCTTAACCCTTGAACGCCGCACATAACATTGTTAACCGGGGGGGTCCTTCCTTGTCAGAGGAGGGATAATCCCCCCGAGATGCCTAGGAAGGGATTAAGTTTAAATCCCCTCCATCCAACTGGTTCTGGCAAGTTTCTCTGAGTTCATTCGATTGGCTGGCAAGTCTCTCTGAGTTCATTTGGTTGGCTGGAATGTTATGAGCTGGTGCGTGCATCCCGGGAAGCACACATGTCAGCCCTACTTGCAAAGTTCAGAAAGTTTTCAATGTTGGGGGGTTCCGGCTTTGGGGGGAGCAAAAAGGAACCCCCCAATAAACATTAACAATGTTAAGGCAGCAGACGTTTTGTGTCCGATGGATGACAAGGAATCAAATTGTATAGGACAGAAGTGCAACTATTCATCCTCGGAATTTGTTGTGGAAAGGAAAGATCTTCTACTATAGTTTGACTTCCAATGAGTGCTTTTGCAATTTTGGAGGCTAATGATTCACACGGTAATAGAAAAGGATGATTTCGAGGGTCACCCCTTTGGCGTTTAAGGGTTAAACGTCGAGGCGGACGTTTTGCGGCCAATGAATGACAAGAGAATTTCTTGTGTAGGACATAAGTGCAGCTATTCATCCTCCAAATTTTGTGTGGAAAGGGAAGATCATAAACAATAGTTTGACCTCCAGTGAGCACTTTTGGGTTTTTTTTAAGAAGATGATGTCATCCGATGCCGAAAGGGATGATTTCCACAGTCACCAACCTGGCATTCAAGGGTTAAAAAAAGGCCCAGGGCTGTTTCGGTCAAAGCAAGAATATAGACAAAATGTTTAGCAGATGTGCGATTATTGAGAATAGAAAAATGATTTGAGGTGAAAAAAGTAATCATACCAAATTGGAAAATGAGTGATAGACAATGGTTTTGCAAAAAAAATATGATGATCCATTGTTGGTATTGTAAGAATTTAGAGTTTTTTGACAATGCATACAATGTTGTTGACATTGGTGTTTGAAAAATGCACAAGTATAGGCCCATAGTACTAGCAACCTCATAAAAGATTTACTTCAAGGACCTTTGAATTAAAGCGGAAAAATAGCAATCAAAATTGAAAAATACACCTTTTATGTGTAAAAACATATGCTTAATACAAAAAAACATTTGACATAGGTTTATACAAAATCTTCTACTATTCAAAACTGATACGTTTAGTTGTGTGTTTTTCATGATTGATCGTTACTTACATAAAGGTAGTTGAAGCCAACAGCTACAATAAAAGATGGAAAAAAGACCCAAAATAAGCAAATTGTTGACCATTAAATCTGAAAGTATTGAAAACATTGTTATATATAGTATAATACTCCATATTTCTTTATGGCAATCTTCTTTCTAAAAAGTACCTAAGCACTTATGCCATCTTTCTGTTTGTTTTACCTTCCAAACACAGTCAGTGTTATTTAAGATATAGAAAAGACACATCTTTTGCAATTCTTTCCACGTATTTCTATATATTATATGGTGATTAGCAAACAAAGCTTTGTATAAACACACGTAATTGTTGTATGCAATTGTATTTTCAAGATTGGATTGCTCCAATTCATTCCCTATCAAAAAAATTAAGGATCTTCATTTCCTAATTTACTTCCAATTCCTTTCAAATTATGGGTTATTTTTGTTTTTCTCACTTTGAAAATCAATTTGTAGTTCTTTGGGTCTTAAACAGTTAAGTTATGTGCAGTTGCGCCAAGAATTGTGCACCTATAATAGCTACAAGTGGCAACTGAGCAGTATTACTAAAATATGAAAGAAAATGTTTTTAATAGTTGTTCTTAGCAGGTGAAGGAGGATTTGTACGCATCTATTATTTGGTTACTGTATGGTTCAATTAAGGAACTAGTTTTTCAAAGAGTTAAATATAGGAATAAAACACAACGTCATTATACTCCAGTGTTCAAATGGTGTAACATCCTCAAAACTAACATCCTCATTCTAGACAAGAATTTAGACAAGATGGATTTTTTTATTAAAATCAATTTCAAGTGTACCTACCTTGTCTTATAGGGGTGGTCTACCTTTTTGGAACAAAATTATTTTGTATTTGCCCTTCAAGTTTGTTGCTTATTCTATGATAGATAGAGAGATATAAAACAAACTGGATTAGATGCTCTTTCCATTTGTGTTTTAAGAAGAAAACTATTAGTATGTATGTTTAGTTGTTTTTAGTTCCTTTTAATAAATTGATGAATGCTTAAAGAATATGTACTATATCCTTGGTGCAAGAAAAATCCTAAAACTTTCAGATTTCTAATGAATTGCACACATACAATAAAAATGTAACATTCCACCTCCAAATCTTTTTTGCTCCTATAAGCATTTTTTCAAAGGGTCAACGGCCATTTTTAATTTCCACCAATTTGTTTTTTCATTTTATGATTTGTAAGCCATCACAATAATTGATGATCTTCTTTCTTAATGTTCATTGAATGAAAGACAAAACAAAGTGAAACTAGTCTTAGGTGTAGTTAGATTTAATTCCACTCTCTTTCATTTTAATATGATTAAAACTATAGTCTGATGAATCTTAAGGCACACTTAGGGATTGTCATTGAAACATGCAGTTTAGGAAATTGGGAGAAACACATTGGCATCAAAAGAATAGGAATAGTCCCCTCTATGGTCTTCATTGGGAAGATATATGTTTTTGCTTTGACCACCTATAATGCTTCTTTTACTTGTTTAAAAATAAATTGAATAGTATATATAAAATATTTCATAAATTTCATTCTTTTGCAATTTTTTTAGTAAATACAACAATCAAAACATATATCACGACCAAAAGGACTACAATGGCCAATCTTATTGTAATTTCTAAAGTCCTAACAGGCTTGTTTTTTTCCTTTCAAAAACCATTCAAATCTACCATTTATAGTTCATGGAACCAATAAAACAAAAATAATAATTTATTGAAAATTGGATAGTGCAAAATCTTGCACAACACTTGTATGAAATGTGAAAGAGAACTTTTATGAAGTTTGGCAATTTAGATTGTACATTATTAATATTAGAAGTCAAAGAGAAAATTGTTTTGGATCCTATCTAAGAGTTTTAGATGACTTTGGTAGTTGTTGGGGTGAAATTTTAGCATTATGGATTTGAAGTTAACAAACAACCATACTCATAATCATGTCATGCATATCTCCACCAATTTTTATATGTAAGAAAGATGTAAGACACATCCAAAAAATCTTGCACTGCAAAGATGTGTTAAGAATTGAGAATTTGATACATTATTTTGCAAACACATTTTTTGCCACATATTTTTGAAAAACAAGATTCCAATAATAGATGGAAAGATATATTAACTTTTCACCAATACAAAATATAAATATAAACCCAAATCTTGTAATTTTTATAAAAATTGAAAGGCTAAAATGAACAACCAAGTGCTAAGGAAATTGGACATCATTGAATTAAAGGTCCCATTTTGTTCCCCTTTACTTCTCAATCATAATTCTTCTAATAGGGAACTATTGATTCCTTCCTTGTTTTCCAACTTCCTTCTTTTGCATTTTGTATTGTTTGCACTATTTTCAAATCAATATCAACAAACTTTGGAGTTTTGTGTATTTTCAATTTGTAAATAGAAGGCATTTTTAAACTATTAGAGACTCCATTTGAAGACCATTCTAATGGTTATTAGTTGAATTATTTTGAAAAAAATTGCTTTTGCAATTTGCATTCGAAGTTTCTATATCAATGTTGTGCAATCAATTCCAATGTGGAAGCCTCCAATAAACTCATCAAGCCACAATGACATCATGGGAACGAGTGGCAATTTCAAGACTCAAATTCTCTCTAACTTCACTTGTTGCCCTTTTCTTCTTCCTTACTCCATCTAATGCCCCTTTAGAAGTCAAGGAATGTTTCTTTGAGCGCAACTTGCTTACCAAATTCCATTTTGCAAAAAATGGTTCTAACTAGTTCTATACCATAAGTCCAATGTTTGTTAAAGTTACATATACGCAAAGCTATCAGAATTGTGAATATTTCAAAAATGTTTAAAAAAATCATGGAAAAAATTGGAAATATGGAAGCCTATCCAAAATCCATTTTGTCTCCTGAAGGAATTTTAGGGGTTGAAATCTACAATGTTGATGAATTTTTTTACACTGATGGAGTGATGACTTTGAAATGTTCTATTGATAGCACAGAAAATGCAACAAGAACATAATATTATAACTAGGCAATGGTGTTCACCATATTGGGAGGGTATTATGCTTTGCTAGATCCCTGAAAGGGATTTGTTATCAATTAATTCAAGGATTGGTGTTTGTTGAAGAGCCATGTAAGACAATTTTGATCATTGTAAAGGTCTCCTTTTCAAGGATGCAAAAAAAGACGCATGCCTCATTGGTAAATAATTTTATAGAGAAACCCAGAAATATAGAACCACACGTTAAATTAGGTTGTTACAGTGAGATCTTTGGAACCATGCATCTCCAGTTGTGTCCTTAATACCCTCAGAAAGCTCTTTGTGAGGAAGGGGTGCATGCACTTTGTTTTGTGACATTTGACCCTATGATATGAAAGTTATGGATTTTGAAGTTATTTTTGAATTAAAAAAGTAAGAAATTACTTTTATTTTTATTTTGACTATGGCAACGAACCCTTTTTTTTACTTTTGAAAAAGTGCCAAGATGGCGATCACTTAAAATTTGGTGAAGCATTGTATTTTTACATTCATCCATCTTTTGGACCAGAAAACACTTTTCAATATATTCATGCACTTTTTCATCCAAATTTGGCAACTTCATCCACATTTTTAATAATAATGGAAAATTACTGGCGAAAAACGATTACTTTTATCTGGCACAAAGTAGACATTTATTTCGAAATGGTGCAAAGAGGCCCCGTGGTGCCCCCCCCAAAAGGGCTGGTGGCAACGGCACAGGGCACAGGCACTAGTGAGGTAATAAAAGAAGGGAAACAGAAGCAACGTGGCGGTCCGAAACAGGTCAAGTGCCCCCATTGTAAAAATAGGGTTTGGCAGAAGCGCGGTCGCATCGCCAAGTGGCCACACGCCAGTGGCCAAACTCCGCCGGACGAAGAAGGAGTCGCCTGTTTGGATGGCTCTCACGCACGATCAATAAGCTGAAACAAACTGTTCACTCCAATTTCTGCCCCACACTAAATCCCTCAACTCACAAAACTTATCATCTCCCACCACTTGACCAAATTCAAAACCTTCGAATTCATACTCCGTCAGACCCAGACTGAAACCCCAAATCAGAGAGCGAGCATTTAAGAAATACAAAATTGGGATTTAAGCACTGAAGACAACCTTACAGTAATGAAATTGGACTAATCTTCCAAAAAATAAAAAATGAAATAAAAATTGGAAGTTCCCGGGTCTCTGGGCAGGCAACCATGCGCGTGGTTTCCGATGAGCTCCGTCCGTCCGTCGCTCCCTCTTCTCCGCTGCACCTCCTCTCCTCCGAGTGGATCCCAAAGGTAGATTCTTTGGTGCCCCACTTGACTGATTGCGATTGGCAAACTGAACCAGGCAACCTTTTATTTTTTTTATTTTTTTATTTTTTTTGAAAGACGAAAGGTGAGGTGGATTCAATAGACTCGCTCTTCAACTGCGAGGGTTCAGTTCTCACGAGGTTCGCAAGTCGGTTTCTTTTGTTGGTATCCGCTTTTTTCAGAGTTGGTTGGTTACCGCTTTGGGTTGAATACGAAAGTAAAATATTCAGCTGGCTGGGACTGAGGAAAATAAGTTAGTTCGCGGATGATTGGGGCGTCACCTTTTCCATAAATTATGTCAGACTCCGTCGTGTGGCCGGGTGGTGGTCAATGAATTGGATGGGTAGCTAGCTAGCTTTGATAGTGAGCTCTCTAGTCGTGCTTCGCAGGTTGTTTCTTTTGGATTTGTTGCAAGTGTCGAGAAGTACGTCCGTGTCGGTGACTGCGCTTGATGGCCTTCGTGGATGCAGCTTGCACCCCACTCTATTTCTTTTTAGTTTTTGTTAGAGCAGAGGAAGTATATAAGTCGGCTTGTCGATCGACTGCCGGATTCATTTGATTAAGTGCTCGTGGATTTTACGCTTTGGGGCGCCACGCACTGCGGGTGCATGACGATCGCCTGATTTAGACGTTGGTTCGAGAAAGGTAGCTAGCTCGCCTTCCGATTTCGTGCTTTGGAGAGGAAGTTTGCAGATTTGTTATTGCTTTGGACTAATTGTCAGTGTTTAGAAGTGTCGGTGACTCGGCTAACTGTACGTAGGGTGTGTTTCTTAAGTTCGAGGTAGTCTGAGTTTGACCGGGTTTAAGGTTCGCGCTACTTAGGACCTGATCATCCTGAATGCGAAACTAGTGAATCCAAAAAGTTGTGATTTGTACGCTACTATGTCGCGAACTTACGGTGTTTTCTTCCTCCACCGCATTTTCTAGAGGCGAGCACCTCGCAGACATTGTTCTTACTTTTACTCAACTGATTTTTGGTCTTGAAGTAGTGTCGAACTTTCGTTAAGGCCGGTGCGTTTGTAGATCAGGCTGCTGGACTCACAGAAGATTGTTGGAGCGAATGTTCGTAGTCTACCTCTGTCAAAGTTCCTCGTAGAAACCCGCTGAACGTTCGAATTTCACGTGGATTTTCGAAACGTTTGATCACCTGGTTGTGCATCCCGTTGTGCAGATTCTGATATTCCAAGTAATTTCCTTGCGCAGGGGATTGCAATTGAATTTCGTGCAGACGAGAGTTCACGGTGGAGCCCACTTCGGGGAAGCCGCCGCCTAGCCTTGACATGACGACATGTGTTCTATAGGATATGTACGTTGTAGCTTCCCGGGAAACACAAACACCTCTGACCCTGCGTTTGAAAATATTTTTGAAAGCTCTTACGAGGGTGCTTCTGTTGTATCTTCATCACCTTTATGCATGCATGCATCTCTGACTCTGTCAATTGTATAATACATTTTTACATGCGTTACGTTCATTTACTGGACAGTGTAATAAGTTAACCTAGTTCGATTGGTAGAGAGTTGGCTGGTTTTTTTCAACATTTCAGTTGTGAAGTTGTAGCAGAGGTTTCCTTCGATCGTCTTTTCTGCTGAATTTTCGTGCATCGATCTGGTGTAAGTTTTGTTTCGTACGTGGTTTGATTACGTATAGTCTTGTGCAGAGTATTGAGGAGCCTGCTGTGTCTATGTCATGCTGGGACTGTATTGCTTTTGTTTTTTTAGGTTTAGTGGGACGGTTCCCTGTGGATAGTTATCTAATCGATCTCTATTTGATTAAGCGAAGTAAAATCAAGTTGAACCGAAAAGTTGACTTTTGAAGGTGAAGTGAAGTGAAGTTGACTCTTAAAATAGAAGCGAAGTTAGTTTTCAAAATTAGGTGAATTAAGTTGGGTATTAATATAGGAGTGATATCAATTATTGGAAGTGTGTAGAGTATCACAAGGTCAAGGAGATCAGTCCGGCTCTAAGGGAGCCCTTTCTTGCAAATTTTTAGTAAACCCTAAGCGAGATAAATTTGACCTCAACAATATAGCAGTCACTATATCTTTAACCAAACCCTCCATTGCTCTACTCCATAGAGATTGTGATTTACGTGGGCTTCAAATTAAGAGCACCCGACCTGAAACTGGAATTGCAGTCCTTCATCAGCAGGGTCTTCTAATTATTGGCCATAGATGAAGAAATCCTACAATATGTCGGGTTTCTCTATAATACAAACCAGGTCATATTACTTGGTAACACAATGCAAAATGAACCTGATCGCTGTCAATCTGTACAGGAGCTTTACATTTCTACAGCCCAATTTGATTTTTTTTTGCAACGTATTAAAGGAAAGAGGGGGTGTTACTTGCAGGTGGAGCTCAATGGACGTCCTGTGGCAATTAAAGTCAACAATTGACGCAAAGCCTCGTAGCTAATAGAGGGTTTAGGTTCGTTAGAAGACAATGGACTCGAATATTTTCAACATGGTGTTTTTCCATCTAGACGCGTCAGCCACAACTTTGTTACAATTTGCAGTGCTGCCCATCCTCAAGATCTTGGTATTATGTTCGTTTGGTTTGGGCTTGGCCAGCCGTCGCGTAAATGTCCTTCCTGCTGCTTCTCGCAAACTCTTAAGCAAGGTAAAATTTCTTAATTATGTACATTTTTCTCCCCAAGTTTTCCCTGAACTTTATGCTCAATCATCCATCATCCTGCATGGAGTCTTTGACTGATACTTTTATTGTCATTTTATCTCCTTGAAACACTGCCTTGTAGCGATTCTTATGATTCAATTGGGTTAATAATTTTCATTGGATCTTATTTTGGAAATTTGAACAGCAGGACTGTTAAGCATGTCTCCCCTGCCATATTATACCCTGTGGTGATTCTCATGACGCAATTGATGTAATTGCAGTTGGTGTTCGCTTTGTTTCTTCCTTGCTTAATCTTCACCGAATTGGGGAAGGCTGCCAGCGTTCGAGCAATATTGGAATGGTCAGTCTTCTACTCTGGAAAGTTAGGATGAATTTGCTTCTGCGTTTGATTTATTTTCTCTGACCTAGTGTGCGGCAGTGTTTTTAGATCTGGGTTACTGTTTTAATGCCCCAGGGATTAGTATACTAAGACGAATTGTTGTGTGTCACAGGTGGTTCATTCCAGTGAATGTTGTGCTTGGAGCGGTTATAGGATGCTCTTTAGGTTACCTAGTTGCATTACTCGTTCGACCCCCACCACAATATTTCAATTTCACAGTGGTGATGATTGGCATAGGTAAGTGATCGACTCACTGCCGTCAGTTGCATTGGTTCAGTTGTTTCTTCATGGTACTGTTTCCATGGTTGTGTGATTAAATTGTAACTAGTACTTAAAAATTTGAAGCGTTTTCATGTACTCGATTGATTGTAATTAACAAATTTCAGGTTTAGGGTTTAATGTAATGAGCATATTGTAATGCAGGAAATATTGGCAACATGCCACTTGTGATCATTGCATCCATCTGCCGAGACGAGTCCAACCCGTTTGGTCTGGACCCTGATATCTGTAATACGAAAGGGATCGCTTACATCTCCTTTGGTCAATGGGTATGGCTACTGCGATTCTTTGAAACCTTTTTTATCTTCATAAACTCCAAGTTTGAATTTCGAGGCAACTGTGTAACTTGGCTAGCTTGAGGAAGGTTATAACTTTAGAAACCATAAAACTCCTACTCAATTTGAGCCCTAATCAACCAATAAAGACTGGACACTCAAGATTCAATGAAGCGTCTTGACGTTACGTTTGATAACCTCGAAAAGCTTATCTAGTCTAGTTCAAAGCTCGGGTGGAATGCTAATTTTCTTTCTGACACCTTTTCTGCATACTTCTAGACTTGTTTGAATAGTTCCTTTACCCTTTTTATGACAAATAATTTAACTGACCTGGATTGATAGACAGTAGTTTCCACTTTGAACATCATGCTGTGCGTGTTGGTGTTTCCAGGTTGGAGCAGTTATAGTCTACACGTTTGTGTATCACATGTTGGCACCCCCTGTGGCAGTAACTGATTTTAGTGATGAAAAACATATTGATATCAAGGTTGAAGGCGCACGTGCCACAAGTCCGGAATCTAGTCCGGAATTGTCTCAAATGTCATTTGATGCTGAGTATACGGACCCTCTCCAAGTTCCATTGCTTCACTCTCAACCAGAGACGTCTATTGCAATCAAGGTATTGATTTCTTTCTTAAGCCATCAAATTGAGTACTGGCTTGCTTTGAGATTTTTGGCATGCCCAAGTCGTTCTTCGAGAATAGGGTTTCTAACCATTTTTTCTTTTGAAATTATGAAGAAAATCAGATGAGTAGGCATAAAACATTTGTTCAGATGATGTAATGAATTCCAACATCACAAGCACCCACATTGATGAATAACCATGATTGTGTGCAGGTCTGGCAAAAGGTGTCACAGTTGCACACGTGGTTGACAAATTCAAGCCTGATGAAAAATGTTTTCCAACCACCTGTGGTTGCTTCGGTAAGTATTTTCACTTCAATATTCAAGCATTCAGAAATTTCAAGATTTTTGAAGTATCTATCTCTTTGCCTACCTCACATTCTATCAAGTTAACATGCTTATGTTTCACCACCCTTGCATTGATTATTTACAGGGAGTAGATCAAATTTGATAATTTTATTTTGGATCATCTATTGTAGAAATCTTTTGTGGCACTTGACGTCAATCAAGTCCATCATCAAAACTAGTTGAACTAGTTGTTACAAAAGGATTTGGATGTGAATTTCTGAGCTAAGGTTTTTCTTTGTGCAGCTCTTAGCTTTGGCCATTGCCTGTGTACCCACTCTCAAAAGTCTTTTTTTTGAGGAGAATTCCTACTTCTTTTTCCTGTCAGACAGTCTTAGCTTGCTTGGGTAAGTTTTTCCAGCTCCTTGGATTACTACTGTAGTGCCACCTGTGTACTTCTACACTAATAATATTGAGGAGGGATAATTTTAATATGAGATTAAAACATTTATAATGAATCCTGTCCTTTTGTTAGTCTATGCTAGACTGCTTGTGAAGTCAACCATGTCCAATCAAGTCAGTCTTTAAAGAATTTTAGGAGCGATACAATGTTACAACTACAGGAGGAGGATCTCTCATATTCCTTCCTAGTGTCACAAAGGGGTCCTCCTGAAGACTATCTCTCAAATCCAAAAAAATCTTGAATCAATGGTTTCAAAAGTTGGCCACCACAACAATAAAGCCGTTCTATGTCATGGACCTAATATCTGCCTCTCCTTATCCTATGAGTGACTGCCATCTGTACAGAAATATATGGGCTCCATTGAGACTATGAATTTTTTTCTTAAATGGATCCTATTATCTATGACTGACTTTCTTGCTATAATTGTGCTTTCAGTGGAGCTATGGTGCCATGCATAATGCTTGTCCTCGGTGGCAACTTAATTGGAGGTATAGGCTCAAATTCCTTTTGCTCCTGCTTTGTTTTGATTCTATCTCTAGATAGAATAACTCGATTTTTAGTTCACCCTGACTTTTGGGTAATTTAAGTGTCTTCTGTATTTTATCTCATCACACGACTTGTGGGTTGCGCAACTAATGCAGGGGCAGGAAATTCCGAGTTGGGATTGCGAACAACTGTGGCAATCGTGTTCACACGCTTGGTTCTTGTGCCTCCCATGGGTTTGGCTGTTGTCCAAACCGCCAACAAAATCGGATTTCTTCCTGAAAATGACAAACTTTTTCAATTTGTTCTGCTGATGCAGCACACTATGCCCACATCCATCCTTGCTGGTAAGCAAGCACCTTAGTTCTCTCCACATCATCTATTGAATTGATGTCTCATTGATGTCTCCACGTCTCAGTCTATCATAGAAGGCTGTTTGTGTTTTGTCAAAACTTTGGTTTAGATCCATTGCTAGTTTTATGGCCACGTTTGAAGGGAAATAATTGTTTTTCACATACGCAAAGATCCTGAAATGCGGAAGGTGCTTGTTGGCAGGTGCGGTGGCCAGCTTGCGTGGGCACGGTGCAAAAGAAGCTTCAGCTATTTTGTTTTGGGAGCACATTTTGGCAGTGTTCTCAATAGCAGTTTGGCTGATATTGTACATCAATGTTCTTTTTTGAAACATTCTAGATTCCATTCTTTGAGACATAGAATTCTTGGGGGTAGTTACAGAATGCGTAAATTACCTCATGTAACGTGTATCAACCACCATATACAAGGCTATTTGTAGTCTTCTAAAAGCAAATAAAGAAGGATTCTTTCAACATGGAATGAGTGTTGTATTGGATTAAGGATTCTATCAGACTTTTGAGGTCGTCTTGACATGCGGTGACTTTCTGGTTTCTCTTCTATCTGCAACGTCGTGTCATTCATCAACTGCATGGCGCTGAGGTGCATTCAGAGGCACTGGTTGAAAGTTCCTCAGATTATTTCTGAACCTGCAGAGAAATAACCTTAAGGATAACAAAAAATAAAAATAATGTCAACTAGTCCTTAATTAATTCAAGAATAAGTGAAATTCAATTGACACAAGTATAGCCTCATAGCATCTCTATCAGAACGTTCGGGCCAACCTATTCAAGGTTAGTATGACGAGTCCTCATGGTTTCCACTGTTTCCCCCAACTTCCTGCGCAACAGAAACACAGCAATCTCAAAAAGTACGAACATAGCGCCTTCGTAGACACTACCCATTGGAAGAATTTTCTCTTGATTGTACTGCTGACCAGCTACATCGGCTGTCCGTGATAGATTGGAACCATTGGCACCGTCGTCGTCAGCCATAGTTTGTGCTGGCAAATAGATTGTCGTGTGCGCAAGCCCGGGCGCTTTACCTCCTGGTTGTGCTGTCGCCACTACCACTCTTGCACCTGCGTTTAATGGAATTCTCAGTACTAATAATTTAGAAGAAACGAGCTTTCCTCGAGTAAGCCAGTCAATGGGGAACATCTAGATTCTAGGTGAATATGGAGAGCAATTAGAGTCATCGAGCCATCTTGGTCGATGCATCTCGATAGGTTACCTTTGCAATGCGTGCACATCACTCATCCACCTTGAGTTAAAAGGAGAAGCATTTCTGAAATGGAGCAAGGTCTTACTACCTGCATCTCTCGCAGTCGTTATGAGCGCGTCAACACTACTGAAAGACCCTGGTCCAGCGCTAGCGATGAAAAGGTCGCCTTCGCCGACTGGAGGACAGCTCATATCTCCCAAACAATGAGCGTTTAACCCTAAATGGTACAAGCGCATTGTGAACGCACGCATCATGAGACCCTCCCTTCCTACTCCATGCAGCACAATTCGCCTATCCCTCGCCCGAGCAATTTCTTCCACTAGGCTCGTTGCCGGGTTATCTAATCCATTTTCCCCTGACTTGAACACTTGTTGGATCTCGTCCAACACTTGTGCAGCCATGGAGGCCAGACTTTCAGCCATGGCTATCTCTACAGCCTTGAAGTAAATTCTTCTGCGCCTATCTCTGTAAAGCGAACGTGGAACAAAATCTCGTCACCAATCACCGCACTCCACGCTCTTCTCTTGATCAAGTCTCTCATTAATTGTTAACTGGAGGCCCCTGCACATCCAGTTCGATCAGTGCAGTAACTACTTTAGGAATCAGCCTTTCACAAGCTGGGATTCAAAACAAGGATAGATTCATATCAGAGGGAGTGCAATTCAAAACATAAGATTCCAACTCTGGATTGAACCTAATTCCATCCGCTACCTTCCCTCAGAAAGTGCTAGCTATCTGCGTGAATACCAGAAGCCATGAATCCACGAAAATGCTTCAATATTTAGATAACTCTTTCAAAACGTAATGATTTAAATTCAATACCACTCCATCGCGTGAAGTACTCACCCGAGCTCTAATGTAACACTTAAATCTAGCAAATCCGTAAATCATCGCTCAGTGGCAATGAAATATCGAAAGTCTCATCAATTCGATCAAGAAGTGCTGTAAAAAAAGCAAGAAATGTAAGAGTTTCACAAGGATTTGTTTTCATTCCTATTCGAATAAAAAAACTGAGTTAAAAACAGAGGTCACGAACCATCCGTCCCCTGCAAAATGCAACAAATACTGCATCGTTCAACACAGACGTTAAGAAATTAAACCAAAATTAGACGAAACTCCAATCCAGAAAATTTCGGATGCAAGAGACTCACCGAACGACGGAAGTTCTTCAGCCAAAGCATAATTTCCAAAGCCGCGCTCCTCAAACACACACTGGAGACGGAGACTGCGAATCCGCAGAAGAAATGCCTGCAATCTGAACCAAAATGAACACCACCCAGATAGCAACTGAAGGCGGAGACAGAGCAGAACCGGATGAATGCCCCAATCACATTCATCCATATGCACATCGTACATATACGCCGGAACGCTGATTTCTCAGAGCGTATTATACATGTCAGTTCGTATATATAATGTTTATACATCGTATGGATGAAGTTATCCACAGCGTGGGAGATGCACCCAGGAACGTGAGAATGTGAAGTAGCAAGGCTGAGCTTGAAAGTGGTTGAAGCTTGCTTCCCCTTGAAGCAAATATTTGGTGGCGATGGCGGTCTCTTGCAGCTCCGTCCTTGTGGCTTCTCTCTCCTCGCTCTCAGTTTCTTCGGCGGCGTCTCCCTCAGGCTCGCAGTGGAAGCCCTCAGTAGGTCCGTTCTCTGGTGAGTCGGGTTTCGTGACTTTCTTCAATTCAGGGTTTGCGTCGATTTGTTCCTGGCCTGTATATTTTTTTCTTGTTGAGTTCGTTTGGAATTGTGTTTCAGCCGATGAATTTGTATCTTTGTGTGCTGATATAGATTGATATGTTTTCCTTTTTGAGGCGTGGTGAGGTAATTTGAGCTGGTTTTGAGGGTGTTAGTAATGTGTGGCATTTGGGGTTAGGTCATGGGATTGTATCGAACACGGGATTCAGCAATGTGCGTACTAGCGCTGCCTTGAGGACAGTAATTGTCAATGCGACTGGAGATGTGATTGAGGCCTCGACAAGTGATGCGAATACCGAAGAGGCGGCACCTGCCATCACGACCATGCTCTCGGCAGCCGAGCTTCTGAAGAGGAAGGCTAAAAGGGCTGAGCTTCGACGGAAAAGGTTGGTTAGGAAGAGGAAACTGAGGAAGAAAGGCAAATGGCCTCCTTCCAAAATGGCGAAGCTGAAGAACGTCTAGCTAGGTTTTTCTTATTCTCTCGCTCTCTGCAGCTTTCATTTTATGTCAACTTCCTTTTGTTTCCATACAAGACCATGACTTTCGTTCCGCCAATTGGTACGAGTTTTTACTGTGCAATTGATTGTTGTTGAGAGCACAAATTGAAATCAGCATTATAAAGGATGGTCACATTTGAGAGTCTACAAGATAGATTGGGCTATCTGGAATGAAGATTGAAACTGCAAAACTGTTCTCAATCAACTATATGGCATGTTATCCGAAATTTCTTGTAGACTACTTGTACTATTTATGAACATTTGGTAGAATATCTGTGTCCACTGAATCATAACTTGAAACAGTGATGAACGTCTGATCTGATTTGGTCTGATGAATGTCTGGTCCGATTTTTTTAAGTAAGATCTGTAGCCCTAAGGACTTCTGACGTGGGGAGACTTGTATGTGGTTATCAAAATTGCAATACAGTGATGAATGTCTCGTCTGATATGGTCTGATGAATGTCTGGTTCGATTTTTTAAGTAGGATATTTATATACAAATCCTACTGTAGCCCTGAGGAATTCAGACGTGGGTAGACTTGTATATGGTTTTATCAAAATTGCAATACAGTGCCCTGCAATGTCTTTAGACTTTTTGTTGAAACCTGAAGTGGCACCAAGCGGAATCTAGCAAAGAAGGATGCCGACTAGGTAGGTTGGTTCAGTGAACCCTGGCAAACCAAATGGGTAAACTTTACACTGCAATTTGAGCCCTGAAAATGCAGAAAATGGCCACTTTCTGATCAAGATTTTTGGATGGAATTTTTTTTAAGAAATCACATTGAAACCATAGGATCTTAATCTCACTTGTCATGTGGAACTTGTACAAATAGTTTCAGTTTGAAATTCCTCATTGTCTGTGAGATCTATGCTATCAAAGTATAAAGGGTGTTTTTTTACATTGGATGTATCTAAAATTCAAAATTCAAGAAACATGAGAATATGTGGAATTTTGTTTTAGATATTTTATTGTGATGTAGATACTTGGATTAAAAATTATCACACCAAAATTCAAAACTTGGGTCTACTTTGTGAAAGACTTATACAACTTGTATTACCACAATCCCATTGTGAAGAGCAAAACATCAAGAAGTATTTTTAAATAGCCAAAATTTTAAATAAGGCTTTCTCTAAAATCCAAATGGTAGATTGTTGTAATAAAGTGACATAAAGTAGGAAGGAGAGAAAAAATAAAATAAAATTCAAACTCAATTTTTATGGCCTAAAAGCTATTCATTTTTACCATTGCTATCAAGGCAATTGAATTGCCATGGCTTCAACTGCCAAAAAAATTCCTTGGTGGTAAATCTTTAATACAATTGTCTTTCAATAATTATAGAAATTGAATTTTTGATCCTAGACTTGCATGCACATTCAGATTATATTTCCAAATTTGCAATAAAAGAGTTGTTCTATAATTTAATTTGCATGCAATAACGTTAAAAGTCAAACAAATAACAAGACCCATCAAGGTCAATGTTGTAATTTTCATGGTCAAACCTCTTGATCTTCTAATTAACTCTGATTTCTTGGACTTCTAATTTGTATTCCAAGTATTTCAAGGCTAACATTGAAGATCCTATGGTTACTTCTTGCGTCTTGGGGAATTGCTTGCACATAGCATGTGTCAAAATTTTTGCACTTTTCAGATGGTATAGCACTTCCACAATGAGGCTCGTTGCCATTGAGCGGCTAGACGGCCAGTTCCTAGACCTCCAGCTAGGTGCCATTGCATACGGACCTCCAGCCTCCGGTCCGTGTGTGCAAATACAAACCTAGAAGGCCGACTGGAGCCTAGCTTTTACAGGAAAAGAACAAGCTTATTGCACTTTTAGGAGCAGCCATGAGTAGATGGCAACAAGTCATTAGAAAAAAAATGAGCCCTCCGGAGGGTTGCTCTGGAGTGACATGCCAAGCTATTAAAAAGCTTGGCCTGTCACTCCAGTACTGTCCTGCGGTGAGCAGTCAGCTTGGCTGACTGCTCGCCGAAATCGCGATTGTTTTGTTTTTTGTTTTGTTTTTTAATAATTTTTTTAAGATTAAAAAAAATAAAAAATAAAAAATAAAAATAAAAATTTACTAGTAATTTTCGGTTCCTGCGCCAGTTCTGCTGCAATTTCTGCCGGGCGGAAATAGGGGAAAAACTATTTTTTTGGCAAAAAAAAAGTAAATTTCAGGGTCTTCCGGAGGGCTGATATTTTCTCTAATGTACACGCTGAAGATCAGGAATTCTAAATCAAGCTAGTCCTATTCTAGGAACAGTTGCTGCAATGGACCTTCCGGCCCTCCTCCAAACCTGGAGGTCCAGGTCGGAGGTCCAGTATGCAATGGCAACAGGCCATGAAAGAAAACAAGCACTCTAGGGTTAATCCTAAATCCTAAACCACAATAAAAATTTGAATTTGTAGTAATAAAGTGAATTAGTGATGTCAATAGGAATTTCTAAATTTTTTTTGTAAAATCATTACCAATAATGACTATTCTAATATGATGGATTTGTGACAAGCTAAGAAAAATAATGTAACCATTTCAAGTAGGTAACATGACCATTATGGATATACTTTATGCTAGTTTTTGAAATATTAGGGCATCACACTTCAAGTTGATTTCATACTCTGTCAAAAAAAAAAATTTCAATTTCAATTGCCTTCTCTCAGTTACATTTTTTCTATATGTGAAAAAGAAATATATTTTTCATCCCTCTCATAGGTGCACTCCAAGGTCCTAATTAGATCATCCACCTCATATGGGAGCCAGCGATCCCAGAATCTAAATGGCCTTATTCGCCAACCGGCTATTACCGTGCCCTAGGAGGAGCTATCTCCGCGACCCGTCCTTCTGTTGGTGAAAACAGGGAGATAATTTTGAATTTCAAATGTCGAATTTTATATAATTTTTTTTTTGTTGGTAGACTGGAAGTGGCTATGTGGTGTAAAAGTCTGTGCAAGACTGGAAGCTATTTTTTTGTATTGCATATGGCGGAATTGCTAAGTGGAAGAACAAAAGATTGTTTAATGGCGATTTTCTTTTTCAAAGGCAGAAGTTGTTGCATACAAGTTGTTGAATCAATGATACAAAACACTTGAACAATGATACAATACACTTGAACAATGATACAATGCACTTGAACAATGATACAGTACACTTGAACAATAGAATTGAATAGATTTGAACAACAGTATTCAATAAAATTGATACATCCTTATAAAGGCAAAACAAGTTTACATCTTCTGAGGAATAGTATTCAGAAATTTGCATTTCATTGACAAGGGATTTGAACCCTTCTAGACTGCCTAATTGCAGTGTCAATGTTCTGCACATCACAAGACAAACAAGACACATTAGAGGGTTAGGAAAAACAGTTAGAAACAACGCCAAGGCTCCCATACTCCTCCAGTGTCACGCCTCAGTCGCAGCAGTCTTGAGCAGCAGGTCGCAGCACTGTCACGCAGCAGGAACTGTTGTTTCTTGTGTCAAGAAAAACTTGAGTTGCAAGGAAAGCCTAATCTCATGAAAACTAAGGAAAAAAATTTCCATTGGGAGGATACTGGTGCTGCTGCTATGGTTCAGACATCCCCTTGCCGGCCAAACGCAGCAACACTTTTCCAAGATTGAATGGCGTCCTTGTAAGGGAAATCCTCAAGTGAAAAGTACTTTTGGCCAAACATCTGCACAACAAGGGGTAAGTGCTTCCCTAACCTATTTCTTTGGCAAGATTTGAGGAATTTAAGAGTAGAGAAACACCTCTCATCCTCCACTGAGCCAAGAACCATGCAACACCCTATTTCAGCAACCTTAAAGTACTCTGAGATAATCTTACTCAAATGGCGTGATTGAGAAAGTTTACGCCAAAGTTTAATCACAGGGTTGATGTTGAATGGCGGCCCACAAGCAGCCTCAGCGTTTGCCTTCATGGTGACCTTGAAGAGCCCCTGCTGGTTCTCCAAGTTAGATGCTGAGAGCAGCTTCGGCACTGTGTAGGGCTTCCCACCAACCGCAGCAGGTTGTCCTTGATTTACACCTTTGGTTGTTGCATAAAACTCCTTAAGCATCGCCAAGTGATGCTTGAAAATCTCATCAGCACCTTCTTGACGCCAGTACTGGGGATATATGATCCCAAATGCATCAAGCAGCTCTTGTTGGGGGAACCTGCGGTCAAGTTCATCACAAAGACATTGGGCTATCTCTGCAAAAATTGAACCACACAAGCATTAGAATAGTGATTACGCATTGAACAATACTGCAACATTCAGTTGTAAGGAAGTATTCAGTTTCAAGCATTGGGTTGTGATTAAGTTTCAAGCATTGGATTAAGCATTGGCTTAAGTTGTGATTAAGCATTTCAACATTCAGTTTTGAAGTATTCTAAAGTGATTAAGCAACACTAACTTCCCATTCAGTTTAACATTAACTTACCATTCAGTCCTGAAGTATTGCAGCCAAACAAGGGAGACCAAAAAAATTGAGAAGCTTAAAAGACAGTGATCCAAAACCAGTTTTCCTGGACCCTACAACCGCTGGAGACCTGCCGCAGCACTCACCGCCAGAGCACCCATCGCCAGAGCACTCACCACCACAACAAACAAACAGCACCCCATAAACCAAAAAAATTTCAAAGTTAAGTAAACCTACACATACAATGCAACCCAAACATTCACAACATTATATTCACTATGCAGAACAAAGCATCAAAAAACCCAAAGTAGCCAACCAAAAAAATAGGATGCAAAAAAAAGGAAAAAAATGTAAAAAAATGACAAGCAAAAACTAGTGAAGAATCTTGCCTGCAAATTGGCGCTGAATGTTGTCCTGCAGCCTATAGAACTCTTCTTGTGTGACAAATAGATGTACTTCTGTCTGCTTGTCGTGGCATCTTGCATATGCTGCATGGAGAGGAAAGTTGAACATCAAGTGACAGATCCCGCTATCTCCAGGCAGTTCTCGCCACTTCAAAGGAACGTCTATGCTGGTCAGAGCAGTGAGCTCATTGTACACAGGGAAGTCCGATTTGTTGAATGCCGTGGATCCGTCAACAAATATATGAGCCAGTTCTTGCTGGCAGAGCTTCACAGCTTGCAGGAAGTCACAAATGAAGAAATCACATGCTTGTGATAGCTTAATTAGGCGGTGCACAGCATTAACAAGCGGTATGAAACATGCCAAGGAAAAAAGCACCTCAATATCAGAGAGGAGATCAAAGTTATCGGATGCCCCAGCAGGAGGCTTAGAACCAGATCCGCCACTCATGTCGTGGCCCATCTTTACCAACAGCGTACAGTACTCGGACAAGATCCTGGCTGCCGGACTTCGCATCGATATCCACCTAGTTTCCACGTTTCGGAGCATTTTATTGCCCTTAGTTTCCATGAGATCGGCCAGCCTCTGTAACTCAGCATGACGCTTGTTGCTTTGGCAAAAGTAACTGTAGACGGACTGACAGAGGCCCTCAAGCCGGGAGACCATCGGGAATTTCGACATAGTCTCCACTACGAGGTTCAAGCGGTGACTGACACAGCTCGCACCAACAAGAAACGGTGACCATTTCTCTCTGATCTGAGTCGTGACTCCTGTCTTGGACCCTTGGAACGTGCTCACTCCATCAGCGCCAAAGCAAACTAACTTTCTAGCAATTTCCTCACGAGTCAAGCCTCCCTCAGTCATCAAAGCATGCATTATCAAATCTGTCAAGTGGTCAGCTGTACCTGTCTTTGAAACACAGGACAAATGCAGGAGATGCGGAATGCGCTCCCAAGAATCCATAGCATAAACATGGACACCCAGCCAAGACGTATTGTCAACAGCCGTGACTTCATCGGCGCTGATGGAGACTATGCTAGCGGATTGGACAACAGACTTCAGGGCCAACAAAACAGAGTCATGGAGATGCTCGCTCATCTCCCAGCCGGTTGTCTCCGACCAATGTTTACGGGGAAGAAATTTTACCTTAAGTTGTCTCAGTAACTGCTGTTGACGCTCGTAGTCACACATTGGCCAACCGTGGCTCAAGATGTGAAAAAGAGTTGAGAACTGTACCTGCTTCCTCTTGAACTCGTTGTCCATGTCTGCAAGCAATTGATGAGCAACAGTTGGGGCCTTTTTCAGCCCTGCCCAGAGCTTCACCAACTGCAGGTGTTTGCAATCGTCCTTCACGAAAACATCACCTTTCTTCAAGTGAGCGTAGGGGATACCATCTTCTGTGCAAGTGCGTTTACCTTCATGTTTTTCCAAATTGTCACACTTCAGGACCATGACCTTCCGCCTCCTCGTCATTGTAGTGCAACTCCGACAAACCATGCCTACGATATCTCCGTTGGCATTGAAGTCCCCCTCAGCCCAGGCGAATTTGCACGCCCAAACTTCTTGCCACCTCCGTGTAATGGTACCGGCTGCAGTCTTTGATTGTTTCTGCCCCGCAGCCCCAGTTTTTTTCGACCTCTTCCCTGCCGGATGACCCTCGCCATCGCTGGTAGGATCGGCAGGATCGGCATTCGGAGAGATGACGGTCAGCTCCAAAGTTGGACAGGTGCGGGCCGCAGGATGGGCGAGAGACTGTGACAAACACGTCTCGGAGACATGGGTGACTTCCACTTCTAAGTGCTCGATCAGACCAGCATTCACAGGCAAATACTTGCCCAGCCCGCTTGTATTGCGGCTAGACCCAAAAGCTTTCACACGAAAATTCTCCGGAAGTTTTAAGCGTGGCGCCATTGGCTGAAGTCTGCACCCCAACACCCCAAGGCCACAGTACGAAGCGCAGCCAAAAAAAATTGCAAACCAAAAGAGCAACAATAAGCAAAGCAGACAAGGATGGTAAGAATGAACCAACGGTCAATCGGCAAGAATTCCGATCCAGCAACGTGAAGACACAGGCAAAGTGAGCGGAGGAGCAAAGAAAACGTGAATCACCAAACGATGTTCGGATGCCAATTGCAGCACACGGAGCGGAGCTTAAATCGTCCATGAAAGAGCCGTTCAATTGCCAGACACCGCCTCCATTTCCAGATTGTAGGGAATGCAGATTAGGAGCTTTGATCCTCCCAGTCTCCAAGAATTCCACAGCAGCAAAGAAGTGGCGCAGTGGCGTCTCCAGAATCCAGTGCACAATTGAACATTCAAAACACAAGATATGACCAGTGACCACCGGCGCTGCAGCTTTCAAATTTGAAAGCAACGAAGGAGGGAAACTAGTGTCAAGAATAAAAATGATGAAGAACCCAATGCCCAGAATCCGCACTCGCATCTCCAGAGTCCAGAGCGTTAGAAGTGTCAACAAATGCAAGCGCCATTATTACTAAACGAGGACAAAAGCAATAGTGATTAATGCGAAACTCAGGCTGCTTGGGGAGGGAGATGATGCTAATCCCCCCCAGGCGCCTAAACCCTAAGTGTAATTCCCTTGCTAATTGGAGCCATGCGATGCAGCCGCCTGGCGAGCAGATCGACGGCCTTTGTCGCCAGATCGCGACACCTTGGAAAAACGAGGGCAAATGTCTGCTACTGGAAATTTGGAGAAATCAACAAACTGGCGAGGATCTGTCCGCGGCTCTGTACATTTTGGCTCAAAATCTTTTTCTGAACGTCATTTGCACAATGTACGTGTAGCACCTAGATTTTTTTGGTAGAATTTCAGCGCAAATTAGCCAGTTTAAAGATTACTGATGGGAGCGGTAACTTACTTGCATCTAGTGAAATCACGAAGAAACCCAATCCAAGGACTAGGGTTTAGGGTTTTAGGGTCGAGGAGAGTTAGATTGATCGCGTCGAACTATGCGATTGCGCCATTCACAAAATTGTGAATTCTCTAATTAATCGATTTTATACGCTTCTTCCCGGTGCTCCTTCTGCAATCGTCCGATTCCGCCTTAGTTTGCGAAAGTGGCACATTCGCTTGAGTCTGGAGTTCGAGAATATCAAGTCTCCGAGAGATTATGTAGAACCTTGTGAGCACCTCCTCACATTTAGAATTGTAGATGCGTGATGGCGACCTTTGCTTTCGGGGCGGAGAAGGCGAGTGCACTTTCGTGGTCTTCGGGAATCGAAATTACTCGTAATTCGCCGAACTTCTGTTCGAAGAGTTCTTTGTTGCCAATTTCTCGACGTTTGTATCGATTGCACTTTGGCGAACGAATTTCTGGCTTAGGGTTTGAATTGAATAAGGACGTGAAGACATTCCGAGGGATTAATTCGAGAATCCTGGTGAACGATCGAGACGAGGTTAGGTTGAGCGCAAGGGCTTGGAAAACGGATGAGGGCGGTGCAGACTCGTCAGGAAATGCTTCACAATTACGAAGGTTTTTGAGAGGGTATGAGGGATGGCAGGGTGAGAAAGCTCCGAGAAGTAGCTATAAGATTAGCAATAAGAAGAAAAAGAAGCGTAGAGAGGAAATTTTGAAAATGCTGAAGGCTCTTGAGGAGATTGCTAATATAGATGAGGCTCTCGAACCGTGGAAGGGGCGGTTGAAAGAAAACGAACAGGGGATGCTACTCAATGACCAGTGGAGATGTGATCGTGCGCTTGAGTTGTTTAAGTGGTTTCATGAGCAGGACGGTTATGTTCCGAATACGTGCCACTACACCATCATGCTGAAGAAGTGTGGAAGGGCGCAGAAGTGGGACCTGGTTCGGAGTCTGTTGTCTGAAATGGAATTGAAGAATGTTAAACTGAATTGTTACACTTATAACACTCTTATAGACGTGTATGAGAAAGCGGGGCGGAAAGCGGAAGCCACGTTCTGGTTTGAGCGTTCCAAAAAGGAAGGTTTTGTCGACGAGGTGGCGATCGGTAGTCAGATCAATGTGCTTAAGGAGTTTGGTGATTTTGAAGAAGGGAATCGGCTGTTTGACTCGCTGCCTCATATCCTTGCTCAGGCATCAGGTATGCAGATTCAAAGTACTACAACCTTACTTAATTTTCACCACCAGTTTCTCTCTGTTCTCATATGGTCAGTTAAGCATGCTAGACAAGTCAATCTGTCTTGTTGGATAATGAGTTGTCCTCTTAACAGAACGACTGCAAGTTTTGCATTTTCTGGCTTGGTATGAGCAGACGTACGAAATGTGGTAGAGGATACTATTTGCGTCACTTTATGCATTTTAACTCATTTAGGAATCAGGTTAGAACTGCAAAGAGCTCGCTTCCGGTACAAGAATCAAATTTGTTGAAATCAAGTTGTTGTCATATGCAATTTCAAAGTGGAAGGTTGTAGACCACTATAAGTGACAGTGGACAATTCAAAGGTTCATGGACTATAGACAAGTCATTCCGACACCATTTGCTAACCAATTGAGTGTATGAATAGACGAGTTGTTGTTGGTAATAAGGGATCACCATAGGAGACGGGATATGTACCTATCGATTATAGTATCCTATATCTTAAAGGTATTGCACTTGTGTTATGTTTTCGTTGTGTCTAACACTCCAATGTTGCATCCTGTTCATGAAGTCAAGGACGATCCTGTGCGGATGGCTGGATTGAATGAGAGTGATGGCAACGATGGAACTGTAGGAGCTGCTGATTCAACTGCTGAACATTTCGAAAGTTCGTCTCAAGGAGAGACTCATCTTGGAAAAGCTAGGCAGCACCCTGAGGCCCCTGAATTGGTAGATGACCTAGAGTTACCCGTGCACGCGAAGAAAGTGGACACATACAATATAATGATGGACCTTCATGGTAAAGCTGGTGACTTCGAAAAAGCTTCCATGACTTTTAGAGACATGGTGAAGGCAGGTGTTGAACCGGATATAGTAACCTATAACACCATGATTCATATATGTGGCCGAGCCGATCGAGTTCGGGAAGCAAAAGCCTTATTTAAGAAGATCAGTGAGAAGGGTTTGGTTCCTGACGTAGCTTCTTACAATACATTAATCTCTATGTTCCTTAGAAGGGGAGAAAAGCTTAAGGCTCTTCATTACTATCAGAGAATGAAAACAGCAGGTATAGCTCCCAATGCTATTACTTTCCACATTCTTCTGAGGCATTCAATGATCTCAGTAGCTGATATTGGTTCCAGCGTGGAACTCGGCAAGCATATTACTTCGTTGATGGAAGAACTGTCATTGGGAGTTGGGGAACCTATGCAGGACAGTGAGCTTGCTCAAACGATCATGCTCAATTTATATAAGAAAGCAGGTTCGCATCTCACTTCATTCCTTGTTTTTTCTTAAAATTTTATTTTAGAATAAAACGCTTAAAATCTCTAATTTATCACAAATAACTGTGCCTGGAAATCAAAGAAATCTCATTCGCTAAGTGCCGAAATAGTTGTCTTGCAACGTTGATGATTATAGATAGGTTGAGGACGCCTTTAGATTTGGTTTTGACTTTCTCGAAGGACTTCGTTTTAACTCCCCTTTTTTTGAGAAGACCCCGCCCGCACCAACCAAGTAGCTCCAATTAGCTAACTGGGATGTCAAAGCCCATTTGCTAATTGGAAGTAAAGTAGCCTATGGTGCGCTCACACTTGCAAGGGAACTAATGGGAGGCTCCAAGTCAGCTACCTGCTGCTGCTTGGTTATTGCGGGCGGATTTAGCACTACAAACCTTTGGTGTAAGCACAATTAGTTTATTATTCGAAAATGAGAGATGAATGTAAATTCCCTGCAAGTAAGTTAGCATGAGTTAGTACTAATTAGCTAATTAACACAGCTTGAGCAGTGTGGGCATTTAGTAGTTCATTCCAGTTAGCAAAAGTTGCTACATGATTGGTGCTGGTGGGCCCTAATACGGATATTTGATGTCAGGTAATGGTATGATGATTTCACATGTATTTGAAGTGTATATCCCACGTTAATAGTCGGATCTATTGTGTGACACCAGGAATGAAAGAGTTGGCGCTAGCAGCGGCAAAAAGAATGCGGGAAGCTAGTCTTTCCACGAATTTGGTTTCCTTTAACAGCGTGCTAGAAATGTCACGGTCTCTGTCCGAAGCCAAGGATATATTCGAGAGCATGCAAAGGAAGGAAATCATGCCGGATGTTTCCACATACAACCGGATGGCAGGTGTCCTCAAAAGATTTGGGCTATACTATGAAGCTCTGCAAGAAATTGAGGATGCCGACTCAGCTGGCTTGCCACTCAACTTACATATTTTAACTACAGCGGCGAGCTTATATTCCCACGTCGGTATGCATGAAGAAGCCTTGGAAGCATGTGGAGCCATGCGGAAGTGTGGTTTTCCTCTTGATGCAGCAGCTTATAACGCTATGATGTATGCTTTTGGAAATGCTGGCCGAGTGGATGAAGCTGTACGAATTTCCATGGAGATGCAAGACAAAGAACTGAAAGCCAATGTTGTGACTCATACGACAGTGATCACGGTCTACGCTAAGATGGGACTCATAGAAGGAGTTTCGCGAGTTTATAAAAGGATGAAAAAGGCACAATGTGAACCGGATGAAATCACTTACAAACAGTTGATATCCATTTACAAGGATGCTGGGAGGGAAGACTTGGCTGCTATGGTTTTTCAGGAAAGGCAGTTTGCGCGCTACTTAGCTAGGCAGTACAAAGATGAACCTACAGCCGATATTTCTTCAACAGACACAACAGAAGAGGAACAAGATGTAGAAGTTGAATCAGCTGAATCTTGATCCTCGGATCATGAGTTTGCTCTGGCAAAGATTTCTGAGGTCTATATAGAATGGTGTGGATACAGAGGTGCTCAAGGTTCCCTTTGAGGTCATATTGGATCTCATTGAGAGAAACGAGGAGGATCAATACTCTTTCTAAATGAACTGTCTTGGCCATTCAGTATCAGTTGATCTGCTGACTGATGTTGAAGTCAGGTATTCTACTGCTGCCACTTGTCTCTGCAATGCTAAGTGCTTAATGACGAATTTTTAAGGCGTCGTGACTGGTGAATTGGTCTTGCTTTCTGTGAAATGGTTTCTGGATTGTCAACATCGTAAGCTGACTTAGGCCAGTGTTCTTGTGATTTGGGGGAGCAGCATGTATGAATTTGACTGAATATAGTGAACCTGTTCGACACGTGTCAACTCATTTGAAGAAGCAACAAAAACGAAGAAAATGATGACGTGACTGATCAGGTAACAGTCTGCAATATGTTGCACATGTTTGAACCATTTTGTGATAAAACAATCGGTGAGAATTTTTCAGGTTCGAATACATCTTGGTTCCACTGTCGATTCGTCCCTGATTGTTGGAAGAGATATGAACACTTCGAGTACATGGTCCCTTAGTTAATTGTAACCGTTACTGCGTCCCTAGGCGCTAGTAATTCTCATGCCACCTCCTTTTGCGTTTCCTCAGACTTGCTGTCGATTGATTTCAGATTCCATGTGGACCTACTGAACCTCCCAGTGTCTTGAATCCTTCCGACACTCGAGAACCTATTTTCGACTCTAATAGTTTTGTTTGTTACAATGCACATACCCATGTAGTGGATAGTTTGTTTTTGTTATAGTGCTGGAGTTGGAAACAGACGCAAATATCTGCAGACGATTTCATAAGGATGTTTCTATGAATTCAGAAGAAACAGTCTTAATCTTCCGCAGCTCTCTTTTTTTTCTTCGTTTGGTTGCAACTATGTGCATGAGAGGCTCATAAGCAACCACGAATTGAGGACGATGAACGAGCGTGCTCCCAAGAGTTTGCGGCCACACTTCAATGTATGCTCTACTTGCACTGCTCCATGCAGTGAGCAACTTAAATCTTCTCTTTGTAACTGGATCCTTGAATTGCAGGCTTTATTTTCTGCTGCTACATTTTTCTCCTTGTATATTTCTCCTCGATATCACTAACCATTATCTTTGAGTGGGCCTTTCTAAATACGAACCTACATCTTCCTTTCGCTATTTTTTCTGTAAGATTGGTATCCCAGCAATAAGAACTGCTCCTGTTTACTTTTTCTGCTTCCATCCTCTTGTAGCACGTCTGAGACAGCCGTGTCTGGTCATCAAAAAGGTAAATCTAATGAATAATGCTACGAATCAGTTTGACTAGTTTTTTTTTGGTGGGTCAATCACAAATCTGAAATAGTGCTGACTGTAAGGATAACTGTAATATTGTGGAAATTCATATCTATGAATTTTGATGCAGAGTGATCGTCAATGAGCAGATTGGGTTGAGTATTCATCGATTTAGAGATGATTCCAGGAGATGAGTGCCTTAGGGTTATGCACAACGTTGCTGCAGATTTAGCTTGGTGGTCAAGGAAAGAGACCGGCAGACCCCAGTGTTCATGGATGAGAAGAGGCATATTTGCTTTCCTGATTGCGATTGGCGAGAACCGGGCTCTTTATACCCATCGTACGAATCTGAAACTTGATTTCTTCGATGCTTTACACCACTATGCTTATGCTAATTGATAGTTAAATGCAATAGATAATTTGGTATATTAGTCAGGTTTGTTATATAGAAATACTAGTTAGTCAAAATTTGGCCAATCACAAATAAGCCATTCATACTTTAGGTCAATCTTTTCAAAATTTGGCTAATTACAAATAAGCCATTCATACTTTAGGTTGGTGGTTATTATTATAGGGGTCCCTCTTGGTGGACACTTTTATTGTTAGAATGTAATTTTGGAGGTGGCTTGGGAGATTTTGGAGGTGGTTCTTATGTAAAAAATGACACTTTGCCAAATGAAATGTAAATATTTTGGACAGAATTTAGAGCCTCTATATTACATGAAATCTTACAACAATCTTAATTTTTCTATATGCACCTCCTTGCATTTCTTGCAAAGTTTTTTTGAGTACTCCTTGAATCAAAATTCTAAATCGTCACTCTTCTATTGTAAAACTAGAGTGATGCAAAAAAGTCACCTTTAAAGATCAGTCATGGTCTCCTATTTTGTCATGTGACAGGAATCCTAAGAACCCACAAGTATTCTTTGAAATTACAATTGATGAAAAAAATGTGGGCAAGATTGTCATGGAACTATTCTATGACATCACTCCCAATTGTGCAATGAACTTTTTGGCATTGTGTACTGGTGATTCTGGCATTGGAAAAATATATAGAAAACCACTTCATTTTAAAGGTACACGCTTTTTTCGCATTATTCCCCAATATATGGCACAAGGAGGTGATATTATAAATGGAAATGGCACGGGTGGGGAATGCATATGGGGTGAAAGATTTCCTGATGAGAATTTCTTACGCAAGCATATTGGATGCGGAATTATGTCATATGTGAATAAAGGGAGACATACAAATGCTTCGCAATTCATCTTTTCACTTGGACAGTGCCCTTGGTTAGATGGCCAATGTGTTGTGTTTGGCCAAGTACTTGAAGGCTTTGATATTTTGCAAACCATGGCTAAAGAAGCAGGGTCTATAAGTGGACGAACAAAGAAACGAGTTATAATAGCTAGTTGTGGTGCCTTCAATGCAAGGTAAACCATACCATAATAATCAATCAAGAGATGAGTATTTTAGATCTACCAAAAAAACTATGAATTAAAAATACTAATGTTTACATTTAAAAAAAATTATCTTTAGTTTTAATGAATGTTTTTTTAATGAGTTTTTGTGATTAAACAAAAAACTATCATTGATATGTCATTGAAAAACATTAATTAATTACTTTATTTTCTAAATTTCTTGTAATAAATTTAAAAAATAACTTGTTTGAATTTTGCTACAAGGATCAAAGGTAGTTTTTTCCAAAAGGTTTATTGTACAACAACAATGCTTGAAATTGCCACTTGTATTGTGTACTAAATTCAAATCAACCTTGTGGCAGTGAGGATAATCAAGCTCTATTACAAACATCTATATTGTCTGCCTCTAAATCCATAAGCCGCAAAATTACAGTTCCCGTTTCTATTAAAGCATCTGACAAGGGTGAAGGCCAAAAACAAAACAAGCAAGAAGAATTATCTACCCCTAAAAAGGATTCCAAGGATACAAAAGCCTTTGTGAAAAAATCACCAGAAGTGAAAAAACCTATTGTATCTCAATCTTCAGAGGTGAGCATGAGTGCACTTTTCCATATAATTATTATAGCTACATAAGAAATTCCATCATACTTTATATTTCGTTGTATTCTTTAACTAAATTTTTTTAACGTGTCAGTTGAATCACACATGATTTTATACTAATCCACCTTATTTTCAATTAATTATAAATGAAGTTTTTATTTCAAACTTATAGCCAAAAGTATAAAAATTTATTAGAATTATAGTAATTGCACAAAAAAGAATAGACCTTTGCCAAAAATGAGGTTACATAGCCTAAACGTAAATTAATATCATCTTATATGCTTCATTTTACATGTTTTGCAGGATTATTATGATGATGGCTCTTCCGGATCTACATATATTTTTGGTCAACTTAGAACCCTCCAATTTCAATAGTTTTCTCGAGGATGCTAAAGACTAGACGTGTCCTATGAAAGAATTTTAACCCCTCAAGGACATTGCCCACCAAAAGAGTTGGCTTATGTTGTCTATATATTGAATTTATTTGATCCTCTCCGAACACTCTAATTTTCCAAATTTTTTTACTTGACTAGTAGTATATCTGTGACATGGTCAAAAATTTACAGGTTGAATGGGATTCATTTGCTACTCAATTTTTACTTCCATATACAACAAAAAAGAGCATATAGAAAATAGCAACATCCTTAAGGTGTTAAGGCAATTATAGAAACAAAAAATATAATTTATGTATTCATTGTGGGATCTAATAATTTTTTGCTATCCACCGTTTTGTGATAGAAGCATGTCCTTCTAAGGTTAGTGTTCCAATTTGGAAGAGTTTTGATAGGGTTTTAATGTTAATTTTGACATAATAATGAAAATTACAATAACATTAGAACTTATATAGTGACTAAACTAGACTATATCACTAATTTGTCCTATCAATGCATGTGACATTAATCTACCAAAGTCACACTCTTTGTAAAATAATCAAATTAATGTAGGTTGAAATTTTGTTTTATTCTATTAGTTTCCACAAAAATTGAAGTATGTAGTGGTGCTAATTTTGTAAGTAAAATTTATCTTGACAAATCAATGTAGATCAATGCTTGAATATAAATGTTTTTTAAGGTTTTACATAGTCTACAGTATTTGTTGTAAAACTAACCCCTATATGTACTTGACTAAACTATGCACCTTTTGAATCTTAAAAAAAACTAAAATACTCTTTTAATTACCACCAAAGACCAATCAAATATTAAGATCGTTTTAAAATGAGAAGTATGCTCAAATGTTTGTATTGGTTGAGTTAGTCACTGTATTAGTAGAAATTTTGAATCATAATACATGTCACAGTTCAAATGTAAATATTTTAAGAAACATAAAATCTATCACAATCAATTTGTACCATATTTATTAGTTTTAGACGAAAGAATAAAGAGCATTCTAGATATTACTAGAGAATTCAATATAAAACAATTGATGTGTCTCGCACAAACTGAAAGACTGGATGAAATTCATCCGTGTTCACAATGACCAAGAACTGATTGACCATTCATGAGCCCCATTTTGAAATTTAGGGTTTACAACAGATGCTTCAAACGCAATGTCTGCGCTCCGCGCATTGTCCCAGCTCCCGAGGTCTTCTTTCAAAGCTCCATGGCCGCGTTGTGACCCACCTTCCATTCCTCGTCCGGCACCAAGAAGCTTGAATTTTCGAGATTCATCGCCTTCTGCTTGTCAGGTATACCGAGTCTCATCTTTGTCCTGCAGGTCTGTTCTGCCATTGTTCCAATTTGCGTTCACATTTGCTTGGAATGAGTTCATAGATAGACGATGAATCTATCTGCGAAGTTTGTGACTTGTTGAGATTTTTACTGGTAGAATGGAATTTGTATTGAGGATCAGGGTGCTGGAGAGGTGAGAGAGCCGATTCCAAACCTCGGGGTTGCAAATCACCGCAAGTTAGGGTTGGAAATGGAAGTGCAAGTTGAGAAGACGACTGTTGGAGCCCTCACGAACGGTGCAGTGGGTCACGATCAGAAACAGAGTCCGAAGCTTCTGACCCTCGTGATCATTAGGAAAGATGGGAAGGTCCTCCTGGGCATGAAGAAACGGGGTTTTGGAGCGGGTTATTTCAATGGCTTTGGTGGTAAAGTGGAGGCCAACGAAACCATCGATGAGGCAGCTGTGCGGGAGCTTCAAGAGGAGTCCGGGGTTGTACCTCTGTCCATGGAGAAGCGAGGAGTGTTGACGTTCCATTTCGACGATAATCCACAGCCTTGGGAGGTGCATGTGTACCATGTCGGGGATTATACTGGGGAGCCTTGTGAGACGGAAGAGATGGCGCCAACGTGGTTTTCTCTCGCCGACATTCCCTATGACAAGATGTGGCAAGATGATCCGATCTGGTACCCGGAGTTTCTCCATGGTCGACACTTCAAAGGCGAGTTTTATTTTCACAATACGCATACGTTGGTCTCCCATTCGCTTCACACTCTACAGAAGCTGGATGCTTGATGTAAAGATCAGCCATTACCCGGTGAAATGATCGTTATGGAGAATCAACTGGAATTACTACAGAATGGTGATCATGAAAGTGATCCAAGCAGGCATATACCATTCCTTTTTAATTAGGTGCACATCTCTTCTCTCATTCAGCTTGGAGTAAAGGTGACCAGTAGAGGTAAGCAGCTGCCAAGCGGGGTTTTGGTTTGGCAGGAATTGTGCCGAACAGTTTTCAGCATGCTGTTCCCTGACTTACAGTGCAATAGAAGGTGACAACATACGAAACGAGAAGAACATATTTGCATTGCAGTGACTGAGGAACGCATAGGTTATGTCTAAAACATGATCATCTGAAAGTCGGAATACCCTTGCGGTGAGAGTATTTCGCTTCAGGGGTGCCCAGGTCTTTTGCAACCAGCTTTGAGTGCTGTCCTCACATGCTGACTCATTCGCACTTCTTCTACATTGTGTGGCCACTGTAAAAATATGGTGATCGAAAACTTAACTTGATCGAATCCCAGGACAAAAAGGCTGAGGGTAGAACTGGCTTAAGAGGTGACGACATCCTCCTTCCCCAGTCGTTGCTGTTTGGCTCCTGTGTCCTTGATGCTGTCACCAGCTCCTTTGACAGTGTCGCCCACTTTGTTCGCCGTCTCACTCTCTGTTGAGCTTTTCATGGCCTCGCCTGCATCCTTCACTTTCTCTCCCGCCTTGCTCACAGCTTGCTTCGCCTTGTCTTTCACCCCTGGCGCTGGGCCACCCTCAGGCTCCCCCAATTCCTCTCGCACCTGGGAATCAACCTGTTTTTCCTCTTCAATGTCGCCTTTGGTTGCAAAACCTCGCGGATACCCTGCATGGCGAATCACTTCCCGACCATCAATGAAAGAAGCGTCTACTGAAAAGTAGAAGAGACGATGCCGCGATAACAAAATTATAAGATCTATAAGTTTAAAAATGTCAAAAGAAGTTTTCGTGAGGCTTCGATAGAGAATGTCAACTTCCGAAAGTACAGAAACAATTCGTCCTGCTGAAGGTTCAAAGTCGCATTGTCATCAGAAAGAGCAATTGGCAATATGGTGAGAAGACTCTGTTTCGAAGATTGCATGACGACACTTAAACCCTAATGGAATTTGTGGCCAGCACATGGAGGAAGTGTTTTAAGCTCGAAAAACGACTCAAACCATACCCTCTTAGATCTTCCCAACAGCAATTCACAGCAATCCACCTTGCGACTGCCCTAAAATCACATAGAATTATACGGAGTAAATATTTTCTGGCGCTTATGCAACAACCTCAGATCTCTAGGAATATCATCGTGGATCAATTTCTCACGCTCCTTGCTATTCAATCTTGAGACTCTTAGCTAGTCCAGAACAACTTCACAACCAAAATTGCAGAAGTTGGTTGTGAAGCCAAGGGCACTATAACTCACAACGGACATGCCCTAATTTAATCACGGAGCAGAGGATCACAAGACCATACCTGGTGACATATCCCGGCACCATGCTGGATAAGTCACACCAAAACCCTCCCAAGCCATTGCTGCCGGCACCACATTTTGCATGGAGGTCGCCTCGCTTCGGTCCAGCCCTGCCTGCGCAGTAGTTCGGAAACCCACCACATGCATGCGATTCCTCACAATCTGCACAATCTGTGCCCTTGCTGTCCTCCCAATGGCCGCCATTGCATCCGTTTCTCACAACCTGTAGACAAAGAAGGAAATCCTATACCACGCTCCTACAAAACTCGTCCAATGATCTCAAATTCTCTCAAACAAACGCACAATTGTGATCCCGAGACTCCTGAAAGTTCACAAAGCTTTGCAGAATTGCAAAATTGAAGGCGCATGTAAGAACCTCGACTGCTTCGAATCGAGGCGGGGTCATGAAATCAAAGCTTTTCCGGAATTTGCTACAATGAGGAAGCTCCTTTGGTTGTGCAATCGCTGCGTGATGGCGGAGTCGACGATTTGTGTAAGTAGGACACCATGCAAGGGACACAACGCAGCCAAGTGGCAGAGTCCACGTGGCAGATCGAGCGTCCTCCACGCCGCTTCACTAGGGAGAGTCCTCGACAGCGTGTGACGTGGCAAGAGTTGGTCCCGCCATTGGTCCCGCCATTTTTCTCATTTTGCTAAAGTTGTTGAGATCGTCAGTCGGTTCAGTTTGGTACAACTGAACACGGATGCCATCCAAAGATTTCATCCTCCATTTGGATGAACAGAACCGAACCTGCCGATGTCCGGGTCCAGGGACACCAGACGACGGTTGGCCCGGGAGCTCCTTGGTCCAATCCCGGGTTCTTTGGCATGCACGCCGGCGAGCTCAACATTTGTCTGACCAGTGATTTCTTTCTGCCAAGTGGTTTCGTCATCATCATCTTCAACAATCAAGAACGATTTTGATTTTCTGTTTGAATGTTGCCCATCTTCTTGGCAAGCAAGCAAAGCGATTGGGAGGCTATGGGAGTGTGTCTGTATGTTTTCAGTTCTCAATGCAGCTGAAAAGCGAGGAGTTTCATTCGGAGGGCTAAGAATCGTGCTGTGACGATGAAGAAAGGCTCTTCCGGAATGGGGTTTCGAGCGGGAGTGGGTTTAGGGCTGACAATCTTCAGCTTGGCTATGGCGGCTATGGCGGCTACGGCGGCTATGGTGGGCGCGGCGATGGCATCGCCAGCGGTGTACGTGGTGCGTGTCAGGGGCTCTCCCTTGTCTGCTTTCCGAGGCTCTCCCGACTTGCATTTCAGTTCTACTGCACACGCCGCTCCGGGGTCCAACCGACCTGATTTCTCGAGGTCTGCTTCTATCCCCTCCCTGATGTCGTGATGTTGCCCAAAATTGTTGATAAGCCGTGTTCTTGTTATACTGAAGTCGTTAGACCTGATGTCGTTTCTTATTGATTGATTCCAGTTAACAGCAACTCACTCTTTCTATTAACACTTGGCCTTCGATTAGCACGTTGGGTGTAACCGAGACTTAACTTAATGTCTATGACATTGATCTTGGAGTGATTGGCTACAACCTCCCAGTGTAGAATGACTGCTCAAGAAAATATAGAATACATTGAGTGAGAAAATTTTGATCTCAGCAAATTTGGTTCTTGTATCCAAAGTGATCTCTGCAGATTTCTGTATTGATCTCCGTAAAATCAGACTACTACATAGGTTGAATGATTTAAGCGATGGAAATGGTGTCCTGCACCTTAGTAGATGCCAAAGTCGATTGATGGCGCTTTCTTTGTTGAATGTGTGCATGATGAAGTGAAGCAGCCCATGCTTACGCAGAGCATTTGAGAGGTCGCCACGACATGGTGCTGGAAGAAGCGTTAGAGAACGGCAGTTTTCAGAAGCTCTACAGCTACACCACGGTGCTCAATGCCTTCACTGTCAAGCTCACAGAGCATGACCAGGTGTCTCATCTTTCTCCTTGTTTCCCAAACTTCTTTAAACAACGTCAAAGAGCTCAACATTAGCGTATCTACTCGTGAAAGCGTCCAAATGCGCACTTGAGCTTGCTTTTCTTCTATTAAACTAACTTCAATTTTGTTAGCCACTGACAGGATTCAAACATGTATTTTGAAACATTGCATGAATAAACTATTAATTTTCAGGTGAAACCAAATGGGCCTCACATGTTCAAACAGTGTTCACTTTAAGCAAAAATCTATGAGGGTCAGTTTTGGGTGCAATTAGGAGTGCTTACCTCATCTCATGCTTGGCAGAAAATTGTCAATTGTCTAGAGGTTGGAAAGTGAAACTTCAGAATCAAGACAGCTGAACCTTCTTTCCCCTGCAGGCCAAACTGCTTAAATCCCATCCTGACGTGGTATCAGTAGAGCGGGATCAATTGCTAAAGAAAACAACCACACATACCCCTCAGTTCCTGGACCTGCCCAAGGGAGCCTGGCCCCTGTTGAACGGACCCGAGAACGCCGGGGAGGGCATGGTCATCGGCATGCTGGATACGGGGATTGATCCCACTCATATGAGCTTCGGAGACACAAAGCTATGGTCCAAGCCATATGGTCACTTGAATACGTGGAAAGGGAGTTGTCAGGTGGTGGAAGAAAACTTCCCAGTCGGCTCTTGCAATGGCAAAGTGATCGGGGCCAAGTATTTCTCCAGGGGAATCATGGCTGCAGATCTGTTCAATGAAACCTACGACTTCGCGTCGCCCTTCGATGGAGACGGACACGGCACGTCAGTTTCACACAATCTCACAGCCATATGAATTCGCCCCTGCACACAACTAAAAAAGAAGATTCTGGACTACATTCTTAAAGGAACAAAGGTTTATGGTTTTAATATGATCGTACTGTGAAAAGCCATATTTAAATGGGTTTCAATTATATGTCGGTGAAGAGCATTGTCTGTTAGTAAGAAAAAATTAGACTCTTTATTTAATCTACTCAAAACTGCTAAAAGAACTTGAGGTCAAATTCGAGCTTCTGGGTCCTGTATGGGTGTGCGTTAACTCTACTGGAGGTGATCACTTAAAATTACACTTCAAGTCAAATCTGTTGATGTGGGTGTGCATGACCATGAGTACATTGCAGACACACAAGTTCGATAGCTGCTGGCAGCCCGGGAGTACCGGTTGTGGTGAAAGGATACAACTACGGCATTGCCAGTGGCATTGCCCCGCGTGCTCGGTAAACATAGCAGCTGATTCTCGTCGGTCTGAGTTGTTTTTTATGTACACAATTGAAAAATAGTTCCCAGGTGCTAATACTCAACCTCCGTAAGTTTCATGTAACAGGGTGGTCCATCTTGTGGCAGGATAGCGATATACAAAGTAATTTACCGAGATGGCGGATTTCTATCGGACGTGCTGGCTGGCTTGGATCAGGTTCACACACGCTATGGTCAATTTCTGCTTTTGATAATCCCGCACTAAGACTACGAATCGTCTCTCATCACTTCATAGAGAATTTTTTACACTTCCACCAGGCCTGAATGGCACGAATATTAAACAAAATTTCCTTCTAATACGGCATTTCATGGGCTTGCAAGCAATAGGAACCAGAAGAACTGAAGAAAAACACTTCCTCTTCATTGCCATGTCGTTTTCTATGCGCCACAAAAGGAAGCCTTATTCATATCCAATTGAAAAAGAGTCTCCCCAATCTTTCTTGCTATTCTTTAGTGCGGTAGTCACTTGCTCTAGTGGACCAATGAGAAACATCCACTTCAGTGCTTTTCTTCTAGTGCCTCATAGTATGGTGGCCTTTGGTTTGCGTGTAGGCAACCCATGATGGTGTGGATGTTGTGAGCATTTCCCTGGGATCCATCAACAGTGCCACGGGTGTGCCCTGTCTCAACAGCTTCGATGTGGCCCTTCTCTTTGCGGTGTCAACTGGCGTTGTTGTAGTTCATGCTGCTGGAAATTCGGGACCCTACCCCTCCACCATGAATTCGTATGGCCCGTGGGTTGTCTCAGTGGGCGCCAGCTTGAGTGACCGGGCCTACGAGAATCATGTCACTACAAGGAACAATCACGATTACATTGGAACAGGATTCTCTGGTAAGATTACTTTCCTGCTCGGATCAAGAGGTCATTAACCCCTAAAACCCAGATTAGGCCTTTGTCAGATTTATTTTGCAGCCTTGAGTAGGTTATATGAGGACTATCTGTCGTCCAATTTTTACTTATGCTTTGACCAATACATGCAACGTCCTTCGTTAATTCTACAGACATAAACGTTGTTCCCATCTGTACTATACTTTACACAATGTGATTATTTGAATTTGCCATTTTTCAATCCATGAATCCTTGGTCATTTAGGGTTTGATGGCACAGTGCCTGATTATACTTACCGGCTATGATTGTCAACCTGCAGCTGGAACTCCAGAGCCGTTCTGGTACCACCTGATATATGCAGAAGATGCATTGAACAACGACACCGAAGGATTGGATGCCGAGTTTTACTCATACTGCCAGAACCCGACTCCTTTCAATGCCACCCTTGTCCGCAACAAGGTCCTCATGTGCAACTTCGTGGAGTATTCCGGAGGTAGCGCAGCCGCGGAGTTTGAGAATGCAGTCAAAGCTGCCACAAGCTTGAAAGCTGCCGGCCTTATCATGCTCAACAAAGCTTCCTTGCTGAGTATGAAGCTGCAGCGCGTGTCCATGGACCCCATACCGTACTCTATCCCAACTGCCTTCATTCCAGATTCGGATGCGGCTTCCGTAAGACTCCATACTTTGTCCACTGACTCAATTTGTAAACGCATTTTCTCTCATTCCTACATTGAGAAAGAATTGCAATTCACATAAAAGTCTTGAAACACCCTCCTGACACCTAGGTTTCATCTGCTAATTCAAGGAAGAATCAAGGTGTCCATGTGCTCTAATCCTCTAACATCTTCTTTCTTTTGACACACATCTTGAGATCAAGCATTTTGGAGAATGGAATGCAAGTTTGTAAGGATTGATTTTTTTGGAGCTAAAAATGCACACACGCATATCAAGCATAGCAGAAAAAGAGAGGTGAATTTATCATGTATAGTACCCCGACTTGTGCATTGTTGGAATTCATTGTAATTGCAGGAGCTCCTGGACTTCTACAACACAAGAACCAAGCGAGACGACGACGGCAACATTGTTCAGTTCCATGCCCGCGTGAAGATGAATGATTCAAGACAAGCCTTGTTCAAGGTGGAGGCACCTCGCGTCACTTCGTTTTCTTCGAGAGGACCTGTGTATGCGAACACCATCACGTCCGTCGTGGCAGATCTGCTAAAACCTGACCTGGTGGCGCCTGGCAACGAAATCTGGGGCGCCTGGGCTCAAAGTGGGATCGATGTCGCCGGCTTCGTTGGTATGGCACCCCTCGCATTTGATTGTAACAACCCTTTCAATGGCACATACAAAGGCACTTGCAGTGTTGCAATACTCTTGAGAAAAGTATCAGCTTCATAGCCTCGTTCCTGAAAGCCCTACCAGATTTTGTTTTGGGGCATTAGATTGCAGAATTGATGATAACTCACCACAGACTGATATGGCGATTCCAGGGGAAAGCTTTGCGATGATATCAGGGACGAGTATGGCGACGCCCCACATAGCCGGCGTGGTGGCGCTTGTGAAACAGAAGAACCCAACATGGAGTGCATCGGCCATCCACTCCGCTCTTCAAACCACGGCCAGCACCGTCGACAAGTGGAACAACAGCATCATGGCCGAGCAGCCCTCTGCAAGCCCCACGACCACCGCCCTGGGTCCCGCATCGCCGTTCGACATGGGTAGCGGAGCTGTCAATGTCACCGCTGCCATGGACCCGGGACTCGTCTTCGAAAGAGGTAACAAGCCACGAATGGCAACAGTCTCCACTCCTAACAAAAGTCTATAATCTTCATCTCTGTATCCATATAATCGTCCCTACAATCTTTCGTATGATCCTCACTTATTGAAAATTTCCAAAAGCCAATTCGACAATTTATAATCATCACATGTCACAAGTCTATTATGACAAGTTACAATAGTTTTCATTCTTATTGAGCACCATAACTTTCTACAATTTCAAACCATCCCTTTGTCTCTCCCAAGGCAGAGAGAGCGAAACCCTAAAATCCCTCCCCACAAATCGAAAGCCGACCGTGAGACTTACCGTGTAGCAGATTTGTCGGGAAGACTTCGGGAATGCCGAGCTTCGTCAATTGCAGACGCCGTCGCTCCGAATGAGTACCTTCAATGCCTTCCAATTGGCACTATTCCTTACGCCATTTTGTCATTTTCATTTACATCAGCGTACTGTCCCCACAGATATGCAAATTAGCAAGAAAATTGCATTTCATCGATCCACAACATTGTGCATTCCCAAAGTTAGTTTGTTTAACCCCTCCCGACTCCCTAAATCATTTCATACTCTTCCTTACTTGAGAGTGTAATCTAAGGTCTCCATTCACCGTGCAGGTGCACTTTGAACCTTTCCCTACAGCAATAAACAATCTAGAAACTTGCCCCACCAAAAATCTTCCACATTTATTTTGTGTTACTTAGCTTCAAAACAATTGCAAAAAACCAGCTGTCAATAGATCAATTATACATTTTCACAATTAGCCCAATTCAAAACTCACCTGTAAGGACCATGGAGCCTCTACCTTACCGCGCCTATTCAATAGAATTCCACCCATATCACGTGGAGTCCTAACGTACGCTCCATTTCGGTATGGATCAGATTTCCAGGACTACGTGAACTTCCTGTGCACGCTGCCTGGCGTGGACGCGAACACGGTACAAGACTCCACGGGCGCGACTTGCGAGCAACACCCCGGCGCTCGTGCGTCCGACCTGAACCTGCCGTCCATCACGGTAGCGAACTTGGTGGGCCATCGCGAGGTGAAGCGGACGCTGCGGAGCGTCGGAGGGGATCTAGCTGAGACTTACAATGTGTCCATAACAGCGCCCACGGGCGTGGACGTGAAAGTGCAGCCGATGTCGTTTGAGGTGCGAGCAGGCGAGAGCGTCGTGGTGGCGGTGACGCTGCAGGCGACGCAGACGACGGGCGCGTTTACATTCGGGGCGCTGCTCTGGCGCGGCGACAAAGGCCATGCGGTGCGTGTGCCGCTGGCAGTGCTCGTTGGCGAAGTAATGTAGACTGGCATGGCGGCGAGACCGTGAGCTAGATTCGCACCGACACTCTCCTATGATCTGTAGCTAGGTGGTGTTATTGCAGTGCATGGGTACACGTTGAAATATTGCTTTACAATTCCATTTTGATGCTGCACAAAGTGAAACATGTTGTTCAATTGCAAGAATGCGAGGCAAGCAAAGGAAGTTCACACCACGCGCCTCATGACTTTTGAATTTTATGTCAACATTGAAAGGAAAGAAGCACAGAGGTAAAGCTAGCTGTGTGGAAGAAGAGGGCTGGGTATGTCGTGGGCGAGATTCGCACCGGCACTCTCGGACGATCTGTCGGTGGTGTTATTGGGGAAGGGACTGGTTTACATTGAAATTTTGCTTTTACATTTAATTTTGATGCACAAATTGAATCTATTGCAAGGCAAGGAAACGAAGTACGCACCACCCGCCTCATGACTTTTGAACCTTATATCAACATTGAATGGAAAGGAGCTCAGAGGTAAGCTGTCGGTGGTTTTTTCGGACCATTTAGATCGGAGCCAATGTACGGGAAGAAGCGGCAGCCAATACAAGATGAGCCGATTAAAATTGAAATTTGACCGGTTGAAATTTAAATCACTAGGCAGTAATGGTAATAAGGCGGAAATTGACTAGGCAGTAAAAAAATAGGTAGGAAAATTACCTTTCGAAATTTGACTGTTTACAAGTAAGTAAAAACGGATATTAGAGGGTCTTTCGAGGGTATGGCCAGATCTTAGCTAAGGTTAATGAAGACAGCCAAATTAGGATAGTAGGATCAGTTGCGTTTAGGATTAGTCACCTGTTGAGCCACCACCAACGGCTATACGGCGGTGACCGCAGTGCTTTGCTGTTCCCGCCTCTCTGCTAGCTTGCTCTCTTCACCGTCCCCTAATTTGCTCCTCCCCTCCCTACCTCCGCCCAAGCTTGCTAGCTTGCTCTCCTCGCCGCCCCTAGTTTGTTCCTCCCCTCCCCACCTCCGCCTAAGCTTGCTCCTTGCCTCCTGCTCCCCACTTCCTCGCCTTCCGAATTCTTGTCATACTAGTTGTAACTCCTTGTGCTTACTTTTGGAAAGCTTATCGACTTTGGGATCTCCTTGGTTATTTGTTGTGATGAACTTGGTGGAATCGAAAGCGTCACATTGCTTTGGATGCGTCTGTGATAACATTGCCGCTCACAATTTAGAAGAACCAAATGTTTGATGTGCAAAGAAGGTGGGTACTAATCTGTCAATGTTGGAGTTGAGGTTTTGAAGTATAGAAATCCTTTGTAGTTGTATGATCGTTGGAGCTTAGTGTTTTTTTCTTCTCAAGGTGCATTGGATTTGTGAATGTGTTTTGTACTGTCTTGGTGTAGGTGCCGCAATTATGTGTGGGATTGCTTACTTATTGGTATGAGCTTTTGGATCCGTGGTGCTATTGAGTTTGCCGCATTTTATTTTATTTTGTATGATTGAAGGTATTTGGCATTGTGCGGGTTTGATCAGTAGAAGTGGTATTGCATTGATCCTCCAGACTTGCATTGTGGACTGCCTGGCCATTTATTTTTTTGTTGGAGGAGTTGGAGTCTTTTCAGAGAACGTGTGTTTGCATCGCCAACTGGAGCTACAAGTGAGATCAAGGCTACAAGCTCAAAATCATGGAATTGACATTTGTGGAGATTGAATGTGCGGACCTCAAAACTCTTGTGCACTTCGGAAGAAGCTACTCATCTCAACAATTTGGAAATCGTGCATCTTCCTCCTTGACCCATTGTTGGGTGAAATCCCTTGGACTTGCTTGCTGTAAGTATTCTTCCTGTTCATTGTAAGATTTTTTGATACATGTATGTGCTGTCTTGGTTCACTATGATATTAGTCTCAAGCTTGACCTAAATAATTCACAGTTTTCGTTGCTTTGATTCACATAATTCCTTATTTAATATATGCTATCTAATCTTCAATTTGCAAGAAGGTAGGCAATCTCCCATTCTAATAAAGAAAATCTCAAATGCATCATCAACACTGTGGATGGAAACCTTCAATAGTAATTTCATCATCATTTGAAAGTCCTTGTCCTTTGGTTCCTAAAACTCTTAAATAGATTTATGTATTGGAAACTCCCATGTATTCACTAAAGAGTTTTTTTATGAATGCAAATGTGATAACTGTCCAAGATAAAGTTGCTAAACTTATGTTAGCTTTGTCATATGTATCTAGATGTATCCGCTACTAATAGTATCAAGTGAACATTGAAACAGCAACAAATCATTGCCGAAGGGGTGTATGCTATTCAAATTTGAACTGATTTGAAGGGCAACACTTGGTAGGTTGTTGTACCTCTTTTTGTACAAGTATTTTATATATGGCGAATTTCATTAAAATGGCGGTATTCCATGTGCCATTTTCACACCGTAACATCTAGGACTACTATACATTGCTAACATCTAGGTCAATTTTAGATTTAATAAATCTAGGATTGACATAGATATCAGACCACGCAGTTTGAAAAATCTAGGATTGGTATAGATTTCAAAAATCTATTACTAGTATAGATTTTGGTACAGAAAAAACAGTTCAAACTGGGCGGTCTGAACTGCTAAAAGTGCCAAATTAACGGAATACCACCATTTTAATGAAATTGGCCATATATATGTGATGCCAATATGAATTCTAATTCCTTGGTCACGGTATTTTGTACAGCTAAAGAAGAAAAATAGGACTACTTTGTTTAAAAAACCTTGACTACTACGGATATAGCTTTGTATTTCACTTTTGTTTTTGTCTTAGTTTGTTTGCTGTTTATTTAGTGAAGAAAATAGTATGGTTGAGGGAGCATTTTCCCACTTGAATGTGTCGGTAGATCAATTTTTATATATTAACTTGGATACATATTGTTGGTATCCTAAACAGTATCACTTATCCTTTGTGTTGTGGGGTGTATTATATTTAAGCTAAAATCCCTCTGTTTGTTGTGGTAGTTGGCTTGAGGTTTTTTTGAAGAAGACTTGAGGC
The DNA here is from genome assembly GCA_951799445.1 of Pseudisothecium myosuroides. Lineage (NCBI taxonomy): Eukaryota > Viridiplantae > Streptophyta > Bryopsida > Hypnales > Lembophyllaceae > Pseudisothecium > Pseudisothecium myosuroides. The sequence continues at coordinate 3,797,985 of OX637288.1, read as the reverse complement.
TTATAGATTTGCTCCTTCCCTTCATATTGGTTGTGGAGCAACTTCCATGTGTCTTCAAGGATTTGCTCCTTCCCTTCATTCTCACTTGCATTGCAATTGAAATTGTTGTCTTTAGGATTAAGTATTTTTTCCTTTTGCTGTGGCTTTTATAAGTATTTTTTCCTTTGTTCAACATTTTCAAAGGATTTTTAAACAATTCATAATCTGATCATGGCTAAACGTCAAAGAACCATCAGAAACATATTGCAATCTAATCAAAAAATAAAATGATTGGGCTTTAATTGAAGCTTCACTGTCTACTTCATCTAATAAAAATAAAATTGAAAATTCTATTGAGTTAGCTGCAAAATTATGGAAAAATGCATGGTACACACAATTTGACTAGATTGAGTTCAACTCTTCATTAGATAAGGTTCTTTGTAAAACTTGTAAAGAAAAAGGTGGTAAATCTGCTTTTGCAAAACAAAATTCAGTAAATATAAAAGTCTCAGCCTTCCAAGATCATGCTAGGTCTAATGAGCATAGGAGATTAACTTGGGCTACCTAATCTGGTCAGAAAATCATGGAAAAGGTCATCATGGAGTTTAATAAAACATGTGATGAAGCAATTATTGCCCTTTTCAAGGCAACTTAGTTCATTGGGAAGGAAGCATTGTCCTTTTGTAAATTTCCTAGTTTGTGTAAATTGCTTGTGTCTTTAAATGCATGTATGACTAAAGATGTATACCATGATGAAAAATCATGTTCTGACCTAACTTTTTAAATTTCAAATGTGATCCAAATAAAAGTAATTGATAGAATCAAGGATTCAAAATATTTTGGCATTATGATAGATGAGTCCAAAGACATATCAGTCACAGGTCATATGGTTATTTTTGCAACTTTTATAGAAGGAGGAATGCCTACATGTGTGTTTTTAGGGCTGATAGAATGTGTGTGGAAAAAAAGATGCTACTTTCATGTATGAACTCTAACATCTACTTTGAAGGATTGGGGGTTAAATTTCAGTAAGTTTTTAAACTTTGGATCAGATGGGGCATTTGTAATGGTGGGATCTAGAGCTGGAGTTGCCACTCAGCTAAAAAACAAGGTAAATCGTCATCCGATTGTTGTACACTGTGTAGCTCATAGAACGAATTTGGCCTCTCTAGAGGCAGCTAAAGGAAATGGATGTTTTTGTTGTCTAATAAGGTAGATAGTCTCATAAATTCAATGGTTGCCCATTTTAAATAGTTTGCAAAGAGAAAATCCTCTTTGCAAACTTTGCAAAAAGAATTATTTGACTCTCAGAAGACATTGAAAAGATTCCATAAAATCAGATGGCTATTTAGGTGGCAAGCCCTTACAGCTCTTTGTGATAGTTTAGAGAGTATTTTGGTTTATTTTCATGATATCCCTGCAGCAAAAATTGATGGTACTAGCCCCATCCTATTCAATAAGTTAAGATCTTTCAAAATGATTTATATTTTACACTTTTGGGCTGATATTTTGCATAGTTTGTCTCTTCTTTGTAGAGTTTTTCAACACAAGTTTGTTAATGTTTCTTGCATTGGGTCTCTAATTAAGACTGAAATTGCACAAATTCAAATGCTATTTGTGGATGAATCTATTGATTTAAATGCTGCCACTTTCAATGAGAATATTGGTTATCATATTCTTCCAGACTTTGGACCACCTAGTGGTTATATGAGGAGATTGCAATTTGGAATTTGTAGGTCCATGTATCATGATGTGGAAATGAGCAAGGATAGAACTCGGGCAAATTTAGAATTTGCCGTTGCCTTTCAAAAATCTTATGCTCAAAATGTTTGTATTGCTTTAGAGAGTTGTTTTGCTAATAATGGAATTATAGGAGCTTTTAAAATCTTGAACCCTTCTAACATGCCTACTAGACAAGTAGGTTTAGCTAGTCGGAGGGTTTTGGAGTTGGATGTGTTATGTGGGCATTATGGACAGGATTTAGAGCTTCAAGGGAAGAAATTTGAAGCTCTAATTAACCCCTCGGTGACAAAGAGGGAATTCTTTGCTTTTAAACTTCAAGCAATCATGAGCCCTTCACTTCTATATATCCTAACCTACTTGTTCTTGCTGAAATTGCAAGAATTCAATGTGTTAGTATTGCCACTTGTGAAAGGGCATTTTTTGTTCAAAATTCTATCAAGACTAATGTAAGGAATCATTTGAAAACCAAACATCTTGAAAGTGTTATGCGTGTTGCTTTAGAAGGTCCAGATAGTGATAGTGCTAATCCAATTTTACTTGAGGCCATTGTTTTGTAGAGAAATTCACGAAAATTTAGACATTTGTATTCAAGACCAAAATTGTATCTTACTGGTGTAGGTGAAGGTGAGGCACCACAAGGTAACATTGATGTTGGTGATTTTCAATTTTGATTGTTATGATGCTTTTGTAGATAGGAGCCCTTCAAAAATACAAAGCCCCATTTCTCTTAAGAATTTGAGCTTTGTATTTTAGTAAGGCTAAGTCTTTGGTCTTCAACTATTTGAGGAGTTAATTTCCAGATTCAACTTCTGCCAAAGACATTTCCTTTTTGACAAAGTTTTTGCATGTACATGTAATTATGTATTTTTGTAGAAATGAAATTTTGCATATCAGTGAGTTCAAATTAATTGTGAAAAGAAATTCAACTGATTCATATGTCATATAAAAGGAAAATGAGCTAGTTCAAGTATAAGATGAGAGGAAAATTAACCGGTTTAAATTCACTACTAAAGGTAAATGACCAGTTTGATTAGATGGAAAAATAAAAAATAAAGACTTGGTTGGACATACTCTTGAGCAGCCAACTTCTGGCCTAAATTTTGAAAATATTTCCCGGACGCTGATCGGAGCACGCTTGTGCATGGGCGTCCCCCCAAAATTGGGCTTCATTGCTTTGCCATGTGTTTCCTGCGTTTGTGTTGTCGGTGAAATCAATCTGTCGATTTAAAATTATGTCAGATTCCTCAATACACGTGGTAAACTTAGACAGACCGGGCAAATCAAATACATTATGAATGATTGATATGGATGATAACAAGAAATTATTATCATTAGAAGCATATAAAAATTTGTAAAAAGTTACCACAAGACTATTCGGATTTGGACTTAGGACAAGGTAGCAACACCCAAAACTGTCAACTTAAGGATTTTGAACATTATTAATAAACATCCAGCAAAATATAGGATCCTATTAGCAAGAGAAAAGTAATGCATGTGCACTTTTAAATGTATTGTTTGGATATTGTGAGAATCAGGTATGAATTTTTGAAGAGCCAACTGCAAATGCACTTAATACCAACATTAGGGTATGATAATTCAAATGTAGTACATCCTTGTAATCATATCTATTCACTTCTACAGATTTTCCAAGATTTTAGGGGTGATCGTTATGGGTACAATGATGATTATGGGTGTTGCTACCTTAACTGAAATATTTCTCATCTTGAAGCAAGTTAAAAGATAAAAACTATGGAGGTCACAAGAAATCGTATTTAATCCTTAAGGATGCCGCAATTGTTTTTTAGCCAATGAATGACAAAGAATCTTTCTATATAGGATAGAAGTATAATTATCCATCCTTAGAATTTCGTGTGAAAAAGGGAGGTTTTGTACTATAGTTTGACTTCTACTAAGTGCTTTTGGATTTTCTTAAACCAATTATGATTCACTTGGTAGCCAAAGGGATAATTTCTACCGGCCCATCCTTTAAGGGTTAAATATAGGATATCATGCAAATGGCACAAACACAATCTCACCACCTAGAGTTTCAACTTTTTCAATGGGATATGCATATTTGATTTTCAAATTGTAATAATAAAAGTACTTCAAAAGTCATGGTATGTTGTATTTGTAACTCTCATTTTTGGCCTTCATTGAACTCAATCATGTCAATTCTTCTTCTTGATTGCATTTGAATTCTTATTTAATCCCTAAAGGACCGGGGGGTTGTCCAAATTTTCAAAATTATAAAGATCTATTATAAAACGCAACTTAAAATAATATTTTAATGATGACTCTTAAACAATAGTGGTAAAATATGATTTATAGATCACATCCATTCGGTTAGATCAACAATTACACAAACCAATATTTTACAATAAAATTTGAAGCCAGATATTGAAAATTCTTTCTAAAATCAATTGCAAATTGAATACTTATGATTTTTGCAAGGATTTTGTTTCTATAAGTTTATAATGCTTAGTTCTAGTTATACTGATTTTTGAAGATTTTTATTTTATTTTTTGATTCAAGTCGTTTTTAAAGGATCATTTTTTAAACTAAAAAAGTTACTTTTTGAGGCTAGACCTACTAATACCTTTTGAATTATAGCATATTTGCAAAGCAAAATCTTCATAATCTATACCATACAAATGTTAAAGAATTTCTACAAAAATCTTCCAAAACAATTAATGGATGAAAAAATGCATTTCAATGAACTTGTCCGTTCATTTATTGTTCAAAATCTGCACTCATGGTTCTTAAGGGGTTAACTTTGTGCTATTTTAAAATGACAACAACTCATAGTTGATTCATACAATCTACTCAATTTTAGGCATGTTCAAATTGGAGTATTGATCTTACTTTTGCAACTCCAAATACAAACAAGGACCAAAGTGTTTTATGCATCTTAGTCAATGTTTCCTAACATGTGCTTTTTAACCATTGTCAAGCACTAAAATAATGACATCAATTCCATAGGACTAAAAAACAAATATACAAAACATTCCACAACTTTTTAAATATTTTTCAATTTGAATTGGTAAAAGAATTTTAAATTTGAAGTAAATCTTGGGCTCTATATCATACTACATCACTAATGAATGGTTCTTTATAATATGGCCAATTGAAGCTAAGAATGCATAAATATTCTCATCACTTTCTTGAAGAGATTTAAAATGTTCTCAACTTGACAAATGAGAGTGCTTGAAATTTTTGAATTTCTTGGCTTAGGCCTAAATGTAAAGCACCTTTAATATAGAATCAAAATTTTAGTCCTACAATAGTGTTGGAGTGGGGTGGGTCTTTCATCCTCTTCATATTCTTAGTGTTTCAGCTGTTGTCCTAGCTCTTGCGAAAACCTGTGAGATTTGACATTCCACCTACAACAAAGATTTGGCAGTCCAAGGATACTTGCTTGCAGACTGAATTTCAAAACCTACACATCGCCCCCATTGGTTTATCTAAATCAGTTAGATCATAGAAAGTTTGATCAGATGTGAAATTTGTGAGGATGTGACTTTCTCATTCTTGATTTGCAGGATGTCGTCATTGCAAATCGACAATCAAAAAGGAGCGCCTTTGCTAGTAAGAAGAAGTGGGATGAGCAGGGGCCGTAGTCAAGCAAATGCGTGATAAGGAAGAAGAAGCAATTTTGAGATCAAGTATGCAATAATTCCTCAAAATGTTTGCTAGATATACAATACGCACTACCTCTATGTCTATTCTGTGGAATACAGTGGCCGCAATCTTCAATCTCAACGTTGGCCTTTCTGACTTGAACCTTCTTTGTATGTCTTGATTCTTAGCACTTACCTTGATTTGGAGCTTTCAAAGCGATTTAAACAAAGCTCTGATTTCTCTTCATTATCTTGAAGTGGACTTTAGAATATTAGTTGCGATATCGCAAAAGAACTTCTCATGGCAGAGAAGAAATTCAAGGCACCTAATTTGGAAGTCGTATCATTGTGCTTGCCATTTGCATCATAGCAGTGTCTGTTAGAATTTTGAATTCAAATTTTCATCATGTTTTAGATGCTCTCATTGAAGGCCTTTGAAGTTGGATCATGTTGTCCAATCTGTCTTCAATTTATTTGGACTGCAATACATCGGTGTTGTCTTTCTGAACCATAGAGCAAAATTGGACCTTAGTTCAAATTATTCACCTTACCCAACCAACCATTGAGGGTGGTCAAATTCTAACTTTCATTGTTTTAATTTTTATTATAAAGATCAAAGTCAAAATTGTCTTGCGGTATTGTAATCTCTTTTTCACAAAAATAAATTTTTTATGTAGACAAGACCTGCCATTTATGGCATGACAATTTGTTGACATTAATTATGATAAATCTTTTTAAGATTCAAGATTGAGATCAAATTTTTTTCTTCATCAATCAGCCATTGAGAGTATAGTCCAATTCTTAATATTCAATTTTTTTTTCCAAAGATCAGCATTGAGACTGCCTTGCGGTACCACAATCTCATTTTGACAAGAATTCAAATTTCTTAAGACAATGAGTTGCCAATCAAAGAGGGACAATTTGTCAAGTTTGTCTGCAATTGTTATTTAAATTGAAGCTGATTGTAGAAATTGCCTTGTAGTACTTCAAGGAGTAGGTGGCTTTCAATAAAAAAAAATTGTACTTCACCAAGCAGCCAAAGAGGGTGGTCCAATTCTCTTAGTAATTGTTGATGGGTCAATTTGTTGAGTTTGTCTTCATTTTTTTCCAAAGCTGAATAAATAAATTGCAAATATAATGATTAGTATCTTGACAGCCTTGCGCAACCGCAATTTGGTATTGACAAGAATTCAAATTATTTTAAAATAGGGACTTGCCGTTTAAGGCCTTTCAAGCCATTGAGTTTGTCTTCAATTTTCTTTTGAAGCTGAACATACAAATTTCCTTGCGGTATTGCAAGGAATAATTGGACCTAATTAAGTACAAATTTGATTTGCTTACTCGACTGTATAGCCATTCTCGAGAGTTTAAATATTTGAGTACTGTATTTTTTCTCAAATGATCAGCACTATATTGGAACTACCTTGTAGGTACCACAACTTCTTCTTGAAAAAAATTCAATTTTTTTTCTGGCAAGGACCAGCTATTGAAGGCAGGTCTATTCATTGAGAATTTTTTTCCTAGACTATACGTCTATAAAGCCTTGCAATACCATTGCTTTTTCAATTTAGACATATACATACATGACCTTGCCTGGTCCTCGTTATTTGCACATAATCCCTAAGTGGACAAGTTTAAAATAGGATATATACTTCTAAAATTAACAATTGACTATAGGAACTTCCAAAACATATTTTCTATTGCACAATATTAAAGTTGATTGTGCTTTCTTGTTCCTAGTGGTACACTTTTTTACTTTCCTTTAAGTTTTTGAATAATTCATTCAAACTCCTATTGATATAGAAGTTTGGGGACGTAAGGGTTAAAGGTCTTCAAAGTTGTGTATTGGGGTGCTCATGCATGATCCGGTTTGTTTGACCAAATTTGGCATACTTTGGGTAGTTGGACAAGTGGTCTACTCAATCAAGTAATATTTTGACCTTCTATTTTTTTCTTTTCAGAGTTTAAAGGTTACGGCTTATGTCATATAAATATGTGGTCACAATGCTAAAGTACTTTGCAGAAGGTGAGGGATGGTATTTGCGTTACTTAAATCATTTTAACATATTTAGGAATGTGACTTTTGGAAAATTAGTATAGAGTTGTAAAGGGATCACTTTGATAAAATAGCCAAATTTGGTGAAATCAATATTTATCACTGTATATCTACTTCTTGTACAGTTTGACAGTGGGATTGAAAGATCAATATAAGATAGCCGATCCATTTCTGATCTCATATACACACCATTTCCACAGTGTAAGTTGCTCTCTATTCGTACAGTTAAAGTTGAATAGTGATCAGTTGTGGTGCAATTGTGGTGCAATATGATTGGCTACAAGATTCTTAATATTGCAATGAGTCCTTGGTTGATTTTGCAACTGGCTCGTGGTCAAAATAGGGTGACCTATATGACCAATATAGGCCGAACAAAATCTTCGATGAAAAAATTCAGGGTAATTATATTTTGAGTTAAAAAACTTGAAAAAAATTTAGAATCCTTCCAAATTATATTTCTGTACACAGCAAAAAAATATCAACCAAGATACACACACTCTAGACATGCGTAATTGCTTAAGTGGTTGGAAATGGGTCGGCTACCTTAAGTGGTTGTTGACCAAGTTTATGAACTGATCAATTGCTGTGGAAATAGGGGACAATATAGAAGATGAGATTAGGCCCCTGATGGTTTTAGCATCCCCTATTTGACACCTTTGAATTAATACACTTACTAACTGTGTTTTATTTTTTTGGCACTAGCAGATATTATACTGGCACTACAAGAGAAAGGGGTGTTTTAAGTACAATCCTAGTAGTATGGTCCTACAAATAATGATCTTTTAAGGAGATTTTTAATAAAAATTACTGAAAACACATGTATTTCTAGTAAAATTTTATTAAAAATCTCCTTAAAAGGTCATTACTTATAAGATTATATTACTAGAACTATACTTAAAACACCCCTTTTTCTTGTAGTGCGGAGATCTTTACAAGAGGCATAGGGCACCTTCCACAATTTTAGTCTATGGAGATTGATTATTACATGTATTGTATTTGTAGTAAAGACTATTATACCTCTTTAGTCTGCTTAATGGATTTGAAGTCTTTTGTGATAGTGAATTCATAATTGTATATTAACAAGACAATCTTTTAATTTTAGGAGGCCAAATTTGAGGCGTTGAAACACTCAAGGGTTAAAAGCAAGCACAACAGGAGTTGCAATGATTTGTTTCTCGTAAATCCTCTTGCAAAAGATCCATAGTTTCACAAGATAAATCCATTTCCAAACCATGATGACCAATTCTTTGTAGATTTCATTTGATTGTCTTGGAATGCAAAGGGCAGCCTCTTCATTCACTTACAATTAAACTTGCCTGAGATTCTGGCAACATTCTATAGGAAATATAATCTGAGTTAACCATTCACGTAGTTATTGTGGTACTACCGGAAATATTTTTTGTGGAAGCTCAAATGTCCCAGTCTTGTGGTGTTGATGACAATGTCATGAGTGCTACTACGGCATTCCGCATAGTTGGTCGCTTGTTGGGGAGTTCTTGAGTGCACGCTCCTGCTAATTGGGCCAACTGCAAGTCCATGTCAACAATTTAGACACCTTGCAAGGAATATGGAGAACTTACAATCTTAACCCTTTAGTGGCCAAGCTAAAAATAAAATAGTCCTTTTTGAAAGTTAAGTGTAAATTATAATAATTTTAGAAATGTACTCCTCTCTGTCTTGAAATGATTGTCCACAATTTGGTTGGTAGTTTTTTAGATTTAATTTCATCAATCATATTGTGAGAAACTCATAATTAAGAAAGGTTCTAAATTTTATATCACTAAAATCAATGAAGAACATTGCTTGGGTTCATTGCAACCTAAATAAAATTATAAACCAAAAAGTATCCATACGACCTACTCAAAACAACCTTAAAAAACATGTCATTCAAAGTGAACAATCATTTTAGGACGGAGCCAGTAGTATTACTTTGATCAAAATAGAGATAGTTTGATCGTTCTATTTGTACCCCTTTTCTAGAGCTTAATTTCTAACTAATTTTTTCAATTCCTAAAGGTGTGGAAGTGCTCATTTAGGCACATAGGGGTAAATAACAGAGATGAAGATTATTGGAGAAGACATAACCTTCCATGTTCCATATTCAGGGTAATCATCTCCAAAGTTAGGATCCATAAACCTTGGTAAACTCTCTTTTCCATTTGGAGACTTCAATACAAGATCAAATTGGAGGTATATCACAACACTTACGTTAGAAAAAACTCCACAAGCAGACTTCATTCTCCAAGACTTTTAGAGCATTGCTAGCCATTCCTTTGAAACAAGGCTTGGAGAATGGGCTCTAGGCAACCCTTTTAATTTGTCTTTGGTCTCGTCTCACTACTCACCCATCTCCACCACACTCTTACAAATCCCCACACCTGACAAGTCACTACACCACAAATTACTATTTTGTAGCCTAACTAGCACTAAAATACTATTATATTGGTGAAGAGGATCACGACAATAAAGCATGCAAAGCCAACATATAGCGGGACTGGCAAGGTGTGTTTGGAGTGTTGTATTTGGTGAGCCCTGGTTCTTTGCTTCCCATACAGTGACTGTGGTAGAGGAAGGAAATGCTCCCAGTCATGCCCAAGCTTAGGCCGTGGAATTTCCCTGAGAATGGATGGCGATCCTCTAGTTTATTGTATTCAATTTTATATAACCAAAGTAGAGTTTGGTTTAATTTGCATGATGACGTGTATTATATGGCAAATAATATTTTACTAGCACAAATTCCATAAGAAAGAGAAACTCCAACCAATTAATGGACACAAACAAAGAGATAGAATGAGTGACTCTTAGACTACATACCTTTCCAAACAATTTATAATAAAGGTTTCTTTCTTTCTAATGATACCCAACAAATGATGGAGCATTCCTCCCTAGGCTTTTTGGGAAGATTGACGTTCCATTTTAATTAAAGTAGCTCTATTAGAATTGATTGATTATATTATATCTTAGTCTTGATAAATAAACTATTCCTTGACATATGGGTGCTCATCTACTCGGGAACTAAGTAGATTTTGAACCAAGTCTACAAAGTTTTGTTTAGTTCCAATTTGTTTCCAAAGTTGACCTCTAAATTTTTTTCCTGAAATGTACGGCTTCTATATATGAGAACCTAGGGTCGCTTCTGGATTCAAGCATCCTATTTTTAGCACTTCAAAGTTTCATAGTCTATTCATATTGTGTTCAAAAAATGCATGTTACAAAAATCTAGAATCCCCTTTCAGCTACCAACAAGGCCCAACAAAAAATGTAGGCAACTTTATAATAATATGAACTATGCTCAAATGCTTATTTATAGAAGATTAAAGTGTAATTACCTTTATCCTTGACCATGATCCTATGCATGAATGCACGAGCTAATCCACATCAACAACATAAATGAAAAGCTCATGAGATCTTACAAAGGAGTTAGTTAGGATTCACGTACAAAACTAACGAGAGTCCTTTGCTCCTCTTTTGGACGAGCTATGCTAGAAATGAAATCTTCAATGAAGCTCAAGGCTCCCCCTCGAATAATGGCTTCTCTTCCAGACAAAAGCTCAAATAGAACCACTCCAAAAGAATAGACGTCCAACATGGGGGACACCTCTCCAAATTGCGCATACCTGAAACCCAAGACCGCTATTGTAATAATAATGCACACAATCTCAACGAACCCAATCTTATGGTTTCAACCATTTGGATTAGTGTAATCGTGTGCCATTGGCTCAAAGTAAAAAATAGTGAAACCTTGTGTTTCCAAAGTAAAAGAGAATTTATTTAAAATTTTAATTAAAAAATAAATCAAAAAAACATAATTCTCATACTATAGGTCTAAATGTCCTAAAACATTGTCCATGCACCCCTCCTTGCAAAGAGATTTTTAACAATACTAAGAATATGACTAGAGGACACATGGTTCTAGATATCTCACCATAACAAAAAAAACAAAAAAAACAAAAAAACTCATTAACAGTATAAATGGTCATGTATTCATCTTCACAATAAAGTCTTTTGATGAACTATATCCAAAGCAAAGGAGGGAAGTTGATAAGAAATATATATATATTTGTTTTGTGTCTAGATGATGTTGCTTAGCATGTAGTAGAAGCTAAATAAGACAAGTTGTAAGCTTTTAGCCAAAATCAAGAAGCATTGTTGAATTTAAAATCCCCATCTGCCAAACTAATCAAAATTTTATGTTTCTTAACCCCTAAAGGACCAACCTACTCTTTTTAGCAACATAGCAATTTTGGGCTGATACGTGTGACTAGAGATTTTCATATTTTAAGCTGAAATTTTAATAGAAGGTGGGGATGAGGAATATCTTTCATGTGCACTAATTTCATGACATTTTGAAATAGGAGTCTAAAGTTATAGCCTAATATGTTACTTTTTTCACCGAGAGGGCAGTCCGGGCAAATCTGAAAAAATCACTTTTTTTAAAAATAAAAATTTGAAATTGGTTTTAAGGGTTATATATATTTGGAAAGCTTTAAATCATTCCATTTCGACCAATGAATAAAAAGTTATGAGGTTTTTTAGTTTGCGGGCAGTTACAGATTCTCTACTCTAAAATAAACTTTGAAGTTGTTTATTTAACTCAATTTTTAATATTTTTTGAAAAAAAAAATCATAGTATTTAGGTTGTTTATTACAACATTACAACCATTGGGATTGACATTTTTCAATTCCATAATTAAATTCTTAACAATTTAGTATTTTGGATCATTCTCTACTTCTTTCTACTTACTATTTTTTTGTATATGTTGTACAATTCCAAATGATTTGAAATTTTTTAAGCATGTAGCCAACTTGTTTAAAAAAATAATTCAAAGAAGCACCACCATTTTGGACATTTTTTCATACAAATGTGACCTTGTAAAGTGCAGCTGCCCTGTTTTTTGCAGGAACAAAAAAAGGATTTTTGCCAATTCAAATGCTAATATCTTCCAATCCGCATGGTGGAAAATTCTGAAATTTTTTCCACATCTTCAAAAACTAGTTTACTATAAGATCCTATGGTTACATGTGTCAAAAAAAAATTCCAAAAATTTGGTACTTATACTAAAAATGGCAATTTTTGAGTGTTTTCGGTGAAAACATAGTCATGGAACTTTAGGGGTTAAGGCAAGGCAAGGGGTGGTTGATACAAATGTTGTAACGGTTGTACTATTAGTTTAATTAAAGCTACAATAAAAATTTGAGAATTCGTAATCTACTCTTACATAAAGAGCTAATGGATATAAGAAATTGTGATGATTAACCTTTAAAATTCAAAAGACTAAAAGTTAGAAAACACCCTATTTTTTCATCTTATGATATGTATAAGGATTAAGAATGAAACTCACTCTAGAGACATGTAACCCCAAGTTCCAACCACTCTTGTGGGTTGTGTCACTATTCCTTCAACTTTCACCTCCATAAGTTTTGTGATACCAAAATCTGCCACCTTCAAATAGCAATATCCAATGAAACTTGATTATAAGAAAATGACATTGTAGAGAATTCAATATATAAGTATCATTCTAAAAGGAGGTGCAAACACCTTAGATTCTATTGTAAATTCCCATGAGGTATACAAGATGCTCCAATTCTTTGACATCTCTTGCATCTTAAGTTCAAGAATGTAAATATTGGTACTTAGCCAACTATCATAAACAAGTGAGTTACCAATATTGAATGGATATTAGGATTTGTAATGTCACTATTGTGAATATAGCACTCAAATACCATTAAATTTTTGAAATGTCCATTAATAGATCATTTGGTCAAAACTTGCCCCAACATCGGTAGTACTAGTGCCATATTAGTACCAATATGGTCTTGGAGCACCAAGCTCCAACATTATAGATTGGTGTTCCAACGTCACATTAATACCACTAGTATAGCTATTGCCAAGTCAACCACACTAGAAAAGATAGATAATCGACGCTATGATGGAATGATATGATTGTATAGATACACATACGTACTCAAATTCATCAATTATCCAATTGCGTCCCTTATCTGCATTTGTCCAAGATTTACCTACGGAATGATACATGGGGTGATGAAGCACAAGTTACCTTTGCATGATATTCTTTGTCAAGTAGAATGTTAGCAGACTTGATATCACGATGGATGTAAGTAGGCTTCGTGTGCTCATGAATGTATTCCAATCCTTGTGCTGCATCTAAAGCAATTTGCACCCTAGCTGACCAAGCCAATGGAACTTTGCCAACTGTTCACATTTGTTCCACACGTGATGTTAGAGAAAAGTAAATGAATAGCACAAAATAAAATCTCATTTACATTACAAGCTATGATCTACAAAGTATCACGTAGAAGATACTAAAACTCTTAGGAACTTGATTGTGTCTCTTATAATTGATTGACCCCTATTATGAACAACTTACAATTCATCTTTTTCAATCAACACTCGGTTGGCTTCTAATTAGCATTTTGGGTATAAGCATGATTTGGCTAAATTGGTTGATGGACAATTCATCTTTGAATGGAAATGGGATTTACTATGGTCAACAACTACCGCACTCATTGAACGATTGCATACAAAATCATCCAATACATAGCAATAAAATTATTAGGCTCAAGAAAGTTTGGCTCTTGTAGCACCCATTCTAGATGGTCTCTCTATTTAGCTCGCACGAGTGATCTTCCTATGAAATTCACAATCCTATAGACTAGTTAAAATACAGACTTACAAATTTTCAACCTACACTCAAGAAGCATTGTGGAATGCCCTATTGGTAATTGGACGCACAACTAATCTAAAAACCCAACTTAGCGCTCGGTACCAACCTCAAAGGGCTAATACCATTTGGTCGAAATTTGATAGCATTTGGCTCCATTTGTCCCCCTTTGTATTCTTTCATCTAGTCTCTCTCAGCTTGTTGTCATTGGTTTTGTCACTTAGTCTCTTTCTTTCTATTGTCATTGGTTCTGGCTCTTATTCTCTTCATTAGCCAGCCTCTTGGCTTGGCTATTGTTTATGGTTGCTTATTTTTCATGCAATAGTTTCTTCCATTGTTAAGAAAAAAAAAGACTTACAATGATGCAAATAATATCCTCTCCTTAATAAGTATCTACAAAGAAAATTTATTGCGTAATCTACAATTGGCAACAAAATCCTATTGATGTACAAATGGTTAAGTGCTTGAAAAACATTTATTTACCTCTTGTGGAATGTAAATGATGATCAAGAGTTCCATTCTCCACGAATTCATATACCAGAAATAAGAACTTTGTGGTGCAGTACCCAATCAGTTGAACCTGAGACAATTCCATGTAGTGATAAGTCTTCTATGAGGAAATTGTTCCCAGAATTTGGTATTATCTTAAAAAATGAACCTCACTCAGTTAACGATACTAGCAACTTTTAAGGCAGGACGTTAAACTCGTCCCATGAATTTTTTTATTTTTCACACATGAATTTTTTTGCAAATTCTGAATTCATATTTACAATCAAAGGTCTCAAATTAGCTAGAGAGTGAAGAACAAAGGACAAACACGGCACAAAATAGGGGGCTTTTTTTAATATATTTTCCCCCAAAATCCTACGTTTTTGTGTGATGGGTTTAAGGTGAAAACACCCATTCCCATCCTTGTACCCAAATCCGTCATCATGTATCAATGGTGTACATTTTTGTTGTAAGAATGTACTTTGTTGGTACATGATGACAGATTTGGGTACAAGGACGGGAATGGATGTTTTCACCTTAGCGTCCTGCACTTTTAAGAACAGTTTATGGAATTGTTCTTACTAAGTTTGTGTGGTGGACATTTGTAAGAACTTGGAGTTCAGCCATAACTTCCTTGGTTGCTTGCAGGTTCATCTTCTTGATGGCCAATTTCTGAACATATGAGCACTTGTCAGTCATGTTAATCAACACACATTCAAAAACACCGCAGGAGTAAGGTAGGAGGCTGTAAATGCGACCCTCTTCTTCAAATCGTCCCTATATTTAGCTGTAGAATGGATTGGTGGTGATCCTTAAATGGACCACTTTAGCTATTGAATGAATCAAGAAAAAATTGTTTTTTTTATTGTGAGAGCCAATCATTGGCCTTGATTTCCTGAAATCACTTTCAAAATTGCAAGGGAACGGATTTTGGGAGACCTAGTGTCACAAATAGGTACCTACTACTGAAATCTTTGAAAATTCATAACTATTTCAAAAATGCTTCAAAAAATATGAAACCACTTGTGTTATGTTCCGCATCTATTGCTCTTTCTCTGAAAAATGAGCTAAAAATATTTTGATTCATGTGCACCTATGAAAAAGGCGGATCAGCCCTTAAAGGGTCGCTTTTTGAGCCTACTACCTTAACCAAAACTTGACTAGGTAGGTACCCCCAAATGTGTCATTGACCCTAAACCGCTATCTTTACTCTCTGTACATTTCCAAAATCAATTTTGTACCTATGTGGAAGAAACCATTTTAGAACCAAACTTTGTTCCTAAATAACTTTTGCATATATTATCCAAATGTAGCGTTCTCTGGTGCATTGGAACCTCCTTTCACTTGCCAAAAAGAACACATGAAAATTTGACTAGTCTAATAATAGTAACTAGGCTCAGTAGCCAAAAGCAACGGGTACCCACCTTAAGTTAATTGGTCATGCAGGTCTTCTCATGGGTCATTTCTCTAGTCTACACAGACCATATTTTCACTACAGTAATGATTTTCAAGGATATCATTCATGCAACACTGCTATAATTGTTATGAAGAAAGAGCAATGTCACTATGGCTTCTTTCAATAAAGAGATTGAAGGATTGAATGCAAATTAAACCAAAAAAAAGAAATTGGCAAGAAGTAGATAAATGACCTGTCCTCGTATTTCTCCATAGAAGACTGTTGTGAATCCACCTTCTCCAATCTTATTAGCAACGCTGAAACCGGCTGTGGCATTGACCAGCTCTCCATAAGAAAATTTCACTGACTTGTCTATAGTGTAATCCATCCATCTTGGAGTTGTGGGGACGAAGGAAGCTCTTTGTGGATTAGAGATTGCCTGTAAAGATACTGTGGAGAAAAATGCAAGGCAATGTCTTAGTTTTGAAACTAGTATTTCAGTGACATCGATGGGCCAATTTGTTTAACGCACAGCTGGTTATAAATATTAGAAGACATTCCATCTGGCCCCCAAGATTCTTAATTCCATGTAAAGTAAGGGAACCTACTTGCAACCCCTGCCTCATTGCATCCCAATGCATACCCCATCTTTATTTCAGAACCTAAGTTTAGAGTTGTCATTCTTCTCTTATTTTTATGGGCACAAATCTCATAATGGTACGTTCGCAGTTGATGTTACGGGTGATGTTTGCAATGTGATTCCAATCCAGAAGTAGTTCTAAATGGTGCACTTACCTTACTGTGGACAACTTAAGTGGTTTCACATATTAACAGATGTACTATTTTGACCAAAAAAACTTCATGAAACAGACTCTAAATCTTGGTAAGTGTACTGACTTTTGACACATGGATGATCAACTACTTGGGGACCAAAACTTTGCAAGTTTTTTTCTGATGTAGGTTGGAAATCATCATGTTGTGCCATGTAGAACTATTTCATGTAATGAGAAAAAACAAGAAAAATGTTATCAAACAACTGTAGAAATTCAGGTAATTTGATACTGACTTGAATGGATCCCATCACTGGTCGAAGAGTCATTTCCACCGCTTCTGATATAAAGTGGATCAACTTCACTCAAGTAACCCTTTTGTTGCCATTTCTTGGGCCGGTAGACAAACACACAATAAAGAACAAGTGCTAGAAAGGTGAAGAGAAACATAGCTTCTACAACAGCCACTACTATCACCCCCTCAACAGTCGATTTGTAAGATTTCCCTGCAGAACCTGGCATTGCAACAATGTATAATCAGTAAGTCCACATACCTCCTCAAAACAAAACTCTACAAATATTACTGTTGTTACTGCATATATAGTTTTGCTGTTAATATATATTTTCCTCACCATTTGCTTTCTAGATGCATGCTTCTTTGTTTTGAGGAAAATGGGAATCTAATTAGGAAAGAAAATCTCAGAGTGACTTGTCATCAGGACAAAACTAATATCGACATAAAAGAAAAGAGACATGTATCAAGTTAATTGGAAGATATTAAGTTGATGACAGAACTCATTCACTGGTGTTTATATATATTGTTGTAGACCTGAGGAGCTTGACAGTAAACAAATGATTGCAGAAAAATGAAACAAACATAAACTTCTTATTCTTTGACTGTCTCTAAGTTGTTACTATGACCAAAAAAATCTGTAGAGAAACAATCAATTAGAGCAATTGAGCTGATGAACCAGCCAGATGACCAAGGTTTGGAAAGGAGATGGAAAAGTCGATAATGAACTTGGTTCCAGATATGAAGTTTGTAGAAAGTCACTCACTTGTGCCACTGGCACACACATCACACATAACAACAAGTTTAGTTGAAGGCCATGAGCATGTTCTTATAAGATAAGGTAGAGGATATTAAAAATTATCTGCACAGGAGTCTCATGGACATTGCACATATTGATTGGAAATCAATTCACTAAATGATTTCATACTCACCCTTCATATGGAGGATACGTCCCATTTACATCTGCAGTGCCACACGGTCCCAAAATCCCAAAATTAGGATCTGTGTGTAACCCCAAAAGGACAAAGATGATCTTAAAAATGATCAATCGTGTTTGAAACATAATTCACAAAGAGTCAAGTTCTATACCATTAGAATCAGTGAAGAACATTGCATACATTTGTCCAAAAAGTAAATAATAATAAAAAAATCTAGTACCCATATAACTCATGCAAATCAAGTGCTAAGAACAGCATGTCTAAGATACATTTGGACCTCTTGGTCCTTGTAGGAGCAGTGTTTGGGGGTAGGTACCCTAAGTATGAATCAATTACATGTCAATTGCTTACTAAACAGGTAACACCAAAATTTTATATTCATCTCAAAAATATTGTCTTAGGAGTTAACAACCCATTATAATTAAGTGCTAAGAACATGTCTAAGATCCAATTTGGAACTCTTGGTCCGTTAGGTGCAGCGATTTTTGAGGTAACTACCAAAATTAAGCACTTGGCAATTACTTGTCAGGTGCTTCCTAACTAAGTGACACCTGCTTTTGGAATCCACCTCCAAAAGTATTGTTTGGGGGTCAATTAGAGATGCAACTAAATTGTACCTGTGACTGGGATGAAGGCATACTGAGTGGGTTGTGAGTTATCCCAAACAACATTTTTATTGAATTTCTTCAGAACGTCTGTAGTAGTGTTGAAATCCGCTGCAATGCCGCTAATATTGCCACCCGTTCCAGCCACCACCGGATACGTAACGAAAAGTCCATATTCAGAGCTCACGTCCGGGTTACCGTAGGAGCAATTCACAGGAACGGTAAAGGGCGTGTCAGCTCGGACATAACTCGACAGCTGGGAGTTCATAGACGCTACCCAACTCGGTTGAGTCAGATTTTCATACACAATGCTGGTGATGTTAGAAAGAGAGGCGTCTGTAACAACCTGGTGGACACCAAGACCACGTCAACAAACAGACTAAAATTTAAAACTCTTTTTTTTTAATGCACATAGAAATCTATTATTTTTCAAGTGCAAAGCAAGAAAAGATACAACAATCAATGAACTTACAAGCATACACCAGTAGAATCATGGTCTACGTGGTCATGAGAAATTACCAGTGAGAAGACCCACAACTGGTGTATTAGACATGAGATTGGCTTACAGTTTCTACCAAAAGGTAACCAAATTGTCATCACACTAAATTGTCAATCCAATACTGCAAAACGGAAAACCCATGATTAAGTGCAAATGGCCTAATATTATGAAGTAAGCATGTTGATAGATATACTGGATCTGGAATACTGGTTGAGGACTTGAGGTCAATCCATTCACCAATCAGAGAGGTAGGCAACCTAAATCACTGATTTATTCATATCATCAATCTTTAGTCCACGAATCTTATTTTAAGGTTATTAGTCCATGAATCTTTCTCCTTGTATGTCTATTTCTGCATCTAACGACACCCTAAACCAATCAATAGTCCCTAGAATCAATCAGTCAATCAATACGCGAATCTAGGAGCAACGAAATGACAAAAGCTTTCCCCACTGCAGGTGTAAATGACCAACTGATTGATCATATTGAAATAACTGATTGATCAGTTAGGGCCAAATTCTATACCACCAGAATCAGCGGGAAAAAATTGAAAATGCTGGTATTAACGGAACAAAAGAAAGTCCCCCTATGACCTAATCAAAGAAGCCGTCGGTTTTCTGACCTGCTCGTGACAAGGAAGGACCAGAAGATCAAGTGGATCTCAGCAAGACCGAAGCTTGGCCTGTTTTAACTGACCCGTAGTTTTGATTTTAGAAAATGGTGCCTGAAAATGAAGTTTAAAATTCTCTCAAGTTTAACTTGGTTGCAGAGAAGCTTCTATTGTCACCATTGCCAATAAAAAGGTTTCCTTTCTTTCAAAAAAAGAAAGGGAAATAAGGTGTAGGTTAAAAGAAAAAACTTTGGATTTTAAACTTGAATTAGAAAGACATACCTTATAGGGAAACTTCTGTTGCAACTGGTTGTTGATGCAATCGCATTTAAACGGAATGAAGAGTGGTTGTCCCACTAAAACGAAATTGATATCAAGGCCACTACCAATATTCGTTTCGTAAATCTTCTCCTGTGTGGTGCCGAACTTGTTCCCAATGGCAGAAAAATCGTCATCGCGTTGCACTCGGTAGAACGCATACGCAGTCTGGCACCCTGTCGCTGGCACACACGCAGCGTCCCCTTTCCGAACAGTACTAGTCCACAGAAAGAAGACTAAAAACTCCAATTGCAACAGTGCACTTGGCCATGGCCTCATGATCAGTAAACCACCCCGGTGGCTCATTCGGTTACCCTCACCACCAAAACCACCGAAACCTAGAAACCGATGAATCCAAACACACACACATTTTTTCTACATGCTTTCACCATGGCTGCATTCACTCAACATTTAGAGCAGAGCTTGGCTATGGCTGCTCGTAATGAAGCTCTCAACTAATCGAATACCTCACTGACTCTATCACTGAACCTGATACCGAGGGAAAAACCTCACTGACTCAGTGGCCTCAATAGACTAGCTCACTAAACACTAACTTAAGGGTGATGTGATTGAAGAAATCTAGAGTCTCTACATTGACGCTGAAATTAATAGTGTTTTCCCTAGATATCACGCTTCGTCTCTCTCACTGCTTCCATCCACGAAACATCGATCACTGACTCAGTGAATGTGAAGGGCATCTTCAATACACTTTGGAATTTGTCCGTCTAAATCAACTTCTAACCTTTGATCGATTTATAATTAGAATTTGAAATGTTTATCATTGGAAGTGCATCCCCAAATAGTTACTTTGAATAGGTACATGAAAACTCAAATTTAAGACAATGGACAATGAAAATAAACCACTTCAAAATTAGATAAAAGACAAAAATTATAGAAGCATCGGCAAATCACGGTTACCAAAGCAATTTCACTCCAACTTTAGGCAAACTTTGGAGTGAAATGTGTTTTGGTAAAATTTGGAAAAAAAAGGCTTTGATAACCGTGATTTGCCGAGGTCTCTATCATTTTGTTTTTTAGCTAACTTTGAGGCAATTTATTCTCATTGTCCAATGTCTAAAATTTTTCTTGTACCTATTCAAAGTGCTTTGGGATGTAATTCCAATTATAAACATTTTAAATTCTAATTATGAACCGATCAAAAGTTAGAAGTTCATTTCGAGGGGCAAATTCCCAAGTCCACTGCTTAGGTAGGTACACCCAAATGTGTCACTAACCTTAAACCGCCATCTATACTCTCTGTATATCTCCAAAATCAATTATGTACCTATGTGGAAGAAACCATTTTAGAACCAAACTTTGTTCCTTCATAACTTTTGCATACACTATCCAATAATCCAAATGCTACGTTCCGGCTCTGGTGCATTGGAACCTCCTTTCACTTGGCAACAAAGAACATATGAAAATTTGACCAGTCTAATAATAGTAACTACATTGAATAGTGAAATTAGGTTGCCCTACACTAATTTCTCGACATTCTACACTATATCAATATGCACAGTTATTTTAGAAGGATGCAGTAAAGTTAGAACTATGTGTATGGCATGGGTTGACTCAATGGTTCATGGCTCGGGATTAGAGGTTGGCATGTGCCTCCATTTGGACAATCATTAGTCATGAGGTAACTTCTCTGGGGTAAGGCAACCTAATTGTTGAGGCAACCCAATTTCACTATTTAGTGTAGGCTCAGTAGCAAAAAGTGGCGGTTTTGGGTGTACCCACTACCCACCTTACAGTACAATCCTCTTCCACAGTTACGAATAAAATCCAAAAACATTATTTATATTCACAAGTCAGTGTTGGTGTCGACTTTGGGTGCACTGACGTACCTACAGTAACTTATTGATGTCTCCTCCATGCACTGATTGCCAGCAGTGGGTGATTTTGCAGGAGTTGCAGCTGTGCAATCCATGAAGTCCGACAGTCCAGCTAGCATGAGCCCTGATTTTCATTCTTGACCCCCATTTGGTTTCCCATTGCGCTGCTAGCAATTAGGATTATTTGGAGTAAGCTTACCTCAGACTTATAAAGCTCGTTCCTAGCTCGATCTCTGATGTCATGAATTTTGAAATTAGAGGTGCCACGGGAGTTTCGATCTGTCATTGAAAGGGAGGTGTGTAGGCTTCGATCAATTCCATCGTCTTTGGCAATTTTCTTCGGCGGTGAGAACTGATCGATCGACTGCATGCTTCTTGGTTTTGTTTGTATTTTGCAGGAACGTACCACATCTTTGAATCCTAAGCTACATCCACTGCGACGGCCGGTAGTCACTCATTTCTTGTTCTCTGAGCGTCAGGTATGGTGGACGGAACAGAGTCTTACTCTCAATTATTTCTCCATCATTGTCGTGTTGAATCCGTATCGATCGTATGATGGGGATCAGTATCAAATTAAACGTGAATGTACTGTATGTCTTCAAAGTCTGTTGCGAAAGAGTTAGAGTGGGTGCCAAAAAAAAAAAAAAAAGAGTTAGAGTGGGTGGCCTTAGAGCATCCCCACGCCTGGCGCCTCAAGGAGGAGCGCCAAAGGTGGGTTTGACGAGCCCTTTTACAAAAATCAGATTTGAGTTTGTCCTCTGCACCACGCCTACACGGGATTGACACTCCGCAACGCCCTTGAGCACGGGACCCAAGACTTCATAATGCCAATGACAAACTTGGAATTCGAGCAAGTAGCCCCAGTATAGCACCTTGTCATAGATTGTAATGACGTCCCGATTAAAAAAAGCTTTTACTCCTCGCCTTTTCGCAATCACAAGCCTCAAAATACAAGTCAAACTCCATACCGAGGCACGGGCAAGGTGCACCATTTCCCCGTGTATTCTTCAAATTTGGCCGTGCCCGGCCATTTCTAAGTCCTCGCAGTGCCTGCCATGGGGCAATATATGTGGTCGAGCACGGCCACTCCCCGGGTTTTGTGCCATTCAGCGAGTAGCCAAGGTGATGCTCTTACTACTTGTTTCTTGCTATAATTCTCACTTTTAATTTGTTCTGTGAAGTGATTAGTACAGTATGTCGTGATTTGGTGGCTGTAAAGAATGGTTACTGTGGGCACAGCTAGTTCACAGGGTCGAACTCGCAAGAGTGGCAGATTTCTTAGTGCCACAAATTTCTTACCCCCTACGTATGCAACCAAAAGAGCGACAGTCAATCACTTTGAAAATTTATAATTAATATATATATTAATTAATTGAAATTCTTCCCACACATCTATATCACTCTTTCATGTAGAGCATATGCAAGAAAAACCTGTACTATTTTGCGTCACACCTTGACTGCTGATTTGTTTTTTAGCCATAACTTTTGTGTTTTGACTCTGAATGATTCAAGATTTATAGGTAAGGTACTCAAGGCTCTTATACGGCTTGCATAATTTTTTTGTAATTTAAAAAAATAGTTTACTATCCGAAAATAGCCCCCAATTTTTTGTCACACTTGCCAATTTGGAGTTTTTTAGTACTATTTAGTATCCAAGAAAACAAATTTTAAGCTGAAATTAGAGGGAATGGTCTTCTAGTAGACTTGTAGCTATTGTCCAAAGAAATTCTAAAAATCATTAATTGCACGTGGTGTGGAAGTCCACAAAGTGCGCTTCTTTCTGCTTGCATTTTGTAACATATAAAATATTATTTTGGAGTTCTTTGGGTTGATTGATCATCTCCATAGAATTGTTACAAATGATCAATTTTTACTTAATGTATTTATTTAGATTGCTATTTTTAAATAATTAAAACATCAAAGTACCCAATTTCTTGAGATTTGACACTTTTCTAGTTCTCTTGCTTTAAAAAAAAAATTCTATGCAATTCCTTTGGTGGTTACCTTCATCTTAAAGGTGTATGCATTATCCATATTTTTTTATTTTAAAAAAATTAATTTTATGATTTTAAAGTACTCCAAAAAAAATTCATGTGCACTGTTCAATACACAACAAAATCGGCAGGTGTTTCTTGCATTCACCTTCTTTTTGCTTTGATTCCATAGATAAATGACACAATTTTCTTGATGCTTAGGGATTAATCCTTAACCCCTAAAGTCCCGTTGTCCCCTCGAGGAACAAAATGGATTTTGGGCAGGCTCCTGTGGTCTCAATATTTGTTGTGATTTTCTGAATTTTTTTTTGTGAAGATAGAGAATCACATTAGCTTTCCAAAAATGTAATTTTTATTTCAATCAGTGCTTGGGAGCAAAAGTTATGGCACAAAAACCCCAAATTTTAGTTTGGCGGGCAGAAAAAAAACCTCACAAAAACTTTAAATTTTAAATTTTAAAAATTTGTCTCACATAAATTTTATTTTTATCTACATGGGAAGCTTTGATTCATTCCATTTGGACTTGTTGTGCAAAAGTTATGGACAATCTTAATTTTTCGGACAATTAGAGCATCTTTTTGAAAAAATAACTTGTAGGATTCATTTCTGAACTCAATTTTGACAATTTTTCAAAACAAAAAATTTTACAAGGTTAAGATTTCTTGCTAGAACAATCTCACCTTTGAGATTAGTATATTTCAACTCTGTCTTAGAGCTATTAATGATTTAATTTTTCCTTCAATCTTGAACCTACTTCTACTTAACAATTTTTTAATGAATGAAAACTATATGTATGTTTCCTTGAATTTTTTCCTAGACTTTCAACTCAATTCTTCAATATAAAAAATTAGAAATTCAAATTAGTAGAGCAAAAATTTTAAGCTAAGAAGGTTCAAAGCCAAAAAAATCTAGTCAAGTAAGGTGCAAAAAAACTTGTTTTTTTCACTTTAAATACAAATATCTTGCAATGTATGTGGTCAAAGTTTTTGAAATTTCTTCCACACATTTTTACACTAGTCTAGTACAAGATCCTATGGTTAAATATGCAAAAAAACATTTAAATTTTTTTTTTTGCTCTTTGCAATGAAAATGGCAGTTTTGAGTGTTTTTTGATGGAAAAAAGGCCTTGGGTCTTCGGGGGTTTAAAGTGAGCCTCAAATTTAGGATAAAAAAGGCTTTTTTGGAAGAATTAATGACAATGTCAAAATAGAAGATATTCAAGAAAAGTTCAATTTTAAAAAATCCATCATGGAAAGCACTAACTCAAAAAAACCTTTGATGGTTGATGCTCGAGCTTTTACGCATGCAGCTAAAGGGAGGACAACTTTTGCAATTTATGCTTCAATTACCAATGAAAAAAATTCTAAATCATGCAGTCAAATTCTTATTCAATATCAAGATTTTACTGATGTATTTGAAAAAAAAATGCGGGCATGTCTCCAGAGCATCGACCATTTGATTGCGTTGTTAACCCCTAAAAGACCATGAGTACAGATTTTGAACAATGAATGAATGGAAACACGTCTCAAACTCACCGAAATGTGTTTTTTCATCCATCAATTTTTTTTCAAGATTCTTATATTAGTTCTTTAACATTTGTACGGTTCAGATTATGAAGATTTTGCTTTGCAAATATTCTATAATTCAAAAGATATTGGGAGGTCTAGCATGAAAAGTAACTTTTTCAGTTCAAAAAATGACTCTTCAAAAATGACTTGAATCAAAAAATCAAATAAAAATCTTCAAAAGTCATTATAATTAGAACTCAATATTTTAAACTTATAGGAAAAAAAATATTTTAAAAATCATAAATATTCAATCTACAATTGATTTTAGAAGGAATTTCCAATTTCTAGCTTCAAATTTTATTGAAAAATACTGATATGTGTTTTTGTTGATCTAACTATATGGATGTGATCTATAAATAGCATTTTACATCTATTGTTTGAAAGTCATCATTAAAATATTCTTCTAAGTTGCGTTTTATAATAGATCTTCGCAATTTTGGAAATCTAGACACCCCTCCAGTCCTTTAGGGGTAAATCTTCAAAAAGGTGCTCAACCTCCATTTGGTCCAATTTACAATTTATCACAAAATGAACTTATAAAATTATGAAAGAAAAAAGATGGTTTGTTATGTATGTGCGTGGATTAGAGAGGCCTCAATAAATTATAAATTATAAATTGATATTCATCTCTATTGAATTTCAAATCTTTTGGATTGTGTTAGGGGTTCTAAAATTTATACAAAAATTGATTTGCACGGCGCTTACAATTTAATATGCATTAAAAAAAGTGATGAATGGAAGACAACTTTCTAAACAAGGTATGGTCTTTTCGAATATCTTATTGTGCCATTTGGACTAACCAATGCCTCTACTACTGTGTTTCAGTATATGATGAATGACAATTTCCGGGAATATCTTGATAATTTTGTGGTGATTTACCTTGATGACACATAACATTGTTAACCAAAATGTTCAAAGTCAAAATATCCAGTCCCGCAATGTGCTGAAATACTTGTTTTTTCCACTTTAAACGCAGATATCTTGCAATCTAAGCGGTCAAAAATTCTGAAATTTTTTCCACACATTCTCATACTAGTTAGGTGTAAGATCCTACGGTTAGATGTGCAAAAAAAACATTTTTCAAATTTTTTTACTCCTTGCTATAGAAATAGCAGTTTTGAGTGTTTTTGGGCAGAAAAAAGGCCTTGGGCCCTTAGGGGTTAAATTGAGTTAGTGGCCACAATCAATGTCGTGGATGACGATGATGAAGAGATTGGTGACTACAATAGGAACTTCCACCTTTTGATTGTAATTCATCACCGGAAATTGACTTTTTTAGGCCTTCACGTTGTAGCCTTGTTAGGAAATATTGAGATTTCTTTAGGTGAGTGAGATGACCATCATGGATACACTATTTGTTGATTTTGGCATACATCACAAAGTTTAGACCCTACAATTTGGCAACAATTATCGTGCGGTTATCGTTGTTTCATGGGTTCGTACCATAATTGCATTGACTCAGTGTATTTTTACGCACTGAATCAGTGCGAAAACAATGAATATCAATAGCGTACGGGTTACATACTTTAACTATACAATTGTTGTGTCAAAACTGCACAGTAATCATATAGTTAAAGTATGTAAACCGTATGCTATTGATATTCATTGTTTTCGCACTGATTCAGTGTGTAAAAATACACTGAATCAATGCGATTATGGTACGAACCCATGAAACAACGATAACCGCACAATAATTGTTGTCAAATCGTAGGGTCTAAACTTTGTGAGGTAGTCTAGAGACTCTTTTAGACCAATTGGGTAACTCACTTTAGAAATTCATAACAAATTCATTCTTTAAAGAAAAATAAAAAATTCATTAGCTCTCTTCATTTCTTGTATTTGTCTTCATACAAAAATTTAAAATAATTTTCAACAATGCCAACAGGGCAAACCAGTCATTCTGCCTGTCATAGGCTGGTTTACCTTGGTTGTTTCACATTAGCCCTTTCTTTTCTGTACCATGTGGCCAGATTGCACAATTTCAAAGTAAATGTCTATTTTTTGTCATGTAAAAGTAACCTTTTTATACCAGAAAGTTTTCATTTCTACTAAAAATGTGGATGATGTTGCCAAATTTAGATGAAAAAGTCCATGATTATCATTGAAAAGCATTTTTTCCCCCAAAACTAAGATGGATGAATGTAGAAATACAATGCTTCAACACATTTTAAATGATCACCATTCTGGCACTTTCTCAAAAAGTAAAAAAAAAGGGCTGTCCTTTACTTGGACGATACTCAGGTGCTGACGAGTTTTCATTCATCCTGAGAGCTGATCTTCTGTTCATCCAAGTTGCCCTAGAAACGGACCTCGGGACTCAGGCTTCGGTATTCCAAACTCTTTGTTGCTTGATTGTAGTCTACTGATCGCGGGCAATTGGAACGGTGAAACTTCTCGATTTTCAGTTTTTGCTGCAGAATTTGCACCTCTTGTACAGCCGGCGAAGATGGTGCTCGAGGTGAGTAATCGATTAAGCTACTCATCGTCGTCTTTGGTTTTGCGAGATGATTGTAGCGATGTTTTCTTTGCTGGGTCGGTACGGTGGATTGTGTTCCGCGGATGTCAGAGGAATCGGAGCTTACAGGGTGTTTTAGGATTTTTGGAATATGATGATTGTGAGCTCTTGTGGTGCTTGTTGCGGTGATGTTTATAAGACTATGGGAAGAAGCATATTAGGGTATTCATGTCTGATTAGGGTTAGTTGATAGTTTTCTGCATTTCGATTGATGATTTGTTTCCGAGGGCGAGTTCGCGGATTGAGTCGCAGGAGCACCTTATTAAGGTTCGCCAGTGTAATTGCTGTATCGGATTAGCTGCGATCCCGTTTTGTAAAATTTGAGGATTCTGAAAGTGTTAGGGTGCTTGTTCAGGCGACTATGGTCTGCATGGACAACTCGGAGTGGATGCGGAATGGAGATTATTCGCCAACCAGGTTTCAAGCACAGGCTGATGCTGTGAACCTGATATGTGGCGCTAAAACTCAGGTAATGTGGCAGCACGAACATATATTGGCGCGGAAGTTGGGTTGGATGTTAATTAGAGGAAAATATAAAGTGAACCTGGAACGATGTAAAGAGGCATACGTTTAAAACTCATTATTGTTCTGTGCCAATCGTGGTATGCACGTCCATAAAAGCACACCTATCAGTAAATCAAAGACCTAGTAACGCCGTACACGTTAGATGTCATTTACTGGAGGTCAAAGGATGTTTCTAGGTTGCTGAGGATCTGTTACAGAGTGTGATATCGCGGTATGCGGCATCATTACAACTCTCTATGAACGGTGAATGATGTCCCCTTGGATCACTGTTGAACGTAAAATTTGTGCTTGTGCAGTCGAATCCAGAGAATACCGTGGGTGTACTAACAATGGCCGGGAAAGGCCCGCGGGTTCTCATTACACCAACCAATGATCTTGGGAAGATCCTTCAAGCTCTTCATGGTATGCCATCTCTATCATATAGCGTCTGTGGCAGACGTGGTTCTATATTCCGTTCTCCAGATCTCGTCTTGCAGTCATTTCTGCAGTTTGTTATGGACTTTGGGGATCTTTTATTCATTTTTAATGCAAATTAGTGCACGTCATTCAGTAACGAAATCTGCGGATTTTTCTCAGGTTTGGAAGTTGGAGGTGAGATGAGTATGACCTCTGGGGTTCAAGTTGCCCAGCTGGCACTGAAGCATCGCCAGAACAAGCATCAACGACAAAGAATTGTGCTTTTTGCTGGCAGGTAAGTGTGACTTTGAGAGTGCAAAAGACTTGAGTGAATTGACTGCACTGCTTGGGGCAGGTCCTTGACGTTATATTGTGTGGAGGCGCTACAGTTATCTAGTGTGGTGGATTAATTGTGTGATTCGGTTATATCAGAAAATGAGACGCTCTCTTACTGCCCACTTTTATAGCTTTTGTGTGTTCCTGAACACTTTCTTGTCTGCAGTCCCGTTCTGGCAGAGAAGAAGGCGTTGGAGGGAATGGGGAAGAAGTTGAAGAAAAACAATGTGGCTCTGGACATCGTAAGTTTCGGTGAAGATGATGGTGAGAAAAACGAAAAACTTGAGGCATTGTTGAATGCAGTCAACAGCAATGACAATAGCCATTTTGTGCACATCCCTGGAGGAGATAGAGTCCTCTCTGACGTGTTGATCAGGTAAGAGTGGGTTGGTCCCTTCCAGCTTTTCCTCTTGTGGGAGTCAAAGTAAAATATGGGCAGCATAGTCTGCGATGTCAATGGCGGATCTTGTCTACCTCTTTACCTCTTCAAATTGAAGGTGTCTAACCTCTGTTTTTTCCACGTAGTTCTTCTATCTTCACTGGCGATGGAGAAGGCGGAAGTGGGTTTGCGGCAGCTGCTGCAGCATCTGCGGCTGCCGCTGCCGTTGGCGGTGGTGGTGGTGGAGCATACGACTTCGGCGTGGATCCAAATCTGGACCCCGAGCTGGCACTTGCTCTACGGGTTTCTATGGAGGAGGAACGAGCTCGGCAAGAAGCTGCCATGAAGCGATCCGCCGAAGATTCTACAGCCAAGGGACAACAAGCTGGGGAGAGCTCTGTATCTGCTGATGTGGCCATGTCAGATGCTGCTCCCGTGGAGACCACAGACAAGAGTAGCGACATGATGATTGTAAGTCTCAGTTTTTATCATGCGGTGTTCTGTCCGGGATATACTGTCCAATTTAAAATGACGATTTGTGACATTCCTGCACCTTTCTTAGGGTGTGACGAGTTTCAATATCTAGTTGTTGCATCATAGCATGAGGTACGCCTTCTAGCGCAACTCTTAGTGGGCTTAACCTGTGCGCTGGCTATCACAGGACGATGATACTGCACTCTTGGAGCAGGCTCTGGCTATGTCAATGGCTGAGGCTGCGCAGGCCGCAGCAGCTGCAGGAGGAGGCCCTGCTGCTGCTGATATTTCTATGGGCGAATCTGGTGGAGACGATCAAGACCTTGCATATGGTAGGACATCGTGTGACAATGCCTGAAATTGGAGTATTCTGCTTCTCATGTAGCAGTTTGTACCTTCTCATTTTTTTTGAGTGTGGGTATGGAGGGGGAGAGGAGGTTCACGATCGCTGTGTCCTCAAGCGCCTGAACTCACTTTCGTTGTGATGCCCTTTTGAAATGCAGCTCTACAGATGTCAATGCAAGAGGCCGCTGCAGCAGCATCTGCTGCACAGGGCAGTGCTGATGTGAACCAGGTTCTGGGTGATCAGAGTTTTGTCTCCTCTGTGCTTTCATCGGTAAGGACTTGTCATGCCAACTCGAAACTGAATTATGTAAACATTATTTACATAATGTTATGAGGAAAACATCTGTTATCAGAACTTTTTCCTGTTTCTATCCACTCATACTAATTTTTTGTTACATAACACTAGCATGGCCAATAGTATTAGGCTGCAGTCAGTGTATCCAAGTACGACATGCCTCTGTTTTGCGTGCACTAACTTGTACTTGAATGTGATCTAGTCAACCCATTTACAAATTTGCATTTGCCTTTTATTGACAGCTCCCTGGAGTGGATCCAAACGATCCTTCGGTGCGGGATGTCTTGGCTTCTCTTCAGGCAGAAGAAGAGGTAAGTTGTTTTCAACATCTTTGGGAAGATATTTTGAATTTTTCTTAGTCCAGGAATAATTGTGAGATTTTCATTGTTTGAGTTTCGCACATTTGTTCATTTTCAAGCTCTTCGCTTGCACTTCGATTGGTCCTGTAGAGTTTACAATTTACGTCAAATGCATCTCAAAATTTAATGTGTTCTGTTGGATTTAGCCTGCTATTCCATTCAAGCCTCTCTTCTAACCACGTTATTGCGGAGTCTGGTCTCCAGGAAAAGAATGAAGATCAAGCAGCAAAAGACAAAAGCAAATGACAGGAGGGCCAAGATTTTGAACCCTGTAGTAGTGAACACCAGTCATGGATGGCACAGGATTTTTTCTTGTAGGTATTTCATGAATTAGTTGCACTCTCAAGGTCCTGCTTATTTTTTATGAGCAGCGTCCATTCTGAGATGCTTTTGTAAGTACACAACAGATTTCCGTTGACTATCTGCTGCCATTCTAATTAACTGTCAACTTGACAAAGTTAAGGTAACATTTGTAAATGGACAGACTCGTGACCTGAATATTTCCTTGGAATTTCTGACCAGGAAGTGAACTGCTTGAATTTCAACTTGCCAAATGGATTCTATTGCTTGTCATAGCTCTGGGATACGACCTAAGTTACTAATCGATTGAAGCTCATAAACTTCCAGGCCCTCTCAAATGGTCATCTCTACTCTGTTTGCAGCTGGTGAATTTGAGTTCTGAACGTCCCTTTTGCTCGCTTTAATCGGATTTATGAGTCATTCCACGCACTTCCGCATTGCGCTCACTTGCAGTGTCTTCATATCAATTCGGCTGACATTCTTGAACTAATGTGAGAATTAACCCTTTTCCACTATAGATACAAACAATAAGGAAGTAGGATTCGAAAATTTGGCACTGTACAGATCATGCATGGCGCTTTGTAATTGGTCCGTCTTTTCTTATATCTCGAGGGGTTTGATGCCGCTCAGAGAGCATTTAGATCCTTCTGTAAGGGTATACAAAAGGTAAGGTCTAGGCTTTCACGACTATAGGCTGCCATCTTGTTATGATACGGAAGGTAAGGCCACTTGAGGCCGGAAATTTGACTGCATACCATTTCTATAAAATAGGATAAACCTACAAAGTTTCATATAGCTCTACTTGGGTTGAATTAGATCGACTCCAAAGTCACCAGACATCCCCAATCAATCAAACCCCATCTGCTACCCATCCTGTTATGAGCCTCGAAAGATGTCGTGAACGCCCTAATTCTAACCCTATTACAGAGTAAGATCACGCACGCAGTGAAGCTGCATGATGGCTTTGAGCTTCTCATTGTGAGGATTCGTCTTTGACAAGGGCTGCGGTGAAACTACACTTGGAGGAATCTCGTAGCAGTGTGCAATTTGAGCAACAATGGCGCTCGCTGTGAGGATGGCGCCCGCGTTGCTGCCTGCGGCAGTGCCTACTCGGCGATGGCGCACTGCAAGCTGCGGTCACAGCATAAGTCGAGGCTCCAAAGGGCGAGTGGAGAGGATGCGATGTTATCGGGAAGAGGGAGGGGGCAGTGGCGGTGCAAGTAATTCGCCGGACGGGCAACAACAACAATCAGGTCAGCGACAGTTTATTTTCATTTTTCCTTGCGAATTCGTAACCCTAGGAATTCACAAATTTAGCAGCAGATTCACGAGCGACGCGAATCAGACTGCATGATAATTCGTTAATAATATTCCAACTCCCTGCTAAACTCTAATCGGAAGAGATTTCTAGGTTGAACTTGTGGATGCTTGCGCTTAGACTGTCATTGCGACAAGTTTATGTTTTGTTGCTGGATTGGTAGTTGCCCTGAAATTTGAAAGAGAATTTCGACTTCCGTAAGCCGAATTGCTACTGGGTGTCCTGCACTCCTGAATCAAGTCGTCGAGAGTTGAGAAACTTGTCACGGTAGTGATGGAAACGGATATGGATATGGATGTGGAGCAGGTGGTGGAGGGAGGAAGACGCCTTTTGTCCTGGATTCTGAAGTGTCGACGTCGGGGACTCTGTATCCAGCCTTGCGATCGCATAAGAAAGGACACTTGCATGTTTCTAACCTGCATTCAATCTACTACGAGGTGTTTGGAAACCCTAACGGGAGACCTGCTGTGTGTGAGTTTCTTTCTTGGTTCTTTTTTCCTTCGTTGTGTCTTCCCTTGGGACTTGGCACAATTCTAATTTGCTTCTAAGCTCCTGGTCTTGTCCTTCTAGCTTGTTGATTAGCGGTTCTCATATTTTCTGACTGGCTGAGTGGAAGACTACATGAAGAATTAGGTCATGCATTCTTTCACTTGCTTAATTGAAGCGTTTATGATGCTACGCAGAGCACACAAAAGTCATTTCTTCTTCTTCGCATTACAATTCGTTAAAGTATTTGCAAAGGGAGTTTGTTCTTTGTGGCTTGGAACTTGTAATTGTGAGGTATTTTTTATTGAAGTGCTTTTTTCTACTTAGAGATTGTGTTTTACTGTATGTGGTGCAGTTCTTCATGGAGGTCCAGGTGCAGGCTGTTCGGACAGACACGCACGTTTTTTTGATCCACAGCACTATTTCATTGTGCTTTTCGACCAAAGAGGGTGCGGGAAATCGACCCCTCGAGGATGTCTCGAGGAAAACACCACATGGGATTTAGTGTTGGACATAGAGCAGCTGAGGCAACATCTTGGAGTGACTAAGTCCGTGCTCTATCTCCCTTATTAACTGTTCTCTCTGGTCTTACCGCATTGGAGATTGTCGTCGGCTTCTCTGCATTTGCACGTAAGACTCTCAGTCTGCAAATGTGCTGTTTAGTCCGCACCCTTGAATTCAAGGATGTAGTATTGCTGGACCTACTATAATGGTGCTTGTTACTGTATTCAGCCTTATAGGTTATCGAATGTGAACTCAACAAAGTCTAGCTACGGTTGATTATGCACACGTGATGCTGATCAAGATTATGATCTGTGCAGGTGGATTGTAATGGGAGGATCTTGGGGTGTGACGCTTGCTTTGTCATATGCACAGTCTCATCCAGATTCAGTTGCTGGCCTCATCTTACGTGGTGTCTGCCTTCTACGACCTCAAGAAATTGACTGGTTTTATAAGCAGGTATAAGTTGGCCAGTCATCATCTCCTTTCCAGTTTCACTATTGCCAACTGTGATATTTAATATTTTTGGAATCTGACATCATGTTTTCGAATTTTTAATGCTTATTTGAGTTTTGGGTCTTCTTAGGGTGCGAATGCTCTGTACCCGTTTGCGTGGGAAGATTTTTTGTCGTTGTTGGAACCTGTTGAGCGAAAAAACGTATTGTCGGCATACTACAAGCACCTCACAGGAAGTGACACCTCCATGCAACAGCGAGCGGTACGTCTTTGCCCACTCTATTGTTTCTGCCTATGCGGATACCTATATACAAAGTCCTTGGCGTGAGATAAACGGAGACTGGGTCAAATATAGTGGAAGTCTAGTTTTGCTGTGAAATCATTCACCTATCTTTCCTTACCTCATGTTGACGCAGATACTTTGTTCAGATCTGCTCTGAGGTATCGACCATCAATTATTATGCAACCTTTGTGTAGGTCCTCTGGGTGCTTGATAATTATTATCATTGTCTCTAATCAGGTATAATGGTGGTCGACTGCAGGCACAAGCGTGGTTACGGTGGGAGATGGGGTTAAGTTTCTTTTCAAAATCTCCGTACGTGGTTGATTGGAATGGTCAAGAATATCAGATTCTGGCATCACCCCTGGTCAGTGGCATTTAAAAAGAGTGCAGGAGCAAGCAGTTTGGGACTGAGAGTGTTAATCCTTCAGTTTTGTAATGGAACCCGTAGGCAAATGCGTCTATCGGTCTGAGAATCGTATCTCATCTTTGTCAAACTCAGTAACGACTGACCATTGCTATTCAGGTTGCTAGAGCAGAAACAACCGAATCCAGTCAGAAAAGGAAAGAGGAACCTCAAAGATCGTCAGCAGGTAGAAGGGTTCTATGTCTTTCGTGAAATGTTTTTTTTTGGTAGGATGTACATATTGTTGAAGATTGAATGGGTGTTTAATTTTAAGAAATAGCGCACATTGCATCTGGTAATAGATCACGATGAGAACTCAGACGTTTTTATCTTTGTTGACATGGACTATATAGGACAACCCCCAGCTCCAGCTCCAGCTCCAGCACCAGCACCAGCACCGACAGAATCTTCCTCGTCACAGCCATCTCCATCCAGTTCACCTGCTTCTAACCCAACTGATGAATCTTCAACAAGTACATCACGAAGCAAGAGATCCTACATGTCATCGCAAGTGGCGCAAGCACGCTTGGAGAGCCACTATTTTGTGAGTATTCATTCGGTATATAGCTTGGTCGGTGTTTGGCATGTTCGCTCTTCTGCTTTATGTAAAGATTATGAGGATCAAATTATTACACTCTTGGCTTGAAGTGGGTACCTCAGCAGGGATGTTGTAATATGCTTGTTTGGAAACCTGATCTTCTTTTGTTGTTTGACTCGGGAACAGATAAACGGAGGTTTCTTTGAGGATGATCAATTGATTCAAGGAGTGACAAGAATTCGACATATACCAGGAATCATAGTTCAAGGACGCTATGATTTTGTCTGCCCTATTGTAGTAAGCAACTTGCTGTAATGAAGTGATGGTAGACTTAACTTAGTGGACTTCTTGTTATCATGCCATGTTGCTGCAGTCAACTCATGAATCACTGGCTTATTTGCAATGACTGCAAGACTACGGGCAGTGAGTGCAGAAAGTTACTTTTCATGATTTTAAAACTTAATGTTTTCAGTGATCTGTTATGTGCAGAACGCCTTTGATCTCCACCGAGCATGGCCGGAGGCCTACCTTAGAATAGGTACTTTTGAGCCCAGGTTGTTAAGCTCAAAGTTCATATGTTTGTTTTCGCTTGATGTTCTTTTTTCGTGTTTAGGCAACATAATAAGTGGATGATCTGATGGTTTGTATATGATCCAGTGCCAAATGCAGGGCATTCCATGTATGACGAAGGCATCTTGTATGAGCTGGTGCGAGCAACAGATTCTTTCAAAAATTTGAAATATTAAGCTGATCCAAT
Source organism: Pseudisothecium myosuroides (assembly GCA_951799445.1). Lineage (NCBI taxonomy): Eukaryota > Viridiplantae > Streptophyta > Bryopsida > Hypnales > Lembophyllaceae > Pseudisothecium > Pseudisothecium myosuroides. The sequence continues at coordinate 3,761,927 of OX637288.1, read as the reverse complement.
TCAGCACTTTTCAGGCCATGCAATCAGGAATGGCCAAATAATGACCTTGTTCAGAGGTCTCAAGTATTAAGAGAGACAAAGATTCGACAGAGGTGCATGACCACTTTGAATTACATGTGATAGAGTTTGTAGTGTTTCCGGCCCGAGTACAAGCAGGGTGAGTTGAGCTTTCTGTACTGTACACCAATCTTACTTGATTGGGAGACCAAGCTGAATGTCTAGATTATATAATTAGGTCTTAGCCTTGGAATTGGGAACCCACCCCCCACCCCCCTTTTTTAGGAAATCAGGTTATTTTCTTACGTCTAATAACATCCTTGAATTTTCCAATTTTTTATGATTATCTGCAATAAGCAATTGCAAGAATTGATATAGGGCTGCTATTGGATTTCTCAATGTATGAATGTCCTATTCGGGTGATATGGGCTTTCTCAATGTGCGCCTATCCTACATTTTGAAGTAGGAAAACTTTGAGCACCTATACATTCCATCACCAAAAATTCATAGTAGATTCATTAGGACTGCAAGTTTTTAATTTTAAGTGTGTTGTATTTTCCTCCTATTTTGTCTCACTACCAAATTTAAGTAAAAAATATTGGGACCTTACATATCTGTATACAATTTGACTTAGAAGACGGTGCTTATAGTGCCTTTTATTGCTAACTGCTTTGAAAAATTGTGCCAATGTATATTTTTGGTGACTTTGTTTTTATGATTTTCACTTCGATGAGATACAACTTATAAAACTGTTCTATCATCCTAATCTCTATGCCCTTACTGGTCGTTGGCTTCACAACATTGGTTGCAATGTCAATTGATTTTACTCTATATCATGTCCATTAGCATTTGCATTGGTTATTTTGAAGACAGGAGTATACATTTCAATTGGTGCCTGGGAGCAAAAGTTATGCAATCCTAAGTTCAAAAAGCATTTTAGTGAGCAACACAAAAAAAATCACAAAATCTCAAAATAAATTTTATAAAAGAAAAACCTTGTAGAAAATACCTTTTTTTTACACAAAAAGCTTTGATTCATACCATTTGGACTAGTAATGAAAAAGTTATGGAGAATCTTGTTTTGGAGGTACTCATAGCACTTCTTTAAAGAATAGCTTATAGGATTCATTTCTAAACTTAATTTTCACATTGAAAAAAACAAAAAAACTCTATATAGTTTAGTTTAGAACAAATCTAGAAGTCTAGAACAATCTCACCATTGAATTTCACGTATTTCAATTCCATTTTAGAATTGTTAATAATTTAGTTTTTTCTTCTATCTTGCACCTACTTCTAAATACCAATTTTTTTATGGGCCCCGTTGGAAACGCCGACGCTCCCAATGAGGGGAACACCGCGGGCCAACGGGAACGGGGAGAGTGGGGAACAGGGGGAACAATCAGAGTTAGGGTTTTAGGCTTTGCGATGAGTGGGAATTCTGGTTCTCTCTATCGACTGCCCGTTTCAAACTTGCGATGTGGACTCTGCTTTTCGAATTGGCGATCGAGAAGATGGTCGCGCTGGGAGTCTGTTGCATCGCTCAATTCGCTTCGTTTTTTGGGTATGCAATTCGTTCTCTTACGTGGTGTCCGTTTATCTATACCTGTGAGAAATTGGCTGATGCCTGTGCAAGTTTGGAGATTGTTGAAATTTTGTTACCGAGAAGTATGAAGACTTCACGATATGATAAATTGAATTGGGAATTTTTAAATCACAAGTCCTTTGTAATCACAGAGGGAAGCAAGTACTATACGTTGACATCGGGAAATGTCGGCGTAGTTTTTTTTTCCGTGGAAGCAGCGTTTTCGTTGCCGCATTAGATCACCTTCATCACTTCCATAGCCAACGATCGCCTAACCTGCTTGCTCACTCACTTCAGTTCGCGAAGCTTTTTCGCACTTCGATCTTGTCACCTTATTAGGTAAGTCATCATAGAATTCATTCAACTCCTTAAAAATACTTCAATAATAGTCCCCGAATGTCGTTTTTGCGGTGCATTGGATGGGATGTTGCAGCATTTTGTTTTTTTCCTTAAAAAACAAGAATCAATTGGTGTGCGTTTTAGCTTGGTTGATTGGATCGCTGTACGTGGTGATTGAAGTTTTCGGATTATTACGCAACAACCTCGCATTTGTATTTTTATTTGGATTGAGAGAGAAAAATCTTCATTCATCACAAGGTGGTGTGTTATACTCCTGCTGAGTCACAGATTGAAGAAGAAAGTTGTTGAAATTTGGTGGTGGAGTGAACATGGGAGAGAAGAGAGGGGACACAATCTAGCTTACGTTTGTTGGATTGTTTGTTTTGTTGGATTTAGGATTGGCGAGATGGCAGTAGCAGCGGTCGTGAATGTGGATGGTGCATCGAAGACGCCTCTTGCTCCTTCTCCGTTTTGGTAGTCGAAGTTGACGACGGTAAGGGATTTCAATTACATGTTTCTGTTGTTGATTGAAAATCTGTGTGAATTGTTGTCAGATTTAAGCGTTTGCTGAATTAGATTTTTGTTGTTTTGCTACAGAGAAAGATGAGGATTTTAATTACAAGAGGCGCTGGATTCATTGGATCTCACTTGGTCGACCGGCTCATGCAGGGAGGCACGAATGAGGTGAGATTTTTGTTGGAGATTTCAATTTGGGAGCTGAAGATGGTGTTTAGGGTTGAGAGGCCTCGGAGGATAGTCTCATTAGGTTTATTCAGTTGGTTGAGGAGAGATTGCTTACATGGAATACGAGTTCTTAGGGAAGGAAAGAGAAACCGTACTTGGTTATGTTTTAGGAATGGAAATTGGAGAGTAGTGGAGTAGTTTACAATTTGAAGATCTCGTGATTGGACTGTATTGTAGAATGCTCCGCTATTTAGTTTTGATAAGGAACGTTTATGTGGCTACCGCCAGGGTCCACTTCGACGATATTGTCTTAAAAAGATGTTTTTCCTAATTAATATGCAAGTTATCATTGCTGATAACTTTTTCTCAGGGTCCAAGGACAATTTGAAAAAATGGATCGGTCATCCAATTCAACACGGTTTGTCGTCATTCCTCTTTCTTTCAACCCGCAAAAGGATGTCCAAAGTCAACAATACTCCCGTCTTAGACATTGATACCGATGGTGGTCATTTTTGTTATTTGTGTACATTGTGCAGCACGGATTGAACACAGGGCAATTCACTTACAACCAAGTGGAGTCTCCCCAATTTGCGCAGCAAAATCAAGCAATTTCCAATTCAGAGGGCAAGCCTAACCGCTGCACAATTTATGTAGAGGTTTTCTTTCTGAGTTTGGCCGATGTTTACTTGCTTGTGGCCTATAGACACATAGTTTCTTGACCATTTGTGATTCATGGGTAGCCATGCTTTTGTAAATGACTTTGTACAACGTTTTAGAGACCACTTTTTCAAGGTCCAGGGCTGAGGATTCCTCTACAGTGAAAGACATTATGGTGGTGAAGGACTGAGGGTGTCGTATTTAGAAATTACTCGCAATCTGTTCGCCACATTTCATTAGCTTTGTATAGAATGATGCACTTTATAGATTGAAAGAGGACTTTACGATTAGTGTCTATTTCAGGTGAATCTTTTAAATCAAGATACTACTATGATAATTAGGTTGGGTCCTAAAAATGACAAACTTTTGGATTATCGTAATTTTTTTTAATGCATTGATTATCTGCTCAGAGCCCTGACTTAGGCATTGTTGAAACTACTTCAACTACAATGGTCTGTGTAGATGTGTCATTTTGTGCTGTGTAAGGTTTAGGGTCCTTAAATTTATATGCTCTTCACTGTCATGTGTTTGCGACCAATGACTATATACTATTGTGGTCATATATTTGCATGTTTTAAGTTAAGTGTTAGATTGAAAAGTTTATCAAGTCCAATGAGACTGATTCAATTTATCATTCTTTGAAATTTGATTACATCAAGCTACTATCTGAAGTGTAATTGTTATTGTTAAGGCTCTTTTGCAGAGTCATATGGTCCAAGGTTATTCTGTCTCAAGTTTTCAAAGGGCATGAAAATAACATTACGAGGACAAATCCAATAAATTGGTTTATTTTTTGAGCACTTAATATCAATGCATTTCGTTCCAACTTGACTATCAAATAGTTGTTTGATATTTAGTTAATGTTCTTCAATATATGATTTTGTAGGTGATTCTCGAGGGCCCACACGTCTTGTTAAGAATGAAAACCAAGTGTGTGTTTTTTGAATTTTTTTTCCTCGACTCTCAACTCAATTCTTCAATATAAAAAATTAGAAATTCAAAATCAACAATGTAAAAATTTTAAGTTAAAAAGGGGTCAAAGTCAAAAAAATCTAATCAAACAAGTTACTCCCTTTGTCTCACTAAAAACCTCCATTTCTTGATTTTGACTGTTGAATAAGCATTGGCTATATTGAATGACCTTGTGGGAGTAAGTGGCAAGCAATCAAAAAACATTCCTCTCCTAGGGCAAGCTTGGCCTTGCCTATATGAGGCACCTTGTACTTGCTGCTTTGTCAAATAGTTGTGTTGACAATGGATTTGGGGACCACTTTGGCGCTATGAAGATTTGTTCATGAAGGGGGCCAGGTTTCGTAGATGCAGTATTTAGGTTGGGAGCATATATTTCTACAATCCCATTGTTGCCACCAACCTTTAACCTCTAAAGGCCCAAAGTCCCCTCGGGGGACACTTGGGATTTCGGGCAGGCTCGTGCGACCTGAAATTTTGACCTGAAGATTTAGTGTTTTGTTCAATTTTGGACTTACTTCTACTTAACAATTTTTTTATATGTGAAAATCAAGTTCTGACATTCTGAAATTTATTTCCTCGACTCTCAACTCAAATGTTCAACATAAGAAATTTTAACTTTATGGTGTGTAGTGCAAAAAAATCCACAAATGGCCATCAAAGTCATCTAAAATTGCAATCCAGAGTGCAAAAAACTTCTTTTTCCAACTTCAAATGCTAATATCTTTCAATCCGTATTGTCAAACTTCATGAAATTTTTATTACATGATTTGAGACAAGTGAAGTACAAGATCCTACGGTTAGATTCTAAAAAAAGTTTTTTTTGGTTTAGGAAGTGATTGTAGCAGAAATGGCAGTTTTCAGTGGTTTCGGAGTCAGAAAATGCCTTGGGTTAAATCATCAGAAATGACAAGCTGGCGGCATTTATGAATGTTGTTCATATATGACACTTTCCACATAGATTTTGGGTGCCTAAACAATGGCGCCTAAGTTGGAGATTTTGCATAGATTTAGGGGATAGATTATTAGTTCTAAAATGTATGTATCACTGGCACAAAGACTAAAAATATAGTTAATCCTTCATGGGGAAGGTTTTTGGAGGTTTTTAGTAGGACAGGGGGAGTACAAAAAAACTTGTTTTCTTCACTTTAAACACAAGTATTTTGCAATCTATGTGGTCAAAGTTTTTGAAATTTCTTCTATAAATTTTTATACTAGTCTAGTACAAGATTCTATGGTTATACATGAAAAAAAACGGATTTAAACTTTTATGCTCTTTGCAATAGAAATGGCAGTTTTTAATGGTTTTTAATGAAAAAAGACCTTGAGACTTTAGGAGTTAATACAAACTTTAAAAAAGTAATAGAATTCAATATTATAAAATATTTTTACTTTGTCCAAATTCTAAAATTCTTAGGTCTTTAGGATTAGGCTTACATTTTTGTATATCCAAAAGAGCTCAAATTTATTAGATACTAATTTGTAGAGAATTTTGGATTCAAAGACTATAATATTGCTCTATTTGGGATAATATGTTCTTTATAATTTAAGAATTTTACCACTAAATCTTGATGAAATGTTGTAGAATGGTATCCAACCAATTTTGTTCAAGATCCTAAATATATTTTGTTGAATCAATTGCCAAAAAAAGAATTTCAAATACATTTATGTGGAAGGATTTTATTTTGACTACACATGGCTCAGCACCCCTAGGTACTTAGGAGTCTAACTACTTCAAGATGCAAAGGCCAAAAATTAGCTAGGAACAAATTGTAAGTTGATTTTTGGTAATCAAAAGTTGAATTGTTCGTCCATCCAATTTTGGTAGATTTTATTATGTTGGTATCATAATTTTTATACAACGTAGATTTTGAAAACTCTTCTCTATAAATATTCTATATTTCAAAGAATACAAATAAATTTCACTTCAAAAACCAACTTTTCTAGCTCAGAAAGTGATCCTTCTAATTCAACTTTAGTAAATAAAATTAGTATAATAATTTAAAAAAAATTCATCCTAGTTAGAATTTTAGATTTCAAATTAATTATAAATTCTTTAATTTGAAAATCCATCATCAATTTAAAGACTTTTGAATTATTTTTTTCAAAAATTATTGATAAATATTACTTAGTGCAACAATAAATTTATCTAAGTACGTGAATATGATCTGTGGAGCATTGCTTACAATTTTTATGTGAAATTCATCACTATTAATATTATTTATCTAAGTTGCATATAATAACAAATCTTTACATTTTTGGAACTTTAACTACTTGTAAGGTAGCAATACCTAAAAGCAACAATATAAGAATTTTGATGTCTTTTGTACGGCCCTATATGGTGAATATTTTATTCAAATAGATTAGCGAATTGTAGTGAAAGTTGTTGCAAGTAGAATTTGAATTTTTTACTACTCAAGGAGTATTTTGTAAATTTTCAAAAGCAACATACTCTAAATCTCTACAATGAGTCATAGACTCATTAGAAAACAAACATATTTGGAACCTTGAAGCAATAAAGACTGATTCATGAATATAGGCCCCATGAATAGTGACATTGATAATTTATATAAGTTTTAAGTAGGAAACCTGGTAGATTCACATGTAGATTTGGTTTGCTATAAAGCAAAAAATAGATGTTTGTTAAAGGTAGTTGTTGCTTCAAGGTGTTGTTACTTTAGCCCAGGCAAATTTTCATGTAGGGGGAATTGGAAAAAAAAAGAATAAAAAAGAATTCATATTTTCTACATGGTTAATTGTAAAAATTGATTTTTGAAATCATAATTGTTGGCCAATGTGGATTCCAAAGGGGCTTGTGAAATACACAGTAGGCAAAGTTTGAATTTCCAGAAAACTATTTTTAACATTTAACTTGGACATTTTGGTTGTTTTGGATTTTACACTAAGGCAAATCTATTCCTATAATAGAATCTCTCTCAACTACTCACAAAGAAGTGAAAGCATCTTTAAAATTGGCAAAAGAAATTCCAACTTTGAAAAACATTACAGTTCATTTCCTATTCTGATTTTGCATTAAAGTTCATCTTTAGCCGACGATGAATCTTGTTATATGCAATAAAATTTTGTAATAAGGTATGTGCATCCATAATGGCCACCTCAAATGTATAAATAGCAATCATTTCAAGTGGTGTACATACGCTAGCCAAAGATGTTTAACCTTACATTGTGTTGCAAACAATAAATGTCTAATGGATGATAGAGAATTCTTCCATGTATGACAAAAGTGCAAGTGTTTCATCTTTAGAATTTTGTGTGAAAAGAAAGGTCTTGCACAGTAGTTTTGACCTAAACCCTAAACCCTGGGGAGGCCTAAGAAAGCACTGAACCCTAAACCCTAAAATCCTAAACCTCAAACCTCAAAAAAAACCTCATGAAACCCTCAGAATCGCCGAACCACGAACGCTCGCCTCCCCCGATCCCTGGATCCTGGAATCGTACTTTCCATTCTCATTCGAAATTCTCTCTGCGTTCTAGACCGCCTGGACGTTTGGCTTGTGGATTCGATTATTATTCGAAACCCTCACTTGAGTCGAGCCGAAGTTTCAGAGATGGAGCTGAACCAAGATGCCAAGGCGTTGCGAGCTGCGTTTCGGAGCATGGAGCCGACTTCATCAATCGTTTCGCTCGCAAGGTACCGCAAATTTTATTTTATTTCCAGTCGAGATTCTGCCCTACTGGAACGGTCATCGAGTATTTTGCATTCGGAGACGGTTCTTTTGTTATTGGTGAATTTTGTAATAGTAATGAAACTGTCGGATGTGGTAGAAGTTTCTGGATATATGTGTGACAGTGCAGATTTTTTTTCTCATGTAATGTAATTCACAGTTGGCTACTACTGTAGTATCCCACTTGTTTTACCGTTCTTCGGCAGTTGTATTTTGGTTAGAAGAGAAATGTTTGAGTAATATTAGTTTAGGGTTTCATGATAAATTGTACGAATTCGTGTTTTTCTTAGGGTTCCCAAACTCTTTCTTCATTGTTTGGTTTGTAAAGCTTCTGGTTGGATTAGAGTAAGAGTGACGGTGTGACACCATGCAGGAAGCTGGGAGGGGGTGTCGTTTCGAATGATGCCCAGACAGTCTTTTTAGAAAAATGCCTGAATGATGAGGTTAACATGGCATTTCACCTGCTACTACGCTGTTTTATTTTGAACTGTTTTTGATCTGAACTTCTCTTTTTATTTTGGTTTGCTTCTCTTTTCATTTCTTAGTTTTGTGACAAAGAGTTGATGAATGGCAACGCATGAACATATTTGAGGTGACTGTTGTTTCTGACGGTCGCTCTTCTCGTGTAGTGGTCGCGAAGACTTGCAAGCGTTACCCACCAGGATGGTTGTACCTGAGGCGGACTTTGAAGGAGATTATTCTGGCCGCAGAACGGGATGGTGAGGAAGTCTTGGATGGCTTGTATGAGCTTCATGCTGTCTATTTGCTGCCACCTCAGGTAATCGATAAATTCATGTGACTTAATTTCTGATGTATTCGGACAAGAAAAAATGTGTTTTTACCGGAATCAACGAAGAATATTGCTCGTGTTTGTCTAAAACTATATGAAAATTGAACAAAAAATAGTCCCCTATGTGGCCCACTCGAAAGGACTGGAAAAAACATCAGGCCAATTTTGAGCCTGTTGGTCCTTTAAGTATAAAAATCAGCTTCGTGATGGAAGAAAAATTGGAGAAACCACATCTTGAAGCACAATGAAATTCTAGCATGAAGCACGATGTGTCTGATGTGCTAATCTGCATGTTATGAATTTTTTGAAACAAAGAGGAATTTGGATGTGAAATTTTATCAGATTCTTAAATCTAGTAGATTGATGCTTTTCTTTGCCGTTTTTGGTATTCGTTTTGTCTGTTTCAATATCCTTGCAACCTAATTGATACGTGAATATACATGAATGTTATTACTCTTGTTTGCTTGGTACATGAATTTTCATGCACTCTCGGTTTTTGGATATGCGTAAAATAGGTTTCAATTCAATTTAGGATGTTGTAATGCGAAGGTTTGAAATTTATTGTACGTAACTGTGACAGGATGGCTCCTCTGAGATAGCTCCAAAGTGCTACAAAAGCTATACTTATGCAGTTCCGTCTAAGTCTAGAGTCTACCTGGCATGCAAGTCTGGGTCGAAGAAGATTTTGGAAGAGGCAGAGCAACTGGTGACACTTCGAGTTTCCCTGAACATGCTGGAAGGTGACACTGGGTACGCCACATCTCATTTGATGTGTCGGGACTCGGTATTGCTGATGTAATGGCAGTACTAGGATTACTGTTCATGCCTGTAAATGTCCGTTTCTAGCTTGTATAGATTGTTAAGGGTCTTGAGGCGGAATGTATGAACCATAACAGCTCTTTAAGGTGGGTATACTGTCGCGTATTTGGTCTTTTAGCTCGAGGCTGTCGAGTATTTGGCCTTTTGGCACTTCCATGAACGAATATCTCATCTGTTGAAATGAATCCCTTTAGTGCAAGATATTAGTTTATGATATTTGTCTTGGGATGTATGTTTACAGGTATAGTTCCTGGCCTGCCGGTTTTCTGCTCTCCGAGTTCGTTTTAAGTCATCCAGAGCTGTTCCATGGCCAGAAATGCTTGGAGGTACGTATTTCTGAGATCTGCATGTACTGAATATCTGGATGTGTCTGCTTCTTATCATTCTGAATGCTTCGCTACCTGATGCTGTTCATCTGTGTTGTGACAATGAAACTTGATTCTTTTATGATTTTACAGCATCTTTCAAACGTAATAAAAGACCAAACAGAGACTTACCTATTCCTGTAACTTACTCTGGGGCTATTGATTCGGCACATAGACCCTTAAGAAATATGAATATAAAGATTTTAATAATTTTTTTTGATATAGGTTGCTTTTATCTTAATACTTGATACTGCTTGGATTGAATACAGGTAGGTGCTGGAGCGGGTATGGTTGGTGTACTGCTTGCTCGAATTGGTGCTTCAAAGGTACCGACGAGTGCATTTCCCCACATTTTCCTTGTATACCTGCATTTGAATCTTGGGAATCTGATTTCGTGTGGCATTAAATTGAATGTACCAGATATTTATTGTTGGCCACTTCTTTAATTTTCAGTCTATTTCAATTTTTTGTGCTGTCTTCTCATAAATTACCGAAGCCTCGTCTTACTGCCACCTGTTACAGTTTCTCAGTCACGTTTTACAATTTCTCCACAGGACTATAATGGTTGATAATCGTGGGTTAATGTCAAATAGTTTTTCCCCCACTAAATCAGATGCATACTGTTGTTCCTTGTTCCTTCGATGGAGTGATGTATATTTTACTTAGGGCTCAAGCTAGACTTGTTCTTGAGAAATTCTGAATCTAAGTTTCGGGTGAATGTCAGGTTCTATTAACTGATGGTTCTCTCGCTACAGTGGCCAATATGAGGCATAACCTGTCAATCAATAATGTGAAAGTGGAGGGAATGGAACAAACCAATGATTGTCAACAATATGCACACTCTTCAACTCGGGTAAGAATTTGGATGTTTGTTCCACCTATTTGGACGTTTTTCAGGAATCGACTTTTTTTTGTATATCTATCTGTGTGTAATTTGCCACTACTGCCTGTATAGGTGGAGTGTCAGCAATTGACCTGGGAGACACTCTCTGATAAAGAACTCCACTCTTTGGAATCCAATGTCATGTAAGTCGATCTTCATCTTTGCTGATGCACTCATGGCTTAGTAAGAGAGCATATACTTCTCGGCTATTGTTCTTCTTCTTAACAGTCAGGCCATGATTCTTCGTCCTCTGGCATCATGTGGTAGGCCAACGCTTAGGGAGCTTTAACATAGAGGACACTATGTGTCACTCTAAGCGTGTAGGAGTGATGAATGAATGAGTTGCTGATGGTAGTACTGGGGAGGGGATCAGATCTTTAACGGGGTTTTCGGTTCCTCTACCTTATGTGAAGTCTGGTTATTGCGTGATCAAAATGCAGGATTGCTGGATTGTTCAGGAATTAATTTTTTTTCTGTGAGGATCATGAGCTTCTTCTGTTTTTTATCTACACTCCGTTTTTTTTATTGTTGGTGCCTAACTTTCTGATCTTCACTCTGCAGTTTGGGAGCTGATTTGATTTATGATCCGCTGTATATCCCCCACCTGGTGAGGTTGTTGGCATCTCTCTTGTCGCTGGATCACCCTGCTCGGACAAACGATTCGGAAGGGAATGTGCACGAGTATCCTGTTGCATACATTGCATCTGCTATCCGGAATCCTGAGACGCTTATATATTATGTGGAGACCGTCAGAAAGGCCGGTTTGAGAATGATCGAAGTTAGTGAGAGTATGAGACCTGCAACTTGCTTAGCAGAAATCAAGGGTCTCAACAGATCAACGATATTAATTCACAGGTTGCAAGCATGGAGAGATTAACATCGTCTATTAAATTTTGCACCTGAATTCGTCCTGTTACTTCCCATTAATACAACCCTATCATCTTGCATGAGAGATGTCCATCTTGCATTAATTCTATGTTGTATTGGTGTATGATATTGTGAACACTTCTAGATTGTTTTTTTCCATGTGTAACTATGGGTGTTGGAAATTTATTCTTAGCCAACTTATTCGTGCTCTACCAGCCCACTCCTGCTGTGAGCAATGGCCAATTTTTATTTTTGAAAAGCAGTTTATTATTAGAAATGGACAACGTGCCTATATGAACAATGTAAGCTTAGCAGCATCAATTTGGACAAAGCTGGTCCAATGACCCAATTGTAACATAGAAGTTTGTAAAGCACCCGTTTAAGAGCTGACACTAATTTGGGGAGGTTAAACTTCTTGAAATATTTTTCAGTAAATTTTGCTTGAAAGACAAATGGAATTGGCATCTAATCCAAGTCATTTCATATTTATTGGAGCTTTGTGGAATTAGTTATGAATTTCTGAAGTTGAAATGCAATGGTCACAAAAAGCATGCACCTTCTAAAATGTATAGTGTTTGTACAATACTGGTGCTATGAGAGAGCAAAATGTACCTTTACATTAGAGGATGCCTTTAGAGCTCGAGTGTTACAAACCTCCTACCTTAGTGTTTCCTAAAACTCAATACAACTTTTCAATAGTAAATAATGGAAGTTAAAAGAGTTTCTTAAGGCAACTAATGGAAGTTAAAGCATTATATATTTTGAAGATGTTTAATTAAGGGTAGTCTAAACATTATAATAGGTGCTTCTATGACCTCAACTTTGGAAATTTGTAGTTTATTCACTCATTCTTTAAAAATTCTCAAACCATTAGCATTCATTTCCACTTTTATTTGCTAAGTTTTTTATTGTGATATTTTTTCCATATTAAGTTGAATGATGTTAGATCTCAAGTAAGTATTTGTTTTGGGCGAGAATACTTTATCAAGTACGGTTCAAGTGCTTCTTGCACTACCTTTCACAACAAAATATTGTCTAACACTAATTTCTAAGTGTCGCACTATTTTAAATTAGTGCAAGTTGAAATATTACAATTGTGTTGTATTACTTTCCATCCCAAAACCTTTTTGATAATATTATTTTTGTACGTGACACTAATTTTCATCCTTCATGTATAAGACAAATCATTGTAGATAGCCACAAGCCCACAAATATCTTGCCAACGTTATCACTTATCTTTTATATAAATCTCTTCTCTTCAAAAGTATCATTAGCATTGGTTTACGTTCTAATATCAAAGAGAAGAGGATGATAACAATGCTATTTAAGCAATGTCGGAGGGTCCCTTTTGGAATTTCCTAAAATGAACGATGTCCCTTTTGCCATTGATCCAAAGTTCATACAAATTTCTAGTCTTAAACTAAAGTCACTTCCAAGGTATTTTGGGAAGTCCGACCTTTTGGAAAAGAATGGAGGTTTAGTACACAATGATATGGAAGGCTTTACCAAACCATAAATTTGTCCTCAATTGAAGCATCTCCACTCTTCCCCTGGAAAATTAGCATGGCATACTACCTATAGCAGGCTCCGAAAATGAAAAAAGTGGCTTGTGCTACAATACTTCCCCAGCCATACCCGTCGTCGAGCCCCACCAAAACTATCTATAATGGTCTACATTTGTTCTTGATTTCTGCTCTTGCAATTAATTGTTTGACCTTGTTCATTGTTTCAAGCATGCCAAACAAAGCAATGACAAGAGTTTTATGACGATGATCATGTAGCATGAGAAGTGAGCGTGCTCTAAAAGATTGCAATCAAATAGCTTGTTTTCCAGTGCCTAAGATGACAGGGCCAAATTGGGCGTTCGCAGTGGACCAAAAGTTGCCCGGATTCACCCTGGGCCCTATTTTAGGAGATGCTCTCGGTACATGTTATAAAATGAACATATATACATGGTTATAACTTTTTTCAAGCTAGGAATATTGTTACTACAGTAATGATATTTTGTGATTGACGACTCTTCAACATGAACAGTATTGATACTCATACAACGAATCAAAGTATTCCTCCTTCGTACAAAGTTATAAACCATATGGAAATTCATTTCATATACCACACAGTAGTACGACAAACACAGAGTCAGCGAGATGTCCTGATTGGGAGCAACTGAAGAGTCTCTTTATTTCACGCCATTGATCCCGCTCCCCGAGTGAGCGATCTCGGGAAAACACTCTTTTGTCCTCACCTGCAGCATGCTTGTCTTCTTGTGAATGTTCAATCTGCTCATCAGTGCACAGTCTGCAACTCATGTACGAAGGAAAGTACTTCGAAATCGTGCAACTACCTTAGAGCATCGCCACCCTTGCTCTTAAAAATCACCTCGCCAAATGGCTTGTTGCGGGCTCCATTCTCCTTCCGGGCTCCACCTTCCCCACCCTTGCTCTCCATATCTCCAATAACTTTGCATTCTCATTGGTGGGAATTGCTATAGTGCTCCAACTTTTCTAAAAGGAGACAAAAACATTGTCAAACAAGGAGAATCCAAGCTTGGAGAGAAGGAGAGCGGGCCCTAGAGGATTGCGAGTTGAGAGCATCCCCACCCTTGCTCTGAATACTAGCCTCGCAAAATGGCTTGTTGCGGGCTCCATTCTCCTTCCGGGCTCCACCTTCCCCACCCTTGCTCTCCATATCTCCAATAACTTTGCATTCTCATTGGTGGGAATTGCTGTAGTGCTCCAACTTTTCTAAAAGGAGACAAAAACATTGTCAAACAAGGAGAATCCAAGTTTGGAGAGAAGGAGAGCGGGCCCTGGAGGATTGCGAGTTGATGACATATTTGAGCGGGGCCAGGCTTTAACTTTTGAATTTGGGGGCAAGAGTGGGGGCAATTTCAGAGCGCAGGCCCTGGATTTGAGCAGCCAGGGAGCAATCCAGTGCAAGAGTGGCGATGCTTTTAGCTTTGGATAACTGAAAGAGCTAATAATACAATGGGAGAACTGAGAAAGAGTGGTTAACGAAGAGAATAGAAACCTTGTTAAATTGGTAACTTATTATTGTATTTGCCCCCCGCCAGTGGGTCGGTGCCAACTGCTTTGTCTCATTCTCTTCGAGATTCGTCACCTTGTGCTTTGCGGTGATGAACGGAGTCAATTCATCACAGACCAAGCAAGATGAAGCTTTTGTCATTTTGTGCCATCTTAGTTGAGACGAACGTGGCCTGGACTACTACTCCGGAGACACAACAGTTCCAAGTAGCAGCGCAATGAGCTTCCAAGTAGTTTCTCTGGTGCATGAGCTTGCAGAACATTCACAAGAAGACAAGCATGGTGCAAGTGAGGACAAAAGATGGACTTGGGGGAGCGACGATAATAACGGTTGAAGTATTCTCTGGCTCCCAATCAGGCCATCTGAAATCTGAACAGTTATTGCTGACTAACTTACCCGAGGTTTATAGGACTGGAGATGATCAGAGATACCTCCGATTCTATACTTGACTTGGAATCAGCATACTGTACTTTCAGACTAGTCTTTTTTCTTTTCTTTTTTTACACACGTAAAGGATCCTTTACTGCAAGAAAGAACAAGAACCAGAACCCAGCTGCAAGCGGCTCAGTGAGACTCAGTCTTTTCAGTTCATTCATGATGGTCCCACGCCACTGCAATGCTGAGTGGGTGAATGCTGAGAGGGTGAAGATGAGTAAGGCTGGGTGCTCGAAAAGTGGAAAAGTGACCACTAACACAGAGGTACATTTTGCTTTCTTCAATGTACCAATGGTGTACATTTCAATGGGGTCACTTCTAGTGACCAGTGCGTTTCAACTTCAAAATTCATAACTAATTCCATAAAGGAAAAGATGAAACGATTTGGGTTAGGTGTCAATTCCATTTTTCTTCCTATGAAAATTTACTGAAAATTTTCAAGGAGTTGAGCTTCCCCCCAAATGCAATCAGCTCTTAAATGGTCGCTCTACGACCAGCCTACCTTACCTATTATTACAGTACCAATATTTGAGTGTTATTAATCCTATTTTACACCTTGAGTCCAAAACGGGAAATAATACAAGGTAATGAACGATATGTGTGCTCCTGACTGGTTCCTTTTGACAGTCTGGAAAATACATCTGCGACAGGAGAATGCTAGAGAGCTCATGGAAGTGGAGTTTCTCTGGATCATCCAGCATTGGAGGCTTGCACAAATCCTGCGCTGGGCCCATCTTCCTACACGGACCTTCTGAAGCTAGAACAATAAAAAAATAATATGATCTCACACGAAAATGTCAATTCCGCTAACCTTGGAAGGATGCTGAGGTTAAGAACTTAAGATGATAGATGACTTTCATTATTATTGTCAAAGTGAAGAATGCACCTATTGGTCCATTCATTTTAGATAAAGTACCTTGAAGATATGACTTGTTCTTTCAAGGTTAAATTGACAGAATTCCAGCGTCAAAAATTGTGATGCACATCTAGTACAGCAAAGCTCTAACGTATCAAATAGGATTTGTATAGATATAAGTTTGAAGCCGTGCTTCCTGAAAAATGACAAAGTAGTGGAATTTCTGCCAATTTAACGAAATAGACGGTTCTTGCAAACGCTTTCAATTGCTTTCGAATGCGTTTTTCTGACGGGAGGTGTTATGCCGAGCTACCTCACGCACGGTTCGAACTACTGCTTCCGACAAAAGCAGCAATCAAGTTTCAAAGTAACAAATTTGAACATTCAACACAGCATCGATTGATATTCTCTGTTCACTGGTTCAAAGATGAGAATCGTATTGAACTTCAGAAGCAAGCGCTCAAAAACAGCAAGTGCAACTTCCAAGCAGACACGAAATTGATCAGTCAAAAGTGGGAATTATGTACTTGATCACCCTTTAATTATTATTACTAGCTTTCTTACAAGGTAGAGTCAGTGTACACACATCATTCGCTATATGATACAAGGGCATTGACAAATTCTACACTCTCCCTCAACTCACTGCTCCCAAATCAAACCACGTCAAACTTGACTAGTGAATTGCAAATAAATACTCCGTAATTCATTAACTAACTAGGTGGCCGTCCCAGGAGTGCCCTCCGGTTGAACCTCCAGAAACTTGCAGCCATCGAGGGGCACTTCATTCTTCACAGTGTAATCTCGATAAGAATTGACAGTGAAGGGCCGGTACTTGAGAGGCCGCTCGGGCTTGACCAGCTCAGGCGGTACACACAGATGCCCCACGTTGTCGAGCCCGTAGAAGTAGATGGTCGCGTACCGTGACCTGGTCGAGTTCAACGCCACTCGGTGCGCCGCACTGTGCAAGATGCCGTTTGTAACCGCCTGCCAATCCAAAACTCCAATCGGAAGGATAAGTTCACAAAATAGTAATAATAATAATAATAAAAAACCATTTCTGTGACGGTTCCAAACATGCATTGGGTATTTTAACATGTTGTATATCGGATAATAATCTTCTCTGGACACCTGTTACCAGTATCCCTCGTTATGAGAATAAAATCTCCCATGGTTCTGGACACATTCTCATAGCTAGAGCGGTTCCCACGTCGCCAGCCTATACTGAATCCTTGCGTGTGAAAAACGTACACTGCAAGTACATGGTCCCACACCACTTGTAGGACCATGTGCCACTGTCTACATCTTTCACGTGCACGGTATTCAACACTCGGGCTGTCAAAGAATCATCTACGTCACTCCATCCACTTCCACGTCAAACCCTCTACACAGAAGTGAAAATCTAGGCTTGAGAGTCGACACCAATGTGACTGAAGCACATGTTAAGAAGAGTTCAACTATCTAAGCTCAAGTCCCACACGAAAGTACGCCCAAGCTGCAAAACTCAAGAATGGGCCCAAATTCGAGCCTGGGAATGAAACTTGAGTTACCTGGAAGCAGTCGCCAAGGTTGACGACGAAAGTGGTGTCATCGGGACGCACCCCAATCCACTTGCCATTTTTATTCACTTGCAATCCACCAACGTCGTCCTGGTACAAAATGGACAGCATCTGGGGATCCGTGTGCGCAGGGATTCCAAACACTTTCCCCGGGTCCGGGCAGGCCGGGTAATGGTTCACCCTTGCATTGCAAATGGCGTCCGCATTCTCCAGTTTGGTGTAAGTGTCACGCTTCAGGCCCAATCCCTCGGTCAAGCACTCCACTACCAACCGTGCCAGCTCCCGCATTGCGGTGAAGTAGCTCAACAAATCCGATCTGTAACCCCCCAAAAAAATACACAATTCCATGAATTCACGCAGTGGAATGCTCAATTCATCTGCAAGAAGAAGATATCAATGTCCAAGGTTGGCATTGCATGCAAGACGAATGGACTGCTTACATGAACTCCTCCGAAAACTCTTTGTCATCTGGCCATGCAAGTAAGACGATGCTGCGGATTGCCTCTTCGAAAACCTGGTAGAGTGACGACACAATCAGTTGGCATTGTGAGTTTGTTGTGAGTTTTGGATTAGAAGATTTCTAATGACAGATGCATTGGTTGGGTGACTGGAGTGGAGTACGTGGCGGAGACTATCGGCTTACTTTCATGTGGAGTGATTCCATCCACCATTTGTTGCGCCAGTCGATGGGGGAGCCCCCCACGTAGCCGAAAGCGAAGTTCTTGGGCTTCACCAACAGTTTCTTCTCCATGGGCAAATCGAAAAAGATCTTCACATTCCGCTCCACGCGCTTCACCTGCCGTTGTTGCAGTCAATTCCACGATTAGTACGGGCCAGTAAGAACTATCACAAGAATCTCATATAAATTCGCTCAAATGGCGTGTTTCGGTGAAACTGGCGAAGTGTCGGTCGCCCTATGTATTAAACCTTCAATCTAAATCATGAAATCATGAAATCAATTCGTTGTTTTCAGGACTCTAAGCTCTTGGAAGTCGCAATTTGGTGCTCTGAGATTAGCGCTCGCTGATGACTGACCATCTGACGATCTGCTAATTTCGACTACCTCACTATGGCTGCTCTCTTCACTAATACGAATCTAAATCAATAGCTGATTTCAGAAGTCTGGGCTCTTGCGGAAAGTCGCAATTCGGCGCTCCGAGACTACCGCCTCTGACGATCTCCTAATTTCGACTGAAGGTTTAGTGAGCACTGGAACGTGTCTGCTGATCGAATTGCATTCATGAATCGTGATTCAAGACTTGTCAAGGCGCTGCCAATGCAAGAGGTGGTAATTAGAGCTTGAAGGTAAGCTCAGTACCACTTCTAACGGAACGCCGTGGTGTCGGATTTTGAAGAACCCCCACGTCTTGGCAGCCTCCAACATCCTCGCCATATTCTCCTCCCTCGTAGCTTTGTCATCCCCACGCAACGCCCGCACATCAATCACGGGAAGCGCTTCCGACTCGTCCTGCTCAAACACATCATGCGGCAACGTGGGCTTCTCCTCGCCCACCGCTTCAAAATCCTTCACCGACAACTTCCCATCCCACAACGCCTGCAACGTATACTGCGGCTTGCCCTTCTTCGAACTACAGTCCTCCCCAGCTGCTCCCCCTTTCAAACCGCCCTCCTTCGAATTCGAACTCGAATTCGAATTCTTCTCCCCTAAAGCAACCCCCATTCCTCCACACCACCGATTTCTAATACCCAAAACCCTGACCTCCACAACCCTCCTCGAACAGATCGCAACACGGACGGCTCTCGCTTAATCAATTCACTGGAGCTCAACTTGGGACAAAAAGTTCGCAACAATTCAATCCCTCTATGAAATCACGCGACGAATTCTGTGAGTACGCAGGCAATGTAGCAATGTTGACAATTGGTGAGCGAGAGAGAGCACGTTCAGAAAGGATACACCGTCCGAAAAGGCCGAAAAGACGGATCAGAAATGATGAGTCAGTGAGAGCTTAGATCCGATTGCAATCTGCACACAATTGCAACTGTCTCTCTTTTCCGGGCGGCTTGGAATTAAAGAGTCGTAGTCGCCTAGCTTCAAGTGATGAAATTGCAGCAAAAGGAGGATTGAAACAACACGCCACTCCACTGCAGATTCCCAAGCAAAAATGCCCAACAAGGAAAGTGCGCGAGAAACAGACCACGAAAAGTGAGAGTGTGAGATTGGCAGCGAGATTGCTGCCAACTTATGGCCAACAATCAGCAAACACTACCAGTTGGATTCATCAGCTGCTGCTCGTGCCCAACAGTTGATCTTTCATCCAATTCGTCCTGCTCCATGGCCGATTTGTCCTTGACCGCTCCCAATTTGTCTTTCAGTTGACCCCCCTCCCCTCTACATTGTCCTTGAGCCCTGCGAATTCGTCCTTGATTTGTCGTTGATCGCTGGAACTTTGCTCCTGTTTCCCGGTTTCCTGTCCCACGGACTGTGCGAGCTGCGCTGTTGGGATACGACAAAACGGGGCTGCTACACGACAAATGGGTTTGGCGTTTCTGGGCAAGACGACAAAGTCGATGTCTACAGCGGCAAGGGTGAACTCGGTAGCGCAAAAGGAAGAGGGAATGTTGGCATTCCGCCACTCAGAGTCCCATACAGGGGGAGTCGCACTATATTTAGCCACTGTATTTTAGCTATATTTAGGGGGGCTGGGCGGTTGAAGGAAAGAATCCAAGAATTAATGGGATGGAATTTGGGAAGCAACGTGGCTGCAAGGGGCAGTGAGATAAGGCAAAGATCTCCAGAAACCGCCCAATCAGGTGTGTTTTTTATATTTATTTTGGGCAGTGCAGAAAGTGATCTTGGTGAGAGTGGTGAAGCTATTTACGTCCATGGAAATGGATGAAACTTGTAGTAAATGGATGAAAAGTTGTTTATTCATCCAAAGGAATGTACGTTCATCCAAATTAGAGCAATATTGACATAAGATTTGGTAGCATTTTGCAATTTCATCCATTTAAAAAAGATGAATATATTGTGGAATGTTTCCTATAACAAAATTTGCATCATTTTTTGCAAAAAGTCACTAAAAAAACGCACTCTCCCACAATTCTATCTTAGTGAGGGGCTTGGGTAGATTTTTTGAATACCGAATTTTTTTTGCTATTTTTTAATTCAAAATAGAAATTTTATAGATTTTTTTATGGGATTTTTTGTGATGTTTTTGCACATCCATTAGCCGCACGTGTAGCTAATGTATGTGTGAAAATATGTATGAAAAAATGTGTGAAAACATGCGGTCTTCAACATCCATCAGCCACATTACACACGGTATTTTTTTGGCATCTTGTATTATATAAGTTATATACCTATCAAATTTCAAAAGTAGAGGAGGAAAAGCACATGATGCCTAAGCTACCCAAAATTTTAGGACAATATAACTTTTGACCCAACCAATTGATTAGGAAAAAAAATTATTCTAACTAAAAAGACACATATTCACACATTGTGTCAAAAATTTGTGAACATCCGACCAAAATTGACTTTGTGGGTAACTACCCAAAATCTCTTGCATATGTGGAACGGTCACTTGGTCCTATAGGGACTAAACATCTTCTTATGTATATAAAAACTAGTAAATATGTCAATAAGGTAATTTGGCTACACAGACGTTCCAACAACTCTAATAAATATGAAAACTCACTTCATCATATATTGAGCATTTGGATGCATCACATTACATGGTTAACCTTTGAAGGATGTTGAGGATTAAAAATGTAACTAATGGATGATTTCATTGTTTACAATAGAAACAAAGAATGCACCTATTGGTTCAATAATCAAAGCATTTTGGTGACTACCTTGGACATAGGGACCACATCTTTCAAAGATTAACAAAAAGTTTCAATGTGTGGTCCTCTATAGCACTAAAGGGTGCCCTTATGCACATACTTGTAAGTTTTAAAATAGATACCTCCAAAATCGCCACTTCTTGCTATTGTATATAGTTGCTATTCATTAGATTGGTCAATTTTTAAATATTTCCTTGATGGAAAGTGAACAATGCATCAGAGAACCCGACATTTAGATCTTGTATGCAAAATTATGCTGAAGTCAGGTCAAAGGTTTTTTCAATAGAGGTTCTAAAATCGTTTATTCTACATTTGTACATATTGATTTGAAAATGTACACATAGTGATGATGGAAGTTTTAGGCATGGTGCAATTTTGGGTGTACCCACCTATCCATACCTTAAGTTTGTTTGTTTGGTTGGTTTTGTTACGTTGAGATCTCCAAGACCGTGCATCCCCCGATAGTGTGCTTGATACCGTTGGAATGCCCTTGGCGAAGAGGGGTGCATTGGCTTCGCTTTGTGGCATTTGGAACTACGGTGGGAAAGTTATTGAATTTCAAAGTTTTTATGAATTAGAAAATTAGAAAATTAATTTTACTTTTAATTTCAATTTTGTCAACGGCACAGGGCACACTAGTCCATACCTTAAGACATGTTGTTTGTTTATTTGTTTGTTTGTTTGTATGTATGTATGTTATGTTGAGATCTCCCGGACCATGCGTCCCCTAGTGACTTGCTTGGTACTGTCGGAAAGCCCTCGGCGAGGAGGGGTGCACGGGCTTCATTTAGTGATGTTTGGAGCAGCGATGTGAAAGTTATAGAATTTTGAGTTATTTTTGGTTCTAAAAAATAAAAAAAATTACTTTCACTTTAGTTTTGGCTGTTGTGGCAACGGCACAGGGCACACTAGTTCTTTTGAAATCATCATGAACTGAATGGAGTACGGCACAAAAAACAATCTAAAGTTTTGATTAACCCCTAAAGGCCCAAGGTCTTTTTTCTGCCAAAAAACACTGAAAACTGCCATTTCTATAGCAAAAAGTTAAAAAAAATTAAAATTGTTTTTTTCCACATCTAACCGTAGGATCTTACACCTAATTGGTATGAGAATGTGTGGAAAAAATTTCAGAATTTTTGACCACACAGATTGCAAGATATCTGCGTTTAAAGTGGAAAAAACAAGTTTTTCAGCACATTGCGGGACCAGATTTTTTGTCTTTAAACATTTTTAACTTAAAATTTTTGCACTACAGCGTTTTGAGCTTTAAATCTTTATAGTAGAGAATTGAGTTGAGAGTCTAGGAAAAAAAAAGAAACTCAAAAAAACTTAATTTTCATCCTTAAAAAAATTGTTAAGTAGAAGTAGGTATGAGATAGAAGGAAAACCTAAAATATTAATATCTCTTAGATGGAATTAAAATGCACTAATCCCAATGGTGAGATTGTTCTAGCAAGTAAACTAAACCATGCCAAAAAAAAAATTTTGAAAAAATTGAAAAATTGCATTCAGAAATGAGTCCTACAGTTATTTTTTTCAAGAAGATGCTCAAACTGCCCGAAAAACAAGAATGTCCATAACTTTCTCATAACATATCCAAATGAAATGAATAAAAGCTTTCTAGATAGAAAAAAATATAATCTATGAGAAAAAAAATATTTTAAAAAAAAATTCAAATTTTTGTCCATTTTTTTTTTGCTGCCCGGGCTGCCCCCCGTCCCCTGTTTTGAGCTTATTTGGTCATAACTTTTTTTCCCGGGCACCGATTGAGAAAAAAATTATATTCCCACAAAGCTTATCAGTTTTTCTATCTCCAAAAAAAATTTCAAAAAATCAGAACACAATTTCAGCCCGTAGGTACCTGCCCGAAAACGCATTTGTCCCCCGAAGGGCCAACGGGCTTTTAGGGGTTAAAAGGGCAAAACTGTCGTTGAGTGGGTATCAGGCAAATCAGGTAAAGCTCTCCAAGGAAAGTAACTCTTCCTGTGTCGGCAACTTAAATCTTTGCCAATCACTGAGTAGTGAAAGAAAAAAGTAGGAAAAAGTACAATTGCTTTGGAGTAAAAGATATCTCAAGTGTATTGAAATTTAGAATGTTCCATTATGCATCTAGGAAGAGCATTGACGGAGGACTAAAAGTGTCCAATGAATGATTTTCAAAGAAATTGCACTAAAACAAATAAATGCATGTATTCATCTTGGAGAATTTAATTATTTTTCATTCACTTTCTTGGTGATAAGGTTTAGGCAATGGTGAAAATTTTAGACTAACTAGTGGTTTCAATAACATCACCACGTTTGAATTTGGATATTCTCAATCATAGGAAGGATTTTCAAGAGATTTGGAATTTTTTTCAAGAGATTTGGAAATTTCCATGCCAAATTCTCATGGATCCACATTACCTCACACCATTCACAAGATGACATGTGGCTCTATTTTTTTCTTACAAATTAAAATGACTTAATTTTATGGTGAATTTGACCTTCAAGTAAGGTTTTACAATTGGGCAAAGTTTTGCTAAAAGGCGATACAAATTTTTTCCATGGAAGATCTGGCGAAATCAATTCTTCCTAATTCATTGGATGACATTCCAAAATGCTACCAAATCTTGGGACAATAAACTATCAATCTATTTTGGATGATTGTACATTGTTTGGGATGAATAAATATTTTTCATCCATATATTGCAAGTTTCATCCATTTCCGTGGATTCAAATAGCTCCATTGATGATCGCTTTCTGCACTGCCTAAAATAAATGAAAGAATTCAGTCCTGCTGACATAACATTCAGTAGCCTGAAGAGAGGCTGCCTTTCCCTCTCTTCAGGTATCATCCACAAATTAAATTAAATTTTCTGACATGGCTGGCCCCCACATCGACTTATGTGCACTAAATTGAGCCTCTCTTTCATAAACTCTCTGACAAATTCAGCCACGTGTCCTCTTAGCTACTGATGGGTGTGGAATATTCCACACTCTTTCATCCGGCTAGATGAAAGAGTGTGGAATATTCCACTCTCTTCAGTTGGAGGGAGGGCAGGCCTGCTGAGTGCTACTGAATGTTATGGAAGGTCGTATGTTTCAAAAAAGAAAAAAAAGAAAAAAAAAAAATCTTCACGTAGGATAGTTCTAGTTGGAATATCATCGGTTGTGTGCCACTACTTCTGACTACTTCTGAGTCAATCAGGGAGCACGCGTCGAGATCTGAGTGGGGGGTGGTCCAGAGACGGTACGCACCACTGTTCCTGATTTTTTTGGCGTATTTGGTGTTCCAGAGTTCCAGCCAACCAGGGTACAGCTATGGTTTGGTTGTATTATCCCGGTTTCTCAAATACCGAGTCCATTTGTCAAAAAAATTAAAAATTAAAAAAAAATACCGAGTCCATTTTTTATTTCTCTGTTTTTTATTCAAAATATAAATTTTACTAGATTTTTTCACCATGTTTTCTCCGATGTTTTTAAATTGCAACTGGATTTTTTTTCCCAATTCCACTATTGTAGCTAACAATAAACTACAATAGTACCTCTCTAAAGTAATAACCTCTCTAAGATAATATTGATTGCCCGGTTCAGCATGCAAAATATCATTCACATAATGAACTTCTCTAATGTAATTTTGTCACTATAGTCGTAGCCATATTACTTTTGAGAGGCTCTACTATAAGTAGTAGTTGTCCCTAAACATTGATGTGGATTCTACGGCCAAAATTTGAAACTATCAAAAAAAAATTGAAGAGAAGTGAAGTGAAATTCTCATCATAAACAAATTAACCTCCATTTTGTTTTGAAATGTTCTTTACACGTTCAAAGGACATCATAGAAAAAATGAAATTTTCTTGTCATTGCATGTTTAGAAGTTGCTAAAATGCTTTCTAGACATGGTAATATGAGGCATATTTTAGGAAGAAAAAATGGAAAAAAAAAAAATCTTTTCAAAGTTCAACCAGACAAATATGTATTAGACTTCTACAGGAATGTGTGGAAAAAATCATGAACTTTGAATGTACATATTGAAAGATTATAACATTTGAGGTCATAAAAAACTTTTTTTTGACCTTAGCCAACAAGGCTAGAAAACATTAAATCCTCTTTGAGTGGGATTTGTACACTATACGTAGTGTGTTTTTTGACATTTGCATCTTGTATCATATAAATTATATACTTGCCAAATTTCAAAAGTAGAGGAGCATTTTTGCACATGCTTCCCGGGTTGCTCAAAATATTTAGGACAACATAATTTTTTATCTAACCATATGATCAAGAAAAAAAATGATATTTCAACTAAAGGGGCACATGTTCACACCTTGTGTCAAAAATTTGTGAACATTTGAACAAAATTGACTTCGTGTGTGTAACTATCCAAAATCTCTTGCATACACTAGGGTCACTTGGTTCTTTAGGGACTAAACATCTTCTTTTGTAAAAAAAAATTTATAAGTATTTCAATAAAAAAAAATTTATACAAATGTTTTGACAACCCTAAGAAATATGAAATTCACTATATTATATATTGAGCATTTGGATCCATATTATTATATGGTTAACAAAAAGTTGCATGCGAATTTTCCAACGATGCTAGTGTGTAAGCAAGAAAATGCGAGCTATAGGTGAGTCTTGAGCATGTGTACAAGTACATATTCTACAACCATTGAAGGTGCTTACAATATAAACACCTATAATATAGGGATTTATAACATAATTACACTATAATCATGGAAGGTTTTTATAATACAGACACATGTAACATAGGTGTATATTCTTCTAGGTTCATGGGCTCACATAATAGCAATCATCACCGGTCCTCCAAGAACTAAAAGTGCCCTTATGCATAGACTTGTAAGTTTTAAAGTGGGTACCTCTGTAAAATCTTCATTTTTTGTTGCTATCTTTAATTACTACTATTAGATTGATCAATTTTTTAATATTTTCTTGTTCAAAAGTGAAAGAACGTTCCAACTTACTAAAGAGCCCAACATTTAGATCTCGTATGCAAAATTTATGTAGAAGGGTTAAAGTTTTTTTTGGACAAAGGTTCTAAAATCATTTCTTTGGCATACATACATATTGATTTTCAATATGTACACATAGTGATGATGGCAGTTTTAGACAAGGTGTAATTGCTCCTCCCATTCTTTTGAATTCATCATGAATGGTGACTATGTTTTCACCAAAAACACTCCAAAACTGCCATTTCTAATACAAGTATCAAACTTTAGAAAAAAACATTATTTTTTGGACACATAGACCCAGAGGATCTTGTAGTGTGTTGGTTTGAGAAGATGTGGAAAAAAATTCAAAATTTTCTAAGAAGTAGATTGCAAGATATTAGTGTTTGAATTGATAAAAGTCCTTTTTTGCCCCTACAAAAAATTGGGCAACTGCACTTCACAAGGTCTTATTTATATTAAAAAAATGTCTGTAATGGTGGTTACTCTTTGGATTCATTCTTCAAAGTAAGTTGGCTACATGCTTGAAAAAATTCAAATCATTTGGAATTGTACAACATATACGAAAAAATAGTAAATAGAAAGAAGTAGAGAATGATTCAAAACACTAAATTGTTAAGAATTAAATATGAAATTGAAAATGCCAATCCTAATAGTTGTAATGTTGTAATAAAAAAGTTTACACCCAATGTTTCTATTTTTTTTCAAAAATATTGAAAATTGAGTTAAATAAAGGAGTTCAAAGTTTATTTTAGAGTAGGGATTCCATAACTACCCGCAAAATAAAACTCCTCATAACTCTCATGTCATTAATCAAAATGGAATGATTCAAAGCTTTTGACATATAAGGTAGGCGTACCCATAGTCGATCACAACCCATAGCCAATATATCTTACTATGAAATGTTGGAGAGGCAAAAAAATGGCAATAGATGACATTAAAGGTTACTATAGGGGGCACTATTTCCAACCAAGATTGAACAGCTTGGAATGTTTTTTTTTAAGGTTGGGACTAATAAGGTTATGACACATGTCCAAAGTAGTGAAGAAGAAAGTTGGAAATAGTGAGCGGAAAAGTATTTTTTTAGATGATCCAAATTAGATGACTCTAGACATTGGCTATTGGTCCTAACCACTTTTTGACTCCCAAAATTCACAGTAATTTCAATTTTGCAAATAAAATTATGAAAATTTGAGAATCCCTATATTTCTTATCTTTCTGCATGGGAAAAATTTCCTACGCCTTAAACTGCTCATCACTTGCTGTAAAAACCCTTAAATTATCGGAAATAGGTATTTCTACCTTATATAAATCTAGAAAACCAATTTTCAATTTTTATTTTTTTGAAAGTGATTTTTAAAGACTTTTTTGAGCTGCCCGCCGAGCATTGAAAATCACATATCATACAATAACTTTTTAACCATGTAGTCAAAAGTTAAGAAAATTGTTGGGCCTCAAAGCTTACTCCTCAGGAAAATGTTGTGTGAAATTTCAAAGAAAAATAAATAAAAACTCCGCTTGTAGTCAGCTACTCCAAACCGCTATGTTCTCAAAAAAGCATGTTTAGTGCTTTAGGGGTTAAAAGGGTAAAACTGTTGTTGAGTGGATGCCAGACAAACTGAATCAATAAAGCTTTTCAAGGAAAGTAACTTCCTATGTCGGCAACTAAAATCTTTGCCAATCACTGGGTAGTGAAAAAAAAAGTACTGAAAAGCAACTTACAATTGCTTTATAGTCAAAGATATGTCAAGTGTATTGAAATTTAGAATGTTCCACCATACATCTTTAATCCTTTACTCTAGGAAGAGCATTGACGGAGGACTAAAGTGCCAATGAATGATTTTCACGGAAATTGTATTGAAACAAACAAATGCACGTATTCATCTTGGAGAATTTGATTATTTTTGGTTGACTATCTTGGTGATAAGGTTCATGCAATGGTAAAAATTCTAGACTAAGTGGTGGTTTCAGTATCATCACCACTTTGAATTTGAATATTCTCAATGGGAAGGATTTACAAGAGATTTGGAATTTTTTTGACAATCTTGGTGTTCATTTTCTAAAAAAAAAATCACTGTACTTTCCAAATTTTTGTAGTCAGTCTTTTTTACTGTAACTTATATTTGAATTTGATGAACATTGTATATGCAGCAAAACACTTTCTATTCATGAGCCGAAATTGAATTTCCATGACATATTCTCAAAGATCCATATCACCTCACACCATTCACAAGACGACAAGCGGCTCTTTTCTTTTTTACATTAAAAAATGACTTTAAAATGTTGCTGAATCTGAGCTTCAAGCAAGGTTTTTTTAATTGAGCAAATTTTTGCTAAACAACGATACAATTTTTTTTCCAAAGAATTATGTGCGAGATAAATTCTTCCTTATTCATTGGATGAAATTGCAAAATGCTACCAAATCTTGGGATAATAAACTATGACTCTATCTTGGATGAATGTACGTTGTTTTGGATGAATAAATAAAATTTCATCCATATATTGTCCGTTTCCATGGATTCAAATAGCTTCATCACTCCATTGATGATTGCTTTTTGTACTGCCTAAAATAAATGAAAGAATTCACTCCAAATTGCAATAACTTGCAATAAATTGCAATAACTTTGGTTTCTCTTTTTGAGCTTACTTTATTTTGCTTTCTTGTCCAGCTTTCTTGGCTTGGTTGTTGTTCCTTGGTTTCTTTCTAATCCCATTTGTTAAAAAAAAAAAAAGAAGAAGAATTCACTCCAGCAGTCCTGCTCCGGCCCTTAGTTGAAGGTCGTACAGTGTTTCAAAAATAAATGAAAGAAGAAAAATAAACTGCCTTCACGTAGGGTAGTTGGAATATCATCGGTTGTGTGAGCACGCGTTGAGATCTGAGTGGGGTGCGTTCAGAACAAGACGAAGACGGTACGCACCACTGTTCCAGATTTTTTTGGCGTATTCGGTGTTTCAGAGTTCTAGCCAACCAGGGTACAGCTATGGTTTCGTTGTACAATATTTGGGATGAATAAATGAATCTTCATCCATATGTTGCATGTTTCATCTATTTCCATGGACGTAAAAATAGCTTCCTCACTCCACTGATAATCGCTTTGAATTCTGCACTGCCCAAAATAAACGGTGGGAAAAAAAATGCCTTGTAGTTGGAATCTTATCGTAGTTGTGTATCACTCCACGCGTCGAGATCTGGGTGGTTTCCAGAACAAGCTGAAAGGCGGTACGCACCACTGTTCCTGATTTTTTTGGCGTATTTGGTGTTCCAGAGTTCCAGCCAACCAGGGTACAGCCAACCAGGGTACAGCCAACCAGGTTTGGTTGTAAATGGGATCCCGCTTCGACGCGGCTTCTCGGAGATTCAGTAACTTACAGTAATATGATACTTACAGCCAGTAATAAACTGCCACGCCTGAGGCTGACTCATCAGTGAGGTGGCCATTGCCGTTTTGGGTGACATGGCGAATCTTTGGGTTGTGAATGGTTGGAGTGTTGTGACAAGTGGACCAGATGCCACGGTGGATCTTTCGGCATCCTATACGCGGGACAGCTGGGGCATCCTGGGATTCTGTGACAGATTAGATCCAAAAAGGGAAGATCATGGTCCGAGATGATCCTAAACTACCGGATGATGGTGGAAAGGTACCCAAATTGAATGGTGTGGTTGTGGGTTCGATACTTGGCGGCGATAGGTTGTGTTTATCTAGCGTGAAATCAGCCTTCCTACCTGACGGAAACCCCTTGCAGCAACGGGTTTTTTTCTAGCAATTTATCGCCAAATTCCCTTCCCTGCCAACCACTACGCCTGGCTCCCTCCAAATTTACACATGTGGTGGGAAGGCATGCAGGGTTTTACTGCTCATCTACAGTACCAAAAAAACCTGTTGCCTTGTAGTGTGTTGTTCAACACGCTTGTGTCAAAAAAGAAGAAGGAAAGATCCACACTTTGCATTAACCCTGGAAGGACTCCTTAGACTAATTAAAAGTGTTCTTTTGGGGAGGGGGTCAAAGACTCAAATAGTCCCTTGCCCCATTAAACTAGTAAAGGTTTTCGGAGTTTTCAGGTCTAAAATTGCCTTCAAAGTACTCAAATCCAAAGCCAGGCTAAAATCTTCATCTTTATTTATTCATTAACAAATCCAATTGTAGGATCCTTTAGTTAACTTGTTAGAGTGCACCCTCTTAAAAATTCAAAATAAAAAACTTTATCAATTGCAAGATCTTGTCACTTGAGTTTCAAAAAGAAATATTTTCAACTCTTCCCAAATTGTTAAATTTCATCTTTTAAAGTTGATACACAAAAAAAGTCACCTAAATCTAAACGTCTCATCCATATCTAAACAAGGGACACATTTAGAACCGTAATAGATCCCTTAGTGCAAGACTTTGAATCGTGTGAGACCCTCTCTACCAAAATTTCAATTCAAACAAACTTTGGATGAATAAAGTCTACTTGGGGTAAAAATTTGGAGGAATTCAAAACTACATCAATTATAAAATAGTTTATAATAATTTGGAAATTCTATCAAAATCATTATTCCGTATTAAAAAAATCAATATAATGAGGTCTACATTGTTTTCAAATCGTCTTAAATATTGTGATATGAAGCCAACTTTCATCCTACTTTCATTTGCCTTTATAGTGTTAACAATGCAATTAATGAAAAAAATACTTGAGAAATTTTCACTCCTTTTTTTAGTTCTATTTGCAACTTATAAAGTAATTTCGAAATGAATTATTTTTTTCAAAGATCATATTAATTTAATTATTTTCATCTTTTGTAATAATAATTACAAGAGTTAATTTCACAAAACTACAAGAGATTTTGATTGAAAGCTAAGACATTACAAAGTCTTATATACACTAATAAGTTAAATCAATGTAGTCTTTAACTTCTTAAAGACAAAAAATATTCTACATTTCTAAAATTGTTGAAATGTAGTATAAAATGTTGTTTAGAATAATAACTTAATGAAAACTTATCATATCTATAGAGTTAGATCAATTGTTTCACTAACCAATATCTTTTGATAAAATTTGAAATAAAAAATAAAAAATTCTTTTTAAAATTGATTAAATATTAAATATTTGTAATTTTCACAAAAAAAATTGCTTTTCAATCAAAATGTTAGGTTCTAATTCTAGTAACTATTAAAGTTTTTTTATATAAGGAATTACGAATTTCAAAATTATCGGGAAAATTTAATTAGTCTCACTATTAGTATTGGCAATTCTCAAATTTATACAAAAAATATACATGTTTTAGATTTTTCTACATTAATTTGCCTATGAAGGTGCCCTATATGTTCTTTAAAATGTATTCAAGGTATAGGATACACAATTTTGTTGAAGAAAGTTCGAGGGATGAAATTTTTCTTCTGAGAATGGTTAAAAAAAACTTGTTTTTGAAGAGTAAGCAATGGCATCATGCAATCACTGGAGGATTTTCATTCTACAATCTTAAAAGGGCTTACTTGAATAAGTTAAACAAAAAAAGAATCTACAACTGAATTTGTTAAAAATATTAAAAGATGAAGATTTTATCTTAAATTTGGAAAAGACTATTAATGAGGGTTTCTATACATTATAGAGCTTGAGAATAAATGTGCAATTGATGATAGCAAAAACATTTAATAAAAATGATTTTTGGTACCAAAATTTATTTTCTATGTCAGTTTATGCATCCAATTACTTAAATATTATTATCACATTCAAAATAACATTTAAGAAATTAAATGACGTAATCATTCACTTTTGATATTTTTGAATCAAAATAGTACATTAAAAAACTAATATAGATAAAATAATTATTTTTTAATTGCTATTTTCTAATCCTAAACTATAGCTAACTAATTTTTTTTTTCATTTACAATTTAGTAGCTACAATACATATCTACAATAATAGCCACATTATTTCCAAATCTATTCTCTGCATATTTTTCTTTAACTTTAAGTAAACATTTTAAAATCTGGAACAAGTTTTAAATGATTTTTAAAATTTTGAATTGGAAGTGAAAATTATTCCAATTGTGATTCTTCGCAACCCTTATACCGTAGTGTGAGAAGGGTTTCATTTTTTATTAACCCCTAAATGCCTGAGGCACCAAATTTTGGTGTCGACAATACTTTGAAGTTAAATAAAACCTAACCAACTTGCTATTTTCAGTAGTTTATATTTTTGAAAATTTCTTTTTGAAGTCTAGTTTTAGCATCAAAAATCCGATTCTAAAAATGGTTGATTATGATTTTTCTATTCAAGATTTTGTACAAGGGTTTGCATTGCAATCTTGACTTTTTGTAGTGTAAAGGGCCTAGCCCAAGTACACTAATCTTGGGGAAAAAATCACCTTAGAAATTCATTTAAAAAAATTGTAGAGTAGATTTTGGAAAACTGTAAATTGATTGGGGGTATGCATGTTAGGTCCTTTAACCTCATATTTTTTTGGTGACCAAATTTTTAGATTTAGCATGTGAAAAGAGGGTTGAAAGACTTCAAGTCACTTTTGGAGTTTTAACACCGTCATGTTCAAACATTATAATCTTTCAATTCATAAGTGATATTTTTTTATTTATTTTTCCTATGTGATCTCTAACATGTCTTATTTGAATTTGTACGGTTATAATTCAAAAAAACTGATATACCTTATCAAAATTTTGGCTTTTTGTTCAATTTAGAACAAATTCTTAGAAGCTCCAAAAGGGCCTTGAGCATTTAGGGGTTAATTCACTATTGTCAAAATCGAAATTCTAGAAAAAGTTAAAAAACAAATAAAAAAATTTGTAGAAAATTAGTAAGAGCTTTGTCGAAAACTTCACTAATAAAGGGCGAGTCTTGGAAGGGTTTTGAATTTGTAGTCATCATACTCAGAATGTTAAGAGTTAATGCAGCAGATGACTCATGCCATTTGGCACTCATATTCACAAATATCAAAATGTTCTTAATAGATCCTTTGTCCATATACATTACATTGCATATTCACTATTCATTCACTACTTCAAATTTGTTTCAAAGCCCACTTCTTATGTGCATGCATGATTCTGTTAAATTTGAAAGGATATGACATTTTGATCACAATGAAGAAATGACGAATTGTGATTGAGACTACAAAATCGAAATCATCATTATTCATATCAATTTAAACTAATCACTTTGGCTCAAAAAAATAATTATTTTGTCATTGCAATGACGAAACCCATGTCACACTACGATATTCATAAACTTTTTGTGAATGGCATCATTTTTGGTTTCGAAGCTCGTAGAACTTTTCAAATATTTTGCTTGTATTCACACTTTGGGAAGTTATAGTTTGTGAAGTACAATCTTCCAATTGCGAATCTTCGCAACCTTTATCCTCATAAACTAATGAATGGCGCCATTTTTGGTTTCGAAACTTGTAGAACTTGTCAAGTATTTTGCTTATGTTCTCACTTTGCGAAGTTACAATATCTGAAGAGCAATCGTCCAATCGCGATTCTTTACAACCTTTATCCTCATAAACTTGTGAATGGTGCCATTTTTGGTTTCGAAACTTGTAGAACTTATCAAGTATTTTGCTTATATTCTCACTTTGCGAAGTTACAATTTCTAAAGAGCAATCTTCCAATTGCAATTCTTCGCAACCTTTATCCTCATAAACTTGTGAATGGCGCCATTTTTGGTTTCGAAACTTGTAGAACTTGTCAAGTATTTTGCTCGTATTTACATTTTTTAGAATTACACTTTTGGAAGAACAATCTAATTTTGTTTCATCACAAGGTTGATGTATAGAATAGTCCTTCTCAATTGTCTCTAGTGAACTAAACCATTTTTGTTTGTTATCCTCGTTGGACTTTTCACTTTGAGAAGACATGTTTATATCAATGAATTATATGAAATCTAATTGGTAAAGTGATAATGAATGAAGAACATAAAAACAAAAGAACCAAAAAACTTAAAGAACTTTAAGTGTTACAATTGAAGAAAATAATGCTTAGTGTAAAGTAAAAGGTAAACCCCCTAAAGTAAGAACTTGTGAAACACAAAGATGAATTAATAAATAATACAAAATGAGTGAATTCTAATTCTTATATAGTCTTGAATTTTGCAATAAAAATAAAAGATACTTAATGTAAAAGTGGAAGTAAAAAATAAAAAATCCTCAGTGTAAAAGTAGAAATGAAAATAAAATAATTTTAATGTAAAAATGGAAGTAAAAATAATTTAAAAAAAAATTAAATTAACTTCCAATTGTTACCGTAACTGAAAGCTACCCCCTAATAGTAAAAAGTAGGATGATTGTTAACTATTCAAAGGTAAATACTGATGGATTGATCGTATATTTTTCATACGTTTAAGATCCTTTAATCATCCATAAACTAGATAATTGACTCTTAGGATTAAAAGTCTCGAGACAAATCAAATGAAAATCTGAAAAAATTTACTTTATTTCAAAGGATACTTGAGCTTATTGGGATGTATCCACCACATTAATTTTGTGACAAATTGTTTAATTATTTTCAATAACCTTAGCACCACCTTTTTCAGGCTTTGAATACCTTTATTTATTCAAGTTGTTTTTGAAGGGTAATTTTTTGAATTAAAAATGTTAGTTTTTGAGGTCAAACATACCTATACCAAACAGTGATCCTTTCCATGTTGGAAAAATGTTATAATTTGCTAGAAACATAGGAGGGACTTATTAGTCATGGAAAATGTTATAATTTGCTAGAAACATTAGATTGCAGTTGGTTGAGGAGCCATCAAGGGCAATTTTGTTCACTATTGGAATTCCTTTTTCAAGGATACAAAGGGATCCGTGCCTCATTAGTAAACAATATTATAGTATGGTTGTGATAGAATAATAATCCCCCTCTACTTTGGTGCAATATTGCAATAAAAGCAAAGCACCAAGTATGTCTTTTCGAGCAATTTTTTGCTAAAAAGATGTGCTATTTTTTTTGGAGGGGGGATATTTGGCGAGTTCAATTCTTTTTTTTTCTTCAGTGGATGAAATCGCAAAATGCTACCAAATCATGGGACAATATGGCTCTATTTCGGATAAATGTACAACTCTTTTGGATGACTAAATACAATTTCATCCATATATTGTAGGATTCTATAGATGTAAATAGCTTTATCACTCCCGTGAAGACGGCCTTAAATAAATGCAAGAGACTAAATCCTCCATTCAAAATGGGACCAATAGGGTGAGTTTTGTGTTTCCCGGGGTAAATGTAAAAAAAAGCTTTCTATCAGTTTGTGCTATAAAAATTCTATGTTCTTCCCCTCGCCTAATAAATTTGGGTTTTCCAATTGCAAATATGAATTCAAAATTTGACAAATTTGGCAAATAAAAAATTCCTGCGTTTTCCCCCGGGGTAAATTCACCCTACTGAAGCTACCTACTTCTAATGGAGGATTAGCATCCTCCAAAATAAATGAAAAAAACACACACTTAGAACTAAGAGCATTGCCACGGCTGCTCCAAATGCGGCCCGGGGAGTGGCCGTGGGAGGCCAATTTAATTGCCCCTCAGCACACACGGCAAGACTCAAAAGTTGCCTGGCCACGACCAAATTTGATAAGGACACGGTCAAATGGAAAGCTTTGTCCGCGGGTTGCTATGGGCCACTTTTGTCCTTGTTTACAATTATTGAGGTACTTTTTGAATGTTCTAAGGCTCTTTTGTCTCGGCATTGATGAGGTGATGCAAGGTGGCGCTATGGGGCTTCTGCAAACCCTGTTCCCCATGTTTGTAGCCCGTATTGCGGTGAGACGGAGGCGGGACACACGGGCCGGGCTTGTTGATGCAGGATGTTAACCCCTAAAAGTCAGAGACTATGTTTTCACCAAAATCGCTCCAAAACTGCCATTTTTAATACAAGTACCAAACTTTAGAAAAAAAACATTTTTGGACACATGTAACCATAAGATCTTATAGAACACTAGTTTGAGAAGATGTGGAAAAAATTTCAGAATTTTCCACCGTGCAGATTGGAAGATATTAGCGTTTGAATTGACAAAAACCCTTTTTTTGTCCCTGCGAAAATCCGGGCAGCTGCACTTCACAAGGTCACATTTGTATGAAAAAATGCCCAAAATGGTGGTTACTCTTTGGATTCATTCTTCTAGGCAAGTTGGCTACATGCTTGAAAAATTTTAGATCATTTGGAATTGCACAACATATAGGAAAAAAATAGTAAGTAGAAAGAAGTAGAGAATGATTCAAAACAGTAAATTGTTAAGAATTTATTTATGGAATTGAAAAATGCCAATCCCAACGGTTGTAATGTTGTAATAAAAAATCTACATCCAATGTTTTTATTTTTTTCCAAAAATATTGGAAATTGAATTAAATAAAGGACTTCAAAGTTTATTTTAGAGTAGAGATTCCATAACTACCCTCAACCTAAGAATCCTCATAACTTTTGACTCATTAATCCAAATGGAATGATTTAAAGATTTCCACGTACATATAAATCTAAAGAACCAATTTCAAATTTTTATTTTAAAAAAAATGATTTTTAAAGAATTTTTTTGAGCTGCCTGAGCTGCCCGCCGTGCACGGAAAATTACATATCTTGCAATAACTTTTTAACCATGTAGTCAAAAGTTATGAAAATTGTTGGGCCTTAAAGCTACTCCTCGAGCACATCTTTTGTGAAAATTTTAAAGAAAAAAAATAAAAAACTCCACTTGCAATGAGCTGCCCAAAATTGCTATGTTGTCAAAAAACAGTGTTTGGACCTTTAGGGGTTAAATCCATCCTACAAAGTGGGACCCGCTAGGTGAAAACGCAAAAAAATGGGAGGATAATAGTAAATTCTTGCCCCTATTTTAAGCCGTGTCTTGGATTAGGTGTAGATCCCTCCTAGCTAATTTGGGGCCTCTGATTAAAAAATATGAATTCAAAATTTTAATAATAAAACAAAATGTGAAAAATAAAAAATTCCTGCGTTTTTTCTCGGGGGTAAAATTCTTATGTTTTTACCTTGCAGGGTCTACTTCGTGGGACAAGTTTAACGTCGTCCTGCCTTGTTGATTGGGCTCGCCAAGTGCCGCCTTGGTGTCTGTGTCTGCCGTCTCAAGCATGGGGATGCTCTGAAGCACTTCAAACCAACCTGCAACTAATGCACTTCCCAAAAGTAGAACTGATCCATCAAGTGAATGATTCCACCCAGTAGCAGGGCTTTTTTTTTGGACCAGTGTCCCCCCCTCTGGCTTCACAGCAGAGACCAGAGGCCAGTATTTGGAGGGAGGGACGAACATAGGCCAAAATTCTGACAATCTGGCACTATGGTGCCAAAAAAAAAAGCCCTGCCCAGCAGTCAACGGTAGGCCCACCGGAAACCTCACTCACTCCTGTTCGACTGGAGACGGCTCCAAATCGGTTGGGAAATGATTGAATGGCAACTTGCCGCAGAATAAAAATAAGCTCAACGTTGGTGAGTTTTAGCACGGGCAAGTGGGCGACGGAAGGAAGGAAGGACTCCTTCAACGCCGATCCAACTGAAGTCCCGGGACGGACGGACGGACGGTCGGAAGCTTCAGTTATTATTATTATTATCAACGGAGGAGTAATGATATTCATTGGGCTACTGTAGACACAAAAACTTGTCGTTAGCCCAGGAAAACGACAAACCAGGCCTTTTGATCTTTGGGGGCAACCGAACCGAACGAAAATCAGTGGCAGGGCCCCGAGGGCAACAACCGAACTGAAAGGAAGCAGTAATAATAATTTAGCTTCATGGGAGTGGGCAGAAAAAGCACTTCATCGGGAAAAATCCCACCATTGCATCAATCTTGAATTCATATTTGTAATAAAAACCCAAATCATCTACAGTAAGGGAGTTAAGAATATATCCTAAATATAACACAAAATAGGTTTTTTTTGTTTTTAACTCATACCCCGATAAACACAAAATTCACCCTGCTAGTCTGACTTTGTGGAACTCATTTAACATCCTCCCTCCTCTCTTCAACATCAAGAAAGTACCCCCCATTGCAACAGTATTGATGCAGTACAGTTTCAATGGTTATGCAGTATAGTATTGGAAGCGTACTGTTGCAATACTGCATTAGTACTGCAGTAGTATAGTTTCAATGATTAAAATATATCATTATTGAAACTGTATATCATCGGATAATATTATTCAATGAATTTTTAGTTATTTTTCTAATTATTTAAAAAATAATAATACAATAGTGGTTGGTTCCTTGTGAAGGGAACAACCCTGGAATGGCCCTCCCATGCCCTCAAATCCCTTCTAATGGGATTTCATGTAAAATTCTTAGTGAATCCCTCCCACGAGAGTCCATATGAAAGTGCAATTGCTTATTTAGACCTTGCAGCTCTCCTATGAACAGTTTGCCAACTGATGGAGCATGGTAGGAGGCTCTAACTAAATTCATTATATGGTACATTTTCAAAAAGTAAAAAAAAGGCATGTCAGATTCACAGTGGAGCGAGAGTCCATAACATTGTTTACCAATGAGGCAAGAATCCCTTTTGCATTCTTGACAAGGAGACATCTATAGTGGCTGAAATCATCAGTTGTGCATTTAAGCCTAAGAATGCCTAACCATGATTAGGATTCAAGTTGGAAGTACAAGATCTTGATCAATGACTCCACTATAAATATGAACAAATTTCTATATTATGGCGGAATAAGAAATGAATTTTCGAGTTTTCCAGAGTTAGAATTTCCATCAATGAGTTCCATGATGCTTTCACTTCTATGTCCAAAAATTAAAAACTTGCATCAGCCGCTTCTCATAAGCCTCTTCCAAAAAATTTGCTAACCAATAATTTTGATTATCTTCTTGCATCCATCGCACACTTCTATGTAAGATTTCATAATTTCTTTTGTCTTTATTACAAGGTCGCCAAATGCAACACCAAACGAAGTTTCATCTGCTACAATGCCAAGTAGAAATTCCAATTGTTTATCAAGGAGATTCGGAGGTAAAGGCCCCGGTGCAACAGTGCTAGTATATGAGCCCAAGAATGCAAGCTTGTGAGCATTGAGCCTACAATGTAGATACCTATAATCTTGCCTATATGTCCTATAATCATAGACGATTTCTATAATATATACACCTATAATATAGGTGTATAGTATTCTAGGCTCCTATGCTCACACTCCTATGTTCACATAATAGCAACCCTAGGCCCCAATGCACCCTCTATCCCTTGCACTAAAGCTATGGGGCCAATTTCTTGAACTCTTGTATATGTATAAAATCCATATATAAACTCTTCAAAACTGCTAAGAAAAGTCATGGGGCCTTATCGTCCTTAACCCCTAAAGGACCAACATGCCTTTTTTGGCAACATAAAATTTTTGGGCAGGTACTTGTGACTGGAGATTTGCATATTTTGGGCTGAAATTTTTATAGAAGGTGGGGACAAGGAATATCTTTCATATGCACCAAATTTCATGACATTTGGAAATACAAGTCAAAAGTTATGGCCAAGAATGTTGTTTGTTGGTCAACTCCGGTAGTCCGGGCAGATCAGAAAAAATCACTTTTTTCAAAAACAAAAATTTGAAATTGGTTTATTAGATTTATCTACACCTGGAAAGCTTTGAATCATTCCATTTTGATCAATGAGTCAAACGTAATGTGGATTTTTAGTTTGCGGGCAGTTATGGATTGTCTACTCTAAAATAAACTTTGAAGTCATTTATTTTACTCAATTTTCAATATTTTTCAAAAAAAATAGAATTATAGGATGTAGATTGTTTATTACAACATTGCAACCATTGGGATTGGCATTTTTCAATTCCATAATTAACTTCTTAACAATTTTGTGTTTTGAACCATTCTCTACTTCTTTCTACTTACTATTTTTTTCCTATATGTTGTACAATTCCAAATGATCTGAAAATTTTCAAGCATGTAGCCAACTTGCCCTGAAGAATTAATCCAAAGAAAAACAACCATTTTGGAATTTTTTTAATAATAATTTGACCTTGTGAAGTGCAGCTGCCCGGTTTTTTGCAGGGCCAAAAAAAGGACTTTTGCAACTTCAAACGCTAATATCTGGCAATCTACACGATGCAAATTTCTGAAATTTTTTCCACATATTCACAAACCAAAGTACTACAAGATCCTATGGTTACATGTGTCCCAAAATGATATTTTTCAAAAATTTGGTACTTGTACTAAAAATGGCAGTTTTGGAGCATTTTTGGTGATAACATAGTCAAAGAACTTTAGGGGTTAAAGGGGTTAAGTAAAAAACGATCATAGATGAAATAATAGATTTATCACAATAAACATAATGAAAAGCAATCACATGAAGGCCTCCAAACTTAATGAGGACAATACTGTTTTTAATCATAGATGGAAATTGAATCATCTCCATGAACCATAAAGAAGATTCTCTTAATGATGCTGTTCAAGAGTTATTGAAAAAACAATTTCAACTAATCACATTTTCAATTAGCATACATCTTTGCATAGACAATGCACATTGAAGCAAAATTATTAATAGTAATAATAGTATATTAGTCCTTTGTTTGATTGAAATGAAATTGTAGTCAAATAAAATCCTGCAAAGCGCCAAAAGTTTATATCACGTACTTCAATTCATGAACGCAGATTAATCATATAATCTAACTCCTCTTGCTAGAGTGAGAAACAAACAGAAGGAATTAAAAAGAAGACCAAGGTGCGGAAATGGTTACGAATATACATACTTGCTTCAATATTTAAAAATCAGCTCATAACTTGAAGAGAGGTCTCTATGAACATCCAAAAGGTTTATAAACTCGGTTATAATCACTGCACCTCCAATAGTAAAGCCGTTGTTACCAACCAAGACCTAGGATCTTAGAAATATCTATAAGAAAATCTGTGTATGGTGGCTTATAGACACCAGTTGAAGTGTTGCTTCTTACAATCCGCACTTTCTTTCTTTTGTTTTTGGCTATGCGAAGAAGGGTATACAAATCTAGAAGAGAGCCAAATCTCATTCATGTGACACCTTCCTTGGGGAACACCAAGGTTGGAGGCCTCTCAATGCAAGACTTGCTCTTGCCAAGCAATCGGGCCTCATCTTGGTCTTTGTCTTGGTCGATCATACACATTTCCGTTTTACTTCCTCAAATGACCACAGTTGCCAAATCATTCATCCCGCATTCTCCCCTTCTAGCTCTCCCAAATTCTACTTTTGAAGACTACAACATGTAATATTGGAGGGAGTCACAACATTGAAGTCTCTTGCAACACTGTGAAAATTAACAACACCTTAAGACCTCCTACAACACTGCAGATTGACTCTTACACTTTTTATAATCCACCTCAATCACATACTGCTTTGAATAAAGAATCTCTAGAGAAAAACTTGCCATACATCTGGTTCCTCTGGTAGTATTCCACAATTGCCAATTAGTCTAATCATATTTGTCTTTTGGTACACAAGAACAAACCTTGTATTTTGGTAGCTTTAATGCAGCATGCGCTCCTATAGACCTTGCACTAGATATCTATGGACCCCCTAGTTGTAACTGAAGTATTGGAGCAATAGATTGGGATGAAGAAGGGCATCAATACTTTTAAGATTACTACGTTTTGGCTGATAATAGGTGTCTGCCTCAAACCGTGGAAATTCTTTTGAAGATACAAAAATAACAACCTTTATTTTGGACAGCTTGAGAGGTCCACCTCCTCAGCACAACCATTTTCCATAACCCTCTTCATTCGAAATTCTCCACCTTGCTTCATAAGAGTATGTGTGACAAGCTCAAATACGTACCCATAATAACTGTCATAGTTGGAGGAATTAACACTAGCTCATCCTAAGAAATGTAACCACGACAAAACTCACTGAGATCATGAAAGCGCTCTCTAAGTTGAAGCCTTACGTATTTTGATGCAAGGATAACAATTCTGCTGCTATACTTTCCGTGCTTCTTGTCCGTACTTTGTCCACACTTTATGTGGACAACCGCATCTCTCTTCATAGCCTTATCAAGATCCGCAACATTGAATTCCAAACATGTATTCATTGAAATTCCAAACTTCAGAAGTTCATTCATCAACTCCTGTTTATTTAGTTAAGTGTGTCAAGAACATAGGGCATACCTCGGCACACCTCCTAGTAGTTCCAGACTTTTCATAGCCTTCTCCTTGACAAGCACTTTCGTATGTGAACAGTTGTCCCTATGCCTTTCAAAGGTGTCCAGAATTTTGCAAATCTCCTCCAATCCTCTTCCCAAATATGCATATATAGGGTTGTAACAAGCACACCCTTGGCAAATTCTTTATAGTTATTTATTTGAGGTGAACATGGTAGTAGAATATGACACCTATAGTCAAAATCACCCTTTTGTACCCCATCTATAATAAGCTAAATAGTAGGATTTTGAAACACTTCCCGAAGTTCACAGTCTAATTTTTCAAATGAACCATAGTACGTAACCCTTGAAACTTTTGCGTTTTCTTTTGATGATGCCTCTTTGCTGAAGTCTGGGAGATAAAAGTTTCTTTTGACTTTCCAATCAACTTTCTGCTTCTTTGTTGCCAGATAACATACCTAGAAAACAGAAAATAAGACTTTCCCAATGCCTGATGTATCTATAACAATGAATTGCTTAGATGCCTCTGCCCCCTTTAGGATCTTTTTCAAATCTTTGTAGCATTCTTGAATCCAAAGAAGTCACGATAATTAGAAAATGGATCAACACTCAACCTCAAGAATTTCAAGCGACAGTCTTTTTCAACTTTAGCCGCGTCAACTTCTTCCCACTCCCTGTAATGTTCATATGGGAGCATATGGGAGTAGCTTTACACTTTTCAACTTTGCGTTCGGCAAATTCTACCTAAAGACTTGCTGTCCTAGAGTGAGCAGATCACATAAAAGAG
Source organism: Pseudisothecium myosuroides (assembly GCA_951799445.1). Taxonomy (NCBI): domain Eukaryota; kingdom Viridiplantae; phylum Streptophyta; class Bryopsida; order Hypnales; family Lembophyllaceae; genus Pseudisothecium; species Pseudisothecium myosuroides. The sequence continues at coordinate 3,718,797 of OX637288.1, read as the reverse complement.
AACAAAGTAGTGGTTGCTTTAATATCAACTTTTGTTTCAAGTCTCGCATCATAGTTATCACATTGGACAGAGTGTCCGTCCAAAATGTCGAGCATCCACCAAATTCTTGAGGTCATCATCTCTGAAATTTTGAACCTAAGCATCTCTCCTTTAAAAGTTGGCGGAGGTCCCCATACTTGTCATCCTCCTCCATCAAGCAAAGAAGTTGCAAGCAAATAAAAAAAGCTCTAGGAGAAAGGACAGACAAAGATGGGCTTGTTCACACAAGGGCGCGAAACTCACCACCTACCTAACCCTATTCTCCAAAACCCCAATCCCACAGTTGTGTGAATGGCCCTAGAAGACCTTTAAAGGACCAAAATTTGGTTTAGGTCATGCACAGCCTTTCTTTCGTCCAATTTTATGTCTTTTCTGACCATACAAAAGGAATTCCATCTGAATTCCATTTTTTACAACTCCATCAATTGAATTGGTCTTAAGGTAACTACACCTTAAATCGCATAGTTAAGCAATTCAACATGGATCCTATTATTATATTGAAAAACTTTTTTGTGGGGTCTTGTTGGTAGTGAAAAGGAGATTTTAGATTCTTTTAGAATGCATTTTTTGGACCCCGTGTGAATAAACTATAAATTTTAAAACTGCTAAAAATAGGTGTTCCTAAAAGCGATCATAGATTCTCATGAATAGTGGGAATTCATTTTAGGCAAGAATTTGTAGTGTGCAATTTTAGGAAGCGTGCTTCTTGGGGGGTTTAGATACCTCACATCTTTGGTCTTTTAGGAGTTTACCTATTTGCTCTATCCATGCCACCTAAAAAACTGTTCCTTTTTTATTAATCTTGAAGTGCCCACCACTTAAGCCCTAACATGTACTACCTCCGTCCCAAAATGATCTTCCTGTTGGACAAAACATTCTAGATTAAAGGCAAAAAATAACATTTTAAAAACATGTTTTGTGCTGTAAGTAGAGTTTGGTGTACTCATAGCATTCTAGAAACTTTGAGTTTCAAAGTCCTTTTTGAAATGTAGTTTTTGGAATATTGAAAAGTAGAATTTCTTGAGCATTTTCAAAGATCACCAGTGGTCAATTAATTGTTGAAAGTGAGGTCATCATTTTGTAGGCATTTAGTATATGCCTAAACCCATGTGTGGCCTTTTATTCCAGCTCCAAAAGTTTCATCTCCTTCAATTGGGCAATATTCAAAGAGATGCAAAAAATACGAACAAATAGTGTTGACTGACCCCATTAATAATTTTATTTATCTTTTGACTAATGATTGCATGAATGGAGGGAGAACTACTACTCAAAGTTGTTTTGTTGGTCCCCAATAGCAATCAAAAGTCAAATTTGACCAATTTGCAAGTCACAAACTATAACAAGAAGATCATTTTGGGACAAAAAATAAAGGCCAATAGGAAGATTATTTTGGGACGGAGGGAGTATCTATTTTTTCATCCCCGAAAAACATTATCCACATCTGTGTGATGTTAAATAATCAAGGACATAAGCTCAAAAGGCTTGTTTTCAAAACATCATCAAACAAGTTGGGTTGTAGGTCTCTATTTATGACCCTGGGTCTTCCATAAACCATTCACTTGCAATTCTAAAGAAAGATGGAGAAAGCAAAGAGAATGATTGGCTCTTGCAATTACTAATGCTTTTTTCCTTGATTCATTCAATGACTATAAAGGTCAATTTTAGAACCACCTCAGCTCCATTTTACAACCATTTCTGGGGCGGCTCTTAATGCATGTACGCTTTTAGGGCCTCCTACCTTAAACTTTGGTCAGCTGTTCCTCTCTCTGATGGCTACAAGAGAGGCAAGTACAGTATTCGCATTGTCGATAAACTTTGTGTTTGGGGCAATGACGCAGTTAGTGAGGCTCTACCGAGACGCGTCAATTGCTGGTTGAAAACTATTTCCAACCCCTATGCGGTGCTCGCAAGAGCGCCCCAAAATTTCTGAAAGGTTGGCCCTACATCAGGAACTTCAAGGCATGTGAACATGGTGCCACAATGGTGCATTGAAATGCAATTAAGTTAATTTGGTGCCAACCTCTGTACCAACCTAATATGGATAAAATGACACTAAAATGACCTGTATGCGGCCTTTGGTGTCAAAATGGCACCAAAACAATCTGGCCCAACTTTTCTGATGTAGGCTCCAACCTCCAATGCAAATCCCAAACTACAAAAGGTGTATGTAAGTAAGGCAATATGAATGATTAGCACTGTTGAAAATTTTGAAATGTTTTCCCACACAAAGACGAATGTGAAAAAGGTAAGATTCAAATCAACATTTTATTCATTCTATTTTATTATCTTTTAATAAATGTATGCCCATTTTTACAATTTTGATTTGATGATGAATTTTGCATGTCCCAAAAAACTACTACCAAATGCACTGAAATTTATTTGAGTGACTTCCTACAAAACGGACACCGACATTTATGCAAATGTCAAAGAGACTCTCATCCTCCAGCAATGAACTTAGAATGCACACCAATCATAGCATGCAAATGTTTCTCATTACATATAATACTTTTGCAAGTACAGAGATAAACAAGAACACACTCAACACGCATCTAAGTCGAGGATGTTCATGAATTCACAACCGTCACTTAACAATTCCTCATCTCAGTGATGGTGACCCTTCTCAAGACCCTACTTGTTTTCAAGCTTCCTAAGCAAGAGCACAGTAACAATCTATAACAATCTATGGTGGGTGCTAGTGCGCTATTCGCTATGTACAACTACGAGGAGCATGCACCACGTCCACGGAACAAGGTGACCCAAATCTACAGAGTTTCTCGAAACCACAATCCAATGATAATGATACTGCTAGTGGTTTGCAAGTTTTATTTTTTCAGTTTGCAACGACGAAGGCACTCGATGCACCAGTGAAGTGCTTGACAGATCCGAGGAAGTGTTTGTAAGCACCGAAGTGTCGAATCCGGTAGACCCCTGAAGAAGCCGTCTCGGGAACTGTCCACTCAATCTGGGTAAAGCTGTTGGTACTATACCTCAAGAGCCGACTCCATATAAACTTCACACTCCAATCATCATCATCATACGCAGATTCCCATTTGCCAGTGGAGTCCAGGAACTCCACCAGAGCGAAAGTTCCCTCAGTATGCAGATCATTGCGTGGGCATCCTGTGTAAAACACCACTGATACAGTTTCACCAACTCGATAGGAGGAATTTGCTGGCACGTCTTCTTTGCAGTCGCCGAACGCAACACCAAACGGAGTCCGGTCTGCTACAATGCCAGGTAGAAATCCCAATTGTTTGTCAAGGAGATTCGGAGGTGGAGGCCCCGGTGCAACTTCTATCCCTTGCGCTAAAGCTGCGGCCAATTTCTTGAACTCCTGTATGTAGCCCTCAAGTGTGTGGGGCCCGAAAAGTGTTGAAGCACCCTGCATCGCAGAACGGCATACTAAGAACTCAATCGTGGGTGTAAACGGTCCCTAGATTTCACATCAATTTCAGACACATGTCTGCACTCAATTGTGATATTATTGTCTCCAATGCAGCCAAATGAAAGCCTCATTTGCATTCAACAAAGCAGAAATGGTAGCGTCAGTCAGTGTAATTTTTCATATGAAAGTGATACTGAAGAACGAAGTATCCTACTTCATGAAGTCCAGCTTGACCACTATCAGTGTTTTTTGGAAGTAACCACCCCAAAAAATACTCTGCAATATTTAAGTATATATTTCGATCATTGCAACTATTTACGACAATGTGATTACACAAACAATGAGACATATACCTGCGATTGTAGAAGCGCATCCTCTTCCTTTTAGATTGTGACAAGGAAATAAGGTGTAAGATGAATCACTCAAAGGTTCAATAGTCTACAGCTTATCTAGCAGCAGGCCAAGACCAGGGTAAGTAATAACCTCGTATCTCTGAATCTCATACTCTTCAAAGGTAGCAATGTACTGAGAGTAGTCGCCCGCCAAGCCTGCAATGACAACTCGAGTATTGGAATTGAACTCCCCATTTCCGTTCTCCACTAGGGTATCCTTCACTGCTTCTCGTAGACGTCGACCAGCCATAGTTGTCATCTCTGGGGCAGACTTTACTTTCAGTACATTGATAAACGATTACAATAATTAAGAATAATGAACTGTCACATCCAACTACGAGCATAACGTGAACAGTTGAATAAACATCTCCGTGTTATCAAATAAATAAGAAAATGCACACCTCCAGGCACAGATAAGATGATAAACTGTCCAATTCGAAGGATCTGGATGGGAAGCACTGATGGCTGCAAGAAAGAAATGACAACACGAGCATCAACCCCAGGTGACAACCTTTCAACCAATGAGAAACTCCAGATGGTGAGAAAATGGACCACCGAAGTTTAATTAGAAAAGTAGGGACGAGAGCATTGATATTTTGTAATTAATAGAAGAATATTAAGCTGAAGGTAAGTTTGAAACTTTCAAAATTGTGGAAGTATCTCAACTGAATATCTATGTCCCATGCATAACGAACGCAATGAACAAGCGTCATAAGAAAAGCGTACCGCCCAGTCATATGGAGTGCTCATCTCGCCAGTGTCAATAAGAATAGGTTTTGGTTGCTGGCAGTCTATCTGCTTTTGGCCAGGCTTGTGCAGCGCTCCACCCACAAGTCTCCAGAACATATTACCCTATCAAGACAAAATACCCTTCGTACTGATTGTGCTCCATAATGTGATTCATGCTTTTTACACCAAATGTCGTAGACAAGAACCGAAGAAAGTGCTCGAACAATGTGAAAAACAACGATTCACAATAAATCTTGGAGAAGGATTTTACCTGATCGTCGGCTTGCGTAAAATCAAAAGCGCCTGGTCCATCCGTAGTTCCAGCTGCAAAGCTGAACCCAACCGCTGGTGGACATGTTGTCACAACCTCTCCAGAGCTGAGTTTCACTGAAAGATTTGTCATGTCTACATATGTTTGCCTATATGCTATCTTCCCAAGAACCTGCTCTGTTGCAGCCTGGAACAAATTGATAGCTACGCTTGATTGCTTTTCACCTATGATTCTTGTGCTCTCAAAATGGTCTTCAGGATATCTGCAGATACAAAATCATCTGCAAGTCAAACATAGAGGTTAACAAAATAACTCATACAAGACACTGCACGTCTGTTTGTCGTTGATCATATCAAGACTACAGACATGCAATACTTATTTGTTGATGCATATCCAAGCAGATGCATAGCAAGACACCGTGTAAGCACAAAGCCACACTGGGACTGAGACACGGCCCAGACTCCTACGGGAGGCAGCAGTGGGGAATCTTGGACAATCTTGAGTTTGACCCTTCATAACAACAACAGCCTCTGCCTCAAAAAATAATGCCTCTAGTTCATTTGCTGATTAACTAAGCTTTCGTCATTCCTTGTTGCGATAGACACACGTCGTGACAGTGGCGAGGCAACACAATGAGGACTAACCGAGACATCCTTAATCCTTGCTGTCAAATGCAGGTAAATATGGTGATTAACTTACGCTGGGCCACGGCCAACACATAGCTCATTCTTGTCATTGCAGGTACTGTGGTTGAAATCACATCGAAGGCCTGAATCAAGGCAGAACGCCCCTTGCGTATTCGGGGAGGTGTCTCCGACATTGCTTTGGCAAAATGCAGCTACAAAAGGAAGGCCAAAGGGATTCGCAAACTTGTTCCTCACTCTGCGCATGATACTAACAAGCCGTGTACTGGCTTGCCCTCCTGATGGTCCAATTTGAGCTGCAATACTCTTGAGTTCCATTCCTGCTACTTCTCGGAGATTTCCTAATAGCCCAAAACGACACAATAAATCAACAATTACGAAAGTTGAAGCATTTCTTCAACAAGAAAGATATCTTGAAATCATAATCCAACATAGCAAGAGGAAAAAGCATACCATAGGAGCTAAACTTGCACCTTTTCAAAGGAGATTAACAGATGCCCTGATCATATTATAGGACGCCCAGCGGACTGAAGATTATGGAGTCGGAAGATGACACGGTTACATTTCCACGAGGATCCTTCAACCTTTGGATTATGTTCATATAACGTATCAGGCAATAGGTAGAATTTACATAAATTACCAACTTCAATGCATTCTTCGTGTGGTTGAAGTAAATGTCTAGTTTGGTAAACCCTTCTGAACAAAATATTTTGCAAGTCAATCAATTGCCTCTTCTACTGTGTTGTGTTCAAGAACACAACGTAAAGAAGAGAATTCAAGTCAAGCACCGGCCTTATAGTGGGACTAGAAGCATAAACAGAGATAACTCACCGAGTATGCTGGAGCGTCTATGCAGGGATCGCTTCGTAGCACTATAATACTTGGAGAATTCAAAAGATTCCATATTTGAAGACTGTGGACTACGTTTCTCATTATTCTCAAACCAATCCTCCATGAAACGTGCAGCGGCACCCTTGTTATCACCACTTATTAGCTGATTAGTCCGGTTCATAGAGGTTCCATGCACAGCAAACCAACTGAAGGATCCTACGGGTCCCCACTCGGCATCAACAAACTTCAACAACGACAGGTCTTTGTCTACATCGTACGCGTACTTTGCACGCTCTTCAGCTGGATTGTTCAAGTAAGCGCTCGGGCTTCGATTGATGTTTGCTCCCAAAATCTCACCTGTTAAGAGACACATATACTCATTCCAAATAATTCCTTTTGCAACTTTTCAAGGACATACTGTAATTAATTCTCATAATTACTACTGAACTCGCCTCAAACAGGAAGACAGGTAAAATAAAACATTACAAGCGATTCCATAAAACTAAACACGAACCTTTATTGAAGTAGATAGAGCCAGGCCGGAGATTGTCATGAGCTTGGACAACGGCCAGCTCTATGCCATCTGCTAGAGCATCAAAAGATTGACGAACGAAACCCAATGAAGTCACAATATAGAGGACATACTGCAAAAAGCCCCCTGGAGCGGAATGTGTATGCGTGCCGCTGATAGCAACATTCTTCTCCGTGTAAAGATTACCGTATCTGTCACAAACATTCCGCAGGAGTCACATTCAGCTGAAAGCTCAAGACTTGGCCCTTGCAGAATAAATCCAAAAGAGGTACCAAGAGTCTTGGAATCGAGATCAAGACATGTCGTAGTTGTACAGTACAAATATCAAGAATACCGCATCAAATTTGATAATACATTCTCATGCTCAAGTAGATGAAATGTAAAAAACAAAGCGCATCAAAACCGACCTTCGACCTCAAACTATTTTCTTCCACACGTCTGCTTCATATACATTTGCTCATGTGAGGTTTTTAGTGTTAAGGGTTTAGGGTTTTACACTTTCGCATTTCACAGACATGTAATGTAGAACTTCAGATTTGAAAAATCCATTAAAAGGTCAGAATCACCACCTTTCCTGCAGACGGGAAAGTACTCGCAGCGTCACAGCCATGGAAGCCATGCAAGCGTCAAGGTTGACAAACAACACTCTGTTTCCATCCATGCTACTAGACGGCTCGGCCACAATAAAGACACGGGCCCGTTGCCGGATATGGATACCCGCTGCATTTTGTGTAGGATTTGCATACCCCATCATGTTCACATCGGCCGCAGGTCCAGTGATATCATAGCTACCAACCCCTATCAGGTACTCCGATGAACTAGTTGCAACTATCGGTTGTGGTATAAAGGCTCCCCCAACAAGAATAAGAAGCATAAGAAAGCATCCGCGCACTAGAATTGAGTCTTTATCCATGGTGATGAAATCTGCAACATCAAATTTCCAATAGCTCTTCAAATGAAATTGATTTCTTCACGACATTCTCTCCATCTGCACAGAAAAGTACACAATCATCTTATCAGCTGAGGAGAAATCAAAATGAATAAACATCAGCTAAAGGTGAATCATTCAAACCTTGCAACATAATCATCCAAAATTTCTCGCTTACAACCAAAATGAGATCAAATTGATTTAAAACCTAAGCTGGCAACACCCTTTACAAGTTTGAGGCCACTGAAACTGTCCGGGGTCTATACTAAACAAGAGCAACTCATCTATTCATACATACTAGTACTTCAAACCGTCATGCCTGGGTGCCTAAACATTCGTCACGACTCTCTACGCCCAAAGAAAACCTCGCTCCAGAGATGGAAGCCACTTCGGAGGGATGTGGCAATAAGGTATGCCACGGTAGGTCTATCCCACCCGAAAGACAATGGCCAGGCCTTGAAATGTAGCTTACTCACGTACGCACTTCTCGACAGTACAGCCGCTAAAATTAAATATATAGGAAACCAATCCTGACGGTCATGTATAGCCAGCAAGGGCTAATCTCGGAATTCTGAGATTGAATGGAATTCAAAGCACAGAGAACAGTGGGCGCCTCCAATCTCCATAGTCCACACGAGAAAGCAGGAGCAACGACAAATCATTTTCTCTCAACAGAAACCATCACAAAAAAGCGACAGAGAAATGCAGGTCTCCGCCGAATTGGAGCAGAAGAAACTTCCATCTATAACCTCTCACAAAGATGCAACAAACCTAAAACACATGCAAAACATGGAAAAATGGATACAGAAAATTCCATGTTAGGTCTACGGCTCAGGAAGCCAAGCAAGGGCCAAGCGTCGAACGAAGCTCACTCAAATGCCTAACATACCATTTCTTGATCCAACAGTACTTTCCCTCAGATCTAGAGGAAGCACTCGATCAATCCCGAGCAAATCTTGCTTACAATTCTGAGATTGCATGAAAATCACAGCACCGCACAGCAGATTCTTCGGCTCTCAAGTTAATTTCCACAATAATCCGCACTAACACATCATTTTTTCTCCTAAACGTCAGACTTCCAAGAATTACAAAAACTTCTTCTACGCCACTCACGGATCAGACACACTCGCAGACACGCACACATGCCAAACAAGGAGGTCAGCCTGCATTCCGCACGCACCTTGTCATTTAAATCGCCCTTCTTGGTCTCGTTCTGCGACACGCCACAACGGAGAGCCGCACCACCACTTGGCTAAGTATCTATGGCCAGTCACAGTATCTAAGAATCACAGGGCTTTTAGTGGCAGATTGCACCAGAAAAAATAATTTCGCTAAAAAATGATGACAAATTGTGAAGTTTTTTTCTAGAAAACTTCAAATTGAAAAAAACAGAAAAGCTTGGATGAAATCATTAGATTGTGGATGACAAAGAATTCTTCTATGTGGGACAAAAGTGCAACTATTCATCCTCAAAAATTTTGTTGTGAATTACTGTCTATGACAAGCAAATTGCCCAATGTAGACACCTAGAAAATGATCCATTGTAATTTTTCATTAACCCATGACAACTAAAAAATTTGCAATAAATGAAAATTGAACTAATTAGATTAAGTTAATGGCCACAATCAATGCCTTGGGTGATGGTGAAGGAGTTATTAGTGATTAATTTAGGAACTTCCACCTTTTTAATGTAAATTCATCACAAGAAGTATCTATTTTATTCCTTTATATCATGGCCATATTAGAATTTATTGTAGCCATGTTAAGAAAAATTGTAATTGATTTAGGTGGTAAGATAATCATTATGGATATACTTTGGGTGATTTTAGGGTAGTCTAGAGACTGCTTTGGACCAATTGGGCAGCACACTTCAAAAATTCATAACAAATTCATACTTTGTGAATTTATTCTGCCTGTCATAGTCCGGTTTACCGTATGGTCCAACAAGCAAAACCCCTAAACCCTAAATCCTCCCCCCCATGAAACCAAGAAAACCATGACTCGTGAATCTCTGATGAGGCTCCCAAGTCCCAAGTATTCAAAACCCTGGAACTCATCACAAGCTTGATGAAATGTGTTACACCCAGCGACGACATTCATCGCTCGCTTGTATGAGTGCTTGTTGAGTAAGCTTGTCGAGTGAGCTTCTCTCCAAAAATTGCCTTGAAACTCTTCTGTCTCACGATTGTTGCTGTTGCATCAATCGCGTGATTGAGCTATGGTTATGAATCATTTGCAAGTGTACATAGTTGTTGATTGATGCATTTCAGGAGGAGTGGAAGAAGAAGAAGAAGAAGTTGTAGCATCGGAGAAGATTTTAGTGTGCAGGTCGTTGGGTTGTCGCGATGTCGCGGGAGAGGGGAGGGAGAGATGGAGAGGACGGAGGAGGGGAGAAGCGGTCCAAGATGTTTCGAGGACGAGCAGCAGCAGAAACCACCGCGTCGTCTCAGTCGCGGGGGTTCGAGAAACTGCAATCCAATCCGATTTTCAAGAAGGCGTGCTTGGTGCAACAAGGCGAAGTGGAGAATAAAACGGCGCCCCGGCCGCGTCTGCATCTCAACCTGGTTGCGTCCGACGGTAGAGGCCATCTCTTTGTTTGGAACTCCGAGGAGAAGCTGCTGCATTACGTGGATGTGCAGCATTCCGACTCGTTGAATTCCTCTGTTGATACTCCATCGCTGTTCGCCTCGAAAACCTTCAAGGTTAGAGCAATACAGCGGACTTGAAGGGAGCATCATTTTTCTTTTAATGTGTTTCGAGTTTTTAGTTTTGGTTTTGTTAGTGCAGTTACCAATGGGAAAAGAAAGTAAAAATAAACTCAAGTTAGGGGAAGTACACCTAATTAAGCGCTGAGCATAGTTGCTATCGTCATAATGATCAAATTTTCATATATGCTTGATTGCAAATCAAAGAGGATTCCAGTGCAGCATTTTATGGTGTTGTAATTAAGAACGTGTCTCAGTTAGGCACCTCTACCTTAGAAGGTTACTCTCGAACAGAAGGATTTCATACCAGGTTCAGCAGCCAAGATCGTTTCGTGTTATTTGATAGCAGATTGATTTATATTGAGCGTGCTGATCTTAAATTTTTTCATCGGGACTGTACTTCGTCGATTTGAGAGGTTGTGGCGTTCTGCAGACTTTCAAAACGAGTCCAGAGATCGACTTCAGTGTGAGGTACATCGTGTTCAACAGAACAGGACGGACTTTAGCAATTGCTGGAGACACTGGCTTGGTTGTAGTTGACTTAGTTCCTCACCTCTCAGCTCCTTCAAATTCATCCGGAAGCCTAACCGTTTGCAGGTATTGGGACTTGTCACCCTGAACTTCCTCTTGATTTACTTGCGGCATTTGCTACCGGAGGTTTGCAAGACTCTCTTGCGTCTTCCTTGTTCTAGGTTTTATGCTCGGCCACAGTTAATTGGTGCGCTGTGATTGTATGATAACGGACAGTTTTGGGAAGGGTGATTTAGGTCTTCTACAATCTAAAAGCTGTTGCAAGTGGTATCGCTCGTGATTTTGAAGTGTCGGTTGCCGGGGTTATTCATATGGCAGGCCTAGCAAGGTTGGAGGCGGGAAGTTCTTCAGCAAGAAGTCTTGGAATGCACTGCGCATTCTGCAAGTTGAATGGCATCCTTACAGTGACACTCATCTGGGAGTTCTTTCAACAGATGGTGTTCTCAGGTGACTTCTCGTGCTTTCATTACTCCGCTCAAAGTTCCGTTAATCTCAGCGAATGTAGTCCGCAATATCTTCGATGTATGTTTCGTTGCGATTGTTTTGTCGACAGTGGTATCGGCATTACCTGACCATTTGAACTCAGTACTTTCAGAAGAACCTTGTGCATTATTGTCATCATCACGACATCCCTGGGCTTTTTTTTATTGTCATATCAGGTTATTTGATTTGTCACTGGATGTTGAGGAGGCAGAGCAGGAGTACCACTTGCAAGCAGAAATTCCTTCTCGCCCAGGGCCACAGCCTCTTGCGCGAGCTGTAGGCTTTGCTTTTGGTGGCGAACATCTTTGGGATCGGTTTACAGTGCGTCCTGAACCTATCGCTCATCTTTTGAGTCGTTTGAAAACTGCTGTCTTTCATAATTAATGAGCATTTATCAAAACATGCCATCAAATGTCGCTCGGCATCGATAATTCGTACCTATACATCCATTTCAACGTCAAAGAATAATTTCTACATAAACACGTGACGAAGCTTCTCTTACCTCATTTTATCTAGTGCCTGAGGTCTGTCTTAGAAGAAATTCTGTTACCAATTGGAGGGATAATTGTGGGTTTTCGGCCTAATAAGCCTTTTGTGTTGTCTGGTGCAAAGGTCTTCATTCTTTTCAGCAACGGCTCAATCTATGTCCTTTGTCCCGTTGTGCCGTTTGGAAGGTACTATCCAATGAGCTTTTTTCAACATTCTTTCATTACTTCCTATGTCTTTTGTATTTTCATCTTGGATCTTGTGTAGCTGCATGCTCTTTCAAAGGCGAGTCTGACATGCCAGCGTCAGTGCATTTTTTGTACGGTTGACAATTGTGTTTATGACTTTCATATTGATGTGGTGTGAATCACAGTATGTTTAATGGGGCCGCAATTGACGAACTGGTTAAGGATGCCATGCATTTTACGTTACCGTCAAGTACATGTGATTCAACATTGGTTCGCAATGCTAGTCTGGCACTTGCTTGGCTTGAATCAGTTTTCATCGGACTCGCAGCATGGTCAGAAAGCACAGGAAAAGAACCTATGCTTTCTTCCTTCATGTTGAAGGCTCATGCCCATGTTCCATTAGATTCCTCTGTGTTACTCCAGGTCAGTATTTTCTGACCTATCAGCTGACAGATAGTGAATTACAGAGTAGATTGTTGCGAGACGTTCACAGGTAGATTTCATGATATTACAGGTTGTACGAAATGTGGCTTATCTCCGTTGAGCCTATATTATTTATTTTGCTTGGTGTCTGTGAAACGTTTATTCACGATTATGGACCATTCTGCAGGGACCCCTATCTATCACGGGCAGTGTTGCAAAGCAGGCTGAAAACATAGCATATACAGTTGTTGGCTCAGATAGCATTCTGGCCGTGAGTGGCAAAGATAGCTGTGTTCATCTCTATGGCGTGGATGATGAGATGCAACCAATGTGGAACACTGCCAATCCTCCTCGACTTACAGTGGATGACGATGGTCACATCTTATCAGTAGGCATGCTTGCTCAAGTCTCTCAACAAGTTCAGTCGTCAACTTCGACATCTCGTGTCGGTATTGCCAAACAACATGAAGATGGTGCCACTGAGGAAGATGCCAGTACCCCTTGGACAGGTCAACCACCTCCTTTGGTGGGTCTTGCGGATGTGGAGCTGTCACTTCAGGCGTCAGTGCTATCCTCTGCCCCTGTCTCCCTTTTTGTGGATCCGGTAGTTCCAGAGAGACTATATTGCCACCATGGAGCCGGTATGGATGCCATTATTCTGCAGTGGTTACCATTTTCAGACGATTCTCCGATCAAAAGATTCACTGGTGAGTATGTAATGTATTTTCGATGACTGGATGTTTTCTTTGCTGTTTTAGTGATTTAAAAATCAGAATGAAGTGCTCGCTAGCCTTTAGTGATCAATTTACGTTGTTGCCTGGGAGCAGGTCACCCGCTTCCTTCATTAGTTCCCCTGTTGGACACATGTCCTAGTCCCAGCGTTGTACCTTCTCCGTTGCTCGGGGTGGCTGCTATCTTGGATCCCTTGGGAGAGACTTGGCTGGTTGCAATCACTTCGCGTGGTGATTGTGTCCTAGTAGAAGTAAAACCACAACGTCTGCAAGCATCTCCACTCTATTTGGAAGGAGCTAAGAAAAGTGATGATGAAGCACCAGAGGCCGGGGTTTTCCAGACTATGAGCCGAGAGTTGCTTGCTGGACCAAAAGATATTCCCATTCCCCAGGCAAGCTTTAGTTATTTAATACGTAGAGCTGTCATTCCCCTTTCCTCTTTCTCAGTCAAATGTTTGAAGTCTTTTTGTAAATTTAGGGTTTAGACTCATGTGTAGGGGGTAGATTTGAATTTTCAATAAGTTCTTGAGACATTTCTTTTGCAGATTGCACCATCTGACACTCCCTTAACAGTGGACAGTGTTGAGGGGCGTGCATTCCTTCACGACCAATGCAAGCTGCTGCATGAAAAGTATATTCAATATGCTCATCGGGTATGCCTTTAGTCCTTTAAGAAGTGGATTGTGTACTTCAGCGCGTACAGTGTAGTCTAATACAACAAACGTTGAGAGAATTAGTGCCTGGTTTCTTTTCATATATTTTTCATTTGGATAACTTTGTATCAACATTAACCTTGTGTATTTTGATATCACTCTTACTCATGATCCGTCCGAGGATGGTTCATATGTTCATTATCTTGTTCATTATCAAGTATTTTATTTTGTCCTTTTAATTCTTTTCCTTTTTTTTAATGTGCAGTAGCGAAATATAGTCAATTCTGTGTATTCAGTGAAAGAAATCAATTTTTGTTTGTTGGGGATTTCAGGCACATGTAGAACTCACTTCATTTGGATCTCGACTTCACCAAAACGTGGAGGATCAACATAGACGCTTACAGCAGGTCCAGGATGCAGCAAAACAGGCTCAGCGAGGAACTGGTGCTCTTGCTGGGCGTATTGAGCAGGCTTTAGAGAAGACTTGGCAGCTTGAGCAGCGAATCAAAGCCTGTAGTAATCTGCCTGCTTTACGGCACAAACCACTTACTGAAGCGGAGCTGAATTTTAAATCCGAGCTGGGTTAGTGAATCTCATCGACAGCTTCCGAACAGCAATTATTGTTGCTCTGAGAACTTCTTTTGAATTTTTGATTTCGACTTGACCTTGCACTACAATCTGACAAATGTTGAATCGTTTTCTTTTTCAGATGCAATGAGATTTCAAAACCATGAAATCTTCCGTTCTGTGATAGACGTGCTATCAGATCGTTGTGAACGAGTCCTAGCTGAGTCAAAGGAATTAGCTAAAGGATCTGCTGCAAGCCCAAGTCGGATGTCCTCTCCAGGAAGCCGAAAGATTACTCCCTACAGAGGGAAGCCTTCAACTCCGGTCGTATCAAGCTCCCAAATGTACCATTTGAAGGTGTGGAAGCTAGTGCGGAATTTATTGCATGACTCTAGCCTGCGAGATTTAAAGTGGCTTTGTGTTATTGACATTGAAATGTTCGCAAGTATCATGTGTTTTTCCTCTGCTCAATAGTTCCTTCCGCAACTAATTGGAAAACGTATGAGAAACTGACAATCTAGGTTCTGGTGCTTTGTGGAGTAAATTTTGGTTGCGCTGTACAGCTATTTGCTAGAGTCTCTAGGGGCAGTGCCTGCTGAAGAGAAATTGTCATCTGTTGGCTGTTATGAATGATGTAATGAATGAATGATTGACAGCAGGTTGAGGTTGAGGTTGAGGACGATGATGCATTGCATCTGTATTTCTGACGATGATCTTTGTGTTCACGTGTGCAGGCTGCTGTGGAACAGCTAGTTGGGCGAGTCAGTACCACAATTTCAAATCTTGACCTAGTTGATGACACTCTGCGTCAGCGGGAACGACTTTCAGATCGATGATAGTGCTTACAAAGTAAGCACTTGTACCCATTACATTGCAGATCATCCCGTCCTGCAATTCCTTACAATTCAGCATTAATTTCCAGTTAGACTGGAGGGGATGAATTCGGACCCAGTACGTCCGTGATGACTTTCTAGTAATTGAGGTGCTCATTGTACGCATTGTCTCGAAATGTATAAAGAGTTTTGTTCTTCTCAGTGAGTGTCTCGTTTCTGGCCGTTATATTTGATCTTTTCCTGTTTGATGCTAAGAATTGCGAGTTGAACCATATTAGTAGCGGTATGTCATTCCTGAAGCAACTGAGTGTTCATCATGAAGCCCCAGTTCTGTTTGCAATCATTTAGATACTCAGCATTTTACTGTTAGTTGCGATCCCCTGGCTTAATTAATCTATCCGCGATATAACGAGTATAATTTCTAAACTTCTCGAAACCTGTTCATTAGACAACAAATATCACCTGAAGCGAATCCCTCCGTGACTCACAATTTGAATGTTCATCTCACAGGGGTCAAAGTCGACCTACTGTCATCCATCATACAGTTTACCCACTTTACAACCCCACTCTGCATTCCATCCGCTGTCACTTGAGGACCCCCTTTCACTTTCCCATTAGCACAATAATCCGCCACGTAAGCCCTAAATACTGTCTCTACATACGGTATCATCCCTACTGTCAAAGCACCTGCGAGCACCACCAAGAACATAACCTCCACAAATGTGTACAAAAATCTCCACCTTGAGGGGCCGGTGTTGCTGTTTTGCACCGTCGTGGTTGCCAGAGCTCGCGCAGGACTGTACAGGGGATTGTTTCTGTAAATCGTGGCGCCGTTGCCTTGGGAACTCTCGTCGGTGCTCTCGCATTTGCCGCAGCGGCTGCACAGGCAGAGCACTGGAGTCAGGCCTCCTGGAATCTTGGAGCTTCCGGTGGAGCGGCTGCTGTTGTCGAAGTCGGAGACGGAGGTGACGAGGGAGTCGGACTTGGAGGATTGCTTCGAGGATTCTTTTGAAGACTGTTCGAAGTCCTGTTTTGAGGATTCTTTTGAAGATTGTTCCGAGGAGTGCTTCGAGGATTCTTTTGAAGACTGTTCGAAGTATTGTTTTGAGGATTCTTTTGAAGATTGTTCCGAGGAGTGCTTCCAGGATTCTTTTGAAGACTGTTCGAAGTACTGTTTTGAGGATTCTTTTGAAGATTGTTCCGAGGAGTGCTTGGAGGGCTCTTTTGAAGACTGATCGAAGTATTGTTCTGAGGATTCTTTTGAAGACTGTTCGAAGTATTGCTCCGAGGATTGCTTTGAGGAGAGTTTGGAGGATTCTTGAGGAGTTGGTGTGAGGGGTTTGTTTTGAGCTTTCTCCATTTGAGGGGGGATGAGGGATCGAGGTGACAAGCTTCCAGTTCGGAAGAGGGGGACCGTCGTTGGTGGTGTGAAGAGCCTTGGCGCTAGTTTGCCGGGCATCGATTTCTGTGTCTGGGGTGGAATTCTGCTCGGCGGTACACTTCGGGATGTAAGCGAGGCAGGAGAGGAGCTCCAAATAGGTCTTGTTGTTCTTGGCGTTGGAATCCGTGGAGTCGAGAGTTGGTCTCCCTCACATTCAAGCATGTCTTTAAGCCTTGGTTTCGGTGGGCGAAGGAAAGCCACTCTTGGAACGGGCGTAGGAATCTTCAACCTCCGAACAACTGGGGGCGCGATTTTCTCACTCCAATCCAGCATTGTATTGTTGCTTACGTCCTGCAAAACCCTAACTGGAATCTCAGCTGCCTCTGATGCTTCTTCTGTGTTACTTCCCACCGTCCTTGTTCTCGCCAAGGATTTCAATCCGCTCCCTTGGGTGCCACCTCTTTTCATTTCGACCACTTCTTCCTTGGATTCTCGAGACCGTGTCTCTGAACATTCACCACATTTCCGCTCACAGGTCGGTAAATCTTCTATCTCTTCTGGCTCCTCCACTTTCTTGATATACTTCACCCCCATCGTCATGTCACATCTTCCCAGGTCGAGAACCTTGTGCTGAACATGAGCCATGGTGCTGTATGTGTATTTGTTTACGGACGGGGAACATTCACTAGTTCTAGCTGTCCATTTTTTCGCCCTTCGTTTATCAGTCGCGCTGGATGGCTTAGCATAGTAGTAGGGAGGGTCAGTTGCTGCGCATCGGGATTTCTTGCAATTAGGACCACACCCAGTCGGTTTCGGCAATGCCAGAGCTTCATATCGAACATGTGGACTTGGAGTGGTTACTTTGGAGATTGGCACATTGACGTTTCTTCTTCTCTTGCTGTCATGTTGGCAGTTTCGGGAGTATTGGTAGAGCACATCATCCCACAGCCCACATCTGATGCCACAACTATCATTCCACACGCCGTATGTGGACCTGTAGGCGTTGTTGCTGTCGTCCTTGGCTGGGCCAAAGGATCTTTGCAACACCACTGGCACTGACTTACACCCTTCATGGTGTTGCCTCGGGCAGTACTTGGACCCCCACATCCTACATGGCTCCTATTACTAAGCTAGAAAACTCTGCGGTCGCACTATGGCGCCAGATTGCCCTTTCTGCTGGAACTCTCCTTTCTTCTTCAACAACGTCACTGCAGGAGATCGTACTTTCAAGTGAGGTGCCATTCATTGCTTAACCCCTTTGATTCGGTAACTTAAGCTATATTCTCATTTTATTCAATTATCAGCAAGCAGCCATAATACTGATCATTCAGGCAGTTGTTCTCAGAGCCCGATTCAGCTCTTCTCTTTCAATGACAATGAGAACTTGGAACCTATCTGATCACCATCTTCACTCGACGCCCCATATCTGCAAGCAATGGACGAGTCAGTTCCTGAATCACTCCCTTCGCCACTGTAACAAACAGGGGGACGTCAGACCTGGAGGTTCCTACTTCGAAATTTGCAGGTTCGGTATCAAATTATGCACTGCTCATTTTTTTCCTTTCCTCTAAACTACAAGTCTCGCGTCCAATTTTCGAATGCAATTCTGAAATTGCTTGCTCTGCAATTCGGAAGTATGGTATGAAACTGGGCAGAAGGTGATTCTTATTTTCTAAAAGTACTAGCCCCTCCTTGTAATAGGGTTTTAGGAATCTGATTCTGAAAACTGCAAATTTCGGCAATTCGGAAGTATGGTATGAAACTGGGTAGAAGTTGATTCTTATGTTTTCTAAAAGTACTAGCCCCTCCTTATAATAGGGTTTTAGGAATCTGATTCTGAAAACTGCAAACTTCGGCAGGCCAGCGCTACACTCCCTTCTGTGACTAGTTTTTATGTCATATGATCTTCCCAACCCACGAATGTAACAGGGCTTCGAATTTCTGGCTCTAATCGCGGCGTTAATCAGCAGAAGGTTCAGAATAATAATTGAGCTGGGACAAGTTCCCCATATGGTTTGGAAATGGTTTATCAGAAATTGAGTTTGATCAGCATACCTTAAGCCCACTGCAAGAATCTCCTTAGAACAAGCTCACGGAGAAGTAGTTTACTTCGGAGGTAGTATCGTTCATTTGGGTGATGATCAACAGAGTCCGGGCCGTGAATGAGCTCATTCACGGCCCGGAGCCCAGTGGCAGAGCAAGGAAGTGCTTAACCGACAACCCACAAAGCTCCACGAACAGGGAGCGTCGTCCCTGTTGGAGACGAAAAGACTTGAGGTGCCCCCCCGGTCTGAATCTCATGCGCTTGGGCGGCTCTTCGGCAACCAGTGATGCTCTGAATCTGCTAATTGAAAGCTCATGTGAGATATCTGCTAACTAGCTGGCGTACTAAATAAGATCTAATTTAGATACTCTTCAACTGGTTTAGGCCTTCTTTTTTTTGTATTTATGCAAATATTCTATGAAACTTTATTATTTGGGTGTAATTACGGTAATCATAGAGCTTCAACTAGTTTAGGCTTTTGTTTTTGTTTTGTTTATGCAAGTATTCTATGAAACTTTATACTCTATTCTGTAATTTGGGTGCAATGATTGGAGCTCTTCGGTTTATTATTTGAAAGATGATGAATATGTACATGTGATCGGGCCTTGCCAAGTTGAGGCAGCCCGATATGGACCCTTAGCGTTTGTAGTCCAACGGTTAGGATAATTGCCTTCCAAGCAATGGACCCGGGTTCGACTCCCGGCAGACGCATTCGGTGTCGAGGGGGGCATGCCACTGCTGCTCCTCTATGAAACATCGCCATTAGCTGGAATAGCTCAGTTGGTTAGAGCGTGTGGCTGTTAACCACAAGGTCGGAGGTTCGACCCCTCCTTCTAGCGTCCTTTTTTATTTTTTGAAAATGACACCAATGTTTTAAGAATTGTTTAAGAATTGAGTAGTGTCCTGTGCTGTTGCCACAGCCAAAATAAAAGTAAAAATAATTTTTTATTTTTTTAATTTAAAAATAATTTTTTATTTTTTTAATTCAAAAATAATTCAAAAATCATTAATTTTTACACCATAAGTTCAAATGCCATGCACCCCTCCTTGTTGAAGGCTTTTTGACGGTACCAAGAATGCAACTAAAGGATGCACAGTTTTGGAGATCTCACCGTATCAAACAAAACAAAATAAACAATCTAAATTAAGGTATGGACTAAGGTAGAACAACCTATTGTTGTCAAATGATCCATAGTGAATATCTAGGGAATGACCCCATTATGGTTTTTTTCAATATGTGAAATTTGGGCTACAATGCATGTCTTACATGACAGTAATGATGTGATTAGTGACTTCATTAGGAACTTCCAACTTTTCAGTATAAATTCGTTGTAAGAATTTACTTTTTAGGCCTTTTATATTAGGAAATATTGTAACTGCTTTAGGTGACTAAGATGAGAATCATGGATTCAGATTTTGTTGGTTTTGGAGTAGTCTACATGCTCTTTTGAGCCATGATGCATTGAACACTTCAAAAATTTAGGGCAAATTTATACTTTGTTGAAAAAATGTAATTCCTAATACTCTCAATGTTTCTCACACTTGTCTTTATGTGGAAAAAAAATTGAAAATTTCAACAACATCATGATGTGGTCAAATTCTTAACCCCCAAAATACCAAGGCATTTTCTGGCTCCGGAACCACTGAAAATTGAAAATTGCCATTTCTGCTGCAATCACTCCCTACACTAAATTTTTTTATTTTTAGAATCAAATCGTAGGATCTTGTACTTCACTTTTCTCAGATCATATGGTAAAAATTTCAAGAAATTTGACCGTTCCGATTGGAAGATATTAAAAGTTGGAAGATTCAAAGTTGGAAAAAAAAAGTTTTTTTGAACTGTTTCCTGCAATTTCAGATGACTTTGACGGCCATTTGTGGAATTTTTTTACACTACACAATATAGAGTTGTAATTTTTTATGTTGAACATTTGAATTGAGAGTCGGGGAAAAAAATTTCAAAATGTCAAACCTTGATTTTCACATATAAAAAAATTGTTAAATAGAAGTAGGTCCAAAATTGAACAAAACACTAAATTGTTAATAGCTCTTAGGTGGAATTAAAACAACATAATCCCAACAGTGGGATTGTTCTTGCAAACAAACTTGACCTTGTCAAAAAAAAATTTGAAAAAATTTGAAAATTGCGTTCAAAAATGAATTCTATAAGTTAGTTTTTTTTAAGACGCTTAAATTGCCCAAAAAACAAGATTGTCCATAACTTTCTCATTATTAGTCCAAATAGAATGAATCAAAGCTTCAAATGTAGACATAAACATGATCTTTGAGAAGAAAAAAAAAATTTTAATCATTTTTCTGTTATTTTTTTTTTCTGCCCGCCAAATTATTTTTTTGCTTTAGAAGGGCCTAACTTTTGCTCCAAGGTACCAATTGAAAAAAAAAATTACATCTTTAGAAAGCTAATGTGATTCCCTATCTTCAAAAAAAGTTTCAAAAAATCAAGTTAAAATTTCAGGTCGCACGAGCCTGCCCGAAATCTAAAATGTCCCCCGAGGGGACTTTGGTACTTTAGGGGTTAATTATGACCACAATGGGTTGCTTTACCTTAGTGTATTATGTGTCATGTGCCATTGCCATATCCAAAATAAAAGTAAGAATAATTTTCTAATTTGTAAAAACTTTGAAATTCAATATCTTTCATGCACAAAGGGATGAAAAGGCTTTGCTATAGTGTGAGACATGTTTTTGATATGAAAAGAAAGCTTTATGCCCAAATGAAGACAAGGGCTTTATTTCATGGCGTTTGGACCTCTGATATAAAAACTATGTTTTTTCCAAAACAAAAGATAATTTAATTTAATTTTTTAATTTATTAAAACTTTGAAATTCAATAACTTTTACATTGTAGGTCCAAATGGCTCAAAACAAAGTCCATGCACCCCTCATTCCGAAGAGCTTTCCAATGGTACTAAGAACACAATCAAGGAGACTCACAAGTTTCTTAGATCTCAATTTTTTTTTAAATAAAAAAATAAAATTTAAATTTAAAAAAACTAATTTAAGGTATCAAATGGGCATTCTAATGCATCTAAATATGCATTATTTGGATATTAGAGTTAATCATAAAATATATGTAGCGGGACCAAAAGTTGGAGTTTGGAAAAAATACATGATGAAACTCCTTGGAGCACTAAAATTGGGGTTTGATGGAGTTTGGTGCCATGTTTCTTTTAGTATTATTCTTAGTTTAAACTTCCTTTGATACCTGTTTACAAATATAAGACAAACTTTACAATTAATTCTATTGTATGCAGAAGTTTATGGCCAATTTTAGTTTTATAAGTAAATAGATGTTTTTATCTATCTATGTATAATATATGCAATTTGTACATCATTTCATTTGTCATGATTTTTGTCATGTTTTCATCCATTCATTTCTACCAAATCCTAATGACACCCCATAGCTTCTCAATGAGCTTGGCTTCTTTCCACCAGCTCTCCCACACAGCCAAAATTCAAGAGGTTTGCACTCTCTTTTTCCTAAGTTTAAATTTTTCCAATTTCTTCAATAAGTTGGAAAAACTGTTGTTTTTCTTTTGGGCTTCTTTTCAAATTTTCTTTCTTAATTTTGTTTAAATTTTCATTTAACCCCTAAAGTCCCATTGTCTCTTCGGGGGACAAAATGGATTTCCGGCAGGCTCCTACGGTCTCATTATTTGTCATGATCTTCTGAATTTTTTGTGAAGATAGAGAATCACATTAGCTTTTCAAAAATGTAATTTTTATTTCAATTGGTGCTTGGGAGCAAAAGTTATGGCACAAAAAATCCAAATTTTAGTTCCGCGGGTAGAAAAAAAACCTCACAAAAACTTTAAATTAAAATATTTAAAACTTTTTGCCGTATAGATTTTATTTTTATCTACATGGGAAGCTTTCATTCATTTCATTTGGATTTGTTATGCAACAGTTATGGACAATCTTATTTTTCGGGCAATTAGAGCATATTCTTCAAAAAAATAACTTGTAGGATTCATTTCTAAACTCAATTTTGACAATTTTTCAAAAAAAAAAGTTTCACAAGGTTAAGATTTCTTGCTAGAACAATCTCACTGTTGAAATTAATATATTTCAACTCTATCTTAGAGCTATTAATGATTTAATTTTTCCTTCAATCTTGAACCTACTTCTAGTTAACAATTTTTTAATGAGTGAAAACTAAGTGTTTCTTTTTTGAATTTTTTTTCCTAGATTCTCAACTCAATTCTTCATCATATGAAATTAGAAATTCAAAATCATTAGAGCAAAATTTTTAAGCTAAGAAGGTTTAAAGCCAAAAAATGTAGTTGAGCAAGGTGCAAATAAACTTGATTTCTTCACTTTAAATGCAAATATCTTGCAATGTACACGGTCAAGGTTTTTGAAATTTTTTCCACACAATTTCACATTAGTCTAGTACAAGATCCTATAGTTAAATATGCAAAAAAAACATTTTTTAAGTTTTTTTTTGCTCTTTGCTATAGAAGTGGCAGTTTTGAGTGTTTTTTGATGGAAAAATGGCCTTAGACTTTAGGGGTTAAATTGCGTTTTATTTGGAGTGGTGACAAATTATTCACTTATACAAATGAATCACAAAGAATTAACATTTCTCTAAATTCGATGTGGGGCAAGAGCTTCTCGTAAGGTTGAAACCAGGGGGATTTGTGACACAATATTAACTTCCAAAGGGCCAAAGAGCCCGCTTTGGACTTTTTGAGAACTTGGGCAAGCTCTCCTGACTTCCTAATTTAGAAGTTTTGCATAAAATTTTTAGAATGGATGCTACTCATCATAATCTATGTATAAAGCTTTGTTTCATGTCATTTTGATAAATATTGCAAAATTTAGAAGTTTTTTTTTATTTTAATGTCAAATGGGCAGCAAAAAATACAGTTTCAAAAAATATTAATCATTTTTTGGAGATTGTATACTTTGATAACTATTCAAAAAAAAATTGAACCATTCAAATCCAAATAATGAGGTAAAAGTTATGAGGAGTTTTATTCTGCAGGTAATGAAGGTAGAAAAAACATACAAAGTCGACTTTTGCTCTCAATTTTGAATACCTTCAAATAAAAATAAAAATATAGGATATTAATTACTCCCTAAATGTTTTTGACTATGTTTTCACCAAAACCGCTCCAAAACTGCCATTTCTAACACAAGTACCAAATTTAAAAAAACAAACATTTTTGAATACATATAATCATAGGATCTTGTAGTACACTGGTTTATGAAGGTGTGGAAAAAATTTCAGAATTTTTCACCATGTGGATTGCAAGATATTAGCGTTTGAATTGACAAAAATCCTTTTTTTGTCCCTGCAAAAAAACGGGCAGCTGTCCTTCACAAGGTCACATTTGTATGAAAAAATTTCCAAAATGGTGGTTACTCTTTGGATTCATTCTTCAAGGCAAGTTGGCTACATGCTTGAAAATTTTCAGATCATTTGGAATTGTACAACATACTAGGAAAAAAATAGTAAGTAGGAAGAGGTAGAGAATGACTTAAAATACTAAATTGTCAAGAATTTAATTATGGAATTGAAAAATGCCAATCCCAATGTAATGTTGTAATAAACAATCTACATCCAATATATATATATATATATTCTAAAGATTGAAAATCAAGTTAGATAAAGGACTTCAAAGTTTATTTTAGAGTAGAGATTCCATAACTACCCTCAAACTAAAACTCCTCATAACTTTTGATTTATTAATCCAAATAGATTGATTCAAAGCTTTCCAAGTATATATAAATATTTAAAACCAATTTCAAATTTTTATTTTTCAAAAAAGTGATTTAAAAAAATATTTTTTGAGTTGCCCGGGCTGCCCGCCGAACGCAAAAAATTACATATCATGCAATAACTTTTTACCCATGTAATCAAAAGTTATGAAAATTGTTGGGCCTTGAAGCTACTCCTTGAGCATATCTTGTGAGAAATTTTAAAAGAAAAAACCAAAATTTCCATTTGTAGTGAGCTTCCCAAAATCGCTATGTTGCCAAAAAATGGTGTTTGGTTGTTTAACCCCTAAGCGCTCCGACGTCCAAAAAATGGACGACGAATACAGTTGGACAGTCGCTAGTGACGGAGAAATCATAAAAATCATTCATCCAATTTTTTGGAAGTAGTGACATGAGTTTGGCGTTTGTCAGTGCTCTCAGCGATTGATTTAGTGAGAGCAGCTGGACGGGAAAATTCTGTGAAGTGAAACATGTCTGTTATTTGTGAAAATTTTGTTGTGCCCAACTGAAGATAGTGCTCGGAATGCCTTCATTTGGGCAGAAATTTTTCTTGCCCAAGTGCGGGTGAGGCTACATTCTGTGTCTTCCCTGTTCATTAAAATAATGAGTCCCGCTGATTAAAATAATGACTGAGTGCAAGCAATTTCATTCTTTAGGAAGACTTGAAGCATCGGCAGTCGTGACGAACAGCGTGTGATGCGTATTCTATTATTTCTGGCACATTCTGTTGTCCATGCGTCAAAACCTCAGTCAAACCTCATGATCTTGCAGGTCCCTATTCTTTCTGCGACTTTCACTAGGGATTCCAATTCTTCCCAACCTTAACCCTTAAAGGACATTGCAAGCCCCACGGGCATTTTGAAAGTCAAACTAGCATTTTTCACCTAGTTTTTGATTTTAAATGCTTTTAAGCTTAACTAACAAAATGTAGCTCCAATAATAATACTTTTTACTCCATTTGGATTTTTTTCAAAATTTCTAAAATTGAAATTTTTGTGACACTTTGAAGAGAGTGTCTTGAAAGCTCAAAATACACCACTTTTTGAACTTTTTCTATCAAATTTCTCTTGCTATGAACTTAAAGAGTACATCAATTACACCATGATGTTTGTCACTATTATTTTAATTTTTCTTAAATTTTTCATACTGTTTTAAGCATTTTTGTAATTACTATGATTTTTAAAAAGAAATTTCTTTTAAAAATCATATAAAATTTGAAGTTTTTAATTATGAAAAAATGAGATTAAATCTTAAACATATATTACTACATGTGAAAAATATTAAAATTTTGAAATATGTGTTTTAATGTAGAAATCCAATGAAGTTTGACCAAGCTTGGACGTGAAATGTCCTTTAAGGGTTAAAATCAAGATCCTACGGTTACTTCAACTATCTTCTGCAGCAGTTCTCTACCATGGCTCCTCAAAAATCTTGCACTTTGGGGACTGCAGTGCACTGCTGCAATGAATCTGGTCGTTCTAGGGTTAAGGGTTATTTAATAGAACATTTTCACCATTGCGATTAACAATTCTCAATTTCTTTTAAAAGTTATTGGTATATTAGTTTGTTTTTTCATTCATGCAACCTTCTACTTTACAATTTTTTTAAAGATGAATATAAAAGCTTTTTAGGTTAAAACTTTTAAACATGTTTTAAACCCATTTTCCAACATATTGACAAAATCCTCAAATTATAAGACATATGAGTTATTTTCTAAAAATGCTGAAAGAGCTAGAAAAAGCCTACATTTGGAAGTTTAGGCACATTGAACTTGCAATTGGAGGGGATATTTGCTTTAAAATTTTAGAAAAATATACTTGAATAAGTCAACTAAAAGATCCTACGGTTCAATTTGTTAAAAAATAACTATTGATGAAGATTTTGCCCTTGCTTTGGGAATGAGTATTTTGAAGTAGTTTTGGGCTTCTAAACATGATGGTCCTTTAGGGGTTAAATTCTAAAGTAAGTAAGTGTCTGAATTAGGGTACAAACCAATAATTTTGAGAGAGCCTAGATTCACCAGCCATAGGACAACCATTACCAAATATCATAGATTGATTCCATTATAATAAAAAAAAATGACTTAATCAAGCCAAAATAGGATTGAAAAGAAGAATTATAGTTTTCCATATAATACTATTAACCCCCAAAAGGACCGTTGTCCCTTCAAGGGACAAATGCAATTTCGGGCAAGTACCTACGGGCTGAAATTTTGCCCAGATTTTTTGAATTTTTTTTTGAAGATAGAAGAGTTGATTGGCTTTGTGGGTATGTAATTTTTTTTCATTTGGTGCCCGGAAACAAAAGTTATGCTCAAAGAAGCTCAAAACAGGGGACAGGAGGCAACAAAAGAAGTTTTACAAAAATTTGAATTTTTTTTTTTGAATTTTTTTTTCATATAGATTATATTTTTGTCTATGTGGAAAGCTTTGATTCATTTCATTTGGATTTGTTATAAGAAAGTTATGGACAATCTTGCTTTTTGGGCAATTAGAACATCTTTTTGAAAAAAAAACACGTGTAGGATTCATCTTTGGATGCAATTTTTGCAATTTTTCAAAAAAAATTCCGCATGGTTTAGTTTACTTGCTAGAACAATCTCACCATTGGCATTAGTGCATTTTAACTCCATCTAAAATATATTAATATTTTAGATTTTCCTTCTATCTCGTACCTACTTCTACTTAACAATTTTTTTAAGAATGATAATTAAGTTTTTTTGAATTTTTTTTCCTAGACTCTCAACTCAATTTTCTACTATAAAGATTTAAAGCTCAAAACTCTGTAATGCAAAAAATTTTAGTTAAAAATGTTCAAAGTCAAGAAATCTAGTCCCGCAATGTGCTGAAAAACTTGTTTTTTCCACTTTAAACGCAGATATCTTGCAATCTGTGAGGTCAAAAAAATTTGAAATTTTTTCCACACATTCTCATACTAGTTAAGTATAGGATCCTACTGTTAGATGTAAAATAAAAAATGAAAAATAAAAAAAAATAAAAATTTTACTCTTTACTATAGAAATGGCAGTTTTGAGTGTTTTCTGGCAGAAAAAAAACCTCGGTCCTTTAGGGGTTAAGAATGGTTGATTGTAGTGATTCTATGTTACATATTTTAACCCCTAAATGCCCAAACACTGTGTTTTGGCACCATAGTGATTTTTGGCAACTCACTATGAACAAAATTCTAATTTTTGTGCCTAAGGAGTAGCTTTCAGGTCCAACAATTTTCATAGCATTTGACTACGTGGTTACAAAATTATTGTTTGATGTGTAGTTTTCATTGCTCGGTGGGCAGCTCAAAAATTCTTAAAAGATCACTTTTTTTTAAAACAAAAATTTGAAATTGTTTTTTTAGATTTATATATATGTAGAAAGCTTTGAAGCATTTCATTTTGACTAATGAAATGAAAGTTATGAGGAGTTTTAGTTTGCGGGCAGTTAGGATTCTCTATTCTAAAATGAACTTTGAAGTCCTTTATTAAACTCCATTTTCAATATTTTTGCAAAAAGATAAAATCATAAGATGTAGATTATATATTACAACATTACAACCATTGGAATTGGTATTTTTCAATTCCATAATTAAACTCTTAATAATTTAGTATTTTAAATCATTCTCTACTTCTTTCTACTTACTATTTTTTCCTATATGTTGTGCAATTCCAAATGATCTGAAATTTTTCAAGTATGTAGCCAACTTGCCTTGAAGAATGAATCCAAAGGAGCACCACCATTTTGAACATTTTTTCATGTAAATGTGACCTTATGAAGTGCAGCTACCTGGTTTTTTGCAAGGCCAAATTTTTTTTTTGTCAATTCAAATGCTAATATCTTACAATCTACATTGTGGAAATTTTTGAAATTTTTTCCATATCTTCTCAAATTAGCGTTCTACAAGATATTATGGTTACATGTTTCCAAAAATTATTTTTTTTCTAATATTTGAAACTTGTACTAGAAATGGCAATTTTGGAGTAGTTTTGGCAAAAACGTAGTCAAAATCATTTAGGGGTTAGAAATCTATACTACATAGAGAGGTAATATGCTATTCATCTAACAATTCCAATCACCTGATAGTCATTTTGTTCCATTCACTACATAGTCATCATACAAAGAATGGACAAGAACCGCACATTAACTGAAACCAAAGAATCATTTACCGCATAGGTACGACATACTCATAACATTCTTAACGTTTCCTGGGAGGTTTCTTTTTGCTCCCCCCAGACCCGGAACCCCCCAGCATTAAAAAAGTCTCTGAACCTCACAATTGGGCTGACATGTGTACTAACAGTACTCCAACCACTCACAGCAATCTAGCCAGACTTGGCAGACCCAATCGGATGGGGCAACGATTATAACTCAATTCTCTCTCTGACAACCCAAGCATCCCGGGGGGATTATCCTTCCATTGTCAGGGAAGGAATCCCCCCATTAGCAATGTTATGCTGTGCGGTGAAGTACAAGTTTAGATTGACAAGATTTTAGGTTTATTATTTTTTGAGTTGGAATGAAATTTGCAAGAGGGAACTCTTTTGTGCTCTATTTTTTGGAAATGAATCTTAACATGGCATTTAATAATCATGCCAAGTTTCAGAGCTTGGAAGTTTCTATAATATTGTGGAGAAGGATTTGAATTTCGTCTCTGCAAGTTTACTGTAGAGAGAATTTTGCGAATGAATTCTAGAATATTCTTTAAATTGCCGTTCGACGGACACCGGACGGACGACGGACGACGGAGACGACGGAGACGACGACAATGAGCAGCGCAAGCTTCGGCCCACTTCGCCTTCAGTTTCTGGTGCACGAAGGCAAGCGCCTCTGCCTAGGAATCGCACTTATCGCTTCATCAATTCAAATTTTCCAATTCCGCCCTCTCCAGAACCGCAAATCCATCTCCCGAGGTCCTTGACGGATTACGCATTTGTCGAATTGACTTTCTAGTGACGGTGTTTTGGGGGCATTGAGCATTTGTGTAGCGTAACACGTACCCAAGGACGAGGGAATTCGATCATGTCCCGAGGTTGTGAAGGCGACATAAGGTTCTGAGACAGTAGTGGAGTTAAGTAGGCGGAGATTATTCTTTCATGAGTGGGTTGCATTGGTTGCGGCGCGGGTGGCCACCCTAACAGTAGTGAATCGAAGAAAAAACTGCGTGGAGGGGCAGGCAGGCAGGCAGTGGTGTAGTGTTGCTGTGCTGATTCGATACTCACCATGGCCCAGCCCTCGTCACCCGCGAATTCCCAACGGGGAAGAGGCAAGGCGAAAGCCGCCTCCAAGAAGGGTGGCAGCGAAGGCAAGCCGGCGTATGAATTCGCCACCACGCTGGAGCAATTCATCAGTCAAACGCTGCCTCTCATTGATCTCGAGAAGGTGCTGCTTCGGTCTCTGCTTTTGTGATTCCTGTGTGACACTTAGTTGCAGGAACTGCATACGGTAGAGGGTTTTGTTGGCATGAAATTTTGGTATTGGGACTTGCATGCGGGTTGAGCTCTCTTCTGCATGTCTGCACTTGAAGCACATCCGTATCGCTGCATAACGTTATTGAAATTCAGCTTAATACAACCTGGGCCCGTATGCTAATTTTAGGGAGATTTACGGTGGCCAAGATTCTATAGTATTAGGGTTTTGAACGTTGAGTTGAACACTAATGTGTTGAGTTCAAGATTTCGAAGCGAAGTGATCATGATTCTTAAGTTGCACAGTATTGGAACACGAGCCAGATGGTTCTTTAATGTTACAATAAAAGGGTGGAAAGGGTGCAAGCCCGAAACGAATCAAGAATGTTATGTGCTTTCGGCAATTTCTGATATCTATTCAAAATCTCAGCATGATTTGGGACAATAGTTTTTTAGGACGAACTTGCTTCGGGATTGATTTGAATGCCTGGGATCACCACTGTGAGTCTCTCTAGAAATCTTTGTGCATACGTGAGGAAATCATGTGGACGTTGATCTTACGTTGTGAATTTTCTGTTTGGCAAGCCAGGAAGCAGAGATAGCGGCGTCCCTGGATGCGGTGTCGACTTTGAATCCCTTGGTTGCACAGAAGCGAGGGTCTACACTTCTGAATCTGAAATGCACTGATGTTCAGGTGACTTCTCTGAACTACACAATATTTGAATGCTCATTATTATTGTATCTTGGAATTCACGTTTTTCTCTTCTTACTTTCCTTTGATCTGTTAGCTGGCATTTACTTACTTTGGAATTGCCAAGCGTTTAGGTAAATTTTACGTCTCTAAGTTTAAATTTGTGTTTAGTCAGGACTTCTGGGAAAGACCTTGCTGGAGCTGCAACCGAACAGGGGCGATTTACTTCCTCCCCACAAGGTAAGGGTGGGCAAGACACGCACCGTGTGTATATTCATTGTGCCAGTCCTTCTTGGTTCTTGTGTTCGGGCTTGCAAAGTATTAATGATGCTTGGATGGATCGTGATGTAGCTTACGCCACATGATGTTGTCAACATTAAACTGAATAAAGGAGACGGCAACAGCCCTTCTCTTGGACAAGGAACTGTGTACCGAATCAAGGTGTGCAAAACATTCTTTTCCACTTGGACTGATTTCTGTCCTTTTCAGTTATCCACAGGCGCTGATTGGATTGAGATCGTTGCTGTAAGAGGTGCATGGATGCATGTTTGCTTTCGTTTACCAATTTGTGATTTTAACATGCATTGGTTTTGCTGCTGGTTTTGCTGGAGATCAGGAGAATTCCCTTCTACTTGCCGTGGATGACCCGCCTGAAGATGGCTTAGACTCTCCTTTACGACTGGAGAAGCTAGCTAATGAAGTAAGTCCTTTTTTTGCATCATGCTGTTTTTCTCTTCAATCAGCTTTGCGATGACTTGTATTTATTGATTTAGTAGAAACATACGATCGTATTTCTCTAGTGACCCCCCCACCCCCCCTAGAGGTGTTCTACAAAAAACAAGCCCGTTGAAGGCTGCGAATTATAACACCACAATTCAGTTTCTATTTTAAACCGTGCCAATTGTAACGCGGCTAAATTTTCTAGAGCACCCCTCTGGTGTTTGGATTCTCCACTAGTGCTTTGGATTTTGCTAATGTGGGTGCTGTGCAATGGACAATAGGTGACTTACAAGCGACTTAAGGACACTCTGATAGAGCTCAGCAAGGGAGTTAAGGGTCCCGCTGTCGATCTGGTTGCTGTCTTATTCGGAGGCAAACCTCCCTCATTTGCTAAGAAGCCGATTTCTTTCACACCTTTTAACAAAAATCTGGACCCCTCTCAGGTAAGTCCACCTTTCATATGGTAGTCATTTGTGCTGGACCTTTGAGAATGTCTAAGGGCGTCTTCGACATCATTGGCTGGAGTCGCCCTTCTATGGAGTCAGAAAAGCTCTAAACGGGTTTCCAATAAGATTTTGAGGTGTGAGAACATTATTGGTGATATGCTGGAGCGTGGCTGGATTTGTGTTGACATGGTGTGCAAATGGACCAGACGCTGGTGACCAGAGATTAAGTCTACCTGGGATGGAGAATGAGCAGGTTTGAGCAAGCAAATTGTGGTGTGATTATTGTCAGAGCAGATGGCGGCTGTTTCCAAAGCATTGGGCTCCAGCAATGTTATGTTGTTGCACGGACCTCCTGGCACGGGCAAGACGACTGCTGTGGTTGAGCTCATCCTTCAGGAGGTCAAAAGGGGCTCCAAGATTCTAGCCTGCGCTGCATCCAACATTGCTGTCGACAATATAGTTGAGCGACTCGCATGTCACAAGTAACAAACTTTTAGCCAAAGTTTCTTTTGATAGATTCCGTTGTAGTACAGGCTTTCGTAGGTTTGTGAGGTCGTAAGCCTTGTTTGTCTTATTTCTGTTCATTTTAAATAGTGGGTAGGACTTTTCCGATTATGCTAAATATATATTTTGCAAGGGACTTCGTGCAATTTTCATGTGTGGTGAGTATGCTGAGTAAGTACTAATCGCTGGTGCAGGGTGAAATTGGTACGAATGGGTCATCCTGCTCGCCTTCTGCCGCAAGTTTTAGACTCCTCTCTGGATGCACAGGTCTGGTGCCTACTTTTTGATCGTCTTTGAATCTTTGTTTTGCAATTTGACTTGCACTTTCTCGTTTTATGCGAAAATGTTGAATTTTATTTTGGGCCATGAGTGCTTACTTGTTCGATCAATATTTATGACGGAGGAACTATATCAATGTTCCTGAATTTCTCATGGCGGGGAAACTTTTCCGTGATATTTGCTCTATGTGCGCAGGTTATGAGGGCTGACAATAGTAGCCTCGCCAACGACGTGCGTAAAGAGATGAAGGTAGGCACATTTTTGCTCTTCCTCTTTCTGTTTATTAGAATTCCCATTTTGATTCATAGCACTTGAGAAATACCTTCAGGATCTCAACCGCTTTCTTTTGGAATGCCGCATCTAAGATTCCAAGCGGATGAATTTTGAACCCTCTTTGTAGGTTCTGAACAGCAAGCTCTTGAAAGCAAAGGATAGGCGAACTCGTGGAGACATCCGACGGGAATTGCGGAGCCTTGGCAAGGAAGAACGACAGAGGCAGCAGCAAGCAGTTGCTGATGTCATCAAGGACTCAGCCGTAATCCTTACTACTCTTACAGGAGCCCTCACTCGCCAACTACGGGAGACAACTTTTGACGTCGTTATCATTGATGAAGCAGCTCAAGCTTTGGAGATCGCTTGCTGGATTCCTTTATTGAAGGTAGTATCCGCCGTTGTACATGGTCCTTCTGCAAAGCTTGACTCGCATTACTTTTTGAGTTGATTGCATCCATAGTTACTTATGTCATAGGACTTCCAGGGCCGGCGATGCGTTTTGGCAGGTGACCATCTTCAGCTATCCCCAACCGTACTGAGTCCCGAAGCTGAGAAAAAGGGTTATGGTAGAACTCTCTTTGAGCGTCTCACAGTGCTACATGGTGATGAAATCACCTCTATGTTAACGGTGCAGTATCGGATGCACCAACTCATTATGCAGTGGTCTTCCTGCGAGCTTTACAACGACAAGGTACCCTACTCATACCCGTCATGATGAGTTAGCAGTTCCATTATTCGCTTTACCTGCCAGAGCCTTATTGGGACTAATCTGGTAAGTTCAATTAATTCCGGAGCACTTAGGAAGCAGAAGCTTATGATATGGATCTGCTTTTCTTTTCTCTCGTCCTGCCTCGAACTATATATCAGATTCTAGAATCAATGCACAGAAATATTTCCTCCTTGCTTTGAAAGGCCGAGTTAGCTTTCAATAGACTGACCTGGGACTTCGCTGTGGGTTTTCAGATTGAAGCACACTCCAGTGTCGTAGGGCATAGCCTCTGTGATCTGGAAGGAGTTAAGCAGACAAGCACTACAGAACCAACCCTGATCCTCGTCGACATTGATGGGTATGTGTTTTTTCTACTTTGAATGTATGCACTGTTTTAATACTTCATTCATTTGCTAAATGAGCTCTTAGTTTGGTATGTCCTGCTGCTCTGGTGCCTACTATCATTATGGTCCAGTTGCTGGTTTTCAGGGTTTAGGAGAATGAGGAATTTTGCAAAGTCATAGGTGTCCTTTGCAGAAGAGTATCTTTTAATATCAATGCTCCTGTCTAGTTACGATTCACTAGTTAAGAATTCACCAAGCATTTTGAAAACGCAACCTGACTGCTTGAAACATGTGATGATGCTTAATTTCTTTTTTTTAAGGTGTGACATGGAGGAAAAAAAGGATGAGGCTGATAGTACTATGAACGAGGGTGAAGCTCGTGTTGCAATTGCACATGCAAAACGTCTTATTGAAGCAGGAGTGTCGCCTGGTGATGTTGGGATCATAACGCCATATAGTGCTCAGGTCTTCCACTCCGCCTTGTGATTGTGTTACGGTTGAGGATACTATTGCGGCACTATGTAAGAGTGAGATTTTCGGGAGATGTGAAGAGCTGTGGAGAAATCGTGGGTGTAATAGCCCAAATCAGAGTGTTACCGCTCTAAAATTTCTTATGCAATTGTAAAGTGGGAAGTTGTAGAAGACTATTGAAGGAATACTAGACACATCATTTATACTTAAAGCTCAGTGGCCATAGACATTCAACCAAGTCATGCTTACATCACTTGCTAATTTAAGTCCAACCAAGTGTATGCGTAGACGAGTTGACGTTGGTAACAGGGGTCAGTGTTGGAGATGGGATTAGGTCTCTCTAACAGTTTCCGTACTCTCTTCCGTATAGGTTACGAGAGGGGTCAAGAAATAATCACAATTTGCTTGGTTTTGGGTGGCGAGCAGGTAGGAATTCTCAGGGAGATGCGCAGTGATGACAAAAAGTTGACAGACGTCGAAATCAGTACTGTGGATGGTTTCCAAGGTCGTGAAAAAGAGGCAATTATCATTTCCATGGTGCGGTCTAATGAGAAGCATGAGGTACTCCGCTGCCAAGCTTAGTCTTCTGGTTTTGTTTCCGGCCATATGTGAAGTCTCCTCTGTTTACCCACGCAGCCTGTCTTTTCTCTGTTATTTTTATATGCTATCTTTATCCTAACCCACTTGCATAACATTCTTTAGAGGCTCACTGCTGCATCCAAGTTCATGTTATCAAATGTTCATATAAAGTTTGTATTCTGGCTTGTTGATTAGCCATTTATAACTTAGCAAAGGGCTGATAGGAGCTGTATTGGAGAGCAAGAATGCCTCATTAATTCAATTTCAAAAGGCCAGCCAGTCTTGGGCTAGTCATGTTAGAATGTGATACTGATTCCGATTCACAAAGTAGAAGGTGCAGGTTTAAAAGGGTTACAGAATATTATTATGGAGTCTTTAGATTTGCTTTTCACACCCACTTTTCCTGATGTTGAGTGCGATGTTGGGGCATCATTGCAGGTGGGGTTCCTGAGCGATAACCGGAGGATGAATGTGGCTGTGACTCGGGCACGCAGGCAGTGCTGCATTGTCTGCAACGTGGAAACAGTGGGAAAAGATCGATTTTTGAAGCGCTTGGTAGACCACTTTGAAGCCAATGGCGAATACCTTAGTGCTATGGAATATCTTTGAAATCAGGCTGCTTGCTTGGGCCTATTTTACCAACAGCTTTAGTAGAGGAATGGAATCATTCAGTAGAGGGTGCATTTGATGCATAGGCCTTCTTACAGACACTGGATTTGAGACCGTTCTTGTGAGTGCACGTTGTTGGCCCTGGAGGGGGAGAGGGCGAGGGCCTTGCATGGACAAATGCTACACGTACACAGAATGTGCAAAAGTTTGCGTATTGCTATGCTTTTGTAACCAATGATAAAATCACTACCACTGGGTATTGATAATTTGCAGTACGGTATCAGTCAAAGACTAGTTTAGAAAGTGATCTTGCTAGAAGCTTGTGGACAAATTTAGTTATTTTCCAAAACTACCATAAGGTATGCGCACCTATATTACAACTGAGTTGAGCAGGGTTACTTACTATTATTCATTTTTTATTTTTTTATTGGATCTTATTGGCAACTCAAAGAGGATTACATGCATTATTTGGACACTGTATGAAAGAATTATGAAGTTTCAAAGTCATACATTGGTTGGATCAGCTATTGCATTAAGGTAGGAGGCTCTTAAACTGACCATCTAAGGGATAATGGACCTTTGCAGGAAAATCAGTAGAGTGTAGCATTTTTCACATATTTTTGGTAGAAAGAGAAAAGGGAAATAAGGTAGGAGGCTCTAAAAGCAAGCATCTGAGGGCTGGGCTGCCTTTTTCATGTGGTTTCTTGGATGGGATTATTTTTTGCTCATTTCCCAAACAAAGAGAAATAGATTTTGATTGTAACACAAGTTGTTTTGTATTTTTTGAAGCATTTTTGAATTACTTATGAATTTTCAAACAAGATGTGTTATAGGTCCCTATTTATGACCCTAGGTCTTCCATAAACCATTCACTTGCAACTTCTAGAGAGGAATGGGGAAAGCAAGACAACAATTGGCTCTTGCAATAAACAATAGTTTTTTTTTATTGATCCATTCAATGACTATAGAAGGTCCATTTGAAGACCACCTCATGTCGATTCCAGGTGAATCTATATGGTGGTTTTAAATGACCCTTCAGAATTTGAGCCTCCCACCTTAGTTCATTGACAATTTAACCCCTAATTGCACAAGGCCTTTTTTTTGCCAGAAAACACTCAAAACTGCCATATCTATAATACCACATTTAACTACTTTTGGACTTTTGAAAGTCCAGAATTAACAGCGGGAGATAATGATCTAGAGATCTCTAGATGCATCAGGAGATCTATACAAAACATTGAGAGATCTATACAAACATCAAGAGATATAAACAAACATCGAGGGATCTATACAAACATCAAGAGATATAAATAAACATCTAGAGATAGTCATCTGAAGATCTTAAGTGCATTGTCCAGAATTCCCTAAACAATCCAGAAATAGTTAAATGTGGCATTATAGCAAAGAGTAGAAAAAATTGAAAATTGTTTTATTTTTACATCTAACCGTAGGATCTTACACCTAACTAGTATGAGAGTGTGTGAAAAAAATTCAAAATTTTTGACTGCACAGATTGCAAGATATCTACGTTTAAAGTGAAAAAAACAAGTTTTTTAGCACATTGCAGGACTAGATTTTTTTACTTTTAACATTTTTAACGTAAAATTTTTCTACTAAACTATTTTGAGCTTTAAATATTTATAGTGGAGAATTGAGTTGAGAGTCTAGGAAAAAAAAATTCAAAAAAACTTAATTATCATTCTTAAAAAAATTGTTAAATTGAAGTAGGTACGAGATAGAAGGAAAATCTAAAATATTAATATATTTTAGATGGAATTAAAATGCATTAATCCCAATGGTGAGATTGTTCTAGCAAGTAAATCAGACCATTTTTAAAAAAAATTGAAAAATTGAAAAAATTGCATTCAAAAATGAATCCTACAAGTTATTTTTTTCAAGAAGATGCTCTAACTGCCCGAAAAACAAGAATGTCCATAACTTTCTCATAACAAATCCAATTGAAATGAATCAAAGCTTTCTGGATAGACAAAAATATAATCTACAAAAACAAAATATTAAACAAAATATTAAAATTTTTGTCCATTTTTTTTTTGCTGCCCGGGTTGCCTCCCGTCCCCTATTTTGAGCTTATTTGGTCATAACTTTTGTTCCCGGGCACTGATTGTGAAAAAAATTATGTTCCCACAAAGCTTATCAGTTTTTCTATCTCCAAAAAATGTTTCAAAAAATCACAACAAAATTTCAGCCCGTAGGTACCTGCCCAAAAACGCATTTGTCCCCCGAAGGGACAACAGTTCTTTAGGAGTTAAATTGTAATTTTCTGACTTAGAATGAATGAATTATGAATTTTCAAAGTGAAAGGTGCATAGGTAGCTATTGGTGCTCATAGACTTGACCAATCTTAATCAAAATTAGCCTCTTAATGGAGCACTTCAAACTTAGGAAGTTTCTATAATTTTGGCTCTCAGAGAATGATCCACATCATGCTTTCATTTATTTTAGTCTTACATGAATGTGTATTTTACTCAAAGGGATTTAAAAATACAATTAAAAAGTAAAAAACTCATTGAAAGAACTGTGATCCGTTTTTGAAACTCTCTACACCATTCATGACAATCTATTGGGTGACTATAATTGCCCCTTTAACATTCGAGACTCCCACCTTAATCAAAGTTCATTTGTAAAATTTGAAACCAAAAATTGAGAAGTCTCTAAAATTGATTGTAGATTGGGGGTTAGTAAAATTTACAAGAATTCTTTCCTGAGTACATTTTTGCCTTATTACATTTTTGCTTGAGGAATTGGGACCTTGATTTCTATAATCAAATTCAATAAAACATGTATAGGCAAGCAATCAAGCAATCACTTGGGATGCCCTGGTACTGGTGGAAACCTCCTTCAAGCTTCTCACAATTAGAGTAATAATGTAATGTATTTTCATCCACCTTGCCTTAAAATTGGTGAAAATCACCCCTCAAGCTCTAATAATTAGATTGATACAATGGTCTTTAATCCCTAAAGGACCAAGCTACATTTTGTGGTTAGCTCACTACAAATGAGATTTAATTTTTTCTTTGAAGTTTTCATACATCAAGTGGTTGAAAAGTAGCTTTAAGGCCCAACAATTTTCATAACTTTTGACTACATGGTTAAAAAGTTAATGTATGATATGTAGTTTTTTTCTAAACTGGGTAGTCTGGGCAGATTTTAAAAATTGCTTTCTTTATGAACAAAAATTTGAAATTGATTTTTTAGATTTATATATACATGGGAAGCTTTGAATCATTCCATTCTTATTAATGAGATGAAAATTATGAGCAATTTTAGTTTGCGGGCAGTTATAGAATTTCTATTCTAAACAAACTTTGAAGTCTCTTATTTAAAACAATTTTCAACATTTTTTGAAAAAAATAAAATCATAGAATACAGATTATTTGTCACAACATTAAAACCACTGGATTAGCATTTTTCAATTCTATAACTAAATTCTTAACAATTTAGTATTTTAAACCATTGTCTACTTCTTTGTACTTATTATTTTTTTCAAGCATCAATTTGAAATTTTGTTTTTTGAAATTTTATATGTGTTCACAATTTATTTTTTCAACCTATTATAAAACCTAAACAACTAACAACAAGTAGCAAAAAGGGGCCCCCAAAACACCGTCAAGGTAACTTGGCTTAAAATGCCAAGGATTCCAAACTAAGTTGAATTCAACGGACCCAAATACAAAAATGGGGGGGTTGTGAGAAGAAAAAAGGTGCCTTTTTATACTTTCCGGGAGCACCCTTCTCCTCTCTTCCTATCTAACTAATTCTATTTTAATTTGAACTTTTCATCCATATACTAGGACTTACATCTTCCCCTTGGGGTTTGACTTCCTCCCTGATTTACGAAGATTCTTGCCGGCCTTGTCAACCTCTTGTCATATAATTTTCAACATTTGTAAGAAATTTCCAACCCTTGTAAGAACCTCGTCAACCCTTGTAAGAATCTTGTCAACCCTTGTAAGATTCTCGTCAACCCTTGTAAGATTCTTGTCATGTCCCTTATAGATTCTTGTTGACCTTGAAGCTAGATTCTTTCCTTAGGTTCTTCCACTTAGTTGACTTCTTGATTTCAAGAGATTTTCCACCTATACCTAGTTTTGTACTTCCTAAGTTTCTACATTCTATGATGATCCAAATCCTAACTTTTGGAGATTAGCTTCAAATCGCAAATAGATTGCGCCGTTAGCTTCAAAAGGCCATTTTTAATCTTCCATAGAATCTCCACTCCTTTCTCCTACGCCAAAAACCTCTCAAATCTTAGTGCCAACTGGGATCCTAAAAAGGGTAAAACCCAGTTTGTGGAGGTTGCCTTTTATAGAAAAAGAAATTTGCCCATGGTCTCTCAAGGTGAGGGGAACTCAAGGGATGAGAAAAGATCAATCATGGGCCTCATTCTGACTTCGTATACTCTCGGAATGCCGGTCAACTCCCGCCGTCATCTTTAATTCCATTAATTGTTGAAGAATCTCGTTGATTCGGGTACCTCTGGCTATTGGAATGTCTTGAAACATGTCAAAGCGTGTTATTTTCATAAAAGAAGCTACTCTAATTTTTAGTGGTATTTTACCGCCACCTGGAAATTTCCACAAATTTTCCTTCCCGGTCTTTGGCGGTTGACCACCTGGACAAGCATCTTCTGACTATCAGAAAATTCTAGGATTTTTTATGGGACCTCCATGAAACTTCACAGAGTAGGTGCAAGCTCTCTTTGGGTTTGGCACCTCGGTCAAGGGAGGATTAAAATCCCACCTCCTTGTTTTAAATTTGGTGGATCGGGGAATCTTTCACAAGTGGGAGAATCCGGATGAATCAACTCCGCCCCCGGTCCCCTAGCTTGCTCTGATCCTAGATCATCCATCCTTGGTGGTAGATTCTTTCTACCGGTCTGCTTTGCGGTGGTAACTCCTATAAGCCATGGTTGGAGGGATTCCTATGTTTCATCATTGTAATGGGAAAACTAACTTCCTCAATCTACGGATCCGGCAAGGAGCCTCTAACCGTGAATAGTTGTTATTCCAAGAAGGTTTAGGCTAACTAGGGTGGTTTTGCCCAAACCGCCTAACTTCCCACTAACTCTAGTTTCTAATCTATGTACAAGCGGGTAACTGACACATTCTAGACCTAAAACTCTATTCTAGACCAAATACTATATTGGCATGTGACTTGGCTATTTTGGTTCTGCACTCTTTTGGAGGGCTTTTTACCTATAATTATAACTTAAATTGCGAAATTTGAGAAAAAAGAAGTCTATGAGTCCCAAGTGACAAATTGGAAGCTTATAGGGGGGGCTGACGTTAACCCCTAAAGGACCCTTGTCCCCTTGGGGGACAAAATGAATTGTGGGTAATTAGGCTCTTTGACCAATTGTCATGCATTTTTTGGGACAGAGAGAGAGTTCTCTAAAAGCAATGTGGTGATCTAATATTTTTTGCAATTGACTTCACGGTTCAAAATTATGACAATTCTCCCAAAATTTTCATGTTAGAGGGCAGCTTGGGCAAGGCAGCTGGCCTTGACTCTACCAAGGTCAGTTGCTGTGAGCTAGGAGAGGGGAGGGGGTTGAAGAAGGGGTGGGGTGGAGAGAGAGCAGGCCGGCTGCTCACTTCACTAGAAGAAACCCGTTTTTTTTTATCCTTGGATTCTGCATGCTGATGTCTTGTATGATGTCAAGAAACATCAACGTGGACGTCCAAAATTTTGCGTTGCCTGAGATGTGCCAAAAACATCAAAAATCTTGCCTGACATCCAAGTATTTTCAACTAGACATCCAAAAAAAACATTGGTCAACGGGGTCCTCAAAGGCTACCATGTGGCTGCAATCTAAACGCCACGTGGACATGGGCAGCCACGTAGGATTTTTTTCATCCATTCCCGTCTATGATGTGGCATTTGAGGTGGCACGTGACATGGCAGCGGGAAAAGTGACCTGGCATCTAGCAAGGATGATGTGGCATGCCACGTCAGTATTGTTTTCTGCTGTCTAAGAATTTTAATATTGTCTTTGAAGACATCAAGTTAGACATCTACACGTTTTCTGAGATGTCAACTCAGACATCTAGACGTTTTTATAGATGTATTTTGGGACGTCACCTTAGATGTCCAGATATCTTGTGACATCAATGTAGACGTCTACTTTTCATCATAAATATCCTTGGCAATGTTTAATGTGATTTAGGAAAACAAAATGATGTCACGTTAGACATTCATGTGATTAAATGCACTATTTGGCATGATGTTAATATGGACAGTCTCATATCTCTTACATGACATTCACATGCATTTCATAATGTTCAATACAACATGCCATACACAGTACACCATACACCATATAAAATATGCCGTACAAAATACACCATACTTGGCAATTATATCACATGGCTTTAAAAGCCACTTAATGTGAGTATATAGAGGGGAGAAGACGGGCTCTTTATACAAGTGGAGTGGTAGGAGGGAAGACAAACCATATGGGATATATAAAATGCAAGAATTACGTTTCTATGAGGATAGCACATAGACGTCAAGTTGGATGTCATGAGGACAAAGTGGGTTGTCCACTTCCATGTCTTGTAGAAGAATATTAGTGTCTTCTAGACATTCATTGAAGGACAAAGATAGTGGTGCCTGATGCTAAGTGTGACATGTGTTTGATATCATTGCCATGTGTAGAGTTACTTATGTCATTCAATGTATGCATCATTTCCACAATTGCCCAAGATATTGCCGTATCTAGAATTTTCTCACTAGCAATGCAAATACAGTTCATTGCACTATTTCACTCCAAAGAAATTGAAATCATGCTAGATGTGGTTCAGCTGTGGAATAAGTGAACGACAAAGAATTTGATGGCTTGCAACTACCAGCGCAAGAGACAGACCCTCTTCAACGTCCCTGGGGCAATGTTGACAACTTCAGAGACATACTAGGTGACAATGTTGTGTCAGAGGATGAAGGTTAGCGCCTGCCAATCCTATATGTTTCAGTGGGGCTACATGCAGACGTCTGGGCGGATGTCAATAAGATAGAATGTCTGCCAAGACGTACCAATGTACTAAGTTCAACAGTCATCAAAGGGGGAGGGTATCATGAAGGCAATTGTACCCACCACTGTCACCTAAGACGTGTTTGGCACGTTGATGCCATGTTGAAGATCACTTATACAAAATGCAGGCATGATTTTTGAATGGACATATAGATTGCCTTGTCTTGTATGTGAATAGTAGTATTCAAAAATCCGTACGTTTATCACATTCTTTATCCAATGAGAGTAGTCTATCTACTTTGTTCAAACCTTTTGTCCTTTGCCGTATGCATGTGCCATTCCACATTCATATTTGTTGTCCAAAATCAACCGAGATGATGTCTTGTGCTAAGAAACTAGAAGTAAAGAGTACCGACTATGTACGTCTGTGCTATTCATTGACGTGTATGGAATACACTGAATGAGGAAGTAGTGGACATTGATGTCGTCGAAAGAATGGCTCTTAGTCATGTCCTAAGCAACAGGACATGGAAGAAGACACCGTCCTTTGCTGGTTCCAAATACCAAAACTCCCACAGAATCAAATAGAACGCAAAAGGTACCACATCATTCATAATGGAATGCAATAGTGCGAGATCTTCATTGAAATTGCGTCTTCCAAAACGTTCAAACATCTCCATTGATGTCTCCTTAGACGTTGAGACTCCTGTGACTATGTCTCATTTCACGTGGTGACGTCTATAGTGACATTATAGAAGATATTCTACTGTCTTATACAATGTCTATGACAACGTCTCTACGTCTACGTAGACATTTCCAAAATAAGCGTAGAAAATGATTAGAAACAGGCCCCTCTATTGACGTGGCATGCCACGTTAGCAAAATTTGATGCCACATTAGTCAATTTCCAGGTGGCATGCCACGTCATCAACCACATCATCATTTTTTTTTAAAGTTTGCCCGGTGGCTGTCCGTACCCCTTTTTTTTAACCTTGGTCAGCTTTTTACCCAAGACCAAAGTAATTTTTTTAAACTTAGCCAATGTGAAAATTGGTCAACGAAGCTCACGTGGCAATTAATGTTTTTTTGGATGCCCCTGAGGACATCACCGTGTTCTCAGCCATGTCATCAAAAAAATTGGCATCTATGGTAACACCCACTTGTTTTCAATGTAATTTATCGGCGTCATCTAAAACATCTACAGAAATCTCCCTGAAATCATGCCCTGCATCTCAAACATTTTAATGTCTCCACGGACATAGTATGTTTGGCCTTGGACATCGCATGTTTTTGCTCTGACATAAAAAAAAAACAGGGTTCTTCTAGTGCTTAAAAGTCCTTATAGTCAATTGACGGTCGGAGGCAGCACTATAACAAAACTTGGTGAAAAAAAACCGCGCAAAGATTCGACTACGGTTTTTTTATCCACGCTTTTGTGCGCGTGGATAAAAAAACCGTAGTCAAATCTCTGCGCGGTTTTTTTTTACCAAGTTTTGTTATAGTGCAGGGTCCGCCTCCCAGTCAAGGCGCTTCTACCAGCGCCAACAGGGTCGCCTAGCAAGCCACAAATCTTTGCTAGCGTCGGAGAAGCAGCAGGCAAGAGGGCCACTCTAGAACTTCATATCTATTGTATTTGGATATTTTTAAAATTAATTGCTATAGATAATTTGCTACAAATTAAATGGATATGAAAGGGGATTTAAAGAGGGATTTGCTATTACCTTGTGGCAATTATAAATGACATGAAAATGGTTGTGGCAATAGCAAAGGGCAT
Organism: Pseudisothecium myosuroides; assembly: GCA_951799445.1. Classification (NCBI taxonomy): domain Eukaryota; kingdom Viridiplantae; phylum Streptophyta; class Bryopsida; order Hypnales; family Lembophyllaceae; genus Pseudisothecium; species Pseudisothecium myosuroides. The sequence continues at coordinate 3,674,488 of OX637288.1, read as the reverse complement.
ACTAGTCCAAATTGTATGAAATTTTGAATTAATGTTTAGAAAGATACTTTCTACTTTATCCAATTGTTTAGAGCTACAAAAAAGAAAAATTTGTAGGGGCTAGTCCAAATAGGGGTCCTTAAAAATTCATTAATTGAGTATGATTTCATCTATTTGAACTTTTTTTCATCTACATTGATGAGTAAATAATTCTTGAAATTTCTAGAAGCCATAGCTTAGAATTTTTGAAAACTTTAAACATTTCTATTTTCATTAATTATAAATAATATCTGTTGAAACCAATCTCAAAATAGGATAGTATGTAATACATGATGACAAGAATTACATGTTAGGATAAAAATTGCAATATGTGCGACTAGAAGAAAGTCCTTCATATTGTCAAATCATAGACTATTAGATGACTTCCTATGTTTTACAATGGAATTAACCATTAAAGGACCAAGGCCTTTTTCCTGCCAAAAAACACTCAAAATTGTCATATCTATAGCAAAGAGTAAAAAAAAATTTAATTTTTTTTTCATATATAACCGTAGGATCTTACACCTATCTAGTATGAGAGTGTGTGAAAAAAAATTCAGAATTTTTGACCGCACAGATTGCAAGATATCTGCGTTTAAAGTGAAAAAAACAAGTTTTTTAGCACATTGTGGGACTAGATTTTTTGACTTTGAACATTTTTAACTTAAAATTTTTGCACTACAGAGTTTTGAGCTTTAAATCTTTATAGTGGAGAATTGAGTTGAGAGTCTAGGAAAAAAAATTCAAAAATACTTAATTATCATTCTTAAGAAAATTGTTAAGTAGAAGTAGGTACGAGATAGAAGGAAAATCTAAAATATTTATATATTTTAGATGGAATTAAAATGCACTAATCCCAATGGTGAGATTGTTCTAACAAATAAACTAAACCATGCAAAAAAAAAATTGAAAAATATGAAAAATTGCATTTAGAAATGAATCCTACAAGTTATTTTTTTCAAGAAGATGCTCTAACTGCCCGAAAAACAAGAATGTCCATAACTTTCTCATAACATATCCAAATGAAATGAATCAAAGCTTTCCAGATAGAAAAAAATATAATCTATGAGGAAAAAAATATTTTTAAAAAAAATTCAAATTTTTGTCCAATTTTTTTTTGCTGCCCGGGCTGCCCGCCGTCCCCTGTTTTGAGCTTATTTGGTCATAACTTTTGTTCCCGGGCACTGATTGTGAAAAAAATTATATTCTCACAAATCTTATCAGTTTTTCTATCTCCAAAAAAAATTTCAAAAAATCACGACAAAATTTCAGCCCATAGGTACCTACCCAAAAACGCATTTGTCCCCCGAACGGACAACGGTCCTTTAGGAGTTAAGTAGGTTTGATGCATCTATAAGATGGCAAAGCCAATAACACATGCAAGCAAAGTCCTATCCCCTAACATCAACGAGTAAATGATAAAAGCAATTTATGTACAAAATAGTGCTACCAAAAGCATTCCTTGTTATAGTTTAGTGAAATGCATGATAATTATATTCTAACTTCTATAATTGCACAAAACATTTCATGTGCAAGGAATAAAAGCAAATCTATGCACAAAATGATTAATATAAAAAACATCTATATAGATATGAAGCTTTGGGACAAAATAAATTACCATTTGAGATGAATCCAAATAGCAGATCCTCATTATTGCAAGCTTTCTTCTTCTTCTCATCTCTTCATTAACTTAAGTTGAACCCAGTACAAAGATCATGAAGCACTAAGTGATTAAGTTTGGATGGACTTGAATGCTCAAAATTTAGCCCAAATTTGCATAAAAGACAAAAGATTTTCTGGAATTCTTGAAAATATGCAACATTTGTTAGAAGAAAATCAAAGCTATTGGTCAAGAAAATCTTAGATATAGTTTCATATAAAGTAGAAGAGGCAAGTTTCTGACTTCCCAAAAACTAATTTTTACATTGGATGAATGCACTAAAAATGACAATTTTGAGTGGTTTTTGAAAAAAAAAATTGGCATTGACATATCCAAAATTCCAAATCCATATGCTAGTATACTTGTCAATGGTGCTAGTATGTGAGCCCAAGAATGCGAGCTTGTGAGCATTGAGCCTACAATATAGGTATCTATAATATAGATACCACACACTATATAAGGTGTATGTATCATGAACACCTATAATATGGATATTTGTAACATATATACCATGTAATTATAGACGGTTTCTATAGTATATACACCTATAACATAGGTGTGTAGTATTCTAGGCTCATGGGCTCACATTCCTATGCTCACATAATAGCAACCCTTGTATACTTGTTTAGAATTTCTACAACTTTAAAGAATGTCATCAACTATTTTTTGAATCAAGAAACAAAAATTGCGGAAGATTTGCTCAAGTGTGATTAATGTGACTAATGCTCTTGTAAGGCATTAGTCAATATTCACATTAGTCACAGTTGTACTAAAAATTCCACTATTCTTGAATGGAGGGGTAAAATTTTCTTAGAATTTGTATATATTTTATATACTATATAAGACATGCAAGAAAAAATTTGTGAGAGCATTGGTCACTTTTATATTTTTTTCAATTTTTGGATTATTTTAGCTCCTAAAACTCAACTAAATAAAAATTAGCATTGAAATGTTCAATTCCATATCCTAATACGCTTGTTTAGGATTTCTACAAATTTAGAGAATGTTATGGACAATTTTTTGAATCAAGAAACAAGAATTGTGGAAGATTGGATCTAATTTGATTGATGCCCCATATGGAGAATTTTTTTGTTTTCATTCCTTGCCAAAATACGTTTTTGGACAATATATGAATAAGCTAGAGAGCAAAGATGCATTATGTGGATGTAATCGGAAAAAAACAAATATTTTGAAGACAATTGTGGTTTGTGTTATTGAGGTGCAAAGATACATTATGCATAAATCAATTGTGGTTTGTATTATTTAGGTTCAAAGATGTTAATCAATAAAATAATTAGTTTTTTTTATCCTTTTTAGAATTATTTTTGAAATGCCTTATGCATAAACCAAAATTATTTATTCACTTGAATTATTGAATTTTTATTTACTTGCATGATTATTATGTATTTACTTGTATGATTATTATGTATTTACTTGTATGATTATTATGTATTTACTTGTATGATTATTATGTATTTGTTTTCTTCATTTGTAATTAGAAAGAGGTGCTTTGTTTGTATTTTAGAAAATAATTAGTATGTTGAGGCACTGATGCCAAATGATGGGATGATGGCAGGGTTCAGTGTCAATCAAGGTGACCCCTCTCCCACTCCCCCCATTTAGATTCAATTTTATCCGTTCGGAACTGCTCCACATACTTGGTCATATGTCGGATCTCCATCATAGTTACCACTGTCTACGCTGTTTCTCGGCAGCAAAAGTAACGTCCAACTGTATAGCTTCCAGAGGTAGGAGAACGTTGTTTCGGGCGAAATTTGGAATGGACTCCGTTGACCTTCCACAATTGCGCAAGTGTTGAGAGGTACTTTGCCAACAACATCCCGGGGCCATTCTTATGGAGTTGCCGTTTCAGATTGCGTGCCACCAAAGAATTTTGTTGTTAGTAGTTGTACTTGTTCTTGATTTCTTGTTTTACTCTTGTGCTTGCAGAGGGTAGCATTAGAGAGAATTTGGGCCCTCTAAAGGGCCGCGAGTTCCCATAAGTTCTCCACAAGTTTTGAATAGTTCCTGACTGCTGAAACTGCGCCACCGCAGCAGGGTGACATGGCCAGAACTCAGCCACATCAGATTTTTTTATTTAAAAAAAAAAAAATCTTAAAATGAAATTTGGTAAAAAAAATTTTTTTTTTTATATATTTTTCGGACAGCCCATACCACTATTCACAGCATGGGGACAGATTGGGGAACGGGCCTGAAACGGCCCTTTCTTGGCCCCAAATCCCTTCTAATAGGACGACTAGTAACGGAATAGAAGTATTGCAGCCGGAGTCTCAATCTTTGGGTGTGCGTACTTTTAGACCTATGAGTTTATTTGCCCTCAAAGGTAGGTATTGTGAGACATCAAAAATCTTTCAATGGTGCTAAGGTTTTTTTTTCAACTCTGATCTATATCCTTTGTTCTGTAAAATTGTTTGAGGATGCTTAAAGCACTTATTCTTATGTAGTTGAGGAACTATTGGTACTGGTTTTGGTAAGATTCTATGACTCAAATTTTAACCGAGTATAAATTGGTCCTGCTGAAAGTTGATTGTCTAGTCTATGTAGCATCCTTTTGTAACTAGTTGCTGACCAGAAATTCCGATGATGCAGCTAAATAGAAACCAAGAAACCATTGCTATTTATGAAAGCAATGTGAGTAAGAACAAGGGTGAACTGAACCAGCCTTGGTATAAAGATGGTTAGGCAAACCAGCCAACCTCCTTTACATACTGACAGAGTTGGCCCGACCTTCTGATGTCTCTAATCACTATAAGAAATCCGCGTTTCAGGTGACATTAGCTTAATTTTAGTAGACGGATTTTAGCGGACATTTGAGAAAACAACTTATGTTTTTATGTCAATAATAACGTCCAATGTAACATCTAGATGTTATTATTGACATAAAAACATAAATTGTTTTTTCGGACGTCCGCTAAAATGTCTCTTAATTAAAATTAAACTAACATCACCTAAGACGCGGGTTTCTTATAATGGATGTGGCCTCTTTGTGATTACGCATCAGTTGATAGCATGTCCTGTTGATCAAAGTACATGCCAGAGTAAACATTTTTGCCTGAGTACATTTTTTGTCTTTTTTTATATTTGAAAATTGAAAATGTTAGTTTTGAATTGGGGTTTTGAAGATTCTTGTTTGTTATTTTGAGGTCATTATTGAATGGCGGTTTTTTAATTGGAAAAGTAATTGTGAGATGGAACATTCTTGTTTTCTTTGAAGTTTATAGAATGTTTTGAAGGATGAATTTGAACATCTATGTTGTGCAAATGTTTGAAAAGTAACAAATCTACAAACAGTTAATAGATGTGTGAAACAAAAAAATCTTATGTGCATACTAAACATTCATTCATTGTTAAAAATATGAATGTCTAGAGCTTGTTGGGATAAAACTTCATCAATGATGAACACTGAAACTTCAATGCTTAATTTGAACATCCCATTTTTATCATATTGATAATAATTTTTTATATTATATTTTATTATAAAATAAAATAAGGACTACAAAAAAAATATTAAACCCTATAGGACTGAAGGGCCTATTTTGGAGTCGTTTGCAAAATTGGAAGGCATGGCAATTTAATGTTTTTGTCTTTTTCCATAGATTTCTTTTCAATAGATAAGCTCCTAATGTTCTAAATGAATCAATGATATAAATATTTGGAGGAGTTACTATTATCTATATGGAGTATATTTTTTTTGAAAATTAAATGATATCACACTACTTTGATTCAAGCACTTGTAGGTCAATCCCTAAATACTTGATCAAAGATAGTAAAATAATTTTAAAAATCATTATTAAAAATAGTAACCATCCAAGATATCTATATCATTGGATCATGTAGAGAATTTATGTATCATTCTATTTTGAAGCTTTTTCAATGAATAATAATTGGATGCAGTGCAATTTTCAAAACATTCATCATCCAAGGGATGGATGATAGAGCAATTAGGGTTGATTTTTGCATACAAAAAAGGAGAAGAAAGCATAGGCTAACCAAATAAAGGAGAAGAAAGAATATAACATCTATTTATAAGAAACTAGGATCAATTTTAGGTATATTAATTTAAAAATTAAAAAAATCATAGTTTATTCATTAAGTTTTCATTTTAAGAGAATTATTGAAAGTAACAACAAACAAAAGTGAAAACAAAAGGATTGTTTTCGTAAAATTGACTCCTTGACCTTGATATTTTCATCACTTGAATTACCACCATAACATTGTTTACTAATGAGTTAGGGGGCCCTTTTGCAACCTTGAAAAAGAGACCCCTACAATGAACAAAATTGTCTTGTATGATTCTTCATCCAATCCCAATCCTTGAATAATTAATTCATAAGTCCCTATTAATATCTAGCAAAGCATAATACTTTCCTAGTATGGGAAGGACCATTGCTTGATTATACAATGTTATGACCTTGCCTATGATAATCCAAGGTCCTAAATCTGAAATGTAAGTGTCTAGCAAAGGCAAAAATAACTACGGAGATAGTATTCATTCATCCAAGAAGCTTCACTCATCCCAAAAGTTCATGTGCACTCACACACATGCTTGTCATTGTCTTCAACTTGTAGGAGCATTCTTTTGGTAGCATTGGATTTTTTTTAATAGTAGAGTTCTATATGTCCTACCATGAATGGAGGATATTTCAAGGGAATCAAGTGCATTGGCTAAAATCCTCTGATAAGACTTGAAATCTGGCTTCAACTTGACAAAAAAAATATTGCAATACTTCATAGCAATCCTTTTGCCCACTGACAATAAGATCCACCAAAAAGTTTTACAACTCATCGGTAATAAAAACAACCATATTCGAACTTTTACTCTTTCAATTTTTAATTAGATATTGATATCTTTCATGAAATTTTACAAATTCCAAATCAAAATTCCAAGTAAGACTCTTCAAAAGTCATATATAAGATTAGTATACCTTATTATGATCCCTTTTTAAAATCAAATTCTACACTTTTTGCCTAAAATGTATAACCTCTATTTATGAGAATCTAGATTCGATTATAGATACACCTGTTTTTAGCAAATTGAGAAATCATTCATATTTTATTCCTACAGAGTAACAAAAATGCATTAAAAAAAATCTAGAATCTTCTTTTGACTTTCATTAAAACCCACCAAAAAAATTAGATAATTTAATTATAGGAACTTGCTTATTCGAACCCATATAGGAGTATTTATCTTAAGCTTTTGAAAATGATATGCAAAATCAATCCACAAATTTTTGTCAGAAGTCATTTGCAGTGCATGTTTGTCTAAAGTTGATTTTAACTATAATTACCTATTTTTCATTACTTTAAAAAGTCCAATAATTTCTTTGAAGAGTGTTACAAAATTGCATAAGAAGGTAATCTAAAAGCCTCTTTTAACTTCCAACGAGACCCTTTTGAAAAAAATTAGGCAGTTCCAAATAGGAGGAACAATGCTCAATTACTTACTATTCAGATGGGTAGTTCCCTTTGAGCAATCGAATTCCCTAAATCCATCCACAAGTTTTCATCCGAGTTCGATGAGAGAGTACGTTCATCCCTCCCGGATGAAGGTTGCGAGAGTCCTTCGGATGTACAGTAGAATTGCGCCTCCGGGGAGCCACACCTTCTGCCATGCCGGACACAGTTGCGAGATTCTGATTTTCGGGCCATGATTTATTGCGGAATTCAATTAAGTTAGGGTTGGGTTTGCGTAATTGTATCTCTGAATCTCGGATTCCATTCTTAACAATCGGCATCGTAAGTGAACTGTGCATCACGAAGATCCGTTTGTTCTGTGGATTCCGCTTCGTTGATTGCGTTGCTCTGCTTTTCCAGTCTTTCTTTGACTGTTTCGGGGGTTGATCGAGAGCGCACTCAAGTGGAGGAATTATTGTTTTTGACGAGCCTTTCTTCTCCTCAGAGTGAATTTGGTGGAACGCGTCTGCTGAAGTGGATTTGGGGGAGCTGGATTTGCTTGAATTGAAGACTACGTTCCGCAGGTGAGTGCTTCTCGTTCTTGAGACTCCTGGCTCGTTGGTTTGGAGTCAGTTTAGTTTGCATTTGAGCTTGTTAGTGGACAGGAATAATCCAAATTAGTTTTGAGTATGAGGAGTTTTGTCGGAGTACCCAGTCTTCTTTCATGGCACGGTCGAGGCTACGTGAAAATGCACGTGATGAGTTTAGGGACACCCAATCTCTTAGATTTTTATGAGCAAAATGAACGAAGATTTCAATGCGTCAAAGTATGTTTCATTTGCGTTCTGCATGCAAAAGTTATGAAGGTTCAAATTTTTTTGGGTAGCTGATCTAAAGCGACACGAACATATGTTTAGGTGTCGCACGTCTTCCTAGTCGATATGTACCAAATTTCTTAGCTTTTAGGGTGGCAGTTCTTTGTCAGTGCAATTCTGGTGTCCCTACCGTATGTGGGGTTCTGGAACAATTGTTTGTGAGTGCGTTTACGGGTGTCCCTTAGTTCCTACCGTAGAAGTATTTGGGTTGCAGTAGTCATGAAGGAGGTCACAAACCTTTCCACGCTTGTTGAACTCCTTATTACACTTGAATGCAATTTCTTGTGACACTACAGAGTGTGATAGTTGAGTTTTGAAAAGGGTACGTCCGTCCGTTCTTGAGGAAGGAGGATGTGATATTAAAGAGGTGTGACCGTAGTATGAGAATGTTCGTGTTAGGGTGGTGTTTCTTTCTTCTATCGGACCAAGTCTGTCGGTTTTAGGTTTCAAGGTGGCCATGTCCTGGAGTTTTCTTGACGTCGTAAGCTTTTCTTCGCTTAATGTATTTCTTACCTTGAAATCATTATAAACTAGTTTCCTCGAGGTATCATGATTCGTCTTTTTGGAATTCAAATCAAGTGGGCAGTGTGTCTCACTAAACGAGCTTGTCTGAGTAAGTCTTGGCACCTTGCATTCATGTACATAGGTGGTGAAGGTAATGAGGGGAAAGCATGGGTTGAGGGAGAGAGATTAATTCACAAGGCAAATATGAAGCAAGGGTGGCCTGCGTTGCTGGTCTTTGCCGTATCAGTGTGGAGGCAATTGCAGTTGTGGATCCGCACTTGCATTGCCATTGCCAGCTGCATTGCAGATGCTCTACACGAAGCAGAATTTGGCACACTTCATGTGGGGTGACAGGTATCAATCGGTGACGTTCTACCCTTGAACTCCTTCTCGCATGAGATATTCTGTTCTCTTTCTCTCCAGCTTGTGAGTAGAACTGCACAAAGAATTCTTCCTGTTGTTCATGTGTTCCTGGACATCCAGCAGAAGCTTGGTCTAAAGCCTGGAAAGATACTCTCAAGACAAGAAACAGCAAAAATTCATATGTAGTACCTGGTGCTTTCGCATGAATAGAAAACTGAACAACTTTTCAGCCTCATTAGTTGACAAGGTCAGTCCTGATGTGCTAGCGGGTCTACAGAATCACTTGGTCCTCAACGACATAGTCAATCAATGTGCTTCTTTGAGATCAGCTGAAAGATTCTCTCCAAGTGCTGTCTTGTAAAGTTGTTTTTGATTTAATTTTTGGTGAATCTAGAGAAACCAAATCACTTATATAACGGATTCTCTGTGTTGCAGAAGAGGATCAGGGCGTGAGGAATCCCTGTAAGTAGAGACTTGGGTGCAGCCATGGCAGGCGTACCAAGGGATGGAGAGTCGGTCTGTGGTGCCTACGACGCAATTGTTGTAGGTGCGGGAATAATGGGAAGTTGCACAGCCTACCAAATAGCTAAGCGCGGGAAATCGGTTCTTCTACTTGAGCAGTTTGATTTTCTTCATCACAGAGGGTCGTCACATGGCGAGTCGCGGACGATCCGGGTAACATATCCAGAGCTTTATTACACGAGAATGATGAAGGAAGCTTACAAACTCTGGGAGGAAGCGGAGAGCGAAGTTGGATACATGGTATCCCATAGAACTGGGCAACTTGACTTTGGTCCGCCTGACAGTGAAAGCTTGGTTTCGGTCGTCTCCAACCTCGCAAAAGATAATATTGACCACGAGGTACTAAGTCATCAGGAATGTAAGGATCGGTTCTCATCCTTGAAGCTTCCTGACGATTATCTCATAGTGTACACTAAACAGGGAGGAATTCTCCGGGCATCTAAGGCTGTAGCCATGTTTCAATCCCTTGCTCTTAAACATGGCGCCACGTTGAGGGACAGGGCCAAGCTTGTGCGATTATCAACTCAGTGGAAACTCTCCGACGGTTCAGACGGAGTGCTTGTTGCTACCAACCGAGGTGCTGCTCTGGGAAGGACTTGCATACTAGCAGCTGGCGCATGGACTCCTCAGATTGTTAGGGAGCTCTCAGGGATAGAGCTCCCTATTGAGCCGTTGCACACTTCACTCGCTTACTGGGAAGTGAAGAACGATATCTTAGCGGCTTCCAAAGGCTTCCCAGTTTTTGCAGATTATGGCAAGCCATACATTTACGGTACTTCTTCAATGGAGTATCCAGGTCTAATCAAAGTGTCGGTACATAGTGGGACCCCTTGTGACCCCAACAAGCGCACAGTGGCTGCAGACATGGAGCATCTGAGAGCGGAAGTCAGTCCATGGCTTGCCAGTCGTTTTGGCGGAATTGTGAAATCGGAAGCTCCTGTCATGGCACAAGGGTGTATATATTCCATGACTCCTGACGAGGATTTCATTCTGGACTTCGTTCCAGGGAAAGGAGAGCTGGCTGAAAACGGTGAACTTCACAGAGAACAGAGAGTGCTAGTGGCGGCAGGATTTTCAGGGCACGGGTTTAAGATGGGACCGTTAGTGGGACGAATCATGGCGGATCTAGCCCTCAATGGAACAGCTCCAGGTGTGCCTCTGGAACTATTTTCTATCAGGCGTTTTGCTAGGAACCCATTGGGTAACCAGAAGGGAGATTCGCAAGTGAAGCCTGTGGTACTTCGAAGTTCATCTTAGATTGTGGTGCGAGCTCGACCTCTTAAACCTGTAAATATATTTGTCTATGATACCAGATTGAAGTTTTGTAATTTGACAGGCAAAGTTTGCAGTTAGATTCCTTACTGAATTGTAATGAATCAATTGCGCAGTGCAACGCATGCTTACAAAATTATGGGATCGTAATTACTAAGGCTGCTACGGAACTAGAACTATAGAGTGTTTTACATGGGTAGTGCTCTCTTAATTACAGTATGCACTTTGAGCATATCATTGTGAAGAAAATTTAGTTAATTTTCTTTTGAAGCAAAGTGAAATTTTGTTCATCTGAAAATGAATCATTATACGAGGGCCTACGAGATTATCACATCCACAAAGGAGCTTGGAATTTGAGTGGTTCTTTCTGAATGTGTTGGCTTTGCACTAGATATGGATATTATGCATGTGTTTCATATTTATATTGTTAATAGTATTCTTGAAGGGCTAATAGACCACTTTTTTTTGTTCTTAATCCTGCAAGGACGCCGAGACCAAAAAGTGGCTATTGGATTTTTTTCTAGATCACTGAAGAAATGGAGAATGCACCTATTAGGTTTTACAAATCAGATCATTTTTGAGGGGCTACCTTGGTCATAGGGTTGCATTCTTGTAATGTTAACCCTATAACCATGCCACGGACACTAAGTGTCCGATGGATGACAGAGAATTCTTCTATATAGGACAAAAGCGTTACTATTCATTATCAAAATTTTGTTGTGAAAAGGGGAGGTCTTCGATAGTGCTTGGACTTCCAATGAGTGCTTTTCCATTTTTTAAAGCCATTGATTCCCATGGTTTCAGAAAGGATAATTTCCGCAGAGACCAATTTGTCCTTACAGATTTAAGGATATATTTTAAAGACTCCTACAAGTTTTTTCAGTTCTCTTCTAGTTGTTCGGCTTCAAATAAGCCTATATAATCTTTTTTTCTCTCAAGAAATTCAAAAATGTTATATTTCTTGCAATGCTTTTTTCTTTTTGGTACTCATAAAATTTTATGAAAGTTTTTAGTAATACATTTTTGAAATTATTTTGTAGATAGTAGAAATGAAAAAGAATAGTAGATGTAATTGAGACAAACATTTTCAATCAATAATATAATGCACATTTTCAATGGTACAATTTATTACACCATACCCCTTGTATGTCTTTGAAGGGATCCATTTTATATTCTTTGGTTGATATTTTAGTAACTATTTATGGTCAAATATAAAAAACACTTATAGATTAATTGAATATTGTTCAATAATAGATTTTATGTTTGATCAAATAAATAAATAAATTAGCTATAGAAATTGTTAAAAATATGGATCTTTTTATTTCATATTTTAGATTAGTATTGTAGTTGTAGGATAGGGTTGGCAAAAAATAATTCAAAAAATAGATGTTGTAAGTTTAGGGGGATTATTTTTTATTAAGATAATTCTTTTGTATAATAAAATTTATTTTTGGCAAAAAAAATTATTTTTAGCATTTATCAAGCCTTATTTTTTTTTAAATTATTCAGAAAAAGGTGTTGATCATATCCTACATTTATAATGTCCCCTAAGGTTGAATTCAAAGCTTTGCACTTAATTTCAAAAATAGTCACTTTTCAATTGGGTCAACCCCTATCACATGATGAGATTTACATACCAATATATAGGTAGTTCCATTGTAATCAAACACAAGTGTGCACAATGGAATTATAAAAAAAAAAATTTAATGCTCAATACACTAAAAAATTGAAAATTTTGACATATTCATCCTAAAATGTATTAAATCCTTTAGAAATTATCATGACCTCTCTAAAATAAAATTTTAGGATAACTTCTACACTTGTTATCATTGACTATAGTGCATTTGGGAGACATTCTAGGTGTAGCATGATCAATTTTTGTGATCTTAACTTATCACTATCCAAGGGGCCAAAAAGTGTCCACTTTAAACTAATGACAATCAAACATTGTAGAAAAATGATTCAACCGCTCAATTTTAGATTTTGATGTTGCATTTACTACACAATGAAGCTAGTTACGCATCTCAATGGTGAAGATAACATATTCTGCCTTGATTTTTGTATACGGTACTATTTTGGAAGATTGCATGGTACACTCATGTGTCAAACAGACCATAGCAGTGAAGATTTAAGCTATCAAATCAAAAAATAGGAGTACACTATTTTAGTACATGTATCAAATCTACACTATTTGTAATATATCTAAATTATTGTAAGATTGAATATTATAATATAATAATAATTTACCAAAAAGAAAAAATTTAGTGACACTTGTTATAAAAATGACTCTAATTTTGGACCTTCAATAATAAAACAAATCCATCAAATTGGATAGGTCTATTAAACAAATAGTTACTACAAGAGGTTGTCCTTGTTTTATTTGCTCCCTTCTAGAACATGGTCCTATTTGCACTTCTTCCCTTATAGTTTCCTGTCGATGCCAACCTCTTCCTTTTCTATTTAGAACCTACTGTAGAATTGAACTCTTGATCATGTTGCCAAAAAGGAAATGGAGTACGTCTTCAAGGAAAAGAATTCACAATTCATCCACAAATATAACATTGGTTACCTATGAGGCAAGGGTCTCTTTCGCATCTTTGAAAAGGGGCTCCTTATAGTGAACAAACATCCCTCCAAGGTATCTAAAGAGCATTAAGGTACCCCCCCCTCTAACCGACCGAATAAGGAATTTTGACATGATCTAGAGTAGTGAAGGCAAAACAAATATTTTTCAGAGGTACATAAATTGAAAAGACACATATTGCAAAAAATTTGGTAATTTTATCGCTTAAATTGAGATTACTATGAATTTTGGGAGGCAAAAAGTGCACCGGACCCATGGCCAATATATAGACTCTTCCAATTCCGATCATTCAATAACTTTTTACCTAATCATTATTTCCCACTTTTTTTTTCACAACTTGGGACATGTATCATGTATTTATTAGTTCCAACCTTGAAAATGAAAAAAAACACGCATTCTAAGCATGGTCGGAAATACGTGCACCGGAATGGGTCAATAGTCGGGAATGGGGGGGACCTTATACCTTCCCAGCGTGGTGAGGAACTCAGTCCAGTTATACAACATGTTATGAAAGCATCATCTCAGTTCATCCACAAACTACCATCTCAGTTCATCCACAAACTGTCAACTCAGTTCATCCACAAACTGTCAACTCAGTTCATCCACAAACTGTCAACTCAGTTCATCCACAAACTGTCAACTCAGTTCATCCACAAACTGTCATCGCATGAAGCTTCACCGTCATTCATCCAAAGTACCGCGGACGAGGAGGTCCGTTGTTTTGATGTTCCGCTGCAGGACGATTCCGGTGAGTCGCCGAAGGTTTTGGTAGCTCAGCGTGGAATTCTGGAATCGGACAGCAAGCAAGCTGCACGATCGAACTCGCACATGCCCACATTGCATCCGCATCTCATTAGGAGCTCCGGATTACGATCACACAGCGCGTGGCGCATCAATCTCTGGCGCAATTCAATAATTAGGGTTTCCCCTGATTCCTCTCTAGGTGAGCCTCTGGCATTCGATCGGTCACAATCGCGGCAATCGCAACAATCGCAACAATTGATCGCACGCATTTCTTTCGCGGATTCTATTTCGTTGATAGCGCTTCTTTTGAGTGCGGGTTTTCATGGAGGGACTATGTGAGGAGTTGTGAGGAGTCTGGTAGAAGGAATCGTTTCGATAGTGATGGGAGACGTTACTTGCAGATGTCGTTGCTAGAATGATAGCTTGTCCGGTGTTAAAAGAACAGTTTTTTTTCAAGTAGTGTGGCAGGATAGTCAAGTACGAGAGTAGGTATTGATGGTGGAGAGTATCAGGGATTGTCAATCGGGGTGCTTCAGGTTCCGTGCCCTTCTCGCATAGAGCTATGGAGGTGGAAGGTGATACTGGATTACACCGATCCCTTAAAAAAAAAGCAATTTGTTTTCGGACACACATGAATCTGGAAGCAGCTCAGGTTGTGAAAGTTGCTATTTGGTTTGATTTGGGATCTCACCACCAATGTCGCAGTAGAGGTGGAGTATTTCATATCTCTGATTAATTTGTAGTTTTCTTGCAATAAGTTAATCAGGATTGGAAGATCCGCCTCCGTACCACTGGTCCTAAGAACCTAGGATCTTCGTTTTCGTATGTTGTACATCGCCCAGTTTTCATAACGCTGTGGACTAATGGTAGTGTTGTATGATGCCACTCTGTCACTTCTGTTTCTCCATAGCAGTACATATGAGAATCCAGTATCACATAGCATTGCCCTTCAACTTCCTAGATTAGTCCATAGAACTAAGTGTGAAAGGACTATCATATATTTACGAAGAACGGCGTTCGAGAACGTTCACTCTTTCTAGCTCAGCCGTCAATTTGAACGTTTTTTGCAGTTTGTTTCAATTAAATCTGAGATATTTAAGCTCAAGAGTACTGGATGTTGAAAAAGAACAGAGAAGAACGCAACTCTAGTTAGCAGAGGTGCAAAAAACTGGAATATGACTAGACGGAGCGGGGTATCTGGTATGCCAGGTGCTACTGAGGTGCTCGTGAGGGATTCTTGGTGACTGAGTTTTCAACTTATAGCGCAAGGTTCTATAACTACTCTATGTCTTTGATTCTGCCAATGCGTAAGAGCGAATACAGAGGCTTAACAAGTGTTTGTTCTGCATTTGAAGTAATTTAATGCCTACTGGTGTGATGAGCTACAGAGGCAGCTACTGCCTCCTTGTTGCAAAGGCATTGGGGATGCCTTAGAGACGCCTTTTCTCTGTATTTGTATTCTGTGTCTGCAGTTGATGAAGTTTGAGCCCAGTGGACAAGACAAGAGTTTAGTGTTGGCAAGGGTAATTAGTCTCTAATGAAAAAATCCACGCGATCGGATCACCGTCTAACTAATGAATTTAACAGTCATAATTTCTTTGTACAGGACATTCGTAGAGTATGCAAAGCTTGTGTAATGCTCGAAGCGTGTAGGTGATCCAATAGTTTGTCTTGTGTTCGTCGAACTTTTTATTACTTCGAGGAGAATCAAGATGAGCAAACCGGGGAGATGGCAAGCGATCAAGAATATGGATGCGTTTCCCCGAGCCCAGGAACATTTGATGCAAAAGACTTCGTCTGGTGCAGCCGGTTAGTGCTTGATTGCATTTTGTGTTTGTCATTCAAGATAGAGCATCCTTTGTTCTCTGAAATGTGGGAGCTGCACCCGACAGAAAGCTTGGAGCTTGTACATGTTAGTTTTTATGTCTATTGTTGGGCATTCGCAAAGAGCTAACAATTTAAGGGTTGAGTGTTGCAGTGTCGGCAGTAGGACTATTTATAATGGCAGTTCTATTTGTTCACGAGCTTCGCTTTTATCTGCAAGCTGTCACTGTACATGAGGTATACAATTTTGTTCATTTATATCTTTGAGTATAGAATTTTTTACATTGTAAGATGCTCTACAATGGTCGTTCTATTTTCTCCTCATTTGATTGCTTCTTATTAAAATGAACCCCCGTGAAACAGATGACTGTGGATACCAAGCGCGGGGAGAAATTGCCAATCCACATTAATATGACCTTTCCTGGTCTGCCCTGCGAAGGTTGGTCTCTAACCCCGTCAATGCTGTTTGCTGAAAATCTTTCGCTTTATTTAGCCATTGTGTAGTGCCAGGATATATGCGAACGTGAGTAGACCCTTTATGTATTAAAGTTCGACTTTTTAAAAGGTTATTTTGGGTTGCACAGTTCTGAGTTTGGATGCGATAGACATGTCTGGCAAGCATGAGGTTGATCTTGATACCAACATTTGGAAAGTAAGTGCTTCTTATCAACTTCGTAGATCTTATCTGTCATTTTTTACCCTTTTTTGAATCATCGCCTACTCTACCTAGGCTGGTTGGTGTGCACATGCATGGAATTTGGTTGTTGCTTTTGGCATCTCAACATTTTTTAACAAATTCAAACGAATGTAAACAATCCTTTATGGAATCGATTTATTATTTTGATGCCAACATGTGACTATGACATGCAGCTGCGTGTCCATAGGGATGGCTACATACTGGGTTCAGAGTTTATCAGCGATCTTGTTGAGGGAGAACACAAAAAAGAAGAGCATAAGGATGGTCATAAAGACGAGCACAAAGACCTCAAAGGTATTATACAGTCTCTTTTGTAAGCCAGGTATTTAGAAGCCAAAGTTGATATATTCGTGGGTTGTAGTTGTGCTTATATCGATACTATCTCTTTAGTGCGGTCTGTGTTGGTTCACTCGTGGATAGACAGTAAAGTCAACACAAGGCATCTATTCACAAATTGTCTATTTTATTTACAGGACATGAACATGATAAGCACGGAGCTCATGTTGAAGTAATAGGCATGCCTATTCACAGACATTCCTCGCAGAAAGATCCCGCACAAGTGATAAAAGAGGTCAAGAAGGCGATTGAGGATAGAGAAGGGTGTCAGGTAATTGAATTTCCTATATTTGATTTCTTTGAATCAATTCTAGTGCATCTACCTCAGTCTACTCTGACCTTAAATATGGATTAAATTGAATTTTCCTTGGCTTGTGCAGATATTTGGTGTGCTTGATGTAGAGCGCGTTGCAGGAAATTTTCATATTTCTATGCATGGTCTAAGCCTTTATGTTGCCTCGGAGGTAATTATAATTAATTATTTTGCACAGAAACTTTTTTTGGTATTTGTCTTGACGAGACTCTCGTGGAGTAATTTGACGGATTGACTGTCAATATTGTTGGTAAATAGTGTCAGTTGGGACGCCTTTGTTTAACAGTGGGAAATGATGAACAGATATTTGAGTCAGGGTATGAGGTGAATGTTAGTCATGTCATACATGATCTATCATTTGGGCCAGCTTATCCAGGCGCTCACAACCCACTAGATGGGAGTGAGCGCATACTTCACGATACCAGCGGTACTTTCAAATACTTTTTGAAGGTAGGGTGCGTTGGGCTATGTGGGTGGTTTATGCTTAGCCTGCTGAATTGATTCATGCCTACATGTACTGATAATTGTGAGATTTCCTGATTTGCACGTGGTGATCCAAGGCTTTTTCTGGTGTATCCCTATTGTATTTGTTAACTGTAAGAGAGACTTATTCTTGGTCTGATGAGTTCTTCTTTTTAATTTTGCACGCAGATTGTGCCTACCGAGTATCATTATTTAAGTGGAGAGGTGATACCAACAAACCAGTTTTCTGTTACTGAGTACTACCAACAAGTGAAGCCCACTGACCGGTCTTATCCAGGTAAGTTCAGCCTCTCCACTTTGTCTAGTTTGCTTATGGTGAAGTTCAAAATCGTATTTGTATGACAAAGCTATAGGATCTTGTATATCTTGCTAAGTAGATTAAATGTAACGTACTGAAAATTGCGATTGGCTTTTTTCCTGGCAGTCGTTAATAAAGACAATGATTGATGTCAGTGACCGTGGTTGACTAATCTTTCTGTTGTTGCGGGGTGTCGATGCAGCCGTTTACTTTGTGTACGACTTGTCACCAATCGTGGTCACCATCACGGAAAGTAGGCGCTATTTTGGCCATTTTATCACGCGTCTGTGTGCCGTTCTCGGTGGAACCTTTGCAGTTACAGGTATTGCCAAAATTCTCTTTCCTTATCCATGGCATCTATGAATGTTGTCACTTTCCTCCCTTAGTGCACTGCACTTTGTGACTTCATACTACATATTTTATTATTGAATTCAACACTGATAGTGGCAGTGTCTCAATTGATCATACAGGTATGTTGGACAAATGGATGTTCAGGATAATTGAGTTGATGACAAGTTCAGCAAAGGGAACCTTCTTGTAGGCAGGTCAATTGATAGGACAGTTCTTCGGAGCAAATTTTGGTCCTAAAACTTGTACCGTAGCGTAGGGGTTGATCAGAGTATATGCTGGAGTAGACAACATGTGTAGGGTCTTGCGTTGCTTGGGACTCTATTCACTCGCATTTTGTCCGCCATTCTGAACCTTGTATATGCTTAATTCCTTAAGGTCCTGCCATCCAAAAACTGGATGCAAATTGGTTAAACTCAATTATGGCTGTCAAAATAATCATTTTTGTGTTTGATTCTTGTTTAACCAAGGCATTGATTTGACTTGTGGGTTATCATTTGAGGTGTTCGTTGTCCCTGACAACCAAATCGAGGGGAGGTTGTGTCATGTAGCCAACCAAAACTCTTTGAAGTTGACCTCTGTAATTGTTATGCAGTAAGCCTCCATTCAAGTCGCTCTGCCTTTCAGTCTTATGCGAGGGTATGTGGCCGAGGTTATAGAATCATTGCACATGTAATTTCCAGACTTAACCCCTAAATGCCCAAGGCGTGTTTTGAGCTTCCTGAAATTTGCTCTAAATTGAGCAGAAAGACAACATTTTGATAAGTTGTATCAGGTTTATTTAAATTGTAACCGTACAAATTCAAACTAGACATGTTAAAGATCACATAGGAAAACGAAACACAACAATATCACTTATGAATTGAAAGATTATAATGTTTGAAAATGAGGGTGTTAAAACTAAGAAATTCTTTCAATCCTTTTTTCACATGTCAAATCTAAAAAGTTGGTTACCAAAACAATATGAGGTTAAAGGGCCTAACATGCATAGCCCCAATCAATTTATGGCTTCTCAAAATCTACTCTACAATTTTTTTAATTGAATTTCTAATGTGATTTTTTCTCCAAGATCTAGTGTATTTGAGGCTCATTTCTAAGAGCCCTCAATACTGCAGAAAGTCAAGATTGCAATGGGTACCCTTGCACAAAATCTTGAGTAGAAAAATCATAATCCATCATTTTCAAAATCGGACTTTTGAAGCTAAAGCTAAACTTCAAAAAGAATTTTACAAAAATATAAACTATTAAAAATAGCAACTTGGTTAGGTTTTATTTAACTTCAAAGTATTGTCAACACTAGAATTTGGTGCCTCGGGCATTTAGGGGGTAATTGGCTTCCTGTTCAATCTTATCGAATTCTATGGTGATTCAATAATATTTTACAGAAATGTTTAATTGTGGCTTCAAATTTCTCTTGAATGACACTTTCATATGGACGAGTCAAATATATGTGATACCCTCGGGTTGAAAATGAGGTTGATCAATTTTTTTCTTAACTCTTGTTAGAAATTTAAAAAGGAATCCAAACTTGTATCAAATAATGTTTTATTTTGGACACTGTATACAATAAATTCAAGGATAGGGCTCAAGGTATTATTGGTACCCTACATAAGGTCAATTTTGAGAAAATTAATAACGAGGAAAAATTTGAGTTTAGTTTTAATTTGTACTATAGAAGAGGAAAGGGATATTGTTCCCTATTTCCACACAATTGGCATGCAAAAGCATAAAGTAATGTGATTGGAGAAGTACAATAGTACTTGCCATTTTGAATTGTTTAATGTGGATTTTTTTGAAAAACTCTCAGAAATGTTTACAATGTATGAATAGGTTTATTTTTGCTTAGTTGGCATGCAAGTTGGCAAAACAATGTGATTGGGGATTTGGAGCAGGTTTATATCTACTTAGTTGGCAAAGCGATGTGATTGGGGATTTAGAGCAGGTTTATTCCACTTAGTTGGCATATGAGCTGGCAAAGCAATGTGATTGGGGATTTAGAGTAAACAATTCCGATATGCTTGTACACTACATTTATTATTCAAAATGTGTCATAACTAAAACCAACTGCATTTTACAAAATTCACAAAAGATGACAATACAAATCTAACATGTTTGAAAAGCTCCCTATCCTACTATCACTATAAGAAAACCGAGCTTTTTTTTTACGTCTAAAAAAATACAACACAACATCCATTTTGCCACGGAATGAATCAGCATAGATGTCATCTAAAATCTGTCACAACTGATAGGCAAAAAACGTACAAAAATCACAAGAAACATGCAAGATTTTAGGTCGCTTTTTTTAAATGTCATGGAAAACATAGTCTTTGAAGATCTCCAAAATGTGCCACCTATCAGACAAGTCACCACCACATAAACACAACATGGGTGGGCAATGCCACATGGGATACTTTTTCATCCATCCGATGAGTGACGTAGATTGTGAATTGGACCCCGCCAATTTTTGAAGTGGCAGTTGGTTTTGGTGACGTGGCAATTGTTTTTGGATTTTGGAAATGTCAAATTAAATGTTTTTTGAGGCATCAATTATTGCATACCCTAGCATAAGACAAGATCAACAAAAAATAATTATTTAAAATAAATTAAAAAATAAAATAAAATAAACAAGCAAAATTTTTGAATTCAACAAGAATGAAAGAAAACTTACCATCTACCATTAAGAGAATTTTTGATAGCAAAATGAAGGAATTCATTCATTGAAAATTAGTGAGCATGAAAGGAAGAGAGGTCTTATTTATATCCATTGTCTGTCAATGGTGAGACAAAAGATATAGGATAAGTAGAATATGGGAACTTGACCATTGTAAGTCTCAACGCTATTTTATACATCTTGGCGTTGTTTTAGACGTCCAGATGTTGTTTCAAACACCTAGATCATGTTGTTTCAGACATTTTACATTTAATATAATTCTTGCTTTACATATCCCATATAAATTGTTCCACTTCCTACTACCCCACTTGTATTTCTTTTCATCCATGGTAAACATCCATCCATTTCCCTTTTTTTGCAAAACATGCCATAAGGCTACCTTTTTCCTAAATTTTTCACATATGGTCAATATTTTATTGTGGACCATAGTAATTTTTACTAATTTATCCATAGTCAAAATGGATCCATATTTGCTAATGTAGCAGTTTTTTTTTTGGGACGTCCCAAAAAACATTTGTATATCTTTAGTCATGTCAAATAAAACATCCGCATCGATGATAATATCAATTTGGATTTATAGTAACGTGCCAATGTTTTTTGCAACGTTTACAAAAATCTACCTTGTCGGGCCAAATGTCATCCAATATCTTCATGTTTTATTGGACATTGCACATTAGTGATAAAACATAGCCAAAAATGTGGATTTCTTATAGTGTATCAATCGCTTCATTCGTCAATGTCTAATAGCCCACCCAAGGGTGTTTTTTTTCCTTTAATGAAAAAAAGTCCTACAATGACTGACGAAACCGAGTACTTTTGTGAAACGTTTTCATTCAAACAACCATACCATAAGCATCAATGGATAAAACCCAAAAGTGTACTCATGAAAGTTGTAGAACACAACATACAACACGTTACCATGGAAGTTTGAAGAAAAAATTAGTTGTGATTTGAAAGAAAATTAATTCTAAAGTTTGCTATGTCAAAAACTCAGTTTTGTTCAACATAGTTTGGCTTTACCTTATCTTTTATCAATTTTTTCTTAAAACTCCCAAAAAACTTTTTGTACCTTAGCATGTTGGTATACATCATTTTTGATTGTTGTATACAAAAATTGAAGGAAATTCACATTTATAGGATTAAAAATATTAACAATTTAAAAAACATGCAAATGATGTCGATTCTCACAAAATTTGAGTTTTTTTTGTGGAATTGAGAGCGTGAGATTGCATTAGCCATGGTAAAGAGAGTATTGGTTGCAAAATAGACCAATTTTATATCTAAATGCCCTTGTATATGAAATATTTGTTGAATTGGGCAATGTGTACAATTTATATTTTACAGTTGTATAATGCATTTTTAAATTCAACTTTTGTGCTCAAAGACTAAAGTTAATGATGCATATAATTCATCCAAAAAAATCCAAAAAAATATATCATCATTGTCTGTATCATCCAAAAACTGCTAATTTTTTGAATGTCAATGTTA
Organism: Pseudisothecium myosuroides; assembly: GCA_951799445.1. NCBI lineage: Eukaryota > Viridiplantae > Streptophyta > Bryopsida > Hypnales > Lembophyllaceae > Pseudisothecium > Pseudisothecium myosuroides. The sequence goes on along the minus strand of OX637288.1, from coordinate 3,652,073 downwards.
TTTTTGGAAATTAGTAGTTTTTGGATGATACAGACAATGATGATATATTTTTTTGGATTTTTTTGGATGAATTATATGCATCATTAACTTTAGTCTTTGAGCACAAAAGTTGAATTTAAAAATGCATTATACAACTGTAAAATATAAATTGTACACATTGCCCAATTCAACAAATATTTCATATACAAGGGCATTTAGATGTAAAATTGGTCTATTTTGCAACCAATACTCTCTTTACCATGGCTAATGCAATCTCATGCTCTCAATTCCACAAAAAAAACTCAAATTTTGTGAGAATCGACATCATTTGCATGTTTTTTAAATTGTTAATATTTTTAATCCTATAAATGTGAATTTCCTTCAATTTTTGTATACAACAATCAAAAATGATGTATACCAACATGCTAAGGTACAAAAAGTTTTTTGGGAGTTTTAAGAAAAAATTGATAAAAGATAAGGTAAAGCCAAACTATGTTGAACAAAATCGAGTTTTTGACATAGCAAACTTTGGAATTAATTTTCTTTCAAATCACAACTAATTTTTTCTTCAAACTTCCATGGTAACGTGTTGTATGTTGTGTTCTACAACTTTCATGAGTACACTTTTGGGTTTTATCCATTGATGTTTATGGTATGGTTGTTTGAATGAAAACATTTCACAAAAGTACTCAGTTTCGTCACACTATATATATATATATATATATACATACATACATTCATATGCCATTAGATTGAAATTTTCATTCTAAATCTAATGACAAACAAAGTGATATTCATCCTAATAAATGACAATGACCTTTCAAATCATTCAACCAAAATGAACAATACCAACATGATTACATTAACCCCTAAATGCCCGAGGCACCAAATTCTGGTGTTGACAATACTTTGAAGTTAAATAAAACCTAATTAAATTTCTATTTTTAGTAGTTTATATTTTTATAAAATTCTTTTTGACGTCTAGTTTTAGCATCAAAAAATTGATTTTGAAAATGATGGATTATGATTTTTCTATTCAAGATTTTGTGCAAGGGTATCTATTGTAATCTTGACTTTCCGTAGTGTTGAGGGCTCTTGGAAATGAGCCTCAAATACCGACTAGATCTTGGAGGAAAAATCACATTAGAAATTTGTTTAAAAAAATTATGAAGTAGATTTTGAGAAGCCATAAATTGATTGGGGTTATGCATGTTGCACCCTTTAACATCATATTTTTTTGGTGGCCAACTTTTTAGAATTGACATGTGAAAAAAGGATTGAAAGAATTTCTTGGTTTTAACACCCTCATGATCAAACATTATAATCTTACAATCCATAAGAGATATTGTTGTGTTTTCTTTCCCTATGTGATCTCTGACATGTCTAGTTTGAATTTGTACGGTTACAATTCAAAAACAATTGATACAACTTATCAAATGTTGGCTTTTTGTTCAATTTAGAGCAAATTCCTAGAAGCTCAAAAAAGGCGTTGGGCATTTAGGGGTTAAATGTACTTTACAAACTATTCTATTTCAAGCAATTTTTTCAAATACACCAATGATCTCCTATCCACCTATTTATCCTGTCCACCTATTTAGAATCTAAAATCTAAAGGCTTCGAGACTACTATTCACACTCCTAAGCTTCCATCTCATTTCACTATGTTCCATGGACCACAACACTGAAATCCCAAAATCTTTACAAAAGCAGCCATATATTATTCCATGAAGGCAACACAAACATTACAGGTAGTCATCCTAAACTATGGAAAAGCTCCTGGATAGACTTCGGAGGAGCATCAGGACTATCAGTCAGCTCCACCACCTTGAATGATGCTTCAGGGATGCCGAGAGACTCCACTGCCACCTTTGCCACAGTATCTCGAGATACGGAGCCTCCAAATGTTGTATCCTGTTCAATTTCCCAACAAGGCAACGTTCGGCAACATTACATTAATCTTAATAGCCAACAATAGATTAATCTTAATCTTCAACAATGACACATGCCTGGCTACAAAATGATAAAATAATAGTCTTAAATGAAAGGTATTGAGTCTTTATGAAGATGCATCTATACGACACTTTACGATTTATTTGAGTCTGTGACTTTGAAAATCATAGACTTCACAATTTTCTTGTGATAAATAAGAAAATAAATTCTTTTAAAATTTATGATATTCATTCTACTACAAGAAACAAATAACCTCTCATTATATACTATCCACGTATCCATAGATATAATATATCCTCGTGTATCCACGTACCTCTTTGCTAAGTACAGCGTTCCCATTTGGAGGATCATTCTTGAGGCCTCCAGGTCTGATGATAGTGTAATCGATCCCCGACTGTCGGATATACTTCTCCGCTTGAAGCTTGGCGACGAGCGTTAGTCCAAAGATGTTGAGCAAAATGTAAACAGGATTGAAGAGCTTTCCGATGGCTGCACCATTGGCCAGGATGGAACTCACGAGGACCAGTCTTTTCACGCCGCTTTTTTGGCAGGCATCGACCATGTTGCAAGTACCAATCTTGTCAACCTGCCAGGCGAAGCATGACAATTTGAAGATTGTATGCAGAAGTTAAAAGGAATTTCCAATTTGAATAGGTAGACTTTCCAAGTCCTTGTCCTAATTTCAATGTATTCAAGATGAAAATTGTGCAATAAACATAATTGTATATTAGGGCAAGGTCTTGGAAATGCGCTCGGTTTTATATGATCCTACATACCACAAACCTTTTCTCAGTAGGTATGTGATTTATGAAGGTCGTGAAAGAGCAACCTAAAGCAGGGTAGAGGCACTTCAAACTTGGAAGGAAGAAATATTATAGCATGTTGGGTTTCCTCCCCTATACGGTCCTCTCTAATACAAGCTAGCCGCTTGAATTGCTTGCATCTACTGGAAAAGAGGTATCAAGAAAAACTGGAGAAAAAGCGAGTTCCAAATCTAATGTACATTTTCATAAAACATCGCAAGTTGCTGGAAATTTTCTTCTATTGTTATATACTCAAACGAGATAACTGCTTTGATTCTCTCTGGAAATCCATTACATCTAGAATGTTCACATAATTAAGGGTATTGTATGTACCTTCCATGACGCAGTAATATCGATGGAAGGTCGGAAACCAGTGGCAACCATCACGGCGTCTGACCCAGCAATGGCTTTGCTCAGCAACTCCGCACCTTGGGTAACATCTGCCTTGACCTGCACACAATCAATCCACCTGGATTGTTAACACAGGTCGACCTTGACTTCTAATTGAAAGTGAATAGAAACACTACAAATTTGACATAATCGAAATACCTTCAGTAGGAGTAAGTAAACCAATGTTTAGCGAGTAATTGAGTACACTCCAAAGCATGAATTGGCATTCCTTACTAAGCAAAACAGATAGCACACCGCATTCCTCATGAAACTACACAACAGCTTAAATTTTGACTCAACATGCCATTTTCTTGAAAGTATTTCTTATATGTTCTACACTGCATACTCTGGGCCCATTCTCCGTCGGTTTAAAAATAGCGCGATGAGTAAAATGTTTCGGCATTGCATAATTTTGTGCAAGTGGTAAATGAGGACTACGGCGCATTGATTTTCACTGACAAGGGTTACAAGAAACTCACAAACTCGAGTTTATCGCTCTTGGGAAGAGCGTCTTTTGCCTTTGCTTCATCTCGGACTCCTGCTCGCACGACATATCCTTGAGCAAGTAACTCGTTTACAATTCGTTTTCCCGTTTGGCCAGTTGCACCAGCAACAAATACTGTCTTAATGGAGTTCCCGGAGCTCGCCTGCACAGCAACAGAAATGCTGGTTTGTTAAGTTCAGAAAAATCATGCGCCCTAAACGTAGACGTTCGCTAGCTAGCAGCATTCAATAAATTCAAATTGCCAGAGAAAGTGCTACTGCCCATCTATGGCACAATTTACAAAAAACCTCAACAGAAGAAAATCTTCGAAACAGATTATGTTTTCTACATCAAATTTAACCGTCAATGTGTGGCGCTGTAACGACTTCAAAAAACACAGAAAAATTGGAGATCAAACAGTATTCCAATGCACAAATTCCAATGCTTCCACTAAAGTAAGGAACCCATTTGCACAGGGTCTCTCTCCAGTGTTTCAAAACGTCGTCCATTTCCTAATGCAAGTATCACCTAAACACGTGACTTCAAAGAAATGAGATTACTCAACTTCTAGTCAAACGCATGAGATCTTCCAGCAATCCATAACTTATTCATACAATATCCAAACAACCCATACTCAAATGCATTGAAATCCTCTCACAAATACCAAGACTCCACCGACCAAAATCCCACACTAATAATAACAGAAATCACTCAAATGCGTTATCTCACCTTCCTTACGTCCACTCCCACAAATTCTGCTCTGCTCCAGACAACGGATTGCTAACAACGCAAATAACACAAGAATACCTTATCCATACCTTATCCTCTTACAAATTCTGACCCCCTTTTTCAGCTGCAATTAAGAACCAAGAATGACAAGCACAGAACTCCATCCTCAGTTTTCAGTTTTCAGTTTTCAGAAGAGCAAGTCCCATGAAAAGTCCGAGCTTTTCAGAAGAGCAGTGCTTACCATGGAAACAACAGCACGTCGACGATTCCGGAGATGTTTCGGGTGCGACTGAAGCTCTGGAAATGCAAGATGAGAAAATTTCGAAGAGGAGGATGGAAATGGGAAGGTGCAGGTGGGGTGATTTCGTATTGAAAATGCACGAGCAGTGGCGCCGAGGAGAGTGGACGAGGGGGTGACGAGAATGGAAGTGATCGACGCCATAGCCAACGATTTGAGCAAATTGTTTGCAATTTTCTTATGAGGAATTGGGGACAGGTACCTTCATGGCCATGGGTGGATTTTGAACGTGGCAGCTGGTGCATGAGCCACGTCTGATCGAGAATGAGTTGGCAAATTTCGATTGTGGAGAAAGCGGGAGTGAAAGATTGAGTGTTTGCATGTGATGTCGGCTACGGTAAGGATTGCGGTGGGGCACTTGTCACTTCTTGTAAGGTAGGAGGTTCATAAATTGGCCACTTAAGAATCGAAAAATAATTTGGGGATGGTAGACTTCTTGAAGTATTTTTTAGTAATTTTTTTCTTGAAAGACAAGTGTAATTGGCATCTAATCTAAGTCGTTTCATATTTTTTGGAGCTTCGTGGAATTAGTTATGAATCTCTGAAGTTGAACACAGGAGTCATTAAAAGTGTCCACCTCTTGAGATGTACACTATTTGTACATTGTTGGTGCAATAAGAAAGCAAAATGTGCCTATGTATTAGAGGATGCTTTTAGAGTCCAAAGACTTTATGGACCTCCTATCTTATGTGGCTAGCACCTTCAAGCAATAAAATAACAAGGTAAGAAAAGTCACTAATTATAATTCAGAAAAGTTAAAATTAATATTAATAATATTAATAAACATATGTCATTTTTATTAAATCTTATTCACAATTGAAAGAGGATTATAAAGCATTTTAGTATGCATTTGAATATGCATTATTTCAACACTATATGATCAAGTTATGAATTTTTTAAATAGTCTCTAGGTTTGCTACACTAAATAGGGGTATTAAGGGGACCCATACTAATTAATTGACATTTCACACTATATAAATATCTACCTTTTTTGTACATCAATAGTTATTGAAGTGTCCTGGGGTTGTACATCATGTTTCAAACATCTACAGTTTTCAAAGATAAGTCCCTTTAATTGTTTGGTCCCCTTGATACCCCTATTCAGTGTAGAAATCAACACTAAGTTCTCAACTCTTATGTTTAATTTGATTGTCAACATCATGTGTAATTAATATCTAGGTTTATGTTACGCTTTTTGATCCAAATGTAGGTGTCAAATTTTGGGTAGTATTGATTATTGATGTGACATACCTTCTGAGCAATTGTTGTATATATTTGTCTAAAGTTCCACCAATGTATGGAAATCAGTGGATCATTTTGACTCATAAAGAGAGAGATGTACGAGATTTTTTTTCATTTAAACTCTAGTTTTCATACTGTGCATATGTAAGTTTATTTAATTTAATAATCAATGAATTATATTCCATCATTCTTCCCTAATTGAACCCCTAGGAATTCAATTTTTTTATCAATTTTGAAAATTGAAAGTATAAATTAAGAGACATGGAGGTTGGAAGTTGATCTTGATTCATGAGAAACAAAATTAAATTTTTTATAAGTTATTTCATTGTTAAATTAGTTGCACCTTGCAAATCCAAAAAAACATTCTATTAATACATATATATATATATACACACACACACATACATAAACATACATTGATTTGAATTTTGAATTTCATACTTTGATTCCATACAATCTTATGCATTCAAGATACCTAAATTATAATACTTAAAGTTCATTTAATCCTAACTATATGTTATAAATTGATTTCCAATAGGAATGTCAAAGAGTTTTTGTTTTAACTAAAAACAATTTTGCAAATATTAATTGATTATTCTATACTAGGGGTGTGGTATATCAAAATTCATTTACTCCAAATACATACTAGGAAAGAAACAATGATTTCAGACCTTCACAAATTTTAAAGTAAAAATACTACACCCAATTGTGATCCCTTTCTAAAACCAAATGCTACAAATTCTTGCCTAAAATGTCTTGCCTTTATTAATAAGACCTTAGGATTGCTTTTGGATTCATCTATTTCAACACTTTGAAAATTCATTGTTCATTTATGTGGTGTCCCAAAATGCATAAGAAGAAAATTTAGAATACTTTTTTTACTTTTAAATAAGATTCAACAAAAATTTAGGCAATTTAATAATAGAAACAATGCTCAATTGCCTATTGAATGCATTTAGCTTGTAGTTACTTGACAACCTAACAATCTCATTGCAATATACAATGTGAACACACTTATTTAAGGCGAGCCCCCCATATGTGCCACTGATTCCAACCACCATCATCACTCTCGATACATCTCTAAAATCAATATGTGCCTACTCTATATGAAAGAAATGATTTAAAAACCTCTACCAAGAAAATATCTAACCCTTTGTAACTTTTGCATATGGTATCTAAATGCCACGTTCTTTGGTGCGTTGAAACCTCCTTTCACTTGTCAACAAAAGAATATAAAAATTTAAAGAATTTAATAATAGTAACTAGTCACATTAGCAAAAAAAATGGCGTTTTTTTTCTGTTTTTTTTTAAAAACAAACAGCGGTTTGGGGGATGCTTACCTTAACCCCTAAATGCCCAAGCCATTTTTCTGAACTTCTAGGAATTTGCTCTAAATTGAACAAAAAGTCAACATCTTGATAAGTTCATTTAGTTTTTTATAAATTGTAATTGTACAAATTCACACTAGACATATTAGAGGTCATTTAGGAAAAAAACAAACAAACAATCCATACCTTAAGTTTGATTGTTTGTCACGTTGAGATCTCCCGGACTGTGCGCCCCCCGGTAGTGTGCTTGGTACTGCCAAAAAGCCTTCGGCGAGGAGGGGTGTAGGCTTGGTTTCGTGGCGTTGGAACCAAAGGTGGGAAAGTTATGGATTTTTTAGTTATTTTTGGATCTTAAAAATTATTAAATTATGCTGAATTATGTATTTTTTGAATTGTGTGTCAATTGGTCACGTTTTTGGTACCACTGGAAAGCCCTGGGCGAGAAGAGGTGCACAGGCTTTGTTTCGTGGCGTTTGGAGCTACGGTGGGAAAGTTATGGATTTTTGAGTTCTTTTTGGTTTTAAAAATGACTTTTACCTTTGTTTTGGTTGTGGCAACAACACAGGGCTACACTAGTATCACTTATGAATTGGAAGATTATAATGTTTGAACATGAGGGTATTAAAAATGCAAAAGTAACTTGAAGTCTTTCAGACCTCTTTTCACGTGCCAAATCTAAAAACTTGGTCAACAAAAAAATATGAGGTTAAAGGATCTAACATGCGTAACCCCAATCAATTTACGGCTTCTCAAAATCTATTTTATAATTTTTTTAAATGAATTTCTAATGTGATTTTTCCTCCAAGATCTAGTGTATTTGAGGCTCATTTCCAAGAGCCCTCAACACTATGAAAAGTCAAGATTGCAGTAGGTACCCTTGCACAAAATCTTGAATAGAAAAATCATAATGCATCATTTTCAAAATCTGACTTTTGATGCTAAAACTAGACTTCAAAAAGAATTTTTCAAAAATATATTACTAAAAATAGCAACTTGGTTAGGTTTTACTAGTATAACTTCAAAGTTTTGTCAACACCCAAATTGGGTGCCTTGGGCATTTAGGGGTTAAGTCCCTTCATCTCTTGAACGCCATTTGTGTCATGACTCCAAGAGATTGATCGTGGACGGAGTTTCCTCTTGGGTTTCCTTTTCTTTGTGGAAGTACTTTAAAATTCTCGGTGCGGGACGTTGCTTGCATGAGTTCTCATGTTCGGCAATCCTTCTTTCCCTGTTGTGTTTGTATGTACAGATTGATTCTTTGCGAGCAGATGTAGAATTCAGTCAGTCAGTGTCTTCAGATCTCTTCACCGTTTGCACACCCGCGCCTGATTTTTTCGCTCAAATTGGTGCCCGGAGTAATGAGAATTGCAGTTTTTAGCGTGAACTTCACACGGTTGAATCTCGACTTCTTTCTCTTGGCAGGATTGAAATGTTCGCTTTGAAAGGCTGTCCGAATTAGGGCACGAACCGGAAGTGTTGCAGGAGTGAAAGTTGCGTCGTTTACCGGAGCTCGCCGGAGCAATTGTGCTTTGTGGAGGCGCCTTGACCACGGTTGAAACATTTCTGGTAGGATGAGATCTGTATGATCGGAGTGTCTGAAGGTTGATGAATTTTGGAGTGAGGGGGTAAGATTAGGGCGTGAAGATGAGGAGAGCGGGGGGAACTTTGTGGAGTTTGTCGAGAGCGGCTTTGCAGTCGCAATCTCGTACGAGACCATGTGCGAGGTTGCCTGTGGTGGTGTTCCAGGAGGCACAAATCCACAATTCCTCGTTTCTTCAGGTACTTTGCCAGTCTTTTCTCGTATTTCTAACCTAAATTCAAGCTGCTAGAAATTGCCAGAGAGCTTGGGACAGTGCTAATGTCACACGTTGCCGGTTCCTTGCTTGATGAGATCCTCATCGGATGTTATGCTCTGTTAGGGTTTAGTTTCCGTGTGCGATAGCAGAAGGCTTTGAATTTGCAAGGGTTTACAGGTGCGATTTTATTCTGTTTTTTGTTTGTAATATCCGAATATCAATGAGGGCATTCTCATGTGGACAGAGGATTGGGCAATTAGGTTTCTACGGCTTATTCTCTGAATGGGGGAGGCTCGAGTTGGATGGTGCCCTGGCAAGAAAGAGCCTTTCGGCATGCATCAACCGCGACAACCGAGGATTCCAAGCCAGCCGAGGAGGTCGCAGACGGGATCACTTTGACCGACAATTGCATCCGGGTAAGGCGCTTGTCATGCTGGATTTATGATGAAACTAGGGTTTAGTGAATTTGCGCCACTTTTGATGATTACTTTCAGTTTGTGTATGAAAATATACCCGGAGTTGGGTTTAGGGTTTGAGTGGAGTTAGCATTGACATATTGGTCATCCTCTGTTTACAGAGAATACAAGAAATCAAACTTGAAGATGGACCAGAGGGAGAGAACAAAATGCTCCGCTTGAGTGTGGAAGGTGGTGGATGCTCTGGCTTTCTCTACAATTTTGCTCTGGACGACAAAGTGAACAAGGATGACAGGTGCTTCAAATCTCCGACCCTCTCTGGCATGTGTATCTCATTTGTCGTTTTGAAAATTATTGCCGTTGTTTCAGCTATTTTTTCAGGGAAGTAAATTTAGCTACCCTCTTAGTATATATTGGGACTAGGGGCAGGAGTAGCTTGGAGTATCTTTTATGGAAGGCGACGGATTTATTTTTTGAAGTGCAGAGGGCCCTAGTATATTTATAAGACTAGAGGTCAATGTGTTGTTCTGGCCTCATCACAAACAGTTGAATGTCTTCAAAGAGCACCCTGAAGCTGGGATTGGGTATCTTCATCTGGAAGTCTCTTGAAGCATCGGATCTGAGGAAGAAACCGTGTATGCTAGGACCGTGGATAAATAGAGTTACACTAGATGGTTCCAAGACTAGTGTTGAGTGGAGTTTCTTACTTGAGTCTTGTTGTGCAGAGTGTTTGGAAGGGACGGAGCGAAGCTTGTTGTGGATGATATTTCCTTTGGTTTTATCAAAGGCGCCACTGTGGACTTCACTGAAGAACTCATCCGTGCTTCATTTGCTGTAAGACATATAATTTGTATTCTTCTGCTCTAGCATTTAATACTATCATGAACGTTCCTTGGGTGTTACTCTGTTCTGAGTTGTGATCTCTAGCAAGTCACCAAGCGATCACTTCCTGCCGTCTGTTTCTTAACCCCTAAATGCTGAAATTCACCAGTTCGGTGATTAATGTCTCGAAAGCTCCACTTCATTCAATTAATGTTCATTGAGGAAGCTTCAAGGAAAAGAAGAAAGAATGCTCTACATGAATCAATGGCACAGATATTTCGAATTTATTATATTTATCACATTTTAAAATTTTGAATCTTACTAGTTTAGTTTGAGCACTAAGGAATTAATTTTGTGCTGGGCTGTGGCAGGTCACGATCAACCCAAATGCAGCATCTGCATGCGGTTGTGGAGCTTCTTTCAATGCAAAGTGAAACAGACGCCGTCTTGTATTCGAGATTCCTGTACTTGTGAATCTTCTGCGAGTTGTTGATTGAATTGAATTCCTGCATAAAGCTGTTGGAAGAGATTATCTATTATCTCTCGAGAGTTTTAATGTGGAAAGATACCAAGATAGCTTGATATTGAGGTTGCTTGTTCCTTACGTGATACCTATAATTGCCTTAAGCTGAAAATAAAAGTGGCATGCTCTGTTCTTTCAAATTGCCTCAAGCTCTTTTGCACCACCAGCTATTGCAACATTACTCAGTCCTATTTTGAATTCAAATTTTCCAAATTTGACCGTATGGCGGTACATATAAAAAGTTTTACCGTTTTTCGCAACTGAAGGTACAAGATTTGGAATTGTGCATAGATCTCAGGTCCACAAACTAGTATGAGCAATATCTTGAGTTGAAAATCTACACCCCGGTCCAGAAAAACGGTATGAACAATATCTTGAGGGCATCTGAGTGAGTGCAACTTGGCAAACGATCAGAACTCAACAAAATGGATTAAGGTTTTCTCGAAATGGTAATTTTTGTTGAGTTGCTCAATTCAATTCTTCCTTTTTCCTCAGTATACTGAGTCCGCCAAACCACCTCTTAGACTAACTTCACATGAATTCTTGTATGGGGAATTTCATGAAAATGGCAGTTGTTCTGCAACTTTGGCACTTTTACAATTTAGATTGTGCTGTCTGAAATCTACATCTGTCCTAGATGGCAATTTTATGGCTTAGACCGCGTGGACTAAAATCTATACTTTTAGGAAATGGTGTATGGAATATTGTCATTTCAGCAAAATTTCCTATTTGTCCGTTAGTTACACATTTCATGGAATCTTGTTCAATATTCTAATATCATCCGTTGTGCTAAATTAGTAAAATTTCGGACTCCAAGAATTGTGAAATTCATGTGCATAAAGCTCTTAAAATTAATTAAGATTGGTTAAATAAGAATTAGGATTGGTGTAAATTTACATTTCAAGCGGCTCATCTTGAAAACTTCTAAAACGCAAGGGAGTGTATTGTTTCCTTCTTTGCAATGGAAATGGTCCATGTGTTTCAAAAAAAACAAAAAACGAAAAACGAAAAAAACGCAAAGGAGTTTAAAGACTTTGCCAGTTACCACAGAGGAAATCAACGAAGTTTACCATATACCGGTACCTAAGTGGTAAAGTCCGTTTCATTACCACAATGGTAAACTGTTAAAACTCCCTTTGTGAAAGTTGTAAACTGAATGTCCACCCATTTGCCATCAAACCAAATAAGATGGTTGACGATTGGTTCCTTAACTATTTTCCCGGCACATACATACACAAGGTGTGGCATTGGATCCTTTTCGAGAGTGAAGTTCGGATGCTAACAAACTGCTTTGCAGTGCACGGGAAACGGAGTTGCTCACATTGAGAATATGCCAACTTAATTACTCCACTCCGTGCCCATCATTCGGATCGGAGAAACCAAAATCGAAGCCGAAGAAGTGCCAACAGCACCAGGAAAGCATGCGCCCTTGCGCCCCGCAACTTCCAACGTGCCAGCACAAGCGACAACGTCGATTCAATACCTCACTAATGACGGAGCTGGCCGCGGGGACGGGTACATTGGTACAACCTCCCATGTGCTCTTCGTGGACTGATGAGCGGAAGGTATGTGCAAACACTGGCTACAGTGTACTACTGCTCTCAGTTTTTATCTAACTTTTATTGTTTACACGATAAATCGAACAAGTACTTAAGTCAATTGTAAGAAGGAAAACTAACATTGAGTTCCAACTTGCACAACCACAGCAACGAGAGAGGGAACAGAAGCAACCCAACGAATTAACCAACCGTCACTAAGCCACAGAAGCCCTGTTAATACCCCAGATGGGCAATTTCGTTAAAATGGCGGTATTCCAAGTGCCACTTTGACGGTGTGCCATTTTCCCATCTAGGACTGATGTAGATTTTAGAACGGCCGTTCTGAACTGTTTTCATGCCATTTTAAAAAAATATCGCCATTTTAACGAAATTTCCCATCCAGATATATAAATACCATAATCTTTACTAGCGCCTGGCCTGGAGATCATCAGGTACTGTGCTTTCCCCAATTGAGGTCAAAACGATCCAAATCTCCAATTCTAGATTTTGGAGACGTCTGGATCCTACTACGTCAGAGAGCACTCTCATTATTTTCCTCTTTCAACAACGTACACTACCGTTCGTAAAAATTTACAACGTATGTGTTTGCAAGCATGACAGTCATGAGGTAGCAGTGAGCGGTTCTGTGAATCGGCCGCAAACCCCGGCAGATAAAAAAGATGGGAATAGTAGATTAAAGTCCGTCAGCTGTAGTGTTGCTGGCACGGGATTAGTCTACATGGATTTCGAAGTTGCCTGAGTGGATTTTTATGACCACAATCAGCCGAGCCCCGTGGGGGGATCCCCCTTCCGCGGGGGCGAGACAGGTCACCCGGCCCGCCCTGCCGCATCCCCGCGGGGGCTTCATATACCGTGGCGGCTACCGAAACCAGCATCAGTTTTCTGTGCATTTCCGAACAGATCAGCGGCTGCGGAGGTCTGGATCGCAGGAGATTTCCAGCACGAGCTTCTGCATCTCCGATTGTACTTCACACTAGCCTCTAGGTGCGTTGATGAAACTCAAGTTTTTTCGTTTTTTTTTATTGGTTTCGGTCAATTTATCATGGAATAGGTGCTCGTTTCCCAGCGCTTGAGTTGTGACTCAGGCTTTGGAAATGGCGTAGGCATGATGGGTTTGAGTGCATTTCGAGTAGCTCTTGCACCTCAGCAGGGATAGTGTCCTGAAACACCTACTTCTTGGAGATTTTTATCCTGGGTTTAATTTGAGAGTTGTTGAAGTCCCGTGATAGCTTTAAATCCGTACACATTGGTCGATGTGTTTTGAAGCACTATCGAAGCTGCAGTAGTCTCCTGGCCTGTTGTTATAACTGAAATGCGAGAGAGCTACGGTTGACCATCAAGTGTGTTTTCGGTGTGAATGTGTTGTGAATATGAGTTCCCTGCGTAATATAATGCAGCCATTGAAACTACATACAGTAAGTGTTTTCACCACAAGTTTCTGCGGTGATTGCAGTCTTCCATCGAAAATGAGGACCACCCACGCCTCCCAGCTCCTGGCTCTCCTCGTCGTCTCGACGCTCGCCATCACAAGCGCGCAGAATGTCACCACGGTCCTCTCCAACTACCCCCAGTTCTCCACCTTCGCCCGTCTATTGGTCGAGACTGACGTCGTCGTGGAGGTTCAAACCCGAAGCTCCATCACCCTCCTCCTTCCCGATAACGCCGTCTTGGACCCCTACGTCGCCTCCCACCCCAGCTACACAACCCAAGAGGTCGCTGATGTGATCCGCTACCACTGCCTCCTCCAGTACTTCGGCGGAGAAGAGCTCGCGACTTCTCTCACCTCCGTCGGGTACACTGTGACCACCTTGTATCAGACCACGGGACGCGCAAATGGACTTGAGGGGTTCGTCAACCTCACAAAGACAGCCTCTGGGACAGTCACAGTTGGGCCGTCGACGCCCATGAGTCCTCCTCAAGCGAATATCATCACGAACATCACGCAGTACCCGTATAACTACAGCTTTGTGCAGATCAGCGCTGTGCTTGAGCCTCTTGGTCTCGTTGCTGCGCCTACTCCAGCGCCTTCATTGGAACCAATCTTGGCTCCCGTGGAATCACCATTGTCGCCCTTAGAGTCACCGATAGAATCTCCAGTTGAAGCGCCAGTGAATGGTCCCGTGTCTAGTCCACCAGTGGGAGAGGGACCTGTGGCGGAAGGACCTGGAGTTGAAGCGGCGTCGAACGGGGCGTACGCGGTGGGATTCAATGCTGGCGCTGTGTTTGCGTCGCTGGCCGTGGCGGCGATGCTATTGTAGGTGATTTGGTTTTGTTTGAGAATGTAGCGTAAGTTAAGATGATTTATTGATTCTTTGGCCAGAAGGTCGTGATTGAGTATTGGTGGGGACGGGGATGTTCCGTGCTGAGGTGATCAGTGTGGGAAGGGATGTCCCAGCTCGTGTCTGTGGACACGGGGTGTAGATTAATGGTGGTCAAGTATGGGCAGGTAGCGGAGCCGAGGCCATTGCCTTCTGTGCACATTCTTTCACTTCTTAAATACATGATGATTTTGTTCCATAAGTTATCCACAGTCCTTGCATTGCATCGATTATCTCTTGTGCAGTTCTGATTCGTTGCATTTGAATCATTTAAACTCTTGATGTAAAATGGCCTCTTGTTTCCAATCACACGAAATGGCTTTGCACCAATCTCAGGCACCCCATATTGAATCCCCATTGTGAGAAATGTACTTCGTGGGTGCAGGGTCCCAAGACAGTGTGGGACTAGCCTATATGCCCAGTTTGTATATTCTACTCATAGAAAACTCTATATGAGCTGCCTTTGAATAGCATTGTTTGTGCCCACCACAAATCTGAAAATGAAATGGGCTGCGAAGCCTTTGACGCATAGAGATCAGTTTAGAGATGCTTCGAAGCGGAATCCTCAGAATTAAGCTGGGCTGCACCTGTGCACCGCAGCGAACATCATAGCAGTTTCTGTAATGTATTACAACCCTACAGTAGCTGTATCTGGTAATATATAGCAACCCTGCAGCAGCTTTGACATCTTTACGTTCTATGCAATAGATCAGTTTTGCCGTGAAGAAAGGAAGGAAGTACGTCAGTCACTCAGTCGTAGTGCACAGCTTAGCAATTGATGCAATAGCGAAGACTTGTGCAGTAAATTTAGTGCCGAGATATCACTGTCCTGTATTTACTACGAGCAGACAGTTAGAAGTCCGAAGCCAGCATCTGGTAGCGAACGGAGCCGAGTCGCTCCGTCAGAATTGCACGGACGTTCCTCTTGCATGGCAGTCGGAGCAGCTGACAGAATTTACTTTCTTAATTCAGCCAGTGTGCTCAGGTGACATTCATTTCGTGTGTTTGAGATACTGAGGGCTAAATATGAGTTATTACCACCTCTAAATCTGGATTCGTTCTACCTGAGGAAGTCCTTTAATCTTTAGACAACTGTAAGGCCGAAGAATCCTCGGCTGCCGATTCTTTCTATGGCGTTCGTCAAGTAGCTTCCGGTGAGTGGAGTCAGTGGACTAGTGGAGGCAACGAGAGACTCGCCTTGGAGAGCCTGGTGGCCTCACTACGAATGGACTTGATTTTCATCCTGGTGAATTTTACATGAATTCAGGGGTGGTATGGATCCGTCTTTAGGTAACCGAATATCCACAGAAGACCTTCCATGAAGTGCATAGCATTGTTAACCAATGAGGCAAAGGTCCCTTTTGCATCCTTGAAAAGGACATTCCTACACTGGAAAAAATTGTCTTAACCCTTAAATGATGGGCTCATAACCGTGGAAATCATCTGTTTTGTCACCGTATGAATTGTTGGACTAAAATAATGTAAAAGCACTCATTGGAAGTCAAACTACTATAGATGATCTTCCCTTTTCCCACAAAATTTGAAGGATGAATAGTTGAACTTTTGTCCTACATAGAGAGATTCTTTGTCATTCATTGGCTGGAAAAAATCCTCTGCGGCGTTTTTGAGTTAATCAAAATTTTGTTAAAATGGTGGTATTCCACAAACTTGGCACTTTAATGTTTAGATCGTGCAATCTGAAATCTATACTAGTCCTAGACTTTATAGCTAAAGAAGAAAATGAATGGAAAAATGGCATAACAAAATTTTCCATTCTTACATGGCTCTTCAGCCAATCCCAACCTTTCAGTTTATTGGTAAGTCCCTCCGATGCATCTATTGAAGCATAATACCTTCCTAGTATGGGAGGATCATTCATTTGCTTATTTACACAATGTCATGGTGATTCACGCATGGAAAATTGTTGTTTAATTCATCTCAAGCTACGAACTTACTATTGGTGTATCCACTGCCAAATTGGCAACTTTTCAAAGAATTATTGACATTAGCCATTGTGCCTGGCCAAGGAACATCAATTTTGTTAATGTAGCAAAATTCTAGTGCCAAAAAATGTGACATAGTTATATTTAAAGGTCTAACATCTAGGACATGTATGGATTTACATTTCAGGACATGAATTTTGAAAGGTGACAAAGTAACGGTATTCCACCAATTTAATGATATTGATGTTAAAGATCCATTATACATTCACACCTACTACCAACTAGGCTCCCATGGTAAAAATATAAGAAGATAGCATAGAGCTTCATAACATTCTTTACTAGAGCAATTTCAAAATTTCAAAGATGGCAAAATTCATTAAAATGGCGGTATTCCATGTGCCATTTTCAAACCTTGACATCTAAGACAAGTATACATTGCTACTATCTAGGTCAGCTTTAGATTTCAGAAATATAAGACAAACATAGATATTAGACCGTGCAATGTGAAAAATCTAAGATTGGTATAGATTTCTAGAACAGGTGCAGAATTCAAAAATCTAGTGCTAGTATAGATTCTAGTACAGAGAAAACTATTTAGATTGTGCGGTCTGAACTGTTAAAAGTGCCAAATTAACGAAATACTGCCATTTTAATGAAATTGGCCATAAAGCCTCAAGATTCAAGGTTAATTTGCTAGTAAAAATTTGGTCTTTTGCAACATGTGCACAAACAACTCTCACCATCCAAAGACAAATCATTTTTGACAAGTTATTTTGGTGTTGTTAAAAAACAGCTCATTTTTACAAAAAAGAGCTATTATCAATGATAGTTGTTGTAAAAAGACCAAATTTCTACTCTAATGGGCAATTTCATTAAAATGGCGATATTATTTTAAAATGGCATGGAAACAATTCAGAATGGCTATTCTAAATCTATACCTGTCCTAGATGATTTTGAACGGCCAGTTTGAAATCTATACTTGTCCTAGATGGTGAAAATGGCATACCATCAAAGTAGCACTTGAAATATTGTCATTTTAATGAAATTGCCCATACTAATGATTTGCAACCAATCAACACAGACTTTGTTTTTAAGTATAAAATATATTATTTTGATTAATTTATTACCTACTAGGAGGCTTACTTGTTATAAAGGAAAAGGGATCTAAATAAGAGGTTAAGAATGTTAAATTGTGCAACTCATCTTTTGATTTTTCATTTCTAAATTTGAATTTATTGATTTCAAATTACTTGTAAAGTGGTTCACATAAAAATAATTTAGTGATCAATCAAGCACTAAAACAAAGGTGGTAAATGTGCCATGCACTACTAGGTAGATGTGATGAAGTTTAAGGCATGTACTTGTCTCTCATCTAATGTTTTTCATTTTTTTAATTCTATTAATTTTTTTATTTGCCTTTTGAAAAAAAGGATGAAAGCTGATTGCATCCATCATTGATTTATCCTATTAGAGAGGGGGAGATAGCATCATCTAAATAAATTAGTTTTACCACAAAAGATTATTTTATGTGGAAATTGGTTGAATACAATAATATTAGTTTTCAATCTACACTAATTCAAAGTATTGTGACTTTGGTGAATTAGTGACACATACTATTAGGACAAATTATTGTACTCATTAGAGCTTAAAGGGTGGTTTACACTAAGATGAAAGCAAGTGGATTAACCCTAAAGTTCTATCATGTTTAAAGGCCCAAAACTACTTCAATATACTAGTTCCCTAAGTAAGACTAAAATCTTCATCTATATTTGTTTTTAACAAATCCAACCAAAGGATATCTTAATTAATTTGTTAAAGCACACCTTCCTAAAATTTCAGAATAAAAAATCTTACCCATTGCAAGATCCTAATGCTTGGATCTCAAAAATAAGTATTTTCAACTCTTCCCAAATGGTTAGATTTCATTGTTCAAATATGTTATCCCTAAATTTGTAGACCTACAGCTTGCAAAGTTTCATAATAGGTTGAAAAATGAGTTGGAACACATTAAAAATTTCCAAAAACAAAATTTCAAATTGATGCTTGAAGAAAATAATAAGTACAAAGAAGTAGACAATGGTTAAGAATTTAGTTATAGAATTGGAAAATGCCAATCCCAGTGGTTTTAATGTTATGACAAACAATCTACATCCTATGGTTTTATTTTTTCAAAAAATGTTGAAAATTGAGTTAAAAAAAGTACTTCAAAGTTTATTTTAGAATAGTGATTCCATAATTGCCCGCAAACTAATATTGCTCATAATTTTCATCTCATTAATCAAAATGGAATGATTCAAAGCTTTCCATGTATATATAGATCTAAAATACCAATTTCAAATTTTTTAAAATAAAAAAAGCAATTTTTAAAATTTGCCTAGACTACCAAGTCTAAAAAAAAACTACATATCATACAATAACTTTTTAACCATGTAGTCAAAAGTTATGAAAATTGTTGGGCCTTAAAGCTACTCTTCAACCACATGTTGTATGAAAACTTCAAAGAAAAAAATAAAATCTCATTCGTAGTGAGCTACCCAAAATTGCTAAGTTACCACAAAATGTAGCTTGGTCCTTTAGGGATTAAAGACCATTGTATCAATCTAATTATTAGAGCTTGAGGGGTGATTTTCACCAAATCTAAGGCAAGGTGGATGAAAATACATTACATTATTACTCTAATTGTGAGAAGCTTGAAGGAGGTTTCCACCGGTACCAGGGCATTCCAAGCGATTGCTTGATTGCTTGACTATCCATATTTTATTGAATTTGATTATAAAAATCAAGGTCACAACTCCTTGGTGAAATTCCAATAGAGATTGTTGAAGAAGGCTATATTTTTTTATTTCTAGATTGGACTATGTGAATTACAAACAAAAACTATGGTTGTATGATTTAACTCATTTAAACTATCAAGGCCCAACAACTTCTTGACAATGGAAGTTTTCAATGAATCGTCCTACTTTGATATTTTTTGGCATATGGATGTGCTTGAAATTTTGTACTTCAATTGTACAAAAGTAAAGACTACTTTATCTAAAATGTGTGAAATTAATTGTGGAAAATATTGGTTGTTGGATTTTTAGATTATAACAATGTTGGACAATCAATTCATAGGCAAAAATGCAACTGTTGGGGAAGAAAAATTATAAGAAAATGAATAATTCTTTTTTATCCCCCCTCCAAAAAAAATTGTATTGGAATTGAAGGCAAATGTAGTATTTTTAATTTTTTTTAAATGAAAAATGAAAAACTCTCTCAAATTCATTCACATTTTTAGAAAGAAGAGAAAACCAAAATTGACCAAATAGTCTTAGAAATTACTTAAGTTGCAAAAAAAATTCACTAAAAATTAGGATAGAGGAATTAGTCATGATGATGAGTCCAACAAGTTTCAAGGCATTTCAAATATACGAATGGACAACCCCATTGATTTCCAATAAAATTTAAAATGAATAAGTGAATTTAAGGCATTGATTAGAGCCACTAGAGTATACAACATCTAGACAAAGCCAAAGTGGAGTCTTTTGTTACTTCAACAAACCTTTTGAAAACTCCAAGCAAATCAAAATATTTAGAAAATATAAATTCTTTCGTTAAGGAAATTATTGTTCTTTATTTTGACAATTTGATGACTTTTACAAGTCCAAATGAACTTGTAGTAGATATTTGATAAGGATTTGTAATGCCTAATTTGGGCATTTCGAAGCCAATGGTAAAATTCATTTGGCATTTAATTTGGAGCTTTTCCCAAAAATTTAGGTTTAGTCTAGACAGTAGTAGATTTGATTTTTTTTAGTAATTAAAGTTAAAACTCTAAAAGTCTTGGGGTTAAGCAAGGAGAGGGATCTTTGGAAAATTTACAAAATGCCACTTGTTTTTTTTCTAGACTACCACCATTTCTATTTTGAAACTTTGATAATTTGTCTACATGGTGGTTTTGGCCAACTTGGCCATTGCTCCAAGTGGAAAATTAGTTTCTTGTAGCCTAGGATGGGTCTTTGTTATATTGTCAAAATAAGGTAGAAGGCTTTAACCCCTAAACGTCCAAGGCTTGTTTTGAGCTTCTTGGAATTTGTTCTAAATTGAACAAAATGACAACATTTTGATAAGTTGTATCAATTTTTCTTTAATTGTAACCGTACAAATTCAAACTAGACATGTTAGAGATCTCATAGGAAGTAAAAACACAACAATATCACTTATAAAGTGAAAGATTGTAACGTTTGACCATGAGGGTGCTAAAATTGCAAAAATCTTTCAATCTTCTTTACACAAGTCAAATCTAAAAGTTGGTGACCAAAAAAATATGAGGTTAAAGGGCCTAACATGTATAATCCCAATCAATTTATGGTTTCTTAAAATCTACTCTAGAATTTTTTTAAATGAATTTTGAATGTGATTTTTTCTCCAAGATCTAGTGTATTTGAGGCTCATTTCTAAGAGCTCTCAACACTACGGGAAGTCAAGATTGCACTAGGTACCCTTGCACAAAATCGTGAATAGAAAAATCACTATCATTTATTTTCAAGATCGGATTTGCAATGCTAAAACTAGACTTCAAGAAGAACTTTCTAAAAATATAAACTACTAAAAATAGCAATTTGGTTAGGCTTTATTTAACGTGAAAGTTTTGCAAACACCAAATTCTGGTGCCTTGGGCAGTTAGGGGTTAAAATCAATAATTCCCCCATCTGCATTTATGCCTTGAATGGCCTTCATTCAAAAACACCACAATAAATTCTAATTGATGACTTTCTTGATTTCAATAGAAAAGAGTAAATATTACTTTGTAATAAATATTCCTATTGTTAAAAGATAATTTGTGGTTGATGATGATGCATGATGATGGGCTTATCATTCCACAATTAATTATTTAGGAAGCATGTTTTAGTTTGAGTTGTGTTATGTAAATTGATTTGACTCAATCACATGGAATGGACTCAAATTCAAGAAATATCATTTTTGTGCCTAAAATTCACATCAAGAGTAAATAGCAAGAAAGAAGCCAAATACTCTTGAAGGGTGATCCATGGATTCAACATCTTTTTCTTTAGAAAAGTCAATAATATCATAAAGAGGGAATTTGCAATACTATTCTCTGAAAATGTACTCAAGGAACTTCACCAAAAAAATTGGATGAAAAAGCGTTTTTTTCCATCCTACAATCTGAGGTGAAGCCATCCAAAGGACGTTTTGCGTCCTAGGCAGCGTTCCAGGGTTAATGTGATTGTGGAAATGTTCCTGAATTCAAGCTTTCATTAGTCCTGCAAAACTGCAGGTTGATAATTCTTGCAAGAATGCAACAGTAAATGGGACGCCCCAATCTTCATGTTCAAGAATGTTATGTACTGCTAAATAACTTCCTTATAACTTCCAATTCATGTTGTAATGTCGTATGAAAGAGGTGATAGTGATAGAGGTATCACATTTGTGCAGGTTACAATCCCGAAGGTAGATTGCACAAGGAAACTATTGTCGACAATGAGTTCTAGTGCGGCACTTTAACTAAGCATTCATACAATTGGCTTGAACTCAACGGGGAAGATGCTTTGTCGAGGTTTAGTGTGGTTCTGTCTATGGTTGCACTTTGTAATAGAAACAGACCCCCATTTGCGTCGAAGAAAAATAAATAAAATCGTGAAACAATGGAATCGGACTAGATATACTTCAACTTTATCACATTAAATCAAGAGATCCATATATGCTTCAAAACTAAGTACAACATTTCAGTTAATATACAAGTCTGTGCACTCAATCCCAGGTAGTCTACATTCAGCACTCCCTTCATACGACATTGCAATTAGAATTGACTGAAGTATACTCCCTGGCAACTAGTGTGAGTTCAGCAAATCAGTGGAACAGGGTCTTGCTTCAAACAAGCTCCTTCTCCTTGTCAGCATCTTCCAGCTCTTTCAATTCCCCCACTTTGCCTTCAATCTCCTTCACCAGCGCTTCCCTGAAAAGCTCCTCCCTCGCCTCCTCTTCCTCCGCGTCTTCCTGCATAATTGGCAAGTTCAGCCCATCACAAATGCTCTCGCTCTTCAAGATTACGCTCAGAATATGCAACCCCGACTACTCATATTTGTGTTTTTGTGCTTAAACAACTAGGGCAAGGTGCTTCATGGGAATAAGCACTTGCAACAAGGGTAGGAACCCCAACTTCCAGGTGCTTGTTTCCAAAACGAACCGTGTGTCCTAGTTGCTTACCCTGAATAAAGAACTCTGAAAACTTTATAGAAAGAAATCTATCAGTGCTGTCCATGAATCATACCCTAAATGTTACACAAGTTCACTCGAAGGGATGAGATTAATGTAAGGAAGCCTACACAGAATAAAAACCGAGATTCTCAAAGGCTTACCATGTCATAAATCCAGTGGGCGGTTCCGTTTCCACCAAGATCCCGGTACTCGTCGCTTTCGTAGAATGGATCCTGGCAAAACAACCAACGGAAGGAAACTACTTCAGGAACCTGTCTCTTACGCATGTCGAAAGCACTAATCTGAGAGTATTTCGAGAATTGCAAGAAAAACAACGAGTAAATACGGTAGAGTGAAACCAACGAAACTAGCATTCAGTCAAGATGGAGAATGACTTACATTCATGGATCCAAAGACACAGCAGCCCCAGCAGAAGACCATTGAAATAAGCATGTCTGCCACCCCGGTCCATTGCAACAATTAGCGAAGATACAGAAGTTGGAAGACCTGAATACACTGACGCAGTTGTATGAATAGAACAGATTGAAGGCAGGAAATTAATGTGAATTGTGTTGAGAGAATTCAAGGTGGACATACACAAGTCCTTGGTCATCTTCTCCGGCATCACCCAGTCATTGTAAGTGGTGATGAAGACCTTATCAGCGTACATGCTATCGGAATTCTTGGTAACGATAATAGTGGCAAGAATCGGCAGAAAAGGCAAAATCGAGGAAAGCAGCTTTGTCTCCCGTCGGACTTTTGGTTTCTCATTCTGCGCCAGTTCCATCCATAGTAAGAGCTCGATCCATGATTACCCAAATGGTTCACTAACATACCGTTGAACCCCTAAAGTTTCAAGGCTTCATGGTTTTACTATTACAGTTTGATTGATCATTGCATGTGAAAGTAATAGAATTCAGAATTGGGCCAACTTTCATATCACCGGAACCAATGAAGAACATTGCGTGTGTTGGTCAAAAACTAATAAAATTGAGTGAAAGAAATTCCTCACACAACCTACAAAAAAACTGCGACAATGTAACAATTTCGGCCTCTTGGTCCTTGCGGGGTTAACCGGAAAGCTCTCCTCCCCCAAACCACAAATGTCAAACCCTGAAACAAACCCTGATTTTGCTATTGCACACAACGACAGTCTATTCGTGGAGTCTTGATTCAGAGGAGCATATACAATACTACATACCCTCGAATTCGAGAATGAACAAACAACAAACAAGTTACCAATTCACACAGAGAAGTAGGTGTCACCTTGTCTGACGCACCCGAGGCTCTGACAAGTTGCGAGTAACGCCTGCTTTCGAGTGAAACACTTGGAAAACCCTACAATCACAAACATTTCCTTGAGCACACCACGTTGAATGCCCAACGGATTTGAATATTCAAACAATTTGAATTATCATACAATTCTTGAAAGGAGAGTCGCACCACAGACGAAAGACCAGCAGCGGAAAGAAGCTTGACGTTCCGGAGAGACCGAGCACGCAATGAAGACGACGTGCTGCAGCAACAATGTAAGTGCAAGCCTCTCCCGCCCAGAACAGCTTGCGCCATAGCCATGTCTTCTCTAAAACCAATGCTTCTGTCAACCCCAACCACCGAGCTCTGCAATCACATCTTCAGAGTGGAATGCATGGTCTACTGAGATTCAATTGCAATGCAACTTTTAGTGTCTTGAAAGAAGGGCGTCGAAATCCGAGTTGTATATGAAGGGAGCAGGCTCCTCGTCTTTGGATAAAGCACACGGGTGGCAGTGGATGCAAATTGAGCTTTATGAACCGGTAGGTAACCGTAGATCCCGGAAAAGTAGATTTAGGTAGAATTGGTAGATCTGAGGACCCCGGTCGTTTTCCCGGCTCTTCAGGTGACTCAAATTCTGACGACCTGGTTTACGATGGAAATTTGCAGTTGGGCTAACGTCCAAACAATTTGGCAATTCTGCGCAGTTTCTTTCCGTCAGCGTGCAGGTTCGTTGAGCATGTTTTTTTCTTTCAAATTCTTGTTTTTTTGTTACTTTTCATTTGGTATTCATGATGAGAGTTCAGTTTGGTGCAGCTTAACCCTTGAAGAGAAGATCGATAGCATGCTGGATCCTCCAACAGAAGGGAACGTTGTAGGAGTGTGATCGATCTCTGAAACACATACTCCGAAGTCATGGATCGTCATGAATTTTGAATTCTGCTTCGATCGTTTGTAGATTGATTAGGGTTCATTGTGGGTGCTACTCAGCAGTGGCAATGGCAGCGTCGGTAAGCTTACAAGAAGACCAAGAGAAGCAGAAGCAGCGCATTGAGGCCAGTAATCTCTACTTCGATGCTCCTCCCAGCGAGAAGGCAAGTGTTTCACTCCTACCCTATTCGAATCTCAAGAGTTTTATGATTCTTCGTCAGGGGCAGCTCTTCGAATGCTACTACGAATCTAATGATTCGGAATTTTCAACTGGGTGCAGGATCCGGTGGTGTATTCGAGTTCTTATAACATCTCGTTCCTGGGCATTGAAAAATTGTGAGATTCTACTTGAACGCCGCCGTTTACAAGAGTTTAGGAGTTGATACTTTTGTAAGGCTCTCTGTAAGGCATGGTTGAATGTTATTTTATTTCATTCTGGTTCACATATCGAAGTCTCCGGTGAATTTTCTTTAAGGCAAACTAAATTTTCATGAAGTGTTGGACAATGTCTGAGTGGCTTTGCTGGAATGGACTGCAGACATCCTTTTGATGCATCGAAGTGGGGCCGAATCCAAAAATTCCTCACGGACGAGAAAGTGCTGAAACGAAAGCGCATTGTGGAGCCTCTTGAGGCTACTAGAGATGATCTTCTCGTGGTATTTTAGTATGATCTTGTTATTTTCTATCCTTGTCAATACGAGGTATGACTAAGATTGAAGAGTTTTGGCAGGCAAGCAGTACAAACAGTTCTTTTTTTTGCTTATCTTTTATCTTTAGGGTTTAGGGTTTAGGGTCCGCCGAGGAGAGTTTAGGAAGTTAAAGAGCCTGAAGGCTATGATGGGTTTCCTGTGCAGGTACACACTGAAAAATACCTCGACAGCTTGAAGAGCAGTTTGGTAGTGGCACAGATTGCAGAGGTAAGCAGTTGTGTCTGGATTTGTTTTCAAAATTTGGTTAAGAAACCCTTAGTCGTAAGATTCCTCAACTGCTTTGTGTTCTTATTATGAGATATAGCATGCCTAACTTCAAAGATCTTCCCAGTTCTGAGATTGGTTATTGACGATGAAATAGGTGCCGCCCATAGCGCTCTTGCCGAACTTTTTAGTGCAGTGGAAGGTTCTTCAACCCTTTCGAAAACAGGTACAGTTCACTCCATTTGGTTACTTGCAACCCATCTGATGTAGTGAAATGTATGTCCACTTGTGTCTTTTCCAGCAGTAATTGTGTCTCATGCTTTTGTGTTTGCAAGAGCCAGCTTATTTAGGTCAAAATTCCTCGAGTATTCGAGCTGGATATATTCTTTCGTCTTCAACATAAAGACTCCTTGTGGTGTGAGCAGGTGGGCGGGACAGTACTAAGTGCGAAACTAGCCAAGGAGAGGGGCTGGGCTATAAATATTGGAGGTGGATTTCATCACTGTTGTGCCAATGAGGGAGGTGGCTTTTGTGCTTACGCGGACATCACTTTAGCCATTCAATTCGCATACGCACGTCTCGCTGTCACAAGGTACCAGGAATTTTCTCACTGCCCTTTTCAACCTAGAGAATCATTCGTCTAGCTTCCTGTCTCGCTCCAATTCATCCTTTGCGGCTTTGTCTATTATATATTAACATGGAGAGTTTTCTCATTCGACCATTGCTACAAACCGAGTTATTCCAGAACAGTTGGAGTCTTGCTTTGTAATTTTTTTCCTATCTATTGACGTTTGTTTGGGAAGGGTGCTACCAGAGTGATGATCATTGACCTAGATGCCCACCAAGGAAACGGCCATGCGCGGGACTTCGTGAATGACGGTAATCCTCTCTCCCCGTCTTTACAAAGCTCTAATCTGTTGCATTTAATATGATCCATATCATTGAAAGCAGTCCGTGTTTCTTTCTGCAGTTCGTGTGTTCTCACTACTGTTCTGAAGCACGTCAAATGATCCTGTCAATTTTATTCTTGTTTTCATTGCAAAACATTTGTGCGCGCCTCCAGGCTAGAGCTATCATAGCAAATCTTGTAGTCCAGTGACTGCCTGAGGTTTCACGCATTAAGGAACCTGTGAAGGTAAGTACGCAAGTACTGAAAATTTGCAGCTGTGTAGAATCCGCTCTACATATGTCGATTTCGAGTAGTGATAGGATCTTACTTATTACTATGGTCTATGACTGACTTATCGAAGTTGCCTATGATGGAAATGGGGAGTTCAGATAGAGTTTACATCGTTGATATGTACAATTCAGACATCTATCCGTGGGTAAGCTAGTTTATGTCTCTCGCTTTGAACTTCTTGTTGTATTAAAAGGTTTTCTCTTTCCTAGGTGTACTGTAGGAATGTGCTCGTTCATGAGAAGATAAAGCAAAGAAGACGCATTACTCTCGGTAAATTGAATTGTTAGGTATCATCAGCGTGTTTCAAAACATGTGAGGAATTTGCAGGGATATCAATGGTGTTGGACGCTTATACTTTATGATTGTTCTAAGATATGATTGCATACCCTCCTCTACAATTTTCGCTAGAAACTAGGTTTCCACCTATGTGATCATTTATGTGCAGGATTTGGAAGCCAAACCACGGATAAATCAACGAGTTGAACTTAAGGTATTCACTTTTCCCTCTTTCCTCAAGGTTTGAATTCCATGACAACTGATTCTCTGATTTACCATGTAGAGATTTACTGTGTAATGTATTTAAAAATGAATTTTGTTAGCCCCAATGACTAGCGCCTCAATGTCCATGTGTTTCTAAATTGCTGGTCAGATGTCGCTTTTGCATTTACATGCGTCTGAGGACTAATACGGTGACGCTAATTGACGCTTGAGCAGAGCGGGACAACAACGGATAAGTACCTTGCACTACTGAGGCAAGAATTGAAGGTGGGTGGTAAATCTCGATCCCCTTGTCAGGCGGTTTTAATTCATGCAAACATTAGTCTCACGCGAATTCAATTAATCAGTGTTCCTTTCCCAAGCATTGCTGCTTGAGCATCTTTGACATAATGACTGTTTGTTTAGCTCTTTAAGGGCCTGAACGCGAAATATAGAAATCCCACTTCGGAAGCTCCTCGTAATCAATTATCGTTACTTCCAAAACATATTTTTACCGTGCATATTTTACTTCAAAAATTCAGAGATGTAGACTATTTGCTCTTCCTTTAGCTTCCTTCCCTGAAGCTTCTTAAATGATTCATTTCAACTCCTGAAGGTATGGTAGCAGCGGCTTTTGGCCATTTAGCCAATTGGGGTTAATGCAATCTCAATCTTATCAGTATGAAAGTTATATCAAGTATTATTGATATCTATGATTTAGAAATGATCTATATCAATGATGTTGAATGAATCATCATGCGTGATTGTTATGACTCTTGGGAATACAGGAAGCTGGAGCCAAATTCAAGCCAGAGTTGGTGGTTTACAATGCGGGAACTGACGTCCTTGATGGTGACCCCCTGGGCAGGCTTCTTGTGAGCTTCTCAACACTTTGAACAGTCTGAAGAAATTCCGTAGTCACTTGGCCCTGAAGACTCTTAGTTTCCTATATTCTCTATGCACAGCCCCTGGAAAGCTGTGGTTTTGCATGATGACATGTATACTACCTTGCTCGCAGATTATGAATCTTGACTTTTGGACTGATGGATGTTCAATTACTTAAGAACTGAATGGAACTCAGGAACCAAATCTGCAATGGTTTCTTCTAATGGCAGTGTGGTTGTTTATGCTGTGAATTGGCTCTAATTGACTTAAAAGCTTTTTGCACCTAGCCACTTGGGGTATTGATCAAATCGAGTTTTTCTGTCGGCGACAGGTTTCGCCCGAGGGAGTGAAGCAACGAGACGAACTGGTCTTCCAGTTTGCAAAAGAACTACATGCCCCAATCATTATGCTAACCTCGGGTACATCCTCATTATATCCTGCCTACCCATCTTCAAATTGCTGCCAGCGATCATCATGCTGAATGATATTACTTGGCCCTTCCAGCACTCTAATAATTGCAAATATGCTCAGCACTAAAAAATTTCATTTGTGCAAATATGCTCAGCTCTAAAATATTTTATTCATATCTAGTTGCAAAATGGCAGCAAACAGAGTGATGGGCAGTGAGGCTTGGAATCAGTGGTCATGGGCCAGTCCTTCCAGGGTTAAGGGTTTAGTAGGTGACCTAAAACTGACGGTTGAATTGATGTTTAGGTATTTTACGTTCTCTTAATCGATATGTTCTCATTGTCAAAGATTCCTGGGTTGCAATTTTGGATCAGTGGCAATTTTGATGAGGTATCGAGGATCATTGAAGTTAGGGACATCAAATATTTGAAGGAATAGTGGATACAATCCAAGTAATGGACCTCTGACGATTTCGCTCATGTTCAAGATTTCATGTTCTGAGAAGTCACATTGCCATGTCATGCAGGTGGGTACATGAAGTCAAGTGCTCGTGTTATTGCTGACTCCATCACAAACCTTGCCAACAAGAGCCTCATTTCACTGCCCAGTGGTGCCAAGCAATAGAAATAGATATAGTATGGTAAGAGTATCTAATTTTAACGCTCACCGGATAGCAACATAGAATAAGACAGCTTAATTAAAATGAACTATGATCATTTACGTATAGTAGAATTGTTTAGAGTGTCAATAATAGGTGCAGTGAACTTAGTGAGTATAAATTAAGTATTCCTTGCTGAGTGATATGATAGTTTCCCATTTTTAGTGTACGTAAATATTGCTTTTTTCACGGCAGTTTGACTCGCTATATCATATCATGATGCAAACGTAAAGAGTTCCAATTGACATGTAAGATAGGATGAGCTAGTCACTTACTGCCTTGATTTTGAGCAACTGAGGTCTGATTTCTGTGTCACAGGTAGGTAAATTGAGACTGAACATTAATGGCAAAATATGCACAAACATTTGAGTTTTATGTACAAAATTTGTAATGTTCAATTGGTAGATTTTCCAAATCTGTGCTCTAACTTCAATGTCCTAGATCTGTGCATTTTGCAATGATTGTCTATTTATTTTCTAATTTTATTAGGGAAGACTTTCAGGTGGCCACTTCGTTTTGGGCCTGCCACCCTTACAGTTGGATTGCACCAAAGATTTCGTTCATTCCGCCCAGGAAAAAGCGCGGAATGGAAGAGGTAGCTTAAAATACTAATCAGTTTGAATAGAGCAGCCTTTTTTCAGTTTCAACTTGTAAGCCAGAAAGTCAATCCATTTCATACAGCTACGAAAGAACTCTGAAAATTCAGCAACCAGAAAACAGAGTAAGCTCAAGCGTTTACGTGGACTAATACCTGAGGAAATGTTTACAGTTAGGACTGTTGCTCAAAAACTTGCCCTTGACAGCTCTGATGACTTGAGTCCGCAGAACTAAAAAACAAGGGCCAATACTCTCTGCAATCTAGCCTCTATAAAGACCTAAAAAGAACTATCAAACTTGGTAATTCCAGCACAGATTTTTCACACAAATAGTGGAAATCGTCACCTGAACCAAATGCCATAACTGTCTTCAATCTAGATCTAAACATAACTACCAACCTTACACGACAGTAATTGCAGCACAGATTTTTCCAGTCTTGCACACAAATGCCATAATGTCTTCAATCTAGACCTAAAAGGAACTATCAACCTTGCACGACAGCAAATGTGGCACAGATTTTTCCAGTCTTGCACACAAATGCCGAAAGATGGTTTAGGTAGTATTTGATCTCTCCACAGAAATTCAATCTAACGCTAACTCCCGAAAGGATTTTAACAAACAGAAGTACAGAGACGGTTCCCACTCACTTGGACATTTTGGCACAAAGCTCCCTCACAAGCTTGGCTGCCACCATCGCCGTCATCCCATCGACCGTATCCCTCTGCGGATTGAACTCCACCACATCACATCCCACAATATCCCCCTTGACGTTCTGCACAATGTTCATAACATCCCTGAACGACAATCCCCCAGGCTCAATATGCGAGACCCCAGGTGCGTAAGCCGGATCCAAGCAATCCACATCAATAGAGATGTACACCCCTTTGACCCCTTCCCCGAGTTGCAACCGCTCCAAATACTCCCGATCCTCGTTAAAAGTTCGCATCTCGTGCTGCTCCACACCAAACTTCTTCGCTTGGTCGCGCTGCTCCTGCGTGATGGAGCGTAAACCCACTTGAATTAAGCGCCGCGCGTGGCCGCCCTCCATTATGCGAGCGAACGGGGAGGCGTGAGAGTAGTGCTTCCCTTCGAAGGCGTGGTAGATGTCTGGATGGGCGTCGATGTGGAGAATGTCGACTGGGCCGTCGAGAAACTCAGAGACGGCGCGAACAACTGGGAAGGAGATGGAGTGGTCGCCGCCAAGGACGAGAGGGCGTAAGGGAGGCTCGTCCATCACGAGCTTGACGGAGTCGGTGACGGTGCGCATGAGAGTCTCGTCGCTCACGCCGCAGCCACGCATCTCCTGGACAGGAACGTCGCCAACGTCGGTAAGAACGCGGATGTCATTGAGCTGCTTGCCAGTTTCGGTGGTGGAGTTTGTGCTGCCGCACCAGATGGCCTCGCGAATTCGAGGGGGGGAAAAGGCGGGGCCCTGAAAAGATACACAGAGAAAAGTGCAAAGGTGAGGGACTGATGGGTTTAGAATGACGAATTCGATTGATCATATCATCAAGAGTAGAAATTATATGGAGACGAATAGCTTGGAAAGCAGAGAAGAACATGCGTCGGTCAGAAAAGAAATACAATTGTAGAAAAGAAAGTCCCAAATGCGCAAGAACACGAGGCTCAGTTCGGGATTCTTGGTCCTACAGGACTAATACAATCCGCAATCAAACTCCGGCGAAGAGAAGTCTGGACCCTGAAAAGAGAGACAGTGAAAAGCAAAGAGGTGGAGGATTCATGGATTTAGAATGACAAATCGATTGATCATATCGGCCAAAACATAATTCCCAAGGGGCCAAATTGCATATCTCCAGAATCAGTGAAGAACTCTGGGAGTTGTGGATGATTTGTGCATGCGTTGGCCAGAATATAAATACAATTGAACGAAAGAAGGTCCCCAAATGGCTTATTCAAAACTGCTAATAGAATACGAGTCCCGCTTCGGGCTTCCTTTTTCTTAAGACTCATACAATCTGCAATTGAACTTAAGCGATGCTGCCCAATGTAGGAATGCGAGAATAGAGGCGAAGTACCTGGAGGAACGAGGAATTGTGGCCCAAGGGCACTCCGAGCATACAACTGGTAGCAATGGCGCCCCCGCGCTCGCGAACGTGATCGGCCTTGAGGCGCGCGAGCTCCCTCACCAACGTCAGGGACGCTTCCACCACACGGTGCTGCCCTTCCTCCTCCGTCAAAACCACCGATCTCGCATAGGATCTCACATGGGGATGCTGCTGCTGGTGAGATTGCAAACCACCCAAGCCCACTCTCGCCCGGCTCCACAAATTCCCCCCAGCCCTCCTCATTTCCACGCCCTAATTATCCAATCCCCGACCTCACTCGCAAATCCACGCCAATTCAGGCAAACCCACGCCAATTCTAAGAACTCCAATCATCCACAAATCCCAGGAAATTCAGCAAATACCTAAAAGATCACTCCACAAGCACAAAAGCTTCGGCAAGCTCCTGCAAATGGCTCCCAAGTTCTTCTTTGGCGCAACTTTCGCGTTACATACCCCAACGCATGCAGAGAATTGACGACATAGAGAACAAAAAGAACGAAAAACAGTAGGTAAGCTTAATTGGAGTCAATTGGAGCCGCA
This sequence comes from Pseudisothecium myosuroides, assembly GCA_951799445.1. NCBI lineage: Eukaryota > Viridiplantae > Streptophyta > Bryopsida > Hypnales > Lembophyllaceae > Pseudisothecium > Pseudisothecium myosuroides. The sequence continues at coordinate 3,619,386 of OX637288.1, read as the reverse complement.
ATTCAGATAATTCTACAGACACGCAACTATCTGAAATTCTGAACTAAGCTGACACGAATGAGATTGTGAACAAATTGGTTCACAAAGGAATGTGATGGCGGCTATGTTGTCATCTGGCTACTAAGTTATCATTCGTGGAGTGATTGTGGGATGATTGTTAGCGTGGACGGATGGATGAAAAGAGATTAGGACAAGGCGTGGCAGGGTGCCTTGGTGATGGTGCCACCCGCATTTTCCGCGTCAGCAAAGCAGGAAAGATCACAGACTTGGGGTTTAGGGCTGTCGTAGAAGACCCACTTGCCGCGACACCGAAGTGTGTCCCCAATGCGGAAGAAAGTACAGTAGTCGGAATGTCAGGGATTGGTGGTGGTGGCATTTTCTTTTTTCTGCAATCCGATGCTCACAGGAGCTCCAAAAACTGTTCAGTATTTTTTAGGGTTGTATGCTTTGGGGTTCACAGAATAATTCTGGGAATGGAGTGGGAGGCGCAGAGACGCTTTGCTGCTATAACGTTTTTGCAGAAGCGTTGTGATTGTGCATTTGTGCCTCGAGCGGAAGAGTTAGGGCCGTGACAAGAGATTCGAAGGATTACCGCAAAAATCGCTGCAGTTTAGAGTGCAAATTTCAAGGTTCAGCGGCATCCGCAAATCTTCTGAATCACACTTCGCTCGGGCATTGCTCGTCAATGTACACTCAATTATTTGGAATTTTTTGAGCATTAAATCAAGGACAAGAACTATGAGCCTGCCAAATTGCTTGTTTCGCAGTTGAAATGATCAAGAAAGATGCACTCTGTCCGTGACAGCTAGATACACGTTGCGAATTGTTAGTTGATTGGCACTGGTGCATAACTGTTATCGGAGCTTTCAAGGTCTGCATCAAATAGTAATTGTGGATAAGCATGTCATCTTGGAGGCCCAATTGCAAACCTTCGCATTTAATTACTCAAAAGTACGTAGGGTTTCTGCATCGACTTGTGAATCGACTTGGCAATAGAGGCTAGGCAGTCTGCCTCTTCAGGTATGCATGCATGCCTTCCCTTGTTTGTTTGACAAATAAAGGACAATATATCGTCATCTCTTGAACAGTATATGTCCACTCTTATCTCAATCTACATGTTCTGCAATGAATGGTGAATTTCGTTGTGCAATTTAAACTTTCAGTTCACAAATTAGTAAAAGAACGTTCACGCGGAAATTGGTCTAAGTTTTTGATGCTGCTGTCCATGTCCAAGGACTTCATAAAACACAGCGGTTACTGATTTTGAAGCGGATGTGCAGATGTTGCAGATGTTGCAGGAGGCTCGTGCTCACATACTGTATCTCATAGTGAGCATGGACGGAGACACAGTTGTCGATGGGCGGTTTAAGGAGATGTGGACTAGAATGGCGAGAACGGGTAATTAGCTCTTCTCGAGCTCAAAGACACACACATCCCCTTCCTCCAGAATTAGGAGACCGGGAGGTCGTTACATCCCCGGGTATTTTATTTCAGCCTGTGATTATACCCCCACCAAACTTTCTGTTTTCGAAGATGATGAACTGAAAATTTGGCCCACAATTTGCGATGCAATGCGACTTCGTTGCATCTTATTTTCTTCATGCTGTACATCTCCCATGCATCTCCAGCACAGTCGACGAGTCGCCACTGGGTGGCTACAGTTGGACAGCTGGATTCTGCTACAAAAGAATCAGGTAGCACCGGCACAGTCCAATTCTTTGAGGTTCATGTACACTCTTGACCTCTATAATCTGATTGCCTGGGGTCCCAAAAGAATAATTAAATTGGCATAGTTTGAATGGTCTTCTATCATTGACTGTACCAGAATTGTCAAACGGATTTTCCAGAATGTCATTTTAGAGAACATCATTTTAAATAGGTCTGAATGAACTCCGATGCACTAGGAAACTTTGCACATGGCAACAAGCATGAAGATGTGGAATTAATGCGCCCCAGCTGAAACTCTCGATAGACTTGCGTCTCCGACATCACAGAAACGAATTGGGGCGCTGTAAGAGACATGGCATACGCCATAGTCGCGTCCTCTGCTGTCTCCTGTTCAAGAGTCATGGTGACCCTCCTTTGAGACTTGATGGACAACGCAAATGGATCAAACGGTGGATTTGTACTGTTTACCAGTACCGTTGGCCCTGGAGAGGATTGTTGGTCATCGTCGGTACTGGTTCCTCGTAAATTTGGCTCTAATTCCCTCGTTGATGTTGTTGTCTTCCTTGTTTTGGTCACCGGACTTTCGCCAGATTCCAAACTCTCTCCCACATTGTGCAGATTCGGTTTTGCTATCGGGTGGTCGGTTGCAGGACTACTGCCTGAATCAGGAAACCGCTTGGGGATGTCGCTTCTGCTAGTCATTAGTTGGCTACGCGAGTAGCAGCTCGGCTCGTCGGAAGATTTCTTCTCGTTGCCTTCATCAGCAAATAATGCGACTTGGAAGTGCGATTTTCGCACAAGGACAAAGACAAGGACGTCTTCAGGTTTTAGGATATTGTCTTTCGCGACTGCAGCCCATCCTTTCGTCCATGATGGGCATCGTCTAGGATTAGAACCGAAGGAAACCTTCCACGTTCTTCTATCTTCGTTCTCCAGTGTGACCACACTCCCTAGCTTTTTGAAATGTTCCCGCACGAAAGGAATCGGTAAATACTGCAGCTCAAGCCCCAAATTCAACAATGAATGAGGTCGTCAGTGGTTCAAATTCAAGAGTTCTACAAAAGCTCAGGTAAACCTACTGAACGATGCTCCAACAACCAAGTTTCTGATGCAGTATAATGGACAGAGATTGAGGTGCCTGACTATCTGAATGGATGCTCCCTCCGTCTGAAATTAAGTGTCCGCAGTGGTGTTTGAAATGTTAGACTCCAATTTCATTGATCATAATTTTAAGAACTATTATTGAGATGGGTACAAACATTATATCATCAGAATTAATGAAGAACTGATTGCAGCTGTTTGTCAAAACAGAAAGTAAAATTGGGCAAAAGAAAGTCCTCATGCGATTTACTCGCAGCAACTGAAAAATCAGGAGTCCAGTTTTGGGCACATAGTTCCCAGACGGAGTACGTTTAAGAGTTTGATTTTAGTAGAGTACCAGGAAAGTGGAGTTTCGTGACGAGAGTCCGGGCTGGCCATGAGCAGCATTGGGATGGATGACTTTGACGAAGGGCTGTTTGTTTAGGTAGTTGGTCTTCGTCCATTGCAGCATTTTGGGATCCACTTTGGTTGGATCGGTGGTGATGCCATTGTATCTGATCGCCTCCAAATCAGGTTCCCACAACTCTTCCACTCTTCGACATACGAGTACTTCTGCCGTATTGCAGCCTTCGTCATTGTTGATTACCTACCTCAATGCTGCTGATGCTACAATAAGTTTGATTGCCATGACTACTGTACGTGGATGTTCTGATCATTACCAGCAATCCTAGACATTTGGATGTCTGCTTGGTTCTACTGTACAAGTTATGTGACTTTGTATTAACCCCTAAAGGCCCAAAGTCCCCTCGGGAGACACTTGGGATTTCGGGCAAGCTCGTGCAACCTAAAATTTTGACATGATTTTTTGAAACTTTTTTTGAAGATAGGAAATCACATTAGCTTTCCAAAAATATAAGTTTTTTTCAATCAATGCCCGGGAGCAAACGTTATGCCACCCAAAGCCAGAAAAGCAATTCGCCGGGCAGAAAAAATTTAAATTTAAAATATAAGTTTTTTTTTTGTTTTTTTTTTCTCAAAGATCATGTTTTTGTCTGCATTTGAAGCTTTGATTCATTCTATTTGAACTCAGAAAATTATGGACAATCTTGTTTTTGGGGCAATCTAAGCATCTTCTTGAAAAAACAACTTATAGAATTCATTTTTGAATGCAATTTTCAAATTTTTTCAAATTTTTTTTTTGACAAGGTTAAGTTTGTTTGCAAGAACAATCCCACCGTTGGGATTATGGTGTTTTAATTCCACCTAAGAGCTATTAACGATTTAGTGTTTTGTTCAATTTTGGACCTACTTCTTCTTAACAATTTTTTTATATGTGAAAATCAAGTTTTGACATTCTGATATTTTTTACCCCAACTCTCAACTCAAATGTTCAACATAAAAAAATTTAACTTTATGGTGTGTAGTGCAAAAAAAATCCACAAATAGCCATCAAAGTCATCTGAAATTGCAGGCCACAGTTCAAGAAAACTTCTTTTTCCAACTTCAAATGCTAATATCTTCCAATCCGTACAGTCAAACTTCATGAAATTTTTACCACATAATCTGAGACAAGTGAAGTACAAGATCCTAAAAAATAAGTTTTTTTGGTTTAGGGAGTGATCACAGTAGAAATGGCAGTTTTCAATGGTTTCGGAGCCAGAAAATGCCTTGGGCCTTCAAGGGTTAAGAGCTGAATTTACTTGAGATATTTTGCAAGATCATAGTTATGCAGGAAGAGGCATGTTCTGGTTTGAATGATGTGGGTCCTTCCCTAAAGCTTGTTTTCAGGATATGACGCTCAATTTAGATCTCTGTTTCTTGGCCTTAGTGACAAACTGTGAATGAGGTCAGGGACGATATTTCCTGTCAATGGCGGCTCTGGTGATGGACATCGAATTTGAGTGACTCACTCTTGGGAGACTGGTATTAACTTATACTCCCTCTGTCTCAAAATAAAACCGGTGTTTCCTTTGTATTTTACAAAGAAAACACTGGTTTTATTTTGAGACAGAGGGAGTATAAGTTAATGTATGAAGAAATTTAGACATCCATGGTAAGGAACTACCCACATGCGAGGTCTGTCACTACTTTGTTGTCTCTCAAAGTATTCAGTATCTAACGACGTGGATGAACAAAAGGGTTAGGTTTTATTTTAGCTTGTGGCACACAGAGTTAGCATAACAGTATTCAACAATATACGAGTCTGTCATTGAGTCTACATTTGGAGGCACCAACAGTAGCACTTCTGTCCCTCTAGCATAGCTAGTAGAACTATTTCAATACTCTTCATTCACGTCAAAAGATTTGATCTAATTTGACTGATGCCCCATAAGGTGAATTTTTTTTGTTTTCTTTCCTTGCCAAAATATGTTTTTGGACAATATATGAATAAACTAGAGAGCAAAGATGCATTATGTGAATGTAATGGGGAAAAAACAAATATTTTGAAGACAATTGTGGTTTGTGTTATTGAGGTGCAAAGATACATTATGCATAAGTCAATTGTGGTTTGTATTATTTAGGTTCAAAGATGTTAACCCCGAAAGGTCCAAACACCGTTTTTTAACAACATAGCGATTTTGGGCAGCTCACTACGAGTGGAGTTTTTGTTTTTTTTATTTGAAATTTTCACACAAGATGTGCCCGAGGAGTATCTTTAAGGCCCAACAATTTTCATAACTTTTGACTACATGGTTAAAAAGTTATTGTATGATATGTAATTTTCCGTGTACGGCGGGCAGCCCGGGCAGCTCAAAAAAATTCTTTAAAAATCATTTTTTTTAAAATAAAAATTTGAAATTGGTTCTTTAGATTTATATGTACGTGGAAAGCTTTAAATCATTCCATTTGGATTAATGAGTCAAAAGTTATGAGGATTCTTAGTTTGAGGGTAGTTATGGAATCTCTACTCTAAAATAAACTTTGAAGTCCTTTATTTCACTCAATTTCCAATATTTTTGAAAAAAAATAAAAACATTGGATGTAGATTATTTATTACAACATTACAACCGTTGGGATTGGCATTTTTCAATTCCATAAATAAATTCTTAACAATTTAGTGTTTTGAATCATTCTCTACTTCTTTCTACTTATTATTTTTTTCCTATATGTTGTGCATTTCCAAATGATCTGAAAATTTTCAAGCATGTATCCAACTTGCCTAGAAGAATGAATCCAAAGAGTAACCACCATTTTGGGCATTTTTTCATACAAATGTGACCTTGTGAAGTGCAGCTGCCTGGATTTTCGCAGGGACAAAAAAAGGGTTTTTGTCAATTCAAACGCTAATATCTTCCAATCCGTATGGTGAAAAATTCTAAAATTTTTTCCACATCTTCTCAAACCAGTGTTCTATAAGATTGTACGGTTATATGTGTCCAAAAATGTTTTTTTAATAAAATTTGGTACTTGTATTAGAAATGGCAGTTTTGGAGCGGTTTTGGTGAAAACATAGTCTCAAACCTTTAGGGGTTAATCAATAAAAGAATTATTTTTTTATCCTTTTTAGAATTATTTTTTAAATGCCATATGTATAAACCAGAATTATTTTTTTATCCTTTTTAGAATTATTTTTTAAATGCCATATGTATAAACCAGAATTATTTATTCACTTGAATTATTGAATTTTTTATTTACTTGTATGATTATTATGTATCTGTTTTCTTCATTTGTCATTAGAAACATTAGAAGAATTTTGAGGCCTGCAGAGGGCCGTTTTAGGGCTGTTCCCGCAGCTGGGAACAGTAAAAATATTAAAATAATTAAAAAATAATTAAAATAATAATAATAATAATAAAATATTATTAAAAATATTATTAAAAAAATATTAAAAAATTTGGAAAAAAATATTAAAAAATTAATTTTTTTTTAATTTTTTGACGTGGCACTCGCTTAACCACGTCAGATTACTGTTCCCAGCGCGTTCCCAGGGCCTGAGAACTCGCGGTCTCTTGGAGGCCTCAAAAATCCTCTAATGGAGGTGCTTTGTTTGTATTTTAGAAAATAATTAGTATGTTGAGGCACTGATGCCAAGTGATGGGATGATGGCAGGGTTCAGTGTCAATCAAGGTGACCCCTCTCCCACCACCCCCCCATTTGGATTCAATTTTATCTGTTTAGAACCGCTCCACATACCTGGTCATACGTTGGATCTCCATCATAGTTACCAATGTCTGTGTTGTTTCTCGGCAACGAAAGCGACATCTAATTGTATAGCTTCCAGAGGCGGGAGAACGTTGTTTCGGGCGAAATTTGGAATGGACTCCGTCAACCTTCCACAATTGCGCAAGTGTTGAGAGGTACTCTGCCAACAACATCTCAGGGCCATTCTCATGAAGTTGCTGTTTTGGATTGCGTGCTACCAAGCATTTTGTTGTTAGTAGGTGTACCTGTTCTTGATTTCTTGTTTTACTCTTGTACTTGCAGAGGGTAGGGACGACTAGTAACAGAACGAAAGTGTTGCGATCGGAGTCTCAATCTTTGGGTGTGTGTACTTTCAGACCTGTGAGTTTAATTGCCCTCAAAGGTAGAGGTATTGTGAGACGTCAAAAATCTTTCAATGGTGCTAAGGTCCTTTTTTCGACTCTGATCTATATCCTTTGTTTTGTAAAATTGTTTGAGGATGCTTAAAGCTCTTATTCCTATGTAGTTGAGGAACTATTGCTACTGGTTGTGGTGAGATTCTATGACTCAAACTTTAACCGAGTATAAATTGGTACTGCTGAAAGTTGATTATCTAGTCTATATAGCATCTTTTTGTAACCAGTTGATGACCAGAAATTTTGATGATGCAACTAAATAGAAACCAAGGAACCATTGTTGTTTATGAAAGCAATGTGAGCAAGAACAAGGGTGAACTAAACCAATCTCAGTACAAAGATATTGAAAAACGTTATAGTATCCATTTTATCCAACTCAAGGTATGCGTTCAAATGCATTTTTTCTAATACTGAAGCAAATTTCAACACTTATAATCAACTTAATTAAACTACAAGAAAAACGTGTCCGCCACAACCAACTGAACTATGATTAGGTGTCCTAAATGACTATAGTACAATTGCAACTGTTACATTGGACGTTATTATTGATATAAAAACATAAGTTGTTTTCTCGGACGTCCGCTAAAATCCGTCTCCTAAAATTAAGCTAACATCATCTAAAACGTGGGTTTCTTGTAGTGGATGTGGCCTCTTTATGATTACGCATCAATTGATAGCATATTCTGTTGATAAGAGTAAATGCCAAAGTAAACATTTTTGCTTGAGTACATTTTTTGTCTTTTCTTATATTTGAAAATGTTAGTTTTGAATTGAGGTTTTGAAGATTCTTGTTTGTTATTTTGAGGTCATTATTGAATGGCTATTTTTTGAATTGGAAAAGTAATTGTGAGATGGAACATTCTTGTTCTCTTTGAAGTTTATAGAATGTTTTGAAGGATGAATTTGAACATCTATATTGTGCAAAGTTTTGAAAAGTAATAAATCTACAAACAGTTAATAGGTGGGTGAAACAAAATAAATTTATGTGCATACTAAACATTCATTCATTATTAAAAATATAAATGTCTAGCGCTTGTTGGGATGAAATTTCATCAATGATGAACAAAACTTTAATGCTTAATTTGAACATTACATTTTAGTATAAAATAAAATACGGAGTACAAAAAAAAATATTAAACCCTATAGGACTAAAGGGCCTATTTGGGAGTGGTTTGCAAAATTGGAAGGCATAACAATTTAATGTTTTTGTCTTTTTCCATAGATTTTTTTCAATAGATAAGCTCCTAATGTTCTAAATGAACCAATGATATAAATATTTGGAGGAGTTACTATTATCTATACGAGATATATATTTTTTGAAAATTAATTGATATCACACTACTTTGAGTTCAAGCACTTATAGGTCAATCCCTAAATACTTTATCAAAGGTAGTAAAATTAATTTTAAAAATCATAATTAAAAGTAATAACCATCTATAAGATATCTATATCATTGGATCAAGTAGAGAATGTATATATCATTCTATTTTGAAGCTTTTTCAATGAATATTAGGGTCGTTGCAAGAAAGACTTGTACTAGTTATTTGTCACAGGGGGAGTTTCAAAACTTTCTCTTGCAATAACGTTTGAAGCCTAACTCGTATAAACTTGAAATTTTTATTGGAGATGTTTGTCTTGAGTGTAATCATATCTTATATTTTTCAGAAATTTTTAAAAATAATTTTATACTTAAAACTCAATTAAGTTAATATGTCACGTTTTGAGTTTTAGGGGTTTTGAGTACTTTGGAGTCCCCAAATTTAATGATTTAGGGCTAAAATTTCTATGGTGTATTTCCATAGTATTAAGTCATGTTTCTACCAAAGGAAATTTAAAAATATTTTATTTTATGTCTTCTACGTTCATGCAAATAGGGCTCCCTTGCACGCTCAATTTTGAACATTAAAAATGGTTTCAAGACCAATATTTTGGTGGAATCTCTTCACCATGAAGTCTTCCCAAATGGACAATTTTTGGTTTCTTAGAAAATTGTTTTTCCTATTTTTTACAAATTAAAATGTCCAAAGGTCTATTTTTTGGCGATTCTGCACTTTTCTAGTTCTCCCACTTAAAGAATTTTTTTGGACTTTTCCTTCATAGAGGACCTTTTTCTTACAGGTCTATACATTGGTTATATTTTTCATATTTTTTTAAAAATGTTTTTCTAATTTTAAAGTACTCCCCTCCAAAAGGCCCAAAACTGCCAAAGTGGAACAAAAACAGCAAGTCTTTCTTGCAATGACCCATTAATTGGATGCAGTGCAATTTTCAAAACATTCATCATCCAAGGTATGGATGATAGAGCAATTAGGGTTAATTTTTGCATACAGAAAAGGAGAAGAAAGCATATGCGAACCAAATTAAGGAGAAGAAGGAATATAACATCTATTTATAAGAGACTAGGATCAATTTCAGATATATTAATTTTGAAAATTTTGAAAACTCATTGTTTATTCATTAAATTTTCATTCTAAGAGAATTATTGAAAGTAACAACAAACAAAAAAGAAAACAAAAGGATTGTTTTCGTAAAGTTGATTCCTTGACCTTGATATTTTCATCACTTGATCGAATTACCACCATAACATTGTTTACTAATGAGTTAGGGGGCCCTTTTGCATCCTTGAAAAAGAGCCCCCTACAATGAACAAAATTATCTTGTGTGGTTCTTCATCCAACCCCAATCCTTGAATAATTAATTCATAAGTCCCTATTAGATATCTAGCAAAGCATAATACTTTCCTAGTATGGAAAGGACCATTGCTTGGTTATACAATGTTATGACCTTGCCTATGATAACCCAAGGTCCTAAATCTGAAATGTAAGTGTCTAGCAAGCTTTAGGGGGGGGGGGGATGACGACGGAGATAGTATTCATTCATCCAAGAAGCTTCACTCATCCCAAAAGTTCATGTGCACTCACACATATACTTGTCATTGTCTTCAACTTGTAGGAGCATTCTTTTGGTAGCAATGAATTTTTTTAATAGTAGAGTCCTATATGCCCTGCCACGAATGGGAGATATTTCAAGGGAATCAAGTGCATTGGCTAAAATCCTTTGATAAGACTTGGAATCTGGCTTCAACTTGACAAAAAAAAATATTGCAATACTTCATAGCAATCCTCTCGCCCAACAATAAGATCCACCAAAAAAATTTACAACTCATCAGTAATAAAAACAACCATATTCAAACTTTTACTCTTTCAATTTTTAATTAGATATTGATATTTTTCATGAAATTTTACAAATCATGTTGAATTCCAAATCAAAATTCCAAGTAAGACTCTTCAAAAGTCATATATAAGATTAGTATACCTTATTATGATTCCTTTTTAAAATCAAATTCTACACTTTTTGCCTAAAATGTATAACCCCTATTTATGAGAATCTAGATTCAATTATAGATACACCTATTTTCAACAAATTGAGAAATCATTCATATTTTATTCCTATAGAGTAACAAAAATGCATTAAAAAAAATCTAGAATCTTCTTTTGACTTTCATCAAAACCCACCAAAAAAATTAGATGATTTAATTATAGGAACTTGCTTATTCGAACACATATAGGAGTATTTATCTTAAGCTTTCAAAAATGATGTGCAAAATCAATCCACAAATTTTTGTCACAAATCATTTGCAGTGCATGTTTGTCTAAAGTTGATTTTAACAATAATTACCTATTTCTCAGCACTTTAAAAAGTCCAATAATTTCTTTGAAGAGTGTTACAAAAATGCATAAGAAGATAATCTAAAAGCCTCTTTTAACTTTCAACGAGATTTTTTTGAAAAAATTAGGCAGTTTAAATAGTAGGAACAATGCTCAATTACTTTCTATTCAGATGGGTAGTTTCCCTTTGAGCAATCGAATTCCCTAAATCCATCCACAAGTTTTCATCCGAGTTCGATGAGAGAGTACGTTCATCCCTCCCGGATGAAGGTTGCGAGAGTCCTTCAGTTCTACAGTAGTCAACAATGAACTAACTTACAAAAGGGATGTCTTCTGTGAGAAAAGATTTTTTTGGCCTGGTCATTAACTTTTGTCAATGCAGTCTCCTCCACAGCCAACAAAGGCGACGATTCTCTCTCCGCAGCTTGACCTATCACCAAAGGTAAGGTACAGTAGGTGGATTGTGCTGACTCGATTGTGCTGACTCGATCGTACCAGCCCCTTAAGAATCATGCAAGGTGTTAAAAGAATTTAATACTTCGTGTGGTACCCAGGCCTCCACATAACATTCGGTAACATGCACTGTCACTGCGTTGGCTGTCACTTAGTTAAAGTACTGTAGATGATGCGGAATCTTTCACACCCAACAGCGACTTCATCGGTAGCTAAGTGGACAGGTGGAGGCTCAATAGACAGGTGGAGGTTCAGCGTGATGAGCAGGGTGCATGAAGGAACGGCAGTGGGCATGAATGTCGTTATTATTCGCTTTAATATGCAGTCCTGGCATTGTTATGCAATCTAGCTCCGAACTTGTACTTATGCCTGTTTCCAGTCCCATTATAAGCAAGCTTCCAGAAATCTTCAATTCTTCCCAGAGCTGGTGTCGAATGTAGTGCATGTCAAGTAGCATTGAAGGTCCCGCTTGGATTTGCAGTGGCTCGGTGGAATTCATTTCGATAGCATCATCGAGGATCCCAGGTAAGTTAATACCAAATGACAACAGTTTTGCAACATTGCAAGTAGTGGTTGGGAAGCAATGGTTGGGAAGCAAGGATCGATCGTGCTAAGTTAGAGGCTGCATTAGAATTGGAAGGGTTGTCACTTCGTGGCAACAGTCTAATTTACTTGGGTAAGAGAGAGCTGGCCATGATTTCCTGAAATGCATTTCTGTTGAGTCCCTGAAGTGCACTCTGGAATCAAGGTACCGAACTTTGACCCAGTCGTGGATTCCAGGCAAGTTTAGAGGTGATTTCCTCAAGTTAAGAGATGATTTCTAGACGTTTAGAGGTGACTCCGGACCTTTAGAGATGATTTCTGGACGTCTTGAGGGGAATCCAGACGTTTGCAGATGATTAATTTATAGACGTCTAGAGGGAATCCATGCTAGACCCTTGGAGATGATTTCAGTTAGCAAGCGAGACATGTGTGCAAGTCCCCCGTCCTGTTGGGAACATGTCTCGTATTTTTTTCCAGTTTATTTTAATTTTTTACCGTTGTTTCAACATAGACAATTGCACTTGTGACAAGATTCATGTTTAGTTCCTGGTGAAGAGTGCTTATTACTACTGATAACGAATTTCGAACTGATTAGAGCTCGATGCCGTTTCGGCCACGTATCCAAGAGATGGCGCATTTGGAGAAGCACAGTTTAGGTTGCTCGTGGGTATTGCAAGTGGGGAGCTTTGGGATACCTGTCCAGTACTACAGCTTAGTTTTCAAGTTAGGGTTTCGAGATTTAGGTGGGCAATTAACTTCTCATTTGAACATGTGAAAATTCTAAATTCCAGCACTTTCTCGTCACGTTGACACACAGAAATTTGCAAAAACAATAGTCGTGACCATGCTAGGCACAAATTTTTCTTGCTAAGATATTTGTGTGTGGCAATATGATGAAATTATATAGGAAATGGAAAACATTTGCATGAGTTAAAATAAGATTGAACTTACCAGGTCAGGCCAGCACTGGTTTGGTTTGTTGAACGGGAAGTTCCATGTTTAGAACGCCCATTCAAAATTGAATTGGTTCAGGATGTGCTTCGAGAACTTGATCCGCCAATTCCTTAGATTTTGCAACATGGATTAGGTAATCCATTATGTGACCTAATCCATGTTGGGGCAGAGCTGTCCTAGTGACCACTTTAGAGTGTCTTGACCAACATCCTGTTGAAATGATAACCCTGTCGTAGCACCAGGACATTGCAATGTTATGTCGTTATCGATGTTGTAATGTTCAAGTTGGGTTACACCATTGTTGACTATGAGCACCTCTTGTCGATGTTTGTGCTTAGCTTCGCAATTCGCACTAGCCTCAGTTACAGAGAAGGTCCTTCGAGGAAGGTAGAGGTACAAAATTAAGAAAATTCAATAATAGGATCCTTTTGTTCATATGCTTAATTGGATGAAGTTAGGTGTACCAAAGGTTAACTATCAACAAATATATACTCACAAGCCTTTTTTTCACTTTTGAGAAAGTGCCAAGATGGCGATCACTTAAAATTTGGTGAAGCATTGTATTTCTATATTCATTCATCTTGAATCATATTTATGCACATTGATATGAAAAGATGGATGAATGTTCATACACTTTTCAATCATATTCATGCACATTCTCATATAAATTTGGAGACTTCATTCACATTTAGTGAAGCATTGTATTTCTACATTCATCCATCTTTTGAACCAAAATACACTTTTCAATCATATTCATGCACATTCTCATCTAAATTTGGAGACTTCATCCACATTTTTAATAGAAATAGAAAAAATTTGGTGAAAAAAATTACTTTTATTTGGTGAAGAGTGGAAATTTATTTTGAAATGGTGCAATCTGGCCCATGGTGCCAAGAAAAAAAGGTTGGTACTCACTAATTGTTTTTGGTTTCCGATTTGCTTTGAAACAGGATTCAAGCTGGAATCTATCTATTGTGAAATATTTTGCTAAGCAAAGCTCGCAAGGAGTCATCTGCACGGTACTAGCTTCTGGAAAGGCTTCCAGTTGGCAAGCTCCTTATAAGAAATCAAAATATTTTGGTAAATCTTTGAAGTGTTTGATCACTTCTGCTCCAACACAACCTTCCTGATGGACGCGACTGAAAATCGATTGGATCCACTAGAGATCGACCAAGATTATGTAGACACCGTGCGCAGTAAGTACACACTTTTCATCAATTTCTTCAATGTATTTCGAGGTTTGAAATTTCTACAATAGACAGCACAATGTGAGATTTCATATATAGAAAAATGCCAAATTTTGTGAACACGAGGAACATTTAGTTTGCATGTGAAAATGTTTGATGGCATTGTTCAAATTGGAGCACACTTTAATAATTTTGCCTTTGATTAGTATGATTAGTCAGACTGATAAGGTTCTTAAAAACTAATTGTAAGATGAAATATTGCGTAAAGACCTACTATGCGGGGTTCCACCTAATTTTGGGGCATTTTATTTGCAAAAGCTTCTTCAATCCAACAGGCAAGGAATTTTGCATAGGGAAGTCCTTACATTACATAAGAAACTTGTATTAGAATCTTAAGTGTATAAGTTGCATTACTCCACCACAAGTGTTAAGGCTCCACCCTTCGTCCTTTGGATAGGTCAACTTATACGCATAAAGACCTTTGTGCAAGTGTCTTACCCTATACCAAAAACATGTTTTAGTGAAGGGAATGTAGTTCACATGCAAACTCCCCTTAGATTATTAACCTCTAAAGAACCAAAGTCCCCTTGGGGGACACTTGGGATTTTGGGCAGGCTCCTGTGACCTCAAACTTTGATCTGATTTTTTTTTTAAATTTTGAAGATAGGGAATTACATTAGCTTTCTAAAAATATAATTTCAATTTCAATTGGTGCTCGGGAGCAAAAGTTATGCCATCCTAAGTCTTAAAAGCAATTCGTTGGGCAAATTTTTATTTTTAATTATTTTTTTTCATTTTTCATTTTATTTATCAAAGATTATGTTTTTTGTCTATATTTGAAGCTTTGATTCATTCTATTTAAACTAATAATGAGAAAATTATAAACAATCTCATTTTGGGGCAATCTAAGCATCTTCAAAAAAAACTAATCTTGTAGAATTCATTTTTGAATGTAATTTTTTTATTAAATTGATAGAGTGACGTTTGTTTGCAAGAAGAATCTCACCTTTAAGATTTCGATGTTTCAATTTCATCTTAGAGCTATTAACAATTTGTATTTTGTTCAATCTCGAACCTACTTCTACTTAACATTTTTTTAATGAATGAAAATCAAGGTTTGCTATTCTGAATTTTTTTCCCCGACCCTCAACCGAAATGTTCAACAAAAAAATTTAAACTTATGGTTTATAGCACAAAAAATCTCCACAAATGGTGGTCAAATTCATTTGAAATTGCAGACTAGCATTCAAAAAAACTTTTTTTCCAATTTCAAATGCTAATATCTTCCAATCCGTACAGCCAAACTTCTTGAAATTTTATCCCATGATCTAAGAGAAGTGAAGTACAAGATCCTCTTATTAGATCCTAAAATAAATATTTTTTGTTTTTGTTTCTTGGGTTATTGTAGCAGACATGGCAGTTTTGAGTGGTTTTTGAGCCAGAAAATGCCATGGTCCTTTAGGGGTTAATGATACTTCTTAAGATTAAATGCATGAAGGATTGTATATATTGTTTAGGATTCTTAAAGATATTATTCAAAAATCTTTGTTATTTCAATTTCATAAAGTTTTTGACAACTATTGTTGATGATGATGATTATAGAGGAGATAGAAGGTATCAATTCTACAACACATGGCGAGACTTCTATTGCGCCTTCAGTCAATGACCTGATCATTCAACGAATCCGGAGTGAACTTCAAATATCCGAATGGAGTGTGCACATGTCAAACATAGTCCCCAAATGCTTGACATCATCACAAGTGCAAGCGAAAATGAATGATTTGAGATCAGAGACTAATAGAATGAAGCTTCAAGAAAAAATGTCATGTATGAAGGGTGAAGAGTTTGAAATTGCTCAACAAATCTTTCAGGCAATAGAAGAAGGCAATTTAGAAGTGTTCAAGAAACTAATGGACGGGAAGGTGAAGGATTGGAATTTTCAATTAGAGGAATATGGAAATTTGACACCCCTTCTTTGGGCAATATTGCACGGACAAAGGAGGATTGTTGGAGCCATTCGTGAATACGCATTGTCGAGCAAATCTCCCAAGGGATCTACTGGAGCAATGTTCATGACTTTCGATAAGTTTGGATTTAGAATCATGAATTTGGCCGTTTTTACATATTTGATAGTGCCAAATACAAATTCAAGCCATGACAATGTGAGAGGAATGTTTAAAGATATTATGGATTGGGAACGTCAATTAGGAGTTTCTCTTGGATACATGAACCCACAACTGCAAAAAGTTTATACAGGGGATTATACTCCTTGCAAAATTTATTATGGTATTAAGGATACCCCTACTTGCTACCATGTTGATGACCTTGGCCACCTCGGCTTTTTTATGACCCCTCTCCATCTTGCAACATGGTTTGCTCCCTATCGAGTTGCTACTCAGATAATTGCTTGGCGCATCAAGGCTCTCGAGAGACCAACTGGAAATGGTCATACAGTTTTTCATCTTTCTGCATGGAAAGGTCGATATGAAATTTTGCAATGGTTAATACATTACACAAAATGTGAAAATATTCCCTTGAATATAGGAAATTCTTTCGACAATGATAGACAATCTCCACTTCATCTTGCTATTTTCTCCCAAAACAAGGAGTGTATGCAAACCCTTCTTCGAACCGAGGCCATCAAGGTGACAGCAAGGAATTGGAAGGGATACACGCCAATGGAAATTGCAACTGTCTTTCATGCTACAAGACCATCCACAATCACTCCAGAAGATTTGAAGCGCTTTGGTGTGACAAGCTTTGACATTAAAAGCTTGGGTTTGACCTCTGATGTTATAAACGTGAGTGTTCAAAATTTTGCAAGAGATGGGATACATTCAATTGAACATAAGAAGGACATGAATGCATTGAAAGACATCATCTCATTGTTTGATGGTTTGGATCCTGAAGCTTTGCAAAGGGATAGACAAGTTTTTGTAGATGCTGCAAATGCCATTCTTGTTGGTGCGGCACTCATTGCAAGTGCTTCATTTGGTGCATGGCTTCAACCTCCTTTGGGTTATATGGAATACTATTCCAACGAATTTTTGGTCACACAACCAGCTGCTCCACCGGAGACCTACGAATCATTTGTTGCTATCAAACAATATTGGATAATCCAATTATTTTGGATATTCAACAGTTTATCATTCTTCTTTTCCATTGCAACTGTGATTGCAGGAGCGGATGCAGCATTTCCGAAAAAGGGTTTGATATTGAAAGATGCGGTGACAAGTGTTCGCCATGGAGTAATTTGGGCCTCTTACTTGTTGTTTTTATCAGTGCTTTGTGTTATTGGAACCTTTAGTACCATTGGTTTTGCTATCCTACCACCAATTTCCAAATATAGGGTGAACATGTATTGCACGATGGCTATTGGACTTGCAACTTGCGGGATTGTGTTGATAAGATTCTTACGGAAACTTGGGAGTTTATCGTTGTTGAGGTCTTGGTGCACCAAGAGTTGGAATCCTTGATTGTAGTTTTAATATTGTCATTTATTGAGATAAGTTTTTAGTATAAATGCATCAATTGACTTACAAACGTATTATTCCAAGTGAGTACAAAGTGACTTTGAGTGAGTTGAAATTGACTTTGAGTGAGTTTATACATACAAAAAATGGTAGTACACTATCATGACATTGACTTGGTAGAATCCTAGTGGAGAAAACTAAAATACTTGTACATTTTATAGTGGTAGCAAATTAACAATAGAATTTCACTCACTTTTCAAAATATCATGTAGTGCTATTTTTTTATTTATAAAGCAATGGACAACAGCTTACCAATTGGTTGCATTCATGGTTGGACTACCTTGTTGAGACACTTTAATTATTGTGAATTAGCAGTTTGAACACAAGGTAGTTACACTTTGCTTTTGAAAGTGTTTTGAAGGGACATAAAATCAAATCAAATTCTATATTTTTCACTTTATGAGTTCTATTTTACCACTATGGCATTATGTATGTATGAATTTTTTTCCTTAAATTTTCACCTTTTTTTATGAATCCTAAAAATTTTAAAACTTTTTTAGAAGATTTGATTTACACAAAAAATGTATTTAGTGTCATTCATACTAACTATTAAGTATTCTAAATGCCAATATATTTGTCAAGTACCCTATGTGAAGGTCAAATTTGGCAAAGTTTAAGTCATTTTTGCCCCAAAAATGTTCCACGTGTCATATTTAGAATGGTGTGAGGTGACATGAAGACCTAAGAGTTTGACTTGAAAATTCAATTTTGGTACCTAAGTGCCGGCCGAATCAAACCTTCATGTTGATGTTGTAATAGATTTATTTTAATATTTTTATCACTATTGTAAATATTACATAATAATAGAATAATAATATAGAAGTGTATTTGGATAACATTATTTTTAAAGTTATTTACAAATAGTGTCTCTTTTAAAGTTATGCTAATATAATACCATACAATATATCATGTGATAATAAATAAATGTTGAAACTAAGTTTTGATTCTAAATTTTGAAATTTAAGAAAATCTATAATAAATACAATATTAATTTTTGATCTTACAAAGAATATATATAATGGAGGCTATTTTGGAACTACTTGACTTTCTAAGCAGTTGATTTTTTTACATTTTTTGAATATAAACGCCCCTATCTTTGTTCTCACATGATTTCTAAGATTTTTGCATATTAGTCCATGGCATAGTTACTTTGTTTTGTAGAAATATAAATAATACCTCAATAAAAAAAATTTATACTTTAAATTGTTATGTTTTGTTTTGTTTGTTTGATACGTTGAGATGTAAGAAACCATGAGGCATCCGACCACGTTCTTGGGGTTGTTAGAAAGTTGTTTACAAGGAAAGGTGTATAAACTTTGTTTCATGGTGTTTGGACTTACAATATAGAAGTTATTGCATTTCAAAGTTTTTATGAATCAAAAAATTGAATTAAATTATCTTTTATTTTGGAAAAATCATAACTTTTACATTGCATGTCCAAATACCACAAAACAAAGCCTTTGGAGTCCTTTGTGCATATTGCTTTCTATTCATATCAAGAAAACAATCCTTCACACCACAACAAAGCCTTTGCACTCTTTCAGGTGTGAAAGTTATGAATTTTGGAGTTCTTTTTAGATTAAAAAGTTAGAAAATTATTTTTATCTTTATATTGATTGTGGCAATGGCACAAAGCACATTAGTCTTTGTTAAATCTCACCTCTACTTAAAAGACCTACAAAAAATTTCAAACTCAAATTCTTTACCATTTAGAACATATAAAGTCTTCAGTTAGAAATTTTTTGTTTTCAGTACAATTATCTGAACTTTAAAATTCAATGAAAATTATAGAAGGCAAAATTTAGTTTGTACATTTTAGTAAAATTTTCACAATTGGTCTAAAAACTAACACACCTAAAATTTGAACTTCAATTGACCTTGAAAAGATCAATAAACCTTGCACTACTAACTTTGATCCCTTGTTAGAGAATAAACTTCAAGAAATATCTACTAAATAATTTACTTGTATTTTAAAGATGGATTATATTAAAATTTAAAAATTCAATTGTCTTGACTACATTAGAACAATATAAAGTAGGAAGAAGAAAAAAAATGAAAAAGAGATTTTTTTTAAATGAAAAAAACAAAACAAGAGTGGTTTATGGTATACAAGCCTTTTTTTATATCCCTTGAGTGATATCAAACTTCTACATTCACTTCATCTAGTTAATACAAACTGAGGAAACTTCCAAAAAAATTGTGTAATATATCTAGAAGTTAGGTTGAGCATTGTATGCCTATAAAATTAATTATAATTTACAAATGTGATTCAATAGACGCCAAAAGATGGAAAGATTCATTTTTTCCTCATTAGAGGAAATATGGGGTGGCTATTGGGCCCTCTCTTGCAAATTACAATTAGGATTAAGTGAGTTCAAGAACAAAATTTGACATGGCATGGGCCACTGTGACATAAGCTTTTCCCTCCACCGAAGGCCCAATAGGAACTGCGTACTCAATGTTCAAACACAAAAGCAATTTACCGTGAGTGTGACAAGCCGGGTAAATTGGGGGCTCAAGCACAGGTTCTCACTATTGGAATCCAAGCAGGACCCACCCACAAGCAGGTCAATGATAACCTTGGTGCCACTAAGTACACGAACTTCAGATGCTTGAATTGGGTTACACATTTACACTATAATACATTAATCAATGAAAGATCTTCATTCTTGGGTACCTGTTAACATGTATTCAGGTAGGGCTCAAATGTTGGCCAATTAATGAAAATCAAAGCTCCTTGAGAATTCCTCTAAGAATTTAGTACTCCATATTTAGGACCTGAGGACTATGCATAAATGAAATCTTTTACAAGAATCCTACAATTTTTTATTATGGCTAAACTTCCGCGGTTTTCTAATTTTGACAGAGAAAATTGAATTTTGGATTGTTATCTTCCACCAACTTGGGCCTGCCTAATAATTGGCGGATTTGCAAGACCCTTTTCTTCGTGTTGCCACCAAGGCTTTTTTTTTCATTTTTGAAGAAGTGCCATAGTGGCAATATAAAATGTTACAGTGGTGCTCCAAATTGCAACATTCATCCACTTATTGGATGTATAGTATGGTTTTCATCCACAATTAGGCGATTTCATCTAATATTTTTTTAAATTTCAAAGTTGTCTGGCGGTTTCATCCTATTTTTTTGGCATTTTTTATAACCTTTTTTAGCCAGTTTTTTTTTCTAGTGTAATCTGGCACCAAAAAGCCCCCAAAAAAGTCCTAGTTGCCACTACCTCGGGCCAGTGACTCCAATCCCCTGCTTCTTCTAACCCTAGCTTCTACCAAAACTCGTAACTTCAATATTGTTGCTTATTTTTTCAGTACGATTTTGACATCGTTTTTGACCTCATGAAGCTCACCCTCCAGCGTTGTCACCTTCTCTTGCCACACACGTTCCACCTCCAACAACTATTTTGAATGCTCTGATCTTAAATCTGCCAACAATTGCTCACGTACTTTTAGGCCATCAGCTTGCAATCTCTCTTTGGAAGCATGCAACTCGTCTCACTCGATTTGTAATTGAATCATACGTTGGGAGAGTAAGGCCTTTTCGACACTCCAGAAGTCATTACAACATAATGCCTTCGTTTGTTAACCCCTAAAGGCCCAAGGCATTTTCTGGCTCTGAAACCACTGAAAACTGCCATTTCTGCTGCGATCACTCCCTAAACCAAAAAAAACTTTTTTTTTAGAATCTAACTGTAGGATCTCGTACTTCACTTGTCTCAAATCATGTGGTAAAAATTTCATGAAGTTTGGCCATACGGATTGGAAGAAATTAGCGTTTGAAGTTGAAAAAAGAAGTTTTTTTGAACTTTGGATTGCAATTTTAGATGACTTTGACGGCCATTTGTGGATTTTTTTGCACTACAAACCATAAAGTTAAAATTTTTTATGTTGAAAATTTGAGTTGAGAGTCGGGGAAAAAAATTTCAGAATGTCAAAACTTGATTTCCACATATAAAAATGTTGTTAAGTAGAAATAGGTCCAAAATTGAACAAAACACTAAATCTTCAATAGCTCTTAGATGGAATTAAAACCATAATCCCAGCGGTTGGATTGTTCTTGCAAACAAACTGAACCTTATTAAAAAAAAAATTGAAAAATTTCGAAAATTGCATTCAAAAATGAATTTTATAAGTTGTTTTTTGAAGAAGACTCTTAGATTGCCCAAAAAACAAGATTGTCCATAACTTTCTCATTCTGAGCCCAATTAGAATGAATCAAAGCTTCAAATATAGACAAAAACATGATCTTTGAGAAAAAAAATTTAAAAAAATAAAAAATTCAATTTTTTAAAGTTTTTTTTTTCTGCCCGGCGAACTGTTTTTTTGACTTCGAGCGGCATAACTTTTTTTTCCAAGCACCGATTGAAAAAAAAATTATATTTTTGGAAAGTTAATGTGATTTCCTATCTTCAAAAAAAGTTGCAAAAAATCAGGTCGAAATTTCAGGTCTCACGAGCTTGCCTGAAATCCCAAGTGTCCCCCGAGGGGACTTTGGGCCTTTAGGGATTAACCAAGCAAGCCGTTGTCTCCAAGACAACAAAATTCTAACATTCCTTTGACATTTCTAAATGAGGGAGGAAGCCCTGTCAATGTGTTCTTAGGATATAGTGATCCATCTATCCACAAATCTATGTTCAAGCAACCTTGAGCCCATTTGGCACTAAATTCACTCTTGTTACATTGTAAATGCAATGGCACCCCTTTTTCACCAGCGGTGCGTAAACACCATCTAAAACAAGGTGCAATTCGTACTTCATGGGTCTCACAATGCCTCTCAAGGCCATGGTGCCACACTGCCGCCCAACCAACTACACATATTGAAACCCTAAACTTGCCAGCCAATGAAAACCAACGTTACTGAATCCAACTCTTGCATCTGCTGAAGATAATAGTAAAAAATTGGGAGGCACAAGTGGTTGCAACTTACCCCTGTCCCACCGCTCCCTCCAAAAAGGACCTCCATCTCAGCTTTGGCGTAAGATTTGGGAATGCCATGATTGGTTTGAACAAGCCAGGCAAGCTTTAGCGCCAGAACAAATATTGAAATCATGCCGTTTTTGGAGGTCATCATACCAATCAAGTAGCACTTGATGGCTTGCTTAGCATCCTAAAGCCTTCTAAATTGGGATATGAGTACTCTCTGAGTACTTTACTTAGACAGTCTCAAAGGCCTTATAGCCACCTCATATTTCTTCTAATGGTACAATTTTTTTTATTTTGAAAAAAAATACTAAGCCTAGCATTTTTGCATCTATTTTGAGAAATATTTTTTTCAAATGTGACCACCAGGTATGCTATTATATCAATGGAAAAAACAAACAAATGTTCTACATAAATCAATAATATAACTACTATATGAACTATTTAGAACATCAAAAATTAGTATGCCCTGTCCATTTGTTTGCAAATTCCTCAAAGACATGCTTTGTGTCCTTCAAACAACTTTGATTAAACCTTGAATTGTAAACATTTAAACTATTATTGGATCCCAATTATAGAATTGAACTTTGTCTGAGTAGTAGTATATAATATTGCAAACTGCTACGCATTCCTAGACCATAAACAATGACCTTAGTATCTTGCAAATTACATTATGGATATTTTTATTTCTTTAAATTAGAGAAAAAATGAAAATAAATAATCTGAAGATTGACCATTTTTTCTAATTTAAAGGTGATCCTTCTCAACCATTTGCATCTTTGGAGAAAAAAATTATGTTTGTTGCACTTGTGTAAAGGTAGTGCATTTCGAGCACATGTTGAAGATACATATTTTACTATTTTTTAGAAAATCTATTTGTCAACTTGTATAACTTTAGTAGAAGATCTTCTATTCCAATTCTGACCTTTAAATTTGCATGTTTGGATGAAAAAGAGGACCTTTCCAGTTTATTTTTGTTCTTTAGTGTTGTTTCAACATAGACAATTGCACTTGTGACAAGAATCATGTTCAGTTCCTGGTGAAGAGTGTTTATTACTTTTGATAAAGAATTTTGATCTCGTTAAAACCCAATATAACATTCAGTAGCTCTACAGTGATGGTGTGGTATATTCTACACTCCAACAGTGCTTCATCAATAGCTACTAATGAATTAGACAGGTGGAGGATGTAGAGGCACACCATCACTGTAGAACCAAGGCAACATCAACACATGCTATTGAATGTTATGGACGTTTTGGCCACGTATCCAAAAGATGGCGCATTTGGAGAAGCACAGTTTAGGTTGCTTGTGCATATTGTCAGTGGGAGCTGTGGGATACCTGTCCAGTACTACAGTTGTGTCTATCTTAGTTTTCAAATTTAGGGTTTCAAGTTTTAGATGGGCAACTACTAACTACTCATTTGAGCATGTGAAAATCCTAAATTCCAGCACTTTAAAGTCACGTTTTGACGCACAGAAATTTGAAAAAACAATGGTTGCGACCATGCTACGCACAAATTTTTCTTGCTAAGATATTTGTGTGTGGCAATATGATGTTTTAGGAAATGGAAAACATTTTCATGAGTTAAAATAAGATTGAACTTACTAGGTCAGGCCAGCATTGGTTTGATTTGTTGAACGGGAAGTTTCCATGTTTAGAACGCCCGTTCAAAATCGAATTGGTTCAAAATGCGCTTCGAGAACTTGATCTGCAAACTCCTTAGATTCTTGAGCACTGAGGTTTCATATTCTGGTTGGGCAACTAAATACCCACCCAAATACTTGAATGTGACGTTTTCACATACTGCAATTTGCCAAAACAGTTAGTTGTCAAACTGTTACTTGAATTTTGAATTGCTGGGATGAGCACGCACAGTTTGTAGGATTTACTTCACAGGGCAGTGAGGATTGGATTTCAGAATGGGAACCCAGTCCTGTTGACTGTCAGCTGCTTTGAGTGGTTTCATTGTGGCAATTGAAATTTTTGTTTATGGCTTGCAACTCTTCTGTCCATTTTGGAGAGGATTTTCATCACGAAAATATGAACCATTTACATATATATGGATACCGTATGAGAAATATCGTATTATTGGATTCAGAGATTTAGCATGTTATTTCTCATAGCAAGGCTCTACTTTCATGTTACCTAGTCCATGTTGCAGCAGAGCTATCCTCGTGACCACTTTAACCCCTAAACGCCTCAATCCTTTTTTGAATTTTTGCACATTTTAGCTTATATCTTTGGACTAAAATATCATTTACCGGAATTTCATGAATGTGGCTATTAAGGAATGTTGTCTTTTCTAGATTCAAGTATTACATTGGATGTATGAGAAGTTGGTTGGACTACAAAGTGCCTTGAAGCCCTCCTTTAATCATCCAAAATATGGACGTCGGAGCGCTTTAAGGTTAAATTAGAGTGTCTTGTTGAAATGATAAGCTTGTTGATGCATGAGGACATTGCAATGGCATGTCTTCATCAATGTTGTTGTGTTCAAGTTGTGGTAGACCATTGTTGGTTCTTATCAACTCTTGTAGATGTTTGTGCTCGGCTCTGCACCTCACACTAAGGTAGGTACATCCAAATGTGCCCCTGACCTTAAACCACCATCTTTACTATGTGTACATTTCTAAAATCAATTTTGTACCTATGTGGAAGAAACGCTTTTAGAACCAAACTTTGTTCTTTAATAACTTTTGCATATCGTATCCAAATGCCATATTCTGTGGTGTGTTGGAACCTCCTTTCACTTGCCAACAAGAATATATGAAATTTGACCAATCTAATAATAGAAAATAGGCTTAGTAGCAAAAAGTGGTGGTTTTGAGTGTACCTACTTTAGCTTCAATTACAGAGAAGGTACCCTGAGAAATGGTAGAGGAACAAAAATTTAATAATAGGATCCGTGTTCATATGCTTACTTGGACAATTTTAAGGGTAGTCACTCAATGCTTACCATTAGAAGAAATATGAGCCCGCGGGAGGGCTGTGAATTCCCGGACAGCAGGGAACGCTGGCTGAAATAATAAAAATTAATTAAAAAAATTGGACATAGGATTTTGTCCTGAAAATACATACTTTGAAGTTTTAATTTTTAGAAAATAGGAAAAACAATTTTCAACAAAACTAAAAATTGGCCATTTGAAAGGACTTCTTGGTGATGAGATTTGACCAAAAAAATTAGGTCAAAACCATTTCTAATGTTTAGAATTGCACGCGCAAGGGAGGCCTATTTGCACGAACGTAGAGGATATAAAATAATGTATTTTTAGATGCCTTTTGGTAGGAATATGTTTGACTACTATAGAAATATACCACAAAAATTTCAATTGAAAATCATTAAGTTACACTGCTCAATTGTATAAAAAAACCCTAATCGTCAAAGTCTGACAAATTAATAAAATTGACTTTTAAATATAGAATGATTTTTAAAAATTTCAAAAAAATCAGGGATACAAATTTCACTAAGACATCTAGAAATAGATTTTTTATTTTTGGAATTGGATTCATAATTCAAAAGTTATAGCGTTCCAAAATCAAAACGCAAAAAAATTGACAAGTGTTTCTTGCAATCATCCGATAGTATATCCCTGGTGAGGCATGTGGGCATACGTTTTGAATGAGGTTGATGTTGTCAGCTACAACCACAGTATCTATAGTAATTTGGATTCTGCATTGGAAAGAATGTGTAAAGGGTCTATTTTTTGTTGTTATTTGGCTTAATAAGGTAGAGGCACCCTAAAGCGTCCTTGTACCCAATGGCATCCCTTTCTAGAAAGAGGCGTCATTTCAGAACCTAAATGTAGACATATCAAATATAGCTTATTATTGCGTTTCAGAATGATGCCCCTTCCTAGAAAAGGACGCCATTGGGTACAGGGATACCATTGGGTGCTTGTACCTTATAAACTACCTTACATAAAGGTCTGATTCGACACCAAAGGGCCAAAATACTTTCTTTTTCATGCACAAAGGGATTTGGCAAGTGGAACTATTAGTGTTAGAATTTTGGCGTCCAAATTTTTTTGTGTTCGACAACTTCTAGGTTTTCTTGTTTTGGGACACTTGTTTTGTGGGACTTAAGGCATGATACAGGTTTTCAGAAATATTCAAAAATTCATGCAATATAGATGAAAAGTTTCTGCAACATTTTGGACATTTCACTTGTAATATTCCAAACATTTAGACATTCCAAAAAATACTTAATTTATGTCTGAATCTGACCTTCACGTAGGGTAGCTTGCCAGGTTTGACAGCATTTGAGCTTGAGATCGAGAAATTTGCAGTATCGCTAAGTTTATGAAATCCTCTCAATCAATGGCGACTGGAGATATGGTGTCCGTGACCTCCACGAAAGAGACTCTCTTGGTAAGAGCTTCAGCTTTCCTTCTACCTGCCTATTTATTCTCTCCAGTTCGCCAATTCTCACACACACTCTACCTCGAATTCAAGGAATTTCCTGAAGTAGACAGTCGAAATTCTGGAAATCCTAGATTAGTACAAATTCAATCATCTCCCTACTAAGCAGCTCCCTTCCATTTCCTTTTGGATACAGTAGTACTGATAGTGGGTTCAGATTAGCTATCTTAATTACTGGAGGTTCTCATTGTTGGACAGAACTTGGCACACTCCAATTCTTCAACAATGCTTCCAATCTCTGGAAGTTGTTGCCCACCTTAAGGAGGGGTCGGTGACAATTTCGATCTAACTGTGTGAAGCAATCTTCATGCTGTGAGACTCATTTTCATGCTTCCAGAAGCGTAGACTCATTAGAAAATTGAGGTTTCAAGGTATCCATCACTATTGATCCTCCCATGCCAAAGTGGGAAACTGTAGCTCAGCTTTGAACACGATGACTACTAATGAACTCAGAAACCGAGTACTGATCTCGCGTTTGTTTTGAGATTTTGATTGCGCAGGTCATGGCAGTGGCGTGCTGGTGATCTACGTCAATTGCAAGGTGTTGCAACGCAAGTCCAAGTCCAAGTCCAATTTACCACCGTGGCCACCGGCATTGCCGATTATCGGATCCTTGCACCTGCTGGGCACGCACCCGCACCACAATTTGGCTGCCATGGCTCGCAAGTACGGGCCCGTCATGTCTGTGCAACTGGGCCAAAAGCTTTACATCGTCGCCACCTCCCTGGACGCTGTGAAGGAGTTTCTCAAGCTCCAGGACGCCAACTTCTGCTCCCGCCCCCGTGTCCGCGCTGCGCATGCAACTCCCCATGCCCCAAGGTCAGGAGTGCTGCCATCAACAAACTAATCCCTAGTTCTCTTTTCTCTCTTTCCGATTTCAGGCCCAGATTTTGAAGACTGTTCTAAAAGAACGTCACATGATGGACTTAAAAACAAAATTGCTCCCACAATCATTGCTTTCGAAGTTTCTGTTTGAATTTGTCTTGCAATCCGGAACGAAACGATGAAACCTTGAGACCTGTGCACGCTCTGGATCTCGAAATCATAATTGAAGCGCATCGTGTCCCTGAGACATCGTTTTCAACGACAACTTGAAAGTGTTTCGTAAACTGAGCAAAATGATGCAAGGCGAGTTAACCTCCGCTAAATGTCTGGAGGCTTCAAAGCACATCCACACAGAGGAGGTCTATCTCCTTCATGCTCCAATCCATCGCCCACCAAACCCCATCTCCCATTCACTTAAAGCACCACTTGAACGTCATGGCGACCAACACCTGTCCCGCATGGTGCTGAAATGGCGCTTCCTCTCCAGCGACGAAGTCACCGATGAGGTCCGTGAGTTTCGTGACATTATTGAGAGGATGCTCTACTGCTTCGCGGCGATTCACCCCAAGGACTTCTTCTCCATCCCGTACTGGCTGGACTTTATGGGCTTGGACAAGCGCTTCCTGAAGCAGCGGGCGAGGATGGACGCGTTCTATGAGAAGATGGTGAGCCAGCATCGGGAGTACAGGAAGAAGAAGCCCGTGGTTGAGGAGGGGGAGAGGACAATGTTGGATGTGTTGTTGGAGTGTCTGGAGAAGGAGCCCGGGGTGACGGAGCAGCATGCCAAAGGGGTCGTGTGGGATGTGATCTCGGCCGGGATGGATACTAGTGTGCTAACTAGCGAGTGGACCATGGCGGAGGTGCTGAGGGCGCCGCTCTTGATGAGGAAAGCACAAGACGAGCTCGACCAGGTGCGCGCTTGCATCTCTTTGCGAGTCTGAAACTAGTAATGAAGCAATCTCTATTTATCATATTATTCCACTGGCATGGACGAATGAAATAATCTGAAATTGCCTTAAAAAACTTACAAGTATGATGAAACCACGAAACTCTAGAAGAATGTACACGGATGGACCAGCGAATGGACCATGGCCGAGGTGCTGCGGTCGCCGAGAAAGTGCAGGAAGTGCAACCCGAGCTTGACCAGGTCCGCGCTTGCATCTCTTTGCGATTCGATCTACAACTAGTAATGAAATGTTTTGTATAATGTCTTCAAATTCTCCTGGCGTTACATCGATGAATCTGGCTGATTCTAACAATAAGAAAGAATTCATGGATACAATGCATGGATAAATACTTGAATATTTTCACCATCTAATGAAGATCGTAGAGAAGAGAAGAGAAAGAGCATGAGTTTTCACTGGATTTTTTTTTTCATTTGATTTTTGAGGTAGTGGGATTAAAAAAGTTTCACTTTTAGGTGTTGTTACCAATGTTGGGTGTAGGTTGGGTTTTGGAGATACCAAATGGATAATGATATTCATTTTCAAAGGGTGTCAATGAGCTTGAGGTTACTGGTTCCAGAATTATATACTTGAATAAAGAAACAAAAGTATGAACAGAAATTAAGAATGCCTCATAGATATCAATGTATTGTTATGAGTTCCAACTTTTGGAAATGTATATCAAACTAGTCTATCCAATGATATCACTATATCAGCCAAGATTGCCCAATTATGGTTGTAAAGTTTTTTTAATTCATGCATACGTGCTGACACTCAAACTAGGATATGAACAAACCACAAAAATTCTAGTTGCTATACAAATCTCAAGAATCTAACACAACACTCTAAAAGGAATGAACTTCATGACCTTGTACTTTTCTAGAACCATAAGTGTTACAAAAATTAATTTTACTTATTGATTTTACTTATTGCTAGTCTCCCATTTTGATTGGAATTCATGAAATTGCAATAAGTTAGTTGTACTCTGAATCACGAGTGTAGCTACTAGCAAATTCCAAGTTCTTGAACTACATTAATATTGCTCTCATGGGAGTTATGGCATTGTGAATGACACTCATTGTAATGGTATGAGGTCCGGTTTAAGAAAATTGAAACCTTCAAGGTTGGTTAACAACCATGTTACTTCAATTGCATGTTACTATTGCAGCACTTGTATCAAAGATAATTAGTATGATAAATTTGAAACCAACCTGGTCCAGGGTTGGAATAACAGTATTCAGTACGAAGATGATACTTGGATTACAGTGACATCCACCCCCAACATTGGTTGTTATTTTATTGGGGAGAAGAAAGCAGTTCTGATTGGGGAGAAACCTTGGAGGTTTTATCATAGGATTCACTCGAACAAATTCAACTCTTTTGCACCAGTGGCTTAACTGGTATTGCAGACCAATCACCGAGGTATTACCATTTCAGTGATTTCACCCATTTTCGGCAAAGGTTAACACTCACCAAGCATGCATTGCTAGTAATCAAGTTGAAGCAAAGGCTGTCAATTGAGCAAGCCATTGAGCTAAACATGACCTCAGTGAGCGGTATTCACTTCCTAATACATTTCTGAAGCACTGGTAGAACACAAGGGAGTTTAATTAATGTCAAATTCGTTGAAGGGCCATAATTTCAGTGCCAAAAATTGTGACGTACCGTATACGTTCATAAAGGTCTAAAATCTAGGATACAGTAGATACGGATTTATTATCTTGAAGGTACTAAAGTATTGGAACATCGCCAATTTAAAATTTACCATCATGGTAATGAAACAGAGCTTTACCACTGTGGAGGTGGTAATAAGTTCAATGGAGATGATAAACTCCATTTCATTTTTTCCAGGTAAATTCTTAAAACTCCCTTCTGGAATATCTCAGCAAAGAAAGGTCCGCAAGAGATAATTACAGTGATGGACTGACTCCATCATCTACATGGTCTTCACCAATTTTTGCAAAAAATTAAATGCTCGATTTGATTAGAGGTATAGTTCAGATGGGGTCGAGTCTAATATCACTAGAACAATGCACGGGCTTGTAAAAACAAACAAAATCAAAAAGATATTTAGTTCCCATTCACACTTGAAATTCATGAGACTCAATTGGGTCCGCATGCTAAACCTCTAGGGATTACAGTCTGTGACTTTGCATCCTAGTGGTTGATGCATTTCAGCATACAAGTTGTATATTGAATTCCACAAGTTGTCCAGGAAGTGTAAGAAAGATTGCCATTTCACTACTGGCAATGCTCAATGTCAAATTAGAATCAAAACCTGCTTCCTATCAATCAAAACTTGTTGACAATGCAATTTCAAAATTCAAATTTTCAAAGTCGGATCAAAAAAAGAAAAGTTTGATCTTCCTCAGCAATTTCGTATACACAAAATCCATTCGACTTCACCCATTACTGTGATGTCAAGAACACATATAAACTTTGCAGCGCTTCTTTTGAGTGTTCCCGTCTGCCTGTTTGGGGATGAGTAGCCCGCCATCTGGTTGCATGTTGGGCGTGGATATAGACTTGTAGCAGTATGTCTGTTCTGCGCTAATCTTCACATCAAGTTCATATTCTCTCTTGCAAGATTTTGCCAAGGATGTAACTTGAAGCCTGTCCCCAAACGCAGTGCTCTGGTGATGGAGGAGATGAAGTTCCTTGGAATCCGAATAACTCAGCAATACCAATGTAGACGTGGAATCCAGGTCAAATTCTCTTGTATGCTTCCGGGACTCCGTATTGATATAGGATCCATGCCGGGGGTTTATCTTCTTGCGTGTCAGTTCCCCCACATCCACTTGACAGCTTATTTTGTGCTCAGCTAACAAGTGTTGCGCAAGAAGACTCTTCATACCAACCTGCTTGCAACTTGGCATTGGGCAAACCAAAGGCATGAAGGAGCAGTCATCCTCATGGCTTGACTGGTCCATGAATATGCAAACTTCCTTGCAACCCAGCTCGGCAAATTTGCAAGTCACCATCACAGACTTCATCATGTTTTCGACCGCTTTATTCTGGATGCGGCTGACAGCCTTTGAGCATGAACGGCAAGTTGCGCCAACCCTGGAACACGAACTGCATACTAGGTGCCCCGTTTGGCACTGAAAGACAATGCAAGAAGACTTATCAGTATAGGATAATACTACAAAATTAAGCAGCTCGATCTAGCGGTTCAATTAAGCAGTCCACTTCAAAATATGAGGCTCAATCTTAGTGTCAGACACTCAGAATGAGTGAAGGATCAGAATATGAATAGTTTACAGAGTTTCTATGCAACTAGTTTTATTTGGTGGAACTGAACTCCAATTCTAAAGAAGTCACAAATGGTCCAAACACTGCAGTACCTCAAACGTCAATTTTGCCAAAAAAATTGTGACACATATCACCAGTTAAACAAAAATGACGTTCTCTGTTCTCAGCAACTGTGCACTGACTCCAGATCAACAGGCTACCGATTTGACAGCACTAAATGTCTTCGAAAATTAGGACAACAGATTCAATACATGAGATTGTACAACTAATTCAATCCAATTAGTACAATAGTATGTCAAGACTCTCTAACTAATTAAAATAGTTTTAATATATGTAGTCTCTTTAAATTTGTATAACTATCTAGTGTACTTTGACGTGCAGATTTCTATTCCGGTAAATTGCCTCGACTTCTACAACAAACACACTGAAGATATTACATGTAACGAAGTGGAGCATCACATGTGTGTGATTCTATGCAAATGTAATTCTATAAACACACATAATTTTGCCTTCAAAAGAGCCTTGAAAATAGTACTACGTTCCTTCGGCATACCTTCAATCTGTCCACGCGTGCACAGATTGAGAGTGACAATAATGCAATAACTATCTAAGCTGAAACAAATCGCTGAAGCACCTGGTACACTGGGTATGTGCTGATAACTGTGTCGCACATAATGCACTTCCAATCTGGAGGGCTGGAAAGCGTGTACTTTCGTACAGTCTCCGCGGCATTGAACTCGCGTACCCGCTTGAGTACCGCTGAGGCACACCAATTATTCAGCTCAATTTGCAGCTGTTCTGCGCTTGTTGGGACATGAGCTTGTTGCATAGACGCAACAGTACTCCCACTCCCCTCCGGTTCCATCTCCGCGTGCCTTCACTTTGCCTGTCAGGAACCCCAAGGCCCAGTTTGATTACAAAACAAGTTTGCTAGCCTCCGAAGCAACCATCGCCAGGATGCTTACCTCGCTCTGACTCACGATACTGGCGCTCAACTATTTCCCCAATTCTACTACGAACCATCGTTCTCCAGCATGCGGAGAAAATTCGTAATCGGGTGCTTCTTCACAAAAACTCAATGCACACTCGAAATTGGCACAAAAACGATCGCAATTTTCTAGGAACGATCGTAGACCGCATCCGTTAAGCCTGCTCAGAAACGAAGTGTCATAGCTCAGAATATCAATCCTCCGCCCTCCATCAAGATACCAAAGCTGAAAGAAAAACTGCTCTCCGGTTCCCCTCTCAGGCACCCTCCCAAAACCCAATTAGACTCAAATTGAAGCCAAGCCAACCCTCAGACAAACTCTGTAACTTGATTTGTTTTTTGGCGGGGAGGAAGTGAAGGCAGGGAGGAAGTGAAGGTGGGGAGGAAGTGAAAGGTAAGGGGAGGAAGTGAAAGCTGGGAGTGATTTAGACAGCTGAGGCCTGAAATCCTGGCAGTTAGGTTCATTTCTCACATCTACAAAATGAATAAATTGACAATCAGAATATCTACGAATCCCGTTGGGCAAGGTTTACGCCGCCTCTCTCGATCAGACCGTGTTCTTTTCGAGTGATTCCTTGGCATTCAATTGTAGCGCGAGGTTGCAGCGCGCGCAGGGTGCGAGTTCGTGTGTGATTACAAGGTGCGAGTTCGTGTTTGTGTTTGTGATTGCAAGGTTTCTGTGATTTGGATGCGCATAATTGAAAGCACCTTGACAGAGTCTCGGGATTTAGATCGATTGTGGCGATCGGTAGGCTGTGTTCATTTGGTTTGTGATTCGTGAAGCTCGGTGACTTCTTTTTCGATTGTTAGTTTTCATGAAAGGTGTACCAAAGGGTGAGATTGCGTGAGTTGACAATGGCGAGGATGTTGTAAGAGAGTATGCTGTGAGAGTGTGAGGGTCGGTTTGGTCCAGGAGAGCTTCGTTGAAGTTCTTGAATTGAGGCCTGAACGTTGTGAGAGATCGATAACTGTTGATCTATTTTACCGTTGTTTGACCTGACGGTTTCGCAGACTCTCACGCTTCCAATTGTTGATGAGCTTCGTGATGCGAATTTGTCGGTTGTGGCACAATGTATGCCGAGTCTGGTTGGATGGCACTTTTTTTTAATAATGCATGGAGGCTTTTCGCGAGTTCCCCTTGTTTCCAGTTCCGCTTTTTTTATGTGTGCTATAGTGCTCAGTTTTGAGTTGATTTTTGGATTGGCATCCGGTGGATTAGAAGAGCAGACAGTTCTGTCTTGTTGCTGAGGATCAAGCAAGAGGATCCGTGGTTCAAGAAAGCGAACACCGAGGTTTCAATTGTTTAATTTCTTTCTATCTTGATTTTAGTGTTTGATTTTTTTTCTTGATTACATTGTTTAAATTTCCTTTAATCGAATAGCATGTTAATTAATGCAATGGCGAGTGTTTGTGAATTGTGGCATTTCAGTTGTGCTCTCAGGTCACAATTCAGAAACGTTGTGGCTAGTGAGCGCTAGTGGAACGCAAGTGTGGCGTTTCATTTGCACTCACTTGCAGAGTGAACGGCGGCTGGAGGAGTTTTGAATATTTAGAGTCAAGGAAGCGAACACTTAGAAACGTAGAGGTGTGTTTGGTTGGTTTCTTTCTTGAATGTGCTGAACTGAGACTTTTCTCTACTAGTACAGGATCTATAGTGACTGACTTTCGGTCTGCTTTCTTTCCATTCTGAGTACCTTTCCATCACGAACTCACTAGTCTTAACGATTTGGAGTGGCACATTCTACGCTCGTTGCAACAATCGAGTAGCATTTTGAAGAAATGGCGAGCTTTTATAAGTTAGGGCATATATATAACCTTAATTATTCTCTGTGAGCGCACGTTGGCCGAAGGAGTTGTGAAGACCTAGAAGTCGGTGATTGATAATGAACTCTCTTCCTGACGGAGGAAAATCAATCAGTTCAATTCTTTTGCTTCCAGAGATTTTCGATTATGCTTCTGCGGAATAGTCAGCTGATGTGACAATTCGAGTGAGAACTGCGACTGTCTATTTTCAGACGTGTATACCTAATCTTTCGTTTTTTGTTTTTCGCAGAGGTGGCTTTTGGTTTCGAGGCTACCCATTCTGGCGAATTCTGCATAACGTACGTAAATACGTACTTGCTGGTAAGTGACAACAATCGTCACTAAGTTACTTGCCTTTACTTTCGACAATTTCGCTTGTAGCTTTCCAGAATGAGCAATTAATACAGATCTTGCTCTCGCTCAACTGAATGTAATGTACAGTAGATAATTTTTGTGGTTTCTTTATAAAATTTGTTATCAATGGTGATTCTGTGGCACACTTTTGGCTGGAGTGCTGCTTTTGAGACTCCCTGTTCATGGAGTGAATGCACCAGAGGTGTAATTAAGCAGCACTCGCCCCCTTGGTCCCATCTTACTCTGCTTGGGATGCCTGTGCCATCTTCAAGGGATACTAGGCATCTTTGCGATTAATTTGAAATCCCTTTAAAATTTCCTTTCTGAAATGGTCTGAGAGATGATAACTAAGGTAGGAGGTCCATAAAGCGACCATCTAAGCGCTGAACCTGAATTTTAGGGAGGTAAAACATCTTGAAATATATTTCAGTAAATTTTCCTTGAAAGACAAGAGGAAATGGCATGTGGCCCAAGTTGTATCATATTTTTTGGAGCTTTGTGGAATTACTTATGAAATTTTGAAGTTGAAAAGCCATAGGGCTCTAAAAGCGACCACCTCCGAGAATGTACATTGTTTGTACATTTTGGTAATTGAAAAAAGCAAAATGTACCTCTGTGTCCTGTTCGGTTCAAAATGCCCTGTCAGAGTTTGAGCCTCCTACCTTAGTGGTGATTGCGATGAGTTAGGGGTATTTTGTCCCTTGAGACCAAAATGTTGTTGAGATATTCATGTCATTTCTGGCTTCTTGGCCAGAAGTTATGTTTGGCAGCTAAATATGAATATGTCCAGTTTGGGGCTTCCCCCCCAAACCCCAAAGCCTTCCCTAGTACAAAAAGTGCCATTTGTGCTTCAGAATAAGAACAACGACCGTTGCAAACCACAAGTTGTCTCTTTGGAGGCATTAGCTAGTAACTATGATACAACTGGTGATAAGGTAAGGATCATGAATTCAATACAATTTGATAGACTGAGTCTGCAAACTAGTATGATATCATTCAATCTTTTATTTATTTATTTTGACACTAGTATGTGCAATCTTTTAGATTGTCCTATTGTGTTGGTAAATTTGTCATTGCCATTTATTATTTAACTTACTAAAATGATTCTCTAATTATGCAGATGGTACATGATGGTGAGGTAATAGTTGGCAGAGTGCTCGTTTCAGCAATTTTCACAAGGAAGAGGAAAGCTAATGCTCTTAAAAGACAAGTGGTGATGAGTCAATAATAAACGTTGTGGACATTGCGGAAAGAGTTGAATTGAATGAAGTGGATTTGATGTATTCAAAACTGAAGGTTTGTATGAGAGAGCGGAATAAGCTTGACACAAAAAAAACTTTCAAAAATAGCTTGAAGCTATGTGAGGAAGAAATAGTGATGAGAGTGATGAGGATAGCATACTACATGGTAGAAAAGTGGGACAATTAGTCCATTAGTCCATTTGTTAGTTAGGACATTTGTGAATTTTTTGTAAATCACCACATTTGTCATTTGCTACATTTCCATTTACTCCTTCTTTCCCACTAAAAACCTCCAAAATTCTTCCCATTAAGAAATTAACTATATTTTCGATCAAAGTGCCAAAAATACATTCATTCACACTAGTAGAAAAAACAATTACCAAATCAGCAGAAATTCAACCGGAATCTGTTGTTTCATTCTGCTAATTCGGTCGCGCTGTCCAAGGCAGTTCAAAACAAGAATCTGTTGTTCTACTTGTGTTGATTTGGTCAGTACAAAACACGAATCTATTGTTCCACTTGTGTTTTTTTGGTCATTAGACCCGTGACTGCACGTTCAATATGCATGCCAACTCAGCGAATTGAATGTGATGTGTGCTTTGATGTGGCACACTACGTGTCGTTTGTCATGCAATGTCACATAAGATCGTTGTGAGGGCAGTTGATGAGAGACATCATGTCCTGTTTACCTTACATTCATCAATTACATTAAAATCATGCTTGCAGGAGAAGTTACTGAACAGCCTCGACATTCTATTGGAATGAAGACGGTGGACATTAACAGTCACACTCTTAACACACTATTCACAAGCAGTCTCCATTAGCAGAGAAACCGTTCCGTCGTACTCTTGGAATCTCCCAAACACATGAACGTTGACAACAACAAATTCATATCTCCTGGATAGCACTAGTATCGTTTTGAAACATGATTCCCAATTTGAAAATCCAACTACTCAGTAATTTGTACAGGAGGTCATTTAGGCAGAAAGATTTTCACTGATTACTTGCAGAAACGACGTAGACATACAGGGCAATTAGAGCAGAAAGTATCAATTAGGGAAAATTGCCACATTCACAATTCCAAATGTGTGCAACATCTATAAGGCCTGGAAACCATCAAATGTGCATCTACTTCTGTCGATGCACTAAATCTTTATGAACAAGAAACCTACTACAGTGGCAATCCTGAGGTCAAATCCCTTATCAAACCTCCAGTACTGCACCTCACATTTCCTGACAGTATCAAGTGACAGAGAGCACTTCCTCTACGTGCTAGTATATAGGAATGCAGATTACTCTTCCAATACATGATCAGAACATGTTCACAAAAGAGGAATAAAATCACAAGTCGTAAAGATGGACGATTCATCCTCAACACTGGCCACTGCACCTTATTATTCCAGCGTTTGAACTCTTTATCAGCATCGCCATAGCACTCTGGAGCAGTCCCCGAACTCCATATTTCTCCAAACAGACAAAACCGTCACACTTTCATGATCCACCAAATTTCTACCCTGCAAAGAACAACGATTTCTGTCAAGACGGCTTCCACAAAAGTGCTCTCCATGACTAATGCTCCTCCACAGAAGCGCTTCCAGTGACCGCTTTTTGACAAATTATGTGACTGACGACCACATAATTACTTACATAATGGCATCGCCACCTCCAGTCTTCCGGATTGAGCACTTCGGCTTACAGTGCCCCGACTCAGAATTATACACTTGTTTCCATTTTGGGCAGTTACTTCATCTCGTATAATCTCCGTCCATGTCAATGTCATAAAGCCACAGCTTTCTAGATCAATGCCTGTGCCTCTTACTTCGTTCATCCATGCCTGCTCCGAAATAGTCCATCTGAGTATTTTTGTCCTACTAGCTGCTTCCCCAGCAAGTGGCATCCTCGTCTCAGCTTCTGCAAAGAACTCCAAAGCATGTCAGCTTCGACTGAAAAATGTACAACTATGTTCCATTCATGTTCACTTCTCCAAATATGGGAGGATGCCCTCCGAAAGAGCATTCAGAAAATATGAAGCCAAGAGTAAGAGTAAAACATCCTGCAATTTCATTCAACGTCAGTGGAAGCGCATACACAGAACACTGAAAGTGACCTTCATCAGCGTCGTCCTCTCGGAAGACTGAGAAATGATTCGTCATGTGCACTGCATACTTCAAAGACGTCAGGCAAAGCTCCCCGACGTGAACACATGCGAGTTCACCATGGCAGGTTTCCCTTCTGCACCCAGCTGCATCGTACATGTTGAAACTATTAAGACTCCAAAAATTTCCCGATTAATTCTTTAAGTGCTGGGCACGTCCTATACATGTGTGCACACGTGCACCCACTAAACAATGCTTTCACTTACTTCTACATATTACGAAATAGTTGCCTCTGCAACCACAGTATCTTCCACATCTACTTCCTTTCAAATTCTAGCGCAAAAAAAAGTATCTTGTCTGTGCGTCCAGTACCTCTAAAGAACATCGTAAAATTCCCCACTAAGTCTCCTCCAACAGCGATCATCTTCTCTGCTTCTCTGTCCACGCATCCTCTGCTCCAAATTGCAACCCCTCTGCACTTCTACTTCCCAGTGCTCTACCAGGTCGCACAGATGACAATAAGACATCCACCTGTGTGAATTGAGTTTGAATGAATGCCTGTACACGGTCAAATCCCACGTTCAGAACGGTTGAGGGGCGCCGGCAAATATATACCTCAATGGGAGTCTCTGCAAACCAGAGCCCACAACAATGTCATGGTCTCTGCCTACAATTTCCAGACACCTGCGTCACTTCTTCACGAAGAAAATGAGGTGTTCCCGTACCAGAATGTTTAGAACAAGCCAATGACTAAATGCTGACACTTACCTACTGTCTCGGAAGCAGCCACATCGCTTTTCATTTTCATTTTTGTTGCCAGCCTCCCCATACTGTGTAGTTCGCACAACACCTAGTACGTGCATAGAAATTCTGACTTTCAAACGCACAAACTACAAACTGCGGGAACTTTCACTGCAATGGCATATGGAATCCGCCATTCCTGCAGCCAATTCGTTCTTTCCCCTTACAGTCCACAACTAGTATACACTTAAGACCACATTGTCTCCACTGAAAAGCTACAATTCTTTAAGAAACCGGCACTTTATCAAAGAATCAGTCAATTAAGAAGACGGTGCCCTTCGAACGACATTCATCAAAACTCCACCACATTCATAATTCAGCATGTGACCATCAGATTATAGCTTTGGCAACAACGAAACCATCACACACCTCAGACCATACTCTTCACAAGTCTAAGAGCCACTTACACATGCCGGTGTCAGTACTTTGAACGTGTACAGACAACACAAAATCCACATATTACTTGCTCACTCCTTAAAGTGACAGAGAGCTTTTGCCACAAGGGTCCTACATAAATACACACACAACTTCTATAAAAAAGCACACTACTCATATAAAAACACACACCACTACACAGAAACACAGAGTACTTCTATAAAAACACACACTAGTACACATGCCCACAACAAAATTACGGATGCAAGCCCTACGGACTGCTCCTCATTTCCAGCCCCCGCAGCATGCCATTCCACCCTCAAAGGCGATTAGTCCGGATGCCATTGGACTTCACAGTGATCCTCAAAACGCACAACTCCTGCCGCTTCCACATCTGACTTCCTCTCCACTTCCGACATGCATGACCATCCTGCAAAACCACCACATTGACACAGTGGAAACTTCAGAAATTGCAACTCAAAAGTATAGGATCTACCACTGACCGGACTCCACAAACACTTCCTTCACTGCTCAGTATGCACTGAAATAAGGGGCGGTATGTCAACGTCCTCACCTCTAGTCACTCGATCCTAGTATATGGTCTATACTTCCCTCACTGCCATTGCCGGGAAGCATTTGATGTGGACGCCTTTGCTTCTCTTGCCTGCAGTCGCTGAATTTCTGCCTGCAACTTCTCAATGAACTCATCCTTCGAATTCTTCTCTGTTTCAGTGATGGCATGGCTATTGCGTTCGTGGGAAGTCCCTGCTGTAACCACATCCATTTCCTCCAAAACATCACGTGCACGTCTTCCGCTCCCCCTAACACTCTGAGAACATTTGAAGAAGATCATGAGCACCATTTCTAAGAGTGCCATGGTAGCTAACGTCCTAGTGAAAGCAAAAACTTCATGTTATACACCTATTCAATACTGACGTCACTGTTTCTCCCATAGTCCCACTGTGTCGACATTTGTCATCCTCTGCAACAAAATGCAACGCCAAACATCGTACCCAACATGGTCGACTTCCTTTCGTGAAGAAATGATTTGTCGCCAATGAGGTCGACATCGACCGACACCTCCTGCATGTCCACTTCAACACATAGACATCCATCCCAACTACGTATGTACAACCTACTGTTGAACCTTAGTGCCTGAAGGGAATGCAGTGCTCGGGGGGCAATCTTTAAACACAATTATGGAAAGCTTCTCCAACCTTCTTATACAATATGGGTTGTACAATTTCATTCCCCAAGCTCAGAGGACTCCTGCACTGTCAACGGGCTCACATGGAACCTTGACAGTTATATACACATCACCCATTGACACTGTTTAACCTCTTTGTTTACTTCACGTGGACACATG
The DNA here is from genome assembly GCA_951799445.1 of Pseudisothecium myosuroides. Lineage (NCBI taxonomy): Eukaryota > Viridiplantae > Streptophyta > Bryopsida > Hypnales > Lembophyllaceae > Pseudisothecium > Pseudisothecium myosuroides. The sequence goes on along the minus strand of OX637288.1, from coordinate 3,578,407 downwards.
AAACACGAAATACTGAGAAACAACGTTCACCACATGCTTCAGTCGCTCATGGGTCTGCTACAGAGAATCCACACTATATGAAACCAATCATTTCCACCTACTCCTATTCACAGAGCAACGACACTAAGTGAGAGAGCAACCTGACGGATATGTCCTCCATGGCGCTGGTTGTCTGCGACATAACCTGTATCCGTGGAAAATCCATCTGAATCTTTCTCAGCTGACTGCGACCGTCTCCCTTCATCCGACAATAGATCTTCCCCACTTCCGTACTCTTTCTCGACAGGCTCCGTGTGACTCTTTCTTCTCTGTCCTCCGAAACCTTTGTCCCGTTGCAACTCCTCCTCCACTTCGTCGGGATCAGGTGACCTCCCCAATTGTGAACGAAGTTTCTCTATGACGCCGTTAACTCCTATTGATCCAGTTCTACCAAATGTCTTCCGACATGCACTAGCACGATGACCTTGCTCAGATTTGTCCTCCCTTTGCTTACTCCTTGCCAGCTTCTTCAGGCGTTCCCACACGTCCTCGCCAATGTGTTCGGGTCGCTTTCCTCTTCCTTTGATCAAATGTATGAGTTCGCCCCTCTTTTTCGTGACTGCCTTGCCCATCATTCCTCGAAGGAAGTCGTCATTCAATGTCCCTGAATACTCAAATGTCTCGTTCAGTCGATCTTTGAATGTCTGGACGCTTTCGAAAGTTTGTTTTCTTATATTCGTGCAAGATGGATCCAACCATGTGGCCAACTTCGTTATTTCCGCTCTCCACGCAGGCCTGCCTGGGCCATATGGTCTTCCTTCGCCATCTAAAGTCACGTAGCATGGCTTCTGTCCATGTCTTTCTCGTCTGTCCATCTCCGCTTCACGAGAGGCTTGTTTATGCCGTCTGTGTCTCCTCTCCACTGGTGGCAATGCCCGCACTATTTCTTCCTCCTTCACGAATGTGGAGTCCCTCCTCTGCATTGTCCTAGCATGACGTTCGTCATAAGACATCCTTCGGGGTGACTTCGGAGAAACTGGGGTCAAACTCCTCTTGCGGATTCTGCGGCCTTGCTGTGGGGAATGACGTCTCGTATGGCGGTCATCCTCCCCCAGAGATGCTGACTCGTATCGTGGGCTGGACCATCTCTCACAACTAGAGAACCTCCTCGGCTGCCGATAGTCAGCTGCTAGCCCAGCCCAAAAGGCAAGCAACTGTCAATACATTCTCTACGTACAATACACCTTCTTGGAAAATCGTCAGTTCGTCAATCGAATTTTTATCCTACACCGGCAATTTAATTTATGCCAACTCCCGTAGTGGTCTCTATAGGCGACAATGTGGACAGCAAGATCACATAGCGTGCTCTCTCCGAACTTGTGTCCACCAAAGATGGCACATACAGAAGGACATGCAGCGTACATACGTCCTTTTCCTTACGCTTCCAAGTACAATCACTACCATTGACTATGCATGGGCAACTGACAACATTGCGAAGGGTGAACTCCTGCAAACAAACTACTCTGAAGAGAAATTACCATTTTGAAAGCTGCCTGCTGATTCACTGTCCTCGTTATACTCTGTTAACCTTGAGAACTCCTTCCATGACGACCTTCTCTCCAACGTGATGGGCTCCTCGACCGACTGCGACGACGGGTCCGACATTCTTCTTCGCGGGTGCGATTCGACCTATTTCTCCGAGAACTTGACTAATTGAAGTCCTGAACACGTCTCTGCTCTCCTCGCTGCCTAAATTCAGGGGAAACCATTTGCGGGTCTTCTCTGCATCGGTACCACTACAATGCAATTTCAGACATAAAAGACAATCACAGGGCTCAGAACTCATGTTCAACCATTTTCTAGTGGACAACAAATTGTGCCGTACCATCATATGGAATAAGTATGACACGATGACAATATAGTCCATGACAACAAAATACAACGTCCCCAGTCATTGGGTCGTCCTCCACTTACAGTGACCTCAAACTTCTGCAAATAATATCATGCAAAAATAGATAAATCTCAAGCAATTATAAAAAGAAATCTTACGTTCTCGGAGTATTTTCCTGGCGGAGATGAAGTGCGTTTTTCACTTTCAACCCGAACTCCTCCATCCCTTTGCTCTGAATCCCCATCACTGTCCACGTCACAGTCCCTTCTTCCATGACGAATAGACTTCTTTCTCCTTGTCTGCTCTATTGACTGCTGAAAGTCATCAGCAACTGGCTCTTTCCCTGGACGTCGGATAAACTCTGTTCCACGATCGTCAATTGCGTCTTCGTCTAAACCACCACCTCCATCTTCGACACTTTTTCCAACCTCTGCCAATAAAATACTGAAGAACACATTACTTTACAAACCGAGGAAAGAACTAGTACAATAAGAACTCAACCTCTTTTAATGATGACTACCAAGAACATGTGGAGAGAAACGCATGAACGTAAGAAGACAGGAAATTCATACATACATATTTGCAACGCATAGTCGCATACCTGCTGCCCTCTTCCTGCATATGTCGTCACCTACTTCCTACCATGGGTTGGACTGCTCATAATTGAACTACTGCTGGAACTTTCACCTCTACTGCTGAACATCAAAGTTTCCATTTCACTTTCAACAAAAAGGACGACGGAATTCAAGACAGACTTCGTTCTTCCAAAGGAGCTTTTTCATGTCACTATTAAGAAGTGAAAATAAGAATGCCGACCTTTTGATTCTCTTCGTACACATAATTCTGCATCATTACTAAGACATGCATTTATAGTCACGAACGGAAGGACCCAAGCCACTCACTTGTCCAGTTGTGAATTCGTGAGGATCTCAAAGGAGACACAGGAACTGCAGAAGTCACTCTTCCTGCTTTATTCTTCTCGCAGTGGGCATCACTTGCTTCGACTGTCACTATCACTGGGCTTCTATTCTCCTTCTCCGGGTGTAGAATTCTTCTGACAGTTCGGCCACAAGCTGCAGCGTCTTCTTCCATCTTCCGCTCAATTTCATATACATTTGCTGCGGCAGTCTTTGAAAGACCCAGTACTACGTCCACGGCCGACGTAGATAAAGCTTTGGCTTTGACTTTCACCTTCTTCGCATCTGGTGTCGTTTGTTTCGTCCGTGGGCGTCCTCTACCCCTCTTCCGAGGTTCATGAACGACATTCTCCCCAGTTGAGTCTTTTTCCATAACAACATCTGTCGACTTTGTTTTTGGACTTGAGGTACTTCCATTAGGCTTCTTTGTCGGGAACCATGGTTTCGGAAGGTCTTGCGCTTTCAAGCGAGTTACCATGTTGTCTTCGGGTGCCTGTTGCAGCATTGAAGGAAATTTGTTATAAACATGTGGACATCAAATGCAAAAAAAATGGGAACACAATTTTCCCTCCTCCGTATTTGCACATGGAATCCTCTAGAAACTACAAGAGAAAACTTTGTGTTCCCCCGAGTTAAGAAAGCCAGCATCTACTTCGACGTTTAAAACTTTACAAGGAATTGAAGAAAAAGCTTCCACCGCTGTCATTTGAGAAGCCATTACACGTGACTTGCTTTCGAAATTAAAAAAAATGAGGATCACCACACCATTTCCTTCCTGTCATGTACTCCATTTCCGACTGTTCTTTGCACTAGCTCATAACATGTGACTCTCAACGTTTTTGCCTAGACGTTATCATACTTGCACTTACGGAGACGTTTTTCCACTTCTACGATGGACTCACATAAGTTTCTTCAATATATACTTCCGCAGACTGCCTTCTATGCACCGTCGGCGACTCAATGCTTGGAACACGCTTGCCCCGAAATTTTCTTTGAAAAATAAAAATCAAACAACTGCTCTGAAGAAAATCCTCAATTTTCTCACAGTACGTTAATCCAAGCACAAAGAAACTTACACGCAAAGATGCCTGCAACAAAAGAATTTGCAACAGAAAGATGTCTCCTCCTCCTGGTGCCAAAATCTCCTCCTCCTCCGCTTTCAAGTTTGCAAATGACAAGGATGTCTCCCTGCTCTGCGTGCAGTCTGAGGTATCAGTGTTGGAAAGAGTTGCATGAAAAACAGAGACTATGTTTTAGCGGCGCATCGTTACCACCGCCGATTTCAGTCACACGCCTGCAACTAGATTAGAACAGAAGGAGACCCTTACCAAGCACTTTCTAAAATTGTCGATCTTCATTCCACGTCCAAATTAGGTCAACGACAAGGCACGCGTCCCGAGGAGAAAAATTCAGTAGCCTTCGCACTGAGAAGGCTAGAAGCAATCCACAGGAGGATTCAAGAGAAGCCGCTCCAATTGAAGTATGGCACATGGCCGATTAGAATTTCTGGTATTATGACCTCCCCGCCGGAAAGTCACTGCGGAGTGGACTCTGCTTATGGCGGCCATCCATCGCTCTTCTTTTTTGTTCTATTTGTGGATTGCTCTTAATGCTCTCTCCATTTTGGCTGCATCCTTGACGTCATTGTATCTAGAGGGCGGTGCCTTGGCTATGCTTTCAACTGTCCACAGGAACATAGGTCTCCTGTCACAGAAACAGCTGTGTGCGCGCAACTTCCAGTACCTCCTCTTGGTGCAGGTTCTCTTCTCAAAGTATCCGACTGCTAGCTAGTGACAACCAGTGGACTCAGAGGACCTCATTTTCCGTAGGTGGCATGCTACGAAATTCCTTCACGAAAATTAATCTGCTCAGCACTGGTCCTGCAAAGTTTGTGAGAGCTGCTTCGTTGGTTATTGCCGTAGCACCAAACAAAGGTGATATAATTGTAGTTGGAAACAAAACGAACTGTCTCTGTAAACAAAGGAAGCGAATGGAGGAAGAGGTGCAACGTCAAAGACTTTCTATTCGGTGCACCCACTACAAAGAACTACATCGCAAAGCCGTGACCACCGTAACAGGTACGTCAGTATTGAATATCGTTTTTTGCATTGAATGACTACTAATTGTTGAAAATGATTGGCAGTATGCAAGCAGTCTTGTCATGTCTTCAATAACAAATATTTCTTCTGATCTCATTATTACAGTTAGGGTCATGCCGATATGATCATTCAATTTGTACACATGTCAGAACTGAGGAGTTCTAGTCTTTTCCAATAGTGATCTCTTCTTAGTTCCTACTCCGCTGTCAGGAGAGAAGGGCGTTATGCAAAAGATTTCGGAACTGAACGCTGCTTTTTTATTCCCGCAATGTCCGTAGGGGAAACATGTGGCAACCTGTTTTGATTTTCAAAGCAGTTTTTGATACACGCCAAAAACATCATGTACTCACAGTCGGAGTTCTAGTCAGGAATGGACTTTGTCTCTGCTGGTTGTGCAACATGAAGCATTGTAGGAAGGGGACCACAGTGGATGATTGAGTTGGTGTTTGCGGATTCTTGAGTCTGTCCATGTCTTGTTCACCATACATGGATTCATGAGTCTTCTACAGTGAACGAGGTTTTCTGAGGCATTTTTTTTTCTTGTCAATGAAGGTGTCTTTAGTTACAAAGAATTCTCTAAAAAGTTCATGTATGTCTCAGAAACATTGAAGACAGAGGACACCTACAAAGGATTCAGTAAGCAATTAATCCATGCTCATTGAAACTTCGAATGTTACTTCTGTAGTGCCTAGGCTTTCAATTGTTTTATTTCTCGTGACATGCGTAATGATTAATGTTCCAAAGTATCAGTGAATCACACTGAGGCACTCCCAATTGTTGAACCAGTCTTTCATCGTGGCTTCATTGCACATGGAACTGCGGTATCTAAATCTTGACAGACAAGAAGACGTCTTTTAAAGCAGGAAAGGTTTTGGAGTGAAGGATGACTTTCACTAAGAAGACGACTGCCTACCGTCTGTAACATTGTGGGTCGCTTTCGAGGGCAGGGATACAGGTGAAGCGGAAGGACCTTCTTGCTGTTGCGTTAGAATGGGAATTGAAGACTTCACAATCAACTAGCTTCCTTGCGGAGGAGGTCGATTACTTTTTACTTGCAAAGTCTCCGGTTTTACCGGTAAGCGAACTTGTACTCGCTGAATGTAACGTCTTGAGTGATTGCAGGGTTAATTTCTTCATTTCAGCATCATTAGTAATGTAACGTCTCGTAATTCGTGATTGCTCTATATCTTCCGTAAACCTAAGAATTGTATATCAAGAACTGTCGACAAATTGAACCGCCTTCGAATTGAACAGCTTCAGATATCATTATTTACTACTTCTTTTGTATGATATCTTTCTTTGACGACCTCATTATCAGAGCAACTAGAAGTGTAGCCTGATGATCACATTTGAAATTGAACTTCAACAAAGCACCCAATAGTTCTGAGTGATTCATCGTGTTACATGGTCAGTTTCCTGCAATCTTCAAGAGAAATGGCGAAAATGAACATCAAATACGTAAGCTTAGCATATCTTGTTCTGGTTTGTGATGAAGGTGACACTTCGGAGTGGCAGAGTGCAAAGCGTGGAAGTGTTAGGTGGTTTCTAGGCACGTCTATCTTCATCTTGAGCAAGAAATACTGCCTTTGTGGGAAGGGCGTCCGCTTGTGGGTGCATACGCACAGACACTGACTTGGTGGTCATCGGAAAAAGGACGCAGCATTGCTTGCAGGTGCAGTACAACAATTGAAATTTTTGGCGCTGTCTACACAGTTCCACGGTGACTTGCGCGTTCATTACCATTGAGTTGCTGGACAAATCTTCTCAGATTGGGTATGTGCTGCGACCTAGACTACCGAATGTGCGTCTGTTGCATTGCTTGAATTTCTAGCATTTTTTGGTGCCACATTTTCAGTTTTCCACTGCCAAACTCTTGCAGTCGTGCAGATGTCTCAATATATGTAGGGACGATGATGTTGAAGTCCTGAAAACTTTGTTCAATCTTTGACGATGAATCACTTCGGTTTTCAATTTCCAGTGCTTGTGCACTGTACAGACGAAGAGGCGGAGGAGTTCTTCTGAACGATGAGTTCAAGTCGGCCGTCTGTGGGGAGCAGATGAATTTTGCAGTCCACATATCAGAGCTTCATCTCCGTCCATGCGAAGACGCCGTAAGTGAGTTTCATTTTTAGAAACTTTTTTTATCACCCTCCGCACGGTCGTTTCGGACGGTATTGAACAGTCTACTCTACTTCTGCGTTAATTCTGATTTTTAATTTTCCGCACAAGGACAGTGTGCAAAGGTCCAAGTTTGAATGGGAGAGTAATATCATTTTGCTTCCATTAGAAAAGGGCTTAGTAGCTGTCCATTACACACAAAATGTGCGCTAATGATGAATGCTGTTTAATTTCTTTGTAGGTGTCTAAGCATCTCCTACATGCGGATATTTGCCCATAGCGATTGTATAGAAATTTTGGCTTTGTACTTTTAGAGAATGAGAGCGTATACCATAATGTTCCCGATTGTTTGTACTGTACGTGTGCAGAGAAGGAATTTTTCATATTGAAGGAATTAGGCACTTGTGAGAGCTGTATAGAGCCAAGTGAAAAGCGGACCATACGTTTTCAAATTCCAAAGAGTTGGCAGTATGCGTCGTAGGCTATGTGCGGCATACCATATAGAGCGGTCAATAGCGAGGAGACTAGACCTACCTCAATACCTATGCGCCTGTACACGCTGCAGAGAGGGTCGTATGAAAAAAGTAGATGTCATTGCAAGGCATCACAGTAAAAACGGAAGAGACCCATATTTGATTTATCCAGTGATGGTGAGTGCATCTTTTCCGATTGTTTCATTCCTGGTTTGTTTATTTCTTGCAGGCTATTAGAAAGTGGCAATTTCGGAGGATGAGATGGCACATTCCAGAAGCAATCCTCGTGAATGTTTCTTGCTCTGTTCTTTGAACATACTGTCTTGCCGTATGTAAGATTATTATGAACGTGCTTATTTGGTTTTGAAGCAGTGAATTCAGTTTCAAGTTCACGTGGTCCATGAATTAGCAAAATGTGTAGTGTCATAACGGCATTTTTAATGGTTGAGTGTAGACGGTAGATGGACAGAATGTGCGCGGTCCTGCACGACATCGACATGGCAATGAAGAGCTGTATCGTCGCAAAAGACACGGAAGTAGAGAAGACGGATTCACGTGGCCAAGGGCCACAGCTGTGGACGTCGAAAACATGGCACGAGATGCCTTTGGCCGAGTAGATGACCTTCACAATGACACTGTCAACGAGGACGGGCAAGCAGCCTCGCAAGCAGCATTGAACTTCAACAACATTGAAGAGGACGAACAGTGGAAAGAAGAGAATTTGGAGCATTTGGTCCAAGAATCCATAGAACAAGTTTTTGAAGGAAGCACCCAAAATCGTTTGCAATGCGATGTTGTTTTGTTCTCACTCTACAGTCTATACTCGGTGCCACAAACATTCATGGATGCGTTGCTCACTTGGATAAGTGGGGACCTGCTGCCGACCTCTAATTGCTTTCCGAGGACATCGTACGAGGTGAAGACCATGTTGATGAAATTGGGTCTAAGACATCGGCAAGTGCATTGTTGTCCTGACAGGCATGTGTTATACGAGGAGGACAATGAAGACCTCATTGAGTGCCCAACATGTAAGCAGAGCTGTTATATTCCGGGATCGAGCACTGTTCCTCAAAGAGTTGTCCGGTACTTCAATTTCATCAAGCATTTGGTGCGCCTGTTCAAGTGCCCGGATGTAGCAAAACTCATGACTTGGTACGACAGTCACAGATCTCGGGGGCAAATTATGAGATGCGTCTCAGACAGTGTGCATTGGAAGGATATAGATCGAAGGTATCCTGACTTTGCTGAAGTGAAGACAAATTTTCGACTGGGACTTGTGGGAGATGGCATAATTCCATACAAGAATAGTGCTATTAAGCACTCAACATGGGTGTTCCTCATTGCAATTTATAATCTACCCCCTTGGCTTCTCACAAAGAAATTCTTCATTTCCCTTGCAGTGCTCATTCCTAGACCAAAAACAACCACAGCTGAAAATGTCGATGTATTCTTGCGTCCTGTGATTCGAGACTTGTTGAAATTATGGAGAGGTGTCCCGGCAGTGAATTTGTCAAAACCACGAGGGAAAAAACTATTCACTCTCAGGGCCATCCTAATATGGACCGTCAATGATTTCCCTGCTTACGGGCTTCTGTCAGGGCAGCAGGTTCACGGGTATAAAGGGTGTCCCCTCTGCGGGCCAGAGACATACGCAGAATATGCACCACTTCTTAAAAAAATGATCTACCAAGGGGCAAGACGCCACCTTCATGCCGCTCACCCCTTCCGTAGAGCAAGAGTTGCTTTTAATAACCAACAAGAATGGCATGTGGCTCCTGGAAGACCAACTGGCGAAGAAGTTTTCCAATGGGGGACTGAAAGGGAGGATTTCCTTAGGGAAGGGGGAGTCGAAAATTCCGACGAGGACCCTGTGAAACGCCACGGGGTTAAACGCACATGTGCTCTAAATGAGCTTCCATATTGGAAGGTATGTTTTGTGCATTGTGATGTTAAGCTGGAAATGAAAATTTGAAAGTAGAGTATTGCAGCAGAGTTGTACAGAATGTGGTTGGTGTTGTAATTTTTGTTTGGTATGTTTTAGGCACAGAGAGTCATATATGTTATGGAATTAATTCTATATATGTCAAGGAATTCAAATATTTTACAAGGAACACAATCGCTGCACGGAACAATCGGTAGACAGTAGGCAACATGTCGGTGGAAGTTGGTCATCTGTACTGGGCAAGTAATAATGCGGAGTACTGAATCCATTTTGCGATGGGAAATATCGGTTTTGTACAAAAAAGCAAAGACGTTGGAGGTGTTAGATCAGGTGTTTTATAGATATTGAATGCTCGTAGTGGAGAAGAGCCTCATTCCTGTGAAATGCATGCACATTCAAAGAAGTATAGAACTAGTGGGCTGTGGGCTCTTCGGAGGGGGTGACATTCATTTTTGTCGATGTTGTTTGAATAAATAGTATGAAAATAACGAAGGAAAACTTCTGTAGAAATGTACACTAGATCTTAGTAATGTTGTGTTAGAGGGATTGGGTGTGCACGGTATTGACGCCGGTATTTGTGAACTGCGGAAAAAAAATTGAACACCGATGGCATTCCGATGTTTGCAAATTTCAGAACTAATGTTGGTTCGTAGAGCTAGAGAGGGCCAGAAACTGAAATTGTTTAACATGTGGTGCTATGTTTTTCAAAAAGAAGTGAACTAACTGATAGTTCATTAGAATGGTGATATTGTTTTGCCAAAATTCCATTCGTTGTCTAGGACTGGTATAATGTTCGGAGCATAGGGTCTTAAATGGGGGACCGTTTTTTATGTCAGAGCACAGGGTTTGTCATAAAAACCTTGAATTGCTGAGTGCCAAGTTTGTGGAATATTACCATTTTAACAGAATTTCCATTTTGGACTCCTTTACTTGCAACACCGTGAAAGTTCAGTTCTCCTAAAGGGTCTTTCTGTTGGAATTGACGAAAGAGTGAAAGACTGTATGTAGGGATTCTGTGAGCATGGTAGTGGGTTCTGAATTTGGATTGACCCAGTAATGGTCCAATATATAGTCTAGGGTTCAGTTGTTTGTCACATCGATGACAATGTGGTACGCAGTTTTCCTGTTGTAAAGGTAACGTGCTGGTGGTCATAGTCTCAAGAATGTCGTGGAGCAAATACTCCAGGAGAGACATTGTTAGCTATCTTTAATAATGCACTCATGTTGATGTCCTGTCTCTTGAATTGTTTGCAGGACCATTTAGTGCGCCATGGTTTGGATGTCATGCACTGCGAGAAGAACATTTGTGAAAACATTATGAGGACATCATTTGGTGAGAAAGATTCTCCCGCAGTGAAAGCAGACATGCAGGCATGGAGCATCCGGCCACATCTTCATTTGCAACCCATTGGCCCTAACCGTGACAAATTCTACATGCCTGATGCAACGTATGTTTTGAGCGCTGAGGATAAGGCGAAGGTGTTGCAGGTGCTGAAATCCTTACGAACACCCACTCATTATGCAGGTGCTTTACATAAAAAAAAATTAGCAAAGGCAAGCTTAGTGGCCTCAAGTCACACGACTTTCATGTTCTGTTGCAGCAGATTCTACCATTATGTTTTCGAAGAATTTTGAACAAGGCCTTAGCTAGGGCAATTATTTGATTGAGCAGAGTCTTCAGGAGTTTGTGCGCAAAGACAGTCAATGGAGAACATAAAGAAGAACTGAAAGAAGATTGTGCGGAAACGATGTGTTTGCTGGAGAAGGAGATGCCACCAGCGTTTTTTGATATAATGTCGCATCTACCTAATCATTTAGTCGAGCTTTTCTTGTGTGGATCCGTTCATACGAGGTGGATGTACCCGTATGAACGGTACTTCAAGTCATTGAAAGGATTTGTGAAGAACTTAGCCAAACCTGAAGGTAGTATTGCGCAAGGTTATGAAGTGGAGGAAGCACTTGGATTTATAACAGAGTATATGTCCGATTATAACATTACCACACGAAGGGTGTGGGACGACAAGGAGGAGCCGTCCATGGTTGACGAGATTTTGGAGGGGAAAGGGAAGCCAAGAGAATTGTCAGTGGACTTGAGAGACGTGATGCACAAATTCGTTTTGGACAACGCCACGCACTTGGAGCCATACCGGCGGTAAGTTCTCTCTAATTGTTTAGCTGCTTCTGGAGAGGTACATTAAATCGATCATGGTGAGTAATGAATTTAAAATGAAGGACCTTCTGTAGGTAAGAAGGAGGTGCCTCCCAAACCATTAGTAATTCTTGTTATTTCTAGTTATTGTCATTAGAGAATGAAAATTCTGGAATTTACAGATTGGCAAGTTCCAGCGCACAGAAGAACGCGACATTTGTTTTCTATAGTCAGAGTCTTCCCTTTTTTTAATTATCTGATTGGCCGGTGGGAACTTGGAAAGGGATTTAGAGGGCACAAAAGGAAGCAGCATGTTATTATTTTACTACAATATTCACATCTAATTATTTAGTGATTGGCAACTACAAGGGTTTTTGAACGTACTGAATGACGCGACGTTAGCATTGAGTTTGCAGAAGTTATTAGATAATGGAACAAAGTTTTCTTGTGAAAGCATTTCATTCGCTTAGGTACAAAATTGTTTATGAGATGGTGTCTTAGAGTCAGCGGTGCATTTGGGGGTGATAAGCTGAGGAGCCTTGGAACAGTGTCCACGGAGGTGCACATGTGGAGAGGAGACAGTTTGTAAGTGACGTGCAATGTCGGGAAATACTGCAAGGGAAGATAAATTTAGGTGAACATTAAGATAGGCATCCAAAATGTGCCACTGACCTTGAAGAGCCATCTTCAATGTCTGTACGCCATCTTCAGTGTCTAAACATTTGGGGTTTGCCTATAATAAACCGAAATCAGTTGTGTACCTTTGTGAAAGAAACACTTTTAGAACCAAGCTTTGTTCCTTCATAACTTTTGCATGTAGTATCCAAATGTCGCATTCTTTGGTGCGTTGGAACCTTCTATCCCTTGCCAATAAGAATATATAAGAATTTGAACAGTGTACAAGTAGTAATTAGCCACAGTACCAATGAATGGCCGTTTTTGGATACCTACCTTAATGGGGAAAAATAGCATGGGAATAATGTGAAGACATGTTTAGAGTCAATTGTGCTTGAATTAGATATGTTACGATGCATAGACTTCAGAAGAAAGGATTGGGGATTCCACATAGTAGTTATAAGCAGATAACAAGAACATGTACAGCTCGGAAGAATGTGTGTCAACCTACAAGTATGAGGTGCAAGTACATCTTCGTAGAATGTAATGTCAGATCCTTTCTGTCCTTTGATATTCCTTTTATTTTAATTGACAGGAGAGAAACGGAAATGTATTGTAAAGAAATAGAACGTAGTCACTGATTTCAGTTTTGAATAGTCGATTTGATGTCGTTAAAAAGTTGTGGCATTTGTGGTGCGGTGATGCTGTTGCGGAAGATCATCTGAAGGTCGTTGATTTTTTAAGTGCCATGTAGGAGGTACAGGTCGTCGTCGCCATGGAAGTATTTAGAAAGGAACAAGACCGAAAGAAGCAGAAGTTAGTAGTCAATAAATTGATGCAACTTTTTAAATTATGATGTTGTCATGGCCATGTCGTTGTTTTTAGAGAGAATTCAGAAGTGAAATGAAGGAATATTCAGTGCATTTTAGCAGCTTCTTCTGAATTGCAGTCATAGCTGTGAGGAAATTTTTGATTGCCGATTTCTTGTCAAGTAATAAAACTACTTCTGTTAGGAGAGGAAGCGAGGCCACGCCAATATAGCGGTGGGGAACATATGCCCGTTTAGGTGACATGTGTGGTCCCCATTGTTGTGTCCAACAGTTGCACTGAGAACTTCTAAGTTGCAATATAATTAGTAAATATAATGGTATGAGGAGAGATTACTAATCCACAACTAGTGCATTCTCAAGTATGCAGAACGTAGATGTCGTGGCTAGTTTGTTATTATTCTCTATACCGCCAGCCTAAAATTCTGTTGCAATGTACCACAGGAGATATCAAGCAATTTCAGAGGAGAGGACAGTTGCACGAGCGGAATTCCGCAGCAGACACCCATGCAGGAACGGCAGATGGCCTCCGTATCCTGTTGGGCTGGAAGAGGTACCACCATTTGCAAATTGGCTTGGAGCAGAGTGGAGGCCACTAAAGAAGAAGGGATTCCTGTGCCTGAAGATGTGGAAGACTCTTCAAAAGCACCAAGCCTACAAGCGCGCAGGTACAAAAGTATGTATGCATATGGGTACCATTATCGAGTGAAGAGTGCCGAGGATAGTTTGACTACGTGCGACTCAGGGGTGGCAGCAATTTTTTATAGAGCTTGCCGATCAGGAAGACAAGATCAGAACCCAGTGGACGCGACACTAGAGTATATAGGTCAAATCTTGGAGATACTAGAGCTGAATTACGGACGACACTGCACTGTTGTCTTCATCTGTGACTGGGTGAAGGCCAACTACAGGGGTCAAAATGCCACAGTGAAGAAAGACGAATCGGGATTTACTATGGCCAATTTTATGTCACTTGTACCGTTTGGAGAGGAATCTTTTTCTTTCCCGATTAATTGCGACCAAGTCTTTTTTTCAGACGCCGAGGATGAGCCTGGTTGGAAAATAGTACTACGAACTGAGGTTAGGGGGCATAGAGTGCACAGTGAAATGGAGGAACAGGAAGAAGCAGAGATGTTCAGAATGGGAGAGACTTCAGATTTTGAGGGATTGCGTGCATCATCAGTAATTGAAGAAAGAAATGCTGATCCTATTCGTACAGGTAGAAACATTCGCATGAATGAAGTGTTGGGCGATGGAATTGAAGAGACAACAATGGCTTTTGACCGGGATGTTGGTGAATCGTCAGAAGAGGAAGAGTGAGGAGAGCAACCTGAAGTTGTAATAACCTGGGTATGTAATGTTCACTCAGAATCCCGTCCTTTGTGAATTATTGTTTGGTTGGGGACAATTTGAAAATGACGAGGAGGGTGGAACTTGAAACTGTAAATGTGCATTCTGGTTTTTAGTCTTTGAAGGTACAGTATGCTTGGAGACATATTGTAGGAGAGCACATGTACTGCAAATAGAAGCTGACCTCCTTCTTCTGCACTCCTGTGAGGTGCTACTGCAGAATGTGGAAAAAGCATTCAATTGAAATTCCCATGGATGCAGTAGAAGTTGACTTCGAAATTGCAAAGGTAGCATAACTGCATGTGTTTCCCATTGGAAAAGAAAGGGGTTCATTGCAGGTATAAGGTGGTGGTTCTGAAAGTATCGTCATAACTGTCAAGAGAAGGTCGAGGTCAGGCAAGAGGTCCACTAAGTTGTCCATATAAGAGTTGAAATTGAATATTGGGCAAGTTAGACTTCTTGAAATATTTTTAGTGAATTGTTGTCAAAAGACAAGTAGAATTGGCATCTAATGCAAGTTGTTTCTTAATTTTTGCAGCTTTGTGGAGTTAGTTATGAAATTCTGAAGTTGAAATGAAATAAGGTCCTGCAATGGCCGACCTTCTAGAATATATAGTGCAAGCACATACGTGAAGGTTGTAGAAAGACAACATCTGCAGGCACTGTACATTTTAGGAAGAGGACGATTTCAGAGAATTCGCAATTCAAGAAACTCCTGTATCTTAGAAATTGTGTGAGTGAACTATTCAGTAACAGGCAGAAGGTCACTTAAATTTCATGTGAAGTGGAAGTTACAAGTGTGAAGACTTTCATTGTATGTGAAGTACAAGTTAGAAGCTTGAGGACTCTATTTCTTGACACAGTTTAATTGCTAAACCGCATTACAGTAAATGGTGAGCGGAATTGCAGAAGACAAGCATGCCTATTATACTGGAAATGAAATTCCGTTTCATTTGTTTCAGAAATACATTAAAAAAAATGCCTATTAATGGTGCATTCCACACAAGCAATGTGGAGTTTACACGGGGAATGCTTTAATTTGGGACATTTGAGGATACAAGGCACAACATTTAAAAGTTTTAGTAATAAGAAGATGTGCTCAAAGTACGAAAACCTTCACTTGAAGAAGAATGTATGTGGAAAAACGAATTTTATAATTCTGTCAAGTTTTCAGTATCCAAATCAACAGCGAACTGGCAACATGTGATAACGCCAATACAGTAACGGGTTAATTTAGTCAAGTCATGTCCAAGGGTGCCTTAAACAACAAAGAGTTGTTGATTTTCTGTTGTTCTGGTCACCATTTTCTACTAGTGTCAAGAATAAATAACCCATCCCTTAGATCTAAGCAAAATCTCAAGCTTAGACACTATCATTTAGGCACCCAAAATTCATGTCAAAAGTGTGAAATTTGAACATATTTTTTAATTGCCACCAGCTCTGTCATTTTAGATGATTTAAAGGGTGGTGACTGCAATGGGATTGTAATGACATGTTCTCCAACCTAAATATCCAAAAATAAAAAAACTATCCCACTTTATGATCAAATTTTAATAGCACCAAAGTAGTCACTAAATAGGCTGTCAACACTACTATTTGACAAAGAAATTAGTACAAGGTGTCTCATATCGCCAAGGCCAAGCTTGCAAGGCCACGGGAATGCTTTTTGATTGTCTCACTTGCCTCCACAAGGTTGTTCAATGTAACAAACACTCACTAAACAATCAAAAACACAAAAAGGAGCTTTTTAGTGGGACAAAAATTCTGCTTGATTTGGAGGTTTTTAGTGGGACAGAGGGAGTACTACATTTGTCATTCACTGGTTTCAAAATGTAGAGATGGTAGTGTGTACTCTAAATTGTGTCATTTGCTATTTTAGCATTAAATTGATGGTAAAAAGATTAGTAAATTGATTTGATTTATTAGGTAGGAAACAAAATAATCTCTTTGTGTACTGAAGCCACCAAAGCAAAATACACTACAAAAACAAGAGGAGGAGGTCACTTCGGACATTGCCATGAGTGAGTGGGTTTGAGTGATTGGACTTTTTAGACATGATTTGAGATGTTGAGATCATATTGAGGGATTAGACAATTGGTATATTTTAGTACACATTGGCAATTTGGTTAATTTGTCTCAATTCTAGTTCCAAATATTATGACACGTAGTATTTTTTAATTTCACTATTCCTTGTTGCAAACTAGGACAAGTATAGATGCATGTTTTCAGACGTCTATAGCTAAGTATGCCAAAGTATTGAAATACCACCAATTTAATATTTTGCTTTCAATCACCATATGAGTGACTTTTTAGGTTTTAGCATCATTTGTAGTCATGAAGGCAAAAAAAGAGGCATGTTTAATTAATTTTGCATTTTTTTCATGTTTTTTTTTGGCAACTATAGTTTCCACATGCGCTTTGAACTTTTCCAAGACCGTAGAAAGTACTGCATCATGTAATGCTACCTACTGCTATAGTATTTACAAATGGAAGTTTTTTTCTTTTTTCTTTTCTAAAATAGTGTAATTTGCTTGAAGATTATATTTTCCATATACACAAGTCTGAAGGATATCTTATGGTGGGGTATTATATTTTTTTTTCTGAATTTATGATTCTCTATTATCACCTAAATTTCTTAGATGGGATATTTTAGATAGAGCGATTTTTTGTTTAAATTTTTTCCTTATTTTTTTTCATATAGCTTTATTAGTTTTAAAATTTTAGTTTTTCCTTTACAATTGCAGAATTTAGGAACTAAACAACAAATTATGAAAAAAGCACATAAGCCAAAAAACAAGTTGAATTTTTGCCAATACTTTCTATCAAGGACAAACAAATTAGTAGCAAAGCATGGTGTTTGCCCAGACTATTGGAATGTTAGTAGGGTATTAAGATATATAGCTAGAGCTCAAACAAAGCAGGGGCGCAAGGTTGTTGCAAGAATGAGTTGTTGAATTTGTTGCGTTTTGGCAAAAACTAGGTTTTTGTCTTTAAATACTATGAGTACTTAGTTTTACTAGAAAAGAAAGCTTGGTGTTTATTTTTGGGCTGTCAATCATACTATAGGTTTGTTGTATTATTGACAAATATACTTTTTGAGTACTACACAATATTTAATTTTATCCACAATACTAATATTGAAAAATTTTGAACTGCTATTAAAAAATAAATAAATAAAAAATAAGTTAAAAAAAAAATTCAGGGTGCCTTTAGCAACAAGAAAGAATTCCAAGGATCCCTCCTCTTTGTTGCTAAAGGCATCTTCCTTCCTCCTAGTTGCTAAAGGCACCCTTTCCATAATAGTATGGGAAAAAATTTGAAACACTTTAAAAAAAAAATTCATTTAAAATTTTTTAAATTTTTTAAATTTTTTATTTATTTATTAGGGCTCTTTGGATTATGTGCCAAAAGAATGCTCTTTGAACCCGGGGAGCCCTTCCTTGGTGCTAAGAGAAGGCTCTTTAAATCTAAAGAGCCCTTTTTTGGTGCTAAGAAAAAGCTCCTTGAATTCAATGAGCCATTTCTTGGTGCCAAATGATCCTACTTTTGTTTTTGAGGGTTATTTAACGGTTTTAAATTTTTTGCAAAGATTCTCTACTAGAGCCAATACAAGGCTTTTCGGAGTCTAAAGAAGGCTCTTTGGATTTTGAAAAGCCGTGTGCTGAATAATTATACTTTTTTTTTTAAGTTTGAAAAAATAAATTAAATTAGATTGTTGTTTAAATATTCCCCAAATTAATAGAGGGCAGGTGCCTCAAGTAACAAAAAATCGCTCTTCGGATTGGAGGAGCCATTTGCTGATTAAATAAAATTGAAAAAATAAAACAAAATTGAAAAAAATAAAATTTAATATTATATATTTTTTGGAAAAAAAAAATTGAAATTTTTTTGAAATTTTTTTTATCAAAAAAAATATATAAATTCTTTTGAAGTAAATGAATTTGAAATTTTTTCTTTTAAATCACAATTAAAATAACCCCAAAAATTAATAGAAGGATGGTCATTTGCCAACAAGAAATGATCTGCTACATAAAAAAGTAATTTTTTCCTACTCATTAATTCTCAAAGTGTTTGGAATTATTTTCCAATTATTCCAAAAAATGAATGGATGACATAGATGAAATTTATTTGTACATCACCTCTATAGTAGTATCTTTCATATTGTAGGAGAGGCTAGGCTATCATTCTTGGTCCTATCTACAATATTTGAATGCTAAATAACTACCTAAATTTTTTTATAAATTAGCAGTAAATTGATTTTTTGAAAACTTTATTTTTCATGCTTTTTTATTTTGGTAATTTTGACATTACTATTTTTGGATCCAACATCACTATTTATAACTCTAATATGTCTATTTTTAGCAAAAAAAGTCTTAGTGAGCGTTCAAGTCTAAATGCTTGTTGCTCAATGTTCATCGCTTGTTGCTCCCCGCTCACATTCTAGCATCGTTGGTTTTGATGGCAAAGAACCTCCAAAAATGACAAATGAAATATTGTTGTATTTAATTTTAAGATCTAGTGGTAGACTCCTTCAATATATTGTAGTAAAAAAAGGGGAGGTTTTAACCACATAAATTGTGAGATTATAGTGTTTGAAGTTGTAAAAATGTTTTTTGGGGGCATCAAAATTTTGGGTAGTTTTGATTTAGGGAAGCTTTTTAACAAGTTAATTTCACTTTTTTACTTTAATTTTTTTGCTTGCTTTTTGTCATAAAGTTGGCCACATGGTCAAAAATCTCATAGCATTTCAAATTGGGGAACATATCCAAAAAAATTCCAATAGGAAACTAGCTTCAAAAAAATTCTCATACAAAGCCCTTTTTTCAACAATTTATGGCTTGCTCATACAATAATTTTTTTAAAATATGAATAAATAGAGTTTTAGATTTCAACTAGCTCTAGAAGAAGAAAAAATTAAAAATTAAAATTGCCCAAAATATTAAACTTTGACAAGCTTGATCAATGAGTGACCAAGCTAAAGGGAAGGGAAATTGAACATATTGGGCCTGGCATGGAAGGAGGCTAGGTCAAGGTTAGTGAAGCCTCAATTCTTCATGAATCATTGACATTGGGTCACGTTTTCTTTGACATTCCATGATGTATTTATATATATTCAACATTAAAATCCAATGATATCAAAATATAGGGCGTTGCTTTCTAATAGCTTGTGAAGTCACATACATCACATGTCCTATGGTGAGAAGAGAAGATCTTTATATAAGTGGGATTGTAAGGTGAGGTAAAACAACCCATGTGGGATATGTAAATTAGAATTATTAGGAGCTCACCTATTCTTACTTAAGTGAAAAGTAGGAATTGTGTTCAAATTAGAATTTCAGGCCTCATTTTGGCATAGTAGAATAACTTTTTTCAAAACATTTTGAACCAAGAAAGTTAGGAAATTAAGCTAATTTTTATCTCCAAATTTTTTTTTGAGATTTTGAGTTTCCAATTAAAAGTTATAGACAAATTTCATAGAAGAGTTGGAAGAGACATTTTCATTAACATTTTCAAATATCTTCTCTGAATTTTATCCAAAACTTTTATTTAGAGGCTCAAAATCACAAATAGTTTTGGAGATAAAAATTAACTTGATATACCAATTTTTTTAGTTCAAAGTATTTTGAAATAAGTTATTCTACTGTGCCAAAATGAGGCTTGAAATTTTACCTTGAACACAATTCCTACAATTTTACAATGAGTGGTCAAGCTCTCATCTTCAATTATCCCAAACCCTTTGAGGATTCTTGACAAACAATGGATTTGATTATAAAAGCGACCTCTCTATCAGATTTATTCTTACAAGTGTCAAAGAAGCAATTATTTCAAATAACCATAAATATTTTTTTTGGGATAGTAGTTTGTTAAATGACAAATTGGTAATTGATTCAGTAGATTTTTTGGGCATTTTTCTTATTTTTCAAATATGGCAATGAAGAGTAACCTTCCTAATAGTCTAAAGGAAGCCACAAAATAACCGCCTCCATACCACCATTTCTTTATATATTTTGTCAAATTTATTAGTCTAGAAAAATGTCAAAGAAATACTTTGGCCTAAACCTGGGGCAAGATGCTGCCAAAGGCCCTACACAATGTTTTTGGAAATTGCAATGCAAATTTCATTGTAGTGAAAAAAGCTCCACCTACGCTGCCCCCCGTCTATGAAAAACAACATTTTTCCTATTATTCTTCATAAGCACATCCAATTGTAATTTTTTTTGGTAAAGCAACAAGGTACTCCTCGATCATCCTCACATCCATAAAAATTCAAAAAATATAATAAATTATTTTATTCATAGTGAATTGCCCAAAATCGCTATGTTGCCAATAAACGCAACTTGGTCCTTAGGGATTAAAGTTAATGTGGAGGATGGCTTCCATCTTGCCCTAAATATATAGTATCACCATATCTTGAAGTTTCTTTAAAGAAGACGAGAAATCTCTAGGAGGCAATACGAATTATAAGTGGCTCCTAGAAAGCTTCAAGAAGCAAAATATCTAGTCTTGAAGAGTCAGTTAAAGGTTTCAAGTAGCCATATAAAAGTATAGGCGTCTCCTACAATACTAGGAAGATATTCCTATCATTAAAATAGAAGTTTTGACTTTTACAAAATCCAACAATGGTAGAGAGAAGTTATCCAAATTGATGAAGGGTGAATTTTGTGACATTATCAGTGCATTCAAAGAGAAATATGGGAAAATTTTGGTAATATAATGATTACAAGAGAAAGGGTGGTATTTAACCGCTAAAGTCCCAAGGCCTTATTTCCATGGCAAAATCACTCAAAACTGCCATTTCTGTTGCAAAGTACAAAAAACTATAAAATTTGTTTTTTTTGCATATTTAATTGGTCATAGAATTTTGCACTAGACTAGTATATAAATGTGTGGAAGAAACAATTTCAGAAACTTTGACTACATAGATTGCAAGATATTTGCATTTAAAGTGAAGGAAAAAAGTTTTTCCGTACCTTGCTTGACTAGATTTTATGGCTTTTAATCATCTTAATTTAAATTTCTTGTACTACTAATTTTAAATTTCTAATATTTTATGTTACAAAATTGAATTAAAATTCTAGGGGAAAAAATTCAAAAAAAATACACTTAATTTTCACTCATAAAAAAATTGTTAAGTAGAAGCAGGTTCAAGATAGAAGGATAATCTAAATTGTTAATAGATCTAAGATGGAATTCGAACAGACTAATCTCAATAATGAGATTGTTCTGGTAAGAGATCTTAATCTTGTGAATTTCTTAATTTTTTTTTAAAATTGTCAAAATTGAGTTAAAAAATGAATTCATTAAGTTATTTTTTCAAGAAGATGCTCTAATTGCTTGAAAAATAAGATTGTCCATAACTTTCACGTAACAAATCCAAATGAAATGAATCAAAGCTTTCTATGTAGATAAAACTATAATCTATGAGAAAAAAATTTAAAATATTGGATTTTTTTGAAGAGGGGGGGCTCTGTTTGCCGCGCCTAAAAAAATGGTTTTTCGTGCCATAATTTTTGTTCTTGGGCATTGATTGAAATCAAAATTATATTTGCCAAAAGCTAATGTATTTTTCTATCTTAAAAAAAAATCAAAACATTATGATGAATATTGAGACCATAGGAACATGCCCAAGATCCATTTTGTCCCTTGAAGGGTCTATAGAACTTCAGAGGCTAGATGACCAAATAGTAAAGAATTACTAAAATGTTGTTTTTAGTGCTGAAAGTTCAAGTTGGTTGCATATAATAAGTATATGAAAAGTTCACAATACCAATTGATTATTACATTAGAATAAATAATATTGAATATAATTGCTAAGTAATATTTTATTAAAAATTGCAATTTTTTTTTAAGATTGTGATGGTTCTAAGAGAAGCTATAATGACATCTTTTGTTGAGTAGTTTAAAAAAACAAATTACTTGATGATAGACAATAATCATTTTTTTTAACAAGGAGTTTGATAATATAAAAGAATATTGAACACATCACACTTTTTATTAGAAAAATTTGGAAGTATTATGTAGCAATTTTTATTTGTAATATATTTATACAAAGACAACTTGGTTTTAATATGCATTGACAAGGATATGGTTGGTTGGGCCTTTAAGGGATTGCAAGCTGAGGGGTAGTCAAATGCCATGAGATTTTTCTTAATTTCAACTTTGGAAATTTGTAAAATATGATTCTAGTGTTAAAAAAATACAAGACATCTTAAATAGGGTATCAAATTGAATTACCTAATGATTTTGTAAAGACATAAGTAATAATTTTTATATGCCTTCCAAAATAGTAAGATGAAAAAGAGATTTTGCTTTTATATGCATTTACCTTGGTACTATGAAGCCATTCTATGGGTTTATTATATTTAGTCCAATTTTCAAAAATACTTTCAAAACTTTGACCATGAAATAATCTCTCTGAATATTGGAATTCTTTACATCTTGCATTTTGATGCAAACTTCCAAAAAATACATTTTATAGCACATCTACAACATTTTTGAAGAACCCTTAATTTGGCCTGTACAGGACATGAATCAATTCAAAGCAATGAATTATTTAACTTCCATTGTCCCTCTTCTCATTTGTGACAATTTGAAATTCTATTTATTTTCATTTCACCACTTCTTCTTGGTTTTCATAAATAGATGGTTTTCATTTAATGGGTATAAACCTCAATAATTTTGTAGTAGATTTCATTTTTACAATTATTATTTGAAACTAGACTCTAAACTGTAAGTTAAAGAATTTCAAATTAACTTCATCCTGAAAATGGTTGGTCAAAATTGATTGTAATTTTTTGCATATTTATTTTTAATAAAAAAATTAAAATAGTAAAACAAAGCCTAACAAATTTCTTACTACTCCATTTCAAAATCTTTGAAAGAATCCAAAAACTCAATGAATTGTTTCAATTACAAGCTCCATGTGTTGGAATCCAAATTTCACTATATTTTTTGGATTTTATTTGTATTATTATTTTTGAATGATTTTAATTTTAAATTAAAAATATTATTTTTCATTTTAATCTTCTCTTTTATATTTTAATATATGTTCATATCAATATACTAAATATTATACTTTAAAAAGTACAATAAATTATATACTATAATGTAATTGATGTAAAAAAAGCATGTTGCAATGATTTGAAATTATGAAGACTCCAAGCAACTAAATATCAATTGATTTTGTTTTAAAGACAAAATTAGGGTCTTGTATTTCAAAGCAAACAAAGTTCAAATTTCAAAATTTATTAATTATAATGCTGCGAATTGAAGTAGTTTACCTTAATATACATCAACATCAAAATTCCATCCTCCACAAAAAATGCATTCTATGTTTTATGTTTCGATGATTATTGAAAGAAGTGTAACAAATGTCCCAAGACTATTATAAAATAAATAACTTGTAGAAGATAATCCTACCATCTTTGCTTCATTATTACAAACAAGGACAATTTTCAAAATACAATGATTGATTGAAAAATTTTTAATCTCAAAAGATTAAAAGTTTAATTTTTGATAATTACATAAATTTGTGACTTTACATTGATAGAATGTTATTTATATGATTATTTATTCTTAAATCACATACCCATAGTTTCCCAATAGACTAATTTATGAGTAACTACAAAATATTAGAAAAAAATGTTATTTTTTCTAGGATTTGCTTTACAAAGTGACTTTGATTTTGTCTTGCACGTGGGGCTTGGATGGTATGTTGGAAAGTTCATGAAGTGTGAAGAGATATTTGGACTTTCTCTAATTGCATGTTTGGTCAAATATATCTTTCATACTCAAATATTGATTTTTCATCTTCAAGATGGAATTCTACAATGAGCTTGTAGTCATTGTAAATCAAATTTCTTGCAATTTTTTTTGGTTCTACCATTGTCTTCTTTGTGCAATAAGAACACCATGTCTATTCCATCACTTTGCTTAAAGAGAATATTGTGACTCAATTAGATTTGTGATCAAAGAGCCAACAAGCCATTAACTTCTTATTAAAGAAAATTTCAGGCCTCTGGAGGGTTGCTCCACAACCCTCCAAGGTACCCTGAGATTTACTTTTTTTATGCTGAAAAATTCGTTTTTCCCCTATTCCCGCCCACCTGAAATAGGAAAAAAACGAATTTTTCAGCATAAAAAAAGTGTTAGAATTGTGAAAGTTATTTGAAGTCATTCAATCCTCTTTTACATGGCAAATCTAAAAAATTGGTCACAAAAAAGATATGAAGTTTATGGACATAACATGCATAACCTCAAATAATTCACGGCTTCTCAAAATCTATTCTGTAGTTTTTTAAAATGAATTTCTAATGTGATTTTTCCTCTAAAATCTAATGTATTTGAGACTCATTTCCAAGAGCCCTCTAAGTAAACACTAAAAAATCAAGATTTGCAATGTACACCCTTGCACAAATTTTTGAATAGAAAAATCATAATAATTTATTTTTAAAATTGGACTTTTGATGCTAAAAGTAGATTTCAAAAAGAATTTAAAAAAAATACAAACTACTAAAAATAGAAACTTGGTAAGGTTTTATTTAACTTCAAAGTATTGTCCGCATTAGAATTTGGTGCCTTTGGCATTTAGGGGGTAATATATAAGGGTATCTAAGAAAATGGTCAAGAAAAATGCGTGAAAGCTAGTGCCCATATGTTTTCATCCTTGGAATTTTGTACAAAAAAAAAAGGTCTTACAAAATGGTGTCTTTGATGTTCAATGAGTGCTTTTGGTTTTTTTAAGTAGATGATGCACATTGTACCAAAAAAGATGATTTCCATGATGACTAGTTCATCCTTATAGGGTTAAGATAGAGCCAAATATTTAAGAAATAATGTCATGAGGTGGCCAAACCTCCTTGACTCGCATGAACCCCTACAAGATGGGTCCATTACCATTGATTGCAAGCTTGTCCATCACTTTGTTTGCGACCATTTTGCAACTAGATATAAATGAAAAATTTCATATTTATTTTTCAAAGATGAAGTCACATGTCTAATACAAGTCATCAAATTTTCAATTTTTTTGGGAAAAATTTGAAATTACTGTAAATTTCTTTAGAAAAGAGTGAAGAAAGTGCATGTCAAATGCAAAATATACTTGAAAAATCTGAAATTTTCACCATAGATGTATGCTATATTGTATAGCATCATGTTAGAAACCAAAATTATCATATGATTCTAAAATTAGAAAATCAACAAACCATAATTACAGGCCCAAAGTTCATATTGCTATAAAATATTGAAGTTTATGAATTTTTCAAAATTTCCAATTGGAGTAGAAACTATATTGAATAATCTTCATTTCAATGGTTGGTTTCAAATTCAAGAAATATCATTTTTATGGCAAAAATTCACATCAAGAGTAAATAGCAAGAAATGAGCCAAATACACTACAAAGGTGATTTGTGGATTAAGCATCTTCTTCTTTAGAAAATTCAATAATACCATATTGAAGAAATTTGCAATACTATTTGCTGAAAATGTATTCAAGCAACTTCCCCAAAAAATTGAATTAAAATTACAACGTTTGTTTCCTTCCTAGAGACTTAGATGAAGTCTTCCAAAGGACGAAAAAATGTCCTTCAAGGGTTAAGGATAATTCCCTTGCTTTGAGCCAATATTCTTGGCCTTGCTACAATATTTTGGAGACCGCATGCCATGTGTAACAATGTCACGGAGACACATGTTGGTACTGTATTCGTACCGTCACAAGTCACAACCTAACACCAGCAGTGAATTGACATAAGCTTAACCCTGTAAGGACGCGGGAGGTGACCCTGGAAATCATGCATTGTATAACCGTGAGAGTCATTGGAATAAAAAAATCTAAAAGTACTCATTGGAAGTCAAGCTACTGTAGATGTTCTCCACTTTCCAAAAAAAACTCCAAGGATGAATAGTTGTAGTTCTGTCCTACATTGGAGAATCCCTTGTCATTCATCGGACACTTATGGTCCGCGGCGTCCTTACTGGGTTAACCCTTAAACGACGGGCTCATAACCGTGGAAATCATCTGTTTTGTCACCGTGTGGATTATTGGATTAAAATAATGTAAAAGCACTCCTTGGAAGTCAAACTACTGTAGATTATCTTCTCTTTCCCCACAAAATTTGGAGGATGAATAGTTGCACTTCTGTCCTACACAGGAGATTCTCTTGTCATTCATCGGCCTCAAAACGTCCGCCGCGTCGTTAAGGGTTAACTAGCGGCCAACAGACTCTTTATTCACGATATACTGTATGATCAGCATTACAATTCTTTGTTTATTCACAACTGAAGCCTTCACAAGCACAAGCGCAACTGCTTTTGATCACGGTGAGTATCATCACACCCTGGAGCTGAGGAACAAAGCTTGGATATTCTAGAGTAGTAAATGGATATCCTCGAATGAAATAAATTATTTTTTTCATGAAGCACTGCATACAAGTGAATCTGAAGTCACTTTCGACGAGACTGCACAAGTTTTTCAACTTTCTGGATTTCAATTCAATTGAAAGCTGCCACGGGGGTGAGGTGATTACTGAATTCGGTACCTTCTAATTTAGCTGTGGAACTAATTAAGTACTTAAGCTTAGCCTCGAACTGCTAATACTTCCAACAAGCAGGGAATTACACGATGTTGCACAGACAGTACATCTGAGGTAACTAGCTTGGTTCTGGAACTATGCAATACAGTATCAAGTTTTCGAACTTCAGTTTTTGATGTGATGCGGTGTCGGTAGGCTTTAAGTACTCGTTTTATTGTTGTCAAACCGACCTCCTAATGTTGTTTCCACACGGGGTTTAATTTGCACTACAGGAGTGAATCTCCAGAAAGCAACTAGAACTGAGATATGTCAGTAGCTGTTTCGGTTGCATCTGTAGCTCACGTGTTTGACCTTGCAACTCCATAATTATCTCCCATTACGAAACGAATGTACACTAATAGCAATTAGTCAAGTACTCTTGCAAAAGGAAGGTATAAATCTGTGGTACTATTTAATATACATTGTATTGCAATTCCAGTCCAATTCTTCTTGCATCTGATGTGAACTTGGAGGTCACGGATTCCATTTGGCGCAAATTTCGACAAGGATCATTCCAGGTCAGTATGACGCAGTTTCTGCAAGACTCCAAAACTCTTGCAAAGGAAGTGAAGGTTTGTGTATTGGGATATGAAATTGATTTTAAGGAGCTACTGATCGTTGCTTGAATGGGGATTAGAGTTAGAAAGCAATACTCATGGGGTCGAAGGAGAAAGGAGAAGGAGGTCTGGGATTCTACAGCTCGAGCAGTACAAGTGTTGAAGAAAGCATTGATGTTGCGAGGGAGTGGAGAAATGCGCAAGCCATCCCACTGACAGTCACACCTGACATGGTGAGTGCTGCCAAGCGGGAGCTTCAATTCCTGGCGGAGATCAACTCTGTGCCGACTCTTTTGCAAGCAGGTCCTACTCTGGACTGCGCCATTCAAAGGTATGAGAGCCTTGATCATATTTCATAATCCATATACTGTATACATTAGCTCACAAATCTGGTCAGGTAGGAAAGTCATTGACGTTTATACTTGACTGGATTCTCTTATTACAATGGAAAATTCCGAGTGCGTATTGTCGACAGTTTTGAGAGGAAATCCAGCGCTAGATGAGCCTGGCAATTGGCGTTTGCTTGTCTTGATTTCTGTTTCTATGATCATACTCTTGAACTGGCGGATTTCCCAGTCTCACATTCTAATTTGAAAACTTCAAAAACTAGAAAGTCTTCAAACTATTAAGTGCTTGGAGCTTTGAGACGTACTACGAAACCTCTAGATGGTTCTGAGGTGGCCGACTGAAACCTTATCGAGGTTATATGTATATAGATATGAGGCACGGGTGGGCAACTGAAAAGGGGTTCGGTTTTCAGTTGGTTGACGTAAAAAATTTCCAGTTCCTTAAAACTTAGCCTTTACCGTGCCTGCCAATTTCGTGACATTCCACCATTTTCTGTTTCTTGTTCTCAATTCTTGCATTTCTGTGGTCATCGTCATAGACACGCTGTCATTGGGATGCATCCGTTTTTTGTCATCATCATATAAATACTCTCTTTTGTTATGTGTATTTCTGATCTACAAACGAACTTTTGTGGATCCAATACGCAGAAATCAAATAAATATCTCACGAACCTGCAATTGACTCAAATTTTGCTTCAACAACTTCACAATGAACTATATATACATACTTTGACAAAAAATGTGACTTGATAATATGATGTCCAGTTGCTTAGAGTGGTAGTGTACTTCTAAATTTCTAATGGTTGGCAGATATGAGCACTGCTGGCTTCCATTGCTGGCTAGTGAAGGAAGTAAAGACGATGTTTCTCCCCTGGTGCCTCCCTTGGACTGTGCCTGGGTGTGGCATTGTCACCGACTCAACCCTGTAAGAACAAACCTCCCACCTGTGACAATGTTGAACCAATTTAGTATTACCCACGTATCAGCAATCCCACAGAGGGTGCTCTATTTCATCACATGCTCACGACAATAATCATTAAATTAGCATAGCCACCTTATGTTTTTCATGAGTCGCATTCAGTGAAAAGGCTACATGCGGCTGATTGAAATTCATAGATTTGGTCATTTCTGATGAATTAGAGAGCATTTTACAGTATTCTGATGTGCATCAGCAGCCATGGAGTGACTTTCTCCTCATACACGGGACAACAAAGTCACAGTATGTCTTTCAATTCCACGTTTACGTGTCTCATTATGAGACTTACAATTTTTTGAAAATTGTAAGCTTGATGCGTGGATTATTTGAATCTGTTTCACAGATACAGTATGCCGAAGACTGTGAGGGTCTGTATGGGCGACTGTTGGGTGTCCATCACATTGAACAAGACAGAACGCTCATGGAGACCACAGAGAAGACCAAGGAGCTTTGGATGAAACATTATCCCAATGAGGAGTACTGTCTCCAGCTTACACAAACTGGAGCTTCGGAGTTTGAAAAAAGAGAAAGGCGTATTGCGTATGACCTCGTAGGAGCTGTCACAAGGCAGAATTCTTTCTATTATCAGGTACGTCTGTTTGACAAGAAGTTTCTGCAACTTTCTTGGAAAATTATTTCAATCTGGCCCCCCAAAATTATAAGCGTTATAGGGTCGTGGATACTCTTTCTGTCACTTTACGCATTTTTAACCAGTATGTAAGAGTGCTTTCAAATGGGAGATCACTCAGTAGAACTCACTGCTCAGGAGTAAACACGTTGAGTAAGGTACCCGTAATCAACACTGCTCAAAGTGCGACAACTGCATTTAAATAAAAAAAGTGTCACAAAATGATGCAAACTATTTGTCCAAATGATGCATGCTAAAGTGCGTTGGAATCCTCTTTTCGTTTCCAACAAGATCCATTTGAAAAAAAAATGTTTAATAATAGGAGCAATGAACATTTGTAATTAGTGATGATTACAGGTGCACATTACTAAAAGAGTCTATCTCTCTTGAGATCAATTTTTTTTCTGACACTCATTCAGTGTGTTGAAAGATTTCTCATGCAATTCAAACGCCGGGAGATTATCATAGGGAGAGTAGACCACCCCTGATTTCCATTGAAAAGATAGCAGCCAAAGACATTTAACCACGTTGTGCTCGAAGGCCAACCAAGAGTTCATTGGAAGCCATGAGTTGCTGTTGGTAACATGGGTCAGTCAACAGGAGATGGGATCAGCTCCCTCAATCATAGTTTTAGTACATATCCTCTGCCTTTACGGAGATTCAGTCATTGGTTGTTTAGGAAGAAAATCACATGGCATGCATCAAAAATAAAACTATTCAGTCTCACTAACAAAACTACATTTCACATGCTTGCCTTGAAGGTTTCGCAACCCTACGTGAAGAAAGACAGCTACTTGCACTCCGCCGAGCAAAGATACAAGGGCTTTCTCCACCTCTTTGCCCATTCCGGAGGAAAAGGCCGTACCTTCCTGGTGCCAACCTACGACATTGACTTGATGTGGCATACCCACCAACTCGACCCTGAGGCCTACAACAGAGACCTCCTGGTGCTTTCGGGTCGGCTTTTGCCACACGACGACACTGACGACAACCGAGAGGAGGGGGCAAAACTGAGGACTGGATTTCAAGACACCAAGCGGCTATGGGAGGAGACATTCGGTAGTCAGTATGAGAAAGCGGGGGCCATGTATCGAGGCCCAGCCTCATCGCCTGTTGCTGCTTCCCCAGGCTTGCCTGATAATGCGACGTTTGGAACCACTTACTTGAAGCTCCAAGAAGCCCAACGGCATTACTTGGTTGCGCGAGAATCTGTTCAGGTATAACCATGCTTTCGTTACTCAATTCATGGTTGCCTTCCCAACAGATTTGGGTTCCATGAAGGTTTTGTCAGCAAGTAGCACACATCAACCATATCTTTATAGTCTTGAAGCATATAACAAAATTTTGAAGCCTCCCCGGCCGGCTATTGAAGATTATCTAGTCCATGATTTCCATGTCTGATGGGAGTATGCCATTAACACATGCACCACCTGCAGCTTTGTGTGAATGTGCTGGGAGTGAGGAACTTGCACCCACACAAAACAGGCACCCAGGTGTTTGTCAGCGTGAAAGGCATTCACAACGCGGGTGATTTCCATGTGGCCACATCGGAAGCGGACATGCTGACGAGCCCGAGATGGCACCAGAGCCCCTGGATGATGCACTGCGCAACGTCAATGGAGGGAGTGGTGTTTGAGCTTAGGGCCCATCCGACGACGGGCCTTTTCAAGAGCTTGACAGGGAGCAAGCTCCTGGGAGAGGTTCGGATTTCGTTTAGCACTCTTCTGGCATCCCCCACCTTGGCCATCCAAGGGTGGTATGCAGTGTGCCAGAAATCGGGTGTCGATCAAGTCTATGATACGGACCATAAACCCCCTGCTGTGTTGTTGGCGGCCTCCATTACACCGCCAGTTTCGTCCCCATACCTCCTGCGTGCTGTCAATGGGAAGGTGCAAAGCGACATTTTCGACAGTGTCAACAAAGAGTCTAAAAGGGGTTGGCATGCCGGCCGGTGGTTGTCGAGGATCATTTTGGACCAGAATTCAGAAGAAGTTTACCTTGTGCGCGTGCGGTAATACCACTCTGACTTCTTCAATTGCAAGTGTTGTGTCTGTCCACATGTATGTGGACATCCTTATGTGCACTTGTGTGTGCAAAGTCCCCGGCAAAGTCTAAATCAATCGGGTTATGTTATATTTTGTATTATGTTATATATCTCCTTCAGTTGTTCCCTCTTTCAATTCTGAATCTGAATGGGATTTTAATCTAATTGGAGACTTACCCATAAATTATGAAGGAGACCAGACCAGGCTGTGTATCTGTAACCTACATGTTCTTATGATCGTATTGGTATGACTTGGAATTGGGAAAGGATGACCCCGTCTGGAATCTCATTTTCATCTCCTGGACTTGGAAAATTGTAGGAAAATGAAAGGACGAATGAGGGACTTAATTCCAGTGGAGGAACATGAAAAGCAAGTGCAAGTTTGCCAACGGGATCTGAATAGAATGAAGACTAAGCCGTGGTCTTTGAAATCAGGTCAGCTATTCGGTCACATGCATGCGCGTACCTTTTGTTACGGCACTTATGTCTGTTTTGTGAGTAGCATGATCTCCATACATTGCCGATCCTTTCTGCTCCCTATATCTAGTAACCTCGAGGTATTGATGTCAAGTTCTATTGAATTTCTTATTTCTAGACTAGCACAAAATGGCCAATTTCATTAAAATGGCGGTATTCCGTTAATTTGGCACTTTTAGTAGTTCAGACCGCCCAGTCTGAACTGTTTTTTCTGTACCAAAATCTATATCTGTATTAGATTTTTGAAATCTATATTTGTCCTAGATATTTAAAATCTATACCAATATTAGATTTTTCAGACTGCACAGTCTGATATTTATGTCAGCCCTAGATTTCTGAAATCTAAAAATGACCTAGATGTTAGCAATGTACACTTGTCCTAGATGTCACGGTGTGAAAATGGCACATGGAATACCGCCATTTTAATGAAATTCGCCATACAAACTAGTTGAAACAAATCAGTGGCAAGATCGGTGCACAATGATCTTTTCTTTCTTGTCGTCTTACTAACTTGTGGCCGGGGCACACTGGTGGCATATATATATATCAGTGGAATTCGCAGCAGCAGCTCAACAGATTATGGACACACAAGCACAAAAAGATAATGCAAATGTGCAGCGGGAGTGGTGTCTCCTAGACAAAGCCACCACTGTCACTGTGAGGAAAATCCCAGATGACCCACATTGGGAGGACCACCCCGAATTGGAGCTCCACGGAGATGTTGGATATCCAGTATGATACCTTCACTTGCTTTTTCACTGTGATTTGGCGAATGGAAAATCATTTACAAATATAATCATTACTAAGGTCAATGTTAACAGCACCTTACTTTTGGTTTCCGAGACAATATGCAAGCAGTGACACAAGGAACATGTTTGCTAACTGCTAAAATAATGGTTAATTGTCTTCAATATCTTTTAGAGTTGATGTGAATCATTTACAAACTGCAACGTAACAAAATGTACCAACAAAAAGAAGAAATCACGTCCCTTCATTTTTTAACTGTAGAAAACTATGCTTTGAAAGTTCTTGCAATTGACTATTGCCACCAAAGAAGGAAGAAGACTATTGCTGGAAGAAGGAAGTGAGCGATTGCTCAGAAAATCATTAGTCTTTTGAGCATGTCTTGATTGTGGCTGTGTAGGTGAAGCTGCTCTCAGGAAGGTGGCTGCAATACCAAGTGCACGGACCAAAGCCCGAGGATGAAAGTGGATTTGTGACCCTTATCAGATACACTCCTGATTCCCCCACGGGCAAGGCAACTGCCCTCTTCAATTGGAAAGCCGCGGTCATGGAGGTAACTAACTTAAACACGCTGCACATCTTTAGAAAGCTTCAGCTGCACCCACCCAAGCATCCAAATCCATCATTCTGATTCTATCAAATGTTTATATAAAAGTTTTGTTGGTTTGCTTGGTATCTTGCAATTTATAGCATAGCAAAAAGTTGTGTGAGAGTTGAGGAACACGAAATAGGATTCTATTTTAGAGAGGCAAGGCAACTCTTGACTTGTCATGTCGAAATAGTGCGATGATTTTGATTCTTAAAGTCAATGGTGTAGGCATTCAAAAGCTAAAAAATGATGTGGTATTCTTTTCTCAATACTATATTTGTGCCAAGTTTTTAGTTACTCTCATTCAAAGAATTGTGAGGATGAATTGCAAGGATGAAGGTCTTTGAACAATTCTAACATCTTGCCAATATCTCATGGTATTTGAAATTCCTTGTAGGTGAGTGTGGAAGAGAATGTGATGTTGGTGATCTTACTATCCACCATTACAGCTACGGTTGTCAATGATCTCCTAGGAGCAACAAGCAAAAAGATTTTCAAACCAACAAAAAGGAAACAATTTCCGGGGCATGCGCAATGGGGTAACTATGCGATTTCTATAATTTCTTCTAAAGACTAAAGTCTACTCATTTCTCTAAGTCTATTTTTATTTATTAATAGAAAGTTCATTTTTGAGGGTTATAGATTATTTTAGTTACTCTGAAACACATTTTTATTGTTCTATAATGTAGGATATAGTTTCTTCTTTCTAATTGTACAATTTGTAATTGGTATCTTCCTTAAAACTTCCTAAACAATTTATTATAAATTTTAAATTTCTAGAATAGTTCACTTTTGGATAATTACTCCTCTACTTCCAAATAATTCCTTGGTTTGAAATCATTGGTTAAAATAAGCTCAACTGGAATTGCACTAGAAAAATGAATATGTAGATAACAATCATTTCTCATAGTATAGTACTATAATGGTACTCATACTACAAGCAACAACATTATAACACGTACTATAAACACACAGTACTATTTTTTTTGGATAAAATCTGAGGCTTATTTTTAACTAGTGTTTTCAAACTACAGAATTATTTTGGGGTAGAGGTATACAAGTTAACCAATATGTGCCCAAATGATTGAAAATGTCCCTTTTCATAAATCTAAAAATGGAAATAAATCATTGAAGAAGGTTCAATTAAGTAATAAATTCTACCAATAGAAACTAAGAAGAAACCATTGATATCCTACATTCTTAAACAATATAAACATGTCTGGAAAATCACTATAATTAACTATTTAACTTCCAAAAGTGGGCATTTTCTATTTTTTTTAACTTTTAGGTTTAGACAATAAAAAATAAAAAATTTGAATAGGAAAGGTTGGGAGTCTATCTATAGTGTCATTCTAAACACAAATCATTCCTATCATAATGGTCCAAAATTCATGGGTGAGCTTGCATTCAAGATTTCCAACAGAGAAAAGAGCCTTTGATTCATGGGAAGCCAAAAGAGTCCCCTGCCTTGGAAGTTCAAGAATGCTATGCACATGATGCCCATAAAATGTTAATTCTACATGAAATTTCTTGCTTGTAGGAGCGGTGATCATGGATAGGCGATTTGATAACAATGTCGACATGGCCTCCCGAGTGATCTACCATGATTGGTGGGTGGATCCCAAGTCATGGGCACAAGAGATGTATGCAACCGAGGACGGAGGTTATCAAGGTGGGAGTGGGTGTGGAGGGGGCGGATGTGGAGGAGCTGCGTGTGCAGGTGGATGCGCTGGTGACAATGGTGGGGGTCCTTTTAAAAATAGGCTTTCTTTTTCAGCAGATCTCAAGTAAAAATTGTGATTGGCGGCAATCCAACAGTTTGGATGTTGTCAATAATGCAACAATATTTTAATGATTTTGTAACGTGTAACTTACATTTGTTAGCATGATTTTGATGGGGAATTGGACACACAATCAGTTACTATCAAATTTGTGATTTTATCAAAATAATATCTACTCCTGTTGAAAGGTTTCAACCAGAGTTGTGCAAGTATTGCACTTTTACTATTAATATAGGTACTAATATTCAAGAAGGGGGATTCAAATAAGCATACGGGTATTGACTAATTTTTGTAATTTTGAATACCTACCATATGTCAATAATGCATTATTTTATCAAGGTACACAAGTTTGACCTAATTATTTATCCTATGTATTGCCTAAGTACCCATCCTAGGTATCACTACACTGAATAGGGGTATTAAGGGGACCCATACTAATTAATTGACATTTCACACTATATAAATATCTACCTTTTTTGTACATCAATAGTTATTGAAGTGTCCTGGGGTTGTACATCATGTTTCAAACATCTACAGTTTTTGAAGATAAATCCCTTTAATTGTTTAGTCCCCTTAATACCCCTATTCAATGTAGAATAGTTGCCCAAACCAATACAGTGGATGGTATGATATCACCATGGACGGTATGATATCACCCAGGTAGTGCCCAAACCAATAGCCACTATCGATACTGGTACCCACAAATTTGAATTGCCCTACAATTCTCACAGATTCTCCTTCCCCTGTTTCTATGTGCAAACACAAACTGTTGTCTTTTGATTTAGAACTTAAGCATGTAGAAGACAACTGTCAGGATTTGTGAAACCAATCACAGCTTGTTGCCGGGTCTATACAGAGTTTATCTCGGGAGCCACAGAACTCCGTTCAAAATTCATCACATGTTTGTGGTTTGGTCCCCAGTTTTCTCTATTTGCAGTTTCGTACCCTCCTTGTGCCTAATTTCCGATAATTCACGGATATCTTCATACTATCAACTGACACATTACCAAATGAATGAGGATGTAATGAAGAGAGCTTATGTCCCTCTCCTCTGGGTGGTAAATTTTCAAGGAAATTGACGATTGCTATTCAGTTTTACGTAGTCAGAGTGCAGTCTCTCATTTATAAGAAGTCGTGTGACACTTTTATTGTAAATGGATGACTTTTCAATCCACGAAAAAGGGAACTCATGGTCCGCTAACTATTTCCGTACAGGAAAACAACCTAAAATGATAGGCTCAACACAAAAGTGAGGAGAGACGACGTAGAGTCAAAAAATGGACCTTCAAGCCAGATTTTTCTAGAACAGGAATTCTTCTAATTTTTCTAGGACCTTCCACACTGGCTCGAAATTAAAAATTTGCCAGGACCGCTAGGCGTATCAACAGAACTCTGGCAAGCAATCACTTGACAAACTAATTGCTAGGAAGTTTATTTACATCGACTTCCTCAAATATAAACTGCCAGAAGGCTATGATCTCCAGATCATGTCAGCTACAAAAACTACCCATTGTACCAATCCAAGAAGAGAAGAGTCGTTATGAGTACAGAGAAGGTCAGAATCATGTAAAGGCGGCTACTACTGTTTCGTTGTTGAGTTTTGGCCAGTTCTTTGTTGCCTTTCTCCATGTAGCCTGTGGCTTCCATTGCCTGTGCATGCAGATTGTAGTGCTGAAAGGCCTCTAGTTTCCCTGATACATTTTATACTAAGCAGGACTAATCCAGAACTATTCCCGTATCTCCGAAAAACATACTAGGTTAGCCTTGACAAATTGAAAGGCTACGACTTATAGAACTCTGATAGTAAACAGAGAAAGAAGGCCATCAATTATTAAAGCACCGCAAGAAGTCTCTAATACAGGATAATATTGTCGAGATTTCACATGTAGGGGATAATACTAGTATTATTACGTAGCAACCTCAGGTGCATGCATGAAGACTCAGTTGATTGACAACAAAGGACCAAGCATAGAGAAAAGAAGTACCATCATGTAAAGAGTTTCTATTTGCTGCGCTTGACGAAGGACATGCGTGGAGAAGAGATAGTTCAGTGCAGACAGCTCTATCATCTTCCTCTCTGTCTCTTGACTCATTGCCATCGTCTCCATAAGCTCTTGCTGTTCCATGTGCCCAATGTTAGAACCCCAAATTAAACTACATATCATAAGGAGTGAACAGCAACTAGATGATTTGGAGGCTGCAGATATTCCACGCATAACAGGAAAGAAAAAAAATCTAGAATTTCTTAATAAGCTTGTACTGAACCTTGACAAGTTATCCACCACTGATCAATGCCTGATGCGATTCAGAAAACTAAAACCACATCAAGAGTTCGGGGCCAGATAATTTGGTACGAAATTGAAATGTTGGCATACCTGCAAAGCATCAGTTTCTTGATCCATTAACTGTTGCCTACTCTCCAGTAGTCGTGGTTCCTCTTCTTTGAGCCAGTCTCCGGAATAACCATCGTTATCAGGTACTGAGGATGGAACATTTTCAGGAGGGGGCAAATGTTCGAGGCCTTTTCGACGCTTGTGCATTTTCTTATTGACTGTTTCCTCAAAGCGTACTTTCCTCAGTTTATCAAAATCTTCTGTGATCGCATGGAGTCGTTCACTCAGGATCAACACCTACGGTCCAACAATTCAATGTAACTTATTAATCGACTCTGCGAGAACAAGTTCAATTCAAGTTTTTAGCAGTCTATCTGAACTATAAGCATGTTGAGACAGCAAGCATCAACTTTAGAGATACGACAGTTAGAAGGGTTTTGCCATCACGCTATCATTGACCCCCTTTCTGCCTGAGCGTCAAAAAGGTAGATTTTTATACCTACCACACCGTGTTGATGGGCGATACAATCTGTGTTTGGGGATCCTCTTCCCAAAGCTTGAAGCCAGTTGGCACCAAAGGTTTGCTTTTCCTCCCTCCCTATACTATTCTTTAGGGCTTCAATGCTATCTCGGCACGCTTTCACAAACAAACCTACCTGTACAGCAAACCGAAGGGTTCAATTCAAAAGCACTAGAAACTATCCGAGATCTGAAATGAGAAGCATGGCACAATCGCGCTTCATGATAAAATTGTGACAAGATCCACATTGAAAAAACCCATCTGACCTCGTTTTCAATCTTATCACGATCTTGCACCGTGCTCCGATGTTTCTCTGCATAATCCCTCCCATGGCTAGCCACAAATTTTTGCAGGTCTCGAATGCTCGCTGCCTATCCATCATCCCACTAGGGTTAGAAACATAGTCCAGGCTAGCAACTCTTGCAACTCGGTACCTGTTCCTCCTCAGATACACGAACAGATATTGCGTATCTATGATCGCGTTTCATGAATCACCAGAATGAAAATTTCAGAAAAAAACTCCAATCCACTGGGAAGAGTACTCAAATTCCTCACAATGTTTTTGGCCGTCAGGTAAAAAGTCGAACGGGGAGCGGTCGTATGCAGCATAAGAGATGACATAACCTTAGACAACCTCGCCTGGCAGCAAGCGCATAGACAAGAGGAAATTCAAAACCCGATAAACATCAAGAATCAATAGAGCAAGAACCATTCAAATTTCTCATAATCACAAAAACGAAGTGCAGAAAAAGCGAATAACAAGCTTAAAAAAAATCTCAACAAGACTTGCAATAAAACCCTGGAAACCCTAACCTTACAAGCTCCCTGTCACAAATCAACGTTCTGACAATCGCTTACAATCAGAAACAAGCCATCGGAGACCATACCATAGCTCGGGAATTAGGTCAGAGAAGCCAATTTTCATTATACCAGGATGGGCAACAAATAATCATACAACAATTCGATTGGCCTCCTCAAGTACCTCATCGTAAGCGTTTGCCACTGCAGCCGCTCGCACGGCCTCCCGGAACTTCGGCGTCAAGTCTCGGACCATAGTCATTCTTTCCATGAAAACCGTGACAAAAAGCCGCTAAAAACCTTGACAAATCCTAGGAGCGATGGAATTCTCAACCAAATTTCTAGCTCCCCAAAGATGCTTAACAAACGAAAGGAAAAAAAAAGAATTAGGAGAGAAATCAGAATCGAAGCTCCAGAAGGAAAAGCAAAAGTATGAAACCTTGGAAGGAGAAGCGATCCTGCATGAGAAAGCCTGTGACGTTGTTTCAAACCCTAAACTGAAATTTTTCCGGTTGCAAGGAGGAATAGCTTGGACTAAAAGCACAACCCAGCTCCCCACTTCCCCGCGGATCGAGTGAGCTCAGTCCACCGGGTAGATTCTTCGAAGACGAAGCCCACTGCCAGGGTCCGTCTCTGAAGTCCGAACTCTCGACAAAGCCGACCACTTTTTTCATGCTTTTTCTTTTTTTCTTTCACTTTTTCAATTCATTGTGACATCTGTGATCATTGAGACTAGATAGATAGAAGATGATAGATAGATAGAAACTCCGGTCTTTTTAAAGAAGGCCCAATTAGTAGTGTCCCTTTGCCGTTGTTGCAAACACGTTGTTGCAAACATTAAGTGTCAGTTTAGATGACTTCACCTAATACTGTATATTATAGGATGAAAAAAAAGTTTTTTCATCCATTTTTTTAAGGTGCTTGAGTACATTTTTAGTGAAAAGTATTGCAAATTCCCTCATTATAGTAATATTGACTTTTCTAAAGAAGAAGATGTTTAATCCATGAATCACCCTTGTAGTGTATTTTGGTCACATCTTGTTCTTTATTCTTGATGTGGATTTGAGCTATAAAAACAGTATTTTTTTGAATTTGAATTCAACTAATGTAATGAAGTTTATCAAGTGTAGTTTCTACTCCAATTGAAAATTTTGAAAAATTTACAAATTTCAATATTATAGCAATATGAAATTTAGGCCTATAACCATGGTTTGTTGATTTCTTAATTTTAGAGTGAAAATAACCTTAGTTTATGCCAAGATGTTATTTACTACAATATACATCTATGGTGAAAATTTTAGATTTTCCAAGTATGTTTTGTATTTGATATGAATTGTCTACAATTTTTTGTAAAAAATTCACAAAAATTTCAAATTTTTCCCAAAAACTTTGAAAATTCTATGACTTGTAGTGGACATTTGACTTCATCTCTGAAAAGTAAATATAAAAATTTTCATTCATATCTAGTTGCAAAATAGCAACAAACAGAGTAATGGATAGTTAGGCTTGAAATCAATGGTCATGGGCCTGTCCTTTCAAGGTTAATATTTTGACCTTGGAAGGACATCAATCTATTATTAGCCCCTAAAG
Organism: Pseudisothecium myosuroides; assembly: GCA_951799445.1. Classification (NCBI taxonomy): domain Eukaryota; kingdom Viridiplantae; phylum Streptophyta; class Bryopsida; order Hypnales; family Lembophyllaceae; genus Pseudisothecium; species Pseudisothecium myosuroides. The sequence goes on along the minus strand of OX637288.1, from coordinate 3,538,094 downwards.
GTTTAATATATTTTTGGCAAATCTGAGAAAAGGTTCAGATTGCAAGATATTTGTGTTTAAAGTGGAAAAAACAAGTTTTTCAGTACATTGCGGGACTAGATATTTTGACTTTGAACATTTTTAACTTAAAATTTTTGCACTACAAAGTTTTGAGCTTTAAATCTTTATAGTGGAGAATTGAGTTGAGAGTCTAGGAAAAAAAAATTCAAAAAAACTTAATTATCATTCTTAAAAAAATTGTTAAGTAAAAGTAGGTACAAGATAGAAGGAAAATCTTAAATATTCATATATTTTAGATGGAATCAAAATTCACTAATCCCAATGGTGAGATTGTTTTATCAAGTAAACTAAACCATGTTGAAAAAAAATTTGAAAAATTTGAAAAATTGCATTCAGAAATGAATCCTACAACTTTTTTTTTTCAAGGAGATGCTCTAACTGCCCGAAAAACAAGAATGTCCATAACTTTCTCATAACAAATCCAAATGAAATGAATCAAAGCTTTCCAGATAGACAAAAATATAATCTAAAAGAAAAAAATATTTTCTTTTAAAACTCAAAAAAAAAATTCAAATTTTTGCCATTTTTTTTTGCTGCCCTAATTGCCCCCCGTCCCTTGTTTTGAGCTAATTTGGTCATAACTTTTTTTCCCAGGCACCAATTGTGAAAAATATTATATTTCCATGAAGATAATCAGCTTTTCTACCTCCAAAAAAAGTTTCAAAAAATTAGGAGAAAATTTCAGCCCGTAGGTACTTGCCCAAAAACGCATTTGTCTCCCAAAGGGACAACGGTCCTTTAGGGGTTAAAATAGATTCTTGCTAAGCCAAAATCTTTTTTGTTTCAAACTAACTTCGATTTTCCTTTTGACTAAATTCTCTGAGTGTACACTTGTACCTATTGATAATATCTTTTTCTTTGAAAGAGAGAATAACCTAGGTTAATGGATCAAGATGAAAAATTTAATTTCCAAGCCACCAATCTCAATCCTCCATCATTGTGGGGTTTATTTTTTTCTCTTACAAATAGAAATTCTATCTCTCAGCTCTTGGTGACATCCATATCCATACCTTAAATCATTTTTTTTGTTTGTTTTGTTTGTTATGGTGAGATCTCTTGGACTGTAAATCTTTCAATCGCATTCTTTGTACCGTTGGAAAGATCTCAGCAAGGAGGGGTGCTGTGGCTTTGTTTTATGGCATTTTGACTCATCAAAGAAAAGATATGGAATTTAAAAAAAAATACAAATTTAAAAAATTAAAAAATCACTTTTATTTTTATTTTGACTGTGGCAACAACACAAAGCACACTAGTTCTAAATGATAAACAAAGTGCTGGCACGCCGTATACTACAAGAGAAAGGGGTATTTTAAGTAAATTTTTAAGTATAGTTCTAGATATAAGATTAATAGTAATGACTTTCAAGGAGATTTTTAGTAAAATTTTACTAGAAACACATGCATTTTTAGTAAATTTTTACTAAAAATCTCCTTAAAGGTCATTACGTATAATCTTACGTCTAGGACTACACATTAGGAATTACCCTCTAAATACCCAATAAACCATCTCATACTCCCTATCTAATTTCAAGCTATGTTTTAGGGCTAAAAAGACTTTAATTTGAAATTTTTATTTTTATCATACTAACCAGATTGAGAGTTATTTCTAATTTCAAATTGCTACAATCAATAAAAAATTATTCAAAAAAATAGCACAAAGCATTTAATATCTACTTTGTGTTGAAAAGTTTATTGTTTGAAAAAAGTGTTGACATTCTCATCAAGTGCTAAATGTTCTACCTTTTTTTCACAAATCCATTGGAACTGCAATGTTGACCACCTATAGGAATTTTCAAACACTAAATATAGACATTGTATTTTTAGAAAAATTTTGAAGTTAAATTTTTGAATTTTATTTTGAAGGAAATTTATAAATAGTTTTAAGTTTTTGATTGCATAGATACTTTCTATTCTTCATGTCTCTTGTGAAGCAAATTTCAAAAGAGTTATAGAACTTATATTATAAAACACATTTGTAACTAAAAACCTTGAATCTTTAGAGATTAATCTTACCAAGCAATTCGTTACCCTCTAAACCCACTATCTCTACTTGAAGAAAAGCTAGATTTTAGGCTGAAGCAATTAGTTATGTTTATGTCAATGTCAGTTGTGGAATGATCTATACAAAAGTACACCCTCATATTACTCAAATACAATCACTACCTTGAAAGGACTTGGTTGTAATACATAAACAACAAATCTCATGAAAAGTGATCCCTTAGCTATGGATCAATGACGCTAGTTTGTGAGCCTAAAAGCGCGAGCGTACGTTTTGTGAGCCCAGAGCATTGACCAAAAAAAAACTTGAAATTTTAGAAGTCAAAAAAGTAAATAGTGGAGAAATTCCAAAATTTTATTATTAAGCCCTATGACCATGGACCTACAATCGTAAACCTATGACCGTGGGAGCTTGTTAGCGCACCCGCACGCACTTGGCTTGGTCCTCTGGGGGGCAACAATTTTAACCCACCTTGAGCCCCCCAAAGGATCTTTCAGTATCAAGAGGGATTTCTTGGGATGACAAAGTTCCAAAAAAGAAATTTGAAAAAAAAAATATATATATATATATATATATATATTTTTTTTTTTTTTCATTTTTTTTTTTGAAAGTCCCAAATTCCAAACCTGGGAAGAAGTCTCTCACTACTAAGAGGGGTTTCTCGAGGTTACAAAGTTGCAGAAAAAAAATTTGAAAGAATAAATATACATATACATATACATATACATATATATATATATATATATATATATATATATATTTGTTTTTTTTCAAAAAAAAATTTCCGCAACTTTGTGACTCCAGAAGGGGTCTCTTGGTACTAAGAGGGGTTTCTTGGGGTCACAAAGTTGCGGAAAAAAAATTGAAAAAATAAAAAAATAAAAAAAATTTGAAAGTCCCAAACTCCAAACCCCAGAAGGGGTCTCTCGGTACAGAGAGAAGTTTCTTGGAGTCACAAAGTTGCGGAAAAAAGTGGAAAAAATTTAAAAAATCTTTTTTTTTTGCAAAGTTCCAAACCCCTAACTCTAGTAGGGGTCTCTTGGTACCGAGAGGGTTTTTCCAGGGTCACAAAGTTGCGATTTTTTTTAAAAACTAGAAAACTAAAAACTAAATAAACAAATTGAGAGTCCCAAACTCCAAACTCCAAAAGGTCTTTTGATAACAAGAAGGGTTCTCAAGGTGATGAAATTTAAAATTTTAAAAAATTTTAAAAAATTTAAAAAATTTAAAAAATTTAAAAAATTTAAAAATAATTTTTTTGAGAGTTCCAATTTCCAAACCCCTAAAGGGGCTTTTGGAGGGTGATGAAATTGCAACAAAAAGAAGAAAAATTGAAAAAAAAATTAATTTTTTTTTCAAGTCCCAACTTCCATGCCTTCCAAAGGTCTTCTTTGTGCTGAGAGGGATCTTTGATTAACTAGGGATGATAGAGTCACCACTAAGAATAAAATAAAATAAAATAAACAGTGTATATAGATAAGGTGTTTGGAAAACATTTGGAGTGTTTCAACTCTATTTTAAGCCAACTGACATATTTTTTTAAGTTCACTACACTGAAATTGGTAAACAGTATTGGGTAATAATTAGTGTTGTTCCCTGTTTTTTACCCCCAACACTATTTTCCAACTTATGTGTAAATAGTGTTGGGGCACTTACCTCCCGCCGTCAAACTCTGCCCCTTCCCTGGCAAACTGTGTTTTTTGCCTCTTGCCGTCAAACTTTGCCCCTTCCCTGGCAAACGGTGTTTTCCGCCTCTTACCATCAAACTTTGGCCCTTCCCTGGAAAATTATAATTTCCGCCTCCCACCGTCCAATTCTGGCCCTTCCCTGGAACACTATGGTTTCCGCCTCACGTCCACCTTCTTTCTCTACAAAAACTTTCATTTTTGCTTGCTTGCTTGCCCCACTTTTCCCTTGGAGAGATTGTGAGAGAAGAGGTGGAGGAGCTCTCCAATCCATCACTTGAAAGAGGCTCCTTCCACGGAGAAGGGGGGGGTTGGTTTATGGTCCATGGTTTCCCGCCGCTTCCTTTGCCGCTTGATTTCAAATTTTAAACTTCCGTCGCCTATATCTTTTTTTTTATATATGTGATTGAACATTAGGTGACACCATTGGATTTGTCTTTCTCTCCTCTATTTCCTCTGAAAAACAGTTTTTCTTTTTTGGTCGCCACTTTTTTAAGCATTTCAGCATTTTCAGCATTTTTTCAGCAATTCAGCATTTTTTCACAGCAATTCAGCATTTTCCAACAATTCAGCATTTCATTTATTTATTTTAGCATTTCATTATTTATTTCAACATTTTAGCATCTCATTGTCTATTTCAGCATTTCATTTAGTTCCCATCTAACACTAAATGCACTCTCGTAAAAATTCTGACTCTCTCTGTCATTCATCAAATTTACTATCGAGCGAAAATAGTGTTAGAGGGTGATTGCAAGAAACACCTATACTATTTTCCGTCACATGTTTAATGTGGAAGTTGTTTTGTACCATAAGTATTGCAAAAATGATTGAATGAACATGAAATTCAAAAGCAAGCTTCCTATAGCAATAGAAAATGCACTTGAATTATTTTAATTTTTTCAAAATTAATTTAATAGGTGAAACTGAATTTTGAATATATGTCACACATGCGGTTTTGGTGTTTTTTAGTACTATTGAGTACCTTTTTTGAAGAGTTACATCATCAAATTTGGTAGGCTAGCTCTTCTAATAGAAACACACCTTCTCAGAAGAGGGATTTCCAAAAACATTTTCCAAGTGTCTTTTATATTGGCTTAAAGTGTGCTATATTCAGGTCGAATTTATGTTGAATTAAAAATGTTTTTTTAGTTCTAACTTTGATCTTCCTACTTTGCTCTTAGTCGACAACAATGGCCATTTTTAAAATAAATTTTTCAAAATCATTTCCTAATTTTCAAAAATAGAAATGTGAAACTCTCATTTTCTAGGATAAATTGTAGCATGTGGCTCAAAATAGTACTTCAGGGTACGCAGAAAGACTCAATAGTATTGCTGGGGCTCGTAATACCTTCTATTTGCCAATTTAAATTGTTTTTTAATGGCAAATTAAGTATTTCCATCCATTTTTGTCATCCAATGATGAACATCACATGTTGTCAGAATAGTAGATTTGAAATCCAATTGACCATTCAAATTTTATGTTCCATGCCTTCAATAGTACTGAAGGTGACTCATAGTACAAAAAGTCCAAAAAGTCCAAAAATGCAAAACGCAACAAATAGTACAAGTGTTTCTTGCAATCACCCTAGATTGGGTAAATAATAATCTAATACTAACCTTGCAAATCACAATTAGTGTTAGATGGGACAATTAGTGCAGCCAACACTATTTACCAATTTTAGTGTAGCTGTAAAGATCCTCAATTCTTAAACCACGATCATAGGTCTACACCCTGAAAATCACAAAACATTGTGCCAAAAATTGAAGGCTCACAAGCTCTGGGCTCTTACGCTCACGCTCCAAAGCTCACAAAATAGCACTCCCAGCTATAGATCAATGAATATAGAACAATTGAATGTATCTAGACTTGAAAATTACATAAAATTAGCAGATTTGAATTATTACGAATACTACTGTGCTTCTTACATGTTGGTTGAAAAAAGGAAGGACATGAAAAAACATATATCATATGCTTTCAAGTGAGCTATGTCGCAAAATATTTTATCTCTCAAATTTAAAAAGTGGTAGTAAATCTTACAAAAATGACAAATTTCATTAAAATGGCGCCATTCTAGAACTTTGGCACTTTTACAATTCAGACCGCCTAGTCTGAAATCTATACCTATCTTAGATGGTTCAGACTACCCAATCTGAAATCTATAACTGTCCGAGATGATCAAAATGGCACTCAAAATACTGCCATTTTAATGAAATTCTCCGTAGAATTACATAGGCTTGCTCCTTCTAAATGGATTTCACAACTAAAACTTGACTACTGCTTTGAGTTCCACATTCACATGTTTGTAGAAACATACACAACTTGGAAGTTTATGGTGCGAAGACTTGGAAAGTTTTTTTTGTTTTTTTTGTTTTTTTTAAACATAAGACCTTCAAGGGCCGTAGCTAGACTGACACGACACAACCAAGGCAACCTGGTGTTAAAGTCCAAGAATTACACACCTTGGATCTCCCTGTCAAGAACAAGTGGAAGGACAAACCCCCATGTGAGCTTGAAAAATTTTCAATCATCAATTTGATGTCTCTTGACAAAAGCAGCAATGTAAGGAAACCTTCTTGAAATATACAACCGCTCCAAAATTCACACCATTGCTAAAATACCTTCAAATTTTCAGTAGAAGTTGATCAATCCTGTTAAGGTGACTAGTTTTTTTAAATCGACACATTTAGCTTCACCAGTTTCTACCAATTGTGGCAATATGTTAACGTCCTTAGCTTACATTCTAGGTTTAGTATAGACCTAAAAAAACAATAGGCATTTGCAATTCAAGACTTGGAATACAATATTCTATAATTGCATAGAAAATCTACATTTGACATTGATTCGTCAGCCCTAGTGACACACTCACACTTTTGTGATTTGCAGTCACAATCAAATACATTCTAGTGAATTAAAAAGTAGTTTTGCAATCAGGGAGTGACCTACGTACACTAGAAGAAAATGAGGGTTTTTGCGACTACAATGAGCAACTAGTTTTTGAGTTGTGGAACCCATTTGTGACTTGTGATAATTTGAAGACTTGTAGTTTTAGTGGACAATTTGCATGTGAAATTTGTAATTGTAAAACCCTAAGAATTTGACATCCTATTTGGAACTTCATTGATGAACTCTTCTGACGTGATTGATGATGTGGTATTTACTTGTGTAACATGGTCGTGACCTGAGTGACTTGTTTGTGACTTCATTGAGACTCGTCTTTGACTCATTTGTGACTTGTTTGTGACTTCATTGAGACTCGTCTTTGACTCATTTGCAACTTGTTTGTAACTTCATTGAGACTCGTCTTTGACTCATTTGTGACTTGTAAAATTTTTAGATTTTAAAATTCTAATCTCACTAATTTGCAGATTTTAAATTTTTAAACCTAGATTTTTTTTAGATTTCAGAAATTCAAATATTGATATTTAATAGATTTTATTGGTTTAATAATTTCACAGGTTTTAAAATTTCTTGGATTTCAAATGTTTTTAGATTTCTATACATTGTAGAAATCTATGAAATGTAAAAATCTTATAATACTATGAACAAAATTCATTACATAGTGTACAACAACTTACAAGTCTTACAAGTCTAACCAATTGGTACTCTTGACAATTGATATGGGACAATTGACATAAAACAATAGGAAAATGACTACAAAACTACTACCAAATGACTAGGATACAATTAGGACACAACTTTGAAACAACTAGGATACAACTATAAAACGACTAGGAAACGACTATTCATTTTTCAATTGCAGTCGATTCTTGGTCATTTTCTAGTTTTTTACAACTGCAGATCAATACGGTGGATTCCACAGAGTGTAGACTTTTCTACATCAACAACTGTGATAAATATTGGATGGAAAATTATAGCTCACATTCATTCTAAATTTGAAGTCAAGTACAACTCTTGTAATCCAGCCTACACTTCATTCTACGATTGCTTTGCGACTATTACAACTAAAACAATATATAACACTTCATTCTACGACTACTTTGCGACTAAAACAATGTGTTAATGATGTAAAACAATGACACAAAACAATGAAGTAAGATTTGGTGCAAATAGAGAGGGTTGCAGTCGCATGATGGTTGTTAGGACACTTAGTCGCATATAGCTGGTTGTGGCGGACACATTTTTCTTCTAGTGGTAGTACACATTAGAACAAAATTGAGGCCTAAAAAAGGCCGTCAGTTCCCCATATGTTCCCAAGGTTGCTAGTTTAGCTTCCATGAAGAAGATTGTGTCCAAATAAGTAGCTGACGTGACTGGGAAACGAATTGAATGACGTTCTTTGTGCTACCTTTGAAGGATTGCCACTAGTAAAGAAGTTCCTAAGCATCATGCTTGCCGCCAAATCCAAACTTGTCATACTCGTCCTGAATCCCGTCAAACCCGTCTTGAATCTTGTCGAAATTTTTCTAATCTAGTCCTGTAGTACTAGGTATTTTGTCACCACTGAGCCTTCCTGGAATACTATGAAGCTGCGTCAGGAACTACATTGTTACTTTCAGCAAAATTGTTATTCAAAATATCAGTGCAGTTCAATTTGATTTAGGCGTGTCAGGGCAGAAATGTGGCCACGTCATAGAAGAGAGTGTCAGGAATCACAAATTGTTGGAATAAAAACTTGGCAACAATATCCAAATCACAGGCACAACTCATGAAATAATTGGCATACAGAAACCAGGTGCCCGTGTCTGAACTCGCTCCTAGGTGTTCACTATATTCAAGAACATAGCGAGAACATAGTAATCACAAACTTAAAACAACTTGGGAACAATACTAAAGCAGCCCTTCTCAGGCTTCAATTTTGTTCCAATGCGAGGACCACGTTGGATGGCTAGAGTTGTTTATTTCAGTACCATTAAATGAGGCCACTCATTCTTTGAAAATACTGACTTGGGTGTAAGGTGTACTTCTAGAGCAACCAACTTCTTGGAGAAAAGGGGAGCAGTTAACTACAATTGAATTTTTGTACCATGCAAAAGAGCATATGTTGCCAACGCAGCTGCTCCATGAAAAGCTTTATGCGCCAATGTAATGTGTACTGAATTTAAAGACCCTTTCAAGTGCTTCATTGACAGCACAACTTCTACTTGAGGATTTTGCATTCTTACCTATAGAAATCATGAGCCAATATTATATTGTGATTCACGTTTATTCATTTTGGCTACTTACTTAGGTTGAAGTGGTGCCCAATTGTACTTCTTAAAGATAATGATGGCGATTACACAACAAGACGTATTTGCAGCTAATGACACACTGATAAATACTCATACAACATCTCACTGCTACATAAGAAAGTCAAAGGTCATTCTCACCTTCCATACATATATGTATACCATGTGTAAAGGTCTAAACCCTCTTCAATGACATTCTTCATTCCTAACAATTTTTAATTTCACCAACGATTGTTCTAATTGCGTTTGACGTGGAACCAGTCTCAATCAAATAGAAAGATCTTACAATGGAGTAATATGGTGCTGGACAAACAATATGACATTGACAATATCACTGAGTACATATCCATTTTTGTCACATAGGCGAGTTAGGATCACTAGACATCTCGGACGGGCGGACATATTGGATGGAGCGCACACACAGTGAGACTACCTTAAAGTAGTCACGTTGGGTAGATTAAGGTCACCAAATGTCTTGGACAGGCAAGCAAATCGGATAGTTAGGACGAGTAGTCCATCCAATGTGATAACTATACACATATTAGATGCTAATTGACTCTACTATAGAATTCTGCACAAATCCAAAAATATAGCAAGCAACAAGAGTGATGCAATTGGCAAGGACCAAGAAAAACTAACAATTTCATCCATAAGTTGTTAAAATCAAATCTAGCCACCAAATGCAAAGCTCTATGATCAAGTTCAAGCGAGTGCTAATACCTCACCATTAATAATGATTGACACAAATTGACAAAAGGTTCAAAGCAAAGCTTAAGACCATCTCTCACTCTCTCGCGCAATAAAAACAATTTTAAAAAAAATAATATGATAAAAACACAAACAATACGTACCAAATCAAGCTCAAAACCACATGCCTCGCCGAAATTCCGCAACAACTTCGAATTTGAAAACTTCAAATTCAAGACAACACCGAACCTCGTTTGTACTCGCAATAAAAGGTCCTAATTAATTCCAACTAATCTCGAATCTCTACCAACACAAACAAACTAGTTGCACCAAATCCAAGAGTACAAAGAGACAAGAATTTTTTGGCGACCTTAAAAATGAAACACGTCGTGAATTGTTGTAATTTCAAACTCTTGTTGTGAATCCCAAGCTTTTGTTTGAGCATAATTGGATCTATAATGGAGGAAGGTAAGCTAGTAGGCAGGTTAGTGGGTTATGGTACCTAGCCAAAACTTGGGATCACCATAGCCATGATAATGAAGCAAAAAGAGTTTTTCTTTTCTGAACTTGCGGTTGCTGCAGTTTTGCCACTAAGTGCAGAAAAGGGAAAAGAAGCAAGGATAAAGGGTCTAGAGTTTGTTGACACTTCTTTGAGGTGGGTAGAATGGAGTCACCAAGCAAATGCTTAGGCGGTTGGGTCGCCAACTAAGCGGTGATTGGCGGGGGACTGCGTCATTGACTAGCTGACATGTGAACAAAGGTACCACTACAAGAGAAAGGGGTGTTTTAAGTGAGTTTTTAAGCCGGCCAAAGGCACCAAAATTTGATATTTCCAAAACTTTGAAATTAAGCTCTAAGTGCTCAAGTGGCCACTTTATGATCACTACTTGATTTTAGATATCATTTTTGGGCAAAAAAAAGCTTCTTTCAATTTTTTTTCTCTTCGTACAAACTAGATTGGATTGTCTTTCAATTTTTATATTCAAATCTAAGATTGCTAAAATCAAACAAAAATTATAAGGGAATTAGCACATAATGATTAGAATTTGCCTAGTGGTTGTTTACATTACTAGATTTTATGCATTTTTTTGCAAATCAATACAGAATACAATTTTAAACAATAAAAAAATTCAAATATTAAATATAAAAATTGTATTTTTGATGAATTTATAAAGTTATACCTTCAAAATTTATTTGAAGAGGATCTAAAAATAATTTTATAATTTTGACCATATGGATACTTTCACCTTTTTTGTGCTTTACATTATCTTCTTTGATGCAAACTTTCAAAAGTTATAGAATTTATATTTTATAATACATTTGTGTTTTGTTCAAACCCCTTGGGCTTTTAGGGGTTAAATAAAAAATTTATCAATTTTTTGAGTAATATTTCTTTGTAGATGAAGAATAATGTTGATTTTTAGCTCTAACCATACCAAGTATAACATAAAGAAATTGCTTTTTTTCTCTATTCAAGTTTTCGTTCGAGAAGGTCCATTGCAAGAATTTATTTTCAATCTTACAAGTTCTTGGTGATGACCTTCAATTACACTTTATCTACACTAGTGGAAAAGAATCACATTGCAACTTTATTTTACATATTTGTAAAGAAAACTTGCAAATATGATTTTTTTCTACATATAATGGTTTATATTTGATTCAAGCAAAGGATTGCTAAATTTTAAATCAATTTTTAAATTTTAACCCTCTTGAGGTAAAAAATTGCAACCTTTTTATCTATGATTGATATTTACTGTTTTGTTTTATTTTCCACACAACATGTCTACTATGGTGAAAATTCAATTTTATTAATCAAAATTCATCAAAGCTTTAATTATTGTTTTCTATAGAAATTTCTCTAAAATCTAATCAAAAGGCCTTGGGCATATAGGATTTATAGATTCAAGGGATGATCCAAACTTTTAAGAAAAAGAGAAGATGTTTTATACAATACTATTTAGAAAAAAAATTAACTGATGACTTCAAAAAAAATTGTAAACTATAATCTGTAGATCATATTTGTAGAATTAAAAGTACCATTACATTGGACTAGAATTCAGGAAGTTTTTTGAATTTTATTGGCTATTTTCCTTCAATTCCCAAATTGAACCAATTTTTCAAGTATGTAGTTTGGTTATTTTCAGTATTTGGTTAGAAACTCTATGTATTTTTGATCGGTTTATTGCTGATGTTTTCAAACTGCAACTGATTTATCAATAAATTTAGAAACAAACAATTCAAAATTTTACAACTTTGATGGAACACCCTACAAAAAATGAAAAGTGAGGACTGAGCACCAGTGTCTAGGTGCCACTCGGCACCAATAGAGGCTTCTCTACCACCCCTGTCACGCCACCTGTCCAAAACAATTTTTACCTCAGTCCTCCCCCACAGTAACTGAACTTCAAGCTTCCAATTACCCAATGGCGTCTAATTTACCATAAGCCAGGTTCAATGAACCTCAACAACAGGCGCATATTCCCGTCCCAGTCTCATCTTGTTCATTTTTTGAACTAAACAGTCGACTGCCCTCTGTTTTTGCTCCGTTTGCTGAATTGCTGCGAGCTTCCTCAAAGCTCACGAGTTCCATTAATACCACTCCTCATTCTGTCTCTAGGTAGCTTCTTCTTGCTGTACTGTAGGACATTTACTCGTAGGTCAAAATCTCCAAAACAGCTTCAGAGGCGCCGTGAATTGTGAATGGAAATGCAGGTGGAGCTTCCGAAGTGAATTAATGCAACAGTAGCTTTGATTTCACGTGGATTTGACTCGTTGAACGAAGCGCTTTGGATTGGATTGGTGTGAACTGTGAAGTGAGAGATTAGGTCAGATTTCTAGCTCGAATTTGTCGGATCCTTGGAGTGCGTGAAGGTTTTGGACATTCGCTGTTTGGTTGTCGTGCCGTGAGGGAAGGTGAATTTCTGATGTTTGTTTTTGTGGTGGTGAGGGAGCACTTTACGTGCAGGTTTGAAAATTGTGAGTTTAGAAGGAGATTTTGAGCTGGATACCGATGAATTGGCTTTCTTGCAGGTACGGCATTTCGGGTGATAGGTTTTGAGGAATTGAGATGAGCTATGAAGGAAGAGGGGTAGAGTGAGAGCTATGGGAGTTTGTTGAGTGTGGAATTGGTAGATTACACAATGTACACCTCAGAGAGTGCAATCGATATCAGTGCACTGGCAGACGGGCGGAGGCAGCAGCAGCAACAACAAGGCACCGGCACCGGGACCTCCGCTGCTGCCAGACCAGTGAAAGTCCTGCCGGTTTCGCAATTGGCACCGTCGTCGCCCTTGATACAGATCTGCGGGGTGAATCCGTTTGAAGGAGCGGGGCAACCTAAGACATGGCTGGAAACGTTGTTGCCTTCGTTAGTGTGGATGAAGGCTTACAAGTGGCGCGACAGCTTGAAAGCGGATGCGCTTGCGGGGATCACCGTGGGCACCATGCTTATTCCTCAGGTACCTTCTTTTGAACATATCTCTTGAAGATCAAATATGGGGGGAGTCACTACAAGCCTACGATTGCTGTGTTTTGGTTGAATTGAGAAGGCTCTCTACTCTTTTGGTTGAGGCACGTAGTTGCACACTCTTTTTCAAGGTTTCGGAACAGATTCGAAGACAAATATGTGGAGCAAATTACGTAGGCTTCATTAGTTTATAGATTCTGTAAATTTCTATCGGAGATAGTCTGTGGTCAATGAATCCTCCCTAGCGACTCAGAATTCGACTGAATGAGAACTGTTTTCTGAGTAGTCATCATAATCTCATGGGGCTGTGCCTGGGAGCCAATTGTGTGGTCGATGAGAAGCTTGAGTGAACGCAAGTCAAGTATGGACATTGTTGTGTGAGGTTTGTATAAACTAAGCTAGCTGCTGTGTTTGCTCTTATGTTTGGGGGTATGCAGGGAATGTCGTACGCCAAGCTTGCTGGCCTTCACCCTATTTATGGTCTTTGTAAGGCCAGACTTTACAATCTTTGTTGCTTTTGTTGTTTCCTCCAGCACTTTAAATTATTATTTTTTGGTTTAAATGGACTTGCTTTAAAGTCACTAGAACTATGCATTTTTCTCTGCGTTGTGTAGATTCCGGCGCTGCTTTATTATTTTGACAACTTGACCGGATCTCGATGTTCCCTCTTCTCTGTATGTGATGAAATGTATCCTAAATCATCAGCACGTCTTAACTACTTTTTGCAGATTCAGGATTTATTCCCATTTTTACGTATGCATTATTCGGATCCTCTCGCCAACTCGCTATTGGTCCCGTGGCGTTGGTGTCGCTGTTAGTCTCTAATGGGTTGACACCTCTTGTGGATCGTGATAATGGAAGCAGTGATGAACAATACACTCAGCTTGCTATCCTACTTGCACTTATGGTTGGGATCTTAGAAATTTTCATGGGCTTGATCAGGTACTCCCTAGCAATGACTTCGTTTTTGATAGGAAATATTAGTTATCAGTGTCACGTACCCTGGAAGAATATAGCTGCTATCCAATAGTTGGTGGACAAGATTTAGCACGTTGTAAGTTGTAGTGCCCAAAAGTCTGCACTTGTTATTTACGTACGTATCGCAAGTGATTCAAACTTGAATCTTTTTGTCTTTAAGAGTTGCGCATGTTCTAGAAAGGATTCAACTGAAGGTTCTGTGTTGCAGATTAGGATGGCTCATCCGATTCATCAGTCACTCAATTATTTCTGGGTTCACGACTGGTTCGGCCATTATTATCGGCTTGTCTCAAATCAAGAGTTTTCTTGGTTATGAGGTTTCTGGCGGCAGCAAGTTAATCCCCCTTGTTCGGAGTATCATCGCCGGCAGGTCGCAGGTGACTTGCTTGAATATCAATGCTACTTAAGGTCTCCGGTTTCCTCTGGTTAAAATGTTCGCGATGACAGCAGGTCTTCCAGAATAAATTAGCATTATTTTGAGCATGAAAGACATGATTCCGAATATATTTGTATATCCCCATTTGATAACCATAAAGGCGATTTGTCTTTTTCGGTTTTGACGAGAAGTACGTGGCTGAATTTGCAATGGTGGCTTTGGTTGCAGTTCAAGTGGCAACCGTTCACATTGGGTTGTACCTTCCTCGCAGTTCTCCTGATCATGAAGCATCTGGTGAGTATTCACCTCTGGCCTGCGCAGATCGAGCCATGAAGGTCTCTCGTGATTGGCGCACTGTTTTTGGCTCTCCGTCACTGACGTTTATATCTGAATGTTTGTTTTACGACCTGGTGCAGGGAAAGAATTACAAGCACTTGCGAATGCTCCGTGCAGCAGGGCCTCTGACTGCTGTCATTTCTGGCACCATTTTTGTCAAGATATTTCATCCTGATTCAATAAGCGTGGTGAGAATGTGGCCTAACGCTAGTTTGCGTGCTGAATTCCTAAGTTTCTGCTTTTCTACGTCATAACAGCAGTTTGAACAGCACAAGTGTTCATGATTATATCTCGATAATTATTTCATGATAGTTCTCAATGATTCTTTTTTTTGCAGGTTGGTCCAATACCTCAAGGACTTCCAGGATTCTCTCTGAAATATGACTTCGCATCTGCCAGTAAACTATTGCCCACGGCAGCTCTTATATGTGGTGTTGCTATTCTGGTTCGTGGAACATTCTCTCATGCATACAGCTATTTCGAGTCCCCCCCCCCGATATTGCAGTGCCGCTTGCATGACTTATACTTCTTATTCTGATGCATGCAGGAATCCGTCGGCATTGCTAAAGCTTTGGCTGCTAAAAATGGTTACGAGATCGACTCTAACCAAGAGGTTAGCAAAACCACGCACTGATACTCACAGGCAGTCATAAATGACGTTAGAACCTCAATAAGGAATTTGCCTATGGGCTGGCGTCTCTTTGAAATTGTTTAATCGGCGTAGAATGTATACTCGCCAGTTTTTCCTCCACATGCACCATCTGAGATCGGAAAAGTATGGCGTATACTCTTACGTTGAAATTTTAATAGGTTTTCTATTCTGACACACTATATCAAAGTAGACAAACTTGCGCATCCCATTGTTTTGCAGCTTTTTGGACTGGGAGTGGCGAATGTGCTTGGCTCTGCCTTCTCTGCGTATACTACCACAGGTTTGTCAATATTGTCCTCTAGAACTTCACCAAGTAATCTGTCGAGTCCTTACTGTTAAGACCAAGTGATCGTCATTCAGATCTCTATTCATAACGCTTTAATGTATGCTGGCTTTGTCTATGAGAATGCTCCGACATTTATTTCGCAGCATATCTATGGTTTCACTTGACCACTTCGGCAATCTTCATAATTTGGTGTTTGCCAGATGGATCCCCTTGCCTCATTGACGCGAGGTTCCAAATCTTACTCGTATGCAAACCGCAGGGTCTTTTTCCAGGTCTGCCGTAATGCAGGAAACTGGTGCCAAAACTGGATTTGCAGGGATCATTATGGGCCTGCTGGTAACATCGGTTTTACTGTTCCTCACACCTCTTTTCGCAGAAATTCCACAGGTATCAACCAGCACCTATTTGCAGTATATCCCATTTTGCAAGTCGGCCTTGTTTTCCTTTTCTTGAGCTCGAAATAGTGAGGGTTGGGTAGCCGAGGAGAGTGAGTAGGAGATGCTCAATTATGTAGATATATTCGCTAGTGTCCAGTCAAAGCGTCTTGCAAAGTGTTGTGCAATACAATTTTGTGCTTTACAAAATGAATCAATTTTAGAACATTCAAAAGTGAAGTGTAGATTTCAATTTCGATAGATTTGGGAACTTGGGAAACCATGAAATCTGAATGTTTGCGATACTTCTTGATGTCTTGTGATGTGTGTTTTTCTCTCGATGGCAGTGTGCTCTAGCGGCTATTGTTATATCCGCTGTTATTGGTTTGGTATGTCTTCTGACCTTGTAAATCCTGTAATCATGGAAATTCGAAAACTATATCTCAATTATTCGTTGACTTTTGGATTTGGATACATCTGTGTCCGTCTAAATTTTGACGATAATGATTGAAAATATTGCAGGTAGATTATGCTGAGGGAATATTCTTGTGGCGAGTGGAGAAGAAGGATTTTTCGCTCTGGCTTGCAGCCAGCTTGTTTACCCTTTTTTTGGGCGTTGAAATTGGCGTTTTGATTGGGGTAAGATATCCTACAATATTCTTTACGATGTGAGAGCCTGGTGCTAGAACTGGATTCGCAAGGCACCCGTGCACGTCGCAAACTCTCCACGTTGTTGATTATTTAAGACTTGGTGAATTTCTTTGAGACAAGGTGTCAATATCGAAGGTTTTGAATGTCTCAGAATTCTGATTTTCGCTTTTTGTTTGTCAGGTGGGCTTGTCTCTTGCGTTTGTCATCTACGAGACAGCCAATCCACATATGGGTAAGCTCGTTGTTGTTTCCGTTGCCCAATGGCATGTTTAAGAGTCGTTGGAACTTCGCTCCCCATCCCTCTCTCCTTATTTCATTACATTAGCCAGGGCTATTCGTTCACGTTGTTGCTGCTGACTTGGTTGAATGTCGTTTGATTCTGACAGTTCCGTTTCTTGCTGGCAGCCGTGTTAGGTCGATTGCCGGGTACCACTGTGTACCGTAATATACTGCAGTATCCTGATGCATTCATCTACCATGGAATCGTCATTCTCAGAATTGACTCTCCTATTTACTTCGCCAACATTAATTTCATAAAAGAAAGGTACTCGTGTTCTACCCTTTCACTTGATCCAATATTTGTTTTTTTCCTATCCTTCAGCTTCTGAGTTTTTGATACCCATGACAGGCTGCAGGAGTTTGAACTTCATACAGGAGTTTCAGCAAACAAGGGAAATGAAGTTGGCCGTATCAGTTTTCTTATCATTGAGATGTCGCGTAATTTTCTGGTGCCCTGACCTTGCTTTTAATTTCAAGCTTTGTGCTCTTTTTCTCAGTATCAACAGTCCAAATAATGATGAGTTTGTATGTTAGATAAGATTGCATTCTAGACTTCTAACAGGTAGAACTGTTGAAATCGAGTCTCGAAAACCATTTTGAATTTTATATTTATAGGGGTATTTGATGCGCAGCGGTGACGTACATCGATTCTACTGGCGTTCATGCCATCAAAGAAATTTATCATGCGTACAAAGCCCGCAAAATTCAGGTTGTTTTCTACGCCTTGTTTTCTGATGCACAGTGGTTCTCAACAGTCCGCCTTGTGGATAGTAATTGGCTACTGTATTGTGAGTCGCTAAAGGCTACTGTAAATTGGAGTGTGCAGATGGCGCTTTGCAACCCAAATCCCCGAGTAATGGCGACTCTAGCCCGCGCGGGAATCCCTGACCTGATCGGCCTTTCATGGTATTTTGTCAGAGTTCACGATGCTGTTCAAGTCTGCCTTTCGCTCTTGCAGGGTGATCACGTTTCCGAAGAGAAAAGCGACCCACAATCTTTGAGGAGAGTCAATCGTGAGCGACAGAGTCGACACGACCAAGCCGGCGACCCCTCTTCTTGGAGACGTGAAGCCTCACGGTCAGAGTCAGAAAGTTCATCACTAATAGCATCCGGCAATGACACCACGTAGCAGTGTACAAAGTTCACCAACCTAAGTTGCATCTCTATTGCGAAGTTTGAGCATCATTTCTCCAGGTAGTGACGAAGAGACGATTACACAGGATTTCAGTGTCATTCTTTGGCCAGTTTCCGGTACGTGAAGTGCATGTTCATATTGTTAGATCACTCCAAATTTCAACAAGAGAGCATACATTGTCCTTATTACATATTATATTGGTGAGCTATCTTAGGTAAGGTACAAGGTACAATTGAAAGTCTCATGTGAGTGGAGAAGGAGTGCCTATGGAAAAGGATCTACCTTTTGAGTAAGATCTTAGTAGAAGTTTTTGCAACAAATGTGTACACTATAGGGTCCTGACATTCTCTCGAGTTTATGTAAATATTAAGAGTTTAATGGAAATATTAAGACTTTCCAGGGATTTGAAAAGTGTTGTGTTTGATGATGTTTTTTCTTTTTTAACCTACTTTTGGACTTCTGCACCCATTGTGATTAAAGTGTTTGGCTTTGCATAGAAAACAGCTAATCTCACAAAAGTGAAGGACCAAATACTTTGTAATAGCCACTAAAGTGTAAAAGAAACCTTTGGCTTCTTGTTTGGGCTCTGAGTTGCAAGAGTGGGACCAATATTCCAAGTTGGAGAAGGAGCTCATTGGATTGTATTGAACTATAAGTTGTTGTCATTCCAAAAAAGCACAAAGTTGAGCAAAGAAAAAAAAGTGGTGTACATTCAATTTAGACCAAAGTTGATATACAAACCATGACTTTTCAAAAACTTCTCTTGAGTTCTTAAAAAGTATGGAATAAATCTAATCAAAGGAATCTTTGGATTCATCCTATCATGGCCACTATTGGTGAATGAAATAACCATTGTGGATACATTTTTGTCTAATTTTGGAGGTGACCAAGTGACATAAGGTAGTCGAGCTTAAAGTGTCTCCTTAGACTCTGATCTAGCTTTTGATTAAAAAAACGATTGAAGACTTCTGAAACTACCGGTACCACTAAAAAAAAGACCATTTACTGTGGCCATACAAGCATCCCTAACTACCATGAAAAATAAGAACCTCAGGTTCACACTCATCATGAAAAATAATATAAGAAACCCACCACGACGCATGCCAGACGGACATCCGCTATGGAACTCTCAAGAACTCCGCTATGGAAGTCTGATCCATTTTTTACTCTCAAGGTACAAAATCTTTCATTATCAACGTTTCCAGTTCCACATTTTCCAATCGACACATTGGCATGTAAAGCAAGACACGAAGAGAGGCCATTATGACATGCCTCGTATCATCACACTATAAATTAACTATCCCACACTCAATAAATAGAAAAAAATAATATAAGCTAGCCTCCTTGTCCTCCTCCTCTTGACTCTCACAAATGGGCTTCAGAACTGCATTCCGAACTCTACAAGGGGAATTACTCCTTCACCCAAACCTACAAATCGTGGTGCTACTATCAACAATTATTCCAACCACTGTTCGCTATACATCAAGCTCTCGTTACACACAGATCTAGCTCATAGTCATAGTATCCCAGCCGGTGGTATGCAAATCAGCAGCTGGTAGAATTCATATACATACATGATACAAGAAACAGCCTAGCTGATAAGACACTCACTGAGAAGTGGGCTCCTGCTGCGACACTCGCAGATTGGAATATCGCGAAATCTCTTGGGCCACAATCTCCCGCATCAAGTCCATATCGACCCCCCCTGAGCTCGGATTGCAAGCTTTCACCTGCCCTTGCAGCAACGGCACCACAAGCTCCGTCACCGCCGCATGAATCGCAGAAGACAGAAGCTCTGAGAGGGATGCATCGTCAAATAGAGATGCATCCCTGTCGACATCGACATCGCCAGAAACAGCAACGTCCCCGAATTCGACATAGTCAGGTCCCATTAACGGCCCTCTCGGGGAAATAGAAGGCTCCTGCCATGGCCACACGGGCAAGTAAGCTGGAGTTTCAGCATTGTAGCAAACCAGGGGAACTAAAAACTGTGCCAAACATAACCAATCCGATTTGCAAGTAAGCCGGAGTTTCGGCATTGTAGAAAACGAGGGGAACAAGATGCACTGTGCACAATGTCGATTGCCAAGACGCAAACTCTCCAGTTTGCAAGCATTACTTCCATGAACAAATCGACCCTAAAACAAAATAAGGTCTCACCTGTTGAATCCCAGTCGGACTCTGTGAGCCTCGGGAAGCAGGCGGAGGGCAGCATCCTCTTCCGCAAGTGCTGGGCGCGTCCGGCACACACCACGGCGCCCCAAACGCCGTCATCACGCTGTCATCGTCTTCGATCGGAACAGGCACTGGCGCCTGTTGTTGGACGCCAAGCTTCCTGTAGGAAGTGAAGGCGCTCGGGCGTGGAACAGGGCGAATGGGAACAGACGAAGGGAGCGGAAGTGCGCCCTCGGGATCCATCATGTCGGGATCCGTTGTTTTGGGCGTGTCGGAGTCGTCGGAGTCGTCGCCCATGTCTGTGTCGTTGTTTTGGGTATTTGGTGTGCGTTCGTCGTCGTCGGAGTTGTTGGTGTAGTCGTCGTCCTTGTTAATGGCGCCCTTCTCCGTGGAACCACCGTCGGAGGTGGAGCCTCCGCCGTTCGGGGTGGTGTTGGTGTTGCTGTTGGTTGTGTGTTTGCGACGGAGAGTGGAGTTCCAGTGGTTCTTGATGGCGTTGTCGGTGCGACCGGGTAGCATGCGCGCGATGGAAGCCCACTTGTTGCCGTGGATGGCGTGTGCGGCGACTATGGCACGGTCTTCGTCCTCTACAAGGGATACAGACAGCAAAGTGTGTGAGGTCAGTTCAAGTGTGTGTGTGTGTGAGTTCAGTTCAGAGTCGCCAGTTTTATCGTTGGACAAAACTTGCCATGGGATGCTATTGCACTCATCTGACATTAGAAGCTCGCCGCTTGCTTGTTACGGGAGACCTCAGGGGAGATTCACCTGCCTCTAATTAGACGATGGGGTTTCAACGTATACAGCACTTCGGAAGTGCACAATATTGAATATTTTTTGTCTCCTTAATAAACTCAGAAACCTATTACTGCAAGCCCTTTGATTCTCCGACAATTTGCAAAAGCGAACAATAGGAGACGCGGAGTGAGTGAACCCCATGAATGCAAGCCCTTGCCCGACAATCTGCAGAAGCGAGCAAGAGGAGAAGAGGAGGACATTGAACTCGTCTTCATGCTTCCATCAGGGGAGATTCATCCGTCTCTAATTAGACGATGGGGTTTCAACGTATACAAACAGCACTTCGGAAGAGCTCAATATTGAATATTATTTGTTACCTAAATTACTGTGAAATCCTAACAACAAGAAAAGCGGAGTGAGCGAAACCTACGAATGCAAGCCCTTGCGCGACAATTTGCATTAGCGAGCAAGAGGAGAGAAGAAGAGGAGGACATTGAAACTCGTCTTCATGCTTTCAACATCGAAGATTCAACTGCCTCTAATTAGACGATGGGGCTCAACGTATAGAGCACTTCGGAAGAGATCAATATTGAATATGACTTGTTACCTAAATTACTGTGAAATCCTATTCCTGCCAGCGCTTTGACTCTCCGACAATTTGCGAAGCGAACAATAGGAGACGCGAAGTGAGTGACACTTACGAATGCACGCCCTTGCCGGACAATCTGCAGAAGCGAGCAAGAAAAGAAGAGGAGGATTTGTGAGGATCCCTACAGTACCTGTGAAGGGTTTGCGCTTAACGCCGGGATTGAGCTGATTGCACCACCGCAGGCGGCACGACTTCCCCGAGCGGCCGGGAATGCCGCGTGCGATCAAACTCCAATTGCGAGCTCCGAATTTCTCCACCAGCCGGTTGAGCACCACGTCTTCCTCGGGCGACCACGGCCCTTTGATCCGGTCGTCGGTCCCGCCTGCTCCTCCTCCTCCGCTCCCATTGTGGCCCTTCAACCGCGTCGTCGTCGCTGAGGCGCTACCATTGCCGCCTTCCACCACCACGTCCATAACGACGACAATACTCCTTCCAAACTTCTCAATTGCATCCCCGTTCCCTCATCTCCCAATACCTCCAACAGCTAAACATCCTCCTCCGACAACGACGACGCTAATTGAGCTCTGCGCACAACTTCGCAGCTGAGCATTGCACCCCGCAATCGACCAATACAACAAACATCCAAAATGTGACATGGGTATGCAATTCACCGAAGCTCCAGAGGCCGAATGAAGCTCAAGCTTCGCAGACAACTAAGCTTAGTTCAACAACTCCAACTACTCCAACTACAACAACAAGAGTTCTACTCACAAGAAGAAAAAGACTTCAAAGTGGGCGGGTGGGACAAAAGTGGTTGACACACTTTCTCTGACAGAAGCGTTTACTGGCATTTCCAAACGCGATCAGGCAAACAATCCCAAACCTTGTTGTTGGGAATCCGTTGCGAAGGCAGAGCGGTGAGGGTCGCGGAGGAAGCAGGAAGGGGGTCACACGGAGAGGACAGAGTTAAGTTAACTTAACCCAGGCTTAACCGCGGTTAGCTACCCGGGATTAGTCGTTATATGGATGTGTAGATTTGGGGTTTGGTAATCTACGAGAGGTGATCATTCCTTGTGGGTGTATCGGAATTGGATGAGGATTGGGGTACGGGTTGGTTTTCATCTAGACTGAGTTTGGCTTCTGTTGACTTTCTTGCTGTACTAAAAAATGGCAAAAAAATCGTGAAGTTTTTGCCAACAAAACTTGGATTTAAAAAAAATCTTGGATGGAATTGCCATATTGTGGATGAAAATAGAATTATAGACAGGCATGTGATATAGACTAATGTGATATTTTCTATCCATTATATGGACGAATGTTGAAATTTGGAGCACCACTTTAACAATTTTATCGCCACTTTTGGCACTTCATGGAAAAAAAAGCCCTGGTGCCTACATCTGATGAAATAAGAATTTGATGGTTGTATATGCTCTTGGACAAAATAAGGCAAAAAGACCTTATAAGGTGGACTGTAAATCATTGATGTGCATAGATAGGTCAAAATTATAGTCAAAGGTCATTTTTTACTAGTAGATATATAAAAATCTTAAATTAAAAAAAAAAAAAAAAAAATCAATATTTTATGTAATTTTTATTACTCCATATGAATTTTTGAAGTTAAGACTTCACAAAACCTATAAGCATTCTATAAAGTGAACCAAACTATTGTAAGCAAGATGATTGGTTTGCTCTATCAGCATTGTTGAATTTTTTTCTTTAAATTCTATATAAAAACAAATGTGAGAAACAAAAAAAGTAATTGAAATTTTATTTTTTTGACAAAGGATGAATTTGTTATGAAATTTTGAAGTGTATTGTCCAATTGGCCCAAAAGAGTCTCTAGACTACCCCAAAACTAACAAAAAGTATATCCAAAATGGTCATTTTACCACCTATAGCAGTATAATATTTTTTAATATGGCTTCAATATTTTCTAACATAGCAACATAGCATGAAGGAATAAAATAATCACTTCTTGTAATGAATTTACACTAAAAAAGTGGAACTTCCTATTGTAGTCCTTTGTGATTCTATTACCATGCCATCACTGCAGACATTGATTGTGTTCACTAACTCAACATAATGTAGCTCAAATCTTATTTACTGGAAAAAAATATGTCATGTGTTGATGCAAGAGTGTAATAAGTTAGGAAGCTCATAAACTGACCATCTAAGAGCTGTTTGCCATTTTGGAAAGCTAAACTCTTTGAAACAATTTTCAATAAATTTTAGTAGGAAGAAAAATGGAATTCACATCTAATCCAAGTCATTTCATATTTTTTGGACCTTTGAGGAATTAGTTATGAATTTTTGAAGTTGAAACGCAGTGGTCACTAAAAGCAACCACCCCAGAAATGTACATTGTTAGTACATGGAAGAAAACAAAATGTACCTCTGTGCCATGATCGCTTTTACAGCCCAGTCGGTTTATGAACCACCTACCTTAGATCATTTCCTAGGTGTCTGTCATAGGTTGGTTTACCTTAGGTGCATGTTTGAAGTGCCTCTGGAAAACACCATTTTGCACCATATGTAAAGCATTACAAAAAATTTGAACCTTGTAGAGGACCATTTGATTTTTGGTTGGGATGCAAATACAAAAAAAAAAATTTGAAATTTTTGTGTAATTTTTTTTTTAAATTGTCAATCTAAAGTAGCACTAGTAGTGCCCCGTTTGATTCCTTAATTTTTATTTTTGTTGTAACTGCATTGTTGCCATACAAACTTGCCGCCTTTTGCATGCCCAAATTTTTTCTAATGGTTTGAGACAATCCACAAGATGTCATATTTAACCCCTAAAGTTCCATGACTATGTTTTCACTTAAAACACTTGAAAACTGCCATTTCTAGTACAAGTGCCAAATTTTTGAAAAAAAACATTTTTTGACACATGTAACCACAGGATCTTCTAGTATACTGACTTGAGAACATGTGGTAAAAATTTCAAAAGTTTCCACCATGTGGATTGCGAGATAAAAGCATTCAAATCCATTGAAATCATTTTTTTGGCCTTGCAAAAAATAGGGCAGCTGCACTTCACAAGCTCACTTTTCTATGGAAAAAATGTCCAAAATGGTAATGTTACTTTGAATTCTTTTTCCTAGACAAGTTGGCTAGATGCTTAAAAATTTTCAAATCATTTGGAGTTGCAGAACATATAGAAAAGAAATAGTAAATAGAAAGAAGTAGAGAATGATTCAAAATACAAAATTGTTAAGAATTTAATTATGAAATTATAGAATGCCAATTCCAATGGTTTCAATTTTGTAATAAACAATCTAAATCCTACGATTTTATTTTTTTCAAAAAATATTGAAAATTGAGTAAGATAATGGACTTCAAAGTTTACTTCAGAATAAAAAATCCATAACTACCAGCAAACAAAAACTCCTCATAACTTTTGACTCATTGCTCAAAATGGAATGATTTAAAGCTTTCCACGCATATATAACTTTAGAAAACCAATTTCAAATTTTTATTTTTGAAAAAAGTGATTTTTCTTATTTGCTCGGAGTGCCCAAGTTGAGAAACAAATATGGCCATAACTACTTTTGAATCATATTTCCAAATGCCATGAAACTTAATCCATGTGAAAGATATTCCTTGTTCCCACCATGTATAAAAATTTCAACTTAAAATATACAAATCTCCAGTCACATGTACTTGCCCAAAATTTTTATGTTGCTAAAAATAGCAAGCTGGTCTTTTAGGGGTTAAAACACTTCAAAAAAATCTACTTTGCAACATTCAAAGGGCAAATAGATTCAGGTACATTAGGGGTGATTTGAAGGCAAGGGAGGGCTGTTTCAGGCCTATTCCATGTTCTAAATCAGCAATAATGCTATCAATTTTTTTTCCAAAAATAAAAAATTATTACTATTAAAAAATAAAAAATTAATCAATTAATTTTATTTTTTCAAAAATCTGACGTGGCACTCTCTCGCCTATGTCAGACTGCGCATGTGACAGAGTTCCCAGCCTAGGAACAAGCTGGAAACTCGCACTCTTCTTTGGCCTCAAATGTCTTCTAATGCTTGTATTTATGTACTATCTATTGCAATGTTATTTTTGCAAGGTTGGCACTTGCAAAATTGTATCATCCAACTTATTGGTTTTATGTTCTTTAGAGTTATCTAGAATTTTTTATGAATTTTCAAAATTTCTCAATGGCAAAAATAATTCTAAGGTGGATTATTTTTGTACAACAATATAAATAAGGTATAAAAAATGTAAAACTAATCAATTCAAATTTTATATTGATTCCTAAGCCTTTCATTATCTACAATGAGTTTGGCATTTTAACCCCTAAAGGACCAAGGTTAGCCATTTTCAGGCTCCAAAACCACAAAAAACTGCCATTTCTGCTGTGGTCACTCCCTAAACCAAAAAAACTTTTTTTTTACAATCTAACTGTAGAATCTTGAACTTCACTTGTCTGAGATCATGTGGTAAAAATTTCAAGAAATTTGACCATTCCGATTGGAAGATACTAGCATTCAAAGTTGGAAAAAGAAATTTTTTTGATCTGTTTCCTGCAATTTCAGATGACTTTGACGGTCATTTGTGGATTTTTTTTGCACTACACACCATAAAGTTAAAATTTTTTATGTTGAACATTTGAGATGAGAGTCAGGGAAAAAAATTTCAGCATATCAAAACTTGATTTTCACATTTAAAAAAATTATTAAGTAGAAGTAGGTCCAAAATTGAATGAAACACAAAATCATTGATAGCTCTTAGGTGGAATTAAAACACCATAATCCCAATGGTGGGATTGTTCTTGCAAACAAACTAAACCTTGTTAAAAAAAAAATTGAAAAAAATTGAAAATTGCATTCAAAAATGAATTCTATAAGGGTTTTTTTTTAAGATGCTTAGATTGCCCAAAAAACAAGAATGTCCATAACTTTTTCATTTAGAGTCCAAATTGAATGAATCAAAGCTTCAAATGTAGACAAAAACACGATCTTTGAGGATTTTTTTTTTTTTTTTAAATCATTTTTTTTTTTTTTTCTGCCCGACAAACTGCTTTTTTGCTTTAGGATGGCATAACTTTTGCTCCCGGGCATCGATTGAAAAAAAAATTATATTTTTAGAAAGCTAATGTGATTTCCTATCTTCAAAAAAAGTTTCAAAAAATCAGGTTAAAATTTCAGGTCGCACGAGCCTGCCCAAAATCCCAAGTGTCCCCCAAGGGGACTTTGGTCCTTTAGGGGTTAAAGGCATGCTCTAATGACTTCATGTTATGTTATTTATTTTACGTATTTTTAGTCTAGATTCTAATCATCGTTCCCATGTCATCTTTTGTGTTTGTAAGATTTATAGGAGAATTGGAGACTTTTTTAAAGTGATTTGATTTGGTTGGCAATCCATGCAACTATGATATTTTGCTTCTTCTTTAAAATAAATTATATTTGATTATGTAAATGGATATATTCATGAATTTTTTTAAAATTTTCTATTATTGTTGATATAATTAATGAAAGTCATGACTATTTTCATACTACAAGCAATGATGGTAGCTCCACATGAATAATACTTGAAGTTTGTTTTTTTAACTCAATATTTCATAGTTCAAATCATAATTCAAAAAATTTATTTTATAGTCTAAGTGTTATAGAACAATGAGGTTGAACAATTTGTAGTGGAAACTAGAGTTGAATTGGCCTAACTTCCTAAAACTACTTGCAGAATTGGTTGTTTGTAAACAATAATAAATTATTAGAAAAATATTATTCATTTCAAATACAACATCTTAAGAATTTAATAAAATTAGAAAATATTTTGAATTAAAAATTAGAAAATATTTAATTAATAAAAAATTTAGTTTTCAATTGAATCATTCTAAATTTACTTAACTAAACATTTTAATTTTTACAATTTCTAAGTTTTTATAATTATAATTTTAAACTCTAATTTCACAAATTTTGGATTTTGATAAGAAAACATCTATAAGTTTATAGATTACATGATTTTGATATTTTTATTTTGATATTTAGAAATTATAATATTTTTAAAAATTTTAAATTTTAAATTTAAACAAAGTCATAAATATTAGCAAAGAATTAGACGGAGCCCTACTAAAGAAACATTACTAATCTTTCAATCTATATAAAACATGTTTTTATAGCCTTTCTAGTTCGAGATGATTCCTTGTAGGAAGTGTGTAAGAAATATACAATATAATTGATAGAAAGAACCCTTGTAAAAATTGGCATGTATGTTTTTAACTATTCATAACTGCATGTGGTTTAAGAAGGCAAACTCTTCTTTTGTGAAAATATAGGATATACCGATATGGCCCCCCAAATCATTGTGCTCAGGAAAATAAATTGCAAATTTTTCAAAATCTAAACTTTGATTGTAGATATTTCAAAATTATTACGTTCAAAGTCTTCAAAAATTAAAGGATAGATTAACTATGATAACCACATGATCACATGGTTAAATTGTACAAAAAATAATTCTAAAAAAATTTATACTTTCATTTAAAAAACAATAGTTTGGATGTGATTTTGGAAAGATTAGATCCTTTTGAGCATTTAGAATTGAGTAAACTCCCAAGGCCTTATTTCATCAAAAACCACTCAAAACTTATCATTTCTATTGCAAAGAGTAAAACAATTAAACTTGTTTTCTTGCATATTCACAAATTTGAGATTAGCTTAGTCCACCTTGTATGCATCTTAATGTGTTTCTTTTGCACTAGACAAGTAAAAAAATGTAGCTAGGGAAGAAATTCCAAAAAGTTTTGACAACGCATATAGCAAGATATTTGCCTTTGAAGTAAAGAAAATGGGATTTTTTTGCACTTTGTGTAACTAGATTATAAGACATTTAATCTTCTTAGCTCATAATTATTATAATTAAAATTTTGAATTAAAATTTCTTATATCTTAGTATTGAGTTGAAAATCTAAAAGAAATTTTTACAAAAAAAACTTTTGGTTTTCATTCCTTAAAAAATTGTTAAATAAAAGTAGGTATAACATTGAAGGAAAAACTAAATTGTTAATAGCTTCAAATGGAAGTAAAATACACTAATCCAATGGTAAGATTGTTCTATCAAATATACTAAACTTTGTAGAATTTTTTTAAAGTTTTTTTAAAATTGAGTTCAGAAACAAATCTCATACTTTATTTTCTCAAGAAAACACTATGATTGCCACCAAAACAAGAAGTTCCTTAACTTTTACATCACTAATCCAAATGGAATGAAATGTATTGAAGCTTTTTAGGTAGACACTAATATAATCTATGGGAAACAAATTTTTAAATTTTAAATTTCAAATTTTTGTGAATTTTTTTCTGACCAAGTTCAAATTTGTGCTTAAGATGTTTTTTGCACTTGGGCACTAATTGAAATATAAACTATATTCCTATAAAGCTAATGTTTTTTTCAATCTTAACAAAAACCTACAATTGAAATTATAGGAACCTGCTCAAACTTTCATTTGTCCTTGAGGGGACAAAGGGACTTCAAGGGTCTGGCTAGGTCAATAATCAAAATATGACATATCAATAAAATTTGTAGAATTGAAAGAGCACAAAAGACTTTCAATTAAACCCAATGTTGTAAAATGGATTTGAAGTATCTATTAAACGATGAAAAACCTTATCTATCTACCTATCTCTCTCTCTATATGTATATATTCAAGCATAATTTCACAAACCATATTCCACAATTGGGGCACAACGCTACACCGCCTCTAGTACATGTCATGCATTTTAAACATCATGTTAAAGAACAAAATGAGTACTTTTAAATTTTAAATGAATTCTAGATTTAATTATAATGTAAAAGATTTTACTTCTTAATATTTATCTTTTTGATAAACCTTTTTTTTATAAATTTTGAATACAACTTTTACTTTGTTTCATCTTTTACATTTAAATACTATTTTTATTTTATTTCATTTATTGCTTTTAGTAAGTCTTTTATTCCATATCATTTATTATTGTTGATAAACCTTTTACTTTATTCCTTTTTTCTTACAACTTTTACTTTCAAATCACCTATATAAAGTAAGATGTTTATCTATTTTTATTTATTTATTTTTAACAATTACAATCAACTCACTTCATTGTATTTGGATAATTCCTCCCTACTATTTTATCATCAATTGCAAAAATATCAAATATGGCATCAAGTAATTCTTCATTAGATCTTGAAGAGTACGCACATTACACTGAGTCACAAAAAAATTCATTACAAACAACTAGTGACTTCCATAAAAAAGTTAGAATTTGTGATAAAGTGGACATTAAAGAAGTCAATGCATTAATTTTGTCACACCATTCGGATATTGCATTTAAAGTATGTGAAAATTACAAAACTAAATACGATTGTTGGGATTACAATCCAAGTGCACGACGTTTGGTTGTTGATTTGGGTGCGCTTGAAACTTGGGACTCTGGATTTCAAGATGAACAAGCACTTGTTGTGTTCCAACACATTCACTTAGAACTTGTTGATGAGCTTATCATTCGTACTTATATTGAACGTTCATTTCGCCATGGCTTACGTGGAGAAAGTATTTCATTTGACGATGTAGTTACTTTAGATCACTATAGAGATTTGTTAGCACTTATTGATTCTAGCAAAGTGAAATCCATTGTGTATACAAATTCTCCTCCTTGGGATTTTCCTACAGAGTTGAATCATATAAAAGATATTTGGAATTAAAAACAACAAATTCTAAAATTTCTTAGCCATTCAATGGCTCAAATCTATATAAAAAGGTTCCAATATCTTTAGATTTGTACAATTGAAAATTGAAATGTATATTTTTAATTATAATTTTTTCATTTAATATTCACCTATAGTATTTGATAAATGTCCATCACAATTTATAAGCATGGATGTGGTTTGACCTAATTCGTTGACCTCCTCTTTATTTATTTTTTGTTGAGTGACTATGAAGTTATTTACTATAATATATGACCATGCTTTAGTGGTGCAATGTTAATAGCCCCAAATAGTAGCAATATAGAGCCAAGTATTTTTGAAATTTAATGATGAGTGTAAAAATGACTTATTAAATTTTATAAATTTTGTAAAGGAGGCATAATTATTCACTTGCATATTCACATTGAACTATCTCTAGTGTGAATTTTGCAAAAATTAAAGATATAGATATACGTTAAATTTTACTTGTTTGTTCAATTAAAGTTTTAGTGATTTGTCACCAATATTTTTCAATGGGTTATGACATGATGCAATTGTAAAGGTCATCAAGAATGAAATTTTTATGTTTTTTGAAAGAAAATTTTAATATACTTGATTTAAATTGAAAATAAATTCAATACAAGGAATACCAATTTTGTTGTTTATTATGCAAAATTCTATGTATGATTAATACTGTATATATATATAGATGTACCATTATTGGATCCCACAACAAGTTCTCTGATTTATTCTAGACATTTATTTATCATAGCCACACTAATATATATTAGTGCAAGCCCAAACATTGGTATGTTGTAACTAATTCTACAAAAAAATTATTTTGTAGCAGCTTTAATTTTGCAGATGATATTAATCATGAGCACACACCTAAGTAAATGCACCTAAGTAAATGCACCTAAGTGAATTGAATGAATAAACAATTGAACATGGTTACTATAACTATAACTAAACTCTATCAATTTTTGTTGGATATTGTTAAGTGAATTGAATGAATAAGCAATTGAACATGGTTACTATAACTATAACTAAACTCTATCAATTTTTGTTGGATATTGTTAAGTATAATAGAAAATCTCCTAATAAAATTTGAACTCTTTTTTCAAGAATTGTATGAATAAACTATCAATTTTTAAAGTGCCAAACCGGTTGTCCAGAATAGCACGAAGAAGGTCAGTTAACTTATTAACCCCTAAATGCCTGAGGCACCAAATTCTGGTGTTGGTAATACTTTGAAGTTAAATAAAACCTAACCAAGTTGCTATTTTTAGTAGTTTATATTTTTGTAAAATTCTTTTTGAAGTCTAGCTTTAGCTTCAAAAGTTCGATTTTGAAAATGATGGATTATGATTTTTCTACTTGAATTTGTACGGTTACAATTCAAAAAAAATTGATACAACTTATCAAAATGTTGGCTTTTTGTTCAATTTAGAGCAAATTTCAGGAAGCTCAAAACAGGCCTTGGGCATTTAGGGGTTAACCAAGCCCAAATGATTGGGCCCTCCAACGTCCAACGCTCAGCCTAACGAATATCATCCAGTACTAGGGAGCCAATATTCATCCGTCCATTGATCAATCAGCTGGACTCATTTGGCTCGTCTCCCTTGACCTGTTCGCCTCGGCCCTTCTTCCCTCGTCTTGGAAGAGCAGCTCTCCCGTTGCAGAGCAGCGATCTCTCACCTTCGCCATCGCCATGGCGCTTGTGCAGCCCGCTCTCAAGAAGGACGACGATCGCGACGATGACTGTTAGTTTCGAAACCGATTTCGAAATCATCTAAATCTATGCGTTATCGAGTAAGATCTGGCTGGGAGTCTGTTGTGTGATTGAAGTTCTGAATTGGTTTGGGTGGTGTTATTGTCCTTTTGCAGCTGAGTACTCGCCGTTTTACGGCATTGAGAAGAGCGCCGTGCTGCAGGAAGCGCGTGTGTTCAATGATCCGCAGCTGGATGCCCGCCGGTGTGCACAGGTAGGGATAGTAGCTCCTTTGCTCGATTTAGGGTATGCTATTGGGGATTGCGATTGATGGGAATTTTGGAGATACGTATTGATTTGGCATTGAATCCAGATTTTTTCTTTTTTGTGTTCATTTGGAAATGGGAATGGATGTTGAGCAGGTCATCACGAAGCTTCTGTACTTGATCAACCAGGGCGAAACTTTCACAAAGGTTCGGATCTTATCGACATTTTTGGTGTTAGGTTTTCAGGCATTGAGTTTCTTGGTTTCCGCATTGCTCTCAGAACGAAATGCAATAATGCTAAATTAGGGTTGCTGAAAGGCATGACTAATGTAGGAGTTCCACTGAGGCATATGGTACATACTGAGTCATTGGTGGGATGTCTATGAGCAGAAAGAGGCCACAGAAGTCTTCTTTGCTGTCACAAAGCTCTTTCAATCCAAGGACATTGGGTTGAGGCGTATGGTGTATTTGATGATCAAGGAGATCTGTCCATCAAGCGATGAGGTAACTTCCTTAAGTGACTCGGCTGTCTCTGAGCTTCATTCTCTTTCTGGCATTTGAACTTCAAGCTTCAACGAGAAAGTGCAGGCATCGAGCCCGCGTTATGAAAGCGCTTTAGCACTAGTCGCGTCTTGCCCACTTCGACTTACCAGCTTATTGTAGACCTCTCTAGCATTGTCCATGTCATTTGAGAAAAAATGATGGTCAGTGCGACGCGTAATTTGGCCACGAGCAAAAGCTCCTGCACTTCTCCATCAATTTTCTTTTCTCGGAAGTTTTTTTCTAGATAAAGTTCGCCGTTGTGAGGGTTTCTACTGTTATCGAATGTTTGGTTGTCGTTGAGAAAAGTTTCTTTGATATTTTGGATTGATTACTCCCCTGTCATTAAAAAGACTCACATCTCTGGCTTGGATTGATTTAACTTGTGATTATAGTATTCACTTGAAGACTCTTGCTCTGGTTGTCGTGTGGATGTTTGCTGTGTCAGGTCATCATTGTGACTAGCTCATTGATGAAGGATATGAACAGCAAGACAGACTTGTATCGCGCCAATGCCATTAGGGTACTATGCAGGATTACCGATGGTGGGCTTTTGGGTCAGATTGAGCGGTATCTTAAGCAGGCAGTGGTGGACAAAAATCCTGTAGTGTCAAGTGCCGCACTTGTCAGCGGTATCCACCTGCTTCAGGTATGGAGAAGGGCTTTGGATAGTGTCCTAAGAAAGACATCAATCTCTCGTATTTGATCGTTCCAGAATTGTGAGCGCAGTCAGTAAAATGCCATTAGTTATGTGTTTTCATGGAAGGTGATGTTTTGACGTGCGTGCTTCGTATTTTGATTTTTTTGTTGACTCTGAGAATTGTAGAGCAATCCTGAAATTGTAAAGCGATGGAGCAATGAAGTACAGGAGGCCATGCAATCCAAGGCGCCACTAGTCCAGTTTCACGCTTTGGCCTTGCTCCATCAGGTCTGAACTCCTCATTATTCCTTGAAGCAAGCCGTGCATCCAGTCTTAATTTTCTGTTCGCTTTAGCGTGGGTTTATGTTACTATCAATTAAATGCTAAGAGAGATGAGTATGCATTTTAAGGGATGGAAGCAGATGTATGCTTGGTTTCTTGTCGTGGTCTGCTCCTCCGAAGTGTCTTTCTTATAGTCGTCGTCATACATGTTTGTGAGTCTAAAATTTCTGCATGTTATCTTACTATGTCGTCTGTTGGCAGATTCGTCAAAACGACAGATTAGCTGTGAGCAAGTTGGTGACTAGTCTGACTAGGGGCACCGTGCGATCACCATTGGCTCAGTGTCTGCTCATCCGGTACACATGTCAGGTAGATTCCTAAAACGCGTATATGATTTACGCAGTGAGCATGAAGTCGTTGATATTTCTGTCCCCATCCACCTTTAAGCTAGCACGTGGTTCAAAATCTCCTTAAGCACCAATTGGGATGATGTTGTAAGGTCTCGTGTTCTACATGACATAATTTATGCTCAATATTGTGCTTGATTGATAAAATGCTGCTCTGCTTGAAAATTTGATATTCAGGTTATTGAAGAGTCGAGCCCGAATGCTCAGACTGGAGATCGACCCTTTTTTGACTATCTGGAGAGCTGTTTGAGGCATAAGAACGAGATGGTGATTTTTGAGGCTGCTAGGGCTGTGACTGAATTACGAGGAGTGACTGCGAGGGAGCTCACTGCAGCTATCACTGTATTGCAATTGTTCCTGAGCTCGTCAAAACCAGTTTTGCGCTTTGCAGCTGTACGAACCCTCAATAAGGTAATTCTAAAGACTGGCGATCTCGGAATTGGGCGATCTGTGTTATGATGGTTCATCTTTTCTTTCATGAACTTCTCTTCTTTCAATGACTTCTTTGGGTACGAACTCCTACTGATGCTGATTTTTCAACTGGACTACTTTTTTGCAGGTTGCAATGACCCATCCTCTGGCAGTCACTAGCTGCAACATTGACATGGAAAGTCTTATCTCTGATCAAAATCGCAGCATTGCCACTCTTGCCATCACTACCCTACTGAAGACCGGCAATGAATCCAGTGTTGATCGGCTGATGAAGCAAATCACGAATTTCATGTCTGACATCGCCGACGAGTTTAAGATTGTGGTGGTGGAAGCCATCCGGTCTTTGTGCCTCAAGTTTCCGCAAAAGTACCGTGCATTGTGAGTTCTCTGATCTTAGCATTTTCCTACTCTACTGTGTGAAGTAGATAACTTTTGAAGGTGACCACTGTGAAGGATGACTTGACAGTACTGGTACTTTGTTTTGGGCATACAATTTTGCGGTACTGTGTTTTTTAATAGTAGGAATCCATGACCATTCTTATACAATCTTGATAACTCTTGTTTACTCTTGACAGGATGAATTTCTTAAGCAACATATTGAGAGAGGAGGGAGGTTTTGACTACAAGAAGGCAATTGTGGACTCTATCCTTATCCTCATTCGTGAGATTCCTGATGCCAAGGAAAGTGGTCTCTCACACCTGTGTGAGTTCATTGAAGACTGCGAATTCACCTACCTTTCTACTCAGGTCTGCATATGTTATTGTTGTTACTTTCAGATTGTGACCATTGCTTTTACAAAAATAGTCTGCTTGTTATCAAACACTACTGCTACAGTGCAACCTTGAAATGATTGTTGTGTAATTGCTGCTTTTTTGAGCGTGCAGATACTTTACCTTCTTGGGAATGAGGGTCCCAAGACGTCAGACCCTAGCAAGTATATCCGTTACGTGTACAATCGTGTTATTTTAGAGAATGCCACAGTGCGCGCAAGTGCTGTGAGTGCTCTTGCAAAGTTCGGAGTAGTAGTTGCGAACTTGAGACCCAGGATTCTAATACTGTTGCGCCGCTGCCTGTATGATAATGATGATGAGGTAATGGATTCACCCTTTTTGACATCCTCTATCCTGTATTTGTAGTACTTAGATTGTGAACTAGAAATTTTCTTCTTTGAATTGACTGTTACAGAATGCCATGCACAGTTTAATTGTGTATAATACCTGTACCCTTTTAATCATTATTCATTACCTTAAAAGAAAGCACTTGAATGAGAGATCCTTCTACCACGTCAATCATGTTCAAGAGTATGTTAGAAGTCCAAGAGTGTTCCATCATATGGTATATCCGCTGTAAGACTGTAGTTTTATCCTGTGAAGTTATGCCAGCAAGATGATATGTGATAGTTTAAAATCAGCTCTGTCATATGTGAGACCTTGTGGCGGTGTTAATCAATGGAGAATAGTTTGTGCCTGATGGGGGTGATGGACTTGTGCAACAGGTGAGAGACAGAGCAACTCTTTATCTGAACCTTCTTGGAGATGGTCTAGAGGCTGCACCTAGTGATGATGTACAGAAGGTCATGTTCGAGGGTTTGGATGTTCCTTTGGAGAACTTGGAGGCAAGCCTGCAATCCTACGTGAGTGGTTTCTCCAATTAGTTGCAGTTCTGAAATTTCCACATTTTTGTGTTTTATAACTTTTGGAGTTTTGTGTCTCAAAAGTTTGTGGTAGCTTCTTAATTCTGAGCAAAGATATTGTTTGGAGCTTTCCGGTTGTGACTTGAAAACGGTTTACAGGAGTCAAGTGATCGACCCTTCGACCTTGCAGCAGTTCCAAGAGATTTGAAGCCACAATTCCAGGTGGAGAAGAAGGCGCCCACCAGTAAGGAGAAGAAGGCTGCCAAGGACGCTAGCCAAAAAGCTGCGGCTGATGGTGGAACTGCAAACACATTTGAGGCGTATGAGAAACTGCTGAATACCATACCTCAGTTTGCAGGCTTTGGAAAATTGTTCAAGGTGTGTTTTTGAAGCTAAATTGCTGAACTCAGAATCAAAACATATTGTTTGTTCGCTTCTGGTGAATATAAGTCTGTTGCTTGGTGAAGGCTTGAGTATGTCATCATTCAATTGAGCTTTATATCTTTTGTGTCAAGTTGCTTAGATTGCTTGTGGTTGCAGAGGATTGTTCTGCAATTTTTTGATTGTAAGACAAACTTGATGCATTCTATTTGCATTACTTGAAACCAAGAAGATAAATTTGGTTGTGTGTTCTTCTTGACTTTTGGCTTCATTACATCGTTTAGTGCAACAAAACATGCCTTTCCTAAGTGTTTCATGGATGTGTGCAGTCATCGACTGTTGTTGAGCTTACAGAAGTAGAAACCGAGTATGCTGTGAATGTGGTGAAGCATATATATCCTTCCCACATTGTCTTTCAATTCAACTGCACAAACACAATTGCAGAGCAACTCCTTGAGAATGTAAGAACCTAATGCTCTCTCCGTAACAATTTACTTAGATGATTTAAATTGAGTACTTGTGTATCAAGAATCGCATGTAATCGCTAATTTACATGCTCTTATTGTAAACTTTGTGTCAGAGTTTATGTCTCAAAATGGGAAGTTAAAAGCCAGGGCCCTTTTATCTTTGCAGGTGAATGTGATTATGGAAAGTATAGAAGGTGAAGATTTTAAGCAGATTGCCACAATGCCACTAGCTTCCATGCCATATGGGGCACCTGGTCAAGCTTTTGTGGCATTTGAAAAACCAGATGGAGAGTGTTCAATCGGGAAGTTTTCCAACACATTGAGATTCTTTGTGAAAGAGGTACAAAATGCATCCTTGGCATTTCCCAAATGCATTTTTGTCTATCCCTATCAAGCTTTATACTAACATGAGAATGGATTAGTGCCAACATGAAAATGGTTTACTGAGTTTATACATGAGCTAATACTTAGTGATTTGTGTTTGTGAATCAGGTGGATACAAGTACTGGTGAGGCTGATGAAGACGGGTATGAGGATGAGTATCAATTGGAGGAAGTGGAGGTGATGGCCTCAGATTACATTTTGAAGACTCCAATTGCAAACTTCAGAAATGCTTGGGATACCTTGGACTCAGAGTTAGAGCGTGTTGATGAGTACAGTCTTGGAGCAAGGGAGAATCTACAAGAGGCTGTTCAAGCCGTGACTACCACACTTGGGATGCAACCTTGCGAGGTACCGTGGGTCATCCTTTGTCTAGATGTGATTGTTATCTACTATGATTTGAATTGATAGTTACATTTTGGTACATCTGGGTTAATTTGACACTGAAAATTGAAAATATATATCTTGGTATGCAGACAACAGATGTTGTGCCCGGCAATGCAAGATCCCACACCTGCTTGTTAGCTGGCAGATTCCTTGGTGGTATCCAGGTGTTGGTACGCTTATCAGTGGGCATAGACTCACAAAAGCAGGTTGCCATGAAGCTGGCTGTCCGGTCAGAGGATCCAGCAATCAGTGATATCATTCACGAGATAATCAATGCTTAGTGACAT
Source organism: Pseudisothecium myosuroides (assembly GCA_951799445.1). Taxonomy (NCBI): domain Eukaryota; kingdom Viridiplantae; phylum Streptophyta; class Bryopsida; order Hypnales; family Lembophyllaceae; genus Pseudisothecium; species Pseudisothecium myosuroides. The sequence goes on along the minus strand of OX637288.1, from coordinate 3,499,963 downwards.
GTTTTGAGATTCAGTCTTTCTTGGTTCATATTAAGGAGGCGAAGTTCAATATGTAGCAGCACTTGAATTTTTGCACAAGCTGAAGACCTACAGCATATGTATAGCAACCATTCATCATGTTTGATAATGCATTGAGGATAGCTCAATGCCTGAGTTCCTTAGATTAGATAAGATCACAATTTGAAACTGTAGGTACGTTGATTCACAGCATTGGTACTTGACTCTGTTTTGCTCAAATTATCTTATCATTTTTCTTGCTCTTTGGCAGCTGTGCTTATTTGAAACTGAGGCCACTGACTTATATTTTGACAATGGGTCGTCCTACCTTAGTATAGTGTGGGCCACTCATTGCCTCTCATGCATACTGTATCGCCTCTTCACTGACTTATATTTCAATATTTTTGTTCACTTTTCTACATCTTAACCCTCATAGAAGCTTGAAAGTGACTTATAAGTAGTCAAAATAGTTCTTTGTTTATATGAAAAAACAGTTTTTTTAATTTATTGTGTTTGATGTGTCTAGTTCTGTTTATTGGTTTACTTTCTGATATAAATTCTATTTGAATTGGTTTGTTTTTTTATTGAATATTAGAAGATTATGTTTCAAAAAATCAGAAATTTTATGTACTGTATGTTAATACTTTTGGGTTTCTATTCTTAAAATTTGATTTTGACATTCAAGATGGTATATTTTGCTTTTTAATGCAAATGAAGCTTCCCAAATCTAATTTGTACCTTGCTTTAAAACTTTGAAAACTTCATTAAAACAAGTATTTTATATTGATTTGAAATTAAGAATATTTGACGACATTTCTATATTGGAGACAGGAAGACAAAAATTTAGTTTGCACTATTATAGATAGCACCATAAAATCAATCCATAATGAAATTTTCAAATTTTTAGGTCTATTGTATTTGATAACAATTCATTTTGTTCAAATTCTTTTTATAATTTAATTTGAATTTTTCACAAAAAATCTAAAACATATGACTTATAGAAGATATGTGATTCCATTTCCAAATATGGAAACTATTTTTTTTATTCATATATAGAGGCATAATGAAACATATAAAGGTAGAGGATTTTGAGGTTTGATTGCATTGTCACTTTGCCCTTTACTTTGAATTTCTTGTTCTTCACCAACCTAGTATAAAATTTTGATTTCAAACGAAAATGGATGGAAATTTTTTTGAAAATTTTGACAAAGTAGATTACAAAGTTACAATGTTTGAATTAGAAGATTTCTTTTGTTTTGCTTGATGTTGCCTTTGTCCTTTTTTAATTTCGTATGAGCAACATAATTCATGTTTAATTTGGACACCCAATTAAGGAAAAAATAATCATATAAAAAAAATCTTATCTATAGAAGCAATATCTGTGCACTCATTGTGACAAAACATTGCAAAAGATTCATTCTAAATTGACTTTGTTTGAACCTAATCTAACCAAACTCTTGATAGCCCATTTGACAAATAATAGTCCTTTGGTGGGTTTATTTCAAAGTATTAACAACTCTCACATACTCTAATTTTCCCTAACATCAAAATTAAGTCCAGAGTTTGAATAAGATAGATTTTTCACAAAATGTCCTTTAAAAATCACCAATCTAGATTTTTAAAGGGTTACACACTTCCAAACATTTTTCAACCAATTTTCCTAGATAGACAAGTTGAAATTTAGGATTGTTCTAAAATCATCCCTACCCCGTATTGTTGAGTGTAGATACACTGAAAAACTTCCAATAAGAGAGAAGCATTCCAAACCAACACTGTACCCAATTGCAATAATTTCAAGACATGGTTGTCGTTGTAGATCGTAAATCTAGGTAGACCATAGATAGCCTATCATTTTGGTCAACAGACAATAAGCTATCTCTGGACTACCTAAATTTACGTTCTAAAATGACCAACACATTAGAAATTATCACAACTAGGTACACTATTGGTTTTTGGTGCTTCGCCCTTACTCTATATCTCTGTTTTAGAAGATGCTTCCCACAATCCAAAATGTCATGAGCCTTTGCCCGGGATGTGATCCTCTGGTTCTGTGTACTTTTTCCTTTATCAATGGAATTTGTCCATATGTTTCAAGGAAAAAATAAAAAATAAAAATTCATGAGCCCCACTCCACAAAATTTCAATCTGCTGGCTGAGACAAGAAAGAAAAGAAAAAGAAGAGACATGTTGGGCCTGTTTATTGGATTCAGTTAGTTTCTGTTTTGCGGCTATGGGGACCTCCCCAACAAGCTTCCCAAATCTTCACTCCATTGCCGTCGTCTCCCGTTCCAGCTCTCGCAATGCCGCCGCTGATGTTTCCAGCAGGATGCTGCAATTGCGAAGACGAGAATTTCTTTGCGGATTGGTGGTAGCAGGAGGCTCCATTCCTGGAGCGTCTGCGGTGGCTATGGAGGACATGGGAGCTCCAGAAATGGGGTTGCGCGAGGGGCGTCTCCGGGGATGCGATGGTCGACCACCGTGTGTGTCAACGTCGGCGTTTCAAAGCCCCAGTCGATTCATGCCGCCATGGACTGTATGTGAGCTCATCTCCTCCCTAATGGACACTAATGTATGCGAATTTCACAATAATGTAGGCTAATTGTTTGCACTATTGTGCACTCAATTTCATTTTTTATATTGGCATGTTTAACATTCTTGTTTGGGGTCTCTTGATCCTTCCTACTATATGCTAGTTTCAATCTTTTCTGAGAACTCCCAATACCTTGTAAGGAAATACGTGAATCTATAAGAATGGACACTAGGAATTCTCAGGGACTGGGAAATTGTATGGTGGAAGTTTCAGCCTAATAAGGAGTTGTAGCGAAAGTTTGTAGATTAATTAGTTTTAAGGGAAGCCTGAGCACGAAAGATTAGACAATAGTTGTAAATGAAGTCCGAGACTGGAGCAGTTAGTACCGTTATAGCACACGTCAACCTCCTTTTTCTGAAATTGAAGTGAGCATGTTTTGTGTAGAGGTTGAGAAAGTGTGACGAAGGCCTGCCCTTGTGGGTGTGCAGTATCTTGGGACTCAAGAGGACGCGTACTTTGCTCTTAAAAGAGCCTTGCAGCGAATGGTGAGGTATTCTCGCAATCTTAGTCTTGAGTGATTCTTACTGATTTCTGCAAGTAAGCTTATGCAATTAATGTGATTCTCAGTGGAATGTTCGCTGGCTCTTCAAATTTGGTTGATTTTGGATTTCAAGTGCACAGGGAGCACAAGTGGTGAACGAGGACGGACGTCGCTACGTGCACGCTGTGCAGTCTTCGACAAACTCGAAAGAAGACGTTGATGACCTTGAGTTCCTGTTTAAGGTGAGTTTTCATCCACGACTCAGAAAAATCGACCCACACCTGCAGCATTTCCAGTTCTAAATTTGCATTAATATTACCTCCATGGAAGCCATTTCTGTAGAGGTAGAAATCGTGTGTAATACTTATAAGTATTTTCTACCTCCTTAGGGTATTACTTATGCTTTCATATGAATGCAGTGCCTATTAGTATGTTTTTAAGTAATAAACCAACATATAAAATCATAAACTCTTCACGCACATGGATTCTAAGTCTATCAAGTTAATGGAATTGGGTAGCAATGCAAATGTTGGCAGGGGAAGTTGGTTTGTTACAGATCTGTGTCGCGAGTTTTTATTCCCGACCCGCCATTCTGTTGGTGGTCAGGCTGTATAAATGGTATGTTGTCAAGGTGCAATCTTCATGAAACTTCTTCTACCATTGAAGCCTATGATCTCCGGTGCTTGTATGTTTCATAATTAACTATTTTAAGTAAGTTAGTTTGGCACCTTGCCTAACTTGTGGAAATTTCTACTGTCATTGTGAATTTTGAAATCACACTTCGTAAGAAAAACATCATAATTTTGTGGTTAGAAAATGAATTAAACATGCAATAGTTTGAGTGTTCAAATTTTCACTCTATGGTACAATCTATGGTAATACTTTGGAGGGTAGCAAGGTATTCAATGTGTGATGTGTACTTGGGACAAATTATGCAGGGCCAAGGAACAGAGGACGATTGGAGAAACTCCGAGATGACCTTGGTTGGGTGCCCTTGGAAACTGATGAAGACAAACAGTGGGTGCCGCTTCTCTTACATTAGGAGGTTTCACAGCTCATTGGGCACATCATTTTTTATGGGTGATACAATAATCCTTACCATAAAAGCAACAAATCACAGCTCATGATTATTTTACTCAACTTTGCGTCCATTGAGATTTTTTTTGGAGCTCTAGTGAATTAGTCGCTTTGTTCTCACTGAAACTATTATAGGCTGCTTATTGGTTGTTTCTTGTCTTGGAGTCATACTATTCTTGCTGCTTTCTGGTTTAAGGTTCTGTAAAGTATGCCTCTTTGAAATCCCCCTCTTTGGTCTTTTTCTTAAGCTATTAGAGCTTCTACTTAACACACTAAGTAAGAGCTCCCATTCACTGTATATGTAATTTTGTCCATGCAAGAGCCAAAAGCTTAAATACACTATCAGATGTAGATGTACGTGAATCTTGGCCCTTCCCATCCCTTCCCATCATCTCATTGTTTTCCCCAACCTTTAAACGGCCCTTGGAAACCTTGAAGGAAGTGTTCCCAATTTGTAGCAATAAGACTTGAGGAAGGTTGGATTCTTGCACCTACAAAATCACACAAAAAAGCACCAAATAAAAACTACTATTGTGGCTCAGGACATTGTTGATTATCACAAGTAGCAATACAAAAGTTTACACAATTCTATGTAGATATACACCAATAGGGTAGAGTACAATTTTTTTTGAATTTATTCAATATGGAGAGACACTTCTTACTTGCAAAACTCTTGTATGCATGATTGCTTTCATGTAACTGCATAGTACACAATAAATTATGTTAGAATCGGTAGTATGCAATCCTTACATTCTCTAATGATATTTGTCTTTGATCAAATTCTTTAAGTCCCATGGATAGTCATTTTGAAATTTTGACAAAGCAAGGTTTAGATTACAAAAACCCCAAGTTCAAAGAAATCAATATCAAGAAATTGAAGTCTATAGTCTAGAAACAAGTTGAAGCAGTTCTCTCTCAAAAGATAAATGTAGAATGACATACTTTTGCCTCATGCCAACAAGAAATTGACAACTGAGGTTGAAACAATTCTCTCAAAAAATAAATGTAGAATGACATACTTTTGTGTCATGACAACAAAAGATTGACAACTGAGGTAACCTTCTCTGTCTCCAAAATGTGGCCTTGGGCCTTCTCTATTACCGTAATCCTAAAAACTTAACTTGCAATATCTTCTACAATCTTAATTGAGTATTGCTTGTAGTGTTCTACAACTTACAAAGGGATACCATGGACACTCTTCAAAAGTGAAGTTGGCTATGATCTTCCTTTTCAACCTCAAGCATCTACTAAAACAACTTCATTTTTTCAAAATTTTCTCTCTCATTCAAATGTCAAGATAAAACTATAAACACATGAGTAAGTGTCAAGATAAAAGAAAGGATTGGTGAATGACTTGAGTAAACCCTACAAAGGTGGAAAGAGAGACCTTATTAATGAATAAAACAAAGCCATTTGATATTTTCTTTCACTCAAATGTCAAAATAAAACTATAAACACATGAATAAGAGTCAAGATAAAAGAAAGGATTGGTGATTGATGTGAGTGAATCCTACAAAGGTAGAAAGAGAGACCCTATAAAGAATAATATATAGCCACTACTTTCCTAGCAACAATAGAAAACCCTCCTTGCAATAGGTGCTTTCATTCAAAAAATTAATGAAAAGAAACTACAAATATTTAAAGAAAAATCTTCAAAACCAATGAATCATTTATGAACATTGATGCTCATTAAGAATGATATCATCATTAAAGGGAGTTAGTGTACCACTACAATTGTAATCTTACAATCATTCTCTAGAATAAACTTCACTCTTTTGAAAAGATCCTACAAAATTTGATAGATCTAAAGCTATGCTCAACTAGAGGCTAGATCTTCAATTAAAAGGGTTAACAATAACTATAATATTTTTCAAAAAACATTTCAATCAAATCAAGTTTTTCCTTCACTTGTGTATACAAAAAATTCTTCAATAGAGTACTTTTCATTTTCTAAAATCACTCTTTAACCCTAAGAGAGTCAACATCCAATGGGTGCATTATGAAAGTTTTCAAAAGTTCATTATAGGAGATATAGGAAATGGATGAAGTACATCCAAATATTATGAAAAAGAAATTTTTGCCTATTCTTCAATGATGCAATTAGCATGGTCAAGTTCTAAATGAGTTCATGTAGAGATGGGGAAAGAAGAAAAACTTGCAAAAAATGATGTCTAGAACTCTAGATTCTTCCAATGCCATAATTTAATTTACCAAAAAAACTCAAAATCTACATCTGCTTCATCTACTCTACGTGCTTAAGTTGCTCCTTCAGTTGTGTTTACACAGAACATTCTTGCATAGAGCACACTCCATCCTCTTAAAGAACAATTATTGCAAATAAGCATTTTGGGTCCTAGAACTTTTGTCCATTCTTTCCTATTCATTTGATTTGTCCATCGTCTTCACTTTTTTGTTCATCATTCAAATAGCTCCATCTAAGTCTAAACATGACTCCCAAAGGACAGTCTTCCAAGTGGCTCAAGAATGTTGCGTGATTTCTGTTTCTCCGGTTTTCAAAACCAGTAATTGCGGCCATGCCCTAGTTACAGTAAGCTCCTACACTGTAAGGATATATCTTAAAGATATTCAAAGTTCGGTATGCTCAACAGCAATTAATTATTTCCTTAAGTCACTGAACTTGCAAAATATCAAAATTAAAATCCAACAACTATTGCAGACCCTTAACAACAATGCCTCAGGAAAGACCTCAGGTATACTGTAATTTTATTATGTTGCAACTCATGCAAGCACCGCAATATGTAACTATAAAAGGAAAGCAACATCAGCCTCAAGTTTCTATCATCTCAGACACAAAAGCGGTCGAGATCAGCCGACCTCCACTAAGGCTGTTGGATGCAGATTTCCTAAGAGGGCCACAAGCCCAGTGCACTGAGAGCCGTGCCTTTATTTTCTCACATATTGAACCATTCCAACAACACCTCATCTCATTGTAGTACAATTTTACAAGTACAGAACCTCCTGAAACCCTCCAGTGGAGAAAATCATACCACAGGTGACGGTGTGATGTCCCAGATGTCCTTAGCGTACTCACGAATGGTTCTGTCACTGCTGAATGTGAAGGAGCCTGCAGTGTTCATGATTGACATCCTTGTCCATTTCTGCAACAAAAGCGAAGGGTGTAATTTGTCAGTGAAACAATGATCAAGCAAATTTAACAGGTTCTTTTCAGTAAAATTAGACTGCTGCAAGAAATTTTAGACAACAATATAATAAGAATCGTCTGTATGATTCATCGGAGCTCCCTATAGTCAGAGTAATCGTCCAACAGCCTCATGGGAACCGGGGAGGCCTTTGTATGATCACTGCAACCATAGGAAGCCTTCTCATGAATCGTGGAGACAATTCTCTTAATGATGTTGTCAAAAAAATTCCTGAAACAAACTAATTAATTTCCTTAAAAACCCCGTTGTGACGGACAACGAGAATGAGATGTATGGGTATGGGTACCTCCTGATCTCTGTAAGCCTTGTCCACTTCATCTTGGCATTCAATGTAAGCTGGAAAGTCATGACCAACCAAGAAATAGTCTCCTTTTCCATAGCCAGTGTCGCCTTCCAAAGCACCCAGAAGCTCACTGTAGTCATAGTCGCCGAAAGCCCCGCTTTTGATGAAATTCTTCACCTCCACAAATCGTGGATCCGGCTTAAACTGATCACAAACCCAATCACAACTCACCATGAAATGGAGAGAAGGAACTCTGGTAGTCCATTTCATTGATTTTCGAGCATCTTGGACAGTGTAACATGCTTATGATGCAATCTGTAATCTTCGAGTAAGTTTGAAGAGAGAAGCTTACTAAACTAGCCTGCGTAAGATCGTTGATATTTACAAAACCTTACACCTCAATAGATTCACAAAAATATCAATGGTAGGTTGGAGTTAATCAAATAGAACATTTAATCACTATTAAGATAACGTTAAAAACTCATTTCAAGGTAATTACTGACTTCATGTTAACTTGATAGTTGCCAATGTGAGATCAAGTTAGTGACAGTGATAGTGACAGTAACATCACAACAATATTAACACCATCTTGTATTAAACTGACATTAACTTCACATGAGAAATAAGTCAATTAACTTAACATTTAGAATTTTATCAATTGAATGGAGGTCTTATGTGACGTACCTTGCCAACCGCCCGGTCTGCCCTCAATCCAGCAATTTCAGGTGCGTACGCTCCGAATAAGAAGAAATTGTCCTCGCCAACTTCCTCCCGGATCTCAACGTTAGCACCGTCCAAAGTGCCGATCAGAACACACCCATTCATTGAAAACTTCATGTTGCTTGTTCCACTCGCCTCCATTCCCGCAGTACTGAAGCCAAATCACAGAGAAACGGTCACACGCATGCAAATCACCACAATCTAGGCTCAAAACACAAAGACTCAAAATCAACGAGCAGCTAACCGCAAATAAAAACTTATAATATTCATACATCTCTTCCCGTGTCTTCCTCACAAATTGTAAAATTGAAAAGTCGAAAATCACACTTAACAATATTAGAATGACACTATTCCAAAAACCGTATGTCACAATCATACTAAAAAGGAAAAAATGGGCTCCAGCATGTATTATTACCTTTTAACACATGTCTCAGTCTAATTGGACACCATAATTTTCTACATCTTCAAACCAATGATTAGTCTCTCTTCTTTGGGTAGAGATAATAAATCTTCTTAAATATTACAATGCATGTAACTGAAACACCAGTAATCTGGGAGGTATTTCCGTAAAATGTTTATTATACCTGATGTGTTGCGAGAGTTCACTGGCAGGGATGAGGACCTCCGCTACGCTGACGTTGTAATCAGGAACCATGATGACCTTGAGCAAGTCGCCTATTTCAGGATCGTTGTTGATGGTTGCTGCCACGTCTGTGATGAGTTTCACAATTCGTTTGGCTTGCCAGTAGGTCGCAAACGCTTTCCCTCCGAACATGACCACACGTGGAACGTACTTTGCGGCCCGCTCCTTGGCAGTCATCTTCTTCATCTTCTGGTAACGGTAGATCACGCCCATAATGTTGAGCAATTGCCTCTTGTATTCATGGATACGCTTCACCTGTAGTTCAAGAAAAGACATAAGGTAGAGTATGCTAAAACCGTTGGGAATCTGATACCGTCTCCTCTTGACTGACCCCATTACCAACAACAAATATCTCTTCCAATACACTTGGTTGGCCTTCAGTTAGCAAAACGGTGTAAGCATGACTTGGATAAATGTCTGTGGTCACTGATCTTTGAATAAAAATGGGATTGTCTGTTGTCTCTTCAATAGCGTCCACTTTGAATAATTGCATAAGAAATCATCCAATATATTGATTGAGAAAAAGTTCATCCCAAGAGAGGTGGCTCTTGTACACAAACTGATCTTTCCAGTGAGCTCTATGGATTGATCTCTCAATGAAATCTCACTCCTACATATCGGACAAAATGCTTAAAATGACTTCAATAGTAGAGTTAATCGTAAAGTGAGCAAACGCGGGACCAGAAACCGGAGGTCTAGAAAAACACAGGACCAAACTCCCCGGAGCACCCAAACTCAGGTCTGATTGAGTTTGGTGCTGTGTTTGTTTTGTTCTATTCTTAGTTAAACCTCCCTCTGACACACGTTCACAAACACAGGACAACTTTGCGATTAACTCTAGTATCCTGTAACTTAGGTTACAAGTCGAAAAAAATGAAGGGAGACATTGAATTCCGCTTTTCCAACTTGGGCAAACACATTCTTAACTATAAAGGAAGTGCTTTCGAAGTACATTGGAGTTACACACCTGAATATCAAAGAGTGCATTTGGATTGATTGTGTACCCAGTCTTGGCCAGGATGTATGCAGCCAACTTTTCCTTTCTTGCCATCTTGGCTTGCACCCACTCCTTTTGCAGCGCTTTGTTGTCTGCAAACTGTTGCACCAAACAGACAAACTTAAAGATGCATGAAGATCACTTTCAATCACAGAAAAACAAACAAATAAGCGTGTCCTGATACTTGAGGAAGGAAGAAACGGCATACGTTGCGGAGGCCGGCTAATTGCTCGGTGTCAAGTACCCACTCCTCAGAGCCAAGCCACTTTGTAATGACTGCACTAAGTTCAGGGTTGCAGAATGACAACCACCGTCTTGGAGTCACTCCATTGGTCTTGTTCTGAAACTTTTCAGGCCAGAGCTGCAGAGCAAAAGCATCCCGAAATATAAGAACCCACACATATCACACTACACATACATTAGGGGGTTTCAAACCTTGATGATGACTTCACCACTGTTAGGATTATGTCTTCCTACACTTTAGACGTTGGAGAAATCAAGGGTTGTGATTGGTGGTTACCTTGATTATCTCTACTACCCTACCCCTTGAGCAAGCTACAACATAATCTACAAGTTCAATATGGTGACCAACCAATCTCCAACTTCACTTCGATTCTAGAACATTCGTATGACCCACAAGAAAAGTATATCAAACCTTCTGGAAAATTGTCGGTTCCTGATTGGATACTTCTTTGAGACCGCATTATATTTCACCAGACGACGATTACTATGCTAAGAAGGTTTGAACACCCCTATTGAGATAGAAACCCCAGTAGCATCCCAAGGCTGTTTTTCTAAGACCAAAGCGTCAGGGTTACAGAAATTTTGTGTAGAGAAAGAATTTATGCACGAAGTTCTTCCATGATGTACTAGAACTCTCCAATGGAACTTATTACATTTGTACACTTGTACTAAAACTCTCCGAGAGATAGGTAAACACATACCTTGTAGAAATCGTTGAAGACTTCGTCCTTCACAATTTCGCTATGAATGGCTGCAACTCCATTCACTGTGTGACCAGCAATGCAACACAAATTGGCCATTCGGACTGTGGGCGAAGGTTTCTCAGGTACAACTTCCTCTTCCTCCTCTTCCTCCTCTTCCTCCTCTTCCTCTTCCGTTACGTCCGCTTCCTTGTCGGCTGATTTGGCAGTTTTGCCATCACTAGCTGATTTGACAGTTTTGCCATCAGTAGCAGCTTTGAGGACTGCCTTGGGGGCCTTGGTCACCTTCTCCTTCACAGGCTTAGGTGGTATCAAGGATTGGATCGAAGCAGGAAGGTCCACATTCTCAAGGATCCTCATGCTTGCAATCTTCGCCTCCAATTCTTCCTTCTCTACCTTACTGGCAACGAAATTCATGAACTGCAACAGAAACGACCCCAATAATCAGGAATATTCTAACAAGACGACACTATGCATCATCACAATGACATTTTACTTTCTTCCCAACCGCACCTGGTCATCAATCGTCTCGATAATTTGAACGTGGCGTGGCAACAGCTTCTGGAACGCACCCAAAGGCCACTTCTCCAAAGCTTCGGGAAGAACTGTGTGGTTTGTGTATGCAACAGTCCTGGTAATAACAGCATCACAGAAACCACACAAAATCAATGCCACATTCAATGTGCCGCTCACCAAGGATTCATAGTTCAAAATAACCAATTCGATGATCATATTGTGAAATTTATAGAACATAGGTGGGGTCAAATTTTATATCAACAGAATCAGTGACGATGACTGCATGTGTTGGGTCAAAAATAGAATAAAATAGGATAAAAAATAGTCCCCATATGATTAACTCAAAAATGCAATATCATAAATCATGAGGCCCAATTTGACAATACAGAGAATTTGACAGAGCTTACGCTTGTGTAATTTTCCAAGCTTGATCCCAGGAAAGGCCTTCTTCATCGATGAGTATACGAAGCAACTCGGGGACACAGAGAGTGGGATGCGTGTCATTCATTTGAATGGCAACTTTGGAAGGAAAAGCGTCCCAGTTCACTACACCACCTGTCCTCTCTTTGAAGCGCGCAATGATATCTTGAATGGAGGCAGAGCAGAGCGTATACTGCTGCTTCAGCCGCAACAGCTTCCCTTCTTCAGTGGCATCGCCAGGATACAGAACATAGCAAATCTGCAACAGCAGCAAAAACCTCAGCAACGATGCCCAAGTTCAATGCCCGAGTTATTATAACCCAAAGAAGGACCAACATTTCATGACCAATTTGATTGATTATATTGTGGAAAACATAATCGCCATAAAGTCAAATAGTGTATCATCAGGATCAGTGAAGAACAATGCATGTGTTGGAATAAAATCGACCAAGGAAAGTTCTCATATGACCTACTAAAAAGTGCAAAGAACAGGATGCCCAAGGTAAAACCAGCAGAGAAAGCTGAACCCTCTAACATCCACGTTAACCCCTAATGAACAAAAGTCCACGTTTTCAAATGACAAATTTAATTAATCATGTAGGGAAAAATCAATAAATTCAGATAGATTCAGAATTGATATCAGTGAACACAATGCCCGATTTGGTTTTCTTGGTCCGTTAAAATGGCATCCTCACTCACGTGGGTTCCCCGTTGTGGCTAAAATAGGCTTGAAGTTGCTTAATGTAACTCACGCGAACACACACAGCAGTTAATGATTATGCAGCTGACGAGTGAAAAGCCACCCGACAGCAATACATTTGTTAGTGCGTTGGAATCCTCGTGAAAATGGGGAAATATCCACAGAAAATTAGTCGTTCTACGAATAGAAAACACATTCGAATCTAGAATGGATTCCCTGCCTTAGAAGTTAGGTGACACAGCAATGACTGCCGAGGCAAAGAGGAGGGCAAGGTACACATACTCTTTCAGCACTGGCTTGCGCTTGATCTGCCTGGCTGTAATCACCAGCATTGAAGGCCTCAAGGTCAAAGTCCTCGGCTGAGACTCGGGTGGACCACAACCGCAAACTGATGGTGTTCTTGGTGCGGAAACCGGGAATGGGCACGTCGTAAGCGACGGCTTGCACTGTCTCACCCCCCGCCCACTCCTTCTTGCCATCGTCAGAATCCAACACCTTGCCGAAAAACTTGACTGGGTAGGAGATATCGTTCCTGGGAATCTCCCAAGGGTAGCCCATCTGCAACAGTACCAAAGAAACACAAAACCTCAAACTCCAAGACTCTGGCTTCCTAATGCTCACATGACTACACCGAAATTCGTAGCAGTTCTGAGTGAAAAATTAGGTCACAAATTGCTTTTTACTACTTCTGTACTATTTTGTCTGTGTCCCGGAAGATAAGTTCTTTTGGGAGGTGATATTCAACGTCCTCACAAATAGGAGCTCACAGAGTTGTGAATAATAAAACGGGCCTCATAAGGACTGCAGTGGAATAGAAAACACGCCCTAAGAGGTATTCTAGAAAACCTAGCCATGTTACAATTTGCAGGGTTTACATTACAAACTGTCTAAAATGGTAAATGGCCTTACAATCGGCGGGGCTTCATGTAACTTGGTTTATAGAATACCTCTCAGGGGGGTTTCTACTGGTGCATGTTCATACATATTTCAACGAATGAGAACATAGTAGCAAAGTGATGAAGATCACAGGGGTGCCGTTTCTTTACCTCCAACCATTTCTCACATTGCTCCTCCTGACCATCCTTGGTGATGCGCTGTTGGAACAGACCATACTTGTAGCGCAACCCATACCCCCAAGCAGGATAATTGAGAGTGGCCAATGAGTCCAGGAAACAGGAAGCCAATCTTCCCAACCCACCATTGCCAAGCGCAGCATCCGGCTCCTGCACACATGATACGCCGTTGAAGGCAGCATACGTTGTCTACTGTCAATTCAATAGTGATCTACAACCTCCCACTTGAAAGGACTGCATAACAAATCACCACACATTGAGTCACAAAGCAATTGGATCACACTCGAGACATTCTGTCCCTTGTAGTACAAGAAGAGATCTCTCCAGTGAGCTCTACTGAGTGGTCACCCATGAAAGCACACTCCTACATATAGCTCAAAATAGTGTACAACTTCCATTTATCGCTTAAAAGTGAAGCAAAGAGTTTCCTCTACCTTAGTTTGGACCATGAAACCAAATTTCAAGAAACAGACAAACAAGCAGGAGTCCAAGTCCAGCACCTGCTCGGCAACGGCCTCAAGATCATGGCCCAGTTTATGAAGCGCTTCAGTATACGCATCCTTCAGCTCAAGGTTGCCCACAGCATTCAGTAAAGCTCTCCCCTGCAAATCCACCATAAAAAATGACCTGAAATGTCAAAACCCTAAATTCGATTGCATTCGACAATTGCAATGTCGAATGATCAACTGGAGATCGCAGTGAGAAAAGAAATCTACACGTGCCTGCAGAAACTCCATGGAGAGGTAATGGATGGTCTTGGCATTCTCCTTGGTGAAGTGCTGGAAGGTGTCGTTCCATCGCTGCACCAAAGTGTCGCGCAAGCTCTCCGCGGTGGCCACATACGCTTGCGGAAGCTCGAATTTGTAGGGTGAGAACGACGGGGTGAAGTCCGCGTGGTACTTGATGTTGCTGGCGATGGCGTTGGCGTCCGTCGACAGAGGGTTCGCCTGCGGCAAAACATCTGCCACATGGAGACCAAAACTCTCAGAATTCATTGATGGCCATGGCCACAGAAACTTCGACCTAATCAAACTTCGACCTAATCAATATTTGTAAGTTACCTGTTTCCGCTTTAGACTCTGCAACGGAGGTTTCGACTGATCTCGCTTGACAACTCCACTTCCTTTGGGGCGTCTGCTTGCTGCATCCTGCACTCAAGAACAAGGGAATGTGTTAGCTTACACGTTGATGACAATGTCAGTTTACCCAGCCAAACCATTTGGGAGACCAATCTAATGGAAGAAAGCTGGAGAAATGGCGGAGAGAATGGTGGAGAAGACGGTAGAAGCATCAGAGAAAATGGAGGAGAATCTATAGGAAATAAAACGATATCTTTTCGGTTCAGTAGGCTCCAATTTGCAAGAGTCTTCAGTTAGATGTTAGCTAGCTAGAAGGTTAGTCAATTAACCTCCTACGTGTCCACATTTGCAAGGCCACTAATGGGGAATTAGAGTTTCAGTACTCTAAATGTCGATTCATGGTTGATGTGGGAGGGTTATCATTTCAACTCTTTAGTATAGGCACAATTAGTTTACTCGTCCAAAATTGAGAACAGATCGTGGAAATGAACGAACTCCAGTGTCAGTTACATAGAGGGAATATGCAAATTGAAGCTACTTTGCCAGTGTGGGTACCCAAGAACTAATTTCACCATATGGTTAGTGCGGGCGAAGTCAACCCTAAACACACAGAAAGTCGAAGAAAACAAGCGTGGATCGCAATGCTCTAAGAATGGACAAGACTCATCGTCGGAAAACACGAACGGATTCGAAATTCACGCACCTAGAGCGGTCTGCAATCGCAGACTTCTTCCACTTCTGCAACAACGACACGGTCAGTTAATTCAATTCATCTTCGAAAATTGGCCAGCCAAACTAGTCGAGTACAGTACATAGTGCAATCCAATCTGTGAGTGCATTGTGTTCACTGAGATAGGTACTGACGCCGAATTTGCGGGGAATGAATTATCCCAGAAGTGCCCAAAGTTCGAGATTGACCAATTCATGCTAAGAAGACTGATGTAGGGCCCAATCTCGAAATAGACTACTCTACTGTACCACACAAAGTATAATTTAAGGCGAAAGCACCACACAAGTTTCTCATGCGCCATCACCCAATATAATACAGAGTACTACGACTTCCTAGAGGCGCAGATTCCCAGAAAGTAATTGACCGAAAAAACAATTTGAAAACCGCAAAACCCGCACCTCCTGATCCTTCACAACAACAGTGCAACAACACAATGCGACCCCCCACGACCTCAAAAACTCCGCCGGATTTGTAAAACCCAACCTGGGCTACCAACAATCCGAGCTAGCACACAGAACAGCGTAATTAACAAGAAAATCAGAGAAGATGCATGGCCAAAGTTGCGATGTTTTTGAACTTCTCCTCAGTCGACCCCTCCTGCGATCCACAAATTCTCACAAATTGCGACACCCCAATTGGCAAGACCCAGGACCCCCAAACCCAAAACTTACGAGAGCAAAGGCCCGGCGCTCAACAATGTGGACTTGGGCAATGAAGCCGCCGCAGCGCCACGCGAGCAAGAGGTTCCTGAAGCTTGGCTTGCGGAGAGATTCCTAGCCACCGTCAGCGACGCCATCGCTCCTCTTCACCCCTACAACTCTCACCAAAACAGAACTGGCGATGGCGTTCAGCACCACGAGACAGACAGACAGACTAGCAAGCGTTCTATTAAGATAAGAATGCACTTGTTTCACGGATTCAATCCTCCGATGATGCCAGTTTGAGCGACGTTTTGGAACATTACTTCCGCAGCTGGAATCATTCTGGGCCTGCTGACTGGCATTATAGGTAGCCGGGATCTTGATTTGCAGGAATTCTAGACCAGAGACGACGACGATGTCGAGTCAGATGAGATGTTAGGGAGATAAAATATCATCGCGAAGCGGATGAGATCACAGTCAAACTGAAGTGCAGCGTCGGATGGTAGCAAACTGAAGGCTGGGATTCGAGTGTGATATGCACAAAGAAAGGAGCATATTCCGGAACTTGTGGGGATTGTTTTGTTTGGGGGAACTATGTGTTTGAGAGGCGATCTGCATGGGCGGAAGGTACATAACATTGTATAACCAGGCAATGGCCCTCCCCATGCTGAGAAGGTATTATGCTACATGTTTGGGTGGGACATAATCAATTAATTCAAGGATTGGGGGTGGCAAAAGTGACCCTTGCTTCATTGGTAAATAATGTTATGTAGGTAAGGTAAATGAGCCCATTGTGGACACAAACCAGAGCGAGCTCATTGTGGTCAAAATTATAATAGTGGTGTACATTCTAGTTTTGAAATGTACACCTCTAATATAATTCTGCTCGCAATGGGCTTGCTTCCATTTGGCCCACAATGGGTTCACTTACTCTACACAAAATAGTGAAATTAGGTTGCCTTAACAATTAGGTTGCCTTACCCTAAAAAAGTTACTCTCTAAGTCTTCAAAGTCAATAAATATTCATATAGATACTTCCATTTGTACACATGGAGCTCGAGGTTCATGAGTCCAAATTACAACAATACCTAAATTAAAAGTAGTGTATTCTTGCACAATAAGAGAAAATATTTATTTAGTGTCAAATGTCGAGAAATTAGTATGGGGCAACCTAATTTCACTATTTTGTGTAGGTGCAAACACAAAGCTTAGAGAGAGATGACCTCAATCTCTTTTTGAGAATGACAAATATTAAAATTTTGGTCATGTTGTGTCCCACAAAGTACTCCTACAGGTAAAATGAGTGATATTAAGACTATATAACTCTAATAGGAAGGAGACTTTGAAATATCCAGTAATATAAAATGGTTGTGAGAGCAAATAGGGATTAGTAAATGAGAATAAGTTGGGGCAACTTAATGTATGGCAAGTTGTGTTGCAATTGTACATTAATATTGATTTTATAATGTGTAGTGGATGTCCTAGTATAAAACTAAACCTTTGTCGAATGTCACTGCCAGTGGTATAGAATTTAGCAATGCAGCGGTTCTTAGTTAGTTTATATTGTATTGCAATGTTATTGATGTTGTTTAACCCCTAAGCACCCACCACTCAAATCTTGAAATAGGGGCTAACCGCACCAACTAACAGAGAAACTGCCATGAAAACTTCAAAAATGACATCAAAGGAAGGTGGCCATTGAAATTTAAGGAAGGTTATGATTAGGTGTTTGGGGCCAAATTTCAATAAGTTTCATTGTACGGGTTTGGAGTTTATAATGGTCAAACAATTGTTGACTAGGGTCATTGCAAGAAAGACCGGTCTTGTTTACTAGTCACGGAGCGAGTGACTCTCTTGTCATCCGCTATGACTTTTGAAACAAAAGTCCAATGAACATGAAATTTTTATTGGAGATACCTACCTTGATGGTAATTAGATCCCTTATTTTTAGAAATTAAAAAAATTCATTTTATATTTAAGAATCATTTTTGTTAATTTGTCACAATGTAAGGTTTAGGGATTTTCACTACGTTAGGAGTCCCCAAATTTAATGATCTGGAGCTGAAATTTTTATGGTCTATTTGCATAGTAGAAAAGAATACTCCTACCAAAATAAATCTAAAATATATTATTTTGTGTCTTCCTCATGAGTGCAAACAGCACTTCCATTGCGCGCAATTTCTAAACAACGAAGATGGTTCTAAGATCAATATTTTGGTGAAATCTCATCACTATGAACTATTTTCAAATGGCCAATTTTTAGTTTTTTTAATTGCTTATTCTATTTTTTACAAATTAAAATGTGAAATTATCGTACAAGTAACCATTTTCTTGAGATTTTACACTTTTCTAGCTCTCCTACATAGAGATTTTTTCTATGCTTTTCCTTCCTAGGGTACCTTCTTCTTAAAGGTGTATACATTAAACATATTTTTTACATTTAAAAAAAAATTGATTTTCTAATTATAAAACCTTCCTGAAAGAAAAAATGAGTATTGTGGAAAATGCTACACTTTTTGAACGGTCTTTCTTGCAATAATCCACTATGAACTAGCGCCCCAAATTTAGGTGGGTCCAACATTGAAAAAAATTGCCAAATATTATGCAGAAAGAGTCTTCATCTGAAATTTCCAGGGCAAGCAGTAGGGCCTACTTGTATATATCGGCCAACCAAATTTCAGAATTTTTTGACACCGCGTAGGGGGTTCTTAGCTAGGCAACCTTCAATGTGCGGGCCAAACACCAAATAGTGTAGACTGACCAGGAATAGTGTACGTCCTAACTTGACACGATGGATGCGCGCCTGTTAGTAAAGGATTGTATTCAGTGCCACCTAAGAACTCCCGTGAAAAATCAACAACCGCCAATGCCAGCTGAATGTACGTTTCCAACAAAGATAATGTCCTAGCGCAACAAGAGAAGAAAAAAGGTAGGGGTGCCAAAATTTCAATCATTGTTTGCTTGGGGGAGTGGTGTCACCCTAACTAATTCGTAACACCAACAACTGTCCAAGTTCGTGGTTCCAGACAACAGAAAAATTTACAAACAACCATGTAATGCCGCACTTTCAATGCAATCAGAAAGGGAGACTCAAACAACATTTGGTCATTGCAAAAAAAAAGGGCGTCTACAGTGCCTTTGACTGCCAAGCTAGAGATGGAACGCAAATGAAAACAATGGCTGTCCCTAACCGCATACAAGAGCATCAATTGCCACTTTACCATTGAAGAGAAAATAAAGACTTGATAGGTGGTACTATAGATTTCCTACAACAACTACCGCTAATGAACAAGAAATTGAAACCCATTGTCTGGACTGTGGTAGGGTGATTGCAAGAAACACTTAGTACTATTTTTGTCACACATAGCCGGCTGATTTGTTTTTTGAGCATAACTTCTTCGTTTTGGATCCAAATGACTCAAGATTTGTAATGGAAGTACTCATAACCATTATACACTTTGTCTAATTTTTTGGTAATTTTAAAAAATATTTTACTATTTAAAAATAGCCCCCAATTTTATGTCACACTTGCCAGTTTGGGGGGTTTTAGTACTATTTAGTACCCAAAAAAACGAATTTGGAGCTGAAATTTGGAGGAAATGGTCTTCTAGTAGATTTATAGCTTTTCAAAGAAGGAATTCAAAAATAGTTATTTTTGTATTGTGTGGAAGTCCACAAAGTGAGCTTCTTTTTGCTTGCATTTTAGAACATGTAAAATATTATTTTGGTTAATTTTTTGGTTGATGACCATCTCCATAAAGTTCTTACAAATGGAAAATTTTTATTTTTTTTAATTTTTATTTTTTCCCTATTTTTAACTAATTAAAGCATCAAGTGTCTATTTTCTTGAAATTTAGCACTTCTCTATTCTCCCACTTAAAGAATTTTTTTATGCTTTTCCTTTGATGGTTATCTTCATCTTAAAGGTATATACATTGTCCATATTTTTTATATTTTTTAAAATTTATTTTTCTAATTTTAAAGTACTCTAGAAAAAACCACAAGTTTTCTTGAAAACGCAACAAATAGTACAGGTGTTTCTTGCAATCACCCGGTATTGAAGCCTACCGGCCTACCTCTATGGCGTTGAAAATCATAACCTACTCAAATGAAAAAATACAAAACAAAGAAGGAACCTCACAGGCGCCCTATCCTCCTTTCTTGAAACTCAATCAATCCACAAATTGTCGCGATGGTATCCAACCACCGAAGCGCCCCATGCAATGACTAATAATTGCCATTGTTATAGCACTCCAACGTCCTCAACTATCGCAATTTGCTAATCTGCAATTCAGACAGGGCGAGTCACTCAAAGGGCCCACTTCCTCTTTATATGCACCTTGAAGAAACAATGGTCAATCCACGCACAGGTGGGCACCGGCGCAAGTGGTGCAACGGAAACAAATCTTTTCCTTGTACATGATGCATCGATGCTACAGGTAGGGATGCTTGCTGTTGTAATAGATAGCTATTAGGTGACGTAGATAACTCCACTCTATAAGTG
Source organism: Pseudisothecium myosuroides (assembly GCA_951799445.1). Lineage (NCBI taxonomy): Eukaryota > Viridiplantae > Streptophyta > Bryopsida > Hypnales > Lembophyllaceae > Pseudisothecium > Pseudisothecium myosuroides. The sequence continues at coordinate 3,479,386 of OX637288.1, read as the reverse complement.
GATTGAGGGTTGATCTAATCATGGCCCTTGGAATCAAACTTTGTGCAACATCCATGCATGTGAAACGTCAATTGTTGCCTGTATACCTTTTCACGTCGAGTGAGCTTGTCCATGCATTGTTGAGTCAACTGTCTACAACAAAAAAACAAGTGTTTGTGCCACCATTTGTGGGAATGGAACTGCACGCTACAATTGGTCTACGTCTGGTCCACAATGTCAACGCCATGCATATTTGTTTGGTACTCTACCTAGTGCAGTGTGGAAGAGATGGATTCACGAACATCGTTCTCCTGTCACATAGAGTGTGCCCTTTCTCCCACATGATCCGTTGATGTCAAAAGCAAATACACTGGTTTGGAGTCATATCAACATGTCACAGCCAAATGGTGCCGCACGTGCATCCTCTACATCTACATGCCATGGAGATGCTTACCCTTCTTGTACCCTAGAAGAAATGTTGGCAATCCGACGCGGTTCTCCTTCAAGGTACCCATCGCCTATATCCCACGCCAGTACAAGTCCTCAAATAGGTTTGGTGTTGTGAAGAAGTCTTTGCAAACGACTGTCTAGCCCACATCGTCCAAGCCTATTGTAAACTCCTAGATCACACGCTCACTTTGCTTTACATTTGGCACACCTAATGCTCCAACATATGGTATGAGATTGTAGAATCAATGTTGCTCTAGTGACATAACCAAATACCATGAATCAATAATAAGGTTCTTAGTGTTTTATTTAAGTGTGGTCCAAAAATTCACAATTTTTCCAATAGGAGGAAGAATTCAACATCTCACATATACAAAGGTGAATGGTACGAAGGACAAGGGAAAAAAAACATAGTAGTTTAGGATCTACCTAACTATGTCATAGTCATTATACATTCTATTGTCTATAGCATGCCACATATCGAAAATGAGGATGCTAAAGACACTAAGGATGCTAAGGTAGTGCCCACTTACTTGACCCCAAAACAAACTAGCAACATTCTCAATAACTAAATAAAGGTCATTGCATAAAACACTTGTACTATTATTTGTCACAAAATGCATGCTGATTAATTTTTTGGCTATAACTTTTGTTACCTAGCTCCAAATGATTTAAAATTTGTAGGAAAGGTATAAATGACTATTATACACCTTGTAGAATCTTTTGGAATTAAAAAAAATACTATTAAAAAATAGCCCTATATAATATGTCACACTTGTCAATTTAGAGATTTTGGGTACTCTTTTAGTATCCAAAAAAATGAATTTTGATTTAAAATTTGGAAGAGATGGTCTTTTAATAGACTTATAGCTATCATCCAAAGGAATTTTAAAAATAATTAATTGTATGTTGTGTGGAAGTCCACAAAGTGAACTTCTTTCTACTTGCATTTTGAAACACATAAAACATTATTTTGGTGTTTTTTTTGGTGAATGACCATCTAAATAGAGTTTTTACAAATGGACAATTTTTATTTAATTTATTTAATTTTATTTCCTATTTTTCACTAATTAAAACATCAATATATCTATTTTCTTGAGATTTGGCACTTTTCTAGTTTTCCTACTTAGAGAATTTTTCCATGCATTTCCTTTGGTGGTTACCTTCATCTTAAAAGTGTAAACATTAGTCATATTTTCTAAAAAATTTAGAAATTATTTTTCTATTTTTAAAGTACTCCAAAAAAATCATGAATATTATTCAAATTGCAACAAAATTGACAGCTGTTTTGTGCAATCACCATAAAATGATTCCTAATTTTTTTTTAATAACTGTATATTGTTCCATCTTAAAGCATACCCTGTTTTCATTTTAATAACTATCTCATACTACACCATCTATATTACTTCTAATCATTTTCAAATTTTTACCTCCAAAGAATAAAATGCACCTTATATTCCCCCTGTTACTTTTAAGACCACTGCACAATATCCCTCCTTAGGTACATGAGCATGGTGGTATTGTATAGTTAGGTGTACAACCTTCAAAAATGCCAATGTTCGTGAGGATGAGGCATGTAGAGTTGCCATATGGGAGACAAAAAGTTTTTTTATTTTTTATATTGCTTTATTATATCTTTGAATACATATTATTTTGATGTGGTTCTTGTGCATCACAGTAGTACATATATTCATATATATGGGCAATTTCATTAAAATGGCGGTATTCCAAGTAACACTTTTATGGTGTGTCATTTTCACCATCTAGAACAGGTATAGATTTAGGGTATAGTATGCTCACTTGATAACATGCGGTAAAAATTTCAGAAATTTTCACTGTGTGGAATGCAAGATAGAAGCGTTCAAATTCCCTAAAATCATTTTTTGGCCCTGCAAAAAACAGGGCAGCTACACTTTACAAGCTCACTTTTCTAAGAAAAAATGTCCAAAATGGTGTGCTTCTTTGGATTCTTTTTCCTAGACAAGTTGGCTACGTGCTTAAAATTTTCAGATCATTTGGAATTTTACAACATATAGAAAAATATAGTAAGTAGGAAAAAATAGATAATGATTCAAAATACTAAATTGTTAAGAATTTAATGATGGAATTGAAAAATGTCAATCCCAATGGTTGTAATGTTGTAATAAATAATTTACATTCCAAGATTTTATTTTATTTTTTAAATATTGAAAATTGAGTTAAAATAAAGGACTTCAAAGTTTATTTTAGAGTGGAAAATCCATAATAACCCACAAACTAAAACTCCTCATAACTTTTGACTCATTGATTAAAATGAAATGATTCAAAGCTTTCTAAGTTCATACAACTTTAGAATACCAAGTTCAAATTTTTATTTTTAAAAAAAGCAATTTTTTCAGATTTGCCCGAACTGCTTAGTTACAAAAAAAGTAACATATTTGGTCATAACTCTTGACTTATATTTCCAAGTGTCATGAAATTTAATACATATGAAAGATATTCCTTATCCCCACCTTCTATTAAAATTTTAGCTAGCCTAAAATATGCAAATCTCTAGTCACACGTACCTGCCCAAAGTTTCTATGTTGCCTCAAAACACATGTTGGTCCTTTAGGGGTTAAGTTGCAAAACAAAAGTATTATGAAAGTGTATTGGATTGGCCAAAATAAGTGTTTCCATGCAAAGCCCATTTATCAACTATATCTAAATTTGAGAATGTGTTTGATCTATGCATCTATAATTTGTGAACTTATCCAAAATTTATTTGAGTGTTGATAATCAACGTTAGGATTTTAGTCGCATTTGTAAATGTTAGGAGCAAGATGGGTCCTTGCAAGGAATAGTGTTTGTTTTTGTTCCTTTTTGGCTATTTTCAACATTTTTGAGGGGAGCATTATAAAATTAGAAAAACATTTTTTTTTAAATATTTAAAATACAGTCAGTATATACACCTCTAAAAAGAAGGTACCTTTTGACAAAAATGCACAAAAAATTCTCTAAGTAGGAAAACCAAAAAAGTGTAGAATCGCAAGGAAATAGATATTGTATTTTAGCATTTTAATTTGTAAAAAATAGATTTTTTTTTTAAGAAATTAAAAATTTTCCATTTGAGAAGACTTCTTGGTGAAGCCATTTCACCAAAAGAATGACCCTTAAACCATCTTCAATGTTCAAAATTACACATGCAAAGGAGCCCTATTTGCATAAATGTAGAAGACATAAAAAAAAAAATTTTGAATTTTCCTTGACAGAAACATGACTTCCTACTAGAAAAATAGACCATAGGAATTTTAGCTTTAGATAATTAAATTTGGAAACTCCATGGTACTCAAAATCCCTACACAAAATAGTGAAATTAGGTTGCCCCATACTAATTTCTTGACATTTGACACTAAATAAATATTTTCTCTTATTGTGCAAGAATACACTACTTTTAAATTAGGTATTGTTGTAATTCAAACTCATGAACCTCCATGTGTACAAATGAAAGTATCTATAAGAATATTTATTGACTTTGAAGACTTATAGAGTAACTTTCTTAGAGTAAGGCAACCTAATTGTTAAGGCAACCTAATTTCACTATTTTGTGTAAAACTCAAAAGGTAACATGTTAATTCAATTAATTTTTAAATATCAAATGATTTTTTTAAATTTTTGAAAAATATGAGATATGATAACAGTCAAGACAATCATCTCCAATAAATTTTTTAAGTTCATGCAAGTCATGCTTCAAAGTTATCACAAAAATACACTTTGGCACTCCCCTTGTGACAAATAACCAATACCACTCTTTCTTGCAACGACCCAAATGCTAAGTTGATATTATCATTGTCGACTTTGGTTTGGGTAAGATTTTAGAAATCTTACAAGGCCTTTGCATGGTTCCCCTTGGATGCAAACCAATTGGCTTTATGTAACTAGAATGGTGCTAGGTAGGCTTCATAGTTCATAGTCTTCTGAAAGAAGACAATTTTCTTTTTGATCTTGTGCGACTATTAGCAAATTTGCAACTTCATTGCCTTTTATATTTGCGTGCACTTGTATTTTTGCATTGTTATTGGATGTGTTCAAGTTTCTAGCATGGTTACTATGGAGGAGAGCATAACCTTGTTCAAGTGATTGTTTTATGACATTGGGTGCTTTATGTAGTTAAGAATGAGGCATATAGAGTTGAGATTATGAAAATTTGAGCCAATTCATTACTACATTTAGTAATGAGAATTTGATTTAGTTTGTGTATTGCTGATAATTCTACTATAAGGATGTTTTGTAGTCCTAGGAGACTAATAGCTAGTTCAACTTTACATGTTAAATTGTAGATGTTGTGTCTGGAGATTTAGCAATCCATTTGCCTAATCCAATTGGTTGTTCTTATGGTGGTATGAATAAACCACTTGTATGATAGTAGCATGAAGGGAGAAATTTAATGGGTGTTTATTATCATATTTGAAATATAGCAAGTGCTATGTGAGATGATGGTGGAGGTGAGGATTTTTGGCAATTATTTAATAAGATGTGAGGTGAAATTTGGGGTACTCACTATGGAGAAGTGGTGGGCGCCATCAAATTGTCGACAAAAGAGATCCTATTAGCCCAGGAGGAATATTAGAACATCATTGTGGGAATTTTTTTCTATAGGTGCTACTATAGATGTTTGGGGTGCCCTTAATAGGTGCAAGAACATAGAAATGGTTAGAAAATGCATGATGAGTGTCATCCTGGCAACGAGGCCTAGTAATTCTACAATTGAAAATAAAGATATCAGACAATCACTAGTCCATCACTTCTGGATTATTATAAGTAATTAATTGGCAACCATTCACTAGTGACGATGTAGAGGTAGTTGGAACATGCATTATAGTCAAAACCACATCTGAACAGTCATTGAGCCAAAATGGCCGTTTCTGTAGTAGATCATGTAGTGAAGGGAGTCACTGCCCAACCTTTCTAATTTGCAATGGTAATGCAGTGAAGGCTAATTCTTTGTACTAAAGTTTTATATCTTGTGCTTGCAGTCAGTTTGTGCAAGATCAGGAATCCTAATTTCAAGTCCTACCCATGTAGGTAGAGATAGGCACCTCTAAATCGCAAAACTTGGTTAACAAGCCGATTGCCAGTGACCATTGAATCATGTCGTAGTCGCCTTCGAGTGACCCACGCTTGCAACCTCTGAGTGCACGATACTTGGATTTGACTAAGGTGCAATTGTTTAAGTGGTCGTAGTCGTAGCCCAGCATGGCGGCAATTACTACCGTCCACATCATCATAAAGCCGTGCAGGGCAGTATTGCAAAACTTCTATGAAATGCATTTAGGTAGCTTTGGAACTATTGGAAGTCAATTTTCTAGTCGTGATGTAGTAAGCAAAGTCACAATGTATGACGGGGGGTATTCAAGAATGACTGAGGCTGACACATTGGATTCCCCTCTTTCCCCACCAAAACCCTGACGACGTTACTTACAAAAAGTTGTAGATGATTGTTGGAGTTTGTCAAGACTTCATCCCCAAGTCGCACAATGACTCGGACATTGTAGAGTGACAAGAGGTGGTGCAATTATGGAAGCAACAGTCATTCTTAAGTCAAACCGGGTAGTCACAAATGTGCCCAATTTCTTGTAGTGCAAACACCTTTGAAATTGATTAAGCAAATATAATACAAGCTACAAACATATATTCACATTTGCATCTGTGCTTTGTGGCAAAGAATTCTATCATGATTGATTATGTGCATTCAAGTTTTTAGAAATAAGAGGACCCTAAAAATGGAAAACATCAAAAGATTCACCCTTGAGTTCTATATTGCCGAGTTTGCTAACAATCAATTACCTGCATCTAATCATGCAAGTCCCAAAAAAAATCCATTTGCTAATCATAAAATTCCTTGATAAGCTTCAATTGTTGTTTTAATTCTTGTAAAAAAACGCTTGAATTAATATTCAAGAATTTGCCAGTCATTTGTTAGGCAATCACTTGATCAGAAGATGGATTGCCAGTGAAACTTGAAGCTACATAGGACCATGCATACTCGGAATTTATTGTGGATTAGCATCGCCCTCCTTCTGACGTTGAGGCACTCATGACATTTGGCAAGAATGGCGATAACGCTCTTTTGTAGTGCATGCGCCTTAGTGATGGAGACTGTAAAACACCGCAAGTATAGTTTCAAAATCTCTTCAAATGTTCATTTCTTCAAGATAGGAAAACTATGTGAAAGTAGTGCTTTAGGCCAAAGTTTTAGGAAGTCACATAGCAACTTTTCAGCTAACACCGTGCTTTAGCCTTTGCCAACAGAACCTCCACGTAGGTTTGGGAGTTAATAAATGCGGTTGGTGTGAATGAATGCTCTTTTTTTGCTAGTTACCACCACTCCTTCATCTAGCCTAAGGCTAGGTGAGAACGAGCATGAATCCAATTAGTTGTTCTTATAGTACGTGGTATGAATGAACCATCTGTATGATAGTAGCATGAAGGGAGAAATTAAATGGGAATTATTAAAAATATAATGGCATATTTGGAATATAGCAAGTGCTATCTGTGATAAATGGTGGAGGTGAGGATGTTGTGCATGATATAAATGGCTTTGGTATTTATAGTTACAATATTGAAGAACAGTAAAAATGTGCTAGAAATGTAGAATTTCTGATTGGATCATGTGATTGGTGGTGGACACGTAGTATAAAAAAAGCATGCGTTTCTTTGTAGGATTTGTTTATGGCATGGGGCAATTTTATCTATTTTTCATAGGTTAATACAAAGTTTACTATTACTGTAGTTAGGAATCTAAATTTGCCCCACTATAAATCATTGTTCAAAATGACTCATGACAATTCATAATTCATAATCTTATTAGAAAAAAGCAAAAGTGACTTTACAATAACTACATCAAATTGAGTCCTAATAAGCAATTGAGTATTGTTTCTAATACTAAAGTGCCTAAGGACTTGCTTTGTTGGGGGAAAAAATATTATAGAATTTATTTTTATTCATTTTATGATAACCATTTAAATAAACCATAAGTGTTCAAAACATTAAAAATAGATATATTTTAAAGTGACCGTACTAGGCTCTTATGAATAGAAGCAGTACAATTTAGGCACAAGTTTGTAGGGGTTTGTGTTAGAAAGGGATCACAATTAGGTGGAGTTACCTTATAGTTATTGACATTCTCAAAATTTGTACAAATAAAACAACATTTATTTAGGAATACTATTGCATAGATGAAATAATTTCATTTTTTTTTATAGGTGAAATAGTAGCACCTATAGAAACTGCATGTAAATTTTTTCTAACAAGCATTTAAATTTAGTTTCAATTATGGGCAATTTCGTTAAAATGGCGGAATTCCAAGTGCCACTTTGATAGTGTGCCATTTTCACCATCTAGGACTGGTATAGATTTCAGAACGGCTGTTCTAAACCATCTAGGACCGGTATAGATTTCAGAACGACCGTTCTGAACTGTTTTCATGCCATTTTAAAAAAATATCGCCATTTTAACGAAATTGCCCATAATTGTTAAACTTGAAAAGACAAAGACAAAAATGTTTTGATCACTAGATGATGAAGTGCATTTGTTGTTTTTATAGGAATACTAAAAGTCATTGATAGCATATTTTAAGTTCTCTATTGAAGTACAATTTTTAAGTTGTCTAAGTGTGTGTTAGGTCTTGTGGAGTCAAAAAAGATTTTGGAATCTCTAAGTATATATTTTTGGACATTCTATAAATTGACGATGAAATTTCAAAGTATTGAAAACTAATTCATCTAAAATCTACCTTAGGAGAGAGAGATATAACTCCAACCACTCTAAATAACTAGGGTGCATGAAGAATCTATTTGTATAGAGGTGATTGCAAGAAACATTAGTCCTTGTTATATCTTACATAGTGTGATGGACTTGTCATCCGCTATAATTTTTAAAGCATGACCCTCATGAACTTGAATTTTTTTGATTGGAGATGAATTTTTATTGTAATTATATCCTTTATTTTTTAGAAATTAAATAAAATAATTATATATTTGCTAATTTATTTTGCTAATTTATCACACTTTCAAGTTTAAGATTTTTGAGTACTATGGAGTATCCAAAATTAATGATCTATAGCTGGAATTTCTCTAGTCTATTTCCATAGTAGGTGGACATGTTTCTATCAAGGAAAATCTAAAAATAGATTATTATATGTCTTCCATGTTTGTACAAATAGGATTCCTTGGTGTGCGCACCTCTGAACATTGAAGATGGTTTTCAGCTCATTCTTTTGGTGAAATTTGATCACCATCAAGTGCTTTCAAATTTGCAATTTTTTAGTTTTTTTTCCTCACTATCAATGTTATATTTATTATAAATTAAAAACTCAACATACCCCATTTTTGTGAAAAAATGACATATAGTATTGGTGTAGTTACAAACTAAGATTGTGTAATATTCATGAACGACACTTGTGGATAGTACAATAGATCTACAATATTATCAATGGCCTAAAATCAACCAACAAGCTTTCCTTCTAGTACTCAGCACTAAAAACCTAGTTTGGGGCAAAATGCTACAAAAACAACTAGTCTTTCTTACAATCACCCTTGGAGAATGCTAGCATGTAAACATAAAATCTATAAGCCCAAGAGCCTAGGAGTCTATATTATATATAATTTTTATAATTATAGGTGTCTAAGTTATAGGTACCTATATTATAGACACTTTCTATGTCATAATGTACCTATCTTATAGGTACATTTGTTATAAACACCTTCAAATGGATGTAGTTATATACCTACAATTAGATTGAAGGCTCATAGGCTCCCATCTTTGCGCTCATGTGCTAGCATCATTAAATCACCTTTAGGGGTCCACACTAGGCTTTAAAAAACTTCTCAAAGTGAAAAATCTATCATATTTCTTATGAATAGAAGCAATATATTTTAAATAAGAATTTACAATTGAAGGGTCCATTTTAGAAATGGATTGCTAGTAAATACTCCATCTATTTCAAAATAAATTTGTGGTTTCCTAAAAAAGGCTAAATTAATGCATAAAGTGTTCTTATTTGGACATGAATGCTTATTTAGTAATTGCAACTTTTAATCAATCCCACCAGACGTGAAAGTTTCAAAATCAAAAGTCAAGCGGACCATGTTGAAAATAGGCAAAAGAATTGTCAATTTTCTTCAATTTTGCTACCAACTCTAATGCAATGAACTTCAATTAGCTCTCGTGCATTCAACTTTGGGCAACTCCTATGATTCAACTTTAATAAGCTCCAATGATCCAACTTCGATTAATTCTGATTAGCTCCAGTGATTCAACTTCATTGTCTTTTGGAGCAATAGGTTGCTACTGGAATGCTAGTGGAGTTCATTCTTTTTGTTTTGTTTGGCAAGGGAGCCCCAATTGTAGTGTTTGCGGGTCTGGAAAATCCCCGTTCTGTCAATGAATAGGTTTTAGCTGTGCTAAGGAGATGTTGCATTGATCGTTGATCATTTTTAATATAGTCTCGACCATTTTGGGGACATTTTGGTACTACTTTGGTAGCTTAATTTGGATATTGAAGGAATTTCACAAGTTTAGATTAATTCTTGCTCCAATGATTCAATTTTGAATTGCTAGTCACTATGTAGTACCCAGTTGACACCATGAAGCGCTTCTAATGTTTCATTTTTGTCTACAATTAAAACATCAAATTTAATTTGAAACCACCAATGTTTTGAAACCACTGATTCATTTTGAGACAAAGCAAATATAGATATTTCAAGTACACTGATTATGAAGTTAAGATTGCAAAGTCATGCAGTTATGTATAAATTGTGAACTATCATTAGTTACAAAAAAATACCAATTCTTGTATGTTTTGATCATGTGCCATGTACGTACATGATAAGATTATTGTAATCAATATACATGGATAGTTCACTTGAAATGTAAGTGTCAGTTTGTTTTGTTATATTCTGTAAATTGATTTGACAAATCACATGGAATTTGGAAGATGATTTGGATATTAACCCCTAAAGGACCGGCATAGAAATTTTGGGCAGGTCCGTGTGACTAGAAATTTCTATATTTTAAGCTGAAATTTTAATAGAAGGTGGGCGCAAGGAATATCTTTCATATGCACTAAATTTCAGGACATTTGGAAATAGGAGTCAAAAGTTATGGCCAAATATGTTACTTTTTTTTGTAACTGGGCAGTCCGGGCAGCAAGAAAAATTTGGCAAAAATTTGATTTTTAAAAAAATATTTTTTCTTGTAGATTATATTTTTGTCTATCTGGAAAGCTTTGATTCATTTCATTTGGATTTGTTATGAGAAAGTTATGGACATTCTTGTTTTTCGGGCAGTTAGAGCATCTTCTTGAAAAAAATAACTTGTAAGAATCATTTCTATATGCTATTTTTGCAATTTAAAAAAAATAAAAAATTCTCATGGTTTAGTTTACTTCCTAGAATAATCTCACCATTGGGATTAGTGTATTTTATTTCCATCTAAAATATATTAATGTTTTAGATTTTCCTTCTATCTCGTACCTACTTCTACTTAATAAATTTTTTAGGAATGATAATTAAGTTTTTTTGAATATTTTTTTTCCCCTAGATTCTCAACTCAATTCTCCACTATAAAGATTTGAAGCACAAAACTTTGTAGTGCCAAAATTTTAAGTGAAAAATGTTTAAAGTCAAAAAATGTAGTCCCGCAATGTGCTGAAATACTTGTTTTTTCCACTTTAAACGCAGATATCTTACAATCTGAGTAGTCAAAAATTATGAAATTTTTTCCACACATTTTCATACTAGTTAGGTATAAGATCCTATGGTTAGATGTGCAAAAAAAACATTTTTCAAATTTTTTTACTCCTTGCTATAGAAATGGCAGTTTTGAGTGTTTTTTGGCAGAAAAAAGGCCTTGGGCCTTTAGGGGTTAAGACAAAAGCTTAATTAAGTGCTAAATTTTTTTATCTTGATTTACAACTTTAAATCCTTAAAGAATAAGGGATACTCTAAATTTTCAAAAATGAAAAGATTATAAATCATCCCAATTTAGTAAAATATTTTCTCTACACTGCACTTTTTTCTTGCTTTCTATTGTATAAATTGTCTACAATTGTCATGTAGACAAGATTCCTATAAGAAATCAAGTCACAATAGCAAAAGATAAAAAGAATCTAGCATTAAAAATATATCAAAGAATGCATTCATATAATTTTTGCGTCCAACTCCTATAGCCTATTCATAAATTTCTTGTGCAATTGGGGTTTGGCTCTCTTATTGTGTCAAGTATTGTAATTGGCTTTCTTGTCATGTCTAGAATTTGGAATAAGTATTGCTAGTATAGAATGTGGAACCATAATGATCACTAATCCAAATGCAACTCGTATAATTCATAATTTTTTTCATTCTAAGTCCCTAGATAGTTAGATCGACTATAAAGAATGAATCTAAATTAATGAACATCCTTAACTAAATAGAACAACTTGGCATTATGTCTAATAATTTTCTTGAGATGGGTACATCATTCCCTCATTGATTTGAGACTTAATGTGACATGCAACCATTGTGTTTAAGTCACAAGAGACCGCATGCAATATTCAATCTAGATCACTCACACTAATCTCAAATATTCACATATATGTATTCATGTCCCCTCCTCTATACTTCAATATAATTGTTAGTCCTTCCTAAAAGTATATGTTGTTCTAATGCATTGAAATCTAAGAGAAACTAAGAGATTTAATGTGCAACATTGTTGATTTGGACAAGTATTTTAACATGCAATAATTACTAGGAAATAGGTATATTAACAGTGTCCTAATCCTGCAATATCGCAAATTGAATTCAAGATTAATTTCAAGCTATTATCCACTCAATAGAAGATCAATGAAACGGCCAAGTATAAGAAGCCAATATTTATCCAACTGAAACTTGAATCCCATCTTAAAACAACAATTGCACCTCAAGCAGCTATTAAATACAAATTCTAATTGACAACATCAATCAAGCTAATAGCCACAATTTCAAAATTATACAAGACAAGCACAAATACCGGTAGGCAATATATCACTACCTTTATCCAAAGTATGACCCGGGAGCTCTTGCCAACTTTTCTCCAACAAGTCGAATTTCATGCGGCGTCCTTCTTTGCACAAAACGATGATTGAATCTGCACATCCCACAACAACCGGCATTTCACTAACCTTGTTCATGACAAACATCTCTTTGGGGAGTTTACAAAAATTCTGAATCCTTGCTACTTTCACTACCTTTTTTGTTTCCAGCACAATCTTCCAAATGCTTAACCCCACCATCCGCGTCTTGCATTTGGTCATTCTGGTGAACCTCACCATGTACAACTGATCCAAGCTAACTACCAGCTGTGGATTCTCTTCTACATCAGTTGAAAGAGGAGGAAAGTTGATATCAATTTTGTACCATGCACCAGTCACTAAGTTACACAAGTATAACACAACTGTGTAAAATTCATCCCAAACTCTTCTTCAAAGAAAATATTAGATAAGTCCACAAACAACGCGTAGAAAACTCCCTTCATGAAGATGCTGGAACAAATAGAAAGTCCAACTTTCGGTACTTTACAAAGTTTCCTCCACTTTGAGGTCACGGACTCGTATAATAAAAGATTTTGGCTTCCTAGTATACGGGTGGTCCAATACAACTCCATAGTTACAATTTTGTAGGTTTTGGTTGCATTGTCTACTGACATGACCACAATGTCACGGTGGTAAAATTCCCGAATTTCAGATAATTCCGGAATTTCATAGAAGCTCTTGCTCACAGGGTTGCAAACAATGTGCCTTTGCCGCATTTGAGGCCACATTGTTGACCCATTTGGTTCTAAAAACATTGTGTAGATGAGCTCTTCGTCTGCAGCTAATGTGTACTTATACCTTTCCAAATGTCGACATGTGTTCCTATTGCTAGGGAGATAAGAATCCATAATAAAAGAATCGGACAATTTGTAGGAATGCTTCTCCGTTGGATCTAGTATTTGCCACTCTGCACTTGGCATTGCTCCGTAAATAAATTTTAGAGAGATGAAGATTGAGGATGCTTTGCAAGGAGAAAGGTCACGAAGTGTTGCAAAGCTTGGTTGAAAGATGAGATGATTCCATTCCTTGCAAATTAGACGGAAGCGACAAAGTGCATGCGTTGGAAGATAAGCCAACACAATCTCAAGCACTTCAGGAGGTAAATCTTTGCATATTGAGTTGGACATGGATTTGCTAAGAATATCCTTGATAGAATGGGATTTGATCTTCTTCTTCTCTAGGATTTTTGTCATCTCTAACTTGTAATGCACATCAATTAGATGGTTAGGGAAAAGAAATTGTTGAATACTCACAAGTCCTTGAACCTTTTACACAGACTACAATCTTGATAACTGTGGTTACTTTGAAGTCAATATTGAATCACAAATCTTAATAGATTACCATGGCAATGCTTCATCTTCAAAAGTAGATACAATGGGATCTTTTCTATAGTGAAAACTAAAGTTCTAAATTCTCCAATTTCATAATTATTAGTGTGCCTTGTGCCATTGCTATAACCAAAATAAAGTGAAAGTAATTTTTTTTAATTTTCTAATAAGAAAATAATTCAAAAATCCATAACTTGTATATAAAATCTCTTTATTTATATTCTACCAAGGTTACTAACATTATTACAAAGTAAAAGATAACTAAAGAATATTACAAAGTAAAAATTAATCAAAATAGAAATAAAAATAAGGAACTACCCTATAGAGTAAAATATGATTAAAGCACAAGCCAAAAGCAAAAGGAAAATGACAACAAAATGAACAAAAGATTCAAAATTTAGGATAATTTTAGATCCAAAAATAATTCAAAAATCCATAAATTTCACACTATATGTGAAAACACTACAAAACAAAGCCTGTGCACCGCTCTTTGGAAAGAGCACAAAAAAAAACCTAATGTAAAGTATGGATTGAATTTGAAAGGAGGATCAAATTGACAAAGTACAAGTAGAACTTTGAAGACCATTGCAAGATTTGTAGCCATGTCAATTGATAGTGCTATAGTGAAGTTCTTTGTTAATCATTTCAACATTCAAATGAATTCATGAAGTAAACTAACACTAAATATTTGTACTTCCATTGTGCATATAAGGTTGAAACAAATGAAGCTTGATGAATACAATTTGTACAAATACTGTATACCTTGGGATTGGTGGAGGCAAATATTTTGGTTGCTAATTTCAATGGTATAGAAACCCGAAGTTGCTAAGATTACCTCAAAAAAAGCATGCAATTACATTTGCCATATAATGACTTGAAAATTACATCTACCATACAGTGACTTGAAACTTTCATAACAAGAGTCAATTATGTTTTTCCTATCTACTGATACAATACATTGCTAAAAGTTTTCAATTAAGACATCCATCTTCCTTACGTCTTAAATAGAATTCCAAAGCCAAAATAAAAATAAAAATAACTTTCTAATTTTTAATTAAAAAAACTTTGAAGTTCAAAAAATTTCACACCATAGGTCCAAATGCCACAAATCACAGCGCATGCACCCCTCCTTATATAGAATTTGCTTATAGTACCAAGAAGATTGTAGGATACATAATCTAGGAAGATTGCATCTTAATAAACAACAAAAAAAATCACTTAAGGTATAATTGCCACAACCAAAATAAAAATAAAAGTATTTTTTAATTTTTTAATTTATAAAAACTTCAAAATTGAATATCTTTCATACCATATGCCCAAATGTCACAAAGCAAAGCCCATGCACTCCTTCTCGCAGAGGGCTTTTCAACGATACCAAAAATGTAACCAGCGGACGCATGGTCCTAAGGATATTACTTTTACTTCTAAAGTCTCAAGGGCATTTTTCTGTCAAAATCCACTCAGAACTACCATTTATGTTGCATTCATCCAAGAAAGTAGAAAAAACATATTTTTTAGAATTTAATTATAGGATCTTATTATTCACTTGTTTGAAATCATGTGGTAAGATTTTCATCAAATTTGACCGTATGGATTGGAAGATATTAGCATTTAAAGTTAGACAATTTTTTTTTTTCAAGAACATCTGTAGATTGCCCAAAAAACAAGATTGTCCAAAAAAAATTCATCACTTTTCCAAATAGAATGAATCAAAGCTTCAAATGTAGACATTAATATAATCTTTGAGAAAAAATTTAAGAACTAAAAAAAAAAAATTATTTTTATTTTTTTATACTGCCCCTCAAGCTGCTTTTGGACTTAAAGTGGCATAACTTTTGCTCTCAAGCACCGATTGGATTAAAAAATTACATTCCCATAAACTTGTCTGATTTCCTATCTTCAAAAAAAGGTTCAAAAAATCAAGTAAAAAATTGAGATCACACAAGCCTATCCAAAATCCCAAGAGTCCTCTATAAGGAGTTGGAACTTTAGGGGTTAACAAACAAACAAATAAAACAAACAAAAGAAACAACTTCATTTAATTTAAAAATGTATAGATTTTTCTCATTATCAAAGCACAAATACTATAGTATCCATGTACAAAATTTATACAACAAAAGAGAATGTTTTTAGAAAACACCAGATCTTTATTAGCAATTGCAGTCAACCTTGCCACTCTCCATCATTCCTAAATCATTCATGTCTTAGTGCTCATACAAATATAAATAAATAAAACAAATAATATCAATGTACAAATGGCCTTGTGCCCTTGTTCTAATAAGTTGACATAAGGTAGACAAGCCTATTACCACCTTGATTTGTAATTTGAATATCTTTGGGGCCAACTCTAAGAGAGGAACGTATTTTTCAGATCAAGTTGTGCGCTTGTTTTACAAATCAAATCCTAGTGGAACCAATTAAAATTGCAATTTCTAATTTTTTTGAAGTGATTTTTCCTAAAATTATAAACAGGCTACCCATAGAGCCGAGTCATAAACATCCTATTAACAATCTATAACTGCCTTTCCATGGATCTATTAATACATAAGTATTCACCAATAAAGGATTGACACGTTACCCCTTGTGGCATTAATGCATTGATCTTGTCATAAAAATGAACGAATTTGAATGAATTTTGTGGCGGAAATGGGGCCAAAAAAAAGGTGACAGAAATAGGCAGTTGGTAGAAATGGATTGGCTACCTTAGTGTAAAATTTTGAGAGATAACAAGGGCAAATATTTCTTGTGTCATCAACTAATGCTTCTCAATTTTCTTAATGTTTCTATTAGTGTACATGAAGTGGGTCTTTAAGTAGTTTTCTTTGCTTTTTGCCTCAAAATATTGTTTAATTTTAGTGTTTGAATCTTAAAGGAGTAATTCAAGTCAAAAAGTTTAACCATTTAGTAAAATTCCTACTTTAAAATCAAATTTGCTCTCCGGTTCAATGTAATTGGTCAAATCAATTTACATAACACAACTCTAACTAACACATGCCTCTTAAATAATTAACCTTGGAATGATAGTCCCATCATTGTCATCATCCACCACAAATTAACAAGAGGAATTTTATTTCTATTGAACTAGAAAAAATCATCCATTAGAATTCTACAACACTTTTGTATGATTGGAATTCTATAAAAGAAAAAAAAAATCAATTTGATAAATGTACCAAAACGTGGATGTTATCAACAATTTGTCTTGAAAAATATCCTCTCTCCTTTGTGGGTTCACATGATCATCATGATCGGATTGGCAAATTGGTTGCTTGTAGCCTAGGATGGATCTATATCATGTTGTCACAATAAGGTAAGAGGCTATAAAATTGATAATTCTACCATCTACATTTATACCTTGAATGATCATTAAATAATGGTCATTCAAAAATGTCACACTGAAGATTAGGAAAATGTGTAGAAAAAATTTCAATCCATTTGACTAAAGACCAAATTGCACCCTATATTGTAGCTTAGGCTACTTTGAAGACCAACGTATAGTGCCCCCTTTAAAATACATTCATGAGCATGGAAGTAGCATAGTAGTATTGCATGCTTAGGTGGATGTGAGTGTTTTATCTCCACCCTTAAATTAAAGTGGGTACAATTGGGTTCTTTGTGTTTTGGCCTTTGGATCCTAAAAAGGGTGTCTAATTTTTATCCAATTGATCTTCTAAGCAATGGACAAGTAATTTCTAATTATAAATTCAAAGTGGTCCAAATCTCAACGGAATAGTTATAAATTGTAAAAATTAACAATTTGGGGTTTTTTGGCCAATCTAGGCCAAAACTCCGGACTTAAAAAATGAAGTTGCCTAAATCGTTTTTAATTATCCTAAGTTGTAGGATACTATGTGTTCATTTCAAAATGATAAAGAGCCTTATTGGAAAAAAAAAATTCCTAGCAAAAGTTATTGGTGGATGAAGTTTTGGCTCTCAAAAACTTCATCCATTCAATATATACTACAAGCTTGTATATCCAAATTGACTTTTTTCTTTGGTTTTTAGTTTTAAATTGTAGAAAGATTTCGAGATTCATGTTTCAATCTATTTGGATGAATCTAGGTTCTTTTCATCCAAAACTAAACCTCTTAATGACCAAAATTCATCCTACTCTATCTTCTTTAGTTTCTATTTGAATATGAAGTATTAACTAGTTCTTGAAACCTCTAAAGATTCTCTATAGCAATATAAATTCAAGTTTGTGGTCTAAAAAACTTTTAAGGGCTTGACTTGAACTCCTAATCAACTATACTTTTGGATTTTTAAATATTTTAGGCTATAGAAGACTAAATTACCTTTCAAGGATGTTAAAGCACTTAGGATTTGGATTTTTCTATCAAAAATTATGAACAAATGAAGCTTTGATTCTAAATGATACTTTAAAACTTCATCCTCCTTTTTATCCTATCTTGATCTATTCCAAATCAATTTTTTTTTTAGAATTGGCTATTGTATTTTTTTTAGACTCTAAAAGTTTTGTTTGATTTGAATTAGACAAATTTTAGCACTTTTTATTCATATTAGATTACTTTCTTTGGCAATCAACCTTCATCCTATCAATTGACTTTTTATCTATTCTTTAAGTAAGATATGTTTTTGGGAACCTCTAAAGATTGTCTACAATAATTTGAATTTAAACTTGTGATTTGGAATGCTCCTAAGGTCGAACTTGAGCACCTAATTCCTACTTTACCTTTGGAAATTTGACAATAAAATGAAATAAAATGGCGAATACTTGTACGTACCTTGTAGTCTACTTCCAACACAAATCATGTCCTCCATCACTTGGATCCAAAATTGTTTCAAATCTACGGCCTATCACATACTCACATTCCATCTTCATTGGTTTTCAATTAGTGTATTTTCTTTATTCAATTCTTTAATAGGGAAGTTTAGAAGGAAATATCTATGTTTGGTGTCTACCCTACTCTAATTGTTTGATTTGATTTTTGTCTTTATGATTATATTTTCTATTGATTTTTTATAAGTTTCCATCCAACACTAGGTGCTAGTTCAGAAAATATTGAATGACTATCTAAGCTTTTTATGACACCTTGATCCTATCTACTTTCTAATTTCTGGATGGGATAATTTTCCTATAACTGGCTTTATATATCCCCTAAATGTCTGGATTCATCTCCAAAATTGACGATTTGAGAAAAACCATTATAAACTACAATTTGGAAGAATATTTTGGAATTGGTATACAAATGAAAGCTGTAGATTTTGATTTTTAAATTCTATCCGTACGGTTAGGTCTACTAATGCTATCACCAATCTTTTTCTATAAATTTTGAAAAGAAAATTTTAGAATTCCTTCTAAATTCAATTACAAGTAAAATATTATCATTTTTTGAACAAAACTTGTTGGAATGGATTTGAAATAAGGTTCTCTTCATATGGTGATTTTTTGAACTTTTTGTGACCTTTACATCTTTGACCTCATTTTTGCACATCTAGTTTTGAACTAAAGTCAATGCAAATTGACCACTTGACATACTTCCACATTTGTAATTTCAGAAATGTATATATTCTAGTAACACCAAATCCAACCGATGGATAGGACAACAACTTGATAAAGTATCACCAAAAATTAGGATGACTTTCATCCAAGAAGGAATGAGACAGAAACAAGGATCTGAATCTATTCATCATCCAGAAAATGGACGTCGGAGCGCTCCAGGGATATTGAACTTCAACTGACATCTCTATGACTTAGGTAAATTTGACATAATGCACATTAATTTCTTCACCAAACCTAATTCAACAAAGGGAAGGTTGACCAAGACTTTTATTTAGTTTAGTTGAAATTTGATTTTGTGTTTAACCCCTAAAGGAAAAAGCTGCGTTTTTTTGGCAACAAAGTGATTTTGGACAGCTCACTATGAATGGAGTTTTTATTTTTTTCTTTGAAAATTTTACACAATATGTGCCCCAGGAGTAGCTTTAAGGCCCAACAATTTTCATAACTTTTGACTACATGGATAAAAAATTATTGCATGATATGTGATTTTTGTTGAACTTTGGGCAGCCCGGGCAGCTCTAAAAATTCTTTAAAAATGACTATTAAGAAAAATAAAAATTTGAAATTGGTTCTTTAGATTTATATATACATGGGAAGCTTTGAATCATTCAATTTCGATCAATGAATCAAAAGTTATGAGGAATTTAAGTTTGTGGGTAGGCATAGAGTCTTTGAAAACTATAACTACCCGCAAACTTAAACTCCTCATAACTTTTGACTCATCGATTGAAATTGAATGATTCAAAGCTTTCCATGTTTATATAAATCTAAAGAACCAATTTCAAATTTTTATTTTTTTTAAAAGTCATTTTTCAGAGAAATTTTTGGAGCTGCCCGGGTTGCCCAAAGTTCCACGAAAATCACATATCATGCAATAACTTTTTATCCATGTAGTCAAAAGTTATGAAAATTTTTGGGCCTTAAAGCTACTCCTTGAGCACATGTTGTGTAAAATTTTCAAAGAAAAAAAATAAAAACTCCATTTGTAGTGAGCTGCCTAAAATCGCTATGTTGCCAAAAAAACGCAGCTTGGTCCTTTAGGGATTAATTCAAAGGTTTTGATTTGAGAGTTAAGGATTTGACTTTGACTACTAGACTTCACAAATCTTGCATTGAATTATGGATCGGAGACGTGGAACAAGTTGCTCAATATTGAACCGGTTCACCTTTTTATTTTACTTTGACATCGGCTGGCTTCTGCATTCAAATTCTTGAAGGCCCTTATTGGCTAATCTTCTCCTCAAATTTTTGACACTTGACGGGCCTCTTTTCAAATCTTGACACCCGAACTAGCTTTATTTTGATTTTTACTTTGATAGCTCAAGTGAGCCTCCTCCTAATTTCTTGACAACCCATTTAATTGATTCTTTTCTGAAATTCTTGATACCCGAGTTGACTTTTTCTCAAATTCTTAATGCCAATACTTGGCTAAGAACTTTTGATTTTTATGTTGACAGCTCAATTGGCTTTGTTTTGAATTCTTGACAATCCACCTAGATGATTCTTCTCTCAAATTCTTGACATACAACTAGTTGATCTTCTTTCAAATTTTGGACACTTGAGTTGGCCTCTTTTTGATCTTTACATAAACCACGGAAAGAAAATGTCTTGTTCATTTTTAGGATAGGTTCTATGCCGCAATCAAGGCATAAGGCATAATGCTTGACGACGGGGGTTTGGTTGCTTAATTGAGCATTACGCATTTTTCATCAATTGTTTTTTATTCATCCTATATTTCATTTGATTTTTCTTCCCGTGTCTTACACCGGGCAAAGCTTCTCATTGTCCAGCATTGTGCAATGAAAGAGCCTCCTTGTCAGGGTTTGCCCTCCTCATCAGCCCTTTCCACTGCGCAATGTCCTCCTCCTCAAGCATTGCCCTATACTTTAGCAGCTCTTTGGCATCCTATTCAATTCTTAACACCTCAATTAGCTGATCTTCTTTCACATTTTGGACACCTGAGCCGTCCTCCTTTTCATTTTTTACTTTGGAAGTTCAGTGACTTCTTCCCAAATTCTTGATAGCCCAATTGGCAAGTAGTTGGAGATGGGGTGGATGATTCTTAATATAGGTTGGATTGGTCTGTCACATTAGTTGGTCAGTCTATCACATAAGTTTGGATTGGTTTGTTGTATAAGCTAGCTAGATCGTTTATACAAGGCTAGATTGTTTTTTCACAAAACAAAGGGCTCATTGAGTTTGCAAGGGGACTAGCTAATTTCTAAATTGTGCTCCCTAATTGAATAAGAAGGTCGGGCTAAGGGATGGTTTAAGTAATGAAAGTTATATTCATTTGGAAGTTTTATACTATTCAAGTTCAAAGCTTTGTTGTCTATGAAGGATTTAGAATGACAACACCAAAAAAAGACTAGAATTAGGGGAGGATATCACATATTTACAATGCCATGCTTTGCCACTATATAGATTAGAGGCATAAAACACATGGAGAATTCCCTTGTAAGGAACTCATGCAAAAAATTGACAAGGAACATAAACAGTATGACGCTTCTAGGAAATTCCAACTAATGACATTGCTAGAATTCAGCCTGGATTTGCCAGGGGTAGTAGTTGAGTAGTTTAAAAGAAATCTAAAAAGACCCACACTGCTAGAATCCAAGAAAAGCCAACATTTAACTAAAAGATGGAAAATTTTAAAAGAACCTCCATGTCCTTCAAATAATGCACAAAGACTTTTGAAGATAAGCAAAATTGCTCAAAAAGCACAATCTAGACAACAAATGGCCAAGTTGGTCTAACCACTATGTAGACAAATTATCAAAGTTTCAACATAGAAATGGAGATGGTTTGAAGAGAGAAGGGGTGGCCTTTTATACATTTCCCAAAGGTCTTCCTTCTTTGTTTAACTCCAAGATTTTTGGACTTTTAACTCTAATTACTAAAAAAAATCAAATCTACCAGGGCTTTTTTTCATTTTTTATGAAGTGCCAAAGTGGCGATATAAAATTTTAGAGTAGTGCTCCAAATTTCAGCATTCATCCGCATATTGAATAGAGAATATCACATTAGTGTATATTTCATGTCTATAATTCTATTTTCATCTACAATTTGGCGATCTCATCCAAGAATTTTTTCTAATTTAAAGTTTTCTGGCAAAATACTTCACAATTTTTTGCCATTTTTTAGCCAAATTATTTTTTTCTGGTGCAATCTGGTACCAGAAAGCCAAAAAAAAAGCCCCGAAATCTACTATTGCACTAACCCTAAATTTTTGAGAAAAGCTCCAAATTCCAAATAGATTGTTCCATTGGCTTTAGAAGATCCAAATTAGCCTTGAAAACCCCAAAATTCCTACTTCAAACTATTTGGACTCGTAAAAGTCACCAAATTGGCAAAATAAAGAATCGTAAAATCCTCAATGAAAGAATTTACATTTTCCAAAATTTTTGACTTTCTTGGAAAATGAAAAAGGTTTGTTGGAGTAAGAAAATACTCCACTTGGACTTCATTTGAATGTTGTATGCTTCTGCGGTTCAGATTAATGCCTCAAATATGATTAAATTTTGTTGGAAATCATTGGGGTTGTTCATTTGGGTACTTGACGGTATTAGAATGCCTTGAAACTTATTGCTAGGGCCCATTATTATAGCTAAACATTTTATCCAAATTTTTACTAAAATTTTTCCATAGCTTGGAAATTTCTAAGAATTTTCCAAGACTAGTTAAATTGGTTGATTTCTCGGAAGACTAACTTTTGCAATTCAAAAAAATCCACAATTTTATAAGTGACCTCTAGAGGGTCTTGTACACCTAGTGCAAGCTCATATTTTTACTTTGCACTTTCCACAAGAAGATTTAATTGTAGTTACCTTCTTTTAGATCAAATGAATCAAGAATCTTTTTACTGGAAAGGAATCTTGACAAGTTGATAGTGTTGTTGGACTCATGGCATGTTTTTATCTTAGAAACACTTTTCTTTAGTTTTTGGAAACTTAAGTTTGCATCTTGCAATGCAACATCCAATTTCCTACTTATTTCTCAAACTAAACTAGAAATTTGATTTTGACTTTGTCTATTACAAGTGTATCTAAACCTAAAGGGAATTTACACCTATAAAGTTCTAAATCCTATTTTATTTAGATTTTGATATATGCACGGGTAGGTTTAAACTTTGGTTGTAGTTTGGATAAGATATTTCACTATTGATTCTACAAATTCAAATTTATCCTATTTTTAGGACATCTCATCTATCACTACAAGTGAAAGATTAGAGTGTGTTAGGTATTGAGGGCTTCTAAGGACAAATCACTGTGATGGTAAGTACTTCACCAATTATGGTTTAAAGTTCTTTTAAAGCTTTTCTGTCTATAAAACCTAATAGTGAAATATAAAATATAAAAAAAAAGTCTTTGAGTCCCAAATGACAAATTAGGGGCTGAAAGCGGATAGCCTTCAAAAGGCTAGAGTTCATGATACGGAGTTGTTATGGGAGACAATAAGTTTCTTATTTCTTGTATTGTTTTATTTGTTTTCTGAATACATAATGCTTTGATTTGGATTTTTGTGCACCATAGTAACACATACACCACATATTTGTTTGATTTAAGTTGCAAAGTAGATGTATCGTGGAGGTGTATTGGGTTGGCCAAAATAAGTGTTTCTACGTGAAGTGCATATATGGGCAATTTCGTTAAAATGGCGATATTTTTTTTAAAATGGCATGAAAACAGTTCACAACGGCCGTTCTGAAATCTATACCTATCCTAGATGGTTCAGAACATCCGTTCTAAAATCTATATCAGTCCTAGATGGTGAAAATGGCACACTGTCAAAGTGGCACTTGGAATACCGCCATTATAACGAAATTGCTCATATATATTGACTATGTTTGAATGTGTTTGATTTGTGTCTATAATTTGTGAATTTGTTCAAAATTTATAATAAGAATTGATGATAGATGTTGGGATTTGGGGTTCTATTTACAAGTGCTAAAGAAACAAGATGCTAAGTCAATATTGTCATCGTCTGCTTGGGTTTCAAGGTAAGATTTTAGAAATCTTATGGCACCTTTGTATGGTGTCTTTTGAGAGGGTACGAATCATGTGATAACTTTCATTGATATTACCATGGAATTATAGGGGGTTGTACTTTGATGAGGTGACCTCTAATATTTTGTTTTTCTAGACATTTTTTGCCACAATTCAAAAACCCTTTGTCATTGTCATATGACATTTGGGTGATTTCCACTGCAATATCATTGCCCTATATGAAATTAGTTATCACTTGAAAGTCATGACGTATAGTGTTTTTTGCAAGTACTTAGGCATATCACTCTAAAAGTATCCATTTAAAATAATGTGCATAGGTAGAGTCAAAATTACATTCAAGATTTTTTTTTCTTGTAGATAAATGAAAATAATTCATTTTCATTAAACTTTCATGCTTCTTGGAAAATTTTTAAAGTAAAAAATGAATCCCTGTACTAAACTTCCATTGGAGAAAATTTCAGCCCTTAGAAAGGCCGTTTGATTGAATGAAAATGTGCAATAGGAAAAAATATTAGCCTAAACTGACTCAAAAAAATCTTGCTAGTGAAATTCAGCTTGAACGGCCCTTCGGATTATTGATTAAATTATGATTATAATTATTATTATTATCATCATCATCATCATCATCATCATCATTATTATTACTATTACTATTACTATTACTATTATTATTGTTATTATTATTATTATTATTATTATTATTATTATTATTATTATTATTATTAATTTTTTTTAATCATTATTATTTTTTATATATATTTTTATTTCACTATATTTGCACATTCGTTAAAAGTCAAACGACCCTCTTTAGAACCCAAATTTTCTCTAATGCTATGAAATTTATTAAATATATATATTTCTATTACATATATATATATATATATATATATCACAACAAAAAGAATTGGTATTGGATTTCCCACCTTAGTTACACTCAAATCTCAAAACCTTGTGCTACTTTTGAGAAACCACACCAAATTATAAAATTTAAAATCCTCTTAATTTCAAATATTTGCATTTCGGATTTCGGATTTAAAAAATTTATGTTGAAGAATTGAGTATTAGAGTTGAGAGTCTAAGCAAAAACATTCAATTGAAAAAAATCTTAATTTTCATTATTTAAAATCTTTTTTAAAGCAAAAGTAGATAAAAGATAGAAGATAAAATTTAATCATTATTAGTTCAAAGATGGAATTGAAGTACACTAATTCCGATGGTGAGATTGTTTAATTAACCCCTAAAGGACCAAGGCCTTTTTTCTGCCAAAAAAACACTCAAAGCTGCCATTTCTATAGCAAAGAATAAAAGAAAATGAAAAATGTTTTTTTCCCCCATCGAACCGTAGTATCTTACACCTAACTAGTATGAGAGTGTGTGGAAAAAATTTCAGAATTTTTGACCGCACAGATTGCAAGATATTTGCGTTTAACCCCTAAATGACGGACCTATGACCACTGATTCCAAGCCTCACTACCCAACACTCAATTTGTTGCCATTTTGCAACTAGATATGTATGAAAAATTCTATATTTATTTTTCAGAGATGAAACCGCATGTTTTCTTTACTTCACAAAAAATTTAGATTTTTTTGGGGGAAAATTGATTTTTTTGAGAATTTTTGAAGAAAAAGTGAAGAAAAATCACATCAAATAGATAATTATTTCAAAAAATCTGAAAATTTCACCATGTGTGTATATTACAATGACAAACATCATGGTGTAAACTCAATTTCCGTGTCATTCTCTAATTAGAAAATAATAGACATTGAAAATGCACCTGAAGTTCAATATGCAATAAAATATTCAATATTAGGAATTTTCTGAAAATTCAAATTGGAGAAGAAACTAGAGTAGATGACCTTCATTTTGTTAGTTGGGCTCAAACTCAAAAAATATCATTTTTGTGGAGAAATTTCAGATTTCAAGCAAGGAGCAACAACTTCCCAAAATACACTAAAATAGCATATTTTGTGATCCGTTTTTTTGACTAACTTCTCATTCACTTGCAGACAAACAGTTGCAAGACTACAAACTCGATTGGATTCTCTTCATAACCCCACATAGAAGGTCTCCTAGGAAAATATAGATGAAAAAGTGAATTCAAGCTCTTTCCAGCTCATCTTGTTGTCATCCAAATGCCATGGAATGGCGCTGGCGTCGTTACAGGGTTAAAGTGAAAAAAACCAAGTTCTTCAACACATTGCGGGACTAGATTTTTTGACTTTGAAGATTTTTAACTTAAAATTTTTGCACTACAGAGTTTTGAGCTTTTAATCGTTATAGTGGAGAATTGAATTGAGAGTCTAGGAAAAAAAAATTAAAAAAAAACTAATTATCATTCTTATAAAAATTGTTAAGTAGAAGTAGGTACAAGATAGAAGGAAAATCTAAAATATTCATATATTTTAGATGGAATTAAAATGCACTAATCCCAATGGTGAGATTTTTTTAGCAAGTAAACTAAACCATGCAAAAGAAAAAATTGAAAAATTGAAAAAATTGCATTCAGAAATGAATCCTACAAGTTATTTTTTTCAAGAAGATGCTCTAACTGCCCGAAAAACAAGAATGTCCATAACTTTCTCATAATAAATCCAAATGAAATGAAACAAAAATATAATCTATGAGAAAAAAATATTAAAAGAAAAAAATTCAATTTTTTGCCATTTTTTTTTGCTGCTTGGGCTGCCCCCCGTCCCCTGTTTTGAGCTTATTTGGTCATAACTATTGTTCCCGGGCACCAATTGTGAAAAAAATTATATCCCGTCAAAGCTAATCAGCTCTTCTAACTACAAAAAAAGTTTCAAAAAATTAGGAGAAAAATTCAGCCCGTAGGTATTTGCCCAAAAACACATTTGTCCCCCGAAGGGACAACGGTCCTTTAGGGGTTAAGCCACAAAAACATTTGGAATCTTTTTTTAGAGAAAAAATATGAAAATTGAGCTAAAAAATAATTCCAATATATTATTTTATCAAGAAGATGCTCTCGTCATTGGCAAAACAAGATGCTCTTTAATTTTCTTACTACTTATCCAAATGGAACAACCTAAATCTTTCCATATAGACAAAAATTAAATATAATCTACTAAGAACAAAATTTCAAAAATTTTGTATCAAGTTTTTGCGGATTCTTTTTGTTGTTCTTGGGTACTAACAATAGAAACAAGATGTGTGGGCCCTAGAGAATCACCTACAAAATCATATATTGAAGAAAATTGGCTTTATTATAAAGATTAACTTTTTATTTATGTATAGTCTTTATCTCTAAAACATTGAAAATAACTATATAGGTACAACAATGTAGACTATGAAGTTGTGTAGCCCTATTCCATTTGTACGCAGCTTATTGGCCAAATGGTCACCAAATGTGTTTTGTATATGTCACTTTTTAGGAGCTATATACTTTCATAAGTGTTTCATGTGTATTTTTTCATAAATGTATTCATAGGGTGTTTTTCATGTAGTAATTATGTACCAAGTGGTTGACTTAGTGAAAACAAATACCATTTTGTCAAATGTCGGGTCAAAGTGCCTATGCATGCATGAAATGTTTAGGCCGTGCAAAAGCCTTGCCATTGGAAAGTGTATAAAGCCTTTAGCATTGGAACAATAAAAATGGATGAGCCTCGAAAATGAATAATTTACATGATCAATCAACAAAAAATGTGGTGGAAAAATGCATTTACATGATTGAGCAACAAAAATGTGATGGAAGAATGCATTTACAATGTTGCCAATCAAAGGTGATATTTAAGAAGGAATGTAAGGATGAAACAGAACTAGATCAGTTTATGTTGAAGGCAATTGTAATTGAGGTGGCAAAGTTGTCATGTGCAAAATGTAATTGCACATAATGAAGTGATTGTAAGTGAGTTGTGAAAATTGGGTTGAAGTTCATATCAAATTTTCCGTGTGTTAAAATATCCCTCTTGACCTCACAGGGATTTGCCATGGTCTTTACCCTCAGCGGAGAGTGAGACCATGGCATGGATTTGTCTGTATTCCTTTGTCTCACTTTCCCCTTGGGCAGAACCTCCTCGTATTTTATATGTGATAATACTCCAAACACTTCACGTGCTTGCAATGAAACATTGTCCATCAAGGCTTTCAAGCAAACTTACACTTCATCTAAGAGCTCATGACTTGGTACTACTCTAGAAAATTGAGCACAAGAACATCATTATATTTCAAGAATTAATTTTTGTTTTTAGCAAAGTTTCCATCTCCCACCGTTTGTCACACAGAAATACAACATGCAACCAAGAAAACGAAGGGTAGAAACCTCGAGCTGATTTCCTTGCAGCGGGCATAATCGCGACAAAGCAGGTGTCCTTGAAGGATGCGATCAAAGAAATTTTCATTCCATACTGCACTTACTCCAGAATTTGCATTTAGACTCTGTAAAAAGAAAGGCTATTGCTCTCCTATTTCCTTCTCAAAAGACACAACTATAGTGGCATAAGAACAAAAGTGCAACCTCGTAACATCTCATTGAATTTGATAAAAGATTTTCTTGTGACTTCTGAATCCAGTGCTTTTAGCTACCAGATAACTAAGGGTTGAGAGAAAAACAAAGTTGATTGAAAGGAGGAGTAGCTTTACATAGTCGGTAGCAACTTGCAATGTGATGTGATTACCCCATTCACCATCCCTGCTAGCGACAACGCATTGTTAGTGTTTAACTAATGTAAGAAAGACAAATTACCTAACAAAAAAGCACAAATTTTTAAGGGAGAGCAACAAAAGTGACGATACATACTTTGTCATTTTTGTCAGATACTCGTCATAAGACATTGGGACATATTCAGAGTATGAGCGTACTGATTTTGTGAGCTGCACTAACCACCCTGGTAACAAGGAGGTGAATTAGAGAGTTATACATATATTTCATGTCACTTAGTTTACAGCTAATGCATGTTCACGTCAATGCTCCCTATTGAAACATGCAGTAAGTGCAACACATTGATCTATAAAGAATGATTCTAAGTGCATAATTATTTAGTCTGGACAACCGAGATTGATTACCAAAAATACTCACTCAAAAATCATCTCTGAGAGAGTGCACACTCCCACTGAAAAGGAGGAATGGAAACCTCACTTCTACAGCAACCACTAATCCATCCACATAATGCTTTTTGATGCAATTGCTACTGATATATCACTAAGCTGGATTCTTGCAACTTATTGATCACTTTCAAAACAGTCGTCGATGAAATTGCTCCCACACAAGGTTTAGCAGCAATGCAACCGTTGCGTTCTGTCAAATCTGTCTCAAAAAAGTAGGATGTAGAATCTGTTTATAGAAAGAGTACCTGGCAGAACCCTGGGTCTAAATCACTTCGATTGACTTGAAAAGCTTCGGTAAGTGGGCATTTGTGTACTTAGTCCGTTTTGATTCCCTTTTTTTTTTTTTTTCTGTGGCTTCGGAATCTGAGACTGTGGAACGCCTGCCATTGCCTCTTGTCGTGCTGAGTCCCGTACTGAGTTCGTGGCTGGCTTCATCCCTACATTTTGCAATTCTCTCCACGTCCATAAACTCTCGCAATGTATATATTCCATTAATCAACTGCTTCAAATCCTCATCCACCGGGGCAAGGTAAAATAAACCACATGCATGCCCACGTTATAATAAACAGCATGAAAGCTTCAAAATATACAATATCGCATTGATGACACGACTGGCGCGCCCCAAGTTTATTAATCGAACACTTAAAAGGATGGAGCTGGCATATAGGCTTAGAGCGCACATTGCTGCCAAATCGATTCAAAGATACCTGCGATTGCACAGATGAGTGTCTGCGTCAGGCGTTGTTCACATTCCTTTCTTTCAGACAGTAAAAATAATCACGATATAAGAATACGATACTCTTTAAGTTTATCTAAAATCCTCCAAACTTCCACATTCTCGACATCAAGAAATGCATGGACGTTGTGATGGGGACTTTGCTGTCTGTACCTCAATCATCGGGAACTCGGTGCTGTCTTTGCAAATTGGCATTGTGCAATGAGGGGACAAAAAAATTGCCGTGTCTTTCTGTTCCCAAACAAACGCCCCCATTTTCAAATGCAATTTTTTACAATTTTTATGCAATTTTTGCATCAATGCGTTCCTATGAAGTCTTGATCATGCATACCAAATTTCAACTTCAAAAAAGCTAAACTCCATTTTTGGTGAATTTTCAAAGTCAATTTTCATGGTTTCACATAATATTTATTTGAAAACAATTGGTGATGAATTTTTTTAGTTCAATTGTTGAGATATGTAGGGAACATCCGTACGCACATCTTTCCTTTGACAAGCATCTCCAAAAAAGTTTCACAATTCTCTCCATGAAGAATTCAATGTCAGGTGTCGTATGACCAAACTTTGTGAAATACATTTCTTATATTTTAACTAGATTTTGATATTTGACCTTCATGCTATAACTAATTTGTACATTTGAGCATGAAGGTATGATTACCTTGCCAAAATCTAGTTACAATAAAAAGATATTTATTTTCCAAAATTAGAACATTGTCACCCCAACATTGAAATCTCTATAGAGGGAATTGTGAAACTTTTTTGGAGATGTTTTCCCTACATAACTTTGCAATCAAATTTAAAAAATTCATGACCAATGTTTTTCAATGAATAATCATGTAAAACCATGAAAATTGACCTTAAAAATTCACCAAAAATGGAGTTTTGCTTTTTTGAAGTTAAAATTTGGTATGTGTCATTGGGACTACATAGGAATGCACTGATGCAAAATTGCATAAAAATTGTGAAAAATAGCATTTGAAAATGGGGGCGTTTATATGGAAACAAAAAGACGCGGCAATTTTTTTGTCCCTCCATTGTATACTGGGCTACTAAAGGAATATGTGATTTTGAAAATAAATATTTCTTTATTGTAATTAGTTTTTTGCAAAGGAATTGTACCATCACGCTCAAATGTACAAAATTAGTTATAGCATGAAGGGAAAATGCGAAATTCTAATCGCAATAAAGAGACTTTTATTTTCAAAACTGAAGGCAAAACCATGCTAACATAGAATCTTTCTAGAGGGAATTGTGAACTTTTTTTGGAGAAGATTGTTGAAGGAAAGATGTACGTATGGAGATTTCCTATATATCTTTGCAATTGAATTTGAAAAATTCATCACCAATGTTGTTTTATGAATTGTCATGTAAAACTGTGAAAAAAATTTGAAAAAACTAACCAAAAATGGAGTTATGTTCTTTTGAAACTGAAAATTTCGTATGCTTGAGGGGGTTTGCATAAGATATCAATGTTGATTGTGCAAAGCAAAAAACTAGAACTCTGTTTCACATTATGCAAACAAAACTAAATGGCCGAAATTGCCATCACATATCTTTTTGGTAGCCCTCTGTTCAATACATCCCAACTACAACATCCTGCCCTGGAAGGCATCCTTATCTACCTCCTTTGCTCTTGATCAAAATTTTAACCTTTTAAGTTATCTTTTTGAATTTCAGTTCAATGAATGAAATAAAGCTTATTAAATTTACTTTCTACTCCAATTTTGAAATTTTGTAAAATTCCTGAAATTTTGTATTTTATAACCATTTGAACTTTGGGCCTATTACCACATTCTATTACATTTCTAATTATATAATGGCACAGAAATTAGGTTTACATCATGACATTCTGCACCATAATATACACCAATGGAAAAAATTTCAGATTTTTAAGCTTATTTTGTACTCCAATGGAGTACTTGAGATGAATTTTCTTCATTTTTTCTTCAAAAACTCATTATAATTTTAAACTTTCACAGAAAATTCTGAAATTTTCAAGGTGCATAGATATCATCTGAATTAATCTCTGAAAAATAAGAAATACAAAATTTCATTCATTTGCAATAGCAAAATGAAGCGTCCAAGAGTTAATCTCTGAGAAATGAGAAAAAAAATTCCACTGATTTGCAATAACATCCAGTATAGAGGACTTTGATGTCTGACCACACGGTCATAAGCTACGCGTTTCAGGGTTAAGTAGGCATTGCAGCTTGGAAATTGGGATGTAGCATTTCAATGCTTGAGCACGGGATTTTGGCGTTACAACTCGGTGGTTGTCCGTTCATATAATCAGAGTAATCAGAATTTGGATTCCCCTTACAACTATCTATTGATGAGTTCCACTACATGTTAAGAACATTTGTGCCATTCCACATTGTGGCAAATTCCCCTTAATGCAGATTCCCCATTGTGGCAAAATTGCTGCTAAAAGCTAGAGTAGTTTCAGGAAAATCATCTGTCAGACACTTCCAACATTAGAAAATTCACAAACATCTGAATAACACATAATTATCAAGAGAAGCATACCCTCTCTTAGTAAAGGAGAAGGCCAAGCTAAAAGCTCAGCAATGCCGTAGTCAAGTTGGATCAGATATACATTGATTATTCTAATTACAGTCGACACTGCAAGAGTATCTGGAACCCACCACTGTTGGTTCCTCCTCCTCGGTGCGTACCAGGCTCAACCCAAACCCTGTAAATGACTGAATTCCAACCGAAGATACTGTCAAAGAGAGGTCCTCATCGACCATCAAGTTTATTGGAATTATGCCGGCATAATGACAACATGAAAGCAACGCCCCTCTACTGCAAATAGCAAGTGCCGACCACAGCAAAGAGGTGTGTTTGATTGGGAGGAGGGAACCCTGGACTTCTGCTGCCGCTAATCGATAGAACGGTGACTCTCTCTCTCTAATAAACACGAGCCTTCGGTGGGAAAGTTTCGACCTCATCGTCCAAGGTATTCATGTGGACCGGACGATAATCCAATCTCACCCTGTTGTTCTCCCAAAATCTGCAAAAACACACACAAGTGGATGAGTTTCTATCCTGCAGAAGCCACGGATGGAATGAGAATTACACCCCAACGCACGAAACGAGCAAGCTACGCCTCTACAAACTCTGCCTTAACATTTCAGCACGGCAAGGACCCTAGAGGCGGAGTACGAACCCCAGACTGTGCTTCATCCAATTTTCATCGTCTCGTGTCTGCATCCACAGCGAATCAGCAATTCATTAGTGTCTTCAAGCAAGTAATTGCAATCCGCCTTGCAAAGCCTCGACAGCCAGAAAACGAAGGCAGATCAACACATCATAGGTAGAGAACCCATTCCCACGGTCAAGACTACCCTTCAAGTTCCAGGTTTGAACCATGAGCACTCCATCACTAAGCTCCTGATGCCATCAGACCCACGAATCATGGCGCAGACATCAAGACACCTTTGGTACCACAATGATAAATGACTATCCACTAGCAATAGCCGTAGGTTGGGTGACTTTGTTTGAACTACCACATCCTTGCATTAATGAGAGGGAAAACGGGTCAGAAAACTCACAGAGAAGTCCTCACGAGCGTGAGCACCACGACTTTCCTTCCGAGCCTCAGCAGAATGCATGGTGATGGAGGCATTGATCAAAAGATTCTCCAACTCGATTGTCTCAATCAGGTCGGTGTTCCTGTTCGAAGAACCGATGCAGATGTAAATACATCCCAAATTTCAACAAGGAAGTTAAACCCCTTTCAGAGAAGAGGCCAAAATTCGGCTCATGAACAGATTGTAATTGGACTCTTGGTGACCAGTGGTTAAGTGTTTCATCCATACAACTTTTTTGATTCTCGTGACAATTTTCTAACTTATGTACAAACTAGTTTTTTATCGAACATCTTCATTTTTTTGGAAATTTGGACTACCCCCTGGTCGTGAACGGATAAATCTTCCAAACAAACATTAAAAGGCGAATGCGAAAAAACCCTGTTGTAATTTCAAGTCCAAACCCATGACCGACCAACTACAAGCAACCACCCCCAGATAAGCATTTGCCGTTGAGTGCAATTCCAACAAGGATGAGGCAACTACCATATGAGACTGCGGTCGTTGGTCTTAACGCGCTTGAATGAATCTACGGTTTCGTCAATAAGCTTGACACCTGTTGCACAATCCCGGACATACGTTGGTTGGCATGATAACCTCACTTGCAATATTTGGCATTACAATGCATGGAATGCAAGTACTGCGTCCATATATCCGCATTACAGACAGCTAAAGATTGTATGCCTGCTGCATCTGACTATATCGAGAGAACAACGGCAAAAGCAATGAGAAAAGAACACCTACCCTCCTCCAAAGTATGCTGCGTTCTGAATACAGCAGCATAGTTTTGCATACCGCGTTGCATCTTGTTGCGAATGTCTGACGTTATAAGGTCACCGTTGGCATACCGCACTTTGTCCAACCAAGCGATCGTCTTCTCCCCCGCATTCTTGGGCAGTTCAGCTTGAGCTTGTCCTGGTTCACAAAATAAGTTTATCAGATGGACCTTGCAAAACACTCGGACTTGACCTCCAGCACACTTGTACTTCACTCAAAAATGGGGAGGTAATCGACTCATCTGCAATGCATGATTCTAAAAAACGTTCATGCACGACCACATGCTTACCAGGCTTGAACTTCTGGGCCACTCGGTTGGCGCAAGCTCGTCCAAAAACCACAATGTCCAGAAGTGAGTTGGCACCAAGTCGATTGGCCCCATGAACGGAAGCACAAGCAGTCTCGCCCGCAGCCAACAACCCAGGAATTACGCAATCTGGGTCGCTGCCTTTCTTCGTCACAACCTGATCCCAACACATACCACAAGTGCCTGACTGTCAATCTCGGTGTCATTGTTGTTCACTCAGATCCCAGCAAACCAGGTTCCTGAAGTTCAACATGATCCCTAGAGTCACTTTGACAACCTACTGCATGCTCACAAGCTGGGACAGCACCAGGTCCACTCCGTACCACATGCAGGGAATAGCTCCTCCAAACTGGCAGGACAAATGAAAGTGTCTCGACCAGCACATCGAATGCAACACAGCTGTCGTGTTAGTCCTATTCTCACCTCGCCATAGTAAGTGGTGGGAATACCGCCCATGTTGTAATGCACAGTTGGAAGAACAGGAATGGGCTCCTTGGTAACATCTACACCAGCAAAAATGGCAGCGGTCTCCGAAATTCCAGGAAGCCTTTCCTTCAGCACTTCCGGAGGCAAGTGGTTCAGGTGAAGATAAAGGTGGTCCTTGTGGGGTCCTGAAAACAGCAACAATATATCAACTCAGGTACCAAGTAACGACAAGTACACAGTTTTGCAAGGTCCCACCAACATGATCATGTTTCACAACAGCGCTCCAGAAAACTATACCCTACCCTCATCCTGCAAGAAATCTTACCAACGCCACGTCCTTCACGAATTTCCATTGTCATCGATCGTGACACTACATCTCGTGATGCCAAGTCCTTGGCAGTCGGTGCATATCTCTCCATGAATCTTTCCCCTTCGCTGTTTCGAAGAATTCCTCCTTCTCCTCTAGATCCTGAAGTGAAACATCGACACCAACATTAGAATAGCCTCTCCAAAAAATTCCCTACTCCCTAAACGCGTGGGCAAACAGAACAGAAGGATAGCCAACTGACCTTCGGTAATGAGACAGCCTGCCCCATAAATTCCAGTTGGATGAAACTGGACGAACTCCAAATCCTGCATTCACCAGTATGTTAATCAGTTTGCATAGCAACTCACCCAGAAAGAAACGTCAGTCACTCTCGGCTCAGATGTGCAGGCAACAAGTCACGAAAGAAAAAACAAAGTACCTGCAAAGGCAAGCCAGCACGAGCTGCCAACGCATTACCGTCACCAGTGCATGTATGCGCTGAGGTTGCAGAGAAATATGCTCGTCCGTAGCCCTGACACAACATGGATACGAGTCGAAAGAACGTCAGAAGGAATTCAACTCCACTGCAAGAACTGTCATACTTCCAAAACCCAAGCACGACGAACCACGGGCTCTAAAATGCAAGCCTACAAAAGAACCTCCAGTCGATCTGTGAAACCGGCAAATGGAACGACAAACTAGTATCTTCGTTACGAAAACTGAACGCAAATTACAACCATACCCCGGTTGCAAGAATCGTGTTCATGGCACGAAATCGATGAAGGGTGCCATCCTCCATGTTCAACGCAATGACTCCTCTGCAAGCGCCTGAAACGAGAGCAGCTAGTCAACAAGGGTCCGTAACTATCCACCAGAAAAAGTCAAATAAAATACTGCATCCTACAATAAGGCAGGCAGAGTCTGAACCAAAGCATGGCACGGTCAGATCATAGATTGGAAAAGACCTAATGAAACCTCCCACCAACTTGAAAGCATTACCATCATACAACTCCGTCCTAAGTTTAAGGGTTCAAAGTTCAAAGGACCAAACTCGCACAAATAGAACCAATCATGGATACACCACACAATCACTAAAATAAAATGGAGCACCAAGAACTGATACTCAACTAAAACCATGCCATACCTTGGTCATCCATGATCAGGTCCAAAGCAAAATACTCCACAAAAAATTGAGTGTTGTGCTTCATGGCTTGACCATACAAGGTATGAAGCATGGCATGTCCAGTACGATCTGCTGCAGCTGCACATCGATATGCTTGACCACCTGTATCATCCAAGTTGCAACAAAATCTTCAGTAAAAGAACAGCAGGAAAAACTAAACACAAATACTTGTCCTTTCAGAGCTGCACAAATAGCTGCAGAACCCACAAATCTGACACGAAATCCTGAACTTGTACACTGGCATCATTGTGAGTCATCCCCATTCAAATCAACCTGCACGCGATTCGCCATCAAATCGACAAGGATTGGAAATCACCTTTTCCAAAATTCAGACTCTGCCCACCAAAAGCACGCTGATAGATCTTGCCATCTTCAGTACGTGAGAACGGGAGTCCATAATTCTCCAACTCAATAACCGCCTTCGGAGCCTCCCTACACATATATTGAATGGCGTCTTGATCACCTGGGCGAGCACACGAACCACAAAAAGCACAATCGTCAAAATAGCATCCGACAACAAGCCCGCGGAAACCCCAAGAAAGTACTAGCAAGTCTCACACCGGAATCTATTACAGCCAACATCAAACTCAAAGTGCATCCAGGACAGACTTACCAAGCCAATCACTGCCTTTCACGGTGTCGTACATGTGCCACCTCCAATCATCCTCGCTCATGTTTCCCAGTGCTGCATTGATACCACCCTGCAGACCATAAGTGTCATAAATAGTTACTAAACAGAACTTACACTCTCAATCAGAAGCAGCACCCGCATTTTATGAGCTTGAACGTGGCACTGTGTCCAGAATTCCCCCCGACTTGGCATGTCCCACATAACCTACAACGATTTCAAGTCGAGACTTCACAAAAATGTACAAAAAAATATTAACGCATCACCAAACGTCAGCTGCGTTAGCTTCCAACCTGTGCGGCCACAGTATGAGACCTCGTAGGAAAGAGCTTCGTGATACAGGCAGTGTTGAATCCACTCTCGGACAACCCGATGGCCGCCCTGAGACCAGCCCCTCCAGCTCCAACAACAATGGCGTCATACGTATGGTCCACCAGCGGGTACGACTTGGACTGCAACAAATTCACCCAGCCATTGTGCACATTCTCAGTCAAATTTCAACTTTTCAGTTCTCCTTAAAATCAAGATTTCCAGTATTATTTGAGCACTTCAAGCTTTTATGCAATTTTTACCCTGTCTGACAAAGAAAGTAATACAAGGAGTTTAAAAACATTATGTGCTCGCTACTGATTCCTTCAACTGAAGGGGTAGGGTTTACGTGGAACGACGAGAGAAATTGTCCTCAACCCAACACAGAGCAGAACCAGCCTCTCACTGACCACAATCCATCCCTAAGCACAGCCAGTAGCAACAAGAATCTCATTCACTCACCTGCACACATTTAGAAAGTAATCTAGCATCCAAAAAGCAGAACCCAAAATAAACTGCTAAAATATAAGTGATGAACTACAAGCGAATCCAGAAAATGCTCGTATAAAGGGAAGAAAGTGCTAGCCACGCCGATTCTTTCCACGGTCATAGCAACAACCACATTTCAAAAACTCAAACCATAAACACTTTCCAAAACAAAACCATCCCAACCATTTGCACATTCTCAGACTCATTTGCACTTTCAGTTCTCCATGCGATCCACGCGTAAAGACTTCAGAATTATTTCAGCACTTCGAGATTTTTTTCCAATCATCACCGACAAGAGAAATACACAGAGATGAACTACAGTATGTGCTCTCTATTGATCACAGTTCATTTCCTAAACTGAAGAAGTAGGGTTTACATAAAAAGACGAGCAGAATTGCCCTCAACCTAATCACCCTGCCTCAACACAGAGCACTCTGCTTCTCACTAATCCTCCCTAAGCACAGTCAGCAACACCAAGAATCTCATTCAATCACCTCACCAACACAGCACAAATTCAGCAAGTAACCTAGCATCCTCAAAAACAGAACAAAAACAAAAAATTTGCTAAACACTAAGAACTGCACGACAGAATAATTCACAACATGCTTGTAAACACGATCGCATGAAAGATGCACATTCTAGTAGCCAAGCACGCCGATTCTTTGCACAGCCACAGATTACCAAATTTCCACAAACCCACAACCACAACCAATCTCCAATACCAAAGAACAATTACGCAAACTCCAGACAGATAATCCGTTTGACAGTTTTCCAAATTCCAAAACCCACAACCAAAAAATAATCCCCAAAAAATCAGTTTGCAATGAAATGAGAAGGCTCCAAACCTCATCAGTGGACATGCTGCGGCTCTTGGCCGCGAGTGGCCATGCCGCTGCTTGGCGAGCGCTCCGGAGCGCTTGGCGCCGGGCGATCAAGCCTTTCACCGCTTGCATGGTGGTGACCGCTGGCACCGCACCGATCAAAAGAATACAAAGAACGAAAGATGAAAGACGACTGAAGGCAGGAAGGTGCGATTCCTGTAGCAAAGTGGCTTGCCAACTGTGAAACTAAGTTAAGCTCCGGAAGAATGGAATGGAATTGAGGGATGGAACCTTCGATCCCCGAACGAAGACGTCACCGTGTCCTGCTTGTGTCGACGTCGACACAGTGACAGTGACGATGAATGAGGACTGCGAGACGATCTTTTAGGGTTTGGGTGAATTGGCATTCGGAAGATTTAGGAATGAGGGCGTGTGGCAGGCGTGGACACATTCCCTGCCATCATGTCATTTTCGGAGGAAATTACTGTACCCACAAATTGTGTCTGAAATTGTGACTTCGACTCCTTCAAGGCCTTGTCATCACATTCATCAACCTAAGAGCATCAATGGTCCGGTTATAGTAAGGTCGAAACCGCCACTTTTTGCTACTGAGCCTACTAGTTCCTATTATTAGACTGTTCAAATTTTCATATGTTCTTGTTCGCAACTGAAAGGAGGTTCCAACGCATCAGAGAACGTGGTATTTGGATATTGTATGCAAAAGTTATTAAGGATTAAAGTTTGGTTTTAAAATGGTTTCTTCTTCATAGGTACAGAATTGATTTTAGGAATGTACAAAATATAGAATAAAGATGTATTTACGGTTTAAGGTCAGGGGGCACATTTGGAGGTACATACCTTAAATCCCACTCCGGTAAGGTAGAAACACCCATTAACATCCTTGTTCCCATTCTTGTACCTTAGACTGTCACTAAATCTGTTTCTAGACTTTCCATTAATGTGTCCTTGAAATGCTTAACTCTAATTCATTGATGCATTTGAAGGACACATACCTAACTTTCATTAGCTGACTACTCATTTTTGCAGACTTCAGTTTTGGGTCCACCTATGTGATAGTTTTAGTGGTCTAGGGAGCTGGCACTTTGAAAAATCATAAAAATTATATACCACAACCAAAAAATCTAGTTTTTTAATATTCATGATTTTCACTTGCTAATACTATAAAAATATTATTTTTAGGAAAAGGTGCCTCAAACTATGGTGAATTGCTTATATTGACAATTTTGGGTGCTTCCACCGTATTTGGGGGATGAAAAGTGAACAAGAAATGTATGGTCCCATCAAAATATTTTCTTTGGCATAGTTGCAAATCAACAACAAAAATGAAACTATGCCAAATAAGGTAGAGCCATCCAAAACCAACCAGCCCCTTATGGGCAGCCAATAGGGTGGATCAAATGTAGCAAACAATGAGAGTCATTTCCGTTTGTTTTTTTGGGATGAATATCGGCTAAAGTATCGCATGCATACCCAACGGCCATGACACATGACCTTCATTTTTCATGACTCATTGAATGTGAAATACTCTCTTTGTGAGTTGTTTTCCAAGACTCTACATGATGAACTTGGGTTAGAGCAACTTTTGCCTTGCAAAATTCACTGTAAATTGACTTCAAGCTATAAAATTACCAAAATTTGGGCAATCCCCATCATTTCTATCTATGCACCTGCAAAAAATTTTCCTTCACCTTTAAGTACCCCACATCATATCCACAGTTGCTAATTCAGCCGGTTATGTGTGGCTATACTACTATTCATCTTCAAAATAGTACATTGACGTCTTCTAGTGTCAAATCATAAATGGCCAATAGTGGTCACTTCCATGTCTATGAGAACTAAAAAAAATGAATCACTTAGGAGTTTTTGAAAAAATGATAAAATATATGAATAGACAAAAAAACTATATAATTTTGAATTAAAAACATATATGTTGGAAATTATTATAATCAATTAGTTAGGTTCCAAACCAAACTTTGTATTTTTAATTTGGG
Organism: Pseudisothecium myosuroides; assembly: GCA_951799445.1. Taxonomy (NCBI): domain Eukaryota; kingdom Viridiplantae; phylum Streptophyta; class Bryopsida; order Hypnales; family Lembophyllaceae; genus Pseudisothecium; species Pseudisothecium myosuroides. The sequence goes on along the minus strand of OX637288.1, from coordinate 3,438,388 downwards.
CACTTATTGATGACTCCCAGTATGTTTGAATTAAAAATAAATATAAGAACTATATTTGGGAAGCTCTTAGCAAGTTACAATAGAGTTAAGTATAAAGTCATGTAAAACCATATTTTTTGTGTTGCCACTTTGACAACTTATTCTAGAAAATATTTGAATCCTAGTCCAATTTGATTTTTTTGGGGGGAGGGAATGACAACAAGGCATGGTGGCATGCAATCTAATCACATCAAATTGTCACCTTTCTAAATGAAGGTTTAAATCCAATCTTTGCAAAAAGAAGGGGTCCATTTCAAGTATGCAACACGTGCATGTCAAAAAGCACAAGGATTCTCCATCATTGCTAATCCAATGAACTATTTATATATATGAACAAAAAGTGAATTTGGCCACGCTCTTGAATTGTTGTGGAAATGCAATTTTTAACTTGCCAAAGAGAATATTTAGATTGGTCATGCATTAATCTTTAAACATCACAACTAGACCAAAGAGCTCACTTTTGAGTATAATATTACAGTGTATTACACTCAAATTGTTCACATTAAGCTCAAATTACACTCAAATTGTTCACATGAAGTCAAATTGTTGACATAAAGCTCAAATTAGGTTACATTGCTCCATATTACACTCAAATTGCTCACATTAAGTTCAAATTAGGTTACATTGCTCCAAATTACACTCAAATTGCTCACATTAAGCTCAAATTGCTCACATTAAATCAAATTGTTGACATAAAGCTCAAATTAGGTTACATAGCTCCAAATTACACTCAAATTGCTCACATTAGGTCAAATTGTTGAAATTCAAACTCAAATTGTTCATATTAAGTTCAAATTGTTGACAATAAGCTTAAATTAGGTCAAATTGCTCCAAATTACATTCAAATTGCTCACATTAAGCTCAAATTGTTGGCATAAAACTCAAATTACATTACATTGCTCCAAATTACACTCAAATTGCTCACATTAAGTCAAATTGTTGACATAAAGCTCAAATTAGGTTACATTGCTCCATATTACACTCAAATTGTTGACATAAAGCTCAAATTAGGTTACATTGCTCCAAATTACACTCAAATTGCTCACATTAAGCTCAAATTAGGTTACATTGCTCCATATTACACTCAAATTGTTGACATAAAGCTCAAATTAGGTTACATTGCTCCATATTACACTCAAATTGTTGACATAAAGCTCAAATTAGGTTACATTGCTCCATATTACACTCAAATTGTTGACGTAAAGCTCAAATTAGGTTACATTGCTCCAAATTACACTCAAATTGCTCACATTAGGTCAAATTGTTGAAATTAAACTCAATTTAGATCAAATTGCTTTAAGAATGCTTTAATTGCTCCAATTTGGCTCTAATTATGTCAATCTCTTGGAATTAAGTTAAATTAAAGTCCAAATCACACTCAAATTGTTCAAATGAAGCTTATATTACTCACCTTAGATCAAAACGCTCCAAGAATGCTCCAAGAATGCTCTAAGAATACTCCAATTGCTCTAATTTGGGTCTAAATACATCAATCTCTTGTGTTAGATTAGATTGAAACTCAAATGACATTCAAATTTTTCAAATGAAACTCAATGTTCAAACCACCATTCTATATATGAATTCCAAATTTGCTCAAAACAAATGTAAAGAAGATACCTTGGAGGTATTGTTGAGCTCAAATACACCACCACTTGATCAATTTCTTCCTTTACAACCAATGGTGACTAAAATTGAAGAATTGAAATGCAAATTTCTCAAATTGTAAATATTTTGTTGTGAAAACCAAAATTGCTTCAATCTCAAAAAGTTTCAAATCATTTGATAGTAAGAACAAAACATTAGAATTAGGAACACTCAAAGCTTAGAAAATCATAGAATCGTGGAAGTGAAATGAAGTGCGAAGCCAAGAAAACCTAAACCTTCATAATATCATTGTACCTCTGTAATATCACATTTTTACACTGTGTGATATTACAGAAGCGCAGCGGCCGTTAAAACTCTGTAATATCACACAGTGTAAAAATGTGATATTACAAAGAGATCGGGACTCTGTAATATCACACAGTGTAAAAATGTGATATTACAAAGAGATTGGGACTCTGTAATATCACACAGTGTAAAAATGTGACATTATAGAGGACCTTGTGTATGTGTGATATGAAAATTGTAGTACTTTAAAATTAATTGTGCACTTTCATTTGAAAAATGGCAGAGACACCCAAAAGCAACACTATCTAGTGATTTAGTACATTTGATGCACCTAATGTAGGCCACAACTGCATAGTGTCATTTACATTAGTGTGTTGATTTTGGGTGCATTGGCGCCATACGAGACTGCACTCTGATACCGAATCCAGATACCCGGACAGACCTGTGCATCAACCTAGTACCGCCATTCCTTAGCAGTTGCGAGCAAGCTTGTCGACGCACATTAACTTTGAGCCTCTTCAACCCCGAACAAGTTTCGTCTTGTCAATGGATCCATGATTCATAGTTTCGATGTTGAAATTCCCACAGGATTGTTTTTTTCTTTAGAAGCAGGCGGATTGAATCTCGAGGTTTTGCAATCTCCTTACAAAATTCTTTTTAGGTGTTTCTGTGGTGAGCTCTGTGATTTTGAATAAATCGAGTGCTCGTTCAATTTGCAAGGCTGTCAGTTTCCCATCATGAGCAGTTTTTAGTTTTTCACGAGTGGCGGAGTAGGGCTAGGGGAGCGGGTGTTGTAGGAATTTCGGTGAGATTTTAGGGTTTGGATTTAGTGTCGTGATTTCGGTTGTAGCAGCTTTTGGGGTTGTGGTTGAGGTACAGTATTGGTTTTGCGGATGATGATGATGGGGGTTGCATTATGAAAGCAGTGGTTGGGAGTGCGGGTGGGGAGAGAGAGATTCAGAGGGGAAGATGCTGCAGGAGACAGGGGACGCGGGTTCAGCGGCGATGGGCTCACCAGTGTCCCCCGAGCAAGTTCTCAAGACTCTCATGAATGACGGCCACTTCGATAGTTTGCGAATCAAGATTCTCAACCAGCTGAAGCAAAGTGTAAGAGAGGAATTGACCTATGATTGTCTTACTCGTTGATCTCTGTGGCGTCACATTTTGAACCCTAGGATTCTGGATGCTGGATGCTCAGTGTTTACAACAATGCTGAAGCGAAGAGTAGGTATAGTCGTCCACAGGCTAGATATTATTCTTCAGAGTGCATATGCTTTTTGTTTTTCCAATTCTCTCGAAATTACTCAGAGCATTTATCTATTGTCGTCGATACAGTTTCATTTCGCTTTGGGCCATAATTTTGAATGTGTCGACATCGCGGACCTTGTAATTGTGTCTTTGAAGTGAGAGAGTGTATTGTTTCGTTACACTCCAACCGTTTTAGCATTGTTCCAGAATCGTTACGAAAGTCCAGGTCAAGCGAATGAGAATCGCCTTGGTATCTTGATTGTTGGTTTAGGGTTTTAGATTTTTTGTGGCCAGACATGTTCACAAATGGATCAGAAGTAGATTTCGAATTTTGAATTGTTTTCGGTTGACTGACAGCAGACGGCAGCCAATTTGTTGAGACCGTTATTGTTGAAACCGTATGTTGCTTGTATGCCTATTGCAGGAAGAGATAAAAAATTATACATCAACTCTTGTGGCAAGCAGTAAGGTACTTAACACCCCAGGAGCAGAGAATAAGAGTCGAAAGGAGTTGTTTGAAGCCTTGCGAAAAGAACTCGAGTAAGTCCTTTTTGTTTCTTATGGTAATTTCTCTATAAGTTTTGGCGGTTGGTTTGAGACCTGCATTGAATCACTGAAGATACTATTCCCATCTTTCTAGGCAATTGCTGAGATACGCAGGCTTAACGTACTTTGAAGAGGTGGGTGATGGTGAAGACGATCGCTCTCCAATATTAAAGAGGACACATTTTTTGAACATTCGTAGAATATTTTGATAAAAGTTCAAAATTGGAAGCCCTAAACTACCTATTTCTGTCATCTACAAGTTGCGACCTCAATATGAAGTAGAAAACGGGCGTATGTCCCGTGACGGTTACAATATCCTCTATCATATCTGATGGATACAAGGAGGGTTTTCATGTGACTTAAATCTCAGTACTTTACAAATTGATGCAATAACGGCAAACCCTATAAACTTGTTGACGAACTCGACTGTTGGTATGTGATGACTTAATTTCTGCAGGGAACCGGTACTTGAAAAAGCATCTGTAGCTGCGTGGGGAATCATCCTCGACAAAGAGGGTGTCGGGAAAGAGATAGTGGAAAAGGTGGACGCTGTGTATGCACGGCTCAGTGGACATGATTCGTCAGATTCAAGTCCTCAAGTAGCAACACAGGGCCAAGAGCGTCCCGTAGTCGATACACGTTCATTGCCAGATCTTTCAATACCGTCAACAAGTGCCAACGGCGGTCTGAACCGGATGCATCCAAACCAAGTTTATCTCAATCAAGCGTATCCCCCCCAAAGGACACCCACCGATAGAGGCAACACTCCATGGAACGATGTCTCAGTCACTCCTGGACGACGAATGGGGACTGACAGGGGAAGTACGCCGCGTACAGACATTTCTGGACCTCCACTTAGTGCTAGAAGAGTGCCCCAACCTGAGTATTATCACGCTCCAGATCCTCGGTGATTGGATTGGAAGCCAGCTGTTGAATATTAGGGTTTTGATGCAGTAACGGGAGATGCGATTCTTGAAGCCTATACGAGTGGTTAGCTTTGTAGTGTGGATTCCAGGAGCTAGTTTGGCCTGCAATGAGAAAGGCCATGCAGTTCTGTAACTTGTACCCACCTCGTGGCTTCGGAAGGATGGTTAGAAGAGCTGCATTCATTCACACTGCCAGGTCGAGTTAGGATTATTCCACAAGCTGTGGAATAATCCTACGGTTTTGTCGTGTAGATGAGAGTAAGATTTGTTCACCACCCGGCAGTTTGGAGTTTAGATTTGTATAGGGGTCCCTGCTATCTAGGCCAGTGTGTACTGTTTGTAAAAAGTTGGCTTAACTGACTTTGGTCCTTGCAAATGCCCCATGTTTAGTATCTTGAAATCAGCTTGAAAAATTTCTGCTCTTGTTAGTCTATGTGCTGGTCATTTGCTTGTTCATATTTTGAGGTTGGTATTTTCTGTGTGTGTCTAGCTTTTTAACGGCATTATATGGCTTTTCCTTACGTGCTTTTTTGGTTTTATGTTACTTAGGTCTTTTTGGACTACATTTCTCGGTGATGGCGTCCTTGATTCGATTATTTTTTTGCTAAGACTTCTACACAATTCGACACCCAACAATCTTTACTCAAGTTGCCGTCTCTCATTTCATTCATACACGCCAAAATTATTCTCCCAACTAATAATAGCTAGAGGTAGTTTGAAGGTCGTCCCAGAAACCTCAACCTGCTGCTATTGCTTTAAGCGTCAGTCGTTCTAGCTGAAAACGGAGTATTCAGATCAAACTGGTTTTTTCCGTCTGTTTCAAAATTAGAAAGCCTTTAGGCTGCAGTTCGGTGTCACTTTTTTGGTTTTTTGAAACAAAAAGGAGCGAACGTTCTTTGCATAGAAGAGTGAAGAAACAAACCCAACGTGAGGACTCAGGTATCAAAATCAGACCAACAGCGGACTAGTCTCCAATATCAGGTTACGCAGCGATAGCGAACGCCTTCTTTGCAACACAAACGTGGAGTATGGAAATCTTGTCAATTTTTTTTCAGGACTTTCCGTCGATGGTTGTTCGATAATTGAAGGTGGACGTGGGTGGGAAAGGATCATTAGGGTTTACAAAGTGACGCAGATAGAACAGGGTTAGAGTGATTATATTCATTATTCTCTCGGTGGAATGCATCTCAATTGCTGAGGCCTAATTTGGGGTCGAATTGCCGCAGCAGTTTATTCTCTGTTCTGCGCTGTGAATGAAACCTTTTTCGCGTTGTGTGAGAAGATCGGGTTTTTAGGGGTTTAGGGTTTAGGGTGATGTCCCCAAGGTAAGATAATGCCAGGCTCCCATATGTTGGATTTTCATTGAAGAGGGGCATCGTGAACTCTGGGGTTCCAGTTGTAACTTGCAAATCGCGGGGCGAAAGAGTTTGAATATAGTACTCAGCTTCAATTTTCCGAGCACAGCAGGTGGAATTTTTTGAGGTGCTTTTTCATACCTTGTTTTGACATTACTTTGAGTAATGCGGTGTTTCGGTTGAGTTCAAGTGGTGGACTTCTGTAACTGCTAGATTACTTAAGCTTACATGCAATAGTTCTGTGTAGAACCCTCTTTGATTGATGACCTAATTTAGTTCCTTGTTTACTTCTAGGATGGTGACCTAATTTTCTATCGCATTTGCAGAGCGGATGAACCCATGGCACAAGAGATAAAGCCTGACGAGTGCACTAAGAAGTGGGACGTCATCCACATCCCCGAGGAGCTTCAGACTGCTTCAGCAACGGGTATCGTACTATTTTCTTTCAGTTATGATGGTGGTTTCTTTTCCTCTTTTGGGTTTGCATGCGCACCTTCTGTCGATTCCTTGATCGCATCTAAATTAAAAGAGCGACGGCTGAGTTTATAAAGAAGAGTTCTATCGAGTTGAGCAATAATGGATTTAATTGATGGATGATGACATCTTGGTAGATGCTGACAGAATGCGTAAGGACTGGTGGCATTATGTTGCGTTGTCTGTGTGACAGTGCATATTCTAGCGGCTTCGATCAACCCCAAGCTCGCTAGCGTCCTCATCAGGTACTATTAGAAGTGGACTTGGTTTGTGGTTTAGTCCTTGTATAAATTTAGTCCTTCATTGGCTGTGCGAATTTGAAAATGCAGGGATCTCGGCACGAAGGCACCGTTGACATCATTGGCACACGTCAAGCGGATTCGAAGAACAGTAGCTGAAGGTATTTGATGTTTACTTATCTTTCAGCTTATCCTCACCAAATAATTGAAGTCTCATTCCCTAGTGCTGTGGAGTAAAAATTGATCTAACACCAGTCTAAAAATAGAAATCCCACTTTGAAAGCTAATAGTGGATTATCAGAACTTTCAAATCATATTTATAGTGTCCAAAATCGTAGGGTATGATTTCGTCTTTTTATTTGTACATTTTGTTACCTTCCTTGATGCTTTCTAAATGATATGAAAGTGGCAGCTTCTAGCAATTGGGGTACCTAAGAGGCTAATTCGGACATAAATTTGTTCATTATTTCCTTTAATTTGATCATCCTCTATATTGACACTCTCTGTCTATTCTGAACAGACAAGGTGCAGTTAAGCATCATTCTTTGTCCCGCTGATGGAGACGTGAGCAGCGATACTTTCAATATTCCAACTGATGTGGCAGACATTGTGGACAAGCACTCTCTCGTGCCCTTTCTTTCAGAGGTACAAGAGGTTCTTTCGTTCATCTTTGCTGACATTTTGCAATATGCGGAGTGTATCACAATTGCTTGAGATTCACCTTTCTTGTATCTATCCCTCGTAGTCCATAAATGATGTAACAAAAAATTAAGGCTGCGTCGTATGAGAACGAGGTTATTATAGTAGTCTGATTGTTTCAGTGGAAGGGCTGCGTTCAGTTTGAGAGTACAAGATATAGCCTGTGACGTCTGAGACTCTGAGTTTGTTTTAGCGGACTAGATTCATCCTCCAATTTGTTGCTCTGACGACAGGTATCAGCACATCCAGCCAGTAGCCGAGAAGAGTGGGAAGCGCAGTGTCGATTCTGGCCCACATCCTTTCATCCCAATGCATGGTGATTTACATTTTGATGTAGTGTAATTTATGAAGTTTTTATATCACAACTATTTCACTGGTAGTCAACCAAATTGCCTAGGTTGTTTTTTGTTTTTGTCTGAATGTGGCATTGACTCTATGTAATTGGTGGCATAAAGCTGTCAATCCTGAGCTTGAGTGTTCTTTTTCTAATCGAGGGATACAAGTACTTTTATGAATTTCTTCTTGTTAACTAATCCTGTAACTTTTTTAAGTAACATATTGGTTGTGGCAGTATACGAGGGTCCAAGATAGAGTTGGAGGAAGTTGAAGCTGAAAGTGCACGCCAGTTCATGAAGGCTGCTATCTGTCAAGCCCGCCTTGGTCACAGCTCTGGACAGGTAGACCTTCACCTGTAATCTTTTCATTGACTTGCCTAAATGGTCAAAAGTGATCTGCTTCCATATCTGTATTATTTGAACTAATTCATTAGAAAGCTAAAAGGTAGGTAACAAAATGTACCAATAGAAAGAAGAACTCACACCCTACAATATTGGACTGTTGAAATATGACGTGGAAATTACTATAACCAGCTATTTGCTTCCGAAGTGAACCTTTTTTTCGGTTCAGGAGATTTCTTCATTTATTGATCTTGCTGTGTATGTGTCAGCTAGCAAACGGGGCAGTAATTGTGGATCCATTCCTAGGTTCTGTCATTTCCTGCGGACATGATCAATCTACGGTTACGGTAAACTCCCCTGTACAAGATTGTGAAGCCAAAGAAAATTGCATTCGCCATCCTTTGCGACATGCTGTTATGGAAGTCATAAGCATGGCAGCAGACAGAGACCGCCTTCTGTTTCCCTCTAATGGTACTAGTTCGTGCGCGGAGGAGAGGAGCGAATCTGACACTGCAGCTGAGTTTGGCAGTGCCACAAAGAAAGCTCGTATGGACATGGTCAGTATTTTCACCTTCAGTGGATAGCAGCTTCTCACGTCCTAAATCAGCCCATGATTTATATCCCTCGAATGCTGGACCTTCTCTATGTTTTTTGCTTGGGACCCTTTAAGATGGAGGATCCTATTTGCGTCTCTTTTAACATACGTATTAGTGTGATTATGTGGGAGATATATTGATCTGTGGATAAAATTCTCGTTTTTGTTTTAATATGAGTGATGACTTGACATTTCAATCAAATCCACAGGTGAATATCTATTAGCGAGGAATGCTGTCGATTATTACATTGGCCTGTTTGGACACGTTTGTTTGTACTAATAGAACATTTCTGTGATGAGCAGGTAGACTTGAACGGATTAGGCAGTGGTGGAATCTCCCAAGAGGGGAGTGCTGTGATGAATGCTCCAAACCTCCCTCGTCCATACCTATGCACAGGATTTGATGCCTACGTCACTCGAGAGCCTTGTGCCATGTACGTCTTACTCGAGATCCTTCTCTGTTATGCTCCGACAATCAACAGTTGGATGTTCTGCCTTAATGCGTGGTTGCTACCTCTACAGAATTGGCACCACAGAAGTCCCTAACTGATTATCAGTGGTTTCAATGTTGCCACACTTGATTTTAGTGCGCCATGTCAGTGCTCTTTTATTGCCTTGTAATGTTTTTAATGATCAATATTTGAAAAAACAATACAAAGACATTAATAAACATTGAAGTCGCTCTACAACAAATGGCATTTCAGTATAAACCGGTCAGCCCTGAAACAGTTGATAATCCACAAGGAGGGACTACTGTGATGGGGCTCCATTGAAGTTTTTATGCCTTCGATTTCATCTGTTGTGATTGGTGCTGTGATTGAATCAAGTAGCCGTGTTGTATTTCCTTTGAGAATGTTCGTAATGGGAGCTGCATATGCATTGCAGGTGTGCAATGGCATTGGTACATCAGAGAGTGAGAAGGGTTTTCTTTGGGATCCCCAACACTTCGCATGGGGCTCTGGGGAGCAAGTATAGACTGCAGGGAGTTCGGAGCCTCAATCACCACTACACTGTTTTTCAAGTTGCAATATCTGAATGTGATCTTGTGCAACCACTGTAATAATATCACACGGCTCTCCTTTGAATTGTTTTGCTTTTTTGATTAATTTGCTGGAGTATTGTTAATTTGATATGTTACTTGAGTGCCCAGCTGTGCTTTTTATCCACCTCACTTAACTGTGTCCATTGTGCAAGACTTCCTTTTCATGTTATATGATTCCTTAGTCCTTAGAGGGATTAGCACCTTAGAGTGTCTACCTATACCTAGTAGGCTGGGGAATGTAGATTTGGACAAACAAAAGAAATCATGAACAAAGAAGCTAGTCCAAAGATCTTTGCAATTTTCTCTTGTTCTCCAATTCCTATATGAATTGATTCAAAACCTAGTACAAAATTAAGAAGCAATGACTAACCACAAAGAATGGACAAAATTGTTTTTTCAACATATATAGATGTACTTCATCCATCTAGTCCTTGTAGCTCCCACAAAAATACTCTTGAAAATAGTCATAATTTACCTAGTGGTGGACACCAACACTCCTAGGCTTTTTAAAGTTCACCCTTCAAAGGTTTTGGAAAGCTCAATTTTGGATGTAATGTGGAGGGTTTTTGTATATGTGACATAAAAAGCGTATGAATTGGAGTATACAATAGTGTAAAAAGTTTGGATTCATGTTGAATTGAATCCTGTGATACACAACCCTTCCAATTTGGTCCATTATTGCACCTCCTATATGATTTAGAATGTGCAAAATGGTCACGTATTCTACATGCATGGTGCCATCTTGGAGCATGATAAGGTTGAAATGTTAAAATGATGTCCAAATGAAATGAAAGATTCTAATTGTAGAATTTTCAATTCAATGGTGTTTATTTAATTTGTGATTTGTACATAATTTAGTACTTAAATTCGTATTCTCAGAAGCAAATACAATACAATATACAAGGTCTGTTAGAGCAGCTCACCGCAAACTTCAAGGCAGATTTGATTGTTGTGCTTGTAGCAAGAAGGTAGCACTTTTGGACTCCACCACATCACTATTGTCACTTTTCACTTTTAGTAGAAAGACGCTACAATACTCCTCTCATGTCATTGTACTTTTGAGGTCTTTTAAGTGCATGTGAGAGCTCACGCAATTACACTAAATAGTGAAATTGGGTTGCTTTGACAATTAAGTTGCCTTACCATAGAGAAGTTACCTCATGTTACCTCATGACTCATTGCTTGTTCAGATAGAGGCACAAGCCATTCTCTAATCCCGAGCCATGAATCAGTACACCAACCCATGGAACACACATGTTTCCCACATCACTGAATCCTTCTACAGTAACTGTGATATTGATATAGTGTAGAATGTTGAAAGATTAGTGTGGGACAACCTAAATTCCCTATTCAGTGTACTGTACTTACAATCCATGTGTCACTCAAGGAGAGAGCGAGAGGGTTCCAGCAACAACAAAGTTGCAATAAGGGATGAAGCTGGACGCGCTGCGAGTGTTCCAAAACATGCGGAGAAGCTACTACTGTAGAAGTGGCCCGGGGCTTGACCCTCGAAATGACTCTTCATGTTGCATGTGAAGTTCATAGTTAGAAGAGCTCTCAATCGAGTGTGTGTGTGTGCCATGCCACGGGAATCTCGACCGGTGTGAACGGATGCATATTCCCCCCGGCGTCCGAAACCAAGCAGCTCCCTCTTCAATCCGACCTTTCTTGATCTGTGGCTGCTGCGCTCCTCCCAATGCTTGGCTCCTTTTCATTTTCCAAGTGGCCTTCACTCATCCTTCAATCCCCAATTCCTTCTTCCTCTCTCGATTGAGAATTGCGCACAACCCAAACGCAAGTTTCCGATTCACAACACTTGCACTCCGCCTGTAAACATTCCTCAAAGGTTTTTCACTCGCAGAAAATCAATCCTTCACAGGTACTCTACTCCTTCTCTTCTTCTTTTTTTTATAAGAATTGCCATTCAATCTCCTTTGATGCTTCTGAAATCGGATGAAATCGCCTTTTTGAAGCCTTTGAGAGAATATTTTAAACTTGTAATGGCGTGTTTAGGAAGAGTCTTCAAGAAATGGGTAGTCTTTAATCTGTCTTGGATCCCGAGCTAATTGGGTACTCACCGATTGTAGGGTGTGTGTGATTTTTTGGGTTGGATGGGAAAGACTGGGATTCTGGTGAGGGCTAATTGCCTTGGCTGCTAGCAAGCGAGGTTTCACAAGTGGAGGGGGGTTGGCCGGGAGGAGAGAGCACCATGATCTGTGGACGGAGCTTCTTGCGTTCCGTAAGCTTCTTATCTTGCGCTTCGCGTGTGTGTGTTTTTCGAAAAATATTGAACTCTATGGAATCGGAATGTATTTTGAGGTGGAATTATCGGTTTGCTGAATTTGAATCAGTGTTCCTGTTCGTTTTAAAATGAAGACCCGGGATAGGATTTTGGATACTTTAATTTGGATTTTGGATTGTTTTTTTATTGTTCAGGTTAAAGAACGTAGTCCTGATTGACGTTGTAAACTTTCATGTCATAGGGCAGAGGAGACTGTATGTGTCAGATTTAGGGATTTAGTATGTGTTGGACTGACTTTCGGGAAATCAGTGTAGAGCTGGAGGGATCACTTTGGGTACAGGAGCCAAATTTTGGGGATGAAATTGCTATCACTATGTACGAATTTCTTATGCAATTTCATATGGGATTTTGTAGACCATTGCAAGTGACAGTAGATAATTCCATTCTGAGTGGCTATAGACATTTAGCCAAGTCACGCTAACTCCACTCGTGAATAAGTCCAACCAAGTGTATAAGTAGATGAGTTGCTGTTGGTAATAGGGGTGTATAATGGTTTCAGTATGCTCTACCTTAGTCCTGGTTAACATTGTAAAATTAAGGCTATAGATCCAAATTTTTGTGTAGCATAGCAGAGGAACTCCTGGATGTGGATCATTGATGCACACTGGCAGTGCTTGATTTGCATTGTAGCATGCATTTTTACCTCGAGACAGTTTGTAAATTCATTATATGGAGCAGCATGTAGATGTGAGTCTGCAACAGTATTATCTGAGCCTTAATTCTGTTCTTCTTCTTCTTCTTCTTTTCTTTGGTTAAGACTTTATATTGATTTCTTGTAAATCCGCGTTAAGGTAAACCCGCATTAAGATATTTATCGTGAAGGGAAGAGTTGACGTCTTTGTTTTGCGGGGCGGTGATATTTCAGACAGATATTCTTGGCTCGACTGGAGTATTACAGCAAAGTTGGTGCACCGCTTTGACACCCTTGAAATCTCTTCATGGTACCTCTACTCACGGGTATACTAGATTGATGGAAACTTCAAAACTGATCAACGCGCTTGCTTTCAAGCGAACAGCTCGCGATAACCGAGCACCTCTGGTTGCTAAAAGTATGGGACCTGTAGAGGAGGATACCTTCACTGTAAACGAGGCTGGTGTGGACGACTTCGACGATGACCCTTCATCCCTCAATGAAGTAATAAGGGAGAAGAGGAGTTCTAAAGTGATGCCAGACGGTAATGTTAGCTAATCTCATGTTGATTTTTGATTTTTGGTTTCGTGTTTGGGATACAATGCAATGGACTGTTCACCATGGACTGTTGTAAGCATTGGAATCGGATTCTTTCAAGAATTTTGAGGCATAGGGAGATGGATCATGGGGAGGGGAGCATAGACAAGCATGATACAATTTAGGAGGAGTCAAGGGAGACCTCTCTATGATTCATCGGTCCCCATGATTCAATTGTCGCTACGGTCACCTATTGTACCTACTTGCAAAGTTCTTATATCACTTTCTATAATATTTAGCTTACAACTTTCCAACAATTTCAAAGAAAGAAATGGGGGTCTCCATGATTGACCCATTAGTTTCCATCTGCCTTCTGCACGTCTCTTTATAATTAATCTCCAAAAATCACAGACGACATAATAGGGAGATCCACCATGAGGAGATCTCCAACACTCCTTGTTGAAGAGCGTTGGTCCTGAAGAGTTGCGTTTGGAATGGGTGTTTGTAGGGGATTTGATACTTGCAGCTGTGGACATGGGGACGAACTCGTTTCACATGGTGGTTGTACGAGCCGACAAGCAGGGCCGGTTCCAACTGATGGACACAGAAAAGGAAGATGTCCGTCTGGGTAGTGGCTGTCCTGATCTAAGTGTCATAACTCCGGACGCAGAAGACCGTGCCTTGGCTGCATTGAAACGCTTCAAAATTCTCGCACAAACCCGGGGAGCGGAAATGCGAGTGGTGGCCACCTCGGCGGTGCGAGAAGCCAGAAACCGGCGGACCTTTGTGCGGAGGATCCGTGATACTGTGGGCTTAGAGGTTGAGGTGCTTGCGGGCACTGAGGAGGCGTGCTTGATTTATCAAGGAGTCCTGCAGGCACTTCCCGTGTACGATAAGACAGTTTTGGTGGTGGATATTGGAGGTGGTTCAACGGAATTTGTTCTTGGAAATGCAGGGAAGCCTATTTATGCTACCTCGCTCAAGCTCGGTCATATTCGGCTCTCCGAGCAGTTCCTGTCACTAGGTAGCAAGAAAGACGACATAAAGAAGGAACAGGTTAGTTTTATAATACCTTGACTCCTTGGTGTGTAAATTTAACCAATAATTGAGTAGGTTTTGTTCTCCATAATTGTAACAGGATTCTCTTTTTAATCTACTGAAGTAAAGAAAATTATTTTGAATAGATGTAAGATCACCCTTAGATAATTGAAAACCAGGAATAGTGACTTATTTGTTGTCTTTCTCGAATTCCGTAATAGTGAAACAGACCCAAAGACTTACTCAATAACAAAAAGTCATTATTTTGAAGCTTTGGAGAAAAAGCAATTAGAAAGTAATCTGACTTCTCCTAAAAATTACTCCCTCCGTCCCAAAATGATCTTCCGGTTGGACAAAATGTTCGGGATTAATGCTGAAAATAACGTTATTTCAACCCGTTTCGAAGTATTTCAAGGAAGTTGTTGTCCATTCACTGAATCTTCAAGAACAGAAATGATCATTTTTGAGCAACTGGAAGATCATTTTGGGACGGAGGGAGTACTAACTATACAAAAGTTGCCCCTTTTTTTGGAAATAATATTAGCTTTCAGCCTGTCACTGCTTTCAATCCTAGCTCTATCTTTTCCTATGTTACAGATCTCGTATTTTGCGTTTCACTGTCGACCTCTTATTGTTTTGCATCTTCAGTTGTGATGTACTCCTTCAAGTGATAACCTAGATGAGCAATTCGTGTAAATTAGGCCTGACTTTCACTTCCGAGCATCTTTTGGTGCATCGCAGATTGAGGAGCTCAGACGTCACATTCGAGTGGTTTTAGCCGATTCCGGTGTGATCGACAAAGTGCTAGGGACCCCTTTCGAAATTGCGATTGGGAGCTCGGGTACCATTGAAAGTATTGAGCATATGATTCACCACACTATCACAACGCCATCTCAGTCAAAGGTGAGTGTTGATGGGAGAGGTCAAAGTTCCTCTTGTGAGACCCGGGTTCCTTTTTCAGCAGGCATTGTCTGACACTTGTGTGTAACTAGGGTTTGGATGAACAACAACAAAAAGAGAATTTACTACGTGATCGGGATTTCACAGCAAACGAACTTAGCGATGCTGTCAAGAAGGTACTCTTGTTTCAAATTCTATTCGAGTAGACATGAATTCCATTCGTGGTTATTTTCTTGCTCTATTTGGTGAATTTGATAGCATAACATTGGTGTGCAAGTCAGTAAATAGTCCGGTTGGGTGATCAGATTTGTAAGGCGAAGACTGTATCGGAGCGGGCCAAGATTCCAGGACTCCCTGTGAAACGAGCTGATGTTATTGTTGGGGGCGCTGTGCTCTTGGAAGAAATATTTATGGCCATGAAGATAAAGAAAATGAAGGTGTCATCATATGCACTTCGAGAGGGAGTTATTGTTGACACTTTGGCTGAAACTTTTGACAGCTATAAACCAGGTGTAAATATCCGGGCAAGCTCCATTCTCAATCTCGCATTGAAGTTCAATACAGATCGGCGCATGGAGTCTGCCCAACATTCGGCCGGTCTTGCTAAGGTTGGTCATCTCTCATGGCACAAATTGGCAATTTATAACATGTCTCTCCTTGTCTGCTAGCCTACAGCTTGTCTGGGCCACAAGCAGAACTTGACTTAAACCCTAGAGGACCAAGGATTCATTTTTTTTAAATGACCAATTCGATTGATTATTTTTGAAAAATTATGATTCAGATGGGATCAAATTTTGTATCACTAGAGTCAATGAAGAACATTGCATGTGTTGGTCAATAAATTAAGAAATAAAATTGAACAAAAAGAAAGTCTGTATGTGTCCTACGCAAAACTGCAAAAATAGCGTAAGGCCCTGTTAGGATCTCTATTTCCCTTAGGGATTAATGTACCCTTTTGGCGTACCTGGCTTATCACATAGAGTCTACCTCTAAAAAGAGGCAACAAGGGCAGACCTTGCTACTCATACCCCCGAGGTATGAGTGGTCAAACTACCCCAACAGACTCTCCATTCACGATGGTCTTCAGACCAGCGTTATTATTATTAACCTTTTGCTACCGATTTATCACTTTGGTCAAGGATTTCCAGAGGCGATGGCTCCCACATGAAGCAAAAATATTTGTCATTGTGTGCAGGAAATTCTTGCTGGATTGAAGACATGTCCCTCTGGTTCTACAGAATGTGTCGCAGACGTCGCTCGGTTATTAAGTGATGGCGATGCCGAACTGTTGGAGGGGGCTACTATTTTGCATTATGTAGGGATGTTCATTAACCACAGGTCATATCACAGGCATTCCCACTACCTTATTAAGGTACGAGGCATGAGGTCTTGAAGTCGTTTACATTGTGTCACCTCTATCATGTGTATCTGTACGCATTTACTTTCATCGATTTTTCAATCTATCCTACAGAGGGTATTAGTAAGTACTGATCGTGCCTATATGTGTATTCAGAATAATGAACATCTGCTCGGTTACAGTCCTATGGAGATTGAGGTATTTCATTCCATGTGTATCTTTCTCTTCCTACAACTTCCTCATTCCAGCGTTTTGCTTCTAGATAGAGCTTACTCGCTGCCTCGTTTCATGAGCTTACCTTCAATTAAAGGAAACTGATGATTTCCGAATGTTGCATGTCTTCATACTCGTGGAAGTGAGGACTAGACTTAATGGTTTATATGCGTGTGTTCTATTATTTGGTTAGAGATTTCTAAAGTCAAATGTTCTGACGGATCGCTTTTGGATGTTGCAGATTATTGCGCTTCTAGTAAGATATCATCGGAAGAAGGTCCCTAGTCAGAAGGATGCAGACTTTGCCAATCTGCCTGACGAAGTAATTATGCTTTCATTTATATATGTTTTTTTGAGAATCTTGTCTTTAACCTTTTCTTTTGGAACGTGTCCTGATGAATGGAATTTTGATGAACCAATTAATGTCACTCCAGTTTGATGTTTGAAATTCCTAAGCTATGACTGTGGATGTATATCAGCCTGTGCTTAGAAATAGTGTAATACTGTGAAGTGGACGCTTGCCATCTCTATGTTTTGACAGACTCTTCACAGGTTAAACCTCCTGGGGGTTACTTAAGCAGTTTTCTTATAGATGTCAATATGACTTTCTATGCAGATTCAAAAGAAAGTACGGGCCATGTGTGCAATCATGCGTGTTGCTGTTGCTCTGGACCGCTGTGACTCAAGCGCCATCCAGCATGCCGAAATCTTCCAGCAATCGGAAAGCATCCTTCTCGTAAGTACCCCTGCTGCAACCTTGTGAGAAACCTTTTGTGCCTTCAGCTTTTTCGTATTCAAGATGTACCTTTTTTCCCTTTGTTTCCAGCTCGATGTTAAGGGCTTCAGCCATCACACTGGTTGCTGTTGTAGCTAATCAAGTCAGGATTTGAAGATAATTTGGTGAATAACTAGCTTGGCTGTGGCAGGCACTAGCCTGGAAGTCGTTGAAAGTTCTCCTGGGCATAAGTTCACATAAGAATAATTAAAAATAGAAGAAAGGTGTAAAACATACCGAGTATATTGAATGTTTTAGGTGGAATAACAGTGGTGGTTCGCTTTTATTGGCTCTGTCCTTTGGACAGAGACTATGGCATCGACTCCGAGTTTCTGAATACGAGTTTCCAAATCCTATCTACAACCGCATTCACACTGCACAACGCGGTTAGGTTTTGGTTGGAGTGGACAGAGACTCACGGTCACACTGTTGTTGTTTTATTTTTTTAAGAAGGAAGTTAAAAGTTTGGAACAAACCTTGGATTTCGCGCAGAACTGCCCTTGTGATTGTAATAAAAGAACCTTGTCCTGGTATAATATACACATAATATGGGTCTGTCTCACTTGCAATCTTAAGTTTGAATATATAAGTGCCAAATTCAGGAAAGGGAGAACGAACAGATTCGTGATAAGCTTGTAATAGGGGACAAATGCAAATAAATTGTAAAAATTTGACTTGTGAAAATATGCAAATTTGAGTGTTATAACACATGTTGTCTAGATGAGTTGTTGAAACTGGGGTGCCGGTTATAGCTGCGTATTTTATTTGTGCCTCTAGTTGTGTACAATTACCTCCCCGCATTTGTGTTCACATTATTTTTCGAGGTATTTATTCATGTGTATTTTCTTGTTTGTTTGATGAAGGCTGTAGTGCCTGCTAAGAACCCTGAGACCGGTCATGCACAAGATGTTTCACTTGAGGTCTGGGCAGCCCAGCAAGAGCTTCCTTATTTTGAGAAAGTAAGCTCCTTGAACCAAATTGGTTTCATGAAGCATGTAAATGAAGTTTCTCTTCTCTGATTGCAGAGTATGCTTGGGCTATTCCTCTGTTTATGTTGTGAGCCCTAAAGGACTTTAGATTCATGTTTTATAAAGTGGACAATTCATTTTATCACATTGTGCAAAAGATAATTCAAATGGGGACAAATTTAATATCATCAGAATCAGGGACGAACATTGCACTTCTTGGTCAATAACTAGATAAAATTGGACCGAAGTCAGTCCCCATATGACTCACTCAAAACTGCTAAAACAGATGAGGCCCAATTGGGGTTTCTTGGTCCTTTAGGGTCTAAGTTCAGATACTGCGCTCAGTGCTTGGAACTATGATGCAGATATTTAAGCGACAAGTATCGATTATAGTTTCTGATGAACACGACCTGGAGGGGTTGAGCACAGAATCACAGTCTGCAAGCCTGAGTTCGTAGAGGTATCATCGCTGCATATTTTCTTGTTGGCCTCAACCAAGAGGTTCTTGCAGTATTGGACCCCTCTCCTGGAGGTGAAAAGGGTTAGCTACAGAGTGTTATATTTTGTAAAGGAATGTATTTTTAGAAATACAGACAGTGTTGTTTGATATCTAATGCGAACTGCTATGACAGTTCCGGCATGGTTTGTTGATCGAGGAACTCATTGCATTTAGAATATTATTTCAACCTGTTATTCAATCGGTTTCAATCCCATGTACCTTGAATTCCTTTTCTTTTTTACTCATCCTGAAGCTGGGCTCAACTAGCGTTGCGTATTTGAGGATGGCTTGGTCAGGTACTGATTGCGATGGCTTTGCCACCAGTTGGTTTAGTTTGTGGACACACTGCAGAATTTCTTAATGAAATCTAAATTATTACAAACCCTAGCTCGTGGACGCTTCTTCCAACTCGCGTGAAATTAATTTCTTCTAACCACCCTTTCTCAGCCCCACCGACGATTTGCATCAGAGATTAAGGTATGTTCACCTAAAAGCGTCCAAATTTGTCATCTGAGCATGCTTCCTTTTAATTTTTATTGAGTCTTGCTGGCTATTGAAAGAGGATGCCAACAACAGCTTAGCAAGTGTTGTTGAAGACACCGCATGAATAAGCTACGAGTCTTGAAAGTTCTGATTGTAAGTGTACCCAATATCAACCCTAGGCTCTCATGTTCAAAATGTGCACATTTTAAGCTAGAGTCTATTATAGAAGAATCGCAATTAGGTGAATCTGAGTATGTGTTTCAAAGCCTCCTATACGACCAGCGGCCTGAATCTGAGCCTCTTCCTCGGCGATTCAGGAGGAGGAGGTGGAAGCCAAAACGAAAAATCCTGAAACTTGTACTGTGCATATGATCTACTAGGGCGGAGAAAGACTATTCGAGGAGGAAAGCCATGCAGCCATCGCAGGAATGTCAGCTCTGCCCAGACTACCTTGGTCGGATGTCTTAGCGGGTCGATTATTTTGATCCTAGCTGATGTTGGCAGTAATTGAGTAGCAGAGAAGAAGCAGAAGCCATCAATGACACCGTTTTTTGGAGGAGGCGGTGGATCTTTGGTGTAACCTATCACCCACAGGTTGAAATTTTCACCTTTTCAGATTATATTACCATATGTTTACAACCTCCTATCATTGCGTCACTTTAGCTTTTTAACTCATGAAGTGATTTTTGGTATATCAGTATAGAGCTGTGGAGAGATCTATTTGGGTACAAGAGCCAAATCTTTGAGATTAACTTTTTTTATCATTGTGTATGAATTGCTTATGCAATTTCAAAGTGGAAGATGGTAGACTTCTAAAGGTGAAAGTAGACAACCCCAATTCCACTCAAAGATCAAGGCTATATACATATTAAGTCAAGTCATGCTTACACGCCTTGCTAGTAAGTCCAACCAAGTGTACGAATAGATAAATTGCTGTCGATTACAAGGGTCAGTATAGGAGACGGGATCAGATCTCAAATGATTTTTGTATCCTCTGCCTTACTCCAGAACGCAAAAAATTTGAGAAATGCATTAAAATCGGTGAAACAGGCGCAAACGACCGTTTAGGTGACTCACCGATTTTTTTCTTAGGTTTTTTTCGTTCAGGTGGGGGTTCCTCTACTGGTTCAGGTTTATCTGCTGGTTTTGATTCTGGGGGTTCATCGCCTGGTCTAGACTCGGCAGAAGGTTTAGCGACTGTTTCGTCTGGATCAGGAGTTATGCTACGCCAGTTAGCCTGTTTTCTCTCGAAATCCTCTGAAATTTCGATACTGTATTTGTATTGGTGCCACTTGCAATCCAAGTACACTGCTAACGTGATGTTTATTACCCCATACCAGTCCGGTTGTGGTTCTGGATCTCCAAATATTTTCTGAAACTCCATAGGTAGGGGAAACCTTACAGATCATATGCCCATGTAAGCCTGCACCCTTTTCTTTGAGAATCAAAGTAAGCATCGCATTCTGACATGGCTAACCTACTATTGGTTAGCCTGCTTCTACTCCCACCTGCTCTTGCTTAGTTATAAATTGCAAGAAAATAAACCAACGTCACAAACTTTATATAAACATTTGATAGAATCAAAATGACGGACAGTGACTCTTGGATGCATCAATAAGCCTCTGTTAATTGTTATGATGGTTTGAGAGAGTTTTGTTTCTTGCAGGTATTCGTAGCAAAACTTAAGCTTGCAACAAGGATTCAATGCAAGCGAGTGGACGCCATCAAAAATCTAGTTTGTCAGTGAACGAGGCGTCGGGCTTGTCACGCCGATCTCAATGCTGTATCTGGTGAGATAGATTCTGGCGACTCCTGCTACATAGTCGATGTCCCAGTGTGCACCGACTTTGATTCTCCACTGCATGATTCTCTCTTTGTTCTGAAGAGGATGACTAGAGTTTTTCTTCTCCTCAAGTGTATGAGATCTCTTTCATGCGAATATGCTGCTGAACAGTCGCATCTCTTCGGAATGAACCTTGAGTTTGTCTGAGCTTGACTGTGTAAAGAGATTAATAAAGTTATTGTAACCAGCTTGAGCTGCAAAGGTAAGTCCATCAGAAGGCCTGCAACCCGAGAGCTCTCACTTGTTGCGAGGAAGGATGTGTTGTTTACACTAATCCTGAAACGATGAAATGATGCAGAGCACGAGCGAAGAAGGATTTCTGATGGATTATTTGGGCACGTTGTAAATATGTCATGAATTTTCATAAGTATTGTTTGTAGGTGTCTCAAAAATCAACACTAGGCTCTCCTAGGCTCTCAATTTTTGATTGTGGACCTCTTGCATCATCAATATCTAGATTTTATTGTCGCTTATTAATCCAAATTAAGTCATGGCATTTTGAGTGGTGATGATTATGAATGCACATGATGATCATGAGAGTGTTAAAACTGCAAAAGTGATTTGAAGTCTTTCAATCTTCTTTTCACATGTCAAACCTAAAAATTTGGTCACCAAAAATATTATGAGGCTAAAGGCCTAGTGACATCAGCGGGGGTTTGGGGGAACTGTAGCTCTACAATAAAGCCCTGCGTGCCCTCCCACCAAAGGTGAATTTTGGGAGGGAGCCAGGCGTAGTGGCTTACATCATTGACAATCTGGCAATAAATCGCGAGAAAAAAAAAACGTTGAGTGACATGTATAATCCCAATCACTTTATGACTTTTCAAAATCTACTCTACAAGTTTTTTAAATGAATTTCTAAAGTGATTTTTTCTCCAAGATCTTTTGTATTTAAGGCTCATTTTCAATAGCCCTCAACACTATGGAAAGTCGAGATTGCAATGGACACCCTTGCACAAAATCTTGAATAAAAAAATCATAAACAATTTTTTTTTAAATTCGATTTTTTTAATGCTAAAATCATACTTCAAAAAGAATTTTTCAAAAATACAAACTACTAAAAATAGCAACTTGGTTAGGTTTTATTTAACTTCAAAGTATTATTGACATCAAAATTTAGTGCTTTGGGCATTTAGGGGTTAAATATGTTTGCTAGAACAATCTCACCATTGGGTTTATCGTGTTTCAATTCCATATTAGAGCTATTAACAATTTAGTTTTTCTTTCAATCTTGGACCTACTTCTACTTGTCAATTTTTTAAAGAATGAAAATCATAGTGTTATTTTTTGAAAAAAATTCCTAAACTTTCAATTTAATTCTTCAATATAAATTTTTCTTAATTCAAATTTTGTAGTACAAAAAATTTCCACAAATGGCAGTTAATGTCACCTGAAATTACAAGACAATATTCAAAAAAAAAATCTTCCAACTTTGAATGCTTATATCTTCCAATTTGTACAGTCAAACTTCATGAAAACATTCCCACGTGATGTGAGACAAGTAAAGTACGAGATCCTAGGGTTAGATTCTAAAAATAAAATAAAAAATTATTTTTTAGGCAAACAATAGTTTTGAATGTTTCTTGACAGAAAAATGGCCTTAGAATTGTAAGAGATAAAATTCACAACTAAAGCTACATAAAATAGTGAAATTTGGTTGCCCCATACTGATTCCTCAACACTTGGCACTATATAAATATGTATTTTTACTATACAAGAACATACTACTTTTGAATTAGTTATTATTGTAATAGAAAGTCATGAACCTCCATGTGTACAAATAGAAATATTTACAAAAGTATTTGTTGACTTTGATGGCTTGTAAAGTAACTTTTTTGGAGTAAGGCAACCTAATTGTTAAGGCAACCTAATTTCACTATTGTGTAGTTAGCTGAAAGTCCCCCCCCCCCTCTAAATGGTAGAACCCTTGCCGGTATTTCCAACACAACAAAAAAAATTGACAATCATGCCCTTTCAGTATTTTTTTCTTGCTACCAACCAAAGAAGGTTTTGAGTTTTACCGACTATTTTCTTTCAATTCCTGAATTGAACCCAGTTTTCCAAATACAACGTCCGCTTGTTTTCTTTATTTTTTTACTCCAAATAGAATATTTTTAGGGTTTTTTACGAGGTTTTTGCCAATGTTTCTTTTGTTTTTTTCTCTAAAAAAATGGAAATCCATTGCAAAGCATAATTTTGCCGATGTTTTCAAGTTGCACATGGTTTTTGCCCAACTCTACCACCTAACTTCGAACTAGCCAAATACATAGTCCGATTGTTTTCTTTGTTTTTTATTCCAAATAGAAATTTTATAGATTTTTTCACTAGTTTTTTGCCAATCTGTTTTTTTGTTTTGTAAACAAATGAAAATCCATTGCCAAGCATAAATTTGCCCATGTTTTCAAGTTGCAACCGGTTTTTTCTCCCAATTCCACCACCCAACTTTGAACGATCAGGGTGGATTGACCCCCTCGCTCGGCCTTACTAGGGGTGCATGTAAATAAAAAGCCCCCTATTTTGGGCCGATTCGGGGAATATTATTACTTTCGCTTGACTAATTAGGGGTCTCTGATCCCAAATATGAATTCAAAATTTGCAAAAAAAAAATTGTGCAAAAAACAGGGTCGGCCCGCAGGGCCGAGCGAGGGGGTCAGTTCACCCCGGCCCTTTGAACTAGGGTAGCCGCCTGTTCAGTCTTCCCGAACATAGCTAACTTACGAACCCAAATGTTACTGCACTCACCTTCAGTTGCCGTTTGGAGTTGGGCTTGTCACCTGCTGCCTTTCCCCTCACCAGTGAACCAAACAAAACAAAAAAGGATCCTGCCTGCTGTGCCGTGCCGTGAGCACCAGAAACCCAGGTGCCGGGCGCCAGGCAGCACCCCCGTCCAAACCCCGAAATGATTACCACCCTAATTAAGCTAACTTAACGTAGAAAAAGAGGCCCAGTTATTAGTGGACCCATATTGATTGTCCCCCCAACCTATGCCCATGATCCCATGACCTGCAGGCCGCCCAATGGCAGGCTCCCAAGTCGTACTCAGTCACAGGCCCACACTCCCACAGTGAGGAATGAGGATCCCACTGGCTACAGGGGCCGTGGACTGCACGGGTTCCGAGGCCCGGCCCGTCCAAATACCGGCAGCAGATTGCGGACTAGGGCGACAACCGTTTCGTGCGACAGGCTCTCACGGGTGAACTCGGCCCGAGACACGGAGGGGACACTTTTACTTTGGTTGGGTCCTTTTTCCTTTTGTTGGTCGCTTTTTCTTTTGTTGGGCTCCGTCTTTTCCTTCGAGGTGGCGTTTTTGCTTTCTCTTCCGGATTTGCAACGAAAAAAATGGGAAAGACGCGCTCGTCTGTCTCGACGGAGGGGAACAGGCAAATTTCTCGGAGGGAAAGTAAGTAAATTTTCGATTGTGTCACAGACTCTGTCATCGAACTCGTGGAAAGGATGCGCACCGGCACTGGAGCGGTTGGAAATTGTTAATTGAATTCGTTGTAACTTATTAGCCTGTCGTCCATCAGCAAAAGACTTTCAGTGGCTAAATATTCTCGCCGGGGACCAGTTCAGTTCTCCTGCTCTCGATGTACTGTTTCCTCTTATCAATGGGAATCGTCCATTTGGTTCTAAAAAAATAAATTCAGTGGCGAATTCGAAAGAATAATAAGCGATGGCGTGAGCTACTCAGTTACGAAATTCCCAGTTGCCGCACTCAACGGCAGGTTACTCACTCTTTGTCCTCCTCCTCCTATTCAGTCCTAGCCTCTATAGAAATTAGCCCAATGAAAGCCTCGGATTTCGCTCCACATGGGCACACATCGCAGCTGCATTGAATGCCCTGCTAAACCCAGCGCTCGGCCAGATCACCCTCCCACGCCAGGTCGAGATCCCTGCCCTGATGCTCGCCCACGGATAATCAATCCACCACCCAATCCTCAAATAATTCCAAGTTAAAAACTCCAAAAATTCCCCACCCCACCCCACCCAATCCAATTCCCCATTCCTCCATTCCATAGTCTATCAATAGCCTCTCAATGCTCCAGTTCATCCAAACCACTACAGTGCAGTATATTTCATCCCTTCTTCTCTCCAGACTCCACTCACTCCAGGTCAAGGGGACGGGAGATTTCCACGAAGTGGATTTTCTGCTCACTCGGAACTGGATGACATTCTATTGGAGGGAAAAACGAGAATCAGAGAAAATATCATCCCACTCCACGAAGCCCGGCATTGAATGCAGCCCTTGTTTCCCCATGGCCGCACTGTTTCGGTCTTTCGGGCATGCAGACCCCCCACTTTACGTTGGCTTTGCAGTGTGCTTTAAGTAACTTGGAGGTCAGACACGTGGCAAAGTGTCCGGGGGGTCCCCCAAGCCGCTGAGTTGGCAGTAATGGGGACGCTGGCGGGTTGTCATGAATGAAGGTGCACGATGTGCAGAATGGGGCCTTCAAGGCTGCCCACAACTTAAATGGGGGGCTTTTGTTTTTGGAAAGCTAAGCTAAGCTAATTCTAGGCGGGCTATTTCCAGGCAGGCGACGGACTAGCCGGTCGTCCCGTACTCCCGTTCCCTTCCTGGCTGGCTGGCAGGCTGACCCTTTCTTGTTTCTTCCTCCAAATTTTTCCTCCAAATTTTATTATGAAGTGGAATTTTGGTTGGGGGGCACTTCGGTTTCAGTTTGTGGGGGACTGACCGACGGAGGGGCTAGAGTGGACGGAAGTCGTCATGTTTCGTGTTGGGAGGCTCATAACTGTCTGCCGTGTGGCCCGTTTCTTTGCTTGGGGCCTTGGAATGGGGACCAGACTAGGTGGGACTCCCTGCCTCCCCCCCTCGTGTGGATCAGTGGCTGTGTCTCTCTTTGGGAGGGAGGGTTAATAGCAGCCGCCTTGGCCAGCTCACCGGGGGCAACGAGGAAATAGAGGCTTGGCCAGATCACACAGCATTCGGGAAGGAGGTGGCCTTGGGGGAGCCGCCCCGGGAATTGGCCGCATCTTGGGACAAGACTCTTGCGGAGGCCGTTCTCCCCCCCCCAGTTTTACCGCGGGGAAAACTTCTGCAGGAGCTTCTCTTATCTCTTCATTGGCTTGGCTTTTGTTCTCCGGGTTTTTTTAATGCAATGGTATTTTCCATTTGTTAAAAAATAATAATAATAATAAATAAATAAATAAACACAAAGGAGCTTTTCATTTGCTACGCGTGATCAAATTTGCAAATTTTGAGTTCATATTTGCAATCAGATGCCCCAAATTAGTGAGGTAGGGTCTAAATCGTACCCTAGAGACGACACAAAATAGGGGGTCTTTTTTTTTTACATTCATCCTTGGTTGGACCTCCGCTAGAAGCTTGTTGCACTAGATAGATAGAAACTCCAGTCTTCCATTGATGCATCGTTGCACTACTATAGACTCAACCAAGCGCACCAATTTGTCCTCTCCTTTTAAATCACAATCTCCCGGTTCATTTCCTCAAGAATCAGATTCTCACCAGTCATTTTCTTTCAACTTTAAATTTCGAAAGGTTACAATCCCCCTCTTTCGAAGGAATGTCAATTTTGAAAGTAAACTCCAAATTTCATTACATTAAAAAGACTTGGACAACACAGTAGAGTAAGATGCCACGATTCACCTCAAAGTAATATCCACCCTTTCATTGTCCAAGTACTCCAAGTACCTCAACGGCCAATTCTAAAGCAATACTCACCTTACTCAAGAACGTACCCACCTTGAGCACTCCAAGTATTAGCCTTGAATTCAAAATGGTAAACAGCTAACATTTGACAATTTTATGAAAACAACGGCTACATATCTATCAGTTGGTTGTTGCTCCTACCAATTTTTTTGTCAAATTTTAGATCCTCCATTTTAGCACTCCAATCAATTTTTTTCCAAAGCCACCGACTAACAATGAACTAACTAGCAATTTTCCCTGAATATTATGGAGAAGAATGGAGAAAATTTCAGTTTTACAAATGAATGTTTGCTCTACAATAGGAACTCTATTTTTTCATGTTACACTAAAGCTTCCCATAGCATATGTAGTTGTTCATCACTGATGCAAGAAAAAAGGGTGGTCTTTGGGGTCCAAAGAATAGTGCCAAACCATAGTGCACAATGCCCATATTGACATTAATTTTGTAGCAATGTGAACCTTAGGCCACAACACTTTGACACAATTCATTGTGACCCAAAGAAATTTTTTCCGATTCCATTCACTCCGAAATGGAGAATACTTAGCAACCCTCTTTCTTTTTCTTTTTGAATTCACAAGTAAACATCCTGGCCCTGTGTTTCCAGGGCGGTCATTTGTTTTGTTGTTTTTGTTTTCAACAAAGATGTGATCAGGTGGGGCTATAACTTATTATTCGATCATCATCCAGGGGGTGAAATCAATAATCAACGGGGGCCCTCATTCATTCATTCATGAACTCTCAACAATGAAAAATCCAAACTAATTTGCAAAAAGTGTGGAAAATGTGGAAAAAAGGCAATTGATTCCATGAGCCCAATTCGGAAATAATTCTGAATAATTGAAAAAGCGGGGAACGTGTGAACACGCGAACCCGCGAACATGCAGCGAGAGGCGAGGCGAGGCGGAGGACGGGGCGCCCGGACCCAGGCCGGCCGCGTGCAACTGAGATCCGCCCCGATGATTGCATCCCGGGCCATTATGCTATTTTGTTTCATTTGAAAGGGAGGGGCCCTCCATTCCTCCAACTATTTTCAAGATCTTCATTTTCTTCTGCCCCAACTGCCCAGGACTTTTTGGGCAAATTTCATTTTTTTTTTAATTTTTAGATCTTTCATTCGGGCCAGTCAGGGGGACTGTAGACTTCCTCTGGTACTGTACTGTTAAAATTCCCATTCCGAAATGCCGGAATTTATTATATACCATGATAGATAAAATTTGGAAACGATTAGTGAATTTATATTTTTAATCACGTACAGTAATTTAAGGTAGGAGGTCCATAAACCGCTCATCTAAGAGCTGAAGCTGACTTTTGGGGAGGTAGAACTTCTTAAAATATTTTTCAGTAAATTTTCCTTGAAAGGCAAGAGAAATTGGCATCTAACCCAAGTTGTTTCATATTTTTTGAAGCTTTGTGGAATTAGTTATGAATTTCTGAAGTTGCAGAAAAGTGCATTTTTGTGGGCTCTAAAACCAACCACCTCCTCAAATGCACACCACTTGTACATTGGAAAGTGCAAAATGTACCTCTAGAGCTTGATTGGTTTTAGAACCCGCTCCATTTTAGGACCTCCTACCTTATTCCCTGTTTTTTCCTCTGTTTTTTTGAACAAATGGAAGAAACCATTGCATAATTTATTCTCTTGGAGCGTGTTACTGACGGAATAAACTTACATGTCTTTATAAGTTTTTGCAACTGAATGGAGTAATAATTTGCCACTAAATATTTGTATTAACTAGTAACTGAAGTGTTATTTGTGTTGACGAGTCATTACAAGTATCATTCATTACCGGTAGTAATATTATCCATCCATCCCTTGCAAAAAGTTATAATCACGTAATCACATACTCCGTATAAGTTTATTTTATAACACGGAGTAATAGTTCTAATCAATTCTATACCTTGAATTAGGTTTGCGTAATAAAAAATTAAACCATCATTCCCAATACAGTACAGTACTGTAGTGAGGTGTGCCATAGCCCGGAAAAGAACGAGAGAAAACCGTGTTCGCAGTGGCCGTTCCGCAGTCAAACGCATAAATACTGCACAGTGATGCTGTTCACACTTAGACACGGGGATTCCGGGGAAAGAATTTCTTATCAGAACTTTCCCGGCTCTTATCAGACCGATGGGAAACTCACACTCAGTCACACTCTCCCAGGGCGTTTATTACACATGCTCCCAAGCAGCCCTATTTTTTTTACTTTCGTAGAAAGTGCCAGGATGGTTATCACATAAAATTTGGTGAAGCATTGTATTTTTTACATTCATCCACCTTTTGGACCAAGAAACACTTTTCAATCATATCCATGCCATTTTCATCCAAATTTGATGACTTCATCCGCATTTTAAATAGATATTGAAAAAAAATTGTAAAAAAATTTACTATTATCTAGCGAAAAGTAGACATTTCTTTTGAAATGGTGCCCAAAAAAAAGGAGTGGTCAACTTTTTGTGATTTTTTGCTTTCGGCACTAATTGAAATGAAAATTAAACTCCAAGAAAGCTGATGTATTTTGTCCAAAAAATTTTCAAAAAATCACGATGAAAATTGAGACCCTAGGAGCCTACCTAGAATTCATTTTGTCTTCCGAAAGAATAACTGGATCTAGTAGGTTAATCCCTTGAGTTCTTTGACTATGTTCCCCCCCTCAACGCTCGAAAACTGCCATTTTGAGCACAAGTACAAAATTTTGGAAAAAAAAAACATTTTTGGACTTATGTAACCATAGAATCTTGTAGTATGCTAGTTTGAAAATCTATGGAAAAAATTCTGAATTTTCCACCGTGCAGATTGGAATATATTTGCATTTGAATTGGCAAAAATCATTTTCTGGGCCTTGCAAAAAATAGGGCAGTTGCACTTCAAAAGGTCACATTGGAATGAAAAAAAGGTAAAAAATAGTGGTGCTTCTTTGGATTCATTCTTCAAGGCAAGTTGGCTGCATGCTTGAAAATTTTCACTTCATTTGAAATTGTACAACATATAGGAAAAAAATAGTAAGTAGAAAGATGTAAAAAATGGTTCAAAATACTAAATTGTTTAAGAATTTAGTTATGGAATTGAAAATGCCAATCCCCAATGGTTGCAATGTTGTAATAAACAATCTACATCCTATGATTTTATTTTTTTCAAAAAATATAGAAAATTAAGTTAAACAAAGGACTTCAAAATTTATTTTAGAATAGAGAATCCATACATGCCCACAAAGTAGAACTCCTCTTAACTTTCATCTCATTGATCAAAATGGAATGATTCAAAACTTTCCACGTAAATATAAATCTTGAAAACCAATTTCAAATTTTTATTTAAAAAAAAAGTGATTTTTTTAATCTTCCTAGACTACCCATTTACAATATATATATATATATATATATATATATATATATATATATATATATATATATATATATATATATATATATATATATATATCTATCAGGCCATTAGTTTTGATTCATATCTTCAAATGTCATAAAATTTTGTTCACATGAAAGATATTCCTTGTCCACAACTTCTATTAAAGTTTGGGCCTAAAACATGCAAATCTCTAGTCACAAACACTTGCCCAAAATCGCTATGTTGCCAAAATAAATAGATTGGTTCTTTAGGGGGTAAACTAAATTTACTCCCATAGGTCCAGGGAAGGATTATCCCAATTTTTGAAGAAGGATGTTTTATATTGGTTGACAATATTATGTAGAATATTCTTATAAAGACTATTTTGTTGGCCCCCTAAATGTGCTTTACTAGGCTTATTATAGTAGCTTTGCTTGTCTCTTTGTAAAAACTATCTCCCTTAGATATAGGCTAAAGTTTTGGCATGTTGTATTACCCCTTAACCTCTAAAGGACCAAGGCATTTTCTGGCTCCAAAACTACTGACAACTACCATTTTTGTTGCAACCACTTCCTAAACCAAAAAAGCCTTTTTTTAGAATCTAACCATAGAATCTTGTACTTCACTTGTTTCAGATCATGTGGTAAAAATTTCATGAAGTTTGACCATACGGATTGGCGTATGAAGATATTAGCGTTTGAAGTTGGAAAAAGAAGTTTTTTTGAAATGTGACCTGCAATTTCAAATAACTTTGACGGCCATTTGTGGATTTTTTTTGCACTACACACTATAAAGTTAAAAAAATTTATGCTGAACATTTGAAATGAAAGTCAAGGGAAGAAAATTCAGAATGTCAAAACGTGATTTTCACATATAAAAAAATTGCTAAGAAGAAGTAGGTTCAAAATTGATCGAAACACTACATCGTTAATAGCTCTTAGGTGGATTTAAAACACCATAATCCCAACGGTGGGATTGTTCTTGCAAACAAACTTAACCTTGTCAAAAAAAATTGAAAAAATTTGAAAATTGCATTCAAAAATGAATTCTATAAGTTTATTTATTTATTTATTTATTTTGAAAAAATGGCAGAACCATTGCATTAAAAAAACCGAATCAAAGACAACCAAGCCGCGAGGCTAGACAATGAAGAGAACCAAGTAGAAACCAAAGAGACAAGAAGCTATTGAAACAAGCAAAGAGGAGGGCCCTTCTTGCTCCAAATAATGTTGGAGACAGACCTATGGGCTAAGAGCATGCCCACCCCCACTCACCACACCTGGCCCGGGGGTGGGGTAGGGTGGCAGGGGCCGGGAGCTAGGGCATCCCCCACTCCCACTCGCTAGAATGTTTTCTGGATTCAAGGCACGCCACACTTTGGCCTTTTCTCCTTAGCATCCTATGAGTAGGGAAATCCTCCCAAAGCCCGGAGTCGACTGAGCTAATACATCCTTGGGGCTTGGAGTCAATAAGATTAAGGTTATCTCAAATTTTTTTTAAAGTTAAGGTGCCTTCAATGCACATGCAGGTTGTCAATGATGGTGGAGGGAATTGCCCAACCCACAATGGAGGAACTTGAAGTCACAGTGCACGCCATTTGTATAGAGCTCACCAACCCCTCTTCCCCTTGGCTATTTGGCTGGGCAACAATGGCCATGCTCTAAGGAAGGAGAGTGTATCCAACTAAGATCAAACTTAGTCCAAATTTTAGTAGCTTGATTAAGGTGTTGGCAAGCCCCAAGCTAAGCTTTAAGTTGCGTAGCCCGCCCAGAGTCTAGTAGAGCATTCCATAAGGCATTTTGGACGAAATCTTGGGTCCATCTAGTTTGCGTAAAAACTATTGTTTCTAGAAATCCAAATCAACCATAGAGAGGATGCTCTAAGAAGTGTCCAGATAGTACGGATACCCTGAAATTGCCTAGGGATTGGGGGGCCAAAGATACATTGAATCAAGTTGAAGCGAGTGTAAGGACCGGCAGTAGGCGTGTCTTCTACGATATGATAATAAGTTTTTTTTTGAAGGAGATGCTTAGATTGCCCAAAAAACAAGATTGTCCATAACTTTCTCATCCTGAGTCCAAATAGAATGAATCAAAGCTTCAAATGTAGAAAAAAACATGATCTTTGAGATTCAAAAAAATTCAAAAAAAATATAAGGTTTTTTTTCTACCCGGTGAACTACTTTTCTGACTTCAGGTGGCATAACTTTTGCTCCCAGGCACCGATTGAAAAAAAATAAAATTAGAAAGGCTAATGTGACTTTGGTCCTTTAGGGGTTAAGTTTCTTGACTATGTTGTTTCCAAAAACACTCAAAAACTGCCATTTCAAGCACTAGTATTGAATTTTGGAAAAAAAACATTTTTGGACACATGTAACCGTAGGATCTTGTAGTACGCTGGTTTGAAAAGATGTGGAAAAAAAATTCAAAATTTTCCACCATGTGGATTGAAAGATATTAGTGTTTGAATTAGCAAAAACCCATTTTTGGGCCTTGTGAAAAATCGGGCAGCTACACTTCACAAGGTCACATTTTTATGAAAAAGTATCTAAAATGGTGGTTATTCTTTGGATTCATTCTTCAGGGAAGTTGGCTACATACTTGAAAAATTTTAGATCATTTGGAATTGTACAACATACAGAAAAAAAAGTAAGTAGAAAGAAGTAGAAAATGATTCAAAACACTAAATTGTTAAGAAGTTAATTATGGAATTGAAAAATGCCAATCCCAATGGTTGTAATGTTGTAATAAAAAATCTAAATTTATGATTTTATTTTATTTCCAAAAATATTGAAAATTTAATAAGATAAAGGACTTCAAAGTTTATTTTAGAGTAGAGATTCCATAACTGCCTGCAAACTAAAATTCCTCATACCTTTTGACTCATTGATGGAAATGGAATGATTCAAAGCTTTTCACATATATATAAATCTAGATAACCAATTTCAATATTTTATATCTGAAAAAAGTGGGTTTTTTTTATCTACCCGGCTTGCTCGGCCCAGGAAAAAAACTACTAACTAGGCCATAACTTTTGATTCATATTTCCAAATGTCATAAAATTTGTTCACATGAAAGATATTCCTTGTCCACAACTTCTATTAAAGTTTGGGCCTAAAATATGCAAATTTCTAGTCACAAGTACTTGCCAAAATTTATATGTTGCTAAAAATAGCAAATTGGTCCTTTAGGGGTTAAGCAAACTTTGGTCCATACTCACTCAAAAATGAATAAATGTAAATCTCCCATTAAGATTTCAAGATTGGTACTTCTTTTGTTGGGGGAGTTTTGGCCTTTTGGCTTTGTACAAGTATTTTGCAAGAACATGCGTTCTAAAATCACCTCTTCTTCTTTCTAGTTGAAATAAAAGATGCAAGCCCAATCCTTAAGACAAAAAATAAGCCACTACTAGTCCTTCAAAAACACCACAACTAAACTAAGGCCAAAGGGTGAGCAAAAGGATGAAAGCACCATTTCAACAAACAAAAATTAATTTTGGTTTCTAGAATGATATATAAAACCCCTACTAGGAGATTCTTTTCTCCAAACAATCTCCCTCTAGCCAAGACTTTCTGACTGCGACCAAGACTTGCCAAATTTTCTCAGGATTTTAATGCTAAAGGCATGTTGTCACTTGGCATTTGGTAACAATGGTTTTAAAATCATAATACCTCTGTTGAAGACGGAAAGATACAAGTTTTATAGAAACATTTTTTTTGAGTTGTTTTGGCATAATTAGGGTCATCTTAAATTATCAGTTGTTCAGACTTAGGTAGAAATTCTTTGTATGAATTGCAATAATTTTGGTATTGAGTGCTTGTGTACAACTCAAATTTAACAAATTAATCTTATAATTTGTTGATTCCTATTACTAAAACCCCACTCAAAAATCTACAAAATCAAAAGATTGAAGCTTATAGAACAATAGCATGTAATTTCAGAGAGCTATGAATAATCCTAAACTTTTCTCCAATTAATGCCACTGGTAACCCTTGCTAGCTCTGGAGCCACCTAGGTTCGACGGTTATGAAGGAACGCTGGTTTGAACACTTACTGGAAAAACCACGTACCATTGCAACAAACAATGCTTTAATTCTAAATCCAGGTGTGAATTTACCTAAAGTGGTTTTGATGTACATTTTGTTTGTTCGCTCACGTTCGTCAAAGCAGGTATGCCGTAGCCAGTCATCCAAATCCAACCTCTCTCAATCACTTGCTTGACAGTCCAAGCTTAAGATATTTGTTGAAGATTTAATCCTTGTGTTGCACCCAAATGTCCAAATCTGGCTAAATTTCTTGAAGAGTTGGTGAAGGTCTTCATCAAAGATGACTGGTTCCATGGAAATGGTTGCCTTGGCCCAATGTGATTCCTCCAAAGTGCAAAGTTTTTTCATTACCGAGGTAGCCCAATCCCATATCCATTGAGCATGGGCGCAGTCCCCAAACAACAAAGAATTCATTCTGCAGTGTCAGGAACACATAAGCAACAAGTGGCATCTGGAGCTTTGAAAATAAGCTTGGACCACATATTGACAACAATGCATTTGTGTCTATAGTAGAACCACCCATAGTCGACCACTTAAGCAATTCCACACATGTTTTGGAGCAGTATAAGGCAATGTAAATTTTTTGCGATATATATATATAACATTCAGTAGCATTTTTGTGCACTACCTTGGCTCTACAATGTTGGGTGTGGAATATATTCCACACCCAATAGTCCTTCACCAATAATTACTAACAGGTGGAAGATGCAAAGGCTATTGGATGTAGAATATTTCACATCAAACACTGTAGAGCCAAGAGAGTGGACACTAATGCTACTGAATATTATGTAGAAAGATAGAAATCATGTGGATTGAATTTTTTTTGATAATTTTATGCCTTGAATTGAAATTACTATGAGTTTTGGAAGCCAAAAGTTGGTTTGAAGCCATTTATCACGTATAAAGTCTTCTAATTTCGATCATTCAAGAACTACTTTCCCACTCACTACTTCCTACTTTCTTGCTCACTATTTTGGAACATGTGTCATAGTCCCAACCTTGAAAAGAAGGAAAAAACACATTCCAAGCTTTGGTTGGAAATGGTTGCACCCTACATATTGGAAAGGGCTCCTTGGTCAAGAATGGGTGGTTATACTATAATTAACCACATGGGCATTGCATCATTCTGAATCCTCAAGTGATCATACAATTTTTTACATTTGAAATTGAAGTGAACTAGAAGAATAACCTCACTAAATGGGATCGTTTGTCTCCTCGGGAGACAGTTTGGATTTGAGTAGGTTCCTATTGTCACAATTTGTAGTGAATGTTTTTGAAACTTTTTGAGGATGTGTGGTACTATGAGAGTTTTGTGGATATATGATTTATTCAAGCAGTGCATGGGAGCAAAAGTTATGGCACAATAAGCCAAAACAAAGGTGAGCAGGCAACACAAAAAATCACAAAAAATCAAAATAATTTTTAAATTTTTTTCCCCTAAAATATTATATTTTTGTGTACATGTGAAGCTTTGATTCATTCCATTTGGATTAGTGATGAGAAAGTTATAGACAATCTTAGTTTTTTGGGCAATCTAAGCATTTTTTTGAAATATAACTTACAAGATTCATTTTTGAATGCATTTTGTATAATTTTTCAAAAAATTTATTAGATAGGGTTAGGTTTGCTTGCTAGAACAGTCTCACTGTTGGGATTATTGTATTTCAATTTCATCTTAGAACTATTAACGATGCAATTTTCCCTTCAATCTTGAACCTACTTCTCTTAATAAATTTTTAATGAATGAAAATTAAGAGTTTTTTTCTTGTTTTTTTTTAACTAAGACTCTCAACTCAACTATTCAACACAAAGGTTGGAAAAATCAAAATCAATAGACAAGTATCAAAAATTTAAAGTTAAAAAGATTCAAAGCCAAAAAATCTAGTTGAGCAAGGTGTAAAAAAACTTGTTTTCTTCATTTTGGATGCAAATATCTTGTAATCTATATGGTCAAAGTTTCTGAAATTTCTTGTATACATTCTTATACTAGTCTAGTATAAGATCCTATGGTTAGATTTCTAAAGTTTTTTGCACTTTGCATTAGAAATGGCAGTTTTGAGTGCTTTTTGATGGATAAAAGGCCTCAGTTTTGCAGGAGATAATTGACCATTTTTCTGCAACAAGACCTTCTTTGAAAATCATGTTTTTTTTAATTGGGAAAATCATAGAAACCAAATCTTGAAGTGTAAATTGCAACAAGAAAAATACAACACTCAAAATAAACAAATAAAATTCAATAAACTTGAAAATTCTGATCCTCAAGAGTTGTCTAGAGTCTAGACAAATAGGAAAGTACACCTAGTTGTTGTTGTTGTTTTGTTTTTTGTTTTGTTTTTGGAAAGGAAGGTGACCATTGCATTCTAAACACAAGTAAGAGTACATAAATCCGGCTCGGAAAGCATACCTAGTTGTCAACAATAGGTTTCCACTCGAGGAATGAAATTTTTTTTAAAGAAAATAAAGAAAATTCCAGATACCAAATCATTGGTGTACTTGTTCCAATCTAATAAAGTTCAATTGGATTCACAAGGTGAGTGTGTTCAGTTGTTGGGGAAGATTGCAGTGCTCCATTAGTGTCCCCATTCAATACGATTTTTTTTTTCAGTAGCCGAATATGCCCGCCAACATGTTGATAGTCTGTCCACGTGTTGCAAGTGAATGCACATGAGGAGTGGTTGAAGATTCGGTGGAACATTCATTCATTCATTGTCATGGTGGGAGAGAGAAAGAGTAGTAGGAATGAGTAGAACTACAACCAAAATATACGACCAAAATATATGACCAAAATATATGACCAAAATATACAACCAAAATATATAGGAGGCAGCAGAGAGACTTGACATGATCCATGACAATGAATGGATGAATGAATTCGAGTTTTTTGTTTTTTGTTTTTTGTTTTTAAATTTTTTAAAGCAAATGGGAACCCAGTGAATGAATTCGAGTTTCAGTCAATATAATCCATGGGTTGGAGACGAATTAATGAAGAACCCAAAGCTACAACATGCGTTGCAGTTGTGGCATGATGATAAAAAATTATACCCCCAAAAATGAATGAATCCGACCTTCATTATATTTTCAATGGGTGGGAGACAAATTAATGAAGAACTCAAAGTTACAACATGCATTGTAGTTGTGGCATGATGATAAAAAATTATACCCGAAAAAATAACAATCAATTGCCACTTTTTTGCACAACAAAGACTTGTGGCATGATCAAGAAATTATACCCGAAAAAATGACAATCAATTACCACTTTAACCCCTAAATGCCCAAGGCCTGTTTCGAGCTTCTTGAAATTTGCTCTAAATTGAACAAAAAGCCAACATTTTGATAAGTTGTATCAATATTTTTTGAATTGAACCGTACAAATTCAAACTAGATATGTTAAAGATCACATAGGAAAAGAAAACACAACAATATCACTTATGAATTGAAAGATTATAATGTTTGAACATGAGGGTGTTAAAACTAAGAAATTCTTTCAATCCTTTTTTCACATGTCAAATCTAAAAAGTTGGTCACCAAAAAAATATGAGGTTAAAGGGCCTAACATGCATAACCCCAATCAATTTATGGCTTCTCAAAATCTATTCTACAATTTTTTTAAATGAATTTTTAGTGTGATTTTTTCTCCAAGATTTAGTGTATTTGAGGCTCATTTCCAATAGCCCTCAACACTACGGAAAGTCAAGATTGCAATGGGTACCCTTGCACAAAATCTTGAGTAGAAAAATCATAATCCATCATTTTCAAAATCAGACTTTTGAAGCTAAAGCTAGACTTCAAAAAGAATTTTACAAAAATATAAACTACTAAAAATAGCAACTTGGTTAGGTTTTATTTAACTTCAAAGTATTGTCAACACCAGAATGTGGTGCCTCGGGCATTTAGGGGTTAAGAACATCAAACACTTGTGGCGTGATTCAAGATTATACTCGAAAATGAGAATCAATTCAGACACTTTTTGAACAACAAACACCCTTGTGTACTTCATGCAAAGGAGCAAAGGTGAGTGGCTCAGTTTCTAGAAGATGGTTTTTGAACTCTAGGGTGAATGATTCCAAGGACAAAAATGAATAAAATACAGTCATGATTCCCAGCAACTTGGGAACATGGCTCACCTGTGAAATTTACCCCAATTCACAGCATTCAATTTGAAAGGAAAGTTTTTGTTTTTCATCTATGGACATTTATTCCGATGGATTGTACTCCGTAACAAATAGCCAATATTCCATACCTTGTGAACATCAAAACTTGGGTCTCATTACATAAAACTTTCTTTGAGATGTGGTGCTCTGTTTCTTTTGCCGAGGCTTTGTCCTCCAGTTCGATGTACTGTTTACCCTATCAATGGAAATTGTCCATGTGTTTCAAGAAAAAAAAAACTTGGGTCTCATTGAACTACAGTACACTAAATAGTGAAACTAGGTTGCCCCACACTAATTTCTCGATATTCTACATTATATAAATATATATAGATTCTTTACAAGAATTTACTACTTTTTTGAATAAAAAATTTATGCATGTGGGACTCATGAACCTCTATGTGTACAAACAAAAAAAATAGTAGACATATTTGTTGATTGGTTGGCTTGTAAAGTGATTTTGTTGAAGTAAGGCAACCTAATTGTTAAGGCAACCTAATTTCACTATTTTGTGTAGATGACTTTCGTGATGATCACGAGATTAGGGTATACGTGCATCTGTCATGGTTGTTGTTCTTCTTTGCTGTAACTTAAGGTGGGTATCCCAAATTTGCCGCTGACCTGAAACCGCCATCAGCACCCTGGGTACATCTCCAAAATCAATATGTACCCATGTGGAAGAAATGATTTCAGAACCTCTACCCAATTTTTTTAATCCTTCGTAACTTTTGTATATAGTATCCCAATATTGCTTTCTTTGGTGCATTGGAACCTCCTTTCACTTCCCAACAGGAAAATATGACGAGTCTAATAATAGTAACTAGGCATAGTAGCAAATTTGTGGCGGTTTTGGGTATCAATCTTAGTACCAAGCCTTATGTAATAACTTACTTTATCATGTGAGTTTGCAGGTCTCCAACCAGCAGCTTCAGTTGTTGTAAGAATTCCAACATGAAATAGGCCGGACTCCGTCATTGCAAATTATTAGAGACCGAATACGGAAGCCGTTTTACAAATCCGAAGTAGGTTATCAACCAGTCCTGAAGTCATTGCTCAATCAGTCATCATTCATGATCTCAATCAAACGTACCTGGATACAAAACTCTCTTTCAAATGCAACTCGTATTGGCATGCAAGGTAGTCTGCTCTTAACCCCTAAAGGATCAAGGCTTTTTTCCATCAAAAAACACTCGAAATTGCCATTTTTATTGCAAAGAGCAAAAAACTTAATTTTTTTTTTTTTGCATATCTAACCATAGGATCTTATAGTAGACTAGTTTAAGTATATGTGGAAGAAATTTCAAAAACTTTGACCACCTGGATTGCAAGATATTTGCATTCAAAGTAAAGAAAACAATTCTTTTTACACCTTGTATGACTAAATTTTTTGACTTTGAATCTTTTTTAACTTAAATTTTTTGTACTATTGATCTTGATTTCTTAACTTCTTATGTTGAATATTTGAGTTGAAAATCTAGGAAAAAAATTCTAGGAAAATAAAACTTAATTTTCACTCATTAAAAAATTGTTAAGCAAAAGTAGGTTCAAGAATGAAGGAAAAACGAAATCATTAATAGCTTTGAAATGGAATTGAAACACAATAATCCCAAGGGTGAGATTGTTCTAGCAAGCAAATTTAACCTTGTCTAACAATTGTTTTTTGAAAATTGTAAAAATTGCATTTAGATATGAATCCTATAATTTATTTTTTCAAGAAGATGCTTAAGTTGCCCGAAAAACTAAGATTGTCCATAACTTTTTTATCACAAGTCCAAATTGAATGAATAAAAGCTTCACATGTATACAAAAATATAATATTTTAGGGAAAAAAAAATATTTTGATTTTTTGTGATTTTTTTGTGTTGCCTGCCAATCTTCAATTTTGGCTTATTGTGCAATAACTTTCACTCTCAGGCACCGATTGAAATAAAAATTATATATCCACGAAGCTCTTGCAAAACTACACAAACTCAAAAAATCCCAATTTTTTTACAACAAATTGAGACAGTAGGAACCTACCCGGACCCAAATTGTCCCTTGAGGGGACAATTGGTCCTTTAGGGATTAAAGCAACCTCTTGAAATGAACACTATTGGTACATTGAAGAAAGCAAATGTACCTCTACGTTAGTGGTCGTTTTTAGAGCAAGGTCACTTTTAGAGCACCCTACCTTATTAAAAGTTCTGATTGCAAATCAAAGTTGAGAATTGAAATTGAAATGGGGCTTTATAGCTAACCCCTAAAGTTCCTTGACTATGTTTTTACCCAAAACGCTCAAAAACTGCCATATCTAGTACAAGTACCAAATTTTCTTTAAATTATTTTTTTGGACACATGTAACCGTAGGATCTTGTAGTATGCTAGTTTTAGAAGATGTCAAAAAAAAATTCAAAAATCTCCACCATGTGGATTGCAAGATATTAGCGTTTGAATTTGTAGAAATCATTTTTTTGGCCCTACAAAAAACAAGGTAGCTGCACTTCACAAGCTCACTTTTCTATAATTAGTAGCACACAAGAAAAAATTGGAAAAAAAATATTCCAAGTTGCTCAATGATTTGGTAAAGAAGAAAGATTTGGAAAAGAAAAAGCTTTTAAATCTTGTTTGAAGTGCTTAAAATGGAATTACAATTCTATCTTTCATTTGATTTGTAAAGGTCTATGTATCCAGAAATTGAACCATTAGTAGAAAAGAGGTGTTTGAGCACCAAGTTAGTGCCTATATGGGCTTTTAGCATCACGCTCTCATACTATTCCTTAATGCTCAAACTAGAATGCATCTTGGTCCAACTTGATAATAACTTTCAAAATATCTTTTTTTGTAATGATTTTAAACTAAAAAAAATGACTCTTAAAAAGTTATATTTCTACTTCATATTGAAAGTTTTGAAGTAATCTAGAGATGTCAATTAATTATTGCAATTGCGAGCTCCATATGTTAAAATCCAAATTGCACAATATTGTGATTTTTTTCATTCAATTTTTTTTTAAGAACGTTTTTCAAATTTAAACTATTAAATACTCTCTCTCTCATTCTAACCTTCATTTTTGGTAAAATTTTATAATATTATAATATATATTAGAATAATTTTATTCATTTATAAAAAATTATGCACTCATTACATTTTAAAATATCACCATAATTTGATTTTTCCATCTATTTAAAAAAAAGCATCTATTGGAAAAGATTATCATGTAAATAATATCAAAATTTTATCAAACATTTATAATATAGCTAATTGACAAAAAAATTGACTTGAAGGTTGTCGCAAAGTGTGTTTTATGCCTAAAAAATAAAATAGTTTCCCAATAGTTAGTGTTGAGAATTTCTCTAGGAAAATGCAAAACCTTTTTGTTTACCATAGATGATGAAATTTGGAAAAATTTGAACTTGTATTTGGAATCAATTTGTACAAGGAAGTTACATAGTCCAAAATTAACCACTGCAAAATAGAAAATAATTTTTAAATTTATGCACCCTAGAAAAAAAATTAGATTTTTTTGCACCTTGGAATTTTTTTCTCAAGACAAGATATAGAGTAAACTTGCCATTTACGGCAACCGTAGCCATTCACCAAACAATAACCGCAAAATTCAACTACCAATTCAATTGCAATGGGAACAAAATTTTGTATCACCACCCAATGACTGCACACTATGTGACAAAGGATTGCAAGGAACATTAATCTAAATTTCAGCTTCATTGCCTTAAAATTGCAATAAAATTTATAGAAAGATTTTTTTTTGCATTTTGTTTTTTGAAGGTGAATCTTAACATGACATTTAATAATCACGCGAAGTTCCAAAACATGCAAGTCTATATCTTTGTAGAGAAGGATTTGAATTTTGCCTGTGCGGTGATTGGCAAGTTTACTCTAGTCGGTCTAGCCCATTTTAGTCTAAAAATGGGCTTCCAATCCTTCACCCGTTTTTATTTTTTTATTTTTTTTATTTTTTTATTTTTAACAAATAGAAGAACCATTGCATTGTCCTTTACTCGTTTTGAGGTGATAAAAGAGCTCGTAGGCTCAACTTGGGGCCCGTCTTCACCCTCAGAATAGGAGTAAAATTTGGGCTAAATTTGATAGCATTTGGCTTGAATCTCCTATCTTTGCTAGTAGGGAAGGTTCCACCATTTACTGGAATAAGAGGGTTCCTCCCTCTTGTTCTTTTTACTAGGACTCTTACTTGGTTCTTTTTCATTTTTGCTCTTATCTCTTCATTGTCCAGCCTGTGTGGCTTGGCTGTTTTGTATTGTGTTTTTTTCTTTTAATGCAATGGCTCGTTCCATTTGTTAAAAAAAAAAAGAGCTCGTAATTTGCACACACTGTAATTTTTATTTAATTCTTTGTACAGAACTTCAAATAGTGTGGACACGAGCAAATAGTAGGGAGGAGGACTTGGTCTAAAAAAAGCCACAACCTTCATTCATGAGTAGACGGAAGGGATAGTAGGGGGCTGCTTTTATGGACAAGAGGCCAACGGATAATAAAGAGCTGGTAATAAAGAAACGACTCACCCAAGCAACGCAGAACTGAAGAAAAAGAAAAAGAAAATCGACCTAGGTCATATATGAAAATAAAAATAAAAATAAATAAAAATAAAAATAAAGTAGGTCCTCTAGTGAAAGGGTAATAGCTAGCCAGATACATTAGACACGGCCCCACTAATAAGGCAGCTCCCTCCCTTTATGTTTCTCTCACTCAAAGACGAAGCTCTCAAGTGGAATTTTTGTTTTCTTCTCATAGTCAGCCCCCTAGTCCCAGACATCTTCATTTGACCCTCCACCGCTACTCTACAGCCTCCTTGGGAGTAGCCCCAATATGCTACTAAACTTAATAAACTCTCAATAGAAGTGCCCCAAAAAAAACTATAAAAAAAACTTAAAAGAAAACTTTAAAAAAAATTCATAAATTTAAAAAAAAACAAAAAACTTGAAACTATTTTATTTTTATCTTTTTTGAACACATGGACAATTTCCATTGATAGAGATGAAACTATTTTTTTTAAACTTTAGAAAACTCGGTAGATTAACCCATACGAATGGATGAAGGTTCTTGGCCCCTTCCCCCTCATCCACCTTATGCATGGCATAAATTTATTGTCTTCTTTTTTCAAGGCAGTTAATGTGGGTAAATAGAAGTTCTGGTCAGTTTGAATTGAAAGAATCATTTTAAAAATTAAAAAAAATGAATGTTAATATTGATATTATGAATATGAATGAATGATTTTGTACTTACCTCCCTGAAGGGTCAAGGTTCAAGACTTTGAGCTATCAAAAAACGCCCTAAAATTGTCATTTCTTGGTAAATAACTATGGAGTATTATATAACGAGAAGAGAAGATTGTTTTTTTGTGTATCCAATTGTAGGATCTTGTATCAGACTTGCATGAGAATGTACGAAAAATATTTCAAAAACATTGACCAAATAGATTGTAAAATGTTGGTGTTCAAAGTGGGAAAAAAAAATTGTGTGTCATTT
Organism: Pseudisothecium myosuroides; assembly: GCA_951799445.1. Classification (NCBI taxonomy): domain Eukaryota; kingdom Viridiplantae; phylum Streptophyta; class Bryopsida; order Hypnales; family Lembophyllaceae; genus Pseudisothecium; species Pseudisothecium myosuroides. The sequence continues at coordinate 3,394,410 of OX637288.1, read as the reverse complement.
ACATGATTATTACCTTTTTAAGGCGTGATTTGCCATGGCCTTTATAATTTTATCTTTAAATTTAAAAAAAATCTTGGTTGTAATGTTTTATGTCACTTCTTGACAAATCAATTGTCCCATGATTTTTATTTATTTTTTGAACAAATGGGAGACCCATTGCATTAAAAAAAACCCAAGGAACAACAGCCAAGCCAATAAGGCTGGACAAGAGAGCAAAACAAAGTAAGCTCACAAAGAGAACCCAAAGAAACCCACTAAATGAAGGAGCACTCCGGAGGGCGCACCATGTTCCAAAACACCTCCTTATCACGTCTCCTACTAGCCAAGACAAGTGATTGAAGCCAAATACTCTCAAACCTAGTGTGGAACCTATCAGATAGATGAGGGTGATGACGCGCTCCGTACTGAGCCTTAACCCCTAAAGGCCCAAGGCCTTTTTTCTGCCAAAAAACACTCAAAACTGCCATTTCTATAGCAAAAAGTACAAAAAAATTCAAATTGTTTTTTTTTCACATCTAACCGTAGGATCTTACACCTTATTGGTATGAGAATGTGTGGAAAAAATTTCAAATTTTTTGACCGCACAGATTGCAAGATATCTGCGTTTAAAGTGAAAAAATCAAGTTTTTCAGCACATTGCGGGACCAAATTTTTTTACTTTAAACATTTTTAACTTAAAATTTTTGCACTACAGCGTTTTGAGCTTTAAATCTTTATAGTGGAGAATTGAGTTGAGAGTCTAGGAAAAAAAAAAATTCAAAAAAACTTAATTATCATTCTTAAAAAAATTATTAAGTAGAAGTAGGTACAAGATAGAAGGAAAATCTAAAATATTCATATATTTTAGATGGAATTAAAATGCACTAATCCCAATGGTGAGATTGTTCTAGCAAGTAAACTAAACCATTCACAAAAAAAAAATTTGAAAAATTACAAAAATTGCATTCCGAAATGAATCCTACAAGTTATTTTTTTCAAGAAGATGCTCTAACTGCCCGAAAAACAAGAATGTCCATAACTTCCTCATAACAAATCCAAGTGAAATGAATAAAAGCTTTCTAGATAGACAAAAATATAATCTATGAGAAAAAAAATATTTAAAAAAAAAGTTCAAAATTTTGCAATTTTTTTTTGCTGCCCCCCATCCCCACACATTCCAAGAAATGGCATAACTTCTTGCTCAAAGGTCCGATTTCAAATTTTTTTTTCTGCCACGTACCTCTCTCAATTCTTCATGTTCACAAAAAGTTTCAAAAAAATCAGGAGAAAATTTCAGCAAAAAGGTACATGCCCGAAGACGCATTTGTCCCCCAAAGGGACAATGGGCTTTTAGGGGTTAATCTGCGCCGCTTGACCCGCATCTAAGAGAGCATCCCACAAAGCTTGTTGCCCATTGCCAAGTGGCCATGAAGCATTAGCAAAAACCTTACTATTGTGTGAGATCCATATGATCCAAAGAGCTTGGCCTCGAAGCAGAGTCCAAATGATCCTGAGATCAGTGAATCTTCGTGGAAGCCCAGTGCCGAAGATGCATTGGGTTGCACTAAACCGGGTAAATTGTCCCATGACTTAAAGAACAAAATATAAACCTTCAATGACAACCTTGTTAATGTCCATTGATCACATTATTGTGTTTCTTCAAAATCTGACTGGATTTTCTCATTGTCAAGGCTTGCCGAAACAAAAATGTAAACCTATCCTAATTATCAACTACACCATGTTGCAATGCCTTTTTTCTTTTCTTTTCTTTTCTTAACCCCTCAGGGCCGGAGGAGGCAAAAACTGCCTTCTTCTATCTTGAAACGCAATTTCGAATGTGCTCCGAGGGCTTGATCGAGAAGCGACCAACTAGTAATCTGTGCGTAGTTGAATCTAGTTTCGAACGCACTTCTCGGATTGAAGATCGGAGTTACCGATTGCCGTAGGGAGGGAGATTCATGTGACGAGGTTTAGGGTTGGCTGCAGTGGAACTCTAGAAACACCAGCGAGAAGGTGACGGTAGCTGACGTCTTCAAGCCTGACACCGGATTCTTTTCCGGGTTTTGGTTTTGGCGCCAACTAGGGCCCAACTTGGTGGTCGTTGGTTGTCCGATCACGAGGACTTCCTACAGGTTTACGGAAGTTGGGGTTTACCGTAGGGCGCTCTCATTGCAGAGAGATGCATCTGACATTTTGCGCACTTGTCCTGGGGCTCAAATGCATTAGAATAATCTCAGGGTCAGCGTGTTGTGGACGTGCTCTTCCAAATTCGTAGTGGAGGTCGTTTTTGAGCGCCGTCAGAATCGTTTTGCAGCCTAGGGTCACAATCTGCCAAAGGGACGCTCATCGCCATGAATGGCGGAAGTGGAAAGCTGGAGTGGATGATCGTGGGCTCCCTTACAGTCTCAACACATTGTCAAAGAGGCGCCGGAGCAAGTTTTGAAGTTGTGAGGAATTTGAGGCTCCCGCCACAGATTTTGGCGCCCAAGCTTCAGCATGGCTATGGCGATGGAGAGGCGAGGGTATAAGTGGAGGCACACGACTCCTGCCAGATTCCCCGATCACTTGGAGGATGAAGCAGAACTTCTTGATAATTGGATGGTAGAAGATAAGAGGAGTGACGAAGAGAGAGTGGGCGTTCTGAATTGCTTGTGTGAGAAGTATTTGCGGCGTCTACCTTTGCCCTCGAAGAGCAGGCCACTTCCTCCGAAACCTACAGCAAGAGAGTGGCGCTATTTATTTTATAGACAGATCGCGGATGTTCTAGGGTTCACGAAGAGGACTGATTTTCCAGCAGTGGTCAGCGAAGTTTCGCATCGAATTTGGCCTGACCCACAAGATGTCGTCCCAAATGTCACTGAAGGAGGCGGGCAGAGATGCGGCAAGGAAAAGGTTGCTGCTGAGGAGTCCGAAGACCCAATCGAGAGTCAAGCGTCAAGCAAAACGCCACCTTGCTCGATTGGAGGTCGACACGGTGGTGCTTCCAGGAATTCAGCTGGGATCGACCAGCAACTCTGTGCCACAAGTGGAGAGCGAGAGGCACCCACAGCAACGGCAATTGGGCGGAAACGGCAACTTCATGGATGCACCCGAAGCCTCCCTCGCGGCGGACAGTGTGACAAAGAAGCGGGAGAAGAGCCAGCAACCGCCCAAGCTGCGACCACCAAAAACAAGGAAAGCAAGGGGGAGGACTGCCTCGAAGGTTGGCGAAGAATTCGTCGACCCAGGAAGTGAAATTGCGGATGGGGTAGAGGGAGGGGGGGGAGGAGGAGGGGAGCATGGTGGGCGTGGCTGTGGTGGAAGGGGGCGAGGTCGAGGGAGGGGACGTGGTCGAGGAAGAGGTAATCGAGGGAGAGGGTGCGGACAGTTAGGGGCTCAAAATAGTTTGAGGGATTCAATTTTGACTCCGGAGTATATCGAATCACCGGAGGGTTGGAGGAGGCCACCAATTTCAGTGCATGCTGATCGATCACCACGGGTGTTGAGACCCCGACCTCAGTCAGGGAGCCGTGCGGTGAGAAGTATCTGGGAGGACGTTCGACACCATTCTCCTCCTGCATTGGTTTTGGATGGGTCTTCACAATGGGCTATGAGTCCACATGATTTTGATGCACATGGGGTTGGGCGAATTTTGGCAGACACTGAACATGCTGAAGACATTGGCGGAGGACAGAGCAATGTTCATGTGGATTGCAAAGAGGCTGAACATTGTGGTTGTCGGCTTACTGAGAAGGATGAGAGTGCACGAGATTCTCTCGACTGGTATAGAAGCTGCAGCAGCCATTCTGGCTCTGATAGCGATGTCGTTCATATGCAAGTTCGAGTTTCCAAAGATGTGTTGCAGTGCACCCCAAGTCGATACGAAGAGTTTTCAGTTCTTGGAGAGGTTACACGCCACTTTATTCACAAAATCACGGGGGAGCTAACATACATGGTTCAGTTTGACAACTTCCTTGGACTTCGAGCTGTACCGGCACGTGAATGTCGATTCATTGGCGGTGGCTCTTCAGGATCGCAGAAGCCTCGGAGTCCATCTGCGAGTGCGGAAGACGTCAGCAACTCCCTAGTGCAGCTACGTCAACTAACGCCCGAAGATGGACCTGTGGGGCAGTTTGAAGTGTTCGAAGGAGTCGACATTCCCCAGTTGAGTCCTCTCAAGAAATCCATCTCGACTCTGCACTGTGATTACCCGGGGTACTTGGGACTGGGAGACATCAACGCCAATGATGTATCAGAGGAGGAGTCGCTGGAAGATGAATGGGTTGCACGATATGGTGACTTCGTGGACTCATCTGACTCAGGTAATTCGGACTGGATTGTTTCGGAAGAGTGTAGTGCTTTACTAGAGACAGAGTGTGAATCCCTAGAGTCACTGAATTTTGCTCTTAGATATGATGAGTCGAATTGGCAAGAGACGTCAACTCGATTGGAGGGGAGTCGGGATAACTTCTCTGGTCCTTCTCCAGGTCCCGTGAGACGTAACCTTAGAAGACCGATGGCTTTGCATGAAGCCTTTCAAGCTTTCTGGCCCGATAAGACATTGAGTGAGATCTGTAATCAAACTAATTTGTATGCCAAACAGGTACCTACAAAACCAATGAAAGAAGGTCTAAATGGGGGAAAGAACTGGGTTGATGTTTGTCCTGACGAGCTGAAAGCATTCATCGGGATCCTGTTGTTCATGGGGTTAAAAAAATTGCCTCAGATTAGGTCTTATTGGGAAAAACGAGCTTTGTTTGGCTGCCGTGTGATCAAGTCAATTCTCAGTCGAGATAGGTTCGAGGCTATCTTGCGGTGTCTTCACTTGGTTGATAATGGTAGCTTGCTTAGAAAACGAAGCCCTGGTTACGACAAGTTGGGGAAGGTCAGATGGCTAATAGAAGACTTTGTTGTCATTAGTCAATCCCTTTATAACTGTGAACGATACATAACGGTGGACGAGATTATGGTAAAGTATAAGGGACACTTCTGTGACTTCCGGCAGTACATGCCTGGGAAACCGGTGGAGTACGGTTTAAAAATTTGGTGTGCCGCTAACTCACAGTCAAGGTATATTTGGAATCTCCAAGTGTATGTTGGTGCTACGGAAAAAAAGATAGAGAAGAACCAAGGGATGAGAGTAGTTTTAGAGCTCACGCAAAACCTTAGTGGCCGTGGTCATGTCATTGTGACAGACAATTTTTTTACATCTCCGATGCTCCTTGACACACTGTTGAGTCGAGGATTTTGGGGTACGGGTACTGTAAAAAGGGGGCGTGAAGGCATGCCATCGATTCTGAAGCAATATGCTGCAGAGGTTGAACTGACACGAGGCACCTTGTTGACAAAGATGCATCGCTCGAAGCAGATGGCAGCGATTGTGTGGCAGGATGCACAACCTGTCTTTCTTATTAGTACATCTGCGGATCCTGTAGCCTCAGAGTGGCCAACCTGTAAGCGTTGGATTCAAGGTGAACAGAAGGAGTTCTATACGAGTCCAATAGTAGTAGAGTATCAGAAGAATATGAGAGGGGTTGATATTATAGATCAGCATAGACAGGAGTATTCATCCCAACTTCGAACTAGGAAGTGGTGGCACAGACTATTCATCTTCGTTTTAGATTCTTCAATTGGGAATAGCTATATCCTGTACAAAAACCATGTTGAAGAAGCAGGGTTACTGAAGCCTCTTGATCGAGAAAAGTATCAGTACAAGATTGCTTGTTGGTTGTGCGATCACTGGATGCAGCCAGGCCGGACTTGCGGTGCATTCAACATTCAAAGCAAAGGCATTCATTATCCCGCTGGTAAAGGCAAGAAGCAACGGCAAAAGTGTAAGGTTTGCGGGAAGGTCATGAACCGTTTCTGTCCCGGTTGCAACGGAGCTTATATGTGCGACGGAGATTGCTATTACAAAGTGCACACAGAAGCTAGATATGCTGCCCTAGTACTGAGGTGAAGGCGATCTGCTGTTTGCTTGTGCAGGCAAGCCCTCGATCTTCATGGAGTTGAATGCGGAGCTTCTGTCCCCGCACCCGACGCTGAAGTGCAGCAACTTCTCCGATGCAGTGCTTGACAGCCCGCTCGATGGAGAATACAGCCCAGAGTTACTCACATATCTCGCATGGCTAAGTAGGAACTAGATTACTGTAGCAAAGTCTTGCTGTAGGTGCATCTGATTCCATTTTGAGGAGCCTTGTTCCTGTAATTCCACTTTGAAAAGTATATTTGCAGTAGCGCCGTAGTGCCACTCAGTCGAACTTTGAACTTCGCAGTGGTGGATTTTGTTTCCCGCGTCTGCTGATTTTGCGAGCCATGTATTTGCTCGGTGTAAGACTCTTTTATTTGTAAATGCACTCTGATGTTTACGCCTTCTTCGATGGTCAAGCCTTCTTCGATGGTCAAGCCTTCTTCGATGTTCACATGCTGTTGCTTTGGAATATGTTCAACAGGTGGACGGTTAGTCTGGGCCAAGCTAGTAGCCACTACACTGCGGTCCCGCCTTCACTTTGGCGGGAAGAGGAGGCACGTATGCTTCATCGGGTACAAGATGCCGCGCGATTTTGTTGGTAGTTAGCCGGGTTCACAGCGCCACTACATCGCCCGACCCGATGAAACATCCGTTTCAGTTCCCCACCCGGTCGTTTACATGCTGTGCACCGATGCACAATTATAACTGTTTTTGTGTTGGGAGATAGATTGAGATAAAAAATAGAGAAGTTGATCACCCTAAACTGGAGTACTTCAACGATAGGATTTCGAAACAACCAAAATCTCATTTTTCTAAAAATAATCTAAGTTGCCTATGATTCCTGTACACTGGAACCTTCATGACTTCGGATTGTTGTCTGCCACACATGGTAGTCCGTTTCTCCGGAATTCCAAGTCTATCACCTTCAGGACAGAGCAATGTTCCTGTGAATTCCGTGTTTTCAATTTTTGACTCTACGCAGCTTGTTTTTTAGAAATTGTACGAACCAAGTTCCATCTCTGGCATGCAGGGACAGCGCCTTCCACTTCACCGATGCTGTACCGGCACTACATCCCTGAATTCCAAAAAATTTCCCCCGACCGTTGAAGCAGTGTACTTTGCATCCGTACGGTTCGATTTTGCCTTCTCCAAACCCTAGGCCCTCGAAAAATAAAATCCAAAACAGGGCTTCTCGTGGCAGTTCGACGCAGGAGAGCAGCCGGCCCTGAGGGGTTAATGCCTTTATTACTTTTTGGTGATGCAAATGAGGGAGAAATCAATTCAGTCCCCAAACCATGGCAAGTAACTTACAATGCAGGCCCCCTCCCCATCAGGATTGTTTCATCCCAAGCTCCAGGTGGATTCACAACAGGACAGACCACGGACCACAAAAACTACAATCTTCCATTTGTTAAAAAAAAAAAAAAAAACCCCACAATCTAGGGTGAGAAGACTTCCACCTAATAAGGTAGGCACCCCCAAAATGCCACTTTATTTTTGCTACCGTGCCTAGTTTCTATTATTAGACTGGTCAAATTTTCCATATTTTCTTGTCGGCAACTAGACCATGTTCCAATGCACCATGAAACGCGGCACTTGCATAACATATGCAAGAGTTATCAAGGGTCCAAGTTCTTTTGAATAGAGGCTCTAAAAACATTTCTTCCACACATGTACATATTGATTTTGGAGGTGTGCACATAGTGATGATGCCGTTTTTGGGTCAGTGGGGTGCCCACCTTATGTTTCTTGCCTCCCAACTACAAAAACCAATGCCATTTTGAAGTCCATTCTCCAAGCTGCACCAATTCTGCAACCTCAATTGCACCTGCACATCCCCACTTTCTATTGGGCCGTGGCTGAATACCCCATGATAACTAAGTGAAGAGGGTGGCCTTCTTCTAAGTTATCAGGTACCACCGCAATGCAACGGCCCTTGCTGATTGCACCTAATTTTCTCCCTTCAGCAGGTACAGGCCCCACTTGAAGAATTAATGCAAAGTGTGGGTAGGGTAGCACCATGGTCCACCGCTTCAATCTCACAAAAACGCGAAAAAGCAAACCAAACAAAAAACCCTCCCCTTGTTTGTTTCCTTGGTAGGACTTGCGACGTAGGTCCATCGGTCCATGGGTCCATGGGCAGGAGGTGATTAAACAATCATACAAGGGGGTGACTTTGGGACGGTTTCCTCGATCCCAGCGACGACCAACCGAGGATAAGGCAAGTCTTTAGTGGAGGAGCCTCACTTGGGACAGTCAGGGAGGGGCACTGTATGGTATGGTACAGGAGAAAGGAAAGAAGCTTCAAATCTCTCACTATTGCCACACTCATTCATTCAATGAGTTTGTTGACAATTGGAGTTTGCGGCTGCAGCTCCTTGGTCACCCTTGAGTCACCATTTTGTCATGAGGTTATAATTACAGAAGACTCCTGGAAGCTCCATTATATGGCTGTTGGAAGAAACGAGGCTCTTGGAGAAATTCCGTTTCATTTGTTTAAAAAAAAGGGAAAAAAAAGAAGAATGAGGCTCATTTTGGCAAGACTGCAGATTGACTTCCAAGACAAAGAAGCGTGGACTTGCGAATCACAGCAACCAGCACCAAAATGGAGTCTGACTGACTGCAAGACCTACTGTGGAAGCGTTTTTTATTTTTTTTATTTTTTAAAACAAATGAAATGGAATTTCATTGCCGAAGAGTTCTGGTGGTGGTGGTGGTCTGGGAGCCTCCTCGCCCCCAAGGCATTTGAAGTCACCATGTTGGCATTGGAGACCTCCAATGACTTGATTGAGTTGCAGCCCATTTGGTCAGATGCAGTGTAAACACTGTAACTTATGAGAAGCAGTGTTTTGGGGAATCTCAATTCAATTGCCCAAGGATGTAAGTTATGGAGTCAACCACAAGGGTGGTCAACTATCTGTGGTTCTTATGGTACAGTAAAAAATAGATGCATTGGGGAAGCTTTATTTATGGGTTGTTCATGCCATTAACAACAAAGGACAGAGAGGGTGGCCATGAAGGCGGTCCATGGTCAAAACACCAAATGGAATTAGGGTGGGTTTCTTGGAAAGTGAATTTGGAAAATTTTTGGACACCAGGTACGACGTGTACCCTGGCCCCTTCGCGGAAATGAGATTTTCTTTCCCAATCTTGTGCATGGATCAGAAGTCACGTTGCCGAGAAAATATGGGCAATGTGTACAACTTGTAGAAACCCCTCTTCTATTTCTAAAGCTTGAGAAGTATGTAATGAACATGATATAATAGTGTACAATTGTAAAAAAAATGAACTTATTTGTAGAGTAAAAATCTCACTCTCATGGAGGATTCAGAGTTATTGACCATGTTGAACATAGGCAAATGTTTTTGACAATTTATGTTTGGAACACACCCTTATCCTTTAGGGATTAAATTGAATTCAAGGCATTTACATATTTAATTTATATATTTTTTCATATGATCAAGTCAAAATAACTTTGGTGAAAATCATGTCTTAGTCTTGTCAAGGAGTTTACTAAAGATTAGTTGTAGCTAAGGAGTAGCTAGAATAAGACGTACTAACATATGGCCTAACGTAATTTGTCATCCTCAAGCTTCTTTGTTGCATAGGGAAGTTAGGCCACTTTCATCCTTCTTCTTTTTTGATAACAAATGGAAACCATTGTATTAAGTGAAAAAAAGTAACCGCCAAGCCAGAGGCTGGACAAATGAAACTTTCATCCTTTTAAAGAGCATTATTTTCTACATACTTAAACTTTATAATTATCTTCAAGTTCAATGGGCCCCATCTACAACCAGTGAATAAACTTAATTTTATGCAAGGTGTTGTTCATTATAATCTGATTGTGTAATTGACATGAATCGTCTTTCACTATTCCTTCATCAATCATGACATTTCAATTGTTTACAAAATTCTGAATTTTTTTTCGGCGTTTAGTCAACATGTGACTTCATTTACAGTATATATTTTCTTTCAACTGTAGTCTCGAATGGATTGCAGCTTGAATGATGGTCATAGGCCCAGGCATTGCTGGGGTCAGCCAGGAAGAAGTGGTTCCCAGTGAAGTTGGTAGAAAAGAAAACCAACTACATTTAGTGAAGGAGTGCCGAACAGGAAAAAGTTCGAATGCTCAAATCTGTTCCAAATCCATTTGTTTGTAAAAGAAAAAAAAAAAAAAAAAAAAAAAAAAGTCTGTTCCAAAAGTGTCCATGTACAATTCTTGATATGATTTGAATCCTGCAGCCTGGAGTGCATTTCAAATCCCTTTTCTAAACACTACAAACATCCAACACCTGTATTTTTTTTTTAATGCAGTGGGTTTCCCAATTGTTCCAAAAAAGCAAAAACAAAAACATCCAACACCAACACCAACGACACAAGACCTTGTTGTTTGACATTCAAGTCACAGAAGTTTTAGCAGCTCCTACCCACCACTTTCTGCCACCTCCTGCCAAAAAATCACAACTGTTGACGAAGAGAATTCAACGTTCACATGCAGTCTCAAATGGTTTAGACACTATATATATACAAACCCATACAGCGAAGACCCGCAAACTTCAAACAATTCAATATCATTTGCAGGAAAGGCATGTCTACAAAACATAGGACAAAGAGCTATTTCCGGAACCGTCCAGTTGCATTGTCAGTAATTTTTACTGTGCGTATCGAAACCATGGTACAAATTCCTGCCGCTCCTTAACTAGCGCCAGCAATTCTATCGTAAACTAGCTACAAATTTACAATGTACATCCGGAGAGAGGACGTTCTCCACCCCCCGCTATTTTCTCGAGCAGAGAAAAACACGACTCCTTCATTTCTTTTCTACTATCCCTGCTCTGCGAGGTTTCTTCTGTTTCCTTGTTAAGGAATCTCGATTCCAGTCTACGCTTGCAGTAGAGAATTTCAAACATCGCCTTACGTTTGAATCGTAGTAGTCTCGACTCGTTGCCTCTTGGAAGAAGGCGGCGAAATGAACGAATCCAGCGGCACCTCACTCTCACAACGCGGACACTTGGGGTCGCTCTTGTGCAACATCACGTAAGTAAGACACCGAGTGCAAGCTCCCATCACCAGAGCATCAGCAGGAGTAGTAGCTTCAGCTTTCCGACTCTCAGCTTCACAAACGCTGCAAAAAGAATATAACCAAGAAAGTTGTGAGATTACTCTTCCTCCAAAGATGTTCACAATTAAACCTGTAAAAGAATATGATGAAGAAACTTGAGGGATTGCAAATGTGTTCCCAGCAAATGTGCTTACCCTGGAGCGGAAGACTGCAAGTCTACAGCAGAGGAAGCGTTGTGAGCGGCGGAGCGTGACGACGTAGAAGACGAGCTGCTGGTGGAAGGCGAAGACTGCGACCACGAAGGCTCAGAACGTGAAGACGTCAGCGACGAAAATGAAGACGATCCAGACCCCTTGGGTCCGAGCATTTCGCGTTTGCCCATGGCCTTCTCGGTGCGTTTCAACGCCTTCTCCACCATCTCCATGGTGCACACGCTTTGATGGCGAGAGGGCGAGCCCGTGTTAGTAGACAGGTTCAGGTTGAGCTCTAGGTCGGAGTCTTCCTCTGAATTGGGGAAAGAAGAACGCGGTGGGGCGGTTTTGTTCAGGCTCACGATGCTGCGGTCGTCGAGCTGGAGGCTCCAGAGCTGCTTGCCGGTGGAGAAGGAGAGACGTTGTTGTTGCTGCTGTTGTTGTGGAGATAGACTGCCGCCAGATGAGGCTGAAGATGTTGAGGCGCGCTGCAAACTCTCCGTCTCTGAGCGTTTGCTGGCGAGAAACTCGTGCTCTGAAGAGACGATAGGAGGTTGCTGCTGTTGCAATTGTTTTCGCGGATCCTCGCTGGTTCGCACACCCGAGTTCTTGTTCACGAAGTAAAGCTCTCCTGTCTGCACACACACGAAAAAAGCAATTGAGAAACACAGCAATACTCCATAGCTGCATGATCGTCAAGAAAGAAAATTCAATCAAGAAAATTGGAGCACCACCGAAAAATTCGCCAAGGGCGCCATGACATTGAAAGCCAGAAAATCAATCAACCCCGAACGTCAAGCTCACGAACGAAAGAACGCGCGGGGTACTACTGATCTCGGTAAATGGCGAACGCCATACCTTCAAGTCCAAGCACTTCTCCCACCCCGACGGAAGTGGCTGATCGGGGTCGAGCTCCAGAAACTCCGGCGGCGATGAGTTACAGTCCAATTCCGTCGCCCCACCTCGACAGGAAGAAGAAGAGCCCCCTGTTCCCAACAAATCCAACGTCACTTCCGCAGGCTTCAGCGACGAAGGCGACGACGAGGAATTTCCCCCGAACTGACCCATCATCAGTTGCATCAATTTCTCTGTATCCGCGCCCCACGCGCGCTTCTTGCCCAAGTCCAACACGGGAACACTAGAGCTTCCTAATTCCGCGCCTCGCCAAGCAACCTCCATCGCTACTGCCATCCGCTACTACCCCCAGCAAGATAAATCCCAGCAAACCCACACACGAGACCCACAACCAAAATCCGAATTCCAATCCACCTGAAACCACAAATTCCTTCAGAGGTTACAACTGAAGTGTGAGAATTTCAAGCGCAGATTGCGAGAAGCGTCACACACACGTGAAATGGCGAAATCTGCTTCGAAATCAGCGAGCTGCTGAGAAGGGGAGAGCAAAGTGAGACGCAGAGAGCGCCGGCGAGGCTTGATATGGAAGGGATGCCGGTTTGACCGCGGCTGGCGGGCGGGCCGGGCCGGGTCGGGCAGGGCACGGGCCGGGCTGCCCGGAAGAATTTTCCGCCCGGGCGTGGGATCATTAATGGCGCGGGGGGAGGGGGCTGGCGGTCTGCCCGGCCGAGGGGTAATATGGGAGCGTTGTCATAAATGAAGGGGCGAGGGGAGGTGGATGACAGGTGGTGTGTGGGTTCCGAGCCCTTTTTAAGGGGTGCAGCAACTGCCACTTGGGAACCACATAACACAAACCGATTAAAAAAATTTAATTGAATCATCTTGAGGTGCCACTGTGGAATGAGAAAGTATTATAAAAAAAAGAAACTTCCCATCGGTCCTGAATTGCCACAGGATAGGGGGATAAAACGAAAAAAAGGAGGTGCTACACGACAGTGGAAAAGATAGAATAAGCCCCAAAAAATAAAACGTCTTGAGTTACTACAGTTGGAGGATAAATCCAAACGAAAATTAAACGGCCCCCTGACTGAAACTGACACAGTGGAAAGCGCCGTGATCACCTGTTTTGGGGACTGATTTTTTCACTTTTGCCATGCACAGTAAAAAAGAATTCCTATTCTCCCTTGATCTGGGATGGATCTTCAGTCTGCGCACCCAATGAAAAGTTACTGTTTCTTTTTTACTCCCTTTTTTGTGGACAAAAGTGAAAACTTTATTTCACTGCAAAATGAGTGAGTAGAAAAGGTTACTTTTATCAGTAGTTTACAAATACAAAAAAATTCCTTTTCTTTTCTTGTTTGACCCCAAAGCCAGACATGCTTGCAGCAATAGTGTGAGAAAGACCTTATCCAACGGATTAAGGTAACATGTAAATACCTTCAAATAAGTTTTTGAGCATGGTTCCTATTATTGAAGACTAAAAGTTTTATTGGTAGTTGAAAGGGGATTCTAGATCCTCTTTGAATGCATTTTTAGGACTTCATATGAAAAAAATATGAATTTTCAAGTGCAAAAATAGGTGTACCTAAAATTGACCATAGGCTCTCGTGTGTAGAGGTTGTGCATTACGGGCAAGAATCTAGATGGGATGGTTGTGCAAACAACTCACAACTAGGTGTTATTACCTTAAGGATTGTAGACATGAAAAAAGATGGAAATAATCTGAAATTTTTCAACGACGTAAAGAAATAGAAATATATACAAACATTCTTGACTTTATATCAATAATTGACCTTCTTAATTAAATTTGGAAGGTGCGTGACTACACCCATTAGGTGGATTATGAATGTTTGCAAGAGCTTTACTATTAGAGTACATGAAAGGGAAGAAGTGTGTTTAAGTATGTTGGATAAACAATTTCTGTCTATTCTTCAACAATGTATTAGCTTGATCACTCGATGTTCCATGTTTTTGTGCAAGGTTCTAAATCAATTCAAGTACAAATGAAAAAGAGGAAAACTTTCAAAAATAAAGATATGATGTCTAGATTTTATTTTTGACATAACTATTTTGCCTAAAAAGCTCAAAATCTACATTCTTACTACAACAATAGATTCTTTCAGTTTAAATGTGATCCAGAAATACAAATGTGATCGGCTAATGCATTGAGATTTTGGTTGGAAAGAAATCTAAAAAAAATGTTTTAGTTGCACACTATTGAGGGAATGGAGTTGGAGTTGAAAATTTTATATGAAAAAATTATATTGATTTGTCCCATTAATGTGTGTGATACTATTATATAAAAATCAAATTATTTGTTTATATTTTGCAAATTAGTATGAGCATCACTAATGGGATAAATCAATGTAGTTTTTTAGATGGAGAAAATTGATTGTCAACAATCTCTAACAACAAACATGTGTTAAAAACCTTATTTTTTCCACTTTAAAAACAGCTATCTTGCAATCTGTGCAATCAAAAAATTTGCAATTTTCCCCCCATATTTTCATACTAATTAGGTATAAGATCCTACAATTAAAAGTACGAAAAAAACAATTTTCAATTTTTTTTACTCTTTGTTGTAGAAATGGCACTTTTGAGTGTTTTCTGCCCCTCCCCCAAAGGCCTTGATCCTTAAGGTATTAATAATAATTGCGGTAGTAGGTTTGTTTTGATCTTGAGATAGTTTGGAAATGCTAGGTGTCATTTTCCATATATGGTAGCGTGCATTAGACTCACTCTCTACAATTTTTCAGCCAATGTCTAGCACAAAGCAAGCTAGTTGTACACATTTTATTGAACCTGACTTAGACTACTCATATGTTTCAATAATTCGTAGCACTTTTTTCACAAGTCCAATATTTTTTTTGATTCGCTTCTCCAACGAGGCATATTTGCAACAAGCATAGTAAAGAATGGTCGAATTAGCTTTCTTGTGATTTATGGTGGATTTTGCCATGTTCTAAAGTCAATTCTCTTTGGGGCAATGCATGAAAGCCAACAGATGGCTACAAGCACCTAGTTTGACTACAAACCGATATCTTTTGTGAACTTCTCCTCTAATCTTGTTGGTCCTAGAATTGTGAAAAGATGGATAAATGGTGTGCAATAGGAAATTATCACAACCCCTTAGCGAGTGGAATACCAAGAATATATGCAAGGAATAGACCAATAGACTTTATTGACCAAATGAGGGAGGACTATTTGGTTCAATTTCATTCTTGCAAATGTTGGAGTAAGTTTATTTTTTATGTTGGAGTAAATATAGTCAATTCTACTTAGCAAAATGTATGGGTCTTGTACTAAGTGTTTCTTATATGACAAGCTATAATTCTTTAAGGCATAAACTTGCAAAAAATGGATTCTCAAGATGTCGCAATAATCTAACATGGTGTTTTCTTGTGTAGCGTGTTTGCTTTCATCAAATGCAAAGCAGTCTCCGGACTCAATAAGTTACATCAACTAAAAATATTGTAAGGATCCGCGATACAACAACTTAATATGAAGATCTAACATGATATAAGTCGCTTGTAGATTCATAGCCTATCGGATAGTAAGGCACTCAAGATCCTCAACATCAATTTCTGGTGGTTGCCAAATATTGAAGCCGCACACTTTCACGTTAGGTGTGTTGGTCATAGCTTGTTTTTGGAAAATTTTGTAGGAGCTTTGCCTTTGTAGGTTGTTGTAGTGTGGGTATGAATGCAGCTCTAAGCATCCAAAACAACATCTATAATTTGAGTCAAGATTGATTCCTTGTAAAGATTAGGATGCATACACCAAATTGTAGCCCCTAGTTTTATCCCTTCCTTTGCTATCCTTGCTGCATTCCTTGCTTCAAGTGAATACCATTTTTTTAAAATATTGATGGTTGTATTTAGTGCATTTGAATGTTCTCAAGCGTGTTGTGAAATTTGTGTGTATAGCTGTAAACCTCCCTACCAAAAATTTGCATTTGTAATGGCCTTGTGTACAGAGAAATCGTCATCCAAAGTCACAACCTACACTATTTTTTGTAATTGAAGATAAAACTCCCTAGTGCCCATCAACACATTGACGAGCCAATTACAACTGGTATAAACTCCTCCCTTTTAAGATGTTTGACATCACATAAATTTAAATATTCAATCGTAGGCCTCGAAATTTGGAGGGCATGTTGCATCTACACATCCACCCATGTGGTGATATTAAGAATCTCAAATATAGAGAAAGCCACTGAAGTTTGATCTGCATATGATAGAGGCAAAAATGGCTTGAGGCGTTGTTATGCTCTTTTAGCATTGATCAATCTTTATGATCTCATAATGCATCCGTGAATCTGCAAATCTGACCCCGCTCTTTGATGCGCAACCAAGGCATGTACTCCTATCAACGATAAATTTACCTTCAAAATGCCCCCATTATTAAACAAATTGCGGTGATCTTCAAGGGTCTCAAAAAATGTGTTGGTGACATAATTGTGCATGCTGGGCGGGCGGTGAAAGGTTAACCCCTAAAGGACCATTGTCTGTTCGAGGGACAAATGGAACTTGGGGCAGGTACCTATGGGCTGAAATTTTCTCCTAATTTTTTGAAACTTTTTGTGAACATGAAGAATTGAGAGAGGTACGTGGCAGATTTTTTTTTTTGAAATCGGACCTTTGAGCGAGAAATTATGCCATTTCTTGGAATGCGTGGGGACGGGGGGCAGCAAAAAAAATTTGCAAAATTTTTAAATTTTTTAAAAAAATTTTTCTCATAGATTATATTTTTGTCTATCTGGAAAGCTTTGATTCATCTCATTTGGATTCGTTATGAGGAAGTTATGGACATTCTTGTTTTTCGGGCAGTTAGAGCATCTTTTTGAAAAAAATAACTTGTAGGATGCATTTCGGAATGCAATTTTTGTAATTTTTCAATTTTTTTTTTTGGAATGGTTTAGTTTACTTGCTAGAACAATCTCACCATTGGGATTAGTGCATTTTAATTCTATCTAAAATATATGAATATTTTAGATTTTCCTTCTATCTTGTACCTACTTCTACTTAACAATTTTTTTAAGAATGATAATTGAATTTTTTTTCCTAGACTCTCAACTCAATTCTCCACTATAAAGATTTAAAGCTCAAAACACTGTATTGCAAAAATTTTAAGTTAAAAATGTTTAAAGTCAAAAAATTTGGTCCCGCAATGTGCTGAAAAACTTGTCTTTTCCACTTTAAACGCAGATATCTTGCAATTTGTGCGGTCAAAAATTCTGAAATTTTTTCCACACATTCTCATACCAATTAGGTGTAAGATCCTACGGTTAGATGTGAAAAAAAACAATTAAACTTTTTTTTTACTCTTTGCTATAGAAATGGCAGTTTTGAGTGTTTTTTGGCAGAAAATAGGCCTCGGAACTTTAGGGGTTAATGAATCAACTGGTGATTTGGCATTGCACTGACATTCTTTTGATTATTTTCATGAGAGCTAAGGGTTAAATTTTGGAGATACAAATTTTTATCACTTTCTAAAAAAAATCATAGATTGTTCATATTATGTCCTAAAAAATTGCATATGAAGAGAATTTGAAATTTTTATTGTCTTCCAATATGACTCAACAAAAGCGTAAACACTTCTAAAATAGAAATCATGCTCAAATGCTACATTAAATGTTTTTTGTTTTTTCAAGTGTAGTTACTTTAGAACTCTTTGTAATCATGCCCTAGCTTTGCAATGTCGATTTGACCCAAAACAACCTTCTCTCATGTTGAAAGAATTTGAAATTGGCGAGCTCTATTTTGAATAAGCTATGAATAAGACGTGGTCACCGAGACTTTGACAATTGTTTCATTAGAAACATAAAATATGAAATCTTTTTATGAAGATATCTTGCAAAAATTCAGTAGCTACAACAATTTGTAGTATCTTTTGAAGAATGTAAGCATATGGACTATTTTGATTTAGTTTAACAATATGATCTTTAACCCCTAAAGTCCCGTTGTCCCCTCGGGGGACAAAATGGATTTCGGGCAGGCTCCTACGGTCTCAATCTTTGTCGTAATTTTCTGAATTTTTTTTAGTGAAGATAGAGAATCACATTAGCTTTCCGAAAATGTAATTTTTATTTCAATCGGTGCCCGGGAGCAAAAGTTATGGCACAGAAACCCCAAATTTTAGTTCGGCGGGCAGAAAAAAATCCTCACAAAAACTTTAAATTAAAAATTACAAAAATTTGTTTCGAATAGATTTTATTTTTATCTACATGGGAAGCTTTGATTCATTCCATTTCGATTTGTTATGCAAAAGTTATAGACAATCTTATTTTTCGGGCAATTAGAGCATCTTCTTGAAAAAATAACTTGCTGGATTCATTTCTGAACTCAATTTTGACAATTTTTCAAAAAAAAAAGTTTCACGAGGTTAAGATTTCTTGCTAGAACAATCTCACCATTGAGATTAGTATATTTCAACTCTATCTTAGAGCTATTAATGATTTAATTTTTTTTCAATCTTGAACCTACTTCTACTTAACAATTTTTTAATGAGTGAAAACTAAGTGTTTCTTTTTTGAATTTTTTTCCTTAGATTTTCAACTCAATTCTTCATCATATAAAATTAGAAATTCAAAATCATTAGAGCAAAAATTTTAAGTTAAGAAGGTTCAAAGCCAAAAAATGTAGTTGAGCAAGGTGCAAAAAACTTGATTCCTTTACTTTAAATGCAAATATCTTGCAATCTATGAGGTCAAAGTTTTTGAAATTTCTTCCACACATTCTTACACTAGTCTAGTACAAGATCCTACAGTTAAATATGAAAAAAAAAACATTAAATTTTATTTTTTTGCTCTTTGCTATAGAAATGACAATTTTGAGTGGTTTTTGATGGAAAATGGCCTTGGGACTTTAGGGGTTAATAATCTACATTGGACTAATCAGAGAGTGTTGAAACTACTTGGACTTCCATGATTGAGTATGGTAGAACTGCGTAGAACAACATCCTTAGCCACTGCAAAAGAAGCTAGATTATATCATTGTGAAGCTCAATTGTTGAAACAATTTGATAAATTGTAGCTCACCAAGAGAGTACTTGGCAACAGAAAAGGTATGCAAATGTTCTAGAGACAAAGACCTTCTGATAGAGAGAGGGCTTAGTTTACAACCTAGTGACGATAATTCTCAATTTCTAGCCTTGGGATTCTATAGTAGTGAAGTGCATTTTTTTTCCATTTTAGCAATGGGCTTGTCCCTTTTGTTTAAAAATACAAAAACAAAAGCCTTCTCACAAATGGCAGCAAGCATGTATGACATAGAAACAATGATATTTACTATTTTTTTGTGAGCAAGTTTGTTAATGGAATAAAAGAATTTTCATTTGACTATCATGACAAAATAGGGTTTTAAAATTGAGAATTATTAGAGCTTCTCAACAATGTTATATGATTATCGTCTTCAAATAAGGATGAACATGTAATAGCATGGTTGAGCAAGAACTGACAATATGCAATTGAAAAGTTTGCAAACCTTCACTTCTAGAAAATATAATATTTTTTTGTAAAAGTATATTAGTTTATTAAGTTACAAAGTGTCCTTGATAAGAAAGAAAAGAAAAGAAAATATTAATATTCTATAAAATATTATATCAATACCTTCTCGCACTTAACGATTTATATATTAATTATCATATTTACATGTGACTATAAGGGTGTAACAATGACTAAGGTATGAGGTCTAGAAAGCAGTCAAGCTCTAGAATCACCCACTTCCTCAAATGTACGCTTTTTGTACATGTTGCTTTCTCATTGTACCAGCAATGTACAAATAGTTTACATTTCAAGAGGTGGGCAATTTTAGAGCCCTCTGCATTTCATCTTCGAAAATTCATAACTAATTCCACAAAACTCCAGAAAATATGAAACAACTTGGATTAGATGTCAATTCCAATTGCCTTTCAAGGAAAACTTAATGAAAAATATTACAAGAAGTTTCACCTCCCAAATTCAGTTTGAACTCTTACATGGGCTCCTCATGGACCTCCTACCTTATGTGGAGTGAGTTTTCATAAAACAAGAGAGAATGTGCTCTTACAAAGTCAGCATGATTACAAGGAGTTTGGAGTGTAAAACATGATCAAATTTATTTTGACTTTCCTTTTTCAACACCAGCTGAAACTTCATTTTGCTGGTTCCAGTTTCCACCATTCAGTTCAACTCGGTCCCTCAGTCCCTCTGTGACTCACTGTGAGCTCTATGATCACACTTTGACTTCTCGAAGCGCAGTACATGCACAGTTGCACAGCAGCTTTGCTGAAAAATTGGTCTTGGGATCACTTATTTATTTAGTACACCTGATGAACTGACCATCATCACAGCGCGAGGTGCAGCAAGATGGCATTTAAAACTAACAAGAGTCAAAATGTCACACAATCTCCAACAAACCAGACTACTTTGGAACCAGACTCCTTTTGACCGTCGTCAGCGAACTTCTCCCAGACCAGGCAGGTCTCAATTCAATTAAGTTAAGTTTGCCCTCTTGGCAGGCAGCCGCAACACGCAGTCACTGCAACTTAACTTCAATGAAGAGAGAGAGAGAGAGAGAGAGAGAGAGAGAGAGACACTGTTGGTGTGAAGCCAATGGACCAGATGGCCACATGGCAATTGGCACACAAAAGGGTTCGAATGTGAAATGGAGCTGTTGGATAAGCAGCAGGCCGGGTGCCACACACCTGTGGAAGATGGAAGGATATTTCAATTTCAAATGAAAAATCTACGAGGGGAGGAAACGGAACCAAACACTCTCTTTAGAAACTCTCTTTAGGAACAGTACCCTACATGAAGGTCAGATTCGGCAGAAATTAAATCATTTTTGGAAGGGAAAAAGTGACACGTGTCATCATGTGAATGGTCTGAGGTGATGTGGCCCCCTGAGAATCTGATGTGGAAACTCAATTTTGGCAGTGAGGTGCTGAATCAGACCTTCATGTATGGTAGTAGGTTTGCAATAGAATAATCATGCAATGCTATCACAATTGCAACACCAATTTTGTAAAAAAGAGGTTTTAGTTGAAATTTTGTTTGAGGATGTCTCATGGGGAAATTCCAAGTTAATGTAAAGAGATGCTCCAGTGCGTAAACAATCAAGGCGGTGAGTGAAGACCAAGGAAAAGAAAGAATCACAATATTGTATTGACCCACTTGGTGAGGTCTTTGGGCTGCTTTTGCATCCCATGTACGTCCAAGATGAACAACAATTGAAGCAATTGGACTTTGCTTTGGATTTGAAAAATGTAAAGGGGCATGGCTTTCAGTTATTTGTTTGTACGGAGAAGGCTGTGAAAATTCATGACCAGAGGCTAAAGTGAATGACATGGCGGGTGAATTGAAGCCTATTTGGGGGGGGGGGTAATTTTTTTTTTAGTATATATATATTTTCATAAAACCAAAGGAAAAGAGTGAAGGGCCCATTGGAGAAAATCTTTGATGCCACTAGGACATAAATGAATGTTGACCATCAATGATACCATTCATCCAACAATGTAGATATACATTGATTTGTCCTATTATAGTGTGATATTGATTTTCCAAAGTCACACTATTTGTAAAAAAATTAAAGTAGTGTGCTTCAAAATATGATTGTATTATATCCATTTCCACAAAAACTCATATAGCTACACAAAATATCAAGCATCGTAAATGTCTATAACTCAATATTTATCAAGTGTTGCTATGAAAATAAGTTAATATTTTTATTCACTAATGCAAATTTATATTGTTAATAACAAAGAAGTGAATTTGGAAGACAATATTTTGTAAAGATATTTACAAATTGAGTCACCTGTAGATTTATCTACGCAAAAATTATATATATTATATTGTGACATTAAATATAGTTTTTAGTTTACACTGTAAGATGATATGTTGATTTATAGAAAAGATTGTCTTTTGACATTAAGCTAATCAAGCTTTTCTACTCTAGCTTGGTGCTTCCAAACCTCTTTTCTATTGATTGTCCTCATAGCACTAGTTCACTTTCCGAGTGATGTCCTATTCAAAATTCCTCACACATAATTTTTGTCAATGTAAAGCCTCCTTCCCTTTAGACTAGAGCCAATAAAATTTTGTAGTGACATTAATTTTATCATTAACAATAGTTTTGTACCTTCAATAATAGGACAAATGTAAGTCTTATGCACCAAATGTGTAACTTGCTGAATAGATCAAAAATAATTGATGAGACTCTCTAAATAATTGATGAGACTCTCTAAATAATTGATGTCTTATTATAAAAGTATCTCCGCTAACAATCTTTATCATGACCTTTAGAAGGCTCAAGCTTACCCAAACTCCTCATGTGCCTTACCAAAGGTGGACCAAACATCTAAGAGCTTCTCAATTGCATCAAACACTACCCTCAACAAGCTAATTTATGATGAACCTCCATCTTCCCAATGTACCTTAGATCCACAATTTCTTTTGTTTTAGATCTTCTTCTAGTATATAGAAACTTGCCTACCAAATTAAATTTGTGGCCCAATAGACAATGGTTATCCAAACCTTGACATCATGCCATTTTAACCCCTTAAGGACCAAAGTCCCCTTGGGGGACTTTTGGAATTTCGGGCAGGCTTGTGTGACCTCAAATTTTGACCTTATTTTTTGAATTTTTCTTGAAGATAGGAAATGTTGATAGCTTTCTAAAAATATAATTTTTTTCCAATCGGTGCCCATGAGCAAAAGTTATGCCATCCTAAGTCAAAAAAGCTATTTGCCGGGCAAACAAAAATCCACAAAATTTTTAATTTTTTTCTAAAAGATTATGTTTTTGTCTAAATCTGAAGCTTTTATTCATTCTATTTGGACTAATAATGAGAAAGTTATGAACATTCTTGGTTTTCGGGCAATCTAAGCATCTTCTTCAAAAACAACCTATAGAATTCATTTTTGAATGCAATTTTCAAAAAAATTCAATTTTTTTTGGACAAGGTTCAGTTTGTTGGAAAGAACAATCTCACAGTTGGGATTATGGTGTTTCAATTCCATCTTAGAGTTATTAACGATTTAGTGTTTCTTTCGATTTTGGATCTACTTCTACTTCACAATTTTTTAATGAATGAAAATCAAGTGTTTTTTTTCTGAATTTTTTTTCTCCAACTCTCAACTCAAATTTTCAACATAAAAAAATTTAAATTTATGGTCTATAGTGCAAAAGGTTTCCAAAAATGGCGATCAAAGTCATCTGAAATTGCAGACCAACACTCAAAAAAACTTTTTTTTCCAACTTTGAATGCTAATATCTTCCAATCCGTACGGTCAAACTTCATGAAATTCTTACCACATGATTTGAGACAAGTGAAGTACAAGATCCTATGGTTAGATTTTTTTTTAAAGTTTTTTTTGGTTTAAGGAGTGATCACAACAAAATTGGCAATTTTCAATGGATTCGGAGCCAAAAAATGCCTTGGTCCTTTAGGGGTTAAGACTTTGGAGAGACTCCAACTTATCATCCTACACCTCAAAATCACATCCTTTAAGCCCTTCTTGGCACATCTCTTTTAAGAAAAAACAATAGAAATGCTCTAACAAAGTCCTTGATCATTTGAGTTCAAGAAGTTTATTTTTTTCAGTTCAACATTTCATTATAAGATTTTATAGACAAAATCCTAGAAAGAGAGTATTAGATTGCAATTGATAAAGTACTTACTAATATAGAGTTTTGCCTTTAGAAGCTAGGAATGCCTAAAACACCCCAATCTCTCACTTGGAATGAATTAGGTGTTCTAAAGGAGGTATAGGTCCAATTTGTAGGATCAATCATAAAATATCCTTCTTGGACTACAGTCAAGCTTAAATCTATAGCGCATGTACCAAAATTTGGCTAAAATTGGTATTAATATTTTAGTTGCGTCAATCCTCTTTCAATTTAAGACCACTTGCGATAGACAAAATCAAAGTTATCAGTCATTTTGAGAGAAAAGTAGAAAGTTAGAAATTAGCTTGGTAGACTTAAACTCAAGAGAGATGAAGAAAGATGCAACCAAAGACCAAGAGAGGTATTTTTAATTAAAAAATATCAAGATCCCAACAGTGCAATTGGTTCATGAAGATTCCACTCCAGCAAAAAGATTTTTAATCCACCAATTATAATATAAGGTACCACAAACAAACCTTTTCATGAAAATTACAAGCCTTCATGGGGTGTATAAAATCCTCTAGAAGCCACTTGTAAAGTTACAAATTCTTTTGAATTGCAGAAGTCAATTTTCGAGAGGTTAATCATTTTAATTGGCATTGATAAACTTTTAGAATTTACCCAGGTTGCAGTAAAAATTCCACTAAAAATTAGGGTAGAATTTATAGTTATAATGAACCTTTCCAAAAAGTTTCAAGGCCTTTCAACACTAACAAGTATTTGGTTAGACAACAGCTACAACTGTCGACAAATTTTAAAGAAATTTGAGGCATTGATTATAGCCAAATAAGCATGCAACATCCAAATGAAGCCAAAGAGGAGTCTTTTACTCCAACAATCCCATTGAACACTCCAAGAAAGTCAAAATTCTTAAAAAGTGTAAATTACTTTATCTTGAAATTTACGGTTCTTTATTTTGAAAATTTGCTAACCTTTACAAGTTTGAATGACCTTGGTATCAAGGATATGGGATGTTATAAGCTAGTTCGGACCTTTTGAAGCCAATGGTGTAATCCATTTGGCATATTGAGCTTTCTCCAAAAGTTTGAATTAGTCTAGTAGTAAATTTGACTTTTTGTAGTAATCAACGGTTAAACTCTAAGGAGTTAAACAAGGGGGAAAGGCCTTGAGGCAAAGTATGAAAGACCTTGTCTTCTCTCTCCAAACCACCCCCCTTTTCATAAAGTTGCACCTTGCTGCTTGGTCCATTTATTGTTTTGGGACAATTTGGCCAAATTGTGTTAACATGGTGTTTTGGATATTTATGATCCATTTTGTACAAATTTTGTTGCATCATTTGAAGGAAGTGGAGGTCAATTCATATTTTGTCATCCTTCTTGTTTAGTATTGGTATTGTATTATGACGTTCTTGGTTCTTGAAATTCTTTATCAATATTAGTTCTAAGGAGTTTGCATCAAATCTTGGTGATGCCAATAGTCAAAATTCTTTAGAGTTTTATAATAAAGAATCAACATGTTTCTTCCCTTGATAAATTTTTAGATTCCCGTATGTTGACAAGGTAATTTTTGCACAAGTTCCCACCATAGTTGGCTGGATTATAGTGAAAAACACCCCACCAAACCTTGGATTTGAACTCATGACCACTTCAACAATGTGCCAAAGCCAAAACCATTAGAGATGCCCTAGCAAAGGTACTTGTGACATGTCCTATGTAGACATGTCCTAGGTAATGTTATGAAATTTTAAACTCCTTAAAAAGTGCATTTTTGCAACACACAAAAAGCCTTAAGCCATACTATACAAATATTCCAAAGGCCAATCCTAAAGTTAGAGACAATATGGTGTGCAAGATTATTTTAAAAATAAAAGATAATAATTCACAATAGTATATATCAATCCTCTCCTTGTCCACTCAATTTTCTCAAATCCTTTGTCTCTTTCATGTACATTGTTCTCCTTCTTAATTCCTTAGCATTCAAAAGTCCTCTCAAAATTGTCTTTGTTTTTTGTTTTTTTCATTATTTCGCCATTCACTTTTGCAATAGAAGCCAAAAGTGGCAAACCACAAAACAATGTTGCTCTAGTCCCATTATGCTCCTAAAAACATGGCCCTTTAGAACCCCATCTACTTCCATTGCTTGCTCCAATTGTAACTTCGCCAAGAGCGTTGGTGAGCTCAAACGTGTCCAACCTACAACACAATATTGTTGCAGCTCCATTTGATTTGGAAAAGCCTCATCCATTTCCATTTCCAATCCCACATTGTGATCCATCAAGTGATTTGGCTATGATTCAAATTTTTGGCATTGCCAATTTGGACAAGCCAAATCACTTGATGGATCACAATATGGGATCGGAATTGGGAATGGTCAATCCAAATCACTTGATGGATTACAATGTGAGATCGAAAATGGGAATGGGCAATCTCAATCATTTGATGGATTACAATGTCGGATTGGAAATGAACGAGCAAATGGGACGATTCTGAATCTGATCCTGATTTCAATTTGTCAATTTGGATCATTACTTCTTTTTTACTTGTAGGCAAATTAAAATCACAATTTTTTTTTAAATTTTTTTTGGAAAGTTTTCATATTTTCTATAAATTTTTAAAGTCAAAACATAACTTTGTAATACCATTGCAAACACCAAGTGTCTGATGAATGACAAAGAATCCTTCTACGTAAGACGAAAGTGCAGATGTTCATCCTTGGAGTTTTGTGTGAAAAGGGGAGGTCTTGTATAGTAATTTGACCTTCAATGAATACTCTTGGATTTTTTTAAAACAAATGATTCACACACTACCAAAGAGGATGATTTCCACAATGACCAACTCAACATTCTAAGGTTGAAGCGTTATGTTGTTGCATGTTGAAGCACCTTAAAAAAAAAATTCATAATATACCAAAGGCTTTATCACTTTGCAACCACGCTCTGCTATATGTAATGTTGGAGATATCCCATATGGATGATTTTGAGGTCATATTTGGAACACTTCAAGAGATCCCTATTTCACAAAATGTTGAGGTGGACAAAAATGGCTACTTTTACCTCAATAGTTTATTTCATGGCCTCGTCCTTGCAGTGTGCTCTATTCTATTCTCTCTTCTCCCCTGACCAGTGTCCAGCCATCTGACTCTCTTGCAATGGAGTTCCATTTGCTATCAAGAAAATCAAAACATTCCAAGGCAAAAATTAAAAAAAATTGTGAAAAATCTACCAATCTTTACACCTTTAATTTACAGCAGGGCCACCAATGTTTGAGGTGGATCAAAGTTGCATTTTATACCCAATAATTGAAGTAAGGGACTGAGACCTTATTGGTGACAACTGAGAATGCTCCACTGAAAGTTTGCATGTAAAGAGAACCCAATCATCCACCAGAAAATTGGACTTCCTCCAATTCATGCGAAGTTGGCTGCAAAAGGCTCAATCAATGTGTAACCTTGAAAGGAGGGGCTGGTCACCATGGGTTCGCACACAGACTATTCACATCAATGAAAAATATTAAACTTGTCAAAGACAAATTTTATTGCAATTTAAAGGTGATGAAGTTGAAATCTAGTCAAAAATTTCTTGCAACCCTTCACCGCATATTGAGTGGTAATATGAAATTTTGTTCCCATCACAATTGAATTGGTAGTTGAATTGTGCAGTTAGTGTTTGGTAATTGGAGGGTTCTTTTGGGGTTTTTTTGGATCTGTGTTGTAAATGGCCGGTTTACTCTAAAATTAAATGCCCAAGGCCTTTTGGTTTTGACACATGAAAGATTTCAAATCACTTTAATAGTTTTAAAACCCTCGTGATCAAATAATTATAACATTTCAATCCATAAGTGATACCATATTATTGTGTTTTCTTTTTCCAAGTGATTTTCAACATGTCTAGTTTGAATTTGTATAGTTACAATTGATAAAATTGATAAAATTGACCATAATGTTGGCTTATTGTTCAATTTTGAACAAATTACAAGAAGCTTAAAAAAAGCCTTTGGCATTGAGGAGTTAAGCAAATGATTCACACAGGCTCCAAAAGGATGATTTCCATGGAGACGAGCCTGGCATTCTAAGGTTGCAATTCATCACAAGTGCAGGTGGAGTTGTCTTTTAGTTCCTAACACCATAAATCACCTAAGGTAAGACCACCTATTCCCAACTAGACTCCCATGCCCAATCCTTGGTTGCAACTATCTCCAACCAAGGCTTGGAATGTTTTTTTTTCTCCTTTTCAAGGTTGGGACTAATAAAGTCATGACACATGTCCTATAGTAGTGAGCTAGAAAACATTAAGTAGTGAGTGGGAAAGTAGTTCTTGAATGATCGGAATTGGAAGACTCTAGACATTGAACATGAGTTTAGACCAATTTTTTACTTCCAAAATTCATGGTAATTTCAATTCAAGCAATAAAATTACCCCAAAAATTGCAAAATATTTACTTTGCCTTATACTATCCATATCATGTCCAGACTTGCTGAAGTGATTTGTTATGGGTGCCTCCAACTTTCAAAGAAAGCCCCACCAACTGAACTGCTTCTTCCAATGACTGAATTTTGAAAACCCGCGGTGTCCTCTAAAGCAGTGATCCCAAAACTAGCTAAATTTCACTCAGTTGCTACTTAATTTTTCATGCCCTCACTATAAATTCAAAAAAAAAAATCCAAAAATGAACATTTGGCTAAAAACCCTGAACCAGAGATCACTGCTCTAAAGATGATTTTTTTTTAATAAATTTTGTAACACATGGACAGTGTCCTCTACAGATTAATACGCAAGGTGACTGCCACAGTGGAAACTTGAATTTGATAGCTAATAACTTAAACTGTCTATCACTTCTCCATAAACCAGCGTCCTTGATAAAAGGATTTGTGATCAAGAGAGTTGGTCCCTCCAGATTCGAATTTCTAATTTACCATGCATAATCATAATAACAAACTTAATAACAACCTTGGGTCTCTGACTCCCCCATTAATATTCTTTGCCAGTCCCTTGCTCCCTCGCCCCTCTCCCCCAGATCTCCTTGTGTACTGCCCCAGTTCTATTCACATACTGTATTAAACACCGGCCTCGGCCTTTCTGATCAAGTCGCAAACTTATTATTTCTCACATCAATACCAACCTACATATCAATTCACATACCTATACACACTTAAATACAACCCCCTCACAATTCAATTCAATGAATTCACGGAGTTGGATTCACATAAATACCAACACTCGGAATTATTGGTTACCGAGGGTAAGATGATGATTTTTGAAAAAAATGATGAATGCCACCGGCAATCCAAGGGAATAGGGAATACGAACTTAACTACGGTATTCAGGTCATTTGTGTCAACAAAAACAAAAAGTAAAATATGGTATTCAGTTGGTTTCAATGCTTGGTGTAGACCTAATAGCATCAACATTCATTTGAGAGTAATAAGTCACATTGAATGGGAATTCAGTGGATTTCAATCAGCTTGGCATAATAGCATCAACATTCATTTTGGGTAGTAAGTTACAATTGAATGGGAATTCAGTATTTCAATGCTTCAGTTGGCGTAATAGCATCAACATTCATTTTGGGTAGTAAGTTACAATTGAATGGGAATGCAGTATTTCAATGCTTCAGTTGGCGTAATAGCATCAACATTCATTTGATAGTAAGGTTCATTGAATGGGAAGGAAAGCTATAACTCATTACTGAGAGTGTTTTTTGTTGAAATGTGTGCGCTAGTAAATCAATGTGATAAAGAGATGCTCATTGCACAATGTTAAATACAAGTAGGTTGGAATAAAAATATGGATTTAAAATTTTGACCAACTTATAACATTTGACTATCATATCCAAATATCATGTACTCATGCCTAGCATACCTAGCTACTAGGGTTGGCAAAAGATAAAATTTTAGAAAAAATATTATTCTTTTAATCTCGAAAGGAATGGTGGTGGGGAGGTTTAGAGCATTGCCACGGCTACTTGCCAAAGGCATGAAGCACGGGCAATAGTCGGCCCGTGGCTTGGAAATTGCCCCATGGCATGCATATCAAGTGCAAAAATATGTCTGGCCACTTCAAAAGATGAAGAAGGTGCAAGCAAATGGAGACTCTTGAACGCGGTTCGCCAAGCTAAGGGAGTCGACCATTTTCCGATCAGGCATCCATTTTTGCTATGTAGACTGTTCCCGTTCCACTCAGCAGGAGACTAACAATCATTAATTGTGGCACGATTCCCAATGTAGTTGTGGCACATTATGATTGGCTACAAGACTCTCAATATTGCAACCAACCCTTGGTAGATTTGCAATCAGCCCTTGGTCGAAAATAAGGAGGTCTATATAACGAGTATAGGTCAAATAGAATCTTTAGCAAAAAAATTTATAGTAATTATGTTTTGGGAAATAAAACTCTGAAAAATTATGGGAACCTTCCAAACTCTATTTCTATATGCAAGAAAATTCCTTCCTTGAAGAAACCCGCCTTGCAGATACGCGTAATTGCTTATTTGGTAGGAAATGGGTTGGCTTCCTTATTTAATAATCTTTTGAGTCCCACCTTTTGAAAGCTTGTCTTCTAAAGTTGAAGAGATTTTTTTTAATATAATAAAATAAGAAGTATGGTGCACCTTTTGACCATTTGACGAGTCTTCCCGTGGGGCCGTGACTCTTCAATCGAAATGATGGCACGCCAACCAACAATAATTCCTTGTTTGGCACCTTGGTTCCGCGCATTAGCTGTGGAGATGCTCTTAGGAAGACATTGTCAAAAACTGTGATTTTTTGGTATGTCTTCCAAAAACAAAAATTGAAATTGTTTTTGAAATTTCAATCTTATAAATCTAAAGTAAATTATTTTACCAAAGTGTGGAAAATTTTTAGCCAATTTGATCATGCACCTTGAAGGGTTATAATGTTTGAAGTGAGGTGGGGGACTTTTTTACATTCTTGCAAAACAAGGTCAACAAACTTCAGGCTTTTTTGGGATAAAGTTTTTGCTCTGCACAAAAATGAGGGTTTTAACCATTTGTAAGTAGTGTATATGATGTTAGGATCACTCATGAATTTTTTTAGAAGAATAGCTTACTCTATTTCACTTTGCAATGCAATGAGGTTAATCCCTAAAGGACCAAAGCCGTTTTTTTGTCCAAAAACACTCAAAATTGCCATTTTTACAGCAAAGAGTAGAAAATTTTGAAAATTGTTTTTTTTTGCACATCTAACCATAGGATATTACACCTAACTAGTATAAAAAAGTGTGGAAAAAATTTCAGAAATTTTGATCGCACAAATTGCAAGATACATGCGTTTAAAGTGAAAAAAACAAGTTTTGTAGCACATTGTAGGACTAGATTATTTAACTTTGAACCTTCTTAAATTCAAATTTTTGCACTACAAATTTTTGAGCTTTAAATCTTTATGGAGGAGAATTGAGTTGAGAGTCTAGGGAAAAAAAAATCAAATTTTTTTATTTTTATTCTTTTTAAAATTATGAAGTAGAAGTAGGTACAAGATTGAAGGAAAGTCTAAATTATTAATATCTTTGAGATGAAATTAAAATGCACTAATCCCAAAGGTGAGATTGTTCTAGCAAGCAAACTAAACCAAGTGGAACTTTTTTTTTAAATTGTAAAAATTGCATTCAAAAATGAATCCTACAAGTTATTTTTTCAAGAACTCAAGATGCTCTGATTGCTCGAAAAATAAGATTGTCCATAATTTTTTCATGACAAATCCAAATGAAATGAATCAAAGCTTTCTATATAGGCAAAAATATAATATACGAGAATTTTTTAATTTTTTTAGATTTTGCAAATTTCTTTTTGTTGCCCCGTCTCCCTTGTTTTGAGCTTATTTGGACATAACTTTTGTTCCCGGGCACTTATTGAACAAAACATTATACTCCCACGAAACTAATTAGCTTTTCTATTTCCAAAAAAAGTTTTAAAAAATCAAGACAAAATTTCAACCCTTATGTACTTGTCCAAAATCCCATTTGTCCCCCCAAGGAACAATGGTCCTTTAGGGGTTAAATTCTGAAGTCACTGGTCTGTATTTGGTGCTTCGTGTTCCTATTGTGTCCCTATTGTGTCCCTAATCCATTTGACCTGGCTCGCCATTTCCCCGAGTCAATCCCCCTTGGTGAGTCGGGTGGGGATGCTCTTCCGCCTTGGATGACAATTTAGTGAACTCCCTGCCTGGTTACAGGGGAGTGGCCGGCATGGAGACACCGTCGCGAGTCTCCTTGTTAATGACAGTGGAGTGGCCGACCCAGTCCCTGGTCTTGGTCCAACCCAATTGAAGAGCCTTCAAACCCAGATCCCTACACAAGGAACCCTAGTGCCAACATGGAAATTAAATACCGTCTCTCCCCTCAAACTACTGTACTGTACTGTATTCAAACAGTAACCCTTGACTGCCTTTTTTTTCCCAAAGGAACGGTGACCATTGCATTAAACTTGACTGCATTCATCTACTCTACTCCAGCAGAATTTCCAAGCCACTCCGCATCTTCCATAATAACTCAATAACGCTGTAAATACTGTAAGTTTTGTAACCTAGTGCATGAATTGGCCGGCCATTGCAGGGCAGGTCTAAGCTTAGCCAGCCTCGAGAAATCACTACAATAGATTCCATTCCCCGCATTTCCAACAAAAATTTAAAAACTCAAAATTGATTCAGCCAGACTCCAGACTCCAGACTCCAGTAGTGGCCTGTCCTTGCACGAAATTGAAGAATGGAGAACTGAAGGATTGGTCGGGGCCCGGCCGTTTCATGAAACTGACTGAATGCGTTCACATGCGAGGGGAGAGACCCTTTCCTTCTTCTTTTTCTTTTACGTTTTAATTGGCTTTGAATGGCCTTTATGAGGGGTCCCTTGGGACGCTCTGACCGCTCATTAGGTCCCGCATGAGAGCGCTTGGTTCGTTGGACCAACCCCCTTCCCTTCCCTTCCCTTAATCCCTTCCCTTGACCTGCCCGTGCCCGTGCCCGTGCACCTGTCCTCGAGGGAAGTCTGTCCCCACCTGACATTCAATAACAGTCTCCGTCCTCAGTCGCGGCATTTATGATGAGCTGCTTGGGGCCTTCCTGCCCTGCCCCTCGTTAGCAGTTGCTGCCCCCGCTCATGGCAAAAATGATGGACCTCTGACAGGGAGAATATGCCTGCTCACATGGCTGGGACCGGCTTGGAAAGGCAGGTAATTGCATGGGGAATTAAGGTGGGCACCACTTAAGGTAGGAGCACCCATAACCGTCAAATTAAGCAATTTAGCATAGTTGAAGGCTAAATTTCCTAAAAAAAATTTTCTACTGTATGTTAGCAATTGAAAATCATGAATTTTCACAAAAGAAAATAGAATTTTTGAATAAGGCATCTAATTTCTAGAAATTTTCAAAGTAGAACTCTCTAGGGCACCCTATACCGCACTCTAATAAATCTGCCTCGATTCTAGCACCAAAATCTAAAAAAATCAAAGACCACCAACCGCAATTAAACATGGACATGGTTTCAAGGAACTTTTGGAAGCACTTCAAGAGAACTCTACAGTTGGTGTCAAGGTACACTGACGCTTTATGGGTGTTGCTACCTTACCCTTATTTCACTTTCTAATTTACGTTGTTACTTTGGGGGAAGTGGGCCCCACCAAATGCGCCACCGACCCAAAACCACTATCATTATCCGGGGGACATCTCCAAAATCAACATGTACCTATGTGAAAAAATGCAATTAAAACATCTACTGAAAAAAAATTGACCCTTCAATAACTCTTGGACGTAGTATCGAAATATTGCATTCTTTGGTGCATTGGAACCTCCTTTCACTTGCCAACAAGAAAATATGAAAATTGAACAAGTTTAACCCCTAAAGGACCGGCATGCGTTTTTTGGCCGTATAGAAATTTTGGGCAGGTCCGTGTGACTAGAGATTTCCATATTTTAAGCTGAAATTTTAATAGAAGGTGGGCGCGAGGAATATCTTTCATATGCACTAAATTTCAGCACATTTGGAAATAGGAGTCAAAAGTTATGGCCAAATATGTTACTTTTTTTCGTAATTGGGCAGTCCGGGCAGCAAGAAAAATTTGGCAAAAATTTGATTTTTTTTTTTTAATATTTTTTTTCTTGTAGATTATATTTTTGTCTATCTGGAAAGCTTTGATTCATTTCATTTGGGTTTGTTATGAAAAAGTTATGGACATTCTTGTTTTTCGGGCAGTTAGAGCATCTTCTTGAAAAAAATAACTTGTAGGATTCATTTCTAAATGCTATTTTTGCAATTTAAAAAAATAAAAAAATTCTCATGGTTTAGTTTACTTGCTAGAACAATCTCATCATTGGGATTAGTATATTTTAATTCCATCTAAAATATATTAATGTTTTAGATTTTCCTTCTACCTCGTACCTACTTCTACTTAATAATTTTTTTAGGAATGATAATTAAGTTTTTTTGAATATTATTTTTTTTCCTAGACTCTCAACTCAATTCTCCACTATAAAGATTTGAAGCACAAAACTCTGTAGTGCAAAAATTTTAAGTGAAAAATGTTTAAAGTCAAAAAATCTAGTCCCGCAATGTGCTGAAATACTTGTTTTTTCCACTTTAAACGCAGATATCTTGCAATCTGAGCGGTCAAAAATTCTGAAATTTTTTACACACATTCTCATACTAGTTAGGTGTAAGATCCTACGGTTAGATGTGAAAGAAAAACATTTTTCATTATTTTTTACTCCTTGCTATAGAAGTGGCAGTTTTGATGGGTTTTTGGCAGAAAAAACCTTGGGCCTTTAGGGGTTAATAATAGTAACTAGGCACAATAGAAAGAAAGGGGTGGTTTGAGGATGCCCACATTAAAAGGTAGGAGCACTATAAACAAACACTTGTTCTATAGTGTATAGTTTCTACTATTAGAGTGATCAATTTTTTTTAATGTTCTAAATGGCAAATGAAAGGAAATTTTAGTGCATTGAAGAATGCATCACTTGGACAACGGTGCTAGTATGTGAGTCCAAGAATGCGAGCTTGTGAGCATTAAGCCTACAATATAGGTACCTATAATATAGATACCATACACTATAGAAGGTGTATGTATCATAAACACCTAAAATATGGGTATTTGTAACATATATACCATATACTCATAGACAGTTTCTATAGTATATACACCTATAACATAGGTGTATAGGATTTTAGGCTCATGGGCTCACACTCCTATGCTCACATAATAGCAACCCTCATCACTTGGATATTGGATACAAAAAAATATAAAGGATCAATGGATTTTGAGTAGGTGCTCATGAATTTCCATGATTCACTATGTTTCACTAAAAAAACAATCCAAAAGTGCCACTCCTAACGCAAAGAGCTAGGATGAAAAAAAATGTTTTCTAGACTTGTATGAGAATGTGTGGAATTTTTTTGACCAAGTAGATTGTAATATATCAAATTTCAAAATGAAAAATATAATTTTTTTATTATCTTGTTATATTAGATTTTTAGACTTTGAATCCTCTTAACTAAAAAATTTTAACCACAAAGTTTTAACTAGAAAATTTATATAGTAGATAATTGTAGGAAAAATGTAGGAAAAAAATTCATTAACCCCTAAAGTCCAATTTTCCCTTTGGGAGAAAAATTGGATTTTGGACAAGCTCCTACAACCTCAATATTCATTATGTTTTTTTGAAACTTTTTGAGAAGATAGAAAAACACATTAGCATTCTGGGAATATAATTTTTATTTCAATTGGTGCCCGGGAGCAAAAGTTATGGTACAAAGAGTCCTTTTTTCGGTGCGGCTAGCAGAAACCTCCTTGCACAATTTATTTATTTTCCCTCATAGATTGTAATTTTAACTATATGAGAAGCTTTGATTCATTCCATTTGGATTTGTTATGTGAAAGTTATGGACAATCTTATTTCGGGGGCAATTAGAGCATCTTTTTGAAAAAATAACTTATAGAGTTCATTTATGAATGCAATTTTTACAATTTTTCAAAAAAAATTGTTTGACAAGGTTAAATTTTCTTGCTAAAGCAATCTTACCATTGGGATTACAGTGTTTCAATCCCATCTTAAAACTATTATCAATTTAGTTTTTCTTTTGATCTTGGACCTACTTCTATTTAACAATTTTTTAAAGAATGAAAATCAAGTGTGTGTGTGTGTGTGTTTGTAAATTTTTTTCCTAGAATTTCAACTCAATTCTTCAAAACAAAAAAATTTAAATTCAAAGTCTGTCAGTAGTACCAATTTTTTCCACAAATGGAGGTCAAAGTCATCTGAAATTGTAGGCGAGTGTTCAAGAAAATAATTTTTTTCCAATTTTGAATGCTAATATCTTCCAATTTGTATGGTCAAACTTCATGAAATTTTTACTACATCATCTGAGACAAGTCAAGTACAAGATCCTATAGTTAGATTCTAAATTTTTTTTCTTAAATGAATGTAGCAGAACTAACAGTCTTGAGTCCTTTTTGACAAAAAATGGCCTTGGGATTTTAGGGGTTAAGGATTTTTTTTTTTCATCCTTTAAAAAATTGTCAAGTAGAAGTAGTTACAAGATGGTAGGAAAAATGAAATTATCAATAGTTTTAAAATGGTGTTGAAACAAATCAATCATAATGGTTATATTGTTGAAGCAAGCAATACAACTCCAATACAACTTTTCTTTTTGGATATTGTAAAAATTGAGCTCGGAAACGAGCCTTGTACATTATTTTTCAAAAGATGCCCTATTTGCCTGCAAAACAAGATTCTTCATAACTTTCACATCACTAATTCAAATACAAATGAATTAGAGCTTACTATATACACATGTATATCTTCTATGCAAAAAATAAGTTTCAAATCTAATTTTAAATTTTTGTAAGTTTTTTTTGCTTGGACTCAAGCAAAATATACTTATGAGAGCATAAATTTTTTTTCCGGGCACTACTTGAAGTAAAAATTATATCTCTAGAAAGATGGTACATTCCCACACCTTTACAAAAAGTTTTAAAATATTGTATCAAAAATTGACATCATACAAATGAAATGCCTATTGTGTTAATAGTGGATTGTTCAATCATGAGCTAAATGTAGGATAAAAGCTTGATAAACTTACATTAGACTAGCTTGTATTTAACAATACAATAGAAGTTTTGGGGGATATTTGGAGGGAAATTGAAGAATTTTCCACCTACTTTGAATATGTGTCAGATTTTCCTAGTTCAAGGTGTAAAACCCCCTAGGGTATCTCTAATAGTGCACTAAACTTCATCAACAACAAAAAATTAGGTTTTGGATGTAGAAAGGCGACAACTTGTGAAACCCTCTTGTGCAACTCATTTTATTAACAAGCTCTTCAATGGGAAAAAGCAAAAAGCAAACCATCATGTATTTTGACAATTGTATGAACTATTGGAAAAGCACTTTGTGTTTGGGGAAGTTGCCAATCCCATTAAGGACGTCTA
Organism: Pseudisothecium myosuroides; assembly: GCA_951799445.1. Lineage (NCBI taxonomy): Eukaryota > Viridiplantae > Streptophyta > Bryopsida > Hypnales > Lembophyllaceae > Pseudisothecium > Pseudisothecium myosuroides. Next base: position 3,357,334 of record OX637288.1, on the reverse strand, counting down.
TTTGAAACGACAAAAACACTTTGTAATGGGTCTAAGATTTAATTGGGTATTTTTTCATTCAATGATTAGATATGCTTTTCTTTCCTTGCATTGCTATGGACGCTCTCAGAGCTCACTTCTAATATTGTAAAATATGCCTTCTATCAACAATTTTTTTTTAATGAGAAATATAAGAAAGTTAACACAATTTTTTTATTGGTAATGATTTATTCAAGAATGTTTTGGATAACCAAAACTGTATTGGTAGATCAATCGATCGATCGATAAATAGATAGAGATATTACCACATTAATCATGTGTCAAATTTATTCCATTTGAATGTATTTTTCTTGTACAAACAACCATGAATATGTAAAAAACATTTTTTTTTTCATATCCATCTAGTTTAACCCCTAAAGTTCCTTGACTATGTTCTCACCAAAAATGCTCCAAAACTGCCATTTCTAGTACGAGTACCAAATTTTTGAAAAATGTCATTTTTGGACACATGTAACCATAGGATCTTGTAGTACTCTGGTTTGAGAATATGTGGAAAAAATTTCAAAAATTTCCATCGTGTAGATTGCAAGATATTAGCGTTTGAAGTGGCAAAAGTCCATTTTTTGGCCCTGCGAAAAACCGGGCAGCTGCACTTCACAAGGTCAGATTATTATGAAAAAATTTCCAAAATGGTTGTGCTTCTTTGGATTCATTCTTCAGGGCAAGTTGGCTACATGCTTGAAAATTTCAAATTATTTGGAATTGTACAACATATAGGAAAAAAATAGTAAGTAGAAAGAACTAGATAATGGTTCAAAACACTAAATTGTTAAGAAGTTAATTATGGAATTGAAAAAATGTCAATCCCAATGGTTGCAATGTTGTAATAAACAATCTACATCCTACAATTTTATTTTTTTTGAAAAATATTGAAAATTGAGTGAAATAAACGACTTCAAAGTTAATTTTAGAGTAGACAATCCATAACTGCCCGCAAACAAAAAATCATCATAACGTTTGACTAATTGATCAGAATGGAATGATTCAAAGCTTTTCATGTATATATAAATCTAATAAACCAATTTCAAATTTTTATTTTTGAAAAAAGTGATTTTTTCTAATCTGCCTGGACTACCCGAGTTGAGAAACAAAAAACATATTAGGCCATAACTTTTGACTCGTATTTCCAAATGTCATGAAATTTGGTGCATATGAAAGATATTCCTCGTTCCCACCTTCTATGAAAATTTCAACCCAAAATATGCAAATCTCCAGTCACACGTACCTGCCCAAAATTTCTATGTTGTCAAAAAAGGCATGTTGGTCCTTTAGGGGTTAAGAGTCCATAGGAAATCATTCCTAGGAAACAACTCAATCCAACTCATTTACAAAGATTTTTTGCGGAGGTCTCAACACAACCATTTAAGGTGGATGAGCTCATTGTAGACACATTACCCTTTGCAGGCACCTATGATATAAACCCATTACATAGATTAATAGTATTGACCACAATCAAAGCTTCAAATGATAGTAATGGAAGGAGTTGAGACCATAATAGGAAATGCTATCCTTTGGATGTAAAACCATTACAAAAAGTGACAATTTTAATGTAATGATTAGTGGCTATTTTAGAATTATACTACTACCAATTTAGGTGAGTAACATGACCACTATGGATGTCCTATGTGCTAGTTGGGGAGAGCCCGATGACTACTTCAGACTATTTGTACAACATGCTTCAAAAATTCATCAAAAATTCATACTTTACCCATAATTTCAAATGCTATTGCCCTCTCTTACATTTGTCCATTACTTACTTACTGAATCTTTTCTCAACCATCCCATTGCTGTCATCCCCTCTATCGCTGTGGACTGATGTGTACTGTAAGCCCAGTGGCAACTGGCAAGCCAGGCAGCTTCTCTCCCTTGGGTTGTTCAGAGCCTTTTGTTCAGAAAATGGAGTGTCCGTATTGCCAACTGAAGCTTCCAATTCTTCCACACTGGAGTTCCATGACATGAGAAACTTCCCAAAGGACTGTGTGTCTCCAGTGGAAGATTTGAGCCTCATGAGTCTGCTTATGATTATCGTATGCTTCATCAGTAGTGTAGGTTGTGTGATCTGCCTGTATACCTTACCTGCCCATATGTCATGTACCAATCATTAGGCAAGCCGGATGGTAACCTTAACTCAACTGGAGTTCTTGCAGGGTGACCATGGTGGGTGACTGAGAGGAGCTGAACTGACTGGGATCTGATAGGCATGGGGAGTTGATACACACACACTCACAAGTGAGTGTGTCAAGCAGGGTGTTTTTTTTGGTTTTTGGAGTAATGGACAGGTGGCCTCGTTTTTGACGAGGTCCTGCTTTGCCGGGCTCCTCCTGGTTTGCAGTGTGCAACTTTAAATGGCCCCTGAGCGACAAATTATGAAGCTTGCTGGCCTTTTTTTTCCGGGGGCAGTGCAAGTATTGGCACTCACTCATTTGGGGATGAAGCTCTTTAGGCTAGCATGTAAGGAATTATGTCGTCATTTTGGCAATGCCAGAAATTTGGAGTATACGTGTTGGCATTCAGTCATTTGGAAATGCAGTTCATTAGGCAAGCAAACAAGGATTCTATTGTCATTTAGGCAATGCTACAAATTTGGAAACGAAATATAAGGCATGATGTTCAAGAAGAGGAAAGTGCCATTGGCCTCATTGCAACAATAATTTTGCATGCAATTAATTCCAAGTGAAATCTATTGCTGGAAGAATAAAGAAATACAGAAGTTGATCAAATTAGAACTACAAACAAAATCATCTAGAAGCTAAAATTCTACACATAGAATTGGTAGTGGTCTTCAAAGGAGAGGACCTGCAAAACAACAAACACACTCCGACGCTCAAGTAAGAAAACGTCCACATTGATATTCTTAAAAATCTTTTTCAATTCTAGAGTATAAGAACATATCCTTGCCGTTTACATTTATGTACCTGCAAAACAGGGAACAAACTCCGACGCCCAAGTTAGAAACTATCCATTTTAAAAAATGGGGCGCATCCTCTAGAATTCCACCTTTCAATAACACTGGTATTCTAGCACTTGGACTCCTGGAGTACTAGCACTGGACCTGCAAAACAGCACACACACTCCGACGTCCAAGTAAGAAGTGAGACATAGAAAGATTTGCAAGCAAGGATTAATGGAAGTCACGGGAGCTTACCACCGATTTCTCAGAAGACGAAGTATGCAAGGTGTACAATCTGAAACTGAAAGCTAAGCACTCACCCTTGAACCTGAACCTGAAAGCAAAGCACTCACAAAAGCAAGTTAGAAATGAATCAGAAAAGCATAAGAACAGAAACGCTCCATTGAATGGAAATGGCAGGTAGGAAAAAATCCATAACTATGCTAAGGATGACGGAAACAAGAGTGCATTTGCATGGACAATCCCACACTACAATGCGCTAGCAAATTCATCACCAATCACGGATGATGTATGCATGACTACCCAAAGGCACTCCCATGAAATGCTATCTGGGAAATAACGCTAGCCTGAAACTCCGTAGCGCTGTTGCTCAGTGTCCGCAAGCCACTGCTGAAAACATTCGTCATAAGGAAAAGTACTCAGTGTGTAAACTTGTTGTGCCTTCATTCCCACCACCACAGCCAAGTTGGAATCCAAGCGATTCCTCACCCTATCCTTCAGAAAAGTGAAGGCAGAGAAACAACGTTCATCTTCCACCGATCCCAAGACATGAATCATGGCCATCTCAGCCAACTTGACATACTCAGAGAAACAGGTGGCCAAGGCAGAGTTAGAATCCACACTTCGCCATAGCTTTGTCAAGGGATTGACAATGAATGGCGGTTCCATGGCTGTCATAGAATTGGACGTCATGGCCAGCTTAAAGAGAGCCTGTTGACACTCCAACTGATAGCTGTCTAGAAGAGGAGGCACAAGCTTACTGCCCTCCTTCCCGACAATCCAGCGGGCCTCACCAAATTTTTTTTTTATCACGTCCAGGTGCTTGCGGAATGTCAATTCGCACCCAGACTGTAACCAGTATTGTGGATAAACCACGCCCAACGCATTCATAAGTGCATCGGAAGGAAATCGCGATCTCAGCTCATCTATGAGCTGCCGCGCTGCACTTGTACAGCCCACAGTTGGTTCGAATGAAAGAAGACAAACGGAAGACAAGTGCAAACACGGCCTAGGCAAAGAAGAAACTATGATAGAAAACATGTAGCATTGGAAAACCTTACCTTCACTGCTTTGTATACCTCTTTTGTACCTTCACAAGATACCTTGCTTGCTAGAGTGTTGTCAACACCTTACCTGAAGCTACAAAACATGTGAAGCTTCATGATTGGGTGGCTAGTGCCACCAAACCAAAAAAATGAAATACAAAGCAAACAAGAAACTAAAACCAAAAGCATGTAGGACTAAGAAACCATACCTTCAGTGTTTTGCATACCTGTTTTGTACCTTCAGAAAATACCTTTCTTCCTAGGATGCTGCTAGCAACTCCCTTTAAGCTACAAATCATGAAGGTTCATGACTGGGTGGCTGCTGGCCACCCAAACAAAGACATTAAATAGAAAAAACAAGAACATGGAGATCCTTACCTGTGGTTTTGAAGCCTTACCTGCAAACGAAAGACTCCGATACTGGTTGAGTGCTGGCTAACTACAAACGAAAGAATGGAAATATACGACAGCAAGCGTACTTCAAGACAGACCTCGAAACTTAAGGAAGTGTAACTGCACCTGCAGGACTGGGTGGCCGCTGGCCACCCACCAAAAAAATTAAACGAAAAAAAAAAATATAAGGAAGGATGAAACTTACCATGCTCAATCTGGAACCTGAAGCCAACGTACCTGAACCTCCAGCAGTGGGTGGCCACTGGCCATCCTAAAAAAAAAGACAAGATGACACACAAGTGACACCAGGATTGACAATTCTTTACCTTCATCTTGGAAGCTCTCAATGGAAAATATAAACTAACCACATGACAATACCTTCAAAATACCTTACTTCAAAATACCTTACCTTCACAACCACTATACCTGCTTAAGTGTACCTGAATACCAATTACCAAATACCTTCTTTCCTAGCTAACAAATACCATAGTAACAAAACTTGAAGCACTAGCAAACTCTGGCAATGAATTGGCATTCTAAAACAGAGGAAGTTAGAAATTATACCTTGACGTCTCCCACGCAGACAATAGATACAGAAATTGCAATGATACCAGAATTCAGTGAACAAGAAATACCTTTGCACTCCTGCTTGATGGCAGTCACCATTTCTGCAAATGAATCCCGCGTGACAAAGTGACCGTCATGCATCGCAAAAACAGTCTCGTCACTTGCAGCGAAGGCCAAGTGCGCCGCCTGACCAGCAGCGTTAAGGTCCATTGGCAGGGCGACCCACTTCTAGTGGATTTGCTCATGTGAGCATTGCAGGAGCTGAGTGAAGGACCAAAACTCTTCTGTCACAAAGGCCTGGTCACCATCGACATAAAGCTTGAACAATTGACCCTAACACACTTGAAGAGCTGCCACAAAATCGGAGATAAACACATCACGCTTTTGTGCAAACACAATGAGGTGGTCGATGCTCTCCAGCAAAGGGAGCAGAGCGGTCATGCCCAAGACGACGTATGGATCTATCAATTTTGCCAGGACGCCCTTCGCTTTGAGCTTCCCACGTTTCTGCAAAAAAAAGTACTCAGTCAGTAAGACAGAAACATAGCAAGCTTGCACTTAACAGTAGAAAGACGTTCTCACTCACAGTCAACAAGCAGAAGAAGTACTAGTTTGGGATACTTACAGTTTCCTTGCTGTTGGTGGCGTCGACATTGAGCTTCGCCACAACGGAGCGGTACTCGCTGAGCAGTCGCCTCAAGGGATCGATAAGCGAAACCCAACGTGTTGCAACATTTTTCAGAAGTTTTAGACCCTTAGTTTCCATCGTCACTACCAAGCAATGGAACTCTGCAAACTTTTTCGGACTCTGAGCAAAGTACTTGTGGCAAACGTTGAGCAAATCCTCTATAGTGGACATGATATCCAAAGAGGACAATGTTTTGAATGCTAGATTGCATCTATGCGCCATGCAATGGACGCCCTGCACAAAAGGGGCATGGGTACTTTGGATTTGTTTGGTCACTCCAGTTCTGTGACCCTGGAAGGCAGCCACCCCGTCAGCCCCAAAACAAATTAGCTTGGTCGAAATTGCATCTGCTGTCAAGCCGCCCTTCACACTCAAGGCAGAAACGATCAAAGAAGTGAGGTTGTCAGCTGAAGCTCCATCGGACTCCAACTCTGCAGAAGAATTAGCATTGGAATACGAATCCAGTTTTGCACCACATAGCAATGAACTGCAATGTAGCTCCTGTTGTCTACAGCACTAGCTTCATCAGCAGTAAGAGCAATGTAATGTGCAGAGGAGATTATCGCCTTCATCTTCTCTTGGACAATGGACCACATTTGATTGGCCATGATCCAACCGGCCCCTTCTGTCCAATGCATTCTTGGCAAATCAGGCACGCTCAAAAGTTCATACAACGCAAGTCGATCTGTGAATTCGGACATTGGTCTTCCGCTGCTCAGAACCTGGAACAAGGTTGCCAGTTGCACGCGTTTCCTGAGAGACTCCATACTATTATTCGAATTCAATTGCTCCACCACAGTTGTAGGCCGACGCCCTGCATAGAGGATCATGTTTTTCTTGTGTGTCGCTCGTTTCTCGTGAGTGAGTAAAGTATACAGCTTTGGTCCCAGCAAGTACGCTTTCTTACCCATGTCGCTGCAGACATGGCAACGAACTAGGTGCAAGAGGCCATCGTCTGCTAGAACCATCTCCGCCCAAGGACATCTTGCAGACCATTCCATTTGGAATTTTCTCGTCAGGCTGTAATTGGTCTTGGTGCGCTTGCGCTTGGATGGTGGAGGAATCTGGAAGTCATCATCGCCAGAGGCTTCTTTGCTCTCAGAAGGGACTCGAAATTCGCTCAATTCGAGGACGTCAGACAACATTTTGTCACCCGAAACGTCGCTGGAAATCAGGACCGCACCTGGGGTTGATCGCAACACAAGAAGACTCGCTTCAGAGTTCTTGGACGCCGCTTCTAACTCTGCGTCCACAGACAAAGCAACGTCGCGCAAGCCATCGAGGCCCTGACAATTTGGCGTCATGGAACCTTGGTTGACAGAAAGACTCTCGCTGAGCTCTAAAGCAGCTGCATTGTCCGAATTTCGAGAATGCAAGAAATACGGTTGCATGGTGGTCTTCTGGCGTGCCTTCTCGCGAGCCTTAGATTCAAGCAAATGACTACTCTGGAGATTCTTTCGTGCTAAGGCTTCCCTCTCCTTTTCTAAACGAGCGAACTTCTTCTCTTTGTGTGCTGCTGCCTTCCTCAAAGCCAAGACATTGGCAGCTACAGCTAATCCGACGTCCACTGCAGTAGAGTCCTCCATCCCAAGCCCTAAAACACTCGAGAGAAATTGAAAGGGCAGAAAACAAGACACCCTCCACACAAATCGGCAAACAAGTGGCTACAGCGACCTCACATTCAAGTTGCGAAGCAAGAGAAACATCAGCAAAAGCAAACACATAATTGCATGTTTCGGAAATTGGAAGTGTACCGATCCCTCTAATTGCGCAGAAGCCTACACAGAGCTCCCCAATTTCGCCTAACTTCCATCCTACAAGTTCACACTTCACAGATTCAAGCCAAAAATGAGATTTAAAATTACTGCACGTCTCCCAATTGAATGCAACGTTCACTGGCGCCGACGCCTGCAACAGAAATCGGTCATGGAAACTCAATTCAATTGGACAAGAAGGGCTGCATTCAAAGACATTTGCGGACTGACGGCCTGGCATTGGCAGGAAAGACCAAAAACTAAATTTGGCAACGGGAGGCCGACGGTGGCGGCTATGGAGGCAACAAGCCCCACAACCCTCAAACGCAATCGGCATTGAAGCTTGAAAATCGGACGAGATTTGGCAGTTGAGCTCGCACTCCTGCAGCAACGAAGGCAGCAGTGAAAAAAACGTCGAATCGCACTTGGCACTCTACTGAAAACATCCACAATCAAGCGGGCAACAAAAACAATGCGATTGCAAGCGCCTGGGCACCGGATTGCTTGTGGAAGACAATCGTCTTGGCCTCTGGAAATGATATTTCAAACAAAAATGGGAGGAAAGTGGCCGCATCACGAAGGCCGGCGCTGAAATCGCTTCAAATGTCAGACCTCGCCGTCCAGGGTTTAACGTCACCTCACAGCGATGGTGACTACGTGGAAAAGGGCTAGCTGGCGTTTGGGCTTTTTTTTTATTTTTATTTCCAGATTTTTCTATAGACCTGAGGCAGCCACATATTATTTTGGGGCATTTGGGCCCTATAAGGCCTAAAAAAAAAAACCTGGTGTCAAGTGACTTGGCCAACAAATACACTAAATAGTGAAATTAGGTTGCCCCACACTAATTTCTCAACATTCTACACTATATCAATGTGTAGAGTTACTTTTGAAGGATGTAGTAAAGTAGAACTATGTGTATGATATGGGTTGGTGCACTGATTTGTGACTAGGGATTAGAGATTGGCATGTGCCTCCATCTAGACAAGCATTAGAGTTGAGGTAACTTCTCTGCAGTAAGGCAACCTAATTGTTAAGGCAACTCAATTTTACTATTTAGTGTAGTTACTTTCACTAAGGTAGGGTGTTCAGAAGCGGTATTCTAACATAGGGATACATTTGGCTTTCTTCGATTCTAGTTCATACGATTTGAGGCATTCAATTTTTTTTTACAATATATAGTATAATTGGTATATTTTGGTAACCATAATTATCATTATATCTTTATGCAATCCCAATCTAGCATACCAAATTTCAATTTCAAAAAAACAAAATTCCTTTCTTGATGAATTTTGGCAAAGTAATTGTACCATCATATTGAAATGTGCAAAATTATTTACAATGTGAGGGTCAAATAACAAAATCTAGTTGAAATATAAAGATCTCTATTTCACAAAGTTTGGTCATATGACACCTCACATTGAATTCTTCCTAGATTATGTTTTTGTTACTTAATGGGGTGCTTTATAATATGAAAGATGTGCGGAAGGATGTTCCCTACATATCTATGCAATCAAATATGCAAGACAAAAAAATTCCAAATTTTTTCTATACCATGCAATAAAAATTGGAATGGCTCAAATAATCAATTTGTAATTGAACTGAACGTGATTGTACATTTCAAGAGGGGGTTGCTTTTAGTGATCATTGTGTTTCAACTTCAAAAATTTGTAACTAATTCAATGAAGGTCCAAAAAACATGAACTGACTTGGATTAAATGCCAATTCCATTTTTCTTCCTACAAAAATTTATTGGAAATTGTTTCAATGAATTTAGCTTCTTCCTAAATGCAATTAGCTTTTGAAAGGTCTCTTTAAGAATAGACCACCTTATTTTTTCATTTACATATACTCATGAGTCAAGCTACTCTATAGAAGTATTTTTAAACTTCCAATTTTGTTGAGCAAGTCCTTGTAGCATGACCATGTGGTATAATAATCTACCAAGCAATAGAGTATACTTTGACAAGGCATTTTTTTACTCCTAAAAAACACTTTAGTAGCCTTGCTTGTTACTCTTTCAAATTGGCCTCCCTTACATGGTGACTATAATACCAAAATACTAAATTAAGTTGATATTGCTCCAAATTTGCTCAATGATGAGTATGTGTAAGCACTCCATGAGGTTAAAATCCTCTACTTGAGACGGTAGTCTTTGGAGTGGTCTACCACTATAGTCTTCATTAAGGTAGGAGGTCCATGAACCACTCATCTAAGAGCTGAAGCTGACTTTTGGGGAGGTAGAACTTCTTAAAATATTTTTCAGTAAATTTTCCTTGAAAGGCAAGAGAAATTGGCATCTAACCCAAGTTGTTTCATATTTTTTGAAGCTTTGTGGAATTAGTTATGAATTTTTGAAGTTGCAGAAAAGTGCATTTTTGTGGGCTCTAAAACCGACCACCTCCTCAAATGCACACCACTTGTACATTGGAAAGTGCAAAATGTACCTCTAGAGCTTGATTGGTTTTAGAACCCGCTCCATTTTAGGACCTCCTACCTTAATGGAAGTTTTCTATATTGTTTAAAGATTGGAAGTTTGGTAAGAGCCACTTAGTTTTTTAATTTAGTATACCTCTATTCTATTTAACCTTCATCAATCCTAAAATGATGCTAAGGATGTTTTGTATCCTCCAAATGATTTCAAGATGGATTGTAGGATGGGAAAAAATAAATTTTCATCAAAATTTCTTTTAGGGAGTTGCTTGAATGCCGTGTTGACTGCATTTTAAATGAACAATATTGAAAAATTTCTTCACTATTGTATTTTTAATTTTTCAAAAGAAGATGTTGAATTTGGATCACTTTTGTAGTGTATTTTGGCTACTTCTTGTTCTATATTCTTGATGTGAATTTTAGCTATAAAAATGATATTTTTTGAATTTGTGCCCAATTAATGAAATGAATTTTAATAAGTGCAGTTTCTACTCCAATTGGAAAATGTGTAAAATATGGAGAATTTAATATTTTATTGCAATTTGAACTTTGGACCAATAGTCATGGTTTATTGATTTTATAATTATATAATGACACTATAACTTTGGTTTATACCACGATATTATACACTAAAATATATAACTATTGTGAAAATTTCAGATTTTTTGAGCATATATTGTAATTGATATGATTTTCTTCACTTTTTCCCTAAAGAATTAAAAATAGTTTGAAAATGTATGATTTCATCTCCGAAAAATAAAAAATAAAACATTTATTCATATATAGTTGCAAACTGGTAGCAAACATAAAGAAGGATTGGGAGATATGGGCATGTGTTTTTGAGGGTTAATTCCTTAACCTTGGAAGGATGCTGGCCTAAGGCCAAAGTAGTCACTCAGAAATGACCTAATATTAGACTAATATGTACATTTTTCATTTCTACATTGATTTAAAAGTCATCCAATGGCTATTGTGAGGCTAGAGTGTTTTTACGAGGTTGGAAGGATGGTGAGGCCAAAAAGTGGCCAATAGATGGCTTTCAAGATTGTTGTAGAAGGGTAGTTGCAAGAAAGACCTGCCGGTTTTCCTTCAAAACGGCCATTTCACTCCTGCTTGTGGATTTTGGAATAAATTTTTTTTAAATAAAATAAAATATGGATAATGTGTAAAGCATTAAAAAAATGATATGTGCAAAAATTCAGACCTAAAATTTTTTATCTCTAAGAGTTATGCACGGTCAAAGAGGGTTGAAAAATGCAAGAAAATAGATAGTTTGGAATTTAATTCTTAAAAAATAGTAGAAAAATTCTACATTGTTTTAAACTTATAGATACTCCTTTTCACCAATTTTCACTATTGGAAAAATAAAATTGTGTTCTCTACACTTGCGCAAAGGTAGTGCACTTTGAGCACATGTGGAAGATGGAAAATTAACTATTTTTAGAAAATCTTTGGTAAGCTTGTGTAACTTTAGTAGAAGTCCTAGTATACCAATTTTGAGCTTCAAATTCGGATTTTTGGGTGAAAAATAGTACTAAAAACCTTCAAAATGGCCAAAGTAGACATCCAATCGGGGGCAGTTTAAAAATAGTAAAATAATTTTAAAAAACCCAAAAAATTACTCAACATCTGCAACTACCACATGTACCTTCATATTAAGTTTCATAGAAGATGGACAAACTATGCAAAAGTTATGAGCAAAAAACCACCTGTCCAAGGTCAAGGGGACAAAAAAAAGGTTAAGTGTTTCTTGCAATCACCCAGAAATGAAGAATGCACCTATTGGATTATACATGTATATACTATAAGAAACTTGTATTTTAGGTGACATTCAACGTAACAATCCATGTTTTCATGTTAACAGTAATGTCCAACATAACTTACCATGCAAAATATTTTAGATTTTTTCAGTTTATATTGAAATTTTTATAACAAAAATATAGAGATGTAATTTTTTTTTAATTTTTTAATTTATAGTAGCAATATAAAGTGTACAAAACAAAGGATATTAAATTCAACTTTCGGATCCTAGGATCTGTCTTTTTAAGGGTTTGTATCCCTAAAGTTCTTTGATGCATTTTGGCAAGAATTTGTTCCAAATCATTTTCCCCTAACTACACAATTCTAAAACTATGCTCATTTTGATTTTTTATCAATAATATCCAACTATAAAATCTCTTGGTTAACTTATTAAACTACATACTTCTGAAATTTACTATGAATAATCACATCAATTATAAGAATTATGCACAAAATTTTGAAAGTAAATTAAGTTGTTTTCAACACTAAAATTCCTTGGCTATATTTCCACCAAAAATGCTCCAAAATTGCCATTTCTAGTACAAGTACCAAATTTTAGAAAAAAATATTTGAGGATATATGTAACTGTAGGATCTTGTAGTACTTTGGTTTGAAATGATGTGAAATTTTTTTCTGTTTTAGAATACATATAATTGTAGGATCTTATAGTAGTTTGGTTTAAAAAGATGTGAATTTTTTTTCATAAATTTCCACATCAGATCCCAGTCAGTTCAGATAATTTGGAATTGTAAAACATATAGGAAAAAAATAGTAAGTAGAGAGAAATAGAGAATGATTTGAAACACTAAATTGTTAAGAATTTAGTTATGGAATTGAAAAATGCCAATCCCAATGCTTGTAATGCTGTAAAATGACTTCAAAGTTTATTTTAGAATAGAGAATCCATAACTTGCCTGCAAACTAAAACTCTTCATAACTTTCATCTTATTGATCAAAATGGAATGATTCAAAGCTTTCCATGTATATATAAATTTTAAAAATCATTTTCAATTCCATAACTAAATTTGTTTTTGAAAAAGTGATTTTTTTTTATCTGCCCAAATTGTCGAGATGAGAAAAAAAACTACATATCAGACAATAACTTCTTAACCATGTAGTCGAAAGTTATGAAAAAATTGTTGGGCCTTAAAGCTACTCCTCGAGCACATGTTGTGTGAAAATTTCAAAAAACAAACAAACTCCATTGTAGTGAGCTGCCCAAAATCGTTGTGTTGCCAAAAAATGCGACTTGGTCCTCTAGGGGTTAACCATTAAAGGTTGAACCACAATAGGCTCAAAAACTAGTTAAAGACTAATTTCAGGAGCTGTAGGTAATTGAGTGTCTATTATATTAAGTTTGTAGTGTCCCAACTCCTGTCACAAAATCTATCATGTTTTTCATCCTAGAAAAATATCATCCAACTACAGTAGAACCTCTCTAAGCTGATCGGTCCTGGACCGGTCTGACAGATTGATTTATAGAGGTTTATCGACTTAGAGAGGGTCATTTTTAGTCACAGCCTTTGTTATGTGGCCCAGTCCGGGACCGGTTTGACATGATTAGTTTATAGAGGTTTATCAACTTAGAGGGGATCAACTTAGAGAGGTTCTACTGTATTTTGTTTCCTGTCCCTGCCTCACTTCTAATCTTGCAATTTCTAAAAATCATAATGGTGGCCAAACCACTGTACCTCATTTTTCACAAATTAATATCTAATTAGCTAGAGTATTGTTTTTTTCATACTTATTGAATTCAAAAATTTTGAACTCAAAAACAAATGTATATGCTCTAAGAGCATCTCCACCCATTCCTCATAAACAAGGCTGGAGAAATGGGTTGGCTTGTGCCCAGTAGCTCCTAGGTTGCTTCCGTCCCCCATTCATTCACGGGTTCAAAGCGAATACACCAAAACCAGATAAAACACATGCATTAACGACTTGTCATAATAAAAAGCCAACCAAAATGCAAATTGAATACAAAAAGATAAGAGATGGCCCACAAACCAAACAAAGTCAATCAAATGCATTAATGGCTTGGAAGAATGAAGAACAAACCCAACAAGATCAAGCCCGTGTCAAAGTGTGGCAGGGATGGGGAGCTAATGTTTGGAGAGCTCATTTTGGAGTGACCGGTCTTCTTTTATCCTTGGCCAAGTCCGTGGTGGACCACTTTTTCTCGCCCGGCCCCGCCCAAGCCCCAGCCGGGGAGCTTCCCTATGAATGGGTGGAGATGCTCTAAAAGCATCCACATCTTACCTGCAAAGACAGGGCTTGAACAATGTTTTGTGAGCCCAAGTGCTTTTTGCAACCCCCACCTTAGCCTGGTTCTTGGGCTCCTTCATAAATGCCTCTAAGCTTGAAATCTTGGACAACTATAGATAGGTGCCATAGTTGAGAGAGTGTCACTTTTAGGTGCACAAACCTTATTCAGGGTAGTCGCTCAGCTTGTGCAACTGTAGATTGTGTGCAACCTAGTCCATATTTCAGTTTTTTGGACATGAATTATACTCGTCATGGTCAGGCTGTGCGGTCTTTAGAGGGATGACTTAGCAAGTCAAGATGGGGAGCACCTGCTGCCCTTCAAAATCAGACACTCGCTAGGCCCTTCACAGTGAGACACTTCTTCCGCCTGAGGGTGTGGATGCTCTAAAGTAACAGGTTCAGAAATCGCCCACCTAAGAGCTGAAACTGAATTTTGGGGAAGTGAAACGTCTTGAAATATTTTTCAATAAATTTTCCTTGAAAGACAAGAGAAATTGGCATCTAACTCAAGTCGTTTCATATTTTTTGGAGCTTTCTGGAATTAGTTATGAAATTTTGAAGTTAAAGTGGCATAGGGCTCTAAAATTGCCCCTCCCCCTTAAATGTACACTATTTGTACATTGCTGAAAGCTATGAAATCATTACATGTAAAGGCAGTGTACTGTACATTTGAATAGGGTGGACAATTTCAGAGCCTGTTACCTTAATAAGAGTCCACTTTTTAACGGAACAAGTCCGAGTTCCTCAAATTTCCCCTTCCTAGCTAAGCTTACTAACCATGGCATTTGCCACCAGAGACGACACACAAACAAATCCACCGATGTCAACACTGAACACCCCCACTGAGGTTGATGGCATTTTGATGTTGTTTGTTGCAGTGGTTCTTCTAAGTTACAGACGTGGACACACAGCTGAATTCTACAGGTAGCATAGAGTCTGCCCTCAAGAGACTGACCCCTGATTTGTCCGATTATATGGAATAGCCCATTACTCCCTGTGTATGTACATCTTGTGTACATCCAATGATCCTAACTGCTGATTGTTGATGACTTGTTCACAGGTAGTATACTAGTATTCCTCACCTGATCTCTTAATGCACTGGTAGGTTCTAAGGAGAGCTGGAACGGCACGTCTGAATCAAGCCTCAGTCTTAATGTCTTATTAGGAAAAGGAAGAGGACAGATCTCCGGAGAAAAGTCGCCTCTTGGTTGCAGTTCAGCAACAGGTCAACACACAGCATAAGCTAAGCATAAGGTAGGAGGTCCATAAAGCGACCATCGAAGTGCTGAAACTGAATTTTGGGGAGGTAAAACATCTTGAAATATTTTTCAGTTAATTTTCCTTGAAAGACAAGAGGAAATGACATCTAACCCAAGTTGTTTCATAATTTTTTGGGAGCTTTGTGTAATTAGTTATGAAATTTTGAAGTTGAAATGCCATAGGGCTCTAAAACTGACCACCTCCAAGAATGTACATAGTTTGTACATTTTGGTAAATTGAAGAAAGCAAAATGTACCTCTGTGGCATGTTCAGTTCAAAAATTAATGCCCTATCGGAGTTTGAGCCTCCTACCTTAATGTTGTATCCATGAAATTCTTGGTTGTTCTCTTTCAAAATGGGTTAGGGAACAGGTCCATATTCTTTAAATTCAATGAAGGTGGAAACACCTAAAATCATGAAAAGAAGCAATTCGGCATAGTTGGAGGTACCTTTTTCTTATTAGCCATTGAAGTTCATGAATTTTCATAAAAGAAAAAGAAATAATTTTTGGGTAAAAAATTGTAATTTCTATAAATTTTCAAAGTAGAACTTCCTAGGCCACTAAAATTGTCACATAGCTTGGTACAAAAAGTGAAATGCAAAGAAACCAATAGTCATCCAATTGTAGTTAAATATGGGAATTGTTTAATGACACTTTGGAAGACACGGCTTAATGAAAAGTCTACTTGTCGTGAATGGATGCAGGGATGGGTTTGGATGTTCTTACCATAGTGTAAAAGATGGTGGAAGTGCCTATTTACCATCCACTTTGTTGACACAGTACACGTCAAGTTTGTCATGTCCACATCAAAGTACACAAAATGTTGTGTACTTTGATGTGGAATCAACATATGAGACTAATTTTGATACATTGACACTTCATAATCATGTTTTTTTTTCTAGAAAATTATTGAACATGTATAAATACACTATGAATTTATGAAACTTGACTTCATGATATACTGTAAAACCGTTCTTTGCATTCATGTACACATTTAACCCTAGAGCGCTCCAACGTCCATTTTCTGGACGATGAACAGATTCAGATCCTTGTTTCTGTCTCATTCCTGCTTGGATGAAAGTCATCCTAATTTTTGGTGATACTTTATCAAGTTGTTGTCCTATCCATCGGTTGGATTGGGTGTTACTAGAATATATACATTTCTAAAATTACAAATGTGGAAGTATGTCAAGTGGTCAATTTGCATTGACTTTAGTTCAAAACTAGATGTGCAAAAATGAGGTCAAAGATGTAAAGGTCACAAAAATTTCAAAAAATCACCATATGAAGAGAACCTTATTTCAAATCCATTCCAACAAGTTTTACTCAAAAAATGATAATATTTTACTTGTAATTGAATTTAGAAGGAATTCTAAAATTTTCTTTTCAAAATTTATAGAAAAAGATTGGTGATAGCATTAGTAGATCTAACCGTACGGATAGAATTTAAAAATCAAAATCTGCAGCTTTCATTTGTATACCAATTCCAAAATATTCTTCCAAATTGTAGCTTATAATGTTTTTTCTCAAATCGTCAATTTTGGAGATGAATCCAGACGTTTAGGGGTTAAACATTTTGCATATCATATTCAGGTATTCTTCTACGCTAGATTATTTTCTTTTTTTAAAGAATATTTGCGAACCTTAGCATATTATCTCAGGCATTGAGATTACTTAACCCCTAAAGGACCAGCATGCGTTTTTTGGCCGTATAGAAATTTTGGGCAGGTCTGTGTGACTAGAGATTTCCATATTTTAAGCTGAAATTTCAAAAGAAGATAGGCGCGAGGAATATCTTTCATATGCACTAAATTTCAAGACATTTGGAAATAGGAGTCAAAAGTTAGGGCCAAATATGTTACTTCTTTTCATAACTGGGCAGTCCGGGCAGCAAGAAAAATTTGGCAAAAATTTGATTTCTTTTTTTAATATTTTTTTTCTTGTAGATTATATTTTTGTCTATCTGGAAAGCTTTGATTCATTTCATTTGGATTTGGTATGAGAAAGTTATGGACATTCTTGTTTTTCGGGCAGTTAGAGCATCTTCTTGAAAAAAATAACTTGTAGGATTCATTTCTAAATGCTATTTTTGCAATTTAAAAATAAATAAAAATTCTCATGGTTTAGTTTACTTTCTAGAACAATCTCACCATTGGGATTAGTGTATTTTAATTCCATCTAAAATATATTAATGTTTTAGATTTTCCTTCTATCTCGTACCTACTTCTACTTAATAAATTTTTTAGGAATGATAATTAAGATTTTTTGAATATTTTTTTTTCCCTAGACTCTCAACTCAATTCTCCACTATAAAGATTTGAAGCACAAAACTCTGTAGTGCAAAAATTTTAAGTGAAAAATGTTTAAAGTCAAAAAATCTAGTCCCGCAATGTGCTGAAATACTTGTTTTTTCCACTTTAAACGCAGATATCTTGCAATCTGAGCGGTCAAAAATTCTGAAATTTTTTCCACACATTCTCATACTATTTAGGTGTAAGATCCTACGGTTAGATGTGCAAAAAAAACATTTTTCATTTTTTTTTACTCCTTGCTATAGAAATGGCAGTTTTGATGGTTTTTTGGCAGAAAAAAAGCCTTGGGCCTTTAGGGGTTAAGTAGTTGGTAATGTGTATATTAACCTAATATGGGTATACAAGACAAGGGCTACTTTAATCCTTAAAGGCCCAGGCCTTTATTTTCCCATATAAACCACCCAAAATTGCCATTTCTATCCTCCTAAGCCATGAAAATAAAAATATGATTAATTGTGGAATCTAACTATACGATCTTGCAGTAAACTTATATGTGAATATGTGGTAAATTTTTTGTGATATTTGATTGTGCAAATTAAAAGAATTTAGCATTTGAAGTGAAGGAAAACATTTTTTTGACCCTATCTAAAAATTTCAGATGACTTGGACCTTTGCTTGTAACAAATTTTTGCACTACAAATTTTGAATTTAAAAAAGCTACCATATTTTAGATCATGTTAGGCACGTCTCTACCAATTTTCAAAGGTTTGGAGACTTAGAACACTTCTAATATAATCCTACAATTTGACTATATTGTGAAAAATGACAATACACTACACATTTTTGCAATCAATTTTTAAAATCTTAGAAATCCCAATGGTAGATCAAAATATTCAATCATTTTTCACAAGATCTAGAAAAAAAATTGAAAAAAAAAATTCTCTAATTTCAACGCAAATTAGAAGGCCACTGCTATTATAAAGTTCACTTGTTAAATGACATTGGCAATTTTGAAAAATGTAGTACATGATGTTTCCATTCAAACCCATCTTATTCACAGATAAGGTAAAAGCACCAGTTGTCAACCGCGCCCAGTACCCAACCTGTAGGGGGCAGTATTTCTAACCAAAGCTCGAATGTTTTTTTTTTTAACTTTTTCAAAGTTGGGACTAATAAGATTATGACACATGCCCCAAATTAGTGAGTAAAGAAATAGTAAGTAGTAAGTGGGAAGTAGTTCTTGATTGATCGGAATTGGAAGACTCTAGACATTGGCTATTGGTGAAATGCATTTTTTGGCTCCCAAAATTCACTGTAAATTCAATTTCGGAAAAAAAATTCTAAATTTTTTGCAATGCCCATATTTCCTATCTTCCTACGTGGAAAAACTTTCCACCACCTCTTACTGTGCAGGATCTGCTCCAAAATTCCTTAAATGATCGACTACTGGTGCTTCTACCTTAGAATTCCCAACATTGGAAACATCAAAGCACCTCTCCTTCCAAAAAGTTCATGATTAACCACCTATGTCATTGGGGGAAGAATGGGCTTCAACAGGGCCTCTAGATCTGAATTGGCAGCAAAAAAATTGTTAAATAAAAAAATAATATTTTTTGAAGAAATTTTTAGTCAATCCTAGAAGACTAGGTAATTGCAGTTTAAATTTTATTTCATTTTTCTAAATTTATTTTTTTGAAAAAAAATATTATTTTTTATTCAATAGTATGTTGTTCACTACTGGCATAACATTGCTAATTGGGGACTTTTGTCCCCTGACTCACAAGGGATAATTCCCCCCTGGATGCCTGGGGGGATTTTTAGTTATAATGCAAACCAAATTGATTGGTTAACCCCTAAAGGACCATTGTCCCTACGGGGGACAAATGCGTTTTCGGGCAGGTACCTATGGGCTGAAATTTTCTCCTGATTTTTTGAAACTTTTTTGGAGGTAGAAAAACTGATTAGCTTCAAGGGAATATAATTTTCTTCACAATCGGTGCCCGGGAAAAAAAGTTATGACCATATAAGCTCAAAACATGGGACGGGGGGCAGCTCGGGCAGCAAAAAAAAAAGGGACAAAAATTTGAATTTTTTTTTTAATATTTTTTTTCTCATAGATTATATTTTTGGCTTTCCGGAAAGCTTTGATTCATTTCATTTGGATATGTTATGAGAAAGTTATGGACATTCTTGTTTTTTGGGCAGTTAAAGCATCTTCTTGAAAAAAATAACTTTGGGATTCATTTCTGAATGCAATTTTTCAAATTTTTCAAATTTTTTTTTTGGATGGTCTGATTTACTTGTTAGAACAATCTCACCATTGGGATTAGTGCATTTTAATTCCATCTAAAATATATGAATGTTTTAGATTTTCCTTCTATCTTGTACCTACATCTACTTCACAATTTTTTTAAAAATGATAATTAAGTTTTTTTTAATATTATTTTTTTTCTAGACTCTCAACTCAATCCTCCACTATAAAAAATAAAAGTTCAAAACTCTGTAGTGCAAAAATTTTAAGTTAAAAATGTTTAAAGTCAAAAAATCTAGTCCCGCAATGTGCTGAAAAACTTGTTTTTTTCACTTTAAATGCAAATATCTTGCAATCTGTGCCGTCAAAAATTCTAAAAAAAATTCCACACATTCTTATACTAGTTAGGTGTAAGATCCTACGGTTGGATGTGAAAAAAAAACATTTTTCAAATTTTTTTACTCTTTGCTATAGAAATGGCAGTTTTCAGTGTTTTTTGGCAGAAAAAAGGCCTCGGTCCTTTAGGGGTTAAGCTCATTGACTTTCTTGCTCCATTGTCGGGGTTGTGAACCTGATTCGTTGGGGGCTCCTCATCTTCTGGGAGCAAAAGGGACCCCCCAGCAAGTGTTAATAATGTTATGGGGTCTTTTCTACTGTACCTAGGCAGCAAGACCCATCCCTTGCTCCTTAGGTACCCACAATATAAATCAATGGAAATTGGCTTGCCCATCCTGCTGCCACTTCCAATTTAAGGAAAAAAACTATAACTTTTGAATCTAGTCACTTCCCAATTAGATGTGTACGAAGGCAGTGGAAAAGCACATCTAAGGGAATTTTTTTAGAAAATCAAAAGAAAAATTGAGATCATAAGTACCTACTTGAACTCCCTACAGTCTTCCAAGGGTAATCTTGGTCCTTTAACCCCTAATAACTCAAGTGACCATTTTCTAAACGCTTTTTTTAAGTTGCTAGTTCACAAATTTAGCGTTTTTTTAAACTTAAAAATTATTTCTAGAAAATAGACTATGTGATAAATCCAGTGGCGGTAGTTTCATCATATTCTGAGCTAAAAATGACCTTGTGGAATTTCTCAAAGTTAAGTGGTATTGTGTAGTTTACAACTCATTTTTTGGAGTTTGGTTTGGACATGGATTAAAAAGTCATCCAACCAATGTGATTCCTGCCCACCTCAAAAAGGGCAAATCCAAGGAGTGTTTTTTTTGAAGCAAATGAAATGGAATTTCATTGCAAAAGATAAAGAGTACAAAGCCCCAACCACAGGTGGTTTGGGGACAAACAACAAGACCACAGACAGACAAATACAAGGTGACAACAACAAACAAAAGACGGACCCAAGGACTCAGCATGGTGAGAGGCCGTGAGGCTTCTCACGGCTAGTAGCAGACCGCACTCCAGCTTGCCACGTCAAGGAAGTTCACGGCGGTTCGTAGACGAATCCCAGGCTCGGGCCAGAGGGAGCCCATCGGGATTGACCCTCCTCCATGGCAAAGAAATCAAACTACCAACGCCTTCTAATGAACAAATCCCGCAGGCTAAGCCAAGCTTCCGGCGAGCACGCTTGCTTCTCGCAGACATTAGCACATTCTAGTCTCCCAATCCAAGGAGTTCAAGGAGAAGACACGTGTCCCATTCTTAGTAGTGTATCTTACAAACACTACTCTCAGGATGGTATGGTTTGATGCTTCAAAGAGCTTCCAATTGTTTTTTAGTTCTTTTTTAAGAAACAAATGAAACGGAATTTCAGTGCAAGGGCAGAGCTTCCAAGTTTCCACAGAAGTAATGGCATTCCTGTAAATCAAAACTATTTTCACTGTCTGTATTTTTTTCTGTTATGTAAGTCTAAGTTTTGACCTAATTGTGAACCCAGCTTTGATTGAAAGTATTTGCCAATGTGATGGGCAACCCTAACAAGATTTTCAGCATTGGTATGGCCATTGAATTACAGTGAATGATTGACAAGGAACTGAAGACAATGCAGGGTCATAACCAATTAAAGGAGTTTGTTGAGGGTGGACAGTTATATGAACATCAAGCCAGGCTCTATCAACTTTCAGACCCTTCCCCCACCCTGCTCTTTTCAAACAAATTCTCAGAACAAATGTCCATATCAGAGTCAAGACTGCCTTTGTCAATTCAATGCTAAAAATGAACATGGAATAGTCCCCATGTTTCAACCACTTTGACTGTTGGGAGAGGGAAAGCTCGGACCATATGTATTTATTTAGCAATGAATGAATGTTGGGTGTCATTTGAGTCCATGCAGGAAATGATAATTTGAGTTGACCTATATTTCAACACAATAGAAAAATGGTCTAAATTGTTGTTGGTTTTTTCTTCTCATGTGTAGTGTTGGATGTGCACCAAATTTGACATGTCATAATACCACCAAAAATACATCCACTTTCTATGGTTGGAAATTTGGAATCTAGTAATAGAGTTCCATGTTTTTTACACTACAAGACCAAGCAACATA
Organism: Pseudisothecium myosuroides; assembly: GCA_951799445.1. Taxonomy (NCBI): domain Eukaryota; kingdom Viridiplantae; phylum Streptophyta; class Bryopsida; order Hypnales; family Lembophyllaceae; genus Pseudisothecium; species Pseudisothecium myosuroides. Next base: position 3,334,967 of record OX637288.1, on the reverse strand, counting down.
ACATTTCAGTAGTCTTATTGCCTACTGTCTTGTCCCTTACAGAATGGTGCTGAATATACCGCACCATCTAAACCACTAAATGAAATGGTATGGTATATTTGACACCACATCAATAACTAAAAACAGGTGTCAATCCACGAGACATGTCTGTAGTGTGCTTTGTTAGCAACTCCAACGTTGTGGTACTTCCAATTTTATCAAAATAAATAACTAAGCTTCAAAGTACAACTATAATACATTGAGCAAAACATTCTTTGCATACAATGATTTAACTTTTTACTCACTATGCTTTGAAAGGTATTCATTTCTTGTATTTGGAGTAGGAGAGACAAGCTCTTTATATAAATATGGGGTGGTTGGAGGTAAAATAACCCATGTGGGATATCTAAACTACAATTCGTAGGAGCTCAAGTCAAAAGCAGGAATTGTGTTTAAAGTAGAATTTTAAACCTAATTTTGGCATAGTAGAATAACTTTTTTCAAAAAACTTTGGACTAAAAAAAGTTGGTAAATTAAGTTAAGTTTCGTCCCCAAAAATCCGTTTGGGAATTCAAGTCTTCAATAAAAAGTTATGGAAAAATTTCAAAGAGGTGTTGGAATGGACATTTTCTTTGACATTTTTAAACATCCTCTTTGAATTTTGTCTATAACTTTTGATTGGAGTCTTGAAATCCCAAATGGATTTTTAGGGATGAAACTTTACTTAATTTTCTAATTTTTCTTAGTTCAAATGTTTTTGAAAAAATTATTCTAGTATGCCAAAATTAGATCTAAAATTCTATTTCAAATACATCTAAAATCCTACTTTTGACTTAACTATGAGTGGTTGAGAAACTACAAATTCTAATTTACTTATCCCGTATGGGTTGTTCTACCTCTTACCACCCCACGAGTATATAAATAGTTTCTTTTCAAACTTAAAAACTCAAAGCAAGATGTTGATGGCAATTGGATAGATTACATCGGTACATAGCTCAAAGTATTCTTTGGAGTTCTGGCAAATCATCTTTCACCTTTACAATTATTTGTTGATTTGCATGTGTGGTCCTAGATTTAGCAAAAAAATAGAGTGCACCATAATTGTGTTGCCACTATCCCAACACTGAAGCTCACATTAAGGATGTGTGGATGAATTTTGTGGATGAGGAATTAGAAGAGGAGAAGGCAGCCTCTTTGAAGGCTACTAATTGTTATGAACTCTCAATCATTCACCCTATTCAACCATCCAAAAGAAAATTGTAGAATGTATAATATGATTGACATTTATCATCTTGCATTATTAAAATCGATTCTTATGCAATTCCCATCAAGCATACCAAATTCGGGTTTCAAAAAACCAAAATTCTATTTTTGGTAAATTATTTCATCAAATTCTAATGATTTTACACAATAATTCATTGAAAAACATTGATGATGAATTTTTTAAATTCAATTGTGGAAATATGTAGGAAACATCCATGCGCTCATCTTTCCTTCAATAAGCATCTCCAAAAAGTTTTAGAATTTCCTCACAACGGTTTTTAAAGATGGGGTGACAATGTCGAAATTTTTGAAAAATAGATATTTCTTCATTGTGGTTAGATTTTGGCAAAGCATTTGTACCTTCATGGTCAAATGTACCAAATTAGTAACAGTGTGAAGGTCAAATAGCAAAATCTAATTACAATGAAGAAATATCTATTTTTCAAAATTTGGACATTGTCACCCCAACTATTGAAACCTTTGTGAAGAAATTCTAAAACTTTTTGGAAATGCTTATTGAAAAAAAAATGTGCGTATAGATATTTCCTACATATCGCCACTATCAAATTAAAAAATTCATCACCAATGATTTTCAATTAATTATTATGTCAAACTATAAATTTTAAATGAAATAATTCACCAAAAATGGAATTTTATTTTTTTGACCCCAAATTTGGTATGCTTGATTGGAATTGCGTAAGAATTGAATGCTGATTATACAAGACAAAAAATGTCAATCGTATTATATGTTATGCACAATTCTTTTGAATGGCACACTAGGGTGCACAATTGAGAGTTGCCTGATAGTGTGTAACAATTGTCACAAAAACTAAGAGTACAATCTTCAAGGAGTCTTCAAGTTGTTACCGAACATTAAAATGGTACTTTGCGCACTTAAGTTACACTAACATTTAAAATTTGTTCAATGAAAATATGCCAATCATTGTAAATTCAGCTTGTAGTTTTGTTTAAAGCATAAAATTTTGGATCATACAACTTCAAGTTGCACAAAGCTAAAAAAAATTTAGCTTTCATTATCACTAGAAATACAATCAACAATTAACCTTCGCTATTGGCCATACTACTCTTCAGCATGTGACGGAAAAGGGAGTCTATTGTATATAGGAAAACCATGAGAAACATGACAATTACAAGCATAAAAAGTATCATCTTCAATTGCAAAGTACATACATACACATGGGCTTACGGTTAGTGAGCAGAAGCAACTTTTGAACATGACAATTTGAATTGAAGATTCACAATTGATGGACAAAGAAATCAAATTTAGCGATAGTTTACACCACCAGGAGTCATAGAAGGAAGAAAAGTTATTTTCATTCTTACGTTATTCTTCACTGATGGCCATTTGATGTACTTAATCTACCTTGGCCCTTGGTTGTGTCCACAAATATAGTAAAGCATCCTTGATACCACTACAAAGACAACAAATGAGCACAAAACATCATTAGACATATGTTAGAGTTAAGTGCTTCTGCTGCAACATGCATGTCAAGCAAAATCCTAAGGAAATTGTGGGACATGAATGCACAAATCTATTTTATGATTTGAAAACCTACAGCCAAACAAGACAATTGTTCAAATATTCTTTCAGTTCTTCCTTATTCAAAGCCTCTGGCTGAAAAAACTTTGTCCAGTCCTCTTCTTTGTAAGCTCTCGTGCTTGTGGTACTAAACCTAACCTTTTCTTCTCCACCACATAAAAATCCTCCACCTCGCAATGATAATCTAAAAATTGAAAATTTGGCTCTAATTTAGTTTGTCCTTCCATTGTTGTTCCAGTTAAAAAAACATGTATTAGATAAATCCCATCATTGTTGCACTGTAACATTAGCTCGCGATTGTAACACTACTAGAATGGCATGTCCTATTCAACACATGTTAGGTCTCACTCTGCTGAGTTGGATTTTTGTGGTGACAAAGTGGCACCGAGTGCAATGGCCTTTCAAAAATTTGCAGTGGCGGTTGACTTCTGTTGATTAATACTTGGGTCGTTCAAAATTCATCCACCCTGGCATTCATAGAAAACAACTACACAGTTCTAGTCCTAAAACTATTATAAAATCCTAAGACCCTGAAAGCAACTAGACAATTCTAGTTTGTAAATAATCCATGCAAATTTTCCATCGGTACCCCTACAATTTGACAATGTATTGTATATCTTTTTGAAATCAAACATCATGCTATTGTGGTTGTACAATTCCATCCTACAACAAGAATCTATATTCAACTTGTTTTCAAAAAAGACTAAGGAATTAACCCAAAAGGACTAGTATAGCCTTTTCATAACATAGTTGAACATCATTATAAACATCATAGTGCAATTTGGCCTCGTAAATTCATTGAAAATTTCAACATCGTACCTTTAGAATACAAAATTTTTGTTCTTTGTGACTACAAAGATTTTCAAGTGATTTCATTAAAAAAACATTAAAAAATGTAATTGTTATAATTTTCTATTTACAACATCATTAGAGAATCTCTAGAGATTCTATAGTGCATATACAAATCTAAATCTATCATAATATTTCTATCAAATGTTTAGCTAAACTTTAATAGCAACTTCATCCCTTATCATTAATAACAAAGAGATAATACTAGTTGTATGGTAGTAGAAGAATGCTCAATAAGATTTTCCAATCTTTAGGTGAAAGTGTCATGTGAAAAATGCAAAGATTGTCAAGCAAAGATGTTGAAAATGCAAACATTGTCAAACAAAGATTTCTTATTTTCAAAGTGATAAATGTAAACCAGTGAGCGCTAATGAACATTACATTCAAAATTGAGATATAATTAATAAAAATAATTAAAAAAATCCTACTACATTCATCATTCTATTCAGTATTGCTTTTCATATAGTATTACTCATTAGGAAAGTTTTAAGGGCATTAGGAGTCTGTTTCAACCCTGTTTTCTTTGCTAGAAATACTACAACATTGTCAGATTATTAAATGATAAAAAATAATTAAAAATAAAATAAAATAATTAAAACAATTAAAAATAATTAAATATTAATATTTGACGTAGCACTTTCTCGACCACGTCAGATTGCAGATGTGGCAAAGTTCTAAGAATTCCCGCAATTTGGGAACTCATAGTCTTTCGAAGGCTTTAGAAATCTTCTAATGCCTACAAACATAGGGCCACACTAAATAGAGCTTATATAATCATTTATTATAGATTGTACAGTGGGGTTCCAATCAAAATGGCGTTTTCAAAATTGCAGGGAAGGAATTTTTGCATTTATCAACTTTCACAGCCTCTCGAGGGCTCAAAAATTGATCTTTGACTATGAAATTTTTACCATAGCATCATCTTTAAGTTAATTATATGTAAACCAAATCTCAAGGCCAAATTATTTATACAAAAAAAATATATTCAAAATCTCCCAACATGTGTAGCCATGAGAAAAATTTCACTATCGCCAACTTTGACACCCTTCCAAGGACTGAAATTTTTTTCTTTTTCTATGAAATTTTTGGCATAGGACCAACTATATGTTGATTACATGTATAAAAAATTTCAAGTCCACCCCCCCCCAAAAAAAATAGATATTCAAAATCTCCCAACATGTGTAGTTGTGAGAAAAATTTCACTACACTAAAACTGGTAAATAGTGTTGGGTGATAATTAGTGTTGTTCCCTGTTTTTTACCCCCAACACTATTTTCCAACTTATGTGTAAATAGTGTAGGGGCACTTAACTCCCGTCGTCAAACTTTGGCCCTTCCCTGGGAAACTGTCATTTCCGCCTCCCGTTGTCACACTCTGGACCTCACTTATCTAAAAACCTTTTTTTTTTGCTTGCTTCCTTGCCCACTCTTCCCTTCTTCGGTGACCACCTTGGAGAGCTTGTGAGGCGAGGCAGAGGGCTCTCCGGTCCATCAAGGACGTTCCATCCACGGTGTATGTGGGTTTATACTCTGTGGTTTCTCGCTCCATGGTTTCCTGCCGCTTGATTTCAAACTTCCGACGCCTAAATCTTTTTATTGAGGTATGTGATTGAACATTGGATGACACCATTGGATTTGTCTTTCTCTCCTCTATTTCCTCTGAAAAATAGTTTTTTTTTTTGTCGCCTTTTTTTTTTACACATTTTTACTTTTTTTCCAGCATTTCAACATTATTTCAGGAATTTAGCATTTCATTATTTATTTTAGCATTTTAGCATCTCATTGTCTATTTCAGCTTTTCATTGCCTATTTCAAACTTCTATATTTTGTTCCCATCTAAGACTAAATGCACTCTCGTAAAAATGTTGAAATGACCAAATTTTAGAACTTAAATAGTGTTAGACTAGGTAAATAATGTTCTGACAGTAACCTTGTAAATCACAATTAGTGTTATTGTTGACAATTAGTGTAGCCAACACTATTTACCAATTTTAGTGTACTATCAACTTTGACACTATCCCAAGGATTGAAAAATTATTTATTTACCATAAATTTTTTATGATGAAATCATCTCTATGCTAATAACATGTGGGCCAAATTTCAAGTTCAAAAGATTCACACACAAAAAAATATGCTAGTTCTTCCAAGATGTGCAATTATGAGAACAATATTTTCAGCCATTGGGATAGTGTGATTTTTGGGATAAAATTTCACACGGATGTAGAAAGTCATTCTCACAACTACACATGTTGGTAGACTATTAGAATATCTTTTTTTTGGTAAATCTTTTGACCTTGAAATTTGGCATACATTTTATCAATATAGAGATGATCTCATGCCAAAAAATGAATGGTAAAATGTTTTTTTTTCCAGCCCTTGGGATAGTGTCAAAGTTGGTAGTAGTGAAATTTTTCTCATGGCTATACACGTTGGTAGTACTAGCATTTTTTTTTTTGTGAATCTTTTGAATTTGAAATTTGGCACAAATATTATTAACATAGAGATGATTTCATCATGAAATTTTTATGGTAAATAAACAATTTTTCAACCCTTGGGATAGTGTCAAAGTTGGTAGTAGTGAAATTTTTCTCATAACTACACATGTTGGGAGATTTTGAATATCTATTTTTGTGGGGGTGTTTTGGACTTGAAATTTTTTAGACATGTAATCAACATATAGATAGTCTTATGCCAAAAATTTCATAGAAAAAAAAAAAAATTCAGTCCTTGGGAGGGTGTCAAAATTGGTGGTAGTGAAATTTTTCTCACGGCTACACATGTTGGGAGATTTCGAATATCATTTTTTGTGTAAATAATCTGGCGTTGAAATTTGGTACACATATAATTAACTTAAAGATGATGCTATGGTAAAAATTTCATAGTCAAAGATCAATTTTTGAGCCCTCGAGAGGCTGTCAAAGTTGGTAGATGCAAAAGTTCCTTCCCTGCGATTTCGAAAACGCCATTTTGATTGGGACCCCACTGTACTTTACTCCAACTTTTATCAACTAGTGTAGACTTGTACAATACTTCACCCCAAGTCAAGTTAAGAGGTTGCCAAGCATTTTCTAGGACAATACTATATAGGTCATTGTAACACTATTCAAAGTAAAAACTAAAAATTCAATCACTTAATAGTGTGGATGCTTAGGAGAAACACTAAAAATATTATTTCAGATCTTGTAATGGTATCTATTTAATGCGGACCACACAAAATAGAATGAAGAGTGTAAGTATAAATTTCTACTTTAGAAGCAAACATCGAAATCATCCTTGGCTATTAATAACCTCAAGTCAATTATTAGTTGCATCACTCTTAACTTTGACAAGTAGAACTCGCAATTGCAACAATTCACTCAAAATTGTAATCTTTATTTTTTTTAAGGTTTAAATGAACCTAGATGTGACAAGTTTTCATCTAAACTTTAAAAAGATGAATATGAACACCAAATAAGAAAATTAAAACAAGTCATATACCTATATAAAAGACTGACTGTATTAGTAAACACTACTAAAACAAAACTTGAGAAGACATTCATGATGGCACCGATTCCACTGGAGTTCTTTTTAGTTTTTTTTCCTATGCATAGCTTGAAGACCTTGGCAAAATTTTGGAAGAACGTGTTGAATGAATTGCAGGTTAAAAGAGAGGCATTAATTCAAAAATTCAAGGAACTGACTTCTCAACAAGTGTTTGAAGTACGTGCTCAATATAGGAAAATTTGAAGTATGAAAATTACGAAATGAGAATTCAAATGTTGTCTACAAGCAGCTTTCCTTTAGAGATCCTGAAGACATGAATGAAATATACGGAGTTTTTGTTGTGCCAGTTAATGTGATTCAGGTTCCGTTGAATGAATGAAATCAGAAGCAAGCTGCTATTGAAGGGCAAATAGCAATTCATTCAGATGAGGGTGGTGTTTATGGAAGACAAAAAGCACACCATCAGCCTCTCCAATCTACGGCACCAAATGTTGTTGTTGAGCATGTGGGAGATAATCAAATAGAGAGGCATGAGAAAGTGCACTAGTTATGTTACCATCAGTGGAGATGGAAGTTAAAGAGGGTTTGTTGCAACTGGAGCGGACTGCATCTTGAACCATTATATCAAGTCAACCATTAATTTTTTCTAAACTTCAAAATGAAAGTGAAATTGGAGCTTCAACAACAATCACGGAAGTTGGACCAAGGTCAAGACATCTAATGATTGACTCTAAACAACAAACATATGGGTCACGTGTTATACTGACCAATATGATTGTTGAAAAATCTAGTGCTGATGTAGGATAGGGTGTTGGTAGAAGATGTGGTGGAATTCTAGTGGTAAACCAATACAACGTCATTTTGGACTGGAGGAGATCTCAGAAGATTAGCAATAACGTCGCATCTATGAAATGGAGTCACAAAGAAAAGTGAAGCATTCACAAGCGCACTTTAGCACAGAATTGTCGTTAGAGAGTAGCCATGCAAGGACGTTGTCAACAAAGAAACGATGGCTAAGATGCAGTTCTTGATGATGATTCTTCAAAAGGGGAGCCTAATCGGGTACTTAGCCAAATACTATTAAAAAATATTAGAAATAACGTGGGGTTTATCCTACAAAGATTGAGTACAAAGCAAGGTATATATGGGGATATAATTAATTTTTCCATGCAAACATTGATAACATCCACACTGTAGTAAATGCGGAGACAAACCATGTGCATGGTGCTAATGGAATGGCAAGTGAACGAAATGTACAAGTGCCTCAAAGAATTGAAAGATGACAGAATTAGCGCAATTGCACTTCATCCCATTGCACATTGCTATGAGAATACCAATGACTAGGGGGAGACAAAGGAGGTAGAGGGTTTTTTTAGTCACAAAAGTGTTGCACAAAAATTTGATGCCACATTTCTGAAGCATTGTTAAGCAGATTCATCTCTCTCAAGTAGTACGGTGAAGAAATAATTATTGTAGAACAATATTGGGTAGGAGCTAGCGGATGGATAACATATTGTAGGTCTTTATAAACAAGCCCAACGAAAAAAGCAAGAGGGTAACTTGTCCAATGAAGAATACTACATGCGCTTAGTGAGACAAAAAAAAAGTTTGTGGTGTACAACAATCCATAGTTTTATATTGAAGCGTCGTTAAGAATAAACGCAAGGAAGTTTGACTAAACATTCTTCACCATGCATTACGAAAATCTAATCAAACCGCACAACATTCGGAAAGCATGTGGAAGTCCTATTGTTGCTACTTAACCCCTAAAGGCCTAAGGTTTTTTTTCTGCCAAAAAACACTGAAAACTGCCATTTCTATAGCAAAAAGTTAAAAAAAGTTAAAATTGTTTTTTTTTCACATCTAACCGTAGGATCTTACACCTAATTGGTATGAGAATGTGTGGAAAAAATTTCAGAATTTTTGGCCGCACAGATTGCAAGATATCTGCGTTAAAAGTGGAAAAAACAAGTTTTTCAGCACATTGCGGGACCAGATTTTTTGTCTTTAAACATTTTTAACTTAAAATTTTTGTACTACAGCGTTTTAAGCTTTAAATTTTTATAGTGGAGAATTGAGTTGAGAGTCTAGGAAAAAAAAAGAAACTCAAAAAAACTTAATTTTCATCCTCAAAAAAAATTGTTAAGTAGAAGTAGGTATGAGATAGAAGGAAAATGTAAAATATTAATATCTCTTAGATGGAATTAAAATGCACTAATCCCAATGGCGAGATTGTTCTAGCAAGTAAACCATGCCAAAAAAAAAAATTTGAAAAATTTGAAAAATTGCATTCAGAAATGAGTCCTACAAGTTATTTTTTTCAAGAAGATGCTCAAACTGCCCGAAAAACAAGAATGTCCATAACTTTCTCATAACATATCCAAATGAAATGAATCAAAGCTTTCTAGATAGGCAAAAATATTATCTATCAGGAAAAAAATATTTAAAAAAAAAATTCAAATTTTTGTCCATTTTTTTTCTGCTGCCCGAGCTGCCCGCCGTCCCCTGTTTTGAGCTTATTTGGTCATAACTTTTTTTCCCGGGCACCGATTGAGAAAAAATTATATTCCCACAAAGCTCATCAGTTTTTCTATCTCCAAAAAAAATTTCAAAAAATCAGAACACAATTTCAGCCCGTAGGTACCTGCCCGAAAACGCATTTGTCCCCCGAAGGGACAACGGGCTTTTAGGGGTTAAGATGATGATGCATATAGAACAAAAGTGTTGACAATGGCCACAAGTGCGTTGCATTGGAGCCAAGATTTACTGAAGCATATGTTGCTGGGAGAGTTGTCTAAGAAAATGATTGACTACGTATTCACGCTATGCTTGGAATGAAGATAAAAAGTTGTATGAGGCAATCTTGAAAATGTGCAAAGATTATGAGAAAGGGAAGTTGTTTTCCAGCAAGAAAGCAACGGACAAATGGAAGAGGATGGCTATGGATAGAATCTTGATATCACTGTGGATGGAAACCTCTAAAGGAAGAAGATAGAAAAGAGTTGGTTCAAGCCTTTGAGTAAAATCTCAACGAAGAATTATCTATGTGTGGTCAAACGAATGGCAGCCAAGGATGTGGAATAGTACTGTTGCAAACCTTGCCTCTCATCGACCACATCCTTGGTTGCCATTCGTTTGTCCACACATAGACAATTTTTTGTTGAGATTCTCAAAGGCTTGAACCAAATCTTCTCTATCTTCTTCCTTTAGAGGTTTCCATCCACAGTTATATCAAGATTCTATTCATAGCCATCCTCTTCCATTTGTCCGCTACTTTCTTGCTGGAAAACAACTTCCCTTTCTCATAATCTTTGCACATTTTCAAGATTGCCTCATACAACTTTTTATCTTCATTCCAAGCATAGCGTGAGTATGTAGTCTATCATTTTCTTAGACAACTCTCCTAGCAACATATGCTTCGGTAAATCTTGGCTCCAATGCAACACACTTGTGGCCATTGTCAACACTTTTGTTCTATATGCATCATCAGCTTAAGTAGCAACAATAGGACTTCCACATGCTTTCCAAATGTTGTGTGGTTTGATTAGATTTTCGTAATGCATAGTGAAGAATGTTTAGTCAAACTTCCTTGCGTTTATTCTTAAAGACGCTTCAATATAAAACTATGGTTTATTGTTGTGAAGTATGAAATCAATCTAGAAAGACACAAGGCTTCTGGTTGTATTAAATGTTCATGAAAGAACCAAAAATACCAATGACCAAAAAACATTAATTACAAAAGCAACCCAATCACTATAGCCAAACACAATTGGGTTTTAACAACACTTGTTATGTAGATAACAATAAATACCACTATTGCTTTAACAAATTTTCTACATTTTCAATCCTCAAACCTCAATACTATTATTAATATATAAAAATTAATATATTTATTCTCAATAGAATATAACATGTATGCCCTCACCATTACTTTTATATAATATTTTTTGGTCTTCCAAATAAAGTAAAAGCATTTCAAAAATTAAAAGCTAAAGTAAAAGTTAATTTAAATGCTAAAGTAAAATTTAACTTAAAATTAACTGCCAATTGACCTTTGAGTTAATAAACTCCCATTACATAGCTAATATTCCCTCTATCCCAAAATGATCTTCATGTTAGCATGAATTTGTTGTCCCCAAAAGATCTTCATGACCGTGTGACATGGAAGGAAGGGCCCAAAAATGGAATCTTAAAAATTAAACAATACTTTACTATGGATTGGCCGGAGTACTTTACTATATGTTGACAATTTATTTTAAGACTTCTTCAAGATGACTATGTCTCCTTTTCCGAATGGCTCCATCCTTATTCAAATCAAAAACCAACTACTCCCAGAACCTACTGTGACTTCCAGGCCACCACCTAATTGCGGCAGCTCACCACCTAATGCAACTATTCAAGCCTCACTAGATAGCACACATTCTATGTCTGCTAATTAACCCCAAAATAGCTCCATTAGTTCGGAAAGGATGCTAATATTCAATAACACTTGAAGGATGACAGACCAGACTTGTTACAACAAAGACAAGTAGAAATTGCACCCACTCTGGACAAATCAATGGCCAACGGTGCTTCCTGAGAAGGCCTCCAAAATCCAATTTCTGGGCATCTCAAAACTACATGTCAAAAACTAATTTTGAACTAAAATTTCTAGGAAACAACAAGAAAGAGCATTAAATTCTTCTTTCAAGTCAAAACAGATTTAGAAAATTATTATTTTCAAGCTTAATCCGGGACATTTTGTCTAACAAGAAGATCATTTTGGGGAGAGAGTAATAAAACACATAGATGTTCATTTTAAAGTAGTATATGGCCTACATTGTGACATTGGGTGATTGCAAGAAAGACCGGTACTATTTTGCGTCACATTTGAAGTAATGGAGTTGTTATGTGCTATAAACTTTTGAAGTATGAACCCGATTAAGTTGAAATTTTTATTGGAGATGACTAACTTGACAATATTCAAATCCCTTATTTTTCAGAAAAATTCAAAAATCATTTTAAATTTAAATTTAGCTAATTTGTCACACTTCGCGGTTTAGGGGGATTTAGTACTAGGGAATACCCAAAATTAATGACCTAGAGCTAAAATTTTTGTGGTCTCTTTTTATAGTAGGAAGTCATGTTTCTACCAAAGGAAATTTAAAATAATTTATTTTACGTCTTCCACATGTGTGCTAACAGGGCTCCCTTGCGCGAGCACTCACTAGAAGAAACCCGTTTGTTTTTTTATCCCTGGATTATGCATGCTAATGTCTTGTGTGATGTCAAGAAACATTAGCGTGGATGTCCAAAATTTTGCGTTGCCTGAGACGTGCCAAAAACATCAAAAATCTTGCATGACATCCAAGTGTTTTTGACTAGACATCCAAAAAATCATTGGTCAACGGGGTCCTCAAAGGCCGCCATGTGGCTGCCACCTAAGCGCCACGCGGACACGGGCAACCACGTAGGAATTTTTTATCCATTCCCATCCATGTCGTGGCATCTGAGGTGGCACGTGACATGGTGGCAAAATAGTGATGTGGCATCCAACAAGGATGATGTGGCATGCCACGTCATCATAGTTTTTTGCTGTCTAAGAATTTTAATAATGTCTTTGAAGACATCAAGTTACACATCTACATGTTTTCTGAGACGTCAACTCAAACGTCTAGACGTTTTTATAGATGCATTTTGGGACGTCACCTTAGACGTCCAGATATCTTGTAACATCAATGTGGACGTCTACTTCTTATCATAAATACCCTTGGCAATGTTTAATGTGATTTAGGAGAACAAAATGATGTCGCGTTAGACATTCGTGTAATTAAATGCACTATTTGGCATGATGTTAATATGGACAATCTCATATCTCTTACATGACATTCATATGCATTTCATAATGTCTAATACATTATGTCATACACAGTACACCATACACAATATACCATACATAATACGCTATACAAAATACACCGTACTTGGCAATTATATCACATGGCTTTAAAAGCCACGTGATGTGAGTATATAGAGGGTAGAAGATAGGCTCTTTATACAAGTGGGGTGGTAGGAGGGAAGACAAAGCATATGGGATATGTAAAATTCAAGAATTACATTTCTATGGAGAAGCACGTAGACGTCCAGCAGGACGTGAAGCGGGACGTCACGAGGACAGAGTGGGTATCCACTTCCATGTCTTCTGAAAGAATACTAGTGTCTTCTAGACATTCATTGAGGGACAAAGGTAGTGGTGCCTGATACTGAGTGTGACATGCGTTTGACATCATTGCCATGTGTAGAGTTGCTTATGTCATTCAATGTATGCATCATATTTTCAATTGCCCCAGAGATTGTCGTATCAAGAATTTTCTCACTAGCAATGCAAATACAATTCATTGCATTATTTTACCCCAGAGAAATTAAAGCCATGCCAAATGTGGTTCAGCTGCGGAACGAGTAAACGACAAAGAATTAGCTGACTTGCAACCACTAGCACAAGAGATAGACCTTGTTTGACATCCCTGGGATGATGTTGACGACTTCAAAGACATACTAGGCAACAATGTTGTGTTGGGAGACGAAAATTAGCGCCTGCCAGTCCTATATGCTTTAGTGGGGCTGCACGCAGATGTTTGGGCAGATGTCAATATGATAAAATGTGTGGTCTACATGTATGTCTGCCAAGACGTACTAATGTACTTTCAACAGTCATCAAAAGGGGAGGGTATCATGAAGGCAATTGTGCTCACCACTATCGCCTAAGAAGTATTTGGCATGTTGATGCCGTGTTGAAGATCACTTATACAAAATGTAGGCATGATTTTTGAATGGACATATAGATTGCCTTGTCTTGTATGTAAATAGTAGTATTCAGAAATCCGTACGTTTATTGCATTCCTTACCCAATAAGAGTGGTTTGTCTACTTTGTTCAAACCTTTTGTCTTTTGCCATATGCATGTACCATTCTACATTCATATTTGTTGTCCAAAATCAGCCGAGATGATGTCTTGTGCTAAGAAATTAGAAGAGAGGAGTACCGACTCTGTAAGTTTGTGCTATTTGTTGCCATGTATGGAATACACTGAATCAGGAAGTACTGGACATTGATGTTGTCCAAAGAATGGCTCTTGGTCATGTCCTAAGCAACGGGACATGGAAGAAGACGTCGTCCTTTGCTGGTTCCAAATACCAAAACTCCCATAGAATTAAATAGAACGCAAAAGGCACCACATCATTCATAATGGAATGCAACAGTGCAAGATCTTCATTGAAATTGCGTCTTCCAAAACGTCCAAACGTCTCCTTAGACATTGAGACTCTTGTGACTACGTCTCATTTCACGTGGTGACGTCTATAGTGACATTATAGAAGACATTTTATTGTCTTATACAATGTCTGTGACAACATCTCTACGTCTATGTAGACATCTCCAAAATAAGCGTAGAAAATGCTTAGAAACAGGACCCCTTTGGTGATGTGGCATGCCACGTTAGCAATATTTGATGCCACGTTAGTCAATTTCCATGTGGCATGCCACGTCAGCAGCCACGTCATTTTTTCCAGGAAGTTTGCCCTATGGCTGTCCGTATCCCTTTTTTTTAACCTTGGTCAGCCTTTTTATACAAGACCAAAGTAATTTTTTCAAACTTATCCAATGTATAAATTAGTCAACAAAGTTGACGTGGCAATTAATGTTTTTGCGGACACCCCTCAAAGCATCACTGTATTCTCAACCATGTCATCAAAAATCTTGGCATCTATGGTAACACCCACTTGTTTTCAATGTAATTTGTCGGCGTCATCTAAGACATCTACAGAAATCTCCCCAAAATCATGCCTTGCATCTCAAACATCTTGATGTCTCCGCGGACATAGTATGTTCGGCCTTGGACATCGCATGTTTCTGCTCTGACATAAAAAAAAAACGGGTTTCTTCTAGTGACTTTTGAACATTCAAGATGGTTTCAAATTTTTTAGTGTGAAATTTCTTTCCCATGAAATCTTTCCAAATGGCCAATTTTTAGTTTCTTTAAAAATTGTTTTTCCTATTTTTTACAAATTAAAATGTGAAAGTACCTATTTTCATGAGATTTTGGCACTTTTCTAGTTCTCCTACTTAAAGAATTTTTCTATGCTTTTCCTTCCTAGGGTACCTTCTTTTTAAAGTTGCATACATTAAACATTTTTTATATTTATATATATATATATTTTTTAAATATAAAGTATTCCAATAAAAAAAAATGTGTATTGTGGAAAATGCTGCATTTTTCGGTCGGTCTTCTTGCATTCACCCCATCATTTTTTAGTCTAATAGTCTAATATGAAAAATCTAATGTCTAATTGCATTGAATGTCTACTTCTTTGGTCGTTTAGGAACTAAGAGTTCATGCATGTGATGGGCATGACATTGGAAATCTACATCTAATTTCTATATAAAAATAAAACAACATGAAGTTCACAATTAACCACAACAAGCGTAATGTATAGATAGGAAATGAAGAAATAACAAAATAAAGTGAAGAATAAGTTATATAATAACGGTATACTTTTTTTACTATAATAAAGCCACTGTTGGGACTAGTGTATTTCAATAGCATCTTACAAGTACTAACAATTTAGTGTTTCCTTCTAAGTCATGCCTACTTCTACTTAACAATTTTTTTAAGAATGAAAATAAAATCTTTCCTTCTAAATTTATATTGAAATAATCGTAATTCACTTCTTCCACATACCCAATTTTTAATTGTGAATGTGGTTTGAAGCATTTTCAATTACAAACTTCTAGTCTTCAAATCTAATGAGCCAAGCGGTTTTAGAAAAAACGTTCTCTTCACTTCCAATGCAAATATCTATTGTTCTATGTGGTGAAAGTTTCTAAAATTTCTTCCCACATCATCTCATGCTATTAAAGAAGAAGATTCTACAATTAGATAATGTAAAATAATCAAAGTTCTAAAAGTTCTAAGCACTTTGCAATTGAAATGGCAATTTCATAGGGTTTTTTGACAAATAAACAAACAATTCTTAGAAGGGTTAAAACATCAACTACATCAAATTTAGTAGTTTTCTCTTTCAAATTCAATCACATGATTTTCAGTTTAGACACCTATATACCTCTATTTTGTAGTATTCCTATAAATGTCATTTTTGCTTATTGATACAACAATGCAATCTACCTACCAGGCATACTTCATTTTACTAACAAATCAAAATTTGCTCCCATAGTCTTGATATGAAGGTAGTGACCAGAGTGTAATTACTTGGAATACAAAAGGTAACTAAGACAAAGTCAGAATGTTGCATGATTCCATTTCATAGGCATTCAAATGTCATTAGGATTTTTGATAAACAATTGATTCAAAACGCAAATACGTGAGAAAATGAGAGATGAAGCAATAGATCACAATTTGCATGTCATTTGAAAGCTCTTCATAAATTCTACTTGTGTTTAAAATTATAAAGTCTTTGTTTGTTATGAGTTCAAAAATCAATGAATCCAACTACGTTTTTTTGCAATTCAAGTATTCTTCAAAGCAACACAACGTCCAAAACTGAAAAAAAAACAAGAAAAACATTTCAACACCAAATCCAAGAATTTTGAAGCATGACAAATCCCCTATCTTTATTTATTTATTTGTAAGTCAAATCAAATGGAGTGGTATTGAACAATTCATTTTGGTGAGTCTCAAGCTTCATATTGATGATGATCACTTTTTTCTCAAAAAGTCTATAGAATTATCAACTTGTTTTTAAATAATCACTCTAAGCAATTAAAGAAGGCATGAATTTGTAGCTTGAATTAACAATTTTCTTATGAAAAGAAAAAACAAGTTTTAAAGAAGGAAAAATTATGGAAGCTTTTTTTGTTACAAAATCTATAGATTGAAGTTGTAAAAGGACTAATCCACATACAAACAAAAATATATTTTTATTGATTGATTGTTTTTCTTATAGAATTGAATTTTGCCAACATTAACCCCTTAGCGGGTTTGCGTCCCTTTTTTGGACGATGTACAGAGAGACACTGCTGTATGTTGTTCGGTGGATCGTTTTTTCATCCATTCTTTTTTTGGCGATAGAGCCTGGCCACTTGCGGACTGCAATTATTGAAGGCGTGCTTTCAAAGGGGCATCAGCATTTTCAGAAAAATCGGAGAGTACAGCGATGTCAACAGATGTTGAAATTTTGCTCTGCCCGGTCCTTCAAAACAGAGCCTCCCTCAAAAAAAAATTTTTTTTTCCCTTATCTGGGCAGTCACGCAAGCGGGCATTTCTCCATGTTTTCTTGCGTCATACTGTTTCGAAAAGTTCTGATCTCCGTCTTATAATATTCAAATAAGTGATGGTACGACAGTCATTGAAGGATAAGAGTATGCAACAAGGCTATGTAGCATGACACTTGTCACAATCCAGGAAGAATGCGTTCCTTTGGAATTCTAGAAGCCTGAAGACGTCGGTTGCTTCTTCAATGCTGTGAACTCATACTTGGATTGAATCATACCTACTACTATGTACAAGGGCATGTCATACGACGGTTACGCCTACCTCTATGTTGTAGAAGGCAGTGAATCACCGCTCTGTGTCATTATTTCCATATATAATTTCATTTACCAAGAACAAATTATAGTACAGAATAAAAGCATTGCAACATCTGTGAATACCAATGCACATTTACAAATAAACAAATTGCCAGTCCTGAAACACTCATTCATGTCTCTAATTTTTCTAATGAATTTCAACAAGCAGGCCGTCATGTGCATTGAAGTATTGTCAGTTCCAATCCTTGACCACCACTCCTTTGTCAAGCATAAGAAGTAATTCCGAACCGTGAATGAGGCCCCTCAGCAAACACTATAGTCTTGTATTCTCACTTCCACAGTTGATGAAAGTTGTCATTTGTTATCCGACAGTGCTCAGTATTTCAATTATTTGAGAGTTCGTGTGTTTTGTACCTACCCTTGCTGTGAGTTTCGTCATCTCTTGTAATTTGCATTCTCTGCATTCCCTCCCACTACCAAGTACTCTGTAATAGTTGATCCCTTTCTTGTAGCTGTCGTCATTATAGTTTTCTGGTGGAGTCCTCCGTCTCCTTACTGCTCAGCCTCTGTACCTGTGTACATGTGCTCAACACAGACAAGTTGTTAGGTCCACGTGAATTTTTCTGGCTTGGTATGAAGTTCTTGTGCAGACATAGGTTCATAAATTTCATTCACTACGCGTGCAGTTTTCAACCACAGGAGATTTCTGTTTATGGTCACGTCTTTTAGAATAGGTAGACGTCTTATGCGTTAAGAAGTTGAACAGTCGTCCCACTGTCAGTCAAATCGTTCAAGGAAGCACCTCACGTGACGCCCTGAAACCTGGAACATCAACTTCGCTCACGAGGACCACCTGCTGCCCCTCTTATCGGGAGCACTGACGCGCCTACTGTGCTTTGCTGTGATGTCGTCATGGAAATGCAGTGATACTCTCTGCACATGGCCGACGCCTGCCCTCCCAGTGACCGACATCCGCCAAATCTGCCATACACTCGTGACACTATCTGACAGTGGACTACTGCAATTGGAGCGTCAGACACACAAACTCGACAAATTCTGGGGCTTCTTGATCGACGTCAATTACTACGTAGATCAGTGAAGCGAGGTGTAAAAAGACAAGACACTCCTCGTGGATTACGATTCCTTTTTCATCATCACAGCGCAAGAATCCTAGGCTAGAGAGAGCGAGTACCGGAGGGTCATTCGCAGGGTTTTAGTGAAGAAGTCAACCACGCCTTGAGATTTCTTCTCTGGCCTGACGTCTCAGCTGCTCAGTGCTTGTGCCGACTCTGTTGGGTGAGTTCCTCCAATTTGTCGTGACTCACTCCTTATCCACTGCTGTCGGTCTTTAGCGGAGACCTTCCCACCGTAGTTACTGACAAAGATGTCGATGAAGAGAACGTCTCATGCCGCCCCTGCTCAGTCCCCGTATCGGACGCGGTCCTTCACTCGATCTGAGGCACAGAGCAATAGTGGAGCGTCAACTCCAGAACCAACACTTCCTGATCGAAAAAGAGAAGAATACATGTCAAGCATTCTTTATGATGACAGCAAGAGGCGACGTGGAAAGAGCCCCATGTGCCCAGAGGACTACAGTGTTGGCTACACGCCCAAGATCATGCCCACTCTCATAGACACGGACATTGCCAGCAACGTGCACGTGAGACGTCCTGCCCTTCCAGACGTCGAAGCACCTTTAGTACTGTCGTGGCGAGGCGGGCAGTGGCGCGTCGTCCCTAGCACAGATACAATTGTTACTCCATCTGGAAGTACGCCTATTCCTGTTCAACTTTCGTCAGCACTGATTGCTCCTACATTACCAGGAGAGGCACGGCGTGATGAAGTGCACTAGGTCTTGGGCTTGGCTATCCATGCATACGTGCAGAGCAGCCGACGAGAACTGATATACGTCATCATGCTCGATAGTGGGCAGGAGGTCCACATTCCTTGTGGACACGTGCAACCTCTGGTGCTTCTAAATGAGTACACCGAACAGGAGGACTCGATGCCACCTACTGAGGACTCAGTGCAGGCGGTGAGAGGAGGACATCAGTCATCGGAGGAGTTAGATTGCCGAACTCTTACCTCTTCAGCGGGTGCGCAGTCTGATTTTGAGAAGACGCTAGAGATGGATCCCACGAATACGGAGGACGCCGATGACGAATCGTGGCACTCCTGGTACGATTTCAGCACTTTCCCAGAAGCTGAAAACAACGAGCTTGACGGCAGCAGCCACGCTAATCAGGCGAAGGTGTCCACAGCTTTGACGGTAGCGCTGTCGACTCCCCTTCCACTTGCTCCCACCATATCGCACCGCTGCATTCAAGAGGTACATCCTGTCTCCACTGAGGCTTCTCCTTCCAGTGACGCACCTGAGTTCGCGAAGCTATTCAGGCATGTGATGCTTGACTGTCTAGGAGTGTCAAGCCGAAGGCAAGTCACTGTCGACAAAGCGGTTCCCGGAGTTGTTCGGCAGGCGCCAATCTTTACGGAAGAGACAGTGCCTCAGGAATTGCCGACCCCACCTACTGCAGTGCTGTTCAGTAACGGAGCCTACACTAGAAGTGGCGTCAATGTGCTCGGCGCTCTTCCAATTATTGTACCTGACGCGTCGACCTCGGTGCCAGTGGTTACGTCTACGTCACCCACGATGACAGAGCTCCAAATAGTAGCAGTACACAACATACGGGAAGACGACAAGCATACGGACGTTGGAAAGGGCCATGTGGGCCAGCGTGTACAGCCAACTATTGAGCACCTGCACTGGTCAAATGTGCAGTCTGAGAAAGTGGTTCCTGCGGGGCCGCCTGGAGCGTTGAAGACCGCGTTGCCATTGCCTGTGCCAAGCGTCACAGAAATTGGAGAATGCAGCCGGCCCAACGAACGCAGCAAACTCAACTTTTGGACATTCCAGCTGCTGTGGATATTAGGAAGCGTCCACGTGTGGCAGAGCCGGTGAACGCCGATTGCGGACATGCTGGAAACGCAGCTAACATGCCGCGAGCAACGCGGCGTCGACGTGATGGCCATCTGACAGCTGCTGCGGCGCGCTTGGAGTTTCTCGCAACATACACTAAGGAGACGTGGACCACAACGGAATCATTGTATGCGGATCCTCTTCCACCGTTCACGGGGCCTTGTGGAGGACCCACATTTCCTATTCATCGCATGCCGACAAAAATTGCTCTATTTGGTCGTTTCTGGAGTGAAAAAACTTTGGAACGCATCTGCGTCGATTCGAACATGTACGCCAGTGAACTCCATCCTAGGACTCATCTGCCACTGGGCGGCCGCAAGTGGTGGCGGCTAGAGAAGATTGAATTGAAGGCCTTTGTAGCTATCAACTTGTTGATGGGAATCAAACGGCTACCTAACCACCGTAGTTACTGGAATCGGAGGAATCAGTTCCTCTATTGTCTAAGTATTTGTAGTATAATGTCATGTCGTCGCTATGAGGATATTACCCGTTGTTTACACGTCACTGATGATACTGTGGCACCTCTTCCTGGAGACCATGCGGAGTTTGACAAACTTCGGAAGATGCGTTGGATGATCAGTGAAATTCAGCAGCGCTTCCAGTCTCAGTGGAATCTGCACCAAGAAGTAACAGTCGATGAGACAATGATTCCCTATAAAGGGAAATACTGTCCTGTGCGACAATATTTACCAAGGAAACCTACGAAATGGGGAGTGAAAGTGTGGTGCTTGGCAGATGCCAAGCACAAGTACATCTATGACTTCCAAGTGTATACAGGAGCACTTTCCGGACAGGCAATACTTGGAGACAGACGAGGAGATGCCAAGACACCGCATGAAGTGGTTCTACATTTGCTTCACAATTTGAATGGACGAGCACACATGGTGTGTACGGACAACTATTTCACTAGCGTGAAATTGTTGATGGAGTTGCGGTCTCAGGGAACGTTTGGAGTGGGCACAGTTCGTTGCAATCGCATCGGGTTGCCAAAGTGTTTGACTGACTTGAAAGCATTGTCAAAAGAGCCGCAGGGCACGCTACTATAGAGGATGCACAGGATGCGGTAGATTTCTTGCGTCACCTTCGTCGATAGAAAGGCTGTGCTTTTCCTTTCCACTTTTTATCCATCCATTCCTGCAGGTGATGCAGTATGGCCCACCGTGCCAAGACGGATCGATGGCGTTGTCACTGACCTCGCCACTTCTCCTGTTCACAAGGGATATTGTGATTTTATGCGCGGAGTTGACGTCGCCGATCATCTCAAGGGTTCGTACTCTTGTCAGACCAGGAGCCACAAATGGTGGCATAAGCTGTTCTTCTACCTTGTTGACACATCTTGTGTGAATGCATATATTTTACACAAAGTGGCATTGGAGGAGTTGGGCAAGCCACCGCAATCTCACTTGGAGTTCCAGATGCAGCTGGCTGACTAACTCTATCGTCCGTGGTCCTTCCAAAGGAGTGCAGTATCTCTATTTCGGTTGTCTGTGCCAGGTGTGTATGCTCTGGTTCGGAGTTCCCAGCGTCGGAAATGCCGATTCTATAGAGGGAGCAGGAGAACCAGTATGCTTTGTCCACAATGTGGAGGCGTTTTCCTCCATGTTGGAGAGTGTTTCCAAAGAAGCCATTTTGTCTTGAGAAGGTGAAACGTTTTTGAACGTGTGCATGCGGCAGTTACAAAAGCATGCTGAAGCCGTTTAGAACATTTTGAAATTTGCATTGTTTGAGGCTGTCGGCATATAAGTATCGAAGTTGGTGACATATTTTGGCTCACTACACTGCACGCTAATGTTGTACAAGTGGTCGTCAGAGCAGTGGCCTCGGCAGGTACGTCAGTAACTGTAATTCTGAAAAACATTTGGAAAAGGATGAGGTCATGTTCCAAATTGCATTCTGATTCCTTCGTTGACGTATATGCTGAGAGGTAGAGCTTGTGATTGACAGGAATGCTTGAAACCTGCAGGTAAGAAAATTCATTTTCCCAAAAAAAAGGAACAGCGCTACTTCGATCCCACTGTACAGTCGAGGAGGTTTCTCGGATGAAGGTGGCGGTTGCTGTTGCAGATTACACTGACTGAGAACTGAGGATCAAAAATTTTGTGTACATATTGTGCATTCTCAAGTGTTAGTTGTCCATGTGTATTACCTTTTTTGTGTACATGGACATAGGTGTCTGCGTTCTAGAGTTGCAGGAACACTCGGTGAAGTCATCGCCGAGGATGTTGCTCAAAAAAATGTACAGAGCTCTCACAATGCATTGCTCAATTTTCAAATATAATAAGATCTCTGCATTTGCTCTGAACATTTCGTGCAGCAATAGTCCATGTCGTTTATGGCATCTTCATAGAAGAAATTCTTTATTCATGTGTGCATAGCTTCATCTTGGACGGGGAAGAGGAGAAGGTGGAATGGTCGTTCGGAATGTTGATGGGGAACGACAACATTCCATCACATGCATTCGTCTCTTATTATATTACCGAAGCTGACGTCTGAAATGTGGACGGGCAGAGCTTTTGTGTTCACAAATTGCCGTGGGCAGCGTGTCCATGTCTTCACGGTCAGCAGGACAACTTTATTTCTGCAGAAATTCAGTTTTTCCGAGAAACTGCCCGGCAGGCATTGAGCTACTTGAGATGGACTGTTTTGTGAAGAACACTTCAGTGATGGTCATTGCAAGGTCACGTGATTGAATTTTTTTTTTGTTTTCATGTTCTGTCTGTTGGCAGCAGTACTAGACATCGTGCGCTGCAATGTGTGTATTTAAAAAAAAAATTTGGTGCGCAAACACCCCTCGTCAATGTAAATGCGTGAACGGGGATGACTCTGCCTGTGCTGGTCAACGTCCTGAGATTTCCAGTCAAACATTATAATGTCACAATCGGTGAAGGCGATGGAGGCTCTACTTGTTGTCAACAAAATCTGTGCATTCTGATGTTAAGATCAAACGGTTGTTCTCTGCCATTCCCTCCTGCAGCAATCATCGACAGAGGTCCAGCATTTCGTTATTTCTGAACTTTTTTCACGCTTCTCCATGACTGTGTCCGCTAAAGGGTTAATAGCTTGGATTCAAACCATTTACAATGTTAATGAGAAAGTAATAAAAGAGTCCTATTTTTCAATCTATCAAAGCATCTTCTTCCAAAAATATATTACAACTATCATTCTTGAAGGCACTATTCAAAAGTTTTCAAACAAAAACCTTGTACAACTTTTGGTTTGCTTATTAGATATATTTCTCACATGTAATCAATATATTCAATTATGTATTAAAGACATGCACTTCTCAAATTTTTACATTATTTTTTTGCCTAAAGTCACTGTGGAAAAGGATTTCCAAAGTAATGAATAAAAACTTTAATCTTTTGTCTCTCAGGCATAGCGAACCGTAGGATTCTGCACTACACTTGTTTTAGACTGTATATAGAAGAATTTCCAAAATTGGCGACCATACTCATCACAATATATGGACATTTAAAGTGAAGCCAACAACTTCACTACAATATACGGCTTACAATTCCTTTAAACTCAAATTTTATGGTACAAATTGTGAATTTCAACCTTTTTATGTTCAATAATTGTTTAGGAAGTTCTTGGAAAAGAAAAAAAGTTGTGAATTTAAGCACAAGAAATACAATGGCAAGATCTTTACAAGAATAAAATTGAACCACATACAACTTCAATTTTCAAAATTTTCAACTACACTTCAAGAATGTATCTCATATAGTGTCTCTTTAAAACTTTCCTAAGAAGGCTAAGATTGACCATCAAACAAGAAGCTCTAAAACTTTCACATCACTTATGCAATTGCATTAAATCAAAATTTTCTAAATACAAAAACATGAACATTGTAGACAAAAAAATTCAATAAATTATCTCAACTTCTAGTACCTTTAGAAAAAATCCTTTTAAGCTAGTACCTCTATGTATTCATTTTTTGAAAAATGAAGACCAAGTGAACTATTGTAGGAAAATTGTTCACAGACCCTCAAATCAATTCTTCAAATTTTTGAATATTATGAAATGACAATCAGTTGTGTCTTTAGGAACTTTGAAGGTAGAAAAACAAGTGTAACAAAGCTTAAGAAATCACGCTTTCAATGCTTCTATTTTGCAACCTAAGCAGTGAAAGCTTCTAAGATTTTTTCCACTCAATTTTACTAAAAACACCCCTTTTAGGTCATTACTTATAAGACTATACTACTAGGACTATATTTAAAACATCCCTTTCTCTTGTAATGTGTCAAACATTGAACAAAAATATTCTTTGCAAATAGTGAATTAGCTTCCAATTCACTAGGATTTGAAAGTTATTCATCTCTTGTGTTTAGTATAGTGGAAACAAGTTCTTTATATACATATGGGGTAGTAGGAGGTAAAACAATCCATGTGGGTTATCTAAATTAGAATTAGTAGCAGCTCAAGTCAAAAGCAAGAATTGTGTTTAAAATAGAATTTTAGACCTTGTTTAGGCATAGTAGAATAACTTTTTTCAAAAACCTTTGGACTAAAAAAATTGATAAATTAAGTCAAATTTCATTTCCAAATTTTTGCGGGGGATTTTAAGCCTCCAATCAAAAGTTATGGACAAATTTTAGAGAGGGGTTGGAATGGACATTTCTTTTGACATTTTTAAATATTCCCTTTGAAATTTGTCCATAACTTTTGATTGGAGTCTTTAAACCTCAAACGGATTTTTGGAGATGAAACTTGACTAAACCCCTAAAGGACCGGCATGTATTTTTTGGTTGTATAGAAATTTTGGGCAGGTACGTGTGACTAGAGATTTCCATATTTTAAGCTGAAATTCTAATAGAAGGTGGGCGCAAGGAATATCTTTCATATGCACTAAATTTCAGGACATTTGGAAATAGGAGTCAAAAGTTATGACCAAATATGTTACTTTTTTTCGTAACTGGGCAGTCTGGGCAGCCAAAAAAATTTGGCAAAAACTTGATTTTATTTTTTTTAATATTTTTTTTCTTGTAGATTATATTTTTGTCTATCTAAAAAGCTTTGATTCATTTCATTTGGATTTGTTATGAAAAAGTTATGGACATTCTTGTTTTTTGGGCAGTTAAAGCATCTTTTTGAAAAAAAGAACTTGTTGGATGCATTTCTAAATGCTATTTTTGCAATTTTTCAAAAAAGAAAAATTCTCATTGTTTAGTTTACTTGCTAGAACAATCTCACCATTGGGATTAGTGCATTTTAATTCCATCTAAAATATGTTATTATTTTAGATTTTCCTTCTATCTTGTACCTACTTCTACTTAATAAATTTTTTAGGAATGATAATTAAGTTTTTTTGAATATTTTTTTTCCCCTAGACTCTCAACTCAATTCTCTACTATAAAGATTTGAAGCACAAAATTCTGTAGTGCAAACATTTTAAGTTAAAAATGTTTAAAGTCAAAAAATCCAGTCCCGCAATGTGCTGAAATACTTGTTTTTTCCACTTTAAACGCAGATATCTTGCAATCTGAGTGTTCAAAAATTCTGAAATTTTTTCCACACATTTTCATACTAGTTAGGTGTAAGATCCTACGGCTAGATGTGCAAAAAAAACATTTTTCAAAATTTTTTACTCCTTGCTATAGAAATGGCAGTTTTGAGTGTTTTTTGGCAAAAAAAAGGCCTTGGGCCTTAAGGGGTTAATTTACCAGCTTTTCTTAGTTCAAAGGTTTGTGAAAAAAAATTATTCTACTATGCCTAAACGAGGTTTGAAATTCTGCTTTAAACACAATTCCTACTTTTGACTTAACTATGAGTGGTTGAGTGACTACAAATTCTAATTTTCTTATTTCACATGGCTTGTTCTACCTCCTACCACCCTACGGATATATAAATAGCTTCTCTTCAAACTTAAAAACTCAAAGGAAGATGTTGATGGCAATTGGATAGATTGCATTGGTACATAACTCAATGTATTATTTGGAGTTTGGACAAACCATCTTTTACCTATACAATTATTTGTTGATTTGCAAATGTGATCCTAGAATTAGCAAAAAAATTAAGTGCACCATAAGTGTGTTGCCACTATCCCAGCACTGAAGTTCACATTAATGATGTTAGGATGAATTTTGTGGATGAGGACTTTGGAGAGGAAAAGCCAGCCTCTCTGAAGGCTACTGAATGTTATGTCTACGGAACTATGTGCTTGGTAATTCTTTATTAAACCGTGAAAAAAAGAAGCCTGCACCAACACGACCTACTCAACCACTCTAAACTTATACAAACCCTTCAGAATATAACAATTGTGATTTATGAATGTCTTCATTGAAAATAAGAAAACCAAATTCAGGAGTCTTCATTTGCAAAGTCATAGAAGCATCGACCTAGAGGAAGAAACCCCATAGTATGTCGGGTTTCCTCCTTTGGATCTTCTATAATACAAACTGGTTGTTTAGCATAATAAAACAAATTTTGAGGGTTAAAAACTCCATCTATTATGAAAAGCTAACAGTAGTGCACATGGCCTAGCGGTCATTTTAGCCTTATCTACACTAAATAGTGAAATTGGGTTGCCTTAACAATTAGGTTGTCTTACCTCAGAGAAGTTATCTCATGACTAATGCTTGTCCAGATGGAGGCACATGCCAATCTCTAATCTTGAGCCACGAATCAGTGTACCAACCCATGCCAAACAAATAGCTCTTACTTTACTACATCCTTTTAAAGTTATTGTACAATTGATACAGTGTAGAATGTCGAGAAATTAGTTGGCAACTATATATTCAGTGTAGAGTTTGAAATTTAAAAAGGCTTTATGAAGAGTATCTTGGAGCGAGGATTAGTAGACTTTGTCTACAAGATCTTCAAAAGAATTGGACTTGGAGAAGAAACCCAATAGTATGCTAAGTTTGTACTACGGTGGAAACACTCAAAACCATCAAAATATACAATTCATCTTAATTAGAGGTACCTTTTCCTAAAATTAATACTTTTGAAGTATTAGTAATCATGATTTTTTTTTTAAATTATATTTTTCGGATACGGCATGTAATTTCTATGAATTTTTGAAGTGGTAGCTCCCTAGACCATTGAAATTGTCATGTAGGTGGACTTGAAACTAAAATTTGAAAAAATTAGCAGTGAACTAATTGCAATTAAGAAAGGAGACAGTTTCATGACACTTTTCAAGAACACTTTAATGGAAGTCTAGGGACACTTAATAGGAAGTCTATGATGCATGAATGGATTCAAGGATACTTTGGGATGTTTCTACCTAAAAGAGGGCCCATTGTCAACATTTATAAGAGTTATTATAATGTATGCAAAAAGAAAATCAATTCTTTGATGGGTTAGTGCCTGACCTTGACAATAAGCTTCAATTTCTTGCTTGTTGAAGCATCCCCACCCTAGGGTGCCAAGTGAGTCTGACTTGCTAAATTGGCGTGTCAGGCCAAGTTTCTTCTTCTACAGCATGCACGCGGACTCGCCAAAAATGCCCAGCCAATTCAAGTTTTGAATAGCGGGATGGGCAAATGGCAAGTCCTTTGCATGGCTTGCTACGCGAGTTTGTCTCCACATTTTACCCTGACTTTGAGGTATTGACCTCCCAAGTGATACTCCAGTGAAATTAAAAGAGTTCAAATGTTGTAAATTTCCCTTCAATTGTGTCAAAAACAAAGGAAAAAAATAATTTTGACTAAGATAGGAAACTCGAATGTTGGAGGAGCAATTACAATCGCACAGTAGAACTGTCATGAATAGTATAGAGAATTTCAAAAATGGATCACAATTTCTTCAATGCGCTTTTTGCTTTTTAATCGTGTTCTTAAATCCATTTGAGTAAAATATACATTCATGTAAGGGTATAATAAATGAAAGCATGATGTGGATCATTCTCTGAGAGCCAAAATTATAGAAACTTCCTAAGTTTGAAGTGCTCCATTCAAAGGCTGATTTTGATTAAGATTGGTTCAGTCTATGAGCACTAATAGCTACCTACATACCTTTCACTTAAAAAATTCATAGTTAATTCATTCTAAGTAAAAAAAATTACAATTTAAATTGTTAATGAACTATTTCTCTATTCTCTTTCTACCAAAAATATGTAAAAATGTGACGCTCTGTTGATTTTTCTACAGATGTACATTATCCCTTAGATGGTCAGTTTAAGAGCCTCCTACCTTACAAGAAAGTTTCCTTTACTTGTGTCAATCAAAATTGGAATGAAAGTATTTTCAACTTTTGTTGAATTGCAAGCGGGAAAAATAAACACATGGGGTGGTAGGAGGTAGAACAAACAATGTTGGATAAATAAATTAGACGTAGTAGGAGCTCAACCACTCATAGTTTATTCAAAAGTAGGAATTTTGTTGAAAGTAGAAATTCAAACCTCATTTAGGCATATTAGAATAACTTTTTCCAAAAAACTTTGAACTAAGGAAAGTTGGTAAATCAATTTCATCTCCAAAAATCTGTTTGAGATTTTGAGCCTCCAATCAAAAGTTATGGACAAATTTTAGAGAAAATGTTTGAAAATGTCAAAAAAAATTCCCTTCCAACCCCACTTTGAAATTTGTCCATAACTTTTGATTGGAAGCTTGAAATCTCAAACTAATTTTTGGAGATATAATTTAACTTGATTTACCAATTATTCTTAATTCAAAGTTTTTGGAAAAGCTCTTCTACTATGCCTAAATGAGGTTTGAAATTCTTCTTCCAACATAATTCCGAGTTTTGAATTAACTATAACTATGAGTGGTTGAGCTCCTACTAATTACTTATCCCACATAGATTGCTCTACCTCCTACCACACCATGTGTATACATTGAGCTCCTCTTCAAACTCAAGTACTCAAATTAAATTGAAAAGGGCTACAAGTAATGCAAGGTACTTCTCAATGAACTGAAAGTTATATTTTTTTAAGTTAAATTTTCACCCATGAAACTATTAGCATTGAATAACTTACTTGGTGTCCCTACTTGGCGCATCAAAAGTGGGACAGAGGGAGAGGATTGAAGCTCCACTCTTCAAATTCATTCGCCAAAGCCCCACTTTGCGCCCCTCCTTAGCGAGTATGCGGTGGCGATGCTCTTCGCACAGTGTCGCTCCCACAACTCATGTGCAAACCGCAAAGAGAAAATTTAGAGGCCATTGCCATTGAGCACCCGGACGTCTAGTTCCTGGACCTACTAGAGGACTCCATTGAACCTGGACCTCTGAACTGGACGTCCAGCAGGCCCTCCAGCCTCCGGTCCTTGCAAATCAGAAATGAAGACTTGGAGGGGCCGGAGGGTGGATCGAACACCCTACTTAACCCCTAAAGGACCGTTTGTTCCCTCGGGGGACAATTTGGGTCTGGGTAGGTTCCTACTGTCTCAGTTTGTAGTAAAAAAATTGGGATTTTTTGAAGTTGTGTGGTTTTGCAAGAGCTTCGTGGATATATAATTTTTATTTAAATTGGTGCTTGGGAGCAGAAGTTATGGCACAATAAGCTAAAAATGAAGATTGGCGGGCAGCCCCAAAAAATCACAAAAAGTCAAAATAACTTTAAAATTTTTTTTTTCTACAATATTATATTTTTGTCTACACATGAAGCTTTGATTCATTCAATTTGGACTTGTGATGAAAAAGTTATGGACAATCTTAGTTTTTGGGGCAATCTAAGCATCTTCTTGAAAAAATAACCTATAGGATTCATTTTTGAATGCAATTTTTACAATTTTTCAAAAAAAATTGTTGTACATGGTTAAATTTGCTTGCTAGAACAATCTCACCGTTGGAATTATTGTGTTTCAACTCCATCTTAAAGTTATTAATGGTTTTGTCTTTCCTTCATTCTTGAACCTACTTCTACTTGACAATTTTTTAATGAGTGAAATTTAAGGGGGTTTTTTCTGAATTTTTTTTCCTATATTCTCAACTCAAATATTCAACATAAAAAGTTAAAATATCAAAATCAGTAGTACAAAAAATTTAAGTTAAAAAGATTCAAAGCCAAAAAATCTAGTCATAGAAGGTGTAAAAAAACTTTTTTTCTTCACTTTGGATGCAAATATTTTGCAATCCACACGGTCAAAGTTTCTGAAATTTCTTCCATACATACTTATTCTAGTCTAGTATAAGATCCTACGGTTAAATATGCAAAAAAAATAATTTTTAAAATTTTTTGCACTTTACAATAGAAATGGCAGTTTCAAGTGTTGTTTGATGGAAAAAAAGCCTTGGTCCTTTAGGGGTTAAAATATTAGACAAAACTTTGGTCGGGGCTTTGTCGCGTCAAGGGATTTCTAGAGGCACTCATTGGGTGCCGGTGCTTTGGGTTGTTCAGCTACAGGAGTTGCTACAAGCCTTGCTGCTTCCGATTCTGGCTGTCCAGTGCACAATGGCAAGCATGGGCGTTATTGTTCACCTTGAATTCCAGGTCCAGCCCCCATCCGGTTCCTGGACCTCCAATGTTCAATGGCAACATGCTCTTACTTTCTTAAGTCAGTCCTCAAAACCCTAGATTCGACTTTGCATTAATCCTTACTTGAAAATGTGGACTTAAAAAAGAGTTAGTACAATACTCAACAGCTAAACTAAATCAAACTAAACAAAGACTAAAGGTTAGTTTCTTTGACATAAAGATTAACATAAAGTAGCTGCAATAGTGATCAAGACATACATGAAAAACATTTTGAATTGGAATGTAGCAAAAGCTTAACCCCCAAATGCCCAAGGCCTTTTTTGAACTTCTAGGAATTTGTTCTAAATTGAAAAAACAAAAACAAAAAACATTTTGATAAGTTGTATCAATATTTTTGGAATTGTAACTGTAAAAATTCAAATTAGACATGTTAGAGATCACATAGGAAAAGAAAACACAACAATATCACTTATGGATTGAAAGATCATAATGTTTGATCGTGAAGGTGTTAAAACTGCAAAAGTGATTTGAAGTCTTTCAATCCTCTTTTCACATGTCAAATCTAAAAAGTTGGTCACAAAAAAAATATGAGGTTAAAGGGCCTAACACGCATAACCCCAATCAATTTAAAACTTCTCAAAATCTACTCTTCAGTTTTTTTGAATGAATTTCTAATGTGATTTTTTCTCCAAGATCTAGTATATTTGAAGCTTGTTTCCAAGAGCCCTCAACACTACGGAAAGTCAAGATTGCAATGGACACCCTTGCACAAAATCTTTGAATAGAAAAACAATAATCAATCAGATTTCTAATGCTAAAAGCAGACTTCAAAAATATTTTTTCAAAAATACAAACTACTAAAAATAGCAAATTGATTAGGTTTTTTTAAACTTTAAAGTATTGTTGACATCTCGAGCATTTAGGGATTAAACCACACATTGGTAAAAAGAACTACCTAATCTTCAACCGCATGCAATTCCAGATTCGCACCAAAAGCCCTAAAGCCCTAAACCCCCCATTCCTAAAACCCTAAATACCACTTGTGCATAAAATGCTCATGTCAAAGCCAAATAAGGTAGGAGGCTGTAAAATGGAGCGGGCATTAAAATGAAACATGACTTAGAGCTACATTTTGCTTTCTTCAATGTACCACCTATGCACATTTTAGGAGGTGGTCCATTTTGATGACCACAAATGACCACTTTTTTCCAACTTCAAAAATTTGTAACTAATTCCACAAAGGTCCAAAAAATATGAAACGACTTGGGTTAGATTTCAATTCTACTTGTCTTTCAAAGAAAATTTACTGAAAAATATTTCAAGATGTTTTACCTCCCCAAAATTCAGTTTCAGCGCTTAGATGCTCTATTTCTGGACCTCCTACCTTATCTAAACCCCACCTCGTCTAGCTCACTCCAAAACACTCAAAGTTCCAGCAAAACCCTAAACCCTACATCACCGATGAGGGGCCTTCAACCGCGGCACCCCTAAGACCGTGATTATCCGCATCACCAGTCACTCCGATGCCGAAACAGCAAATGAGTTTAGATTGCACTATCTTATTTACACTGCGTCGCAAGTTTGCTGCATTTGTAGTTTCAAGCTCAGTCCTTTTACAAGGAATTCTGCGAGCATCATTAGGTTACTGGAAAGAGTGAGTGAGAGGTGTGGTGAGCATGCTGGGCTCTAAGGATTGCTGCACAGGAGGGGCGCTGTGTAGCAGCAATAGCGGATTGGAGCTCCTGAGGGGGCAGCCCCAATTGAAGAAGAGAGCTGCTGCGAGGGTGAAGGTTGTGACGGCCGTGAACGTCAATGAGCAAGGAGGAGATTCAAGGGAACGGAGTGCGGCCGTGAGTTCAGGGAAAGGCGCAAGAGAGAGACGGTTGAAGAAAGTGGCGGAGGTGCGGAAGCGGAAACAGAATGAGGAGGATGGCAAGTATCCGGAGTGGGCGACGTAAACATCCTTTGCCCTTTGGAATCCTGTTTTGGGTCGCAGCTTTCTGATTTTTTTCTGATTTTTTTCAATTTGTATCATGGGTTTGTGTCATGGATTCTCTGGAATCCTAAGTCCTTAAATCCTAATGTTTGCGCGCTTTGGGCACTGCTAAGCTTATGCTGGACTAGCATTGGTGACGCACGAAAATGTGTAATGTTGCTGTCAAAAATGAAGGTGACGCTACCTGTTTTGTAAATTTGGCTCTTGAAGAACTGGTCATCAAACTCGCAATGCGGATGGCAGTGTTCTCAATGGCGTTCTTGTATTTGAGAAATGAAATAAGAGCATTAGGGTTTAAGGAACTAGGATTCCGGAGAAGAGTCGTGCGGTGTGTTTCTGGCAGCAGGGTTTATTGAGGGTTTAAGGTAGAGGATACCATTTGCGTCGCTTTGAGCATTCCAACCAATATGTAGGATGTGTTTTCATTGGTAGATCACTCAATATAGCTCACTGGAGAGATTGATTGGGTGCTACAAGAGTCAAATTCTCTTGAGTACAGATTTTTATCACTCAATGTATTGGATGATTTCGAATGCAATTTTAAAGTGGGAAATTGCAGACCACTGCAAGTGGCAGTAGACAACTCCATTTTCATTCAAAGATGAGTGATTATAGACGTTCAGCTAAGCCATGCTTACACCAAATGAAGGCCAAGAAAGTGCTTGAACAGATGAGTTGTTGTTGGTAACAGGGGGTTAGTGTAGGTAACCGGATCATTTCTGTAACGGTTTTAGTACCTTAAGCGATTTGAATGATGTACAGGATTCTAGAGAATGCAACAAAGGACGACGTGGAGCTACGGGAAATTATCGGAGATGCTATTGGAAATCCAGAAGAGATGAGACGGCGAGTACGTTTGTCACTTCGTCTTTTCGCATCTTCAATATTTCCTTGTGAAGCTTCTGCCTGATGTATTTATTTCAAAGGGAGCCACTTGACTCTTTTGCAAAGAAGACTTGGTATATCACTCGAATTTGATGATGTGATTGATACAGGTGGAAGAAAGAGTCCGAAGAAAAGGCCGTGATGTTCTCCAAACAAAAACAGGATCAGCAAATCCGATGGTTGTATCTTTCCGGGAGTAAGTGTAGTATCAGTATAATATCTTCTGAATTTTGTTATTAGGAAAATTATTCTGCTTCGTGACTCGTCATTTAATGTAATAAATTAATTTTGCGTTCTAAATTCGTGCTATTTTTCGGGACGTTGATGCAGTTTTGATTCCACGGATGATCACATCTGGATGGAGTTCTACGGCCCTCCTACAGACAAAGATGTAGAACTGATTGGAAGTGTATGTTCACTGCTACTTCAATCTTTTAACACCGTCATGTTGAGAGAAATAGAACACCATGAGTTCATATATATGTAGTTGATGCACACTTGTCTCCTAATATTGGGACATACTCAATATTTAGAGACACCTGCTGGGGTTGAGGATAAACTGTAAACTAGCCTCTATATACACATCAAACACAATCCGTCGTTACCGTACAGAATACGGTAACGAGGGATTGTGTTTGATGTGTTTATTGAGGGTAGTCTACAGTTAATTCGTATTGATAAATGGGAGAGTAAGCGCTGAGAATAGCATTGATATTTGAGTGATTCTGGTTGATATTCGAGTGGGAACTTTTTTTATGTCACGATACTAATTTCTTAATTGCTCTTGCAGGTATTCCGATCATTTTTTGTGTTAGGCCGACTGGGTGGCTTCAATTCCATGAACATGCAGGTTAGTTATTTCGTCGTTTCATTTGGATAATCTCACCTGTCCTGTTGCAGAGATTCTTTGATGCTCTCAAGTTCCATGGTTTACGCTTGTGTTACATCGCTTGCAGTTGGGAGTTGCTGACAGAAGTGATATTTTGATTGCGCTGTGGTAATGCGAGTTGTCACATTTGTCAAGCATAAGAGTTTCTTTAAATGGGATGCTTACTGGCATTTTGATATTATTCTCGATGCTTACTTGCGATTCTGAAAGTGGTGGCCGTTTTGTTTAGTATGCACATTGTGTACATTGTTCGTCTCGTGCATGGGATGAATACCGAGTCCTCGGGCAGTAACAACCTTGACAACACAGCTCTAGTATTACATCAGGAAAGAAGCCCCTTGTCATTGTCATATGAAGTTCATATGACATTAAGTGGATGAAATTCAATTTCGCAATAGATGCAAATTTCGCATGAACTTCATATTGATTTAACGAGGGTTTCCGGGTTTGGGAAAATTAAAAGCTAAGTATTCATAAAGTTTCCTAAAATTGCGACTTTTTTGAAGTTTCAACTTTTACAAAGTTACTGAAATTTTAATTATATGAAAATCATATGAAAGTCATATGACGATCCTCTGAAAGCCGTATGATTTTTTTATTAGATAGATTAGAATCTAGTGCAATATGAAATTGATTGGGGTGGGTGGGGGGTCGGGGGGTGGAGGGGAGAGAGGGGGAATTTGAGATATTGCGAACCTGGCAATACAGTAGACAGCAACAGAATTGTTGTGAATTGTCTTGTAATCCAAGATAGTTGACACAACATGTGTTTGCATGCAGCTTACAAGACTTCCCTTAAATGCACCTCTCAACTATAGCACAGAGAAAGCTAAGGAGGCATTAGATGCTTTTTTCCATAACATTGGTGACGTAGAGTTCCAAGACAACTGGGCGCGCATATGGTTAGTGACCTTGGTAGTTCTTGAATTTTTCAAATTCTAATGTTCTTGTTTGTAAGCGCTGACTTCTATTTCTCTTAATTCTTTTGTAACCTTGTTAGCTTGTTACGGTGTTCAGAAGTATTTTATATTCTAGTTTCAAATCTGTTATGGAAGCCACAGATGTTGCCTTGCTAACCCAAATACAATTGGCTGGGTGTGGATGCTGACGTTGCTTGTTGTCTGTTAGGGTTGACTTGGGGACTTCAGACCCTGTGTGTCTGGATGTGCTTATAAATGCAATGACCAACGTTAGCTCCGAGTAAGTGTTACCCTTTGCTTTCTGCGTGCAATACTTTCATGCTTTTTTCTTTCATTGCTTTATTTCTGTACTCTTGAGAATCTAATACTCATTGTGTTCCAAGTCCTCTTTGCATCAAATTGAAATTCCATGCGAATAACATCTGTTTGTGTGTGCGGTATCTGTTTCAGTCATGTGGGTATCAAGCAATTGGTGTTTGGCGGTAAACGTCTAGGTGACTGGGATGAAGATTTGACCAATGATCAACCAGATTTTAAATCATACAAAGTATGATTCTAGCCATCAAAGTTTTGGAACAACATATTTCGATGAGTTCAGTAGTTTCTGGTGAGTTGCACTTGCTATTCTGTGTAGAGTTGCTTCAGCTTCATCTCTTCATGTTTAAGCTTAATGGAATATATCCTACTTAAGCATTAAGGCAATGTGGAGCGTGAATTTTGCACATGATCTCAGATAGTGGAGAGGGAAATTAGAAAGCTCAACAAGGTAGGCTCAAGATATGAAGCAATACAGATGGAACATCCAAAGTCCTTCAATTGGGCATCAATGTACATGTGAAGTTTTGCAAATATAGTCATTTTTGATATCTTGAGCATAAATAATGGGCATTACCAATAGTATTGTTTTAAGTAATACCAAAATAATATTTAAATTCAATAAATTACTTCAGTATATTTGTGAATGACCTTTTTCACACTCTGGATTTGTTAGATAACTCTAATTGTTTCTCTAAAGTCAAGAAGCTATTCATAAGATTGACTTTTTTCTCTTTGTAACTATTGTACTTAATATAGAATTCTTTCAACGTATGTTTCAAAGTTGCATTTTCTTCTTTAGTCTTATGAAGTTGAGTATTCAAAATATTGCAATTAGCACAACCATCCTTCTCTTCACTTTTATGGAGATCTTGCAAAGTTGATGTTGTGTTTGGTTGTAGATCCTTCTTGTCTAATTCTTCTTCACGATTTGCTTCAAGTTCATATTCTTCATGCTCATGATTTGAATTTGACTCTTTAGTTACTTCAAATCCTGGAGGGATATCTTGATCAATGTTTGTATCTTGTTCCTCGTGATCTTCATGATTTTTCTCATCTTCATCTTCATTGTCCATTTTCCTTCGCTTTCTTGATAAGGTGGTATCTGCTTGTGTGAAATGACATGGACGTGGACTCTCCCTTGAAAACTCTCTACTTTCTATTGAAGGTTGTCTAGACCTATCTGAAATAATTGGAGCTCGATCATCTTTTTGAAATTCATATTCGGATTTGTTGGAAGACATTTTATACTCACGATGACTTTTATATTGTGATTCATATGATTGTGGTGAATGCCTTTGTGCCTTTGAAGTTGATCTCCGATAGTTTGTATGAGAATCATTGTGTGTGTATATATAGGGTTCATATGTGATAATGTCATATCTAATAGGATTGTTTCTGGATTCATGCCTATGATGATATTGATCATCGTTACGGAGTTCTTGAGGACCATGTGCAAACTTGCAAACTTGTCCCTTTGGACATGGGCGATGCGCTTTCCAGTGTTTACACAATTCTACTTTAAACCTAATATGAGACATATGAGTCATTGTAAATTATATTATAATACCAATGAATGTAATAAAATTGACGTGAAGCTAAGTACAATGAGTTCTAAAGGCCTTTGTAAATGGTTATGATAAAATGAATAAAAACATATAAAAGAAGCTGGATCTAACTAATGAATATAATATAATTGATGAAGTAAAACAAAGCACAATAGTTTTCCAAAGTCTCTATATCATACTTTATATATATAAGTGGTTCATATGATGAAAACTAAAGGAAAAGATAAAGGAAAAGTTCAATGTAATGTAAAAGAATAAAAAATAAAGGTAAGAGAATAAATGTAGAATGTAAAAGTATGAAATTCTAATTTTTAGCCCATGTAGCAGAGTTTTTATCAACTTGAGCAACTTATGAAAATCATATTTGGGATCACTGTTGGGTACAATTCTGCTCTGACACTAAGTGTGCATTTCTAGAACGTGTAATTGTCAAGGTTCTGGAACCGGGAATACTATGAAACTCATGTGCGTTATAATGCACAATTATATGTAATGGAGACTTCGGTGCTTGCAGCAACTTTCATCGTTTGACACATTCTTCAAGTCATGCATATCTTAGTGTCCTTTTACTTCAGCTTGCACAAGCTGATTGCTTGTAAGGTAGTCTGCTCTTAAAGCGACTGTTTACGAGCTGTTTGCCTTTGGGGGGAAGCTAAACTCCTTGAAACAATATTCAGTAAATTTAGTAGGAAGAAAAATGGAATTGGCATCTAATCCAAGTTGCTTCATACTTTTTGGACCTTCATGGAATTAGTTACAAGTATTTTAAGTTGAAATGCGGTGGTCACTAAAAGCGACCATCTCTTGAAATGTACATTGTTAGTACATTGAAGAAAACAATATGTACCTCCGTGTCATGATTGCTTTTAGAGCACATTACCTTAGAACGTGTTTATCATCACATGTGCAATCTCCTTAAAGTCAAGCATGGGGTCTTAAATGAACAAACTCTTTGTTTATGCCAATCCTTTTTAGATTGGAGTTCTTCTTTTTCCTTATGCATTTTTGGGCACTGTGAATAAAAACAAAGTGATGAGTATATACACCCAATGCCAAATATTTTAAGGTCCCAAAACTACCAAAGTGAGAGAGACACATCAAATTGTGACTTCTACCAGGCTATATACTTCTTAGACAAATAACAACTTATGGTTCAATGATCTACAACCTCTAAGTAGATAAGACTACAATTGAACACCTAAGGCATTCGAGATTGCATAAAACAAAGTAATATGTGATATTATTAGCAATAGATTGGACATTATTTGCTAGTAATAATACAAAATTTTAAAAATATAAATAATAAATAATCTTTTAAATAATTTGTATTGAAATTATAAGGGGGGAAAGACCTACTTTTGGCTATGGACTGGCTCAATCTAAAATTGAGATGGAAGAAGTCCACAATCAAGTTAGTGCACACTCATTGTTGTGGATGCAATAACCTACACACATTACAAAGTCCAAAACCACTTAAAATTTGTTCTAAATGAAAGAAACAAATTGGATCAAAGGAATTGACCACTTGTTTATTTTTTCCAATTTTGGACTAAAGCACATTCATGCTTGTTGCAAACACCCTCCTTTGACTATTTGTGAGACTATTTCAAGCTTGATTCTATGCTTTTGATGGCGTAAATTCAATTACACAACAAATTACATGGCATTTGAAACTTCAAGTTCTATTTTGAATTATTTTTTTAGGATTCAATGTTGGGTTATGAGCCTATCTATCTTACAACCTTTTGCACCAAAAAAACTTCCAAGGCTTGACTTGTGCCTGTGAATGGGCACCTACCAAGTATTATTTGAAGGTAAAAATACCCATTTTTGTTTGCCTTCCAATTTTGCGAAATAGGAATCTCTTTAAGCATCCAAAATATAACCTTAAACCATCCTTGTGGGATGTTACCAACTTTACACATGGTCCAACTTGGTTAATAGAACCTTTAGTAAATGATTTTGGATCTTTGAGAAGGTGCTTTAAATATGCACCTATATAACATTTAAGGTTTCATAATAAGGGCTTCAAGTCTTGACTTTAAAGTTCACTAAATATACCAAAAAATTTCAAAATATATATTTCAAAATAAATAAATTATATTTTAATTTATATACAAATAAAAATAATCCCTAATTGCAATATTGACTCCATCTATGTATACCAACTCAACTACCGGTATAGAGATTAGATATTTAACTTGCATTATGTCTAAAGTAGAAGGTCAATAAATCAACCAACTTCTAGTTGATCACTTTGAGAGGGAAGTTAAATTCATTGAAATATTTTTCTATACTGTAAGTTTTCCTTGAAAGATGAATAGAACCAATATCTAACATAAATTGTTTCATATTTTAGTTAAAGACCATTAGAATAAGGATGGTAAAATTTCCAAAATTGTAGAAATGTACTATAAATATAATACAAAATAATAATTTTATAATTAATTTCAAATAAAATTTGTAAAAATATGGTCCACAAATAATATCTATACAATTAGATTGATTGCTACAATAATTGATATTTTTGATAAATTTTAAAATCTAAAATTATAAATTCCTTCTAAAATTGATTAGAGATTGAGTAATTATAATTTTATAATAGTATTTTTGCTTTAAATTTAAATTTTTTATGGTGATTTTTTAAGATATTTA
Organism: Pseudisothecium myosuroides; assembly: GCA_951799445.1. Classification (NCBI taxonomy): domain Eukaryota; kingdom Viridiplantae; phylum Streptophyta; class Bryopsida; order Hypnales; family Lembophyllaceae; genus Pseudisothecium; species Pseudisothecium myosuroides. The sequence continues at coordinate 3,294,751 of OX637288.1, read as the reverse complement.
TTTTACTTATTTATTCAATTTGTTTTTGAAGGGTTGTTTTTTGAACTAAATTTAGGACTTTGTATGTTTGGGATATGTTTACATTCATCTATTGTTTGAAATTTGTATATTTGGCACGGGGAGGTCACTTAGAAATTTTTAGCAACCAACGTGCGATATAATATAGGGAGGTGTTAATTCATGGTGTCAAAAAATTAGAAAAAAATTAGAGGTAATATACGGTGTACAAATTAATGTACATTCACTTAGAAGTAAGATACATAGGTCAATAATACCTCATATTTAATTTTTTTTAATCTAAAATACCCTACAATAAATGGATCATAAGTATTTTATGTGAATAGGTTCAGTTTTTATCTGCAGACCTGTTGACTTGGATGAAAAACTAATCTTTACAAATCATTTTGATGGATGAATTGGGACTTTTGTCACGCCTTCTGTGCGTGGTAAGCAGCGTTGTGTTTAGGATTCCCTGTTTTCAGTAAAAGACTGCACTTGAAGGTTGAAGGTGGGGGTGAAAATTGAATGTGCAGGTTTCCGTTACGGTATAGGATTCCTTCCTGTTGCACTACGACGGTTTTAGGATTTTTTGATGCTTCCTTGTCTGTGCTACTCTGGTGTCTGTCACTGTTTGCACACTGTTCCGACTTAGGGTTTCGCTATTTTATAATCCTTCGCTGTCTGTCGTTGTTGGAGACCTGTTTGGACTTAGGATTTCCGTTTTTAAAATGTGATGATTGTACGGTGGTTGAGGGTTTGGTTTTCAGTGCCGTTTCTTCGGGTCGCCATTTTTGCTGCTTCAACCTATCACTATTTGTGCATTTTCGGCTTAGGATGGAGTTTCTAGGCTTAGGGTTCCCGGTTTTCTCTTAGGCTAGTTCACGCTTTGCTTTCGAGTGCTGCTTCAAAGGGTTTGGTGCTTCCGCCTGCCGCTGTTTGTACACTTTCGGACCATTGTGCATTTTCTGGAGTTAGGGTGCACTTCAGGGGCTTAGGGTTCCCAGTTTTCTCTTAGGGTGGTTCACGGTTTACGTTTCAGTGTTGGGGTAAGGGTTCCCGGTTCTTCTTCTACCAAAGTTTAGGATTGCAATCTTTGGCGTCGCTGCGTTGCAGCTGAAGGTGACAAAATCACAGTTTTTCATTTAGGGTTTGTTGTTTTCCAACGACTCTTCCTGATTCGGGTTCAGGGTTCCACTCGATGGCTGCATCGAGGGAGCGACACATTAAACTGTGGACTTTGGAGGACGAGGGGGCGGACCCAGATTTTTTCGGGAAGCTCAAAGTTGGGGACGGGAAATCTTTCGCCTCGTTAATGGAGCTGTTGGAGACTACCAATGTCTTGGACTGGCCATTCAAATTTTGGGATGTTGAAGAGGGGTGCCGGATACGGAAGAGAATTGAAGCATTGAATGACATTCTAGAAGACGTGTTTGTCATACCCCTGGGTTCCATGAATCTGCAAACAAGTAAGCGGAGGAGAGTGGACAATGGAATTCTTGGTGAAGCGGGACCTGTGGTGCCTCCCAGCTGTGGATTGGAGCAACCAGATTCACAACCAGATTTGCAACCAGATTCGTAAGTAGAGATCACTGACGATCTTCCGGGGTCCTCTCGGATTAGCGGCGATGGCGCCAATGACAGTCGGGTTTGCTGGGAATCCGTGGTCATCTCCAAAGATCTCATGGAGCGCTACATACGGCAAGCGGAAAAATTGCGAATGGAGTTGAAAGAAGTCTCCTTAGACGACAACGATTGGCAGCTGAAATCATGGGATCAAGACGGTGTAGGCATCGTTAAGGTGCACTTCTTGGATTGCCACAAAGACTGTGGTGGTGACAGCGGCACGCACAACAATTATGTGGTAGCAAATCTGTTCTCAAACTTCAAAACCAGTCATCTTGCAAGTTTACAGCACATCAAAAATTGGTGCAGAAAAAACAATGTTAGTTTCATGGATCATCTAGCCTCTGCAGTTGGAAAAGGAAAATCAGTTCCCTTATCTCCCTCGAAACACAAGGAGCTGATTGATGAGGGTGCTTCAATACTGCGAGATGTGAATTCGGGGCTACCAGACGGAGTGCTGCCATTCACAGTTGTTGGGTATGTACAAACCCCTAATCCTAAAAGCTTTTGGTTTAAAGTTAAATGCCCCTATTGCCGCGATTTGATGAGTTTGTGCCCTCCGAAGAAGAACTTGGAGGCGAATTTGCGCAATCTCATTGCAGGGTCAAAGCATATGGTGGCCGTTGATGAAGCCAAATCAATGCAATCCAAATCCACCAGCTTGCTCATAGGAAGGCGGGGCAGGCCTAGCAGATCCGGGAGTACTAGTGTCCATTCGAATCAACCAGATCTGCATTCGTGGTTTACTGGTGGGTCGGGAGGGAGCGATGGAGGTATGGGTTCTACCTCACTTATAGATGCAAATGTTCTGAAGTGTTTGATGTGTTGGGGCTATCGGGATTCTTACTGTTTGTACAACGGTTTAAGGTATGCAGTGAGAGCATTGCTAGCTTATTCCAGAAGTGGTGCACTTTGGTTTAGTGAACCGTATCTTTCTACGTCTATCACTGTGGGTGGTGAGGCAATAGAAATTAGCGGTGCATTTCGGCATAGGGAATGTGTGCGATTTTGTACTAATGATAAAGGGTTTTTGAACCTCACATGCGTGATGTGCGTTCAGATACCCAAACAAAATGATTTCAAGAAGAGGGTGATCAGAGAGGACAGAGCCATCGAAAAGAAAGGCACTCGGACGACCACAGGTGGTAGGAGAGTTAGTTATTTGACAGTTCCTGAGCTTGTTCGTCATGGCAGGGACATTAGAGAGAAGTTGAGACTTGAAAAACTAAACCATTGGTTGGCAAGAGCTGCAGTTGTGTAATTGAAGGTAAAGCGACCCACTCTCAAAGAGATGGCAAAGCAGGCTTCTTCCGAACACAATTTGATGAAATTTTGCAACAATATCTTGAATGCCCACAGAACTGGTGCTTTCGGTGGTAAACCGGCCCTCTGGGACTTCATCAACGATGTTGCCCAGAATTTAAATCGTGACAGGCGGGGAAATCGGTACTCCGACAACACCAAGTCCTTTGCTCAAGTTATGAAGGTATATGGAGGTAAAAGAATGTGTGATGTGTTTAGCTTGAATTATTCTGGACCAAATTACAGTACCGTTAAAAGGGATCACAAGAAAGGGGTACAGTTCATACCAGGTGAGCACTCTGAACTTTTCTCAGCTGTGGCGGGAATTTATAGAAAAGTCAAAATAAAACTGGGAATTATAAGACCTGTTCCGGTGCTCCTTGCCGAGGATGAAACTAAAGTTCGAGGACGGGTTTCTTATGAACCAAAATGGGACAGTTTGGCCGGTTTCTGTGGGCCAACTGCAGATCACGTTTGCATTTCGGATTTCAAGCCCACTGTCGGGTCTGGAGAGGATGGATACAATATGATTGTGGACTCCTTCAGAAACAACAAAGTAGGGGGGTTTGCTAGAGTTATAGTTGTGAATCCTATGCATGATAAACTGCCTCGTCTAGTGCTGGTTGCATGTTGTACATGTAATTGTTTTGATTCATCGTGGGTTAGGAGGCAATGGGGAATTATAGATGATTTGTGGGCTAAGGAATGTTTGCAGGCCGTGGGTCCTATCATGGGTCATTCTAGCGATGGAGACTCACGTAGGAGACAACTGATGTTACAAGATTTCAGAAGTGACGTTGGGACTCGTTTAACTATTGGTTGGGAGGGTTGGAATCTGACCTGTTCACTTGATGACCTAGGAAACGCTTGTGGACTTCATGACCAGGATTACATCCATAATGGAAAAAAGTTAATTAACCCTCTTCTTCCTGCAGTGCGTGTGTTGCAGTTGGGTGGGGATGTGTGCACGCTTGAACATTTGGGATTAGTTTACAATCGCTTCACAGCTGACGAACATGGGCTCAGGCAAGAAGACGTGGACCACAAGGACAGGCAGAACTGGGCTTCAGCCCAACGAATCTGCCAGTTGAAGGTCCGCCAATGTTTGAAATTGTTGCGTGAGGCCCCGGATGTGAATAGGGAACGTTGCTTGGGCACTAAGACATATTTGCAAATTTGTGCCGATTACATTGAAGCTTTTTGTTCCCCTATTGCTGATTTACGAGGTAGAATTGTGCTGGCTTCAAAAGTGAGTTTTTTCTTTCGCTTGTGGCGCTTGTGGTTGAAGCATGGTGATCACGGGGTTCTTGGCAATTCCAAACAAATTGTAGAAGCTCAACACTTTGTAAGCAAACAATGCTTCATCGATATTTAGTTGTCTTGCAGTTTTGCCGTCCTACTAATTTGCCATTTCAGGGACCGATACTCCGACCTCCCTGTCCCACTGCACTTAACAGGTAGTGATGCATGCGAATTTTTTTTTTCCAAGATTGGTGGAATGAATAGGGCAGAGCGGGCGTACGACTTTCACGAACTCGTGAACACTGCCAACACTTTGAACCAGCTCTTCGCCATTGAGTATGGTGAAAATGGTCTGAAGTTCAACAAAGTCCACAATAAGATGGAGAATATCTAGGCTAAGCTGCATCTGTTGATGGAGGGTGAGACTCCGTGTGACTTAGGCGACTACAGCTCCATAAGTTCAAATGAAGAAGTCGTGCTGGCGTTAAAGGAAGGTTTTGCCTTGGCGCAGCGTACTCTACGAGGGCTAAACATGGCGCCTACGGTCCATGCAACCCCATCCCGGAAGGTCTGGTTTAACAAGCCTTGGATCGTGAAGAAGGACGATTCCAGTTTCATGGCTTATACCCCTGTTGCAAATCTAGTGCGTGGAGAAGACGACGACAGTGAAGTTATGCGGGAGACACTTGCAGCCAAATCCTTTGAGAGTGCGCATGCTGCTGTAGCAGGGGCAACAGCTCTAGACTTAGAAGACGAGGTTGTTGACGATGGTATGGATCCGCAAGGTGTCTTGGAGGACGAAACCCGGGATGCCATGGCTGATGTACTTAGTTGCCACGAAAACCAAGTTTCGACTCGTCTTGCACCGCCCAAAATTCTCCCAGTAGTTCAATACGGTGGTCATACAATTTTTAAATCAACACTTGTGTCACAGTTAAATGGAAATCCATTTCTATCGAAGGACCGCTTGACTCGTGTCAAGCACTCCATGTACTTCAACAATCACGATGATTACGTGACTGCTGCAGCTTGTTCAAGCACTTGCCTTCTGGGACTTGGTTCCGATTGTGGCATTTACTTTGTCCAGCGTGTAAGCACAACAAAATCATCTACTGCTAAAGCTGCAGGCAAAAGAAAGAGAGGACGTCAAACTGGTGCTTCCAAGAGCGGCAATCCAAGCAACATTTTGCAAGGGGTGGATGACGAGTCGTGGTGGATCAGCCGAGTGCAAAAAATGCGCTGGAAGGTCGGCACACAGTGGGGTCTTCTTCGGCACCCGGTGGATTTGATAAATCGGACTGCTGCAGCAGGAAAAAAGAGCACAGTCCCAAGCCCAATTCAAGTGCTTCTGCAATATTTCAGTAAGACTATAGGATCAAATAAATTCAAGTATGACCATAGTGATACAAAATGGGTCGACATTGAGTGCATTATCACCACTGTGACCCTGTCATTTAATTCTGTCAATTCTGTATATAATGTGAACCCGGAGGATGTAGAGGCCTTGGACAAATTTGTAGCGGACCGGAGATGAGTATTTTGTTTCTTTTATCATGGTGCAGTGCAGATTGCAGGTAAGCGCGGCTCTCTAAACCCCAAAATAGGTCATTTTAATTAGCTTGTCCTCTTCAGGGTCACTTGCTGTGGCAGAATTCAGTTTACCGTTTTGAGTTTGGGGCTGTGAAAATGGGTTATTCATGTGAAAATTGGAAAAATTTAGGTGGTTGCTTGCCTGTCCCACGTGCCAAGTATTAACAACGTTGTCATTTCGCAAATATATTCAGGTGAGGTGGCAAAATTTTGGCTTTTATTGTCAGATTTCACAAAATAGCTTTGGAAATCACGATTTGATGTAGTACGGTACCCCTCACGTGTGGCGCCTTAATTCCAAGTCAGGTACAAATTTCCAAACTTCTTTTATTTTTGGCCTTAATCCTTATTTTTGGGACCCTCTTGGAGCCTAAGCACATGATTTTCAGGAATTCAATATTAATCCACTTATTTAGTGATCATTGAACCCAATTTTGGGACCCCCTCAAAGACTAATCAAATGATTTTTGGAATTTGGTGATGTAGGCCAAGTGAGCTCCCATTTTCTAATCTTGTCTTCCAGTGATCATTGATCATCATTGCAGAGTCCCTCCAAGCCTAATTCCATGATTAGTGCTAAATCATGAAGTATTCCAAGTAAGCTCCCATTCCTTAATCCAATTTTCCAATTATCATTGAATTTCATGTTGTGACCTTCTCAAGGCCTAACCACATGATTTCTTCCAAGTGAGCAGCCGTTTCTCTAAAAATGTTGTCTGGCTATCATTAAACATCATTGTGGGCCCTCTGAAAGCCTAATCACATCTTTTCAAAGAATTCACGATCTTCCTCAATTTTTCTCACTGAATCCTGCATACTTCCTTTGAATGCAGGAATTTGACATGCACCTGCAAGTACAGCCCTTTTCCTGCTGGCCAGTCTTTTAAATTTGGGTTTCTTCTCCTCCCTGTCAATCACTTACCCTTCCAGTTCTCATGTCATGTGTGTTTTTGTTGAGCTGCAGTGGTTCCAAAGCGCTCTCTTGACATGTCTGGTTAGTTTGGGCTAGGTGTTGTTGCCGTAGTTCCTGTCTGTAGCCGCAACCCTTGCTGTTTGCGCACGTGCTGCCATTCACAGTAGTTCCAACGACTTGCTAGAATCGTTTGCTAGTTTTGCCCCCATTCTGATGTTGTCGATGCTGCTTAGGTTGGGTTATGTCGTGAAGTTGTCGTGCTACTGTTTGCCAGCGCCCGTATAGAAGTAGCCACTGCAGCTACTGTTTTGTCGTTGCCCTTGTTGCAGTTTTAGTTTAGTTTGAGTTCGTTGCTTCCCTAAACCCTGTTGCGCTTCCATTTTGCTAGATGATTGCGCCTCCCTCTGTCTTATTTTGCGCAGTCCAAGTGAGCTCCATGAGAGATTCATGCGCCAATTCTGTCGCCTGAACCTACACGTCTTAGTCGTCCCCTTCTTGAGTTTGTTGCCACTGGTGTTTCTAGTTGTTGGTGCAGGACAGGCAGCACTTTGGCTACGCAATGGGTTCCGATGCGTGCTATTCAAATTTGGGTTGGGGTGATCGTGTGGAGGCTGTCCCAGTAGACTGTCTGATTCCCGATTTTCTTGTGGGACTTGCAACGCCGAGTGATCCATGGGATGACATTGAAGCGGCAGGTGGTGGCCGGGCTGCTAGAATCCGCTCCATTCCGTATGCAGCAGCGACCTGTCAAGAGTGGAACAGCCTGGTGTCTTCTTCGGTGGAGTATGCAGCCCTCCGTTTGGCCCAGTTTTCTCTTGTGCAGGTGCCCCGACATCGCAATTTTGACCGCGATGCGTTTGTTCTGGAGAACTTCGACAGGAACCTAGCTGTCTTCTCCAAATCTTGGCAGCTTGCAACACCACTTTCGGACCATCTCCGCACTGCCTCCCTCTGTGATTTGTCTGATGTAGAGTTGCAGGAGCTTCGTGCAGTTTTGGTGCATGGCTGGCAGCCCTGCGAGGTTGTGGTGGCGCATGGGAGCGATTGGTTTAGCAATGCCGATGTTTGGATGACCCCTACAACCCGGGCGTGATAGGTGCACTTGTTTCTGGTGATGCTGCTCTTGCGGATGTTTGGTGTATAGTTTTGGCTTGATAGCACAGTAGTTTTGATAGATCCTAGACTGTGTTTCTGTACAAATTCGGAGTTAGGGACAGTGCTTGTTTGATGTCCGGCACATCCTTGTATTGTCGGCAGTAGGAAAGGCCGGTACAATTTTGTAATATTCCTTGAACTGTGTTATGAACACATTTTACTATTTGAGCCTTATTTTGATTTCATGTGGGAATTGCCTTCTCGTACAACTGCCATTCCATTCTGCGTATATCCGTTGCCTTTCCTATTTCTGGGGTGTGTATGCTGTTCAACATTCTAATTTGTAGAATGGTCTATATTTCATTTGTTGTTGATGTTCATGGAGTTATGTTTTATGCGTGGTTTTGTGCATGTGTTGTTCAGATGCTGGCAGCAGCGCAGGATCCGTTGTATGGGCGTTTCCCATATATGACAATTTCAAGAGTTGTTTTTCTGGCTCTCTGGGTTATACAACCCTCTTTGTTGACTTCAATTTTATATGTTCCTGCATGGGCTCCCATGTAATGCGTACCTTACATGATGTACGAGGCATTAGTCCGTCCCAAAATGCTGGCAATTATGTAGTGAATGTTTGCAATTGAGAGACTGTTATCACAAGCAATCCTCAGTATGTGCTGCAGCTAGTTTAAGATTGCCATTTGTTTTCCATTTTCCTTTTGGCTACACGCAGTTTGGCACACACAAGAGTTTCCAATTTCTGTAGGACTTCAACCTCCCCATTTTCCTAGGCTTCAGTAGGGAAGTTTATCATTTTTTCCCATTTGCAAATTTCTGGGAGCGGTATTCACTACTTAACTGAATGTTTGTTTTTCCTCTCCAATTTTTTGAGTCTTCAACCGATTTAGGGTGGCTTTTCCCTTCCCATTTTCTTGGGGCTCGAGGTAGTTTATGTTTTATTCTTTTCTCACCATTTTCTATGGGTGGAAGGTAGACTATAACTCATTTTCATCTCCATATTTTTTGGGGGTTCAAGGTAGTTTACTTGTTTTCCTAAACCCATTTTGGAGGGGAACTAAGGTAGTTTACATTTATTTTTCATCCCCATTTTTTTGGTTACCTCAAGGTACTTTCCTTTATTTTGTCATTCCCATCTTTTGGGGGGATGAATGTAGTTTACATTTTCTTCTATGCCTCATTTTTGGGGAGGGGAGGCCAATGGTAATGCAATTTTTTTTCATTCCCAATTTTTTTTGGCTAAAGGTCCTTTGTGTTATTTTCCTTTAGATTTTTATCTATGCCATTTCTTTCTTTCTGTCTTTAATCTTCATCTTTGCCTTTTTCTATTTACTTTTTTTCCTTATAATAAAAGAAGGGTATTAAAAATTGCCCCTCCCTGCAAATTCAAAGTAATAGTACGGGGGCTTAAAATACCCTAAATTCCCCTATTAGGTAATAATAGGGACCATTTAATTGGTCTGGAAAATCAAAATATCCCCCCTAAAAAAAACTCTAGCCGCACGTGATGTACAAACATCTACATGGAGTGACCCCCCCGTGATATTTGGTTTCTAACCCCTAAAATTCCTTGCAAACAAATGTGGTTTATGAGGTTGGAGGCAACTATATATTGAGGTTTAATTTTTGAGTATTCACAAGCAAAATTTGTATTTTTGGAATATACATTCTTGATATAAATATTGAAATATAACTTGCACATGGTCAAGTGTAGGTGCAATTTCTATGCATTTTTGAATGATTTGGACTCAAAAATTCAATTTTTATAATTATTGAAGGACTTGTGAGGAATTGCTATTTGGCATTTTTTTAAAGTGAAAAAATTCTTCCTTGAAGGCTATTAGCATAGAAAATAATATTCTAGACCCCAAAATTATTGTATTTTAAAACATTTTTTCAATTTTTTTCCTTTCAATTTATATTGTTCCAATATAATAATCTGCCATTGGGATTGTAGAAAAGGCATTTTCGAAATTTTGATGAATTTATTGATGTTTTGGGATGCTTTAATCTTTTCAATGCCATATTAGTAATGCAAAGTGCATGAATTTTTCAAAAAGCCTATTTTTCAAGTTCTAAATTTGGGTGTGTTAGTTTCCAATACTTGCATTTAAATTACAATACAAAATAAAAACTTAGTTCCACATTATGTAAGTTTTATTGAATTTTGAGGTTGAGATACTCCCACATGCACAATGGGAAAATAAATTACTTTCTACTTTGAGCTTATAGATCTCGCAAATGGTGAGGAATTTAAGTACAAGACTCAAATTCTTCTACATGCATGTGAGATTAAGATCTCATTTATGATTTCAACTACCATTGTTTATATTTTTTTCATTGTAAAATTTTGATTCAAAAATGATCATTTTCTATATGTTTTGGGGCTCAAAATACAAGGGAGTTTTAGGATCAAGGGATTAAAGGTTAAATCTGTAATGTATAAATGGATTAAATCATTCATTTATATGTTGTATTAGCTGAATAGGAACAATCTTGAAGGTGATATAAATGTTCTTGGAAAGTAGAAATTAAAACTATATCCATATAATAACAAGCATGATTGCTTCAACAAGGAGTTTGATTGTTTTATAGAGAATCAAATAAAACAAATATTGCATATCCCAAATACAATCAATATTTGCCATTTGGAATAGGCAATCTCAAAACTCTTATACAAAGCTTGAGCAAATACAATTGTGAAGGTTAAAAACTCTTATTCTTGATCTCATACAAGTTTGGTCCTTATGCACTCCTTTTCATTTAGGAGACTATATCTTGTATAGTAGCTCATAATTATTGTATTTTGATTTTTTTTCTTCCTAATCTTACAATTCCTAACATCTATTTTTTTTTTAAATCTTTAGAATCTCTGCTATAGAAAATTTCAAGTTTGAAGACTTTGAATATATTTGATAGGTAATTTTGACATTTTTGTCAACTATGATAATTATAATTTGAAAAATGCATTGGTAGATAGTGATGAGATTTTAAAGAGAAAGTATGATTAAGATGCTACAATCAATACGTTGGATTATTTTTCAATGAAGAAATCTTGAATAACTTTGTGTTTTTGTTTGCAAATGGTCAATTAGCCATTGTTTTCACTCCAGGATTAAAAAAAGTCTTTGGATATTGACTATTGTAGCTCAAGTTCCCTCCAAAATACTAATCTCACACTATTGAAGGAAATCACAAGCATCGCCATCATTACATTTAGAAGTCAAATGGCAATTGAATTATGCATTGGACTTAGAGGTTTTTTGTTAATTTTGGAAAGATGCGGCTCCTATGACCAAGGTAGTCACCAAACTACTTCAATTATTAGCTCAATATGTGCATCCTTTGTTTCAACAATTGACACTGAAGTCATCCATTAGACTTTATAGATTTGCAACGTCCTTATAGGGTCAAAGCTTCTAAACTTTCTAATCCCTCAATACTTTAACCTAACTTTAAATCTCACAATAGCATTCATTCAAAGGATAGAGTTGATTCAAAATTTTCTACTAATGACTAGCTTCAACAATTTTTGAACCAATAGAATAGTCCATTTTGGATTCCAAAGTCTAAACCTTCATTTTGCAATCCCAAAACACAAGTTTATATAACAATACAAAACAAGCAATTGTTCAACAAGAAGCTCTGTCCTTGTACCACTAGTTCATTTATTAACCCCTAAAGGACCGTTGTCCCTTCGGGAGACAAATGCGTTTTCGGGCAGGTACCTACGGGCTGAAATTTTCTCTTGATTTTTTGAAACTTTTTTTGGAGGTAGAAAAGCTGATTAGCTTTGTGGGAATATAATTTTTTTCACAATTGGTGCCCGGGAAAAAAAGTTATGACCAAATAAGCTCAAAATAGGGGACGGCGGGCAGCCCGGGGTGCCAAAAAAAAATGGAAAAAAATTTGAATTTTTTTTTAAAATATTTTTTTTCTCATAGATTATATTTTTGTCTATCTGGAAAGCTTTGATTCATTTCATTTGGATATGTTATGAGAAAGTTATGGACATTCTTGTTTTTTGGGCAATTAGAGCATCTTCTTGAAAAAAATAACTTGTAGGATGCATTTCTGAATGCAATTTTTCAAATTTTTCAAATTTTTTTTCCATGGTCTGATTTACTTGTTAGAACAATCTCACCATTGGGATTAGTGCATTTTAATTCCATCTAAAATATATTAATATTTTACATTTTCCTTCTATCTCATACCTACTTCTACTTAACAATTTTTTTAAGAATGATAATTAAGTTTTTTTGAATTTCTTTCTTTTCCCTAGACTCTCAACTCAATTCTCTACTGTAAAGATTTAAAGCTCAAGACGTTGTAGTGCAAAAAATTTAAGTTAAAAATGTTTAAAGTAAAAAAATCTAGCCCAGCACTATGCCGAAAAACTTGTATTTTTCACTTTAAACGCAGATATCTTGCAATCTGTGCAGTCAAAAATTCTGAAATTTTTTCCACACACTCTCATACTAGTAAGGTGTAAGATCCTACGGTTAGATGTGAAAAAAAAACAATTTTCAATTTTTTGTACTCTTTGCTATAGATATGGCAGTTTTGAGTGTTTTTTGGCAGAAAAAGGCCTTGGTCCTTTAGGGATTAAGTAAGGGGTAGTTGCAAGAAACACTTCACGTTTTTCTGTCAAAACTGCGTTTTTTGGCCATAGGGTTGGCGATACTATGCAACACTACGTTTTAGAAGCGCCCCCACAAATTTGAACCGTTGATTCAAGGCGCCTGCAGATCTAAATCGTTGATTTAGTACTATGTTGTACTATGCAGTACTACGGACTACTACAAAGTATTGCAGAAGCCACTGGGAGCAGAAATAGCAGAAAAGGGGTCTATGGAGATTTTCTTTTTTAGTAATTCAAAAAAAAATTAAATTTAAAAAAAAAAGCCATTTCGCTAGAGAAGACTACGCTCGCATTGTACCAAAAAATTCATGAAGGAAATTTTTCCCTCTTCGTAGCTTTTCCGCAAAGGAAGGTCACTTTGACCCCATCAGTGCAATCGACATGTTGCTATTTTCATAAAAACTCATTGTCAGCCCTTGTAATGTTAGTAGACCTCCAACATGTCCAATTTGTGGCTTCAATTTGCATTTTTTGGGTCAAAAATAGGACTAGAACCCCCCAAAATGGCCAAGGTAGACATCCAATCGGGGACAAGTTAAAAATAGTAAAAAAATTTGAAAAGATTTGAAAAAATTACTCAATGTTTGCAGCTCTAGCATCTACCTTCATTCCAAATTTCATGCCAAATGGACAAACAATGCCAAAATTATGAGCAAAAAGCCAATTTTTGAGAGCAAGGGGACAAGAAACAGGACAAGTGTTTCTTGCAATCACCCTAAGATACTACTCAAACTTCATTGCATGTAGTTTGTATCAATGCAAAGCCATTGCCCCTTTGAGATTTGTCCAAAGCCAATAAAAGTGTAACCAAATAAAAATCCAACCAACTTCACCAACCAAGCATGCATTGAATTAAAATTTTATAGTGATTCATCTGAAAAAATTGACCTAACCCATACACAATAACATGGATGTATGATTTCCAATAAGGGGAGTCACACTTAGATTAGGGAATTTAAAGATAAATTTCAACCTAGAGTTTGCGATGGAGGTGACATCTAATGAATTTGTTGAAAGATTTTGTACTTGCCCTGTGGATAGAATAACATTTCAATGATTTCAATGAAGGATTGAGTATTCTATTAGGATCCCCTCTACACAAAATAATGAATTAGGTTGCCTTATCTACAGAAGTTACCTCATATCATGACTCATTTGCTTGTCCACATGGAGACACACATGATTTTCTAAACTTGGGCCAAGAATTAGTGCATTAATCCATGCAATACATATAATTCTTGCATTACTGCATACTTTTCTAATAACAATATATATTTATATAGTGTAGAATGTTGAGAAATTAGTGAGGGGAAACCTAATTTCACTATTTTGTGTAGTGTTTTTTTAGACAAGATTCCACAGATTTTGTCAAATATTTCTTATTAGAGTAGACCATTTAACCCAATTAAGAACGGTTTAACTATGAGGCTCTATTCTAGGTCTCCAAAAGTTATTGAATCCACTGTTGATTGTTTCGAATTGGAACCAATCTCAATCAAATTGGAAGATCTTCTATTTGAGCAATTTATTGCAGCGTAGTCAAAAGTACATAGATTGAAGAATTGCAAAAGCTAATTGACTACCATGGTAGAACAACCCACAATTGACTACTTAAGCGATTCCGCACATGTTCTGGAGCAGTATAAGGCAATGTAAATTTTTGCCATGTAGAAAGATAAAGATCACAAGGATTGCCAATTTTTGATAATTTTATGCCTTGCATTTAAATTACTATGAGTTTTGGAAGCCAAGAGTTGGCTTGAACCCATATCCATTGTATAGACTCTTCCAATTCCGATCATTCAAGAAGTACTTTCCCACTCACTATTTCCTACTTTCTTGTTGGGACATGTATCATGACCTTAGTAGTTCCAATCTTGAAAAAAGGAAAAAAAACGCATTCCAAATATTGGTTGGAAATTTGTTTCAGCCTTGGTTGGAAATAGCTGCACCTTACACATTGGGTATAGCTCTGTAGTCATAGAATCTATAGGGGATGTGTGCATAGTAGCAAAAATTTGCTAATTTCTCTAATTTTCCTTGGTCTATAGTACTTAAGATATTAATATGTCAATATTACCAGTTAGTAAAGGTTTTCTATAGAACTTAGTCAATAGATGGATGTAATGAGGAACTGGATGAAATCTATTGATGGCGGTTAAGTAGTTATCCGCTGGTTGGGGTGAAATTCAATTGTCAGGCGAAATTAGAATTCAGTCTGGAGGAAGTCCAGAGCTCCTGCGGTGGTGAAGCCGGCAGTGTGAGGAGTGGAATTTCTATAGTTTTTGCGTGTTAGTGTCTGTGATTGTGAAGTGCTAGATCGATAGTTGTTATACAGTGGTGAATAAGTGAGGATCAATTGTAAAATTCAAAGTGAAATATAATGCGGAGTTTATAATATGAGTGGTTGTTGTCAATTGTGATTTTTGGATGTGTTATGCTATGGTGATGTGAATGTTTGAGTGTGCTGAATTGTGTGTATCAATTGTGTGAATGTGTGATTGTGTGGAGTCTGTGGATTTAATGGGTGAGAAATTTCTATTGTTGTGATTGAATGTAAATGCAAGTTTGAATTGGGATTTAATTGTTTTATCAATTGTGTATGGACTGATTCCAATGGGATGTGTCAATGGTATATGAGTATGATATTATTGAGTGTTTTATGATTGAAACCGAGAGATTAATCTATAGAGACGGTGTAATTAGAGTGAGTCTATAAACTGAATCAATAGAATTGTGAGAATAAGGGATATTACAATGGATAGCAAACAGTTGAAATTAAAGGGAAAGAAGTGCAAATATTGTTGTCAATCAAATAATATAAAGATGAAATGCCAAATTATGGAGGAAGTTACATTGGTGGGAAGTAAGAATGGAAAGAAGAACACAATGGCAACAAAGCCGGAAGAAGCTGAGAGTCAAATCAATAGTACCTGAGCAAATTGTTGGAGAAATCAATAGAAGCTGGTACCAGAGCGGTTGGTGAGAAGTGATGGAGCAATGGAGAATAAAGATAAAGCTATAGGATTACAAAGGAATTGATAAGTTTCCAATCCTGGATTTAACTATAATAAAATAGTCTATTTATTGAATTTATGAAGTTAGGAACATTCCATGGATTTCCTTCCATTGTGCACAACTTGGGGTTATTTAGTTTCCCTTAGGAATTACCTATAGTGCAACCATACCTCCCTGCGAACGAACTCAAAACTATAGGAATTTTATTATAATTAACTCTATAGTAAAAATCCATCTACATAATGGCGCCGCTGCCGGGGAGGCAATGGATTAAGCGTCAATAGGTAATTCAATTAGTTGAATCAATAGAGGAGGGAAAAACATGAGTTAATGGCTAATAGATGAGTTATAGGTGGCCATTTAGTCCTAAAAATTCTGTTAAAGAGCAAAGGGAAAAGGCTGCTCGAGAGGAGCGAGCGAGAGTAAGAGCGTTAAGAAATTTAAATAAACAAGAACCTAGTGGAAAGGCAGAGAGTTCTATTGTCTCGCAGTCTGTGGCTGAGGAGAGTGAATTATCTATAGATCCATCAGTTACGGAAGGGGATAGTGCTCAGGAACCGTCTATAGTTACATCAGAGAATTTAGATCAATTGGACTCTTCTCCCGAAGAAGGAGAAGAGAGCCAGTTTGAACCAATTTCTGACAGGCAGTCAGAGTCATTAGGATCTATAGTTGAATTTCATTCACAACAGAGAGCACCCTTTGCTGAATCAAATCAAGGATTTGGATTGCCTCATACATTGTGTGAGGGTATTTGTTTGTCAAATTTACCAACTCCAGAAGGAACTTTGAGTGGAGAAATTATAAGTGAGGAAAATGCACAATTGGATGATTTAATATCCAGTGGTGGTGAAAACGGTGAAGAAAGTGAAGCGGAGAGTTATCATAGTAGGGAAGGCAATACTGCTATAGAAAGTGGCAGTGTTGCTACTCGAGCTATTATTTGGGGGTGTATAAATCAATTGTATCAAGATCATGTGGATAATGAAATTCGAAATTCTTGGGAGGGAGGAAGTAGGATCTCCATTACATCTATCGGTTCTCAAGAGGATGTAGAACGTGAATTGGAAAATTTTAATAGAGAAGGATATAGTTCTTCAACTAGCTCAATTGGTGATACCTTACCTGAGCCAATAAATACCTTAAGACAAACTATTGAAAACATGGGTGATCCTTTATTGCCAGTTAATATGAGAGCAGGTCAACCTGAAGACCGCCCTATTTCTTTGGTTCCATTACCTAAATTCTATAGTCACGTGGGTAATGACCCTGATAAGCATGTAAGTGAGTTTTTGACTGCTTGCAATGCTAATAACGCTAGGACCGATAGTCATTGGTACGCAATCTTTCCAACTACGTTGGATGATCATGCTAAACAATGGTTCCATAGACAACCATTGGGTCATTTTCCCAATTGGTTATCATTACGTGATGCATTTATTGCTCATTTTAGACCTATAGGGTATGATGAGCGTTTAAGTGAATCATTGCATGAATTGCAAATGAACACCAATGAGACTATCGATAGTTATTATGGGAGGATGGAGGATATTGTCCTTCGTTTACCTGCGGGTCATGGATTTAACGATGCCATGAAATTGGGAATATTTGTTAGAGGATTAGTACCTTTTAAATTAAAAGGATATGTTAAGGAAGTTTCCCCAGCCACATTGCTGGAGGCATACAATAGAGCCAAATTATATGAAAATATTTGGAGCAACCCTGAGCTATATGCTAAGGTGCCCCAAACACCGGCAACATATGTAAACCCATATGCTAGTCCGGTACTCCCACCTCAAACGGTGCAATATGTACCATCGTCTATGCAAGCTACATATGCTGCGGGCCCACCGGCTATTCCAGTAAATCCGGTGGTTATGCAACCAAGAGAAGCTATTCTTAATCCTACAAATATGATCCATGAATTGACCAATTTAATGAATGATTTAAAAGTGAATATAGCAAGTGCGGGAAATCAAAAGGAACAACCGGTATTAGAGAAAACAAACATATGGTGCACTAATTGCAAGGGTCAAGGCCATTTTAAATTGGATTGTCCCTCCCCACAAGGGATTTCTCCTAAATGTCGCTATTGTGGTGGCTCCCATGATATTGATGTGTGCAATCGTATGGTAGAGGATGGACACCAACGAAATCAAAGAAATAAACAAGTATATCAAGTAGATGAGGAGTCAAATCCCAATAGTAATAATTGGAGAGGAAATAATAATAATAATAATAACAATTGGAATAATTCTAATGGGGGTGGTTGGAATAGACGACCTAGATATCCTAGGTATAATAATAATAATAATAATCCTAATTTTAATAACTTTGTTACACCAGAGAATGTCTCACCTAATTTTAATAGCAATAATTTTAACAATGGTGGTTATAATAATAACCCCAATAGATTTATACCACAAAATCCAACCTCTCAAAATAGAGGTTGGAATCAAATGCCCTATGGAAACCCCAATCAGGGTAATCCTACTTATGGTGGTAGGAATGCAAGCTGGGACAATGTAGTATGTTACCATTGTAATCAAAGGGGTCATATTAGAACCAATTGTCCTAATGCAAAGGCAGATTTTCCATATGTAGCTCAGTGTGGCAATTGTAAGCAACAAGGCCACACTGCAGAGGAATGCAATGGTCCTAGAAGGGAAGGTCCTAGAGATAACCAGGGCAGTGGTCCGAGGGACAATAGTGCTAAATTAGTTTTATTACCTGATGATTATCCTATGAATAATGCATCTACAAATTCCAACCAAAATAGAACTGTCAAATGGGTTGACATAACTATAGAACCAGAGGAGGAAAATTCCAATAGTTATTATAATATGAAAAATGTCCATGATGTTCGTACTCGTGGGATGCGGGCCAAGCAAACCATGCCTGACTCACATCTCACTGATACAGACAATAGTGCTTCTCCAGATCAGAGTGAAAAACTAATCCCAATAGAAACTGGGAGTAAGAAAACTGTAACTATAGAGTCAGTTCCAACTATAATTAATAATAAGGGGGATTTACCTCCTGTATTACAGGCTATAGATAACAGCCAAAAATCTATTGTATGGGTTCCAAAATCAGCAACTATAGCTGAGGACAGGGTACCTAATCCGTCCACTGGTATGCCCAAGGAATTGTGGCCAATAGTTACCCCAATGGAGGGAACAATAAATTCTAAAAATGCCACAATAGAAGCCAGTCCTAGTAGGATAAACTTGGGATATCATCCAAAGTCTTCAACGTCATTAAATACACCTATAGAACCTATGAGGCAATTTCCTATTAGAAGTGGGTTCCCACAACAATTGGATATTGGGAATAATAATTGGAAATCTCAAATAGTCCCAGAGGTTCCTATTGGTCATCCTACGGGATTTCTAGGAGTACCTATTAAGGGTCGTAAGACAAGAAAATTAAAACCAATAGGAATTATGCAGGGAACAGACCAATATGATCTATTGGCAGATTTGGGTAAATTAAAAGCAGATATTTCCATAACACAATTGTTGGGAGTGGCACCCCATTGTCGTTCTCTTCTTCAATCAACTTTGATTAGGAAGAGAATGAAATCAATGGTTAATGAAGTGTCTATGAGCCCTGATCCAGGTGCTCCAGCAATAGATGTGCAAATTGATGGGATTGTTATACAAGGAGTACAAGTAGATGGCGGGTCTAGTGTGAATTTAATGAATGTGGATACTATGTCAAGTTTGCAATTGACTGGTCTACAAGAGACTAAATTAATATTGCGCATGGCTGATCAGAGTAGGGTAAAGCCATTGGGAATATTATATAAAATTTCTACATGCATAGCAGGCATTGTTTATCCTATAGATTTCTTAGTTTTTCAACCTAGTACCCCTCATGTGTCTTACCCAATATTGTTGGGATGGCCTTGGTTATACCAAGCCCATGCCAAGGATGACTGGGGTAAAGGCATTTTAACTATAGGGCAGGGTCTTAATAAAGTCAAATTAAGTATGTATCCTTCGCGGTACCAGGGAGAAACCCAATGGTATTCCCCTGATGTTACCAGTGATTTGGGCTATAGTTCAGATGTGGAAGAATTAGTGGCCAATAGAGTGCATTTTAAAACTGAGGAAGACAAACCAATAGAGTCTAAAAAGATGATTTTTAAAAATGTGGGTCCTGGTGAATATGTTATTCCATGTTCTATAGATGATGATTCTGATAAAACTATAGGAGCCTGGTTGACTGATAAGACAGTCTATGGAGTCAACCAGTCTGAAGAAGAACCTCACTATAGTACAGATGAATATTTATCAGACCAGCCAGAGTTTATAGATTCAATACCTATAGCTAAACATGTCCCACAGGATCGATGTTGTGATCTATTGTTAAGTGAGGGGGAAGAACTAAAAAGAATATTAATTAGTAAGGAATTATCAAGGCAAGAGCGAAGATATTGGGAGAGATTTTTTAAGAAAAATATTTCTGCTTTTGCATGGTCTTATAAAGACCTTAAAGGAGTCCCACCTGACATATGTGAGCATCACATTAATTTAAAAGAGGATGCTAAGCCAGTCCGGCAAAAACAAAGACGATTGAACCCAAAATATTCCTTGTTAGTCAAGGACGAAATTGAAAAAATGATAGAAATGGGATTAATTTACCCAGTTCCCTATAGTGAGTGGGTAAGTCCTATTGTTATCGTTCCTAAAAAGAACGGTAAAATTAGGATATGTCAGGATTTTAGAAAATTGAATGAGGCAACTAAGAAGGACTATTTTCCATTGCCCTTCACGGATTCTATTTTAGATGCCGTGGCAGGCCATGAAATCTATTCTTTCTTAGATGGTTTTTCCGGTTATAATCAAATTCGATTAGCCGTAGAAGATCAATTGAAAACCACTTTTACCACGGACTGGGGGACATATGCCGCAGTGGTAATGTTATTTGGGCTTTGTAATGCCCCTGCCACTTTTCAACGATTGATGATGGTAGCCTTTTTTCCATTCTTGAGAAAATTCATGGAAATTTTCCTTGATGACTTTTGTGTCTATGGAAAAAAAGAAGATCATGCAGATCAATTGAGTCAGTGTTTTGAACAATGCCATAAGTTTGGCATTTCTCTCAATGCTAGTAAGTGTCAATTTTTAGTACCTTTTGGTAAACTATTGGGTCATATAGTGAGTCAAAAAGGAATTGAATTGGATCCAGATAAAATACAATTGATCACAGATTTCCCTAGGCCCAAGACTGTGAAGGGGGTCAGGGGATTCCTTGGTCTGACAGGATACTATAGAAGGGCTATTGGCTCATTTGCATCTATAGCATCTCCTTTGACCAAACTATTGAAAAAATTGGAGATAGGTGTTCGACCCACCTGGGATAGAGAATGTGAGGAGGCTTTTGTACTATTGAAAGAAAAATTATGTACTGCTCTGGTGTTAGTTCCACCGGATTGGTCTAAACCATTTCATGTTTATGTCGATGCTTCTAATGTAGCTTTAGGATGTGTATTAAGTCAGAAAGACAATAAAAATTTAGACCATCCTATTTATTTTGCAAGTCGACAATTGATAGCCGCTGAAAAAAATTACACAACAACAGAGCGTGAGGCATTGGGCATGATTTTTGCCGTACAAAAATTTTGACACTATTTGTTGGGTTATCCTTTTATTTTCTATGTGGATCATGATGCTCTCCGGTATTTAGTGAATAAACTGGATTTAAGTGGCCGATTAGCCCGGTGGGTTCTATTGTTGCAAGAATTTGATTTTACAATAGTTGTAAGGCCAGGAAAAAGCCATGGGAATGCAGATAATATTTCCCGGTTAGAACCTTTAGCAATAGAGGCTTTACAACCTTTAGATGATCAATTGCTTGATGCTCATATTTTTGAGGTGGATATTATCCAACCTGAATATGCTGAAATTTTAAATTATTTAAGATCTAATATTATACCAGATGGGCTAAGTCCCTCACAATTGAAAGCTTTTGTTTATAAATGTGGACCCTATACTTTATTAGGGGATGTATTGTATAAAAAAGGGAAAGATGGGTTATTAAGGCGATGTCTTTATACTACTGAAATACCACTTGTATTAGAGGGTTGTCATGTCGATGCTTGCGGTGGCCACTTTGCGGGCGATGTCACCGCAAGGAAGGCCTTGACATCTGGATATTGGTGGCCAAAAATGTTTCATGATGCCCACCAATATACCCGTAAATGCGACCCATGTCAACGAGTGGGCCGACCTACGCCAACGATGGCTATGCCATTGGTGCCTATTTTAGCCTTAGCCCCCTTTGAAAAATGGGGAATAGACTTCGTAGGACCAATAGCCCCACCCACAAAAAGGGGTCGTAAACGCTACATTTTAGTAGCCACTGACTATGCCACTAAATGGGCAGAGGCAATGGCTACCAAGAATGATGACGCGCCTACGGTTGCTAGGTTTTTATACGAGAATATAATCTCTCGTTTTGGTTGTCCAATAGAATTAATTAGTGATCGTGGTACCCATTTCTTAAATGAAACAATAGAACATTTAACCAAAACATTTCTTATAAAGCATAGGAAAACATCTCCCTATCACCCTAGGGCAAATGGACAGACGGAGAAAACCAATGGTATATTGTGTAAGATTTTAACTAAGACTATTACTCAATCAGCCACAGACTGGGATGACAAGTTGTGGGGGGCGTTGTGGGCCTATAGAGTTGCATATAAAGTAACCACGCAATTTACCCCTTTTCAGTTAGTCTATGGTCAGGAGGCTATATTACCTATAGAATATGAACTTCCTTCTTTGAGAATAGCTATAGAACATAGATTGGATGAAGACAATAGTTTAAAGCTCCGGTTAGCTCATTTAGAAGCCTTGGATGAAAGAAGGAGGGATGCTTATTTACATACCTATGCCATGCAAAAACGTCGTAAATCATTTTATGATAGTAAATTGGGTGCTAAAACCTTTAAAGTTGGTGATTTAGTTCTATTGTATGATAGTAGGTTTTTTAAATTCCCTGGGAAGTTACAAATGCATTGGTTGGGACCCTATGAGGTGATAGATATTAATCCCAATGGGTCTGCACAATTGAAGGATTTTGAGGGAAAATTCCTTCCTACCCGAATCAATGGATATCGACTCAAACTTTATTATACTTAAGCCGGGGTCGGCTTATCCTAGAAAAGGGAGAAGGAATGCTTAATATTTTTAAATATATTAGGTCGGTTAGTTCTTTCAAATTTTTCAAATTTTTGAAGTTTAATGGTTGATGGAGTTAATTTGGCATTATTAAGTCATTTTGGTGGTTGGAAGAAGATTAATTGGACATAAGTATAAAATAACTATAGTCATAATCTCTATAGTGTAAAGAATAGAGTAATTAAGAGTGGCGAGAAAAGAAAGTATGGGATGGCTTAATAAGAGAGAAAATAAAGAGAGTGACAGGAAATTAAAGAGAAAAAGAAAAGAAAAGAAAAGAAAAACCACAATCATTAATAATAAAAATAACATGATAAAATTAATAATTTAACAAAATTAATTTATAAAATTTTAAAAAAGTAATAATAATAATAAAAAGAAGAAGAAAAATAAAAATAAAAAGCCAAATCGATAGTTCAGTAAGTGATTGAGATAGCTATAGTGACGGACACTATAGACTGAAACTATAGTTTGATACTGACGAGTACTATAGATAATAAACGGCGAGAGAAAAAATTAATTAATTAATTAAAAAAAATTTAAAAAAAATTTAAAAAAAAAAAAAAAAAAAAATTATATTGTAATTAGTTTAATATAAAAAAAGAAGAAAAAAAGACAAAGAAGAATAATAAAATGAGAATAATAAGAGTGAAAAAAAATTTAAAAAAATTAAAAAAAAATTTGGAAACATGATAAAAATGATAAAGAGAAAACATAAAATATTAATAAAATATTAATAATAGAAATAGAAATAAATTTATAATGAAAAAAAATGAGATGAATAAAAGAAATTAAAAAGATGAATAACATATGGAAAAAGAAAAATTTATAGAAAAACATGATAAAAAGAAAAAAAAAATGATAATAAAAATACGAAATTATTGAGGGAATAATCTATGGATAAGGTATAATGTTAATAGGGGAATGTTAATTTAAGAGCTATTTATGAGAGATACCCATTGTACAAGAATTAAATGCAAGTAGTCATGTTTGGAAATCTATTGAGGTGAGGATGGATGAACATCATGAGAAACCTTGAGAGGAATTGCACATCAATAGAATCATGACTGAAAGCCGCCAAGGGGGGACAATAGTTGAAGTGTTAGTTGGGTTCCAACAACTCGAGGGGAAGGAGTGTAACAGTCTTCATCTTGGGAAGAGGGCTGAAACTATAGTACGAGGAACAATTGGAGAAACCATAGTGCAAGAGAGCATCTGTGAGGGCGAGTGTTGCAGGATCAATAGTTGTTCAGGGTTTGAGCAAATCGAGTGATAGGCAGAGTGCAATTGCGAGCGGAATTGTGAGGGTGCGAGATTTGAGTACGCAATTGCAAGAAGCTGAAACTATAGTTCGAGAGTTTTAGGGTTGCAATGGAGCCAGTCAAGCAGGCGATGGAAGAGGCAGGAGAGGTAGCACAATTGCAGAAGGTCGCACCGGAGGTGATTATGGACAATGCGGAGGAGGATCAATTGCAGATAGCACCTGAGGTGACGATAGAAGCTGTGGCGCTGGAGGTGAATGCGGCAGAGGAGGAAGATGACGATTGTTTGCTGGTTGGAGAGCGAGAGGGCACAATCAAATGGACCCAAGTGAAGAAAATTAAATTGGAAGCAGGGGCGACGCCAGCTACAATTTCTCTAGCAGCTATAGTGAGTCCGGGGAATCAATCACTTACAACAACGGGAGAAAGCGCGCGGAGTTCTATGGTTTTGCTGGGAGTGCGGGTGAAGGAAGAGGCAGATTTGGAGCCAGCACCACGACGGAAGCTGTCCAAAACAGAGCTCGTAGCGAAGAAATTGAAGATGCAGGAGGAGATGGCACGATTGGATCAAGAAATGGAGAAACAGAGTGAGGAGGAGCTTCAAATTGCACAACTGAAGGGTCAATTGAGCGAGGCAAAAGAGGCTGCAGCCAAACGGGAGCAAGGGTTCAAGCAGCAATTGGAGGAGTTGACCACAAGTCAGAAGGAGGCGAAGGAAAAGGGAAAACAATTGTTCACGAAGCTGACGAATGCCAACGCAGATTTGGAGCGCCAGCAACGTGAAGCTAAGAATTCTTGGAAGGAGATGTGTGCTATAGTGGAGCAACTGAGGAAGGATAAGCAATTGGAGCATGAGCAGAATGCTCAGTTGCGGCAAGAGAAGCTTCAATTGCAAGAGCAGGTAACGCGGTTGCAAGGACAGGTTCGGAGCGATAGTGACGCGGAGCGAGAGGCTATGGATGTTATGGGTTCTACTTCGAGGACGAAGGGGACGTTGCGAATGGAAGATCTATTGAGCCTGATGGAGAATTTGCCACCAGTGCAGCGAGTGGAGCAGGCCTATCGGTGGGATTGTGAAGTTTTTTGTGTGGTTTTGGGCGTGCAGAGGGGCGATTGTTTGACTGCTTTACACTTTGAGCAGTTGTGGGCTGAGAGCCAGATCTATAGAATGGAGAATCTCTTTGCAGAGATGTTGGTGCGGCGGGAGTTTATGGTGGAGGATCCATTTCAAGTGTATCTATTGATGGGGGATGTGGCTGCGAGGACTTTTCTCTATTGTAACGAGGTGGAGCGCCAGCAAGGTGCTCGGAGGGCGCAGGAGCAATCGATGGGCTCAGAGAGTCGAATTCCAGTTTGTAGCAGTTGGAATGTTCCAATTCTGGAGGGGTTCGATAGTTACAACCAATCGTGGAACTCTGAGGCTATTATAGACTGGCGGGGCCGAGTGAAGCAATTGCTGCAGATTTACAAGGATGAAGATTGGGCTATTGAGATGATTCGATTGTGTAAAGAGCGGATAG
This sequence comes from Pseudisothecium myosuroides, assembly GCA_951799445.1. Taxonomy (NCBI): domain Eukaryota; kingdom Viridiplantae; phylum Streptophyta; class Bryopsida; order Hypnales; family Lembophyllaceae; genus Pseudisothecium; species Pseudisothecium myosuroides. Next base: position 3,269,339 of record OX637288.1, on the reverse strand, counting down.
TGCGGGCGAACCAACTGGATGTTCATCCATCGGTATATTTTTATACCTATAGATACCACGAGGGACACTTGAAGCAGTTGACGTCCGCAATGGGGCCCGCAGCACTATTGCCGTTTGATTTGGAGAGCGATAGTATCGGGAAGAATGCGTATCAATTGGTGGTGCGGCCACCCAATCTTTATGGGATCGGGCCAGGTTTAGACGATTGGAGTCCATTGTTCGAGACCACGGTGGAAGACAATAGGTTTCTCGGGCGATATGAGAATCTTTTTATCAAGCGGGCTCATCAGCCGGATTCTCTATCGTGGGAAGCACTATTGTGGATCGGTAAAGACTTTGGCAGCAATACAGAGCTGCTAATGCACCCAATAGAGGTCCTGATTCATCAGGAGCATGGCGTGCGACAGCCGGGGTTACCATTGATGGTATCTCAAGACTCACGATTGTGTGACGTTCCGAGGCGGTATCTATGGAGGGTAACCGATAGGCTGGATACGCCGTGGTACAATTGGTGCCTTATCGATGGAACATGGGACTCGGTGGACAATTGCGTGGAGAGTTTCCAGAGGTTTTTCTTAGTGCATCGGCATCATCTAGATCCTGTTTGTTTCAAGCAGGCTGTGTTTTGCCATGCCTTATCTCAATGGTGCCGCGAGTTTGATATGATCATAGATCCACGGATTGGAGGCAGGCAGGGGCAGGATGGCTATATTTATACGAAGATCAAGTATACTCCAGCAAGACGGTTACGATTGTTTGAGTTGATGTGCACGACACACTTTCTGCAGGGGGCTCACAATGTGATCCTGGACGAGTACAAAGGGAGCAGGTATGCAGCTATGGATACTTTTCACCGTCTCCAGAAGAGTCATGACCTTGACCGGCGGCGGATTGGGTACCAACAATTGCACAAGGGTATGGACGTGCACAATCAGAAGATTTTGAAGTTGGGGAAAGGTGAACTATTGCGCATGCCGTTGGAGTGGCACAACAACAATACATTGTGCCAGGTGGATCGAGCAATTGGAGAAGCGTCATCCTCAAAGGCAAAGCCAGCTCCGAAACTATTGAAGGACAAGTGATTCTGCGCGCAGCTCAAGATCAATTGGTGTTTTGATGCTATGGGTTTTCAATGTTTAGTTGGGATCTGTGGATACTTTTTGCTGTGCAGATGCTATCGGTTAATTTTGTAGTTGCGGGGACGCAACTATCTGGGAAGAGGGCTATGTAGTCATAGAATCTATAGGGGATGTGTGCATAGTAGCAAAAATTTGCTAATTTCTCTAATTTTCCTTGGTCTATAGTACTTAAGATATTAATATGTCAATATTACCAGTTAGTAAAGGTTTTCTATAGAACTTAGTCAATAGATGGATGTAATGAGGAACTGGATGAAATCTATTGATGGCGGTTAAGTAGTTATCCGCTGGTTGGGGTGAAATTCAATTGTCAGGCGAAATTAGAATTCAGTCTGGAGGAAGTCCAGAGCTCCTGCGGTGGTGAAGCCGGCAGTGTGAGGAGTGGAATTTCTATAGTTTTTGCGTGTTAGTGTCTGTGATTGTGAAGTGCTAGATCGATAGTTGTTATACAGTGGTGAATAAGTGAGGATCAATTGTAAAATTCAAAGTGAAATATAATGCGGAGTTTATAATATGAGTGGTTGTTGTCAATTGTGATTTTTGGATGTGTTATGCTATGGTGATGTGAATGTTTGAGTGTGCTGAATTGTGTGTATCAATTGTGTGAATGTGTGATTGTGTGGAGTCTGTGGATTTAATGGGTGAGAAATTTCTATTGTTGTGATTGAATGTAAATGCAAGTTTGAATTGGGATTTAATTGTTTTATCAATTGTGTATGGACTGATTCCAATGGGATGTGTCAATGGTATATGAGTATGATATTATTGAGTGTTTTATGATTGAAACCGAGAGATTAATCTATAGAGACGGTGTAATTAGAGTGAGTCTATAAACTGAATCAATAGAATTGTGAGAATAAGGGATATTACAATGGATAGCAAACAGTTGAAATTAAAGGGAAAGAAGTGCAAATATTGTTGTCAATCAAATAATATAAAGATGAAATGCCAAATTATGGAGGAAGTTACATTGGTGGGAAGTAAGAATGGAAAGAAGAACACAATGGCAACAAAGCCGGAAGAAGCTGAGAGTCAAATCAATAGTACCTGAGCAAATTGTTGGAGAAATCAATAGAAGCTGGTACCAGAGCGGTTGGTGAGAAGTGATGGAGCAATGGAGAATAAAGATAAAGCTATAGGATTACAAAGGAATTGATAAGTTTCCAATCCTGGATTTAACTATAATAAAATAGTCTATCTATTGAATTTATGAAGTTAGGAACATTCCATGGATTTCCTTCCATTGTGCACAACTTGGGGTTATTTAGTTTCCCTTAGGAATTACCTATAGTGCAACCATACCTCCCTGCGAACGAACTCAAAACTATAGGAATTTTATTATAATTAACTCTATAGTAAAAATCCATCTACAAGCTCCCTGGTTAGGAATGGATGGTTCTCCTATATAGAATTTTTGTGTTAAGTGCATGCTCAAGGTCCAACCAGTTGGATCCTACATCCCCACTCCAACCAAACCTTAACCGCATTTTTTTAGTGGCTTTTTGGTTTTCTTTGTGGGCCAGTTTTTTGTGGCTCTTCATTGTCCAGCCGTCGTGGCTTGGTTGTTGTTTTTTGATTTCTTTTAATGCAGAGGCTCTCCCATTTGTTAAAACAAACAAACAAACAAAAACCTTATCCGCATTCTGAAGTGTAAATGCTGTTGTAGATAGGAATTGGAAACTCGAATTACAAACCACAATACTATATATGCGAGAGTCAATGCCAAAGGACAAAGCCAATAAATACAGTTAAAAAATAGTGTATATAGGCGTCTTCATCCTGCACTTTCGGTAACTTTCGCTGCTTGGACCCCAAAGACTTTACGCCGCTGTGAACCCACGAACCTCCTCAGTGCCGCCCAGCGAACCATCCTCACCCACTGCCACGTTTAAGAATCTTCTCTATGACACCCCCCCACCACGCGTCATCACCGAAAGGCGCCAGCTCCTAGTCCTTCAAAAGCTATTAAAAAAATTAAAAAAACGAAAAAAAGTAGAAACCACAGATGAGGACTTCGCAAACTGGGTCCGCCTGAATCAATCTCTGCCAATCCCTGCAAGCCCACAGCCACTAATCCTGGACCACCAGAAACAGATATTTCAACTTCCAAATGACAAATGAGACTCACTGTTCCCTTCTTCCCTTCCGTACCAGAAAATCTCGCCCTTTCCGTTGACACGTCACCTCCAATACTCCAAAAAACTCCAAAAAACAATAAATAAAATCTTTGCAAAGACGTCACCTTCGAGTTCGTTCCAGTGGCGAACAGTCAAGTTTGGGTCCACCGGCCTGTCTTTTCCTTGCCAGCGAGATCACCCCCCAATATAATACAACACAATAATAGTACAGTGCCATACTAATAAAAGAACCTCTACTACTATAATACGAAATAATCAAACTATGTACTATAAATAAACTGTAAATAATATTCTAAGGAGAAAAGACTGCTGAGAAAGTAAAACGTGAGAAGATTTCACATCTCGTAGCCGCTTCAGTTGTTGCTTGGAGTTCAGGAATTCGGTTTTTCCTTGAGTCCTGACACAACGAGAGAGATACAACAGAACAGGCACCGAGATTCATCAAAGCCTGTTGCACGATCTGGCTTTGGGGTTCGGAAAGAAAGAAGAGTCTTGGGAAGGGACAATTGCAGGCGTAGGTTCACCATATTTTGCTGTAGAAATATCCGCGTTTGAGAATTGCAGGGGTGGGTCGGTTGTAAAACTGGTGTCTTGAGTGGTGATGGTGTCGTTTGCTGTTTGAATTTGGATTGCGTGTTGACGCGGAGGGGTGTTGGTAAGTTCCAGTTGCAGTTTTTTTTCTTTCAGATTTTGGCTTTTTGTTGTTGGTTATGGTGAGTCTGAGATATGTGAGGATTCTTGGTGTGTGAGGGTGACTGGGCTTCTTTTGTAGTCTTGAGAGATAAGCGTAAGAGAAGTGGGTGCTTTTGGGTTGTGAAAGTTGCACAGATCTGACAGTTACAGAAGCTGTGTAGCATCACTTGCTGTTGTTTTTGTTTTTGTGAGGAAGAGACGATGGGTTCAATCCAGATAGAGGCTTTCTCTCTTTACTCATCAAGTCTCTTTGCTCAAAAATCTGATCAAGAAACACCGCTTGTTTTGTAGGTATGTTTAAGTGGAGTTCCTGTTGTTTGAGTTTTCGGTTGCTCTGCCATTGAAGAAGAAACGGCCTTCGTTTGATAGCGTTAACAAAAGGTTAGCGAGTAAATCCAACTTCTCGTGTTAATAGCCGTTCTTAGGTTACAAATATCTCAACGGTAGTTACTTGAATTAACTTCTAAGAAGAACACATAAAACGTTTTTTGTAGGGGTTTCTTTCGTGGTGCCGGAGAAAACCTTAACTTGCGAACTTTACTTTCAATGAAGTGGGATGCATGTTGTGCATTTCCTGAGGTACCGAGGCTTCTACTAACGTTACGTGGTTTGTAGAAACTTATAAAATAGTGTGTATTAAATGAAGCTTGTAAGTGTGTGTACTGATGAAAAAAATGGGGTTTCAGTGGTGGTGCAGCGTTATGGGATGCATACTGTCCACCGAAGCTTTAGAGGAAGCAAGGCCATCGCCGACTCCCGTCAGTGTGGGCGGGGAAGTCTATGTGTATGTTCCAGGCTTGCGGAGTCCGAAGTATGTGGGCTTGAAAGAGCTTTTGCAAGGGTCTGTTTCTACGGACTTGGCTTCACGGTTGCAGCTGCTGAGGTCTCAAGTGCTTATTGCTTCGGACAAGAACTCCCAGGCTGCGAAATCAAGAAGGAGAAGACTTCACCAGCAAGGTTCGTCTCCAATCTGTGGAACTGCTTTTTGATTTTGATTTTGATTTGAAGGTTTAAGGTTCTTTTTTCTGAAGAGTATGATCGTTTGTCGATGGCACATTGTCAAGCTGAGTATGTGAGATGATGGTTGTCTCCCATGATCAAATTCTTGGGTAGTTTCTTTAGGGATTTCTGCCAATTACTGTAGTGTTCGTGTTTGATTTTTCTTTGAAGGTGAAGTAGAGGTTACTATTTGCTCCTGCGTACCTATTTTAACCAATATGTAGGAGTGTTCTTTCATTGGGAGATCACTCCTCAGAGCTCACTGAAGAGATAAGTTTGGGCATTGCATGAGCCAATAAAGTTTTTCTCACCTAATGTAATAGACGATTTCTTATGTAACCATTCAAAGTGGGAGGGTTGTAGACCGCTATTGAATGGATAGTAGGCTAAACCATTTTCATTCAAGGGCTAGTGGCCGTAGAAATTTTGCTAAGGCAGACTTACACGCCTCTTGCTAATTGAAGGTTATTGGGATAGATGAGTTGCTGTTGATGGCTAGGGGTTGGTATAGGAGATCTGATCAGGTTCCTACGATTAAGTGTTCTCTATCTAAAGTTTTTACGTAAATGCTTCTTTGTAAATATGAAAACCTAAACGAAGAGGTGTGGATACAAGGTGGCGAATATGGGTGTAATCAGTCTTGGTGATTGGTCTTGGATAGTCTATTTGAGTCTTATGGCAATTCTATTTCGACTTTGATGTTCCTGAGTTGAGACTTTCGTATGTTTGACGTGCAGATACTCACACATCTAGCGATTTGGAGAAGGCTTTAGTGAACTACCTTCCTACGCTATTGGGTTTCGTGACTGGAGGTTGGTGTTCAGCAACACTTGTATTTGTATTATGCGAAGAATGTGCCTTGGTCGGCCTTTTTCTTTTCCTGTCGTAACGAGATTGAGGTTGAGCTAACATAGTCATAAGTTTAGATTGTATCGGCATTGAAAACTCAATGAAATTTACGACACCTTGCTGCAGGTGAGAAGTTTAGCTCAGGAATCGTATTCGAATGGACCAACGTGGAAGACGAGAAGAAGGTTGGTATTCCTTCCAGTTGATATAAATCATTTAGGAAGTTTCGAGGAAGATAGCAGAATGCACCAATAGGAAGAAGAAATCATACCTCACATTTTTGAATTACAGAAGTATGCTTTGAAAATTTGTACAATCCACTATTAGTTTCCAAAGTGGATTTCTTATTTTGAGCTTCGGCGCTTATTTTGATGCACCTATGCAAATTTGATCATTGACAGTTACGAGTTTTGTATTATCAGGAAACCGCTCTGGGAAGTGTTTATTATGAATTGCTGTCAACACTTCATCTGCTAGGGGTTCTGGCACTGCAAGAAGCGAATACGTGCCTAACACCAAGACCACCTGCAGAGGGTTATAGCCCCAAAGTTACCGAAGGCATGTGCTTTGCTTTGCACCCACTCTTACCTTTTGGGCGATTCTTGTCTGCGAGTTTAGCTTGGTACAGTGTATCTGATGGTGTTACACATTAACTGCAATAATTAACTGCAGTATCATTGCCTTCGTGGCTTTCACTTGCCTACACTTGCTTGCATCACTTGTTGTAAGGGAGGTGGGCGATATTGCTACGTAGTGATCTTGGTATTGGCAGTGTATGCCATAGGGTGAATGACGAGAAACATCCTCTTTAACAGTATTGAGTTTGTATGTTTGTACCAATGATAATGAGATAGAATCTTTGCTGCAAAGTTGGGCTAGTTTGTTCAAGTATCTAACATTATCGTTTGGACCTATCAGAGAGCAAGAGGAATGCTATTGAGCTATTGCTGAAAGCTGCATCGTATTTTGAGTGTGCCTTGCGTGCTGTGCTCCCCAACACCCCTGTAGAAATCAAGTAAGATAATGGTTTATAAGGTGTTTTTCATCGCGTTGTGTCCTGCATTTTTCAATAAAAGTTTGTTGCTTGGTACCTAGATGTTTGCGAAGCAAATGGATTTAAGTTTGCCATGTAAACGTTGACTGAGTGTCTGTATATGGTGCAGGGCAAAGTTACCAGCTGATTTGACCGAGTCGATGTTTAGATCCTTGGAGAATCAAGCTTTGGGTCACGGTGTGGAGTTGCAATTGGGATTTGCGGTAGATAATGTAAAAGCTTCTCTGGCAGTGAAACGAAGATTATCTTGTGAGCACGTGAAAGTCTGGGAAGAGGTTTGTGTTCTATCATTAGCTTCTGAATATAATGGAGAGTTCTTCGTCATGCTTGATTCGTATAGTTGACTCCCCCGCCCCGTCAGATTAGGTAGAATATAATTTTTGCAGGAATGTGTATCTATTACCAAGGTAAATTGATTGTTCAAATATACTATTGTGTACTGTGAATAAAATTCTCTATTGTGTTTTTTCAGGCGAATGAGAAGATCGGGCGTGTACCGCTGGCGGACGGATGGAGAGAAAAACATCTTTCGTTTGTAAAGTGGAAGCTCTGTGAAGCCAAGGCCGGGGCTTATTACTACCATGGACTTATTCTGGACGAGGGTTATGAAGACAACACACATGCTCAAGCTTTAACGTGCTTAAAAGCTGCAGACAGCTTCTTGAAAGAAAGTCAGAGAACAAAAATGGAGTTTGGCAATGCAGAGCCCATGACCAGGTACGCACAGGTTTCATTAGTTTGAATTAATCACTTAGTCTAGTAACATTAGAATCTTCACATATTTATTTATTTATTTTTTAACCAAAAGAGGCAAGCTTCCTTCACTATAATGGGGCGAAATAGAAATTCTTACTTGCTTTTAAAGTTGTCATTGGAGATGACGTCCGGTCAAATCTAATTCTGTTTTTGGTGAATGCAGAGTGCCGCCCCTGTGGGGACCTTTGAAGTACCTCTCCGAGAGGATACCCCGGGAAGCTTTGACTAAAGCTCGAGTGTTCAGAGAAAATTACCGGAGAGAGAGGTAAGTTGAAACTCTTACTACACTCAACCCTCTGTGATTGCACAGTCCTAGAATGCCCTCGGAATCTTTCATGTTGTGTGCACACACATCTTATTGGACGACTTCCACAGGAACCCATGTCAGTGGATTTAGAAGCTCATTCGTCTCTCCGACGGGGTGTCCTTAAGAGAGTTGAGTGTCACATGGCCCTTACGAAACTGCACCTGATTGAAACCTCTTTTCTGAATCCGACCACTACAGATTCTTCCCCAAAGTGTACAGCGTCTATTCATAAGAGTCTTGAGAGAGACGAGGGTCGATTTTGGGTCCGCCAATTTTCAGCACTTAGAAAATTCATAGCGTATTCACAGTGTCCGAAGACCCCCATGCTAAACGTGCCCTTCACTTAGAAAGTCCATGGTTTGGGGTATACCTATAACGAGCACTTTGAGCTCACTCATGGTGTCAATATATAGACTAAGAGAATCTAGAGTCCTGTTTTAATTACCAATAAGATCCAAGAAAACAGTAATATGAACTATGCTTAGATGCTTATTCGTTCGCTGTTAGCGTCTTAGTATCGTCATATTATATCGTCATATTACAGTGTCACAATAAGTGGGTTAACGTAATTGTTTCAGCCATTTTCACTTTTGCCTAATTGCAGTTGACTCAAAAACTGGAATCATGTGGCTGCAGGTTACCCAGTACCACACCCCAATTGCCAGTGTTCCCACTAGCATTAACAGCTGATGAATACGACTTACCTCCAGTGGACCCAGCGTGGGAAAAGGAGTCTGGATATGAAGGAAAACACACACTCACTTCTGATGTACCAGCGTTTCTTGCAAAGCGAGATTTGAATCCGAAGCAAAATGGAATGAAGGCGGACTTGAGAAGAGCGCAACCCTTGTCCCCCCCTCTGGTACCCCCTCCCCGAATGGTGCAAGCAAGATAACGCCCAAATCCTTAAACCCTTAAACCCCAACTTCAGTCAGGTATTAAAGGTGCAATCTCTTTTGGTTTGGCATTCATTCTATAGGTATGAGGTTGCACTTGGTAGCTCAAAGGCTAGGGCCCAGTTTAAATGGGTATTACTGTACGTGTAGATGACGTGTAATGTTACGAGGATCCTCTGTAGGTTAGAAATTAAAAGAGGTGGGTGTATTAGTTTTTGAGGTGGTGGAGAATGTGTATATGAAGTGTAGTTCTGGTTCTCATCAATTATGTTGATGTTCTGTACATTGTTGCCATATAAAGCAAAGGTGGAGGATTAGTGGTGTTCAACACGTGTACTGTTTTTTCTAGTGTGGTGTTGTTCATGACCGTTTGGATGCTGTGGAGGTGTGAAGTTGAATTGTGTTGCACCAGAACATTGAACCTGTTACTAAAACTATACCATCTGCGGTAGAATTGTCTGCAATGTAGAATATTAATCTTCTGAACATTAGGGCTTAGGGTCGATATTGTGATCAGCACTTTGGAAATTCATTATTTATTCATATGATGTCCCAGAAATACAAGAATCTTGAATCTTGTTTCAATCCTCAACAAGGTTTGACCGAAAACAACATTTGATAGTAGGAGTCATTCTCAAATGCTTATTTGAATGACCATAGGTAGGTATTTCAATGCAAACTTGCATAATAGAGTTGGTGACCCATAGAGATTGTCTCTTTTGGCATCAGATGACATCATCTTCTTTGAAACAACCAAAAGTGTTCAATGGAGGTCAAACTACTATTCATGATCTGTCCTTTCCATATAAAATTTGGAAGATGAATAGTTGCACTTCTACCCTACACATGAGATTCTCTTATCACTCATTGGCCGCAGAATGTCTATCTCAACGTTTAAGGGTTAATAGGCCCATCCCTTACTCCTTCGAGGAGAGTTAATGCTTCCCGGGATTTCTGGGAGGCAATTTAGTTCTAATTTGAATGTAATAACTTGGTGCTTTTTGTTGCAATTATTTGACAGGGTCTTGTGAGCAGTATAAGTTGGTGATAAAACATGGGTTTCTAAAAAGTTACTACAAGTACTTGCAAGTTGTAAGTGGCTACAGACTTTCATTTCAACTGTAGCTTTGTAAGTTTCCAAGCTGGGGGGCTCCTGCTTTTCGGGGAAGAAAAAAGAACCCCCTAGCATTGGTTAATAATGTTATACGTGCACAATTGACTTTTTAAGCAAATAAATGGTGACAATTTTCTATCATGACTTCTTGAGAGTGTTCTAGCAATGACTCTGCTTTAGAAGTCAAATGGTTTCATTGAGGATATTCTTATATTAGAGAAGAAAAGAATTCTACAGAAGGCGAGTTGTGAGTATAGGTGACTCTTGAAAGATAACAATGTAGAGAAATGTTGTGAAAATTGAAGTGGTTGATGAATATGAAGATGGACAAGGGTGAGTCTCAAGGCTTGGGATTTCTTGCACCTATTTAGGTGATAATTTTTGTTGCCCTACCACATCCTTCTAGTGGAGCATATAAATTGTTGGCTAGATTGGGGCCAAACCTATTGGAATGGCTAGTTGCCGTATTCCCACATCCCTGTTCAATTTTCCCTTATCAAGTTCATTTCAACTTGTTGTTTTAGCTTTGCTTTTGCTTACAAAAATTATTGTTGTTGCAAAAAATGCTCCTAACACTACAAGAGAAAGGGGTGTTTTAAGTGAGTTTTTAAGTAGTGTCCTAGACACATGATTTTAAGTAATGACCTTTAAGGAGATTTTTAGCAAAATTTGACTTAAAACACATGTTTTTAAGTCAAATTTTGCTAAAAATCTCCTTAAAGGTCATTACTTAAAATCATGTGTCTAGGACACTACTTAAAAACTCACTTAAAACACCCCTTTCTCTTGTAGTGTAATCACCTTCTCTAAGGATCTACTTGTAAATTATTAAACTTGGATTCAAGGAAGCTTATCATTGAAGGCTTTTTATTGCCATTTTGTACGTAAGTGCAATGAATTCCTATCCTATGGATTCACATTCTACTCCAACGACATGGATGTCTTTTGAAGTGTTATCATTATGACCTAAAAACTCATCTTTAACTTTATATGTTATATTATTTGGTTCAAAACATGTAGATTAGATTATAAAATTTTATTTTGCATCCGTCTACCTTGTTCTTCCTTTGATTTCTTATAATTCTCAAAATTTTCAGCAGAATTCATTTCACCCTACTAGAATAATCAACCCCCAATATATTCAATTTTAAAATCGGTTCAAACACTAGAAGTATAGAGAAAGCAATCTAAAGTTAGAATCTGGTAATGAGTTCATTCAACTTCAAGGTGTGATAAGAAGTTGAATAACTACATTTCCTTTGCTCCTATTCAAAAAAGGTTCTAGTATTCATTCAAATATTTCTTCAATTTTAGAATTAGTCCCTAAAGGACCAAGTTTTAATTTATGTTCATTTTGGAATAGGACTAGTATTTGTTGTTGAAATAGTCTCTCATTTCAATTCCATGTGCATCCTCTCTTTTTAGGGACTAACTAATCTTTAATCCTCAAAGGATCAAGGATACATTCGCTCTTGAAAAACACCATTGATTCTTCAAGGGTTAAGATGCAACACTATATTATCACAATATTGTATAAGTATTACAAATTTTAAAGTTAGAGCATCCAAAACCAACTTTGTATCCAATAGCATCACTTTTTAGGTAAGGCATTGATTCTAGAACCTAAACCTAGATGGGCTGTAGATAGTTTACCACTTTAGGCAATAATAATAAGCTATCTTTAGTCTACCTAGATTTAGGTTCTAAAATAACTACCATGTCTAGAAAGTGATGCTATTGGATACAGGGTTGGTTTTGGTTGCTCCGACCTTACACTATGTTTTGTCAAAATAAGATTGCACATCATGGATGTTGGCCAACCATATGGTGCCATGTGGCACATTTTTTTGAGAAAAGATATCCATTTGGGGTCGAATCTACTTCTCCAGCACTGCATATTTCCACATGCATTTTAGGACACCGCTATGTTGTGACTCATTAAAAAAGTGAAGGTGTAAGTTATTGCATCCAATACTTCTGCAATAATGCAGCTGTTCACTGACACTTGGAACTGCGTGGCAAAGGCCAAGTCAGATTGCCCGGGATGCCACCTGTCATACCCTCTTTCCACGTGTAACCCAATCTTTGCCCACGTGTCAGGAGATTTAGCTTCATGTCACCAATTCCACACCACAAACTTCAAAATTTCAATCTAACGGCTGTCATCACTTCAAACCAAAATCTAACGGATTGAAACTCCCGAAAGCTCAGACTGAATCCCGTCTGCCGCCCCGACCGACACTTCTCGCCCTCATTAACATCTGACGGCTCTCAACGGCCTTATGTCAGATCGAACGATACCAGTGATTAGTAACTACAGTAGTATCCTACACTTACCACTCACTAGTAAGTTTAAACGTTCCTCCGAGCCTACGCTTCGAAGCTTTGATGAGGTCTCCAATTTGCGCATTCGCCTGTTTCCACTGCCATTTGCAAGTACTCGATCTTGCTATGTGATTGCCAGTGACTAGTTGCTTCTGGGTTGTTGTTAGATTTCGGATTTCCAAGTTTTCGCACGAACTTCTTGCCATTAGGGTTTGCAGAAGTCACTGGATTCAAAGACTTAGTCTCGTGTTTGCAAGCTTCGTGACGAGCTTCGCCTCGTGGGTGGTTTTGTGAGATTGTGGGTTTTTGAGATTGTGCAAGTGTTTTGAGAGCGTTTCTGGCGATGGCGGGATCAGGGGGTGATTTCGACCAACTGTTCAAAGTGTTGTTGGTCGGCGACTCCGGCGTCGGCAAGAGTAGTTTACTCCTCCGCTTCACCGCAGACACGTTCGATGACCTCTCGCCCACCATCGGGGTGGACTTCAAGGTGAAGATGATGACCCTCGGTGGCAAAAGGTTGAAGCTCACGATCTGGGACACCGCAGGGCAAGAGCGGTTCCGAACCCTTACGAGCTCCTATTACAGAGGCGCGCAAGGGATCATCCTGGTGTACGACGTCTCCCGGCGTGCCACTTTCACGGATTTGTCCGACGTTTGGCTGAAAGAGGTGGAGCGATACTCCACGAACGAGGATTGCATCAAGATGCTGATCGGGAACAAGGTGGACTTGGAGGAGCATGAACGTGTAGTGACGAAGAAGGAAGGGATTGCGTTCGCACGGCAGCACGGGTGTTTGTTTCTGGAGGCCAGTGCTAAGACGAGCATCAACGTGCAACGCTGTTTTGATGAGCTCGTGCAGAAGATTCTCGACACGCCGAGCTTGACTGCGGACACCTCGCAATTGAAGAAGAATGTGCTCAGACCGGGGGAGACTGCGGATTTGCCGGCACCTAATGCTGGCGATAGCTGCGGATGTTAACAAGAAATCTTATTCAAGGTTGTTCAGGTTGGTTGGTTGGCTGAATTTGCTATAGTATTAGGTATTCTCTTTGTGCAGCTCCTGTTATCAAACATTGGACACTTCTTGTAAATCATTTTTGTTATTTCGAGTAATTATGCGTTTTGGGAAGAGGAACAGACTCTCGGTTGGTTCAAGCTGGAAGGCGGATTTTGGTGTTGAGGTAAGCAGGAATTTTTGTTTGTTTTCATTTGGAGGGACGTAATGTTTGTCTGTTTTAGTGATTTTTTAAAATTTCTGCATTGGAATATATCGTTGAATGATTTTCGTGTGTATTTTAGGATTTGATGAGGTTTTCGTGGGTTCAGTGAGTTGCGGCTTTGTACTGTAGTGAGGTTTGTATGGTGGACATAAATTCTCCGTTAGTGGATCACTGTGGTGTTTTGCATTGACTGTTATGTTTTTAATTTCATTTGTAAATTTGGTGTGATAATACACAATCTTCTGAAGGAATCTCGGACTTCTCCGCTGTTTTTCCTCATTTCCTTTTTGGTGGAATGTTGCTCATTAACGTAATGTGTGGTAATAATCTAGTACTCCGTATTAGGTGATTCCCGAGTGTACCTAAAAGAGTGTCTTAACAATTCTAAAAATATTTCCAAGTAAATAGACACTCATTGCACAATGTTCAGCTTTAGGACATTGAATTCATTTCAAATTAGGACTTGGATTGAGAAGATCTACCAAGTGAACTTTGACCTATTTGCCCTCCTGGATTTTGGCAGTTCGTAACTACCAATCTTTGGTCCAGTAATCGCAAGTAGACACTCACTTGAATTTGCGTGATTACTGTTGTATCTAGTTCTGCAATGCCAGTTCGTTTGGCATACACATCTACTACGACACAGTAGAGCACTTCCGACATTCAAAATTTGCTGACAATTTACGAATATCACGTCGACAACTCTATTCCAACATGCCGATAGTACACACCAATTCAAATTGAGACCTAAATTTGAATAGCTGAATACCATTCCTCCTCTTCCAAAGGGAAACCCTTGCAACTTCTTTCTTAATCGATCACAACCTTTACACATGCTCGCAACACAACTTTTAACGAAGCTGCCACTTTTATCTAGTAAGCTAAAAGAATAGCGACCTCTAACGGCTGTTTAGGCTTCGAGCCTTTTTCTACGTACTGGCGGAAAATAATGTAATCTAAATAATTGAGGAAGCAGTAGGATTGCTTCCTGAAGGAGTACTACTAGTTGGATCTTCAGGTATCTGCAAATCTGACCATTCCTCATTGTGTCCATATTCTACAGCGCGCAAGGACTTGGAATACTTTAGTTTTACAACAGCTTGCAGATCATCCTCTGCAATCGTTTCACTCCCGAGAAGCAATAGGATGGCTCGAGGAGTCGTAGGTCGTAGATCTGGGTTATCGAGTGTGCACAGAAGCGCTGTCTTAAGTGACCTCAAGGCCTGGTCTTTGTCAAAATTGCCATCTAACCTCGAGTCTACAAGGTTTAGCAAAACCTGGTCATCGCCTTCCGTTTGAGACTCTTTATACATGCACCGAACCTGCATGAATTAAGAAAAACGTTAATCAATACTGGAACACTTGGCCAATTCATCTTGTTAGCAGTTATCAAAATTGAATTCAACAAATTGAAAGAATTCGGGTACTGGAAGGGATCTCAGGCAGAAACTACTGAAAAAAAAGATCAAATGGCGAAATCAGATCCATAACTTGAGAGGTGATAAATAACACATTCGGATCCCCCGGCAAGTTGAGCGCTTACCCTGTCAACGAGGAAAAGCAATGATCCTGAAGGAGTCCGCTTCATGTTCAATTCACCAGTAATAATTTCCATCAATACCACCCCGAAGCTGTATACGTCCACCTTCTCTGTCAGCAGGCCTCGAGTAACGTATTCGGGTGCAACATATCCTCTGTAATGGCCAGTTCCACCGTCGGACAAAATCGTGTGAGGAAATCTAGATGCGTTCTTACAAGCGCTAATCAATTTTCGATCACGAAGGAGACATGAAGACCCATTTAGTAGACCTATTTCTGTGCTCAATAGATGTTTGGATAAATGTTCAAAAGAAAAATCTGTGAGGTTCAAGGGTTATAAGAAAACGTACAACGTGCCAGCAACATTAGTCGTGAAGTGAGACTGTTCCTCTGGAAACAATCTGGCAATCCCAAAATCAGCGATTTTAGCTTCAAGATTACAATCCAGAAGAACATTGCTAGCCTTAATGTCTCTGTGTATGATTCTGGGTGCGACCTCGAAATGCAGATAGGCCAGTCCTCGTGCAGTTCCCAGGGCGATGTTGAAGCGAGTTTGCCAATTAATTTCTATTGCTTCATTTGGACCACCTGTCACAACAAACCTCGGTGCAATGAATGCAACGGAAGGACATAATTGATGGCACGCTCCTTATTGATGGAAATGAAGGCGTACCAATATAAGGAGCTTCTAATATTGGAAGCACGTTATGATCACAGATAATGAGTCTTAAGATTCACGTTTCAAAATATCTCATACAACATTTACCAGTTAAGAAGGCAGTTGTCTCACCAAGAAGCGATTGACGAAGACTTCTGTTCTCAAGATATTCGTAGACCAGCAACCGGTGAAGTTTCTCTACACAACATCCCCGCAACTTCACAAGATTTCGATGCTGGACTCGGCTTATGACTGTCACCTCGTTTAAGAACTCACGTGCTCCTTGCTTCGAATCCGCTGATAGCTTCTTCACAGCAACCACTGTGCCATCCTTGAACTTCCCCTGACATATGGACAATTCAGTTTGAATTAAAGAATAGAGAAACTTCACCTAAATACACGCAAGGAACAGAGGCAGAGAATTTGTTACTGTTTCAGAAGGTTCAATTTCACTTGATATGGAGCTTAACAGACACTTCTAGTCTACAGGAATACCAAGTTCTTGGGAAATAAATGAGTAATAACGTAAAAAAAAATTATATGTACCAAAGCAAGCGATTATTTTTATTATTCATCAGATCCCTTACCAGGTAGACTTCTCCAAAGCCACCTTCACCCAACTTTTCGTCCTTGTGAAACTTCTTAGTCGCAGACTTCAACTCCTTATAAGTGTACTGGTTCGTTGAGATGGACTGCCTTGCAAAATCTGAAAGAGAATGCAACTTTGTAAGCGAATAATACTGCCTAATGGTGCGTATCAAATCGGCCCTTGTTCCTCCACCACTACAATTGTGAAGATAAAACAATGCGCGACCCATGAAAACCTGATACAAATCCATAAACAGGTGTTCATGACTTACCTTCTTTAGTTTCTCGAATGGATTTCCGAGCAGCTTTTTTCCTCAAAAGGAAGTATGTGGAAATGATGGCGATTAAAACAATGGGGCCAGGTAAGATAGAGGCTAACAACAGGTTTGTGAGATCTTTTTTGGGAGGGTCTAGAAATGCACAATTGTCGCAACACAGGTTCTTCAAATAGGTAATTCTTGGCGATTCGTTTCTGCCGAGATTATTGGGGCAAAGGGCTTGATCTTGCCCTTCCACCACTGGCTTGGTACACTTGCTAAGGTTGACCTGAGGTAGGACATAATGGAACCACCGAAAGAGGCACAATGAGAATGCAGTTCGCGGCAAACATTAAAAGCTAGAAATCAGAGACATTGCCTAAGCCTGTCTGTTGGGAGTAAAACTGCTACAAGGCGATTCAAACACTCAACCTGAATCATTTGACAGGGTAGTGGAATGCTGGCGACGTTTGCATCAAGCAATCTCCGCTGGATAGCACTTGCAGCTTCAGATGAATTCACTATCACATCTATACCCGCTACTCCATAGAGAACTCCTTCATTGATAACTGTACAACAACCAGCAACAAAAAGTCACTTGTATAGTATTCTTTCTTGGCTTTGTGATTAATATACTTTTACATATTAATATGTATATGCCTTATTATTAAGCAGCCCTAAATATCTCGATGAAAGCAAGAACGCTACGTGGAGATTTTATTTTACTATTGAAAACATGGTCTATAGCAGACGGAGAACAACTCACCTGGATAAGTAACAGTTGAAACCTTCCCTAATCCATCGAAGTCCTCATATACGTCCGTCCAGAATGTGCTGTTTGCTGTGATTCTCAACGTCGCTTGATAGTCGAAATATGGGCGCATGGCCCAAAGCGG
The DNA here is from genome assembly GCA_951799445.1 of Pseudisothecium myosuroides. Lineage (NCBI taxonomy): Eukaryota > Viridiplantae > Streptophyta > Bryopsida > Hypnales > Lembophyllaceae > Pseudisothecium > Pseudisothecium myosuroides. The sequence goes on along the minus strand of OX637288.1, from coordinate 3,251,911 downwards.
ATTCCTTTGCGCATCCAATAGGCTCACATAGTTGACGGTGCTATTCATTAGGCATGACAAACTACGGAGCTCCGTAAGTGGATCAGGTGTATTTTTCGTGTCATCTCCCAGGCTAAAAAAGAATACAATCACATTTTCCAGGCTGAGCGATGTGACCATCTCTTGAAGAGCCGAATCATTGAAGGTAGCACTCTTTGCGAAATTTCCGTCGGTCAGCACTACGATCATCTGTTGAGGACATACACAGAGGGAAGGAAAAAAATCTTCAATATAATTACCATAGACGTCCAAAGTAGATTTCTGTACCAAAACATCGAACTTTGTAGTTCACTATCAGACACAGAGTACAGCATACCTTGAGGATACTGGTCGAGTTGAAGGCTGCTCTTGCTTTCTCGAATCCACTCGTTATGTTTGAGAACCCGTGTTGGCCGTTCGTCAACGATGTAATTTTAAAGGTGGATATCAGGTCAGGACCTTCTTCTATTCCACCCATCCCAACAACCACCTGCGGTTCCATGTGCAGAGAAATGAGAGCACAGGACGACATTATTTGCCTACACATACTGAAAGGGTTTGCAATTTGTCACTACTGCAACTCATACAGCTGAAGAACTAATGTGGAATCAACAGGATGATGAAGAGGAAAAGGTGCTGGAATTACGGAGGTTGGTTGCAGCAAAGTTGCTTGAGAAGAGTCGAATGTAATCAAGTTGATGCGGTCAGAGGGCCGAAATGTACCAAATAGGTCTTGAATGACAATCTTGGAATGCATGAAAGTAGAATCATCTACTTGCCCTGTATCGAGAAGCACAACAAGGTCCTTTACAACTGATACTGCTGTAATATACCTGCACAACATTACTCTAATAAATCAAGATGCGAAGAAATATGGTCTAGCTCACGAGGAGCACATAATTAAACAGAAAATCTCTATGGGATGTGGGAATGCAGGAGACCTTAAAAAAGATCTCTAATGGAATTCTGCATCAACCTAAATTTCTATATCAGTCTTCCGTCATGCTTGTGGGATTCCAGGTCATGACATTCCAAAATAAGTGTTTAGGCCGATACGCCGACAAAAAACATTTCCTCACACGTGGGATGGCAAGGATTACTCAGGAATTTGCAGAGATAAACCGGCGACAGAACAAGATCGGACCATCTCAACGATTGCGGCTCACTGCTAGTCAAACTCAGTTCCAGAAATGTAGAGGAAACCCTATCATGCTGTTATAATTATGGCTTTCATAACACGGCTACGGCAAACTGCAGGCCTCTCGGCGGTCGCATTACATTACCAGGGCCGTTTCCGAGGATCGTACTCGATGCAACCCTTGTCTGGATCAGCCTCCTGATTTCAATAAACAAGAACCCAGCTTTAGTACTCGATGAAGCAGCTGAACCGATTTCCTCTCTTCACAGGCAATGTTTCTTCCGAATGTACATAATTCATAGAAAAGAAATTACTCTCAAATCTAAAAGGAGGTTCAAATTGAGCTGCCCAAGTACATACTCGGCCAGGGTAACCTCGCCATGCGCCCTCAGCAGATCCATAGTAATTCCAAAAAGTAAGTTCTGAGGAAATAGATTCACTGCTAGCAGAAAATTGAAGATTGGTTTGAGCGCAGATTGATCTCGTAAGCTCTGGACTCAGATCTGAAAAATTCTGGAATTGTGGAGGAACGCTGCAACCACAGAAAATTACTCGACAAGGTCAGCAAGATATCAATTGAAACTGGATGTCGACGTATCCACAAAGAAAAAGCATACGAGACAAGACAACCAGGTAGCATGTCGCAGAAGTTGAGATCACATCGAGTCTTCCAATATAAAGAAGGAGATTTCGATCGGAATTTCGTGGCTAAGGCCTACCACGTTTCTGATTGTGACCTCTATGTTGCCTCAGCCTCCTCAACCTCCTCTCAGAAATTGAATTCTGCATACTCGAAGGCGATTTTCGCATAAATCACAATAACCGTGCATCTACTAATAGTACATGCAGGATTCCAGAGATGCCTCAAGATGCAAATGTTCGATTACTCCGCCAGGTTTTCATCTACAGTCCACTTTTACATATTATATTTCAGAGTAAGAGCAGAAGAGTCGCTCACCGCACAAAGCCATTTCTGGTGAAATCCACCTTTAAGTGCTCGCATGGCGCACTTCTGTTGATGGAGCTCGTACAGTCTGCGATATTACTGGGAGCTTTGACACAGGTGAACTTGTCTTTGGTTGTTGGTGAACAAGAATGACGGGAACATTTGTCAACACAATTTGACAAACCTGCACGCCCGCACATTTCAAGGAATGATATACCATAAACCTAAAATTCAAAGGAAGACTCCTGCTGACTCAGTGGTTAATGTGCAGTAACATGTGCAAATTCTCCCATACATGAGCCACATGAGCGAGTAACTGCATCCGGAGAAGATTCCTACAGAACACACCCTGTATTCCAAATTCGGTATAGTTGTGCTTGTCAGGACCAGTATTAGCTATCTAATACAAGTCGTTAACATACGAACAAGTCACCAGCACACTAAAATACGAATTAAACTCTCGTAGTAAGAATTGAAGGAACAATATAGAGAACCGATGACGATATTTACCGCAATCGGTCGACTCCGCTGCAAGTTGCAAGAACAGAGCATGGCGGGAGAGGAGCTCGACTTTATGTTGCTTGTCGTTGAGAAAATTCTCTACCTCAAGGACTGTGCAGTTGCCACAAGGGCTGAGTTGTCCTGCTGCAGGTTTTATAATGATCCACGACACCAGCAGTAGCAACATAAAACCACAAGGCGAACCGAACTCCTCCATGGATCAAGTGCCGCACGGATGATCCACATACAACACGCGTCAACTTCACACCTACAAAAAGCCTGACATCTCTTTCACTCTCCTCGTCTCCCCTTCTTCAGCTCCCACACTATAACACCTACAATTTTATCTCCTAAAGCAGATACTCTCGCCCAGCCTTAAAAGGTGCATGTTCAACGACGTCTTCCATTCTGCTGGAACCTGGAACCTAGAACCTAAACAGAGTCATCAAATGATAATCGCCCGCCACTCTCAAACACAAAATCTTTCAACCTTTTGCAAGAAAACAAGAATCATCATCACCTTTTCGCACTACTAGCTGCCATCAGTTGGCAATCTATCGCTTTCTTCACAACCAAAATTAACCCCGTGCCAATGACAAAGGCACGCTTCACTACCACAGACCAGGGGGCTAGAGCCCGCCACTAACTCATCACCACGCTTCTTCACAACACTTTCTCTCGCGATATCCATCTCATCCGCGTCTCCCGAACCAAATTAAAAAATAATCAAAATTAAACGCACTCGTACGATCGAGCCGTACGAAAACTCCTCGCCTAAAGCGGTCAAGGGATCAAAACCTCCTGCACTCAGCAACCTACGAGGAGCACAACACCTCGTAGATCGATCACCACAGCAAGGACAATGAAGCGCAATCCTTTCACTTATGATGACAACCTGCAGCTAAAAACAGCATAAATAATCCTAAAATAATTGAAAATGATTCAGTTCAGGGTCGGAAAATTCTGCGATGCAAGTGGCGGTCTATCCTCTCCGCAGTCCGCTGTCGTGCTTGGACTGACCACTGACTTCAATTAACGCCTTCTCTCCGACTCCACCATATGTCTATACCGGGACGCATTCACAGGGATTGAAGGAGATCCTGTATGTAATCAATAGCAAATAACTCCGAATTATGCCACAAATTCTCTAACTAAACACAGAAATTTCGTAAAGACAAACTTAGCACGCAAAGACCGCGATTAGAATATGGATTTCGGAGTCGGCGGCGATGGCTATGGCGATCAAAAAGCTCCAGCAGAACAACATAATGAGCCAAATGAACGAGTCAGTTCGCGACGGGAAGGGGAAGGAAGGGCATTACTAAAAGTAAGTTACTAATTGTTTTGGCTGATGTCCGGGTATCTTCCGGGTATGTTTCGGGGCTGGAACGCGTGCTTTCTACTGTGTACATGAGGTGAGCATGTTTTGTATTGGGCTTTTCTAGTCCCAATCAATGATCCAAAATGTGATTTTTATAATTAGCTTAAGTTGCAAAAAGCACTAGTAAATGTACTAAAAATTTCTATTTAACACTATGGTATTCACATGATTTTTATATATTAAAATAATTGGTAGAAGTGTTGCTAAATTTATCCACATTAGTGAACATTAGTCCCGCAAAGTGGGTTGCATGAGAGACTCTTTTACTATTTTTACTTATTTTTTGAAACATACGGCCTGACTCTTTTACTTTTGAAGGGGATGCAGGTCATACTTCAGCCGGCTTCCACGACCAACTGGTAATTACACCTACCCTTCGAAAACTCAACAGATCCCAGCAAAGCCCATCACACATATGACGTTGAAGAAAATATTGTAACATGCATTAGCCATGAATAAAAGTGGTAAGCTTCATCAATGAAAGGGAAGCATCAATGGTTACAATAGTGTAACATGAGACAGCTCATTTTCTTAAACCACAATTCAATTCAAAAGTTTAGGCAAATGGGTGAGGAATATTTCAGAAAAATCTGCTTCAAGTTAAAGAACATAAAATAAATGTAAAGCATATACCAATGACAAGCAACTACGGTAATCATGTCTTGTGGAACTTAAATGTTAAAGAGGTTACAAATTTGCCAGACACTACCTCAACAAGCGAAGAATCCTGAAGTGAGTGAAGAATACTATAGCGAGATTACAAGACTTGCCAAGCACTAATTTTATTTGTGGAAACTAGTTTTCATGCCTCTAATGAGATCAGTTTCTTAAAGACCTTCTCCACAGTTGAGTACCGCTTGAAACTGATAAAAGCAAAAGTACCTAAAAGTAACACGTTATCTTGGATACTTCGTTCGATGATACACATGAAGTTCCTCGAAGTTTGTATGGGTGGTAGGTTAAAGTCACATCAGCAGTCAGTTGATGATTTTCTGATGAGTACAGTAGGCAACGCCAAACTTCAGGAGATTGAAAAGAAATTCTGCCCGTGACAGGTGAGGGAGGACAACCCATATTTTAAGGCTACTTATTAATCCATGACTTCGGTGGTTAATTTTGAAATGCATGAATACCAGGGTCTTTTCATTTTTTGACTTTGTCCCCAAAAGAATTTAAGACATAACAATCGCGAAAGCCACAAGATCAATAATTTTCCAGAAAAATCTTACAGCATGCGACAACACACCAGACACAAGCACATGCGAAGACTAACCTTGACCAACCTTGACTAAGACCACGTCTTTATGTCACTATTTACCTCCTGTACGTTTGCAAAGTTGTACTGTACCGTTCCTGTTGTTGAATTGGTTGCCCCACCGGATATACGAGGAAGCAAAGCCTTGCAGGGAAGGTTCAAGACGATGTCTCAGAACTCTCTAACCAGTACGCCGGTACCTGATTCAAGGAGTTGTTAAATCACTCTGCATCAGAAGAACGAAACCACGCAGAGTTGAGATATTAAGCCGCAAGTTCTCAACCATCCTGTTGAATCTATCGAGGTTGAATGATGAGATGGCACGGGACATCCGTACGCTTCAATCACTGACTCAAATAATAGTACAAAAAGGATCAATCATATATTGTAGTTCTATCTGATGCGATCCTCATCGTTTCCAAGTACAGTGGCATACTCAATCGCGATACGAAAATCTTCAAAATGTCGGGATGGATCCAAAGGAAATATTAACTGCAAATGATAATTATCTCTGAGATTGCGATCAGTGTTTACAATGTTGATAGCGATCAATGTGACTCGATTTCGTATAGGACTAAACCTGGGTAACTAAATTGGGTGAATTCCCCTACACTTTGATTCCTCAACAGCGAGAACTGATAATAATAAGCTTGTTCTTTGAATGGCCTTTGGTAGCTCCTGCATCACCTGCAACACAGAAGGTGATATACGATTAGCACAAATCACGTTTTAAAAGAGGAGATATCATGTGAAAAAACGACAGGAAAGGAAAAGATGAATGTTCAGCGTCTTGGTTGATAAACTTGGTTCCTCCCTTTTAGTGAATTTCAGATACTGCAATCACCTAGAACAAGAGTGTTCAGATAAACTGTGGGATCCAAGAGCTCCGACCACTTTGGCTCTTGCTCGCAGGTGAAAATGATTTGAGCATTCATGATTTTGAAATGTAATTCAAGTACCTGTTCTCGTTCCTCAGGCAGAACCAGGTAGGAGCCTGCCGTGTTAAGTGCCGCTATCAGTACTCTTAGTGGATCTTGCGCTTGCTGCAACCACAAGAAGTTCGAATTAATGAACAGCAATGTCAGAAAAGGCAAATCCCGAACAAAAAAGCAGACGCAAATGGATGTCCACAACGAAACATGAACTCAAACGTCTTAACAAACGCTTCATTGAAACCTGTTGGTAACTAGAATCCACCCATTAAGGCATCCAAGACAAAACAACGTATAATTTGCACAAAAGATGTACCTTTGGATAGTCACGGTAAAAGCGCACAGCTCTAGCCTCTTTCAGTAAGGACAAGCATTCCACAGCTTTCGCCCCTACCCTCATGCCTGGAGTACAATAAGATTTGTGAGTTTCATCAAAAAGCCAAGCAATTTTCCTAGTACAATCAGTTATTATAGCAATATCTGGGAGTATCTACTGAATAATAAGGTCCATGGTGCCGTAGGCGTCAGAAGAGATCACTGACCTGTAGTAAGATGAGCCACATGGATTGCAAAAATATGCGCTAACAATCGAAGACATCCTTCAGCTGAACCGGTCTCAGTGCACGTGGCACTGCGTCCAACTTGCTCTAAGAGCTGCCACAGAAGAAACAACCCGGTCATTCGCTTGAAAATAGATAACTCCGGCTTTAATCATGCGCACTTCAATTCAGGCTCACAGCACCCTCTTTTCAAGGTCAAACATTGCATTTCTCTAAAAAAAAATTCATCTTCGTCTTTTCCCACTCCTCTTGCCAAGACAAAAGTATAACATCTAGTCCTTGGTAATTCAAGCAATACCAGTGGGACTTCTGGTAGTCATTGTAATGAATTAGAAATAATTCACTCTCTATAGATATTATAGTACCTTCATGTAAGCAGTTGTTTGAGTCGTTGGAGCTCGAATCTCCAAGGACATTCCGATACGAGTCGTTGCCTCACTTAAAGCTTGAATATCTGCTGCAAGCTCCTATCCAAAGCAAACTGAAATTCTTAGAGCTCCGTGAACCAATGCAATGCTAACAAGCCGGTCTAGTAGACGAAGTTACACACAATGAAGTAGTCATTAATGTCCCAAGGTAGTAATCGATCTCAGAACCTCACATTTTCTCAAGGTCTTAAAACAAACATGACCCCTCACGACCCCTCCTCTGATTAGCGCTCTTCGTTCAAAGCTGAAAACTCCACACATACTCTTGCTTTCTAAAGTGGCAGCACCCTCTTGAAAAATCAAAGTTGAAGAGCACGCTACGGATCTTCAGTAGCCACTGGACTTGGCCTGTCCAGTAAGGTATAAACTAGAAGTAGGAGTTGAGATTGAAGAACTCACGGACCTCATGGCGATCAAGTCCAAGACTGGAGTCAAAAACCGCAACAGCTAATGAAGCTCTGTTTTCAATATCCTCAACATTATCAGGAACCACAGCGTCATCCTGGATCCTTGAGTTCTTTACAGCTGCAACAACATCCTCTAATGTTCTGTAGACTGCGAGCTGGACCACAATAACAGAAAAACAAGATTACTTAAACCTCAGCTACAGCCTCAGCTAACTGAAAACCCAGCATCATTTCTACAAATGATTGGTTGAGATACCAGAGGATAGTTATTGTCGAAATCAGAATGATATTGACTACCACTTTACTAACAACGGTGATTCAGTGAGAAAGTAAATGGAAACATACGCACATAATCTGCCAGATAATGGCTTCCTTACGTGGGAATCCCAAGTTTGAATTGGAACTCTAAATACCAATAAAGAAAGAAACAATGAATCTTTCAAGTCCAGACAGAAAAAGAAGATAAGATGAAGACCTGGTCTTGTAGGAACTGCATATAACGATCTTCACCAAAGCTCCAGCGTTCAAATGGTGGCAATGGCTTCCCCTGCGCAGCAGCTAACTCCCCCTGCCCTTTCATTCCATCAATGAATGTTAATACAGAAGAAAACGACCACAAAAGTACTATGAGATAGATCTCAAATAATGTGATAAAATATTCACATTTTTATTTCAAGATAACATGTTGAAGGACAAAATACCTATCTCTAGCATCTACTACGTTACCTTAGATTCTAAAAGCTGCAAGCGTCGAACAAGCTGTTCATAGAAAGGAACACTGTCTTCCTCAGAACTGAATGCTGGACTGAAGCTCTTCAACTTCAGATTTTCCAGCTCAGCTTCAGTACCCTCGGCTCCCCACGCCTCAACCCGAACAAAGTCCACTTTCCCTTTCGCTGCCATGTCAGGATCAATGCCCAGTTTCTTTTGTTGTTCTGCCGCAGTTTCCTATATCGACACGGCGAAAACAAGAGCGTGAAAAGAACAGTTTGACCGAATTTGTATCATAACTCTTGGACCACAAACGTAGATATCTCAGAAGCCGACACTCAATGTAGGTAAGGCCCCCACTGAATCACACAATTCCGGATGAAACCGAATTAGCAAAGCCATGGCGCTGAAAAATTGGCCCACTTTCATAGTGATACCCTAAATTGCCACTGACGCAAAATCATCACCCTAAAATCTTAGACAATGGTTACGCATTGACGAAGAGGATGCAGACCACCTAAACATCTGTGCAATTGTTGATTTTAGTTCACTATAAAAACACACTTAGAACCTACATAACTCTCGCACAACGTATTCAAATAACGCATGCCTTAATGCGCGGACAATCTCCGTCAATTACTAATAAGACATACAAAATTGACCATTATAATAATAGCAAGTATACTCAGCACTAAAAAAAGTGACGATTCTGGGTGTCCTATATTACCTTGCTAGCTCGTGCGTAGAAAAATTCGAAGCTCATTCAAAATACTAATCCATCAAAAGAAATCTTCCGTGTAAGGAAAGACCGTACTAAACCTTTGAATCCTAGGGCTTACGAATTCCCAAGCACTAGCACAACATTCTCCGTGGCACAAATCTCCACTACCAAGGTATCACAAACATTGCTCCTACTATCACCAACGAAGACCCACTCTCGTCATCACCTTATCCACACTCCTGAGCACATTCTGAAGACAGCCATAAACCTTAGAATCCTAGGGTTTACGAATTCCCAACCATTAGCACAGCATTCTCCTTGACATAATTCTCCACTCCAAATGTATCCCAAAAGATTGCTCCTACTATCACCAACGAAGACGAACTCTCGTCATCACCTTATCCACACTCCGGAGCACATTCTGCAGCTGCCGAGAGCCTTCTTTCACAGCGACAGCCCGCTTGTTCGCACCACCACTTTGGACCTGCTGCTTCCCAGAACCCTTCTTGTTCGCCTTCTTCTTATTCTCCTCGCCTCCTCCAAACCCCTTCCGGCTGCTCTCACACATCACCCGAAGAACTGGCGAAGCTGCCATCTCATGACGCCCACGAGCACTCAGAAAGGAATGCGGGGCCAAGGTTCGGATCACCCCCACACTCATGCTGCCCCTAATTGATGCAAACTCTGTCAGAATTGCGTAGCATGTCACGGATTCCGGGAATGCGAGACTCTTGAGCTTGAGAATCCGGCGGCAATCTGTGCAAAAACAGAGAAATCGGTTGAATTCCCAAGCAGTGTCTGAACGGCAGCGTAAGAATTCAATATTGGAGGACAGGCTCCGTCCATCAAAAATTCAAAATCTGCATGAAATGAAATTGCGAGAGTGTCGAATTCGGAGACAGCAAGTGAGACGAGCATTCGTAAGCTTAGTAAGTTATCGCAGAGTCGGCAATAGATGATTGCCACATCACCTTTTCAAGGGTGTTATCAATCAGTCGATGCAACGTGTCATTTTGGGGAAAAAATGATTTGTGTCCAATCTGGCTAGACCTACAATTCTAACTTATCACAGGTATCAAAATGGGTGTCGTAAGGATAAAGTACTGTAGAGGGATCTTTATTTGTGAGCAAACATTTGAGATGCAAAAACTTTTGTAACATTCTAGAGAGGAGCTAAGGTGAATATAAGGGAGCTGACCCCTTTCCAACTAGGCACCTATTTTTGCTATGTAGGTTGTTTCTATCCGCTCAGCAAGAGATGAATAGTCATTAATTATAGAACGGTTTCTGACACAGTTGTGGCGCATTATGATTGGCTATGAGACTCTCAATATTGCAACCAACCCTTGGTGGATTTGCAACAAGCCCTTGGTCGGAAATAGAGAAGTCTATATAACGAGTATAGGTTGCATAGAATTTTCAATGAAAAAATTTATAATAATTATGTTTTGAGAAATAAAAATCTGAAAAATTATAGGAACCTTCCGAACTCTATTTCTACACACGTGAAATTCCTTCCTTGAAGAAACATGCCTTGTAGATAGGCTAAATTGCTTAAGTGGTCGAAAATGGATCAGCTCCCGTACCCAAAATCGCACCCTGCCTAAATCCGCCATCATCTCCAAAATCAATATATAACTTATGTATGTTGAAGAAACGATTTTGAAACATCTACCAAAAACACTTTGCCCCTTCATAACTTTTGCATTTGGTATCCAAATGTTGCATTCTTTGGTGTGTCAATACCTACTTTCACTTGCCAACAAGAAAATATGAAAATTTGACCAATATAATAATAGTAACTAGTCATAGTAGTATAAAGTGGTAGTTTTGGGGGATCCACCTTACTAATCTTTGGGATCCAAATTCAAAGAAGAATGATTGAGTAGGTATTTATGATGTTCAAATTTTTATTTTTTTAAATATTTTTGGCACATATGGTTAGCGATCAATACTACCGAACAAGGGGCTGGGGCATAAACTGCTCACTTTCTTGAATAGTTGCCTCTATGATTAAACCAAGAGTATGAATGAAAGTGGATCATCCATGATGTGGTGACAAATCCCACATAAGGCAAGCTAACGCTATATCCCAATTCAGAGCTCTACTTTTGGATTGAATTGGTTTTGCTGCTAATTCTAATGTAGTTTTTATTGCTTTTAAGTGTACAATTGGGGTTCAAAGTTTGGAATTGGGGATGATTGAAAGGTTTGGATTTAGATTGAAAAGTCACCATTTAATGAATTCAATGAACAAAATTGGCATGTAGCTTCTATACATACAAAAGGTTCATTCATTGTTTCTATGTACAAAGTGGTGCCTTTGATTTCCATTAGAACCATGTAGGGAAGTAAGAGAGCCACATTAGAATTCAAGAATATTCTCCTTAGGATTTACAATGAGAAGCTACGTGCTTTTGCTTTGACCACCTAGAACGTATCATTTTTTCTCCAAAATTGAAAGCAAAATTCATGTGAGATAAATCCTAATTTGCCATTCTTTTGCAAAAATAATAGTTACGAATCCAATAAGAGTATCAATGCATAATGACCAAACAATCTACAATGGATTTCCTACCTTAAGTCTTAGACATCTTTGAAAACAATTTGAACTCCAACTGATTAAAAAATGGATTTGCACTCAATTTAGGTAGAGGATTAAAACCACTCAAAAACCACAATGTTTAGATTCAATCCCTTTGTAGTTCACTCTTTTTCATTTTTGGTTTTTTCCTATTCCATTCGTAGACAAGTACTTGACTCTTACTCTTGGGAGCTATGAATGTAAATAGCACCCCATTGTTAAGAATTTAAATAAATGAATCATACCTAATTCAATATATATCCCAAAAAATGAATTCAAAGTCTGTAGGTGTACCTCCAATTGATCTTTTAGTAAAAAATTGTTTGAAAACGTAAGAACCAGTAGCCAAGTTTGACACAATCAATAAACTTGTAAAGGGGTAGTTTATGTCCCTTGTATCTTCAATTGCAATTGAGAAGTAATATGACAAATTATGTTGACATTTCCTCATAGAACAAGATTTCTCACAATTCTCCATATGTGAACAAAAAAATTGATGAATTTCCACCACATCAAAGAATTTGACCACAAATTCAATGGCTCAAATAGGATATTTTATCTTATAAAACTTGAATTGATATACAACACATCTGTAGGTATTCACAAGATTTAGTAAAGGGTGTTTTGAAGTGAGGGATGAAAATGGATTTGTTTACTTTACATAAGATCCACAAATATTAGATTGTTGGAAGTGAAGGTTTGCAAAGCTTAATTAAGTTTCCTTTTGTCACAATCCTTTGCTAATACGTAGTACAATATTGTCATTTATCTACATCAGCACTTTAAAAATCCTTAATTTCATGCACTTTAGTTATGGAGGACATAATAATTGAAAAGTCTAAGTAAATTGTCAAAAATTCATATCATATTATTCCCATTGGTTTATGGGTTGTTGTAGAAACATCTACCATTTTTATCTCAAAACGGCCTATTTCAAAGAGTATTGTGAGTTTCAAGATGATTTTTTTCAAATGAAATAATATATGTATAATTTGTAAAGCATTCAAAATAGTGTATGTGTAAAAATTCAAGCTTAGAAAAATTTATTTCTAAAAGTTGTGGACAAAAAATAGCATTGAAAAATACCACAAAAATAGATACTTTGATGTTTGATTTTTTTTAAATAGTAAAAAAATTCAAAAAATAAATTCAAAATTGTCCATTATTTCTAACTTGAAGATGCTCCTTTTCAATCATTTTCATCTTTTGAAAAAAAAATTGTATTCTCGGTTGCACTTGCGCAAAGGTAGTGCATTTTGAGCACATGTGGAAAGTGGTCACTTTATTATTTTTAGAATTCTCTTTATGAGCTTGTGAAAACGTTTGCATTTTTGGGTCAAAAATAGTACTACCTCCTTCCAATGGCAAAGATAGACATCTAATTGGGGATTGTTTAAAAATAATACATTGATTTTTTTAAATTGAAAAAAATTACTCAATGTCTACAGCTACCATATGTACCTTCCTTTCAAATTTCATAAAAAATTGACATATGACTCAAAAGTTATGAGCGAAAAAACACATATCCAAGACCAAGGGGAGAAAAAAAGGACAAGTGTTTCTTCCAATTATCCTTATATTTTGGATAGAAGTTAGGATCCTCTGTTTTTTCACCTTGAGTGAAGTATATTAAATACAAAAGAATTTGTTTTTAAGGTAAATGTACATGATTTTAGTTTGTTTCTAAGACGAAACGCAATGAATTCTTGCCTAAAATGTACACCTCTACCCGTAAGAGACTATGGCATATTTTTGGCACACCTATTTTAAAAATTCATAGTTTATTTATAGAAAGCAAAGAATGCATATAAAATGAATCTGGAATCCCTTTCTAACTCCAAACAAAATCTAAAAAATTCTAAAAATTTTAATCCTAGAAGGACACCACTCTAAAAATTGTCATATTTCTGAGATGAAAAGATGCATTCTTTATTTATGTAGTTCCTTGAAAGTCATCTATTGGACAATTTTAGTCTTCAGCTATTAGGGGAGTTAATAACGACAACGTTGTTCAAATGCTTAATTTGAAGAATTTTAGGAGTGTTAATAACGACAACGTTGTTCAAATGCTTAATTTGAAGAATTTTAAGTAAAAGATTTACAGAGAGACCCAAAATTGTCTTTAGTCCAATTGTGATCCTAGTTGAATCCAAATGAAGTAAAAATCGAGTTTGCTATATTTCATAGTTTCCATTATGAAAACTTAATTAAAATTATAGAGGACTATTCTTCAATTGAATTATACTATGGCTCTCTTAATTCCCTACATAGTTGCAATGATAAACCAAAAGCACCCCTCAAGCTTGTCAAAATAATGAATAAACCTTTTGCCATGTCTAAAAACCACATGATACTGTTCAGTGATTTCAAAAATTGGTGACTTTCAAATCCAATTTCAACTCATTCAACTCCAAATCCCACAATAAAGTTGTCATAATACAAACCATGAAATTGTCCAATGTCCATTACTAAAATATACGGTATATGAAAAATTCTCATATTATCACAGTGCAAACCATGAAATATGGAAATATGGCAAACAATTGACTAAAATACATGTGAAAAATTCTCCAATTTGTTCAGTTTCCAAAAAAAAATGTGAATCAGATAGTTCTAGATATATGCAACAACCAAAGGTCACGGCTGACCTTATAACAATGTCAAGAACAGGAAACAGATTTGGTAACGAGTTGTCACTATTGCAAAGTACACAAGGCTTATTACCTCATCTAAATATTCCTGTCAAGATTTCTGGCCTTCGAATTCGTGATTCACGCAAACTTCACTGCACTACGGTAAATACTTTACATAATCTGGCAATCTCGTATGTATTTAGAGTGATTCGGAAAACATATCTACAGTAGTAATGTCTACATCACTACTATCTACAGTTGGTTTTGTGGGGTCTTGATTAGCAGGTCTATTAGACTTGCCTTTATTTCTTCGAGATTTTCGAGATTTCTTGCCTCCTGAATTGGAAGCATCTTTCAATTGGCTGGACTCCCATGTCCTAAGGCGGTCAGCAACCGCAGTGTGTTTGAACCTTTTGGCAACATCGACAGCACGATATCCATAAGAATTTGGAACATCCAACGACGCTCCCGCACTAAGTAGTCTATCAATGAACCAAACAGAGCCCTTCTGGGCTGCTATATGGAGTGCCGTCTGTCCATATCGATTCTGCCTATTTAGCAATCTCAGCAACTGCTGTGACAATGACATTGCGTTTAAATCCTCGGCTGTTACTACACAAGACAAAGTCCCTCCATGTGAAGGCACTGCCTTCAAGTCGGGAGGCAAGGAAACAATAGCATCATGAGAATCATTGTCGCTGGGATCCTTCAACTTATCGGCCTCTTCGAAGATTGTTGAGTCCGCAGACATTAAAGGCTGCTCTTTCTGGGTAACATCCAACCCCAACTCAGATCCCGCAGCCCTGAGTAACATCTCTCCCACATTTTGGCGATCCGCGACCGTTGCTGCCATGAGAGGAGTCCATCCATCACCTGCCATAATCAAGATTGAGTTGATTATAAAAACTTTCCCAAATACTTACATTACCAAATTCCAGTTAACTTATCGTTAAATAGAGAATCACAAGAAAGTAAGAAAGAAAAGCTGACAGGCCAAGGGATTACAAGCTTGCTTGGCCCTATCAGGAAGCCTGTCGCCCTCCACAACACAAATTAAAACGGTAGCCAAACCCGCTAATTTCCGAAGATCAAATTCTAATAGACATAGTCCACGCTTTCTATGATAATCAAAGGTTTAGTTGACTGGACGATAACCCTGACAAAAATTTAGTGAATCATCTAGTCCATCTAAGTGACCATAACCCTAAATGCAACAAGAAAGTAGAGTTTCTCTCAAGAGGAGAAACCTGCTATTAAAATCTACAGGTGTTTGTAAACCATGACGGGTTCAAGTTTCATATTAACACACCGAGTACTTACCGAGGTTGGCCACTCAAGTGCAATTAGATATGAGATTTGAGGGTAAGTAATCTATCTCCAACCTGACTCCCATGTGAGGCACTATTGGCCGGCTCCCATAGGCGGGAAAAACATCCGCTCCCAGGTTTGGCCTGCAAGCTCTGACATGGGAGTCCAATTCCAGAGTACATTTTTAAAGATCTTCGAGCAAAATTCCGGCCTCCAAAAGAAGGAACAATGTGAGGAAGAAGGGGCATACCATAAACATCAGCATCCTGCCAGTTTACCCCACGCTCATGGCAGTGAGCTAGCATGATGCCTACAGCTGCAGAATGCCCTCTCAAGGCTGCAATGTAGAGGGGAGTCTCGCCTGCTCTATTGCTGGCCAGTACATCAGCTCCGCCCTGTAAAAGAAGCTCACACGCCTGTGCGTATCCAGATTCAGCTGCCACAAAAAGGGCCGTGCCCCCTGATGAGTCCTTCATCCCAACTGCCACAGCACCTACTGCTAGGAGGCCAGCAATCATGGGCACATCACCACGAGCAGCAGCCATGTGTAATGGCGTCCTCTTTCGGACATCAGAACAGTTAGCTGCTCCACGCAGGCCAAAAGCAACATCCTTCGTCGAAGATTCCCATTTATCCTCATTCTGGGGAAAATTCAAAAGGGAGGCCAGCTTGCCACTAGCATTGAAGTTTGTGTATGCAAAAGATCCAGAACCTAAACAATCGGACAAAGTCAACCCATCTTGCCAAAATTGAGCCCTAATGCTTTTGCTGAATGAAACCGGAGACACAGGAGTAGTCTCTCGTCCTGGCGGGCTATTAAAACCGTGTACGGGGCTGGCAATATGCCGCAATATGTCATTAACAGCACTTCCAGGCTTGACCTTTTTCAAACCATCAAGGACCCAGGCCGCTGCTGCCACAGAGCTCTCCTCACAAAGATCCCAGATTTGAATTTTTCTCCTATCCTGCACTCTGTTGCATCATAGAATGAATTCTGAGCAAAGTTGTTGAAAATTGCCAAGAATATGCAACACAAGAAATTCAAGAAATCACAAAAACTCTTACAATCATCATTCTGCATGCACTTCCTGAGCATCAGATCAACCATGAATTTAACTTAGGTCTGCACCCAACACAAAAATCAATAATAATCAAAACAATAATGCATATTGCAATCCCAACGGCTTACCTTACTGCTTGAACAACTGCAGTAGTAAAGAATGTCAATTCGAGCACTCGCAGCCTCGGAAGAAGCTCAATTATTCTAACTAACGTTGATGCCGTTGAAGAAATTGTATCCTCGGACACAGACTCAGCCCTACTAAGCCCTAGAGCTTGTACAGACCCGCCCAAAAGTAGGAGCTCAAGATGGGGACACAGCATAGCCTGCAAAAGCGACCAATGTAACTTGTGATGACGGTCACATACTCGTTAAAAAGAAAGACTGGACTTTAAATATATTTTGGCTATCTAATTCTTCTTACTATTCAGCAAATTCCGCATAACAAATGAGATACTTTCGATATTAACCAACTGATAATGATCGCAAGAAATCAGTCATAAGTTATTATGATTCAAACCTTGACTAAGTAGTACACTAGCCAAGTCATTTCCAATTAAGGATAATCAAACGGCCCCTATCTATAACATGATCATGCCTGTGATTATCGCATAAATATAAAAAGAAGAAAAAAAATTGACCATACCACAGATGTGAGATTGGAAGCAGTGAGACCAGCACAATTGTTAAGTGCAAGAATTCGTAGCCCAGTTCCACTGCTTATGCTCCCCAAACTCCTTGCAAGATCACCGTCATCCCGAGTCACATCGCTCTCACATTCGTAGACTACACTGTGTATACCAGACGAGCCGTCCTGAGGAAATTCTAGGTTATCTATATGACTAAGCAAAATGCTCCGCAACCTTGAACCATCGGCTGCGGAGGCAACAAGGAGGTTCGCAGTTGATGAAGACCCCAAACCAAAACACCTCTGAAGACTTAAGCTAACTGGGCCAGACTTCACTGAAGTTGCAAGCACATCTGCAACAGCGCCAGTTCTGTACAAGAGCACATCATCGGAAGGTGTCAAGCCCTAGCTTTCAAACTTGCGGAAAGATCGTTCTTCGCCAGAATAAACACAAGCAAACGCTGACACCAGAATGATAAATTGAAAGTCCTGGCTTGCATGCTCAAGTAATAGTTAATGCTTTACAAAATCAAAGCAGGCTAACTCCCACAACAAGATCTTGACCAAGGCAACGGCACGTCATATGTAGAAGCAACATATTATACGCAAATATCATCTGAAGGAAGTGTGGATTACAATTTCTGGCAATTGTCCAGGATGAGGCGCTCCAAACATCGCAAATTTGACAAAATCACACCCACATCGTCATCCCCAATGAAGCACCCAGCCAAATCAAGTTCCTGAGTCGCGCACATGTATATTCCAATGGCACGCAATGCATCCCGAGTCCAAGGACCTGCTGTCTGAGGAGTAACTCTGCCACTGCAAAGTTGGAAATCAACACTAATTAATAAATGCCTCAGAAAAAATACTTCGGGCATAATCAACAGAAGGTTGGTCAGCAGGAAATGATATTGGTCCACATAAGGACGGTTGATGGTGAATTCTTTTTTACGTACTTCTTCAGTCATACAATTCCAAAAGACGTCTGCGCAACTTAAAGAACGAATTCATCGCGAGAAAAACAAGATAATTCCAAGTGTCTGATAAATGTAAAAGTGCAGGTCTCAGGAAGTTTGACAATTAATACCATAAAAGAAACTTACAGCATCATGTAAACTCAACTTCCACATAGATTAAAGCAACCAATTTTCTCATAGGCTCCTAATTCATCTCGAAATTCGTTTCCCAATAAATAGCGCATGAATTGAAACAACGTAAAATCCCAGAAATTGATTGCAACCCTGCAATACAGTAAGAGCAAGGGAAGTCTTTGACAAACAAGTTTCAGATACCCGACACGGAAAGGATAAAATAAAATTTTCATTTACTATTTAGAGGTAAACTAGAGTATATGGCCACATTTCTTGGACCCACCGGGCGTTAAAGTGAATGAAATTCATTTTTACTCTTGCACAAGAAATTCAACAAAAGAATAAAATGATCATCGCATTCCTTCTCATACCCACACCAGTTCATTAGGCAAGTTCTATCCAAGTGCCAAAAAAGCCACAACTCCTACAGAACAAGTCAACTTGAAGATATTTAATGCTACAGAAGCTATCCACTAAGTTCACGTCAACTGGAAAGACCAATATTTCATTAAATAGCGAAAGAAGGGTACCGTTTACGGAGTGTCGGGAAAACGCGGCACAATTTCTTTCACACAGGCAAATTTTGACCAAAGCACAAGAACCGTAATTTTATCCTAGCATTGCAGTGCACTGACTTACTCTAGGGATAATACGACGTACGGGTAAATGTGGAATAATCCTGTTCTGGCTGGGAATTTAGGATTCATGCATTTCAGAGGACGCTATTTGTATTCGTATACCTCTCAAAACAACCTGTCGCACTTGTCACAGAAGCCAGCAACGTCACTTTCGTCATATTGACACAATTCAAAGCACCAAAATTGTGACATTCAATCGCACAAAGCTCAAAAAACAGGACTGGTCTAGATTTACGATTCCAGGCGTAAATCAGAGAAAGCGACAATATCGTGAATTCTTGTCAATATAACGAAATTGGCGTTCAGCACAAGTGTCGAGCAATTGAGAAAATTAAGCAGAACAACACATGCATACCTCCTCGGTGGCATGTCGTCGCAATTTGCAGCAGGTGTCTCATCAAACTGGCGAGGTCGCAAGCGGAGGCGAAATGGAGCAGTGCGAACAAGAAAACAGAAGAGGCGGCATGTGCATAGAGTAGCCATCACATCCACGGGATCCACCAGGTGCGCCATTATTGAAGCCAACACAACAGCAGGAAGGTCGGTAATATGAGTACCGTAGTCACCATCATCTCCAGCCATTAAAGCAAGCCTCAATCCCGCAGACGGCTCCAAAGCGCCAACTGTTGCAGCCTCGTCCATGTCGTTCTCAATTTCAAAGATTTCGACGCAGAGTTTTAAAACCCTAAAAACTCAACGAACGAATTAGGGCTTGGCCATTCTTGCTCCTAAATCCTAATCACACATCACCCGAAGGCATGTGGCTCAAATCTCATGACAATAATCACTCAGAAAGAATGCAGGGCGCCAATTGCAATCATCCCAAGCTTCCCCGATGAACCCTAATTGCCGCAGACTCCGTCTTTACGAATTGCGTCACATGTCATGCAATCCCGCAACCTGTGCTCCGCAGCAATCTGTGCCAAGAAAGAAGCCGCTTGAATTTGCAGAATCGACCTGAAGAAAAAAAATAAAGAAGAAGAACAAGAAGAAGGAGGAGTACAGGCCTGCATACGAATTCACAGCCAGAAGCGAAGGTCTGCCTTGCTTGAAATGAAATTGCGAAGAGCACCGACTAGTGAGAAGGCAAGGTGATGCGCCACTACCCTAAAATTTACTAACCTAAAATGTGCAGGGAGCGTTCATTTCAAGTGGCAATTCTGGGTACACATACATTCGTAACTTACTAACTTCACTCGACTGATTTGCCAAGTGTCCAATGACATCAAATTGGCGTAGCGTGAACTCCAAGGTAAGTAAGTTAACCCTTTAATTAAGTAATAAGAATTCATGATTTTAAGTTGCTGACTTTGATTATCATATTGTAGAAACTATAATCTAAATGGAAAATTTTATTATATCATTAGCTTGAGTGAAGAACATTTGTTTAAATAAATAATTATTAAAATAAATAAAAATCCCCATATAAACTCTTCAAAATTGCTTAATAAAATATGAGGCCCAATTTGGACTTTTTAGTACATGAAGGGTTAAATTGTGTATGAAAGTATTTATGACATCATTTAATTTTGTTTATGATTAAAATAAATAAATTGAAGGAGCCCAAGAACATGAATGATAAGGTAGGAGGTTTATAAAGCGTCCATTTAAGAATTGATTTGCAATCTAGGGTGACTTCTTAAAATATTTTAGGTAAATCTTTATTGAAAGACAATTGAAATTGGCATTTAATCCAAGTTGTTTAATATTTTTTGGACTTTTACGGAATTAGTTAGGAATATTGAAGTTAGAATCCCATAGATCACTAAAAGCATCCATTCCTTGATATATTCATTGTTGGTACATTGAAAAATTCAATTGGTACATTAAAAAAAAAATTGTACCACTATGTTAAAGAGCGCTTTTAGAGCTAAAATGCTTTGTGGACCATCTATCTTAGTATAAGAAGACAATAGGCTCTTGTTAAATGAACGTTGAGGTAGCTAGCACGTAAATAGTTTAAAATAGTAAAATTTACTATTTAAAATTGAATCAATTTTTTAATAATTTTTTTCATTCTATTTTATTCTCTACCTTATTTTATATCTTTTGTATTTGTATTGATTTTCCTATGCTTTATAATTTTTTTTTTTAATCTATTGGTATATAATAATTGATTTTACAACTTTTAAATCAATGGTGAGGCAATTCAAATGATTAAAGGATTTGGATTGGTTTGAAAAGGTGTGTTTGCTAACCATTAAATGTTTAAAAAGGTTGACATGATATCTCAAAAGTTGTGTATATATTGGGTAAAAAACCTAGGAGACTTAATAGAACCTATAGTTGCCAAAATGACCACTCAAAAATGAGAAGTAGAATATAAAGTTGCGAAGACAAAATTAAAAAAATCTTTTTCTAAAATCAAAGGGTAGCCCAAATTTTCAAAATTGTGAATTTCAATAATGAAATGTACCTTACAATCATTTTGTACTGATTTTTAAATAGAACTTGTAAAGTATGATCTATAGATCATATCCATATAGTTTGAACTATTATTGAGCTAACAAATAATTTTTAATAATATTTGAAATTCAACATTAGAAATTTGTTTAAAAATTGATTATATATTGAATATATGTACATTTCACAAGAATTTCTTTCCCTTCAACCCTTTTTAGATAAAAGAGAAATCTAGATTTCTAAAATTGTATAGATGTATTACAAAATGCAACTCAGAATAATAATTTGATAATGATTCTCAAGCAATAGTTGTAAAATATGATCTAAAGATCATATCCATATGGTTATCTAGTATACGATCCAATATTTTTTTCAATAAAATTTGAAGCCAAATTTTAAAAATTCCTTTTAAAATCATTTGTAGACTAAAATTTTTTATTTTCACAATCTTTTTTTCCTTTAACTTCAAAATATTAAATTCTAATCATAGTGATTTTTTTAAATTAATTAATTTTTTTATTCAAGTTGTTTTTGAAGTGTCATTTTTTGATCTAAACCTACCAACACCTTTTGAATTATAAAATATTTGCAAAGTAAAGTCTTCAAAATCTAAATTGTTCAAATATTAAAAAACTAATACAAGATTCTTCAAAAAACTTGATGGATGAAAAAATACATTTTTATGTGCTTGAAATGGGTTTGTGTTCATCAATTGTTCAAAATTGATTTGAATGTTTGGTCCTTAAATTTTGATTATGGTGGTTTAAAAAAAAATTATTTTACTTATTTATTCAAGTTGCTTTTTATGGGTCACATTTGAATTAGAAAATTTATATTTCAAACTCAAACATACCTAGTACTTTTATTTATCAAGATGTTTGTAAGAAAAGTTATGGGATAATCTATACCATATAAATGTAAGAAAACTAATTGAAGAATCCATAAACATTTAGGTGGATGACAAAACCAACATATTGTGTACTTGGAATGAAACTTGGAACATTTTTGTATTCATTTGCTGTTTGAAATTTGATACTTCGATACTTTGAGGGGCTAAGGCTTTTTGCTAAATTGTTAAAAAACAATAATAATTGTTATAAAAGCTTGTCTAAGTTAGTAATGTCAAAATTGCTATTTTGCAAGCAAAGTGGCAAATCTCTTATCCACACCTATGTTGTCAAATACTAACAATGAACGTCCCCAAATACTACATTCTTATTCAAAGTTCTAAAACCCCTTATGATATACAAATTATAGATTTGTGAATTAGATTATTTTTTATTGTTTTAAAATTGAATATTTCATAAATTTATAAAGCAAACTCTTATTTTTGCATAACATATCAATTCACTTATACATGAAGCTTTTGTCCACTCAAAATCTCCTTCCCTTTAGTCCAAGTTTTTTCATTATTGAGAATTCCTTTACATAAAGAAAACTGTTCTACTTTGAATACACACAATAAGAAATTTTGCATTCACCATATAAACATTGTTCATTACTTTGTTGTTTAGTTTACCATATCAAAACATAAGTATTTTTTATAAAGATAAAACTTGTTGTACTTTTGAACTGATTTGACAAAGGAAGTTGTCTGATAAAAATATTTTCATGTTTGTGAGTATGTATAAATTCCAAAAGTTATCATTTTTTATAATGCAATCTACAAGAGTTTGAAGAACTTCAATATCACAATACATCTACAATTTGTTTAGGGCTCTCAAGCACAAGGCATTTAAAAATCTTAGGTAATTAATACATATTACATGTGAGGATGTATACCATGTCAATGTCAAATCTAGATCTTTTATTCAGGATTTAGTTAAGTTGCCTAAACAACACCTTAACCCTGTAACGCCGGGACAGCCATTTTGTGGCTTTTGGATGACTGTCCAGTCATCTGTACATTGCTTGGAAACTTTTTTTCATCCATTTCTTTTTTGTTCACCCTCCATGGTGGATTACAAAGAGTGTATAGTTGAATTTGTAGTCATGCAAGTGTCTATCTTCACATAAATGTGAAGTTATTAAAAAAAACAGATCACAAAATATGCTACTTTAGTGTATTTTGGGAAGTTGTTGTTCCTTGCTCTAAATCTGAAATTTCTCCACGAAAATGATATTTTTTGAGTTTGAGCCCAACTAACAAAATGAAGTTCATCTACTCTAGTTTCTTCTCCAATTTGAATTTTGAAAAAATTCCTAATATTGAATATTTTATTGCAATTTGAACTTTGGGTGTATTTTCAATGTCTATTATTTTCTAGTTATAGAATGAGACGGAAATTGAGTTCACACCATGATGTTTGTCATTGTAATATACACACATGGTGAAAAATTCAGATTTTTTGAAATAATTTTCTATTTGATGTGATTTTTCTTCACTTTTTCTTCAAAAATTCTCATAAAAATCAATTTTTCACAAAAAAATCTAAATCTTTTGTGAAGTAAAGAAGACATGTAATTTCATCTCTGAAAAATAAATTAAAATTTTTTCATACATATCTAGTTGCAAAATGGCAGCAAATTGAGTGATAGGCATTGAGGCCTAAAATCAGTGGTTATAGGTCCGTCATTTAGGGGTTAACCTTCTTTAGATTTTTTTTTTCTTAAAACAAAAATTGTTGGCTTGAAGAGACTACAAGAGACTTGTATTTGAGAATCCAATTGTAAACATGGATAGAAATTGTAGATGTTTAATTTTGAAGAAAAATGTCGAAGATAAATCAAGATTGAAAGATTAAAATACATATTTCTCATGAATGTGCAAAATTTAACTCCCATTTCCAAGGAACCTCCACATTATTACTTCCACATGATTTACTTAGAATCACACATACAAATTTAGAACATAATAGACATCAAATGTGCTTTAATACACTTTTTTATACACATGAAATTGCCATCTAGTATTCTTTCCAAGCAACCATTTGGGATGGAGTTATCCATACACTAAAAGTCTTCATATGAGAGTTTTCTAACATTATCCCTACCAAGACACAATATCCCTACCAAGACACAATATCTTTTACCATAATGATGTACATATTTTTTTATTAAACTTGTACGGAGTATAAAGCTCCCAAGCTCCTAAATAACTTATCCATAATGAACTTGTCCCATTGGATGCATTCTTTTCATGCACAAAACAATTCACGGTTCCAAACCAAAATGTATCACCTTTCGCAACCACAAAGTTGTTGCATGGTCCTTAAAAGAGTTAAACCCTTGCACATTTTGCATATGGAATCCAACTATTACATACTCAGGTGCATTGTAACCTCCTTTCAATTGCCAACAGGAATCAACAAATGTTTGATCAAACTATGATCAATGCTAGATCTTGTGTTGGTGTTAGTGAAATGTGTCGGTTTTAGGTTCTTCTACCTTCTACACACCCAAGTAACAAATTGAAATTGCTATTTGGACGACTCCTGAGCACAAGAGACCCATCTATCAACTTTCAAAAACCTTGGAGAAGATTATTCAGAATCATTATGTCCTGTTTAGAAACATTTGACAATTTTGAACAAAGATAAGAATGTCAAAATGAATATGGAATAATCAAGCTTCCGAGGGACTCTGTAGTCTACAAAGCAGCTTGATTACAAAATTCTTGGTAACAGAAGGCAAACGAAGAAGCGGTCAGTGCTCCTCGTGACTCTCGTGCTTATACTCGAATAGCCCGTCCGGTCCTGCAAAAAATTTAGATGACTAAGTTGGAAGATCGCACAACTTAATTGCATTATCAACGATACAGGAATTTGAAAAGACACACAAGAACAGATTGGTTCATTCCACAAAAATCAACTCTGGAATACAACGAGATATCTTAGTCAGAAAGTTAATTAAACTGATGTAGGGAGCAGCGATGAGGGACCAGGAATAAACAAGGACAGAAGCAAAAGGAGACTTCAAATAATGTGCATTTCAGTGGAAGGTAAACATAGCAAAAAAACCCTAAAAGGATCGAGAAAAAGACATACCCCAAGGAAACTCCTTGTTACGAATACGCAAGTAAGAGAATTGCTGCCATCACAACCACAAAAGAAACATGAGAAACAAAGGCACACGATGAATTATCAACCTGTGTGTCACTTTCACCTTGGAAACGAGATGCGCACACAAACCAATTGAATTTTTATAATGAGATGAGATGCAATCCTCGAACCAGATCCTCAGAAGAGATACTTCAACTCTCACAAGAAATACCCCTAGGTATCTTCAAAGGAATCTAATGAACACAACAGAGCCTGGAAAGAAAATTACATACCGGACTGTCACCAACATTGTGTTCCTCATTAGCCAGAGTGTAGGCTCCCAAGCCAATACACATTATGTAAGCGGCAATTGTGACGCTGCGCCACTTGTGCGTCTCCTCTGCAATGCCGCATCAACATACGGTGAGTAAAGTGCACAGGGTAATCATTTCGCAGAAATCACAGTTCCTGTATATCTACTGTAAACTAGTAAAATCAGAGTCGAGGTACAACATTGAATCTACTTCCTCCACACTGACAAAAGGTTACGACCAGGAAAGAAAAGAAAGTCAAATGCAAATCCACCGAAATTTATGGCAGGAACAAGCCCCCTCTTGCTAAGCTAGCCTGAAAAATCGATTCTTGAGTTTACGTAAGTCTGTTAGAATTCACCCATTTCTGATTCAAGACAAATAATTTTGGAAGCTCATAAATTCAGACATCTTTACTGTCACAGCCTAAGCGCCCCAAATGCAAGATTATACGGAATTCTCCAACATAGTGTTGCATAAAAAAGGAAAGTTAAAGACTACTGGCGTTGCAGGAGTTAGGAAAGGAGGTCTACAACCCTTTCCAAACTTGTCAAATTCTCATAATCACATTGCTGTGACATAAAAGAATGTTACAGAATAAGTAGGTTCTGAAATGCATCCTAGGATCTGGTCATACGGTCAGGCGAGAGAATAGATATTACAGAAGGTGACATTAAAGAGCTCTAGGTGTATTCGGTATTCCAGAAACAAATCCCCCGAGATCTCATTCCGTAAATTAGGACAATAGTACCACCACATTAATCATACTAGCAACGCAAGATTGCCAGTCAGACATCAACAGCCAAACCGAGCAAGCAAAAACGCTCCGCCCTTAAGAAATCCAACCCTAAAGCACTCCCTCAAACCAAGAACAATTCAGGCCACCAAGTAATCTCGCCACAACCTAGCTTACAAATCGAGAATCTTTCGATCGGACACAACAAGAAACCCTAATCCCATTCTCACTGACCAAATATCGTATCACAAACTTCCAAAAACGAACAAGCAACAAAAACCCAACTCAGATTCGGAAAATCCTAGGGCGATGCAGTCCCTGAAAAAATTGTAACGACAAAAAGCTCACCAGCGTCGTCGTGAGCGTGAGACTTGGAGGCGAAGAAGCGCTTGGTCGCAGTCGCAGCGTGCGTGGTCTGGAGAGAGCCTAAAGGTGTGGGTCGGCTCAAGAGAGCACCAAGTCGCTGCCGGAGAGGATTCGCCATCGCTGCAAACAATTGAGAGAGAGCGAGAGAGACAAGGAAAGAATGAAGAGCAGCAACAATATACTGTCGAGAAAACAAGGGGGGCTGCTGAAAGGAATTGGCTTTGTCTTTGTTGTTCTTCCGCGGAATCAGGTGAGGGGGACGGTGAACGGAGACTCTTACCTATTACCGTTTGGGGGAGCAGTCATGCCACTCCACCGTGTCAAAAAGTAACTGCACTGATTTGTGCAAAGGTAAGGTAGCAGCACCCATAACCGTTTATGTCAGCAATTCAGCATAGTTGGAGGCACCTTTTCTTAGGAAAAAATATTTTTTCAGCTTCAGCTAAAGAAAATCATGAATTTTTGGATAAGGCATTTAATTTCTGTGAATTTTCAAAGTAGAACTTCCTAGGTCACCCTAAACCGCATTTTAGTAAAGTTGCCTAGAATCTAACACCAAAATCTGAAAAAATCAAAGCCCACCAACCACAATTAAGGATGGGGACGGTTTTAAGGTACATTTGGAGACATTTTAAGGGAACTCTAGAATCAAAGTATGGGTACAGCGATGGTTATGGATGTTGCTACCTTAAAAGCGAATCTACTGCACACAATTTTTTATTTTCTATTATTAGATTGATGAAAACAAATTATATTCTAATTGGCAATTGAGAGGAGAATTCAATGCACAAAAGAATACAACATTTGGGTACCGTATACAAAAGTTATGAGGGATTACTATACGTGTAGGTCAATTTCGGCACCTTGCTACCGGAAAAGTTTAGTTTTTGTAGTTTGACAATTTGTTAGCTTGATTTGGATTTCTTGGCTTTTAGAGCTTCTCTTTTTCTAATTTTTCAACACTCCTAATTTTGGATTGATTTTTTCTATTCATGCTTAAATGTATCCTTTTTTTTTTTAAATTCAAGAATAATTTTTAGATATTCAAAATTAGCAACAATGAATTTTTTTCAGAAATAATTGTACAATTTTAAAATTTTTAGAGGCAATCCAAATTTTTTCTACTTATTTCTAAAACTGACCTACACTTACAATAAAGTTTTTTTGGTAGATATTCTAAAATGGTTTCTTCAACAATTAGGTATATATTGATGAAGAAGATGTACATAATGAATACATTTAGTCAAAGGACGCTTATAAATCTGGTGCATTTGGGTGTCCCTAGCTATTTTAATATACTTAAATCGTGTGGAATTAATTTTTTAAAGATACACAATACTAATAATGATTCTTAGTATTATCCACACTAATTGATTTTAAAATATTAAAATATATAATTTTATAAGTATGATGAATATTTTTGTAGTGATAGGAAGAGAAGAGAAACAAAAATACATGTTATAAGGTAAGTATCTTAATATCATGATTAGAATAAATGAATGTAGATCTAAAAGACTATTATTGAGTAACTATAAATTCACTAGTTTTAGTTTATGGACAAATTGTTTTTAATTTTATCTATTGTCAAAATCTTTAGCCATCATTGCTTATCAAAATAAAAGATATACAAATTAAAAAAATTGCAAGAGAAAAATTAGATTTCAACAATTAGAATTTATAAAAAAACTAGTTCGTTGCAAGAAATACTTTTTGTTTTTGGTTCAAAATGGCCTATTTCAGTGAATATTTGACTTTTGGAATAATTCTCTTTAAAATAAAATAGAATATGGATAATTTATAAAACATTGCAAATAATATGTCTCTAAAAATTTAGACCAAGAAAAATTTATCTCTAAAAGTTCTGCACAAAAAAAAGATTATAGAAAATGGTAAGAAAATGGACACTTTGATGATTTTTTTTTAGAAAATAGTAAAAAATAATAATAATAATATAATAAGCCATTTTTCTAACTTGGATTAAAACAATTGAATACCTAGTCTCATTGGGTGGTTATTAATAGCTCTTGTAGCACAATATAACTACCATGTTAGAGCCTAATATATAAAAGCTACTACACAAGAATATCTGATCTCAAATTTTACAAATTAGAAAATCAACTGTGGATTCCAATTTCATGCAAGTTGAGCATTCACTTCTTGACAAAAACAACAATTAACTATTCTTAAGGAGTTGATCATACCTTCCTGAGAGGTATTTTATCAATCTGATGATGTTTCAACTTTCAATTGTCATTGAGATCCACCACGATAGTTTTCGCCAAATTCAACTCAAAAGGTAATTTTGAAAGTTGACAAAACCTTCACTGAAGCAATTTCAACACTCTTGACTACTTCAAAAAGTCACCATATACACAGGAGCTATCAAGAACCAACAAGTAAAGCGCACTCATTTTTGAGAAAGCCAGAGCATTGTTAGCCAAGATAGAAAGTGTCTCAACATTATAATTTGGAATAAAGCATTTGTACAAACTTGTTGTAGAAAAGCCCCATACCTTGTTAGATCCTTGCAATATCAGAGACAACGTGAAAAAAAGAGGTCAAATTATTGCAACTCTAATCATGCAATCCATCCTTGAAAACATGTAAAAGCAAGATTATCCAAAATAGCATTGCCCAATTCACGATCCTAAAAGTAGGTTTTGTTTCACTTTATAAGAGTTTCATTGATGACAACATCCTCAACAATTTGTCTATTCATGTCACGAAAGACATCATGCATTTGCAAGCGCCGTTTGTATCCAGCTTTTCCAGATATTTTTTTGTGAGGTCACGAAGGTTGGACTAGATCGGGACAAATTCTACAACCATAAGACTCACGCGACGCCCCAAGTAAGCAACTCCACTATAATTTGCAAAGGTGCTTGGATCATAAATTCATTTTTAAGTTAATTATTTTTTTGATAATAAGATTTTAATTTTATTAATAATTTTTTTGAAAAAAAATCTAGATTAACATAATGTAATAATTCAAATTTTAAAATAAGATATCATATTTAAAAGAAAGAAATACACATTTAGTTGATAATAAAAACTATCATTTCAAACACACTTGTCACATTGGACAGACTGTCCGTCCAAACCATCCAATTTGCCTTCCTGTTAGGGAGATTTGATGACCCTAACCTGCCCAATGTGACTACATGAAGGTCCATCCGGTGTTCCTAAACTGTTCGATATGTCCGCTTGTCCGGGATGTCCAATGATCCTAACTCGACCAATGTGACTACAATGATTTCAAACGACCTACATCATATGATTAGTATGAATTTGCTACCAAAGTTTGTAGACAAATTTACAAACCACTATGAACCACCTACGTGATTTATATTTGAAAACTTCCATAAATAAAATTAACCAATAGTCATTGCAAAACATACATATAGTTGATCAATCATCACAAAATATTGATTATAGCCTCTAACATTTTTATAATTTGTCTATAGCCTTTAGCTCAACAAGATTAATATACATACAAACATTAGTGTAGGGATTCAAATGTAATCTACTTGTGTATAATGCCCAAAGTGGGCTTAAAGTATCAATAGAGGACTTTATGAAGGGACTTTATAAAGGTGACCACGTTTCTGTGTCTAGAAAGTGGGCAGCAGGCTTCCGTGCCTTAGATTGGGAGATCTGTTGTTTTCTTTAGTACTACTTTCACTATGATTCATGAAGTCTTGTAATTTGTTTATAGTGCCCCACTTAGAGACAATGCTATACAACCAAGTCCAACTCCTGAATGTTTATTTTGGTATTGTCGTTGCTGTAGACAATCATTGGAATTTGGAAAGGGCTCGAAAAATGTTGGACTACGTTACTTGTGACAACACTCATTCCAATGAAGGAGTTTATTTTGCTGAAGATGCCAATAGTGCTCAGTTTACAAGTTCTAGGAAGAAGAAGAGGGCGTCTTCTACATCTGGACTTTAGAAGAAGTCAGTATCATAATCATTCACATGTTGAGATTTCTGACCATCTGCAAATGTCAGTCAATGCACTTTGCTGTTCATATTGAAGGCATTGGAAGGAATGGAAAAGCACAAATGTAACTTTAGTTATTAAGCAACTTAATAGGAATGGTGTACACAATGTCAAGTGTTTTAGTCAAATTATTGTGCTCTTCATCCTACCTCAACATGTACGTCATTCAGGCTTTGCATGCTTGTCATTGTTATGTTGAAACTTGTGTTGAATTCTTCTGTACCAGTGTTCATATGTCTGATGGAGTGGACTTCTTCGGAATTTGGACCCTCCATACTGAGTGTGTATGTGGTATGCCACTTTTGCAACATGGTGACTGTATTCCATTCTTTGGCATGACCAGATGGACAACAAACCGTATCTCTCTACAAAGAACGGCCCATGCTTCACCAAAACGTGTTGTGGAAACAATGAACATCGTCGAGAATACTCTAGGTACTGAGCACAAACTTCAAATATGAAATGCTAAAAAGAAATCAGCATATGTGTGTTTAGAGGTCTCACAATGTAGTGTATTACGGAGTGCTCTCCCCCCAAGTGAATGAAGAGCTTGCCAAAGTCTTCAACCAAATTCTTAAAAGTTGCTTGTTGCTGTACAGTAAGTTTCATTTCAGTAAAGTAGGGTATCAACCTCTCCAGCGCTCTAGGTATCAACTTCTCCACACTTCTAAACGACCGTGCCATGTCTGGCCATGATTGAGGAAGTTCCTCTCAATGCAAGT
The DNA here is from genome assembly GCA_951799445.1 of Pseudisothecium myosuroides. Lineage (NCBI taxonomy): Eukaryota > Viridiplantae > Streptophyta > Bryopsida > Hypnales > Lembophyllaceae > Pseudisothecium > Pseudisothecium myosuroides. The sequence continues at coordinate 3,220,448 of OX637288.1, read as the reverse complement.
TAGGTCTTGGTAAACTTTGTGAGAACCATTTGGTAGACTACTTGGTTGGAAAAGCTTCCGAGCATGTCCACCACTAATATATGATTTTCTAGGAACATTGTTAGCTTTGCTTGACAAGTCTTTATCCTCGAAAATGTGCACGTCACCTCTATGCATTCCAATGCTTGAGAGAATTTTTTCAATGTCTTCTATGACTGCCTTCTGCAACTACTTATCTCTCGTGGTCCACACGAACTGGAAGTGCATGTGCAAATTTTTTTCACATATTCTATTCAACACATGCATTGTATAGATGTGGACACAATCAAGTGGTATTGGCAATATAGGTCACCATTGAGATAGATCATCACCTTCAAGCATAGATTTGGCAGGGATGTCTTCTACAAAAAGACCGCCGCTCCAAGTGGGATGCTGTTTGTTAGCAACATTTCTAGCTTTTTTGGCAGTTACTGTAGTTTGTTTGTTCTTGGCTTGGTTGCAGTATATGCAACAGAAAGTAGCATTGGCACCATTGTGTAGACCATAGAGTGCCTTGATAGTTTTCATGTTTGCTGCTAGATGCCACTATATTGTGAATTCTCCCACTCCATCAACCTTAAAAACTTGACCGGATTCTTGAGCATGCATGATAGTAGGAATTTTAGTCACGGATTAAATGTAGCATGTAGAATGTCAAAATTCTCTTTTGGTACTTGGAAGCAACCAATGGGCCAAATATCGCTTTCACATTGGATTGAGAAATAGCAATTAGAGGTTGGTGTTAAGGAATCATCCAAAGCCCTATTCATAAATGTTATGCTAATCCTCTCCAATTTTTGGTTGTGGATAATTTTTGCCTCATCCATCTTCATAACAAAGATGAGTGACTTGCCTTGAACCTCTGTGTACAATTTATAGCAAATAATGAGTTCAAAAAACCTTTAAACAGATAGGTAATCAAGAAGAAATTGAGTATATGTGGCATACAATTCATAGCAAACAATGAGTTCAAAAACCTTTATACATACGGGAAATCAAGAGAAAATATATAGAATATATATGGCAGTTTGAACTTTATGAAGAAGAGTACCTTTAGGAGATGAATTCAAAAAACCTTTGTACAGATAGAAAATCAAGAGGGAATAGAGTATATGTGGCAATTAGAATCTTGTGAACAAGAGTACCTTTTGTAGTAATCATGTACAGTTTGACCATTGTTCGTTGTACGGCCTCCAAGTCATAGAAGAAATCATTGTAGTCAAGTAATGCGATTTTCTTCATGGTGTTGTTTTTAGAGTTCATGAGAATGTTGATAAAGCAGTGCACATTGTAGTAATCACCAACAAGGTCTTGCAACCTCTTGTTCATTTCTTACCGTAGATTTCTTATAGAATAAGGCTTAGGAAGGTATGACACTCATAGTTCTTTTGCTGCAAAAGTGGCACCTGCTTTGAACTTTTTGAACATTGCTTCATAGCCCTCTGTGTTATCTTTGTTTCATCACATGTTTTGAGAATAGCATGCGGCCCTACAGATTGCCCTATCTTTTGTAGGTATTGATTTGTCGTTTTGGTTGCAGCAAAGGTCACATTAGGAAAGATGTCATGACTGTCGTTGTTTTCACTTGTGTCACCATAGAGAGGCTTCCTCTTCTTTGAGTTGCATGCATTTGCTTCTTGGGCTCTATTTGAAGTTTGGGCCACAATGACTTATCTTGCTAATCGACGGGTTGTTTTTCCATAATCCCCTTGTTGCAAAAGAGAGTACATGTCACGTCGGGGCCGCACTTGGTGGCAGTAACCAAAAGGCGTCTTCTTCATTGTTGCCATTTGCGATTGTAGTCTATCATTTTTCTATACAACTTTGTCTAGACTATGACGGAGCTGTACCAATTTTGCTTCATAACCCTCCTTAATTGATTGTAGCGTTTGGCAATGTGTGTCGCTACATGACTTGAATTTTAGCTGCAAATTTTTGAGCCAAACTTGCGTCTTCGCAGCAATCACTTGATGAATGCACTTCTGACTCACACTGTGTAATTTTTGTTCAACTTGTATAGAACTCTGTGTGAGCTCATCAACATAGTGTCTAAGCAACGATATCATTGTATTCTGTTGGCGGACTACCTCAGCACTACTTCCACTAGATCTTTCTACATTCTTCACATAACCAAGGAAACCATTGTCGCCATCACCTATGAATTCTAGTACTTCCTTTAACCCCTAGAGGCCGAAGGCCTTTTTTCTGCCAAAAACCCATCAAAACTGCCATTTCTATAGCAAGGAGTAAAAAAAAATGAAAAATGTTTTTTTTGCACATTCAACTGTAGGTTCTTACACCTAACTAGTATGAGAATGTGTGGAAAAAATTTCAGAATTTTTGACCGCACAAATTGCAAGATATCTGCATTTAAAGTGGAAAAAACAAGTATTTTAGCACATTGCAGGACTAGATTTTTTGACTTTAAACCTTTTTCACTTAAAATTTTTGCACTGCAAAGTTTTGTGCTTTGAATCTTTATAGTGGAGAATTGAGTTGAGAGTCTAGGGGAAAAAAAACATTCAAAAAAACTTAATTATCATTCCTAAAAAATTTATTAAGTAGAAGTAGGTACAAGATAGAAAGAAAATCTAAAACATTAATATATTTTAGATGGAATTAAAATACACTAATCCCAATGGTGAGATTGTTCTATCAAGTAAACTAAACCATGAGAATTTTTTTTTTTAAAATTGCAAAAATAGCATTTAGAAATGAATCCTACAAGTTATTTTTTTCAAGAAGATGCTCTAACTGCCCAAAAAACAAGAATGTCCATAACTTTCTCATAACAAATCCAAATGAAATGAATCAAAGCTTTCCAGATGGACAAAAATATAATCTATGAGAAAAAAAAAAAATTTTAAAATCAAATTTTTGCCAAATTTTTCTTGCTGCCCGGACTGCCTAGTTACAAAAAAAAGTAACATATTTGGCCATAACTTTTGACCCCTATTTCCAAATGTCCTGAAATTTAGTGCATATGAAAGATATTCCTTGTGCCCACCTTGTATTAAAATTTCAGCTTAAAATATGGAAATCTCTAGTCACACGGACCTGCCCAAAATTTCTATACGGCCAAAAAACGCATGCCAGTCCTTTAGAGGTTAATGAGAAAAATTTAGGATGTTTTTTTGTCACTGGGTTGATGGGGTACAATGATCCATCAACCCACAAGTCAAGATGTTTTTCTCTGAGTTGTCTTCGATTGCTGAACTCAATTTTAGCTACTTATTCAAGGAGAGGTCATCCCCTCACAATAAATGGTCTTTAGCATGACTAGCATCCTTGAATTGCAACTTGCAACTTGTAGATACTATCATTATTGGAAAGCGCCATATTAAAAGTCCATGTACCAGCTGACGGAAGTTGATTAGTCGATGAACGAAGTTTTGTTGATGGCGAATTCCTATCCACGGAAATGAGCACTTCACGCTCTTCTATTGACCTGCAGTGATGTGCCGAAGGCTAGATACAAGAGCACGGTGAACCTCAAAGTGATTGTATCAATGACAAACCTATATAAGTGCCACATTCACAAAGTCAGATTTGCTTATCTTGTACGTTGAATTCCTTCTGTTTCCATTACTACACTTTTTTTTTTGCCCATTAAATCATACTTACTTGCACACTTACTTGTCAACCATGTACTCCTAAAGAATTGTTCGCATGACCCTCACCATTGTTTAGTTCATTGATCCCTTCAATAATCAATAAGGAAACACCAATGTCTTCACTGAAACAAAGGGATGCACACCCCATAATTGTCATTTCATAAGACCCTGCCACATAAAACTAAAAGTGTCAAGTACCTATCTCATATACTAGTTGGAAATGACTTAAGGAAATATAACAAAGTGCTAGGCAGTCTACAGTTTTGGTGACCTTCATGTACTAACTTCTAAGGGAAATGACTTCCCACTACCCATGCTTTGAAAACTAAGAACTATAATACCTTACAAATAGAGCCCCAATCACTTGAATACATGCAAACATTACTTCTCCACATATTTCAAATTAGAATTGTAATGGTGAACTTCCATAAGTTCAAAAAATTAATAGATGAATTTTATGTTCATCCAATTTGATCATGGCATATGTACTTGTTGTATTAAGCTTCGGTCGCAAGCTTTCTAATTCTTAATTACCATGTACCACATATCATATTCAGTGAAAATATTGGTCATACATGCAATCATTTGTTGTGCTCGAGGTCAAGGCCTATTCTTTCGTTACATCTCTGAGAATTTAAGCTTCCAAAGCTTGGTTGCAGTAGAATTACAAGATTCAACAAGATTCTACTCACACAAATATGGCAATTCAATTGTCTAGTTCTTCACATTGCCGTAGACGTCTGGTGCGCATGGTCCCCAAGCACAAATATGAAGGACAAAAACCTAGTAGAAATGCCTCTGAGCGACTAAGTTCTTATATCTCAAATTGACATTAATATTCGTGCACCTGTCTTTCTCTATTTTTCTTATTTATATAGTGTGTAGTCATTCAACTTGAGCTATGAAGTCTTATACAATTTCAATATTGCACATTCACTGTCTGTCATTTGAAGTGACATCAAGGCCATTCTACATCGAATTATAGTGTTAGATGAGCACCTTTAGGAGTTCACCTTAGTTTGAGATGAGTTTCATCCAAATGTTAGAGTTCATCCATCTTAAGGTTTGGGTGTTTAGGTGGAGAGAGCTCCTTGACTTGCCATTGTTGTTAAGTTAAGTTTTGTGAATGTTTTTGGAGACGACTATGAGTTCTTGGCTTTGCTTAGAGATGGTGGTTTATGATTTAGTAAAGTCTTCACTTTTTCTCTCACACTTGCATTCTTAGATTCTCCCTTTGTGGAGTGAGAGCCGCTTGACTTTGTGTGTGCGTAGATTGCTAAGTTTCTCACTTGACAACAATTCTCTTTTTCAACGGTAGTGTAGCAAATCATTGGGAAGAAGGCTAAACCAATTTCTTGAGTGTGACTCAAGTTTGAAGGTACTCTCAAGTGTTTTCTAGCAATTTTAAATTGTTCTTAGAGTGATTGAAAGTGGAGGAGAGAACTTAGAAAGTTGTGAGAGTTTTTCCCCAAAATTTTCAATTTTCTTTCTTATAATAACAATTTTGAGTGAAATGAAAAATTTCAACTTCTAGATTGTTGCTTACACTTGTAGTAGTGGTAGAGGACTTGCAAACGTCCCAATGCTTTGAAAATCGTAAGATTTGAGTGATTTTTGAAGAAATTACAGGGTTTTGAAGTTTGCTAGTTTTTTGAGATGAGTCATTGGATTGAGCGCTCCGTTTTCTAGAATCTAGGATTTTTTAAGATTTTCTGAAATCTAGAAAATTTGAAGATTTTCTATCTAAATTTAGGAATTTGAAAGATTTCTAGAATCTAGGAAGTTTGAAGATTCTGGAATCTATAATTTTTAAAGATTTTTGAAACGTACATGCAAGATATATTTTATAAATCCAAAATCTTGGATTTAGGATAGATTCAAACTTTCTTTAAGAAAAAGAAAGAAAAAGAAAGAGTGAAGTGCAAACTTTGAAATTCAATTCTAGGAGCATTTTAGCTAGGATTTGAGTAAAATTTGTGCCTATCTTATATGAAATTTGCCAAGGAATCCAATAATGTAGTTGGTTTGGCATTTGGACTTGATTTTCAGCTTGGAATTGCATTTTTTATGGACTGAATGGTGTTTTTGAATACCAATTTCTCAAAACTTCCAAGTATTTTAGGTTTGGAGCCTAATTACACACTTGTAAGTGTCTTCCACTTGGTTTGTCATAGAAATTTTTACTCGTGATCATCCATCGTAGGCGTGTGCCGGTGGCTTTGATTTACACACTTTTCTTGTGTTTTTGCAATTCGTTGTTTGGGGAAGAGAATCCAATTTGGAATTCTTGGATTTTGTTTTGGTACTTTCCCTCGTGGCGGACATTGTTGCCAGCAATTTTCGATTTTGTCCCATTTTGTGTTTGTGACTAGACTTTCATTTTTATAGACTTATTGTAAGGGTGAGGTTGGATTAATGACTGACAAGACTCTTTTGTTGTGGGATATTGGACCTGTAGTAATGCGGAAGTGATGATCGGTACACTGTATAGTTTGGTGGTTTTGCAGGTTCAAGTTACCTTAAGCCTTTAGATAGTTGCAGATACCCAAGTAGTCATTTTATGATGCACACTAAAAGTCAATATTATTGATTTCCATCACCAAACTACTTAGAGGATATTCACACTGACGACTTTGAGTCAGCGGTGGATATCAACAAGGCTTTCGAGTCTATTTCGACATTGGATACCACTAATAGGCTTCGGGTTTAGAGTGTGGATACGTTTGATGATATGGACGACGATCCTTGCAACATGGTGAGGGATTGATTCTTTGGAAGGGCTAGAGGTATTTCTCTTCTCGACTAAAAGCTCCAATTCCGGACTTGGATGAAGGAGAAATGTCAGCGGTCTCCAAGCTTCAACGATTGGTATACTTTTGAGCTGTTACCACAACATTTGGAGTATGAGGCGTCCAGACATATGAGCAATGGACCGATGAGCATACGCTCCAATTGTGCCAGGTAGAGCACTATTGGCAGGCTCGTATAGAATTTGTTTTTGCTCTCAAAGAAGGTGCAACAACAAGTTTGATTACCACGGAAAAAAGAGAAGGGAGCTCTGAAAAGGAAGAAGGTGGTTCATCTCATGAGGACACCAAGGGGAAGGTCTTGGCACCAATCCAACCTTCTGTTACCTTATTTCGAATGGCATAGGCCACGCAAGTGGCATTAGCTGCAATTGGCAATCCACCATTATTTAAGCCACTAAAGAAGGTGTTTTTGACACTTTCTTGTGTTGATTTTGATTGATGTTTTGATTGACGGTTATAGTTACATGATGTGTTGTGTATGGTGATCTTTATTTGCACGACATGTCAGAGTGTCCAAAAACTGTACAACCTCTAATTCCACCTATTAGACAACTTTGTGGAATTTCAATTGTGACTTCAAGTGAGGAACTGTATGTTGCACTTCTAATTACCATATTCATAGGTGCTGAAAACCTAAAAATTTCAGAGGATATTTTCCATACCTTTAAAAAAAAGGTGATAATTACAGAGCAAGCACATAGTTCAATAAAAGTGTAAGCGGAATACCGTCAACTATTGACTTCACTTCATAGGTCTTACGCTCTTGAAATTGTAGTTAATGAAGATGGCATGGTGTGACTACTCTTCACCAAAAATGACAATTCCTATACTACAGCTATTCACTGCAAATTCATGATCCTGCCAATCTCCATCGCAAGCGTTAACACAACAATGCAACACCATTTGTAATGCTTGACAATCCAATTACATAATCTCCATCCTCAAACTTGGGTACCGTCAAAGAGGACGCTTCAGCACTGCAACCCCGAACTCACTTACAACTGGTGGCAAGGTTCGTAGTTGATTACAACAAAAGCAAAATAAGTCGCAGCACAAAATGGAAGGGAAATCAAGGCACTAAAGGAAAAACTGGCAGGAATATGAGCGTAGCAAACCTATCCTTAAGGCGACCAATGATTGTGAAGCAACCATGAAGTCACAATCATTCATATGAATTGAAAACTTAAGCAATTGCTTAGGAGAGCGCCCTTGGGAATGCCCTTGAAATGGCCCTTTTCAAGGCTCAATTCTCATCTAACGGATTGTAAAACATTTTCACATTAAAACTTAAATGCAAAACTTACATCCAAATATTACATATCACAGTTTTCTACTTTAATTAGTTGATGTTCTTGTCAAACTCATGGACTAACATCTTGGGTTTTCCAAATCAACCATGTGTTAGCTACAATTTGCAACTCATTGTCCGGTGCCAATGCTGAAGCATTGTCTAGTCGTTGATGCGTCATAAATTGTTACATTGACCCAAAATTAGAGTGAAAGAACTTATTATTCAAATACTTGTGCACTCCAACAATAAAATGCATCATAGCTATAGCTTCAACCAAATATATAAAACGAGTGCATCAATCAAGAGTAGCAAAATAATCTCAAATCTTTAGCCAATTTTATTTTATTCAAGCAATTCCTGAACTCAGAACCCATCTATATACCTCCTCTCTCACACATAGAAATGAAGATTAGTTCCCAGAGTAGGAGGTGGATTCACACTCTATTCTTCTCTCTCCAATTTGGATCTTAGTAAGCATCACCACCAATGGACGGCCTTCAAGGCTTTTCTTGCAAAAGTAGCTCCATAATTAGACTTTCAAAATGGATAAACTTTTCTCTCCGCTAGCCTATAAAACGGGGTTGTTTTTAGGCCAAACTCCTTGGCTTGCAAATTGCGTACAACAAAAATTCCGCAATCTTTCCTAAAAAACAAGCTTATTGAGGTGAATTTTTTTTGGCAAATTAGTAATATTGAATTGGTAGTAGATAATGCTAGTATATAACAATGGAAACTCAATTAGAGCAAGCTTAAAGGAGCAACAAAATTTGTGATAGAAATCATCATAGACTTGATCTCTATCACGTAAACAATAATTTGGTGTCAAGCAAAGTGTCGCAAACTGCACGTGAAGTTCAAAGCCATCCAAATTGAGGTGAAAATCATCAAAGGCTAATATAGGCAATTTCATTAAAATGGCAATATTTTTTTTAAATGACTTGAAAATACATTAGAAGAAATTTGAGGGCTCCAAAGGGCCGTTTTAGGGCTGTTCCCGTTGCTAGGAATAGTTAGAATATAAAAGTAATAAATAAATAAAAACATTAAAATTTTATTAAAAAATTAAAAAAAAAAAATTTTATTAAAAAAATATTTTATTATTATTTTCTGACATGGCACAGTCTCGGCCACATCAAATTACTGTTCCTAGGGTGTTCTCAGAGTTTCCAGGGCGTAATAACTCACAGTCTTTTATTGCCCCTGAATTTCTTTTCATGGTTCAAAACGGCCGTTCTAAATCTATACATGTCCTAGATGGTTCAAAATGCCCGTTTTGAAATTTATACTTGTCTAAGATGGTGAAAATGGCACACTGTCAAAGTGGCACTTGGAATACCGCCATTTCAATCATTAGAGGAAAAACCGGCCCTCCGGAGGGCTGCTCCGCAGTGACATGCCAAGCTATTAAAATGCTTGGCCTGTCACTACAGAACTGGCCCTCAGTGAGCAGTCAGCTTGGTTGACTGCTCGCCGAAACGGTTAGAAATCGGAATTTTTTTTTTTTAAATTAAATTTTTTTTTTTTAGTCGTATATTTTGTTTCTTGCGCCACTGTCGCAGCAGAAACTGTTGCGCGGAAATAGGGAAAAAATTGATTTTTTTGCAAAAAAAAGTAAATTTCAGGGTCCTCCGGAGGGCCCAGATTTTCTCTAATGTAAAATTGCCCATTAATAGAGATCATCAAATGTAGACTCAATATAATGAGATTGTAAATTTTATTTTTATCCTTACAAATTAATTAAAAGTCCAAATATAATAGTAAAAAAATTTGCATGACTCTTCTTTGAAGAAAACCAGAAGTTGTTTAGAATTTGATTTCCAACTGTTCCTTTTACGAAGTCATTTATCATTCCACTATTAAATGACACAATTAAATCTATGGCATTTTTTAATGTCCACATCAACTAATGTAATGCTTGATATGTGATAACCTTCATTTTATTTCTTGTTAACTTATCATGTGCTAGTCGTTTATACCACTATCATACAATTCCTATTTTTTATAGATCAGTTATGGTCCTAACAAGCTCCACTAGAGTCGCGGATGAGTCATTTAGGACACCTAGTCATTGTTAGGCATTTGTGGAGGACAATTTTTTCTTCTAGTGGAATGAAAAAGGCTAACAATATCCCTATCAGAAAATGAAAAAAATAAAAAATATGCCCATTGATGAGTTGCTAGATGTAATTAGGACATTGGGCTTTAAAAAAGAAGATAGTACAAGTAGTGGGCATACCATCTTAAGCAAGATGCACTTCTTAGGATTTTGTCTACTTATAATATTTATCAATTTATAATGTATTTAAATTATTAATTTAAACTATCTTACTTGTAGAAGTCATTTTCAATGAAGCGCCATTTTTTGAATTGTAAAAGCTTTTTTTTGATGTGAAATATTGAAGTCTTTGAACAATATAATGATGTTACTTTTGAAGTTTTTGAACAATACAATGATTGTTGTAAAGAGGAGTTTTTGAAATCAAAATGGTAATTTTTCTAGAGAGCCAACTAAGAATCTAAAAGAAATTAGATGGATGTAAGAAAAAACTCTCTACAAGGATAGTGCATATTTGAATTCATTTATCATTAAAAATATAAAAACTTGAGTAATAACTTATTAACTTAGATATATTTACATCAAGGGAGATATCATGACTTTGATGACAATAAAATTACTCTATCTTAATGAATGAATGATTGAAATCAGAAGGGGATATAGTGAATTATTTTGATTTCTTTGTTTTAATTTAAATATTTTGCTTGTCTTAAGGTTAAAGCCTTAATGCCTCGTGGTTGGAGATCACAATATATAGTAAAATATTCAACAAGAAATTAGATGTGAAGTATGAAGTTCAAATGTGGCTAAGATTTGTGTGCATATTTTGCATTATTTAGATAATAACAGGCTTGATTTTTAGATTTTTCTAAATAAATGATTGTAAAAGGCACTTTCCGCTTGTCTTTGTATATAAACATTGTCATAAGAACAAAACTAACAAACAATATAAAAGAAACATAATCATGAGAGAGAAATTGGTTTTGATCAACTTTTGAGAGATGAGAACTCTAATAAAAGACATGTAATTGGGCTTTGTACGAGAAGATGATCATAGAAGGAAGTCACACCTTAGACGTGTATAATGTGTCATTTTTGAGTTGTCAAGTGCAAGCATTGCTAAACTAGTTCACCTTCACTTTACACCTCAAACCTATAATTCACTAAAACAAAGATCCTTCAAATAAAAAATTTCATTTTCTACTTTTGAAATAAGCTTTATATTAACACTATGACCTTGAAGATGCACCATCCAATGATCACAAAAAAATTTAGTATATGTATCTCTTTGATATGTGCAACTCTGCATAGCTATTTAATAAAAAGAATTCACATGCAAACTACAATATGTGTATTTCAAACAATAATTCAAGTGATGAAACCTAGGCCGACTAAAAAATAATTTATTTCATCAACTCTGTGTTCAAACACATGGTTTCTCTCAATGTGAACCATCGCCACACCGACGTAAATTTTAACCAATTGATGGAAACTAATCCTAACTCAGGACATATTGCATCACCGCTCCAGCTACGAGAAAGAGTGCTAACGATCAGCACATTGAATATTCATGTTGTGTAGCAAAGGTCTTTGTGAAAGGATTCAAACCTGAGCTTGTGCAGGTACATGCATCATCAGATTTATCATAAAATGGCTAAAATTGTGATATTTATGTGCACAAAGGCCTGAATAAATTGGACACATTAGGACTGTTATAGATATGAGACTCCACATGGGGTTTTGAAAAGAGCGAACTTGTTGAAGTTCAGTGCTCCATTTTAAAACATGGCGACAGATTTTGTAGAACCATGATGATAGAAGCGTCAATTGCTCATGTACCGGCAGCGTCTTGACACTGACAAAACATAGTGTTCATAGTATTGTTCGGAACTACACCAGCACTCGATCCACTTCTAAATCACTCCCCTTCAACAGAAGTTGGTTATCTCGAACTGTACGTACTATTTCATGTCCCTTTTCAAATACGCCAATTTTCTGAATTGTAAACTAGCTCAGAGAACATGAAAATATAGTGTCAGAGTGAGAAATAACATGTCCACGGCAAAATTTTGTTACATCCATAACAGTTAGCAAGCTGCTGAGTGCACTATTCTACGAGAGGCTCTGTGCCTCCAGCACTTTAATTTCTAATGAGGTAGCTACTGAAATTTCCTTAGGGTAGGCTCTCTTCCTTTGGGTGCAAAGCCTCCTCCCCTTCAGTCCAGAGCCAACAAGGTTGCACATTCCTGTTACCAGAGATAACCTCGATGGCTGGATCTTGTTCAGTAATGCTCTCAATCAAAGGTCTAAAAGGAAGGACACTGTAAGTGCATAAGTTGAACACTATTGTAGAGCAGCTAATGTTATGGATAACAGCGTACCCCTTCTCACCCAATGGAAGTCTGTCAACTCTCCAGAAACTGAGAAAAGGGCTCCATTCAGGTTATGCCAAATTGTCAATGCAACGAATATAACGATTCCTTCACAACGGCAGCAGCCAAGTAAGATTCGCATCTCAGTCTGCAGCTTCAGTTTTCCGCACGGAAGAATGGCGATGAATGAGATCAACAGTAAACCCGATTGGGAGTTCCTCCCTCCTTGAATTCTAACTGTATTGACAAAAATCCTGAAACTTTACTGCGCATTAGTTGCGAGCCTTCGTAAGTGCAAGCCCTGGTAGTCAAAAAATCCAATTGTGGATAATGTTTTCGTGCATGACACCGATTTTCCAGATCATGCTTCGTCGGCATATCTGTTTCTTTGTCCGCCGACTACACGCTTTAGTTACCGGAAAGACGGAACTTTCCGTTATCTTTCCATTATTAATATTACGGTTATCAGTACTCTTCAACGACTCTCCGTGAATGTTCTTGCGCAGTTGCGTTCACTGCAAAAACATATACCGACAAAGTTGACATATCGTTCACACTACATGTAGTAACCGGAGGGACTTATTACTAACGGAGTAAAACGGTTTTCCGGGAAGCATATCCTGGCCGCACGGTTCGATTCGCGACTTTGCAGACAGCTAGACCGTCCATGAGGAATTATTAGTCTGCGGAAATTGAAGTACTGTAGTCCGGAAGTTGCAAAGCTTCTGGAGAAAAAGTAAAGGGGTCGGCGGAGGTGACGAGGAGGGTCGACGAAGTTAAGCGGCTCCCCCAACTCTTCGAAACACTGCACCAATACCCAGATCGACAAACATGCGCCACGTTTTTCTACTTTGTTTTCGTACCGATTATAGCATGGCCTTGGCTCCTACGTCAAGCATCTGCATGCGATTCGTCGGAGTTAATTGCGGGGTACTACCAGCAAAAGCCTAAGGTAATTAACTGATTGTCTGCAGGTATATATAACCAATATCGAAACTAGGGTCTCATGTAGGCTCTCATGTTGTGATTGTGTACACCTTGCGTCATACATCTTGCGTCATCAATTTCTAGGTTTTCGTGTCACTTTTCATTTGGTCCAAATGTAGGTAAATGTAGGTGTCGCATGTTGGGCTGTGATGATGATTATGGGGGCATGTTCCTTACCGATCTTCTGTGTACTTCTGGGGACGCAAGCAATTTAAAGCGCTGGCCAGTTGCATTGCTACTGTAGATGGGGGCAGAAATGTAGAGTTGGGGCCTGGGGGCGAATATGTTGCGAAGGAGTCTAGATTTTCGTTACAATGGCTGATTATAAAAAAAAAAATTGGACACAAATCGAAGAGACTTCAATTGCGAGAAAAAGCAAAGGAACAAGTACACCCAATCCTTCAGTTACGGAGGAGAAGAGATCCCCAATCCACCTACTGGTCTGGCCACGTCAAAAACATGTTGGTCCTGTTACAGTTTATAATGGCAGATTCCACTGCAAGGAATAAGCACACTTTCATTTCCCCGACTGAAACCTAAGAGCTACACGGATCCTAGATTTTAGAATTCTGTCCGTCCCAATTTTCCGGTGGAGCTCTCTTGGTGGCAATGTGGCATATCCCGGAAGGGTTATTCCCGTCGAATGTAACTAGAGGTAATTGTCAACCGAATCCCGTGGAACCGGTGAGCGAAATCAGGTCCCAATACTCCAGATTTGCGGGAGGACGGCGTTGCGGTACAGTTATTTACCAGTTTTCTTAAATTCTTCAAAAGTTCTTACCATTTTTTCTAAATTAAAATCATTAAACGGTTTGTCTGTACAACAGGATTGGTACAGACATTTAGTCGGAGGACCTGGCCCACCCTAGACCACGACCTGAAGAGACTGCAAATTTTGTATAAAACGGGAGAACCTCCTCTCTGCTTTGAAAGCTTTTTCATTTCTGCCATAACGATCAGTCGTGGTCAGAGTGGGGAGCTCCGTTTGCAATGGGGTGCGACATGGAGTCGGCGTGGCGGGTTATGAGTGTGTTTCGGTTCATCAGTTAATAGCTGTGGAAATTTCGCTGGTTCCGATGATCGGTTGATCGTTGGGTGTGTTTTCGCGCAATTCCAGAAGCTTTTTTCCAGAAGTTATAATAGAAGTTTTTGCAGAAAGTTTTGAGGTCTCGGAGTGGGAATGCTTCGGAGAGTGGACTAGAGATGGATCGCGTGCAAAAACTACAGCGAACCCGCTTCCTGTATCCGTTGTGCCCCCCTGTTAGGAGTGCGCAGCAACCGAACTATAAATGTAGAAGATCGATGAAGTGGACGTGCTTTAGAATTAGATAGGTAGGAAAATTAGGAAGAGTTGTCTTGGTTTCGGAAATTTTGCATTTTAAACACTGCGCGTACAGTATTGCCCTTGAAGATCGAAAGTGCTACTACGATTTCACAATGGCGAATTTCAGCGCCGCGGAGCTGCTTTGCAGCATGCCGGAGCGCTTCGCGCGATGGTGTACCTGTGAGCAATTGGAAGACCTCGTGCCGCGATTCCATGTGCCGTGAGTCCCCCCCCTCAATCGTTTATCCGGCAATAATATTCAAAGAACATTCGCATGCCTTGGATTGCACAGCTAGAGTTCACAATTCCGAATTTCATGCTACTGTTAAACGACTTAAATTTTGGATGGGATTCTTCCGTAAACTCTAGAATATTTGATGATGCTCATTCAAAACACGAAGATCTACATGTTGAAACCTAAAGTTGGTCAGAATCTGAAGTGAAACCATAAACCTTGAATTTGTTCGGGGTTTCCACTGCCACGGAGCATTTTCAAGTGTGGCTACCATGATTTGTCCTGATAGCGAAGGGGGAAATTAGCATTACCTAGAAAATTAGTGTCACCACAAAATTTAAATTTCATGGAAATTGATACAATGCAGGAATATTTCAACTTATACTGATTCAAAATAATGTGACTTTGGTACATTAATGTCTCACGCACTATTAGGACAAATCCGTGTAATCCTTGCATGGTTCAAAGAATTTATCGATCCCAAAGGCTCTGTACATATTTCCAACAAATTTTGAATACTCCTCGCACAGTAGCTGTAAGCTGTTAGGATTTGCTGCGACTACCAATTCTGCGTACTCTATTCACAGTAGCTACTAGGTTTGCTGCGACTACCGAATTTCTTGCACCATCGCATCCCATGACGCGCGTAACCTTTGTGCAGTGGGGAGCGCGCGGCCGCATCTCCGCCCGCTCCCGCCGGGAGTCGCGGCAGTCGTCGCAAGCGGAGCCCTCGTTCCGGCGGGGTGCTCCATCCGCGCGACTCCAAGGCGAGTTGGGCCGTTAACATACGTCCCAAGAATTGGGGCGACAAGGACAAGATCTGGTGGGGGAAGATCAAATCGATGCGAGAGGCGCAACGCATCTCCGACATCGTGCACCACTACCTGGGTTCTGAGTCTGTCCACTTCCTCTTCCCGGGATCCGATCGGCCTCCTCCGCCCTTTGCGAATCCTAACCTCGGGGGACTGCATAGCCTGGAAAGGCGGATGCAGTATGTGAAGCTCATTGCCAAGGGCGAGCAGCACCAGGCACTGCGGAGGGAGTTTATGGAAAGCGTCAAGGAGATGGTGAAGCTGGTGATGAAGGAGGATGGGGGTGACGCAGCGGCTGCGGCGACTGGGACTGCGACTGCGGCTGCGGCTGCGGTTCAGGAGGTGCCATGGAGTTGGACTGCGTCGCAACCGGAGCTTGGTGGGGACGAGTGCAGGCTGTCACCGGAGATTCCTTGTCTCGTTGAAGGTAAAGAGAACACACAGCTTCGAAAGGTAGTCGTTGGTCTTGAGTATTCGGTAAAATGGGCAAATTGTGACACTTCGAGCACACGGACGGATGTAGATATGAGGTTCCCTGGAAAGATGTCTATCTTGAAATTTTGTTATTTAAGTTATATGGCATCATACTTGACTATTGCCAACCATTTCAATGCCTCAAATCAATGTAGAAGTCTAGTTTACGGTGGCTTTAGTGTATGAACTATTGTAGGATAGCTCGGATTTCTGTGTCATACTTGTACAATTATAGGTTCGTTTTACTGGAGCTTGTGACTATGGTAGGCGTTCTACTAATGTGATTAAATGAACTACGGAGTAGTTTTTAATGAATTAGTTTTTATGAACTAGTTGTAGTGTTCATATCATGCATGACTAACTGTATCAAAAATGTGAATGATTCAGAGTTAGCATTCAGAGTTTTAAGAGAGTGCAATTCAGAATTTTGGTCTAATTTATATGAATGGTGGTCAATAACAGATGACATTGAGTACATGATGATGATGGTACTGGATGATGCGCTTTCCTAAGTTGCATCAATCAGCTGTACAGAACAATGCATGTGAGTTTGAATTCACCTTGTTTCCTATTAGTTTTCCTGTTAGTACAGCTGCAATATTATTTTCAAAATTAGTGTCACTACAAATTACTTTTGTGGAAATTAGTTAAATAAAGTAATATTTCAGCCTGCACAAAAATTAAAATAGTGTGACTTTGGTGTCACACGGACTAATAGGATAAACCAGAGTAGTGAATGTGACTGGATATTATGAATTTCAAGCTTTGCTTCACTGCTTACCAGCTCCTGCTAGACTTGTGTTAGTATCATTAGCGCTCTGTTTCTACTTCTGATCATATACTGGATGGTGTGTTGGTTTTGCAGGAAGTGTGTTCGGTGGTTTACGCTTGGAGTGCTTTTTTATCCAATGCTGTTGTTTGTAATGCTCTGGCATGTGCAACCACGAGTGCGTTCATCACACTTTGTTCAGAGCAGAGGCTGCTCGCAATGCCTGATGAATCACCTCAAGAGTTGGAATAACGACATAGCCTGTTCAGTGTTAGCAGAGTAAAGGACTTGGTTGTGACCGACAATGTCAAATAACGTGTACCTTTGTACAGTGTACATTTGTATGTAGACTTCGAGAATTGTGATCTCCTTTCAAAAGGATCGACAATGAAGAAATGCTTGGGTATAGGGAGTCCACTTACTACAGTTGTAGCTGAGCTGTTGCTACCTGTGCATTCAGAATTTGCATGAAAAAATTGTACATTTGTTTACTCAAGTGGAAATAAGAGCTTCCAGGCTTACTGGGATCTTAGACTGTATTCATGGATTATTGGCAATTCTTAATCTTCAACCGATTGGAGTAGGCACTTTTTTGTCTGTCTATTTGTCATACATCACTACTAAACATGTTCTGCCAAGTTTAGGGTTTTAGACTTGAAATGAGACTTTTGGAGTGAGTAAGTTCCTTCCGGATTACTTGCAGAGCTTTATTACTTAGTGCAGGATGGAAAGCATTGGTCATGGATTGAGTGAGCTTCATGTCTCACTATAAGATTAAATTCTAAGTCATGTGCAACCATAATCAACACTAATTACAACTGAACATACTTACTACTGTGAAACATAAATTGCTTTTATAATTACTTTTATTGGAGCATATTGGCAAGTGAAAGAGGATTCCAATTCACTTTAGCATGCATTATTTGGATACAATGTGAATAAGTTATAAAATTTCAAAGTATTAGCCTAGGAGAGCCTTGTGTCAATTTCTGATACACCTCCAGATCTCACATTCTAATTGTATTTGCATTGTGATGATTATGGATGTACATACCTTATGGCCTATTTAAATTGCACCCTTTGAAAGGTGGCCCAGTTTCATTTCAATTCTCTCCTAGGAACCCTAGAATCTAGACTGCTTCCAATTCATTGTTTGATTTAAGTAACTAACTACATGTGACAAGGGGAATACCGGCATAATCAGATGATGCAATTTTCAGAATAACCATTATGGAGTGAACATTTGGTTTTCTAGAGTACAATGCGACAAGCTTGTGCTTTACTTCGGAATCCAAACCTTCGCTTCGGACGTGAGAAGCGAGGCGACCCTGACAAGTCACCATTCTTAGAGACAAAAATATGCAATTTTCAAATCTATTAGGGATCCCAACTGCTCAATAACAATTAGGGCGAGTGTGCAAAATAATGTAGTTCTACTATCATGAGTAAGAGTTGTCATCTTCTGGAGGGACAAAAGGGTCTTTGTTTGACAAGAAAGTTTGCATAGAAGCCGTCTAATGGCAAACTATGGCAAACTACAGAAATATCTTATCGTTCTGTTCTCATGAACTCAATTTATTGCTCATACCGAATAAGACAATGAGTGCTCCTCAGTAGTGAGCAGCAGCGACAATTAGCTAACATCCTCAACGATCAATCCTCAAAAGAACTCAAGCATCTTGGGCTTCTTGAACAAGAGGCTCCTCGAAACGCTCAAGCTTGGGTGCCGGGGCGGACGGAGCATCAGGGACTGCAAGCACAGCAGGGCTAGGGGAAGAAATGGACGGCAAACTGGCCTGAATGGTGCCACGGAAAAGCTGGGATGCGTCTGTCAAGGCTGACCCTACGCCAGCACCTGCTCCAAAGGCCACAGCAGCCCACCGTGTGGTGGGGCTCCTGAAAAAGAGCAGGGCAGATGCAGCTCCTGACAGGGAGCCATATACAAAGCGTCTTAATGTCAGGTCAAAGGTTGCATCCCAGTTCTTTTCATGCTCCACTGGCGGTGGTCGCTCCATCTCCTGTAACAACAAACATGTTTCCACAGTAAGATAAAACTTTCGAAGTACCATACTTGCAGCTCACATATCAAAACTACAGTCAGTCACACTATACGCTACACTTGGAAGGCAGTGCACAGAAACTCATATCACTGACTCTAAATGAGTTGACAGTCCTCATAACCAAGAGCTCGAGTGATGGAAATTCTGGTTCGATTGAACACAGGTTTAAAGTAAAAATTGAATACAAGGAACACTACCTTCACCGTCTTATACTGGTCGAGAAAGTAGAGAGAGGTGAGGGGAATGAACGAAGATGTACATCTTACGAAATGCAAAGTAACGTTGCTCGACAACAATAAAAAGCCAGCTGCTATAGCTTCAATCATAACATGATTTCGGCTAGTTTGTATTATAGAGGACTCTGAAGAAGAAACACGAAGTAATATAGGGTTTGACCCAGTGCTTTGAAGAACATTGTAGATAAAGACGCCATCCTGGCTGAGGGTGCTCTTCGAATACCTTCATAAAACACAAACCCTGAGGAGCAGAATGTGTAGGGTTTATGATAAGGCAGGAACGACCGCTGGGCCACGCAGGCTATTTTGGATTAGGATCTAATTATGATGTTTCTTTAAAAAGGTCCTAGGGACTGATTATTGATCCATCCTGGCCAAACTGAGAAAGAAGTGAACTAGTAAACAAATTGGACAGGTCCAATAATATCAAAACCCTAGTTTCAGAAAAACCGAGCTCAAACCTAATAAACCAATCCATCCACAATTGTATTCGACAAAACAAATGCTCTGTGAAGCTAAATCACTACGCCTTAAACTCTTTCAGAACTCAGGTAATCAAATTATCATCCTATCTTTAATCAGTCCTAAACCCTAAATTATACAAAGTCACTGAAATATCGACAAAGTCAAGTACCTTCAAAACCCGGCGCTCTCTAAGCAATAAAAAAACATAAGAACTGAACGAGCCTCACCCAAATACGAAAAATAGATAAACCCTAAATGACAATAGAGAAGAGAGTGGCGTCGCTCGATCTCGAACCAGGTTGCTCCTGTAAAGCGCCTCAAAACTTCCTGATCCACTTCTCCTCCCAATTCAAATCTCAACTCCTAGTAAACTCCATCAGAGTCGGAAACCCTCGACAACACGAAATTACACAACGCTAACACACTTTCTACCCGTTTCAATCCCAAACCCTTTCAACTCAAGCCAAAACTTTCAAATCAACCCTAATCTCTTAGAAACCGCACAATGCACATGTGCAACAGCCTAACTCCACCGAATCTGAGTGATAACAACCTAAAATCACAAAGAGAAGTGAAATCATGAAATCGTGAGTGAAAATTCGCCAAACCAAGAAATTATTCCGAAGACGACGGAGAAAGACCACCCGTCCGACGCAAAAAACCGTCGGAGAAACGCTTCGCAAAGACCAGCAAACCCACAAAAAACCCACAAATCTGCAACGAGACCTCCCTTGCAAAACACACAACGCACACGGCGAAGTCGATGGTTCTGACACGGGCCGACGCCACGTCAATTACGTGA
Organism: Pseudisothecium myosuroides; assembly: GCA_951799445.1. Lineage (NCBI taxonomy): Eukaryota > Viridiplantae > Streptophyta > Bryopsida > Hypnales > Lembophyllaceae > Pseudisothecium > Pseudisothecium myosuroides. The sequence continues at coordinate 3,200,123 of OX637288.1, read as the reverse complement.
CATGGACATGCCACGTACGTGACAAGTCGAATCTATGGACGGCGAAGATTTCTTGCGCACGTCTTTGGAATTCATTTTAAATCCAGGGCTCAGAGCAGCCCATGAGGGTCGCATGCCTTGCCCGTGTCTCGACACTGTATTTCAAGGAGAAGATGCTTGTGCATCGGCGTTGTTCTTCTTTGCGATCTGGACTCGATTGGCTTCGATCCTTGAGCTCTCTTAGATCGTTGTTGCGATCGTCTTTCAATACGTAGAAGAGCGGCTTTCAAGGTATGTGACAATGTGAATTGTTCTTGCTGAGTTTTCTCCAGGGATAGGCAACGTATATATATGTAGTACTTCTTGATCATAGTTTTTGAAGAGTGTCTATCGAGAGATTTTTGTTTGTACTGATGTAGAATCTTTGTGTTGTGTTTATCAATGACTGATTCAACTTCTTTGATTTATTGCTGGTTGTGAGTTGGTTGAGCGCCTCTTTGTGATTTCACGGTTTCGTTGATTTTGCCGATCATTTGGTTTGCGTTGTTGATTTATGTTTCCACATCTTGAAATATCTGCTTAAGAGTTTTTACTGTGTATTTAGCGTTTTTTCTTAAACTCTTGGTTGACTGTTATCAAATGTAGAGAAGCAGGATGAAATTTTAGTTGTCTAGCATTCTAAGTTCAATAGGATGGGCAATAGGATCATTTTTATGCATTTGATTCTGACTTCTTTTTAATCGTGACTTTTATCGCTTTGAGAGTTGAGGATCGAGTGTACTTCAGTTGCTATTGGTTGAGATTTCTTTAGCTTTGGAAGAGATAAATAGATTATAGGCAATTTCACTTCTTTCTTCCGACCTACGTCAAAGTGGAAACAATATACTCTAAAACAGTTTCAAGTGAAGTACTGTGAGAGGGTCTGCTTTCCACAAAAGTATTAGGAGGTGGATTGTGTATGTGAATCACTTTTTTGTTGACACCGATCAAACCAGGTTGAAAATGCCTTGTCGCAGTAGATGTTCAAGGCAAAATTGATTATCGTTACATAAGCACGGTTTTCCAACATTTATTTTGGTTGTTTTGTTTCTTTTTCTTACAATCATCCCTTATGGATTCACAAATTCTCACTTGCACATTCTGCAATTTTCTCCACTTGCAGCATTTGCGCTTTGCACAACCATGGAGGCACTAAGTTCTTGCAGCGTTTTGAAATCTGCTTGCGATGCTGCTACGATCTCCTGCTCTTGTGTCCCAAAGACAGCAAGCATGGGATCTACAAAGCTTATGGCCTCGATCCGAGGAGTAAGTGGTCCACAGGTAATGTATAGCACCTGTTCTCTTACCAAGATCTACCTGTTCTCTTGTTCGTGAAGTTGACGAAATTTTCTTACACTTGGCTTATGTCCAATTATTTCTAATTAGACCGACCTTTTTGTAGCTTTTGAAGCTATCCTATTCAGGTTTCAAAACAAAGTCTGTATAAGTCAACTTTTTTCTAATTCCTTTTATGATGTTTGTGAAGTATGTATATCACAACCCTAGCCTTGTTCAAACTTTGACAGTGTGGTTAATATTTGAGTATGTGATTGAGATCTTCACATTTGACTGTCGTAGAATATCTGAAGAAACTGAGTGCATGATGATTGCGTATTTCTCATCATGAGAGCTGTGCGCTCCATTATGTTGTCAGATAAAAATTGAAGCAATCAAGCGAGATCAAGAATTGAAATCAAGCCTTTCAAGAAGGGGCGTTATGTTCACCGGATTGTCCACCATGGCCGTCATGCTGCTGCCAAAGAGCTCTTCAGCAGAAGAGGTCAACGACAAAGATTTCAAAGAGAAACTCTTGGAAGGGATTGAAAGCCTCCAGCAACTTGTGAGCAAGAGCTTAGGCGATGCAAAAGAGGCTGTAACCACGAAAGCCGAAGAAGCTATGTCCTCCCTTAAATTTGGAGACGACAAAGCGGCAGAGACTCTTACTGAAGTTAAGAGCTCAATCGATGAGACAATCCAACAAGACAAGCTTGCTCAGAACTGAAGCTACTGCACGGACAACGCTGCAATTGGCAAAGAAATCTCCAACACCCACTACATAGTGAATCTTAAATAGATTGTATCACTGGATTGGGAAGTGATACAGTTTTTGTATGTGTGGCTGTCTGTTATAGAGATTGTGGATCATTTCTATGTTTTCTTGTGTGTGTAGTCTTCTATACTTGCCCTATGTTTCTTCTCCAACTGGTAATATTCATCAATGGGTTTGATGTTTCATTTCAAAACTTTTGCAGCTCCCTATTGATCCTTTTTTTGCAAGGGTGCAAGCTAAACTTCTGTTTAGGAAGAAGACAACCTATTGTGATTAAATTGATTGCATACAGTTGGGATATTTGTTCACCAATTTTTGATGACACAATCAAGGTGTGACGTTAACACCAAGGGTGATGTTAACAAGGTCAAACAGTATTGGTACAAAATTTATTGAAAACCAAGAGCTAGCCTCTGAATCATTGTGGAACTTTGCATACAAGAGACACTCGGTAATCTAAACAGAAGACTAATCACTCTCCATGTATTTTGTCAAACAAGTGCTGCTTTCACAATCATGATCCAAATCCTCTTAAAAAAATAAAATCATTTGAAGAGCTAGACCTGCAAGTTTGGTTCTATCAAAATCATCGCCCCCAAGCATGTGAACAATCCAAGGTCGCCATACAAAAAAAAGGCTAATACATTTGAATCATACTTGAAATATTTTATGCAACTTTTTGAATAAGAAAATTTATTTATACACTTAGTAAACCTGGATCTTCCTGAATTTTTGTTTTACACTTTCTATGCTTCTCACTCCTCTTAACCTCTGTTTTGTCAAATTTCAATTTGCTTCTATGGCCACATCCAAGGTGGATTGAAAGAGTATATGGCTGATGGCATTGGTGATAATTGTTTTCTTTTATGGGGAAAGACTTCATCACCTATGGCACTTCCTATATTCCTTACCATGCATTGTAAGGAGCAAAATTTGTAACCTTTATGTATCAGTTTGTGACCACAAACAATACAAACTTGACCACTAGCAAAATTATTAATTGACGTACTTGGACGACTGAAGATATGATAGTTGTCAGCTTGACTATTACATTTATATGGATGTATATCACTCATGGATATACCCTTTTTTTTCAAATCTTGGCCTTCAAGTGTCAAACAATACGTTACTGATCGTAATTGAAATATCTCATGTCCATCATGAAATTCATGTTTGCACCATGTACACATACGTGTGCAACACATGGTGCAAAAAAAATTCTCTGACAAAAATGATGTACCCTGAGGGTGTTTATTGCATAAAGTCATTTTATTTTCTAGCTCGAAAGTACATTTTAACCAATTTGGAATCAATTTGTCATTAGAAAGATTAGCTTTGTTAGCATTGTTATTTGATTTCATACCGATAGTAATCCACATATTTTACAATAATAAATTCTATGTTACTGAAAATTCAAGAAATGGATTAATCAAAATCTAATAGACTTTGGTTTTAATGAAATGAATACAAGTTACTACAAATCATTGATATAATATATTGATACGGACATTATATATTGTATTAATATTAATATTAATGTTTTTTAAAGTAATTCCCACTTGGTGCCAGAGTGAACTTATAGAAGAGTTGAGAAGTAAACTAATCTTAGTTTTGAACTAAATCTATTTTTTAATATCATCTAAGTAATAGTATTTCATAGACTAAGGTATGTTTGCACTTGGTGTTAAAGAGTATTGTTACTGAGGGTCTTAGGAACGAATTTAGACCTACTTCTAGACCAGATTCACGTTACAAACATCACCCCTAACACCAAGTGCGAACATACCTTAAGGGTATGTTGCACTTAGTGTTAAAGAGTGTTGTTATTAAGGGTCTTAGGAACGAATTTAGACCTACTTCTGGACTAGATTCACATTGCAAACATCACCCCTAACACCTAGTGCAAACATACCCTAAGTGCGAGATTAAGATCACTTCACTGGTAGTCCAAATTTCCAAAATTGCAAAGATGTATTATAAAATAGAGAGGGAGGGGAACTCCAACCCAAAAAGATTGGTGTTATTGAAGAGAATGTTTGCTTAAGATTCTATGATTGATAGTAAGGATTCTATACAAGTAACACTTATGCTATTAAAAAATACAATTTAGAATAATAATTTAGTGATGGCTTTAAAACAAAATTTGTATAGACCATATCCATACAATTAAATCAATTGCGGCACTAATCAATATTTTTCCAATTAAATTTAAAACAAAATTAAGAAATTCCTTCTAAAATTGATTATATTTTGAATATTTGTAATTTTTTACAATAATTTTTTTCCCTTTAAGTTCAAAGTTTTAAGTTCTAATCTTGGTGTTTTTTCAAGATTTTTATTTTACTTATTCATTTAAGTTGATTTTGAAGGGTCATTTTTCAAGTGAAAAAGTTTGTTTTTGAGGTCAAGCGTACTTGTACTTGTAGAACCATAGAATAGTTGCAAAAAAAAGTTCTAAGAATCTATATTATACTAACATAACTATGTAAGAGGACTAGCACAAGAATCTACAAGCATTTAAATAAATTAAAAGAAACAAGATTTCTTTAAAGACGATCGTTCCATATTGTGTGAATTAGTGGCAGAATAGAAAGAGTTTTGCAAATTTACCCCCTTTGTCCCACTAAAAACCTCCAAATTAAGCATAGTTCATGTCACACAAAAACCTTCATTTACTTATTTCGACCACCCAGTAAGTGTTGCTTGTGTTGAATGATAGCTTGGAGGGACATTTTGCATAGATCTGAAATCCAATTTGTCATATTCCAATCTCTATTCCCAGATCATGAATTTCTAATCCAAAGCGGCAATTCGAGGATCTAAAGCGGCAATTTATGAAGCGGCAATTCGTGGATCTAAAGCAACAATTGATGAAGCCGCAATTTGTGAATCCAAAAGTGATGAAATTCGTGAATCCAAAAGCTGGCAATTCCTAGGTCCAAAGCAACAATTTGTGATCGAATCAAAAAGCGATCTCTCGTGGATCAAGAAGCGGCAGTTTGTAGATCCAAAGCCTGCGATTTGTGACTTTTAAAGACAGACTTGAATCAATAGGAAATGAACCAAGTTCCTTCCATTCTATTCAAACTAGCTATTCTGAAATTTTGAAGACAGACTTGCCGACTTGCAATTTGCCCGTGCGCTAGGTTTCTTGAAAACTGATAGTTCATCAACTACTGGTAGCATTTACAAATTGTGCTGAAATATGATAGAAACCTCATGGATTTTTGGTGCCTAAATCATAGCGCCTCAGCTGCAAATTTTGCATAGATATGGGAAATGGGTTACTACTTCTTGACTGCATGCATTTTTGGTGCAAAGATTGAAAATATAATTAATCCCTCGTGGGAAAAAAATTTGGAGGCTTTTAGTGGGACAGAGGGAGTAATCCTTTAATTTCTTTTGGTAAATCAAGCATTTATCCCATACAATTTCTCCAATTATCCAATGTGGTTGGTATATGTATGTAGATATTGTATTGTCTTTCAACAAGAATTTTGTTTATATTTGCTTGTTTTGGTTGGCAGTGATTGAGTGCAACTAGAGGGGGTAGTTCCCAAAGGCAAAAACATTCACCAAGAGTCAAGGGAATGGATTCTATAGGGTAAGCACTCAAGCGTATATATAGTGAACATGACATTGCACTCAAAAAACATTTGAATTTACAATTTTTACAGTTATACGGGGTCATTGCAAGAAAGACCTTCCATTTTTTGTAGCGTTTTTCACAGTACTCATTTTTTCTTTCGAGGAGGCTTTAAAAATAGAAAATCAATTTAAAAAAAATATGAAAAATATGTTTTATATATACACCTTCAAAAAGAAGGTACCCTAGGAAGGAAAAGCATAGAAAAAATTTCTAAGTAGGAGAACTTGAAAAACCCTAAATCTCATGAAAATAGGACCGGTCATTGTAATTTGACATTTTAATTTGTAAAAAATAGGAAACACAATAAATAAAAAAACTAAAAATTGGCCATTTGGAAAGAGTCCATAATGATGAGATTTCACCAAAAGATTGATCTTAGAACCATCTTCATTGTTCAGAAATTGCATGCAATGGGAGTGCTGTTTGCACTCATGTGGAGAACACAAAATAATATATTTTTAGATTTCCTTTGGTTGGAATATGTTTTCCTACTATGCAAATAGACCATGAAAATTTCAGCTCCATATCATTAAATTTGGGGACTCGTAACGTAGTAAAAATCCCTAAACCTTATGGTGTGACAAATTAACAAAAATGATATTTAAATATAAAATGATTTTTTTTAATTTCTAAAAAATAAGGGATCTGATTACCATAAAGTTATACATCTCTAATAAAATTTTTATGTTCATTGGACTTTTGCTTCAAACGTTATAGTAGATGAAAGGAGAGTCACTCTCATTGTGACTAGTAAATAGGACAGGCCTTTCTTGCAATGACCCTACGTTACAATTTTTAGAATTATTACAATTAATTTTCCATCCAAAAATAATTTTTTTAAATTATACCTTAATCTATCAGTGTTTTTTTTCCTGGCAATTTGGTGCAAAATTGCACCAAATTTTTTGACCTAGCACCAAGCCTATAGGAAATTTTTAGTAAAATTTTGGATGAAATCGCCAAAAAACTTCAAGTTCAAGAAAAATCTTGGATGAAATCGCCACATTGTGAATGAAAATAGAATTATAGATACGTAGTATCACATTTTCTATCCAGTACGTGGATGAATGTTGAAACTTGGAGCACTACTGTAACATTTAATATCGCCACTTTGCCACTTCATGGAAAATGAAAAAAAAAAATTGTAATCTATAGTTATATATTTGTATGTATTTATTATATGTAACTATAAGGTACAAATTACTACAAAATGAATAATTTGTAATGACACTAACTTTTCAAGTTAAACGGGACACTAATTTATGAGTCTTCACCAATAGGATAAACCATTGCACAATAAATATAATTCCATCTTTGTTCTAATAAAAAAATAAATCCTACATTAAGTTATTTATTTACCTAAGCTATAGGAATTTTAACTCAATGTTCTAGTGTTAGTGTTACCATATTAGAGTAAATCATTTTTAGCAACCTATATTGAATTCAAGTATTTGGTTGATAACTTTATCATATATAGTAGACATAAAATGCAATAAATCTATTTTTGGAGGAATATGGTGCCAAATTTCACCATGTCAAAATCATTTTCTTCTTTGGGTGCTTAAAAATCATTTTATTTTTGCCAATGTCTTCTTCATTTCCTAACTATAATTATTTGGATGAAATTTTATATAAAAAAGGATGAAAAAGTGCATGAATACAACTGAGAAGTGATAATTACAAACAACAATGAATTTTTTTTAAAGCTTATACTTTGATCACATATATATTGCAAATGGTAAAGAATTTCGAACTAATACTTTTTGTATGTGTTTTATACTTGATTTTATATAAAGTTGAAATTAAAATCCAGACTTCTGGTTACATTCGTCTTTTTTTACAAATTTTTCCGTCTAAACATCATCATCCAAAAATGACCATTTTTGTGTTTTGGAGCCTTACTGAATGCAAAGAATTTTTAGAGTCTACATTTGTTGATTTTGTATATAGAGTCACCATTCTGTATATGTAAGTGTATGTATAACAATCAACAATAAAATAATTGAACACTAATTTGTCATTTTGGTAATGGTGCAAACTTTGCATCACCTTCAACATTAATATAACTATATTTTTTATTTTTGGAATTGATACCATGCTAAATTAATTATTTTACAAAATAGTATGACTTTGATAAATTGGTAAAAGACAAATCAATATAGTAGACGTAGTGACAAGTGAATATCTATACAAAATATGCTTCTTAAACATAAATTACATATAATAATTAATTTGTTGAAATCGGTGCATCATTGCCCTAGCCAAAGTAATCATGCATTAATTTATGAATTTGTTTTCTTTCCTTCAAACACAGAAGTTCATTCTAACACTACAAAATATGGATTCCTAGCAAGAATTCATTTTAATTATTTTTAGTCAATTGTATTCACATTTAGTGTTTCATTTTTAATTTTGAAAAAGGAGCCATAATTGTTTCCTTGATACTCATGTGATACTTGGATGATACTTGGGTGATGCTTGGATGGTACTTGGATGATACTTGGTAATATCTGTATTAAAATTAGATGATACCTAGATTAAATGTGGCAACTAGTTTTGAAAACAATAGTAATGTTTCTATTTTGATCCCCCAAAATAAAAATCTCTTTTATAAAAAAATAGCCAATATCTTTTGGTTATAGCCAATTGTAGAAAAATTGTACATAAAAAAAATTGTTCACATTTAATAGGAAGAGTTGCTCATAATTGAGCTATTAGGTATCCATGCTCAAAGCCCGACTCCACTCCCAGTCCCTCAAGTTAGTTCAATAGCCTCGCTAGATGGAGGAGCCAGTAAGCCATTGCAGGTTGTTCTGAAGAAAAAAGTGCATTGCTATTGATAGGTGAGTTCCCTTATTGTAGGAAAACTTTAGATTTTTGTTGTTGCAACCTACTTGACTCTGCAACTCGGCATCTTTGGCTTGCAAGTGTTGTATTGGGATGGAAGTCTTTTTCCAAAACCCCATCGTTAAGTCGTTCTACCACCTACCTGACTACTGGGATAGAGATGCTCTCAACTAGTATACTAATGCCCAGTGCCCCCCTAGCCAACTTCTACAGGTTGACAATAAGATTTTAGTATTAAAGCAATAATTCTTTGCAAAATGATAGAATTTTTTTGAAGAAATATTTGGAGATAGATTTCCATTTCGTAGTGGATGATATCGCTGAATTACTATAAGATTTTGGAATGGAATTAGTTTTTGGATGAATGTATCTACTTTTGGAGGTGAATAAATTAGTGTTTTTCTTCCATATTTTACATGTCTCATCCACATCCATGAATGTAAATAGTTCATTATTGTATTGAAGATAAAATTTTGCATTGCCTAAAATAATGAAATAAACCCCCTTACTTGAATTTCTTTAATCTAAATTTATGCAAGTGTAACCTACTAATAAGGATCGTCAAAACCAAGCAAACAAATATATATTGGGAACATAAGCAATCAAGTAAATTATATTTTGACCCCTAAACAATGCCCTCAAAGATTGTCATCTCAATTTGAAATATTATTTGCTCTATATGCTCTATTTTTTCACTATAAATAAGTGGAGTTTCTTTTTAATTCTTCAGAGATGAAATTAAAAGTCCTCTACATCTCTTAATATTACTTGGAGCATTGGAAAAGTACAAAACGAATTGAATTGCATTTTTTTTGAGTTTGCTAATAATCTCATCAAATTTTTTTTGGTGATTTGACTTTTGAAATAGTTGGATTAGAAAAAGTGTTGCTTTTAGATGATGTTACCTTAATCCTTAAAGGACAAACTGGTGACCATAGAAATCACCCCTTTTCATTAACTTACCATATGAATCATTAGCTTATAAAAATGTAAAAGCACTCATTGGAAGTCAAATGTAGAAGACCTTCCCTTTTCACAACAAAATTCTAGAGATGAGTAGTTGAATTTCTGTCCTACTAGAAGAATTCCCTATCATCCATCGGATGCCAAACGTCTGTGTCGGTGTTTAAGGGTTAACACTACTACAAGGAAATTTCCACCACCACTACAAACCAGTGATCCCTAAACTGGCTAAAATTAGCTGATTTTCTACCAAAAAAATCCTTGTGCTACTATTACGTTGTGAAAAAGAACTTTTCATGGAGACATTTTAGCCCAAACTGCAACAAACAATTGAATTTGATAGACAATTTGCAACTTTCTCCACACTCGAATTAGCATCTATATAGTCAATTTTGAATTATAGTACTCCCAATAATCTGTCAAAATCCTTTCTTTTCTATTTTTTTTCCATACTACTCACTCTCAAGGTAGCCAAAGTTGATGCCTGTTTGTCTTGAAGGTAGCATATTGCACTAAATTCCATAAACGAGTTCTGGGATCACTGCTACAAACACATTCCAAAAAAATTGGATGAAAAATCTCAATCCTTCGTCCAGCATTTTGCATCTGAAATCATCCAGGAGCCACTATCTGCCTCCGATCGCGATTAGGGTTTAAGGCTCTCTTCTTCTCGACGCTGTCATGAAGGCCTGGGCTTAAACCCTAGTTTGCATCTCCAAGGCGCCGTAAGTTTGCAGTCTGTTTTTTCTTCCGATTGCTCCTGTTTGCCTGTTTCAGATGGTCTGCTAGACATTTGCCACCCTCAGGATTCCGTTTTGTGATGTCTCCTGCCGTGATGGAGGAGTTTTCCGACGACGAGATCGACTTGACCGAGAGCGAGGAAGAGAGCGAAGAAGACGATGCTGAGAAGCCGGTTTCGGAGGCTCGCCGCGACGCAATTTACAACAGCGCGGCTCTTCATGAGAAGTTGGAGGATATCGGATGGCCGGATGGCATCGACTGGACGCACTCCCTGGCTTTAGATTACGAGCACGAAGGGGCGCCGGTGGATGTGAACGACGACTTGACGCGAGAGATGTCATTCTACACGCAAGGGTTGGAAGGCGCTCGGGAAGCGTATTTGAAACTGCAGGAGCTTAGTGTTCCGTTTCTGAGGCCCGCGGATTACTATGCGGAGATGATTAAGAGCGACACGCATATGCTCAAGATCAAGGACAAGCTGCTGTACCAGAAGAAGCAGATGGAGGAGTCGGAGGAGCGGCGCAAGCAGCGGGAGGCGAAGAAGTATGGGAAGGAAGTCCAGGCGGAGAAGCTCAAGGAGCGAACACAGCAGAAGAAGAAGGATATCGAGAGTGTGAAGAAATGGAGGAAAGGGCGAAGTGACTCGGGTTATGCGGATGGGGAGGAGCCGTTTGATGTTGAAGGCGAAGGAAGGGCTGCGAAGAAACAGAGAGTGAATGCTTCGCCGTGGGACAGGACTGGCGGTAAAGGACGTGATGCTGATCGTGGGAGAGGAGGACGAGGGGGAGGACGAGGCAGTAGGGAGTCGCGAGATGCCAAGTTTGGCTATGGTGGCAGGAAAGGCATGGCCAAGAGGAACACTGCAGACTCTACAGCTGATGAAACTGGATTCAAGGCCAGTTTCAAAGGGAAGAGTAGAGGTGGAGGCGGAGGTAGAGGTAGAGGCGGTGGTAGAACTAGGGGTGGGGGTCGAGGAAGGGGAAGAGGTAGGTCATAGAATATCGTTTGCAGGAATTTGTGAAAGATTCAATGTGCGTGAGCTCTGGCAATCATGCAGCTGGAGTTCAAGATGGTCCTTGTGGTCTGGGAGGTGTTTCATGACTCACGGATATCATGTTCCAGAGTTTGATGTAGCAAGGAGACAAGTGATGGTGCAAGGTAATTGTAGTAGTAGCTCCCTGCTTTGCACCAGTACCGGTAGTTGCTTAGTCTCAGGCTGTAGCACTTGTTTCCAAGATTTAGGGTTTGGCGACGATTGTGTGGAATCGACGATTAGGAAGAAAATGCTCCTCATTCATTGACAAGAGAATACAGAAGACCGCGAGTAGAGTTTGTTTGTAGGCCCTGAGAAGAATCGAGGATGATATCATAGAGTTATTTGAGTGGTGTCGTGCCAGAATAGATTCTGGACACCATAGAGCGCTACCTCCAATATGCAGCATTTTTTTCACTTGAGCGAGGAATCTGCTCGAGAACGGGCTGTATTTTATCTTACCAATCAATTTTGTCAAGTTACAAATTTTCCTTGACTATTGCGAATTTCAGCTGTGGATTTCCCACAGGGAGTACTGCTGATGAGACTTGAATCGAGAGTTGGGTAAATTTGAGAGCAACAGTTGTCTGTGTGAGTACATATATTATTTAGTAGAGGCTCTGCCATGTGTGTGTTCACCTCGTCGTCAGTGTCTCCTACTGCAATGCGCGTCCGCTTTGAGTTACCTTACTGCGCCAAGAAACCTTTCAAGCTCGAACCTTTCCGTAGGATTATGATACCGAAACAATTCCTTATTTTTGCCGTACTTTATTTATTTGGCATATTGTGAAGAAATACTCAAAATTATTTATGATTTGTGTCAAATGTGTATCCTGCCAACTGGGAGTGTGTCTTTGCTAGTGTGTTCTGCCATGTAATTGTATTATAAACTTTCAGGTGATCCACATCGGTGGTGAGATGCTGCAAGCTCCATTTCACTAATTGAAAGTCTTACCTCGGGGTCCAAGCACAATTCCCTTCCAGAGGAGCTATTCAAAATCTACAAGTGCAACTGTCCCCGTTAGTTTACTACTAATTAATTGTCAGCTCAGTGATGTAGATAAATAAGGGAGGCAACCCATTTCCGATCAAATAAGCATTTCCATGTATCTAGAGGGTGTAGTCAATTTATCAGTGTACAGAAATAGACAGAGGAAGCTTTCCATGATTTTCCAGATTTTTGTATTACAAAATGGAATTACCATGAATTTTTTTGTATCACAAAATGGAATTACCATGAATGTTTGAGCGGTAGACTAGGTTCTTTCTATTCTGATGAGTTGTTTTTCCAATTCTAACGAAGTGCTGGAAACAAAATGGACAATGCTTCATTTGTGTGATGGTTAATTGTTGACCAATCATTGATTGTCAGAATCAGTCATTTATTTCTTTGGACATACACAAAAACAAAACACCAGGAATGGGTTGCCTCCCCTACTCTTGGACAAACTTTGCAGGAAACTCCTTACCGTATACCAAATGAAAAAGTTTGGCCAAGTGAAAAATCATTGCCGGACTTACCTTTCCTGAGTGGACTCGTAAGGTATGTTCACAACCATTTCGTTTTCATCATTTCGTTTTCATCTTAAGGGTTAGGGGTATGTTATTCAAACGAGTCAGTTTTGCAACAGGGGTCTTCCTTACTTGTTTTATACAAACCATTCGAGAAGTTAATGTAGTAATACCGAATTCAAAAATTAGCATGATAGAGATTCATAAATATAAGTCATAGGTAGACAAATGTATCGCAGAAATAAATATCAGACCATATATTCAATGGTTCGTCAACTTTCCAACGAACATGTATGAAATAACCAATCACGGGCCAGAAGGCCCGAAATGGTTATGAGACAACCCTCTCCTCCAAACTAAATCAAGGCTGTTACCTCTTGAAGATCTACAGCTCTCTGGGAGAAAAAGGTTCATAACTTTTCCCACAAACATGCACAATGTGGCAATGCAAGCAACATGAGAGGGTTATGTCTTATATTTACTCTAGGGATTGAAGCCGGTCGCAGTGTTTCAGGTCTGCGCCCTTTTGGCTCCGTCACCTGCGCAATCTCCCTACCTGGCTAGGAAATCTCTCTTGTCAATGACAGTCTTTTCCAATTCTTCTAACCAACCGACCTACTGGGGGAATCGCACAATAGACCAGATGCTTCATGCCCACTAAACAAAAATCATATCAAAGGACCAGATAATCACATTACCTTCAATTCCATCCCATCCACATTAAATCAGTGATGATGAGGAAAGAAACGGGAATTTCTCTGATGAACAGGATCCCCCAGATTTCTGGGACTTGAGGTAATCGAATATCTCCTCATAAGTTGTCAAATCTCATTGGCTGCTCCACTATTATAACAGAAGTAAGCGGAAATAATGACTCGCCTAAAGCAATATACAATTTGGCGTGACCCACCAGAGGACCATCTACAAAGGATACACAAAAATGCAGAAGAACATCACCTACATTGAACTAGTAGTCCTCGTCAAAGTGTGCGACCGTCTTGAAGCAGGTTCCTTCAAGAAGTCTTGTCCAGTGATTGGGCTAATGTTCTCCCCATACAACCGTGAGCACTGCATCCAGACAAACAGCTGCCACTCAGATCGGGTAATTGTGCCCGAGTTCAAACTTTCACACCCTTCGATAAAATTCCGTTAAAACTCTGAAGAGATATCTGCAGGGATTTACACTGTCCCCACGGATAGAGACTAAGCTGTCTAAACACTAGGTGAGACATATGAGCACACAGGGATCTCTGCTCCGACTTAAAATTCTTTCACTAATCATGCATTTCGTATATTCTAGGTTCAGAATGGAAAAAAGCAGAATCTTCTAAAACAAAAAAATGTCTATTCCATCCAGTTCATTAGTTTACTATTTATGCCACAAAAACAGACATTGCGAAGATTAGGATGATGGCCACAGTACCTTGTAGCAGACAATTGAATTGTCGGGATATAGTACAAACAACTTGGTGCCTATGCGAGCGTGGCAGCGACCACAGATAGTGTCATCGGTAATGCAAACTTGTCGTGATCTTTCCTCCACACGATCAACTCTAGCCTCCAGGTTGTTGTGTCTATTAATATGTTTAACGATCTGCCAAACCACATATACCATAAGAAAAATAAGAAAAATCTACCATATGCTGAGTTACTAAACATTGGTACTATACTTACAAGAACGATTATCGCTGATTATTAGTCAAAATCCATTATCAAAATAATACCTGGCCCTCCCGATGTCGATGCACACGTGCACGTAGCATGCGTGATATGGTCTGAGAAGCCAAGGAAAGAGACATTCCAGGAGACAAAGCCTGCACAGCAACAAGATCCTCAGCATAAACAGACACACAGATATAAAGTCACAGAGTGGTTTCGTAAAAGATTGCTTCATTCTAGTATCCAAAGAACGATCGCGTTAAATTCACATACGGTCTTCTACATTTTAAACTAAGACTTGATTAGACATGTTGAAGACGAACCTCCAGTACTTTCAGCGGGTCCAGGGATGCGCCATGACAATGTAAGAGACGCACAGCAGCGTCATGCATTGGTTCTCTTCCTTCTCCCGGCTTTAAATACATGTCCAACAATCTGTGCAGGAGACAACCCATATTAGCATGCAAAAGCAAAATATGCATTCGGCTGCCTTGATGTGCCATCCCATCTTTAGTTATAAGGAAGCCTTTGAGAGGTGCGCAGCTGTCAGAGCAGCAGAAAACCAACCTACAAAATTGAAGCTGCACAAAATTGTCGCCCAAGATCATACAATCGAAGTCAAACCCCACTAAAACGGACACACTGTCAAGCATACAACCCTCCGATCCTGAGACGATTGGAAAACCGCAACACCCCACAACCAATAGTGATAGTAGAGAAAAATCCGCCCAAGCAGGTGTTTGACCATATGGACACAAAACAAGAGTTGCCAAGTAAAATGGGGTACTCACTGCAAATAAACCTCAGGTCTGCCCAGCTTTGCACAGTAGCTCCTAGCTCCTTCACTATCCTCTAGCTTTCTGAAAGCACAGAAAACATCTTCTAAGATATATAATATTGCAAAAAGACATACCAAGTGCATTGACGCCTATACTATAACAACAGTAAAGAAGGCCCCGAGGTGCCAAACTTAGATGACGCAATATTTATTCAAGTCAGGAGTTGGACAAGGAACAGACACAGCTGCTAATCAGAAAACTTGATCCAACTGCATTCGTTACTTATCATCAACTGAAAGATACGATCAAGAAGATCTCTACTAACGAGTACAACCAAAAAGGTCCAATGGGACAATGTCTGGACGACACATACAAGGCCAGAATCTGAAGAGCGACAGTTTCATCTCCCAGCTTCTGATGCAATATAACCTGCACAGCCATATAAGAATGTCAGCATCATATCATTACCACATGCCTAAAGTCTACGAAAAAACAAACTTGAACAACACTGTATCTCAGTACATCAGTTCACCATATAGAAAAACCAAAGTTACATCGCTATAAGCAGGTACTACAAGACCCGACACTACTCTAGTCATATTGCTGTTCAATTTTACTTTGCAACTAGAACAAGAACAGTCAAGCGTGTTGACATCCAAATAAAATAGGAACTTACTTGCTCTCTCCAAAGTTCAGACCCCTGTATCAATGATAAAACCTCGTCAGCTTCATACTCATCTGATGCAGCTAAAAAATTCTGCAACATGCCTCTCACTACATCGTGATTCATAGAAGGTCGCCTTGTAAGCGAATGGTCGTTTTTTGGAGAAAATTTGGTCTCCTTAAAGTCCTCTTCGTCATGGTCCAAATCCTCTGAGTTTGGAGGGAGACTGTCCAGTGCTGCTTTAGCTAAAGAAAGGGCGAGTTCTGTGTGATATAGAGCGGCGTCTGGTCCATTCTCTTGTATCAACCACTGCAAATATCTGAGAACCACAAAACAAGCAAGATAATCAGATACTCATTTGATAGGCAATTCGTTTCACATCTATGAAACAAGGACATGTCACATATGTCGGAAGACGCCCATATATCTCATTAAAAGATCTCCTTACTCTACAGAGAATTTCAATATACATTGCTGAACTGTAAGATATGAGAGAAATAAGGATGGAGATCTGCTTCACCTCTGACGTACGAGCCCATCCGCATCGTTGAGCAGAGTCAGCACATCACCTGTTATGCTCATGGGGACAAGATAGCACAAAATAATCAATACTGCAACGAGCACACTTCACCGAGCAATAGGCTGATTACCCTTGTTCAAGATACAGTGACATCCTAAATGTTTCCCACAACAAGTGATCAACATAAAGCATCAGGAAATGTTATCAGTTTAGACACAAACCAGGTGGAAGACACTGAGATCGCCGTGATGAAGTTAACACTGTTAAGGCCAACTTTTGATCCAAATGTAAAAGCTGCAGCACGATGACTCAATTGTATAACCCGTTCCAAATATTCATGGTCACTCATACTGGACAAGAATAGAAGCAACAAAAGCTGTGCTAGCAAAACCCATCAATCTGATTCAATGGACAACATTTCACAAAAATTCAAAAAGACTAAGCTTAATAATATAGAGTGATCAATTTTAGGACCACAATGCTGAATGGAGTTCTAATGCTCAATCTATTATCTTACCCATTCAACGTGTTTTAAAACAAGAGCACTATCAGATGATGACTCCAGCAAGCGAGCTGCTTCTCTGGCGGCCACCATTTGAGAGTCTCCAACACCACTGTCCAGGGCCACGGTTTGCCAAACTTGCACGGCCAACGGCAGAATGCCTTTGGTTTCGTACAGAAGTGCCAACGGATGGAGTTGGCCCGCAGCTTTGAGAGTAGTTTCAACCTCCTCCTGCATGGGCCCAGGTAAGCAGCCTTGTGGTCATCCACCAGCTGCAGGGTTTGTCCGCCAATGCAGCAGCTCTAAAGCAGGCTTAGCATGCTGCCCACCATCCCCGCACAGCCCAGCATGCATGGAATTTTGAGCTACGTATGCTGGGGCCACCTTCCCAAATTTTCTAACACTCCTACTTCTAAGAACAAGTAGACACACTTGGACTTATGGGATGAAATTGTGATTCTGAGAATGGTGGGCATGACTACAATATCGTTGAACGGAGATCAAGACTGCACTAATCGCTTCGGTTCATATAGAAACAACCACCGAAGTGCAGAAACTGGTACTCAACGTGTTTGAGGAAATACATACCAGGATACAACTATTCGGAGAGGATACAAGCCGCTTCAGCTCGTCAGTCTGATTGAGTTCGGTGTAAAGTTTCAAAAGAAGGGTGTCAACCCCGCCTTTCACATTAGCGTCAAGATCTCTGTTACGTACCACCCTAAAGTATCTGATAAAATAAGAGACAATTCAGGAATGTATAATGTCAAGTTGATAAATAATGGTGACGTGGCAAACAATGATCCGATATGCAGCATCAAATAGGGACAAAGAGCTAAAGCATTACCGAACAAAACTCTGCGTGGCAACTCCCATATAATGGTCTATAATAGCTGATTTTGCAGAAGGACCTTGCGCCAGCAGAAGTGTGACTTTCGGCTCGTTCACAAGTACGAGCATTCCACTGTGCACGGCCCATAATCCGCTATCTATTACGGACGTTAGTGGCTGCGGAGGCGGATGTAAACCCCAATATCGTTTCCGCGGTGTCTGCAACATCAGACACATGGCGCCGTTCAAACGACAAACTCTCCTAAAAGTCTTCTTAAGAATGAAAGACACCAGCCCAACCACCTTTCAAAGCACAGATCCTATCCTGATTCTGTGTCTGAGTTTCATGTAACTTGAGAAAGCAAGAATTGATATAAGGTAACTGATAATAAAAGAAGTGATCGAAAATCTTGAATACTGATCTAACTCCAGCCGTGATTGCAACCGTCAGATTTGTGTCAAGAATTAGACGTACCAAGGTTCGCCAACGTGTGGTAAGAGTAGGGAAGAAAGGAAAAAGCTCAGAGGGTTTTAAGATGTCGGACAACAGAAAATGGTCCATCGCTAGTTCAAACTGTAAGTCGAACAATAATAGAAAACCCGCTTCAGCATGAACGATTGCAAGTCTCTCTTTAGCTGCATTATCGCTTCCGTCCCTAACAGCCTCTTCAGCTAATCGCACAGCTTCATTAAACTGTCGTTGCTTCAAAAGGTCGCGGACTTGATCGTCAAGTGATACCTGTTGTAAAAACCAAACCTGCAGAATTCAAAAAAAATAAATTAGCGTACTGTATTGTAGTTCGCCATTGCAAACTCTCTAAGTTCACTCTAAACTGCTGGAGACGATGCCTGCTTCGTGATCATGATGTAATAGAATTCCAAATAAAATGCCGTTAACCTCATTCACCAGACAGCTAGAACAACCGTTTTAACCTATTATCTCCGATTAACCTCTATTTCAATCCATCTGTTACTTCGATTCAGTATTTGGACTTAAACAAAATGCCTAAAATCGTTAGTTTTTTTATGAGGTTTTAGTGCTAGTGGGCACTATTTCAAAATCATGATGAGCTCTCACCTTTACACCACTAGCGATGACAACAAATGAACCACCTACATCCTCCGCCACAAAATAGCGCCCAATTCCTGCGCCTGCAAGGTCAAGAGACTGAATTTTGGCACCAGTTTTACGGTGGTGGAGTTCAGTATGACCCTGTTTCACTACAATTACATAAGGAGGAGTTTGGCCAATGGCATCTGGAACTGCACTGAAATTCAAGCTCCCCGCCGTGGGTTGCCCTTCAGCATTGACTACAATGCCAGCCTTATCCACCATAAGCAAAACCTCAAGCTCCTTCGGAAACAGTTTCAGGATCGGAGGATAAGGCAAATCTGGCGGTAGTGAGAAAATAGGCAGTCCTTGCCCCGAAACCAACGAAACAAGCAAGTACTCGTCTTGGGTGCCCACCATAATGGTCTTCTCAACCCACACCATCGTCAGAACTCCATCAACACCTGCGACTTCTCGCACCTTGGTGGCCGACACGGTAATCGCATCATCCCAACCAAGATTGGATCGACGTTGACTTCCAGCACTCCTGTCCACTGGCTGAGGTGGCTCCACTGCCCGGATCTCATAAATTATAATCTTCCTTCTTACAGAGACGGCTAACCTGCTAAGACCTACACTCTGCGTTCCCGACAATTTACTCAGCGACAATTCCGATTGAGATCCCAATCGACCAAAAGGCCGAGAAAATTTCCCCATAAATCCTACTTTTTCTTCCGAATGCGACGTCCCTGGCTCGGCTTGCTCTTGCAGATCCATTGAAGGACCAGAAACCGCCCGGGCAAGCGCTGAAGCGCCCTTCGTCCCAGATAACCTCTCCATTGCACCTAAGCTCGCCATGTCCAAGAGACAAACCTGCCCGTCGAACAGAATCGCAATCCGTCTAGCCTCAGGCAACGCGCACAACGCCTGAATCGGCGTTTTCCCCATAATTCTCCTCTTCCTAAGCACCATCTCCACCCCGACGGATTTCCGACTTTCTCTCTCCCCTAGTCGAATCGGCGAACCAGGCAACGAATGCTGGCCAACGCTCGATCCATTCCCCTCACGCACACTCCACCCCGCGGGCTTCAATTGCGCACCATCAAACCCTGACGAGGACGAGGACGAAGGTGAAATCGAAGCTGGCGAACCTGACGGCACGGCTTGCGACGGCGAATTGCGCGAGGGCTCGGAAGCTTTGGACGAGTTGGTAGCAGAAGAGGCGGGATCGGACAATGTGAA
Source organism: Pseudisothecium myosuroides (assembly GCA_951799445.1). NCBI lineage: Eukaryota > Viridiplantae > Streptophyta > Bryopsida > Hypnales > Lembophyllaceae > Pseudisothecium > Pseudisothecium myosuroides. Next base: position 3,180,062 of record OX637288.1, on the reverse strand, counting down.
GAGGAGGAGATGACCATTGTCCGTGCCCAGGTACACCAGGAGCGATCCGGTAGTTGACAGACGCGCCACTGCCACAGCCTGGATGCTGCACGAAGGGATGGGCAAGCCTCGCAGCGGAGTCGCGTCCAGCGCCACGCGCACGGCGTCGCGCCCGATGCCCCCGATCGGGAGCGGCTCCTCCTCCGCCGCGAGCTCCATCGCCAGGGACCAACGTCCGCAAGCGCGAGCTCGCAAGCTCGCAAGCTTCAAACCCTAATAATAAGAACGAAGGGGCGTCCTGCGAGACCAGCCATCTGTGCAGAAGTCTTCGAAAGAAGTCGTGTTGTATGAAGCATCCAAGACCCCGTTGCAAGACTTCCAGTTACAGTATTAGCATGGTCTGTTTTGTTCGTGTAACTTAGTGTCCTTGGAGTGGTGACCACGACACAAACTCATGATTAACTTAGCGGCAACCATGATTAACTTAGCAATGTTTGAAATTGTTTGAGTAAACTACAATTGGTTTTATTCCTTCCCAAACTTGCCTTCAACTACAATTGAAAGATCTCAATGTTGACAGATGAAGTTGTTTGTATCAATTACCATTATAATAGTCTTTGAAATTCCTAATAGTTGTCACGTGAGAGCGTATCCAACAGACTAATCATTGAAACACTAAACACGAAAATCTCCCTTTTTAAAGAAAGTACATAGTTCAAGAGTCACTGATATTGCCTTTTACAAAGACAATCGAGGGACCTCGGATGAACAAGAACCTTCTACCTTCATCAATAAGTGCACTACAAATTCACCAATAACTTTTTAGAAGGTCTCAATCTTCTAAATTGTCAAGATTTCAATCTTCTAAAAGGGATTTTAGAATATTATTTCAACGCAAAAGCAATAACAAAAATTTAGAAGATAGGTACAAGGTGACTGAGTGGCATTGTAAGTATTGTAATAACTGGGTGTCAAGTTTGCAACATGAAAAGTTACCCAATGAATAATGGTGCAAGTTTAGTGACACCACTAATGTGAAAACAATAATTGATAATTATTCACATTAAGGGATTTAACCCTTAAACGTCGAAGGGGTGACCCTCGAAATCATCCTTTTCTATTACCGTGTGAATGATTAGCCTCCAAAATTGCAAAAGTACTCATTGCTAGTCAAACTACTGTAGAAGATTTTCCCTTCCTACAATAAATTTTGAGGATGAATAGTTGCACTTTTGTCCTATACAGTTTGATTCCCCATACACAAAACGTCCGTCGTGGCGTTCAAGGGTTAAACTGAGGGTTAAACTAAATATTTTGTACTTCTTGATAATGCCAAGTGAACTCATACCCCAATAATATTCAATCAACTCCATTAAAAATAAGTAAGTCATTCATCTACTCCCACACCCACTTCTATTATATCTTTTGCTCTCAACTATCAAAATGAATGAGAATAAAGTAGCAAAATAAAAGTTGAAATGTTTTGAAAATTATTTTGAGATGCGGCTAAATAACAAATAAATTAATATTGCACATTTATGAACTATCAAAAAATATACTACCTGCAAATTTCAAAATAATAAATTTGCCACCCTTCTAATGTTTCTAAAATTAAGGAGCTTAATTTTCAAAAATAAAATAATTTTTTTTTTATTAATTCTTAAAATGAGTGCCAAATAACTTTTTGCAATTTTATTTAATAATTTTGCAAGAAATTTTGACCCTGTATGTATATTGTGTGATACTAAGTAGAAAAATAATGTAGACTACAATATTTATGTTGAAGAAATTATTAGCTACTTTGCAACTCTTCAAGTTATCAAAAGTGTATAACGTTAAGTAAATATAGGTTTTATATTACGAACCTAAAGAATCAAATTGCACTATGCTCAAAGGAATTGTAATCACTTAAATCAAGGGGATCTAATGGAAAAAAACCACTATTCACAAAGGATGAGGTTAAACCTCTAAAGTTCCATGACTATGTTCTACCAAAGAATACTCCTAAATTGCCATTTCTATTGCAAAGAGCTAAATGTGAAAAACTCGTTTTTTTGCACATCCAAACATAGGATCTTATACTAGACTAGTATGAGAGTGTGTTGAAATTTTTTTTTTAAAACTTTGGCCATGTAGATTGCAAGATGTTAGCATTTAAAGTGGAAACAACACATTTGTTTTTTTCCTTTCAACACTAGATTATAAGACTTTAAATGCTCTAAACTTAAAATTTTGCAATATATATATATATATATATATATATATATATATATATACTTTTGAATTAAAAATCAAGGGGATTTTTTTTTAAAAACTACTTGATTTCATTCTTTGAAAAATTGTGAAGAAGATGTAAGTACAAGATAGAAAAAAAAAACACCGAACTTTAACTTGATATTATGACATGTTAATCCTAATGGTGAGATTATTCTAGCTAATAGGTTTAAAAAATAGATTAGAAAAATAGTTTCTACACTAAGATAATTTTTTTTAAATTTATTTTTATTTTTTGTGAATTTCTTGTTGTCGAGGCTTGGCTGTTTTAACTTTTGGAAGCATAATTTTTGCTATTGGGAATCAATTGAAATGAAAATTATATAATCATTAAGACAATTTTTTTTCCTATTTTTTAAATAAAGTCTCAAAAAATAATGTCAGAATTGGATTTGTAGTTACCTTCCTAAACTTTTATTTATCCTGTGCAAGGACTATTGCTTTTTAGACCCTAAAGAACCAAATATTCAAATTTTGAACAACAAATGAATGCAAAAAAATACCAAGCACACAAATTAGTTGTTTTTCATCCATCTAAATGTTTGCACACTCTTGTATTAACCCCCAAAGGAACATTGTCACTTCGAGGGACAAATGGAATTTTGGATAGGTCCCTACGGGTTGAATTTTTGTCGTGATTTTCTTAATTTTTTTGAAGATAGAAAAACTATTAAGATTTGTGGGAATATAATATTTTTCACAATCGATGCCCAAGAACAAAAGTTATGACCAAATAAGCTCAAAATGGGGGATGGGGGGCAATAAAAACAAATTTGCAAAAATTTGAATTTTTTTTAAAAATTTTTTTTAAAATTTTTTTTTCTTGTAGATTATACTTTTTTCTATCTGGAAAGCTTTGATTCATTTCATTTGGATTTGTTATGAGAAAGTTATGGACATTCTTGTTTTTCGGGCAATTGAAGCATCTTCTTGAAAAAAATAACATATAGGATGCATTTCTAAATGCAATTTTTTCAATTTATTTTATTTTGGTAGGGTTTAGTTTACTTGTTAGAACAATCTCACCATTGGGATTAGTGCATTTCAATTCCATCTAAGAGATATTAATATTTTAGATTTTCCTTCTATCTCGTACCTACTTCTACTTAACAATATTTTTAAGAATGAAAATTAGGTTTTGTTGAATTTTTTTTTTCCTAGACTCTCAAATCAATTCTCCACTATAAAGATTTAAAGATGAAAACTTTATAGTGCAAAGATTTTAAGTCAAAAATGTTCAAAGTCAAAAAATCTAGTCGCACAATGTGATGAAAAACTTGTTTTTTCCACTTTAAATGCAACTATCTTGCAATCAGTGCAGTCAAAAATTCTGAAATTTCTTTCACACATTTTCATACTAGTTAGGTGTAAGATCCTAAGGTTAGATGTGAAAAAAAAACAATTAATTTTTTTTTTACTCTTTGCTATAGAAATGGCAGATTTCAGTGTTTTCTGGCAGAAAAAAGGCCCGAATCCTTCAGGGATTAATTCTCTCACATTTATACAATACAAATCTTTGAAACATTTCCTAATAGATATTCTATAGGTCATAAGGCATAGGTATGTTTGACCTCAAAAAATATCTTTTCAGTTATAATATGCCCTTTCAAAAACAACTTAAACAAATAGGTAAAATAAAAATCTTAAAACATCACCATAATTAAAACTTAACATTTTGAATTTAAAAAGAAACTAATCTTGTAATAATTGGAAATATTCAATCTACAATAAATTTTAAAAACAATTTAATTTTTCTTGTTTCAAATTTTATTGAAAACAACTTTGTATTAGTTAGTCTAGTAGTAGATCTAACTATATGAATATGATCTATTCATCATAATTTCCAACTTATGTTTGAAAGTTATTGTTAAATTATTATTCAATATTCAGTTTTAGAATACATTTTTATAATTTTGGAAATTTGGACTACCTTGTCAACATTGCTCCCTATTTTATATGCAAAACTAGATTTGAAAAAATAATTTCATTGTAAATTTCAAGTCAAGTAACTTTCTTTACATGTATCCATTACAAGAAGTTTGAAGCCTAAAGAAGGTTGTCAATTCCTGACAGCAGGGAACACTAGCCAAAAAAACGAAAAAAAAAACATTTAATTTTTTAAAAAAATTAGCAAATTCCGAAGACCTGATTTGTTTGGGGTACTTTTAATAAATATTTTTTTTAAATTTAATGGAAATTTTTTTAATTTTTAAAATAAATCCAAAATTCTAAAATTCCAAAATTTATTGTGGGCTTGTGGCAACTACTACTACCACATCAAATTTTGATTATTTAATTATTCTATATTATTTTATATTGTTATTATATTTTTAATATATTAAATCATCTAGCCAGTACAACATTGATTCACAACTAGGGGAACCTCCCTTAAATAGCCTTTTGAAGGCCTCAAATTTTTTGTAATGCTTGCAGTTAGGCTACGTGTATGGTAGCTGTATTGATATTTTCCATATGTTGTGTTGTAATATGCAATTAGAGCATTTGCAATAGTGCAAGAAAAATCATGGCATTTTCAACTTTGGGGTGAAAAAATGCACAATTAATAAGATAAAAGCACCAATAGTCGATCTTTTAAGCAATTTTGGAGCAGATTGTGCGTGGTGGAAATTTTTCCGATGTAGGAAGATAGAAAATATGGGAATTACAAAATTTTCAAGATTTTGTTCCAAAATTGAATTTACAGTGAATTTTGGGAACCAAAAAGTGCATTTCACTAGTAGTCACTCGCTAGAGTCTTTCAATTATGATCATTCAAGAACTACTTATTCGCTCATTACTTCTTACTTTCTTGCTCACTACTTCGAGACATGTGTCATAGATGTATTAGTCCCAATCTTGAAAAGGACCAAAAAAACACATTCTCAGCTTCCCTTTAAATTTGTTCCAACCTTGGGTCGGAAATATTGCACCCTTGTAGGTTGAGTACTGGGTGTGGTTGACAGTTGGTGCTTCTATCTTAACCCTGTAATGCCGCCAACACCATTTTGTGGCTTTTGGATGAGAACTCTGTGACGTAGGCGAAAGAATTAGTGATTTTGTCAACCTTTCTTTTTCTCAGCGTGGTTGGCTGGGTTCTAATTCTTTGGGACTTGGGAGGGACGTCATGCAGCCACTTGTGACAAAGCAAAACCAATGATAGTAATAAAAACGGTATGGAATCCCGCAAAGTAGCGGTTAGGGTCTTTGACTGAATACACAGCGGTCACGAAGTTGAACAATTTCTCCAGAAGAGGAGAAGTAGCCCGAGCGAGGAAACTTTGACAAATATGCTAGAATCAAGTACCAGACTTGGGGGCTGTTGCAAATTTCAGGGCTGGTCCGCCTTTGTCTGCAGCCCGAACAGTGCATTCAAGAAGGCCGCAGCGCCATCAAAGTGCCCGACTCAAGCTGCAGCGATTCTTGGTCATTCCGACCTCTGCCTTGGCAAATGTCTTCTTTTCTCTCAAATTCTTGTCTTCTTCCTTTGCATTGTATCAACATTGCTTTGTTTCTCCAAGAAGTTGTCGTGATTCAAGGGAAGAAAGGCGGAATCTCATGTGTTAGCTATTGTTTGTTTTTTTGTTTTCTACCTACGTCAATGAAATGCAAGGTGGATGCTGGCTAAATTCTTGTGCAATAGATTCATCTTCTTGCATGTACCTACTGCTTTGCTTTTGATCTTTTGAAATTGTTTGTTGTTAGATCCCGTGCCAATGATTGAAATTTTTTTTTTAAGATTCTTCTGCGCCTACCCTGCTTCGAAAATATGGAGCCTTCTCTTCAAATCTGCCACCATTTCATGGGATTCTGTGCTTTTCATCACTTCTCATGCTTTCCGGTACTTCAAGAGGTGTGATTTCCTAACAACTCACTCAATTTGGCTTATTCTGGCATTGAGCGATCCAAGGATTCCATTATCTCGTACTCCACGACTTTGGGCCAATTCTGCATTTCTTCTCCACGGTTACCAGTCCGTCATTACAGGGTTAAAGTTGATCGTAAAGGTTGTCCCCAGTTGTAACAATACTGTGAGAGGAAGGTTTATCTAAGAATAATATAAAAGAAACACAACACCAAACTCCATTAGACCGCAATTTTGGTACTCCAAGGAATTCGTCATGTCTTTTTCTCAAACTCTAGCTTCTTGTCCCGCATTGCATACACTTTACAATTGACTCTAATACTTAAACCTACTTTGAAATACTTTGTGCCACAATATTTTTCATTGGAATTGACAATTCCACTGTATATTATTTTTCTTTTAAATTTGGCAAGTTTGTCATAATAAATACGGAGTACTACGTAACAACTTTACTTTTTGCTTAAATTAGCACATCGGGAGACTTGCAATTAGTTGAAATTCAGTGTAGCGGAAAATCAGTGCAGTGAGTTGCATGGGTGGGGTAAACAAGTGGGCACCTCCATTTCCAAAACCAAAATTATAAGTGTTGATGAAGTTTTCTTGCACAAGTGGATGTGGCAATAAAGACCGGTATTCCACCAATTCTGCATTGAACAGATCTACGTTCACAAAGTTCTCATAGCGATCTTGAAAATCTAATGACCACAGAGACAACAATGTGCATAGGTGCAGCATCTTGATCAATCACAGGACATGTTCCAGAAAATCCAAAAATGAACAATCAGACACAAAAAAAACTAAAAATGAGCAATCAAACTGCAGAGAAAATAAGAATGTACAGTACAACAGCACCATTTTTTGGAAATTCTACTTAGTATCAATACGAATATTCAATCATTTTGTCAATTGGAGAAAAAATTACATTTTTGACTTTGTCATCGTATGAACTAAAATACCCAAAGAAAAAATAGGTGACAACTTGATGTCACAGACTTGGAGAAAATGACACTCACAAATGAAAAAAATGACAAGGGAAGCACAAATTCAGGCCCAAAATCTTCACCAACTCCAACAAATTTGTTACAAGCAGAATCCTCTATCATTCCAACACTTCTGTCGCGTTATCTAAACATACACTCTGAAGCTTGTAAGTCTAATCAAGAGGAGACTTTGTCCTAACAAAAGCAAATAGTATGATAAACGCTACGAGCATCATCATGTACTCAGTTTCAATGGAAACCATCCGATGCTGTCGAAGCAACAACTCAGGTTGCCTTCGAACGAGGGACCGACTACGACTCCCGGAAAAAATGGACATCGACTGTTTCGATCAACGTTTACCGCCGTTGAAAGTTGAGGAACTTGATGGAGTAAATGAAAATGGCAGCGAAGAGCACCGTCCAAAAGAAGATCATGGGACCGACCACAGGCAGGAAGCTGTGCTCAAATCCAAAAGACTCCTTGAGATAGTCCCGCACGTTGATTATCTTCAACTCGTCGCCGACGACGGTTACTCTACTTGTGATGTCGCCGAATTGCGAGGCGATGAGTCCATACACCGTCCATGCTAATGGGCAGGCCCAGTAGTACCATATCCACCACCCCGGAATCGCCTGCAAGTAGCAACAAGGCATCAGACATGTGTCCATTACAAAAGAAATTCTGCAGTCATTTTGAGACTCGTCCTTCTATTCAAAATGGTACAACCCTGAGAGAACTTTTGGTTCTACGGTGATGATTGAGGTGTAAGAATTCTTCTTTAATTCAAAAAGTTTCTTCACTTAAACTTGCTCGTACCTGTTTACTAATGCAAAGTCAACACCCCCCTCTTTGAACTTAAATGATAACTCTACTACGTGACAAAGAATAAATGCTAAAACAAATTTTAAATCTCGAAGAAAGATTTTGGAAAACGAATGGTCAACGACTTGGCAAATGAATGGAACTCAAGGACCAAATCTCCAATTTATTCTACAAGTTTAATAGGTTTCAAACTTGTTAATTTTCAATGAACTAAAAACTCTACAGTTCAAAAAACTCCATTGAACTCCTACGATAGTGAAATAGACTAACAGAGCCATGAGAGACACGAAGGGCAAAGCGTAGTAGACAAGGTTCCGAGAGCTTACGGGTCGAGGAATCAGAAATCCAGCGTAGAGGTTGAAGAGCGTGGAGAAGAAGGCACTGACAATCGAGGCCAAGATGACATTGGGCGTGATGGCCACCATCATCATGCCGTAGTACGTGAACTGCAGCAAGCTGATGAAGGTGATGTAGTAGTACCAGAAGAACTTCGCAGCCGTCCATTCAAACCCCAACATGGAGTACGTGATGAGGCAATACAAGGTCGCTTGCACAAAGACATAGGGCACTTCAATCAACACTTGCGAGAGCGCGTAGGGGATGGGCGAGTACAAGCCCGCCGCCTTCTCTCGGTAGTACACCGATCGCTCAACGCTCACCATATTCTGTACCGTGCTCGCATTGTTAAAACAGATAAAGAGTGTTGCACCGTAGAGGGCTCCCAGTGTGATTATCAAGTCTGTCGACCTATCTCTGCAAAATCAATGGAATTTTACTCAGGGTTAGGCTTCAAAAGGACAGTAAACTTCAATTTTGTGAAATTGGCAGAGTGCCTAAATTGTGACACTCAACTGCAAAAAGCACTAAAAATTAAAACTACTATAGATTTAAGTTTCATTTAAAATAGTGTCCAATGTAAAGAAGTTGATGTAAGGAGTAGTATAGAGAATCTGAACAAAAAGGAAGGCAACAAATCCTATCTCAAGAGTAGAAGACTTTAATTAGTATAATAATAAAACCTAAGGTCAATAACATCAATCTTTAATAGACCCTTCTTGTAATCTTTTGCTTAGACTTTGCTGGGACACTTTGCACAGCTTAGCAACCATTAGCTTCATCATCCACCTCACTTGCTCCACTCCATAGGGGCTGTGATTTAAGAGGGTCTTGAAGAGCACTCTAACCCCGAAATTATGGGAGTTCAATAGCCAGGAGGCTTGAAAGCATTGAGTATGAAGGACAAGCCCCTATAGTATGCTGGGTTTTCTCTTCCAGGTCCACAATATTACAAACTACCTGCGAAAGATGTACACTGAGCAGTAAAGAGCCATTCGAATCAGGAAGATGAGTGAGTAGATGAGTGATTGGGCTTACGTTTTGGTCCCGACTTGCCAGAAGATACTGCCACAGATGAGTCCAGTGGCAAAAGTGAAGGCGTAGCGGACGAGATTGTAATCAGGGCTACGCCAGAACGTCAGATTCTGCTTCCACGTAATGGTCCTGAGCTGCTGCAGAAAGTTGAGAGGATAGTCTGTAGGGAATGCCACGTCCTTCGCTCCGGGAGGGGGCACACTCAATTCCTTCACGAGCTCCTTGTTGCGCCTGTACAGATCCGACCGCGCGTAGTGTTCTCCGAAATCCATGTTCAACTCGAGCTCCATGTCTTGGTTGGTCACTTCCAGCATCCACGTCGCTGGGTTGTATTCCTCAGGGATCTTGGGAACGCCTGGAATTGACTCGAAATACTCCACCAGATGCTTTGACTGGTGACCCAGTTCACCTGCGTAGATCGTCTGTCCTCCTCGTTTCAACAACAGGAGCTGCACAACAACAGACAACGTTAAAATTGTGCGGAAATCAAAGTCAAATTAGTTGCACTGAATGACAAGTCACCGGGCGCTCATTGATTGTAGGATAAGAGGCGCTTTGGAATCTGGTTTACGAAGGAGTTATTGAAGCTTACCTCATCAAAAGCCTCAAAGATGTCAATGCTGGGTTGATGAATGGTGCACACGACGGTTCGCCCGGTATCCACCGTGTTGCGAACACAACGCATCACAATGGCAGCTGCTCGGGCATCCAGACCACTCGTCGGCTCGTCCATGAAAATGATGGACGGGTTGGCAACCAGCTCCACTGCAATCGTCAACCGTTTCCTTTGCTCGGTTGACAACCCCGTGATGCCTGGCAGACCCACCAACGCATTCTCCAGTGGCTTCAGTTCCACCAAGTCCAACACTTCTTCCACGAAAGCCTGCCAACACACAGACATTGCTCTCATCATCAGCCTCAAAGCTACAAAACCAATGCCTAAAGTCAATTAAGAATAGGAACTGTCAAAGCTCGCAATTTCAGTCCCGGAGTCCAAGCCCACGCGATTCTCAGTCCCGGAACTCCAGTCTGGAAGCACAAGTCTTGAACGGACACCCAATTCCAAACAGTCATAGAAACTGATTGCATTGTGAAAAAGAAGAGACTGGTGACTGAGAACCAACCATTTTCTGTTCATCGTCAATGTCGGACGCTAAACGAAGCCACGCGGAGTAAATGAGCGACTCCCGAACTGTGACTTGCGGCGAGTGTATGTCGTTTTGCTCGCAGTAACCTGAAATTCGTGCAAATGTCTTTTGAACTTTCGGGAACCCCGAGATCCGAATATCACCTTCAATGTACCCCCCCGTCTTTCTTCCCGAGAGCACATCCATGAGCGTAGACTTCCCAGCTCCACTTACCCCCACCAACGCCGTCAATACCCCCGGTCGAAACGCCCCGGTGATTTTATTCAGCAGCTGCAGCTTGCTCTCTTTCACATCCGCCGATTTCATCTCCGCAGGCATGTCCACGAAGTAACTCACGTCATCGAAGGAGATCGACAGTGGCTCGAACGGCAAGATCATGCCCCGCTTCACTTCGACGGCGGCCTCCTCGACGTCGGAGTCGGAGGGGCGGTGACTGGTAGAGGATCGGTGGCTTCGACTCAAGCGAGGAGCGTCCCCTCGGGACGACATGATGGCTGCCAAGGATCGGGACTGAGAACGGGAGGATTTGGACTTGGAGATGACGAGGTCGGCACCGGTGCGATTCGCCTCCTTCTCGTCGAGCTCTTCTTGAGACATGATCGCTTGCGGCTTGCCCACCGCAGGCATGAACTGAATACCAAGAGTGAAGCCGATGTTGAAGATGATGTAGAAACCGAGGAGGGCGCCGATAGAGATCCAGTACCAGTAGGATTCCGTGTATTGGCCGCGAGATTGGAGAATTTGCGCACTCACGGTGTTGACACCACCTTCTCCGGTGTATGGCTGCACAGACATTCAATCAAGGCCAGGTAATCAGAACAAGAAAAGGGACACAAGCATTAGAAGAAACCTTCGCAGGTTTGGAGAAATCCTGAGGTTCATTTCGTTTCGCAAGGAGGTGACCATTTTGTGTCTTAAATGCTTGAATCTTGATTAAAGCTTGTCCACAAGGGTGGTGAGGTTCGTCAACTTGTAATCTATTGTGCTGTAAATTCACTGCAAGTTGCTTCGCAGAAGTGAGCAGCAATTTGTTAACTGAGACCACTTAGACAAAGCGAGAATTCAGAGGGTAGTTCCAGTTTGCTAATTAGTGCTAGGGGAGTCCTATGGGAGCTTTCTAGGAATGGCGAGTTACAATGACGAGGATTGTTCGAAGGAGGAGTACCTTTTCCCATCGAGAGTCGGTGAATTCGTTAACGCTAATCCCCAGCACAGCGTAGCTCATGTTGGAAACCCAGTACCCCCATCGCCACCACACGGGGATTTCGGGCCGCGGGATAATGAACCCTCCTAGCATGAACAGAAGCAACAAAATGATCCACCCTAACGTGAACCCCAGCGTCATGGTGCGGCACACAGCTCCAATCAATCTGAACATCCCCCCGGCTTGCTGCTGAATCAAAAACAGGATCAGGAAGAATTTGAAGAACGCTCCAGCCGTCGGTGCGAATCCCGTCACAAAGTACGACATGCACGTGTAGATCCCCACCTCCAACAATGAAGTGGGAATGCTGAGCACCATGACAGACACCGAGTACGCCCACGCGGGAATGAAGAGCATGTCACGTTGCTTAATCAGCACGGGAAGACGTCCGATGGTGGACGCAAGCTCCCCAAAACCAGTGAACATGAAGGTAACCACAGCGTAAAACAGAGCACTGAAGTACAACCCCCCATCGGAGGTCGTCCTGTGAAGACGGGTCCGGAAGAACGTCGTCATACAAATGAAGGCGCCGAGCGTGATCTGAATGGCTTTGATGATCGCCACAACGCTGTTCCGCTTGAAGAGCGTGAGCTCCCGATCGAAAGTCGCCCGCAGAAGCTTCCAGTTCGAGATCGAGTACTTCTCCTTCGCCAGCGCCGCGGGGTGACATCTCTCTTTCGGGTAAGGAACCGCGAGCTCGTCGTGGATGCGCGCCCCGACGTGGAAGTGTTGAAACTCCTCGGAGAAGAATTTCACAGGGACGTAACGGTAGGGCTTGCGCTTATCCGTCCAGTACTGCTCTTGATCTTTCCGCGATGTCACCTCTTGGAGAAAATCCGCGATGCCTTTGCGTTCGGGACACTTGAATCCGCAGTGCTCGAAAAACTCCACCACTTGCTTGATGGGGCCGTGGTACACCACCTGAAATTTTCGCACGAATTTTAGCCAAATGAATGGAACAGAAAACAATATCCTAATTTCAGAAAAGAATCTCTTGCAGTCAATTATCCCAAACTCACGGAATTGCTACCAAAAAAATGTCAGAATGAACCAGGAATGTATTAAAAACAGTAAGAAAGCGTGGAACAGAAAGCAAAAGATCAAGTTCATAAAAAAAGTTCTTGAAGGCAATTATCCAAAACTCACGGAATTGCTACAAAAAAGTGCCAGAATAAACCGAAAATGCATCCCAAACAGTACTTCTGTTACCAAATAATTCAAAAACCGAGAAATTTTACCAAAGATCCTAACAACGTCACTGACCTGGCCTTCCGAGAGCAAGAGAACATCATCGAAGAGATTGAAAACCTCGGGCGCGGGTTGCAGTAACGAGATCAAGGTGGTAGCGGACATCTCATGCGTGAATCTGCGTAAGCTTCTCACAATGCTGAACGTCGTTGAGCTGTCTAAGCCCGTGGAAATCTCGTCCATGAAGAGAGCTCTCAATGGGCCGACGAGCATCTCCCCTGTGGTCACACGCTTCTTCTGACCTCCAGAGATTCCTCGCCGCATCTCGTCTCCGACCACGGTGTCGGCGCAGATGTCGAGTCCTAGTGTTTTCAAAATATACTCCACTGCGAGGCTGCCTTTGGATCCTGGCACCGCCGTCGCCTTCATGTACGTGTCCACGTCGCGGTCGGGGCGAATCCCGCTCTCTTTCTCGCGGCGCGACACTTCCTCGAGCATTTCTAGACCATGGACAACGGTGGAATGTCAGCAACACAATGGCGATGGCCATGGCGCGACCTCGCAGTTCGCGAAGGAGTCGTGGAAACGCCTTGTGGAAGCAACATTAGCATTGAAACGTTGCTTTAAGCGACCCCGGTTTATTGAAACAACACCATTGACGTAATTCCTCAGTCAGCTAGCTCCAAATCTCTTAGTTCCTCGTATTCATTATTGCACAAGTTGGATAATGCACAATGATAGATGTACTGCTTCACAAAAATGTACTTTGCTAATACAGACTATGAATTTTGACAACTGAATTCACTTTTTGACACATTGATGGTTAACAACTTGGGAATTCAATAGAACTTAGTAAGCAAATCTGCAAAGATTTCTTTTAAAAAAAACCCAGTGACAACAGAAGATTGATATAGTGTATTTATGTAAATTCATAATGGGATTTGCACTACAGTAATCTTATAATGAAATTTTGTGTTACTTACACTACTTGATTTGAAAATGCTACAAGTCTTTACTCTCGCATGAAAATTTTTACCATGAGCACAGATATCAATACTAGAGTAGTGATGAGAGGAAAGCATGGTTACCGTATTGTGGCCCGACGCCCTGCACCTGAGACGAGAACTCCATACTCTCCCGAACTGTCAATTCGCCGACGTGCAAGTCGTGCTGGCTAATATACGCAGCTGTCTTCGGCACCACGAATTCATCCGCAGTGTGCCCATTGAACGTGACTTTCCCTTTCACCTTCAAGCTCGCGTCCAGCTTCGAAGACAACGCGAGCAACAGCGTCGTCTTCCCCGCCCCAGGAGGCCCAAGCAGCAACGTCATTCTGCACACGATTCAATCTCTCGTACCTGAGCCGCGGAACCTTCAATCGTGGGTTTCAGAAAAGAGAGCTGGCCATACTTGCATTATTCAGAGACTCTTCCGAGGATTTCAATGTCAAGAATCAATCTTCAAGCTTTGTGACTAAAGATTCACATTCATGTTTCAATGCCGAAGACTCCTCTATCTCGAACTAGAAAATGGGGTTGCAAAGTATACAGCAGTTTGGCTCCTGCAATTCATCCCCCAATTGATAACATTGAGAGCACTCAGGGTTGAACCCAGCGACTACTGCAAAGGTGGCCATTACCTTCCAGGTTTGATGACGCCGTTCACGTTATCAAGAATGGTGAGGACCCGCTTCTTCGTCGGCGACAAGTGCACGAAACTCGCAAAACTGTCCAAGATATTAAGAAACGAATTCCACAGCGTCGGCAAGCCCCGATTCCCAACAAAACAACTCGCCTTCACGGTCAACTTCTCGTAACGCACTTCAATAGTCGGAAGCTCCACTCCCACTCGATTCAGCCGTTGTCTCACTTTCGCCATAAGATGTTCTTCTTCATTATCCACGGGTCGGTGCAGCGTTTGCAACAAATGATGAAAATCCGCCATGGAGAGATGCTTCACATCCACCTCCCGCATACTCCCGGATTCCTTCTGCAACATGGAAGTCCGGATGCGCTTGAACGTGGGCAGCTTCTCCAGCGCCGCCCATCGGAGGTCGGTCTCGTCGTCATCGTGGTTAGCCTGCGCCGTGGACTCCAAGGGGTTGGCTCCCGTGCCGAACAGGCCGTACGACTGCGACGGACCAATGCTGAGGTCGCGCGCCGAGCGCGACATGCGGGCCGAGTGGCGTCTGGAGCTCCGGCCCGAGCTTCCTGACTGAGTCAGGCTCCATGGCTCCCCACCGCCACGCTCAGGGTCCCTCAAATCCTTCTCCGGGTCATTGTTGTCCATTGCGTCTGGATTCTCTCGGTCTCACTGCATGCGCGGCGCCTCAAATTCTTAACTGCTCTTCTGTCCCTGCGTACTGAACAAACATCACACGCGCTTGTGTTACCATTACCGCTTCTGAATTTACAAGACTCAAACAACAAGGGCCAGTTACGTCGTCGTACTCGATAAATTCAAGGATAGTTTGAGCACTTTTCCAGGAACTCGTGAGGAATCTCAGATCTACGCCGATTCTAAGAGCTTTGTGCACCTCAACGTCACAATTGTGGCGCTCTGAAAGAAGCCATTTGATTAAACACGACAATCGAACGCATTCTAGAGCCACTGAGCACCGAGTACAGCACATGAGACGCTGGTTAACCAGTAACTCTTCAACACAAAAATTACTGGGGCAAAGAAATCTCTCGACTTGAAGTCATTGAGTTCTAGCTCTAGTAGATTTACTTCTTATGCTATTTCAGCGCAAGCTCAAGGTTTCGTAACGACGAAGAGCGACAAGACGCTAGCCTTCGAAAACTGCAGGAATCTCACAACCCTAGTACAAACTTGCACTAGAATCTAGAGTAATGGAATCCAGGAAATCTCCCTTCCGCATTCAAAGCAAATTCAGCGTCAAACCAGGAGTGTTCCAGAACATGTATCCCAAGGCCAAAGCTCGACCACTTCCACAAAAACCGTTTCAGTTTTGACTCCCACCCTCACCCAATTCCAAACCACAGTCATCACATTGCAGAGATTCAGTTTCGAGCCTGACCAGTCTTCCCACCAAGAAGAGAGCAGCTCGAAGCCCTGGCCGTCCGTCCAGGACCGAATGACAAGCAGCCCACGACTCTCCCAACCAATCCCTCCTCAAACTTTTATATTCTCAAGGCTCGTGAATCCAAGCAAGCTTCTCAAGCTTCTCAGTCTCAGTCTTCTAGCTCACGACATTCCTGTTGACTGTCCACGAGGGGAAGCTCACGCCTACCGTAGTACCGTACAATGACGACGCCTTCGGCGAGGTTTCGGCGGAAGGTCTTATGGGAGCTTCGGAAAGGAATGTTGTTTTCCAAGCCACGACGAATCTCACTTATGGAGACTCTTGGTGCGCACGGTCCGTCTCGCTCTCACCTTGATGCGCAAGTATTACGAGTAGTATTATTACTTCTGTGAACAACAGACTGTTGTACGGTACTGACTTGCAGGATTGGATTGAGGACTTCATTGCCAGTGTGAGAAGAGTTGGGGACAAAAAGATCCATTCCTCATTCAGAAGCTTCTCCACCATTTTTTATTCGGGCAATATGAGCGATACACGTCATACATTGCTCTTGTAAAAGGAATTCAATGAATGCACGGATGACTCCTTTAAAATATTCTCCACTGTTAGAAAGGCGTGCACAACTCCAGTGTTCCAAATAAAAAAATATTATTCCCCACATAGTCAATACTTCACCAAATTTTTCAATTAACCCTTAAGGACCCAAGTGACCATTTGTTGGTCGCTGCCCCTGTCTTTTGAGCTGCCCGTTCTCATATTTTGAGTTTCTTGAAAACTGAAATTTATTTCTAGAAAATAGACTTTCTTACAAATCCAATGGCAGTGGTTTCATCAAATTCCGAGTGAAACTCCACCTTGTGGAATTTTTCAAAGTTTAGCAATGTAGTCTAGTTTATAGCTCATTTTTTTGATGTTTGGTTTGGGCATGGACTAAAAAGTCCCATGTTTTGTGCCGTGTTAGTCCTATGTTTTTCACACACACACACACAC
This sequence comes from Pseudisothecium myosuroides, assembly GCA_951799445.1. Classification (NCBI taxonomy): domain Eukaryota; kingdom Viridiplantae; phylum Streptophyta; class Bryopsida; order Hypnales; family Lembophyllaceae; genus Pseudisothecium; species Pseudisothecium myosuroides. Next base: position 3,163,197 of record OX637288.1, on the reverse strand, counting down.
ACACACACCTCATAGCTAATTTGGGACCTCTAATTGCAAATATGAATCCAGAACTTTCCAGAACTTGCAAAAAAATTCATGTGTGACAAATAAAAAAATTTTGCGTCTTCTCCAAGGCAATTTTTTTTTTAGGGGGGGGGGCCTCATAAGACCCAAATGCCTAAAAAAATGGGTTGCATCAAGCCTATAGGAAAAAATTGAAGAAAAATTGGATGATAATGCCAAATTGCTCCATTTTTTTTAAAAAAATTGGATGAAATTGCCAATTTTAAATTAAACTCATCCAAATATGTGGATGAAAAGATAGTTCTATCCAAAATATAGATGAATACTAAAATATTTAGATACATCATTTTCTCGTATGTTGCTACTTTAGCACTTCTCAAAAACAAAAAAAAACCCTGCTCTAGGGGTAAAATTCCTTACGTTTCCACCCTGCTACAGTAGAACCTCTCTAAGTTGATCCTCTCTAAGTTGATAAACCTCTGTAAACTAATCATGTCAAACTGGTCCCAAACTAGGCCACATAACAAAGGCTGTGACTAAAAATGACCCTCTCTAAGTCAATAAACCTCTATAAACCAATCTGTCAGACCGGTCCGGGACCGATCAACTTAGAGAGGTTCTACTATAGTTCCACTTTGTTGAACGGGTTTAACCCTTAAACGACGGGCTCTTAACCGTGGAAATCATCTGTTTTGTCACCATGTGGATTGTTGGATTAAAATAATGCAAAAGTACTCATTGGAAGTCAAACAATTGCAGATTATCTTCCCTTTCCCGACAAAATTTAGAGGATGAATAGTTGCATTTCTGTCCTACACAGTAGATTCTCTTGTCATTCATCGGCTCAAAACGTCCGCCGCATCGTTCAAGGGTTAACGTCCTGCGTTGAAGACGGAGTCCGTCGTTTTGGATTTCAATCCTGGATCCACGCACCTGGACAGCACCGGCACTGTGAACTGAAGTTGGATTTCGTGGGCACTGGGTAACTTAGTAACGGCTCCATTGAGGCAGCCTTTTAACTTTTCTCCCTGCGGAGTTTTTTACGGCGGCAAGCCAATTGACCAAACGGACGGCAGCTGCAGATTTGGGTGCCGGTGGGTGAGGGAAGGTTCCATTCTTGGGAACTTTGGGAACTTTGGGAACGGACTGAGGGACGTGATTGAAATATCAGAGAAACAGACATCATGATATGATAGATCCTCCTTCGGCCATGTGCTATTGTCCTTCGAAGCTGTCCGCTCATTGCTCGAGGGGGTTGGCAGAGCCAGGGATGAAGTATGCACCAAGAAAAGTGGCCAACAAGGGACCTTTACAAATTAAAAAATGGAAAATTCAATTCAATGCAATGCAATTGCAAGCTTCAACAGTCGCAAACAGGTGTCGGAATCTTTCCTAGTCGGAGTGTCTTTGGACTATGTTGCAGTAGTAGCCAAGATTCCCAGGACTGAAAGAGTGAACAAAACAGAGAATGGGGTAAGTAATAGCCGTGAGGCTCTTGTCGTAGCGGTTGATTTATTGACCAGTCAAACCACACAGACATCCCCACTCCTACCAAACTCTAAGGGCCTCGTTCCTCGGGCGAAGCCCCATCGATAGTCGGTCAGATGGAGAGTCCCGTTTTTCTGCAACTCCCATCTGACCAACTATCGGTGGGCTTCACCCGCCCGATGCTCACATGGAAGGAGGCCCTAAGGTAGGAGGCTCGAACTCCGACCAGGCATTTTCAACCGCCCCTATAATAGTGTCATGAACAGAACAGTTCGCAGGCTAAATGGAAGAGAGTTTTTTTGAAAGCACATCATCATCCTCAGTGCGTGATTATAGGGTACTGGTGAGGGTGGCAAGTGATATTGTTATGAACAGTTTTAGAAGATATGTAGTCTATAATTGACTTGTGATAAAGTTATACCCAAATCACACTCCAGTAGCGAATCCAGAGGCTTTTAAATGGGTGGCCACTATTATTGGACAGGAACAACATGGTTTAACCCCTAAAGGCCCCCAAGGCCTTTTTTCTGCCAAAAAACACTCAAAACTGCCATTTCTACAGCAAAAAGTACAAAAAAATTCAAATTGTTTTTTTTCACATCTAACTGTAGGATCTTACACCTTATTGGTATGAGAATGTGTGGAAAAAATTTCAAAATTTTTGACCGCACAGATTGCAAGATATCTGCGTTTAAAGTGGAAAAATCAAGTTTTTCAGCACATTGCGGGACCAAATTTTTTGACTTTAAACATTTTTAACTTAAAATTTTTGCACTACAGCGTTTTGAGCTTTAAATCTTTATAGTGGAGAATTGAGTTGAGAGTCTAGGAAAAAAAAAATTCAAAAAAACTTAATTATCATTCTTAAAAAAATTGTTAAGTAGAAGTAGGTACAAGATAGAAGGAAAATCTAAAATATTCATATATTTTAGATGGAATTAAAATGCACTAATCCCAATGGTGAGATTGTTCTAGCAAGTAAACTAAACCATTCACAAAAAAAAAATTGAAAAATTACAAAAATTGCATTCCGAAATGAATCCTACAAGTTATTTTTTTCAAGAAGATGCTCTAACTGCCCGAAAAACAAGAATGTCCATAACTTCTTCATAACAAATCCAAATGAAATGAATAAAAGCTTTCCAGATAGACAAAAATATAATCTATGAGAAAAAAAATATTTTAAAAAAAAATTCAAAATTTTGCAAATTTTTTTTGCTGCCCCCCGTCCTCACGCATTCCAAGAAATGGCATAACTTCTTGCTCAAAGGTCCGATTTCAAATTATTTTTTTCTGCCACGTACCTCTCTCAATTCTTCATGTTCACAAAAAGTTTCAAAAAAATCAGGAGAAAATTTCAGCAAAAAGGTACATGCCCGAAGATGCATTTGTCCCCCGAAGGGACAATGGGCTTTTAGGGGTTAAGGACTTACAAGTTATCGCTTTTGGGACTAGCTTTTTGAGTTTTAACGCGTACTGGTATTGATTACAGGTGCTACCTACGGACAAGAATAGCGACCTACATGTGTTTCTGTTTGCAAATTCCTCGTTAATGCATGTCGACTCTGAAAATTTTGGAAAAATCCCCAACTCATGTCTTCCTCACTTCTCTTTCGGACAAAAAAATTTGCAAAAGTTTTGGTGCAGTCAGCTCTCTCCAGACCTTTGTTTTTGCTTAGATGGTCGACTTATGAGCCTCCTACCTTAACCATGTTGTGTGTAGTGTGAAAGTGGTTGTAGATAGGATTGGGAAATTGATGAGATTTTGAAACCCAGAGTTGATGCCATATAGGAGGCAATCCATTCCTCATCAATCCTTCCCCTCCATTCTGGCTATATAGCATGTTCTCTTTTTGTGCATGAGGAGATGAACAACCACTAACTATAGCGCGGTTCACAACCCAGCTAAGGCACATTTTGATTGGCTATAAGATTCTCAATATTACAACCACCCCTTGGTCGATTTTGTTTTCAACCCATTGTCCTATATCAAGCCCTATATCACCAACATGGAAGGAACAGAATCTTTTTCTGTTGAAAAACTCACAATAATTATGTTTTGAGAAATAAAGATATGGAAAATTATAGAAACCTTCCAAACTCTATTTTTCCACATGGAAAAATTTCCCCACTAAAAAAACCCGCCCTACGGATACATGTAATTGCTTAAGTGGTTAGAAATGGGTTGCCTCCCTTAACTTAGTTTTGGTCTTTAGGACAAGGCCAACAAAACATAAAACTCAAGCATGCTTCATGCAGTTTGAACTTTTTTTACATTACCCAAAGTAAATGAAATAAGCAACTACACTGATTTGTCCTATTGAATAATAGAACATTTGCAAAGCAAACTCTTCAAAATCTATATAGTGCAAATGTTAAAGAACCAATACATAAATCTTCCAAAAACCTATGGATGAAAACATACATTTTTGTATGCTTGGGATGTGTTTGCATTCATATGTTGTTTATAAAACGTCCGGTCCTTTAGGGGGTAAACTCAAATATCTTGCAATTTACATGGTGAAGGTTTTTGAAATTTCTTTCCCGCATAATTATACTATTCTAGTACAGTGGGGTCCCAATCAAAATGGCGTTTTCGAAATCGCAGGGAAGGAAATTTTACATCTGCCAACTTTGCCAGCCTCTCGAAGGCTCAAAAATTGATCTTTGACTATGAAATTTTTACCTTAGCATAATCTTTAAGTTAATTATATGTGTACCAAATTTCAAGGCCAGATGGTTTACCAAAAAAAAGATATTTGAAATCTCCCAACATGTGTAGCCGTGAATTTTTTTCCACTATTGCCAACTGTGACACCCTCCCAAGGACTGAATTTTTTTTCTTTTTCTATGAAATTTTTGGCATAGGACCACCAATATGTTGATTACATGTGTGAAAAGTTTCAAGTCCAAAAGACCCCCCAAAAAATAGATATTCAAAATCTCCCCAACATGTGTAGTTGTAAGAAACAATTTCACTACTACCAAGTTTGGCACTATCCCAAGGGTTGAAAAATTGTTTATTTATCATGAAATTTTTATGATGAAATAATCTCTATGTCAATAACATGTGTGCCAAATTTCAAATTCAAAAGCATCACACAAAAAAATATATGCTAATTCTACCAATGTATACAGTTGTATTATAGTTATATTTTTTTGTGTGATGCTTTTGAATTTGAAATTTGGCACACATGTTATTGACATAGAGATCATTTCATCATAAAATTTTCATGGTAAATAAACAATTTTTCAACCCTTGGGATAGTGCCAAACTTGGTAGTAGTGAAATTGTTTCTCACAACTACACGTGTTGGGAGATTTTGAATATCTATTTTTGTGGGGGTCTTTTGGACTTGAAACTTTTTACACATGTAATCAACATATAGATGGTCCTATGCCAAAATTTTCATAGAAAAAGAAAAAAATTCAGTCCTTGGGAGGGTGTCAAAGTTGGCAGTAGTGAATTTTTTTTCACGGCTACACATGTTGGGAGATTTCAAATATCTTTTCTTTTGTAAACCATCTGGCCTTGAAATTTGGTACACATATAATTAACTTAAAGATGATGCTATGGTAAAAATTTCATAGTCAAAGATCAATTTTTGAGCCCTCGAGAGGCTGTCAAAGTTGGCAGATGTAAAATTTCCTTTCCTACAATTTTGAAAATGCTATTTTGATTGGGACCCCACTATACAAGATTTTATGACTAGATACGCAAAAAACACACAATCTGTAAGTATTTTTTGCTCTTTGCAATCAAAATGATAGTTTTGAGTGTGTGTGTGTTTAATGACAAGGGACCTTCGAACTTTAGGGTTAACCTTTGACGGATGTTGAGGCTGAAACGTGGTCCACATATGGCTTCATTGTTCATTGTAGAAACAAACTAAAAATGCTCATGTTAGTCTAATAATCAAAACAAGTTATGTTGTCTACCTTGATCATGGGAGACTCCATCTTTTAAGTGTTAACTAAAATTCTAGGAAGTTGTTTTCTTCGGGTAAGTACACGAAGGTGAGTATAGGTGTGCAGGATTGTGATTGGCTATGAAATTCCAAGGCCCATTCAATGTCCAACACACAAACACCTTTTACACTGCACGCCCACAACTACTACAATACATTCTCCGGTTCTAAGTTAGATATCAAAATTCCAGAGGCACATAACGTAACTTACCTTAAGCGGAACTCCAACCCATGAAATAGAATCGCAGCATGAAATTGCCACGTATGCAGCGTTGTTCTAGAAGCAGTAGTCCATACCTCCAAATCCTAAAAGGCTGTTGTACAGTTGACTGGCCCCTGTTGACTGAGGCCACTGGGGCCACTCACTTTTGTTCAGTTCGCTGGTTCGAATCATCCATCCACATTTAGAATCATCCATCCACTTTTAGAATCATCCATTCGCATTTAGCAGGCTTCTGGAAAAGCTCGCCAGTGGCTGCTACAGTACCGTGGCCCCGGCCCCGGCCCCACCGAATCTCTGTTCGTGTCCGCCAATTCCGTTCGTTGCACTGGCCTCAAATCCGAGGTGGCAGCTCGACCCCCCCTTTCGGATCAAGGTTCTGAGGATCCGGGGCCGTGATTTCTGGTTAAGCTTAGTATTAAAATTCTCAAGTAGTGGCCGAATGGATCCTCGATCTTTGGCTTCTCCTGAGTAAAGGGAACTGTATAAATCTATAAGGTTGTTTTTTTGCACGTTTTGTTTTTCCTTTGTTTGATCCTTTTGTTTTGTTTGTTTGATGCGTTGAGATCTAAGAAATCTTGAGTCTCCCAATGAAAATCTTAGTATCGTAGGAAAGCTCTTCGCAAGGAGGGTGCACATGCTTTGCTTCATGGCATAGGGACCTACGGTGTGAAAGTTATGGATTTTAAAACTAATTATAAAATAAAATAAAATAAACTTCTATTTAAAAAAAAACATAACTTTCACAATGCAAGTCCAAGCGCCACAAAACAAAGCCCTTGCACTCCTTTGTGCGTAAAGATTTCTATATGTATCAAGAACACAACCTCTCATATAGTAGCAAAGTCCTTGCACTCCTTTATGCATAAAAGATATAAAAATTTCAAAGTTTCTTCAAATTAAAAAATTAAAATTATTTTATTAAAACTTTGGCTGCGGCAATGGCACAGGGGCACACTAAGGTCGGACCACCCATTACCAACCAGGAGCCAATTCCCAACCTGTAGGGTGTTCTATTTCCAACCAAGGTTTAGAATGTTTTGTTTTTTTCAAGGTTGGGACTAATAAGGTCATGACACATGTCCGAAAGTGTCATAAAATATATGAAAAATACTGAGTGGGAAAGTAGTTTTGGCTACGATTAGATTTAGAAGACTCTAGTGATTGGTAATGGGTTCGGAACACTTTTTGGCTCCCGGAATTCAGAGTAATTTCAATTTTGGGGATAAAATTATGAAAAATTTGGAGTCCCAATATTTCTTATGTCTCTACAAGAGAAAAATTTCCTCTGCCTCACATTGCTCTTCATCTATGCTGAAATTGCTTAACCCCTGAAGTTCCGAGGCTTATTTTCTGCCAAAAAACACTCAAAACTGCCATTTCTATAGCAAAGAGTAAAAAAAAATTTAATTGTTTTTTTTCACATCTAACCATAGGATCTTACACCTAACTAGTATTAAAAAGTGTGGAAAAAATTTCATAATTTTTGACCGCATAGATTGCAAGATATCTGCGTTTAAAGTGGAAAAAATAAGTTTTTCAGCACATTGCGAGACTGGATTTTTTGACTTTGAACATTTTTAACTTAAAATATTTGCACTACAGCGTTTTGAGCTTTAAATCTTTATAGTGGAGAATTGAGTTGAGAGTCTAGGAAAAAAAAGAAATTCAAAAAAACTTAATTATCATTCTTCAAAAAATTGTTAAGTAGAAGTAGGTACAAGATAGAAGGAAAATCTAAAATATTTATATATTTTAGATGGATTTAAAATACACTAATCCCAATGGTGAGATTGTTCTAGCAAGTAAATTAAACCATAAGAATTTATTTTTTTGAAAAATTACAAAAATAGCATTCAGAAATGAATCCTACAAGTTATTTTTTTCAAGAAGATGCTCTAACTGCCCGAAAAACAAGAATGTCCATAACTTCCTCATAACAAAGTCAAATGAAATGAATCAAAGCTTTCCAGATAGACAAAAATATAATCTATGAGAAAAAAAATATTTGAAAAAAAAATTCAAAATTTTGCAAATTTGTTTTGCTACCCCCCGTCCCCACGCATTCCAAGAAATGGCATAACTTCTCACTCGAAGGTCCAATTTCAAATTTTTTTTTCCTGCCACGTACCTCTCTCAATTCTTCACATTCACAAAAAGTTTTAAAAAATTAGGAGAAAATTTCAGCCCGTAGGTACCTGCCCCAAGTCCCATTTGTCCCCTAAACGGACAATGGTCCTTTAGGGGTTAAGTGATTAGGAATGGGTGGTTCAACTTTAGAACTACTGCCCAGCCTTTTAGTCGTGGAAATGTGTTTCAAAAAAAATAAAATTTGTTGAGGGCTGGTCTCTCTAGTTCGATTGAGCTTATAGTTGTGCAACGAGCCTCTTTTGGAGGTAAAGCAAGGGGTCAATGTAAAAAAAACTACCCCCTATTTTGTGCCATCTTTAGGGTATGTTCAAGACCTCTCCTAGCTAATTTGGGGCCTCTGATTGCAAATATGAACTCAGAATTTGCAAATTTTATCATGCCTGCGTTTTCCCCAAGAGTATAAGGGGTGGGCAAAACGGCCTGCGCAAGAAGCTCGTTGCACAACTATAAGCTCGACCCTCTGGTTCGATGTACTGTTTCCCTTGCAATGGAAATCGTCCATTTGTTTCAAATTTAAAAAAAAAACTTAGAACTACTGTGCAAAGAAGGTTCCATTGTGTCGGGTAGTAACAAGAAGACGTGGCATTAGAATCATTCATCCACTTTTAGCAGGCTTCTGGAAAACCTCGCCAACGGGCTGCTACCCTGGCGGGCCACCCCCACCCCACCGAATCTCTGTTCGTGTCCGTCCGCCAATTCCGTTCGCTGCACCGGCCATAAATCCGAGGTGGCAGTTCGAAAACTCCACACACACACCCCGGATCAAGCTCCTGAGGATCCGGGCCCGTGATTCCTGCTTCTTAAATAAAATTCTCATGTATTGGCCGAATGATGGGTCCTCGATCTTTGGCTTTCCTCAGAAAAGGGAAATGTTTAAATTCTATAAATATCCTTGTGCTTTTTCCTCATTAATGGAATAGTTCCATTTGTTAAAAAATAAAAAAAATAAAAAAATTCTATAAATACTATAGTACTGGGATTCTGGGAATACTGAAGTACTGACAACAGCCTACTACTGGAGGCTATGAAGCTACAGGGCCAAGAAGGTTCTATTGTGTCAGTTAATTAGAGAACGTGGCAACTTCCTGTAGGGAAGCCAGAGTGGTACGTTATTTTAGTTGAGAGTGTGACAGGTCTGACGGGATTATGGGAAGTGGTTCATGTGTGACGTCAGCTGAGGACGAGCCCAACGTCACGGTGACGTAATCAAAGGGAAGGGGCGGGCTACCAGAAAGGAAAGGAAATCAGGGCAAAAGAAGACCCTTTAACTTACTGCATAACATTCTTGAACTTGGGAGACAAGGAAGTGTGTTTGCTTGCAATGTTTTGGGGAGTTCAACCATCAACAAATTTGTGCTAGACTATTGTGGGAAGTGTGTTAGGGGAGCCTTTGCTTGCAATGTATTGAGAAGTTCAACCATCAACAAATTTGTGCTAGACTATTGTAGGAATGTGTGGAAATTTCTTCAAAAACTTCAACAGCATGAGCATGGATTGGAAGATTATAGCATTTGAAGTTGGGAAGAATTTTTTTGATTTCAATGTTGTCCAATGATGGTCAACAAACTTAAAGTAAACTTGTCTAGGGTGAGACTTTGGCACTACACATTGGTTGGTTTTTGGATACTTGCATCCTAAGGTGGAAGCACCCATTACCAAGCACCGCCCCATCGGCAATCAATGGGGTGTTTGAAATTCAGGAGACGTTGGGGAAAATTTCCAATCATCAGTTTTTGGTTTTCGACCATCAATTCCTCCATTCTTGTCACAACACATGTCCTTGGTTTGGAAAGCCAAAAAAAGCAAGAACCAATCTTTTAAATGAGCGGTTTTGGAATAGTCTAGACATTGGACATGGGTCTAGACCAACTTTTGGCTTTCAAAATTCATGGTGATTTCAAGTCAAGCAAATGAAATTACCAATTTTTTTTTGCAATCCCCATCATTTCTATCTTTGCACGTAGGAAAATATCTATTCCAAATCATGTCCAGAATTGATTAAATGGTTGAATATTGGTGCCTCCACTATATATCATATGATTTTAGCGCCTACCACATTTTAGAGGCAAAGGAGGAATTTTGCATATACTAACCAAAGTTGCCCACCTTTCATAAAAAACTTTAGGCAATGTAACTTTTGATCCAGGAACCCAATTGGGAAAAAAATGGTATTCTCGTCTAGGTGGTATTCCCGTCTAGGAGGTACATGTTCTCTCTTTGTGTCCAATTTTTTTTAATCCATTAAAAATTGACTTTGTAGGAATTTGTTCAAATTTTCAATTGGTTGTTCAACTACCATTTGGTCTTTTAGGAATTAAATGCAAATTTGATCAAGAATTGTGGGCCATTGTAATACAAATTATTCTTAATGTAGTGACATTGTAAAAGGACTTCCAAACTCCCTATTCAAGAATGTTATGTATAAAGTCTAGACTTGAATTGGAAGAACATGTTCATTCAAGGTTTTGTGTCCACATGTAAAAGCATCTCCACCTCAACATTATTAAAGACTAACAAACGGCCAAAGTAGACAAGAAATGCCTCAAGCTCCTTCAAATATTCACCAAGCATTCTACCATATCTTGTCTAGGATAGACATGGCAAATCTTAGTCTATTTTCATTGTTCTACTTGTGATTGGATATCTTATTATTTTTAGGTTACATTTATTATGCAAATATGGAAGACCAAAAAATTGAAATTAGAAGTCTTGCCAAATGTAGATATGAAATTGATTCGGGGTGGTGATTCTTGAAAGGGAATATGTAGGGATTTTTTTCTATGCCCCATGCCATATTTAACTACTTCTGGAATTTACGGGGAATTCTGGACTTTGTGAAGGTCCTGTCCATCGGGAGATCTTCCCGATGGTATGTACAATGAGTCCGTAATGCCGTTCAAAGGAGATTTAAATCGCTTTGGGATGCTAAGTGGTCTGGAGATTTCCCGATGCAAGGAAATATACTCCTTCGGGATAGAGTGTTCGAACAAATCAATGAATTTGAGATGATGTCAACTCCGACATTTGCTGTAAGCGGTACATTTGTATCCGGGGTTGCATTAATATGCCACATCACAGATCGGGAGAGCTCAGAAGATACTTCCCAAAGTATCACATAACACAAAAGAATGGATGAAGCAACATAATGCAATTACAGACATTTGGTAAGGTGTAATCACAATCAGATAGAAAAGGTGGATTCGCCACTTATATAATCATTTGGATGCAACAAACAGGTGATATATAACCCAGCTAGTCCACTTCCAACTACATGTTTTTGGGGGCCCAAGACCAATCAAAAGGCGGTGCTATAATGTGCGGACGATCTAACTCTACAGGATCTACATCATCCCTCACATGCAACGCCGGTCGAAGCAAGTGCGGACGTTCCCAATCAAGAGGATCTAGGACAAGCATTACAACACTGTTATTCAAGAGTACCCTGCGCGTCCGAGGAATGTTCAAGACAGTCTTCATTATTGCACGACGATGGGGATACACCTGGTTCTTCCGTGGATTGTCAGACCTGGCAAAAAATAGAAACCTTGACAGAATTTCCGGCGGTAGAATACGTCGAAGAAGAGCGGCCAGTGTTGAAGGTTGCATTGCGGACCACAAACCACAGTGAGTTTCTTGAACGAAATGTCGGAGAAGACCACGGAAGCCGGTCCGAATTACGATATTCTGTGGGAGATCCACCACACCGCCCTTTACGCAGAGATCCTCTGTTAGTACTAAGAGCATCGCCTTCTGCAAAGACCAAGTAAGCCTCAGTACGCAGACATGTACATACAGAAACGACGTCAATTGATCGTGAGATCCCCCGACCAATATGCAATACAACAGAACCGCTAATTGAAAATACGCATGGGTAGTTATTTGAAGAACAGCGACTGAATGTCTTATTTCCTGCATAGTGCAAGGAAATTAGCAATATTTCTACGGTGTCACTGCAGCCCAGAATACAGCACTAACAAGGGATGCAGATTTAGAATTCGCGTCAAATACAAAAAAAGGTTTAGGGTGACATATTAGAAGACCGAAAATACTCGAGCAAAGGAAGTTACGCAGCAGAAATTCAATTGCATTCGATTGAAGCAACAAAAATGGACATTACATAATCCGCCTAAGACTAATAATTCCATGCAAGGAAAAATGATCGTGAGATCTTCCGATCAAGCCGAAGACACAGGACAAAATTATCAATTTCAAATCCGTACTTCACCAAACCGGAACTGCAGGAGAACTCCCAAACAAACAGTAGAAGCACAACTACAACTTCACTGTCATCCACAAGTACAAAAACAATATCACGAGACAATACAAGGACGGAAACGACATTTCAATGTTCACACGTCACGTCGTATCGTGCGATCTCCTGATGAAGCTTGCCGCGCAAGATGATGACGCCCAGTGTTAAAATCTAATGAGGTGTTCAAAAAATTCCACTCTTCCGAGTAATATGATAAACAATTTCAAAACCAAATTTAGATTAAAGTTGCGAACGAAGAGTAAGAAAACAATTCTAAGTGAGGGTCATGCACCGGAAATGCATTCACATTAGATTTAAAAGACAAGGATAAATGTCCAGAACAGTCCGATCTACCGATAGAATCTACTTCCACGGTATACCATTAGATCTCTAGATGTGCATGCACGCGGATTAATAGTCAAGGTCGAGGTGATCCCTTCGAACTCATAATTATCTTAATCAAAGGCATTTAGGAAAAAAATTTATTTTCACATCTACTACCGAGGCAGAATCAATGCCTCCTACAAACAAAGAATGTCCAGTATTTCGAAAATGCATTTACAATATTTACAGTATGTTCAAGAGTTTTAAGCTACAAGCAATAATATGCACGCCAAAAGGAGATCGTGAGATATCACGATGAAGTCCGTCGAGGAAGAGAAACCAAAACTAAACTACTGCCCTCAAAATGTCAGACCCCGGTCTGGTCAACGGGACCGCCGGTGGCAGACCATTGTGGAGCGGATGCTTCTTGACATACGCCGGCACAGCTTCCTGTGACTTAAATAGACCTCCGAGCCAAGGACTGAGCACCCCCACAAGGTACTGGTCCTTCCAGTCCCCTTCAAATTTGCGGGGGAAAATGGCGCTATGACAATCGTTCAGGAGGTTCTTAAGTGGATCGTCATCAACGAGGAGAACATTCTCGGTTGACCTCAAACCCAGCTTAGTGGCGAAGTGATTTAGATCCTTGAGGAAGTAGGGCCTATCCGGGTGTTTGGGGTCTCTGTAGGACAACTTTGTGCAGTCTTCCTGCGTGAGAACAGGCACGTCCTTCGCCTTAACAGACGTCCCCGGCAGCATTTGATTCAATACCTTCGTCACATTTGCCGGTGTCATACTGCTCCAGAATGCAATGTTTGCATGTCTGTGTACAAAGTCAAGTAACTGACCAACATTCGGTCGAAGTGTTACGACGCGTCTGTTCAACTCATTGAATGACCTGTGAACAAGAACTCCATTAAGGTCAAGGACCACATAATACCACCGCCTTTCTACCTGATTCGACGACTTCGCCACCGGTTCAGCAGGCACTCGAAAAATTGCAGAATACAAGAGAAGCACAGAGTCAGTGACCGGCCAATTCAAGATTCGTTATCTCGTATGTACATTGACAATAATGTAGGCATGTTACCTGCGGGAGCTCGGACGCTACAAGCTGGCGACCCTTCCGCCCTCCTTTCGTCGCCCAATCGTCCTCTTTCCCTCTCGCAACCGCTCACTGATCCTTCCCCCCTCCTCTCAACGAGCATTTGCCCCTTTCCTCTCTCGTCGGCGCTCACTGGTCCTCTTTCCCCTTGGTCACCACTCAAAGATCCCGGCTCAAGCTCGTCGTCGCTCGAAGGCACCACCACCCTCCTCCCTCTAACGCCGCCTTCCACTGCCTCCCACTCTTCGTCTGCATCAGGTGGATCCCCTCCATCATACACTGCACGCGGACCATCCTGAAATATCCATTTAAAGACGGGCTTGTAAAGGAAACGGTTCGCTCGCCTTACGGATTCCAAATGAATTTCCTTGTTGGTATTGAGACGCTTCTTCCCATAGTGGTTTAGACTCGGTAAATGACCAAATGCTCTCATACGATCAACAAGACAGAACTTCATTATTTCTTCGGCCTCGTAAGGTATGGCCTTTAGCACTTCGTCAGAATTGCACTCACCGTCATCAGGAACCACCTCTCCTGCAACCTCCAGTGGAACACTGGAGGCCAGTGAAGCAATGTCGACAATCTTCGCCCGCCCTATGACAGGTATACTCTTCCTTCCAGGAACAGGTTTGGGACTCAGGGGGACCAAGTCAACAAGGGTGTTGTTCAGTACAGCAACCGTGATGCCCATCGGCGGGAGCAATCGCTCTGGCACAGTCGTGGGATCCCTTGATGAAGACAATGCAACCACTCCTTCCTGGTGTTCACCCCCCTCGCTCTCTGCCGGATCGCCATGATGAATTGAGACCATTGACTCTTCAAAGATCGTGGGATCCCCCGATCCTTCAGGTCCCGGTGTTCGGCCTTGGTCATCCTTCCCTGCACCACGTCGAGAGACAGCTAACACAGTCTCCACAGGTAATGCATGGCTCGTCGTGGGATCCCTCGATCCGAGGTGGTCATCATCCCCCTTCGACTCTTTCCTCCCCTCGCTGAGGTCGGCAGCATCCTCCCCGCTCTTGACCAGTGATTCGATCGTCATCGTGGGATCCCCCGATGCTGGTCGGTGAGTGTCTTCCAGGGTTAATAAGTCGAGGTCCGGAAGCTGTCTGTCAGCTCCTGAAGCACGAGATGCCTGCGCATCCTCCTGTTGCGGCTGAGTCGACTTGTCAGGCCTTGATGGTAACGGTCCCAAGGCACAAGTCAGAAGCGCTTCTGCCGCGACTGATGCTTCGGGATTGGGACTCTCAGTCGATTTCGCTGGCGACTGTTTGCACTGCACCAACGACTTACTTGGAGTCCACTTGGAGGTCCCCCCCTTCCGATTCTCGCCTGCTGTCTTCCGCGCTTGCTTGGCCGCCTTTGTGCTCCCAGTATCCTTTGCGGTGTCGGGTTCCTTGACCGGCATCTTAAGCGGCTTCCTCTTGGATATCTTTGGGTCCGTTAATTGGATCCCTGAATTCACTTCGCCTGACGACCCGCTCGATATTGGAATTACAATTTGTTCGGCTGGTAACGGCTCTGGACTACTCTCATGCTCCTCTGTCAGATCTGCCAGCTCCGCCTGCGCCGAATGAACTTCGGGAACTTCCTCTGCATCCTCTGCTGCACTTGGTGGATCAATCAGCTGCTCTCGCCGGGGGGAGGGAGTCGGAGATTTCGCCTGCGAGAAAGGCAATATCCCACCACAATTGAGCTCAGTTTGCCCTCCCAGATTAGCATGTGAGAGATATACGCTGCCCAACGTCCGGAGATATCACGATGGTTCAGCAAATAATGCACACTAACGTTAGGGTGCTCAACCGACCTTGTTCCTAAGCCCGGTCTGTATTGGGTGATGTCTTCGAGTACAGCATCTTCATCATCACTCTCAACTTCCTCGTCCTCGTGTTCGGCCTCCGGAAGAGGAAGGGGTGCCACCTGCGCATGTTTGTCATCCCAAATCTGCTTGGCGAAGACCTGACTTAACGTCTTCGCTTCCGCTGAATCGACAACTTCCAGCACTTTACCACCTTCCGAATACTGAAATACAACAACCGGAAATTAGTGACATTCAAATCCCCGAAATCAAAATGAGATTATCAGAAGAACAAAAGAAAAGACAATCGTTGTAGTGCATACCAAGCCCAGATATGTGAACTCCGGACCCCCGTTGACATTCACAAAGACATAGTCGCTGCAAGCTAGTCCTTCGAATAGAATCAACGCACTGCTGATCTTCAGATACGGCATCTGCTGCCGACGCCAGTAAGGGTAGTCGTCCGGCATATCTTCCGCCTTGTACACCTGAGTGAGGCGGTCCAATCCCGGGAAGAAGCTTTTGAAGCAAGTCCGCCGCTCGTGCTCTTCGTTGTGCCCAAAAATGAAGACAACAAAGACATTGTACCCGTCTCCGGCCGGAGCTTGAGGGAAGAAGTCTTCGGGCCCTGCCATGTAGTTCACAACGTGCCAGTCCCACAACCTAGCTTTGACTTCCATCCTTCGTCTCTCTATGTGAGCCACAATCATATGGAACCCTTCGGCATCTGTGAGGAGAACGGCGGCAGAGCGGGCTACGATTGTCTGGTCCTGCGGATCATAGTACTCCAGAGCGTCAAAGAGTCTCTTCAACTTCCGCTCTTCAAGAATTTTGGCGCGACACCCGCAGGACGTTGACTCGAACATGAACCAGATGTAGAGGTGCTGCTTCTTCTTTCCCCTCCACGCTATGACGTCCCCTGCCGCCAAGGTGGCGCTGATGTCCCAGCTGCTTTTGTCCATGGTTTTACAGAGATAGTGCTCTGAAAAACCACGTGCATTTGCCTGCACCGATTCCTCCTCCGCCATCAGCTTGAAATACGACTCCCACATTTGGATCACCGACTGCGGAAGGTCAGTTGGGTCGGATGTCCTGTTGAGATTTTTCGTCCGATCTTGCAACCACTTCTTTCCAGCAGGGGTTTCCATTGCCTTGTTCACCCACATCTCCACATCCTCGTGCTCAATGTTCCTTTCCGTCGCAAACTCGACCCACAAAGAGTCCGGGTAAGGCTCGCACTCCACCCTCCTCGCCGACAGCAGATGAACCTTGTAGTGTGACAAGAGTTCGTTCTTCATCGCCCTGACCAACCGAATTTTGGCGCCGGCGTCTGCAAGAGAGATAATGCATTTTCCACCTCTCTGTGATTTCGACTTTGCGACGGAGGTCTTCATGCTAATAACTTGGGCTTCGACTTGATCCGCAAGGAAATTGATGTCCTCCGGTCTAAGTCCGTAAAGGGGCTTGAAGTCGTTTGCCGCCAACGGTTTGCGATCCGTACTCCCCGATACATCGACCAGCCCCGCCGCGTCGGGAAGAAGACCTGCCATGAATCTCTCCTCTATCTTGATCCATCTCTGAACATCAGCATCGTTCTCCAGGAAGAGTAGAGGGATTCTCAGTTCGGCGATGTCTTTTGCCTTTGCTCCCGCAAATATTGATGCCACCGACGGCTGAAACGCCTGCCAACCAAAGGAGTAACAGTCAATACGCGATCCGTAGACAGACCACGTGAACACAAGAAGTCCAATAAACAGTCGTGCGATCCCATGATCAATCAGTTACCACGAGGAAGTCGTTTAGGCAACAGGCAGTCGTGAGATATCACGATGAGCCACTATCTTCTACATGCACAATTTGAAAACACCACGCACTGAACCCCCAGCACAAAAGACTAAACTAGCGACATCTGGTATTTCATAACTTAAAGTCGTGGGATATCACGATGAGCCACTATCTTCTACATGCACAATTTGAAAACACCACGCACTGAACCCCCAGCACAAAAGACTAAACTAGCGACATCTGGTATTTCATAACTTAACGTCGTGGGATATCACGATCTCCTCATTCTAACGTAGAACTATCCCGTATCTCAAAGCCAGGACTTAGTCGTGGGATCCCACGATGAGGAGGTTCTAACGTAGTGAAGGTCAAAGGTGTAGTGCAGGACCATCGGGAGATCCCACGATGGTTAGGTAGAGCGCACTCTGATGACCCCTAAAAAAAAATATGTCAACTCCAGCAGCATTCTTACATTGTACTCTACTGAGTGTGATCTGCCCAATATTGTTGGCTGTGGACTTCCCATACTCCGCCACTTGATTCTTGCGTTCAGCAGCTGCTTCGTGAAGTTCTGCTCCTTCTGTTCGCCAACGACATCTTGGTTCAGTGCTCGCGAGAAGTGCACTAGGTCTCCGTGGTGATCTTTGTCCGTCCACACAGGTAAAATATTGAAGGTGGAGGCGAGCTTCTTGTCCTTCTCGGGAATCACACCAAGCCTAATCAGGTCCTTGAATGCCTGGACAGTGTGTTGGCCCCCTATAATGTAGTAGTGTGTCTTGGGGTTTTCAAAGATCTCCTTCTTCAGCGCTTGCTTCTCATAGTGCGACACTACCTTCGCCGGGCCGTAGGGTCCCGCTTTAAGGGGAAGCACTATTATGACTCTGTTCTCCGAGTCATAATCAGGTGTGATTCGTGCCTTCCTCGTCAGTGCATCAAGCCGCTCTGCCTGAATTCCCCTGTACACGAGCAGTGCTACAGGTGCCTGGTGCAGATAGTCATAGTGCACGCGGATGAGCTCTCCTTTGCTGTCACAGACTGGTTTCCTGCCCCATTTGTACAGGCCACCGAAAGAGTTCTCGTACAGGGTCCTCATCTTATTCATCTCTTCCGGTGTCATCTTCTTCACGTCTGCCTCCCCTAGAGCCACAGCCCTGTGAAGCAGAAGCGGGGTATCCGGTTTTTTCTTCTTTCCAAATGTCCCAGCTGCGGCTTCAACTTCGTCCCCGGGAGCACCAACTGCAGACTTCCTCTTCCTGGTCTTCTTTTTGGGGGACGGCGTGGGAGCAACCGCTGTCACGGCTTGGGGGGGAGCGTTCGTATCTCGTAAGTCTTCCAGGATTATGTCCCACTGGTTCTTGAGCTCCTTAGGCTTCCACCGAGGCTTAGACGTGTCTTTGCACATCAGATGTGACCTTGCAGTCACAGACTCGCACAGAGTGAGGCTGAACTTCGCGTAGTCAAGGATCAGCCCAAACGTTATGATCTCTCCGGAAAGGGGAACCTTCTCCTCTACAACTAGGAGCGCTGTGTCGTCGTCAAGCCCCTTCATTTCTAGTACCTTCAGTCCGGCAGTTGGGTGCCCCATTGTCCCATTCACCAGCGTGGGAAGAATAGTGGCGGAGCCGTCACTCTCTGCTTTCCAGGCGATTCCCCAATGCGTAATCTGCTCGTCGCATCGGAAAAAGGCTTGTGGTGGATGTGGACCTGTGTACTCCAAAGACGTAATGTAGCAGTCGATGAAGGTACCAAGCTTCCTGGGTGTCAGTTCTTCAAGACCTTCAACGACTTGCATTTCACTGCAGCATGGTAGAAAGAGATGTTAGTTTCCACATTGTTCGATAGAGCAGAATGATGGTGGTGCGATATTATTCCCGTTCTAACTTTAATTTTTATTCTTAGTCGTGGGATCCCACGACGGATGTTATGAAAGAGAAGGAATGGTTTCGTGATCATTTTGATGACCTGGTTTCACAAATTACCGTTGTCGTGGGATATCACGATCGGTTACATTTACGGACAGTAGTGGGCAGGAGGTTACTGCATCTCAACTCACTAACTGAAGGCGTCCCGGAATATGACGACAGCAACAAATAACATAGAATGGATATTGGAATATCTTAGAAGGTGATCGGTGATGATCTGTGAAACTACTGTCTGTCGTGGGATCCCAAGATTGATTGTTCACATAATCAGCGCTATTTGTTAACCTGCCTGCATCTCAATTTCTCTACCCACGCTAGACTTTCTCGTCGTGATTTCCCACGACGGTTTAGTACTTGAATGCTCTATGTAGGTGGCCTTCTAATTGTTAAGTCTAGGTCAGGCGCGGTCTTTACTATCCTCCATCGGGGGATCCCACGATGGGTTACTAATCCGCTGCCTGGTCTGTGCCTAATATGTGGTCTGGGTTTAGATTGCGTCTTCACATCTTATCATCGGGGGATCCCACGATGGGCTACAAACCCTAAAACTCGTGTGGCCGCGCAGTGGTGGGCGGCTAGGGTTTCAAGTCAGGGATCCTACGATGCTCAAATCTACACAGGGACTGCCCTGTCGTGGGATCCCACGATGCACGGTTTTAGGGTCACTATCCGCGGTAACAGAGTCACGTACTCATTACCGTGTATTCTTCTCGGCATATGTACTACCGTATTTCTCGGCCATGTTTATAACAGCGACTATGACAGAGGCTCTACTACCCTCGTTTTCAGCAAAGTGCGTACCAATGCAATTGCAAACAGCCATACCCTAATTATTAGCATTGTTTATAACGTAGACATTGCAAGCAAGAAACGGAAAGTAATGAGAATACAGTTCAAAGTAACTTACGGGTCCTTCCAAACTGGGAGGTCTGCTGTACGCTGGGATGGAGCTGCTGCCATCGTAGCTTCCGCTTGCACGGGTCCGGCCTTGTTTTCAGCTACTACGAAAATGCCCTTCCGCTCTTCGAAAGACTGCTGCATGAAATTCAAATGCAGAAGAAATTGTAACTTCAATCAGACATTCACTGAGAATCACAAACTCCTAACTTGTTTCTTCATGACTAGCCAAGTGAATTTAATTGAAGAGAAGATAAACTTAAATCTAAAGTGACGGACTAAGTAGCCTATCGCACAGAAAACAAGCGTGTCTGATCATAGTCATAAAATCCCTGCACAAACCATGTTCCTAATATCATTCACAAACGAGGACTGTCTAACTAAATAATATACAATGAATCTTTGCTCCATTCCTCTTTGGGAGCAACATTCCCGTTCCTTACTTCACTTTGCTTCAATTCAAACACTCACAGCAGTCCATACACATTGAACTCTAGTTCGTGAACTACATCAAGGTTACCATTCTAGGGTCTACAGTGATGAACCGTGAACTACAATGCGTGAGGAGAGCCTACACCTGCAAGGAGGGCGAGTGCCATACAGCCATTGTATCCATGTACTAGATTCATTTGACAAGCTTGAATGGGATCAATTCTTTCCAAGCCTAGAAGCTAAACTCCAGAGCAAATGCACACCTCCATGCGATTACAATTCTACAACGAAGAAGTCAAATAATAATTGAACCTCACCGCCAAAGAACTACAAAATCAAAATGCAGGTTTTGAGGTTGGACTACGATGAACTAACCTGTTCAATGAGGTGGGTGAAGTCCCGCACCGTGTTGTTTTTCTCACGCACAGGTCCGGACACTTGCGCACCGCCTTCGCTAGGAAATGCTTCACGCACTACCGCACTCCGCCACAAAAATTCGTTCTCCGCGCACACACACTCCGCCAGCAAAATTTGAATACGCTCCTCTAATGTCCCTCGCCGCGCTCGACTCCGCAAACAGAAGTTCAACGCCCCGCCAACCAAAGAAACTCCACACAACCCAACTCACTCCAAATGCCAAGCTTCAGACAACCAAACTAACGGACTGCAACAACCAGAATGAACTCGCGAGGAAGGAAAGCGGAGAAGCGCACGAAATCAGGAAGACGGAGAAGCACACGATGTCGGGAGAAAAGGGTGGCAAGCAGACGTCGTGGGGAGGAAAGGAGACCAAGAGGAGAGGAAACCGGCGGGGGAGTCTGCTGACGTGGCGCTGTCAGGTGCAAGACGGTGCAGGTCATGACTGCCCACCCTCCTCATGATTACTGACATCATGAGGAGGGCTTGACTAGAAGTCTTAAGCTAAATAATCACTCATTACACAAAATGTTGAAATTAGGTCGCACACTTGCACTTCACTAATTTCATGACATTCAATAATTACTACAAACATTTTTTTTGTTTCTCTATAAGAATGCACTATTCGTTATTTATTCATTATTCGTTTTTATGCACATTGTTGCTATTGGAACTCTCGAAACTCCATGTCTACAAATAAAAATAATTGTAGAAACGTTTATTTAATTACTTTGATGGCTTGTAAAGTAACTTTGTTGAAATAAGGCAAGCTAGTTTTACTATTTTAAATGTCGGTATGGAAAAAAAATGTACAAGTTGTAAATACTCCGCTCATGAAGTGAAGAGTCATGAACGGAAAAAGTCCATGCTACGTTTTCCCAAATTTACCACGTAACCTAAAAAAAACCCTCGGTCTTGCGGTTCAAAGACCCTTCATTCCATAAATCATGCATGATGTTGTACGAGTTAATTTTAACAAAAAAAAATGTAGTTTTACTATTTTAAATACTCTGCCCATGCAAACATTAGTTACGAATCATGAACGGTTTAATTTCATAGATTGCTATATTGATTTCTAGGTTTAACCTTTGGTTTCGATGATTATTTTTTTTTTTCAAGCCGCTAAATATGCCTTTAACATAATGAACTTTGATTTCTAGTTTGCACTTGTGTCATTTTTCTAGAAAATGATTAGTCCAAATTATTTAATTAAATAGAGATGACTGTAACGATTACATAAGTACAGGGAACATTGTTGATGATTGTCCTATATAATTCTTTCTCATTCATCTCCTAGGCAATCATTTTCATGTATACAATCAACATGATTGGCAAATGTGTAATGAAGAAATAATATCTAAATTATCTTATTGTCTTCTATATTAATTGTCTTGCAATGATCATTGAATAGATGTGGACAAGAGCGTGATTGCCCGCGGTTTTAGGGGCATACTAGGTGTTAATCTATTTAATTTACTTGTGTTTTGGAGCATATCTAGAGACAGTTCTCCAAAGTACGTGACCAAGCCCAGCCGCCCATGATCTTGGAATTACTTGCAAAAAATGGAAATTAAAAAAAAATGTCAAACAAAGGACGTTCAGAATTGATCTTCAATTTATGAAAAAAAAATTAATATTAAGTTACAACTTCAATTTTTTGTTTTTAAATCGACATGTAATATGTATCGCAATTTTGGAAAACGTACCATGGACTTTTCTTGCTCATGACTTCATGAGCGGAAGATTAAAAACTTATACATTCTTTTTTTGATACCGACATGTAATGTTTTATGTATGATTTGTGGAATGAGAGTTCTTTGAATGAACCGCAGGCGGAGGAGGACCTTTTTAGGTTACGTGGTAAGTTCGGAAAAACGTAGCATGGACTTCTCCCGCTCATGCCTCTTCACTTCATGAGCGGAGTATTTTGAACTTGTACCTTTTTTTCCATATCGACATGCATTGTCTTATGCATGAAATTGCCAGACATTTTTAAAACGAAACCATTCCATGGCAGGGCCCGTTTCATTTCCAATTTTTTTTACTTCACGTGAATTAGAATTTTGCAATGGGCAAGAAGTGAATAATTATAGTGGTGGAATCTAAATCCTAAGAGGAATTCCAACTTCCACGATAGAATTTTATGCATGCATGTATGAACCATCCATGACATTTTTAAAATGAAGCCATTGATTTCCATGGCAGGGCCCGTTTCATTCCCAATTTTTTTTACTTCACGTGAATTAGAATTTTGCAATGGGCAAGAAGTGAATAATTATAGTGGTGGAATCTAAATCCTAAGAGGAATTCCAACTTCCACGATAGAATTTTATGCATGCATGTATGAACCATCCATGACATTTTAAAAATGAAGCCATTTCATGGCAGGGCCCAATATTTTTATTCCCCATTTTTTTTAATTCACGTTAAGATGGATTTTTCAACGGGCAAGAAGTAAAAATAGTGGTGGAATCTAAATCCTGAAAGCAATTCCAACTTCCACGATAGAATTTTATGCATGCATGTATGAACCATCCATGACATTTTTAAAATGAAGCCATTGATTTCCATGGCAAGGCCCGTTTCATTCCCAATTTTTTTTACTTCACGTGAATTAGAATTTTGCAATGGGCAAGAAGTGAATAATTATAGTGGTGGAATCTAAATCCTAAGAGGAATTCCAACTTCCACGATAGAATTTTATGCATGCATGTATGAACCATCCATGACATTTTTAAAATGAAGCCATTGATTTCCATGGCAGGGCCCGTTTCATTCCCAATTTTTTTTACTTCACGTGAATTAGAATTTTGCAATGGGCAAGAAGTGAATAATTATAGTGGTGGAATCTAAATCCTAAGAGGAATTCCAACTTCCACGATAGAATTTTATGCATGCATGTATGAACCATCCATGACATTTTTAAAATGAAGCCATTGATTTCCATGGCAAGGCCCGTTTCATTCCCAATTTTTTTTACTTCACGTGAATTAGAATTTTGCAATGGGCAAGAAGTGAATAATTATAGTGGTGGAATCTAAATCCTAAGAGGAATTCCAACTTCCACGATAGAATTTTATGCATGCATGTATGAACCATCCATGACATTTTTAAAATGAAGCCATTGATTTCCATGGCAGGGCCCGTTTCATTCCCAATTTTTTTTACTTCACGTGAATTAGAATTTTGCAATGGGCAAGAAGTGAATAATTATAGTGGTGGAATCTAAATCCTAAGAGGAATTCCAACTTCCACGATAGAATTTTATGCATGCATGTATGAACCATCCATGACATTTTTAAAATGAAGCCATTGATTTCCATGGCAGGGCCCGTTTCATTCCCAATTTTTTTTACTTCA
Source organism: Pseudisothecium myosuroides (assembly GCA_951799445.1). Taxonomy (NCBI): domain Eukaryota; kingdom Viridiplantae; phylum Streptophyta; class Bryopsida; order Hypnales; family Lembophyllaceae; genus Pseudisothecium; species Pseudisothecium myosuroides. Next base: position 3,139,072 of record OX637288.1, on the reverse strand, counting down.
CGTGAATTAGAATTTTGCAATGGGCAAGAAGTGAATAATTATAGTGGTGGAATCTAAATCCTAAGAGGAATTCCAACTTCCACGATAGAATTTTATGCATGCATGTATGAACCATCCATGACATTTTTAAAATGAAGCCATTGATTTCCATGGCAAGGCCCGTTTCATTCCCAATTTTTTTTACTTCACGTGAATTAGAATTTTGCAATGGGCAAGAAGTGAATAATTATAGTGGTGGAATCTAAATCCTAAGAGGAATTCCAACTTCCTCGATAGAATTTTATGCATGCATGTATGAACCATCCATGACGTTTTTAAAATGAAGCCATTCTATGGCAGGGCCTGACTGTTTCATTCCCAATTTTTTTTTCTTCACGTGAATTAGAATTTTGCAATGGGCAAGAAGTGAATAATTATAGTGGTGGAATCTAAATTATAAGAGCAATTCCAACTTCCACAATAGAATTTTATGCATGCATGTATGAACCATCCATGACGTTTTTAAAATGAAGCCATTCCATGGCAGGGCCTGACTGTTTCATTCCCAATTTTATTTTCTTCACGTGAATTAGAATTTTGCAATGGGCAAGAAGTGAATATAGTGGTGGAATCTAAATCCTGAGAGCAATTCCAACTTCCATAGTAGAATTTTATGCATGCACGTGTGAAATTCCATGACATTTTTAAAATGAAGCCATAGTTCAATGGCAAGGCCCGTTTCATTCCCAATTTTTTTATTTTCATGTGAATTAGAATTTTTCAACGGGCAAGACTAGAAAATAGTGGTGGAATTTAAGGTTGGAGCAATTACATTTTTCTAAATCAAATTTTATGCATGCATGTATGAAATTTCCTGACTTTTTAAAATAATATTATTTAAGCCGTTTCAAGCCATCACGCATTTCATTCCCGATTTTTTGTTTCACATCGGTGGAGATTGTTCAAATAACAATAACAAATAACAATATTACGTACATTGTTGTCAAATAATGATGTAGATGTATACCACGTTTGATCATTTCAAAAATCCAGATGAAGATTGCATGACCTACAATATTCTCATGAATGACATGATTCCAGGTTTAAGCATTCATCACCCGTCAAAGTGCATTAACAAATTTGAAAGCATTTAACTCATTAAATCATTCAGACTGAGATTTAAAATACAAAATAAATAAATGGTTCAGTTTGTTATTTGTTCCATCATGATTGCACATCCAAAGTCCTTCACAAGGGGCTTTTTTGCGTTTCCCTCTCTTACTTTCCCCTATGTAAACAACAATCTTATGACTTTTCATTGTGTCAACGGATTGTGACACAAGGAGAAGTCATGGATTGCTGTTTACGCAGGAAAAAATGAGAGAGGGAAACGCAAAAAAGCCCCTCGTGCTTTATTTAAAAATTCGTAGATGAAATAAAAATTGTGTCAATCATTGTTTAATCCGTAAAGTCCCATATTCAACCATAGGATGTTGTACTACATAACAAGAATTATATATGAAATCAATCTGTTAACTGACATTTTTAATTAGCAATATTGAGTTAGATTGAATTTTAAGTTTATATGTTCCCAGTCTGAGATGACGTAAACTTAATTGAGGAAAAAATTGGAAACAAATAATCAGCATCATTTTCATTTTTCATAATACCCTAAACCCTAAAAGCCGTAAACCATGAACTGCAGACCCTGAAAACATTAATGTAAAGCGCTGCCACTGTATACCCTAAACCCTATTAAACCCTGAACCCTGAAACCAAGAACCATGACCTTGAAACCGTGAACACTACACTACAACATGTACCCTAAACCCTATGACCGTGGACTGTGGACCCTAGACCCTAAGATTGCATTCATTGGAATAGAAAATAACAAATATGAACATTCGAGAGTTCAAAATTTTTGTTGATTCTTTTTGTAAGTGAGGTGTTCCACATGTTTCAGGTGCTCAAGCTTTTGGGTTCACGAGATTTGGTACAGTTCGTTTCTGTAGGATACGTATAATCAGGTCGTGTAGGGGAAGAATTCCGAGTATTGATCGGGGAAGCGTGTGACATTCTGTCAAGTGAAAGTCTTCAGAGTTTGATCCGCTTTGGTCAAAGCATCATTGACTCCTAGAAAACGGTGCAACGATACCATCCTTGAATGCGGCGAATTTCAAAATCTCAGTGAAGAATCGGAAGTTCAGTGAAGCCTGGATTTGCGAAGTTCCAGTCAGAAAGTCAAGAGCCCCACGCCCTCCCTCCTTGTAGTCGGAGATGCACGGAATTCGAGAATGCAATCAACTTCCGAAGTGAAGGACCGCACGTACCCCCCAGCCGTTGTTGATTGTGGCACGGCATTCAAGAACGCATCCAACATTCGAAATCAAGGATCGCTTGGTGATTTCAAAATTCGCGGCGGGAATTCAGAGCTGAAGAATTCCAACCAGCCACCTGGTTCATAACCCGAAAAGAACCTGGAGCTTGCTCTTTTCGATTGCACACGTGAACAGGCGAAGCAGGCTGCGGAGTGGCGAGTGGGTGTCTGCCGGCGTTGGCGACAGAGTGGGCATGGAGGCGCACGAAGTTCTGACCGAGCCAGTTGCTGCAAGGTAAGAATGCATCCCTTGCAAGTGTTATGCGATTCCGAATGTTGAGGATTTTGTAGTCGAATTGACGCCACTGCACTCTGTCACAAATTGAGGATGTCGTAGATTGAAAGTGAAACGGAGTCTGCGATAATTTTCTTCGCGCATTGGTCTCATTTTGCGAAAAACTCATGTGCTTAAGGGATCACCATGCTGTGGTGACATCAAGGTTCCTTTTGAATCGCGGGACGGCACTGCCCTGAGGGCAAGTTGATATGAGAACCTTGTACGTGGATGACAACCGGTCAGAACATCTTCACAAAGTAGTGAAATTAGGTTGCGTTAGAAATTAGGCGGACTTACATGAGGAAAACCCAGCCATCAAATTCAACTACTTCTAAGAATGTTTCTTATTGTACCTATGGAGGTTCAGGAGTCTGAATTACAACAAAATTCACTTTAAAAGTAGAGAATTTTTGTACAGTAACTGAGAATAGTTATAGAGTGTCGAATGTCATGAAAACAGTGACAGGAAACCTAATTTCACGATCTTCGGTAAATACGTCGGTCTACGACAGTAGAATACGTGTATATATCCAACATATGTAAGCATCGTGGGATCCCACGATCTCCGCTTATTGAGCGTGGGCGAGACCTCTCAGTCTTCGAGTATAGAGATATCGCGGTCTGGTAGTCGAGGGATGTTCTATCATTTCGTCGTGGGATCCCACGATCGATTGAACCTTGGCTGTGGCCTTCCTGGTGTACGTCTAGGTGCCTTACTTATCGATGACCGTCATACTCCTTGTCGATCTTGTATAAGCATCGTGGGATCTCACGATCACATTTTCGGTTGGCACCAGGTTCTCCTACTCGGGGGGGTTCACAAACACTCTTCCGGATTTTACAGGATACCGAACTCGTGGGATCCCACGATTGATTGATAATATGTCGGGGACTCATCAGAGTGATTCAGTTTGACCCACTACTTCATTTGTATTTCTGTAGCGGTCTATGTGATCCCTTAGGAGGATCTTGGAATACCGCGATCTCTGGTTTAAGTGATTAAGCGCCAAGAGTGTTGTGGGATCCCACGATGTACTGAACGTTCTTTGGTTAATGTCTTCTAAACTTCTGCGACGTTTTCCTGGATGCCTTGGCTTCTTCCAAGTGGTTGTGGGACGGCCTTCTTGAGATCGCACTATCGCGTCTGGGCTTTCAAACTTCTTGTTGACAGTAACTAGATTCACTTGTTCATGTTGCGTTGCCGTGTGATCGTGAGTTCCCACGACTGTACAGACGTTGATGCTTCTGTCCTTCATGTCGTGAGGTTACAATGCCATGAATGCAACGCTCTTCTGTAGACATGCCTAACTCCTTGAATGTATGATGTACAGGTTTTACGGATTGTTTTAATCTCGTCCACGGGATTCGATAGAGCTCACTCTGACAATGGATTCATTCTGTGAGTCTGCTGCTGACGCGATAGTTCCGTATGTGGACGGAACGCATGTAGAGGGTGAATCACAGGATTCCACCGGTGGATGTGAAGCGTTTGTGAATGGTGATTGGGTTAAGCTGTTTGTGCCTGGATTCGGTGAAGTTGGATCAGGAATAGTTAAAGAGGTTCGTCCCCAGGGCCAGTGGCTGGGTGTGCCCATACCTGTTGAGCCTTGGATTTACATTCTGGTGCGACCTCATTCTATCAAATTAAAATTCCAGGATTTGAAATGCTTTCCTTGTCAGAGGGGTATGAACACATTAGAGGATGTTCAAGAGAATGTAGTGTTGTGGAGAGCCGCCGACGTTGTTAGAGCGTCGGGGGATCCCCCGATGGATCCATGTCCGTATATTCGTCAAGGAGCCTGGTTTGGACTTGATGTGCATTGAAAGGACGCCGACGAACTCCTCGTTTCCTCGGGTCGTATCATTTGTTGGAGTCCGGAGGATCATTTCCAAGAGGAGACACTTGGTGAAGGTTTCATAGGTGTGACAGTCCTCGATGTTTTTGTGGGTGACACCGAAGCCATAATGTCTCACGACAGGTGGCCAATTTCGGAGTGCTGGTTTTCCAATGGTCGTTCGTTGAAGGAGACAGTGGATCATTTTGCCGCCATTCCCGATATGGACGACCCTCTTGCTTACCTCGGAGGTAGAATGAAAGCACCATACCGGTTTATAGTTCGCAAACCCAATCTGGAACTGAAGGAATCGCAGTACTCCCGCAAACGGCAGACGAGGAGATTCGGAAAGTCAGCTCGGAGAATTGCTGCAGACGTCTGTGTTGTCAGCATTATAACCAGGAGTTCACGCTGTTAGTAAGGCAGAAGTACTACTTGAAGTCGTTTGACGAGCGCCGTGAATATGGGATTGGAGTGGGAGGACAACTACACGAAAGGTACGGGGAGCGGAAGCGGAAATACGTCACGCTAGAGGGAGTTGATGTTTGTGGCAAGGCGTGGCACATAATTCACGGCATCCCGAAGTCCACTTACCACAGTTACATCGAGATGTACAACGACGGCGTCGTATCAGGGACGCACGGAAACACAGGGGTTAAGTGCCCGCGGGCTTGGACTGTTCAGGTCGCTGGGACTATGAAAGCCATTATTGACGAGAATGCTGATCAAATGCCCCACCAAATGTGCGGCATCGGGAACGGGCGAACGGACACTCTAAAATTCCTTCCTCCCGGAAGAAATTGGAAACGAGTCCGAGCAGACGCCAACGAGGTAGTGCCCCTTATCTCTTGTCACTGCTTTATTGATCGCAAGATCTCCCGACGAGATCAATGATTGTGAGATATCACGATCACTGTTATGGTGCATTGCTTGTCATTTGCATTCCTTCCCCTTTGCTCGTACCAATGCTTAAGCGTACCAATTCTGGATGTGCAGTTGAATGCCGACTACGGTCTGCCGCCCGTGAGCCAGTCGACTATTAGTAGACTCAAGCGGGAGCACTTCAACAACGTCTCTATTTAGCCTGTCGGAAGTTCGTTTGCAAAATGTACTACATGCGACGACCTACAGCAGTTTATTCTGAAGTCTTCGAAAGGAAGCCCTGAGTACGTGGAGTTCGTGAAGCAGCGGACTCATCATCTGAATCACCAAGCTTCTTGCCGTCGTTTGTATGCGTCTTGGCGTGAGGAATCCAAACGAGATCCTCGAAGAATTTTATGTATAATTCACGATAAGATGGATACATCCAAGACGGCTCTACCCAGACTCCGGGTGACAACAAAGGCCACGGCCGGTTTGGGGCAGCTTCCGATGAGCGTTACTGGAATGGTAGCTCATGGCCATGGTGACGGTGCTTACGCCCATTATGCTCCATCTTGCTGGCCGGCGGACTCCAACTTCACCATTTCGTCTTTGGCGAGGTTATTGCGCCGGCTGGAGGGTCCACCTATTCGAGAGGCAGGCGACCTCTTTCCATATCCGCCGGCTAACTCATTGTTCGAGGCACTACTTAGAGGGAAGTCTAGATGTATGGACAGCCTAACCCTCACCGAACCTGGAGCTCGGGTCGGAAGTACCCCTCTTCCTGAAAATTTATATCTTCAGCTTGACAACTCTGCCAAGGATAACAAGAACAAATATCTGATGGCGTTCTTATCCTTGCTCATTGCACGAGGTGTATTCAAGGAAATTCAGGTTGGGTTTCTACTAGTCAGACACACTCACGAGGACATCGATGCATATTTCAACCACCTTTCCAAAGCCCTGAAGACCAAGAACACTTTTGTCGTCGTTGACCTCATGAAAGCCTTCATGCAGTCCCAAGAACTGTCATTTATGCCGGAGTTCATATAAGAGGTGGGGGATTTCAAGTCGTTCGTGGAGGGTTACCAATGCGATCGCGGGGAAAAATTAATTGGATTGGGGGAGATGCACCTGTTCAAGTTCTACGTGGACACTGATGGGGTCCCCGTCATAAACTTCAAAAGGTCAGCAGTTGATTCGAACTGGTTAACGTCAAAGAAACCTTCTGAACGCATTTGGAAGACAGACAGCAATGGTCGGCCCATGCTCCCTCACGGCTGTCCAAAGCCTGTTCCGTTTAAGCCCATGTGGGGCAGCGAGGTTCCGATACCGCATGGAAATCAAGAGAAGGCAAGGGAAGCGGCGCGGAAAGCTACCTTGAACAAGGGTTTCATGCTGGTAGGACTCGAGAAATACATTCAGTACTGGCAACACGATATTTCTAGATGCGAGGGATTTGCAACTGCGTTCGGTCCATACGTGGATTACTGGAAGTGTGTTCTCGATGAGCTGAAGGAACCATTACCCGAGTGTCCTCCGGAGTTGGTGGAAGGCTTCTGGCCACAACACGATTGGAGGGTGGCGCGTAATGGAGTCCCTCGCCCAGGATCGACGGTGAATCCCATGGACGTGATTCCGGAGGAAGAAGAGGAGCCGGAGCCTTACTGCGGCCCTGCAAATGAAGTGCTAAGGGAAAGCTGTAATCCATGGCTAGACATACGACCAAGCTGTTGGGTACTTGTCAGACCGGAAGTCCCGGAATCATGTGCTGTTTGGCAGGGAAGAGCATTGTCTACTGTATGCAGATTGGAAGGAGATGTGAATAACGGGAAGTTCTTGCTTCAGTACTGGCGACCCGATAACTCCGAAACAAGTCTGGAATTGATTTATCGGAATTGCTGGTACGGTAAATGGGTTGTTGAAAAAAGTCCCCCCACCTGGGTGGAAGCGAGTGCTGCAGTGTATGCGAATTGGTCCAGGAGAGTGGATCAAAAATCACGGACGATTCCTCAGAAGAGTAGGGAGGCTGCCTTAGTGAATTTGAATCGGGCAAACGTGGTGGACCCATGACTGAGTGCCTAGTCCGGGGTCGCTACTGCCATCGTGGGAACTCCCGACGCACTGTGTCGGTCGTCGCGGCAATCGTGAGATGTCACGATGCATTCTGCGGGGCGCGACTGCCATCGTGATATTGCACGACGCATTCTACATCCAGTAAGCGCAGCCGCAAGTGGGGGTTTCGAAGTACAGTCCGTTGAGTCAGTAGGACTGTTCTTCGATTAGTTTTTCAGAGCTGCTTTTTGTGACTTGTATATGTAAAATAAATCTGTATGAATATATTAATATGTTTATGATTTCTATTCTTTGCGTGCGGCACGGGGGCAATGACTTGATAGCAGAAGCGCGGGATGTCTTTCTTCCTCTCGTCTCCTGAAATGGAAGTGGTTTATGTTTGTGTCCGGAACAGAATACATTGCTCGGGTCACACATGCACTCAAATGAGTCTGAATAATGCATTTCTTTTCTCTCACAATTACACTGTTGGAATTCTAGTCTTCTAGGTTTTGCATCTTCACAATTATATAGCGGACATTCAACCAAGTACGAATCTATTTTTTGTAGTGAAAGAACCTTGATGTTCTTTACACAAACTAAAACTACTGTCATTATTTCGGATGGAATATTATGTTTACTTAGTCGTTATTCATCTTCAGATGTATGATGAACGTCTGAGCACCTGTGACTCAGTGGTCTACAGTTCTTCAAATGTCACTGTGAGTAAGTTACTGTGATATGCCCCTGTCACTTCGTCATATCCTGACTACCTTAGCTCCACTATATTAGCAGTCCGTCGGGGGATCTCCCGGTGAATCCTAGAACCGGACTCCTTATTCCCAAGAGCAATTGCTCATTTGGTAATTGTCAACTGATGTTTGAATTTCAAATCCACTTGTGTGTACTTCCTTTGAACTCTCGGGATACCATATATCTTTGAAAGAATCGCCCCCCTCGTGCCTTATTGTGAATCATTCTTGATGAACTCGGATATCACTTGCACTTTAGCACAGGAATCAAATTGTACCCCACTTCGACACCAAGATTGTCAGTGAAGCCGACTCATATTCTACCACCCCGTCAGGGGATCTCCCGATAGAATTATGTGAAGATCAGCGCTCACTGAGGGATTAATATGGGATGGGAGCCCTGTTTGCAACAAGTGGTGGTCATCGGGGGATCTCTCGATAGGTTCTGAGACTTCAGTTGTGCTGTAAATTGGATGCCTAAACTACGGAAACCCGGTCCACAGATCTCCCAATACAATCATGTGAACTCAGTCTACCACGGATCCGCTATGTTACAACTACACGATTTCTTTCATTTCCAAGCACATGAAGCATTCCCCGACATACTTGTGGGTGCTGAATTGGATGCATGCAAAGCGTTCCTATTTCAGGAGATCTCCAGATCCATAGAAAAACATCAGGGGATTTCACCGCCTCTTTACTTCTGGACTATTGAAAGTCCAGAAGTAGTTAAATATGGCATCCCCCCTAAAATCTTAAAAAGATAAAAATTCTTGAAGGAAAATTGGATGATATATTTTTCCTTTTCTTGGGGGATGAAATTGCTAAATTGCTACAAAATCTTAAAAATATATTGTTTTTTTTGAATGAGCATGATACACACTTTTGCATGAGCCATAAAATTTTCATTAACATTAATCAATTGAAAGTGGGTCCAAAATGAAAAAATGAAAAAACTTAAAAGATGTCAAAGTTAGTAAGTTAGTAATTTTTTTAATCTATTCAAAATATTAGAATCCACCCAAGATTCAACATGTGTTTGTAATTGATTGGCTTCAAGTTTTAAAAATTACATTTTCATACCTTTTGTATGTTTTTTTCATCTATCTACACTATTTGTTCTTCAAACTCAAGTATCAAATGTATGGCTAAATGGCCTGCTAAATGGTTTGTTACAGTAAATGACAACAACATAAACTTTGACTTCAATTCTAAGCAGAATGATGTGCTTGCTCCTATACTTTAGAGCATTGAAAAATTCGTTTTCATTAAAAAAAATTGTTAATTGTTTAATTTGATGAATGAAATCACACACTTTCTATGAGTTTATACCTCTTTGGATTTGTTTGTAAGGATTTGAAACTAAGGTTGCTAATATATGAACTTGTGAATCTACTAGATTTTTATGTTTGTGGAGATTGTGATTTACAAGTGTGGGTTTTTTTTTTATAGATTTAAGGCGTATATCAAGGATTTGAGGCCGAGATTAACAGTTCAAGATGAAAGATGTTTGTTCCTTGAACAATCCCAATTTTTTTGAAAGACACAAACAAAAAATGGGTCACTTAGTATTCAAAGAAAACTACACAAGAGTTGCTTTTAGAACAACATTGACAAAATGCCAATGTAATATTCGTCAACGTCCAATCACTCATTCTTCATCTTCAAGGATTATAGTTTGCAAAGTCCTCAAATGTGAAGAAACAAAAAAAAAATGCAAAAAGTTTACAAACAAATAAAATGGTATGTTGAAGCTAGGACCCTTGGACCCTCGTCGGATTTGATGAGGGTCTTAGTGGAATCATCCAAAAAAATATCTAATATACATAAACAAAAAAATAAATTATAAATATATTAGAAGATATGACCTTTGATATTCAAAGTTGCTTCTGTAGTATGTAATATTGTAAGCTTACAATAATATTTGTGTACTTTTTAATAGTTTGAGACCAACATACGTAAGTTGACTTTAGAAGGATTTAGATTTAGGACTTTTGGTTTTTGAATGCAATTTGATTGTTCCTTGAAAAATTCCATTGAATTTATACTTCCAAAAATATTTTTAAAAATTAATTATGGTATCAAATTGTTCTATAAATAGAATTTTTTCCTAAAATATAAGCTTCTTCTTCAAAATTCAAAAAGATATACTCCAAAATTATATTTTTGAAATCTCAAGCTTTAGGCTCACCAAACCTAAGCTCAAGGCTCGTAGGCTTGCATTTCTAGGCTTATACACTAGCAAAAGTGAATGCTTGGAAAGCGACCTCCCTTGCTTGGGTGGTTTAACCCCTAAAGGCCCGAGGCATTTTTTGACTTTGAAACCACTGAAAATTGCCATTTCTACTGCGATCATTTCCTAAACCAAAAAAACTTTTTTTTAGATTCTAACCGTAGGATCTTTTACTTCACTTGTCTCAAATCATGTGGTAAAAATTTCATGAAGTTTGATAGTACGGATTGGAAGATATTAGCATTTGAAGTTGGAAAAACAAGGTTTTTTTAAAATGTGGCCTGCAATTTCAGATGACTTTGACGGCCATTTGTGGATTTTTTTTGGACTACACACCATAAAGTTAAATTTTTTTATGTTGAAAATTTGAGTTAAAAGTTGGGAAAAAAAATTTCAGAATGTCAAAACTTGATTTTCACATATAAAAAAATTGCTAAGTAGAAGTAGGTCCAAAATTGAACAAAACACTAAATCGTTCATAGCTCTTAGATGGAATTAGAACACCATAATCCCAACGGTGGGATTGTTCTTGCAAACAAACTTAACCTTGTCAAAAAAAAATTTGAAAAAATTTGAAAATTGCATTTAAAAATGAATTCTGTAAGTTGTTTTTTGAAGAAGACGCTTAGATTGCCCAAAAAACAAGATTGCTCATAACTTTCTCATTCTGAGTCCAAATAGAATGAATCAAAGCTTCAAATGTAAACAAAAATATGATCTTTGAGAAAAAAAAATTAAAAAAATCAATCTTTTAAAGTTTTTTTTTCTGCCCGGCGAACTGTTTTTTTGACTTTTGGTGGCATAACTTTTGTTCCCCGGCACCAATTGAAAAAAAAATTATATTTTTAGAAAGCTAATGTGATTTCCTATCTTAAAAAAAATTCAAAAAATCAGGTCAAAATTTCAGGTCTCACGAGCCTGCCTGAAATCCCAAGTGTCCTCCGAGGGGACTTTGGGCCTTTACGGGTGAAGCCCTAAATGTTCAACCAACCACTCATTGAATGATGAATGATTTGAAAAGTACATTTCATTCAACTATTATTTATTATGGAGTTTTTAACAAAAATTATCTAGTTAATAATAAGGTATAGAAGGAAGAGTGTTCTATATGAATCAATGATTCAAGTATTTTGAAGGAGCCACGATTATTTATTACAAACTTTTAAAATTGACCTTATTATCTTTAGATCATTTCACATAAACAATTTGATTGAGTTCAAAACTTATACTTTTATTTAAGCAAGTGTACGACAAGGTTTAAAGATACAAGCACATCATATAAAACTATTTGGAGTCACTTTTTGATACTTTAGTATTGATTTGAGTCTCTCAAAGTTCATCAAAGGACCAAGTGGATGGTGGTTTTTGCTCCCATCTATGTACCCCTAAATATCATATTATGGCAATAAACTATGAAAAATCACAATTCTTTCTACAAAGCTCTAAAATATACAAATAACTTAATGATTCCATTTTCTTCTTATAAGAAAAATTTAATTAAAATTATATAAAGTTGGAGCCTTTTGTAGATCTTCTACCTTCCTACACTTAAAAAAAAATATAAAAGACAATAATTCCTTCATTGTCCCCACTTCATTGAAGAACATTTGGAATGATATGAAAGGTCCCAATACCTAATGTGCCAAAGGTAGCAAAATTTTGCCAATAAAAAAAGGATGCTACCTTCTCATAAAGATTAAAGCTATAAGAGGATGAATAGTAGCTACAATCAATACTTTGAGTGAGAATAATGGAATGTGTTTGTGTGGCCACAAACGAAACTTCAATTGTTTGGATACAAAACATCACAGAGTGATTATTTTAGGATTTTGAAGTTGTAAATGTTTTAAGAAGATGATATAACCATTTTAGAGCATCCAATGGTTTGTTAAAAGTTCATTCTTCTCAGATATAGGATACATAGAATAAAACCTCATCTAAAATGTGGATATTGGTTTCCCACCCAAGCATTGTTTGTGGTTCACAAACCCTTTATTACACACGTATCTAGGATATGGCACAGAATCACGACCGCTTAGAGACAAACTGCGAAGCATATTGACCTCATTCCACCTTCCAATGTAGATGAAATATTTGGTGGTCCACTAGCTTCATTGGGTCGAATTTCAACTTCACAGTTGATAGAGCTAGAAAGTTGACTCAGAACAATATGCAAACACTTGTAGACCTATGGGATCCTTTATCCCACAACTTCATTCTATAGGAAGTAATATTGGCCAAGTTCCCCTTCTCTGACCTTGAGAGGCATCATTGGTTTCACCTTATACGGAGTATTAAGTATTCCACCCGAGTGGCTAGTTTACTTGCAGACCATTATGAACAAGTTGAGGATGCAAAATGAATCAAGGCATATTTTTTCATATGGAGGACCTTGTACCCACCCTAGAGTGGAAAAATCTAGTTCATAATAATTGTATTCTATTGCTTAATACTTAGTGTAATACTTAGTTTCTAATATTGCTAACTGGAGGTGTCTCTAGAGTGAGTATAGACCTCTCTTTAAGGTAGCTTTCCTTCATCTCAGCCTTATCTAAGCCCATTTTGCTCTCTGGATTTGTTCGAAGACTGCATATTTTGCAAATTAAGAAGGGTCACCTCGATACCCCATACTTTCGTTTTGTTGGTGCGATTTCATCTCTTTTTTTTTATCCCGCGAGGTGGTGTTGGAGGAATGAATCTCAACTTATAGAGTATATGACTTCTATCAAGCGCAAGTTTCTCAACGACAATTATCTACTAAAGAGATCAATCCCATCTAAATGGTATAGACACCTTTCTATCACTTTCTTATCAAATTGGAAGGAGCTATGGCACTAAACTAGATCCTTGAAAGAAGCTACTTTCATGTATTTACTTTGGCACAGTGCGGTAGCAGTTCATTCTTGGAGAGTCATGATTGCCCCAGACATTGACATAAATTGCAATTGCTACATCTTAGACACCAAAGAATCCCCATTTCATAGGTACAAGCACTTGTACCTAGAAGTTTGGGATTATGCTTAGTCTATATATACTTTTCATTTACGAGGGGTGCAACCTATCATAGGAATTCATGATAGAGTAGATTTCTCACAATGCATATTTGGCTCTTGGACGCCTAGACACTTCTAAGACCTTAAGATTATTTGGACCTTACTCTGTCGCTCTTTACTTTGGATTATCTGGATCTCTTGGAATAACAAGGTTTTTGTTCAGAATTAATGGCCTCTAGACTTCACGCACACAAAGATCTGGGATACTCTCCTTGACTCTGGCAGTGCTACCCAACTGAAAGCTCAACTCGGGGCTTGTCAACGCCCACAAGATGCGGCAAATATCTAGGCCAAATTTGACCATATGTAGCTTAAATCTCTAGTTCTCGCTAGCAGGAATGATACTAGCATTCTTTGGAACAAGAAGGGTCCCCATCTTGTTTATTCTCTTTGTTTTTCCTTTTCCGTTTTTGCTCTTATCTCTTCATTGACCAGCCTTTGTATCGTGGCTGTTTTGTATTTGTTTTTTTTGAATGAATTGGTTCTTTCCATTTGTTAAGAAAAAAAGAAAAAAAAGTTCATCATGACACCGTGTCTAAGATTAGGAGACTAGGTCATTTGTCTACAACATTTACTTGCATGTGCAACTCACTCTTTTTACTTCCAACCAATGACAAGTCTTTGAGTATGCAAAAGCAAAAGAATCTCATCACTCATGATGCACTATTTTGTAGATAAATAGTAGCATCTGACTCAGTTGCAAAGCAATGGCAAGAATTGCATATTTGCCTTGCCAATGAGAATGCTTTGGCGGAACCACACATCCTGCACACTTTTGATTAAAAAGACATTTGAATGGGCGTAAATACCTTACCACTACACATGCGTAATGGATACGTACCAAAATGGATACACTTTATGTTAAAAATCTAGGGTCACATGGCACTACCCGGCAATGTGTGTAGCATACTTCCAAAAATAAGAAATCAACAAGCTCATACTTCCTCCAAAAAACATTATTCCAATTGGCATAGGTGAAAAAAATAAAAATAAAATTTCATCCTCCACAGGGGTAAGGCAGCCATTCTTCCTGCTCAGGGCTCTCTAAATTCTGACACATAAGTTAGTTACAAGGAAATATGCAACGCTTCAACTAAATATATCAACCGTGCCAATGCACCCAACGCACCCAATTCGGTGCATCGTAGAGACAGACCCTTGCTCCCCAGCAAAGTCTCCTGACAATAAGATTAATTTTGTTGAGAAAATTGAAACATTCAGAATCAGTTGAATACAGTTACATCTAAAATACACTGGCAAACTCAGTGCTCGACTCAAGCTCATTATTCATCACCTACACTGCTGCAAAAACCTCTCATTAAGGTAAACTTCGAAGGTTAATCCACAGGTGAAGCCTCAGTGTCTTGCTTGCTTGCTTGTGGCATCTCAGGTATTGTCTTACTCTGTATTCTGTACAGAAACCCTGTATCTTGACGGCACAATGCATCCTACAACAGGATAATATATCCTACAAGCCATATGAGTGACAAGCAAATCGCCAACAACAATATACAAGCCACTATACGGGCTTCATTAATCACCGACGCTGGAAATTGAGGAACTTGATGGCAAAGATGAAGATGCCAGCGAAAAACAGCATCCAGAGGAAGAGAACAGGGCCAACGGCAGCCAGGAAGTCATGCCGGAATCCAAAAGTGTGGCGAAGATATTCCTTCACAGTTGTCGGTTCAGCCCCGACTATAATCAGTTGCGTTGTATAATCGCCAAACTGCGAAGTCACGAGCCCGTATATGGTCCATGCCAAGGGACAGAACCAGTAGTACCATATCCACCATGGCGGAATGGACTGTCACACAAACCGTATCAGCGTTAGAGTTTTGCCGAGGTTCTCTTCGTACACGCAGTTTTTCACATCATACTTGGAGTAAACGTAGAATAAACGTGTAAAAACAAGATTCTCTTCTTCCAATCTACACTTGCTTATTATAAAAAATTTATCTGACAATAAAACTCTTCAAAGGTATGGGAGACACAAGAAAAAGTCAAGTACGATTAAACCCAAAAGAGATCCGCACTCTTTTAGTGGTTGACCCGTCACTCACCAGCAGTTTAGTTTTTTTTTCATTTTTTATGAAGTGCCAAAGTGGCTATACAAAATGTTATAGTGGTGCTCCAAATTTCAATATTCATCCACATATTGAATAGAAAATATCACATTAGCGGGCAGATATCACATGTCCATAATTATGTTTTCATCCATGATCTGGCTATTTCATCCAATTTTTATATTTTAAATTTGAAGTTTTCTGGAGAAAAACATTACGATTTTTTCTAGTGCAATCTGGCACTATAAAGCCCCCCCCCCCCCAAAAGCCCTGCTCACCAGTCCAACCACTTTGAACATGGAATACTTGTAACAGATGCAGGATTTTGTGGGGCGGTTTTCAAGCATTAATCATGACATAAGTAGTATGTTGATGATTTCTTAAATAGAATTTCACAAAAATTTATGGAGGTTGGAACTCAAAACCACTACAATATCTTTTAAGAACTTGAAATTGGTGTGGAAGTCAGGTATGCTTACCGGGCGTGGAATCAGGAATCCTGTGAAGAGGTTGAAGAGCGTGTAGAAGAAAGCGCTAACAATGGAAGCCAGAATAAAGTTCGGTGTGATGGCCACCATCATCATGCCGTAGAATGTGTAGATGAGCAAGCTCATGAACAAGAAGTAAAAGTACCAGAAGAACTTCGCAGCAGTCCATTGAAATTGCAGCATGGAGTATGTGATGAGACCATACATAGTTGCTTGCGCCAGCACATATGGAATTTCAATCAAAACCTGATTAAATTCACAGATGAGTCTGGTGTTAGAATTTCCAAAACATCCACACAAAGAACCCCAATCCTACATGTTTCCCGCCGCCAGAATCCATAGTCTCTTCGTATGAACACATGTGGAAACTCTGTGACAACTCCTGTTCAACACCCATGAAGGTACATACCTTTGTTCACGACATATTTAAATAAGTCTTCACAGCTAACATGGACTATATAACCTTCTACATACACATGGCTTGAAAAGCTTCTGTGACAAAATGGTAGGTGGTACTCTTGAGTCAAGAGTGTACTGTTTGGTACATTAAACACTGAGGATAGGATAAGACCCCTCTCCCTCTCAACCAAAGAAATCTTGATATGTGTCAACTTAACATCAAGTGTGACTTATATCTAAACCATAACTAGAAAATTGATGGAAACGGAAATACCTGTGCCAATGCATAAGGAATGGAGGAATACATCCCAGCTGCCTTCTCCCTGTAGTGCACAGTTCGTTCAATGCTCACCATGGCCTGCACTGTGCCGGCGTTGTTGAAGCATATGAAGAGCGTTGAACCATATAAGGCACCCATTGTGATAATTAGCTCTGATGATTTGGAACTGCAATCAACCAAAGCGAACTCATCATAAGAACAAGCACCGTCTGGAAGACATTGTATTCTTGTCAGAGACCATATACAGATGATCAGAGCAAAACGTGCATAAGATTTGGAGCTCACAATTTTTGTCCAACGCCCCAGAAGACGCTTCCACAAATGAGCGCGGTGAAGAAAGTAAAGCAAAACCGAACAAGGTTGTAGTCTGGGCTCCTCCAATACGTCAAGTTCTGCTTCCAGAGGATGCACCGCAGCTGCTGCAGGGGTGACAGAGGAAACTCCGTAGGAAAATACAAGTCCTTTGAGCCTGGCGCAGGTACACTTAGTTCGTGCACAAGAGCTTTGTTGCGCCTGTGCAAGAACAGCAACAAATGTCCAGTTAGTGATGTACAGTAGAATCTCATATTATTCGATGATTCGGGAAAATTCAGTGTGCCAAAATGTGCTGAAAATTAGGCCTTCGAAATGCTCTTATGAGGTTTCGTTGTCAAACTAAAACACCAGGGTTCTAAAATCTAAGACAGATATGGAACTGAGATTTTAGATGAGCGCCATAACTTTCTAATAAAGAGCGGTAAAATTGAAACAATGTAATGAATATATGACGAATTTGTGGAGTAAAGACGATTAGGAGGCTTTGCAGCTCTTGGGATAGAGAAAAAGACTGAACATGTTTGCCCGTTTTCAATAAGCTTTATCTCCAAGATTTGGACATAAAGATCAAATACGTTTCCAAAATGACAAGGGTTAGCAGGATTCATACTGGTAAAGCTCCGACTTCTGATAAACATCAGCGAAGTCCACTCCAAGAGCTATCTCCTCTTCATTAGTGGTCACCTCCAACATCCACGTTGCAGGATTGTATCCATCCGTAATTTTAGCGACTCCAGGCAACGCCTTCACATGAACAGAGTCACAGGTTAAGAACAACAAATGCACCAAGTATGATTATGAACTAGAAGCCAAGAACAACTTTGATTAACACGAGAGATCATCAAAGTAACGTAACCTTGCATTGTGCATCAGTCTTCCAGCTATGCTGTGAGCTGTAATTGACCACTCCAAATGATGTACAATACAAGAATGTAATTGAATGAAGTTAGTACCTCAAAATACTCAACAAGCTTGCCGGAGTTGTGACCCAATTCGCCTGCGTAGATGACTTGTCCACCTCGCTTCAACAGTAAGAGCTGTACAGTACATTGGTCAAAGAAACAAGTAAAACACAAAACCTCACAGAAACTGAGAATCTTAAATGCAAGTATATACATATGGGTAAGCAATAATAAGCGTACGAGCGTAAACGCACAACATCAGTACTACTTCTGCCCGGTCTATACAACATGAAATTAATTACTTTTAAAAGCTCATCTTATCTACATTTCATAGACTTCCAAGCAACACTTGCTACTTCATTATCATGTCGTCGTTCATGTGTCATATAGGATGCCCAACGCATGTCAAAATAAGAAAAGGATTTCTCAAACACTCTTGTTGTTCTTTTAGTAGGGTAGCCATTTGCTTTGCTAGACTACTGTCATTTCTTCAATGCCATTCCTCTATCTGATGAGCCTTGATTACTAACGAAAAGATTAGGCGAAAAAGCTTTACCTCATCAAAGGCCTCAAAGATGTCAATGCTGGGTTGATGAATGGTGCACACGACGGTTCGTCCGGTATCCACCGTGTTGCGAACACAACGCATCACAATGGCAGCTGCTCGGGCATCCAGACCACTCGTCGGCTCGTCCATGAAAATGATGGACGGGTTGGCAACCAGCTCCACTGCAATCGTCAACCGTTTCCTTTGCTCGGTTGACAACCCCGAGATGCCTGGCAAACCCACCAACGCCTTCTCCAGTGGCTTCAATTCCACCAAGTCCAACACTTCTTCCACGAAAGCCTGCCAACATGCAGACATTGCTCTCATCATCAGCCTCAAAGCTACAAAACCAATGCCTAAATTCAATTAAGAATAGGGACTGTCAATTTCAGCGACTCGATCCAATCGCTAGTTTCCAAAACCAACCCCACGCGATTCTCGGCCCCAGATTCTTGTCTCACAATCATTCCATTCTCGAAGCACAAGTCTTGAATAGTTACACCCCAACCATAGCCATAGAAACTGATAGCATCGTAGAAACGAAGAGATTGGTGGCTGCGAACTGACCATTTTCTGTTCATCGTCAATGTCGGACGCTAAACGAAGCCACGCGGAGTAAATGAGAGACTCCCGAACTGTGACTTGCGGAGAGTGAATATCATTTTGCTCGCAGTAACCTGAAATTCGTGCAAATGTCTTTTGGTTCTTCGGGTATCCTGAGATCCGAATGTCACCTTCAATGTACCCCCCGGTCTTTCGTCCAGCGAGCACATCCATGAGAGTCGACTTCCCAGCCCCACTGACTCCCACCAAAGCCGTCAGTACACCTGGTCGGAAAGCACCAGTGATTTTGTTGAGTAGCTGAAGCTTTGTCTCTGTCATTTCGGCTGACTTCATTTCCTGTAGAACAAATCATTGAAAGGTCACACGGTATTCGTTAATATGGCACCAAAAGTGTAATATTCGAGTGCACAGACCTCAGAAAAAACAGAGAGAATATTAAAAAAACAGGCGGCTGGAACCGTGACAAGTGGTTGAAAGTTTTCCATCTAAAAGAATATAATGATTTGATAATAAGGTGTTGACGGGGATCTCGGATTCCACTCTCGGCTCAAACTTCACTCACATAAAAAGTATTTGATCCAGAGTCACGGGGGGCCCACATCTCTCAGTTCCCTGTGTTCATGATAACATAATCCCAACAGAAATTTGGCTTACCCTGATGGTAGATGTACTTAATGCTAGAAAATACTAGCTGCAACAAATTCTAAATTTAGATCAGTGTAAGACATATTAAAACATGGATAGTCTAACTACTTGCGGGACTACTTCGGAACTCAAAGCTACTAAAAGACCATAACTGCAAAGTTTTCTGCCCGGAATACTACGGAATGTCAGAGCAGGAATGCAAAAGAGGGCAATTTCAGAATCACATTTCAAAGCTCTACAAGGGGACTAGTACACTTGAGGAATCAAGTCCATTTTGGTAACAAAGCTACAGCTGGCGGAAGCAGTAATTGATGAAAAGTGAGGCGAGACTTACAGCAGGCATGTCGACGAAGTAACTGATGTCGTCAAAGGAGATGGACAAAGGCTCAAACGGAAGAATCATGCCTCGCTGCTCCTTCCCATCTTCAACCACGGCCTCCACATCTTCCACATCCGACTCGCTCCGTTGGCCTGTGGACGTCCGTCTGCTTTGACTGTTGGGCGTTGCAGCGCCTTTCCTGGATCCCATAATGGTGGCTAGCGACCGCGTCTGGCTCGCATTTGATCTGCGCGACTTGGACATTCCAGACTTGGACCTGGCCAAGCTAATGTCACCGGTTCTGTTGGCTTCCTTCTCAGCTAGCTCCTCTTCCGACATAATGGCTTGCGGTTTGCCCAACGCTGAATTCAAAAACAGTCGGAAACGGTCACGGGAGGTTTGAGAATCACGAGGGGTAATTTGGAACATCAGTAGTTGAGGCTTATATTCTTCCTGAGAAGGTTAATGATATGATGTGGAAGCTAAAGAAAACTCACCTGGCATGTAGCCCAGACTAATAGTGAAGCCGAGGTTGAACAGGATGTAGAACCCAATGAGAGCGGCAATGCCAAGCCAGTACCAATAATCCTCCACATGCTGCCCATACGATTTCAGGATTCCAATTCCAATGCTCTGGGAATTACTCGCAGAAATAGGCTGCATGGCAAAAATGAAACCCAATTCGTCATGAGAGAAATCAGAACAGCCTTAAACTCTTCATTAAAAACTTCTCTACAGCGCGGTACAGGAATATCCTGCACAATCGTCCAATATCATTTACTGAAGCATAATTCTAATACTACGTCATAGTCATCTCCTTGAGACCCGAGTTGAGACCCTGGACAGTCATATTAAAGAGAACAAAGCATAACCGATTCAAGCAAAGTCCCATTGCCTTTCATAAAAACATGCACCCTGCTAGACAGGTTTAGCAAAATCCCGATATTCAAGTGCGCTCTCACAAAATGCGAAAGGGAGAAAATCTAGAATGGTACGACATTACACACAATTGCATCAAATCCACGAACCCTTAATTCTACCAACAACATTGAAGAGAGCCTGACCTTATCCAATCGTTCGTCAAGACCCTCAGAAATTATTTTCACGTGAGCTCTCACAAAAGGCGAAACGGAGAGAATCTAAATTGTTCGAACATTAGATACATTTCAGGATCCATGAACTTCCATTTCTCAACAAAGTTGGAGAGAGTCTGACCTTATCCCAACGATTGTCCAGAAACTCGTTGACAGAGATAGCGTTCACCGAGTAACTCAAGCTGCTCGTCCAATACCCCCACCTCCACCAAATCGGAAGCTCCGGGCGCGGCATAATAAACCCGCCCAGCATGAAAATCAGCAGAATGAGGATCCACCCCAACGTAAAACCCAAGGTGATGGTCCGGCAAACCCCAGCGACAAACCGGAACATCCCCCCCGCCTGCTGTTGGATCATAAACAGAAGCAAGTACTGCTTGAAAAACCGACTAGCATCTGGTGCATACCCAGTGACATAGTAAGTCATGCACGTGAAGATCCCGCACTCGAGAAGTGAGAGTGGGATGGCGAGCACCATGGCGGAGACAGAGTACGCCCACGCAGGGGCGAACAGCATGTCGCGTTGCTTGACGAGGACGGGGAGGCGACCGATGGTGCCCGCGAGCTCTCCGAAGCCTGTGAACATCATCACGATCACGGCGTAGAAGAGGGCGTTTAAGTAGAGCGAGGCGGAGGCGATGGAGTCTTGGTTGAGGCGGGTGCGGAAGAAGACGGTCATGGAGATGAAGGCGCCTACTGTGATCTGGAAAACAGGCAATGGGGGAGCAGGGTTGATTATGCTTGACTAGGAAATTTATTTTTGGCAATCAGTGTTGAGACATTCTGAGGTTGACAGTCATGGGAAAAGAACTGTCGAATTGATATCGGGAGGTTAAAACAGCGAAGAAAATATCATCTTTCTTAATATCAACCACTATACGAGAGCATAGTATCTCAAAACAGACACGTGAATGCAGGGTTTGTTATGCTTGACTAGGAAGTTTATATTGTTGAAGCATTCTGAGGATGACATTCAAGTAAACAACCCTCTTGAATCAATATTGGGAAGTTAAACCAGCTTGCTATATCATCATTCTTAATAGTCTATAAACACTATAAGAGAGTATGTTATCTTGAAACCAGTAATAAGTGCCGAGAAGAGTAACATCGAATTCGTTATATTAGGCAATTCAGTGACAGAATTGGGGGATTCAAGTGGACAAAACTCTGAAAACTAGGACTGACTTTTCAGACAAAAGCGTAGAAACTTGCCAAATGTCTGAAATTGGAGCATCTTAGATGGATTCAGTCGGGTAACTGATAGTGCCACAGTTTCACTGAAATGCACAGTTTTAGTAATAAGAGGATAGTTCTGAATTTTCTTTCTTGAAGTCATTTGAATTTGCAAGGTGGAGAGTCATGTATGAATACCTGGAACACATTGACGATGAAGACGATGGCGTTCCGTTTCATAAGAATAAGCTCCCGGTCGAAGGTAACCCTGAAAAGCTCCAGTTTGGAGATTGTGTAGTTCTGCTTTGCTAGAGCTGCCGGGTGACACTTCTCTCTTGGATATGGGTCCGCAAGCTCGTCCTGGATTTGAGTACCCACAGGGAATTTCTGGAAAAGATCCACAAATTTCTTCACGGGAACATATCGGTACGGTTTGCGCTTATCCATCCAATATTGCTCTTGGTCCTTGCGGGAAGTTACCTGCAGGAGGAGACCACATTGAATATTCTTGAATTACTGTCTGATAGGGTAACCCATAGAGGGTTTTAGACCTTGAGGAATGCCCGTAGAAAGAGAATGCAGTTGACATAGGAACTGACCAATCAATCAACAATAATAAATACTTTGAGAATTCCAATCAGTACTCGTCAAATTGAATACTGATCCACAATAGAACCAGGTACTATAGTCACCTACAAGCCCAGGCCAAAATAATGTTCAACTCAATTTATGGTTGTCACCGGAAGTGGGAGAGCTAGAAAAGCAAGTTTAGGATTGAGAACTTTAGTGTGCACTCTCAAATACTACCACTTGAACATGGGCATTCACTGAGGAATACACCACATTCCACTGAAGTTACAAAAACCAAGATCACTTGGATTCACAATACATTGTTTTTAAGCTGCCATAAGGATACTGTAGAACAGTACAAGAACACAACAGGTTCTCTTCTTATATAATTGCTGCATTAAACACCATTTCATTTATTAGTTTTATTCTGCTTTGTTTTTGCTTTATAAAGTATTGCTTTGTTCTGTTTTGTTTCTGTTTTATAAAAGTTTTGTTCTGTTCTGCTCTATTCAGTTCTGTGTGTTAATACGACCTGTTGCAAGTTTTACTGTAACGTTGCATTCGACAAAATCTAAAACCCAATAATGCAGGCATTGAACCAAGTGACGTACCTCTTGCAAGAAATCAGCAATACCCTTCCGCTCCGGAGACTTGAACCCACAAGACTCGAAAAACTCCTCGACCCGTGTGATGGGCCCGTTGTAGACCACCTGGCCCTCGGAGAGCAAGAGCACGTCGTCAAAGAGGTTGAAGACCTCGGGCGCTGGCTGCAACAACGAGATCATCACGGACGCTGACATATCGTGAGTGTACCTCTGCAGGCTTCTCACGATGCTGAATGTGGTGGAGCTGTCTAACCCTGTAGAAATTTCGTCCATGAACAAAACGTTCATAGGACCCACGATCAATTCTCCTGCACAGCGGGAAACAATGCAACTCCACGTAAGAAATTATCACCAAAAATTCGTTTGAATGAACAGATTTTAGTGACGGGCGTCTCGAGTGGTTTTGGTAAAAGTTTGTGCGACTGTGCAGGACTGAAATCTAGCTTTGTCCTGGATATCTACGGAAGAACTGCTTGCGCATCTCAGTTTTGGCAATTGGGAAAAGTTCTGCCATTTTCATGAATATCTCCATGAACTGTGCGCCCCGCGGAATACTGAGTCACTGCAGGTTCCAGGAATCAACTGAAGATTCTCTGAACATACGCACTAGTAATCTAACAGAAGGTGATTGGACCTTGTAGGGTAATATTCGTTACAATGCACTGAAAAGAGGCAGTTACTGCCTAATTATACACAATGTGTTCTTTTAGAGTGACATTCCAGTGGGGCACCTGTGGTGACGCGTTTCTTTTGGCCTCCTGAAATACCTCGCCGCATTTCGTCGCCGACTATGGTGTCTGCACATATGTCGAGGCCAAGCATCTGCAAAAGTAAGCACAGTGAGCACACTTCAACAAAAGAAAGCGGAGCACTCCTCCGGCCTTCTCAACGGGACCTGACCAATTCGCGCATTCAACGAACTGGCTGAAACCCATATTTATAGCGCATTAAAGAAAAAGAGAGAGACAAAGAAGTTTGCATAGAGAAAGTACTAAACTTGTAGCCAAATGCTCCGATTCTCGTGCCAAGAGAATAGGGATGAAGTGCAAAGGAATAAGAGTGAAGATTTGAATCCAGCAAGTTCATTAAACTACATCAGCGAATACAAGGGGATAAGAAAACACACCTTCAAGTTGTACTCGACAGCAAGGCTTCCATTAGCTCCTGGCAGGGCTGTTGCCTGGAGAACAGTAACCAGATCAAATGAGAAACGCATACAAGCATTCAAATAGGGAAGAGAGCTAGGGATTTCAAAACAGAACTTCCAAAACCAATCAAAATAGTTTGTACACCCTCAAACATTACAAACCCAGCAGTCCAAAGCAAGCTCGGTCAATATTAAGGTCAGATTTCCACTAAAAAGGCTTTGAAGTACATATGTTACCGAACTACAGATCAAAATTGGAATGCATTGCTCACTTTCATGTACGTGTCCACGTCAGGTTCAGGCCTAATCCCCGCCTGCTTTTCCCTCTTCGTAACCTCCTCCAAAATTTCTGAACCGTCACAATATTACAACACTCTTTATAGCTAAAGCTATCAAACTTCGACTGGGAACCAGTATAAATTCCTGGATGAAATATCTTCCTAAACGGAAGATACTAGAGAACTGGGACAGGAGAGAATCAGAAATAGGATCATGATCAGCCCGTGAAGGATAGGCTAAAGAATGTTATGCAATACTCAATCTGGGTCAATCTATTGAGCTAAGAAAAAACTAAACTTCATCTGATTCAACTCAATTTAGGTGAAATCACGAAAGATGAAAAATACCGAATTGGGATCCAACGCCCAGAACATGCGCAGAAAAGTCCAACGTCTCGCGAACAGTAAGTTCACCGACGTGAAGGTCATGCTGGCTGACATAAGCTGCCGTTTTCTGTGGCACAAACTCATCGAAGCCGTAGCCGTTGTAGGTCACCTTGCCCTCCGTCTTGAGGCCCCGGTCAAGCTTCCCGGCCAGTGCTAGCAACAACGTCGTCTTTCCTGAGCTTGGTGGCCCCAGCAGCAATGTCATTCTGCATTACCACACAAAAATTCATCTCAAACTAATCATTCAAACAGTTAAGGTAGAGAATATTAAAACCGTTAGGAACCTGGTTATGTCTCCTATACCAACCACTGTTACCAACAGCAACTCCGCTCTTCCAATAAACACTTGATTAGGCTTCAATTAGCAACAGGTGTAAGCAAGGCTTGGCTAAATTGGTGGATGGGCACAGAGTTGTCAACTGACCCTTCCACCTCCCACTCTGTATGATTGTATAAGAAAATATACCCAGGTATTGAGTGAGGAACAATTGACCGCAAGAAAGAGTTTGAGTTTCGTTGTACCCAAAGTGAGCTCTCCAGTGAGCTCTGTTTGGGTGATCTCCCAATTAGTGTACACTCCTTCGTATTGATTAAAATGTCTAAACGGTGTGGGAAACAGAACCTCACTAACGACTATGTTTCCGCCTAATGTGAAATCTTACCGGCCAGGTTTGAGGGAGCCGCTCACGTTGTCCAAAATAGTGATCTTCTGCTTCTTTGATCGAAGCAGATACGCTTTGTTGAGGAAGCTCTGATCAATTGACACCAAAAGTCAGCAAAAAAGTTGAAAATCTCACAATTCATCATCGGCAAGCGTGAACGAAGGTTCTGGAGGTTGAATGAAACATTAGCTGATAAAAACGACGAGCAAGCTGTACTAAGAATTAACAACATGGTAGAGTGATCACCTCAACGATATCTCGCACGACGTTCACAAGCGTCGGCAAACCCCGATTCCCCACATGACAGTCCGCCTGAATCGTCAGATTCTCGTACCGCACCTCAATCGTGGGCAGATCAATTCCAACTCTACATCACACCCCAGATATAGAACCTCAAATTCAAAAGCACTATCAAAATGAACTCATTACTGTAGTATCTTCACTTCCAGCGTGCAAGACTTGCATTCTGCAATAAGAGTGAAGTCTCAAATAAGACTTGAAAACTCTATTGCTCTTGGACAAGAATTTGAAGCTCAAAAATGCAGCGAGCTCAAAATGGGTGGGGGTGGGGGGAAGGATAATCTTGCAGTGGAATCAAACACACTTAAAACTTCGCAGATTTCTCCAAATTCCAATCATGCCCAAGTAGTGGAATATCCACGCGTCAAAAGTAACACCATTATCGATATTCAAAATCTACGCCAAACAGCGATTGTCACATAGTACATCTCTATCAAGCAACCAGAAAAAAAAACTCCACCAATTGCGCAATAGTGGAAACAACGAACAGACTTGCGAAAATGGGCAATCCTCAAACAGAACTTTAAAACTCTACTGCTTCTAGACAAGAATTTCAAGCTCAAAATGCAGAGAACTCAACACGATGGAAAAAAGGAGAGTATCTTGCAGTTCAATAAAACACCCTCAAGGCTTTGCAGATTTGTCTAAGCTCCATTCACGTCCCAAGGAGTTGACCATCCATGCATCTCAAGTGATACCCTTATATCAGTTTTCAAAATCTATGCCAAAAAGTTTGTCACATTGTACATCACTCGTCATGCAAACCAAACAAAAATTCTCCAATAGTGAATACAACAAACAGAAAAAAGAAGTTTCAGACTTTGCGAAAACTGCCAATTCCCAAATAAGACTTGAACAATCAACTTCATAATCTGAGGACTATTTTTGAAAACGGGACTTCCTCTCAAGACGGACATGGCCCTCACCTGTCGAGACGTTTTCGCACTTTAGCCAGGAGCTGCTCATCTTCAGCGTCAGTCGGCCGATACAGTTTCCCCAACAAATGATTAAAATCCTTCGTCGACAGGTCCTTCACATCCATATGCCTCACACTGCCCGTATCTTTTTCAAACACCGACGTCCGCAGTCGATTAAAAGTCGGCAGCTTCTCCAGCGCCGCCCACTTCAAATCATTCTCATCATCCTCCCGTGAGGATCCCATGGCCTGCGACTCCAAAGGGTTGGAGCCTCCGAAGTAGCCATAAGCTGTCCGCGACAAGCTGTCCGAGAATCGGTTGCTGGAGCCTCGAAAACTGCTAGACAGGTTGAGACTCTGGCGCCGTGAACCTCCCTTTGACGAAGGACCCTCTCGGGAGATTTTCCTTGAGTCTTCTTCATCGCCGAGTTCGACGTCCTCCGCCTTCGCGAGTTTCCCATTCGTCTCCGCCATAGCTGCTGCCTCAAAGCTCTGCTTCAATGTGCCCACTTGGGACCTCTATTCCGGGTTGCTGCCGTGGTTACTCATGGCCCCTGCAAACGAAACACAAAGACCGCATTCCTCATTTTGAAATTCAAGCGGGAGAGGAAGAGACGAAGAGTAGTGTTGTTGCAAAGACCATTGTCATTCAAGTCTAATGGGTATGTTAGTTCAACAATCTACAAGTAAACTAATTGTCTCCACAGGTAAGCTAATTGTATCTACAGGTGTTGCAGTCAGCAGTACTACGATGGAGCTTCCTGTCGGACGAAAACTATGACACAAAACATTAAGTCAAACTGACACTAACAGAAGTACGTACGGGACGAAACTTAACAGAGTTACGTCAAATTCACAAACAAAACTCACATGGTAGACGAAATCCTCTGTTTCCAAACAGAATGCAAGCGATTCTAGTTCTAACTTAAATGTGTGAGTGAGGAATTGAAGAGAGGACGAGACCCAAGTGAGCTTGCAGTCTCCACTTCGGAACTTCAATACCGAAACCCAGCGTACCTCTCTTTTCTGTGCAGACACCATAAGCGAAGAGTACGTAAATATGCACAATATTATAAGCTTAATGACGCCAGGCCATGGCTGGGCCTGGCCGGGTTCCGTCGCCAGCTCTGGTGGTCTGTTCCTTCCCCGTTTTTTGCAAATTGCAGCAGAGTTTTCGAGCTTGCGCCAAACTCGGAATCGCTTTTGGGAGGTGGAAGATTCGTTGAGAAGCAGCTGCGGAAGCCGACATGGTCATCCCCTCTCGTCACTGTACCTGCCCGTAATACCATACCAACGGATCCAAAAGCAGTTGACAGTCGTTTCTAAGAGTTGCAGTACAGCAGTGTTGTTTACTCACTTCCTGGGGAAGTTAATATCTGCAAGATCTACGGCTATGGCATGTTTCCTCATAAATAAAGGTCAAAAGCTTTCTCTTTTGGCAATGAAATTTTCTGTTCTGGGCTAGCCTTGGAAACAAAAATATTGAAAATACAAAGGAGGATTGTTGCAGGTAATTCCCTTGGACACTTCGGAGGAGGACACCAGTGGACCAGGCACCACATGACCACATCGTCATCTTCACTGCTCCCACATTCTCGCATTGGTTCCTTTTCTACTGTTTCATCCGCCATGAACAGTAGATTTATATTCTATTGTATTGTGTTTGTTTCGATAGGGAGAATCTATAAATGTTCAGGATTTTCTTTGTAGAAGAAATGAGAGAGGTTCTGCAGTTATTTCTTATGGAGTTCGGTCCACACAAAGCAGATTGACAGACGGATGAGTGAGGTTTCATTGCTTGCAGCAGCAGTCAATGGAATTGTCCTTTTTACCCTCTTTCTTCTACAGTAGAACAAATGAGACAGGTTTAATGTTTCTTTTTCTTTGGCTTTTTTCTTTACCTTTTTCTTTTCTTTTGAACAGGCCTTTAATGTTTCATTCCAGACATACATGACTACCCTACGCAAAGGTCAGATTCGGCAGAAATTAAGTCATTTTTGAAAAAAAGTGACACGTGTCATCATGTGAATGGTTTGAAGTGACGTGGACCCCTAAGAATCTGACGTGGAAATATCAGATCCGGCACTTGACTACCGGATCAGACCTTCACGTACGGTAGTCAATATATAAGTTACCATAAGTACACGTAGCTGTGACCGTTGTCAAATTGCGTTGCCATGTACATCATATCCTGGGCAGACAAGTGTCCAATAGATGACTTTCAAGATTATTAAAGAAATGAAGAATTCATCTATTGGTCCATAAATCATATCATTTTTGACAAAGTATTTTGGTATGATTAGATCTTGACCTTTCAAGATTTATCCATACAAATCATTGGATGACTTATGAATGATTTAACCCCTAAAGTCTCAAGAATCCCCTCCAGGACCTTGAAGGTTCATGCAAGTACCTATGATCTTAATTTTTGAAAAGATTTTTTAGAACTTGTTTTCAAGATAGGAAAAAAGATTAGCTTCTTGGAACATAACTTTTACTTCAATCATTGCATGGGAGTAAAAAATATGCCACAATATGCCCAAAACAAGCAAAGGCAGGTAGCAAAAAAATAAATTGAAATTGAAATTTATTTATTTATTCATTCAATTCTTATAGATTGTATTTTTGTTTTCGCGGAAAGATTTGTTTCACCCCATTTAGATAAGTGATGCAAAGTTATGAAACTTCTTATTTTGTAGGATTTCTTAGCAAATCTTGAGAAAATAATGTATTGGATCCATAAATGAATTCAATTTAAACAATCTTTCAAAAAAAAGATGCAATTGAACCATACTAAATCCCACTATGAGATTGTTCTAAAAGGCAAACTAAACCACGTGCATCTATCAACAATTTAGTTTTTCCTTCAATCTTGTACCTATTTTGACTTAACAATTTTTTTTTAAATAAAAATCAAGAAGAGGGGTGAATTTTTTTCTGAACTCTAACTCAATTCTTCAATATAAAAGAAATTTAATTTATAATTTGTAGTACAATAATTTTAAGTCTAAAATTTTGGTGGTATGCTTAATTTGGCCTATAATTAGTATAATTCTAAACATAACATACCACCAAAATTTAAGACATAAAAAATCAACACTTAAACATAGGCCATATATGTTAAGCACCCTTTGTGAAATTATAAGGTTTTTATTTGATACTTCCCTCATACCCTTGAGATATCCAAGAAGGAAGTACTAATATATCAAGAAGGAGGCACCTTCTCATGACCGCATAAATCAAAGCATTTTTTCAAGTTATACATTTTACTTGACAATTTTTTTATTTATATTTAGTTAAAATGATAAGGGCAAAAATTGTTGATACCTTTCACTTTGTAAAGAACAAAGTCTAGGCTTAAATGTCATTTTGAAGGACAATTCATTAGATGGGTTTTGGGGGGTCGGGAGGGCCGTTTCAGGCCCGTTCCCGACGTTGGTCCCCCCTGCAGTTTCAGGGAACGGTTGTTCCCGACAAAAAAAATTCAAAAAATAAAATAAAATAAAATAAAAAAATTTAGTCTTGAAATGAAAAAAAACAGAAAAAAAAATTTCATTTTTTTTTTTGAATTTTTTTTTTTTTTTTTCCGACGTGGCAGTCGTTCGGCCACGTTAGCGAGCTGCCGCAGCCCTGAATTTGGCAGTTCCCACAGCTGGGAACACGCAGCCCTCCAGGAGGCTGAAATCTCATCTAATGTTTGGAACTGGACTTTATAGAGAATAATAGGGGAGTCAGGAGCTAGCCCATTTTGCATCTTTAAAAAGGGAATCCCTATAATAACGAAATTGTCTTATATGGCTTGTCAATTAACTCCAATCTTTAAATAAACTGATAAATCCCTCGCTAATACCTAACAAAGTATAATACCTTTTGAGCATGGAGAGGACCATTTTTTGTTTATACAATGTTAACTCCTAAAGGACCAGCCTGCTATTTTTAGCAATTTTGGACAAAAATTTGCATATTTTAGGCCCAAACTTTAATACAAGTTTTGGACAAGGAATATCTTTCATGTGAATAAATTTTATAATATTTGGAAATATGAGTTAAAAGTTATGGCCTAATATCTTACTTTTTTTTCAATTGGGCAGTCCGGGTAGATTAGAAAAAATCACTTTTTTCATAAACAAAAATTTGAAATTGGTTTTCTAGAGTTATATATAAGTGGAAAGCTTTCAATCATTCACCATTTCGATCGATAAGTCAAAAGTTATGAGGAATTTTAGTTTGCGGGCAATTATGAAATTTATATTCTAAAATAAACTTTGAAGTCCTTTTTTTCATTCAATTTTCAATATTTTTGGAAAAAAATAAAATCTTAGAATGTAGATAGTTTATTACAACATTACAACCATTGGGATTGGCATTTTTCAATTCCATAATTAACTTCTTAACAATTTAGTGTTTTGAATGATTCTCTATTTCTTCTACTTACTATTATTTTCATGTATGTTGTACAGTTCCAAATGAAATGAAATTTTTTCAAGCATGTAGCCAACTTGTCATAGGAAAGTGAGCTTGTGAAGTGTAGCTGCCCAATTTTTCGCAGGGCCCAAAAAGGGTTTTTTGTCAATTCAAATGCTAATATCTTCCAATCCATATGGTGAAAAATTCTGAAATTTTTTCCACATGTTCTCAAACCATCTTACTACAAGATCCTATGGTTATATGTGTCCAAAAATATTTTTTTCCAAAATTTGGTACTTGTACTAGAAATGGCAGTTTTGGAGCATTTCTGGTGAAAACATAGTCAATGAATTTTAGGGGTTAAAGTACTATATGTTCAATTTTGCATATTTGTGAGCCATATTTTGAAACAAAATCGCTACACTAAATAGTGAAATTAGGTTGCCCCACACTAATTTCTCGACATTCTACACTATATAAATATGCATTGTTTCTTTACAAGAATTTACTACTTTTTTGAATTAAAAATTTATGCATGTGGGACTCATGAACCTCTATGTGTACAAACTGAAAAAACAGTAGACATATTTGTTGATTGGTTGGCTTGTAAAGTGATTTTCTTGAAGTAAGGCAACCTAATTGTTAAGGCAACCTAATTTCACTATTTAGTGTAGTCAAGGTAGACCGTAGACCGCCAATTTTGCTAGCCATAATTGACCAAGCTTGCCGATTCAGTGACTGTATTCTACAGTGACTCCAAAAACTGAGTCTATACTTCATTCAATTTCACTCCGTACGCCATATGTTGAAAAGAAGTGGACAAAATCCAAGTGAGAAAACATGAATAATGTAGTGTTCATTGTGTACTACAATCCTAAAAAAATTTGAAGCAAAAAGCAATTATGGTTTGGAAGTAAATGAATTCCAAAGCTAACCACCCCATAGACTCAGTTTTTGCAGCAGGGTTCATAACCACTCTAAAGATTACCTATGCATCTTTCTTGAGCTTCAATGGCTTGGATATTTTATTGCATGTTGTTGTACACCATTTAAGACTCACTCCCATTGATATTGTAAAAATTTGATATATGTGTGCTTCAAAAAAATTATAAATAGAAAAAAATGCAGGTAGTACTAATTTGAATGGAATTTGAAGATATTCAATGAATCAAAGACTTGAGATGCCATTTACTTTCATAGATGATCTATAGGTTGCAATTTGAACCGTTGTTGCATCTATTTTGACTAGATTTGAAAATATTTGTCTTAATATACTATAAATACAAATCATTTGAATTTGAATTTAGCAACAAAAATAATTATTTAAACTGTAATCTTTTTGAATCCAACATATTAGTTTATAAGGGTTGTATTTAGTCCATTTGTTTGGAATTTAGGTGATTCAATATGATATGACAACAACAAAAGAAAAACCAGAATATTGACAATATGCCTTATTTTTATTTTTATCAATTGCAATTGTCAATATTTTGTCATATATATTTTTATTATTCTATAACATACAAGATATATAAATTTAATGCATTAATACATTATTGTATTTCAATTAAAGGATTTTATTGCAAATAACTCAATATTCTGGTTTTACTTTTGTTGTTGTCATATCATATTGAATCACCTACAATCCAAAAAAATGGACTAAATACAACCCTTATAAACTAATATGTTGGATTCAAAAAGATTACGGTTTAAATAATTATTTTTGTTGCTAAATTCAAATTCATATGATTTGTATTTATAGTATATTAAGACAAATATTTTTAAATCTAGTCAAAATAGATGCAACAACGGTTCAAATTGCAACCTATAGATCATCTATGAAAGTAAATGACATCTCAAGTCTTTGATTCATTGAATATCTTCAAATTCCATTCAAATTAGTACTACCTACATTTTTTTCTATTTATAAATTTTTTGAAGTACACATATGTCAAATTTTTACAATATCAATGGGAGTGAGTCTTAAATGGTGTACAACAACATGCAATAAAATATCCAAGCCATTGAAGCTCAAGAAAGATGCATAGGCAATTTTTAGAGTGGTTACGAACCCTGCCGCAAAAACTGAGTCTATGGGGTGGTTAGCTTTGGAATTCATTTACTTCCAAACCATAATTGCTTTTTGCTTCAAATTTTTTCAGGATTGTAGTACACAATGAACACTATATTATTCATGTTTGCTCACTTGGATTTTGTCCACTTCTTTTCAACATATGGTGTACGGAGTGAAATTGAATGAAGTATAGACTCAGTTTTTGGAGTCACTGTATATCCTGGTGCAGAATCGAACATACATTCATTACTTGAACGTCACAGAAACTACAAGATAATGCAGATTCAACACTATGATTCAACCAGCTGGCTTGTCCTACACGCTTGCCAACGACTTCAGCAATCAGCATACTGCGGAATTGGCACTACCCTGCAGCTTGTCTCCTGCCAACCCTCCCGGCCAGGCCAAGACTTTCAGTTCCATAACCTACAGTACAACGAATGAGATCAACTTCCCCGTACAACAGCGCGATACTGCGATCACACGAATTGTAGTTCGTAAGCTCTACAGTTAAGTTACCGGCAATAACAACTGCAGTCAGTAAGCTTCCCGAACTTCTGGCGGTGCCTGACAGGAGTGGCCGGGGTGTCCCGAACCTCACAGCGAAGTTCGAAGACCCGAACCGACCTGCGTGTGCCGAATTCCAGGGACAAGTGGAGGTGCAGGCAGGTGATGGGAACCTGGGTCTTGGGACTTGGGACATGGGCATGGCAACTTTGATAATTGATAATAAAGAAGTTATATTTTGATAAATAAAGAAGTTATATTAATACTGTAATACTACTGCTCCGTACTAACGTATAAAGTGGCGTGGGGAGCAGAGATCCTATGATCCCGTGATGACGTGAAAGTAGCCACTGGTTGCCATTGCGAAACTGCAGCCGAAGCAGACCAACATCAGCAATGACTCAGTCATTCACTGAGCATTTCCAAAATGAGCAGCGAATGACGAAACCAGAGGTGTCGAATGGCGTCAGTATGCGAAGGACAGTAGGTAGTCGGCGCTGGTTTGGGAGGGCATGGGAGGTACGGTAGAACAGCCTATATATGACCACCCAGATTTGCAATCTACTGTAAATATCTTGTGCAATGTGCTTATTGTTGTCTGTATTTTGAGAGAGAGAAAGAATTAGTTGAGTTGACTGAAATACAAGTAGAATCCATACCTTAAGTTTGTTTGTTTGTTTGTTACGTTGAGATGTCCCAGGCTGTGCGTCCCCCGGTGGCGGGCTTGGTATTGTCGGAAAGCCCTTGGCGAGAAGGGATGCATGGGCTTTGTTTTGTGGTGTTCCGACTCACCATGTGAAAGTTATTGAAGTTTGAAGTTTTTTATTGAATGGAAAA
The DNA here is from genome assembly GCA_951799445.1 of Pseudisothecium myosuroides. Taxonomy (NCBI): domain Eukaryota; kingdom Viridiplantae; phylum Streptophyta; class Bryopsida; order Hypnales; family Lembophyllaceae; genus Pseudisothecium; species Pseudisothecium myosuroides. Next base: position 3,104,168 of record OX637288.1, on the reverse strand, counting down.
ATTAGAAAATCACTTTTACTTTTGTTTTGACTATGGCAACGACACAAGGCACACTAGTCATATTAATGTTATAAGAACTTGAATATCTGGTGCAAGAATATGAAACCGATAGTAGGTGGTGGATCATGACCATCTTAACCCCTAAATGCCTGAGGCACCAAATTCTGGTGTCGGCAATACTTTGAAGTTAAATAAAAAAACAACCAAGTTGCTATTTTTAGTAGTTTATATTTTTGTAAAATTCTTTTTGAAGTCTAGCTTTAGCTTTAAAAGTCCGATTTTGAAAATGATGGATTATGATTTTTCTACTCAAGATTTTGTGCAAGGGTACCCATTGCAATCTTGACTTTCCGTAGTGTTGAGGGCTCTTGGAAATGAGCCTCAAATACACTAGATCTTGGAGAAAAAATCACACTGGAAATTCATTTAAAAAAATTGTAGAGTAGATTTTGAGAAGCCATAAAATGATTGGGGTTATGCATGTTAGGCCCTTTAACCTCATATTTTTTTGGTGACCAACTTTTTAGATTTGACATGTGAAAAAAGGATTAAAAGAATTTCTTAGTTTTAACACCCTCATGTTCAAACATTATAATCTTTCAATTCATAAGTGATATTGTTGTGTTTTCTTTTCCTATATGATCTTTAACATGTCTAGTTTGAATTTGTACAGTAACAAGTAAAAAAAACCTGATACAACTTATCAAAATGTTGGCTTTTTGTTCAATTTAGAACAAATTTCAGGAAGCTCAAAACAGGCCTTGGGCATTTACTTAGGGGTTAAAGAAGGTTCAAAATGAGTAACCCACCACCCTCATCCCATTTGATGAGTGTTTTAAAAACACAAGTTCAACATTCTTATAGCACCTCTTTTATTGGATGCGAGATTGGATGAAGTTACAATTTTTTTTTACAAACATTTATTCCCAACCAAGCCCATCTAAACCAACAGTTATTGAACTATAACTTTTCTCAACCTTAAACCATCTATAAAGAGATGTAAACTTGATATCATTATGTGACAATAGCACCTAATTGCTTGCCCCAAAAAAATTACTTACACACTCTACGGAAATAAAAAGGAGATTGGCGCAAATTGGAGGGCATTAAAGATGTTTGAATTGGGTGATTGATGGCATTGGGCTGCTCTACCTTAACCCCCAAAATCCCAAGGCCTTTTTTAATCAAAAACCATTCAAAATTGCCATTTCTATAGCAAAGAGCAATTTTTTTTTAAATGCTCTTTTAACTGTAGAATCTTGTATTAGACTAGTGTAAGAATGTGTGGAAGAAATTTTAGAACCTTTTGACCACATAGATTGCAAGATATTTACATTCAAAGTGAAAGAAACAAGTTTTTTTGCACCTTGCTCAACTACATTTTTTAGCTTTGAACCTTTTTATCTTAAAACTTTTGCTTTAATGATTTTGAATTTATAATTTTATATGATGAAGAATTGAGTTGAGAGTCATGGAATTTATTTTTTTAAATACATTTAGTTTTTACTCATTAAAAATTGTTAAGTAGAAGCAGATTCAAGATTAAAAAAAAACTAAACCGTTAATAGCTCTAAGATGGAATTGAAACACAATAATTCCAATGGCAAGATTGTTCTAGCAAAAAAACTTAACCCTTTCTAATTTTTGTTTTTTTTAAATTATAGAAATTGCATTCAAAAATGTATTTTATAAGTTTTTTTTAAAGAAGATGCTTAGACTGCCCCCAAAACAAGATTGTCCATAACTTTCTCATTATTAGTCCAACTAGAATGAATTAAAGCTTCAAATGTAGACAAAAATATAATCTATGAGAAAAAAAAATTAAAATTTTTATTTGAAGTTTTTTTGAGGGTTTTTTCTGCTCGTTGAACTAAAATTTTGGCTCTTTGTGCCATAACTTTTGCTCCCAAGCACCAATTGGAATAAAAATTATATTCTTAGAAAGCTAATGTGTTTTTCTATCTTAAAAAAAAATTCAGAAAATTAGGACAAATATTGAGACCGTAGGAGCCTAGACAAAATCTTTTTTGTTCCTCAATGGGGCAATGGAACTTTCGGGGTTAATTAATCCCTTAGCCCCTAAGTGGTTTCAGATGTCTTCCATACATTTGTACATTCATTGCCTAAGTATGGTATATACAACCTTGCATGTGTACTATGTATTTTTACATAATTTTTTTGGTTGAATGCACACCATGTACCTGGTCATGGCAGATGTGGACACAAAGGACAGACGCATATAGACATGGTAGAAGCAATACTTGTATTTCTTTAGAAATATACACTTGAGCATGTTCAACAGACTCTCAATTCAACAACAAGTATCACAATATTTTTCTCAAAACAACATAAAATCAAGGGCTCTTTTATCTTCAATTTTGTAGTTCACATATTTGGCCAATACTTCAAGGAATTTGGAGAATAAGGTCCACATTTAAATGTAGAGGACACAATGTGGCCCTTGAACCACTTAGGGGTTAAAGACCATGAATGCAGATTTTGAACAACAAATTAATGGAAACACATTCCAAACTCACTGAAACGCATTTTTTCATCCATAAATTTTTTTGGAAGATTCTTGTATTAGTTCTTAAACATTTGTATGGTGTAAATTATGAAGATTTTGCTTTGCAAATATTCCATAATTCAAAGGATATTGATAGGTCTAGCCTCAAAAAGAAACTTTTTTAGTTCAAAAAATGACCCTTCATAAACGATTTGACTCAAATATTCAAATAAAAATCTTAAAAAATCACTACAATTAGAACTTAGCATTCTGAACCTATAGAAAATAAATTCTTGTGAAAATCATAAATATTCAATCTACAACAATTGATTTAGAGGGAATTTTCAATTTATGACTTCAAATTTTATTGTAAAATATTGGTTTGTGTATTTGTTGATCTAATTGTATGGATGTGAATCGTATGGATGTGATTTATAAATCATATTTTCCAACTATCGTTTGAGAATCATCATTAAAATATTATTATAAGTTGCAATTTATGATAGATCTTCATAATTTTGGAAATTTGGACAACCCCTTGATCCATTAGGGGTTAAAGTGTCTTCAATTGTTTATTCCAAATTCAAAGGTGGACTCAATTTCATCAAAATGTAGTAATGGCTGCATTTGATATAAAATACGAATCTAGATCTATAAAAGATATCTTATTGTTAGGGTGACATTTTCAACAGTCATAGATTAGTAATTTACAATGACATGGTCTATCAAATTTTGACGGAAGTGGATCATAGTTGGTTTTTCCATAACTTACTTTAGAACTTAATGGACACCTAAATCTTTTTGTAAATTTTTGTTGATTTCTACTTACATCTTTGTACATATACATTATTTACCTCGATTTCATCAAATTTGTCATAAAAAAAAGGTTGTCTTTTAAATATTGACTTTTGATTAATGGAGATTTCTAGTCATTAGAAGCACGTCTAAAATCACATGAGGTAGCCAATTATTCTCACTATATTTGTTGTAGATAATCTTATCATCTAATATGCTATATGCACCTTTTTCATATGATCTTCCATGATTTATTTTTCATTTAATGAATTCTTTTCAGAGTGGATTTTTTTCAAAATAGAAGTTTTCAAATTACCAATTTCTTGGACTTGTAATAAATATTTTTGCCTTTTGTTTGAGACTTAATGTTTTGGCATGTGACAAACAATTTTATTATGTAAAAATGAATAAGCAATCATCCACCCATTGAAAAATGAATGTTTTAAAAAGCGCCCTTCATTCAATTTTAAAAAGGGTATGTAGTTTTGTATTAATACATTTGGACCTTTGGAACTTCACGTGGGACCTTATATGAATAGATACTTAACCCCTAAAGTTCCGAGGCTTATTTTCTGCCAAAAAACACTCAAAACTGCCATTTCTATAGCAAAGAGTAAAAAAAATTTAATTGTTTTTTTTTTCACATCTAACCATAGGATCTTACACCTAACTAGTATTAAAAAGTGTGGAAAAAATTTCAGAATTTTTGACCACACAGATTGCAAGATATTTGTGTTTAAAGTGGAAAAAACAAGTTTTTCAGCACATTGCGGGACTGGATTTTTTGACTTTGAACATTTTTAACTTAAAATTTTTGCACTACAGAGTTTTGAGCTTTAAATCTTTATAGTGGAGAATTGAGTTGAGAGTCTAGGAAAAAATAAGAAATTCAAAAAAACTTAATTATCATTCTTCAAAAAATTGTTAAGTAGAAGTAGGTACGAGATAGAAGGAAAATCTAAAATATTTATATGTTTTAGATGGAATTAAAATACACTAATCCCAATGGTGAGATTGTTCTAGCAAGTAAATTGAACCATGAGAAATTTTTTTTTTTGAAAAATTGCAAAAATAGCATTCAAAAATGAATCCTACAAGTTATTTTTTTCAAGAAGATGCTCTAACTGCCCAAAAAACAAGAATGTCCATAACTTCCTCATAACAAAGTCAAATGAAATGAATCAAAGCTTTCCAGATAGAAAAAAATATAATCTATGAGAAAAAAAATATTTAAAAAAAAATTCAAAATTTTGCAAATTTTTTTTTGCTGCCCCCCATCCCCACGCATTCCAAGAAATGACATAACTTCTCGCTCGAAGGTCCGATTTCAATTTTTTTTCCCGCCACGAACCTCTCTCAATTCTTCACATTCACAAAAAGTTTCAAAAAATTAGAAGAAAATTTCAGACCGTAGGTAATTGCCCCAAGTCCCATTTGTCCCCTAAACGGACAATGGTCCTTTAGGGGTTAAGTTACGCCAACCTCAATAAAAGAGGTTGGAGGTATTATATCCCAAGGTCATTTTCAACACTTATAATTATGTTGCAATGGTTTAATTTGGGAATTCAAATTGTACAATATGACATGTTTTAATTTTCCATTTATTTGTAAAATTCTTTTAATAATAGCACTTAGATTTCAAAATCAACAAAAGAACTTCTCATAGTCTAAAATTTTCTTTGTTTTTATATTGGTTTGCAAATTTATAAAATTTTGGATATGCTTCAAATTTTACTTAATTATTTATAAAATTGACCCTGATGGTCGAACACAAGGTAGTTTCTTTCTATCAATGGAAAGAAGAAATAATCTATTATACTCTGTGTATTGAAGTGTTTGGGAGGGAGGGTGTCCCCTCGGACAGTTCTATATAAAATCTCCCACCAAAATTCTCCAATTTAACAAAAATATTGAGTTAATTAACTCTAAAGATAAGTAAAAATGAAACATTGATGAGTTAGTGTCATTGGCTAATCACAAATGCATGTTACTTTTTGTATATGGATGGCTTCTATGAAGCACCTTTAGTCTCCTTGTATTGATCAAATGCGTCATACTATGAACAAATGGACTGCCACCTTATCAAGGGGCAAAGTTGTGGTTGAATCTATCACATTGAATCTGCCATTTAACTCATAAATGTCCAAGGCCTTTTTTTGAGCTTCTTAGAAATTGCTTTAAATTGAACAAAAAGTCAACATTTGATGAGTTTTATCAATTCATTTTGAATTGCATCTAAATAAATTCAAACTAGACATGTTAAAGATCACGTAGGAAAAGAAAACAGAACAATATCATTTATGGATCGAAAGACTACAATGCTTGATCACAAGGGTGTTAAAATTATAAAAGTGATTTGAAGTCTTTCAATCCTATTTTCACATGTCATACCTAAAAAATTGGTCACCAAAAAAATACGAGGTTAAGGGTCAATTAACATGCATAACCTCAAATTAATTTACAACTTTTAAAAATCTACTCTATGATTTTTTTAAAAGAATTTCTAATTAATGTGATTTTTTCTCTAAGATCTAGTATATTTGAGACTCATATCCAAGAGCCTTCAATACTAGAAAATCAAAATTTGCAATGGACACCCTTGCACAAAATCTTGAATTAAAAAATCATAATCATTCATTTTCAAAATCATACTTTTTGATGCTAAAACTAAACTTTATAAATAATTTTTCAAAAATATAAATTACTAAAAATAATAATTTTGTAAGGTTTATTCAACTTCAAAGTTTTGTCAACACCAAAATTTGATGCCTTAGACATTTAGGGGTTAACCCCTAAAGGACCAACCTACTATTTTTAGCAACATAGCGATTTTGGGCAGGTACGTGTGACTAGATATTTCCATCTTTTAAGCTGAAATTCTAATAGAAGGTGGGGACAAGGAATATCTTTCATGTGCACTAAATTTCATGACATTTCAAAATGGGAGTCAAAAGTTATGGCCTAATATGTTACTTTTTTCACTGGGCGGGCAGTCTGGGCAGATCTGAAAAAATCACTTTTTTCAAAAATAAAAATTTGAAATTGGTTTTCTAGAGTTATATATATGTGGAAAGCTTTAAATATTCCATTTCAACCAATGAGTAAAAAGTTATGAGGTTTTTTAGTTTGCGGGCAGTTATGGATTCTCTACTCTGAAATAAACTTTGAAGTTGTATATTTAACTCAATTTTTAATATTTTTTGAAAAAAAAAAATCATAGGATTTAGGTTGTTTATTACAACATTACAACCATTGGGATTGACATTTTTCAATTCCATAATTAAATTCTTAACAATTTAGTATTTTGGATCATTCACTACTTCTTTTTACTTAATATTTTTTTTGTATATGTTGTACAATTCCAAATGATTTGAAATTTTTTAAGCATGTAGCCAACTTGTTTAGGAAAAAGAGTTCAAAGAAGCACCACCATTTTGGACATTTTTTCATACAAATCTGACCTTGTGTGAAGTGCAGCTGCCCTCTTTTCGCAGGAACAAATAAAGGATTTTTGCCAATTTAAAAGCTAATATCTTCCAATCCGCATGGTGGAAAATTTTGAAATTTTTTCCACATCTTCTAAAACTAGTGTACTATAAGATCCTACGGTTACATGTGTCAACAAAGTTTTTTTTTCAAAAATTTGGTACTTGTACTAAAAATGACAGTTTTTGAGTGTTTTCGGTGAAAACATAGTCATGGAACTTTAGGGTTTAATCAAATGGGCAATATCTAAGATTGGGAGAATTCACATCCCTTCATTGAAAAAATGATGCCCTTTGAGCCTCTTGTTGGACCTTTGTAGAGTTGGGTTTAGCAATGAAGGTCAGATGCCTCACCGTTGCACATTGGGGTGGTCCACTACTTGCCAAGTGGACTACCTTCTTCAACTTTTTTTTATACATTTCCATCATTTTTCTTACAAGATTAAGGTAACTACACCTATTTGCAACCACTCTCTAAACCCCACCAGTCTAGATTCTTGCCTAAAATTTACTTCCACTATTCATGAGAGTTTATGATTGGTTGCCCTAAATCCTATTTTTAACACTTTGAAAATTTGTAGTTTATTTACATGGTGTTCAAAAAATGCATTCTAAGAAAATCTAGAATTTTCTTTTGACTATCAACAAGAGGCTACAAAAATATTTCAATATAATAATAGGAACCATGCAAAATTGCTTATTTGTGTGATTTTAGGTGTATTTATCTTAAGTACAAAAGAATTTCAAAAGGAGAAAGTTGGACTAAGATGCTCCAAAATATTAACGCATTTACAACATTTGAAGGGCTTGAATTAAATTTGGCCTTTGGCAAGTCTCCGGTGTAGCAAGTCTGGGGCTCTCCTTTCTTCCCATCCACATCAGTGACTCAGTGTACACAAGTGCAAATGCTTTGAAATTTCACATTCACCCTTAAACGTCGAAGCGGATGTTTTGTGGCCGATGAATGACAAGAGAATCTCTTGTGTAAGACAGAAGTGCAACTATTCATCCTCCAAATTCCGTGGAGAAAGGGAAGATCATCTAGAGTAGTTTGACTTCCAATGAGTGCTTTTGCATTATTTTAATCCAACAATTCACAAGGTGACAAAATAGATGATTTCCACGATTATGAGCCCGTCGTTTAAGTCTTAAACAAAAGTTTATGCTTGAGATTATCCATATCAATGTTCATGGAGAATCATTGGCTAGTTCATTATTTACTTGGTGGAATTGGGAAAAATCGTTTGCAATTTGAAAACTTTGGAAAAAACTACAAGAACCTCTATAAATTTTCTATTTATACTAAAAAATGGAAAAATTAATAGACTTGATACTTGAAAAATGGTCCAATATGAAGATTAAAAAAATAGCTAATAAAACTCAAAAATATCCTAAACACTAACATGTATCATTGTCTCTCATGTTGAACTAACTTGTTCATGTTTGAGAGGTGAAAAATTATTGTTGATACAAAAAAATTGGGCAAAAAGTTAAATTATTCTTGGATGATTTTGACTTGGAAAATATTTTAGACCATTCTTACAACAATATCTAGGTAACTTTTTTGTAGTCTTGGTGAATTTATAGTACTAAATTTCATTTTTATTAGCACTATGATTTTTCTTGCTAGTAAGGTTTCAAATTTAGAATCATTACAATTTTTTTATATATGGAAATTTGTACAATACATTGAACTTTCAACCTACACTAATTTAATCTTTAAAGTTCTATGACTATGTTTTCACCCAAAACACTCCAAAATTGTCATTTCTAATACAAGTACCAAATTTTGAAAAAAAATCATTTTTGTACACATGTAACTATAGGATCTTGTAGTATGTTGACTTGAAAACAAGTGTGGAAAAAATCTTAGACATTTCCAGTGAGTGGATTGTAAGATATGAGCGTTTAAAATCACAGAAATGTTTTTTTTGGCCTTGCAAAAAACAAGGCAGTTGCATTTTACAAGATCACATTTGTATGAAGAAATGTCCATGTTGGTGGTGCTTCTTTGATTTATTCTTCAAGGCAAGTTGGCTACATGCTTGAAAATTTCAAATCATTTGGAATTGTACAACATACCAGAGAAAAATAGTGAGGGAGTGTTTGTAAGCTATCTTTTGAGTGGCTAATATATGCTTGATAATTTTCAAATCATTTGGAATTGTACAATATATAGGAAAAAAATAGTGAGGGAGCGTTTGTATGCAGTCTTTTGAGTGGATAGTGGTGTTGTCTTTTGAACGCATAGTCACTCCTGAGTGCATTCTGATCAATCCTGATTAAAAACCTCCCTGGAATACACTCCCAACAGCCATACAAATACAAATACGCCTGTGTGCAAGCGAACTAAAGCGTTTGAATTCAAACAGGCCATTTACAATTCACTTTTACATTCAAAAATTGCATTTTTTTTTAAACAAAGTTAAGAATTTCCATTACAAAAATCCACACACGCTAAAATTCTCGTTGCTTCCCTAATCTCTGGAGACAACCATGCCAAAATCCGAAACCCTAATCTCTTCCCTAAACCCTAATCTTCAATCTCATTGTCTCCTTCTCCTTCTTCATCCTGGAGTGCTTTCTAAATCCTGAAACTGTACACATGCAATCTGCGTCTGCACATCCCTGGTCCAATTCTCATCACTTTGGAAGAAGGCAGAATTTTTAAAATATCACAATCTGCAAACTCAATCCTTAGGCTCTCAACTCTCAATCTCTCAGTCTCTCAATTTCCTTGGTGATGTCATGTCAATTCAAGTCTCCACTGTCTAGGTAATTGTCTTCAGCAGTGGCAAAGCAATATTACGATGCTGCAACAAACTCCACGATGCTGCAAAATGAACACATTTCATGTTGGGGCAACATCGCTAACTTAATGGATGGAGTTTTTTCTTCTCCGTTCGATGGATCAGCACATTTAAGTTTTGTTTCCGATCAATCATGCTTGATGATTCCTATCCACTAAATACACTACACGTTGATTAACTGCAACCTTGGTGATCAATGCCACAATGTAGAGACGTCGAACTGGAAAGCAAAGAATTTGGTAAAATGCTAGAATTGAGCAAGGTGTGATTTTTACCAAGAGATGGTGAAGCCAATGCGCAATCCAAGTCCCGCTTGCAAATTACAAGCTTCAAAATCTAGGAACAACACAATTAAGTTATCCACAAAAACTAGTTCTCCAAGGTACGTAAGAGAACCTTCAACGCCAAACCCTAACCTTGTAGGCGGCTTCATCAATGGCTACAACTTCATCAACAACAGATCGACAATCCTACTCTTTCTGGTTCATTTTCTAGATTGACGACATTGGGAGGGCTTCAAGTTTTTTTGAAAACAAATCGACGATTGGGGATTTTCTAAAATCAAGGTAGGAAGGGGGCCAAGCCGCCAAGCAAGCAGGGGTGTTCACATCTTTTTAGGGGATAATACTGATAGTGAGTTTAGATTAGCTATCTTAATTACTGTGAGTTTAGGTTCTCATTGTTGGACAAAACTTGTCTCATTCCAATTCTTCAACAATGTTTGGAAGTTGTTGCCCACCTAAGGAGGTGCGTTTGACAATTTCTAACTTTGTAAAGCAATCTTCATCAGCTGTGAGACTCATTTTCATTCTTCCAGAAGAGTAGACTCATTAGAAAATTGAGGTTTCAAGGTATCCATCGCTATTAAGCCCTACAAGACAGGTGTCTCAAAACAAGAAATCCTAGAAGTTGCCAAACACAAAAAAATTTGGACATCAAAATGCCAAAACTCTAACACTAATAGTTCCAGTTGCCGAATCCCTTTGCGCATGGAAAAAAAAGTATTTTGGCACTTAGGTGCCGAACTAGACCTTCATGTATAGTAGTTCATATCAAGCCAAAGAACAATGAAAAATAAACCTTTTACACATTTTCTCCAATGCAGAATCCAAAATCCTATAGATATTGTGGTTGTAGCTAATAGCATCAACCTCTTTCAAAATATGTACCCAGATGCCTCACCAGGGATATACTATCACAATTACCAAGGCCGGTTTACACCAATACAAATTACAACATTAGGACCAGTTTATACCAAGGCTAGACTTAAGGACCTTTTGAAAATATCAAAGTATCAAAGCAATGATTGGTGAACAAATAGGTGTGGTCTTGGATTCACACTTTGGCCAAGGCCCATGCCACTTTTCAAGGATGAGAAGTTCACTTGAAATCTTAGGTTGTCAAAGGTAATAACATTTTGCCAATTTTTAGGAATTTCTTCTTGACCACCTCTTTGATGTAGGCCTAATAGAATTCCAGAAGATCATGATGGATGAAACTCTCACAACAATGGATTTTTTCTATTTAATTAATCTTGTGTTCACTATGTTGAATCTAAAAATAAAAAAATATGGCCCAACTACGGTCTCTTCTTGAGTTTACACTAAGACCATGCAAATTGTCATTATTATGTTTTGTCTTGGGCACTTCTTTTGATGGTCACATCAATTAAAGTGAGGTACCTTACAGTGCCTATGGTCCCTATTAATAGTCCTCATGTAAACGACTCCTTAACCCCTAAAGGACTGGGGGTGTTTGAGCATAGCTCTTGTTTTTTTTACTAGCTCATGTAACAAGCATAATTTCTCATTTGTGTGCAATAATTTTGACAATTGCCTTTGTTGAAATGAAAGAAGACTTGTGTAGCTTTCCTATGAAAAAAAGATCAACAAAATCACACAATTTTTGAGAAAATGCCACCGTTGACAAAATTGATGAAAAGATGTTCAATTACGCGGTACTTTCTACATATGCTAAAATCCAAATGTTGAAATCGGAATGCTCAAAAGTGCTCCAAAAACTCTGATTTTTTTTCCACAAGTACATATCATCATGATATTGATGTGTATTTTTTTCAAATCATTTTGAAATGTGGAAAAAAAGATATGAAAATGTGAAGTGACGGCCCAGAACGCCTTTATCATTCTCAAAAAACTCACCAAAAATTGCACACTTGGTCATTTCTATATCGGATTGTACCAATTGATTCAGCGGAAAAAATCATCTAGGGTCTCTTTATTGTTCACAAACTTTTAGTGAGGTTTACATTTTGTATTTTCTACAAATGTAGTTGCAAAAGCCATGTGGTGGCCTTATGGTCCTTTAGGGGTTAATTAATTCAAGTTTTTTCAAGTTCAAAGGATTAGATCCTATTCAAAGTGTGGAAGTGGAGGACACATTTGTTTATAGAGTTAAAAATGTACGTGGTTGGATTACATCAGATGCAAGAAGTAGGCATTGCGCTTGCGAATCTAGAAAATGAGACAATCGCCTGCAGCGTTGTGTTTTCAGGTTGTTACAAAGATAATGAAAACCATAGGGAGGTAATTAATTTATTACTCTTGTCATGGTGGGAATGATGAATGGGGAGGTGACAAAAGAGAGGATCAAAAGTTCAAAGGAGGAAATATGGGTCTCTTGAACAGCCTTAAACAAAAAACTCCTATAATTCATGTAATTTGTGGTCGCAAAATTAGGGGCCTCAGTGGGAAGATCCCTTCTTATAAAAAAAATTCATACGATAGACTGTACACCGTAGATGAACACAAGTTTGTAGTGGGAGCTGAAGGTCACAAAGTACATAAGTTCAAGCTGATCCAATAGCCTAGTGAACCTACTTTAGACACAAATAGAGTGGGCTCTATTGATGGTCAACGTCGCAATCGTTAAATCACAAGTGGCCTCTTTTCAACAACTTTGTGTTTATCCGTTGAGGTAGGTCTTTTATTATCTTCAATTTAGTAGCTAATTTTACATTCTTGTTGTCCCCCCATCTTGACCTTCTTTTACCAGTGCGCTATGATCCCCTTTATTTTAATCAGTGGTGTAGAATAATTCAAGTATAGAATATGTTCTTGTTTCTTAGATCTTTCAAACATGATTAGCACACCTTAGTTATTGCAAATATGTTGTAGCAATACAAATTGTTTTTTGACAGGGTTATCCATGTAGATGTGATGTTGGCTTTTCTCATTGGGATGTCCGTCAATGTTGGTCCGGACACATTGGTCAAGATTAACATCAACCAAACAAAAATAAAAAAATCCTTGGACAGTCCATCTGTCGAGCTAGACGGACGGACTATTCAAGAATTTTAATTTTATTTTAATTTTAATTTTCAAAATCCTAAAGAACATTAGGACAGACGTAGTTTTCAATTAGTTTTAATTAGTTTTGATCACCCCCCCATTCTTGTATTTTCACAAGGCTTGATTTATTCACACACACCATTGGGCTTGGTTGATCTCTCCATTATTTTTTTTTTCTAGATTGAATCTGTTGAGCAACTGATATGGGTTAATGTTTGAAAATGTTTACATATTATCTTTTATATACGTATGCATATCCTAGAGTATCCATATCCGTATTATTTATTTTTCAAGATCAATGGCATTGGAAGGGGTCTTGTTTACAAGATCAACGACTCTAAATTTTTCAAAGAGGGGGGACGTTAATTGCAACTGGAACATGGATGCATCATCATAGGACATATTAAGTAGAAAGTAGTAGAGAATGATTCAAAATACTGAATTATTAAGAATTTACTTACAATATATGAAATTGAAAAATACCAATTCCAATGGTTGCAATTGTAATGTTGTAATAAACAATCTACATTGTATGATTTTATTTTTTTCAAAAGATATTGAAAATTGAGTGAAATAAAAGACTTCAAAGTTTATTTTAGAGTGAAAAATCCATAACTACCCGCAAACTAAAACTCTTCATAACTTTCATCTCATTGATCAAAATGGAATGATTCAAATCATTCCACGTAAATATAAATCTAAAAGACCAATTTCAAATTTTTTTTAATGAAAAAAGTGATTTTTTTAATCTGCCTAGACTGCCTATTTACAAAAAAAGTAACATATTAGGCCATAATTTTCTACTCATATTTCCAAATGTCATGAAATTTAGTGCATACAAAAGATATTCCTTGTCTACACTTTCTATTAAAATTTTGGCCTAAAATATGTGGATTGTAATTCATACCAGCATGCCCAAAATTGTTGTGTAGCCAAAAAAACGCAATTGGGGCCTTTAGGGATTAAGATAGAGTGATCAAATATATTTTTATTTAGCTGTTACTTTTATATCATGTGCACATAAGAATATTTATCTATGATGTGTTGTGGAGTTGAGCTCCATTGAAGTATTCTATTAGTGAGAGCACAAATTAGTTTCACCTCTAAAATTAGTGTCATTGCTTTATTATTTGTAGATGAAAAGTAGACATTTTAGTTTCACTTCTATATTCTATACATGGGTTGAAGTACATATTATTACTTTGTTTTGTTTTTATTTTAACTTTAATTTATTTCCTATGCACATAACACTTTAACTAGTGTGTGATAGTATGCAGTACAAGTTCAAACTAGTCGGGTTCTATATGAACTAATGATATAGATTTATGTGAAGAGTTACCCAATTATCAATACATTAAATTAAGTTGTTTGTTTGTTTTGTTTGTTATGGTGGATGATTGCAAAACATACCTGTACTATTCGGGTCACACTTTGTGTGCTGATATGATGATTGGCTATAAGTTTTGAATTGTAGCTTCAAATGACTCAAGATTTATTCAAAAGGTGCTCATGACTATTATATACCTTGCCTAATTTTTCTTGCATTTTCAAAAATGTTTTGTTGTCCAACAATAACCCTTGATTTTATGTCACACTTGCCAATTGTGGAAATTTTAGTACTATTTAGTACCCATAAAAACAAATTTGAAGCTGAAATTTGGAAAATATGGTCTTCTACTAAACTTGAAGCTATTGTTTAAAGTAATTCTAAAAATAGTTAATTTAATGTGGTGTGGAGGTTCACAAAGTGAGCTTCTTTTTGCTTGCATTTTGAAACATATAAAAATGTTATTTTCATGTTTTTTTTGGTGAATGACCATTTCCATAGAGTTGTAATAATTGAACAATTTTTATTTGATCTATTTATTTGTTTATACTATTTCTTACTAATTAAAACATTGGAGCATCTATTTTCTTGAGATTTGGCACTTTTTCTAATTTTCCTACGTAAAGAACTTTTCTATGATTTTCCTTTGGAGGTTACCTTCATCTTAAAAGTACACATTGGCCATATTTTTTTTAATTAATTTTTTTTCTAGTATAAAAGTATTCTAAAAAAAACATGAATATTGGACAAAATGCAACAAAATGAGCAAGTGTTTCTTACAATCACCTCGGTAATTAAGATCTCCCGAGTCGTGTGATTCCTAGTCCCATTCATGGTACCATTGGAAAGCTCTGTGCAAGGAAGGGTGCACGGGCTTTGTTTCATGGTGTTCTAATTGACAACCAAAAAAATATAGAATTTTGAAGTTTTTATGAAGTAAAAAATTTAAAATTTATGTTTATTTTCATTTCATTATAGTGTGGCAATGATCAACCAAGGTTGTCATGGATAGAAGGCCAGAAGCTCATAGCTTAGAGCAAATCGTATGTTCATGTCAAATTTGCCACTTTATCGTTGAAATAATTTAATTTTAGAATTTGGACAGTTTCGCAGCTTGATTTGAATTTCTTGGCTTTCGGCACTTTAAAAGAAAATATGACACTCCTAATTTTAGATTGATTTTCTCTTTTCAAGCCTAAATGTGTTCTGTTCTCTAGATTTTCTCAAGAATAATTTTTGGATATTCTGAATTAGCAACAACAACAAAAATTCAGGTTTTCAAAAATAGTTGTACAATTTAAAAAATTTTAGACATGTTCCAATTTTCCCTAATTATTTACAAAACTGACCTACACGTAGAGGCCGGGGTGAACTGACCCCCTCGCTCAGCCTCGAGGAAAAACCCTAAAATTTTTTATTTGCGAGGCATGATAAAATTTGCAAATTCTGTATTCAATCTGCATACCCAGGAGGATCATACCCGGGAGGTTCATACCCGGCAGGTCGCCGGATCGCCGTGGGTTTTTTTCCTTTTGAACGGAAACGAGGAATGTCAGGGAGCGGGATTGCGAGATGGGTCCCTGTGACGTCACCCGGTATGTAGCCGAAGCTGCCTGCTTAGTTGTCATGACATTGCATTGGTGATATGTCCAAGTCCAATCACGGTCTCAACTCCCAAAGTCCCAAGTATTTTTGGTCCGTCGTTCTAAGGTAAGGAGGTCCATAATGCGATCATCTAAGCGCTGAAACTGAATTTTGAGGAGGTAAAACATCTTGAAATATTTTTCAGTAAATTTTTCTTGAAAGACAAGAGGAAATGGCATCTAACTCAAGTTGTTTCATATTTTTTAAAGCTTTGTGGAATTAGTTATGAAATTTTGAAGTTGAAATGCCATAGGGCTCTAAAAGTGACCACCTCCTAGAATGTACATCGTTTGTACATTTGGGTACATTGAAGAAAGCAAAATGTACCTCTATGTCATGTTTGTTTTAAAATGCCTGATTGCAGTTTGAGCCTCAGTAGACGCACCAGTAGTTGATCATTTAATCCCTAAAGTTCCTTCACTATGTTTTCACCAAAAATGCTCAAAAATTGCCATTTCTAGTACAAGTACCAAATTATTAAAAAAAAAAAATTTTGGACACATGTAACCGTAGGATCTTATAGTATGCTAGTTTTAGAAGATGTGGAAAAAAATTCAGAATTTTTCACCGTGTGGATTGGAAGATATTAGCGTTTGAATTGGCAAAAATCCTTTGTTTGTCCCTGTGAAAAACAGGGCAGCTGCACTTTGCTTAAAAAATTTCAAATCATTTGGAATTGTACAACATATAGGAAAAAAATAGCAAGTAGAAAAAAATAGAGAATGATTTGAAACACTAAATTGTTAAGAATTTAATTATGGAATTGAAAAATGTCAATCCCAATGGTTGCAATGTTGTAATAAACAATCTACATCCTATGACTTTATTTTTTTCAAAAAATATTGAAAATTGAGTGAAATAAACGACTTCAAAGTTTGCTTTAGAGTAGAGAATCCATAACTTCCCGCAAATTAAAATTCCTCATAATTTTTGACTCATTGATCGAAATGGAATGATTCAAAGCTTTCCACGTACATATAATTTAAAAAAATCAATTTCGAATTTTTGTGTGTGAAAAAGTGATTTTTTCCTATCTACCCGACTGCCCAGTTACCAAAAAAAAGAAGCATATTTGGCTATAACTTTTGACTAGGGGTTAACCCCTAAAGGACCATTGTCCTTCGGGGGACAAATGCGTTTTCGGGCAGGTACCTACGGGCTGAAATTTTCATGTGATTTTTTGAAACTTTTTTTGGAGATAGAAAAACTGATAAGCTTTGTGGGAATATAATTTTTTTCACAATCGGTGCCTAGGAAAAAAAGTTATGACCAAATAAGCTCAAAACAGGGGACGGCGGGCAGCCCGGGCAGCAAAAAAAAAATGGACAAAAATTTGAATTTTTTTTTTAATATTTTTTTTCTGATAGATTATATTTTTGTCTATCTGGAAAGCTTTGATTCATTTCATTTGGATATGTTATGAGAAAGTTATGGACATTCTTGTTTTTCGGGCAATTAGAGCATCTTCTTGAAAAAAATAACTTGTAGGATTCATTTCTGAATGAAATTTTTCAAATTTTTCAAATTTTTCTTTTGCATGATTTAGTTTACATTCTAGATCAATCTCACCATTGGGATTAGTATATATTAATTCCATCTAAGAGATATTAATATTTTAGATTTTCCTTCTATCTTGTACCTACTTCTACTTAACAATTTTCTTAAGAATGATAATTAAGCTTTTTTGATTTTTTTTTTTCCTAGACTCTCAACTCAATTCTCCACTATAAAGATTTAAAGCTCAAAACTCTATAGTGCAAAAATTTTAAGTTAAAAATGTTTAAAGTCAAAAAATCTAGTCCCGCAATGTGCTGAAAAACTTGTTTTTTTCACTTTAAACGCAAATATCTTGCAATCTGTGTGGTCAAAAATTCTGAAATTTTTTCCACACATTCTCATCCTAGTTAAGTATAAGATCCTACGGATTGATGTGAAAAAAAAACAATTTTCAATTTTTTTACGTTTTGCTATAGAAATGGCAGTTTTGAGTGTTTTTGGGCAGAAAAAAGGCCTCGGTCCTTTAGGGGTTAAGGAAGTTTGGAGCAGATTATGCGCAGTAACAGGTGGTGGAAATTTTTACCACATAGGAAGATAGGAAGTATGGAGATTGCAAAATTTTCAGAGTTTTATTCCCAAAATTGAATTTACAGTGAATGTTGGGAGCCAAAAAGTGCATTTCACCAATAGCCAATGTGTAGAGTCTTCCAATTCTGTTCATTTAAAAACTACTTTCCCACTTACTACTTACTACTTTCTTGCTCACTATTTTGGGACATGTGTCATAACCTTATTAGTCCCAATCTTGAAAAGGACCAAAACACACACATTTGAGCCTTGGTTGGAAATAGTGCACCCCTACAGGTTAGGTACTGGGTGTGGTTGACTCCTGGTACTTCTATCTTATTGGTCATTTGGTCTATCTTGTTCTTCGGCTGGGGTTGCTATATTACTCTTGTTATGAAAGTGATTCTATTTGTGTAGAAAAAAAAAGAAAAAGAACCAAATATTTTTTAGTCTTTCTCCTATGACATAACTCATTTATGAATCCCAGTTTCCAAATCCTATCTACAACCACATTCACATTGCACAACACTTTTGGGATTTGGTTGGAGTGGCAATAAATTAATATTTTTGTTTACCTAGGATAAAGTTTCACAGTTACATTGCTCTTGTTTTATTTTGTTTTGTATATTTTACTTTATCAGTTGCTGGGCAAGAGATCATCTTATCAAAACAAAAGCTTAAGCCCTAAAGGACCAAACTGCATTTTTTTTGACAACGTAGCGATTTTGGGCAGCATGGATTTTTTTTTTATTTTTTTTATTTTTTTATTTTCCTTTAAAATTTTCAACCAACAAGTTTTTTTTAAGGCCCAACAATTTTCATAGTTTTTGACTACATGGTTAAAAAATTGTTGTATGATATGTAATTTTTATTGCTCGGTGGGCAATTTAGGCAGCTCAAAAAAATTATGAAAAAATTGATTTTTTAAGAAACAAAAACTTGAAATTGGTTTTCAAGATTTATATACAAGTGGAAAGCTTTGAATCATTCTATTTGGATTAATGAGATGAAAGTTATGAGGACAGTTTTAGTTTGCGGGTAGTAATGGATATCTATTCTAAGAAAAACTTTTGAATCCTTTATTTAACTCAATTTTCAATATTTTTGGAAAATATAAAATCATAGGATTCAGATTGTTTATTACAACATTACAAACATTGGAATTAGCATTTTTCAATTCTATATACTGTAACTAAATTCTTAACAATTTAATATTTTGAATCATTCTCTAGTTCTTTCTACTTACTATCTTTTTCCTATATATTGTATAGTCAGGTTCAAAAATTTGTGTAATTCAGCTGAACCTCACTATACAATTCAAAATGATCTGAAAATATTTAAGCATCTAGCCAACTTGCCTTGAAGAATGAATCCAAAGAAGCAGCACCAACATGGACATTTTTTCATACAAATGTGACCTACTTCCTGATTATCCTCCCATTCCCGGTCTTCCATGTGCATTCCTTCTTCAAGTTGGAGGAATGAGGGCTCCTTACTGTGGCTCCCCTGTCGAAGAGGTCTAAGTGTAGGTCTTATTGATCATAAGAATTACAAGGTTATACAGCAATCTCGATCATTTTCAACTTATTTCTGGATTGTTGATTGTTAATCAAAATTTCGTGATCCTTTAACTTGCTCAAGCATTGCTGATTGAATTGGTTGTTCCAAATGATTGCTGTAATGATTTCGAACTTGCTGTTGAATTGCAGGTACGAGCTCGATATTGAATTCTTCAAATCGATGCAAGATGAATTCAAGATGTAATATCAAGACTTCACTGCAAAACGACCTCAAAAAGTAAGTATTTTCAAGCTTCTCGAATGATCAGTCAGTGAGTCTTGGCAGCTTCATAACCAAAAAAGGATTCCAATATCAACGATGCAAAATCAACTGAGAATTCAAACGGACTTAAGTCGGAATGATAATAGACGTGTCAATTGAGGTCTAACTATGGATCATGCCTCGATTCATGGTTGATTTTGTAGAAGACTGATTTTCATGATCTAAAAACTTCCCTTTTTATGGAAGCTTTGTACAGTAGAACCTCTCTTAATGCATAGTGTTGGGACTATGCATTAAGAGAGGTTTATGCATTTGGAGAGGTTCAGTACTGTTCACTACCTAACGTGGCTTCTAACTACAGGGCCTCCAACCACATGGCTTCTAACTACAAGGCCTCCAAGCACTGTTGAGCAATAAAAGCTTCAAAGGACAATCTCTCTTAGTGCATATTATGCACTACCAGAGTATGCACTAAAAGAGGTTCTACTGTACTTTAAATTGCCATTAGCTTAAAAATGACTACAACAAAGTTTACAACTGAGACTTCAATATTTGATATCACGGTATCAGACACATGTGACCTCTCAACAAGTGCTTATCAATGTAATTATCACTCAAAGTAGTGCATTCCATCTGCCCTTTCAAAGTGAACATACGCTTTGGCTGTCTTTGGCTCCTTAGATTCATCAACTACACTCTTGATTCATCAAGTGCAGGGGGATAAGGCCGGGAATTGAAAGAGACACATGCACTATTTGTGCTACCAGCATTGTATTCAAACAAAGAGTAACTATGCTAAATAAGAGAACAAAAATAGTGAAAAATCTTGAGAAAAGAGCTAATTTGAGGATTTACTCTGGAAAAAAATAGAGAAACAATTAGAAATTAGAAATTAAATTGGAAAATTTGTGCCAAATCTATGAAGATCATTAGGCACCAAGAGAATCATCAACAACCGATGACTGGAAAAGCTTAGGGATGTTCTTCCCAAGCTGCACGTCTTCAAGAAGGAACAATTATCGGTGCATTTGACATTCTTTCGTGCGAAGTTGCAAAACTCGTCGAAGATCATCAGGAACGCATTACATCGATGTTCAACAGCCTCTTGAAGATGCGAGACAAGACAATTTTCTCAATGTGTTGTATGCGGTGTCTGGGATCCAATAGCGAATGCATGGATTATGCACGTTTCCTCTGTTTTATTCAAGCTTTCATTTCTTCTCAGACATCGAAAGAACACTGAAATCCCACAATTTTCAGCTGTTGCTTATGGAGGTTTTGAGAGCGTTGGGCTGATGATGCAACTTGGAACACTGAGTGAGCGTTTTAAGTTTATTTCGGTTTGCTCGTATTAATTGCATTGGAATTCTCTGTTTCTCAGGAAAACTATAGCGGAAGCAATCAGCACGAGCAACTCCTTGTAACTGAAAGCCATTGAGCCTTGCAGTATAGGGCAATAGATTAAGGCTGCTCGCACTGTCCCGGGACTTTAAGTACAACCAGTGTGTGTGATAAGAAGGTGAAAACTCTTTCACATTTCACATTTCTATGCATGAAGACTGGCGGTTTTATTTATTTATTATTAAGTTCTAGGTCATACGTCTCTGCATAAATTTGAATTTTCATTGGAATTAGACTGCTTCAGAAACTTTTAGACAACATGGTTACAAAGAGAATCTTCTCCATGATCAGTAAGGTTTGGTCCTAGTCATGATCATAAGCATAAGTTACCTTATATCACAGTATCTATAACCAGAATGACGAAGCAATCTAACGGGAACTCCACTCCTGAAAGGGGAAGCAAGTCAACAGAACCTGCTATGTACGTGGACAATTGTGAGTTGTGGAACATTCTTTACTAGGTTATAAATGTCCCTAGCCTTGCTTAAAATATGCCAGCACTGACTCCTAGGTTTGCAACTTTACTCTGATAGACGCCTTGAAAGAGAAAGAAAATTTTGAACTGGGAAGATAGCTTGAATTGTGTTACTTTCACGTTTTTGCTTACACATTTGTGCACTGGATTTACAAAAGGGACTCCAGCTGTATCGGTAAAGAATGTTTTGAGTAGGTCCTCATGGATTGTTGACTGGTAATCAATCAATACAAGCTTCGATAGGGCTCACAACATGGTGATGCACTTTGGGGAATATTGAAAAGTTCAAAGACCATCCCGACATCGACGATATAATGTTTGTGTGCGAGTGTTCCTGCAGGTAGCAGTAATAAGAATAATAATATACCGAGCCTGGGTAAACCTCCCATGATTTCGTGCCATCTTTTGCTTGGGTAGCTGGATGACGCCGTTCAATATGATGAGGTACTTGATCAGGTTGTGTGATCATTTCTAGTGCAGATTTCTTCTTTAAATGGATTGGATCAGGTGCACTCATACAATCTTTCACAAGTTGATGCAGTTGCAACTCATTTGATACATCTTGACTTCTTGAGGACGTGAAACACATTTATTTCCTGTGTTTGGACAGCTAGATCTATGATTTCTAGGAAGGACACTGTAAACTTTTATCGTGCGGAATTTCAGTTTCGTTAAAATGGCGGTATTCCAACACATTGGCACCTTTCAGAACAGGTGATCACTCTGAACATAAATCCATACCTGTTCTAGATTTTAAACTTTCAAGTACATAAACATTCACAATTTTTGGCACCGGAATACCTGTTGTCACCCAGAATAGTTAGGGTTTCATCTTACACCTGGATGCTTATCATCCGGTTACTCAGTTAGGGTTTAGGACTCCTGTATATAAATTGGACCCCTTTGGCTCCTAATCATCTGCTAATGCTAAGCTGATCAAGAGCTGTTTTCTACATGGTATCAAAGTGACATACTTAGAGTTCAAGAGTCAGAGTACACTTGAGTGTCTACAGTTAAGGTTTGTAGTCTTAGGTACTAGACCTACGTCGTCTATTAGTGGCTGCCAGGTGGCGCCGCTACAGGCAAGGGATCAGAGAGTTCCTTCCGAAATAGGACTACTTTGTCTACGTTAGAAATGGACCCCACTATCAAGGATGTCCCGGGATCAATGAAACTAGAGGGCCCCGCAAACTATGTTATCTGGAGTTACAAGGTGAAAATGATTCTCATGCAAGAGGGACTGTAGTGATTTATCGAACCTGGAGCATTGAACGGTCAGCTCGCGACGACATCGAGCATTGCTGAGGACAAGGTTGCATCTACGGAGACGAACATGCAACCTCCAACGGCGGCAGCGGAGGCGCCAGCAGCAACGATTGCAGTAGACACACACAACGCAACAATCAACATCACGCGTGAGAACGAGCTGCGTTATCAAGCCGGAAGAATTATTACTTCCCTGGTACGAGATTCTATCATTTTGAGTGTCATTCACATTACGGATCCAAAAGCTATTTGGGAACATCTTAGAGCCATGTGTGACGTCCGTAGTTCATCTCGCAGAATGTCTCTCAAAGAACAATTTTATTCTCTAAAGTTAGCAGAGGGTAAAGGTATTAGAGAACATCTTCAATCTATCAATCTAATAGTAACCCAATTAGCCAATCTAGGCATACAGACACCAGATGAGGACTTAGTAGACCTCACACTCAATAGTTTACCAAGAAGCTGGTCAATTTTTAAACAAGTTCAAAAAGTTCGGGAATGCATACCTGTGGTTGCCGAACTTGAAGGGCTGCTTCTTCAAGAAGAACTCAGCCGAAACTTGGACAAGCAAAGAGAAGAATCCGACGAGATCAATTTTGTCCGCACGAACCAGGGACCACAGCGAGGCGGCTACGCACCTGCACGCGGCCGCTCCACATATGGACGAGGCACCTACTCTAGCGATCGTCAAAGTCCTGCACAACCAAATCCAACACAGCGCACGGACAACTGTCAACCAGTGGTCTGTCACAAATGCGGTAAACCAGGGCATTTTGCCCGCGACTACGCCCGCATCTCGATTGAAGAACAAATCAAGACACTTCAACTCAAGCTCACGAACTTACCACGCGGTCAACCAACGGCCCAAGTTCACCTTGCTGAAGTCTCACCAGACGATGAGTACAAGACTCAAGCCAAAGATGATGCCGATCCACTACACATACAGAGTTGCATCGACACGTTTCATGACAACCCTACTGAAGAAACCAAGTACATCAATGCGTGCGTCACAAATTCAGTCACCAAAGAGGAAGATTGGTTCCTTGACTCGGGAGCATCTTTCCATGTCATAGGAAATCCTGCACTTCTCAACTCACTTTCTCAGTCAAAATAAGCAGGAGAACATTAAAACAACAGGAGAGCAAATAATGCCAGTAGTAGGATAAGGAAGTGTAAGCACCGTTGATTCTTCTGGAAAAATAAAAGATATTAATTACATCCTGTATGTACCTGGCGTGAAAACAAATCTATTTTCTGTAGAGAATTTAATAGATTTGGGGTGTAGGGTTTTATTCGAATAAACCCAATGTTGTATATACGTTAAAGATAGCCCAGACATAATCATGCTACAGGGCATTCGAGACTGTCGGAACAATTTATATCGGGTCGTAAATAGATTCCAGTCCAAAGGCACATCACCCCTGCACTTCCCGAGTTTTCCACACTTGGTTAGCACCCCAATTCTCAGCATCAATACAACCGACTCAGACGAATCACAAACACCAAGAGTAGCTGATCGACAACCTCAACCATCACCAAGAGTAGCTGATCCTCCCGCATCTATTCTGCACACAACGACACCTGTTTTTTTCTAGCACCTGTGAACATCAAGCTCGATCGTCAAATGCCAACATTCAATTGTGGCACCAGTGCATCGGCCACATCAATTATCAGTCATTGTATTACATGACTTCCAAGAATTTAGTGGCCGAGGTCCCGAAACTTCCCTTACTCAAACATGTATGTCCATCCTGTGTGATGGGAAAATTGCCACGAGATTGAAAGCCCAAGAAGCGCACCACATTCACCAGCCGTCCTCTCCAAATAATCCACAGCGACCTATGCAGCCCACTTCCTATCACCTTGAAGAATGGCAACAGATATATTTTGACTTTTATTGATGACTTTAGTAGAAAAACCTAGTTGTACTTTCTAGCTGATAAATCCCAGACCTTTGAATGCTTCAAACAGTTTTGCATTCTCATAGAAACACCTATACAAAAAATCGATACTCTTAGAACAGATTGAGGAGAAGAGTACTTATCTGCCGAGTTTAGTTCTTTTTGTACAAACCACGGGATCACTTGTCAACTCACTGCACGGTATTCTCCACATCAAAACGGAATTGCGGAGCAAAAAAACAGGACTTTGCTCAAAGGCATCCGGAGCGTCGCGATTGGAACAAGAATACCAAAAGCTCTCTGGAAGGAAGTAGCTCGAATGGTCAACTACATTCAGAACCGTTGTCCTACAAAGGCCCTCAAGCTCAAGACTCCTGAAGAGGCCTTCACTGGCATTAAACCCCATCTAGGACATCTCCGTATGATAGGCTGTACAACTTACTGTCACATCCCTGATACAAAACGACAGAAACTTGACGTTAAATCAATCCCCACAATCCTGCTTGGATATGATGAAAACTCCAAGGCCTACCGGTGTTACCACCCCGCCACCCGGAGGATCCTCATCAGCAGGGACGTGCGTTTTGACAAGCAATGTTTCAATTCCCCATCTCATGAGATCACCGAACCATTGGAATTTCAACCTTATTTAGACTCTTTTCTCTCCCCAATTATACCCCCCAACCTACAGTCATCTCTCCCTGAAACTAACACACCCATTCCACCGGACAATACCCATAGTATCCCAACTTCTCCTGTATCTGTACCACTTGAGAACTCATCTCCACCCAGTCCAACGTCTCACCTCCCAACTTCTCCAATAATATTACTGTCACCCCTAGCCTCCAAATCAACCCTAGTTGTACCAATCCCTGCTCCCCGTAGATCCACCCGCCCCCGCAAACAAAATATTAGACTCAAAGGATACGATTTATGTCTCTTGATTACAGACTTCGACATTTGCTTCATCAGTCACACTCCTGCTCCACCGCACGTCTCTAAACCTACAGAAAATGATCATGACAGCATCACGTTCAAACAAGCCAAGACTGATCTCGGCTAACAAAAGGTGATGCAAGAGGAAATGGAATGCATATGGCAGAATTCAACTTGGGATCTTGAACCACTTCCTACAGGACAACGTGCAATCACTTGTAAGTGGATATTTAAACTCAAGCCTGGAATTAATGGACAACCTCCCACCAAGAAGGCGCGCCTGGTTGCTCGGGAATTCGAGCAAAGATCTGGTGTCGATTTCAATGACATCTTCGCTCCGGTTATCAAATGGGCCACGCTGCGAACAGCAATAGCTCTTGCAGCCGCCAAGCGATGGGACATCCATCACATGGATGTCCGCACGGCCTTCCTTAACGGCCTACTTAAAGACAAGGTTTACATGGGCCAGCCACCTGGCTTTCATGTTTGTGGCAAAGAAGGCATGGTCTGCAAATTGAACAGATCATTGTATGGTTTAAAGCAGAGTCCACGTACCTGGTACAACAGAATTGATGCCGCCCTTCGCCACATAGGACTCAAACAAAGCCAATCCGATGGAAATTTATATTACCTGCACAAAGATGGAGAGACACTTTTGTTACTGCTATATGTTGATGATTTATTTATCACTGGTAGCTCTCTAGACCTCATACATGGATCAAAAAAATTCTCAACATCGGGTTCAAGATGTCTGACTTGGGCAAAATCCGTCGCTATCTGGGCATATCGTTTGAACAGGTGGTTCTTGGGATCTTCTTACACCAACGGGACTACACCCAGTCTATCTTGAAAGAATTTGGAATGTCGACCTGCAAGTCATTACCTGTTCCATTTCCTGAAGGACAAATCTTGGTATGTAATATGAAGTCACCCTACATCGACTCGACTTACTATTGTAGACTAGTAGGGAAACTCATCTTCGTAACAATCACTCATCCAGACATAGCCTACGCTGTCAATCGGCTCAGCAGTTATATGGGGCAAACGCAACAAGCCCACCTCGACGCTGCTAAACAGGTCCTCCAATATCTCCAAGGCAAGCTCGATTACGGAATACTGTACAGATCTGGTGCCCAAATCAAGATATCAGGATTCACAGATGTTGATTGGGGTTCATGCCCGGAAACTCGACGTTCAATGGGCGCATATATATTTACTCTCGCTGGCGGACCAATCACCTGGCAGAATAAAAGACAACTCACCGTTTCCCGATCATCAACCGAATCTGAATATAGAGCTTTATCAAACGGCGCCCAAGAAGCTGTTTGGCTTCATCGACTCATTCAAGAAATCACAAATTTGACTTTCAAATTAGGCAAACGTCGACCGATCACCTCTAATTGTGCAACAAACAGCATTCTACTCCACTGCGACAACCAAACTATCGCACAACCCTGTTTTCCATGCCAGATCCAAGCACATAGAAATACACTACCACTTCATTAGGAAAAGAGTCCTAGGAGGGGAAGTCAAGATTCAGTATATTAATACCAATTTACAACCCGCAGATACCCTCCCCAAACCCTTAGGTTGTGTGAAATTTCAACAGCACAGACTTTCCATAGGTATACTTAGTTTAGAGAGCTTGCGAGCACAAAATCAAGCCTCTTCTCCTACATACAGTCTATCATCTAGCATACCACAACCTGAAATAGATACTCTTTTGCCTCCAATAGCGAACCAAAACTTTTATGCTCTGCTCCCCTAAACCCAGTGACCTCCCTGGAACAATCAAGCCAGAAAAAATACAATACGGGTGTACGCCCTCGCCGCACTGCATAAAACTTCATCTTTGACGCGACACCTTTCCTCGACCCGTTCTAAACCTTGTTCAATTGCGGCTCGAGTCGCTCAATTTCATTCTTTGATGAAAAGCACCCTGGTGCCCTGCTGTTATCGCACGAAGCACAGCACTCCGCTTCCACGAACAAACTCATCGACGACATCGAAGCACCACGCCACGAGTCGCGACACAAATGCACAGATCACCCACAGCATTAAACACGCTAAACTTGTGAGCGAAATGTCTCCTGTCCACTCGCGCAGCGCCTTCATTCTTCGGCCTCTCACTTGCGCCATCTAGAAATCAAGTCTTAATTCCGCTCAGCTGCGAATCTACTTCCCGACACAATTCACTCCAATCTCTTGTATAAATTAAGACTCGTCCACGACTTACTGTATAGACACTCAGAAAGACAAGCAATCTATTGATTGAAGGGGGGTGTTGTCACCCAGAATAGTTAGGGTTTCATCTTACACCTGGATGCTTATCATCCGGTTACTCGGTTAGGATTTAGGACTCCTGTATTTAAACTGGACCCCTTTGGGCTCCTAATCATCTGCTAATGCTAAGCTGATCAAGAGCTGTTAGAATGCATCTCTTCTTTTTCTACAATACCTGCCACTTTAACCAAATTGACGTTGTGGATACTACAGAATCGAAGATCCTCTAGAAATATGCGATTCTATGCTGTGCTAGTTTATTATACATTTGTGAAATTCTGAGACTCAAGCGCCCATTTGAAATAGATCTTTTGTTTTGTTTACTACCCAAAGCTCTCAGTACGTGCTCAGCTTTATGATCTACATCCGTGTAGAAACATACAACCAAATACAACCAAGTACTTGTACCGGATCAAGGTTAGCATTTGCTTCACAATGCTGGACACATGCTCTACCGCCATTGACATCCCTGTATGAGCGATTATTGGACACCACGCAATAGCTAGCTTAGGGATACTGGTTAATGAGAAACATCCTAGCAACTAAACAGAAATAGGCTGCTGATGCCATCTATACAAGACAGAAATTGTAGAATACAAAATTGTCCACAATTTTAAATCCCACCTGACAAAGGTCCAAAAGGGCATATGAACAACGTATCAAAATGAATACAGTAACAATTTTTTGGTTACATTATACAGTGAACACCTCATTATGTACAGCACACTCACATGTGCACCGGAAGCCAGCAGTGCAATGTGAGGAGTGACTGATTTAAGTACCCTATTCCTTGATATAGTCGCAACCTCCAATTGCATCAGCTAATCGGCGCATCAGGCAAAACTGCAGATGCAAATATCATACCCTCAACTGCGAAGAACAAGATGATAGTTCTCCCTATTCTTCAAATGTCAAGATAAGAAAATAGTAGGGAATGAAAAAAAGAGTCAAACCAACTCCAAATGAAAAATACTTCACTGAAACTAGGTCAATTACTTTGCTGAAGTATATCTCGATGACCGCACAGACTCTAAAAGGGGCGATAGAGTGCTATTAAAAAATTTGTTTGTACAATCAGTGGTCGAATGACAGCGTAATGTGCTTTGTTCAGGCCAACCTCAACGTCTCTAACGATAAATCCTAGAGATTCTGCTACAGCCATCGCTAAGCTAAACTCCTTCCCTTTGTGCCAGAGACCATCACGAATTTTTAGATAATACCAGTATCTGGAATAATGGAACTTGTCATCAAATAGATCTACATTCCCTACATAACTTGAAACAAGCGTCGTATGTAGAGGGAGCATTTGGGTTTTCAAAAGCGAACACCTAGCAATAGCCTCAGCAAAACAGAAGCAACAACAAAAACTCCGTTGTGACCTCTCATAGCCAAAGCCTTTCCAATCCGTGCAGTTGCACGGACCCCAAAAACCATATGGCGCATAGATCTGCAGGGAACATTCCTATCTAAAGTCTAATGAAGATTTAGAATACTTGTAGGTAATTGGAGGCAATGATAGTGCCCTCCAAGATCCTCTCCTATCGCCATCTATGATACCAACAAGATAGGATAGTAGTTAGAAGATATAACTTGCAAGAGGGAAATGAAAAACTTATTGAAACAAGAGTATAATTAGAAGTGGAATTAGCTGAAACGGCTATAGATACCCACCTTAGATGGTTGATCAAAGTATTGGATCAACATCAAAGCTAGAGTCAATGAGGATATCCACAGCAGGGGCAAAAGCTATGGCATCTTTTGGAAAGTACCACCTAAAGAAAGCTGCTACTTTATTATCAACTGTCCACATAGGACTACCGCATGATCTAGGGAAGATATTGTTGGCTCCAATTCCAAAGTAGATCATATTGCACTCCACATAACGGAACCTTGCATTGGTAGAACCAATGGGAAGGATATAAAAGCTTATAGATGTCACAACTCCTTCACACTTACCATTGAATGGTGAGTCTAGAAATAGAGTTGTTAACCAAGGTACATCCTTGGAATGAACAAGACCATCCAAAGTTGTCCCATTTAATTTATTCCCATCAAAGGACGTTGTAGAATAGGTGATACCTCCCTCTAACTTTGCAAGAGCAATGCCAGAGTCAAGGAAGGAGAACTCCACCCTTGCAATTCGCTTATCTTCACCATAGATGGGATGATAGACACTCAAATCCCCCATAGGAAAGCCATGGTCAACCACTGTAATATATCTGTTACCATTTGGCGCCAACAATGGTATCCCAGAAGTGCTTCCCCTCCCTTCTGTAGACTCCACCAATACTCCTGGTCTCAATGTTGGTGCATATGAAGTAGTGTCAATAATATTGCCTCCATCAGGCACAATAACCGTCCTTGTAGACTTTGACTCCGCATTCTCCCAAATTTTCCATGATACAAGCAGCCTACAAATCTTAGAAGGCAATTTAGCCCCATCTATTGCAGATAACACCTCTGCATACCAACGGATCCCACTCCAACCAAAATAGCGGAACCCAATGCCCTTTGCAACCAATAATTCAACAATCTCTTTGATTTTTCCTTGGGGATGGACCCCAGGCTCCAAATGATCAGTAGTAGTTGTGAGTACTAGCTGACTACCCCCAGCACGACAACAAGTTGGAGGGCGGCGATCCTCAAGAGTACCATAAAATAGAGGAATCCCTCCAAAAGTGAGAGGCCAAGGTTTCCTGGGGAGATCATCCCATAGAACAACCAAAAATGGTGGGGTACATGCTACACTGGTGCATACTGGAAAATAAGAAGCAACTTCAATAAACTGCTTAGTGGTTGGATGAGGGAATCCATTCATCATCCGAAAGTCAAAATCCGGTAAGTAATGTTTTGGAAGCTCTATCTCATGGCTTGTGGGTGCATTGTTGACTGCTTCCAACATGAAACGAGGAACAAGACTTGAATACAATGATTAGAGAACCTCCTTTGAAGGAGAGGGAGTGGGCCGCAGAGGTGACGGAATAACAAACCGAAAAGTTCTTGGCGAATCAAACTCCTCCATTATGCCACTTGATACAACTATGCACCTTTTAGACTGTCTGCTATACAATTTATACATGAGCTACAAAGTAAAAATACAACACGTGAAACAACTATGTACCTATTTATACATGAGTAATAAAATAAAAGTACAACATATAAAAGAAAAAGTCAGAGCAAGTAAGACAAACCTATTGTCTGGGAACAACCTATTGAAAAAGTCAAATTCTTGTTTACCTCTACACAAGCAGATCGCTACTGCAAAGACAAGTAGGAGTACAAATAGAGACTGAACACCCTTGATTAGTGAACAAACACAATCACCAACTTCTTAGACTACCCATATATTAGTAGTCAAGTCAAACATTGAAAAAAGATAAAGAAGTATGAACATCCATCAAATAATATCTGTTGTTGCAAGTCAACTGCTGATAATCTAATGGGGCAGCAAAAAATGTGAAAGGAAGACAAAAGTAAAAGTTCTAAGCCAATTGCTTCAGCTTCTACAATAGATAGTGCTTATATGCATTAATTCATAAGACATGCTCTCATAAAAGAAAAGCAAACTAAAACAAGCTGGTTTCCCTTGTCACTTGATCCACCGAGATTATTATATTTGGGCGTAAGGAAACCACACACACCTGTTTTGTTGCTGCCTTCAAAAGATCCTAAAAGTTTGCTACACATTCCAACATTATGATAAAATAAGACAAGTGCACGTCCATCCATTCAAACTCACCAATTTCATAAGGTAGACAAATGGTAGAATACTAGGACACTTTCAAAATAGAGAATTATGAAGAATGCAAATGATTTTATGAGGTCAAATTCTTTTTAAATTCATCTCTGTTGCATGAACAAGTTGGGCATAAATTACAACTTTGCAAACATGTAACCTGAGTCAAAAGTCGATGTAATATGATCTAGATGTAACATGATTGTAACCTATGTTGACAACTACATGATTGCGTTAGTACAAGTCTTGAATAAAAAGAATTGGCCTACATGGAAGTTCATCTAAGGCGGTCCTCTCCTGTCTCCTACCCAAAACTTCCAAACCATGACCATCAATGGGGTATCTTCTACTGGTAAGTACAAAACCTCAATATTGGCCAAAAATTTGTAAAATCAGAATAAATCACTACTTGCTATCATTGCTGACAGAGGAAAAAACTGGCATGCTCTCCGTCCTTGGAACTCAGGGCGCGAGCGAAAGATGCAATGAAATCCTAATTCCAATCCCCAAGGCTAATGCAAATGTCCAACATGCAAACCTCAACCCGTACAATGCTTAGAGTAGGCACCAATTCTTCAACCGGACCCTTTCTTTACATTCAATATCCTACTCTCAAGTAAAACTTGTCCACGACATAACACAAATTGCAAAGCCATCTTATAAGACAGGCATGTGGAAAAGTGCAAATTACTTGAAGCCATGCTGTTGTAACAAATAAGGCAATTTAATCTCCTACTGCAACCTAAACCATATTAAAAAGAGTACGCAATATCAAAATCCTTCTATAAATTTCCTAGTTCTTATTCAATGAATCGAGCCTTCCAGGTTCCGCCCAAATGCAAGCAATGTAAGTAGGCAAATACAGCCTCACAAGATGACATATTAAGGGAGAATCCATTGTAGAAATCTTTGTGTCCTGAAAAATTAAGCTCAAATTCCACCCGAAAACTACAACAGTAAGATCTCTAATCAAGAATATTCATCTACGTGCAATCATAAAGAAAACCAAAGCCCTAATTACCTCTCAAGAATCCCTAATCTCTAATTGAAACAACAATTATCAAATCCAACAATCAGATCATACAGAGTAGCATCAAGAGGATACAAGGCGAGTAGTAGACATCTCCCTTTCCTAAAGAATTTAGATCTACTTCCTCCCGAAAACTCTACTTCAGCGAGTTTTCTTATAAAGAATGTCCAATCCGTGTTCAAAAGGAGAATTGAAAACCTAATTATCAAATCAACCATCAGATCAATTAGGGTAGCTCCAAGAGGATACAAGGCAGATCACATGTTTTGAGCACTATTGCTATTTCTAGCACCCAATTTAATTTGCAAAATTTGGTTACATCTGCATTATCGATATTTTAAAAAGCACCAGCCGAGTTAGTCCAAATAAAAAAGACTCCTGAAAATTACACTAGACTTGCTTTTTTATCTACAGCGTGACCTTCACGAAGGTGGGAATTTCCACCTCCCTTGTGGTGACCTGTTCCCAAATAGACACATCAGAGTTGAAACGTCAAAAATAAGTCTCAACTTCAACCTCATTCCAGCATAAAATAGTAGAGTAACGAAAACACTAACTGTTGTCTGTGTAGCAAAGCAAAGGAAGCTCTCTCTAATGACAAAGCTAAAATGTAAGCAAGTTTGAGTATGAGGAAGTTACAACTCTAAATACTAAAATACTGCTACAATGTGACAGAGCCTCTTCGTAAAATAACTTATTGTTTGAATAATTTTTGAACTTTCACCATACTAAATAACTCCGTTTGAATTAGGAAGAAGATCGAAAATCAATACCTTTGGCAAGAAGTGGACCAAGGGGAATGAACCCTAATTTCCCATGATATGTCAAAGATGGAACTAAGTAGTAAGAAATAGGTCCAAGGATTTTCTCGCCTCAAGAGCCTAGATCATATCTTTAGCCTTCATTCCAAAGCACATCTCAAACAAATGGTGCAACAAAGAGTCGACATTGGGTAGCTTGTCAAGTGCATAAGCCACTTGAATTGGCTTGGCACTATGACAAGCTACCTTGCTTGCGGTTTTGGATGCAGACCTTAACCTTTGCATTAGAACAAGAGTGGTCCTATCTTGTGTAATACTCCCCTGCCCCAACAACACAAGGTTGCCACCATGGTCCACGAACTCTTCTGCGGCATGGCTAAAAAGCCACTTGGATTTTTCTTCAAAGCCCAACGACAACTGCTCCAACAGCCACGTAGAAAAACTGAAGGATTTTGTCTACAAACGTTCGAAGGGACAACTGCTGTCCATCCTCTATAAAGAGGAGTAGCATGGTTTGGCCCTCCTCTAGTACATGAACATGAACCTCCACTAAATGAACATGCTCCTTCAACTACCCCTTCTCCTGCTCCAACTGCGATAACTGCTGCTCCATTTGCTCCATCCTTACAAGGAGATCCTCACTTTTCCCTTCTATTAACAAAGAAGGAGGTGACACTTCCAAAGTGTCCTCCATTTTTGGTCTAAGAACACAGATCTTACAATCAGAATTCAGTTCTAGGCTCTCACAGCTCCAGTGGAGGCCATTGAGGTCGTGCCTATCGTTTTGCTCTTAGCGTGAAAGAATATCCGGTGCTTCAGTCTCGGTGGAGCGATCTTCTTCTTTTGTGGTGATGTAAAATTCATAGTAGGGTTGCCTATTCTGACATGACGCTAACTTTTCCCATCAGGATGTCCATCAGTGTTGGTTATGACGTTGTCCGTCAGCGTCGGTCATGACACGTCAGGATCAACGTCAACCCCCCCCCAATTTTTTTTTTTTTTTTGGGGACGGCCTGTCCGTACAGGTCCGTCGACGGGGACGTCTTGTACAGACGGTTTCGTTGACCGGGAAGGCCTGTACGGATAAGCAGTCCACAGAAAAAAAATTAGATCTCGACGGACACTGGGTTTGGATCCTGACGGACGTCCGAACGTGACGTGACAGGGACAACCCTAATTCATAGAACCCCGCTTGCATTTCCCTCCTCTCTCCTCCATGTTCTCCTGCCACAAAGAAATCAATAGACGTTCAGTCTTGAGAGTCCAAGCGGAATATGAAAAACAAAAAACTGTGTTGGCTATATAACGTAGGCAACGCAATTTTGAGTTTTGCTGAGAGATTAATGAATTCCCCTACGGTTTTTAAGCTATGCAGGGTTTCTAATTTGCGGCATGACTACATTTACACAAATACACAAACACAAAACAAAGCTACGATGGAAACACCCTGAGAATGGCAAAATTGAAGTGCGTCTAAAACCGATCAAGAATGGCAATGATCATGGAGGTCATCTACCAGTAATCTAGGCAAAGCAATTTTGAAATTCGCTGCGACATTCATGAATTCGTCTACGGCTTCAAAGTTGTGTAGGGTTTTTGATCGACCGCTAAAACACGATTCCCTAAACACATACCAGAGCTATAATGGAAAGAAAGAGAGAAATCTCACATTAGAAGTCCAGAATTCTCACGTCCTTGCAAGATAGCTAGAATTGGGGGACTCAGAATCGTGCAGGTCTCAGATAGGAGAGAATCTTGATACAATCTGACACCACTTACTCTGTCCAAGGAAGATTGCAACAAAGTCACTCAGTTTCTGAGTCTCAACATTAATTTCAAAAGAACTCCGCAAAAACTACAGGAACAAGACCTCTCACTATCCAGTAAAGAAGCCCGAGAAAGCATCCATCATGAACGCAAATTCTCTTTAAACCATGAAATCAAACTAACTCAACAATCTAATGCATTCGCAAACACTTACCGAAACAAAAATGAGACACGTGAGTAGAGAAAAAATTCCACCGCAAGGTTCAAAATCGAAAACTCCGTCACGCTCTGGGCCCAGAGAAGTTGATTGTAGCACCGGCCATGGAAGGTCACCGACAATTTCAATGTAACGTTGCGGAGTGTACTCCTCCCAAAGTGCAACGTAAAAGTCAAGTAAGTAAAAAACAACAAAAAGTCAGGTAAGAATATGAACCAGATCATACTATCCAAGATGGGACATAATTAAATTCATTTTCCAAATCTACCAATATGGATGATTAATTGATTAGGTCAATACATGTAGACCTCTTCAATGTCACCTCCTCTAATATCATGTATTTTTTTTCAAGCACCCAATCTTAGCTTATTAAAAAGCTTGCTCTTTACTCTTACAACAATATATATTGTACTATGTTAAAAGAAATTGATAAGTGCATGGAATTCGAAACAATTCAACAAGATGTGCTTTTCATTGATCCTTGCAACTTTAGGGGTTTCTTCTATGTTATTTTAATTATAACACTACGGATTTCCACAATGCTACAAAACTTTCTCAAAAGATAATCACTTGCATGACCAATACTAAAGTCATAATATTAAGAATGTTGAGCGTAGAGGAAAGTGCAAAGAAACAAAAATGAAACAATTTAAGAGTCTTACATATTTTTTACATATATGGCATGCATATGAGTGTTTAAAAAGAAAATTCTTGTTCTAAACTCCAAAAATCTCCAAGAGGACATAGACCTTACTTGCACCTATAATATTGAATATCAAAAGTTGAGATTAGTTCCTATACGTGAGGTGTCTTCAATCCATAAACACTTAATATTTTGTCACAAAAAAAAATACAATTTTAATCTTTGTCCATGGGCTTGAATCCATATTTCAAATGGAATGAATCAAAGCTTCACATTTAGATAGAAATATAATATTGTAGAAAAAAATTAAAATTATTTTGACTTTTTGTGATTTTTTTGTGTTACAAGTTGAGTTCAATTTGAGACTTTTTATGGTATAATTTTTGCTCTTGAGCACCAATTGTAGTAAAAATTATATTCCCATGAAGCTAATCAATTTTTTTTTAATCTTATAAGACAATTTCAAAAAGTTTTAGCAAATTGAGTTCAATGGAACCTACCCAAAATCTAATTTGTCCTTTGAAGGGACAATGGGACTTTAGGGGTTAAGTCAAGGCCATTGTCTATACAATTAGAACTACTAGATGAATACATTTGCAATTTCATTGCGCAAAACAACACAATGCGCACTCAAATTTAAGTCGAGGAGTTCCATACTTCAATTTCAACAATGTGACCTCATCTTCTTTAGTGTACATGAGCTCAAACACCATGCAGAAGAATGCTGCAAATTATCCTGCAATTGGGTATGAAACCCTAATGAAACAAAGTGAACAATACTTAGAGTTTACGGAATAAATGTTGCTCATAATTACATTTGCCTTCTGAAGCTTTAGATGGTTGCAACTAGAGTTGGTGGTGCATGTAAGCATGTTGCACTAAAACATTGGAGCCTTTGGTGACACCAAATTTTATTACTGTTGCTTTGTAGACTCCACTAAAAACTTGAAGTTCTATCGTTCTTGGCAGCATCTTGAACATGGCCCCCTATCTTTCCTGGTTGCAACATGATCCAAGAACCAATGCTAATTTTCATGGGAATGTAGTATCCATCCTCATCTTTTGTGTTGTAGGTGAAAACAAAATCTATTGGGCATTGTGACCTCATTGGAGCAACAACACCCTAATGTGCAAGTGGTGATATTCAGCTATATTCAAAACCCTTGTGAGAAAATGAAAAAATCAAAAGAAATGGAGCCAAATCATCAAATGAATTGACAAGAATACTAAGAAAAAAACTTTATCAACAAACTCAAACAAAGTGCCTTAAAGCTCTGACACTCTGATGGGGTCAAGACGGGTCTCAAAGCATCAAGGAAGGGTCCAACAAGTTCAAGTTTGGCAAGAGTGGCACCTTGGAAAGGCGAACACTCTCACTAAGGTAGGAGGCTCTAAAATTGCATGCCCATATAGGTGGTTGTGAATGGATATGAAGTGGTTCTCAAATTGACCTTTGTAGTCCTTGAATGAATGGAAAGAAAAAAGCATTGTTCATGACAAGAGCCAATCATTCTCTTTGCTCTCCCATTTATCTTTAGAAGTTGCAAGTGAACGGTTCATGGAAGACCTAGGAACATAAATAGGGACCTATAGCACATCTTGTTTGAAAATTCATAACTAATTCAAAAATGATCTAAAAATTATGAAACAACTTGGGTTAGATGTCAATCCCTCTTGTCTTCTAGGGAAAATTTACTGAAAAATATTTAAAAAGTTTCACCTACTCAAAATTCAGTTTCAATGCTTCAATGCTCAGTTTATGGATGGACTACCTCAGTTTCTCCGTCGCGTCAACTGCATGCGTAGAAGAAGTCATGTTCATGAGAGCACAAGTACTAAACCTTGGAAACAGGCAGGGAATTTGCGGCCCTTCCAAGGCTCCAACTTCATTGTAATGACCCAAGGTACTAAATTTTGGTGACAAAAATGTTTTGAGGTTAAATTAAAAATTATCAAGTTATTGTTTTTGATGGTTTATATTTTTGATAATTTCTTTTTGAAATCTAGTTTTAGTATTAAAAATCTGATTTTCAAAATGAGTGAATATGATTTTTTTATTGAAGATTTTGTGCAAGGGTGTCTATTGCTACTCTTCATTATCTAATATTGAGTACTTTTGAAAATGAATGTCAAATACACTAGAATTTGACGAAAAATTGTGTGCTTATATGTCTTTTAACTTAAAAGATCTTATTGACAATCTCATTGAAAGTATGTAAGAAAATTACAAACCAATTACATCTAATTTCATCGCTGCCTAAAACTACCCATTTTAAAGAAAAATAACTTTTTGAGACATAACTTTTGATTGCAATTTGAATTAGTTTGAAATATTCTAAACATTGAGCCAATAGGAAACACATAATACATAATTAGGAGGGTCCATTAAATAATATTTGCAATAATCAAAGGGAAAGTTTTATTTTAATCCCTAACTGCCCAAAGCACCAAATTCTGATGTTTTTAATACTTTGGAGTTAAATAAAACCTAACCAAGTTGCTATTATTAGTGGTTTATATTTTTGAAATTCTTTTTGGAAATCTATTTTTAGCATCAAAAATCTGATTTTAAAAATAGATGATTATGATTTTTCTATTTAAGATTATGTACAAGGGTACCCATTGCAATCTTGACTTCTTGTAGTGTTGAGCTCTCAAAAATGAGCCTCAAATATACTAGATTCTGGAGAAAAAATTATATCAAAAATTCATTTAAAAATATTGTAGAGTAGATTTTGAGGATCTATAAATTGATTGGATTTGTGCATGTTAGGCCCTATAACCTCATATTTTCTTGGTGAATAGATTTTTAGATTTGACATGTGAAAAGAAGATAGAAAGATTTTCATAGTTTTAACACCCTCATGATTAAACATTATAATCTTTCAATCTATAAGTGATATTGTTGTATGTTCTTTTCCTATGTGATTTCAATATGTCTAGTTTAATTTTTTATTATTACAACTCAAAAAAAGTTGATACAACTTATTCAAATGTTGGCTTTATATTCAATTTAGAGCAAATTTCAAGAAGCTAAAAACAAGCCTTGGGCATTTAGGGGTTAAATATCTCCCCCTAATTTTTAAATTTTTTTAATGGAAGGTGGCAAATAATACATGAATATTATGATACTTTTGAAATAGAAAAAATCAAATGGACAAGTTGTTATTAAAATCTCCATCTATTATTTTGTATTTTAAAATCCACATAATAAACAATACATTGTTAGGATGAGCGATGAATACATTTGCATGAATCAAAAGATGAAGGTTTAAATCTCTTCCCTTTAATTTCTAAATTTTTAGTGATGGTTGGACATAATATGATAATACATGAACAAACATTAGATATTTTTTGAGGATAAAACAAGGTTCTTTCAGGGTTGTTCTCCTATTATTCCCTATGATTGCAGGGGCTTGTTCCTTGCTATCAACCCATTCAAAAAAAAGAAAACAAAACATTTGGTCAAAAAAGATTTGAATTTTTTTTCGTTATGTGGCAATGACTAAACCACTGACATTCATTCTCCTCCTTTTGCAATTTGTGATGATTTTGTTCACCTCAAAATCAACAGGCTGCTGCACAATCAGGAACGTTCCACAAGTACTGTAGCAGTAGGAATGGGGAAACATGCCCACAAGAAGTCATATTCATTTGATAAGGATCAAGGATGGGAGGAATTTAACTTACAGTAGTGTCCAAGATCGCATTGCAATACCTTATTTTTTTTTGGAAACAAATGAAACGGAATTTCATTGCATAGGGAAAACTACAAGCCTGCTAGCCAGCCACAAGGGTTGGGGTGAACTGGCCCCCTCGCTCTGCCTCCTAAATCATTCCAGGGGTGCATGTGAAAAAAAAGTCCCCTATTTTGAGCCGTATTAAATCTATGTTCTTCACCTTGTTTAAGTAACTTGGGGCCTCCAATTGCAAATATGAATTCAGATTTTGCAAATTTAAGTGTGGCAAATAAACAATTTTGGGTTTTCCCTCGAGGCCGAGCGAGGGGGTCAATTCACCCCGGCTGCCACAAGTGCAGTGGGCTGGCAGCAATGAACCGAGAATTCCAATATCTTTTTGTTACGCCAGCTTCCCAGTCAATGGCTTGGGCACCCACGTTACATTGCAACCAATGTCCACAAATGAGACAAAAGTAAGGATTACTTCCTCTCTAATTTGTTTTTTCAACTACAAAAACGTGAAAGTTACAGTGTTAAATTTGAATTTTTAGGGCAATGATGAGTCATACCATTTTTCAGTATTGGTGAGTGATGACAGTGTCTTTTGGGTTCATGCAAAAAAGGATCAATTAGTCACAGTTAGTATGGAGAAAATAATCGATGTCAAAAACCTTTTGGAAGTAATGTCAACTATCTTTTTGTGTAGAATGATGTTTGAGATAACCTACGAGAGAACTATTGAGTTTACCTATGTGCCCAATTGTTTCCACCAAGTTGTGATGAATTCCATTGGTTGTTTGAGATCGGTAACCACTAGCATAAATTCTAAGAACATATGCCAACCTGTAAATAAATACAAAATTACAGTTGCACATATAGACTACACTAAGAGTAAGGCTACACTTTTGTGATGTATTTAGCAATGTGAGTGGTGGATTCTACTTCTAATATTTTTATTTAACAGTTTGGAATCTGATGACTTGATAATAACACAATTCAAAATCCTATGCTTCAATGACACACAGTATGTCCACCTCATGTTGAGAATCTACATGAATGTCGTTTCTAATACAGTAATTACTTAGAAGCCAATCGGGAGGCTTACAATTCACAAGTGATCGTAAATTTTACAGGCGAGCTAGACATTCTAATTTTGCATGCACTTCATTTTAGCAGGTAATAACTTACTTCATCTCGACTTTACAGACAAAATGCACTCACTCTGCCGTGATGGCTGGAGATAAAAGAAAGTTTTTAACAAACAAGTCAAGAGTCAAGAGCAGTGGTCCCAAACGTGATGTCCGGCCGCAAAAAGACAGTGCAGGAATGGTGGTTAGTATGGTGTGTACACCTTGTGCTTTGAAAATCCGTAACTTCTTCAAATG
Source organism: Pseudisothecium myosuroides (assembly GCA_951799445.1). Lineage (NCBI taxonomy): Eukaryota > Viridiplantae > Streptophyta > Bryopsida > Hypnales > Lembophyllaceae > Pseudisothecium > Pseudisothecium myosuroides. Next base: position 3,062,966 of record OX637288.1, on the reverse strand, counting down.
TTGTCCATATAATCCATGCTAAAGTGCATTGGAATTCTCTTTGTCAATAAGATCCAATAAAAATATCTTATGTTTGATAATAGTAACAAATGAATGTCCAGTTGTAATTAGTGTTTAATATAGTTGCACATACCTTAACCTTGTAATGCCGGCCTGAGGCCATTTTGTGGCTTCTAGATGACAATGATGTGCTATGTATAGAGATTGGAAGCATTTTTTCATCCATGTCTTTCTTGTTGACCTTTCATGGTGGATTATGAAGAGTATCCAATTGAGTTTGTAGTCTTTCCAATGTTTGTCTTCACATAAATGAGAAGTTAGTTAAAAAAACGGATCACAAAAATATGCTATTTTAGTGTATTTTGGGAAGTTGTTGTTTCTTGCTCTAAATCTGAAATTTCTCCACAAAAATGATATTTTTTGAGTTTGAGTCCAACTAACAAAATGAAGGTCATCTACTCTAGGTTCTACTCCAATTTGAATTTTGAAAAAAATTCCTAATATTGAATATTTTATTGCAATTTGAACTTTGGATGTATTTTCAATGACTATTATTTTCTAATTATAGAATGACACAGAAATTGAGTTTACGCCATGATGTTTGTCACTGTGATATACACACATGGTGAAATTTTCAGATTTTTTTGAAATAGTTTTCTATTTGATATGATTTTTCTTCAATTTTTCTTCAAAAATTCTCAAATAAATCAATTTTTCACAAAAAAATCTAAATTTTTTATGAAGTAATGAAGACATATAATTCCATCTCTGAAAAATAAATTAAAAAATTTCCATTCATATCTAATTGCAAAATGAAGTAATAAATTGAGTGATGGGCAGTGAGGCTTGAAATCAGTGGTCATCGGTCCGTCCTTTAAGGGGTTAATATCCTAAATTTTCAAATCAAGCATTGGTTTTCACATGTTAAGTAGAAATACATTTTATTTGTAAAAATTAATTTGCTAAATTAAACCACATTAAGGTAGAAACACCCATTAGCGTCCGTGCTCCCATTCCTGAACCTTGAAATTAATGTGTCACTAAATTTGTCCCTAGACTTCCCATTAATGTGTCCTTGAAATGCTTGGCTTTGATTCGCTAACGCATTTGAAGGACACATATCTAACTCTCATTTGCTAACTTCTCATTTTTGCAGATTTCAGTTTTGGGTCCATCTAAGTGATAGTTTCAGTGGTCTAGGGAGCCGTCTCTTTGAAAAATCATAAAAATCACATACCACATCTGAAAAATCTATTTTTTTTTAATATTCATCATTTTTACTCGCTAATACTACAAAAATATCAATTTTAGAAAAAGGTGCCTCCAACTATGCTGAATTGCTTAACATTGACGGTTTTGGGTGTATCGACCTCAGAGAACGCTGCAGGAGAGCTAGCACCTTGCATTACTATTGCATCATACACAAGGCTTTTTTTTTCGCACTGTAGATGAACAATGGAGCCCCTCTGTGCCCTCCGTTTGTTGGTGAATATTTGGAGGGAGCCAAGCACAGTGGCGAAAATCTGTCAGAGGGAGTTGGAATCTGGCAAAATTTCGCCAAAAAAAAAAGCCCTGGTACTCATACACCGCGTCACCTGCATCACAAGGTCAACTGTCGCCTAGTGACTGGGACTTTGTACTACAATTTCCTGAATGCCAACTAAAACACGTCTATAACTTAAGCTCACAGTCTCACACCATCCCCCAGTAGTGCGTTACACCTGCAACCCTCTGAAACGTACATGTCGGTTAGTAGCTACAGTAGAGCTCCACCCCAAGTCGTGACGAAGTCATAAGCTTACCGTCAAAGTACCCGATATTCTGACTTCTGAGATCCTCAGCCATCAGTGTCAGTGGTTTGATTTTTACGTATCTCAGTAACTGTATTCTATTCCAATCTCTTCTTGTTCCATCGACGTTCCATTTGCACAAAAACAGTGAAACCTAGAACTAGCTACTGTAGTAGCTCGCAATCTGGATAGTATTTGTTGCTGCTTGTCAATGCTCTGACTTGATGAAGCCGTGAAGCAGGTGACGAAGAGTAGCTTACTCCTGAATTGCTTGGAGTTGAAGCTAGGGACGACGGTTGAAGTGCTGTAGCTAACAGCAGGCCGCAGGTATGGTGATGCTGAGCTAGAGTATTGTAAATTCTTGTACCGATTGTAAGCTTCGAGAGTTCAGTGATTCTGAGAGTGTGTGTGAGTGATGAATGAGGGTTTGTTGCTGTTTCGCAGGACTCCATGATGTTGGCGAGGATGGCGAAAGGTGTAATCATGGCGCTGTTGGCGCTGCTGTTTCTGTGCTGCAGTGTCGATGTCGTCGTAGTTGCGCAGCTTGGCAGCCATTTACCTCGCGGTCCGCGACACACCGACCTGGCCATGGCAGGCGTGAGCGAAGCCTTCTCCCACGACAACAGCGACACGACGCTCTACTCTGCCGACAACTACCTCAAATGCAGTTCCTTAGAGCACGTCACTCCGATATCCACGGAAGAAATTGCGTCGCTCATCAAGGGCTACACTTCGCATCCCGAGCATGTTACAATCCGCGCCACTCGACCTGGGTTTCACACCGGAGCGGGGTTCGTTTGCTCTGGAAAGCGCGGAAGCTCCAAAGCAGAATTTCACGACGACACTTCTGAAACTGGGGTCACGGTGCTGATGCATTTCATGAACCGTGTTGTTGGGGTGGATGCCGAGCGAAGACAAATGACAGTGGAATCCGGGATGACGCTGCTGCAGCTTGTGAACGCCGCGGAAGCGAATGGGATGTCTGTCCCCGCTGGGGCGCTTTCGATCTACGCGAATTTGACTGTGGGTGGAGTGATCCTGGCCTCTGCGCATGGCTCGGGGTTTGGGACTGTTGGGAGTTTGGGGGATCTCGTGACGGCGGTCAAGTGGGTGAATGCGAAAGGGGAGATTGTTTTTAGCGATTTGGAAAGGTCAGAGGAGGAGGTGAGAGCTTTTGTGGGAGGGATTGGATTGCTGGGGATTGCGACCGAGTTCACGCTGCAGCTGCAAGCAAACTCCAGAACGATTTTGGAAGTGCGCAAGGGATTGAGCGATGAGAACATCGTGGCGGATTTGAAGAAAATGATGGAGACGGAAACGCCGCATGTCATTGCGTTCTGGAGACCCGATTTCGGAAAGTACAAAACGATCATGTTCACGGAAGTGAATGAGGGGAATGAGAAGGCGGCCCCGAAGTTTTATCCGAAGGGGACGATTGCGTACCTGACGGAGGTGGATGGGCAGATTGCGAATGCTTGGGGCGAGCTCCTGGCAAAGTGGGAGGAAGATGCCGCGGAAGAATCGGCATCTGCAGATGTGATGAATGCAGGTGAGCTATGAACTTTAATTGTTGATGGCATTTGAAATGTGGTCAGCCAATTTCAATCGGTTGATCCAATCAGATTACTCAGAAACAGATCGCGGGTTTAGGGTTTCTTCGAAGAGCACCGTCCATAGCTTCGTAAGGATAAATCACTGGCATGATTTGACCTACAATCGTATGAGTAAGGAATCAAGAAAAGGAACAGCTTGTTAGCTCACTGTTCTGCCATAATAGTCGATTCACATTCTTGATTGCTTGCTGTGACCTTCTTATTTTTGAATCAAGAAACCTATGAGCTGTTCGAAACACATTTCAGAAGCTGTCCAACAATCTATTACTCACTATGATTGGTCGAGAAATTCAGTGTAGAATTCTGAGTGCAATCATTGATTCTGTGATCTCTGGTTTCCTTGCCGTCTATGCCCACCGTAGTCAAGAAATTCCGCCATAGCCAAAAGTCTTTCAGCGATCATTTCCTGGCACGCCGCTCATTAGGGGTTGTTTGTTCTTTTCAGACGTGTGCAATATGGCGAAGATCATCCACGACGATACCATAATCGAGGACGGCGAAGGCAACCGCCTCGAACACGCCACCGTTCGCACCAACTACGCGATGGTGTCCGAAGACTGCAGCCCGCACTGCTTGTTCCAAGTCAAGCACATGCGCGCCTTCATCGAAGACACCGAGTTCACCCTCAAAATCTCCCAACTGGAGTCCTGGGTGTCCGATGTGAAACGCATCGTGAAATCCGAGCTTGCCAACATCGAATCCCGCATCCGCGAAAACAACGGCAACAAGGCCGTGACGCGGTGCATGCCGCCAGGCTACTTCTGGCTCCGCTTCGGCAAGGGCAACAAAAACCTCCTCTCCACAGCGACAGGCGAGGAAGACGTGGTGTTCGCCCAGTGGACGCACCTGCACTCCGCGAAGTTGCCCAACAAGCTGGCCAAGCAGTCCACGATCGCGGAGACGCTGGAGCAGTTGACGCTGTGCAAGTACAAAGGGCGTCCGCATTGGGGGAAGAACCACGAGCGAGTGTTTCGCCACCCTGAGTGTAAAGTGCGAGACACTTTCCCGAAGGAGAATATTGAAAAAATGGTGGAAATGCAGGACAAGCATGATCCGAAGCGCGTGTTCGAGCCGGCGCTGTTTCGGGAGCTTCTGGAGAAGAAGGGACCTGAGTATCGAGCCCTTTGTACGCCGCATTTCTGGTGCTACTGCGAGGAGGATTCGCATTGTCCACATGGGCATGCGTGTGGGGCTTCCGCAAGTTTTCCTGAGTACAAGATTTGTAAACTCGCGGACGCGTCTGGCACTCTACGAGAAACCAGGGCCGAGCTTTGAAGCTCCGATCCTTAAACCCAAAACCTCGAGTTTGCCATCTAATTCTCGGCTTCTTGTGCCAAGAGAACACACCCTGACGTCTTTAGTTTGAATGTCCACTAGGAAGAGATGATTATGACATACTATAGCTTGAATATGTGACAAGGTAGTGTGTAAGTTTGCAGAGTCTTCTAGAATCTCGTTTTAGAGATGGTCATCGACTCATCGTATACCTCTAAGCTTTCCCATGGACAAATTCTGTCCATTATAACCTCGGAAGTAAGTATTGCACCTGTTTCCATACTGTATTGGGAGAAATTCTTGACTAAGAAACTCTGAGCATAGAAACTATTGAATTTCCAGTGAAAGAAATAAAAATATTCGATTCTGCATACAGATTCTGTAGGCTTTGGTTGTGTGCTTACCACGGATTGCAGGACACATAATACACAGCGCTTGTGGGGGTTCAAGGTGCTGGGTGACCACCTCATTGGGTTCGAAGGGGAGGGCATAGTAGATAACATTGTTTACCAATTAGGTAGGGGTTCATTCTTTTGGCATCTTTGATATGGAGACTGTTCCAGTGAACAAAATTGTCTTATATGGCTCTTAAGCCACCCCCAATCCTTGAATTGACTGATAAACTCCTCTCAAGTATCTAGCAAAGCATAATACCTTCTTAGCATGGGTAGAACCATTGTGTGGTTAATGGTTATACAATGTCATGTACACTACAATACTCTTAAAGAGCATGAGTAGGACCATTGCTTGGTTATATAATGTTATATATGTACAATTCTGTTAAAGGGGTCAGTTGTGGACATGATTTCACATGGTAAGTTAACCTTTTCCTTGTCATCTTCAGTTGTCCTTCATATTTGTCCTGCAGAGGATAATGGTCCCTTTCCACACTGCACTTCTATGCACATTTTGGACCCCAAGCACTTAAAATAGGTGTGCACAAAGAATGCCCCAGTTTTCACATGTTTTTCAGTTGGAAAAAGAGAGCACACAATGATTTCCTTGAAATTCAGATGGACCATGCGACCAGAAATTCAAATGGACCATTCCAGGGCGTGGCGTGGTGTGTACAAATCGCGTGGTGTGGACAAATGGACCACTCCAGGGCATGTAGGACTTGTACACCCAATCATGGGGGAAAAAATTCATTTTGAGTTACCTTTCTCTTTTGGAAGTGTGTTATGAGGTACAATAGAACCTCCCTAAGTCGTTCCTCTAAAAGTCGATAAACCTCTGTAAACGATTAGGGCCGGGCGGTCCCGGCGAGGGGAATAAAATAAGTCATAGCATTAATCCCTAAAGGCCCAAGGCTTTTTTTCTGCCAAAAAACCATCAAAACTGCCATTTCTTTAGCAAGGAGTAAAAAAACATGAAAAATGTTTTTTTTGCACATCTAACCGTAGGATCTTACACCTAACTAGTATGAGAATGTGTGGAAAAAATTTCAGAATTTTTGACCGCTCAGATTGCAAGATATCTGCGTTTAAAGTGGAAAAAACAAGTATTTCAGCACATTGCTGGACTAGATTTTTTGACTTTAAACATTTTTCACTTAAAATTTTGGCACTACAGAGTTTTGTGCTTCAAATCTTCAGGTGGAGAATTGAGTTGAGAGTCTAGGGGAAAAAAAAAATATTCAAAAAAACTTAATTATCATTCCTAAAAAAATTGTTAAGTAGAAGTAGGTACAAGATAGAAGGAAAATCTAAAACACTAATATATTTTAGATGGAATTAAAATACACTAATCCCAATGGTGAGATTGTTCTAGCAAGTAAACTAAACCATGAATTTTTTATTTTTTGTTTAAATTGCAAAAATAGCATTTAGAAATGAATCCTACAAGTTATTTTTTTCAAGAAGATGCTCTAACTGCCCGAAAAACAAGAATGTCCATAACTTTCTCATAACCAATCCAAATGAAATGAATCAAAGCTTTCCAGATAGACAAAAATATAATCTACAAGAAAAAAATATTTTAAAAAAAAATTCAAATTTTTGCCAAATTTTTCTTGCTGCCCGGACTGCCCAGTTACGAAAAAAAGTAACATATTTGGCCATAACTTTTGACTCCTATTTCCAAATGTCCTGAAATTTAGTGCATATGAAAGATATTCCTAGCGCCCACCTTCTATTAATCCCTAAAGGACCGGCATGCGTTTTTTGGCCGTATAGAAATTTTGGGCAGGTCCGTGTGATTAGAGATTTCCATATTTTAAGCTGAAATTTTAATAGAAGGTGGGCACAAAGAATATCTTTCATATGCACTAAATTTCAAGACATTTGGAAATAGGAGTCAAAAGTTATGGCCAAATATGTTACTTTTTTTCGTCATTGGGAAGTCTGGGCAGCAAGAAAAATTTGGCAAAAATTTGATTTTTTTTCTTAAAATATTTTTTTTCGTGTAGATTATATTTTTGTCTATCTGGAAAGCTTTGATTCATTTCATTTGGATTTGTTATGAAAAAGTTATGGACATTCTTGTTTTTCGGGCAGTTAGAGCATCTTCTTGAAAAAAATAACTTGTAGGATTCATTTCTAAATGCTATTTTTGCAATTTAAAAAAAAAAAAAAATTCTCTTGGTTTAGTTTACTTGCTAGAACAATCTCACCATTGGGATTAGTGTATTTTAATTCCATCTAAAATATATTAATGTTTTAGATTTTCCTTCTATCTCTTACCTACTTCTACTTAATAAATGTTTTAGGAATGATAATTAAATTTTTTTGAATATTTTTTTTTCCCTAGACTCTCAACTCAATTCTCCACTATAAAGATTTGAAGCACAAAACTCTGTAGTGCCAAAATTTTAAGTGAAAAATGTTTAAAGTCAAAAAATCTAGTCCCGCAATGTGCTGAAATACTTGTTTTTTCCACTTTAAACGCAGATATCTTGCAAACTGAGCGGTCAAAAATTCTGAAATTTTTTCCACACATTTTTATACTAGTTAGGTGTAAGATCCTACGGTTAGATGTGAAAAAAAAAACATTTTTCATTTTTTTTTACTCCTTGCTATAGAAATGGCAGTTTTGATGGTTTTTTGGCAGAAAAAAAGCCTTGGGCCTTTAGGGGTTAAAATTTCAGCATAAAATATGGAAATCTCTAGTCACACGGACCTGCTCAAAATTTCTATACGGCCAAAAAACGTATGCCGGTCCTTTAGGGGTTAAATGAGAGCCTGCCAAGAAATTGTGGTGGACCTAGACCTTGTCAAAAAAAGGTAAAATATTCTTTTGAACAAGCTCCTTATCCTAAAAATGTGGCAGATGTCCCCCTGTGGCAACTTCTTGTATAGTGCAAACCCTCTCTAAAGCAATCAATCTCTCTAAAGTAATCTTGTCAGGCAATCCCGGGCCGATCAATTACTTCTATAGATTCTTGTTTAAAATGCATAACCTCCATTCATGAGAATCCCCCTTTTGACTACCAACAAGATTCCACAAAAAAATTCAATATAATAATGGGAACCATGTTGAATTGCTTGTTCATACCCATGGAATGACTTGAATTGGATGCCAATTCCATTTTTTCTTCCTATGAAAATTTACTAAAAATAATTTCAAGGAGTTTAGCTTCCCCCGAAAGGCAAACATCTCTTAAATGGTCGCTTTACGAGAGGACTACTACCTTACAATTCACTTCTAAGCTAACTACATCCAAAATAAAATGTACATGTGTGCCACGATTGGTTTTAGAGGCCAGTGGCTTTTAGAATAGACTACCTTATGCCAATGTCCTTCGCAATTGAGGACCATTCATACACATATGCATAAGTTTAAGGCACATACAACATTATCCCAAAAATACATGAATTTTATAAACTATGGCTATGTGAACATCTGCATTATAATTTCCATACAAAAATGACTTTGCAATTTTGCAGCTTTACATCTCTAACTTGTATTAGTGTATTGTGTGCCATTTCTACAACCAAAATAAAAGTAATAATGATTTTTTGATTTTTTGATTTTTTGATTTGTACAAACTTTGATATTCAATATCTTTTATGCATGAACGAGTGCAAGGGCTTGTTTCATGGTGTTTGGACATGTAATGTGAAAGTTATGGTTTCTCCAAAATAAAGATAATTTAATTTAATTTTTTAATTTAAAAATAATTCAAAAATCTATAACTTTTAAACCATAGGTCCAAACATCACAAAACAAAATCCATGCACCTCCTTTACAAAGAGCTTTCCAACAGTGCTAAGAACGCAGCTAGGGAGCTCACAATTTCTTAGATCTCAGTGTATCAAACAAAAAATAAATAAATAAATAAACAAAAAAATAAAATAAACAAACAAACAACCTAACTTAAAGTGTAGATTATTGTGCCCTGTGCCATTGCCACAATCAAAATCAAAATCAAAATAAATTTTCTAATTTTTTAATTCGAAAATAAATTTTTAATGCACAAAGGAGTGGAAGGGCTTAATTTGTGTGGTGTAAGAGGTTGTGTTCTTAATACGAATAGAAAGCTTTATGCACAAAGGAGTGCAAGGGCTTTGTTTTGTAGCATTTGGAAGAGTTCCAAATTAAAAGATACTTTAATTCAATTTTTTCATTAAGAAATCCATAACCTTCACACGGTAGGTCCAAACGCCATGAAATTGGCACAAATAGAAAGCTCTATGTGCAAAGGGCTTTATTTCATGGTGTTTGGACATGCCATGTGAAAGTTATGATTTTTTCAAAATAAAAGATAATTTAATTCAATTTTTTGATTCATAAAAACTTTGAAATTCAATAACTTTCACATTGAAGGTCCAAATACTATGAAACAAAGTCCATGCACCCCCCCTTGCAAAAATATTTCCATGGTACCGACATTGTTGGATGCCTCATAGTTTGTTAGATCTCAACGTATCAAACAAACAACCTAATTCAAGGTATAGACCCTTGACTATATGGACTTTTGCACAAATATTCAAAGAACCAATTAAGCATTTCCCAAATTAGCAAATTGGTATAATTATGTTATTAACTTTTAAAAGCCAAATAAGGTAGAAACACCTAAAAACAACATTTTTTATGTTCCCATTGTCTCAAAGGTTGGATGATCCAAATTTTTTGATGAGAGTACTAGCGAGTTCAAGAGAAATGCAACCCAAGTGGTTTTGTAATTTTTTGACACTTTAATAATAGTTTACAAATTTCCAAAGTTGAAAACCTAGGATAGCAGCTATTCATAACACTAGACTCACCTTGAAAGGACACCCTTGAAGCACAAAATGTTTAAACTTTCATTGGTTGAGCCCCCCAAAACTCTTCACCTCTCATTGGTAGCATCTAAAAAGTTGTGGTTTTCGAGTCTTGAAAATGTTCCTTTAAGGCCATCTTTGAGGTGATGGAGAATAAAAAATGTTGCTTTTAGGTATTTCTACCTTACTCCAATAATTTTGTAGCTAGTCATTACATTTATTATATTTTAAAATCATTTTAATGTTGTACGGAGTATCATTTTTGTGATAAATCATCCACTTGTATTTGATAGCCCCAAAGATCATCACGTTATGGAGACTAGATTTGGGTTCACGCATGTTGGAGCGGATGTAAGAGACAGGATCAACAAGAGGTCCAGGACTGCAAGCAGATCATGAGCTTGTGCAAGTACAGTGCTCACCTGCCTTGCGTCTTCAGGCACCTCACGTGCCATGTGCGAGAAATTTTCCATCTACAAACCTTGAGCAAATTCTACAATTGCAGCAATGACATGACCCCGAAATTATTCTCAAACTGGAGCTTCTCACCCATGTCTGTCCTTCAAAAGCATGGCCCTACATAGTCTGTTAGCTCCATGTCCAGCAGATGCGATATGGTGGAAACACCCAAAACCGTCAATATAAGCAATTCAGCATAGTTGGAGGCACCTTTTCCTAAAAATAATACTCCCTCTGTCCCACTAAAAACCTCCAAATCAAGCAGAATTTTTGTCCCACTAAAAAGCTCCTTTTTGTGTTTTTGATTGTTTAATGAGTGCTTGTTACATTGAACAACCTTGTGGGGGCAAGTGAGACAATCAAAAAGCATTCCCGTGGCCTTGCAAGCTTGGCCTTGGCGATATGAGACACCTTGTACTAATTTCTTTGTGAAATAGTAGTGTTGACAGCCTATTTAGTGACTATTTTGGTGCTATTAAAATTTGATCATAAAGTGGGGTAGTTTTTTTATTTTTGGATATTTAGGTTGGGGAACATGTCATTACATTCCCATTGCAACCACCACCCTTTAAATCATCTAAAATGACAGAGCTAGTAGCAATTATAAAATATGTTCAAATATCACACTTTTGACATGAATTTTGGGTGCCTAAATGATAGTGTCTAAGCTTGAGATTTTGCATAGATCTAAGGGATGGGTTATTTGTTCTTGAATGAATGTATTTTTGGCACTTTCATTGAAAATATAGTTAATTTCTTAACGGGAAGAGTTTTGGAGGTTTTTAGTGGGACAGAGGGAGTATTATTGTAGTATTAGTAAGTGAAAATCATGAATATTAAAAAAAAAATAGATTTTTTGGAAATCATAATTTCTATGATTTTTCAAAGTGTTGGCTCTCTAAACCGAAATCTACAAGAATCAATAGTTAGCAAATCACAATTAAGTATGTGTCCTTCAAATGCATTAGTGAATCAAAGTTAAGCATTTGAAGGACACATTAACCCCTAAATGACGGACCTATAACCATTGATTTCAGGCCTCCATGCCTATCACTCAATTTGCTGCCATTTTGCAACTAGATATGTATGAAAAAATTTTAATTTATTTTTCAGAGATGAAATTACATGTCTTCTTTACTTCACAAAAAATTTAGATTTTTTTGTGGAAAATTGATTTTTTTGAGAATTTTTGAAGAAAAAGTGAAGAAAAATCACATCAAATAGAAAATTATTTTAAAAAATCTGAAATTTTCACCATGCGTATATATTACAATGACAAACATCATGGTGTAAACTCAATTTCCGTCTCATTCTATAATTAGAAAATAATAGACATTGAAAATACACCCAAAGTTCAAATTACAATAAAATATTCAATATTAGGAATTTTTCAAAATTCAAATTGGAGAAGAAACTAGAATAGATGACCTTCATTTTGTTAGTTGGGCTCAAATTCAAAAAATATCATTTTTGTGGAGAAATTTCAGATTTAGAGCAAGGAACAACAACTTCCCAAAATACACTAAAATAGCATATTTTGTGATCCGTTTTTTTTAATAATTTCACATTTATGTGAAGATAGACACTTGCATGACTACAAATTCAACTATACACTCTTTGTAACCCACCATGGAGGGTGAACAAAAAAGAAATGGATGAAAAAAAGTTTCCAAGCAATGTGCAGATAACTGCACAATCATCCAAAAGCCACAAAATGGTTGTCCCGGCGTTACAGGGTTAACGGAAGTCTAGGGACACATTTAGTGGTAGTCTAGGGTACACAAACGGGAACAACAGGAACGTTTTTTTGGGTATTTCTACCTTAGCCGACAAACCTCAATCGTAATATGGCACAGTTATACGAGACATAAGAAATTATGGGCTTAAAAATGCTTAAATTGCTTTTAAAACACGTCATTCTCATTGGACAGCATAGCTTTCCACATTTTAGAATCTTTGCTAGTCTCTCTCGCGGATACATGGATAATAATATACAGAAATTCAACGAGGTTAAACACTCGCCAAAGTTGTCTATTTGATATACCATGAGTAAATCATGCCAAACCTTAGCATGGAGCTCACTCGTATTTCTAAGCTGTTGTGAGACTCATAAATCGTGGGAAAAGGAGAAGCCCGACAGCAGGGACACTATCGGCCACATTGCAGGGCGTAAATCAGGGCAGTTATGTTTTTCTCTGACTATCAACTTGCACCAGGAAGAGAGCAATATCACTAGAGGACGTCTTCTTAGGACAGTTCACGGCAGTAGAGACCTATTACCATACCGTAAAGGGTTGCAGGCTTGATGTGCTTGTTTCAAGGTACATTACAATGACGAAGCAAGTTCATAGGCCAGCTCAACTCCGCACGCATGTGCTCAAACAGAGCTTTCTTGATTGTATGCCCTCCGCTTGTCCCTCACACCCCTCCAGAATTGCCACTGAACAATCCGCGATTGTGTTTGGTAAAAAACTCAGGGTTGGGTCCTGGATTACTTGGAGCCACTTCTGCTAACGCAATGTCAAAATGACGAACCTCCACTTGGATAGCATTTAAATCCTCCTGTAGATAGATCATTCCATCATCAGTACTCTTACGCAAGCACACCATAAGTTGTGTGAACCACGGGTATTTACGAAACATATTTTAGTCTGAAACCATGAAAGCTAATAATATCATATCCATCATGGTTGATTCCTGGTTGTTACACGTAAAGAGCAAACATGAAACATGTTGACCACACAGAAACATAAGTTACGGAAGAAAGTAGTAACCTCCAAAGCAGCCATAGAAGCTACGCGACAAACGGCACTGATATCAGCGCCAGTGAAGGTAGGCGTACGAGCAGCCAGAGTTGCAAGATTTACAAGAGAAGAGCATGGCGTATTCCGTAGTTGAATCTTAAATATCTTCTCCCTAGAAGCCTCATCTGGCGGCCCTACATACAGCTGCCGATCAAAACGCCCTGGATCAAATAAAACAACCATTAGCAAACATAAAAACATTAGAAACGTACAAACGTTAGCAAACAGTCATCCAATAGCGAACATACATAAGGTCATCCTACTCACAACAAATCCTAGCTATCTAACCAGAAAGAATGCATCGGCAGGGATAACTGGAACCAGAATAAATCAGACGAATGTAAAGGGCTTGAGCTCAACCCTCAAATCACACAAATCACTTCTGCCCACAATCACACAAATCCTCTAGGGCAATTCAAGTGCCTGCATGCCAGCCATTGAAGGTCCAATTCAAAAATTCACCTTTGAATTGAACCATTAAAAGACATGAGTGTACCTGGCCGGAGGAGAGCTGGGTCAATTATGTCAGGTCGATTGGTAGCAGCTATAACAGACACTCCTGTACTTGGTTTTAATCCTAAAGCCACAACAGCTCAGTCATTCATCTCTCCATATGCATGTACACAAAACTAATTTTAAAAGACTGAAAGGATCCACCCTTCTTTCCGTTGCTATGCGAAGAAATGAGAGTTCTACGCCTACACATGCAGGTCATAGTAGATGCTTAGTGATGATCTAAAATAAAGAGTCCAGCGACTGAAACATCTGACTATAACGATCCAATTATTGATCCATGGAATGTCAATGTAAGAGGAAATACCATCCATTTCAGTAAGAAGTTGGCTCATCACACGATCCCCCACAGAGAGACCACCAGTATCACCACTACTTCGTGCGACAGCCAGCGCATCAATTTCATCGAAGAAAACGATAGAGGGCGCAGCTATTCTGGCACGGGCAAACAGAGATTGCACTGCCTTCTCTGATTCTCCTACCCACTTGCTGAAAAGCTCTGGGCCCTTCACAGCTATAAAATTCAGACCTGCTTCTGAAGCACATGCCCTTGCAAGAAGAGTCTTACTGCATCCGGGTGGACCATACAAGAGTACTCCGCGAATGGGCTGAGCCCCCATGGAAATAAGCCTCTCTCCATGCTTTTGTGGCCAAATAACGGCTTCTTGAAGCTGCTGCTTTACATCTTCCATTCCACCAATATCAGCCCAACTCACCTTCGGTATCTCCAACATTACCTGCGCTCAGAAATATTCGGACAGTAATTAATAAAATCGTACAGTAGTATGTCAGGCTCCTTCATTGTTTCATTCATTAAGACGGGATAAACAGTGCAATATATTATGGTAGAACGCAATTAAGCTTGGTTCGAACCGATGACCAAGTATTTCACAAATTTCACAACGTTCTCCTACCAGAAAGAGATTCTCCTAACAACCGCAGAACACCTTCCCCTGAATTGAATAAGTGTCAAATCACATCAACTAATTCTGTTTAATTAGATGAAACTATTTGCTGCCTGCTTATGCTTCTGAGATAAGAAAACATATTCGACTACGACAAAAAGAATTTCTGCTCTAAGACAGGTAACGACCAGTAAAAATGGGATGACTAATGCCGTAGGCAGGAATTTCAGAACAGTCAGCCAAGGGTGAAAACACTTTGATAGTGAAAAATCAACGTATTGATATCAAATAACAACTCACCTCTCGCATTGCACTAGGTCGCACTCTCGTCTTAGCAACTTCGAAGTCATCTAAATTGACAGTTAATGTAGTCTGGCTGATTTTATCTGAGTCTCCTGGTCCCCGAGACACCGCTGGTTCCAACTGTACACTTTCAAGTGCGGTACACAAAGGACTCATATCAGAACCAGATGTATCAACAATTTCCAAAGAAAGGTCGTTTTCCCCATTATCATGTGGAGAGGTAATTATATTGTTGATGGACTGGGATTTGGTTGGGGATGCGAGCCATGAAAGATTTGATTTCAACTTAATGGCGCGACGAAGTGCAGCAAGAGCTGCTTCATGACAAAGGGAGGAAAGGTCTGCACCAACATAACCATGTGTACCAGCTGCCAGTTCAAGAATTTCTGCCTCAAGTAGACTGTGCCTCATGTTGCAAAGATGATTCTTCAATATCTGGTGCCTGCCTTTTGAAGTAGGAACACCTGCGTTTTAAGCACATCTCATTTAGCTTACACAGCATGAATCATGATACCGTTGTAGAGGTAACATCTGAGTTCTTCAAAGGTACCTTTACGATGTGAACGTGCATGGAGCAAGAGACACAAACACTCATGTTGCACTAACCCTGCCATCCACTAAACTGATTGATAAAGGCGAAATTGGACATCCAGAATGATAAGCTCAGATAGGCAATCACCTATTTCAATCTCTTTATCAAAGCGGCCAGGGCGCCGTAAGGCTGGATCAATTGTATCAGGTCGATTGGTGCAAGCAATCACAAGCACACGTTTTTTGCCACCTTCGTCCATCAGTTTCAGCAAGGCACCCACCATCCGTTGGGCTAACTCTTCACTACCATCCTTCCTTTCAGGTGCAATAGCATCCACTTCATCTATCACAACCTACACCCATGTCAAGATGACGTTCGGACATGCTTAGAATGCAAGGACAATACATGTCGCCGCTCATAAGAGTTCTAAAGAATAAAGCAGAAACGAGATAATTGAGAACTAGAATGAATTTAAGAGTACCACAGAGGGGGCAGCCTCTTCCGCGGCAGTAAACACAGCTCTCAACGCCTCCTCACTTTCACCATAAAATTGACTGACAACATCAGGGCCATTGATGGCAAACAATGGCACTCCCGCTTCACAAGCGGCTGCTCGTGCTAATGTGCTCTTGCCCGTTCCCGGTGGACCGTATAATAGTATGCCACGGTGTGGAGGCAAGCCATACCTACAGCAAAATCACCAGAACGGTATCAGTCACACAAAAAGCCTCAGAACTGCTTGAAAGTAGAATATTTCGAGGTCCTTACATCCGACCATCTCAAATTACAATGCAAGATAGGATCATAAAAGAAATTAGCAAATAACAGTATATCCATCAAATGGCAATGAGATATGTGACCCAGACATATCAATGATAAATTTCCGTGCAAAAAGAAGCTCTTTAATCTCAGCGCTAGGAATGAAATAAGTGAGGAGATTTCTGCTACCCTGCGAGAAGCTCTGGCCGGAGTAGTGAAAAGCGAACAATCTGCCTAATTTCTTCAATCTGCTGTTCAAGACCTCCGAGGCTTGTGTACTTCACTTCCTCTGCAATCTTTCCTGTGGGTTTCTTATTCTCTGGTGCAGCCAAAGACTGTGGCTCTGTCGCTAGTCGTGTAGACTTTGCACCTGGAGGACCAACGAGAGTGATCTTCGTCTTATGGGTTACCTAGTATAGCAATACACATTGAAACATAAATAAGTCGCTTATAAGAAATTCAATACAAATTGAGTATATACTCCGAAAGTAATGGATATAAGCGGAGCGCGACAGCGCAGATTTAAAGTAAAGCACACCTCGTAAACACGTAGAGATGATTGTAGATCTCCAACATCAGATTCTTCATGAGATTTCGCCGTCTCGTTGTGGGAGACGACGAAAAGGCAGTCACATCCACACACAGGCAAACTTACAAGACCACCAAGCATTAGGTAGCGACCACACAACCACCTCTCCGCAAAAAGTTGCACCAGAGACAAACCCTTGCTCCTGTCTGCCTCAAAGAAAGACCGAACTGCAGCAGTATTCCCCATATTCTGGGTCACAAATCTAGCTTCTTCTTGATTGCTAAACCCAGGGCTACTTTCAAGTCTCCTCGCATCCATCTTGCTCACTGGAGAAGGAGAAGGTGAGTTCCTGAACTGACCTTTCTCTTGAAATGGAGACGCTCCAGCACCAGTCCTAGGCTTTCGCTTACTTGAACTTGTGGGAGTTTTAAACACTGGGCTCGGCGGGGGCAGTGGCGTAGTTGGCAAGATTGTGTTCTCTAGCGGAGGGCACCATTCGAGAGTCAATTGAGTGCTGTCACTAATTTCTGCTCTAAGTCTTGGAATGCTTGTGTCACCTTTGATTACACTCTGTCCTACTAATAAGGGATTTAAGAAGATGGACGATCCTTGACGAGGATTGCCTAAGCTTGTTGCCAGATGCTTCGAGAGCCGAACTCCAAATCGTACCAACTGCAATGCAAACATTCTTATTAACATATACGGACACCAGAGACTTGATACCGTCACGAAAACCGTTAGGGCCATGATCCCGTCTCCTATACTTACCCTTGTTACCTACAGCGACTCATCTATTCATACACTTGGTTGAACTTATTAGTACATGGAGTGCGCATGACTTGACTAAATGTCTATGGCCACTGATGCTTCAATGGAAGTAGGTTTACTCACTGTCACTAAATAGTGCTCAACAACACTCCAACTGAATTTGTAAAGAAATTCATACACAGTGATAAAGTATGATCTCAAGAGAGATTGGTTCTTGTACCCAGATTAATCTGTCCACATCTCTATAGTGATCTCCCAATGAAAGCACATTGTTTCAGAAGGGCCGGCCGTATTCACTAAGTTAGGGTTCTCAGTGGTCATGGAGGTTAGTCAAAACTTAAATAGACTAGGATATTGCCAAAATGAATGAGGTCGAGAATTAGCACCTTGCGAGAAGGCCACACTTCTGCAATTGCAAAAACACCACCCTTGCAATTCAGCCTCAATGCGCCTGGCACTTCCACGTTGAAATAAGAACTGCTGACGTTTGTTAAAGAGGTGAGAATGCTGGATGTTGGATCAAAGGAGCCATTAGACTCCGGTTCTCGCAGGGATACCTGACGTACATTCCACACAAACAGTAGGTAATCAGACACAATCACTTCTAAAACCTCCTAGTCAATGACACAGAAAGCAACGAATTCAACAAGAACTTACGGCAACAATGACTTACGGCGACTAGGCTCCCGGTAGTGATTCGTGCCGACACCATTGCCTCCTCCGACATCCACAATCGGGTAGAGGAGCTGCTCTCAAGGTCGGGTGCTGCTACAGTGCAAACCTGCGACTGCAGCATCTCTCCGACCATGATTTCCTTGACGTCCTTCATCGCTGGGAACGATGGTGGAACACCAAGCGCTCCTGTGATGTTTCAAATTTTTCTGCAGCGCCAGTGTCAGCATAGAGCATTGGAGGAGAGTAGCCGGAACGGTCTTTCAGGAAGTGACACTGGAGCGAATAGAGAATAAGTGGACCCTCAAGTAATGGCGCGCATTGACAATGGGTGATTTCGAATCTCGAGTACTATTTGCTGGGCTGAATGAGATTCTACATTGGGAAAAATTGACCTTCCTCTCTCCTCTGTCTTAACCCCTAAACCCTAACCTTGAGGCTCTGAAGAGCCTAAACACCAGACAAAATCCGTATCACAATATAGTCACTATGCTTGATTTCTCTATAGGCAAATACCTTACTCCACCCTGTTGATCTACACAAAAACAAAACACAGAGCATCCTCAATCCTGGCGTCTTTGTTCCTACTGCACTCGAGATTCTGAAAGCACAAAATTCCTCTTGAGCTCGCTACTCGGAAACAAGCAACAGCCGCATACAACTCTGTGCGCATCAACAAATCACGAGAACCCTTTTGTAAATTGATCCTCAAATATTTACCAAAGAAATTGAGATCCGAGACATTGCAGTCTCCGTCATGCCGAACCATTTGATATTGGGTATACTAGAGAACAACCTAGGTGCAATCAAAATGAATCAGGGTATTATACACTAAATTCACAAGGTTGGCTACAAGGTTGCAAGGTAGGTCAGTAGTTAACCAAGAGATTGTGGTGGCTCAAACTTGTTCAATTTCTTGACTGGCGATGCATTTGCTCCAGAATGAATCCATAAAATGTGGTGCCACAGTCTGTCCTTGGCTGTGGTGCTGTTGTCTGAGCTGAACTTGATGTACAAGCAGCATCACCTTCAAATTTCACATGCAAAAATTCTCACGTTGCTTCTGTCTCGCGCTTAACCCCTAAACGTCTGGATTCATCTCCAAAATTGACGATTTGAGAAAAACCATTATAAACTACAATTTGGAAGAATATTTTGGAATTGGTATACAAATGAAAGCTGTAGATTTTGATTTTTAAATTCTATCCGTACGGTTAGATCTACTAATGCTATCACCAATATTTTTCTATAAATTTTGAAAAGAAAATTTCAGAATTCCTTCTAAATTCAATTACAAGTAAAATATTATCATTTTTTGAGTAAAACTTCTTGGAATGGATTTGAAATAAGGTTCTCTTCATGTGGTGATTTTTTGAAATTTTTGTGACCTTTACATCTTTGACCTCATTTTTGCACATCTAGTTTTGAACTAAAGTCAATGCAAATTGACCACTTGACATACTTCCACATTTGTAATTTTAGAAATGTATATATTTCTAATAACACCAAACCCAACCGATGGATTGGACAACAACTTGATAAAGTATCACCAAAAATTAGGATGACTTTCATCCAAGCAGGAATGAGACAGAAACAAGGATCTGAATCTGTTCATCGTCCAGAAAATGGACGTCAAAGCGCTCCAGGGTTAAACCCTAAACCTTGGCGCTCACTCTGGAGAAGGACGGGCCTATGACCACTTTTTCAAACTGTCAAAGTTCGTGTCTTTGCATGTTCCCTTTTTGCAACTATATATGCTTGAATTTTTATTTTCTTATTTTCAGAGATCTAATTACTCCCTCTGTCTCGAAATAAATCCAGGGTTTTCCAAATATACTTGTCTCAAATTAAATTCGGAATTGGCTCTTCACAACTTGATGGACAACAATTGAAGCTAATTCAAACATCTTGAAGCAAAAGAATCTATAGATGTTACACTCCAAAGACTTTATAGCAATTCAATCGTTGCAAAAGGAATCAAATTGCAGCTTCTAACCAATCAAAGGCAAAAAATTCAATCCAAAATTGTACAAAAATAGCTACTAACAAATCTCTTGTTGAAAATTTCTTGGAGTTGAATCACAAAATATTGTTGGAATTGAATACAATAGACATCAATGAACGTCACTACACCAACATTGCTTGAAGAATGATTAAAATTAATACCACTGGAGCAATTTCAAAAAGGACAAAAATTTGTCACTTTTGCCGCTTGTTTTCAACATGCGCCGCTTCACTTTTAACTTCCATTTTTTCACACCTAGTGGGGTTTAGTAGAAGCTACAATATCTTCGCAATCCCTTGAAAATAGGAACAACTCATGCATTAATCTAGCCATTTCTAGGAAACCTCGGATTTATTTCGAGACGGAGGGAGTATCAATCAAAAGACAGTAATATGTTTAGAGGGTCATTTGAAGTGACCCGTTGATGATGCCCATACGCCAGGCGCATTGATGCACCAATTTCCAATCCCCCGCTACAGTCGCACTACAGTACTGTAGGCAAACTTAGCCATGTGGGCTTTGTCACTTGTACTTATCGTCTCCCCCACTCCAGTAAGTTACAGTACACTGTTGTACACCCCAGTACAAGGACACTGAGACCTCGGTCGTTCTTCGTCTTGCTCGCAGATTCCGTCGTCTCCAATTTCGTACTCAACAATTCTTTCCTGCATCTTCCCTTCCACAGATCCCTGATAACCTAATCACAATTGGTTGTTTCCACGCCTTAGTTAGTCTTGGTGTGTTTCAGCGTTGTATTGCCCGAGAGATGGCCTCGGCTTCCACTGAACAGCAGCAAGGCCGAGCTAAAGCTGAAGCCGAAGCTCCAGATGTTGCAGGAGCAGCTGCTGGAGGCTCGTCTGTTCCGCTACCGTCACGAGGAGCGGCTTCCAAGTATGATTTTGTCAAGGTATGATCTTTCCGCTTTGGGTTGAATTAGGGTGGAGAATGGTGTAATCTCTGCGGGGTTTTCTTGTTTCTTGGAATAGTTCTTACAAAGGTTTTGATTTGGGCTATTTTTTTTATGAGCGGATGTAGTGTTCTTTGCTGATTCTAGTGATATGAGATTTGGCCATATCTGAATTGTATGATGATCAATTGATCGATTGAATTGGTGTTTTTCGAATTATGAATGGCTTCGTATCTTGGGGTTGATGTGTGTTTGTTTCTTTAGGGTCCAGAAGTGCAAACGATTTAACCCTGTAGGACCTTGAATTTGAGCAGTTTAGAGTAGGCCATTCTGAGACGTTCTTTTGTGCAAATTCGTTGATTTTTTGATTAGCAGACGCTATGTTCTGCGCTGATTCTAGTGATATTGGATTTGGTCCCATCTGAATAATATTTTTCACAGTACAATCCATTGAATTAGCCATTTTTATACCATGAATGCCTTGGTCCTTTAGGGGGGTTAATAATAGAGCCAACGTCGGGTCATTTTATAGCTCTGAATATGTCTGATGATCTGGGTGTGGCACGCCAATAAGTCCAAGCTGGAGAGCTTTGGATTTTGCTGGACCTGTTTAGTTTACAGTTATTGTTTGCTTCAAAAAACGCAAATTTCTAAGTCAACTTTATGATTTGATGTTAGCATGACACGCACATAAGATATTTTAGTTCCAACATAAGATGTGTTGCGCTGAAATGTAATGCTCGTCTTGTGCGTCGGCTTTCTTTGTGTACAGGTGAAGGTGTGGCTGGGAACCAATGCAGATCACTACTACGTCCTCTCTCGGTTTTTGGTCAGCCGCATGCTACTGGTTACCAAGGTTTGAATGAATCTATTCCTTTGGAGTTTCCGAACTCGAAATTGGTGTGAGAATTGCGTAGCTCACGTGGTACTATTCATCACTTAGCGCTAGGGGTGTGAAAGCAGAGCCTTTGAGATTGGTATTACAAGATGATATACAAGTCCTCGCTGTTGTCTGAGTGGGTGTGTAGAACATGTAGTTATAGTTGACAATCTGGCCATATATGTCTAGTTCACCTTGGTATTTACCAGTCATTGTCGTTAGTTTATCATATTAAGTGCTCGCAACTTCAACCTTTTCTAGCAGACATGTATAATATTCTTGGGCTTGTTCCACTGAGCTTTCTTCTCTCTTGGTCAGATTCCAAACCATGTCGCCATCAAGATCTCTTTGGAACTTAAGAAACTTCTCATTGACAACAGCTTGCTGGACGTGTAAATACTTTTTCCGACATCCATCACAAGCTTTATTATCGGAAATTTTAGATTAGGAGTGTCGAGCTTTAATCTGCTGCAATTACTTTTAGCTTCTTTGAATTGTATTCATCAATTCATAGATAATATAAATTGCTGTATCACCATCTTGATCAGGTTCATGAGCATTATGCAAATCTCATGGGCTTCAAAAGACGTTTTTGGGCTTGTGTACGTTTGGGCTTGCATTTTGTCTTTTCTCTACTTTCCAAAATCTGGATCACTAGAGGAAGGTTTCTTCACTGTGTTTTTGACACAATGACTGTTTGCAGGTCTCAGTCGGACTTAGAGGCTAACTTGTTCAAGGTATGTGCTCGCTTGGCCACAATTATGGCAAACTCCTATCGTACCTGCTTAAATCCTAAATTGATAAAAATGTGCATGATGTTGTAATGTTTGAGATTGAGATACTGTTAGTTATTGATGTGGAGGAAAGCCAGAGAGCTGTAGAGAGACGTTCTGTAAGTTTTTCTTTTGTCATTCTTTCTAAGTAGGCTCTTGAACTCATTTTTGTGGGAGCAGCTCATGGAGAGACGTGGATATGGTGCTGAATACATTGAGCGCTACAAGATGATGACCAGGTTGGTATAATGTGCATATAACAATAGCCTTGTACTCTTTAGATTGGTATCTATTGTTGGCACATACAGACGGGCATTATATTTGAGCGCAATATATCTTAGGCGGGGCCAGAACATCTTATGAACATCTTTTGCGCTTGCCATGTTAATCCCTAGTTCCCGAGCTAAACATAGGAAGTCCACTTTTGAAAGCTAATAGTCGATTATAGTAACTTTCAAAACATAATTCTATTGTTCATAAAATTTAGGGTATGATTTCTTCTTTCTATTGGTACATTTCGTTTATTTCGTTGAAGCTTCCTAACTGTTATATTTCAACTCCTATAGATTTGGAAGCTGCCGATTGGCTATTTGGGCACTTGGGGGTTAACAGCATGTTGTGATATTGGCTTTTAATGAAAATGTTCCAATATTTTCTAAGACATTGAGAGATCTGCCCTGATAAAACAGGTTTCATCATCAGAGGACACCGCTTGTCATCTTGGTGTGCGGCACTGCATGCGTTGGAAAATCCACTATCGCCACGCAAATCGCTCAGCGCCTCAATATTCCTAATGTTTTGCAGGTGTGTAAAATCCAATCAATTCATTTTTGAAATTTTTATTTTCATCATTTACTTGCTTTGAAACCTGTCATCTCTCCGTCTCATGCTCATTGTCTGTTCTTGTTGTTCGGTGGCAGACTGATATGGTGTACGAACTTCTCCGCACATCTACGGAGTAAATGACGAACTACCCTGTGTGTGTTCCGGTATTTGCAATATGCTCGAATAGTTGTGAAATGCACTTTCTTTTTTCCTGTAGAAATATTGAACCTCTTTGTATGCATCAGGGCTCCTCTTGTCTCAACGCCGGTCTGGGGAAGAGACTTTGCTTCACCTGAAGATCTTATCACAGAGTTTGGCCGCGAATGCCGTATTGTGCGCAAAGGTTATACATTGCTTCCAATATTATGTCCACGTTGCTGTTGTTCCATGGTATTGGTGATATAGCCTTTCTTTTCATTGTGCTTTCTTTGTGCCAATATTAGTACAGCGCTTGATTATTCTATCTCAAACAGATACGGAGAATTTCTTGTGGTCGGAATTGTTGAAGTTGCAAGACACAGTTAATATATTTTGATTGTGTGGTGGAGACCAGGGCTTGATGGTGATCTGAAGAAAGCAATGAAGGATGGTAAACCGGTTATTATTGAGGTAGCCATTTTTGGATTGGAATTCAGCTATTACTTATTTGGTGCTGGCAAATTTACTCATTACTTTCTTAAATGACTGAAGTTATTTTGATGATATTATTAATGCATAGTAGTCACGTTTTATTGTACCACACACTCCAGGATTGATTTTCTTGCAGCAGTTTTACGATTTCAGGTACCTTTGTTCAGAAGAATGCTTTTCTTTTTATTTCATTGGTTGCTCTTTTGTAAGCAGGGTTTGCACTTGGATCCTTCAATCTACCTCACGAATGAAGAAAGTGGAGGCTTTGGAAGCGGTGCAGTACAGATGAAGGCTTTGCCCTCAGCGGCACCTGCTGGTGCGGTGGCTGCACCTATTACGGAAAAGGATGAGAAAGTGAACCAAAATACCGATTCTGACAAGGATTCCAACACATCAGCAGCTGGTGAGTTTTGATGGAGGATGCATCATATGGACCTCACATTTAAAGAGGTATATATTGAGAGATCTTAACCAGACTTCACTGTTTGTTGTGCAGGGACTTCGACAGGTGATGAGAAACCTGCAGAACCGAAAGCACCTAAATGCATTGTTGTGCCCATCGTGCTCAAAATGGCGCCTGTGGATCATGAGGTAATTCGCCTTTCTCAGACTAGGCTCTGTTGAGTGGGTTGGAATCATTATAAAAGAGTATCTTCAAGCTTGCGAGACTACGGACCTAGATTATGTTAATCAGTTTGCTGTTGTTTTACTTTTTTCAGAAGTAATGATTACCTAGTGTGACACACTATTCAGAATTTGATCACAAACATGGCTTACACTTGGATAAAGCAAACCTCTGTTAATCCACTAGCGCTTATTGAAAGTATTTCATGTGCCTTTTAACCAGCCCAATTCTTCAATTGTAATAGTCTTATGACATTTTTGGCTTAAAATGTTCTTAAACCATACGTGCCTCATCTAAATATAGAAAGTCCACTTTGGAAGCTAGTGGTTGATTAATGTAACTTTTAAACAGACATGTTCTTTCCATTGGTTCATTTCGTTACCTTCCTCAAAGCTTTCCTCAAAGCTGCCTAGATGATTAATTTTACCTCTTGATATTTAGATGTGGAGGCGTCTACTTTTAGCATATGGGCGCTTAAGGGCTAATTTTGAGTCTCTGCTTGTGGAGGTTCCGAAAACCCTCAGAATAGGGCAGGAGTACGGTTCTGAGGGTCATGTAGATACGCAGTTCTTACTTTAAGCTTTGTGTTCATCCATGTTTTGCAGACTCTGCTGGAAGAGTGGATTGCATGTCGTGCTTCAGAAATGGGAAACAGTGCACCTACAAAAGTAAATGCTTCATTCTTCAGTCACCTTACGTGCCTTCTTCTTTTCGCAAGATTTGTGCATGAAAGTTGGCATTAAGTCATCAGGGCAGTTATCGGTTAGGCTTTAAATTTTAGTAGTTCTCATCTCATGAGACATGCTTAGAATGCCATTTCTTGCAAAAAAACTGTGCTCATTAACTTGAGGAGGGTGCAGGACGAGAAAGAAGCGTTGCTTAGGAGGCTGCAAACTATTGAAGACTACCTCGCATCCTTTGAGTCACAGGTACATGATTGCTGCACTGCTCTTTCTATTTAATGTCATCCATTTTTCAATGTTTCACAAAGTAGCATGCTCTGTAGAAATGAACACTTTTTGTCAAATAGTGAACTTTGGGACCACCATCAAGAATGTTTTGAGTGAATAGTCACTCAATCAGCAAGTGACCAACAGGAGATTTAAAGCTCAATAAACGATGTTCATCAATTATTACACTAATCAATAATTAAATTCTATGGAATATGACAAGGTATAACTGCTTAAGAGTCTGGCTACGCACAACTTTACTCACCTATTGAGCAATACTTTGAAAATTCATAACTTTGAAACTTATTCAGACTCAGCCGAAATGATATGTAGTTTAATGTGTTGGAATCCCCTCAGAAATAGGGACAAGGCGCACTTATAGAAAGTCCATCCTAATAATGAAACCGTTAGTAACAGCTGGAGGGGTTCCCTTTCTTACTAGCAACGAATTTCTAAGACTGGTCCTCCAATGTGTACGCGTATCTTGACTATGAAATTGGTTCCTCGCTGTAATTCAGGGCATGACAGTGGTGAATTTATCAGCTACGACTTTTCCTCAGACAGTGGATTGGGTGCATAGCTTCCTCCTCGAGGTATTTTGCACTCATTTTGGTGCGCTATGAATCAAAGTCATATTCACGTCCAACAATTTGCTTTGCCCGTCAAAAGCGTGCTTCTGTTTTCATCATCTCATTGTTAAATATCCTAGTTACATGAACTGTAATTGACACATTATTTAACATAGTTTCATATTTTATTTTTTGACCTTACCATTAAATTCAATTTGGATTGCTCCGTGCAGTGTATTGAGCACGGATCCAGCACTTCGCCAAGCCCAGGAGCAGGCTCATGATGACAACAAAGGAAAAGCCTTTGATTTCTTCCTTGTAGAAGCTGGGTCATGATGGAACTCCTCGTCTTGTATACACATGTTCCTGAAGAGCCGAATTGATGAAAATATGTGTACAGACTTGTGTACAAGGTAGAAAGGCAGGATGATCAAATTGTTGGTACAGGGTTTCGGCCTCATGACGAAGGCGCCGTCAACAAGGGGTTTGCACGTCAAACTATTTGATGTACCCAGCTCCTAGCATAACCATGACAGAAATAGGCAAGCATCTCTGTCAGGTGAAACACTCTGGTGCTGAAGTTTTTAGAAACTGTCCGTCCATTCAATAATTGCAATTGCATCTACAGTACAGTAGAAAACCCCCGCTGAACTTGTGAAAGAGCATTTGTGACCTGCTCTTTCATATATTTTCTACAACGTTGAACAGTGCAATGAAAAATTGACAAGCCTTGTATTTTGACGTTCATTAGCTGTGACAGCCATGCTTCACAATGGAAAGACCTCCGCTTTCTGAAGGCAGGGCCACGCTAGGCTGGCATGCTGATTGGCAGGCCTCGTCTGTAAAATCGGGTAAATAAAAAGAGTCTCAAGTCTGATCTGAAAATAACTTCAATTCAATTCTGAAAATTATCTCAGCTACTATCTAGCTGTTACTCAGCTCCTCAAATAAGTCATGTCAATCTATGACATGCCAATCAATCGAACAGGTCCTAACTAGAGAATCATGCCAAAGATCAAGTAGAACATTTGCAATGGAGTTGAAACACTGCTTTTCTCTCTCCGATTGCAAAATCAGATTTGACTTAGACTTCCGGCAGTCTGTCTCCAAACTCGGGCATGAGATTGAGCACGCCCACAATAGGTCTCCACTAATGTCACCGAAACGGTTGCTGTATCTAGAATTCAGGAAACACTTTTGCACGTGTCCTGATTATTGTCAGTTTCGCTTCTATATTGATCCTATGCTCCATGGACAGATTATCATACATAAATTCCTACAACTCACTAATATATTCATACGATACACAATTCTGAAATCTAGCTACTTCCCTTCCTCGGGGAATTCGTCCAGGGCCCTGGCATCCTCGCTAGCACAGGCCTTCGCGAAAACCACTTCACAGTAACGCCTGTAAGTGCTGCCCCAAGCACAAAAGCAATGGCAAGAGGAAACACGCCAAACAACAATTGACTAAAACCTGCGGAACCAATACCAGAGCGCCCAGAAGTAGCCACTTGATAACCAAAGCGCCCTGCACCATCAACGCTCTGATTCCGCCCAACTGGGGAGAAGAATTCCACCACGTCATGAACTTGCCCATCGTGGTTCCCAACATACTCAACCCTCATCAAGCTCTTTGTTGCATGAAGCCTGATATAACCAAATTCAAAGCTACGGAACAGCGACCAAGTCGGCTGTGGAAAAATGGGAGCCAAGGGCCGCTCTGCCCGGGGCTGATCAATGGGTTGCCAGTCCTGGCCGCCCATGCCTATCACCATGTGCACAGGGTAAACTCCACTCCCCATGCAAGTAAAATTCTGCAATGCGCATGTGCGCTCGTACTTATGAACATGACCCCAAAGAGCCAAACTCACTTTGTGTTCTACCAACAGGGGTTCCAGATGCTCGATCAATTTCAGCGTCAGCACAATCTTCATCGCCTTGTTGTCAGTCGAGTACATAGGCCTGTGTCCCTGGAACACAATGAACGGCGTCTTTTCTCTGTCAGTGTTGCTCAAGTCTTGGACAATCCAGTTGTACTGGTCACTACCTGGCAGGAAGTTTGTTTCGGTGGAGATCCATACAAAGTGCACCACACCAAAATCTAAAGAGTAGTAGAGATTCTTAGTTTCCGGGACGTTGTTTCCTGCAGGCAAGGAGGACGTTCCTGGCATTGTAAAACGTAAACTGTAAGGTACTCCACACTCTCCACCGCTGTCTTTCCCGTATGGTGACCATTCCGGCCGCCATGGCTGTTCAGGCCAGTCATACTCGTGGTTACCAATGCAAACAAGCCAAGGGACGCGAGCAGCAACAGGCTCCACTTGCTGGAAGAAGTTGTCCCATAACCAAGCGTAGCCTCGGGCGTAGCTGATGTCACCAATGTGGGAAACCAAGGTTGGTTTGTCCCCGAGCTCGTCAAGGTCACGTAGCAGCCATTTAATGGTGTTCACGCTTTCGTATTGCACCCAGTTGAACGTCCTGTAAGGAACATATGTGCCCATGTCACCGAAAAGGAGCGCATCGGTTGACGAGCCGTTGATGTAAGAGGCCACGAAGCTGAACGTCTTGCTCCAACCCGTTCCTGCGCTGCCGACCTGCACAAACACACTATTATTTTTAGACTTTGTACAAGAGATTTAAGGTAATGGATACTAAAACCGTTAGGGACCTGATCCAGTCTCCTATTGACTGACCACTATTACCAATACCTATTCATATACTTGGTTGGGATTCAATTAGCAAGTTTCGAGAAAGCATCACTTGGCTGAATTGGTCGATGGCCACGCATGTTTGAATGGAAACGGGTCCCACTCTAAACGATTGCATTAGAAACTCACACAGTGATAAATTTGATCTCATTAAAGTTGACTCTTGTACCCAAAGTGAGTCCTTCCCAGCTCTACACTGATCTCCTAATGAAAGCACACTCCTACATAAATAAAAGTGGTGCAAATAGTATCCTCTTCCTTATAACCCCTAAGTGCCTCAATGGTCAATAGTGGCCATTTCATGTCTATAGGAATTGAAATGAACTGATCAGGAAATTCAAGGAAGGTAGCAAAATATACCACCTAGACGATAATATATCCGACATTTTTGAATGGAAAAAACATGCTTTGGACGTTACTAAATTGTCTGTGAGCTTCCAGAGTGGAGTTTCAATTCTTAGCTCCGGCTCTTAGACATATAACATTTTCACGCATGGAGAATGAGATCCTGTGAAATGATAGAATGACGTGCCTGGTAGAAGTATCGAACACCAGGTTCAAGTTCAGTCATCTTCGCCAGATGTATGTACCCCGGGTCTCGCCAGCCAAGAGAAGAATTAGCCGGTGCACGGCACATGTGTTTCTGCTCATAAGTGCGTGCAGATGCAGTAGCAGTCTGCCACAAACTGTTGCTCTCTTTGCCATATTTCACATGCGTCTCCACAGGATCCTTGGTCACGTACATGACGGCCATCTCGGTCGGATTCGAGGTGTAAGAGAGACGCACTTGCGTGGGTTCGTTGTAGTTGGAGAACGCAACCACATGGCTGACGGCCAGGCGCGTCCTTGTGTTCGGTATTGGCATGGAGTCGTCGTCCAGAGCTGTTTCTACCGTGGGAGGGTAACCTCGGAACAGACGAAACTCATACGGGACTCGCATATTCACTGCTCCACCAGAGAAACTAAAATATTAGCCCATTTTAAAAGTGTCCAAAAACAAGGCTCATAAAACAACACTGAAAATTTTCCATTACAGTAGACCAGAGCGCTGCCGACCTCCTGCACTAAGGTAGAGGGTACTAAAACCTAAAACCATTAGGGACATTATCTCGTCTCCTATTGACTGACCCCTATTACCAACAGCAACTCATACACTCAATTGGGCACCAATTAGCAAGTGGAGTAAGAAAGCACAACTTGGATAAATGTCGATGGCCACTGATCTTTCAATAGACATCAGGGTCAATAGAGATCTACAATGATTGCATAAAGAATAATCCAATACATTGAGTGAGAAAACAATTTGATCTCACGAGATCGGCTTATCTTGGAGTGTCGAAAGTGAGCTCTATTGAGTGTGATCTCCCAATAAAACTAAACTCCTACAAACTGATCAAAGCTGGACGTAAACAGAACCAACAATCTCAAAGCAAAGGAAAACCCACCTGCAGGAAATTTGTAGGAGCCACTGCCAGTTTCCCATCCGCTCACAGAGGACAAAAAGATGTAACCTATATAGTGAGCATCGGAGGACGCCGGTGGCGTGTAGATTCCCATCCAGTCAAGGGCTGTTGGAGATTCAAGTCCATTCCAGGAAATGGTTACAATATCCCCAGAGACAGCAAGATTACTGGTAGAAAGCTCCAATGTCACGGCGCCTACGAGGCTCATCTTAAGAAAGAGCATAAAAATGCCAGTGCACAAAATACGAGGAGCCATCTCTGTCCCAGTCCAAACCCAAGCAAATCAAAACCATCAAAACTTGAAAATGGAGCAACTTTTACTTCCTTTTGAGCTGAATGAAACAATACCCTGATCTCTTGAGCAAACCCCAAATTCGATTTCCACCGTTGCGTCACCCTAACACCCCATTTATTAATTCTATGCCAACATAGTAGCGTTTCTTCTACCTCGTCATGAAATCAACTCTGCATAGCCAGAGAAAAATCAAAACGTGTAGTGCATGCGGCCCAAACAGCCATCAAATGATGTTTGAAACAAAGCTCTACAGCTTCACAAACCTCAGTGTTCTCCAACATGCAAGGAATTCAAGGCATTTCAAAAACACAACCTCAAATTCTCCGCTCTCAGCCAATACAGCTGAGTCGGGTATAGATGGGTGCGAGAAGACACCTGCTTCTTCTCCAATTTGTTTGCAGAGCTAATTGCAAGTCCTCCTTGCTCAATTCCTCACAAACCCATGTTGCACATGAGTTCACGAGCTCCACAAGAAGAGCAATCGGTCGTTGTTCAAGTTACAAATTCCGTCCACTGCAGTGGAACGTGTGGCGGAATCGTGTGTCTAAGAGTGTTGTGTCTGCCACGGTGACTCCGCGTGAAAAGAGGAACAAGGGATCTGGGAGAGATATCCCTGCGTCTGCAATGTGGACTGCTGTATAAGCTTAGGGTGTGGTCCTCAGGCTATGTTCAAGGTGTGTGCACCCATAATCAACACCAATGATCCCAGAACTAGTTTATAGAATTTAGTGCAGTATGCTACCTAGTTTATGGAATTTTGTGCAATATGCTACCTAGTTTATGGAATTTTGTGCAATATGCTACCTTCAAGACAAACAGGCATCAACTTCTTCTTCTTTTTTGGGAAACAAGTGTGTTGAGGAAACACACTGCAAGGGTTTCCATCAGGTGCAAAGGCTTTGATTTCACACAGGGTAACAACCCTATTGCCGCCAGGTATCAAACCTACAACCACGCCATTCGGAAGGGAGACCTCTCCACCGTCACTGGTAGTTTAGGGTTGTTTTGGACCAAAACAGGCATCAACTTTGGCTACCTTGAGAATGAGTAGTATGAAAAGAAATAGAAAAGAAAGGATTTTGCAAGTTGTGAAGGATTAATGGAAGTACCATAACACAAAACTGACTTAATTGATGCTCATTCCAATGTCGAGGAAGTTGCAAATTGGCTATCAAATTCTAGTGTTTGTTGCAATTTTGGCTAGAATGTCTATATCACTACTTTTGAATTAGGTGTTGCTATAATTGAGACTCATGAACCTTAGTTTGTTTACAATTGGAAATATATGTAGAAGTGTTTGTTGACTTTGATGGCTTGTAAAGTAACTTTCTTGGAATAAGGCAACCTAATTTCACTATTTAGTGTAGGTGATATGGGAGGGAAGACTCATCTTCTTTGATTGACCAAAATCAAGGAAGATGAGGGTGATTGCAAGAAAGATTGGTCAATTATTGTCACACTTTGACAAGACAAGGTTGTCCTTTGCTATAACTTTTGAATTAAGACCCAATCCAAAAAACAAAAAAAATATTTCCAGATATCTTGATTGTAATTGTATCCTTTATCTTTCAAAAATTTCAAAAATCATTTAATATTTAAAATTCAATTTCTCTAATTTATCACACTTTTGAATTTACAGGTTTTGAATAATATTGAGCGGCTTAAATTAATGATTTTCAATTGAAATTTCTATGGTACATTTCTATAGTAGGCAGACATATTCCTACCAAAGGGCACCTAAAAGTACATTATTTTATGTCCTCCACATCTGTTCAAAGAGGCCTCCCATGCGCACAAAGTTGTGAACAATAGAAATGGTTGTGACCTCATTTTTTTGGTTGAAACTCATAACTAGGAAGTCCTCCCAAATGGACAATTTTTTAGTTTTTTTTATAATTTTTTTTCCTATTTATTACAAATTAAAATGTCAAAGTATGATTTTTTTGCCACAATTCTATATTGGAGAATATGTCCCCCAAAATACATACTTTGACATTTTAATTTGTAATAAATAAGAAAAATAATTTTTTTTAAAACGAAAAATTGGCCATTTGGGAGGACTTCCTAGTGATGAGTTTCAACCAAAAAAATGAGATCAAAACCATTTCTATTGTTCACAACTGTACGCGCAAGGAAGGCCTCTTTGCACAGACGTGGAGGACATAAATAATGTATTTTTAGGTGCCCCTTGGTAGGAACATGTCTACCTACTATAGAAATGTACCATAGAAATTTCAATTGAAAATCATTAATTTGAACCACTCAATAGTATTCAAAACCTCTAAACTCGAAAGTGTGACAAATTAGAGAAATTGAATTTTAAATATTAAATGATATTTTGAATTTTTTTGGAAAATAAGAGATACAATTACAATCAAGACATCTAGACTTTCTGTTTTGCATTTTTTGCATTGAGTTCATAATTCAAAAGTTATAGCAAAAGACAACCCCAATTTTGCCAACATGTAATAGAATTGACTAGTCTTTCTTGCAATCATCCATGAATAGTTTTTGTCACATGTATATTGTTCAAAAAATCCCACCTAACAAGAATCTAGGAAAATCTAAGAATGTTAATTTTTGGTACATCTACAAACAAGACTTTGAGATTTCATAACTTAATTTAGATGGTGTCCAAATAATACATGCTAAAGTGCGTTGGAATCTTCTTTCACTTACTAAGAAGATCCATTAAATATAACCTATGTTTTTATGCTAGTAAGTATACTCAATTTCTATTATTAGTATCAATTATGAATGCACTTACCTTAACTCCTAAAGTCCCAATTGTCCCCTTGAGGGATAAAATAGATTTTGAATAGGCTCCTATAGTCTCAATATTCATCATGATTTTTTGAATTTTTTTGTGAAGATAGAAAAACACATTAGCTTTCTAGGATATAATTTTTATTTCAATTGGTTCCCAAGAACAAAAGTTATGGCACAAAAAAGTCCTTTTCAGATGCGCCGAGCAAAACCTCCGCCTCCAAAAAAATTTATAAATTTTTTTTATAAAATTCGTTTTTCATAGATTGTAATTCTATATGGAAAGCTTTGATTCATTCCATTTGGTTTTGTTATGTGAAAATTGTGAACAATCTTATTTTTTGGACAATCAAAGCATGTTTTTACAAAAAAGAACTTGTAGGATTCATTTTTTAACTAAATTTTTATATTTTTTCAAAAATAAAAGTTCTAAAAGGTTAAGATTTCTTGCTAGAACAATCTCACCATTGAGATTAGTGTGTTCCAATTCCATCTTAGATCTATTAACGACTTAGATTTTCTTTCAATCTTGAACCTACTTCTACTTAATAAATTTATTTGACTGAAAATTATGTTTTTTTTGTTTTTTTTTTAATTCTTAGACTTTCAATTCATTTTTTTACAAAAAATTTGAAATTCAAAATCAGTAGTGCAAAATTTTGTAATTAAGATGATTCAAAGCCAAATAATCTAATTGAGCCAGGTGCAACATAACCTTTTTTCTTCACTTTAAATGCAAATATCTTGCAATCTATATAGTCAAATATTTTGAAATTTCTTCTACACATTTATATACTATTCTACTGCAAGATCCTATGATTAGATATGCAAGAAAAATGAATTTTAAAGTTTTTTGCACTTTGCAATAGAAATGGCAATTTTGAGTGTGTTTTTTGGAAATAAGGCCCCGGGACTTTAGGAATTAATGACCAGGAGGATAAAGTACGAGTATCTAAAATTGTTGCTACTAGAAACTAAGCACATTTATCATTGTTGAACATAAATTATTTTTATTGAATTATCTTATTAGCAAGAAAAAAAAGATGCCAACATACCTTATTATGAATTATTTAAACATTGTATGAACAGGTCATGAATTTTTAAAGTATTGTCTGTATTTTCATGAAAAATTGATATTCAAAATTTACATGCTCTCATGTTCTGATACACATTTGTAAAACCACTATGTAGATCTTAGCATCAATTTTTGATACAAATGTTTTGATTTCAACAATGATGATTATAGGTGTAGATACCTTAGTAAAAAAATTTAAGATGCAAAGATGTGTAATAAGGTGCCATTTAGAAGATTTCAATGATGATTTTCATCCAAGAATTTCGAAAGAAGGTTATAAAATGTTGTAACCTATGACTCATGGATCATCATATTATATCAATTGGATCCACCCATGCACTGATTAATATTTATCAATAAAAAATTGAATTTTTTTTTGAAAATTTCCTTCTATAATTGATTATGGACTAAATGTGATTAATTTTAGAAGATTTTGTTTTCCTTTAATTTTGGATTACTGAATTCTAATTGTGTTGGATTTAAAGTATTTTTTTTATCTCACTTATTTCTTAAGACATGTTTTGGAAGGGCCAATTCTTACCTCTACAAGTAAGTAAGTTGTTGTGTCTTTCGGAGGACTTCAAAGAAGCCTCAAGTTAGGATGGAAAAAAACTTTTTTTCATTTGATTATTTGAAAGGAGTTGCTTTCAAAGATGTTGTATATTCTTTCCTTATGATAATATTTGACTTTGCCTATTTTAAAAAACAATAAATCCATATGTTTTTTTGGCAATTTGTGATTCTTTTATCTTGATTTGTGATTCTTTTATCTAGATTTTAATTTAAGCAATAAAATGATCTTTTTGGATTTGAATCAACTAATAAAATAAATTATATCATCAGAGAAAATATGGACCTTCTCAAGGGCCGTTTGACTCTAGGTCTCTAGCTAGTACTGTAAATTATATAGAAAAAAATTTAAAAAAATTTAAAAAATTAAAAAAAAAAAAAAAAAAAAAATATATATATATATATATATATATATATATATATATATATATATATATATATAAATAAAAAAATTAAATCACAATTTGACATGATATCTGAGGCAATCACGTGGCATATGATTTTAATTTTTTTTAAATATTATATATATATATATATATATATATATATGTATTTATTCCACTTTTTGTTGTCTTTGTACTACTAGCAAGAATCAAATGACCTCGTAGAGAGTCCATATTTTCTCTAATGCAAGTCTAGTTTCTACTCCAATTTGAAATTATGAAAAATTTCTAAATTCTAATATTTTATTGCAATTTGAACTTTGGATATATTACCATGAAGTTTTCAAGATTTTCTAATTTTAAAAAGAGACTATATTTTTTATTACACCAAGGTGTGTTTTTTTAACTATAATGTACACCAATGGAAAAAATTCAGAGTTAAAAAACATATTCTGTATTTGATATGAATTTTTTTCACTTTTCATTAAAAAATTTACAACAATTTCAGTTTTTTACAAGTTATTCTAAAATGTTTACAAGTGAACTTCTGAAAGGCATGTAAATACTTTTCAAAAATTAAAAATTAAAATTTCATTCATATATTGATGCAAAATTGGAGCATACGAAAGGGAAACTTCAAAGTTTGAAAAAGTGGTCATAGGCTGGTTGTTGACCATGCTGAAATTCAAAAAATTCAAAATTGAATTATCTTCAAGTGTTCATATATAGAGTTGTACACTTTGTTTTCCTAAACCTGTTTATATTTGACATGTTCATATGATAGTGACAAGGGGAATACCATACACAAAGTTAAATTAACCCCTAAAAGATGTTGCAAACATTTTTTGTCCTTTGGATGACTTTGGGTGGGACTATAGCATGTTTAAAAAAAAAAATTCATCCAATTTTATTGGGGGGAGTTGCTTAAATGCATATTTAGGGAATAGTATTGCATATGCTTTCATTATGGTACTTACTAACCTTTCTAAAGAAAAAGATGCTTAATCCATGGCCAAGCGCTCACATTTCGCATGACCACCATGTCTGAAGCCATGAATCTTCAATCGTGGCATCTTCAATCAAAGGAGATAAAATCACAAACTAGATAGAGATTGAAGCAAGAACCAGGCCTCCTTGCAGTTGTTACGAAGATTAATTTCCGTCCTACAACAAGCTTAAAAGCAGGAGTTCAAGATGCACCGGCGCGTCCATCTTTTTCACTTTACATTTAGTTTGTAAACAAAAATACGTGCTTCAAAAAGATAGAACTTTCTTCAAGCGCCAACTTCATTCCGAAGTCCAAGTTTATGAGTGCAGACGACATTTCATGTTCATGCATTTCATTATTTCAACTTTTCATGTTGTAAATGCACTCCAAACCCCGAACAAATGTGATGGTATTTTTTCTTTCTTAAAATAAGATTCAAGTAGATCCTGTGGAATCAATATCTAAGTTTTTATAAGCTATTTTGTCCAAATGTACGTGTCGCATTTGAGAAACTCTGTGTAGATTGTGGGTGTACATATATACCTTACTCCTTTGTTCGCCCAGGCATATGCTCACAAAAGAAATATTGAGATTATTAAAATATTGAGTGCACTCGGTGAGATTCCACCACACACCCACTCATACGAAATATACTTATACGCTCCTATCTATTCAGCTTCTGTAAGGCGGTTACGTCCTGTGCAGGGCATTGCAACCTTTTGTTCCTCATTGCCTCATGGTTGTCGCATAGCGCACAGTACAGATGCAAACTCATGAATTCAAATGAATGGACCCATATATTTAAAACTAAATAACGTTCAATTTTGTCTACATTCTATGGGTCATATTCCTGCAACAAGGTATGAGTCAAAAAGACAATTTCAAAAGATCAAGTTGTTGATCGAATCTGATGCATTTTCCTTGTCCACTTGAATTATTTATCAACATTCTACGAGAGTTCGTGCCCCGGCCCCTCGCTATACATATAATGGGAGTCAACATACAGTGCCATGAGCATATTGTTTGAGCAGCAATGTGCACACTTAGCCATTCGAGCTAGACTGTGACTATAAATTCTGAGTACTTCCGGAACATCGATCACTTGTTCACTTGCATTCAAATTGTGCAAATCCGACCATCAAATTTCTCGACCGGCCATGGTGACGATGATGATGCCTTCTGGAGCTTGGAGTGTACGCTTCTCTGCTCTGTCTGCTTTCCAAACAATCTTATGGGCGCAAGCTCCCCGATCCCTCTTGAGTATTAACATCAGTTTAGTCTCAAAAATTTGCTCAAACTAGATACTATGTGCAACCATATGAACGTTTAGATGTCAGTTTAGTCTCAAATGTTTTCTCAAAGTAGTTATTATGCTCCACAGAATGCATATTGTGTAGATAGGAGTAAAAGCTCAAA
The DNA here is from genome assembly GCA_951799445.1 of Pseudisothecium myosuroides. Classification (NCBI taxonomy): domain Eukaryota; kingdom Viridiplantae; phylum Streptophyta; class Bryopsida; order Hypnales; family Lembophyllaceae; genus Pseudisothecium; species Pseudisothecium myosuroides. The sequence goes on along the minus strand of OX637288.1, from coordinate 3,025,012 downwards.
AATTTGCTCAAACATGATCTACAGTACAATACGCGCAACCATTTGAATGTGTGGATATCAGTTGAGTCTCAATTAAAATGTTTGCTCGAATTAGTTACTATGCGCAACCACATGAATGTGGCGATGGTGCTGTGCAGGTTGTCAGTGCAGTGGTGCTTGGCATTCTTCTGCTTGCCAAGTTGCTCACAAGCAGCAAATACAAGAATTTGCCTCCAGGCCCACGGGGTCTCCCTGTCATCGGTTCGTTGCACTTGTTGGGCAAATTCCCACAGCGGGATTTGACCAAACTGGCCGAGACTTATGGGCCGCTCATGTCCATATGGTTGGGGCCAAGGCTAGCTGTGGTGGCTACCTCCCCTGCGGCAGCAGAAGAGATTCTCAAGACTCAAGGCTCCAATTTTGCGAACCGAATTGCAACTTCTTTTTCAGATGTGGTTGTTCCTGGAAGTATTGAGTTGCCTCTTTTTTCTCCCCTTGGAAATTCGATTCAAATTCCTTTGTGAGGATGTTGAATGTAATGTGAAAGTACAACCTCTTTATGAGAACTAAGTAGCATACAAGCCATGGTAGTGGTGAGGGTCTGAGGCGGGATATTATTTCCATATTAATAAGACTCCATTTTCATGTTGTTGGATATAAGTTCAATGAACAAGCTAAAAGCAAAAAATTGTAATGCTAGACCAACCCAAAGTTTTGGAAAATGACATATCTCTCCTTACTCACTAAGTGATTGCCATTTGTACAAATTGAGTTTGGTTGAGGTTATGGAGAAGATGTTTTAGATTGTTGCATTTTGTCTTCAGATACAAAAGAGATAGAAGCTTGAGTGTCTAGAATGCTCAAGATGGTTAGTAGTAGAACGGTAGAATATAGGAAAATTAAGGTATGCACACCTATAATCAACATTAGTGACAACTAAGCATAGTTAATATTTCTAAAACATGAATTGGCCACTTAGATCTCATTGGCAACTGAAAGAGAATTCCAACACACTTTAGCATGCATTATATGGACTATGTATGAATAAGTTATGAATTTTCAAGATAATGTCTCTAGGTCTACCAAAAAACCACTAGACAAGTGAGTTTTCATAGATTTTCATATTTTGATGGTGTACATGTTGAATATCAATATCTAGTTTTCTTTTACGCTTTTTGATCCAAATGTAGGTGTCTCATTAATTTTTGGGTGGTACTGATCATAATGGATGTATATATACCGTATTACCATTTCAAAAGTATTTATAATTTTTAAACTCTAGGCATTTGAAAGTCTTTCATTTTTTAACTTGAATTAAAAGTCTTTTCATTTTAGTTCTTTTCAATTCAATTCAGTTTTTTGTAGTTTGAAACTCATCTTTTTTTAACAATTGTAACCATCTTTGATATCAGATATATCCCTAATGTCGGACTCACCTGTGAGGTTGCACATGAAGAAGATACTACACATACAACTTAGTACAAGCAAACAACTTCAATTAGGAGCAAATGTGCGAACAGAAGAAATCGCTCATGTCATGCGTGTGATTCCTCAAGATGGCGTCACATTGGTGCCTGTGAGGAACCACATTGAAGTGGCCATAACTAACATCATGTCGCACATGATTCTCAAAAAGCGTTTCACAGCAGTGGTTTCTGGGAAGAAACATGATGAACAAGAACTTGAGCAAGTGAGCAATTTTCGAAAGATTTTGATGGACATTGTCAAGTATGCTCAAACTATAAATCCAGGAGACTTCATCCCTATGTTCAAGTGGATGGATGTCTTTGGGATTGAAAGACAAATGCGAGAATTGAGAGAGAACATGGATACTTTCATGTCTCCAATCATATCTGAGCATGTTGTGCAGAGAAAGAGTGGTTCAATTTTTGTCAAAGATATGGCAGATATCCTTTTAGATCAAATGGAGGATGAGACATTGCAATTTGGCATTACCAATGACAACGTCATTAGTGCATTGTGGGTAAGAATGCAATTCCTTTTCAGAGGCTATTAAGAACTCATATATTTTATTTTTCTTTAATTCAAAAAATTTCATGGTTTGAGTTTTTTAACTTAAGAAGAAAAAAATAGTCATAGGCAGACTACTTGAAGGTATTTTCATGTTGAGATTGATGATTAGTTTGCTAAAGAATTATATGATGAAATTTGACACATATTAAAGTTTTTATTCTCTTGTCAAAGTTTTTAAATTACATTGTTGATCTCAAGTCTTCAAGTTCATCTTGTGAATAGGTTTAAATAACACACTTGTCATTTTTCCTTATCTTCTGAAAAAATAGGATGCTTTTGGAGCAAGTATCAATACAACTACCGATACAATAGAATGGGCAATTGCAGAATGCATTCGCAATCCCATTGTGATGAAGAAGGTGCAAGCAGAGCTTGATACTATTGTAGGCAAGTCTCGAAGAGTGGAAGCTGCGGATGTTCCTAACCTCAAGTATTTACAAGCCATCATCAAAGAAAACTTTCGTCTTCACCCAGTAGTCCCAATGCTACTTCCTCATTTGAGTGAAAAACCTTGCAAGGTTTTGGGGTATACTATACCAGAAAAAACACTAGTTTTTGTAAATATTGCAACAATCGCTCGAGATCCAAGGACATGGGAGGATCCTATGACTTTCAATCCTGAAAGATTTTTGGATGGGATGCCTCACGCTAATATGCAGGTTGAAGGCAAAAATTTCGAATTGCTACCGTTTGGAGCAGGACGAAGACAATGTCCAGGCATCATGCTAGCTTCAACATTGGTTCATATTATGGTTGCAAATTTTGTACAATCTTTTGATTGGTCTCTTCCAAATGGTTTGCAACCTATGGATTTAGATATGTCAGAACGTGAAGGGATTGTGCACGTGTTAGCTCATCCTTTAATTGCCATTCCAAAGGCTCGCTTATCCATTCTTTAAATTAACACCTTTGAAATAGCTATTTATATATAGGTTATCATCTACAATTTGTCTGACAAACAATATGGAATTCCAAATCTATACTTGTATTTGCACTCATATTTATATTATATATTTATTTTTCTCTATATATTGGATGTATCTATATTCATATTAATATTTATATATATACCATATTTGTACTTCTACTTATATACATACATACATACATATATTTATTTTAATTTTTTTGGGGGGGTGGAGTGAAGAGGATATCTTTTTAGCAAGGGTAGCTAGTGTTTTCATTGAATAAAGTTGGCTGGTGTTTTTGAGATAGTAAAATGTGAACACTTTACACATTATGACACCTCCTTAGTATGTTAATTCTACAATATGACACTTCTTCCAATATGATCACCAGGGCTTTTTTTTTGGCTTTCTAGTGCCAAATTGCACCAAAAAAAAACAATTTGTCTAAAACATGGTAAAAAAACCATGAAGTTTTTTGCCAGATTACTTCAAATTTAAAAAAAAAAAATCTTGGATGAAATCGCCAAATTTGGTGAATGAAAATAGAATTATAGACATGTGAAATGTGCTAATGTGATATTTTCTATCCAATGTGTAGATGAATGCTGAAATTTGGAACACCACTATAACATTTCATATCGCCACTTTGGCACTTCATAAAAAATGAAAAAAAAATCCCTGATGACCACTACGGTGAGAGACTCAAAAGGGGGTCATTACAGTATAACTGAAGGCCTGGGCCAGAACGTAACTACAGAGAAACTGACGCTCCTTCAACCTCATCGATCAGGAGCACGTTGTTTGCTAAATTGAAATTAAGAACTCTGTCATGTCCGCTCGGGTGCATGCGTGCAGAACTTCTGCCCGTCCAATTGATCCAAAGTACTCCCTCTGTCCCACTAAAAACCTCCAAATGAGGCACAATTTCTATCCCACTAAAACCCTCCATTTACTGATTTTGACCATTCAGTAAGCGTTGTTTATATTATTAGACCTTGTGGGAGTAAGTGGCAAGCAATCAAGGAAAATTCTTCTCCTAGCAAGCTTGGCCTCGCCCATATGAGGCACCTTGTACTTGCTACTTCGTCAAATAGTTGTGTTGACAATGGATTTGGGGAGCACTTTGGCGCTATAAAGATTTATTCATGAAGGGGGCCAGGTTTCGTAGATGCAATATTTAGGTTGGGAGCATATATTTCTACAATCCCATTGTTGCCACCAACCTTTAAACCATCAGAAATGACAAGTTGGCGGCATTTATAAACAATGCTCAAATATGATACTTTCCACATAGATTTTGGGTGTCTAAACGATGGTGACTAAGTTGCAGATTTTGCATAGATCTAGGGGATAGATTATTAATTCTAGAATGTATGTATCACTGGCACAAAGACTAAAAATATAGTTAATCCCTCATAGGGAAGATTTTGGGAGTTTTTTAGTGGGACAGAGGGAGTAACTCTTTTGACAATCCTCCTAGCTTTTAGCATGCCGGATTACCTCCCAAATTTCAAAGAAACCAACAACAGCTACTGTAAAACATGCAGGGTAGGGAAGAATCTGAACTGTATGTGAGTATGACATCATAGCGTACTTGCAAAACCTCGATCTGCGGCCTAGACACCCACTGTGCGCTCGTATTTCTCCGATGGGAAAATCTTTGATTCGCTGCTTGGATTGATTTCAATAACACATCGTAGCCAGGGCTTTTTTTTCATTTTTTAAGAAGTGCCAAAGTGGCGATTTAAAATGTTAGTGGTGCTCCAAATTTCAACCTTCATCCATATATTGGATAGAAAATATCACATTAGCACATATCACATGTCTATAACATGGTTTTCATCAAAATTCTGGCGATTTCATCCAAGATTTTTTTTCATTTGAAGCTTTTTTGGCGATTTCATCCAAGTTTTTTTGCATTTTTTTTTGCATTTTTTAGCCAGATTATTTTTTTTTGTGCAATCTGGCACCAGAAAGCCAAAAAAAAAGCCCTAATCGTAGCTTGACACTCGAAGTGCGGCTTGTGGGGGGGTCAAAATGTTAACCCTTGAAGGACTTGAAAGACCTTTGCGGCCATATAGTATATTATGAATTTGGTGGTATTTGATAGAAAAAATTCACCTTTGAATATTTTTTTGTACAAAGTAAATGAATTGGGGTCTCAAACTAATGGATATGCAATTATTAAAATCTTAAAAGAAATTCCTTTCCACCATATTTCATAGAATTTGAATACTCAAAGTGAAAAAATTTAGAGTCTTGTATTAACTTTGACCCTACATTTAGAAGATACTAAGTATTTAATATTGAGACAATTTGATAAATTGAGACTTTAATATGTCAAAACATTTATAAGCCCTTGATTCAATAGAATAGAGGTCCGCAATAGCAGGGTGGAAGTTTCAAAATGTGCATTTGGTCTCAATTTAATAAATGTGGCCTTACTAGACACATCAACAATTTTCTTTATCACCAATTTTATGAAATGATCACTGATGGCCTTGTAATATGAAACAACACTCCAATTATGTACAAAAAAATACCATGACCAGTCATCTATGAAAATTGAAAACATCATTCTCCACAATAGAATTATCAACTGATAACTTGAAATAAGTGGAGTACTTGAGTCCCATAGATGGTTGGGCTTTTGAATTGAAAAGGTAATGCAAGAGGCCCAAACAAAGGAGATCTATAACCATAGTTGTATAGGCTTCATTATCAAAAATTCAATATCCATGTTCATTGAGATGCCTGCAATATTGTTGGTGAAATTTTGGAGTCAAAAGGTAAAAAAGGAAGTCCTATTGTATGTGTGACCTTAATCACACAACCTTGACCGTACCTTGCAGTTGGAAATGCGCAATACAGGTTGTAGGGGCTTCTCCATGCTGGGTTGACCTTTGAAAGGCCCACGGGGTCCCTCTATACAATCCTTATTTTGCCTTATAACTCTTCAATTGTGGTTTAATTTATAAATTATGATACATTGTTATTTATGTATTATCAACAAAAATAAAGACAATATAGTTATATCAACCATATTTGTGTTTCTTTTTTATGTCACCTAAAGTTTTATGAATAATCCAATATGGTCTCTTTTATTATATCATTAATGCTTGAAATGTTAAAAGATTTGAATTCATCAGGGTTCAATTACTCAAAAATGGTAGGATGTGCTCCATTGAATATGCAATTCATCTTCAAAAGGTCAAAAGAAAACTACGACATGAAAGTTAGAGATGGAATTAAATACACCTATGTTGTACAAAAACAAATCTAGATTCTTATTTCCGAAGCACTTGTTTCAATATTTTGGTTAAACCTATGCAATAAAGACAATGACATCATATTATAATAATTTGAAAAAAAACTACATCTTTGAACTAACAATTATATTGTTTATGATATACATTTCAATTTTAAATGCTAAAGTATTATATTATTATATTTCACAAATTCATATATCTCTACGCGATTTGAAGCAATTCAACAAAACCCTAGAAATACCTAGTTGCCTATTTAACTTAAAATGCATCAGAGGTAAGATCATAAAGCATATGATTGGAAAGAAGAAAACAAACTATATACTCCATATTAAGGAATGTATTCAAGTAGTTGTTAATATCTATTAACAAATGTTCAAAGTTAACATTTTATTATCAATTCAATCCTTCCGAAACATTTAAAAATTAAAACAACACTTACAAATGTGAACTTCCAAAGTTGTAATACAGTGATAACGTTATTTTTCAATAAAGCGAATTTTTCAAAGCTTGACATTTAGCAAGTCATGCTCACACCACTTCCTAATAAATCCGACCGAATGGATTAATACTGTATATGAGAGGCTACTGGTAACACGGGTTGTTGATAACAACTTGTTATATGTAGCTGGGATACACTCATAATTGCAACAGCTATAACGAAAGTGAGGAGTCCGCAAATCTCCACAACATGCATGCTGCAACCTCACATTGAAACCATCACATTCAAGAGCACATTCAACCTCACATAGAAACCATCACATTCAAGAGCACATTCAAGAGCACATTCAAAACCTTCCAACGTCACAACCTCAAGGACTTTTGTACAAAGACCACTTGAAAAAAGGTTCAAAATTTATGACTGGGCACCTTATCTTCTCTTGTTTGGAAAATGCGAAGTGCCATACGATTAGACTCCTGAGATCTGTCAATGAGAATAAATTGACTGTAGCATAATTACATCTGTCTCATGAAAATGCGGCTTAATCGGAATCATCGAAATGGTCAGCTCCTTCTTCCACATCATCTGTTTTGAGGTTGCCATTCTGGGCCATAAAAATTCGGTAGATGCGACGAGAGCACGTTGGGCCAACCCGCCGCCGTTGCTCGGGACCGAACACGCCCTCTCGGATCAGATCTTGCAAGAGGAGCTCCTTCTGGTGCACCTGCAATGAAGCGAGGAACTTAGAATTTTTGCCAGAGTTGACCCGGACTCTCAAGACGGCATGCTCGCACCAACCCAAGTACTACTATAGCTAAGTGGAATTCGTTCCTAAATATCCACACTGCCCAAGTTGTGACAGTTAGCAAATTGGTACCTAGCTCCCAGTAACTTATAATGAATTTACATTGTTTTCATCAATTTACTTTTAACTCCCCGATTCTGACCGATTCTGAACATCTGGACAAATGTGTCCATTTTAATGATTCGAAGTGCTAAATCAACTAAAATGCGCTCAAGTAAACCCTAAACCTTGCACTAACCAGTGCCAAATAGCTAGCTTGAAAGCCTAATTTTCCATAAAAATCTTGCAAGTGCGGGCAGACCACAGGTTACTTAACTTCCAAGTAGCTAAAGGGTCTGATGGGGCTTGACACCTTAACTAGCTAATTGGTGCTACATACTTGGTGCAGGCGGGACCATACATGATTTGTAGAAAAAAAATGAAGAATCTACAACCATCTCTAACTCGCATCGATTCGAGCCACAGTCAAGAAAACTCATAAAACATAAAAATCATCGAGAGGGCAGTCACCGTCATTGTTGGGTCAAGGTAAGCCTTGAGGAGAGCACGCATGGTGCCGTATCGTTTGCCAACTGCCAGGGCGACTGCCCCCGGAGTATGTGGAAGAGCGACAAGTGCTTTCAGCCTGCACAGATAATTGATATTGCAAAACAATTAGTAAATGCAACAGAATCCATAGCACTACAAATTTTGCTCCAGAAATCAATCAACTGTTGTAGTTCTAAAGAATAAATATATATAGACGATAGTTTGTATTTGACAGACACAAGCTCAGTGAACTCTGTTTTCACACTCGGACTTGTGACTGAAGCATTTATTCAATAACGAATAGAACTCTGATGCTGCAACTTGTGGGCCTGTTCTAACCACATGAGAATATATCGTGTAAGAAAAAATGACTGCAGAGCACATCGCAAGGATTAACACCATTACTACAGTGAAGTGAATGAACTAAGTTAACGTATACAGAATTTCTTCTCCAGTAAGCCGTTCTGCGAACAATTTCCTCCCAAGTAAGCCATTTAAGGTCAGCAGCTTTTATGCAGAGGTGCACGCAATTTACAAGATTCACAAGTATGGAAACTGAAAGCTAGAGATTCGTACACTCACCACAAGCTCTTCTTGATTTCTTCCTTAAATGTGTCGCTGGTCGTGACATGATCTCCATTCTTGCTTACCGACAAAGAAGTAGATTTTTCTCTGCACTTCAAGGTGGCTATCTTAGTCACAATAACGTATCTCTATAAAAAAAAATATCAGACGAGAACCAGACCCAAAGCCCGATCAGCAGAAGGTCAAAAAAGTTTTCCACTAAGAAATTACCGTTTCATCTTAGAATCCCTTCAGACAAACAAGTCAAGGGTCGAAGGTTTAAATATAACCGCAAAAACTACACACGAAGGATTAAAATCAAATAAGAACGACTCTCCAAGAAATTTCCGATCGGGTGAAACAAGTCACATACTTAAAGGGACAATCTGCGAGGCTCCTCATTAAACCAGTAACATGTTCTGCCACCTCAGCTTCGTCCAAACACAACCTCGAATGAACTCCATTATGATGCGTCAAAAGTCTAGCTATTGCCTACAATGAACAGCATGCACATACACGACATTATACTTTCAGCGCTCAAACTTAAAATTGCACAAATAGGAAATACAAGGAATTTTCCACTATCAATACAACATAGCATCCAGTAGGACTAATTTGTCTAGTGATGATCTACCTGAAGCATCTTTCAAAGGACTGGCAAAACATATGTACCTTTTCAACAGGTGGCCTCTTCCACACAGTATCTCCACTCTTGTAATGTGTCTGTTCTCTGAGGTGATAATGAAAATACATTCAGTCACCTGGAAATACGTTGGCAAAAGCAGATGACTAAGAATGAAGGTAAGGGTTCCACACTCAGCGATGAAAAAGAAAAACATACTTCTTGTTGAGATACCACTTCAGCTTGTTGACCAAGAAGCAGATGGTGTAACCGGGGTAACGGGTTTGAGTGGAATTTATAAGTGTATGCAAGGTGTTCCCACCGACCATAGCAGCGAACTCTTCAGCTTCCAATACAAAGAGTACGTACGGGACATCAACTTCCTCCAGTACAAGCTGCGACACGACCAGAAGAACGAGGTTATGACAAGCTAGAAATGTTCAAATAGTCTCCCACAGGAATCCAGGATCTCGTACTTTCACTGAGTAGTCTGTTTCTATTAAGCTGGGAGTGTCCACACATCCTGGTTCGATAGACCACTAACTGCAACCAAATGCTACCTAATTCAAGCTCCAAGATGCAGTAGTTATCAAAAAATGATTAGAACCCTCGTCTGGAAGTATACAAACAGGTATTCCCCTTAGCAGTATCGTGGCGGATCCAAGGCTCAGCTACTGATTCCTCAGGTAACCCAAAATAAAATTCTTTAACCCCGAAGAGACCTCTGACTACAATTTGCCGAAATAAAGATTCTGCATTAAAAGATCTAACTCAAGAAGAGACATGCATTCATTACATATTAACCATGGGCTATACAAGCAAGTCCTTGAATCATAACCTACAAATAAAGATTTACCTTAGAACTTGACCCCTCGGTTTGTGAATCCGGATCCTCAGCATTCCAAAATCTGCTTGCGGCCTCCCCAGAGGAATCTTCGCTAGGACGCTTCATGCGCCACATAATTGACCTCGGGCAGGGATTGGAAACGAGCTGGTACTGTAGCTGCTTATCTGCCAGTTTGTTCAGCAGGTGCCCTGCCAGAATCAAAAGCAGATAGTTCAGCTGTCTTCTGCTCATCACGAACTGGAAGGTTCAAATCATGGCAAAAATGCCAAGAATAATGGGACCTAAGCAGTTTCAATGTTTCCAACAGAAATAGCTCTAGTGATATAGAATACACCTCAAATGCTAGTTGCAAACGATTTAAGCAACAAAGAAAACTGATAATATACAAAACATTTTGATGCCCAAAGCTGGGACAGACGACCTCCAATGACACCATTCTCGATGATTTTGGTGTCAATCAGCGCCCGAGTATTCTGTAACGCAAACTTTCCATTCTCCCATCGTTTCTTTTCGTGCTCCAGTCTACGTAGCTCCTTCGCTTCCTCCCTGGCAGCCTCCTTCCGCAGCCTCTCCTCCTGTTTATAGGCAATAATGTCAGGGGCTGTGCTCCAAAAAATCAAATAAATGGACTGATAACATACATCACGGCTGGAGAAGTCTAGAAGTCAGTGAAAAATGTTGTGCAGAACGAACATGAATAGCTGTGCCGAGACAGCAATCACGTTAAATTTCGTTTTCTCTTCCTACCATGACATGCAAGTTAAAGTTTTATCTTAACCCCTAAAGGACTGTGAGGCCCAAATCGGGCCTAGTTATTTTTTCAGCAGTTTAATGGGTCATATGGGGACTCACTTTTTTTCGATTTTATTAGTTTTAATACCAACAAGAGCTGATTTTTCACTGATTCTGGTGAAATAAATGTAGCCCCATCAGAATTATAATTATCACAGCATGATCAAATCAGATTTGTCATTTTAAAACCATGAAATCTCGGTCCTTTAGGGGTTCAACTTGAACATCCAACCTGATACCCAATGCCCAAACCCGTGCAAGAACATCAAAGAAAACATCCTTTCAGGTGTATAACAAGACGTTGCAAACCTCTCGCTTTCGTCGATTCTCCTCTTGCAGCTTCTTCTTCTCTTCTTCCTTCCGTCGCTTCATCTCAGCCTTCTCCTCAGTTTTCCGCAACCTCTCAGCTTCTTTTGCCCGTAACATTTCGCTTCGTTCAAACGCCTTCTCTTCTTCGGTCATTAGAACCCCACGTCCAGTTTTCCTCTTCTTCCTGGTGCCACCAGCCTGAACTTCCTGGGCATTGTGAATCTCTGGGACCTGGGTATGCGCACGCAGAGTGCTGAAATTAGTGTCTAGATTCAGATCAGACGTCTCTAGTTCATTCGGACGCGTAGGCTCCAACGTTGAGGACGGAAATGTCAAATCTTCCTCGTTATTCCGAAAGTCAAGCCCCTTTCCGGAATTGCATCTGTTCCACAGACTTGAGGCTGGTCTTTTGGAACTTGAGGCGAATGTTGGGCCTTCCCGAATGGGAGAATCGGATCTGCCACTTCCAGACGGATCCAGTGTACAGTCTTCATTGACAGAGGAAACACGAGGTGGAGACCAGATAGGGCCATCGTCCAAAAGATCATTATTCTCAGCTTCGTCATCCAACTCAACAACGTTCTCCAAGAGATTTGGCTGCTGGGACGCACTGCAAGGTGCAAGGCGGCACCGCTGGAATGACTGTTCCGAGTCTGTGTCAGAGTCCAAGCATACCACATTGCCCGTACCTGAACATAGTTTAAAACATGTCAACATATGCCACTTGCTGGCCTCCTTACAACAGAGCATCGACAATATCGTGAGCATAGTGAGGCTCGAACGACATGGATTGTAAGACTGGCAAGGTAGAGGATACTAAGACTGTTGGGACTTGATCCAGTCTCCTATACTGACCCCTGCTACCAACAGCAGCACTTCTGTTCATACTCTTGGTTGAGCTATCAACATGCAGTAATATCAACAGAGCATATTTCTTTCAAACTCATACAACAAATAGAGAACGTGAAAACCTGATGGATTTAAGCGATGAGAGTTATTGTTGGGCCTTTTGATCGCGCTTCTAGGTGGCGCCGAAACGTCAGAGTCTGATAAAGAAACCACCAGTTTAGGTCGAGATGAAACTTCTGATTTCGTTTTGACAACGACTGATTTGTCCTCCGGTGCAATCACATCGGTGGAAATGGCTCCAGGAGCGGAAGTTGGTGTGTGCGTTTCCTTATCCGTTGGAAGAAGCGTACTGGTAGTCTTGAGTCCACGACGCTTGACTTGCTTAAAGGGTAAACTCTGCTGCACCAAAGATACTCTGCCTCCGTTGCCCTTCCAATCGACCAACAAATGGTTGTCTTCATCTTCAGACTCCGTGTCTGTCAACCCAGATACAGTCACCCTTACATTAACACAATCACGAGATACAACACATAAGGAATTTAAAATCAAATAGAAATCACAACCTCGTGCCAATATGAATTGTGAGCTTAGTTAATCACTCCTGCAAGGACAGGCTAGCATTTGTTTAACACTGAGAACCCTAATTGATCAACCATTTGTAACCCCAGACCACATTTGAGCAGTTCAACCCAGGAATAAAATCCAATAGGTGCGGCAATAGAGATACATATGTTGAAAGGGCCTCCAAGATCTCTAGCATGAGAGAAGTTGCAAGTAACGCAAATGAATTTGAAATGAATACAAAAAAAACAATTAGATTGGTAAACGAACAAGGCGCATACAAAGGAAAAAAAACTATGAAAACCCAGCACAGAAATCGACAACAAAATATGCAAATCCAATTCCAGAAATCATCACAACGAAGCACGGAACAAGGCCATACCATTGATAAGAAATTCTCGCTCCAGGGGCGGCATTGTGAGCGACATGAGAAAACTCTGCCCAAGCTCATTAGAAAATTGAATCCGGAGCTGCTTCTAAGTGCGTCCCTATATTCATATGCTCCAGCTTTGATTTCCAACCCCTACATTGTGCGCAATTCGACAACGCACATTGAAACCCTAACCAGAAATCGAACCTGCATTCCAGTAAATTAAACCTCAGCAGAAAAAACCTACTGAAGACACATTTACACCTTTTTTAAAAGGCTCGAGACTCCTGTCTCTCAAAATCCATTGCTGCCACGCTCCATTCATCATCTCCATCGCCACAACGTACAACTCAAGTTCATAGAATTCCCGGACAGAAATAATCCGGGATAGAAAACCCGAACCCGACTCCTAATCTTCTAACCGACACAGAAAAACTGAGCTTTCGAAAATGGAAACCCTAATCCCTTTCACGAAACTCGCAACGGACCTCAGAAATCTTCCATTCTCCGACCTGCCAATGCAAAGAACGACGAGTTTCCGACTTCAGAAGCAAATGGTTCCCCTTCGGAATCAGAATTTGAATTGCTGACTTTATGTGAGAGATTCACTTCTATACGGGTTAAAATCGCTGCAATTCTACTCAAATTTCCGTCCGCCATAGCTCGGGAAATAGGCTGCAACATCAAAAGATTTTCGGGGCAGGAGAGAGTTTGTGTACGTGACGGAGCTCTTCCGGCGATCCGTTGGGTTTTCAAATTTGCTATCTAGGAAAACCTTAGATTCCGTCCCATTCAAAATTGGATGAATGACTTGGATGAATGCGTTGGATGAGCGAAGACGGGGTCAGCTACAGTACTGTACTGGCCGGTAGCTGACTCCGTCGAGACGGTTATTGGCCGGAAACAGACCAGGCGCAAATCGAGCTAACCCTAGTAAGAGCATCTCCACCGGTCCACGGTATAAGGGACACACCAAACCATTTTTAGTGTGCGTCAGAGTTGAGAAAGGGGCCGGTGTGTTAACGTGCTCCCACCAGTCACCCAGCAAAATCCAAACTTCCAAGTTTGGAGTTCTTTCAAGTTGTGACTAGCCCACGGAATTTTGAGCTTGGAATCTATATCAATGAATATCCCTCTGAACTCCGCAACAAGTTGACTTGCCATTGGGTAATAGCAATGAATCAATGCAAACCTGTCCCCAATTTCATCGGCCTCGATGTCCGCTCCTCCATTAAAAAGAGGTTCAAACTCTTTTTTTTTTATCAGTAATGGGGCCTCAATCAAATGACTAAAAGAAATTTGCGTTGAACTCAACAAAAACTACCCCGGCACGTGTTTGTTGTGTCCAGCGTAAAATCTGCATTTTTCAACGCAGATTTTGCGCTGGACACAACAAACATGTGCCGGGGTAGTTTTTGTTGAGTTCAACGCAAATTTCTTCTAGTGAATGCACAAGACACAACAATTTGATGAGTGGTGATTGAAATTTGATGTGCTCTACATTGACAAAACCAAAAGGCTACAACTGGTGGGTCATATAAAAACAACCGAGCACACCAAACCATTTGTCAAGGCAGTATGGCGTGCCCTAAAGGAGATGCTCAAATATTGAAATTTCTATTCAGGTTTCCTACTTATCTAATCATATTTACCTACCTACCTACATTAATACATTATATTGCTCGGAATTTCTTTGTTGTTTTGCCCACCATTTGCGTGTTATTTTGGAGTTTGTTGTGTGAGCGATTTAATGTCTTGAATATATTTGGAGCTTTTTGGAGTGATTTGCTACGGATTTTTGCATGTTTTTGCAATTGTCAATTTAATTTGTTCTAGTTTCTATTTGTGGTGTTCCATGACCCACAAGCCTCTCCGCCTACAAATAACTGAAGAGAAGAAGCTCATAGATGAGCGCTTTCAAGTTTCTCCCATTGATAGCATTGACTTAGGCAAGAGACGAGAGATGTGTTTCTTCTTGATTGCATTGCGATAGTTTTTACACTATAAGAAACTAATGTTTTTTTTTATGTTAGAAAAAACGTGGTACCGCGTCATGTAAGACGCAAAAAAAATCCGCGTTGACGTCCCACAAAATTCATCAAAATAGATGGGCAAAAAATGTGCTTTGTTAGGCCAAAAACATGCAAAATTTGGACTTGTTTTTTAAAGACATCACAAGAAACATGGTCTTCTAAGCTCCCTACAATGCACCATGTGGATGCCACAATGGCGCCACGTAGGAAAAAAAAGCCACGTGGATTTATTTTTCATCCAACCCGTCCATGATGTGGCATCTGACGTGGCGTTTTTTGAAACATCAACTT
The DNA here is from genome assembly GCA_951799445.1 of Pseudisothecium myosuroides. Classification (NCBI taxonomy): domain Eukaryota; kingdom Viridiplantae; phylum Streptophyta; class Bryopsida; order Hypnales; family Lembophyllaceae; genus Pseudisothecium; species Pseudisothecium myosuroides. The sequence goes on along the minus strand of OX637288.1, from coordinate 3,009,812 downwards.
AGATGTCTAGTTTTTTGAGACATCGATTGATGCACAATTGAACCACAGGGTAGGGTCAATGGAAAATAATTATTTAGAAATAAAATAAAAAATAGCATAAAATGAACAAAAAAATTATTGAATTCAATAAAAAAATTTAAAAACTTACCATCTACCATCAAGAGAATTTTTGATGGCCAAATGAAGGAATTACTTCATTGAAATTTAGTGAGAATGAAGGGTAGAAAGATCCTATTTGTATCCTTTATCCGTCTGTAGTGAGACAAAAGATATGGGATACCTAGAATATAGGAACTTCACCATTGTAAATGAAGACGTTATTCTAGACGTCTAGACGTTGTTTCAAACATCTCAATGCTGTTTCAGACATCTTGATGTTGTTTCAGACATTTGGATCATGTTATTTTAGACATTTTACATTGAACACAGTTCTTGCTTAACCCCTAAAGGTCCAAACACCGTTTTTTGACAACATAGCGATTTTGGGCAGCTCACTACGAGTGGAGTTTTTATTTTTTTTCTTTGAAATTTTCACACAAGATGTGCCCAAGGAGTATCTTTAAGGTCCAACAATTTTCATAACTTTTGACTACATGGTTAAAACGTTATTGTATGATATGTAATTTTTCGTGCGTGGCGGGCAGCCCGGGCAGCTCAAAAAATTCTTTAAAAATCATTTTTTTTTTAAATAAAAATTTGAAATTGGTCCTTTAGATTTATATGTACGTGGAAAGCTTTAAATCATTCCATTTGGATTAATGAGTAAAAAGTTATGAGGATTCTTAGTTTGAGGGTAGTTATGGAATCTCTACTCTAAAATAAACTTTGAAGTCCTTTATTTCACTCAATTTTCAATATTTTTGAGAAAAAATAAAAACATTGGATGTAGATTATTTATTACAACATTACAACCGTTGGGATTGGCATTTTTCAATTCCATAAATAAATTCTTAACAATTTAGTGTTTTGAATCATTCTCTACCTCTTTCTACTTACTATTTTTTTCCTATATGTTGTGCAGTTCCAAATGATTTGAAATTTTTCAAACATGTAGCCAACTTGCCTAGAAGAATGAATCCAAAGAGTAACCACCATTTTGGGCATTTTTTCATACAAATGTGACCTTGTGAAGTGCAGCTGCCCGGATTTTCGCAGGGACAAAAAAAGGTTTTTTGTCAATTCAAACGCTAATATCTTCCAATCTGCATAGTGGAAAATTCTGAAATTTTTTCCACATCTTCTCAAACCAGTGTTCTATAAGATCTTACGGTTACATGTGTCCAAAAATGTTTTTTTTATAAAATTTGGTACTTGTATTAGAAATGGCAATTTTGGAGTGGTTTTGGTGAAAACATAGTCTCAGACCTTTAGGGATTAAAATATCCCATATGGGTTGTCAATCTTCCTACCATCCTACTTGTATAAAGAATTTCTCTTTTCATCCATGGTGTATATCCATCCATTGGCCTTTTTTTGCAAAGCATGCCACGTGGCTGCCTATTTCCTAAAATTTTCACATTTGGTCATCATTTTATTATTAATTGTAGTAATTTTCATTGATTTACCTAAAGTCAAAATGGGTCTGCTTGCTGACGTGGCAATCTATGTTTTTTTGGACGTTCTAAAAAACATCAATATGTCTCGTAAAAACGCGGTCCTGTTTTTTTGGACGTACATTTAGACATGCCCGTCCGCGCTAACATGTACATGTCTGACCCTCTCCTAGGTGCTCGTTTCCGTGGACGTCACACAAACTTCCCACTGCTGCGGCTCCAAATCGCCAGATGCCGGATGTCAGAAAAAACACGGCGCGTTTTTTGCCAAACGACTCCAAAAACGTGTCTTTCTTATAGTGTTATTTAGTAATTTGTACACTTATTCCTCTTGAAATTGAAGGAGATGTGAATATATTGTTAGCTTCCATTCTTGAAATGAATTTTATGTCAAACTCTCTAGTCGAAGTGGAATCATCTATAAGAATGACCAAAAATTATATATGGTGGATGGACTTCCTACAATTGTAATCCCTCCAGTTCATTTGAAGTTTGTTGTAGGTTGGAGCATATTGTAGCAAGGATTTGCTAACATCAACATGTTTTAGCCAGTCAGTTCTGAAGGATTGTTGATAAACACCTCAAATTATGTTCAAAGAAATCTCGAGGTTGTTATCTTACATCAAATAATTGATGAAGCAAATCTTATTAATCTGGTAACAAAGAGTCATACTACTTCTCCTATGATTTCACTATCAAGAGATTATAAGAATAGTCTTTTGCAACCAAAAAGCTCGAGAGATCATAGGGCTTGGGAATTCAACTCTAGCTTAGTAGATTTATCTATCGAGACTTCTTTCTTGGGCTCAATTTCTTATGTAATAGAGTCTTTACATGTATCTAATCATGATACTTGTAGAACAAATATTGCAACTAACGAGGTTGCATCTAGTAGTAGACAAATTGATTTTACTGATAATTTGCCTGCTCTTATCACTGATAATAGAAATATGGAAGTTTCTAATGATATCATATTTTCAAAGTTAGAAGCGTATACTATTAATGCTGGTGATATTCTTTTGTCAATTATTTCTATACCTAGCAACAATTCTGAGATTGCATGTCAAGTTCCTATCATGTGCAACAATTCAATTGTAGAGGTAGTTATTGATAGTGCACATAATTATCTAAGATCAGCATCATTAGGTATTCTTCATACTAGTGGAGCTCTGATCGGGTGTAATTCCTAGTAGTGGAGGTCATGTGAGTGCAATTCCTATAAATGGAGTCTTTAATCTTGTAATTGCCACTATTGACAGCGATAATGCTATTCCATCAACACCAATGAATCATAATTGTAGTTCAAACATTGGTGAAGTTATTTCTTTAAGTAAAGCTAGAAATATTTCTCAGCTTGGTGCATCTTCTCTACAAGCAAAGCACAATTTTGGCACTGTTTTTTGAATTATTTTAGTTGATTTGAGAAAGATTATTGTAGACACCAATGACAAGAGTGTAAAGGTTAACAATTGGACAAGGAATAAGTCCGACTCATAGAGGGTGTTTATGGGATTGTCAACTAAGTAGAAGATAGAGGAGATTCTTTATCCCAAGCTTGGTGGTTTGGTGGCAAAAAAATTTCTTATGTGAGCCCTGTAAATGTAACGGCAAGCGATATCCATCACCAAGCTTGATGAGCATTTTTATAGCCTTCCAACATATTCTTTGCAAAGAACAAGAGAGGTGGGTGAAGCGACTTTGCATAAACAAATCTGCGTTTGACATTAGAAAGAATTTGTTCTTTATTGATTGCAGCAAGTCTTTGTTGATTGCAATGGAACATTCTTGAGACGCAGGTGCAAATAAGAAACAGAGAAAAGTTGATGCCCTAACGTGGAAGTAGGAGTTGTTAATTTTGAATTATAAGTTGTATCAACCTAAATATTCAAGGGATTGCCAAATGACATTTGCATTCTTTTATTTCATTGTATTCTTGATACGGGGCAATGAAGAGATTTAAAAATTGCAAGTGGATGACTTTTATAAAGATTGCAACCAACAAAACTTGAAATATTTGAAGTATTTACAATACCAATTTCAGCTATATCTTTCAATTTTTTTTGAACTGCAACCAAGCGTCAATATTTTTTCTTCATTTGTATGGCATGAATAGTATATTGCAAGTTCTATGGCGTCTGTAATCTCTACCTTCTAGATCGCGTTATATTATTTTCCAAGATGCATAATGTCAATGATCTCTCTTGACTTACATGGCTTAATTTTGTAAGTCAAATATGAAGTTAATTTGGTTTGCTATTAGAAATTGTTGGTCCATACTAGATATGATGAGAGATTCTTGAAGAACTATAAGGTTACAATAATTAGGTTCCAAGACAAGCATTTCAGGCCTTTTGTGGTCAGGTTTGATACAAATGTTATAAACACTTGGGAGACTTTGATGTCCCATATGCTAGATACAAACAAAGATAATCATCTTTTCTTGGCATGCATTTTAAAAAGTAGGACAAACATATGGTACAAGGGCAAAATTAATTGCAATGAGAGACATATATCTCAATGGATGAAAAGTATAGCAAAAATGTTGGTATTGAAGGAGACATCACAAACAACAGTGGACAGATGACTTCTATAACACGAATGTTGGTTGTTCATGTTCTTCTAGAGGTCATAGCCCAAATCACTGGACATTGAAATTTGAAAACTCTAAGTCGTTATGACAAAATTGCAATGCTAAAGGCCAAGGTTGAGTAAAACCTCCTACAAAATGCTTACAATCTAGTGATGAATAAGATGTATGATTTTGACTATCACTACACCTTGGTGATACAAGAATATCAAGTTGGTTGTACTCAAGTTGATTTGGACAACTTGATGATGGAAAGACCAAATGTAACTGAGGAGTTTGATGCTTTGGATGACCCTAACAATCCAATAGCATTGCAATAAAACAATATATTAAAAGTATGAAAATGAAAATTGTAGAATTTTTTTTAGGGTTCATTTTGTGAGTTACAAAAGCCATGTTGTTTTTTGGAGGTGACATATTTTTAATTCTTATTCATATAAATAGCAAGTATTAAAGTATAATTTTGGAAATTCATAACATTAAACTAGCATATGAATGAGAGAAAATTTAGCTAGGTGAAGGATGTGTCCCTAGAAGACCAAGTTAAAGCTTCGTGCATTCACTCCATCATCCAAAAACTTATCTCTAAATTGCTTTGGGACTAAACTTGACAGTATCCATTAAAAAAGTATAAATTAGTCATTTTGAGGCATAAATTTGAGATGTAATACAAACTGAAATTAAAATTTGAAATTCTAGCAATTTGTAAATACTATAGAGACATAATTACTAACTATATAGTTATATTTTTAGGTAAATATGATAATGTTTTGTAATTTTTTAGTGTAAATGAACAATTATTGGATAATACAATCATTAGTTTTAAAGAGCATCAACACTTGTTTATTCTAATTATGCCACTAGTTTTTTGGCACAATACAAATGATTTCAATTTACAAAAATATTTATAAGTTAATAGAAAAAATACTCATGGTTCGTTTTAAAAGTTCTGGAAGAATAAGATGGAATAGTCAAAACTTATGGCAATTTGGATTTGGATGGAAATAAAACAATGAAGATTAACAATTTATATTGTAATGATCCATCTTACTATAATCCTATCTTTTAAAAGTTGAGTTCATCATTAGAAAGATAAGGATATATTTTCTTCATATACCAAAATTTCCAAACGTGAATGTCTAAAATGACCATAATAATTGTCTAGTTTTTACATACCATTGAAACCAATTTCCTTAAATTCCTATACCAACCAATTTTTGAATAAGATAAATGGTTAACTTCTACAAAAAAATCCTATGTATTTTTACCATTGAAAAGGCAAATTTAAGATAAGCATAACGTCAATTTTTCCTTATAACGTAGTAAAATTGAATTCATTCTTTGAAATACCATAAATGTAGGGCATGGTCAGCACATTTTAATTGAATTTTTTCCAAAAAAAATTTAAGATCTGACATATGCTAAAAATATAATTTTTGCTGATATTTTTTTTACTATCAGTTTTTTTTGAAAAAATATTTTTCTAATGTTTTAGCATCTTAGCATCTATTTTTAGAATGATTTTCTATCAATCATGCCCTATTTTTGTACCTTAAATGAAATTGGTTGGTTGGTTGATTATGGTGAGATCTTTTAGATTTTACGTCCCTTACTTGCGTTCAGTCTTGGTACCGTCGAAAAGCTCTATGTCTATGTGAAAAAGGATGCACCGGCTTTATTTTGTGGCATTGGAATCTATCATGTGAAAGCTATAGATTTTTGAGTAATTTTTTAATTATAAAATTATATTTTGATTTTGATTTTGATTTTGATTGTAGAAACGATAAAGGGCATACTAGTCTTTATACCTTAAATTAAGATGCTTGTTTGTTTTATTTGTTATAATGAGATCTCCTGGACCGTGCATCTTCCAATCGCGTTCTTGGTACTATTGGAAAGTTGTTTGCAATGAGGGATGTATGGGCTTTGTTTTGTGGCGTTGGAACCTACAATGTAAATGTTATTGAATTTCAAAGTTTTTGTAATCTAAAAAATTAGAAAATTACTTTTATTTCTATTTTATTATATAGTGGCAATGGCACAAGGCACACTAATATATAAAAAATATTAATTATTATTTTAAAAAACTTATGGAAAAAAAAATAATGATGCCCAAAGTTCAAGCTCAATTGTACTTATTGGTTAAAAAACAAACATGAAAACAATCAAAGGTTTAAAATAACAGTCATCACTACAAAAAATTTATTGCATAATCATTGCGAAAGTTAGATATGTATTTTTATTCCATTGTTGAAGCTCATTTGAAATTATAAGCCAATATTAATGACTTTAATTGAACATCCATAGGGGTGCTTTTTGTAAATATCAAAGAATGGGTTTTGACTAAAACTCAAGAAGTGGAAACCATGACTTCATTACTTCACTATAAGTTCCAAAATACCTCTTCATTTTGAATTCTTCATTAAGTATTCATTAAGTACTTAGTATTACATTTTTTCTATTTAAAATATAATAGAAATCAAATACTACCATTAAAAATTAAGCTACTATTGTTGGTTGGTTTCTTACATAGAAGTTCAAGACAATCTCAAAAAAACTAAACCAACTTCAAATTTAAAAATTAGTTTAGAATTTAATTTTTAATATTCTTTTACCATAAAATCTGAAATATAATTCTCAAAAAATCATAATATCCATATTTTTTATTTTAAAGACTAAAATTATATAGAATTTGTCACGAACTTAAAAAGAAACAACTAATGATGATTGACGTAGTAACAAACATAACGCAATCTAGTATAGTTGTATATTTTAAGATTCTTTTTGTTTCACAAAAAAAAATTATGAAGGTTTCATCATTTTATAGTCTTTGAAGTTTTTATTTCTTGTATTTATGTGATTGCAAATGTAAGAAATGAAACTACTTCTACATATTTTATTCATTTCATATATATTTAATTTTTCAAAAAACTTGAAGTTTATTTTATATATTTCATCTTCTAAATATTTTATATGAAGTGAGTATATATTAAGTCTCTAATTCTCTTCATGCATTTAAAGGTGTTAAAATTTTAAGTTGCTCAAATTTCAAATGTTCATATCCAAATTTTGATTGTGAAAAAGAAATTTTTAGAGGCTATTTTAGAAAATGGAATTCACTTGGCAACGTAATGTATTATAGATGAAAAGACAAACATTGAAAAAAGATGGCAAAATTCAAAACAATTATAAGGCTTCACCAAATGGTAAACCAATTCTATCACTTGTCTATTCTATTGTTTGAATAGACTAGACTAATAGCTTCACAAAATGTTGTAGGCATAACTAAGTTCAAACTAAACTTTATCATTAGAATTCAATTTGTTTAATTTATAAATGAAAGATACAATTAAAAGAAATGCATTTTATATTAATGATTAAAAATTCAAATGATTAAAGATCAAGTTCTTTTAAATCAATAGCCATTGACTCTTCTAATGTCTTGACTTTTATTTCAAGTTCAATAAGAGCTTTATCATGTTCTTCATAATCTTCATTTGCTACTTGTTTGTTTAAATTTTCAATTGTTTCTTCCACCATTCTAAAATGTTGGTCATGGTTTTCTAAACGATTCTTTAGGTTTGCTAATGTTTCTTCCAATAACTCAATTTGTTTGTCTAAGTTTACCACTCTCTTATCATAGTTTGTCACTTCTTTGTCTAAGCTTGCTATCAATTTTGCCATTATATCAACTTGATTGTTTGCCCCAAGAAGTTGTTTGTTCTTTTATACAATTATTTTGTATCGTAAATTACTACTGCCAACCGTTGCAATGAACAATCATAATTATCAAATCGTCGTGGTTGTTAAACTTATTATTACAAGTATCATTGATTTATCATAATTTCACAAAAATTATGTAATATTTTTTTGTGATAATCATGACTACAATAGGTCATTTTAGCTAATGTTTTTGTTGACTAACTTTAGGATATTTTTTCTTGCATCAAGAAATAAAGTATTCAATTCAAAAATCACATGACATAAAGCCATTTTGATGCCACAGTACTTGAAGCGTCATAACCGAAGATACAACTACTGTGAAATTTTGAAGCTACATGAAGAGATGACTAAAGAGTCATACTTGAAGTCACACATGACAAATTGTTTTAGTTTGGAGGGGGAAGGGGGGTTGAATTTTGAATTTATTAAAGGCAAATTTATACCTAGAACTATTAATTATTAAATTGAATATTTGCTTCCCTCCGCTTATTGGAATTTTGAACTCATTTAAAATATATATATATAGATCATAAATACATTAAAAAAATGAAATATGTATATTTATTACAATAAATCAATTTCTAGTTTGCTACAAAGTCAATTTCTAGTTTGCTAAAATCAATTTGTGTAAATGTTTTGAATTTTAAAATTCTTGTTTTAATATTAGATTCCTATCAAACCTTTGATTGTAAAAATTGCCCATAGAAGGTTTTAGATTTGAAAATTTTACACAAAATTTGCCTAAAAAATTCATTTGTAACATGTAAGTACATTTCCAGAAGTTTCCATACTAAATTTAATTATAAGAACTTCATTTGTAACATGTAAATACATTTTCAGAAGTTTCCATACTAAATTTAATTGTAAAAAGATAAACAATAACACTAATAACTCCATCAATAACCTTCTTTTACATGAAAAATTTGGATAAACTTATACATCAAGACATGCACTACCTTAAAAAAAATTGGCTATATTTGTGAGAAAAAAAATCATTTTAATAAATTAATAATAATAATAATAATAATAATAATAATAATAATACAAGAATAACATTTTCAAAATTCCAAAATAATTTTATACCAAGATTAATTTTCTATATTAGTCCATGAGTTTGTGAATTTCAAAAATTGTCCTCTTTGTGCCCAAATTCAAAAGTAAAATGGCCCTAGACTCCTAGAATGCATTTTTTTCAATTGCACACATTTTGAAAATCTGAATTTCAATTAATTTAAAGTAAAATGTGCATTTGTTAGATGATCAGATGAAAAGTTTTAAGAATCAATAAATGGATGGATGAGAAGGTAAAAGTCACGGTAAAAGTTCACTGCAAATGCAAAAGTTTTAAGAAATGCTAAAAGCATGTTGAAGAAAAACTATCAAAGTAAAAGTTGAATTAAAGTTTTAAGGAAAGGATGAATTAAAATGCAATGCAAAAGATGAGTTGTTCAAAATGCAAAGTAAAAGATGCCAAATTGATAGTATATAAACTTTTGTATGATAATATATAAACATTTGTATCAAGATGCATATATCATTCTATATATATGAAATTGTATCTATATTGACTCAACAAAGTTACTAGACCAATCTCTACCAACTAATCAAGTTGTTTAGAGGAATAAAATTTTCATAAAATTTTATAATATCAAAGATGCCTTCTTTTATTCAACCGTTTTATACTGTACCATTGCCAACAAAGGACTCTACATCAGAAGCACGGAGTATGGCTTCTACGGTATTTTGTGACGAGCATCATAAATTACAAGGTCTTGCAAATCTAAATATAGAAAATGCATTACCTATAAAGTCTCCAAATATTGAGGGCGTTGAAACATTTGAACTCCCATTACCATCATGTTCAAATTGTAGAAATCCAAGCACAAAAACAACACAAAGGAATACCAAAAAAATTTGGTATAAAAAAACACTTGCATTTTGGCATGGTGTCATATTTTGTTTCAAAAATCAAGAAGAAGAACTTGAAGTACTCTAGATGAAGAGATTTATCATTTAGAATCCCATTTCAAAACAATCATTAGATAGATTTATCTATATAAAGTTTATATAGATTTATTTGTTTTACCACAAGAGAATTAGAAAACAAGATAAGAAAAACAAATATAGGGTTCAATTTTGAAGTGACATGGCTTAAGGTTTTGGAGTTTGTTTCAAACCTAAAAGGTCACAAATTCTACATCTTTGAAGAGAATTTGAAGACAAAATTTCAAGTTTTAATAAATTTGTTAAATAGACAATAGAATCTAGAAAGAATCATTATTATATCCAATTTTGGAAAATGTATTTGATTTTTTATTGTTGAACATTGCTCTTTTAATTTTTTAATTTAAAAATATTAAATCTTTTAAATTCTAGTGATGACCTTTAGGATGGAGATTCTTTAAATTCTTTTGAGTGCATTGATGTGTATAAGGTTTATGTTTTGGGGTGCATTGAAGACACAACTTTTATTATTGAATAATTTGAAGATACTATTGTCTTGAGTTTTTGTTTATTTTTTCATATAAAATGCCATTATGCCTATAGCCCTTTGAATTTAATCCCTTCATGTAGGATGCATAAAGCCATAATCATTTAAGTTATACCAAGTAAGGTTAGATAATCATTATTTGTATTATTAAGATTACAAATTTATAAACAAAAAAATATTCAAAGTGTATAATTATATTTTTGTTATATTTTAAAATATAAAAATAATACATTTATCTTTAGTTAATTTAAAATTGAACATAAAATACAAATGATAATTAGTTTATAATGTAAAAAATGTGTATATTAAATATTTATAAATAATTTGTACCTTAAAGTTAGTTTGTTAGTTTTGTTAGTTTTGTTTGTTATGGGGAGATCTCTAGGACCGTGTGTCTCCCAGTTGTGTTTTAACCCCTTAATGTCCATAAGTGTAGATTTTGAACAACGAATGAATGGAAACACATCTCAAACTCATCGAGATGCGTTTTTTCATCCATCAATTTTTTTTTAAGATTCTTGTATTAGTTCTTTAACATTTATACGGTTCAGATTATGAAGATTTTGCTTTGCAAATATTCTATAATTCAAAAGGTATTCAAAAAATAAAATAAAAATCTTCAAAATCACTAGGATTAGAACTTAGCATTTTGAACTCACAGCAAAAAATTCTTGTAAAAATCATAAATGTTCAATCTGAAATTGATTTTAGAAGGAATTTCTAATTTTTGGTTTCAAATTTTATTGAAAAATATTTGTTTGTATAATTGTTGATCTAACCGTATGGATATGATTTATAAATCATATTTTACAACTATTGTGCCAAATTTCAAATTCAAAAGAATCACACAAAAAATATATGCTAGATCTACCAATGTGTCCAATTGTGAGAAAAATTTCACTACTATCAACTTTGACACTATCCCAAGGGCTGAAAAAAAACATTTTACCATGAAATTTTTGGCAAGAGATCATATCTACATTGATAAAATATATGCCAAATTTCAAGGTCAAAAGATTTACCGAAAAAAAGATATTCTGATTCTACCAACATGTGTAGTTGTGAGAATGACTTTCTACATCCGTGTGAAATTTTACCCAAAAAATGACACTATCCCAAGGGTTGAAAAAATTGTTCTCACAACTACACACGTTGGTAGAATTAGCAAGTATTTTTTTTGTCTGATTCTTTTGAATTTGAAATTTGGCACACATGTTATTGACATAGAGATTATTTTATCATAAAAATTTCATGGTAAATAAATAATTTTTCAATCCTTGGGATAGTGTCAAAGTTGGTAATAGTGAAATTGTTTCTCACAACTACACATGTTGGGAGATTTTGAATATCTATTTTTGTGGGGGTCTTTTGGACTTTAAATTTTTCACACATGTAATCAGCATATAGATGGTCCTATGTCAAAAATTATATAGAAAAGAAAAAAATTCAGTCCTTGGGAGGGTGTCAAATTTGGCAATAGTAAAAAAAAATTCACAGCTACACATGTTGGGAGATTTTGAATATCTTTTTTGTGCAAATCATCTGGCCTTGAAATTTGGTACACATATAATTAACTGAAAGATGATGCTATGGTAAAAATTGGGAGGCTGTCAAAGTTGGCAGCACTAAAATTTCCTTCACTGTGATTCCAAAAACGCCATTTTGATTGGAACCCCACTATACACTGTATTTGTATATATAATATGTTTGTTTCTTATAAACAATTCAAGTTGAACATGAATAATTCAATGCTTCAATATTTATTTGGGATACAAATAAAATAATTCAAGTTGAAACCAAACACTTTAAGTAAATGAGCTTAAAGTTAGTATAAAATGTTGTGTTTTAAATCATAACATATTATTTTGTTTTAATAATCATAAATGTCATTATGCTACATTATAAATGCAAATAATTAAAAATGTTGTTACTTTAAACAATTACAATGGTTATTTGTTTTCCATATGGATAATATAAATAAAGTAAGTAGAAGTCAAAGTTTGTGCTTTCTTATTGAAATGGAGTTTCTATAGATCACCTTCCAAAAAAGTCTTGATGGGCAACACTTTTTGCCAACTTTTAAGAGAGTTTGTGCTAATCATGACTTCTATCTACAATACTGTGTAACAAATATAATCTAAACAAATTTTAATCACCTCTTAATTATCATGTATTTTTAAAACCAATTTAGAATGCAATTTGCAATTGTAATAAATATATATTATATGATATATAGACTTAGATTGTTGATTTAAATTTAATCTTTGGTAATTAATAATATTTTTTATTTATTTCAATCAACAACCATATAATACATACTAATTTTACAAAAAAAACATTTATCTTGAGTTGAACTTAGACTTGTATTACAATAATATACTTAAACTTCTTAAACCCTGAACTATGTGGTCAAATTTTAATTGAGTGTTAATTCTTTAATAATTGATTTAACTAATTTTTGAACTTTTGCATATTTTCTTTATGTCTTTGTATAAATGTTGTTTAATACTTGCCTCAACTTATCAACTTGGTTATAAAAAAAGGATTGAAAAAATATTCAAGCATTATTTTGGATGACTAAAAGCTTATTTGGATGAAATGTCCTTCTAAATCGCTATTTTTATTTACCTAATTACACTTGCACCAAAGGTTAGCTATTTGGGAACAAAAGGAAGAATTTGGCCTAAACCTTGTAAACAAAAAGAAGGCTTTGTTTTACATCATCTCTATATGCAGTGCAAAAATTGTAAATTTTTGCATGATTTCAATATCAAAGTTGACAACTAAAAATATTCATATATTTAAAATCAATCAATTATATTTGATTGGATAAAATGATTTAGAAAACTTTGAGCTATTCTATTTCAACTAATGAAATGAGCATTATGAGGAGTTTAGACTAAATTTTACCAAAAATTGATATAGGATTTCAAATTCTCAAAATTTATTTTTCACACATATGAATAAATTACAATCTAATAACTTTTCAAAGTATTGACTATAAGTATACTCAAAATCAATACTAGACACTCATATTCAAAGGATTAACTCTTAAACAAAAATCTAGATGGGACCATTTTGATGACAATGTCAAAATTAAAGTATTTATGAGACATTCGCTTTGGATCATTTAAAAGAGCACATATTTTTTACATAAGGCTATCCAAGGTCTTATGTACCTCTTGCTACATAAAGTGCATTGATTTGTTGTTTCAATGGTTGGGATTAGTAGATATATTGAAGTTGTTTGAACCTCTTCATAAATTTTGAGGCTTAATTTCATTTACATATTCAACTAGAACGTCTCATTACTTTACGATAGTGACATTTTGAAGCAATAATTAACCCCTAAAGGACCGTTGTCCCTTCGGGGGACAAATGCGTTTGTGGGCAGGTACCTATGGGCTGAAATTTTCTTTTGATTTTTTGAAACTCTTTTTGAAGGTAGAAAATCTGATTAGCTTTGTAGGAATATAATTTTTTCACAATTGGTGCCCGGGAAAAAAAGTTATGACCAAATAAGCTCAAAACAAGGGACGGCGGGCAGCTCGGGCAGCAAAAAAAAATGGCAAAAATTTGATTTCCTTTTCATTTAATATATTTTTCTTGTAGATTATATTTTTGTCTATCTGGAAAGATTTGATTCATTTCATTTGGATTTATTATGAAAAAGTTATGGACATTCTTGTTTTTCGAGCAGTTAGAGCATCTTCTAGAAAAAAATAACTTGTAGGATTCATTTCTGAATGCAATTTTTCAAATTTTTCAATTTTTTTTTTTGCATGGTTTATTTTACTTGCTAGAACAATCTCACCATTGGGATTAGTGCATTTTAATTCCATCTGAAATATATGAATATTTTAGATTTTCCTTCTATCTTATACCTACTTCTACTTAATAATTTTTTTAAGAATGATAGTTAAGTTTTTTGAATTCTTTTTTTTTTCATAGACTCTCAACTCAATTCTCCACTATAAAGATTTAAAGCTCAAAACTCTGTAGTGCAAAAAAAATTAATTAAAAATGTTCAAAGTCCAAAAATTTGCAATGTGCTGAAATACTTGTTCTTTTCACTTTAAACGCAGATATCTTGCAATCCGTGCGGTCAAAAATTCTGAAATTTTTTCCACACTCTTATACTAGTAAGGTGTAAGATCCTACAGTTAGATGTGAAAAAAATTCAATTTTTTCAATTTTTTGCTATAGAAATGGCAGCTTTCAGTGTTTTTTTGGCAGAAAAAAGGCCTTGGTCCTTTAGGGGTTAAACAGCAAACCAAATTTGCATTTGAAAATCTCAATTTCTTGTGCAACACATAAAGTAGGTGATCAAAGTAGCTATTAAAGGGTATCACTATTCATGCATCACTTTCTCTTACTTCAAGGTCACAAATGTGTCATTTCTTCCGGAGTCTATTGATCAATTGTAGGAGTTTAGAGTGTATTGTCTTTGAAAATTAATAATACACTCTCCAAAAAATAGGATGTCTATTTTCTCCTTGCAATATCTTTCACTACAATTTGCTAATTTTGTTGAACAACTTCATTGAGATTTGACCACATGGAAGACACTTGAACACTTATATGAAACATTGAAGGTGAAAATGCCCTAATTGGTCCTATGTCCATTCATGTAATCTAAACTTCCATAAAAGTGTTTCCAGACTTCTATTAATAAAAGTGTCCTTCAGAAACGTCATTAAACCATCCCCATCCGCTTTGTGGTAGGCGTATGCAAACATGAAAGGTTTGTAAGGTTTGTAAGGGAGTATCAATCATCAACACTGACAAGTGAGTGATCTTTCCTTTTGTGATTCGCCACAATGGATACTATATCCAAGTTGTCGGTTGTTTGTGTCAACATGGCAAATTCTTGTGGGGCTTCCGTTGTTGCGGTTAACCTTGGAGCGCTTCGACGTCCATTTTCTGGACGATGAACAGATTCAGATCCTTGTTTCTGTCTCATTCCTGCTTGGATGAAAGTCATCCTAATTTTTGGTGATACTTTATCAAGTTGTTGTCCTATCCATCGGTTGGATTTGGTGTTACTAGAATATATACATTTCTAAATTTACAAATGTGGAAGTATGTCAAGTGGTCAATTTGCATTGACTTTAGTTCAAAACTAGATGTGCAAAAATGAGGTCAAAGATGTAAAGGTCACAAAAATTTCAAAAAATCACCACATGAAGAGAACCTTATTTCAAATCCATTCCAACAAGTTTTACTCAAAAAATGATAAAATTTTACTTGTAATTGAATTTAGAAGGAATTCTGAAATTTTCTTTTCAAAATTTATAGAAAAAGATTGGTGATAGCATTAGTAGATCTAACGGTACGGATAGAATTTAAAAATCAAAATCTACAGCTTTCATTTGTATACCAATTCCAAAATATTCTTCCAAATTGTAGTTTATAATGGTTTTTCTCAAATTGTCAATTTTGGAGATGAATCCAGACGTTTAGGGGTTAATATGTTGTGTTTTTGTTGTGCTTAGGACAGATTGAAGGCCAGTGAAGCTTTAGAAAGAGTATGTTTCAACTTTCTCAATTGAAATATATTTGAAGTAATATTCAATCGATATAATATAATCAATATATTAATAATGTGATTGAATATATTGATATATTATATTATATATGGATATTTCACACATTTCTATAATATATCAATTAATATTATATTTGAATATATTAATATTTTGATCGATATAGATACACATCAATTGAAATGCTTATGATGTATCACTGTCAAATAACCACTCATGAATCCATTTTTTGCATTTCAACAAGATCAAATAACAATACTCTCACACCTCCACTATGCAATGTCTCCATGCATGGCCCCACATTTTCATATCTTCGTCAACCTCAAAACTGCAGATCCTACCTACATTTTGCTAACAAAATTCCACAAACACCCTACCTTCAATGCCATCTCTGCGCAATGCAAATGTCTGCAACAGCTGCCTCATAAAAATCGATGGCACAAACCAAAGCATAGTCCCTCAACTCGCACCCAGCAAGCCCCACCGAATACGACCCAAATACCAATGGAGTCGGCATTTCATATCTAGAATATAATTCAAACCCTCCACATACCACCATTCACATCATAATATCATAACTGGCAACTTCCAAAGTCTCGCCGATGTGTCACTTCTGCATTGGCTTCGAGCAGGGCCATTGATTCCAGATAACCACCTAGTTGTTATTCTCGGAAGATGGATTATGATTCAAAGAGGCTGGTTATAGCGTGATGTGATCCGTGGGCCCACACAATGAGACACGTACTGAGATGCCTTGACATCAGCATAATACATCCAATTTCATGATTTCATAATTTGTAGTACTAGCATCAGTGAAGAAAAGAAACCAAGCTGCTAATTTGGAAGTCTTGCAGATCATGAGCCCTAATTTTTCTGTTTTTGCTGAACGACTATGTGGGAGACTCAGTGCCCTCACACTTGCTTTGATTAATTCCAACACCTACTGAATGCAATGTTGTTTTTCCATTGAACAGATTCCAGAGGCAAAGTTTTTTCCTGTGTTGTAACACTTCTTGCAGTCATGAGTGAAGCTTGAACTGTATCATTAATCCTAATTTTGCATAAGAAGAGCGCTCCAGTACACAACAATATGGTGATTATCATCTTTGCAACAAAAGTATGCCTGATGGTGTCTGGACTCTCTTAGACCAACAAAGCCATCTCATGATTCCACAACGATTAAGGACTATTCCATTTTGTGATTTCAAATGGTTGTTCCTAAATTTTCATTGCAGAAATGTTTACAATTTGTTCAAGTCAATGATGTTAGCCAACTACACATCTTGTAATCTAGCTATAAACACTGTTGATTTCATCTAAAGGAACTTTGTGCACTATCTCCACTCGGAAAACGTCCAACATGAAAGGACTGGTAGTTGTATACATTATTGCTGTAAATGGGAGCAATAGGAGGCACAAAATTACTAGAATTCAATGGAAAAGAATTTGGTATCCCTTGGAATTGAGGGACTGCAGAAGGATGCTGCAGATTAGAGAAACTGTGATTCAACAAGTTTTGACCTCGTCCATTGGGAAATGAACCGTTTGCAGAGCTTAGACCTTGTCGATTGGGAAATGAATTGTTTGCAGGATGAGCCATATTATAGAGCTATTGGTTTTGAACCACATGATGCATCTCTGGATATGGATAATGAGAGTTAATACACGGATTCCTTGTAACTTGGTTTTCAAATCGTCGTTGCTCTGAATTGGTTCTCTTCAATTGTTCTGCTAAAGAACTTTGCTGTTGCATTACTAGAGCCAACGAACTTTTCAAAATGCCGTTCTCTCTCCGTAGTAGAGCAACATTACAATGCATGGCAAATCGAGTGCCCTTCGGTGCCTCGGCAACTGTTGCGGTGGGTAAACAAAAATCTTCATCCTCCGCTTCAAAATTGAACTTGGACCAGAATTACATTTCTTCTTCGACTAAAGCTCCAGGAGATGCTGCTACTCTCGGCGTTGAAGCAAATACAGTTGGTCCATGAGTTGAGTTAGATGGCGCAGAAGACTTTGTTGGCATATGAATCTCTGGTACATAAACTAGATCAATCAGTGGTGCAGGAACCGGATCAATCAATGGAGCAGACACACTTGCTATAGCTGCATCGTCGTTTGCACAGAAAGAAGGCCAAATAGCATTAGTGACAGTAACTCGAATTTGACTGGGTGTATTGTGAAGAACCAGATCATCAAGTTCAGAATTTGTAGTTTGTTGCAGAATATTGACTGACGGATTCAGTGTCAAAGAAGGCCCAATAGCACTCTTGATCTGAGCTGGGGCAGAAAAATTAGCCAAAAAATTGAAGCCGATCTCACTACATGCTCCGTTCTCTTCATTCAAAGTAATGATACTTTGATGATTTGCACTCTTGTTTGCTTTGTGCCATTTTGCCACTCCATTTTATACTCCGATTGAAAATCTCTGTGAACACCAGGTCTAGCAAGATTCTGAGCAACTCTTGTTTTCAAACATTTGATTCTATTGTATCGTTGAACACTCGACAAATTCTTGTGAACAGTATTGGAAGCTATGGTCTTTGGCGGGACACACCTGATACTCATTCGAGTTATGGTAGTAACTCTCCCAGATTTGTTAGAATAATCTCCCTCTAGGCCAACAGCAGAAGTCATATCTCTCAAAAAGCTCCTCAAGCTACCTTCTCCAAGATTAATAGAACCTTTAAACCACACCCTATCTTTGGGATTCTTAATAGGAGAAAGAAATAGATGGTTTGACTTTGGATTCACAGGCATGTGAGATAAAAGGACCTTGAATGTAAGAATAACATCTTCATCCTGAGAATAGACTGGATCCCTGAAGTGCTCGGGTTGATATTTCGTCAAACTCGGCTTGTAATTCTTGAACGTCGTCTCATCATACCTTAAAATAGGAAAAAATAAACAGTAATTAGTTTGGTTGGTAGCACAAAGACTTGCTATACATAGCAAGCAATGATAAAACAAATGGAATCTAGCATTAAACCAACTACCAAATACATTGAATGATTCAATGGTACATCGAATACATTAAATGATTCGACAAAAATAACATTAAAACACATTGAGAGAGATACCTTAAAGTCCCACGGCCTCTTTCATCAGTGCCAAGGGTAAAATCTATAGGACGTAAGCGATACAACTCACTATCCCCTCTAATAAGAAAAATGGTTGTACTAAACCAGACAAAACATTTTTGAACGCCGGCAGGAAAGGTTGCCTGATGAAATGGATGAGCTAAAATCTTTAATTTGTCATCGTCAGTGAAATAGTCAACCTTTCTCCTCTCTTTATTGGCCCCTGCCATGATGCTCTTCCTCATCGCAAGAATAATAGACTTGTTAACACGCCCAAAAAATGGGTGGAAATGCATCAGAAATTGTTCTTCATTCACACCAGTTTCATCTATTCTATTGCTTTGGACTTTGCACATGAGACTGTTAAATCCTTTATAGATCCCTATTACTGATTGGCTAGGATAATGCTTACCATTTTTTTCTTCAATACGAAGAAAAACTTGACGAGCATTTCTGCAAGTTCCTTCAAAGGAAGCGACTCAATTGGAATAGAAATATCAAGACCAGATGCACACCTCCATGCGTTGAATCTATTTTTAATCCATAAATTGCTTTTTGTAGTGCCATTCTTACTACAACTTTGCATCTCTCTGTCAAATGAAGCCTCATCAAATTTGCAGAATTTTGAGTCATCACAATTTATCGCAAGTTCATCTGGCTTGGCAAGAGACCAAGTTAATGCTTGACACTGGATAGGATCTCCGATCAACAATGAAATCGGCTCTTCTATGATTGCAAAATCCATTTCACTCAAACCTAAAGCCTCTGAGTCATTGGAAATTTCAGAAATACCAACATTGTTGACACTCACTTCAACAAAATTGTCCTCAAAGTCACTCTGAGGATGCTCCACAATTGGCACACAACAAGGAATCACAAGAGTGATTAATCAAGCCCTTGTATCGTACATACCACTACCATCGATCATTGAAGTTGATTGTAGCGCCGAATGTATCTCTCCGAATGATGTACAATCCTTGTCACCGATAACTACACTCACATGATCTGTAGAATTCTTAGCGGCAATATGTTTGCCCAATCTCGCTCTCTTAGTGACCTTTGACATTATCACAGAGTTATATTCGACATCTAAATCCTGAGATGAGGTGCTCAATCAATACCAAGGTCAAAAGAAGGAAGGGAATGGGCCGGAATCACAGATGACAGTTTATTAGAAGAAACAAAATCCTCAATGCGCCTCTCTAACTTCAACGATCGACGACGAGGCCGCAAGAAAGAATGCAAACCCTTACACAACTTAACAAGACTAGCGGCGATCTTTGCCATTGTGAAATTACAAAACTAACGCATCAAACTCAAAGCAGAAACACATGACAATAGTATCAAATAGAACGTACTTGCTTCAAAACACCATCGTGCTGCTTGAGCTCACGGAAATGACAATTGCGCTCGAAAATAGGGTTCAAATTTGAATTTCAAACCCTATCAACGAGAATAAGTGGTAACAGGGCACGGCTCAACTTTGAGAGCGACCGGTTATGTCCAGTAACCACCCATGGGAACCGGTCATTGCCGGTGACCCATCGCCATTGATCTAGGCTCAGCCTACCGGCTTCGCCCAGCTTGAGGGCGATGGTTCACCATCGATAACCGGCCCCCATGGAACGGTTACCTAGTACATATCCACCACCCAATCATTCAACCACAGACATCACATTCCGAAAACAAGGTTCCACATTTACAAAGAAAGTATAAATTCCAACTCTTCTCCCTTTCACTCCTTGGCGAAGGTTCCCTGGTCACTCACGTAATTACCATCAAAAAACTTCTTGATATCTTTCTTCCTCACGTGGCATTTCTGCACACTAAAAAACACTGCAAACCTAACTTATCGTCACCAACTATTCACGAACCCACATCAACCAGCGGACATGATCAAATTGCACAAAAACCAAAACACACCACGCCCATCCAAGTATCTGGTTGACGAGGGCACGAGGACGATGTTGTTTTTATCCAAAGCCAGCTCATCAAAAACCAGATTATCCAAAACCTTGTCTGATCAGGTTACGGTCACCCTCGCAACGTCTCAACTTTGTGCACCTGAAATTGAAACATCCACCCAAATCCACGTAACATTCTTCACAGAGTACACATTGCTTGATAAATGTCACAAGCAGGCTTCATTGGGCACCTCACTCTACTGCCACTCATAAACCCTGAAGCACCCAACAACACATGCCTCACATCAACATCTCTCAAGGGATGAAATCATAGACAATGCAACCTTAACCCCTAAAGGACCATTGTCCCTACGGGGGACAAATGCGTTTTCGGGCAGGTACCTATGGGCTGAAATTTTCTCCTGATTTTTTGAAACTTTTTTTGGAGGTAGAAAAACTGATTAGCTTCAAGGGAATATAATTTTTTTCACAATCGGTGCCCGGGAAAAAAATTTATGACCATATAAGCTCAAAACAGGGGACGGGGGGCAGCTTGGGCAGCAAAAAAAAAAGGGACAAAAATTTGAATTTTTTTTTTAATATTTTTTTTCTCATAGATTATATTTTTGGCTTTCTGGAAAGCTTTGATTCATTTCATTTGGATATGTTATGAGAAAGTTATGGACATTCTTGTTTTTCGGGCAGTTAAAGCATCTTCTCGAAAAAAATAACTTTTGGGATTCATTTCTGAATGCAATTTTTCAAATTTTTCAAATTTTTTTTTTTTGGATGGTCTGATTTACTTGTTAGAACAATCTCACCATTGGGATTAGTGCATTTTAATTACATCTAAAATATATGAATGTTTTAGATTTTCCTTCTATCTTGTACTTACATCTACTTAACAATTTTTTTAAGAATGATAATTAAGTTTTTTTTTAATATTATTTTTTTTCTAGACTCTCAACTCAATTCTCCACTATAAAAAATAAAAGCTCAAAACTCTGTAGTACAAAAATTTTAAGTTAAAAATGTTTAAAGTCAAAAAATCTAGTCCCGCAATGTGCTGAAAAACTTGTTTTTTTCACTTTAAATGCAAATATCTTGCAATCTGTGCGGTCAAAAATTCTAAAAAAAATTCCACACATTCTTATACTAGTTAGGTGTAAGATCCTACGGTTGGATGTGAAAAAAAAAACATTTTTCAATTTTTTTTTACTCTTTGCTATAGAAATGGCAGTTTTCAGTGTTTTTTGGCAGAAAAAAGGCCTCGGTCCTTTAAGGGTTAAAACTTCCTTTCAAAAACACCAAGTACTTGGTTGGCGCTTCTCCACGTAAATTGTGGAAGCCATTGATGCAATCCATTCTCGAGTTTGGTCCGTACAACACGCAATTTGGGTAGGTGCAAACCCATCAATTTGTAAATCACTCACACTTCCAACACGTGCAGGCAGACAAGAAGGACCAATGACAAAATCATAAGAATGATTGTTGTAGCAAAAATCCTTCCACTCTGCATCATCTTCTTCAAATCATTTCATTCGGAATGGGTCACTACCTACTGGAGCAGCTGTCACGCCATGTAATATAAGCACAGTGTCAATAAACACCAAAACCGAAATGAAATTGTGGATGTTGGTGTAGAGGGTGCTCAAATGCATGTCAAACATAATTTGTTAGGTAAAAGGCTCCAGTTGTAGAAAATTCATTCAACACAACTCTGGATCAAATTTCAAATCTCTGAAATGAAGACTATGAGTTTTGTCGCATCCAGTGGAAAAGAAAAACAAATCCATGCTAAATGAACTCTAGAGCATATAAACGGGTACTTGGAATATCTTGAAGGTACTCTTGCACCTGTATATTGTAAAAATTTGACCGCTCACCAATTGTCTGTCTCACCTCAAATGAAGGTAAAGTATACTTCTCTAGGGTGCTAAAAGCAGGAAGAACAATCTCTACTACAGATACCTCCAGAAATGCAATGTCTTCCCCTCTATTGCTTCCACCTCCATAGTCATTTCTCCTTCCCTTTCCTCTCCTCCCTTCTCCATCAGAACCTCTATTAGAACCCCTTCTACTACTTCTTTGTGTACTAGATCCTCCTCCAATGCGTCTTGCAATTGTGCTGGAACCTCCTCCAATGCCTCTTGCGATTCCATTTTGCTTGGATATAGTATCCATAGTCCAATCAAAGTCTTGAGCCTGCACAGGTCCTCTAGCATTCTCTGTAATAGCAACATATTTGAAATAGAATTCTCCAAATTCTTCTCTGATATCGTTTAACGTCTGCAACTCCAATATAGAAAGACCGCCCCATAAGAAGTACTCTTGGCCTAAACCAAAGTTTTTCATCTCCAAAAGATTCAAGAAAATACCCTCCACAATCGATGCTGCAAAAAACTTGCACAAAAACTCACATAAACCCTCCAACGACACATGCTCCATCACCATTGGCCCTTCCTTCTCATATTAGGATAGTATCTCCTCTTTAGCCTCTTGGAAGACATAGCCATATGAAAAAAGTGAATCCTCCATGGGCTGAATAAATCGTAAAGAGAGAAATTCTAGTAAAAATAGGTCCTGTAATTGCATATAAAGAAAAATTAAAATAATGCATGAGCAAAACTTGCATAACCTATTGTTTTTATTCTCAAACCCAACCTATTAAAATATAAACAATCTAGGCCACCAAAAACCCGAGCACTAAAGGTTGCCTCAGGTGCAACATGTAGTTAATTTGGCAGGAGTGAGGTGGCTTACCAATCTATTTGTAAGCATCATCCTGACAACTTGTTTGGGTTGCGCTTCTGGTAGTGGTGTGAGAAATTCTTCAATTTTTGAGTGCTGTGCAAGCAGACCACACAACTCACATTACACACTCTTAAAAAGATTCTTATTGCAGCCTACTACTAAAGTCGACCAAATTAGTGCAAAATTTTGTCGCGACTTTCCACACGCAATTGGACAGTTTACAAACATAAGGAATTAGGCTCCACTGCCAAGATACATGGGCGCAATACCAAGGTTTCACAAGCAGATACTAAAAACACGGACATAAATTAGGGCTCACTATAAAAAACTCGTGTTTTAGGTGACGGCTTTTAGGTGACATCCAATGTGACAACCTATGTTTTTATGTCAACAATAACATCTGCCATAACATTTTGATGTTATGGCAGATGTTATTGTTGATATAAAAACACAGGTTGTCACATTGGATGTCACCTAAAATCCGTCACCTAAAACACGGTTTTCTTATAGTGGCTTTCAGAAAAAATTCTCAGCCACGCCAAATGCAAACACATCCCCTGTTCCAAGATTCAATAAATTCACGGAGAAGAGAAAGACACAGATTCAACATCCGTCGCATACGTGGTAATCAAAAAATTGCCTTGTCGCAAACTGTAGAGCGATACTCGATTTTCCAAATCCCACATCTCCGAGCAGAACCTAGCAAAGGATTAGAAAACCTTTAGTCTCGCCAGCACAGACAACAACAAACCCACCCATTGTAAGCTTCCAATTCGTTCGTTGGGACTCATAGTTTTATTTTTTTCTAAATTTTGCAATTTAAGTTGTAATTATATACAAAAAGCTCTAATAAGAGTGTAAAATCAAAATAGGTATGTTACATGCCAATATAGCATTTGGTCCTAAATAGCCTTTTGTTCCTAAAACAACCCTAAAACCCACTTGTAAATAGGCTAGAACCGTGGAAGTAGTAGAAATTAACAAGTTTGAGGGTTTTTACCCAAAATGGCCTAAAACCACCGTGCATGTGATCATGCTTAGCTAAATTGGTCTGAGAAGTCGAAAAAGTTTCCTAGATAGATTCTCTAAGATAGATTTCAGTTTCTCCATCCCATTGACGAAATAGAACCCCCAATTGTTAACATGCAGGTGTCACTTTCTGAAGGTGGATCAGCAGAGGAATCTATGACAACCAGATTGTGATTTAAGGTTGTAACCATAGCAGGAAGTCAAAAACAAAATCCATTCACCAAGATTCCCTTGTATACGGAAGATTCCTTGACTGCCGATAAATCAATGGAAGTGTATTTTTACCTTCCATATCAAAATGTGCAAGATAAAGATGGGAACTTGCACACCTCTTAGGAGACCCTATGAGAGGTTCTCCAAGAAGTTTTGAATTTTTTTGAATTGAACAAATACCCCTTTCGGACGGTCAAGCGCCTAAAATCACGATGGAAAATTCACGGTAATTACCCAGGTTGCGGTAAAATGTTACTAAAAATTAAATTAGCTTCTTTTATACTAATAACGTGCCCCGAAAAATTTCAAGGTGTTCCAATAGCGGGAGGTGCCCAAATCACCAACATTCCTCCGAATATTCAACATGGCGGGATTTACGTGGAATTGACCGGCGTCCCGGGAGCACACATAGTCGGAATGAAGTCAACAAGGAGATTTTCTTTACTTCCTAGACTCTTCCAGACAATCCTAGCTAGTCCCCTTGGTCAGAAAAGGTATCCCTCGAAAAATAGATTTTTACACTTTTTATTAACCCCAATTGGCGCTAATTTTGGGCGGGATTTTGGAGAGGTGGACAAGGGCTAGGAGATTCTTCACACTATAAATGGCCTTTTGAAGCCAATGGCGCAATTGGTTTTCAATTTGAAGTTGATCTCCAATAGTTAGAGCTTATCTCCAATAGTTAGAGCTTTGGACTAGTATAAATCCCAAAATAAATGAAAATCCTAAGGATAAGGATGAAAATCCAAAGAAATAGGATTACCTAATTATAGGGAGAGGTGGGGGCTTTGGAAGAATATAAAAAGGCACCCTTATTCTTGTTTGGTCTGTGGGTCCAACTTGTGTTGGGTATTTTTGGCATTTTAGCTAAAAAACCTTAATGGTGTTTGGGGGGCACTTTTGGTCCCATTGGTCACATTTTGCAAGCTCTTTACAGATCTTGGGGGTCCCTCTAAGTATTGTGGTTACTCTTGTGGTGATTTGGTTGATAGTTATATGTTTCTGTAGTGAATTGTGAGTATGTACTAATCCTAAGTCCACTTCCACCGTACCTTGGCGATGCCACTTTGGGGGAAGACTTAGTGTGAGTGGTGAAGAAGTTTAATGGGGAGACTGTAGTAAATTGTTCCTTTGATTTGTTTACTAACAAGTCATGGCAAGTGGAAGTCTAGGAAAAGTTAGGAGAGCTCACATTTGTCTAAAGGGGTACTTGATCTTGGTAAAATCCCCCTTTCACGGCAAAGCTTTGAACCTTGGGATTTTTAGTCCTAGAATGTGTGTTAAAAAGCTGTGACGAACGATAGAGCCTTGAACCCGCTAATCTTAGGAAGTCCTAGTTTTGGTGTTAAAACCATAATCACGGCGGAGCTTCGAATTTCCTAAGTAACCGACATCAAGGTTTAGTTTCCAAAATAGGAACCCACTTATAGGACAAAGTAAAACTAAGAGGGAGAAAGAAAAGAGACTTGCGAAGAATATTCTCCGTTTGGATCTAAGTGTTGTTTTGTGTTGGATTATTCCCATTAAGTTTTAAAGTCAAGTGAATACCCAAAAGGAGGAAAATTACACCAGACCAGCCCCACCACAACCAAGCCAGCTCGGCGCTTCCAGGCAGCTCGCGCCTCCAACACCTTTTTTGTTTTTTTGGTTACTCTAAATTACTTGGGGTTAACAAAAATCCACATCCCCATTAAGGGGAAAAGAGACCCTAATTAGAAGAGAGAATAGAAAAAAGGGTGGGAGAAGGAGTAGAGCTAGCTAGGATAGGATTACATCAAGTAGGACTAGCAAAGAGGGAGGGAGGTAGAGGAAGAAGATTAGTACAAAGAGAGGTCAAACTAGGGGAGACATTAGAAAAGTCTAGCATAGTTTAGAAGCTGTTAGGTGTCTGATCCGCAATCTTTTGCAAATTAGTTAATGCTGATTTTTTGAGATTTAGATTTTCAATCTAGCTATATGACGATTTCAGTGGTCTAGGGAGTTTCCACTTTGAAAATTCATAGAAACTATATGCCATATCCGAAAAATCTAATTTTTTTTTAAATTCATAATTTTCAATTGTTAATACTACAAAAATATTATTTTAAGGAATAGGTGCTTCCAACTATGTTGACTTGCTTATTTTGACCGTTTTAGGTGTTTCCACTTTATATGAAACACTTCATATTGATGCTTTAATAAACTTCTATTGACACTTTTAGGTGCTACTACCTTAGCAAAGGAGGAATGAAAGTGGGTGCATATAATATCTTTAACCCCTAAAGGACTAGGGAATTGTCTAAATTTCTAAAATTGTAAAGATCTATTATAAAATACAACTTAGAACAATATTTTAACAATGATTCTCAAACAATAGTTGTAAAATATGATTTATAGATCACATCCATATGGTTAGATTACCAAATACACATATCAATATTTTAAAATAAAATTTGAAGCCAAAGATTGAAAATTCCTTCTTTAAACAATAATTGTAGATTGAATATATTTATGACTTTTACAAAAAAAAAATTCTATAAGTTCAAAATGCTAAGTCCTAATCATAGTGATTTTTGAAGATTTTTGTTTTATTTTTTGATTCAAATCGTTTTTGAAGAGTCATTTTTTGAACTGAAAAAGTTACTTTTTGAAGCTAGACCTACCAATATCCTTTGAGATACAGAATATTTGCAAAGCAAAATCTTCATAATCTATATCATACAAAAGTTATAGAATTAATATAAGATTCTTCAAAAAAAAATGATGGATGAAAAAACTCATTTTGGTGAGTTTAGGATGTGTTTTTGTTCATTCATTGTTCAAAATCTGCACTCATGGTCCTTAAGCGGTTAACCCCTAAATGCCCAAGGCACCAAATTTTGGTGTCGACAAAACTTTGAAGTTAAATAAAACCTAACCAAGTTTTTATTTTTAGTAATTTCTAATTTTGAAAAAAAATTGAAGTCTAGTTTTAGCGCCAAAAATCCGATTTTGAAAATGATTGATTCTGATTTTTCTATTCAAGATTTTGTGCAAGAGAAATCATTGCAATCTTGACTTTCCGTAGTGTTGAGGGCTCTTGGAAATGGGCCTCAAATACACTAGATCTTGGAGGAAAAATCACATTAGAAATTCATTTAAAAAATTTGTAGAATAGATTTTGAGAAGCCATAAATTGATTGGCGGTATGCATGTTAGGCCATTTAACTCCTAAAGGACCAAGGCCTTTTATGTGCCAAAAAACATTGAAAACTGTCATTTCTAAAGCAAAGAGTAAAAAAAAATTAAATTTTTTTTTCCAAATCTAACCGTATGATCTTACACCTAACTAGTATTAAAAAGTGTGGAAAAAATTTCAGAATTTTTGACCGCACAGATTGCAAGATATATGTGTTTAATTCCTAAAGTCCTGTTGTCTCCTCGGGGGACAAAATGGATTTCGGGCATGCTCCTACAGTCTCAATATTTGTCGTAGTTTTCTGAATTTTTTTTTTGTGAAGATAGAGAACCGCATAAGCTTTCCAAAAATGTAATTTCTATTTCAATCTGTGCCCAGGAGCAAAACTTATGGCACAAAACCCCCAAATTTTAGTTTGGCGGGCAGAAAGAAAACCTCACAAAAACTTAAATTTTTTTTTTTTCATATAGATTATATTTTTATCTACATGGGAAGCTTTGATTCATTCCATTTGGATTTGTTATGCAAAAGTTATGGACAATCTTATTTTTCCGGCAATTAGAGCATCTTCTAGAAAAAACAACTTGTAGGACTCATTTTTTAACTCAATTTTGACAATTTAAAAAAAGAAAAAGTTTCACAAGGTTAAGATTTTTTGCTAGAATAATCTCACTGTTGAGATTAGTATATATAAACTCTATCTTAGAGCTACTAATGATTTAATTTTTCCTTCAAGCTTGAACCTACTTCTACTTAACAATTCTTTGATGAGTGAAAACTAAATGTTTCTTTTTTGAATTTTTTTTCCTAGATTTTCAATTCAATTCTTTATCATATAAAATCAAAAATTCAAAATCATTAGAGCAAAAAATTTAAGTTAAGAGGGTTCAAAGCCAAAAAATGTAGTTGAGCAAGGTGCAAAAAAACTTGATTCCTTCACTTTAAATGCAAATACTTGCAATCTACACGGTCAAAGTTTTTGAAATTTCTTCCACACATTCTTATACTAGTCTAGTACAAGATCCTACAGTTAAATATGAAAAAAAAACATTAATTTGTTTATTTTGCTCTTTGTTGTAGAAATGGCAGTTCTGAGTGATTTTTGATGGAAAAATGGCCTTGGGACTTTAGGGGTTAAAGTAGAAAAAACAAGTTTTTAGCACATTGCGGGACTAGATTTTTTGACTTTGAACATTTTTATCTTAAAATTTTTGCACTACAGAGTTTTGAGCTTTAAATCTTTATAGTGGAGAATTGAGTTGAGAGTTTAGTGGAAAAAAAATCAAAAAAACTTAATTATCATTCTTAAAAAAATTGTTAAGTAGAAGTAAGTACAAGATAGAAGGAAAATCTAAATTATTCATATATTATAGATGGAATTAAAATGCACTAATTCCAATGGTGAAATTGTTCTTGCAAGGAAACTAAATTATGCAAAAAAAAAATTGAAAAATTTGAAAAATTGCATTCAAAAATGAATCCTACAAGTTATTTTTTTCAAGAAGATGCTCTAACTGCCTGAAAAACAAGAATGTCCATAACTTTCTCATAACAAATCCAAATGAAATGAATCAAAGCTTTTGAGATAGAAAAAAAATATATAATATATAAAAAAAAGTGAAAAAAAAATATTCAAATTTTTGTAAATTTTTTTTGCTACCCGGGCTACCCCTTGTCCCCTATTTTGACCTAATTTGGTCAAAACTGTTGTTTCCGGGCACCGATTGTGAAAAAAATTATATTCTCTCAAAGCTTATCAATTTTTCTATCTTCAAAAAAAAATTCAAAAAATCACGACAAAAATTGAGCCCGTAGGTACCTGCCTAAAATCCCGTTTGTCCCTCGAAGGGACAACAGTCCTTTAGGGGTTAACCTCATATTTTTTGGATGACCAACTTTTTAGATTTGGCATGTGAAAAGTGGATTGAAAGACTTCAAGTCACTTTTGCAGTTTTAACACCCTCATGTTCAAACATTATAATATTTCAATCTGTAAGTGATATTGTTGTGTTTTCTTCTCCTAAGTGACCTCTAACATGTCTAGTTTGAATTTGTACGGTTATAATTATAAAAAAAATTGATACAACTTATCAAAATGTTGGCTTTTTGTTCAATGTAGAGCAAATTCCTAGAAGTTCAAAAAAGACCTTAGACATTTAGGAATTAATAATAAACTTCTATTGATGCTTTTAGATGCTACTACTTTAGCAAAGGGGGAATAAAAGTGGGTGCACATGGTGTTTTTAATGCAATGGTTTTTCAAAAATAAAAATAAAAATAAAAATAAAAGTGGGTGCACGTGTCATCCAATGCCATGCGAAGCCCCCTTCGCAAGAAACTCCCTTCGGGGCTTCGGCACCATTATTCTTCTTACCGGTATTACCAGCGAAGCTTTCCATTGACTTCGCACTCCGAACCCTACCTCCCACATCGCCATAGCTCGTGATCGCCGAAGCCAATTGTGAGTATCTCCATCTTCTGCACATCTGTGTTAGTATCGTCGCTACTCACCGCTGCGCTTCCCGTTCTTTTGACGGGATGAACTGCTGGTATTGGACTGAATTGTTTTTTTCCTGAAGGTTTATAATACGGAGTATGTTTTTTGCAGAGTTGAGTCTGGGAGAGATTTTTGATGCTTGATTGTATAACTTAAGCTTAGGTTTTGAATTGAGCTTTTGATTGTTTCTTTTTTACGAGAATATAATGAAAGGATTTAATGTGTTCATTAGATTCTTCTTAGAGCCTTAGACAGAACAAATGTTTCATATATTAGGTGGTCAGTTTGCTCCTGTTGAGAGAATATTTGTCGACGCTTTCGCAATTTTCTCTTTTTTCATGAGAAGTCGGATTTTGAGTTTTGTTGGCGCGTTTGGACTCGATTCGAGTGTCTGCGAGCTTGACAGACGAAGAGAACGGAAATTTTGGATTTTAAGGAAAGAATTCTGGTCTTTGATTATTTTTTTCCAGGGATTTGGTAGTACTTCTGCCTGTGCTTGTGGAATTTGGATAGCTGTTGACATTGTCGAATAGCCTTCTTTGATTCCCTGTGCTTCTATTGCAAATTTTATTTTAATATGTTGGTATGCATCTCTCTACCTCTATGATTTTGTTTGCGATTTTTAACGGCGTTTTTGATGATTTCTTCGAATTTTTCGTTAGTGGACGTGTATCTTTGGTATTTTGACAATGCTATTTCCTTAGCGTGAACTTTTTTTCGATGAACGGGTTTTGGTGTTGGCTTTGGAGCCCTAATATGTAAGAGTTCTGATCCCTGTGGTTTACTTTCAGCAGGGTTCGAAGGTGGATCCAAAGGACAAAGATAAATCTCATGGGGCTTGATTAAGCTTTTTTGAAGACAAATTTGTGTGATCTTAGGTCAAAGGACAAAATGGGGCTCCAGTATAGGATATGGGTGACTGCTACCTTGATGTTGTCCTGCAGTGTGTTGACTACTGCAAAATTCAATCCTCGTGTGCCTCATGTACTTGATGCGGGTGAGCTTCCTACCTCCTTTGCCAATTTAAGTTTGTTATTTGCATAAGTTCCTATTTCCGGAATTTCACTGCGTTCAACGAGGATCGTTTGGGCATTATTGATGTCTATACCAGGAATCTCTCAGTTAGCTTCATCTTGAAGTCAAGTTTTTGTTTTGCCTTCGTTTTCAGAATTGTAACTGTAGTTCCTGTTTTCGATTTTTCGATTTTCTTAGCTGCATTCAGCTTATTTCAGCATTCGTCATAAGTGACTCTGGGAGAGCATTTAATTTAAAAATTATTTATTTGAGACACATGCTTATGTTGGGGTGTCATTTTCTATTGTGCAGAATGGAAGAACATGAATGATATTGGAAAATTGCTGGCTCAGGCTGTTCATCTCCCTTTGCATTCACAGAAAATGCTATTGAAAGAGATTGGAAACGCTTATGCAAAGACGGGAGAAGGTCGCTGTAATCTCTTTGCGGGTTCAGCATCTTGCCAACCTATTCCCAAAGACTCTGATTATGCAAGAACTTGTCATAACTCCAATGAGAGTGTGGATTGCGCATTCAAAATGACAGCACTTGAGCACATCTCAAGGGATCCCGAAAAACACTTCAAAGAGAAACTCGTAGAAGAAGGTAATGTATGTATACAAATAGGCGTGGGAGTACAGTAAAGTAGCTGAGTTCCCGACTTAGTATGGGCAGTCAGTGGAATTTGCTGTCTTACCATTTAATTTAAGACTTCCTTTTGTTCTTTTCATAGTGTCGGGGTAGTCTATAGGAACGTCAGTACCGTTTATCAAATATTGTTCTATTGTGAAGTATTTCTGATGGTGTGAAGGCATTTTTTGACCAGGATTTACTGAATGTCATGATTGTTACAAGAATATACACCATTTCTGGTGTGGCCAGGTAGTGCCAGCATGTGGCACGTTTGACAAGGTCATTGATGAGATTCTGGTGAGTTTTTCCTTCTTTTTTTGTTTTTTTGCTCATCTATTCTAGTAGCAGTTCCTAAGCTTTCACATGGGTACAGAATCGTGATTTTCTTAAACCTTTCTCTGATTTACAAGCATGCATTCTTCCTTCTTTGTCTTCTTTATTTCACTTTATTCTTATTGCATTTTCAATCACCTGCTTTGGGGGAAGGATTGCATTGAAGGAAGATCAGTTTGAGAAATTAGTCCTGTTGGTCTGTGACGTTGGTCTGTCTGCAGCCCATGTTGACATCTGTTGCCGAGAAGAAAGAGAAACCGTCGGTTGCACTTCAACAGGCAGTGCCACGCATCTTGCAATCTGCGAGTTTAGGTCTTCCTTGCAAGCAGATGTGCGATGCTATAACGACTACTTGTGGGTGTGGCCGAGCTCCCACTTTTGGTGAAGTATGTCGAGGCTTTCTCATCTCTCTTTTATCTGGACTTTAATTTCCTAGATTATGGAGGTTGAACTTCTCTGACATAGTTTGAGCGCATATCAGAGACTGAAGTGGGATTAATTTACTGCAATTTAATGTTTCTTGATAAAGCATCATCACTTTCACTGAGACCCGCACTTAAGAGGGTGCGCACCGTGGATGTGGTTTAGCATACTAAGTTATCTTTGAATTTGCAGGTCATGGCATCGATTCAAAGCGGCAAGCATCGGGACATGTATAGTACAAACATGTCCTTGTCAACAGCCAAGGACATCTTTAAACATGTTTGGAATAGGCCTGTTTGCGAGCTATTTTCAGGCAAAGACACCCCAGGATTCTCCGGAGAATGCCATGTACCAGAATCTTTGAAACAATGCTCCTGGTGCGAAGGCAAAGCTGCACGACCTGAGTTTGTCCACGAGCAAATAGTTGCTCAAATGGCTCAAAGTATTTCCGGCCTGATGCAAGTAAGTTGCCCTTTGCTTGTCAAATGAGCCTCTTCTTGCAAAGGAGTCAAAGAACAGAACTGTGACCACTTATAAATGCAGCTTTGAGTTGACGTTACTTTGCCTCTCGCAGGGTGGGTTAGAAGAGATTCTATTCGCTACAGGCGGTGAGAAGGGGAAGGGCGGTTCAGGCTGGAGCTGGACACATGGAGACCATGGTCACAAGAAGAGTGGAGGTCACTCTGGCGTCTGGGCAGTTTTCATCATCTTCGTGTTCGTTGCCGCCGCTGCTTTTGTTGTAGCATTCAAGATTCAACGCAATCGGCACAATTCATCGCAGTATGTGGACCTTAACAGCATGGGTTACACACCACCAATTTTGTAAAAAATGCCTTGACTCTTGTTCCTTCAGTCTCGTTCCCTTTAGGTGTAAGGGCTTATTTTGTTTTGCCGGGTCTTTGCAAGTAGGCTTTATCCAATTTTTCTGAAAGATAGCTTTGTTGTCGAATTTGTTGACGGGGTCAAGAGCAAGCACATGCACTGTTGCTCATGCCATTATACAAGTGTGTAAGTAAATAAAACGTATAAACGCCTTTTGACCATTGCAGTATCATTCCATATTTTCACAACCATGCACAATTTTGGCACTTGTATGTTTTGCCAGCTGTCGAATGGAAGTCTGTAGACGTGACTGCACAAATCAATGTATGCCACATATTCTTAGTTCTTAGTTCCTTGTTCTTAGGTCTTACCATTCCTCTCTACTATTTTTCAAACATTCTTATGTGAATGCTGAAATAGTCACACATGAAGGTCAGGTGGAGCATTACTTTTAGGAGATGTGCAGAGATCTTTGGGTAAGGTAGTCACACCCAAAATACCCACTTTTTTTTATTGTGGACAGTTTCTATTGTTATACTGGTGAAATTTTTATTGGCAAGCGATACCCAAAATTGCCACTTTTGCTATTGTGGACAATTTCTATTATTAGACTGGTGAAAATTTTATATTTTCTCATTGGCAAGTGATAGGAGGTTTCAATGATCACAGAGAACACATCATTTGGATATTGTATACAAAAGTTAAGAAGGGTCAAAAGTTTTTTTGGTAGATGTTCTAAAATATTTCCTTCAAGAATAGGTGCATACTCCGTATTAATTAAGGAGATGTACACAATGTGAGCATCTCATGAAGTAGCGATTTAACCCCTAAAAGAACAAGGGTGTTTTTCAAGAGATTGCCACATTGCCTCAAAAAAATGGACAACTTCAAGCCTATGGAAAAAAAAGTGAATACATGAGTTTAAAAAATTGTAATCACTGCCCTGTACATTGCTGTCATAATGTTTTTCAAACCTCATTTCATCTCTTGTCCTATACATAGCCAACAAATACAAAAATTGCATACTCCAAATTGGCCACCTTCAAATTCAACCCCCTAAAATGAAGGAGCCAGAAAACTCAGAACCTTGTTGAAAGGAAGGCCACACAACCATTGCTCCGCAAGCCCAAAAAACAAACACTGCAGGGGAGTGTTTCACGCTCTTGTAACACATTTATAAGACAATGATTACACTCCGAATGATACCAACTTAAGAATGTTACATACACAAAGTTCTGAATTGTCTGTTTTCATCATATAACTTAGTCTACATCGCTTTGCAATCCTAGAGGAAAAATGTTGGGGAAGGCGTTAACATCCTTCTTCTACCCCTTCGAGTCCGGCACGCAACAAGATCAACCACCACACCAGAAACTCTTACAATCGATCAATCCTAGCTATAAACCCTCACGAGGGCGAGGTTTTACACGAAATTACATTACCCGCAGGCACACACCATCGTTCCTGTGACGGATCCGCATACCTGTAGAAAATTGATTACACTTGCTGGTTTGAAAGCAAGAGGAGATGAGCTTTGAATTCCTCCCTCCCACGCACTATAGATCAGCACGGCGTTGCAGCGAAGTGAAGGCCATCGCCATACCAACGCCTTCCGTCGTGAACGAGTCGTACCGCATGAAAATCTCCGCCAGCATCAATCGCCCGGTGAGCGGCACAATATCCTTGGCCGCACATTGCTTGGAATTCACAGAATTCTCGTCCGTCTGGCGCCCGTTCGACCAAACCAGGTGGTTTAGCAGCTTCTCTCCCTCCGGGCCCATGAACCTGGTGGCCACGAATTTGTCGGGTTCGGATTTGAACACCTGAGGGAATATTGGAAAATTTCAGATAAGAAGGCGACAATGCTTTGAAAACCCTAATGTAGACATCAAACTCCACGAATTGATTGCCTCGGTTCGGATTTGAAACAGCGGAGGAAACATTGGGAAGGGAGAACTGCCGGAAAAATTTTGATTTTTGAAATTTAGGGTACCTTGGGGTCGCGGGAAACGAAGGAGTTCACCCCGCCCAAAAGCTCCCCCTTCTTGATCTGGAACCTTGCGTCGTGCGACTCCACCTCGAAATCCCTCCTCGCGCGCGCGTACTGGAACCGGACGGGCGGTTCGAAGCGGAGACACTCGAAGGCGGTGGAAGCCACCAACGGCATGTCCTTCATCACCGCCTTCATGGTGATCTTGCCGCCGCTGGCTTCAACTGCAGCTCGCACTTCCGCTCGAAGCTCCGCTTGCAACTTCGCTGTAAATGGACGACATGGGTTTCTTAAAAAGGACTCGAGTTTTGAATTCCATTGCAAGGAAATGTACGAATGAAACTACTGAAGATGTGAGAGATGGTGTGACTTGGGTGTGCTGTGGCCTGTAGCAGGTGCATGTCACTGTAGAGGAAGTGACATGGACCTGCTGCAAGAGCCATAGCGCAATACTGTAGAGTAAGCCCTGTTGAAACAACATTAAAATATAACATCGAGGGTTTTTTCACCCACTGAGGGTGACGCAACGTATCAATTTTTAATGTTTCCGTTTAAAATCGTCGTAGCATGGGTTTGCAAAGGGAATGAGGTTATATCACATACGCCCCAAGAAAAGGCAGAGATGACTATTTCGTAGTCTTGGAGATGTTTCTCTTGTTTTAAATTATTCTAGTGCATTTAAAAAAATTCACGAGCACCGGAGAGACATACTGTCCCGGAGTAGCCGAAAA
Source organism: Pseudisothecium myosuroides (assembly GCA_951799445.1). Lineage (NCBI taxonomy): Eukaryota > Viridiplantae > Streptophyta > Bryopsida > Hypnales > Lembophyllaceae > Pseudisothecium > Pseudisothecium myosuroides. Next base: position 2,973,335 of record OX637288.1, on the reverse strand, counting down.
ACATCATATTAACTTTGGAGTGTCAGAACTACATTCAACCAGATGACGTTTCATTGCAACGACATTCCAAAGGAATATGGTTTCAGGGTCACATTGGGAGGAAATGTACTCATACAACTATTGAATGACGCCTTTGTTTCTGTCATGATCGTCGCTTTGTAAGCATTACTGAGTTAGGGCAAGCAGGAAGGGCGAAAAAGACGGGAAGAGTGATGGAGAGAGAGAGAGAGAGAGAGAGCTTACGATCATTGCCGACTTCGCGGAGGATGACAGGGAGAAAGAGGCAGTATCCCCCATGCGCATTCAAAATCAGGAAGAAGATCAAGTTATGCACGGCCTCTTCTTTACTCAGCCCATGACTAGTCGCGAGCTCCAGCGTCTCATCCGCGTACTTCTGCAGAAACTTCACCATCTGATTGTAACCCCGTTCCGTGAGCATGGCAGGAATGGGCGCAAGGTGCATCAGTTCCTCCATCAACACCGGTAGCATCTTCGTACTGATCACGGGCATCAGCTGCGACCCCGCCCACTTCTTCAGCTTCTCAGCGGTGGGCTTCTCCGCCTCCGGGAGCTTGGGGTCGTCCAAATTCGCGCTCGTCATCACGTTGATCATGAACCGGAACATAAACTCCGGCAACGCGGGGGAGACGAGCGCGGGCTGCTTCTGGGAGAGTTGCTGGTCCCATTGCAGAAAGGCGGTGGCAATGCAGGTGTAAAACTTGCTGGCCCAGTTGGGGGCAGCCAGCTTCAGAAGCTCGAAGCAGTACGCTTTCAGCTGCTCGTGTTTCTTGTCTAGGGTGTCGAGATAGGCGCACATCTCCAAACCGCCTGTGAAGGACGTGCTCGGCATGAACGTCCCCGCAAAGGTTCCGTACTTGTCCACCTGCCATAGCCCACTTCAGTGCATCAATGTCTTGGGGTACAGCCCTCCTTGATTGGAGACTTTCCATGCTCGGCACCACCACCAGATTGTTGGAGGAACGTGGGAGTATAATTCTGCTCTGCTACTCCACCGATTTTCAACAAAGAGGGTAAGTCCCTCTAACAGGTTGTACTTGTCAACCTACCATATCTCACTTCGTTACAATCAATGTCTGCGATCCACCTCATTTGGTGACCCAAATGTTGGTTAGGGTGACTGTCCATGCTCTGCTACACCACTAAATTCTTAGTACTTGGTAGCTTGGTTCCTCCCCCACATTCCTCGTCCCAGTCTGGTGGAGCATGTGTGTACTAGACAGCTGAACGTGACGTTCTCCTCCAAATTAGAAGAAGACCACCAAATCTTGGAAATCGATGACCCTCACAGTCAAAGAGGATGAGGAGGATAGCTACGTTAATGACTCGCAATCCGCTTTTCCAACTGCAATGCGTCATGTGGCAATGGAATTGACATGAGATTGTTATGGAGATACAATTCAGATCTACGACAGGACCACCGAAGTGTGCAAACAACGGACGTACGTGGAAAGTCTCGTAATTGCGGGCGAATTTGGGATTGCTGCTTACGTACCTTGTCGTTATCCAACACGGTGGAATAGCTCTTTTGGTCGAGGAACATCACGCAACGCGAATCCGTCCACGGCCACCCGGGCGGCATGTTGGTTCGGATGACCGTGCTCTTGTGTTGCGCGATTCGGCTCTCCCAGTACTTGGGCTCGCCCTCGATGAACATAAAGCGCCATCTGTTCACCCATTGCGACAAATACCGGATCCCATACCCGCCTGCACATGCCAAATAATGAATGGAGCCATTTATTCACATCTGGACCGCTTCAAACCAAGTTACGGAATCGAACCATGGTGCAACAGAACCTTCTACTGACCATTTCAACAACAACGACACCTTCCAGAATGAACCCCAAGCAGCACTTCTCGACCAACCCCAACATTCCCCAACGGAAACCTTAAAGCAAAGGGACCTACTTTTGAATTATCCCGAGTGTGAAAAACGTACGTCGAGGGCACAAGGTGGTCCCACGGGTGTTGTGGGATCATCTAACAGCCGTGTACATTTTACAGAGTCGGGTACATTCAACTTTGCGAAACTCAACTGATCCTAACCACCTTGAACACTGATCAACAAGAAGAACTGTTACCTCAGTCACGTAAGCTCTTGCAATTCAGCTCAACACAGACGCGAATCAAGTTTAACATTGAAACTTTCAGACTGTCCCCTCCCGGCCCACATTGTACCCAAAACCAACCCCCATTCAACAAATACTCAAACCAATGCGAACCAACTCCCATTGCAACAAGATCGATTCACGTACATACCAGGAATTTCCCGGAGCGGCAGCGGGCTCGCACCATCTCGCACCTCCACCTCGTCACTGCTGCTACTGAACTGATCCATACTCTGCTGCAGACTCGCAACAACAACGCCACCACGACTGGGACTCACCCTCACCCGTTGTTGTTGTCTCTGATCAGAGAATCTCAAGGCGATACCTGCATAGACGGGGGTGGAGGAGGAGGAGCAGGAGCAGGAGCTGCGGTGCAACGACAGTGAAGGGAGCGCCATTAGTGCACTGACATGCAGCAAGCTTACATACATACAACCTTGGATGCTTGGTACTGTAAGGGAGATGATAACTTATAATAAGTCTGTCACTCTGTCTGCAAGGGAGATCGATGGGTGGGTGAGGTGTACAGGAGGCTCGTGCAAGTTGCAGTGAATATTGCGTTCAATGCGGTGGTACCAGGGGAGAATGTTAGTACACGGCTTTCGTACTCCGACGCTCCGCAGGCGTGTCCTGGAAACATGATTCTCGTGGTGACGGATAAGGAGGAGAGGAGGCGGGGGACCGGGGCAGCGCAGTGCAGCAGGATGCGATTTGCTGCAGCGTGTAGATCTATAGAAACGGATGAGAAGTGGAACATGCAGATGAAACTTACAATATCCATCCAAGAGAAGGTACATTCGTTTAATAATAATGACTAGGGGAGGCAACCCATTCCTGATCAACCCCCCATTGTGGCTATGTGTACTGTTCTCTTTCTGTGAACAGTGATTCATTGTGGCACGGTTCCCAACGCAGTTGTGGCTCATAATGATTGGTCACAAGACTCTCAATATTGTAACCACCCCTTGTCAGTTTTGTTTTCAGCCCATGGTCGGAAATAGCAAACCCCATATCACCGGTACGGGAAAAACAAAATCTTCCGTTGAAAATTTTATAGTAATTATATTTTGAGAAAAAAAAATCTGGAAAATTATGGAAACCTTCCAAACTCTATTTCTACACACAGGAAAATTCCCCACCGAAGAAACCCACCCTACAGATATGTGTAATTCTTTATTTGATCGAAAATGGGTTGCCTCCCCTATCAGTAGTATGCCCTGTGCCGTTGCCACAGTCAAAATAAAAGTTTTATTCTAATTCTTTCATTCATAAGAGCATCTCCACCGGGGCACGCCACATTGCCCCTTGCAAGTGGTTTGGCGTGCCCAGGGAGTAATAACCAACCCACCAGTTGCAATCTTCATCAGAATTCAATGCAAGCCACGCCACATTGAGAGCCAAACACGGGAACCTACAATGTGCTCAAGCTTTGACTTGTGCCATGAGAAGATGGCAGAACCCGCATTCCAATGGCATCTCGGGGAGCGGGCAATTTTTACTATCTAAATGAGCTCTCAACATGTTCACCATTTCAAGAGCTCGCACAAGGTCGGCAACAAATTTTCAATCACTACCATGATTCTTTATTCTTGGGCCTTGGGAAACGGGACTTTTTGACATTTTCTTACTTTCTTAACGAGTGCTGGTGGGGACCCTACAACAAGCCAAGGCCTTCCTCCCTCCTGACACGCGCTATGTAGAGTCTGGCGCGTTTGTTTTGAAGAGAACTAGTGGAGATGCTCTAACAAGACATGTGGGCCCTAGAGAATCATTTACAAAAACAATATTACACATCTACATCAAAGAACTTGTTTATGCAACATGTAGATAAGGATTATTCTTAAAAATTGAGTAATATTATTTTTATTTGAAAAAAAAATCAAAACTACAATCTATTAAAAATAATAACTTGGTTAGGTTTGACTTAGCTTCAAAATATTGTCGACACTAGAATTTGGTGTCTTCGGCATTTAGGGGTTAAAGGCTTCAAATGGCTAGAAGATTGAATGTGTTAATAATAATGACTAGTGTGGCTTGTGCCGTAGCCGCAATCAAAATAAAAATAATTTTCTAATTTTTTCATTCATAAAAACTTTGAAATTCAATAACTTCCACGTTGTAGTTGTAAAACGCCACAAAACAAAGCCCGTGCACTCCTCCACACTGAGGGCTTTCCAACAGTACCAAGAACTCAACTTAGAGATGCATGATCCAAAAGATCTCAACATAACAAACAAAATAAAACAAAACAAATAGGCTAACTTAAGGTATGAATATTTTCCTAAGAATATGGAGCAGTTTAACAATTTCATCCACTAAAAATGGCGGGGAATATATTAGCTAATTTATCATCAAGAAAATTGTATTCAATATTGATTTTGAAGTGAAATATTGTTCAAAACTCCCCGTTGAAGGGGATTGTAGGTTGGACGAGGATTAGTTTGTTTGAGCTTGTAGCAGTGGGAGGATTGGGGGAGGCTTGCTTTAACCCTATATTGTTGTTGTGGACACTAATAAGTGTCTATTTGGATGACTTCACCTAAGACTATAGGATGGAAAAAAAATTCTTTTTCGTTAAATATTTTTTGGAGAAATTGCGTGAGTACATTTTCAAAGAATGGTATAATTACAAATTTCTTCATTATCATGGCATATTATTGACTTTTCTAAAGAAGAAGATGTTTATATCCACTAATCACCTTTGTATTTTGGTCATTTCTTATTGTTGACTCTTAATGTGAATTTTAGTCATAAAATTGATAATCTTTGAATTTTAGTCCAACTAATGGACCCATTGTGGAGATAGACCAAAGGGAAGGGATCGGTGTTTATGGAATGGAGAAAAAAGGTGGAAAAAATTGGAAGATCTTGGTGTTTGGATTGATTTGTTGGTCAAATGGGAGCAAAAACCTTTTGGCTAGGGTTTGGTTCTTAACCGGCCACAATGATGAGTGATCATTTGATTGTCATGAGGCTTGTGGTCTTTGGTGTTGGTTTTTCTTTTTTCTTTTAACCCCTAAAGTCCGAAGAGTTCCCTCAGAGGACTCTTCAAGGGTCAAATAAGTACCTATGACCTCAATTTTTAACAAGATTTTTTTAATGTTTTTTTAAGATAAGAAAATAGATTAGTGGAAAATATAATTTTCATTTCTATTAGTGCCTATGAGCAAAAGTTATGCCACAATAAGTCCAAAACAAGCAAGCACAGGCAATCAAAAAATACATTAAAACTTGAAATATTTTAAATTTATTTATTTATTATAGATTATAAGTATATCTATGTGGAAAGATTTAATTCATTCCATTTGGATAAGTACTGTGAAAGTTATAAAGCTTCTTATTTTGCGGTCTACCTTAGTTAGCAATTCTAGAGAAAATAATGTATTGGATCTATTTTTGAACTCAATTTTAATAGTTTAAAAAAAATTGCACATGGTTTAGTTTCTAGAATAATCTCACTATTGAAATTAGTGTGTTTCAATTCCATCTTAAAGCTATCAACAATTTAGTTTTCCATTCTATCTCGTACTTACTTCAATTTAACAATTTCTTAAAAAATAAAAATTAAAGGGGGTTAGGAATTTGATTGTTTTTCCATAACTGTCGATTCAGTTCTTCAAAATTTATAAAATTTAAATACACAATCTATTGTGCAAAATTTTGAGTTAAGAGGATTCAAACAAAGTATTATAATTTATTTAGGTTAGGAACAAAAAAACTCATTTTCTTCAATTCAAATGCTTATACCTTGTGATTGATATGGTCAAAGTTTCTAAAATTTCTTTTAGACATTTTTATACCAGTCTAGTGCAAGATCCTACCATTGAATACGTCTAAACAAAAACAAATGTTTAAAATTTTTTGTTGTTTGTGTTGAAACTGGTAGTTTTGAGTGGTTTTTATGGAAAATTGGCCTTGGGATTTTAGGAGGTCAACCTTGTAGCGACCCCAGGGACTAAAAGTGTCATGTGAAAGACTTTTGAAAAAATCATGGAGACAAAAATGCACTTATTTATTTGAGAATATTAATTTTTGGGCTAACTACATTAACCCCTAAAGGACCATTGTCCCTACGGGGGACAAATGCATTTTCGGGCAGGTACCTACGGGCTGAAATTTTCTCCTAATTTTTTGAAACTTTTTTTGGAAGTAGAAAAGCTGATTAGCTTCTAGGGAATATAATTTTTTTCACAATCGTTGCCCGCGAAAAGAAGAAGTTATGACCATATAAGCTCAAAACAGGGGACGGGGGACAGCTCGGGCAGCAAAAAAAAATGGAAAAAAATTTGAATTTTTTTTTAATATTTTTTTTCTCATAGATTATATTTTTGTCTATCTTGAAAGCTTTGATTCATTTCATTTGGATATGTTATGAGAAAGTTATGGACATTCTTGTTTTTCGGGCAGTTAAAGCATCTTCTTGAAAAAAATTACTTTAGGATTCATTTCTAAATGCAATTTTTCAAATTTTTCAATTTTTTTTTTGCATGGTCTAGTCTACTTGCTAGAACAATCTCACCATTGGGTTTAGTGCATTTAAATTCCATCTAAAATATATGAATATTTTAGATTTTCCTTCTATCTTGTACCTACATCTACTTAACAATTTTTTTAAGAATGATAATTAAGTTGTTTTTTTTTTTGTTTTTTTTTTCTAGACTCTCAACTCAATTCTCCACTATAGCAATTAAAACCTCAAAACTCTATAGTGCAAAAATTTTAAGTTAAAAATGTTTAAAGTCAAAAAATCTAGTCCCGCAATGTGCTGAAAAACTTGTTTTTTTCACTTTAAATGAAAATATCTTGCAATTTGTGCGGTCAAAAATTCTATAAAAAATTCCACACATTCTTATACTAGTTAGATATAAGATCCTACGGTTGGATGTGAAAAAAAAACATTTTTCAATTTTTTTTTACTCTTTGCTATAGAAATGGCAGTTTTCAGTGTTTTTTGGTAGAAAAAAGGCCTCGGTCCTTTAGGGGTTAATAATAGGGCAGCATTCTTTCAAGTATAGAAATTTTGTCCTATTTGTTTCAAAAATAATTTTTTTTTTGAAAAATAGTGAAGAACTGTAGAAAAAGTTTCAAAGGAATAGTGGGTGATAAGTAACATACCTGTAAGCATTTTTGCAGAAAATAATTTGGAAAATAGATGCCAAAGTTTTCTGAAAATATCTTTTCTTAAACAATTTTTGTATGGGGAAAAAGGATCTTGTGGAATGTTTTTTTTTCTATCTCCCAACTTGATCTTTTCGGCCATTGCATAGATATAAGTGTTGTGTATTTATTGAATGAAAATTGACTCAAAAAATATTCAAAAGAATATAGGGAATATTTGGTGATAGATATTATTTTCCAAGTGGGAGAAATTGTTGATCCCTAAAGTCCCATTGTCTCCTCAAGGGACAAATGAAAGTTTAGACATGGTCCTTTGATTTCAATGTCTGAAATGATTTATTAATCTTTTTTCTAAGCTAAGGAAACACGTTATTATTCTAGAATTTTAATTTTAATTTCTATTGGTATGCAAGAACAAAAGTTATGCCACAATAAGCCCAAAATGGCCAAGCCTAGATAGACAAGGACAACACTCAAACTTGGAATAAAATTCTTCAATTTTTTTCTTGTAGATTATATTTTTATCTACATGGAAAAATTTGATTCATTCCATTTGAATTAGTGCATAACATTGCTAATCAGTGGATTCCTCTCCCCCCCCAGTTGGAGGTATCATTCCCTCCTATATACCAAGGGGAGAGGTTTAGTTAAACGAGGAGAAATCTCATTGGCGACTTTAATAGTGATTTTACTGTTGAATGTGAAGCTCGGCACATCTCAGGCCCCCATGTGTATTCCAGACCCCATGTTCTTAGTTTCAAAAAGTTTTTGAGCTCTGGGAGGCTCCTCTTTCTCCGGAAACGAAAGGGACCCTCCCAAGCTCGGTTAACAATGTTATCTGAAGTGACAGTTATAAAACATCTTGTTTTGCAAGACAATCATAGTATTTTCTTAAAAAAATGTTGTATAGGATTCATTTTTGAATTTTCACAATTTAAAGGAAAAAAAGGGCCCACAGAATTTGGTTTGTTTGCTAAAGCAATCTTACCTCAGGGGTTAGCGTATGTCAATTTACTTTTCAAAGCTATTAACAATATAGTTTCTCCTTCTATTATGTGCCTGCTTCTACTTAACAAATTTTTAAAGAATAAAAATCATTTCTTTTCTTTGAAATTTTTTCCAAGATCATTGATTCAATTCTTCAACATAATTTTCTTTTAATATCAAAATTTTTAGAATAAAACTTCAAGTTTACGAAGATTCAAAGTCAAACATTTAGTCAAGGAAGGTACAATATCCCTATTTTCTTCGCATTAAATGCAATTAGACTATCTTATTATCTACGAGTTAGGTCAAAATTTTCGAAATTTCTTCGACACATTCTTATACTATTGTAATACAAGATTCCCCCAAAAAATTGTTTTTTGCAATAGAATGGTAGTTTGAGTGGTTTTCAATTTTTAAAAAAGAACTTAGGGATTAAAAATAGTTTTAAATTAGTTATAATAGTGTTCTTTTCATATGAATGTACTCCCTCTATCTCGAAATAAATTTGGGATTTCCTTAAAATGGCTAGATTAATGCATGAATTGTTCCTATTTTCAAGGGACTGTGGAAATATTGTAGCTTCTACTAAACCCCATTAGGTGTGAAAGAATGGAAGTCAAAAGTGAAGCGGAGCATATTGAAAACAAGCGGCAAAAATGACAAATTTTTGTCCTTTTTGGAATTACTCCAGTGGTATTAATTTTGATCATTCTTCAAGCAAAGTTGGTGCAATGACGTTCATTGATGTCCTGTGTATTCAATTCCAATATTGTCTTGTGATGCAACTCCAAGAAATTCTCAACTAAATATTTATTGGTAGCAGTTTATGTATAGTTTTGGATTGAATTCTACACCTTCCATTAGTTAGAGGTTGCGTTTCAATTCCCTTTGCAAGGATTGATGAATTGCTATATAGTCTTTGAAGTGTGATATCTACAGATTTAGGGCGTTCAAATTAGCTTTACTATAAGGTGTTTGCCAATGCTTCTTGGCCTCGAGCCAATGATCAACAAGCTTTGTGGGAAGCACTCTTAGATGCGGGTCGGGCGGCGCTTATCAAAGCTCAATGTGGAGCTCGCCATCATCCCCATTTATCTGATAGATTATGCAATAGATTTGAGTGTATTTGGCTTCAATCCCCCTTCCTGGCTAGTAAGAGGGGTGATAAGGAGGTGTTCTGGAACAGGGTTTGCCCTCCAAAGTGCTCTTTCTTTTAGTGGCATTCTAGTTCTTTCTGTGGGCTGGTGTTGTGAGGCTCTTATTGTCTAGCCGTTGTGGCTTGGTTGTTGTTCTTTGGTTTCTTTTTAATGCAGTGGGTCTTCCATTTGTTCAATTTTTTTTTTAAAAATAGCTTCATTTGTTGTCCATGAAGTTGTGGAGAGTCCCCCAACATTCATTCAAGACAATCTGTGGAGTGCCCTTTTAGGCTCAGAGAGGACAACGCAACGTAAAGCCCGACACCACCCACATCAACGTGAAGCCATTTGGTCTAAGTTTGATAGTATATGGTTCCAATCTCCGGCGCTTGCTTTTTGGAGTGGCTCTACCATTGTTTGGAGTAGTCAGGGTCCTAGCATTTGTTTTTTCTCTTAGGTCTTTTGGTTCCGATATTTCTTTCTGTTGGTTTTTTAGCTTGTCCTTTTGCTCTTAGGTCTTCATTCGCCAGCCTTGGCTTGACTTCTGTTCTCCGGTTTTTTCAATGCAATGGTATTTTCCATTTGTTCAAAAAAAATAAAAATTGTGGAGAGTCAACTTTCAATTTAATTTGAGACAAGTATATTTGGAAGCCCTGGATTTATTTCGAGACTGACTGGAGGGAGTACACAACTTGGGAATAATGAAATGAATGTTCATCCATATTTGGATTGCTCATCATTCCAGTGAAGAATGAAGATCGGAATCAACGGAAAGGAATGAATTAAAAACATTACTTTGCAGTCCGTCCACTTGTCGGTTGTCCTATTTTCAGATGACAGATGGCGGTTTTGCAATAAATCACCATCCGTCCGTGATTCCGCATTCAAATGGAAGCCTGAGTTCCTGAAACGCCGTCGGTGTGGCCCTGTTGAAGTTCCAAATTGTCCAAGGTGGAAGCACCCATTCCCATTCGTTTAAGCAATTCAGCATAGTTGGAGGCACCTTTTGCTGGAAAAATTATTTTTGTAGTATTGGCAATTGAAAATCATGAATTTTCATTAAAAAAAATGGAATTTTTGGATAAGGCATCTATTTTCTGTGAACTTTCAAAGTAGAGGTTCATAGGGCACCCCAATTAAACCACACTCTAGTTAACCCCTAAAGTTCCATGACTATGTGTTCACCAAATACGCTTCAAAACTGCCATTTCTAGGACAACTACCAAATTTTTGGAAAAAAACATTTTTTGACACATGTAACCATAGGATCTTGTATTATGATGCCTTGACAACATTTGGTAAAATTTTCAGATTATTTCCACCATGTGGATCATAAGATTTGAGCATTCAAATTCACCACAACCATTTTTTCAACCCTACGAAAAATCGGGCAGATGCACTTCACAAGCTTACTTTTCTATGAAAAAATGTCAAAAATGGTGGTGCTTCTTTGAATTCAGTTTCCTAAACAAGTTGACTATATGCATGAAAAATTTCACATCATTTGGAATTGTACAACATATAGGAAAGAAATAATAAATAGAAAGACATAGATAATGTTCAAAATTCAAAATTGTTAAGAATTTAATTATAGAATTAGAAAATGCCAATCCCAACGGTTGTAATGTTGTAATAAACAATCTACATCCTACAATTTTATTTTTTTCAAAAAATATTAAAAATTGAGTTACATAAACGACTTCAAAGTTTATTTCAAAGTAGAAAATCCATAACTGCCTACAAACTAAAAGTCCTCATAGCTTTTGACTCATTGGTTGAATCAAAGCTTGGAATGATTCAAAGCTTTCCACATATATATAACTCTAGAAAATCAATTTCAAATTTTTATTTTTGAAAAAAGTGATTTATTCTGATCTGCCCGGACTGCCCAGTTACGAAAAAAAAGTAACGTATTTGGCCATAACTTTTGACTCCTATTTTCAAATGTCATGAAATTTAGTGCATATGAAAGATATTCCTTGTCTCCACCTTCTATTGAAATTTCAGCCTAAAATATGCAAATCACTAGTCACACGTACCTACCCAAAATTTCTATACACCCAAAAAACGCAGTCCGGTCCTTTAGGGATCAATCTACCTAGTTTCTGACACGGTAATCTAAAAAAATGATCAAGCACCAACCACAATTAAGCATTGGCATGGTTTCAAGGTACTTTTGAGGACACTTTAAGGGGAGTCTATAGTGAAACAATGAGTCCACGAACGGGAATGGATTCTCCTACCTTAACCCCTAAAGTTCTTTGACTATAATTTCACCAAAAACGCTCTAAAATTGCCATTTCTAGTAAAAGTACCAAATTTCTAAACAAATACTTTTTGTGACACATGTAACCGTAGGATCTTCTAGTATGCTGATTTGAAAACATGTGGTAAAAATTTCAAAAATTTCCACCACGTGGATTGCAAGATAAAACATTCAAATCTATTGAAATCATTTTTTGGGCCTTGCAAAAAATAGGGTAGCTGCACTTCACAAGCTCACTTTTCTATAAAAAAAATTCCAAAATGGTGGTGCTTCTTTGGATTCTTTTTTCTAGACAAGTTGGCTACATGCTTGAAAAATTTCAGATCATTTAGAGTAGCAGAACATATAGGATAAAAATAGTAAGTAGAAAGAAGTGGAGAATTATTTAAAATACTAAATTGTTAAGAATTTAAATATGGAATTGAAAAATGCCAATTCCAATGGAACCTTGCAATGTTGCAATAAATAATCTACACCCTATAATTTTATTTTTTTCAAAAAATATTGAAAATTGAGTAAGATAAAGGACTTCAAAGTTTCTTTCAAAGTAGAAAATCCATAACTGCCCACAAACAAAAAAAAACTCATAACTTTAGACTCATTGATCAAAATGGAATGATTCAAAGCTTTCCACGTATATATAACTCTAGAAAACCAGTTCAAATTTTTGTTTTTGAAAAAAGTGATTTTTCTGATCTGTCCGGACTGCCGAAGTTGAGAAACAAACAACATATTTGGCCATAATTTTTTATTCATATTTCCAAATGTTATGAAATTTAGTGCATATGAAAGATATTACTCGTCCCCACCTTCTATTAAGTCTAAAATATGGAAATCTCCAGTCACACGTATCTATCCAAAATTTCTATGTTACTAAAAATAGCAAGTTGGTCCTTTAGGAGTTAACTAACTGAGTTAAAAATACACCTAAATTAGACCCTTTATAAAAACCGACCCCTATATATTCTTGCCTAAAACGTATTGCCACTAATCATGGAACTCTAGGATTGCATTTAAAAACACCCTTTTCAGCACTTTGAAAACTAGTAGTACCTCTGTTCCAAAATGATCTTCCTGTTGGAAAAAACACTATAAGAAATTTATGATTTATGTAACGTTTTAGAATTTTTGCAGACGGATTTTAGGTGACGTCAAATAGAACATTTAGATGTTTTTATATCAACAATAACGTCCAATGTAACATCTAGATGTTGCATTGGACGTTATTGTTGACATGGAAACATTCATTGTTCTATTCAAAGTCACCTAAAATCCATTTGCAAAAATTCTAAAACGTCACATAAATCATAAATTTCTTATAGTAAAATGTTCTGAATGAAGACTAAAAATAATATTTTAAAGACTTGTTTCACATTGTAAGTAGAATTTGGTGCACTCTTAGCATCCAAGAAAATTTAAGCTTTAGAAAACTTTTCAAAGTGCAGTTTTGGAGTGTTGAAAAGTGGAATTTTTGGAACATTTTCAAATAGCACCACTAGACATTTTATTGTTGAGTGTGAGGTTTTCATTTTAAGGGCATTTAGTATGTTTTTAAGACTATGTTTGGACCTCTATTTTGCCTTCCAAAGCTTTATTTCCTTCAATTGGAAAATACTCAAAGAGATGTAAAAAGCAAGAACAAACAATGTTGATTGATCCCTCCAGTCATTTCATTTGTTTTTTGATTGATGATTGCATAGATGGAGGGGGAACTACTACTCATAGTTGTTTTGCTAGTTCAAAAAAGACGGCAATCAAAAGCCAAATACGACCCATTCCAATGTCAAAAAATGCAACAAAAATATCATTTTGGGTCAAAAAATTAAAGCCAACGGAAAAATTATCATAGGATGTCGGGAAAAATTTATTCACAAGGTGTCCCAAAAATGCATTTTAAGAGAATCTAGAATCCTCTTTTGACTACCATCAAGACCCCCCCAAAAAAATTCAATATAATAATGCAAACTATATTGAATTCATTTGGTTATTTTTGCAATTTCAAGTATGGTTCTCTTACACCTAAAATCGACCAAATACGCCACTCTTCATGGTTTTTGTTATTATATTAAAAAAATTGTGGAATCTTGTTGGTAGTCGAAATGGGATTCTAGACTGATTTTCCTAAAATGCATTTTTTGGACATTGCATAAATAAACTATGAATATTCAAAGTATTGATAATAGGTATTTCTAAAACCGACCCTAGACTCTCATGATTAGTGGGAATACATTTTTATTAGGCAAAAATTTGTAACAGTCGGTTTAAGAAGGGAATCAAAGTTAGGTGTAGTTACCTCAACAGTCTGTTCAGTGATAAAGATTGGAATCTATTGATAAGCTAATGAGATAAACTAAGTAAATAATTTACTAGTGTTTGATCAATTGGATTCTTTTGAATTTGTAGACATTGAAATTTCAAATGTTTTTATACAAGGATTTTTGTATTTGAAAAAGAATTAAGTAGACCTAGAGTAATCATTGTCGTTTTTTTAGAAAACTACGTGAGTTAAAGATAGAATTTGTTTAATTCAATGGAAAAAATTTACATAATATATAGGGCTACAACAAGGTTGATGAAATTTATATAGCCTAGTTTAGATATACATATAACATCATGTAGTAGGAATTTTATTAAGAAGTTAGCCTTGAGAGATCTCGTGGTAGATAAGGGCACTGTAAATTTTTTATAGTATTTAAAATATAGATGTGGACAAATAATTTCATGTGGATGACGAAATAAACACAGTAAAAAAAATCTACAATGAAGAATAGTTGATTGAAATTGTACCACGGTACTAGTAGTGTATACATCAAAAAAATTAAGTGTAAATGTTTAGACATTGATGACAAGTGGCAAAATTGTCACATTGCATGAATAGGGAGGTTTACGTTTATGGGTTCAACAAACTAAAAGTTGTACAATACAAGGATAGAATTTATAGTCCATTTAACCTCAATCATTGAAGCCATATGGTGTGTAACACAATCATATTGAATGGAATGCTCACATAATAGTTTCAATGGGGATTTTGAAGTTTTCACTAATAAACTTGTTACTAACCCCTAAACGTTGGAGGGTGTTTTGAAAGTGAAAACGTCCAAAACTGCCAATTTTTGATGCATTGTCCAAAATAAATTGTTTTTGTTTTTGAAATTCAACCACACAAAAGTGTAATCAACAAGTAAGACAATGTGTATAAAAAATTTCAGACCATTTTACCTAGTGGATTGAAAGATTATAACATTTGAAGCGAGAAGATTTAAAAAAAATTTCATTACTGCAAAATAGGGTCAGTAGACTTCAAGCCCTCTTAGAGTAAAATTTTTTCTCTACACAAAAATGAGGAATTTTACCATTCATAAGTATATGATGTTAGGTTCACTCATGAAAACTTTTAGAAACAAATATAGAATCTAGCTTTGTCTATATCAACATGCAATGGAAGGAGGTTAAATGCATTGGCAATACACTAGTCATTTTTTGATGATTTCTTGTGCAATGAAGAAATTTTTTATTTGAAATCAAAATGGTAAAAAATTGAAGAAAAAAATTTGGAATAAATGGAAAAATTTTCAGGAACTTTGACTTTATAGATTGCAGGATAATAGGGCTTGAAGTTAGAAGAAAGTGTTTTTTCTTGAAGCCACACCAATATTTGGCTAACAAAGTTGGACTCCTTTGAGAATGTGACTTGAGAACTAAATTCTTTATGACAAATGTATGCCATATTTTATTAGGTACATACATGCCAAATTTCAGAAGTTGATGAGTGTTTTTGCAAAAAATGCCCAAATCACTTGAGTTGCCAATAAAGTTCATTGAAGCATAACATTTGATTTGGGCACCCAATTGGAAAAAAATTATATTCCCTCTAAGGAAGTACATTTTCACACCTTGTATCAAAATTTTGTGAACATCCAACCAAAATTGACATTATAGGGATCTATCCGGATTTTCAATTGTTTGTTCAACGAACAGTTGGCCTTTAGGGGTTAAAAAATGCCACTTGGTCAATGCCACTTGAATTGAATTGATTGTTGTTGGTTTCATAGTGTATACCCTATACATGTATGTAGTAGACGGAAGGAAAAATTTGTGAAAATGGTGGAGGTGGGAAAGAATTGAACACTTAATATTTATATGTAAGATAGCCCCACTTAAAAAAACGCATGAATGAATTTACTCAAACCATAGGGGATTGAAAATATGCCCCTAGTAGCTTTTAATTTAAAAATATGGTCATATTAAATACAACAATGAAGATAAGTAGCTCCACGTCAAACACCTTCTTAATTCAAGTGTATACCTTAGATTAGAAGGAGTGATCTCCTCAAATAAATAGAACTAGTTTATGGAAGTCTATTGGCGGCGTAACGCATTCTACAAGTAGATAGAAGTTAATATGTGTAAGAAATCATAAACTATAAAGCTTGAAATGAAATATGGTAAAACAAATACCATTCTCATCAAATTATAGTCATTATATTCACTATTCTATAGCTTGAATATTCTTACTTCACAAACTGTTGTGGACAAAAGTAAAGTCCTACGAAGGCTCAAAACTTGGTGAAAAGACCCTTTGCATGGCAAAGCATAAATGATTTGTGACCATTAGAATTTATTTGATTAAAGAGGACCTTTTAACCCATAATATTATTGAAATTCAATTTGAAATGTAAAAATCCAAAAATTGTTTGCTATTAATATCAATAATAATAATAATAATAATAATAATAATAATAAATCTTGTTGAGCCTTATATATGATAATTGGCATGTGTTGTGCCTCTATATTACTAACCATGTTCATTCTTCAATCAACAACCTTTCCTCACTTAGTAGGCTCTTCAACAAAAGACATGAAAATCTTACTCCGTATAAAAGTTGTGAAACACTCAGCATAATAATTAGTTGATTAATTAGGTCAAGAATTTGGAAGAATATAATATTTGTTTAAATTGAACTTATAACAAACGTAAACCAGAGTTTTTTTGCTTATTCTATTAAATTGTGGAATAAATTACTGAATTGTACAATACATCATCTTTATTTAGATGCCACTTTACACCTATCAATTTAACTACTTGTATTTAACCCAAAAGGATCAAAATGCATTTTTCTGGCGACATAGCAATTTTGGCAGCTCACTACAAATGAAATTTTTATTTCTTTCTTTGAAATTTTTACTCAACATGTGGATGAAGAGTGGCTTTGAGGTCCAACATTTTCATAACTTTTCATTACATGGTTAAAATCTTATTATGTAATATGTAGTTTTATGTCTAAGCTGGCAATCTAGGCAGATGAGAAAAAATCACTTTTTTTTATAAATAAAAATTTAAAATTATTTTCTTAGATTTATATATAGGTGAAAAGCTTTTAATCATTTCATTTTGATTAATGAGATGAAATTTATGAGGAACTAAAGTTTATTGGCAATTATAGATTCTCTACTCTAAAATAAACTTTGAATTCCTTTATTTAGATCAATTTTTAATATTTTTTGGAAAATATAAAATCATAGGATGTAGATTGTTTATTACAACATAATTACTACCATTGGAATTGGAATTTTTCAAGCACAAATATGAAAAAAAAAAGATTGAAAATTTTTATGTTTATTTCCAACTTATTTCACCAATATATTATATAGAGTTGCAAGATGTAGGATCTACACATTTTTGAATAAAATGTTTAAAAGATGAAATCAATTTATTTGAGAAGCATTGTAAATACTTCTTTTTAAAACCCAAGCATCATGATCTTGCAATTGGTAAGGTTTTTATTCTAAAATTTTAGGAGACTACCTCTAGTAAGTTAACCCCTAAAGGACCAATCTGCTATTTTTAGCAATGTAGCAATTTTGGGCAGGAACCTAAGACTAGAGAATTGCGTATTTTAGGCCCAAATTTTAACAGAAGTTGTGGACAAGGAATGTCTTTCATAAGAACAAAATTTCATGACATTTGAAAATACAAGTCAAAATTTATGGCCTAATATGTTGTTTATTTCTCAACTTGGGTAGTCTAGCCAAATCATAAAAAGTCATTTTTTTCAAAGACAAAAAACTGAAATTGGTTTTCTAGATTTATAATTTTATACATACTTGGAATGCTTGAAATCATTCCATTTCAATCTATGAATGAAAAGTTATGAGAAATTTTAGTATGCGGGCAGTTACGGATTTTCTAATCTTAAATAAACTTTGAAGTCGTTTATTTCATTCAATTTTCAATATTTTGGAAATAAAATAAATTGTAGGATGTAGATTGTTTAATACAACATAAAAAACCATTGGGATTGGCATTTTTCAATTCCATAAATTAACTTTTTAACAATTTAGTATTTTGAACCATTCTCTACTTCTTTCTACTTACTATTTTTTTATATGTTGTACAATTCCAAATGATTTGAAATTTTTGAAGCATGTAGACAACTTGCCCAAAAGAATGAATCCAAAGAGTAACTACCATTCTGGATATTTTTTCATACAAATGTGACCTTGTGAAGTGCAACTGCCCGATTTTTGCAGGGCCAAAGAAAGGATTTTTGTTAATTCAAACGATGATATCTTGCAACCCACACGGTGGAAAATTTTGAAATTTATTCCACATCTTTTCAAACTAGCGTATTACAACATCCTACGGTTACACATGTCCAAATTTATTTTATCTTATTTTTCCAAATTTGGTACTTGTGCTCAAAATGGCAATTTCAAGCATTTGGGGGGAAAACGTATTCAAGAAATCTAAAGGGTTAACTAAAGGATTTGATATTTAGATTTGCTAAAAAATATATACATATGTGAGGATTTTAGCTTTGCTTTGAAGACTAGAATTTTCAAGCAGTTTTGGGTTTGTAAACAATAGTAGAGAAGGAAAAAAATTATTGGTTCTTTTCATTTTAGAATAAAAATTTAGGCTTAAATTAAATTTTCAAGAATTCTTTTTAATGCATTTTTTGGAAGACTTCATATTTAGTCTCAACCTTTATCTTCGTTCAACTTTTAATACAAATATGATATTAGGCAGAGGACCTTCAATATTTCAAGTTCTTCAAATAGCCTTAGAGGGTGATTGCAAAAAAAACTTGCCAATTTGGGTGCATTTTTAATTTTGGAACATTATAACTTTTGAATTATGAATTCAATGCCAAAAACAAAAAACTTGTTTTAGTTAAATTTGTATTCATTATTTTTTAGAAATTCTAAAAAATCATTTTATATTTAAAGGTCAATTTTTTTTAAATTTTAGTGTCACACTTTGACGTTTAGGATTTTTTAATACTATTGAGTGGTGTAAATTAATGATTTTTAGATGAAATTTTTTGTGGTTTATTTCTATAGAAGTCAAAACATGTTCTTACCAAGGGGCACCTAAAAATACATTATTTTATATCTTCTACATTTGTGCAAACATGCCTCCCTCGCGCATGCAATTCTAAACATTATTTAGAAATGGTTTTGACCTAATTTTTTTGGTCAAATTTCTACTTCTGGTAAATCAAAAGGAGCTCAATTTGTCAAGACTACTATGCTAGCTTGCTCTTGTGCTAAAGAAATAAAGTTTTTTTTTGTCTGCCACCAAGAAGTCCTTCCAAATGGCCAATTTTTAGTTTTGTTGAAAATTGTTTTTTCCTATTTTCTATAAATTAAAACAACAAAGTATGTATTTTCTTTGCCATAATTCTATGTCCAAAATTTTCTCCCAGAAAATACACATCTAACTCTCATTTGTTAACTACTGATTTTTATAGATATTAGTTTTGGGTCTACCTAAATGACAATGGTTTTAGTAGTCTAGTGAGCCGTCACTTTGAAAAATTACAGAATTACATACTACATTCGAAAAATCTATTTTTTTTAATATTCATCATTTTCACTTGCTAATACTACAAAAATATTATATTTACAGAAAATTGCCTCCAACTATGTTGAAATGCTAATATTGACAATTTTGGGTGCTTTCACCATATTATTGAACAAATAAGCTTGAACCTAATCAATAGCATGTCCCCAAGAGTGGTCATTTTGGCATTCTAGACTTGAATTCAAAGGGCCTTGCTTTAATAAAAGTTGTAGAAAAAATATGTTCTTTCAACTCAATTGTGGTGGAAGAATGAATCTACAATATAACCAATTCACACTGATATCTAAGAAGTGATTTGAGAATGAACCAAGGCCCCACCATTTATTCAAAGTATGTCAGTTAAACTTATAAAATGTGGACAACCAAGTTTAACTTTGGTTCCTAAAACCTATTTGTGTTTTTAAACCTCCAATCAAAAGTTAGGGACAAAATTTAGAGCATATGAAAATATACCTCCCCCTATTTCCAAAAAAAATTAATAGATGAAATATCTTACACCAAATGTTCAAAACATGGTGGTGAAGAGACACATCCAACTACGACAAAAGTATTTTAAGGTAGGCACTTTGAACATTCTCAAGTTAAACCTTTCTACAAATATTTGGAAGTCTACTATTTGGGAGGGAATACAACAGAAAATCTTTTCCAATCTCTCTTTTGTGTTTCAATTATGATAGATAAAAATAATCCTCCAAATTCAAAATAAAATAATTTTATACCACAAAGCCTTTCTTCATTTAAAAAAAATTCTTTAAAGACCAATTATGATTGATGAGATGGAAGAAAACAATGAGCTGGTTGATGAAGTTATACAAACCAAGAAGTTGTGCTTCAAATTAAAAGGAGGCACTATGGAGGTGGGTCAAAAAACATATTCAAAGATTATTGTCAAAAATACTCATTTCTTATATAAAATTTTAATCTTTTTTGAAATCATCACTAAACAAAACAATGCTTTATAAAAAAAATCAAATTAAAATACTAAACTGTTTAGTTTTTGATTTGTTGAATGATTGCAATATGATCAAAAGAAAAATTACTACTATTTATGATATAAAAATACAAAGTGAAATGAAATGTTACCCAAAAAAGGTAATATATAATGTAGATTTTTTTTAAAACATGAAAAATGCTAATTTAGTCCAATGAGTCCAATGTTGGTATTAACTCCGGAGCAAGTGAGAGAAGTATGTAGAAGGGAACAAGAAGAGAGGAAGAAAAAAGAGGTAAAGCGAATCTTCAAGGTTCAAAGCCAAAAACGACGCCTTGCAACTTTTGAGAACATGAGGGTTTTGGAATCAAAGTTGAGTAGGCTAGAGCTAGCTGAAAAACAACATTTATTGTCTTTATGGATAAGGAATACTCACCCATCAAAAAACTTGGTGAATGATTCAAAGGATCTTATGGTGAGGATTAAGTGACAATTTCAAACATTCAAAAACGATTCAGTATTTGAATATAATTTCATTATGCATATTAAATTATATTTAATTTTTCCATGAGGATGTATATGAATTCTAAAATAATTAAAACTCAAAACTAAGTGCTTTGAATCATCAAGCATTCAAAAAATATATCAATTTAACGTATATATCAATTCATATGTCAAAGGATTCCTTCAATCTTACTTTTAATATAATTATAGAACAATATTTATTTTTGCTCTAAAGAAGTCCATTGTTTTGCACTTAAATAAAATGTCATATTTGCTTAAACTACCAAATTGCAATATTACAACCTTCAAAATTAGTACTATTATAAAATTATTCTATCAAATGTTTTAAACAATATATTTTGTTATTTGTTTTTTACTTTAAACAACAAATTTTTATGTCTGAAGTGGAAATTTTTGAAAAGGTTATACAACATAAATCCTAACTTTAAATTTCCATATGTGACCTAAACAACCTTTAGTTTTGGTATTAAAATTTTTCTAATCAATTTTGAAAGATTCAAATAATTTTTTAATAAAATGATAAAATAAACTTCAAAAATTAGAATCAATTTTGTGACTTAATCATTTTAAAGTTTGTAATTTCTATCAATTTGTTGTTCCATAATATTCCGTACCAATCAATGTTGAATGTTGGTTGTAATAGTTAAGAGCTATAAGAAGATTGAAATTGAAATTTTTATACATTTTCAGCTATATCATTTTATTTTTAATTTACTTTCAGGGGATTAATAAATTATTGCAAAGATTACAAAGAAAGAACAAATTTAATCAAGGACAAAAAGACGGAGAATTGTATTCCATTGGAATGTCAATTCTTGCAAGGGTTAGTTTGTATCTTGCATAATTACATATATATTAATTATGAAATCAACAAATTTATTGTACATGTTTGTCTTTTGCATTAAGCTATCAAATAAATTAATACATTCATCCAAGCATTATTATGTTTGAAATGATTTTATTTAAAGTATCAAAAAGATAATATTAGTTTAAATAGAAATAGAAATAAGTCTTTGGTATTAACTAAATTTAATGTTGAATTATTATCTAGAGACTTGCACGAAAACGATTAGGTAGTGCTGGAGGTAAAAAAAGAGGCAAGAAAGGAGATTGTCCACTTGTAGACCTTTCTAATTGTAAATACGAAGTCTTGCGAATTGTTCTTCAAAAGAATGGTTGGGAAGAAGGTCAAGAAGATGAAAAACGATGTCATCTCATCTGGACTGGTAGTATACAAATATTTGTAATCATCTGATCCAATCTCTTCTTTTTCAACGTAAAATTAATATAAAATTATCTTTGTATCATAAGCTATTAAAACTTGAAAATTTATAAAAAAATAAAATATGCTATTCCATTAGAGTTATATTAATAATAAAAATCTGTCATCAAAATATTTATAGTATATAATATATTTAAATATGAATCATTAATTATTCTAAAATTAAACTAAAAATTATACATATCTAAATAAAACATTATTCTACATCCATTTCCAAACTTGATAATTAAATAATGGATTGCTTAACCCTAAATGCCGAAGGCACCAAATTCTAGTGTTGAAGATATTTTGAAGTTGAATAAAACCTTATCAATTCACTATTTTAAAATTTTTGTATTTTTGAAAAATTATTTTTTAAATTTAGTTTTAGCATCAAAAATTCAATTCTGAAAATGGATGATTATGATTTTTCTATTTAAGATTTTGTGCAACGGTGTCTATTGCAAATCTTGGTTTTTGAGTATTGAGGGCTTTTTGAAATGAGCCTAAAATACACTAGATCTTGGAGGAAAAATCACATTAGATATTCATTTGAAAAAAATTTAGAATGGATTTAAGAAGTTGTAGATTGATTGGGATTATGCATGTTATGCCCTTTAATCTCATATTTTTTTGGTGACCAATTTTTTAGATTTGGCTTGTAAAAAGAGGTTAGAAAGGCTTCAAATCACTTTCACAATTTTAACACTCTCATAATCAAACAATATACTTTTTCAATCCATGAGTGATATTGATTTTGTTTTTTTCAATCTGATCTCAAACATGTCTAGTTTCAATTTGTACAATTTAACAAATATAATGTTATACTATCAAAATTGACAATTCTAGGTATTTCAACTTTCTATCATCTACTTATTGTTTTTTGTGGTTTTAAATTACTAACAATGCTTTGAAACTAAGATTTCATCATCTATAGCTTCAAATCTTGTTAAATCATCAATAACCACACATTTCAAAAACTTTTCAGCAGTACAAGTAATCCCTCTTCAACAAAGACCTTTACCATGATCTCAATCATCATAATAAAATTACAATGGGGTGCCATTCAAAATGGCGTATTTGAAATCGCAGGGAAGGAAATTTCACATTTGCCAACTTTGACAGCCTTCCAAGGGCTCAAAAATTGATCTTTGACCATGAAATTTTTACCACACCATCATCTTTAAGTTAATTATATGTGTGACAAATTCCAAGGCCAAAAAATTTACACAGTATAAGATATTCGAAATCTACTAACATGTGTAGCCGTGAGAAAAATTTCACTACTGCCAACTTTGACACCCTCCCAAGGACTAGATTTTTTTTTTCTTATGAAATTTTGCCATAGAACCATCTATATGTTGATTACATGAGTGAAAAATTTCAAGTACAAAAGACCTCCCAAAAAACAGATATTCAAAATCTCCAAACATGTGTAGTTGTGAGAAACAATCAAGGAAACCATTTCACTATTGCCAACTTCGACACCCTCCCTAGGGCTGAAAAATTGTTAATTTACCATGAAATTTTTGGTAGAGTATCATCTCTATGTTGACAACATGTGTGCCAAATTTTGAGGTTAAAAGATTCACCCTAAAACCTTCTATAGTGTATGGTATCTATATTATAGGTATCTATATTATAGGTATCTATATTGTAGACTCAATGCTCACAAGCTTGCATTCTTGGGCTCACATACTAGCACCATTGCTATCCCAAGGGTTGAATTTTTTTTCTCACAACTACACATGTTGGTAGAATTAGCATATCATTTTGAGTGTGAATCTTTTGACCTTGAAATTTGGCACACATATTATTAACATAGAGATGACTTCACAATAAACATTTCATGGTAAACAAGCCATTTTTCAACCTTGGGATAGTGTCGAAGTTGGTAGTAGTGAAATTGCTTCTCACAACTACACATGTTTGGAGATTTTGAATATCTATTTTTTGGGGGGTCTTTTAGACTTGAAATTTTTCACTTATGTAATCAACATATGTATGGTTCTATGCCAAAAATTTCATAAGAAAAAAAAAGAAATTTAGTACTTTGGGAGGGTGTCAAAGTCAGTAGTGAAATTTTCTCACGGCTACACATGTTGGTAGATTTTAGATATCTTTTTTGTATAAATTTTTTGGCCTTGAAATTTGTCACATATATAATTAACTAAAAGATGATGTTGTGGTAAAAATTTCATGGTCAAAGATTAATTTTTGAGCCCTCAGGAGGTTGTCAAAGTTGACAAATGTGAAATTTTTAGCCCTGCGATTTCAAAAACGCCATTTTGAATGGTACCCCACTGTACATATGTTACTGCATGTAAGACCATAGCTAGTGTTTTTGCCATTTCTATTATGTCTCAATCAATGTTTGACTAAATTTTTGAGTTTTTTGTTCTCGCTATGAAAAGACTTCAAAGTTCAATATCTCATCTTATGAATCAAATAATTCAAAACACCAATATTCCAAAATCCTCCTGGAAACTCTTTGAGAACTTTTCAACGATTCCATGAATGCTTTAATCCCTATGGTCCCATTTTGGTCCTACAAGAGCCAAAATCTGACTTTGGATAGGCTCATACGGTCTCTATAATCATCATATATAGTTTTCTAATTTTTTTTCTAAAGCTAGCAAAATACATAAGTTTTTTAGGAATATAATTTTTATTTCAATAAATGCCCTAAAGCAAAGGTTATGGCACAAAAAGTCAAAAACAGAGGTCGGCGAGCAGTCCAAAAAAACATGAAAAGCCAAAAAAAATTAAAATTTTTTTTTTCTAGAATATTGTACTATTGTTTACATGTAAAACTTTGATTCATTCTATTTGGACTAGTGATGAGAAAGTTATGGATAATCTTGTTTTTTAGGCAATCTAAGCATGTTTTAAAAAAAAAAAAAATTGTCCAACTTTGAATGCTAATATCTTCCAATCCGTACGGTCAAATTTGATGAAATTTTAACCATATGATTTTAGACAAGTGAAGTATAAGATTCTATGGTTTGATTTTTTTTAAATGTTTTTTCTGCTTTATTGGATGAATGCAATAGAAAAGGCAGTTTTGAGTGGTTTTTGACAAGAAAAAATGACCTTGGGCCTCCAAGGGTTAAGGCCCTTGTGAGCTTTGCAATTGTAGAAATTTATGGCTCAATGGCAAATCAAACAAATACAAGTCAGACTTGATATATACAATTTTTATAATAATTTGCAACTACAAATATAATGCCGTCTAGGATATCAAGTTAACCCCTAAAGGCCCAAGGCTTTTTTTCTGCCAAAAAACCATCAAAACTGCCATTTATATAGCAAGGAGTAAAAAAAAATGAAAAATGTTTTTTTTCCATATCTAACCGTAGGATCTTACACCCAACTACCGTACGGTGGGGTCAGATTCGTAAGACCCCATACGAAATCATTTCTTTTTGCATAGATTTCTCTTTCGATAACCTGAATTAGAATTTTCAAAGTTTCGTTGGGGAAGACTTTAAATTTTTCGCTGAACTTTAGCCTCCAGGGTCGGAAGGCTCACCTAGCCAGGTTGGGACTGTGTCTCGCCATGCAGCTGAAGCCAAAAGTTGTGACTAAGTTACTAAGTTAAGCTTCAGTGCTTTTCGCTTACCTCACTTTTTAACCTCAGGCTCCGTCTTCATCCACTACATTGCATTTTGCTTACCTCAGGCTAATGCGGGAGTCAGGTGAGATAGAGGCTCACCTGGGCTGAGGTGAACTGACCCTCAGGAAAAACATCAAATTCTTTTATTTCCCACGCATGATAAACTTGCAAATTTTGAATTCATATTTGCAATCAAAGGTCCCAAAACTAGCTAGGAGGGGTATATTAGGTAAAGTAATCAAGCACAAAATAGGGGGGCTTCTTTTTACATGCACCCTTAGAATGACTTTCAGGAGGAAAAGTGAGGGGATGAGTTCACTCCGGATGGAAAAAAGACTAAGCTTACGAAGCTTACGTATTCCATGATTTTTTTATACTTAAAAGGAATCACTTTGGTATAAATATTATTTTTCATTTTTCATTAGTTTTTTTTTAAGATTCAAATTATTTTCATTAACATTTTCCAAATTTCAAATATGCCACATTATAATTTCTGAAAATTTCATTACATGCCAGATATAATTATATTTTGAATTAATTTTTAACGAATCTGACCCGAGCGTAGGGTAGTATGAGAATGTGTGGAAAAAATTTCAGAATTTTTGACCACTCAGATTGCAAGATATCTGCGTTTAAAGTGGAAAAAACAAGTATTTCAGCACATTGCGGGACTAGATATTTTGACTTTAAACATTTTTCACTTAAAATTTTTGCACTACAAAGTTCTGTGCTTCAAATCTTTATAGTGGAGAATTGAGTTTAGAGTCTAGGGAAAAAAAATATTCAAAAAAACTTAATTATCATTTCTAAAAAATTTATTAAGTAGAAGTAGGTACGAGATGGAAGGAAAATCTAAAACATTAATATATTTTAGATGGAATTAAAATACACTAATCCCAATGGTGAGATTGTTCTAGCAAGTAAATTAAACCATGAGAATTTTTTTTTTTAAAAATTGCAAAAGTAGCATTTAGAAATGCATCCTACAAGTTATTTTTTTCAAGAAGATGCTCTAACTACCCAAAAAACAAGAATGTCCATAACTTTTTCATAACAAATCCAAATGAAATGAATCAAAGCTTTCCAGATAGACAAAAATATAATCTACAAGAAAAAAAATATTAAAAAAAAAAATCAATTTTTTGTCAAATTTTTCTTGCTGCCCTGACTGCCCAGTTACGAAAAAAAGTAACATATTTGGCCATAACTTTTGACTCCTATTTCCAAATGTGCTGATATTTAGTGCATATGAAAGATATTCCTTGCACCCACCTTCTATTAAAATTTCAGCTTAAAATATGGAAATCTCTAGTCACACAGACCTGCCCAAAATTTCTATACGGCCAAAAAACGCATGCTGGTCCTTTAGGGTTTAATTTATTTTCTATCCAAACAAACTCAAAATTAAATAACAATCCCAAATGGCAGTTTATGTAACTACTAATATATTATTTGATTATTCAACAATATATTTAATATGTTGCCATTCTCCTAGAGTTGTGATTAAAGCTAATGATTGTAATTCAAGAAACTTAACATTCAAATTGTTTCAAATTTTAAATAATAGCATCGCTTGTGTTGTTATTTCAAATGATCAAAGTAAAAGTTTAGACTATAATGACTAAATCCTTGAATTCCTGTACTGTTAAACTTGATTTACATCAAGTAAACTTTGTAATGTTGTATTTTGTTCAATGTAATACAATTCTTTATAGTTTTTATTTCTAACATATTTGCACTAGTACATTTTTAAAGCATTAATAAATTTAAGTGTCGTGTTTCACCTACATTTTATTTTCTACCAAAACATCTGAATTCATAGTTATAGGTTTTTAACAAAATTATAAAGGATTTACTAAGAAATATTCAATTGAACAGATTGTATCATTGAAGAGTGTAATCAATAAAGAAAGAAAAAGATTATGTGTTGTTATATATGACCAATCTTTAATTATTTGAAGCATTTAATGAATTGAAATAAAATTTTCTAAAAGTTGTGAAACTTAGTTTTTGGTCATATATAGCTCATAAGCAAAATTTGTTGAAGAATTAATAATGAACTTTAAAAAGATTAAATCCCTCATAAAAGTCATGATTTAAATAAAATAGATTAAAGTGCTTTATAGTTAGTAATTGATAAGTCATTTTTTTTAATAGTGAATTTTTTAAAATTGGTACATCAAATATACATATTTTGCTCTTAATCTACTCTTTATAATTGCAACAAAGGTTATTTATAAATTGCAAATTTTGAAATTGCATTTTTGTAAAAAGGTATAGAATTTATTATCATATAATATATTTTAGATATATACTATTGTTTACATCCTTCTATAGTATATTTGCAGATTTATCAGTTGGACCCGACAAACTCATGGCATTGAAAAAAGGCCAAAAAATTAATCATTTTCATGGCATGCTTGCAATTTGTCGAAAGAAATCTTTATTCAAAAGTCTATCTACAATGCGCAAGTAATTCCACTACTTTGTCAAATTTAAAAAATTTAAAAACTAATTAATTAAGTAATAACATGCAAAAGCTATACATAACTTTCACAATTTTTTTGGACATGACATAGTATATATCTTTTGAATGTTCCTAGATGTGCTACTACTTTAATCTAATTATTCAATTTTTTTATCATATAGATCTAAATTATATAATTATTCAACAAAATTATGGAGTTTTTATTACTCATCTTTAAAAGTCTTATTATTTTTTGAAATATAATTCAAAATAACTTATCTGTTTTATAAAATTTATTTATCTTTTTTAAATTAATTTAAGATTAGATTTTGAAAATATATAATGAAACATCTAAGAGTTGATTGTATGTAATTTTTAACCCCTAAAGTCCCATTGTCCCCTCGGGGGACAAAATGGATTTTGGGCAGACTCCTACAGTCTCAATACTTGTTGTGATTTTCTGAATTTTTTT
The DNA here is from genome assembly GCA_951799445.1 of Pseudisothecium myosuroides. Taxonomy (NCBI): domain Eukaryota; kingdom Viridiplantae; phylum Streptophyta; class Bryopsida; order Hypnales; family Lembophyllaceae; genus Pseudisothecium; species Pseudisothecium myosuroides. Next base: position 2,944,563 of record OX637288.1, on the reverse strand, counting down.
GAGAAGATAGAAAAACACATTAGCTTTCTGGAAATATAATTTTTATTCCAATCGATGGCCAAGAGCAAAAGTTATGGCACAAAAAGCCCAAATTTAGTTGGTGGGTAGAAAAAAACCCTAAAAAAACTTATAATAAATATTTAAAAATAATTGTCTCTCATAGAGTATATTTTTATCTACATAGGAAGCTTTGATTCATTCCATTTGGATTTATTATGAGAAAGTTATGGACAATCTTGTTTTTTGGGCAATCAAAGTATCTTCCGGAAAAATAACTTGTCAAATTCATTTTTGAATTCAATTTTCACAATTTAAAGAAAATTTCAATGAAGTTAAGGTTTCTTGCTTACACTCAATTCTTCATCATATAAAATTAGAAATTCAAAATCAATAGAGCAAAAATTTTAATTTAAGAAGGTTCACAATCCAAAAATGTATTTGAATGAGGTGCAAAAAAACTCGTTTCTTTCACTTTGAATGCAAATATCTTGCAATCTACTTGCTCAGAGTTTCTAAAAAATATGCCACACATTTTTACACTAGTCTAGTACAAGATCTTATGGTTAGATATGCAAAAAATTAGTTTTAAATTTTTGCTCTTTGCTATAGCAACGGAAGTTTTAAGTGGTTTTTGATGGAAAAAAGGCCTCATGACTTTAGGGGTTAAACAAGCAAAATAGTGTACTTCAAAATTATAATTTTATAAAGTGCTATTGTTCTACCAATAAACTAAAAAAAAGAATGACAATTCAATTTTTAATTGGAACCAAATAAATTATGTAAAGATTGAGAATATATTTAATCAAATGAATATATAATTGATTTATAAATAGATCTTATTGTTCCATATTGTGCTTTAGTTCATCAAATACCTATACCATAAATATTGTGCTTGCATAGTAATTGATAAAAAAAAATTGAATATATTTTTTCTTTATTTTTATTCATAGACTATTTCCAACACATTACAAGTTTTTTCCTCGAGCATTTTTACTTCCCAATCAGTTATCGGACTTGCTCAATTGTTTTAATTCATCAAAATCAAAAACTTATATTCTTAAACCAGACAATGGAAGTCAGGTATAAGTCACATTCAATTTAATTAAAATGTTAATAAACTCTATATATCTAAAAGTTTTCATGCATAAATAAAAATATCCAATCATGTAATTTGCTTATAGCTAATACTTTCCATAGATGATGAAATCTATAAAATCTTTCAGGATACTACCTAGAAAAAAATAATATTTTTAAAGTCATTTTGAATGTACTTAAATTTTCTATATTGTGTACATGGACTAGATTTTTTTTGATAAATTGATGTTATATAGGGTTATGCAGGGCAGAGGTGTAGTTTTAGCTCAAAGTGTTGCTGATGTTAGACATGTACTTGATGGATTTCCTGGCACTAATCTTTTGGCACAAAAATACTTGACAAGTCCAATGTTGCTTAATGGCTACAAATTTGATATTCGCATATATGTACTCATCCTTTCATGTGATCCTCTTCGCCTTTATCTTTACAGGTTTTATTTTTAGTCTAGCTTTGATGTTACAATAAGATTGTCAAACTGTGATATTGTTTAATTGCAATAAAGAATAAAATTTCAATATAAACATCAAATTTCAGTCAATAAATCAAATATCATCAAAAAATAAATATATACACATTTATATAATACAAATTCAAAATAAACTAATTTAATTTGTAACTGTTTATATGATAAATTTAGATTTGATTAAAAAATAATTTTATTTATTTAAATTATATTTTAATATTTTAATATCATTTTATAGAATTTTTATTTTTGAAATATAAGTTCAAAAGTCTGAATTTGAATGAATGTGATTTTTTCAGAAATATATAATGAATCAATAAAATATCATTAAAATAGATGTTAATGTAATGTATCAAAATTATTTTAAACTGAATATTTATAAACTAAATAAAAAAAACTCACATAAAACATTTCATTACTTGAAAATGTAGAGAAGGTATTGCTCGATTTTGCACTGAGACATATCAAAAGCCTAGTCCAGAGAATTTGACTACAAGTTGTATGCATTTAACTAATTATGCTTTAAACAAATACAATTCTAATTTTCACTTTAATACAAATGCAAATGAAACCAACAAAGGTCACAAATGGACGTTGAGTTCTTTACTAAAAGCTTTGTCCATCCGAGGATTTGATACAACAAAGCTTTATCAAAAAATATGCCACATTGTCGTTATGACCATTCTTGCTATTGTACCCCTTCTCCAACATAATTATAGAACTTATATAGGAGAAGATGATAATGGACTAGCATGTTTTGAACTTCTTGGTATGGATGTCCTAATAGATCAAAAATGCACTCCTTGGTTGTTAGAGGTGTGAACCTCACTCAATACATTGCTATGTTACATCTACTTATTAATCTACGTGAATTGATAGCTATTTATGTTTCGTTTTGGTGTTTATATATTTCCAAAAAAAAAAAATCAAAAAAATATTTTTATATCTAAGCATTTGATTTAAATTATTAAAGAATGATAGGGTTCTTCATTATATATTAATAAAAAGGTTAATTTTACTATGAATAGGTTAATCATTCACCATCCTTTTCCATTGATACACCTTTGGACCTCAAAGTAAAGGAAAATTTAATTACAGACACTTTGAAATTAGTTCGGATGGATCCTTCAGAGTATTCAAAAATAAGACAACAAGTACTTTATTATGCAACCATTATATGTACAAAATTAGTAAATAAATACATTACAAAATTCTTTGTAATATTACAATTTGTATTTGATTTTTTTAAAGTATGGTTGATACAACAATTTATATAAATCTTATTGATGACACTTGCATTATTTATAATGATTTATTTATTTTACTATAGGCATATAAGTTTGTTACTAAGCATACATAGTAGCTAGCAAATTCTTGTAAGTTATTACTAAGAGATCTCATATAAAACATTTCAACAATAAAAATTTTGAATTGTATTTTTAATAATAAAATTTATTTAGTTCACACTAAAGTATAATTTTGGTATTGAATTCATTCATTATATTACTAAAATCATAATTCCCTCTGTAATATCACAAATTCTACCATTAATAATAGGGGTTCATGCTTGCTATGCTACGCATTCATTGTATCACATATTAGTAAAATTTTGATATATTTGAATAGAATGCATGATAATGATTTCAATAAGTCTTTAAAATAATTAATTTTAATATTTTTTAAAAATATTTTCAATCATGCATACATAAAAATAATATTTTCACACAATGTTGTATTACAGAAATAGAGTAGTAGTTTGCAATCACCTTTGTTTCAATATATGCTTACTTATAAACAAAATTATACAAAGATTTTAGTAATTTTTATTTGAAGATTTATTGAAATTTTTGTTCTGCATTTTATCTAATATATAAAAATTCTAATAAAATTCTAATGATGAATGCGTAGCATATCAAGTGCCAACCACTAGTTAATTTATAAAATGACATAAAAATTTGATCTTATATCAATTCAATTTTAAAACTCATAAGAAAATTTTGACAAGAAGATTATTTTATTTCAATTATTACATATGCTTTTTCTATTAATTTTATTTTATTTTTCAAAATTTATACTACAAATACTTGTTTCAAATATAAAAATGGTTGTAGGATAGAAAAGGTGCTCGAATGCGCCTCTATGGATGGAAACATCGACCTTCAAGTGCAATGAGCAAGCCTAAACAAACACCAAACCAAGGTCAAGTGGTTTTCCGCCTCAATCACGACTTTGAAGATCATGAATCAAAAAACTTGGGAAAATATGATCGCATACATCCAGTAGATGATAGAGAAATGCAAAAGTTATACAATGTATTTTTAGCTGGGGCAGAGTCAGTTTTCAAACATTCATTTGATATGAAAGTTAAAGAAACAATTGCCAAGGTGCGAGAAGATCGCAAACAAGAACAAATAGCAAAAGAAGAAGAAGAAAAACGAAGAAGTGAGCAACAAAAGAGAGCTCAAAGAGTTGCACGTAATGCAATCTTGGCTGCACTTGCTGCAAAAGATGCCTTTAAAAATGCAACACTTTCTACGGATCATACACCAACTATTAGCTTAGAATATATTGAGCATGCTAGAAAATGCATGATTGATTCACCCAAAGGATTGAAAGTAGATTGTTGTCTTGGACAACAATCATCAAACGAGGAAAAATTTATCAATGACCATCATTTAGATCAAAGTACTATACATACAAAAGATTTTAATTTGGATACTATCAATGCAAATGATAGTTTTGTTTGTTTGCAAGAGATGACGGTGCAGGATAAAGTTGACCAATGGCAACAAAGGATGTGTTTTGAATTACCAGAAGATCATTTACATGACAAAGACTTTGTGAGAAAAGGAGGATTTGGAAAAGAAACTACATTTGAAGAAATCTTGTGTACAACCAATCATGAAGCAAGTGAAAAAAATACAAATAAAGATGGAGGGGTATTACTTATGTTGGAACAAAATGAAGTAAGGTTGTTGGAGAAAGAAGTATTTATCCAACCACTAGAAGAAGATACAGAAGCCCTTCTACAAAAAATCACAAAAACAAAAAATGGTACCATTGAGGATGATAAAAATGAGTCCAAAGGATTTACTGACAAATCTTCACCATGGTATATACAAAGTAGATTATGGAAGGAAGTTGATCAATCTAATATGGATATAAGAGGATATCAATTAGCTACTCAATGTCAAAATATACCACAAGGTAAAAACATATCTTTTAGTGTATAATATATTTTCAAATAAATACAAAATAGATCAAATAAAAAAATGATTATATATATATATATATATATATATATATATATATATATATATATATATATATATATATATATATATATATATATATATATATATATATATATATATATATATATATATATATATATATATATAATGACAATCATATTTTATAAATTGTAACAAAGATTGCCAACATACCTTATTTTGTTGAAAATTTATAAAATTGAATATGCCAAGTACAAATAAAAATTCTAAACATTTTGATGGATTTTTATTTTGCAAGGAAAAAAATCTTTAGCACACAATGAAAATCATGAAATTCCTAACAAAAGTTATAAGAAGAAACAAATCACATTCAAGCGATTGTTTTGTACAAAAAAGACTATTGATAAATGTTCGTATGCTTCTAGTTCAATTTCTGACACATCATTACCCTGGGATCCAAATATAGATGTTTTGGATTGTAAAACTCTTATCCCACCTATTATGCAACCATCTACAATAAAACCTCCTACACCAAATGCCAAAATTTGTGTTGATCAAGTTCCCAATGCACGGCGCAAAATGACACCATCAAAACTTGAAAAGCTTAATGTAATACGGTGTTATCATAGGAAGATTCCAGAGCTAAAACGAAATGATACCTTTTTTACTATTCAAGGATATAGTCTACCACCAGCAATGGCCCATATGACTAAGTTTGCACCTAGAACACCTAAAGATCATGAACATCTTAGAATTGTGCGACGTCCATTGTTTCAAGAAGATGTTAATTCATCATGTCTAACACCTATTGTTGCTCATCCATTCAAAACAACTATTCGATCAAAATCTAGATTAAATAGAGATTATATAAGTCGTGCACGTGACCGTGTTGAAAGAATTGATAAGTTTTGTAAAAATTGGCCATGGAAAATGAAATTCTTCCAAAAAATACCAATGCATTGAAGGTAGATTTGGAAAATCATTCACAAGGATTTTTGAATGATGTAAACTACCCAATGTGTTTGAACATCTATAGGCATAAAAACTTGATTGAATTTTGAGGTGAAGTGCGTATAAAATTGTTTATTATGAAGTTAATGAATCTTGTAAGTGGTTGAAGGTATTTTATTGATCATTTTCTAGTTTATTATGCTAATATTTCAATAGGATTACATCCATTCAATTTGGAAAAAATGCCTCATCAAAGCTAAGTTATGAAAATAACAAGCAAGGTTATTTACAATGACAGTTTGACAAGATGATAAACTAAACTTATTGTTCCTAAACTTGTTGGAATATGTATACTAATTGTTTAATGTTACACATTTAAATATTTCTATCATCTAAATGTTAAATTGGATGTTATTATTGACATAAAAACACAAGTTGTTTTATTGAACGTTCACTAGAATCCGTCTCATAAAATTATGAAAACTTCACGGGTTTCTTTTAGTGCATTAGCCAATTGGATGGATGGGAATGCCAAATAGATATTAGCAATTGGAATTAGGGCTAGAATTGTTGATTTCATTTTGTACCAAAAAACTTAAGAGACTACATATGACTTCATCCCTAAAAAAAGCATAAAAAAAATTACTCAATCAAAATTTGATGACCATATTGCATATAGTTCAAAATTGTAGCTTAGCTTTTCTACAATGGATAAAGACATCATAGATTATAAATTATAGCTTGTAATTAAAAAGATAACATGTTTAATTAAATATTGGCTCATCGAAGGAGCCAAAAATCAACTAATTTTCAAAAATTAGCTAATTGTCAAACTATTTGTTTTCATATTTGTTTTCATGTTAAAAATGGATGACATTCATCAAATCTTTTGTATACAACTTTGTTAATAGTATGTAGAAATTGTTGAAGTAAATTCAAGTGGTATTTGTCATTTTCTAAATTTTTATGGGATACTATATCAAAGAACAATAACTACATCAAAAGCATATCGCACCTTTTTTCAAACAACTTGATTTTGAAATTCAAAATTACAATTCTTTCTGCTTTCAACTAAAACTAACAAAATATTGTCTACTTTTACATTAAGACTTTGAAAAATTCCTAAAAATGAATAATTTATTGCACATTTTATTGTGGAACCACCCATTACCAACCAAGACCCCATCAACAATCTTTAGGGTACCAAGAAGTCAATAGACCCCATTGACAATTTATAGGGTAATGAAAATTCAATAGAAATTGGGACTGGTTTCTAACCATTAGTTTTGGAATGTCGTCATGACACATCATCTTCAAGAAATAATCTCTGAATGAGCAATTATGGAAGACTCTAAACATTGGTTATGGATTTAGACCAACTTTTGACTTCCAAAATTCATAGTAATTTCAATTCTAGGAATAAAATTACTGAAAAATATGCAGACCCCGGGAAAAATCTGCATCACCCTATATTGCTCCAAACCATGAGTAGAATCGCCTAACCCCTTTCAGGATGTTGGCTGAATGGCATACAAGAGTCATTCCAACGTATTCTGAGGGACATTGTTGTACAATCACCATTTGCTAACTCCAAAACACATCTTTTCGAGTTGAGATTTTTACACAACGAGCACCTACAAGTGTGCCAGAGTCCCGCAATCAAAAGTGGATTCAAGAGATCTGTGCTCCTGCAACAGATTTGTGAGTTAAGACGGGTGATGGGCCTCAAGTTTTCGAAATTTGTACTGTACCAAGCTGCATACGTCTGATCTGACGCATGTGCACCGGTTTCCAGTCAAGTATTGACCGGAAACATCCCTGGCGGAGCTCTTGACCTTCTGCATGGCAGCCACTGCAAGTGGCTCTCTACAGGAGAGACCACAAACTTTCACTTGGAGGATTGGTGACGGAACTGAAGGAGCCCATTGGGGGTGAAGGTGAACATCGTGGTGAATTGAAGGCGCTCGGGAATTAGGTGCAAGTGCCGTTGATGAATTAAGCTGTCAAAGTTGGACCCAGTGTTGGAGACTGGGGGAGATCGATGTTCACGTGGTGATGAAGCTGGTGGAGAAGGTACGTGAGCGTGATGCAGATTGTGGACCCGGTCGGGAAGATCTTGGAGTCCCTCACTGGGGTTCTGTGACTGATCGATTCAAGGAGATTGTCGATCTCTAGTTCCCGGACTGCCATTCCTGCTTTAGGGTTTGGCATCAGGGAAAATTTAAATGTGTCACTTATTTTTCTGTGATCAGTTCAATTCCTCCTGTTACTAGTGCAACTTCTGATACTTTCACAAGCGGAAACCTAGCTATGATTAACTTACTGTGATTTTGGGGACGCTGGAGTTAGAGCCCGGGGTGTACTGAAGTCTGTTTTTTACGGTGTCGTTTTGTTCTAAATTCATGGTGGCGTTGTGTCAATCAATATATATTTTTACGCGATGGATTTTGAGAACAGGTTCCTGAGTATCTAGGACTCTCTCAAGCAGCTCTTCAGCTTTTTCGACAGCACTATCTGAAACCAGAAGAAAAAAATATGTCAAATAATGTTAAAATATGTGATTATATTGATTAGATAATCTCAGCAGAATTGATGATAGGGACGAATTCCATACCTTTAGTAGCATAGCTGCGTTTGGAAAGTAAACAAGCTGCATAGAGCTGCAAAACTTTCTGGAGTATAGCTACCAAACCAGGTGTATCTTGGTCTTCCTTGGCTTGGCACACAGCGCAATTATCAGATTTTTTCCGGTAACATAGAAGATGCAAGCGACATCCAATTTAGGATGGGCAATCACGACGGAATAAGACAAAGCAGGAGGCCCTAATGGACAGACATAAATACTTGACTAATGTACTCTTGAGAGTAAACGGCAACAAAGGAAAAATCAGTTCTTACGTATTCGTCGTCATTGCGCACTGACTTCAGACATAAAACTTTCATTTAAGTGCTCCAATTCCCTCTTCTCTACCTCCTTTTGTGCAGCCAGCACAAGAACTATTACTGCAAGATAATGCTGTAAAGCTCTTGAATCACGAGATCCCTTCCGAGATCCCTTCTGGGATCCCTTAAAGATATGAAATGGCTCAAAAGAATTTATTCAACATTATGTAACTTGTACAACATCTTGGTTAATAAAAGGGTGATCAATGGATTTATTGAATCAAATGGGATTCGTTTCTTGAGAGGCTGAGTCAAAACATTCGCTCAAAGAAGAATCATGCAAATCTCATTTCTGAGGTATGAGTTGATTTGTGAATTTGAGCAAACTCGTTATAATCCTGGGGCGCCATCGTTGCCCTTGCTGCCTGGTCTTGGTACCAACTGAGGAATCGAAGCAAATGAAAGGCCGCATCAACACTTCCCGCTTGAAATTTGGATCGGAATGTGGTCGGTTTCGCTAAAAAAATAGTCGCGGTGGACACGATGGGCCGTCAACCGCAAATATCCAGGCTCTCCCAATCATGGTATAAGGGAAATACGAACGCAATCTACTGTACACAGGGCCAATATGCAATACAGACACTTTGGCATCCCACAGGTGGAGGAGGGAGCATCACAAAATTACACAAAAATACCCTAAAAATAAATGGCATCTATGCCATCATTATTGTAGTTCAGTATTTTTCGCAATACATTCATTAATTTTGTGTTTCAGCGCCTCTGGGGTTTCCGTAGGCCAGGAGAGGCCTCTGCATCGTTTAAGGGTTAAGTGATTACGGAATGCTCCACCTTATGAACTTTCACGGCATGGGCAGAGCGTGGCACCCTCTTCCGACATATATCACTCCTGAAGAGTCGAGTACACGAGAACTGCATGTCATGAGATATCTTACTTCGTATGATATCTTATTGGACGCTTAGGTTCATGAGCAAGGACACATGAGAAGTGCATATGAAGCCAAAACATGTGATTTGCATTGCACATATATATCCAACAAAAACTGATTATGAATGTAACCAACCTACAGGCACTAGGATTTCTAGACTACAAAAATGAACTCTGCTCGTGGTTCTGCCGTAAACTTGCCTTTGTAAGAGACAGATCATGAATGTTTTCCAGGTTCTGATTCAAATCTTTAAGCCTGTAAGGAAGGGCTGGTAAGGACGGGCTGGTCACCATGTGGAATCATGTGAAATCATCCTATTTGGTACAATGTGAATCATTACTTAAAAAGAACCAAAAGCACTCATTGGAGATCAAACTATTGTGCAAGACCTCCCCTTTCTGCACAAACTTCCAAAAAGGAGCATCTGCACTTCTGTCTTACATGATAGTCTTACATGAAAGGATTCTCCGTCATCCACCCGACACTCACTGTTAGTGTCGGTCCGCAGCGGCATTCCGAAAGATTCTGGCATCCATCCATCCGACAATCCGCAGCAGCATTCCGAAAGATTATCTGTCATCCATCCATCCGACACTTAGTGATAGTGTCCGCAGCAGCGTTACATGCATTAACAATGGCAACGGCAGTAGCAAAGGAATCGGATGCTGAGTAATTCATTTGAAACGTCACAAATTTTTCGACTGGCTGCACAGGGTCAAACTCAGCTTGTCAAGAGCGGTGTCCTTGCACAAAAATCTAGACATCGCTCAACTAACAGAACAAGATAAATTCCACGGACAAGCATGTCATAAACAGATTAACAAAACAACCACATCAAAAACAAAGAAATAATGTTCCATTTAATAAGTGGCAAATCGCAAGTATCTCTACCCAAATAAATATGTTACTGTGGAATGTCTCTTTCATATGATGTTTAGTACAATCCTCTGATTGATTATTATATAAAAATCCCTATGTGACAATCTTAGAATGCTACTACTATTCAATTGCATGTTACAATTTCACTAGACATAAGAAATGAATTCTAAAGGATGAAGGGCACCAACATGCCACTATTGCTTTTAACACATGCTTCACTTTCATTTGCCTACATAACTTTTGAACTTTCAAACCATTGCACACCATTGCTATATCTCTCCCAGCGGGTAGAGATAATTAATAAAATGTGTACACGAAAGACTGAAAAGTTCAAGAACACGTTGGTATGAAACCTTTACCTTCAACTATCTACGAGCTTTCTTGCCTTTCTGTTTTCTGGGTCCGCCTCGTAACTCCTCAGGAACATCATTCTTGTACTGAGAAGCAAACAATATTCTCACAACTATGGTAAATTCATCAAAAAGACACCAAATTTTCATAATATGATTCACACATCCGCAACACGGCTTGCAATTATATCTGGAAGAAGGCAGCAATTTCACGTCCATATAGTTGAATGCTATACCTTTGACCTCTCAGGATATGAACCAGTCATTTGGGAAAGAGAACGCCGTTTCGAAGATTTCCCACTTGAGGGCCAATCTGAATTTGGCTGGGGTGTTTCATCCATATTTGTGAGACCGACGAGGTCATCTTCAAAATCATCGAGCATGTTCGAAAGCCTGATCACAAAAGAACAAGTGTTTGAGATCCAAGTTATGGACTAAGACCAGAGCTAACTGATCATACTGCTGTAGCCATTGGAAATCATGTTCCACAGGTCTTGCTCAAACTTCTAGTCAAAATATCTCGAACTCAAAATTGTTCTATTTGCCACCTGACATGAATATATCTTCAGGTTAGCAGGTCCAATAACTAAGTAGAATCATCAATCAAAATCAAGAACTCACCCGCTCCGTCCTTTCTTCAAATTCTTGACCTTCCTGCGCTCGTCCCTGTTTAATGGCACACGAGCAAATAACTCTTCTTCTTGTTCTGCACGTTTTTCTAAACGTGCTATATCTCTGAGCATTTCCTTGGTCTCCGTACCCGTTGTCTCAAAAACCTATTTAAACCAACAGAAATATAAGCTCGAAATGTATCAAAGGCAATCCTAGGAGCAAATACCACCAAAAACAGTCGCAATAGAGGCCAGACGAAGATTGTAGTAATGGGAGAGAATTATAGAGGACCGGCCATGCAGACCCAGCATTCTATAGGATATCGAGATCGACGAAATCCATAGAAGACCCTGGTATTTTATAAAATCAAAGGTCAATGAGACTAACCTCTAGTGTACCCGTTTTCCATAAATTTTATTAAACCCTAAACGGGATAACTCCACGGCCTAGCAGTCGTTTCAAGGTTATCACAATTATTTCAAGCTCTGACCCTCTTCGAAGACTCTTTCAATCACATGAGTCTTCAAAGCATCGGGCCTGGAGGGAAGAAAACCTATAATATGATAGGATTCCTCTTCCAGGTCCTATGCAGTAAATACTAGCCGACAATTGTAGTACACATTCATGTAAACTAAATCCTCATAGGGACATCTTACCTCTCGAGGTCTGCCTTCCACTTCATCAGCCAGCTCCTTGATGAAAGAACTGCGAGCTGCACGACGATGCATATCTTTCTCAGCTCGAGCTTTTGAACGTCGATCGCGACCAGTTCCTTCTTCAGCCATGGCTGTAGGTGCTATCATAGGAGGTTTATAAACTCCTCCGCCATCCTGATACAAAAACAGTATTAGATGGAATTAAGCTTTCCCAACACCCGACGCAGCCAAACTTCAACTTTTTTTCAGAAGCAATAAGCACAGATCTGAGTTTGTGCACTCCAGTAACTATGAACTTTCAAGTGCTGATATTCTACCTCTGCCATTGGGTCCAGCTTCGACACAAGCATGTCCGGGTTTGGTCTGAAAGACAACGCATCCTCTTTCCCTGTTTCTTCTCCTGTTGCATCTGCTGCTGGCGCCTGGCCAGCCCTCAGCAATTTCTCGATCTGATATTCCAATTTCTTGTCTACAGGGCGAATCTGTCAAGCAAAACAATGACAGAACCATCAATGCTATTCTAATACTTAACCCTAAACCCTAGAAATACGTGCTGCTAACTCCAGAACAAATAAACATCAATGTTTTCCAGACACCTAAACCCTAAACCTTAAATTCTAACCTCTTGAATTACATGCTACAATCCCAGAGAAATAACAATCAATGCTTTTCTACAACCAAAACCCTAGACCCTTGAAATACGTGCTGCCAATTCCAGTACAAATAACCATCAATGCTTTTCCAACACCTAAACCTAAACCCTTCAATTACATTCTGCCAATCCAGAGCAAGTAACGATCGATGCTTCTCTACTTAAACCCTAAACCCTTGAAATCCATTCTGCCAGTTCCAGCGCAATAAAACCAGAAGTTGCCAACTTACTCGAATCCAGAAAAACCGACACAAAACTTACAATTCAAATTCTTCATTAAAAATCCAAACAGAAATCGAGAGAGAGAGAGAATCCGAAATCCTTACCTTTTCCAAGATGAATTTGATTTCGGCCAGGCGTTGCCAGAGAGCATGATCCTTGAGGTTGCGCCCTTCACTCTTGCCCAAGACGTAGAAGACGAGAGTTTCGCAATAGCTAAAGAGGAGCAGATGCTTGACCTCGAGATAACTGATTCCGTTGCTGGTGGGCAAATTTCCGGCTCGAATCTCCTCAATCAGGGAACGCAATTTGGTGGTGATTTCGTCCAGGCCCTGTTTCATGTCGAGCAAGGCGGCGGACGTGATTGCCATTGTGACGAGTGAGAAGATAATCTACAAGAGGAGTATCATCACAACGAGGAAGGCGCACCAGAGTAGGGGCAGTGAGGGGACATGGAAGAGCTGAGTTTTGAGTTTTGAGTTTTTTTAGGGTTTAGGGTTTGAGGTTGCCAAGTAGGGGAGAGAAGCGGGCAGGCTCAGTCAACGGGCAGCCTTAGGGAGTCACGTTTTCTTTCTACATTAACTTACTGTAGATAATTGACGAACTTATTACCGTACGCATAGGTCAGTTTTGTAAATAACTCAGGAAAATTTGGAAAATGTTGAAAATTTGGAAAATTGTAACAATCATTTCTGAAAAACTGAAAAATTTAGTGTTGCTAATTCAGAATATCCAAATTTTATTCTTGAGGAAATTTAGAAAAAGAACACATTTACACATGAATAGAAAGAATCAATCCAAAATTAGGAGTGTTGAATTTTTTTTTTTAAAAGTGACGAAAGTGACGAAATCTAAATGAAGGTGCCGAATTGTTGAATTAGAAAAAGTAAACTCTTTCGGCAGAAAAACGTTGAGACTGCCCTATGCGTACGATAGAGCATTGCCAACAGTACACTAATAATGAAATTTAGTGTTTGCAACATTAATTATGAACTCTAACACTAAATGACAAGAATGCCGGCTAATGTTACCAAGACTAAATGTCAGCATGAACACTAATTGTCAACTAAATTTTCAACAAAAAACCTAATATAAGACTGAGATAACTCACCTAAATCAATATTGAACATGAAAACTAGTTGTCAACTAAATGAAAATTAGAGCGAGTTACAAGATATGATAAATAATACTATAGGTACCATAACATTAAATTTCAACACTCGTGTATTGGGAAAGTTCATTGTAATTGAAGAAGGATAATTCTAGTTTGAAAGATCAATTGTTGGGAATGAAACATTTGTTGTGGGAATGGCTCAACTATCTAAGCCTCATAGACTTAGATTGTAAATTTCATCCTTGATGCTTCTATTAATTAGGGGTTAGACTTCATCTCAACAAAATATAGGAACTTAATTGTACAACCTGCTATATATTTTGTCTTCCAACCAATTACAAGTTTTCTAGTAGCCCTAAGCAAACAAAATTTCTATTATTGCTAATCCTACAAACTATTTGTTGAAAAAAAAAATAGATTTGTCAAAATTTTGACCCTAATAAAATTGCAATTTTTGCCAAATCAAAGAGAATATTTTAGCAAGGTCAAGCATTTATTGCGCACTCTTCATTCTCCAAGATTGCGGTGGACTTTTTTTGGCTTACCACTAGAGTTTCTCTTAGTAACTAAAATAGAGCCTATTGCAATGTAAACAATTTTATAAGGTTCATTGAAAAAATGTGTAGATGTCTTTAGGGTTTAGTATGAATGGATGAAAAATTGTGCAGCTAAATTATACGATGGATGAAATTGTGACACAATGAATATTAAATACAAGAGGTAGGGTAATAATTGGTATTGGTAATAAGTAAGTTATGCCAAACAATTGTCATCACTATGAAGTTTGAAAAAGTCACTTTCCACATAAGAAAATTGTACATATGAAGATTTTGTATATCTAAAGTGTATATGTAGTTGAATAATTTTGAACACTTACAGTGGCTCGCATAAGTATTCGTACACTTCAAAAATTGCTATAACTAATTGAAAATTTAGATTTTCCCAAAAAATTTTGGACATGCTGAAGTTTAAATAACATACTTGTATAAAATGTTTTTTCAAAATAAAAAAGAACTTTTTGACATTTTCTATAATTTAATCAAATTTATTAGTGAAAAAAAACTTTTAATACAAGTAAATTTTTTTAAAGGTTCTTTAGTAATTTAATCAATAATATTTCATTCAATAAAATTTCAAAGTTTAAAAAAATCCTACCAGAAAATTCTAAAACGAATTCTCATTCCAATTACTAAAAAATCTTTAAAATGTTTTACTTCTATTAAAAAAATTTACTAATAAATTTGATTAAATTATAAAAATGTCAAAAGGATTTTAAATTTTTTTTTAAATCATTTTATACAAGTATATCACTTATACTTCAATGTGTCCAAAATTTGTTGGAAAAATCTAATTTTTCAATTAGTTATGGCAATTTCTGAAGTATACAAATATTTATGCCAGCCCTTGTATAAGACACACACCATTTGATTTTTGTTGTATGTAGCTTCCTAGTGACTTCAACAATTTTCTGCCTAATAAATAATTAAAGTGCAAAAAATAATTAGGCAATCCAAAAAATAATATATATAAATATAAAAATATAATTAAAATAAATTAGGCAATCATCTAAGTTGTTTTAATAATTTTTTTGATGGTTGCTACTACTTTCATCTAAGGCAACACATTTATCCAAACCAAGTTTTGACCTCTAAATTTTTGACCAATGTTTATCAACGTAATTTGAGATGCCAAGACATAGTTGATACTAGTTTAATTATTAGATAACAGTACATGCGATGGCAAATGCACACTATGGTGGACTACTATTGTATGTTACAAAGGCAAAAATGAGGGGTTCCTTTAGCAAATAGTTCAAGAGAATTGAAAAATGAAGTATGTAAGAGAGAAAGGACTCATATTTAGAGAATAGATTTGTTGATAATCCAATGCTCCTAAAAATAAAATAGATATCTCTTATCAACATTTTTGTTTTGGACTGTAGCAGTCACCATGCAAGGAATACAGGATGGTCCCTCCAGAATTAGACCTCTGTGTATAAGCCACGACACTACACTAAATAGTGAAATTGGGTTGCCTCAACAATTAGGTTGCCTTACCCCAGAGAAGTTACCTCATGACTAATGCATATCCAGATGGAGGCACACGCCAACCTTGAATCCTGAGCCATAAACCACTGAGCCAACCCATACCATACACATAGTTCTGACTTTACTGCATTCTTCTAAAGTAACTGTGCATATTGATATAGTGTAGAATGTCGAGAGATTAGTGTGGGGCAACCTAATTTCACTGTTCAGTGTAGAATTTGGCACTTAAACGCCCCCCCCCTAAAATTTGTTTCTTATGTGTTAAGAGAAAAGGACTTTTGAACATAGCTCCTAAAACTGTCAGAATGCTTTTTCTTCCTAAAAAGGTCTTTTGGAATGATATCTAGACTCATAATATGGACACAAGATTTAGGTAACAATATTAGAGGATTGGACTGATTATAGTTTGGGTATAATTATTAATAGATGTCATCTACATTTGGAAAAAAGAACTTTTTTGTGCTCCTGAATGACTCCAATTTTTTTTGATTGATTTCTTTGAGTTAAATTGTTTTCTTTCAAATTTTCACTTTACTAAAGTATTTAGAATGGCATAAACTACATATAGGGATCCCTAAATTGTTTTATTGTTATTTTTTTTAAATAGTTTTAAGAACTCATTCAAAAGTGATCCTTGAACATAATTAGTAGAAAGGATCACAAATTAAAGCTAGATACTTGTTAATCTTGATGCAAAAATACTATATTATCCATAATCCATCTTCAAATCTTGTCACTACAATCCTAATTGATATAGAATGATATAAATATTGGTTTCATGATGACTTCCAAAAAAATTAGATCAAACAAATGTAGCATTCTAGTATTTACTTCATCAACAATAAATGAATCAAAATGAACACACAAGTTTATGATTCTATTATAGTTCTAAGAAATCATAAGCAAATTTAGTTAATTTTTTTCCACTCAAATATTGCGTATGGTTAATAGGAAACTTTGTAATGGTCGCTACTATCAAATGTTTATTCCAAATTGGATATTTGATATGCATACATATAGGGATCCAAGAGCCAATAACAATGTCATTTTCTTAAAGTTGTGATAGGTTTATAAATATTCAATGAAATTGGGTAGCTATAGAATAGGCAACATATTTGGAGCCCTTAATAATTTCACAATACAAAAAGAATGTCATTGTGTCTTTCCATAGTAAAAACATATTCAAAGCCCTAATGATTTCAAAGTTTGTTTATTTTTCACTAGCAAATGTTGTGTTCTTCACCTCTTTTAGTGATAGGAATTTTAGCCCCATCCATATTATCGTTTTTCTACAATAAAAATGTTCTAATTTGTATCTTTAAACCATGAATCCTTGTTTTTAAGCTTTTAAACTTGTATCAGTGGAAAGCAAGTGAATTTTGGGCACTTCTCCTATTTCAATCTTCTTCTCAATAAATTACTCTCTTCAATTTTTTTTGTGGACCATAGTTTTTCAAAACTACAATCCAATTTTCATTTGCCATGTTGCAATGACATGTTAACAATTGTTTAGGTTCCTACAAAAATTGTGTTGCCCTTGTGTTGAGATTAATATGTCAGGCAATGGCAAAGCATGCAAGTTCATGAAGAGCAATTGTAAAATTGTATTGACATCCTTGGTCACAAATGTGATTCAATTGTTCCTTAGTTGTATACATTCTTTACATCGTTGTCTACTTTTCCAATAATTATTTCATTCATGTATTAAGCCATTAAAATGAAGCTAGATACATCATGATATTTTGATGACTAATGACTAATATTATTAGTTCTTTTATTTTGAAAGCTTCACTCTTGAGAGTACATTTAGTGTAGGCCACTTTATTTTGTTACTACAAGAATCATCTTTCTTTTATTCTCACCAATAACTTTCTGATGGAGGAATTGACCTGAGGTCCCTTTTCAAGTTCTCAAATGAAGCGGCAATCAAGTACTAGGTTATTTATAAGTTAATTATTTGATGACTGTACTATTTACACTCTGAAATTTCAATGATAGGACAATATTTAGTTCCACACTAAGGGACAAAGAGTGTAGAAAAACCTAGGATCACTTTAGTTTTTAGTTTTTTGAGGAGCATTGTAAACTAAAGAATCTATCAAATAAGAATCAAAGCAAGGCAATGTTGTAATACGTGAGCTACTTATAGAGTAGCCACTTAATTGGCAAGGAGATGCCTTGATTTGATTTAGAGTTTAGGGTGGAAGGGGAACGGAGGAGTTATAGTAACCAAGCTACATGTGAGAGGTTTTAGCAGGAGCTTATTAGTTAAGTGAGTCACTGCATCATGGACTAAGTCTTTTGTAGTATAGGCACTTGTTTTATTAGTTGTGTAATAGTTTAAACTTGAATTTGTGGCTCTTAATCGAGCTCTTAATCCTTTAAACCTTGGACGACGCCGGGGGGGGGGGGGGACCCTAGAAATCATGCATTGTGTAATGGTGAGAGTCATTGGAATAATAAAACTATCCAAAAGTACTCATTGGAAGTCAAGCTATTGTAGATGTTCACCACTTTCCACAAAAAAATCCTAGGATGAATAGTTGTAGTTCTGTCCTACACTGGAGAATTCCTTGTCATTCCTTGGACACTTATTGGCTGCAATGTCCTTCCTGGGTTAATGCTTTAGTTTTTTTGAAGAACATTTTGTACATTTTTACTTATATCTCCTATAATTATATTATTTTTACCTCAGTTTTGTCACATTGGTGGTAGATGAGTTTAAAAAAGAAGATTCACACATTACTTGGGATGAATGAGAAATTACTTGGACAAATTGGGACAAATTGAAATACTACCTTAACCCTTAAAACGTCGAAGTGGACGTTTTGTGGCCAATGAATGACAAGAGAATCTCCTGTGTAGGACAGAAGTGCAACTATTCATCCTCCAAATTTTGTGTCAAAAGGGAAGACCATGAATAGTAGTTTGACCTCTAGTGAGCACTTTTGATTTTTTGAAAGAAGATGGTGTCATCCGATGCCAAAAGGGATGATTTCCACGGTCACCAAACCCACATTCAAGGGTACTTTGCTCAACATCCACAATATGGATTTCGAAGCGCTTTGGGATCATGATAGGATCACCAATTGGAGTTATAATTGAGCAAATTTTTTTTCTCAGAGGTCTAATTTGTTTAGGCACATATAGACAAACTATTGCTAAATCTAAATGACACTCAGCCAAATTGTCAACGAAAATTGTGCAATCAAATTTCAATTGAAAGATTTTAATTTGCTTTGAACCCCTATATGCCCGAGACACCATATTTTGGTGTCGACAAAACTTTGAAGTTAAATAAAACTTAACCAAGTTGCTATTTTTAGTAATTTATATTTTTGAAAAATTATTTTTGAAGTCTAATTTTAGTGCCAAAAATTTGATTTTGAAAATTATTGATTATGATTTTTCTATTCAAGATTTTGTGCAAGGGTACCCATTGCAATCTTGACTTTCTGTAGTGTTGAGGGCTTTTGGAAATGAGCCTAAATACACTAGATTTTGGAGGAAAATCACAATAGAAATTCATTTAAAAAAATTGTAGAGTAGATTTTGAGAAGCTGTAAATTGATTGAGGTTATGCATGTTAGGTCCTTTAACCTCATATTTTTTTGCTAACCAACTTTTTAGACTTGGCATGTGAAAAGAGGATTGAAGGACTTCAAGTCGCTTTTGCAAATTTAACACGTTTATGTTCAAACATTATAATCTTTCAATTCATAAGTGATATTGTTGTGTTTTCTTCTCCTATGTGACTTCTAACATGTCTAGTTTGAATTTGTACGGTTACAATTTATAAAAATTGATACAACTTATAAAAATGTTAGTTTTTTGTTCAATTTAGAGCAAATTCCTAGAAGTACAAAAAGGGCCTTGGGTATTTAGGGGTTAATTTCAATGTCCTTGGGAATGCACATGTTCCATACTCAATGAGTTTCATCCATGAAGCAGCTGTAAGCTGTGAAGTTCCCAAATGTGCTAAACTAAAATTGTAGAGTAGATTTTGAGAAGCTGTGGAGTCTTCCAACGGCAGATGGAAGGGTTTTTTCTCAAGTGTCTGAGCCACAACGTCGACAAATGTGGCAACATTTGGCAAAACTTCTAAGAATCTTTTTAATAGCAACAAAAACGTGGATACCACTGTTAAATTTGAATTTTTAGCACATTTTGGTGACGAGCAAAATTTTAGAAATCACAGCTGGAATCACTGCTCTTGAAAGTGGATTTCAGAGACAATCATCGTTTCGGCAAAGAGTCTCTTCAAAGACCTGAGATTTCTAAAATATTACAGTACTAATGAGTTTGACAATTTGATGCCAGCACATCGAAACAATTAAGCTTTACAAGGCTCCCTTGAACTCAAATATCATAAATGGTAACGCTTATGCATTACATAGAATGTATTGAAGACAATTAATTTACTTCGACTTGAGACTAGCATGATTGGTAGCTGCAATATGCTTGAACAGCTGCGTCCTGTCACATATAACAAAAAGCAATATGTTGGAAGATTGTCCAACCCCAGAAGCCTCGACAATGAAAATAAGTACAACGTTTGGAAATAGACACTGATACTGAAGCTGATTTGAAGAAGGCCAAAATAATAAAACCTCCTATGAAACAGAAGCTCAACACACCTTGAGTCAAAATCTTTTCCACATGTTTGACAAGTGTGGCTATCTTGCTTTGCACCTTTCTGCACAAGACAGCGAACTATCGATTGAAAAACAGAGCACCTCATACCCAGAATTCAAACTCAATCATCCAAGTTCAGTAGAAAAATAGTAGGTTTCCTACCTTTTGAGGTTTCAAGCGAACATAATTCAACAAACTCGCTGAAATGTTGCAACGGTAGTGAGGGGTTAAACTCGCACCGAGGAGAAAAAAGAGTACATTTGATTAATGTTTGCGAACCTTCTCTTTTTTGATCTTCTTCCCCCGATGAGCAAGCTTCGAATGCTTCACTGGCGGAAGCTCCCTGACAATGCGAACACTCTCAGTGGCTCCAGTAGAAGATGGGCCTCCGGTTGCATCACCATTTGTTGTTGATTCCTCCAGGTCTGTTGCAGAAACAGTATGACGATTGGAGAAAGCCGCTTGTTTTCTATCCTCCTTGGCCCTTCGCCTTGATTTTCCCTTCTTCGACTTCTCATCCCCTTCGAAATCTTTCTCCTCCAATACAGAATCTTCATGGGCACCTGCCTCTTCCACTGAATCGTCTGCATCAGATTGCCTGACCTCGGGACTTGGTTCGGCCTCCTGCTTGTTCAGCTGGAGGTTTGACATGGCATCAAGCACACTGTCTTCCTCTTCTTCATCGTCATCACCACTCTCGGATACTACCTTCTTCACTTCTTCTTTCTCAACATGGGTTTCCGGTGCCACTGCAGACTTCTGACGCCTTTGTTGAGATTTCAGCATAGAGGCAAGCATGTTCTCGTCGTCATCATCGTCTCCAGAAATCTCCAATTCATCATAAGTTGATTCTCTCCCTAAAATATCCTTCTCTAAGCTAACAACATCCACACTTTCGTCGTCACTCCTACTATCTACCGCAGGGTTATTGTTATCATCTGAAATGGTGTCAGGCATCCGGAGAGTCTCATCTCCAGAATCGACTTCGACAACAGGAGCTTCTTCATCCTCAGAGCTCTTGTCCACAGTCTCCGAATCCTTCGTTTCGCAGGATTCAACACCTGCTTTCTTCCGTTTCGACTTCTTTTGGAATGAAATGTCAATCCCTAATTGCCGCCCTAACCTTTCTACTTGCTCGTCATCGTTACGAAAGGCTCCCTTGAGAGCAGCTAGATTCTCCAAATGCTTCTTCGACCGCTCGTGGTTTTGCAATTGCTTCGTGGACTTGAACCTCTTACCACAAATCATACACTCGGCGTCCTGCGCAGTTCTTTCTAATTTTACGGTACCATCTTCGTCGCTCTCCTCCTCGCTGTCCCAATCCTCACCTTCCGAGGCTACCGTCCAGGCTTGCTCCTTGTACAACCGAATTTGCTCTTGCTTCTCCTTCTCTAGAGCCAATTGACGAGCTTTCCGTTCCTCTTCCTTCTGTCTCTGTTGCTTTTGAAGCTCCAGTTGCTTCTCGATCACTCGCTTGTCCCGTTTCTTCACAAAAGTCGCCAACTGGCGAACAGTATTGTTAAACTCCCGCTTCTCCCGCTTCCTCACCTTATTGTTCTCCTCCTCCATAAGCCGCCGAACTTTCCGATTGGGAGCTTGCAACACATCGAACTCATCACACCATCCAAAATCTTTAACAGAAGAAAATCCCTGCCAATAGCGATAGAACGAGTGCACCTGTTGATAGGGCGTTTCGGGTCCTCCAAGCTCAGGTGCTTCTCCGACCTCACGATCCCCATACATGCGACCAAACACTTGCTCCTGCATGTGCACCTTCTTGAAAACCTCCCTGTACACGGCGTAGAAGCCGTTCTCGGTCTCTCCAAACCCTGAATAAGCAAAAGGCGAGAAGAAGCTCCAGAGAGGCAAATCAAACTCTCCAGGAGCTGCATTGGCGGAGGAAGAAGACGCCGCAAGGATTCGCTCACGGTGCGAGTCGTACCATGTCCGTTCCACAGGGTCGGAGAGAATCTCGTAAGCGCGGTTGATCTGTTGAAAGCGCTCAGTGGCTTTCTGGTAAGCATCAGCACTGTCCCCTGCCCCGCTCTGCTGAACTTTATCAGGGTGCCATTTCATGGCCATCTTGCGGTACGCGATCTTCAGTTTGTCAGGGTCCACGGAGCGCTCGACTCCTAGAGTGTCGTAGAGACACTCCGAGAGGTTCCCCTCCACGGGAGGCGCCATCTCGCACCTTCGGGCACCACTAACAAAACCCTAGAACTTCGATCTCGGGTTTCGAATTCAGCAACAATTCAATTGAAATTTCAATCTTCAAATATGTACGAAGACCCAAGTTAGAGACTATACTCCGAAACCCTCACTCAAGGCAATCGCGACTCGCTCTCTTCACGTCGCCAAAGAATCAACGTCTATCCGATGGAAATTGCTCTTACGAAGTTGAACAAGAGACTGCACCACCAAATAATTCACAAGCCGCACAGCCTCCTTGAAATCCTAAAAGAAGGACCTCCTGCGACTGCCACTTCCTTGACACGCGCACGCACTGCTCACAAACACAAACCTTCGAGTGAGATTTGCAAATATTTCAAACCCAGGATTTGCCAGAACCCATCAGCAAACCCTAATTTTGGAAGCAGGTTCACCAGTAAGCCCTAACTGGGACCCAATAAGTTATTATACAACAAGGGTACATAATAGAAACTCAAAGGTACCATATTCACCATTTTACTGATTACATAAATTAATGGAGAAAATGGTGTGGGCAGTACTTATAGACCGAAGAGAAAGTAAAAGCAAGCGTCGTACTGTTTTAAAAATTCAAAAGTAAAAGTAAAAGCAAGCGGGAGTCTTGCACAATGGGGCAGGTTGCTTGACGCCGAAGGAACTCCTGTAGCCAGTATAAATTCAAATTCCAGTCGCAGACTGGCCTACATGAGCTTCTTGGCAAATTTCCTAAAATGAGTCTGGACTGGAAGTTCCCACCGAAATCGATCGCCATCAATATTAGGGTTCAATCAACTCAATTCGTCGATATATTCCATGCTTGCTGTCCACTGCAGAAGCTTCCACACAATCCTCTGTCAATGCGCACTTCCTTAAAAGCATTTGCAACTCCAAATGTGTGTTTCGAGGTTTTGAAAATGGTGGGTGATGCCAATGCACTTCAGTTTAGGGTTGAGCAGTAGACGTGCAGATGTGGTTACGAAACCTGCTTGTAGGTTGGATTTGTTGGGAAAATTGAGATAGCAGGTTGGGAGGAGAGCTGGGGTGAAGGTTTAGGGTTTCATTTTGGGGTGACGATGCCGATCTCTTCGATTGGCGGGGGAGACCTTGACAAGGTGTGGGAGATTAAAACCTTGAAGAAGGAGAAGGATGAAGAAGCGCGCAGATTGCTGGAGATGGCGGCCAAGCAAGTGCAACCCATCATGCGGAAACGCAAGTGGCAGGTCAAGCTTCTGTCGGAGTTTTGGTGAGTTTGGGGACCTCTTCGCTTCACTTTTCTTTTCTTTTCAATTTCCGATTTGACTTGGGGAAGGTCAGTCGTTGTCTTTCATGGCTTGTGGTGTCACGATAATAGCGTTACACAGAATTCTGAGCGTGCACGGTAGCGTTTTGAACCAGGCATCGTGTTCTACCTCCTAGAGGACCGAGAGTCTCAAATTGGAATTTATGTTTTTATTAGCAGTTTCGAGTAGGTCATATGGGGATTTCTATTTGTCCAATTTTATGTAATTTTTGACCAATACATGCAGTGTCCTTCACCGATTTGCGGGATATACAATTTGACCCCATTTGAATTCCATTTTTCATATTATGATCAATTGAATCGATCATTTCAACCATGAATTTTAGGGGTTAAATTAAGTGAACTTTCGACATACCGGAAATAACAATGCAGTTGTGTTTTGCAGTCCTAGCAACCCAGGATTATTGGGATTGAACATAGATGGAGGCCGGGAAGTAAGGATCCGGTTACGACATCATGGTCGCGATTGGGATTTCTATCCATATGAGAGTATACTGGGCACTTTACTACACGAGCTGACGCATAATGAATGTGGACCTCACGACGCCAAATTTTACAAATTGCTCGATGAGATTACCAAGGTATGCGTCCGACCCTTCCTTGGACACTCATAACATTGTTTACCAGGCTTGAAATGCATCTCTGCTTGCAACTTTACCTGAATTTCACCTTGTTGGACGCCTTAAGGGGAGGTATTTGGAAGGGATCTGAAGTAGAGCTTTGAAATTTGTTACTTTTCACATTCATGTCCATCAGATCCCCGTGTAATGATAAAGTGTTACTCCCTCCGTCCCGAAATGATTGTCCACAATTTTTTTTGGTATTTTTTTGAGCCAATTTCATTGATCATATTGTGAAAAACAATATCATTCCAAATTTTATATGACCAGAATTATTGAAGAACATTGCATGTGCTCATTGCAACCGAAATAAAATTAGCCACAAAGAAGTATTTTTTTGACCTACTCAAAACAACCTTAAAAAAACACGACAGTCAAAGTGGACAATCATTTTAGGACGGAGAGAGTATGGTCTTCAGAGCCTACATGGTTATATGTGTCACCTTGCTAAATTATAAGGATTAGGTGTTGTTAAGACCTCGTGATTCCCGTTCCACGATTTGCAAGTTTCTTGCCAAATTGTGCACGACGCGAATCCTTTCTCGAAAGCGCTAGCTCCCTTGTCAAGTTTTCAAGTCTCGTTTGAGAATCGCCTCTTATTGCGGAATGCAAGTCTTGCACTCTGACACCCCCTGCTATAAGCTGAATGTTTGGCAATAGAGGAATAAGGCCATACTTTTACTTCTTTTTCTCCTGGAATTGTCACTCTGATTATATGCTGATTCCATTTGTTATGTGTAGGAATGTGAAGAGCTTATGGCGAAAGGAATTTCAGGGACAGGTCAAGGTTTTGACGCCAGAGGTCAACGACTCGGTGGCTACACTCACAACCCCGCCCCAACGAATCTGCGTGCAGCAGCTCTTGCTGCTGCTGAGAAGCGTGCCAAGTCAAGTTCCCTTATGCCGAGTGGCCCAAGACGCCTGGGTGGAGACAGTGAAATTATGAGAGCGTTGAGTCCTTTACAAGCTGCTGCTATGGCGGCAGAGAGAAGATTACGAGATGACCTTTGGTGTGCTGCTCCTGCTACAAGTGGGAACGACGGCCTTGAAAAGGCCAAGGAAAGGGAAAATGCAAACAGTGCACAGAATCCAATAGAGATCTTGGAGACAGAAACTGTGAAAGCTTCCGGCGTGAATCGGGCCTCGTCCAACTCGGGAGCTTCTACTAGTGGAGAAGGTGAGAGTTTATTACTTCTTGACCCCTTGTTGTCTGCATGTTTGTTTTGATTACGAAACATTTGATTGTTATGGCGTTTGTGGACACAAGTCAAACTCTCTTGTTAAATTTTTTTTATCACTATGTGTGAATTTCTTATGCAATCATTCAAACTGTTGACCACTGCTGAAGGGTCAGTAGACATCCCCATTTTCATTCGAAGATGAGTTGTCATAGACATTTGGCCAAGTCATGCTTGCCCCCCTTGCGAATTGAATGCCAACAGTGTATGAGTTGCTGTTGGTATCAAGAGTCAGTTAGGATCGGGTATCAACAGTTGTAGTATCCGCTGCATATATTGTTACCTGTACGTCCGTCCTTTCCTATTAACTCGCATCGATGTAAGTGACTCTGAACTAAGCTTGTTATTTACAGGTGGCACAAGTACTAGGAATTATGGTGATACTGCAAAGAGGAGTAGCAGCAAAGCGGTTCTTTTGGATCCTGTTCGAGAGGCTGCCATTGCTAGATCGCAGAAGAAAGGACGTGGTGATGTACAAAGCACTTTAGGTAGACGAACTGTCGAGGATGATACCACCTCTCCAAATGGAGAGTGGGCTTGTAATGTATGCACCCTACACAACCTGGTAAGTCTCTCTTGCCCTCAACGAACCACATTTTTGCCTGGCTCGATGTCTACTTATGCTATCAGGTGTCAAAACACATGCAGTATCTTTGGAGCTTTCTTGTTTAATTACTTTCCCTTACCTGAACGTGGTAGCCTTTGGACCAGATTGACTGTAATATAACTACTCTCACTGAGTATCTACGCGGGGCCATTGCTTTCCTGTACAATTTGAACTACAAACTACAATGCTCTCTGTTGATGATTGCAGCCACTTGCGCTCGCTTGTGTGGCATGTGGGAGTATTAGAGAACACTTCCTTGCTGAACAGCCAACACAAAGTAAGACATGGACTTGTAAGTTTTGTACACTTGCAAATTTGAATCTGCTAGATAACTGTGAAGCTTGTGGGCAATGGAGATATTCGTATGGAGCACCTACAGCAACGCGGGCCCCCAATGTAGGCACCTAGGATTCAAGAATTAAGTTCTTAGATTTAAACCTATTTTTGGTAGCAAGTCAACTTCCTTCGTTATTGGTGTATGCCGTGCCATTGGGCATGGAAAATGATTCAATATAGATCAAGTATGCTGACGGCACACACCTGTAATATTGTCGTTTACTTATGTTGGACGGAATATTTTAGTAAACACTGTCAAAAGGAGAACACATGTTCTATGGTTTGCATGATTTGCGATCTTCTATGTACACTCTGGTATTTATCTTCTAGATCTGTGATATAGTGAAGAATGCATATTCCTACTTGACTAGACCTTGTTGAGATCTCGTATTCTCCAGCTTGGTATCTAGGTACGCTCCATGTTACCCTACATAACTTGAACGCTTGAACATCTTATTTCTGGAATCATGTCCCTGAGGACCCTGACCCTGTCGTTTAGAGAAGAACACAGTGTTTATACACAGATGCCTTCTCCATTGATGTCTACAAGCATTCATGTGCTCCTTGTATCTGGTTCGCCATGAATTAGTAAGTGTTGCCAAATGTACCATATTTGTCAACCCGCGTGGGATGGTCTTGAATCCCTTGTAGACATCAAGAGTAGACCAAGAAAGGATTTCTGTGACGGGAGAGTTGTGTGATGAACATTTCTGTGACTTCAATCAGGCCTTAATCCTGTGTCTGGAGCTCCATAAGCTCCATGATTCTTCCCCTTTACGACCTTAATCCATCTACATATGTCTCCGTAGCCTTCAACGCTGCAGCTGAAATCTTCAAAATCTGGCACAGTTTCCAGAGTCAAGAAAATTGAGAATTCAGAGAGAAAAAAAAGAGCATCAGCACTATTATCTTTATATGTCGGCCTGCCAATTTTGGGGGGGTTTACAGGACGCAGGGTCACGGAAACTCTTGATCCGGACTGGCAGCCTGTCAAATGGTAGATTGTATTTGTGGAAGCAAGGGATACAATGGCACGGTTTTCAAGGTTTTGTACGTATTTGGTTTGAGTCTCTATCTTTTTGTTTGCAATCAACAATGGTGAGATATCACTACTGCTAAAGGATGTTATGTACCTGGGAGGTCTCAAGCTCATTTACAAATTTTGTTGATTACAGCCTAACGGTGCAATTAGGTTTCACTTCTTTAAACATGAATTTGCTCAGCTAAGGTTGGAGATCCTATTTGTGCCTCAATGCAAAATTTGACAAATCAAAAGCCACCCTATTTGTGCCACTATGTATGTATCAATAATGTGCATTTCAGACTTTTCAAAAGTATTCTACTAGTACACAGTGACCACAAAATGGTAGAAATAGTGACATGACACAAACAAGGTCTCAGCGCAATGGAGCCTACCTCATGTATCTCGTCAACTGTGATGATAAGTGGTGGTGACATCATTGCCACATCCCCTGCAAAGCGTATCAGCATTCCCATAGCGGTGCATTGCTTTGAGAAGTATCCACCCACCCCTAGAGTCCGAAGGTCCAAAACTAGTCAGTACAGCAGGTGAGATTTTGCCTTGATCAATGAACGGCTAGGCAATTTGGCCCCAGAAAGTAGCATTTTTTACTGAAATTAGATACAGAATTTCCACACCTGCCAAGTTGTGTCAGTTAGCAAATTGGGGATAATTTTCGCTAACTTTTATTGAATTTCCACCAAATAACACCCCGAGTCTGGACAAAAAAACTAACTGTGTCTATGTCAATGACTTGAAGTGGTGATATGAGGAAACCGAGCGTTTGGGATGGGAATGATCAATTGGCTTACCCCATGATGCAGGAAAGCTCTCCTTCGTCTCCTTGTTTGCAACGAACTCTATTCCAAGTACCAAGCCTTCACCTCTAATCTGCAAAAGAAATTAAATCTAATCAAACATTTGTTACTGATGTCTTTCTGAAGACCACTTCCAAGTGCTGTTTTTAAGAGACGTAGCCAAGCAGACGATATACCTCTCCAATGATGGGGCTGCTAGCGAGCTTCTTCATTTCCTTCTGAAAAATGGGTGCTACTTCGTTAATATGAACTAGTATATCTCTCTCCCTGCAAGAACTTCACAATGAGTGCTGCATCACGATAGAAAAGGTAATGATGTTAAACCCTAGTTACCAGCGTGTGAATGATCAGAGCTTTACTTATAAATCCGCAGCGTCTCCAGTGCCACAGCGCAAGCCACTGGGTGGCCACCATACGTGAACCCATGCCCGAAGGTACCTACATATATATATATATATATTTTAAGCGGTCAAATTCTCAACTATTTGACACTGTTTTTTAAACAGATCACCTGTTTCTAAAATATCCAATTACAATGACAGATCGAGATATTTAAATCAATGGAAGTGTAAAACCCTGTTGGAATTGAAAGGGTCAATTTCTTACCCTTTTCATTGCTGAATGAAGCAAGAGCATCAAATATGTGTTGTCCCAGAAGAACTGCAGATATCGGCATGTATCCTGACGACAGTTGCTGCAAAGCATGTAACAGGCAACTCAGACCAAGAGTGGAGTTGAAATAGCAGTGGCATCATGAATATGAAATGCATGAGAGGTAAGAGGGGACGAACCTTGGCTATAGTGACAAGGTCCGGTTTAATATTATACTTCTCACAAGCAAACATTGCTCCAAGTCTTCCGAATGCACAGATGACCTTGAAATCCAGGGACAACACGAATTCATTAGTTGATAGCATGTAAATTTGTAATCTACAGTCAAAAGTTTTACAACGCCCTGTCAGTGTAATGTTCTAAAGTATTACCTCATCTGCTATTAGAAGGATATCATACTTCTTAAGTATCGGCTGAACCTGCACCCCAACATGTGTTCAGAAAACAGGCATGAGTGAATGAAAACTATTATGGGTTAATGAAAACATCAGCCTGCAATGAAGAAAACCAAATGATACTGATGAACTTTCTGAACTCATGCCACGGAGCTCGGACCATGTGTCGCACTAGATCCTCAGATTTAACACAACAGAACTCTTGCAAAATTCAACTTGATTTCTAATGCAAGAAGTTGAAAAAAGAAGAGAACGGACTTTGTCCCAATAGGTTGCAGGTGGAGGAATAACGCCACCAGCACCCATGAGAGGCTCTGCAATGAAAGCTGCAATCTGGATATTCACACAGTATCAGGAATGAGCATAGCAGTATATTCAATAGGCAGAAGTAATCAAGCAAGTACTTTTCCTTTGATAATAGGAATCGCACTGCTTCACAGAAGTATAATGTGTATTATCAAGTAGAATGAAGAATGATTGCTTTCCAATCTAGGATGAATTACATAGTCAGCATGGACATGAACGTACTGTTTCTGGCCACTCTTTCAGGATCATCTTCTCAAGGTTGTCTGCCAATCTTGAAGAAAACTCTTCCTCGCTCTCATCTAAGCCATAAGAAATATAAGAACCGACTTCCGTTAGTCTCTCAAGGAACCGTTACATGGGCGAACATCAGTTACATATCTGAATTACTTGCAAGTCAAGAAAACACCAGTGGATATCTTGAGTAAAATCAAAATTTTCCACTTCAACTTCGCAGATGCAATCTCAACATTATCATGGGATCTTAAAGAATAGCCCTTGCAATCTTACCTGGTAGATGATAGCGCCAATAGTGAGGGCAGTCGGTATGCAATACGAAACTGGAAGGTAGGTCAAACCCGCCATGGAGCCACGTTAACCTGAACATTGAGGTCCGAGTGAACCAATAAGCTTCTATCTATTCACAGTGATTAATACTCATCAATCTCCTGTCCAAGGAATCATGTGCTTGAATTGAAGGTATTAGAAATATCCTTTAAGTCCATCCCTATTTTTCGCCTTGAGTTTTTCTTTTGAACTTCTAGAAACTCGAAACTCGAAACTTTAACCAAATGAGTCAAATCAGGGTTTTATCCTCTATTCGACCCAGTCTTTGGGGTCACAAATCAGACTAGGAAAGCCTCTACTGTAAAAGCTTTAAAGGGGTTCAAAATGGAATGTTTTTACATTTTAATGGGATAAATATCAGTTTGTTTCCTAAACAAATTTAAATGTTGGATGAACTAATTATCAACTTTTGACCTCAGTATCTCTTACAATACACCAAAATTTGTATTAATCAGAAAATTGAGTTTGTAAGGGTTCAATTAGTATAGAAGGGTAAGGTATAATCCACTTAATTTTCAAGCACACTTATTTCTATGAAGTCAAAGTAACTAGAGATGGAACTGAAGGATATCTCTACAAAAGAAATTTCTCAGGGTGCATAATATCTTGATACTTTCAAATGCCGATAATTTCACAAGGTTGACTGCTCAGGGTTGGTAAACGCACCCTGAAAGGCTAGCAGCAGATAATGTGGAGCCATGAAATCTGTAACAACACCAGGTCCACAAGTCTTAACAGGCCCTTGATATACATATTCAACCTACCTAAAGACGACAGAAGGCAGAAATAAAGAATGACTTGTTCGCACCCAGATTGTGCGATGAAATAAGTGGCTGCCATTGTGAGGCACTTACGATTTTTGACGCGCAATGATTTTCTTCTTATCTGGTCTGCCTAATGCATTGTTGTAATACCAGACCAATTTCACCTGCAGCGTTGGTAGTAGACAAACTGAGCCAGAGTGATCCGTAATTGTGCATACCAAAGATGATACAACAGTGTGCTCAGACTGTATTCCAGATGCAAAGGACGGCGACAAGCATCATTTGGTGAGAGAGTAGGATCTCTATACAGTATCCAAGTGTAGGAATATATACCAAGGTAATTCAAATGGCTCAGTTGTGTTGATTAGCCCCTATAGGACCAAAGATTCATAGTTTTAAAATGACCGATTCGATTGATCGAAGTGTGAAAAATATAATTCAAAGGGGGACAAATTTTATATCAGCAGAATCAGTGAAGAACATTGCATGTATTGGTCAAAAAACAAGTAAAGCTGGAAAAAACAAAAATTCCCATGTGACCTACTCAAAACTGCCACAAAACACATGAGACTCAAACCGAGGGTACAATGATTTCATTACCTGGGTGTCATTGGCCTCGGAGCCAGTAGTGCAGAAGAACACTTTGCCCATCTTGACAGGCTTGAATATATCAACCAGCTCCTTCGCCAAATCCTGATTGAAACATTGTATTGTCAATAAAACCTCAACATTCCATCACGGCAAAGAATGGCAGTAAAAGTAAATGATCTTC
Source organism: Pseudisothecium myosuroides (assembly GCA_951799445.1). Classification (NCBI taxonomy): domain Eukaryota; kingdom Viridiplantae; phylum Streptophyta; class Bryopsida; order Hypnales; family Lembophyllaceae; genus Pseudisothecium; species Pseudisothecium myosuroides. Next base: position 2,912,285 of record OX637288.1, on the reverse strand, counting down.
AGTCTCAACACAGAATGAGATTGAGGGTACCAATGGCGGCTGTGAAGTGCGGTTCCAGAAGGAATGGTAGAAGGGCAGCTTGGTCATCTGGTTCCATGCCGCATTCATCAGCCGTTCCTCGCTAAACCCTTTGAAAAAGAAAAGAAAGAGAGGCTAAAATTCAATCTGGTGCATTCTGCAGCATCAGAACTGGAGCAATTTGGGAATTGGTCAAGGAAAACAGAATCTATTTGCGTTGAGTGTGAATATGTACCGAGGGAGGTACACCAAAGGCCCGCCAAAGCATCCAAGTACTTTTTGCCCTGGAGGTCCCAGACATAGACGCCCTACAACACAACAAATGTTATTCCCATGTTTTTTTTATCATACGCACAAAACTGAATCCAGTAGTTTGGTAAAGCGGAGAGATATGTCGTACCTCGCCCTTTTCAATGGTAAGAGGCTCCTCCTCCATCTGTTGGTACCCGGATGTGAACGGTGCCAGCATTGAATGCCCTTTGAATGTACTCCTGAGCTCAAACAAGTCAAGAATCTTCACGTTTGTTGGTTACATTGCCACATGAGAATACAAAAACTCAAAGAAAGCTGAACTTCGTTACATGGATAAATCAACAAAATTAGAGGAGCAACATCCTACTAAGTTTATAGAATCTCAAAGAAGGCCTCATGGTTCTAACTTGACGAACTTAACTAATCATATTGTGATGAATATAATTCAGGTGGAGCACACTTTTATCTCACCAGAAACAGAAAAGAAAATTGCACGTGTTGGTCAAAAACTGAACAAAATTGGTCAAAAAGAAGTCCCCGTATGACCTTATGAAAACCGCTAACAAAAAAAGAGGTCTCCCTCCTTCACCGGTAGCAAAACCAGGGCATCAACTTGGGGATATAAAATTTATGGGTAGACTGAATTGAAGATGAATCTTACCCCTCATTATTGGAATTAAAAGCCGAATGGGAATCATTCATCTTCCGTGTGGATATGGCGTCAGGCTCGACGTTAAGTCCAGTAAAATGGCCACCCAATTCCGCGGTAAGCGGTTGCTGCTGATGAAGGGTTCCCATCTCTAGTAAATGCCTTTACCCATGAATGCACAGCCAATTGCACATGCGCACAATCAGGAGGCAACGTAAGCCCATTCTGCTAATCATGAGACTTCAATAAAGGATGTGACGACCCTGACCCTGTATTTTCTCAAAAGATTTTTACACAAAAGAACGACCCCATAGGTCTAATTGCACAGAGAACAAGCAGGACAACAGGAATTCATGTAAATTCTTAAATCATCTGCAGTCCACGCAACATCAGAGAATGAGTGTCGCAAGCTACACTCATCTACAAAGTAGGGTATCACTCGAAGCGCAGAAATGGAATCATCTTTCGAAAGAGAAATCCATGCTATAGACCAACTAAGAAAGGGCTAATCAAAGAATTGTAAAGCAACAGATGCTAGTCCAGTTCTCCGCCTTGGAAACACCGACCCCATGCGGAACCCACGATGTATCACGTTAAACAGACAAGAACAAGATGGGATCAAAGTCATCAAACCACCTTGGGTACCAGAAGCTTCAAATTCGGAAGAGTGTTCAAGAGTGTCTAAAATCGAGTTTCGAATATAAGAGATAAAGACAAGTAGCTTCAGCGAATTTGAAGCTTTCAACAACAAGCGCAGCTACCGTTCATGATTCTTCTGCTAACAAGATCAACTCGTACCAGAGCTCTCGATAAGTTGCAAGCTGGAACTACAGTCGCAAACGAGTCCAGATTCATGACAAACTGAAGAATGACTAAAATACTGGAGAAGCGCATCTTCTTCATGACCCCAGTTCCAAGACTTCCACGATATGCTGAGTCACTAGAAAAAGCGCAGCTCTGGTACTACAGTGAAAGTGTGGGGCACGGAGCTCTTGCGCCTTTCAAGACAAAAGGGCCCATGCGGAAGCTGATTTTTCTGGACTGCACGATGATGCGTACGTCCTTGGGTCATGTACCCGTGACCATTGTCTGTGTCAGGACTGGCACTCTTGTGGAGTCCAAATTTGGAACATACCGTGCAGGATTCTCCTTGCAATTCAGAGGTATTACAGTACTATGTCACTTATCTTCAGACATAACCTGCTCTCTCTGCATAGCCAAGTCTATTTCCAGGCTAGATTAGGGTTTCGGGTTCTCTCATTGCTGTTCCAGTACTTCTGGTTCCATTTCGTCTGTATTTGATAGCGGGAAATTAGGGTTTTGATCATTTTAATTTTGACTACTACTCGGTGAAAGCTGGGTGAAGAAGACACGGGTGACCAGAGATTACATAATCAGTGCTTGCATTCAACATTTTCAAATTGAGACTTCGTGCTCCGACTCTTTTGACTGGTGAATACGTGCTTCTAGTGAGCTGCCGTATGTACTGAGATCACAACACGCATTTGCAGTACAAATTGAGGGTGCACGGCAAATATGATAAACTTCAAGCTATTCGTTTTTTGAGATTTCTTGCTCATTTCTGCGTCACAACTTGTAATTGATAGCCGCTTGTATGAAAAACTAGGAATGATGCGCTTGTAATAAGTCATTACTTATTTACAGTGTGGAGACCACAGAGCCCAATTGAAGTTTGTTGGCTAAGGTTTCAAATGACATCACCAAGGCTTTAAGAATGTCCAGTTTAAGAATTTGAGCCATTCGAGGGAAACTACTATGGAGCATCTTTTCTGGTCATCAGAATTGGTCTTCAACTGTTGGGGTGAGGACCGTGCACTTGGCTCCCAAGAGTAGCTATCAAGGGGTCAAAGCACCGAATCTTGTTCCCAGGACACTGAATCCACATCATGTTCCAAGCCATTCTAAAGTTGTTTCAAATCGCGACCAGTCATACAGGTTGGATACCCATCTAGAACCTAATGAAACCCTAGCAAATCCTCAAGACCATAGGCACAAGAATCTCCACGCGACAACCACTGATAATAGAGCACTGGAACATAGCATTCTAAGCAACAGACTGGGACCAGTCACCACGTCCACTGTACTGTAGATTCAAATTGAAAAAAACATTCTAAGCTAGGAAAATTCTAAACAATTGAGAACATGGGTTTGCAAGGACTGTCCAACATTATTGTGTCAAAATGAATCCAGATCCTTTTTTAGGAACAGCTCCAGAGTATTGAGATCTTCAAAGCGTCTCTATCAAAGCTTAATTAAGCTTACTTCCTGTAAGGTTAAGGTTTGGAGCTACATCTTCATGTCAAGCTGCGCATTCACGAAATTCACTACAGCACAGGTTACATAACATTCTTGAACAGGGAGGTTGGAATCCTTCTACAATGTCAATGTACCTGAAATTAATTCATTGTACAGTACAATGACCCACGGTTCACGAGCAAGCTTAAATTCACAATCTCCTACAATCAAAGCAGCCTCAATTCATGGAAAGCAAAGGCTCCCCTGCCCAGAAGTTCAAGAATGTTATGTAGAGAACTCATCAAAACGGCATAGCGTATTCCAAATGAACATCACTTCAACAAAAAATTAAGCTGAACTTAGCGACCTACAAAGCTTTTAAACGGACACGACCACCGCTTGCCCTAAAAAATCAAGAACATGGCACCCTGTTCAAACCCATAACCCTATGCAAAGAAAAAGAGAAGAGAAGAAACTGATGATAATGCAAGGGCATCCCTGCAAAGCTATCGATCTGCGCTGTTGTTCCCTTGTCCATATTCACCATCTGTCTCGCATCATGGCTAGTCTCCTTGGTGCTTCCCGAATTCGACTCTTCCTCCTTCTTGGCCTTGTTCTGCTTCTTCCGCTCCGCCTTGCATCGATCGCTGCACGTCTTCACGTCGTCCCAGCACCGCTCCCACACCTTGCGCCACGTGAAGGGACGCTGACATACCTCGCACAGCTTCCACGGCAAGTTCTCTTTCTTCACCCCTCGCGGCATAGCTCGTCTGGATTGGAACAGTCTCACGATGTGGGAAGTGGAACTGTGGGTTCAGGGCTTGCTTGCTAGTCTAGCATCAACGGCATTCTGAAACAATGTAGAAGCAAATTCCAGAACGGAAGGTTGTGTGCGGGAGACAAATGGGAGTGAAACTCTGGAGGATTTGTGAAATGGGGAGCTTCATGGATTGTTGCGACATATTGCAAAAGCAGCCTACGCGCAAGATTGCGCAAATGCGAACTTAGAAACGCACAATTCTGCTTGCAAAACGATAAAGTAAAGCGATAAAGTAAAAGTAGAGGAAAAAGCTCCACTGATGTGACTAGCTCTGCTCCTCACCTCACACAAGCCTTGCTCACCCGCCTACCCCTTTAGGGTATTCTAACTACACCTAAAATCACACGAATAAGCTCTGTGGCATGACCAATATGCTCTAGAAAATGAACAACAATTTTTGTATATTAGTGAAGGACTATGAATCAAAATGCAAGTGTTTCCATAATTTTTGGACGCATTGTGAATTAGTTACAAATTTTCAAAGATGCAAGGTGTAGGGTGCTAAAAGTATCATGTAGGTGATGTCAAAATGCATTTGATGCACATGAAGTATTGACACAAGTAGTATCATAACATGTCATAGAGAAGAAGTTAAAACAAAAAAAAGTGTACTCAAAATCGACCACTTGTAAAGCTGCCACCTCCATAGTATTATAAATAGAAATTGCACACTGCTCAAAATGGGCCCCAACTCCACCTTACACCTGTCCTTGTAATGTGCACCATTTTGGATATCCTCCAAATTCATTTTCTTTCAAAAATAGGGGTCGATTTTGATGAAAGGTTGATTTTAGGTGTAGTAACCTTAGCCCTTAAAGGACTAAACATTCATATTTCAAACAATGGATGAAAAAACATTCGTACATTACAATTTCTAAAGACTTTATTTTGCAAATATTCTATAATTCAAAAGGTACTAGGATGTTTGGCTTCAAAAAGCAACTTTTTTAGTTGCAAAAATGACCCTTTGAAAAGGACTTGATTAGGAAAGTAAAATAAAAATTCTTCAAAAATCACTACGATTTGAACTTAACATTTTGAACTTAAAGGAGAAATTCTTCAAAAATCATAAAACCCTTATCTAGGAGTGAGTGACATGTTCCTCAAAATATCTATTACTGTCATTGATGAGGTAGGTAGGCTTTAAAAGCCTGTTTATTGGACCTCCTACTTTATAAAATTCATAGACATTGTTGTTTGAAGTTTTACATATGAAAATTACAATTCATTTCAATATTCACATAAGTGATTTTGTTTTTCTTGTCATTTCAACAAATCAATGAACTAGTTGTGAAGATTTTTAAGATTTCAATTATAATGTATATTCAAATTATTTTTTAAGGCTCTTTTTTGAATTGAAAAAGTTATTTTTTGAAGTGAAATGTACAAAAGATTTTTAAAAAACTATAATGTAGAAATGTCAAAAATCTAACACAAAAAAAACATAAAACATTTAGGAGACCAAACATTCAAAATTCCATGAGTTGGAACATGTTTGCATTGTTTTTGTTGTTCACATTGTAAACGTGTGGTTTGTAAGGGGAAACATCAAGAATATAACAATTGAGACGTATTCTAAAAATATCTAAAAAAATTAAATCTAACCGTGTTTTAAATACACTGTAATTAAAATCATTATAATTATATACAATATCTTCATCTTCTTATAAATCTATCCATATCCATACCTTAAATTTGGCTGTTTGTTTGTTTTGTTTGTTTGTTATGTTGAGATCTCCCGGATCGTGCATCCCCCGGTGGTGTGCTTGGTACTGTCAGAAAGCCCTCGGCAAGGAGGGGTGCACGGGCTTGGTTTCGTGGCGTTTGGACCTATGGTGGGAAAGTTCTTGAATTTTGAAGTTTTTTATAAGTCAAAAAATTAAAAAATTATTTTTAATTACATTTTGGGTGTGGCAATGGCACAAGGTACACTATTCCATACCTTAAGTTAGGCTGTTTATTTTGTCTGTCTGTTTGTTTTATTTTGTTTGTCACGTTGAGATCTCTTGGACCATGCATCCTTTGGTTGCGTAGTTGGTACCATTGGAAAGTGCTCGGTGAGAAGAGTGCACGGGCTTTGTAACGTGGCGTTCCAAGATATTGAATTTCAAAGTTTTTTATTGAATTAAAAAATTAAAAAATTACTTTTACTTTTATTTTGGCTGTAGCAATGGCACAAGGCACACTAATATATTGAATAAATATATTGAATGAATACCCCTTCCTTGAAACTCCTTCTTTGAACCCCTTCTACTTTTCTTTTTTCTTTTTAGATCTTTTTCTTTTTCTTTGTTTTTAACTTTTATTATAATTGACACGGAAGTAAGTCTGTGCATCCTAGAGGCAGACCTTCCGGTACTCGGGCATCGGTATTCCACTCTTCTGATTGTGGACGACTGATTGCGGTCAATTGGAGCAGTGAAACTTCTCGATTTTCAGTGTCTGCTGCAGAATTTGCACCTCTCGTACAGCCGGAAAAGATGGTGCTCGAGGTCAGTGATCGATTAAGCTACTTATCGTCGACTTTGGTTGTTTGAGATGATTTCAGCGCTGTTTTCTGGCTGGGGTGTGGTGGATTGTGTTCCGTGGACGTCAGAGGAATCGGAGCTTACACGGTTTTTCAGTATGTTTGTAATGTGATGATTGAGAGCCCCTGTGGTGCTTGTTGCGTTGATGTTTTATATGACTATGGGAAGAAGCATACAGGGGTATTCATGTGTGATTAGGGTTAGTTGGTAGTTTTCTGCATTTTGATTCATGATTTGTTTCCGAGGGCGAGTTCGCGGATTGAGTCGCAGGGACACCTTATTAGGGTTCGTCAGGGTAATTGCGGTATCGGATTAGCTGTGATCCCATTTTGTGATTCTGAAAGTGTTAGGGTGCTTGTTTAGACGACTATGTTCTGCATGGACAATTCGGAGTGGATGCGGAATGGCGACCAGGTTTCAATTACAGGCTGATGCTGTGAATCTGAGTCGTAACGCCATGCTTGACTTGATTCTCTTGTGATGTTTCAGGCATCTTGTTGTTGAAGTAACGACTGGTCAGTATGACAGAAAGAGAGAGGCGGTCTTCTAAAAGAGACGGGAAGGGGCGCAAAAAGAAGCACGAAAGCGACTCTAGTGATGAATCTGTAGAACCCAGAAGAAAGAGCTCCTCCAGGAAAGACCGGGAACATGAGAAGGATCGGAAAGAGCGCAAGCGGCTCAGAAAGGAGAAACGGAAGGACAAGGAGCGGAGGCGAAAAAAGGAGAAATTGGACGAGTCATCGTCAGGCTCGGAGTTAGATGTCGTGTTGAAGCCAGAGGACATCGTAGCAGAGATTTACTCAAATTTTCCAAATGAGGCAAAAGATCTTGGGCAGGTATACTTTCGGTTGTGCATCGAATTGGAATCTTTTCCTATTCTGATACTACTTGATCTTCTCCGGCAGTTTGATTCATAACTAATCAATTTTCTCTTGTGGCTTGCTGCAGCTACTGGAGATGATTGATAGTGGCCAAGCGGTTGACATTAGCGGTTTGCCAAACAGAGGGCTTGTTGTGCTTCTCAAGAAGTTATTTTCAGCCCTCAATCTTAGTTTCTCAGCAGGGACTCATTTACTACCTAAAGGTGCAGAATCAACAATGAAACGTCTGGCCCCAGTTTTCAAGGAACTTGCTGCAACTACTCCTGCCGTGCCTGCAGTAACGAGAGTAGATGTGGAGAGCTCGGCCACTTTAGATACTGAGCCCAGTCCCGTGGAAGTAAAACGCAGGTAAGATCGTCATTATATGCTCCTGATTAGGGTTTGGCATTAGGGTCTGGCATTATATGCTTATGCTTTTTTCAACATGTGTGATTGATATGGGTTCGATGTGCTTTGAGGAACAGGGTCATGGGTCCAGCAATGCCATCTGCGGACATGTTAGCAGCGGCTGCCCGACTTTCAGAAGCCGAGGCCCACCTCAGGTATGATAGTGCAAACTGGACTGCACGTCTTATCATTGAGCATATTATGAGTATAGGCTTTGACTGATATGACCGTCTTTAAATGTCCTTGCAAAACCTGTCCGGCTTTGACTTTTATTATTTTGAGCATGTCCTCTATTTCTGTCCATGTTAGCAGTCAGTATATTTCATATATATTTAGAGATTTTTCTGTAATTCCATTTTTCAGAGAGGCGGAATTGGAGCTCGAGAACGATCCTTTGATCGGACCTGCCCCTGCAACAGTGGTGGCGGAGGCTGCATCCGCTAATGATGCAGAACGATTTGAAGAGGTATGCAAAATACCTCAGCGAGAGCATCGTTTTCTGCGTACTGGTTAGAGTTCGAATTTCTAGTATCAACGTCCTCGGTTCCTGGTTACTTTGGTTGATTTTAGGATGAATTGTTGCAGTGATATTCAATCTTTTTGGGTTAGAGTCTGACTTGATCGCTGGCTTTACAGGTGACCAGAATGCTTTCTCGTGACGTGAAGAACGCGTATGACTTGCTGGGCGTGAAGTCAGATGTCGAACCTGCTGTCCTGAAGAAAAAGTGAGTCTATTCTGCTATGAGTTGAAATGTGGTCCGTTGTATTCACTTATTGACTTCAAATCTTTTTGGAAGATCCGAGGATTGTTCTCATGTTCTAAGTTGCTGCCGGGTATTTGTGGATAATTATTCAGGTATTGGAAGTTGTCTTTACTGGTGCATCCTGATAAGTGTGACCATCCACAAGCACACGAGGCCTTCATGGCACTGAACAAGGCATTTAAAGACCTTCAAGATCCCACGAAGGTTTGTGCCTGCAAAAACGTAGTTGTCTCTTGCTGAGCGTCTGAAGAATCCTTAACTTGTTAACTCTAGTTCTTGTCTCGTGAAGTCCTTGTGATCATTAATAGACAGTCCTTCGCCTGCGAACGTGACTCATGAAAGTTTGTACCACTGGTGATGTCTTATAATGGGTTTGGATGTGGTGGATTCAGAAAGCTGAGATTGACCGCAAGGTTGCTGAGGAGGTGGCCCGCGAAGAATTTGCTGTAAGCACTAAATTTCTGTTATTATATTGAAAGAAACTGCTGTTCTCTTATACGTGCCTCGTCTTCAGGGTGAAATTGATCTCGAGTTTAATCAATTGAGTTGTACCGCTGCAGGCTGAATTGCAGGCAAAACGAGAGGCTGCTCAGTGGAGGCGTCTTCGAGGTAAACATGGGAGCCCTAACTAATCTAGTTTGATAGAATCAGGATCTGCTTTTGAATTTGATGTCAAAGATTTGTTCAAGCTTTGTGACCGTGAACCACTTGGTGTATTTTGATGGTATCGAGTTGCTAAGAGATGGTATCTAATTCACAGGGGAGGAAGAAGAGGGTGATGACGAGCTGCTCAGAGGTCCTCAAGAAGTGGCCAGAGATGAATGGATGACAAAACTTCCTCCTGAGAGACAGGTGTGCCTTCTCCCCCATTGAAGTATCATATGACTGACGGACATGTCATGCTTGCTGTCATGAGGCATCTTAATATCAATATACATGAACTCTTCTTTCTTATTACTTCTCCAAATGTTCTCACAGGCTGGTGGACCACCTGCTCAACAAAATACTTTCTTCAGTAAATCTGAAAAGAGTGGCCGTGGTGATACAAGCATTTGGACCGACACGCCGGCCGACAAAGCTCAGAAGGCAAAAATGCAGTAAGTTTGTTTCTCTTCAAGAAGGTCAATGTTTCATTTATTTCTGATTCCTACGACTGCTTTTTTCCTCCTCTAGGATGGACTGATTTCCAAGATTTGTAAATGCTGGCTATTTGCTACCAGTGTCATTTCGACCTTGCAAAATCTTCACTGAAATTTGTTTCAGCTTTGATTATATTCTTCTGCCAATTATTCTAGTTGATGACGCAAGATGCGTGGATTGAACCCAGATACTTGGAAGCATATAAGCAAGCTGCTCTCACAAATGGTCCAGCGGAAGAGTTGGAAGAACGTGAGAAGGAGAGAGCAGCCAAGGAAGCACAACTGATGGACTCGTACAACTCGCACAAAAGGTCTCAGTCGCTGGTGGAGAAGCATCTGGCCGATAGGGCAGCAGGGGGCAAGAAGAAGAAAACGAAGAAGGTGGAGAAGGAAGGTGGGGTTGCGAAGCAAGGAGATGGCGACAAGGAGCCCGAGTGGAAGGTGAATCACCCCTGGAAACCATGGGATAGAGAGAAAGACATTGCAGCCGGGAGGAAATCTGTCAACTTGGACCCCAAGAATTTCAAGGAAGCGTTGTCATCGAGGTTTGGGGGATTCACCGACAATGAGCCTAGGAAGTTTTTGTAGGAAGTAGAGTGCTCTCACAGGGAGTTGTAGAGCCAACTAGGGGGTGTCTGCAGATGAATGAATGTACAAATATGGTCGATTCTATCCATTTTTCCTTACTTGCATACATTCTAGGGTGCAAGTCACTCTTTACTTCCCAAAAAAAAATAGTTGTGACAACACATCTAGGATTGCCTCACTATTTATAGTAGAAGATTTGTTCTAAAAATTGTTATAATTTGTTAGTCATTTATTACAAATATCAATGGAGCATACCAAAGTTTGTTCCTCCTATTAATTCTTAAAAATTGTTGCAATATCAAATGAGGCATTGCAAATATGAAAGTTCATTTTGACCTTTACCCAATAGGGTCAATAAATATTGATTCATAGTGAGATTTTTGGAGGTCATATGGATTTTTTTACCATTGCTCACTATATCATGCTAATAAAATATTAGACAAATTTCAAAAGCAAAAGATACAAAATACCAGTACAAGATTTAGCAGATACTTCCCGCAATTGTCCTTTCTTCTAATAATATTTCTAAAAGCTTTAGTCAACCTTTAGAAAAGATTCATTCAAAATTGACTTCATAGGAACCTATCAAAATTTCCAATTGTGATTTTAGAGGATGAGTTGTCTTTTTGAGGTTGGTAGACCTATGATAAAAAAAAAATACAATGAAGAGGATATTGTAGAAAATGATGGAACAATCAAATGTCTAGGAAAAAATGATGAAATAAGAACTATATCTTCAAAACAAATATCATTACAAACAAAAAAGATTGTTCAAGAAGGTGGACAATTGGCTCTTAACCCCTAAAGTACCAAAGTCCCCTCAGGGGACACTTCAGATTTCGGGCAGGCCCGTGTGGCCTCAAATTTTGATCTGATTTTTTGAAACTTTTTTTGAAGATAGGGAATCACATTAGCTTTCTAAAAATATAATTTTTTTTTCAATCGGTGCCCGGGAGCAAAAGTTATGCCATCCTAAAGCAAAAAAACAGTTTGGCGGGCAAAAAAAAAAAAACACAAAAAAAAGTTTTTTATTTTTTTTATTTTTTTCCCTCAAAGATCATGTTTTTGCCTACACCTGAAGCTTTGATTCATTCTATTTGGACTAATAATGAGAAAGTTATGGACAGTCTTGTTTTTCGGGCAATTTAAGCATCTTCAAAAAAACTAACTTATAGAATTCATTTTTGAATGCAATTTTCAAATTTTTTCAATTTTTTTTTTTACAAGGTCAAGTTTGTTTGCAAGAAAAATCCCACCATTGGAATTATGTTGTTTTTAATTCCACCTAAGAGCTATTAACAATTTAGTATTTTGTTCAATTTTGGACCTACTTCTATTTAACAATTTTTTTATATGTGAAAATCAAGGTTTGACATTCTGAAATTTCTTTCCCCGACTCTCAACTCAAATGCTCAAGATAAAAAATTACAAATTTTTGTTGTGTAGTGCAAAAAAAATCCACAAATGACCGTCAAAGTCATCTGAAATTGCAGGAAACAGTTCAAAAAAACTTTTTTTCCAACTTTGAATGCCAATACTCCCTTTGTACTACTAAAAACCTCCAAATCAGGGATAGTTCCTGTCCCACTAAAAACCGCCCTTTTACTGATTTTGACCATGCAGTAAACATTGGCCGTGTTCAACAACATCGTGGGGGCAAGTTAAGCGATCTGGGAGCATTCCTCTCCTAGCAAGCTTGGCCTTGTCCATATGTGGCAGCCTGTATTTATTGCTTCCATTGTTCTTGATCGTCTCAACCATGCATTGTTGCAAGGTGAGAAAGTTGTTGTTCAATTTCTCCACCTGAAGGTCCTTAAACGCCTTCATTGTCGCTGCTATGAGATCATCTATAGTCTTTTGCTCGATTTGATGTTGTAGAGACTGGATACTATTGAAGAAACCCAAGTCCAGCACATTCATGTCCGGATTGTTTGCAGGTTGGAACTTGAACGAGATGTCGAACCCATCTTTCCGTAAATCGTTGATGAAGTTTTCCTCTCCTGGGTGCGGCTTGGCATTGTCAAATTGCATGTATATAGAGTTGCTACTCTTGCATGCCCAATTCAATGGCCATTTCTCCCGAATGGCTGGGAGTACCTTTTCCTGCAACATTTTTTTGATTTGTGTCTTGTCAACCGACTGAACGCATTTCGTCTCCATCGTGCCTCTTGGACGATTCCTACTTTTACGTTGAGCCTGCTCTTGGAAGACGAATGGCCACATGCCGATCTTGCCATCAAAGAAACGATTGCAACGCGTGTCATACCGTGGCCGATCAACTGCTGCGAGAAACATCACCTTTGTCATTAATCTCTTGCTCTTGGTGGTGCGATGAGGTTCTTCTTCACCGTCTGCCAAGTAAAATCGTCTAACATTCTTACTAAGACTGAACCACTTCTCGTCCAAGTGGATTTCATTCATCATGAAATCAAAGTGCCCCACCTGGTCCAAGTGCGACATGCAATACTTGACACGGTTGATCTTGTTCTCATCTATCAAGTAGGGCTTGATGGCATTGGAATGTGATTTTATGAACTTATCCTCCCTAATGAGGCGGTGGACTGTGCTTTTGCTCATGTGCAGATGAGTAGCTAGGTACAAGCATGCTTGGGGTACCCCGGTTAGGAATCAAGGAATAGGAATGAAATAATTTTCAATTAGCCTATTTTACAATTAAAAATTAGAGTAATTTTTTTAAGACATTGGTTATTGTTAGAACATATAGTCAATCATTTTCATGAATCAAAACCTATTTAATCTTTAATTTTTAATTTTCATATTTTTTAGGATTTAGCAGCTGATATCAATATCAATGGAAAATATATATGTATATATAAGAATTTTACCATGATTTTTTGCCTATTCACTACTTTACAACTTACTTTTCATGTTTTAATTATAAAATCCAAAATAATCTTGAATTTTGAATTCCTTTTAAACGTAGCCCTTCCTTGATATATTTATGATGATTTAAAAAATAATAAAAAATAGTTAAATATTCCATATCAAGTTATAGCTTTCTACAATTGATTATTAAAACATCATAAACCAATATAGTGATTTGAAAACACTTTCTACTAAATATTTATATTCCTTTTTGATTCCTGAATGAAAAATGGACACTGTGACAGAGTCTTGAATGGGGCTTCAAGAATCATATTAACAACTTTAATCAATTAAAGGCAAATATTTTTGGATGATTTCATATTGTATTCTACTTGAAGCAAGTACATTTGTATTAAAATTAAGTTTCTACAAAAAAAATTGTAATCTAATCTCCATTAAAGAAATGAACTTCACTGCATTTTATTGTGTGACGGCATTTATGGGGTACCCCAAGCATGCTTGTACCTAGCTAATGATCGGATGTTCTGCCTTTGCATGAGCGGGATGGCCTTCACAGCTTCTAAATCCAGCAACCTCTTCTTTCAACCAACCCGACCACGCTTCTGCCCCGAGACATCTGCCACCACATTTCCAACTGCCAAAGATTCTTGCCCTCGCTTAAAGATGTCGCGGATGGTTGTTGGAGAAACGTTGAACTTCAAGCTGACTTCGCGTGCTGCGCCTGGGAGAAGTTTGTTTTGATCGTTGGAGCGCCTCTTCGTTAGCAAGACCTCCCATATAGCTCGACGCTGATTGTCGGTCAAATTGGACTTGTACATGCTTGCCACCGTACCTCCTGCAATTACACAAGTTGCACCAAATACCACATGATCACCATCCTTCCAAATCATAACCACAATTGAATTAGAGCAAATTGCCTCTCGGATTCCTACCAACTCCAAGGGCAGAGTTGCAGCCATTGCGGTTGGCTTGCTGTGTATACGCCAAGGTGACAACATGACTGTCTACAAGTGTGCAACACTCTGAGCAAAGCTTGGCTGGAGCTTCTTCCAATCAAGAACTCTTGGAAAATCCTTGTCGTTGATATGTGATCTTATATACCAAATTTCTCATTACACAATCTGTATGTTTTGCAAGTAATGGGAACAACATGATGCATAGTGTGTTTTTCCAAAATCAGCAAGGAGAATGACCACAGTTTCAAATTACAGCAAATTCAAGGTCTACGATGCTACTCTGAGTATTTGAGTCATCTTCAATACTTTGAAAAATGTAGTCCTCAAACTTAAGATGTTTAGAAGACTTTTAGAGTAGTAGAGAGATCTTTACATACGTGAGCCGGATTTGCTCATATTGGATTTATACAAATTGTTATGTAATTTCATACGAATTGTTATGCTGAGATGAGCTGCTGCTGGATCAGCATAGGACTGGTGTCTTATTGATTTTGGTATCCTCTAACGTACTCACTCAATATATGAGTATATCCTTTTATTTCAAGAAAAGTGCTTCTGCAAAATCTATTCGAGCTATCAAGAAGCCAACATCCTTTACTTCACAGCAAGGTATCATGCTTTATGGCGAATGGGCTTCCAAGGAGAAGTGTAACGAGAATAACAATCTCGATCACTGTCAGTACCGAGCTAGAGCAGGTGCTGACTTCAGTAATGAACTCTCTGAATTATGATAGCACAGTGAGTTAACTGGACCACTTTCTATGATTCCAACTTCTATTACTGCTGGAGGTTACAATGTTTATCAATCTCGACATGGATTCTATGCATGCAATTTGCTCCTACATACTGCAGGGTACGTTGTGCCAACAATTTGATTGAAAATCAATGAGGCAAACTATGAGGACAAATCCAGTGGAATCAATTACTCCCACTACACTACATTGAAATTTGAAGATCCAAGTTAATTTTGCATACTCCATATGTGTTCCCCACTCTCGATGATGTTGTCGACGTGCTCACCTGAGATAGTGGTGTCGACAGGCTCGGACAGCAGTGTTGACGTTTTCATCTCGAGCAATAGCCGACGTCAATGAGATGAAGTTGTGAGATGTTCTGCTCCAAGCCCAATATTCGCTAGCTAAAACTCGATCTCTCCTAATCCAATCTCTATAATCCCCTAATCATGAATTTCTGATTACTTCGATCCACAGCGCAATTCGTGAATTTCGAAGCTGGACTTCCCGTCTGGTTGTGGACCAAGTTTTTCCTGTCCCAACTAGCAAATCGGAAATTCAGAAGATGCACTTGCAATCTGTCTGTGGGCCAGGTTTCCTTCTTGCAGGTATTCTGGTTGGGGAGGAAATTTCGGGATTCCCAATCTTCTCACTATTCTCAAAATTGATTGTTCATGAAGTGGGCCACAAGTCTTTGCTGTCGCTATTCTAATTGGTGGCATATATTTCTATAATCCTATTGTTGCCACCAACCTTTAAATTGTCAATAATGAGGAGCCGGCAGCATTCACAACTTATGTACAGAAATGATAAAAACGACGTGAATTTTGACTGCCTGAATGACGGCGCCTCAGCTGCAAATTTTGCATAGATCTAGAGGATGGATTACTGCTTCTTCAATGCATGCATCTCTGGCGCAAAGATTAAAAATAAAGTTGATCCCTCATGGGAAAGATATTTGGAGTTTTTTAGTGGTACAGAGGGAGTATCTCCCAATCAGAACAGTCAAATGTCTTGAAATTTTTACCACATAATCTGTGACAAGTGAAGTACAAGATCCTACGGTTAGATTCTAAAAAAAAAGTTTTTTTAGGTTTAGGGAGTGATCGCAGCAGAAATGGCAGTTTTCAATGGTTCCGGAGCCAGAAAATGCCTTGGTATTTTAGGGGTTAAAGAATGTTTTACCTATATAGTGCAAAATGAAATGTTCAAGCTTATAGTCCACTAGATATAGGACCATTTCACACTACCTCCTAAGTCCAATTGAATTTTCTAAATTTGATTGGTAGAGAGTTGAAAATTATTACATGAGGCTTCACACTACATCTCAAGTCCCACATCACTCCAAAACACCTAAATGGCTATACTTTTTTGGGAGTTTGGATGCCAAATAAGTAGGATTCGAAAGCCAAATTAGGTTTAGCAAAATTAGAGACCCAACTTGGCCTCCAAGTTCCAACTATTGCTTTGAATATTAAATTAGGAAAAAAAAATCACCTCATATAAACCATCCTAATTGACTGAAATTCTATCACCAAATCTATCCAAAGTAGATTTGATGCTCAAAGTGCCCTAAACCAAGGTTTTCACTTTTTCATCCATTTCTTAAGCATTTGATTCATTTGCTTTAAAATATTTTTCAAAAGACAAATTGGGACTTTGACCTTTGCACTATGAAATCCCAAGTTTTACATTTGATATTTTTTATTTACCTTCTACAACCCAAGGAGTTGGAATTTGACTTGAACTTGAAAAGATGGAACTTGGAATGTTGTGTGAAGTGTCCCTTAACTGCGTTAAGAATGGTGTCATCAAAGTAAATCTAGTCCAAATGCTAATAACCTACATTCATTAGTGTGTTTTTTATATATAATTTTTCACCAATTGGCTACAACGAAAAATTGTTGGCTATTTTTTTTTAAATGAAATTTTTATTTTGGGGGAGTCAAAATATCTAGATTACTGTTGTATTTTAATACCAATAGCCAAATATTACCTACGTATCACCTACTTCTTATATAGATATCCCCAAGGATCATCCAAGTATCACATGAGTATTGAAGAAACAATTGTCTCCTTCTCCAAAATGAAAACAAACAAACTGACATTCCTTACTACCTCCATTTGTAACACCGAGTGCAGCTGTTCAACAAGATACCCGCCTCTGGCGATGTCCCCCGGTTCTCAACCTAACTGCAGGTCGTCTTCGAAGCCTGAGTGCACTCCACGCGCCTCCTCTCTGTCCAAATTCGCTTCCACCCTGTTTCGAGTGTCGCTGCTTCACATTTCCGTTTCCGTCGCACTTTGAATTTCACAGATCACCACTCTCTCAATCGAGTCGCCTCTCCAATCTCTCTAACATTTCAACTCTTTGAATTGGCTCCCTCCAACCTCCAAAGAGCTTCACAGAATGTGCTTGCTCAGTAGTGTTTCGATCGACCTTACCAGTGGTTTGAAGCCTTCGGGAGCTTTGCGCATTTGAGGATTGGGATTGTATTGGAGGACACCCGATCGTCGATTATGATGGCAACCAAGGCTCTGCGATCGTTGCGTCGGCCTTTGTACTCGTCGCTCTGCCGGTCGCTGTCAGCAATGTCGTCTTCGTCTTCACCGGCGGGTTTGAGCTCACGAGTTTGGAGCTCGTCTTCTTGGATTGTGAGACCGAGAGAGACTTTGCATCCGAGTTGGGTTCAATTGAGATTGTTCAGTTCCGGTGGCGAAGGTGAATCCGGGTAGGGCTGCTCTTCATACTCACTTTGAGCGGTGGGGGAGTGTTTCTTTTGTTTTTGATGCTTGGGTCTTTTTGGATACCCTAATTTGATAGAGTTTAATGATCGATTTTCTTCCTCTGTCTGTGGTGCTAAAAGGATTCAACACTGAAAAAGTGTTACTTCATACATAGTGTTCTAATAATGTCGTTCAAATTTGATATTCGCTAGGTTTGCCATTGGATGTTTGTTTGCAATGTAGAATTGGGTTTCGGGAATATTGGAATGTGTACCAATGCACTGTGGGTTTTCAACGTACGTGTTGGTCTTACTCTGAATGAATTGTTTGTGCCACACTACAAATCGTGCAGAAGGGGCTTGGAGCTTGCTGGTATGAATAATACGCAAATAGTCTTAAGTACGTGGTGTTTACTTGTGTTCTTTTACAGTGCCTTGATTTCGGAGAAGATGTTTCACTCGGTAGCGAATGACACCTTAGATATGTTGCAAGAAAAAATTGAGGTAAGTATCAGCTAACACTCTAGAGAGGATTTTCACGTTCACTCGTGGCTTACCAAGTTTCTCACCACAGGGTTTTTGATGGATTTGTGACCGAATTGCATTGCAGAGTCGAATGTAACTACCCTGATGGACATTACTGTGATATTTGATGTTGCAGTCATATGGAGAAGATTTGGACGTTGATGGGTTTGACATGGACTACTCGGTACGTGCATCTAATATTGAATCTCAAAGGTCATGGGAATAATGAACTAAATGCTAAGCTTTACAGTCCATCAATCAAGTTCTGTGGCAATACACACGTCAGTACGTTTCAATTTGAATGAACTAGCGTTGCCACCAATTGTTGTAACTGATGAATGAAACATGTGCTTGGGATTGTTTGGAATATTTTGTGCTGTTGGCTGAGCTTTTTTGAGTGTTGAAAACATCATTCACAAAAACGATATTACTCACAGACGGTTGACTATGCAGGATGGTGTCATGACGGTTAGACTCGGAGATCTAGGCACATATGTGCTTAACAAACAGACTCCAAATCGTCAAATTTGGTTGTCATCACCTGTGAGGTTTGTGTTGCCTGACATTTACGCTGATTTCTATCACTGAGCATGTGTGATGTGGTTGGAGTGGTCTCTACTTTACACCAGATTGAGTAGCACTTTTAGCGTTGGTGTACTGTTCTTTAATTACAGTCAGCATCCTATTCTAATCCTATATAGCATGATTTACGATATTGTACAGCTCTCAGGGATGATTTTGTTTTGCAAGTTCATTTTTGGAAGTGAATCTTAACCTGGAAGTCTGAAGGATTGGGACTTGAATTCCTTGGACTACTGAGATGCATCGTGGTGGAGAAACTTCTGGTATGCGTCTGACATTAGTCCTCTTCATGAATGCCAGTGGGCCGGCAAGGTTTGATTGGATGGCGAATGAGAGTGTGTGGGTGTACCGACGGAGCAAGGCAGAGTTGGTAAGTTTATTGGAGCAAGAACTTAGCCAACTACTTGGCAGCCCTGTCTCTCTGAAGAGTTGACCAGGGGCAACGCCCATTTACTTGCAATCTGAGACAATTGTTTCCTTGCAGTTCTTCTGCATGAACCGCAGCACAATAATTCTTTGTAAAAGACCTGAATCTTGGCTTGCTGGTTTGAACTTGGGATTGAGTTGATGAATTGCGCAAGTCATGCCGGACTTCTGTGATACGATGGGTATCAGATACGTGTTTTTCAAGAGCTGAATAACAGCAATAAAATTTCCCGTGTGCAGCGTATGATACATTTTAATCAGCACTCTTGTTCGATGCCTGGTCCAATTCTGAATGGCACTTTCTCTCCACTGGTAACTTAACTCAAACATGTCTAACTTATTCGTTGTGATGATTTTTTTAGTGACACAGATTTATGAGTCGTCACCAGAAAGTCCTTGATAATTAAATGCAGAGCTCCACACGGATTTCTGTGAGTTAATGTGTAAGTTAGCTGGAACACTGCTGATTTTTCTGGGTAACTGAGATAACCGTTTAATCCTCTGATCAGTTGAGTACGGGTAGTGGATCCAGAGTAGATATATATATTCTGCAGAACATATCTGCTAATAATTTGTGGTGACTATGGGTTTTGCATTAATGGTTGCAGTTGTAGTTTTACAAAAGTGGTCATATAACTTAGTGGGAACGGGGGCAAAGCTTGGTCATCAATCTGAATTGCACAGATTGCATTCATTTCAAGAGGGAGTTTTGGGTGCAAATACCTTACAGGACCTAGGTGATGCTTGATCATGGGCACTTGGCAGATTTTACTGTAAATTGTTAAGGTAGGAGGTCCATAAAGTGTGCATTTAAGAGCTGGAAATTAACTTGGGGGAGGTAAACCTTCTTGAAATATTTTTCAGTAAATGAAAGACAAATGGAGTTGGCATCTAACCAAGTTGTTTCATATTTTTTGGAGCTTTGTGGAATAAGTTATGAATTTTTGAAGTTGAAATGCAGTGGTTACTAAAAGCGTCCACCTCTTGAATTGTACATTTTAGGAGGTGGATGCTTTAAAAGCTTGTGCTCTTTATGAACCTCCTACTTTATATGGTTTTGTTGGTTCAAATATGAATCCAAAGTGATTGTATAGTTGCTCAATCTTTCACCCACATGCACTAGGTGCCTAAAAGCACCACTTGATTAGATGCTTCTCCTCCCATTTGTAGTACGTTGGTAAATAAAAGGAGATTTTTTAAATGAAAACAAAATTGCTTGGACCTATGGATCTTTGTACTTGAACTTGAAATCATGAGTTTTGTGGAGTAGTCCATTTCAACTTTCAAGAATCTTGTAAAAGCATATGCATTGTTACTTTTGATATTGGATTTGCCAACTATAGTTTTGAGGGTTTGAGGGAAGCAACCAAAAGTAGGCAAGTATCTTTACCTTAGTATGAATAAAAACAAACATGCTTCAAGAGAAGTTGGCAGTCAACCAAACTAACAACCAATGTTTGTTTGTGGAAAAGGTACCATGTTGCTAATGTTTTGGGAAAAAAGTGATCCAATTGCCAATGTTTTGTGAATGGGTTCTTCTTGTTGACCTTTAATGCCCCTCTATGTGTCTCCAACCATGCATTGCGAAACATTAAAGTCTAGAATTTGGATCCATTGAAAAGTCACAAGGGACCTTGACCTTGATTTGTCCGTTATTGGTTTTGAAGAGCCTACTGAAAATTTTAGCATTGACTTCTATCATATGTACAGCTAATTGATAAGCCCAAGCTATCCAAAATAGTAAAGGTCTCATGTAAAACTCGTTGATGGAAATGCTTTTAGCACTTCACGTTTTATTAAGGGTTTTCAAATGTAGAATCAACCTATATAATGAAGATAAATCATTTTATCCATTCCAGTCATGTTGCAGCTAAATTTAGTTGATATGTTTAATTAAGGGTTATTTATTAATTTTTTGCAATATAAGATTACTACACTAAAAACTATATTTAGTGTTAGCAACACTATGACACTAAATATCAAGCCTACTAAAGTAAGTAACATTAAATGTAATCTCTAACACTAAATATACTCTATGGTAAATCTGAAATCCGAAAATGTTTACATTTAGTGTTAGAAAATATTAAAAAAATGAATTTGCAAAGAAAAAGATTGAAGACAAGGAAAATGATGGAAGGAGTAGAAAATATGAAAAATATTTGTAATGAAGGAAGTCTTTGAACATCAAATAAGAAAAAAGAAATTCATATTTAGATATAATTAAAAAAATACAGATTTCATACTTGGGCTGGAACTTGTTGGCCTTGGAAATATGGTTCATGCTTGGCTATAATTTCCTGCAAATGTGGAAAGAGTTGATTGACACTCCAAGTGCCATCAACACTCAAAGCCATACTTGATCTAATCATAGCTTTCCTAGCATATGACATATTATCACAATCTACCTCTTTATTCACATCTTCAACACTATCTGCAGCCAGGTGTAGGAAAAATGTTTTTTCCGGGTTTGTGAGTTTTCCTGACCACTGCCCATTAGCTTGAGGAGTATTTTGCCAAGCATTGCTTGCAATGAGCTCAACCTTTTTTGCTTCCCATCGCTTGGTCCAAGCGTCCTTGACCTTGGAGATGATAAATGTGTCTGTTGGTTGATACAAATGTGTCGAACAAGGTGGTAAATACCTAAGACTGGCCTGTTTTGTTTCCAAAACAACCGTTAAGCTTGGGGTCATGTTATGGCCGGCACAATTGTCAACCCAAATAACTTTTGTGCGGCCATGAACATTGGCTTGGAAGGCTCGGGGTTCAACGAAGAATTCAACAAAAAGGACTAGGTCCATCCAACTTTTAGGTCTGATTCTGTAGCATACCCCTGGAATATTGTCTTCCAAGCCCCGAATAGGATAATTGCTGTTGGAATCGGTAAAAATGAGCATAGGGGCTTCAATCATAGATCGACGCCCTCTAGAGATTCTAATGACCATGGTCATAGAGTCTCCACCGGAAACCACTTCGGTGTACTTGACATTGTTGTCCCCCCTAAATCCCAATGTTTGACCATTGTCTAAATTCACGACAAAATGAGTTTCGTCAATGTTTTCTATCAGATTTTCATCAAAAACATTGGTTTGGAATCCCCTCTGCAACACACCTAGATGGTAAGCTGTTGCCATTTTGATTTGTAGTTCCTTCTCAGGACTACAAGTCAAACGTCCATGTTGTGACAACAACACAATGTTATGCACATGCATAAATTGTTGAACCCAACTTGGGGTCAACTTTGACGTGAGTAGGACATTATCCTTGGGATCGCGAGATTGGGTTGTATATGGAGAGGTAGGATCCATCAAGATCGACATAGCTAATTCAATGAGCAATCTGGATGAGAATTTGACTCCAGCTTTTCTAAATTGGTCAAATGCATTCAGGAGCTTAGGGTAGATCCAAAGTACCCATGAAGATCGCTTGACACCACGACCTGGACTTGCCTTTGGGTGGAGTTGTTTTCGCCCTTCCATCCGGTTCCTAGTGCATGGAATTGGTAGAGATGTTATATCTGCTTCTCCTTCATTGCAAAATTGTTGACGTTGAGCCCACCAACGAGAAGCCCGAACAAGGTTGGCACTCCTTTGAGCACGAAAATGCTCTAGAAACGTAGTAATTGTACGGATGTAGAGCCCGCGGATGCCATGTGTGATTTCATCTTGAACCATCCAGGTGATGATGCGCTTGCGGACAGCAATGGTGGAAACCTGTTGCAAGCGTCGAGGTGTGGAATTTTCTGGGAGGGCAACCATGACGAATTTCCTGCAGTGCCAAGCAAGAGTATAAATAAATAAAAATAAAAAATGACGACGGGTCAAAATCGAGCTGCAGAACCTACGAAATCGAGCTGCAGTCAGGTAGATCGGGAGGCGTGGGCGCAGTCCAATCTCCAAATTGGGCACAGGAAGCGGTGGGAGATTCAAACAACGCCAGAGCGGCGGGAACAGGCGGAGTATAAACCCACCCACCCAAAAAAAAATTCCGTCACTTGTTGGATCGCGAGGAGGAGAACAACGGCGGAAGGAAAGAGAGACCAAGTTGGAAATGAGGAGATGCGTGGGAGGGGACGATGCGACGGGCAAGAGAGGCAAACAAAGTCCGATCGCAAGGGAAGACCAGGGAAGGGAAAGGTAGAAGGGAAAAAAAGGCAAAGGCGGCGCATTCAAGTCTAACACTACACTAATTATTCCAAAGTTCAGATTTAGTGTTGGGTGGGGTAGGCTGATAAATACACTAACTGCAATCCAACACTAAATATAGTTTTTAGTGTATTGGTTGTACAAAATGTATCTTGGTAGACTAACCAAGTGCTTAGGATACAGAAAGAGGGACAAGTACAAAACAAGAATGTGCATATTGAGTGATTGTGCTTCTCTTCCTTTAGTCTACTACTCTCTTTTGCCTTTGGAAATTATTTCCTAACACTCAAGCATGTAATCCATTAGAATGAAAAAAACAATACAAGAGGGCTGTTTCAAGGTTGTAAACCAGCATAATGCTGGCCAAAATATTATATAATTAAAAATATTTTAAAAAATATTCAAATTAATTTTAAATTATTTTAAATTAAATTAAAATTAAATAAATAATATTATTTGATGTGGTAGTGTTCGTGCCATATGAACTTTCTGATTTCTATAGGTTTAACATGTAGGATTTTTTTAAATTATTTAATTAAATTATCTTGTGCAATTCAAGACTCTAATCTGCTGATTTTTTTTCAAGAATTTTGGCTAGCATTCCTTGTTGTCTAAGAACTCATGACCGTCTTTGTGCCTTATTCTTCTTCTAATGCTTTTTATTTGTAAAGTGATTATCCTAGAGTTTTTTTTTCTCCTCCTTTTGTCCACCCTAAGTTGTTGGATTAAAAAAAATACAATTAGGTATACAATCCCAAAATCAAATGTATAGCTTGTTAATTTCGAAGTCTTGGACAAATGTAGATAAATCTTGAAAAAAGATGATTTTGAATATGATTGTAAAGGTGATTTGAGAAGTGCCTCCAATATACATTTTATTCATTCTACCGGCAATCTTAGGACCAAAGTTATTCTTCTTCAACTTTTGTAGTATACAAATTGGATAAAATTGGATATTGTAATATATATAAATTTTCATACACCTCAAAAATTTTCATAACTTATTAAGAAAAAAGATTTTTTCAACAAATTTTGGACATGCTGAAGTACAAGCAACACAGTAATCTAAAATGATTTTTCAAAATTTTCAAAATATGATATTTAACATTTTAAA
Organism: Pseudisothecium myosuroides; assembly: GCA_951799445.1. Lineage (NCBI taxonomy): Eukaryota > Viridiplantae > Streptophyta > Bryopsida > Hypnales > Lembophyllaceae > Pseudisothecium > Pseudisothecium myosuroides. The sequence goes on along the minus strand of OX637288.1, from coordinate 2,887,951 downwards.
ATTTTAACTCAAATTTATTGGTGATAAAGATCTTTTAACCCCTAAAGGCTTGAGCATCCAAATTTTGAACAGCAAATGAACGAAAATTCATCCGAAGAATAAAAAAATGCGTTTTTTCATCTATCATTTTTTTTTAAGCTTCATGTGTTAATTCTTTAATATTTGTATGGTATAGATCTTGAAGACTTTGCTTTGCAAATATTTCATTGTTCAATAGGAATTGGTAGGTCTAGCCTCAAAAAACAACCTTTTCAATTCAAAAAATGACCCTTCAAAAACAACTTGTATTAGAAAAGTAAAATTCAAAATTCAAAAATAACTATGATTTGAACTTAACATTTTGAACTTTAAAGAAAAAAATTCTTGTGAAAATTAGAAAGTATTCAATCTATAATCAATTTTAGAAAGAATTTTCAATTTATGACTTCAAATTTTATTGAAAAATATTGGTTTGTGTATCCCTTATGAATATGATCTATAGATCATATTTTAGAACTATTGTTTTAGAGTCATTGTTAAATTATTTTTCTATGTTGTATTTTATAATATATCTTTACAATTTTGGAAATTGGGACTGTTTCCTAGTCATTAAGGGGGTAATACAAATACAAAATCTTAAAAAAATTTAGTAATTGGAATAGATTTTTTGAAAAATTTATTGAATAAATTATAATATTATTGACTAAAATATGATCCTAAATAGTTATAAAAAAAACATAAGCAGAGTTGGAGACAAAAAGTTTGACTCTTCACTAAAATCCTTCATTGCATAGTCAATTCCTCACCAAATTTTAAACTAACAACATATTCAAGAAGTGTTGAAAGAGAAACATAACTTCATAAATTTTGAGGTGTATCAAAGAGAAGTAGCAGTGAAATTTTTTAGAAATAATGAATTACATCATAGTTAGGAGGCTCTAAAAGTTGCTTCAAATCTACTACCAATCTTCGACCAATTTATTACTAATCTATTCTCAATGTATAAGACGTTTGCTTGATTTGAGGCAATTCAAGCTCTAAAGAGCACTTTAGAACCAAAACAATTTTGGTAGATGTGAATGAACACAATACATTCTGTAAAACTTGTAGGTACAAAATTGTGCTTGGCATGGGTTTGAAGGACGGTGGAGCAATAATCTACGCTTCAAATTTTCGTACATTTTGCACCTCCTTTCTCAGCTTTTAGAATGTGGTTAGTTGTGAATTTGGTGAAGAATTGATTGTACGGATAAGGTCCAAAAACGTTAAAAAATGTCTAAAAATTTATTGGAAAAATACAATTTCTCAATCCGTAATGACAATTTTTGTAAGTGTAAGAAATATTTTGAGAGCCACTATAAATTTTGTATAAGGTAGTCTGTACTAAAAGCAACTTTGTTCTAAATGTGACCCTGATCTATGACTGAGTGACATGTTGCTTTCAAATATCTATTACTGTCATTGATGAGTTAGGTACGCTTAAATGGTCGCTTTAAGAGCAGACTACCTTAACTCAAATTTTAGCTGCTCAATCGAATATTATAATTGGAATATTATTGTGCCCTCGTTATGGGAAATTAGGGTTCCAAGCTCCCAGATCCCTTCCCTACAGAATGATGTCGATTCAATCTCATTCATTAGGGTTTCGATTCTGGCCATCGAGCCTCGGGACAAGGGAATCGTCGTGGTTGATGGCATTGCGAGCTGTCTCATTTTCTCGCATGATGATTCAAGCGAGTGAGTCAAGCCGTGGATGACTAAGTTAGTTGTGACTTCCAACTGCGGGGCTGAATCGAAGGCTGTCCATTGAGCGGAAGATGGTGTGGCCGGCTCTTCATTCGTGTTGCCAAGTTCAGGTGGTGGACTGCGAAGAAGAGGAGCTTTTGGCCCTCTCGAAACGCCGAAATCGTTCGATCAGAGCTACGTTGCGATCTATCTTAACGCCAGGTTAGATGAGAGATCGCTTGCTTTTCTGGTCTCTGTTCTTGAGATCTGGTCGTGCATTCGTTCTAGCGCATCGTGATCGGTGATGCATTGCTTTTGTTTCGGGTTTTGAGAAAGAGTGGATGCTTTTTTGGTGAGCGTGAAGGTGAAGGCGAAGGCGAAGGCAGTAGTGTGTCCAAGGAGCAAGGTGAAGGACGTCGATGACTTCAGCAGGGGCTTTGCGGAGAAGAGTACACCACGAAGATGTTGGAGGCCGAAAGAGAGAGGAGTTTTTGGTTGTCGATGGCTCCAGTGAGCCTCTACTAGGGAACCGCAGCAGTGACGAGGATGACGATCGTGAGAAGAGGAGGAGAGAAGAGCAAGTGTGGACGCAGAATGTGTCGAAACTGCTCTCTCAGTGGACGCAATGGTTCTCCACGGTTATCGTGATCGCGGGTGCTTTTCGAGTTAGCAGCAATCTGTTCACGGCAGTGCGCGGTCGTCGACTTAGTAATGGCAGTGCCAAGTCTGAGCAGTACATTCTCTCCGCTGTTCAATTAGGGCGGTTACAGGCGCTTCAGCAACGGTTGGCCATTCCTTTTGACGGATCGTTGCCGCAGCATCAGGAGGCTCTGAAAGCTCTGTGGCAAGCGTCGTTCCCGGAGAAAGACATACCGGGACTTGTGTCACCACAATGGAAGGAGATGGGATGGCAAGGGAACGATCCGTCGACTGACTTCCGAGGAGGCGGATTTATCTCCCTCGAGAATCTTCTTTTCTTCGCACGTAGATTTCCTGCAGTGTTTCAGAGACTGTTGCATAAAGAAGAAGGAAAGAGAGCTGCGTGGGAGTATCCGTTTGCTGTTGGAGGACTCAATGTCACCTTCATGCTCATACAGCTGCTCGATCTCCGTGCCTCGAAGCCCCGGTCGCCTTCCGTGGCATCTTTTTTCAACATCTTGGCCACAGATGAAAATGCCTTCGACATGCTCTATTGTGTAGCATTCCAAATGCTGGATGCGCAGTGGCTTGCTCGGAAGGCCTCCTACATGGAGTTCAACGTTGTTCTGCAAGCGACTCGAACTCAGCTCGAGAGAGAATTGGCGTTGGAAGATGTAGATCGTGTTGAGGACCTTCCGTCCTACATTGCCGTTGTGAGTGCTACGTGATTCCGTAGTGCTACTATTCAAGACAGTTCTTACAATTTGTCTCTCATGAGATCCTCCACCAGATGCATTGTCAGCTTGGGCGTGACCGTAATCCTGACCAGACTCTGAAGTACTGACATCATCAGCTGACCATTCGACTGCCTTGGGAGAATCGCTTGGCTGAATTATAGCTAATTAGTTATCATTGCCACTAGCATATCTCAAATGGACGTTAGTAATTCGTTCTTCTCTTTGATTGAGAGTTTTGAAAATGGAGCTGCTGCTGGTGCTGGCAGCACTTCTTCAGTGTAAGCTCAACAGAACGTGAGTTATTCTTCTTGATTCTTTTTTTTAGTAGTGAACAATAGTCAGTAAGCGCTCACTTTTTGCAGAATTTAGCCTTTTGCTGCGAAACATTTTGATCTCTTCGACACAGCCTCTTCAGAGGAATTTTTTGATCTAAATAGTGAAGTAAAATCACGATACTGTCCAACCTCACGTATTACATATCTCACTGCCGTAATTTTATGCGCCGTAGTGCATGTCGGAGTACGTTTCAGTACTCCGAAGTCACCTGGTTCTAAGAAATTTTAGTTCATTGCGACGAACATGCTCGAAGGAAATTTGTCTGCAATCACACAACCATTTCAGTTTATTATACATTTTCAATCAAAGCCAGAACTTACTGGTGCGTCCTCATAATACGGTAACGAGTTTTTGTTACACGCCAATGTGATTATAACAATAATCTACGACAGTCACGAAAGTCCTGCGACTTCATCTTAATTCTGCACGTTTCTATTCATCGGCAACAGTGATCTGTTGAGAGCGATCATCTTTTTGCAGTATCGTTCAAGACAACCATGGCCTGTAGCCCGCAGAGTGTAGACTGTAGACTGGTCATGGCTAGTCATGGAGCCGCAGTAGCTTTCCGACAGGTTCCACTTTCGGACATACAGTACAGTTCTCCTACAGACAGACTGGTGGTGGTACGCAGGCCTCATTCCTCGATTTCTTGATTGGAGTCCAATTGTTAGCGGATCACGATCATTTGCGGAGTACTCGATCAGCCGACGGCGAGCAGCTGCATTAATCTAGGTTTCACATCTTGAATGCCACCAGAGGGAGCTTTGGTGCTTGAGACGGAGTTCTAGGTCATCACGTTGATTTTCATCATTTTCTGGCTATGGCGCAAGCATCTGTTTACGGCTTTGTCTCAGTGATCTGAATCTGAGATTGGCTGTTGATCGGTGGAATAGAGCAAGGGAGTATCAGTCATCGGCGCTGACAAGTGAGTGATCTTTCCTTTCGCGATTTGCCAGAGGCTGTCGGTCGTTTGTGTCGGCGTGGCAAATTCTTGCGGGGCTTCCGTTGCTACGGTTAATTTGTCGTGTTTTTGTTGTGCTTAGGACAGATCGAAGGCTCGTGAGCTTTAGAAAGAGTATGTTTCAACTTTCTCGCAGAAAATTTCGCGCACGCTAGACGATTATCGTTCCTGCGCTTTAGAGACGCTTCACCTGTTCATTTCTAGGTGAGCTACACTTTCCAGAATTTTGACGAAATTTTTTGAAGTTTATCTTACGAATTCTTTCGCAAGGAACAGGAATGTCTGTTCTTTCTGCGGTCGTTCGAAAGCTTGATCCAATTTATTCACCTTTGCTTATGTACCAGTGTCCATTCAGATATCCGCTACATTAGCGAATCAAGTACTTCTTGAGGTCGAAAGATGGCAGAGTACTTGGAGCTTGTTCGAGTGGTTCTAGAGAAGCGGGAGACTGATATATCAGAGGATACGGCAACCTTCCATTTGAATGAGCATCAGTGCACGCGCCTCTGGCGCAACGTCAGAGTAATCCATGATCATTTTTCAGGGACCCTCTCGTATCTCCAGCCGACATGGCCAGGATTTCTCCCAATCTTCAAAGAGTTTTTTCTCATAGTGACGCGTGCGGACTCGATACCGCAACAGTTCAGCTCGGCGCGTTCCTGGTTGCAGGCCGCCGTCTTCCAAGGCGACCATCGACAGGCATTTAAGCAACTCACTCTGGATCTCCAAGATTGTGTTCAGTTGTTTCACGAAACTATACAGTCGTTCTCCGTGCTTATTTCCAATTTTGGTAAAATCTTGCGGGAAGATATGGATTTGGATGGTGATTATGAAATGGATCTAACAAGCTTGAGAACTGGGCTACAGCCCTTCGTTACACCATCCTTTTCAGGCAATGAGAATGAGAAAGAGCTAGCAGAGTATATCGTAGAGCGAAAGAAAGGTACGTCAAGCATGGACAGTGATCAGGATCATGCAAGTCTTCCGCAATTCTACACAGTAAAGCGTGATTATCCTACTTCCGGGGAACATATTGCAGGTGGTGCATTCGGAACAGTTTACAAGGTGAATTGGTTGGGCATGACCTGCGCAAAGAAGTACTTCAATGCCCCAGTGGATGAGAATTTGATGAAGGAATTTATGAAAGAGGTGAACGCTTTGGGGCCATTGAACAACCCGCACATTGTGAAGCTGCTCTGCACAAGTAACAGAACTTCCGAGGCTTCATTCTTGATGGAGCATATGCCGATGAGTCTTTAAGCTTTCATCACAAAACGATGGAAGAATCTCGAAGGCACGGAGCCATTCACAAATCTTGCAGTAGTCGACATCATCCAGCAGATTGCTCGAGGAATGGAGTACCTTCACGACCAAGATATTGTTCACCGCGACTTGAAAAGTTCAAACATACTTGTTGCTCCTTCCGCTGATGAAAAGCTAGGGGGGGAGGGCTACGCTGATGTGAAATTGGGGGACTTCGGGTTGGCCAAGGTGAAAGTTCGTGATAATACGAGGCCCACTCGAGAGAAGATGGGGACTACCAATTGGCGAGCACCTGAAGCTTTTTACTCTGAAGAGATTAACTGGAAGAAGGCTGACGTCTACAGTTTTGCAATGACCTGTTCGGAATTATTAACTGGTGAAATACCATTCAAATCTGGAGAGCTGGCCAAATTATATGTACGCATCACTGCTGGGGAGAGGCCAGAGTTACCGTCAACATGCCCTGAGCTTTTGGCAAGTCTTTTGCAAGATTGTTGGAAGTCGAAGCCGAAGGGCCGTCCCTCTTTCACCCAAATCAGGGAAAAGCTTACATTCATCAAGGGTTTTTTGCTGAAAGGTTCTGACACTGAAGGAGCACCTCGTGAGACGGTTTCACCTTCCATGCGAAGTCTCTGGAAAACCAACTCGCATGGAGCCCGAGTTCAACGTTCTGCACTAACCACGAATACTGTAAGCTCTACGTAACCCACTACATACTGCCATTATCCATGAATGTTGCATTTTTTGCATCGGTTTACTGTTTGGTGTGTTTTGTGGCGTTCCTGTTGTGTATTCGATTCGTTGTGTGCTAGTTATTAACTCTTAAAATACTGGAAAATAAATAGTATAGTTAGTCTAATTAGCATCTTATCCTGTGCCTTACACAAATCGCTTAACCTAAATGCAAATACTGATATGAATACTCATGTCGACCATCCAGGTTGAGCCGTTGGAGGAACCTCTGAGAGCGCCCGGATTTACTCGTCGACAGAATATATTCATTGTTATATTCATTGTCTTGACACTTTGTTTTGCGGTTGGATTAAACCGCTCAGCGTGATCTTTAGCGGTCGTCACTGACATTGGGATCATGCGGTCGGTATGCCAATCGACAAATTGAATTCCATCAGGCAATTTCAATTTGTGTGAAGGGCAGTATTTCTTAGTAATGAACTTGTAGAAGGGACGGAAGAACAAGATCTGTCATCGAGTAGTTGAAAATCTGCCGGCACCTTTTAGTGTTCATTCAAGCTTCAGGATATGGAAGAATGTAATTTAATTTTCAGGATAACTACTTGGGGTTTCGAGAGCCATAATCAGCTATATGACATCAGCTGTGCATACGTGCAAGAATTCGCATGCACACTTCTCACACTTGGGTCGGAATGCTATATGACATCCAACGGAACGTGTGCTACGCAATTGTCAAGCATAATTATTCTTCAATAACGGAGATTGTCTATCTGTTCCGTTTTGCTTTCACTGTCACTGTAACCCTAATGTAGAAGGTCTATAAATGGACCATTTAGCAGCTGATTTGCATTTTATGGGAAGCTAAATTCCTAGAAATGGAATTGACATCTAACCCAAGTCGTTTCATTTTTTATGACCTTGTGGAATTAGTTACATGATTTTGAAGTTGAAACGCAATGGTCACTGAAATGGACCACCTCCTGAAATGTACATTACTACACTAATGGTATTACATTGTTGGTGCAATGAAGAGTGCAAAATGAATTTCTCTATTAGAGGACCATTTTAGAGCCTAATCCATTTTATGACCTCCTAAGTCTAGTAACTTATTGCGATGATCATTCTTACAACGTAAAAGAATTGCTTGGAGGATTCCTATGTGCTTTCAAGATTGCCTTATTTATAGAATAACTACACAAAACAATGAAATTAGGTTGCCCTATACTAATTATTTGACATTTGATACTATATAAATATTTATTGCTATTGTACAAGAATGCACTACTTTTGAATTATGCATTGTTGTAATTGGGACTCATGAACCTCCACATATATAAATGGAAATGTTTTTTAGAACTATTTGTTGACTTTGATAGCTTGTAAAGTAATTTCCTTAATGTAAGGCAATCTAATTGTTAAAGCAACCTAATTTCACTATTTTGTGTAGATTTATAGTTTACAACTCAAAAAGAGACTTCATCAAAAGGTACAACATGCCTATCTACAAGAGTGGCAGGGAACCGTTATTTTATGATAGGGCTCTTCTTTCATATTAAGGCGGTAAATCAACTCATTACAAGCAAAAGGTCCATTAGACACTTAGGGAATGACAAATCAGGCGGTAAATCAATTCATTACAAGCAAAAGATCCATTAGACACTTAGGGAATGACAAATCAATGTCTTGCATCAATCCTAACAAGCTTTTCTCTATAAATGAGATTTGGGTTACATTAGATTGAGTTAGTGGTTACAATCAATGTCTTGGATGATGGTGGAGTCATTGGTGACTACAATAGGAATTTCCCACCTTTTGAGTGTAAATTCATTACACAAAGTGATTTTTTTAGGCCTTCATGGTATGCCCATGTTATAAAATATTGTAACTACTGTACTTTAGGTGAGTAAGATGACCATGATGGATACACTTTTTGATGATTTTGGAGTAATCTAGAGACTCTTTTGGGCAAATGGATAGTATACTTCAAAAATTCATAACAAATTCATGCTTTGTCAAAAAAGAATAGAATTTCAATTGCTCTCCTCATTTCTCACATTTGTCTTTATAGTATGTGGAAACTTTTATAAAATTTTCAACAATGCCAACAGGGCAAAATGACTCGGCAGAATCTCAATGCGGGCGATTTCTGCTGGGGGGGGCCACATGACAAAGTGCACTTGCACAGGGCCCCTTGCAGCAGGCTGTACTGGGAGTTATACCGGCCATTCCCTACACTGGGATTTTGCCCCTCATTGTTTGGATCATGATACTCAATTACGGGTGTGAAAAGAAAAATACCATAATCTTAACCTTCTAACATTACTGTGGGCAATGGATGATAAAGAATCCTTCTATATAAGATAGAAGTGTAAATGTTCATCCTTGGAATTTTGTGTGAAAAAAAGAGGCCTTGCACAATAGTTTGACCTCCAATAAGTGTTCTTGGTATTTTTTTTAGCAATGATTCATATGGGACCCAAAAGGATGATTTCCATGGTGACTAGCCCGACGTTCCAAGGCTAAAGGACATGATTATAAGATATAATTGTGTTCATATCAAATGCGTGGTTTCCACCTCTATGAAAATGGGCTTAGTTGAATTTTTGAGATTATGAGATTCCACTAAGGTGCCATATTCTAGAAAGTCTACTTATGAAATATTAGGGATTTGTTGAAGTTTGCAACTTTTGCAAAGAAATCCTATTGTCTAGTTGCAATTCCAGCCTTCCTCATTTCTGAACCTTAGAATCTCATTTCAAAGTACGCTTACTAAGGGCTATTTTACATTGAGAAATGGTGCCCATTTGTTGTGTAAGAGGCCTGAAATCCTTACTTGTAATTAGACAAAAGGCTGAAATTGGTCCAAACTCCTTTACACCTAGAGGTTAGGTCAATTTGCATTATAAAAAAATGCAGGCCTCCAAAGGGCCATTTAACCCATAAACAATGCAGTGGGCATTTTGTGTCCAACGGATGATAAGAAATCTTTTTGTGTAGAATATAAATGCAACTATTCATCCTCAGAATTTTCTATGAAAAGGGGACGTCTTCTATAGTAGTTTGATTTTGACTTCTAATGAATACTTTTGGAATTTTTTAGTAGATGATTCATATTGTAGCAAAAAGGGATGATTTTCACAGTTACCAGTCCATCCTTTAAGAATTAACGGAGGTTCTCCAAGCTATGAACAACGGTTGTGCTTACTAGATTATTTAGTATTAAACAAAAAAATTAAACAAAAAATTAAATTAAATTAAATAATTTAATAAGAAATAATAAAATAATTGCAATTTGATGTGGTAGTCGTAACATTCGGTAGGCTTCAGAGAGGCTACCTTTACCTCTCTCAAGTCCTCATCCACGAAATTCATCCTCGCATAATCAATGTAAGCTTGGGTACCAAGATAGTGACAATACATTACGGTAAGTTCCATTTCCTTTTGTTAATTTTAGGACCTAACATACAAATCATCAAATATTTGTAGAAAAAGATGTTGACAAAGAATCCAATGAATAATGCAATATAACCATTGGGCATCAATAATTTAATTTGGGTTCTCAAGTAGAAAGACAATTCTATATATATACATGGGGTGGTAGGAGGTTAAACAATCCATGTGGGATAAATAAACTAGAATTTGTAGTTTCTCAAGCATTCTTAGTTAAGTCAAAAATAAAATATTGTGTTACAAGTACAATTTTAGACCTCATTTAGGCATAGTTGAATAAGTTTTCTCAAAAACTTTGAATTAAAAAAAGTTGGTAAATTAAGATAAGTTTCACCTCCAAAGGTCCGTTTGGCATTTTGATTCTCCAATCAAAAGTTATGAACAAATTTGAAAGAGGATTTTTAAAAGTGTTCAAGAAAATGTCCATTCCAAACCTTCTCTCAAATTTGTTCATAACTTTTGATTGGAGATTCAAAATCCCAAACGGATTTTTGGAGGTGAAACTTATCTTCATTTAACAACTTTTTTTAGTTCAAAGTTTTTTGAGAAAACTTATTCTACTATACCTAAATGAGGTCTAAAATTCTACTTCTAACACAATTTTTTGTTTTTGACTTAACTATGAATGCTTGACAAACTACAAATTCTAGTTTATTTATCCCACATGGGTTGTTCTACATAGCTTTACTTGTTTCTTGAAAACTCAAAATATTATTGGTTTTGCATGAATACAAGCTAAATGCTTGGTTCATTTTTTTATAATTTTTTTTTTGTATTTTGTAACATTACAAAATACAATTTTTTTTATAAAAAATGAACCAAGCATTTAGCTTGCATTCATACAAAACCAATAATATTTTGAGTTTTCAAAACACACAATGTATGGGTGTAGAACGTTGGTTATTGTGTGTATGGTTTAATGAGTGTATAAACTTTGATTTTGTTTTAATTTTTATTGTACCTTATACAGTTATAACCAGCTGACTTATTCTCTGACAAGATTGACGCGTGTAAAATAGCTATTGATGGCACACCACCTCATTCGGCAGATGAAATGGTGTGGAATATACCACACTATTCAGTCCGCGGGAAGGCAACTCAGCTCTTTGCTACTGAATGTTATGGTGGTAGTTTCGGATTTATTTTTAAAATTAAAATGTTTCTAATTTTAATTTTTTTTAATATAAATTTTTAACTTTGTTGCACGCAATTCAAGCCTTGCACATTGCTAAAATTTAATTTAAAAAAAAATCAAGTATATTATTTTTTTTTCATCTTCTTCGCTAGCATTCCTCGATGTCAGAACTAACAACCTTCTTCAAGGCTCAAACTTCTTGGAATGATGGAATGAATTTTTTATTCAAAAAAGACATGATCCAATATGGCTTGAGCTCAATGAATTGGGTGCACCAAGAATGGTAGGCCAATTCTTGGCTTCGAGGTCAATTTCAAATTCACTTAATTTTTTTAAAATTATTTTTTTCAAAGAACTAGATCTATTGAATTTTGTGCAATTGGCCTCAAGGCGAATTGGCTCAAACTTTAGATATAAGGTGGCCTTAAAGAGAGAGAGAGGGGGGCTGAAATTTTTTAGGTTTTATTGAATTGGCCTGACTTCTTGGCCTCAAAGCCTTTTCATATGGGAGAATTCGACCCCACTATAATCTTATTCTAATGAGTAGTTGAAGAAGACCTGAAGCCTAAAAGGGGCTGAAATTTTGTGCAATTGGCCTCTATGATGTAAAGCCCCCATTGTACTGTGTCACAATGCACCCAAAAGAATTTTAAATTTAAAAAAAAAATTCAGTCCTCTCCCCCAAAAAAATTAAAATTTTTAAATTAAATTTTTTTCATATCCCTTCTCCCCCCCAAAAAAATTAATTTTTAAATTTTTAAATTTTCATACCCTTCCCCCCATCCCCTCTGCCCTCTTGTAATTTTTAGAAAGGAATGAAATTGACAAACAATGTGGGACAAACAACATCCTGTATCTCGTATCCGTACCCGTATCCCGTACTTATACTCGTATTCATATTCAATATTTTGCCATATCTGTATCCATATTCACATTCAATATTCACTATGTATTCGTATACGATACTGTATCAATATCCGTATTGATATTTGGACGGCTCGAATTAAATCTCACAAAATCAACGACTTGTGATTTTTTGAGAAATCAACCGCAATTTCAAAGGTAAGCATTTTTAAAAAAACACAATCAATGGCCTTAAAATTTTTTGAAAGAGGCGGGCAACTAATACAAACCAGGGTGGGCAGCCTCTTTTGGGTACATTGTGTAAAGCCCCCATTGGAGATTTCAAATTAACTCAATCCGACCCTCGGGGCACAAGCCTTGCAATGCAATGTAATAGCATTGTGATGTTGGGAGAATTCCCTAAACCCTAAACCCTTGTTGCAACTCTCGTTGTACTGTATATATGTAAGGTAGCACTGCCCAATACCGTCATCTACCTAATTCCGACACCTACATGGCTCTTCCATTTGCATACATTTCCTTTCCATTTGATCAATCCATTATCACAATCTTAGTAATCCTTTGCCATGATGGCAATGCACTTGGGAAGCGGACACGTCAGCCCACGCTTTAAGAAGGATCAGCCCATGCTTCAACAAGGGTCTATTCATGCTTTAACATTTCGTCTTTGAAAAATCACAGAAAATTCAATTCTTGTCAGAATCTCTTCATTCTTTTTGCAAATGACTTCTCTCAAACTTTTCTATCTCTGAAAAATATGGGAGCTGACAAACATCTTCTCCAAAGTACCTAAATAGCAAATCTGTATGGTAACGGGCAGTTCTACCTTACTTGAAGAATTGCGGATTTTAGAGCTCATCATGTTTGTTGCTCGTTACCACTCTGCAGTCTGCACACCTTGTGCTCAGGAAAAGCTGGAGAGGGTTGGCAAGCGTGTCCTTCGGGACAGTGCGCGTCTTCTTCACAGTAACACCAATAGTGCAGCGTACAAAGTGGCGAGTACTCCGGACCGTGCCTCTGCAGGACATGGGTGAAAAGCTCCGGTTCGAAGACTTTCCGAGGATCATGGCGTTGCTGCAATTCGAGAATCTGCTCAAAGTTCCCCGCTGGAAAATTGTCTCGCACATGGCACTTGGGGTGGCGGAAGACGCGCTCGTAATTCTTCCCCCAATGCGGGCGCGCCTTGTACTTGCACAAACTGAGCTGCTCAATGGCCTGGATCATGGTGGCTTGCTTGCCAGGTGTGCGAGCACTCGCTGAAGTCAGAGACGTCCATTGCACGAAGGCCACATCCTCTGTGCCGGCACTAGTCGCAAGGAAGGCCTTGGAGCCTTTTCCAAACCGCAGCCAGATCGTTCCTGGAGGCAAACATGGCTTGACCTTGCCTTTGCCGAAACGCTTGTCGAGTCGGTCTTGCACCTCTTGAAGCTCGGTTTGGATTATGGCTCGCACATCCTCCACCCAACCCTCCAGCTGAGAAGCTTTGATCGTGAACTCCATGTCTTCAGCACTTGCTTTCATGTGTTGAACAGCGAAGATGCATTTGGGAGAGCAGTCAGGTCCGACCATGGCGTAGTTCGTGGGGACAGTGGCGCGGTGGATTATGGTTCCATCTTCATCAGTGAAAAGCGGGGTCCGTTTATCCGGGTCCTCCACGCTACAGATGCCTGCTTTCAGACACACGGTGAGCGGAGACAGACCTGGAGCATTATTTTAGGGCTACGATTAGGTTTTAGGATATTGCAATAGAATGTGAGGGGTATGTGGTGAATTCGGTTTTGCTGACCTGCATTCACCTTGTCTGCAGCGGCGGACTCATCAGCTATGTCTCCCTCCCAAGCAGCTAGCAATCCACCCAGCACTCTGGCATTTTGATCATGGACGGGTGATAGAAAGGAATTTCTGCCTGTTGCCTGAAACGCTGGCGCTGTGGTGCGAAGACTCTCGTCAGCCCCAACGTGCGTGAACATCTGCACTCTATAACTTCTCAAATCCGGTCTCCAGAGCGCCATGATATGCGGCGTTTCATCCTTCAACATATGATTCAGATCAGCTGCAATATTCGCATCATTCAGATCTCGCGCTTCTATGACTGTCCTCGAGTTCGCTTCCAGCTGCAAAGTGAGCTCTGTGATGATGCCCAACAAGCCGAGACCCCCTATCAAGGCATTCACCTCCGTATTATTGGTTTCCGAGTCGCTTACAATGATCTCCCCCTTGGCGTTCACCCACTTGATCTTCCTCACCAGCATTCCTAAGCTGCTGATAGCCCCGAGCCCAGTGCCATGTGCTGAAGCTGAAATGCTTCCACCCACCGTCAAATTCGCATACGCTGAAATAGCCCCAGCTCGAATGGACATGTTGTTGGCTTCAGCTGCATTTACGAGGTCGAGGAGCGTCATCCCTGCCTCGACTGTAAGCTGGTGGTGCACAGTATCAACAGAGACAACATGGTTCATGAGATGGAGAAGCATGCTGAACGACTCTGGCTGGGAGTTCCCATTGCTGGGAGTTGCTTTGAATTCCTTCTTGGTGTTGTCTCTCTTTCCTGCGCAGACGAACCCAGCTCCGCTGTGGAAACCGGGACGAGTGGCTCGGATTTTCACCGACTTGTCGCTGGACGTCAGAAGCTTGATGAGGTGGCTGACTTCCTGGGTGCTGGTGGGGGTTCGGTCGTGCACTTGAGAAAGCTGCCACTGGAGTATAGCGTCGTTCCGAAGTTTGTGTGGGAGTAGGCCTCGCTGCTCCCTTCTTGAGCCGAATCGGATGCTGTGCATAGCAGCAGAGCTGTACATGTAGTGAGAAGCCACAACACCTTGAATCCTTGCGACATCATCTTGAATGCTTTCATGCTACCTCCAATTCGAAATGCTAGTGAAAGACTAAGACTGAAGTATTCCTCACTCTCACCTAACACGCCATGGCCGAGACGGGAGACGACCTTGCAATTGCAACTGTAGGCTCTGTCTTGTTACACGAGAGATTCTTCTCTAATTGGCAACCGGCAACTAACACGCCAAGGCCCACATGGGAGACGACCTTGCAATTGCAACTGGAGCCTTGACTTGCAAAACGAGAAATTGTTCTCTACTGTAATTAATAAACAACCGTGCTTCTGCGAATTCAAGTATTTGCTTCCAAACATACAGTCGATCTGCTTCCAAACATACGCCTTATCCAGAGCTTACGGTATTTCGTGCTGCAAGCTGTAAAGTAAAAAGCATTTAAAGGCAAAAGGAAAGTAAAAGAAAAAGTAAAACTGAATTTCCAATAAATTCTCCACAATTGTCAATTTAAGTTTGCACTGCAGGTTTGTACCAATAAATTCTCCACAATTGTCAATTTAACCCTTAAAGGACAAAGGGGTGACCCTTGAAATCATGCTTTTGCATTACCGTGTGAATCATTGCCTTAAAAAATTGCAAAAACGCTCAATTGCAAAAAACGCTCATTGGAAGTCAAGCTATTGTAGAAGATCTTCCCTTTTCACAACAAATTCCGAGAATGAATAGTTGCATTTCTGTCCTACACAGTTTGATTCCCTCTCATCCATTGCCCATATAATGGCTGCGTCGAAGTTTACTATAAGGGTTAAGTTTGCACTGCAGGTTTGTACAACTGAACCACCAGAGGTTGCAGGTACGGGGCGGTTTGTGCACTGATAAAACATCCATCCACAAATATCAATCCCTCTTCTTCATCCATGTCGACACATCATCCATCCTTAACCACCGCCTTTCAGCTGGCTTTGCCAAACAGCTGGCTTTGCCAAAAATCTTCCTTGTCCGTAGATACGTGTCCAGGAAGCAACGTCCCCAAAGACCCTGAGAACAAATCGTCTTCCACACGTCCAGCAGTCCTCACTTTACGCTTCTCTCCCTGTCCGAGTGTCCGCTGCTGCCGCGTTCTTTTTCTCGATCTTTTTCTCGATCTTTCTAGACCCTTCCTGTTGCCTATAAAAGAGTTGTCTACAGCTCTGTAAGATCATTATTACGATCCTCTCCAAACCAAAAGGTCTGGTGGTACGTGGAGGACATGGGAGACCTGAGTACGCTGAGAACGACGAAGATGGCGGGATTCTTGGAGCAGACATCTGTTGTGCAATCGAATCGACGCCGCTTTGGTGAATTTGGCTTCGATTTTCATCTGATTTGTGCTTTCCAGGCGTCGAATTTCGTTCCTCCCGTGTGTCGTTGCTTCATGGACGATGTTCTACTTGTCAGATCTCTAGGGTTTCGACGTGTGTGTGAGAAGCGATTTGGAGATGTCAATTGATTTGCCTAAGAGGATTTTCGGACGGGCTATTTTACAGTCGCGATTGATTTGAGACAGCCTTGTGCCGTTTCTCTCCTGTGTGCGCTGATGCTGTGCTTGGCCGACCCTCAGGGTTAGGTTTTCAGGGCGTTTGCGATGCGCGGTTGTTTGAAGCGATTTGCAGATTTGTCCGAGATGATTGTCGAGCGGGGAATTTTTGAACCCTGAGTCGATCTGCCTTGTGGCGTTCTCTGGCGTCGAATTTTTTGTTTCTCCCGTGGGTGGTGAATTTTTGGCCTGGCAGAATTTCTAGGGTTTGCGCGTGTGCGGTACGCGGTCCGCGTTCGTGAGGAGGAGCGATTTGGAGATGATTTTCTTAAGATGATCGTCAGACGGGCTTATTCGAACCCCCGTTATCCGTGCTTGATATTCTAGCGCTTGCGTTAGTTTTTTTGTTCGATCCAATGGTTTCGTGCGAATTTTCTTCAGACGCAGAAGGTCTTTTCTGTTGCAGAGAGGCACAGATTCGTGAAGATTACGGAGAATTCTGCTTTGGATATGAAGAGGAGGTGCGGAGATGTGGAGTATTTTGAATCGCTCCAGAGGGTTGCCTTCAGATTGACAGGCTCTTTGCAAACTCTATTCGTGCTCTTATTCAAGATTTTCGCCTGCTTCTTATTCAATTGTTCAGTATCTAGCGTGGGTAAACTTTTGGTCGACGATTGGATTGAGGTGAACTCTGTTTCCTCTAGGAGCGGAGCAGGTATTTGTGTGAGCATGGCGGGTGGTGCTTGTGTGTAGCCCTGAAGACGAGGGACGAGGGAGTAGTTTAATTCGTTCAAGACGTTTGGCTTCAGATTCACAAGCTCTTCTGAACCTTCCAATTTCAAGATTTCAAGATTTCCGACTGCCTCTTATTCAGCTGTTAGCCTCTTGCGACCGTAATTTGCTGCGCGGTGATATGATTTTGGCCTGCCCTACCTTTGGGAGAGGGTTACAGACTAGCGAGATCGTGAAGAATGCTGCTGGTACTCGTGGAAAGCGTGTTTTGAGCATTTTAATTCGTTCAAGATTCTCTACTTCGAAATGACAGGCTCTTTTGAAACCCTATACGAACCTTGATTCAAGATTTGTGCTATATTCTGTCGTTTAGCGACTTGCGTGACTTGTCCAAGCGGCTGTGTGTTTTGGTCGCCTTCTTCATAGGTCGGAGGATGACTGGAGTATCTTAATTTGCTCAAGTCGTTTGACAGTTTGGGGCATTCACATGCTCCAAGATTTTAGTTCGTCCCCATCCATTCGCTTTTTTTTAGCATGCGAATTTTAGTTGAAGATATGCTTTAGCTGGTTGGGGTGGATTGTGTCTCTGGCAGGGGGCAGGGATTCAGACTTATATGGAGAGTAAAGCTGGTGCTTCCTCCTGAAGTGAGGAGGATGCATGGTGTAACTTTATTTCGTTGGAAACAGTCAACAGATTGACAGGCTTCTTTGAAACCCTACCTCTTCCGTGTTTGAGGATGATTGCTTGCACCATCTATTCCGCTTGAAGATTAATAATTTGGGAAGTTTTGGCATTGTTTACTCCGTGTTTGGCAGTGCATATATTCGTATGATCTTGGAGAGTGTTGCGTGTGTTCAAAGCCTAAAATGGGAGGATGGATGGAGTAATCGAACTCGTCGACAATGGGCGGCGTCCGATTGATAGACCTCTTCGGACCTTGCATACAGCCTGTTTGAATTTCCTCGCCTGTGTCAGCCATTTGTTTTCTTTATCTTAGCCGGGGGTGTGGGATATCTGGTTGGAGATATACTTTAGTTGGCTTTCTTCAGCAGTGGACTGGCTAGCTGCCAGAGGCATATTTCAACTGAAATACGGATGCTGCTGCTTGTGTTTGTTTTTGAAGTGAGAACGTCTGTGGAGTAATTTCATTCGTTGAAGACAACGGCTCCTAACTGACAGGCTCTTTTTGGAACCCTTTCTCTCCGTCTGCTTCTAGATATGTATCCTGTCCTGTTTGAGATTCTGTGCTTGAGTTGCTTAGTCAGATGTGGTTTCTTCAGATGTGAACCGTTATGTATGGCAGAAGACAGGGATTGCAACATTTCGGGGATTTTAGCATTGTGCGTGGAGTAATCTCACTCTTCGAAGACAGTCGGCTTCCGAGTAACAGGCTCTCTTGGAACTGTACCCTCATCCTATTTCACGTGTATTGAAGATTTGTTTTCCTAGCTTTTTCTGGTCGGAGATGGTAGTTTGATTGGGATTTTCAAAGGTGAATCGTTTCCTTTGGAAGGGGGCCAGGGACTCATAGCATCACGGAGATGTTGCTTGTGGGACATCAGTGAGGAGGATGCGTGGAGTGTTTTAACTCGTTCCGATGAACAGGCTGGGGAATCCTGTTCGCGTATTCTATTTTGACCTTTTTATTTCGCTCTGTTCAGTTGTCAGTGTCAGCATTGGAAGTGTTAGTTATTATTTTCTGGCTATCACTGGCTGCGTGATGTTGGTTTGTTGGTGATTCTCTTCTGGTTGGCAGAGTTCCACGCGTGCTAGAGATATGCGTCTTCTCCGTTGTGGATGGTGTTTGGAGAATTAACTCGCCTGAAGATTCAACCGTGTGCAACACAATTGACTGAGAAGCTTATTTGAAACCTTACATGCTTTTGCCTCTTCTGGTTAATCGCTTGCGTTGTAGCGCATACAACCCGTGATATGTGATTTGGTTCATGGATGAACTGCATCTGGTTGTCGCAGAGTTTTCGAAGAGTATGTGAAGGCATGTTTTCGTTGGAAGTGCCAAGTCTGGAGGAGGTTGAAATGACTGGAGGTTTAATTTGCGCAAGACCGGCTGACAGGCTTTCTTGGAACTTTCGTCATTATTTTCTTTCGTGTCATTCCTCTCCTCCCGTCTGTTTTAGTTCATCGATGAATCCTTCTAGCTTTCCCAGCTATTGCTTTGTCTTGCCAGACGACGAGTATGTCTCGAGCAAGGTTATCCTTTGAAGTAGTGAGTGATTATCTAATTTGTTTACGTCAGTCTCCACTCAGGCTTCCCCTTGAACCCTCACTCACTGGCTTTCTAGTTTGCCTTTTTTTCTGCTTCCTAGAAAGAAATATCTGGTTCGGTTCATCAGTAGTTTGATGCTTGGCAATTCCGCACAGCTGCATATCCATCCGGTGGACAAATCTCGTGCACGTTGTGAAGTTGAGAAGTGATTTGAAGATTTTATTTCGTTCAAGACGATCGTTACAGGCTTTTTCTTAAAACCCTATTATCGAGAACTTGGATTTTTGCTGTTCCTGAGTAGCTCTTTCACTTGCAGTTATGGGGGGGGGGGGGGTTGAGTTGTTTCGAGTTTGAAGGGTGGTTTCTTATGGCAGAGCGGCCGAATTTCGCAACACTTCTGTAATTAAGTTCTAAGTTTCTTCATCTGCGTAGCTTTGCATCGTGAATATCCTTTATTGGCAAGCTGTATTGCCTGGCTCCCACAGAGGTGGATTGTGTATCCCTGGTAGAGGGGCATGGATTATTACAGCATGGGTAATGTTTTTTGTGCGCAGCCTTACTGTGGGGAGGATTTCTAGAGGAATTTAACTCGCTTGAAGACTTTAATTCGTTGAAGACGGTTGATTATGGATTCCCAGGATTATTTGACCCCCTTTGCATACTTTGTTTCGCCTACACTTCGTCCAGATTTTTATAGCAGTTCATTGTTTGAGTCGTGACAGCAAGGGCTGTTCTTTTGCCTCTTTAGTTGCTGCTCTTTAAGCTTGCTCTACTGGAAGACTTTGGTTCATTTGTCGTCTGCTTCTGGTTGGCAGAGTCGCACAGAAGTTTAAACAACACCGATGGACGGTGCTCTGATAGGGGATGGTGATTCGAGTACTTTCTTTACGTCGAGATTCAACTCGAAGACATTTTGACAGACAGGCTTCCTTTGAACACTTTTCCTTGTTTACCGCGGCTCTAATGGGCATTGCTATTTGTTTGCACCCCTCTTCCTTGTGGGATCGTTCATCGGCGATTTGTTCATGCTTTGACAGAGGGGTTAATACATTCTGGAGACGGGAGGAGTTTTTGGACGCAGTGAAGTATCCGAGGAGATTTAATTCGCTTGGAGCCTTCTTTCGTTTCCGGCGTCTGACATTCAGGCTTCTTTGAAACCTTTTCCAATCAATCTATTCCTGCTTTTTCGTGTGAACTGTTTCCGCTTCGCTAGTCCCAGAAACAGAAGCTTGGGAGCTCTGATTTTTGAACTATGTTTGGAGGTTGAATATGTTGGGGATTTGATCGTATGCGTGAACGGGATTTGTCTGTCCAGATTTGAACTATCTACACTCCACCTTGGGATTTGACGTCACCCATGAGCTCTTTGCAAGCTAATTCGTGCCAATTTGGGAAGTCTCTTTCTCCTGGACTGATTCGTTTTGTGAAGTTTGTTTTTATTTCTATTGCTTTACGTTTTTTCGCAATTGTGTGTCATTAGGATCTAGGTGTTAACCCAGATAACATTCGGACGCTTTGGAAGAGTGTGGCGGGCACGTCACTGAACGTTACCTTTTACGTGAGGAAATTTCACGCTCAGGTTTATCAGCACTTCTTTCTCTTGACCATTAAGGGCGTTATGTCATATGGGGAATTTAATTTGGCTTGGAAGAGGAATATTTTCTTCGTGGCATATGATGATTATAAGTGAGAGGTTTGGATGTACGGAAATGATTTGGTCCTGGAGCATATTAGTGGTGGTTTGGAAGGATAGCACGGGAATAGAATAATACTCCGTATATAAATTCTCCACAATTGTCAATTTAAGTTTGCACTGAACGTTTGTACAACTGAAACACCAGAGGTTGCACGTACGGGCGGTTTGTGGATTGGTAAAACATCCATCCACAAATATCAAACCTTCTTCTTCATCCATGACGACGCCTTGTGCCGTTTTCTGGCGTTGAAATATTTTCTCTGCTGTAGGTGGTGATTTTTTGGTTTGGCAGAATTTCTAGGTTTTCGATTGTATGGCGCGTGCGCGGTGTGCGGTCGTGAGGAGGAGCGATTTGAAGATGATTTTCTTCAGACGATCGTTAGACGGGCTTATTCGGAAGCCTGATTATTCTCTCTTGATATTCTAGCGCTTGCGTTATTTTTTCGTTCGGAAAAATGGTTTCGTGCGAATTTTTTTCAGACGGAGTAGGTCTTTCCTGTCGCAGTGAGGAACAGATTCGTGACATCACGGAGAATTCTGCTTTGGATATGAGGACAACGTGTGGAGATGTGGAGTGTTTTGAATCGCTCCAGAGGGCTGCCTTCAGATTGACAGGCTCTTTTGAAACCCTATTCGTGACCTTATTCAAGATTTTCGCCTGCTTCTTATTTAGTTGCTTAGCACCTTGCGTTGGTGATTTTTGGTGGACAGTTGGGTTGAGGTGGACTCTCTCTCCTCTAGGAGAGGAACAGGTGTTTGTGATATTTTGGCGGGTGGTAGCCCTGAGGAGGAGGGAAGAGACGGCTGGAGGGAGTAATTTAATTCGTTCAAGACGTTTGGCTTCAGATTGACAGGCTCTTCTGAACCTTCCAGTTTCGTTTTTTCAAGTTTTTTGACAGCCTCTTATTCTGCTGTTAGCCTCTTACGACCGTGAGTTGTTTGGGTGGTGATATGATTTTGGCCTGGCCTACTTTTGGGAGAGGTTTACAGGTTAACGTGATCGTGAAGAATGCTGCTTGTACTCGTGGAGAGTGTGTTTGGAGTGTTCTAATTCGTTCAAGATGGTCGACTTCGAATTGACAGGCTCTTTTGAACCCTATTCGTAACGTTATTCAAGATTTTTGCCTGCTTTTTATTCAGTTGTTTAGCATCTTGCGTGGGTGAGTTTTGGTCGACGATTGGGTTGAGCTGGACTCTGTTTAGAGGAGCAGGTGTGTGTGTAGCCCTGGGAAGGAGGGAGGAGGAAGTAATTTAATTTGTTCAAGAGGTTTGGCTTCAGATTAACAGGCTTTTCTGAACTTTTCAATTTTGTTATTTCAAGATTTCCGACTGCCTCTTATTCAGCTGTTAGCCTCTTGCGACCGTGACTTGTTTGGGCGGGGATATGATTTTGGCCTGGCTTACCTTTGGGAGAGGGCCAGACTTAGCGCAATCGTGAAGAATGCTGCTTGTACTAGTGGAGAGCGTGTTTGGAGTATTTTAGTTCGTTCAAGATGGTCGACTTCGAAATGACAGGCTCTTTTGGAACTTTATACGAACCTTGATTCAAGATTTCTGCCATATTCTGTTGTTTAGCGACTTGTGTGACCTCTCCAAGCCTTCGTCGCCTTCGTCAGGGGTAATTTTTCAGCTCTTAGAAGAATATGAAATTGCATGGGTGAAGTCGGAGGGTGACTGGAGTGTCTTAATTTGTTCAAGTCGTTTGACAGTTTGGGACATTCACATGCTCCAAGATTTTAATTTGTCCCCATCCATTCGCTTTTTTTTAGTATGCGAATTTCAGCTGAAGATATGCTTTAGCTGGTTGGGGTGGATTGTGTCTCTGGCAGGGGGCAGGGATGCAGACCTATATGGAGAGTAAAGCTGGTGCTTCCTCCTGAAGTGAGGAGGATGCATGGTGTAACTTTATTTCGTTGGAAATAGTCAACAGATTGACAGGCTTCTTTGAAACCCTACCTCTTCCGTGTTTGAGGATGATCGCTTGCACCTTCTATTCCGCTTCAAGATTCCTGTTTTTGTATAATTTGGGCGGTTTTGGCATTGTTTTCTCCGTGTTTGATAGAGGCGTATATTCGTTTCGACATGGAGTGTTGCGTGTGTTCAAAGCCTAAACTGGGAGTATTTATGGAGTGATCTACTTCGTTGACGATAGGCGTCGTCCGATTGATAGACCTCTTTGGACCTTGTATACAGCCTGCTTGAATTTCCTCGCCTGTGTCAGCCGTTTGTTTTCTTTTTTTTTACACGGAGTGGGATGTGTGTTTGGAGATACAATTTAGTTGGCTTTCTTCAGCAGTGGGCTGGCTGACTGGCAGAGGCATATATGAACTGAAATACGGAGAGTGCTGCTTGCTTGTTTTTGAAGTGAGGACGTGTGTGGACTAATTGAATTCGTTGAAGACAACGGCTCCTGACTGACAGGCCCTTTTTGAAGCCCTTTCCCTCAGCCTATTTCAAGTTATTTAGCCTGTTCGATTTGAGATTCTGTGCGTGAGTTGCTTAGCCGGATATGTTCTGTGTGGTTTCTTCAGATGTGAACCGTTATCTCTGGCAGGAGGACAGTGATTGCAGCATTTCGGGGATTTTAGCTTTGTGCGTGGAGTAATTTCGCTCTTTAAAAGCAGTTGGCTTCCGAGTGACAGGCTCTTTTGGAACTATATTCTCACCCTATTTCACGTGTATTGAAGATTTGTTTTCTTAGCTTTCTCTAGTCGGATTGGGTTTTTCAGAGGTGAATCGTTTCTTTTCGAAGGGGGCCAGGGACTCATAGCATCACGGAGATTGTTGCTTGTTGGAGAGCAGTGAGGAGGATGCGTGGAATGTTTTAACTCGTTCTAGACGGTGTATATCCGATTAACAAGCTTGGAAATCCTGTTCGCGTATTCTTTTTTTGAGCTTCCTATTTCGTTCTGTTCAGTTATCAGTGTCAGCCTTGGAAAAGCTGGTTATTATCTTCTGGCTTCCCCCGCTGCGTGATGCTGGTTGATTCGTGATCCTCTTCTGATTGGCAGAGTTCCACGTGTGTGCTAGGGATATGCGTCGCCTCCATTGTGGATGTTGTTTGGAGGATTAATTCGCCTGAAGATTCAACCGTGTGCAACACAATTGACAGAGAAGCTTATTTGAAACTCCATATGTTTTTCCTTCCTTTGGTTAATCGCCTGCGCTGTAGCATATACAACCCATGACATGTGATTTGGTTCATGGATGAACTGCATCTGGTTGTCGCAGAGTTTTGGAAGAGTATGTGATAATATGTCTTCGTTGGAAGTGACAAGTTTGGAGGAGGTTGAAATGACTGGAGTTGTGCAAGATCGACTGACAGGCTTTCTTGGAACTTTAGTCATTATTTACTTTCGTGTCATGCATCTTCTTCCGTCTGTGCGCAGCCCTGCGTTGTAAAGAACCATACGAGTAGTAATCCGCGTAGAATTTTGATTCTCTCCCGACGGCCGTCACACAGGCTTGTTCGAAACTTTGACCCATTTTCTTTTTGCCTTCACTCCGAGTTCGTTCCTTGAAGAAAATTGAGGGCCGTGGTTTGGTTCAATCAGTGTATTGCTTTGTCTTGCCAGACGGCGAGTATGTCTCCAGCAAGGCCATCTAATTTGGTTACGGCAATCTCCACTCAGGCTCCCCCTTGAATCCCTACCCACTGGGCTTTCCTGCTTCCTAGAAAGAAATATGTGGTTCGGTTCATCATTAAAGTGATGCTTGGCGGTTCCGCAGAGTTACATGGCAATCCGGAGATCAAATCTCCTGCTCGGTGTGAAGTTGAGAAATTTGAAGATTTTATTTCGTTCATGACGATCGTTACAGGCTTTTTCTTGAAACCCTAATTATCCAGAACTGGGATTTTTGCTGTCCCTGAGTAGCTTTTTCACTTGCAGTCGGGTGTGTGAGTTGTTTCGAGTTTGAAGGGTGGTTTCTTATGGCAGAGCGGCACAATTTCAGAACACTTCTGTAAACCTGGAGGACGTGTGGGAGTCATGATTCTTTCAAGACAATTCGATAGGGTTTATCCAGACTCTTCTCACCCCTTGAGGTGGATTGTGTATCTCTGGTGGAGAGGCACGGATTATTACAGCATGTGGGGAGGATTTCTAGAAGATTTTAATTCGTTTGAAGACTTTAATTCGTTGAAGATGGTCGACTATGGAATAACAGGATTATTTGACCCCCTTTGCATACTTTGTTTCGCCTACGCTTCGTCTAGCTTTCTATAGCAGTTCATTGGTTAAGTTGTGACAGCAAGCGCTGCTATTTTGCATCCTTGGTTGCTGCTTTTTAAGCTTGCTCTCCTGGGTGACTTGTCGTCTGCTTCTGGTTGGCAGAGTCGCACAGAAATTAAAACAACACCGATGGACGGTGCTGCGAGAGAGGATGGTGGTCCGAGTACTTTCTTCACCTCGAGATTAAATTCGAAGACATCTTGACAGACAGGCTTCCTTTGACCTTGTTTACCGTGGCCCTAACGGGCATTGCTATATGTTTGCACCCCTCTTCCTTGTGGATTCGTTCATCGACGGTTTGCTTTTGCGTTGTCAGAGGAGTCAATACATTCTGGAGACGGGAGAAGTTTTTGCACGCAGTGAAGTATCCGAGGAGGTTTACTGGAGCCTTAATTCGTTTCCGGCGGCTGACATTCAGGCTTCTTTGAAACCTTTTCCAACCAATCTTTTCCTGCTTTCGCTTCTGGTTTCTATTGCTTCGGAAACTTCACCCATGAGGATTGGTTTATCGATGAACTATTTTTTGTGTGGCAGACATTTATGACCATTCCGAAGCCGGGGAAGCCGGGGAAGCCGGGCCCCGCCTCTAAGGGCGAGTGCAAGTTAACTTCGCTGATACGCAGGATTTTTAAACCCGTTCCACTGGATTCTCGTCTTTCGGGCTTACTCTGCTTTTTCGGTTTCATGTAAACTGCTTCTGCTTCGCTAGTCCCAGAAACTGAAGCTTGAGAGCTCTTATTTTCGAACTATGTTTGGAGGTTGAATATGTTGGGGATTTGATCGTATGCGTGAACGGGGATTTGTCTGTCCAGATTTGAACTATCCACACTCCACCTTGGGATTTGACGTCACCCATGAGCTCTTTGCAAGCTAATTCGTGCCAATTTGGGAAGTTTCTTTCTCCTGGACTGATTCGTTTTGTGCAGTTTGTTTCTATTTCTATTGCTTTACGTTTTTTCGCAATTGTTTGTCATTAGGATCTAGGTGTCAACTCAGATAACATTCGTTTTGCAGATTGAATGCATTGTATGATGTGTATCGCTTGTGAACAGAAGTGGACTATGGGTGTGCATCTGTAGATGGTTTATGAAATGCTAATGGAGTATTACTTGTCGAAACTGCGATTTTAGAAGAACAAGATTTGAGCACGGAGAGGTGTTTAGATGAAATTTAATGTCGGTGTCACATTTATAAACCGTTAAATTGTGAAGATGTCATGCTTTGGAAGGGTGTGGCGGGTGCGTCACTGAACGTTGCCTTTTACGTGAGGAAATTTCACGCTCAGGTGTACCACCATTGATTTCTCTCGACTCTAAGGGCGTTATTTCGTATGGGGGATTTAATTATGCTTGGAAGAGGTAGATTTTCTTCGTGGCATATGAATATCTTAAGTGAAATTTGGATGCTCGGAGAGCATTTTCTCCTGGAAGTGGTGGTGGTGGTGAAAGGGAGCTGTGTCATTAGTAACATACGTTCGGAACTTCTTTATGACCACCCTCTGAGTTTGGAACGGTAGCACGGGAATGGAGCGAATGGATTGTGCAGCGCTTCGGACGATTGGCAGTCTATGGAGAAGAAGATTTGTGCATTTGCGTCTGACATGCAGGTATCTTACTCCGTTATTTTGACTCTTGGTCTTAAACTTTCGAGTCTTACTTTGGAAGGTTGTTATACTAAAAATCATCCGAGTAAGCTTATTATTAATTGTCTTCGATTTCGTTTGGTCTTGTAGGCAATTGAAGAGGAGTTTCCGTTCTCTTCATGTATTATTTGGACACTGCAAATAACTATGAAATTCAAAGCGCGTATTATAAAATGCAGCGCCTATTGAACGGGTTGTGTGATGTGGGCTAACCAATCACATGGATCGCATGGGACAAGCTTTTTGATCTAGTTGAATATTGACTAGAAGTGGCCCACCTCGCATTCTTCTGCTCAATGATAGGAGGTCATGTTCTCTGAATAGGTAGCTATTTCTAGTGATGCCTCTATAGTTGATGCCGCTTTGCCTCTTACTCATTCAGTTTCGCTTGAATGGATCAGATGCAGGACTTTGATCGACATTCTTGCTCGTCAAAGAGTAGCAGCTTCCAAGTGGTCATGTTATGGGTACAAGTGCGTAGGCCCGTAATGCAGATTCAGTGATAGATGTATGGCACATGCAAGTAGGGTGACTTCTAGTTTTCATTGTATTGCTGTACCCAAATTCAACCCTATGCAGAAGCTGTACATTTTAGTGAAGAATTCTAGGGGGTTGTTTTTCCAAAGGTTTAGGAGTACCTTGGCGGTTTTCATGATGAGTGAAGTGAATGAAGAGTAGTCTGTTATTTTATTCTCTGGCCCATCACTTACAGGAATCGTGACCCTGTGAAAGTCGCTGAGCACACTGAAGGAGGAAGCGGAAAGGAGTAGCAGACTGGAGAAGGTAGATGAAGCGTACTTGAGGCTGATTGGCAGGAGTTGGGGACTTGACGGTGAAGTAGCTGGAGCAGTGGCAATGCAACTGGAGGAGAGGAGAGTGAGCCTAGTGGTTGGAGAGATACTGTCAATGATAATTTCTTGACCAGGGGTGGATGTGCCATGATTTGACAACATGGTTGTGTTTTTATTTTACAATAAATTCCACTTTTCTCCTTACTTCTGGTATAGAAATTAAGTTCGTAGTCTACCCCTCTGAAGTCTCCAAAATCGAAGCCTACTTTAGCTTACTTGTTCAACTGCACAAGTTAACTTTGATTTTGACGTTGAATTTCTCTGGATTGCATTGCATCTTCATTGGGAGTGGGAGTTGTCTGTAATTTAAGCTTGGATACATTTGTTGGCTCTGGGCTCGGGGTTTTCTTAATATGAATTATTGTGTTCTCTAAACTGTTAAAAACTCATAGCCAACGTCTAAAGTCTCTAATTTCGCTCATAGCCGAACTACTTCCCAATCACTACTTTCTACTATCTTGTTCACTACTTCCTTTGCACTTAGGGTTGCCTAGAATACAATTTCCAATTTAGTGGCTATATTGTTTGATTTTTTGTTTCCTGACAAGATTGATAGAAAAGGGCCATTGTTACAAAGTCTTAGTAATGCAAGGTCTTTCTTTATGACAAAGAAACTACTGTATACCAAAATGGTGATGTAGTGTGGTTTAAACTATTTATCACAGTTGTACTATTCAACATACAATTCAAAACCAATTGTAGAAGTGGCATTGCAACATTCGTTATATTTGTGGTGTACAAAAATGGCATTGCTAGATTGAACATCCTAATTTTCATGTTGGCTAATTATCCACCCATACTAAATAACCATTTTGGTGTAGTTTGATTTGGCTCATTTCTCTAAAAATTCTTTGTATAGCTAATTGTTTGGTAAACGATAAATGCTAAGTAATTAATTTTGAAATTCAAGAAAACGTTGAAATTTAAAAATTTAAAAATCAACCTTTAATTTCCATATGTGAATTGTATTGAGTAATATATTTGTGTAAAGATATAGGCAAAATTGTCCAAATGCAAAATTGTTCAATTCCAAAAAAGATTTAAACATTAATTCCTTAACCCCGGAAAGACTTGATCCATTGAGAAATGGTCAAACTTCTTCTTTGAGCTAAATTTAGCATTTTAAATTGTGTTCAAACAAAAATCTTATATTTTTAATACTTGAAACTTTGAATTACATATCTCTGAGAAGTTTCAATTTGTTTCTTAAAAAATTGTAATTGTTATCATTTTTAATGCAAAAATTGAACATAAATAGATAAAAATAGAGTAAACAATCCAAATGATTTGAAATTTTCTCAAGAGATACAAGTAGCAATGAAGATTAGTGTAAAAAAATTTCAATTGATTATTTTATTTTATACGCCTAAAATAGCCACAATAAAGACTTGAAAGTCAAATTCAACTATCAAACCAAATTTATCTTTTTATTTAATAGATGTATAAAATTTTGATATTTTTTGCTAGTGAAAAAATGAATTTTCTAACTATGTTTTTTTTTAATAATTTTTTATGGAAAAATAAAATTATTGTGATATTTTTAAACTAAAGGTGGAAATCAAATTATATCAATTATAATATACATTAGAATAATCTGTAATTTTTTACTATAAATGAAGGGTAGAATGAAGAACATAATTTTATAATTTAAATGTAAAATTATTATTTTTTTAAATATGAATGAAAAACACACCATAATGTATTACTTGCATTCTAACACATGGAGCTTTTAATTGCAATAATTCTTTTCAACTTTTGACATTTATTAAAATTTTGAAATGGAGTAGAAACAAAACTTGTCAAGTTTCATCTTTTTAGTTTAAATCGAGTTTGAAAAGTAGTTATTTTGAAAGTTACAATCAAGGTTGACCAAGGCAAATCCACTTTTTGGATGCGTGAACCTTCAAGGATTAAACTAATGAGATGTTCAAATTTTGAACAACGGATGAACAAACACATGTCTTAAGCATACAAAATCTTGCCATTTTTGTCATCCATCTCAATGATGTTAGATTCTTGTGATAATTCTCTTATATAATAGATTCTCAAAACAAATCTTTACAAATCTTTTATACTCCGTAGTTCAATAGTTCAAAGATGTTAGGTATGTATGACATCAAAAATTAACCTTTCTAGTTCAAAAAATAACCTTTTGATTTGTAAAACTACCCTAAAGAAAGTCTTTATTCTCAATGGTTTATTCGATGGCCTTCGTAGCATGCACTCTTCTTGTATTGGAACAAAAAGTTGTTGAAAATTTTAATTTCATTTTCCAAAATAATTTATAAATTATTAAAATTTATTAACGGTTTGGTTCACATAGATAGATGTATTTTGACAACAATTTGTAGGTTACTTTCTTTCCCTCTAAATTGTTTATTTTGTGTAAAGAATGTAGAGGGTTTTTATACATAACATTTGGTAGCATGCACTATCATTGCCTTGGCTCTACTGTAGATGGTGTGGAAAATTCCATATCCAATAGTACATCAACAACAACTTGGATAAGTAGAGGCTCAATGTGATGAGCAAGGTGCATGAAGGAAAGGTAGTGGTTATGAAGACCATTGAATGTTATGTGGCTCTGCTGAGAGCTTCTAGGAATGTGTAAATACATGTCATCACATAATTTGGAGGCTATATTTACTACTTCAAAGGCTTGATTGAAGGTTGTGAAGAATCCAAATTATGATTGGAGGATGGAATGTGCTATGAAATATGTAAATATCCAATTTATAATTTATAATAAAAAGAAAAAGAAGGGTCGGGAGATTTACTCTTGTAATTTTAGAAAACTATGTGAGATAAAAAAAAATAGGGTCAATTTAATTCTTTGGATAGAAATTTTTTACCTTTTTTAGATCTACCATAGCATTGGGAATAAGTGGTGTGTACAATTATATATAAAATAGGGTATAGGATAATACCTCCATTTTTAGTTCTAGTAGAAAAATAATAAGGTGCTGAACTTGGGATTCCCCTAAGTACTTGTAGTAGGTTCAGTTAAGTTAGTAAAGTTTGACGAGGGTAGGTTGCCAATCTTGTATTTTTTTTTGTGGAATTTTGAATGATGGAGGGAATTTTGGGCGGATGCTCGGGTGAGCGTTGGCATTCCAACAACACTAGGGTTTCTCCTCGCGCTTGTGTTGCTGCGCAGGTCCTCCTTTATCGTTTTCCTGTGCAGGCTTAGGATATCGGCTTCGGAGGTGGTTGAAAATACCTGCTTGTAGGAGATACAATTTAGGGTTTGTCTCTCGAAGAACTTTTGAAAACACTTGCAAATTGATTTAGGGTAAATTATAGATTTTGCGGATAGCATTGTCTCACACTCAGGTGAATTCCATCACAACTTTTGAAAATTCGTCGCTACTTTGTTTGCTATGGGTTTGCTTTGCTTCGTGAGTCCTAGAAAGAATATGTTGATGGTACCGCGGAGTGGGGTGCCTTGAATCTGGCACGTCTAGAGTTTCCGTCCCTAATGCCTTTGTTGTGGACTAAAGAGGAAGAATTTGTAAGCTTTCGTTTCTACCAACACCGCACTTAGTTCTCAAAGAACTAGTGGCTGCAGCAGCCCCTGGAAGATGATCATTGGCAGACTGATAGCTTCGGCAATCTCAGTGCAGCAGACTTGCGTGGATTGAGCCTTGCCTTGGAGAGTGGAGAAGAGTACGTTAGTTGGGCGCGGAGTGGCCGCCTTTGTCCTTCACCATTGTTGTGGATATGTCTTGGTGATCGTGGAGCTGGTCGCTAAATTTTGTCTTGCCCTGCAAGTTTTCCTACCTTCTGCTTTTCCTGTCTATTCCAATGAACCTTGAACCGCAGCTACGGTATCTCTTTTATTGTAGCAGCCGCTTATAGTGTCCCCTAGGCTTATAGTACCCTTCTCTCCTTCTTTTGTCAGGTGTAGGTAATTCCATGTACATATTCACCGTGAGAAATGGTGGAAGATCCAAAGAATCTACCATAATCTCAAACTAAAACTTTTGCTTAGGAAGTTAAACTGCTACTATCGGAACATGTGTTTGTGAGTACAAGTATTATATTCAATTTTGGTATATTCCCCTAAATTCTGTGTCACCATGCTTTTACCGGTTTTATTTCATCTGAACTCTGGTTTTGCTTGAGTTGTGTTTGGTTCTTTGTTTCACGATTAGTTTTTCTTGTGAATGCGAGTGTAAATGCTAGCTTGTGCAAGTCGGTGGTGTTTCAATGTTGTTGCCTATTTGGGAATTGAATAAGTGCAGTTGTTTGAATCTTATTTTTGCTTTTGGAATTGCAGCAGTGCTAATTTGGTGATGCCATTTTCTCTTTTGGCAATTCATTCACAAATGGTGATTTAGTTTGGTTCACTCTTAGTGGATTGGAGAATTTCAGATTTTTGTTTGGCAATTCTATAACTGCAAGGCTTCATCTAAAATCACAGGACACCCCATTTATTTTGTAATCCGGACTTTATTCAATTGTCAAAACTATTCATTGCATCTTGGTTTTGTACTTATGGTCTTTCTTTTTTGCATGTATGGCACTCTAGAATTTCATGCGGGAGCCCAGCGACTCTCTAGAGTTCTATTTTTTCCAAATGTCATTCTCTACATATTAGTAATGTAGTGAATTTTCTGATAGTGAAGTACAATTTCACTTAAGCGCTAACTTTGGGCAATTTAAATGCTATGTAGTGCTTGCCACAAACTCACATGATTTTGCAATGCAATAGTATTCTCCTTGGTATCACGTAGTTCTATGACGTTGAAAAAAATAGGGTGCCAAAAATTAGTCCCCCTATTCATTTATAAAAAAAAATAGGGTGCTAAAAAATACCCTTTGGTAGCTTTTTTTTTAAAACAAGGAGAGAAAAAATACTTGCAAGCACATAAATACCCCCCCATTAAATACCCCATTATTGCATGTGGTTACCAAACATATAGGGGAGTAAATCCCCCGAAAAACAAGGAATCAAATGAAGGACAATATTTCATGACTTATAATAACATTGTCATTATCACCTTGCTTAATACTATTGAAATTAAGTTGTATTCATCCTACTTAACCTCTAAGCACTCCGCAATCTTCAACATGTGAAGAGAGTGCTTCAAAGTTCTATTTCATCCAAATAACTTCTCAATAATGTTTGAATCTTTAAAATATAACCTTTCTTAAATTTCAATATATAGAATTAGAGAGTATGAGAAGAAAGATGGAAGAAATACAAATCTCTAAGGAGTGAAGTGCATAAAAGTGTCAGTAGTATGTGGATTTGAGTGTTTTCAAGGAGAAAGCAGAGGTTTCTAAATACAAGATTACCTTTAGAATTAATTAGGAGATTAGTTTGACTCCTAATAGAAGCTTTGACTTTAGATTAAACAAAGTTTGTTTGATTCCAAAAACCATATTTGACTAAATTAGATACTACAGACTTAAGTACAATAGATGCTTAGGGGAGTTTATGATGCCCTTTTCTTTTTGTTAATTTGATTCTTTGTCTCAATTAGAACTAATTAGGATAGTAATGTCAACAGTAGCAATTTAGAATGATTAGAATTTAACCCTAAAGGTCAGAGTATGTTTGAACCAAAAACGCTCCAAAACTGCCATTTCTAGTTAAGTACCAAATTTTAGAAAAAAAAACATTTTGGGACATATGTAACCGTAGGATCTTGTATTATGCTAGTTTGAAAAGATGTAGGAAAAATTTCAAAAAATTTCACCATGTAGATTGCAAGATATTAGCGTTTGAATTGACAAGAATCCTTTTTTTGGCTTTGTGAAAAAACGGGCAACTACACTTCACAAGGTCACATTTATATGAAAAAATGTCCAAAATGGTGGTGCTTCTTTGGATTCATTCTTCAAGGCAAGTTGGCTATATGCTTGAAAATTTTCATATCATTTGGATTTCTACAACATATAGAGAAAAAATAATAAGTTGAGAGAAGTAGAGATTGATTCAAAACACTAAATTGTTAAGAATTTTTTCATGGAGTTGAAAAATGCCAATTCCAATGGTTGTAATGTTGTAATAAGAAATCAACATCCAATGCTTTTTTTTTTTCAAAAATATTGAAAATTGAGCTAAATAAAGGACTTCAAAGTTTATTTTAAAGTAGAGATTCCATAACTACCGGCAAACTAAAACTCCTCATAACTTTCACCTTATTAATCAAAATGGAATGATTCAAAGCTTTGTATGCATATATAAATCTAGAAAACCAATTTTAAATTTTTATTTCTCAAAAAAATGATTTAAAAAAAATTGAGCTGCCCGCCCAACTATGAAAATTATATATCATACAATCACTTTTTAACCATGTAGTCAAAAGTTATAAAAATTGTTGGGCCTTAAAGCTACTCCTAGGACACATATTGTGTGAAAATTTCAAGGGGGGGAGAAAAAAAAAAAAAAAAAAAACATTCGTAGTGAGCTGCCCAAAATTGCTATGTTGCCAAAAAATGTCGTTTGGTCCTTTAGGGGTTAATGGGGAAGGATAAAAAAAACTCAAAGAAAGTAGTAAAAAAAATAGAAAGGAAATTAGATGAAGAACAAAAAAATAGTTTGAGTTACAAGTACTTTGAAAACTTCCTATTTAAATGGTATGCAAAAAAGATGGAACAAGACAGATAGGCTACAACAAAATCATCATCACACAAGAGGATGGAACCATGGTGTCAACGGCCTTGGAGGTATGTGCTTAACCCCTAAAGGAAAAAGATGTGTTTTGGGGCAACATAGTGATTTTGGGCAGCTCACTACGAATGGAGTTTTTCTTTTTTTTCTTTTAAAATTACACAACATGTGTCCGAGGAGTAGCTTTAAGGCCCAACAATTTTCATAGCTTTTGACAACATAGTTAAGAAGTTATTGCATGGTATGTAATTTTCTTTGAACTTTGGGCAACCTGGGCAGTTCAAAAAACTTCTTTAAAAATTACTTTATTAAAAAAAAATTGAAATTGGTTCTTTAGATTTATATAAGGTAAAACAGCCCATCATGGTCAGAATTGTTGGTTTGCCCTCATGCCATGGCTAATTTTTTTTAATTTTCTCCCCACATACAGAGAAGTGCGAGAAATAACAATAGCAATTGAAATTATATCTTTTCAGCAAAGTATGAATTTTCTATGAATTTTTGAAGTGTTTTGTCCAAAAGAGTTTGTAGACTACCCCAAAACCAACAAAACTTGTATCCATAATGCTCACCTTCCTCACCTAAAGAAGTCAAAATATTTTCTAACTTAGAGGGCCTTAAAAAAGTCATTTTCTTCAATGATTTACACTGAAAAAGCTAATGTTTCTAATGGGATCACTAATCACTCCAATAGTGTCAGGTGAAACATTGATGGTGGTTCAAAATCTCAAAAATTGATAATAACCATCATGGGGCCATCTCTTAGGTGTCCGTCATGGGTCATTTGACCATGATGGGCTGGTTTACCTTATACGTGGGAAGCTTTGAATCATTTAATTTGTATTAATGAGCCAAAAGTTATGAAGAGTTTTAGTTTGCGAATATGTATGGAGTCTCTCAAAACCATACCTACCCACAAACTAAAACTCCTCATAACTTTGACTCATTGATCCAAATTGAATGATTCAAAGCTTCCCACGTATATTTAAATCTACAGAACCAATTTCAATTTTTTTTTTTTTTAAAGTAATTTTTAAAGAAGTTTTTTGAGCTGCCCGAGCTGCCCAAAGTTCAAAGAAAATTACATATCATGCAATGACTTTTTAACTATGTTGTCAAAAGTTATGAAAATTGTTGGGCCTTAAAGGTACTCCTCGGGCACATGTTGTGTAAAATTTTCAAAGAAAAAAACAAAACTCTATTCGTAGTGAGCTGCCCAAAATCACTATGTTGCCAAAAAAACGCAGCTTGGTCCTCTAGGGATTAACCTTACTTTTGATTATTTGCTTGTTTAATTGAAATAGGAATTAGAATTAGTAGTTAAATATTCCAGTCAAACATTTAGAAATCCATTTATACTTAACTTTGAATTTTGAATCAAGTAGTTAACTTCTATGAGGTTTTCAAAAAGAGTAGTGTGCCTTGTGCCATTGCCATAGTATAATAAAATAAAAATAAAAATAATTTTTTAATTTTTTAATTCAGAAAAACTTTGGAATTCAATAGCTTTCACATCATAGGTCCAAACGCCACAAAACAAAGCCCATGCATCCCTCCTTGCAAAAAGCTTTTTGACAGTGCCAAGAACGCAATTAGGGACAGACAATCCAAAAAATCTCACCATAACAAACAAACAAAACAAATAGCCTAAATTAAAGTATGGACTAAGGTAGGAATACCATAAACGGTTAAAATAATCACTTCAACCTATAGAATTTGGGGAATTCCTTGAGAAACTGAGTTCAATATGTGCAAAAACAAGGATGAGGAAGAATGCAAAAAAAACTCGAATTTTTTCCCTCAAGAATGAATATTTTATATTCAATATAAATGTGGATTCTTCATCTAAACCCCCATTCTTATCTCATAAGTTCACCTAAAACAACTACCTTTGGAACTTGTTCTTGACCAAGTGCAAGCCAATCAAATGCGATCAAATTGAATCTTTTTTAGAATCAGCTATTGTTGGTTTCAAGACACCCTACTCTATCATTAGAGGTGGGCGGGGTAACCCGGTTATTGATATTCCTACCTTAGGCATGGCTGCATAGACGGAAACCTGTCTCATTTGCTTAGAAAAAAGAGAGTGGAAAGGATAGTTCCCAATTGACTGCTGATAAAAGCAATGAAATCTCACTCATCTGTAAATCTGATTTTTCCAACTTTGTGTGGACAGAAAACCGTTACTGAGTTAAAGAAATAACGGCAGAACCTCTCTCAAATATTCTCAAATATTCTAAAAGAACATTCTAGATTCCATCTCCCATTGGAACAAACACAACATCATACTCCACAGAATATAAATCCACTGTTCATGCTGAAACAGTAGAACAAGAAACCCATGCAGAAATGTGGGAGATGATGATATTGTGGTCAACTTGTACTCAGTGGGTAATCATCATCCCTTATTAATTTATATTTTCAATATTTTTGTTTCCAATGCTAGCCTAGATCAGAAAATTTAATTCATTTGCCAAAAGAGGAAGCATGCCATGATTGAACGCCTTAGAATTGGCTACGGTTTTTATAACATTTGGATTTTACTTATGACTAAACATGTCATGGCCGTAGATCTTGGAGACGTCAATTTAGAGTATCGCCACTGCTTCAACTTCACATGCAACGTGAAAAGTCATTTCGAAGGTCAAGTTCCGGGCCACTTCCCAATAGCGGCTCCGCCTCTTCAGGAATAGTTGCATTACGTCTCACTTCAACTTCACATGCAACGTGATAAGGCCTTTTGAAGGTCAAGTCCCGGGCCACTTCCCAATAGTGGCTCCGCCTCTTTCGGAACAGTCGCATTGCGGCTCACTTCAACTTCACATGCAACGTGAAAAGGCATTTTGAAGGTCAAGTCCCGGGTCACTTTACAATAGCGGCTCCGCCTCTTTCCGTCTCACTTCAACTTCACATGCACCATGAAAAGGTATTTTGGAAGGTCAAGTCCTAGGCCACTTCCCAATAGGGGCTCCGCCTCTTTTGGAACAGTCACATTGCGTCTCACTTCAACTTCACATGCAACATGTGAAGGTATTTTGGAAGGTCAAGTCCCGGGCCACCTCCCAATAGCGACTCCGCCTCTTTTGGAAGAGTCACATTGCGTCTCACTTCAACTTCACATGCAACATGAGAAGGTATTTTGGAAGGTCAAGTCCCGGGCCACTTCCCAATAGTGGCTCTGCCTCTTTTGGAAGAGTCACATTACGTCTCACTTAATTCCTGCAATAAACTTGTTGCAACTTTTTTGCTGTTGGGACCCTCTTGTGAATGTTGCTCCCTTTTTGACAAATGTGTGGCTTGTAAGAAGTTGCATGAGCTCTCACGGGGACTCAAAAGACCTTCAAAATACTATGGACGGAGCTTTGTAATGTCTTTCTAGAACAAGCAAGAAGCAATTGCAACGGTAATGCAATGGAGCCCAAATAGTGCCGTTATAGTCGCGGTCATGGTTTGCCTTGAAGTTTGCAGTGAAGCTATTTTTCCGCAAAAAATACACAATAGTACTATTAGTACTATACTATTACAGTTAGTAACAATTTGTCAACTGCTTTTGGATCCGTTGGTACGGGATTCCGAGCAACTACAGTGATGAGAAGGGATGACATTTTTGTTTTGAGTGAAATTTCATTTGACCCGCCAGATTCTAATCTCTCCGTTGTTGTCCCTCTAAATTTTGGCTTGTAAAACAAAGCCAACAAGTTGACACGTGGCCAAAAAAAACCCGATGGGGATCACCATGTTAGCTTCCGTAGCTGCTTCTCAACAAATCTTCCACCTCCCTTAAATTTGAAGCAGAAAAGAAAACTTTGCTGCAATTTGCAAAAAGGAGAAGAAATAGGCCACCAAAGCTAGCAAACCAGTCAATTCTAGCCATGGCCTAGTGTACCATATGATGTTGCCACAACCAAAATAAAAGTAAAAGTATCTTTCTAATTTTTTTATTTATAAAAACTTTGAAATTCAATAACTTTAACACCGTAAGTCCAAACACCACAAAACAAGGCCTGTGCACCCTTCTTTGTAGAGAGCTTTCCAACAATAACAATAACACGCCTGAGGAACGTATGGTCCAACAGATCTCACTGAAACAAACAAACAACCTAACGATATGGACTAGTGTACCTTGTGTTGTTGCCACAATACAATAAAATAAAAGTATATTTTTATTTTTATTTTTTAATTTATGAGTTATGAAGATTTTGAAATTTAATATCTTTTTCCAGTGAGTTGGAACACCACAAAACAAAGCTCGTGCATCCCTTCTCGTAGAGCGCTTTTTGACAATATCAAGAATGATTGGAAGGCGCATGGTCCAGAAGATCTTACAGTAATAAACAAAACAATAGAAAGAAGTAGAGAATGATTCAAAATACTAAATTGTTAAGAATTTAGTTATGAAAATGAAAAATACTAATTCCAATGGTTGCAATGTTGTAATAAAAAATCTACATCTTATGATTTTATTTTTTTCAAAAAATATTGAAAGTTGAGTAAGATAAAGGACTTCAAAGTTTATTTTAGAGTAGAGAATCTATAACTGCCCGCAAACATAAACTCCTCATAACTTCTCTAGGATGGGACCTTGCATGTGGCTTCAAACTAATTTCTTTGGAGAGTGATCTCATATTAAGCAAATGCAATGGAACCTGGCTCTTCCTGAGGTAGGTGCCTTCACATAATGAAGCTCAAGTTTCATTGGCCTTAATTGACCTGTTCTCATTGGACAGTATAAACATTGGCTTTTGAGAAGCCTGCGGACTCTCAATCTCCTTGCAGTTTTAGTCCGATCTTTGTGTCTTGATGTGGTACTGGCTCTGTTGGGTTGATTAGGTTATTAGGCGCTTATCAGGGTTTGGTTGAAAATGAGTTGTTGAAAAGCTAAAAATTCCCGCTCAGGACTTGTCCTCATGTTTTGTTTATTGTTTCCTTTTATCAATGGAAATTGTACATTTGTTTAATTTTTATTATTTTTTAAAACAAAAAAAACTCCTCATAATTTTTGACTCATTGATCAAAATGGAATTATCCAAAATATTTATGTATAATAACTTAGAAAACCAATTTCGAATTTTCATTAATGAAAAAAGTGTTTTTTTTAATCTATCTAGACTGCCCATTTACGAAAAAAAATAACATGTGAGGTCATAACTTTTAACTCTGCTTTCCAAATGTCATGAAATTTTGTGCATATTCCTTGTCTCCACCTTCCAAGATATTCCTTGTCTCCACCTTCTATTAAAATTTCAGCCTAAAATATGCAAAGCTCTAGTGTAACTGCCCAAAATTTCTATGTTGCCAAAAAACACATGCTGGTCCTATAGAGGTTAAAGGATGCACGATCTAGGAAATTTCATTGTAATAAAGAAAACAAACAAAACAAACAAAACAAACAAACAAACAGTCTAACCTAAGGTATGGACTAGTGTGCCTTGTGTTGTTGCCAAATTAATTTTCTAATGTTTTTAGTTCATAATTTTTTTGTAATTTAATAACTTTCACATTGTAGGTCAAAATGCCACAAAACAAAGCCCATGCACTTCTTCTTGCAAAGGGCTTTCCAACGATACCAAGAATGTAATCAGGAGACTCACAATCCATGAGATCTCATTATGATAAACTAACAAAACAAACAAATAAACAACATGATTTAAGGTACAGACTAATGTGCCCTATGCCATTGCTACAGTCCAAATAAAAGTAAAAATAATTTCTTAATTTTTAACACATTAAAACTTTGAAATTCCATAACTTTCACACCATAGTGTGAAAAGTTGCATTCCTAATATGAATAGAAAGTTTTATGCACAATGGAGTGCAAGGGCTTTGTTTTGTGGCGTTTGGACATGCAATATAAAAGTTATGGTTTTTCAAAATAAAAGATAATTTAATTCAACTTTTTAATTAAAAAAATCTATAACTTTCACACGTTAGGTTCAAACACCACAAAACAAAGTTGATGCAACATACTTTATAGAAAACTTTCCAACGGTACCAAGAACACAGCAGGTGGATTTAAGTTTTCTTAAATTTGAATATATCAAAGAAACAAAACAAACAAACAACCTAATTTAAGGTATGGATTAATGTGCCCTTTATTGTTGCTACAACCAGAATGAAAGTAAGAACCAAAATTTTAATTCAAAATAATTTTTAATGCACAAAGGAGTGCAAACGCTTTGTTGAGGTGTGAGAGGTTGCATTCTTGATATGAATAGAAAGCTTTATGCACAAAAAAGTGCAAGGGCTTTGTTTTGTGGCGTTTAGCTTGCAATGTAAAAAAATCATGGTTTTTCCAAAATATTTGATAATTTAGTTTAATTTTTTTGATTCACAAAAACTTTGAAATTCAAATCACTTTCACATCATAGGTCCAAACGCCACAAAACAAAGTTTGTGCATCCCTCTTTGCAAAGAGCTTTCCAACATTTTCTTAAATCTGAACATATGAAATAAAACAAACAACCTAATTTAAGGTACAAATATTAAACTTTAAAAATAATAAAAAATTGAAGAAAATATGAGTGGATGAAGAAGAGTGTTCCAAAAAGTTTATTTTGGATGAAAAAAAATATTAGAACCAAAGGTCAAAACTTAAAAGAAAGTCAATTCATAGTTGTAGGTTGATAGAAGGCTAATTAGCAACCAAACTTCAACCGTCTATAACTTTTGATAAAAAAAAGTTTAATTTTTAAGTGTCTTAATGTTCTAAAATTTTCATTTCATGCTTTACAAATTACAAATAATAAAAATCTAAAAATAATAAACTAAGATTTAAAATCTAGAGTAGTAAGTAATAAGTAGATGGTCAATTGAAGTCTTTTGAAAACAACTAAGGAACAATTTGAAGTTACAATCAATTAGAGAATCTGTAAGAGATAATATAACTAACTTACATTTAGAAGATAAAGCAGAAATAAAGAAGATAGAGCAAGATGAACTTTCGTCTTAAATGAATCTAGATTTGGATGAAAGTCATAATTATCTATTCATTTCAAGTAGAACTATAAATTTAAAAACTAGAATTAACTTTAATATAAATTCCCAAATCAAAAGTGAATTTGGATCAATAGGCTATTAGAAATAGATGGATGAAATTTATTAAAATAATTTATAATTAAAACTTCATTTGCGAATAGTTTTTAGTAGGAAAGTCCTATTAGAAAGTGCTTTATAATTTTGGAAAAAGAATGGCATGCTCTATAATTTAGTTTAATTAGAATCTAGATTGGATTGACTTTTTATTTGAAGGTATAGAGTTTTGACCCACACTGACCAAAACCAACCGAAACTTCTAACTTTCAGAGATTGCATTGTTTCAAGCTTATGCTTAGATCCTTGGAAATTAGCATAAAACAAGATTGTTCATTGCTTGTAAGGCAGAATTGAATGCCGCCTAAACACCCATTAGGTATTGAAGACAAGAAAACATGAAGAACCCGGTTGTGCTTGTTCTATCTCAAGGGTACGTGGCTATAAAACATTTGCGCTCCTACATCCAAGTTGCAACCAAATATGATCGTGGACTTCCATCCATACCAAGAAGGACCTACCATTTCTTTGTGATTCAAACTCACATTCCAATCCAGCAATTGTAGATACCTATAGCAAACTATAATTCCATTCCTTTGTGGATTGATGACATTTAGTCTCATACTTCTACAATATTGTAAGAGCAACCTCACGTTGGCTTGCCAAAGGCTTTGACCCGGCCATTGGATGTGGCCGGGCTTGAAATACTCCTCCACAGCATGCACTCCAAGAGCAAAATGATGGTCAGCCACTTCAAAAAGTGGTGAGGCATGGGCAACTAGTGAGTCTTGGCTGTAGCTTGCCAAGCCATTAAATAGTTCTTTTGATCCCATGTGTTGAAAAATTTCTCTTCAATAGTGCCAAAGATTCTCTTCAAAATATTAAAATAGTAGTCATGAGTGGACTTTTGATCACTTTAGCGAGTCTTCCCTTGGGGCTACAATTCTTCAAAAAACCGACTCTTCAACAAGGGACGCCAAGTGCCAAATATTCTTTATCTGGCGCCCTTGTTCATTGAAGCACCGTGGGGTTGCCCTAAGGCAAATGCATTAGTTGGTATGGTTTGCTGCTTTCCACGTTCTTCATTGTACTTAAAGTTTATTAACCCCTAAAGTCCCAAGTACCTAAATGGGGCTTTTGGGATTTCAAGTAGGCTTGTGTGATTTCAATTTTTGACCTGATTCTTTGAAACTTTTTTGAGAATAGGATATTAGATTAGCTTTCTAAGAATATAATTTTTATTTCAATTGGTGCCAGGGAGCAAAAGTTATGCCACTCTAAGTCCAAAAAGTAGCTTGAGGACAACCCAAAAAAATCACAAAATATAATTTTTTTTAATTTTTAATTTTTTTCTCAAAGATTGAAATTTTAACTGCATCTGAAGCTTGATTAATTCTACTTGTATTAGTGATGAGAAAATTATGGACAATCTTGTTTTTTGGGCAAACTAAACCATCTTTTTGAAAAAATAATTTATAGGATTCATTTTTGAATGCAATTTTCACAATTGTTATACAAGGTTAAGTGTGCTTGATAGAACAATCTCACTATTGGATTGTTGTATTTCAATTCCATGTTAGAGTTATTAACAGTTTAGTTTTTCCTTCAATCTTGAATCTACTTCTATTTAACCATTTTTTAATGAGGGAATATTTAATGTTTTTTTGTTGAATTTTTTTCTTAGATTTTCAACTCAACTCTTCAACATAAAAATTTAAAAATCAAAATCAATAGTGCAAAATTTTTGAGTAAAGAAGATTTAAAGCCAAAAAATCTAGTCAAGCAAGGTGTAAAAAATATTGTTTCCTTAAATGCAAATATCTTGCAATCTATGCGGTCAAAGTTTTTGAAATTTCTTCTACACATTTTTATACTAGTCTAGTGTAAAATTCTATACTTACATATGCAAAAAAAACAAAAGTTTTAAAGTTTTTCGCTCATTGCAATAGAAGTGGCAGTTTTAAGTGGTTTTTGATGGAAAATAGGCCTAAAGACTTTAGGGATTAATCCTTTCGCCAAAATCTCAAGCCAAATTTGAGGTTTTATACACTATGGAGGAATTAGAGGCCTACAAGGCTAGGGTCTTCTTAACTAATCTTCCTCTTATAGGAAGACGCTTAATTTGTCAATCACTAGCCGATATGCAGTTTTTTAATTTTGATTGTACATGTCTTGTAAAATCTATGTTGTACATCTCTTATAACTAGCTGGTATTTGGGGATTTTAGATCCCTAATTACTAGATAATTTTATATACTTGATGATTTTATTTTTAGTAAAAAAAATATAATT
Organism: Pseudisothecium myosuroides; assembly: GCA_951799445.1. NCBI lineage: Eukaryota > Viridiplantae > Streptophyta > Bryopsida > Hypnales > Lembophyllaceae > Pseudisothecium > Pseudisothecium myosuroides. The sequence goes on along the minus strand of OX637288.1, from coordinate 2,844,544 downwards.
GGTTTTTTCAAATGTTTATTTCAATGATATATATTTTGGTCTTTCATTGAAATGTACTCCTTAGTATACATTTCTTGTTTTAACAACACATTTGCATCTTTTATTCAATAGAGTTATTCATAAAGTTCCCCCAGTTTAGAGGGGACTTTTTCCTACAAATTTCTACCAACAGACGACCCCGCAGGCGACCACGACATCACAGGCAACCACTAAATCGCAGGCAAAGTCCGGACCAAACTTCTTTTTGGTCGATTTGGGTGCCTAAGAAAGTTTGATACCCACTTTTGTATTGACTTTTTGCCCAAAACCTGCTTTTTCACAAAACTGCGGGGTTTAAACCCCGGTTTTGGGTACTTTACGAATAACTCTAATGTCTTTTAAATCTTATTTTAGTAGAATGACAAAAGTTCTTGTTACTATTTTCATTTTACATTTCATTTGTTGGCCACTAGCTGATACTATTGTTTGTGTTGTAACTCAACTTCATATATAACTTATTCTAAGGATTTTGCGATGTGTTTTGTTCAGGAATCCAAAAGTAGTCCAAGAAACTCCGTCAAGAAATGCGTGGTTTTTTATGTTACTAGATTGCTATCTTATATTGACCCAAATGGTGCCTTGTGACCAAATTATGCCACAATAAATTCTTTTTTTAGTTTTTAGGACAAGAAAACAAGAGAATTTTTTTAAATTGTTTTTAATAGACACTATTTTTGTCTACATGAAAATGTTTTTTTTGTTTCATCTAGATGAGTGATGAGAAAGTTATAGATCATCTTGTTCGCATGATTTGTTTTTTTATTGCAATTATTACATTTTCCAAAAGAAGAAGTTCCATAGGATTTAAATTGAATTTTAGAACAATCTCACCATTTGGATAAGCGTGTTTTGAATCCATTGTAGAGCTATTAACAATTTAGTTTTTTCCTCTATCTCATACTTCCTTCTACTTAATAATTTTTTAAAGAATAAAAATCACCTTCTTCCTTTTTGAAAATTCCCTTGGACTCTCAACTCAATTCTTCAAATAATTTTCTTAAAATTCAAATACCATATTATAAAAGATTAAAGTAAATAATATTCAAAGTCTTCTAACCTAGTTACACCATGTGCAAAAAAACAATTCTTTTCTTTAAATGCAATTATCTTGCAATCTACAAGGCCAACAATTTTGAAATTTCTTCCACACATTCTTGCAGTAGTCTTATACAAGTAAAATAGTTAAATATGCAAAAAAATAACTATATAACTATATATATATATATATATATATATATATATATTCACACACACAATTTTTGCTCTTTGCAATAGAAATGGCAGTTTTGAATGTATTTTGATGAAACAAAGTTTTGTAAACCTGCATTGCCGAAATGGACCAAAAAAATGTCCTTTTGAAGAATGGAAATGCTCTACACAAAATAGTGAAATTAGATTACTTTAAGGTATGTTCACACTTGGTGTCAAAGAGTGTTGTTACTAAGGATCTTAGGAATGAATTTAGACCTACTTTTGGACTGGATTTATATTATAAAACACCACCCGTAACACCAAATGTGAACATACCTTCACTTTAAGAAAGTTACTTATAGTGAAACTTCCCTTACTGCATGGGAACGATGGAAGTAGTTTTTAGCTCTATACACATAAAGAAGTTCAAATGCCGAAGGCCAGTTAATTAAACATGCTCATGAAGTACAGTAATTGTATTTGATTGGTTCAAATTGGTTGCTCAACTGAGAAAATTAGTGATGTATGACATAATCAGCTCCATTAATGGTTTGTGTAGTAGACTTTATGCACAAATGGAATATGCAAATATAGAACTACAGTTTGTTATGCAAGTAGGGCATTTGCATTATGAGAGGTTTCACTGTACAAGCTACAAATAATTCTACAAATATTTCCATTTGTGCACGCAAAAATTCATGAGTCCCAATTATAACAACACCTAATTCAAATGTAATGCATTTTTGTATTGTTACAAAAAATTATACAGTGTCAAAAGTCAAGAAATTAGTATGGGGCAACCTAATTTCACTATTGCATTGTGTAGTGAGTTCAATTGGAAACATCAGATTTTTCCATCCATTTTGGCTTTTGTGTCAAGTCTTGTATAGGTTTTTTTTTTCATTTAATTTTGGCAGTACATAAAGCGATAATCTCTGGAAGGACGAAGCTACTTACATCTTTAGAAATGGATGAAACTTGCAATTTGTGGATGAAATTTCTTTTATTCATCCAAAATGATGTACATTCATCCAAATTTGAGCGATCCTGTCCCAAGATGTAGTAGCAAACACGCGATTTCCGAACACTCAAACTGTGCCATTTCTTTATACAAGAATTGAGCAGATTATTTTTCTTCGCTTTTCAATGATTTTTCGCTCAAAAAACCCCCGCTGGTCTTGTATGCACAGGGCAGCGGAACACTTAATTTGGTGTCATCGTTAAAGCGGTGAGGACAGGGCGGCGCAGGCCTTTAGCTTCGCTACCATAAATTTCAAAGCGATCAAGCCCCTTCATTAAAAAAGTCCATTTTCTTCCGTTTTCTTTGCTCTATTTATAGAAGGGTAGGTTGGGCACCGACACCTGCCAGCAGGACGTCAAAGTCGGACCAGCACGGTGGATTTATCCCTGGGAAACCGCATGGATTTTTTATTTGCTACATATGATAAAATTTGCAAATTTTGAATTCATATTTGCAATCAAAGACCCCTAATTAGTTGTTTGGGGGTCTACAACTGATCCTAAACACGGCACAACATAGGGGGCATTTTTTAAACTTTTACCCCAAAGAACACAAAATTCACCCTACTGGTCCCTCTTCGTGAGATGGATTTATTGTCTTGCCATCTGCCATCTCAGCTTCATGGGCTAGGGAGGATTGACCCTCTTATTGATTCGTGTTTTGTCCTTGGAGAAGACACTATAACTTTTTATTTGCCACCCATGACAAAATTTGCAAATTGTGAATTTATAATTGCAATCAGAGGCCCCAAATTAGCTTGGAGAAGTGAAGAAATACAAAATGTACATGGTACAAAATAGGGGGCAATTTTTACATTTATCCTTGGTTGTGGCAATAAGGGAGTCAATCTTCCCTGGCCGTTTTCATGTGGGGTCTGGAAGGCTGGGCAATTCGATAGTTAACCCCTTTAGGATGTTTTGAGAATGGCATACGAGAATCATTCCAACTATTCTGATAGATAAAATTGTACAATTACCATTTGGTAACTCTAGAATATGTCTTTTTGAGGTGGGATTTTAATACAATGAGCGCCTGCAAGTATGTCACATTGTTTTGCAATCAAAAGTAATCAGTGCTCTTGCAAGAAATTCGTGACTGAAGATGGGTGATGGGCCCAAGTATATTAAGCTTGTACCAGATGTGTGATGCATGTTTTCTTCCTTCTTCTTCAGCTTGTCGTCAAGTATCAATCGTGTGATGTATGTTTTCTTCCTTCTTCTTCAGCTTGTCGTCAAGTATCAATCGTGTGATGCATGTTTTCTTCCTTCTTCTTCAGCTTGTCGTCAAGAATCGATTGTGTGATGCATGTTTTCTTCCTTCTTCTTCAGCTTGTCGTCAAGTAAGGTAGGATGTCCATAAATGGACCATCTAAGGCCTCGAACTGAATTTGGAGGAGGCTAAACATCTTTAAAAAAAATTCAGTAAATTTTCCTTGAAAGACAAGTGGAATTGACATCTAACCCAAGCCATTTCATATTTTTTGGACCTTTGTGGAATTAGTTACAAATTTTTGAAGTTGGAAAAAAGTGGTCATTTGTGGTCATCAAAAGCGACCACCTCCTGAAATGTGCATAGTTGGTACATTGAAAAAAGCAAAATGTACCTCTGAGTCATGTTCGCTTTTATTGCCCGGTCTGAGTTTGGGCCTCCTACCTTATCGATTGTGTGATGCATGTTTTCTTCCTTCTTCTTCAGCTTGTCGTCAGGTATCGATTGGAAGCATTACTAGCCAAACAAAATTTGGCGCTATAGACTACAACAACAAAGTCAAGGAGCAAATACAAGGAGCCCATGCGTGAAAGTACATTTTCTGTCACTAAATTAGAAGAACATGATCCCCTACCGCCTCTCCACCAGCAGATACAAATTAGATGTGGAAAATGCTTTAAAAATGAGCAATTGTATGTTGCTCCAAAACTATAGTGTTGCAAATCCAACGAACCCTTGCTCTTCTAAAGACATGACCCAAATGCAGGTCACTACCTAAAGCTGTCACTTTTTTCACAAAGGATACATTGTCAGACATATTGTGCAAGATCCTAAAATACAGCAGGCGAGCTCGTATATGCTAGAATATGTGCAATGCGCCACTTGAACAAGCACAAAATCATAAGTATGACTCATACCATTACCCCAAAATCTTAGAATATTCTTGGAACGAAATATTGTAGAAACCCTAATCCTTGAATACGCTCATCTTCAGGCCATTAATTCACAAATACAAAATATATTATAGGTCAATTATGGCTGCATTATCCTAAAGCCTTATGAGTGTCGGACTGCCCGGCAATGAGGCCAAACAGCACACTGGAGCTGTTTGGTACTGCAGCTTCAGAAGTCAAAATGTGACTGAGCTGAACGGGTTGCTTCATTTCTGGTTTCCTCAGAATGCAAGGGGGCAATTTCATTGCAATTTTAGCTTCTCAGGGTGATTCCTGCTGAGCTTGCAAGACTGTGAACTTCGTCCTCACCATTGCAAAATTCAGTGTCATATTCCGCATCACTCAGAGGATGTGAAATTCATGTGGCTTCCTAATCTTAAAAAAATGGAGGTGCACACCACTAATTCCACAAATGTCATGTTCTTAGGTGCGTTGGAACCTCCCTTCACTTCAAGAAATGATTTTAGAACATCTTTTAAAAAAACTTCACTTTCACGTGGGCACCTTCCAAATTGCCACTTTTTGGTATTGTGCCTAGTTATTGATATTATTATTATTACATTGGTCACATTTTCATAAGTTCTAATTGGCAAGTGAAAAGAGGTTCCAGTGCATCAAAGAACATGACATTTGGATATTGTATGCAAAAGTTATGAAGGGTCAAAGGTTTTTTGGTAGATAATCTAAAATCTTTTCTTCAACATATGTACATATTGATTTTGGAGATGCACATAGACTAATGATGGTGGTTTTTAAATTTTGGGTGTATCCACCTTAATACCCTCAACTACCATTCGCAACAAATTTCATTCCATTTGGAGGTACTATGAATGTGGCATGATTCATGATTTTTACCCTAGAAGGACAGGCCCATGACCACAGTATTCAAGCCTAACAAGCCTCTCTACCCATCACTTTGTTTATTGCCATTTTGCAACTAGATATGAATGAAAAATCTTATATTTATTTTCAAAGATGAAATCATTTGTCTAATACAAGTCATAAAAAATTTAAATTTGGAGGGGAGGAAAATTTTAAATTATTATGAATTTTTTAAGAAAACAATGAAGAAAATTCATAACAAATACAAAATGTCAACTCAAAAAATTAGAAAATTTCACCATAGATGTATATTGTAATGTGTAACATCATGGTATAAACCAAAGTTATCATGTCATTCTAAAATTAGAAATTCATCAAACCATGGTTATAGGCCCAAAGTTCATATTGCTATAAAATATTGAAATTTTCAAATTTTTCAAATTTTTCAATTGGAGTAGAAATCGCACTTGAAAAACTTCATTTCTTTAGTTGGACTCAAATTCAAAACACACCAATTTTATCTTTAAAATTCACATCAAGACTAAATAGCAAAAAATGGCCAAAATTCACTATAAGGGTGATTTGTGGATTAAGCATCCCCTTCTTTAGGAAAGTCAATGGTACCATAATCAGGGAATTTGCAATGTCATTCTTTGGAAATGTACTCAAGCAACTTCTTCAAAAAAATTGATGAAAATTATTTTTTCCCAAGCTACAGTCTAGGTAAAGTCATCCAAATGGACACTTACTTAGTGTCCGCAATAAGTTTACAGACTTCAGCACCGACAACCATAGACCACCAATCATGTTTTCTACACGGCCAAAGATTTTGCGTTACAAGCTTAATCCTTAAACCCCGGGTACTTCACTGTACTTTGTAATCCATATATATGTGAGTTAATTTTTTTTGTTATGGGGGCTATTAAGCTATTATTTTACAATAGATATATCCCTATTTTTTTTGTCTACTTCCACTTTTTGCCTATTTTTATATATCCTATAGTAGTTAAAACTAAAATTTGAGGCATTTAAACATGTCCCTATTTTAATCCTAAATGGTCAAACACTGTTTTTTTGGCAACATGCAATTTTGGGCAGCTCACTACAAACGGAAATTTTTTCTTTGAAATCTTCACACAATATGGGCCCAAAGAGTAGCTTTAAGGCGTTAAGATTTTCATAACTTTTGACTACATGGTTAAAAAGTTATTGTATAATATGTAATTTTCATTGTAAGGCAGACAGCCCAGGTAGCACAAAAAAATTCTTTAAAAATCACTTTTAGAAAAAATAAAAATTTGAAATTGGTTTTATAGATTTATACACATGTAGAAAGCTTTGAATCATTCCATTTTGATTAATGAGATGAAATATTGAGGAGTTTTAATTATGGAATCTCTACTCTAAAATAAACTTTGAAGTTCTTTATTTAACTCAATTCTTAATGTTTTTGAAAGAAAATAAAAAAATTGAATGTAGATTGTTTATGACAACATTACAACCATTAGGATTGGCATTTTTTTATTCCATAACAAAATTCTTGACAATTTAGTATTTTGAATCATTTTCTACTTCTTTCTAATTACTATTTTTTTCCTATATTTTGTTCGATTCCAAATATTCTGAAATTTTTCAAGTATGTAGCCAACTTGCCTTGAAGAATGAATCCAAAAAGTAACCACCATTTTGGACATTTTTTCATACAAATGTGGCCTTGTAAAATGCAGCTGCCTGGTTTTTTGTAGGTACAAAAAATGAATTTTGTCACTTCAAATGCTAATATCTTGCAATCCATACGGTGGAAACTTCTGAATTTTTTTTTCAAACTACTATACTACAAGATCCTATGGTTACATGTATTTGAAAATGTTTTGTTTTTTTAAGTTTGGTACTTGTACTAGAAATGGCAGTTTTGGAGTGTTTATGGTGAAAACATAGTCAAATGCAATTAGGGGTTAATTCAGAACTTTATATGCGGTTTTTAAAGTTTATTAATATAATATATATGGGTAGTTGCAAGAAACACTTCACATTTTTTCGTCAAAACTGCATTTTTTGGCCATAGGACTGGCAGTACTATGCAATACTACCAGTACTGTGTGTTAGCAACGCCCCGATAGATCTGAACCGTCGATCCTAGGCGCCTGCAGATCTAGACCGTTGATTCAGTACTATGTTGTACTATGTAGTACTACCGACTACTACGGAGTACTACAGAAGCCACTGGGAGCAGAAAATAGCAGAAAAGGGGTCTATGCAGTTTTTCATTTTTAGTAATTCAAAAAAAATTCAAAAAAATTTCATAAAAAAAGCCATTTTGCTAGACAAGATTGCACTCACATTGCACCAAAAAATTCATGAAAGAAAATTTTTCCCTCTTCGTAGCTTTCGCGCAAAGGAAGGTCATTTGACCCCTTGTGTGCAATCAACATGTTGCTATTTTCATAAAAACTCATCGTCAGCCCTTGTAATGTTAGTAGACCTCAAACATGTCCAATTTGTGGCTTCAAATTCGCATTTTTGGATCAAAAATAGGACTAAAAAAACCCAAAATGGCCAAGGTAGACACCCAATTGGGGGCAGGTTAAAAATAGTAAACTAATTTGAAAAAATTTGAAAAAATTACTCAAGGTCTGAAACTTTAGCATCTACCTTCATTCCAAATTTCATGCCAAGTGGACAAACAATGCAAAAGTTATGAGCAAAATGCCAACTTTTGAGGGCAAGGGGACAAGAAATAGGACAAGTGTTTCTTGCAATCACCCATATGCACTCTTTGAATACAACCCATAAAAATAGCATATACACATACACCATATATCAAACAATTTATCCAAGCAAATTGTACGAATGAATCATACATGTAGAATAGAAGAAAAGAGCATTGAAACTAAAAATCCTACAAGTAGTATTATATGAGATGCTCCATCACGTACACCTTGCCCTCTTGAGTGTGTACATTGTGTCCTTGAAAATTGCTTGCCACAGATATGAGTTGGAGTGAATGAATGGATAGCAATCCAAAGTGAGATGTTCATTACTTTGTCTACTTGCAAATGGAAAATAAAAGCTCCTCATGCATGTTCCTCCCCTCTTTTTTAGATTATTCCTTGTGTACATGTACAATCCATGTAGTATGGATCATTGCAATGTACTATATATAGTAGTTGTAATCACAATACGCTTCAAAAAAGTGATGCAAGGATAACGTGAATATTTTTTTAATTATTAACTCCAACATTTAAAATGTATCCTAGAGTACATTTCAAAAGTCAAGTTGTTTCTAAAGTAACCACTAGTGAAGTACCCGGGCCTTAAATGCCGGGCAAGTGACCATCAAAATTATTCCATTTGGTACCGTGTGACATCATCTACTTAAAAATAACCAAAAAAACTCATTCAAAGTCAAACTAGTGTGGAAGGTCTCCCATTTTTCGCACAAAATTCCAATGATGAACAATTGCACTTATCATTAGAAGAAAAATGGGCCCTCGAGAGGGCTCCTTCCCTTTTTAAGGGAGCTGTGAGTTCCCCACAATGGAACTCACAGCCCCTTTGAGGGACAATGGCCACTATTCATCATCATTGATGAATAGTGGCCACAATAAAAAAATTAAAATTAAAATTAAAAAATTAAAAAAATTAAAAAAAATTAAAAAAAAATTAAAAAAAATTAAAATGTTAAATAAAATAATAATAAAATAATGATTATGGCTGACGAGGATTATTTCGGCCACATCAGATTTCAGAATTTTGAGATTTTGTATTTATTTTAATATTAATATTATTTTAATATTTTTTATATTATTTTAGTGAACTGTCCCGCCAGTTCGCTGGCCTGATAAGGCTCCCTGTTTACTGGCAAAAAAAAAAAAAAAAAAAAAAAAAAATCATTTTTTTTTTTTTTTTTTTTTTTTTCAAATTTTTTTTTTCCGTTTTTCCGGACAGCGTTCCCTGCTGTCCGGGAACTCACAGCCCTCCCGAGGGCCCATTTTTCTTCTAATGGTCCTACATAGAAAGATTTTTTTGTCATTCATTGGCCGGGAAACGGCCATCATTTAACCCCTAAAGGACCATTGTCCCTTTGGGGGACAAATGGAATTTCGGGCATGTACCTACGGGTGGAGAAATGCATAAGATTTTCTGAATTTTTTAGTGGAGGTGGGGAATTGAGAGAGCTACTTGGCAATATAATTTTTTCCTAGTTTGGAGTTTGTAGCAAAAAGTTATGGGCATTTTTTGACAAACTAGGGGAAGAGGGGCAGTCCGGGCAAGGCCTGTGGCCACTGGGACGGCGTTGACTGAAATGGGGGCATTCCTTACGGGCAAGAGATTGGGTGGGAGGAAGAAGGCCAAATCTCGGCTTCCTGTCCTGACATGCCGTGCTCCAGGCCGCCACCAATGGCAGAAGAGACATGAAGCCGGCGGGGAGGAGTGACGCATGGCAGCCTTGGGCAAAGGGGAGCTGGGAGTCGGGAGCTGCTGCCAACCCGGGCCTGCCAGCCAGGAGCATGCAGCCAACTGCCAACCGGGAGCTGACTGCCACCCAGGCTTGGCAGCCCTCCCCTCAACCCATGGACAGGGAAGTGGGAGGAGACCCAGCCTGAACATGGCCGGGCTTTGGGTTTACAGCAGCCCATTTAAAATTTCAGCCCCTCCCACCTTTTTGGGATTTTTGAGTTCTTAAATTTATTTATTTTTGGAATTTTTTTTTCCATGCTATAAGAAAAAATTATAAAAAAAAATTATCTCTTGCTTGTCACCGTTCAGATTTGACTAATTCAAATTTATGAAATGTACATAATGTTTGCAATATCGCCTAATGTATATGGAACTTTCAGCAGCTTCTTGCATTGCAAGAATTTTTCCGATATGTTGTACTACTTGAATTTGTCTGAAAATTGTTCCACACATACCTAACATGGTTTCCTACATGGAAGAATTAAAGCTCAACTTTGTATAGAGCAATTTTTTTCCTGTAGAAGTGGTCAAAGCCGGCTGAAATTGTAGGGCAGGGTTGAAAAAAAAAAAAAATCCCAACTTTGAACACTCATAACTTTCAATCCGTACGGTCAAACTTTGTGAAATTTTCACCACATCATCTAAGACAAGTAAAGTAGAAGATCCTACGGTCAGATTTCAAAAAAACATTTTTTTTATTGTTTCTTCATTGAATGCAACAGAAATGGCAGTTTTCACTGCTTTTTGGCAGAAAAACGACCTTGGTCCTTTAGGGGTTAAGGGTTAATGAATATCTCTAGTGTGTGGCCCATTGACATCACCACCTGTCGGTGGGCTGTGTGCTCAGCAAAACTGTCTTGAGTGACGGTAAGTCCAGCGGTGGCTTGGACTACCGACGGTACCAGAAAAGTGACGATACAGTGTTTCTACCGTGCCGTGAGGGTCGGTGCTTATTCAGCCACCGTACTCTACCTTTGTTTTGCCGGGAAAAGGAGTGGGGGTCATGTGTTTTGTGTGTGCAGGACCCGGAGTGTCGGAGTGCTTAGCAAAACTGTCAAAGGGGTAGCAAGTCCACTTGGCTCCGACTGGTTGCTAGCAAAATGACAAACTCTACATAACATTGTTAGGGCCTTGTTACATGCATTTTGCCCACCAGGCTAGCATGTAACAAGTGTGCTACACATGGAATTGTTATTTGCACTTTCAAGTGGACTTGGTGGAGGGAGGAATTTTATAAGAATTCGACACATATTAGATTCCTTCAAAATTGATTGGCCTTCATCAATGGAATTGTCCACCAATTCACTTAAAATAAGAACTCTTCCTTTTTTGCTTGTCCACCTTGGCAAGACAATTGGTTGAGCCTATTTTGTCTTATTCCTTAGATTAAGTGTAGCTTTGCCCACCGGGCCAACATGTTAGCCCGCCCTTAACCCCTAAAGGCCCATTGTCCCTTCGGGGGACAAGTGGGATTTTGGGCAGGTACCTACAGGCTGAGATTTTGTCCTGATATTTTGAAACTTTTTTTTGAAGATAGAAAAACTGATAAGCTTTGTGGGAATATAATTTTTTTCTCAATCGGTGCCTGAGAAAAAAAGTTATGACCAAATAAGCTGAAAACAGGGGACGGGGGGCAGCCCGGGCAGCAAAAAAAAAAGGGACAAAAATTTGAATTTTTCTTTTTAATATTTTTTTCTCATAGATTATATTTTTGTCTATCTGGAAAGCTTTGATTCATTTCATTTGGATTTGTTATGAGGAAGTTATGGACATTCTTGTTTTTTGGGCAGTTAGAGCATCTTCTTGAAAAAAATAACTTTTGGGATTCATTTCGGAATGCATTTTTTGTAATTTTTCAATTTTTTTTTTTGCAATGGTTTAGTTTACTTGCTAGAACAATCTCACCATTGGGATTAGTGTATTTTAATTCCATCTAAAATATATGAATATTTTAGATTTTCCTTCTATCTTGTACCTACTTCTACTTAACAATTTGTTTAAGAATGATAATTAAGTTTTTTTGAATTTTTTTTTTTTCCTAGACTCTCAACTCAATTCTCCACTATAAAGATTTAAAGCTCAAAACGTTGTAGTGCAAAAATTTTAAGTTAAAAAAGTTTAAAGTCAAAAAATCTGGTCCCGCAATGTGCTGAAAAACTTGTTTTTTCCACTTTAAACGCAGATATCTTGCAATCTATGCGGTCAAAAATTCTGAAATTTTTTCCACACATTCTCATACCAATTAGGTGTAAGATCCTACGATTAGATGTGAAAAAAAAACAATTTTAATTTTTTTTTACTTTTTGCTAAAGAAATGGCAGTTTTCAGTGTTTTTTGGCAGAAAAAAGACCTTGGGCCTTTAGGGGTTAATCAATGTTGGCGGATTCTCTTTTGCTCTCCGCAAAAGCGGGAGCCCCTAGCATTGCAACTTGTGAAGTTACTATTACAGCCAATCTGCTCAGTAATCGAGGGCCTTTGTTGCAGGCAATATTACATTCACGCCAACTTGGTCAACTTTGACTATGGTCTTAATGGAGGACGTGGAAGGTAGTGAAAGGTGTGAGAAGACATGGGAGAGGCTTTAGTGAGGACTTTAAAGGGTGGTTGGTGCAAAGCATTGGGTTTAGAGTGCACCGCCACATCTCATGAGGTGGCAAGTGCTTTACCACTTCTTCATGTCATGGTCCAAATTTGTAGAACTGGTGACGATGTTCTTAGCTGGTAAAATTCAACATGCAATATGCCTTGTGTTTAATGTTGTGTGGCCCATTCTAAGGATTGATTGCCCATTCCAAGGAAAGACTGTCATCCCAATGAAAGCTTTGACTCATCTTTGTCAAACTTCTTTGCATGCAGATGGATGGCTCCTTTCCCTTTGCCCATAGATGGTCGGTTTCCTTCCCTTCCCTTGAAGCTGCATCCATTGACTTAGCTTAATCATTAGCATCCCAGTCAATCATTAGCATCCCAGTCAATCATTGAAGCTCAGTTTATAATTGCAGTCACTTGTCTCAATTCCTTTAAGGCTCAAATATACTATATGTAGGTTGTTTTCTATTGTAAAACCATAACCCAATTCTAGGCGTTAAAGGGTTAATATCTGCAAGATCTACGGCCATGGCATGCTTTCCTCTTTTGGCAATGAAAGCTTTGATTCATCTTTGTCAGACTTCTTTGCATGCAAATGGTTGGCTCCCTTCCCTTTGCCCATAGATGGACAGTTACCTTCCCTTCCCTTCCCTTGAAGCCGCATCCATTGACTTAGCTTAATCATTAGCATCCCAGTCAATCATTGAAGCTCAGTTTATAACTACAGTCATTTGTCTCAATTCCTTTAAGGCCAAATATACTATATGTAGGTTGTTTTGTATTGTAAAATCATAGCCCAATTCTAGGTGTTAAAGGGTTAATATCTGCAAGATCTACAGCCATGGCATGCTTTCCTCTTTTGGCAATGAAATTTTCTTTTTCTTGGGCTATCATTGGAAACAAAAATATTGAAAATATAAATTAATAAGGGATGATGATTGTTGCAGGTACAGTAATTCACTTGGAGGCTTCAGAGGAGGACACAAGCTGAACACTACATCATCATCTCCCACATCTTTGCATTGGTTTCTTTTTCTACTGTACAGTACAGTGGATTTATATTCTATGGAGTATGATGTTGTGTTTGTTCCAATGGGAGACGGAATCTATAATATTCAGGGCTTGCTTTTTACAAGATATGAAAGAGGTTCTAAAGTTTGTTCACTCATAAGTTTGCCGTAACGGTTTTCCGTTCACACAAAGTTGGAAAAAGCAGATTTACAGATGAGTGAGATTTCATTGCCTTCATCGGCAGTCAATTGGGAATTGTTCTTTTCACTCCAGAACCGATTATTTACCAATGAGGCCGGGGCTCCTTTTGAAAACGAGACCCCTACAGAGTGAATAAAATTGTGCCTTGAGGCTCTTCAGCCAAGCATGATAAGGTTCTCCCAAGCATGTAGCATAGGGGCATGATGTCATCCCAACATGGGGGAGGATCATTGCCTAGTTATACAATGTTATGTCTCTTTTTTCTAGGGCAAATGAGATAGGTTTCATTGCAGCTACGACTAAGGTAGGAATATCAATAATGGTTACCCCACCTCTAATGGCAAAGTAGGGTGTCTTGAAACCAATAATAGCTAGCTCTGAAACAGATTTGATTTGCTCGCATTTAATCGGCTCACACTTGGTTAGGAATAAGTTTCAAAGGTAGCCACTTTATGAGACAAGAATGGGGTCGAGTTGAAGAATCCACATTTGGGTGGTTGTAAGAAATATTTGTCCCGTTTCTTATCCCCTTGCCCTTACTTGGATGGGTGTTTTTTTTGCTCATAACTTTTGCATCATTTGTCCATTTTGCATGAAATTTGGAATGAAAGTACATGCGTAGTTGCAAACATTGAGTATTTTTTTCAAGTTTTTTCAAATTATTTTACTATTTTTAAATTGCCCCCAATCGGGTGTCTACATGGGTCATTGCAAGAAAAAACAATACTAGAACATTGTCACAACGGGAGTGCCGAAGTTATCTTTTGTGATAACTTTTAAAGCATGACTTGCATGAATTTGAAACTTTTTTTGAAGAGGCCTCTCTTGAGTGTTATCATGTCTCACATTTTTCACAAAAATTCACAAACTTTTTTATATTTAAAATCCAATTAAACTAATATGTCACGTTTTGAGTTTTAAGGTTTTTTAGTACCGTGGAGTCTCCAAATTTAATGATATAGAGCTAAAACTTTTATGGTCTATTCCCATAGTAGGAAGTCATGTTTCTACTACGACAAATTTAAAAATATTTTATTTTATGTCGTCTATGTCCATGCAAAGAGGGCTTCTTTGTGCGCGCAATTTTTAACATTGAAGATGGTTTCAAGATCGATTTTGGGATGAAATCTCTTCACCATGAAATCTTCCCGTATGGCCACTTTTCAATTTCTTGGAAAATTGTTTTTCCTATTTTTTACAAATTGAAATGTCAGAGTGTATTTTCTTCAAAATTTCAGCTCATTCTTTTTCGTGAATAACTTTTGACCTACATTTTTTTGAGCTATGAAAATTTTCTGATTTTCTATTTTTAATGTAATACTAGTTTTTCTTATTTTATTTTATTTTTAAAAATTTGTATGCAAAAGCTCATAGTGCTAGGAATACTGACCAAAATGGAACAAAAATAGCTAGTCATTCTTGCAACAACCCACCTGGGCCATTTTAGAGTTTTATAGTCCTATTTTTTATCCAAAAAATTCAAATTTGAAGCCACAAAATGGATATGTTGGAGGTCTACTAATATTACAAGGACTAATGACAAGTTTTTATGAAAATAACAACATCTTGGTTGCGTATACGGGTTTCCTTTGCATGAAGGCTACGAAGAGAGAAAAAAGTTCCTACATTAATTCTATGGTGCAATGCAAGCGCAATCTTCTCTAGCTAAATGGATTTTTTAATGGAATTTTTTCAATTTTTTTTTAATTACTAAAAATGAAAAGGTTTATAGACCCCTTTTCTACTATTTTTTGCTCCTAGTGGCTTATGTAGTACCCCACAATAGTCTATAATACTACGTAGTACTTCATAGTACTGACTACTGAATCAACAGTTTAGATCTACAGAGGCGTTGCTGACACATGATATTGGTAGTATTGCCAGTTCTATGGCCAAAAATTGCATTTTTGAGCCAAAAACGTGAAGTATTTCTTATAATCATCCATTTATGTTGAATAAAATAGTCATTCTTTAGGAGAAAAAAAATCTTTTTTTTGCATACTTCCTAATCCTTGTTTTTGCGTGCATATTAAACTCTATTTCTTAAGGAATTTTTCATATCCTACAAGCTATTAAAATACTTAATTTTTAACCGTTCATAATATTCCTACCTTAGTCCATATCTTAAATTAGATTGTTTGTTTTGTTTGTTTGTTACACTTTGATCTCCAGGACCGTATATCCTTTGGTCATATTCTTTGTACAGTCAGAAAGCTCTTTACAAGGAGGGGTGCATGGACTTTGTTTCGTTGTGTTTGGACCTATGGCGTAAATTTTTTAGATTTTAGATTTATTTTTGGACCTTAAATTATAGAAAATTACTTTTTACTTTTATTTTGAAGGTGGCAACAACATAAGGCATGCTAGTCCGTACTTTAACTTGGCTATTTATTTGTTCTGTTTGTTACGGTGAGATTTCCTGAACCGTGGGTCCTCTGGTCACATTCTTGGTACCGTTGGAAAGTCCTCCATGAGGAGGGGTGCATGGACTTTGATGCTTGATGTTTGGACCTATGGTGTAAAAGTTATTGAATTATAAAAAAAAATGAAAAAATTACTTTTACTTTTATTTTGGCTGTAGCAACGGTAAGCATGCACACTAGCCTATACCTTAAGTTAGGCAATTTGTTTTGTTTTATTTATTTGTTTTATTTGTTATGGTAAGATCTTTTGGATTGTGTGTCCCCCAGTTGCATTCTTTAAACTACTCCCTCTGTCCCACTAAAAACCTCCAAATCAGGCTTTGTTAGTGTCCCATTAAAAAACTTCATTTCTTGATTTCGACCACTCAGTAAGCATGGCCCATGTTGAACGACAACATGGGGGCAAATTTTGCATAGATCTCAAACCCAATCTATCATACTCCAATCTCTATTCCATCAGATCGTGTGAGACCTAGTGTTTGTAGCAAACAATCAAGGGTTTGCTTCGCACCACTTCATGCAAGTCTGTAAAACGTAGCTTGGTGACGCAATACCGAGCGAGGGGGGTGACAATGAGCGAGATATACTCTGCAGCGACCACAAGTTAACTTTGCTGAAACGCAAACATAGCTTAGTACGCGTGCGAAAGGGTGGCAGTAAGACTGGGTGCCTATCCTCGTAACTATAAACTTTTGATCCAAAGCGGCACTTCTTGAAGTCAAGGGATGCATTTGTGGATCCAAGCGGCAATTCTTGAAGCAGATATTCGTGAAGCCAATCTACCTGTGGACCAAGTTTCTTGAAAACTGTCTATTCATGAACTGTTGACAGCATCCACAGATTATGTTCAAATATGACTAAAACTGCGTGGATTGTAGGTGTCTAAATCACAACGTTTCAACTTTTGCAACTTTTGCAAAGATTTGGAGAATGGTTTTCTGCTTCTTGAATGCATGCATTTCCGGTGCAAATACTAAAAATACAGTTAATCCCTCATGGAAAAGAAACTTGGAGGTTTTTAATGGGACAGAGGGAGTATTTGAAAGCTTTCTGCAAGGAAGGGTGCACAAGCTTAATTTTATTGCGTTTGAACCTACGAGGTAAAAGTTATTGATTTTCAAAAAAGTTATGAATTAAAAAAAATTAAAAAAATACTTTTATTTTGATTTTGGTTGTAGCAATGGCACAAGGCATACTACTGGTGTTTATTAGGACATACGTTTTCATACTACTGTATTTGGCGACTGCAGCTTAGATGGGCTATAACTTACAAACTTGGTGAGGTACCTACATCTAATTTCAATTGCTTTATAAAACCTCAGAGTCTAGATTCTTCCACTATTCATGAGAGTCTATAGTTGGTTACTATAAATCCTATTTTCAGTACTTTGAAAATTCATAATTTATTCATACAGTGTCCGAAAATGCATTCTAAGGGAATCTAGAATCCCCTTTTGACTTCCAACAAGATCCCACAAAAAAATTTCAATACAATAAAGTTAATTGTAAAGTTTGTCATGTATTTGTAAATGGGTATCAAAGGAAGGTTCAACTATGAATAGTGCAAAAGGAACTCAACACCAAACTCCATCAGATTCTAGTTTTGGTGCTCCAAAGAGTTTCATCTTGTATTTTTCTCAAATTCTGGCTCCTAGTCCCGCATTGTATACACTTTACGATTAACTCTAATAATGAAAACCATGCTAAATTGTTTGTTTGTACAATTTTGGGTGTAGAGTTATTTTATATGTAAACCACCCTTTGGCAATAAGTAGAATGACCGATTTGCCTTGTTGGCATTGTTAGAAATTTTTCAATTTTTCTTTCTTCATATAAAGACAAATATGAGAAATGGGGAGAATATTAAAATTT
The DNA here is from genome assembly GCA_951799445.1 of Pseudisothecium myosuroides. NCBI lineage: Eukaryota > Viridiplantae > Streptophyta > Bryopsida > Hypnales > Lembophyllaceae > Pseudisothecium > Pseudisothecium myosuroides. The sequence continues at coordinate 2,826,752 of OX637288.1, read as the reverse complement.
TATTCCTAAATATCAAAATGTGAATTGTTATGAATTTTCAAAATGTATCGCCTAATTGGCCTAAAAGAGTCTTTTAACTACATGGGCAATTTCGTTAAAAATAATGGTGATATTCCAAGTGCCACTTTGACAAAATGCCATTTTCACCATCTAGGACAAATATAGATTTTAGAACAGCCGTTCTGAACCATCTAGGACAAGTATAGATTTTGGAATGGCCGTTTTGAACTATTCTCATGCCATTTAAAAAAAATATCGCCATTTTAACAAAAATGCCCATCTACCCCCAAACCAACAAAAGTGTAACTATAATGGTCATTTTACTCCCCTAAAGCAATCACAATATTTCCTACTATGGTCACTACAACATTTCCTACAACATGACCACAACATGAAGGCTTGAAAAGGTCACTTGCTTTGATGAGTTTTCTCTAAACAATTGGAAGCTCCTATTATTTGCAATCATTGAGCACTCCATCACCATCACCCAAAGATATTGATTATGACTGCTGACTCAACCTAGTGTATTCCAAATTTCATTTATCTCTAAAGTGCTCTGATGTCCATATTCTTGACGATGAACAGAGGGCTTCAAGGCACTCTATAGTCCAACCAACTTCTCATTCATCTAATGTAACACTTGAATCTAAAAAAGACAACCTTCCTTAATCCCTAAAGTTCCATGACTATGTGTTCACAAAAAATGCTCCAAAATTGCCATTTCTAAGACAACTACCAAATTTTTGGAATTTTGTTTTTGACACATGTAACTATAGGATCTTGTATTATGATGCCTTGACAACATGTGGTAAAATTTTCAGAAAATTTCACATTTTCACCGTGTGGATCATAAAGTCTAAGTATTCAAATTTACTAAACCATTTTTTCAACCCTGCAAAAAATCGCGCAGCTGCACTTCACAAGCTTACCTTTCAATGTAAAAATGTAAAAAATGGTGGTGCTTTTTTTAATTCAGTTTCCTAAACAAGTTGGCTATATGCTTGAAAAATTTCACATCATTTGGAATTGTACAACATATAGGAAAAAATAGTGAGTAGAAAGACTTAGAGAATGTTCAAAATACTAAATTGTTAAGAATTTAATTATAGAATTAAAAAATGTCAATCCCAACGGTTGTAATGTTGTAATAAACAATCTACATTCTACGATTTTATTTTTTTCAAAAAATATTAAAAATTGAGTTAAATAAACGACTTCAAAGTTTATTTCAAAGTAGAGAATGCATATATGCCCGCAAACTAAAAGTCCTCATAACTTTTGATTCATTGGTTGAAATGGAATGATTCAAAGCTTTCCATGTATATATAACTCTAGAAAATCAATTTCAAATTTTTATTTTTGAAAAAAGTGATTTATTCTGATCTGCCCGGACTGCCCAGTTACGAAAAAAAGGAACATATTTGGCCATAACTTTTGACTCCTATTTCCAAATGTCATGAAATTTAGTGCATATGAAAGATATTCCTTGTCCCCACCTTCTATTAAAATTTCAGCTTAAAATATGCAAACCGCTAGTCACACGTACCTGCCTAAAATTTCTATAAACCCAAAAAACGCAATCCGATCCTTTAGGGGACAACAAGCACATTCATGAAATTCTGGTTAATGATATTTCTATTCAAAGATGTAAGCAAAAATGTGTAAAAAGTCAAAAAAAGATTGAGGCGTTTAGGGGTTATTGGAAAAAATCTAGCATGGATCATTGCAAGACTAAAATGGATCATTCTGTCATATGGGTTTGCCGGTCACGGATGGTTTGTGTGTCGAGGGGGGGTTTGCATGTCACGAGGGGTTTGTCCGTCATCAGTTATTTGCCCATCATCGGTGGACGGTGGTTTACCTTCGTAACAAGCAAACTGCAAAAGCTAAGCTTTTTTCCTTCTTAAACCATTTTTAGCCAGAGAATGAGCAGCATGAGAACCAGACCATTACGAGGACGGCGGCCAATGGGTAAGGTAACTGGCCCAGAAAGCGTGCATCTAAGCCTACCTACCTCATCAAATCAATGGCAGAAATAGATATTTCAAGAAGCATGTCGCTCAGTCCTAGATAGGGGACGCATTCAGAACCTGCTTGATTTAAGGATTGCTTGTGTTCCATGGTCTTAATATAGCAACGGTCCGGATCCCATCTTGGCGGGTTTTCTGGGACAGTGCGCTCCTATAAAACAGAGACTCACTTCATGGTTCTGATATTCCGGCAGTTCGTTACTGCAGATCCGGCGTTCTCGAGTTTCTGTAACCGAGAATTTCCTTCAATCAATCCAAGGTACGGGAAAGATTTGATGGCTTTTGCTGGTTCTGGACTTTTGGGTCGAGAACCTGGTAGGCTTTATCGCATCAAGATGTTTTTGCATTCCGTTCAATTGGTTGTTGTGTACGTAGTTCTGATGCTGCACAAATTTGGATTTCGACTTGCAGCCTCTCGCATTCCGGAGTTCTTCGCCACCACCACCAGCGCCATCATCTCGTCGCTAGCACGGTACCCGAACTTTCTCTAGAGAATCGGTGAGTTCGTGATTTAGCACCTAGTAACATTCATAGTATCGCTTTTCCTTGTCATCGATCGGGTCGAACTGAGGAGTCGCACGTTTGCAACCTGCAATGTCGAGCAAGAGAAGCTAGCTGTTTGTTAATTACGGAGTACCTGTGTACTGCATGTTCTAACATATTTTTATTTACTGTTCTTAGAAAGCAGCACTTGATACATCTTGCAATGCAAAGTCAGAGTTGTAGTGGGAGTATTAGGCCACTAGAACCATATTCACCAAGGTGAGTGTTGTGCGATCGAAGGTCTCGTACATGCATCACTGGGTGTCTGGTTCAAGCCTTCTGGTTTTGCCTTCTTCGCCTTCCCTTTTAGACCGGAGTCCAAGCACCAAGCTGCAGACGCACTGCAACACTCAAACCTGCCATCAATATATACCCCAAACTGTGCTGTGCATGTACTAACATTCCTTCCGCAGGAATCCTGAAATCCACACCGGCACCAACTCAAAGAATCGAACACACAAGTGTGAGGTCAAATCCAGAATGATGACGATGTCAACACAGACGATGTGCATGTGTTCCCCTCGTATCCCACAGCCGGGAACTTGCATCAAGTCTCCGGTCTCACTTTTCTCCTTGAGGAGACAAGCCGGAGTCCCCAAATGGTCGAGTGCCGGCTTTCATCGAAACGGCCGCGGTTACAGCACCTTGGCCATGAAGGAAGCGTCGCCTTGCTTCCCTCTCGTCTCCAGTCCTGAAGATGACGTATCTGATCATGATGTAGTCCCTGCCGAGGATACCGGCGTGGTTGATTTTACCGGTAAGCCTCCGTCCAACCAGTTCGCGTGTCCTTGTTTTCCGGGCAAAGTTATGCCCAAAATTTTGTACAAAGAATTAGATGGACAGTATGAGGGAATCATGCCAAAGTAGATGCACCTTGTTTTCGGTGCATTCGGTACAGTTTAACTACCCTGGAATTTCTGCTGAGGACGCAAAACGCCTTTGGATGAACTTCACCTGAGACTGTTGGATGAAAAAGTGAACGTTTTTTCAGCCCATATCGTTTTTTGTTTTTTGTTTTTTTCAAGTTGCTAGAGTATATTTTCAAAGAATAGTATTGCAAATTTTCTCATTATGGCATTATAGATTCTTCTCTAAAGAAGATCTAGCTTCATCTATGGATCCCTTTTTTAGTGTATTTTGGCCATTTCTTAATATTTTCTGATTTTCTCTTGATGTGAATTTCAGCCATAATATTTGAATTTGAGTCCAACGAATGCAATGAAGCTTACCAAGTATTGTATCTACTCCAATTCGAAATTTTGAAAAATTTATAAATTTTGGTATTTTATAGTAATATGAGCTTTGGGTTTATAACCATGGTTTGTTGATTTTTCTAATTTTTAGAGTGACACAAAAAAATTGGTTTATACCTTGATGTTGCACACTACAATACACATCCATGGTGAAATTTTCAGATTTTTTGTATAATTTGATATAAACATTCTTCATTGTTTTCTTAAAGAAAATCACAATAACTTCAGATTCTCCTCACAAAATTTGAAAATTCAATTACTTGTAAGGTAGGAGGTCCATAAACCGCTCATCTAAGAGCTGAAGCTGACTTTTGAGGAGGTAGAACTTCTTAAAATATTTTTCAGTAAATTTTCCTTGAAAGGCAAGAGAAATTGGCATCTAACCCAAGTTGTTTCATATTTTTTGAAGCTTTGTGGAATTAGTTATGAATTTCTGAAGTTACAGAAAAGTGCATTTTTGTGGGCTCTAAAACCGACCACCTCCTCAAATGCACACCACTTGTACATTGGAAAGTGCAAAATGTACCTCTAGAGCTTGATTGCTTTTAGAACCCGCTCCATTTTAGGACCTCCTACCTTAACAGACGTATGACTTCATCTCTGAAAAATAAATGTAAAATTTTTCATTCATATCTAGTAGTTGCAAATGACAGCAAACAGAGTGACAGACAAGGGCCTGTGCAACTCACGTTGTTTTGCGTCCAGTTTTGCGTCCAGTGGAAAAGGGTGAGGGGGTTAAGCAATCAGCTTGTTGAGGGCCCCAATTGTTCAGAATATGCTAACTGGTGAAAATGGGAAAAAGAGAATTTGTTTGAGTTTCGAAACTACTCACACGATAAATAGTGCTTAAAATTTCAAGAAAATTCCTAATTCTATTATAAATGCAGGCAATAACTGGAGTAGGTATGTGAAAAAACATAGAGTTTTGAATCCTAGGCACTTGGTGCTATGAACAAGTCATTTTAACCCCTTAAGGACTTGGAGTGAACAATGGATGAATGGAAATATGTCCTATGCATGGAACATTTAGAGTTTTCCATCCATCCAAATTTTTGTAGATTCTTGTATTAATTTTATAACATTCGTAACGTATAAGTTTTCAAAGACTTTGTTGTGTGAATATTCAATGTTTCAAAGGATACAATATGTTTTGTCCCCAAAAGTTATTCACTTTTGAATTCAGAGGATGATCCACTCAAAACAACTTGAATAAAGAAGTGAAATAAAAATCTTTAAAAAAATAGCATATGTAGGATTTGAAATTCGAACAAAAGGAAGAAAATCTTGTGAAAATTATTCAATTTACAATTCATTTTAAGAGAATCAAGTGTCTTATTTTGAGTCAATTTTGGAGACTTAAATATTGAATTTGTATTCTTCAGGGACCAAGATTGTGGAACTTGATGATCCAATTTCACCTGTCAAACTTGTTGATGATCAGCTTCCACCCTTGCTCTCTATGATCATTGACGGCCTCCCACCATTCAAGCTCTGCAAGTATGTGGACGAGGCCGAACCTCGCATGCATGAGTATGTTGAGCGCTATGGCAATGTAATTTCCCTAGACTCCTATTATCGTCTAGGCCTTTCTGGAGCAGCCTACTCGCACCCTGGAACAATCAGCGTTGATCGTCTTGTAGCAATCGCCATTAATTATGGAGTATTGTTTATAGTAGATGATCTCTTTTTTGACACCCCAAATGAGTTTCTTCGGGAGCAGTACGGCATCAGCTGCGATGTATGTGAAAGCCCCGAAAAAATCCTAGAATATCTCGACCACCTGGATGCACTTTTTGGTCAACAAGTGCAGCCTCACAATCCCGCTCCCTTGATTGAGACTATTATGTGGGAGGTAGGACAATATACGTTGGGTTTGACCAACCCTGAATGGTTCAATCATTATGTCGCATGTGTTGTCGAACACCACCACACATGTCTTGCTACCCATGTAGATGTTGTCCAAGGCCATAACTTATACTTCCAGGACGTGGAGTCTTACGCTGCTATGCGTGTTGGAAATGTTGGTGGAAAATTTATTCAGTGCATGGTAGAGCTTGGCTACAATAGCTACATTCCAGGTATACTAAGGACGGATCCATATGTGGAAAAGGTGACCACGGCAGCTTCCATCCATCTTGGATTTGCAAACGATGTCTACTCATACCACAAGGAGAGCTCGCTAGAACAAAACCCCTGCAATTTGATCACCGTGCTAATGGAATGTGAAGGGAAGCCTCTGGTCCAAACTGTGCGTATGGCAATAGATGCTGTAAACACATATGCTCGTGAAATCTTGGATTTGGAGGCTAAAGCTGGGAGCTCTCTTTTGCGAATTCACATGCAGGGTATCAAAGAACTCATTGCTGGAAATATTTACTTTGGTTATATGGACTATCGCTATCGGCATGCTGATTCAAATTATCCAGAACTAAGAGAGACGACCCATGATTGGAAAATCCATCCTCATGCCAAAGTCTAGAGCTCTAGTTTTATTACTCATCATGTTGTTCATGGGACAATTTAGTCTACCAATGTATAGTTTTCAATACCTTAAATTCCTAGAAGGGATAGTACATTGTATTTGAAACTAGAGTAACTTACTTGTAAATAGTGAACTATTAATTTGTCTTTGGATTGTGTTTAGAATTTCTTATTCAATAAATCTTCATTCAGAAAGCAATACTTGATTTGCTATCATTGATTGGAGAAAAGATGTGTGGTATGACTAGCAAGAGTGATGACTCTATTTGGCATGTTGTGGATGGCTAACTTTTTGCATTGGAATTAATAAGATTGTCTCCTTTGTTACAAAAAGAAAAGGAAAAGAAAGATTGATGGTATTGTATTCTTCAATCTTTCATGTGTGTAGAGACAATATATAAATTTAGAGTTATCACTAGGCTTTTTTGGGGGGCAAAATAGCGCCAGATTGCATTAAAAAAAAATTGGCTAGAAAATGTTAAATTATGAAGTTTTTCAACATAAAATTTCAGAAAACAACAACTTTGGATTAAAATTTCCAAATTGTGGATGAAAATGGAATGATGGCAAGAATGATGGATATGTAATATGCGCTAATGTAATACTCTCTATTTGATATGTGGAAGAACGTTGAAATTTGGAGCACCACTGTAGCATTTTACAATGCCACTTTCACACTTCATAAAAAACTTCCCAAAAAAGAAATTCTTGGATGAAATTTGCCAGATCGTGGATGAAAACGGAATGATTGATATGTAATACTATTACATAGTATGCGCTAATGTGATACTACGTACTTTCAATCCGATATGTGGATGAATGTTGAAATTTTAGATTGCCACTTTCACACTTCATAAAAAATGAAAAAAAATGCCCTGGTTCTCGCATAATTATAAAACAGCGTATTTGAGAATCGGACGACCGCAGCGGCAGAAAATTGCAACTGCGACGTGATCAAACTGTCGATCGGCAATTCCACTTTCACTCCCTGTCCGATCGCGACATAAAAAGAACGCGGTTTAGAATTATGCCGATCGACGTGACTTTCATCAGTTCTCTCGATCTTTCTGGACTCTTCCTGTTGCGTATAAAATAGTTGCCTGCAGCTCTGTAAGTTCATTACAGCATTACAGCACTCTTTAAACCAAGAGTTTTGGTGGTACATGGAGGATCGCTAAGAACGACGAAGATGGCGGGGTTGTTGGAGCAGGCATCTGTTGTGGAATCGAATCGATGACGCTTTGGTGAATTTGGCTTCGATTTCAATCTGCCTTGTGCTTTCCAGGCGTCGAATTTCGTTTCTCCCGTGTGCCGTTGCTTCATGGACGATGTTGTACTTGGCAGATCCCTAGGGTTTTGACGTGTGTGTGAGAAGCGATTTGGAGATGTCGATTGATTTGCCTAAGAGGATCGTCAGACGGACTATTTTACAGTCGTGATTGATTTCAGGCAGCCTTGTGCAGTGCCGTTTCACGCGTCGAGTTTCTCTCCTGTGTGCGGTGATGCTGCTTGGCAGATTCTTAGGGTTAGTCTTTCGGGGCGTTTGCGATGCACGGTTTGTTTGAGCAATTTGCAGATTTGCCCGAGATGATTGCCTGATTCGATCTGCCTTGCGCCTTTTTCTGGCGTCCAATTATTTTCTCTTCTGTCGGTGGTGATTTTTGGCTGGCAGAATTTCTAGGGTTTCGGTCGTATGGCGTGTGTGCAGAGCGCGGTCGTGAGGAGGGGCGATTTGAAGATGATTTTCTTGAGACGATCGTCAGACGGGCTTGTTCGGAACCTTGATTATCCGTTCTCGATATTCTAGCGCTTGCGTTAGTTTTCTGTTCGGTCAAATAGTTTCGTGCGAATTTTTTTCCGACGCAGTAGGTCTTTTCTGTTGCAGAGAGGCACAGAGATCACGGAGGATTCTGCTTTGGATATGAGGAGGACGTGTGGAGATTTTCGCCTGCTTCTTCTTATTCAGTTGCTTCGCATCTTGCGTGAGTGAGTTGTTGAGGTGGACTTTGTTTCCTCTAGGAGAGGGGCAGGTATTGGTGTGAGCATGGCGGGTGCTTGTGTGTGGCCCTGAAGACGAGGGAGGAGGGAGTAATTTAATTCGTTCAAGACGTTTGGCTTCAGATTCACAGGCTCTTCTGAACCTTCCAATTTCCTTATTTCAAGATTTCCGACTGCCTCTTATTCAGCTGTTAGCGTCTTGCGACCGTGAGTTGTTTGGGCGGTGATATGCTTTTGGCCTGGCCTACCTTTGGGAAAGGGTCACAGACTAGCGAGATTGTGAAGAATGCTGCTTGTATTCGTGAAGAGCGTGTTTGGAGTCTTCTAATTCGTTCAACATGGTCGACTTCGAAATGACAGGCTCTTTTGAAACCCTATATGAACCTTGATTCAAGATTTCTGCTATATTCTGTCGTTTAGCGACTTGCGTGACTTGTCCAAGCGGCTTTGTGTTTTGGTCGCCTTCTTCATAGGTCGGAGGGTGACTGGAGTATCTTAATTTGTTCAAGTCGTTTGACAGTTTGGGACATTCACGTGCTCCAAGATTTTAGTTCGTCCCCATTAATTCGCCTTTTTTTAGCATGCAAATTTCAGTTGAAGATATGCTTCAGCTGGTTGGGGTGGATTGTGTCTCTGGCAGGGGGCAGGGATTCAGACTTATATGGAAAGTGTAGCTGGTGCTTACTCCTGAAGTGAGGAGGATGCATGGTGTAACTTTATTTCGTTGGAAACAGTCAACACATTGACAGGCTTCTTTGAAACCCTACCTCTTCCGCGTTTGAAGATGATCGCTTGCACCATCTATTGCGCCTGAAGATTCCTTTTTTCGTATAATTTGGGTGGTTTTGGCATTGTTTTTACCATGTTTGACAGAGACATGTATTCGTATGATCTTGGAGAGTGTTGCGTGTGTTCAAAGCCTAAAACTGGGAGGATTTTTGGAGTATCGTTGACGATGGGCGGCGTCCAATTGATAGACCTCTTCGGACCTTGCATACTGCCTCTTTGAATATTCCCGCCTGTGTCTGCCATTTGTTTTCTTTATCTTAGCGCGGGGTGGGGTGGGGATGGGGGTGTATCTGGTTGGAGATATACCTTAGTTGGCTTTCTTCAGCAGTCGACTGGCTAGCTGCCAGAGGCATTTATGAACTGAAACACGGAGAATGCTGCTTGTGTTTGTTTTTGAAGTGAGGACGAGTGTGGAGTAATTGAATTCGTTGAAGACAACGGCTCCTGACTGACAGGCTCTGTTTGGAACCCTTTCCTTCCGCCTGCTTCAAGATATTTAGCCTGTTCTATTTGAGATTCTGTGCGTGAGTTGCTTAGTCGGATATGTCCTTTGGTGTGGTTTCTTCAGATGTGGACCGTTATGTCTGGCAGAAGGACAGAGATTGTAACATTTTGGGGATTCTAGCTTTGTGCGTGGAGTAATTTCACTCTTTAAAAGCAGTCGGCTTCCGAGTATCGCAATCCATTCGTGATCCTCTTCTGGTTGGCAGAGTTCCACATATGCGTCTGCCTTTGCCTGAATTAACTCGCCTGAAGATTCAACCGTGTGCAGCACAATTGACAGAGAAGCTGATTTGAAACCCTACATGCTTTCGCTTCTTCTGGATAATCGCCTGCGTTGTAGCGCATACAACCTGTGATATGTGATTTGGTTCATGGATGAACTGCATCTGGTTGTCGCAGAGTTTTCGAAGAGTATGTGAAGGTATGTCTTCGTTGGAAGTGACAAGTTTGGAGGAGGTTGAAATGACTGGAGGTTTGATTTGCGCAACGCCAGCGGACAGGCTTTCTTGGAGCCTTAGTCGGTCATTATTTTCATTCGTGTCATGCATCCCCTCCCCTCGGTTTTCTTTCTAGGAAGCAGAAAAAAAGACAAACTTGAAAGCCCAGCCAGTGGGTGAGGGTTCAAAGGAAGCCTGAGTGGAGATTGACGTAAACAAATTAGATAATCACTCACTACTTCAAAGGATGGCCTTGCTGGAGACATACTCGCCGTCTGGCAAGACAAAGCAATACGCTGATAATTAGAGTTTTTCATCAGTGCTGAATGTTCTTGTCCTCATTGCATGAAATTTGAAATTTGATGAGAAAACAGTAATCTCATAAGCATCTATGTAATTGTAATTGTGATGTAAAGAAATTGACGATTTAAAACTTGGTTTGAAAGAGAAAAGAAGAGAAACTTACTTGATTTACAACTCAAATTTGAACTAAATTTGAATTGAATGATGTAAAGAATGTATTGAATCCAAAACAGCCAGGTCAATGAATCATGATCGGACACCTGTAGCAAAGGCCAAGTAGTTGAGGTATGTAGCAACGACGTGGGTGGATCAGCCAATTGAACTAAATTCAAAGAGGATGTTTGAAAATGTAAAAGAAAATGTCCCTTCTAATCCCTCTTTCGAGCCCTCTTTGAACTTTGTCCATAACTTTTGATTGGAGATTTGAAATCTCAAATGAATTTTTGGAGATGAAAGTTAGATTGATTTTTCACAATGCCTTAGTTCAAAGGGTTTTTAAAAAAAGGTTATTCTACATTGGCAAAATGAGGTTTAAAATTCTACTTTGAATGCAATTCCTGCTTTTGATTGAACTATGAGCAATTGAGCTCCTACTAATTGTAACTTATATATTCCACATGGGTTGTTTACCTCCTACCACCCTATTTGTGTAAAGAGCTTGTCTTCTTATTTGTAAGCACACCAAATAAGTGGCTTCTGAATTTATGTGGCATACTGATAGTTACTAAATGTTTTTGATTTTTTTTTAATTTAATGCTAAATTTTTTTAAATTGGATTTTTAAAGGTTGAATCTACATTACAAACTTCAATTAATTATTTGACATCATTATGCCAACCCTACCCTAAATATAGGTACAATAGTGATTGAAAGCCTAGTTGGCTTGGACTGGTTGCTAGAGAACAAAGTAATAGTACAATAAGGTAGGAGGCTCATAAATTGCCTATATCAAAGAAAATAGAACTCTATAGGAAAATTAGTCAAACATAACTGATTTTTTTAAATGTTTTTAATAGAAAGAGAATAGGGAACATTTGACTAACAATTTAAATCTTACTTTTTTTGACTTAGAATGAATTAACTATAAACTTTTAAAGTGAAAGGTGTGTAGTTAACTATTGATGCTCATAGACTAAACCAGTCTTTTAATCAAAATCAACCTTTGAATAGAGCACATCAATCCAAAAAGTAATGGCTCTTAGAGGATAATCCACATCATGTTTTCATTTATTTTAGCCTTACATAAATGTCTATTGTACTTGCAAGGAATCAAAAACACAATAATGAATAAAAAGCACATAGAACAAAGTGTGATTCATTTTTTGAAACTCTTTGTACCTTTTCTAACACTTCAATAAGGGTGATTCTAATTGCCTAGGAGGAATTCAAGCCTCTGCCACCTTATTAGCAACTCTACCATTGTGTGTTAAACCCCTAAAGGACCGGAGGGGATTTTCAGGGAGACATTGTCAAAAACTGCGTTTTTTTTGTATGTTAATCAAAAATGGAAATAAAAACTTTTTTTTGAAACTTCAACCGTACAAGACTGTAGTAAATTATTATACCAATGTGTGAAAAAAATTCAGACCATTTCACCGAGCGGATTGAAAGATTATAACATTCAAAGTTTGAAAAAAAGTTTTTTTCATCATTGCCCGACAGGGGCAGCAGACTTTGGGCTCTTGTAGTGAAAAGTTTTTCCTCTACACAAGATTGAACCTCTTCACCATTCAATTGTGTGTCTTCTTAGGTACACTCATGCAAAATTTTGGAAGCAAATTCAACCTCTAACTCTCTCTAAATCACCCTGCAATACAAAGAGGTATAAAAAATTGGCAATACACTAGCCAATTTTTGAAGTTTTTTTGTGCACTGAGGAATTTTTTTTTGGAAAATCGGAACGGTGAAAACATACATGACACTATATTCTATAAGAACAAATTTTTTCATGGCAAAAAAAAATTATGACCCACAAATACGCTAATTTCCCCTCTCCCTTTCTCCATAGTCTTTGAGACCTTTAAGAAAACCAATGCATGCAAACTAGCAAGAATGGATCCTCTTCTCTCCCAAATCCCTCTCTAGTAAAAAACACCACCTTCTATCATTAGTACCTATGGGCCCTTGAAGGGAGTACATGTATTTCCATAGAAATGTAAAAATCAAAATATGCACCATTCTCCTTTGAATGAAAATGTGATGTTCAAAATGAGGCACATTAGTACTAAAAAGGGCGGATGAAATGGCCACAACGCTGTGGTTCAACATTGTGCTTTGGTGGGGCCGAGGTGAACTGACCCCTCGTTTGTCATCTCCAAGTCATTTCAAGGGTGCATGTAAAAAATAAGACCCCCTATTTTGTGCTTCATTGAATTATTTTGTACATCTCTCCTAGGCCACTAATTGCAAACATGAATTCAAAATTTGCAAATTTTGTCATGGTTGGAAAATAATAAATTTCAGCGTTTTTGCAAATGATGAAATTAGGGGTGAGTGAGGGGGTTGGTTCAAGCCGGCTCTCTCCTCCCCCAAAACCCACAAACACTCGCTCCCCAGTCCTCCACCTCAAGCCTCCCCTGCCTGCCAGGCCTTCTTCGCTCCTGCCCCCTCCCCTCAGATCCTCTCCCGCTCCCTTCCTGCTCCTCAAGTTCCCCTCCTAAGGTAACTAAGGTAGTGTGCTCTAAAAGCGAGCGGCCTCTTCAAATCGACCCTATATTTAAGTATGAAATGGATATTAGGTGGTCCTGAAATGGACCTCTCAAACCATTGAGAGAATCGAGAGAAAAGCATTAACTATTGTAAGAGTAAATCATTGGCCTTCATTAACTCAAATCACTTTAGAAGTTGCAAGTGGTCAGATTTAGGAAGACCTAGGGTTACAAATAGGTGTCTACAACAGTTTTTTTTTAAAAATTCATAAGTAATTCAAAAACGATTCAAAAAATATGAAACCACTTGTGTAACGTTCCGCATCCATTTTTCTTTCTCTGAAAAATGATCCAAAAATATTTCTGTTCAAAGAAACTTGTGAAAAAGGCAGATCAGCCCTTAAATGGTCGCTTTTAAGCCATACTACCTTACACCTAAAATGGACCGCTCCTGAATGTTGAGTTGTCGACCCCTATTTTTGAACTAAAAATGAATGGGGAGGAAACCAAAAATGGTGCACAATAAAGGACAAGTGTAAGAGTCCATTTTGACTAGTGTGCAGCTCTATTAATAGAATTGTAGAGGTGGCAACCTCCCAAGTGGTCCATTTTGAATATACTTTTCATTCGTTTAACTTCTTGTCTGTGACAGTTCTTCATGTGCATCAAATTGATTTTGGCATCACCTAGGTGACACTTTTAACACCCTACACCCTGTATCTTTGAAAATTTGTAACTAATTCACAATACATCCAAAAATTATGAAACCACTTGCATTTTCATTCATAGTCCTTCACATATATACAAAAATTGTTGTTCATTTTCTAGAGCATACGGATCATACCACAGAGCTTAACTGTGCGATTTTGGATGTAGTTACCTTACTCTCCTCCCGTTCCCCGCCTGCTCCCTTCCAATCCCCTTCGCTCCCTGCTACTGCCTGGCTCAACCGCTCAACCCGGCAATCTCCTTCCTGAACCCTGCCCACAGCTGCCCAAGCAGCTGAGGCTCTTTCGGGCAGCATAACTTACAAATCTATCTATCGGATTTGCACATTTTTTTTTCTCTCGAAAAACTGGTTAGAATATCTACCTTGTGTCAAAATTTGAAGAACATCCAATAAAAAATGACTTCATACGCACCTACCCAAGATAACTTGCGTACGTTCAACAGTCATTCGGTCCTTTAGGGGTTAATAGCCCACACTATAACTTACCATGTTTTGATGATCAAAAGGAAGGACGTTAAATCTGTCCCAAAAAGTCGGACAAGGAAGATAAATTTTGTGTTTTTCGGGGTAAAAGTAAAAAAAAAGCCCCCTATTTTGTACCGATGTTGTAGACCTCTTCTAGAAGGCCATATTCATTAAAATGAGACAATTTGCAGTCTCATATTATCTTTGACTTTACATTTAAATGATAATAAGTGTTTGATATTGAATTTTTTTTGGTGAATTGAGACTTGAATATGTTAAAACATTCACAAACCTTTGATTTTATAAAGGTTGATATGTTCATATATTTAGAATTTGTTAGAATATAGGTCTCAAATAATAGGGCTGAAGTCTCAAAATGTCCATTTTGTCTCAATTTAACGAATATGGCCATAGTAGCTAATTTGGGGTCTCTGATTGCAAATATGAATTCAGAATTTGCAAAAAAATAAATGTTGTTGCAAATAAAAAATTCTTGCGTTTTTTCTTGGGATAAATCCACCCAATTGGTCCCACTTTGTAGGACAGATTTAACGTCCCCCGATCAAAAGGTTGTGCTCATTTACAAGTTAACCCTTCCACGCCTTGATCCTTTTTTGAATATTGGTACTTTTTTGCTTATATCTTTGTATAGAAATATCATTCACCACAATTTCATGAAATTGGTCGTTGAAGAAGGTCGTCTTTTCAATATTCAAGTATTAAATTGGATAAATGAGAAGTTAGTTGGACAAAACACTACTTGCAAGCCGTCAGTTCATTCTTCAGAATGTGGACGTTGGAGCGCTTCAGGGTTAACCCCAAAATGACCTTGGAATTTCTCGCGCTTCTAGGAATTTGCTCTAAATTGAACAAGAAGCCAACATTTTGTTAAGTTGTATCAATTCTTTTTGAATTGTAGCCGTATAAAATCAAACTAGACATGTTAGAGATCACATTAGAAAAGAAAACACAACAATATCCCTTATGGATTGAAAGATTATAATGTTTGATCATGAGGGTGTTAAAACTGTGAAAGTGACTTGAAGTCTTTCAATCCTCTTTTCACATGTCAAATCTAAAAAGTTGGTCACCAAAAAAATATGAGGTTAAAGAGCCTAACATGCATAATTCCAATCAATTTATGACTTCTCAAAATCTACTCTACAATTTTTTGAAATGAATTTCTAATGTGATTTTTTTCAAAGATCTAGTGTGTTTGAGGCTCATTCCCCAAGAGCCCTCAACACTACAAAAATCAAGATTGCAATGGATACCTGTGCACAAAATCTTGAATAGAAAAATCACAATCAATCATTTTCAAAATCAGATTTTTGAAGCTAAAACTAAACTTCAAAAATAATTTTTTTTAATATAAACTACTAAAAATAGTAATTTGGTAAGGTTTTATTTAACTTCAAAAATTGGTCGAGGACACATTCTGTCCTCAGGGTCATTTTGGGGTTAATGAATTGATTGTTCATATGTGCAGCAGCCACT
Organism: Pseudisothecium myosuroides; assembly: GCA_951799445.1. Lineage (NCBI taxonomy): Eukaryota > Viridiplantae > Streptophyta > Bryopsida > Hypnales > Lembophyllaceae > Pseudisothecium > Pseudisothecium myosuroides. The sequence goes on along the minus strand of OX637288.1, from coordinate 2,811,075 downwards.
GACATCAGCACCACGTTTCTGTGCTCAGCAAAACTGTGGAAGTGGTTGCAAGTCCAGGCAACATATGTGCGCATGTCAAAACTTAACTTACTGGACTGGACCGAAGTACTGTAGTGAGCTAGTGGCATGGTGGTCTGCATGCAAGTTGCTTATGGAGTTGGTTATGAAAGTGGAATGCGTAAGCTTAGATCAGAGATTGCTTGGGTTAAGAGTGGTCTTGGCAAAAGGCCATGCCTGGTGGTTTACTGGCCTCATCCATGAGAGATTCGCTTCCGGCACATTGTTTGGCTTTGTTTTGATGAGCCAGTCCATTAGCAGAAATCAGCACACAATGCTTTTGTCATAGTATTCCTCTGTGAGGAGGTCCTACGGCCAGAATGATGATGATTTCAATACAGATTAGTGTAGCTCTGTGCCATTGCCACAGCCCAAAAAAAAAAATCATTTTTAAAACCAAAAATAACTCAAAAAGCCAGAATTTTCCCACCATAGCTTGAAACGCCATGAAAAAAAAGCATGTGCACCCTTCCTTGTCAAGGGCTTTCCAATGGTACCAAGAACGTGACAAATTGACACACGGTTCAATAGATACATAATTTAGTAGTTTTTAAGATTCCAAAATAACTCAAAAATACACAACTTTCCCACCATTGGTCCAAAGGCCACAAAAGAAAGCCTTTGCACCCTTCCTCACCGAGAGCTTTCCGACGGTACCAAGAACGCAACCAAAATCAAAATAAAAGTAATTTCCTAATTTTTTGACCCATCAATGCTTCGAAATTCAATAACTTCTGTACCGTAACTCCAAACACGACAAAACGAAGCCTGTGCACCCCTCCTCACCGAGGGCTTCCCAACGGTACCAAGCACGCCACCGGGGGACGCACGCTCCGAGAGATCCCAACGTGACAAACAAAGCAAACAAAACAAAACAAAACAAACAGTCAAACTTAAGGTATGGACAATGATTTGTATTATGTGTTCCCACTACTGCAAACCCTGTCGGTTTTCATTCCCTAAAATAGCGACAGAACGTGGAGTGAGTGAAAAAAGTCAAAAACTACAAAACGTGGGTCCAACTTGGCTACTAACATTAGATAATTTTCAGTGAGAAGTGACACAAATGCAAATCTCCAAAATGAAAAATGACAGGGTTTGCTCTAGTGTCCCCTCTCATCCCATAGCCAAAAACTTGTAGAAAGTCCCCTGTCTCACTTTCCTCCTTGAGAAGACAAGGCGGGGGTCCCAAATGGTTGAGTGGCTTTCTTTTTCACAAGGGCTGCGGTTACAAGGTCGTGCTTACAATTGTGCAACGAGTCAAATGTGGGGACCATTTTGCCCCCACATTTTACTCCTTAGGAAAATACATAAACTTTATATTTGCCATGCATGATAAAATTTGCAAATTTTGAGTTCATATTTGCAATTAGAGGCCCCAAATTAGCTAGGAGGGGTGTAGAAAATAGATTATTCAAGCCCAAAATACGGGGTCTTTTTTTCTTACATTCACCCTTGGCTAGACCCCGCATTCGGCTCATTGCACAACTATAAGCGTGACTAGGTTACAACACCTTGGCCATAAAGTAAACATTGTCTTTCTTCTCTAGCCCTAAAGATGCATTTGATGATGAATTTCCTACCAAGGACACGTGTGTATGCACTTTTATTAATTTTCACAATTAATTAAAAATTAAAAAAACTTTATTATTTGGATTCTAACACTTTGAGTGTGTAATTGCAATGTTTCTTTCAATTTTTGGATTTTTTTCAAAATTTCAAGATGAAGTCAAAAGAGATCTTGTCAAGCTTCATTTTCCGCTTAGTTTAAATTGAATACCTAAAATGGTTATATTGAAAGGTACAATCAAGGTTGACCAAGGCGCATTCACTTTTTGGATGCATGGACCTTTAGGGGTTAAGCATCTTCTTCTTTAGAAAAGTCATTAATATTGTAATGAGGGAGTTTGCAATAATATTCTTGGAAAATTTACTCGAGCAACTTTTTAAAAAAATCGAATGAAAAAAACATTTTTTTTCCCATCCTACAGTCTTTGATGAAGTCATCCAAATGATACTTAACCCTGTAACGCCACAAGAGCCATTTTTTGGCCTTTGGATGATAATGCAACAATCTGGACAAAGATTAGAAGCATTTATTTTCAACCACATTTTTATGTCAACTGACCTTCCATGGTGGGTTATGAAGAATATGCAATTGCGTTTGAAGTCTTGCTAGTGTTTGTCTTCATATGAATGAGAAGTTAGTAAGAAAAACGAATCACAAAAATATACTATTTTAGTATATTTTGGGAAGTTGTTGCTCTTTGCTCTAAATCTGGCATTTCTCTATAAAATGATATTTTTTGAGTTTGAAACCATCTATTGAAATGAAGGTCATCTACTCAAGTTTCTACTCAAGTTTGAATTTTGAAAAAATTCTAAAATTGATTATTTTATTGCAATTTGAATGTTGGAGGTGTTTTCAATGTTTACTAAACTTTAATTAGAGAATGATATTGAAATTGGATTTACACTATAATGTTTTTCACTATAATATACACACATGGAAAAAATTTCAATTTTTTGAAATTAATTTTCTATTTGATATGATTTTTCTTCAGTTTTTCTTAAAAATTCTCAAAATAATCAATTTTCCTCGAAAAAAATCTAAATTTTTTGTGAAGTCAAGAAGACGTGTAATTTCATCTCTAAAAAATAAAAATAAAGAGTAATGGAATTTATCCTCAAACTGTGTAGTTATAAGCTTGGCGTTTCAGGGTTAAATAATCCAGCAACGTTACAACGTTGAGCATCCACAGCCATGGGCCACCATTCCTATTTCCACACGGCTAAAGAGCTTGCGTTATAGGATTAACCTAGATTGTGTTATAGGACGGGTTGGTCTCTATGGAAATGAGAGATATCATTACCGTATGCATCATGGACAAAAGATAAACTGGAATAACTCATTGGAGGTCAACTTATTCTAAAATACCATCTCCTCTCTACACAAATTTGAAGGATGAAAGACTGTCTTTCTCTTCCAAATAGAAAGATGCTTTGTCATTCGTCGGACACTAAGAGCATCTGCACAGTGGTCGTACCAAGAAGGGACACCAAAATTACATTGCTTTAAAGGTAAATTAAAAACAATTTAACTTCCAATTCTTTGAGAACTTCCTCGCGTTGCTTCAAAAGCATTTTCAACTTAGTTTGAGTTTTCATGTGACAAGAGAAGTTCTTTATATACACTAGTATGGAGTAGTAGTAGGTAGAGCAATCCATGTGAGATATGTAAATTAGAATTAGAAGAAATTCAACCGCTCATAATTAAGTCAAAAGTGGGAATTGTGTTTGAAATAGAATTTTAGACCTCATTTAAGCATACTAGTAGTAGAATAACTTTTTCCAAAAAAATTTAAAATGAAAAAAGTTGCAAAATAAAGATAACTTTCATCTCCAAATTTAGATTTTAAGCTTCCAATCAAATATTATAGACAAAATTTAGAGAGGGATTGGAAGAATTTTTTTGGACATTTTCAAACATCTTTCTCTGAATTTTGTCCAAAACTTTTGATTGGAGACTCAAAATCACAAATAGGTTTTCTGAGGATGAAATTTATCTTTATTTCCCAACTTTTCTTAGTTCAAAGTTTTTCAAAAAAAGTTACTCTACTATGCCTAAATGAAATATGAAATTCTCCTTCAAATACAATTCCAAATTTTTGACAATGAGCAATCAAGCTTTCATCTTCAAATTCTCCCATATCCTTTGAGGATTCATAGACAATGAATTTTATTATAAAAACAACCTCTCCACCCTAGCTTCTCACCAAATGCCAATGAAGCAATTCCTTCCGCATTTTGCCAACAAACTATTTCTTGATGGTAAATTGTTAAGTGACACTAGTTTTTTTCATTTATTATAAGATTTATTTATCAAATCCTATAATTAATTGGCCTGTTGCGCCTTCAGTAGTTGGCAGCCGGCTAGGGGTTGATACCTTGAAGATAGGGTCAAAAAGACAGGCAGACCCCATACCTCAACGCATACGAGACGCGCCAGCTCTCAATGCGCTCTTGAAATTTTGAAGTGGCCGACTAGTTTCTTGGCCTTGGTATGCCTGTTGTAGGGCACTCTTACTAGCTTGGCTCGCTCAGTTACTGAGTTACACTTTGCCCACTTGGCGAGTTGCCGTGGGGATGCTCTAAATCATCACAATGTCCTTTATAGGTTAATGAATACGATATCCGTAGTAGGTGTGTTTTTTCTAGCGAATTTTCACTAAAAAGTGACGAATTTTTTTTGGTACGAAATGTTAATCTCTAAAGTTCCATGACTATGTTTTCACTGAAAACACTCTAAAATTGCCAGTTTTAGTACAATTTTGAAATTTTTGAATTTTTTTTTGACACATATTACCGAAGGATCTTATAGTATGCTGACTTGAGAACACGTGGTAAAAATTTCAGAAATTTCCATTGTGTAGATTGCAAGATATAAGCATTCAAATTTACTAAAATCATTTTTTTGGCCTTGCAAAAAATAGGGCAATTGCACTTCACAAGCTTACTTTTCTATGAAAAATGTCCCAAATGGTGGTGCTTTTTTGTAATCTTTTTTCTGGGCAAATTGGCTACATACTTGAAAATTTTCACATCATTTGGAATTGTACAACATAAAGGTAAAAAATAGTAAGTAGAAAGAAGTAGAGAATGATTCAAAATACTCCATTGTCAAGAATTTAGCTATGGAATTGAAAAATGCCAATCCCAATGGTTGCAATGTTGTAATAAACAATCTACATCCTATGATTTTATTTTTTTCAAAAAATATTGAAAACTGAGTAAGATAAAGGGCTTCAAAGTTTATTTTAAAGTAGAGAATCTATAATTGCCCGCAAACAAAAACTCCTCATAACTTTTGACTCATTGATTGAAATGGAATGATTCAAATTTTCTACTTATATATAATACTAGAAAACCAATTTCAAATTTTAGTTTTTGAAAAGAGTGATTTTTTTTTATCTAACCAAACTGCCCATTTACAAAAAAAAGTAACATATTTGTCTATAACTTTTGACTTCTATTTTCAAATGTCATGAAATGTAGTGCACTTGAAAGATATTCCTCGTCCCCACCTTAGACTATTAAAATTTCAGCCTAAAATATGCAAATCTCTAGTCATAGGTACCTGCCCAAAATTTCTGTGTTGCCAAAAAAAGCATGTTGGTCCTTTAGGGGTTAACCCCTAAAGGACCATTGTCCCCAAGAGGGACAAATGTGTTTTCGGGCAGGTACCTATGGGCTGAAATTTTCTCCTGATTTTTTAAAACTTTTTTTGGAGGTAGAAAAGCTGATTGGCTTCAAGGGAATATAATTTTTTTCACAATCGGTGCCCGGGAAATAAAGTTATGACCATATAAGCTCAAAACAGGGGACGGGGGGCAGCTCGGGCAGCAAAAAAAAAGGGACAAAAATTTGAATTTTTTTTTAAATATTTTTTTTCTCATAGATTATATTTTTGGCTATCTGGAAAGCTTTGATTCATTTCATTTGGATATGTTATGAGAAAGTTATGGACATTCTTGTTTTTCGGGCAATTAAAGCATCTTCTTGAAAAAAATAACTTTAGGATTCATTTCTGAATGCAATTTTTCAAATTTTTCAACTTTTTTTTTTTTCATGGTCTGATTTTCTTGTTAGAACACATCTCACCATTGGGATTAGTGCATTTTAATTCCATCTAAAATATATGAATATTTTAGATTTTCCTTCTATCTTGTATCTACATCTACTTAACAATTTTTTTAAGAATGATAATTAAGTTTTTTTTTAAGTTTTTTTTCCTAGACTCTCAACTCAATTCTCCACTATAACAAATAAAACCTCAAAACTTTGTAGTGCAAAAATTTTAAGTTAAAAACGTTCAAAGTCAAAAAATCTAGTCCCGCAATGTGCTGAAAAACTTGTTTTTTTCACTTAGAATGCAAATATCTTGCAATCTATGCACTCAAAAATTCTAAAAAAAATTCCACACATTCTTATACTAGTTAGGTGTAAGATCCTACGGTTGGATGTGAAAAAAAAATATTTTTAAAATTTTTTTACTCTTTGCTACAGAAATGGCAGTTTTCAATGTTTTTTGGCAGAAAAAAGGCCTCGGTCCTTTAGGGGTTAAGCAAGATATTCTTCCTTTTTCAGTGAATGAAATTGCAAAATGCTACCAAAACCTTAGGGCAAATACATAAACTTTCATCCACATATTGGAGATTCATCCATATATTGGAAGTTTCATTCATTTCCGCGGATGCAAATAACGTAGCTTCATCCTCTCCACTGAAGATCGCTTTCTGCACTCCCTAAAATACAGTAAATGGAAGAAGAAAAGAAACCCGGATCTGTAGTCCGTGGAGCAATGACATCAGCACCACGTGTCTGTGAGCTCAGCAGAGCTGCCTGAGTGATTGGAAGTCCGGGTGGCTCGGGCTGTGACGATGAGGTGTCATCATGCTTATGTGGCGGCTGCTGCTTGGGTGGGCTGGAGAGCTACACTAAATAGTGAAATTAGGTTGCCTCACACTAATTTCTCGACATTCTACACTATATAAATATGTATTGTTTCTTTACAAGAATTTACTACTTTTTGGAATTAAAAATTTATGCGTGTGGGACTTATAAACCTCTATATATACAAACAGAAAAATCAGTAGACATATTTGTTGACTAGTTGGCTTGTAAAGTGATTTTCTTGAAGTAAGGCAATCTAATTGTTAAGGCAACCTAATTTCACTATTTAGTGTAGACAAGCCTGGTAAGCTAGGCGACCTTTTAAGAGTTGATTGCATTTAGGGGGAAGCTAAAATCTTTGAAACAATTATTGTGGGAAGAATAATGGAATTGGCATCTAACGCAAGTCATTTCTTATTTTTTGGACCTTTGTGGAATTAGTTACAATTTTTTGAAGTTGAAATGCAATGGTTACTAATAAAAAGCACCCCCCTCCTGAAATGTATACTACTGGTACATTGAAGAATGAAAAATGTACCTTTCTGTTAAAAGTTACTTTTAGAATCGGGTTGCTTTAACGGTCACCTTCCTTATAGGTAAACGAGCCTATGACGGTCGGGGTGAACTAGTCCCCTCACTTGGCCCCTCCAAGTCATTCTAGGGGTGCTTGTAAGTAAAAGAAAAGCCCGTGCTTGATTAATTTACCTTGTACACCTTTCCTACCTATTTTGGAGCCTCTAATTGCAAATATGAATTCAAAATTTGTAAATTTTATCATTTGTTGAAAATTTTAAAAAATTAGCGTTTTTCATAGGGGCTGAGTGAAGGGGTCAATTCACCTCATCTCCTATGACAACAAGTAGATTTATTGGATTGCCATGTTGGCATTGTTGAATACTTTTCAATTTTTTTCCTTCACTTAAAGACAAATGTGAGAAATGGGGAAAACTAAACAATTTCAATTTTTTTTTGACAAAGTATGAATTGGTTATGAATTTTGGAAGTAACTATGCTGTTGAATTGGTTCAAAAGGGTCTCTACAAAAAATAGTGAAATTAGGTTGACCCCCGCTAATTTCTCAACATTCTACACTATATGAATATACAAAAGTATGCAATCCCATAGGTGTAGGGTAGCTTTGCCGAAAAATAATTCAAAAAAATGATGGCAGATTATTTTGGAAATTATGCTAAATGTTCGGCAAAAAAAAATGAAAAAAATGAAAGGAATGTTGAAATATTTAGAAATTACATCACATGAGCAAAAAATCAAATGAATTTAGATTTTAAGGTTAATACAATGTCGGTGTGCCATCTACCATCAAGAAAATTGTTGATGATGAAGTGAAGGAATTACTTCATTGACATTCTATGAGAATAATGGGTGGAGAGGCCATTTTTATAATAAAATTCATTGTTCATCATAAATCCTCAAAGGCTATGGGATAGTTTGAAGATGAAAGCTTGACCGCTCATTGTCAAAACATAGGAATTATGTTTGAAGTAGAATTTTAGACTTCATTTAGGCATAATAGAATATTTTTTCCAAAAAATTTGAACTAAAAAAAGTTGCTAAATCAAGCTCACTTTCATCTCCAAAAATCTGTTTGTGATTTTGAGCTTGTAATCAAAAGTTATGGACAAAATTCAGATAGGGGGTTTGAAAATGTCAAAGAAAATGTCCCATCCAAACCGTTCTTGAATTTTGTCCATAACTTTTAATTGGAGGTTTGAAATCTGAAATAGATTTTTGGAGATGAAATTTAGCTTGATTTTTCACATTAACTTAGTTTATTGTTTATTTTTAAAAGTTATTCTACTATGCCTAAATGAAGTCTAAAATTCTATTTTGAATACAATTCTTATTTTTTATTTGATTATGAGCGGTTGAGCTCTTACTAATCCTAGTTTACATATCCCACAAGGGTTGTTTTACCTCTTACCACTCCACTTATATAAAGAGCTTGTGTTCTCATTTCTTTACAAATATTAAGTAGCATTTGAAGTTGTACGAGATAATCATGCTTGAAGATTAGGGTAGAAAACCTAGGTTAAAGGTTGGATGAAAGGCGAAACTACAATTCTTCATTTATCCAGAAAGTCAAATTTTAAAAAATTCCTTTTTTAGGTGTCAAACATTAAATATTCAAATTAATTAATTATTTGCTTGGCAGTGGCGAAGCCGCTTTGCACCTACGGTAATGTAGGAACCATATGTGTTTGCATGGGTGGGTTTGTTTGGTTCATGGCTCTCGTTTAGAGAGTTGCATGCGCCTCTCATGTGGACAAGCAATGAGTCATGAGGTAATTTTTTTGGATAAGGCAACCTAATTGTTAAGGCAATCCAATTTCACTATGTTGTGTAGATTATCCCCAAACCCAAAAAATGTGTATCCACAACGGTCATCTTACTCACCCCTAAAGCAATTACAATATTTCCTATTATGACCACAACGTCAAGGCCTAAAAAGAAAATCACTTCCTTTGATGAATTTATACTAAAAAGGTGGAAGTTCCTATTGCAATCATTGATCATTCCATCTTCATCATCCAAGACATTGATCGTGGTTACTAACTCAACCTAATATAAAGTAGCAACACCCATAAGCTTGGGTGTACCATGACACCAATTGTAGAGTTCCCTTAAAGTGCCCCTAAAAGTACCTTCGGAAATCGTGCTTAATTGTGGTTGGTAGGCTCTGATTTTTTTAGATTTTGGTGCTAGAATCAAGGCAGATTTATTAAAGTGCGTTTTAGGGGTGCTCTAGGGAGTTCTACTTTGAAAATTCACAGAAATTAGATACCTTATCCAATTTTTTTATTATTTATTTTTAATTCATCTAATATTGAAAAATATTTCGTTTACAAAAATTTGCCTCCAACTATGCTAAATTGCTTAATTTGATTTTTATTGGTGCTCCTACCATAGTCCAAATTTCATTTATTAAAAAAATAAATCTGGCATGAGCTGATGCAAGATTGAAATGGATCATTCCCTAGAGGTTTGCGTGTCACGTGGGGTTTGCTCGTCGTCGTCATCATGGGTGGTATGCCCGTCATGGGTGGTTTACTTACCTTCGTCGTAGTCTGATGAGTGCAAGTTGCAAAGTTTTTTTTTTTCTTATTCTTTATAGCATGAGGACCAGTCTAACAAGGTCGGTGGAATGGGTATTGCTTGTGTTCCATGGTCTCATAGCAATGGCCCCACCCTTCCAGGTTTCCTGGGACAGTATGCCCTGCCTATAAAACACAGACTCACTTCATTGTTATGATAACCCAGTCCGTTACCAGGAGTGCAAACACAGCTTTGTCATAAGCTTATTCCTTGTGAGGCAGAGTTCCGGAAGTTTTCTGAGTTTTACCTGCTCTTTTCCTTCAATTTCCAAATTGAACCAGTTTTCAAGGACTCTTAGAGTCTAACTATTTTTTGCTATTTTTTACTCAAAATAGAAATTTTATAGATTTTTTCACCAGTTTTTTTGTCAATATTTTCAAATTGCAACCGTTTTTTTTTGTTTTTTTTTGTTTTTTTTGTTTTCTTTTCGATTCCACCAACTAACTTTGAACTAGCCCACCAGCTCTTCCTAAACATAACTGTGAGGTCCAATCCAGAATGATGATGATTTCAACAACACAGACCATTTGTTTGTGTTCCCCTCAGAGTATCCCACAGCCAGGACCTTGCATCAAGTCCCGCCCTGTCTCACTTTCCTCCTTGAGGAGACAAGGTGGGGGTCTCAAATGGTTGAGTGCGGGCTTTCAAAAGAGCCGCGGTTGCAGCACCGCATTGGCCATCAACATCAAGCAAGGATTGCCTTTCTTCTTGGGTCCTGAAGATGATGCATCTGCTGCTGCTGAAGCCCCAGCCAAGGACACCAGTGCATGTGATTTTACTGGTAAGCGTCCAACCATTCTGTTTTGTTTTCTGGGCAAAATTTTGCCCAGAATTGTACAAAGAAGTAGATGGACAGTATGAGGGAAGCATGCCGAAGTAGACCTTGTTCTCGGTGCATTTGGCACAGTTTAACCCTGGAACCCTGCTGAGGATGCAAAACATTTTTTGGATAAACTTCACCTAAGATTGTTGGATGAAAAAGTGAACGTTTTTTCAGTGAACCTTTTTTTTTTTTTTCTTTTTTTTGAAGTTGCTTGAATATGTAATTTCAGAGAATAGTATTGCAAGTTCCCTCATTATGGAATTATTGACTCTTTTCTAATTAAAGAAGAAGATGCAGCTTAATCCGTGGATCATCATCACCCTTGCGTATTTAGTGTATTTTGGCAATTTCTTGCTATTTAGTCTTGATGAAAATTTGTAGCCATAGAAATGATGCTTTTATGAATTTGAGTCCATCTAACAAAATGAAGCTTTTCAAGTGAAGTTTCTACTAGCTCCAATTGGAAATTTTGAATAATTTGTAAGTTTTGATATTTTATAGCACTATGAACTTTGGGCATGTACCCATAGTTTGTTGATTTTACTAAATTTAGAGTGACATGGTAACTTTGTTTTATACCATGATGTTACACACCACAATATACATCTATCAATGGTGAAATTTTCAGATTTTTCAAGTTGATATTTTGTATTTGATATGAATTTTCTTCATTGGTTTCTTAACCCCTAAAGGACCATTGTCCCTTTGGGGTACAAATGCGCTTTTGGGCAGGTACCTACAGGCTGAAATTTTCTCCTGATTTTTTGAAACTTTTTTTGGAGGTAGAAAATCTTATTAGCTTCGTGGGAATATAATTTTTTTCACAATCGGTGCCTGGGAAAAAAAGTTATGACCAAATAAGCTCAAATGAGGGGACGGCCTGGGCAGCCAAAAAAATGGACAAAAATTTGAATTTTTTTTTTAATATTTTTTTTCTCATAGATTATATTTTTTTCTATCTGGAAAGCTTTGATTCATTTCATTTGGATATGTTATGAGAGAGTTATGGACATTCTTGTTTTTTGGGCAGTTAGAGCATCTTTTTGAAAAAAATAACTTGTAGGATTCATTTCTAAATGCAATTTTTCAAATTTTTCAATTTTTTTTTTTGCATGGTCTGATTTACTTGTTAGAACAATCTCACCGTTGAAATTAGTGCATTTTAATTCCATCTAAAGTATATGAATATTTTAGATTTTCCTTCTATCTTGTACCTACTTCTACTTAACATTTTTTTTAAGAATGATAATTAAGTTTTTTTGAATATTCTTTTTCTTCCTAGACTCTCAACTCAATTCTCCACTATAAAGATTTAAAGCTCAAAACTCTATAGTGCAAAATTTTAATTTAAAAATGTTCAAAGTCAAAAAATCTAGTCCCGCAATGTGCTGAAAAACTTGTTTTTTCCACTTTAAACGCAGATATCTTGCAATCTATGCGGTCAAAAATTTTGAAATTTTTTCCACACACTCTCATACTAGTTATGTGTAAGATACTACGGTTAGATGTGGAAAAAGAACAATTTTCAATTTTTTTAACTCTTTGCTATAGATATGGCAGTTTTGAGTGTTTTTTGGCAGAAAAAAGGCCTTGGTCCTTTAGGGGTTAAAAAAAATTCACAATCACTTCAAATTTTTCTCACAAACTTTGAAATTTGTATGACTTACAGCAGACGTATGACTTCATCTCTAAAAAATAAATGTAAAATATTTCATTCATATCTAGCAAAATGGCAGCAAATAGAGTGATGGGCCGTGAGGCTTGAAAATTGAACTCCGTGGTCATGGGCCTCTCCTTCCAGGGACAACTCTCAATGTGCAGTTCATGTTGTTGTGCATCCAGTGGGCTGTACTGTAAATTGCTGAGGTACCTCATCTTTGTAAAAGGCTGATGGGCAATTAGTTTGATGAGGGCCCTGTACAATACAGGGACTGTGTTCCTTACTGGGACTTTCACCTCTTTCTGACATATCTGGACGCTTACACCTCAAAGCCAATGATCAGGGAGAATTGATAGTTAGCATATTGTGAACTTGTGAAAATGGGGAAAATAAATTGGTTGAGTTTTGAAACTGGCTACTGACTTGCATGATAAATAGTGATTAAAATTTTAAGAAAATTTCTAATTATAATATAAATGGAGGCAATAACTAGATTAGATATGTGGAAAAACATCGAGATTTGAACCCTAGACACTTGGTCCTATGAATAAGTCATTTTAAACCCTTAAGGACTTGGAGTGAACAATGGATGAATGAAAACAGTATGTCCTATGCATGCAACATTTTGAGTTTTCCATCCATCCAATTCCTTGTAGATTCTTGTGTTACTTCTCTGACATAGTAACGTATAAGTTTTCAAGACTTTGTTGTGTGAATATTCTATATTTCAAAGGGTACAAATATGCTTTGTCTTAAAAAGTAATCCACTTTTGAGTTCAGAGAATGACCCACTTTAAGTATAAAGATGTGAAATAAAAATCTTAAAAAAACAGCATAAGTAGAACTTCAAATTCGAAGATAAGGGGAAAAACATCTTGTAAAAATTACTCAATCTACAATTCATTTTGTGAGAATTAAGCATCTTATTTTGAGTTAATTCTAAAGACTTAAATATTGAATTTGTCTTTCTCTCGGTCTTTCTCAGGGACCAAGACTGCTGAGCTTGTGGATCCAATTTCACCTGCCAAACTTGTTGATGATCAGCTTCCACCCTTGCTCTCTCTGGTCATTGACGGCTTCCCGCCATTCAAGATCTCCAAGTATGTAGACGAGGTTGAAAATCGCTTGCACCAATATGTCAAGCGCTATCGAAATGTAATTTCCTTAGACTCCTATTATCGTGCAGGCCTTTCTGCAGCAGCCTATGGTCACCCTGAAGTAATTAGCCTCGATCGTCTTGTAGCAATTGCCATTAATTATGGAGTATGGTTCTTGTTGGATGACCTCTTTTTTGACACCCCAAATGAGTTTCTTCAAGACCAGTACGGCATTAGCCGTGATGCACGTGGAAGCCTCCAAAACATGCAAGAATATCTCGACCATTTAGATGCGGTTTTTGGTCAACAAGTGCAGCCTTGCAATCCTGCTCCCTTGATTGAGACCATTATGTGGGAGGCAGGACAATATACGTTGGAGTTGACCAACCCTGAATGGTTCAATAATTATGTCACATGTGTCGTGGAACACCACCACACAGGAGTAGCAAGCCATGAAGATATTGTTCAAGGCCATAACTTATACTTCCAGGATGTAAAGTCTTATGCCGTTATGCGTGGTAGAAATGTTGGTGGGAAATTTATTCAATTGATGGTAGAGCTTGCCAATGATAGCTACATTCCGGGTATACTAAGGACGGATCCATACATGGAAAAGGTAACCACAGCAACTTCCATCCATCTTGGATTTGTTAATGATGTCTTCTTGTACCACAAAGAGAGCTTGCTTGAACAAAACCCTCGCAATTTGATCACCGTGTTAATGGAGCTTGAAAGGAAGCCTTTTGTCCCAACCGTGCATATGGCAATAGACATGGTGAACGCATATGCTCGTGAGATCTTGGATTTGGAGGTTGAAGCTTGGAGTTTTACTTTGCGAAATTACATGCAGGGGATCAAAGAGCTCATTGCTGGAAATGTTTATTTTAGTTTCATGGACTATCGCTATCGGCATGCTGATTCAATTTTTCCAGAACTAAGAGAGACGACCAATAGTTGGAAAATCCTTCCTCATGCTAAAAGTCTAGAGCTCTAGTGTTTTTACTCATCATGTTGTGAGTGGGACAATTTAGTCTACCAATGTATGCTTTTCATTACCTTATACATTACTAGAAGGGATAGGACATTGTGTTTGAAAACTAGAGTACTAATGAATGGTGAACTACTAATTTGTCTTTAGATTGTGCTTTGAATTTCTTATTCAATAAATTTTCATTTAGAAAGCATTACTTGATTTTCTATTGTTGATTTGAGAGAAGATGTGTGGTATGATCAGTAAGAGCAATGACTCTACCGGCATGTTGTTGATGGCTACCTATTTGCATTGAAATAAAGTTGTCCTTTTGTCACAAAATGGAAAAAAAAATTGATGGTATTCTATTCTTTCTATATGTGTGTGTGGAGTATCCATACCTTAAATTAGGCTATTTGTTTGTTTGTTTGTTTGTTACGTTGAGATCTCTCGGACCATGCGTCCCCCGGTCGCGCGCTTGGTACTGACGGAAAACCCTCGGCGAGGAGGGATGCACGGGCTTTGTTTCATGGTGTTCCAACTCACGGTGTGAAAGTTATTGACTTTTGAGTTACTTTTGGATCTTGAAAATGACTAAATTATGCTAAATTATGTATCTTTTGAACCGTATATCAATTGGTCATGTTTTTGGTACCATTGGAAAGCCCTCATTGAGGACAGGTGCACAGGCTTTGTTTTGTGACGTTTGGACCTATGGTGGGAAAGTTATGGATTTTTGAGTTATTTTTGGTTCAATAATGGTTTTTACTTTTGTTTTGGCTGTGGCAACAAAAGTAAAAATTATGAAACGGCGTAATTGAGAATCGGACTACTGCATTGGCAAAAAAATGCAACTGCGACGTGATCAAACTGTCGATCGGCAATTCTACTTTCATCGTGACAGCAAAAGAACGTGGTTTAGAATTGCGCCGATCGTCAGTTCTCTCCATCTTTCTGGACTCTTCCTTTTGCCTATGAAAGAGTTGCCTAAAGCTCTACAAGTTCACCATTGAACCAAGCGTTTTGGTGGTCCATGGAGGACATGGGAGGTCGCTGAGAACGACGAAGATGGCGGGGTTGTTGGAGCAGGCATCTGTTGCGGACTCGAATCGACGCCGCTTTGGTGAATTTGGCTTCGATTTTCATCTGCCTTGTGATTTCCAGGCGTCGAATTTCGTTCCTCCCGTGTGCCGTTGCTTCATGGACGATGTTCTACTTGTCAGATCTCTAGGGTTTCGACGTGTGTGTGAGAAGCGATTTGGAGATGTCGATTGATTTGCCCAAGAGGATCGTCAGACGGGCTATTTTATACTCGTGATTGATTTCAGGCAGCCTTGCGCAGTGCCGTTTCAGGCGTCAAGTTTCTCTCCTGTGTGCGGTGATGCTGTGCTTGGCAGATTCCTAGGGTTAGGTTTTCGGGGCGTTTGCGATGCGCGGTTGTTTGGAGCGATTTGCAGATTTGCCCGAGATGATTGTCGAGCGGGGTATTTTGGAACCCTGATTCGATCTGCCTTGCGCCGTTACTTGGCATCAAATTGTTTTCTCTCCTATGGGTGATGATTTTTTGTTAGGCAGAATTTCTAGGGTTTGGGTCGTATGGCGCGTATGCGGAGCGCGGTCGTGAGGAGGAGCGATTTGAAGATGATTTTCTCAAGACGATCGTCAGACGGGCTTATTGGGAATCCTGATTATCCGTTCTTGATATTCTAGCGCTTGCGTTAGTTTTTTGTTCGGTAAATTGGTTTCTTGAGAATTTTTTTCAGACGCAGAAGGTCTTTTCTGTTGCAGAGAGGCAATGATTCGTGAGATCACAGATTCTGCTTTGGATATGAGGAAGACTTGTGGAGATGTGTGTAGTATGTTGAATCACTCAAGAGGGCTGCCTTCAGATTGACAGGCTCTTTACAAACTCTATTCGTGCCCGTATTCAAGATTTTCGCCTTCTTCCTCTTATTTAGTTGCTTCGCATCTTGCGTGGGTGAGTTGTTGAGGTGGACTTTGTTTCCTCTAGGAGAGGAGCAAGTATTTGTGTGAGGATGGCGGGTGGTGCTTGTGTGTTGCCCTGAAGACGAGGGAAGAGGCAGGAAGGAGTAATTTAATTCGTTCATGACGTTTGGCTTCAGATTGACAGGCTCTTCTGAGCATCATTTCATGGTGATTGCCAGCACCTATTTGCGCTTCCACTGTCTGAGGCATTCGCCGAAGTTACCGATAATGTATCCCCAAAGTGGTCACTCAAACACCATCTCGCACCTGTCAGATGGAAGTGGGAGGCCCAACTGTAGCAATTGCTTACCTCGTTGCAATTACGAAATCTTGCACACGGAAGTATCAAAAGATACTTGTTGGCTTCAGCTACGAAGGCAAACTTAGTTTATCACTTCCTCAAAAATGACAAATTTTATGACAGCACTTAAAAATATTTAACACCATGAAATGTGATCAGACTAGCTAGGTTTGCAAAATGTCTTACATATGTGAAGACTGTCACTTGAGATAAGTGAAGACCGGACATCACTTGAGATAAACTGAGATTTTATCCTTATTTTTTATTTTTGTTTGGAACCATCAATTCAAGTGAAGTACTACTCACACTGGTCACACTATTAGTTTTAAAAATAAACTAGAATTTTTCCTTTTTTATATTGGTTCCCTAGAAGAAAACCACCCTTCTAGTTGACAAAAAGTATTTTTGAGTGCTTTCATAAGATTTGTTGTCTTGCAAAAGTTATATACTAAAGTTACATTAATTCATCGCGAGCATCTTCAAATTTTCGAGCTATTGTCCCTTATTACTTCTAGGCTGCATTGCACATTCATCACTCATATTCCAAAGCAAAGGTAAGTGTTTGATTGGCTTTAGATAATTTCTGCTTTCTTTGGTTGTTTACAAACTATTTAGTATATTAGAATCTATGTCCTTTCAATTGATGTTCAAGTCAACTAATATGAGGATCTCTAAAATTCAGGCTATTCTAGGTTGAAAATCCTAGTCATGGCCTTGGAGCCTAGTCTTTGGGGAACTTTGCCCAAGGAGCTCTTGCACCTTGTGTTTGCTTGTCTTCCTGTAGTTGGAATTGGTCAGCTTCGAGTTCTTTCGAAGGAATGGAAGAGGAACATTGATTGCAAAGACTCAGAGTTCAACCAGTTGTTTGATGCAACAACTCTTCTCAACATGTTTGCTCTCCTACCTCGGAGATATTCTCATAGGATGTCGTGGTCTTGTGACATCTATGATGTGCAAGCAGATAAATGGCATGTTTATGAAACTGAAGCACTATTAACAGAGGTTATTTCCTTGGCTAGTGCTGATGGGGGATTAGTATGCTTTGTTTCAAAATGGAAGTGGTACAATAACGAGCCTGGGTATTGCATTGTGATGAATCCTTTAACAAAACAAAAGATGCAACTCCCCCCTTTGTTGTGCATGGGGGCTGAAAAATCCAATACTTTGGTGACAACGGCAAGGATGGTAAAGCTCACTGTGGATAGGAAAACCAAGGAGTATAAAGTTTTTGTTGTGAGCTCCATTACAAATAGTAACCGAGGTTCCTTTGCCCAAGTCTATGATTCCCACACGAAAGAGTGGATGGTTGTGGAAGCAACGCAAGGTCACATTATTGGATGGGATTGTATCTACAATATCTCCAATATGGCGTATAACTTTACAACTTGCCGTTTGCTTTGCGTGTACAATTGTGCAAATAGAACACTGCAGCATTTCAATGAATCAAGTATTGCACTAGGACTCAAGGTGGAACCAGAATGTTGTGAGCTTGTTGAAGACCATTTGTTTGTGCTGCACAAAGAAGCTTCTCTATTTCCTGCAGATCTATTGAAGAATGGTGAGAGTGTGCTACCAAAGTATTGCATATCCGAGTTTCATCTTCCAAAGAAGTCAACTGCTTGGGTGAAATTGAGGGTGCACAGTTGTGGCCCTTCCAAGTGCTTTCTTGACTCACAAAGCGGTCTTATGAATTCCATACTTTGGGGTTGCAACAGTTTTTTACTTGTATATGTAGCTGGTTCTAAGCATGCTTGGCTATACAATTTGTCAACTTGTGAGTGGCGCACCCTTCCGGCCTTTAGAAGGCCTTTATTGCTCAGAATGATGTGCTCAATTAGTTGGAGTGCTATTACCTAGGCAAATGAGTAATATTTAGGTCTTGATACATTTGGTCCTTGAATTCTTTGTTCTTGTGATTTTGCCTATAGAAATAGATAGGTGTAATGTACTCTGCTATGTATTGTTGCGCTTATTTGCATACATCAATCTGAAATTTTGCCTCAAGCATTTTGGTTTAATCCCTAAAGTTCCATGACTATGTTTCATCAAAAATGCTCTAAAAATGTGATTTCTAGTACAAATACAAAATTTTATTTTTTTGTTTTTTTGGAAATATGTAACCATAGGATCTTGTTTTATGCTAACTTGAAAACATGTGGAAAAAATTTCAGAATTTTCCACCATGTAGATTGCAAGATATGAACTTTTTATGAATTTAAAAAAACAAGGCAGCTGCACTTCACAAGCTCACATTTGTATGAAAAAATGTCCAAAATGGTGTTGATTCTTTGGATTCATTCTTCAAGGCAAGTTGTCTACATGCTTGAAATTTTTTAGATAATTTCGAATTGTACAACATATAGAAAAAAATATAGTAAGTAGAAAGAAGTAGAGAATGATTAACAATACTAAATTGTCAAGAATTTAGTTATGGAATTAAAAAATGTCAATTCCAATGGTTGCAATTTTGTAATAAACAATCTACATCCTATTTTATTTTTTTTCCAAAAATATTGAAACTTGAGTAAAATAAAGGACTTCAAAGTTTATTTTAGAGAAAAAAATGCATAACTGACGCGAGAATTGACCGCAAACAAAAACTCCTCATAACTTTCATCTCTTTGATCAAAATAGAATGATTCAAAGCTTTCCCACTTATATATAAATATAGAAAATCAATTTCAAATTTTTGTTTCTATAAGAAATGATTTTTTTAATTTGCCTAAACTGCCCATTTACAAAAAAAGGAATATTTTAGGCTATAACTTTTGACTCATATTTCCAAATGTCATGAAATTTAGTGCACATTCATCGTTTAGATATTCCTTGTCCACACCGTCTATTATAGTTTCAGCCTAAAATATGCATATCGTCATTCACACTAGCTTGCCCAAAATCTTAATAGTCTCTACTAAGGTAGGAGGCTATAAACGGAGCGGGCATTAAGAATGGACCCTATAAATGGTTGTGAAATGGACATGAGTTGGTTCTGAAATTGATTAGTATAGTCATTGAATGAATCAAGAAAAAAAACATTCTTAATTGCAAGAGCCAATCATTCTCTTTGCTTACCCCATTTTTATTTACAATTGCAAGTGAACCGTTTATGAAAGACCTAGGGTCACAAATAGGGACCTATGACCCAACTCGTTTGAAAAGTCATAAGTAATTAAAAAATGCTCGGAAAAATACGAAACCACTTGGGTTAGATTCCTCATCAATTTCTCTATATCTGAAGAATGAGTTAAAAAATTTCGGTCCAAGGAAATACATGAAAAAGGCGGACCAGCCCTTAGATGCTCCATTTCTGAGCCTCCTACCGTACCATGTTTGTTGTCATACTATCTTATCCAATGACATGGACTTGTTGTTCAACCCCAACTTTGTTTCACCAAGGTTTTTAAATCTTTCTTGGATTTTCAAAAGAAGGATGTCAAACCTTCACAAATAATCTTGGGTCTGTAATTTTTTATAATCTTTTTAGAAAATGTATTTTTACCAATATTTTGCAATCTAGGTTTGACAACTAAATGTGATGAGCAAAAATATGATTTTGAAATCACAATAGACACCAAAAGGTCAATATCCTTCTCACAAACTCTTTTTGCACCCTTTTTCTACCCTAACAATCTCCCATCTATTTTTTACCTTTTTCATACTCCAATTCTAATCCTTATCAAGAAGTATTCTTATTCCACTCATTTTTAGAGTCAAATTGTATTTTCACCAAGAAACAATCATTTTATTACGAAAGATGGACAAGCCTACGTCAAGTTCATTAAATTTTGGTGCTTTTAGCCACTACCTATACAAAATTATTTAATCCTAGAAGGATGTTGAGGCCCCCCAAAGACCAATGGATGACTTTTAAGATTAATGTAGAAATGAAAAATGCACCTATTCATTTAAAAATCATATCATTTTTTGGAAAGTTTATTTGGTGATAGGTTTAGTCCTTTTAAGATTAATTCATGAGCACAAAGCTCTCTACACTAGGAATGGTATCAATTTTTGTTTCATGTTGCTTTCTGAAGGACCAATTTTTTTTATTGAGAATGAATCTAGGAATATTAAAAGATCAATTTGACTTAGCTGGCGGTTTCAAATTTAGTGTGCCATTAATATATAAGGTAGAACAATCCATTAAAGTCAAAAGACCCATTTCGGACACCTAGAAAATGACCCATTACAAATTTCCTTTCAATAAATATGAGATTTATGTGACAATTGATGTCTGGTGACAATAATGGAGTGATTAGTGACTAAAAAAGGAACTTCCACCTTTGGAATGTATATTCATTGCAGGAAAAGACTTCAATTTAGGCCTTCATGTAGTGGTTATATTATAAAATATTGTGAGTGCTTTAGGTGAGCAAGATGAACTTTGAGGATAAACTTTGTGTCGGTTTGGGAGTAGTCATAAGTAGTTATAAACTCTTGTGGGCCATGTTAGGCAAAAATTCATAACAAATGTATACTTTGCCGAAAAAATATAATTTCAATTGCTCCCGCCATTTCTTACACTTATCTTCATGTGGGAAAAACTTTAAGAAAATTCAGCAATGAGGTTAGACTTGTACATAACATTCAGTAGCTTTTAGGGAAGCTGGCTTCTCTACTTTGGAGTTCTCATCCATTGTCATTAATGTAAGCTTTAGTATTGGGACAGTGAAAATACATTTATGGTGAGCTCCATTTTTTTTGGTTAATTCTAGGACCAGACATACAAATAAACAAAGAATTATAAAAAAAAAAATGGTTTGCCAAAAATCCAAAGAATCCATTAAGTAATATACCAATGCAATTTAACCATCCACCATCAAAACATGTTTTGATGATGAAATGAAGGGATTGCATCATTGACATTTGTAGGAGTGGAGGGTGGAACCCTCATTTTTATATTGAAATACATTGTCCATCATGAGTATATGGAATAATTTGAAGATGAGACAATGTGTTTGAAGGATGTGGAATAATTTGAAGATGAGAGCTTGACCACTCATCGTCAAAACGCAAGAATTATGTTCAAAGTAGAATTTTAGACCTCATTTAGGCATAGTAGAATAATTTTTTTCAAAAAAAATTAAACTAAAAAAAGTTGCTAAATCAAGCTAGATTTTAACTCCAAAAATCCGCTTATAATAAGATTTTAAGCCTCCAATCAAAAGTTATGGATAAAATTTAGAGAGAATGTTTTAATGTCAAAAAAAATGTTCCTACCCCTCTCCAAAATTTGTCCATAACTTTTGATTGGAGGCTTTAAATCTAAAACGGCTTCTTTTTAGATGAAAATTAATTTGATTTTCCAACTTTTATATTTTTAATTTTTTTGATAAAAGTTATTTTACTATGCCTAAATGGGGTTTGAACTTCTACTTTAAATACAATTCTTGCTTTTGACTTAATTATGAGCGGTTGAATAGTTGCAACCGGTGAACTACACTTCATTAACTAACACTTGTATTTGTAGCTATTGATGGAGTGTGGAATAAACCATATCATTTCATCCCCTAAGTAAAATGATGTGGTATATTCCACATCATTCCGTCAAGGGGAAGGCAATAGCACTAACTGCAACTGAATGTTCTGTAATTTAACCTACTATGGGTTGTTCTACCTTAAGGTAGTAATTAATGGGCAACGTAAAATTAAACTTCCAGAAGCATGCTCTACAAAAAGGTAAAAAGTATAACACAGAGAACAAAATTAAAGGCATCCTTTTTTTTTACATTCTTCACATTGTAGTCCAATACATACCACTCTTGAGGAGCTCTTGGAGCTTATCCAGCAGATTGCAACCCAAAGAAATTGAAGAACCTCATATTCATTGCTGAGAGCAATTCTGGCACAATTTGGATGCCCATGCCTCGTCTTCCTCATTGATGTAGCTTTTGGTGTTTCCCACGTGAAATGAATTCAAGGATTAGCACCACATGATTCTTTTTTTCAAGCGTTTACATCATATTTGGGGGTAGGCAGTTACTGCCTCTTTTGGGTGCATTGTGACAAACTGTGTAAACTTCTAAAATTGTGCAAACACATGTCATCACACGATTTGACATATTATATTTATCACATCAGAGGTTGTGAGGAATCTAGATTACAATTGGAGGATGAAACGTATTATAGAATATGTGAGAATTCAATTTATAATAAGAATAAAAGAAGGGATCAAATGAAGGACAATATTTTACTACCTATAATGAAATTGTCAATATCACCTTGCCTAACACTATTGAAATTAAGTTGTATTCATTCCACTTATAACCTCTAAAATACCAAGGCATTTTCTGGCTTTGGAACTAGTGAAAACTGCCATTTCTGTTGCAATCACTCAAGAAACCAATTTTTTTTTTTTTAAGAATCTAACCATAGGATCTTGTATTTCACTTGTCTCAAATTATGTGGTAAAAATTTCAAGAAGTTTGACCGTACCAATTGGAAGACAATAGCATTCAAAGTTGAAAAAAAAAGGTTTTTTGAACTCTGGCCTGCAATTTCAAATGACTTTGACGGCCATTTGTGGAATTTTTTTGCACTACGGACCATAAAGTTAAAATTTTTAATGTGGAACATTTGAGTTGAGAGTCAGGAATAAAAATTTCAGGATATCAAAACTTGATTTTCACATATAAAAAAATTATGAAGGAGAAGTAGGTCCAAAATTGAACAAAACACTAAATCATTAATAGCACTTAGATGGAATTCAAACACCATAATCCCAACAGTAGGATTGCTCTTGCAAACAAACCTAACCTTGTCAAAAAAAATATTGAAAAAAATTGAAATTTGCATTCAAAAATGAATTCTATAAGTTGTTTTCTGAAGAAGATGCTTAGATTACCCTAAAAACAAGATTGTCCATAACTTTCTCATTATTAGTCCAAATAGAATGAATCAAAGCTTCAAATGTAGACAAAAACATGATCTTTGAGAAAAAAGTAAAAAATAAAAAAATTCAATTCAATAATTTTTTGTTCTACCCAATGAACTGCTTTTTTGACTTCCAGTGGCATAACTATTGTTCCCGAGCACCGATAGGAAAAAAATTATATTTTTAGAAAGCTAATGTGATCCCCTATCTTCAAAAAAAGTTTCAAAAAATTAGGTCAAAATTTCAAGTCACACGGGCCTGCCCGAAATCCCAAGTGTTGCCCAAAGGGATTTTGGTACTTTAGGGGTTAACCTCTAAGTACTAGCCACAATCTTCAGAATGATGAAGAGAGTGCTTCAAAGCTCTATTTCATCCAAATAACTTCTCAATAATACTTGAATCTTTAAAATACAACCTTTCTCTATGACCACTTTGATAAATTTATACAAATATAGAAGCAAAATGTATACAAATTAAAAGAGAATTTAGGCAATAAAAGGTTAAGACTTTAGTAATTCTTACTTCAAAATATGATGAGGGAAGTTCCCCTATAATGAGGATGTCCAACTGAGTTGCTTGTAGTTCATTTGTATTTCAAAAAATTACTAAATTCTTATAGTCTAGCAATTGAGCTACCCTTTGTTTCTCTTCCTTAAGAGGTATTGATGAGCATAAAATTTTACTAGTAGGTAGGGTAACTTGCAATGCCAAGAGAGTAGGGTTCTAGTGGCTTCATTATTGAATGATAAAGACAAATAGGTTCTTAGGATCCTATGAGGGTAGCAAAGTTATTACAAGTTGGAATAGAGTAAAACTTCTATGGGCCAAAACCGGTTTGATTCATTATATTACAGAGGTTTACTACATTAGAGAAGATAATTTGCATTCATGACATTTGTATGTGTATCAGTCTAAGACCATCAATCAATATTACTTCAAAGAGGTTTGTTACTTTAGAAAGTGTTGTTTATTAGTTCTATTATAGTGAGACTAGATCAAGAAATGAAGCTTAGCAAAAGGGAATAAAAAAGGAGGCCAATGCCCATTCTCTCATCTCTTTTGCTTTAGGCCAAGGTGGGATAGCCATGGCCTAAGCCATTTTCTATGAATAAGACTTCCTACTTGTGAATCTTGGGAGTCACGGTCTCTTGGAAGATGTGAGTGGTGGGAGGATGCTTGGGCTATGGAGTTTTCTTTTTTTCAGCATTTGTCATTTGGTTGTGAGAGGTGAGGGTATGCTTGGGCAATTGGTTGTGCCATTATCAGTATCGAATGCCAGCTTGGTCAGAAAAAAGAAAGAAAAAAGAATTGAAATGAGGTTCAAATACAGATTGCATGATAGAACAAAAAACAGATTGAGAGAATTGTTACAAAGATGCTAAGTGTTCAAAAATACAAAACTGTCCTTGACGCAAACATCTCATGATAGAAATGTTTACATCTGCCTCATCATTACAAATACAACACTGATCAGAGTTGATTCCAATCGATCTACAAGCTGATCTGCTGTGGTCCGCCACAAGAGTAGGTTTCGCGTAGCTCGCATTCTTCACTCCCTATCTACATTCTACATTTTGTGTTCATCAAGCAACTAGTCTAAAATACAAGGTCCCAGACGGTAAAAGCTGTGTCAGGGGCCTTTCAAATATATGCTCAGAGAATTAATTTCAGAAACTGCACCAACAGGTAGAGCAGTGCAATCACCAAACCAACCTGGTAAAAATCCTTTTGAGGGTTGTCTTCCATTTGAAAGAACTGCACCATATAGAACATCAAAAGTCAGATACAGTGAAGTAGTCAATCGAAATTCCTTCCGATTCACATTCTCAAGGTCGTTTATGACATAGCGCACAATGATTCCAGGACTACAGAGTAATTTCATTTACCATTTCTTTCTTATTTATTGAAGTATAAAAGAGAACAAGCTATAATTAAGAAAAGACAAATTTTGAAGTACTTGGTAAATCTAGGAAAAAGAGTCCAAACCGACGAAAGATTAGATTCAAGTACAAGTTCAAGTTAAGAAACTATACACCAAGAACCTTTGCCACCTCAACAATGGTCTTCAGAGAAGGAAAGTTCGTGAATCCAAGAGAGGAGAACAACTTTGTGGGCTTACTTTTCTAGGATCACCAGATGGGTCTGGATAGATGTTGTTGTTGTCTCCTCCTTTATCAAGCCCCTTTGACAGCCCTTGCGCACTGTCTGCAACATCCTTGCCACCTTCCACGGCAGAGAAGGCTAGTCGCGTCGTCCAGAAATAAGCCTGCGTTGGTAGATCTGTGGCGGACAAATCCCATTCATCTTCATGCAGAGTAACCTGACCACTGATCTGATTCATTGTGAAGGTTGAACTGACAGCCAACACAAGTTCACCACCCAATGTAGATGCTGGTGGAAGCTTTGGCTTCCCTTTAATAGTCCACTTGATGTTCAGTATGCTTGTGGAAAGCATCTTCATCTCACGCACTGCCTGGGTCAGAAGAAAGCTGAAGTTAATCACATAAAGGTGCAGAAGCACAGCCAGCCCTCAAAGAAAACTCGGAAAAAGAACAAATTACTCAAACTGAATTACGTTGGAAGACCTAAAAGCCGGAAAGCTATGAACCGATCGGAGACGGTCAGGGCTCTTCCTGGAAAAGAATCTAACAAATTGCTGTATGGGAACCTATTCTACTTTACTGAAACCAATAAAATAAACCAATGGATAACTGTAAAGTCTACCAATAGCTGGCATTCAGATTTACTTATGTTCTTCAATTATGTATGTCAACAAAGAAGTGAACGGATGAAGAATGTACCACTGTGGGCTTCTCCAAGGCAGTCTTGATCCAGTTTGCTCTCTTATACTTGTCTCGTCCCTTGAATGATCGAATTGGATCCTGCAGGCCAGGAACGCAATCAACACATTGAAGAAAATCAAGCAGGCATATGACGAAAATATCAGAAAGAGTTTGCCATATTGCAGAGCCGATGATCAAAACGTGCAAATCACCTCCATAAGTTGCCAGAATCAGTCAAATAGCACATTCAATGCTCAGTATCCTACGACATCTGCACAGATTTGTCCTATTAGTGCGCGTGACACTAATTCACCGAAGTCCCAACAAAGTAGAACTTCTAATAAGCAGTAGGCCAGGACCGGTCCGATATATTACATTAGAGAGGTTAGTACAGTAAGGCAGGGTCATTTGCATTCACAGCGTTTGTATGGGGCTAGGACCGGGTCCAGCAATCAATATTACTTTACAGAGGTTCATTACTTTAGAGAGTGCTACTTATTAGAGTTTTACTGTATTTTGAATAGGTGCAGGTTGAAATATTACTGTATTGTTCCAATTCCAACCCCCAAAAACCCCTGTGATGACACTAATTTTCTAGGTAATGCTAATCCCCCCCCCCCTCGCTAGTAGGACAAATTAGTGTAGTCTTTCCTTGTCCAATGGAAATCCATTCAAACGTACCTTATATTCGACATTGAAACCAAAATTCGCCAACGATCTCTGCCCCTCTCGAATGTCCATAATGTCCTTCACAAGCTGTCGTGCCGTTCTTTCGACAGCCGGACTACTGATGCACTCGAATTCGTCGCAGAGCTGACCAAACGAGATTCCCTCAATCAGTCTGTCCACTTCAGACTTCTCGGCTGTTTTGGTAACCGTGGATGTCCTGCTCCCATCGTCCGGACCTCCACTGCCCCCCGCGTCTGCTCGGACCCTGAATGTGGCTGCACCAACATTCACATAACAATCTCAGTTCCAGAACCTCGGCTTCTTCATACAGATGCACCTTCATGTGCCACTTCCTACACATTTCTACCTAAATTAAGCTTTTCAAGAGCTCTATACTAAATACATTTCAATGTGATATTAGCTCCAACATGGAACAGAATTATGAACGCTTTAGCCCTGTGACCAGAAGCAGAGTTCTTGACCTCATGTACACTTTCCGACTACATGCATTCGCCTTCTCATGACTTCCATTATGATCATACCCTATAGAATGATATGACATAAACCCCATTCCCAACTCATCGTTGCTCCGGAACAGCGGAACCCGACCTTGATTCATTACTACAAAAGGGCAAGTGGAGAACCCTAGTGGTAGTCCTTCCGTATCCGAAGACATACCACTCCCAGCACATTCTTCATCCAACTGGTTATCACCTGAAAATGCAGAGTCTATGTTTACAAAACCCTGCCCAGCTGTAAGTGTCTCCAAGATCAAAAACACAAATACTACTCGTTTAGACTCCTCTAATCAACGAAATCCCACTAAACCCACCATAGCCACAAAACCCCAGAGAGTTGAGCTTCAGAAGCACTGACCAGACCTCCACCGCCGAGAAGGCTTGGGCGCCAGAGCCGAGCCTCCATACCACGAAGCCTTTCTCCACGCCCTTGATTCGCCATCGCTACTTCGACAAGGCGCAGATGGTGCTGTGGTGAGGGCCCCGAAGGCTCGAACTCCCACGCTCGTTGCCATGCAACCTCGAGTCCTCCTACAGCAAACTCAGAAGAAGCCTCCGCACCCGCAAATCCTATTGAAAAGATTGACAAACGCTCACAAACTCTCACAAACGCTCACAAGGGTAGTGAGGAAGCCATGAAGAGCTTGCGCCTCGCAGAATTTCGAACTTCTGTTGCACAATCTTTGCAGTGTCAATGCACAGTCACACTTCCACCAGAAGCAAGGAATGGGGAATGAGATTCAGACGGGGAATGAGAGGGCGGTCTCTATCTGGAATCCAGAGTGTTTGTCTCCGAAGAAGAAGATATGATATGCGAGGAATCCACGAATCGACTGCTGGCAATCCACGGCGGGGACGGGTGGGGGGCGTTTGCGACCTATTTTTTCCTTATTTGAGCATCTGTTGCCACCCTCACTTGGTTTGAGCCCGCCACATGGGTTTTCAGTGTTTTTTTATGCACGATTTTTTTTTTCGCCAATTGGCAACAACCAGAAGATGTTGGCTGTATTTTGTATAGGAAATTTTCATTGTTTTGGTTCAAAATAGCCAAATTACTACTGCATTTTGAGACCACTAGCCAAAATCAAGTATCACCCAAGTATTACATGAGTACTGAAGAAACAACTAGCTCCTTCTCCAAAATGAAAAAAAATCATTGGCAGGGGAATATGGCAGATTCAAGGATTTGGTGGCAAGGTGGGGCTAGAAAATCTCCCGTGGCCTCAAACAAGAGGGTAGGCAAAGGACTTTTTTAGCAATAGTTGGCAGGTGACTCGGTGCCACTAAGGCAAGGGGAAGTTGCCGTGGAGAGTCGAATCCTTCACAAGTTGCTGCAAGGATAAGGAACATTCGTTAAGGAAATTGTTTTAGCAATGGACAAGAGATGCTCTTATATATAGTAGATTGGGGACATTTATACCAAGGAATTCTTAATTCCAAAATGTCCAAAGCTTTTTTTGAGCATTTTGGAACTTGCTCTAAATTTAACAAAAAGCCAACATTTTGATAAGTTGTATTAGTTTTTTTTAAAAAGTAACCATACAAATTCAAACTAGACATGTTAGAAATCATATAGAAAAAGGAAACACAACAATATCACTTATGGATTGAAATATTTATAATGTTTGATCATGATGATGTTAAAACCGTGAAAGTAATTTGAATTCTTTCAATCTTTTTTTCACATGTCAAATCTAAAATTGAGATCCCCAAAAAAAAATGAGGTTAAAGGACATAACATGCTTAACCCCAATTAATTTACAGCTTCTCAAACTCTATTCTACAATTTTTTTTAAATGAATTTCTAATGTGATTTTTTCTCAGAGATCAAGTATATTCAGGGCTCATTTTCAAGAGTCTTTAACACTAAAAAATCAAGATTTGCAATAGACATCCTTACACAAAATCTTAAATAGTAAAAAACATAATCATTCATTTTGAAAATTGAATTTTTGATGATAAAACTAGACTTCAAGAAGAATTTGTCTAAAAAACCTTACCCAAAATAGTGACTTTGTAAAGTTTTATTTAACTTCAAAGTTTTGTCAACATCAAAATTTGGTGCCTTGGGCATTTAGGAATTAACCCTATAAGGATGCTATGGGCCAAAGTGGTCCTATGGATGACATAGAGTTCTTTTTTAAGCAAATGATTTATACGAGAGCTCTCAAATTAAATTTTTGAAAATAGTCCAAATTTATATAGACCTGTAGGGGTAGGTGAAAATTTTGCCACATAGTGAAATTATTCTAAAATAGAGTTGGCAATGGAGTTTTTTGTTTGGTAGTAAAGTGGCTAGATTCTTAATTTTCTACACATAAGGCTACCATGACAAATGATTTGTGAAACAAAAGTGCTATTATCTTATTTTCTGGGTTGACATTTTGCTAATATCAAAGGTTTATACATCAAAAAAATTGCAACTTGTATAATTTTTTCCTAGTTTCACTTGTGAGAAAAAATGGAAGTGGCATCTAACCCAAGTTGTTTCATATTTTTGGACCTTTATAAAATTAGTTATGAATTTTGAATTTTTGAATCACATATGGCACTAAAATCTATGTTAAAGAATGTTTTAGAGCCTGAGTTGTATTAGGGCCTCCTACCTTACTCCAAGATCTAAAGCAAAAAAAAGTGAATGAAGGCAATGCTATAAGGGGGCGAAGGATAGAAATTCTTTTAATTAAGGTAAGGGATCCTAGAGAATGGTTAAGCTACATGGATAGCCTAAGTTAAGCCACCATAACTCCAAATGCATGGCCTATGACTATTCAATGACCTTGTGGAAGGAGATCAACTTGCTTCATCACCTACCAAGCCTTTCTCACCTCATCTTCCTAATGTCAATTCAGACGTGGAATGTAGCAAAAATGACATGATTTAAGCCCTCAATTTCAATGGGTATGTAGCTACAAGGATTTTCAAATATTTAAAAAAAAAATTTAGCTAGTTTTGTGGCCATTGATTCACACTACACCAAAAGATTGATTTCCAAGGTGACTAGCCTATCATTACCATTACAAGATTAATCCCTAAAGGATGGAGCCTAGCTATGATGCTATAGTCAAACTTGAAAGTCATTTAGTTTGTATCTTCCATTTCTTTACTATTTACAAATGAATTTTTCTGGTTTTATTTTTCAAAAATAACATTTTATGTCTAATATTTGCCATAAAATTTTCAAATTTTTTTGTGAAAATTTAAAATTACTATGAATTTTGGAAGAAAAAATGCAAAAAATTCACATCAAGTACAAATCAAGTTACAAAAATCTAATTTTTTTTCAAATAGAAGTACATTGTAGTATAGTACATTGTGGTGTAAAGAAAATTTTCAAGTCACTCTGTATTTTAAAATGTGATTATGGATCCTCAAATTCAAATTCACTAAAATGCTTATTTTAAGGAATTATTCAAAATTTCTAAAAGCAATAGAAACCAAATTCCAAAAGCTTCAATTTGTTAGTTTTGCTTAAAAGTAAAAGAAATCGTTTTGAATGTCAAAATCAAGTTTTTAGGGGAAGAAACTCTCAATATTGAAATACACTAGATAGTGTGCCATTTTTTTATAAACAATCCCACATAAATAAATAAAAAAACTAAAATGTCTTGAAATCAACTCAATGATGTGATGTAACATCAATAAAGTTGCATACACAAAATCAAATGAAAACATTCATTCTTCAAGATGATGAGAGCCTAGTTGACCTTCTAAAGGACACAAAATAAATGTCTTCACATCCAAAATAAATTTCCTTGTATCCTTTCAAGGTTAACCATGTACAAACCATACTCAAGGCCTACAGGTCCAATAGATGACTTCATTGTTAACTGTAGAAATAAAGAATGCACTTATTGGTCCAATAATCAGAGTATTTTGGTGACTACCTTAATCAATGGAGGGCTACGTCCTTCCAAGGTTAACCATGAAAGAACAAGCCTATAACCTCTTTCCCAAACTTCAAAGTTCCTTTCTTTTTATACTTCTATTTTGCAACTATATATGCTTGAAATTTTTTATTTTTTATTTTCAAAGATGTAGTTGCATGCCTTGTATAATTTATCTCTTATAAACACGTCTTTTTAGAGATGTAATTACTTGTCTTTTACAACTATGAATTTTTGAATAAAAAATGGAAAGAATTCATATCAAATATAAAAATCTGAAATTTTTCCATACATGTATATTATAGTATAGTGTAGTGTAATTCTCCATACATATTGTAATTTTTTTTACCATGTCATTTTAGAATTATAAAATTAGCACTCTATGGATATAATCCCAAAGTTCAAATTGCAATAAAATATTATATTGTAGGAAATTTTTAAAATTTCAACTTGGAATGGAAACTAGACTTGATGAGCTTCATTTCATTAGTTGGAGTCAAATTCACAGAAAGATAATATTTATGACTAATATTTAGATAAAGAGAAAGGTGCAAAAGTTGTCAAAATACATTACATGGTGATCCATGGATTTGACTTTCTCTTATGTAGGAAAGTCATAAAATATTACAAGGAGAGATCATACAACATTTTTCACTAAAATTGGGTTCAAGCAACTATACACCAAAAATTGGATGAAAAATCATTCTTTTCCATTAGCAACTTGTTAGGTTTCTTTGAAACCAACCAAAGGACACAAAACCTGTTCTCATGCATTTTAAGGTCAATTCGTAAAAGAAGAGACGTATGATCAATGTGCTTTGCCAAAAAACTGATTCGATTTATGCGCCAATAGGTATTTCTATTATAATCATTATTTGGCCTCAACACCCTTTTAAGGTTAAGATTTATAGCCCAATAAGTGCATTCTCATCCTTTTAGTTTTTATTGTCATGTTTTTTACAATATTTTTTTTGTTAGATATGATTTATCAGGCCTTTTATTATTTTTTTGCCTTTTAGCTTACATTCTTGGAAAAAAAAAAAAAAAAACTTACCACTATCATATCTTGTCATAAATTCTGTGAAATAATCAATATAAAAAATCTGCCTTTTTGTAGCGTTTTGAAGAAACAAGTCATATTTTCATTGACATCATTGTATCACAAATTTTGAGCCTGCAGGAGGCAAATTTCTATTGGATGTTAGGAAAGACATAGGGATGTTAGAGCAAAAACAAGTGGATGACATAGAGAATGTATATATTTGCCAAAACATGAAATAAAACATGGTCATATTTATTAGAACGTCCCCCAAAATATGGAAAAGCCATGTTGGCTGGGATTCTTGGATTTACTGTGGGTAAATTTTGTAAGTTACTATGGGTTAAGGTAAAATATAAATCAAATGTGAAATGCATAGGAAAAAAGCAGCCACAAGACATGTTTTGAAAAAAAGGAAAATGGATGGATATTGTGGATGAAAAGAGCAGCTCTTTATACAAGTGGGGTGGTAGGAAGTAGGACAATCCATATAGAATATGTAAATCAAGAATTTTGTTCAAAGTAAAATGTCTGAAAAAACGTCAAGATGTTGGAAATAACATAGGGATGTCTGAAACAATGTCCAATTGCAATGCGGTCAAGTTTCCATCTTTGAATTATTTAATATCCTTTGTCATAGATGGCCAATGAATTTCAATACAAAAAACCCCTCTCCACCCTTCATTCTCACTAAATGTCAATGAAGTAATTACTTGACTTAACCATCTAAAATTCCTTTGATGGTATATGGAAAATTCTTGCTAAATTTGACAATTTTTCTTGTTCATTTATTTTTGGACTTTCTTTTAAATAATAATTTTGTGCCAACCTTGCCCTATGGATACAATATACACCAATTAATGTCTCTAAAAACGTCTAGACATCTACGTTGACTTCGCCACAAATATTATTAAAATTGCCGAAACAGGTGAAAAAAATCTCATTGTCACTGCCTGCCTAGCATGCGGTGAGGTGAAATTTGCGTGGCTTATACGTGGAGCATTTTGGAACGTTTAGGACACTCATTTCCTATAGTTGTTTTCATCAAACATGCTGACATTACGACCAGTTTTTTTTATTTTGAATGTTTTTAGGGACGTCAATTGTGATGGATTTTAGATGACATTACAGTTGATCTGCCTTTTGTTCAAAAAAATGTACTACCACATCTTCTAAAACATCACCTAAAACAGGGTTTTTTATAGTGAATAAATGGTGGTTTTAAAATAAAGTAGGGTGTTCTAAAATTGTCCCTGCTTAAAAAACATTATCTATCACATAAATACATATTGGAGATTCCAATGTACTATTGATGGATATTTTAGAGTAGGAACATGTTTAAAGCATCTCCATTCTAACTTCAAAATTTGTAACTAATTTCATTAGAGTTTCAAAACATGAATCAAAGTGAATTTGATGTGACTTACTGTCTCAAAAAACATTCTTGGCATACAGTCCGTTTGAAAAATTGAATAAACAACTAGAGCAGCATTTTGTAAACATCCTACTTTAGATTTTAAATCTTAATCAAGTGTAGAGCATTCTCTTTACTACTTAGCAAACTTTTGAGCATGCAACAAAATGTTAGAAAAATAATTAAAATAGAGCCTTTGATGTTTTGTTCAATCAATCATGTCAATTTTTTATATTTTTTCATTGTACTCAATCCTTCAAATCACCTTCTAAGACTAAGTTTAGATGGGTTCTTGTACTTGATTACACCTTGTGATGAATTTGGTCCTACCTCCTAAACAAGATGGTCCATTAAATATTATCTAAAAACTTACAAAGAATGTGACTGGAACCTGTAAATTTGGATGAAATTATATGATAGGTACACCTGATTCATTCTAAATAAGCAATTGAAAATTGTTTTTATAATTAAATTGATTGATTTTTGTTGAATCTTATTAGAAATAAAAAAGAATAAAGCTTTGGATCTTTTTTGTTAATCATTTTTTAAGCATCACATCAATAAAATATGAATTTTTAAAGTTCTAAAAATAAGTATCTTAAAGTGATCATGAGCTCTCATTCACAAAGGTAGTGTATTTTAGTCAAGAATTTGTACAGATTGGATTTAGAAAGGATCTGCAATTTAATTGGTGCAATTACCTTAATCCCTAAAGGACCAGGGGATTGTCTAGATTTCTAAAATTGTGAAGATCTATTATAAAATGCAACTTAGAACAATATTTTTATGATGACTTTCAAAAAAAAGTTGTAAAATATGATTTATAAATCACATCCACACAGTTATATCAACAAACACACAAACCAATATTTTACAATAAAATTTGAAGCCAAAAATTCAAAATTCCCTCTAAAATCAATTGTAGATTAAATATTTATCATTTTTACAAGAATTTTTTTCTATAAGTTTAAAATGTTAAGTTCTAATTATAGTTATTTTTAAAGATTTTTATTTTATTTTTGAAAGGTCAATTTTTAAACCGAAAAGTTAGTTTTTGAGGCTAGGTCTACCAGTTTCTTTTGAATTGTAGAATATCTAAAAAGTTGCAAGCAAAATCTTCATAATCTTTACCATACA
The DNA here is from genome assembly GCA_951799445.1 of Pseudisothecium myosuroides. NCBI lineage: Eukaryota > Viridiplantae > Streptophyta > Bryopsida > Hypnales > Lembophyllaceae > Pseudisothecium > Pseudisothecium myosuroides. The sequence goes on along the minus strand of OX637288.1, from coordinate 2,776,293 downwards.
AATGTTAAAGAACTTAACACAAGAATCTTCATAAAAAATTGATGGATGAAAAAATGCATTTATGTGAGTTGGGATGTGTTTCCATTCATTCATTGTTCAAATCTACACTCGTGGTCCTTAAGGGGTTAATTTGAAGTGCAAATGTAGATGCTTATAACCTTGAGAAGATGCCCAAAACTAAATGTGTCCTTTAAATGGTCACACAATCTTTTCTTAATATTGAAGGATGGATGATTTTTATCTAGATTTTAGTTTGCAACCTTATTTTTGCTCTATCTATATTACCAACTTAAATTCAAATTAAATTACTTGTTATTTGACTTTATGTACTAGTCTATGAAAAAACGGCCTACACTTACATAGTGCAGTTCAATATACTATAAGAAATCGTAGTTTTTTGATGTCTAAGTTTGCGGATTTTAGGTGACATCGAATATAACAACTCGTATTTTTAAGTCCCATGTAACATCAAGATTGGACGCCATTGCTGACTTAAAAATAGGGATTGTTATATTCGACGTCACCTACTCACCTAAAATCCGTCAACTTAGACATTGATTGTTATATTAAATGTCACTAAGAGACAGTTTTCTTATAGTGATATTTTGAGCTTTTTTTCCTTTGAACTTGATTTTTACTTTCAAAATGATTTCTTTTGTTTTCGAGCAAGACTAACAAGCTAAAACTTCTAAAATCTAATTTTCACTCTACTTTAAGATTTTAAAAAATTTCCACAAATAATCATTCTAATGAAATTTGAAGGCGAGGATCTATTACCACACTTCTAAATATTAGACTACTTTGAAAAAAATTATATCTTGTAATGTAATATACTATAAAGTACTTCTATAATTCAAACATTTTCACACATTTTGAAGTTTTAGCCTATAGCCATGATTTGTTGATTTTCTAAGTTTAGTGTGAGACAATAATTTTATTATTATGATACTCTATACTATAATATATATAGTAAAAATTTCAAATATTTTAAGTGCATTTTGGTTTGATATGACTTATTTTTCTCTTTTTATTCAAAAATTTATAATAATTTCAAATGATCACAAAAACATTTGAAATGTTTCCTTCTAGAAAAGATGCGATTTCATCTTTGAAAAACAAATTAAAGAAATTTCATGCACATAGAGTTGTAAAATGGGAGCTTCTAGAGCAAATAGGTTGTGAGGTTTGAAAAAGCAATCACAAGCCCCATGCTTCAAAATTAAACTAAAAACTTGGGCAAGATAGAAGGCTCATTCAACTTATCAATGTAAAATTGAATTGATTTTTTTACCATTAAGCCAAATCAATCCTTTTCTTTGGGACTAGATTACACCATTTGAGAATAAATTTTTGCTTTTAGCTAAATAAAAGTAGTCTTTTATTGCCTGAATTTTTTCATTTCTAATTAAAATGTGGATGAATTGGCCAAATTTGGATGATAAAGTGCATGGATATATTTGAAAAAAGAATTTTGGTCCAATAGATGAATGAATGTAGAAATACAATAGAGTTAACCCATAAAGGCCCAAGGCATCAAAACTGCCATTTCTATAGCAAAGAGTAAAAAAAAAATGAAAAATGTTTTTTTTGCACATCTAACCGTAGGATCTTACACCTAACTAGTATGAGAATGTGTGGAAAAAAATTCAAAATTTTTGACCGCTCAGATTGCAAGATATCTGCGTTTAAAGTGGAAAAAACAAGTATTTCAGCACATTGCGGGACTAGATTTTTTGACTTTAAACATTTTTCACTTAAAATTTTTGCACTACAGAGTTTTGTGCTTTAAATTTTTATAGTGGAGAGTTGAGTTGAGATTATAGGGAAAAAATAAATATTCAAAAAAACTTAATTATCATTCCTAAACAAATTATTAAGTAGAAGTAGGTACGAGATAGAAGGAAAATCTAAAACATTAATATATTTTAGATGGAATTAAAATACACTAATTCCAATGGTGAGATTTTTCTAGCAAGTAAACTAAACCATGAGAATTTATTTTTTTGAAAAATTGCAGAAATAGCATTTAGAAATGAATCCTACAAGTTATTTTTTTCAAGAAGATGTTCTAACTACCCGAAAAACAAGAATGTCCATAACTTTCTCATAACAAATCCAAATGAAATGAGTCAAAGCTTTCTAGATAGACAAAAATATAATCTACAAGAATTTTTTTTTTTTTTTTTTAAAATCAAATTTTTGCCAAATTTTTCTTGCTGCCGGACTGCCCAGTTACAAAAAAAAAAGTAACAAATTTGGCCATAACTTTTGACTCCCATTTCCAAATGTCCTGAAATTTAGTGCATATGAAAGATATTTCTCGCGCCCACCTTCTATTAAAATTTCAGCTTTAAATATGGAAATCTCTAGTCACATGGACCTGCCCAAAATTTCTATACGGCCAAAAAACACATGCTGGTCCTTTAGGGGTTAATCGCAAAATGAACCCCAATTTGTAAAATGGGTGTTAGAAAAAGGTTTAACTAGTTTGGATACTTCAAAGAATTTTATCCCATGTTTTTTACAAACTCCAGCGCCTGGTCACTTACCACACACACTTTATGATTAACTCTAAGGGCCACTTTACACTTAGAGGCCGGGCCAATTTGCTGTGTCAGAGGCCAAGAATCTTCACCTATGATTGGACAAAAGGCTCAAATTAGCCCCAACCCCTTTACACCTAGAGGCCAGGCCAATTTGGTGGAATGAATTTTTTATTCAAAAAAGACATGATCTGACATGGCCTGAGCTTGGTGAATTGAGTGTACAAAGAATGGGAGGCCAATTTCAGATTTCAATTAAATAAACTTATTTTGTAAAATATTATTTTTTTCAACAAACCGGATTCATTGGATTTGTGCAATTGGCCTCAAGGGGAATTGGCCCAGCCTTTAGGTGTAAAGCGGCCCTGAAAAATGAGAGAAATGGGCTGAAATTTTCATGTTTTTGCTGAATCGGCCTGGCTTCTTGGCCTCAAGGCCTTTACATAAGGGAGAATTGGCCCCCACTATAATTTTATTCTAATGAGTAGTTGAGGCCGACCTTTAGTCCAAAACGGGCTGAAATTATGTGCAATCAGCCTGGAAGAGAATTGGCCCGGCCTCTAGGTGTAAAGCGGCCCTAATGCTTCACCAAATTTTAACCCCTAACTGCCCAAGGCACCAGAATCTGGTGTTTGCAAAACTTCCAGGTTAAATAAAGCCTAACCAAATTGCTATTTTTAGTACTTTATATTTTTAGAAAGTTCTTCTTGAAGTCTAGTTTTAGCATTGCAAATCCGATCTTGAAAATAAATGATAGTGATTTTTCTATTCACGATTTTGTGCAAGGGTACCTAGTGCAATCTTGACTTCCCATAGTGTTGAGAGCTCTTAAAAAATATTAAAATATTATTAAATTTTTTAAAAAATATTATATATATATATTTGAAAAAAATATTAAAAAATTAATTTTTTTATTATTTTCTGACGTGGCACTCGCGTGACCACGTCAGATTACTGTTCCCAGCGTGTTCCCAGAGTTCCCAGGGCCAGATAACTCGCGGTCTCTTGGAGGCCTCAAAAATCCTCTAATGCTCAAATACACTAGATCTTGGAGAAAAAATCACATTCAAAATTCATTTAAAAAAACTGTAGAGTAGATTTTAAGAAACCACAAATTGATTGGGGTTATACATGTTAGGCCCTTTAACCTCATATTTTTTTGGTCACCAACTTATTAGATTCGACTTGTGTAAAGAAGATTGAAAGATTTTTGCAATTTTAGCACCCTCATGGTCAAACGTTATAATCTTTCACTTTATAAGTGATATTGTTGTGTTTTCTTTTCCTACGAGATCTCTAACATGTCTAGTTTGAATTTGTACGGTTACAATTCAAAAAAAAATTGATACAACTTATCAAAATGTTGTCATTTTGTTCAATTTAGAACAAATTCCAGGAAGCTCAAAACAGGCCTTGGGCATTTAGGGGTTAAGTGATCGCCATCCCAGCACTTCCTAAAATTTAAAAAAACAAAACCCAACAAACCCGAACAAGTCGTTGGAAAGGGCGGCATGCTTGCACAACGGCCACCGAACACTCAAACACAAAAAAAATACTAAAATGCTCAAGATAGAGAACGTACTGAACTGGAGTGCCATTATTAGTCCATCCGACACAAGGACACACAAACACACAAACACACAAGCCAATTCCGACATCTGCATTGAAGGATCACAGACGACCACACTGTCAGTGAAGGCATCTCCCGCTCCATCGTCGGGTACGCCCTGCATTCACGTCAAGCTTTGAATGTGAGCATTCTCCGTGAGTTCTGTTGTTCAAACTCGGGGGTGAAGAAGGGCGTTCAATCGCCACATTGCTACTCACATTGTGGGATGATTGGAAGAAAATCGGTGAAAGATTGGGGAAGGAATTGTGGGTACCGTTTTTTCTGCGTTTTTTTGGTGAAAGAATGAGAAGCAGCGTTGGTATTCTTTGTGTGATGTGGGCGCCGTCGTGTGGAGAGTGGAGAAGTTGTTGTTGTTGCCAAGGTGTTGATTTGGGTTGTGGTGGGATTTGGTGCAGGATTGGTGTAGAGCGAGGATTTAGGGTTTCGGAGGGGGGAGTGGAGGGTTCCAGGGACGCATTCAGTGTTTGATTGAGCGGGTTGAATCGGAAGGCTTGAAGAAACGTGCGGTGCGGAGTGATTTAATTTGTCTGGGGTTGCAATTTTGAATTCGTGTCTTGTGTGTTGGCGACTGTCGGTATAAGAAAGGTTTGGATTTTGGATTCGTTAGTTGATGTTTTCGAACACTCCTGTTTGGTCGTGGAGGGAATAAGAATGAAGTCCTCGTAGTATTAGTATCCGTTAGTTAATGACAGATTTTGATCAGAGAGAGCTTTTGTCGAGTTCTCACTGATTTTAGGAAGTTAGGTCAGGTGTGCATGTTGCTGGAGGAGAAGCGTTTTGTAGCGATGAAGATGCGGACTTCCTCGCACTGTGAGCAGTTGATCGGATCAGAGAGGCAGAGTGACTGCGATCAAATGTGCGAAAGAGCTGGTGCGGATGGATACGAAAATGACCTAATTGATTTTGATTGAAGCGTGGCACTCGGTCATGTAACAGCTGGTCACGGATGAGGATCGGTAGTCGTTAGGATACAAGCCTTCCAAGTGAATGCGGGTTGAATTCTCTCGGATTTTAGAATTAGAAGAGGACAATGCATTCCGGCACGTCAGGGATGCCGAAAGGTGGCTCATCATCGGGTGGAGCTTCTGCTGCCGCCGAGCCACCCTTGATTGATTTCGGGATGGATGACCAAAGCTCGGGAGAAAATCATGCTCCTGCTACCCAGGATGGCGATCCGTTCAGTTGGACGACAGACGAGCTTTACATTTCAGCCACACCGAAGGATCCGTTTGGATTCGAGGGACTGTTCACTGCAACAACAACAACTTCGAACGTGGACCCGTTTGAGCCGGTGACAGGGAATGCCAACAACGCGGTTGGTTTTCCAGCATCGGAGCATGGGGTCGGAATGGATTTACTGACAGGAAGTGTGCCTGCAGGGGTGTCTCAAGGGGTAGCCACACAGAACACAACTGGCTTTCAACAGGTGAGACTTTGTAAAAAACAAGTGACGGCTTTGAGTTTTTATGTTTGATTTATACAACCAAACTGATAGTGCATTCCAAATTTGCAGCTTTTGGTGTACCATGAACTGGCATTTTCAAATTGAGTTTCTTCACTGGTGGAGATCGAGGTTATGGTTAGGCAATCATCATGTGCACTGTTTCTTGTCCCTCCAGTTTGCAAGAATTACTTTTTACCTCTTCAATGTCTGCTAGTCTGGCTCACTTGCCTGTGTGACCCTGGCATCAGGCAGCCGTGAACCCGTTTGTGGATTCTTCTTCTGATGGGGGAGGTGCTTGGTCGGGACCTGGGTTCTTGGACTCGAGTTTCTCAGTGAACACGAGAGCGAGCTCCAAAGATGATTCGTTTCTCTTCGATGACAATAACCCCTTCAGTCAGGCAGAGGTTTCCTCGAAGAGTGCTCAAACGTGGTCGTCTTTTCATGAGGAAGGCTCGTTCAAGGATGCCCTTTCAGAAGATCTTCCCATTGCCGAATCACCGACTTCGGAGGATGCAGGGAATGCTGTGGATTGGTCATCGATCGCTTTCTCTGAAAGGACAGGGTATGGGAATGAGGACCGAGGGTTTTTCATCAGCAGTGAGCAGGCTGGAAGTGGAGTTAGTGTGACAGAGAAGGATGCTTTCTTTGGGACAGAAAAGGATGCTTTGTCTGCGAACTCAAACCCGAAGAGGGTGCCTCCCAATAAGCCACCCCCGAATCTGCCTGAATCTCAGTCTTCTTCTTGGGCTAGTTCATCAAGTAGCGGAAGGCAGAAACTCGAGTTTCTGGCTGCTGGAGGAGGAAGGGGTGTTTATCGAGCACCGACGAGGGAAATCTTCCATGCGGGGAACCCGGTTGCCTTGGAACTCCGTCCTCGTCCATTGAAACTCAAGGAAGTGAATCAATCAATACGGACGATAATGTGCACTGACACTTCTGTATGGGCAGCCTTTGATCACGGGCTGAAGGTCTGGGACATAGAGGCTGCTTGCAGCAGTTGCAGCGAAGGTGGTAATAATCCCCTTGGAGATGAGGACGCTGCTAGTTATACTGTTCTTCCCTCAGGGCCCACTCTATGTCTGGCTATGGACACTGGCAATCAAGTCGTCTGGACTGGTCATAGAGATGGCAAGGTGAGAGCTTGGCCTCTCGACATTCGTAGTGGAGACCCTCAGAAAAGAGATCCAATTGATCATACTTTGGTCTGGGATGCACATCAAGCACCGGTGACTGCCATCACAATCACGTCATATGGTGAGTCCAGATGCATTTGAATGGTCTTTTTTTCTCGTGGATGTTGTCATCAAAAATGATGAAATTTAAAAATTTCTGTTGATTCCTTGGCATATGGGATTGTTGTGTGTTGCAGAAGAGCAGTTCCTATATTAGGCATGCAAGTGCATTCGGATTTGCTCATTGTATAGGGTCTTCAAAGCCATGTTCAATATTTTGACATTTCTTCATCGCAGTCCAAGAAGGCAAACAGAAATTATTTAATGTTAATTTGCATACCTTGGGTTTTCTCTATGCAGGTGAGCTCTGGACGGGGTCAGAGAATGGACAAATCAAGGCTTGGCCTTGCGAAGCGACATCCCGTTCTTTGCAAAGAGCTGCCGAGGGCTATCCTGAAGTTGGCGATGCTCTGGCCAAATCGTTTGTGCTCGTTCGTGGACCTTTGGGGGGTAACAATTTGTCGCAAACAGAAGTGCGCGTTCTTTTGGCTGAACATTCCGCTGGGCGGGTTTGGTGTGCAGGCATCTATTTCATAACACTATGGTAACTGGACATCCATTCTATTGCCATATTTTCAAAGGGCTTTGCCTTCGAACCCTTTTGCTGCTACCAATGACTTTTCCGTCTCTTTTAATATGTGCGTTTACTATTGAGGTTAAGTCTTGTTTTCCGTTTGCAGGGATGCACGAACACGAGAAATTGTTTATTCTTTTGAAGCGCAAACCAACTTGCCAAGTCCAGAATTTGCACAAAGCCCTGAATCCTTGTTAGACGAAAAATTGTTGAGGAAAGAAAAGAGCATGGGCTGGTTGCAACGATCTAGAATTGCATTCATGGGTGCAGCGGACGCTGTTCGTCGAGCAGCAGACAGATTGGGGCAAGAGGAAGCCAGGCGTTTGGAAACATTAGCTGTCTCAGAAGATGGTACCGTTTGGGGTGGTTTTGGTAATGGTCAACTTGTACAGTGGAATAGTGAAGGCAATCGCCAACGTGAGGTGCTGCTTACCCCAGTGACAGTGAAGTGTTTGCTAGCTGTTGGAAGTCGGTTGTGGGTGGGATTTGCCAATGGAAGGATCGAGGTGAATTATTCATCTGTAACTCTCCGATTCATTGTTTAGCTCCTTTTGAAGTGAATTATGGTTCTACGTCCTGTTGATAATAAGAACAGATTATGTTTTTATGTTATGATATTATGTAGAACTGTTTTCTGACGCAGAGATCGGTCATGTTGTGAGTCAGGGCTATGTTAATATACAATGCTGACGTGCCTCTATGAAGTGCTTAATCTTTTAGAAAGGATTGAGGAAGGACTAAGTCATGACTTGAACTCACGTGCTGAGCTTATCTGTATTGCAGGTGTTAGCAAGCAGGAGTGGCAGGTCCTTGGGATGTTGGGGTGCCCAGACTACATCTGTTTCACACATGGCGAAGGGTGGTAATTATGTATTTAATCTTTCAGGAGATGGTGGAATCCTAGGTTGGCATGTGGCATCCTTAAGTACTCTAGATACCCTCATCCAAGAGGAGCTCTCCAAACGTTCTGATAAGTTCACACAGAAGCGCCACCTCAGGTATGGCCTAATGCCATTGACCTGATCTTGCGACCACTCTCTGGAATTTACAGTTGAAACGAGTACTTGAGAAGCATCTTTTTTAGTCTTTTTAATATAATATTCTCATGACCATCTTATTTCGTGCCATCTAGAACTGAAAGCTTTTTGTTCCGTGGCCTCCTAAGGATCTTTGCTGGAACTTGGAACGTAAGCCAAGAGAAAGCTTCTCCTGAAGCTCTCCGAGTCTGGCTGGAGGAGCCTGCAGCTGATGCTAGCTTGGTATGTATTGGACTGCAAGAGATGGAAATGGGAGCAGGTTCTATAGGTTTGGCTGCCGTGAAAGAGACTGTGAGTTTACAACCTCTAGTAACTTGCACACTCATTCGTTCATTTCTTGAAGCTACTTGCCCCGCCCCAGTGATCGCATAGGTGAAAGATTATTAATTCTTTCGATCTAGTAAGTGCATCAATGAAGGGGTTGAGTATTTTATGCAGGTGGGGGTGGGACTTCTGGAAAAGGGAAGTGCAAACGGGCAATGGTGGCTGGATAACATCGGGTCTGTCATTGGGGAGGGGAAAGATTTTGAGCGGATTGGGGACCGACAGCTGGCTGGACTCCTTGTTGGAGTTTGGTGAGTCCTTTAATTTGGAAACTTTTCACTCCATTTTCGTCGTATTGAGTTGATTGGTAGACTTCTCGCTTAATGAAGTTGTTGACCTTAATTTTTCCTCGTTTTATTTTCTCTGTTCTCTCTACTTGCTTGGATGCAATATCGTAAAAGTAGTAACCTCTCTTTGGGTATTCAGGTCTCGTTATTATTTCATGGCATTTTCTTGATAACAGTACTAGTTAGATACCTGATGTCGCCAACTTGGCTTTGATGTACAGGGTAAAGAGAAATATCCGGCAATTTGTTGGAGACGTGGACGCTGCAGCGGTTCCTTGCGGATTTGGGCGAACTTTTGGTAACAAGGTACGGTTTCACGTTGTTTTTCTTTTAAGTACCTAACCCGTGGTTACAAGTTTTGGGTTCATGTAGATCGTAAATGCTTGTTGAAGTTACTATGTCCAAGTTTTGGTTGTATGTGGAGTCTTGAAAATTCCTTACTAAGAGGTATTTGTATTTTTGTTAATCAGGGAGCAGTTGGTGTCAAACTATCTGCATTTCGGAGGACAATTTGTCTCGTGAACAGTCATTTTGCTGCACATATGGAAAAAGTTTCGAGTAGAAACTCGGATTTTGATTACTGTTATAATCAGATGACCTTTGGGCCTAAGCCAAGCACTGTGGCTTTTGGTGGTGGAGGTGTGTACCAATCTTCTTTGGAAATCTAAAGTATTTACACCTTTCTCCAAATATTTATTTCATTGTTTTTTTCAGTAACTAATACATGCTGTAAAATCTGCTACTGTGTCAACGGAAATGCTCTAATTTGTTTATCTTCGTGAATGAGGCAGGCTCGATGTTGCTTCGTGGGCATAGTCGAAGATTTTCGTACAATGCAGACAGCCAAGAAAGCATGGTAGAAGGAGATATTTCTTTGTACACGGTAAGTCGAGTCCTGACTGTCAAAATAAACTTCAAAGTTTGTTACATTTTTGTTGCCGGGAGGTTGAAACTGTTGAGCTTTTGTGCAGGAACAAGAGTTCACACCTGAGGTGACAATGCCTGAGCTGTCAGATACAGACATTCTCGTATGGTTTGGAGACTTCAATTACAGAATTGACACGGCATATGAACAAGCGATTAGGTGGATCAATGAAAAACGCTATGATATGCTTCTCATGAAGGATCAGTTAAGGATTGAGATGACCAGTGGTAGGACCTTCCCTGGCATGCGAGAAGCTGGCATATCATTTCCTCCGACATACAAGTTTGATCGTGGAACTCAAGGTGAGTTTTTGATCTATCTATGCTTGTGACAAAATCTGTATTTTGCGTTCATTGATTTTCTTTCTAGCTGTGACAATATTAATCATGGCTTTCGTGATTGTTGATATTGCAGTGTATGATACAAGTGAGAAAAAGAGAGTTCCAGCTTATTGTGACCGAGTTGTCTTTCGTGACAGCTTTGATGGTAGTAGTAGTGCTACATCGACTTCGTTAACGCATCCTGCTCAAGCAACAGTAGTAAGGTAAACGGGTCCAGTGCGTGTAATTTCAACATGCACACTCATAGTTGTTTGTTTGATTTCTATCAAGCGTATGATTGAGCAACGACCACTACAAGACTTCAGCATACATAATGTCTCTATTCTACAGGTCTCATTGATGTTTCTTTTTTCTTGTCATGCAGATACCATGCTTGCATGGAGGCACTAGATAGTGATCATAAGCCTGTGCAGTGTCTTCTTGGTGTCGATTTAGCAGTCCTGGATGAAGCAGCAAGGCGGCGTGAATATGGTGACATCGTGATGAATGACCATAGAGTGCTAAGTTTTTTGGAGCAATCCAATGTCATGCCCCAAACTAGAGTAAACAGAAACTCTATTGTGTTGGAGAACTCAAAAGCAGATCTCACTGTCACCAACGATAGCAAGCGGTCATGGACTACCTTCATGGTTCGTTGTGACGGACTATATATTGGCGAGGACTGCCCTTGTGGAAATCACAGAGCTAACAGGAATTCAATCAACAGAGCAAATATCTTGAGAGGTGCCAATGGGTTCCCCCAGTGGCTTCAGGTGGGTGTTTATTAGACGAGGATTCCTTCTGAGCTTGTCGAGATTGCATATAGACTATGAAGTCAGGAAATTGAAATAAGGAAAGATTACTGAAATATACTTGAGATTTTACAAGGGAAATAGATTCTAGAAGCATCTCGGAGCGAGTGTACTTAAGATTTCTGAATCCGGTTTGAGTATATGAATGATTATGTTGCAGGTTTTGCCAGCAGCTGGAGTGATAGGTCCCAATAGTAGTGTAAAGATTACTATGCAGTATAGAGTGCCAGTTGCGCAGAATGATCCCAGCTGGAAGTCATCAGAAGAGCAGCCCCGTTGGTGGAGTGATAGTCAGAAGGATGAATGCTTAAAATTGGTGCTGACTATGTCAAGTTCGCCGTTGACAAAAGTAAACCAACATCGGATATGTGTGAGAAGGACACGGTAATATGACCGAAACGGTAAGTTCAATAGTGCTCATTTGTGCTGCAGTTTTTAGGCAAGACTGAGGTCATGTTTTTTCGGAGTTTAGCTAACCCGAGGCTAATTGTGACACAGAAAAAAAACAGTGATTTTTAGATTTTGGCACTTCTGTACTGACTTGCGGCATGCGTTGTGCAGAGAAGACAGAGTAAGCATGTACTTTTGGCTGCTCTCATATAGTCTGCAGTCTGCAATCCATTTTTCGCCACCATTTTGGCCGCATACTCCATAAGGTATCAGATTCGGAGTTGTGAAGAAGGTGCAGCAGCATCTTGACAGATAGCAGAATTTTTCTCAGAGTTTTTTATTGATTTTATTTCCTTGCCTCAAGCTGTGAAGCTTGAGAATGGCGAGTTGACTCCATACCTGGATGCACTGCTGTTTCTTTCTCGACTGAGAAGGATGAGCTGCAAAAAATAGTAAAGGAGGACCTTAACAGGAGCAACCTTATTTTTGTTGAAGAATCAGGGAATCAAACATGCCTGTCATTGTGAAGAATGTGCCTGCAGTAGATTTCTTCAACCTAATCTTAGCAAGATAATGGCAACTTGATACTGGGTTCATTTACGTTCTATTGAAATAAGTTTAACCGGTGCTGTTGGTCTTTGTTTCCTTTGACTTCGGCTCGTGTTTCTTAGTCAATACGTGATTCCCGGTTACTCTTCCAGTCTTGGGATGCTGAACGGAATTGGTCCTCGGTAAAGTTTGCTCTGCAGTTTTTATTTGGGTCACTTGAATTGGCCCTCATATGGTATTTGAATATTGGCAAGAAATTTGAATTACAGTGTCGTCAGAAAAAGTTCTTCCCTACTAGAGTTAAAAGGTCTCCCTTGTTTGTAGAAGGGGTGTCAGTGGAAGGTTTAACTAAGAATAGTACAAAAGAAATACAGCACCAAACTCCATTAGACCTAGATTGGGTGCTTCTAGGAGTTTCATCCTCTGTTTTTCTCAAACTCCAGCTCCTGGTCTCTCATTTCACACACTTTATGATTAACTCTACTAACCATGTAGATTTTGTGGGCTTCCAAAGAGGCGGTTTATGCTCATTCTTTTGTCTTCCATGTCTTGCACACAGTTATTCGGGTACCATACACTTGGTAAGTTATGTCTCCGTATTGAACCGGACAAGGATAAAAGAGTCCCTTTTATTTTGCCACCATGGCAGACAAATTGTACCATTTCAAAATAGTTCTCTACTTTTGGTGGTCAAATAGTCGTCTTTTTCTCCATTTTTTCCCTTTTTTAGTAAAGTGAAAAAATGAACAAAATCATCAATTTTACATGAATGAGTGCATGGAAATAAGTAGAAAGTGATTTCTTGTTTAAAAGATGGATGAATGGAGACTGAAGTAACCTGCGATACCGAGTTATACAAAATCATGGCACTTTCTGAAAAATGAAAAAATGGGTTGAGGATGTCTGGCTGGACATTTTAGTGAAGGATCAAAGAAAATGGAAAGAGAAATGCCAAGCTACTTGACATTGATTTGCACAGTGTTGTGTACTGTAACTTAGTCAGTGATTGTACCACAGTGGAAGACAATTGTACAACTGGGAACAGTTCAAGGCACAACACTTGAACTGTTACCAATTGTAAGCTTACACCCAGACCTCTTCGATGGCGCAGCCTGGTAATGGACTCATATAACATTGCAACAAGCTAGCTAGATATTGTCTACATAAGGTATGAGCACCTAAATGTGTCAAACCAAGCAGTTCAACTCAACATGGTTCCTGTTATTATATTGAAAAAGGGGTTCTGGAGCCATGTTGGTAGTCAAAAGGGGATTCTAGATTTTCTTAGAATGCCTGTTTTGGACATTACATAACATTTAGTAGCCTTCAGAGAGGCTCATCGGGAAAAAGCCCCCCTCCGTGGCAGTACTGTTTCAGTTGCTACACAATATAATACCAAAAACATACTATTGCAGTACTGCAACAATACTTGTCAGATCCCTAACTGAAAGAGAATTGTTGCAGTACTGCAATAATATGTTTTTTGTATTATACTGCGTAGCGACTGAAACAGTACTGCAGCAGTACTGAAGCAATAGGGGGGTACTTTCCTGATGTTGCCTTTTCCTCTCTGGAGTCCTCATCCACGACTTTCATCCCCACATATTTAATGTAAGCTTCGGTACAAGGATTGTGACTATACATTATGATATGTTCCATTTTCTTTTCTTAAGTTTACGACTAGACATACATATCAACAAATATTTGTAGTGAAAGATGTTGGCCAAAAATCCAATGAGTGATAAACTAATGCATTATTAATCTATGCAATCAATAACTTGTTTTGGATTTCAAGGAGGAAAGAACAACTTTATATATACACATGGGGTGGTAGGAGGTAGAGCAACCTATGTGGGATAAATAAATTAGAATTTGTAGGTTCTCATGCACTCATAGTTAAGTCAAAAACAAAGAATTGTGTTAAAAGTAGAATTTTAGACCTCATTTAGGCATACTAAAATAACTTTTTTCAAGAAACTTTGAACTAGAAAAAGTTGGTAAATGACAATAAGTTTCACCTCCAAAAATCCTTTTGGGATTTTGAATCTCCAATCAAAATTTATGGACAAATTTTGGAGAGGGGTTGGAATGGATTTTTAAAAGTGTTAAAAGAAAATGTCCATTAAAAATCCTCTCCAAAATTTGTCTATAACTTTTGATTGGAGATTTAGAATCCCAAACGGATTTTGGAGGTGAAACTTATTGTCATTTACCAACTTTTTTTAGTTCAAAGTTTTTGAGAAAAGTAATTCTATTATGCCTAAATGAAGTCTGAAATTTTACTTTTAACACAATTTCTACTTTTGACTTAACTATGAGTGGTAGTTGAGAAACTACAAATTCTAATGTACATATCCCACATGGATTATTCTACATCCTACCACTCCATGTGCATATAAAGAGTTGCTTTCTCACCTCTAAAGCACAATGCACAAATGGATTCCAATTCAAAGTCAGGTAATTCTACAATAACATTGAAATCAATGATCTCAATGAATCCATTAGCATTTTGTTTAAAGATCCTATCGTTTAATTTTCAATTTTACTTAGAAATTTTTAATTTGCCACCAACAATGCATAGTTGCGGCGCGGGCACAAGTGATGTCTGACAGTTATTGACAACTGTCCGCACGAAATCAGTAGTTACTGATATGGTGTTGAATATATCACACCATTTCATTCAGGGGAGGGCAGAGCCAGTGACTGCTACTGAATGTTATGTGTATGAAAGAACTACTCCAGAGTATGAATTTTCAAAAGTGTTGAAAAGAGGCAACTGTATCCAATTGTCATACTAGGCTCTCATGAACACAGGTTGTACATTTTACGAAGGAATATTTAGGGGTAGGTTGTAGAAATGGGTTGTTGCCTTTTATACCGCTGCAGCTTCCTAGACAAGTGCATTGCGCAAGTTCTGTCAAAGAACTGTTTCTAGCAGATTATTTGTCAATACCGTACAGAGCAAGTTCTCCTGTTTGTTACGGTTCCTGAGTCCAACAGTCGGGACAGCATCGATCCACACTCGTCTGACAACTCAAGGATAACTTTGTGTCCAGTCACTCTCTCGTCAGTCTGTTAATTGCGTTAAGTAGTTCTAGCTGTTGCAAGTTTGGAATTTGGCTTCAGATTCATCTTCTTGCACCATGTTGGCTGTGGTGGGAGTCCTGCTGGGGATGGTGACAATTCTCACATCCACAGCGTTGTGCACAGGAAACCAGAAACGTCGAAGGGAAATGAGAGCAGGTGCTGCAGAAGGGACGGCGGAAGGGGTAACAAGCGGGTGCTTTGGATTTGGGGATGGCGATGGAGGTGGCGACGGAGGTGGAGGTGGCGACGGAGGTGGAGGTGGTGACGGAGGTGGAGGTGGTGGCGGCTAATGAAGAGACACACAAGCTAGCTAGTGGAGAATTTGACTGTGATCTAGCTAGCCAAAATTTTAGTTTTGATGGTGAGAAGTTTTTGTACGGAAGTGTTTCCTTGATTGTTGATAATTACCAGTGTTGATTCGACGATGTTTTTTTTTGCAAGCAAAACAATTGACAGAGAAACGCACAAGCTAGCTAGAGGAGAATTTTAGTAAGGTCATACGCGCAGTGTAAACTTTACCGAGGAGGAATTGGTTCTCGGTAAAGTTCTTTTAAGTCTTCTACAGTCCCAAAGCTAAAAGAATGAGTGCATAACATTTAAAACCCCGCCCTTCTAATTCGCATACTCTGCAGTGGGGTCAATTCTCATTCTGTTTCCGCTAGTATCCAAACTCTGGCAGTGCAGACGTACGATGCCGGGCTGGTTTGATTTTTGGCAGAATGGAGCAACGCGATGGAAGTGACTTGAACCTCTCTTTGTGTCGGACTCACAGAACATGGGAATATATGAGCGTGAAGCATATGAGTCAGAGCTTATCCTCCAAATGAAACTAAACGAGAAGCATATGAACCGGATGCAATCACTTATTCGAACATCCTGAGACTTTAACTTGGGGTGGCTGATCGAAGGAGGATTTTAGGGTTTAGGCTTTCGAGGATCACAGCCATTCCCGAGAAGCAAGGTTCGAATCAGATGAGCGTGTGAGCAATGCGCTGGTGCCCATGTATAGTGTGGCAGCTAGCATCGATGATGTTGCAGAGACAATGAACGCAATTAATGAACGCAACGTATTTTCAGTTTTTTCTCATATCCTTGGCAAATGGATACGGATCTTCGATTTGGAAGCGTTCATTGTTTCGAGATTTGAGATTAGAGATCTAATCTCATCTCAAATAGGAATCGTTCTCAGGGCCTTTCTGCTGTAAGCGTAAGATCCACGGAGCTCCAGAATCGCCAAGAAATTTGCGAAGAAATGCTGGTGGCGGTGGAGTACACACCAATATTCAACGACGGGTGGCTCCCCGCTACCGACCCGAGAGCGCGTGCTCTGAAACCCGTAGTAGGATCACAAGGAAACCTTACCAGGATTTCGATCACACAAGTCCATCTGTAATATCTACGAAGCATCTGTTGGATCATCGTCTGGGGTTGGTCGCATTAAACTCGATTTGCACAGAATCTACGTTTTTAAAGTGTAATCTACCACTGATGAAGGCAGGTGAAAGGTCGGTGAAAGGGAGCTGCGCCGGCGGACTGCACTGCTGTGCATTCGAATCTACGAACAGTGAGACGCATCAGCATCAACATCTGATTAAAGTGAACTGATCTCTCAAAAATCTACGAGTCTCTAATTCAATCTACGTATTCCATTGCAGGTGAACGCTTCAAGGCCAAAGGGGAGGGATGGGGCGGTAGCGCAAGCCTGCGCGCTGTACCGCCAAATCTTCTAATAGTGCGACGAATCAGCGTCGGGATGTGATTGAAACGAGGTATTTTCTCAAGAATCTACGGTTCGGTAACTCGATCTGCGTAGGCGCGTGAGCGAGTGTTCTGGCCCTTCAAATCTACGAATGTTGCGTCCAATAGGCACCAGAGTAAGATCGAATTGAACTGTTCATGCCCGAACAAGAAATCGCTCAAAGCCACTGATTGCAATCTCTTGCTCCGGAACCACCCCAGTTAGAAATCCTGGCGAGTTTGTTTTTTAAGGTTTTGAATGAATTCTTTATCTTGGATTTTTTCCAAAATTAGCAAATTTTTGATGTAGCTTTAATTTGTGGTAGCCATTTTGAACAGCTTCCTTTCTTAGTACATAATATGCAATAAGGCAAGTAATAGGTGGGCCCATTTTTAGGTACTATTTCTAAAAAGTAGTGTAATTAGAGCCGACATTAGTTAGGTGGCTGTTATTACACCCTTTTAAATGCATAAACTAAGTGCATAGTCCCAACACCATGCACTAAGAGAGGTTCTACCATAGCATCTTTAAATTAAACTTCATACCAATATGACCCGCAATTATACCTAATCCAAATCCACCATCATCCATAATGTCCTCTTATACAAATGAACAACTACTTAAAATATCCTTCAAACTACAGCTACTACACTAATGGATCATTTGACCATCTAAAGAACAACCTATCAAATTTGGCAAATAACCCCTAAAGGACCGTTGTCCCTTCGGGGGACAAATGTGTTTTCGGGCAGGTACCTACGGGCTGAAATTTGCTTGTGATTTTTTGAAACTTTTTTTGGAGATAGAAAAATTGATAAGCTTTGTGGGAATCTAATTTTTTTCACAATCGGTGCCCGGGAAAAAAAGTTATGACCAAATAAGCTCAAAACAGGGGACGGCGGGCAGCCCGGGCAGCAAAAAAAAAATGGACAAAAATTCGAATTTTTTTTTTTAATATTTTTTTTCTCATAGATTATATTTTTGTCTATCCGGAAAGCTTTGATTCATTTCATTTGGATATGTTATGAGAAAGTTATGGACATTCTTGTTTTTCGGGCAGTTAGAGCATCGTCTTGAAAAAAATAACTTGTAGGATTCATTTTTGAATGCAATCTTTCAAATTTTTCAATTTTTTTTTTTTGCATGGTTTAGTTTAGTTGCTAGAACAATCTCACCATTGGGATTAGTGAATTTTAATTCCATCTAAGAGATATTAATATTTAGATTTTCCTTCTATCTTGTACTTACTTCTACTTAACAATTTTTTTAAGAATGATAATTAAGTTTTTTTGAATTTATTTATTTTTCCTAGACTCTCAACTCAATTCTCCTCTATAAAGATTTAAAGCTCAAAACTCTATAGTGCAAAAATTAAAAATTAAAAATGTTTAAAGTCGAAAAATCTAGTCCCGCAATGTGCTGAAAAACTTGTTTTTTCCACTTTAAACGCAGATTTCTTGCAATCGGTGCGGTCAAAAATTCTGAAATTTTTTCCACACATTCTCATACTAGTTAGGTGTGAGATCCTATGGTTAGATTTGCAAAAAAAACATCTTTCAATTTTTTTTACTGTTTGCTATAGAAATGGCAGTTTTCACTGTTTTTTGGCAGAAAAAAGGCCTTGGTCCTTTAGGGGATAAGATAGTAGAAATTGCAATATATGGAATATACAATCTTGATGGGAAAATAGAATTCCTAAGCAGGTCTCCAAACATACTCCGAGCAAATCTAACAGCCATACAAATTATTACAAATACTAACAAACAAAAGCCTCTATGAACAAGCACAAAGTTTTAAAGATAGCTTAATCTAACTCCATTTATCTATTCAACGGCATCAAATGCCTAGCATTAGAATGTAACCATGCAAGTAGGAGAATGCTTATGTCCATTGTCCACATGCTCTAAAGCCATATTCTAAGGTATGCAACTCTTGTATTCTACATAGGGGTCATTGGCATTAAAATAGTTTAGATGAAAGATTTTGTAAAAATTACTATATATCAAATCAAAAGGACCAAAAAATTAGGTGAAGACTAAATGAAATAAAATGAGATGCTAAAAATGCTGGATTGCATATTTATTGATTAAAAACTTAACAATGTATATGAAGAATTAAAACACCTATGCATGATTTTTAAAAATCCGTACAAGATGCTCTCTCTAATTAAATTTTTTAATTTATAATTGAAAAAACTTAAGTTTTTATTGAAACCCTTCCTAAAGTTGGGTAGCTTGGCCTATGATACATGTATTAAAAAAATTCATAAAATTAGATTTTTAATGCTATCATTGTCTTCAACAAGTATTCATTTCATGTGTATAATTACATTTTTGAATTCCTTGTTGAAAGGGCTACAAAAAAATTCTACATCAAAAAAATTATATTCCTTTGATTGGACTAAAATGCATTATAAGTGATTATAATCAAGACCATATAATATGGGAATTGCGTACCTAGGGCCATACTTTCCCATACACAATACAAAGAGTCAAAGCACATAATAACATTATTAGAAATGACATGGACAATGCACTAGCTATTGTTGGCAATCAAAAAAGAACATAGACTTTCCAAATTGGAATACAAATATGCACATTCTATACCATACTACTTCCATAGAGATAATTGGTTCTCTCCAAAGCACATGCTATACAGAGGACCAATCCACTTCATAAAATCTTCTTTGGACCAAAAAAAAGCCAATAAAAACACTAATACAACTTACAAATTTATATTTATCAACAAATAGACAAAAAACAATAAAACCATTCCAATTGCCACCTATCAAATAAATTTTGGAATAATCCTACCATTACTGATGCACAAATTGTACAATTTTTAAAATTTCAATACAGACAATACATGGGTTAAGCCTGTAAACATCTCTTTTGGCCAATATAATATCCATCCACAAAATGCCTACTATATAACCCAAATCAAACAAACATTTGGATACATGAACCTTTATGGTGTACAATGGGGTCCCAATCAAAATGGCGTTTTCGAAATCGCAGGGAAGGGAATTTCAGATTTGCCAACTTTGATAGCCTCCCGAGGGCTCAAAAATGGATCTTTGACCGTGAAATTTTTACCACAACTTCATCTTTAAGTTAATTATATGTGTGTCAAATTTCAAGGCCAAATGATTTACACAAAAAAAGAAATTCAAAATCTCCCAACATGTGTAGTCCTGAAAAAAATTTCACTACTGCCAACTTTGACACCCTCCCAAGGACTGAAAATTTGTTTTTTTTCTACGAAAGTTTTGGCATAAGACCATCTATGTGTTTATTACATGTGTGAAATATTTCAAGTCCAAAAGACCCCCACAAAAATAGATATTGAAAATCTCCCAACATGTGTATTTGTGAAACAATTTCACTACTACCAACTTTGACACTATCCCAAGGGTTGAAAAAAAAATTATTTACCATGAAATTTTATGATGAAATCATCTCTATGTTAATAACATGTGTGCCAAATTTCAAGTTCAAAAGATTCACACAAAAAAAAATATGCCAATTCTACCAACATGTGTAGTATCAACATGTGTAATATCAACTATACATAGATAGTATCAATAACTTTGGATGGAATGTTAAAACTTTTATAGTGATTTGAGTTGATGCTAGAAGAACCACACATACACAATCAATTTGCAAAGGAGTGAGTAGGATTGTCAAAATGTCCAACAACGTATCCTGCGTGTGATGAGATGATGGATTGGCACAACGTTGTGGATTTGAACAGGGCCCCTAGCTGTGGCCTTCAATAGGTGGCTTCCAACTTTAAAATTCCCTCTAGAATTGTGTCTTAAAAGTGCATTTTTTGTACAATTAATCCTTAAAGGACATTTCATATTCAAGCTTGATCAAACATCAATAGATTTCTACATTAAAAAACACAATTAAAAAATTTGATATTTCATGTGTTTTAAGTAAAATTTTGATGAAAATCTTCGTAAAGGTCATTACCTAAAATCTTATGTATAGGACTATACTTAAAAACTCACTTAAAACATCCCTTTCTCTTGTAGTGAGAATTGTGTATCGGAGTACTAAATAGAGCTTTTTATCATCAATTACTCTAGATTGTACTTCACCCCAAGGTTGTGAACCCATACATTGCAAATACCATAAATAGAAAAGACCACACTATACAAGTAATTATAACACTATTAAAAATGAGAAAACACTTTTGGTCATTAATTAGTGTGAATTTTTTAAATCATGGGAGCAACAATAAAAAAAATTATCTCAAATGTTGTAGTAAGTTATGCAAGGATCATTGGCATTAAAATAATTTAGAAGATGGATTTTGTAAAAATTATATCAAATTAAAAGGACCAAGAAGTTAGGCAAAGATCGATCAAATGAAATGAAATGAGATATAGAAAACGTTGGGTTACATATTTATTAAAAAAAGCTTCACAATATATATAAAGAATTGAAACACCTATATATAATTTTTAAATATCCATGCAAGATGTTTTTTCCAATTAAAATTAAAATTAAAACCCATTCACATTTATGCTCTTATTTAAAAGTCTCAAAAGTTGGGTAGCTTGGCATATGATACATGTATAAAAAAAAATTATATTATTAGAATTTTTAATGCTAGTATTGTCTTCAAAGAATATTCATTCCATATATATAAAGTTACCTTTTCGATTTTTTGTTGAATGGACTATATGAGTTTTCGACATCAAAAAATTATATCCCTTGAGATATATTGAACTAGAATGCATTATAAGTGATTGTAATCAAGGCCATGTATGGGAGTTGCGTGCGTGGAGCTATACTTCCTCCCCACCCACATACACATACACATACACATACACAATACAAAGAGTCAAAGCCTATACTAACATTACAAGAAGTAACATAGACAAAGCATTAGCTATTGGAGGCAATCAAAAAGAGCATATATTCTTTAAATTAGAATATGAACATGCATATTCTATAATGCACTACTTCCATAGAGATGATTAATCCTCTCCAGAGCACATGCTACATGAAGGACCAATCCACTTTCTAAAATCTTTTCTAGACCAAAAAAATCAATGAAAACACATATACAACTTACAAATTTATATATGTCAACAAATAGACAAAAAAATTAAACCATCCCAATTCTAGTACGGGCAAAATATGGGTTAAGCCCGCAAACATCTCTTTTGACCAACAAAATATATATCTACAAAATGCCTACTATTTTATCTAAAATAAACAAACATTTGGATACATGTACCTTTGTGGTCTATAGAACTCCTTATAAAAGCACTATATACATACAAAGGTACAACAAAACAATATAAAAAATATGCAAATTGCTAATGTCACATACAACCACAAGATGCTTTATATTGGTGAATGCATGCATTTTCGAAGGAAAACCACTTGAACAAATTGTACCACCATATTCTTGTCAATCTAATAGAAATTGCAATGCCAAATGTCGGCTTCATCTATTATGTATAAGAACCATACAATACCAACACCCTCCACCACTATGACAAACCAAAAATCACCAAATATAATTTTTAGATTTTACTTACTATAATGACAAATACTCACAAGAAGCGACAACATAAAAAAACCATCAAATATCAACCACTCATAGATAGTACCAACAACTTTGGATGGAATGCTATAACTCTTATAGTAATTACAAATGGTGCTAGAGGAACTACACAAACACAATCAATTTGCAAAGAAGTGAGTAAAATTGTCAAAATGTCCAACAACCTATGGCCTATTGATAGGTGTCTCCCAACTTTAAAATCTCCTTTAGAATCATGTCTCCAAAGTGCGTTCTCTGTACATTTAACCCTTAAAGAACATTTCATATCTAGGTTTGGTCAAACTTTAGTAAATTTCTACATTAGAACACACATTTCAAAAAATTGATATTTCTTGCACGTAGTAATATATGTTGAAAATTTAATCTCAGTTTTTTTAATTTATAGAATCAAATTGAATTTTATTAGATTTTTAAAAGAAGCTTCTTTGCAAAAATCATAGCAATTACAAAATGCTAAAAATAGTACAAAATTAAAATATAAAATATAAATGGTAGAAACAAACATCATGGTGTTATTGGTGTTCTCCTTCACCTCACACCAAGAGAAATTCAATAGTAAAGTGGTGTATTTTGAGTTTTCAAGATGCTATCCTCAACGTGTCACTAAAATTACAATTTCAACAATTTAAAAAAAAAATTAACAT
Organism: Pseudisothecium myosuroides; assembly: GCA_951799445.1. NCBI lineage: Eukaryota > Viridiplantae > Streptophyta > Bryopsida > Hypnales > Lembophyllaceae > Pseudisothecium > Pseudisothecium myosuroides. Next base: position 2,753,171 of record OX637288.1, on the reverse strand, counting down.
GGAATAACAAGTAGATTATTGGAGCTACATATTCTGAGTTAGGCTTAATAGCACTTAAAACTAAGAACTACCGTAGTTTGACATGGGTTTCGCTTTTTATTAATTCATTAATGTCAAAATCGAATTTCTATAAAATGTTAAGGGACAAATAACGAAATTTGTGGAAAATAAGTAAGAGCTTTGTCGAAACTTTACTAATAAAGAGTGAGTGTTGGAAAGGTTTTGAATTTGTGGCCAATATGCTCAGAATGTCTAGAGTCCATATACATTGCATATTTCACTATACATTCTATATATATTTAATACCTTGAACCGTTAACAATGCCGTTAACAAATAAATGAACAACTACAATACCTTGAACAGTTTCAAAGCTCACTTGTGCATGCATCATTTGCTTGAAAAGACAAGACATTTTGATCATAATGAAGAAATGACGAATTGAGAAATAATTACAAGACTACAAAAACGAAATCATCATATTAGTGTGAACGAAACACTTTGGCTAAAAAAAATAATTATTTCGTCATTGCAAAGACGAAACCCATGTCACACTAAGCTTACGGTATGTGAAAATTCAGGTTTTGACTTCAGTTCAAAATGTGTGTTGGGTCCTTTCAAGGCCGGGGCTAAAACACAGAGAGGGAATCCTCGGTGGGATTCGCCCCGCACATGTCCATCTATTGTACTAAAGTATCTACCACACGTTCATCAAATCATCGTCAGCCTTGCGTCGAAATGGACTCTATTTGCACGAAATCTACGCTTTTGCAACGCAATCTACGTACTCCAATACTGTTGGGCACGTGCAGGCAAGTGGAAGGCTTGGGGCGACCGCGGGTGTGCAATGCGACGTGGCTTCGAATCTACGAACAGTCCGACGTATCAATGTCAGGATGTGATTCAATTGAGCTTCTTCCTCGAACATCTACGCTTCTGTATCCGAATCTACGTAATCCGCTGCTGGTAGGCGCTTGCGGTTTGGGCCGGCGCTCTGTCCTTTCAAAACTACAAAGGCTGCTCCGAATCAACACCAGTGTATTATTTTGGAAATCTACGCTTTTGCAACTCCATCTTCGTCTCCCGCAACAGTTGTTTTCGCGTTCATACTCACAAGCTTGCAGCCCACAAAGTGACAAAGCTGCTGCTGGTCATGCTTTGGATTTGAATGGCAAATTGGATGTGCTACCCTTACATTTTTTATAGCCATTTGAACAAATTATTCTCAATTCATTAATGGACTTCTAGCAACTTACTATATGTCATGCATATTCCTCTATTTTTTTTTAAATTACAAAAATTATAAACAATTGGCTAAATCACTTTAAATAATTTTTTCTATATTCATTGTTTTGGTTAAATGCAAGAAATATAATGTCATTGATCTTGGCAAGCTTCTCTGCATATGCAATTGGACATTTAGAACTTAACTAGAGTGATCAATTTTGGGGGCCTTGTAAAGTAAGTACACGTAAGTGGGACTTTCACCTAATTGCATTGCAATTTTTACTCCACCTTTATTCCAAATTTAAATTTAAGATAGCCTCACTTGCCCTATTAGATATGTACCACACAAATAAGAAAAGAACATAACAAGTTTTGATATAGGATTTGTAATGAAATTAGGAGTGTGGTTGCAATTAGGTGCACTTACTGTATGGTTTGGACTCTTTAGTAGGTTTCCAAGCTTTGTACTTGTCAAGACAATGGTTTCATAACAATCTCCCAATTTGCCATTGTATGTATTGATATTAAATCCCTAAAGTTCATTTATATTCAGAGATCCAAAATTGCTTCAAAATACAAGCACCTAGTATTTAAAAAAAGGCTAAAATCTTCTATCATCTATGTTTAATTTTAACAAATACAATTGTAGGATCCTTTAGTTAACTTAATCAATTACATCCTCCCAATATTTTAGAGTGAATATCCCCGCCAATTGCAAGTTCACTGCGCCTAAACTTCAAAATGTAGGCTTTTTCTAAACCTTCCAGAAGGTGAAGTTTTGTCTTTCAACATTTTTTGTAAAATACAAGTTTGTTTAATAACTTGTACATTTTAGTCAAATGAGAATACATAGGAAAACATTTTCATATAAAAATTATTTCATTCATCTTTTAAATGGTACTAAAGAAAGAAAAAAGAAAATCAATAATAATTTTGACAAGAAATTGAGAATTGTAAAATCCAATGGTGAGAATGGATTAGTGAGTAGTAAGGTAAACCAGCCCATGATGGTCAAATGACCCATGACGGACACCTAAGGAATGATCCCATGATGGTTTTTCTCAATTTATGAGATTTGGGTCATAAAGCATGTCTTACATGATAGTAGTGGAGTGATTACTAACTTCATTAGGAACTTTCAACTTTTCAGTGTGAATTCATTTTAAGAATTGATTTTTTAGGCTTTCTATGTTATAAAATATTAAGACTGCTTTAGGTGAACAAGATGAGCATCATGGATTCAGATTTTGTTGGTTTTGGGGTAGTCTACAGACTCTTTTGGGCCATGATGCACTAAACACTTCAAAAATTCATAGCAAATTCATACTTTGTCAAAAAGATATAATTTCAATTGCTCTCACTGTTTCTCACACTTGTCTTTATGTGGGAAAAAAACTGAAAAATTTCAGCAACGGCATGAGGCCAAACTCCTAATTCTGACCACCATGGGTTGTTTTACCTTATACATCTTGTGTTTTTGTTTGTAAGTAAAAATTTCGAAGGTGAGTTCAAAAAGTGACCTTATATATATTTTTTATCTTAATTGCCTGCAAAATAAAAGTAACTCCTCCTAACTTTCACCTCATCATTTGGAATTGAATGGTTCAATTGTATTTGAGTACTAGGTATCATATATGCAATCCAATAAAATTAATCAATATTCTATAAAATATATTTTAAACTAACCAATTTGACATTGAAATAAAAAAAAACTTCTAACTTTTGCAATATTTATCATAATGACTTTAAACAAAGCATCACATGTAGATTAGAATGTAAAATATCAATTCACAAAATTTCATGCAAAATATCAAGTTATCAAGTTAAAAAATCCAAATAAAGCTCCTTATTCTTTTATGGATTAAAATACCTCCACTCCAACTCCTCAAATAGTAAAAGGTTTCTATACAAACAAAATCTCCTTACAACAATGAACCTCATTTAACAATTGAGACAACAAAGTACACCATTCTAAATTCTTAATAAAACAACAAGAATATTGAAGTAAGAAAACCAAAATTGACAATACAAAATCCAAGAACATAGCACAAGTCATTTAACCCTCTAGACATAGATGAAAAGTTCTATGGTAATAGTGGAAGTCCAATGGCACAACATTTGGGACATTGAGAAGCACATTTGATTGCACTAGACCAAAGGGGAGGAGGTTTAGCATTGTCAAAATGAAAGGTTGTCCCTTCTAAAAGAACCACCTTTTATGACCCTATTTTCCCTTGTAAAATTCTAATGTGGTTAGTAAGGTTATTAGAGACCTTACAAGAATGCCAACCCAAGTCATTTCATAGTTTTCCAACACTTGAGTAGGATTTTGTGAATTCTCAAAGTTGAAAAGCAAAGGATACGATTACATAAAATCGAGACTATCCCTCAACGTACACCCTTGAAGCACAAAATGCTTTACCACCCATTGGTTGCCTCAAATAATACCCATCATATATTCTTGAAAGTTCATGTTGGTGTGGGTGGGCATACAAGGCTTACATGTAGTTGGTAGAAAACAAACTTTGGCACTTTGGAGATTGACTACAATACATGACTACATGGTATGATTGAGAGAAAACTTGAGGAGGAAATGCAAGCCACAATTCCAAGTAGTATAGCATGTCGTTAAAGTATGTACAAAATTTGTGAGATGGATGTGATGAAGTTGTCATTGAACTTGCAAATTCAATCATTTGAAATTTGATTGGAGTCTTGTTGGTAATTGAAGACCCATTACATGTGATGGCCAATGAACGTCAATATCGATGTGTGTTCATGTGTGTTCATATGTGTTCATGGCTACTATGTAAAGTATATGGATGATTCATTTGATGACCAACGACTAGCTAGCTCTTCCGTGAGTCTCGATCTACACCTAAACATCTAATTTTTTTTAATTCTCTTCTTAATCTTCAAATTAAGTAGGCATGAAAATCAAACCATCACGTGCACCCCCACGTACCACTCAAGGGAACTAGGAGCTGTTACCATGTGGGAATGGTCCAATTTTTCCCACATGGTAACCACCTTCTAAGAAGTAAACTACTATGAGTTTACCACTTAGGAGGTGGTTACCATGTGGTAATCATGTGATAATGGTCCAATTTTTCCCACTCGGTAACCCCTCCTATTTTTGTACTGATCCAAAACCTATTTCCTAAAGACGAAAAACAGACGTCCTTCATTGCATGTCATTGAACATTATTTGAATGCATCCTGATCTGAGAGTGATATATGATCTACATGGAGCAGTAAAATTCTTTTAAGTCTTGTGCAGTCCTGGCCAAAGCTAAACAAATGAGTGCATAAAATTTTAAAAAAAACTTTTAATTCGCACACTCTGCAGTGGAGTCATTGTTTCCGCTAGTAAGGTTGGACCACCCATTACCAACCAGGGAGCCATTCCCAACCTGGAGGGGGTGCTATTTCCAATCAAGGCGTAGAATGTTTTTCTTTTTCTTTTTCAAAATTGGGACAAATAAGGTCATGACACATGTCTCAAAGTGTTGTAAAATATATGAGAAATACTAAGCAGGAAAGTCGTTTTGGCTATGACTGGAATTAGAAGACTCTAGTGATTGGCAATGCGTTCGGAACACTTTTTGGCTCCCAAAATTCATAGTAATTTCAATTTTGGGGATAAAATTACGAAAAATTCAGAGTCCCAATATTTCTTATTTCTGTACAAGAGAAAAATTTTCATCTCACTCAACTGCTCACCATCTGTTCCACAATTGCTTAAGTGATTAGGTATAGGTGGTCCGACCTTATCCCAATTCTGGCAGTGCAGACGTACGATGCCGGACTGGTTTAATTTTTGGCAGAATGGAGCAACGCGATGGAAGTGACTTGAGCTACTTCACTTTGTGTCCGACTCGCAGAACATGGGAATGAGCGTAAAGCATAATTATGAGTACTTATTCTCCAAATGAAACTAATAAATTGGATATGAATTGGATGCAATCACTTGTTCGAGCATCCTGGCACTAATTTGAGGTGGGGTTTTAGGGTTTAGGCTTTCGAAGATCACAGTCATTCCCAAGAAGCGAGGTTTGAATCAGATGAGCGTGTGAGCAATGCGCTGGTGCCACAAGGGATTCCGAATGGGGAAAAGCAGAAGACTTCCCAGTGTTTCGCTTTGTTCCGGGAATTTTTTCGAAACTTGAGACTCTTAGGGAAACCAGACTCGTAACACCGGGAAACTTGAGACTCACAGGGAAACTGAACTACAATCACCGGGAAATTTTTGAAGCAGCTCCCTCACTAGTCTCTCTACATCTACGAACCCACCGTCAGATGAACGTCAGACTATGATCTAATCTAACTACTGATGACGAAATCTATATTTCTTCCACTCATTCTACGTAGTCCGCAGCAGGTGCGCAAGGTTTCGAAACCAGCGAGTTTCTGACTGCGAGTCTCCGAATTGTGCGTCGGATCAACGTCAAGGTATGACCTGGTTGGACTGTTTTCTTCGAGTTCTATGCTTTTGGAGCATAATCTACAAACGTCTACAAACGCGCAGGCCTGCAAACGGAGGTCGTTTACACTTTTTCACATTCCTGTAGCGCACGCACAGGAAGAACACGGAACGACAATTCTGTACGTTGCTGGTTTTCCCTCAGAATGGAAAATCTCACCCCATGACTTGTTCTCTAGCTCCAGATCCACCCCGCCAAAACCCGAGTCAAAAATTCTTCAGTTCAAATTGGATTTCAGCCAGAAATTGTCCTTTAAGCATCTGCACTGTGGATATTGTTATCCAATTCCTGTGTGCCCATATAGGCGATGTGCGGCAGCTAGCATCGATGGTGTTGCTGAGACAATGAAACAATGAATATAATGATCAAACGCAACGTATTTTCAGTTTATTCCTTGGCAAATGGATACGGATCTTCGATTTGGAAGCGCTCATTGTTTCGAGGTTCGAGATTCAATCTTCAATCTCATCTCTAGTAAGAATCATTCTCAATTATACCGGCACAATCAGGGCCTTTCTGCTGTAAGTTAAGCTTCAGAATCACCAAAAAAAATTGCGATGAAGTGCTGGTCGCGGTAGAGTACACACGAATCTCCAACGACGTACAGCCTGTCCACAGGTGGCTTCTGGCTCCCAACTTTAAATTCCATTCCGACCCGAGAGCGCGTTCTCTGAGTCACAGAGAATCCCCCATCGGATTTCTGCGGGTCAGTGACAGTCGAGTCCAACCCTTGTATCTACGAAGCATCTGTTGGATCATCGTCAGGCTTGGGTCGAATTTAACTCTATTTGCACAAAGTCTACGTTTTTAAAGTGTAATCTACCACTGATGAAGGCAGGTGAAAGGCTGGTGAAATGGCAGGCCGCGCCGTCGGGTTGCACTGCTGTGCATTCGAATCTACGAACGATGAGACGCATCAGCGTCAGTATGTGATTAAACTGAACTGACTTCTCAAGCATCTACGCTTCTGTAACTCAGTCTACGTATTCCACTGCAGGTGAATGCCTCAAGGCCGAAGGGGAGGGATGGGGCGCGAGCGCGGACCTGCGCGTTGTACCTTCGAATCTACGAACTATGCGACGAGTCATCGTCGAGATGTGATTGAAGTCAAGTGTTTTCTCCAACATCTACGGTTCTGTAACTGGATCTACGTAGTCAGCTGCAGAGGTGCGTGAGTGAGTGTTCCGGCCGTTCAAGTCTACGAAAGTAGCGTCAAATGGGCACTAGAGTAAGATCCTTTAGATTTTGAACAGAAAATTCCATATTTAGTTACTTTATTTCATAACTTTTTTACTAACTCTTACAAATCTGTTACAAATTTTGTAACAAATTTGCTAATTGCCCCAAAATCCTTCTTCAAGGAAATTAGCTAAACAAATATTTTCTTGTTAACCATGAAAATGTTGTGGTGCTTTGGTGCCCAAAATTGTACTTCAAAATACAGTAGAACCTCTCTAAGTTGATAAACCTTTGTAAACTAATCATGCCAAACCGGTCCCGGACTAGGCCACATAACAAAGGCTGTAACTATAAATGACCCTCTCTAAGTCAATAAACCTCTATAAACCAATCTGTCAGACCGGTCCACTTAGAGAGGTTCTACTGTACTTGTATCCAAAGCAACGCTAAAATCTTCACCTATATTTACTTTCTAACGAATCCAACCAAAGGATCCCTTAGTTAACTTGTTCTTCATAGAATTAAAAATCCCTAAACCATACCTACACATCATACCAAGCACATCAAAACATACAAAACTTAATAACATTCCTAAATTAAACTCCATACCAATGTGACCCACAATTAAACCTAATCCAAATCCACCATCATCTGTAATGTCCTCTTATACAAATGAATTACTACTTGAAATCCTTCAAACTACATATCCATCTAGATAGAAGAATGCTAATGTCCATTGTCTACATGCTCATAAGCTTGGATACGCAATTTGTATTATACTTAGGGATCATTGGCATTAAAATAGTCTTAGAGGACGGCTTTTGTTAAAATTACATGTGTCAAATTAAAAGGCCCAAAAAGTTAGGTGAAGACAAAATTAAATAAAATGAGATGTAAAAAATGTTGGATTGTATACTTATTAATAAAAAACTTTATAATTTATATAAAGAATTGAAATCGACCTATGCATATATTTTTTAAATCCATAAAAGATGCTCCCTCCAATTATAATTAACCCCTAAAGGACCAATGTGTTTAAAGGCCCAAAATTGCTTCAAAATACTTGTTTCCAAAGCAAGGTAAAAATTATCTTTGATATTTATTTTTTAACAAATTCAACCGGAGGATCCTTTGGTTAACTTGCACAAGTACATTGTCCCAAAATTTTAGAATGAATATCCTTACCAATTGCAAGATCAATGTGGCTAAACTTCAAAATGTAGGCTTTTCTAGTCATTCTAGAAGGTAAAGTTTTGTCTTTCAACATTTTTAGAAAAAAACATGTGTGCCTCATTACTTGTGCATTTTGTACTATATATTGAAAAATGGGTTGAAAACATATGTAAAACATTTTAACCAAAAAAACTTTTGTATTCATTTTTAAAAAAAATTGTAAAGTGAAAGGTATTACTGAATGAAAGATAAAACTAATATGCTAATAACTTTTGGAAGAATTTGAGAATTGTTAAGCCCAACGGTGAGAATCTTCTAATAGACAATTAGTATCCCTTATTTTCATTTTCATTTGAAAATTTTCAAAATTGTGAACAAAAGATGACTTTGTATGTTTTTTCTACCTTCATTGCTCGCAAAATAAAACTCCTTACAACTCTTACTACATTATTTAGAAATGAGTGGTTCAATTTTTTTGAGTAGGCATCAATCTACACAATTCCAAAAAAATAATTTTTATTCTTTTAGAATATATTTTTTGCTGCCCAATTTGACATTGAAATTGAAAAAAACCTTCTAACTTTTGCATTACTTATCGGAATGACAAGAAACAAAGCTTCACATGTAGATTATGATGAGTAGCATCCATCCTAAGAAATTCATGCAAAAATTTCAAATTATGAAGCCAATAGGACCTGCACGAGTTTTAAAAAAGCCCAAAGTAGGCTCCTTGGTCCTTTTAGGGGTTAAAATTCATTTGCAATTTTCTATGTATAATTGAAAAATCTTCAACTTTTATTAAAAGCCCCAAAAGTTGGGTAGATTGGCTTGTGACACATGTATAACAAAAAATTTATATTATTAGAATTTTTAATGTTAATATTGTCTTCAAAGAATCTTCATTTCATGTATATCAATTTCATTTTTTGAATCCTTGCTGAAAAGGCTACGAGAGTTTTCAACATTAAAAAAATTATGTCCCTTAAAATTGGACTAAATGCATCATAAGTGATTATAACCAGGGTCATATAATACAAGAGTTGCATATTTGGATACTAAATAGAACTACTTTTATCATTACTTACTATAGATTGAACTTCACCCTAGGGGTGTGAATCTATACATTGCAAACATAATAAATGGCAAAGATAACATTGTACAAGTAATTGTAACACTATTAAAAGTGAAAAAACTATTTTGGTCATTAGTTAATGTGAATTTTTTAAATCATAGGAGCAACAATAAACAAAATTATCTCAAATGTTGTAGTCATATCTATTTATGTGAACCATACTAGATAGAATGAAGAGTGTAGCCTTGGATATGCAACTCTTGCATTATATGCAAGGGTCATTGGCATTAAAATAGTTTAGAGGATGGATTTTGTAAAAATTATATCAAATTAAAAGGACCAAAAAGACAAAATGAAATGAGATGTAGAAAATTTTGGGTTGTGTATTTATTAAAAAAATGCTTAACATTATATAAAGAATCAAAACAATTATGTATAATTTTTATAAATCCATGCAAGATGTTTCTTCCAATTAAAATTAAAATTAAAATTCATTCACAATATTATAGTTATAATTTTTATTGAAAGTCCCCCAAATTGGGTAGCTTGGCCTATGATACATGTATAAAAAAATCATATAATTATTAGAAATTTTAATGCTATTATTGTCTTTAAAGAATATTCATTTCATGTATATAAAATTATATTTTGTTATTCTTTGTTGAAAGGGCTACAAGAGTTTTTTACATTAAATAATATATCCCTTGAGATAAATTGAACTAGAAAGCATTATAAGTGATTGTAATCAAAGCCATTTATAAGATTTGTATACTCGGGGCCGTACTTTCCCCTACACAATACAAAGAGTCAAAGCATATACTAACATTACAGGCCAAGTAGCATGGACAATGCATTAGCTATTGTAGGAAATCAAAAGGAACATAGACTCTCTAAACTGGAATACGAACATGCACATTCTACACTGTATTACTTCCATAGAGATGATTAGTTTTCTCCAGAGCACATGTTATACAAAGGACCAATCCACTTTCTAAAATCTTTTCTAGACCCAAAACCCCCCGATGAAAATACTAGCTAATACAACTTACAAATTTCTATTTGTCAACAAATAGACAAAAAATAAAACCATCCCAATTACCACCTATCAAATAAATTTTAGATCAATCCTACCATTACAGATGCACAAGTTACACAATTTTCAAAATTCCAATACGAACAATATATGGGTTAAGCCCGCAAACATTTCTTTTGACCAACAAAATATCCATCTACAAAATGCCTACTATTTTATCTAAATCAAACAAACATTTGGATACATGTACCTTTATGGTCTATAGAACTCCATATAAAAGCATTATGTATACAAAGGCACAACAAAAAAATATAAGAAATATGCAAATTGCTAATGTCTCATGCAACCATAAGATGCTTTACACTAATGACTGCAGGCATATTTGTAGAAAAAACACCTGGACAAATAGTACCACCATGGCTACTATTATATTCTTGCCAACCTAATATAAATTGCAATTGCAATGCCAAATGTTGCCTTCATCTATTATGTATAAAAAACATACAATACCAACACTCTCCACTACTACAATCAACCACAAATCACCAAATACAATTTTTAGAATTCACTTACTACAGTGACAAAGTACTCACAAGAAGCGACAACATTAAAAATCAACAAATGTCAACCACTCTTAGATAGTACCAATAACTTTGGATGGAATGAACATTATAATCCTTATAGTAATTACAATAGATGTTAGAGGAACCACACATATCCAATCAATTTGCAAAGAAGTGAGTAGGGTCGTCAAAATGTGCAGCAACATATAGCATGTCGATAGGTGGCTCCCAACTTTAAAATCTCATCTAGAATTGTATCCCCAAAGTACGTTCTCTATACATTTAATCCTCAAAGGACATTTTATATCTAGGCTTGGTCAAACTTTAGTAGATTTCTATATTAGAACACACATTTAAAAAAAAATCGTGCATAGTAATATATAATGTTGAAAATTTAATCTTAGTTTTCTTAATATAAAAAATCAAATTGAATTTTATTAGATTTTAAAAAGAAGTTTCTTTGCAAAAATCATAGCAAGTACAAAAATGCTAAACATATTATGAAATTTATAAAAAAATAGAAATGGTAGCGACAAACATCATGATAAAATTGGTTTACTCCTTGACCTCACACCAAGAGAAATTCAATAGAAAAAGTTAAAAGTGGTGTATTTTGAGCTTTCAAGATGCTCTCTCCAATGTGTCACTAAAATTACAATTTAAATGATTTTGAAAAAAAATTAACGTGGAATAAAAAGTAGATTATTGGAGCTACATATTCTTAGTTAGGCTTAATATATAACACTTCAAACCAAGAACCAGTATGTGAAAATTCAGGTTTTGACTTCAGTTCAAAATGCGTGTTGGACTTGTAAGGTCCTTTCAGGGGGCTAAACACAGGGAACCCTCGGTGGATTAGCCTCCCAGAAGTCCATCTATTGTACTAAAGTATCTACCACACGTTCATCAAATCATCGTCAGCCTTGCGTCGAAATGGACTCTATTTGCACGAAATCTACGCTTTTGCAACGCAATCTACGTACTCCAATACTGTTGGGCACGTGCAGGCAAGTGGAAGGCTTGGGGCGACCGCGGGTGTGCAATGCGACGTGGCTTCGAATCTACGAACATTCCAACGTATCAATGTCAGGATGTGATTCAATTGAGCTTCTTCCTCGAACATCTACGCTTCTGTATCCGAATCTACGTAATCCGCTGCTGGTAGGCGCTTGCGGTTTGGGCCGGCGCTCTGTCCTTTCAAAACTACAAAGGCTGCGCCGAATCAACACCAGTGTATTATTTTGGAAATCTACGCTTTTGCAACTCCATCTTCGTCTCCCGCAACAGTTGTTTTCGCGTTCATACTCACAAGCTTGCAGCCCACAAAGTGACGAAGCTGCTGCTGGTCATGCTTTGGAATTGAATGGCAAATTGGATGTGCTAAGGTAGCAGCACCCATCTCCGTGAATTTAAAGGTTTTGAACATGATTATTATTAATAGACATCTAACAAATTATAGGATCCTGGTAGCAAAAGAAAAATAATTCTTGCGTACTTTCAGATGTATTATTTGAATACTGTGAGAATAAGTTGTGAATTTTTAAAGAGCCGATTACAAATGCATGTAATACCAACACTAGGATTTGATATTCAAATGTAGTACATCCTTGTAATAACATCTATTCACTTCCAAAGATTTTCCAAGATTTTAGAGGTGATGGTTATAGGTACATGGATGGTTATGGGTGTTGCTACCTTACCCTTACATTTTTTATAGCCATTTGAACAAAATATTCTAAATTCATTAATGGACTTGTAGCAACTTATTATATGTCATGCATATTTCCCTAATTTTTTTTAAAAATCTACAAAGATTGTAAACAATTGTCTAAATCACTTTGAATAATTTTTCTATATTCACTATTTTGGTTACATTCAAGAAATATAATTGATCTTAGCAAGCTTCTATGCACATACAATTAGACATTTGGAACTTAACTAGAATAATCATTTGGGGGGGCCTTGTAAAGTAAGTACACCTAAGTGAGACTTCTACCTAGTTGCATTGCAATTTTTACTCCACCTTTATTCCAAATTTAAATTTAGGATAGCCTCACTTGCCCTATGAGATATGTACCATACAAATAAGAAAAGAACAACAAGCTTTGATATAGGATTTTTAATGAAATTAGGAGTGGTTTGCAATTAGGTGCACTTACCGTATGGTTTGGACTCCTTAGTAGGTTTCTAAACTTTGTACTTGTCAAGACAATGGTTTAATAACAATTCTCCAATTTACCATTGTATGTATTGATATTGAACACCTAAAGTTCTTTTATGTTTAAAGATCCAAAATTGCTTCAAAATACAAGCCCTTATTTAAAGCAAGGCTAAAATTTTCTATCATCTATATTTATTTTTTAACAAATACAAATTATGTAGGATCCTTTAGTTAACTTACTCAAAAACATCCTCCCAATATTTTAGAGTGGATATCCCCGCCAATTGCAAGTTCACTGTGCCTAAACTTCAAAATGTAGGCTTTTTTTGAACCTTTCAAAAGGTGAAGATTTGTCTTTCAATATTTTTTGTAAAATACAAGTATGTCCAATAACTTGTAAAGTTTAGTGATATGAAAATATATGGAAAAAAAAATTTATATGAAAAAAATTTCATTCATCCTAAAAAATTATAAAATAGACAATGGTACTAAAGAAAGAAAAAATAAAAGCGATAATAACTTTGACAAGAAATTGAGAATTGTAAAATCCAATGGTGAGAATGTTCTAGTAAGCAACATACATCTTGTGTTTTTGTTTGTAAGAAAAAAATTTCGAAAGTGGGTTCAAAAAGTAGCCTTATATATAATTTTTTAACTTAATTCCCTGCAAAATAAAAATAACTCCTCCTAACTTTCACCTCATCATTTGGAATTGAATGGTTCAAATGTATTTGAGTACTAGGTATCATATATGCAATCCAATAAAATTAATCAATATTCTTTAAAATATATTTTAAACTACCCAATTTGACATTGAAATCAAAAAAACTTCTAACTTCTGCAATATTTATCATAATGACTTTAAATAAAGCTTCACATGTAGATTAGAATGTAAAATATCAATTCACAAAATTTCATGCAAAATATCAAGTTATGAAGTTAAAAAATTCAAAGAAAGCTCTTTAGTTTTTTATGGATTAAAACACTTTCGCTCCAACTCCTCAAACGGTAAAAGATTTCTATACAAACAAAATCTCCATACAACAGTGAACATGGCAAATTTCATTAAAATGGCAGTATTCCATGTGCCATTTTCACACCGCGACATCTAGGACAAGTACACATTGTTATTATCTAGGTCAAATTTAGATTTCAAAAATCTAGGAATGACATATATATCAAACCTTGTAGTTTGAAAAATCTAGGATTGGTATAGATTTCAAATATGAAATATCTATGACAAATGTAGATTTCAAAAATCTAGTATAAGTATAGATTCTGGTACCAAAATAACAATTCAAACTGTGCGGTTTGAACTTGCTAAAAGTGCCAAATTAATGGAATTCCGCCATTTTAATGAAATTGGCCATGAACGTCATTTAATAGTTGGAACAACAAAGTACAAAATTCTAAATTCTCAATAAAACAACAAGAATATTGAAGTAAGAAAACCAAAATTGACAATACAAAATCCAAGAATATAGCACAAGTCATACAACCCTCTAGACATAGATGAAAAGTTCTATGGTAATAATGGAAGTCCAATGGCACAACAATTGGGACATTGAGAAGCACATTTGATTGCACTAGACCAAAGGGGAGGAGGTTTAGCATTGTCAAAATGATAGGTTGTCCCTTCTAAAAGAACCACCTTTTATGACCCTATTTTCCCTTTTAAAATTCTAATGTGGTTTAGTAAGGTTATTAGAGACCTTACAAGAATGCCAACCCAAGTCATTTCATAGTTTTCCAACACTTGAGTAGGATTTTGTGAATTCTCAAAGTTGAAAAGCAAAGGATACCTTCACATACAACTAAGACTATCCCTCAATGTACACCTTTGAAGCACAAAATGCTTTACCTCCCATTGGTTGCCTCAAAGAACTCTTCAACACCCATCATATATTCTTGAGAGCTCATGTTGGTGAGGGTGGCCATACAAGGCTTACATGTAGTCGGTAGAAAACAAACTTTGGCACTTTGAGGATTGACTACAGTACATGACTACATGGTATGATTGAGAGAAAACTTGAGGAGGAAATGCAAGCCACAATTCCATGTAGTATAGCATGTCGTTGAAGTATACACAAAATTTGTGACATGGATGTGATGAAGTTCTCATCAATGAACTTGCAAATTCAATAATTTGAAATTTGATTGGAGGCTTGTTGGTAATTGAAGACCCATTAAACGTGATGGCCAATGAACGTCAATAATGTGTATTCATTTGTGTTCATGGTTACTACATGGATGGTTTAACGTAGACATACCCAATACCAACCGCTAACCTAATACCACCCAAATGTAGGACCCTTGTTGATTCTAGAATGAGAATCTATGATGCAAGTACATGTCTTAACTTCACTTATTGTGAAGTTAAGACATGTACTACTGTCATAGATTCTCACTCTAGAATCAATGATGGTCCTAAATTTGAGTGGTATTAGGTTAGCAGTTGGTATTGGGTATGTCTACCTTATTCAATGACCCGCGTCTCGCTAGCTCTTCAGCGGACCATGTGAGTTTTGACCTGCACCTCAACTGCAAGCAAAAATTGACACTCCCTGAGGAGTCGTCCCATGCCATGAACCTCCAGTGTGCACGCTATTTATCAAAATTGTGAAATCATGCTTTACAAATAAGATTTAAGCACTGTGCTAATTTTCTTAATTCTCTTTGTAATCTTCAAATTAAGTAGGCATGAAAATCAAACCATCTCGTGCACCTCCACGTACCAGTATTGATCCAAAACCTGTTTCCTAATTGACGAGTAAGGTAATCTGCTCTTAAAGCGACCATTTAAGAGTTGTTTGCCTTCTCGGGGAAGCTAAACTCCTTGAAACAATTTTCAGTTAATTTTAGAGGACGAAAAATGGAATTGGCATCTAATCCAAGTCGTTTCATATTTTTTGGACCTTTGTGGAATTAGTTACAAATATTTGAAGTTGAAACGCAGTGATCACTAAGACCGACCACCTCCTGAAATGTATACTGTTGGTACATTGAAGAAAGCAAAATGTACCTCTATGCCATGTTCGGTTTTAGAGCCCGCTCGCTTTTAGAGCAGACTACCTTACTTCATTGCGTGTCATTGAACATAATTTGATTGCATCCTCATCTGAGAGTGATATGATATATGATCTACATGGAACAGTAAAATTCTTTTTAAGTCTTCTACAGTCCCAAAGCTAAAAGAATGAGTGCATCACATTTAAAACCCCCTTCTAATTCGCACTCTGCAGTGGGGTCAAATCTCATTCTGTTTCCGCTAGTATCCAAATTCTGGCAGTGCAGACGTACGATGCCGGACTAGTTTAATGTTTGGCAGAATGGAGCAACGCGATGGAAATGACTTGAACTTCCCTTTGGGTTGGACTCGCAGAACAAGGGAATGAGCGTGAAGCACATGATTGAGCTCAATTTCCAAAAGAGACTAAGGTACCCCCCATTCCTGACCATTGACCCATTCCCACCTATAGGTGCATGTATTTCTGACCACGCTTAGAATGCGGGTTTTTTTCGTTTTCAAGGTTGGAACTAATAAATACATGACACATGTCTCAAGTTGTGAAAAAAAAATAGGAAATAATGATTAGGTAAAAAGTTATTGAATGATTGGAATTGGAAGAGTCTAGACATTGGCCATGGGTTTGGCGTACTTTTTGCCTCCCAAAATTCATAGTAATTTCAATTCAAGTGATAAAATTACCAATTTTTTTGCAATCCATGTCATTTCTATTGATGTACCTTTGAAAAATATTTGTTTTGCCTTCACTACTCCAGATCATGTCGGAATTCTTTATTCGGTCGGTTATGGGGGGTACCTTAAACGAGAAGCACATGAACCAGGTGCAATCACTTATTCGAGCATCCTGAGACTTTAATTTGGGGTGGCTGATCGAAGGAGGGTTTTAGGGTTTCGAGGATCACAGTCAATTCCAAGAATTGAAGCGAGGTTTGAAGCAGATGAGCGTGTGAGCAATGCGCTGGTGCCACAACGGTCTCACAAGGGATTCCCAGTGGGGCAAAGGAGAAGGCTTTCCAGTGTTTCGCTTTGTTCTAGGAATTTTTTCTCACACCGAAAAACTTGAGACTCATCGAAAAACGAGACTCGTAACACCGGGAAACTTGAGGTTCATAGGGAAACTAGACTACTACACCGGGAAAGTCTTTGGGCTTTTCACTCACTAATTGCTCTACATCTACAAATCCACCATCAGATCAACGTCAAAAAATGATCTAATCTAACTATTGATTGCAAAATCTAGATTTCTTCCATTCAATCTACGTAGTCCTCGGCAGGTGCACAAGGTTTCCAACCAGCGAGTTCGTGGCTTCGAGTTTCCGTCGGATCGACATCAGGGTATGTGACCAAATTGGACATTTTTCTTCGAGTTCTTTGCTTTTGGAGCGCAATCTACAACTTCAGCAGCTACAGGCGCTTGCAAACGGAGGTCGATGACACTTTTTCACATTCCTGTAGCGCACGGCTGGACACAGGAAGAACACGGAAAGACAAATCTGTCGCTGGTTTTGCTTCGGCATGGAGAATCTCACCACGCGACTTGTCACATTCTCTTGCTCTCCCCGCCCAAATCCAATTCAAAAATCCTTCAGTTCAAAATTGGATTTCAGCCAGAAATTGCCCTTTGAGCATCTGCACTGTGGCTATTATTATCCAATTCTTGTGTGCCCATCCATGTATGCGAAGTGTGGCAGCTAGCATTGATGATGTTACTGAGACAATGAACGTAATGAACGCAACGTATTTTCAATAAGTTTCTCATATCCTTGCATTGGCAAATGGATACGGATCTTCGATTTGGAAGCGCTTATTGTTTCGAGATTTGAGATTCGATCTTTAATCTCGTCTCTAAAAAGAATCATTCTCAGTTATACCGGCTCGATCAGGTCCTTTCTGCTGTAAGTTAAGATCCACGGAGCTTCAGAACCTCCAAGAAATTTGCGAAGAAGTGCTGGAGGCGGTAGAGCACACACCAATCTGCAACGACGTACAGCCTGTCGACAGGTGGCTCCCCGCTCCCGACCTTCAATTCCATCCCGACCCGAGAGCGCGTACTCTGAATCACAGGGGAACCTCAGCGGGTTTTCTTCGAAACAGTCAAGTCCATCCATTACATCTACGAAGCATCTATTGGATCGTCGTCAGGGGTTGGTCGATATAAACTCTATTGTCACGAAATCTACGTTTTTTAAGTGTAGTCTACCACTGCTGAAGGCAAGTGAAAGGTCGGTGAAAGGGAGCCCGCGCCGGCGGACTGCCGTGCTGTGCATTCGAATCTACGAACGATGAGACGCATCAGCATCAACATGTGATTAAAGTGAACTAATTTCTCAAGCATCTACGCTTTTGTAACTCAGTCTACGTATTCCAGTGCAGGTGAACACCTGAGGCCCAAAGGGGAGGGCTGGGCCGCGGGCGCGGACCTGCGCGTTGTACCATCAAATCTACGAACGGTGCGACGAATCAGCGTCGAGATGTGATTGAAGTCAAGTGTTTTCTCAAGCATCTACGGTTCGGTAACTGCATCTACGTAGTTGGCTACAGGTGTGCAGAGGCGCGTGTTCTGGCCCCCTTCCAAGTCTACGAATGAACTGAACTGCTCCCTTGAGAGTCTAAGTTAAGCTGTTCTTCATGTGCTGTTGGTTTGCATGCTTTGGATTAGGAAATTCCAAAGTGCTACTTGTTGCAATCTCTTGCTCCGGAACCACCCCAGTTACAAATCGAGTTTTTCTTTTAAAGGTTTTGAATGAGTTCTTTATTGTGTTTTTTGTGAAAATTAGCAAATTTTTGAGGTTCTTTAATTTTTGAACAGACAATTCCAAATTTAGTTGAAGTAACTCACTGTATTTTATACAATTTTACTAACTCGTACAAATTTCTAACAAATTTTTTAATTGCCCTCAAATCCTTCTTCTATGAAATTAGCTGAATAAATATTTTCTAGTTAACCCTTAAAGAAAGAAACGGGTGACCTTGGAAATCATCCCTATTCATCACCGTGTGAATCATTGGCTTAAAAAATTGCAAGAGCACTCATCGGAAGTCAAATTATTGGAAAAACCTCCCCTTTTCACAACAAAATTCCAAGGATGAATAGAGTTGAACTTATGTCCTACTAGAGGAATCCCTATCATCCATCAAACACCAAACATCCATGTTGACGTTTAAGGGTTTATCCCTAAAATGTTGTGGTGTTATGGTGCGTAAAATTACTTCAAAATATTTGTATCCAAAGTAAGGCTAAAATCTTCACATGTATTTATTTTCTAACAAATCCAACCATGGGATCCTTTAGTTAACTTGTTCTCTATAGACTTACAAATGCCTAAACCATATCATTTTACCTACACATCATTTATATTGCACCAAAATTTGTAAGAGTTAATAGCGTCCCTAAATTAAATTCCATACTAAATTGATCCACAATTAAACTTAACTCAAATCCACCATTGTCCATATTGCCTTCTTATACAAATGAACCACCACTTAAATGGCCTTCAAACAACCACAAGGAACTTTTTTTGAATCCCTTGTAGGCATTGTCATGAAAATCCCCTCCAAAAAGACATAGAAATGTTGAAAAAAATTGTTCACAAGGAATGTGGCCGTCACAGGGAAATGTAAGACACGGAATTTTAAAGGAGAAATTTGTTCATTTTTCAGCGTTATTTGAAAATGTCCCCACCTCCAAATCAATTCAATTTATAAAATTCAAGATTCTAGGATGTAGATTTATGCCTCTAAAATCTAACTTCAATGTAGATTTTACTTTGCATAATCAATACTATTTGTAGATTTTAGGAACCAAAATCTGAGGTATATGTAGATTTTGAATTTCCAATCTTATTGATTTGTACATTTCAAAAGTTATAGTCTAGACCATTCTCTAGATTTCACAAATTAAAAATATTAGTAATATGTAGATTTCATTTGTTTGGAACATTTTAAAATATTACATATTGTAAAATTTCTTAGATTTCTAAAATTCACAAAGTCCATATATGTTAGAATTCTGAAAGGAATACATTGTTTTGAAAACTGACAACTTACGAGTCCTCGGGGGGGTCACTCTATAGGAATTTAGGGGTACCACGTGCGGCAAAGGGGTATTATTCTAGGGGGTATTTTGATGACTTGAAGTATTTAAGTGGTCCCTATTATTACCTAATTTTCTAATTGGGGATATTTTATCCACCCATATAATTACTTATAATTGGAAAGGTGGGCAATTTTGAAGACCCTTCATTTGTTACAATAAAATAAAGTTTAAAAAAAGGCCAAACACAAAGATTAAAGACAAAAAGTCTTCCACTTTAAGACTGAAACATGTAATGATACGGAACTTAGTATGTAGAACAAGCAAAACCACAGCATGAGTAAGCCAAAAAAAATTGAAAACATATGAAACCATGCATTCACCACAGGCAGAAGATCAGTAGTCTTCAACAAAAAAAAATAGGAAACTAGTGGAATCATGCATGCTTAACAACCACAACATCATCAAGGTGTAGCCAAAAAAATAGGAAACCTAGACACCCATGATGCACGTGCAACAGCCAAATCACAACAAGGTGTAGCCAAAAAAATGGGGTATCTGTTGAGAAGGCAATTTCCAGTACATGCAACAAGCCCCTATATTGAATCCACATGGTTTTGGTAAACCATTAGTTTGAAACTTTTCCACTGAGCTTGCCCTGCAATGATGGTAAAAATTGTTGAATTTCATTGAAACATCCATTTTGCAGACATTAGTTATTGTTTCCGAAGGTTACAAGTTAATGTTGACAAGTTTGTACTTGGATTTCAAGTTTGTACAATTGAAAACATAAACATAATTTGCAAGAGTTTTAAAGTTTATATTTGGATGATGGATAGAGTGCTTCAAGGCATCATTAATTTTGGTAATTTTAATACATAAGGTCTTCTTGTGATTGTTAATTTATTCATGTTTATAAGTAGAGAAACAAAATTATTTTGATTTTTTAAATGTATATTGCATATTAAAAAATATATCATTTACAAACAATATAACAAAAACTAATGTGAATTTTCCGCCCAAACTGTAGATGGAAAATGAAGAACAATTATTTTAAAAATGAAATTAAAAAAAAAATTGGAAATAGAAATTTGGAAAAAGTGAAATCTGAAATGTTGCAAAATTGGATTTTGAAATGTACAATTTACTCAATATATAGAGTTTATTAAAATTTTAAAATGGATGAAGAAGTACAATTGATAAGTTTCATTTTGTTAATTGAAGTTGAACAAAAAACATTAATATATTCATCAAAGCCAGATGCCAACTTTTTGGTTGGAAGGACCTTTAGGGGTTAAAATCAATATTCTTGCAATACTTATGCAGTATTATTTCAATACAAAATACTTATTATAAATTGTACATTTTCAATATAAATGCAAGATACTTTCAGTTACTTATGCTATAGTAGTATTGTTACAATCATATTAGTTGTTGTTTCAATATTGCAATTTAGCCAAATGTTGCAATATTGCAAGAATACCAATCTTTTCAATATTACATTAGTACAATTTCAATACTGCATTAATATTGAATAGTAGTATTGTTGCAATAGAAGGTACTTTCCCAATGGTGACTGAAGTTTTTTCATCCACACCAAAAAACCAGCAGACTCATAACTGAACCTACTAACAATAAATATTTTGGATCCATTTCTTGAAGGGTATCTTAGATCTAATTTTTAGAAATATCAAGTATTAAACACCTATGTATCTGACTTCAAAGTGAAAGTACATTAATTTCAACATCGTATATTACCTCAAAGTATTTTCTAATTTTTGGACATTGTGAATGAATAGCTCCCTATATTATGCCGCACGTTGTTTGGTAAAAAAATCAAAGTGACCCCCCTGAGTACGAGTCTTATGTGTCCAACCTCATAGCCAGTACCCTTGACAATCAATATGGGACAATTGCATCTTCTAAAATCTACTCAATATTAGGTGAAAACAACATTGAAATGTAAGATGTGTCAATGTATTGCAAAGTCTACCAAATTGGATTGCACATGGGGAACTTGGGGGGAATTTATGAAAATCCCTACAAAAAAAAATTACAATTTCCTTCTCCATAGAAATTGTTTGAAGACCCCTCCATGATGACATTAGAACACAAGAAAATATTAAAACTAGGAGAAACTTGTAGGAAAAAACACAAAATCTCCAAACCAGTCATAGGGAATTCCAAAAGAGTCCGTTGTGAATAGCTAGTACAACAATGGATCATTCAACCACCTAAAGAACAACCTAACACATCTAGCAACTAGATAGTGGAAATTGCAATGTATGGAATATACAATCTCGATAGACAGATAGACAAATAGAACTCCCAAGTAGATTACTAGGTCTCCAAACATACTCCGAGTATTACTAACAGTGATACCCAAATTACTACAAATACTAACAAATGAAAGCTCCACTGAACTAGCACAAATTTTTTATGATAGCTTAATTAAACTCCATTTATCTAATTCTCAATCACGTCAAATGCCTAGCATCATCCAGATAGAAAAATGCTCATGTCCGTTGTCCACATGTTCCAAGGCCTATGTGTGCAACTCTTACATTATACACAAGGGTCATTAAAACACTTTAGAAGACGGCTTTTATAAAAATTATATTAAATAAAAAGGACCAAAAAGTTAGGTGAAGATCAAATTAAATAAATTGAGATATAGAAAATGTTGGATTGCATATCTATTAATAAAAAAACTTTTCAATGTATATGAAGAATTGAAACACCTATGCATAGCTTTTAGAAATCCACAAAAGATGCTCCTTCCATTTAGAGTTTAAATTCATTTGCAATTTTTTAATTTATAATTGAAAATTCTTAAATTCTTATTAAAAGCCTCCAAAATTGTGTAGCTTGGCTTATCATATATATATTTAAAAAGTCATATACTTAGATTTTTGATGCTATTATTGTCTTCAAAGAATATTTCTTTTATGTATATAATTATATTTTTTGATTCTTTGTTGAAAGTGATACAAGAGTTTTCTATATTAAAAAAATTATATCTCTTGAAATTGGACTAAAATGCATCATAAGTGATTATGACCAGGGTCTTATAATACAAGAGTTGTGTATTGGAGCACTAAATAGAGCTTTTATTATCAAATACTGTAGATTGTACTTCATCCTAGGACTCATCCTAGGGTTGTAAATCCATACATTGCAAACACCATAAATGGCAAAGACCACACTATACAAGTAATGTAACACTATTAAAAGTGAAAAAAACACTTGGTGATTAATTAGTATAAATTCCTTAAATCATGGGAGCAATACTAAAAACATTTATCTCAAATGCTATAATTGTATCTATTTAGAATGGACCCCACTAAATAGAATGAAGAAAGTAGCTTTGGATACGCAACTCTTGTATTATATGCAAGGGTCATTGGCATTAAAATAGTTTAGAGGATGGATTTGTAAAAAAATTATCAAATTAAAAGACCAAAAGTTAGGCAAAGACCAAATAAGAGAAAATGAGATGTTGAATATGTTAGGTATGTTGCATATTCCATTAAATAAAAACTTCACAATATATATGAAGAATCCAAACACCTATGTATAATTTTTATAAATCTATGTAAGATATTTCTTCTAATGAAAATGAAAATAAAAATAAAAATAAAAATTCATTCAGAACATTTTACTTATAATTTTTATGAAAAGCACAAAAGGTTGGATAGGTTGGCCTATAATACATATATAAAATTTTCATATAAATATGTTTAAAATGCTATTATTGTTTTCAAAAGTGTTTATTTCATTTATGTAATTACATTTTTGGATTCCTTGTTGAAAAGGCTATAACAGTTTTCTACACTTAAAAAATTACATCCCTTGAGACTAGACTAAAATGCATTATTTGTGATTGTAATCAAGGCCATCTAATATGATAGTTGCGTACGGAGTGCCACACTTCTGCACACACAATACAAAGAGTCAAAGCACATACTAATAATACAAGAAATGACATAGCCGATGCATTAGCTATTGTAGGAAACTAGAAAAGATCATAGATTCTTCATTGAATTGGAATATGAATATGCACATTCTATATCGTACTACTTTCATAGATATGCCATTGGTTTTCTCCAAAACACGTGCCACACAATGGACCAATCCGCTTCCTAAAATCCTCTCTAGACCAAGAAGAAGTTGATGAAAACTCTAATACAACTTACAAATTTCCATTTGTCAACAAACAGATAGAAAATAAAATCGTTTCAAATACCGCCTATCAATAAATTTTGGACCAATTCCACCATTACAAATGTACACCTTACATAATTTTTTAAATTTCTACACAAACAATACACGGGTTCAAGTTGGCAAACGATGGTGCTAGTGTGCGAGCATGAAAATGAAAGCATGTGAACCTTGAGCATGTATATAAGTAGATATTCTACAACCAATGAAGGTGCTTATAATATAGACATCTATAATATAGGTATACTATTATTATAGAAGGTTTCTATACTATACATACCTATAACTTAGGTGTATACCATAGTCTTCTAAGGTCATGGGCTCATGCTTTCATGCTCACATAATAGCTACCCTCAATTGGCAAACATCTCTTTCGGCCAACAAAGTACCTGTCCCACTCAAAATGCCTACTATATACCCTAAATCAAACTAACATTTGTATATATGTACCTTTATGGGATACAAAATTCCATATAAATGCACTATGTATACCAAGGCGCAACAAAACAATACAAGAAATATGCAAATTTATAATGTCACATACAACCACAAGAATCTTCACACTAATAAACGCACACATATTAATTCTAAGAAGAACCACCTGAACAAATTGTACCACCATGGCTCCTACCATATTTTTGCCAATCTAATATAAATTGCAATTGCAATGCCAATCTTTGCCTTGACCTATTATATATAAAAATCATACAATACCAACACCCTTCACCACTATGACCAACCAAAAATCACAAAATACAATTTTTAGAATTCACTTACTACCGAGTGACAAAATACTCACAAGAAGCAATAATTCCATGTACTTCACTGTCTATACCTTGTAATTCATATATATGTATGCATCAATTTTTATTTTATTATGGATGCTATTTAGATATTATTTCACAATAGATATGTCCTTATTTTTTTAACTTCTACCTTTTACCCATTTTCCTACACCCTATGATAGTTAAAATTGAAATTTTAAGCATTTAAGCAGGTTCCTATTACAATTCAAAAATTTATGTGTGGTTTTAGGGTTGATCAATACAACATTCATATTCTAATTATTGTTGAATACAATCCACACAAACACCACATATAGACATCTTATATCAAACAATTCATACAAATGAATCGTACATATACAATAGGAGGAAAAAAACAGAAATTGAAAAACCCACAAGTAGTATTATATTGGCTAAGCTTGACTCATACATTTACAAATGCAGTGGATTAGGGACCCAAAATCTTACAAATTGTACTAGCAAATAGACTGGTTTCAAAGTTTAAGATTCAAGATATAATACAACAATAGCTCCTACTTAAAAAAAACTGACTATACACATATGCAACCCAAAATGAGGCATTGTTCATTATTTTGTCTATTTGCAAATGGAAAATGGAAGCTCCTTGTGTAAATTCCTAGCTCCCTTCTCTTTTAGACTATTCTTTGTATAGATTTACAAAGTTATGAACTATGGATCATTACAATGTATGATATAGTAGTTGTAATATAGTATGCTTTAAATAAGTGATATTATAGTAACTTGAATATTTTTAAATTCTTAGCTTGAACATTTAAAATGTATACTATAGTAGGTCTCGTGTTTCTAAGAGGAACCATTAGTGAAATTGGGCGACAACATTAAAAGCCAACAAATATCAACCATTTATAGATAGTATCAATAACTTTGGATGGGATGTTAAAACTCTTATAGTAATTACAAGTGATGCTAGAAGAACCACACATACACAATGGCAATTTGTGAAGAAGTGGGTACGATTGTCAAAATGTCCAACGATGTACAACCTATCAATAGGCAATTCCTCCCCGGGTGGATCACTTAACGCATTTTAGAAACGACGTGCGGCATAATATAGATAGTGTTTTATTCTTTTGAGATAAAATTTATAAAAATCTTACAAATAAAGTAGGGGACATTCAAAGAGGAAAATCCTTTATAAGTAATGTAGGTAGCCTACAAATCTGGGCCATTCAATATTTTTACATCTAATTTAGAGGCTACATATTGGGATCCTATGTACTGTATTTAGTAGGGTATGTATTTACAGCTGGGTGTACCAGGGGGTCAGACCTAGGTTGGATGAATAATCGAGACATGTACAGTAGTACAGTATGCTCTGTGGATGAATGTGCAACAACTGCCACTCGTGAGTTACGATTCAGGAGAATTGGTCTGTTGTGCTTCTGGCATTGCGAGGCGTTCCTGGCATTGTTCACATTCTGCAAGCTTCCACGACATGTATCGGATTTGCAACTTCAAAGCAATTTGTCAAGTAACGGCTACGCACTTACTATTTGCAGTAGTTTGAATGGTTTAGGGTCCAAAGATTTTGAAGATTTGTATTGCTCATGGAGCGTTTTGGGTGACGGATGCGAGTTTAGGGTGGGACAAATTCTTTCTCATTTTTAGGGCTTGGAAGTTGCACATTGGCGATTTTGTTTTGGGGTGCTGCTCGGCGGGTCTACTGTTGAAATCGGAATAGATAAATCCTGATCCATTATGCATTGCGTGTTTTGGGGTGCAACTTAGTTGAATTCGGATTTTCAACTTAAATTCATTAAGGTGCACTTACAACTTTAGAGTGGTTTGCATATAGAATTCAAACTTAGAGACTATGGCATCACGACGTCTCTGCAGCCACTGATTAGCAAAAGGCAAAGATTTGTTGCTTTGAAGAGAACCTGTTTTTACTGCGCAGGTCGTGGGTGCTGCAGACTTCGATGGCAACTCGCCTGAGATCTGCTGCATTTTCTGAGCTGGACATCTCCGGGCTCGTTGAAGTCCGACGTTGCTTGCAGTTGGGTTGGGCTACCAAATTTTGTGTTCCTTTTGGTAGTATGAAGTCCAAAAATCATGTGGTTTGGGTTACCCCGGCTTTGAGATCTGGAGTTCAAATTTTGAGAGTTTAAATTTTTTTTGGCAACGCAGGATTAGCATGGACATGGGCAGCAGTGTTGTGCTGCTGCAGTTTCTCCAACTTTAATCTATCGGCAACTTCATACGCGCATTTACTTCCAGTTTTACATTATTTTTAAGATTGACATCGCTTTGAGATTCACTTTCTGAGAACATTCTTTTCTTGTTGAATGTAGCGAATGACATTAGGTGAACCGCATTTGAGTTGTTTTAGTCCGATACATTGTGTTTTTTAACACATATATGACATTTTGTGGCAAGTCCAAATTCCCTTCTTTGCCTTGCATGTTCTGTGGTTTTTCCGATCTTTCATGCTTCTGGAAGTAGGAGTTCTAAAGAAAAAAAACTTCAAATTCGGGTCTTAGCTACAGCTGAAGTTGCTTGAAATGTTGGATCAAATTTTCAATGGTAAGGCAAATGGGAATGACATGTAATCCAACTTCTTTCACATGTTACTTAGCTTTATAAAATTGGTTTTGAATTGTGTAAGTTTTGATGTTGTTGCTATATTTTTGTACATTAGAATGGTAGATATTCCCTCCATTTTTTGCTTTGACATGTATTTGGTGAATTGGAAAGATATGTATGTCTAGAATTCCAATCAAAATACTTTAAGAAATGAAAAAGGATGTCTACAAGGAAGCACATTTTCACACTCAAGAAAGTGTCTTAATAAAAAAAATTGGGTGTGTAAAAGACCTACAAGGGTCACACCAAACAAAGTGTTCTATTAAAAAAAATAGGGTGCAAAAAAAAAAAAAAATACACACCAACCAAAGGATCTAGACCAAAAAAATACAGTGTCAAAAGAATATATATTTTTCCAAACCAAAGTATATCCACCAAAAAAATAGGGTGTGAAAAGGAAAAAAAAATTATACCAAGTAAAAATCCGTTATGTTGGAATACTAAAACTAAGTTGTTTGAAAATAAATGGAATTATATTCAAGTACACGCATGTTTCTTTGTACTTTTTTTTCTAGCACTTTTGCTTTCATTTTGCTTTTCAATTCTTTTTTTTCCTTATAAAGAATATAGCTTAGAAAAAATTGCATTGACATGGTTAATATAAGTAATGATAGAGTGCCATAATATAGGTCATTTTGCAAAATTATATAATTATAGGGGCCCTTTTATTGAGGCCTGGGAAGTAAATAGCCCCCTAACAAATATCCCCTCGCCGCACGGGGGGTCTAAAATATACGAAGAGTGATCCACCTGAGAATTCCTCGCTTTAGAATCCCCTCTAGAATTGCATCCCTAAAGTGCATACTCTGTACATTTAATTTTTAAAGAACATTCCATATTTAGGCTTGATCAAACTTATATTAAAACACATGTTTCAAAAATTTGAAAATTTTCATGCATAGTAATGTATGTTAAAAATTTAATCTCATTTTTTTATTATTAAGAAAATCAAATTTTATTTTATTTTATTTTTAAAAGAATTTTCTTTGCAAAAATCATAGCAATTACAAAATGCTAAAAATAGTATAAAAATTTAAAGAAGAAATGAAAATGGAAGCAACAAACATCACGGTAAAATTGGTGTACTCCTTGACCTCATACCAAAGAAATTCAATAGAAAAAAGTTTAAAAGTGGTATATTTTGAGCTTTCAACATGCTATCTTCAATGTGTCACTAGAATTATAATTTTAACAATTTTGAAAAAAAAATAAACATGAAATAAGAAGTAGATCATTGGAGTTCCATATTCTTAGTTAGACTCAATCTATACCTTAAGTTCGATTGTTTGTTTGTTTGTTTTGTTTGTATGTCACGTTGAGATCTCCCGGACCGTGCATCCCTCGGGGGCGTGCTTGATACCGTCGGAAAGCCCTCGGTGAGGAGGGGTGTACGGGCTTAGTTTCGTGGTGTTTGGACTCACGGTGGGGAAGTTATGGATTTTTTAATTCTTTTTGGTTCTTAAAAATTACTAAATTATGTATCTTTTGAACCGTGTGTCAAATTGCCACGTTCTTGGTACTATTGGAAAGCCCTCAACTAGGAGGGGTGCACGGGCTTTGTTTTGTGACATTTGAACCTATGGTGGGGAAGTTATAGATTTTTGAGTTTTTTTTAATTTTTAAAATGACTTTTACTTTTGATTTGTTTGCGACAACGGCACAGGGCTACACTAGTAACACTTAAAACCAAGAACTACGTGAAAATTCAGGTTTTGACTTCAGTTCAAAATGCGTGTTGGGCTTGCAAGGTCCTTTCAAGGCCGGGGCTAAACCCAGGGAGGGAACCCTCGGTGGGATTAGGCTCCCAGAAGTCCATGTGTTATACTGAAGTATCTACCACACATTCATCGAATCATCGTCAGCCTTGGTCGAATTGAACTCTATTTGAACGAAATCTACGCTTTTGCAACGCAATCTACGTACTCCAATACAGTTGGGCGCATGCAGGCAAAGCTACAAATGCTGCGCCGAATCATCACGAGGGCATTATTTTGAAAATCTACGCTCTTGCAACTCCATCTTCGTCTCCCGCAACAGTTGTTTTCGCGTTCACACTGACATGCCTGCAGCCCTGGTAAACTAAACGAAGAACATAAAACGACAAAGCTGCTGCTCGGAATTGAATGGCAAATTGGATGTGCCACCCTTAAATGTTTCTACTGTAGCCATTTTGAACAGAATATTCTAAGTTCATTAACCCTTGAACGCCGGGCTGGTGAACGTGGAAATCAGCCCTTTTGGCATCTAATGACATCATCTTCTTTGAAAAAAACAAAATTGTTGAGTGAAGGTCAAACTAAAGTCAATGCAAATTGACCACTTGACATACTTCCACATTTGTAATTTTAGAAATGTATATATTCTAGTAACACCAAATCCAACCGATGGATAGGACAACAACTTGATAAAGTATCACCAAAAATTAGGATGACTTTCATCCAAGCAGGAATGAGACAGAAACAAGGATCTGAATCTGTTCATCGTCCAGAAAATGGACGTCGGAGCGCTCCAGGGTTAACCATGTAGTCAAAAGTTATGAATTTTTTTGGACCTTACAACTACTCCTTTGGCACATGTTGTGTGAAATTTTCAAAAAGAAAACAAAAAGACTCCATTTGTAGTGAGCTGCCCGAAATCGCTATGTTGCCCAAAAAAACGCAGTTTTGACCTATGGGGGTTAATGAATACAATATCCACCCACAATATCCGTCAACTTTTGCTGATTTTGGATACCTAGAATGGGCCAGGCTCCCCCAATTTGCAAACATATTGTCTAACAGTCTAGGCAAAAGTTACTTCAAGAGAGCCAATGCCATACCTGCGATTACAACTTAATTCCAAGCCATGCTTCTTGGAGAAAATGATATCTCCATCTGGAAGGTGAGTACTCAGCTAGTAAACAATGTTATAAATTGGCTAAATCACTTTGAATAATTTTTTCTATATTCATTGTTTTGGTTAAATTCAAGAAATATAATGTCATTGATCCTAGCAAGCTTCTCTGCACATACAATTGGACATTTTCACTTAACTAGAATAATCATTTTTGGGGGCCTGGTAAAGTAAGTTATCTAAGTGGAACCTCCATCTAATTGCATCGCAATTTGTACTCCACCTCTATTGTAAATTTAAATTTAGGATAGCCTTACTTGCCGTATGAGATATGTACCACACAAATAAAAAAAGAATAATAAGCTTTGATATAGGAATTGTAATGAAATTAGGTGCACTTACCATATGGTTTGGACTCTTTAGTAGGTTTCCAAGCTTTGTACTTGTGAAGACAATTGTTTCATAACAATCTCCCAATTTGCCATTCTATGTATTGATACTTAACTCCTAAAGTTCGTTTATGTTTAGAAACCCAAAATCACTTCAAAATACAAGCCCTTAAAGCAAGGCTAAGATCTTCTATCATCTATATTTATTTTTTAACAAATACAATAGTAGGATCCTATATTTAACTTAGTCAAGTACATCCTCCCAACATTTTAGAGTGAATATCCCTACTGATTGTAAGTTCACCGTGCCTAAACTTCAAAATGTAGGCTTTTGTAGCCCTTCCAAAAGAGGAAGTTTTGTCTTTCAACATTTTTAGTAAAATACAAGTATGTCCAATAACATGTACATTTTAGTCGCATGAAAATAAATAGAAAAATATTTTTAAATGAAAAACCTTCCAATCATCTTTTAAAAAATTATAAAGTACATGGTAGTATTGGTAGAAAAAAAATCATTAATAACTTTGACAAGAAATTGAGAATTGTAAAATCTAATGGTGAGAATGTTCTAGTGAGTAGTATATATCTTGTGATTTAATTTGTAAGCAGAAATTTTCAAAAGCGAGTTCAAAAAGTGACCTTATATGTGTGTTTTTATCTTAATTGCCCGCAAAATAGAAGGAACTCCTCCTAACTTTCACTTCATCATTCAAAATTGAATGGTTCAAATGTATTTGAGTAGCTACAAATATATACAATCTAATATAATTAATCAATATTCTCTTAGAATATATTTTAAGCTACCAATTTGACATTGAAATTTAAACAAAACTTCTAACTTTTGCAATATTTATCATAATGACTTTAAACAAAGCTTCACTTGTAGATTAGGATGTACAATATCCATCCACAAAAATTTCATGCAAAAAATCAAATTATGAAGTCAAAGAATCCAAATATTAAGCTCTTTAGTCTTTTATGGATTAAAACACCTCTACTCCAACTCCTCAAATGGTAAAAAAGGTCACTATACAAACAAATTTCCTTGCAATAGATAACAACCTCATTCAACAATTGGACAACAAAGTGCAAAATTCTAAATTTTTAAATAAAACAACAAGAATATTGAAGAAAGAAAACCAATATTGACAATACAAAATCCAAGAACAAAGCACAAGTTATACAACCCTCTAGATATAGATGAGAAGTTCTATGGTAATAGTGGAAGTCCAATGGCACAACATTTGGGATATTTAGAAGCACACATAATATTGTTAACCAAAATGCTTTGTAATATTCTACCTGGTTGTAGGGGATGGGCCTAAGGATGGGGTTAGTTGACCAAATGCACTGAGAATGTGACAACATAGCAAGTGCCCAGCCAAAAATCTATTTGAGATTTAAATTGAACTTCCCCCCAGGCATCAAGGGGGGAATTATCCCTTGCCTGTTAGGGAAGCACAACTCCCAATTAACAATGTTATGCATTTGATTGCTCTAGACCAAAGGAGAGGAGGTTTTCCATTCTCAAAATGATAGGTTGTCCCTTCCAAAAGAGCCACCTTGTATGACCCTACTTTTCCTTGCAAAATTCTAATGTTGTTCAATTAAGCTATTAGAGATCTTACAAGAATTCCAACCCAAGTCATTTCATAATTTTTTGACACTTGCTCAAATACAATTTTGTGAATTTTCAAAGTTGAAAGCAAAGGGTACTTTAACATACAACTGAGCCTCTCCTTCAACAAACATCCATGAAGCACAAAATACTTTACCTCCCATTGGTTGCCTCAAAGAACTCTTCAACACCCATCATTTACTCTTGAGAGCTCAAATTGGTTTAGATGAATGTAGGTGGCTATACAAGGCTTAAATGTAGATGGCAAAAAACAAACTTTGACAGTTTTGGATTTGACTACAATACATGGCTACATAGTATGATTGAGAGAAAACTTAAAGAGGAAATACAAGCCACAATTCCATGTAGTATAGCATGTGGTTAATATATGCACAAAATTTGTGAGATGGATATGATGAAGTTCTCATCAATGAACTTGCAAATTCAATCATTTCAAATTTGATTGGAGGCTTGTTGGTAATTGAAGACCCATTTAATGTGATGGCTAATGAAAGTTGATGTATGTTCATATATGTTCATGGCTACTACAATATAAGGTAAGTACTTCCAATTTTGACCACTTTCTAAAACCGACCTCTACAGATTCTTGCCTAAAAGGTATTTCAACTATTCATAAGAGTTTAGGGTTGGTTTTAGAAACACCTATTTTCAGCACTTTGAATATTCATAGTTTATTCATATGGTGTCCAGAAAAATGCATTCTCAGAGAATCTAAAATCCCCTTTGGACTACCAATAAGACCCCACCAAAAAAATTCCAATATAATAATGAGAAATTGAGAACCATGCTGAAATCAGCTGAATTGCTTAAACGGTCGATTTTAGGTGCAGTTACCTTATCGATGGTTTACTCAACGACGGCCGCGGCTAGCAAGCTCTTCAGCGAACCACGTCAGTCTCGATCTCCACCTCAACTGCAAGAAAAGATCGACACTCGCCGAGGAGTCGATTCCATGCCATGGACCTCCAGTAAGCTGTTTATCAAAACTGTGAAATCATGCTCTACAATGAAGAATTGCGCAAGGTGTTAATTTTATTAATTCTCTTCTTAATCTTCAAATTAAGTAGGCACGAAAATCAAACCATCACGAGCACCCCCACGTACCAGTACTGATCCAAAACCTGTTTCCTAATGACAAAAAACAGACGTACTTCATTGCATGTCATTGAACATAATTTGATTGCATCCTGATCTACATGGAACAATAAAATTCTTTTAAGTCTTCTATAGTCCCAAAGCTGAACGAATGAGTGCATAACATTTAAAAACTCCGCCCTTTTAATTCGCACACTCTGAAGTGGGGTCGATTTGCTAGTATCCTAATTCTGGCAGTGCAGACGATGCCGGACTGGTTTAATTTTTGGCAGAATGGAGCAACGCGATAGAAGGGCCTTGAGCTACTTCACTTTGTGTCAACTCGCCGAGAATGAGCGTGAAGCATATGAGACAGAGCTTATCCTCCAAACGAAACTAAACGAGAAGGATATGAAACGAATGCAATCACTTATTCGAGTTTTTGGGTGGCTGAAGGAGCGTTTTAGGATTTAGGGTTTCGAGGATCCCAGTCATTCCCGAGAAGCAATGTTTGCATCAGATGAGCGTGTGTCAATGCGCTGGTGCCACAACGGTCTCAGAAGGGATTCCGAATGGGGAAAAGCAGAAGACTTCCCAGTGTTTCGCTTTGTTCCGGGAATTTTTTCGAAACTTGAGACTCTTAGGGAAACCAGACTCGTAACACCGGGAAACTTGAGACTCACAGGGAAACTGAACTGCTACACCGGGAAATTTTTCGAGCACTTCACTCACTAGTCGCTCTACATCTACGAACCCACCATCAGATGAACGTCACACTATGATCTAATCTAACTACTGATGACGAAATCTACATTTCTTCCATTCATTCTACGTAGTCCGCAGCAGGTGCGCAAGGTTTCGAAACCAGTGAGTTTCTGACTGCGAGTCTCCGAATTGTGCGTCGGATCAACGTCAAGGTATGACCTAGTTTTCTTCGAGTTCTATGCTTTTGGAGTTTAATCTAGAAAAACGTGCAGGCTTGCAAACGGAGGTCGTTTTCACATTCCTGTAGCGCACTCACAGGAAGAGCACGGAAAGACAGTTCAATCTGTACGTTGCTGATCTCACCACACGGCTTGTTCTCTAGCTCCAGATCCACCCCGCCAAAGTTCTTCAGTTCAGCCAAAAATTCTGCACTGTGGCTATTATCCAATTCCTGTGTGCCCATGTAGGCGAAGTGTGGCAGCTAGCATCGATGGTGTTGCTGAGACAATGAATATAATGATCGAATGCAACGTATTTTCAATTTGTTCCTTGGCAAATGGATACGGATCTTCGATTTGGAAGCGCTCATTGATTCGAGATTCGAGATTCGATCTTTAATCTCATCTCCAGTAAGAATCATTCTCAATTATACCGGCACGATCAGGGCCTTTGTGCTGTAAGTTAAGATCCACGGAGCTTCAGAATCGCCAAAAAAAAATTGCGAAGAAGTGCTGGTGGCGGTAGAGTAGACACCAATCTGCAACGACGTACAGCCTGTCGAAGGGTGGCTCCCCGCTCCCGACCTTAAATTCCATCCCGACACGAGAGCGCGTGCTCTGAATCACAGGGAAACCTCAGCGGGTTTTCTTCGAGACAGTCAAATCCATCCACTAGATCTACAAAGCATCTGTTGAATCGTCGTCAGGCTTGGGTCGAATTGAACTCTATTGGCACAAAATCTACGTTTTTCACGTGTAGTCTACCGCTGCTGAAGGCAGGTGAAAGGCTGGTGAAATGGCAGGCCGCGCCGCCAGGTTGCACTGCTGTGCATTCGAATCTACGAACAGTGAGACGAATCAGCGTCGATATGTGATTCAACAGAACGGATTTCTCAAGCATCTACGCTTTTGTAACTCAGTCTACATATTTCACTGCAGGTGAACGCCTCAAGGCCAAAGGGAGAGCGCTGGGACCCCTTTGGGCCGCGGGCGCGGACCTGCGCGTTGTACCAGAAAATCTACGAACGGTGCGACGAATCAGCGTCGTTATGTGATAGAAGTCGAGTGTTTTCTCAAGCATCTACGGTTCAGTAACTCAATCTACGTAGTCAGCTGCAGGTGTGGAGAGGCGCGTGAGTGACTGTTCTGGCCCTTCAAATCTTCGAAGCGGGCACCAGAGTAAAATCCTTTTAATTTTTGAACAGACAATTCCAAATTATATTGTAAGGTAGGAGGCTCAAAAAGCGACTGGGCTATAAAACCAATCATGGCATAGAGGTACATTTTGCTTTCTTCCATGTACCAACTACGCACATTTCAGGAGGTGGTCACTTTTGATGACCACAAATGACCACTTTTTTCCAACTTCAAAAATTTGTAACTAATTCCTCAAAGGTCCAAAAAATATGAAACAACTTGGGTTAGATGTCAATTCCACTTGTCTTTCAAGGAAAAATTTTTGTAAAATATTTCAAGATGTTTTACCTCCCCAAAATTCGGTTTCAGCACTTAAATGGTCGCTTTATGGACCTCCTACCTTAGAAACTTTCTGTATTTCTTATGTTTTCTTACAAATATGTTACAAATTTACTAATTGCCCCAAAATCCTTCTTGAATGAAATTAGCTAAATAAATATTTTCTAGTCAACCCCTAAAATGTTGTGGTGTTTGAGTCCAAAATTACTTCAAAATATTTGTATCCAAAGCAAGGCTAAAATTTTCACCTATATTCTTTCTAACAAATTTATCCATTGGATACTTTAATTAGCTTGTTCTCCATAGATTTACAAATGCCTGCACCATACACATCATATCAAATACACCAAAACATACAAAAGTTAACAATGTTCCAAAAATGAAACTTCATACCAATACAATCCACAATTACACGTAATCCAAATCCACCATCATCCATAATGCCCACTTCCAATGACTCCAAAAACTGAATCTATACTTCATTCAATTTCATTCCGTGCGCCATATGTTGAAAAGAAGTGGACAAAATCCAAATGAGCAAACATGAATATTGTAGTATCCTTTGTGTACTACAATCCTAAAAAAAATTGAAGCAAAAAACAATTATGGTTTGGAAGTAAATGAATTCCAAAGCGAACCACCCCATAGACTCAGTATTTGCGGTGGGATTCATAATCACTCCAAAAACTGCCTATGCATCTTTTTTGAGCCTCAATGGCTTGAATATTTTACTGCATGTTGTTGTACACCATTTAAGACCCACCCCCATTGATATTGTAAAAATTTGACACATGTTTTTCAAAAAAATTATAAAAAGAAAAAATGTAGTTAATATTAATTTGAATGGAATTTGAAGATTTTCAATGAATCAAAGACTTGAGATGTCATTTACTTTCAGAGATGATCCGCTATAGGTTGCAATTTGAACCGTTGTTGCATTCATTTTGACTAGATTTGACTAGATTTGACTAGATTTGTATAAATATACAATTAATACAATTCATTTCAATTTTAATTTAGCAACAAAAACAATTATTTTTACTACAATCTTTTTGAATCCAACATATTAGTTTATAAAGGTTGTATTTAATACATTTATTTGGATTGTAGATGATTCAATATAATATGACAACAACAAAAATAAAACCAAAATTTTGACAATGTGCCTTATTTTTGTTTTTATCAAATGCAATTGTCAATACTTTGTCATATATATTTTTGTTGTTGTATAACATATTAAATATATAAATTTAATGCATCAATACATTATTAGATTTCAATTAAAGGATTTTATTGCAAATAACTCAATATTCTGATTTTATTTGTTGTTCTCATATTGTATTGAATCACTTACAAACCAAATAAATGTACTAATCCGTAAAGGATCGAGGCCTTTTTTCTGCCAAAAAACACTGAAAACTGCCATTTCTATAGCAAAAAGTTTTTTAAAAAATTAATTTTTTTTCCACATCTAACCGAAGGATCTTACACCTAACTTGTACAAAAAAGTGTGGAAAAAATTTCATAATTTTTGACCGCATAGATTGCAAGATATTTGCATTTAAAGTGGGAAAAACAAAGATATTTGCATTTTCAAGATGCTATCCTCAAAGTATCACTGAAATTACAATTTTAACAATTTTGAAAAAAATTAACATGAATTAAAAACAGATTATTGGAGCTCCATATTCTGAGTTAGGCTTAATAACACTTCAAACCAAGAACTAGTATGTGAAAATAGTCAGGTTTTGACTTCAGTTCAAAATGCGTGTGGGACTTGTAAAGGTCCTTTCAGGGGGGCTAAACACGGGAACCCTCGGTGGGACGAGCCTCCCAGAAGTCCATCTATTGTACTAAAGTATCTACCACACGTTCATCAAATCCTCATCAGCCTTCCCTCGAATTGAACTCTATTTGCACGAAATCTACGCTTTTGCAACGCAATCTACGTACAGTCCAACACTGTTGGGCGCATGGAGGCGAGTGGAAGGCTTGGGGCGACCGCGGGTATGCAATGCGCCGTGGCTTCGAATCTCCGAACGGTCCAGCGTATCAGCGTCTGGATGTAATTCGATTAAGCTGTTCTCTGAAACATCTACGCTTCTGTATCCCAATCTACGTAATCCGCTGCTGGTGGGCGCTTGCGCTTCAGTCCAGCACTCTAACTACACTGAATAGGGGTATTAAGGGGACCCATACTAATTAATTGACATTTCACACTATATAAATATCTACCTTTTATGTACATCAATAGTTATTGAAGTGTCCGGGGTTGTACATCATGTTTCAAACATCTACAGTTTTCCAAGATAAGTCCTTTTAATTTTTTGGTCCCCTTAATACCCCTATTCAGTGTACAAATCCTGCGCCGAATCATCACGAGGGCATTATTTTTTAAATCTACGCTTTTCCAACTCCATCTCCAGCAGCAAAGTTGTTTTCACCTTTCCACTCATGTGCCTGTAGCCCCGGTAGACTAACGAAGAAAATGCTACCGTTGGTCATGCTTCGGAACTGAAGGCAAATTGGGTGTACCGGTACTACCGTACGTGAAGGTCTGAGTGCCGGATTACTTTACTTTTGGCGAGCAGATGGGTTCAGCAAGTGGTGTATTCTAGGATATTCCAGAAATTCACTTGTAATATTTTCAAAAATTCAGACATCCCAAAAAATACTTAACCCCTAAAGGTCCAAACTCCGTTTTTTGACAACATAGCAATTTTGGGCAGCTCATTACAAGTGGAGTTTTTATTTTTTTTCTTGAA
This sequence comes from Pseudisothecium myosuroides, assembly GCA_951799445.1. NCBI lineage: Eukaryota > Viridiplantae > Streptophyta > Bryopsida > Hypnales > Lembophyllaceae > Pseudisothecium > Pseudisothecium myosuroides. The sequence goes on along the minus strand of OX637288.1, from coordinate 2,714,491 downwards.
ATTTTCACACAAGATGTGTCCAAGGAGTAGCTTTAAGGCCCAACAATTTTCATAACTTTTCCACATCTTCTCAAACCAGTGTTCTATAAGATCTTACGGTTACATATGTCCAAATTTATTTTTTTTCTAAAGTTTGGTAATTGTATTAGAAATGGCAGTTTTGGAGCGATTTTGGTGAAAACATAGTCTCTAACCTTTAGGCCGGGTTAATTTATGTCCAAATCTGACCTTCACGTAGGGTATTCTTACATTCTTTTAATAGACATTTTGAACAAAATATTCCAAATTCCTTAATGAACTTGTAGAAACTTACTATATGCAATACATATTTTCCTACTCCCTCCGTCTCAAAATAAATCTAGGGTTTTGAAATACACTTGTCCCAAATTAAATTCGAAATTGGCTCTCTACAACTTGATCGACAACAACTGAAGGTAGTTCGAACATCCTAAAGCAAAAGAATCCGCAAATGCCACGCTCTAGATTCTATAAAACAATTTGATCCTTGCAAATGGAATTGAAACGCAACCTCTAACCAACCAAAGGTGATGAATTCAACCCACAATTGTACTAAACTTGCTATTAACAAATCTCTTGTTGAGAATTTCTTGGAGTTGAATCACAAGACATCATCAAAAATTGAATATAGATGACATCATTGGACTTTCCTATACTAGCATTGCTCAGAGAATGATCCAAATTAATAGCACTAAAGTAGTTCCAAAAAGGGAAATGAATTATCAATTTCGCCACTTGTTTTCAACTTACACCACTTCAGTGTTGAATTCCATTCTTTCATGCCTAGTAGGGTTAAGTAGAAGCTACAGTAACTATACAATCCCCTGAAAATAGGAGCAACTCACATACTAATCTAGACACTTTCAAGAAAATCCGAATTTATTTCAGGACAAAGGGAGTATTTTTTTTTAAAATTGTTACAAATATAGTAACAAATTGGCTAATTGAATTTGAATCATTTTTTCTATATTCAATCATTGTTTTGGTTGAATTTTAAGCAATATATTCTCAATGATCATGGTAAGCTTCTCTGCACACACAATTGACCATTTGGAACTTAGTTAGAATGATCATATTCTTTTGTCTTGTAATGTAAATACACCTAGTAAGTAGGCCCTCCACCTAATTGCATCACAATTTCACTCCACTTTAATTCCAAATCTAAATTTAGGATAGCAATATTTGTCTTATGAGATATGAGCCATACAAATAAGGAAATAACAACAAGCATTGATATAGGATTTGTAATGAAATTAGGAGTGGATCGCAATTATGTGCACTTATCATACAATTCAGAGACTCTTCAATAGGTTTTAAAGTTTCATACTTGTTAAGACAATTGTTCCATAAAAATCTGCCAATTTGCCATTCTTTCATGTTTAGAGGCCCAAAATTGCTTCAAAATACAAGTCCCCAAAGCAAGGCTAAAATCTTCTATCATCTACAATTATTTATTAACAAATCCAACTATAGGATCCTTTAGTAAACTTGGTCAATTATATCTTTCTAAAAAATTTAAGTGAATATCCCCATTGATTGCAAGTTCATTGTGCCTAAACTTCAAAATGGAGGCTTTTCTTGGCCTTCCAAACCTGAGGTGAAGTTTTGTCTTTCAATATTTAAAAAAATATAAGTATGTCCAATAACTTGTGCATTTTAGTCAATATGTTGGAAAATGGGTTGAAAATACATGAAATTATTTTTTAAGTGAAACAACTTTCATTCAACTTTTAAAAAATTAGAAAGTAGATGGTAGTAATAAAGAAAGAAAAAATAAAATCATTAATAACTTTGATAAGAAATTGAGAATTGTAAAATCTAATGGTGAGAATGTTTTAGTGAGAAATATATATCTTGTGTTTTTGTTTGTATATGGAAATTTTCAAAAATGAGTTCAAAAAATGACTTTATATGTATGTTTTTAATGTTAATTGCCCACAAAATCAAACTCTTCCTAACGTTGACCTCATCATTTGGAATTGAATGGTTCAAATGTATTTGAGTAGATATCATATATGCAATCCAATAAAATTAATCAATATTCTTTTTAAATATAGAGTATATTTTAAGCTACCCAATTTGACATTGAAATCAAAAAATCCTTCTAACTTTAAAAGGTCACTATACAAATAGATATCTTTGCAATAGACAACAACCTCATTCAACAATTGGACAATAAAATACAAAATTCCAAACTCTAAATAAATGTTAAACAAGAACAATGTAGAAAGAAAACAAAAATTGACAATACAAAATCCAAGAACATAGCACAAGTCATACAATCCTCTGGACATAGATGAGAAGCTCTATGGTGACAATGGAAGTCCATTGGCACAACCTTTGGGACATTGAGAATCACATTTGATAGTTCTAGACCAAAAGGGAGGAGCCGTTTTGAATTGTCAAATGATAGGTTGTGCCTTCTAAAAGAACCACCTTTTATGATCCTATTTTCCCTTACAAAATTCTAATGTTGTTTAATGAGGATATTTGAGATCTTAAGAGAATTCCAATACCAATCTAGTACCAATCTACTACAATTACGTATTAAAAAAATCTCAAAATAGAAATTGGATGAAGAATCTCAATTCATCATCCTCTTGTTTCCATTTGAAATCATTTGTAAGCCACTTTCACGTAGTTGTGACCTCACATGGTAAAGATAGAAGCTGTAGTAAAAGCAAAGTACAACAAGGGTAGGATTTACCTACCTTCTGCAATAAAGGGATTCACTATTGAGGGGCTCCTTGCACTCCTTCCTCCAATTCACTAAAACCTTACGCATGTCAATTGAGTGTATGAAAATCCACACCGTCAAAATATTGAACTTGATGACCTTTTCTTATTCGGCCATATCAAGGACTATAAGTTCCTTAACCTCTAAATGCCCAAGGCACCAAATTTTGGTATCAACAATACTTTGAAGTTTAATAGAACCTAATCAAGTTATTATTTTTAGTGGTTTATATTTAAAAAAAATTCTTTTTGAAGTCTAATTGTAGCATCAAAAGTTTGATTTTGAAAATGAATGATTATGATTTTTCTATTCAAAATTTTATGCAACAGTGTCCATTGCAAATCTTGATTTTCTAGTGTTGAGGGCTCTTGGAAATGAACCTCAAAAATACAAGATCTTGAAGAAAAAATCACATTAGAAATTCATTTAAAAAAATTGTAGAGTACATTTTAAAAAGCTGTAAATTAATTGGGATTATGCATGTTATGCCCTTTAACTTCATATTTTTTTGGTGACCAATTTTTTAGATTTGACATGTGAAAAGAGGATTGAGAGACTTCAAATCACTTTCACGATTTTTACACCCTCATGATCAAATATTGTAATCTTTCAATCCATAAGAGGTAATATTGTTGTGTTTTATTTTCCCATGCATGTGATCTCTAACATGTCTAGTTTGAATTTGTACAGTTACAATTCAAAAAACTTAATAAAACTTATCAAAATGTTGGCTTTTTGTTCAATTTAGAGCAAATTCCAAGAGACTCAAAAGACTTCTGAAATCACTTTCACACTTTTAACACCCTCATGATCAAATATTATAATCTTTCAATCCATAAGAAGTAATATTGTTGTGTTAACTTTTATTTTCCCATGTGATCTCTAACATGTCTAATTTGAATTTGTACAGTTATAATTCCAAGAATTTAATAAAACTTATCAAAATGTTGATTTTTTGTTCAATTTAGATTCTAACTACAGTTCCAAAAATTGACTTATCAAAATGTGAATAAAGTGACTTAAACCCTTAAGCCGATGTTTAATGGTTATCATTGTAACCTTAATTTTTTGTCCAACTACCAAATCCTTCTAATATATATTATAAATGAGATAATGAAGTATACAAAATATACTTTAGATAATCACAATGATTTGAATATTTGATTTTTCCACCAAAAATTCTAAAGAGTGTAGCCCTCTTAGAAAAATGTTTAATTACACAAAGAAAATATCAAAATTTTGTCAAATAGTTATCGAATGGCTAATTTTATCTTATAATGCTTTCACTCGAAGGTCATCACCAAGGATGTTTTGAGTGCAAAAAAGAAAAAACTACTTGAAAAGTTTTCACAGTATTCTTCAAGTCTACATTTACTTGTTAAAGAAATTTCAAAGTAATTGGATTATTATTGTTATTCTTACAAAATTATGAACATTTATTAGTTTAAGTCTATACAATTTATTACTTATTCCTAAGCCAATAAAGATTTTTTACATTGATAGATAAAACATATTCTCATTTAACAAAAATATTCAACTGAAACTCTAATATAATATAAAAGGCTAAATTTGACTCAAAACAAAATTTGACCTTATGACAATGCATCGGTCCTTTAGGGGTTAAAGTATGTGAACCAAATGTAGTTACCTTATAGCAACAATCTAAGGCATATTGGAATGATTGTAGCTTGATGAAAAAGACAAAGACATTGACAAATTTAATTGCACATGGGTGTATACAAAAGTCTATAATGGAGTCAAAGTGGTTCTTAACAAACTTTTTTTTTTCCAAATGACAATTGCTTCTTTGCTCAAGATTTAAAGTATCATACAATACATTGAACACTACAATTTTATATTCCTAACTAAGGATTTTGGTCACAAAATAATGCTCAATGCCGAGGCTCTTAAAAATAATAATCTTACAAAATTTGAGTCAATGCAGTAAATCATTAAACATTGTGAAAAATGTGTAGTAGATGTTGCCTTTTGAGTGATGGAAAATACTCCTAAAACCCTTCCATCCCAAGGTGAAAATAAACAATGTCTACTTCAAATTTGATTAATCAACAATAAAAGCTCAACAAAATTTGAAGTAGCCCATATTTTTACCACCTTAGAATGGAAATGTTTATAGGTCATTCAATCACCAAATGTCCAAATTTAGATTATTTTTGGTGTCAATTTTATGTGATTTATAATGTGCTTCCATTGATGACATTCTTAAATTCTAATTCCATGTGAATAATAAGATTCTTCCTATCATTTTGTGGAGTTGGAGTAGAGGTATTAAAAGTACAAGAAAGGGAATATCATAAAAATAATATAAAAAAAAATTCACGAAAGCTTCAAAACCTACAAAATAAATAAACCTAAATGGGACCCCCACCTAATTGTACCACTCTCTACTAGTACTACCGTCTATTTTATAATTTTTTAAAAGATGAATGAAAGTTTTTTTGGGAAATTAGTTCTTTGTGAATCAAACCAAAGTTCCCTCAAACTTGCTCAAAACCAATGTCTCCATAGCACCTTAACCCTTGAACTCTTGATTGGTGAACGTGGAAATCATCCCTTTTGTATTGCATGACATCATCTACTTAAAAAAATCCAAATTAAAGCACTTATTGGAAGTCAAACCACTGTACAAGATCTCCCCTTTTTACACAAAATTCCAAGGATGAACAATTTCACTTCTCTCCTCCACAGAAAGATTCTTTGTCATTCATCAACCAAAAAACAATTGAGGCATCGTTTAAGGGTTAAGAAGCACAATAAGCTTGCCAGTGAGGTCACCAAGTGGGGTGCGCCTGCAAAGAGGCGCCAGCTTGCTCTGTACGAGAAGCACATCACTACATTGTTAACAAGGAAATGCTCGCTTCAATGACACTGCACAGACTCACGATGAAGCTTCAGAGCCAATGAAGCATTAATCATGATGCGAGTAGCGAGTGTAAACGACCTCCGTTTGCAGCTCCTAGGAGGTAGATTGAGCTCCGAAAGCACAGATTTCGAAGAAAACAGTCCAATTCCATCATACCCTGACGTTGATTCGACGTGGAATTCGGAGACTCGAATCAACAGCTCAGTGGTTTCAAAACGCCGGCAACCTGATTGGGGACTTCATAGATTGAGTAAGAGAAACGTAGATGTCGTAACCAGTAGCTCAAATGGATCAGAGTTTGACGTTGATATGACGGTGAACTCGTAAATGTAGCCAGTGAATAGTGAGTGGAATACCCACACGTCCATTTCCTTGCAGGGAAAAACGCTCAGATTCTTGTAGGGAACCCTCTCTTGGCCACTCTTATGGAGAGTCACCCCTTTTGCTCATTCTTAGAAAAAATTGTTTTTAACTTGGGAAAAATGTTGGAATTTTATCATTTATCACTAGTATCAAATTTAGAAAATCAAAATTCATATTTGGAATTTAAGACTCCACAATAAGTAAAACAGGTCAACTAATATATAATATTGTCAACCACAAAATAGGGGGTAAATTTTATATTTTTTCTCGAGGTGGTTAAAATAAAAATAAGCACTTTTTATTTATTTTATTTATTTTTATAACAAATGGAGAACCATTGCATTAAGAGGAACCAAAGTAACAGCCAAGCTAGAAGGTTGAACAAATGAAGAGAATCCAAGCATGAAAGAGAGAAAAAGAACAAGCTAGGAAGCTATTTGGTCCAAGTTTGATAGTATTTGGCTCCAATCTCCAATGTTAGCTTTCCAGAGTGATTCCACCATTGTTTGGAGTAGTCAAGGTCCTACCATTTGCTCCTTCTTTTAGGTCCTTGGCTGAGTTTCTCGTCTTGTTTTGTCTTTCTGTCTTTTTGCTCTTATCTCTACATTCGCCGGCTTTGGCTTAGCTTTTGTTTCCGGGTTCCTTTTAATGCAATGGTATTTTCCATTTGTTCAAAAAAAATAAAATAAAATAGAACAAGCTAGAGAAATAAGCAAAGGGGGGGGCTCTCTTTTCTCCAACTAATAGAACCTCCAATCCTAGTAGAACAAGCACTTGTTTAAATGGGACAACCAAAGGAGTTGATTCTTCATTATTTTGTAACCTTGTCTTCTTTATTTTGACATATTTGAACCAAAATCTTAACTATGAATGGACAAAATCTATCACCAAGGTATTTTATCATTTAAATGATTTGATATTTCAACCAAAAGGTACATTTTTTATTTCTACATTCATTTTCAGGGATCCATGGGGCACTTTTTGGCCTCAACATCCATTCTGGATGAATTCCTTTAGGGCTATACTAATTCCAAATTCAATTTAGTAATTTTGATGATATTTAAGTTTCAACCTTATATTTTTATAATATTAAATGAACTGCACATAGTCTATCATTTATAGTCAAGTATAGAAAAATACATTGAGTTTAGTTTTTCTTTTGTGAAGTATGTCCTATTTCTTTGAATGATGGCCATATCTACTTAGACTATCTTTTTAATCTCAAACCTTTAGGATTTATGACTTTAGATCATAACTTCAAATTATACCTTCAATAGATCCAAAATTTGTATTTTTAGGTACTAGTGACTTTTGAAAAGCTTCATATGATATTTTACAAGGGATTCATTTTGCTACATACAAACATCAATGATTTTCCCAGAGAGTGCAAGATTTCTCCATAGATATTGCTCATATAATAATACATGATTTGTATATGGACCATATGTGTACAAATTTAGATTTTCATACTTTACACAAATATCTAGTTTTTCATTGGATTTTCTAGGTCACATTTTAAATTTGGAAGCATTCAATATTAGTGTTTCTTTGGAGGTTCTATGTCACACTTTGGAAACACTCAATTTTAGTGATTCTACCTTAACCTTGTGCAAGGTCGTCTTAATAAGACCTAGAAAAAGGCCCGCCAAATATAATTCTAACTTTTCACTACTTTGTAATTAGAACTTGAAATTTTTATTATTGGAAGCTCGTTCAAAAGTACCATTAGGAGAGAAATGAGGCCTCCAAAAGGCCCCTTCCCTTTGTTAAACTAAAATCAATCCAAATCTGCCCAAATCAGCTAAAATTTTCAGACTGCAGCAGTCAGCAGCAATCTGCAGCAATCAGCAGGATTTTTTTTTTTTTTTTTTGTACTCTATCTTTATGACATGCAAAATGATGAAGATGGAGTACAAAAAAAATTAAAAACTCTTTACATATCAGCAATCCTAGGTGGAGGATCATCGGCCACATAGAAAAAGGGAATTTTTTTTTTTTTTTTTTTTTTGGATAGTGACGGATCTCGGGGCCTTATGGAGGCCTGATTTTCCTCCTAATGTTTGAATGGGTATAAGAAAAATCAAATTCAAAAATTGAACCAACGGTGCTAGTATGTGAGCCCAAGAATGTGAGCTTGTGAGCATTGAGCCTACAATATAGGTACCTATAATATAATTACCACACACTATAGAAGGTGTATGTATCATAAACATTTATAATATGGGTATTTGTAACATATATATCCTATAATTATAGTTGATCCTAGAAGAACCGCACATACACAATTGATTTGTGGAGAAGTGAGTAGGGGTGTCAAAATGTCCAATGACGTATGGCCTATTGATAGGTGGCTCCCAACTTACTCCCCCCCTAAAAATTGTTGCCCCAAAGTGCATACTTTGACACCCCCTAATTTATTATAATAAGTACATAGTGTCACAACCTCTATCATGACTCATGTCACAAAATCCGTCATGTTTTCATCTTGGAAAAACATCATTCAATTATTTCATCTGAAGTTCATTCTTTTGTATGTATACAAGACTAGAAACTTCTGATCAAATGCCAATGTTCAAAATGGTCTAAGGTAGTCTGCTCTAAAAGCGAGCGGGCTCTAAAAGCGAACATGACACAGAGGTACATTTTGCTTTCTTCAATTTGAAACATTTGAGGAGGTGATCGGTTTTAGTGAACACTGCATTTCAACTTCAAAAATTTGTAACTAATTCCACGAAGGTCCAAAAAATATGAAACAACTTGGATTAGATGCCAATTCCATTTTTCTTCCTCGAAAAATATCTGAAAATTGTTTCAAGGAGTTTAACTTCCCCGAAAAGGCAAACAGCTCTTAAATGGTCGCTTTAAGAGCAGACTACCTTAGAATGCCTGCAAGACTTGCAAGGTCCTTTCAGGGGGCTAAACACAGGGAATCCTTGGTGGGATTGGACTCCCAGAAGTCCATCTATTATACTAAGGTATCTACCACACGTTTATCAAATCCTCGTCAGCCTTGGGTCGAATTGAACTCTATTTGCACTAAATCTACGCTTTTGCAACGCAATCTACGTACTCCAATACTGTTGGGCGCAGGAAGGCGAGTGGAAGGCTTGGGGCAACGACGGGGATGCAATGCGCCGTGGCTTTCAATCTACGAACAGTTCGACGTATCAATGTCTGGATGTAATTCGTTTAAAGTGCTTTCTCGAACATCTACGCTTCTGTGCCTCAATCTACGTAGTCCGCTGCTGGTGGGCGCTTGCGGTTTGAGCCGGCGCTCTGTCCTTTCTGAACTACAAATGCTGTGCCGAATCAGCACCTGAGTATTATTTTGCAAATCTACGCTTCTGCAACTCCATCTCCGTCTCCGGCAACAGCTGGTGCGAAGTTGTTTTCGCGTTTCCACTCACGTGCCTGCAGCCCCGGTAGACTAACGAAGACTACACAAAACGACAATGCTGCCGCTGGTCATGCTTCGGAAATCGGAACTGAAGGCAAATTGGGTGCACCGGTGCTACTCTTACATTTTTTTAATAGACATTTTGAACAAAATATTCTTAAGTCATTAATGAATTTGTAGTAACTTAATATGTGATACATATTTTTCTACTCCCTCCGTCCCAAAATAAATCTAGGATTTCCAAATATACTTGTCCCAAATTAAATTCAAAATTAGCTCTCCATAACTTGATTGACAGCAACTGAAGCTAGTTCGAACACCCTAAAGCAAAAGAATCCAAAAATGTCAAGCTCTAGAGTCTATACAACAATTTGACCCCCGCAAATGGAATTGAAACGCAACCTCTAACCAACCAAAGGTGATGAAGTCAACCCACAATTGTATTAAACTTGCTACTAACAAATCTCTTGTTGAGAATTTCTTGGAGTTGAATTACAGGACAACATCAAAATTGAATTTAGAGGACATCGTTAGACTTCCTTGTACCAGCATTGCTTAGAGAATGATCCAAATTAATAGCACTGGAGTAGTTCCAAAAAAGGAATTTTTTTGTTAATTTCGCCGCTATTTTCAACTTGTGTCACTTCATTGTTGGCTTCCATTCTTTTACGCCTAGAGGAGTTGACTAAAAGCTGCAGTACCTTTGCAATCCCTTGAAAATAGGAGCAACTCACATACTAATCTAGCCATTTCCAAGAAACCCCGGATTTATTTCAAGACATAGAGTGTATTTTTTTTTAAATTTGTTACAAATGTAGTAACAAATTGGCTAATTGACTTTGAATCATTTTTTTCTATATTCAATCATTGTTACAGTTGAATTTTAAGCAATATATTCTCAATGATCATGCTAAGCTTCTTTGCACATACAATTGACCATTCAAAACTTAATTAGAATGATCATTTTCTTTTGTCTTGTAAAGTAGATACACCTAGTAAGTGGAACCTCCACCTATTTGCGTTACAATTTCACTCTAATTTTATTCCAAATCTAAACTTAGGATAGAGATATTTGTCTTATGAGATATGAGCTATACAAATAAGAAAAGAACAACAAGCATTGAAATAGGATTTGTAATGAAATCAGGAGTGGATCACAATTATGTGCACTTATCATAATGTTTGGAGACTCTTTAATAGGTTTTGAAGCTTCATACTTGTTAAGACAACTATTTCATAAAAGTTTGCCAATTTGCCATTGTATGTACTCATACTTAATCCCTAAAGTTCTTTCATGTTGACAAACCTAAACTTGCTTAAAAATACAAGTCCCCAAAACAAGGCTAAAATCTTCTATCATTTTTATTTATTTATTACCAAATCCAACTATAGGATCCTTTAGTTAACTTGGTTAATTATATCTTTCCAAAATTTTAGAGTGAATAACCCCACCGATGGCAAGTTCATTGTGCCTAAACTTCAAAATGCAGGCTTTTCTTGGCCTTCCAAAAGGTGAAGTTTTGTCTTTCAACATTAAAAAAAAATACAAGTATGTCCAATAACTTGTGTATTTTAGTCAACATCTTAAAAAAGGGTTGAAAATACATGAAATTATTTTTTAACTAAAAAAACTTTCATTCAACTTTTAAAAAATTAGAAAGTAGATGGTGGTACTAGTAGAAAGAAAAATTAAAATTGCTAATAACTTTGACAAGAAATTGAAAATTGAAAAATCCAATGGTGGGAATGTTATATTGAGAAATATATATCTTGTGTTTTTATTTGCATATGGAAATTTTCAAAAGTGAATTAAAAAAGTGTCTTTACATGTGTTTTTTATGTTATTTGCCCACAAAATAAAATTCCTTATAACTTTTACATCATCATTTGAAATTGAATGGTTCAAATGAATTTGAATAGGTATCATAATTAAAATCCAATAAAATTAATCAATATTCTCTTAGAATATATTTTAAGCTATCCAATTTGTCATTATAATTTTAAAATCCTTCTAGCTTTTGCAATATTTATAAAAATGACTCTAAACAAAGCTTTACATGTAAATTAGGATGTATAATACCCATCTTCAAAATTTCATGCAAAATATCAAATTATGAAGTCAAAAAATACAAAGTAATCTCCTTAGTCTTTTATGGATTAAAACACCTCTATGTCAACTCTTCAAATGGTAAAAAAGCGCACTATGTAAACAAATATCCTTGCAACAAACAACAACCTCATTCAACAATTGGACAACAAAGTGCAAAATTCCAAACCCTAAAAAAATGTTAAACAAGAACAATGAAGAAAGAAAACCAAAATTGACAAAAAAAATCCAAAAACATAGCACAGGTCACATTAGAAGAGATTTAAGGGCTGCGAAGGGCCGTTTCAAGCTGTTCCCGTAGCTGGAAACAGTCAAAATATTAAAAAATTAAAAAATTAAAAAATTAAAAATTAAAAATTAATTATTTTATTATTTTCTGACGTGGCCTAGTCTTGGCCACAGATTACTGCTCCCAAGGCGTTTCCAGGGTTCCCACGGCTTGATAACTCACAGTCTCTTGGAGACCTCAAATTTCTTCTAATGTATAATCCTCTATACATAGATGAAAAGTTATATGGTGACAATGAAAGTCCAATGGTACAACATTTGGGACATTGAGAAGCACATTTGATTGCTCTAAACCAAAGGGGAGGAGGCTTTGCATTGTTAAAATGATAGATTGTCCCTTCCAGAAGAACCACCTTTTATGACCCTATTTTCTTTTACAAAATTCTAATATTGTTTAATGAGATTATTAGAAACCTTACAAGAATTCCAATACCAATCCACCACCAATCCACTACAAATACGTGCAAGAAAATCTCAATATAGAAATTCTCATTTGAAGTCATTCATAAGCCACTTTCACGTACCATACGCATAGGTTAGTTTTGGCACCTTGCTGCCGAAAATAGTTTAGTTTTTGTAGTTCAGCAATTTGGCAGCTTGTTTTGGATTCTTGGCTTTCGGTTCTTTGTTTTAAAAAAAAATTTAGGCACTCATAATTTTGGATTGATATTTTCTATTCATGCATAAATGTATTCCTTTTTCTAAAAAATTCAAGAATAATTCTTGGATATTCAAAATTAGCACCAATGAATTTTTTTCTTCAAATTTTTAAAAATAGTTGTACAATTTTTAAAATTTTAGACACGATCCAAATTCTCCCTACTTATTTCCAAAATTGACCTACAAGTATGGTAATTGTGACCTCACATGGTAAAGGTAGAAGTTGCAGCAAAAGCAAAGTACAACAAAGGGAGGATTTACCTTCCGCAATAAAGGGAATCACTATTGAGGGGCTCTTTGCACTCCTTCCAATTCACTAAAACCTTGAGCATGTCAATCAAGTGTCTAAAAAATTCAGATCATCAAATTCATGAACTTGATGAGGTTTTTTCATTCGGCCATATCCTAGACTATAAACTTCTTAACTACTAAATGCCCAAGGCATCAAATTTTGGTGTCAACAATACTTTGAAGTTAAATAAAACCTAACCAAGTTACTATTTTTAATAGTTTATATTTTCAAAAAATTCTTTTTAGAGTCTAGTTTTAGCATCAAAAATCCAATTTTGGAAATGAATGATTATGAATTTTCTATTTAAGATTTTATGCAAAGGTGTCCATTGCAAATCTTGATTTTCTAGTGTTGAGGGCTCTAGGAAATGAGTCTCAAATGCACTTGATCTTGGAGAAAAAATCACTTTAGAAATTCATTAACAAAAATTGTAGAGTAAATTTTGAGAAGCTGTAAATTTTATTGGAGTTATGCATGTTATGCCCTTTAACCTCATACTTTTTTGGTGACCAATTTTTTAGGATTGACACGTGAAAAGAAGATTAAAAGACTTCAAAATCAATTCTACAGTTTTAACACCCTCGTGATCAAATATTTTATATTTCATAATTTTCAATCCATAAGAGATAGTATTGTTGTGTTTTTTTTTCCCATGTAATCTCTAACATGTCTAGTTTGAATTTGTACGGTTTCAATTCAAATTTTTTAATAAAACTTGTCAAAATGCTGGCTTTTTGTTCAATTTAGAGCAAATTCCAAGAAGCTCAAAAAAAGCCTTGGACATTTAGGGGTTAAACTTGGTGAAACCAAAATATGCCTACCAACCTTCATTCTTTAAATGACTCATGAGGTCAATCACAGCTAGGGTGAATTGACCCCCTTGCTTGGCCTTGAGGGAAAATCCTGAAATTTTTTATTTGCCACATTTGATAAAATTTGCAAATTCTGAATTCATATTTGCAATCAAAGGCCCAAAAGTCCGCTGGAAAGATGAAGAACATAGATTTAATATGACTCAAAATAGGGAGCTTTTTTTTCACATGCATTTGGGAGGCCGAGCAAGGGGGCCAGTTCACCCCGACCGTCAATCATCTGGTCACACCCTAATTTTTGGAACTGTAGTTAGAATCAATGAAGGCGGGGTGGAAGGCATATGGGGCGATCGCAGCTCAGAAGTTGCGCTGTTGTGCATTTAAATCTACGAACAATGAGACTAATCAACGCCAACATGTGATTAAAGGCAACTGTTATCTCAAAAATCTACGCTTCTGTAACTCAGTCTACGTATTACGTGAAAGCTGGTGGTACGCTTCGGGGGAGTGTGTATGGCAGCACGCACTGTACCTTTCAATCTACAATTGTTGCCACGAATCAGCGCCAGTGTATGATTGAATGCAACTGAATCCTTCAACATCTACGGTTTTGTAACTCAATCTACGTACACCGCTGCTATTGGCCACCAGAGCTCTGTCCCTTCAAATCTTCAATCGCTCCACTGGAGTATGATCGAATTGAAACTGTTTTTAGAAATTAGATGCCTTTGTAACTCGATCTACGTCTGTCGCTATTGTCGGTGTTGACAAACAGGTGTTGTAAGATTACACTGACCCTCATGAAATTGGCAGTTTTTTTTTATGGAATTGAGAATTGAGAATTATTTTTTATTTTGTGTTTTGGGCCAATTACATGCATCGTAAACTCTAGTCTTCAAACAAATAATTGGATCTTGAAAACGCATTATACAATTGTAAAATATAAATTGAATCCCGTTGCCCTATTCAACAAATATTTCAAATGGTCCATGTTGCAACCTATAAGATATAATAATGGTCCATGTTGCAACCTATACTCTCTCACTACAATGGTTAATGCAATCCCATGCTCTCAATTCAAAAAAAAATTCAAATATTGTAAGAACCAACATCATTGCATGTTTGTCAAATTGTTGATATTTTAATTTTATAAATGTCAGTTTCCTTCAATTTTTGTGTGCAACAATCTCAAATGATGTAAACCAACATGTTAAGGCACAAAAAGTTTTTTGGAATTCTAAGAAAAAATTGACAAAGATAAAATAATTCCAAATCATAGTGAACGTGTAGTATGTCGCACACTACAACCATCCCATATCCAGTTTGGGAATTTCTCCATGGATGGCAAATTTAATTAAAATGGCAGTATTTCATGTCCCATTTTTAAGACCGTGACATCTAGGACAAATATACATTGCTAACATCTAGATCAATTTTAGATTTCAGAAATCTAGGATTGACACAAATATTAGACCGCATGGTCTGGAAAATCTAGGACAAATGTAGATTTCAGAAATCTAGTACTAGTACAAATTTAGGTACAAATTCAACAATTTAGATTGTGCGGTGGTCTTAACTGTTAAAAATGCCAAATTAACGGAATTCCGCCATTTTAATGAAATTGGCCATATTGATGCATATGGTATAGTAGTTTGAATGAAAACATTTCAATTTGTACTCAATTTTGTTAGTGGTTGTATGTCCTATTTTTTTGAATGATGGCAATATCTACCTAGACTATTTTTTTAATCTCAACCTCTAGGATTTATGACTTTGGGTCATAACTTCAAATTATAGCTTTAATAGATCCAAAATTTGCATTTTGAAGTACAAGTGACATTTGAAAAACTTCATTAAAAATGTGATATCCTATTAGTAATTTGCTTTGCTACACACAACCATCATTGATTTTCCTAAGGAATGCAAGGTGTCTCCATAGATACCGCTCATACAATAATAGGTGATTTGTAAATGGACCACAAGTGTTCAAATCTAAATTTTCACCATCAGAACTCAAATATAATATGCAAAAGTTATAAGAAGTAAAAATTAAATTTGTATATTTTCTAAAGTGGTGCCCTAATTTCAATGTAATCATGCTTTACACAAGTATCTAGTTTTTTCATTGGATTTTCTAAGTCACATTTTAAATTTGGAAGCATTCAATACTAGTGTTTTGTTGGGGTTTCTACGTCACACTTTGCAAATATTTAGTTTTAGTGATTCTACCTTAACCATGCAAGGTCATCTTAATGGGACCTAGAAAGAGGTTTGCAGGCAAATATAATTCTAACTTTTTACCGATTTGTAATTAGAGTTTGAAATTTTTATAATTGGAAGCACATTCAAAAGTACTTTGAATATGTATAAGAAAAATCAAATTCAAACATTGAACAAAGAAAATAACCACTTCAAAAGCTAGCTAAAAGACAAAATTATATTGGTCTTAACAAATCACGGTTACCAATGTACATTTCACTCCAAATTGGGTGGACCTAGGGTTTCACCAACCTTTTCCTGTCCTATTCTTGTGCCTTGGTGACAAGTAATTCTCCTTTTCCATACAATTTAAGAAACATCCAGAGATGATGATTTTGTATCACGTAAATGTATTCACAAGTAGACTCTCATAAAATCTAGGATGCTAAGTTTTGATTCTTTTAGAATGTATTAGATCCAAAATTTCCTAACAATAGTTGTCCTACTCAAATGCTAAGTACTTTCACAAATATACATCAAATTGTTCTCAATATTTGTTCAACTTGTTTTAGATTCTCTTTAAAATTTTTGCTATTTTGATTCTATAGGTGGATCTATCACATCGTTCTACAATAGAGTGTTTGTAAAAAAAACATTGAATTTGATGTATTTGGTTACTTGGACAATTTTCTAAATGGCATTCTGGTAATATATATTAGTAAGTAGCCTTGAACAAAGGTGAGGGATTTGGGTCAAGGTTATTCTTGGTAATTTGTGTGATTAAATGTATTTTATGATGTTTTTCAATCTTTGTTTTTCTACTTTAAAAAATTAATGAAAAAATTATGAATTTTTTTTATTAGTCCACCCGTTTTTGTAGATAGCCTAGACAAATTGAAACTTATGGTAAAAGGTGGATATTTTCTTTCTAGCTTTGATCTTGGCCATGGCCATGGCCACACTACAACAAAACTCTATAGTTGTGACATTGGACGAACCGTCCGTCCAAACTGTCCAATTCGTCCACCTATCCGAGACGTTTGATGACCTTAATCCATCTAATGTGACTAATTTTCAGTAGTCACATTGTCCGTCTGGTTTATTTCAACCATCTGATATGTCTGCCCATCATGGACATCCAATAATCCTAACTTGCCCTATGTGACAACGATAGGGAGCTCGTAGCCATTTCCAAAGAAAAATGGTTGTTGTAATCTCCCTCCTTTGTAGAGATAGCCTTGCTGTTTAAGATAACCACAAGATGGTGTTGCATAGAAGGTGGTTGTGGATGCTGCTTCAACATTCTCCACAATTGACGCCGACATTGTTGCAATGATAATGGGATTTATAAATTATAAACTATTAAATATAATAGTTCCCACACTACTAATTTACATACCACCAACAAATTTTAACATGCCACTTTGTATGTATGTATGTATATCGGGGCAACAAATTGTCAATCTAAATGTTTATTATACAGCTAATTACAAAGTTGAACAAAGGACTGTACAATTAGTAGAGCAATTAGTGCAAGGATATGAATAGGGTGAGAATAATTTGGATGAATAGATGAGGAATGTTAAAAGAACACAGTGGATTGATACTTAGTTGGTGTTCTTGCTTGAATAATTTGATTTGTTCACCAATTTTTTGCAGACAGCCTGGACAAACACAAATTCTCCGCAAAAAGTGTCCATCTCCTTGTGGCTTTGGCCTTAGCCATGGCCACACTTCCAGGGAGCTCACAACCATTTCCAAGGAAAAATGGTTGCAAAAATTACCTCTTCAGCAGAGGCAACGTTGTTGCTTTACACAAGGTTCACAAGATCTTTGTTGTACGGGTGGGAATCGTGAACGCAATTTTTACAACATTCCCCATGACCAATGCCAACGTTGCTGCTATGACAATGGAGATATATACTCATTTATGTTGTAACAATATTGTTTCCATTCCACCGACTCCCACATCACCAGTTCCCACACCACCGGCAAACTCTAGCTTACCACTTACATGTATGTTGGGGAACCGAATTGTCAATTTGCACTTTTGTTGTGTAACTAGTGGCTAGATTGTACATCACTTGATACAAGTGCATGATATGACTATGTCTAAAGTATAATTTCTACACATATGGTAATTCTCCTAGATTAAAGAAAGGGAGGGATGATAAACTTTGTATTTCTTCTTATAAAATATTAATAAAAGACCACACCTCCCTTGATTTGGTGGATGGGATAATTTGCATACAATCAATATCTTATAATTGATAAAATGGTGAAATGTATCCTTGACAAAGAAATTTGAACATGCACCAGTCAATTTAAGAAGAATAAAATCACCAACAATGTTTCAATTCCACTAAAGTGAAGGAAACTAATTGATTAAATTTCAACTCCGAAGTTGGACAAAGGAAAATCATACATGTCTTTTTCTAGCTAGAGGAGTCATACCATCTCAGTTACAACTAGTCCATCCAACTTCACTTTTGTAGGTGGATAAAAAGGTGGACAAATCTCTAAATGTAGTTGTTACATTGGATGGATTGTTTGTGCGTCCGACCATCCGATTTGTCTACCTTTCCCAGACTCCAATGATCCTAAACACCTGTTGTGACTATTTGAAGGTAGTCACATACTCACATTGTCTGTCTGGTCCGTCTAAACCATCCGGTATGTCCGCTTGTTCAGGGCATCTAATAATCTTAACTTGCCCGATGTGACAACAATGCCTTTCAAATCAAGCTTGTCATTTGAGCTTTAGCGGAGTAAGCAAAATCCTCAAAAAATAGAGGGTTGGATGTGCATTTATTATTTAGAAACAATGCAAAGTGGCTACACCATCTATCTCTTATAAGTTTAGGTCCTCCAAGATTTTCTCATCGTCTTTGGTAACTTAATTGCACTAGCAAGCAATATGGGCTTGGCAACATCAATTAAGAGCGGGAAACAAGATTGAATACTTCAGGAAGGAACAAAGTCTAAACATTAAGTTTGGAACACTACCAACATTGAAAGAGTAGAAAAAGGATGGAAGACAATGTGTCTACTCTACAACTGCAAAGATGGTGCCAATCAATCTAATGGATTAAGCAAGCTTAGTTGAATAACAATGCCAATTTTTTGCTCCTTTAATTATGGATAACCAGCTAGCCTAGATCAGGTTCCAAAGAAGAGCGACATGCTCTACGTATCTTTGTGTTGGATAGGTGAGCCATCCATTGTGTGCTTACAATTCATTTGGTGTGTGTTTTGATCTTCATGATGCAATTTCTTTTGGATGTATTCACATCATAGGTAACTCAAACAGGGTTTTCTATCTTGATGTGACATGGGCTTTTCACATTAGGATGTCCATTAGCGTTGGTTGGAACATATTATGATGCGTTTAGGATCATGTTTGGATATAGATGGAAAATTTTAAAAAATCCCAAGTGTAGATGAAGTTTGTAAGATCCATCCTCTATATCCATCAAGCTGGACAACCTATCCATTGAGCTGAACGTCTTGTTTATCAAGTTGAACGGCTTTTCTATATAGCTAGATGGCCTATCTATTGATGTGGATGACCTATTGGCTGAGCTGGATAGCTTATCCGTTGACTTGGATAGCTTGCCTCAAAAATTGTCAAGCCGTTTGGTTAACCCCTAAAGGCCCAAGGCCTTTTTCTGCCAAAAAACACTCAAAACTGCCATTTCTATAGCAAGGAGTAAAAATATTTGAAAAATGTTTTTTTTGCACATCTAATTGTAGGATCTTACACCTAACTAGTATAAAAGTGTGTGGAAAAAATTTCAGAATTTTTGACCGCTCAGATTGCAAGATATTTGCATTTGAAGTGGAAAAAACAAGTATTTCAGCACATTGCGAGATTAGATTTTTTGACTTTAAACATTTTTAACTTAAAATTTTTGCACTACAGAGTTTTGAGCTTTAAATCTTTATAGTGGAGAATTGAGTTGAAAATCTACGAAAAAAATAATAATTCAAAAAAACTTAATTATCATTCCTAAAAATTTATTAAGTAGAAGTAGGTATGAGATAGAAGGAAAATCTAAAATATTAATATATTTTTGATGGAATTAAAATACACTAATCCCAATGGTGAGATTGTTCTAGCAAATAAACTAAACCATGAGAATGTTTTTTTTCTGATCTGCCCGGACTGCCCAGTTACGAAAAAAAGTAACATATTTGGCCATAACTTTTGACTCCTATTTCCAAATGTCTTGAAATTTAGTGCATATGAAAGATATTCCTTACGCCTACCTTTTTTTAAAATTTCAGCTGAAAATATGAAAATCTCTAGTCACATGTACTTGCCCAAAATTTCTATATAGCCAAAAAACGCATGCCGGTCCTTTAGAGGTTAAACAATCATATCCATCCAAATAACAATTTTTTTCATCCATATTCTAATATTATGATGGATGTTGGAATTGTAGGCTAACTTAATGATGGACATAATAATGTTGCAACATGATGTCATGATGTCCAAATAACCTTGGAATCAAGAGATGCAGGTAGGAATTTGCATGATGGATGACTCAAGAGTTACTTGAAGCAAGACCCATCAAAGAACAACAAGAGCGGAAGTAGTAAGCTCAAATTCATTAAGCCCTCATCCCTGCAATGCTTGAACTTAAAGTCCTTTGTGAACATTAATTTTTTGTAAATACTTACAAGAAATTAATGTTGACAAAAATCCACATTTGCTATCAACGTGGCTAGCTTCCAAACTAATCTAGAGATTTATTGCTCTTGATATTTCAATGTATTCATATTTACGGATCTAGGATCATAGTCTTCAAGAAGGGTGAAAAAGATGAAGAGCAACATGCTCGGCTAAAAATCCGGCAAAAGCTAGAGGAAAGTAAGGTATTACAATTGCGAGTCTTTCCTCTATATATTCTCTTGATTAGTTGATTACAATGAGGGCATGCAATCTTGAATTCTGAATTACTGCAAATTCTAACGGTTTTTTGCTATGCATGGTGTTTTTATATGCAGAGGAATTGACGCCAAAAGTTAGGATTGCCCCCATGAAGACCCAATGGTTGCAAAGGTTGCGCCACCTCTATGGGAGGTAAAGAAAGTTGAGTGTTTTTCTTTCTACTGCAAAACCCATATTGATCCTTGTGGAAGTTGAAGTGATTCCTAGAGTGTCTAGACTGACGTCTTATTTATAGAAACAAATAAGCTTTTGAAATACATGTGTGAGATCCCATAACAAGGAGTTTTGGCTTTGCATGATTTTGTGACATCCCTTTGCTCTTTTGAGACCAGCTTCAAATTAATGGCCAAGCAGATGCGAGAGTGCTTGCAAGGATTGAAGCATTTCCACAAGGTTGATATCAATCACTATTGTCACTGTGAAATCACTTCTATTCATTTTCCTTGTGCAATCTATGTGTGGTCGTTTTTTGTATGCAAGAGATCAACATGTTCTCAGCTATTCTTTTCATCAGTTCTCAATGTGCCAATCTATATTCGTCATTTCATTTGTCTCAATTAAGGGATCATTGTGATCCTTGCTTTTTAAATTTTAAGCCCATGTTTCCGTCACAAGATGAGGATGTTGCGTGCTTTAGACCATGCGGCCTTTTGTGAGCAACGAAGCGCAAAATCTCAACGAAGAAAAGTATTGAAAGATTCAAGTGACAAATATATGATGCTTCAATTTCAGGCTTGTCTGCTCCAATTTTCTTGTGCGTGTAGCCTACTTCAACCTTGGGGTATAGTACGTGTGGACTCAGTGGAGTTCCTACAGTTTTGTGGACTTGAGTGAAATAGTAGTAAGTTCATATATCTAGCAAGGCAGAAAGTGGATGCGATATTGCTGAATGTTGCTCACAGGCTCTAAAGTAACCTTAACCCTCTAGTGACCGGTTGACCACTTTTGGGTCGAATTTTGGATTCTTTGTCTTTTACTGCCTTCAATACATGGTATTTGAAAAAACTCAAAGAGTAACGCAAATAGAGCTTCAGCATGCGCTCCAAACAAATCTAGTTTCAGAAAATTCTGTGTAGGAACAAGGTAGCTGTGCTTGTCCAAAGACAAGATGGTCGACATGAGTCATACCTTCTAAGTCGCATATATATTCAGCAACTCATGTGATTCTATTTGAAATTGACACCTAAGAACAATAGAAACATTGCCCAATAATCCCATGAATTGTGGAGGCATGTTTCAAAAGTTATGGGCAATAATGTATTATGCTGCTTTAGTTGAAGGCTACTTTGATGCATCGCACTTTGAAGATCACTCACAACAAATTGCAGTGTCAGATCATGTTCACTTTTTGTGTTTTTTTTACGGATAAAGCCTACAACATCAATTCCTACGGTCTGATCTGGGATTACTTCTTTGGAGTAGTGATGAAATTTCCCTTTTCCAAATTTGTATTCAAAAACTGCGCTTGCCCCCCAAATCAACTACGGTCACTAAAGGATTAATCAACAATCCTTTCTTAGTTTGGAGTTTTGTGAAACAAAACTCATGTTTTGTCTACTTTGGTCTTGGATCACTTAGACAAGGTTGTGCTACTAGCTAGATATGGAATCATATGCAGTTGAGGCTTCGCGTCAAAGTATTTTGTGGTTTTGCCTTCAATTTCTTTCACAATGCACCATGGAATTGGGGTACATATTATCAAACAAAGCACTAGCAATTTGGGTGCCATTCACGAGTCATTGATTCAAAAAGCCTTTTTTTAATTATTTCTTGCTTAAGTTCAATTTGTTTTCAAAAGTGAATTCGATGGCATTACCAAATTGTATGGGGTGCCATCTGTCAAAGCATATTATCAGCTGTCTTGGGAATGAATGTTGGCACTTCTCCTTGGGATTTAGAAAATTAAAGTAGTCTACTCTAGAAGCGACCATGCTCTAAAAGCAATCATGGCACAAAGGTACATTTTTCTTTCTTCAATGTTCTAGCAGTGTATATTTTAGAAAGTGGTCTCTTTTATTGACCATTGTGTTTCAATTTCAAAAAATTCATAAATAATTCCACTAAGGTCCAAAAAATATGAAACAACTTGGATTAGATGCCAATTCCATTTTTCTTCCCTCAAATTTACTAAACATTGTTTCAAAGACTTTAGCTTCCCCCGAAACACAATCAATTTTAAAAGCTTACCACCTTAGTTCTAGTTTGGATCATATTATTGATTGCTCAGCCTATTCTTTTTGTATATTTTAATCTTGTGTCCCTGCAATCATATTATTTGTTTTTTCTAAAAAGGAATGGTCGATCAATCTCAAAATTTAATGCAAAAATATAGCCATTGTAAGATGCTTCCATGTGCACATTTGACATTCTAAAAAAAGTTCAAAAATTATCACAATAAATTAGTGACTTGAAGTTATCCATTGGACACAACAAGAATGGAGCTAAAGGTACATGCAATAGTAGAAACGTTAAGGGGTGAACTAAAAAAAGATTTAGAATGATTGTTTTTTATAAAAGTTTTTAATCTTATAATATCATTTACTCTACATGTGTGATGTCCATATGTTTATAATACACCAATGAAGTATTAACACATGGCATTATGAGAAAAGGAATTTGTCATTAGCTATAGACAACAACATAGGGATTTTGCATAGATTGTAAAAAAATGCACATGTGTGACATTTTAAACGAGTTTAAATTAAAACAAGATATACAACAAGAGTTGTGGCAATAATAGAGGACCTACTAATTGGAATGATTGAAAGTGAAAATAGGTTTTGCTTTAGGTTCAGATAAAATGAAATAAAACTTGTGGTCTTTGTGTTTTTAGAAAATACACAATCAATAAATATGGAAATTTAATGATTCAATGAAAATTTGCTTTTAGCATTACAGAAAGACAAATAAATATTAAAAAGATCAAACCGATGGACTAGCAAACATTAAAATTAATCACTCTATGGAATGATATTGACTACCTTAAATTTGATTTTGTAGGATATAAACCTAAAAGCTATTTATAAAAATGGAACTCAAGATATTAGTTATTTTTATTTTAAAAAATAAATATAAAATAAAATAAAATATAGTTATGTAATTATATTGTATTTATTTTATATTTATATTTATATACATGTAATTTATCAATTGAATTATTTTATATTTTTAAATTCTAAATTTTATAGAATACCATCATTCTTATAATGTATAAAATATTAATTCATAATTTGGTAGAACCAAAATCATCATGGCAATAAATAAATCTTTATCCATCATCTTTGCTCTAAATTATTTGGCATTAGGAAGATACTTGTTTTTTCTAGAAGTATGTGGAATTCACCTTAATATGAAGAATTAAACAACAACTACTAATCAAATGAACAAAATTGATTTACATATTAATCCATTGTACTCCAAATTGTGGAATTTCATGATTTTAACACCTATATTAAAATTTCTATTGGTTCTTCAACACAAAAAGATATCATGCAATTTGATACAAGAGGTGGGGAACCTTGGATTCCTTGTTCCAATCATCTATATTCAAACCAATCATTTGATACAAGTTTCATCCTACAACTTTATCTTCATGTTTTATGCAATTCACCATTGTGTAAATGATACCCATTCTCTTAGTTGACATTTAATTTAAAGCATCTAGTTCCATGTAATCTTTCAAAGAAATATGGAAATGATGTAGAACCAAAAGGAGTCCCATCCAATGATACATTTATTTTGGGCACATATGATGTTCAATTATAAAACATTACCTTTGGATGTATATATGAAGGTGCGGAGAACTACACACTACCTTATGGTTGGATTTTGGAGATTATTGGTCAAAATCCACAACCATTAGAAGGGATTTGGAGCCAAGAAAGGGCCGTTTCAACCCTGTTTCCCAATCTGTCCCCATGCTATGAACATTGGTATGGGCTGTCAGAAAAATATATTTTCAATTTTTTTTTTCCTCCAAATAACTTGTGGAGAACTTATGGGAACTCGCGGCCATTTAGAGGGCCCAAATTCTCTCTAATGCGGAATCTTTCTATGATCAAATAGTATCCCAAATTAATAATGGCTTATAGATGATCATTTCATATTGTCTCATCTAAAACTTTTAGTATTGATGCCACAAGTTGGATATCCTTTGGAAGCCAAAGACCAACAAATCTTAACTACACTCCAAGTGTCGGTGGCCTATGATTATTCTTTGTCAATCTAAAAGGCATTACAGTGAATAATATTGATGTTGATGTTTTCAACATTACAACACTTTTTTATGATCCCATTTCTCATGTAGGAGGAAATGCTTTAGACACAGAGTCTCTTGGCACTTGGCAAGAGGAACCATTGCATTCAAGGTTTCTAAATAGTTTTGTTGTTGCCATGAAGGAAAAAGCAGGTTTTGAACCCGATTCCAAATATAGCATTAAATTCCATTTGTGTTATGCATTTGACAATTTTTTCAATATTTTTCGTATTAAGATTCCAAATGTTATTTTTCATCTTGAAAATGATGTTCATTTGCATCTAGGATTTGACAACCTTTTCTTCAACGATATTTTCAATGATAGTAACCAACACCTTTAATATTTAGCCTTTGTACATTTGAAAGAAGAAATTGGTAGGCTTGAGCAAATATTTGGTGTTAATATTCAAATAATTTTTTTTATTGAGATAGATTATGTGTATATCAAAATTCAATTTCTTCATATGCAATGTATAAGCGTTAAAATTTGATTTCAAATATTTGAAAATAGAAACATCAATTAATTTTGTTTAAAAATAAATTACTTGACATCCTTTGATGTGACATATGTTCTTTGAAGATTTACAATATGCTTTTATAGATTCATTTGTGTAGGAAATATACTTGTTCATAAGGCATGGATCATTGATGTTACTTATCATTGTTAACAAAACTAAATCATTTTCCCTTGGAGATTGGATTAATCCGTCCCTCAATCTTTGGGAGTGAATTTAATGGGGGAACAATAGGGACCCTCTAGCATTGTTAATAATGTTATGTAGTCCATCTATGTGCATAGTTTGACATATTTGATGTGAAAAATTCCACTTAAGCATTACTACATATATGGTAGGGATCTAGGATTAATAATAGCAATTTTTGATGGACTTTTGACAAAGTTGTCTCTTACCAAGCATTCTATGGCCATTCTAGGAGTGATATAATAAAATTGAATATTTGGGTGGCAAAAGTCTTGTGAATTATGGTATGAGTATTAGTGCATGAATGTTGTTCCAAATATACTTGTGACCAATTCAATTGGTAGAACTTAATTTGTGCCTAATTACAATGAACTTAGTGAGATGGTAATATAAAATTAAACTTGTTTGTTGTGCATGTAAGCGAAGTGTACAATTTTGTTTCCTTTTTAGAAATGTTAGATAAGGAAAAAACAAACTCTATTTAATTGTTGGAAATGTTGAATTAGAGTACTTTGGTATTTCAGGCAATCTACTAAAAAATAAGAACTTCAAATTAATCTTCCTTATTCACCTAAGAAGATCCGAACATGTGCATGCCTATACATTGGTCCATACAAGGCATGTAATTGACCCATTTCATTCCTTGTGTAGAGGATTTAGGTAGAGCATTAGATGGACCTAAGTGTACAAGTATTCATCCAAAATTCCACATTAGGCATATAATTGGTGTGTCTCCTTCCAATGAATAACTTATCTTCCTTAAAAACTATCCCCAATATCAGCTCATATTCCAAATCCACCTCATTAGTTGCACCAAGTAATATTTGGCCTTGATCATAATATCAATCAACTACAAATTAAAACTTTGCACCACCTCAAATTAAAACTTTATATATTACTAAGATGATTCATGTATGCACATTTTTTATTTTCACATGTACAAGTTAAAATCCTTAAACAAGGGATATTAATTAGTTATGAAAAATGGAAAAAATTACATTTAAAAAATTGTACTGAGACATCTGATTTACTTTTGCACAAAATCCATTACCATAGCTACATTGAAGTTCTAATTGAGTGCCTCACTTAACCTTTGAAGATCTAGGAAATCCAATTTTGGACATAACTTGGTGTTTTCTTGCATATTTGACATAGAAAGTGTATGCTTTGAGGTTACAGACTTTAATCAAATGATACTTATCGCTTCTAATTTAGATTATCATTGCATCTTCTACATGTTTGGTGGATGCAAAATGGTCACATATTCTATGTATATAGTTTAGTATTAGATCATGGTAAGATTTAGATGTTAAAATGATGTCCAAATGAAAGATATTATTTATTATGGAATCATCAATCCAATGGTGTATTTCTTGCCTTATTTAATACACCATTTGTATTCTAAAAGTCAAATATGATATCCTATATATATTTCTTGTTGATGTTTTAAGATTAAAATAAGATATATTTTAATTCTATAATTTCTGCCAAGAATATATTGTTTTATCAATTGACATAGCTTTAGTATTATACATGTATGTCTTACGAGTATGTTTGACTCTATTTTACAAAAGTTCAACTATTTTAAATTAGTGTGGGCTGAAATGTTATTGTAATGTACCAATGAGGACAGAACTATAAATTTGTAGTGATGCTAATATTGCTAGTGATACAAAGTTTGCACCCTCGATAATAAGACAAATGAATCTATTCAAATTGAGGAGCTTTTACAATTATAGATCATAATAAAACATTATATATGCATCAATGGTCATGGGCCCATTTTTTTAGAGTTAACTCCTAAAGCCCCATTGTCCCCTCAAGGGGACAAAATGAATTTCCGGCAAGCTCTTACAGTCTCAAAATTTGTCATAATTTCTTAAAACGTTCTATGAAGATAGCAAAACACATGAGCTTTTTGGAAATATATCTTTTATTTCAATTGGTGCTTGAGATCAAAAGTTATAGTACAATAAGTCCAAATTTTAGTTCAATGGATAGAAAAAAATCCTCACAAAAAACTTAAATTAAAAATTATAAAAATTTAATTCTTATAGATCATATTTGATCTATGGACCTAGGAATATTTGATTCATTCCATTTGGATTTGTTATAAAAGAATTATGAACAATCTTGTTTTTCTGGCAATCAAAGCATTGACTTGAAAAATAACTTGTAAATTTCACGTATGAACTCAATTTTTACAATTAAAAAAAAGAGCTTTATAAGGTTAACCCCTAAAGGACCAAGGCCTTTTTTCTGCCAAAAAACATTCAAAACTGCCATATCTATAGCAAAGAGTAAAAAAATTTGAAAAATGTTTTTTTTCACATCTAATTGTAGGATCTTACACCTAACTAGTATGAGAGTGTGTGGAAAAATTTTCAGAATTTTTGACTGCACAAATTGCAAGATATC
This sequence comes from Pseudisothecium myosuroides, assembly GCA_951799445.1. Classification (NCBI taxonomy): domain Eukaryota; kingdom Viridiplantae; phylum Streptophyta; class Bryopsida; order Hypnales; family Lembophyllaceae; genus Pseudisothecium; species Pseudisothecium myosuroides. The sequence goes on along the minus strand of OX637288.1, from coordinate 2,686,406 downwards.
TGTGTTTAAAGTGAAAAAAACAAGTTTTTCAGCACATTGCGGGACTGGATTTTTTAACTTTGAACATTTTTAACTTAAAATTTATGCACTACAAAGTTTTGAGCTTTAAATTTTTATAGTGGATAATTGAGTTGAGAGTCTAGGGAAAAAAAATTCAAAAAAAATTAATTATCATTCTTAAAAAAATTGTTAAGTAGAAGTAGGTATGAGATAGAAGGAAAATCTAAAATATTCATATATTTCAGATGGAATTTACATGCACTGCTCCGAATGGTGAGATTGTTCTAGCAAGTAAATCAGACCATGTAAAAAATAAAATTGAAAAATTGAAAAAATAGCATTTAGAAATGAATCCTACAAGTTATTTTTTTCAAGAAGATGCTCTAACTGCCCGAAAAACAAGAATGTCCATAACTTTCTCATAACAAATCCAAATGAAATGAATTAAAGCTTTCCAGGTATACAGAAATATAATCTACAAGGAAAAAAAATATTAAAAAAAAAAATTCAAATTTTTGTCTATTTTTTTTTGTTGCCCGGGCTGCCCCCCGTCCCCTGTTTTGAGCTTATTTGCTCATAACTAATGTTCCCAAGATTCGATTGTGAAAAAAATTATATTCCCACAAATCTTATCTGTTTTTCTATCTCCAAGAAAAGTTTCAAAAAAACACGATAAAATTTCAGCCCGTAGGTACCTGCTCGAAAACGCATTTGTCCCTCCAAGGGACAACGGTCCTTTAGGGGTTAAGATCTCTTGCTTGAACAATCTCACCGTTGAAATTAATGTGTTTCAATTCCATCTTAAAGCTATTAACGGTTTAGTTTTTTCTTCCATCTTGAACCTACTTCTACTTAACATGAGAGTGAAAATTAAGTGTTTTAAAAAATAAATAAATTCATAGACTGTCAATTCAAATTTTCAGCATAAAAAATAAGGAATTGAAAATTAGTAGTTCAAAAATTTAAAATTGAGAAGATTTAAAGCCTAAAAGTCTAATTGAGCAAGGTGCATAAAAATTTGTTTTCTTCACTTTAAATGCAAATACCTTGCAATTTATATGTCAAAGCTTTTAAAATTTCTTTCATGTATTTCTACAATAGTCTAGTATAAGATCCTATGGTGAAATATGAAAAAAAAATGTAGGTTTTTTCTTTTTGCAATGGAAACGGCAATATCAATTGTAGTTTGATGGAAAAAAGACCTTGGGACTTTATGGATTAAAAACCATAAAAAATATAAGAGCTAATGGTCAATAGACTTTAGTTCTTATAATGCAATCGGCTCACTATACTCAATAGTGCATTTAGGTTGCCCCATACGCATTTCTCAACATTTGACGCTGTATAAATATTTACTAATATTTACTAATATTACTACTGTACAAAAATACATTACTTTTCAAATTAGGTGTTGTTGTAGTTGGGACTCATGAACCTTCATGTGTATAAAATAAAATATTTGTAGGAATATTCGTTGACTTTAATGGCTTGTAAAGTGACTTTTGGAGGGTAAGAGCACCTAATTATTAAGGCAATCTAATTTCACTATTTTTGTAGCATATATGAATAACCATAAGGTATATTGGTAAACATCCTACAATTTTTACTACTGGTATGAACAAGTCAAATTGGCCCTATCCCCCTTGCTTTGGAAAAATTGGAAAGAAGTATAAAAATGCACACTTGGAGTAAGTTAATTAGAAATAAGAGTCATTTGATTGCTTACTAAAAGTAGACATTAAGTACTTAGTGTACAAAATTGGATTGTCTACTAAGATGATAAAGTATGACACCTCCAAATGTCACTTTTTCTATTGTGAATTGTTTCTATTATTAAATTTTTGAAATGTTATACTTTCTCATTGGTAAGTGATAGGAGATTTCGGTGCACCAAAGAATGTGTCATTAACACAATATTCATTAAAATGAGAGAATTCTTTGAAAATGAGAGGTGATGAGGCCAAATTTCTATTTCTAAAGAAAGTTGTACAAATTATTAAGAACTAACAACTATAGAAGATAAGAATAGCTATAAAGGTGATAGATTGCCTAAAAAATAGGGAACAATCCAAAATGAATTTGAAAGACTTATGTATTTATAGTGAAAATGGTAGACAATGTTTTCTTGTCCATACCTTAAGATTGTTTGTTTGTTTGTTTGTTTCTCTAGACTTCAAATCCTAGGCTAAGGTTGTTTGTTTCTTTGTTTGTTTCTTTCTTTCTCTAGACTTCAAATCCTAGGCTAAGGCTTAGTTTAAAGATAAATTTAAAAGAAGTCTTTTGGAATTCCTTGATTTATAGTAAAAAATTTGAAATTGACATTGTGACCAAATTGTACTTTAGATATGCAAATATCTACTAGCTTTGTGATTTGAAAGGGATATAAAACAAATTGCAAAAAATGAAATATACTTCATAGATAAAGTACATTTGATTTGGACTAGCTAACTACCACCATGGCCATATCCCATGTGTAATTAGCTCCTTAGATTTGGCCGGCTTTGAAATTATAGCCCTAGTGCTTGGTGCACCCTTAGTTAATTATTACGGTTTTATTAGAAGGGCTAAGATCTAATGAAGTTTCTTGTACTTTGGACGGCTAAAGAGCTCACCAAGCTGCATGCCCATACAACGGGCTCTGACAAAATTATGGCCTTGCCTTAACGTTGAACAGGAAGAATAGAAACTGAAGCTTTGCAGTCCTTGGGGGATTGCTATTTTGCGTGCGTAGAGATGCGAGCGTAGAGCGTAGAGCATAGAATTGCGAGCGTAGAGCGGTAGAAGTTATTTATTTTTTAGAAACAGGCGAAAAAGTAAAAGTTATAGAACATTTTAAGTGTGAATACTCCTAAAATTTAAAATAATGATGGACTTATGACCACGGAGTATTCCAAAATAAAACTCCTCTCCAGCATATTACTGCAACCTATGACCGTGGAGTAGGTTGCAGAAATATGGTAGAGAAGAGTTTTATTTTGTCAGTGCATGTACCATCTAGAAGACGGAAGTTGCAAATATCGGTCACAGCGTCCTATAACCGTGATGATAAGGGTTTCGGGTGTGAGAAGATATGATATCTGTGGTTGTGGATCAAAGCGAGAAGAAGAGTGGATGAGGAGGTATTGTTTAGGGGATTGCAAGATTTAGAGGATGTACATGTTGCAGAATGGGCGCGGAGGAGTGCGGAAGAACGGTTATAGTGGTGGTACAGGGTTTAGGGAGTGGTTAAAGTGGTGTAGCTTATGTTTAGAGTTTAGAAGGCTTACGCAAACAATTTAGTGTGCGGAGAGATGGTTAAGGAAGAGTTCATGGTGATTCCGAAACACTCGGAAGACAGCCGCAGTCGGCCCCGACAACGAAAATGGATTTAGGGATTCAGAAAACCAAGAAGGCTTGGATAAGAGAGAGACGCTTAGGGTTTAGGGTACAAACTCATGTCATGCATTGAGAGGATGACTGCAAAATACTCTTGGAACTTCTATAGGGTTTGATTTTGGAGCAAGCAGACAACAGCAACAGTTGCGTTCAGGAACATTGGCGGTGGCCCTTCAAGTCTCACCACCTTCTCCTTAAAGTAGGGAAGAGGATCACACTGCAATAACAGGACTATTCATGCTCACTATGCACCGTAGTGTTTTAGTAGCAGAATCTGTAGAACCTGTTTTATCTCATTCCAACTGAAACTAGGAGCATGCATAAAGATATTTACCTCTGGATCAAGCGCACAAACAATAGAGAATATGTAGTACAGGTGCTTACAGTACGTCCATGCTCCTCGCTTGCCAAGTGACTTCTGTGACATGTCTTTGAACGATGGGCAGTCGCAGCTTGGGAATTGCCCAATCGTCAGTAAATACTTGGAGACCTTAGAAATATTTCTGGACTCTAATGTAACAATGCAGCCGAGAGCTGGAGGAGGAACCATTAGAATACTGCAGATCTCCCCGACAATGGACAGAGCAGAAGCGTAGTTGTTGTGGTGCTTCGTTGTTGGAGCTGCAGGGTTCCTCCAAATGTTCTTCCCGTATCGCTTGGTGGGGTGATCTGAAGGACTTAGAGGAGGAGGATAGTCGCCCAGGTTTGCAGAAATGCCTTCCTCAAACAACTTTCGAGGGGACAGCTTCACACGCTCCATGAGGTTGAACCCGGCGTTTTCGAGACTTAGAATCTCTTTCCTTGTCAAGTTTGTGCCCACCTTAACAGGCCAAATATCAGGTACGACAGGTTTAGAGAGTACCCATTTCCGCCGAGTTCCATTGACACAGCGATTAATGTCATCATTGCAGAAGAAGAACTGCATGTTCTCCAATCTGACCTTTTTGTAATTGTCCATCATTCCGGTGTAAGTTGGGGTAGCTGTACTTCGATTGTCTTGCACAATCTTTGCCACACATTTCTTTTTGGTCTTGGCCTGTAAAGTAAAGCAAGCTTTTGCGGATGTCTTCGGGAGTCTTGCAATATGCCACTGCCGCTCATCGCACACAGTCTCCTCGACTGATTTGACATGCTTTGCCGGAGAGTGAGTCAATGGTGACTGTAGTGTGGGAGTAGTACCTCCTCCTTGGCTGAGTTCAAGATCTGCTGGTAGGTCCTCGGCGGTGAGATCAACAATCACCGGATTGAGTCGTTGTGCCTTGCGCCTCGGGCGGGAGACACTGATCTTGTCAGGGCGGTGCGAGTCGAATTTTGATCCTGGGGGGAGATCTGCCTTTCGCTTCAAGGAAACGAAAATTTCTTCCCCTTCCAGATGCGGGTCACGTGTGCAGAAGATGTCAGCACCAAGCATATTGGCGAGGGCGGCATGAAGAACCTTCGAATTTCCTGAGCGTAGAGCAGTGCGTTGGGCTATACGAAGACGTAGTTCTTCTTTCCCCGGACCAGTACCTGGCTTTCCACCCTTCAGGAATTGGTAGTAGGCAACAACCTGCATGAATGCCCTGACCATGTCATCGACGGAAGCAACGTATAGATCATTTCCTTTTTTTCCGGACTGTTGCAACCACTTGTTGTAGACCGACTCCGCCAAATTACACGACGGCATCTCGGCCAATTCGATTGGTGTAAGGTCCTGCATGCAATCCTCTAAGATGAGTGTTGAAACGAGGACCAAGACTACAGAACATTAAGTGACTAGGGAGGAAGAGATGCAAGAACTGTACTACCAAGAAATAGTGCCGATATCGGCATTGCAATTGCAAGGTGGACGAAACGAGGCGGAAAACAAACTGAAAATGACGCTTACCAGTTCCATGAATCCTCTCCATTGGCGGTATCGAAAATGCCAGAATGCGAGCCATAAATCGAGTCGGGGCAGTCCTTCATCAGTTGAAGCTCCAGATGATAACCACCAAGCACGGATGGCCAAGTACCTACTCTGAGCCTCCTCCAATGATACAGAGTTCTTGTATTGTTTACAGAGGCGTCGATGCTGATCCTGCAGGTCTGCTCTGATATCTGCTTTGGTGTGTTTTTCCAGTGATTGGGTCCAGTGGAAAAGGCAAGTCCTCTCACGGTTGACCATGGGGATTGTTGGGTCACCAAAACCGTATACAACACGTACAGCATTCCAGTTTGCCTGGGCACTGTCTGCCATGAACCCTTTGAAATTTGGATTAGTAACACCAAGCCTAGAAGACATAGCATTCAGATTCTTCCAGAACACTTGTTGAGCTGCCACATCTTCAGATTGCATATCGCAAACCGCAATAGTCATGACGCGGCAGTATGTGGAGTCATAGACGTGACAGGCCATTGTGGTCCAAGACTTTACCCGTTTGACATGGTCGAACATCATCCACGCGTTTTCCAAGTCCCCTCCAGGTTGCATACGCTTGACCAGGTCGACCCCACTTCCGGAGCCCAGTTCCGCCATTTTGAAGATGAAGACCTTGTCAGAGTCCGCTCCTTGTCCTGGAAACCTGTTCTCTTGGATGAAGGCCCAATTGCTTGACCCTCTGAGTTTGGTGATGCTATCTAGGACTCCAAAACGACGGAGGTATCGGAAAGTGGTTACCTCGTTCCGAATACTTGGAGATGACATTTGCTTGAATTTGTCCAAGACCGGGAGTAGTTCGTCAATGGCTAGAGTCTTCTGAGGCACACCTTCCGGGCATAGAAGTAATTCGCCAAGGTACTCCTTCGTCGCCTCCAGGACAATGGCAGAGTTTGTCGCTGATGGAGCCCTTTCTACATGTTCTCCAATAAGACTCCGGAGTTTGGCAGCTGATTCTCGACAATTTCCTTGTTTCACGGGATGTGCATGGAATCCAAGATGGATGCATGCACGGGTCATGTGACTTGGGCCGTAAACATAGTATATCTTTGCAGGACAACTATCTACGCAAGTAGGCTTCACAAGGCAGAGAGCACAAACGACAGTAGAGTTAGATGGTGGATCAGATCCGGGAATGAAGGCAGAGGAGGCAAGACCTTCCCATTCAGTTTCGTTTGACGGAGACAAACGATTGGGCCGACTTCCATATTCGCAATCCGTATTCTCGCAACGTAGATGTCCCAAGCAATTGGACAATCTGAATGAAAGTTGAGATGCTGATTGGATATGCGTAGTAGCCGTTCAAGTCCAAGCGTGTCCGTCATCCTTTTTATCCATGCCCTGCAGGTGCCCGGCCTTCGTGGATAGCGGGTACTTCCCCATTGGAGGGAGCTCGAATAAAATATCACCATTAAAATCTAGTGGCAGACATTCTATCCTCTGTATGGGAATTGAATTGTAATCTAACTTGCTAAGAACTGACCTAGCGCCTCTGTTGGTATTCAACTGGCGTAGGCAGTGGACGATACTCTCAGCAGGCGGAAAGGGAGGCTTAGAAGTGGATGGGCCTGAACGACGAACGAGAACGGAATGTGCACGCACGACCGGGTGTTCTGCAAGGTCGGAAGCAGTAAATTCAGGCGCGGGAAGGATGCATTCACTATCTGAATCATCACTGAGAACGAGGACTGAACCATCAACATGCTCTAATTTAACATTCCGAAGCATTGGGGTGACCTCTGATGTTGCAGAAGATCGTCTAGGAGTACAATCAACCATACTTATTTTCATTCCATACACGCGGTAGTTTCCGGGTGACAAAGACCAAACCTCACCGATGAGAGAGTCACATGACATCTGTGCTACCGTGTGAGAGACCTACCTCGAGACTGGATTAACGACGTCCAAATCCAAATGCAAAGTACCCTCCATAATCTGAAACCGCGACGCGAGACGAGAACCAGTAACTATAGCGAAGCCATCTTCCCCCACGGCGAAAGAAATAGGCACCATTGGTCCATCTCCTCGAATGACAACGGCATTGGAGATGGCATCCTCCAAGGTAGCCATGACAACCCTAACTCTTGAGGAGACCGAACAACGAACATGCAAGCTCAGCGCAAAACCAGGACCAGGTAAAATCTAGGTATTGTGTTCCTTGAATAAGTGCGGTAGAGACCGACTAGTACGTCAATAAAGGGTCTCCAATTCTTAACTAAAGACGTCGACGTCATGTGGTAGTTCATTAGGGCAACACAATACAGAACGAAACATCGTGGTACATTTTTTTTTCAAATAGTATCCGTTCACAGTTATAGTGAAGAACAGCGGAGCCGTGCACTGTCAAGGATGATTTTTGGATGTTGTACGAAGTATAATGAATGAATTAGACTGCAAATTAATATTAGTATGATAGGTCAGAAGAGCCGGCCCTTACTTTATTTTTTATGCTCCAGAGGTAATTAGGAGCTTAGAGGTTCGCAAGTAGTATTTCTAGAATTCGATGAATAGCCTTCGGACAACCGTCAAATAAAGTGTCAGTATACTGAAGCCCGGAAATTGTAGGAGTGACAAATTCCGCAGAAAAGAAACTTCCTCCGCGACAAAGAGCGCCATGTTGAACAAGTTATGACGGTGCAATGGGTTAGTATGGATTGACTTGTCATTTGTCATCATCGGTCTGACAGAATAAAATGATGCCGTTAGTGTTTCTCAGTTAAGCTTCAAAACTGTAATCATTTGTCCTTGTTGGTATGCTTAAAAGGGTTACAACTCCGCTGGGCTGCGAAATATTGTCATTATGGCTAAAGCATTCGAAATAATACGTAAATAGCTGTAATGATACATAAATAGGACTAGGGTAGTTAGTATTGCGTGGAGTGGAAATGACATTGAATTCCTGCACCCTTTAGAATGCCAAAGAGACAGAGACGAAAGGCTTTGTATTTTACAACCCCCAAGCGCCTGAAGAGGTCTAGAATCATGAGGGAACTGCGATCAAATGCTAGGATAGCAGATGCAGGAGAGACTGTTAGAGTTTTGGAATTTGTTTGCGGGGAACCGTCAGTTAGCGTAGTGGAGGTTTCTCCACCAAATATTGCAGAGGACACCATGCAGCGAGGACTTCCAGAGAATGCCACCCCAGCAAGCAGCGAAAGCGAGAGTACACCTGATGAGAGTGCTGGTGATCGCGAAAACGGGCCAAGTAGAGTCGCCACCTCAAAGCGAGGTAATGTGACAACTAAATTATTTGTTCGTCTCAAAACATCATTGTTAGGGTTCATGAAGATTATGAAACAGGTACCTTGTGCATTAAGTAGAGGGTGTAAACCATCATCTTAGGTTCACGTAATGATGAATTCTGTGCAGTCATTATCATATAATTACGAAATCATTGCAAGTGGAGTCGCCAAAGGCTTTACTACATTGCAAAGAGAAGCAATGTGTCCTTGAAGGAGTGCTTTTTAGTTTGATCCCAGATAGAGTTGAGTAATCTGTTTATTGAGGGACGTCGGGATTGAAAGCTTGAGTTTGGCGATCCAACTGACACGATTGCAGCTACTCGGGTGAAGGCTGTAAATTGGTGGGCTTCATCCGCGATTGACACTGGCATCTCTCGTTGGCTTGCGGTATGGCTTGCGTGCGATTTCTCTCCTTTAGCTTGCATGCTAGTTTTGCTCCATTAGCTCGATGCTGTTTCGCTCCATTGGCTCCGTGCTAGTTTCAATCCGTTGGCTCCGTGCTAGTTTTGTTTCACTTGCTCTGTGCTAGTTCCTCCCTCTCTAGAAATCTTCTTTCTGCTGGTTTAGTGCACTGCCTGGTGATTTCTTGCTAGTATCTCCTAGCTGGTTTTTCATCGTTTCGCTGCCAAATTATTGGTTTCGCAACATTAGATTGACTAGGTCTTTCATGCTGGTTTCGCTCCAGTAAGAGCTGGTTCGTTCCTTTGGCTTGCTTGCTGGTTTTGGCACGGTTGGTTTACGATTTCGTTGGCTATGCTGGCTTGCTCGTTCAGGGACTAGCCCGGTTATTTTTTGTGGTTCAGCTAAGTTGCTTTGCGTGCTGGTTGTCTATTCCGGCTTGTTCATTTAAAGATTAGCTCCATTAGTAAATTGTGCTGGTTTAGCCCTTTCCCTTGAATTCTGGTGTCTCCCAATTGGCTCCTTGTTTGATTCCCCCAGCTGAATCGCTGCTTTGCCCAGTTCTCCCAATTCGACCCATGCATCTCTCCCCATTCGCAGAGTGCTGGTTCAGAAAATGTATCCTTTCCCCATTTGCTCCGTTGGTTAATTGCTCTGTTGCCCCGACCTTGGTTGCCCCGAGATGCTCGCCTCGAACTGGTCGCAACGAGCATGTCGCCCCAAGCTGCTTGCAACAAGTTAGTCGCCCCGAGTTAGTCGCCCCGAGCTGGTCTCCCCGAGCTAGTCGCCCCAGCTATTCGCCACAAGCTGTCCCCCCGAGTTGGTCTCCCCGAGCTGCTCACCCCGACCTCGTGTCCCCGAGCTGGTCTCGTTGAGTTGGTCGCCCCGACTCCCCGAGCTGCTCGCCCCGAGGTTGTCACCCCGAGCTCGTCGCCCCGAGCTGCTCGCCGCGAGTTGGTCCCCTGAGTTGCTCGCCCTGAGCTCGTCGCTTCGAGCTGGTCCCCTAAGCTTCTCGCCGCGAGCTGGTCACCTGAGCTGCTAGCGCCGAACTGGTCGCCCCGAGCTGCTCGCCGCGAGCTGGTCCCTTGAGTTGGTAGCCCCGAAATGGTCGCCCCAAACGGGTCGCCTTGAACTGTTCGCCCGAGCAGGTCCCCCGAGCTAGTCGCCCCAAACTGCTCGCCCCAAACTGCTCAGGGCCGTGGTCCGATTGAGGTTTTGATTTTCTCCGCCTGCACCACTCTGCTCAATCTCGATGACTTCGGTTCTCTGTACGCTAATTTTTTGCCAGGGTTTAGGGTTTCGATCCGTGTAGGGTTTCCCACGACTAACAATTTTCTAAGTGATTAGGTCTTCCACTCCGATTTTGCTCCAATGTCTCACACCCTAGACACCTAGTTTAGGGTTTCTCCATTTGCTCCTTGTCTGAATTTGCAATGACTTGAGGAACTTGGGAATGTTCTCTGGCTGCAGCACCCGTGAAAATGGCGGAGACTTCCGAGACCACGGAGTGCGCGGAGAAGATGTGCGTGGAGTCGGAAGGCGGCAACCCCTCCCAAACCGCGCAAACAGAACCAGGTAAGTCACAATACCCAAAGCTCGAACACACCAGCACTTCCAACACTCCTTCCAGCACTCCCAGCACTCCCCTAGAGGGAGTGCCGATGTCGGCACTCCCTCTAGAGGAGTGCTGGTGCTCCTTCCAGCACTCCCTTAGAGGGAGTGCCGATTTCGGCACTTCCTCTAGGGGAGTGCTGATTCCTCTCTCTGGTTCCCTTTGCTGCTGCCATTTTTGTTTTTTGTTCTCAATTTATGTCTTGTTCTGAAAATCTGCAGGTGAGACGGATAATCTGACTGATCCAGGGAGAACAGATGGGGGACAGTCTTTGTCGCAACCAGGCTGTCACGAGTCAGTTGTGTTTTCTTCACAGCCTGACATTCTCGAATTTGGTTTAGGAGAGGTTGGGTGATTGTCTGGCTACTTGCTAACGATTTTTTTTTTGCAGAAGAAGTGGGTAACGAGGATGTTGAGACTTCCCAGGACGCGCAGATTGCTGGAAAAGAAACGACGGAGATGACGGCAGAGGAGCTCGGGAGGAAAATGGACAAGATGGTCGTGCAGGAGTCAGCCAATACGAACATTGTGTTGGACAAGCTCCGCTTTCAAGCCAAAGGAGAAGTCGAAATTGAACATCCTACTCTGTCGTATGAAAGCTTTGGCTGCGGTTCGGCCATACCTGAAGAACGACGTCATGGCACTAGGCTCACATTTCGTAAGTACCGGATACATGGACGGCCATGGTGTCTTCTACGTCGCCTTGTAAGACAACAAGGGCAAAACACTGGATGTGACGGACAAGGAGGTGGCCTCCTGGAGTCCGTTATGGGTTGATGCAAACAACAACTTCGAGAAGGAGCTAGAGAAGGAAGACTTGTGGAAGCAGTTCTCGGGGAAAATGTTCTTCGTTTGGGATGGCAACCATCGGCTGGCTGCCTGGCTACCGATAATCAACAGAGACCACAGGGACGATCCGTCGTGGCATTACGCAGTCAAATCTATTGTCTTGGAGGTTGAGGGCCAGATCGGGCCACTGCTCACCGCGCTGCACCAAGTGAACTGGTAATTTACATGGCAGAGACCATTCCTCACAGTATTTTATTGCGAGTAGTATGTCCTTTTCAGTTCTAACTTTGATTGGCTGAAACAGGAGAAACCAGACATGTCACGTGAAGTTAAACCTGGTTCACAAGCTGTACAGGCTTCAGAATATAGCTGGTCAACCCCTATCCTACTTCGAGAATCTAGTTACAAAAGAGGAGCTAGCTGACGCCGAGAAGAAGCAGAAAACAAAGACTCGAACTTGGTACACCTTGACGCTTGACGGGCTAATTAGCGTTCTCTATCAGGTGCGGGGGTGTTATGTACTTTCATGATTCTGTATGGAGTTGATTGTTATGACCTCTGTTGTTTGGTTTTCGACTTAAAAATTAGAGTGCCGATATCGGCACTTGCTGTGTCGATTCTGGGAGTCAGCTTTAACCTCGGATAAGAAGCCTAATTGCGTGTTCATTGTCTTGCAACAAGAGCTAGGTGATGCAGTAGCTCATGCGACTAGGAGATTCAAGGAGAAGTATCCGGAGAAATCGAAAGAATGGACTACTGGGAAGCTGTATGACGCCATTGGGAAGGCTGTCGACAAAGTGAAGAAGGATATGTCATCTGATGTGAAGAAACAGCTTCCTATTGTTGATCCGAGGCAAACACCGCAATTCATGGAGCAAGTTCGCATTCACTATGAGAATCGAGAGGACGATCCAGAGATGTCGCAGGAGAAGTTGTGGTATCTTTCAACCTCTGTCATGGATCCGGCAGTGAAAGTCAAGTGGCTGGAGCGGTGGAACAAACCTGCCTTGCTTCGGGAAGCTATGAGGTTCCCAAAGACCAAGTTTCCTGATCATGCTTTTCCTGAGTGGCTTCACAAGGCAACGTGGTGGGCACAGGTAACTTTTTTTACCTTTTCTTTTCTTTTGGGATTTGGTTATGGACCCTTCAGAGTTAATTCTGACTCCTTGTTACAGTTGGCTAGTTCTGTGCAGGAACTATTCGATGCAGCTCTCTCTGAGCTGGATGTTACGATCAATTATCTCCCACCTGGTGAAAGTCCAATTCCTAGCATCGCGGATTATGTGGAGCAGAATCGTATCCAGCTTTGGGATAATGCATTCTCCCATGAGTTTAGTGGCAAAGGAGTTCACAAGAATCATCCTCCAGAGTTTCAAGTCGGTCTGGAGCAGGCTGTGGCCAGAGTTCTGTATCGGTATTTCAAGTTTGTGCTGCACGCAAGCAACGCAACGTCGAAGTCACCGTCGTTCTTCCCAAGCTACTTGGACAGACGTGCCGACAATTGCATGATATCGGATGAGATCGCCAGGAAGTGGAAGAAGGAGCATTGGGAAGTTTGTGGGTGGTACATTGACTGCCCTCTGAACTATCCTCCTCCCTTCGAGATCGATTTAAGGAACAAGGTACAACCAGATTTATCCGGGTTGAAGACGGTTCATGAGACAGCGCCACCGGAGGGTCCTGCAAAGAAGACAAGGGGCTCAAAAAGGAAGGCCGAAGAAGAAGCAAAGAAGAAGGCAACCTCCAATGCGGCGGCCACTCAGGAGAGTGATGCAGTGGCCCCCGGTAGTGCCAGGAGAGCTGCTGGACCATCAGTGCGTCCATTGCCGGACGTGGATACGGACATGGAAGTGTTGGATGTGGTTCACCCCGCTCCTCCGCAGCCTAGTCCAGGTGGTGCTCAGAATCCTCTTTTGCCTGCTCTTCATGCGCTATCGAGCCCGCTGTCATTTGCTACGCAGAAGCTGAAGAACATAGTCACCACAAGCAAAGGAGCCTTATCATCAGCATCTTTTCTTCAATCCTTAGTCTGTGTTCAAAATTCGAGCCTGTTCCAAATTATGGAGGCTCTTCCGGACGTGCACACTTGCCTCGACACTGTCAACAAGTTTGTTCTCAAGGTTTGTCTCTTCAATCACCAGTTCCCCTTATGCATTGTCCGTTATTTGCCTGTCTGAGTTATGGGTTGTTGTTGTTATGATGCCTTGACATTCCACGGTTTAGAGCCATTGCCGATGTCGGCACTTGGGGATTCTTCGTCAGTGTCTACATTGTGTTGTTGGGATAGTCGTTTCGTTTTTTGAGCAAATTGGATTCTCAATGCGTTTGTGTTATGCCTTTCTCACATAATCAATTCCATCCTTTTTAATGTCCAGGTCAAGAAAGAAGATGGTGCCAAGGCTTTGAATAAGGCTTGTCCGCACAGTGGCTTTGACTTGATTCTTGGCGATCTTAAAGATGGCCTTTGGATTCCTTCCATTTCAGTGAACCCTGGAGATGTCCCGGCCTGGAATGAGTACTCTGAGTAGCAGACTGAAAGTGTTTTCGAGTTTGCAGAACATTTTCTTCACGGGGCGGGTGCGATTCTATTGTTTGTCCCAGATGTTCCACGGATCCGGACAGATGTGCTGTCGTATACAAACGGCTACAGCTTCATTCTACATCGAGAGTGGTGGGGAATTAATGACCTGCCTTCTGCATCGTATTACAACTTAAAGAATAAGGTTAGTACTGTTTTGAATCAATTTTTGGAATCACTGGATTCGAGTCACTGGATTGTAATTTACATTCTGCCTAGCCTAATTGAATTTCGCCGCAATCTTCATTTATAGAGTAGAGGATTCCGGATTCAACTCTTCATACACCGCGCCATGGATGCTAGCAAATTCACGATAGCGGCCGATGAATCGCTTTCGGAGTTCGGTATGGGAGTTGCTCAATCGGATGTGTTATTTAATTTCACTTCCGCGGCCTCTCAATCCATGAATGGATCTGTTCCGTGGAGAGGTGCCCGTGAGAAGGATCCTGTTTTCCTTCAAATGCTGATCGAGGCTTTTACCAAGCCGGGGTCCATCATCCTCAATGCATTTGCTTCTCTCGGTGAGTATTGCTTTCTTTCGTGATGAATTTCTCTTTCGTTCTCCTTGGTCATGTCCTAAACAAAATCTTTCATCTACTTCCAGGTAATTCTATTCGAGCTTGCAGAGGTATTGGACGACACATTGCGGCGCTCGAAGACGACGTCATCATCTTCAGGGCTAAGTTGCAGCAGTTCCACCAGGTCGAAGCTCCAGCTCGAATTGAACTTCCTGCTACCGACACTCCACCAAAGATTGCACTGGACGTCCCTATTCGGCAGATCACTAAGAAGAACAGATTCAGTAAGTAAGTCTCGCGCTTGGTCCTATTATCTTTCAGTCTTCTGTTCATGGCCTACAATTTACTTATACAAACTTGTTTGGCTCAGAGTGATCCCTCTACTCCAATCTCCGCCTAAAGACTACTTTATGGCGCCGTGGGATGCAGACGTCGCTATGTTGCAAGCGGCAGAATCTTCTTCAACCCCCACGCGCAGTGATAGAAGTTTTCCTAGACGTGTTTGTCGTTTTATTGATGATGAGGCAGACGTTGATATGGAACCAAGACCAACATCTTCTGGCAGTTCCTCGACTTTTACATTTTCATAATTCCTATGTCTCCCGGATTTATTGTTTGAGTTCTAATTACATTACATACATCTTGTGTTTTCATTTGTAATGTTCATTGTCTGTATATGCTGATGTATTGGTTCACCTTAGCATCCTTTCAGAGTAAAATTGAATTTTGTCGTTCACTTGAATTATATTAATTCATCAAAGTCTTTTTGGCTTCGGCTACGCTCACTAATACCAAGGAATTATTTAACATGCATTGCAATAAAAATCGAACCCTCCAAAATTTGTGGAAGTATTTCATGATTTTAATCTTCACTTTGTCCATAAAATTGTTGCCGTCTAGTTTCTCTATCAGCAGAATGTACTCACAATATAATTTTTCTGAATGGATGCTCTCAGAGGACATTTCGTTTCTGTTGACGACCATCCCTAGATCCTCAATAATTTTCAATTTTTTTTTTTAATATTCGAAACACACTCATGGCTGCAGTTTTTTGAAGAATATGAAATGGTTCTATTTGGACTAATGGTGTGATAATATTCAATGAAACCTTAGTTTGTTTTAAGGAACTTTTCAGGTGGCGTCACAATATCAACGGCTATAGGGTATGAACGGCCATTGGATAACAACGGCCACAAGGTATCCACGGCCACAGGGTATCCACGGCCATAGGATAACAACAACTATTGGGTATCCACGGCCATAGGATAACAGCGACCATTGGATATCCACGGCCATAGGGTACCTGCTCAATTTATTTACTTTATTATTTTTGTTTACCCTAAAACCGCCGTGTGCTGCCTAAAATCGTGGTCAATCATTTCTCACATGCGACCACACTCATGGCTATAGGGCTTTACCGTTGTAGATCGGTTTTAATTTTTAACTTTTGTTTTGCTTAGATTTTATCTCCTACTTTTACTTTTATAGAGAATGCCCACTTTGGGGGTCTCGGGGCTCGCAAAAGTACGCTCACCGCTCTATGCTCTACGCTCACCGCACGCAAAATAGCATCGTCCGCAGACCTTGTGCCTCTCCTTTCTCCAGTTCAACTTTACTTACTAAGCTGTGGAGTTTTGAGAACTTTGTAACAAACTCTCATACAGTTGTAGCAAGTAGCAAGGCATTTGTGATTTTGCTGGTGGTGACTCTCAAACTGCAATGGATCCCTCACAAAGAACGGCACAATGTTCGACTGGCTTCCAGGTTCAGCTTTAGTTTTAGCCTTGTGTATTTTGATTTGTATGAGTAATTTTGATTGTATTCTAGTGACAGCTATAACATGTGCCATGGACTGAAGACACCTGTTGTTTCTCACTAACATTCCAACGTGTTGTTTTGTTGTGGGATGGGCACAGGTGAGGTCCAAGGCTTCTCGAAAACTTTCAAAAACTCTTGCATGATGTGAAGTTTCTCCTTACCTTAAAGTTATATTTACTTTTAGGAGTAAGGAAATGATGTTTATTTGAGTTATCAATGCTTGGACGGTAACAAGCTTAATATCTTTGGCATAGAACTTAGTCTGGATTCCATTTAGTGCATTGGTTGTAATATTATCGATATTGCTGGAAGCCTGCAATAGTATGGCAAGATTCGGTACTAGACTGCTGAGACTGAACATGTGCAATAGTTGTGAACCTGTGTGAACTGGCTTTGTTAGTTTTGAAATTGTTGGGAGCCTGCAATGGTATGGCAAAGTTCGGTACTAGATTGATGGGACTGAACATGCGCACTAGTTGTGAACCTGCGTGATCTGGCTTTGATAATTTGAAATTGACATGGATAGTCTATAAAGAGTACAACATGTCTATTTGCTTCATCAATTGAGAGGCTATTAAACAGCAGGAAGTTTACATGCTCCAAAACTTCTTACTACGCCTCTAGTACAAAGTGAAAAGTTGGTCTGTTAATCTTAGAGGCTCCAGCATTGAACTCATGAATAAATTATCTCATCACACAAGTGAATGTTGCACATTAAGTTTCCAAGTATAGAAAGAAGTATGAAAAAATCAGACAGGAATCATGGTGGTGCCCTGAAGATTCAGGGATGTCCCAGAAAAGTTTTGTTTGTTTGTTTGTTTGTTTGTTTGTTTTGCCAGATTTCAATGTCAAGTCTTAGGTCTTGACTATTGAATTAAAATGCAATTTAGCTTTTGCTTTTATTAAAGTGGAAATTATACATATTAGTGTGGACAAATACTTATGATTAGAAATGCCTTTTAGATTTGTACCAAAAAGAGGAGATTATTAGATCCCACCCTCCCACCCTTGAAAGCACCAATGAGAGATTTTCTATTAAACTACTTAGATTATGAGATCTATAGGATCTAATGCCTATTGCACCTCTAATACTATTACAGCTCTGAGCTATTATGACGTCTCTAATGACCAAAGCATTTGGCGATTAATAGCTCAAATATTACAGGCAAAAGAAACCGCCAGAGCTAATATAAGCTACAGTATGCAGTACCTGAAGTTATTAACAGGCTGCATCACAAAAGGACTGCGGTCTGAAGCTATTTCAGAGCATTAATGTTGATAAATCAGCAACTCGTTTCTTAGCCTAGATTTGCAATTCAAAAGCTTTGCATTCATCTGCACAAAATACAGCTAGGCTACTTGTCCAACTATGAGTTTATATATACTCTGCACACAATATCAAGTGGACCCTTGTCGTTCTGTCGCACTGTAGAGGAAAAATTATTCAGAGCTTGAGCTTAGTCACGAGGTTCTGAATACCTTTGCACTGTAGAGGAACAATTACTCGAAACCTGAGTTGATTTGCGAGATACTCTTGCGGGAACAGACTGTGCGGTGCGGCCAACTGCTTGGTACTTCGGCAATTAATTTCGAGGTTACACAAGGGTTCTTTGGTGAAAAAATGGCAACTTCGGGATCACAACGTCCAGCTTACGGCCAGGTTTACTGATGAAGAGTATTGTTGTTGTGGTTTAAAAGTTTTTTGATTCATTTGATTTGTTTCTCCTAGCGAAAGCAATAACAAGCGTAGTGGGCTGAAAACACCTCGTGTACCTCATTAACATTCCATTTTTTGTCATGTTGTGGGATGGGCACAGGTGAGGTCCACTGCCTCTAGGAGCTTCTGATCAACGAGCTTCAATTTTTTGAACCTTATTTCTTAAGCTTTGGTCATATTTAGATTTATTTGCAATGAGATGTAGGCAACTTGAGTAGATATTTTCAAATTATGCTCAAGGACTATGGACACCATTATATGTACAATACAATTTACGATTTACTTTAGTAAGATATGCTACCAAGTTTGCTTACAAAAATGATCTGTATGAGGGTATTATATTTCTTACACTGATAAGGAGGTTTTTGCTGAAGATATGAAGTACTGGTAGTAAACTATGATACAGTGCTTGCCATGATACAGAGCTTGTTGTCACAAGATTGATTTTAATGACATAGAATCATAATAGGCCTGGATGTATTAGTGATATAGTACAAAAGGATCAAGAATTGATCAGATTAGTGCCCGATCTAGGGGTGTTCCAGAAAAAGACGTTTTGTTTGTCACATCGGGATCTCCTGGACCGTGCGTCCCCTGAGGGCATGTTTGGTACCGTCGGAAAGCCCTCAGCAAGGAAGGGTGCACGGGCTTGGTTTCGTGGCGTTCCGACCTACAGTGGGAAAATTATGGATTTTTGAGTTATTTGGGGTTCTTAAAATTATTAAATCATCCTAAATTATGTATCTTCTGAATCATGTGTCAATTGGTCATGTTCTTGGTACCCTTGAAAAGCCCTCGGCAAGGAGAGGTGCACGGGCTTGGTTTCGTTGCGTTTGGACCTACGGTGGGAAAGTTATCGATTTTTGAGTTATTTTTGTTCTACAAAATTACTGAATGATGTTAAATTATGTATCTTTTGAAATGTGTCAAATTCTCATGTTTTTGGTACAGTTGGAAAGCCCTCGGCGAGGAGGGATACACGGGCTTAGTTTTGTGGCATTTGGACCTACGATGGGAAAGTTATGAGTTTTTGAGTTATTTTTGTTTTTTAAAATGACTTTTACTTTTGTTTTGGGTGTGGCAACGACACAGGGCTATACTAGTATACAATTGAAAGACTCATATATTTAAAGTATATAGTGTTTTTTTGATACAAAATTTTAAAATATTTTAATCCTAATCTACAACTAAGATTAGGATAATGTATATAATTGTTGTAAATGTGATTCACTACAACATTGAGTTCTATATAATATCTGCACAATGCTTTTATGTATCCATAAACTCCCAATCTACAATATGAAAAAATGAAATCTTGAAAGAAATGAATTCCCTTAGATAAGGCTTTGGAATTTTGTGCTCCACAAAACGACAAAACACAAAGCATCACTCCCCAACAAGGGTTGCTATTATGTGAGCATAGAAATGTGAGCCCATGAGCCTAGAATACTACACACCTATGTTATAGGTGTATATACTATAGAAACCGTTTGTGATTATAGGGTATATATGTTACAAATACCCATATTATAGGTGTTTATGATACATACACCTTATATAGTGTGTGATATCTATATTGTAGGTACCTATATTGTAGACTCAATGCTCACAAACTTGCATTCTTGGGCTCACTACTAGCATTGTTGCACACATGAAGGTCTAGAGCAATTTTTTTACTTGCAATTTTTTTACTTGCAATTTTTTTACTTGCAATTTTTTTTTAAAAACAAAAAAAAATAGAGAGAGAGAGAGAGAGAGAGAGAGATTTACCAAAAAAATATGATTATAAATGAAGTCAAATTGCATTTAAATACAGTTTTGAAAAAAATAAGATTTAGAAAAAATAAGAAGAGAAAGGAAAAGGTTCACAAAAAATTAAAAAACTCTCTTATTTATTTTTGAAATAGAACAAACAGGAAGAAAAAGAAAAAGTTGTTTGTTTCACATTTTTTAAATTTGAGTATAAAAAAAATCCAAGAGCTCAGTATCAAATATTGGGTCTCAGGGGCTGATAATGTGTTAGAGATATAAAACTAAGTAAAATACAAAAGGTTAAAAAACACCAACGTACGCAAGAATGAGTAAATGTACTTAGGAAGAAGGTATACAAACATAAACAAGGTGGGAGAAGATGAATAGTACTCTTCTTCCATTGGTGGGAAGGATTCCCATCTAGTCACTAATTGACTATCAACTAGAATGGTTTAATGGAGAGCGTATTGGATTAAAATAATTTAATCTTAACACTCCTCCTGGCTCGACATACAATATCATATATAATAATTTCCGAAATCTTGTTAGATATACGGTTGCTGCTCATTAAAACCTTATCTGGGAAAACCTTGATTAAAGTCAAGGAGAAAACCACAGATGAAGGAAAATTGTGGAAACCTTCGGTATCCTTCCATGAATTTTTTCTCATTGGGTTTTACCATGAGAATGGATCGATATACATTAATTGGGGCCAAATTGAGGACTTGAATTCATGCAAATCCGGCCAACCTTCCATCCAGCCCCAAGACTAATATAAAGTGAGGCCCATACAGTTAGCCACATCAAGAGGAGAGCGTAGATCAATTGAGAAAAGTGTAGATTATTCAAAGATCAGTATAACTAAAATTTTTCACGATGTTGATTCTAAAAATATTTAGTAGAGTTTAAGGAACAATGTTCTGATCCGCCAGCTGCCGCCCCTGAGGAACTCTTAGATTCTGTTGCTTTTCGTAGATTCGATGTCGATGGTACATTCTATTCGTAGACTCTAGGAGCAGAGTGTAGGCTCAGCCGCATGCGCCCACCTGCTATGAAATACGTAGATCGATTAATAAATGCGAAGATTACTTCGGAAGTTTGTTCAACTTGATCATAGCGTGACGCTGATTTGATGTGGAATTTGTAGATTTGAGAGCACAGTGCTCTCGCCTGCGCCCACCGCCGACCCTTTGCCGGCTTGCTTTCATGTGCTATCCTGGAAAACCTATAACGTAGATTGAACTGCAAAGGCGTAGATTAATGTGGATAATAGTTCATTTTATGTATTGCCGGACGACGATCCACTAAGGGATTGGTAGATGAAGAAGGATATGTGAGCGAAAACCCCAACGGTTTGAAGATCATCTGGACCCTGCTAAGAGGTTCCGCTCTCTGGATCATATGGATCTCAAGGAATAGCAAAGTGTTCTCTCAACACCAATGGCCATTAGATTTTACACACCAAGCCATTTGGGATGCTCTCTTAGACTCAGGACGGGCCGCGCAACTGAAGGCTCAAATTGGGGCCAGACATCGTCCACATGATGCTATTCAGATCTGGACTAAGTTTGACTCGATTTGGGTCAGTTCACCTGTTCTTGCCCGTAGAGAAGGTGGTAGTGTTATTTGGAACAAGAAGGGTCCCCCATCTTGTTTATTCATTTAGGTGGTTCTTCTTGTTGGCTCTTTTTTTCCCTTGCTCTTATATCTTCATTGTCCAGCCTCTTTTTGGCTTGGCTGATTTGTATGGTGGTTTTTTTTTAATGCAATGGTTCTCGCCATTTGTTCAAAAAAAAAACAAAAAAAAACAACGGATTATCGGATATGAAGTCGTTCGTCTTTTGTGAGACATAAAATATTCCAATCTTTTTCTGAAAATTTGAAATCAGACTCATTATTTTAAGAAAAAACGTGAAAATAAATCATATCCAATACGAGATAAGCTCAATAAATCTGAAATTTCTATAATAATGCAGAATAAACTTGCCAATCACCGCATAGACAAAATTCAAATCCTTTTCCACGTAAATATAGAGACTTACATGTTTTGAAATTTGGCACGATTATTTATTTTTCTTGACACACATGGACAAATTTCATTGATAGAGGAAAAAGATCACAAAAGCAAAGGAGGGTGAATGCAAGAAACACCTGTACTATTTGTTGCGTTCCGTCACACCTTAGTTTTTGATTTTTATTTTGGCTATAACTTTTGTGTTTTAGGTCCAAATGACTCGGAATTTACATGGAAGCTATTCATAACTATTATATACTATACCTGATTTTTGAGGATTTTTCAAAAATAATTTATTATTTTTAAACCACCCCGAAAATTTCTCACAATGGCTGATTTAGGGGTTTTTAGCACCATTTAAGCGCAAAAAAAAGAATTTTGAGCTGAAATTTGGAGAGGATGGTCTCATAGTAGACTGATAGCTATTGTCCAAAGGAATTTTAAAAATACTTATTTTTATGTGGTGTAGAGGTCCACAAAGAGAGCTTCTTTCTACATTTTTTTTCAAAGATATAAAACAATATTTTGGTGATTTTTTTGGTCAAATCTCATCAAGAAAAAGTCTTCTCAAATAGACAATTTTTATATATTTAAAAAAAAAATCCTATTTTTTACAAATTAAAATGTTAGAAGTGGTATTTTCTTCACCGGACTTTTGGACATAGAATTCATATAGAATTCCAGTGAAGAAAATACCACTTCTAATATTTTAATTTGTAAAAAATAGGATTTTTTTTCTTAAAAATATATAAAAATCGGTTATTTGAGAAGACTTTTTTTTGATGAGATTTGGCCAAAAAAATCACCAAAATATTGTTTTATATCTTTGAAAAAAAATGTAGAAAGAAGCTCTCTTTGTGGACCTCTACACCAAAGAAAAATAAGTATTTTTAAAATTCCTTTGGACAGTAGCTATTGGTCTACTAAGAGACCATCCTCTCCAAATTTCATCTCAAAATTTGTTTTTTTGGATTCCAAATGGTGCTAAAACCCCCTAAATCAGCAATTGTGAGAAATTTTCAGGGTGGTTTAAAAATAGTAAATTATTTTTGAAAAATCCTCAAAAATCAGGTATAGTATATAATAGTTATAAGTAGCTTCCATGTAAATTCCGAGTCATTTGGAGCTAAAATACAAAAGTTATGGCCAAAAATAAAATAAAATACTAAGGTGTGACATATCGCATTAAGTGTTTCTTGCAATCACCCAGGACCACGTCCTTGGTGAAGATTTTTACATTTAATTTCTAAGACATTCAAAACACGACTTTTTTTAAAACAAACAATTTGGGGCAAGAGACAACAAGACAAGAGTCAGACCACCATAGCAAGTAAAGCGTCAGGGTCACAAATTAGGCATGATTATGAAATTTCTTCCTATAAATTTCATTGCAATTTAAAGGCGATGAAGATGAAATCTAGTTAAAAATCTCTTGCAACCCTTCACCGCACAGTGTGTGGCCATTAAGTGGTGATATAAAATTTTGCTCCCAACACAATTGAATTGGTAGTTGACTTGTGCGGTTATTATAAGATGAATGGCAACGGTTGTTGTCCAATTTTTGGATCTATGTGGTAATTGGGAGGTTATCTCTATGTAATAGAATAAAATAAAATAAAATGAATCAACCAAATTTCTTTAGTTTGGATTGAAAGCAACATAAAGCATAAATTTCAAACTAAGTTTAGGATGAAGAAGCCGAAATTCTTAAAGTTGAGCACATGGGAATTCTATGTTTTTGGAATTAAACCTCATATACAAAAATCAAAGAATAATTAGTGTGACTCAATTTTCATTCAATTATGTGAATATAACATGAGCAAAGTTGCACATTCTAAATGGAATGAAAATATTTTTTTTTTTCCATACTTGTTTTCATTTGTCAAAATGATTTTTTTTTTGTATTGCAAAGAGTTCTAGAGTTAATGGCTTATATAAAACAAATATTCTTTGTAGTAGAGGATAATTTAATATAGATGGGCTTGCCATTTTAAATGAAGAAAGAACCGACTTTATTTTAGGCTAAGATAACTTAAAAGTGTATTCATTTTATGTTCCACGTAAAGATCGAAGGAACAAAATGCATTACTCCAAGATTACAATCCTTTAGGAAGGAGACTCTATATTAATTACTTACATAGACAAAACCAAGAAATAGTGTATTTGTTGGAGTATTGGTATTAATAATTGCTTTGTATTTAAAACAATAACATTGAATTACTTTATTTTGTTGCTCAGTGTAATGTTTTAAGTGTTGTCATGAGTGACTGCTGAATGGTATTAAATGTTATTTAGTTGTGTGGATATTTGTTGATTATTTTATAATTTATATTTATGTATGTAGCATATTTAATGGTTATGTTGTTTATATTGTTCCATATTTGATAGAGTGATTTTGGAGGTTGAATTTGTCATGAAGTAGTTTAATTGGTGTATCACATGAGCTTCCATGAGCATTGGCTATTATAACAATGAGTAGTTGTATGTTTCAACCTTTAATGTGTACGTTTTGTATGTGATTGATATTCATCATGTTTTAGTTGAATTGTTTCCGGTGAAAATTTGTCATTACAAAAAAACAATTTTATAATCTAAACATTGTGGTCCATGGATGGATTAGATAGTAGAGGATGTTGGTGTGGAATATTTCAAATACAAAGGAGGTCAAGACTTAATTTTTCATGTCTTGTGCATTTATTGTAAGTCTTGGTATGAGTACGGTAATAGCCACGATGGAATTGTTTCAAGTGAATTCCGTTATAAGGACTTTGGAGTTCATTTTTTATCAATGAGCAAGTACAAACTTAATGAGTGTTCATTGGTCTTCAAGTGATGCATTTTTAATGCATCCATATTTTTCTATGGGTAAGTTAACACTTGAATAATGCAAAAATTTCAAAATTATATTTTACTAATATTTTGAATATAGTAGACCGGAGGCATATCAAGTCAAAAAACATATCTTGTTCAAGTTCAAAATGTGACATTAGAAAATGTGATCAACAAATTTAATTTTAATTATTCAGGAAAGAATCATATGTTTTCTATATTTACATTTAGAAATCTATGGCAACAAATTTTTAGTCAAAAATTATGGATATTTTTTATGTAATTGGATATATAAATAAAAGTCTAAATGAACATCTAATAGTTTTGTGATGAAATTGAGAAATGTCAATTCCAAAGGACAAAATTTTCTACAAAGCAAGACTTATCCTATGCTTTTGCTTTAATTTTATAAATTTATAATTAGCTTAAAAAACAACTTTCTATGTCATTCTTGCAAATGTGAGGCAATTAGGTGAAGGTCCCAATTTGATGTACTCACTTTACAAGCCAAAACATATTAACAGTTAGAATTTGGTAAGTTCTTGACATCCAATTGCATGTGAAAAGAAGCTTGCCAAGAACTGGTGAAATATATTACTCCCTCTGTCCCACTAAAAACCTCCAAATCAAGCACAATTTTTGTCCCACTAAAAAACTCCATTTTTAGATTTCTATTGAATAAGTGTTGGCCGTGTTGAACGACCTTGTGGGGGCAAGTCAAGTGATTAGGGAGCATTCTTTGCCAAGAAAGCTTGGCCTTGCCCATATAAGACACCTTCGACTTGTTGTGCTTCCTTAGACAATAGTATTGACAATGGATTTGGTGACCACTTCGGCACTTTGAAGAGTTGTTCTTGAAGTGGTGTACGGATCTTTGTTGTAGGTATTTAGGTTGCAGTAGATGTTTCTAGAATCTCAATGTTGCTACCAACCTTTAAATCATCAAGAATGATGGAGCTAGCAGAGTTTACAAATTTTGTCAAAGATGGTACTTTCCGCATGGATTTTGGGTGCCTAAACAATCGTGCCTAAGTTGGAGATTTTGCATAGATCTAAAGGATGGATTGCTAGTTTTTGAATGCATGTATCACTAGTAGAAAGACTAAAAATGTAGTTAATCCCTCGTGGGGAAGCTTTTTGGAGGTTTTTAGTAGGATAGAGGGAGTACATGAGTTTTAACCCCTAAAGGTACCGAGTGTTCTTCAAAATTGACAATTTGAGAAAAATCATAATAAAATACAATTTGGAAGCATATTTTGGAATTTATATACAAATAAAAGTTTTAGATTTTGAGTTTTAAAATCCATCCATACAATTAGATTCACCAATGCTATCACAAATTCATTTACAAATTTTGAAAAAGAAATTTTAAAATTTTAAAATTCAATTACAAGCAAAAGATTATCATTTTTTTAGTATAATTTGTTGGAATGGATTTGAAATGAGAGTCTCTTGACGTGGTGATTTTTTGAAACTTTTGTGTTCTTTAAATCTATGACCTCATTTTTGCAAATTCAATTTTGAACTAGAATCAATGCAATTTTGGCTTGGTCAACCACTTGATATACTTTCACATTTGTAATTTTAGAAAAATATATATTCAAGTAAAACTAAATCCAACCATTCGATAGGACAACAACTTGATTAAGTATCTCCAAAAATTAAGATGACTTTCATCCAAGCAATAATGAGAAAGAAACATAAATTTCAATTTGTTCGTTGTTCAAAAATTGGACATTGGAGTGTTAAAGGATTAATTGAATTAACCACTATAGAAAATAATATTCATGTATCAAATTTCATTGACGGATCATTTAGGGCCAACATTTGTAACATATTTGAACAAGTAAATAAAAAACGTATCAAATATTGTGAGCTACTACAAATAAATTTAGAATTGTCAATTGAAAATGGCAATAAAAATATAAAGGACCTACACAAAATAGTAAAATTAGATTGCCTTACATCAAGAAAGTTACTTTACAAGCCATCAAAGTCAATAAATATTTCTAAAAATATTTTAATTTGTACACATGAAGGTTCATGAGTCCCAATCACAAAAATTCCTAATTCAAAAGTAGTGCATTCTTGTACAATAATTAAAAATATTACTCTCTCCGTTCCAAAATGATCTTCCTGTTGTACTATGTGAGTTTGCAAATTGGTTAGATTTGGTTTTTGATTGCTATTCGGGACCAACAAAACAACTCCATATAGTAGTTCTTCCTCCATCCATGCAATCATCTATCAAATGACAAATGAAATGACTAAAGGAGTCAATCAACACTATTCATTCTTACTTTTTTGCATCTATTTCAATATTGCCCAAATGAAGGAGATGAAACTCTAAAAGGCAGAACAAAGGGCCACATATAGTTTGGGGGCATATACTAAATACCTACAAATCCATGAAGGACCAAACACCGTTTTTTTTGGCAACATAGCAATTTTGGACAGCTCACTACGAATGGGAATTTTATTTTTTTCCTTTGAAATTTTCACACAACATGTGCCCAAAGAGTAGCTTTAGGTGACCCAACAATTTTCATAACTTTTGACTACATGGTTAAAAAGTTATTGTATGATATGTAATTTGCTACGTTCGGCGGGCAGCCCAGCAGCTCAAAAAAATTCTTTAAAAACATTTTTTTAAGAAAATTAAAATTTGAAATTGGTTTATACATTTATATATAGGTGGAAAGCTTTGAATCATTCCATTTGGATCAATAAGATGAAAGTTATGCGGAGTTTTAGTTTGAAGGTAGTTATGGAATCTCTATTCTAAAATAAACTTTGAAGTCCTTTATTTAACTCAATTTTTAATATTTTTGAAAAAAAATGAAAACATTGGGTGTAGATTGTTTATTACAACATTACAACCGTTGGAATTGGCATTTTGCAATTCCATAACTAAATTTTTAACAATTTAGTATTTTGAATCATTTTCTAGTTCTTTCTACTTACTATTTTTTTCCTACATGCTGTACAGATGATCTAAAATTTTTCAAGCATGTAGCCAACTTGCCTTGAAGAAAGAATCCAAAGAGTAACCACCATTTTGGATATTTTTTCATACAAATGAGACCTTGTGAAGGACAGTTGCTTGTTTTTTTGCAGGGACAAAAAAAGGATTTTTGTCAACTCAAATGCTAGTATCTTGCAATCCAAGTTGTGGAAATTTTTGAAAATTTTTCCACATCTTCTCAGACAAGTGTACTACAAGATCCTTTGGTTATATGTGTCCAAAAATGTTCTTTTCTCTAAAATTTGGTACTTGTACTAGAAATGATAGTTTTGGATCGGTTTTGGTGAAAACATAGTCAAAAACCTCTAGGGGTTAATCTAGAACATTTTGTCCAATAACCCCTAAAGGACCGTTGTTCCTTCGAGGGACAAATGCATTTTCGGGCAGGTACCTATGGGCTGAAATTTTCTTCTGATTTTTTGAAAAAAATTTTGGAGGTAGAAAATCTGATTAGCTTTGTGGGAATATAATTTTTTTCACAATCGGTGCCCAGGAAAAAAATTTATGACCAAATGAGCTCAAAACAAGGGACAACGGGCAGCCTGGGCAGCAAAAAAAAATGGCAAAAACTTGATTTTTTTTCTTTAATATTTTTTTTCTCATAGATTATATTTTTGTCTATCTAGAAAGCTTTGATTCATTTCATTTGGATTTAGTATGAGAAAGTTATGGACATTCTTGTTTTTTGGGCAGTTAGAGCATCTTCTTGAAAAAATAACTTGTAGGATTAATTTCTGAATGCAATTATTCAAATTTTTCAAATTTTTTTTTTTGCATGGTTTAGTTTACTTGCTAGAACAATCTTGCCATTGGGATTAGTGCATTTTAATTCCATCTAAAATATATGAATATTTTAGATTTTCCTTCTATCTTGTACCTACTTCTACTTAACAATTTTTTTAAGAATGATAGTTAAGTTTTTTTGAATTTTTTTTTCCATAGACTCTCAACTCAATTTTCCACTATAAAGATTTAAAGCTCAAAACTCTGTAGTGCAAAAATTTTAAATTAAAAATGTTCAAAGTCAAAAAATCTGGTCCCACAATGTGCTGAAAAACTTGTTTTTTTCACTTTAAATGCAGATATCTTGCAATCTGTGCGGTAAAAATTTCTGAAATTTTTTCCACACTCTTATACTAGTTAGGTGTAAGGTCCTACGGTTAGATGTGGAAAAAAAAACATTTTTCAAACTTTTTTACTTTTTGCTATAATAAAAAGGCAGCTTTGAGTGTTTTTTGGCAGAAAAAAGGCCTTGGTCCTTTAGGGGTTAACCCCTAAGGACCCAAGTGACCATTTTCTAGTCGCTACCCCTGTTTTTTGAGCTACCTGTTTTCATATTTTGATTTTTTTGAAAAATAAATTTTATTTCTGAAAAATAGACTTTGTTATAAATCCTATGGCAGTGGTTTCATCAAATTTCAAGTTTAATTCCGCCTAGTGGAATTTTTCAAAATTTTAGCAATGTACTCTAGTTTACAGCTCGTTTTTTTCTGTTTGGTTTGGGCATGGACTAAAAAGTCAGCCAACCAATGAGCTTCTTGCCCACCTCATAAAGGTCAGATCCACCTTGAAAAGGTTAGATCCAAGGAAGTCAAGGAGAAGACAAGTGTCCCATTTTTTTTTTTCTTGCAAACACTACTCAAATTTTAGTGACCATCGTGCACTGGAAGCTTCACCATGAATTACAAAATTCTTGGAATGTTATGAAATTTTACATGTACATTCTCAACTCTCTTATCTTTCACTGAGCACAAAAAGGCATCATTTTGAAATATTCTCACAAAGATATGGTCCTTCAAAGTGAATTGCCTTGTATTTCCATTGACCCAAATAAAACTTCGAAATTAAAGATCTCCTAAACCATGCGGTCAAATAATGTTAACTTCAAGATCCTACATACCCGATCTCAAAAAAAGGATTTAAAAAATTGCTCAAGTTGTTGGCAGTTTTGACCCATTTTGAAAGAACACCCCCCGGGTCCTGAGGAGTTAAAGAAGATAATTTTGGGATGGAGGTAGTAACATAATGTCAAATGTCGACAAATTAGTGCGGGGCAACCTAGTTTTATTATTTTGTGTAGATAATTTTGCTAAGTTTGAAAAATCCCATAATAAAAAATTCGTACTGAAAGAATTAGCCAGGATTTCTAAATGAATTGAAGTGGATTAAGAGAATGCAACAAGTGGCGCTTCGGGATTTAGACTCCAGACTCGCCACGGTGCTGATTGGACGCAGAATTCGTAGATTTCAAGGGACTGGGTGCTGGCTCCAACGGAAGGCGCCTGGCTGCAGCGATGGACGTAGATTGAATCACAGAAGTGTAGATTTTTGATATAACAGTTGAATTCAATCACATCCCAAGGCTGATTCGTCGCATCGTTCGTAGATTTGAAGACACAGCGTGCTGCGGCCAAGGCTGCTGCCCCGGCCCTCCGCTTGCCTCCTTGCGCTCGCCAGCAGTCGTTTACGTAGATTTTGTGGAAAGGGGTTCACTTCGACCGCAGCCTGACGACGATCCGACGGAGGATTTGTAGAGGGACTGCGCAAATGCGACGAAGGTCCACTCTGATTTTGTTTGGGGGTAAACTTATCATCAGAATAAGGTGGAAGCACCCAAAACCATTTTCAATTTTTAGTTTTGTCAGGCACTTTGAATTTTCTCATTCTTTTGTCAATTTTTTGTAAAACTCTTTGGCAGGAGTTGCTAAAGAGCACCTTGGACCCATTTGCTAGTGCATGGAAAATTTTGCAAATTTTTCAAACATCATCTTTCATCTGCACAATTGTTCTTATATATTGTTTTCAAGAATAGAACAATTGAAACTTTGCCAAATTTTTTCTATACGAGTATAGTTACTAGTAATCACAATGCAAAGAGTGGCTGATCAATGTTCATCACGCTAGAGCTGTGTTTACGGAGCTACCATTTCAATATAAAAACTAAAATTTTAGTTACATTACTCTTGTTGTCAATTCTTTGTTCTAGAACAGATATCATATAGAAAACATTGGAATCAACAAATAAAGAAACAGTTCTATATAAAACTATTTA
Source organism: Pseudisothecium myosuroides (assembly GCA_951799445.1). Taxonomy (NCBI): domain Eukaryota; kingdom Viridiplantae; phylum Streptophyta; class Bryopsida; order Hypnales; family Lembophyllaceae; genus Pseudisothecium; species Pseudisothecium myosuroides. The sequence continues at coordinate 2,655,789 of OX637288.1, read as the reverse complement.
TTAAATAATCCACCAATTTAGTGGCAAAGTTTCTCTATCACCGTCAATTCTTTTATTCTAGCTCAAATATTGTAAGAAAAACACTTGTACTAACAATCAACAATAATGCTCCAACATTACACTCCAGAAAATAAGTTTTACATCATAACTTAATATTGTAGAACTTCTATAAAGTGAACTTTTGTAAGCCAATAACCTCTCTAAAGTGATATTATTCCTCGGTCCCAACCTAAACACATTGAAGGTGTACAAAATAAGTAAAAAAAAAAGGCAACTTTCAAAGAGTTTAGAATCTAGATGTGACTCTAGTGAACATGACTTCAATCCAAGAACACCATGAAATTGGAGCCTACTAAAAATCTTCAAACGTCATTAATGTTGCAAACCCTCTCTAAAGCAATAACCTCTCTATTGTAATATTCTCCTCCAATCCCAGGGCCAGTGCCTTATAGAAGTTTTATTATAACTTACTACCAACGCATTTTCACAATCCAATCAACTCACTTGTATATGACATAATAGCTTGTGTGGTACCACTTTTCTTACATAAACATTTCAAGAATATTAGAGTTTGGAACTCAATCAAGTATTGTATTGTATTGTACTATTGTATTGTACTATTGTATTGTACTATACAGTACAATCCACAAGTGCACTCATTTGGGCTTAGTTAATAGTTGCGGATTTAAGATAAACACCATGCACAAATGTAAGTTGTTTGCATTCACATAGAAATGAAAATCCAATGACTTTTTCTGTTGAGGTTTACTCAAAAAGAATTTACAATGATAGGGTATAATTTAACACCGCTCTTTTATAAAGGCCCATCCGGAGGCCAAGTTGATAACAAGGTCCTAAAGTTTCTCAAATTTTTGTTCGGAGAGATGTTTAGATAATTGTAAAATAACACCTAATTACTACTTCTCTAGAAAGTTATTGCAATAATACCACTCCTAAATACGTGCCACTTCACCCGCCAAGTCGCATTGGTAATTACCAACTACTCCAAGTGAGGATGCACATTCAAGGTCTTCAAACTCGTTGTAAAACATAAGAATAGTCTTGTAAGACCATGTGGGAACAAACCTTTAGCTCTTATGATGCAGAGTAGAAATTTGTTGTACTAAGCAATGAAAATCATCCATTGTTGGCCCAGATATTGTTAACCCCTAAAGGACTATTGTTCCTACGGGGGACAAATGCGTTTTCGGGCAGGTACCTATGGGCTGAAATTTTCTCTTGATTTTTTGAAAAAAAATTTGGAGGTAGAAAAGTTGATTAGCTTCATGGGAATATAATTTTTTTCACAATCGGTGCCTAGGAAAAAAAGTTATGACCAAATAAGTTCAAAACAGGGGACGGGGGGGGGGAGCAAAAAAAAAATTTGATTAAATTTTTTTTTTTTTTTTTTTCTCATAGATTATATTTTTTTCTATCTGGGAAGCTTTGATTCATTTCATTTGGATTTTTTATGAGGAAGTTATGGACATTCTTGTTTTTCGGGCAGTTAGAGCATCTTCTTGAAAAAAATAACTTGTAGGATTCATTTCTGAATGAAATTTTTCAAATTTTTCAATTTTTTTTTTGCATGGTTTAGTTTACATGCTAGAACAATCTCACCATTGGGATTAGTGAATTTTAATTCCATCTAAAATATATGAATATTTTAGACTTTCCTTCTATCTCATACCTACTTCTACTTAATAATTTTCTTAAGAATGAAAATTGAGGTTTTTTAATTTCTTTTTTTTTACTAGACTCTCTACTCAATTTTCCACTATAAGAATTTAAAGCTAAATATTTTTAGTGCAAAAGTTTTAAGTTAAAAATGTTCAAAGTCAAAAATTCCAGTCCCGCAATGTGTTGAAAAACTTGTTTTTTCCACTTTAAACACAAATATCTTGCAATCGGTGCGGTCAAAAATTCTGAAATTTTTTCCACACACTCTCATACTAGTTAGGTGTAAGATCCTATGGTTAGATGTGAAAAAAAAAATTAATTTTTTCAACTCTTTGCTACAGAAATGGCAGTTTTCAGTGTTTTTTGGCAGAAAAAAGGCCTCGGTCCTTTAGGGGTTAAGATTGATCCAAGGTTTGAAGAGTACCTCACGGAGTATCTCATAGAGGGGTCAAATTTTCTTGAAAGAACCTAATTCAGGAAAAATGGTAGAGTTGCTTGAAACTGTAGATCACCAAATAGTGTATTTTGTCAATTTGTGGTCTATGTTTTGTGCTTTGAATATGAATTTTAGCCACAAAGGTGATCTTTCTTGAATTTGAAGTCACTAGAGAAATGAAGCTAACCAATCCTAGTTTCTAAACCAATTCAAAAACTTGGCAAATTTCTAACATGGATATTTTATTGCAATTTGAACTTTGGGCCTATTTCCATATAGTGCTAATTCTCTAATTTTAAAATGACACAATAAAAAAAATTGCACCATGGTGTTCTATGCTAAAATATACACCTGTAATTCTTTTTATTGTTTTTTTAATATCATATTGAGTATTTGATATAATTTTTTTCACTTTTTATTGCACATTAAAGAATTATTTCAAGTTTTGACATAAAGATCTAAAATGTCTTCAACTTGTAGAAGTCATTTGATTACATCCCTGAAAAATAACAATTTTTTTGCAATTCATATATAGTTGCATGATGAGAGCATACGGTGCCCTAGACAAAGTAAGGTAACTTCCAATCTTGACTTACAAGAATATCTTTCAAAATTTGACATTTTCAGACCTATTTTTCAAAACTAACCAATTAAATTTATTATTTTATGCAATCTTGATCAACACACCAAATTTCAATTTATAAAAACAAAAATTCCATTTTTTGTGAATTGTTTTTGTGTGTTTTTCAATGTATTACATAATAATTGATTGGAAAATATTGGTGATGAATTCTTAAAATTTTATTGTGCAAATATTTAAGAAACACCAATGTGCACATCTCACTTTGAGGGAAAAGTCACATTACCTAGGAAAATTTTTATACTATGGAGAATTCAATGTCAAGGTAATGCCATCCCAAATTTTATTAAATAAACATTTCTAAATTATAATTATATTTTACTAATTGTTCTTCCTATAATGACTACTTCTATATCTTTGAGCATGATGGTGCAATTGGTTTGCTAAAACCTAATTATAATTTAGAAAAATTTGTTGTGTAAATTTTTGATTAGTGACACCTTGACATTGAATTCTCCATAGTGTAAAAATTTTCCTAGGTAATGTGATTTTTCCCTCATAATGAAATGTGCACATTGATGTAACTTAAATATTTGCACAATAAGATTTTAAAAATTCATCATTAATATTTTTCAATCAATTATTATGTAATACAATGAAAAACGTACAAAACAATTCATCAAAAATGGAATTTTTGTTTTATTAAATTGAAATTTGATGTGTTGATCAAGATTGTATAAAAAATTAAATTTTATAGGTTAGTTTTGAAAAATAGGTTTGAAAAGGTCCAATTTTGAAAGATATTCTTGTAAGTCAAAATTGGGAGTTACCTTACTTTGCCTAGGGCACCGTACAATGACAATGAGAGGAACTTCAAGGTTTGAAAAAGTAGCCATAGGCATGTCCTTCTAGGATTAACTCTATCATGCCCCAGGATGTTGATTCAACACAACAGTTGTAGATTTGAAGGGACCCTTAGCTGCACTCGCCCACCTGCAGTGAACTACGTAGATTCATATACAGAAAAGTAGATGTTTAAGGAAACAATTAAGTTCAATCATGTTTTGGAGATGATTTGTTGACGTGCTCGTAGATTTGAAGGCACAACCGTCTGGGTTTCCCAAAGGCCGCGCCATGCTTTCCATTTGCCTCGATTCTCCTGCCCTAGTGTGGAATACGTAGATTGGTTCGAATAGTTGTAGATTATATGTGAAATAGTTTAAATCGACGAGAGCCGTTCGAAGATCTGATAAGAAATTGGTAGATACAGAGGCACTCGTGATTGGTTTTGTCACCTCTCACGCATTCCTTGTGAGTTCCCAGTGTATTCCCTGTGTGTTCCCAGTGTGAACTCCCGGCTGTTTTCCGGTCACACGAATGTCCCTCAGTTCTGTATTCCCTAAAGACTATCAGTATCAGTACTCCCATGCCTGAGGTAGAGTTGGGTCCAATAATCGTACAAATTGCCTATTGCGTCATTTTTTTAATTTATTTTTTGCATAATATAGAATTCAATTGGCATGCATAATTAAAGTTTGATTCTTACGCAATCCCAATCAAGCATACCAAATTTTAGTTTCAAAAAAAGTAAAACTCCAATTTGGATGAATTGTTTCATTTAATATTCATGATTTTACGTGAGAATTTTTTGATGATGAATTTTTTCATTTGATTGTATGAATATGTAGGGAACATACATGTGCACATCTTCCCTTCAACAAGCATCTCCAAAAATGTTTAGAATTCTCTCTATAGAGATTTTAATATTTAGGTGATAACGTCCAAATTTTGTAATTGTATCATCATACTCAAATGTACAAAATTAGTTGCAGTGCAAAGTTCACATAGCAAAATCTAATTACAATAAAGAGATATCTATTCTACAAAATTTAGGCATTGTCACTTTAACATATAAAACACCGTAGCCACAGACTCCTAGAACTTTTTTGGGAGATTCTTATTGAAGGAAAGATGTGCGTACGTACGTTTTCTACATAATCATGCAATCAAAACTAAAAAAAATTCATGATCATTGTTTTTCAATCATTTCTCTCATAAAATCATGAATATGAAATGAAACAATTCATCCAAAATAGAGTTTTTCTTTTTTGAAACTAAAATTTGATATGGTTGATTGGAATTGCGTAAAAAATGAACATTATTTAAGCAACACAAAAAATGCCAATTGTATTCTATATTATGCAAAAAAAAATAGAATGGCACAATAGGCAATTTATAAAACTATTGGACCCGGACTATATGGATGAGTTTACAATTAGACACTTAAGCAATTTAGAGCAATTTTTATTATTAAATTGTCATAAATACTTTTGGATCATATTAGCATTTCAGTAAAAAAAAACTTTGTTGTATACTTTCTAGATATCAATGACATATGAGTTTAATATGATTTTTCATAGTCTAACTTTGTACATTTCTAAAACCATGCCTTTTTTTTTATGCGCATTGCTAATACATCTTGAATTGCATACTTTCTTATTTTCAAGATTTGTGAAGGCACATTTTTGGATAGGGGCTAGGAAATGGATATGTCTATGTTGTGTTTTCTTTTCCTATGTAATCTCTAAAATGTCTAATTTGAATTTGTACGGTTACAAATATAAAAAAATTGATACAACTTATCAAAATGTTGTCTTTTTGTTCAATTTAGAGCAAATTCCTAGAAGCTCAAAAAAAGCCTTGGGCATTTAGGGGTTAATTTGTAAATTGAAAATTAATCATGAAAACATTAGCTAGAAAATGTTTAATTATCTAACTTCAGTTGAGGGGTATTTGGAATTAGTTTGTCAATTTGTTACAATATTTTTGACAAATATTTCAAAGTTAGTGAAAAAAACATATCAAATATAGTGAGCTACTACAAATTTATTATTCAATGTAGAATATTTGTTCAAAATGGCTACAAAAATGGTAGGATGCTAAACCCATTCACAAAGTGGGCCATGCAGGGTAAAATTTGTGTTTGGCAGGGTAATTGTAAAAAAAAGCCTCCTATTTTGTGTTGTATTAATTCTATTTTCTATACTTTTGATAATTAATTTGGGGGCCTTGGATTGCAAATATGATTTCAAAATTCGTAAATTTTATCTTGTGTGGCAAATAAAAAATTCTTTTGTTTTTCCCTAGGAATAAATTTACCCTGCACGTCCGACTTGGTGGGGCAAGTTTAGCCTCTTGGACAAAAATGAAAGGATACAATAAATTTGATAATTTTGTTCAAAATGACTCCCTAGGATTTTTACAATACCAAGAGTTTTGTGGGGACGGTCCAATCAAGAGAATGCAACAAGTATTGCAATGGGGGTTCCAACAAGTCCACCTATAAGGTAGACTAGCCTAAAACCACCAACTGCCTATTTCAACCACCCTACTTTTGGCCCCAATTCCGCCACTAGACCCATCCAAATCCAACCATTTTTTTGACAAAACCAGAGCATTAAAGCCACAAAGGATAATGTGTCAATCTTTCATTGGTCAATGCTGAAGTGCTAATAGATACATGGAAAGGTGGTTATGGATTGTTGATAGGATGTTTATGACTCCACTCTATGGGCGGTTGTGTAATTTCATGGCAACCTACTTCAAAAATTTACAAATTTTTACAATTTTAATTGGAAAATTATAATTCCACTTGGGTTTGATTCGTGAAACAAGCACACACCTCTGAAAAATATGTGCCTCTTTTGGAATTGGCCCCAAGATATTCAGATTGCAAATCAGGGTGGTAATAGGCTTGTCTACCTTACATGGCATATGTAAACGTGAAAACTTCTTAGAAGATTGATGCATAAGGTAGGTACACCCCAAACAACCACTTTTTGCTATTGAGCCTATTTAATATTGTTAGATTGATTAGATTTTCATATGTTCTTCTTGGCAAGTGAAAGGAGGTTCCAACGCACCAAAAAACGTGGCATTTGGATATTGTATGCAAAAGTTAGTAAGGAACAAAATTTGGTTGTAAAAGCGTTTCTTCCACAGGTACAGAACTGATTTTGGAGATGTACATATAGTAAAGATGGCGGTTTAAGGTCAGTGAGACATTTGGGTGTACCTACCTTAGATTGAGTTACAAAAGCCCTACACAAAATAGTGAAATTAGGTTGCCCTAGACTATAGTTGACCATGTCTGAAAGTGTTAGATATGAGAAATTAGTGTAGGGCAACCTAATTTCACTATTTTGTGTAGACATCCTAAGAAATAGGTGAATCTGATCTCACTCTGGTGCTGATTTGATGTAGTGTTCATAGATTTGAAAGGACTGAGCCCTGGCTGATTGCACTGCAGCGGGCAACAGAGATTGAGCTCTAAAAGTGTACATGTATCAAGAAAACAGTACAAATCAATCACATTCCGACGTTGATTTGTCGTAGAATCCGTAGATTTGGAGTCGCAGCGTGCTCCACCGGCCCCTCTTGCATTCCGTCTTGGCTTCATGCGCCTAGCAACAGTGATATAGGCTACGTAGATTACAGTGAAATACCATAGATTTTGTGGGAAATAGTTCGATTCGACCCAAGTCTGACAATGATCCGAGGACAGATTCGTAGATACAGAGGGTCTCGTGAGTGAATTTGGAAAATACCCCCCCTTCCGCAAATTCCTCAGAAAGGCGGGTGGTCACAGGACGACCGAGACTGAAGTGCTCCTATGCTGTTCACAAATCCTTGAATGGGGCAAGTTCCTAGAATTTCAAAGTTTATGCTATTCTTTTGAAACTTTTTTGGAAGGCGAATGTATTAGATTTTGGAGGATTTGATTTTTATTTCAATTTATGTATGGATTGAGAAAAAACAACCTAACATCCTCAGTGAATCTAAGCTTAAGCAATAAAAATAAACAAAAAGAAGTCAGTATAGTCATGATTGGGCATTTAGCGTTTTTGGAGTGAATTTTGATAAAAACATAGTCATAAACCTTTAGGGATTAATTAATCAGGAAATGTGAAACAATTGACCATCCCCATTTTAAAAGTTTAAGTGTGACTTGGTCATGGGGCTTGATGAGGCATGGAAAGTACAATTTGGTGGACATATTCAAGGTTCATGAAGTTGGGGGACTTATGATTATAGATATGGCCAAGTAAGAAAACTTCATTGAGTTCTAAGAACTTGATGACGTGGTTCTTTATATTAGAAGAGTTGACATCCATAAGGTTTTGATGAATTGGAGGAAGGGAACGTGAAGAAGCTCTCAAACGGCATGCATATATATGCCTACCTTTGTTGTACTTTGTTATGCTAGAACCTTTCACCTTTGTCCTCTAAGGTTTAGATTGCTAGAAAGTGATTTATGAATGATTTCAAATGAACATTAGAGAATGAAGAACTTAGAGCACCTGTAGTGCGGTCTCGCTAAACAATCCTTGTATCGGGAAACACAGGGACATTTCACAAGGCCTTCATAATGCCAAAATTTTTTTAGAACAAATTGATCCAATGCAAAGGCGGCAATCCAAACGTCAAATGGACTTTTCACATTATAAAAAGAAAGAAAGAAAAGAATCTTACATTAAAAAAAGACTTTTCATTGAAACAAGGGAAGGTTGAATTGATTGGCACGCTTAACAATGTGGAAAAGGGTTGACAGTCATAATTATTTCTACCGGGAGCCAATTTATGGGCCCTTCAAATTTTGGAAATTTGCCGAAGTGGAGGGTTTGCATACCAAGACCGTGGAAGTGCCGGGACCCATAAAGGTTGCATTCGAGCACAATTTTTATTGCAAATGACTTTTTGCCCGAGAAAGTGTCGATATAGGCACTGTTCCAGGCACATTGCAGATGCTCTTACATATTAACTTATTCAAGAAATAGATATCAATATTTACCTCAAGTACATAGCTACTTATAGAATGTCAATATTATCCTTCGTTTTACCAATTGGTGATAATTGTCCTCTTTTGTGTCTTTGACTTCTTCAATTGCAGCTCCATTGAGCAATGCTAGTGTCTCCAAGAATTCATGCCAATATCTTAGCATTCATATGAGCTTCACAAACAATCTAGCTGCAAGGCTGAGTTTGGTTGAGTCCGAATTCTAGGTTGGTCAATCTCCACAAAAATAATTGATGAAACATTTTCAATTTTTAATTTTGTCAGGTATTTTGATATTTTCTCATGCTTTGGTCAATTTTTTTGTAACACTCTTGCCAAGAATTGCTAAGAAGCACTTTGGACCCATTTGCTAATGCAAGGAAAAGTTTAGGGTCCTGCAAATTTTTCTAACATCATCTATTATCTGAAGAATTGTTCCTACATATTGTTTTCAAGAATGGAACATTTGAAACATAGCCAATTTTTTTCTATACAAATGCATTTAATGGTAATAACATTGCAAAGAGTGGTTGATCAACACCGTGCTAGAACGGTGTTTACAGAGCTACCAATTCAATATAAAACTTGAAAATTTAGCTACATTACTCTTGCTATCAATTCTTTTTTCTAGAATAGATATCATAGAAAAAACAGTGGAATCAACACTGAAGGAAACACTCTTGTATAAATCTATTTATTGAATGATCCACCAATTCATTAAAAACTTGGCAAAATTTCTCTATCATAGTCAATTTTCCATTCCAAAACAAAAATCGTGGAGAAAACATTGCTAGCAACGATCTTAAGAACACTCCCGTTTGAAATCTATTCATTAAATAAACCTCCAATTCATTATAAAACTAAAATTTTGACCAAATCTCTCTATCATAGTCAATTTTCCGTTCCAAAATAGAAATTGTAAAAGAAAACAATTGTACTAACAATCAACATTAACACTCTAGTTTTACATCATACTACCTGCCACCAACGGATTTTCACAATCCAATCGCACTATGGCAAATCCTAACATTTTTCATTCCAAAAATCTAGACCTTTATTGCTTCTCACTCATCGGAGGCTAAAAATTATCTTATGTTAGTAGGTAAGTGGACCCCATGTTCTGTCGTCAAACTGCACACACACAACAAAGCTCCGGAAACACAACACTTTAATAGAAGCAGTAGGGTTTGAATTGACTTGTTCTGGATTCCCTCCAAACCATGATCAACCTTCATCCTACACATTACTTGCCCCGTTGGAAGCTTTGAACCATAAGATTGTCGCCTGCTCGCCACCCTGAAGAAAATTTTATAATTCAAACCACCACTCATGCAACAACACAAATTGTTGGTAGCAAATTCATTTCCAAGTCAAGGATTAAGTCGCCATTGATCAATACTTCTTCAACTCACATTATTCTTTGAAAGCCACAAGAATCGTACAAGGGATTCCCAGCAGAAAGATGAAGTCAGAAGAATTCGTGATGTTTCTCTATTTTCTAGGAATTATTTCTCACACCGGGAAATTTGAGACTCATAGGGAAACTGCACTACTTCACCACACCGGTAAACTTGAGACTCGTCGGGAAATGATCTTCCGGTATTTTTCTCACTAACTGCTCTACATCTACAAATCCTCCATCGGATCAACGTGAGGCTATGATCTAACTGAACTCTTGTTTACAAAATCTACATTTCTTCCACTCAATCTACGTAGTTCCAAGCAAGTGCGCAAGGGTTCGAAACGAGCGAGTTTGTGGCTTCGAGTCTTTGAAAATTTGCGCATCGGATCAACTTCAGGGTATGACCTAATTCGACTGTTTTCTTCGAGTTCTTTGCTTTTGGAGCGCAATCTACATCTCCAACAGCTGCTGGCGCCTGAAACGGAGGTCGTTGACACACATTCACCTTCATGTAGCGCACGCACAGGAAGAACACGGACCGACAGTCCTGTTGCTGGTCTTTGCCTCGGAATGGAGAATCGCACCACGCGACTTGTCACATCCTCTTGCTCCGGATCTACGCCCACCAAAATCCAAGTCAAAAATTCTTCAGTTCAATTGGGATTTCAGCCAGATGTTGCCCTTTCAGCATCTGCATTAGCTGTGGCTACTATCCAATTCTTGTAAGGTTTTGTCAGTGTAATCGTAAGATTCATGAGTGGCATCACTATTCTTCTGTAAAGCTAATGACAAGCTAATGACAGGATATGGTTTAGGACCACATGTGCATGTTGAGAAGAATTTGAGGAGTTGCCTATCTTCAATAAATGTGATTTGAAAAAGTGTTGATCGTTGACGACCTGATCCTTGACTTTTGATGAATTAGTTAGCAGCAATTTTCTGTGACTTCATGAATGTTGGTTTGATTTATGAATTGATTTTCTCAACGGTGGCGACTTACGGGCTTAAACCTCGCGGTGAGGCGATGAATGTATTCTTTAGTTTCGGTGGAGTTCCTATCCGCATTGTTTTCCAGCTCTTCACTTCATAGATGAGAAGCACTGCACAATGAAGAAGAGATAGAGATGCACTCCAAAAAATGTACCACAGATCGGCAAGTACTTAATCTCATTTTCAAAATTGCATTAACAACTTGATCTGGAATTATAAGAAGCATATGCATTGAAATGCAAGGTGCAACTTGCTTTTCTTGCGTTATCGAATGGCCAACATCCTCTGCCACGACACTTGGACAAGTTAGCAAAGGTGTATGTTGGTATAACTTAGAGCAAAAGCTTCTGAAAAATTGGTCTTTTCAAGTGCATTCAATGAAAAAACAATTTCACAGACTTTAATTTTTTAAGGTCAAAAGTTATGAATTTTATTTCCAACTCAAATGCATGAGTGTTCCAAAAAAATCACAAAAATGACGCTACGGATTGGAAAGATTATAATGTTAAAATAGAAATAAACAGTTTCCTGTGTCTTAATAGGTTACATTATTGATCCTAAAAGGACGGAAAGACTACTATAGAATTGAAAAATGTGGTCCATAAATTTGATCATTTTTGGCAAAGTACCTTGGTGACAGGAGTTATCCTTTTAGGATTAAAAATGAAACTCAAAATAAAATTATGTAAGAGGGCTACACTCTACATTATCAATGTGAAGTGCTTCTTATGTAACTTAAAGAATTGAAAAACTTTTGGAAACGATGCCGACAGCAACTCCACTGAAACTTAAGAATACATTAATCGTCTCACTATGAGCTTGGAACGCTACGATTGTTTGTATGCTACCATTACAAAAATTTCATACTCCGAAATTCAAACCACCGTTAAAGGAGCAACAAAAACTATAGCTAAGTACTACCGGCAATCATCACAAGAAGTCAAGGATCAACCGAAGTCTTCCTCAATCAACACTTCTTCAACTCACATTCATTGAAGGCAGGCAACTGCGTAATTTCTTCTCAACTTGCACATGTGGTCCAAAACCATATCTGGTCATGAGTTTTACAGGATGAATAGCCATGTCACTGTCTCCTGAATGGCCTACGATTACATCGACAAAGCTCTGGCTCATAGAATTGGAAACATTTCGAAGCTTGAAGAGCAATTTGTGGCTGAAACCCAATTTGAACTCAAGAATTTCTGGCTCGAAGTGCAGGGGCGGGGTAGGTCGGGAGCAAGAGAATGCAACACGTGGCGTGATGGGGTTTTCCATTCTAAAGCTAGACTAGCAACAAAATTGTCGTTCCGGGTGTGTTCTTTATTTGTCCATCCGCGGCTGCAGGCATGTGAATAATAAGTAGGGGTTGTCACACCTTCTTCTCCCCTTTCTCAATCCTCAGAGAATGGAGACGCGGCGCAAACCCGGTCGCTTAGAGTATTTGACGTTGCGAGAAAGACGCCAGTTGGTATTCGTAGAAATTGATCAAGAAATTGTCCACAATGTTCACTGTGTTTGTAGACTGGGGTGAGGTTGATGTCCAGGTAATTTGGATTGTTATTTTGGCGGCACAGTATGTTGCAATCAGTTTTTGCTCCTGCATTTTCTCATACTCTAGGCTTTGTAATTTCTTGCTTCCGTTGACTTCTCGATTGAATATTTTTGTGCTTAGCAAAACTCAATATTCACTTTCTCCAGTTTCAAATTCAGCAACAATTTGAACGTTTTCTTAATCGTTTTCAATTATTGAATGTCAGTGTACTGTACATATTACAACTTGAGAACAACGTCTTAAAAACAGAATTGAAAAAAGCCAATGGAAGCTATTAGAATGAAAACAATGAATCAATCTAAACTCATTGTTTTCCAGAAACTAAGACATGCTTGATTTTAGTGCTGACTAACTAAAGGTATGTATTTTTCTGTTCAAGTGAATGTGCACTATAAAATGACCCCATCCAGAATCGAAGGTAATTCCATTCTCCATTGTCCATTGTGCACACCACACAAAAGGGGTGACACCTTCTTCACAGAGAAAGGCTCCTCTTTTCACTCCTTAACTTTTCATTCTTCATAGATTCTTCATAGAAGTTTCATTCTCGGAGAAGGTGTGACACAGTAGCAGCTACTGGAGAAGTAGATTGTGTTACAAAAGCATAGATTTCTATGAAGATAGTGCAATTCAATCATACCTTACGATTTGACTTCCAATGAAATTATTTTTTAGTACTTGCATTTCATTATTTTATTATTATCACATATCAAGTGAAAATTGAACATGCGTAGGGTGGTGGGTGGATGTATTTATGTTGTGTGTATGGGAGGTGAATATTCTATTTATGTTTTGTTTTTGTCCATGTGTAGGAGGTATGCTTTTTTTTATTAGGTGTTTGAACTTGTGTAAGTGGACAAAAATCACTTATACTATTTATTTCCCTAACCCGCCCTCCCTTTGACAATTGTAATGGGATAATTGTTTCTTCTCAACTCTACCAAATTTGTTGGTTGAAACAACATTTTTTGAAAAACCTACTAATTCTTACTACTAGAAATTGATGTCTAGATCAACAAAAAAATCATCAAAATTTTGTTGAAGTAGATATTGTATTGACCGTTGTTACAGATTTTTTTTGATTTGGCACAAGTTAACAAAATGGTCACATAATTTTTGTTGATTTGAGTAGTACAATGTCCAAATTAACAAAAAAATCAACACATTTCTGTTCATTTAGACTCACAAAAGCTTCAAATAAGTTTTTGTTGTTCCAGCAATCTTTAACCCTAGAATGCCACTAGCGCCACTCTGTGGCGTTTGGATGACAATCGAATGAGCTATAAAGCTATTGGAAGAATTTTTTTAATCCCCGTTTTTCGTGTTGACTTTTCATGTTGGGTTATGAAAAATATCCAATTGAGTTTGTGGTCTTGCCAATGTTTGTCTTCACGTAAATGAAAAGTTGTAAAAAATAACGGATCACAAAATATGCTATTTTAGTGTATTTTGGAAAATTGTTGCTACTTGCTTGAAATTTGAAATTTCTTTACAAAAATGATATTTTTTGAATTTGTACCCAACTAATAAAATGCAAGTCATCTATTATAGTTTCTATTCTAATTTGAATTTTGAAAAAATTCCTAATATTAAATATTTATATTGTAGTTTGAACTTTGGATGTATTTTCAATGTCTATTAAATTCTAATTATAGAGTGACCTGGAAATTGAGTTTATACTATAATATTTGTCATTATAATAAATACACAGGGTGAAATTTTCAGATTTTTTGAAATAATTTTCTATTTGATGTGATTTTCCTTCATTTTTTCTTCAAAAATTCACAAAGAAATTAAGTTTATACATAAAAATCTAAATTTTTTGTGAAGTAAATAAAACATGTAATTTCATCTTTGAAAAAGAAATATTTTTTTTCATACATATCTAGATATAAAATGGCAACAAACTGAGTAATGGAGAATGAAGTTTGAAATCAATGGTCATGGGTCTATCATTTAGGGGTTAAATGACCATGGTGGGAATTTTATATACAATAGATTCCAAGTAAAAATGGCATTTTTGCATTCCTTGGGAAAGAAATTTCACTCTTGCCAAATTTGACACCCTCTTGAAGGTTGAAAAATTATTTTCTTATCATGAAATTTTTGGCACGAGATCATCTCTTTATAAATAATATATGTGCCAAATTTTAAGGTCAAAAGATTCACGGAAAAAAAAGATATATTAAAAATCAACTAACATGTATAGCTGTGAGCAAAATGTCACTACTACCAACTTGGACACCGTCCCGAGGGCTGGAAAACAAAATTTACCATGAAAATTTTGTCATGAAATCACCTCTATGTTGATAATATGAGTGCCAAATTTCAAAGTCAAAAGATTCACAAAAAAAAGATATTCTAATCCTACCAACATGTGTAGTTGTGAGAATGATTTTTTACATCTTGTGAAACTTTACCCTTAAAATGACACTATCCCAAGGGCTGAAAAAATCATTCTCACAACTACACATATTGGTAGAATTAAAATATCTTTTTTTTTTGTGAATCTTTTGACCTTGAAATTTGGTATACATGTTATTAACATAGAGATGATTTCATGATAAAAATTTCATGGTAAATAAACAATTTTTCAAGCCTTGAAAAAGTTTCAAAGTTGGTAGTAGTGAAATTGTTTTTCACAACTATACATGCTAGTAGATTTTTAAAAATATTTTTTTGTGTTAATCATTTGACCTTGAAATTTGGCACACATATTATTAACATAGAAATAATCTCGTGCAAAAAATTTCATGATAAAAAACAATTTTTCAGCCCTCAAGAAGGTGTCAAAGTTGGCAGCAGTGAAGTTTCTTCCATGGGAATGCAAACGCCATTTTCACTTGGACCCTACTATACAATGGAGTTTTATTTTTTAACTTAATCATTTAAAAGTTGTTGTTTATTAAACTCAAAAAAATTGGAACTCAAAAAATTCGGAAAATCAAGCTAACTTTTTTTTTTTTTTTTTGATAACAAATGGAAACCATTGTATTAAGTGAAAAAAGTAACCGCCAAGCCAGAGGCTAGACAAATGAAGAGAAAATGAGCAAATGAAGAGAAGATGAGCAGCAAAAAGAAATGAGAACTAAGAGAACAAACAAAGAGGAGGACCCTCTTTGTTCCACCTAATAGAGTAACCAACCCTAGTAGCAAGAACTAGAGATTGTAACCAAATACTAGAGAACTTGGTCCAAATCCTATCGGAATGTTGAGGACTACATTTAGAAGCAAGGTCTGTCTTAAGAGCAGCAGCCCGTCCTGAGTCAAGGAGGGCACTCCAAAGAGATGTGTGGAGAAGAACGGTAGGCCAACAATCTTGGGCAAAAACCATATGATTGCGCATGATCCAGCATAGCCATAAGACAACACCACGAACAATAGACCATATCGTGTGTAGTCTATGGAACAATCTAGGTGTAGGAGTCCCAAAAATACATTGGATGGCATCCAATCTCCAATGAGGGCCCAAAACTGGAGACGCGCCATGGATATGATGCATCATCGATAGTGCATAGTCCCAAATTTCTTGGGATCTTGAGCACTCAAAGAACCTATGTATAGGTGTCTCTATGACAAGAGAGTTGCAACAAACACAATTCGCATCAATCCCTGGAGCAATTTGAGCCCGCCATGAGTTAACAGCAACGGCATTATGCCAAATTGACCAAATGAAGGCCGCGTCTTTTTGAGGGCGGGCTTTGATCCAAATATCTCTCCAACGTGGGACATAGGAATCCGGAAGGAGGGTGGGCCATTTTGATACTATGGGACGCTTCAGCTGGGTTGAGGTTATAAGTAACTTACGACCAAGGGCAGCCGTATACTCTATGAGTGGTTTTCCATTGGACCACTTCCATTGCCTTGGATCATACTAAAGAGACTAAATAGGACCTAAGAACAAGAGCTTGGGTGGACGTCTTCTTCTTTTCTTAACTTGGACAACACGAATTCTCCACACAATGCCTCTATAAACCGAGGCAACTGGTACATCCGGAAGGAGAGATAACTGTCTAGAGTGGATGCCCACGGTGGCACGAGTAGAATCACCTCTCAAAGAAATATCTTGAATTTGGAAACCGAATAATATAGGATTGGATTCAGACACCAACCATGTGATTTCTAGAAGTGCGTCATCAGGCAAGGAATAGAGGCCGGCCCAATCCCCTACGGAGGCTAAACATGACTGGTCATTTAAAAATTGAAGCCAAGTATGAGGGATCTGAGAGATCAGAAAGAACCAATGGTGGCGCTCCATAGTAGTAAATGGGAATTCCTCTGAGATGGTCTCCCATGTCTTAAACTCAATGGCATTAGCATCCCATAAATCTCCAATGGTCCGAAGTCTTGCCCTAGCAAAGACTCGTGCTCGATCAACAGAAAAATTAAAATTGGAACCTATAAAGCTTGTTGACCACCAAATGCTAGTAGAGAGAACCTCAGAAGCATTAGTAGGTGGAACTAATTGAATGTGTTTCACAAGCTTCTTCCATGCTGAGGAGATGCAATTCCATACTCTCGACCCTCTGGACACTGAAGGTCTTTGTACCATAAGCCACGCAGCAGAAGAAAACCAAAATCCAGACTTTGGGTGTGGTTTCATACGATGAATTCGGTATCAAAGAAGAGTCTTCAGTCCAGAAATACTAGGTTCTATGGCATACAAGATCCACTTAGCTAGTAAGGCATTGAAGGACACTTCTGGGTCAAGTAGTTGGAGGCTACCAGCTGATTTCGGCAAGCAACAATCTTCCCAATTGACCCTAGTCCGAGACAAGTGTTCGGAGTCACTCCACAAATAGTTGCGCATACTACCCCTAGCTGTCCTAATGGCTTGAATAGAGCCACACCAAATTGCCATGAAGTAGTAAATAGACGAGAGGAGAATTGTATTTATCACAATTGCTCGCCTAGCCAAGGAGAGGCGTTGGGTTGTCCAATACTTCAACTTCTTGGTAATCTTCTATTGTAAAAACGTGTCCACATCGGCAGTCTCCAATGAAACACCAAAAGGAACTCCTAATAATTTAGATAGAGAATGAAGAGGGGCCCAAGTAATCCCAAAATCATTCAGCTAGTCAAGGGGAAGGATATGTGAGAACCAATATCCTATATTCTTGGTCCAGTTAATAATCAGACCTGATGCAGAGCCAAAACGGTGAATGAGATCCACCGTATTCTTCAAGAAGATTTCTTGGCCTAGAATTGAGACCCCATTATCATCTGCGTGCTGAGAGAGGAGTTGACAGTCCTCTGTCTCGGGTAGTTGGATGCCCTGTATTTTACCTAAACGTTGATCTTCCTTGGCAGCCATGTTGAAGGCTTCTACAACCAATAGAAACAGGTAGGGAGCCAAAGGACACCCTTGGCGTACTCCACACCGGATGTTGAACGAGCTCAAAATTTTACCATTAATTGAAATAGATGCCGAAGCATCCTGGAGTAACATTTGGATAATGTGGGTGAAAGCATCAGGGATGCCTATCTTCCTCATAATACCAAAAAGAAAATCCCATGAGACTGTATCATACGCCTTTGTAAAGTCAAGTTTTAGGAATATAAGATCTTGAT
Organism: Pseudisothecium myosuroides; assembly: GCA_951799445.1. Taxonomy (NCBI): domain Eukaryota; kingdom Viridiplantae; phylum Streptophyta; class Bryopsida; order Hypnales; family Lembophyllaceae; genus Pseudisothecium; species Pseudisothecium myosuroides. Next base: position 2,637,742 of record OX637288.1, on the reverse strand, counting down.
GAGAGTCTTTAGCCCATTGGACAGTCTCATACTGTAATAACACATTGTCCAATATGTATCTAAGCGGCAAAAAGGCAAACTGATCCGGATTTATGACCTCTTGAAGTAAGCTCTGTAATCTCAATTGAAGTGTTTTTGCCAAAATCTTATATGAGACATTGAGCAAAGTGATCGGCCGCCAATTGGATAGATTGGCTCGGTCGCCTTCTTTATAAAGAAGGGCAATTACCCCAGATGTCATTCCTGCAGGAACCCGGCCTTGAACTATTGATGCTTGAATCATACTAGTATAATCGTTACCTATTAAATCCCAAAATTTCATGAAGAAGTCAAGAGTAACCCCATCAGGTCCTGGACTACGACCTAAGGCCATTTGTTTCATAGCCAAATATAGTTCATCTTTTGAAAGCGGTGCTTCCAATTGACTGGCCATCTCCGGGCTGAACTTGTTAAAAGCACATGAAAGGATGGAATCCCGATCATTAACAATCTGAGGAGTTATTGGTTCTTGTGAGTAAAGCTTAGAGTAAAAGGTAGAACAAATATGATCCATTTCATCGATGCCCTGCCTAGCTACTCCTTGATGGTCAAGAAGCTTGGTAATGGATGACGTCTGCGGAACCTCCCTAATGGCTTGGAAGAATTCAGCTGTAAGACGGTCACCAAATAATCTCCAGCGAGCCCTAGATCGCACTTTTCTACCTTCGAGTTTGCGATTCTCAAAATTGGCTAGTTCAGACTTGATGTAGCTAACTTCATCTTGTAATTAGGACAAGTGTGGGTCTAGCTGGAGTTGGCCGTTTCTCTGGTCAAGCAGCTTGCAAAGCGCCGTCTCTTGTTCTCTTAGTCGATTGGCCTTCCAAATACAAAACCTGCGATAATTGCGGATAATCAGCTTGAACTTCGAGAAAAAAGAAGTCTCTTGCGGTGCTGATGACCAAGTCTCTCGAATGAGGTATGCAGCTTCATCGAGGAATGCAGAGGACATTATCCATCTACTGGGCCGGGGTGTGACAGGGGCCAACTCAAGAATCACTGAGACCGGACTATGATCCGAGCGAGTATGGTCTCCACAAATACGGTATTCAATAACCTTGCCGCTGTTAGCAACAAGATCAGAGAAAATGTAACATCTGTCCAATCTTGCCAAGACTCTTGCCCCATCACTCCTAAGGTTGTCCCATGAGTATGACATGCTTGGAGAGGTTCGTGGGGACTCTGAGATCTGAATGGTATCTTTAAGAGAATTGAAAAGCAAACGTTCTGGTGCAGGTAGAATTTTACCACAAGAATTGGACTTGCCCACTCTATGTTCCACCATGTTGAAGTCTCCTAACATAATCCACCGGCATGATGTTGGTAGTTCATTTCTCATAGTCTCCCACAATAAATGGCGCGATAAGAAATCACAAGGGGCATAAACATTAATAAATCCAAAATCCCCACCTTGAATTCTTGACAAAATGAGCCATTGAGCTTTGCCACCAAGTATAGAACCTGACCGAGAGATCAAACTTGACCATCTAGGGAACACTAAAGTTGCTAAGCCCCCTTTGCCGGTTGAAGCTCCATTAGCAGGATAGCCTAGTTCTACTTCTGTGAACAAAGTGGTTGCCTGTTTCCACAATATCTTTCCAATATTGGATGCACTAGAGCCTCGGAGTTTATGCTCCTGCAAAAAAAGAATATCTACTGGATCTCTATGAATGTAATTTCTTAGATTATCTACTGCGGTAGGGTCATTTAACCCGCGTACATTTTGAAACAAAATTTTAAGTTTCATAAGCCCCGTGGATCAAGAGCTTGCCGAGCGCTCCTTACGCAGTCTCTAGATTGGGTCCGTCTAAGTCCCCAAGAATCAAGATTAGGATCAGTAGCCACTACTTCAATTCACACTTGTGGAATTTGGGCTTGCCTTTGCCGTGTTTCTCAGTTGCCTAGCAAAAATTCTGATTTGGGGTTGAATTCCAGAAGAAGATGGATCATTAACAGTCCATTGTGGCAAAGAGCCCGTGATATGGTTGAAAACCTCAAGAGCTAAATTTGTCCCAATATCAGGCAGTGGTGATGGTGGGCTAGAGAGTCCACTAAACTCAAATAAATTACTCTGCACATTGTTGGTATGAGCGTCGTTCAACACAAGATCAACAGTCTCGTTAACATACCCAATTGATGGGTTGTTGGGCGACTCAGGGATAATAATGACTGACAAGGTGGGATTTTTTTGGCAAGAAAGAGAAGAGACTTCTCGAAAATTTTGAGCTTTAGTTTGGCTGCGAGTTACTCAAAGGGAAGGAGGTGCTATGGGATCTAGAGGGGGTATTCTGAGGGCAGGCAAACTTGAGGAAGGAACATGAGAATTTGACGGAGGTTTGTTGGAAGCAGATTTCAGTTGGGAATGGAGGTCAGCGGAGGAGGAGAGAAGAGGGGAAGGTATCAAGGGGGATTTGAGAATTTCTATTCTATCAGAGGTAAAGTTCTCTTTCTGTTTGGTAGAATCTAAGTAATGTTATGTGGAAGGGGTTATGGTGAGCCATAACAGGAGGGAGAAGGGGAAGACCAAACTTAGGATAATTGTGCACTTCCGTAGTAGAGTAGTTGGCACTATAGTCTGGGTATTCGTCTGAAGAGTGCCGTGAGCGGGATGGAACCTGGCGGAAAACTAAAGGTTGATTAGGGTGGTTGGGATCATCCTTCCTTCTTTCCATCGAAACCCTCCGTGCCCAATAGTGACTAGAACTGGCTGGGGTGGGGGATTTCCTAAAAGAGCGTCCATGTTGACATGGTGGAACTGGGATAAAGCCATCTTCATCAGGTAATGGATTAGATCTAGTGGAAAAAGTACAGGTACTACTATGGCGATTGAAGTGCCGCAAATCTTTTTTGGAGGAAGATTTTCTTGGCTGTGGGACTTGGGTTTGGGGTTGAACTATGTCTGGGAACGGAGGGTGGACCTAAGGTTGTGGTACGGGGCCACAGTTGTCCAGGTGAGAGCTTTGTAAAGGGGTATGGATACGGCTGGAGCACTGATCAACTAGATGGTTGAAGGCAAAGCAGCGGTAGCACTGGAAAGAGGATTCTTCATAAAGAATCTGAAGCTCAATCAATCCTCCTGATGGGTTGGCAATTTGGATTTTGGGTATCCAACCTTGGGAAAAATCAAGCACTACACAGTAGCGGTGGGGGCTAAGTGCTGGATCAGGAATATCTCTATCCACGATCCTGCCAAGGGATTGTATGATGGCTTCCGAGCAAAAGATAAATTCTAAGGGAAGGTTCATGATTGATAATCAACACGGGATAAATGGCCCAATTAGGAAGGAATGATCAAACAAAGGTTGCCACCTCTGGTAAGTGGCTTCCCCTCCCGGGAACTGATGAAGAAATAGATCCAGAGCTTTGTCCACAGCTTGGCGGCAATCGAGCTTCACATAGTGAAATCTACCCCCTGCTGGTTTGTGAAGCACAATATAGTTTGGGAAGAGTAGCTGGTCTAGATCCTGAAGCCAAGCCTTCCTAATTGGATCCCCAGCTGGTCCCCCCACAAAACTAGCAATAACAACATACTCCTTGATGTGTAAGGTTTCTTGTGAAAGAATGACTGAATCAATACAAGACTGCGAAAGTACCTTACTAGGCTGAACGAGAAGTCCAGCCCAATTGCGAATAAGAGGGGAGGGAAGAGATTCTCCCTTAGAGCTAGAAAATGGATTGAGAGGCTTGGCCAAGGGTGCTGATGAATCTTTCCCCTGCTGGTCCTTTTGGTGACTGCTTCGTACTTCTGGCAATGCTAACCAAAGAAGATTCATGTGAGTAGTAGGCGGGATTACAACATCACGCCTCTGATTGCCATAAGATATCGGTTGTCCTTGATCACTGCGCCACTGTGCCAGGTCTGCTCTCCTTGTCAAACCATGAGCTCTAGAATGCTCCTCTGGATTCTGTTGTCTTAAGCTGAGGTTCCTGGCATGCTGGCGATGCAAGTACTGAAAATGATCACCTGTATGGGGACCATCTCGAACTGCATCCCTATAAGAACCCATGATGAACTCCAACCAACTGCAGAACTGCTAAGAGTACACAAAATAATAATAACAAAGTTTTAATGAACCAGTGCTATCAAAGCTAACTATATAAATTTGGGTTGTTCAACAAGAACGACCACTTGTACACCCTTGGTGTACGCAGATTGACATAGAGAGCAACACTAATCCAGAGTGAAAAATGTCTTGTAAGTACAGGAAGGCTTCACCGAAACACTCATCCCACCTCTCAACTTTTACTTTTATTTTTTATTTTTTTTAATTTTATTTCCTTTTTTCCTTTTTTTCTCTCTAAGCTAGAGTCCTGTAGAAGGTACTAGTTTCAAACTGCCTTGCTTGTTGACAACTAAAACAGAACAAAGCTATGAACTACTCTACTGCAGAAGACTGAGAAGCACAGCGCTTCAATGCTACTCAATCTGAAGAACGTCGGAGCAAGCTAATGGACCACAAAATGGTGTCTTGGTCAGAGCTTGTGCCGGGTTTGAATGTTTCATGCTCTGACTGTCTCGATCTTGGTTCCGAAGACCTCATAAGGTTACTGGACTGATGCCATGGGTGGATAAGTGGTCATTTGATTGTACAACTTGGTTTTTGGGGGGGAGGGAGTGCGTTGGGGTTTTGATCTGTTAAAAGCGAATCTGGGATTCCATGTTCGACTGTCAGCTCTTTCGACTTCACCACTTTGTCTGGAATTTCGATGCTCAACTAGCTGGATCGTGGATTTCTACTCATTACCCTTCTGTCGAGACACGCTTCAACGGATTTGTGGCAGAACACGGCAAGAGCTGGTCGCCAGTGGGGAGCGGGATGGTGATTCTGGCGAAGCCCTTGTTTCGATCTGATCGAAGGCTAGTATTGTAATTTTCTTGTCGTCATTGGTCAAGTTGTTCTCGTGCGTAGATTTCTTCTACTTAACAGGTTTATCCTCGTTAGATCATGCGTCTATTACTTTGAGCATCATTCTAGTTTAGCTGGATCACGTAGCAATTGAGTAGGATTGAGTAGCGTTGAAGCGCTGTGCTTCCTCCGAGACCAATTTTTAGATTTTCGCAACTTTGTTCTGCAATCAAGCTAACTTTCATTTCCAAAAATCCTCTCTGAACTTTGTCCATAATTTTTAATTAGAGATTTAAAACTGCAAACAGATTTTTGTAAATGGAATTTAGCTTGATTTTCCAAATTTTCTTAGTTTAGAGTTTAAAAAAAATGTTGTTCTACTTTAAATTGTTGTAATAACCACCGTACTGATTTTGTAGTGTTGGTCACAATATTTGTTGTCCTATGACTTTTTGGAAAAAATATTTTAAAATAAAATAAAGTAAAATATGGATAATTAGTATAACACTAAAATTAACATGTCACCAAAATTTGAGATCTAAGAAAAATGTAGGTGAAAAGTTATTCACAAAATAGAATTACTTCATTTTTGAAGAAAATAGACACTAATTCATAAAAAACATCTGATTTTGCATTTCAATACCACTGAAAAAGATGAGATAAAGGTCCAAGCAACAATTTAGCTGTTCTATAGGAATTTTCTTAGAAACAACAAAAAATTGGCCTTTTTTAAGGAGTTGATGGTGATGAAATTTCACTAAAAGAATGATCTTGAAACCATTTTCAATGGTCAAAAGTGTGTATGCAAGGGAGCCCTGTTTGATCAAATGTGGAGGATGTAAAATAATATATTTTTAGATTACTTTTGGTAGGAATATGCTTGCCTACTATAAAAATAGCCCATGGAAACTTTAGCTCTAAATCATAAAATTTGGATACACATAATGTAGTAAAAAATCCTAAACTTCAAAGTGTGACAAATAAACAAAATTGACTTTTAAATATAAAATGTTTTTTTTATTTCTAAAAAATACAGGATTTGACTACCATCAAGTTAGACATCTCTTATGAAACTTTCTAGTTCACTGGGCTTATGCTTCAAAAGTTATAGAAGATGACAAGAGAGTCACTCTCATTGTGATGAATAATAGGACCGGTGTTTCTTGCAACAATCCCTATGCCAAAGTGGCCTCCAAAGTCTATTGATTTTATAATGGGAAACAAAAAGTAAATAAATAAAAACTAACATGCAGTTTGTTCACTTGAGTTTATAGTTGGTTTAATGGCTAAAGGAATGAGGTGCAAAGTTAGAACCGTTGCATCTAGTATTGTATTGACGGTGCTAGTATGTGAGCCCAAGAATGTGAGCTTGTGAGCATTGAGCCTACAATACAAGTACCTATAATATAGATATCACACACTATATATAAAAGGTGTATGTATCATAAACACCTATAATATGGGTATTTATAACATATATATCCTATAATCATAAACGACTTATATAGTATATACACCTATAATATAGGTGTGTAGTATTTTAGGCTCATAGGCTTACACTCCTGTGCTCACATAATAGCAACCCCCATGTGGCAGCTGCCATGTGTTGATTTTTCTTTGGCCAAAATCTTTAAAAAAAAAAAATTCACTTAACCAAATCAACATATTTTTGTTCCGCACTATCCAAGTCAATACATCCAAATCAACAAATGAATGACACGTGAAATCAACAGTTTTTATAAAAAAATTGTTAATCTAGTCAATGCTTTTCTAATAGTATCTTGAAACAAATTTGAAAAAATCTACCAATTTAATCCACCAATTTGGTAGTTAAAAGGGCTTTTTAAAAAAAATGTTATTTCAATCGGGGGTTTGAAGCTTGTCATCTCCAAGCAAATCAAGTACCTGCAACAAAATTGCTACAACATTTGGAAGGCAAGATTGAGTACAATATAAAGACAAATCGAGACACGAAGCAAAATAGTACAAATTAAGATGGATAGAACCCTGCAAGAGCAAGTGGTGGCATCTATAGGATATTCAAAAATTCAACAAAGGCTAGGGTTAATTTTCAAGCATCATTTCCTCCATTCTTGTTACAACATATGTCCCATGTCTGTAGTTTGGAATGCCAAAGTGAGCAGGAAGTAGTCTCTTGAATGAGCGGCGTTGGAATAGTCTAGACATTGGCTATGGATTCCGACCAACTTTTAATTTGGCTCTAAAAATTCATAGTAATTTCAATTCTAGGCATAAAATTACGAAAAATTTGTAGTCCCCGTAATTCCTCTCTTTACACAAGAAATATTTGCATTACATAACACTACTCATGATTTGTTGCAAAAGCGCTTAAATGATTAGATATGGGTGGTTCAACGGAATTGCAAATGAGCTTTTGAGAATCAAACCAAAGTTCCCTCAAACTTGCTTGAAACTAATGCTTCCGTAGCACCTGTAGGAAGCTTGATAGTGAAGTCACCAAGTGTAGTATCGTCAAGGGCGCGTGCAGCAAGAAGCACATCACTACATTGTTAACAAGAAAAAACTCGCCTCGAAAAAAATTGCACGCACACACACAATGAAGCTCAAAAAATACAACACTCAAATAGAAGCACTAGGGTTGGCCTGTTTGCATCAGCAGATTTCTTTTCTGAATTCCCTCCCAACCATGGCCAAGCCTTCACATTAATCGCCCCATCGCGAGCTTTGAACCAAAAGATCATCACCTACCCGCCTCTATGAAGAGAATTTCATAATTCAAATCACCACTCATGCAGCAATATAAATTGTTATTTATTAGCTAATTCATTTCCAAGTGAAGGACCAAGTCACAATTGATCAACACTTCTTCAGTTGACATTCATTGAAAACCACAAAGGTCTCACAAGGGATTTCCATTCGCGAGATGAAGAGGAATTCCTGATGTTTCTCTATTTTCTAGAAATTAATTCTCACACTGGGAAACTTGAGACTCTTAGGGAAATCCCAGCGTTTCTCTTTGTTCCGGGAAATTTTCTCACACCGGGAAACTTGAGACTCGCAGGGAAACACCGGGACAAGACCGTGGGATATTTCTCACTAATCACTCTACATCTACGAATCCACCGTCAGATCCATGCCAGCATATGATATAATTTAACTACTGGTCACGAAATCTTCATTTATTCCAATCAATCTACGAAGTCCCCAGCAGGTGCGCAAGGGTTCGCAACCAACGAGTTTCTGACTTCGAGTCTCCGAATTGCGCGTCGGATCGACGTCAGGATATGACCGAATTGGACTGTTTTCTTCAATTTCTTCGCTTTTGGCGTGCAGCAGCTGCTGGCGCCTGCAAACGAAGGTCATTGACACTTTGTCACATTCCTGTAGCGCACGGCTGGACACTGGAAGAACACGGAAAGAGACTGGTCTTGCTTCGGAATGGAAAATCTCACCACGCGACTTGTCACATTCTCTTGCTCCGGATCCTCCTCGCCAAAATCCAAGTAAAAGATTCTTCAGTTCTGGATTCCGCCAGAAATTACCCTCTAAGCATTTGCACAATGACTATTATCCAATTCTTGTGACGGCTTTGTCATTGTAATCTTAAGATTCATGAGTGGCATTACTATTCTTCTGTAAACTGAATGACAGGATATGTTTTTTGACCACATGTGCATGTTCAGAAGAATTTGAGGAGGTTTCTGTCTCCTATGGATGTGAGTTGAAGAAGTGTTGATCGATGACGACTTGATCCTCGACTGTGATGAACCGGGCCTTAGACTCTCTGCACTTGAAGACCGGAGTGTTGCTCTCTAAATTGATTCGAAGTCAAAAAAACACGATGTAAGTTATTTCGCAAAAATCCTTTGATAATGATCGACCTGATCGGGCTTTCAATTTTGTTTGATAATGAGAGACTTTGAAATTAATGTGGAGAGACAGCTGTGTAGGGTTTTTTTAAAATTTATTTTAAATACATGGACAATTTCCATTGATAGAGGAACCTGTGTAGTTTCTTAGTTGACAGAAGCCTCAATGCTTTCTTTTATTACAATCACGGAGTATAGTGTCGGATTTTGCACACGATTAACGTAGCTACTGTAGATATTTTGAAGAATGCTTTGCAGGAACGGAGGAGCTAGCAGTCGAGGATTTTTGTGGTGGATACGAAATTTCTGAGAATGCCAGCTTCAAGCCATCTGATAATAAGAAAATGGTGAAGTAGTTGAGGTCAATGAATGCATCGCATCGAGGTATTAATTTTCGATTAGAAGCTCCCGGCTTCGAGTTTCATATGTGGCTAGTATCCAAGGAGATGGAGGAAATTAGTATTCATGAGCCTCTATTCCAATGCAATGAGAAAGTACAAGGAGACGGGGATTCAAGTTCTATCACTCTCAATTACGACGTGGATGCAGCTTCTATACTATAAAGTCAGTCGGACAAATGGAAATTGATCAAGTATCATTGCAATTTGGACGAGCTATGAATCGCACAATTGTTTTCATGGTATGCGACTATTTTCACCTGGTCTCAACTGGTCTCAACTACTCTCAATATCTCATTTTTTTAATGTAATAACAGCTGGATCAAAGAAGGAAGAATCTCTTGAAGTGCCAGTCTCTAGGAATAGTACGTCTCCATATTAACTAATACGACGAATGGGTATTGATATTCATTGCAAGTACGTCGCTTCATTGAAATGATGGAATGCCAATACAATGCTTTGTTTTATCAATTGGTGATAATTATCCTCTTCTGTGTCTTTGGCTTCCTCAATTGTTTGTTCCGTTGAGTAATGCTAGTGTCTCCATGAGTTCGTGAATATCTCAGCATTTTGAGAGCTTCTCAGACAATCTGACTGCAGGGCTTTAGTCCGGATTCCATGTTGGTCGGTCTCCATAAAAATAATGAAATATTTTCAATTTTTAATTTTGTCAAGCACTTTGAAATGTTCTCACGCTTTGGTCAATTTTTCATAACACTCTTGGCAGGAGTTGCTGAGAACACCTTGGACCCACCCGCTAATGCAAGGAAAATTTTAGGGTTCTGCAAACTTTTCTAACATCATCTTTCACTTGCACAATTGTTCTTACATAGTGTTTTTAGAGACTGGAATAGTTGAATCTTTACCAACTTCTTTCTGCACGAGTGCACTTGCTGGTAAGCACATTGCAAAGAGTGACTGATCAACCCCGTGTGTTTACGAAGCTACTAAGGTAGGAGGTCCATAAAGCATCCATCTAAGCGCTGAAACTGAATTTCGGGGAGGTAAAACATCTTGAAATATTTTTCAGTAAATTTTCCTTGAAAGGCAAGAGAAATTGGCATCTAACCCAAGTTGTTTCATATTTTTTGAAGCTTTGTGGAATTAGTTACAAATTTCTGAAGTTGCAGAAAAGTGCATTTTTGTGGGCTCTAAAACCGACCACCTCCTCAAATGCACACCACTTGTACATTGGAAAGTGCAAAATGTACCTCTAGAGCTTGATTGGTTTTAGAACCCGCTCCATTTTAGGACCTCCTACCTTAATTCAATATTAAAACTGAAATTTTAGCTATTTTACTCTCGCAGATCGGATATCATAAACAAAAGAGAATGAGACAAGTGGCGCGATGGAATCTCCCATTCCGAAGCAAGACCAGCACCAGAACTGTTCTTCGTCACTTCAAGAATGTGAAAACGTGAACAACTTCCGATTGCAAGCGCGAGCAGCTGGCAGAGGCGTAGATTGAGTTACAAAAGCGTAGTTTCCTTGAGAAAACAGTTGAACCTCTCTAGTAAACTTGCCAATCACCGCACAGGCAAAATTCAAACCCTTCTCCACATAAATATAGAGACTTTCATGTTTTGAAATTTGGCAGGATCATTAAATGTCATGTTAAGATTCACCTTCAAAAAACAAAATGTAAAAAGATTTCTTCCTACAAATTTTATTGCAATTTGAAGGTGATGAAGCTCAAATCTAGTTAAAAATTCCTTGCAACCAATGACCGCACGATGTGCGGTCATTAAGCGGTGATACAAAATTTTGTTCCCATCACAATTGAATTGGTAGTTGAATTGTGCGGTTAGTGTTTGGTCATTGGAAGGGTGGTGTATGGTTAGTGTTTGGTCATTGGAAGGTGTTGTTGTGTGGTGATTGGATGCGTGCGGTAAATGTCCGGTTTACTCTACAAGGTCTACGAGGACACAAAACAATGTGTCCCTGTCCTTGCAGCAACATGTACGAGTAAGCTTATTCTTAAAAGAGCAATGCAAATTCCATACGAAACTCAAGTGCACATTCACCCTGAACATGGTACTCCGGTATTACCTTTGCACGGAAAGAAAATGTTTATTCTATTACACGGAACAGGTGTAGAGAAGAGACCCTGTCTATCTATGACATGGTATGAATCAAAGTGTTTTTTTTGATACTGTAGATGAGCAGTAAAAACCTGTATGCCCTCCCACCAAAGGTGTATATTTGGAGGGAGCCAGGCGCAGAGGTTGCCAGGGAAGGGAATCTGGCGATAAATCGCTAGAAAAAAAACAAACTAGTATGAATGGGGGAAGCTTGCATACAATTGACAATATTACTAGTTCAAATTTTTTGATGACGTTTTTGAGAAATTCATTTTATTGACTCATCTACAAAACTCAATTGAAGATGAGTTTGTCGTAAGCAAAGATGGAATGATTATTTTACACTTTTGGGAATCAAGACCTTGGGAACCAAAAATATTGGACTTAGATTGTTTACTTTGAAGATTGTATGAATATTCTAGTGTGTACCTCCTTGAGTATTGCAACCTCTATTCATTGGTGTGCATGTTGTTTTGTGCATAATTGAGAGGTTACTGTACAAAATTTGGTATTGGTGGGTATGTTGTTATTTTTCATCACACCATTCAACTTGTTGACACATCTGCAATTTTCAACCAAAAGAGAGTTTGTCGTATTTAAAGATGGAGTGCTTAGTTTAGGGTACCAATATACATGTTTGCTTGACGGTATGAATTTACATACAGAAAAATGGGACTCAGTTTACAAATAGGATTTTTGCATACAATGATTTCATGTATTTATTTTTCATGAAGTCTTCATACATGTTTTCTACCAATTTTTAATAAAATTTATCACCATCATCATATTATTACTATAAGTATTCTAAAATAGGAACTATATTACCTTAACAATCATCCGTGATTGTGCATGCAAAGCCCTAGTTGGTAAGTTACATACCAAGTTTCCTACCAAATTGTGGACATTAAACCCTTAAAGGACAAAGGGGTGACCCTCAAAATCCTCCCTTTCCATTACCTTGTGAATCATTGGCTTCCAAAATTGCAAAAGCATTCATTGGAAGTCAAACTGTAGAAGGTGTCCCCTTTTCACAACAAATTTCGAGGATGAATAGTTGCACTTCTGTCCTATAAGGGAACCAACCCATTTCCGACCAGGCACCCATTTTCGCTATGTAGATTGTTCTCTTTTCGCTCAGCAGGAGACTAACAATCATTAATTGCAACACGGTTCCCAACACAATTGTGGCGCATTATGATTGGCTACAAGACTTTCAATATTACAACCAATCCTTGGTGGATTTGCAAGTAGCCCTGGGTTAGAAATAGGGAGGTCTATATAACAAGTATAGGTCAAATAGAATCTTCAGCAAAAAAATTCATAGTAATTATGTTTCGAGAAATAAAAACCTGAAAAATTATAGGAACCTTCTGAACTCTATTTCTATACGCAAGAAAATTCCTTCCTTGAAGAAACCCACCTTGCAAATATGCGTAATTGCTTATTTGGTCGGAAATGGGTTGGCTCCCTTACAGTTTGATTATCTGTCATCCATCGGACGCAAAACGTCCTTGTTGTTTAACCCTTAAACGACGGGCTCATAACTGTGGAAATCATATGTTTTGTCACCGTGTGGATTGTTGGATCAAAATAATGCAAAAGCACTCATTGGAAGTCAAACTAATGTAGATTATCTTCCCTTTCCCCACAAAATTTGGAGGATGAATAGTTGCACTTCTGTCCTACACAGGAGATTCTCTTGTCATTCATCGGCCTCAAAGCGTCCGCCGCGTTGTTCAAGGGTTAAGGGTTAACTTACATCTAGTAGACGGAAGGGAGTAATAAGTTCCTGCGTATTGAAAATCACACAAGATCAGATAAGCTCGAGTCCTGGCGCGCACAGATCCCACTGCCATAGAAACAGTCCTCTCCCTTCACGTCGTCCACGTACGTCAGGGCAGTCAGGCGTACAACTTTGAGAGTGTTGTTAAGTTAGAACTTTGAGATTTTTGAATTGGTAGAACTTTCTGGACTTGTTGATTGGCTGGTGATGCAAGGTGGCATCAAATCCTGCTGGAATTCTTGACAGCAAGAATTCAAGCTCGGCATTTCTTGCAAGATTAAAAAACAAGAACTGGTGGATTGGGGAAGAGCCGAAGTAGACTAGCATTGGCTGCTAATCAGTGATATGGCTCACAATCCAATCGACTCATTCCTGTATGACATTTAAGAAAATTCTCCTCTACTGTAGCTTGTGTATGGCACTACTTTTCTTACACAAATATTTCAAAAGTAATAGAGTTGGAACTTAGACAACTATTGCACACAAGTGCACTTTCTAAGCTTAACCCCTAAATGACGGACTGATGACCATTGATTCCAAGCCTCATTGCCCAACACTCAATTTGCTGCCATTTTGCAATTAGATATGTATGAAAAATTTTATATTTATTTTTCAGAGATGAAATTACATGTTTCCTTTACTTCAAAAAAATTTAGATTTTTTTTGTGGAAAATTGTTTTTTTTAGGAATTTTTGAAGAAAAAGTGAAGAAAAATCATATTAAATAGAAAATTATTTCAAAAAATCTGAAAATTTCACTATGTGTGTATGTTACAATGACAAACATCATGGTGTAAACTCAATTTCCGTGTCATTCTATAATTAGAAAATTATAGACATTGAAAATACACCCAAAGTTCAAATTGCAATAAAATACTCAATATTAGGAATTTTTTCAAAATTCAAATTGGAGTAGAAACTAGAGTAGATGACCTTCATTCTGTTAGTTGGACCCAAACTCAAGAAATATAATTTTTGTGGAGAAATTTCAGATTTAGAGCGAGGAGCAACAACTTCCCAAAATACTCTAAAATAGCATATTTTGAGATCCGTTTTTTTTAATAACTTCTCATTTCCTTAAAGACAAACATTGGAAAGAGTACAAAATCTATTGAATACTCTTCATAACCCAATATGAAAGGTCAACAAGGAAAAGGAGGATGAAAAAATGCTTTTGAACTCTCTTTTTCTCAACAGTGTTGTCATCGGAACGCCACGGAATGGCGTCCGCGGCGCTCCAGGGTTAAGGTAGTATGCTCTAAAAGCTTCTGTGTTCTAAATGCAACCCCTATCTAGGAATGAGTCACATACTGCATGGAACATCTATTTCTGTCATTGATGAATTAGATAGGCTTAAATGGTCGCTTTAAGAGCAGACTACCTTAGCTATTACAATGCAGCTATAGTAGCAATTTTATTGTATTGAGCAATGAAAATCACAATTTCATCCATTGTTGGCTTAGACACTGTCAACATTGATCTAAGGTTCGAGGAGTACTTTATGGAGCACCTCAAGGAGGGGTCAAATTCTTGGTGGAAGAACCTAAATTAGGAAAAATGGTAGAGTTGCTTGAATCTATCCATGGATCATCGAGTATTGTATTTTGGCAATTTGTGCTTTGTACTCTAAATTTGAATTTAAGTAGCAAAAGTGATCTTTTTTGAATTTGAGACCAACTAGTGAAATGAAGCTAACCAACTCTAGTCCAATTCAAAAATTTGAAAAATTCCTAAGCCTAGATATTTTATTGCAATTTGAATTTGGGCCAATTACCATACAATGCTGATTTTCTGATTTGAGAACAATATATTAAAGAAAATTGCACCATCGTCTTCTACACAATAATACACACCTTGTACTAAACATTTCAATTTAAAAAAATCATATTGTGTATTTTATATGAATTTTTTCACTTTTTATTACAAATTGAACAATAATTTCAAATTTTCACAAAGAAATCTAAATTTTTCTAACTTGTAGTAATCATGTAATTACATCATTATGTGAAAACTATATATTTTTTAATTCATATATAGTTGCTAAATGAGAGGAACTTCAAGGTTTGGAAAAATGGTCATACACCCACCTCCCTAGGATCAATTATAAGGTAGGAGGTCCTTAAAGTGGCATGGGTTCTAAATGTGTCCCCTATCTAGGAATGAGTGACATTATCCTTGAAATATATACTATAGTCATTGATGAGTTCTATAGGTTTAAACGGTCCATTTCTGAACCTCCTAAGGTAGGTATCCTTAAACCGCCACTAATTGCTCCTGTGCCTAATTACTACTATTAGACTGTTCAAATTCTTCTATATTCTTATTGGCAAGGGAAAGGAGGTTCCAACGCACCAAAGAACGCAACATTTGGATACTGTATGCAAAAGTTATGAAGGAACAAAGTTTGGTTCTAAAAGCGTTTCTTTCACAGAGGTACATAACTGATTTTGGAAATGTACACACGCTGAAGATGGCGCTTTAAGGTCAGTGGCGCATTAAGGATACCTACCTTACCTTATCATGCCCTAGGCAGTGTGCTTTTTTCCGGCGATTTGGTGCAAAATTGCACCAAAAAATTTGAGCTAGCACCAAGCCTATAGGAAATTTTTAGGAAATTTTTGGATGAAATCGCCAAAAAGCTTCAAATTCAAGAAAAATCTTGGATGAAATCGCCACATTGTGAATGAAAATAGAATTATAGATACGTAATATCACATTTTCTATCCAGTACATGGATGAATGTTGAAACTTGGAGCACCATTGTAACATTTAATATTGCCACTTTGCCACTTCATGGAAAATGAAAAAAAAAACACTGGCCCTAGGCTGTCGATTTGACACAGCATTTGTAGATTCGAAGGGACACTCAGCCGCACGCCCGCACTCGCCCACCTGCAGCAAACTACGTAGATTCATGCACAAAAGTGTACATGTTTAAGAAAACAGTTGAATTCACTCAGAAATTGTAGATGATCCGACCATGCTATCGTAGATTCGAAGGCACAGCCCACTGGGATCTCCGGCGCTCGCCCATGCTTTCCACTTGCCTTGAGGCGCCCTCTTGGTGTGGATTACATAGATTTCTCCGTAAAAGCGTTGATTTTGTGTGAACTAGCTTAATTCGACGAGTGCCGTTCGAAGATCTGATGGAATGTTGGTAGATACAGAGGCACTCGTGATTGGGTTTGCCAGCCTCCCATGCATTCCCTGCGAGTTCCCCGTGTATTCCCTAAAACTATGAAGCACTGTTGGGGTGTGGAATATACCACACCATCACTGTAGAGCTACTGAATGTTAAGATAGGTGATGAATTTTTTAATTTGATTGCATGTATATATAGGAAACATACAAACATACACACATCTTTGCTTCAACAAGCATCTCCAAAAACTTTTTAGAATTCCCTCTATAGAGATTTCAATGTTGAGGTGATAACGTCCAAATTTTGTATTTGTACCATCATACTCAAATGTACAAAATTTGTTATAGTTCAAAGTTCAAATAGAAAAATCTAATTGCAATAAAGAAATATCTGCTTTTCAAAATTTAGGCATTGTCACCCTAACATTGAAATCACTATAGAGAGACTTTTGAAACTTTTTTTGGAGATCCATACCTTAGGACAGGCTATTTGTTTGTTTTGTTTTGTTTCTTTTGTGACGTTGAGATCTCTCGGACCTTGTGTCCCCCGGGGACACACTTGGTACCGTTGGAAAGCCCTCGGCGAGGAGGGGTGCACGGGCTTGGTTTCATGGTGTTGGACATAAGGTGGAAAAATTATAGATTTTTGAATTATTTCTGGTTCATAAAAATGACTAAATTATGCTAAATTATGTATTTTTTGAACCGTGTGCCAATTGGTCACGTTTTTGGTATTTTTAGGAAGCGTTCACCGAGGAGGGGTGCATGGGCTTTGTTTTGTGGCATTTGGAGCTACGGTGGGAAAGTTCATGGTTTCTGAGTTATTTTTGGTTTTAAAAATGACTTTTACTTTTGTTTTGGCTATGGCAATGGCACAGGGCTACACTAGTCCATACCTTAAGTTTGGTTGTTTTGTATGTTTTGTTTGTCACGTTGGGATCTCTCGGAGCGTGCGTCCCCCGGTGGCGTGTTTGGTACCATCGGAAAGCCCTCAGCGAGGAGGGGTGCACGGGCTTGGTTTCGTCGCATTTGGAGTTACGGTGCAGAAGTTATTGAATTTTGAAGCATTTATGGATCAAAAAATTAGGAAATTACTTTTACTTTGATTTTGGTCTTGTTCTTGGTACCGTTGGAAAGCTCTCGGCGAGGAGGGGTGCAGGGGCTTTCTTTCATGGCATTTGGACCTATGGAAAGTTTTGTATTTTTTTAGTTATTTTGGATCTTAAAAACTACTAAATTATGCTAAATTATGTATCTATTGAACCGTATGTCAATTTGTCACGTTCTTGGTACCATAGGAAAGCCCTTGACAAGGAGGGATGCACAAGCTTTTGTTTCGTGGCGTTTCAAGCTATATTGGAAACGAGAGTGGAAAAATTCTGGCTTTTGAGTTATTTTTGGTTTTAAAAATGACTTTTCTTTTTCTTTTGGTTGTGGCAACGACACAGGTCTACACTAGTTCTTGTTGAAGGAGAGATGTGCATATGTATGTTTCTTGCATATCTATGCAATCAAATTTAAAAGAATTCATCACCAATGTTTTTCAATCAATTCTCATGTAAAATCATGAATATTAAATGAAACAATGTACCTAAAATGGGGGGGTTCTTTTTTGAAACTAAAATTTGGTATGCTTAATTGGCATTGTATAAGAATTGAATATCAATTATGCAAGACAAAACATGCTAATTGCATTCTATATTGTGCATAAAAATTGAATGGCACATTAGGCAATTTGTAAGGTCATTAGACCCAACTATGTGGATGAGTCTACAACTAGACATGTAAGTAATTTAGAGTATTTTTTATTGTTAAATTGTTGTAAATACTTTTGGATCTTAAAACATCTTGAATTAGTGTGTATTATCTTGTTTTTAAGATTTTGGAAGGCATACATTTGGATAGGTGTTAGAAAATGGGTATGTCTAACTTAGCCCCTAAAAGACGAAGAGCATGACCATCAGGGCTTTTTTTTGCACTGTAGATGAACAGTGGAGTCCCTTTGTGGCCTCCGTTTGTTGGTGAATATTTGGAGGGAGCCAGGCACAGTGGCTAAAATCTGTCAGAGGAAGTTGGAATCTGGCAAAATTTCGCCAGAAAAAAAAGCCCTGATGACCATGTAGTCAAACTTGAAAGTCCCTCACTTTGTATCTTTTATTTCTTTGCTTATTATAAGGGAAATTTTTGTTTTTAAATTTTAGCAATGAAATCAAATGTCTAATATTTTTCATCAAGTTTTCAAATTTTTTTATAAAAATTTTAAATTATAATGAATTTTATGAAGAAAAAAATGAAAAAATTCCTATCAAATACAAATCATGTTTAAAAATTTTCAAATTTTCAAATGTAGTGCAGAGAATAATTGTGGTACTAATTTTTTTCTTATTTCATTCTACATTTAGAGATGCGGTTATAGATATTCAATTTCAAACTTCACTAAAATGCTATTTTAAAAAAAAATTTAAAATTTCCAAATGGAATAGAAACTAAACTTCAAAACCTTCATTTTGTTGGGTTTTTTCAAAAGCAAAAGAAATTGTTTTGAATGTCAAAATCAAGTTTTAAGGAAAAAAGCTCAAAGTATTGAAATACATACACTAGATAGTGCACCAAATTTTTGATAACTAACCCATATAAAATAAAATAAAACAATTGAAATGTCTTGAATTTAACTTTTTGATCAATAAAATTGCACACACAAAATTGGACAAAAATCATTTATTCTTCAATATGCACAAAGTCTTAAAAAAACATTTAAAGGGCTCAAAACGTCCTTGGTGCCCTTCCAAGGTTAAAGGTTCAAAGTCTTGAAATGTTTTTTTAAAGAATTTTGGATAGTTTCCTATAATGTCAAAAATTCCATTGATTTTTTGAATTTTTTTTTAAGGTTAGAGATTGTATTAGCTTTATGAGGATATAATTTTTAATTAGTGCAATTGTATGCATTCAAAAAGCCATAATTGGATCAAACATTTTGGGATATATCTATAATTTGCATACAATCGCACTGATTTTGAGATACATCAAACATTTTGGGATATATCAATAGTCAAATGATAGTTGTTTCCTAGCTCAATATTTTAAAGGATGTTACAATACACTTACAGAAGTCTACAAATTCCGTATTTATAAAAAAAACAAATTTGGACCTAAATAAAGCTCACAACATGGCTCTTTATGTAAAAATCTTATAAATGATCATCCAAATTAATGAATTGGACTACAAATTGTAAAAATTTGTATAGCACATGTTGCCCTTTGAATGCCCAAAATGCTTCTTAATTCTTATATTGCAAAGTGATAACAAACAATGTTTGCTTCAAGATTTGTCGTTGATTTGCCAAATTGTGCAAGTTTGTTATACCAACAACAAAATCTCATCAATTTATGAAGTGGCTAATATTTTCAATACCTTAGACTGGAAATGCTTAGGGTGATTTAATCATCCAATGTCTAAATTCAAATTACCTTGTGTCAATTCTATGTGATTTTTCTACATGGTTTTGATAACAATACTTGCAAGTTCTAATTCCGTATCAATAAAAAGATTCTTTATAGAGTTTTGAGGAGTTGAAATGAAGTTATTCTAAGTACATTCAATAGCAAATTGTAAAACCATTATAAAACAATGGTCTTGGGAAGCGCAAAGCATTCCATGCAATAATGTAATGTACCTAATTGCAACTTGCACCTAACTTTGTCACATTGCTTATTTCCTGTAATTTTCATTTCAAAAAATCTAAAGACCGATATAAAGTTATTCCTATCTTATATGTGAGGCACAAATTTCATAAGACAAATATGAATATCCTAAATTTAGATTTGGAATGAAGATGGGATATAAATTATAAATCAATTAGGATAAATTAAATAATTATTAAATAGTTAACAAATTGCAATGCATATTAACCCCTAATTAAAGGACCAAGGCCTTTTTTTTGCCAAAAAACACTCAAAATTGCCATTTCTATTGCAAAGAGTTAAAAAAATTGAAAATTGTTTTTTTTGCACATCTAACCATAGGATCTTACACCTAACTAGTATATATACAAGAGAAAGGGGTGTTTTAAGTATAGTCCTAGAGATAAGATTTTAAGTAATGACCTTTTTAGGAGATTTTAAGTAAGAAATACGCGTCTTTCTAGTAAAATTTATTAGAAAGACGTGTATTTCTTACTTAAAATTTCCTAAAAAGGTCATTACTTAAAATTTTATCTCTAGGACTATACTTAAAACACCCCTTTCTCTTGTAGTGATAAGAATGTATAGAAATTTTTCCAGAATTTTAACCACACAGATTGCAACATATCTACGTATAAAAGTGAAAAATACAAGATTTTCAACACATTGCACGACTAGATTTTTTACTTCAAACATTTTTAACTTAGATTTATTGCACTATAGAGTTTTGAGCTTTAAATATTTATAGTGGAGAATTAAGTTGGGGGAAAAAAAATTCAAAAAACTTAATTTTTATTCTTTAAGAAATTGTTAAGTAGAAGTAGGTACAAGATAGAAGGAAAATCTGAAATATTAATATCTTTTAGATGGACTTAAAATGCACAAATTCCAATGGTGAGATTGTTCCAGCAAGCAAACTAAACCATGAGGAACTTTTTTTTTTGAAAAACTGTGAAAATTGCATTCAGAAATAAATCCTACAAGTTATTTTTCCAAGAAGATGCTCTAATTGCCCAAAAAATAAGATTGTCCATAACTTTCTCATAACAAATCCATATGGAATGAATCAAAGCTTTCCATGTAGACAAAAATATATCTATGAGAAGAAAAAAAATTAATTAAAATTTATGAAACTTGTTTTTGCTACCCTCCCTCCCCCCTAATTTTGACTTGTTTTGGACATAACTTTTGTTCCCGGGCACCGATTGAAAAAAAATTATATTTCCACAAAGCTAATCAATTTTTCTATCTCTCAAAAAAATTTATACAAATCAAGACAAAAATTCAGCCATAGGTATATGACCAAAATCCCATTTATCCCTTGAAGGAACAAATATTCCTTTCATTTTATTTGAAGAATATTTGGGAGCAATTCGTCAATTTGTTACAATATTTTTGACAAGCTCTTTTAAGTTAGGCAAAAAAACGTATCCAACATAGTATATTATTATTGAGTTTTGAATATTTGTTCGAAAAAGCTATAAAAATGAAGGACACAATAAATTTTCTAATTTTGAAATTAACCAATTAAGAAAATGACTCCCTAGGATTTTTATAGAGTTTTGCGGGGTGGGTTTGGAGTAAGAGAATGCAACAAGTGTTGCAATGGGGTTTGATGATGTGTCAATGGTGTTTCTAACAAGTCCACCCATAAGTTAGTTGACATGCGTAAGGTAGAGGCACCCAATGGCGTCCCTTTCTAGAAAGGGGCGTCATTCTGAAACGCAATTCTAGGTGGACCATACATGGCTTATTATTTCAGTCAAAAAATAATAAGTTATGTTCAGTATGTCTACATTTAGGTTTTGAAATGATGCCCCTTCCTAGAAAGGGACGCCATTGGGTCCAAAGACACTTTAGGGTGCCTCTAAGTTACCATAACCGGTTATTGACTTTTCAACACTAACGTGGCACCTCTCCATTTGCAAACCGTCACCATTGCCATTACAAGTTGTAACTCATAACCTTCTTTCCTTTCAACTTGCTTCCTACACTCTTGGATCATTAAGATCAAAGGTTGAGATTGAAAGATGAACAACCGGTTATGTCCGATAACCTATTCGCCGCTAGCGCGGCTCATCGGTTATCTAATACTTAAACGTGAAAACAATTTCCACTCTGTAGGCACCAGCCAACTGGGAGACTGTTGCGTAGATTGAGGTACAAAGACTTCCTAGATTTCAGATAGAAACAGGTGAATGCGATCATACCCTGCTTCTGATTTGGCGTAGTATTCATAGATTTGAAGGCAATTGGTCATTCCAGTGGCCAACGGAGATTGAATTCTAAAAGCGTACATGTGTAATCAAGAAGTTCAATTTAATCAGATGACGATGTTGATTCGTCGCAGCATTCATAGATTTGAAGTCAAGGGGCGCCGCACAACCGCGGTCGCTCCATGATGCGTTCCACCTGTTTCCATGCGCCCACATGGAAACACGTAGATTGCGCTGCATAAGCGTAGATTTTGTGGAAAACAGTTCAATTCGACCCAAGTCTGACGAAGATCCTTCAGCAGGTTCGTAGATACAGAGGGTCTCTTGAGTGAATTTACGAGATAACCCCCCCGATCTCCCATCTGATTGCACAAAGATGGTCACAGATGTTCTTCTCCAAGACTGAAGTGCTCCGTGCCTGTTAACCCTAAAGGAAGGTTCAAAATCCTCCAATGGGATTTTTAGAATTAGAGGCAGGTTCGTACAATTTCAAATTTTACAGAGTTCTTTTGAAACTTTTTTTTGAAGGGGAATGTATTAGTTTTTGGAGGGATATAATTTTTATTTCAACTTGTGTACAGATTGAGAGAAAAAGCTATACCCTCCTCAATTCAAAATGCTCAAATCCGAGCAATAAAACTAACAAAAAAAACTACATGATTGGAGATTTAGCATCTTTAGAGTGGATTTTGATAAAAACATAGTCATGAACCTTTACGGATTTACCAATTATTGAAGCCTTTATTGGTGAGCAGTAGTTGGAGGCCCCGTAGTTAGAGGCCACATTAGGCGGTGAACAGTATTGAACCTCTCTTAGTGCATAAAACCTCTTTTAGTGTAAGGTAGGTACACCCAAATGTGCCACTGACTTTAAAGCCAACAATCTCAGAACTGGTTCAGGGTTTTTAGCCAAATGTTCATTTTTGGAAGATTTTTTTTGAATTTACATTGATGGCATGACAAAATCAAGTAGCAACTAAGCGAAATTTAGCCAATTTTGGGATCACTGCTTAAAGTGTCATCTTTACTATGTGTACATCTCCAAAATCGATTTTGTACCTATGTGGAAGAAACGCTTTTAGAATCAAACTTTGTTCATTAATAACTTTTGCATACAATATCCAAATGTCATGTTCTCTGGTGCGTTGGAACCTCCTTTCAAGTGTCAAGAAGAACATATGAAAATTTGACCAATCTAATAATAGTAAACCGAGGCTCAGTAACAAAAAGTGGCGGTTTTGGGTGTACCAACCTTATAGTCCCGGCACTATGCACTAAGAGAGGTTCTACTATACTATGCTCTAGTTTCGCCTCCTTCACATTAAGAATACAATTTTCTTTTTCAGCATTATAAAATATTGGGAAAAAAAAGTGAGGCATTCACTAGTTGATTGCGCTTCATTCTTTTGTTATTACGCTCGGACATCAGATTTTCATCACAAGTCTTGTTAATCATTATTTTTGCAAAACTGTGGAACCATCTGAAGGTTGCATCAAATCCTACTGGAATTCTTGACAGCAAAAATTAAAGTTCGGCATTTCTTGCAAGATCTAAAAAGCAAGATTTGGTAAGATCCAAAGTAGCATTGGCTCCTAATCAGTGATATGGCTCACAATCGGGCTCACAATCCAATCGACTCACTCATGTATGACATTAAAAAAATTCTACTCTATTGTAGCTTGTGTGTGGCACTACTTTTCTTATCCAAACATTTCAAGAATAATAGAGTTGGAACTCACCCAACTATTGCACATATATGCACTTCTAGGCTTAAGGTAGTCTGCTCTAAAAGCGTCCCATTAGAGGAGATTTTGGCTTCTAAGAGCCCGCGAGTTCCCGGACTGTGGGAACTCTGCAGGACTGCTGAAACGCTGCCGCATGGCCAGTCCGACGTGGCCGAGCGACTGCCACATCATTTTTTTATTTTTTATTTTTGAAAAAAAAAATAAAAATAAAAATATATATATATATATATATATATATATATAGTATTCTTTTAACATTTTAAGATTTTTATTTTTTATTTTTTATTTTTTATTTTATTTTTAAAAAAAATTAATAATTTTTTTTTCTGACATCGGGGGCTGGTTCCCAGCATTGGGAACAGCCCTGAAACGGTCTTCCAGACGGCCAAATCTCCTCTAATGATGTTCTAAATGCAACCCCTATCCAGGAATGAGTCACATGTTGCTTGAAATATCTATTTCTGTCATTGATGAGTTAGGTAGGCTTAAATGGTCGCTTTAACCCCTAAAGTTCCTTGACTATGTTTTCACCAAAAACACTCCAAAACTGCCATTTCTAGTATAAGTACCAAATTTTAGAAAAAAAAACTTTTTTAGACACATATAACCATAGGATCTTATAGTATTCTAGTTTTAGAAGACGTGGAAAAAATTTCAGAATTTTCCACCGTGCAAATCGGAAGATATTAGCATTTGAATTGGCAAAGATCCTTTTTTCGTCCCTGCGAAAAACAAGGCAGCTGCACTTCACAAGGTCACATTTGTATGAAAAAATGTCCAAAATGGTGGTGCTTCTTTGAATTCTTATTTCTAAACAAGTTGGCTACATGCTTAAAAAATTTCAAATCATTTGGAATTGTACAACATATAGGAAAAAAATAGTAAGTAGAAAAAAGTAGAGAATGATTCAAAACACTAAATTGTTAAGAATTTAATTATGGAATTGAAAAATTTCAATCCCAATGGTTGTAATGTTGTAATAAACAATCTATATCGTATAAATTAATTTTTTTCAGAGAAAATATTGAAAATTGAGTGAAATAAACAACTTCAAAGTTTATTTTAGAGTAGAAAATCTATAACTGCCCGCAAACTAAAATTCCTCATAATTTTTGACTCATTGATCAAAATGGAATGATTCAAAGCTTTCCACATATATATAAATTTAGAAAATCAATTTCAAATTTTTATTTCTGAAAAAAGTGATTTTTTCAGATCTGCCCGGACTGCCCACCCGGTGGAAAAAATAACATATTAGGCCATAACTTTTGACTCCTATTTCAAAATGTTGTGAAATTTAATGCACATGGGATAAATTCCTCGTCCCCACCTTCTAATAAAATTTCAGCTCAAAATATGAAAATCTCTAGTCACACGTACCTGCCCAAAATCGCTATGTTGCTAAAAATAGCAGGCTGATCCTTTAGGGGTTAAAAGCAGACTATCTTAGCTGTTACAATGTAGGTGCAATAGCAATTTTGTTGTACTAAGAAATGAAAATCACAATTTCATCCATTGTTGGTTTAGATGCAATCAACATTGACATAAGGCTCAAGGAGTACCTTATGCAACATCTCATAGAGGGGTCAAATTCTTGGTGGAAGAACCTAAATTAGGAAAAATGGTAGAGTTGCTTGAATCTATCCATGGATCATCAAGTATTGTATTTTGGCAATTTGTGCTTTGTACTCTAAATTTGAATTTAAGCAACAAAAGTGATCTTTTTTGAATTTGAGACCATCTAGTGAAATACATGAAGCTAATCAACTCTAGTTTCTAGTCCAATTCAAAAATTTGAAAATTCTTACGCCTAGATATTTTATTGCAATTTGAACTTAGGCTAGTTACCATACAATGCTGATTTTCTAATTCTAGAACAACGTAGTAAAGAAAATTGCACCATAGTCTTCTACACTACAATATACACCTTGTGCTAAAATTTTCAATTAAAAAAATCATATTGTACATTTTATTTGAATTTTTTCACTTTGTATTGCAAATTGAATAATAATTTCAAATTTTCACAAAAAAAAATTCCAACTTGTAGAAGTCATGTAAGGTAGAGCCCCTCATAACCGACCAAATTAGGAATTCCGACATGATCTAGAGTAGTGAAGGCAAAACAAATATTTTTCAGAGGTACATCGATAGAAATGACATGGATTGAAAAAAAATTGGTATTTTTATCGCTTGAATTGAAATTACTATGAATTTTGGGAGGCAAAAAGTACCTCGGACCCATGGCCAATGTTTAGACTATTTCAATTCCGATCATTCAAGAACTTTTTACCTAATCATTATTTTCTACTTTTTTTAACAACTTGGGACATGTGTCATGTATTTATTAGTTCCAATCTTGAAAAGGGAAAAAAACACATTGTAAACTTGGACATAAATACGTGCAAATACAAGTCGGAAATGGGTCAGTGGTCGAGAATGGGGGGTCTAGCTTAATTACATCTCTGAAAAGTAACAATTTTTTTTTTAATTCATATGTAGTTGCAAAATGAGAGGAACTTCAAGGTTTGCAAAAGTGGTCACACGCCAAAGATTAATTTGCCGCAGTGCCCGCGCTCGCCCACTTGCAGCGAACGATGTAGATTCATGCACAAAAGCGTAGATGTTTAAGAAAATAGTTTAAGTCAATCAGAACCTGGAGATGATCTGACGACGTTATTGTAGATTTGAAGGCACAGCCCACTGATGTTTAAGAAAACAACTTATGTTTTTATGTCAATAATAACGTCCAATGTAACGTCTAGATGTTACATTGGACGTTATTATTGACATAAAAACATAAGTTGTTTTCTCGGACGTCCACTAAACTCCGTCTCTTAAAATTAAGCTAACATCACCTAAAACGCGGGTTTCTTATAGTGAAAGTAGGGTCATAAAAGGTGGTTCTCTTGGAAAGGACAACCTATCATTTTGACAATGTAAAACCTCCTCCCCTTTGGTCTAGAGCAATCAAATGTGCTTCTCAATGTCCCAAATGTTGTGCCATTGGACTTCCATTATTACCATAAAGCTTCTCATCTATGTCTAGAGGGTTGTAGGGTGATTGCAAGAAACACCTGTACTGTCTGGTTGCATTTTTTTTTGGACTGCTATAACTTTTGATTTGTAGGTTCAATGCCAAAACCAAAAAAACGCTTCCTAAACGTCCTGATTGTAATTTATACCTTATTTTCAGAAATTAAAAAAAATCAATTTATATTTAAAATTCAATTTTATTAATTTGTCACCCTTTGACATTTAGGGTTTTTTAGTACTATTGAGCGGTTTAAATTAATGATTTTTAGTTGAAATTTCTATGATATGTTTCCCTAGTAGATAGACATATTCCTACCAAAGATCATTTAAAAATATATTATTTTATATTTTCCACAGTTGTGCAAGGGAGGCCTATTTGCACAACTGTGGAAAATAGAAAAAATAATGTAACAAGTGCACGTGCAAGGGAGGCCTATTTGCACAACTGTGGAGGATATAAAATAATGTATTTTTAAATGATCTTTGGTAGGAATATGTCTACCTACTAGGGAAACATATCATAGAAATTTCAACTAAAAATCATTAATTTAAAATGCTCAATAGTACTAAAAAACCCTAGACGTCAAAGTGTGACAAATTAACAAAATTGAATTTTAAATATAAATTGATTTTTTTTAATTTCTGAAAAATAAGGTATAAAATTACAATCAGGACATTTAGGAAGCGTTTTTTTGATTTTGGCATTGAACCTATAAATAAAAAATTATAGCAAAAGTTATAGTGGTCCAAAAAAAAAAGCAACCATATAATTTAGGTATTTCGTGCAGTCACCCTATATGGCTTGTACTATGTTATTGGATTTTATATTGTCAATTTTGGTTTTCTTTCTTCAATATTCTTGTTGTTTTATTTAGAGTTTGGAATTTTGCACTTTGTTGTCCAATTGTTGAATGAGGTTGTTGTCTAGTGCAAAGAAATTTGTTTGTATAGTGACCTTTTTTTTACTACTTGAGGAGTTGGAGTGGAGGTATTTTAACCCATGAAAGACTTAGGACCTTACTTTGGATTTTTTGACTTCATAATTCAATATTTTGCATGAAATTTTGTGGATGGATATTATACATCATAATCTAGATGTGAAGCTTTTTTTTGAAGTCATTCTGATAAATTTGCAAAAATTAGAAGGATTTTTTTTATTTCAATGTCAAATTGAATAGCTTAGAATATATTCTAAGGGTCATTGCAAGAAATAGTAGTACTTGATATTTGTTATAGGGGGAGTATCAAATCTTTCTTTTGCAATAACTTCTACAGCATCACTCGCATGAATTTGAATTTTTTATTGGAGATGCATGTCTTCAATTTAATCATATCTCATATTTTTTAGAAATTTTAAGAAAATTATTTAATATATAAAAATCAATTAAATTAGTATGTCACATTTTGAATTTTAGTGGGTTTGAGTACTATGGAGTCTCAAAATTTAACGATTTAGAACTGAAATTTCTATTGTCTATTCCCATAGTGAGAACTCATGTTTCTACTAAGGGAAATTAAAAAACAATTTTATTTTGTGTCATCTACGTCCATGCAAAGAGGGCTCCCTTGCTCGCGCAATTTTAAACATTGAAGATGGTTGCAAGATCATTTTTTTGGTGAAATCTCTTAACCATGAAGTCTTCCCAAAAAAAAATTTGATTTCATTGAAAATTGTTTTTCCTACTTTTTACAAATTAAAACTTCAAAGTATGTATTTTCTTCAAAATTTTAGCTCATTCTTTTTTGTGAATAACTTTTGACCTAGATTTTCTTTAGTTTTGAAATTTTGGTGATATGCTACTTTTAGTATTAAACTAATTATCCTTATTTTATTTTGTTTTTAAAAATTTATATGCAAAAGCTCATGAGTATTGGGAGTACTAGGCGAAAATAGCCAAAGTGAACAAAAACGGACACTCTTTCTTGCAACAAACCCTAAAAGAATATTGATTAATTATATTAGATTGTAATATTCATACCTACTCAAGTAAAATTGAACCATTCAATTCCTAATGATGAAGTGAAAGGTAGGAGGAGTTACTTTTAATTTGCACGTTCCAAAAATAAAAAACTGGCAGCCTTCTTGAGGGCTGAAATTTTTCCTAATGAAAAACACAAGAAATCTGTTGCTCATAAGGCATTTTCACCATTGGATTTTATAATTTTCAATTTCTTGTCAAAGTTATTAATGATTTTATTTTTTCTTTCTTTAGTACCATTGTCTACTTTATAAGTTTTTAAAAGATGAATGAAAGGTTTTTTATATAAAAATGTTTTTCCATAAATTTTCATGTGACTAAAATGTACAAGTTATTGGACATAAGTGTATTTTTTTTAAATGTTGAAAGACAAAACTTCACCCTTTGGAAGGGCTAGAAAAAGCCAACATTTTGAAGTTTAGGCACAATAAACTTGCAATCGATGGGGATATTCACTCTAAAAAGCCAACATTTTGGAAGGATGTACTTGACTAAGTTTACTTAAGGATCCTACAATTGTATTTGTTAAAAACTAAATATAGATGATAGAAGATTTTAGCCTTGCTTTAGGGACTTGTATTTTGAAGCAATTTAATTTGGGTCTCTAACATAAAAGAACTTTAGGGGTTAAGTATCAATACATACAATGGCAAATTGGGAGATTGTTATAAATCAATTGTCTTGACAAGTACAAAGTTTGAAACCTACTAAAGAGTCCAAACCATATGGTAAGTGCACCTAATTGTAACCCACTCCTAATTTCATTACAAATCCTACACCAAAGCTTGTTGTTCTTTTCTTAATTGTGTGGTACATATCTCATAAGACAAGTGAGGCTATCCTAAATTTAAATTTGGAATAAAGGTGGAGTAAAATTTGCTATGCAATTAGATGGAGGTCCCATTTAAGTGTACTTACTTTACAAGACCCCCCATTTTGATTACAATCAACATTGAATAGGGATTTTAAAGGGATCCATACTAATTAAGCGACATTTTACACTATATTAATATCTACCTTTGTTGTACATCAATAGTATCTAGGGGATGCGTGTCATGTTTCAAACATCTACAGTTTTCTACAATAAGTCCTTTTAATTTTTTCGTCCCCTTAATACCCCTACTCAATGTAGTTAATTTCCAAATGCCCAATTGTATGTGTAGAGAAGGTTGCTAGGATCAATGACATTATATTTCTTGAGTTTAACCAAAACAGTGAATATAAAAAAAATTATTAAAAGAGATTTAGCCAATTTGTTACAATCTTTGTAAATTTTTAAAAAAAATTAGTAAAATATGTATGACATATAGTAAGTTGCTATAAGTCCAATAGCCCTTAAAGTTCCATGACTATGTTTTCACCGTAAACACTCAAAAATTGCCATTTTTAGTATAAATACCAAAATTTTGAAGAAAAACTTGTTTGACACATGTAATCCTAGGATCTTAAATGCTGACTTAAGAACATGTGGTAAAAATTTCACAAATTATTTCCATTGCATGGATTGCAAGATATAAGCATTCAAATTCATTGAGATCATTTTTTTGTCCTTACAAAAAACAAGGCAGTTGCACTTCACAAGCTCACTTTTCCTAAAAAAAATGTCCAAAATGGTGCTTCTTTGGATTCTTTTTCCTAGACAAGTTGGTTACATGCTTAAATATTTTCACATCATTTGGAATTGTGCAACATATAGGAAAAAACAAGTAAGTAGAAAGAAGTAGAGAATGATTCAAAATATTAAATTGTCAAGAATTTAGTTATGGAATTGAAAAATGCCAATCCCAATGGTTGCAATGATGTAATAAACAATCTACATACTATGATTTTATTTTTTTCAAAAAATATTGAAAATTGAGTAAGATAAAGGACTTCAAAGTTTATTTAGAATAGAGAATCCATAACTGCCATCAAACTAAAACTCCTCATGACTTTCATCTCATTCATCAAAATGAAATGTTTCAAAACTTTCCACGTATAAATAATTCTAGAAAACCAATTTCAAATTGTTGTTTTTGAAAAAAACGATTTTTTTTTATCTACTCAGATTGCCTAATTACAAAAAAAAGTAACATATTAGGCCATAACTTTTGATTTCTATTTCCGAATGTCATGAAATTTAGTGCATATGAAAAATATTCTTTGTCCCCACGTTCTATTAAAATTTCAACCTAAAATATGCAAATCCTCGTTCACACCAATCTGCCCAAAATTGCTATATTGCCAAAAAATGCATGCTAATTTTTAAGGAGTTAATGAACTTACATTGAATAGGGGTATTAAGGGGACCCATACTAATTAATCGACATTTCACACTATATAAATATCTACCTTTTCTATACATCAATAGTTGTTGAAGTGTCCGGGGGTTGTACATCATGGTTCAAACATCTACAGTTTTCCAAGATAAGTCCCTTTAATTTTTTGGTCCCCGTAATACCCCTATTTAGTGTAGAATATTCTGTTCAAAGTGACTAGAGTAGAAAAATTTAAGTGTAGCACATCCAATTTGCCGCTTTCCGAAGCATGACCTGCAGAGATTGAGTTGGAAAACCGTAGAATTCCCAAATAAT
Organism: Pseudisothecium myosuroides; assembly: GCA_951799445.1. Lineage (NCBI taxonomy): Eukaryota > Viridiplantae > Streptophyta > Bryopsida > Hypnales > Lembophyllaceae > Pseudisothecium > Pseudisothecium myosuroides. The sequence continues at coordinate 2,606,377 of OX637288.1, read as the reverse complement.
ACCCAGGTGCTGATTCGGCGCAACATTTGCAGTTCTGAAACGACAGAGTGCTGGACTGAAGAGAGTGCGCCAACTAGCAGCGGACCATGTAGATCGAGATACAGAAGCGTAGATGTTCGAGAAAACAGCTCAACTGAATCGCACCCGGACGCTGATACGTCGGATTGTTTGTAGATTCGAAGCCACGGCGCATTGCACACCCGCGGCCGCCCCACGCCTTCCACTCGCCTTCCTGCGCCCAACAGAATTGGAGTACGTAGATTGCGTTGCGAAAGCGTAGATTTCGTACAAATAGAGTTCAATTCGACCCAAGGCTGACGAGGATTTGATGAATGTGCGGTAGATACTCTAGTATAATAGATGGACTTGTGGGAGGCTAATCTCACCGAGCATTCCCTGTGTTTAGCCCCGGCTTGAAAGGACCTTGCAAGCCCCACACGCATTTTGAACTGAAGTCAAAAGCTGAATTATCACATAGTTCTTGGTTTTAAGTGTTATTGAGCCTAACTAAGAATATGTAGCTCCAATAATCTATTTTTTTATTCCACTTTAATTTTTTTTCAAAATTGTTACAATTGTAATTTTAATGACACGTTGAGGATAGCATCTTGAAAGCTCAAAATACACCACTTTTAAACTTTTTCTATTGAATTTCTCTTAGTGTGAGGTCAAGGAGTACACCAATTTTACCATGATTTTTGTTGCTTCCATTTCCATTTCTTCTTTAAAATTTCAAACTATTTTTTTGCATTTTGCAAAGAAACTTCTTTTAAAAATCTAATAAAATTCAATTTGATTTTTTTATTTATAAAAAAATGAGATTAAGTTTTCAACATATATTGCTACGCGTGAAAAATATCAAATTTTTGAAATGTGTATTTTAATGTAGAAATGTACTCAAGTTTGACCAAGCCTAAATATGGAAAGTTCTTTAAGAATTAAATGTACAGACTATGCACTTTAGGGATGCAATTCTAGAGGGGGTCCTAAAGTCAAGAGCCACCTTATTGATAGGTTGTACATCGTTGGACATTTTGATGATCGTACCCACTTCTTTGCAAATTGATTGACTATATGTGGTTCCACTAGCATTACTTGTAATTACTATAACAATTTTAACATCCCATCCAAAGTTATTGATACTATCTATAGATGGTTGATATTTGTTGGCTTTTAATATTGTCGCCCCAAGTATTTCACTAGTGGTTCCTCTTAGAAACAACATGAGACCTATTATAGCATACATTTTAAATATTCAAGCTAATAATTTAAAAATATTCAAGTTACTATAGTATCACTTATTTAAAGCATACTATATTACAACTACTAAACAATACATTGTAATGACCCATAGGACATAATTTGTAAATATATACAAAGAGTAGTCTAAAAGAGAGGGGAGCTAGGAATTTACACAAGGAGCTTCCATTTCCCATTTGCAAATAGACAAAATAAAGAACAATGCCTCATTTTGGGTTGTGTAAGTGTATAGTCAGTTTGTTTTTAACCCCTAAAGGACCATTGTCCGTTCGGGGGACAAATGGACTTGGGGCAGGTACCTATGGGCTGAAATTTTCTCCTAATTTTTTGAAACTTTATGTGAACATGAAGAATTGAGAGAAGTACGTGGTAGAAAAAAAAATTTGAAATCGGACCTTTGAGCGAGAAATTATGCCATTTCTTGGAATGCGTGGGGATGGGGGGCAGCAAAAAAAATTTGCAAAATTTTGAATATTTTTTTGAATATTTTTTTTCTCATAGATTATATTTTTGTCTATCTGGAAAGCTTTGATTCATCTCATTTGGATTTGTTATGAGGAAGTTATGGACATTCTTGTTTTTCGGGCAGTTACAGCATCTTCTTGAAAAAAATAACTTGTAGGATGCATTTCGGAATGCAATTTTTGTAATTTTTCAATTTTTTTTTTTGGAATGGTTTAGTTTACTTGCTAGAACAATCTCACCATTGGGATTAGTGCATTTTAATTCCATCTAAAATATATGAATATTTTAGATTTTCCTTCTATCTTGTACCTACTTCTACTTAACAATTTTTTTAAGAATGATAATTAAGTTTTTTTGAATTTTTTTTTTCCTACACTCTCAACTCAATTCTCCACTATAAAGATTTAAAGCTCAAAACGCTATAGTGCAAAAATTTTAAGTTAAAAATGTTTAAAGTCAAAAAATCTGGTCCCGCAATGTGCTGAAAAACTTGTTTTTTCCACTTTAAACGCAGATATCTTGCAATCTGTGTGGTCAAAAATTCTGAAATTTTTTCCACACATTCTCATACCAATTAGGTGTAAGATCCTACGGTTGGATGTGGAAAAAAAACAATTAAATTTTTTTTTACTCTTTGCTATAGAAATGGCAGTTTTGAGTGTTTTTTGGCAGAAAATAGGCCTCGGAACTTTAGGGGTTAAATAGGAGCTATTGATGTATTATATCTTGAATCTTAAACTTTGAAACCAGTCTATTTTCTAGCACAATTTGTAAGAAGTTGGGTCCCTAACCCACTGCATTTATAAATGTATAAGTCAAGCTTAGCCAATATAATACTACTTGTGGGGTTTTCAATTTTTTTTTCTCCTATTGTATATGTACAATTCATTTGTATGAATTGTTTGATATAAGATGAATTGTCTATATATGTGGTGTTTCTGTAGATTGTATTTCAACAGTATTTAGAATATGATATTGTATTGATCAACCCTAAAACCACATATAAAATTTTGAATTATAGTAGGGACATGCTTAAATGCTTTAAATTTCAGTTTTAACTACCATAGGGTGTAGGAAAATGGGTGAAAAGTGGAAGTTAAAAAAAATAGGGACATATCTGTTGTGAAATAATATCTAAATAGCCTTCATAATAAAAAAATTTGACGCATATATATATATATTTATAAATATGAATTACAAGGTGTAGACAGTGAAGGACTTGGGGTTATTGCTTCTTGTGAGTATTTTGTCACTCGGTAGTAAGTGAATTCTAAAAATTGTGTTTTGTGATTAATGGTTGTTGTAGTGGTGGAGGGTGTTGGTATTGTATGGTTTTTATACATAATAGTTCAATGCAAAGATTGGCATTGCAATTGCAATTTATATTAGATTGGCAAAAATATGGTAGGAACCATGGTGGTACAATTTGTTCAAGTGGTTCTTCTTCAAATATGTGCGTATTTATTAGTGTGAAGCATCTTATGGTTGTATGGGACATTAGAAATGTGCATACTTCTTGTATTGTTTTGTTGTGCCTTTGTATACATAGTGCTTTTATATGGAATTTTGTACCCCATTAAGGTACATGTATCCAACTGTTAGTTTGATTTAGGATATATAGTAGGCATTTTGTGTAGGATGGGTATTTTGTTGGCCGAAAGAGATGTTTGCCAATTGAGGGTTGCTATTATGTGAGCATAAAAGCATGAGTCCATGAGCTTAGAAGACTATACACCTATGTTATAGGTGTGTATAATATAGAAACCTTCTATGATTATAGTGTAACTATATTATAGGTGTTTATATTATAAGCACCTTCATTGGTTGTAGGATATCTACTGATATACATGCTCAAGGTTCACATGCTTGCATTTTCATGCTCACACACTAACACCATTGTTTGTCAACTTGAACCCATGCATTGTCCGTATAGAAATATTAAAAATTATGTAAGGTGTATATTTGTAATGGTGGAATTGGTCCAAAATTTATTTGCATTGATAGGTGGTATTTGAAATGATTCTATTTTCTATCTATTTGTTGATAAACGGAAATTTGTAAGTTGTATAAATGTTTTCATCAACTTCTTGGTCTAGAGAGGATTTTAGGAAGCAGATTGGTCCTTTGTATGGCACGTGTTTTGGAGAAAAACAATGGCATATCTATAGAAGTAGTACGACATAGAATGTATATATTCGTATTTCATTTCAATGAAAAATCTATATTCTTTTCCTGGTTTTCTACAATAGCTAGTGCATTGGCTATATCATTTCTTATAATATTAGTATGTGCTTTGACTCTTTGTATTGTGTGTGGAGGAGTATGGCACTTGGTATGCAACTGTCATATTATATGGATTTATAAAAATTATACATAGGTGTTTTGATTCTTCATATATATTGTGAAGTGTTTTTTTAAATAAATATGCAACATATCTAACATATTCAACATCTCATTTGATCTTATTTGGTCTTTGCCTAACTTTTTGGTCTTCTAATTTGATAATTTTTTTACAAATCCATCTTCTAAACTATTTTAATGCCAATGACCCTTGCATATAATACAAGAATGCGTATCTAGGGCTACATTCTTCATTCTATTTAGTGGGGTCCATTCTAAATAGATACAATTATAGCATTTGAGATTAAAAAAATTGAGTGTTGCTCCTATGATTTAAGGAATTTATAATAATTAATGACCAAGTGTTTTTTTCATTTTTAATAGTGCTACATTACTTGTATAGTGTGGTCTTTGCCATTTATGGTGTTTGCAATGTATGGGTTTATAACCTTAGGATGAAGTACAATCTACAATAATTGATGATAATAGCTCTATTTAGTGCTCCAATATACAATTCTTGTATTATATGACCTTGGTCGTAATCACTTATGATGCATTTTAGTCCAATCTCAAGAGATATAATTTTTCTAATATAGAAAACTCTTGTATCCCTTTCAACAAAGAATCAAAAATATAATTATATATATATATATATATATATATATATATATATATATATATATATATATATATATATATATATATATATATATATATATAAAATATTCTTTGAAGACAATAATGGTAGTAAGAATCTAAATATATGACTTTTTAAATACATATATGATAAGCCAAGCTACCTAACTTTGGAGGCTTTTAATTAGAATCTTAGATTTTTCAATTATAGATTAAAAACTTGGAAATGAATTTAAATTTTAAATGGAAGGATTTTAAATGGAAGGATTTTATGGATTTCTAAAATTTATGCATAGGTATTTCAATTCTTCATATACATTGTAAAGTTTTTTTTATTAATAAATATGCATTCCAACATTTTCTAGTATCCCAATTTATTTAATTTGATCTTCACCTAACTTTTTGGTCCTTTTAATTTGATATAATTTTTTTTAAAGGCGTCTTCTAAAGTGTTTAAATGACCCCTGTGTATAATGCAAGAGTTGCACACCCAAGCTTTGGAACATGTGGACAACGGACATGAGCATTCTTCTATCTAGATGATGCTAGGCATTTGATGTGATAGATAAATGGAGTTTAATTAAGCTATCATTAAAAAATTGTGCTAGTTCATTGGAACTTTCCGAATTTGGGTATCATTGTTAGTAATACTTGGAGTATGTTTGGAGACCTGGTAATGCGCTTGGGAGTTCTATTTGTCTATTGAGATTGTATATTCCATACATTGCAATTTCCACTATCTAGTTGCTAGATGTGTTAGGTTGTTCTTTAGGTGGTTGAATGATCCATTGTTGTACAAGCTGTTCACAACGGACTCTTTTGAAAATTCCTATGATTGGTTTGGAGATTCTATATTTTTCACTATAAGTTTCTCCTAGTTTTTATGTTTTCTTGTGTTTTAATGTCATCATGGAGGGATCTTCAAAGAATTTCTATGGAGAAGGAAATTGTGGGTTTTCTTTGCAGGGATTTTCATAAATTCCCCCCAAATTCCCCATGTGCAATCCAATTTGGTAGACTTTGCAACACATTGACACATCTTACATTTCAATGTTGTTTCCACCTAATATTGGGTAGATTTTAGAAGATGCAATTGTCCCATATTGATTGTCAAGGGTACCGTGAGGTTGGACATATAAGACTTGTAAGTTGTCAATTTTCAAGACAATGTATTCCATTCAGAAATCTAACATTTGTGGACTTTGTGCATTTTAGAAATCTAAGAAATTTTACAATATATAATATTTTAAAATGTTTAAACAAATGAAACCTACATATTACTAATATTTTTAACTTGTGAAATCTAAAGATTGGTCTTGACTAAAACTTTTTAAATGTACAAATCAATGAGATTGGAAATTCAAAATCTACATATCCTTCAGATTTCCATTTTTGAAATCTACAAAATGTATTGATTATGCAAACTAAAATCTACATTGAAGTTAGATTTTAGATCCATAAATCTACATCCTAGAATATTGAATTTTATAAATTGAATAGATTTGGAGGTGGGGACATCTTCAAATAACGCTGAAAAATGCACAAATTTCCCCCTTAAAATTCCCTGTCTCACATTTCCTTGTGACTGCCACATTCCTTGTGAACAACAATTTTGTAACATTTCTATGTTTCTTTAGAGGGGATTTTCAGGACAATGCTTGCAAGGGATTCAAAAAAAATTCCTTGTGGTTGTTTGAAGGCTATTCAAGTGGTGGTTCACTTGTATAAGAAGGCAATATGGACAACGATGGATTTGGATTCGGTTTAATTGTGGGTCAATATAGTATAGAGATTAATTTTGGTCCAATACGTATAATGTGTAGGTAAAATGATATGGTTTAGGTCTTCTAGTAGGACAAAAGTTTAAATATTCATCCTTGGAATTTCTTGTGAAAAGGGGAGTTTTTTTTACAATAGTTTGACTTCCAATAAGTGCTTTTGCAAATTTTTAACCCCTAAAGGACCAAAGTCCCCTCAGGGGACACTTAGGATTTTGGGCAGGCTCGTGCGACCTGAAATTCTGACCTGATTTTTTGAAACATTTTTTCAAGATAGGAAATCACATTAGCTTTCTAAAAATATAATTTTTTTTCAATTGGTGCCCAGGAGCAAAAGTTATGCCACCTGAAGTCAAAAAAGCAATTTGCCGGGCAGAAAAAAAAAATTTCAGTTTTTTTAATTTTTTTTAATTTTTTTTTCTCAAAGATCATGTTTTTGTCTACATATGAAGCTTTGATTAATTCAATTTGGACTCCAAATGAAAAAGTTATGGGCAATCTTGTTTTTCAGGCAATCTAAGCATCTTCTTCAAAAAACAACTTATAGAATTCATTTTTGAATGTGATTTTCAAATTTTTCAATTTTGATTTTTGATAAGGTTCAGTTTGTTTGCAAGAACAATCCCACCATTGGGATTATGTTGTTTTAATTCCACCTAAGAGCTATTAACAATTTAGTGTTTCGTTCAATTTTGGACCTACTTCTACTTAATAATTTTTTTATATGTGAAAATCAAGTTTTGACATTCTGAATTTTTTTTCTACAATTTTCAACTCAAATGTTCAACATAAAAAAATTTAACTTTATGGTGTGTAGTGCAAAAAAAATCCACAAATGGCCGTCAAAGTCATCTGAAATTGCAGGCCACAGTTCAAAAAAAATACTTTTTCCAACTTCAAATGCTAATATCTTCCAATCTGTATGGTCAAACTTCATGAAATTTTTGCCACATGATCTGAGACAAGTGAAGTCCAAGATCCTATGGTTAGATTCTTAAAAAAAAAAAATTGGTTTAGGGAGTGATCGCAGCAGAAGTGGCAATTTTCAGTGGTTTTGGAGCCAAAAATGCCTTGGTCCTTCAGGGGTTAAGCCGGTGATTCAAACGGTGATGAAAAGGGATGATTTCCAAAGTCACCTGTTTATTTCTTTAAAGGTTGACTAGAAAATATTTATGCAGCTAATTTTATAGAAGAAGGATTTGAGGACAATTAAAAAATTTGTTACAAATTTGTAAGAGTTAGTAAAATTGTATAAAATACAGTAAGTTACTTCAATTAGATTTGGAATTGTCTGTTCAAAATGGCTACCAAAACTTGAAGGACCTCAAAAATTTGCTAATTTTCACAAAAAAACACAACAAAGAATTCAAAACCTTGAAAAAAAAAACCTCGCTCTAGTAGGATTTGTAACTGGGGTGGTTCTGGAGCCAGAGATTGCAACAAGTGGCACTTTGGAATATCCTAATCGGAAGCATGCAAACCAACAGCACATGAAGAACAGCTTAACTTAGACTCTCCAGGGAGCAGTTCAATTTGATCTTGCTCTGGTGCCTATTGGACGCAGCATTCGTAGACTTGAACTGCCAGAATACTCCCTCACGCGCCTCTGCACACCTGCAGCTGACTACGTAGATCCAGTTACAGAACCGTAGATGATGGAGAAAACACTTGACTTCAATCACATCTCGACGATGATTCGTCGCACCGTTTGTAGATTCGAAGGTACAACGCGGAGGTCCGCGCCCGGAGCGCATCCCTCCCCTTTGGCCTTGAGGCGTTCGCCTGCAGTGGAGTACGTAGACCGAGGTACAAAAGCGTAGATGCTTGAGAAATCAGTTCCTTTTAATCACATAACCGGTTGTTGACTTTTCAACGCTAACGTCGCAACCCATCACCATTGTCATTACAAGTTGCAATTCATAACCTTCTTTCCTTTCAACTTGCTTCCTACACCCTTGGATCATGAAGATCAAAGGTTGTGATTGAAGAATGTACAACCAGTTATGTCCGATAACCTATTCCCTGCTAGTGTGGCTCATCGGTTATCTAATTCATATTGACGCTGATTTGTCTCATTTTTTGTAGATTCGACTGCACAGCAGTGCAACCTGCCGGCGTCCGCTGCTGTGTCACCTGCCTTTCACCTGCCTTCAATGTTCTTGGCGATTCTGTATACAGCTCCGTGGATCTTAACTTACAGCAGAAAGGCCCTGATCGAGCCGGTACAACTGAGAATGCTTCCTATTAGAGATGAGATTAAAGATCGAATCTCGAAACAATGAGCGCTTCAAATCGAAGACCCGTATCCATTTGCCAAGGAATAAACTGAAAATACGTTGCGTTCATTGTATTCATTGTCTCAGCAACACCATCTATCGATGCTAGCTGCCACACAGTTTCGCCTACATGGGCACACAGGAATTGGATAATAATCTCCACAGTGCAGATGCTTAGAGGACAATTTCTGGCTGAAATCCTATTTGAACTGAAGAATTTTTGACTTGGCTTTTGGCGGGGTGGATCCGGAGCAAGAGAACAAGTCGTGGGGTGAGATTTTCCATTCTGAGGGAAGATCAGCAACGTACAGAACTGTCGTTTCATGTGCTACATGAATGTGAAAAAGTGTAAACGACCTCCGTTTGCAGGCGTGCGCGTTTGTAGATTATGCTCCTAAACTTGAAGAAAAGAGTCCAACTAGGTCATACCTTGACGTTGATCCGACGCACAATTCGGAGACTCGCAGTCAGAAACTCGCTGGTTTCGAAACCTTGCGCACTGCTGCGGACTACGTAGAATGAGAATCGTCATCAGTAGTTAGATTAGACCATAGTCTGACGTTCATCTGATGGTGGGTTCGTAGATGTAGAGCGACTAGTGAGTGAAGTGCTCAAAACATTTCCCGGTGTAGTAGTTCAGTTTCCCTATGAGTCTCAAGTTTCCCGGTATTACGAGCCTCAAGTTCCCCTGCGTAGTCTCAAGTTTCCCAGTGTGAGAAAAAACTCCGGGAACAAAGCGAAACACTAAGAAGTCTTCTCCTTTTCCCCCTAGGAAATCACTTGCGGCACCAGCACATTGCTCACACGCTCATCTGATTCAAACCTTGCTTCTCGGGAATGACTGATCCTCGAAACCCTAAACCCTCATTAGAGAATTTTTGGACTCTCCATAAGGCCGCCAGACTTTGACAACATAGTCTAATTCTGGAGCCCTAGGCAGCTATGAAAAGGACGGGAATCTCTGTTAGATACGATATTCACCTTGTGTGAATATCTTGATGCCAAGTAGTATCTCTTCATATCTAATTCCGGAGTTGTCAGAGAAAATGCTTGCGATGCCTAATTTAACCGTGCCACATGCTTCTTCCATTAAACTACTCATACTTGGCTGTCAAAATTGGCTATGCGAACAACGAGCAAGAATAGGGGAAAAAGAGACCACGCGACCAAAATTAATGTCATCAGGGGTCCCAATCGGCCTTCCTTAGCAGCCCTCTGGAGAGCCCAAAGTTTCTCTAATGTAAAACCCCTCCTTCGAACGTGATGGTTTGATTTTCATGCCTACTTAATTTGAAGATTAAGAAGAGAATTAATAAAATTAAATAACGCAGTGCGTAATTCTTAATTGTAGAGCATGGTTTCACAGTTTTGATAAACGGTGTACGCACTGGAGGTCCATACATGGCATGGGATCGACTCCTCAGGGAAGGTCAATCTTTTCTGACTTGCAGTTGAGGTGCAGATCAAAACTCACATGGTCCGCTGAAGAACTAGCTAGTCGCAGGTCATCAAATGAACCATCCATATACTTTACATAGTAGCCATGAATACACATGAACACACATCGACGTTCATTGGCCATCAGGTGAAATGGGTCTTCAATTAGCAACAAGCCTCCAATCAAATTTCAAATTATTGAATTTGCAAGTTCATTGATGAGAACTTCATCACATCCATCTCACAAATTTTGTGCATATATTAACTACATGCTATACTACATGGAATTGTGGCTTACATTTTCACCTCAAGTTTTCTCTCAATCATACCCTGTGGTCATGTACTGTAGTCAATCCCCAAAGTGCCAAAGTTCGTTTCTTACCAACTATATTTAAGCCTTGTATGGCCACCTACACTAACATGAGCTCTCAAGAATATATGATGGGTGTTGAAGAGTTCTTTGAGGCAACCAATGGGAGGTAAAGCATTTTGTCAACTTCAAGGGTGTACTTTGAGGGATAGTCTCATTTGTATATAAAGGTATCCTTTGCTTTTCAACTTTGAGAATTCACAAAATCCTACTCAAGTATTGGAAAACTATGAAAATGACTTGGGTTGGCATTCTTATAAGGTCTCTAATAACCTCACTAAACAACATTAGAATTTTGCAAGGAAAAATAGGGTCATAAAAGGTGGTTCTTTTAGAAGGGACAACCTATCATTTTGACAATGCTAAACCTCCTCCCCTTTGGTCTAGAGCAATCAAATGTGCTTCTCAATGTCCAAAATGTTGCGCCATTGGACTTCCCATTATTACTATAGAGCTTTTCATCTATGTCTAGAGGGTTGTATGACTTGTACTATGTTCTTGGATTTTGTATTGTGAGTTTTGGTTTTCTTACTTCAATATTCTTATTGTTTTATTGTTTTATTGAGAATTTGGAATTTTGTACTTTGTTGTCTCAACTGTTAAATGAGGTGCATAGCCAATTTCATTAAAATGGCGGTATTCCGTTAATTTGGCACTCTTAGTAGTTCAGACTGCATAGTTTGAACGGGTTTTTGGGTACCAGAATTTATACACGTACTAGGTTTTTGAAATCTACACTAGTCCTAGATATTTGAAATCTATACCAATCCTAGATTTTTCAGACTGTACAGTCTGATATCTATGCCTATCCTAAATTTCTGAAATCTAAAACTAACCTAGATAATAACAATGTATATTTGTCCTAATGTTGCAGTGTGAAAATGGCACATGGAATACTACCATTTTAATGAAATTTGCCATGTTCAATGTTGTATGGAGATTTTGTTTGTATAGAAACCTTTTACCGTTTGAGGAGTTGGAGTGGAAGTGTTTTAATCCATAAAAGACTAAGGAGCTTTCTTTGAATTTTTTAACTTGATAACTTGATATTGTTCATGTTTTTCCATATATTCTCATGTAACTAAAATGTACAAGTTATTGGACATACTTGTATTTTACAAAAAATGTTGAAAGACAAAACTTCACCTTCTGGAAGGTTAAGAAAAAGCCTACATTTTGAAGTTTAGGCACAGTGAACTTGCAATTGGCGTGGATATTCATTCTAAAATATTGGGAGGATGTACTTGAGTAAGTTAACTAAAGGATCCTACAATTATATTTGTTAAAAAATAAATATAGATGATAGAAGATTTTAGCCTTGCTTTAAATAGGGGCTTGTATTTTGAAGCAATTTTGGATCTTTAAACATAAAAGAACTTTAGGGGTTCAATATCAATACATACAATGGAAAATTGGGAAATTGTTATTAAACCATTGTCTTGACAAGTACAAAGTTTGGAAACCTACTAAAGAGTCCAAACCATACCGTAAGTGCACCTAATTGCAACCTACTCCTGATTTCATTACAAATCCTATATCGAAGCTTGTTGTTCTTTTCTTATTTGTGTGGTACATATCTCATAGGGCAAGTGAGGCTATCCTAAATTTAAATTTGAAATAAAGGTGGAGTAAAAATTGCGATGCAATTAGGTAGAAGTCCCACTTAGATGTACTTACTTTACAAGGCCCCTCAAAATGATTATTCTAGTTAAGTTCCAAATATCCAATTGTATGTGTAGAGAAGCTTGCCAAGATCAATTATATTTCTTGAATTTAACCAAAACAATGAATATAGAAAAAATTATTCAAAGTGATTTAGACAATTGTTTACAATCTTTGTAGATTTTTTAAAAAAAATAGAGAAATATGCATGACATATAGTAAGTTGCTACAAGTCCATTAATGAATTAAGAATATTTTGTTCAAATGGCTATAAAAAATGTAAGGGTAAGGTCCATAGCAACACCCATAACCATCCCTGTACCTATAACCATCACCTCTAAAATCTTGGAAAATCTTTGGAAGTGAATAGATGTTATTACAAGGATGTACTACATCTGAATATCAAATCCTAGTGTTGGTATTACATGCATTTGTAATCAACACTTTAAAAATTCACAACTTATTCTCACAGTATCCAAATAATACATTTGAAAATACACAAGAATTATTTTTCTTTTGCTACCAGGATCCTATAATTTGTTAGATCTCTATTAATAATAATCATGTTCAAAACCTTTAAATTCACGGTTATGGGTGCTGCTACCTTAGCACATCCAATTTGCCATTCAATTCCAAAGCATGACCAGTAGCAGCTTTTTCTTTTTGTGGGCTGCAAGCTTGTGAGTATGAACGCGAAAACAACTGTTGCGGGAGACGAAGATGGAGTTGCAAAAGCGTAGATTTTAAAATTAATACCCTGGTGTTGATTCGGAGCAGCGTCTGTAGTTTTGAAAGGACCCCAAACCGCAAGCGCCCACCAGAACCGGCTACCGTAGATCGAGACAAAGAAGCGTAGATGTTCGAGAATGCAGATGAATCGAATTACATCCAGACGCTGATACGTCGGACTGTTCGTAGATTCGAAGCCACGGCGCATTGCACAGCCGGGGACGGCCCAAGCCTTCCACTTGCCTTCATGCACCCAACAGTATTGGACTGTACGTAGATTGCGTTGCAAAAGCGTAGATTTCGTGCAAACAGAGTTCAATTCGACCCAAGGCTGACGATGATTCGACAATTTTGTGGTAGATACTTCAGTATAATACATGGACATGTGTTAGGCCAATCTCACTGAGGAGTCCTTGTGTTTAGCCCCCTGAAAGGACCTTACAAGTACACGCATTTTGAACTGAAGTCAAAACCTGAATTTTCACATACTGGTTCTTGGTTTGAAGTGTTATTAAGCCTAACAGAGAATATATAGCTCCAATAATCTACTTTTTATTCCACGTTAATTTTTTTCAAAATCAATAAAATTGTAATTTTAGTGACACGTTAGGGATAGCATCTTGAAAGCTCAAAATACACCACTTTTAAACTTTTTCTATTGAATTTCTCTTGGTGTGAGGTCAAGGAGTAAACCAATTTTATCATGATGTTTGTTGCTACCATTTCTATTTTTTTTTGTAAATTTCAAAATATGTTTAGCATTTTTGTAATTGCTATGATTTTTGCAAAGAATCTTCTTTTAAAAATCTAATAAAATTCAATTTGATTTTTTAAATTAAGAAAACTAAGATTAAATTTTCAACATTATATATTACTACACGTGATTTTTTTTCGCATTTTTTTTCTTCGAAATGTGTGTTCTAATGTAGAAATCTACTAAAGTTTGACCAAGCCTAGCTATAAAATGTCCTTTTAGGATTAAATGTACAAAGAACGCACTTTGGAAATACAATTCTAAATGAGATTTTAAAGTTGGGAGCCACCTATTGACAGGCTATATATTGCTGCACATTTTGACAATCCTACTCACTTCTTTGCAAATTGATTGGGTATGTGTGGCTCCTCTAACACCAGCTGTAATTACTATAAAGGTTATAACATTCCATTCGAAGTTATTGGTACTATCTAAGAGTGGTTGACATTCGTTGATTTTTAATGTTGCCGCTTCTTGTGAGTACTTTGTCATTGTAGTAAGTGAACTCTAAAAATTGTATTTGGTGATTTGTGGTTGGTTGTAGTAGTGGAGAGTGTTGGTATTGTATGGTTTTTATACATAATAGATGAAGGCAACATTTGGCATTGCAATTGCAATTTATATTAGGTTGCCAAGAACATAATAGTAGCCATGGTGGTACAATTTGTTCAGGTGTTTTTTCTACAAATATGCCTGCATTCATTACTGTGAAGCATCTTATGGTTGTATGAGACATTAGCAATTTGCATATTTCTTGTATTGTTTTGTTGTGCCTTTGTATACATAGTGCTTTTATGTAGAGTTCTATGCACCATAAAGGTACATGTATCCAAATGTTTGATTGATTTAGATAAAATAGTACACATTTTGTAAATGGATATTTTGTTGGTCAAAAGAGATGTTTGCAGGCTTAACCCATACATTGTTCGTATTGGAATTTTGAAAATTGTGTAACTTGTGCATCTGTAATGGTAGGATTGATCCAAAATTTATTTGATAGGTTGTAATTGAGATGGTTTTATTTTTTGTGTATTTGTTGACAAATAGAAATTTGTAAGTTGTATTAGTATTTTCATCGGCTTTGTTTTGGTCTAGAAAAGATTTTAGAAAGTGGATTGGTCCTTTGTATAATATGTCCTTTGAAGAGAACTAATCATCTCTATGGGAATAGTACGGTGTAGAATGTGCATGTTCGTATTCCAATTTAGAAAGTCTATGTTCCTTTTGATTTCCTACAATAGCTAATGCATTGTCCATGTCACTTGGCCTGTAATGTTAGTATATGCTTTGACTCTTTCTATTGTGTAGGAGGAATTACGGCCCTGGGTATACAAATTTTATATATGGCTTTGATTACAATCACTTATAATGCTTTCTAATTCAATTTATCACAAAGAAATATATTTTTTTAATGTAAAAAATTCTTGTTGCCCTTTCAACAAAGAATAAAAAATGCAGCTTAATATACATGAAATGAATATTCTTTAAAGACAATAATAGCATTAAAAATTCTAATAATTATATGATTTTTTTATACATGTATCATAGGCCAAGCTACCCAATTTTGGGGACTTTTAATAAAAATTATAAATATAACATTGTGAATGAATTCATATTCTAATTCTAATTGGAAGAAACATCTTGCATGGATTTATAAAAATTATACATAGATGTTTCGATTCTTTATATATAATGTTAAGTTTTTTCTTATAAATACACAACCTAACATTTTCTACATCTCATTTCATTTCATTTGGTCTTTGCCTAACTTTTTGTCATTTTAATTTGGTATAATTTTTACAAAATCCATCCTCTAAACTATTTTAATGCCAATGATCCTTGCATATAATGCAAGAGTTGCATATCCAGGGCTACACTCTTCATTTTGTCTAGTGTGGTTCACATCAATAGATATGACTACAACATTTGAGATAATTTTTTTTATTGTTGCTCCCATGATAAAAAAATTCACAATAATTAATGATCAAAAGTATTTATTTTTATTTTTAATAGTGTTACAATTAAAAGTACAATGTCATCTTTGCCATTTATTGTGTTTGCAATGTATGGATTTACACCCCTAGAGTGAAGTACAATCTACAGTAAGTAATGATAAAAATTCTATTTAGTATCCGGATATTCAATTCTTGTATTATACGACTCTGCTTATAATCACCTATGATACATTTAGTCCAATCTCAAGGGACATAATTTTTTTAATGTGGAAAATTCTTGTAGCCTTTTCAACAAGGATTCAAAAAATGCAATTGATATATATGAAATGAATATTCTTTGAAGACAATATTAACATTAAAATTCTAATATTATGAATTTTGTGTTATGCATGAGTCACAGGCCAATCTACGCAACTTTTGGGGCTTTTAATAAAAGTTGAAGATTTTTCAATTATACATAGAAAATTGCAAATGAATTTTTATTATAATTGGAGGGAGCATCTTTTATAGATTTAAAAAAAATATGAATAGGTGTTTCAATTCTTTATATAAATTATAAAGTTTTTTTATTAATAAATATGCAATTCGACATTTTCTACATCTCATTTTATTTAATTCTGTCTTCACCTAACTTTTTGGGCCTTTTAATTTGACACATGTAATTTTAACAAAAGCCGTCCTCTAGACTATTTTAATGCCAATGATCCCTAATTATAATACAAGTTGTGTATCCAAGCTTACGAGCATGTGGACAATGAACATTAGCATTCTTCTATCTAGATGGTTACGTAGTTTGAAGGATTTCAAGTAGTGGTTCATTTGTATAAGAGGACATTGCAGATGATGGTGGATTTGGATTAGGTTTAATTGTGGGGGATATTGGTATGGAGTTTAATTTAGGGATGTTATTAACTTTTGTATGTTTTGATGTTTTAGGTATGGTTTAGGGATTTTTAATTCTATAAAGAACAAGTTAACTAAGGGATCCTATAGTTGGATTCGTTAGAAAGTAAATATAGGTGAAGATTTTAGCGTTGCTTTGGATACAAGTATTTTGAAGTACAATTTTGGGCCCCAAAGCACCACAACATTTTCATGGTTAACAAGAAAATATTTGTTTAGCTAATTTCATTGAAGACAGATTTTGAGGCAATTAGCAAATTTGTTACAAAATTTGTAACAAATTTGTAAGAGTTAGTAAATATGTTATGAAATAAAGTAAGTTGGTACAATTAAATGTGGAATTTTCTGTTCAAAATCTAAAGGATCTTTACTCTGGTGCCTATTTGACGCCGCTTTCATAGATTTGAACTGCCAGAACACTCACTCACGCGCCTCTGCACACCTGCAGCTGACTACGTAGATCCAGTTACAGAACCGTAGATTGTGGAGAAAACACTTGACTTCAATCACATCCCCACGACGATTCGTCGCACCGTTCGTAGATTTTCTGGTACATCGCGCAGGTCCGCGCCCGCGGCCCAGCGCTCTCCCTTTGGCCTTGAGGCGTTCACCTGCAGTGAAATATGTAGACTGAGTTACAAAAGCGTAGATGCTTGAGAAATCCGTTCTCTTGAATCACATATCGACGCTGATTCGTCTCATTGTTCGTAGATTCGAATGCACAGCAGTGCAACCTGGCGGCGCGGCCTGCCATTTCACCAGCCTTTCACCTGCCTTCAGCAATGGTAGATTGCACTTTAAAAACGTAGATTTTGTGCAAATAGAGTTCAATTCGACCCAAGCCTGACGATGATCCAACAGATGCTTCGTAGATGTAATGGATGGACTTGATTGTGTCGGAGAAAACCTGTTGAGGTTTCCCTGTGATTCAGAGTACGCCGACCTTAAATTCCATCCCGACCCGAGAGCGGAGCAGGGAGCCACCTGTCGACAAGCTGTACGTCGTTGGAGATTCGTGTGTACCCTACAGGCACCAGCACTCCTTCGCAATGTTCAAGGCGGTTCTGAAGCTCCGTGGATCCCTGAAAGGACCTGATCGAGCCGGTATAACTGAGAATGATTCGTATGAGACATGAGATTGAAGATCCAATCTCGAATCTCAAAACAATGAGCGCTTTCCAATTTGAAGATTCGTATCCATATGCCCAAGGAATGATATAGGAAACTGAAAATACGTTACGTTCGATCATTATATTCATTGTCTCAGCAACATCATCGATGCTAGCTGCCACACTTCGCATACATGGGCACACAAGAATTGGATGATAATAGCCACAGTGCAGATGCTTAAAGGGTGATTTCTGGCTGAAATCCAATTTGAACTGAAGAATTTCTGACTTGGATTTTGGCGAGGTGGATCCGGAGTCAGAGAATGTCACAAGTCGTGAGATTTTCCATTCCGTGTTCTTCCTGTGTCCAGCCGTGCGCTACAAGAATGTGAATATTAAGTGTAAAGGACCTCCATTTGCAGGCGGTAGCAGATGCTGGAGAGTAGATTGCGCTCTAAAAGCATAGTCTAATTCGGTCACGTCATACCCTGAAGTTGATCCGATGCGCAATTTGGAGACTCGAAGCCACAAACTCGCCGGTTTCGAAACCTTGTGCATCTGCTGTGGACTACGTAGATTGAGTGGAAGAAATCTAGATTTCGCAATCAGTAGTTATAATGGATCATAGTCTGACGTTGATCTGATGGTGGGTTTGTAGATGTAGAGCAATTAGTGAATAACATCCGCGAAGCGATTCCCGGTGTAGTTTCTCTATGAGTCTCAAGTTTCCCGATGAATCTCAAGTTTCCCGGTGTTACGAGTCTCAAGTTTCCCGGTGTGAGAAAAAATTCCCGGAACAAAGCGAAACACCGGGAAGTCTTCTCCTTTTCCCCACCGGGAATCCCTTGTGAGACCCTTGTGGCACCAGCGCGTTGCTCACACGCTCGTCTGATTCAAACCTTGCTTCTCGGTAATGGCTGTGATCTTGAAACCCTAAACCCTAAAAACCCTCCTTCAGCCACCCCAAATTAGTGCCAGGATGCTCGAATAAGTGATTGCATCCGGTGCACATCCTTCTCGTTTAGTTCCATTTGGAGAATAAGAAATCATACGCTTCACGCTCATTCCCATGTTCTGCGAGTCCGACACAAAGGGAAGTTTAAGCCACTTCCATCGCGTTGCTCCATTCCGCCAAAAATGAAACCAGTCCGGCATCGTCTGCACTGCCAGAATTGGGATACTAGCTGAATCAGAATGAGAATTGACCCCACTGCAGAGTGTGCGAATTAGAAGGGGTTTTAAACGTTATGCACTCATTCGTTTAGTTTTGAAACTGTAGAAGACTTAAAGGAATTTTACTGTTCATATATCATTCTCAGATCAGGATGCAATCAAATAATGTTCAATGACACGCCGTGAAGTACGTCTGTTTTTTGTCATTAGGAAACAGGTTTTGGATCAGTACTGGTACGTGGGGGTGCTCGTGATGGTTTGATTTTCATGCCTACTTAATTTGAAGATTAAGAAGAGAATTTTTTAGTAAAACACAGCGCGTAATTCTTCATTGTAGAGCATGATTTCACAGTTTTGATAAATGGCGTACTGGAGGTCCATGGCATGGGACGACTCCTCAGGGAGTGTCGATCTATTCTTGCAGTTGAGTTGCAATGAAAGAAACACACAGAAACCACGTAGCAGAACTCATTATAAAACTAAAATTTTGACTAGATCTCTCTACCGGTATCACAGTCAATTTTCCTTTCCAAAAACATAAATCGTATTGAAAACTCTTGTACCAACAACCAATAAAAAAACACCACTGACTTCAGTAAGTTCCACATCATACTACCACCGACACATTGATTTCTCACAAGGTGCCTCCATCACTTCAGTATGACCTTACGACTTTCGTCCAGCTTGTGTGCGGCACTAATCTTCTCAAATCATGATTTCAAGAGTAAACGAGTTATACTGAAATAACTACAAGCGCAATTACCAGCAATCACAATTAGTACAATAAAAATACCTCATCTAATATGAGAAAAAAGTACGTAGCTGATAATTTAACACTGACAGCTCTAGAACATTGTTTACCAATGAAACCAACCTACCAATTACTTACGATTAAAGACATTCTTGATAAATATTGCAAAACTCTATTTTTGCACACAAGAGAATTCCTCCACTAAAGAAATCCATCTTGCAGATACGTGTAACTGCTTAGTGGTCAGAAATGGGTTGCTTCCCCTAACCTTTAAGTGCTCCGACTTCCATATTTTGTAAGTTAACTCTAACACACTAACACGCACACACACACTCACAAAACAAGAAAGCAAAGCGCTGGGAGGGAAGCTAAGTACAAGCTGGAGAGCGATTTCCGCAAACGAAGTTTGAAAAAGAGTGGCAACTGGATTGGTCAGCCTATTTATAGTCTGATCTGTAATCATGACCAAATCCGTTCCTGATCCAATCCGTTCCAACTCAGATCCGCTCCAACTCAAATCCGGTTTAAATTCAGATCAAATCTGGATTCTCACCTATTCCGTTCCGTAGTTAATTTCCGGTTTTCCGTTACCTCTTGCTTGAATCCGGATCCCAGATCACGGTTTCCGTTCCAAGATTTAGATAACTTACAAAAAACCAAAAATTCACATTGCCACAACCTTCTGGAGCAGAGGGGTGACATTAGTAGCTGTGGTAGAACAACCAGGAGTTAAAGTGTTAGAACCAATAACTAGTGGAAGGTCCATCAGTCCATACACTCGATAATTTCCAAGCGTCAACAACCAGACCTGACCACCAACACGAGTAGTTGACAACTGAGCAACAGTATGTGATACCACATTAGAAATTGGATCAACAACATCCATGTCCACATGCAAACTTCCCTCAAGAATATTGAACCGTGAAGCTAAACGGCTACCACTAACTATCGAGTAACCCTCTTCCCCCACAATGAAAGAAATCAGGATAGTTTGCCCCTCTCCCCTGATGAAAATAGTGATTGAGCCGCCATCATGCAAGGCAACCATCAAACTAATTGAAAAGATAGATAGAGCGGTTTCAAGGCTAAAGAGGAAGTGGGCAGGAGTGGAGAGGCACTAAGAACTTCAGAAACTCATTGTTATTTAAGATGTTGTAATTGATTGAAACATGGTACAACAGGTAGTAAGTTAATAGGGTGGATTGTGATCTGGTATAGGAGTAGAGTTTAAAGGAGCAGAGTAGCCGTAATTTGTAATAAATTAGTAACCACTTTGACAGATTATAATTAGGTGCTAGTCTCTAGAGTAGAGTGGAGGCTGATGAGTTAGCCGTCATTTGTTCAAAATTATTCTTTTCATATTAGAATACTAGCGGTTGGTGCTTGCTATGCTATGCATTGATTATTAGAATTTTATTAGAATTTTTATATATTAGATAAAATACAGAACAAAAATTTCAATAAATCTTCAAATAAAAATTACTAAAATCTTTAATATTATTGCTTAGAACTTGTGAGTATTTTGTCATTGTAGCGGTAAGTTAATTCTAAAAATTGTATTTGGTGATTTTGGTTGGTCATAGTGGTAGAGGGTGTTGATATATATTGTATGGTGCTATACATAATAGATCAAGGCAGAGTCTCGTATTGCAATTGCAATTTATATTAGGTTGGCAAGAATATGGTACAATGTAGTATCCATGGTGGTACAATTTGTTCAAGTTTTTTTTTAATATGCTTGCATTCATTAGTGTGAAGCATTTTGTGGTTGTATATGACATTAGCAATTTGTATATTTCTTGTGTCGCTTTGTTGTGTCTTTGTATACATAGTGCTTTTATATGGAGTTTTGTACACTATAAAGGTACATGTATCCAAATGTTTGTTTGATTTGGGTTACATAATAGGCAATTTGTTGATGGATATTATATTGGCCAAAAGCAATGTTTGCAAGCTTAACCCATGTATTGTCCGTATTGGAATTTTAAAAATTGTACAATTTGTGCATCAGTAATGGTAGGATTATTCCAAAATTTATTTGATAGGTGGCAATTTGTAATGGTTTTATTTTTTGTCTATTTGTTGATAAATAGAAATTTGTAAGTTATATGAGAGTTTTCATCAACTTTTTTTTTGTCTAGAGAAGATTTTGAAGTGGATTGGTCCTCTGTATGGCATGTGCTTTGGAGAGAACCAATAATCTCTACGAAAGTAGTATGGTGTAGAATGTGCATGTTTGTATTCCAATTTGGAAGTCTATGTTCTTTTTTGGTTTTCTACAACAGCTAGTGCATTGTCCATGTCATTTTCTATAATGTTAGTATGTGCTTTGACTCTTTGTATTGTGTATGGGGAAGTATGACCCTGAATATGCAATTCCCGTATTATAAGGTCTTGATTATAATCACTTATAATACAATTTAGTCCAATCAAAGGAATATAATTTTTTTGATGTACAAATTTTTTGTAGCCTATTCAATAAGGAATTCAAAAATGTAATTGTACATATGAAATGAACACTCTTTGAAGACAATAATAGCATTAAAAATTTAATTATATGATTTTTTTAAATATATATATATCATAGGCCAAGCTACCCAACTTTGGGGGGGAGGTTAATAAAAATTTAAGGTTTTCAGTTATAAATTAAAAAATTTAATTAGAGGGAGCATTTTGTATGGATTTAAAAAAATTATGCATAGGTGTTTCAATTCTTTATATACATTGTTAATTTTTTTTATCGATAAATATGCAATCTAACATTTTCAACATCTTATTTAATTTAATTTAGTCTTCACCTAATTTTTGTCCTATTATTTGGATATATAGTACTTCGTAATTTTTACAAAATCCGTCCTCTAAATTATTTTAATGCCAATGACCCCTACATAGAATACGAGAGTTGCATACCCAAGAGTATGGCTTTGGAGCATGTAAACAATGGACATGAACATTCTTCTACTTAGATGGTTACGTTATGATGCTAGGCATTTGATGTGATTGAGAATTAGATAAATGGAGTTAAATTAAGCTATCATTAAAAATTTGTGCTTGTTCATTGGATCTTTTGTTTGTTAGTATTTGTAATAATTTGTGTATGACTGTTAGATTTGCTTGGAGTATGTTTAGAGATCTGGTAATCTGCTTAGGAATTCTATTTTTCCATCAAGATTGTATATTCCATGTATTGCAGTTTCTACTATCCAATTGACCAGATGTGATAGGTTGTTCTTTAGGTGGTTGAATGATCCATTAGTGTAGTTTTAAGTAGTGGTTCATTTGCATAAGAGAACATTATGGATGATGGTGGATT
Source organism: Pseudisothecium myosuroides (assembly GCA_951799445.1). NCBI lineage: Eukaryota > Viridiplantae > Streptophyta > Bryopsida > Hypnales > Lembophyllaceae > Pseudisothecium > Pseudisothecium myosuroides. Next base: position 2,583,466 of record OX637288.1, on the reverse strand, counting down.
TGGGTTAGGTATAATTGTGGGTCATATTGGTATGAAGTTTAATTTAAGGATGTTACGGTAAAACCTCTCTTCGTGCATGGTGTTGGGATTATGCACTTAGCTATAAGAGGTTTATGCATTTAAAAGGGTGTAATAATAGCCACCTAACTAATGTCGGATCTAATTACACTACTTTTTAGAAATATTATTTGAAATTGGACCCACCCACTAATTGCCTTATTGCATATTATGCACTAAGAAAGGATGCACTAAGAGAGGTTCTATTGTATTGCCTTTTGCATGTTTTGGTGTACTAGGTATAATGTGTAGGTATGGTTTAGGCGTTTTTAATTCTATGAAGAACAAGTTAACTCAGGGATCCTATGGTTGGATTTGTTAGAAAATAAATATAAGTGAAGATTTTGCCTTGCTTTGGATACAAGTGTCTTGAAGTACACAAAATAGTGAAATTAGGTTGCCCCACACTAATTTCTCATATCTAACACTTTCAGACATGGTCAACTATAGTCTGGGGCAACCTAATTTCACTATTTTGTGTAGTTTCAATGGGGCAATTAGCAAATTTGTTACAAAATGAACTGTGGCATTTGGGGATTTCCTATTCCGAAGCAGGCATGATAGATACAGTTCAATTCGATCCTGCTCTGGTGCCTATTCGACGCAACATTCGTAGATTTGAAGAGCCAGAACCCTCGCTCACGCTCCCTGCAGCTGACTACGTAGATTCACTTACATATCCGTAGACTCTTGAGTTATTACCTGACTTCAATCACATCCCGACGGTGATTCGTTGCACTATTTGTAGATTTGACGGTACAGCGCGCAGGCTTGCGCAACCGCCCCATCCCTCCCCTTTGGCCTTGAGGCGTTCACCTGTAGTGGAATACGTAGACTGAGTTACGGACTCGTAGATGTTTGAGAATTTAGTTCACTTTAATCAGATGTCGATGCTGATGCGTCAAATTGTTCGTAGATTCGAATGCACAGCAGTGCAGTTCGCCAGCGCGGCCTCCCTTTCACCGACCTTTCACCTGCCTTCATCAGTGGTAGATTACACCTGGAAAACGTAGATTCTGTGCAAATCGAGTTCAATTCGACCAACCCCTGACGATGATCCAACAGATGCTTCGTAGATATTACAGATGGACTTGACTGTCTTGGAGAAAACCCGGTCAGGATTCCCTGTGATTCAGAGTACGCGCTCTCCGGTCGGGATGGAATTTAAGGTTGGGAGCGGGGAGCCACTTGTCGACAGGCTGTACGTCGTTGGAGATTGGTGTGTACTCTACCGCCACCAGCACTTCTTTGCAAATTTCTTGGCGATTCTGAAGCTCCATGGATCTTAAGCCTTACAGCCGAAAGGCCTTGAGAATGAATCCTACTTGAGATGAGATTAGATCTCTAATCACAAATCTCGAAACAATGAACACTTCCAAATCGAAGATCCGTATCCATTTGCCAAGGATATGAGAAAAAACTGAAAATACGTTGCGTTCATTAATTGCGTTCATTGTCTCATGCAGCAACATCATCGATGCTAGCTGCCACACTTCGCATACATGGGCACCAGCGCATTGCTCACACGCTCATCTGATTCAAACCTTGCTTCTCGGGAATGGCTGTGATCCTCAAAAGCCTAAACCCTAAAACCCTCCTTCGATCAGACACCCCAAATTAAAGTCTCAGGATGCTCAATTAAGTGATTGCATCTGGTTCATATGCTTCTCGTTTAGTTTCCTTCGGAGAATAAGAACTCATATGCTTCACGCTCATATATTCCCATGTTCTGCGAGCCCGACACAAAGTGAAGTAGCTCAAGTCACTTCCATCGCGTTGCTCCATTCTGCCAAAAATTAAACCAGTCCGGCATCGTACGTCTGCACTGCCAGAATTGGGATACTAGCTGAAACAGAATGAGAATTGACCCCACTGCAGAGTATGCAAATTAGAAGGACGGGGTTTGAAATGTTATGCACTCATTCCTTTAGCTAGCTTTGGGACTGTAGAAGACTTAAAAGAATTTTACTGTTTTATGTACAGTAGGTCATATATCACTCTCAGATCAAGATGCAGTCAAATAATGTCAATGACATGCAATGATGTAGGGGAGGCAACCCATTCCTGATCACCCCCCCATTGTGGCAGGGGAGGGTGGTCTGTTTCCGTGAATGTCCTGAACAATAAATGACCATTTCTGACAATCATTGATTGGTCAAAAATTAACTATTACACGAATGAATCATTGTCCGTTTTGTATCCAGCGCTTGGTCAGAATTGGGAAAGCCATTTCACTAAAATGGAAAGAACCTGGTCTATCGTTCAAAAATTCATGGTAATTTCATTTTGCGATACAAAAATCTGAAAAATTATGGAAAGCCTCCTCTGTCTATTTCTGCACACTAATAAATTGACCTGCTGAAGAACCGCGCACTTTAGATACATGGAATGCTTATTTGATCGGAAATGGGTTGCCTCCCCTACGTGTGTTTGTTGTCGTTAGGAAACAGGTTTTGGATCAGTACTGGTACGTGGGGGTGCACGTGATGGTTTGATTTTCATGCCTACTTAATTTGAAGGTTAAGAAGAGAATTAATAAAATTAACAGTGTGTGATTCTTAATTAATTGTAGAGCATGATTTCACAGTTTTGATAAACAGCTTACTGGAGGTCCATGGCATGAGGGCGCGTCTTGAATCGTAAGACCATTTCAATCCTGCCTTGAGGCGCGTCTCTTGGTGTGTAATACGTAGATCTCACTGAAAAAGCGTTGATTTTGTGGAAAATAGTTTAAATAGACGACAGCCGTTGGAAGATCTGACGGAAGGTTGGTAGATACAGAGGTACTCGTGATTATGTCTGCCCCCCTCCCATGCATTCCCTGTGAGTTCCCCGTGTATTCCCTGTGTGAATGCCCGGGGTCACACGAATGTCCTCAGCAGTGATCTCAGAACTGGTTCAGGGTTTTTAGCCAAATGTTCATTTGGGGAAGATTTAAAAACAAATTTACACTGTGGGCATGAAAAATTAAGTAGCAATTGAGCGAAATTTAGCCAGTTTTGGGATCACTGGTCCTCAGTTACCGTTGCAGTCCCCTTTCCCTATTCCCTTTTCTTCAGTGTGCCTTTTCCCATCGAAGGTGCCTCAACGTGACTAGAAACGGTGCAAACACAGAAGCGGGGGAAGCGGGAGGTGAAGCGGTTGGTTGGAAAGGTTGGGAGCAACAACTGTGGCGGAATCTATATTCAGTCTTTGCTATTGTTGTTGACCAAGGGATGTAGAGGAGTTTGGAGGGCACAACAAAGGACAAGTTTTTGTCGAACTAGAGCCAGAAAATACAAAGCCCGTGAAGGTAACGTGGAAAGTGCCATCAACATTGGGTCGGGTTTTTGGTGCTTCTATGTAACCCACACAGAACTTCTCATTGCAGTGCATTCACAGACGTCACATTGAGGATGCTCTTAGTTCTGTATTCCCTACGACTGTACTCCCATGCCTAAGGTAGAGTTGGGTCCAATAATCTTACAAACTGCCTTTTGCATCATTTTTTTTTTGTATAATATAGAATTCAATTGGCATTTTTTGTCTTGCATAATTGACGTTTAATTCTTACGCAATCCCAATCGAGCATACCAAATTTTAGTTTCAAAAAAGTAAAACTCCAATTTGGATGAATTGTTTCATTTGATATTCATCATTTTACATGAGATTTTTTTGAAAAACATTGATGATGAATTTTTTTAATTTGATTGTATGGATATGTAGGAAACATACATATGCACATCTTTCCTTCAACGAGCATCTCCAAAAATGTTTACAATTCCCTCTGTAGAGATTTTAATGTTCAGGTGATAATGTCCAAATTTTGTAATTGTACCATCATACTCAAATGTACAAAATTAGTTGCAGTGCAAAGTTCAAATAGCAAAATCTAATTACAATAAAGAGATATCTATTCTACAAAATTTAGGCATGGTCACTTTAACATTTAAAACACCATAGCCACAAACTCCTAAAACTTTTTTGGGAGATTCTTATTGAAAAAAAGATGTGCATATGTATGTTTACTACAAACCCATGCAATCAAATTAAAAAAATTCATCACCAATGTTTTTCAATCAATTCTCATATAAAATCATGAATATTAAATGAAACAATTCATCCAAAATGAAGTTTTGCTTTTTTAAAACCCAAAATTTGGTATGCTTGATCAGAATTGTGTAAGAGCTGAATGTTAATTATGCAAGACAAATTGCCTATTGTGCCATTCCATTTCTTTTTGTCTTGCATAATTAACATTCAATTCTTACGCAATTCCATTTCTTTTGCTAATTGTATTCAATATTGTGCAAAAAAAATGAAATGGCACAATAAGTAATTTGTAAGGTCATTAGACTCAATTGTACGGATGAGTCTACAACTAGACAAGTAAGAAATTTAGAATAGTTTTTACTATTAAATTGTCATAAACACTTTTGGATCTTATTAGCATTTCAGTAAAACGGGAGTAAAAAAAACCCATTGTTGTCCACTTTTTAAGTATCATATAAGTTTAATTATGATTTTTTTTAGTTCAACTTTGTAGATTTCTAAAACATTGCCCTAATTTGATGTGCATTGCTAATACATCTTGAATCAATGTATATTTTTTTATTATCAAGAATTTTGAAGGTACACATTTGGACAGGTGTTAGGAAATGGTGGTGTGTCTAACTTAACCCCTAAAGGACCATTTGTTCCTTCGAGAGACAATTTGGATCCAGGTAGGTTCCTATGGTCTCAATTTGTAGTGAAATTTTTGAATTTTTTTGAGGTTGTGTAGTTTTGTGAGAGCTTTGTGGATATATAATTTTTATTTGAATTGGTGCCCTGGAGCAAAAGGTATGGCATAATAAGCCAAAGATGAAGATTGGCGGGCATCACCAAAAAATCACAAAAAGTCAAAAAATATATGTATTTTTTAAATTCTTCAAATATTACATTTTTGTCCATATGTGAAGCTTTGATTAATTCAATTTGGACTTGTGATGAAAAAGTTATGGACAATCTTAATTTTTCGGGCAATTTGAGCATCTTCTTGAAAAAATAACTTATAGGATTCATTTTTTAATGCAATTTTTACAATTTTCCAAAAAACATTGTTAAACATGGTTAAATTTGCTTGCTAGAACAATCTCACCATTGGAATTATTGTGTTTCAATTCCATTTTAAAGCTATTAGTGGTTTTGTTTTTCCTTCATTCTTGAACCTACTTTTGCTTAATAATTTTTTAATGAGTGAAAATTAAGTTGTTTTTCTTGGATTTTTTTCCTAGATTCTCAACTCAAATATTCAACATAAAAAGTTAAAAAATCAAAATCAGTAATACAAAAAATTTAAATTAAGAAGATTCAAAGACCAAAAACCTAGTCTTTCAAGGTGTAAAAAAACTTGTTTTCTTCACTTTGGATGCAAATATCTTGCAATCTAGGTGGTCAAAGTTTTCGAAATTTCTCCATACATGTTTATACTAGTCTAGTATAAGATCCTATGGTTAGATATGCAATAAAAACAATTTTGGAAGGTTTTTGCTCTTTGCAATAGAAATGGCAGTTTCAAGTGTTTCTTGATGGAAAAAACCCTTGGTCTTTTAGGGGTTAATCCCTAAAAGACGGAGCACATGACCATGTAGTCAAACTTGAAAGTACCTCACTTTGCATCTTCCATTTCTTTGCTCTTTATGTGGAATATTTTTTATTTTTTATTTTCAGCAATGAAATCAAATGTCTAATATTATTCATCAAATTTATAAATTTCTTTGCAAAAAATTTAAATTGTCATGAATTTTTGAAGAAAAAATTAAAAAAATTCATATCAAATACAAATCAAATTTAAAAAATCTAAAACTTTCAAAATAGTAGTGTATTATAGTGTAGAACATTGTGGTATAGAGAATTTTTTTATAATCAATCTATATTTAAAGATATGGTTATAGATCCTCAATGTCAAACTCACTAAAATGCTATTTTAAAGAATTTTTCAAAATTTGCAAATGAAGTAGAAACTAAACCTCAAAATCTTCATTTTTGTAAGTTTTTTCAAAAGCAAAAGAAATTGTTTTGAATGTCAAAATCAAGTTTTAAGGAAAAAAGCTCAAAGTATTGAAATACGTACACTAGATAGTGTACCAATTTTTTTTATAACTACCCCATGTAAAATTTAAAAAAATTTAAATGTCTTGAATTTAATTCTTTGATGTGGATATAGAATCAGTAAAGTTGTACACACAAAATCGGATGAAAATCATCCATTCTTCAATATGTACAAAGTGTAGTAGACCATGTAAAGGGCATAAAATGTCCTCGGTGCCCTTCCAAAGTTAACCCCTAAGTGGTTTTGGGTGTCTTCAATACATCTATGCATTGCCTAAATACGAATACACAAGCTAGCTTGCATGTGAATGATTTACTATCCATTTTTTATTCATTTATTTTGTTGAATATGCACCTTGTATCTGGGCATGGTAGACGGGGACACACGAGTCAGACGTATGTAGATGTGGTGAAAGCAATATATGTATTTCTCTAGAAATACACACTTGAGCATGTTCGGTAGTCTCTCAGAGTGCCACAATATTTTTCTAGGAACAACAGAAAATCAAAGGGTTGTTTTATTTTCAACACATATTTGGCCAATACTTCAAGGAATTTGGAGAATAAGGACCACATATAAATATAGAGGACACAATGTGGCCCTTGGACCACTTAGGGGTTAAAGCGGGTTCAAAGTCTTGAAATGTTTTTTTAAAGGCTTTTGGATAGTTTCCTATAATGTCAAAACACTTCCATAGATTTTTTGAAAGTTTTTTTGAAGTTTAGATAATGTATTAGCTTTATGAGGATATACTTTTTAATCAATGCGACTATATGCATTCAAAAGTTCACAATTGGATCAAAGTAGTTTGTAGCAAATTTTGGGATATATTTATAGTCAAATGATAGTTGTTTCCTAACTCAATACTTTAAAGGATGTTACAATACATTGACAAAAGTCTACAAATTCCATATTTATAAAAAATCAAAGTTGGATCTAAATAAAGCTCACAACATGGCTCTTTATGTGAAAATCTTACAAATGATCACCCAAATTAATGAATTGGACTATACATCTTAAAAAATTCTATACCACAAATTGTCCTTTGATTGCCCACAATGCTTCTTGATTCTTATATTGCAAAGTGATAACAAACAATGTTTGCTTCAAAATTTGTTGTTAATTAGCCAAATTGTGCAAGTTTGCTATACTACCATAACAACAAAATCTCATCAATTTATGAAGTGGCTAATATTTTCAATACCTTAGAATGAAAATGTTTAGGATGATTTAATCATCTCATGTCTAAATTCAAATTACCTTGAGTCAATTCTATGTGGTTTTCCTACATGGTTCTAATAACAATACTTACAAGTTCTAATTCTATATCAATAAGAAGATTCTTTTTAGAGTTTTGAGGAGTTGGAAGGAAGTTATTCTAGGTACATCCAATGGCAAATTATAAGACCTTTATGAAACAATGGTCTTGAAAAGTGCAAAGCATTCCAAACAACAATGTAATGCACCTAATTGCGACCGGCACAACAATTTTTGTCACATTGCATATTCCCTCTAATTTTCATTTCAAAACCTAAATCTAACGACCAATATAAAGTTGCTCTTATCTTACATGTGAGACACAAATCTCATAAGACAAATATGGATATCCTAAATTTAGATTTGGAATGAAGATGGGATATAAATTATGAGGCAATTAGGATAAATTAACTAATTAATAAATTGCAATCCGTATTTATCATGAACATATTAACAAGAAAATATTTATTTACCTATATTCATTTAAAGAGTACTTGGGAGCAATTCGTCAATTTGTTACAATATTTTTGACAAGTTATTAGAGTTAGTTAAAAAAAAAACGTATCATTAGGTATTCGCTAATGCTTCATGGCCACTAGGCCAGGGGCAATAGGCATTGTGGGATGCTCTCTTAGATGCGGGTCGTGCGGCGCAGATTAACCCCTAAAGGACCAAGGCCTTTTTTCTGCCAAAAAACACTCAAAACTGCCATTTCTATAGCAAAAAGTAAAAAAAAATTAAAATTGTTTTATTTTCACATCTAACCGTAGGATCTTACACATAATTGGTATAGGAATGTGTGGAAAAAATTTCAGAATTTTTGACCGCACAGATTGCAAGATATTTGCGTTTAAAGTGGAAAAAACAAGTTTTTCAGCACATTGCGGGACCAGATTTTTTGACTTTAAACATTTTTAACTTAAAATTTTTGCACTACAGCGTTTTGAGCTTTAAATCTTTATAGTGGAGAATTGAGTTGAGAGTCTAGGAAAAAAAAATTCAAAAAACTTAATTATCATTCTTAAAAAAATTGTTAAATAGAAGTAGATACAAGATCGAAGGAAAATCTAAAATATTCATATATTTTAGATGGAATTAAAATGCACTAATCCCAATGGTGAGATTGTTCTAGCAAGTAAACTAAACCATTACAAAAAAAAAAATTTGAAAAATTACAAAAATTGCATTCCGAAATGAATCCTACAAGTTATTTTTTTCAAGAAGATGCTCTAACTGCCCGAAAAACAAGAATGTCCATAACTTCCTCATAACAAATCCAAATGAAATGAATAAAAGCTTTCCAGATAGACAAAAATATAATCTATGAGAAAAAAAATATTTAAAAAAAAAATTCAATATTTTGCAAATTTTTTTTGCTGCCCTGCGTCCCCACGCATTCCAAGAAATGGCATAACTTCTCGCTCAAAGGTCCGGTTTCAAAATTTTTTTTCCGCCACGTACCTCTTTCAATTCTTCACGTTCACAAAAAGTTTCAAAAAATCAGGCAAAGTAAAACACCAAAAAGGTACATGCCCAAATTCCCATTTGTCCCCCGAGGGGACAATGGTCCTTTAGGGGTGAAGGCTCAATGCGGAGCGAAGCATCACCCTCACTTGTCTGATAGGTTCCACAATAGGTTTGAGAGTGTCTGGCTTCAATCTCCTGTTCTGGCTTGTAGGAGAGGTGATAAGGAGGTGTTTTGGAACAGAGTGCTCTTTTCTTTAGCGGTTCTTTTGGTTTCTTTTGCGAGCTTACTTTGATTGGCTCTCTTGTCCAGCTATTTTAGCTTGGCTGTTGTTCTTTGGTTTCATTTTAATGCAGTGGGTCTCCCATTTGTTCAAAAAACAAACAAACAAAACAACGTATCCAACATAGTGGGTTGCTGCAAATTTATCATTATTGAGTCTAGAATATTTGTTCAAAATGGCTATAAAAATGAAAGGACACAATAAATTTGCTAATTTTGAAATTAACCAATTAAAAAATGACTCCCTAGGATTTTTATAGAGTTTGAGGGGTGGGTCCAGAGCAAGAGAATGCGACAAGTGTCGCGATGGGATTTGATGATGTGTCGATGGTGTTAGGAGGCATGTGTAAACTTGAAAACAACTTCCACTCTGCAGTCTGCAGCTGGGACATGGAGGCGAAGATTGAGGTACAAAGACTTCCTAGATTTCAGGTAGATGCGTTCATACCCTGGTGCTGATTTGGCGTAGTATTCGTAGATTTGAAGGCTATTGGTCACTGCAGTGGACAATGGAGATTGAGTTCTAAAAGCGTACATGTCTAATAAAACAGTACAATTTAATCAGATTCCGATGTTGATTCGTCACAGCATTCATAGATTTGAAGTCAAGGGGCGCAGCACACCCGCGGTCGCTCCATAATGCCATCCACCTGGCTTCATGCGCCCACATGGAAACACGTAGATTGCGCTGCATAAGCGTAGATTTTGTGGAAAACAGTTCAATTCGACCCAAGTCTGATGAAGATCCGTCAGCAGGTTCGTAGATACAGAGGGTCTCTTGAGTGAATTTAAGAAATACCCCCCCTCCACGATTTCCCATCTGATTGCACACAGGTGTCACAGCTACGGACGAATGTTCTTCTCCAAGAGTCCAAGACTGACTGAAGTGCTCCCGTGCGTGTTAACCCTTTAAGGTCCGTGCATCCAAAAAGTGGATGCGCCTTGGTCAACTCTAATTGTAACTTTCAAAATATCCATTTTTGGTATGTCTTTTAAACTAAGAAAATGAAGCTTGGCAAGTTTTGTTTCTACTCCATTTGAAAATTTTGAAAAATGTCAAAAATTGAAAGAGTTATTGCAATTCAAAGCTCCAAGTGTTAGAATCCAAATAACATAGAATGGTGTGTTTTTCACATATTTTCTATTCTTAAAATGTATTTTAATTTCAGATTACAAAATTATGTTTCTCATTCTACTCTTCATTTATGGTAAGCATTAGAGATTACTTAAATATATATTCTAATTGATATAATTTTATTTCCACCTTTAACTTAAAAAAATCACAGTAATTTGATTTTTCCATCAAATTTACTGAAAAAAACATCATCTATAGAAAATGAATGTGTCTACCAATAAAAAATATCAAAATTTTGTACATCAATTAAATAAAAGGATAAACTTGGTTTGATAGTCAAATTTGACTTCAAGGTCTTTGTTGTGGCTGTTTTGGGTGTAAAAAATAAAATAAGCAATTGAAAAATTTTCACGCTAATCTCCAATGCTATCTATACCTCTTGAGAAAATTTCAAGTAATTTGAATATCTTTTGCTATTTTAACTTATTTATGTTCAATTTTTGCAAGAAAATTGATAACAATTACAATTTCTTATAAAACAAATTGAAATTTTTCTCAATGATACACCATTCATAGTTTCAAGTACTGGAAATAAAAAATTGTTGTTTGAACACAATTTAAAAGGCAAAATTTAGCTCAAACATGATGTTCGACCATTTCACAATGGATCAAGTCCTTTAGGGGTTATCCCTAAAGGAAGGTTCAAAATCCTCCAATGGGATTTTCAGAATTTGAGGCAGGTTCCTACAATTTCAAATTTCACAGAGTTCTTTTGAGATTTTTTTTTGAAGGGGAATGTAATAGTTTTTGGAGGGATATAATTTTTATTTAAACTTGTGTATAGATTGAGAGAAAAAGCTATACCCTCCTCAATTCAAAATGCTCAAATCCGAGCAATAAAAATAACAAAAATAACTACAGTACATGATTAGAAATTTAGCGTTTTTGGGTGGATTTTGATCAAACATAGTCATGAACCTTTAGGGATTTACCAATTATTGAAGCCTTTATTGTTGAGCAGTAGTTGGAGGCTAGGTTAGGCGGTGAGCAGTATTGAATCTCTCTTAGTGCATAAAACCTCTTTTAGTGTATAGTCCCGACACTATGCACTAAGAGAGGATCTACTATACTATGCTCTAGTTTCGCCTCCTTCACACTAAGAATATAGTGTTTTTTTTTAGCATTATAAAAGTGAGGCATTCACTAGTTGATTGCGCTTCATTCTTTTGTTATTACGCATCAGATTTTCATCACCGGTCTTGTTAATCATTTTGCAAAACTATGGAACCATCTGAAGGTTGCATCAAATCCTACTGGAATTCTTGACAGCAAGAATTAAAGTTTGGCATTTCTTGCAAGATCTAAAAAGCAAGAACTGGTAAGAGCCGAAGTAGCATTGGCTGCTAATCAGTGATATGGCTCACAATCCATTTGACTCACTCATGTATGACATTAATTACAAAAATTCTCCTCTATTGTAGCTTGTGTGTGGCACTGCTTTTCTTACACAAACATTTCAAGAATAAGAATAATAGAATTGGAACTCAGCCAACTATTGTACACACGTGCACTTCTAAACTTAAGGTAGTTTGCTCTAAAAGAGTCCGTGTTCTAAATGCAACCCCTATCTAGGAATGAGTCACATGTAACTTGAAATATCTATTTCTGTGATTGATGAATTAGGTAGGTTTAAATGGTCGCTTTGAGGGCAGACTATCTTAGCTATTACAATGTAGTTGCAGTAGAAATTTTGTATTACTAAGCAATGAAAATCACAATTTCATCCATTGTTGGCTTAGATGCAATCAACATTGACATAAGGTTCAAGGAGTACCTTATGCAACACCTCATGGAGGGATCAAATTCTTGGTGGAAGAACCTAAATTAGGAAAAGTGGTAGAGTTGCTTGAATTTATTCATGGATCATCATGTATTGTATTTTGGCAATTTGTGCTCTGTACTCTAAATTTGAATTTAAACAACAAATGTGATCTTTTTTGAATTTGAGATCAACTAGTGAAATACATGAAGCTAACCAACTGTAGTTTCTAGTCCAATTTAAAAATTTGAAAAATTCCTAAGCCTAGATATTTCATTGCAATTTGAACTTAGGCCAATTACCATGCAATGTTGATTTTCTAATTCTAGAACAACGTAGTAAAGAAAATTGCACCATAGTCTTCTACACTACAATATATACCTTGTGCTAAAAATTTCAATTAAAAAAATCATATTGTACATTTTATTTGAATTTTTTCACTTGGTATTGCAAATTGAACAATAATTTCAAATTTTCACAAAAAAAAATAACTTGTAGAAGTCATGTAAGGTAGAGCCCCCCATAACCGACCAAATAAGGAATTCCGACATGATCTGGAGTAGTGAAGGCAAAACAAATATTTTTCAGAGGTACATCTACAGAAATGACATGGATTGTAAAAAAATTGGTAATTTTATCGCTTGAATTGAAATTACTATGAATTTTGGGAGGCAAAAAGTGCCTTGGACCCATGGCCAATGTCTAGACTCTTCCAATTCCGATCATTCAATAACTTTTTACCAAATCATTATTTCCTACTTGTTTTTTAACAACTTGGGACATGTGTCATGTATTTATTAGTTCCAATCTTGAAAAGGAAAAAAAAACATTCTAAGCTTGGTCAGAAATACCTGCACCTATAGGTCGGGAACGGGTTAGTGGTCGGGAACGGGTTAGTGGTTGGGAACGGGGGTCTACCTTAATTACATCTCTGAAAAGTAACAATTTTGTTTTATTCATATATAGTTGCAAAATGAGAGGAACTTCAAGGTTTGGAAAAGTGGTCATACGCCCGTCCTCCGAGAATTAATTCAATCATGCCCCAGGCTGTTGATTCGACACAGCGTTTGTAGATTCGAAGGGACACTCAACCGCACTCGGGCACCTGCAGCAAACTTCGTAGATTTATGTACAAAAGCGTAGATGTTTAAGGATTCAGTTCAGTTCAATCAGAACTGCGAGATGATCCGAGGACGTTATCGTAGATTTGAAGGCATAGCCCACTGGGTGTCCCGACCGGCGGCCCATGCTTCCACTTGCCTGGAGGCGGGCCTCTTAGTGTGGAATACGTAGATTTCGCTGGAAAAGCGTTGATTTTTGGGGAAATAGTTTTAATAGACGACAGCCGTTCGAAGATCTGATGGAAGTTTGGTAGATACAGAGGCACTTGTGAATGGATTTAGCCCCCTCCCATGCATTCCCTGTGAGTTCCCAGTGTTTTCCCTGTGTGAATGCCCGTTTCATTTCCGGGTCACACGAATGTCCTCAGTTCTGTATTCTCTAAGACTGTACTCCCATGCCAGAGGTAGAGTTGGGTCCAATAATCTTACAAATTGCCTATTGTGTCATTCAATTTTTTTTGCATAATATAGAATACAATTGGCATTTTTTGTCTTGCATAATTATCGTTCAATTTTTACGTAATCCCAGTCGAGCATACCAAATTTTAGTTTTGAAAAAGCAAAATTGCATTTTGGGTGAATTGTTTCATTTATTATTCATGATTTTACATGAGAATTGATTGAAAAACATTGGTCATGAATTTTTAAAAATTTGATTGCATGGATATGCAGGAAACAGACATACGCAGATCTTTCCTTCAACAAGAATCTTCAAAAACTTTTCATGATTCCCTCTGTAGAGATTATTTTAATGTTGAGGTGATAACGTCCAAATTTTGTAATTGTACCATCATACTCAAATGTACAAAATTTGTTGTAGTGCAAAGTTCAAATAGCAAAATCTAATTACAATAAAGAGATATATGCTTTTCAAAATTTAGGATTGTTAGCCTAACATTGAAATCAGTGCAGAGGGACATCTAAAACTTTTTTGGAGATTCTTATTGAAGCAAAGATGTGCGTATGTATGTTTCCTGTATATCCATGCAATCAAATTAAAAATATTCATCACCAATGTTTTTCAATCAATTCTCCTGTAAAATCATGAATATTTAATGAAACAATGCATCCAAAATGGAGTTTTGCTTTTTTGAAACTAAAATTTGGTATGATAATTGGAATTGCGTAAGAATTGAATGTTAATTATTCTAGAAAAAATTACCTATTGTGCCATTTCATTTCTTTTTGTCTTGCATAATTAACATTCAATTCTTACGCAATTTCAATTGTGTTGCTAATTGTATTCTATATTGTACAAAAGAAATGGAATGGCACAATAGGTAATTTGTAAGGTCATTAGACTCAATTGTACGGACAAGTCTACAACTAGACACGTAAGAAATTTAATAATGATTTATATCATTAAATTGTCATAAATGCTTTTGGATCTTATTAGCATTGCAATAAAAAAAACTTTGTTGTACACTTTCTAGGTATCATATAAATTTAATAATGATTTTTCATAATTCAACTTTGTAGACTTCTAGAGCATTGCCCTAATTTGATGTGCATTGCTAATGCATCTTGAATCAATGTATGTTTTCTTATTTTCAAGAATTTTGAAGGCACACATTTGGATAGGTGTTAGAAAATGGGTAAGTCTAATTTAACCCCGAAAAGATGGATCGTATGACCATGTAGTCAAACTTGAAAGTCCCTCACTTTGCATCTTCCATTTCTTTGCTCTTTATAAGAAATATTTTTTGTTTTTTTATTTTCAGCAATGAAATCAAATGTCTAATATTTTTCATCAAATTTCCAATTTTTTTTGCAAAAATTTCAAATTATCATGAACTTTTGAAGAAAAATGAAAAAATTCATATCAAATACAAATCATGTTTAAAAATCTAAAACTTTCAAAATAGTAGTGCATTATAGTACAAAACATTGTTAAATAGAGATTTTTTTAATCAATCTATATTTAGAAATACGATTATAGTTCCTAAATTTCAAACTCACTAAAGTGCTATTTTAAAGAATTTTTCAGTATGCACAAAGTATAGTAGACCATGTAAAGGGCATAAAACGTCCTCGGTGCCCTTCCAAGGTTAAAGGTTTAAAGTCTTGGAATGTTTTTTTAAGGATTTTGGATAGTTTCCTATAATGTCAAAAGTTCCAAGTGTCAAAGTTCCTATAGTGTCAAAGTTTTTGATTTTTTGAAAGTTTTTTTGAAGGTTAGAGAATGTAATAGCTTTATGAGGATATATTTTTTAATTAGTGCGATTGTATACATTCAAAAGTCTATAATTGGGTCAAAGTAGTTTGTAGCAAATTTTGGGATATATTTACAGTCAAATGATAGTTGTTCCCTAGCTCAATATTTTAAAGGATGTTACAATACGTTGAATTCTACAAATTCCATATATGAAAAGAAAATTTGGGCCTAAATAATGCTCACAATATGACTCTTTATGTAAATATCTTACAAATGATCACCCAAATTTATGAATTGGACTATAAATTGTAAAAATTTGTGTACCACATATTGCCCTTCAAATGCCCAAAATGCTTCTTGATTGGCTTATACTACAAAGTGATAATAAACAATGTTTGCTTCAAATTTGTCGTTAATTTGCCAAATTGTGCAAGTTTGCTATACCAACAACAAAATTTCATCAATTTATAAAGTGGCCAATATTTTTAATACCTTAGAATGAAAATGTTTAGGGAGATTTAATCATCTAATGTCTGAATTCATATTACCTTGAGTCAATTTTATGTGATTTTTCTACATGGTTCTTATAATAATATTTGCAAGTTTTGTATCAATAAAAAGATTCTTTTTTAAGTTTTGTAGACTTGGAATGAAGTTATTCTAAGTACAGTGGGGTACCATTCAAAATGGCGTTTTTGCATTCGCAAGGAAGGAAATTTCACATCTGCCAACTTTGACAGCCTTTCAAGGGTTGAAAAATTGCTTTTTTGCCATGAAATTTTTGGCACAAGAACATATTTATGTCAATAACATGTGTACCAAATTTCAAGGTCAAAAGATTCACCAAAAAAAGATATTCAAAGTCTACCAACATGTGTAGCGGTGGAAAAAAATTCACTGCTGCCAACTTTGACACCCTCCCGAGGGCTAAAATATATATTTTTTACCATGTAATTTTTGGCATGATATAATCTCTATGTTGATAATATGTGTGCCAAATTTCAAGGCAAAATATTTACACAAAAAAAATATTTAAAATCTACCAAGATGTGTAGTTGTGAGAAACAATTTCACTAGTACCAACTTTGACACTCTCCCAAAGGTTGAAAAATTGTTTATTTACCATGAAATTTTTATGATGGAATCATCTCTATGTCAGTAACATGTATGCCAAATTTCAAGGTCAAAAGATTTACACAAAAAAAGATATTTAAAATTTGCCAACATGTACAGCTGTGTGAAAAATCCATCAAAAAGGTCTAAGGTAATCGGCTCAGAAAGCGTGCATCTAAGCCTACCTACCTCATCAATGGTAGAAATAAATATTTCAAGAAGCATGTCGCTCAATCCTAAATAAGGGACGCATTTAGAACCCGCTTGATTTAAGGACCTCCTACCTTAACAGCCCTTAACCCTTAAACATCGATGCAACCATTCTATGGTCGATGGATGAGAGAGAATCAAACTCTGTAGGATAGAAATGCAACTATTCGTCCTCGGAATTTGTTGTAGAAAGGGAAGATCTTCTACAGTAGTTTGACTTCCAACGAGCGCTTTTGCAATTTTTTAAGCCAATGATTCACACGGTAATGCAAAAGGATGATTTCGAAGGTCACCCCTTCGTCCTTTAAGGATTAAAAGTGTCGCTTTTTGAGCCACCTACCTTATTATTAGATTTGAAGGGAATGAGCCCTGGCTGGTTGCAATTGGTCACTGCAGTGGGCAATGGACTAAAAGCGTACATTTTAAAAAAGCAGTTCAAATTAATCAGATTTCGATGTTGATTTGTCGCATCATTCATAGATTTGAAGTCACGGCGCGCAGCACACCCGCGGATGCCCATGATGCATCCCACCTGTCTTCATGCGCCCAGCAGTAGAGAACACGTAGATTATTGTGCGAAAGCATAGATTTTGTGGGAAATAGTTCAATTCGACCCAAGTCTGACGAAGATCCGACGTCAGGTTCGTAGATACAGCAGGTCTCTTGAGTGAATTTCACAATACCCTCCCTTCCACACAAAGATGGTCACAGCTACGAATGGATGTTCGTCGTGCGTGTTAACCCTGCTGTGAAGGAAGGTTCAAAATCCTCCAATGGGATTTTTAGAATTTGAGGCAGGTTCCTACGATTTCAAATTTTACATAGTTCTTTCGAAACTTTTTTTTAAGGTGAATGTATTAGTTTTTGCAGGAATATAATTTTTATTACAATTTGTGTATGGATTGGGAGAAAAAGCTATACCCTCAGTCCTCAATTCAAAATGCTCAAATCCGAGCAATAAAAATGAACAAAAGAACTACATGATTGGATATTTAGCATTTTTAGAGTGGATTTTGATAAAAACATAGTCATGAATGTTTAGGGGTTAACCAATTAGGAAATATGTAACAATAGTTTATTGTGACCACCCGGATTCCAAAAGTGTAGGTGTGACTTAGTTATGGGGCTTCGATGAGCCATTGAATGTACAATTTGGTGGACATATTTAGGGTTTATGAAGCTGGGGGGACTTATAATTGTAGATATGGCCAAGTAAGAAAGCTTCACTGAGTTCTAGGAACTTGATGAAGCAGTTTTTCATATCAAAAGACTTGACATCCATAAGGTTTTGATGAGTTGGAGGAAGGTAAGGTGCTTCCAAACATGCACATGCCTACCTTTGTTGTACTTTGTTATACTACAACCTTCCACCTTTATACTTTGAGGTTTAGATTGCTAGAAAGTGATTTATGAATGATTTCAATGAACATTAGAGAATGAAGAATTGACACATTAACTTATACAAAAAAATGGATATCAATATTCATCGCAAGTACATAGCTGCTAGTGGAATGTCAATATAATACTTCATTTGACCAATTGGTGGTAATTGTCCTCTTATGCATCTTTAGCTTCCTCAATTGCTAGTTCCTTGAATAATGCTAGTGTCTTTAAGAATTCATAAATCTCAGCATTATATGAACTTCTCAAACAATCTAGCTGCAAGGCTGAGTTTAGTCGAGTCCACATTCTAGGTTGGTCAATCTCCACAAAAATAATTGATGAAATATTTTCAATTTTTAATTTTGTCAAGTATTTTGATATTTTCTCATGCTTTGGTCAATTTTTCATAACACTCTTAGTAGAAGCTGCTAAGAAGCACTTTAGAGCCATCCACTAATGCAAGGAAAAGTTTGGGGTAGTGCAAATTTTTCTAACATCATCCATTATTTATAGAATTGTTCTTACATATTGTTTTCAAGAATGGAACATTTGAAGCATTGCCAACTTTTTTCTATACAAGTGCATTTACTGGTAATAACATTGCAAAGAGTGGCTAATCAACACCATGCTAGAACGGTGTTTATGGAGCTACCAATTTAATATAAAAACTGAAATTCTAGCTACATTACTCTTGTTGTCAATTCTTTGTTCCAGAACAGATATCATAGAGAAAACATTGGAATCAACAATGAAGAAAACACTCCAATCTACGACTTTTCATTAAATAATCCACCAATTCATTAAAACTTGGCAAAAATTTCTCTATCACAATCAATTTTCCATTCCAAAATAGAAATTGTAGAGAAAACATTGGTAGCAAGAATCTTAAAAACACCCCATTTGAAATCTATTCATTAATAAACCTCCAATTCATTACAAAACTAAAATTTTGACCAAATCTCTCTATCACAGTCAATTTTCTGTTCCAAAATACAAATTGTAAAAAAAAAACTTGTACCAACAATCAACATTAATCCCTAAAGTTCCATGACTATGTTTTCACCGAAAACACTCAAAAACTGCCATTTTTAGTAGAAGTACCAAATTTTTGAAAAAAACACTTTTTTGACACATGCAACCATAGGATCTTATAGTAAACTAGTATTAGAAGATGTGGAAAAAAATTTAGAATTTTCCACCATGCGGATTGGAAGATATTAACATTTGAATTGGCAAAAATACTTTTTTTGTTCCTGCAAAAAACAAGGCAGCTGCACTTCACAAGGTCACATTTGTATGAAAAAATGTCCAAAATGGTGGTGCTTATTTGAATTATTTTTCCTAAACAAGTTGGCTACACGCTTAAAATTTTTTAAATCATTTGGAATTGTACAACATATACAAAAATAATAGTAAGTAGAAAGAAGTAGAGAATGATCAAAATACTAAATTGTTAAGAATTTAATTATGGAATTGAAAAATGTCAATCCCAATGGTTGTAATGTTGTAATAAACAACCTACATCCTATGATTTATATTTTTCAAAAAATATTAAAAATTGAGTTAAATAAACAACTTCAAAGTTTATTTCAGAGTAGAGAATCCGTAACTGCCCGCAAACTAAAAAACCTCATAACTTTTTACTCATTGATTGAAACGGAATGATTTAAAGCTTTCCACGTATATAAAATTCTAGAAAACCAATTTCAAATTTTTATTTTTGAAAAAAGTGATTTTTTCAGATCTGCCCAGACTGCCCACCTGGTGAAAAAAAGTAACATATTTGGCCATAATTTTTGACTCCTATTTCCAAATGTCTTGAAATTTAATGCACATGAAAGATATTCCTCGTCCCCACCTTCTATTAAAATTTCAGCTTAAAATATGAAAATCTCTAGTCACACGTACCTGCCCAAAATCGCTATATTGCTAAAAATAGCAGGATGGTCCTTTAGGGATTAACCCCTAAAGGCCCAAGGCCTTTTTTCTGCCAAAAAACACTGAAAATTGCCATTTCTATAGCAAATAGTAAACAAAATTGAAATTTTTTTTTTGCACATCTAACCGTAGGATCTTACACCTAACTAGTATGAGAATGTGTGGAAAAAATTTCAGAATTTTTTGACCGCTCAAATTGCAAGATATCTGCGCTTAAAGTGGAAAAAACAAGTATTTCAACACATTGCGGGACTAGATTTTTTGACTTTGAACATTTTTAACTTAAAATTTTTGCACTACAGAGTTTTGAGCTTTAAATCTTTAAGGTGGAGAATTGAGTTGAGAGTCTAGGGAAAAAAAAAATTATTCAAAAAAACTTAATTATCATTCTTAAAAAAATTGTTAAATAGAAGTAGGTACGAGATAGAAAGAAAATCTAAAATATTAATATATTTTAGATGGAATCAAAATACACTAATTCCAATGGTGAGATTGCTCTAGCAAGTAAAATAAACCATGAGATTTTATTTTTTTTGAAAAATTGCAAAAATAGCATTCAGAAATGAATCCTACACGTTATTTTTTTCAAGAAGATGCTCTAACTGCCCCAAAAACAAGAATGTCCATAACTTCCTCATAACAAATCCAAATGAAATGAATCAAAGCTTTCCAGATAGACAAAAATATAATCTATGAGAAAAAAGTATTAAAATTCAAAATTCAAAATTTTGCAAAATTTTCTTGGTGCCCCCACCCCCCGTCCCCACGCATTCCAAGAAATGGCATAATTGTTGTTTCCAGGCACCGATTGTGAAAAAATTATGTCCCAACGTAGGTCTTTCCATTCTCCACCTCCATTAAATTTTTCAGAAAATATTACAAACATGGTTGCAAAAAGGTACATGACCGAAATCGCATTTGTCCCCTGAAGGGACACTGGGCTTTTAGGGGTTAACAACTCGATCTGGAATTACAAGAAGAATATACATTGAAACGCAAGGTGCAGCTTGCTTTTCTTGCGTCATCAAATGGCACTATTCTCTGCCACTACACTTGGATGTACTAGAGAATGCGTCAGTGCAGGCACATTCTGAACAGGAGCGAGTCGAGGGCAAGCTTTTGGGTGAGATTTCGTGCAGAATGTGTCTACATTGGCGCATTTCTTAACGTTAAGAGCAGTTCCCAAGACGTTCCTACAGTTAGTGCAGGTCTTTGATCTTGCGATGGCGCCGTGACTGAAACTCCCCGATAATTTTTGCGTTCGGACGTTTGGATCGAGTCGCAATACCAGTGGTATTGGCAAATACTTGCAGCAGCCTCGCACTCCGATCAATGGCGAAGCGGTTTGTGGCGATGCGGTTTGCGGCGATGCGATTGTAGGCGACGACGTCACCCACGTTTCTGAAACTCGTCTCTCGCAATCTCTGCCCGGACCACCCCGCAATTTGACCATCTCCGAAGCCACCGTAATTTCTCCCGAGTCACATGAGGTCGCTGATCCTCTTGCGCCCGCGCGGAAGAGGAGGAAAATGGCCCAAGCGACAATCACGAGGCGCTAGCAGGAGGTGTGGGCCTGCAAATTCGCCTGGGCGGAGGGTGAGTTCAATTCAAATGGAGACTTAGTCAGGGTCATTTGCCGCAGCTGCACTGCAATTTCGGGGCGCTGCAAGGTACTGGTTCCCAAAGTTGATAATTTGGAGAAACATGAGGGCAAGCGCGTTTGTCAAGAGGACGGTGCCCCCATGCCTCACCTCAAGAAAGGCGACACTTTCACTAAAGGTGACTGCAAGCACCTCCAAATGGTGAAGCTCAGGGCATGGCGGAAGCAAGCCGCCATGGTCGCTGATCAATTGCTCGGCGGTTTGGAGGGCGAATTTAAGATAAAGGGGGTGCAATTTTCTACCCTACTCCATGTTTTAAGTCACGGCCGCCCAATGTGTGATTACGAACGCCAACAACAGTTGCTGAAGCAGCTGAAGGTAAGAAGTCTTCCGAGGAAGCACTGGTCTGAGTCCATGGGGTGGGAAATGAGTGAACATTTGCACAAATCGGTTCTTCTTGCCCTCAAGCGTGTAGTTCAATCTGTTTCTGTAATTTCGATTTCTGCTGATGAGGTAACAACAGTCGATAACACCTCTTGGATAGGAGTCCATGTTTATGCAATGGAGTCGTGGGAGAGGGTGCCGCACCTCTTGCACCTTTCCTGCGTTTCAGAGAGTGGTACCGCAGACCATCTGACGCAGGTGATCATGAATGCGCTAATGGGGGAGGGAGGGTTGACGCACGAGGAAATTGGTCGAAAATTGGTATGTTTTGGTGCAGACGGAGTGAGCACGTTCCAGGGACCAAGAAATGGAGTGACAACGCAAATCCGCGAGAAGTGGGCTCCATTTTTAATTGGCGCTAGTTGTGTCAGTCACCGTCTAAACCTTGTCGTGGAGACTTTGTCTAAGTTTCCACTTGTTTCACGTCTTGAGGGCCTCTTCCAGTCCATCTATGCTTACTTTTGCCGTAGCAACAAGCGTCATGCTGAGTTGCAGAGGCTTGCTGATCTCATGGAAACTAAGGGTAACAAAATGGTTCGGAATGTGGAAACTCGGTGGATCTCGATGAAGAGTCCAGCTGTGAGAATTTTGTCAAAGTATCGCACGTTGCTGATGAAGATGGTTCTTGATATGACTGCCGGACCTGCTTCGAAGACTCCGGTGGGGGCGGCTGATAATTTCGACCTGCTGTCCGATATAGAGGTTCTTCTGTCACTGGCTCTATTCATTCCCCTTGTCAATGCCGTGCATTGCTTGATTAAGCTGTCACAGGCCTGTAACATTTTCATTTGCGATTTCATGCAAGCTGTTAAGCTGTGCCAGGATGAACTATCTCGCATGTTTCTTGATACGGCAATAGCGTACAGCAAGGTCGATTTCCCTTGTTACAGTGAACTCATTTCACTTTCTAGCACAGACATCCCTCTACAGTGGCGTCAGGTGCCTGGAGATAGCGGCGTTTGTCACTTGTTGTTCAATTTCCCACAAAATCAAGTATTTGCAAGATGCCATGACAAACAAACAGCAGCTCATGCCTTAGTCACACAAGAAGAGTACAATCGCGTACAAGACAATGTGGAGTGACAATTCACAAGCAAGCTCCTTTATTTTTTGTTTTGTTTTGTTTGTTTTCTTTTGTAATGGATTCAATTTTTAGACTTCTGGCTTCCCTGTTTGTTCAGCCTGTTCACTGGTCGATGCAGGTAGAGTTCGGTGACCTGCCGATGCTTGCCTTTCGTTTCCCAACTTTTTTTCGGGAGGCAGCTTCGGCTGATTGCAGCTTGACTTTCCGTTTCTCAATTTTGTTTTGCTTTGGTTGAGAAGTATGTTACTTGTTCACAGCAGTAGCAGCAGCTGGGCTTCTTGATTTCCAATTTTTTTTTTGTTGAGAAGTACGTTACTTGTTCACAGCAGCTGGGCTTTTGATTCCCAATTTTTTTTGGTTGAGAAGTACGTTACTTGTTCACAGCAGCTGGGCTTTTGATTCCCAATTTTTTTTGGTTGAGAAGTACATTACTTGTTCACAGCAGCTGGGCTTTTGATTCCCAATTTTTTTGGTTGAGAAGTATGTTTACTTTTTCACAGCAGCTGGGCTTTTGATTCCCAATTTTTTTTGGTTGAAAAGTATGTTTACTTCTTCACGGCAGGTGGGCTTCTTGATTCCCATTTTTTTTTGGTTGAAAAGTATGTTTACTTGTTCACAACAGCTGGGCTTCTTGATTCCCAATTTTTTTTGTTTGAAAAGTATGTTACTTGTTCACGGCAGGTGAGCTTCTTGATTCCCAATTTTTTTTGTTTGAAAAGTATGTTACTTGTTCACGGCAGGTGGGCTTCTTGATTCCCAATTTTTTTTGTTTGAAAACTATGTTTACTTCTTTAGCTGGTTCAGGTGGTTCCAGAAAAAATATGTTTATCTCTGGCTTGACTGCATACTTCGGGTAGTTCTATCTCACGTAATCTGTGTTTGACTGTACAGAGATCACTCAAAGCCTGTGTGACGAGCTGGAGCGTCGGTTCCCGCAATAGGCGCTTCTGGATGCATTCAGAATCATTTATCCGCAAGATTGGCGCCAGAACGGTGCTGATGCTAGTTTTGGCCATCACCTGGCGGTGCTGAAAGACTTCTTTTCAAAAGCAAAAGCTGTTCAGCAAGGGCAGCCCTATACGGTTCCAGAGATCTTATCAGCGTCCAACTTGGACAATCAACAGGCGCTTTTCAAGCTCACGATGAAGGCAAATGCAGAGGCAGCGTGTGGCCCACCCTTCCATGTCAACCCTGTCATAAAATTGTGGCGTAAACTCTCCCAATCACGGCATTTGAGTAAGATCATTTCAGAGTATTTTAAGCTTGCTGAGATAGGCTGTTGCATGGTTCTTGGTTCAGTGGAGGATGAGAGATGTTTCTCCACTCTTAAGTTCCTCAAATCTTGCCAAAGAAATAGGTTGGGGAAGCATTTGCCCCTTGTTGTGCGGATGTTTGGCCAGAGGTACTTTTCACTTGATAGTTTCCCTTACAAGGAAGCCATTGAATCATGGAAAAGTGTTGTAAAGACTGGCCGGCAAGAAGATATCTAAAGTAGGAGGACAGGGCGGTGGGACCAATATCCTCAATTCCGTAAGTAGAAATTTTCGCCTTAGTTTTCATGAAGTTACCCGTGCCTTGCAACTCAATTTTCCTTGACTGAAGATCAGCAGGTCGTGCTGTCGAAGATGCTGCTGCGTGTGGAGGCATGACACTGGCGGACTGGAGCTGTAACACTGCAGCGATTGGAGAATTCTCAATTTGGTGACTGGGCGATTTGTTTGACTAACTCTAACGTGTCTTGTTTGTGTTGTGCTGCGCAAAACACGAACACTGCATGTGGGCAGTCTAGAAGGGTTCAAATCCCTTGTTAGTGGTAGGTTTTTTTTTTATGACACTTGCACATAAGAGCAATAGAAGTATAGAACATTGAATGATTTTACTGTAATTCTATGTAAATTGTGAGCACTTCTGTTGCAGTATGGGAATAAAATCGCAATTGTACAGCATGTGTGTTTTCCAACATAGCAATTATGGGCATTTTGTATGACTAGAAGTAGCCATTGTATAACTTGTTTGATTTCCAACTTAGTGCATTGTATAACTTGTTTGATTTCAATGTTGGAAAACACACAAGTTAGAGCACGGTTGTAGCCTCCCGGCTAAATATGACAAATACGTTCTGGGAACGCTGGGGCAGTCTAACTAAATCTTTTCACGACGTTGATTCTAAGAAGATTTAGTAGAGTTCAAGGGACAATGTTCTGATCCACCCGTTGCCGCCCCTGAGGATCTGTTGCTTTTCGTAGATTCAGTGTCGAAGGTACGCTCTATTCGTAGATTTTCTAGAGAAGAGCGTAGGCTCAGCCGCATGCGCCTCCCTACTGTGAAATACATAGATCGATATACAAATCCGAAGATTATACCCGAAAACGGTTCAATACGATCACATTTTGATGCTGATTTGACGTTGAATTTGTAGATTCGAAGGCACAGTACCGTAATCCCGCAACCGCCCATGCCTCCATTCGCCGGCCTTCCATTCCATGTGCTCTCCTGGAAAAACAAATCATGTAGATTGAACTGCAGAAGCGTAGACTAATGTGGATAATAGTTCATTTAGTTTATTGCTGGACGACGAACCACCAAGGGATTCGTAGATGAAGGACATGTGAGTGAAAACCCAATCGATTCATCGGATATGAAATCATTCGTCTTTTGTTAGATATAAAATTTCCCAATCTCTTTTGTGAAAATTTAATTTGAAATGACAGATTATTTGAAGAAAAAATGTGAAAATGAATCACATCCAGTATGAGATAAGTTAATAGAGTTAATCATAAAGTATGCATTACGGGACCAGGAGTAGGAGTTTGCGAAAAACATAAGACGACAAAAACAAAAACAAAAACAAAACAAAAACAAACAAAATATAAGACGAAATTCTTTGGAGCACCAAAATTGGGGTCTACTGGAATTTGGTGTTGTTTTTCTTTTGTACTACAATAAAACCTCTCTTAGTGCATAGTATCGGGACTATGCACTAAGAGAGGTGTAATAAACTAATAATAACACCTAACAAACATGACCTCTAACTACACTACTTTCCAGAAAAAGTACCTAAAATTGGACATACTTGCTAACTCTTTTATGCACTAAGAGAGTATGTAGTAAGAGAGGTTCTACTGTATTTTTAGTTAAACCTTCCTCTGACACCCGTTTACAAACACAAAACAAACATAACAATTAATTTTAATAAATCTGAAATTTCTATAATAATATATGTGACATAAAAGAATTAAGATAAATAAATAAACCATGTTTTGTTAGTTTGAATTGAAAGAAACAAAAAGCATAAATTTCAAAATAAGTTTAAGATGAAAAGCCCAAATTTCTAAAGTTCAATACTTAGGAATTCCATGTTTTTGGAATTAAGTTGGATACAAAATCAAAGAATAATTAATATGGCTCAATTTTCATTCAATTATGTGAATATTACATGAACAAAGTTGCACATACAAAATTGAATGAAAATTATTGATTTCTTTTTGTCCATACTTGTTTTCATTCTTCAAAAGGATTTTCTTTGCCTTGTCGGGAGTTTCAAGGTAAATGGATTTCATGAAAGACATATTCATTATGTTAGAGGATAATTTAGTATAGGTGGGCTTGCCATTTTAGGTGAAGACAGAAAAAGAAATCCAACCTTATTTTGGGCTAGTATAATTTAAGAGTCTTTTCATTTCATGTCCCATGAGAAGATCCAAGGAACTGACAATATGCATTATTCCAAGATTATTTACTCCATTAGGAGGGAGATTCTATACTAATTACCTACATAGACTAAACCAAAAAAATATATATGGGTTGGGGTATTGGTATTAGTGATTGTTTTGTCTTTATCACGGATGACACTTAATTTTTTTATTTTATTGAGTTTGATGTATTAAGCGTTGTCATAAGTGACTAAATGGTGTAATATGCTATCTGGTAGTTTGAGTATTTGTTGATTATTTTATAGTTGTATTTATGTATATAGCACATTTTATGGTTGTGTTGTTTATATTATTCTATGTTTGATGGAGTGATTTGCAAGATTGAGTTTGTCATGAAAAAGTTCAACCCCTACAGTTCTAGTGCCTTTTTCCATCAAAAACCACTCAAACTTGCCATTTCTATTGCAAAGAGCAATTTAAAACTATCAAAATTGTTTTTTTTGGCATATCTAACCATCGCATTTAGTAATAGACTAGTGTAAGAATGTGAGGAAGAAATTTCAAAAATTCTAACCTCATAGATTGCAAGATATTTGCATTTCCAGTGAAGAAATAAAGTTTTTTGGCACCTTGCTTGACTAGATTTTTTGACTTTCAATCTTCTAGGCTTAAATTTTTTGAACTAATAATTTTAAATTTTAAATTTTTTATGTTGAAAAATTGAATTGAAAGTCTAGGAATTTTTTTAAAAAAAATCATTTTTACTCATTTAGAAATTATTAAATAGAAGTAGGCTCAAAATTGAAGAGAAAACTAAACTTTTAACATCTCTAAAATGGAATTGATACACACTAATCTTGACTGTGAGATTATTCTGGAAAGGGATCTTTAGGTAACCTTGTGAATTTTTTTTTTAAAATTGTGAAAATTGAATTCAGAAAATGAATCCTACAAGTTATTTTTTCAAGAAGATGCTCTAAATGCCTCCAAAACAAGATTGACCATTACTTTCGCATCACTAGTCCAAAAAAAATGAATCAAATCTCCCCATGTAGATAAAATATAATCTAAGTATGAGAAATAAATTTTTAATTTTTAAAATTTTAAGTGTTTGTAGTTTTTATTTTTCCTGTTTGCCAAACTAAAATTTGGGCTTATTGTGCCATAGATCTTATTCTCAAGCACCGATTGAAATAAAAATCATATTCTTCAAAAGCTAATGTGTTTTTCTATCTTTGGGTGATTGCAAGAAACACATGTCTTATTTTCCATCACATGTTCAATGTGGAAGTTGTTTTGTGCCATAAGTATTGCAAAAATTATTAAATGAACATAAAATTCAAAAACAAGCTTTCTATAGCAATAGAAAATGTATTTGAATTATTTGAATTTTTTCAAAATTAATTCAATAGGTGAGATTCAATTTTGAATATATGTCACACATACGGTTTGGAGGGTTTTTAGCACTATTGAGTACCTTTTTTGAAGAGTTACGGTATTAGATTTGGTAGGCTAGCTCTTCTGATAGAAATACACCTTCTTAGGAGAGGGATTTCCAAAAACATGTTCCAAGTGTGTTTGACATTAGCCTAAAGTGTGCTATATTTAGATTGAATTTATATTAAATTAAAAGTGATTTTTTTGTTCTAGCTTTGATCTTCTTTCTTTGCTCTGAAGTTGACAACAATGGTCACTTTTAAAATAAAATTTTCAAGTGTATTTTCTAATTTAAAAAAATAAAAATGTAAAACTCTCATTTTCTAGCATAAATTGGAGCCTATGGCTCAAAATAGTATTTTAGGGTACATAGAAAGACTCAATAGTACTAGTAGAGGCATGTAGTGCTTCCAATCTGCCAATGTAGATTGTTTTTATGGTGAATTATGTATTGCCATCTATCCTTGCCATCCAATGATGAACATCACATGTTGTCAGAATAGTAAATCTAAAATCCAATTGACTGTCCAAATTTCATATTGCATGCCCCCAACAGTATTAAAGGTGACTCTGAGTACAAAAATACTAAAAGGCTGAAATTAAAAACCACAACAAATAATACAAGTGTTTCTTGCAATCACCTCTTTGTAAAAAATTTCAAAAATTCACAAAAAATTCACAAGCTTCTATGGTATGGTATCGAGACCTTACAAGCTTGCCCAAAATCCGTTTTGTCCCTCAAGGGGATAATGGGACTTTAGGGGTTAATTGATGCATCATGTGTGCTTCTGTAAGCACTTGTTGTTAAATCAATGAGTGGTTGTGTGTTCCAACCATTACTATGTACGTTTTACATGTGATTGATATTTATCATGTTTTAGTTGAATTGATTCTAGTGAAAATCTGTCATTATTAAAAAAGAAATTTATAAATTGAAATAGTGTAATCAATAGATGGATTGGGTGGTAGAAGATGTTGGTGTGGAATATTTCAAATACAAAGAAAGTCATGGTCTAATTTTTCATAACATATGCATTTGTTATGGATCTTGGCATGAGCACGGTAATAACCATGCTGGTATTGTTTCAAGTGAATTTATAAGCACTTGGGAGTTCTTTTTTGATCAATGAGTAAGTACAAGCTTAAGTGTTCATTGGTCTTCAAGTGATGCATTTTTCATCCATCCTAATTTTTCTATAGCTCTTATTGCTAGATAAATAACACTCAAATAAATACAGACTTTCAAAAATAAGTTACTGATATTTTATATATAGTTGATTGGAGGTATGTTAAGTCAAAAAACATGTCTTTTTAAAGTTCAAAATGTGGCATCAGAAAATGTGTTCAACAAATTTAATTTTAATTATTTTAGAAAATAATCTTATGTATTATATTTATACATTTAGAAATCTATATAAACAAATCCTACTCTAGAATTGTAGATATCCTTTTATGTAATTAGATACATAAATAGAAAATCTGATTAAGTATCTAAGTATAGTTTTCACATGAAATTGAGGTGTCAATTCTAGAGGACAAAATTTCCTAGAAAGCAAGACTTATCCTATGCTTTTGCTTAATTTTATAATTAGGTTCAAAATACAACATTTTATATCATTCTTGCAAATGTGAACAAGTTAGTGAAGGTCCCAATCAGATGTATTTATTTTACAAGCCAAAACAAATTAGCATCCCAAGTAAGTTCCGAACTGCCAATTGTATGTGCAAAGAAGCTTATTAGAGAAAATTTCAGGTCACGTTTGGGCTATTAGGATGCATGAAAATGTGCATTTAGGAAAAATATCAATTCAAAAAGGCAATCACAAAATCTTTAAGGTGAGCAATCAGCCAATGTGGGTCCACACTTCTTGTAATGTTTCCAAGACCATTGAAACTATATTGCATGAAATTTAACCAAATTAACTAGAAAATATTTATGCGCCTAATTTCATTGATGGATCATTAGGGGGCCATTATCCAATTGTTACAAAATTTGTAACCAAATTTGTAAAAGTAAGTAAAAAACATATCAAATATATTAAGCTGTTGCAAATAAATTGAAAATTGTCAGTTAAAAATAGAGTTGATTGTAATGTGTGCGCAATGCGAGCCCAGAAGCCAGAATGTGAGAAAAACACGAGATAAAACTCTCTGGAGCACCAAAATTCAGGTCTGATAGAATTTGGTGCCGTGTTTGTTTTGAACTATTATTCTTTAAACCTTCCTCTAGCACTCATTTACAATTACAAGACGAACTTTACGATTAACTCTAATGGCTATCAAAATCTAAAAGCCCAAGAAAATTTGCTAAGTTTGAAAAATTCCATAATAAAGAATTCATAGAACCCTCCCAAAAGAACTAGCCAGAATTTCAAAGGTACATGCACCTGAAAGTGTCCCTGCTTCCAATGGCGTCCCTTTTTAGGAAGGGAGCATTTCAGAACCCAAATGTAAACATACCATACATAGCTTATTATTTGTTGACTGAAATGATAAGCCATGTATGGTCCACCTAGATTTACTTTTCAGAATGACTTTCCTTCCTAGAAAGGGACGCCATTGGGGGCCTCTACCTTAGGGCGGTGAGCAAGAGAATGCAACAAGTTGTGCTTTGGGATTTCGCTGACCAGCACCGGATGACAACTCAAGATAAGAGTTCAATTCGATCATATGCCGAATGGACGTATAATTCGTAGATTTGAAGGGACTGGGTGCTGGCTCCAACGTGAGCCGTGTATCTCCAGCGATGGACGTAGATTGAATCACAGAAGTGTAGATGTCTACTATGAGAGTTCAATTGAATCACATCCTGAAGGTGATTCGTCCAATTTTTCGTAGATTTGAAAGCACATCGTGCTGCGTGCCCAACTGCCGCCCCGGTCCTCCGCTTGCCTCCTTGCGGTCACCAGCAGTCGAATACGTAGATTACGTTTCACAAACGTAGATTTTATGGAAAGGAGTTCACTTCCACTGAATCCTGACGTTGATCTGATGGAGGATTCGTAGATATAGAGCTGGAGGGACGCGCACATGAAAACGCTTTGAGGGTCCATCTGATTTTGTTTGGGGGTGTCAGAGTAACGCGATTCTGCGGGGGAACTTCAATTGGGGAGCCACCTGTCGGCAGGCCGTACGTCGTTGAAGATTCCTTTGTGATCCGTTTCCAACCTGTCGGAACCTACATTCTATTGAGGTCGGAGTTTCGGACCACGTATAGTCTAATGGATCACTTCAGACAAATCGTGAGCAGTATGAGGCAAATAAATTTTTTGCCATGTAGGAAGATAGGAAATATTGGGATTGCAAATTTTTTTTGGAATTTTAATCCCAAAATTGAAATTACTGTGATTTTTGGAAGCGAAAAAGTTGTCCAAATTAATAGCCAATGTCTAGATTCTTCCAATTCCAATAATAGAATAACTACTTTCCTACTTGCTTCTTCTTATTTTCTTACTCACTACTTTGGAACAAGTGTTATGGCCTTATTAGTCCCAACTTTGAAAAGGAGAAAAAAACACTTTTGAAGCTTAGGTTGCAAATTTGTTCCACTGATTTTGGTTGAAAATAGTTGCACTCTACAAGTTGGATATGGTCCCCTGGTCGGGAATGGGTGGTTTGACCTTATAACTTATATAGACTCTTTGCAATTGAAGACTAGAGTGTTAGTCGTTGCTCTTTGAATTGATTCGAAGTCCCAAAATACAAGTAGTAGGTCGCATAAATCCTTTGTAGTTTGTAAGTAGGGGTGCTCTAAAAGCAAACTTGATCTAAAAGTGATCTCGGACACGGAAGTACATTTTGCTTTCTTCAATGTACCAAAAGTGTACATTCAAGAGGGGGTCGCTTTTAGTGACCATTGCATTTTAAACTTCAAAAATTTGTACCTAATTCCACAAAGATTCAATAAATATGAAACGACTTGGTTTCGATGTCAATTCAATTTTTCTTCCTACGAAAATTTATTGAAAATTGTTTCAAGGAGTTTAGTTGCAACCCAAATGCAATCAGCTCTTAAAAGGTTGCTTGAAGAATAAACTACCTTATACGTAGGGTTGTTTTTTTAGGCAATTAAATGCCCAATTTCCTCAAAAAAAATGTGCAGCTTCAAGCCTATAGAAAAAAAGGAGGTAATTGAGTTTAAAAATGCCAGACTGTAATGATGATCATGCACACTATTGCCACAATGCTTCCAAAACCTCATTTTATCCATCGTACAAAGCCAACATATACAAAAATTGCATACAAAAATTACATATTCAAAATTGCATACTCTAAATTGGCCTCCTTCAATTCAAACTCCTAGAATGAAGGAGCCACGAAGCTCAAAACCTTCTTGAAAGAAAGGCCACATAACCATTTGTCCGAAAACCAAAAAAAAACCCTGCTTATACGCTCAATTGAGCTTTCAATTTGGTTTGATAAGGAGAGACTTTGAAATATGTGTAGAGACAGTTGTGTAATTTTTTAGTTGACAGAAGCCTCAATGTTTTCTTTTTATACAATCACGGAGTATAGTGTTGGATTTTGCACATGATTAGCTAGATAATTTGAAGAATTCTTTGCAGGAACAACCAGAGGAGCAGTCATTCAAGAGGATTTTTGTGGTGGATATGAAATTACGATGAATGCCAGCTTCAAGCCATCTGATACTAAGAAAATGGTTAAGCTTTTCAGGTTGTTGTATTGCATCACGGTATTAATTTTCGATTAGAAGCTCCCGCTTTCGAGTTTCATATGTGGCTAGGATCCAAGGAGATGGAGGAAAAGAATATTCATGAGCCGCTGTTACAATGCAATGAGAAAATACAAGACAGGGATGATTCAAGTTCTGTCACTCTTAACTTAATTATACGATCTCGATGCAGCTTCTATATAATCAAGCCAGTCGGACAAATGGAAAGTCACGTATCATTGCAATTTGGGGAGCTGAGTTCTGTGAATCGCACAATTGTTCTCATGGAACTAATTTCACCTGCTCTCGACTGGTCTCAGCTATTCTCAATATCTCATTTTTTTGATGTGATAACAGCTGGAGCAAAGAAGGAAGGATCTCTTGAAGTGCCAATCTCTTGACATAGTACGTCTCCATATTAACAAATACGACGACTGGATATTAATATTCATCTTGACATAGTACGTAGCTGCTCATGGAATGTCACTACAATACTTTGTTTTACCAATTGGTGATAATTATCCTCGCTTGTGTCTTTGGCTTTCTCAATTGCTGCTCCGTTGAATAATGCTAGTGTCTCCGAGAGTTTGTGAAAAATAAATCTCAGCATTATGTGAGCTTATCAGACAATCCGGCTGCAGGGCTGATTTTGATCCAGTCCAGACCCCAGGTTGGTCGATCCCCATGGAAATGTTTAATGAAATAGTTTCAATTATTTATTTTGCCAGACACTTTGAATTTTTCTCATGCTTTTGTCAATATTTCATAACACTCTTGGTAGGAGTTGCTAAGAAGCACCTTGGACCCATCGTCCAATGCACAATTGTTCTTACATTGATAGTGTTTTCAATTGCTGAAACTTTGCCAACTTTTTCTATATGAGTGCTGGTAATCACTGTGCAAAGAGTGGTTGATCAACACTGGACTAGAACGGTGTTTACAAAGCTACCAATTCAATATAAAATTAAAATTTTAGCTACATTAAGGTATGTGCACACTTGGTGTTTGATAACAGCCGTCATAAAATTGTAATACCCCTGACAAAGATGGAGAGGTGCAGGTTTTAAGGAAATACTTTTTTTAAGTTGGTTTGGGATTGGTTTGACATAATCAGGTTCATCTTAAGTTATGAGTCATTCAGACCTGTGGCATAACATTCAATAGTCATCACAAAGTTTACATGTTCCTCACCGATGTCCTCATCCACATCATAGAGAATAAAGTAAGCTTCTATACCGAAGTCATTTTCCATTGAAAATGAGATTAATGGCAAAGTGAAGAGGAAGCTTCATTGACAGTTGTGGGAATGAAGGATGGGATGCCTTTTTTAATAAGGAATTTCATTTTCCATCAAGAATCTTCAAAGAATATGGGGTAAATGTGAAGATGAGAGCTTGACCACTCATTGTCAAAACGCAGGAATTGCATTAAAAGTAGAATTTTAGACCTCATTTAGGCATATTAGAATAGCTTTTTTCAAAAAACTTTGAACTAAGAAAAGGTGGGAAATCAAGTCAAATTTCATCTCCAAAAATCCGTTTGATATTTCAAGCTTCCAATCATGAGTTATGGACAAAATTCAGAAAGGATGTTTGAAAATGTAAAAAAAATGTCCCTTCAAACCAAAATTCTGAAATTTGATCATAACTTTTGATTGGAGGCTTAAAATGCCAAACGGATTTTTGGAGATGAAATTTCACTTGATTTCACACCTTTTCTTAGTTCAAAGTTTTTTGAAAAAAGCTATTCTAATATGCCTAAATGAGGTCTAAAATTCTACTTTTAATGCAATTTCTATTTTTGACTTAACTATGAGCGGTTGAGCTCCTACGAATTCCAAATTACATATCCCACATTCTTTGTTCTACCTCCTACCACCCCATATGCATATAAAGAGCTTGTCTTTTCAAGTTGTAGAGCAAATAATGAATGCCTTTTGATGCAAGTGAGGTAGTTCATTGAATTTGTTTAGGTGGTGTTATGTATATGCCCAAATTTCCTTGCATTATGAAACACTGCAGTTAGTGTTCAAGAATCTACAAAATTGGATGATTCTAACTTACATAACATCAACCTGCAATGTCAGAGAGTTCTGAGTAAGTCTCGTAAACACCGCTCTAATAACCCTTGCCAAATCTGCAGCCACGTAACTTAGGTTCGGTAGTTATGAAAGAACGTTGGTCTGAACACCCACCAAAATAATCACCTAACATCAATGCAAAGAACGCTTCCTAAGTCCAAGTGTGCACATACCTTTAGTGGCTACGAGAGAACAATAAATTTCCTGATTTCGAAATTAACCCTGGAGCGCCTGGATTCATCTCCAAAATTGACGATTTGAGAAAAACCATTATAAACTACAATTTGGAAGAATATTTAGGAATTGGTATACAAATGAAAGCTGTAGATTTTTATTTTTAAATTCTATCCGTACGGTTAGATCTACTAATGCTATCACCAATCTTTTTCTATAAATTTTGAAAATAAAATTTAAGAATTCCTTCTAAATTCAATTACAAGTAAAATATTATCATTTTTTGAGTAAAACTTGTTGGAATGGATTTGAAATAAGGTTCTCTTCATATGGTGATTTTTTGAAATTTTTGTGACCTTCACATCTTTGACCTCATTTTTGCACATCTAGTTTTGAACTAAAGTCAATGCAAATTGACCACTTGACATACTTCCACATTTGTAATTTTAGAAATGTATCTATTCTACTAACACCAAATCCAACCGATGGATAGGACAACAACTTGATAAAGTATCACCAAAAATTAGGATGACTTTCATCCAAGCAGGAATGAGACAGAAACAAGGATCTGAATCTGTTCATCGTCCAGAAAATGGACGTCGGAGCGCTCCAGGGTTAACCATTAAAAATTAAAAAAATCACTCCCCAGGATTTTTATAATAGTGAGAGTCCTGTGGGGTGGGGTCCGGAGTAAGAGAATGCGACAAGTGTGTTAACGGCATATAACTTACAACAAGAATTTCGTTTCCTGTTCTTTGCCAGTCCACTTTTGGCTAGCATGCGAAAACGTGAAAACAACTTCATTTTGCAGGCACCAGTATCTAATAGAGCGGTAGATTCAATTACAGAAACGTACACTTCCTAAGAAACAGGGCAAATCGATTATACGATTTGTGTTGATTTGATTTAGAAATGATAGATTTGAAGAAACTGAGCGCTGGTGCAGTCGCAACGGTGGACAACGAAGATTGAATTCTAGAAGCGTACATGTGTTAAGAAAGGAGTTCAACTGAATCACGTCCCGACGTTGATTCGTTGCAGAATTCATAGATTTGAAGTCACAGTGTGCTGCACAGCCGCACTTCGCCCGTGATGCATTCCGTCTGGCTTCATGCGCCTAGCAACAGAGATATAGGCCGCGTAGATTACAGTGAAAAATCATAGATTTTGTGGAAAATAGTTCAATTCGACCCAATTCTGACGAAGATCCGATGGCAGATTCGTAGATACAGAGGGTCTCGTGAGTGAATTTGCAAAATACCCCCCCGTCCCTCCCAACTGATTTCAGAAAGGTGGTCACGGGGTGTGAACGATTTCTGTCCTCCAAGACTGAAGTGCTCCTATGCGTGTTGACCTCGAAAAGCCCTTGGGGTCCTTGTATAAGGTAGTCTGCTCTTAAAGCGACCATTTGAGAGCTGTTTGCCTTTTCGGGGAAGCTAAACTCCTTGAAACAAATTTCAGTTAATTTTTGGAGGAAGAAAAATGGAATTGGCATCTAACCCAAGTCATTTCATATTTTTTGAACCTTTGTGGAATTAGTTACAAATTTTTGAAGTTGAAATGCAGTGGTCACTAAAACCGACCACCTCCTGAAATGTTTCCAGCTGGTACATTGAAGAAAGCAAAATGTACCTCTGTGTCATGTTCGCTTTTAGAGCCCGCTCGCTTTTAGAGCAGACTACCTTACGGCCTGTATTTAGCCTTATAACTCTCCGAGTGTGGTTTAATATATCAATTGTGATACCCTACGTGAAGGTCAGATTCGGACATAAATTAAGTATTTTTTGGGATGTCTGAATTTTTGGAAGATTACAAGTGAATTTCTGGAATATCCTAGAATATACCACCTGCCGAACCCATCTGCGTGCCAAAAGTAAAGTTTTCTGGCACTCAGGTGCCGGATCAGACCTTCACGTATGGTACATTGTTATTTATGTTCTATCATGATCATTTACTTTGAACTGAAATGTATTTGGTCAATGTTTTTCTGATCAAATATCACCAAATGCAAAATATACTATATGGACGTGAAAGGCCTTCATGTACTTTTAGGGTTAACCCTAGAGGTTTAAAATCCTTAAATAGGATTTTTAGTTTTGAGGGGAAACAGTTCCTACGGTTTCAAATTTTATAGTATTCTTTTGAAACTTTTTTTTGAAGGTGAATGCATTAGCTTTTGGAGGGATATAATTTGTAAGTCATCTTGTATATGGACTGGAAGAAAAAACTATACCCTCCGCAACTCAAAGTGGTCAAATCTGAGCAATAAAATAAACAGAAAGAACTTATTCCATGCTCTCAATTTAAATTTTAAATTTTAAATGTTGTGAAAACCAACGTCATTTGCATGTTTGTCAAATTGTTGATATTTTAAATCTATAAATGTCAATTTCCTTCAATTTTTGTGTACAACAATTTGAAATGATGTATGCCAACATGCTAAGGCACAAAAAGTGTTTTCAATACATTTCGGACTTTGTCCATTGATGCTTATGGTATGGTTGTTTGATTGAAAACTTTCCAAATTTGTACTCAGGTTTGTTTGTCACCGCAATTGTTGCAAAATGAGATCACACAAAAAGTAACTTCAAGGTTTGAAAATTAAAAGTGCTCACAATCCCGTCCTTTGAGGGCTAATTCTACCACATCATGATGCTCAACGC
Source organism: Pseudisothecium myosuroides (assembly GCA_951799445.1). NCBI lineage: Eukaryota > Viridiplantae > Streptophyta > Bryopsida > Hypnales > Lembophyllaceae > Pseudisothecium > Pseudisothecium myosuroides. The sequence continues at coordinate 2,545,710 of OX637288.1, read as the reverse complement.
TTGTACATTCGAAGGGACAGAGAACTAGCCTCACCCCCACTCTCCCACCAGTCCTGTAGCCAACTATGTAGATTCATGTATAGAACCATGGATGTTTAACCCCTAAATGCCCAAGGCCTGTAAATGCCCAAGGCTTGTTTTGAGCTTCCTGAAATTTGCTCTAAATTGAACAAAAAGCCAACATTTTGATTAGTTGTATCAATTTTTTTTGAATTGTAATCGTACAAATTCAAACTAGACATGTTAGAGGTCACGTAGGAAAAGAAAACACAACAATATCACTTATGAATTGAAAGATTATAATGTTTGAACATGAGGGTGTTAAAACTAAGAAATTCTTTCGATCCTTTTTTAACATGTCAAATCTAAAAATTTGGTCACCAAAAAAATATGAGGTTAAAGGGCCTACCATGCATAACCCCAATTAATTTATGGCTTCTCAAAATCTACTTTACAATTTTTTTAAATGAATTTCTAATGTGATTTTTTCTTCAAGATCTAGTGTATTTGAGGCTCATTTCCAAGAGCCCTCAACACTACGGAAAGTCAAGATTGCAATGGGTACCCTTGCACAAAATCTTGAGTGGAAAAATCATAAAACATCATTTTCAAAATCGGACTTTTGAAGCTGAAGCTAGACTTCAAAAAGAATTTTACAAAAATATAAACTACTAAAAATAGCAACTTGGTTAGGTTTTATCTAATTTCAAAGTATTGCCAACACCAGAATTTGGTGCCTCGGGTATTTAGGGGTTAAGATAACAGTTAACCGGACCCTAAATGCCCAACGCCTTTTTTGAACTTCTAGGAATTTGTTCTAAGTTGAACAAAAAGTCAACATTGTGATAAGTTGTATCAATTTTCTTTGAATTGTTATAGTACAAATTCTAACTAGACATGTTAGAGATCACATGGGAAAAGAAAACACAACAATATCACTCATGAATTGAAAGATTGTAATGTTTGAACATGAGGGTGTTAAAATTGTAAAAGTGATTTGAAGTCTTTCAATCCTACTCTCACATGCCAAATATAAAAAGTTGGCCACCAAAAAAATATGAAGTTAAAGGACCTAACATTCATAACCCCAATCAATTTATGGCTTCTTAAATCTACTCTACATTTTTTTTAAATGAATTTCTAATGTAAATTTTTCTCCAAGATCTAGTGTATTTAAGACTCATTTTCAATAGCCCTCAGCACTATAGAAAGTCAAGATTGCAATGGGTGCCCTTGCACAAAATCTTGAATAGAAAAATCATAATCAATCATTTTCAAAATTGGATTTTTGATGCTAAAACTAGACTCCAAAAAGAATTTTACAAAAATATAAACTACTAAAAATAGCAACTCGGTTAGGTTTTGTTTAACTTCAAAGTATTGTCAACACCAGAATTTGGTGCCTCGGTCATTTAGGGGATAAATTGAAGCATAACTTGGGTGGTTGTCATGGTGCTCGTAGATTTGAAGGCACAGCCTGCCGGGTTTCCCCACACAAGCCCGATGCTTTCCACTGGCCTGCATGGTGCGAAAATACGTAGATTGAGTTGAAAAAGCGGAGATTTTGTGGGAAATAGTTCGATTCGACCAAAGCCGTTTGAAGATCTGATGTACGGTTGGTAGATACAGAGGGACTCGCGAGTAAATACGCAAACAGACCATGGAATCCCCGTGAGTTCCCAGTCATACCCCGCCCGATTTCAGGAGTCACACGAATGTTCTACAGTACACTAGTATATTCCCGAAGACTGCAGTAAGGTAAGCTTAGTCTACTCTTCAAAGTGACCATACATGACTTATCATTTAACTCCTAAGGACCCAAGTGACCATTTTCTGGTCGCTGCCTTGTTTTTTGAGCTGCCCGTTCTCATATTTTGAGTTTTCAGAAAATTAAAATTTAATTTCAGAAAATAGACTTTGCTACAAATCCAATGGCAATGGTTTCATCAAATTCCGAGTTAAACTCCACCTTGTGGAATTTTTCAAAGTTTAGCAGTGTAGTCTAGTTTACAGCTCGTTGTTTTATGTTCGGTTTGGGTATGGACTAAAAAGTCAGCCAACAAATGAGCTTCTTGCCCACCTCCTAAAGGTCAGATCCACCTCGAAAAGGTTAGATCCAAGGAGCTCAAGGAGAAGACAAGTGTTCCATCCTTTTTTCTCTTGCAAACACTAAGGTAGGACGTTCTGAAATCGCACAGGCTCTAAAATCACCCACCCTACTCAAATGTACATTGCTTGTACATGTTGCTTTTTCATAGCCTTCAGTGATGTACAAACAGTGTACATTTTAGGGGGTGGGCGATTTTAGAGCCCTATGCCACTTCAACTTCAGAATTTCATAACTAATTCCAGAAAGCTCCAAAAAATATGAAACGGCTTGGGTTAGATGCCAATTCCGCTTGTCTTTCAAGGAAAATTTACTGAAAAATATTTCAAGACGTTTCACCTCCCCAAAATTCAGTTTCAGCTTTTAAATGAGTGATTTATGGACCTCCTACCTTTCTCAAATTTCAGTGACCACCGTGCATTGCAAGCTTCACCATGAATTGTAAAATTCTTGAAATGTTATGAAATTTTACATGTACATTTTCAACTCTCTTATCTTTCAATAAGCATAAAAAAGCATCATTTTGAAATATTCTTCACAAAGATATGCTCCTTCGAAGTGAGCTACCCTATATTTTCATTGACCCAAATAAAACTTCAAAATTAAATATCTCCTAAACCATGTGGTCAAATAAGTTGAATTTTTTTGAGGTGCTCACTCTCAATGTTAACTTCAAGATCCTACGGTTACATTATATCAAATCTCAAAAAAATGGATCAAAAAAATTACTCAAGTTGTTGGCAGTTTTGACCCATTTTGAAAGAACACCCCCCTTTGGATCCTTAGGGGTTAAGGTAGAGATACCCAATGGCGTCCCTGCATCCAATGGCGTTCCTTTCTAGGAAGGGAAGTCATTCTAAAACGTAAATCTAGGTGGACCATACATGGCTTATCATTTTGGTCACAAATAATTAGCTACATTAGAGGAGATTCATGCCTCTAAAAGACTGTAAGTTCCCGGACTATGGGAACTCTACAAGAATGCTAGGATGTTGCCAAATCATTAGTCTGACGTGGCCAAGTGACTACCACGTCAGATTTTTTTATTTTTTTATTTTTTTGAAAAAGTTTTTTTTAGTATTCTTTTAACATTTTAATATTTTTCTTTTTTCTTTTTTCTTTTTAAATTTTCTTTTCTGACAACAGTGCGCTGTTCTCAATATCGGGAACAACCCTTAAACGGTCTTCCGGAGGTCCAAATCTCCTCTAATGTGTATGGTATGTCTACATTTAGGTTCTGAAATGACTCCCCTTCCTAGAAAGGGATGTCATTGGGTGCAGGGACGCCATTGAGTGCTTGTCCCTTAAGAGATGGATTGCCTATTTGGGGAAGTTGAACTTCTTAACTCCTAAATGTCTAGATTCATCTCCAAAATTGACGATTTGAGGAGAACCATTATAAACTACAATTTGGAAGAATATTTAGGAATTGGTATACAAATGAAAGCTGTAGATTTTGATTTTTAAATTTTATCCGTATGGTTAGATCTACTAATGCTATCACCAATCTTTTTCTATAAATTTTGAAAAGAAAATTTTAGAATTCCTTCTAAATTCAATTACAAATAAAATATTATCATTTTTTGAATAAAACTTGTTGGAATGGATTTGAAATAAGGTTCTCTTCATATGGTGATTTTTTGAAATTTTTGTGACCTTTACATCTTTGACCTCATTTTTGCACATCTAGTTTTGAACTAAAGTCAATGCAAATTGACCACTTGACATACTTCCACATTTGTAATTTTAGAAATGTATATATACTAATAACACCAAATTCAACCAATGGATAGGACAACAACTTGATAAAGTATCACCAAAAATTAGGATGACTTTCATCCAAGCAGGAATGAGACAGAAACAAGGATCTGAATCTGTTCATCGTCCAGAAAATGGACGTCGGAGCGCTCAAGGGTTAACGACTAAAGTCCCAAGGTCATTTTTTTGTCCAAAAACCACTCAAAATTGCAATTTTTGTTGCATTCACCCAAAAAAGTAGAAGAAACATTTTTTTAGAATCCAACCGCAGGGCCTTGTACTTCACTTGTTAAAGATCATGTGGTAATAATTTCATCAAGTAGGACCGTACAGATTGGAAGATATTAGCATTCAAAGTTGGACAAAATGTTTTTTTTTCAAGAACATGCTTAGATTGCCCGAAAAAACAAGATTGTCCATAACTTTCTCATCACTAGTCCAAATAGAATGAATCAAAACTTCAAATGTAAACAAAAATATAATCTATGGGAAAAAAAATTAAAAATTAAAAAAATCCTTTTTCTATGGGTTTTTTTGGGTTGCCCCTCGAGCTGCTTTTTGGACTTAAAGTGGTATTACTTTTGCTCCCAGGCACCGATTGAAATAAAAATTATAATCCCAGAAAGCTAATCTCATTTCCAATTTTTTTTTAAATCCAAAAATCAGGTCAAAAATTGAGATCACAAAAGCCTACCCAAAATTCCAAAAATCCCCCATAGGGACTTTAGGACTTTAGGGGTTAAAACAATTTTCAATAAATTTTCATGGGAAGAGAAACATTAAATGTTTTCTGAGGCCTCTAGGAGACTGTTCAAGAGTTCTTCTCCTTGCTAGGAACCAATGCACTACTATCAAATTTTTTTTAAATTAATAATTAAATTTTTTAATAATAAAATAATAATATATGATGTGGTAGTCTTTTGACCACATCAGATTGCTAATGTGGCAAAGTTCCTATGTTCCCCATAGTCCAGGAACTCTCTATGAACTTGCAGTCTTCTAGAGGGCGGTCTCAAAAAACATCTAATGTGGAATTGGCATGTAATCCAAGTTGTTTCATATTTTTTGAACCTTTGCTGAATTAGTTACAAATTTTTGAAGTTGAAATACAATAGTCACTAGAAGCGACCACCTCCTGAAATGTACACAGATGGTATATTGAAAAAATCAAAATGTACCTATGTGTCTTGATTGCTTTTAGAACACGGTTACTTTTAGAGCAAACTACCTTATTGTACTGTACAGTACAATAATCCTACAAACTACCTATTGTGTCCTTCAAAAAAATTTACATTATATAATAGAATACAATTGGAAAATTTCATCTTACATAATTAACATTCAATTCTTACACAATCCCAATCAAGCATACTAGATTCTAGTTTCAAAAATCAAAATTCCAATTTTGGTGAATTGTTTCATATAATATTCATCATAATTGATTGAAAAATAGTGGTGATGAATTTTTTTTAATTGCATACATTGCATAGATTGCATAGATATGTAGGAAACATCCGTACGCACATCTTTCCTTCAAAAAGCATCTCCAAAAAAGCTTCAAAATTCCCTCAAAAAATATTTCAATGTTAGGATGACAATGCTCAAATTTTCGTAATATAGATATCTCTTTATTGTAACTAGATTTTGCATCTAGTTGTGGCGTAATACAATAGCACAGACTTGCTACCAATTCGATCATACCTTGGTGTTGATTCGACGTAGAAATTATAGATTTGAAGGGAACAAACCCTGGCTGGCTGCTATCGCCCACAGCAGTGGACAGTGGAGGTTGAATTCTAGAAGCGTACATATACTAGAAATGAGTTCAAAGAATCACATCTTGACGTTGATTTGTGTCAGCTTTCATAGATTTGAAGTCACAGCGCGCAGCACTCCCGCAAGTCGCCCACGATTCATTCCACCTGATCTCGTACGCCCAGCAGTAGTGGAAAACGTAGATTACGGTGAAAAAGCATAGATTTTGTGGAAAACAATTCAATTCGACCCAATTCTGACGAAGAACCGATGGCAGGTTCGTAGATATAGAGGGTCTTGAGAATGTGCTTAACCCGGTAGGGACGCGGGGGTGACCCTGGAAATCATTCATTGTATAACTGTGAGAGTCATTGGAATAAAAAAAATTCAAAAGTACTCATTGGAAGTCAAGCTACTGTAGATGTTCTTCACTTTCCACAAAAAACTCCAAGGATGAATAGTTGTAGTTCTGTCCTATATTGGAGAATCCCTTGTCATCCATCGGACACTTATGGTCCGCGGTGTCCTTACTGGGTTAACCCCCCTCACGAATTCCCATCTGATTTCACAAAGGTGGTCACAGGTACGAACGAATGATGCTCTTCTCCAAGACTGAAGTGCTCCCATGCATATTAAGGTAGCAACACCCATAACCGTCAAAATAAGGGTTTTGAACATGATTATTATTAATAAAGATTCTCGAAAATAGGATCCTATTAGCAAGAAAAAATAACACGTGTGCACTTTTGAATGCATTATTTGGATATTGTATTGTGAGAATAAATTATGAATTTTTAAAGAGCCAACTGCAACTGCACCTAATACCAACACTAGGATTTGATGTTGAGATATAGTACATCCTTATAATCACATCTACTTATTTCCACAGATTTTTCAAGATTTTAGAGGTGATGGTTTTGGATACAGTAACGGTTATGGATGTTGCTACCTTAACCCCTAAATGCTCAAGGCTTGTTTTGAACCTCTTGGAATTTGCTCTTAATTGAACAAAAAGCCAACATTTTGATAAGTTGAATCAATTTTTTTTAATTGTAACCTTACAAATTCAAACACAGATCACATAGGAAAAGAAAACACAACAATATCATTTAAGGATTGAAAGATTATAATATTTGATCATCAGGGTGTTAAAACTAAAGGGTTCAATTCAAATATCCTTGAATGGGATTTTTAGTTTTTTTGGGGTAGGTTCTTAGGCAGTTTCAAGTTTTGCAGAAATTCTTAAGGTGAATGTATTAGATTTTGGGGATTATAATTTTTGTTTCAATTTGTGTATGGCCATTGGGATAGAAGGCTATACCCTCCTCAATTCAAAATGCTCAAATCCAAGCAACAAAAACATAGTGTTTTTAGAGTAGATTTTGACAAAAATATAGTCATGAACCTTTAGGGATTAACCATCACCAAATGTGAAACAATAGTTCACTCTGACCACCCAAATTCCAAAAGTTTTAGATGTGACTTGGTCATGAGGTTTGATGAGCCATTGAAAGTACAATTTGATGGACATAGTAAGGATTCATCAAGTTGGGGGACATATAATTATAGAAATGACTAAGTAAGAAAACTTCACTAAGTTCTAGGAACTTGATGACGCAATTTTTTATATTGGAAGACTTGACATCCGTAAGGTTTCAATGAGTTGGAGGAAGGAAGCATGAAGAAGCTTTCGAACATGCACATGCCTACCTTTATTGTACTTTGTTATGCTACAACCTTCTACTTTTATCCTCTGAGGTCCTTTATGAAATAATTGGTCTTGAAAAGCACAAAGCTTTTAAACAAAAAAACATTCCAAACAATATTATAAGTGCACCTAATTGCAACCTGCACCTAATTTTGTCACATTGCATATCCCCTCTAGTTTTCATCTCAAAGCCAAAATCCGAGGTTGTTGTTCTTATCTTATATGTGTCGCACAAATGTTATAAGACAAATACAAATATCCAAAATTTAGATTTGGAATGAAGATGGAGTACAAATTGTGAGGCAATTAGGACAAATCAACTAATTCAAAAAGTGTGATTATATACTAATCATGGAAAAATTAACTAAAAAATATTTATTTAGCTAATTTCATTTGAGGAGTACAATTAATGACGAATGAAACTAAGTACAAATTTGAAACGTTTTCATTCAAACAACTATACCATAAGTATCAATGGACAAAATCCAAAAGTAGATATGCGAAAGTTGTAGTGTGCAAGATATTAGACGTTATCATAGAGGTTTGAAGAAAAAATTAGTTGTGATTCGAAAAAAAATCAATTTCAAAGTTATCCATGTCTAAAACTCAATTTTGTTCAATATGATTTGAAATTACTTTATCTTTTGTCAATCTTTATTAGAACTCCAATTTTTTTTTCTTGGCATATTGGTATATATCATTTCAGATTGTTGTACAAAAAATTGAATGAAACTAACATTTATAGAATTTAAAATATCAACAATTTGACAAACATGCAAATGATGTTGGTTCTTACAATATTTGAATTTGTTTTTAGAATTGAGAGCATGGGATTGCATTAGCCATTGTAGGTAGAATATAGGTTGCAACATGGACCATTGTTTATCCTTACTGCCCTTGCATTTGAAATGTTTGTTGAATTGGACAATGCGTTCAATTTACATTTCACACTTGTATACTGAAATTTTTTTAGGTTCAATTTTTTTGTCCAAACACTAGTAAGAATTCATGATGCACATAATTGATTCAACATATCTAAAAAAATTAAATTATCATTCTCAATATCATCAAAAGACTTAGGTGGGTTACTCTATGCATTTTTACAACCCACGTGTGGCAAAGATTTGGACCCCCTATTTACTTCTTAAAAATTGGAATAGTTTTTTCTACTTTGAAAGTTTATATTTTGAATTATTGATATTTTTGTTTGTTATTAATAATTAGTTACAAATTTTTGAAAAAAAAAAATACACTATAGAGTTGAAAATAACTTTGGACCCCCTATTTACTTTAGTTCATTTTAGTTCATTTTTCAACCTATTCTAATGATCATTTAATATGTTATTTGAATTAGAAGTTTTTGGCAATAGAAATCTATAGTCATTATTAATCAAAGTTCAAAATTATAGGTTGAAATAGTAGTTTATTAAAAATTAAATAGGGAGTCAAAAATCACTTTGCCGCACGTGGTACACAAAATCTCTAGAGAGTGATCCACCTGAGTCAAAAGACTACCAATTTTATGAAGGGTAGTGTAATTTTTGGTAATTTTTAATTTTTCAACTTTCTGATTTCAAACTTCCATAGTAACATGTAGTGTGCTGCACACTACAACTTTTGCATATCTACTTTTGAACTTTGTCCATTGACGCTTACAATATGGTTGATTGAATGAAAATGTTTCAAATTTGTGCTCAGTTTCGTTCGTCACTATATTTGGTAAAGTTAGTAAAAAAACGTACCAAATATGGTAAGTCACTACAAACTTATGAATGAGTTTAGAATATTTATTCAAAATGGCTACAAAAGGACAATAAAATTAGCTAATTTTGAAATTAACCATGAATAAAAATCACTCCCCAGGATTTTTATAACAACTTAGTAATGGGTTGGTCTAGAGCAAGAGAACGCGACATGTGTTGCGATGTGATTTCTAGCAAGATCAACACTAGAATTTATCCCTCCCCTGTCCTTGTAGAAGAGACGGGGATGCGATTTGTTGGAATAAGGAAGGCCCCCCTCCTTGTTCTTTCTTTTAGTTTTTCTCTCCTCCCTCCTCCCTCTTTTTCTTTGGCTCTCATTTGTCCAGCCGTATGGCTTGGCTGTTTAGGTGACTTTTTTTTAATGCAATGGTTCGCCCTATATTTCAAAAAAACAAAAAACAAAAACAAAAACAAACACTAGAATATATTCCCGTGTTCTTTGCCAGTCCACCCGTGGCTGGCATGCGAAAACGTGAGAACAACAATTTGGCTCCAACATCTAGTACGAGCTTAGATTGAGTTACGATTCGTAAGAAACAAGGCAATTCGATCATACCCTGGTGCTGATTTGACGTAGAATTTATAGATTTGAAGGAACTGAGCGATGGTTCAGTCGCAATCGCCCACAATGGTTGGCAACGGAGATTGCGTTCTAAAAGCGTACATGGACCAGAAATCAATTCAAATAAAACACATCCCGACGTTGATTCGTTTCAGAGTTCGTAGATTTAAAGTCACAGAGCGCGCCCCACACACGCGATCGCCCCACGATGAATTCCACATGGCTTCATGCGCCTAGGTGTAGTGAAACACGTAGATCACAGTGCAAAAGCATAGACTTTATGGAAAATAGGTCAATACGATCCAAGCATGACGAAGATCTGATGGCAGATTCATAGATATAGAGGGTCTTGAGAGTGAATTTAAGAAATACCCCCCCTCCCATCGGATTGCACAAAGGTGGTCACAGTTTAGTTTAGTTTTTTTGAACAAATGGCAGAACCACTGCACCAGGTGGTCACAGTTTTGTCTGCTCCAAAACTGAAGTGCTCCCATGCGTGTTAACCCTAAAATCCTCAAATGGGATTTTTAGGCTTTGGGGCAAGTTCCTACAATTTCAAATTTTACATTAATTTTTTTTAAAGGTGAATGTATTAGCTTTTGAGGGATATGTTATTTTTTTCAATTTGTGTATGGATTGGGAGAAAAAAGCATACCCTCCTCAATTCAAAATACTTGAATCCAAGCAATAAAAAGAAACAAAAAGAATTACATGATTGGGCATTTAGCATTTTTGGAGTGAATTTTTATAAAACATAGTCATCAATCTTTAGGGTTAACCAATCAAGAAATGTGAAACAATAGTTCACTATAACCACCTCAATTCCAAAAGTTTATGTGTGACTTGATTATGAAGCTTGATGAGCCATTGAAAGTACAATTTGGTAGACACTGTTGAGGTTTATTATGTTGGGGTACTTATAATTAAAGAAATGAACAAGTAAGAAAACTTCATTGAGTTCTAGGAATTTGATGATGCAGTTTTTTATAGTGGTAGACTTGACACCCATAAGGTTTCAATGAGTTGGAAGAAGGGAGCATAAGGAGTGTCTCAAACATGCACATGCCTACCCTTGTTGTACTTTGTTATGCTACAACCTTCCACTTTATCCTCTAAGGTTTAAATTTTTAAATAGTGGCTTATGAATGATTTCAAATGAACACTAAAGAATGAAGAATTGAAATTTTTCATTCAATTTTTCCTTTGTGATTTCTTGTGTGTGTGTGTGTGTGTGTTTGTAGTAGATGGATGGTAGAGAATCAACAATGCTAAGGTAGACACACCCATTCCCGTCCCTTTAAAAATTCCTCCCTCATGTACTAGTGGTGCACATTTTCTTTCTAGAATGCACACCATTGGTACATGAGGATGGAATTGGATGCTGGGTGGGAATGGGTGCATCTACCTTAGTGTGTAAGCATGTGAGCCTTGAGCATATGTATAAGTACACTGAATAGGGGTATTAAGGGGACCAAACAATTAAAGGGACTTATCATGGAAAACTCTAGATGTTTGAACCATAATGTACAGCCCCCAGAGACTTCAACAACTATTGATGTACATCAAAGGTAGATATTTATATAGTGTAAAATGTCAATTAATTAGTATGGGTCACCTTAAAACCCCTATTCAATGTAGATATCCTACAACCATTGAAGGTGCTTATATCATAAACACCTATAATATAGGTATCTATAACATAGTTACACTATAATAAGGGAAGGTTTTTATTATAAGGATACTCCTATAATATAAGTTGTATAGTTTTTTAGACTCACACTTCTAGTGTATTTTTGTAATTAATAGCTCGTTGCTCTAAATCTAAATTTCACCCATGAAAATGATCTTTCAAATATATTAATGAAATTTACTAATGAAACGGAATTAATCAAATAGAACTTTCTATATCAATTTCAATTCTCTTTAGATTCCTAGAATTGAATATTTAATTGTAATTAGAAATGCGGGCCTACTATCGTAATCTCCTTGTACTCTAAATTTCTAATAGATCTTAAAATGTAGAAGCCAATTATATTCTAATTGTAGAATTTAACAAAAAGTTGACTAGTCTATAATGTTTTTTACTAAAATATATAATTATGGTGAAATTTTCAGATTTTTGGAGCATATTTTGTATTTGATACAAATTTGCTTCACTTTTATTCAAGAATTTACAATCAATTCAAATCATCATTCACCATAATACATTTAGAAATTTTATGACGTATTGACAATGTATCGAAAAGAGGCACACCAAGGTGGTCCTCCAAAAACTCACCATTGATGTATTGACAATGTGTGGTTTCTCTAAAGACAAACTTTTCATTCATTAATAATGGTAAGAGAGAGTACTATATATAAAAAATATTGCAATTTCAATCTATCAATGGCTTATACAACAATCATTAGGCTATTTAGAATTACCAAAAATATCTTATATCTTTGATTAAATCATAGATCTTCAAATTCCATTCACATAAGTATCAATTGCATTTTTCAATTTTGAAACAGGTTGAAATTTATAAAGGCCAAGTTTTAACAATTTTAGTGAAGTGAATGCTTGATTTTATGGTATTTAAAATTTAATACTACAAAATTAACCATGTCTCTTTACAATTTTTTTAAATTAAAAAAAAATTAAAGCAATTAAGAAAAATCCTTTTTAGTACTTTAGAAAAGTCGTTCAAAATTTAGTCTAAAGGATTTCAAACTTTACGGTTTATTAACTTTTGAATCATGATTGCATTTAGCTTCAAATTTTTGAAGGAGTGTATAATAGTTCATATACTACAACTCTTGTGTTTAAACTTTTACAATTTCTACACTCACTCTAACTTGTAAAATGGCTCTTTGAATACAAATGCATGTCCCAAATGTTGATCCAATTTTATAAGTAATTGTAAAAATATCCATTTATTTGTAGCTGATTTAATTCCAAATTTTATACAACCATCTTTTTAAGTGACTAATAGTAGCAGTATGGTAAAGTTTATTTAATTCTTATGTGCTCAAGCTAGAGGTCACAAGATCAGTTTAACCCCTAAAATACCAAGGCATTTTCTGGCTCTGGAACCACTAAAAACTGCCATTTATACTGCGACCACTCAAGAAACCAATTTTTTTTTAGAATCTAACTGTAGGATCTTGTACTTAACTTGTCTCAAATCATGTGATAAAAATTTCAAGAATTTTGACTATACCAATTGGAAAATATTAGCATTCAAAGTTGGAAAAAAAAGTTTTTTTGAACTGTAGCTTGCAATTTTAGTTGACTTTGACGGCCATTTGTGGATTTTTTTTGCACTACAGACATAAAGTTAAATTTTTTTATGTTGAACATTTGAGTTGAGAGTCGGGGAAAAAAAAATTCAGATTGTCAAAACTTGATTTTCACATATAAAAAATTTGTTAAGTAGAAGTAGATCCGAGATTGAATGAAATACTAAATTGTTAAGAGCTCTAAGATGGAATTGGAAAATCATAATCACAATGGTGAGACTCTTCTTGCAAACAAACTTGACCCTATCAAAAAAAAAATTGCATTCAAAAATGAATTCTATAAGTTGTTTTTTGAAGAATATGCGTAGATTGCCCAAAAAACGAGATTGTCCATAACTTTCTCATTATTAGTCCAAATAGAATGAATCAAAGCTTCATATGTAGACAAAAATATAATCTTTCAGAAAAAATTAAAAATTAAAAAATTCATTTTGTTGCGTTTTATTTTTTCCCACTAAACAACTTTTAAGACTTTGGATGGCATAACTTTTGCTTCTCGGCACCAATTGAAAAAAAATTATATTTTTAAAAAGTTGATGTGATTTCCTATCTCCTAAAAAAGTTTCAAAAAATTAGGTCAAAATTTGAGGTCACACGAGCCTATCCAAAATCCCAAGTGTCCCCCTAGGAAATTTTGGTACTCCAGAGGTTAAAAATATCATACCAAATAACTTTTAGGTCTCCAAAATATCTTTTGTGTTTTGTTGATTTAAATACAGTATTCAAGTCAAATCACATTTTTTCTTCTTTACATTAATATAATTTATATTTTATAAAGTTTCTTTAAAGAAAATGATCATACCTAATGATTAGAATTGACAAAAAACATTTCTAAAAATAGATTCCAAAGTTCTTAGATCTTTTTAAAAGAATAAAAATTGTATGCAAAAAAATGAATCTTTTTGTTTTTAGGCACATATTGAATCACATTTTCCAGCACTCATTATTATTCAGCAAGGAATGTTGAATCTAACCACTGGATACAATAATTGGATGAAGTTCATTTTTCAAAACATTCATTGTCCACCCACTGTATACTATCATCAGAAAAAATCCTCCCATTGCATCAGTATTGTTTCAATGGTTATGCAGTATAGTATTGGAAACATATTGTTGTAGTACTAATGCAGTATTGCAACAATACAATTTCAATAATGATACACTTTATCACTGAAACTATAGAATTGCAGTACTAATGCAGTTTTGCAACTATACACTTCCAATATTATATTGCGTAACCAATTTTTTTTTTTTTTTTTCAAAGGAATCTGGATGTGGGCTCCAATTTAGAAGGAAGTGGCAAAGGTTAGGTGCACTTACAATTTTTTGTGGTGCAAACTATCTGGCTCCACGTACGAAAGAAGTGGGAGAGGTATGGCATCAGAACACTAGTAGAAAACACAGGAATTTTGACAAACTTCTGTTGATTTGGACGTGTTGTCCCGGTCACTTTTTTGTTGATTTCAACAGAAGTTTGTTAAAATTAACAGATTTTTGTTGAAATCAACAGAAAAGTGACCAGGACAACGCGTCCAAATCAACAAAATTCTGTCAAAATTCCTTCGTTTTCTACTAGTCGAAGAAGCAAAAAAAAACATGTTTGGCAATTTGAATTTTCAGACTTGTGCGCAATTTGGCGACTAAGTATTTGGGCTGGTGCAATTGATTGGGCGACAATATTTGAAAGAATACAACAAAGTGGGCAACACAGGAATTTCAGAAAGTCCAATTTGGGTTGTATTTCAATCCACTTTTCAAAATAACTTTGATCCACTTTGATGTATAACTGATTATAGATGAGAGTCTCACATTTCTACAAATATTAGCTAACCACATTGAGCTAAACTGCACTTGTATCCTATAAAGACTCCAACGCAGAAGACCTGCACACACACACAAACAGTCCCGTCGTGTAGGTCAAAATATAATTAACTTAAAACTTTCAAAGAACAAGTAGCATTGAATTTGCACAAAAAAAGATCTCCACACACACACATGCAAGCATTCCAACGCCCAAGTCAAAAAATAATGGAAATACAACTTTGACAGAGCAAGTAGCAATTAAATTGCACAAAAGAAGACCTGCACATATACAAAGACTCTGACCCTCAAGTCAAAAAATAATTAAATTTTAGTTTTCACATAAAAAAGGAGCATTGAACCTGCACAGAAAAAGACCTACAGACACAGGAACACTCCGATGCCCAACATAAAAAACAATCACATTACAGCTTCAGAAGACTAGGGGAGCATTGATGTTCCCCTCAGAAACACTGTACACTTCAAGTTCAAAGTTAGAGCTCACTAAAAGGACATCACAAAGCAACACGAAATAAGAACATAGACAAGTTCATGCACATAAGTGAGAAGACTAGAGCTCATAAATAAAATCACTTCTGCTTGAATACAAGGCAGCATGAATAAAAATATGCTGCTACTTGAACTTCGGAATGCGGTGTGCTACAAAAATGCAACCTCACACATTGCTATTGCTACATAAAGACAGACATAATCTAAAGCAAGGAAACTGCAATTACCACATATCTAAAAATCTGTAGGCATCACTTGGGAGACATAGAACCTAAACCTAGAATACACAACACCTGTGGGAATGTTAAGCCATTATCCCATACTGATAGTTATCAACTTGATTGACCAATTGCAGAAAACATTTCTTATAAGGAAAATCTTCCAATGTGTACACCTTTTGCCCGTGCATACCAACTACTAGACTCAGATGATCACCTTGCAACCGATTGTGGAGCTTGTTCTTCAAGAACACAAGTGATGAGAAGCAGCGTTCGTCTTCAACGGATCCAAGAACATGGATCATGGCAATCTTAGCCAATTTCACATATTTTGGAATATCTTTTGCTAAAGACGTGTTGGCATCTATAACCTGCCATAGGCGAGTTAAAGGATTCACAGCCAATTGGAGGTCCTCCAAGGCAGCCATGTTGCCTGATAGCATGGACAATTTGAACAAGTACTGCTGCAATTCAAGCTGGAAGCAATCAACAAGTGCTAGAACCAAGTGCTTATTCTCATCTTTGCCAATCCACTTTCGCTCACCATAAAATTTCTTTATCACGTCAAGATGCTTTCAAAAGTTCTTTTCAGGATCTATTTGCCTCTAGTATTGAGGATAAACTTTACCCAGAGCATCTAGTAAACTGTGGACAAGAAAACAACTGGTTAGCTCGTCGATCAGCTGTTGGGTGGCACCTGCATCCAAACAAGGCAGACATTAAGGCCTAGGCAACTTGAGACTGCCAACACTAAATTTGCAATTCATCAAAACAATGCATTCAACTGCACAAGATACTTAGTAGTGCATTCACTCTTTACATCTTCAATGAGAGAATTCCAAGTTTTCCTAGTGATAATAGCGCCCTCAAGCTGTGCAATCAGCTCCTCTCCATTGAGAACAAATTGCAAGTGTTGGACATCATTTAGGTCCATAGAGCTCCATGGCAGAAAAATTTGATCATGACGGAGCTTAAGCAAGTTCGTCAAGTGCATAAATTTGGGACCACAGAAAGCTGAGCCATGACCTTTGTACATCTCAAAAAGCTTCCCCAAACATTTCTGGAGTGCTCCAACGAAGTCACAAATATAAACATCCCGTTGCTGCGAGAATTGGATTAGCACATCCACGACTTCTAGAAGCGGCAGAAGGCATATCATACCCACCACATGATATGGATCCAGCATCTTCTCCACCAAGTCCTTAGCCTTCGCACAAAGACTCCGCTACAAAAATGAAAACAAGAGTCAGTGAGGCCATAAACCAGCCAACTGCAAACACCTTGAACGCAAGACAGAGCAACGTAGAAGACAAAATGGGCAACATTAACATGGAGTCTTAAAAGACGTGCAAACATGTGAATAAAGAATCATACCGTCTCAGCCTTGTTGACCGAATCCAAATGCAGCTTGGACATCACAGAGCGGTAGTCACTGAGAAGGCGCCATAGTGGAGAAATAAGAGAGATCCACCTCGTTGTCACATTTCACTACAAGAAATTGGGGGTATAAATGACTGCAAAAAATGACTTCAAATTGACTTCCAGCAGTTGTTTTGGACAAAAATGACTGATAAATGACTCGGGGCCCCTACTGTCATTTCGGACAAGTCGTTTTTAAATGACTGCCTTGCTTATTATCACCATCCATTTTTCCTTGGATGGGCTTTGGATGAGAAAGTGTGAGGTGGACATCAACGTTAGCAGTCATTTGCAAGTCATTTTGTAAATGAGTCCGAGGCCATTTCAGATCTACTTTTTTTCAAGATATTTAAATTTCAAATCTACCATTCTTCTAGATTTTAGAATTTCAAATCTACCTTTTTTAAGATTTCAAAATTCCAGATCTATCTTTCTTTTAGATTTTAGAATTTCAAATCTACCATTCTTTTAGATTTCAAAATTTCAAATCTACCATTTTTCTAGATTTTAGAATTTCAAATCTACCATTTTTGTAGATTTCAAAATTCCAGATCTACCTTATTCCTAGATTTTAAAATTTTCAAAAAATTGTATTTAATAGATTTCATTGGTTTAGGAAACCATACAATTTCATAGATTTTAAAATTTTGTGGATTTTAAATATTTTCAATTTCTATAGATTATAGAAATCTACAAATTGTAAAAATCTATACACTATAGAAATCTACAAATCATAGAATCTATACTCTATAGAAATCTACAAATTGTAGAGATCTTAGAACTAAATCACTAAAATTCATTGCATAAGACTACAACTTACAAGTCTTATATGTCCAACCTAATGGTACTCTTTACAATTGATATGGGACAATTGATATAAAACAAATGGAAATGAACTTTGAAAGCAACTAGGAAACAACTAGAAAACGACTAAGAAACAACTTGTATACGACTTAAAAGTGACTAGGAAACGACTAGCTTTACTATTGGAATTTCTGAAATCTTGTTTTTTTGTTGATTTGGGCAATTTTGTTAAAATGGCAAAAATCCTTAACTTTGGCAGTTTTCATAGTTTAGAGTGTTGCAGTTTGAAATGTTCAATTGTCCTAGATTTTTGAAATCTACAAGAGTCACAAATGTTGCTTTCAAAGTGCAAACCGCACGGTCTAAAATCTACACAACACTAGATATCTGAAATCTATAAAAGACCAAGATTTCAGAAATCTATATCTCTTTTAGATGTTGCTTTCAAAGTTCAAACCGCGCAGTCTGAAATCTACAACAACGCTAGATATCTGAAATCTATAAAAGACCAAGATTTCAAAAATCTATATCCCTTTTAGATGTCTCTTTTGCAGTTCAGAGCGTCCGCTCTGAAAATGGCATATGGAATACCGCCATTTTAACAAAATTGCCCATTGATTTGGTCGCATTCATTTGGTTCACTTTTCTATTGATTTCTATTCAAATCAACAAATTACTCTCCAAATCAACAGAAAAGTGAATCAAATCTATGCAACCAAATCAATAGAAAAGCTGAATTTTCTAGTAGTGTAGGAAATAATTAAAAAACAACTAATATACGACTAGAAAGCGACTAGAAAATGACTCACTTCTAAACCGCAGACACATCAACATTGCAAAATCCATGTAGGCAATGTCAAATTCCCTCAAAGGTGTCTTCAATGAAAAAGAAGTCATTTGTAAGTCTCAAATCAATGACGCCAAGTCGCAGAAAATGACTGTGACCTCTATAGCAGGAAAACAAATGAACCCTCAACGAAAACATGCACAGGAAGTCTGGTTTTCATCGTGTTTTCATTCCCCAGTCGCGACCGTGACTAGTAAATGACTTGGACATTGTCAAAGAAGGCCAGAGGGTGCAATTAGAGAAGTGTAGTCACGCTGCAGTCGTTCCGGACATGCATAAATGACTTCGCAGTCATTTATACCCCCATTTTCTTGTAGTGTTTTTTAGGAGCTTCAGGCCTTTCGTATCCACCAACTGTGCCAACGCGCGGAACTCTGCTTGGCATTTTGGAGAGTGAGCGAAGTAAGCGTGGCAAAGCTTACACAAATCTTCCATTGCATAGAACAAGTCGAGCCTACTCAGCGTTTTCACAACCAAGTTAACTCGGTGTCCTATGCAGTGAACGCTAGTGACGTGTGGCGCATATTCGCCTTCTACTGGACGGTAACTCCTGTTCTGCATCCTTGAAAGGTGGAGACGCCATCAGCTCGGAAGCAGACCAAATCCGTTGCTATTGCAAGCTCATCTAAGTCACCACAAATTCCAACAAAGCCCATTAAAAGGGCTGTCAAGTTATCAGCTGTTGCGCTGTTAGATTCCAGTTTCTGCAAGGTATTTAGGAGTGGCATATGAACCCAGTCTTGCATGATGTAAACGTGAACAGTGATGTAAGAACAATTATCTACGCCAAATGTTTCATCACACATAAGGGCAATATACTTAACAAATTTAATCATGGCTTTCATCCTCTCTTACACAAAGGAATACATATGCTCGGCCATTAACCAGCCATCACCAATACTCCAGTGCATAGACAGATAGTTTGGAGTTTCCAACAAACAAAAGAGACTCAATTTTGCCTCAAACTCAGCCATAGGTCAACCATCACATAACAACTGAAACAAAGTTGCAAACTGCACCCGCTTCCTCCGTGATCTGTTGAAGTACAATTGTTGATTTGTTGGAGGACAACGGATGGACGTTTGGCAGCATACAACAACAGGTTTGCTTTGTGTACCTTACAATGAGTATGCTTACTGATAGTGTCCTACTTCAACGCCATCAGTCAAAGCTTCTTTCCAATGTCCGAGTACACTCGACATTTAACCATGTGCAACCAGCCATCTGCTATAAGAACCATCTCGGCCTAGGGACACTTCGCACTCCACTCCATTTGGAATTTGCGAGTTAAATCGTAATTAGGCTTCTCCAACCAAATAAGCGGCTGCACCTCCTCCTCATTGTCCATATTGTCACCAGACAGGTCCCTGTTCTCCACAGGACCATGCACCGCAAGGAAGTCTGCATTGTCCTCACTGCACACGTAGCCTAGAGAGTTAGTACATACAGAGACGACTAGAGTTGGCGTTTTCGAAAACAGAATTACACAACTCCTTGGCTCTACAATAGATGTAACAACAACATTTGCATCCAAAGATACAAGTGATGGGGACTGGACTCGGCGAAGTTGTGAAGATACACTCCTTCTTCTACTTGAAGAAGGAGGCGTGTTCTTCAACGGATCGTGGAGATCCAGGGGACCATAGTTCTCAAAGTTGCGCAAAGTCGTGTAAAAACTTTGGAGGGTGACCTAGTCTCTAGCTCTCTTCTTCCCCTACTCCTCCAAGATTCGGTGCTGTTGCTTCTACTTTCTCTCCACAGCGTCCACGATCTTCTGTTTGCGAATGTCTTTCCTCTGCTTCTTCAAAAGAGCCTCCGCAACAGCCTTTCGTCCCAAATTTGATTTTGATGCACCGCTTGCAGCTCTGACCCTAGATGCATCAGCCAACACCATGGTGACAAGAATTTAGCAAGCGATAAACTACACAGGATTCAAATGGTGATTCACCGAAAGCCGAAGCTTCTAATTTTGCGACTAAAGGCTGAAATTCAAATTGTGCATAAGTGGACATTCGACAACAATCTAGAAGATGTGTGCTTTGTGCAGACAAGCAAGATTGCAAGAGAGCTCTCAAGTCTTGACAAAAACAACGAGCGTGAATTCATGAAGGACTCTAGCAGTGTAGCACTCTAGCCCTACACCAGCACGAAAACATTCCACGAAAACCTACACCAGCAAAGCGAGATCTGCTATCACGAAACTCGTACCTCCCAAGTTTGAATGTATGTGGGTGCGAAATCAAGCTTGCAGTCCTCTATGACTGAGCAATGAACACCAAATCCGCACAGACATCTAATGAGGCCATTATTTTAACCACGAAAACGCACCAGACAAAGACACTCAACCAATCTCAAAATGCTGGCAAGATTGTGTCTTTGCGGGAATCATTTTTGGCACTAAGACAATGAAGGATGCAACAAGTGGGGTGGCGAGTGGTGAAGTACAAGTTGATTTTGAAGCAGACAATAAACCCTAGTACTGGTGCTAGGATGAAAGCATCGGCGTAGATGTGGCGTCCCATGTACGCAATGTGGGTATTCTGGTGGATGACGGATGAAAAGTGGGCGACTTGACTTCGAAAGGGGTGGCGACAGCCTGGTAAACCCAGCTAGTCATTGTCGATTTTGTGGCCGCCATGCATTAAAATGAATTGCACAGGTGGCATGCCCGCCTATTTTGTCCTCCTTCTTTTTAATAGATCTTGGTGTTACATTATTTTTTTTGGTGCTTTTAGTCTGTAAATTACCTAATTAAAATTCACTGTGCATAACCATTGAAACTATACTGCATCAGTACTGTTGCAATGGGGGGTACTTTTCTGATGATACTGGTGCTCATTTAGGGGTCACGAAAAATACATTCGCGACTCTAAACTTTAAAGTATGATTTGCCTTTTACTTTTTCGCAACAAGGAGAGGGAAGCACGTTCGTCGTCACTTTGACTTGCTTCAAGACGTTCTCGCAGAGACCTCCCAGCCTCGAAACGCCATAGCCAGCCTCCCGAAACTCTCCATTTCGCAACCTCACTCTTACCCCCCCGCACCTTCATTTCCAATTCCAGAAGCTTCTCCTTCCTCCACTTGCATTTTGATTTTTTTCCATTTCGTGTTTCTCAATCGCTCGTCGCATCACCAGTCATGAAGCTGTCAACATGGGAGCTTCCCTCAGCGATGACGGTGTTCCTCATCGTCCTGCTCACCTACTTCCTGGTGATCTCGGGATTCGTGTACGACGTGATCGTGGAGCCTCCTGGGATCGGCAGCAAGCAGGATCCCGTGACAGGGGCGGTGCAGCCCGTGGTGTTTCTCCCTGGGCGGGTGAACGGGCAGTACATCATCGAAGGCCTGTCGGCCGGATTCATGTTCGTGCTGGGCGGATTGGGGTTGATTATGATGGACCTCGCGAGCGAGAAGGCGCGGGCGCGCAACGTGCGCCTCTCGTTCATGGGAGCCGGCGTCGGATGCGTCTTCGTGGCCTACACGATGAGCATGCTATTCTTGCATATCAAGATCCCTTCCTACATGCGGTGATTGGGCGACTATCGTAGAATCTCGAATTTTTGATATAGTGTTGCAATGTGATGGCTTGCCGTGCTCATTTGAGCTGCAATCTCGGTTTTGCACTGAAACCCTAATTGCCACATTAGCAGAGGACGAAACCCTAGTTTATCTTGTGATCCTGTTCTTATGATGTAGATGAACCTCTCGACTCACATTCGTGAGCCACTTGCTGGTAACAGTTGAGCAACAATCTCGGTTTTGCACTGAAACTCTAATTGCTGTAGTAACAGAGTACGGAACCTTATTATTATAATGTGAACCTTGCTTTTGTAATGTAAGGCAGAGGATTTAGTGTTCTCTTCTTAAGATGAGGATCCCATTTCAGCTTTGAATTCATGGACCACGTGCTTTTTGTTCTCGGGAGAGTTTAGTCCATTGTACTGCAACTATGGTTCCATCTAGGATTGCAGAGAGCAAATGAAGAGAACTTGTTCTTTAGATTATGTGGTTACCTTTAGTTCTGTTCACTAACCGTGATACAACGTGGGTTAGCATTTGTGAGTTTCAGAATGAGGTGCATTCCAGGATAAACGTTATGCTGTAATGGGGATGTCTGCAAGGCAGTACTCTGGGTGTGGACACAATGTTAAACTCATTTCCCATTTTGGCACTGTGTTGAATTGATTATTGGCAATCTTACCTCGTTCACCTGAGCATTGGTTAGTCCTCTTGACAATCTCTACTTGGGGATAATCACTACTTGTTCACTGATGAGTTGATCCTGATTCTTTTTCAATGCCCAGATGATTATTACTTGTGACTATTCAGTGTACTGCCTACCTGGTATTAGGACATGACGACTTCAAATCCACTGGGTGTTCTTTAGCATCTTATGAACCATTTACGCTTACCAATGGATACACATTACGGTATAACTGGAGAGGTAGTAGGCTCCAGTAGTGAGAGAAGAGAGAGGGAGCTGTCCGACACTCAGCGATTTCAAGCCTTTTTAGGGTTCTTCGCAGGACTTTTTTGCAGCATGCTGCAAGGGCGGAATGAGTCTGTAAGGAATCAACTTTCGACTACCTTAAGCGAAGGTTTTCAAGAATTGACCGTTTCTGTGCATCATTTATCCTCTCAAGGACCAAGGACTCTTCGTTTTTAACTGACGAATCCGGTTGATCCTGTTGTGTAAATCCAATAATTCCGATGGGCCCGAATTTTATACCACCGGAATCAATGAAGAACATGGCAAGTGCTGGTCTTGGGCAAAATTAGCATTCATGAACTACCGGTATTGGAGATATGAAAGGTGAAGCGTGGGACCAGTGCAGGGAATAATCAGAAGTTTTGCTACTGCATGTGTGTAGAATTAGTGACTACTGATCCGTAATAGCAGTTGATTTCACAAGCTTTTCCTCTCATAGGCAGGGTCGAAGGCAATCTATTTGGGATAGATTGATTACAATCCGATAAATTTTCTTTCAGTTTCAGTTTCTTCACAGTGATCCTGTTTTTAACTCGATGGATTTGCAGTTTGTTAAGGTATTTCTGAGGCTGGCTTACGATCATAGTTTCTGACCTGTGGTCATGGATATAGAAAATCTGAGCACCTAGAGAGGAGCTCATGGCAACAACGAG
Organism: Pseudisothecium myosuroides; assembly: GCA_951799445.1. Classification (NCBI taxonomy): domain Eukaryota; kingdom Viridiplantae; phylum Streptophyta; class Bryopsida; order Hypnales; family Lembophyllaceae; genus Pseudisothecium; species Pseudisothecium myosuroides. The sequence goes on along the minus strand of OX637288.1, from coordinate 2,522,038 downwards.
AGCAATTCTTCAACATTTCGAAAATTGGGAGAAGGCACAGCATGACTTTCTCTCTTCAGTTGCTGAGCTGATCAAATCACCTCTGGTACGTACACTTGTTACTTTCCTTGTTGCTTCTAAGTTCATACCAAGAAGTTGAAACAATTCGTTGGCATCAGAAATTTCATGGCTGTCTAGTGACAGATTAGGTTGATAGTATTGTGAATAGAATCAGACAGGACAAAATTTATATCACAAGAAGCAATGCAGAATATTGAATGTGGTGATAAAAACACTAAGCAAACTTGAGCGAAATAATAATCCCCATATAATCCATTCAGGAGTGCTCAATATATCATCAGGTCCATTTTTGGCCTCTTGGTCCTTTAGGGTTTGAAAGTGTTTGGAAACGGAGGTGTAAACTACTGATCAACTTGATCTGAAATTGATCAGAATGTGGAGATCCTTGTGAATGCGGGAGTAATGGAGCTTATTAGACCTCTGTTGCTTCACAACACAAAAAGGATTCAACAGCTAGCTTGTGCGAATTTGAGCCGTTTAGCAGCTTGGGATGGCCGGCTTGCCCAATTTATGATTTCGGAAGGAATACTTGTTCAACTTCTGTATTCACTCAGGTGTGGAGTCTTTGCATCTTGGACATTTCAATGAGAGTACAACTACCGTAATTTCTAATTTGGTATATCGGTAGTCACCATAAGTGAGATTAGGGTAAGGTCCATTTGCACGGGCTCTCTTTCCGATGTGTTGAAAAGTTACTCATTTACAATGCAAGTGGAAAATGAGATCAACTTCTATGTTCCATCACTGTATTGCTCGCAGTTCAAGTCTCGTAATTGGGATTCACTATTTTAAACTTCAAAATTTATAACATATTCGTAGAGTGTCCAAATAATACACATTTTACTGCATTGGAATCCTCTTAGAAATAGGGTACATGATCCACAAAAATGAATTCTCCATTATAACATTGAAAGCCACTGAAAGCCACGGGAACAGAATCCCCTCCTCATGAAAGAAACTGTGCGACTGTGTTAGTTTTTTTATTTCTATTGCAAAACTGAATGGGTTCTTGCATGGATAGCGTCAGTTTTGTTTAATTGACAGAATTTCACAACTTTGGCACTTTTTAGGGAGTCTGACCTGCAACGTAAATCTATACCAGTCCTAGGTTTTAGATCTTTTTGCAGATGAATGTCACAATTCTTGGTAACTTCAATCACGCCAACACGACGAAATTGTCTATACATATCGAAAGACTGTTAGGTGGACAATCACATTTTGGAAATAACTAGAATTCATTCTGTGAATATATCTGCAGGGAAGCCCATCGGCTCAGTAAGAGGGCAACAACACATGTGCTGAGGGCAATCTCGAAGCATTCAGCTCAATACTCGCAAGCTATCGTGGATCAAGGAGGCATGGAGCTCATTATACCTGTGCTCTTGGAGTTCGACCCTGCGGTGAAGGAGATTGCTGCTGGCACCATCGGCAACATTGCTCGCCATTCCCCGGCTCTGGCTCAGATTGCGGTGGATCGTGGCGCTGTGGAATCACTAACTGATTTGATCCATGTAAGCTTTGCTGAGTTATCGCGTAGATTGCTATTTATCTTATTGCTTCCAATTTTTGTAGCGACCAAAAGTAGGTGTCACTTGCTTACTAAGCTTCTATTTACTGTACATACTATACGAAGTCAGGGAGATGGCATGCATTTGAGGTAGCAAACCCACTACTGTTGAAAGGGGGTATAAACTGACACGACCTCAAAATTGGAGTGTCAATCAATTGTTGAAGGACACCTGGAGTGTTGTTTCTGTTAGAGTGTTTTAGATGTAAATGACACTCTCAAGAGTATTTCAATAATTTACATCCCAAGAGTGATAAGTGATGTCATTTCAGGGATGTGATATTATGCCCCTTGTGTTTTAGTAACTGCTACTCGCTAACTTGGATGCATGATGCCTCCTTGACTCCCTTTTGTACAGTACAGGTTAGGAGTCCTTACTAAGTAGGTGACCCTTTACTTTCGATAGCCAGAAGAAAAAACACTGCACTGGTGTTTGCACTCTCTGACTTCTGTGCAAAAGGCTTATAAATGGAAATTTTGCGCCAGGATAAAGACCTACCGTTAAGGCGGACGTTGTGTAACTCCTTAGCAGATATTGCAAAACATACACCTGAACTTGGCGCTAAGGTGGCCGAATCGGGTGTGTTACCCCCTGTGTCCGCGTTTCTGGAAGTTGAACAGCCCGATGCCAAACTCAAGGCAGAGGTAATTGCATTTGATTAACTTGCCAGTTCTTAACATCATTCACAGCCTACTCATATTGAGTCAGGTTCCTGATGATTTCAGTATCTTCTGCCTTATTCATTATTCTTGGATTGACCATTAGGCTTCTGTTAGGTACATTTTGTATTTTCATTTCCTTTATCAAGAGACTCGATTATCCGAAATATACTGGTAACCATCTTGAACCTCATATCTATGATTGCCCTAGTGCTTAGAGCTTTCCCCACTTGAATGTCACAATTTTGGCACTTTGAAAAATGTCATTTTGAGCACATAGCAACTTTTTTAATGTACTGACTTTGTGGGAAACTTTGATTGCAGGGATGCGCAGTTTTGCATAGTGTCGCAAGGCATACGGAACAACTAGCCCAGGTATTATAAAGAATGATAACTTTGATTTACAATTATTTGCTAGACCTTACAAATATCAATAGGAAAAGGGGGACTGGTGCTGGAGTGACTGGGCTTCATTACACCAATTTTAGTGATGAATGGTACATTTATGATTGAGCACTTGTGATGATCCTCATGCAGATCATTTTGGAGTAATTTTGATTCAATGTATTCGAATTTGAATTCACGTAGATTAAATATAGGCCAAGAGGGGCCTTCCTACGTTTCTACTATGGAATTACGTTGGTGTGATGAATCCTTGGCACATAGAAAGGCCTAAGGGAAGATATCTCTGTGTTATAGAATGTAACTATGTTATTGAGATGGGGTGCATTCAGATGTATGATTGGGTGATGTTGTGGAATGTTTTCCAGGCTGTGTATTCGACAGATATTTTCCCGAATGTAATCTTACTCCTGAAGAATGTGGAACCACAGTGCAGAAGAAATGCGGCACTGGTGATTTGTGAGGTTTGCAAACACACACCAGAGCTCGCACAATCCGTTCTCAACGCAGGAAGCGCCCCTGCTCTGGTTGACAACATCTCTGACGTTCACAGCAATGAACGCTTGCCGGGTTTGCTCTTTGTAATCAATATATTGCACATCGTTCCATTTGCAATACAATTCCTGTTGCATAACTATATGCGTAGAGTTCTTAAGTACTCCCTCTGTCCCGAAATTGATTGTCCACAATTGTCCACAGTTTTGCTGAGATTTTTTTATGCCAACTTCATTGATCAAGATAGATGCCAAATTTTATATCACTAGAATCAATGAAGAACATTGCCTGTGTTCATTGCAACCTAAATAAAATTAGCCACAAGAAAGTCTTCATATGACCTACTCAAAACAACTTAAAAAATACATGACATTCAAAGTGGACAATTATTTCAAGACCGAGGGAGTACAATCTGGACAAACTTGTATAACCCAATTTAGGAAATACAATACAAATAATTTCTAAACTATATCTGCAAATATTTCACCATGTCCTTAAAGTAACCACACTTAATTATAATGTCTACTAAAATACAACATCTTGGCATGATGAAAATGGATTTTTGAGAATGTTCACCTGTTCAACATCAAAACACTTGTCAATTTATTAGATCATCTACCGATCAAATTATATAGCCCTATAACTTTTGAATATGGTATCCAAATAATGCTTTCTTAAGTGCATTGGAATTCTCTATGAGTTGCAAAATATGTAGCAAAATTTATAGAAAATACGTCACAAAGTTTATACCTTTATAATTTTTGCATATAGTATCCAAATAATGCATTATTTAGTGCATTATTCAATGTGTTGGAATCTTCTACTACTTGCAAAATATGGAGCAAAAAAGGGAGCAAACTATGATAGAAATTATATAAGGAATTTCATTAAAATGGCACCATTTTGCAACTTTGGCACTTTTATGGTTCAAACCGCGCGGTTTGAAAATGATGTACGGAATATTGCCATTTTAACGAAATTTGCCATTCAAGCTTTTACACCCTTATAACTTTTGCATATAGTTTCCAAAGAATGCCATTATTCAGTTCATGGGAATCCTCTATTATTTGCAAAATATGTTAATACGTGCAAAATATGTCGCAAACTTTGTAGCCTTATAACTTTTGCATACGGCATCCAAATCATACATTATTCAGCGCGTTAGAATCCTCTATAACTTGCAAATCTGTAGCAAACTTCATAGCCTCCTTCATTGGCATACCGTATTGAAATCATGCATTTTTCAGTGCGTTGGATGCAAAATATGTAGCAAACAATATGTTACAAACTACGTCACAAGTGCGTCTTAAGTGTGCATTTTTATGTCGCAAGTACTTGTAGTTACCTCAGTTACTCTCATCAATCTGTGTAGACTTCAAACATCATCATTCAAACTGATGGATTTGGTTGTGCAGGTATCATGGCTTTGGGCTACTTAGCCTCGTTTTCTCCGGAATTGTCGATGGCCGTGATCTCTTCCAACGCGTTGCCCCCATTAGTAGACGCCCTGGAGCATGAGCCGGAAGACCATTTGAAAGGCGCCAGCGCCTGGTCTCTGGGTCAAATCGGAAAACACACGCCGGTGCATGCCAAGGAAGTGGCGCTCGTGGGCACCATGCTGCACTTGGTCCTATGCGTCAAAGCCAAAGGCAGCAGTGCCGACTTGCAGAAGAAGTGTGAGTTGTCGATCAAGATTATTGTTAAACGACTGGACTATTCTCCGGCTCTGGATTCTCTCTTGAATGTAAGTGATCAATACATATGCACTCTCGACGGCTTTCCACTCTCTAGTTACTTATCATATGAGTCGGAGGTGAACAAGTGCAGGAGTACGATTTTGTCAAAAATCTCGAGTTTGCTGGTATTTAGGATGTGCTGCCATGCTTTCATATTGTTACAAAATCTAATTTCGCTTCAAATCAGGCTTATTTCTTAAAAAATTATGCAAGGAGATGTGCTGACTGGATTGCCGTTCCCAGATTGCCATTCCCGGTTTACAGTTTGCCAAGAGGGAAAATTTATTGCCACTAACTTGTTAATTTTCACTGACCCCATGTTCCTAGTGCAAAATCATCTGGGAAGTTTTGATATTTTCGTGGGGTAAACAACGTTAATCTCCCTGTGAAAGTCTGATTTAGAATTGCCCTCTCATGAAGTTGTGCTTCAAATCACAGGGAGATAACCCTCAATGAGCTGATTTTGAACTGCACTCTCATAGAGTTGTGCTGATTGCTCTCTTTCAAGGACAACTCGATCTGCTGCAAAACATTACAGTTACTAGCATCAATTAATATAGAGAGTGAAAAAACCAAGACGTACAGTGAAAAAAACTCAACCCAACCAGTCAACCCAACCCGTGACTGGGAATAAACTTCTCGAGATCGAGTACACAAAACTCCTTGAGAAGAGTGGCCAATTTATCACACTTCCATGTGCTGCCTTGAAGAAACATTCTCTCGCAGGCCTGGCCAACTTTGCCAACACATGGAATTGAAGAGTACGTGTATACTGATCCCCGCTCCCCATGATATTGAGTCACTCGCTGTGGGACCTGAACGACCTGACTCCTAATATTAATCTTCCATTTCGCTAAGTTCGCTCAATTCTGGGCACCAATATTGCCTATTCTTTCGCACAAAGCTCTCAAAACTAGAACTGGTATAGATTTCCAAAGTCATGGAATTTCATTAAAATATGGGATCTATTTCAAATTCAATTGAAACTGCAATCCATGCCTTCTCAATTTATTTCTGATTATCCTCACGTACTCATCACTGTTCTCATTGCTGTGAGGTTCACAGGGTCCCATCATGCCGGAGCAGTGCCTGAAGCACGTTTTGGCCCAGATTGCGAAGCTGGTGCCTACGGACGTGGAGCTCCGCACCAAACTTTTGCTGTCAGGCTCGTTTTCTCGGATGCAGGAGTTTCAGTTCGGCGCCACAGAGCCCATCCAAGCGCTGATCGTGCAGATCACGAGCGCCTTTCCGGAGGAGATTCGGTCCTTCTACCACAAGAGCAAATACAAAGTGTTCGAGTGCAAGCCCAACCCCAAGTTCACGCTCAGGGACCCCGTCCACAACTTTTACACCAGCATCTCCAAGTATCCCATCCCAGAAATCTAGCTAGCGAACTCTGCTGTAATAATTGTGAACATGCGTCTACACGAAGCTCTCAAAAACTAGCTAGGACTGGTCTAGATTTATATTTCAGTCTGGGCGTCCTGAAACATGCCAAAGCAGTGGAATACCGTCATTTTAACGAAATTGACGTTAAGATCACCAGTTGTATAACATTCAGTAGCTCTACAGTGATGGTGTGGTACATTCCACACCCCAACAGTGCTTCATCAGTAGCTACTGATAAATTAGACAGGTGGAGGATGTAGAGGCACACCATCACTGTAGAACCGAGGCAACATCAACACATGCTACTGAATGTTATGTGTAACATATGTCTACGCAAAGCTCTGAAAAACTAGGACAGATCTAGATTTACGTTTCAGGTTCAGGCTGCGCGTAAATGCGTAATTGAAAGTGTCGAAGTAGTGGAATATCGACAATATCAAGAAATCCACGTTAGTCTACGTAACATCTCCAGTTCGCTAGCAATGGACTGTATTGAGTCGTTTGCATTACCTGGTTGAAGTCTCTTCTTTGTGCAATCACCACTGACACATTTTGAACTACCATATTATTAATTTCTTTTGATTGCACCATGCAAAACAGTTGTGGAATTACTGCATGCTCTCCCTTCAAATATCAACCGTACCAAAACAAGAGATTCTAAAGTCTTGACATATACTCTCCGTATGGAGAACATGCATCCTTAGTGAGTAACTGGTCTTTCTTTCCGCGAGGGTGTTGTAATTGATGCTGCCCAAACAAATCTAGATTCCATTTGCATGACTTTTAAAAGCAGCTACTCGAGAATGGTACAGGAATAGTAAGAGTGTTCCTTAAGCGACACCTAATCTACAGTATGTTTTATGATAGTTTAGACTAATATTACAGATCAGACTGCTCGACTGATATGATCCAACAACTTGACTGATACAGTTTGCCCCCTCCCCAGTCCCCACCCTACTGCCCATATCGAGACCAGTCTACCTGATTTCCACGTACTCCATGGAAAATGCCCCACTGCAGAATATATGTACCAGAGATGTACATTCAGGAGGTACGTCCGTGAAGTTCCCCGTCATGAGGAGGTGAGTTACATCAAATGCAAAGAAAGGGATCATCACGCGCACATCCCGTAGCTGACACTCAGTCCCTGAAGGTGAAGACGCGCGCGTCCGCACTTGAGTGAACTCCTGCAAGTTGCAACGTAACTACAAATAAGGCATTTGTTTCCCCCTCTCCCCCAAAGGCTTCTAACGAGGCGCACTGAGGCGCCAGCCGTTGGAAGCCTTTGAGGGAGAGGGAAAAACACCTGCCCTGGAAGATCGACTGACAGTAACACGAGATCGATCAGAAACCAGAAAATCAACCTGTGTCACCCAACAAGTGACAAACTCTTGGCTGGTGAGGGTATTTATGAGGAATTTTTAAGCCCAATTCTAACAGCCACTTGGCAGGTCTCAAACGAACTGCACCTCTAGCTAGCTGGCCAAGGTGGGATGAATTGAAGAGTGGTGTTGAGTGAGGGGAAGAATTTGAGCGACGCCTTTCCAAGAGCACGTTCTTTGTGCTTCAATTCTGTACATACAGCCACCCCAGTCATTCGTTAAAAAGGCTAAGGCTGGGCGTCCTGCAGCCTGGCAGGAGGATAAGGTAGGTAGGGGCAGGATAGCCTTTTGGTTCCACAGGACCGTCGTGCATGCTCCCTCTCCAGTGCCATCTTTTTCGAAGTTTTTATCATTGTTTGAAATGGAGAGGGACGGGAAAGCTTGGTTCCGACCGATCGGAGAAAGCTAGGATGTTAAGGGGTATATTCATTATTGGGACGGGTGTCACTAGTAGACAGGGTGATCTTTGGACACTAAGGAGGAGTGCTACTCCATGATGCCAGACGTCCATATTCATTGGTTTGGTGCCAATGTGGGCCTTGGACACGACTCTCTCACACTATTCATTGGTACCCGAAGGCAGGAGTGTGTCACTCTTCTACTGCAGGAGTGTGTGTAAAGTGGTGGGATGGACGCATTGAAAGAAAGGTGGGAACAGGAATTACCAACAACAGAAAGTGCCACGTGTTCAGATCTTCGGATAGTGTACATTCTTTGAATCGATGTGTAATTATATAGTCCCTCTGTCTCAAAATAATACTGGTGTTTCCTTTGTATTTTACGAAGGAAACACCGGTATTGTTTTAAAACAGAGGGACTATTGTTGAAGAACCTAATTACAGTGATTTTCCACCAACTCTTTCACCCTTCCAAACTTTTGCGCACCGACGGTATTGAAATTATACATTTATCGATCGTTTCATTCCCCAATGAGAGGATCGAAAAAAGGGTGGAACCAGTGTGTGAATAGGAGCTGTGCTCAACAGCAAAAGTTGAGGAGAGTGAATCTCGACTGCATTGGGGTCTTGATTCGTGGGAAATGAATGGAGGAGCAGAAAGGGCTGGGTTTGTTTACTGTCCAAAACTTTCTGGGAACTAAGTTAACTTATCAGGCGGCAGGGGTATAGCCCGAGTGGACATCTGCCGGCCAAAATATCGGGGTTCAGGATCCCGGTTCTCAGGATATTTCTTTGTACTGTACACCTGGAACGAATTGTAACCAGGAATTCCACTGCAAACGGTGCAAACCCCCGTCAGTGTTCGGGATATTTTCGTTTCTCATTTTTTCTAACTTACAGTTTTTCTTTTCTTTGTAGCATCAGAGATTTCCACAGCCCAGTCGTACTCACATGGAGTGTGCCTGACTCCGTCGTGCTCTGCAAATGCAATATAATGCTGGTTTGGTACCAAATTTGATACGTAAAGGATTCGAGGTCTCAACAAGGCCTACTCTTTGCAATTCGAGGCCTCCGTAAAGCCTACGATACGGAGGAGAGACAATTGGAGAAAACTGCCAGAAGGTCTTCACACTGGAACTCCTTGTTGTACCTTGAAGAATAGAAAAAATTAAAAAAAAGGAGAAAAAATGATAACATGCACCATTGTGGTTGTCATGATGTATCGTGGCAAACCAAAAAATTCAACTGCTGATATGGGGACATTTTGATAGCCAATACTTTCTTCAAATAGAATAAAATGGAAATAATGAACACTCAATAGCCTCCATAAAGCCTATGGTTTCTCTTTGAGATACATAGTGGAGTCAGACAATTGGAGTTATCAACAAGGTTTATACTTTGGAACCCTTGTTGTACTTTGAAGAATAGAAAAAATGCTTAACAAAATTTATCCAATTGTACAGTGGCAAACAAAATTCGAATTTAGATGTAAAGAAACTTTGATAGCTAGTACTTTCTTCAAACAGAATAAAATGGAAATAATGAACACTCAATGGTCTCCATAAAGCCTATAGTTTCTCGTTAGGAATACACAACATAGACTATTGGAGTTATCAACAAGGCTTATACCTTGGAACCCCTTGTTGTACTTTGAAGAATTAAAAAAATGCTAAAAAAAAATAGAAGAAATGATAGCATGGATCATTGTGGTTGTCCAAATGTACAGTGGCAAAAAAAATTCAAATTTAAATGTGGAGAAAATTTGATAGCCGATACTTTCTTCAAACGGAATAAAATGGAAATAATAAATACTCAATGGTCTCCATAAAGCCTATGGTTTCTCGTTGGGAATACATAGTATAGACAATTGGAGTTATCAATAAGGTTTATACTTTGAAAGCCCTTGTTGTACCTTGAAGAACAAAAAAAATGGTTACAAAAATGGAAGAAATGATAGCATATATTATTGTGGTTGTCCAAATATGGCAAATTTTATTAAAATGGCGGTATTCCACATGCCATTCTTAGACTGCGCAATCTGAACCGCAAAAGTGACATCTAGGACTTATATAGATTATAGACATTTAGGATAGTTATAGATTTTAGAAATCTAGGATTAATATACATTTCAGACCGCGCGGGTTAAAATATCTAGTATTGGTATAGATTTCAGATATCTAGGACCAATATAGATTTCAAAAATTTAAGATAAATATAGAATTCAGACCGCAGAGTCTGAATTGATAAAAGTGACAAAGTAACGGAGTATTGCCATTTTAATGAAATTGGCTATATATGTATAGTGGCAAGCAAATTCAACCTTTAGATATAGAGAAATTTTGATAGCCCCAATACTTTTTTCAAATAGAGTAAAATGGAAATAATGAACACTCAATGGTCTCCATAAAGCTATAGTTTCTCTTTGAAAAGATATAATGGTCAATTTCATTAAAATGGCGGTATTCCATTATAATGGCACAACATTCTATTAAAATGGCACTGAATTTGTCAAAGATAACACTGCATTCCATTAAAATGGCATAGAATGTGTTACAAATGGCAAAATAATACCGCCATTTTAACAAAATTGACCATTATAGTATTAAAGACAATTGGAGTCGTCAACAAGGTTTTACTTTGGAATCCTTATTGTACCTAGGAGAATTATAGAAAAATGCTAAAAAAGAAGAAATGGTAGCATGGATTATTGTGGTTGTCCAAATTTATAGTGGCAAACAAAATTCTCGACAAAATTCAACTTTAGATGTGGAGAAATTTTGATAGCTAGTATTTTCTTTAAATAGAATAAAATGGAAATAATGATCCCTCAATGGATTCCATAAAGCTTATGGTTTTTCTTTGCGAATACATAATAGTTGAAGTTATCAAGGCTTTTATTTTAGATTGAACTCCTTATTACATCTAGAAGAATAAAATAATGTTAAGAAAGAAGAAGAAATGATAGCAATTTGGATCATTATAGTTGTTCATGTGTAATCATGTTTGTTGACAAACAAAATTCAACTTTAGAAATGTGAAAAATTTTATAGCCATTATTTCTTCAAAAGACTATAAAATGGAATTAGTGACCATTGAATGTTCCAAAAAATTGCTTAACCCCTAAAGGACCGTTGTCCCTTCGGGGGACAAATGCGATTTCGGGCAGGTACCTACGGGCTGAAATTTTCTCTTGATTTTTTGAAACTTTTTTTGGAGATTAAAAAGTTGATTAGCTTTGTGGAAATATAATTTTTTTCACAATCGGTTGATTAGCTTATAGTTATGACCAAATAAGCTCAAAACAGGGGATGGTGGGTAGCCCGGGCAGCAAAAAAAAATTGGCAAAAAATTTGATTTTTTTTTTTGATAATTTTTTTCTCATACATTATATTTTTGTCTATCTGGAAAGCTTTGATTCATTTCATTTGGATTTGTTATGAGAAAGTTATGGACATTCTTGTTTTTTGGGCAGTTAGAGCATCTTCTTGAAAAAAATAACTTGTAGAATTCATTTCTGAATGCTATTTTTGCAATTTTTCAAAGAAAAGAAAATCTCACAGTTTAGTTTACTTAGAACAATCTCACCACCATAAAGATTTACTGAAATTTTTTCCACACATTCTCATACTAGTTAGGTGTGAGATCCTACGGTTAGATGTGCTAAAAAAACATTTTTCATTTTTTTTTATTGTTTGCTATAGAAATGGCAGTTTTTAGTGTTTTTTGGCAGAAAAAAGGTCTTAGTCCTTTAGGGGTTAAGCTTTCAAAAAATCTACTTTGACCTTGTAACTTCCAATTGGTTTGGTAATTTATTGTCATTTATAAAGTAAAGGCAAATCACTCATATAAAAAAAATTATAAACATTAATTTGAGACTTTTCAAATAACATTCAGTAGTATTTAGTTGGACTGCGTTTCCCCCAACAAAATGATGTGGAATATTCCACATCATTTTATCCCTTGAATGATGTAGTGTGAAATATTCTTCATCCATTAGTAGCTAGGAGGGTAGGTGGTATTCAACAAGAGACTTGTCAATGTCGTATTTAGTTTACAACTTCAACACTGTGGTACCCAATAAATAATTAAAGAAGTATTTTGAGCTGCTTGGGTTGCTTGCCGAACAATGAAAATTACATGTCATGCAATAACTTTTTAACCATGTTGTCAAAAGTTATAAAAATTGTTGGGCATTAAAGCTACTCTACTTGAGCACATGTTGTGTAAAATTTTAAAGAATTTAAAAAAAAACTCTATTTATAGTGAGCTGCTTAAAATTGCTATATTGTCAAAAAATGGTATTTGGACCTTTAGGGGTTAATGATGTGGATTTTTCTATTTCAAGATATTTTTGATCAACTGCACTTGGGTTCTTCACAACAACTTTGGGGTATATGTTCCCAGAAATGATCCATACCTTAAGTTAGGTTTTTTGTTTTGTTTGTTCCAATGAAATCTTTGGAATCATGTATCTCCTAGTCACATTCTTGGTACTATCAGAAAGCTTTCTATGTGGAAGGGTGCACAAGCTTTGTTTTGAGGCATTTAAGGTAGACACACCCATTCCCACCCATCACCCAATTCCATCCTCATGTTCCAATGGTCTTCATTCTAGAAAGAAAATGTGCACCACTAGTACATGAGGGAAGAATTCTTAAAGGGATGGGAATGGGTGTGCCTACCTTAAACCTACAATATGAAAGTAATGGGTTTTTTAGTTATTTTTGGATCTTAAATTATAGAAAATTATGGATCCCTTTTGCTTTTCGCTTAAATCCTAAAAATAAAATGAAAAACAAAAGCATGACTAAATCATGATGAAAACTAGGCCAGCGGCACAGGGCTACACTGGTGTAGACACTAAATTAGAATGTCTCCAATATTTTTGGACCAAACTTGTGCACATGCCTACTGAACTTGCTGAATTACAACATCCAATCAACGTTTCAGTGGTTACAGGATTCACCATCTCCTCTAAGACACCAATCTGGAAGATCACGGGCACAAGCTCCTTCTCACAACTAAGGACACGGAGACAAGCCTGTCCTCACAGGGTTAAGTTAATTGAGGCTTTGGCACATTGACAGACTATCATACGCACAAACACTGAATTTGACGTCAGGATGTTCACGTCACCACCAGACTCATGACGCCGTACTCTGCTTTCGGAGACCGGTACAGCACTTCCAAACAAACGGGGTCCAGGAACCTTGCCCCCTGCATTTCCTCATTGAGTGATCCGCACGTGACTACCTCCACTTTCCAACAAAGTGGTTCTCTAACGTTTTTCTTCAAAGGTTAGAGAAAACAAAAAAGAAATGATGAAACATTGAAATGACGAGACATTGAAAGTTTGAGAGGATAAAGGCCAGAGATTGAAAGTATGTACGTTCTAATAGCTGACCTCTTTGACCCCAGATTCCCAGTAAGTAACCAACGAATTCCTGTGTCTCCTGCGAGAAACATATGCTCGAAGACATTCGGAACCGTCCTCGATTAGGAGACTTTCCTTTACGAATGAACATTAATTTCAGAATCTGAGTTATTGATTTCCGAATATTATTTTCAACAGATTATACATCGATCATTGCATCCTTATTATGACTGCAGTACCGACAAGCAGCCCAGAAAAAAATAAGAGCGGGGAAAGAACTCCCTCTTGGAGTGCTCCTAGTTGAAGTCCTGTCTAACTTACAAGAATTCAGCAACACCACAAGATGGTGCCGTGATACCCTCTCAAAATGATGTGGATGAAGCAAACATGATAAATATCAAAAAAGAATGGGGGAACAATATTTGCGCATTATCCTATCTCTTTCGATCTATCACAAATGATGGTATTATAGCAGATACCAAACTAAGGGCAACGACATAACGTCACTGTGCCTGTTTCGCTGTGCTGATCAAATCCCCATTCGAGTGCTGACCAGGAAGCTCGCCATCACCGGCACTGACACAGAATTTCTGCAACCATCGATCCATCTCCCACAAGCAATGCATCACACTCTCACGCCCAGAGTAGCCGTGGCTTTCAAGAGGGAGAAGCACCAGACGACAAAGTGCCCCGTTTCCTTTAAGAGCAGCATAGAATCGCTCCGACTGCACACAATGATCAACAATTTTAAACATATAAATCAGAGGCAAAGCTCCTGAGAGGGTGTTATAAGCTAGTATCGAAATTACCCTGTCTCACTGCAAAAATCAAATGTAAGAGTTAAAGATTAATCAAGTTCACCTGCAAAGTAAGAGTTCCAGCGTTATTGTCCTCTTCACCGTGGATCAGTAAAATCGGTTTCTTTACTTTATCCGCCAGCATGAATGGACTCATCTCAATGTAAGTGTTCTGTGCCTCCCACAGCGTTCTCTCCTCCGACTTCACGTTACAGAACACCGATGGATTATTGAGTAGTACAAGAATATTCATAAAGAAAACAGGAAAGAAAAAACATACCCGATAATGACTTGTGAAAGTGGCACGTGGGTGTAATCGCATTTGGGTGGCACGGCACAAGTCATCAGGCGAGCTAAAACTTAAATAGAAAGAGAGAAAAGAAGATTCCAACGAACACAATTCAACGAATCTAAACTACTCAAGTAGTACCTGGAAACCGAAGGGAGTAAGTGTCCGATTGTAGGCACCAGACCGACTAATACCACAACAGAACAAATGCGGTGCGTGTATGAGTAAGTTGGCTGTCATGAACGCCCCATACGAGTGTCCGCCTACAGCTATCTTCTTTGGATCAGCCACCTGCAACTCCCACAATCAACAATAAGAAAATCGTTCTCATAAAACTTGGATTCCTAAAACGTGAATATCCGTCATTTTTAAGGATCCTGATCAGTTCCCCGCAACTTCACCAGTGTTCCCTAGAACTTGAAGTAAATACAGCAGCTAGTCTACTAAGATGGAGGGAAGACCCATACAGAAGAAGAAAGACGTACCCCACGTCTGACAACTTCATCGACGGCTGCCTGTGCACTGGCCACAAGTTGCTCCACGTACCTGGTAGGAAAGCAAATTAGCAGAATTCATTTATGGATTGCTGTGTCACAAAACCGAAACCTTGCTTCGAAACAAAATACAATATATGGGAAATTTCGAAAGGAAGGTGCAGATCAACTCAGATCCGGAAGGACGAAGTACAGGCAATTAGAAAAGTTTGCAATACCGATCATTAGCTTCCTCTTCACCTTCTCCAATTATCGGCATGGTGGGTCCATCTAGAATAGCAAACCTGAGAAATTAATACATCAAAGAATGTTAGTGAAGAGAAATTGAAGTAACAGGATTTGTGACGAAATCGCACTTGCTGGCATCGATTGACGGAGGCACAATTTTGATACGTTTATTGAATAAGACGAAAAAATCGGCCACCGCCGCAGGCAGATAACAGCACTATACAAAAAACGAAATTTTGGAACTGTAGTTGAGAGTTCTTCTAGGGATTGACATCAAGTACAGTGCACTGAACTTTCCTACTCCAGTATCAGGTAGCCACTTACCCTCTGGCCAACCACAACAAAGCAGAAGTAGATCCAATGCCAGCGAATGTGTTTGGAGATCCCCGCATCTGCCCAGCATTATCTTTGCTAATAAATTCGCGAGGATAAGCCCACATAAGCATAGGTAAAGGGCCGTCCCTCGAAGGGTCATAGCCGGGTGGTAGATATAGAGTTGCCATAAGTTGGACGCCATCGTTCCTTTCGTACTTGATTATTTCTTTTTTGAGATTTCTTAACTGAGGGTAAGGGTGAGGGAAATCAGTAACTTGCGTTACTGTTTGTGCAGGCCAAGTCCGCAAATAATATTGAGGGGGTTCCTCTTGTGACTCCTTGGATATAAGAAGTTTGAGATTATCAATAGATAAGTCGGCGTCCACTTGATCTGACATTAGTGCGGCAACATCTTCAAAAAATTTGTCCTTGTCACTTTCCCATATCCTTTCTTTCTTGCTGGTCTCCCTGCAAGGAAGCAATTCAGGCATCTCTTCCTTAGCATGCATTAACATTGTAGACGCCCAGAATTAAAGTTTGAAATGAGCTGAAACATCTTACAGACGGATCTATGACACACGAGCTCAGAGGTCTGGCCAAGTATAGCAAGTAGGTAATGAGATGACTTACGTATCGAAAATGTCCAAAAATGGAACGTAGCCATCAGGTGAGGCTCCACTGCCGTTTAGCAACAAACATCTCTTTCCTTCGCTATTTTTGAGTTGTGCTAAAACATAAGTTCCGAGGGCTGTTCGGCGCATCATTGGAGATCCGGGGTCAGAATACACATCTTCGGATGAGCGATCAAATAGAATGCGAGGCTCCACCTTCCTATCACCTGGTGCCATAATGTAGGTCCGAATTCGGCGAGTCTTGTACCATGACTCATAAACTAAAGCCAAGGATTCATCGCCCCATACTATGCCCCTGCTCACGACGATTCATGGATGTGTTAAATTCAATGTACAAAGATTTCGACATATCTTACTGCACCAACAATTCTATAACTTGGAGATAAAAATCAAATGCATGAGATTTGCAAACAGTAAGAATGAGGTCATTCAAGACTACAACTAGAATGTCAAGCAGGATATTACTGGAACAGCTATAAGTATTTTTAAAATTGGAAAATAAAGTACCCATATCGAAGATCTGTTTGAGCTATAATTTGTGGCTCAGAGTTGGTCACGGTTTCAGCAAGCTCCGTGTATACAATATCACGGGGAGTGGCATCAACCTTAGGGTCGCCTCCGTCCTGTGTTTCTACCCTGGTTTTTTATCGCAGATGTAAGGATCAGAGAGGAACATTAGAACATCCAGGTTGATAAATAGGATTTTAAATTGCTTCTTATTTAAAAATAATAGATTCTGATATGAGCAAAAATGAAAGAACACCGTCAAAAGAAGAATGACATATGTGTACTTGCGTCACCTCACTACACTAGCTTTCTTTAAGACTCATTAAACATACTCCATAAATGCTTCTAAAGAAACTACACATATCAAAATTTGGTCAACATTAATCCTGGACAGAACTCATGAAACAGAAATATCTCCTGGAAAAGAGCGTAACGATAAAAGAAGATTAGTCAGCACCAGTATAAGGATGAAGGTTTATCCGAACGCCAATTGATGCCTCGGCGACCCTTTCGTGTACTGTTGGAAGCTATCGGTATGTCTTCAGCAAGAGGTAAATCACAAATCTCCTTCACGAATTCGCCATTCTTCCGCCACACCTCAACTTTTAGAGGAAAACGACCGCAAGGTACAATAAAGGAATATGGTCTGTGGAGGTATTCCACGAGAAGAAATTTGCAGTCAGGTGATGCTTCAACAGAAGTGTAAATGGCAGGTTGTCCTATAGGCTGGCATTTCCCATCTAAACTTACTAACACTAGCTGCGCAGTGGTATAGTAATCGAAGAGGTCTTCATCATGCTTGTCTTTTAGGAGGTCTTGGTATGTACGATTCTGGACAACAAGTTTCTGCTCATTGGACTGGATTTTCGGTCCAGCTGGGGTCAGAGGTTTCATCGGAGGTGCTCCACGCGAGATAGGAATAGTGCTTACTACTAACGTCTCATCGTCAACCCAACAATACCTGCAAAACGTGCAAAACATACCAATTAAGCATGAGATTACCTTCAAAGTAGCTTGCCTTGGACACTGAATGAACTACTCTGAACTAGCAATCAAGTCTTCCATTTTCTATTCCCATACAAGAAAAGCATACACAGTTTTCTATCCACTCGCTAAGATAATATTAAAAAAGGCGGGACTTACGAATCAAAGATAGTATTAAGACGAAGTTCCGGAGGTCCAATAAGCCTCCGGGATTGTCCCGTTTTAACGTCAGCAATCCATAGATTCAGCAATGAGGGAATGCCATCCTCCTGTCCACAATCGAGCAGGCTTTATTAGAAGCAGAAATTTCATATACCCCTTGTCAAAGATCAAGCAAAAAACAATGTGAGCAATGTTAATGCTAAACAGAAAACGTTGGTAACGTACGTAGGGCAGAGTTTAGGAGCTCCTTAAATCCAGCACACACGACCCACTCATAGCTGATCCGAATTCATTTTCCGAGTCTTTAACAGCAAAAATCAAATACTCCTAGCGCTTAGATCCCGTGAATACAACTAATGTGTGAATTAAAATGCAGAAGAGAAAACCCAACAGGGGAAGGACGTACCTGTTCAACGCCACGAACACTGAATGCTACATGCTGACCGTCTGGCGACCTTAACAAACAGCAAAACCAATCAGAAAATACATAAAACAAACAAATCCCCAGCACAATTACTAGACTTAGATTTACTTCGAAATCGAATCCATGATTTCATACTGAAATCAGACGCATCAGAGTCCACAATATTGAGACTTGACAACTTTGATGGCAAAGCCCATTATCACACCGTAGTGTAAACCTTACCAGCTGACGAAGTTGATTCTGGCATCGTCGGGAAGACCGGTAATAGACCGCTCAGGGCCTAAAATTCCCTCGTCCAGCAACTTGCGGATACTGATTCCTGTGTAGAAGGACCTGAACACAAGCTTTAGCGCATCCGTACACGCTGCACTTGTCAGTCACTCCCCAACACTCCATTGCACCAAGCATTCCAAAGCCATCCACCCTTGAGCTTACGCTTATTCAGTTCAGAAGAAAAAAAATGGCCAACGACGAATAACATAAAACAGTGTTACAGCACCAACAACCACTTCGCAATGAACTTAACATTACAACTTCGACGCTCCAAGGCAAGTGAGCGTGAGCTGCCCAAGTTAGGGCACAGAGAGAAAAATGAAGCTTACATCCTGCTCCCTGAATTATAATCAGGGTCAATCCGCAAGCCAGCAAGCTTGAGCTCCGGCTTCGCAAAGTCCGCAACAGGAGGCAGCGAGCGTCGGCCCAAGAACAGGATCTCATCTCGCTGTGGGGAGAATGAGAGAGCCGGTACCGGCGGTGCGTCCACTATCTCCCTAATTTCTTTTGGAGGAAGTTGATACCCCGACACTGCTACGACACCAAAACAAGACCGAATGTTCAACCTCCTTTGCAATATGCCCCAAAGGAATGCCCTAGAAAATCCAAACGAGTACTTTCACCATGGCTTCAAATTCACGCAGCAGACAGGAATGAGTGATACCATCAGAGTGTGTGGCACCATTCCCTTTGTCATCACTCAACGCCACCACCAAGCGTCTCCTGACAGTCAGCTGCGCCGGCGCAATTCCAAGCGATAAAAAGGGATTGCTACCCTGCAAACTCACAGACGAGCGCCGGGGCGCACTCACAAGCAAATTGGACCTGAAGCTTTGGTGAAGCTGGTGCTGCAACGGCAGCCTAACTGCGAAATGGTGAACCCATTTGCGATACGAGGAAAACGTACTCAAAAAGCATCCCGAGGAGGAGCCGAGCTTACTCGTGGCGGCATACATCGCCACCCTACCTCCTCCCCAGCACCCCGAAATTCGGTTTCTTCACCCTAAATTGTGCTCCGCAGCTTTATTCTTCTCTGCAAAGGGATTTAATTACCAGCGACGTCAGCTTGATCACTGAACGAAACAATTATTTGCACCTTGCAAAATTCTACCTGTGGAGTGCAATCTTGAGCTTACTATCGCTTTCCAGAATTTCTAAGGCCCGCCTCACACAAGCTAAGTTACATCGGTTGAATGACAACACGACTTCTTCACCTGCACGAAAGGAAGAAACTAATTAGAAAAGCCTCCGCTCTACCGATACTGTTCTAGTTTACGTGGATGAACCACGTCACCCATTTAGTCTGGCTAGAATTCGCTAGCGTGTTATGTTGCAATCGTCGAGGGAGAGAGGGTTTAGGGTTTCAACAACCTGTTTTTGACCCAAGTGACAAGGAATGCTCCTTTTCCACGCAATAGTTGTAGAATGCAACTGCGTACACCTTCGCCAACATGTCCAAGTGTAGTGGCAAAGGATGGTGCCATTCGATGTCGCAAGAACCTCAAGCTACTTTTTGGATTTCAGTGTATTTCTTCTTGTAATTCCAGAGTTGCAAATGGAATATTTGTATGTGAGATAGAGTCCATACTGATCCCTGGTGCATTTTTTGAGTGTTTCTCTTGAATCAGTGTGCAGTGCTTCTTAAGTCATGTATGAAGTGAACAGATGGGAAACGAAATCGGCAGCAGCTCCACCGAAACTTGGGATGGTTCCCCTCACCGCAGACCTCGAACCCTCAGAACGTCATCTGCACGCCACCATTAAGAAAATTTCATAATTCAAACCAGCATTCACGGAGCAACAAAAAATTGTTGCTAGCCAATTCATCATAAGTCGAGGATCAAAGTCGTCATCGATCAACACTTCTTCAACTCGCATCCATAGGAGACAGACCCCTTCTCAACTTGCACATGTGCCAGGTCCTAAACCCAATCCTGTCATTAGTTTCACAGGAAGAATGGTTATGCCACTCATGAATCCTACGATTTACATTGAAGAAGCTCTCAATTTCTTGCTGAAATCCAACTTGAATTTAAGAATTTCTGACTTGGATTTTGGCGGGGTGGATCCGGAGCAAGAGAATGCGACAAGTGGCGTAATGGGATGCCCCATTCTGAAGCAAGACCAGAATTGTCGTTCGCGCGTCCAGCCGGGGCTCCTGAAGAGGTAGATTGAGCTCCAAAAGCATAGATTTCCAAGAAAACAGTCCAATTCGATCATATCCTGATGTTGATTCGACGCGGAATTCGGAGACTCAAATCGACAGCTCACTGTTTTCATAACGTTGGCAACCTGCTGGGGGACTTCATAGATTGAGTAGAAGAAACGTAGATTTCGTAATATATAGCTCAATTGGATCATAGTCTGACGTTGATGTGACGGTGAATTCGTAGATGTAGTCAGTGATCAGTGAGTGGAATACCCCCCCGTCCGTTCCTTCCAAGGAAAACCCCAGATTCGTGTAGGGAACCCTCTATTGGCCACTCTTGTGGAGAGTCACCCCTTGCTCATTCTTAGAAAGAGTTGTTTTTAATTTGGGAGAAATGCTGGAATTTTATCATTTATCATTGGTATCCAATTTAGAAGATTAGAAATTCATATTTGGAATCTAAGACTCCATGTTAAGCAAAACAGGTCAACTAGTATATAATATAACCAACCACAAAATAGGGGGTAAATTTTATATTTTTCTAGAGGTGGCTAAAATAAAAATAGACACTTGTTTAACCCTTAAACGTTGAAGTAGATATTTTGCAGACAATGAATGACAAGAGAATCTCTTGTATTGGATATAAGTGTAACTATTCATCCTCAGAATTTTGTATGGAAAGGGAAGATCATGAATAGTAGTTTGACCTCCAGTGAGCACTTTTATTTTTTCATAAAAGATGATGTCATCCGATGCCAAAAGGGATGATTTCTACAATCACCAGCCCAGCACTCAAGAGTTAAGTGGGATGAGCAAGAGAGTTGATTCTCCGTTCTTTTATACCCTTGTCCCCTTCATTTTGACATATTTGAATCCAAATTTCAATCATAAATGAACAAAATGTATCACCAAGGTATTTTAAATGATTTAAACAATTTGATGTATGGACCAAAAGGTGCATTCTTTATTTCTACAGTCATTTTTAGGCAACCTTCAGGCGCTTTAGGACCTCAATATCCTTCCCAGGTTAATTCTTCTAGGGCTACACTAAATTCAAACTCAATTTAGTGTTTTTGATGATATTTAAGTTTTAATCATATATTTCTATAATATAAATGAACTGCACATAGTCTATCATTTATAGTATATAGTATTGAAAAATACATTGCTAGTTTAGTTTTCCTTTTCTTAAATATGTCCTATCTCTTTTAATGATGGCAACATCTACCTAGTTTGTTTTTTAATATCAAATTCCTAAGAATTATGACTTTTGACTATAACTTCAACTTATATATTCAATAGATCTAAAATTTGCATTTTAAAGTACTGGTGAATTTCAAAAAGCTTCATTAATCCCTAAAGAACCATCGTCGGGGACAAATTGGATTTTAGGTAGGTACCTACAGTCTCAATTTTGTCATGATTTTTTGAAAAAAAATTTAATAAAAAAAACTAATTAGCTTTGTGGGAATACAATTTTTTTTCAATTGGTGCTTGAGAATAAAAGTTATGTCCAAATAAGCTCAAAACAAGAGAAACCAAGCGGCAAATTTTTTTTTGAATTTTTTTTCTCATAGATTTATATTTTTGTCTACATGGAAAGCTTTGCTTCATCTCAACTAGATTTGTTTTGTGAAAGTTATGGACAATCTTGTTTTTGGGGCATTTAGAGCATCTTCTTGAAAAAATAACTTGTAGGATTCATTTTTGAATGGAGTTCTTACAATTTTAAGAAAAAAAAAAGTTTCACATGGCTTAGTTTGCTTGAACAATCTCACCATTGGGATTAATGCGTTTTAATTCCATCTTGGAGCTATTATTAATTTAGACTTTTCTTCTATCTCATACCTACTTCTATTTAACAATATCTTTAAGAATGAAGATTAAGTTTTTTGAATTTCTTTTTTTTCTTACAATTCTCAATTCAATTCCCCACTATAAAGATTTAAAGCTCAAAACTTAATTTGTAGTACAAAAAAGTTAAGTTAAGAAGGTTCAAAGTCAAAAAAATCTAGTCACAAAAGGTGTTGAAAATTTGTTTTCTTGAAATTAAACGCAGATATCTTGCAATCTGTGCAATCAAAAATTTTGAAATTTTTTCCACACATTCTGATATTAATTAGGTGTAAGATCCTATGATTAGATGTGACAAAAAAAATTCAATTTTTTTTACTCTTTGCAATAAAAATGGTGGTTTTGACTGTTTTTTGGCAAAAAAAAGACCTTGATCCTTTAGGGATTAAACTAAGAAAATGAAGCTTCTCAAGATATCTTTCTACTTCATCTTGAAATTTTGAAAAAATCCAAAAATTAAAAGAATTGTTGCAATTGCAAGCTCCATTTGTTAGAATCCCAATAACACAATATGTTGTGGTTTTCATTCATATTAGTGTGCCTTGTGTCGTTGCCACATCCAAAATAAATATAAAAGTAATTTTTTAATTTATAAAAACTTTGAAATTTAATATCTTTTCTTCCGTTAGTCAAAATGCCACAAACCAAAGGGCGTACTACCTTCCTTGCTGAAAGCTTTTCGATGGTACAAAGAACGCAACCAAAGGATGCATAGTTAAAAAAATCTCA
The DNA here is from genome assembly GCA_951799445.1 of Pseudisothecium myosuroides. Taxonomy (NCBI): domain Eukaryota; kingdom Viridiplantae; phylum Streptophyta; class Bryopsida; order Hypnales; family Lembophyllaceae; genus Pseudisothecium; species Pseudisothecium myosuroides. The sequence continues at coordinate 2,498,738 of OX637288.1, read as the reverse complement.
CTAAGAAAAGAAAAGAAAAAGAAAGCCTAATTTATAGTATAAATATTTTTTAAATGAATTTTAAATTTACATTAGAAAATTTAGTTTTAAATTTTTAATTATACTTTCATATTATTCTAATATATATATTATAATTGATATAATTTTGTTTCCTCCTTTTACAACAAAAATTCACAATAATTTGATTTTTCCAACAAAGTTTGTGAAAAAAATTGCATAAATAGAAAATACTATTTTCCACTAGCAATGAATATCAAAATTTTACTATCAATTAAATAAAAGGATAAATTTGGTTTGATAACCAAATTTGACTTCAAGATCTTTGTTGTGGTTGTTTTAGGTGTAAGAAATAAGATAACCAATTGTATAATTTTAAATACAAATTTTCAATCTTCATTGCTATTTGTACCTCTTGAAAAAATTTCATATAAGTTGGACTATTTTTGCTATTTTTACTTATTTAATTTCAATTTTTGCAACACAAATGATATAAATTATAATTTTTAACCAAAAAAAATTGAAGTTTCTCACATTGATATACAATTTAAAGTTTCAAGTAATAAAAAATATAGGATTGATATTCAAATACAATCTAATAGGCTACATTCAGTTGAGACATGATGTTTGACCAATTGGCAATGGATCTCGTCCTTAAGGGGTTAAACATTGGACAAAGAAAATAAAACACTTCAAAGTTAGCTAAAAGACAAATATTATAGTGGTCTTCACTAATCACTGTTACCAATGCACATTTCACTCCAAATTGGATGCATTTATGGTTTCACGACCCTATTCTTGTGCCCTAACGACAAGCAATTCTTCTTTTTCCCGCAATAACGGTTCGAATGCAACTGCATACACCTTCGCCAACATGTCTAAGGTTGGACCACCCATTACCAACCAGGGAGCCATTCCCAACCTAGAGGGGGTGCTATTTCCAATCAAGGCTTAGAATGTGTTGTTTTTTCGTTTTCAAGGTTGGGACAAATAAGGTCATGACACATGTCCCAAAGTGTCATAAAATATATGAGAAATACTAAGCGGGGAAGTCATTTTGGCTATGATTAGAATTAGAAGACTCTAGTGATTGGCAATGCGTTCCGAACACTTTTTGGCTCCCAAAATTCATAGTAATTTCAATTTTGAGGATAAAATTACAAAAAATTCAGAGTCCCAATATTTCTTATTTCTCTACAAGAGAAAAATTTCCATCTCACTCAACTACTCACCATCTGTTCCACAATTGCTTAAGTGATTAAGTATGGGTGGTCTGACCTTAAGTGGAGTGGCATTCGATGGTGCCATTTGATTATGCAAGAGAAGCAAGTTGCACCTTGCATTTCAATGCATATTCTTCTTAGAATTCCAGATGGTTTTTAATGCGATTTTGTGAATGAGATAAAGTACGGCACATTTTTGGAGTGCATCTCTAGCTTGAATAATTGTGCAGTGCTTCTCATCTATGAAGTGAAGAGCTGGGAAACAATGCGGATAGGAGCTCCACCGAAACTAAAGAATCCATTCATCGCCTCACCGCGAGCATTAAACCCTAAAATTGTCACCGGCACAAACCAACATTCATGGAGCCACAGAAAATTCCTGCTAACTAATTCATCACAAGTCGAGATTCAGGTCGTCATTGATCAACACTTCTTTAGCTCACATTCATTGAAGATAGGTAACTCCTCAAATTCTTTTCAACTTGCACATGTGGTCCTAAACCATATCCTGTCATTAGTTTTACAGTAGAGTAGTGATGCCACTCATGAATCTTACGATTACACTGACACAGCCCTCGTAAGAATTGGATTATAGCGGCAGTGCAGATGCAATTTCTGCAATTTCTGGCTGAAATCCAATTTGAGCTGAAGATTTTTTGACTTGGATTTTGGCGGGGTGCATCCGGAGCAAGAGAATGTCACAAGTCGCGTGTTGAGATTTTCCATTGCGAGGGAGGACCAGAATTGTCGTTCCGTGTTCTTCCTGTGCGTGCGTTACAGGAATGTGAATAAGTGCAAACGACCTCCGTTTGCAGGCGCCAACAGTTGCCGGAGATGAAGATTGCGCTCCAGAAAGCGTAGAACTCGAATTAGGTCTAACAATCCAATTAGTGACGTTGATCGGACGCGCAATTCGGAGACTTGAAGCCACAAACTCGCTGGTTTTGAACCCTTGCGCACCTGCTTGGAACTACGTAGATTGAGTGGAAGAAATGTAGATTCTGAAAACAAGAGTTCAATTAGATCATAGTCTGACGTAGATCCGATGAAGGATTCGTAGATGTAGAGCGATTAGTGAGAAAAATATCGGAAAATCATTTCCCTACGAGTCTCAAGTTTCCCAGTGTGGTGAAGTAAGGTCGGACCACCCATTCCCAATCGGGGAGCCATACCTGGAGGGTGCAACTACAGTATTTTCGACCAAGGTTGGAACAAATTTCTAACCAAAGCTTAGAATGTGCTTTTTTCTCTTTTTCAAGGTTCGGAAAAATAAGGTCATGACACATGTCCTAAAGTAGTGAGCAAAAAAATAGAAAGTAGCCAGCAAGAAAGTAGTTATTCTATGATTGAACTTGGAAGAGTCTAGACATTGGCTATTAGTCCAAACAACTTTTTGGCTTTCAAAAATCACAATTATTTCAATTTTGGGAATAAAATTTTGGAAAATTTGCAGTCCCAATATTTCCTATCTTTCTACATGGCAAAAAATTTACTTGCCTCATACTGCTTACGATTTTTCTGAAAATCTCTTAAGTGATTGACTATGGGTGGTCCAACTTTAATGTAGTTTCCCTATGAGTTTTAAATTTCTCAATGTGAGAAAAAATTCCTGCAACAAAGAGAAACATTAGGAATTCTTCTCTTTTTCCCCATTGGGAATTCCTTGTGAGACCCATGAGGTTTTCAATGATTGTGAGTTGAAGAAGTGTTGATCAGTGGCAACTTGACCTTCATGGTATACGCACTTGACAAAGTTGCACTTGATGACCACATTGTCAAGCTTACTGTGTTTCTTAAGGTGCTATGAAGACATTAGTTTCAAGCAAGTTTGAAGGAACTACACTGTCAAGCTTACTGTGCTTCTTAAGGTGCTACACAGACATTCAATTTGCTTTGAGGGAACTTTGGTTTGATTCACAAATAGCTAATTTGCAATTCAATGCACATATTGAGCTACATTCTTTGATGTTGAGAGACCTTCAACTTGCTTCTACTTCCACCACAATGGAGCTTCAAGGTACCACCATTGTCACTACTTATTCTTGTAGAGCTCTATCCATCTTCATGGGTTGTTGCAAGAAAGGGTGTTCAAAAAGCGTAGCGTTTTCCATAGGATTCATTTTTTCTTTCGGGAGGGCTTTAAAATTAGAAATTCAATTTTTTTTAAATGTGAAAAATATGTTTAATGTATATACCTTTAAGAAGAAGGTACTCTAGGAAGGAAAAGCTTAGAAAAATTCTTTAAGTAGGCGAACTAAAAAAACCCTAAATCTCATGAAAATAGGACCGGTCACTGTAATTTCACATTTTAATTTGTAAAAAAATAGGAAAAGCAATTTTTTTAAAAACTAAAAATTGGCCATTTGGAAAGAGTTCATAGTGATGAGAGTTCACCAAAAAATCAAGCTTAAAACCATCTTCATTGTTCAGAAACTGCGCGCAATAAGAGTGTTGTTTGCACTCATGTGGAGGACACAAAATAATGTATTTTTAGATTTCCTTTGGTAGGAATATGATTTCCTACTATGCAAATAGACCATGAAAATTTCAGCTCTAGATCATTAAATTTGGGGACTCCTAACGTAGTAAAAAACCTAAACCTTACACTGTGACATATTAGCAAAAATGATTTTAAAATATAAAATGATCTTTTTTAATTTCTAAAAAATAAGGGATCTGATTACCATCAAGTTAGGCATCTCCAATAAAAATTCATGTTCATTGGACTTGTGCATCAAAAGGTATAGAAGAAAACAAAAAAGTCACTCCCATTGTGACGGGAAATAGGACCACCCTTTCTTGCAATGACCCTCATATATTTGCGCTATGTGTCTTTATTTGTCTTGATATTGTGCTGGAGCTTGCCTTGAGAAAGTTGTAGCAATTTTTTTGCAAGTGCTGTAGATCCTCTCTTAGTATATCCTCTTTTAGTGCATACTTGTCAGTTATGGATTTTGTAGGTGGACCCAATTTGAGATAGTTTTTTTGAAAAGTAACCTATAATTAGAATTGACATTAATTAGGTGGCCATTATTACACCTCTCTAAATGCATAAACCTCTCTTAGTGCATAATCCCAGCACCATGCACTAAGAGAAGTTCTATTGTACTTGAATTGCTTGGAGATGGCAAATACTAAGCTAGTGCAAAACCCAGGTTCAAAAGATATTTTTAGAAAAATGTCATTTTAACCACTAAATTCGTTTATTAAATTGGTAGTTTTTTTTCAATTTTTTTCAATATTAATAGGTTTTTCAAAAAAATAAATTCCAATTAACAAATTAAATAGATTTTAGAAGAAACAACTATATTGTCAAGGGGAAGGGAGGTTAGAGAAACAAGCTCCATTTTTTAGTAGAAAAACAAAAGTAGATGCAACTTAGGCCTCATTTATAAATCTAATTGTTTCAAAAATGACATCTTGTAACATCCCACATACTTGCTACACTATCTTTGAATGGAGCACATTTGTCAACACATTCAAACTATTTGACTATAAATAGTTTATGTTGAATGTTGTCCTTGAAGTAATCAAATGAAGGAAGGTACAATGTAGATTCAAATGGAGCACTTGAAATGGCTTCAATCAATTGCATCAATAGATTCAATGACATTTGAAGGCTGGTCATCTTCCAATCCGATCTTAATGGAATCTTTCTTTTTTGATTGCATTAATGTCCTCAAATCTCCTCTCATTGCAACATTGCAAGCACTCACATAAAATATTTTGCATCCTAAACCAACTTGAAACCAACTTGAAACCACCTTTACAAAAAAAGAATTTTGGATGGAGGCATGAGTGTAGGACAAATTGGGTTTGGAAATTAATCTCTCTTGAGAGTACATTTCAAATTTTGGATTTGGAGTTCCAAACTCCTCCATAGGCTTCATGACAAATTGCAGCTCAAACTAGTTACAAATATTTCATGAAAGCTCACAATCTTGTAAGTGTACGAATTCCTACTCCACCTCTTCACTAGAAGGAATAATCCACCTCCTTCCAAATATGAAGCTCCACCTCCCCAAATCCTATTTTCAAATCCTAATTAGTGTGTCTTATGCCGTTGCTATAGTCAAAACAAAAGTAAAAGTAATTTTCTAATTTTTTATCAATAATTTTTTTGAAATTCAATAACTTTCACACCGTGGGTGCAAATGCCACAAAACAAAGCCCATGCACCCCTCCTCGCCGAGGGCTTTCTGATGATGCCAAGCACGCCACCAGGGGATGCAGGATCCTGGAGATCTCACCGTAACAAACAAACAAAACAAACAGCCAAACTTAAGATATGGATTTTTATGAATCATGACTTGCATTAAATACATTTCTTGCATTAGATACTCAAGGATGCTCACAAATATTCTCATGATGTGACTTTGCTGCTTTCAAATATCTACATTTCAAGTTGTTATTAGCGAAAAACCATATTTATTAGCAAAAATTCAAAAAAGTAATTCATGCATTAGAAAAAGATAATTTATGCATTAGAAATAGATAAGCTTAATTGCAAAGGTTCAGTGAGAGCTCCGGTTACGTACTGTAACCAGAAGGATTTGCAAGGCAATCAGGAGCAGGTCGAAGGTCAGAGCATGTCCGGGTGTCAACAAGTCGTTGCTGGACGGAAAACAGAACCCCTCATCCCTCCATCCATCCAAGGCGGGGCAATGAGGGGGGCAATTCGGCCGGCGCGTCAGAACTGGACCTAATCACTCTACATCTACGAATCCACCATCGGATCAACATCAGAGTAGGACCAAATTGAACTATTGGCTACGAAATCTACATTTCTTTCACTCAATCTACGCAGCCCGACAGCAGGGGCTCCGGGCTTCAGAAACAGGGAGCTTTGGCCTCGAGTCTACGAATGGCGCGTCGGATCAACACCACGGTATGATCGAATTGCACTGCCTTTTCAGAATTCTACGCTTTTGTAACGCAATCTACGTCCCCAGCAGCTGCTAACGGGAGGTTGTTTGCACGTTTCCATTAGACTCCTGGAGCTCCAGAACTGGAAGCTGCGAGGTTGGACCAACAGACAGACAAAGAACACGGAACGACAATTTTGTTGCTGGTCTTGCTTCAGAATGGAAACATCCCATCACGCCGCGTGTTGCATTCTCTTGCTCCGGACTTACCCCGCCACCGCACTCCGAGCCAAAAATTCCTGACTTCAAATTGGGTTTCAGACACAAATTGCTCTTCAAGCGTCGGCTTACGAGAGCTTCGTCAATGTAATCGTAGGATTCAGGAGCGACATGGCTATTCGTCCTGTGTAAAACTAATGACAGGATATGGTTTTGGACCGCATGTGCAAGTTGAGAAGAATTTGCGGTGTTGCCTGCCTTCAATGAATGTGAGTTGAAGAAGTGTTGATCGATGAAGACTACAATTGATCCTTGACTTGTGATGACTAGTACCTAGCTACAGTTTTTGTTGCTCCACGAATGGTGGTTTGAATTATGAAATTTTTCGTAATGCACACGATCATGCAGACGATCTCAGGGTTCCAAGCTCGTAGTGAGGCAATTAATGTACTCTTTAGTTTCGGTGGAGCTGCTATCGGCATTTCCAAAGCTGTTCAGTTCAATTCAAATACATAAGAAGCAATTCACATTGATAATGTAGGATGTAGCCTTCTTACATAATTTTATTTTGAGTTTCAATTTTCAATCCTAAAAGGGCAAGACCTATCACCAAGGTACTTTGCCAGAAATGATCCGATTCATGGACCACATTCTCTTAGTGTCCTAGGGTTAGTGATGTAGCCTATTAAGGCGCAAAAAAACGTTGATTTCTATTTCAAACATTATAATCTTTTCAATCTGGGTGGTGATTTTTTGTGATTTTTTTGGAGCATTCATGTAATTTGAGTTGGAAATAAATTTATAAATTTTGATTTCAAAAATTACAAATTCTTTGAAATTGCTTTTGATTGAGTGCACTGGAAAAGACATTTTTGCATTTTTGTGGCAGAGGATGGTGCCATTCGATTACCTTGCATTTCAATGCATACTCATCTTATAATTCCAGATTGAGTTGTTGATGCAATTTTGTAAATGAGGTAAAGTACTTGCCGATTTGTGGTACATTTTTTGAGTGCGTCTCTTCTTCACTGTGCAGTGCTTCTCATCTATGAAGTGAACAGCTGGGAAACAATGCGGAATGGAGCTCCACCAAAACTAAAGATTCCATTAATCGCCTCACCGCGAGCTTTAAACCCTAAGATTGTCAGCTGCACACCACCATTAAGAAAATCAATTCATAAATCAAACCAACTTTCATAGAGCCACAGAAAATTGCTGCTAACTAATTCATCACCAGTCCAGGATCAAATCGCCTTCGATCAACACTTCTTCAACTCACGCTTATTGAAGATAGGCAACTCCTCAAATTCCTTTCAACTTGCACATGTGGTCAAAAACCATATCCTGTCATTAGTTTTACAGAAGATAGTATTGCCACTCATAAATCTGTCAATTACACTAACAAAGCCCTCACAAGAATTGGATAATAGCCACAGAGCAAGATGCTTAAAGGGCAATAGTTCTGGCTAAAATCCAATTTGAACTGAAGAATTTCTGACTTGGATTTTGGTGGAGTGCATCCGGAGCCAGAGAATGTCACAAGTCGCGTGGTGAGATTTTCCATTCCGAGGCAAGACCAGCAACGTGCAGAATTGTCGTTCCGTGTTCTTCCTGTGCGACCGTGCGTTACAGGAATGTGAATTAGTGTAAACGACCTCCGTTTGCAAGCGCCGGCAGCTGCTGGAGATGTAGATTACGCTCCAAAAGCAAAGAACTCAAAGAAAACAGTCGAATTAGGTCATATCCTGACGTTGATCCGACGCGCAATTCGGAGACTCGAAGCCACAAACTGAACCCTTGCGCACCTGCTTGGAACTACGTAGATTGAGTGGAAGAAATGTAGATTTTATAAACAAGAGTTCACTTAGATCATAGTCTGACGTTGATCCGATAGAGGATTCGTAGATGTAGAGCGGTTATATCTCAAGCTCTCATCGCGCTCCAGGAGTGTAGTTTCCCTGCGAGTCTCAAATTTCCCGGTGTGGTGAAGTAGTGTAGTTTCCCTGTGAGTCTCAAGTTTCCCTGTGAGTCTCAAATTTCCCTGTGAGTCTCAAATTTCCCGGTGTGGTGAAGTAAGGTAGGAGGTCCATAAATCGCTCATTTTAGAGCTGAAATTGAATTTTGGGGAGGTGAAACGACTTGAAATATTTTTCAGTAAATTTTTCTTGAAAGACAAGAGGAATTGGCATCTAACCAAAGTCGTTTCATGTTTTTTGGAGCTTTCAAGAATTAATTATGAAATTTTGAAGTTGAAGTGGCATAGGGCTCTAAAATCATCCACCCCCTAAAATATACATTTCTTGAACATTGTTGAAGGCTATGAAAAAGAAACATGTACATGTAGTGTACATTTGAGTAGGGTGGGTGATTTTAAAGCCTGTATGATTTTAGAACCTCCTACCTTAGTGAAGTTTCCTATGAGTCTCAAATTTCCCGGCGTGAGAAAAAATCAGTCCCAGAAACATTGGGAATTCTTTTTCTTTCCTTATGAGTCTCAAGGTTCTTGGTGTGAGAAAAAATTCATAGAAACACCAGGATTTCTTCTCCTTTCCGTACAAGTCTCAAATTTCCCAGTGTGGAAAACAATTCCTTGAAAATAGAGAAACATTAGGAATTCTTCTTCATCTCGCCCCTGGGCATCCCTTGTTGACCCTTGTGGATTTCAATGAATGTGACACTATAAGAAACCCGCGTTTTAGATAACAAGCCCCAATTTTTTTAAACGGATTTTAGGTGATGTCAATGTTGACAACCCAATGTTTTTATGTCAACATTAATGTTATATTAGACATTCTTATTGATATATAAACATTGGGTTGTCAACATTGACATCACCTAAAATCTGTTTTAAAAAATTGGGGCTCGTTATCTAAAACGCAAGTTTTTTATAGTGTGAGTTGAAGAAGTGTTGGTAAGTGATGACTTGATCCTTGACTTGGAAATGAACTTGCTAGCAACAATTTATGAGTTAGCAGCAACTTGCATGAGCAGGGTTTTTTTTTTCATTTTTAATGAAGTGCCATAGTGGCGATATTGAATGTTACAGTGGTGCTCCAAATTTCAACATTCATCCACATGTTGGATAGAAAATATCATATTAGCACATATCACATATAAATAATTCAATTTTCATCCAGAATCTGGCGATTTCATCCAAGTTTTTTTTTATTTGAAGTTTTCTGGCTATTTCCACCTTTTTAGTACCATTTTTTTCAATAGGCGTGGTGCCAGGCCATAAAATTTGGTGCAATTTTGCACCAAATCGCCGTAAAAAAACACATTGTGCATGAGCATTGGTTTGAATTATGATATATTTTTCATAGTGGCAAGTATGTGATCACTTTATGGTTCAAAGCTCACAATGGGGCGATTAACATGTAGAGTGAAGGTTGGCCATGGTTTGAAGGGAATTCTGGGAAAAAAACTAACTTGGTGTAGACAAGCCAATTCGAACTCTAGTGCTTCTATTCAAGTGTTGTGTTTTCGGAGCTTCATTGTTTGGGGAGCTTCATTTGCGCACGAATTTTTCCTTGTTAATTATTTAGTGATGCGCTTCTCGTATAGGATGAGCCGATGCCTTGTTGCACACACGCTTGACGATGTTGCACTGGTGACTTCAACTGTCAAGCTCCTTGAGCTTCTTAAGTTGCTACAAAAACATTAGTTTTGAGTGAGTTTGAGGGAATTTTGGTTTGATTCATGAAGAGATAATTTGCGATTTGGTGCACTGAGCTACATTCTTTGATGTTGAGAGACCTTCCACCTGCTTCTAAGGTCGAGCCACACATACCCAATCATTTAAGTGCTCATCTATGACAGATCATGATCAGTGTAAGGTGATGCGATTTTTTCCCATATGGAAAGATAAGGAGTAGGAAATATAGGAATTGCAAATTTTTTGTAATTTTATTGCTGGAATTGAAATTACTATGAATTTTTGGAGCTGAAAGTTGGTCAAAACCCAAAGCCAATGTCTAGACTATTCCAAAGTTGCTCATTCAAGAGACTACTTCTTGCTCACTTTGGCACTCCAAACCAAGGACATGTGTTGTGACAAGAATGGAAGAACTAATGATCAGGAAATTAATCCCAACTTTTGTTGAATTTTTGATATCCTAAAGATTGGCAATGGGGTCCTTGGTGGTAATCGGGAGGCCTCTACCTTACTTCTACCCCAATGAAGCCTTGACCTTCAAGGTACCATGCATTGTTGTCACCACTTGCTCTTGCAACATTTGCACTTTGTAACTTAAATTGTCTTTATATTATGCTGGAGCTTGCTGTGTGAATGTCGTAGGAATTTTGATGCAAGTACTTGAATTGTTTAGAGATGGCAAGATGTAAAACCCTAGTCAAAAATACAATTTTAAAAAAAGTGTTCTTTAAACCACTAAATTGGTTGATGAAATTGGTAGATTTTTTCAATTTTGCTTCAAAAAAGAGTAGATTTTTCAAAAAATGTCGTTTCAATCAACAAATTTGGTAGATTTCAGAAGAAACAATTATCCTATAACAATTGTTGAGGGGAAGGCAGGTTAGGGAAATAAATAGTGTATGTGATTTTTGTCCAGTTATACAAGTTCAAACACCTAACAAAAAAAATACACCTCCTACAAATGAACAAAAACGAAATATAAATCCATACCTTAAGTTAGTTAGTTAGTTAGTTTGTTATGTTGTGATCTCCCAAACCCTGCTTCCTCTGGTGGCGTGCTTGGCACCGTCGAAAAGCCCTCAGCAAGGATAGATGCACATGCTTTGTTTCATGACGTTTGAACCTGCGATGTGAAAGTTATAGATTTTTGAGTTATTTTTTGATCTTAAAAATGACTAATTATGCTAAATTTTGTATCTTTTGAACTATGTATCAATTGGTAATGTTTTTGGTACCATTGAAAAGCTCTTTCCAAGGAGGGGTGTACAGGCTTTGTTTTGTGGCATTTGGACATATGGTAGAAAAGTTATGGATTTTTGAGTTATTTTTGTTTTTTAAAATGACTTTTATTTTTGTTTTGGTTGTGGCAAAGGTACAGGGCACACTACTGATAGTACAATACTTACTTCCTACTCACAAAACATATATACACCCACCTGCCACCCGTCCCCTACACATGTTCAATTTTCACTTTATATGTGATAATTATAAAATAATGACATCCATACCTTAAGTTTGGCTATTTGTTTTGTTTGTTACGTTGAGATCTCCCGGACCGTGCGTCCCCCGATGGCGTGCCTGATATCATCAGAAAGCCCTCGGCAAGGAGGGGTGCACAGTCTTTGTTTTGTGACGTTTGGACGTGCAATGTGAAGGTTCTAGATTTTTTAGTTATTTTTGGATCTTAAAAATTACTAAATCATGCTAAATTATGTATCTTTTGAACTATGTGTCAACTGGTCTTGTTTTTGGTACTATTGAAAAGCTCTTTCCGAGGAGGGGTGCATAGACTTTGTTTTGTGGCATATAGACCTACAGTGGAAAGTTATGGATTTTTGAGTTATTTTTGGTTCTTAAAATGACTTTTACTTTTGTTTTGATTGTGGCAATGCACAAGGCACACTAGTACAAGTGCTAATTGCTAAAGTATAATTTCATTGGATGTCAAATTCCTAATGTGAAACCATTCACCAGAAGGGCATAACACCCACCACAAGGCGAGCGATTCAATGGACAAAGGGTTTTGTCCGCTTGCACCGGTCGGTTGGAACTCGGCCTAATCACTCTACATCTACGAATCCACCATCCGATTAACGTCAAAATATGACCCAATTAAACTACTGATTACGAAATCTACATTTCTTCCACTCAATCCAGGTAGTCCACCAGCAGGTCGGTGCTCCAGGTTTCAGTGATGGTTGAGAAATTGGGAGCTGTGGCCTTGAGTCTACGAATGGCGCATTGGATCAGCAGCACGGTATGATCGAATTCCATTGTCTCCATAGAAATCTATGCTTTTGAAACGCAATCTATTTCTCCAGCAGCTGCTGCCGCCTGCAAATGGAGGGGGTGTCACACCTCCTCTGAGAATAAAACTTCTATGAAGAATGAGAAGTTGTGGAGTGAAAGAAGAGCCAATGAGGAGCCTTTCTCTGTGAAGGTGTGACACCCCTTTTTTGTAAGTTAGTGTGAAGAATGGAGAATGGGATTACCTGCGATTCTGGATGGGATAATTTCACAGTGTGCATTCACCTGATCAGAAAAATTAGCACTAAAATCAAGTATGTCTTAGTTTCTGGAAAACAGGGTACTCCGTTAGATTCATCGTTTTCTGATTCTATTAGCTTCCATTGGCTTTTTCAATTCTATTTCTAAGACTCAATTCTAAAGCTGTAAGCTGTAATAAGTACACTGACAATCAAAGATTGAAAACGATTAAGAAGGCGTTCAAATTGTTGGTGAATTTGAAACTGGAGAAAGTAAGTATTGAGTTTTACTAAGCACGAAAATATTCAATTGAGAAGTCAACGAAAGCGAGCAATTATAAAGCCTATGATAAAATCAGGAGCAGAAACTGATTGCAACATACTTTGCCACCAGAATATATAAGGATCCAAATTACACCGACATCAACCTCACCCCAGTCTACAAACACAGTGAACGTTACACAGTTGATCCTCTCTAAGTTGATAAACCTCTGTAAACTAATCATGTCAGACCAGTCCCGGACTGGACCACAGAACAAAGGCTATGACTAAAAATGACCCTCTCTAAGTCAATAAACCTCTATAAACCAATCTGTCAGATCGGTCCGGACCGATCAACTTGAAGAGGTTTTACTATACTCTGTAACATGGTTGGACTGACGAAGAACACGGAACAACAATTTCGTTGATGGTGTTGCTTCAAAATGGAGCCATGTGCTGCATTCTTTTGCTCCGGACTTACCCCGCCGCACTCCTAGCCAGAAATTCCTAAATTCAAACGCCAAAACGTCTTCAATTCTTACGAGAGATTTGTCGATGTAATTGTAGGATTCACCAAGAAGTCCTTCCAATTTTTAGTTTTGTACAAAATTGTTTTTCCTATTTTCTATAAATTAAAACATGAAAGTATGTATTTTTTGGGACAAATTCTTGGACATAGAATCAATTTTAGAGCTTTTTTGGTGAAACATAGTCCTCAACCTTTATGTGATTAAAATTGTCATCATAGAAGAGTGTTTGACATTTGATTTGTCTTTTGAGGAAACAAAGTTACAACGGTCCTTTAGGGGTTACACCAACGGTCCATTGCTCGATATACTTATGAACTTGACCAACAAAACAGGCTCGAAGCTGCAATTTCAATGCACGTGCATGAAAATAATATTTGATTCATTTTTTCATAAATGTTTAAGAGAAACTTGAAACCATCATTGAGCATCAAGCTATATAGTAATAGTAATGTAGTAATATTGAATCATCAAGGAAGCAAATGGGACTAAATAATTTACCACCATTGAATACTTTCACATCTAGTACAAATTTCACATTTGGTACTTCAAGCTTCATGCATTCACAAGAGACGTTTTTAGAATTCCTTGTTGACATTCTACTGGAAATCCCCTCCTCCGATGACAGAATTGAATTGTTTTATCAAAACACAGGGAATGTGGCTCTTACAAGGAAATGTGAGACATGGAATTTTATCAAGGGAGAATTTGTGCATTTTTCAGTGTTATTTGGAGATGTCCTCCACCACCAAATCAACTCAATTTATGAAATTCAATATTATAGAATGTAGATATATGCCTCTAAAATTTTACTTTATTGTAGATTTAATTACGCATAATCAATACAATTCATAGATTTTTCAGTCTCAAATCTCGCTAGAGTGTGGATTTTCAATTTCAATTTCATTGATTTGTACATTTCAGAATTTTTGATCCTGACCCTTTCTAGATTTTAGGAGTTGAAAATATTAGTAATATATAGATTTCACTTGCTTAAACATCTTATTATTTCAAATATTATAAAATCTTAGGTTTCTAAAATGTACATTTTCTAGAAGTGATAAATGTTTGTGAATGAATTTCATTGTCTTGAGGATTGACAATCTACAATTCTTATGTGTCCAACCTCACGGTAACTTTGAGGCTTTGACAATCCATATGGGACAATTGCATCTTGTAAAATCTATCAAATATTAGGTGAAAACAACATTGAAATTTAAGATGTGTCAATGAGTTGCAAAGTCTACCAATTTGAATTGCACATGGGAGATTTGGAGAGAATTTATGAAAATCCCTACAAAGAAAACCAACAATTTCCTTCTGTATAGTAGGAACTCTTTGAAGATCCCCTCCACAATGGCATTGGAACACTGGGAAACATAGGAATTGACAAAAACTAGAGGGGAAAAATGATAGAATCTCTAAAACAGTCAGAGGAAATTCCAAACAAGTCTGTTGTGATTGAAGTGTGCCCTCTACATAGGCCTAGTACAGTCATGGCAAATTCACAGCCACTCAATCATTCTCATAGTCTCATACCGAATCCCCTGTCTGTGGTTAAGAGATTCTCATCGTGCTTCCCTGCCTCAGCCCTCAAGATCAAACCATGAATCCAAATAATCCTGTTCATGTGAAGTTCTATATATTACACAAACCAATTAATCAAGTCCCACAAGTTAAGTAATTGTCCGCCCAAAGATTTCACTGAATAATACATCCATTTCAAATGTTCAATGAGTCCACTTTGTCGGTGAACCATATGTCCATATTCCACTTGCCTGCTAATAAGTAAATAAGTCAAATGCGATTCAACACACGTAAACGACAAATCTAATGTTGCAGCAATTAAATCTGAGCACGCAAACTTCAACTGCAATTACGAATCGTACGTGGGCGTACAGTACAAGCTATATAAACTACGATATGAACTATATAATTATCCCAGTCGATAATAACGGTCAGACCATACTCAATAGTCAATGATCCGCTTCATGGTTTCATATGCAAGCTAGGTCTGTAAGCGAATCTCAATTTCTCCTCCCCAAACTGAGTAGTAGTGCCGTCGTCCAGAGATATGATCTGCGTCCGCGACTCTCTGGACACCACATCGAACGACAGCACATAGTCCTCGCACGCCACCCAAATTACGCTGCCTCGTGCCTCGCAACTGAACCAGTTATAAAAGAAAAACCATTTTTGGTTAAGCATAGACATCAAACGCATAGCTCGAGACTGATAATCAACTTCGTTGAAAGGAACCTGGATCCGCAGGACTCCACAGTCCACTCCGTCTCCCTGCAGTTGCATGATATAAAAACAAAGGGGCATGAAAAGAAGTTTTCTCCCAAACTCGTCCACATAATGGAGAGCCTCCGACTTCAAGTCTTGGGGTTGCTCCTCTCCGATAAGCCAGGCGTCGTGAATCTTTGCAGGAAGGACCGCGTACAAGTCTCCCATACATCCTACGATCTCGATGTACGGCGATATACCCATGTCATAGAAAAACCCCTTGACGGGGTACTTGAGGGATGGGATATGGAACTTCCGAAGAGTGTACTGCTGGACAACTTGCCACTTTCCTGCGTCTGCGTTGACTTCGAAGAGCCGCAAAGTACCGGCGTTAATGATATTCTGGCTGGGCTCCATACCTGCATTGGATGCGGTTGTAGATTGTACGTCTGCGAAGTAGAGACGCCCACCCACATGTGCACTTGCACAAATGTACTCCCATTTAACAAATAACAACATATATGTCCAGGGAAGACGTCGACCCCATGGACGCTCCTGCGGAAATCGCAAAAACTTCCAGCTGTTGGTGGTGGACGTGTAAACGGCCACGAAGTCGCTGAGAGTGAGAACCACTCGGTAACAGTTGGCCTCTTCGTTGACCACCAGGCTCGCTTGCACGCCATTGTCATAGGCAACCTTCCACGACACCTTTCCCAGCAGTCGACAATTAGCTGCCGGGAGTTCCCTGCATTCCCTCGTCAGCGGATTGCACACCAGCAGGCGCTTCCAGGACTGGGGTGTGCGATTCCTTACCCACCCATGCGCGAGCTTCGTGGTGTCCGAGATCGACGAGAGGTCGGAATCGGCAGGCACCGGGTTCAGACGCTTGCTGCGGCGAATGGGGACAACGCCATACCTGTCCGTGATCAGGAGCAGGCCACATGAGCTGGCAATGACGTCGTCTCGAGGGATGCTGAAGTGCAGCCATTCGTGCGGGAGATGTGTAATGGGAGGGAGAGGGCGCGCCCTTTCCGATGTGTGCTGTGCGTTGGAGTGCCAGATTCCAGACCATGACGACCATATATCCTTGACCAGGAGCGGGGCTACTCCTTCGAAATCGGTATGTGCGAGCGACCAGAATGGAGGACGTGCTTTCTCGATGAAAATTTTCTCCTTCTTGACAATGATCGGGAAGTACCAGTCTCGGGTGTCGTCCAGCGTCCGAGCCTTTGAGATGCGTGCGATGTTGGAGGAATCCCACATTGACCATCTTGGGCAATTGAGTTGAGTCAGCCTGCGGACCGAGAGGAAGGGCATCTGGTGCCACACTACCAAGTCGCCGATTGTGATCATCTCCGATTCCGAATGATGAGTCTGCTCATCAGGGTCAGTCATGCTGGCGTCTAGGGTCGACATACCTGCAAGTCAATTCCACGGAACACATATCCAGTACGTCAGTACTGATGGGGTCGATCGAATTCGGCATCTCGATCAGGTGCAGGAGTCTTGCGGCAATGCATTGACAATAGGACGTAGAAAAGGCTGAGCTAGCCGTAGTGATCGAATGCAAACGTAGTGCAATCCATGCTACCGCAATCTTCTTAGGGTTGCCTTTTCCTTATGTTCATCGACTAATGCACATCAATTACTCCGATCCTGATCTTCTTGAAAAGTTTACTCGAAAGCAGGAAAATAATGAAGAATTTCCCTTGAACTAGATTCAAGCAAAAGTGAGACGACTAATGTAAGTTACCCTTGGTTGGAATAAAGAATGCAATTGGGAGACGAAAAATGCCTTCACGACGACAGCGACTGCGAGGAATTGCCCAAAATAACGTGACAACAGCTTGAGCAAACCCCAGAGGAATTACGAAATTTTCTACGACGGAGGGAAATTACGAGAAATGCTGGAGAATATACCGCACCTGCAACTTTCGACGGAAGCTAGCAACTTGGACTTGAAAAGCTGGAGCCGTCACCTACGTACACCAGAGATTGCAAGCATGAGAACAAGAATCAGGATAACGAAAAATCATGAAGCCTTAGCATCTACGAATAATAACAAATACTTAGAACTATCGATCACTTGATTGTAACAACAGTTCTTACAATGTGAGAGAAATAGATGCTAGCTAGCAATCCTGTGAGAGAAAAGCGCATGCTCACCGCCTCACCGGAGAGAGAATTGCAGGAAAGAACTGTGTCCGACAACAAGTTGAACGCTAATGAAGCCTGAGACTTGAGGAAAAAGGTAGGCCCTTGACAGCCAACGGCAACATTGCAACAACTGCAAAGCCGAAAGGAATTCGATAAAACTACAGCAGAGAGAAGTACAAGAGGTCTTTAAATTAACCCTCAGCCCTCCCCTCCCCTCGAATCCATAAACCCTACCCTCCCTCCGAGTCCATATTGTGGATGCCTGATGAACAGACGGTGCTTCAACTTTTCTTTTTCCAAATACTTAGCTTCTCAATTATCCAAAATCCATAGTATTTAGGCTAGAATCATTTCCTTGAAAAAATTTGAGGTAAGTTACAGAGATCAAATCCATTTAATCAAATATGCAAACTTTGCACCAAAATACTTGTTGTTCAACTATCCAGAGCCTCCGACTTCCAGGACGATCCCGAGACTCGAGATTGAAGGCGCTCGTTCGATTCGCCAAAATCGTCAAAACATCGTGCAGCCTGCATACAGCCGGGCACACAGCTGAAAATACACATAACTCAAGAGATGAAAGAGCAAGTAACAAGCAACATGTGCGCATGCAATCCTGAAAAGCTTGTACTAGCTAGGCTGTAAGATCGGAACTTTGCACATTACCTGACAGAAGTCGTTCGCTGCAGCAAGGTATCCCGAAATTAAGGGAAGAGCAGGCTCAATCCCCTGCTGCAAATGCAAGGTTACAAGGTTAACAAGGTTAGCGTGTCCTGAGCTAGTGAGGAAGTGAAGCCAGATCGAATTTGCTGAAGCAAGCAGGTGAGATTGAGAAAACCAAATAACTTAGAACATCAGCAAAGTTGAGGCTTGAAAAGCTCGTAGAAGACTGCAAAATCAATTGCAACTTACCTTCAGGATAGGGAATTACGGCGAATTTCATTAAAATGGTGGTATTCTATGTGCCATTTTCACACCGTGACATCTAGGACAAATGTACATTGCTAACATCTAGGACAATTAGATTTTAGAAATCTAGGAAAAGTATAGATTTCAAGTATCTAGAGCAAGTGTAGATTTCAAAAATCTAGTACTGGTACAGAAAAAACAGTTCGATCTGTGTAATCTGAACTGCTAAAAGAGCCAAATTAACGGAATACCGCCATTTTAATGAAATTGGCCATAATTTTGTTAAAAAGGCATTATTCCATACATCTTTTTCAAATTGCTTGGTTTGAACCGTAAAAGTGACATCTAGGACAGATATATGTGCAGTTAAAACTATAAAAATACCAAAGTTACGGAATAGTGCCATTTTAACAAAAAAATTCATTAGGAAAGTTGTAGTAAGTTGCAGTAAGGTATATTAAATATGTCAAAAGCTAAAAGCAGGTTCAAGAACTTGCAACAACTTCATTAGAAAAATATCAAGCCTCTGGAGGGCCGTTCCAAAGCCCTCGAAGGACCTGAAGATTACATTTTATTTTGCACTTCCATTCAGCTTTCTCCTATTACTGTTCACTTTGTGTTGGGGGGTGAATGCAAGAAACACCTACACTAGTTTGCATCACACCCTGCATGATGATTTGTTTTTTGGCTTTAACTTTTGAGTTTTGGCTCCAAAATGACTCA
Organism: Pseudisothecium myosuroides; assembly: GCA_951799445.1. Taxonomy (NCBI): domain Eukaryota; kingdom Viridiplantae; phylum Streptophyta; class Bryopsida; order Hypnales; family Lembophyllaceae; genus Pseudisothecium; species Pseudisothecium myosuroides. The sequence continues at coordinate 2,479,487 of OX637288.1, read as the reverse complement.
AGATTTATAGGTAAGGTACTCATGACTATTATACACCTTGCCTTATTTTTGAAAAAATCTAAAAAAAATAGTTTATTGTCCAAAAATAGCCCCCAAATTTATGTGACATTGCCAATTTGGAGTTTTTTAGTACTATTTAGTACCCCAAAAAATAAATTTTGAGCTAATATATGGAGGGAATGGTCTTCTAGTAGACTTATAGCTATTATCTAAGGGTATTCTAAAAATATTTAATTGTGGTGCATTTCTTTTTGTTTGAATATTGTAACATATAAAACATTATTTTCGAGTTTTTTTGGATGAATGACCATCTCCGTAGAATTGTTACAAATGGCCAATTTTTATGTTATATATTTACTTTTTTTCCCTATTTTTACTAACCTCTAAAGGACCAAGGTGATTTTCCTATCAAAAACCACTCAAAACTGTCATTTCTATTGTAAAGAGAAAAAAACTTTAAAAATAGTTTTTTTTGGCATATCCAACCATAAGATCTTATACTTGACTAGTATATGAATTTGTAGAAGAAATTTCAGAAACTTTGACCGTGTAGATTGCAAGATATGTGCATTTAAAGTGAAGAAAACAAGTTCTTTTGCACCTTGCTTGACTTGGTTTTTTGGCTTTGAATCTTTTTAGTTCAAATTTTTTGCACTACTGATTTTGATTTTCTACTTATTTATGTTAAGTACACAAAATAGTGAAATTAGGTTGCCTTAACAATTAGATTGCCTCACATCAAGAAAGTTACTTTATAAACCATCAAAGTCAACAAATATTTTTGCAAATATTTTTATTTACACACATGGGGGTTCATGAGTCCCAATTTCAACAATACCTAATTCAAAAGTAGTGCATTCTAGTAGAGTAATTGAAAATATTTATATTGTGTCAAATGTCGAGAAATTAGTGTGGGACAACCTAATTTCATTATTTTTTGTAGTTGAGTTGAGAATCTACAAAAAAAATTTAGGAAAAAACACACTTAATTTTCACTCATTAAAAAATTGTTAAGTAGAGGTGGGTTCAAGATTGAAGAAAAAACTAAATTGTTAATAGCTTTTAGATGGAATTGAATCACAATAATTCCAACGGTGAGATTGTTCTAGCAAGAAAATCTAACCTTGTCTAACAATTTTTTTTGAAAAATTCTAGAAATTGCATTCAAAAATGAATTCTACAAGTTATTTTTCCAAGAGGATGCTTAGATTGCCCGAAAAACTAAGATTGTCCATAACTTTCCCATTATTAGTCCAAATTGAATTAAACAAAGCTTCAGATGTAGACAAAAATTCAATCTTTGAGAAAAAAATTTGAAAAAAAATTATTTTGATTTTTTGTGATTTCTTTTGTGCTGCCCGCCGAACTCCATTTTTGCTTATTGTGCCATAATTTTTTCTCCCGGGCATCAACTAAAATAAAAATTATATATTCACAAAGCTCTCCCAAAAATACACAACCTCAAAAAATCCCAAAAAATATCACTAAAAATTGAGATAGTAGAAACCTGCTTGGACCCAAATTGTCCCCCGAGGGGACAAATGGTCCTTTACGGGTTAAAACATCAAAGTATCTATTTTTTAAAGATTTGGCGGGAATGTGAAAAAATTTGGTGGGAATGTGAAAGGCTTATTTTATAACCATTTTTTAGCCAGTGCAATCTGGTACTAGAAAGGGCAAATAAAAAAGCCCTAGTACTCATGTATATGAGTTGGAAATAAATTCATACATTTTCATTTTCTGAAGTTGCAAATTCTTTGAAATTGCTTTCCATTGAATGCACTAGAAAATGTACTTTAGCTACTGAATCATATAGCAATTCAGGATATCACACGCATTACAAATTGTTAAAATTAGTGTCATAGAATGATTTTGCTTCAAAATATGTGGTTTCCTGATGATTGGTCGGCAGCTTTTAAAGTTTGAAATATTTAGTGTAAGAATGTGATTCGCTTCAAGGCCCCCTTCGTACTTGTCCATCATCGTCGTCCTCCGTGGACGTTTCGTCAACCACCGTCCGCGTGCATCGCCTTGTCGACCACAGTTCGTATTTTTCGTCGTCAGGGTTCTTTCCGCTCATCAATCTCAGTGCCCAACTTGTTCAGCAATTCTCCGCAATCTGTGTTCACGTTGTCGGTGTTCTTCATTGGTGACAGGAGTGGAATTGCGTTTCACAGTGTCGAAAATTCTGGTCTCGATGGAGTTCTAGGGTTTGCATTGCAGGGGTAAAGGAGCTCGCTGCTCTTTCGTCTGACGAGAATGGGGTGAAACCGAAGGTTCCTGATAGTGTCGGTGGGTTTTTCAAGGACGACGTGTGTTTCTTGAGCGTTGTTGGTGCATCTCCCAACATGGGTGCCAACGGAAAGCGCTTCCGCAAGCGCTCCGCACCGGATTCGGACTCGGAGCAACCCGAAGATGCAGAGGAAATCAGGTGCGAAAAATCTAGGATTTAGGGTTTTGACGATGCAATTGCTGAAGAGGCTTGTTAGCGCCTTGATGAATGAGGAGCTTCTTTTGGGTGTGTATGCACCTATTTGTATCTCCCTTATATCCTCGAAACGTATTCAAAATTGAAATCGAAACAAGGAGTTATCAATGTTTTTCAATTTTACACTGTGTGAGTACTCATCATGTTACTCAATTACCTTGTATAGAGTGAAAAAAGACAGGAGTCAAGGTATAGAGAAGTTCTTTAGCGATTGAGATTTTACTCACTGTTTTTGTTTATGCACAGATCTACGTTAGAAGAGGTGAAGTTCTTGCAGAAGCAGAGAGAACGAAGACCTGGGGTGGTGGCCAACCAGCTTGCTATACCTGGAGGAGGCGTGAATCCGAAAGTGGTGGAGAAGGGCGAAGGCGAGGGGGAGAAAGAAGAGCTCGTGCTACAAGATACGTTCGCTCAAGAAACTGCCGTCACTGTTGAAGACCCTAATATGTGAGTTCCATCACCGCTTTGTATAAGTCTCTGAGATTTCAACTCAATTGCATGATTGAGGCCCCTGACCAAGAGCTAACCTTTACCTCTAGAGTATCAAGGAGCCCTTTTTGAGTGTTTGTACTTCACTTGTATGAACTATACCTGTGAGAGATTCAATATAAAATCAAACAAGAAGATGTAGTTTAGAAAAAAAGTATCATGGACAGTTCAATTCGTATTAGTACTCATCATGTTACTCAAATCTGATGTATAAAGTGAAAAAAAATGTAGTAGTGAAAGTGTACAAGGGTCCTTTAGGGTTTGATAAGAATTGTAGTACTGGCTGTTGAACGCGCATTGAATGATGATGGAATTGTGACAGGTTGAAATATATTGAGCAGGAGATGGCCAAAAAGAGGGGAAGGGAGCTTGGTATAGTAATTGAGGAAGTGAAGGCTCCTGAAGATGACCTTTACATCACGCCTGAGCATCTCAAGGTGTGCTCTTGTTCTAGACGTTTTCGACTACTTTTTCTGATGTCTCTGTTTGGGTTTGACACATGTTGCTGTCGGACTCTATAACATCCGAAGAACGTTGAGTTTGTGATACGTTTGTTTATTGAAATTTTTTCAGGTGAGGAGAAGGAATGGAGAGGAAAGCTCCACGCAATGGACCACTGGAATTGCTGAAGTACAATTACCCATAGAGTGAGTTATTCTGAAGCTCTTGTATTTGCTGCATGAGGTTATTAGTTCCTGCTGGAACATATTCTAATTCTACCGCATTTATTTCAGGTATAAGCTCAAAAACATTGAAGAAACAGAGGCTGCAAAGAAGCAACTACAAGATAAGCGCTCTTTTGGAGGTCGTGGCAGAACCCAGTCCAGCATACCAGCCAGCTACAGTGCTGATTACTTCCAACGAGGTCGAGAGTATGCTGAGAAACTTCGGAGTGGTACGTGCACAAACATACACACATCCAGAAATTGCAACTACTGTTACACCGTGACTTCTTTGAACAGACTGCCTCAGGTCCTAAAGAATGATTTGAACATAGTTTGAACTTGTGACGGGTGTGCTAGAGTCAATTATATTCCAGAATGTTGTCGTTTTATTGGTCATAGTAAATAACTCGTAATTGGAGTCCAATTTGGAAAATTCTCGAACTAATCGCTCTTGTATATTTGTTTATAACAGAGCATCCTGAAGGGTTCAAAAATAAAGGGGGAGGCGAAGGAGCAGGGCGAGGATCCATCGATACTGCCAGTGAGACTCTGGATGTAGGGAATAGAAGGCAAGCTGCCACCGATGAGATCATGCTAGAGCGCTTTAGGAAGAGAGAACGAAGTCGATTAATGAGGCGGTGACTCAGTCGTGTTGAGCGTAGCTCTACCAGTATTGTACTTCTTTTGTAATGAAGTTGAAATAGGAATAGTAGCTTCTGGATCATAATGTTTGTGGCCTTCCTGAATTGTAATCCTGTGTATTGAACAATTAAGTTACGTCTAAGAAGCTATTTGCTCGATGCTTGTGCGATAAGCCCACATGCTGGCTTTACTTATCTTCTCTACTCTAGTGAAGTGGCAAGGGGTAATGAAGACTCCCCAACTTGTTGACTGTCTTGCTACTCGGTAAGCGTGCCCCCATAGAGGTTTTCCACGCCTCTTATGTAAGGTAGGATGACCCATGGTCGTTGCAGATGTTTAGACTGAGCGAATTCTCAATTTTTTGGCAGCACAACGGCAAATCTAGGAATTCTTCACATGTATTTTGTTCAACTAGTTTTGAAAAAACAAACAAAGATCAAAGGTGGTAGAAACAAAAACATAGCTTCCCATTTTTGCCCGTAGGAGGAGACTATTCTCATCCAGTTGGATTCTAGTATGATTCTTTTAATGCCCTTTGTGTTTGTAATGGTAATCCAAAAATATCCCTCAAAATTGTGGAATAATATGTGCCATTGAGTGAACCTTCTGTTATGTGTAGAATTTGCATGTTGGTGTTTGTTGAAGTTAAAAAATTGTGACTTTTCAAAACCACTTCCAACCCCATTTTCACACTTGGAGTTGTCATAGTGTTACCCCTCCACATTTTTTCTTGCATTTGGCTAGGATTTGCATTAATTAGTTATTAGGTGAGATGGATAATTATCTTGAATTACCAATTTGGCACATTTTTCTTTTCACTATACCTAATGTCTTAATCCTTCAATTTGATGAATTATTTGTCATGAGATCTCATGTTTGCATCTCCAAAGCTTAAAATCAAGACACTTTTAGAAGTTCATTAACCAATGTTATTTCATTCATTTTTTAGGGTTTCATATAATTATCATTCTTTCTAGAAGGTAGGTGATTGGTCAACACAACTTCAAGTAAACAAAACTTCAAGTAAGGTAAGCAAACACAAAATGATGTGCAACCAAATTTGGAGCTCTATTTTTGGATCCAATTCGTTCATTTTTGGAGCTCGAAGTGTTTGAATTGGGTTGAAAAGTCACCATTTAATAAATTCCATGAACACTCCCATACAGCTTCTACACATTACAAAAGGTTTATTCATTGTTTCATTGTACAAAGGGGTGTTTTTGGACTTGCATTGGAACCATGTAGGGAAGTAAGAGAGCTACATTAGAATCCAAAAAGACAAGAATAGTCCCCATCTATAAACTACATTGGAAAGCTACATATTTTTGCTTTGACTATGTATAGTGTATCATTTTTTGCTCAAAAAGCAATTGACCAAAATACATATGAAATAATTCCTAATTTGCCGTTCTTTTGTTTTAAAAAAAAATTATGAATCTAATTATTGAAACTATCCAGAGTGACTAAGTGGTCCGCAAGAGGCTTCCTACCTTTAGACATCAACCATTCTCATACTTGAAAGTTGGAACTAAGCAAAGATAATGAAAAATCGCAAATATTAAAAGACAACCAAGAGCTAAAAAATGGTACAATTTGATCCATGAACAATGTTTGAAATTTCATATATTTTTCTAACTTGGCCCCCGACATAACATTGTATAACCAAGGCAATAGTCCTCCCTATACTAGGTAGGTATTATGCCTCCGTAAATGTTGAGGAGAGACTTTCAAATAATTCAAGGATTGAGGTTGGCCGAAGAGCCAAAGAAGACAATTTTGTTCACTAAGGTAGGTACACCCAAATGTGCCACTGACCTTAAACCACCATCTTTACTTTGTGTACATCTCCAAAATCAATTATGTACTTATGTGGAAGAAACCATTTTAGAACCAAACTTTGTGCCTTAATAACTTTTGCATACGGTATCCAAATGCCACTTTCTTTGGTGCGTTGGAACCTCCTTTCACTTTTGCCAACAACAACATATGAAAATTTGGCCAATCTAATAATAGCAACTGGGCTGAGTAGCAAAAAGTACCAGTTTTGGGTGTACCCACTGTATAGGGGTCTCCTTTTCAAGGGTGCTAAACGGACCCCTGCCTCATTGATAAACAATGTTATGAGTGCCCAGGACAGGACAGCGGCCCTTCAGTCTCACTTTGTCAATGCAGCGTGCAACCTACTGCCGTAGTGTAGCCAATTGATTTTTTTCAGGCTTCCTTGGCCACGTTTGAATTCAAACAGTTTCCAATTCTCGAATGCAAGTATTCAAAACGTACAAAACACCCTTTCGCAATGGAATTTGTCCATGTGTATCAAGAAAGAAAAAAAACGTACAAAACGCAAAGAGAAGACATTCCCCATAGATAAGATTTTTTCCCATTTAGTACCGGCATGCAAAGTGTTCATGCTTGAGCTTCTAACACGTATCCACACTTCTTAGACTGGAGGGAAGAATCTCTTACATCCTCTGCGGCAACTAACACCTGGCTAACTAACATCTTGACCAAATGTGAAACCAAATAGATACAGTACAAGCCGGGATCTACGATGCATCAAAAAAATAGTTTGCATTACTATACTCTTCTAATGTACAGTAGAACTCCGCACATCGCAAGTGAGAGAGCAGCTCAGAACAACAACTGGAACGAAATCGGAAGAACTTCGTGATTGTAAAGCAGTGAAAAACATGAAAAAACATGTCGTTGTATGCCGATCTGATTCGTAATGTTGAACAAACCGTGTTGTTGGAAGCACCTGCTCTCAATTGTGGTATCGACAAAACTGTTGCAATTGCGGAAGAAAAGGTCATCACGGATTAGCGCCGTTGATAGAAACGTTGCAAGATCGGAGGACTGGGTCATCACGGATTAGCGCCATCGACAAAAAAGTTGCAGTTTCGGAGTATTAGGTCATTACGGATTTGCCACATTGCGAAGATTACGACACGGACTTCAACCTGGAGAACACATTCATATCGCCATACGCCGGGCGCGTCCCGTGATGATGTGTGCGCGACCTTTCGAAATTGATGGCCGCGCGCTCCTCTGTCGGACTCACTAGCGGCGCGCTTTCGGACAGATCCGCCATTTCCAACGACGTCTCCTTGGTCTGCACCAAATGGCTCGGCTTAGTAATCCCCTCCTGGATGTTTGTCGACAGTAACATCGCCTCCTCTTGCGCAACGCGCAACCCGTCAATGGCACTCGTGATGCCGCCACAAATCGAGTCCAGCGCCAGAATCCAAAACGGCTCCTCGATCAGCACCCCGACCTAATTCCAAATTGGCAGAAGTTCAGTTAGAATCGCAAACTCTTGCACACAATCGTACTCAACATCAATGTACTCAATTTTTGAAATAGGTCATTACAATTTTGGAAATAGGTCAATGGCCTCAGTCACCTGCACACAATTGCACTAAACTTCAATCTATTCCGGGACATCGTAGTCATCCAAAGCACACAACCGCCCGTGCATCTCATTTTTAGGTATTGGAAATAGGTTAATTGAAACCTTACCTGCTCAATGTAAAAAAGCGCCGCGGCGCTCATGAACGTCGCCGGAATCGTCAACCACTCACACCCCTTCCACAACCCATACGGCAGTGCCAAGTGCCACATAATCAGCATCCGACTCGTCAACCTCGTGTACGCCACCGGAATGGGCGTCTTGAAAATCCGCTCACACGCGCCCACATTATCATGAAACTGCGTCAAATTCACATCCATGGCCACTCGTTCGAAGTTCGAGAGCTGGCATTGATTAATCACCGCCGACAGCACTTGCAACACATATATCGGCCGATTCGCCGCCCCTCTCACACTCTCAATCTCCTGCTGACTCAACAAGCTCTTCACTTCCCCAAGCGAGTTCTTCCCATCCAGCGACTTCGTCAAATGGTGCTTCAGAAAGTAAGGATACGCTTTCACGTACCGTAGAATGATTTCGAGCTTGGGTTTGTCTCCCGGGTGGCGGATCCACGTGAGGGCTTGTCTTGCTAAGTCGCGGGCGCGGTTGGTATTGGAGCCCCAGGCTTTGCGAGCCTCGTCGAAGCGTTGGTAGGAGGAGTTCGTGCGGAAGACGAGCAGGAAGGCGAGCACGGGGGCGATGAGCGTGAAGGGAGTGGAGGCAATTTGGAGTGTGGGCACCCAGGAGGAGAAGCGTTGGTGCTGGACGCCGAAGTTGATGAGGGTGACGAAGACGGCGGAGAGAGTGGACAGAAGGACAGGAGGGAAGATGCCGGCGATCACGCCGGAGGAGGCGATGCTGATCAGGTGGCGGCAGTGGCGGTAGGGGGATTGGTGGCGCTTCCATTCGGAGTGGCCGTAGACCGTGTTCTTGTAAGGGTGCATCTTTCGGTGCAAACTTTGCACCTTGCCACAAAATCTCGATCTCGCTACAATACCGACGATCTTCGTGCACAACCTGCAATCGATATCCTTGCGAAACCGACAATCTCCTTGCGCAGCCTGTAATGTCCTTGCACAACTTCCACTCTCCTTGCCAAACCAGCACTCTTCTTCCCAAACCGGCAATCTCCTTGCACAGCCTGCAATTTCTTGACACTGCCTGCAATCTTCTTGCACATGCAACCTACTTGCTCAATTTGAACGATCTACGCAGCGTTTCACTTGCATACAGTGGGAAAATTGCAAGCATTATACTATGCTTGCTACGCCCTGGAGTTTCATACCGTCCGCCTGCAAGCAATCCGCAAAGCCCTGCAACGGGATCCCGATCGAAACGATGACACAGTCGACGCCGAACTGAGCTCCTGAACCAAATAGCTAGGATGCAAGTCGGCAATTGCGTCAATGTAAGGATTCTAGATTTGCCATGGACGTATTTGTGCAAATTGGAAGCATTCGACTGGACTAAGTTAGGTATTGCCTAGAGTCCATCATGGCACGTCCAATTCAGTCACAGCATTCAGCGTGAGAGTACAGCTGATCAAGCATTCAATTCCAACAGGAACGCAGCTTGCGAGCTGCAGATAAGTTCAAAGACTGGAGAGATTGAGAGAGACGGGTTGTACTCAGCTTAGACTAATTCGTCAACCAATTTTGCTCAAGTAATGCTGTCAATGCACTTGAGCCGATGCATTGACAGTGAAATCAGCCAGTTAAAAATGGTCTGTGGTAACACTGGAACAGTACTCATGTGTGGGCTGCATTCATTTTTACTCGGTTTCACAGCTGACTGTCCGCCAACACAGATATATCAGATATACCTGAGCTGACAGCTCGATTTGGAGGCCCCGTACAACAAATGTCTGCACGTACTTACTCCCATCCTGTAGCTTGAGTTAAGTTACATCCATTTGCAACTTCCAAGTGCATTCGAAATTTCAAATCCTGACTTATGTTTTCCTTGCAATGATTTCCTTTCCTTTTTACCCCCTAAAAACTCAATAGAGGACTCCTGGCTTTAGAATTCAGCTCCGTCACCGGTATGGGGTACTTGGTTGTCGAGCCAAACCAAGAAGCACTCCTCACGCATCTAGAAAGTCAGGATGAAGGCCGAGTCTTAAAGATTGGTTGAGGATGAAGAACAGAATGAGGAAGCATTTCATGTGCATCCAAAGCTAGGATTTTGAATTATAGTTCAACATTAGGGGTAGTCACACCTTCTTCAATGTCCAAAACTTCTTCTATGAATTGGGACGTGTTGGCTCCCCATTAGGTCTCCGTCGCTTGTTTCATGTGGAAGATACTTATCTTGCGAAAGCCTCATAGAATTCGTTATTCTCCTGTGGAAGTGGATTTGGGGCGTGGCGAGGCCTTTGCGAGCTAATATCGGGCATCTGGCTTTCCTTATTTTCACCTCATGCACGCGATTTCACCATCATTGTCAATTTCACCGAGGTTGCTGACTTCAACGGAGCATCAAAACAACATACAAAGGCCAATTGAATCAATCAACCAATAAGTCCAGCAATCTAATTGGGTTGTCCATTTATCCTCACAAGTATTCATAGTAAGCTAATTCTCCATTGTTTCGTTCTCCACGCTGGACCCCCTAAAACAGGTGGTCACACCTTCTTCACCTACCAGCACAACTCATTGGCTCTTGTTTTGACTTGCAAAGTTATCATTCTCCATATTTCTTTGCCTAGTGAAGAAGGTGTGACTACCCCTATTAACTCGTGTAGCTGAAGAGTGAAGATGTTACTAACTTGCTAAAAATTCAAATTTTAACGTTAGGGGTGGTCACACCTTTCGTCCTTTCCTCCATTCTCAATGTTCAAAGAATGCAGACGTAGTACTCTCTCCTTGAATTGCAACCAATATTCTGGAGATTGAGAAGTTTTCTCCTTCTCTTCCAGCGATGAAGAATGGGGGTGAAGAAGTTTTTGCATACAAAGTTTCTAACACTCCTCTTCTCACTTTTGCTTTGCCTACTAATTCCACCTTGGTTGTCACTCCATTCTCCATTCTCATTCTCCACAAGACACAACAAGGAGTGTCACACCTTCTTCATAGACAAGCGCTCCTAGTAGCTCCTCATTTCACTCCATACCTAGCTTCTCGTTCTTCATAGAAGTTTCAATCTCCGAGAAGGTGTGACAACCCCTATTGAAGAAGAATCCTTCCTTTTTGTTGTTGCTGTTGTTGGAAAATTCAAGTTCAGGGTTGAGGGAGTTTTGGGAAGGCTGATCCACAAAATGCTGTGGATATATTCAGTTGTAATATAGTTGGTCGTCGGCAATCTACCATTTGGTCTGAAATGGTAGTTTACCTTATTTGTTGTTGATGTTGACGAAGCGTGTCCTCGGAATGCAGAGGAGGACTCTGTCAACGGATTCTTGCAGCACTGCTGCAGACAGTGCGGAGATATGTGTGTTCACTTGGGATTTGGGAAGCAAGGTGTCAGACTTGGATTGACATGCGGTTGAAATTGTTTACCGACATTTGGTCTCTCGCCCAACCATATTTTGGTTCTAAAGATGCACTCTTGATTTTGAGCATGCGAAAGTCTCAAAAATCACGAAAATTGGAAGAGTGACAAATTTGTAAAATGTGTTTTCTTTAGTAGTTTTGGGTTTTTTTTTACTCCCTCTATCCCACTAAAAACCTCCAAATCAAGCAGAATTTTTGTCCCACTAAAAAGCTCCTTTTTGTGTTTTTGATTGTTTAGTGAGTGTTTGTTACATTGAACAACCTCGTGGGGGCAAGTGAGACAATCAAAAAGCATTCCCGTGGCCTTGCAAGCTTGGCCTTGGTGATATGAGACACCTTATACTAATTTCTTTGTCAAATAGTAGTGTTGACAGCCTATTTAGTGACTACTTTGGTGCTATTAAAATTTGATCATAAAGTGGGATAGTTTTTTTATTTTTGGATATTTAGATTGGAGAACATGTCATTACAATCCCATTGCAGCCACCACCCTTTAAATCATCTAAAATGATAGAGCTGGCAACAATTATAAAATATGTTCAAATATCACACTTTTGACATGAATTTTGGGTGCCTAAATGATAGTGTCTAAGCTTGAGATTTTACATAGATCTAAGGGATGGGTTATTTATTCTTGAATGAATGTATTTTTGGCACTTTGATTGAAAATATAGTTAATTTCTTAACGGGAAGAGTTTTGGAGGTTTTTAGTGGGACAGAGGGAGTACATCTAGAGCCTATGATAAAGAAGGAAACATTCATCTTCACACATTAGATTAGATTCAGGTGCTAAACCAGGCCGCGAGTTCCCATTAGGGGATATTTGAACCCCCAAAGAGGCCGCTTTGTAATGCAAAAAGTTGGGTGGGAAAAGCCTTCTCAACTCACTAGTTGGGCCAAGAATTGCATGATGAATTCAAAAATTCGTCATCATTATCCAATCCATCTCCATGATCTCATAAATTTAGGTAGAAAGAGCCTTCTCAACTCACTAATCGGGCCAAGAATTGCATATTAAACTCAAACATTTGTCATCATTATCCAATCCATCTCCACGATCTTATAAATCTCATGATGGTTTCATCATGAAGAATGGAGCCCACGCCACATGGTGGAAGTAATGAATCTATGGCCGCCCTCACACTCATTCCATTAGTATTAAAATTAGTAAGAAAACTCAAAGCCTCTTTGTAGGTTCAAATATCCCCTAATGCCCGAGTTCCTCCAAGTTCTCGGACTGTGGGAACTTCGCCACAATTGCAATCTGATGTGGCAAAGTGACTGCCACATCAAAAATTGTGTGAAATTTAATTTTTAATTTTTAACTTTTTTAATAAATAAATAGATATTATTTTTTATTTTTTATATTATTTTTTATTATTTTTTATTTAAATATTTTGATAGCGGCATTGTAAGGAAAACTTGGCTAAAAAGGACCTTTCAACTCTCCAAAAAACATTTAATGATAAATTTTTTATCTACTCAATCTCAGGTAGTCTATTCTTAAAGCGACCATTTAAGAGCTAATTGCCTTTGGGGGGAAGCAAAACTCCTCGAAACAATTTTTAGTAAATTTTGTAGGAAGAAAAATGGAATTGGAGTCTAACCCAAGTCGTTTCATATTTTTTTAACTTTAGTGGAATTAGTTATGAATTTTGGAAGTTGAAACTTAGTGGTTGCAAAAAGCAACCACCTCTTGAAATGTACATTGCTGGTACATTGCTAAAAACAAGATGTACCAACTTTGTGTCATAATCGCTTTTGGAGCATGGCGTTTCTAGAGTAGACTACCTTATACCTCAAAAGTTGTAAGATAAAGTCTGAACGAGTCAAGTGCATGGTGTGTGACACAAAATAGTATAAGTGTTTTTGCAAGGACCTTTAATTCCAAAAACACTTGAAACAAATGAAAATTTGGCAATGATAAAACAACATTTAGAATTAAAATAAATATTAGACGAAATTTCGGTCGTCAAAGAGCCGTTGAAGTGCCCTCTAAAATAGCCTTGGTTGGAGACCTAAATTAGATTTAAATGCATACTTGTTAAGGAAGGAATGATATTTTTTTCCTACTTTTTGACATCATGATGTCATTCAAGTCCTTAGTACATTCAATTTGAGGAAATACTCATATAGAAAAGGACAAATTTGGTGCAACTAAGTACTAGTGGCTCATGATGTTTGCATAATGAAATGCTTCTTATTGGACAATGAGAAATTAGTTGTACTTCTTGTCATTTGAGTCCTTGTTACTATAAATGAACTCTTTATTTTGAAAAGTTCATGAGTACTTAATACTCATGATGTTCACAAAATGAAATGCTTCTTATTGTACAATTAGACAAGAGGTACTTTTTGGCATTCAAGTCCTTGGTACTATGAGTGAATTCTTTATTTTGACAAGTTTCATAGGCACTCGATGAAATTCATACAAGGTAGCGACACAATTAGGTACATATTTGTGTATTCAGACTATCATCTCTAGCCTTCAATAAATAGCTTTGTATATCAACTCTTGAGGGACTTCTTGAGGGTTCAAATTTTTTCTAATGATTTTGTTTGGTATATTTTTGGATTTAATATATACATATAAGCCTATAAAAGACTAAAATTACTAAAAATCTTATTTGCTACAAGCGTTACAAACAAGGCTTCTTTGATTGCACGTTTCCATATACTCTAAAATATACTTTTACTATTTCTTTGTTGGAAACTCATCTTTTGAAAACCATTCAATCTAACCTAGACTAACAGAATCAATCACCTTAGTAGATAGAGTACTAAGTGTTTTTAATACAAATACTACGATAGAAATTATAGAAGCCCATAGCCGCTCAAGACTATTATAACATAGCCTAAAATTCAAACAATTAGAAAGATAATTTGGCATGGAGGTATATTAAAAGCATGAGAAAATAATACAAAGTAGTGTTTAAGAAGGTATAAACCAAAACTCAAGAATAGAAACCAAATAGGTCCTTCAAACAAAATAACAATAGAAAATAAGATTCCAAAATGTTTTTAATTAGATTTGAATTCAAACTAACGCAATCTAAGTTGAAACTTATACAGATGTGCACAGATTTTTATTTTTGCCCGTATGCATTTGTACTAGTCTTTTATATTTTGTACATGGACAAGCTTATAGTGGCAAGTTCCATCCCCCAAAATGAAGCATTTTTGGTCATATAAACCATCCATCTAGAGTTGGGTTCAACTGAACATATTAAGCAAACATGCAAGTATTTTTGAACAACGTGCAAGGACTTTCTTCATCAGAATGATTCAAAATTATTCAAGGAAACTTGGAATTTTTATCTACAGTCAATGGTCATCCATTGATTTATCACAAGCATCTAATCTTTTCTCAAATGCAAAAAAATAAGAATGATTATTTTTTCTCAGAGGTGACTAGTTCTAATTACTAAAAGTCTTAAGTTTGAATTGACCATTTTATTAATTTGGGCATTTCATCTAGTTGGTCTTATGCTAGTAGTTGAGTCTTTCCAAGATATTACTTGTGGAGCAAGCATATAAGACCTACATGCCTATCTTTTATAATGCAAATTACTCAACCAATCAATCATCACTAATTCTTGAATTCAAGTAGTTTGCAAATATATAGGAGTTTATTCTTTCAATTCGTAACAGAGCGAAGGGACAAAAAATAATCCCTCATGAATATTATGTTTCCAATTATCCATGATATCCAATATAATATTCTTTACGTGGTATACATGACCTTTGACATCACTTTCTCTAACATTGAATCTACTCATCTTTCCTAAATGTAAGATATGAATGTAAAAGTTCACCTTGAACTCTCAATATCGCATGTTCTATTACAGATACAACGATACAAATGTGATAATGTAAAGAGTTTGGCAAGTATGGAAAAGATTCTAAACCATCTTTACAACTCTTACATTCCAATGGTACTTTTAAATGTTACTTAGTTTAGTGGCCTTGGAAATTGAAAGAGATTTTAAAACACACCAGGCATAGTGCGGAGCATTTATTTTTTGGACACCATATGAAAACACAAAGAATTTTCAAGTACATACCATAGATGTTCTAAAAATATACATTATAAGCAAGATGAGAAAGGGATTGCTTTTGGACGTGGTCATAACCAGGCGTAGTAACCTACAAAGCTTTAGAGCCACTTTAAAAAGAATCATTGAAAAGAGGCTAGCTTTATACAAACAGCATTCTGAACATCTCAAAACTGACACCACATTTTTGAAGTCATATATTTCAAAATCTCTGAAGCTATGAACCAATCTGGGGTCCAGTAGTCAAAGCACGAGGATTGATCTCGGACTCAAACTTGAAACAACTGAAAAAATGAAGAAATAAAGGTGAATATTGTGACACATTCCGATTGCTCATAGTAAAGTCTTTTGTTTCCGTGGCGGAAAAGAATCAATCCATAATTTCCTACAGTTTTAGTTTGTGACACCATCAGAGGAGCACTGATTTCATAACTAATTTTGACCTGAGCAGCTCCCTTGCTAAAGCACAAAGACCTGTTTAGCAGCAAAGCAGCAACCTCGTGAAGGAGCAGGACAGTCTATTAACTCTTTATCATTAACTAAAGCAGACACCAATCTGGATTAGCCTAATGTCATGGTTGTGTACAGAAGAACCTAAAGATGCAGGAATAATCCTTCCTACGTAAAGATGGTGATGACATCTCGTCTATAACCCCGCACCATTAGTAGCCTGGGGACGTTCGCCACTAATAAGTCGATGTACTCCATATAGCAGAAAGCAGGGTGCCGAGGGGGCGGTGGAGGCAGGCTAACTAAAACTACCGCTGCCACTCTTGAGTACCGTAGAATTATAGAATTCAGTTTTAATGTCGTATACAAAAATTTGTTCACCTGAAACGGGCACCAAATGGGCATGTGAGTAATGAATATGATGATTTCCAGCACCACTCAATGAAACTGGACCTTCTTGTGACTAGTTTGCAAGAATCAAACCTATTCATAATATTATTCACCAGTAAAGTTTCCCTTAAAAGTAACACCGAAACGAGCACCAGCCATCAAAGCCAAAAGGTGAATTAAATAGCCCATTCCTGATGAATATTGCATGTCTAGGAGGTTTTGCTTCCTCAGAAGATCAATGTAGAAAAAAATCTTCTAATGTAGAAAAAAAGATGCTCTAATGTAGAAAAAAATCAACGAATTGCTCACCTGATGCTCGTTGAAAGAACTGTAATCAGTCTCAAACTTAGTCCTACCATCAACTCCTTGCTTCATTTCCTCGACACGAACCGAGATTCGCTTACGAGCTTTGGAGAAAGCGTCCATGGCACCCTCACGGGCTACTATATTGTTGTCCTTATGGTGCTCCTCCCATGACTTCATGGTAACAACAATGACTTCTGCTTGCATCCGCAAATCATACAAAAACTTTTTCACATCTGCTTTCAGTTCTTCCGCCTCTGTTTCTTCCTCGGAAATGCAAAACACCTGTGATGACAAAGGAAATTAGTCAGCATCCTCACGCTTAAAGGCCCAAGCGAAAACTTAGTAACTTTCAAAGCAGATTACTGTCGTCAAAAAAAGTAGGCACGATTTCTTGTTTTTATTGGTGCATCTTGTTGCTTTCTTTGAATCTTCCAGAATGTTTAATCTCAACTCCTATATGGAAGCGCGGTCACTTTGGGCCATTTAGGCACTAAGGGTTAATTCTGTACCAATTTTTCAGGGTGTCTACCTGGATTTTGCAATTATCGAAGCACTCTTTCGCCCGAAGCAACTGAGACAAGAGCAACATGAGGCCGCCATCACGAACGATCCAGTACAAGTCAATTGTACCATATTGCTTGTCGTATTCACCAGGCCACTCATCCAGGCCCTTCACTAAGACCACTGCTTTATTTGCGGTGGAGCAGTCGTTGATAAAGCGGTAGAAATTATTCGGTACTTCGCTGTGGGTTTCATCCCTCCAGATTTCAGGATACCGCATACACACAATGTTAGGTTTCAAATTCGCTAACCCCATGGTCTGAATCACACCCCGAAATCCATCCAAAAGTCTTCTTGCCACAATGACCTCTGCCACTCCTTCACATCTCTTCTCTTGAATGTACGTGCCCAACAACCTGACAGCCTGAAAACCAAAGCTGTGTTACTAAGCAGGAAAAAGCCTTGCAAGACGTGTTGCATCACATAATAACTGCACAAATAATTTCTTGTATATTCCTGCACTCCTACAGGACCAAGAAACCCAAATTGAGCCTAATATATACTCCCTCTGTCTCAAAATAAAACCAGTGTTTCCTTTGTAAAATACAAAAGAAACACTGGTTTTATTTTGAGACAGAGTGAGTATTTTTTAGCAGTTTGAGTAGGTCATATGAGAACTTCCTATTGTTCAACTCTAATTACTATTCGACCAATGCATGTAATGTTCGTCACTGATTCTAGTGATACAAATTTGGCCCCTTCTGCAAAATACAATTCACAGTATGACAAATCAAATAGGTCGCTTTATAACCATGAATCCTAGATCCTGTACCGAGTTAAAAATCTAGCTATGCTTAAGTACCTGACGAGCATCTTCATTTTTGGTCTTGTAATCTCCTTCTAAGATAGAAATGAATATGGACATTCCACGACCTTTCTTTTTCATGCAATTTGCAAAGTCCGCCAACTTTGGATGGCAAGGCGCATCATTGGGCAGGATACCCCATGGCTTGCAGAAGATGAGAGGAATGGGATACCAATTTTTAGGATGTACTTGGGTTGCTGCAGGAAGAAAAGAAATACGTATTAGTTCTGGTTGTACTATGCAAATAAAAATGGCTACATACTCATCTATAGCAAGTAAACTTGGATGTATCAATGCGTAATTCCAAAAAAGCACATCTGTTTAGTATAAGAACCTCCAAGAGAGCGAAGACTTCGCAAGGCCAGTTGGAAGTAGGCGCTCTTAAATCCATCCCCCCAGTCACCACCTTTGCCTTTGATGCTAACATACCAATAAAGCAAACTCGCCAATGCCAATGAGACCACGGTAAATAACCATGAAATTACGAACATGATGACTGCACCCACAATACAGTTCGACACAACCTTGTCATGGCTCTTACAAAGACCACACTGCACTTCAAAAAAACGTTAAAGACTGACGATCAATTTGAAAAAAATATATATGTTAAAATAGTAATAACCTCTAAAAGCAGAACTATATTCAAAGCTGATTGGTGAGTGCTAAAAGGTCAATTGAGTCGTATTAACCCTAAAGGACCAAGAGGACCAAACTGGACCAATGCTTTTAGTACTTATGCGAACTTTCTTTTGCTCAATTTAATTAATTTTTTAACCAACACAAGCCAGGATCCTCGATGATTCTGGTGATATAAAATATGGACCCGTCTGAATTAGGTTTTCACAAAAAATCAATTGGTCATTTGATAACCATCTTAAGAGGTAGACCAAGATAAAATCGCACAGAAAGGAGAAGAGGCAAAAGGTGTGGAGACCCGATAGTTACTCACCGATGCAAAGTACTGCACCCACGAGAGAAAAGCTCCAGTGATGATACTTCCAGCGAGGACGCCAGCTGGGAGCGTCCAGAAGCTCAAGCAAAAGACAAGACAAATTGACACCTCCATAGCACATGAGGAAGAACATGGTTATCACTGGCGTGATAAGGTCAAGATTTCCAATCACCACACAGCTTGAGCAGATGAACATGGTAGCTAGCGTTGCTAAGTGAGGCTCTACACCATCTGGAGCCTTGAAGTATTTCAGTACCGGAAGAATGTCGTCATTGGCAATGGCCGCCAAAAGCCTAGGAGCCCCTGTTAGACTCTGCAGGGCAGCACCAAGCGTCGACAAGATCACTCCTACTTGCACCACCCAAGCTACTGGCCATGCCACTGTCGCTGTTAACAGTCTGTTCACAAATTACAAACTCGTAGGTCATTCTTAGGCAATATACACTCTACGTCCACTCTAGGAATTCTTTTGCTACAAAATGAAGTGTTCTGCAAGAATGCCTCAAATGAGTTACAAAGCATCCAATTCCGCGAATCGAATATAAGATAAAGAAAATGCACGAGAAGATGTTTTTGAAACTGGGAATAGGAAATCTGAACAAATGCATGCGTAAATAGTTGAAGACAAAACATCATGAAAAGCTATACCTGTCCGTTAGCAACTGCTCTCTGGTGGCCACTGCCCCAAACATGAACACAGACACCAAATACAAAGCAGTAGTAGTGCCAATGGCTGATAGTGTGCCCACGGGAATCGACTTCTGTGTGTCTTTCAAAGATGCTGAACGATTTGAACCTGCCATAATACCCGTGACAGCTGGGAAGAAAAGCCCCAATAATGAACTGCGTAAGCACAAAAAATGATCAGTAGCATGAAGAAGTTAACACACGTACTAAGCTCCAAAAATCTGCTGAAGAATAACTATAAAGAGATTGTAATGAACATACTTTGACAGAAAGATACACCAACGACCTTAAGTAATCCAAAGAAAGAAAAAGTCATTAAACTACTAAAACGAACAACCCTCAAACTTTCCCAGCTCCTACATTAACCCAAGCCACTACATTAACCCCATAAGTGCCCAGAAAGACAACAGTGACAGCTTCCATATCGTTGAAATAAATCATTCAAAAAGTTTTAAGAAAGGTAAGAACATGTATGTAGAGAGAAGAAGACATGATTCTTTCTTTGAAGGATAGAAATATGTTTTGGAAGCTACTACAATCGTATATTCCAAAGTACCAAAGCGTTCGACTTCCTATTTTGTTTGTGCACTTAACTGATGTCATGGTATTCGATAGAATCTATCACAACCATCGAAAGGAGACTCATGTCAACAAGGAACTGGGTATGCTTTAAACTACTCACTAGAAACTCCAATATATATCTCCATCAGGAGTTGGTATCCCGGCGTGATTGGTTCGTTGATAAGCAGAGCCCCAATTGGATTTCAACGAGTGCCACCTTAGTCCTGTGACTCCCGCTGTATTTCACCAAGCCAACAGGTCACTCATCCAACCTAGTTCGTAATAGTCTGAAGCCTTCGCTTTGTGAGATTAATGTGAAAGCAGCGACTGCCATATAGATTCTATGAAAAATAAGCAAACGGGATAAGAGAACTTACGCGGATCTTTTCGCCGAGGAGCAGCTAAAATACCGATAAAGATGAGGAACACCGATAACAGCACCGGGACAAGAAAGGCGGGGGCAACCTTGTTGATGATTTTGACTCCTCCAAAGACAACGAGGCACAGTAATACTGTGAGAATTACTGAATAAACCTGAAGGTCGTGTATGTTTGTGGTCTTCAGTACATCCGGTGCTGCGGATGCTGATGGAACTCCCGGAACCAAGTCCGTAATGGTTACAGTTTCTGTCAAGGCAACAGACTCGTCCTCAATGAGATGGATTCACGCTGTCGGACAGTGAATGTATTTAAATAGGGGATGCAATTAGAAATGGACTCAGGCTTCAATCAAATCTTAAGCCACTTCTCCCATGCGGTGTCTCTATTTTTAAAATTTATTGCCCATCCCTGTGACAAAGCTAGAGTTAGGGCCACGTCAACAACTTACGCTTGAATATGCCTGCACCGGGAATGGCATCAAGAAATGTTTCCACAGCTCCAAGCACATACCTATAGAGAAAATGTAAACAAAAATTGAGCAGTCAGAGAAGTGTCCATTCATCAGTTTTGAATATACATCTGTCATTACCAAGTTTGCACCATTAATTAATTTACTACACAAAATCCTTCCACCCTTTCGTTAATCCTTCAGTAACATAATATGGTGAACGGAACCAGCCACTTACAAAGACCCTGCCACAGCGTTCCCAAGAAAAAAGCAGAGTCCTATGCTGACTCCTACTTCAGGACCCAGCGCTCTGCCTATAAGATAATAAGGACCTCCACCCTGCAACCAGAACAGAATGCACTGAATCAAAATCTTGGATAAATCGTAAGATCAAGGACTGGTATGATGATACAACATCACTACCAGACTACAGAACATCAACTCCTAGGTAAGTGACCAAGTTAAATCGCCTCGCCACAACGAAGATTAACTTAGAGTTATGACCAGACCAAGCACTGTTGTATTAATTACGATTAGAAGGCGAATGAAGATACAGGAATCCTGATGCCGGAGGTCCGATCGAAAACAACAAATATAATAGATAAAAGTACGAAAGCACCCCTAGCCCTGCCATTCTTGCAAAAAATATATATACATGCCTCTCACCTTCATGGCTCCATTAGTGGCAATGGCACTGAGAGATAAGCCAGTTATAAATGTACAAGCACAGCAAATAGATACCAACACCAAGCTATGCCAAATGCCTGCTATACCAACAATCCTGCAAGATTTATTGAGTAGTCAGATAGTGAGCAGAAACCAGGGTAAAAGTCTCGTTCCTTCATCAGAAACAACACCAGAACAGAGATGTTATCAGCTACGTGAACCTAGAAGGGATATGCAAAAACGGCTTGCACATTAATGCAAGAGCACATAATCAATCATGCCCCAACAAGAAAAACTCCTAGCCCAGCATCACAAAGTGCCCAGAATAATGGACTTGGGACCAGAGTGCGAGAAAACAAGGAAACCACTATGCTAAATGCCTAATGCGAAAAAAGCGGTATCTACTTGTGTTGACTTACTGCAGGATAGAATTGAATCAAAGATTGAAAGAAAATTTATCTAGGTGAGAGCGGACTGTGTCTTTTGGATCACAACATACTTAAACAAACGAAACTCACCATGAAAATCGAATATAAAATATAATACCGAGAATATTCTGAAGGCAAGGAATGAAGACGCCCATAATTGTCCCCAGATTTGCACTCTTCGCCTGCAAGCAAGCCACTTATTATATTAACCCCCATGTGCAGATGCCTCCCAATCACTATTAGAGAGGTTGAAACAACCAATATCAAGTCAGCTCCCATAAAATTATGATCCACAAATAAAAAGTTCAGAAAATTTCAGAATGTTTCGTTCTTCGATGTTCCAATCATATGCAGTCCAAGCCTTGAGCATCCAACTACCTGGAAAAATGGTTGCTGGGCAGGGTCTTGGCGTTGCGGGCCAACAGAGACTGCAACCTCTTCGAGAGGAATTTGAGGTGGCTGCTGCTGCTGCTGCTGCTGGCCTCCCATACTGCAGCAGAATGACATCGTTCTGCCCCTTTCAATTCACGAAGCAACTGATCTCCACGAGAAGAGTTCTTGCAGCAGAGAAGAAGCGGCGTATACATATTCATAAAAGGTAGAGGATACTGTGTGCGCAGGTTTAAGCGTTTTAACATATGCAGGAGTGTGGTTTTTGGAAAACCACTATAGAGCTAGGGAGAGATCACTTTGGGTACAAGAATCACATCTGATGAAATCAAATTCTTATCACAACGTAAGAATTTCTTAGGTAATTTGAAAGCGAGATGTTGTAGATCACAATAAGTGACAATAGAAAACCCTATTTCCATTCAAAGTGAATGGCCACAGAAATTTAGATAAGTCCTGTTTACACCATGTGCTTATAATCCCAGTCAAGCGTATGAGTAGATGAGTTCCCGTTAGTAACAGGGGTTGGTATAGGAGACGGGATTAGGTCCCTAACGGTTCAGTATCCTTTACCCTTACATACAAATCAATGACAACATTCAATGTTGAACCACTAATCAAATCAGAGAAAAACTTCTTCTTAAGAAACCGGAGACATCAGGGTTTGTGATTTGTGAGGGATCCCCTACAGGCAAAAATTAGCCCAAACTTGTCGCAATTAATGCAGGCACTGACAAACCTTTTGAGCCCGCGCACATTAACCAGCGGGTCAATTTCAAAAAGCTCCAGCTTCGACTCGCGCTCATTTCGTTCAAAGATAGCTTTGCTTGGAGACGACGGCCTTGCGTCCCCCCCATTCTCTTTCTTTTCCTGTGACCTAATTTCCCCCAGCCCCCCCCCCAACCAAATTTTTCTCACTACCTTGCAAACTCCACCACCAAAATTCAAAACAAGTCCCCCTTTGCTGCCAGAGTCCAATTTCTTGAATCAAATCCTTCACCTCCGTTCCCAAACAAAGAAAAGAACGGAAACGAGCTCCATTTCCCATACACCCTAAATTCAAAAAAGAGAGTCGCGAATCCCAACTTACCTCACGGCAGGGGCAGGGGCAGGGGCAGGGGGGCTCTTGGGAGACGACAGATCCACTGTCGTCATTTCAATCCCTTCAGCTGCTGCTCCCGCTGGCGCCCTACTACTATCCGCGTCTCCATTCGCACGCTCCTCTTCTTCCGCCATCTCTCACCGATAATTCAAATCCAATACTCCTCACTCCACCCCCCAAGTACTATCTCGATCTGCCAAACCACATCTCCCGTCGTTTCATAACAAATCGCTACAGTAACGCATCCGCATCCGTCCGTCTTCCGCTGCTATCAGATCCAGAACGAAGACATTTGGGAAAAGAAGCGCATCTCGAACAACATGCCCTGTTTCATTACCTTACCAAAATGTGGAAGAAGGTTCGATCGGGGAACCCAATTTGCGAAACGGTCAAGCGGAGTTTTATGTCTGATGAGAATATGACAATAAATGAAAAAAGACTCGAGTGCATTGGGAGGCGTGGTGGAAATTATGTGAGCTTTTGGCACACGAATGATCGATCGCACTTGCGAGGTGCGACGAAGGGAAGGGGCCAAGGGGGTGGGGCCGTGGGGGCCGCCGGGAGAAGCTTGGGCCGCTCGGAAGGCTCGCCGAAACGGCCATATTCGTAGATTTGCATCACTGTTTGGGAGATTTGCGAGAGATGTTCAAGTTTTCGCGAATAGAGGGTTGTCAGTGTGTTTTGAGAGGTAGATGTTGGGGACTGTACTTGGGTTAAGAGCGGTGATCTCAAAACAGGTTCAAGGTTTTTAGCCAAATGTTCTTTTTTGAAAGATTTTTTTTGAATTTACACTGAGGGCAAAAAAAATTAAGAAGAAACCAAGCAAAATTTAGCCAATTTTGAGATTGCTAGTTAAGAGAGAGAAATGACTCTAATTTAAGGTAGGCTACTCATGAAGCGACCCTTTTAGGGCTGATTTGTGAATATCGTCAGTTGTAGGGCAGGGTCGATGGAAAATAATTCTAAAAATAGATGCCGCAATTTTAGGAAAATTTATTTTTTCAAAAAACAAAAAAATTGTATGGTAAGAAAAAGAATATTGGCAAAAAAATTCTATTTCTAGCATCTGCCAAACCTTATTTTTCGGGAAAAAATAAATATTTGGCAGAAAGATGCCGACCCTGCTTTTTACTTACGGTAAGAGGAGTTTGACTTCTTGAAATATATTTCAAAAAAAATTCAATGAATGAAAAATGATATTGACATCTAATTCAAGTTGTTTCATAATTTTTGGACCTTTGTGGAATTAGTTACAAATTTTTGAAGTAAAACGTAGTCGTCACTATGAGCGTGTCCCCTCCTAAAATGTACACCATTTGTACATTGATGGTGTGCTAATGAGTGTACCTTTGAATTAAAGATCATTTTTACAGCAACCTTAGTCCATGTTTTAAGACTAGCATAAATTAGCAAGTCACACATATAATCATAAGTAATTATATGAGTGACACTAGGATTATACACCTTGATTAAAGGGAGTCTCAATGAATTTTATATGTATATGCATATGTGCACGCACTCACACAGATGTATATATATGGATAGATATGATTTTGATAGAAATTGAGTATTTTTCAAGCTTGCATTTGTTAAATAATATGTAAGTGGCATACTGAATTACAAGTTGGTTTATTTGGGGGAAAATTGTAGTAACAATTTTTTTTGGAATTTGCCTAGGTCTTTTGTTAATGTATTTATAGAGGTAGTGTGTATAGGGCCTTAGACTTTAATAATAATAATTACAAAGATTTGCCAACCTTAGTTCTGAATATTGTCAAAGAGAGATTAATATTTGTTTTATTTTTGGATTATTGCTTTGTCGGAAAAGCGGTTGTTATAGTGTGTGAATTGTATGAATTAATTTTTTGTATTGATTAGATGGTGTATTGAATGGATTGTTAAGAATGATGTAGTGGAGATATGTACATAGGATGTTTAGATAGAAGATGGTGAGGCGATTGCAATTATTTAATTGTAGACAAATACTTGATACAGGGAGAGCCTTGTGGTTTGTCTTTATAATTATTTGCATTTGTGGGCATGTACCATTGAGAGTTAGTATTTGAGGGCATTAGTTTACAAAGTTGTTGAACTGCTTTCTTATGTCTTTGAACTCAAAGTATAATAATAAAGGTTTTTATATTGGATAGGTGGACATATAACCAAGTGCCTATTTGATAAAACTGTAGAGGTCCAAATAGAATAGAGTATAGAAGGGGATTTCATAGGTCAAAATGGTTGTTTACGTGCATTCTCCATGTATTATCTATATCAAAATTTGAATAAATGTCTAATTTGTGCATTTGTAATGTGAGGATAGGTCCAGAAGTATTGGAGAAGTTTAAATCAATTTTTGGTGTATTTGTCCATTTGTATAGGTTTGGGAATTTGTGTAGAGTAGTTTTGTTTTCTTGAGATAAGACTTTTTGTAAGTTATGTGTCAATTGAAGCAATGATTTTGAATTTCATGCTTTGTTTTATTGGGCCTATTCCTTAGAAAGGGCTTCTATTGCCTCAAGGTCCAAAATTGACCTTAGCTACAATTCCAATGCAAAGTTTCATCATTTCATATTGCCTAACAAAAACTTTCTACTTGTATCTGTAGGTAAGTATAAAACCATCATTAATAAAAAAAACGTAACATCTAGATTTTTGCCTAAACATTGAGGATGTACGAGGTTTAATCGCTAAAGAACCAAACTAGATTTTTTGGCAACAAAGCAATTTTGGAAAGCCCACTATGGATGGAATTTTAATTTTTTTTCTTAAAATTTTCACACAATATGCACCCAAGAAGTAGCTTTAGGGCACAACAATTTTCATAACTTTTGACTGCATGGTCAAAAAATTATTTATGATATGTGATTTTCATCAATCGGCGGGCAACTCAAAAAAATTCCTTAAAATCACTTTTTCAAAAAATAAAAATTTGAAATTGGTATTCTAGATTTATATATACATTAAAAACTTTGAATCATTCCATTTTCATTATGAGATGAAAGTTATGAGGAGTTTTAGTTTGCAAGTAGTAATGGAATCTCTACTCTAAAATAAACTTTGAAATCTTTTATTTTACTCAATTTTCAATATTTTTTGAAAAAAACAAAATCATAGGATGTAGATTGTTTATTACAAGATAACAACCATTGGGATTGGCATTTTTCAATTTCATTACTAAATTCTTAACGATTTAGTATTTTGAATCACTTTACTTCCTTCTATTTATTATTTTTACCTATATATTGTACAATTCCAAATAATCTAGAAATTTTCTAGCTTGTAGCCAACTTGCCTTGAAGAATGAATCCAAAGAGTAACCACC
Source organism: Pseudisothecium myosuroides (assembly GCA_951799445.1). Taxonomy (NCBI): domain Eukaryota; kingdom Viridiplantae; phylum Streptophyta; class Bryopsida; order Hypnales; family Lembophyllaceae; genus Pseudisothecium; species Pseudisothecium myosuroides. Next base: position 2,452,800 of record OX637288.1, on the reverse strand, counting down.
ATAATGGATGATTTTTCATACAAATGTAACCTTGTGAAGTGCAGTTGCTCAAATTTTTGCACAGCGAAAAAAAGGATTTTTGTTAATTTAACCCCTGAAGGCCCAAGGCCTTTTTCCTGCCAAAAAACATTGAAAACTGCCATTTCTATAGCAAACAGTAAAAAAAATTGGAAAATGGTTTTTTTGCACATCTAACCATAGGATCTTACACCTAACTAGTATGAAAATGTGTGTAAAAAATTTCAGAATTTTTGACTGCTCAGATTGCAAGATATTTGCGTTTAAAGTGGAAAAAACAAGTATTTCAGCACATTGCAGGACTGGATTTTTTGACTTTGAACATTTTTAACTTAAAAATTTTGCATTACAGAGTTTTGAGCTTTAAATCTTTATAGTGGAGAATTGAGTTGAGAGTCTAGGGGAAAAAAAAATATTCAAAAAAACTTAATTATCAACTTAAAAAAATTGTTAAGTAGAAGTAGGTACGAGATAGAAGGAAAATCTAAATATTAATATATTTTAGATGGAAATAAAATACACTAATTCCAATTATGAGATTGTTCTAGCAAGTAAACTAAACCATAAGATTTTTTTTTTTTTTTTAAATTGCAAAAATAGCATTCAGAAATGAATCCTATAAGTTATTTTTTTTCAAGAAGATGCTCTAACTGCCCAAAAAACAAGAATGTCCATAACTTTCTCATAACAAATCCAAATGAAATGAATCAAAGCTTTCCAGATAGACAAAAATATAATCTATGAGAAAAAAAATATTAAAAAAAATATATCAAATTTTTGCCATTTTTTTTGCTGCCTGGGCTACCCGCCGTCCCTTGTTTTGAGCTTATTTGGTCATGACTGTTGTTCCCAGGCACCAATTGTGAAAAAAATTATGTCCCCACGTAGGTCTTTCCATTCTCCACTTCCATTAAGTTTTTCAGAAAATATTACAAACGTGGTTGCAAAAAGGTACATGACCGAAATCACATTTGTCCCTCAAAGGGATCCACAATGGGCTTTTAGGGGTTAAACGCTAATATAGTAGAACCTCTCTTAGTGCATACTGTCTTAGTGCATATATGCACTAAGAGAGGTCGTGATATTTGTGAACACTAGTTGGAGGCCCCATAGTGAGAGGCCACGTTAGCCAAAGTTCTGACAGAACCTCTCCAACTGCATAAACTTCTCTTAATGTATAGTCCCGACTCTATGCACTAAGACAGATTGTATATTGCAATCTACACAGTGGAAATTTTTGAAATCTTTTCCAAATCTTTTTAAACCAACGTACTACAAGTTACTATAGTTATATGTGTCCAAAAATGTTTTTTTTTCTAAAATTTAGTACTTGTACTAGAAATGGCAGTTTTGAAGCGTTTTTGGTAAAAACATAGTAAAAAATTTGTCGGGGTTACATTAGATTTGTGTTGATTTACAATACACCTACCACTAGCACCTAGAAAATTCATAATTCATTTTTATATTGTTCTAATAATGCATTGTGAATTGTGTTGAAATTTCTATTCTTTTAGCAATTCAACCTAATAAAAAAAATATTTTCATCTAACAATAGTTATGCTTAGTTGCAATTTGTGTCAATTAAAAAGTACGCATACCATTATACGCATTCATTGCCTTGGTTTTATAGTGTCTTGTTGATACTTGAAAGTTGTTTCCCTTTTGTTCTACACCATTTAATTTCTTCTAATTTAGTGGTTGTGTAGATTGAATGCATGGGAATTGAGGTTCCTTCTCAATGTTATTGCAATAATGTTGTTTTGAATTTGTTCCAACCTTTTTAACATGTTCCAAGAATGGTGAGTTTGTTTGGTGGTTATGCCATTAATGATTAGAAGGTAATGAATTGGAATTGAAGAGGATTGCAAGCAAAACACATTTCTTTTTTGTCTGCAATCTAGCGCATTGTTTGTTTTTTGAATAAAAATATGTAAATTTTGAATACCAAAAATATCAAAAACCAAACAAATATAAAAACATTTCAAATGAATTTTTTTGAGCTTGAACCCTTGTATCATACCCAATATCTTCTTTTGTCTTCTTCTTTGGATCACAAAATGGATTAGGAGTGATTTCCTTGGTAAGACTTTGAAATTTAATGAACATTTGAATTTTCAAGGTTGCAACAAATTTAATGGGATGTATTACATCTTTATTTTCACGCAACTTTCAAAGTTGGATGCACTCAAGATCAACTTCCAACCTCCATATTTGTCACTTTACACCTTCAATGTATAATTGTTTCTAAAATTAAATTTGTTGGTGTCCAATGAGTGTGGAATGGTCAAATGTGCTTCATTGAAAATTGAATACATTTATTCCTTGGAGATCAAAGAAAAATACAACACAAAAACTACAATTGGGATAAAAGATACCTTTAGATCTTCCTTGCAACAAACAAATTCTAATTTCAATCATATAGTCAATTTTAGAAGCTTTTCCAAATGTCCATTCTAAGCAAAAACTAGACTTGAATCCAATTACTTATCAATTCAATTGAAGTTTTAGATTAGAACAATAGACAAGGAAATTATATACTAGCAAAAATTAACCCTTTTATACATCATATTAATTAAATTAATTATAAGGTAGCGGGATTCAAGGTTTAAAAAATTACATTTGTTGCTTGTAGTAGCACATAGTTGGACATTATTACATATATAAATTTTTCTTAGCTGCTAACAATGCAAAAAATTGATCACTTACCAAAAAAAAATTAGGACTTGCATTTATAATGTGCTTGGGATTGAAGTCATACCAATCTCTGACTTTGAAGGCCATAAAAATAATTGTTTTTCACATGTTATACACGGATGTAAAGATTCTTATTTCTTCTAGATATAAAAATGCATTGAAATGGTACAAATTGGACATCTTATACAAGTAGTACTAAGTAAACTTTTATTTTTTTTCAAATGCAAATTGAAGAAATTTTCTAGAAAAGTCAATCATCTTCATCTTCAATTAATTAAGGTCATCAATGCTACACTAAATAGGGTATTTAGTGTTGGCAACACTATTTGCGAACCATGACACTAAATATCATTAAGCCTACTAAAGTAAGTAACATTAAATGTAATTTCTAACATTAAATATACTCTATGGTAAATCTGAAATCTGAAAATGTTTATATTTAGTGTTAGAACATATTAAAGGAAGGTACAAGGGAAGAGAAGGCAAAGGCGGCGCATTGAAGTTTAGCACTACACTAATCGTCCTAAAATTGACATTTAGTGTAGGGTCAAGTAGGGTGGTAATTACACTAAATGTAATCCAACACTAAATACCCTATTTAGTGTACCGAGAGGCTTGCATTTTGTGAATAAATTTGCAAGCTATGTTGCTTCGCTGTTCATTTTGATTTGTTTGCTGAAATTTTAAGCATCTCCCAATGATATAATATTTTGGCTCTTGGATTGTAGTCTAGAGAATAATGTCTTTATTTTTGACTATATGGGACCAATATGCATAGGACCAGTAGAGTTAATTGTAAAGTGTGTGCAATGTGGGACCAAGAGCTAGAGTTTGGAAAAAATGTAGGATGTAACTCTTTGGAGCACCCAAATTGGGGTCTAATGGAGTTTGCCATGTTTCTTTTGTACTATTCTTAGTTAAGCCTTCCTTTCACTGTACTATTTACTCTAATATGCACCTTAAGAAATCTAGATTTTGAATGGAAAGTTTAAAATATTGTCAAGTTGTTGATCTTGCAGACGGTTGAGATGCTAAGATGGCAAGACACCCAAGAATGGAAATGGAGTAAGGTAGGACCATCCATTCCAGACCAAAGAGCAATGCCCAACCTGTAGGATGCACAATTTCAAGCCAAGTAGGGTGCTCAAGCTTGGAATGTGTATTTTTCTCTTTTTCAAAGTTGAGATGAATAAGGTCATGACACATGTCCCAAAGTGAACTAGAAGTAGGAAGCAAGAAAGTAATTTGGCTATAAGTAGAATTGGAAAACTCTAGACATTGACTATGTCTTCAAAACACTTCTTGGTTCCCAAAATTCATAGTATTTTCAATTTCACCAATAAAATTGCAGTCCCAGTGTTTTTTATATGTCTACATGATAAATTTTTTTCACTACCTCACTTTGCTCCTCATATGTCTTGAAATTGCTTAACCCCTAAATGTCCAAGGCACCAAATTTTGGTATTGACAATACTTTGAAGTTAAATAAAACCTAACCAAATTGCTATTTTTAGTAGTTTGTATTTTTGTAAAATACTTTTTGAAGTCTAGTTTTAGCAACAAAAATCCAATTTTGAAAATTATTGATTATGATTTTTCTATTCAAGATTTTGTACAAGGGTACCCATTGCAATCTTGACTTTCCGTAGTGTTGAGGGCTCTTGAAAATGAGCCTCAAATACACTAGATCTTGGAGAAAAAATCACATTAGAAATTCACTTAAAAAAAAAATTAGAGTAGATTTTGAAAAGTCATAAATTGATTGGGGTTTATGCATGTTAGGCCCTTTAACCTCATAATTTTTTGGTGACTAACTTTTTAGATTTGACATGTGAAAAAAGGATTGAAAGAATTTCTTAGTTTTAACATCCTCATGATCAAACATTATAATCTTTCAATCCATAAGTGATGTTGTTGTGTTTTCTTTTCCTATGTAATCTCTAACATGTCTACTTTGAATTTGTAGGGTTACAATTAAAAAATAATTGATACAAAATGTTGTCTTTTTGTTCAAATTCCAAGGAGCTCAAAAAGGCCTTGGGCATTTGGGGGTTAAGTGATTGGGTATGGGTCGTTCTACCTTAGTGCCGAATCCCTTCTGACAGAAACCGTTGGCATTGTGCCATGAAAAACCAGACATGCTGCAAAACAGCAACCTGTGAGAATCTTGAGGCCAGAAATGCATTGTTACATCTCCTTCTCTCTCGTTGTTGCTGCCCACTGTGCTTCCACATATTAAGTGCGGGTGTTGCTAGAGCGGTTCCTTCAGAATTTGCGCTGCCACCAGAGAGCACATTTGCTCAGTTGCCAGATTAGGGTGTTGCCGTAATGAGTTAACGCCGAGGTGCTCATTACTGAGTTACTCATTGCACCATTCATGAAAACATCCTTCGTCTTGTCGGCATTTTGGCACCACTTACATTCTATAATTCAAGGGCAGTTACGGGGTTTTAGTGGCTTTTGCCGCAGAGGCCAGCTAGTCTGTGTCCCTTGTTCAAAATTTTTGAGTGGGCACAAATCTAGATCAATGAAAGAAGCTACATTTATGTGGTCAGTCTGGCACAACGCAGTCGCAGTCCATTCTTGGAGAGCCAAGCTTTCCCTAGACATTGATACAACTTGTAATTGTTGCAACTTAGGTATTGAAGAATGCCCCCTTCACAGATTCTACTCATGTCCTCGATCACAAGAAATATGAGACTATGTCCAGTCTATTATCTATCACATTCGTGGGGTGCAACCAATCTTGGGACCTCATGAGAGATTGGACTTCTCCCAATGCATCTTTGGATCCTCGACTCCACAACGGTTCCACGCTCTTAGAATCATTTGGACTTTGCTTTGTGGCTCTGCAATGTGGATTATGTGGATCTCTCGCAACAGCAAGGTCTTCGCCCAACATTTCTGGCCTCTAGATTTTACGCAGACGACATTTTGGGATGCGCTTCTCGACTCCGGCCGTGCTGCACAGTTGAAGGCTCAACTTGGGGCTCATCTTCACCCTCAGAATAGGAGTAAAATTTGGGCTAAATTTGATAGTATTTGGCTTGAATCTCCTATCCTTGCTAGTAGGGAAGGTTCCACCATTTATTGGAATAAGAGGGGTCCTCCCTCTTGTTCTTTTTACTAGGGCTCTTACTTGGTTCTTTTTTCCTTTTTTTGCTCTTATCTCTTCATTGTCCAGCCTGTGTGACTTGGCTGTTTTGTATTGGGTTTTTTTCTTTTAATGCAATGGCTCGTTCCATTTGTTAAAAAAAATTAAAAAAATTAAAAAATTAAAAAAATTAAAAAATTAAAAAAATTAAAAAATTAAAAATTTGAGTGTCTTAATTTCCACTGACGCCAATGGCGGAATGACTCGATTTTGCCGCTTAATAGCCACTTTGTTATTCTTTGAATCACAATGTTTCAATCTCTTCTTGAATGGCGGTTGGAAATCAAGGTTCAAGGATCAAGAACCTCCTTCCTCTGCAGATTGGCCGCTAGCTGCAAAAGTTATAAGCACCGCCTTCCTTGCCTTCTGTTGGCATGTGTTTTAGGGTTCGATTTGTTTCTTTGCATTTTGGGCTTACTGCTTTGCTGCGACTTGTTTCAAATCGCTTTGGCAATCTTGTTCATTCACATCGGGTTTAAAATTTAGCTCTTGTTCATTTAACTTGCTATTGTTCACTGACTCCTTGTGTGTTGGGTCACTTTGCTGATATGGGGACAGAAGATGGTGTGGATGTTGAGATGGAGGCTAGAGAAGCAACTCTTGTGCTGAAGAGAGAGAGCATCCTTCGGAGGAAAGCAAGATTGGAGTCTGTTGCTGCTCCTGCAACTAGGAGAGCCCTCCAGGCTACACAGGTTCAGGAAGAACGGAGTAAGAAGCGTGCCCATGAGAAGGTTACCTTGCGGAGTTACTTTGGGACCTCTCGCAACTGAGAATGCCGACCTGATTCAGGGTCTGCTTCGTCGAACGAAACCCCAGGCTGCGGATTGGAAGGAGTTGCAGCTGTGGTGCTACAAAACTTGAGCGCTAGTGCATCTGTAGACGCAGCATTCATCTCTCAGGGGTCTCACGTTCAAGAGATCCAATGTGAACGCCAAAATTCTGTTGTCCACGCCTGATCTTATCAACCTGTCCAGCAATTCTTCAAGGTATGTCTTTTCTGAAGACAATCCTAATTAACTCACTTGATGATTTAGAAGAAATTGAGGACATCGAGGGGGAGCATGGGACGGAAGACAAGGCGCCCCCTGTCAAGAAGAGAAGGAAGGGATGGCAGCGAGCCTATGAGCTCACCCACCGATATCAGACGGAGTGGATTGCAGAACTCCCTTGGTTGGAGGAGGTGCTTGGCCCTGATGTCTGGAATTTGCAATAAACCAGGACTAACAACTTGGCAACAACAAGAAACCCTAACCCTGTGCAACCCCGATTTTGAACTGATGAGAATTTTGATTGAATCCGGGGAATCTGGAGGTGTTCACTGAATGATGAAGTCTCCGCTTCATCTTGCTGGATCCCTTCCTTAGCATCTAAAAAGAAGCGAGAGATTTGCAAAAAACAAGAAGCCTTACGAAACAGATCGCGTTCAAGTGTTACCAAAGTAGGTCCTCCACCTTGCCCGCTTGCGCTTCGAAAGAGGAAGCAGCCGCCCATTCCCCAGCCCACCTCGTCGCGTCTCGGGGGAAGAAACTGGAACTTGGAAGTAGTAGAATGCAAAACCCTAACTTCCCCTAAACCGCAAAGCAGAACGGGCAAGCGCCTTCCCATTGCATCGCCCACTTGCGCAATTCATGGAAAATAAGCGCCACGAGACATAGCCGACACATTCTGGTTCCAAAGTGCGAGATGCCCGGCTGTCTATGAAACTTTGGTTCATTTGGGGGCTATGATGAACTTGCTCCAGCCTCCAGGTTTTTTCCAGTCAAAGAACTCCACAGTTTTGGGCCGACAGTTTGCCAGTTTCCTCGTTGTTGCTCATTGCTAACATGAGCGTCGACTACGGCAATGTACAGTAAAACTGAAGGTCGGAGACGGTTTTTCACTCCATTTTTCTCCCTTGCCTGGTGCGCCACCATTACTTTCAGGGTGACTATTCATCAATCATGGGTCCCTTTTACCTGCGCGCGGTTTTGACAGGCTTTGGCAACTGAATGCGCGTTGAAAATTAATAGAAATTCCGTTTTTTGTTGAAAAAATTCTCATTTTTCTTGTATTGCACTCTGACCAGCCATCCCCAGCAGAACATTCAGTAAGGTAAGGTAGTCGACCATTTAAGGGCACAACATTCAGTAAGGTAAGGTACAGTAGTCTGCTCTAAAACCGACCATTTAAAGGCTGGTCAGCCTTTTTCATAGGTTTGACAAAAATATTTTTAGCTCATTTTTCAGAGAAAGAAAAATAGATGCCAAATGTAACATTAGTGGTTTCATATTTTTGGAAGTATTTTTGAATTACTTATGAATTTTCAAAGATGTTTATTGTAGGTACCTATTTGTGACCCTAGGTTTCCCAAAATGCGTCTACTTGCAACTTCTAAACTAATATGAGTACATTAAGGCCAATGACTGGCTCTTGCAGTAAAGAATGTTTTTTTTTTTTAAAAATTCAATGAAGGCTAAAGCAATCCATTTACGGACCACCTCATAACCATTCAATAGCTTTTTATAGGATCGATTTCAAGAGGACGGTTAGCTTTAGAGCAGGCTGCTCTAAAATCAATCGTATTCTAAATGTGACCCCTATCTAGGAATGAGTGACATATTGCTTAAAATTACTATTGTTGTCAATGGGTGATGTACATTGAAATGGTCATTTTTAAAGCACACTACCTTTGGCCTCAAAGAGGCTATTTTTTCTCTCTTGAGTCATCATCCACAAAGTTAGTATGGTCGCAAAACATACTCACTATTCTCCTTCTTAATCTATGAAGGTCAATTGTGTGTTGAACAAACAATTGAAAATTTGGGTAGGTTCCGAGGTAGTCAATTTTGGTTGGATGTTTACAAAATTTTGGCACATGGTGTGAACATGTACCTCTTCAGTGGGAATGTAATTTTTTATTCCAATTGGAGGCCCAAATTAAAAATTACGGCAACCTGTACAATTTGAGCATCTTTGGGGCATCTTCTACGAAACACTCATTAACTTTTGAAATTTGGCATGTATGTAACTTATAAAATATGGCATAAAATTGTACCTTAAAAAAACAAATTTTAGTTCTCAAATAACATTCTAGGAGGAGTCAAACTTTGTAAGCTATGTCAAGGCGATTTCAAGAAAAAAACATTTTCTTCTAACTTCAAGTCCTATTATCTTGCAATCTATGAAGTCAATGTTTTTGGAATTTTTCCAAAATATTTCAAATGTGTTTTTCTAATTTTTCCCATTTAGATTTCAAATAAAAAATTTCCTCATTGCACAAAAAATTATGAAAAAATTACTAGTGTATTACCAATTCAATTAAGCTCTTTGCACTGCAAGGTGATTTTGAATAATCTAAACTTCATATTAGCTTTCAAAAAAATTCAAGAGTGAACCTAACATGATATACTTATGAATGGTGAAAATTCACATTTATGTGTAGAGCAAAAAAAAATTCCAAGAAGGCTTGAAGTTTGTTGCCCCTAGTTTATAGGAATGAAAAAAAGTTTTTTATCTCACTTTAGAAATTTATAATCTTTCAATCCATGTAGTCAAATGGGATGAATTTTTTTCTACTTATTGCCTTACTTGTTTAATACACTTTTGTATAGTGGTAATTTTTGTTAAAAAAATGGATTTTGGACAATGCATTAAAAAACGGCAGTTTTGGACTTTTTATCTTTCAAAACACCCTTTGGCCCATAGGGGTTGATACCATATGCCTCCATAGCTACTAATGGAATGCAAAATATTTAACATCATTTTATTGGGGAAGAGACGCAAAGCCACAACCTATTGAATGTTATATGCTCTAAAAAATATAAGAAATACATTTTGTTGCTTACAAGGTATCCAACCGCCTAATCTGGGTAGTAATAGGCCGGACGACCTTATATTTAGCTACAATACCTCCAATGGTTGAATTATACAACAAATAAAGTACCAGAACCACTTCTTCATATGACTTAACTCCTAAAAGCCCGTTGTCCCTTCGGGGGACAAATGCGTTTTTGGGCAGGTACCTACGGGCTGAAATTGTGTTCTGATTTTTTGAATTTTTTTTTGGAGATAGAAAAATTGATAAGCTTTGTGGGAATATAATTTTTTTTCTCAATTGGTACCCAAGAAAAAAAGTTATGACCAAATAAGCTCAAAACAGGGGATGGGGGGCAGCCTGGGCAGCAAAAAAAAATGGACAAAAATTTGAATTTTTTTTTTAATATTTTTTTTCTCATAGATTATATTTTTGTCTATCTGGAAAGCTTTGATTCATTTCATTTGGATATGCTATGAGAAAGTTATGGACATTCTTGTTTTTTGGGCAGTTTGAGCATCTTCTTGAAAAAAATAACTTGTAGGACTCATTTCTGAATGCAATTTTTCAAATTTTTTTTTTTGCATGGTTTAGTTTCTTTTCTAGAACAATCTCACCATTGGGATTAGTGCATTTTAATTCCATCTAAGAGATATTAATATTTTAGATTTCCTTCTATCTCGTACCGACTTCTACTTAACAAATTTTTTAAGGATGAAAATTAAGTTTTTTTGAGTTTCTTTTTTTTCCCTAGACTCTCAACTCAATTCTCCACTATAAAGATTTAAAGCTCAAAACTCTATAGTGCAAAAATTTTAAGTTAAAAATGTTCAAAGTCAAAAAATCTAGTCCCGCAATGTGCTGAAATATTTGTTTTTTTCACTTTAATCGCAGATATCTTGCAATCTGTTCGGTCAAAAATTCTGAAATTTTTTCCACACACTCTCATACTAGTTAGGTGTAAGATCCTATGGTTAGATGTGAAAAAAAATAATTTTCAAATTTTTTTACTCTTTGCTATAGAAATGGCAGTTTTGAGTGTTTTTTGGCAGAAAAAAAGGCCTTGGGCCTTTAGGGGTTAAAGTAAGATAGAAGTACCTATTTCCAACAATCACTTGATAATGGCTTTATAGACTAACCTATTGTCAATAACAAGTAGATGTAGTGTTCAATGAAAAAGATTCTTTGTTTGTATCTTCTTGTTCACTCATCTCTCTTTTTTCCTTAATTAGGGAGAAGAACCAAAGCTAACCATAATAAATGAGTCCATAAAAACAAGAATGGATCTAAATGAAAAATTGACATTTATATTGAATAAAATATTCATTCTTGGAAAAAAATTTAAAAAATTTCCATTCTTCCACATCCTTATGTTTGCACACATTGAGCTCAATTTCTCAACAAATTTCCCATATCCTACAAGCTAAAATGCTTAACCCCTGAAGGCCCAAGGCCTTTTTTCTGCCAAAAAGCACTGAAAACTGCCATTTTTAAAGCGAACAGTAAAAAAATTGAAAAATGCTTTTTTTGCACATCTAACCATAGGATCTTACACCTAACTAGTATGAGAATGTATAGAAAAAATTTCAGAATTTTTGACCACACAAATTGCAAAATATTTACGTTTAAAGTGGAAAAAATAAATTTTTCAGCACATTGCGGGACTAGATCTTTTGACTTTGAACATTTTTAACTTAAAATTTTTGCACTACAGAGTTTTGAGCTTTAAATTTTTACAGTGGAAAATTGAGTTGAGAGTCTAGGGGAAAAAAAATATTCAAAAAAACTTGATTATCATTCCTAAATTATTTGTTAAATAGAAGTAGGTACAAGATAGAAGGAAAATAAAAAATCTTAATATATTTTAGATGGAATTAACATACACTAATCCCAATGGTGAGATTGTTCTAGCGAGTAAACTAAACCATGAGAATTTATTTTTTTTTGAAAAATTGCAAAAATAGCATTCAGAAATGAATCCTACAAGTTATTTTTAACAAGAAGATGCTCTAACTGCCCAAAAAACAAGAATGTCCATAACTTTCTCATAACTAATCCAAATGAAATGAACCAAAGCTTTCCACATAGACAAAAATATAATCTATGAGAAAAAAGTATTCAAAAAAAAATCAAATTTTTGCCAATTTGTTTTTCGCTGCCCGGGCTGCCCGCCGTCCCCTGTTTTGAGCTTATTTGGTCATAACTATTGTTTTCGGGCACCAATTGTGCAAAAACCTGTATTCCCACAAAGCTAATCAGCTTTTCTACCTCCAAAAAAAGTTTCAATAAATCAGGACAAAAATTCAACCCTTAGGTACCTACCCGAAATCCCAGTTGTCGCCCGAAGGGACAATGGGCCTTTAGGGGTTACGTTATCAAAAATAGGTACTTGTACCTTAGCCACTCTTGCAAATTGTATGAAATCCAAATTGCTAAAACTTTCACAATTAAAGGTATGCTTACACTTGGTGTTAGGAATGATGTTTGCAATGTGAATTTGGTCCAAAAATAGGTCTAAATTTGTTCCGAAGACCCTCGGTAAGAACAATTTTTAACACCAAGTGCTAATATTCCTTAAGCTTACATATAAGCACATAGCCAAGACTTGATGAATGACGTGTGAAAATATTCTTCACCTTATTGCCCCCCAAAAGTGTAAAAATATGATTTAATATATTTATACAAAATATCCAATTACCACTAGTAGTACACTATTATCAAGTGACAAGTTTATCTCCTAGTTACGTACATGGATACATCCAAAATCGCACCATGACTAAAATTGCCATGATCACTTTGTGTACATCTCCAAAATCAATCACATATATATGTGGAAGAATCAATTTTACATCATCCACCCAAAAAATTGACCCTTCATAACTTTTGCATACAATATCCAAATTTCATGTCCTTTGGTGCATTGAAACCTCTTTTCACTTGCTAACAAAAAAATATATAAATTTGATAAGTCTAATAAAAGTAATTAGGCACAACAGCAAAAAAATGGCAATTTGGGGGGTATCCACCTTAATCCAAAAAAATCAGTTTTGGAAAACATTCAATCTTGTTGAATGATGTTATGAGGCACAATTTTGATTCTATTTGCTATGTACTTGCCTTTTATTCTTTTATTGGCATACAATGGCTCTCATAAGTATTTATATGCTTCAAAAATTGCCATAACTAATTGACGAATTAGGGTTTAAAAAAAAAATTTAGGACATGTTGAGGTATAAATTACAATTTTGTATAAATTAAAATTTCAAAAATTAAAAATACTTAACAATGAACTAAAAATTTAATACAAGCAAAATTTTTCATGATTCTTTCATAAAAGGAACGAGAATTCTTTATGGAATTTTGTGATAAGAACTTCACAAATTTTGAAGTTTTGTTACCTGAAATGGTGTCAACTTCAGTACAACTCCAATTTTTTTTAATGTTTTCAATGATTCATTTTAAAATTTTCAAAAAATTATAAAAATTAGTAAATAAGTATTTTGTACAATAATTAAATTTATATATATTTTTGGAGATTATTGGAATAATTATAAATAATATAAATATTAAGAATCATATTTTTTTAGTAAATTTTCACTCAATTATTTTTAAAATTAGTGAAACTCTTACCACAACATTCCAAAAAGAATTCTCATTCCACTTATTAAAGAATCTAGAAAAAAATTACTTGTATTAAAAGTTTTATTTTACTAATAAATTTGATAAAAAAATTAAAATAATAAAAAATTATTTCAAGAAAATTGAAATTTAACTTCATATAGGAGTATTACTTGTACCACAATGTATCCTAATTTTGTTGAAAAAATCTCTAATTCTTCAATTAGCTATGGCAATTTTTGTAAGCTCACAAAACATTTTTGAGAGCCACTATAAATGAAGACAAAATTCTTTGCATCCGTTTGAACTCTTAATCAAATTTGTGTAGCAGGTGCATACAATGCAATGTTTGGGAAGAACCAACAACTAGCTCAAAGTTCTCTACACTAAATAGAGGTATTAAGGCAACCAAAAAATTAAAGGGACCTTCTGAAGAAAAAAGTAGATGTTTGAAACATGATGTACAACTCCCGAACACTTCAATAACTATTGGTGTACAACAAAGGTAGATATTTATATAGTGTGAAATGTCAATTGATTAGTATGAATTCCCTTAATACCCCTATTTAGTGTAAAAATAGCACGGTGAAAAAATCTATAAACTTTTTATTTAGAATTTAAAAAAAATAGAAAAAATAATTGGATTGAGTATTTGAAAAAAAAAGGTTCAAATATAGGAATAAAAGAAAAATAGCTGGTAAAGGAGGCACTCCAAAATGGGCCACTAACCTTAAACCGCCATCTACACTTTGTGCAGATTTCCGGAATCAAGTTATGTACCTATGTGGAAGAAACGCTTTTAGAACCACACTGTGTTCCTTCATAACTTTTGCATACAATATCCAAATGTCGCGTTCTTTGGTGCGTTGGAACCTCCTTTCACTTGCCAATAAGAAAATATAAAAATTTGAACAGTCTAATAATAGTATTGATGCATAGTAACAGTTAGTGGTGGTTTTGGGGGTATCCACCTTAAAACTCAAAAAAATATCCCAAACACTGGGCTGATCCCGTGTAATCCAGCTAATGAATTTAGGGCATTTGTAGATTAGCTAGTCCTTGTTATACCTGACAGGAACTGAGCACCTGTCCCTAATTGATAGCCCACTGCAGTTAATAAGAACTGGTAAGGAGTTTATGACAAAGATCCCGATTACCACATCCTTATCTCCTTCATGGCGACAAGACTGCAAATGCAGCTGATGGGGAAAACTTGGTACCTTACCTGCGAGTTTACGTACCCAATGGAGTTTAGGACAATGAAGTCCCTTCTTAGGAGCCAAGTGGTATAATTTTGTTGTCATCGTCGCTGCTCGTAAGTTAACCCTAGAGTGCACCCACTGTGTAGATTTTGAAACTGCATATTGAATGGAAGGGGGCATCAAACAAGCCTTCCCATAGCATTCAATCTGTGAAATCTGCGGAGAGACATCATGACTGCGACATAACATTGGTTACCAATGACACCTGGGTCCTTTCGCATCCTTGAAAAGGGGACTCTTATACAGTAGAACCTCTCTAAGTCGATCGGTCCCAGACCGGTCTGACATGATTAGTTTACAGAGGTTTATTAACTTAGAGAGGGTCATTTTTAGTCACAACCTTTGTTATCTGGCCCAGTCCGGGATCGGTCTGACATGATTGATTTAGAGAGGTTTATCGACTTAACCCCTAAAAGCCCGTTGTCCCTTCGAGGGATAAATGCGTTTTCGGGCAGGTACCTAAGGGCTGAAATTGTGTTCTAATTTTTTGAAATTTTCTTTGGAGATAGAAAAATTGATAAGCTTTGTGGGAATATAATTTTTTTCTCAATCGGTGCCCGGGAAAAAAAGTTATGACCAAATAAGCTGAAACGGGGACGGGGGGCAGCCCGGGCAGCAAAAAAAAAATGGACAAAAATTTGAATTTTTTTTTTTAATATTTTTTTTCTCATAGATTATATTTTTGTCTATCTGGAAAGCTTTGATTCATTTCATTTGGATTTGTTATGAGGAAGTTATGGACATTCTTGTTTTCGGGCAGTTAGAGCATCTTCTTGAAAAAAATAACTTGTAGGATTCATTTCGGAATGCATTTTTTGTAGTTTTTCAAATTTATTTTTTTGGAATGGTTTAGTGTACTTGCTAGAACAATCTCACCATTGGGATTAGTGCATTAAAATTCCATCTAAAATATATGAATATTTTAGATTTTCCTTCTATCTTGTACCTACTTCTACTTAACAATTTTTTTAAGAATGATAATTAAGTTTTTTTGAATTTTTTTTTTTCCTAGATTCTCAACTCAATTCTCCACTATAAAGATTTAAAGCTCAAAACGCTGTAGTGAAAAAATTTTAAGTTAAAAATGTTCAAAGTCAAAAAATCTAGTCCCGCAATGTGCTAGAAAACTTGTTTTTTCAACTTTAAACGCAGATATCTTGCAATCTGTGCGGTCAAAAATTCTGAAATTTTTTCCACACATTCTCATACCAATTAGGTGTAAGATCCTACGGTTAGATGTGGAAACAAAACAATTTTAATTTTTTTTTACTTTTTGCTATAGAAATGGCAGTTTTCAGTGTTTTTTGGCAGAAAAAAAACCTTGGGCCTTTAGGGGTTAAAGGGGATCGACTTAGAGAGGTTCTACTGTAGTGACCAAAATTGTTTGACATGGCTCCTCAGCCCACTCCAATCCTTGAATTAATTGAAAGTCTCTCCTACGCATCTAGAGAGGCATAATAAGGTAGGCATCCCAAATACGCCACTAATCTTAAAGCGCCATCTTCAGTGTGTGTACATTTTCCAAATCAGTTATGTACCTCTGTGAAAGAAACGCTTTTAGAACCAAACTTAATTCCTTTATAACTTTTGCATACAGTATCCAAATGTCGCGATCTTTGGTGCTTTTGAACCTCCTTTCCCTTGCCAACAAGAATATATAAGAATTTGAATAGTCTAATAGTAGTAATTAGGCACAATAGCAATTAGTGACGATTTTGGGATACATACTTTACTACATGGACATTAAACCCATTCTATGAAGTGGAACCAGCTCTGGCTGGATTTATCCTAGGAGGAAATGCAAGAATTTTTTATTTGCCACAAATGATTTTTTTTGTAAATTTTGAATTCATATTTGCAATCAGAGACCCCAAATTAGCTACAAGAGGACTACAACATATCCTAAACTCGGCTAAAAATAGGAAGCTTTTTTTTACTTTTATCTTCCAAAAAACGCAAAATTTACCCTGTTGGTCCCACTTCGTAAGACGGATTTAATGTCTTGCTAATACTACTAAAAAACACGGGTTTTTTTAGCACATTTTTATAGACATCTACATGTTTTTTGACATTAAATTTGACATTATTGTTAACATAAAAGCAAGTGAATGTCCAGAAGATTGCATTAGAAAAAACACGAGTTTCTTACAATGTATCCTTTTAGCATGGGGAGGACCATTTCTTGGTTATACAATGTTATAAATGTATTATAGGTTCAAGAGGTGTAGTTAGCTAAACTATCCTCTTGAACAACTTTCAATACGATTATATTGAATTATCTTGAGACTCTTGGAAGCCTAATTTGACACCTAGCACAGACTTTTTTGAATATTTTATATAGAAAGTGCACAAATTGAAGTACGCAGGAGTTACAAAAGTTTGAATTCATATTGAATTGGATCAATACACATATGGCGCTCCCAATTTGGATCATTATTGTACTTTCCTACATGTCTTAGAAGCTACAAAATGTTCTCATATTCTACGTGTATAGTGAGGTATTTGTGCATGATATGGTCAAGATATTAAAGTGACATTTGAAAGAAAGATACTAATTGTTGAATTATCAATTCAATTGTATATGTCTTGCTACAATTTTAGTGCATAATTCATAATCTAGAAGTCAAATACATTACAATTGTATAAATGATTTTCCACTTACTTTTATGGATTAAAAATACTAAATGTTCACAAATTGAAAAATGGATGAATTCAAATATGTTCTAAGAATGCTAAATTTTATTTTTTCCATCCATCCAAAGTTTGGTGCATTTTTTAGTTGGTTCTCTAATAGTTATACAATGTAGATTTTCAAAATTATTTTTTGCAAATATTTTATAGCTCAATGTGTACAACTTTGTTTCATCAGAAAATATAACTTTTCTGGTTCAAAAAATGATCCTTAAAAAATGACTTGAATTAATGGAAAAAAAATCTTTAGGAAACCCACCAAAATTAGAATCTAACGACATTTTCACTTAGGACATCTAACATATGGATATGATCTATTAATATTATTTTAAATTTTTTGATTAAATTCGTCATTAGATTATTATTCATAGATTCATTTTGTAATACATCTTCGTGATTTTGAAAATTTCACCATCCTCTAGTCCTTAAGGGTTTAAATCTATGTCTTCCTCCTTGTAAAATAAATCAAACAAGACACTCATTAAGAGCTTTAATTAGTGGAACTTCAATGGAGACATTATGGTTGCAATTATGGTTATGACTACAACTAAAATATTAGAGTTCTTTCCTAAATAGGAGAGTGGACATTTTGCAATTTTATAACATTATGCAACATATGACTTAAAATCCAACTCCTTCTACCCAACTTCTACTTTGAGATTTTTAATTTTTGTTTGTATGTCTTGTTGCAAGAAATATTTGTCAATTTTGTGCCAAATGGCATATTATAGTTGTAGGGAAAGATCAATGGGAAATATTCTAAAAAAATGCCAAAATTTTAAAGAAAATATTTTTCAGAATACCAAACTTTTGTATGGTGAAAAAAAGAATATTGGAAAAAAAACTATTTTTAGCATCTTTCAAACTTTATTTTTTGTTCAAAGAGGTACCAACCTTGCCCCATACTTATGGTAGTATTCCCAATACTAGAATAAAATACATCTAAAGCAAATGTGTGATCTTTGTGTTGATATAAACAAAAACACACATTGCAATTGAAGCTACTACTTAGAAGAAAAAAAATCAAAACATTGTCAACTTATGTAAATTCATAGTAGACGACATTGAACCAATGCTCCAAATCTTCAACTCCAAATTTTTTTTAAGGGCTAAAAATTGTTCTAGGGCCCTCCAAAATGCCTAAATTAGAAATTCAATCTACTATTTTATACATCTATATCTAAAATGAGTTTGTTTGTTTTGTTTGTTTGTAATAGTGAGATCTTTTGGACCGTATTTCTTGTGATTGCATTTTCAGTACTATTAGAAAGCTCTCTACGAGGAAGGGTGTACAAACTTTGTTTTGTGGCGTGCTGACTTGTAGCAACCAAACATATATTGAAATCTAGAAAGCAATGCCATTTTTTTCTCTTTTTTAAATCATATGTATAATTTTTTCCTAGCATGTGCTAAGGTAGGCAGACTCCAAATCATCCCTAGCCCAATTGAGCCCCAATTTGTCTAAAATACTTTGATGGTTTGGATTGATTGGCTACTTGTTGCATGGAGATTGGACTGCTTTTTTTTAAACCCTAAACCTCTAAAGGACCAAGTGTCCGTTCAACGTATGTAAGAAATCTTGGGTAGATTTCTATATAGTCATTTTGGGTTGGATGTTCATGAAATTTGGACACTATGTGTAAACATGTACCTCCTTCGTGAAAAAATAATTTTTTTTCCAATTGGGTGCCCGGATCAAAAGTTATGCAGCCCTAAACTTTGGGGGCAGCTTGGGCAATTTAAGATTCTCATGGAAATCTCTAGCAAAAAGGCTCATCAGCTTTTGAAATTTGGCATGTATGTAACTAATAAAATACGGCATATAGTTGTCAAGAAAAATTTAAACCCTCAAATCACATTCTAAGAGGAGTCAAATTTTGTTAGCTATGTTAGGGCGGTTTCAAAGAAAAACATTTTCTTCTAACTTCAAGTCTTGTTATCTTGCAATCTATGGAGTCAAAATTCTTGAAACTTTTCCCACATATTCCAAATGTTTGCCTCTAGCTTTTTATTGTTCGGATTTCAAATAAATTTTTTTCTCATTGCACAAGAAATCATCAAGAAATGACTAGTGTATTGTCAATTGACACAATGTCCTTGCATTGCAGGGTGGTTTAGAGTAAGCTAGATTCTATATTTGCTTCATGAAGTTTGTTGAGCCTCTTATGCAGGAATGAAAAAAAAAAACGTTACGATCTTTCAATCCATGCGGGCAAATAGGTTGAAATTTTTTCCACACTCTTGTAAATCACTTTACTTCAATTTCTTATGGTTGAAGTTTAAAAAAAAAAAAAATTTCATTTTTGAATAACATAACAAAAAATCTTAGTTTTTGACAATGTTTCTCTTAATGTCCTTTAGGGGTTAGAGGATGCTGAGGCCAAAAAGTGGTCAATGAATGACTTCATTGTATACTGTAGAAACAAAGAATACACCTATTGGTTTGGTTCAATAATCGGAGCAGTTTTGGTGACTACCTTGGTCATGCAGGGCCACGTGCTTGAAGTATTAATCCTGATTTCAACATTGAATTTCAATGTAAGGTAAACTACCCCATTCTAGGCCAAATGGGAGCAAGCCCATAGTGGGCTAAATTATGTCAGTGAAGTGTACCCCACTAGGGGAGATAATCCATTCCAGATCAACACCCCATTCTGGCAAAGTAGACTTCTCTCTTTCCATCAAGGAGGACAAGAATAGTGATTAATTATGGCATGGTTCTCAAGGCAATTGTGGCCCCGATTGTAGCGCATTATGATTGGTTCAAAGACTCTCAATATTGCAACCAGCCCTTGGTTGATTTTGCAACCAACCCTTGGTCGGAAATAACAAGACCTACACCACCAATATGGGATGAACACAATCTCCAATTGATTAATTCATAGTAATTTTGTTTTGAGACAAAAAAATCTGAAAATTTTGGAAACTATCCAAACTCTATTTTTACAGATGGGAAAATTTTCCCTCCAAACAAACCGCCCTCCACCTACTTGTAATTCCTTAAGTGATCAAGAATGGATTATCTCCCCTAATATAATTTAGCCCTTGAACGCCGAAGCGGACGTTTTATGTCCAATGGATGACATGGAATCAAACTGTATAAGACAGAAGTGTAACTATTCATCTTCAAAATTTGTTGTGGAAAAGGAAGATCTTCTATAGTAGTTTGACTTGCAATGAGTACTTTTGCAATTTTGGAGGCTACTGATTCACACGGTAATAGAAAAGGATGATTTCGAGGGTCACCCCTTTGGCATTTAAGGGTTAAGGGTTAGCCCACAAATTCGGTTAGGTCTGGAATGGGGGTTGTTTATCTTATTATTTTGAGTCCAAGTCTCCAAGAGTACGAATCCATTTGCCCACTTTCGCCCCAACTGGACTGCCACTGCTTTTCTCTACTTCAGTGGAGGCCCCAAATGAAGCAAATAGAGCTGCAGCTGCCCAATGGATGGGAGTATTTGGAGATGGGTCTGGTGGGACTCCACTAACTAGTAACTTACCACCATTGGCCCCCCAGCCCACTTGAAGCCTTCAACTCCTCCAAAGTTGGCAAGTGCCCACTGCCGGCCCATGTCCAAATGACACGGTCAAACCACTAAGCCAACGCCATCTGAACTGAATGCAAAACTTAAAACATTGAACTGAAGTTACCCTTGAAGTCCCTGTACCAAAAAAAATCAGTCAAACTTTGCAAGAAAAAAAAAAAGAGAAAAAGGAATCGTAGAATTTTACATGGAAGTGTGCAATGTGGATTTGCAAGAGGACAATTCAAAATTGCAGGCCGTCTAAAGTTTAGGGCACTAGTTGAAACATGGGCAGAGTAGACTTAAAAAACATGCCCCATAAATGACCCAGATCTAGTCAAGTTGGTCATGCGGGTCTTCTCATGGGTCGTTTTTTTAGTCTAAGTGGTCTTGATGTTTTTACTAGTGGGGAGAGGCTCATAAAAAGTGGAGGAGGCTACTTTTTGAAACTTGAAAAACTATTTTTATTTTTTGTAACATTGGACTTGAACTTTGGGGTTGCTTTTTCATTGGTTAACTTTGGAGCAAAGCGAATACAAAAATGTAGATTCTCCCTGCGCATATGGACGTGAAAACATGATGGAACTTCGTGAAGGCAGTTCTGACTCCATTAAATTCAAAAAATAATTTTTGAGTCCATAGAAGTTTACCCTAAGAATTCTTGCACTAATTTGCTACATCTAAAAGCATGCGAAGAAACATATAAATATGGTTCCTATCTTTAGAGTATCTTTGTTTTGTTGGGTGAAATTGACAATTGAAAAAGGATTTTATATTCTCTAGGCATGTATATTTTGGACAATGTACAAAGAAGTTATGAGTTTGTAAAGTACTAATTATGGGGTTCCTAATTCGACTCTCATGTTCAAAGAGTGTACATTTAAATCAAAAGTTTAATAAATGAATTAGTTCAAGTAATATGGTAAAAAATAGGCGTACTTTTTGCCATGTCGTGGTTTGATACACAATCTTCAAAATTTATTTTTTCTTCTATTTTTTCTTTTTCATGTTCTCTCTATATGTATGTTGCCACTTTTTATTCATAATGTCTATAGTTGCATGGTAGTCGTTTTGAAGTTGTATGGTACTTTCTGTCTCAAAATAAATCCAAGGTTGCAATATATTGCTTGTCTCAGATTAAATTCTATGTTAAAATGGTTGACAAAAATGAAACACTAGACGCACTTGATGGTGTCATCTAGGCATTGCAAAATGACCAACAATTCCCCTTGACGTTGCATCACTTCTCCTTAACCATGTATGACAACTAGTAGTGATTGTTGTTGTCCAATAATATTATCTAAACCATGCATTATTGCCACGGGAGGAAAATGCTATTGATCTTTTTTTATCCATGTTCTAAAAAATCTTTCTTTGTGGCATCAATCAAAGAATCAATGTTCTTTTGTGGAAGTTGATGCTACAACAAGCAAATAGCACAAAAGTGGCCGAAATCAAGAACATTCATATCAAGATTGTTGGGAGGTTGGCTAGTCAATGTGAAGTTGTCTTGCTTTGGAGTGGGTGCCAAATTAGATTCATCGTTGTTGAGATGAGGCTTGACATTGCCTTGTTGAATGATAACATTGTTGCCAATTGTGATCTTGCCAGCCCATGCATGCGGCCACTTCCTCTAAATTGTTGGGATAAGATTATTGATCAACATCAAATTTGCCACCTCCTTGGTAATGCTCTTGATATGTTTGGTTTCCATCGTTCTACGTGCTCAATTTTTATTGGTTCCCTTAGTTGGCTCTTAAAATAGGTAAAGGAAGATTCTGATTTTCCTATTGAATTCTTGGTTCTTGAATGTGTTCCATTGAGGGCGAGCTACAGTTGCAAGAAACATGATCTTTTAGTTAAAATACTTATTCTTTGCAAATAAACTTGAAATAAATTTTTAATTTTTTTTATAGATCATATTTTTGTCTATATAGAAAGTTTTGATTCATTCCATTTGGATTAATGATGGATATAGAGCATCTTGTTTTTTGGGCAATCATAGCATTTTCTTGGCAGAATAACGTATTGAATTTGTTATTAAATTCAATTTTTACTATTTTTATTTTAAAAAATTCTACAATATTTACTTTGCTTAGGATTCCAATTCCATCTTGGAGCTATCAACAATTTAATTTTTCTTTCTATCTTATACCTATTTCTACTTAATAAATTTTTAAACAATAAAAATCAGATTCTTCTTTATTGAATTTTTTCCTTTAGACTCTTAACTCAATTTTATATGATAAAAAATTTAAATTCAAACTCAATAGTGCAAAAAAATTTAATTGAAAAGATTCAAAGTCTTATAATCTTGTCATGCAAGGTGCAAAGAAATGCAAACATCTTGCAAGCTATACAGCCAAAGTTTGTAAATTTTCTTCTCAACTGCAAGATCCTGTGGCTAAATATGCAAAACAAAACAATTTTATAAGTTTCTTGTTCTTTGCAATAGAAATGACAATTATGAGTGATATTTGATAGAAAAATGGCCAATGTCCTTTAGAGGTTCTATCAATTGAAATTTTTACCCTTGAAGTTTCCAACATTCCAACATACCAAACTGGACGCGCCAAATATCAAACCCATTTCTAGCTTTCAAAACATCTTTTTTTGGAATATGATATAAAATAAAAAAACAAAACATGATATGTTAGTTTCAAATCCTTCTTAACAAAATTTAAAATACAAATATTCAATTGAATTAATGCAATTGCACAATCCATATTTTAGAATGCAAATTGTTCTACAACACTGTGTAATTTCCATGTTTTATTTTTAAAATAAAAATAATTTTCTAGAAAAATATGGTAAGAATATAATATTTTGTTCTTGTATATACTAGATATGATAACAATCTCTTTAAAAACTGTTTTTTCAAAAATCCCCATTTTAAAATTTTTCTTCCTAAAATTATAAAAAATCAAAATATCTTTTTATTTTTGCATATATGTGTACGTGCTTTTATATTTTTATCAATAAATATATAAAATTCTAAATTTATAATTATAATGGTACTTTGATTTGAAGGTCATAGCCAAAGATATTTGGGATAATTAATAATAAAATAATTACTTTGAAAAAAATTTCATTGCTTCTTTCACCTCAAAAAGAAAATTTTAATTAATAAAATTTATTTTATTATATTTATTACTTTATTTTTATTTTTTTGCTATAAAGATTTTATTAACACCTAAAGTCCCACTCTCTACTCGGTGACAAAATGGATTTTGGATAGACTCTTGTGGTTTTAATATTTTTCATAATTTTTGAAATTTTTTATTGAAGATAGAAAAACACTATAGTTCGGTGGGCAAACCCTCACAAGAACTTTAATTTTTTTTCTCATAGATTATATTTTCATCTACACGGTAAGCTTTGATTCATTCCATTTGGATTTGTTATGAGAAAGTTATGGACAATCTTGTTTTTCAAGCAATTAAAGCATCTTCTTGAAAAAATGACTTATAAGATTCATTTCTAGCCTCAATTTTCACAATTATATAAAAAAAAACTTCACAAGGTTAACCCTTACCTGTCTGAGCGTCCATATATGGTTGATCTAAAATTTCAGGCTCATTTTGGTATGGGCAGTTAAGTTCGTTTGACCGTTTTAAAAAAGAATTCGAGCAATTTTTAGAGTTAACTATTGAAAACTTTCATTTTTCATTGCAAAAGGTAAGCATCTAATTTTTGAGAGGTCTTCAAAGCCATATATGTCCATTAGTGGAAGAGTAAAGCTTCCTAATTTTACTTCATTTCCTAACTTTTGCCAATTTCACTTGATTTGAGATCTAAAAACTTGTACTTATTCATTTGTTTTGAAAATGGTCGGAATGGAAAGAGTAAAGTGTTTTCATGATTTTCACCATTGAAAATTTAAACATGCAAGTGTTGATTTGGAGTTATTTGTGATTTATACTTATAAAAAAAATTGCATTTCACCAATTGCAAGGTGGATTGTGTAATAAGTTTGATAGCTTTTCATGTGAAATTAAGTTTTTTGAAAGTGCATTTTAGAGTGCTAACATTATTTGTAGTCGTTCATGTCACTTCCCATCCCAAAAAACTTCTATATGCAAATTTCTAAAACATTGTGGAGAGGGCAGCATGCTAAAAATAAAAAGTATGTATTTCTCTTGTTATAATCTCTCAACTCCTATGCAATTTCGCACTCAAAACTGGTATGCATATTAATAATCAAGCTCTTTAAACATCTATACAGTTAGATTTTGAAAAAAAATACAAGTTGCTTCATTGGGGTTAACTGTAAGCCCGTGCTCTTTTTTTATAGTCAAAACACACTTGAAAAGGCTTAGGCATTTAGGGGTTAAGATCTCTTGCTAAAGCACTCTCACCGTTCAGATTAGTGTGTTTCAATTCCATCTTAGAGCTATTAATGTTTTTGTTTTGCCTTTTTAATGTTGAACCTACTTCTACTTAATAATTTTTCAATGAGCGAAAATTAAATTAAATTTATTTTTATTTATTTTTAAATTCCTAGACTCTCAACTCAATTCTTCAATATAAAATATTAGGAATTTAAAATCAATAGAGCAAAAAATTTAAGTTAAGAAGGTTCAAAGCCCAAATATCTAGTTGAGCAAGGTACAAAAAGCATGTTTTCTTCGCTTTAAATGCAAATATCTTGCAATCTACGCGGTCAAAGTTTCTGAAATTTCTTCCACATTCTTGCATTGGTTCAGTACTAGATCTTATGGTTAGATATGCAAAAAAAACATTTTTAATGATTTTTTACTTTTTGCAGTAGAAATGACGGTTTTGATTGGTTTTGGATGGAAAAAAGGCCTTGGGACTGTACGGGTTAATGACAATTTTCTCTAAATTAATAGAGATTTTTCATATTAATAGATAATACGTATTGTAGGTCTCAAGTTAAATTTGTAAGAATATAGTTTGAATTAAAGTTAAAGTGAGTTTAGAAATGAAGCTCAACTATGAAGTAATAGAGCTAATCCACAAAGGGTTAAACAAAGTCCAAGCTATATGTTGCTTGAATCCTCACATATGTTGAAGGTTTAACCCCTAAATGCCCGAGGCACCAAAATCTAGTGTTCGCAAAACTTTGAAGTCAAACAAAACTCAACCAAGTTGCTATTTTTAGTAGTTTAATATTTTTGGAAAGTTCTTTGTGAAGTCTAGTTTTAGCATCAAAAATCCGATCTTGAAAATAATCAATAGTGATTTTTCTATTGAAGATTTTGTGCAAGGGTACCCATTGCAATCTTGACTTCCCGTAGTGTTGAGAGCTCTTGGAAATGAGCCTCAAATACACTAGATCTTGGATCAAAAATCACATTCAAAATTCATTTAAAAAAATTATAGAGTAGATTTTAAGAAGCCATAAGTTGATTGGGGTTATACATGTTAGGTTCTTTAACCTCATATTTTTTTGGTCACCATTTTCTTAGATTCGATTTGTGAAAAGAGGGTTGAAAGTTTTTTGCAGTTTTAACACCCTCATGGTCAAACATTATAATCTTTCACTCTATAAGTGATATTGTTGTATTTTCTTTTCCTATGAGATCTCTAACATGTCTAGTTTGAATTGGTACGGTTACAATTTAAAAAAAAATTGATACAACTTATCAAAATGTTGGCATTTTGTTCAATTTAGAGCAAATTCCAAGTCACTCAAAATAGACCTTGGGCATTTAGGGGTTAAGAATGGCTATCTGTAATAGATGGGTAACCGTCTAAAATGCTTACATCACCATGTCATCTAGTTGTCAACAATATTGTTTAGGGGTGCAATCTTCACTGAAATTAAGCTTAGGTTGCCTTAACAATTAGGTTTTCTCCTCCCAAAAAGTTATCGCATGAATCACTGCTTGTGTACATGGAGGTGCATCCAACTCTCTGAATTGGGCCTTCTTCGAACCACTGCACCAACCCATGCCACACACTGATGGTTCTAGTTTGATAAAAATTACATTAGGAAAAATTTTGGGCTTGCAGAAGGCTGCGAGACTGTATGGCAGCAGTGCATTTGAAATTGGAAAAAATGAATAAATTTAGGAATTTGACGGGGCAATACTAGTGCCACACCAAATTGGCGATTAAATTTTTCTTTTTAGAATCTCAAATTTTAAAAAATAAAATAAAATTTTGTATTTGCACCACGGGGGCGCTGAAAATGAAAATCAAACGGCCCTTTGCTGGGTTTAGAGTTTTTGTAATGCTACATCCTTGCACAAAAATACTAAACACTTATATAGTGTAAACTCTCAAGATATTAGTTCACGAAAGGTAACCTAAATTTACTATTCAATGTAGTTAAAACTGCACATGAGGTGATTAGTAGAATCCCCTATTACTTCATGGAATTGGGCACATTGGAGAACTCGGTGATTATCTCATTGGCCCTCTCAGATATATTTTCCACTCATGCTTTCAACCCTGCTAATTCCCCAAATACCCTACGCAAAGGGCAGAATCGATAGAAATTAAATCATTTTTATAAAAATGTGCCACATGTCATCTTGTAAATGGTGTGACGCCACATGGACCCCTGAGAATCTGACTTGGAAAATCAATTCCGGCACCAGGTGCCAAATCAGTGCTTCACATACGGTATAGTACAAAGAAACAGGAGTAAAAAAAATGTATCCAAGGTCTTTATTCATTCAAAAAAAGAAGTTAGTTACACCCAATATTGGGATGAAAACTAACTTAAATTTGGCTTCACTACATTCCTGGTTTCAAGTGGGTAGAATATCAGTGTCCAAAAAGAAAAAAAGTCATTGAGTGATTCACTTCATCATCACCTTATGATAACAATGTTGTGAGGTGAAAAAGCTTAAATAT
The DNA here is from genome assembly GCA_951799445.1 of Pseudisothecium myosuroides. Taxonomy (NCBI): domain Eukaryota; kingdom Viridiplantae; phylum Streptophyta; class Bryopsida; order Hypnales; family Lembophyllaceae; genus Pseudisothecium; species Pseudisothecium myosuroides. The sequence continues at coordinate 2,425,218 of OX637288.1, read as the reverse complement.
TTCCGCCGGGGACTTTGTCCCTTGGTTCGATGTACTGTTTCCCTTATCAATGGAAATCGTCCATTTGTTTAAAAAAAAAAAAAAAAAAAAAGTTGTGGGGGCATCATTCAAATGGTGGCCAGAACTAAGTTAAGTTAATTGATCTCAAGAATTCACAAATTAAATCGCTAATTAAGTGTACCATTTGGCTCCAGATGGACTGAAAGGGCTCCCCCTTAGGGTTAATGATGTTGTAAGTAAGTTCCAGCTGCTGTACCTTAGTGACAGCGGTCAGTTTGCACAGTGAAACAAATTAGCTCAGCATCAATTAAAATAATCTAAATTTTCAAAAAAAAACTATAATTTATTCTCTACAAGCTCCACTCACGCACAAGTCAGCAGAGTACTGCAGAAAGCTTGATGTCCAAAGACTTCAAAAAGAGGCCGTAAGTGTGCTTGCAATGGAAAATTTCCAAAGAATTGAAACGAGCAGATGCTTCAGAACTCCGGAATTTTAAAAAAATGGGTTAACCCAGAACGAGCCCAATGCTTCAGAATTCTGGAGTTCACAAAAAAACAGGGTTAAGCTTAAGTTAAGTTAAGCCGGCTGGGGTGGAGTTCTAATCCGTTCGAGTTTTGCCTGATACCAAGGATGGAGGAGGGCATCGACAATGATTGAATGCACATGATAGAGAAAAGCATGCAGTGGTACAAATGTAAAGGACAAGCTGGAGTGATGGCCGGAGGCCGGGATATTTTTTTTAAATTTAAAAAAAATTGAACTTGTTTTAGGCAAGTGTTTTTTTGTTTTTTTTTTAATTTTCTAAAATAGCAACTAAGTAGTGGCTATCATCGGTGGAGTGATGAAGCATTTACATCTATAAATATGGATTGAATATGGATTATAATGTGGATGGAACAGCAACTATTCATCTAAGAATGTCATGATTCTTGTAAAGCGTAGGGGAACTACTGTAGAATCTAGCAAATTCATTCAAATGACATTGTCCATCATGCAAAAATTACGAATAGTAAATTCACTCAAATGACATTTGCTATTTCCTACACACACACACACCCATTCTTGGGCGTTGAACAACGGGCAAACATGAACCACCATTGCTCACAGACAAAGATAAAATTTCATTCATCCATCCATTTTTTAGGAGATTGCTGCATGAGTTTCTGACCGTGAGCTATTCACAATGGACCTTAATTCCATGAGGTGAACATTTTTTTTTTTAAATTTTAACAAATGGACAATTTCCATTGCTAAAAGGAAACAGTACATAGAACCAGAGGACAAGTCTTCAGTTCGGCGGAGATTTTGAGCGAGGTGAACATTTTTGAAATGTTACAAATGTAGAGAGATGTCTAGATTTCTTGCAATATTTCTGCACCCAGAGCTTTGAGTACAGTAATGAGAAACTTGCAGTGATTTGTACTTGACTTTTTGAGTGAGGGTCTGACTTGGGCCCAATGTTTTTTTTCCATTGGGGGCAAGCAGTCACAGGGTGCCACGTGTCACTTTTTTCTTGTAAGAATCATTCATAACAAAGGGTCTCCTTCCCATTTCTGGTTTATTAAATTGGTCTTTTAATACAATGGGGTACCCTCTTCAGTCTTTTTGTACTCGGTTGATATCATTTAACTTACCCTTTAACATTGGAACACAGGTTCCTTGACTATATTTTTGCCAAAATCGCCCAAAAACTACCATTTCTAGTATAAGTACCAAATTTTAGAAAAGAAAACTTGTAACCGTAGACACATGTAACAGTAAAATCTTGTAGTACGTTAACTAGTTTGAAAACATAAGGGAAAAATTTCAGAAATTTGCACTATGTGGATTGTAAGATGTTAGCGTATGAATTGACATAAATCTTTTTTTTTTGCTGCCAAAAAATAGGGCAGCTGCACTTTACAAGGACAAGTTTGTATTGAAAAAATGTCTAAAATGGTGGTGCTTCTTTGGATTCATTCTTCAAGGCAAGTTGGCTACATGCTTGGAAAAATTCAGATCATTTGGAATTGTACAACATATAGGAAAAAAATAATAAGTAGAAAGAGGTAGAGAATGATTCAAAATACTAAATTGTTAAGAATGGAATTGAAAAATGCCAATTTCAATAGTTGTAATGTTGTAATGTTGTAAACAATCTACATCCTAGGATTTTTTGATTTTTTTAATATTGAAAAATTGAGTTAAATAAAGGGCTTCAAAGTTTATTTTAGAGTAGAGATTCCATTACTACCCTCAAACTAAAGACTCCTCATAACTTTTATCTCATTAATCAAAATGGTCTGATTCAAAACTTTCTATGTATATATAAATCTAAAAAAACAATTTAAGTCTTTTGTTTTTGGAAAAAGCAATTTTCCTTATCTGCTTGGACTGTCCGGACTGCCTGGATGCAAAAGAAACTATATATCATACAATAACTTTTTAATCATATAGTCAAAAGTTGTGAAAATTATTGGGCCTTAAAGAAAAACTTCAACCCCATGTTGTGTGAAAATTTAAAATAAAAAAATAAAAATTCCATTCGTAATGAGGTACCCAAAATTACTAAGTTGCTAAAAAACGCAACTTGGTCCTTCAGAGGTTAAGCAATGATGCATATTTGGAGTCTAGGTTTCTTGAGTGGGAAATTTTTTCCATAAGCAAAATTAGAATTTGGAAGGATTCCATAAATTTTTATAATTTTATTTCTCAAAACATAATTATTATGAATTTTTTAGTTGAATATTATGTATGACCTATATTGGTCATCTAGGTCTTTCTATTTCCAACCACGAGCTGGTTGCAATATTGAGAGTCTTGCAACCAATCATAATGCACCACTATTGCGCCGAAAATTGTGTCATATGATGTGAAAATTATTTAAACAATAATAATATTTATTACTTTTGTGTATAAAAACATATATCTAATATAAGTTCAAATTTTGATGATTTTTCCTTTAGGACTAAATAACTGTGATTTGTTGGAAAAAAATCAGTGAAGAACATCTACTTCAATTTTAAGACATACTAAATTTTTTTTGTCAATCTTGCATATCATGATGGTAAAAAATGTAGTATTGATTGTGCTCAAATTGTAATATTGTTTTAGAATTAAAAATCTACAAGACATTTATACATGGATTGGTTGTAGTTATACATGTTTTCAATTAGAATGTACTCTAAATTATCACTACTTAGATTTTATGATGTTATAAGTAGAACTAACCAAAACAAATCCTTCATTCACCATATATGATCAAAAGACAAGTAATTCTTCTTCTTCATTATATATTATGAATTAATTATTTCAAGATTTCCTTAAGAAATTAAAAGATTAATAGATAATAGATGAGGTAAACTTTACTTATTGTATTATATGAAATGCAATAAAATAATTTAATTTGTGAACAAGGTCTCATGACTAAATTATATTTTGATTTAATAATTTTTTGGAATTAAGTAGTTCATTTGAATTCTGCTAGTCATTGTTGTAATCAATTACATTAAATTTACAATGTCAAATTTATTTTAAACTTCAATATTTTAAAAGCATACAAGAATTTTCTCCAAAATGTTATAAATCTCCATAAACGATTAATTTTAGTCTAGTAGTCATTGTTGTATAATCAATTACATTAAATTTACAGAGTCAAACTGATTTTGAACTTCAATATTTTAAAAGCATACAAGAATTTTCTCCAAAATGTTATAAATCTCCATAAACGATTAAATTTACTTATATTTAGAGTAATTATATCGAGAGTTATTTCTATTACTATTGCATGAGCTTATATATACTATGACTAATTATAGAATATTTTATCTTTGTTTTATTTCAAACTAAATAAATATCAAGTTTTTCTAAATGATTATAAGTTAGACCTCACCATCTCAAGAATTTGTACATAAAGAAGGCTTTTCATGTCAAGATGTTTAAAACGGAGAGCTACATCATTTAACTCTTCATTGTTTTCAAATACTATACTCAATGTTGTTGGCATTCTATGCTAAATAGTGGTTTTGGCAAATGCTATAAAATATAAATATTTTTGCAAATTTTATTTTTGCAGACAAAAAAATATGCATGTTGTTTTCTCAAAACATTTTATTTAAATATACCATTTTGTCAATTTTGACCACCAATTATGGTAATCTAATTATGCAAGTGTTTCAAAATAGTTTATAATTTATTTATTTTTGAGCTAGATTTTTAAATTTAAAGTTAAGAAAATATCCTATCGTTAAATGAAAATTTAGAAATTTTTAAGTAGTCAAACATTATTGACTTCGTTTATGTGGTGATCAGCCAAATTCAACCTTACATATGAGATTTAGTTCCACGCATTGTATATTTGGTGCCCCACTTCCAAGGAGATTTCTACGTCTCAACTATTTGGTCCTTAGTTAGAGGTTCCTCACTTTGGATCACATGGATATCTAGGAACAGTAAGGTATTTACACAAAATTTGTGGTCCCGTGAACGCGTCTATAAGGCTCTTTGGGCAATGTTACTTGATTTGGGGCGAGCAACATTGATCAAGACACAAGGAGGGGCGTGCATTTGACCCCAACAAGTACGAGCTACTTGCCAATGGGCCAAGTTTAAGAAAATTTGGCTCTAATCACTAGTGCTTGCTAGCAAAGTAGATGGGGTGATCATTTGGAATAGGGATAGCCTTCCTTCTTGTGCCTTGGTGTAGGGGGTTCCTCTCATTTGTTTTCCTTGTCTTTCATCGGTTTCTAAACTTGTTATCTCTTCACTGTCCAGCCGTGAGGCTTGGATGATTTGTATTTGGTTTTTGGTTCTTTTTAATACAATGGGTTTTAATGCACTTGTTTTACAGCCTTTTTTTTTATTCAACTCCAAAGCCAATGAAATCTAAAAGATTAAAAAAAATTAACCAAAGAGGATGTTTTTGTGAAATTGACTTCAATGATTAATTTTCTTTTTCCTTTTAAAAATAAATTCAACTTAAAAGGCACATAAAATCTAAATTGAATTCCTTAGATACTAGGGACTTGAGATGTTTCTTCTAAATGTTTTTGGTAAGGAATATTTAACATTAAGCATATTATAAATTGCAAATATTATATTAAATGTGAAGAACATATTCTTGCAAGTTTTTTCCATGTGTTTTATGCAGGTTTTAGATTGCATTGATTCACATAATATAGAGTTTATATCAATTTCATGCAAAGTCAAATTGGTATTAATCCCAAAAGTTTCAAGGCCTTTTTTCCATAAAAAACACTTAAAATCGTCATTTCTATTGCATAGAGCAAAGCACTTTAAATTTTATTTTATTTTTTGCATATCTAAGATCCTACAATTAAATATGCAAAAGAAATAGACTAGTTTAAGAATGTGTGGAAGAAATTTCAGACACTTCGACTGTGAAGATTGCAAGATATTTGCACTTAAAATAAAGAAAACAATTTTTTTTGTACCTTGCTTGACTAGATTTTTGGCTTTGAACCTTCTTAACTTAAAATTTTTGCTCTATTGATTTTGAATTTCTAATTTTTTATTTTCAATAATTGAGTTGAAATAATAGGATTTTTTTTTAAAAAAAAACTTAATTTTCACTCATTAAAAAATTATTAAGTAGAAGTAGGTTGAAGATTGAAGGGAAACAAAACCATTAATAGCTCTAAGATGGAATTGAAATGCACTAATTTTGATGGTGAGATTGTTCTAGCAAGAGATGTTAACCTTGTAAAATTCTTTTTCTTTGGAAATTGTGAAAATTGAGCTTAGAAATGAATCCTACAAGTTGTTTTTTCAAGAAGATGCTTTGATTGCCCTCAAAACAAGATTGTCAATAAATTTTATATAACAAATACGAATGGAATGAATCAAAGAATCCCACATACATAAAAATATAATCTATGACGAACAAAATTCAAATTTTTTTATTTTAAGAGTTTGTGTAGGGTGGGGTGGGGGTCTGACTACTCGTCAAACAAAAATTTGGTCTTTTTGTGCCATAATGTTTGCCCTTGGGCACCAATTTGAAATAAAAATTATATTCTCAGAAAGTTAATGTGTTTTTCTATCTTCATTAAAAATTTCAAAAAATTATGACAAATATTAAAACCACAAGAGCCTGCTCAAAATCCATTTTGTCCCCTACGGAGACAATGCAACTTTAAGGGTTAAGAAATCACTAAAATACAAATTGCAGTACCTTAATGTAAATCTAATTTTGATGTACAATAATTTTAATTAAATTGAAAATTGAAATCAATGTTTACCGTATGTCACTTTTGTGGTAAAAATGTTAAAATATAAGAACACATTTCACACACAACTTAATAAGTGTAATACAACTTTGGCTCGTTCCATGTCAGTTTGATGAAGATATAATGCATACTTGAAATATATAACGAATCTTTTAAAAAGTTGTTAGATGACAAATTTTCTTTGTAGAAAATGCAAATATTTTGACTAGAATCTTCTCTTCTTATCTTGAACATGCCATCCATTTGACCATTTCCATCCACTTACCATTGTTTTAGTTGACTATAGAACAAATATCATTGATTAACATTCTAGCTATAAGGTAAGTGCACCTAATTGTGCCCCCTTTCCAAAACCAACTTCTATAGATTCTTGCCTGTAATTTACAACTTCTATTTATTACAGTCCACGATCACTTTTTAGTACACTTGTTTTTCAACACTTTGAAATTTTACATTTTATTCATATCGTTTCCAAAAAATGCTTATGAAGAGAATCTAAAATATTCTTGTGACTTCCAACAAGATCCATTCAAAAAATGGGCAATGCTCAATTGCTTGTTAGGATGCAATTTGATGTAGTATGTGCCTTATTCCAAAATTTGTAGAAAAACCCATGCATGTAATCCAAGCAGGTAACAAATATACAGTAGAAGAAACCCATACAAACCCTCTCTTTTGTAGATCAATTACTAATAATGAATCCCAAACTTCCAAATTGGATGCAAGAGATTCATGTCGTAGGACATTAAAGTGGTCATTTGAAGTGTGCATTCTATGCCTATCTTCCCCCAATCAAAGATAAATGTAAAAAAATTACCTCTATTTTTTTGTAGTTGCTTCGTATGTCACCTTCTTTACCTCTCCTAGCTAATGTGGGGCCTCTAATTCCAAATTCAAATTCCAAATTTCCAAATTTTATCATGAGTGACGTCCTAAAAGAAAATTATGTTGCTCTCAACAAGCTTTCAACGAAATCTAGCTGATGTTTTTTGTTAGAAACAAAACATGTTGGTATCAACACCTCTTCTATGCATAAACAAGTTATAATCACAGTTTTCAACACAATCAACATGATACTCTTATGTTGAGAATTATGTTTATAATCTGTTTTTGCGTTCTAAAAGTTTTGAAACCAACATGTTTTGTTTCTTACAAAAAACATCAGCTAGATTTTGTTGAGAGCTTGTTGAGAGCAACACAATTTTCTTCTAGTCGACGGAGTGACAAATAAAAATTTCCAGTGTTTTGCATAGGGGTAAAACTGCAGACTTCAAATGACCACCGACTTTTACCGTCCGTCCTGCATTCATGTCTCCATGGAACCATTATTTTTTCAGTACTTCTGCATCCCCACATTAAGCTTATTCCAAATTGAAGGAGAAGTGAGGGCAGGCAGGTAGGGTAGGGCCTACTGGCCGAGGGGCCGACATGAACAGAACCCAACTGAACAGACGGAAGCCCGGGCCATTTCAACCCTCGAGGTATCACGGATGCCTCAGTTGCGACTGATTTGCGACTGAGGTCAAATTGGGGGTTGACTGAATCCAGGTCTTCATAACAACCTTTGTGCCCAAGTCAAGATCTTGCCCTTCTTTGGGAAGTCGGCTGCAGTCTCCCACAACAGTCAGTTCACCATCCCTGAACGGAAGCTAACTGAACTGAACTGAACAAGGAAATTGGAATAAACGTAAACTTACTCGATCTGCTCGTAAGTTTTACCTCCCATGGTCGCGATACTATGCAGATGGACGGATTCTAATTCGGATTTATTTGCTTATTGGAAGTGAGAGACCCTTGATTTCTCTACTTTTGACACGGAAAAGGAAGATTGACAAGAACGGAACTTCACGTGCAATTGTAACCTTCTCATGGGAGTAATGGAAAGGCTTCTATGTCCTTGTAGTATTGGCTCCTTTTTCGGAGGAAGGACCGATTACGGCTCAAATCTTCTCACTTGTAGACTTTTTGTTGTTGCAAAAGCCTCTTCCTTTCCTTGTGTTTGAATACAGTAGAACCTCTCTTAGTGCATACTGTGATAGTGCATAATATGCACTAAGAGAGATTGTACTTTGAAGCCTTTATTGTTGAACAGTGGTTGGAAGCATTGTAGTTAGAGGCCATGCGGTTGGAGGCCCTGTAGTTAGAAGCCATGTTAGGCAGTGAACATTACTGCACCTCTCCAAATGCATGAACCTCTCTTAGTGCATAGTCCCAACACTATGCACTAAGAGAGGTTTTATTGTTTAAGGGAGGGTGCTCTAAAAGCGACCACTAAAATAGAGGTACATTTTGCTTTCTTTGATGTATCAATAGTGTATGTTTTCAAGAGGGGGTCGCTTTTAATGATCACTATGTTTCAACTTCAAAAATTAGTAACTAATTCCAAACAGGTTCAAAAAATATGAAACGACTTGAATTGGATTAGATGCCAATTTGGTGTTTCTTCCTTTGAAAATTTTACTGAAAATTGTTTCAAGTAAAGACTTTAGCGTGCCTTCAAAGGCAACCAGCTCGCTTTAAGAGCAGACTGCCTTATTGGTCGCCAACAAAAGCTGTTGCGTGTTATTAGATTGGGCTGAAGCCTGGACCAGCTTGAACAGTGAGAGGAGGGGACGTTTAGCAAACCATGATGATGGTGTTCGGGTGCTTCAGCGTAGTCGTCTGATAGTGTTGAAAATGGACGCACAGTGCAGTACGATACTCGATACTCGGTGTTTTTATTCATTTTTTTAATATTTGTTTATATTTTTTTCCCCTTTGAAACTGAGGAAAACCGGTAATCTATGTTGGAAGGTAATCATCAAAACAAACTCAAGTCACAGAGCCTGGACCGACACTGCCTGGCAATGATTTTAGGATAAGGATGGCAACCCATTTGGGACTCGGTTGCAGAACCAAAGGAACCCATATAAAACTTTTAGATCCTTGTGTAACATGCATATCTTTTGAACATGAGAAAGGAAACATATTTGGGTGCATCTACAATCAACAGTTTGGAGATTACAGTTTATTCATACAATGTCCAAAACATACATAGAGTAGAACTTCTCTAAGTCAAACCTCTATAAGCAGATAAACCTCCGTAAACCAATCTTGTCAGACCGATCCCGAACTGGGCCACATAACAAAAGATGTGACTAAAAATGACCCTCCACAAGCCAATAAACCTCTATAAATCAATCTGTCATACCAGTCCGGGACCTATCAGTTTAGAGAGGTTCTACTGTAGTTAGTACAAGAATTTGAAAACTTTTTTCAATTGCCAAAAAGACCCAACACAAACAAAGACGGTGTCATCCTAAAGTCTTTTGTTGAACAAAATGGGGAGGGTGCATTTCAGGGCACGTTCTTCTTCATGTTATAATATATTTTTTATGATACGAAATGGATCAAGTATGCCTTATTTCGTTTGTAATTGCCGCAAAAGTAAATGTAAGTAAATTTCTATGGAGTGACGGCTGAAAATGCCTATTTTGTGTCTAGAAAGCTTCTTCAATTCAGACCAAGAGGAAGAGGCCCTTGTGACCTTTATGGCCCTTTTGGTCCTTGCGGGGGAATACTACTAGGATATGAACCAAAAAGTACAAGGAATCCAAAGATAGGCATCCATTCACATTTACCATGCCACCATCATTGTTGGAAGGATTATTCGGTCTTCCAAGCTAATGAACTCACAAGTTTTCATTCATATTTTTCATAAGTAGAAAATAAATTTTTCTGTAGATTTAATATTTTAATTTCATTTTGTACTTAAAATTTTTAGCAATGACAATATTTCATTAGCTTCTAAAAAATTGTAGTGTTCTGAGGTAAAAACATCTTCAAAATATCTATTCTCATAGCAAGGCTAGGATCTAAATTGGAAGGGGGATGATTTCAAGTTAAGGATCTTTTAGTTAAATTGATCAAGTATATTACCCTAAAATTCTAAAAATGAAAGTGAAAGTGAAAATTCCCCTTAAATGCAAGATCACAATGCTTATAATTTGAACGTACTTTGTCTCTAGCCTTTTCCAAAGGTGAAGTTTTGTGCTTCATTTTGTTCCCATGTAGTAAAGGTAAACTTTTATTTGTGTCAAAAAATAATTGTACTTCAACCTTTTTGATATTTTTTTTTGAAAACTTTCACATTTTGACAACATATTGAAATATGAGTTAAGATACATAATTAAAAACTCTGGCTAGGCAAATTAGCCAAAATTAATCTAATAGTGGAAGGCAATTTTGGATTAAATAAAACTAATAACTTTAACTTGAAGTTGTGAAATATTTTAATATGTAATGTACATTCTATTGATTTTAATTAATTTCAAAATCTCAAATGCCTCATAATTTTCATCTTATCAAGGAAAATAGAGCGATTCAGTTTTTTTATAGACATGAATCTATTCTCTCTCTCTCTCTATGTGTGTGTGTATGTGTATATATTGTGTGTGTATATGTGTGATGATATATTTTTATAAATTTATAATTTTTGCAATATTTTTCAAAATGACATGAAACAAAGCTTTAAGTTTTTAAGTACTATGATTAGGATATTTTTTAGAGGTAATTTTCAAAGATATTAAATCATAGAACTTATCTAAATTTGCAAAAAATAGTAGTCTTTTAGCAATCAAACTAGTAGATATTTTTCTAATTCATAGAAAATAAAAGGTCTAAAGTTATTAGTTAAAAATTAAAAATTAATTAAAAATATTATTTAAAAAAATAAGTAGAGTTAAAAAGTTATGTTTAACCATATACCAATGGAATTAATCCTTTAAGGGTTAAAATAAAATGGACGTAGTTCATTCTCTAGTTCAATAGGTGTGTATTTATCAAAAAAGGTCTGAATCATCATATTTTGATTGTTGAAATGAAAGTTATGGCAAGTTTCATTTTATGAGAAATCAATGTCTTAACAAAACTGACATTGAAGTTATATCTCTGAAAGTTTTATAATATTTTGATGCCCAAAACTATTTCAAAATAGTCATTTCCAAAGTATGGCTAAATTCCCATCTATATTTGTTCTTTAGCAAACCCAACCTCATAGTCCTTTAGTTAACTTGTTCAAATACATCCTCCTTAAATTTTAGAATACAAATCTTTATCAATTGCAAGTTTAACAAAAAAATCTGGGTGTCAAATAAACTTATGTCTTTCAGTTAATATGCTCAAAAAAGATTGAAATCATATGAAAAAAAAAATTGACCAAAAGAACTTTCATATTTATCAATAAAAAAATTCATAAAGTCAAAGGTAGTATTCGACTAAAGAAAAAACAAAATTGCTATTAACTTTTACATGAAATTGAAAATTGTCAATACCAATCATAAAAATGTTCTAGTAAATAAAAACTATCCTCTATTCTTCGGAATGGGGGTGGAAATTTTGAAGCTTGACTTCAAAAAACTACTTTATATATTTTGCATATTGTCATTGCCCGCAAAATAAAACTCCTTATAACTTTCAATTCATTGATTGGAAATGCAATGATTCAAAGATTTCTATGTAGGTATTAACATATACTATAAAATAAAATTTATTTATTTATTTGTAGAATATATTTTTGGTTGCCTACTTTGACATTGAGATAGGAAAAAACTTATAATGCTTTCTATTTTTATTAGAATGATGTGAAACAAAACTTCACATTTAGCTTCTAATTATTAGAAACTATCTTAAAATTTCTTGCAAAAAATCCAAAATATGAAGTCAATAGAACTTGTCCAAGTTCTCAAAAAACCCAAAGTAGGCACCTCAGGCCTTTGAGGACTATTTAGAATTCAGTTTCCAATATATTTAGGTAAAAAAGTGTAGATTGTTGACCACCTTTCTATCACCTAGGCATTTTTTACATATTTTTGGGATCATAAGCAATTTAGAGGTTTTATTCAATGTATAGATCCTTCTCTTTAAAGTTAATTTCTAAAATCAATGTAAAGTATTTATTGTTAAAACAATTCATATGTTTTCAAGTTATGTCTTTTCATTAAGATTTTTCCTAGTTTACAAGACATACAATGTTTTGATAAAAAATTGAAAGATTAAAATATTAACCTTTGTAATAGGTGGAAATAACTTAGTTTTAAATTTCAAGCATCATAGTCTTGCAATTGGTGGGATTTTTAACTTTGAAATTTAGAGGATATATTTAAAAAAAATTAAACGAGAGTCTTTACAATTAGATACACTTAAATAATAATAAAAATGGCTTAAAAATTTAATAATATACTCAAAAAATGGTGTCTTGGAACAATTCAATTGAAATGACCAAAGAACTTTAGGGATCTATAATAGGAACCATGATCAAATGTTTACTTAAACATTTGTAGAAATAATTGTTGTAAATATTTTTAAAGACTAAGGGTCATCTTAGATTGTAGTAGTTGAGGCAACAAATTGAGACAAGGAATTTTCTTGATTGCCTATTTTTTAATACTTTCCTACGATAGTTAAAAAAAATTGAGCTACACAAAATTTTGATTGGACAACTTCAACATAATTATGAAGTTGAATATGTATGTAATAGGTGCATCTATTCCCTTCAGCAATGCAATATAATAATATAGATGGTCTTATTGCTGGTAAAATGACTACCTTGCCTCCATAAGATGATCAATTTATTATATTTTAATATTTTTACAATTAAAAATGTAAGCAAAGGCAATTGAAATTGAAATTGCAACTTTTTGGCAAAGCAAAAATTTATTAAGATTTTTGAAGTGTGTTGTCCAAGTATCCCAAAGCGGTTACTAAAACCCTAAAAACCAACACCTAGGTGCATCCATAGTAGTCAATGTTACTCACCTAAATTGATTGTAATTTTTTCTAAAGAACCACTATTTATCACATTAAAGTAGTTACATTTTGTGATATTTGTATACCCAAGGAATAGAAGTTTCTATTGTAGTCACAAGTCACTCCATTTTTGTCCCCTAAAGCTTTGCATGTGACATCTATTCATCCCATGTAGCCAAATCAATTATTGAACAATGACGTCTTGAAGTTGAATGCATAATTATGTTATGATGGGTCATTCTATAGGTGTTAACAATGGACAAAGTGGGTGGAAGGTGGTCATCCACCTTATTACGTACGGAATGAAGTTTAAAATTTAAACTAATACTATGTGCACCTTTGAGTGCAATAACAAGGTTAACGCTTCATAATGTTGTCTATCTAACTCTGTTTTTATATATATTTGTGTTCTACATTTTGATACTACTATACCTAACGACATTGATTATCCTATTGAAGTACATCTTCATATTGTAGGATATAGTGTATATTTCCTCTATCTCAAAATAAATCCATGATTTTCTAAATTTGCTTGGCTCAAATTGATGCTTCAATGGTTCACAGTAATGAAAAGCTATGTGGATGCGCTTGATGGTGTCAACTGGGCAATGTAGAGTGACCAACAATTTGAAGTTGTATTAGCGTCCGGAGTTGATCAAATATGAATCTTATGAGCTGATCACAGTTTAAACTCAAGAGCTTATCAAAGAATGTTGACAAAAGCTGATCAAGTTAAATCACATGCTCTGATTGCAATTTAAGCACATGAACTTATCAAAATGCTGAAAAAATGCTCATCAAAGTGGAATCACAAGCTTCGATCACAATTGAATTATATGAGCTGATCAAAGAATGATGGCTTGAGCTTATTAAAGTTGATTGAAAAAACTAATCAAAGTTGCATCACAAGAGCTGATCATAGTTGAATCACAAGAGGTGATCGAAGTTGAATGCACAAAAGGTGATTGAAATTCTTTGCATCAGATTTGGAAGCAAAATGATCAAATTAATTGTACTAGAGTTAGAAGAATAGGAAAAAATTGTCAACTTTGTAGCCTATTTTCAACATGGTCAGCTTGACTTTTGACTTTGAAACTTTCACGCCTACTAGGGTTGATTAGAAGCTATACAATAACTATGCATTTCCATCCAAATAGGAGCACCTTACGCATTAATCTAGCCTTTTTTTTTGGAAAACTCAGAGTTATTTTGAGACAGAGGGAGTATGAATTTCAAGTTGTATTTCAATATACAATGCGGGATACAATAAATATTCTACAAGGTTTTCAATATACATTAACATACTATTTTTTATGGGGCCTTTAAAAGTTAATATGATCCAATAGAATTATGAAACTTTTCAGCCACCGAATCTAACAATTTCACCAAGATTTGTTTTTAACCCCTAAAATACCAAGACATTTTCTAGCTCCGGAACCATTGAAAATTGCCATTTTTGCTATGATCACTCAAGAAACCAAAAAAAACTTTTTTTTTAAGAATCTAACCGTAGGATCCTGTACTTAGCTTGTCTTAGATCATTTGGTACAAACTTTCAAGAAGTTTGACCGTGCCGACTGGAAGATATTAGCATTCAAAGTTGGGAAAAAAAAAGTGTTTTTGAACTCTGGCCTACAATTTCAGATGACTTTGACAACCATTTGTGGAATTTTTTTGCACTGAAGACCATAAATTTAAATTTTTTTATGTTGAAAATTTGAGTTGAGAGTTGGCAAAAAAAAATTCTAAATACCAAATCTGATTTTCACATATAAAAAAATTGTCAAGTAGAAGTAAGTCCGAGATTGAACAAAACACTAAATTGTTAACAACTCTAAGATGGAATTGAAACATCATAATCCCAACAGTGAGACTCTTCTTGCAAACAAAATTGACCCTATTAAAATAAAATTGAATTTAAAAAAAATCGCATTCAAAAAAATTTGCATTCAAAAATGAATTCTATAAGTTGCTTTTTGAAGAAGATGCGAAGATTGCCCGAAAAACAAGATTGTCCATAACTTTCTCATTTTTAGTCCAGATAGAATGCATCAAAGCTTCAAATGTAAACAAAAACATAATCTTTCAGAAGAGAAATTTATATTTAAAAAAGAACTATTATTTTTATTTTTTTATTTTTGTGCCTAGTGAATTGCTTTTAAGACTTTGGATGGCATAACTTTTGCTCCCAAGCACCGATTGAAAAAATATATATATTTTTAGAAAGCTAATGTGATTCCCTATCTTCCAAAAAAGTTTCAGAAAATCAAGTCAAAATTTGAGGTCACATGGGCCTGCCCAAAATCCCAAATGTACCCAGAGGGGACTTTGGTACTTTAGGTGTTAATTTGAAGTTTTGTAACCAAAAGCTTCTCAATTTTTTACCATTTTTTTAGCCAAATTATTTTTTTCCTGGTACAACCTGGCACCAGAAAGCCCCCCCCCCCCAAAAAAAAAGAAGCCCTGGCAGGGATTTTAGAGGTTGACCTTGGTCTCGCACAAACAATGTGAGCTCTTCGAAAAAGAGCCTGTCTGAGTTCTTCTACTGTAAGTTCGTTAGCTGAATGATTTTGAGCTTTTACATTGAGAATTCAGTTGTATCTCAGTCTCTCTTGGCTGTTTTTTTTGTTTTTTTTAATATTTTTTCCTATTCAGTTATGTTGCGACTTGAATCTCAGTCTCTCATTCTGGACTGTTTATTTTTTAAATATTATTTCTTCTTAAAGTTCCCTGCCTGCCTGGCTGTAGTCTCATTGACGGAAGCCGTTTTTTCACTTCCTTTTGCCTCCCCTCTCTCCCCATTCAGTTGAGTCAGTCAGTTCATTGTTGTGCACCTGACTCCTGGGCCTGCTGCTGCTGCTGCCGCTGCCGTGCTGTGCTGGTCAGTTTTTCAGTTGAAAAAAAGAAGGAGATCCATTATTGCCGCTGCATTGAAGAGCAACTTCTAGTAAGAAGTCCGCTGGCTTTCGGGCAGCCAGGATGAGAAGGAGAAGGATTATTGAGTGAGGGAGACTGAGGACAGACAGAAGTTTCTGATCTGAGAAACACCAAATTCATTTGCAGGAAAACGGCCAGATTTCAGGGAAGGGAAGGGTCGGAGGATGACGGATTCATTGTCATTGTCCATTTGGTGGTAGTTGCGCACAATTAAGGTAACGACATCCAAAATTGCGTCCATTTTGTGGTTGTTGCACACATGTAATAAGGTAACTACACCCAAAATTGCACAACATAACATTTAGTAGCATTTTGTAGGACTATCTTGGCTCTACAAAGTAGAGCGTGGAATATCCCACACCCAACAACCTCTGCATCCTCTACCTGTTAGTGTTAATGAAGGACTGTTGGACGTGGAATATTCCACACCCTGCACTGGAGAACCAAGGCAGAGCTAGCAAATGCTACTGAATGTTATGAATAAGCAATTTAGCACAGTTCCCATTTTTATATTGAAAAACTTTTTGTGGGGATCAGGTTGGTAGTCAAAAGGGAATTCTATAGTCTTTTAGAATGCATTTTTGGAACAATGTATGAATAAACTATAAATTTTCAACGTGTTGAAGATAGGTGTTTCTGAAACCAACCATAGACCTTTATGAATAGTAAGAGTACATTTTAGGCAAGAACCTAGTAGGAATCAGTTCTAGAAATTGGTCAAAATTAGGCGTGGTTACCTTAGATTGAGACAGATAAGATTTACAATGTTTGGAGGGCAATAGAATGGCAATTTAGAAAAAAAATCTCATGTATTCTTGTCAACTTTTTTTTTTCTAGAGCAAAAACATTAATAGGTTCCCACTGTTATCACTAGGGAGGAGGGACTATTTAGAGATTGAAAGATTGCAGTGTTGTAGAGATGTACAAAAGGCCAAAAGTGGAAAGAGGGTTCATAATGGATATGCATATCTTAGTTGTTCAACTGTTTGCTAAAGGGGATGAGATACATGAACATATTATTTCCTACAAATGATCAGATTTGGAAAATTTGAATTCATATTTCATACCGGGATAATTCCATTTTGTGAAGAAAATTCAAAATTAGGCAAGTACAAAATAGGGAGAGGCTTTTTCATTTATCCCCAAGTAGTGAGAGGGTTTGTTTTAAAAAAAATCCCATATGTGGAAAGATATTACCACCAATTAAAACAACTCCATCAATTTGTGCTTGGATTCTAGTATTAAAAAATATTTTTATAAATATGGCTTGAAGACGTATGTAATGAAGAGTTTAATTAGGGTAGTATGACTAGCTATGCTTTGGAGGCATAGGTGGCAAGTATTTTTCTTTGTTTCTCTTTTCAAAAATAGTCTCTCTTTCATACATTAGTATGGACAATTCTTTAGATTCTATGTTTTTGTTCTAAATATTTCTAAATACAATTCAATGATCAGTGATTAACTCTAAAAAGATAAAACCTATCACGAAGGTACTTTACCATAAATGATATGATTTATGACCTTGTAGGTACATCTTCATCCCTACAATAATCTAGAAAGTCATCCATCAAACATTGTTTGACAATTGTGCAACTACAAGGTTACTGTCGTAACATTGTTAACCAGCTTGAAGCATTCCCCTTTTGAGGAGGGATGATGTCTTCCTAGATGCCTGAGAAAGACTTAGTTATAGTTTGGAGAAAATGATTGGATGGCTTGGAAGTTGCAATGTTATTTTCATTAAATGAGTGGAAAGTTTAACCCTTGAACGTCGACGCAGCCATTCTATGGCCGATGGATGAGAGGGAATCAAACTGTGCAGGACAGAAATGCAACTATTCATCCTCGGAATTTGTTGTGAAAAGGGAAGATCTTCTACAGTAGCTTGACTTCCAATGAGCGCTTTTGCAATTTTTCAAGCCAATTATTCACATGGTAATGCACAAGGATGATTTCGAGGGTCACCCCTTCGTCCTTCAAGGGTTAAAGAGAACCATTGGCTAGTTAGAAAGGTGTCATGCTCAGTGGCTCCCACTTCTTGTAGAAGGAAAAGGGACCCCTGTGACATTGGTTAATAATATTATGGGTGTGACACGCTATAGGAAAAGAAAAAATTATAATAAATACAGTAAAATCACCCAAGAATCAAAGAATATGTATAAAAAATAGTTTCTAAAAACAATGGACTTCAATCTGTCTTATTATTTAGCATTCAATTTTTACTAATTAATTCAGGCATGAGAAATCTAAATCCAAATTAGAAAAGTGGTTGTAAATAATATAAATATATGTATATGTTGAATTTTTTAAATGAAATCATACAGGTTATCTTTAAACATTATAGCTGCACTTACTTTCTTGAAAAAAATCTTTACCTTTATTTTACAAAAATTTTAGACGATGGAACACATTAAAATTGTTGTAAAATATATTGTCATTGGAACCAAGATGGTAACATGTACCAATGATACATGGAATCAAGATATGCAAAACAAACAATTTCTAAATTTTTTTGCACTTTGCAATAGAAATGGTAGTTTTTAGTGAGTTTTGATGAAAAACATGCCTTCGGAGTTTAGAGGTTAAGATGGGCACTCTTACATGCGCCACTAATCCTAAATTGCCATCTTCACTCCATATAAAGTGCCATCGAGAAAGTAAGGTTATCTCTACAAAGTTTTTGCACAACCAGAAAACTACTAAATCCATTAGTTTATTGAATATATAGTTGATAATTTTTGAGCAAGTGAGTCATTGTTACATTCCTCAAAATATCAGCTTCCCAAATCCCAAAAAATCTTCTTCATATCAACCTGCTAATTTGAACTAGAAGGTACTATGTAAAAAGATCACCTTGCAATATAGTCAAGGGTTACCTTACTTTCTAGATGATATTGTACATCTCTGTAAGTCCCTACCAAGAAATGTACCGTTCATTATGCAAGAGGATTATTTCCCGTAATCCCTTTTTGGCATGTGAAATCTTTGTAATTGGTGGTCACGGATTTTTCATTCATTGATTACATATTCCATCCATTTCTATATGTGCGTTTTTATCGGCAAATCTCCTCATTGTCGGGAATTCTGAAAATAAATAGGCATTCCTTGTTGGGCTTTGCCCTCCTTGTGAGCTTGTTTATTTTCAAAATTCCCAACAATGAGGTGATTGCCCTATACAAATCAATTATGTACCTATGTCAAAGAAACAATTTTAGTACCAAACTTTGTTCCTTCCTAAATTTTGCATAAGGTATCCAATTGTTGCATTCTTTGATACTTTAGAGCCTCCTTTCACTTGCCAATTAAAAAATCAATGAAAATTTGACGAGTCTAATACTAGTCAACTAGGCACAATAGACAAAAGTGGTGGTTTGAGGGGTACACATCACAAAGTTTAAACCCTACGGTTTGTCAACAATTATCATGTGGTTATCGTTGTTTCATGGGTTCACACGTTAATTACAATTTATCGCTTCGTTACGATGCATTACTTTGCATCGTTACGATGCAATTGCAAGTAATGCATTGTAACAATGTGATAACAATGCGAAGTAATGCATCGTATTGATGCGATAAATTGTAATTAACATGCAAACCCATGAAACAATGATAACCACATGATAACTGTTGACAAACCGTAGGGTCTAAACTTTGTGATGCACACCTTATGTTTGCCCAAAACCAGGCTAGGGTGAACCGCCCCCTCGCTTGTCCTCAATTTCACCCCATGAATAAAAATATATAAACTTTTTATTTGCCATGCATGATAAAATTTACAAATTTTAAATTCATATTTGCAACCAGAGTCCTCAAATTAGTTGGAAAAGGTAGAATATAAATTAATCAAGCACAAAATAGGGGGGCTTTTTTTGTACATGCACCCCTAGACTGACTTCCGGAGGATGAGCGAGGGGGGCGGTTCACCCCAGCCCCTTAAACCAGGGCTTCAAAAAACATACATTCAAGCAACTCGTCCAGATTCTGGTTCAATTCTCGGTCCACTAGGGCAGGGAGGGGGCTATGTTATGTTATGTATAAAATATCAATTCCCATTTAAGTTACTGGCTCCGCTTGCTTTCCTTGACAAGTTGGTACTCCTTTCAATGTCCTTTCAATGCCTCTATAACTCGCGGTCAGAGGCATGCATGTACCAAACATCCTGGTAAGAA
This sequence comes from Pseudisothecium myosuroides, assembly GCA_951799445.1. Taxonomy (NCBI): domain Eukaryota; kingdom Viridiplantae; phylum Streptophyta; class Bryopsida; order Hypnales; family Lembophyllaceae; genus Pseudisothecium; species Pseudisothecium myosuroides. The sequence goes on along the minus strand of OX637288.1, from coordinate 2,405,098 downwards.
ATTACCGGGGTTACACTTGTCCATCTTTGGCCGGTGACGGATGATAGGTTCAGTGGTTTCTGTCCAGTTTTAAATTATGGAATTGTTGCCAACACTCACCTTCCGCAGTTGGCTGGGGAATAAGTTATGTACTGTATGACTTGTGTTGCAAACTGCTGCACAACAGTTGGACCACAAGACCACCGCGAGACCATTCAAATATCAGTCCTCTGGGAAAGAATTTGAGTGAATTTCTGAAATACTTTACTGATGTGTGATTCTTATTACTTAAAATTTAAAAAAATTGGGTAAGGATTTTCAAAGATGGATCTAATGTAAGTTATGTTGCAGCTATTCCAGGTCTTTTTTATTTGGCCTTGTAAGGCCCAAATGCCTCCAAAAAAATGGGTTGCATCAAGCCTATAGGAAAAATTTGAAGAAAATTGGATGATGATGCCAAATTGCTCCAATTTTTTTAAAAATTTTGGATGAAATTATCAATTTTAAATGAAACTCATCCAAATTTGTGAATGAAAAGATAGTTCTATCCAAAATATAGATGAATACTAAAATATTTTGACTACATCATTTTCTCGTATGTTGCCACTTCAGTACTTCTCCACCAAAAAAACCCTGAGCTAATCTAAGTTATGTTACAGTGTGGAGGACGGATTAGAAGAGAAAGGCATCACGCACTAACTTAACTTACAGTACAAAAGGAAGCATGGCACAGTTTGTGACGGATGAAGATTTTACTTCGGTATAGGTAGACGGGTGGATTTCCCTCGCTTTGAGAGTGGACAATTCTGTCCATCCATAGCAAACAAATTGGACCATTGAAAGAAGGGTGAAAGTGTCAACCACGTGTAAGAAAAATTGGTCGCAAAAGGGACCATCCTTGCATACAGTGCATACTTTGTTTAAAAATATTATAGGGTTGGTTTTGGGTCAATGTATGATTCCATGTAGTCATATTACATGTTGTTTTGGGGTGCATATGTGATGATAATTATTAAGATTTGATGTTGCGTGCAAATTCGGTTTTAAAGCATTTACACTAGTGAGTGTTGTGCTATGTATTCTAGAGAATCCAATAGCCTTCTTACTTCAAGTGGTTGTAACTATTGTTGATAGTCCTTAATAGTTGAGCTTGTAAAGTGGTAAAATGCCATGCTTTTTTCAATCAAGAGTAAATGCTTCAGAAAGAAATTACACTTTTTATAATTACAAAAAATTAGATACAAATAAACATATCAATAAAAACAAGTTTTACAATAGCAAAGTCCTATACTCTTGGAATATACTTCGCAATGGTGGTTTGTTGAATGTACCAAATTTGAAGTATTGCTAAGTCTTTCCCAATAGATTTTGAACCAAGATGATAAACTATTAGGTGATGTTATTCAAGATAGTAGTGAACTACTTCAAATACTTATTATGCACTTGAACATTCGACTCATAGAAGTGACAGACTTGAAATTTCAATTTGTAGAAGTGACACACTTGAAATTTCATTTCATGGAGGTGGTTGTAGAAGCTTGTCGCTTCTTCTTTCCTGTCCTTCAACTAGATTATTAACTTGTATTATTTCACTTAACATACTCGAAACAAGCTACTTGAAGTTCCTAACGCTTAATGGCCTTAATCTACTCATTTGTGTACTAATTGCACATAAACATAATTATCCATATATAATACATGCTAGTAGAAATACCATGTATCAATAAAAATGAAACAAATAACATTCACTAAGAACAAATCTACAAAGAACAGAGGCAATATTAATCTATATTGTCTAATTAATGTTGAGCACATATAATTCATAAGTGTAATTGTTTTTGAGAAGGTCAAAAATTTAACAATCATGACATCATACCATTTCAATACATAATTTTAAACCATTGCTAATTGTATAAGATAACACAAACAACCCTCTTTTACAAAATATTAATATCATTAAACTTAGTTATATTCACTCTCAATGATGATATTTTGATGACAAAAGCTAATACACATTCTCTACTTGCCTCTAAGAGACAATGAGATTTGGAGGTCTAAAACTCAAGTTTTTGGTGTTCAAATCTCGATGACCTCTAATTTGTTTAGGATTTAGTATTGTTTTACTTGAAGTTGGGGATTTTTTGTATAAGAAATTAGTTCCTCCTTAAGGTACGTTCCCACTTGGTGTTATAGGTGTTCTTTGGAATGTGAATCCGGTCCAAAAGGAGGCCAAAATTCATTCCTAAGACCCTCTGTAACAACACCTTTAACATTAGGTGGGAACATACCTTATGCCATTTAGTATTTTTGAAAACATGGTCAATTTCATTAAAATGGCGATATTCCGCTAATTTGGCACTTTTAGGAGTTCAGACCGCCTAGTCTGAACTGCTTTTTTTGTATCAAAATCTATATCTATATTAGATTTTTAAAATCTACATTTGTCCTAGATATTTAAAATCTATACCAATCCAGACTGCGCTGTCTGATATCTATATCAGTCCTAGATTTCTGAAATCTAAAAATGACCTAGATGTTAACTATGTACATTTGTCCTAGATGTCACGGTGTAAAAATGGCACATGGAATACTGCCATTTTAATGAAATTCGCCATAAAGGGAGTACACGAGGGTTTGACTTTCCTAGAATCTTATACTTTTTCTAATTCTTGAAGGACACTGAGGACGAAAAGTGGTCCAAGGATGACCTCATTGTTCACTAAAAGAATGCACCTATTGATCTAAGAATTAGAGCAATTTTGGTGACTACCTTGGCTATGGGGAACCGCATTTTTTAAGGCTTGTCCCCCCCCCTAAAATTCAATGACAATAGTAATCTTGTTGAGTGACATCTCTTACATACTAATTGTCATGCATTTGATTATTTAAGGTAGGAGCATCCATTACCGTCAAATTAAGCAATTCAGCATAGTAGGAGGCAAATTTTTGTGAATTTTTTTTCCCCAATGTTAACAATTGAAAATTATGAATTTTCGAAAACAAAATTAGAATTTTTGGACAAGGCATCTAATTTCTACAAATTTTCAAAGTAGAACTCCCTAGGGCACCCTATACTACACTCTAATAAATTTGCCTCGATTCTAGCACCAAAATCTAAAAAAATCAGAGACTACCAACCCCAATTAAGCATGGACATGGTTTCAAGGAACTTTTGGGAACACTTTAAGGGAACTCTACAGTTGGTGTCAGGGTACACTCACGCTTATGGGTGTTGCTACCTTAACCCCTATAGGACTAAACTACAATTTTTGACAACATAGCAATTTGGGGCAGTTTACTACAAATAGAATTTTTAATTTTTTTCTTTGAAATTTTTACACAATATGTGGACAAGTTTTTTCTTTAAGGCCCAACAATTTTCATAACTTTTGACTACATGGTTAGAAAGTTATTATATGATATGTAATTTTCATTGCCACTAGGCAGCTCAAAAATTCCTTAAAAAATCACGCTTTTCAAAAGCAAAATTTAAAATTGGTTTTCTAGATTTATATATATGTAGAAAGTTTTGAGTCATTCCATTTTAAATAATGAGATGAAAGTTATGAGGAATTTTAGTTTGCGGGCAGTTATGGACTCTCTACTCTAAAATAAACTTTGAAGCCATTTATTTAACTCAATTTTCAATATTTAAAAAATAAAATAAAATCATAGGATGTAGATTGTTTATTTCAACATTACAACGATTTGGGATTGGCATTTTTCAATTCCATGACTAAATTCTTCACAAAATAATGTCTTGAATCATTTTCTACTTCTTTTTACTTACTATTTTTTTCATGTATGTTGTACAATTTTAAATTATCTAAATTTTCCAGGTATGTAGTAACTTGCCTTGAAGAATGAATTTAAAAAAGCATGACCATTTTGGACATTTTTTCATACATATGTGACCTTGTGAAGTGCAGTTGCACTGTTTTTTGCAGGGCCCAAAAAAGGATTTTTGTCAACTCAAATGCTAATATCTTGCAATCTGCATGTTGGAAATTTCTGAAATTTTTCACAACTTTTCAAACTAGCATACTACAAGATCCTATGGTTATATGTGTTCAAAATGTGTTTTTTTTCTAAAATTTGGTTACTTGTAGTAGAAACAATAGTTTTGGAGCGTTTTTGGTAAAAACATAGTCAAAAATATTTAGAGGTTATTAAACCAATCTTGAAGGTAACATGCACATCTTCAACGCGAGTCATTCAACTTCTAAGGGATTGCTAGATCTAGAATAGTGTTATGAAAGTTCTTCAGGGGATATTGCAGGAATATATTATTTATCATATATGATCAAATTTAGAAATTTTACATTTATATTTGGAATCAACAACTGTGAGATCATAAAATTTAAAATTAACCACTCAAAAACAAGTGTTTTTTTTAATTTAATTTTGGTCAATAGAATCAAAATTTTAAGGGAAAGAGAAATAACTCCAACCATAAATTTTAGGCTAGTATATATTGAGAGTTTTTTCATATAAGGTCCCCCAACTAGTCTCTTAGGACATAGATGAGTGACACCTAAATTACTTCTCTTCGTTTTAGGGGAGATTCTATCCCATGTACTATTAATTTTTTAAATGAATGCCTCATATAGGAGTTTTGAATTGGAAAGTGATGATGGTTAGTATATGTCATAGTAGAAAGCATATGTATTTGTCAAGTGGGATTTAATTATATGAGTTTGGAATATGAAATATAAAATTGTATTATTTCTATAATTGATTTTTGTTATTAGTTTAAAGAAGAAGGTAATTAGTGGACAAAGTTTATTTAATTTCCAAGTTTTGTTTATGTAGTAGGATAAAAATTGAGTATTTAAAGGCGATTTTATGGATATTGTTTTGCGTGTTTTTGATAGCTTGGCAATTTAAGGAGTTTAAATCGGTCTCATAGTTTTAATAAAGATGGTATATAAATAGTTCCTCTCGCATGAATAACCATAAGTGGTTGTACAATCCATCTGTTGGTTTGAATGATTTGCATGAGCAATTGATATTTGTTGGTTTTCACCTTGATTGATTCTAGTGAAAAGAGGTCATTTCAATAAGTGAGCTCAATAAATTGAATGTCATTTTCCAGTATTGCGTGTTGGTATGTTTGCAGAAGGACTTTGGTATGGAATGTTTGTTAGACATAGGATGTCTAGATAGACTGTTGTTGTTCACTCATAGTTTGTATAATTGCAATGGAATGGATATATCTATATTAGGAGTATGTATTTAGGACGGTTGTCTTCAAATATGCTTGCATTCATTAGGACTAGACATCTAGACTTGGCATTAAAAGACAAAAAATTTAGGGATTTCTTGACTTGCTTTGTTGTGTCTTTGTATTTGTAGTATGTGCTTTGCTATGCGGTTCAATACTCTATAATAGTATGTGAATTCACGTGTCCTATTTGGTGTAAGTCGCATAAAGGGCATATTGTGAACAACTATTTTTTGGCCCAACATTAGTGTTCACAAAGAAAGCCCATGTATTACCCACTTCTAAATTTGAATAAACGTGTGATTTGGATTCTCAGTCCGAGTTCAAATTATAAATGTTCCATCCAGCATTTACCTCTTCCCATCTTCTCCATTGCAAGTTAATCTTGTTGTACACAGCCTGTGCATTTATAAAATTCATTTTTTTATTTTATTTTACAATATTCTTTTTTTTTGTAAAAAAATGAAGGGATCTTCATTGTGGGAGTTGTCCATGAATTTCATTTTTACTGCTACACCCAATTGCAGAGTGGCCTAAGAATTACACTAAAATCCTCATGATTATTCTCTCATTGAGTGCATTTGGAGTTGCTTGAGATGGTCCTTATTCAGTCTCACCCATTTATATTTGATTTTCTAATCATTTAGAATTTAACAAATCAAAGAACTTCATTATAGGGAGTCTCCACAACCTCTAACTTTGGGTCCGCTTCTACGTAGAGTCGGGTAGTGGTGAAGCTTACCGATAATCAGTGGGATGGGAAGTTTTTTTTAAAAATTCTAAATCCCACATATAATTGGTCAGCTTCACTGGCCCCAACTTGACATGGAAGCGAGCCTTTAGTGGGTGATCATGTCATCACTATGGTTGAGAGCAACTAGCCTACCAACTTCTCACAACTTTGGATAGGCTCCTCTAAAGGGATCCCAACCTTCATCTCTATTCGACGCCCATGTACCTTTGGTATATATTTTCATTTTGAAATGAGTACAGGAGGGCCAAAACTGGGATGAAAGTGCTTTTAGGGAATTATGATGAGTTACCTTATATGAGTGTCAATTAACCACTTGGCTTACCCAACATGGTCGGGTAAGCCAAAAAGTGAATTATAAATGGTCAAACAATTTGTTTTGAATAACCTCAAGTTATTCTATAAATAATAATAATAAAAATTAACGAATATAAGATATAACTATAATAGACATAATTTTATTTTTATATTACAATTTGCAATATTGCAATATATTTTCCATTATAATTTTGAAAATATCTATATCTACAAAAAAATCTTTTTTCATTTATAAATCTTTGTCAATCAAGTATTATGGCTAAATAGAAAACTAACTAAAAATTCCCCTTATAATAGACAAAACGTAGTCTCATGTAATCAAAATATAAGATGCAAATTTGAATATACCTCCTAAAGGACTAAGGCAATTTTTCCTCAAAAAAAACTCAAAATTGTTGTTCCTACCGCATTCAATGAAAAACACGTAAAAATGTTTGTTTCAAAAATTAACCATAGGATCTTGTACTTAACTTCTATAAAAATATTTGGTAAGAATTTTGTGAAATTTGACTATGCAAATTGAAAGATATGAGTATTTGAAGTCAAGAATTTTTTTTTTGGACCCTATTCAAATGTTGTAGATGACTTTCACTAACGTTTATAAGAAATTTTGCACTACATACTTTGAGTTTAAAAATCTACTATAGTGAAGGTAATGTTATACATGTATCTACCAATTTTCATTGGAAAAAAACAAGTGGAACACATTCAAACATTCTTGCAATGACACAAGGCCCTCAGAATTGACAACACTAGCTTTTTTTGCGAATAGATTTTCTACTTCATACTTTCAATGCTCAAGAATCCCAATGATGGATTAAAACATTTATTTATCTTTAACATACTCCAATTTATTTTTTTGAAAACACAAAAATTCTAATTTCCATTGAAATTAGAAGGCTAAATTATGTGACCTCCCAAGAGCCTAAATCTTGTGGGCAATCTTTAAAAATGGGATTTAGTTTGTTTCTAACTATGTTCTTTTGAATTCATCATTCAATTCACTCTCTACTAATCAAAAGCCTAGTACCGATACCATTGAAAATTGCCAAAAAACTGAATGGGCATGATGGCATGTATAGAAATAATGAAGACCAATTTTTTTTTGTCTTTTTATAAAATAAAATTCACTTGCTTGGACTCATGCATACGCCAATCTAATGTTCCTTGTGCATGTTTATTAAATGCCTTGGTATTTTTCAAAACATCCAATAGGCCTTCTCGGTTATACTAAATGGTGCCTATAATGTACGTCTCTCTATTCAATAATTCCTTGAATAACTTAATACATAGAAAAAAATTGTCCATATATAGTTATTACAAAGTCTTTGTCCTTATCAAGTAATAGTAAATGCAAGACCACATTGTAAGCTAATCTTGCCTCTCCATAAATCCCTTCACGTAAAGTGTGGACCTCCTCAACTATGGGATTTTTACCACACGGTTGCTAGTATGTGAGCCTAGGATCTTGAGCCCATGAGCCTAAGAGCTTAGACTCCTATATTATAAGTACCTATGTTATAGGTACTTTCTATAGTTATAGGACATTTATATTATAGGTTCCTAATTTATAGGTGTCTATATTATAGATACCTATGCTACAAGCACCTTTCATGGTTATAGGATATTTATAGTATAGGTGTCTATGTTATTGGTACCTTCCATGGTTTAATGGTTATATGATATTTATAATATCTAAATGCCTATATTAGAGGTACATATGTTATAGGCACCTTCAATACTTGTAGAGTACCTACTTACACCTAGGCTCAAGGCTCGTAGGCTTGCATTCCTAGGCTCACATGCTAGCGTCGTTGATTTTTACCATAATAGGCCTCAAAATCTCATAAAAATATTGATAGTGAATCTGTGAAGTATCATACTTTCAAGCTCCATTTTGGGAGCTTTGGGGGCTTATATTGCCATGCTGGATAGTACTTGTCTTTATAACAAATCATCATTTCATCCATAGTAGTGAATTTTCCAATATTCCATGTCCTTTAGCAATTATTGCAAATGGCATTGGTCAACCACCTCACGTGGCCCATTTTGTCATAATCCAGCATTGTCCTATCCTTCTTATACCTAATTAGATCATTGATGTTTAAACACGTTGTCAATAATACAAATCGAGATCAAGGCACGAAGTCCGCGATAGTGGGGGCAATGAAATATAAAACCCTTCATGTGCTAATATGATTTTATGTTGAGTTGACGCTTCATGTGCAAAATAATGGCCATTAAGACCTTTAGTCCAGGCACAAAAAATAACTTTCTAATTTGAACCGCCATAATTCCCACCATCCACATTGATCGCCGTTGTATATCAATTTGTCTCAGCAACAATGCTATCCATATAATTCCACCAACCATAATCATGCCCAAATATTTGTAGTCTTCTCCATCTTCAAGTTGCAAATTCCCTTCTATTGGAAGTGGTTTAGGACGCACTACAAGAGGGGTGGGCAGTCCAATTTTGGAGTTGATGTAGGCAGAGGTGAAGGGCTATAGGAAGATGGAAGAGGATCATTAGACATTGAAGCAGGTTATGCTAGCAATCTGTAGTTGCGTCTCCCAGAGAGCTTGTTCTAAGCAATTTAGAGAAGAGGATAAACAACCCACATGAGAAATTTGAATGAATTAGAAGGAAGTTGAAGAGAGAAGAAATATACCTCTTTGTTCTTCATAGTGGATCTCCTTGTCATGGCCTCTCAGCTTCTTGCCAATGTAGCACAAAATCTCTTCATTATGGGTTCATATGAGAAAAAACAATCTCATGGCAAGTTTGAAATTCCTCCCTTTCTCCAATCTCTTCCATGATGAGGTGAATGTGAGGCAATATTAGTGCAATTTTAGATGGATTGACAAGTCAGGATCTGCTATGACTAGTGCAATCAGGAGATTTTTGTATTGAATTATGGAAATGTGTGGTGTTCTTTAAGCTCATGGGAGGTGAATTTATTGATGTTGCTTCAATTACGTTAAAGAATTAAGTGGATTGTTAAGCTTGGCTTGTACTTGATTTTGAAATTTCACTGTGGATGGCAAATGCGGACCACAAAATTTTACTAGGATTGTAGAGGAGAACAAATTTGGAGCTCGGACTTTTCTTTCATTAAAAAATTTGCGCTAGGCTTAGGAATCCACGGTAATTTTAAAAATTGTCAAGACTACAATCAACGCAAAAAAGCATCAAATTTGAACTTGCAAGTGTACATGATCTACAGAAGTGAACATACAATATTTTCTAGTTGCTAGAGGTAGCGGTGTGGTTGGTGCACCTTGCACGCCTATGCAAAGTCCTATGCACGTGTGCATGTACTCACTATTGAAGGTCCAATGCCCCCCCAATTGAGGGTCCCGCCACTCCCTCGACTGAAGGTCAGCTGATAATGATAGCGGAGTGTTGGCTAGCCCAGTCTTCTACCTACACCCACTGTCTAGCTTCTCCCCATCTTGTTGCCCCTTCCACCTCCCCAACCAAAAGTCATAGCCAATTGCCTTGCCCGCCATGCCCCACAAAGTGGAAATTTTCCAAAGATTGCAGTTACTTTTGAACTATAAACTCAATTGTCATAAAAATTATATTCCCACATGGCCTATAAAAAACTCTCTTTTCTAAAAAAAATACCCCAAATTGGGTTAACAAGCCCGATAGTAGAAGCGTATTTGAATTCCATTTTGTCCCCTGAAAGAACAGTGGTCCTTTAGTGAGGGCATATTGAGCTCAGAAACAATATTTGACGGGAAAAAAAAGAAGTGAAAATGATTGTTTAGGGGTTAATGGTTCAATGAGCAAAGCAATTCGATACTACTTAACTCCATTGCAAATTGGCTTAAAGTGTGAAAATCTCATACTTGTTATGAAGATTTGCGCTACCATAAAATATACACTATCAAGTGTTGAGAGTGGTAAGAGCATCTCCACCAAATGGATTGCGCAAAATGGCTTTCCATAGGCTCAACCGTCCTTCCGGGCTCCACTTGCGAACTAGTTATTCAGAGCATTCAGGATTATAGCTAGTATTGTTCACCCAGAGTTCCCCCAAACAGTACCTACAAATAGAATAAATTATGCTCTATTTAAAGTTACAAATTGCAATATGTCTCTACAGTTTGTTTTTTTGTTTTTTTCTTGAAACATATGGACCATTCCCATCTGTCTCTACAGTTTAGTTTAGTTTTTAAGTTGTTTTTTCTTGAAATGTCTCTACAGTTTTAATTGCACAGAGTTTCCAGGGATCATGCAATTTTTTAACCATGAAAGAAACTACAGTTAAAAATTAGAACTTCTTCAATTGTTTGGGGCCTAAATGCTGGAAGTTCTGTTGTCTGCAGATTCTGGAAGGAAAAGGAAAAACTGCAATTTTTTCTTTTAAATTAAATTACCTGTGTGTGAACCAAGACTAGAGCTGGATCCTTCCAAGCCCTGGCTGCCTGCTGGCTCACATAAATACTGTATGTAGAGTGGCATACAGTCAGCCCTTCATAAGTGCTAGGCCGGGTCGGGTGCAGACAATAACTTACTGTAACACACATAGAGTAAGGTAACTACACCTAATATCATCCTACTAAGCTTTGGGGCATATTCGATATGTTCTAGAAAATCAACAACAATTTTCACATATTGGTGAAGGACGAAGAATCAAACTGCAAGTGGTTTCATAATTTTTGGAAGCATTGTGAGTTAGTTACAAATTTTCAAAGATGCAAGGCATTAGAAGAGATTTGAGGCCCCCGGAGGGTTGTTTCAGGGTTGTTCCCTTTCATGTTCCCCTGTTCTGAACCAGTAGTAATGTTGTCAGAATTTTTTTTCTTCAAATAATAAAATAAAATATTTTTTTACGCAAAAGTGAAAACAAAAATTTAATTTAATTTATTTCAAAAAATCTGACGTGGCACTCTCTTGACGACGTCAGACTGCGCATGTGGCAGAGTTCCTAGGCTGGAAACGCCCTCGGAACTCGCAGTCTTCTAGAGGCCTCAAATCTCTTGTAATGGTGTAGAAGGCTATAAGTGTCATGCAAGTGATGTCAAGATCCATTTCATGCACATTGAGGAATGACATCGGTAGTATCAAAACATGTCATAGAGAAGAAGTTAAAACAAAAAAAAGTGTCCCCAAAATCGACCACTTCTAAGGGTGCCGCCTCCATAATACTATAAATAAAGTAGAGCCCCCCATTCCCAACCATTGACCCATTCCCGACCTATAGGTGCACGTATTTCTAACCAAGCTTAGAATGTTTTTCTTTTTCTTTTTCAAGGTTAAAACTAATAAATACATGACACATGTCCCAAATTGTGAGAAAGGAAATAGGAAATAATGATTAGGAAAAAGGTTATTGAATGATTGGAATTGGAAGAGTCTAGACATTGGCCATGGATCCGGAGCTTTTTTTGCCTCCCAAAATTCTTAGTAATTGCAGTTCAAGCGATAAAATTACCAATGTTTTTGCAATATTTGTCTTTTCTATTGATGTACCTATGAAAAATACTTGTTTTGCCTTCACAACTCCAGATCATGTCGGAATTCCTTATTCGGTCGGTTATGGGGGCTCTACCTTAAAGCCATTTTTAAACCCCAAATGACCCCCATTTGAGGTATCCTCCCTATTCAATTTTCCTTCAAAAATAGGGTCGACATTCATTAGTGGTCAACTTTGGGTGAGGTTACCTTTCTAACATTTTACACTTTTGATCTTGATAACATGTAATGTTTACAAAATTTACATTTATAAGACTTCATAAGTAATTATATAATGTTTACAAAATCAAAAGATGAAAGTACAAATAATATGAGTTCATCATTCATCTAAGTTGGTTGAAAGAAAGAATTTACAATAGTTTGATGAGATTCTTCTACACCCCAAGATTGTACTTACTTTTGAAGTGCTTGGATATTCTTGATGAACCTTATGATGTCATTATGTCTTTGCTCCAAAATTTATTCACTCTTAAGTGCATTAGCATCCTTGAATCCCACAACTTTTTCCAACTTTACCACTTATCAAAGTCAAATCAATGAAATAGAGAGCTAAACATTTCATATCATTTAGAGCATCTCCACAATTTCATGGTAGGAACCCGAGCCGTGGCCTAGCCAATGTAAGGCCCACCCTTGAAAGTCTCCCCCACTGCAAACATGCCAGCTCCAAAAAATTAGCATGACCCCAGCCAAATAAGCACATAAAATACCATCATGCTTAGCCCTTGCAACTCTTGACCGCACTTGCAAAAATAGTACTTCCTACCAATGAAAGTGCAAAGCGACAAGTAGACATCCAAATAGCGTATAGAGATGTGGCGAGACACAGTGGAGAGCTGGTTTGTAAGTAGGGCCTAGACGGATAGTTGAGCCTATGAAAAGCCATTTGGCACAATAGAGTTAATCATAAAGTGAGAAAATACAGGACCACGAGTCAGAATTCGGGAAAAACAGGATCAAACTCGTTGAAGCACCAAAACTCAGGTTTGATGGAGTTTGGTGTTGTATTTCTTCTATACTATTATTAGTTAAACCTTCCTTTGACACCCGGCTACAAACACATGACGAATTTTACAATTAAATCTAATACTTTCACCGTGAAAAGGTAGAGATGGTGTTTAACCAGGATGAGTGGCCCCAGACTAAACTTGATCAATTGGTATGGGAGGTGACCTTGGATCATGGGAGGACAACATGGTTGAAGACCACGTTGCTGTGTAGTAGACATCCAGATTATTTAGACAAATTTCTGCGGAAGTTTGATAATACTTGGTTACGATCACCATTATTTGGTTCACGACACGGCAAAGTCATCATGTGGAACCTGAAGAGGCCCGCCTGTGTAAATTAGGTGTGTTTGTGTTCGGTGTCTTGGTGTTAGTTGTCTCCAGGGCTTGGCCCTCAACTTTCCGCCGTTTGTTCTTGGTTCATTTTTGGAATAAACTCCGGGTTTCAAAAAGAAAAAGAAAAAGAAAAAGGTAGAGATGCTCTTACAACTTACCACTTCATAGTGCACATTTTAGGGGAGCGCAAATCTTCATAACACATTTGAGATTTTAACACTTATGAAGGTAACACTAACTTAATGGAGGGCTGACTCTGCATGTCAATGGTACAATATTTATGCCAGTGTAATTACTGGGCCCATACTAAAAACAGTGGTAAGAATTATTAAGCCCCCCAAATCTGCACCCCTGTAGGCTGGAGGTGCATGCCACTGTCACCCAACTGAAGGTGACTCTTGTAAACTGAACCATGGTTTGCTCTCAGTAGGTGCAATCAGTAACTTACTTAGCACTCAGACATACTAAACCTGGAATCCATACACAAGGAATCTGACTACCAAGTACTACTACCAGTGGCTCTCAAAATGGTGGGTACACTTACAAAAAATTGGCAAAGCTAATTGAGAGATTAGAGATTTAAACAAAAATTTGGATATTTTGTGGTGACGCACTTTCATGAAATAGTTTTTCAAAAATTTTAAAACAGTTTTGGATTTTTTAATAATTTAATGAAAATAAACTTGTAATACAAGTCAATTTTTTTTTATAGATTTTATAGTAAGTGGATTGAGATTTTTTTTTAAAATTTGGTAAGAATTTTGAGGATTCTAAAATTTTATTGAGTGAAATATGACTTCAAATTCTAACATTTCTTATAATTCAATCCAAAAATCTCCAAAAATTGCGGAAAATTTGAAAAGGGTATAAATGTTTATATATGATTTTTTGGGAAATTATTGGATTTCTTTATATGAAATATAAAGATTTTGAATCATATTTTAGTCAATAATATTTCACTCAATAAAAATTTAAAAATTTGTGGAATTCTTACTAGAAAATTTTAAAAAAATTCATCCCACTTATTAAAAAATCTCATAAAAAGTTTACTTGTAATATATATTTTTTACTAATAAATTAGATTCAATTTAATTTAAAAAAAATATTTTATACAAGTGCGTTACTTGCACTTCAACATGTCTAAAATTTGTTGGAAAAATCTAATTTTTCAATAAGTTATGGCAATTTTTGAAGTGTATGAATATTTATAAGAGCTATGGTATGTGATATTAACATAAGTTTTACACTAATCAACATCAAAGATGCCAACTACAATCAGTTCTCCCTACACAAATTAGCATCACCTTGTTAGCACAATGCCCTTAGAATTAGTACCAGGCTTGTAGGCTCACATTTCTAGGCTCGCACACTAGAGTCGTTGGTAGCAACTTGCAATTGAGACTAAAAAAGAATCCATTGTATTGTAGGCAAAATGGTTGCTTTGCTACCATAAGGGGGGGTGAATTTTATCTGATTACATTTCATTTTCATAAACAAACAATGCAAAAGTAGGCAATAGTACTTGACATTATAAATTTCCAACAAAGCATGTTGTGAAGAGAATTGACTCCATCCCTCCTCTGGGGCTGGCGTAAATAAAGAGTCTATTCATCTAGGATCCTACAACATTTCCCTAGAAAAATGATGTTAGACACCAAGACTACATACCCTTATTAAGGGGTACACTTTGCATGACCTACTGGGACCACAAAGATATTGGTATGTTATAAATTGTTGAAATGAATTTTCCAAATTTTCTAAAAGAGTGACAAGAACCTTCCCAAACCAACAAAAAGTGCAATTGTAACAATCACGTTGCTCATCTAAAATAATTGCAATATTTTCCATATAACATATAGTAGACATACAAGAGCATTTAAAATAGTTACAATCTTGTGATGTTGTTTTTCATCCATAGGATGACAGTACCTGTTGCAATCCCTCCATTACTCTCACTCAAAATACAGTACAATACCTGTTGTAGTCACTCCATTATTGTCACTCAAAGTAAAGTACAGTACCTATTGTAGTCATCCCATTACTCTCATTCAAAGGTTTGATTGTGGTCAAAATCTCAATTTTATTCTAAGTCGCATTTTGTAACACATCTTCACTATTTTTGAAATTTAAACTTTTTGGGTCCCTAAAAGAGATTAAAGTAAATAAAATCATCCTAATACTAGATAATACCGAGTCTTCTTCGTAATATAGATATGCACTTTGAAAGTCACTTATATTTAGGAGATTAGATAATGTAGGATCCAAAACAAATAGCCATTTAAGTCAAGCCACCCTCTTGAAAAAGAGGCTAGAATAATATAAAGACCTACACCCAAATCTTCTCATAGTCGCACTCTCTAATATTACATGCAAGAATATTCTTATAATCCCTCCCAAAGTGCACCCAAATTTTCTCCTAATTGAACTCTCTAATATCACATCCAAGAATATTCTTATCCCCCCACCCCAATCTTCTCCTAATCGCACTCTGTAATATCACATCCAAGAATATTCTTGTAATACCCCCCAAAGTGTACCCACGTGATTGGACGCCTTCCACATGTTCCATTCCGTCTGCACACATGTAATAAGAGTTCTTTGGGCCTGGAGCCAGTGACATAAACGAGTTCAAAGCCAAAGCTAATGCGTCTGGAAGCAAACCAATGTACCCCCCCAAATGTACACTGCACAGCCCCAGTAACTTTATTATTTACTGGAAGAGCCGCTGCCACTGGGGAACCTCTGGGGAACCAGGTGCTGATATTTTCCGCACCCCTGGAAATCTACGAACCCGGAGTCCAAATCTACGATTCCCCCTGGATTAATTCCTGCCCCTGCCCGCCCCGCCCGGCCCCCCTAGCCAGGAGGAGATTCCCGTGGAAGCCGGCCGCGGCCGCGCGTCCCCGGTCGTTCGTCCGCGTCCGCGTCGGCGGCGAGGACTTTGTACCAGGCCCGCCCGCAGGAGCAGGGGGAGCAGCAGCAGCAGCAGCAGCAGCAGGGCACTCTAGTAGTGTAAAGGCCCAGCCCAGCAGCAGCAGCAGCAGCCTGTTGCCTTCGCTGCGAGGGAGTCTGCGACTACTGCTTGTCGTGCAGGGAAACCCGGATGCAAAGGAAGGCAGGCAACATCGCACCCCTCCACCCAAGCCTCCCGGGAGTTGGCGTGTGGCGGATGGCAGGAATGTAGTCGAAGCTTTGTTCTTGGGCGGTGGGGGAAAACTGTTCGCACTTGTGTGCAGACTAGACTACTGTCGGGATTCAAGCTCACTCAAGCTCACTCGCAAACTCCCTCCCTCGCGAAGCTTACTGGGTCCCAAAGCTTAGTACTACTCCCAAAGCGGACTCACTCCCACTGCTGGAATGGTGTTGCAATGAGAAACGAAGCCGAAGCTCGAAGCTCCGAAACAGAGTCGGTGATGGGAAAGTCGGGGGGCCCGTGAGCATGCGTTTGTTGCTGCGAAAGCGCTTTTGATGATGACGATGATGAGGACGACGACGGAGAACTCTAATTCCCAGCAGCAGCAGCAGGTTTCACCATGATCATTGTGAAGGAGGAGCCGATGATGACCTAGTATTGTGAGGACGTTCGCGAGACCGTTGCGGGGATGCTGGGGGCATTAGGAAGAAGCAGGAGGAAGCGCGTCGGGGAGACTTTTCGCCTTGGGAGAAGCTACTCGTCGTCGTCGTCGTCGTCGTGTTGACATCTCCGGAGTTTGAAAGTGTGCGAATGGTGTCGCTGTCGTCGTCGTCGTCGTCGTCGTCGCTGTTGCTGTTGGTGGTGTCGTCGTCGTCGTCGTCGTCGTCGCGGTACTCCATGGTCGGGCGAGGGGGAAGCTCCGAGAATGGTGAAACTGGGAATGCGGTTTGCAAGGGCGAGAGGATGGTGGCGTCCTTCTAGTCCTTATGGCCGAACCCAGCCTGTCTGTGTCGATGTGCCGACGACGGTGGTTAACGGCACCCTGCATCCCTGCCGATCCTCTCCTTGGCTGACGTCTTTGAGCATTGCTCCTTGAGCCCCTCCCTCCTCCCTTTCCTTTACGGCGCCCTCGATGTGCTTGCCAGAGCTTTCTTCACAAGTGCTGGAAATTTAGTAAGCGAATGCAGACAGGCTGACGTGAAGCTCCCCGTGGCGACGAATCCCGCGACCCCCACTATGTGTTCTTCTTCTGTGCGTGGACGAGGGTAGAGTGCCGGCCCAAGGTGCAGGGGGCGGTACCTGTTGCGTGCCCCTTTTGCGTTCCCCTGTTGCGTGATGGACGAGTGTCGGGAGTGTCGGAAGTGCAGGAATGTAGGTTCCTGGAGATCTGCTGCTGCTGGTGGAGGGATTGTTTGGGCCTTGATGTAGCAAGCTGGAAGATACCAGCCTTACTGGCGTAGTAGATGGCTGGTGCCCAGGCCCAGACCGTTTCTCCGAGTTCTCTTCTTCTCCGCGGCTCGCCAGCGGGCAATGTCAATGTGCTGCCCAACGGTGGTGGTGCGGGACCTTCCTCCGGGCAGTTGCCCTCCCTTTCCCTCGTAGCAGGCCGGCGGGCGCAATTTGGGGGAGTCAACATGCTGGCGGGCTTCTCCAACAACCCTTTCCTCAATGGAGGGTCCAATCCCGGACTCTCAGGTGCGTTTTAGGACGTCCGTTCTGCACTTGCTTGGTTGCTCTTTGCTTAAGGTTGTGGATGCTGGGAAGCATTTGAACCAATATGGAAGCTTGGAGTTGGGAGATCACTCAAGAGAGATCATTTGGGATTGTACGAGAGGCAAACTCTCGTTGTGATCAAATTTTGCATCACTGGATGGACGAATTTCTTCTGCAGTTTCAAAGGGGGAGGTTGTGGACCACTTTGAGTGATAGTGGATGGATGTTCCCATTTCTGGGCAAAAGACCGGACATGCTTACATTGCTAATTGAAGGTTTATTTAGTGTATGGAGGATGAGTTGCTGTTGGGAACAGAGGTCGGTATGGCGGGATCTTAACGGTTTGGACGTCCTTTTTCCTTAGAGCATACCAGCAACAATGCTGCAGTTTCTGTTTTCCGTAGTTTGCTGAATGATTGTTATTTGCTTGGCTTTGCAGGTATTCCGCAGAGCTTGACTGGGACTGGAAACTCAGGATTGAGTGTCGGTGCCACCTCTTTGATTGCTGGCTCGAATTCCGACTTCCCTGATCTACAGCCGAAGAACGTGCCCGTGGCCTCTGAATCGCTTGCACTCTCCGGTTTAGCTGGTATGGGGTTGCCGACTTCACCGGTGTCCATCTCCTCTACCATCGTGAACTCTATGGTCAATCAACAAGGAAACTCGTCCCTCTCCCGATTAGAGCAGCAGCAGGTAAGCTGCTCAGTATGGTGTGCATTGCGAGTATTCCAATTTTTTTGCATTTGCTTTTATCATGGATTTCCTAATATGTACTGTTTTTTTAGAGTTGTATTGTTATGCTGGAAGTGTGGACAATCAATGCCAAAGATGGGGTTTGCCGTACTCGTATGCATATTAGCACTGACATTCAGTTGACACACGGAGGCTGATCAGTTTTGCATTGCACCATGTTGAATTTTGAACGATAGTATTAACAGTGCTTTCCAAGCTGTTTTTTAATCTTGTTTCCTACTCGGCATGTACATGGCCCAGCTATCGATATTAAAATTCCCATGGGTTGTTTAGCTGACTCGGTTCTTGTTCTTTATACAGTGTTGAGGGTTGGCACAAGACACTATTTGAAAATTATTTACTGTGTTATGATGAGCCTGAATTATAATCAGGGATTTGTGGATATCATGACTAGTTTGTTCAAGAGTTGTTTGTGTCTTCTGCACGATTAGGGGTGTGTTGCTCGTGGACTCTAACTGCGTGACTTACAGGCTTCGCCTTGTTTGTGCAGGATTTATTGCTCCAGCAGCAGCAGGTGCGCTCCGCTACACCTCCATTGTCCACGACGGCTCAGTTGTCCCAGTTGTCCCACCTCACGCAATCCATGCATCAGGATAGGTCTCTCCAAGCCTCGCAGCAAATAGCAGCTGGCCAGCAGACTGTTGGACTTTCCAGCGGGGGTGGCTCACAGCTTCTGGGCGTGGGTGGTAACCCGCAGGCCTTGTTGTTGGGAGGTGGATCACAACAGGTTAATGGCTTAGGTCCGAGTAGTAATATGCAACAGGGCAAGGCGAGTGGGTCATCTCCACAACAAGCCCTGGGCGCAGTGAAAGTAGAACCCCAGTCTTTGGTGGGTCACTCCTTACAGCAGCAGCAGCAAATTCTGATTCCAAAGATGGAAGTGAAATCAGAACTGGAATTCGATCAGAAAGTAAGCACTTTTGATTGGCTCCTATGATTTGAAGGCAGGGTATTTCTATGACTTAGTAGCTTGCGTGATGTTGTGTATATGGTTTGAAGTTGGTGATTTCAGCTTTCTCTGGCATGTGGACTAGGTATAGATAGTGATGTGTACCGCTCTTGTAATAACAAGTACTTGGATTTTGATGATGGCCCGTCAGGTGGGGCAGCACACAATGCATCAAGCGAGGTCTGGCAACAATCTCGGTCTTACACAATCGGAAATGCAGTTGCAAGAAGTGCTGCTGCAGAGACAGTCAAAGCAAATGGCTCAATATAGTGCTTTGCAGCAGCAGCAGCGACTACTGCAAGGCCTCCCGCCGCAGCAGCATTTGCATGACACGGCCAGCTTGCAACTGCAGCAACTGCACCAGCACCAGCATCACCAACAACTCCAGCTCCAGCAACAGCAAGCTAATTTCTTGCAGTCTGCAGGTCAGTGCGCTTTCTTCTCTCGTGCGAGTACCACTCTGTGTTTGCTTCCTGATGAGTATTCATCGGTCTATCAGAGTGCTCATTTCTTGAATGGAAAAACAGCTATTCTCAAGTGGAGGGTTTTCTTTTATTTGAAACTGTAGCTAAGTTTCACTCAATGCCTGGCTGCCACATTGCCATGTTGTTTTGTTGATTGGTTGAAGGGTCGTGATTTTGTTGTAGTGTCTTCATTATTGGATGTACTCGGCAATATTTTCGACAACTGTAATATTTCTAGTCCTTTGCAAATTTCAGTGACTTTTCTGGTTTGTCACTACGCGATGTTCCTGTTGCTGCATGGAACTGATTGGAGTATTTTTATCTTTAGGTGTTAGGAAGCATCCAGATTTCGAGGCTGGAGGATGTGCGAGGAGACTTATGCAGTACTTGTATCATCAAAGACATCGCCCTCCTGTGAGTAATGTTATCATACCGTGGCTTTCGATATTGTCCAATACATCTCTTGTCCAACTATCTCTTTTCAAAGTTTTTAAGGCTATATCAATCGTGTTTAGTCTCATCGTTTGTTTTTAATTATAGTACCTTCTGTAGAGACCTTTTAAGAAAATGTCAATAGCAAAGAGAAACTAAATTATGGCATGGTTTTGGTTGATGAATTCAGGACAACAACATTGCTTTTTGGCGAAATTTTGTTGGCAAATATTTTGCGCCAAATGCTAAGAAAAGGTGGTGTGTTTCCCTATATGTCAGTGGTGGTCGTCAACCCACTGGGATATTCCCACAGGTATGTGATTTTTATCACGCTTTTGTTTACAATAAAACAGGTTCTCTAGAAATAGTTTCCGAGTCCATTTTGAATGAATCACGACCATGACTATTCCACAATTCATTTACGATAAATACTCGTTATGAATTTTGTTGCGTCTTTGACGACTGACAGGTTTGTTATGTCTACGGCTAATATGCCTTTTTAACCTTCAAGTGCCCATGTGTCCCAAAGCGAGTGCTTCCATATCTGTAGGAGTAAAAGAAATCTAGAAAGCGCAAGGAAGGTAACAAAATGCATCAATAGAAAGAAGAAATCTTCCTCCATATTTTTGAACGGTAGTTACTATAATCGACTATTAGCTTCCAAAGTGGACTTTCTATTTTAGCTTGGGCCCTTCCGGGTTAAAGTTAGGTGAATTAAAGCATGCTCACAAGTTTGTGCTACTATGGTTCTGTCAGGATGTTTGGCACTGCGAGATTTGTGGGACCAATCCTGGTCGAGGTTTTGGTAAGCTCTAAATCAATCTCTTCTCTCCAATGTAACTGTATTTGTCCGCTTGGCTTAATCTTGGCAGGCTGTTCGCGACTTTAGGAAATAAAGGTTTTCCTTCGCTTTTACTGAGGGTGTCCTTGGATCCGGGTGTGCACAGAAACGACAGTGGAGGTACTTCCAAGGCTGTTCAAGATCAAGTTTGATAGTGGCATTCAAGAGGAGCTTCTGTTTGTAGATCTACCCCATGAGTATCGCCAAGCTTCTGGACACATGGTGCTAGAATATGGCAAAGCCATTCAGGAAAGCGTTTTTGAACAACTACGTGTTGTCCGGGAAGGGCAATTGCGCATTGTATTCTCTTCAGAATTGAAGGTGACCACCTCCTAATGATCCCATTTCTATAAAATGTGTAACAAATTTATCTGCCGTGGTGCTAGAGAAGAAGACTGCTAGCGGCCACTTAAATTTGCTGTGAAGTTAGATGATACTATTTGGTTCACTTTAACCATTGAAGATTCTTGGGAGTGTGATTTTTGGGAGATGTTAGAGCTGTGGACAGATCTTCGCTTAAAAGGAGCCAAACCTATTGAGACCCAGTTTTTATGCATGAATATCTTATGCAAATCAAAGTGGGAGGCTGTAGACCACTTTAAGTGATGTAGGCAACCCTGTTTCCATTCAAAGATCGGTGGCCATACGCATTTAGCCAAGTCATGCTTACAGCCAATTTTTTGATTGAAGTCCAATTACGGGTCTTAATAGATGAGTTGCTGTTGGTTATGAGGATCAGGTCCGTAACTATTTCAGTGTCCGCTACCTTGGTTGGGAGCCATAGTCTTTACTTGAATTAAAAGATGTTTTGCGTTCGTTCGTTTTGTCTTCGCAGATATTGTCTTGGGAATTCTGCGCTCGGAGCCATGAAGAGCTCCTGCTTAGAAGGCTCATAGTACCACAGGTATGTAGCTCTTGTCACCGCTCATTTGTGCAGTAGTTATCTTTTTGAATTATTATACGAGATGAGAAGGGTTGGCCGTGAGCTCATATCCATTTATGAAATCAACACCATAATTTGATTCAGTTCAGAAGTTTTCTTGTCTGAGATCATCTTTTATGTTCAGGTGAACCAGCTAGCACAAATTTCTCAAAAGTATCAGAATTCACAAAATGGTGGAGCAGGAGTTTCAGCTCAGGATCTTCAAACTAATTGCCATCTGTGAGTTTATCTTCTGTTTCCAGGGCTCTGTGTTTTGAGAACTTGATTGTCCCAACTAAGACCGTGCTTTTAGAAATCATCAACGAAAAGTATGCATAGGGGAACGACTAGTATGAGCCATGCTGTACCGGTGTCAATAGAATCGATTTCAATTTGTCAGAGAAGCCGGCATGGAAATGAAGCTTTGCTCCTTCTTGGCGATATTTTTATTGAATGTTAGGTGGTGATTGTCGACTGGAGGAGTCAGGATTGAAGTGAATTTGCGTTCACTCTGGTCTTCAGTCTAGGAACGCCTTCTACTTGGGTTCATTTGGGTACATTTAAAGGGACCTTTGTAGGATAGTTTGGGGTTTGTGCAACCAGTTTTGTCTGCTGATATTAGCACGCCACGCTCTTGGTTGCCTGCTCGCGGAACGGCTGCAAGTTGTCCCAGGGTGCTGACAAACAAGACTTTGTTGTGGAAGGTTTGTGACTAGCGCTCGGCAGCTTGCTAAGAATCTGGAGCTGCCAACTGTCAATGATCTTGGCTACACCAAGCGCTATGTGCGCTGTTTGCAGGTACCACGACAAGCTAATTTCCCTATATAACGAAGCTATATTTCCCTATATGTAGATCTACTTGTACATTTTGATTACAACGACCATGAATACACTAACACTGGTTATCTGTGTGCAGATTTCCGAGGTTGTCAACAGCATGAAAGATCTCATAGATTTCAGTCGTGACAACAGTGTGGGGCCTATTGGTACGGCTCCTTCTCATCAACGCTGTCTGTTACCTGTTCTGATGTTCTCTCTTCTTGTGTTTCCCTTATATCATATCAGCTTTGGGAATTAGAACGTCGCTCAGTAGTGTCTTGCTTTGAACTTTTGACCAAGCTTGGTCATGGCACTCGTTGTGCAGCAAGTTTACACAAGTTTCCTCGGAGAAGTGATGGAAGTAGTCGTACCATGCTTCGAAATGCACAAATAAGGGCCCTTCAAGAGCAACAAGAGCAACAGCAGCAACAGCAGCAGCAGCGTCAGCAAGAACAGCAGCAGCAACAACAAAGACAACAAGAACAGCAGCAACAGCAACAGAGACAACAAGAGCAGCAGCAGCAGCAACAACAACAAGAAGAGCTCGACCTTCACAGCCTTCTAGCAGACACTAACACGACTGCCCTCAGTGGCTTACAGCAGCAATTTAACGACGCGACTCACCTGGACAGTCAAACTGTCGATGGCCTAGATGAAGCCATCTCCGCCCCTACAGAAACTGACCCTCTGAGCTCCTTCTTTCAGTCTAACTCTTTAGCAGCCTTACAAACTTCACTCCATGACACCCTCCAATCCCCAGTCCCTCACCCAACCCATGTGCAGAACAGCAGCAACCCTCTAGGAACAACTCCCTTACAGCAGCAGCAGCAGCAGCAGCAGCAGCAATTGTCTTCAGGACGAGCTCTTTCTGGCTCTTCTCCTACCAATTCCCTCTCCTCATTTCAAAATTCTTTCCCCTCCATTTCCGGCGGAGGCGTGGTTGTTGGTGGCCCATCCTCCGGCCCTTACTTACGAGGCGAGTCCTCCTCCCAACAGAACATGGTAGTAGGGGCTGCTGCAGCAGCAGCTGGCAATGTACTCCTTCAACAACAATCCCAGTCCAATCCACAACATCAAGCCAACAATTCAAATGTTGTCCATCACCTTCTCCAAGAGATGATGATCAACCAACAGCTTAACAACTCCCCCACCCCCGCCGTGTCGTCACTACACCAAGGTCTGGGCAGCAGCAGCAACAACAACAACTCCAACAGTTTGAATGGAAACCTGTCCAACTCTCTTGCAGGAAACTTAGGTCTCAATGCGGGAGGAGGAGGCCAAGTGCGCATGCTGGGAATGGGGTCCAACAACTTGAACGGGTTAGTAAACAACCATCATCTAGGTGTGATGAACAACAGCAATAGTATAGACAGCCTGGTGGGAAGTGGAGCCATTAGTGTAGGAGGCAGTAGTCCTGTGGCTTTGTCCGCTCTTGGAAATCACACCCTCCGGGGGGTGGCTGGCGGGACGGCGGCCTTGGGAGGGTTGATGGGCAACATGAACGCGCACAATGCGAGGTTGAATCTCGCGGCCGCCGTGGCGCAACAGCAAAACCAGCTGCAACATGACCTGGGCCATCCTTCGCTCCACCACGATTTGGGGGGGAACAACATGTTGGGAGGGCTGGGCATGACAGGCTCCTTTGGAGGTCTCTTTAACTAGGAATTCGGGCTTGGAGGCGAGGCGAGGCGACGCGACGCGAGGCTAGGCTAGTTGGTGACGACGACGATGATGATGATGCAGCTGCTGGAAATTCAGCTCCTCACAAATTGTATGATCAGGAAAAGGGACGCATGGCTCTAATCTCTGCATTGTTATAATGTTATTTGTTAAGAACAATTTTTTTTCCCTTTGCTATTTGGACGGCGCTTGGCTCTGCTCAGAGGACTTTTCCGTAACCCGTGTCTGCTTTACAGTGAGTCATTGTCATTGTGTGCACGAGTGTGGCCACACGAGTGGATTTTCTTCTTAGGAGGATTCAGTAGGATTAACTTCGGATGTACAGTATGTGTTCAGCCATTGATTTTAAGATAGGTTTCAGTTGTTTGCTTGGAAGTTGATGTAAGATGATCTCCCATCGTCAGGACCACTCTGGCATTTGAATTTTCAATGCTACGTGTAGTGCAAGGAGAGAGGATGCAACAGGGGGCTTCAGAGTTCAAGTAGCAAGTGGGGCTTTGAATCTCCCGAGGTTGGGTTTTGGGAATAACTGCAACATTGGGGAATCTACTTTTTGAGGTGGCTTCCTATCCTTTAAAACGAGGGCAAACGCAGGTTTTCAAAACTCCAGACCAACTTTCAACCCTGATGCCTCCAAGGTAGTCTGCTCTTGAAGTGACCATTTAAGAGCTGATTGCCTTTTCGAGGAAGCTGAATTCCTTGAAACAATTTTCAGTAATTTTTTGTAGGGAGAATAACCCAAGTTGTTTCATAATTTTTTTACCTTTGTGAAATTAGTTATGAATTTTTGAAGTTAGAATGGTTGCTGCATATTTTTTTGGACCTTTGTGAAATTAGTCACTAATTTTTGAAGTTGAAATGTAGTAGTCACTAAAAGTGACCATTTCCTTAAATGTACTCTATTGGTACATTAAAGTTGTACCCTTGTGTCATGATCGCTTTAGAGTATGGGAGCTTTTAGAGTAGACTACCTTAACCCTTAAAGGACAAATGGGTGGCTTTGGAAATCATCCCTTTTCATTACCGTGTGAATCATTGGCTAAAAAAATAGCAAAAGCACTCACTGAAAGTTGAACTATTATAGAAGACCTTCTCTTTTTACAACAAAATTCCAAGGATGAATAGTTGCACTTTTGTCCTATTAGAAGGATTCTCTGTCATCCTTTAGACGACAAACGTCCACTTCGACGTTTAAGGGTTAATGGAATTTATGTATGTTTTGAGATTGAAATCCCATAATTCTAGTATATATACATTGGCATTTTGGTCCAATTTATCTTAATTTCCAATGGATGGTGCAATATTGGTTGACTCTTTTAATGACAATGTAATAGAAAAAAATTCAGCTCTTGGGAGGGCTCCTTCTCTTTGTCAAAGGGGTTGTAAGTCCCCTGCAATAGAATTCACAACCCCTTCACGGGACAATTGGCACTATTCATCATCAATGATGAATAGTGACCATAATTTTAAAAAATTTAAAAATTAAAAATTTAAATTAAAATAATAATAAAATAATAATTCAGGTTGACGAGGATAATTTCGGCTACATCAAATTTTGAAATTTTGAAATTTTGTATTTATTTTAATTTTAATATTTTTTGTAATATTTCTTTAATTTTTTAAAATTATATTATTGAACTATCCCACGACTCTAGTTGCACATTAGGCCCTCTAGTTCGCTAGCCACTTTTTATTTTTATTTTTCAGTTTTCCGGCTAGCGTCCAGGAACTCACAACCTTCCGGAGGGCTCATTTTTTTTCTTCTAATGCGGCTTAATCTCTTCTTTGGATGCTTGTACAATTTTGCTAGTATTGTTGTAAAAAATGATTATTTACATCAAGTTCATTAAATTGGACATATAGAAAGGTTGTCTTTAAAAAAATTAAAGAATTGTTTTTGATGAATGAAAAGGTTTTGGACAAAACATTAGTTTGTAGCATCATGTTAATCATGCAGAACATGGATGTTAGAGCTTTTAGAAGTTAACAAAGCAAGCAACTATAAATGGATTGCCTTTAGCAAAGAAGTTTGACATATTAGACCTTGAAGGGTTAACCACTTCGGTCACCTTCTAGCGTTACATGAAGAGCAGTATAATCCATTGTGGAGTAGTGTATATGAATACTTTGGTAAATTCATTAAACCCTAAATCCTAAACCCAATTGAATCAATTTGGGATGAATAAATCCTAAATAATGTGAACATTTCAGATTTTTAGATGAAGGTTGGATGAAAGTTGATGAAATTTAGATGTTTGTAGATGAATGGACAACACTTATATTATTTGAGATAGAAAAAAAATAGTATAGACCACATTATATTGTTTTTATCTGTAATGCTACAAACTTCCATATCACGGTACAAATAGATTGAAGCTTCTATACCTAATGTCTTTAACTTTAAAAAAGTTTTGAAGGGGATGATGAATGGTCAAACACATTTTTTCATAAGACTATGTCCATGATTAATTTTTATCTACATTTCTAAATATAAAAAGATATAGAAATTGGTGTAAATTATATTATGCTACACTACATTGTAAAGCTTTTGCAAATTTTTTGTTTCAAAAATGAACTCATATGTCTTCTCAGAGTCATTGAAATATTATTATCTTTTACATTTTAAATTATCATGGATTTTGAAGAAAACACAAAAAAAATTCATATCAAATACATGATAAGCTAAAGAATTCCAAAATGTATTGATAGAAAGGAGTATAATGAGAATCATCTGTCATTGTGCACTGTATTGGTTATAATGTGCAACTACAAAAAATGAAAGCAAAATTAGTGCTATAATTTGATAGTTGATTGTACAAATTAGTTGTCAAGTAACTATACAAATTCTATGGCATTTTGAATGAAAAGAACCATATATTCAAAGTTTGACAAGGTGGTTATGTGATTTTAATTAAATGTCTCCCTCTAATAAGTAGGTGTAACCTTCACTAGATACAAGAGGATACCATCCACCACCAAGCAATCAAAGGTTTGAAGGGGTCATATGGTTGCTCTTTCATAAGGTTTGGGGATGGTTATGCCCGAAGCCAAGCTACTTAAATAATTATCTAAGGTCTTTGTAAATACAAATTGATGATCAATTGCATACATGATTTTGTGTACAAGTTTGTGTAGAGTTTGGTGTGTTCACATTCTACATGTGGTCGTGAAGTCAAAATTCACATTTTAGATTGTTTGGAAAAGAAAAATTTAAATTCTCTTGAATTCTTGACTTTTAGGAGAACAAATTATAGACATTATAAAATGTGCTTTAAAATGTGAAATTCTCAATATAAATTTATATAAATTATATGTTTTACAAGTTTCTTGAGATTTTATAAAAGAAGATAACATTGTGCATTATGAATAGATTTATGTACATTTTTCAAAATATTAAAAAATTAGATAATTTTACTATCAATTTCAAAGTATTTTATCCTAAAAAAAATTTATATGTAGTATTTGATTTTTTTTAAAATTGACTAATATTTTATTTTACATTAATTATCAAAATTTTGTCAAGGATTGATTATAAAAACATCATTAAAAGTAAAGTATTTAAACCTTCAATTATATTGTGCATTTTGTCTTCATATCTTTCATTAACTCCTAAAGGCCCAAGGCCTTTTTTCTGCCAAAAAACACTAAAAACTGCCATTTCTATAGCAAGGAGTAAAAAAATTTGAAAAATGTTTTTTTTTGCACATCTAACTATAGGATCTTACACCTAGCTAGTATGAGAATGTGTGGAAAAAATTTCAGAATTTTTGACCGCTCAAATTGCAAGATATCTGCGTTTAAAGTGGAAAAAACAAGTATTTCAGCACATTGGGGACTGGATTTTTTTACTTTAAACATTTTTAACTTAAAATTTTTGCACTACAGAGTTTTGAGCTTCAAATCTTTATAGTGGAGAATTGAGTTGAGAGTCTAGGAAAAAAAAATATTCAAAATAACTTAATTATCATTCCTAAAAAATTTATTAAGTAGAAGTAGGTACGAGATAGAAGGAAAATCTAAAATATTCATATATTTTATATGGAATTAAAATACACTAATCCCACTGGTGAGATTGTTCTAACAAGTAAACTAAACAATGAGAATTTTTTTTTTTGGAAAAATTGCAAAAATAGCATTTAGAAATGAATCCTACAAGTTATTTTTTTCAAGAAGATGCTCTAATTGCCCGAAAAACAAGAATGTCCATAACTTTTTCATAACAAATTCAAATGAAATGAATCAAATCTTTCTAGATAGACAAAAATATAATCTACGAGAAAAAAAATATTTAAAAAAAAAATCAAGTTTTTGCCAAATTTTTTTTGCTGCCCAGACTGCCCAGTTACGAAAAAAAGTAACATATTTGGCCATAACTTTTGACTCCTATTTCCAAATGTCCTGAAATTTAGTGCATATGAAAGATATTCCTTGCGCCCACCTTCTAATAAAATTTCAGCTTAAAATATGGAAATCTCTAGTCACACGTACCTACCCAAAATTTCTATATAGCCAAAAAACGCATGCCGGTCCTTTAGGGGTTAAAAAGGATTGACAATAGCAATTTCATATTATAATACATCTATAGAAAGATGATCCATATTACAATAGTTGAAAGAATGCAATTGAAATTAAAATGAAGTTAATGGCCACCTAAAAGTGTTGTCCAAGGATTCATAGTGTTTACAAAATGATTGTATAGGCCTAAGGAGATCGTCCTATATGCTTAGCTATTTTCCGTCAATTTAAGGATAAAAATAAAATCTGCTAACTATTTTATGGTTGGTTTTATGTATTGCTTGACCTCTTCATAGCTATTTAAGGGTCTTTGATTCCAAGTATGAATTCTAAATTTCTAAATTTGAGCTAAAAAATAAATGTGTTCTAGTGTTTTCTCCAAATGGGTGAAAAAATGACAAGCAAATGGGTTGATTCCCTTGGCCATTGTGTGGGCCAATAGTATTCATTTATAAACTCTTTAGAAAATAAACAAAGTTCAACAAATGACTTTTATGGTTACTTTGGAAATAAAGAATGCGCCAATAATTCATCTACGAATGTAATAATTTTTGGTTGACTACCTTGGGAACATGTCTTGTCTTTCTGGCTAATCAAGTATAGACGTTGAAGACTAATAATGTCTGATGAATGACTTTCAATTAAGAAAAATTGTAGAGCAAAAAACGCACCTATTCATTTTGTAATCAATGATAATTTTTAGCTAATTGCTTTGATAATAGATTTCATCCTTTGAGGGTTAATCTATTTTAGACATCAAAGACTAAAAGTGTTTGATGAATGACTTTAGGAAATTGTGAAAATGAAGAATAAGCTCATTCATCTTAGAATAGCAACATTTTTTAATTGGGTTGAATACCTTGGTAATCAATCTTTTCCTTTCAAGTTCAACCCATTAATGACAACAAGGACTACTAGTATCCAATGAACGACTTTCAAGGAATTACAGATACAAAGAATGCACCTATTCATTTTGGAATTTGATAAATGTTTGGCTAACCACCTTGGTAAGGTAACAGGTTTTAAAATTTCCCACCTTATTCAAATGTACACTGCTTGTACATGTAACTATTTCATAGCCTTCAACGATGTACAAAACCTATACATTTTAGGGGGTGGGCGATTTTAGAGCCCTATACCACGCCAACTTCAAAATTTCATAACTAATTCTAGAAAGCTCCAAAAAATATGAAACGACTTGGGTTAGATGCCAATTCCTCTTGTCTTTCAAGGAAAATCTACTGAAAAATATTTTGAAACGTTTCACCTCCCCAAAATTCAGTTTCAGCTCTTAGGTGGGCGATTTCTGAACCTGTTACCTTAGTCAATCTTGTTCTTTCAAGGTTCCATTGACAAGGACGCTAAGGATTGTCCGCTTCATTTAAATAATGCACCTATTCGTCATGAAATCTGATCCTTTTTTTTTGGCGACCTACCTTGGTAATAAATCTTGTCTTTCTCAGAGTTCCTGGCAAAGCCCTTGTGGCAAAAGCCTCTCCAATTCAATGCCGACCAATCTCCTTCCCAGATGGAATGCCTTCACCAAGCAAGTGCCAGAGCATTTGACAAGCTTCACAGAAAGGCCAGTTCACTTCACTTCACTGCAGTCCCGGAAGTGCGACCTCTCATAGGACCAGAAAAACTTACAAAACACGCCGAAGAAGGGAAAGTACAGATTCGGTAACTGTATGGCCGAGAATGTGAGGTGGTGTGTCAGAATTCCCGTCAGAGACTGACACGGAACCAACGTCCTCGATCGAGTACAAGCGAGGGCGAAGATTGTGAGACGTGGCTTCGTCGATAAATACGGAAGGCCCGGGGTCCACTGACAGAATCACAGTACGAAAAAATGGAATTTTTTTTTATTAAAAATGAAGTTAAGAAGCTCCGCTCACCATCCATCTAAAGCCCAACTCCAAATTCTGCAGATTCTAGTTGAGCTCGCGGGACGGATACGGAATCGGATCAATTCTTGAAACCTGAATTCTCGAAACCTCTTATCATGTGGAGAATTTGAATAGTTTCGGCTAATTGTTGCTGCTCGGTTTCTTACAAACTTAAATTTTTTTCTAGAATTTTGAAGTTGTGGATTTTGTAAAGGAGATTCCAGGATCGGAGACTCATCAACAGTAGCTGTTTGCGGAAAGGAATCATCGAAGAGGTGAGATCCGTTTCTTTGATCTTAAGTTTCCAGTTTCTTGTCGAATTTGATGAAATGTGCAGAAGTTGTGCAGAATATGTGAAAGAGCATACGTTCAACTGTGTTTGCAGTGCTGTATTCGTTGAACCCATTCGGGCAATTTGGTGGGTGAGCCAATTTTTCTGCGAATTTTGTTGAAATGTGCAAATATTGCAACGAGAGCATACTTATACCTGTGTTTGCAGAATTGTAGTCCAACTGCGTCAATTTGTGAAAATCAGTACAAATTTATCACATTCATGGTGGCCATGCCGATCGGCAGTTGTGGGAAACTGTTAGTCGGATTTTCAATCCTGTTCGATTAAAATTCGGTATCTTTGCTCTTTGCTGTGCAGCATGAGGTGAATTCTTTCGCAATGTCGTTGACTTCGGGGACTCGTCTGCTTCGGGAAGGATGCTCCCACAAGAAACTGGGCGTCCAAGCGGGAAGTTATAAGAGCAGGAGCGAGAACAGAAGGAGAGATGGATTCCGTGTTCTCGGGTGGCGCTGTGAAGGGAAGAGCGGCGATGGCGTGAAGGTCGAGGAGAGTGTGTGCAAGGGGCCTGCGGCAGCTGCTCGGCGCGCCGTGCACGACGCCATGCTTGTGTGTGAGGCTGCGCAGAGTATCGATCTGCGGGCTCGACACGATTTTCTGCTCTTGTCAAGGTACGAGACTTCTCACATCGATGCTTTCTATAACATTCTTGAGAATCTGTTTCGGAATCCTTGAGAAAACATGTATTTAGCCATAGCATCTTGAGCTCACGAGTGGAAGTTTTATGAAATTCTACTTCTTTGGTACTCAATTCTGCCGTGGACTCTGACAACGATTTCAAACTGTTTTTCGAGATTTCGGTGCTCGGCGTTGAATTCTATTAGTCTCACAATATGATCTATTGGATCAGTCATTTTAAAAACCCGAATTCATGGATTAGCTTGTGATGCTGAAGTTTTGGACAATGGCATAGGAGTACATTGCAGGTTTTTAGAATCTTGTGGGAATGTGTGCAGGAGAGCGCGTGAGGGTGTCGCACGCTTGGGTTCTAATTTCTTAAAACTTGATGGTAAGATGGAGTTTTATGTTCTGAGTTGACTTTCAAGTTTAACAAATTTCACAAATGATCTGGAGACTGGGTGTTTGTTTATGACTGTTCTAGTGAGCTGAATCTCTTTCATGTGTGGTGAAATTTGAATTGCGCACATAGTGGCACGAATAGGCCACGCCTGAATTGTGACGCAAATAGGATAATGTACCTTAACTTCTTTTGAATGTGATCACCCTTTGCAGCTCGGGCACGAGAGGACGTGGAGAAGCTGGACACACGAGCGCGCATGAAGATGATGCGGCTGCGTCATATTGCAATGGTCAGTTTATACCGATTGGTGTATTAACAACACCAAAATAGTGTTGTTTTTTAACTTTCTAATATCAAAACATTGAAGTGTCGAAAATGGTGTTAACGGGAGTGTCAAAAATAACATCCTTTTTGGTATTGTATCAGAGTGCCCTCTCCCATGGCAATGTTTGTTGTGGATGCTCATCTTTTTGCTTTGAAGGCAGGGTCTCACAAGCCTGGAAGATTTACTAGCAGATAGTTTCTATGGAACTGGTATTTCTTTAAAAGTGTAGATCTAATCTGTTTTAATCATAAAAAATAGCTTGGATTCTGAAATTTATCTCGAGTTCTCGAGACTGCCAGCCAGTTTCTCAAATGCCAATCAACCAATCGTTGGAATGCTTTCCAGATAAACTAAAACCTTGCAAACAATGCTGAAACAATATTTCTATCTCTTCAGTTACAAAAAACAGTTTTTATCACAATTCGTCTCCAAATTTAGCCCGACTGTGTGGCCTGGGCATTAAGGGCTCTGCCTTGACAGCACGGAAATTTTGTGAACAGGGGTTGTCGGAGAGTGCATCGATGGAGCTCAGCAGTGCAGCGGAGGAGCACTGGAGCGATGGGGCGTTGGACGTAAGGCTCTCATCTACTGCCAAGTCAATTCCAGGGATACCATCCTCTAAATATTTGTTTTGGTCTGGTGTGCTAGCCAAATTCATTAACAAGATTTTCAGTAAAATTAGACTGTTTCAAGAACTTTTAGACAACGTCATTGATCACACGGAAGCTTTCTTAAGTATCATGAGAAGGCTTTAGTAGGATCACTGTGGACTAGGTAATGGTAGAGAATAGCTTCATGTTAGGACTTACCAAGCTGCGTCAGCTGTGGGAGAGGTATTAACCTGGTCTTTTTTGCCACTACTGGACATAATCTCAATGCTTTCAAGTTTGAGCGTTTGATCTCAAAATACTCACACCAAAACAATCAAACTTACATTAAACTACATTAAACTGTTAACACTCTTCTACTAGTGTACATAGTTAAGACCCCTTGTCTGAACTCTAGAATTATCAATGTTGGCTCTGCTTTGCCAATGAGAATTTGTCAAAGTGACTTAACTTACCTGCATTGAGAGTATGACTTCAGGGATCCTCCCCATGAAATTTCATGGCGAAGATTCTCTTTATGAAGTTTAATAGTTGTGGAAACGGTATAATTTTCTGAAAACTCTGTAGTATTTTGGAGTTCCAATCATGTCTTCAATTCGTCCCCGTCGCGATTCCGTGCTTGATGTGAGGGTGGCCATTGTGCCATTCCAGGCAGATTTGCGTCTGGCGGATCTCAGAGCTCGTCGTCGAGCTATGGAAGATCTTTACGCTGCTTTGCAGGCAGTCAAGAATGTTCATAGTGCTCTTGCGCGCACGTTGAGAATCAGGTCAGTATTGCTCATTGTGGTTGAGCTTTAAGGTTAAGAATACGCTTTCCGTCACATTAAGCATTCAACATTGTAAGGAATGTGCTTTCATTGGGTGATCACTTAATAGAGATCACTGGAAAAACCCACTTTATGAGTTTGGGTGCTACAAGAGCCAAACTCTCTTGAGATCAAATTGTTTTCGTACTCAATGGGTTCGATGATGTCTTAAGCAATCGTTTCAAAGTGAGAGGTTGTGAATAACTATTGAAAGGATAGTAGACAACCTCATTTCCATTCGAAGAGGAGTGGCCTCAGAAGTTTAGCCAAGTCATGCTTACACTAACTTGCAAATTGAAGGTCAATCAAGTGTTGATTGGAAGAGATGTGTTATTGTGATGAAGCGGGTTCAGTCGATAAGAGACAGGATCAGGTCTCTAACTGTTTCAGAATCTCTACGTTATGTGCATTGGTGCATTGCAGCTTTATACTCCTGAAAGTTTGTCACTTAGGGTTAGGTTATATGGTTCTGAAAAACTTGGGATTGTAGATATTGAAGTTTTTTTCACCTGTCGTGAACAGAAAGTGTAAGTCAAACAAGCCTCTGCGGCTGGTCGATGGAAAGGATGGCGTTGCAGCAGAGTGTAGCCAAGGGTTTAGATCCTCTCTACGAAGTGGCGACCCAATGCCGGATCGGTTGACAGCAATTCAGGTGAGACTTCTTACATTTTTCAGCAATTGCGAGAACTTACTCTTGTCCACTATATATTAGACGAAACCAAACCCAAAAAATAGATTCAAATGTCTGCAATTGCTTACAGAGTATACGTAGTGCGCAATGAGTGGCAGCAGTTTTCTTCTGTAGTATTCGTACCTTCCTCCTGACATGAGCTCAAAAGAGAGCTAAAAAAGAATCTGAATTACTGTTCCAAGGGCTTTTAGGGTTTTAGGTTTAGGCAGCTCCTTAAGAGGGTTATGCAGAGAGCTCTCATACCAATGCTTTTCAAGTAGAAATTGTTTCTTGAGCAGACATTTCTGTCTTTTAAAACTGTAATAGAACGAAAGTGGTCGCTGAGATTTCGAGTGACCTTTTTCAGGATGCATGCTTTAAGATGGCGGCAGCATTGGTTGAGGCAGAGGGCATGGAGTGCACGGACCCCGATGAAGTATGCGGCCACTCGGAAACCCGTCTTGTCCCTTGTTTATAGGGTTTAGGGTTTCCAGTTTCTATTCACGATGCAATCAATGCAATGTATTGAAATTTGGTTTGGTGGAAATGCAGCTGGAGTTCATTGTGGCCGCATTACTGGACATGGAAGAGGTGGATGGAGGAGGGGGTGCGTTGTTAGTGACCGAAAGTGCAAGTTCTCCTGATGTTGCAACTCGGTGAGTCTGCTGTGCTTGTAAAATACATTCATTTGGAGCTGTAATTTGGAGACCGTATTATAATAAGAAGCTACAGGATATCATGCAGTGCACACTGTCTAGTCTCTAATGAGCGTTGGCTATCTCTAAGAGCTTTTGGGTTGTGCAGTCTTGCATTGGCAGGTGCACTAGCTGATGCGCCATCACTTTGGACGCTTGGGAATGCAGGCATGGGCGCACTTCAGGTACAATTCTTATTTTCACATATGTATATCTATGATTCTGTTTGAAGGTTAATGTAGAGGATACTAAAACTTGATCCCAGATCGTATTGACTGAACCCCTGTTACCAACACCAACTTATCTCTTTTAATGCGCACTTGATTGGCCTTCAATTAGCAAGTTGTGTGTAAGCAAGACTTGACAAAATTGGTTGATCGCCACTCATCTTTGAACGGATATAAGATTGTCTACTGTTCCTTCAATAGTGGTCTACAACTTCCCATTCATTGACCGCTTTGCATAATCATCATCCAATATATTGAGTGGGGAAACAATTTGATCTAAAGAGATTTTTGTACTTGTGGTACCCAAAGTGATCTCTCCAGGGAGCTTTACTAAGTGATCTCTCAATGAAAAGCACACCTAAATATTGGTGAAAACGCTGAAAATGACGGAAAGAGTGCTCTATCTTTTGTACAACATCATGCCTATTGTTCGACTGGTATTAGTTCGGGTGAAGAGCTCATGCAAACAATGTTACCTTTAGATATGTTAGCCCTTTAAGGACAAAAGATTCATGGATTTGAAATGACCCTTTTGATCGATCATATAATGCAAAGTACGATTTAAGTAGAGAATCTTTTTACACAATAAGATTTGAGTGAAGAACATTGCATGTGCCAGTTCAATTTTAAAAAAAAATTAAAATCCTCATATGAGCTCAAATCCGCCAAAAAAATATTTGAGCGCCAAATACGTCCTTTTAAGGATTGATGTGGGCAAGGAATTGTCAGTATGTTTTGCTGATCACTGAAATTGAATGTCATTTGGCAGAGATTATCGATGGACTCCAACCGTGAAGTGGCAGCAGCTGCGAGCAAGGCAATTACTGAGTTGAAGTCGCAGTGGAGTCAACAGGATCAGTTGGTTTTCCCCTTCCAGCAGAAAGATAAAGATGCACCACAAGGTGAGTCATAGCTAAATCTACAGCAGCAGGAGAAACCAAATCTCACAACCTCACCTTGTATTCAATGGTGACGCACCTAATCACATCTCCAGTTACATAATGCCAAGTCTGGTTTACAAGGCAACTGGGTCAGAAAAGGGATTATAACTCATAATTATTTTCCTTCTCTTCATTGGGAGGTTAAGAAATACTTATATGGATGTAGTATAACGACTTGGCATTATGTCTGATAACCTTCTTCAGACTCTCAAAAGGGTATTTGTCCACATTGTGATATATGGGAGCCAATTGGTCCCTCTTACATAGATTTTGGCATGTACATACGGTTTTAAAACTACTAGGAGGAATTTTCTGAAAGCCTTCTGTCCATATGTGGTAGGAAGTGGTAAACAAAAACAGAATATGTGTGGTGCAACTATGTATGTGTATCTGATTATCAGCTTGGAAATATTCTGAACATGGTCTGATTTGCTCAATTCATTTTACTTGGGCCGACTTCAAGTTAGGATTTAATTATCTTTGTACTGTATATGAGAGAAATGCGAGATTGCATGTTTTTCGAGTTGGTGGGGCTTAAATTCATTTCGAAGATCTTTGCAAACACCATTCTCTAACACCACCAAGTGAGAACATACGTTAGTGTCTTGGTGGTTTTTATTCCAATCATTGAGACATTTCTATATTGAATGTTCTTTCCTTTATGATTTTGTATTAGTTATTAATTATGAATACCTCTTTGATCTTCCCACTTGGGTTTCAAATTTTTTCATTATGACGTAGTAGTTTGAATGTGTGATAAATTTACTATAGTGTGGCAAGTGTGCAAGATATTCTTGAGGGTCATTTTAGAGAAAGTCATAATGAAGAGGTTTGAGTGCATATGATGCAATCTTAACCCCTAAACGTCACAGTGAACGTTTTCTAGACGTTTTCTGCAAAAGATTCCTATAAGACTATTGTCATCAAAGTGTATAATATTTATATCTGTATGGTGGATCTTTACAAAAATTGCGCATCTGCACTTGTGACAAAGTTGGCTATGAATTTGTACGGTGAATTTTTCAGACTCCAAGCACACAGCAAGTTATTCCAATCCAAGCACATTCCTCCAAACCCCATCAGCTGGTTTGTCTGTGATGTTTAGAGGTTAACCCCTAAATGCCCAAGGCACCCAAATATGGTGTTTGCAAAACTTTGAAGTTAAATAAAATCTAACCAAGTTGCTATTTTTAGTAGTTTATATTTTTAGAAAGTTCTTCTTGAAGTCTAATTTTAGCACCAAAAATCTGATCTTGAAAATAAATGATAGTGATTTTTCTATTCAAGTTTCTGTACAAGGGTACCCATTGCAATCTTGACTTCCCGTAGTGTTGAGAGCTTTTGGAAATGAGCCTCAAATACACTAGATCTTGGATCAAAAATCACATTCAAAATTCATTTAAAAAAATTGTGGAGTAGATTTTAAGAAGCCATAAATTGATCGGGGTTATACAAGTTAGGCCCTTTAACCTCATATTTTTTTGATCACCAACTTTTTAGATTTGACTCATGTAAAGAAGATTGAAAGATTTTTGCAGTTTTAGCACCCTCATGGTCAAACATTATAATCTTTCACTCCATAAGTGATATTGTTGTGTTTTCTTTTCCTATGAGATCTCTAACATGTCTAGTTTGAATTTGTACGGTTACAATTCCAAAAAAATTGATACAACTTATCAAAATGTTGGCATTTTGTTCAATTTAGAGCAAAATCCAGGAAGCCCAAAACAGGCCTTGGGCATTTAGGGGTTAAGCTATGATGCATTGAGGTTCAAGTCCTAGGCACATTCAAAGAGCAATTATTTTGTTGGCAATTATTAACTTTGACACAGTCAAGGTTTATATGATGTTTGCTTTGGAGAATCAATACAACAATCAAGTTACAATAATCAAGTTTGACATGAGAGTACAATTTTTGCATGCATGAGCATATGTGCATTGCATCTATGAAAGACTAGCTCTACATAAAACAACAAAGGATAGCAAATCCATAAAATAAAATAAAAATATAGCCATTTGACTTGAAATGATAGGAAAAGTGAAATGAGATGTTAGAGGAAATCTAAGAGGTTTTGGTTTTGATCCCAATGCCACTTGCAAGACAAAAAAATGCCACAAAAAATGCCACTTGGCTACAAAAGGCAAGTGGCATTTTTTTGTCTTGTATAATTAACATTTAATTATTAGGCAACCCTGATCAAATATATCAAATTTCAGTTCAAAAAAACAAAACTCTATTTTTTGTGAATTGTTTCATTTAATATTCATAGTTTTAATTGAGAGGCTTCAATTGCAAATGTGCATTTCAATCCACTTGGGAATAGTTGTGACCAACATGGATTCATTTGGAATGCTTGTATGTTATAGCCTATGCGAAATTCAATACCTAGGCTTAACATTTGTCCTAATGTATGCAAAATTCAATACTCATCTACTATTTTAATCCCTAAAGGTCCAAACACCATTTTTTGGCAACATACCGATTTTGGGCAGCTCACTACAAATTAAAATTTTTTTTCTTTGAAATTTTCAAGATGTACCCAAGGAGTAGCTTCAAGGCCCAATAGTTTTCATAACTTTTGACTACATGGTAAAAAAGTTATTGGATGATATGTAATTTTCCACGATTGGCGGGCAGTCCAAGTAGCTCAAAAAAATTCTTTAAAAATCACTTTTTTGAAAAATAAAAATTTGAAATTGGTTTAATAGATTTACATATAAGTGGAAAGCTTTGAATCATTCTATTTAGATTAATGAGATGATAGTTATGAAGAGTTTTAGTTTGAGGGTAGTTATGGAATCTCTCCTCTAAAATAAACTTTGAAGTCATTTATTTAACTCAATTTTCAATATTTCTGAAAAAAAACAAAAATATTAGGTGTAGATTGTTTAATATAACAATACAACTATTGGTATTGACATTTTTCAATTCCATAACAAAATTCTTGACAATTTAGTATTTTGAGTCATTCTCTACCTTTTTCTACTTACTATTTTTTTCCTATATGTTGTACAATTTCAAATGATCTGAAATTTTCTAAGCATGTAGCCAACTTGCCTTAAAGAATGAATCCAAAGAGTAACCACCATTTTCGACAATTTTTCATACAAATGTGACCTTGTGAAGGGCAGCTGCCCGATTTTTTGCAGGGACAAAAAAAGGATTTTTTGTCAATTCAAACGCTAATATCTTGCAATCGACATGGTGAAAAATTCTGAAATTTTCTCCACATCTTCTTAAACTAGTGTACTACAAGACTTACGTTTACATGTGTCCAAAAATGAACTTTTTCTAAAATTTGGTACTTGTATTAGAAATGGCAGTTTTGGACAGTTTTTGGTGAAAACATAGTCAAATGCATTTAGGGGTTAAGAATGAAAAAAAGTATCCAAGATGCTCCAATCCTCTCCAACTTCATTTTGATACCAAGCCTCACATCTCGCGGTAAATTTTTTTCCAAACCTTAATCACTTTGATACGGGAGCTCCTAGGTTGACCATTATATTGTAGATGCGCTTTTCATTTGCTCTATTTGGGTGACACACTTCAAAAATTCTTACCAAACTTACACTTTTATCAGAAATTCCACTTGTGATTGCCTAGACTCCTCACACTTGAGTATATGGAAAAAAAACAGTGAATTTTTTAAAATCTTCCCATGGAGAGGCAAGGCAACTTCGCATGTTGATCACATTAAAATTCAAAAATGGCTGTTCGAAATTGTAGAGTTTCTCTAGGTCAATCGATCTGACAACACTTTGACTAAGACCAACTCAACAACATCGTCTATGAACACCCACAACCTTCTGAAGACCTCGATTTTTTTGGAAATGCATTTTAGGAAAGCACGGAACAAGCAGGACCATCATTGTAGTATCAGAAAATATTGCTTCATTACAACAACACTTATACACAACGTAAAGATGGCGGTTTAAGGTCAGTGGCACATTTGGATGTACCTACCTTATAGCCTACAAGGATGGCTCAATTAACATTGGATAGCTACACTAAAAAGGGTATTTAGTGTTGGCAACACTATTTGCGAACCATGACACTAAATATCATTAAGCCTACTAAAGTAAGTAACATTAAATGTAATTTCTAACATTAAATATACTCTGATAAATCTGAAATTTGAAAATGTTTACATTTAGTGTTAGAACTTATTAACCCCTAAAGGACCGAGGCCTCTTTTCTGCCAAAAAACACTGAAAACTGCCATTTCTGTAGCAAAGAGTTAAAAAAAATTTAAATTGTTTTTTTTTCACATCTAACCGTAGGATCTTACACCTAACTAGTATAAAAAAGTGTGGAAAAAATTTCAGAATTTTTGACCGCATAGACTGCAAGATATCTGTGTTTAAAGTGGAAAAAACAAGTTTTTCAGCACATTGCGGGACTGGATTTTTTGACTTTGAACATTTTTAACTTAAAATTTTTGCACTACAGAGTTTTGAGCTTTTAATGCTTGTAGTGGAGAATTGAGTTGAGAGTCTAGGAAAAAAAAAAATTCAAAAAAAACTTAATTATCATTCTTAAAAAAATTGTTAAGTAGATGTAGGTACGAGATAGAAGGAAAATCTAAAATATTCATATATTTTAGATGGAATTAAAATGCACTAATCCTAATGGTGGGATTGTTCTAACAAGTAAATCAGACCATGCAAAAAAAAAATTTGAAAAATTTGAAAAATTGCATTCAGAAATGAATCCTAAAGTTATTTTTTTCAAGAAGATGCTCTAACTGCCTGAAAAACAAGAATGTCCATAACTTCCTCATAACAAAGTCAAATGAAATGAATCAAAGCTTTCCAGATAGCCAAAAATATAACCTATGAGAAAAAAAATATTAAAAAAAAAAATTCAAATTTTTGTCCATTTTTTTTTGCTGCCCGAGCTGCCCCCCGTAGCCTGTTTTGAGCTTATATGGTCATAACTTTTTTTCCCGGGCACCGATTGTGAAAAAAATTATATTCCCTTGAAGCTAATCAATTTTTCTACCTCCAAAAAAAGTTTCAAAAAATCAGGAGAAAATTTCAGCCCGTAGGTACCTGCCCGAAAACGCATTTGTCCCCCGTAGGGACAATGGTCCTTTAGGGGTTAAAGGAAGGTAGAAGGGAAGAGAAGGCGAAGGTGGCGCATTGAAGTTTAGCACTACACTAATCGTCCTAAAATTGACATTTAGTGTAGGGTCAAGTAGGGTGATAATTACACTAAATGTAATCCAACACTAAATACCCTTTTTAGTGTAGTGATCCCGGTCTTTGTCTTTGATGCTTTTGGTCGTCATTTCACTCACTTGCCCTCGAGAACATACATCTCCAAAATCAACTCTGTACCTATGTGCAAGAAATGCTTTTGGAACCAAACTTTGTTCCAAAATAACTTTTGCATACAGTATCCAAGTGCCACGTTTTCTGGTGCGTTCGAACCTCCTTTTACTTGCCAACAAGAACATATGAAAATCTAATCAATCTTAAAATAGTAAATAGGCTCAGTAGTAAAAAGTGGCAGTTTGGGGTGTACCTACCTTAGAAGCGCATCGCAGAATGAATTCAAAGCAAAAGCAAGGCAATATCGCTGCCATATACGAGAGTAGAACAAAGAATCTCAAATATCCAGTATTAGTTGTCACATAACCTGTAAGATCGATTTGGAGCTCTTGCATTCTTGTCCAAGTTATGAGTGTGGGTTAGCCATGGCAATGGTTGCAAAACAAGTTGCTCTCTTGTTGCCTAGAGCTTCGGGCCTTGGGGATGCTTACTTTTGCACTCTTGAAAGGCTTCGTTGGCACAAGAAGCCAAGAATGTTGGTTCAAAGGGGATGAGGGGTAGAGGTATGAGCTTCTTAAATAGACTTTGAAGCAAGAACACGCCGCATTGGTGTTGACATAACGAATGTATTGTATGTTGATCGCCTCCTCTTTGATGGGTGATTGCAAGAAACATTTGTCCTTTTTTTTGTCCCTTTGACTTTGGACATGTGGTTTTTTGCTCATAACTTTTGCATTGTTTGTCCGTTTTGCGTGAAATTTGAAATGAAGGTACATGTGGTAGTTGTAGATGTTGAGTAATTTTTTGCCTTTAAAAAATAAATTATTTTACTAGTTTTAAACAACAACCGATTGAATGTCTACCTTGGCCATTGGAGGGTGGGGTAGTACTATTTTTGATCCCAAAATGCAAATTTGAAGCTCAAAATTGGGATGCAAGGACTTCTACTAAAGTTTCACAGGTTCACAAAGAGATTTTCTAAAAATAGTACATTATCCACCTTTCATATATGTTCAAAGTGCACTACCTTTGCGCAAGTGCAGAGAATACAATTTTTTTTCCAAAGATGAAAATGGTTGAGAAGTAGCATCTTTAAGTTAGGAAAATGGTTTATTTTATTAAATTGTTTTCTTACTATTTTCTAAAAATCAAACATCAAAGTGTCCATTTTCTTGGTATTTTTCATAGTCTTTTTTTGTGCATAACTTTTAGACATAAATTTTTCTATTTTTGAATTTTTAGAGACATACTATTTGCAATGCTTTACAAATTATCCATCTTTTATTTTATGGAAAAAAATGTATTCCAAAAATCACAATATTCATTGAAATAGGCCGTTTTGAACTAAAAATGGAAGGTGTTTCTTGCAACGACCCATAATTAAAACTTGAAATTACTATCAACTTGAACTTGGAAGAGCTAGCCCA
Source organism: Pseudisothecium myosuroides (assembly GCA_951799445.1). Classification (NCBI taxonomy): domain Eukaryota; kingdom Viridiplantae; phylum Streptophyta; class Bryopsida; order Hypnales; family Lembophyllaceae; genus Pseudisothecium; species Pseudisothecium myosuroides. The sequence continues at coordinate 2,361,764 of OX637288.1, read as the reverse complement.
AATGCCTTCTTGCAACCTAGCGGAGACAATCTACGACAAATACTTCTAAATGTCAAGGAAGCATAAAACGTACTTGTATGTCAACACCATGGATGATGTGATGCATACCATATGAATTTTTCACCGTAATGGCAAAAAACACCCCTAGAGGAGTCCGGAGAAGAGTGTGTACTACCTAGCCTTTTAAGCAATGGATTCCACCCTAGCAATTCAATTTATTATTTTTAGATGCTATTTTGATTATCCTACTATCTATGCATTTTCATCACACTTCGACACTTCACCATAAATTCCTAGAATTATCACCCGAAAATTCACCGCTTTCCTTTAAACAAGTCTATTTGGAATACAAGACACGATTCTATACAATTCAATTATAAATTGATGGACACACAAAGGCATCGATGGTTTATTATATTTCATAGGCAACATTCACACCTCATGCTTCTATCCCATATAACCATGGGCTTTTAATTAGTGGTAAAGCAAGTTTTCTCATTGGAATTTCAAGTGATCAAATCACTCACTAATATTTTCATGGTCAAGCAAAGTTTTTAACTAACATAATTTAGGCCCAAGTAAGGTACTTGGCAACCTTGACAAAGGCTTCCTTGCCGTGTCCTGTGTGGCGTATAAATATCACTTCTTTAATCTTTGGTTTAATGTTTGATTCCCCTTTCTTCTAGACCATCACTTTCTCCACAACATAATCATCACTTTGGCCACATGCCGAGACAGTTTTTGTTTTCCCTAGAATTGAAGTAAATACCAAAGAAACAAAATGGTTCAAATGGAAGAGAATAGTCCTCTCGTCATTTTATTCTTGCCTTGAACTCCTACACCCTAGGATAGCCCCCTTTTTTTTACTTTCTGGGAAAGTGTTGAGATGGCAATCACTTAAAATTTGTTGAAGCATTGTATTTCTACATTCATCCATCTTTTGGACCAAAAAAAAAATTTCAATGGTATTCATATACTTTTTCATCCAATTTTGGCTACTTCATCCATATTTTTATTAGAAATGGAAAATTTCTGGCAAAAAAAGAGTACTTTTATTTGGAGAAAAAGTAGACATTTATTTTGAAATGGTACAATTTGGCCCCATAGTGCCAAAAAAAAGGGCTGCCCTAGACTGTGGAGATTTTGTTGCTGCTTCTAGCCTTGGAATTTCATTCTTGTTGATCTCAAGTTCCAAATTCGACCACCTTCCCATTAACCCGACCTTGTGTGAGCCCTCAAGTTAGCACTTGGTACTCATTATTATTATTTTTTTGGTTTTTGTATAGTTTAGAATGTATTTATGTGAAAAAAGACATGAAAAGAGAATTTGAGTGAGATTTGATAGAAGTTGCTATCAATTTAGTGAGGTGTCTTCCTAGAAACATAGAATGCATAAAATACCTTGTTTTTTCTATTTTTAAGTTCTTATTAAGAATTTGAGAGGTTAATTTATTATTTCCGAGAGAAGTGAGGATGTAAGAGTTAACCAATCCTAGTGTCTTGTCCATGTAAAATCCAATCCTGCAAGTACATGTAACAACCTGGCTAAATGTTATAGTCTATTTTAGGTCTAGAGAGTCTAGATCAATTCATAGAAAATTTGGATTCATTAGTTAAAGTCATGCTGATAACTTTGAGACATTGATCTGGAATGCAAACAAGATGAAGGAAGAGGTGATTGGAGCATATATGGAGGTGCTTTTAAGAGTAAAGGTGTGCTAGGAGGTCAACACAAGAGCTGGTCATCCAAGATTTCCCTTGGTACCAGAATAATTTTTCCCTTAGGTGGAAATTATAAGGGAGTTTTTAATTTTAGCTTCCCTATGAATAGTAAAAATTGAGACTTGAGTTGGCACTTTGATTTTGGAAGTTTTCTAGAAGCTATCCAAAAAAAATTGGATTTTTTCAAAATGTACAATTTTTTTCCATGGGAAGTCAACCGCCTTTGAATACGATGGTAAATTCCAAAAAATTACTCAGAGTGCGGTAAAATCCCACTAAAAATTTGAATAGGTTGATCTGTGCTTAAAAAGTGTGGGTGGAAGTACACTAGACTCCACCTACTTTCGGCAAAATTCAAATGTACAAAATCTGTAAAAAGTACAAAAAATGTAAAAATTGTACTCTACAAATGAGAGGTATGCAATTTAGGTCTTCTGATTCTAATTGTGCGGCTAGAGATTGTAGATCTGGATCGACCAATGGTTTTCAAGTCAACTGCCAGAATAATGGATCACGTGGCATGGAATAATTTGGTTCATATGAGATTTGGAAGGCACCCACTTGGGCCGCCACGATTCTAGGCTTTTTTGCTGGACTGTTACTTACAAAATCGTAAAATTCAAGGACAGGTGTCGAGTGTTGAGAGGTACTCACTTATTTTAGCCAGTTGTTTTGAATTAAAGGTCGTGTATCTCGGGCGCCACGTTCGTGGCAATAATAAACGAATATTTTTAAAGTACTTGAAATACATTATGAATACTTTTGTACTAAAAAAACCTAAGAAGAGGCAGAATTTTTTTTGTGGAAAAACAATATTTTGAAAATTTTGACTTGTAGCCATTCTAGAACTAGGTGAAGGCATCTAAAATAAAAAATTGATTACGTGAAAACATACTTTTTCATCAAGTTATTCCTTACCAAAATATTAGTCCTATTTTTGTAGATCTTTGCCAAATATGTGATGTAGTTAGGAATTTGAATGCAGATCCCAATAGAGGACACTTTGTTGTATTTTATGAAGAAAAGACATTAGAAAAAGAGTTCTCCAAGGCACTGAATTTTCTACTTTTCAATGATTTGTAGTATTGTGACATTATAGTAGTCATCCACAAAAGTACTTTTTTAACACCACGAAATAAGTTTTTCAACAAAATTAATAATGCTTCTAGGTAATTAACATATGTAGTCTATAGAAAAACAACATAGAAGTCTAAAAAAAGACTTTTAAGTTCAAGTATTACAAAGTCCAAAATCATGTTTACTGCCAATTTTGTGTTGTGACCTCAAAAGTACAAGGGTCTAGTGTACTTCCACCCGTGTCGTGTCAAGTTTGGAGGCATTCTAACATTAGCAAGTACCAAAACCAGCAACGACATCGAATTCTAAAGAAATTTACAAGTTAGCGGCGGGTTGACTGGCGTACCAAGAGCTTTCTGTGTCCAATTGTTGTAAATAAGGAATTTTTTTTACTCCCACAAACCTTCTAGACAACCTTAGAAAATTAGTTTCTTTGAAAAAATAAAATTCCTATAATTGAAGTTTTTGACTTTTTTTTGGAATTATTGTTAGTGGTTTTCACTAGCACAAATGGCCTAAAAGTAGGAGGGGTGCTCTTCACTAATTTGGATCTTCTGACTATAGTAGCACAATTGATTTTTGATTTTGATTTGTTTCCTAAAAGATAAAAAGGGGTCAATTGTAGGTTTGAGTTTTTAGGAGTAATTAGTGGTAATTTCAAAGTTAATTTTCAAAATATCTTTTGGAAAAATTGAAGATTTAATTTGGTCAAGATTTCAAATCTTGCTTTAAAAAACATCTTTGATTAAACAAGGATTATTTTGAAAAAATCTTGGAGTTATTCACGAAATATCTCAAGATTAATTAGGTTAGTTTTCAAAATATCTTTGAGAAAATTGTAGATTTGATTTAGTCAAGATTTCATTACTAAATGAAGCTTGTTCTAGAAAATTCTTTAACCCCGAAAGGACCGAGGCCTTTTTTCTGCCAAAAAACACTGAAAATTGTCATTTCTGTAGCAAAGAGTTAAAAAAAAATTTTAATTGTTTTTTTTTCACATCTAACCGTAGGATCTTACACCTAACTAGTATAAAAAAGTGTGGAAAAAATTTCAGAATTTTTGACCGCATAGATTGCAAGATATCTGTGTTTAAAGTGGAAAAAACAAGTTTTTCAGCACATTGCAGGACTGGATTTTTTGACTTTGAACATTTTTAACTTAAAATTTTTGCACTACAGAGTTTTGAGCTTTTAATTCTTGTAGTGGAGAATTGAGTTGAGAGTCTAGGAAAAAAAAATTCAAAAAAAACTTAATTATCATTCTTAAGAAAATTGTTAAGTAGATGTAGGTACGAGATAGAAGGAAAATCTAAAATATTCATATATTTTAGATGGAATTAAAATGCACTAATCCTAATGGTGGGATTGTTCTAACAAGTAAATCAGACCATGCAAAAAAAAAATTTGAAAAATTTGAAAAATTGCATTCAGAAATGAATCCTAAAGTTATTTTTTTCAAGAAGATGCTCTAACTGCCCGAAAAACAAGAATGTCCATAACTTCCTCATAACAAAGTCAGATGAAATGAATCAAAGCTTTCCAGATAGCCAAAAATATAACCTATGAGAAAAAAAATATTAAAAAAAAAATTCAAATTTTTGTCCATTTTTTTTTTGCTGCCCGAGCTGCCCCCCGTAGCCTGTTTTGAGCTTATATGGTCATAACTTTTTTTCCCGGGCACTGATTGTAAAAAAAATTATATTCCCTTGAAGCTAATCAATTTTTCTACCTCCAAAAAAAGTTTCAAAAAATCAGGAGAAAATTTCAGCCCGTAGGTACCTGCCCGAAAACGCATTTGTCCCCCGTAGGGACAATGGTCCTTTAGGGGTTAATCAAACAAAGATTATTTAGAAAATATCTTAGGGTTAGTTGGTGTTAGTTTGTAAAATATCTTTGAGTAAGAAAGAAAATATCTCGCTATAAATGAAGTGGTGGGTCCTTCTAACGAGTATATAAGGCCCCCCCTTCCAAAGTTTCTAAAAATTTCATTTTTGCTCATTGACATTCTGTTGGAGTGTAGAAAATCCATTTTCTTGTTGTTGCTCGTCGACACGTTGTTGGTGTGTTCTATCGAGGCCACATTAGGCCAAACTTCTGCTCAATTTCATATCTCTAAGTAGAGGACTTAGCTCAAAGGACGCGGGGTTCCCTTTAGAGTTAACATCTCCTCTAGTTTACGTTTGGAAGGTTTAGTCCCCAAAAAAAGTTTGAGTCTTAAGAATACCGTAGTGTGACATGGATTTCGTTTTTTTATTAATTCATTAATGTCAAAAACGAATTTCTATAAAATGTTAAGAGACAAATAACGAAATTTGTGGAAAATAAGTAAGAGCTTTGTCAAAAACTTTACTAATAAAGAGCTAGTGTTGGAAGGGTTTTGAATTTGTGGCCAACATGCTCAGAATGTCAAGAGTCTATATACATTGGATATTTCACTATACATTCTACACATATTCAACACCTTGAATCGTCAACAATGCCGCTAATAAATAAATAAATGAACCACTACAATACCTTGAACAGTTTCAAAGCCCACTTGTGCATGCATCATTCTCTTGAAATGATAAGACATTGTGATTATAATGAAGAAATGACGAATTGAGAAATAATTACAAGACTACAAAAATGAAATCATTATTAATTCATATTAGTGTGAACGAAACACTTTGGCTAAAAATAATAATTATTTTGTCATTGCAAAGACGAAACCCATGTCACAGTACGGTATTGGAAGGGATAGACCCCCAAATTTAACTTTTCTCAAGTTCTCTTTGCATATACTAATAATTTGTGGCCCTTGCAACATCAATTGATTCAAGAACCTTAAGGTGGTAAAGCTTGATTTTGTCAAAAGATTCTAGACCAAAACTTGCCAAAATTTGTTGTATAAGTTTAGTTAAATAATTTATAATTTTTGGTTAAACACTAGCATGTATACCTAATTTAGAAGTTAGGATAGAGTTTGTTTTAGTCAAAGGTTCAATAAAACTGCTAGAATTTTTACAAAAAAAATCCAAAAAAATTACATTTAGAGTGATAGAAGAGTAGAATTTGTTTTAGCTTTCAGATAAAATCCATTATCCCTTAAAAATCTATAAGAATTAGATTAGCTTTTTTTTTTTTTTTAAATTGACCATCCTTTTATAAAAATCAAAATTAGGCACCAACCAAGGAACCCAGTCACCAGTTAGAAGGGAAACACAGTGAATTAATTTGGAAGGAAGACCATGGTGACCAATTTGGAAGAAAGACACGGTGACCAGTTCGGGAAGGAAACACCACTGGGACCAACTTGGGAAGGAGACACCACGGTGGCCAATTTGGAAAGGAGACCACGGTAAACTAGTTCGAAAAGGAGACACGGTGAATTAGTTTAGAGGGAAGCCTAGCCAGTCAAAATTGAAGGCCAGCTAGCCTGCAATTGAAAGGTGATTGTTTATCTTGGTTTGCAAAGGGCTTAGGCAGTTGGTCGCCATGCCAAACATTTAATTTTTGAAAAGTATACAATCTCAACAATTTGCAAAGTACGGTTACTCTTTCCATTCAACACTCATCACTTAACACTCAAACCATGAAGCAAGCAAATGAAGAAAAATTGGAAGAGTTGAGAATAGAAGAAGCAAGGAGACTTGGAAGGAACCAAGATAAGGAAATATTAAAGAATTCAAGGTGAGAATCTCACTATTCATTTAAGATTTATTTTTTACTTTTGATTCCTTTTACTATTCATCAAATTTTTTGTTGTCATTAATTAAGATTCCATTTGAAATTAGTTGGTTGAATGTTTGTTTAAGTTTTGTTTTATTAGGCCTAACAAGCCAAATAGATAAAAACAAAACCACACAAATATCTTTAGAATGATAGGAAAAAAACTAATAAACAATTGAATGAAGAATAATTTAAATATTTGTTAGAATTAGAGAAATTAAAAAAATTCTAATATTTAAATTAATTTCTAAATCCAAAGGAATTATTTGAATGTTAAAAAATTAACAAAATTTGATAGGATTAGTAAAGCAATTAGGAATAGGGCTTTAAAACTGATTCACTTGATTTAGAACCAATTAGAAAATATTTAGAATTCAAATTAGTTTCTAAAATTCAAAGGAATTGATGAAAATATTTTAAAACTAACAAAGCCTTGTAGGAATTAGTATAGAGAGAATTAGGAAAGGAAAATTTTCAAAAGATTTGAAAGCTCAATTTTTCATCAATTAGGGCGAGCGGAAACACACACATAATGAAGTGTGATGGCTATTACAAGATGATCATGCTTGTCGTATGTGACAAATGGGACCGTGTTGTCCATCGATACCAAGGTATGTTAGTTTAACCATTTCCGTTTAATTTTTGAATTTACCTAGAATTAGAAATAGGAAGTTATAAGTTAACCCTTAGGTCAGAGTTTTAAAACTTAATTTAGAGTTTAGAATACAGTAGGTAATTTTTAGAGGATTCTAAAAACATCTCACACTTAACCCCTAAAGGACCAACATGTGTTTTTTGGCAACATAGAAATTTTGGGCAGGTACGTGTGACTGGAGATTTGCTTATTTTGGGCTGAAATTTTTATAGAAGGTGGGAACAAGGAATACCTTTCATATGCAACAAATTTCATGACATTTGGAAATACTAGTCAAAAATTATGGCCTAATATGTTTGTTTCTCAACTCGGGCAGTCCGGGCAAATCAGAAAAAATCTCTTTTTTCAAAATAAAAATTTGAAATTGGTTCATTAGATTTATATATAAGTGAAAAGATTTGAATGATTCCATTTTGATCAATGAGTCAAACGTTATGAGGATTTTTAGTTTGCGTGCAGTTATTGATTGTCTACTCTAAAATAAACTTTCAAGTCGTTTAATTTAAATCAATTTTCAATATTTTTCAAAAAAAATAAAATTGCAGGATGTAGATTGTTTATTACAACATTGCAACCATTGGAATTGGCATTTTTCAATTCCATAATTAACTTCTTAACAATTTAGTATTTTGAACCATTCTCTACTTCTTTCTACTTACTATTTTTTTCCTATATGTTGTACAATTCAAAATAATCTGAAAATTTTCAAGCATATAGCCAACTTGCCTTGAAGAATGAATCCAAATAAGGACAACCATTTTGGAAAAAAATTCATAATAATCTGACCTTGTGAAGTGCAGCTGCCCGGTTTTTTGCAGGGTCAAAAAAAGGACTTTTGCCACTTCAAACGCTAATATCTTCCAATCTACACGATGGAAATTTCTGAAATTTTTTCCACATGTTCTCAAACCAAAGTACTCCAAGATCTTGCGGTTACATGTGTCCAAAAATGATATTTTTCAAAAATTTGGTACTTGTACTAGAAATGGCAGTTTTGGAGCATTTTTGGTGAGAACATAGTCAAGGAACTTTAGGGACTAAAAAACAACCAAAAAATAAGAAAATTACGTGTGAATGGACTTTAATAGTAAAATTGGATGAGAATTTAGTAATCTCATCCAAAAGAATCTAAAAAAAATCTTAAAAGAAATTTAAAAATCTAGATAAAATTAAATTTTTTTAGGTTAAAGTAGAAATGATTTTGCCATTTAAATTAGTAGTAATTTGTGAATGAAGTTTTAAATTATCAATTAAAGGTAAAACTTCATCCATTAATAATTTTTACGTAGGAAGTTAGTAATTTTATATTTTATCTTGTTGTAAAGGTATTTTGTTATTTTTTTAATTAAATATTTAAAAATAGTAAAAATAGTAAAAAATTTAGAATAAAAGTTTCAATTTTGGATTGATTAGAAAATAATTAAGAAAAATCTTTTGGAAACCACTAAAGAATATTTTAAAATTAGAACCTTTTAGGTCATCTTCTAAAGATTCTAAAACCAATCTACACTTTCATTTTTAAAGAAGATAAAGGTGGATGAAGTTTTTTATCTTAGGGCAAAAATAGGTTACATTTCAAAATTAACAAGTAAAATTAATTAGAAATCTAATCCTAAAATTTGAATGTATTTTGGATTAGTTTACTATTAGAAATTGATTAATGAAGTTCTCTAGGCTAGTTGAAAGTTAGAACTTCATCATTTGATATCTTTTGCTAGGAAAGTTTGACTTTAGTTTATCTTGCCATTTTAGAAATGGAAAATTATGCTTTACAGGTTAGGCTAGGTTATTTTTTCTCTAATTTAGATTTTATTTTTAAGTTCAGCACTTGGCCTGGTTAGCCAAAGACTCTAAATTTTTAACAATTAAGGTGTTTTTGAGTGATTTAGGTTTGTTTTAGGTTACAAATATTACAAATAGAGCGTGCATTGCTTGAAAGGCGCAAATTAAACTAGACCTAGACACCCTTAGGATAAATCAATCAAAAAAGTCATTAAAACTTGTCTGTAACTTTCTAGCTCAAAGGTGGAGTTAGAAACACTCATAGGTATCAATACAATAGTATTCAATAAGGAAAATATTAGTAAAGAACATATTTAGGAAGCTCTTGTAGTATAAAACATGTTGTATTTTCATATATACAGAGTAGAAAGCATTTAATCTAAAAAATGTTTGTACATGCTAACATGCTGTACATTAGGGTTGTCTATCCTGATCCTTGATGTAACTTTGTTTTTTTACATCATGATGTCATGTGACATGTCATGATTCCATCAAGATTATATAGGAATTCTAACAATTCTAACCCTAAATCCTAAATTCCAGATTTTTTTTGTTTTTAAATTTTGTATTTTGACAAATATGGATGGAAAATCAAATATACCACTACTATTTAACATGTTAGCTAAATTTATGTTGTTCTTTTTAGAGAATTTTATCATATTCTATCAAAATAATTAAAATATTCTATCATGACAGATTTTGGAGGTTACGTCACGTCACCATCATGACATCCTAACGTTGTGATGTGATGTGACCCGGACAACCTTGTTGTACATAGTGAAGGTTGGTGCAATATTGTTTTATACTTCTAAAATTTTCATTTCATGTACTAAACATACATGTAATATATGAAATAAACTTCATTCTTATATGTCTGACCTATTGTAGATTCAGAATTATCAAACAAGGACACAAAGCAATGCAACTATAAAAATGATACTTTAAAAATGAGATTTACCTGAGTCTTATAGAGATAATGAGTAGGATGAGGCTCAATCCACTCCACATGTCGAACTCTGTGCTTGATAATGTCTTTTTTGTTTGGTGAAACCTTTGTTTGACCATTCGACCAAACAAAGAAACATCGTTTGATGTAGTCAAATAACCCCTTCCTCTTTTGTCTCTTCAATCTAAGTCTTGGCACTATATCTTGCCATCAGCTGTAAAGACCCTTATTGCCAAAGCAAGGTTAATGCTCCTAGTTGTTGTATCCAAAATCTATAACAACCCTTTGATTTCCTCAGTCCCTAAATTCACTGCAGCATATAGCAAAACACTCTTTTTTGCTAAAAGCTCATTTGGATTGGCCACCTTCACTAATTGCAATTCATATTTAAAATTCTCAAAGAAAGAATGAATCACCTTTGTTCCTTGTGGCTTGCGATAGTACACAGATAGCAAATTAAAGGTGCAACAATATCATGGCGTAAGACCTTTTCCATGACATCCCTTCTACTAGATCAACCCGGACAACCTCTCAATTCTTCAAATATGTTCTATGCTAAGTGTAGGGATCGGCAATTCAAGTCCCTCAGTGTTAGCTAGTCCTTCACTTCAGTATGTATAGGAGCATGTGGTAGAAGTTGCATTGAGACTCCTCCACTCTTTATCTATCATGCGCTCTTTGACGAGCCTTTCTCTCTTTGACATTCTCTGCAATTGTAGCTTGAAGTTCTTCATTCAAACGAGCCTCAGTTAGCCTAGCAGCTGGACCGGCACAACTAATGCCATGCTTTGAACATTGCCTCTTTGCAACATTGCCCACAAAAGAAAGCCTATCAAATAAAGACATTTGGCAATTACAGATTACAGTCGTCAGTCATCTACTCTATATCAAAGTATATAATTGAAGAGTTGGGAGGCTAACATGATTAAAGAGTATTAAATAGGAAACAAAGCATTCACCAACAGAGTACCAAAAGTACCAAAAATTCACCATATTAAGAGGACTGTCGGCATTATCTGAACACAATAGATTCATAGCTAGCAGTAGTTGAAGTCCTCATGTCAAAAAGAAATGGTTTATATTCAAAGCTAGTAGTGGGATTACTATACGAATCAATAAGAAAATGTAGTTTTAAAAAGTGAATGCCTAGAAGACTCTTCTATAGTGTTGCAGAGGCCTAGATAGAATTTGCTCTTCCCTTTCTTGGACTGTAGAGTTTTGGATACATATCCAAAAATCTAGAATCACTTGTGCACTTGGAACAAAAAGAGACCAATAGAGCGATTGAAACAGAGAGAAACTTAGAGTACGTCTCACTAGTAGGGAAATAGGAAGTAATCAATTTTTGGACCAAACCAGGGCAATGGGTCAACTTAGACATCTTTTATAAATGGAAATAGAGACCACACATCAACTTTAGAACAATAGCTATGGAAGGCCTGGTCTCTCATGAATCTTCTATGAACAAGTCTTGTGGACCACATTGAAGCAGCATACAATAGGGAAGAGGGCAAAATTGAGGTCTAGTGTACACTCAATGACATAGAATGTGGAGTTAGAGTGAATGTGCAGTGTAGAAACTGATACAACAAGAAAGAAGGAAAGAGTCTACATCAAGAGACTCGATGAGAGAGACAAGAGATCAAATTCTTCAAGCTGCAAACAGTTGTATCTAAGGGAGAGAGACGAATTAACCCCTAAAGCCCCAGGCCATTTTTCCATCAAAAACCACTCAAAACTGCCATTTCTATAGCAAAGAGCAAAAAAAAAATTTTATGTATTTTTTGCATATTTAACCGTAGGATCTTGTACTAGACTAGTGCAAGAATGTGTGGAAGAAATTTCAGAAACTTTGACCATGTAGATTGCAAGATATTTGCAATTAAAGTGAAGGAATCAAGTTTTTTTGCACCTTGCTCAACTACATTTTTTGGCTTTGAACCTTCTTAACTTAAAATTTTTGCTCTAATGATTTTGAATTTCTAATTTTATATGATGAAGAATTGAGTTGAGAATCTACAAAAAAAAATTAAAAAAAACAACACTTAGTTCTCTCTCATTAAAAAATTGTTAAATAGAAGTAGGTTCAAGATTGAAGGAAAAATTAAATCATTAATAGCTCTAAGATAGAGTTGAAATATACTAATTTGAACGGTGAGATTGTTCTAGCAAGAAATCTTAACCTTGTGAAATCTTTTTTTTTGAAAAATTGTCAAAATTGGGTTCAGAAATGAATCCTACAAGTTATTTTTTCAAGAAGATTCTCTAATTGCCCAAAAAATAAGAATGTCCATAACTTTTGCATAACAAATCCAAATGGAATGAATCAAAGCTTTCCATGTAGATAAAAATAAAATCTGTATGAAACAAATTTAAAAAAAATTTAATTTAAAGTTTTTGTGAGGGTTTTTTTCTGCCCACTGAACTAAAATTTGGGGTTTTGTGCCATAACTTTTGCTCCCAGGCACCGATTGAAATAAAAATTACATTTTCAGAGAGCTAATGTGATGCTCTATCTTCACACAAAAATTCATAAAATTATGACAAATATTGAGACCGTAAGAGCCTGCCCGAAATCCATTTTGTCCCCCGAGGGGACAACGGGACTTTAGGGGTTAAACATGGCGGCAAAAAAATGGAAAATAGATGAAAGAGACAACCTTGACATCGGTGGTGAAGAAGCAGTCTTGCGCCATCTCGGCGGTCTGGAATAATAGGATCTCAGAAATTCCGTGGCGGCCATAATAATGAAAAAATATTTTGTAAGTACTGAAAGTACATATAAGAAATACATTAAGTACTAATCCAAGTGAACTAATATTACCTTAGATTCTTTTATATTGAATTTCAAACATTCTAGCAGAAGGGTTATTTTTCCCATTTGTTTTAAAAACAAAAAGAAGTTTAGTCCAATGCATGCTTTTGAAAAATAGAGGCAATGAATCTTTTCAAAAAAATGATTTTTTTTTGTTTCAAATGAAGGAGAATGATATAATTAGTTGGTGTCATTTGGAATGTGAGTGCTCAATTTTTTTAAGTGCAAACAACAATAATAGAAAAAATTAGTGTATAAGAGTGATCCTAACAATGTATTGCACTGAAGAAGTTTTTCAAGTGAAAAACAAAAAAGAAATTTGAATTTTGGTTTGACTTCAACTTCCATTTCATTATAGTAGTAATGAATTCATATACAATCTTTGCACTCCTATTTCAAGTGATAATTAATCTTGCCTTTGTCTAGTTAATAATTCAATATTGCATGCCCATACAAAACATATTTCAATACATGGTCATATTGTTAGGAAGAGAATACAAAGCAAATAAATTATTGTTACTTTTGTCCTAACCATACAACAAAAGGTAGATTTTCTAATTAAACCATCTAGTTATCCTAGTTTTATAGGAAATAGACACCAAAGGGGCATTCAATCACCCCAATAATCTTCATCATCCAGCTCTAACCTCCTAAAAACCTAACCTATCCTTAATCTACGCAGGGATGAACCACCTGTTTACCTACAATGCCTTTTTCAAATCCCTACATTTGAAATGGGAGGCTTTAGGGTTTTTTTTAACTCCTTGATTGTCCTACTAGATCTTTGGATGAGCAAAATAATTCTCCCAATCTAATTCATACGAACTTTCTATTCCCATAGATCGTGAACTGTTGCCAGATTATTCACTATAAGAAACTAGAGTTTTTTTTATGTCTAAGATTCTAAGTTGACGGATTTTAGGTGACATCAAATATAACAACCTGAGTCATTAGAAGAGATTTGAGGGATCCAAGAGACAATTTTGGGGTTGTGAACCAGCGCAGTTCCATCAAAATATTAAAATAATAAAAAATTAAAAAAATTATTTTTTATATTAAAATATTTTAAAAAATTATATATTTTTTTAAAATATTAAAATATTAATTAAATATTAATTTCTGACATGGCAGTCTCTTGGCCACGTCAGATTACATTTCCCTGGCCATTCCCAGGCCGTTCCCACAGTTTCCACAGCCCAAGAACTCGCAGTCTCTTGGACCCTTCAATTCTCCTCTAATGCAATGACATCCAATGTAAGATCAAGATGTTACATTGGACGTCATTGTTGACATAAAAATTTAGGTTGTTATATTCAATGTCAACTAAAATCCATCAACTTAGATACAGGTTGTTATACTAATCCCTAAAGGACCGAGGCTTTTTTTCCATCAAACAACACTTGAAATTGCCATTTCTATTGCAAAGAGAAAAAAACTTTAAAAATTATGTTTTTTTGCATATCTAACCGTAGGATCTTATACTAGACTAGAATAAGTACGTATGGAAGAAATTTCAAAAAAATTGACCACATGGATTGCAAAAGATTTGCATCCAAAGTAAAGAAAAATAAATTTATACCTTCTATGACTAGATTTTTTGGCTTTGAATCTTTTTAACTTAAATTTTTTGTACTAGTGATTTTGATTTTTTAACTTTTTATGTTGCATATTTGAGTTGAGAATATAGGAAAAAAAATTCAAGAAAAAAAAACTTAATTTTCACTCATTAAAAAATTGTTAAGCAGAAGTAGGTTCAAGAATGAAGGAAAAACAAAAACATTGATAACTCTAAGATGGAGTTGAAACACAATAATTCCAACAGTGAGATTGTTCTAGCAAGCAAATTTAACCATGTCCAACAGTTTTTTTTGGAAAATTGTAAAAATTGCATTCAAAAATGAATCCTATAGGTTATTTTTTCAAGAAGATGCTTAGATTGTCCAAGAAACTAAGATTGTCCATAATTTTTTCATCACAAGTCCAAATTGAATGAATCAAAGCTTCATGTGTAGACAAAAATATAATATTTTAGGAAAAAAAATTAAAAAAAATCATTTTGACTTTTTGTGGGGTTTTTTGGCTGCCCGCCAATCTTTGTTTTTGGCTTATTGTGCCATAATTTTTGCTCTCGGGCACTGATTTAAATAAAAAATATATATCCACAAAGCTCTTGCAAAAATACACAACCTCAAAAAATTCCCAAATTTTTTACTACAAATTGAGACAATAGGAACCTACTCGGACCCAAATTGTCCCCCGAGGGGACAAACGGTCCTAAAAGGTTAAACGTCACTTAAAACATGGTTTTCTTATAGTGATTGCCCATAGGAATTATACTGTTGGCCATGTGTCTCTTTGGTGACTTACACCTACTCTGCATAGACACCGTTATCTAGAAAAATAAACGATCCATCAACTAATCATTCTATTGACGGAAAACCAACGACTACATTTAGAGCGTCAACAAGATGATTTCAACCTAAAACTATATCCAAAGCACACGATAGAATTCATGCCATCAACAAGATTGTTCTATCAAATCAATTTACTCACATTCACTGCCAATAATGCAATAGTCTCATCATGAAACACATCCAGATTTCTATTGGCAATCAATAGCAGTGCAACATTTTATTTTATCTTGAAGTCACAAATACTTCATGTTTGCAAATAGGACCTCCTAGATGAATTGAATTTGACTAGAATCTACTATGAACCTACACCTCCTCGATTGCCAGCAAAGTTAGTACACAACGATTACTAATTTTTGAATCTTTGGCACAATGGTGAATTTGTCAATGGCATATACTCCAACTGCAAAGAGAAGCCAAACCAGGGACTCTTTTACACGATCATGAAAGGTTCTGCAATAAAAGTGTAGGACTTGCATTTCCCCAAAAAAGATTCTTGATGCTCCATTGCTCCAAATGGTTCTCTTAGCATTGTTGAAAATCTTCATGCAGCAAGACGAAGTTGATGATGGAAAAATGTTTTACATGGAAGAGACCGTGGAAAGTGCCATGTACACCATGCGGAGGTTTCTACAATCGAAGGTGCATCCAAAATGCCAAGAAGTCTTCTCTGGATGGAGAGATGGCTAAAGTACCTTGGCTTAGCGACCGCAAATATAGGATTGCGTTGATCTAGAAAGTTGACTTTTGACGGTCAAGATGCCTTGATTCTAAGTATATTATATATTAAAAGGGCTTTTGTACTAAAAAAAGCAAAGAGTGGCAGAAAAAATTTATGCGAAAAAACAATTTTTTTTGAATTTTGATGTCTAGCCATTATAGAATTAGGTGCATGCATCTTGAATATTGGAGGCAATTAAGGAAACATACTTTTTCACCAAGTTTTCCATTGCCAACTAAAATACCACTACTTTTCCAAATCTTTATCAAATATGTGATGTAGTCAGAGATTTAATTGCAAATTCTAATAGAAAAAACTTTATTGTCTTCTGTGAAGAAAAGACAACAAAATGTGAGTTTTTATAAGGTAGGTACACCGAAATGTGCCATTGATCTTAAACCACCATCTTTACTCTGGAAACATCTTCAAAATCAATTTTGTACCTATGTAAAAGAAATGTTTTTGGAACCAAACTTTGTTCTTTAATAACTTTTGCATACAATATCCAAATGCCACATTTTCTAGTGCGTTGGAACCTCCTTTCACTTGCCAATAGAAATATATGAAAATTTCACCAATCTTATTATAGTAACTAGGCTCAATAGCAAAAAGTGGCGGTTTTGGGTGTACCCACCTCAAGCCACAAAATTTGTACTTTTCCATGATCTATAGTACTATGACTTTTTAGTATAAATCCGCAAGGTACAAATTTAACACCTTGAAAGAAGATTTTCAACAAATTCAAGAATGCACTGGGGTACTATATACATATAGTGTATGGAAAGACAAAATGGAAGTTGCAAAAAAAGCATTTAAATTTAAGTATTATCAAGTACAAAATCATGTTGTTTGCCATTTTTGTATTGTGACATGTAAAGTACAACAGTCTAGTGAACACTCACCCTATTAAAAAAAATATTGTATGATATGTAGTTTTTTATGCTACATAGGTAGGCATGGCAGATCCAAAAAATACACTTTTTGAAGAAAAAGAAATTTGATATTGGTTTTCTAGCTGACTAGCTAGAATAATATTCTTGTGAAAAGTTTTGAATCATTCCATTTTTATTAGCAAGGTGAAAGTTATGAGGTGAAAGTCATTCCATTTTAGTTTGCGGTTTAGCGGATGGAATGTCTACACTATAATGAACTTCGAAGTCCTGTATTGAATTGAATTTTAAATATTTTTTGAAAAAAAATAAAAGATATGATGCAAATTGTTTATTACAACATTACAACCATTGGCATTGGGATTCTTCAATTCTATACATAACAAAATTTGTAACCAGTTCAGTATTTTTAATCATTCTCAATTTTTGTCTAATTATTATTTATTTGCAAGCATGAATATGAAATATTTTATGTCGTATTTTTTTATATGCATTTTCAACTTACTACTTCAATATATAATGGAAAATCATAAGTTGTAGGATCTACGTACACATTTTTGAGTAAATATATAGTTTGAAAGATGAAATGTAACCATTTGGAAAGAGTTAAAACTACTTCTTTTTAAAATCCAAACATTATGATCTTGCAATTGGTAAGGTTTCTTATTTTAAAATTTCAAGAGGGTGTACAGTATTAAGTTAATTACAAGCTAGATCCTATGGTTAAATTTGTTGAGAAAGTAAACATATATGAAGATTTTATCCTTGCTTTTTAGAAGTAGTTGTAGGCCTCAATATATGAAACAATTATAGGGATTAAATACTTCAAATTTGAATATTTCTATTTAGTATTTCAATTTGAATTTGGAACTATTCAAATTTGATTATTCCAAAATTGAAAAGTTAAATATAATCAAATTATTTGAATCAAATTTGAATTAGATTTTAAATTTAGTTAGAATTTTAATCAAATTCAAAATCTATTCAAAATCAAACTATATTCTATGGAAATTTGATTAGAATTTAAATTCTATATTCATATTTTTCAAAAGATTCCAAAAGATTTAAAAAGATTCAACAAAAATTTATTAATTTGGTTGTTGTACTATTCAAATCAACAAAAATAATGTGAACATTTTATTAACTTGTGGAGAAGGATGAATGCAAGAAACACTTGCCGATTTTGTTGCGTTTTTATAGTACTCATGATTTTTCTTCTAGAGGGTGATTGCAAGAAAGACCGACCGCTATTTGTCACACTTGGGTAGAACAAGTTGTCCTTTGCTATAACTTTTGAATTATAAACATTATGCCAAAAATTAAAAAAAAACTATTTCTAGATATCTTGATTGT
The DNA here is from genome assembly GCA_951799445.1 of Pseudisothecium myosuroides. NCBI lineage: Eukaryota > Viridiplantae > Streptophyta > Bryopsida > Hypnales > Lembophyllaceae > Pseudisothecium > Pseudisothecium myosuroides. The sequence continues at coordinate 2,343,684 of OX637288.1, read as the reverse complement.
AATTTTATCCTTTATTTATTTTTAATTAAAAAAATTATTTAATATTTAAATTCAATTTCTCTAATTTGTCACACTTTCAAAATTAGGATTTTTGAATATTAATGAGCAACTTAATTTAATGATTTTCAAATGAAATTTCTATGGTTCATTCCTCTAGTAAGCAAACATATTCCTACCAAAGGGCATCTAAAAATACATTATTTATGTCCTCTACTTTTGTGCAAATAGGCCTCCCTTGCGCGCGCACTTGTGAACAATAGAAATGGTTTTGACCTCATTTTTTGGGTTGAAACTCATCACTAGAAAGTCCTCCCAAATGGTCTATTTTTAGTTTTTTTAATAATTTTTTTTCCTATTTATTACAAATTAAAACGTCAAACGATGTATTTTTTGGAACAAACTCTATGTTCGAGAATTCTAACCAAAAAATACATAGTTTGACGTTTTAATTTGTAATAAATAGGAAAAAAATTATTAAAAAAACTAAAAATAGACCATTTAGGAGGATTTTCTAGTGATGAATTTCAACCCAAAAAATGAGGTCAAAACCATTTCTATTGTTCACAAGTGCGCGCGCAAGGGAGGCCTCTTTGCACAAACGTAGAGGATATAAAATAATATATTTTTAGATGCCCTTTGGTAGGAATATGTTTGCTTACTGCCTTACTAGAGGAATGAACCATAGAAATTTCAACTGAAAATCATTAAATTAAGCTGCTCATTAGTATTCAAAATCCCTAATTTTGAAAGTGTGACAAATTAGAGAAATTGAATTTTAAATATTAAATGATTTTCTTAAAATTTTGAAAAATAAGGGATACAATAACAATCAAGACATCTAAACTTTCTGGTTTTTGTTTTGGGCATTGGATTCATAATTCAAAAGTTATAGCAAAAGACAACCCAATTTTGCCAATGTATAACAAAACCGGTCGGTCTATCTTGCAATCACCCTAGAGTACTATAAAATTAGAAAAATAACTAAAAGAAAAAAAAGGCTAATGTATACACCTTTAAGATGAAGGTAACCACCAAAATAAATGCATAGAAAAATTCTTTAAGCTAGAGAATTAAAAAAGTGTCAAATCTCAAAAAAATGGCTATCTCGATGTATAAATTAGTTAAAAATAGGAAACAAAATTAAATACATAAAATAAAAATTGGCCATTTGTAACAAATCTATGGAGATGGTCATTCACCCAAAAAAACTCCAAAATAATATTTTATATGTTTCAAAATAGTAGAAAGAAGCGCAATTTGTGGACTTCCACACCATATACAATTAACTATTTTTAGAATTCTTTCCTTGCATAGCTACAAGTCTACTAGAAGACCACACCTCCAAATTTCAGCTTGAAATTTGTTTTTTTGGGTACTAAACAGTATTAAAAACCTCTGAATTGGCAAGTGTGACATATAATTGGGGGCTATTTTTGGACAATAAACTATTTTTGAAAATTACAAAAAAATTAGGCAAGGTGTATAATAGTCATGAGTATCTAATCTATAAATCTTGAGTCATTTGGAGCTAGAACGCAAAAGTTATGGCCAAAAAACTATCAAAACGCAAGGTATGATGCAAAATACTATAGGTGTTTCTTGCATTCACCCAGAATGAATAAAAAATTGTGAAAATAGTCAGTACAATATCCAATTCCATAGAAATTTGTTGATTTTTTTGTTGATTTGAACGTCATTTTTCAGTTGTAATGTAGTATTTTATGGACCCTATAGTAGCTCTACATACTATATAAAATATCCCCCCTTTGAATTATATGAACCCTTTGAATTATATAAACCCGATGACTTCAATCTTCAAAATGTTGTGTTGGACGTTATTACTAACATAAAAATACGGGTTGTTACATTGGATGTCACCTAAAATCTATCACCTATAATACAGATGTCTTCTAAAGCTCTAAAACTAAATCATGTACATCATCTACAATAAATTGTGTATTCAATTCAAAGTTTAGCTCTACACATTAAAACTTTTTGCAAATCAAAATTGTAATTTGTCATTGGATTGAACTTTACAATGATAGCTTCAATTTTATAAAACACTCTAAACACAGATCCTATTCAATTTTGAAAGGGCCTTTACTTTCATGCAAGGCCCATCCGCCCCATATGGGAGTCACATTGCATCCATTATAACCCATTCCACTATAATAATCATCTTAAAGGCAAACAAAATTGCCTTCAAGACTAACCAAAGAAGTTAGTAGGGACATTTTAGCCAATACATAGACTTCTAAGTTGAACAATTATTCCACATATAATTTATATTGAAGATATGCATGATCTCAAATTCTTTGCAAAGGAACTTAATAAAATACATCCATTTACATTGAATTTGATCAAACAAATATCTTCTCTACTTCCTTTTGCAATACTGCCAACCTTGACCACCTACCCTAATTGAGACTTGTTGAAAAAGTTAAGTTCCCCACTTTCTTTAACTATGCCGTCAAGCTTGCACATCCATCCAAAGGGAGGCTTTTCAAAGAAGTCAAATACTCCACTTCCTTGGGCAATGCTAACAAGCATGAACACGCTTTTAAATTAGAAGTTGTCAAGAAAGACAAATTTTTACACTTCCTCATGTAATGCAACCAAATTCAAGCACCATTAAAAATCTAAGGTAGTCAACAACGACAAGTTCTTTACTTCCTCAGGCAATGCCACCAAGCTTGAACACCCATCCAAAATGAGAGACGTCAAGGAGGTCAAGTTTCCAACTTCCTGTCGCAATGCCACCAAACTTGAACACCCACACATATTGAGACTTGACAAGGAAGTTAAATCCTCCACTTCCTTTGGCAATGCTGCCAAGCTTGAACACCCATCCAAAATGAGAGACGTCAAAGAAGTCAAATTCCCAACTTCCTTCGACAATGCCACCAAACTTGAACACCCACCTAAATGGAGTGCGGTCAAGTAAGTTAGATTCCCTACTTCCTTGGGCAATGCCACCAAGCTTGAACACCCACCCAAATGGAGTCCGGTCAAAGAAGTCAAGTGCCCTACTTCATTCGGCAGTGCTGTCAAACTTGAACACCCTTTTAAATAAACAGTTGTCAAGGAAGTCAAGTTCCCCACTTCCTTGGGCAATGCCACCAAATTTGTACAAGCTTCCAAATCAAGAGTTGACAAGGAAGTCAAGTTCCCCACTTCCTTGGGCAATTCCACCAAGCTTGAACATCCATTCAAATTTAGCCATGTCAAGGAAGTCAAGTTCCCTACTTCCTTGGGCAATGTCACCAAGCTTAAACATCCTTTTAAATAAAGAGTTTTTAAAGAAGGCAAGTTCCCCATTTCATTGGGCAATGCCACCAAGATTGAACATCCACCCAAATGAAAATCTTCCAAGGAAACCAAGTGCCCTACTTCATTTGGCAATGCCACCAAACTTGAACACCCTTTTAAATAAAGAGTTTTCAAAGTTGTCAAGTTCCCCACTTCCATGGGCAATGCCTCCAAGCTTGAACACCCATCCAAACTAAGCCATGTCAAGGAAGCCAAGTTCCCCACTTCCTTGGGCAATATCTCCAAGCTTGAACACCCATTCAAAGTAAGATCTGTCAAGGAAATCAAGTTCCCCACTTCCTTGGGCAATGCCTCCAAGCTTGAACACCCTTTTAAATAAAGAGTTTTCAAAGTTGTCAAGTTCCCCACTTCCATGGGCAATGCCTCCAAGCTTGAACACCCATCCAAACTAAGCCATGTCAAGGAAGCCAAGTTCCCCACTTCCTTGGGCAATATCTCCAAGCTTGAACACCCATTCAAAGTAAGATCTGTCAAGGAAATCAAGTTCCCCACTTCCTTGGGCAATGTCACTAAGCTTGAACACCCATCCAAATTGAGCCTTCTCAAGGAAGCCAAGCTCCCTACTTCCTTGGGCAATGTCACCAAGCTTGAACACCCATCCAAAGTAAGATTTGTCAAGGAAGTCAAGATCTCCACTTCCTTGGGCAATGCCTCCAAGCTTGAACACCCATCCAAACTAAGCCATATCAAGGAAGCCAAGTTCCCCACTTCCTTGGGCAATACCTCCAAGCTTGAACATCCACCCAAATAGAGGTTGGTGAAGGAAGTCAAATTCCCTACTTCTTTGGGCAATGCCACCAAGCTTGAACATCCATCTATATTAAGCCTGGTCAAGGAAGCCAAGTTCCCTACTTCCTTGGGCAATGCCTCCAAGCTTGAACACCCATCCAAACTAAGCCATGTCAAGGAAGCCAAGTTCCCCACTTCCTTGGGCAATACCTCCAAGCTTGAACATCCACCCAAATAGAGGTTGGTTAAGGAAGTCAAATTCCCTACTTCTTTGGGCAATGCCACCAAGCTTGAACACCCACGCAAATTGAGCCTTCTCAAGGAAGTCAAGCTCCCTACTTTCTTGGGCAATGTCACCAAGCTTGAACATCCACCCAAACTAAGCCATGTCAAGGAAGCCAAGTTCCCCACTTCCTTGGGCAATACCTCCAAGCTTGAACATCCACCCAAATAGAGGTTGGTTAAGGAAGTCAAATTCCCTACTTCTTTGGGCAATGCCACCAAGCTTGAACATCCATCTATATTAAGCCATGTCAAGGAAGCCAAGTTCCCCACTTCCTTGGGCAATACCTCCAAGCTTGAACATCCACCCAAATAGAGGTTGGTTAAGGAAGTCAAATTCCCTACTTCTTTGGGCAATGCCACCAAGCTTGAACATCCATCTATATTAAGCCTGGTCAAGGAAGCCAAGTTCCCCACTTCCTTGGGCAATACCTCCAAGCTTGAACATCCACCCAAATAGAGGTTGGTTAAGGAAGTCAAATTCCCTACTTCTTTGGGCAATGCCACCAAGCTTGAACATCCATCTATATTAAGCCTGGTCAAGGAAGCCAAGTTCCCCACTTCCTTGGGCAATGCCTCCAAGCTTGAACACCCATCCAAAGTAAGATCTGTCAAGGAAATCAAGTTCCCCACTTCCTTTGGCAATGTCACCAAGCTTGAACACCCACGCAAATTGAGCCTTCTCAAGGAAGTCAAGCTCCCTACTTCCTTGGGCAATGTCACCAAGCTTGAACATCCATCCAAATAGAGGTTGGTTAAGGAAGTCAAATTCCCTACTTCTTTGGGCAATGCCACCAAGCTTGAACATCCATCTATATTAAGCCTGGTCAAGGAAGTCAAGTTCCCTACTTCCTTGGGCAATGTCACCAAGCTTGAACACCCATCCAAATTGAGCCTTGTCAAAGAAGTCAAGTTCCACACTTCCTTAGGCACTGCTACCAATCTTGAACACTCACTTAAAGTAAGATTTGTCAAGGAAGTCAAATTCTCCACTTCCTTCGGCCATGCTACCAAGCTTGAACACCCATCCAAATTGAGCCTTGTCAATGAAGTCAAGTTCCACACTTCCTTCGGTAATGCCACTAAGCTTGAATATCGACTCAAATCTAGAGTGGTCAAAGAAGTCAAGTTCCCTACTTCCTTCGGCAATGCTACCAAACTTGAACACCCATCCAAATTGAGCCTTGTCAATGAAGTCAAGTTCCACACTTCCTTCGGTAATGCCACTAAGCTTGAACATCGACTCAAATCTAGAGTGGTCAAAGAAGTCAAGTTCCCTACTTCCTTCGGCAATGCTACCAGACTTGAACACCCATCCAAATTGAGCCTTGTCAATGAAGTCAAGTTCCACACTTCCTTCGGTAATGCCACTAAGCTTGAACATCGACTCAAATCTAGAGTGGTCAAAGAAGTCAAGTTCCCTACTTCCTTCGGCAATGCCACCAAACTTGAACACTCATCCAAATCGAGCCTTGTCAATGAAGTCAAGTTCCCCACTTCCTTCGGTAATGCCACTAAGCTTGAACACCAACTCAACTCTAGAGTGGTCAAAGAAGTCAAGTTCCCTACTTCCTTCGGCAATGCCACCAAACTTGAACACTCATCCAAATCGAGCCTTGTCAATGAAGTCAAGTTCCCCACTTCCTTCGGTAATGCCACTAAGCTTGAACACCAACTCAAATCTAGAGTGGTCAAAGAAGTCAAGTTCCCCATTTCTTTCGGCAATGCTGCCATCCTTGAACACCCATTCAAATTGAGACTTGTCAATGCAAACAAGTTCCCCACCTCTTTCGGTAATGCTGCTAACCTTGAACACCAACTCAAATCTAGAGTGGTCAAAGAAGTCAAGTTCCCCACTTCTTTCGGCAATGCTGCCATCCTTGAACACCCATTCAAATTGAGACTTGTCAATGCAAACAAGTTCCCCACCTCTTTCGGTAATGCTGCTAACCTTGAACACCAACTCAAATTGAGACGTGTCATGGAAGTCAAGTTCCCCATTTCTTTTGGCAATGCTGCCAAGCTTGAACACGAACTCAAATTGAGACTTGTCAAGGAAAGCAAGTTCCCCACTTCTTTCGGCAATGCTGCTAAGCTTGAACACCTACTCAAATCTAGAGTGGTCAAAGAAGTCAAGTTCCCCACTTCATTCGGCAATGCTATCAATGCATTGCAAAAACTTAGATCTAATCTCAATAGAGTGTTGCTTGATGCAAATTTCTTTGGTAATTGCTCAAGAAATCCAAGCCCTATTAGATCAAGAATCTTCAATGATGCACATGTACTACAAAGATCTAATATTCTTGAAGTGAAAGTAATGGCAATATCTGTTGGAGGTGTAAGTGGCAATTTCCTCAAATTTTGAGAGTTTTGCACTATAATTGCCTCCAATTTAGAACATTGTGAAGCAAATCGAAGTAATAAATCCAAGTTGTCAAAATACACTTTATGATTGTCCAAAGTGCTTACCAAAATCAATACACGAAGTTCTTGAAAATCAAAACTCAGGAGTTGTTTGACTATAGGTTGATGATGGTTCATAGTCCCTTGCAAAGAAATGCCTTGAAGAACTTTATCAACCTGCATTCAAAGAAAGTTAAATTAAAGTGGACTACATCTTCATAAAGCAGCTTTAAACGAGAATTGATTTTTCAACATCTATTAAAACTCATGATTTCTGAAACAATATAGGTTTATATGCTTACTAAGTGATTTCAAATTAATGTATAGAACTAAAAAATGCAATTCTTATAATATCAATTGTACTAATAGATTATTACCTTGCTTGCAAATCCGCTTTCTGGTATCATAGACGCTTTCCAAATTCTTGTATCTTTTGCAGTCTTCCGACCCATGTCACGTAGTTGGTCATGCATTTCTAAACTGTCACCATCTTCATTCAACTTCAACAATGACATGTCGATTAATCTTTGCAATTCGTCCACTGGAAGAATACCATCTTTGGACCACATATACAAGATTGTCTCTTTTGATATACCAGATGAATAAACATCTGTACAAAAGAAACAAGCCATGTCCAAAAACATCATCTTTTCAACTTCAGTGTTCAATCCATCATAGCTTATTTTCAAGGTGTTCCAAATTTCTTCATCACCATCCAAACTCTTTCCTCTTGCCATCCTCAATAATGCTCGTTCCCAACTTCGCAATCTCTTTTTATGACAAAGAAATGCACCCATCACTTTCAAGCTCAAAGGCAAGCCATTGCAAGCTTTTACAATATGTTTGCGTAAGTTCTCAAAGTCCGGTGATAAGGAAGCTACACCCCAAGAAAGGTGAGAGGTGAAAAGTGTTGTTGCTGCTTCTTCATCCAACAATTCAACATCCAACCTTCCGTCAATGCCCACTAATGATTCTATGGTACTCCATTTGCGTGTCGTAATAATGATTGTAGTACCCTTACTAGCTTGTACAATAGCAGGAGGTGCAATATCACGAACTAGGGCTTCTTCTTTGACGTCATCTAATATTAAAAGAACCTTTTTTTTAGCCAAAAGCTCTTTTATCATCTCCTTGGCATCTTCAAAATTTGTGGGTTCCCTATCATCCCCAAGTTTTGGTAATATCTTGCACAATATATCATATGAACTTTGACCTTTTTCCGGTTGTGCAACAAAGCATGATGCATGGTATGATGAATTCACTGATGTGTCATCAAGTACGGCCTTTGCTAGCGTGGTCTTGCCAATTCCACCCATGCCAATGATGCCTATATAATTCAATTTCAAAAGCCCTTTGGCTTTTGATAATTGTTGATCTAAATCAATTGGAATTTCTTTTGGAGGTGCAATTGTTTCATCCACCTGTATAAATGCAAAAGTCATATTACAAAATCATTTTCATATAGTAAATGTAAAACACTTCACTTACCATCATTAATGGAAATTACAAAGAGAATTATAAAAAGCAAAGATAACTAAAGGACGACAATTTTATACCTTTGGGACATGATGGACTTCATATCTCTTAAGGCCCAAGATGGACTTCAAATATCTAAAGGTACAAAATGAACCAAATCGTGGAACCATGTCATATGAATATGTTCCCTTCAAAAAAGACTTCTTTAAACTTGTGAGCCTTTCACAAATGTTGAAAAAGGTTGGCCGTTGAAGCGGGTCTTGGGACCAACATTCTTGAATCAAGTTCGTCAATTCTTCACAATTGTTGGGTAGGTCTGGTCGCAAGCTTTTATTCCCGGTACCACCAGTACCTATGATTTGATCATAAAAATCTTTTGGTTTCAAACTAGAATATGGAACCTTTCCAGATAGAATCTCTGAACATATCATGGCAAATGACCACACATCAGCTTGAAATGGATACAATGGAGTTTTACTTCCCTTGATCACTTCAGGGGACATATACCCATGTGTTCCAATTGTATATTTTGATGGTTTTGGATCCCTTGGATTGCTACAAACCTCCAATTGAGAAGTTCCATAATCAGTGACCTTGAATATGCAACAAGGATCCAAACCTTCCATAGGTATTGAACTTGACAACACATTATCGGGTTTCAAGTCAAGATGAGCGACTTGCATGTCATGAAGGTAATACACACACTTTGCAATTTGGTGCATGATGTCAATTGCAAGATGATAGGATAAAGGTTTTTTTGCTTTCTTCAATATGGATGACAAGCTTGTTTCCATGAGTTCCATCACCAAATGCATCTCACTTGTTTCAGCTTTCTCATCATTCTCATCAATTTTTTTGGTAGTTCCACAACCATAAAACTGGACGAGGTTAGGATGGCTTAAGCCAGCCAAGATGCCAGCCTCTTTTCGAGAGTTCATGAGATTTCCAGGCTCAACTTTCAACACTTTCGTGGCACATACAAGGTCACACCAATTTGATTTGTACACATCTCCATAACCTCCTAATTTTTGAATTAATTTTGGTGCATTGAAATCACTTGAAACCTCCAAAGCATCCAAGTCTCCACCATCAACTCGATCCAAATTTCTGAGTCTCAGCAGTAGATGTTGCGCTATTTCATAATCCTCTAATACTTCTTCTTGAATTACAAGTTCAAGTTTCTTTTCAAGTACTTGTCCATCTTCAAGGACTTCTTCATAGGTAGCCGCATCAAACTGAATCAATAGGATATCATTTAATTGCATCGAATGGCGAAGTAAATACATGTCCCGAGCTGTATCATAACAACACTTCAAATCTAAAAGCAACTCACGAAAAGTTTCTTTGTTTTGGAGTTGAAATACAACTGAATGACACCATTGGTCTTGTGTAGTGCATCGTTTTCCTATGATCTCTACTTTCATTTGAAGACAACACAATTCTTCAAAAATAGATTGGAACTTGAGATCCTCAGTAGCACTTGACAACATTTGGTCAATCCCCTTCATGGCATGTATGAGTTTGCGGAAAAGATGTACACATTGATTTTTATTCAAGACTTTTGTCTTTGGAAATTCTTCCATATCTTTCAAGCATTTCTCAAGACTTGGTATAACATGGTGTAGTCTTTTATGATGTTTACTTTGCACTTGTAAAAAATCCTCATCTTTCCTGCAAAGTATTTAATATCAATTGTCAATGAAATATTTTGATAGGGTGTAAAGAGACCAATATGATGTTATGTTTGATGTCATTGTTAATATAAAAATAGCTGGATCATCATGGATGTCACCTCAAATGTGTAGCCAAAAATGCAAGTTTCTTCTAATGAATTATAAAATTACCTTATGATATTGAATAAATTAACCAAACATGGTCTACAAATTAAACATCATTGAACATCGTTCAAGAATAGTCTATCTATTGAAATTAGAATACATGCTTCTTAGTTTGATCATATACATAAATGCTTGAAGCAATAATCATTGCAAACCTCAAAGTAAATCAAATAAAAAAGTGTACAAGGAGCTTTGTAATTTGAACAATGTTGTATTCTAACATATACTTTTCAATCACCTACAATACTAAATAACATTTAAGCTCACCTAGTGAACCATGCAATCTCCAAGATGTATTTCCAAAACGTAAAGCAGAAGGTTGCCATCCACATCAAAAACTGCGCCATTTTGTTCAATGACTGGTGTAATATATTGAAATTCTACAAAAGATTCCAAATCCAAAGAAAGTAGTTAGAAACTAACATCCAAACTAGGTCCCAATCACCTACAATACTAAATAACATTAATGCTCACTTACAATACTAAATAACATTTATGCTCACCTAGTGGAAGGTGAATAAAAATAGCAAGGTCCCAAGAGGATTTCAATCAACTAATGTATTAGAAATCATCTTATATAAAGAATCATATCAAATTGATCAAGCAATTCCTATATATACAAATCAAATACTGAACACTAATATAAAAGTTGCAAAATATTACATTCTTATTTGCAAGGTACAAAAGTACAAGATATAATCTTAGAATTATAATTTGTCAATATTACAAGAACAATTTCATTATGTACATTAATCCTTAAAAGAACTATAGACAACCACAAGCACAACATTGCAGTTGTCTCCTAGCAATTCAAATTATGTCCTAAATAAGGCAAGACATACACTAAAGGATTGATCATTCCACAATGATCACCTTTCATTTAGATGTTTCAACAATCAACATGTAAATGTGACTATCTCCAAATACAACACCATAAAGTTTGAATATGTGATATGTAACTTGTAAATTCTTAGATGTGTTGGAGGGGCAACAATGAATCAAACTAAGAGCACCATGCGTCAATAGAACCATATTAAGGTAACCTCCCCCATTCCCGACTATTGACCCATTCCCGACCTATAGGTGCACGTATTTTCGACCACGCTTAGAATGCATTCTTTTTTCATTTTCAAGGTTGGAACTAATAGATACATGATACATGTCCCAAGTTGTGGAAAAAAAATGGAAAATAATGATTAGGTAAAAAGTTATTGAATGATCGGAATTAGAAGAGTCTATATATTGACCATGGGTCCAGCACACTTTTTGCCTCCCAAAATTCATAGTAATTTCAATTTAAGTGATAAATTACCAAATTTTTTGCAATATGTGTCTTTTCAATTTATGTACCTCTGAAAAATATTTGTTTTGTCTTCACTACTCTAGATCATGTCGAAATTCCTTATTCGGTCGGTTAGGGGGGTGGGTTACCTTAACACAAAGATAAACTTTTGTCACTATTGTCTACTTCAATTCATGTCAAACACTCAAAAAACACCATGTTCAAACATAAATCAAATGCTTGCTTCCAAGAATTCCACTAGAAAATTATTGAAAGCATGACAATGGATGATGGGAATTGCATTTCAAACCATGACAATGAAGTTCATCACTGCATTAATATTGTTTAATGCCCATGATCCAAAATCATATTTTCAAAATTCTCAAATCTTCAATATCATGTTCATTTCCACCCATCCAAGAAAACCTTATCCAACTCCAAAATAACAAGGTTATTGCAACTCCAATCCATTAACATCCATATTTCAACATTACTAAACACAAATAGCACAAATATTGTTATACTAGCACAAATATTCTCTCAAAGCCATCCTACGTGTATACTTTCAAATTCCATCTTTCAAAAATTGAAACAAAATAAAGAACATATTAATCGTCTAATTCTTAACCATAACTCATGTTAATGACATCATATCACTAAAGTTGATACAAAGTTCCTTCAATAGCTAGACTATCAATAATTCAAACTAAAGCTTAACCCCTAAATGCCCAAGGCCTGTTTTGAGTCTCTTGGAATTTGCTCTAAATTGAACAAAAAGCCAACAATTTGATAAGTTAAATCAATTTTTTTTGAATTGTAACCATACAACTTCAAACCAGACATGTTAGAGATCACATGGGAAAAGAAAACACAATAATGTCATTCATGGATTGAAAGATTATAATGTTTGATCATCACGGTGTTAAAACTATGAAAATCTTTGAGCTCTCTTTTTGCATGTCAAATCTAAAAAGTTCAAGACCAAAAAAATATGAGGTTGAAGGGCCTAACAAATATTACCCAATCAATTAATGACTTTTCAAAATCTACTCTACAATTTTTTTAAATGAATTTCTAGTGTGATTTTTTCTCCAAGATCTAGTGTATTTGAGGCTTATTTCCAAGAGCCCTCAACACTACGAAGAGCCAAGATTGCATTGGGTACCTTTGCACAAAATCTTAAATAGAAAAATCATAATCATTCATTTTCCAAATCGGATTTTGATGCTAAAACTAGACTTCAAAAAGAATCTTTCAAAAATATGTACTAAAAATAGCAATTTGGTAAGGTTTTATTTAACTTCAAAGTTTCTTCGACACCACATTTAGGTGCCTTGGACATTTAGGGGTTAAACTTATAGAAAGGTGTGGAATAAAATTACTCTCAAGTTAGGAAGGCAATATAACTTTCAACTAACAAATGGTAGTGTTTTTTCAAATTAATCAAATCTTAATGACTTTCTATTCCAAAATGACAAATGCCTTATATAAAGTAGGAACACCCAATGGCATCACTTTCTACAAAAGGTAGTCATTTCAAAAATTAAATGTAGGTAGACCATAGATAGCTTATTGTTTGTTGACCAAAATGATAAGCCATGTATAGTCTACCTACATTTACATCCTAGAATCATTGCCTTACCTAGAAAGTAATGCCATTGGGTACACTGATGCCATTGGATACTCCTTTTAACTTGTATTTGAAGATGAGAATTTCTAAAACATTCAAATGTAGCTAAAGATGTTTAGTAGTTGATTTCTGTTGTTGCATTTGCATTGATATTCTAATGTATAAAGTGAACATGATGACAATTAATGCTTGCACATAACATCTACCAACCAAAAAGCCAAACCTATTTGATTTCCTAATCTAAAAAGGTAAGAGACCCTAAAAGAAAGGTACATATTGGATTCTTCAATATACCAACGAACATGTCAAAGTAGGGAGGCTTTAAAAAACTTGTCATTCCAAACTTCAAAAAGTCATAACTAGTTTGATGAATTCAAAAACTAATTAAAAAACGACTTCCATTTGTATTCCATTATAATGTTAGCACAATGAATATACCTCAAGAAATGAACACATGCTTAAATTCAAACCCTAGTTACAAACAAAATTGGATGAAAAAACATATACCACTTGCTATGTGAAAGGAGCTATATCTTTTGATGTGTTGCTTCATTAATTGAACATAAACAAGAAAGTTCACTCTTCGAAGCTAAAATTTCAAACTATTATCCAACTCCATTTGTAATATATATTGCAATACAACTTATATACTGTATGCATTTAAGAAAATTTAAGAAAGAAAATTTTAGGTAGTTGTGAGATAAAACATGGTACCTTTGGAAGAGATCAAGTTGATCTCTCCACCTAAAAAACATATTAATTAATATAGTCTCATAAGGTAATGACTACCATTGGATTGCTACTATTGCCCTTTTTCACTTTAGTAGAATATTAGAATATCTGCATCAAAAAGTGACTCCATGGAATTATTGTAAACAAAATGATATGATTTTTTTCTTCACAATAAATCATTGATGCCCTCTAAAGGCAATATTCAAATAGTGTTTAGTAGGATTCAAAATTCATTGGTACCTAATATCAATCAAAGTGAACAAAATCAAATAAGATTATCAAAATGAAACATTTAGATAAATGTTGCAATTGGTAGTATCTATGTTATCTACCATATACAACACCCACTATCTCCAATCTAACAAATAATTATACACTTAATAAAATTCCTATTGCAATGCCATATTTTTTGAGAAAATTACAATTGCAATGCTTGAAATAGAATTTTTTTAGGACATATTTTACCTTGTAAATACGAAGACTTTCAATCTCAAGCCATGTCCAAGATCACTTAGCAAGTAGCGCCTTTGTAGTCATTGATTTTCAAAAAACACCTTCCCTTCTGTGCACTGACTTTCTCTTGACCAACAATATAATGAAAAAAGAGAAAAAATTCCAAGGGAGTATTCTGCTATGGATCCACATTTCTTAGTGATTGAAATTGTTGATTCGCAACAAAGTCTCCAACAATATCGCTCCTTCAATGAATGAATGCTTTTGATGAAATAGATATTTTAGTTCATGTTTTGTCCCCATCCATGGTGATTAATGGTGATCAATTGCTACATCATGAGAGACCCAAAGTAAATGAAATAAGAATCTCTGCTCTTCCCAAGAATTCACCAACGCTATCAATACGCACTCTTCACCGACTAGTCTAGTGAGAGGTCTAAACCATCCATCTCTGCACCAATTTGCAACTAATCACCACATACCGTGGGATGACATACTGTAGTTAGCTTATTCAACCAACACTCTCTGGACAGGTTTCCACAGTACAACAACATGGAGGTAACAAGTTTCAACTCAAGTATCACCCCTGGAGTTGCCATACAACTGCACGCAGAGCCAGTACAAAGCTCCTAACCCTAATTGCAACCTTCACCCACATGCGATCGATACAGATTCTCAAACAAGGGCCAAACACAAGACCCAAGCACAAGAGCCTAACGAAACTAGGAACACGTGGAACAGCACTTCCAATATCCAACATTCGCTCACACGATACCCCAAAACGAAACCCTAAGACTTGCTGAAATGCTACCAACCAAATCTGAAGCAGAGTAACACAGGGAACCACGCTCAGACTCACACTTGCACACATTTAAGTTCACGTACCTTACTGCCGTGAGGATCCAAGAGCATCTGGGGTCGTCTCTCTCGCTTGTAAGACACTCCAGCGACGAAATGACGCAGCTGCAAAGAAGAACTCCACGGGCAAGAACACCGTCACATGCACGAGAGCAGTGCCTCGTCTTGTCCTCCTTGTTCTCATAAGCTCACAGGACGCAGCTGCGGAGACGCCATAGCTCGAGAACTGGCAACAAACAGATGCGCAAAGGACGCAGAGAGGGCAAGTGCAGAAAAGTTGAAAGTTAGACGCTGGGACCCGAGCTCCTTTTCTGTCTCCTTGAATCACTGCCTGTTTGTCTCGAGCATTGACACAGTCTCAAACTGTGACTTCTTTTCGATTACTAAATTGAACTTTTGTGTGCAACAGAGCACCGAGATATCCGAGCTGCAAGAAGAGCAAACTCATCTGGAGTCTGGGACGGACCAGCCGCAAGACCACCTAGTGCAAGTTAAGCGACAAGAAAGCACAGGGTTGGAAGCGACGAGGGCCGACTGGGAGCCTGGGACGATGGTGGGGGCAGCTGTGGCCAGGAGTGGCCGGCAATAATGCACTGGTTGTGGGACCTGGTTGCAGCCGCCCCACGTGAAGAAGAATCTTCTGTCGACACCGTCAGGGCAGGACTGTTCCTAGTGCAGTGGGATCCGTGCAGTGTGCCACGACTCGAGCTTATCCGATCTTGTGTTATTTTCAAGGCAGGGGAAAATGCAGGAACTTACTCCCAGATTTAACCCTTAAACCACACCACGGACATATTTCGGCCGATGAAATGACCAAGAATCTTTTTATGTTGGACAAAAGTGCAATTGTTCATCCTTGGAATTTTGTGCAAAAAAGGGACATCTTGCAGTCTTGCACAATAGTTTGACCTCCAATGAGTATTTCTGATTTTTTTAAAGAAAATGATGTCACATAATACCAAAAGGGATGATTTCCATGGCCACTTAGTCTGGTGTTTAAGGGTTAAGTGTCTAGTGTTTTATACAAAGTAGAAAACTTTGTAAGTACCAACTAGGGCTTTGTGTTGCTATAGGCAACCATCAATCCATCCATACTTTAACCCCTAAAGGACCAAGGCCTTTTTTCTACCAAAAAACACTCAAAACTGTCATTTTTATAGCAAAGAGTAAAAAAAAAAATTGAATTTTTTTTTTCCCTCATCTAACCGTAGGATCTTATACCTAACTAGTATGAGAATGTGTGAAAAAAATTCAGAATTTTTTATACCACAAATTGCAAGATATTTGTGTTTTAAGTGGAAAAAACAAATTTTTCAACACATTGCGGGACTAGACTTTTTGACTTTGAACATTTTCAACTTAAAATTTTTGCACTACAGAGTTTTGAACTTTAAATCTTTATAGTGGAGAATTGAGTTGAGAGTGTAGGGAAAAAAAAATTCAAAAAATTTTAATTATCATTCTTAATAAAATTGTTAAGTAGAAGTAGGTACAAGATAGAAAGCAAATCTAAAATATTCATATATTTTAGATGGAATTAAAATACACTAATCCCTATGGTAAGATTATTCTAGCAAGTAAATTAAACCATGCAAAAAATATTTTACAAAATTGCAAAAATTGTATTCAGAAATGAATCCTACAAGTTATTTTTTTCAAGAAGATGCTCTAACTGCCCGAAAAACAAGAATGTCCATAACTTTCTCATAACAAATCCAAATGAAATGAATCAAAGCTTTCCAGATAGACAAAAATATAATCTATATGAAGACAAAAAAAATTTAATAATTCAAATTTTTGCAAGTTTTTTTTTGCTACCCGGGTTGCCCCTTATCCCCTGTTTTGAGCTTATTTGGTCATAACTGTTGTTCCCGGACACTAATTGTGAAAAAATTATATTCCCACAAAGCTTATCAGTTTTTTATTTTCAAAAAAAGTTTCAAAAAATCATGACAAAAATTAAGCCCATAGATACCTGTTCGAAATCCCATTTGTCCCCTGAAGGGACAACGGTCCTTTAGGGGTTAAATGAAGCTGTTTTGTTTTGTTTGTTATGATGAGATCTTCAGAACCATGCGTTTTTCGACTTGTTCTTGGTACCATTAGAAAGCCCTTTGTGAGGAGGGGTGCTTGGGCTTTGTTTCGTGGTGGTGGATTGATGGTGTGAAAGATATTGAATTTCTGAATTATTTTTGAATTAAAAAATTAAAAAACTACTTTTACTTTTACTTTGGTTGTAGCAACGACACATGGCACACTAGTGATTGTTAAGGTAATATAGTCTCTATTTTAGAATACTAATAAAAGTAACATGACGATGCTGAAAATAGGAGATGAAGGAAAGCATCAAAGTCTGATAAGTTTTATTAAAAATTGGTAAAAGAACATGTATCAAGATTTCATGAAATAGATTAATAGGTGAGCTCAAGAATCCAATTTGTGATTTGAATCCCATTTTCTTGTATATAAATTCAAACTTACAATCAAACATATATATATTGGTATCATAAACAAAGCATTCCATCTTTAGATACGACAACAAGTTGAATGTTGTGATGCAAGATAACAACATACCCGCCTATAAGGTAGGAGGTCTATAAATTGCTCATTTAAGAGTTGAAATTGATTTTTGGGGAGGTGGAACATCTCGAAATATTTTTCAGTAAATTTTCCCTGAAAGACAAGAGAAATTGGTATCTAGCCCAAGTTGTTTCATATTTTTTGGAGCTTTTTGGAATTAGTTATGAAATTTTGAAGTTGAAGTGGCATAGGGCTCTAAAATCGCCTACCCCCTAAAATGTACATTATTTGTACATTCTGAAGGCTATGAAAAAGAAACATGTACAAGCAGTGTACATTTGGTAGGGTGGACGATTTTAGAGCCTGTGCGATTTCAAAACCTTCTACCTTAGCAAATCTTGCAAAATAACTCCTCAATTGTGCACGAACAATATGCACACAAATGAATAGAGGTTACAATATTCAAGGCTTACACACCAGAGTATTTGTACAGTCTTCAAAGGAAACAACTTGAGTTCAATATTTTTAGTTTCCAAGGTCTTAAATCCTGAAATTGTAAAATAAACATTCCATCTTTGCATACAATGAACTCATCTTTAACTGAGTCAATTCTGTACGTGAGTCAATGAGTTCAATTTCTCCAATACGTCATCAAAACATTTGGGCCAGTAATATTGTCAATTATATGCAAGCTTCCCTCATTCAGACTATGTCATAGAAATCATTAGAGGAGACTTAGACTTCTAAGAGCCCGTGAGTTCCTGGACTATGGGAACTTTGCAGGACTACTGCGACGCTGCCAAATGGCCAGTCTAACGTGGCCAAGCGACTGCCACGTCATTTTTTTTTTTTGAATTTTTTTGAATTTTTTTGAATTTTTAGTATTCTTTTAGCATTTTAATAACTTTTTTTTTTTTAATAACTTTTTTTTTCTGATAGCAAGGGCTGGTTCCCAGCATTGGGAACAACCCTGAAACGGTCTTCTAGAGGCTCAGATCTCCTCTAATGAGAGCGTGTCTCTTCTCTGCACCTGTCCCATATAATAGAATAAACATTTTCTTTTTGTGCAAAGCTAATACCATATTCAGGGTGAATGAGTGGTCAATGTGCACTTGATTTTTGTATGAAATTCGTATCGCTTTTTTAACCCTTGAACGTTATTCTATGGCCGATGGATGACAGAGAATCAAAATGTGTAGGATAGAAATGCAACTATTCATCCTTAGAATTTGTTGTGAAAAGGAAAGATCTTCTACAGTAGCTTGACTTCCAATGAGCGCTTTTGCAATTTTTTATGCCAATGATTTACACTGTAATGCAAAATGATTTTGAGGGTCACCCCTTTGTCCTTTAAGGGTTAAGAATACTCACATACATGTTGCTCTAAGGTCATGTGCACATCCAAAACACTTTGGAGTTCACAGTTCAGCATGTCAACAAGAGCTGTCAGTTTAACCCCTAAATGACGGGCCCATAACCATTGATTTCAAACCTCACTGCCCATCACTCAATTCACTGCCATTTTTCAACTAGATATATATGAAAAAGATTATATATTTTTTTCAGAGATGAAATTATATGTCTTCTTCACTTCACAAAAAACTTAGATTTTTTTATGGAAAATTGATTTTTTTGAGAATTTTTGAAGAAAAAATGGAAAAAAATCATATTAAATAGAAAATTATTTCAAAAAACCTGAAAATTTCATTATATGTGTATATTACAATGACAAACATCATGGTGTAAACTCAATTTCCGTGTCATTTTATAATTAGAAAACAATAGACATTGAAAATACACCCAAATTTCATATTACAATAAAATATTTAATATTAGGAATTTTTTCAAAATTCAAACTGGAGTAGAAACTAGAATAGATTACCTTCATTTTGTTAGTTGGGCTCAAATTCAAAAAATATCATTTTTGTGGAGAAATTTTAGATTTAGAGCAAGGAGCAACAACTTCCCAAAATATTCTAAACTAGCATATTTTGTGATCCGTTTATTTTAATAACTTCTCATTTACGTGAAGACAAACACTGACAAGACTATAAACTCAATTGGATACTCTTCATAAGCCAACATGAAAGGTCAACAAAAAACTTTGTGGATGAAAAAATGCTTTTGGACTCTTTCTTTTGAACTATCTTTGTCATCGGAACGCCACAGAATGGCGTCCACGGCGCTCCAGGGTTAACCCCTAAAGTTTCGAGGCCTATTTTCTACCAAAAAACACTCAAAACTGCCATTTCTATAGCAAAGAGTAAAAAAAATTCAAATTGTTTTTTTTTTCACATCTGATCGTAGGATCTTACACCTAATTGGTATGAGAATGTGTGGAAAAAATTTCAGAATTTTTGACCGCACAGATTGCAAGATATCTGCGTTTAAAGTGGAAAAAACAAGTTTTTCAGCACATTGCGGGACCAGATTTTTTGACTTTAAACATTTTTAACTTAAAATTTTTGCACTACAGCGTTGTGAGCTTTAAATTTTTATAGTGGAGAATTGAGTTGAGAGTCTGGGGAAAAAAAATATTCAAAAAAACTTAATTATCATTCTTAAAAAAATTGTTAAGTAGAAGTAGGTACAAGATAGAAGGAAAATCTAAAATATTCATATATTTTAGATGGAATTAAAATGCACTAATCCCAATGGTGAGATTGTTCTAGCAAGTAAACTAAGCCATTCCAAAAAAAAAATTGAAAAATTACAAAAATTGCATTCCGAAATGCATCCTACAAGTTATTTTTTTCAAGAAGATGCTCTAACTGCCCGAAAAACAAGAATGTCCATAACTTCCTCATAACGAATCCAAATGAGATGAATCAAAGCTTTTTAGATAGACAAAAATATAATCTATGAGAAAAAAATATTAAAAAAAAATTCAAAATTTTGCAAATTTTTTTTGTTGCCCCCCATCCCCACGCATTCCAAGAAATGGCATAATTTCTCGCTCAAAGGTCTGATTTCAAATGTTTTTTTTTGCCACGTACCTCTCTCAATTCTTCATGTTCACAAAAAGTTTCAAAAAATCAGGAGAAAATTTCAGCCCGTAGGTACCTACCCCAAGTCCCATTTGTCCCCCGAACAGACAATGGTCCTTTAGGGGTTAAGGTTTGACAGAAAAACGACCTTCACAATTGACCAGAAGCATGGTGAAATATAGAGAGGCTAATCTTACTTTAGCACAAAGGAGACCACTAATAAGTGTTGTTTTTTTGGACCTTATAAGGCCCAAACGCCTCAAAAAAAAATGGGTTACATCAAGCCTATAGGAAAAATTTGAAGAAAAATTGGATGATAATGCCAAATTGCTCCAGCTTTTTTTTTAAATTTTGGATGAAATTGTCAATTTTAAATTAAATTCATCCAAATATGTAGATGAAAAGATAGTTCTAACCAAAATAGATGAATACTAAAATATTTGGCTACATCATTTTCTTGTATGTTGCCACTTCAACACTTTTCCAAAAACCAAAAAAATAAACCTGCCACTGATCACTTAATTTTTGTACCCTGGTTCCTCCCTATAGTGCAACGCAAATCATTGTGAACAAAAAGGGAATTCTTCAAGTGTGTTGGCAAATTGTATCTAAACCTATTCGTTTGCTTAAGGTAGGTATCCTTAAACCGCCACTAATTGCTATTGTGCCTAATTACTACTATTAGACTGTTCAAATTCTTCTATCTTCTTATTGGCAAGGGAAAGGAGGTTCCAACGCACCAAAGAACGCAACATTTGGATACTGTATGCAAAAGTTATGAAGGAACAAAGTTTGGTTCTAAAAGCGTTTCTTTCACGGAGGTACATAACTGATTTTGGAAATGTACACGCACTGAAGATGGCGCTTTTAAGGTCAGTGGCGCATTAAGGATACCTACCTTACACCTCTCAACAAAGAAGCTAAATGGACCCTCAAGTACACTAATAATGATATTTAGTGTTACCTACACTAATTGATTTCAAAATGTTATAACTTTTTACTCTTGATGAATATTTTTACCAAGAGCATAGGTATTGATATGTTCCAAAGTTGCGGTTGTCAATGAATGTAGTTGGTAAAAATATTCACAAAGAGTAAAAATTTATGGCATTTTGAAAGCAAGTAGTGTGGGTAACACTAAATACCATTATTAGTGTAGTGTAACTTACAAGATTCAGTCGCAAGAAACAGGGAGTGACACTAAGTCAACAATGTCTGCTTTCAAGAGAACATGGTCTTCTCTAGCAGCTTCTTCAATTCCCAGCTCAGGTAAGACTCAGCCACGAAATCATCAGGCACACTCTTAGGAAGACAGAACACCTCTGTCAGGACATTCTTCAGTCAAGTTTTATTGAAAGACAACAGGAAGCCACATTTAATCCACTTGGATTCATATTTTTCAGACTCTTGTGGAGTTTGTTATGAATTATTAAATTGGAATATTGTAGTACACCAAATGGGTTCCCACCCTAGATGTTGGTTCACCAGTCCATGGAAAAATCATGGAAAATTCCAATATCATCCCATGCATTGGATTTGGTTAGGGGAAACGTTTAGAGAAGGAGAAATATAACATCCTCTACCTTATTGTGCAATCTACAGTGCAAAGAAATTCCTGTCTATTAAGTATAAGGTAGTATGGCCTAAAAGCGACCATTTAAGGTCTGATCTGCCTTTTTCACAGGTTTCCTTGAACAGAAATATTTTTGGATCATTTTTCAGAGAAAGAAAAATGGATGCGGAACGTTACACAAGTGGTTTCATATTTTTTGAATCGTTTTTGAATTACTTATGAATTTAAATTAAAAAAACTGTTGTAGGCACCTATTTGTGACCCTAGGTCTTCCAAAATCTGACCACTTGCAACTTCTAAAGTGATTTGAGTAAATGAAGGTCAATGATTGGCTCTTGCAATAAATTAAGCTTTTCTCTCGATTCTCTCAATGGCTTGAGAAGTCCATTTAAAGATCAACTAATGTCCATTTCAGTCCCAGATATAGGGTCGATTTGAAGAGGTCGCTCGCTTTTAGAGTAGACTACCTTACATTGATTTGCGCTTACCAAAATTGAAGTTTTAAGTTGCGTTCCAAGGATACTATGATTGTACTTGCATATTGCAATATTGGTCATGAGACATTGAACTATTCATATACTAGGTTTGCAATATTTATCATGAGTTTGAATCCAGAGTTGATTTTGGGAACATCTATTTTCAGCACTTTGGGAATTTATAGTATTTTCACTCATTGTCCAAAGAATGCATGCAAAGGGAATTTGGAATCCCATTAAGACTTCCAATAAGATCCAATAAATACTTGAATATGGAGAATACTTTAAAAAGAAGAATCATGCTTAGTTTGGTATTTGGTTAGGTGCTTTTACCTTATAAGAACCTTTTGCTCCTAGTTTAGTATTTGGTCAGGTGCTCTTTCCTTGCTCTATATTTTGTAAAAACTTTTTGCTGTTTCATTAAGGTAACACATCAAATTGTGACCTGTTTCTAAAACACTCCTTGCAACTTCTTGCCTAGAATGTACTATCTCTATTCATGAGAGGCCTTTTGGATTACACCTATTTTTAGTGCTTTGAAAATTTATAGTTTATTCATATGGTGCCTTAAAATTGCATGTTAAAGAAAATTTAGAATTCCTTTTGACTTCTAACAAGATTCAACAAGACCTTGGATACTTTAGTAACAAAAACCATAATCAATTACTTATTTGGTGAATTTTAGGCGCTATTACCTTAACTTGAACCAAAATTAAGTGCACAGTTTAGAGTAAGTTATTAGAGCAAGTTGCACTTCCAACAATGGCTATATCATAGTTGTTGCAAGTCCTTGTTGGCATGAAGCTCTGTGCACTTTACTTTCTTGCATTCATCAGCCTTTGGTATCGCTTCCTATTATTTATTTTTCTACATGCAAAAGTGAAAGAACCTTACAAGAAAGAGAAATAAAATATAGTAGAACCTCTCTTAGTGCATAGTGTTAGGACTATGCACTAAGAGAGGTTATGCATTTAGAGAGGTGCAGTAACATTCACCGCCTAACGTGGCTTCTAACTACAGGGCCTCCAACCACATGGCTTCTAACTACAAGGCCTCCAACCACTATTCACCAATAAAGGCTTCAAAGTATAGTCTCTCTTTGTGCATATTATGCACTAACAGAGTATGCACTAAGAGAGGTTCTACTGTAACTGGCATGAGGCTAGTAAGTTCATACTTGCATAATGTGCACTTACAACTTACTAGAGCCTTTAAGGATTTGGAAATGTGAAAGAAGAGCCTCTTTGCCAGGCCACATACCAAAATGATTGGCAAGAGATATTATTTCTCATAATGAATCATTGCTTTACATTACCGGACATAACTTCAATGTTGGATGGTTGGATCTTGGTCAACAATGCTTGCTCAATCAAAAACCTAAAAGAAGAACATCATAATGCTAAAGCAAACCCACATTCTAAAAAAGAACATAGTATGACCTCTCCTACAATGCAAAAGTTGAGTTGTAAACCAAAGCTATTCATTTCTTTTCAAATGCTCTCCAACACTTATTTTTTCTACCATGCATTGCAGCATGTTCGGATATCTCATTATATAAGATTTGAAGAAGATTGACCAATATATTTGACACTTGCCTAATAAAACAGTATGACCTCAAATAAATAAATAATTGTGACCCATGATAATCCTATTTGCGGTCTTCCAGTATTCTTGGTTTCCAAAACTAACTTTGGTTCTGTAAGATGACAAATATTCCTTGAAACAAAGGACTCCCTGCTGGCACAAACTCTGGAGTGTGATAGGTGTAGAATTTTTTGACATATGGAAGGTGAACTAATAGGAAACTGACCAAATATAATTCTTCAATCCTTTTTCTAATCACTACACTAAAAAGGGTATTTAGTGTTGGATTACATTTAGTGTAATTACCATCCTACTTGACCCTACACTAAATGTCAATTTTAGGACGATTAGTGTAGTGCTAAACTTCAATGCACCGCATTCGCCTTCTCTTCCCTTCTACCTTCCTTTAATAAGTTCTAACACTAAATGTAAACATTTTCAGATTTCAGATTTACTATAAAGTATATTTAATGTTAGAAATTACATTTAATGTTACTTACTTTAGTAGGCTTAATGATATTTAGTGTCATAGTTCGCAAATAGTGTTGCCAACACTAAATACCATTTTTAGTGTACTAGAGTTCACTACATGCAACAGCATATGTAGCAATGTTTGAAGATTGAACATGAAAATGTGATTCCAAAAGTTGACATACAAAATTGGTACATGAATGACGTTTTTGAACACGCTTGATTAAAAATGTTGCATGTTTACTGAAGGGTGCTCCAAGCTTTTCAATTTTTTTAGAAAAAATGTACATTGCTAATGCATCTTCCAAAATGTTGTTACAAATGTTTCAAGGATATAGGAAACTGAAAATACGTTGCGCTCATTATATTCATTGTCTCAACAACATCATCAATGCTAGCGGCCACACTTTGCTTACATGGGCACCAGCGCATTGCTCACACGCTCATCTGATTCAAACCTTGCTTCTTGGGAATGACTGTGATCCTCAAAACCCTAAAACCCTCCTTCAGCCACCCCAAATTAAACTCCCAGAATACTCGAATACATGATTGCATGCAGTTCATATCCTTCTTGTTTAGTTTCATTTGGAGAATAAGCTCAATCATATGCTTCACGCTCATACCCATGTCCGACACAAAGTGAAGTTCAAGTCACTTCCATCGCATTGCTCCATTCTGCCAAAAATGAAACCAGACCGGTATTGTCTGCACTGCCAGAATTTGGATATATACTAGCTGAAACAGAATGAGAATTAGAAGGGCGGGTTTTCTGAATGTTATGCACTCATTCGTTTAGCTTAAAAGACTTAAGAGAATTTACTGTTCCATGTATGGTGGAAACACCCAGAACTGTCAATATTAGCAATTCAGCATAGTTGGAGGCATCTTTTCCTAAATATAATATTTTTTTAGTATTAGCGAGTAAAAATCATGAATATTCAAAAAAAAATTAGATTTTTCAGATGTGGTATGTAATTTCTATGATTTTTCAAAGTGCCGGCTCCCCAGACCACTGAAACTGTCACATAGGTGCACCCTGAACCGAAATCTGCAGAAATCAGCAGTCAGCAAATTAGAGTGAAGTATGTGTCTTTCAAATTTGTCAACAAATCAGAGTTAAGCATTTGTAGGACACATTAACAAATGTCTAGGGACAGATTTAGTAGACCTCTAGGATATAGGAATGGGAGCAGGGACGCTTTTGGGTGTTTCTACCTTAGATCATAACCCATTCTCAGATTAGGATGCAATCAAATAATGTTCAATGGCATGCAATGAAGTACATCTGTTTTTTGTCATTAGAAAACAGGTTTTATATCAGTACTGGTATATGGGGGTGCTCCTGATGGTTTGATTTTCACGCCTACTTCATTTGAAGATTAGGAAGAGAATTGAAAAAATTAACACCGTGCGCAATTCTTCATTGTAGAGCATGATTTCACAGTTTTGATAAACAGCGTATTGGAGGTCCATGGCATGGGATTCCCAGGGAGAGTCAATCTTTTCTTGCAGTTGAGGTGCAGATCAAAACTCATGTGGTCCGCTGAAGAGTTAGCTAGCCACAGGTCATTGAATAAACCATCCATATAGTAGCCATGAACACACATGGACATTCATTGGCCATCACGCACATAAGAAATATAAAGCTTGATATGGAACTGGTACAAAGAAGGTTTGTAGGCAAGGTGCCGGACAGAGCAAACTTCAAAAAATTGATCAGTTCACTACAAGAGATGTGGTTGTTTTAAGGAAGGGAGTTCAGTACAAAAATGCTAAAATTTGGTTTGCAATGTTGAAAAGACTTGTGCACAGTGCAAAACGCTAATCGATCGAGGCATGCCAGAAAAGGATTCATTTTCAGTCATTATTACAGTGCAGTCCTTGGAAACTTAAAGTATGAAAGGAGTTGTCAGCCATTGATGTACAACGGACAATCAATCCACAGCGTTGAAGTCTTAAGGTTTGGCTTTGAAGTGTTAGGGTTGGCGCTCAAGTACGTGTGCGAGGGGATCATCACCTAGGGCATTCTATTTGTTGTCTGCTCCACCTGTTGGTGGATTTGGTGGATTGCAATTGTGCTGTGATGGGGTTTGTAGGCTCAAATTTATTGGGACGAGGTCACTACATTTTGTTGGAGAACCCAAGATCTCTATCGTCACGTGGTATCCACCTTCAACCGTCTGATCCAATTAATGATCATTTTGCATCCTAAGGAAGTAGTTTTCCTCTTTTTCCCGTTACAAAGTTGCCTGTGGGTACTGCGTACAACTGAAACATGGCCACCTGAATTGGTTGAATAGTGGTTTGAAGTTGAGACAGGGTGCTTTCATAATCAGCTTGGTATATGTCATATTGTTCCTTTGTAATCTTGTTCCGGTGCTTGAGTACATCTCAATGAAAATTATGCTCTTAGGCAACCGAGGGCAATGATCTGACTATCTGTTGGTCTTGATGTGCAAATCTGTCTTTCACCTTGCAGGATCAGTGTTCTGTTGGACATCGAAACATCATATAATGGAATTGGTATTCTCTGTTTTGACACTTCCTAATAGATCTGTGTCAAGATAGCTCAACTCCTTGAAAATAGTTTTTTTCATTTCTATTGGTTTTTGACGTGCACGTACAATGGCTGTTTTACAGCACTAAATAAATATAATTTCTTCTTGTTTGAATTCCCATTGTAGGATGGAGAGAAGGTGTTTTTTTACATCTATGATCTCAGCCAGGGGATGGCTCGTCAATTGTCGGCGACGTTTCTTGGGAATACAATTGAAGGTACGAGTGTTTGACCTGAAGCTCATTCAATTAGTCAATTCAATCTTTTGAATCTTCCCTCTTTGGTCACAAGAAAATACTGCACACACGGTTCGTAACTTAGGTTTATGGTTGGGAGCACTGTCAGAAGATTGCCACCAGTAATGAGATTCTTTGTGAGATGCTTAAGCTAACCAGTATAACACTGGTGCAAAATCCTTTTTGAAACACCATCAAGAAACCTAAGGTAGGTATCCTTAATGCGCCATTGACCTTAAAGCGCCATCTTCAGTGTGTGTACATTTCCAAAATCAGTTATGTACCTCCGTGAAAGAAACACTTTTAGAACCAAAATTTGTTCCTTCATAACTTTTGCATACAGTATCCAAATGTTGCATTCTTTGGTGCGTTGGAACCTCCTTTCCCTTGCCAATAAGAATATAGAAGAATTTGAACAGTCTAATAGTAGTAATTAGGCACAGTAGCAATTAGTGACGGTTTAAGGATACCTACCTTAATTGGGACACTATTTTGAACAACCTATTGGTATATTGAAACAAAGTTTGCAATCAGGATCCCTATGTTCGTTATGTTATGGAGCAGATAATGCAAGAATATAAGCCTCCATCCCTGGAATGCTTTCCTTCTGACCAATCTACTCAATATTTTTGAATGCAAATTAGCTCCCCAAACCCTAAATTACAATATTCTTCTCAAAGAGAGCAACAGGAGCTGTTCAAAAATGTTATGTTGTATATTTAAATTTATTCAATAGGGGTTTTGCACAAGTCAGTTTTGCTCACTGATTTAGTTTCATGTTCTTGAGTTGGGATTGTAATTCAATTGCATGAAGAAACTTGACAATAATTATCATGTGCAAGGGGGGATCAATTGATGAGTAGCATAGATGACACAAAGGGCATTGATTTATGTGATATGTGGCAAACACTTTGGCATAGGTCTGTATGGAAAGGAAAATTTCTATGGGGCAGACATTCAATGCGTACCAGTTGGGCAAAATCTACTAAATTCTGTAAGGTTTCATAGAACACATGTAAGGTGTTGAGACCTTAACCCTTAAAGGACCAAGGCCTTTTTTTCTGCCAAAAAACACTCAAAACTGCCATATCTATAGCAAAGAGTAAAAAAAATTGAATTTTTTTTTCCACATCTAACCGTAGGATCTTACACCTAACTAGTATGAGAGTGTGTGGAAAAATTTCAGAATTTTTGACCGCACAAATTGCAAGATATCTGCATTTAAAGTGAATAAACAAGTTTTTCAGCACATTGCGGGACTACATTTTTTGATTTTGAACATTTTTAACTTAGAATTTTTGCACTACAGAGTTTTGAGCTTTAAATCTTCATAGTGGAGAATTGAATTGAGATTCTAGGGGGAAAAAAATAATCAAAAAAACTTATTTATCATTCTTAAAAAAATTGTTAAGTAGAAGTAGGTACAAGATAGAAGGAAAATCTAAAATATTCATATATTTTAGATGGAATTAAAATGCACCAATCCCAATGGTGAGATTGTTCTAGCAAGTAAATCAGACCATGTAAAAAAAATTGAAAAATTGAAAAAATTGCATTCAGAAATGAATCCTACAAGTTATTTTTTCCAAGAAGATGCTCTAACTACCCGAAAAACAAGAATGTCCAAAACTTTCTCATAACAAATCCAAATGAAATGAATCAAAGCTTTTTAAATAGAAAAAAATATAATCTATGAGAAAAAAATATTAAAAAAAAAATTCAAATTTTTGTCCATTTTTTTTTGTTGCCCGAGCTACCCCACGTCCCCGTGTTTGAGCTTATTTGGTCATAACTTTTTTTCCCGGGCACCGATTGTGAAAAAAATTATATTCGCACAAAGCTTATCAATTTTTCTATCTCCAAAAAAAGTTTCAAAAAATCACAACAAAATTTTAGCTCGTAGGTACCTGCCTGAAAATGCATTTGTCCCCCGAAGGAACAATGGTCCTTTAGGGGTTAAGGTAAAACAGCCCATTACAGACAAAAGACCTATTGTGGACACCTACAAATGATCCCATTATGGTTTTCTTCCACCCCATTATGGTTTTCTTCCAGTGAATGAGATTTGGGCCACAATCAATGTCTTAGCTAATCGGAATGGAGTGATTAGTGACCACAATAGAAACTTCCAACTTTTTTGTGCTAATTCATTGTAGGAAGTAATTGTTTTAGGGCTTCCATATTAGAAAATATTATGACTGCTTTAGGTGAGTAAGATGACCGTTATGGATATAGTTTTTGTTGATTTTGGGGTAGTCTAGCGACTCTTTTAGGCCACATGGGCTGAACATTTCAAAATTCATAACAAATTCACACTTTGTCAAAAAAATAATAATTTCAATTGCTCTCACCATTTCTATCACTTGTCTTTATGTGGAAAAAAAATTAAAAAATTTCAGCATTGACATGAGGGAAAACTATCCATTTTGTCCGTAATGGGCTGTTTTACCTTAGTTGGTCTTGTGCATTTCATTGTAACTTGAAAGACGAGCTCTAAGGTAGGTATACCCAAAAGGGCACCATTCCTAAAAGCACCATCTACAATCACTGTACATTTCCAAAATCAGTGATGTACGCAGACAGTAGATGGCGCTTTCAGAAACGAACTTTGACCTTTAATAACTTTTGCATACTGTATCCAAATGCTACATTCTTTGGTGCGTTGGAATGTGCTTTCACTTGCCAACAAGATTGTATGAAAATCTGAACAGTCTAATAGCAGTAACTAGGCACAATATGAATAAGTGGCGCTTTTGGGTGTACCCACCTTATCTGATTGAATGTTTTTCTGTGTTTTTGTGCGTTTCATTGTTTATGCTTCATACTAGCAGTTTGCGTGGACTCTTGGGAGTATGTGATGCAGGCTTGGAGAGACTAGGAAAGTTCTGAGGGAGTTCTTTGAAAGATCTTGATGTGAGTGGTTAGTGGTTGCATAAATGTCAAGGTGAATGCTACGATTGCTTTCACCTTACTTGGTTCTGGTGTGAATACTTTCATTGATTTGTGCTACTCTACTGTACTTCCCATTCTTTCCGGTGTAAAAGTTGTATACTTTTACAACAGTTTCATAATGATTGGTTTTGATTGCCAATCTCTAATTTCGTGTGATTAAGGCTACTGGCATGCATGCATGGAATTAATTAGCTGGATTGATTATTTGGGCAGTTAATTTATCAGAGAGTGAGTGACTACAACATTGCTAGATTCAGTCATTCAGTTGCATGTTAAATTTGTTATATAGTGTACAATATAATGATGCATTGTTTTTGTCTTGGTGTTAGTGTGAACCCCTTGTTGAGCTGTTTGGCTCTACTGCACGGTTCCTAGTTATTTCAATGTATGACTTGTATACTTCTCCAGTAGCTTCAGTCCTTCGCAAGGGTTGGTTGCAATTGTTTCTGCAATTTTTGATTTGTTTTAAATTGCTAGTAGTATGCTATGCAACATAAAGTTTAGTTACAGCTATTGAGATGGAGTGATGGATTGGATTTGTACTGCTGGTGGAGAATTTCGTTGCATTGGACGAATTTGGACTGTTGCAACTCCATTGCTGAAAGATTGCTAATCGTTTTGCTCTGATTGCGCTGAATTTTTTTTAAGACTAATGTCTCCAAGTATCTAAGGTTTATTCCAAGCGGTCTACAGGTTACATGTATGCTTTAATATAGGGCTTTATTTTCATCAAATGTAAATCACGTTGTTTGAGGCTTGGCATTGAAATGAGCCTGGTGGTTTTCTTATCATTTTCAATATAATGCAGGTAGAGTATTCAAGCTATGTCAATACCACACCAATTGAACTACCAAGGTTTGAGACGTAGATTTTTGTATTGTACTCTGAATTGTGAAGTTATCGTCATGCAGTTTTTGTGGTCATATTTAGAACTTGAATATGTCATAGCTGCCATTCCTTGTAGGTGATTCGTCAAGTAATTTAATTGTTATTACTCAGTACTGAACTGTTCAATGGTGATGTTTATATTTTTTTTAATTTCTAAAAAGTAGACATTCTGATGTTTCTTGTAATGGCCATTTGGAGTGAAGCTTTATCCAGGATTGGAATGTTCCTGCTCCTACTCCAACCTCATCCACTACTGGCGGTTGCAACAAGTGTGGATGTGTCTTCATCTATTGCCACTCTGGTTACTCTGCATCAAATTGATATTGGAGATGGCAGCAATTACCTGATAGATTTAGAAATTTTCATGATGGAGACTTTTTCATAGATTTAGCCTATTTTATATGGATTTAGATTTTTCCGTAGATTTTGACTTTTTTTGTAGATTTTGACTTTTTTTTGTAGATTTAGATTTTTCTATAGATTTGATATTTTTTCATAGATTTAGGCTTTTTGTAGATTTTGGACTTCTTTAAAGAAATAAAACGCCTTGTTGATTTGGCTTTCTTAAATGTACATATTTTGTAGTTAATATTGTTTCTTAAGAATGTTGAAAAGACATGCAAAATTTATTGAATTAGGAATTCAGTAAAGATACTTTAAGATAAGTCCTAGACACAACATTTTCAACAAATTTTTATTGAAAATACAAGACCTTCTAGTATGCATTTTCTGACTTAAAATTGCATTTAAAATATCCCTCTCTCTTGTAGTGGTTGCAGAGTATAGAAAATAAAAGTTCATGCTCTCTTCTTTCCACTTGATTTGCTCAATTATTGCTCTTTTGCTCCACATTGTGTTCCACACCGATGGAGAGAAAATAAAACACAACAGCTGCAATAGACTTGGACTTCTTGTGGTTCATCTTCTCAGGCAAAATGGTCAAATGATCTTACGATGAAAGAAGATACAATATATGTACCTAAGTTCTGAATGTGTTGCAAAGAAAGCTCCAAACCACGCAGCAGAACTGATTATAAAAACCTCCAAATTCATTATAAGAACTAAAATTTTGACTAGATCACTCTACCCCTATCGTATAGTTACAAAAAAGAATGTCTGTATTTTTCATTAGAAGAAATTTGAAGTCTTCGGAGGGCCGCTTTGCAGTGACAAACAAAGCTATTAATAACGGAATAGGGAGCTTATCAAATGTGTCCGAAGTGCATTGTCAACTAATCCAATTTTTGCAAAAATAATTAGGAAAAAATAATCATGATACGATAAGGCAACAAAATAGGGAGTTTAATTGACAATTGAAACAAATTAAGTCCAATTAGGCCAAATTAAGTGATTTTTGAAGCTAGTTGCCTTTTGCAACTAGCTTCAATAGCAACTTACTTAAGTTTGTGAGTTTGAAGATGAGAAAAGAAGCTCTTTATGCAAGTGGGGTAGTAGTAGGTAAAATAAATCCATGTAGGATATGTAAATTAAGATTAATAGGAGCTCAACTGCTCATAGTTAAGTCAAATGCAAGAATTGTGTTCAAAGTTGAAGTTTTAGACCTCATTTAGGCATAATAGAACAACTTCTTTCAAAAACTTTGAACTAAGTCAATGTGGGGAATCAAACTAAATTTCATCTCCAATAATCTATTTTAAGATCCCAACTAAAAATTAGGGCCAAATTTCAAAGAGGGGTTGGAAGGGACATTTTTTTGGATATTTTGAAACACCTTCTCTAAATTTTGTCCATAACTTTTAGTTGGAGTCTCTAACCCTCAAACCAATTTTTGGAGATAAAATTTATCTTAATTCAACAACTTTTTTTAGTTCAAAGTTTTTTCAAGAAATTTATTCTACTACACTTAAATGAGGTCTACAATTTAATTTTTAACACAATTCTTGAGTTTTGACAATGAGAGGCCAAGCTCTCAACTTCAAATTATCCCATACTCTTTGAAGATTCATGATGGAAAATTGATTTCATTATAAAAACAACCTCTTCACATTTCTTTCTCACCAAAAGTCAATGAAGTAAGTCCTCCACATTGCCATCAAAAAAAATTCTTGATGGTAGATGGATGTTGGATTATTTTGGACAATTTGCTTTCTTTTCCACAACTTGGTTAGAATGCAAGATGCATCTGAGTTTAAATTATTTAATAATCAAGGTTGAGGTGCATTAGAATACCTTAAACTTGATTATTGAACATTTATACTCGGATTTTAAGCCATTGACATTCATTTGATAGTTCAATGGAAGGTTAGTAGGAATAGGGGAAATTAAATCCTTAAGCAAAAAAAAGGTAAACTTTGGGGTCCTCTAAAGGTTGCAAAGCAACCCTCCAGAGGCCCGATTTTTCCTCTAATGAATCCACTTTGGCTTGTTTTTGGCTAGGACTACCAATACTATGACCTTTCGGAAAAAAAAAATTTTAAAAAATAAGGATAATTAGTATAATACTAAAAACAACATACCACCAAAATTTCAGACCTAAAGAAAATTTAGGTCAAAAGTTATTCACAAAAAACAGTGAGCTGAAATTTTAAAGAAAATAGATACTTTAATATTTTATTTTATAAAAATAGAAAAAACAATTTACAAAGAAACTAAAAAAAACTCATCTGAAAGGACTTCATATGGAAGAGATTTCATATGTCTTCAAGCTTGAATACCTATCAAAAGTAAGCCTTGTCAACGAAGTCAAGTTCCAAACTTCTTTAGGCAATGCCTCCAAGCTTGAACACACATTCAAAGGAAGACTTGTCAAGGAAGTCAAGTTCCCCACTTCCTTGGGTAATGTCACCAAGCTTGAACATCCATCCAAAGTGAACCTTGTCAAGGAAGTCAAATTTCCTACTTCTTTTGGCAATGTCACCAAGCTTGAACACCCATCTAAAATAAGCCTTGTCAATAAAGTCAAGTTCCCCACTTCCTTAGGCAATGCCTTTAAGCTTGAACACCTATTCAAATTAAGACTTGTCAAAGAAGTCGAGTTCCCTACACTAGTAGAAAACAAGCTATCAATGACTGTTGTTTATGACTACATAACCAGTCATTTAGGACACTTATGACAACAAAATGACTGAAGCCAAATTTTGGATTCAAAGTAATTTAGGACGAGTAATTACGGACATTCCAGTCATTTTTTGCCTTAGCATTGTTTTTCATCCGATGCTGATGTAGAACTTCGTCAAGGTGTGATTATATGGGGCACCTCCAATGGCGTTGAGCCACGTGGCTGCATATTTGACATGCTGAGCTAGAGGTTTCCTATTGGCTGGTTTGAAAGTGACCCTGTTTTACGTCAAAAGAATTCTAAGCTGACGTGGAAAATGTTTGGTCCCCTATTTGTCATTTTGTAGTTATTATTTAGGTGTCGTTAGTCATTTTCCAATTAATTTT
This sequence comes from Pseudisothecium myosuroides, assembly GCA_951799445.1. Taxonomy (NCBI): domain Eukaryota; kingdom Viridiplantae; phylum Streptophyta; class Bryopsida; order Hypnales; family Lembophyllaceae; genus Pseudisothecium; species Pseudisothecium myosuroides. The sequence goes on along the minus strand of OX637288.1, from coordinate 2,309,022 downwards.
GAGTTGGGTATAGTCATATGATAGTCATTGGTAATGATATGGTAGCAATTGTTTAGTCATTTATATGTTGGTTACACCATTGTTGAATAAATGACTATTGCAGTCATTCAGTAGTTATTTTGTAGTTGCAAACAAAGAAACAAGAAGTAAGAAGATTTCAAAACACTTGTTAATGAATCATTTTGTACTTCTTACATGACTACATTTTTATGACTGCACTGTTACTGCACTATGACTAAACTATTTATAATGCAATCATAGGACTGCAGTATGACTACACTAGGACTGTAGTATAACTGCACTATGACTAAACTATATATGAGTGCACTAGGACTGTAGTATGACTATATTAGGACGGCACTTTGCCTCAAACTTCTTCTTTTTTCCACGCCATAATCTTTTCTTGCTTCTTGGTCCATTGAAAATTGCTGCCAACTATCAACTGAAACAACCATCAACAAAAACACAAATCAGCAAAACAACAAAATTGCAAAACAACTTTTCTACAAAATTGCAAAACAACAACAAAACAAAACAACAACACAACAATACAGCAAAACAACTTTTCTACAAAACTGCAAAACAACAACAAAACAAAACAACAACACCACAACACAGCAAAACAACTTTTCTACAAAACTGCAAAACAACAACAAAACAAAACAACAACACAACAACACAGCAAAACAAAGTGACAACACAACACAACAACAGCACAACAACACAACAAAACAATAGCAAAACAAAGTGACAACACAACACAACAACAACACAACAACACAACAAGACAATACAACAAAAAGAAGATTGTAAACTAAACCCTTACTTAGAAAAATAGGAGCAAAGAAGGAAGAAGAAGAAGAAGAAGAAGATGCACTAAGGAAGAGGCGGCGGCGGCTAACCTAAACCTAACTATAAATGAGAGAGCCAAAATCTCCATCGTTCATCTTCAGCAGCTGTAGCTGCAATCTACAACTACCACGTCACAATGTGTTCTATGACTAAATAATGACTACACAATGACTGAACAAAAACTAATCAATGACTAACAAATGAAACGCAATTACAACATACCCATATGTCAGCCATCGTAGAAGTAGAAGGGCGGCTGACCTAAAATGTGGCGGCTGACCTAAAATCTGAGCCATCCATTTGTTGTTGAGATACAGTTTGATCCATCCATTTGATCCATCCATCTAAGCCAACCATCTAATCCATCAATCTAAACTATCCATCTAATCCATCCATCTAAGCCGTCCATCTAGCAATCAGTTTGTCACTTAAAAATGACTACAATGCAAGCAATCCTTTATAGAGGTGCTAATAATAAATTTAATAAATTCAATCTCTACGGTGTCCCATAGTTAGTCATTCCTTTGTTCTACCGTAGTCATTTATTGAGATCAATTTATGACAGCACAACTCAAGTATGACTCCATACAATTCGCATTAGTAACAGGGCCACATAACATAGATTGAACTATAGATGACACCAATTCTTGTTGCTAGTCTCATCCAAATGTCATCCACTACTCATGTGAGTTACTGCAAAATGACTACAACTTGCGATGCATTTTCTTTGGCTCCATTTTAATGAATAGAAGTCATTGTTCAGTTGCTTTTTAGTGACCAGTCATTTTTTTACTAGTTACATTTGGCCTTGTTTTCTACTAGTGCTACTTCTTTGGGCAATGCTACCAAGCTTGAACACGTATAAAAAGCAAGACTTGTCAAAGAAATCAAGTTCCCCACTTTCTTGGGCAATGTTACCAAGCTTGAACACCCATCCAAAGTGAACCTTGTTAAGTAAGTCAAGGTCCCTACTTCTTTCGGCAATGCTTTTAAGCTTGAACACCTATTCAAATTAAGACTTGTCAAGGAGGTCAAATTCTCCACTTCCTTGGGCAATGCTGCCAAACTTGAACACCTATCCAAAATGAGCCTTGTCAAGGAAGTCAAATTTCCTAGTTCTTTTGGCAATGTCACCAAGTTTGAACACCCATTCAAAGCAAACTCTGTCAAGGAAGTCAAGTTCCACACTTCTTTGGGCATTGCCACCAAGCATAAGCACCTACCAATAGTAAGAGATGTCAATGAAGTCAAGTTCCCCACTTCTTTTGGCAATGCTGCCAAGTTTGAACAAGAACCAAATGCGAGCCTTTTCAAAGTAGTTAAGTTCCACACTTCGTTGGGCAACATCACCAAGCTTGAACATTTATTCAAACTAAGCGTTTTCAAAGAAGTCAAGTTCCCCACTTCCTTTGGCAATGTCACCAAGCTTGAACACCCATCCAAAGTGAGGCTTGTCAAAGAAGCCAAGCTTCCTACTTCCTTTGGCAATGTCACCAAGCTCGAATACCCACTCAAATTAAGACTTGTCAAAGAAGTCAAGTTCCACACTTCTTTTGGCAATGCCTCCAAGCCTGAATATCCATTCAAGTTGAGAGATGACAAGGACGTCAAATTCCACACTTCTTTGGGCAATGCCTCCAAGCTTAAACACCCACCCAAGTGGAGGTAAGTCAAGGAAGTCAAGTTTCCCACTTCCTTCGGCAATGCTACCAAGCTTGAATACCTTAACAAACAGAGATATGTCAATGAAATCAAGTTCCCTATTTCTTTCGGCAATGCTACCAAGCTTGAACACCTTAACAAATTGAGCATTGTCAAGGAAGTTAAGTTCCCCACTTCCTTTGGTAATGCTGCAAAGCTTGAACACTGACCCAAATCCAGAGTAGTCAATGAAATCAAGTTCCCCACCTCTTTTGGCAATATCGCCAAGCTAGAGCATCCACTCAAATTGAGAATTGTCACGGAAGTCAAGTTCCCCACCTCTTCCGGCAATGCTACCATCTTTGAACACCTACTCAAATTGAGAGTTGTCATAGAAGTCAAGTTCTCCACCTCTTTTGGCAATGTTACCATCCTTGAACACCTACTCAGATTGAGACTTGTCAAGGAAGTCAAATTCCCTACTTCTTTTGGCAATGCCACTAGGTTTGAACACGCTTCCAAATTGAATGTGGTCAAAAAAGGCAAGTTCCCCATTTCATTCGGCAACGCTATCAATGCATCGCAAAAACTTAGATCTAGTCTCAATAGAGTGTTACTTGATGCAAATTTATTTGGTAAATGCTCAAGAAATCCAAGCCCTATTAGATCAAGAATCTTCAGTGATGCACATGTACTACAAAGATCTAATATCCTTGAAGTGAAATAAATGGCAATATTTGGTAGAGGTGTAAGTGGCAATTCAATCAAATTTGGAGAATTTTGTACTATAATTGCCTCCAATTTAGAACATCGTGAAGCAAATCGAAGTAATAAATCCAAGTTGTCAAAATACGCTTTAGGATTGCCCAAAGGGGTCACCAAAATCACTACACGAAGTTCTTGAAAATCAAAACTAAGGAGTTGTTCGACTATAGGTTGATGATGGTTCATAGTCCTTTGCAAAGAAATGCCTTGAAGAACCTTATCAACCTGCATTCAAAGAAGCTTAAATTAAAATGGATTACATCTTTATGTAGTGGCTTCAAATAACAATTGACTTTTTCAACATATTTTGAAACTCATGAAACAATATAGGTTTGTATGCTTTTTAAGTGATTTCAAATTAATGTATAGAACCAAAAAATGTAGTTCTTATAATATCAATTGTAATAGTAGATTATTACCTTGCTTGCAAATCCGCTTTCTGGTATCATAGATGCTTTCCAAATTCTTGTATCTTTTGCAGTCTTCCGTCCCATGTCACGTAGTTGGTCATGCATTTCTATAATGTCACCATCTTTATTCAGCTTCAACAATGACATGTCGATCAATCTTTGCAATTCAACTATTGGAAGAATGCCATCTTTGGACCACATGTATAAGATTGTTTCTCTTGATTTGCCAAATGGATAGACATCTCTACAAAAGAAACAAGCGACGTCCAGAAACATCATCTTTTCAACTTCAGTGTTCAATCCGTCATAGCTTATTTTCAAGGTGTTCCAAATTTCTTCATCACCATCTAAACTCTTTCCTCTTGCCATCTTCAATAATGCTCGTTCCCAACTTCGCAATCTCTTTTTATGACAAAGAAATGCACCCATCACTTTCAAGCTCAAAGGCAAGCCATTGCAAGCTTTCACAACATGTTTGCGTAAGTTTTCAAAGTCCGGTGATAAGGAAGCTACACCCCAAGAAAGGTGAGAGCTGAAAAGCGTTGTTGCTGCTTCTTCATCCAACAATGCAACATCCAACCTTCCATCAATGCCTACTAATGATTCTATGGTACTCCATTTGCGTGTCGTGATAATGATTTTAGTACCCTTGCTAGCTTGTACGATAGCAGGAGGTGCAATATCAAGTACTAGAGATTCTTCCTTGACATCATCTAGGATTAAAAGAACCTTCTTTTTAGCCAAAAGTTCTTTCATCATTTCCTTGGCATCTCCAAAATTTGTGGGTTTCGTATCATTCCCAAGTTTTGGTAATATCTTGCACAACATGTTGTACGAACTTTGACCTTTTTCCAGTTGTGCAACAAAGCATGATGCATGGTATGATGAATTCACTGATGCATCATCAAGTATGGCCTTTGCTAGCGTGGTCTTGCCAATTCCACCCATGCCAATGATGCCTACATAATTCATTTTCAAAAGCCCTTTGGCTTTAGACAATTGTTGATCTAAATCAACTAGAACTTCCTTTTGAACTGGAACTTTTTTTGGAGCTACAATTGCTTCATCCACCTGTATAAATACAAGAGTCATATTTAAAAAAATCATTTTCATATAAATATAAAATACTTCAATTACAATCCTTAATGTTAATTACCAAAGAGAATTACCAAAAGCAAAAATCATTAAAGGAGTTTCGTAGTTCAACAATTTCATACCTTTGGGATATAATGGACTTCATATCTCTTAAGGCCCAAAATGGACTTCAAATATCTAAAGGTACAAAATGAACCAAATTGTGGGACCATTTCGTATGAATATGTTCCCTTCAGAAAAGACTTCTTTAAACTTGTGAGCCTTTCACAAATGTTGGAAAATGTTGGCCGTTGAAGCGGGTCTTGGGACCAACATTCTTGAATCAAGTTCGTCAATTCTTTACAATTGTTGGGTAGATCTGGTCGCATGCTTTTATTTCCGGTACCATCAACACCTATGATTTGATCATAAAAATCTTTTGGTTTCAAACTAGAATATGGAACCTTTCCAGATAGAATGTCTGAACATATCATGGCAAATGACCACACATCAGCTTGAAATGGATACAATGGAGTTTTACTTCCCTTGATCACTTCAGGGGAAATATATCCATGTGTTCCAATCGTATACTGTGATGGCTTTGGATCCTTTGGATTGCTACAAACCTCCAATTGAGAAGTTCCATAATCAGTGACCTTGAATATGCAACAAGGATCCAAATCCTCCATAGGTAGTGAACTTGACAACACATTATCGGGTTTCAAATCAAGATGAGCGACTTGCATGTCATGAAGATGATACACACCCTTTGCAATTTGGTGCATGATGTCAATTGCAAGATGATAGGGTAAAGGTCTTTTTGTTTTCTTTAATATGGACAACAAGCTTGTTTCCATCCATTCCATCACCAAATACATTTTACCCATTTCAGTTTCCTCAACATTCTCATCAATGTTTTTAATAGTCCTACAACCATAAAACTGGACGAGGTTGGGATGGCTCAAGCCAGCCAAGATGCCAGACTCTTTTCGACATTTCATGAGATATTCAACATCGCCTTTCAACACTTTTGAGGCACATATTAGGCCACACCAATTGGATTCATATACATCCCCATAATTTCCTGCACCAATTCTTTTTATTAATTTTGGTAATCTGAAATTATAGGGAACCTCCAAAGCATCCAAGTCTCCACCATCAACTTGATCCAAATTTCTGAGTCTCAACAGTAGATGTTGCGCTATTTCATAATCCTCTAATACTTCTTCTTGAATTACAAGTTCAAGTTTCTTCTCAAGTACTTGTCCATCTTCAAGGACTTCTTCATAGGTAGCCGCATCAAACTGAATCAATAGGATATCGTTTAATTGCATCGAATGGCGAAGTAAATACATGTCCCGAGCTATATTATAACAACACTGCAAATCTAAAAGTAGCTCACGAAAAGTTTCTTTGTTTTGGAGTTGAAATACAGCTGAATGACACCATCGGTCTTATGTAGTGCAATTTTTTCCCACAATTTCTATTTTCATTTGAAGACAACACAATTCTTCAAAAATAGATTTGAACTTGAGATCCTCAATAGCACTTGACAACATTTGGTCAATCCCCTTCATTACATGTATGAGTTTGCGAAAAAGATGTACACATTGATTTTTGTTCAAGACTTTTGTCTTTGGAGATTCTTCCATATCTTTCAAGCAATTCTCAAGATGTGGTATAACATTGCATAGTCTTTTACAATGTTCACTTTGCACTTGTAAGAAACCCTCGTCTTTCCTGCAAAGTATTTAATATCAATTGTCAATGAGATATTTTGATGGGGTGTAAAAAAAGGAATTATTGTATGATATTGAATATATTAATCAAACTTGTTCTACAATTAAACATCATCGAACATTGTCAAGTAAGATAATGGTCTATTTATTGAAATTAGAGCTCTAAGTAAATCAAATAGAAAATTGTGCAAGGAACTTTGTAATTTGAACAATGTTGTATTTTAAAATGCACGTCCTAAATAACATCTATGCTCACCGAGTGGACCATGCAATATCCATGTATTTCCAAAATGTAGCGAAGAAGGTCGTCATCCACATCAAAAAGCGCGCCATTGCATTCAATGAATGTTGCAATATATCAAAATTCTACAATAGCTTCACAATAAATCCAAAGAAAGTAGTTAGAAAATAACATCCAAACTTATAAAAATAGCAAGGTCCCAAGAGGATTTCAATTAACTAATATATTAAAGACCATCTTATATAAAGAGACGTATCAAAATTGATCAAGCAATTCCTATACAAATCTAATAGTAAATACTAATATAAAAGTTGCAATATACCACATTCTTATCCTTGAGGTGCAAGAAATAATCTTAGAACTATATTTTGTAAACATTACAAGAACTTTTTTATTACGTACATTAACCCTTAGAAGGACTATAAAGAACCATAAGCACAACATTGTATTTTGTCTTCTAGAATTCAAATTATGTACTAATTAAAATATGGCAAGGCATTCACTACAAAATTGATCATTCCACAATGATCATCTTTGATTTGGATGTCATTTCAAAAATCAACATTTAAATGTAATTATGCTCAAATACAACACCATAAAGTTTGAATGTGACAAGTTTGTAACTTCTTAGATATGTTGGAGGCACAATAATGAATAAAACTAAGAGTATCATAGGTCATTGGAATCATATCAGCACAAAGACAAATTTTTGTCACTATTGTATACTTCAATTCATGTCAAACATTCAAAGGACACCATGTTGCAAAAATAATTTAGATGCTTGCTTTCAAAAATACCACTAGAAAATTATTGAAAATTTTAAGTACACAACAATGAACGATGGAAATTGCATTTCAAACCGTAACAACAAGGTAAGTCTTCGTCATTGCATTAGTATTGTTTGATGCCCTCAATCTAAAATCATACTTTTGAAGTTCTCAAATCTTTAATACTATGTTCATTTCCACTCATCCACAAAAATTTATTTAATTTAGGCAATAAAACTTTCAACTAACAAGTGGAAGTGATTTTTCAAATTAATCAAATCTTAATGACTTTCTATCCCCAATTGATGGTATCTATGTTATCTACCATGTACCATATCCAATATCCCCAATTTGACAAATAATTATACACTTAATCAAATTCCATATTGCAATGTCATTTTTTTTAAGAAAATTACAATTGCAACGCTTGAAATAGAATTTTTTAGGACATATTTTACCTCGTAAATACGAAGACTTTCAATATCAAGCCATGTCAAAGATCACTTGGCAAGTAGCACCTTCCTAGGCATTGATTGACTTTCAAAAAACCCTTCCCATCTACCCAAAGACTTTCTTTTGACCAAAAATATGATGAAAAAAGAAAAAAAATTCCAAATGAAAATTCCACTATGGATCCGCATTTCTTAGTGATTGAAATCATTGATTCGCAACAAATTCTCCAACAATGTCGCTCCTTCAATGAATGAATGCTTTTGATGAAATAAATAGTTTAGTTCATGTTTCATCCCCGTCCATGGTGATCAATTGCTACATCATGAGAGGCCCAAAGTAAATGAAATAAGAATCTCCGCTTTCACCACCGCTCTTTCCAAGAATTCATAGCCAACGCTATCAATACGCACTCTCCACCGACTAGTCTAGTGAGAGGCCTAAATCGTCCATCTCTGCACTGATCACCGCATACTGTGGGATGATATACTGTAGTTAGCATATTCAACCAGCACTCTCTTTACAGGTTTCCACTGCACAACGACACGGAGGTAACAAATTCCAACTCAAGCATCGCCCCTGGAGTTGCCATATAATTGCACGCAGAGCCAGTACAAAGCTCCTAACCCTAATTGCAACCCTCACCCACAAGCGATCGATACAGATTCTCAAACAAGGGCCAAATGCAAGACCCAAGCACAAGAGCTTAACGAAACTAGGAACACGTGGAACAGCACTTCCAAAATCCATTATTCACTCGCACAGTATCCAAAATGACACCCTAGGACTTGCTGAGATGCTTGATCAATTGCTACCCAAAACCCAACCAAATCTGAAGCAAAGTAACACAGGGAACCACGCTCAGAATCACACTTGCACACATTTAAGTTCACGTACCTTACTGCCTTGAGGATCCAAGAGCATCTAGGGTCGTCTCTCTCGCTTGTAACACACTCCAGCGACGAAATGACGCAGCTGCAGAGAAGAACTCCATGGGCAGGAACATCGTCACATGCACGAGAGCAGTGCCTCGTCTTATCCTCCTTGTTCTCATAAGCTCACAGGACATAGCTGCAGAGACGCCATAGCTCGAGAACTGGCAACAAACAGATGCGCGAAGGACGTAGAGCTAGAGGGCAAGAGCAGAAAAGTTGTCAGAAAAGTTTACTGTCTCCTTGAATCACTGCCTGTGGGCATGTCTCGAGCATTGCCAGAGTGTCAATTGTGACTTCTTTTCGATTACTAAATTGAACTTGTGTGTGCAGTTGGGTGCCGAGAAATCCGAGCTGCAAGAAGAGCAAACTCATCAGGAGTCTGAGACAGACCGGTTGCAAGACCAGCGACTGCAAGTTAAGGGACTAAGTTAAAAACCAGAGCTCGGGGATGCGCTGAAGGGCCGACCGGGAGCCTGGGACGTTGGTGGGGGCAGCTGTGGCCAGGAGTGGCCGGCAATAATGCACTGGTTGTTGCAGCCGCCCCACGTGAAGAATAATGCACTGGTTGTTGTAAGCTGACACCGTCAGGGGAGGACTGTCCCTACTGCAGTGGGAAGCGTACAGTGTGCCAGGACTCGAGCTTATCTGATCTTGTGTTCCCGTATTTTCAATGCAGGGGGAAACGAAGGAACTTACTCCCAGATTTTAACCCTTAAACCACGTCGGGGATGGTTTTCGGCCTATGAGTGACAAAGAATCTTTCTATGTAGGACAGAGGTGCAATGGTTCATCCTTGGAATTTTGCACAAAAAAGGGAGATCTTGCACTTACCATAGTTTGACCTCCAATGAGTATTTTTGATTTTTTTTAAAGAAGATGATATCACACAAGACCAAAAGAGATGATTTCCACAGTCACTCAATCCAACGTTCAAGGGTCAAGTGTCTACAATTTTGTACATAGTAGAAAACTTTTTAAGTACCAACTAGGGCTTTCTGTTGCTATGCCCAACCATCGATCCATCCATACCTTAAATGAGGTTGTTTGTTTTGTTTGTTAAAACGTGCATAACCGTGCGTTTCCGATTGCGTTCTTGGTACCATTGGAAAGCCCTCTATGAAGAGGCGTGCTAGGGCTTTGTTTCGTGGTGTTTGAATTGATGGTGTGAAAGATATTAAATTTTTGAGTTATTTTTTAATTAAAAAATTAAAAAATTATTTTTATTTTTACTTTGGTTGTGGCAATGACACTCAACACACTAGCTATTGTTAAAGTAATGCAATACCTATTTTAGAATACTAATAGCAATAACATGATGATGGTGAAAAATAGGAGATGAAGAAAAAAACACCAAAGTTTGATAAGTTATATTAAAAATTAGTAAAAAAACATATATGAAGATTTCATGAAATAGATTAATAGGTGACCTTGATGTATGCAAAAATCCAATTTGTGATTTGAATCCCATTTTCTTATATATACATTCAAACTTATAATCAAACATATATATTGGTATCATAAACAAAGCATTCCATCTTTAGATACAACAACAAATTGAATGGTGTGATGCAAAATAACAACATACTCGGCTAGAGCAAATCTTGCAAAATAACTCTTCAATTGTGCACGAACAATATGCACACAAATGAATAGAGGTTACAATATTCAAGGCTTACACGCTAGAGTATTTATACAGTCTTCAAAGGAAACAATTTGAGCTCAATATTTTTAATTTCCAAGGTCTTGAATCCTGCATTAGAGGAGATTTGAGCCTCTGGAAGACTGTTTCAGGGTTGTTCCCGTTGCTGAGAACTAGCCCCTTGTTGTCGTAATAAAAAATAAAAAATAAAAAAATAAAAAAATAAATTTTTATTTTTTTTAAAATTTTTAAATATTAAAAAAATATTTTTTTCCAAAAAAAAATTTAAAAATTAATTCATTATTATATCTGACGTGGCAATCTCTCGGCCACGTCAGATTATAGTTCCCAGGTCGTTCCCATAGCATGGGAACTTGCAGTCTCTTACACCCCTCAAATCTCTTCTAATGAAATTATAAAATAAACATTCCATCTTTGCATACAATGAACTCATCTTCAACTGAGTCAATTCTGTACGTGAGTCAATGAGTTCAATTTCTCCAGTACGTCATCAAAACATTTGAGCCAGTAATATTGTCAATGATATGCGAGCTTCCCTCATTCAGACTATCGTAGCCAGAGGTTAGCTTCGGCGAAAAATAATTAAACAAATTTAAGCCAAATTATTCTGAAAATTAATAAGTCATTATGCCGAATTCAAGGAAAATTAACTATGCAAACAGCCGAAATGTTGGTAAATATACCAATTCAACTTGATGCCAACAAATGTCTTCTAATCTTTGGGTGGAGAGGTAGTTTTTATAATGAAGCCCATAATCCATACAGAATCCTCAAAGGATATGGGACAATTTGAACATGAGAGCTTAACCACTCATTGTCAAAACGCAGGAATTGTGTTCAATGTAGAATTTCAGACCTCGTTTTGGCATAGTAGAATAATTTTTTTCAAAAAAATTTGAACTAAAAAAAGTTGGTAATTTAGTCTAAATTTCATCTACCTAAACCCGTTTGAGATTTAAAGTCTCCAATCAAAAGTTATGAACAAAATTCAAAGAGGATGTTTGAAAATGTCAAAGAAAATGTCCCTTTCAACCCTTCCCTAATTTTATCCATAACTTTTGATTGGAGACTCTAAATCTCAAACGGATTTTTGGAGATGAAATTTAGACTAAATTCCCAACTTTTCTTAGTTCAAAGCTTTTTGAAAAAAATTATTCTACTATGCCAAAATGAAGTCTGAAATTCTATATTGTACACAATTTCTGCTTTTGACTTAACTAAGTGTGTGGTTGAGCTTCTACTAATCCTAATTTACATATCCCACATGGATTGTCTTACCTGCTACTACCCCACTTGTATAAAGAGATTGTTTGTAACTAATTACATGTGCACATCAAAAGTGACTTCCACTTCTATGAGGTAGTTGATGAATATTGAACCGGAGGTATACAATGAAGAATTCTGAATTTACTTGAAGGGTTGCCGAAAATTATTCAATAACTGCCGAATAATTTAATAATTAAAAATGAACTGCCGAACCATCCATTCTGGTTTTAATTAATTATTTGGCAAATTTGTGCCGAAGGTGACCTCCGGGTACGGTATGTCATAGAAATAGAGCGTGTTTCTTCTCTGCACCTATTCCATGTAATAGAATAAACATTTTCTTTTTATGCAAAGCTAAGGTAGGAGGCTTTGAAAGCAAGCACTTAAGGGCTGATTTGCCTTTTTCATGTGGTTTCTTGGACGGGATTATTTTTAGCTTATTTTTCAAACAAAGAAAAATAGATTTTGATTGTAACACAAGTCGTTTTGTATTTTTTGAAGCATTTTTGAATTACTTATGAATTTTCAAACAAGATGAGTCATAGGTCCCTATTTATGACCCTAGGTCTTCCATAAACCATTCACATGCAACTTCTAAAGAAAAATGGGGAAAGCAAAGAGAATGATTGGCTCTTGCAATAAATAATATTTTTTTTATTGATCCATTCAATGATTATAGAAGGTCTATTTAAAGACTACCTCACTTCCATTTCAGGTGAGTCTATATGGTTGTTCTAAATGCCCGCTTGCTTTTAGAGCCTCCTACCTTAATACCATTTTCAGGGTGAATGAGTGGTCAATGTGCACTTAAATTTTGTATGAAATTCGCATCGCTCTTTTGAGAATACTCGTACATGTTGCTCTTTTAAGGTCATGTGCACATCCAAAACACTCTGGAGTTCACAGTTCAGCATGTCAACAAGAGCTGTCAGTTTAAGGTTTGACAGAAAGACAATCCTCACAGCTGACCAGAAGCATGGTGAAATATAGAGAGGCTAATCTTACTCTAGCACAAAGGAGACCACTGATCACTTAATTTCTGTACCCTGGTTCCTCCCTATAGTGCAACGCAAATCATCGTGAACAAGAAGGGAATTCTTCAAATGTGTTGGCAAATTGTACCCAAACCTCTTCGTTTGCTTACACCTCCCAAGTAGTGTAACTTACAAGATTCAGTCGCAAGAAACAGGGAGTGACACTAAGTCAACAATGTCTGCCTTCAAGACAACATGGCCTTCTCCAGCAGCTTCTTCAATTACGAGCTCAGGTAAGACTCAGCCACGAAATCACCAGGCACACTCATAGGAGAGGCAGAACACCTCTGTCAGGACATTCTTCAGTCAAGTTTTATTGAAAGACAACAGGAAGCCACATTTAATCCACTTGGATTCATATTTTTCAGACTCTTGTGGAGTTTGTTAAGAATTATTAAATTGGGATATTGTAGTACATCAAATGGGTCCCCACCCTAGATGTTGGTTCACCAGTCCATGGAAAAATAATGAAAATTAATGGAAAATAACGGAAAGTGTTCTCATGGTAAGAAGTTCAAAATAAGACAATTCGTGTTCTCTCATAATTAGTTCCTTTCGATATGCTTCATGCAGCTTCAACTGCAAACTCTGAATTCTGGATAAATTGGTTGCAAATTCTTATATGAAAGTATCATATTCTTAATTGATCTTTAGTGAAGCAAAATTTTCAATGTTGAGCTCATGAGCTGCATATTTTCAGATTGAAATTAAGTGATGCAGCTGTGCAAATGGCAAGGAAACTGGCAGTGCAGGAAGGCTTGCTGGTATACAGCTCCCCTGCTTTTCGATGAGTCACTGATAAAAAAATTTCAATCACTTTGGATTTGAGCATTAAATGAAAACAGTGCAGGTTTGGCCCTCAGCCCTCTTAACCCCTAAATGCCCAAGGCCTGTTTGGAGCTTCTCGAAATTTACTCTAAATTGAACAAAAAGTCAACATTTTCATAAGTTGTACCAATTTCTTTTGAATTGTAACCATACAAATTCAAACTAGACATGTTAGAGATTATATAGGAAAAGAAAACATAACAATATCACTTACAAATTGAAAGATTATAATGTTTGATTATGAGGGTGTTAAAACTATGAAAAATTTTCAATTCTCTTTTTGCATGTCAACTCTTAAAAGTTGGTCACTAAAAAAATATGAGGTTATAGAGCCTAGCATGCACAACCCCAATCAATTTATGGTTTTTCAAAATCTATTTTACAATTTTTTTAAATGAATTTCTAATGTGATTTTTTCTCCAAGATCTAGTGTATTTGAGGCTCATTTCCAAGAGCCCTCAACACTATGGGAAGTCAAGATTGCAATGGGTATCCTTGCACAAAATCTTGAATAGAAAAATCATAATCCTTCAATTTTAAGATCAGTTTTTTGATCCTAAAACCAGACTTCAAAAAGAGTTCTCCAAAAATATAAACTACTAAAAATAGCAATTTGGTTGGATTTTACTTAACTTCAAAGTTTTTGAAACACCAAAATCTGGTGCCTTGGGCAGTTAGGGGTTAACATCTGAATCGTTTTTTTTTGTAATCAACTCTTGTCAGGTGGGTATTTCATCAGGTGCAAATGTTGAAGCCGATTATCGTAGACTAGCCAAGAGGCCAGAATTTGAAGGAAAACTCATTGTAGTATGCTTTACATGAACTTGGAAATTTAAGCAGATTTGTGATAACATTGATAAACTCCAACTATACGTTTACTTACATAACCTTCAGTAGCAGACATGGGCACTGCCTTTTCCTCTACATGAGATGGTGTGGGACATTCCACACTTAACAATCTCCATACTCATTGCATTTCCTTTGCATCCTCCACCTGTCCATTAGCTGTTGATGGAGTATTGTTGGGTGTGGAATATCCCACACCATCTCTCTAAACCAAGGCAGCCCCAGTGCTTACTACTTAATGTTATGTATGGATCAGAAAGTGTTCCTAATAGAATTAAGTCAAGTAATTAGTTAAAGTCTATGAACTTCAGTGTTTTATTGACAGATTTGTTGCAATTTTTGTGTAGACAATCATATTGCCCAGTGCTAGTGAGTGATAAGGTAGGCACACCCATTCCCACCCATCACCCAATTCCGTCCTCATGTACCAATGGTGTTCATGAGGCAGAAATTCTTAAAGGGACGGGAATGGGTGTGCCTACCTTACTAGTCTGGCCCCTTGTTCAAAGAAATCCAAAAAATTGCCAGCAATATGGAAGTTACCGCCCCCTTGAAGGAATTTAAGCTCCAACAAAAATGCCAACAACTGAATTCTCTTGGTAGAGATCAGTGATGTAAGGTAACCACACCAAAAAGTGCCCAAATAAGTGCCGGTCTAATGGAGTAAGTTCCTTAGTATTATTTTAATTTTAAATTTTAATTGGAGCATGATGGATATTGTAAGAGGATTTCAAATTATCTTGGTGTGTGTTTTTTGGTCAGCATATGAATAGATTATGAATTTTCAAAGTGTTGATTGTAGGTATATGCAAAATCAACCTTAGTTTCTTGTCTTGTGTTTGCAAGGAGTAGACAGGAATTCTCCCAATATTGCAATGATATCACAATTAGGTGTGCTTATCTTGCCATACAACACTGTGAACTTCTTGCTTATTGGAGCAAGTTTAACTAAAGTTTATCCCTTAAACAACAAACCCAAGGTCTCGGGGGGTGCACTATTCAGGATTTTGGGGGATCACCTGCGTTCAAGCCCCTATTATTGGGGGGCTATGTAAGTGGTTTTGGTGTATTTACATGGGGCTAGCTTTATCTAAATTTCTAAATTCGTTTAATTTTCTATACCCTATCTTTCATTTGACAAAAAAATTTATATTAATTTTTAATACCCTACTGTCATTATAAGTACAGAATATATGTGTTTGCGGCCAAACGCTTAAAGAGAGATGGGAAGACTTGTACAATTTTCCAAGAATGTGATGGTATAACCAGAAACACAGCAGAAACACAGAAGTAACACAAGCACAAGCACAACCTGAAACACAACCTCAAACATAACCAGAAGCACAACAAAAACCATACATGAAGCCTGAAACATACACAACCAGGAAACAATTCACATAGCAGAAAAACATACATATGGAGAAAGTACACAACAATGCACAAGAAACCAAACAATATACACAACAATGCACAAGGAATGGAGCTACATATGAATAGAGAGCCAGGCAATGTGCACAAACTAAACCGCATGTGTTCAAAAACACATCACAAATCCTAAAACTGCATCAATGTTCTAGGGTCTGCAGAAAGAAAGGTCCTGGGATGGGTTCAGGTTGATCCTCTCAAAATGCAAAATGGGAAAAAAGGCAAAATGGATCTTCCTAAAACAAAATGGTCCTGCACAAAAAAACACTAGAAAACCCCGGTTGCACATGGAATGCAGCGCTCTGAATCCTCTAACGTTATACCTGCACTCTGCACAAAACCACAAGAAAAAACAGATAAAACACAATGAAGAAACTGGACCTCAAAACTTCAATAAATAAAAAATGAATACATGAGGCACACTCACCTCATCGCAGGGCCGGAGTCACCCAACACTTCGGGCATTAGGCCTGGCCATCTCCTTGGACAACCTGAATTTCGCATTGCCAGTTGTCGAGAAGGATCCTGCGCAACCGATGCAGAGCAGCAGCCTCCAAGTCGTCGAGTGCAGCAACGCGCAGAGTCTCGGAAATTAAATCTTCAATCCTCCATGACTTCCCAAACAAGGCGACGTTGCTGTCAAAAGAGCGCAGAAGAAGCTTCATCTGCTTCCGCTTTGATAGCCCCTCACCAGCCAGTTCCAGGTCGTAGGACGCTAGTCGCAGCGCTGCATATTGCAACGTATAACCTGCACAAGAACGACTCACAGTCGAAACACCTGCCACAACAGAAAGTAGGCAAAGAAGCGCGCTCCTGTTCACATGACGGCGCTCTAGACGAACCCACCCACAGTCGGACTCACAACAAAACTCCAGGGCGAACTCAAGCAACGCATGATTCAAAACCACATTGCCGCTGGATCTGAGATGCGCCATCACGAAGTAACCCGAGAAAAAAAAGATACTACAAACAAGTATTCACGCACTGGAAGCACACACACAAACAAGAGAAAACACAAAACAACAACGTCTGAATCAACAAAGAAGCAATGATTCAGGAACGAGAAAGACAAACACAAACCCTCAAAAGCAAAAGCAAAACTGAAATCTTGCTGACAATCGAGGTTTGCTGTACGCACTTGAGTTCAAGCGCTTCGGGCTGAGGGTGAGATTGACTGCAAAACCTACGCGTTCAAGCAATCGAGTGTTCAAGCGGCGGAAATGCAACGACGACCATCGTACCCGAACCCAACATCAAGGAAAAACTCCGATGAACAAAAACAAGACAGAAAGCAAGCGCGCCCATGCGAGAACCCCCAGAAAAATCCACAAGCATGCGCGCACGGTGCAATGACGGCGACAAAGAATAAAAACAATCTGCGGCAGTAGGAATGCACAAAAATTTGGGAGAAAACATTGCAATGACGGCGCAAAGTAGGCGCACCCAGTCGAGGCGGAAGCGCGAGAAAAACCTACAAAACCAAGCGCGCACAAATCAAAAACTCGAAGCGTGGTTGAGGAACTCACAATCGCCGGCGGAAGAAGAAATCCTAGCTCCGAAGCAGCCACGCTCGGGAATTCACGGAAACTCTTCGAAAAATAGAACTGGAAGTGCGCCCTGTAATTGCAATTCATACTCCAAGCATGCTGACAATTTGAGGGGAAAAACATGAAACTTATACTAACCAGGAGCTGCAGAGAGGCTTACCAGCAATTTAGGTAGGTTGAAATGTGAAATTCTGAGAAATTCGTACTGACACAGAAATTGGGACTTGACAGACTGCAAGTTTTGGAAAGAACCAGAATTTCGCCCAAGAATCTCCCCAATGATCCTGGACGATCTCATTGCAAGTTGTCACTTCCTTGGAATCTAACTACAGTCAGTTGGGGGTCAGTTAATTAACCCAAGGTATTTAGAAATCCAAGTCACAAAAACTGGCCTGGGACTATTGGGTTTAGGAAATTGGGCATGGTTTAGGGTCAGAAAAGAAACCACAGAAATATATGAATAGGAGAATTTAGGGAAAGAGGTTTAAGAAAATTACCGTTTCCTGAAATATGCAATTACAGTTCAAGTAGGGTTTAGGGTGTTCAAAAAAATTGGGAATTCTTGGTGAAGGATAGGGTCAGGGTTCACCTCGTTCACATAAATTAGCAATTGTTGGTCAAGTAGGATTTAGATATTAACTTAGCCCAAAAAAATTGGGAATCTGACCCTACCTAGGGCTTATGGTTTAGGCAAGTCCCAAAAAATAGGGAATCTGAACCCACCTACGGCTGATGGTTTAGGCAAGCCCAAAAAATTTGCACTTCCAAGTCAAATACGGTTTGAACTTACCCAAATGGAAGACAAAGCCATGCGGGTGTTTGCAGTATAATTGCATACTGCAAACCAAAAAAAATGGGTTGTCGAATGTGTCGACTCCCACGTAACTGTACCCCTGTTTCCAAAATACAAAGCACCGGTTTAGCAGTCCAAACGAATTCATTTCCAAACATTTCAGACACAAAAGAATTGCTGAAATTCAGTCTATCATATCGGTGAATGATAGCCACATTCACCTGCAATTGGAAGCCAACACAGGTACCACAAGAATAATACTTGCTGAGTGCGAGAATAGTGAGTGTAAAGTAATCGTAAGACTCAGCACTTCCTGCACACAAAAGACCAAACATTGTGGCACCAAAACTAACAGTAACAATACTTGCATGGTCAAATCATCACGGCAAACACAAATAACAGAAGTGAACCTTACCGACTCTGTCCTTGAAATACCGGCTGTTCATACTAAACTTTGTTATTGGAAACATATTCATTCAAGTTTACGGCATCTTCACGGTCCAAACTGTAAATTTGATTGTCCGAATTATAAGTCAACGTCACATTAGTGATTACAGCCTCCAGGCTTATCCACTTAGAATCCGTCAAGTTATACTTGAACTTATATTGACCAGGAGCTCTATTATAATAGTATAAGATGACTTGCACGTTCAAAACTTGAACTCCTTTCTTCCCTGGAGTTACCTCACGGCTGGCCAAATCTATGGGGTGTTTTAAGGATCCCCAGGAGTTCCCACCAACTTATCTCCGCATTTTTTTGGATTCGGCCAACCCACCAGGTGCCCTCGTCCACGCCCTACAAAGTGGACGTTGCCTTGCCCTTTTTCTTGGCTCTGCAGTTTCCCCTCTTCTTTGCAGCAGTAATTGTAGATGGCCTGGTAATCGTCGAGCACTGTACAAAATACACTCCCACGTCCGATCCAACCCCAACGAAGCAAGTGTTTGAACATTGAGCAGCACCTAAATAGTCCTCGCTATTATTAAAATAAAGCAATTTTTTGACACGAGTCAATCTGTCTTTGGATAGGAAGGGGTTACCATTGAGTTGCGCGACCAATGTGGACTTGAAAATTCTTCTTTCATCAAAGTCCACGAAGGGCTCTACCTTCACTAGGACTGAGATTGCATCCATGTGACCTTCGTGGTTGCTTAACATCTCATTCAAAACGTCACGAGTTTCACTCTCTACAACCGCAATCTCTGGCACCCCATCGTCTACTAGGTCGTCTTCTACATCGACTACCACAGTGGTTTGAATCTCATGTGCTTCTGCCTGTCGCTGTAGCTCTTGCTGTTGTACCCGAATATCTTCTCGCAGCACTTCCATGTCGCCATCTTCACCCCGAACCGGCTTTGTACCTACAGGAAAGGCAAAAGACTGTGTGTCTGCGAGTTCTACCTCCCACGGTCTGTCAAACCAAACCTTATTTCTGGCAGCAGCTTGCGGACTTGGGGCCATGTTCAAACTCCTCATCATGCGCTGCGCCTCTTTTAGACCTTCTTTCAAGGCTGTCACCACGTCGTTGTTAGTTGAAACTGCACTATAATCTGCCAGGTCAGGCTCCAACTCCTCTTCTGAAAGTTTGTGTAACTTCGCCCAAATGTTGTTCATTTTGTTGTGGGCCCTGGCAAATTTAATCCCATTCCCCCCGTACTCAATCTGTGACAAATGATTCATAGTGTTGGCAGCACCCAGCAATTCTTGAAAATCATAAGCCCTCTCATTTCCAACCATTCCCCCTACCTTTGAGAAGAACACCTCACATGAATGACTACCGGTTAGATGAAATGGCACAATTAAATGAGGATAGTTATCTCGGAAGTAGCATATGAGCAAAACAATAAAATGGCAAGACAGTTGCACATCCACAAAGCACTGTTGAGACACAAAATGTAGTTTAGGATTTACTGGTTCTATATTTCCTAAGACAGCATGATTCCCGTTCCTCATCCATAATTTCCATAGACGGAAAAAAAAAGACACCTTACCTGCTTTCACGATCCGGGAGCGAAGATCGTAACGTGGTGATAAGAAAATGTCAATGTAATCAGCGCATATTTCTAAGTACATCTCTGTTCCAAGAGTTCGTTCACGATGCAAATCAGTGGACAACCGGAGGTCACGAAGGCAATCACGCACTTTTTGCGAACATAATCTTTGGGCACTGGCCCAATTCTGCCGGTCCTTTCTGTCGTAGTCCTCCTAAAGTAACCCATGCTGATCTACCGTAAATCGGTTGAAAACTTGGCAAATTTGTTGATGAAGTGCCAAATCGGCACCTAACCTCAAAGTACGAACATTGCTGTCAAGGGGGTTAATCAACTTCTTCCCATTGTGGATAAAATCTTGGTCGTGCAACCCTGTAGCTTCTCCATCAGCATTTATGGCTGAGGTGAAAAGCCAACCCTCCCAATCCACAGTTAACCTCAATCCCTCTTTACTTCGGTAATCAGCAAGCATCAATTGACGCCTACGAGAGTCCCTGTCACTGGCGTGTCCAATAATTGGACCCACAACAGATTTGCAATGTAGAGACCACAAGGCATCAATTTTTTTCCACTGTGCTCTCACCCATTGTGAATCAAAACACCCGCAAGTGCAGCAGGCAACAAGGACTAATCGTGGCATTTTGTCATGCAAGGGATTTACGACAATCACTCTTGCAAAACCTCCGACCTTATCTAGCCTGAAAGAGTCTACCAATTTATTGTAGCCGACCTCCCCAACTCCAACGGTGGGCTTGTAATCTGTGACACAAGTATGATTTTCTAGCGGCCCACAGAAACCTAGCATAGTGTCCCATCTAGCCTCCCATGAAACCCGACCGCTAACCTTAGTTTCATCCTCCGCCAGTATCACCGGGATGGGGCCCTCGATTCCATATGCAGCTTTGGCGTCCACATAAATGGCAGCAATGGACTTGAAAATTTCAGCGTGCTCCCCCGAAATAAAAATAACACCCTTTCTGCTTTCCCTCCAAATGTTGTCATAACTAGGTCCAGCGAAGTTGAGGGAAAATAAATCACATAGGCGGCGTCCACCGTAGATTCTCATCGCTTGTGAAAAACATTTTGTATTTTCACTATAGCGGTTCCCTGAATCTTTCCTATTCAAATTTGCTGCCACATCCTTCATGAAGTCCCACAGACCCTCTTTCCCTCCAAATGCCCCTATTCTATGCGCACTGATGATGTTGTTACAAAATTTTATGAGATTATTGTCTGCAGATGCGTTCATGGCACTCTCCCGCATGGTGGGCCTTTTTGCTTTTAACTGGACGATCTGCAATCTAGCCTGCCAGTAGTGCAGTTTTTCTAATCTAAACCTTTTAGACAGTTTTCTAGTGTGTTTTGACACTTCCAATGTGGATAAATACCCTATTCGAATGCCGGCAGCAATATTTCGGTGTCCCCTCTTCACTAGTGACTTGTCCTCCCTTCTTACTCGCATTCTAAAATCATGTTCTAATGGTATGATTGCACACATGGGACAAGTTAGGTTTGGAAAGGGTTCACCAGATAGTGAGAGGCGATTACATTTTTTATGGCGAAATGCACCACTCACTGTCACTATATTCCCTCCAACGTGAACTACAGCCCTTAGATGTGGTTCCGTGTACCAGAGAACACCACAGTGGATATCGTCAAGTAATGCAATCACAAGATACGAATTACCACCGTATGAAACACTTGGACCACGAAATCCATAACAAACCAGACTACGAACAAAATTTGCATTCACAATTTCAGGCATACCTTCGTTGCCGGTTGATGAGCTTGATCTGAACCACGAGTGAAGGTCAGCCTGATTTGAATTCAATGTCGAAGCGGTGGACCTGCTCGGGCGTCCCGGTCGCCCTGTCCTCGCCGGTGCTGCAACTTTGTCTGCATCCTCGACAGCTTTCTGGTGCTTGAAGTCACTAAAGTGATTTCTGAGATTCACCTCCAATGTCTTCCTTGGTGGGCACAGAACAAGAAGCTCCCTACAATAGTGGCACTTTACTTTGAACCAATAACATCTTGTGTCTTCAGCTGCCACATTTCCCAAAACCGTGAATTTGTGGTGCCCCGGTGGCAGAGTCGAATTCACCGATTCCATGATCTGAACACCCTCCGCAATGAGCTGACGGTGATCCTCTAGAGTTAGGGTGATTTTCCTCCCATTCTTGGCCTCCGAATGCGGATGGTCGTCAAAATTAACTTTCTTTGCAGCACAGTAGTTCTTGATGTGCATTATGTTGATGACATGCGATTGCTTGAAATTGTTAAAGAGGTTGTCAATGGTTGCTTTGGTGTGGTCCGTGCTACCCCCACCACAGTCCTTCTTGCACTCCGCGCACCAGAGCTTCACAACGCCGCTGCCATTTAGATCGAATGATTTCAACCACCACTCGTGGTCATCCAGGGCAACACGTTGCAAATCCACCCTCAACTTCTTTGCCCGTTCAAAGTAGCGGTCCATCACCTCGTTTAGTATGAGCAGAGATTGCGAAGGGTTACTATCGACCTGTGTGGCGTCTCCACTGCCACTCACCCTAGATGATCCTAGTGGCGGACCTGCTGGATCATCTGTTTCAACCTCAACGAACTCCACTTGCTGCTCCAGAACAGCAGCAACGTCTGGTGCAGCAATGTCCGCAGTAGTTACGTAGAAGGATCCATCTTGCAGTCGACGCCGCTTGTTTGAATCGTCTTCTGCTTCCTCTGCATGAACCACATGCACTTCTGCCCTGAAGCCGTTGATGCGCTCTTACTTCTTCCTCACTCGGCGTTTGTCATCTGCGTCCCAGAAATGAAACGGCCACTCCAAAATGTCGTTCGATTCCACTGTAAACCTCAAGGCCTCTAGCGTCGTAGCTCCTCCAACGTCAACCTTTCCAAAATACTCTGGATTTGCTGACTCCGACTCCCACGTCCATAACGTAACCCTATCGGGAAGAAGCGTAGCCATCCTAACCCAAAATTCCCAACCCTCTTCTGAATCCCAACCTTGAAACTCCGGCTACCAAGAACCCTGGAACCTAAAGTTTGTTTTACAACATGAAAACTGCAACATGCTTACACAAAGGTCCATGCCCCCCCCAATCCATGAAGAAACTGATACCCTAAACACGCATCAGCAGCCTTGAACTGTGTACTGAAACCCTAGTTCGTTCCGCCAAGCATCCTGCCCTGAAAGTAGAAGCATTCAACAAAAACAGCAACCGAACTGTGCTTCTGTGGCGCGCCAAACTCTAAGTTAGCCGTTTCAGCAAGTCTGTTTCAAAACGCGGACTCAATCGACTGACCAAAAGTCTAGAATCGTCATCATAACCCTAACCTAATCAGTTCATCCAAATGTTGACTTCTTTTCATCCACGGCCATCTACAGTTTCAGTGTCCTGTACAGCACATAGGATTCTAGCTTTGGATACCCAGTCTCCCACTTGCACTACCGGTACAAGTTTTAATTTTCAGATTTTCGTATATTGCCTCTTTAAAGTTCAGATTTTAGGAGAACATTTTCAGCTAGTCTACCTTAGAAATAAAAAATAGGTAAATTTTAGTATTATCCCCTACCCTTCATTACTTTAAACTTGAAATATCCTATTACAGTGATGCTTATGTACTTCAAATAATTTTCTAAAATTTAGGACAAAGGTAATTAAAACTACCCTTCGTTTGATCGCACGTCACTTCTAAAAAACCGGGGAGTGCACCCCCCGAGCCCAGGGTTTTGGTTTTCAAAGAATCTTTATGAAAACTCCTCTAGCTAGTAATCAAGTACATGTGAATTCCTTGGTATCAATTCTTGTGTCTTTACAAGATGCATCTATCAATTTAAGTCTTGGGTTTAGAATTACAATTTGAACTTGTAGTTTTTGCATTGAAAAGTTTGATACTTCCTCTATCCCAAAATAAATCAAGGGTTTCCTAGAAATGGCTAGATTAAGGTGTGAGTTGCTCCTATTTTCAAGGGATTGCATAGTTATTGTAGCTTCTATTAAAGCCCACTAGGTGTGAAAGAATGGAAGTCAACAATGAAGCGGCACATGTTGAAAACAAACGGCAAAAGTGACAAATTTTTGCCCTTAGTTTGGGGAATTGCTCCAATGGTATTAATTTCACTATAAGAAATTCGTGTTTTATGTGATGTTTTCATGATTTTAGAGAATGGATTTTAGTGGACGTCCAATAAAACAACTTGTGTTTTTATGTCAATAATAAAGTCCAATGTAACATTTGGATGTTGCATTGGACGCTATTATTGACATAAAAATACAAGTTGTTTTATTGGACGTCCACTAAAATCCGTTCCCTAAAATCATGAAAACATCACATAAAACACGAATTTCTTATAGTATTTTGATCATTCTCTGAGCAACATTGATGCAATGACGTCCATTGATGTCCTATGTATTGAATTTCGACAATTTCTTGTTATTCAACTCAAAGAAATTTTCAACAAAAGATTTGTTAGTAGCATTTTTTGTATAGTTTTGGGATGAATCCTTCACTTTTGGTTGATTAGAAGTTGTGTTTTGATTCCCTTTGTAGGAATTAAATTGCTATATAGTCTTTGGAGCATGACATTTGCGGATTTTTTTGCTTCAGAATGTTCAAACTAGCTTCAAATTGTTGTCCATCAAGTTTTAGAGAGCCAATGTCGAACTTAATTTGGGACAAGTATATTTAGAAACCCTGGATTTATTTTGGAACAGAGGAAGTAGTTCTTTTGAATAGTGGCTTCAAGGTTGCCCAAGCCTTGAGAAAGGCAGGCAATAGTTCATAATTGACTAGTCATTTCAACAAACTACATGATGCCCATTTAAAAAAGATTTTGAAATCCAATTTTGGGCAACCTTCCCAAGACCTCAAAATGTCCTTCAAGGATTAAAACATTGTAATGAAATCTATACATCTAGAGAATTAAAACAAACTAAAAATGCAAACTAGTTTTTTTATAAATGTAATTATGGTAGGTTTGCACCTCTACATTAATCAAAGTTTTTTCCTAAGATATTGGTGTGATGCTTCAAGTGTCATCATAAAATCTCTTAGTAATCATCACCCTTCAGAATAAGATTGATTTTCGGGGCATGAATTTGTGAAAAGTGGTATGTATGACTTATTTGACAAATTGATATCACTAATTTGATGCAAAAATTCACACAATTACTGCTACAATCAAATGTAATAATAAAAACAGTTGTAATACTTTTACCAAATACAAGTGGTTCATATAATTGTTGTGTGATAAAAATGCCACTTCCATCAATTAATTCACTTGTAGAATGAATGAATGAATGTGAAATACATTTTATACCCCCACCCCATCTCCATATTTATATTTTTGTGGAAGCTATTGTGACTGCAATCAATATGGGATATCAACACAGTATTAGTATTCCATATCTCGTATCAATACTCATCAATGTCCATCTTACCGTATTAATATGTTATATATACCATCTATATATATTATATATATTATATTCCATATGTGGTATTCTATAGGTATCCATACCTGTAAATATTCTATAAATTATCCGAATCTTGACGACCAAGATCATCTCTCAAGACGGTGCAATCAACAACGGCAATTTTTTTCTTCCAATAATGCAGATTGATAGCATTGGAGGGGGGGGGGTTTTCATGTAGAGACCAACAACTACGGGGGTTTTCACATTGGAGGGGCTTTTGGTCTTGGGTAGAGTTATTCGTATCTGAGTTCACATCTCTTGGGCATATTGTTGCATAAGTAGTTTTGGATTACAAATTAATATCGTTTCAAGCAATTTTAGGTTCACAACTATGATTTATAAGACCGCACTAAATTTTTCATTTGTAGTGGAAAGAGCAAAATTCCATTTCTAATGATTTGTAAGATCTTGGGTCTTCAAACGTAAATCTTGTCATACACAATTATAAAATGTGAAAAAAACATTTTTAAAATATTGATTGCATGGATAGTAAGATAATAGCATTTGAAATAAAATAAAGAAGAGTAGTAAACTTATTTTGAGCTTTTTATTTATCCTTTCACATATCCTAAACATGATAGTAGAACCATCTTCAATATGTATGTCATCAATACCAATATTTGATTTGAAATTACTCATTTTCTTTTGACCCACGATATATAAATCTAAAAAAATTATTAATTATTTTGCAAGTTATCAAGAAATGCCACATTAACCTTTGAAGTCCTAACATTATCAAGAACAAGGCAACAATAACAACAAAATATACTTGAAAAAATTAAATTTAAAATTTATTTCCTATAGATTATATTTTTGTCTATATGGAAAGATTTTATTCATTCTATTTGGATCATTGTTGTGAATCCTATGGATCATCTTGTTTTGCAGGCAATTATAGCATCACCTTGAAAAAATAACACATTTAATTCATTTTTATCGAGATGTTCACAATCTTCAAAAAAACAAAAAACTCCCAAGAGTTAATTTTGGAATGAGTGTGTTTCAAATCCATCTCAAACTCTTACGAATGTAGATTTTCTTCTATTTGGTACCTACATCTACTAAACAAATTTTTTATGAAATGAAAATCAATTTTTTTTTAAATTATTTTTTCCAAACTCTAAACTCAATTCTTCAACATATTTTTTTTAATTCATAATTTTTAGTGCAATAATTTTAAGTTATGAGGAATCAAAGTCTTATAATCTAGTCTTGCAAGGTCCAAATTTTTTTTCCCACTTTAAACGCTTATATCTTGCAATATATATTATCAAAGTTTCGAAAATTTCTTCAACACATTTTCATACTAATGTAATACAAGATCCTACGGTTGAATATGAAAAATAAACAAATAAATATATATACTTTTGTAATTTTAGATTAAAATTAATAAATTTTCTCTTTGCAATAGAAAAAGCAGTTTCAAGTGATTTTTTATGAACAATGATCTTGAGACCGTAACTTTCATTAGCCAATATGTCCACTCTCATTCTTCTATACACCTTACTCGTTACAATGAACTTCCACTTGTTCACTTAGCTACTATTTAATGAAGTATTGTTGGGTGTGGAAAATTCCACACCATCTACAATAGAGCCAAGGTAGTGATATTGCATGCTGCTGAGAGTGTGTTTACATTGGGGTCCTGGACCTCTTGAACTGAACCATCAAACGTTTTCTGTTGACGGGTCAGAGCTCTAGCTTCCCATTAGCCTTTGTATTTCACGTCTACAAGCCTAGAACGCCTGGACATTGGAATGTAGGGGTTTAGTTTTCGGAAAAAGACATGGTCGATAGCTAGAATTCCCTTAAATTTGACTGTTGTTGTGCATGCTCTTGGAAGGAGTTTATTTTTATTGTGTCATTTTATTTTTTAGAGATTGTCATGCTGATCAACTGTGGGGATGGCTGTGTACAGCCACTTTTGAGTGTATAGTGACACTTATGTCACAATGCACTCAAAAAAAAATTTAATGAAAATTTTAACCCCAGCCCACCCCTTCTTATAATTTTGGGAGGGTGCAAAAGTTTTTAAAATTTAAAATTTAAATTTTACACCCCCTCCATCCCCCTCTTATAATTTTGGGAGGGTGGAATTGCAAACAATCAATATGGGACAATCTCATACTTTCGTACTCGTATCCCGTCGTCCATATCCGTATATGACTATATTGTATTCGTATTTGTATTCATACTGTATTTCGTATGTGCATCTGATGGCTATTGATTTTTCTTGGAGGGGGTGGAATTTTTTTTGAAATGAATCGGACAGCTCCTGATTTTTGTGGTGGTGGGGGGCCAGGGGTGGTACACAACTGTGTTGCCTCTTTTCACTGGATTGTCATGCTACTGAGGCAGTTCTGCCTCTTTTGAGCTCACTGTCATGCTGATTTCGAGGGAGCTTGTGATTTGTTGTGGAGCCCAATAAAAAACCAACTTGGAGAGTTCCAATCCCTCCTCTAGGTCTTGACCCTCTAGGTGCCCTATGGAAATAGGCCGTGAATGTACGAATGTTATGAATTCTATTGAATTAGACAAGCCTATTATTATCCTGATTTGGAATTTGAGTATCTTGGAGCCAATTACAAGAGGGGCACATATTTTTCATAGGTGCGTGCTTGTTTCATAGATCGAACCCAAGTGGAATCATAATTTATTTGATTAAAATTGTAGTTTCTGTGAATTTTTGAAGTGGCCTGCCTTGAAATTACATAGCTGTCCATGGTGAAGTCATAAACATCCCATTAACAATCCATAACCGCCTTTCCATGTATCTAATGGCACTTAACCCCTATAAACCCAAGGCCTTTTTGGAGCTTCTAGGAATCTGTTCTAAATTGAACAAAAAGTCAAAATTTTGATAAGTTGTATCATGTTTTTTTGAATTGTAAGCGTACAAATTCAAATTAGATATGTTAGAGATCATATAAGAAAAAACAAAACAATATCACTTATGGATTGAAAGATTATAATGTTTGATCATGAGAGTATTAAAACTATGAAAGTAATTTGAAGTCTTTCAATCCTCTTTTCACATGTCAAATCTAGAAAATTGGTCACCAAAAAAATATGAGGTTAAAGGGCCTAATATGCATAATCCAATCAATTTATGGCTTCTCAAAGTCTACTCTACAATTTTCTTAAATGAATTTCTAATGTGATTTTTTCTCCAAGAGGGTGAATGCAAGAAACACCTGTACTATTTGTTGCGTTCCGTCACACCTTAGTTTTTGATTTTTGTTTTGGCTATAACTTTTGTGTTTTAGGTCCAAATGACTCAAAATTTATAGGGAAGCTACTTATAAATATTATATACTGTACCTGATTTTTGAGGATTTTTAAAAAATAATTTACTATTTTTAAACAACCCCGAAAATTTCTCACAATGGCTGATTTAGGGGGTTTTAGCACCATTTAAGCGCAAAAAAAAGAATTTTGAGCTGAAATTTGGAGAGGATGGTCTCTTAGTAGACCAATAGCTATTGTTCAAAGGAATTTTAGAAATACTTATTTTTATGTGGTGTAGAGGTCCACAAAGAGAGCTTCTTTCTACATTTTTTTTCAAAGATATAAAACAATACTTTGGTGATTTTTTTGGTCAAATCTCATCAACAAAAAGTCTTCTCAAATATTCAATTTTTATATATTTTAAAAAAAAAATCCTATTTTTTACAAATTAAAATGTTAGAAGTGGTATTTTCTTCACCGGACTTTTGGACATAGAATTCACATAGAATTCCGGTGAAGAAAATACCACTTCTAACATTTTAATTTGTAAAAAATAGGATTTTTTTTTTTTAAATATATAAAAAAATTGAGTATTTGAGAAGACTTTTTGTTGATGAGATTTGACCAAAAAATCACCAAAATATTGTTTTATATCTTTGGAAAAAAATGTAGAAAGAAGCTCTCTTTGTGGACCTCTACACCACATAAAAATAAGTATTTCTAAAATTCCTTTGAACAGTAGCTATTGGTCTACTAAGAGACCATCCTCTCCAAATTTCAGCTCAAAATTCTTTTTTTTGCGCTTAAATGGTGCTGAAACCCCCTAAATCAGCCATTGTGAGAAATTTTCGGGGTTGTTTAAAAATAGTAAATTATTTTTGAAAAATCCTCAAAAATCAGGTATAGTATATAATAGTTATGAGTATCTTCCATGTAAATTTCGAGTCATTTGGAGCTAAAATACAAAAGTTATGTCCAAAACAAAAATAAAATACCAAGGTGTGACATATCGCATTAAGTGTTTCTTGCAATCACCCAAGATCTAGTGTATTTGAGGCTCATTTCCAAGAACCCTCGACACTATGGAAAGTCAAGATCGTCCATAAATTTTGATTGGAGGCTCAAAATCTCAAACAAATTTTTGGAGATGAAATTTAACTTGACTACCCAAATTTTTTTAGTTCAAAGTTTCTTGAAAAAAGTTATTCTGCTATGCATAAATGAGAACTTAAATTCTACTTTAAATACAATTCCTGCTTTAATTTGACTTAACTATGAGTGGTTGAGCTCATATTAATTAGTCTAATTTACTATATATCCTACATTATTTTTTTTACCTACTACTACTCGATATGTATATAAAGAGTTGTCTTCACAATTTTAAATTCAAACCATGAATGACTTTGACAATGATGTGAGGTAACATTAGATGAGAAATTAGCCCTGTGGAGGGCTGCGTGTTCCCAACCTGTGGGAACTGCCGAATTCAGGGCCGCGGCAGCTCGCTGATGTGGCCGAGCGATTGCCACGTCGAAAAAAATTAATTTTTTTTTTCTGTTTTTATTTTTTCATTTCAAGAATGTAAATTTTTATTTTGAATTTTTGAATTTTTTTTGTCGGGAACAACCGTTCCCTAAAATTGCGGGGGGGGACTAGCGTCGGCAACGGGCCTGAAATGGCCCTCCCAACCCCTCAAAACTCATCTAATGGTTTGATGTTGAAATCGTTGAACTTACTGAGTTGAATGTTGATTTGTTGGAAGTTTCATTTAAAAGTACTGATTTTCCACTGGCCCCAGTTTGTAGTAGCAACCCAAGCACCTAGCTATATGCACTTAGTTTTTCTAAATTTTTTGACATGTGTATCTTAGTTATTGATGTGGATGTAGAATATTCCATGTCATTCTGCTAGGGGGCAATAGCATTGACTGCTACTAAATGTTATGTATAATTGTGATTCATAGAGGATAGTGTCTTTGTTGTAGTTTAATCCCTAAATAACCAGGGGTTTGTCCAGATTTCCAAAATTGTAAAGATCTATTATAAAATGCAGCTTAGAACAATAATTTAATGATGACTCTCAAACAATAGTTGTAAAATATGATTTATAGATCACATTCATACGGTTAAGATCAACAATTATTCAAACCAGTATTTTACAATAAAACTTGAAACCAAAAATTGAAAATTCCCTTAAAAATAAATTGTAGATATAATATTTATGATTTTACAAGAATTTTTTTCTATAAGTTCAAAAAGCTAGGTTCTAATCATAATGATTTCTGAAGATTTTTATTTTATTTTTTGATTCAAGTCGTTTTTGAAAAGTGATATATTTTGAACTGAAAAAGTTACTTTTTG
This sequence comes from Pseudisothecium myosuroides, assembly GCA_951799445.1. Classification (NCBI taxonomy): domain Eukaryota; kingdom Viridiplantae; phylum Streptophyta; class Bryopsida; order Hypnales; family Lembophyllaceae; genus Pseudisothecium; species Pseudisothecium myosuroides. The sequence goes on along the minus strand of OX637288.1, from coordinate 2,277,698 downwards.
AGGCTAGACCTACTAATACTCTTTGAATTACAAAATATTTGCAAAGCAAAATCTTCATAATCTATACTAAAGAAGAATCTTCAAAAAAAAATTAATGGATGAAAAAACGCATTTCAATGAGTTTGGGATGTGTTTCCGTTCATTCATTGTTCAAATCTACACTCTTCAAATCTACACTCATGGTCCTTCAGGGATTAAGGTAGCAGACCCATTTCAGACCACTTAAGCAATAACATGTACTTGGAGCGTGGATTTTTGAGTGGGGAAATTTTTCCGTGTACAAAAATAGAGTTTGGAAGGATTCAATAATTTCTCAAAATTTTATATCAAAAAGCATAATTATTATGAATTTTTTAGTTGAAGATTTTGGTCAACCTATTCTAGTCATATAGATCTTCCTATTCCCAACCACGGTCTGGTTGCAATATTGAAAGTCTTGCAGCCAATCATAATGTGCCACCAAAAACTGCACCGTAATTGATCACTACTCATCTCTACCTTACCGTCACTGTACCGTCTGCCTACTCAGAGTCTGCAAAGTTTCTGCACCACTCACAGTCTCACACCATGTTCATGCATTGAACGGTTGAGTCTGACTACTCTAAGCTACTGTACATCCAAGTATGTGGGCCTCTAGCGTGCCCCGAGAATCGTTTAACGACAAGAGCTGACAGTGTGATAACGTAATCCATTTCTATTGAAATTATTGGCTCCGGACCAAAGGGGGCTTTGCATCAACAAAGGTTATATATAGAACCCTAAGAAAGTTTGAGGAAATTCTTGTGCAGAAAGCGAGTAGGTGCTACAGGGACAGAGCCTCTGTGACTACTTGTTCAATCTCAAGGTGGAGCACAAATCTTCATCTTGGACACCTCGTAACGATGAAAAAAAATATTCCAACATGAGATTTATTAGGGAGCACCTCGAGTTCGAGATTTGTGCTTGAGAATGGTGGACATGTGAAACGAACAAAGTCTTCAAATCCCAGTGCTAAATAAAGAGACCTTCAAAAAAGTTACGACTTCGTGCGCCCTCCTCGCACTCGATCATAACTTACTGGTACCACAAAGAATGAATTGACGACACAGCACTCCAACCTCTGCACATCAATCCCAGCTTGGGACCTCCACTGTTAGAGGAATTGTACTTCTCTGCTTTGATTTCTTTCTTTGCCACAAAGAAGAGCACACTTATTGCAGAATGGAATGTCACAGCAAGCCCGAGAAATATGGCTTGCAAAATGATTAAGTTGTCATCTCAATGCTGAAAAATTACGTGAAAGTAGAGCCTTGTTATGAGAAAAGTATGCTGAATCACAAGAGAAGCAAGAATGTTTCAGTACTTCCATAGCTTGCTTATACTTTCATATTACCACATAAAACCAAAAATGTCTGGATCTCGTTCAATCAAGTCTCTTCCTCAATCAACTGTTCAATCATACTGATTCTGCATCGTGTAGGTGCCACTTCAATTGCTTGTTACGTGAAATTCATGTGAAAAATTCTACAATTCATGTGAAAAAAGAAGAACAATATAATGGTAAAGGAAAAGGTCATGAGATAATACCCATGCTCTTTACATCCACTGCGTAAGTGTCACTTCAAAAATGGGCTGCATTGAGGTTATGTACATCGAATTGGAAGTATGCAATCCTCTATATTACCAGTATGACTGATCTAACTGGCCCTCAGAGAATTGTGGAACCCTAATTAACTATCCTCAAAACCTGTATCGTACTCCGTAGTCTTGGAAACTGATTCAAGCTCCATGTGAAGTCAGCCTCCCAGGTGACCGCCACTCTTGCTGACAGTAAAAACTTCTAGTTTATACACTATAGGGTGCCACAGTTCATGATTAAAGTCACAAATCTTTCATGAGGGTCTAAATTCGGCCCTGCACAATTTTGAACCCCAGAGTCGCATTTCGAAGTACTAGGCCCTTGTAGAAACTTCAAATCGCCCAAATTGCTTCCATTCTCCGAGAAAGAAGTCTCAAACTCCGGCACCCCTTATGGAACAAACATATGATCAATAGATAGATAATTGAAGGACTGCCAACTCCAAATGATCATACCACAATCTCCAATTCCAGCCCAGCGCAATTTGTAACCCAGAGTCTCGTCTCAAAGTACTAAAAACTTCGAATTGTGTTGTCCAAATCGCCTCCATTCTTGAAGTCCAAGTCTCAAACTCTGACACCGCCTTATGTAGCAAATATATGATCAATAGATAGATAGTTGCAAAGGTAAGATGCAAGACTGCCAGCTCCAGATGATCAGATTCCCAACTCTAAATCCAGTCCAGCGCAATTCGCAACCCTGAGTATCCTCTCAATTCAATAGAATCCTCGTTCATACTAAAAAATGGTGATGTCCAAATCGCCTCCATTCTTGAAGTAAAAGTCTCTAATTCTGATAGGCCTTAAGTAACAAATATCAATAGATAGATAGTTGCAAGGGTAAGAAACAGGACTGCCAGCCCCAGATGAACAGATTCCCAACTCCAACTCCATTCCAGCGCTCTTTGCAACCTCAGAATCTGATCTCGAAGGACCAGGATCCTTGTAGAAACTTCAAATTGCTCTTGCAACAGAATTGTTGAACCCTGACACCCCCTTATGGAGCAAAGATATGATCAAGGCTAGGATTGCAAATGTAAGGTGGAAGACTCCAGATGATCAGAGTTTCGAAGCGGCCACCGTGATTTCATCCGGCGGTAAGTCACTGCCCATGTTGATAGCCTTGGCTATGGCCATGAGCCTCTCATTTCCGTCTTTCGACTTCTCAGGAGCCGGCAACCCCACCAGCAGGGTCAGCCGCGCTACCGCCGTGGTGGCAAACTCCTCACTTCCAGATTTCACGGCTTTCGTGAACTTCACGTCCCAAACCTTGAAAACACAAAAAATAACAGAACAAATCAGCGCCATCACCAGTCACGCCAAACCGTTTAGCAGGCTATCTTCAACAGATTGTGTGAAGTTTCGTTAATGTTGTTTCCTTCACATCGTAAGAACTTAGTGAGCCATTTTTCTCTTGAATCATGGGCAAAATCACACATCGGGGAAGTCCCCCATTTGAGTGCAGTGCACTTTGCCGTGTTCCCCTTACTTCGCCAAAACCCGCTTGGTGAGGAGGGTTCTAGATTCAAGAGTTGAACTGATGGCCTTCTTTTCCCTCTAATTGCGGAATCAAGTACTTTAGTAAGCTTTTTCAGGAACTTTTGGGATTGCACAGGGCGCTCTAAAGTTGTGGAATGTGTCCAATTCACCAAAGTTCAATGAAACTAGACGAGAAGTGGATGGTGAATGTAGTATTATGAAACGCACTGCCGTAATACCATTTGAAACACATTGCTTGTTAGTGAATAAAAAAAATTGTGAAAAAAAAGATGGTGACAAAGAGGAATGGCATGAACTGACCTGCACTCTTTTTCCAACCCTAAGAGGGGTTGCCCTCACGACAACCGTCTCCCCAATCGACGCCGACAGCAAATGGTTCACGTTCAGGTCGATCCCTGCCACTCGCGCCCAGTTGGAATTCACTTGCGCTCCCATGCTGGCCAGATTCTCCGCTAAGAACGCCGTGATGCCGCCATGGAGCACTCCAAACGGCTGCCACCATAAACCACCAAACCCGCATTCCGTCAATATATGCCCTTCCCTTTCAGATCTTACAAGGGTTAGCGTGCACTTGTTTTTTCACACGCGAAGGGAAAACTGGTCGAAGAGGCTAAAGAAAAATTAGTCTAAGGGTATCCTCCTTCAACTCTCTCAGCTCTCAACGATGTTGAAGAACTGCTGCACCATTTGTCACCTCGAAAAGCCCTGCCGAATGAGGTGCGTTGTACACAACTTTCTGCTACATCAGGATTCTAAATTAAGCTCTTCAACCCATTTTCCTCCATTTTCTTGTTTGGGGTTTTCACACAAGTGCACAGAACTTCAAAGAGACCAGACGAGACCTCATTACCACTCTCGATCGCCTCATCCACCTCACGACACGAGGTGTGAAAACCCCATTGCAGACAACCCGAAGTTCGACAAAAGTGCAAAAAACAAAAGGACGAGTTTCTCCACACACCTGGCACGTCTTGGAGCTCACAAGAAAATGGCCACGAAGCTCCTTGGTGGACACCACGTCCCACTTGAAGTCGATGAAGTTGAGCACATCGAACCCATCCGTCGCCTCGGGGTGGCTGCTGCTCAAAATCTCAGGCTTCCTCAACCCCGCTTCCAAAGTCGCACCATTGAAACTCCCGGCAAAGCTTCCCGAATCTTCAGTAGCCATAGCCACAACCCCACCCCAAACCAACCCTTGGATCGTCAACACCAACCAAACTCCTGCAACACTAACCAATTAACTCGGTAACCACCAACTGCAGCTACACATCCAATTCTCTCACGTACCTAGCTCGCTTGCTCTCCCTTCCCTTTCCAAATCTCTACACCAACATTCTAATCACTACTTCGGTCCTGTAGTCCAAACTGTAGCAAGTGTAACAACCGATCGAATATTTCGGAGCACAAACGTAAGGCTTTTTGTAAGCACATGCAAGGTTAAGTCGTCGTGCAGGAGCTAGCTAGCTAGCTAGACAACAAGGTTGACTGGAGCTAGTGGCTAAGTTAGAATGGCATTGATTCATGCATTGGGACTGAATTTTGGTGTACTGGTTCCGTGAAAAGCTGCCACTGGAGTTTATCTGAGTCATGACATTGTGCTGCAGGATGGGTTGCAAGTTGAAAGCGAGCTTGGCGTGGTGACCGGGGTGAAGGATCTGTCGGACTCTTGACTTGGGGATGTGCTAGAACAAGGCTTTCTGCGTGTTGGAAAGGAAGGTCGTCGGTTAGTCGTCACCTTTAGAGCTTTTGCGGACATTCTCGTCAACCGGGACGTCAACAGGTGACGGGGTCGATGCGAGCTTTCTTCATTGAGCTCAACGTGAGTGGTGAAACTGTTGCTGATGATGGGTTGAAAGTCAAATTTTAACACGGGGTGGCCATAACATTGTTAACCAGCCTGAAGCATTTCCCCACGAGGAGGCTCGAACTGTGATCGGGCATTTTGAACCGAACATGACACACAAGTACATTTTACTTTCTTTAATGTACCAAATTGTATAAACAATGTACATTCTAGGAGCTTTTAGAGCTGTATGGCATTTCAACTTCAAAATTTCATAACTAATTCCACAAAGCTCCAAAAAATATGAAACAACTTGGGTTAGATGCCATTTCCTCTTGTCTTTCAAGGAAAATTTACTGAAAATATTTCAAGATGTTTTACCTCCCCAAAATTCAATTTCAACGCTTAAATGATCGCTTTATGGACCTCCTACCCTTAATCCTTGAGTGCCCAATGCGTGTTTACTAAAATCTAGACCTTTGTGAACTCATTCCAATGAAACTATCACCTAATAAGAGATCCACATAAACTGACCATACCGATTGGTAGTGGAGACAAGTCGAGAGCTCAAGGGAAAGGGACGCGTCCTTTGACCGTACCATTGAAAAGGTTATAATAGTCAAACAAATAAATCTTTAAATTTTGGAGAGACAGGATCCCGTCGTTGGGGCTCTTAGGAGTTAATGCCCTTCTAGATGACTTGGAAAGAATTTAGTTTACAATTTGTAGAGAATAATTGAATGACTTGGAAGTTGCAACATAGTCTAGTTTCACTGGATGAGTGGAAAGTTGCAAGAGAGCCATTGACTAGTTGAGAAGGTACTACGCTGGGTGGCTCCCACTTCATGTGGAAGCAAAAGGGACCCCTGTAGCCTTGGGTAACAATGTTGTGGCATTTTTGTAGCTAAAGTAAACCAACCCATACTCTAAAAGCGACCATGACACAGAGGTACATTTTGCTTTCTTCAATGTACTAGTAGTGTACATTTCAAGAGGTGATTGTTTATAGTGACCACTGCAATTCAATTTCAATAACTTGTAACTAATTCTACAGAGGTTTAAAAAATATGGAGCAACTTGGATTAGATCCCAATTCCATTTTTTTTCCTACAAAATTTTTAGAAAATTGTTTCAAGGTGTTTAGCTTCTCCAAAATAGTCACTTTAAGAATAGACTCACTTAATTCATTGTTAGTTAATGCCTGTGGAGAAATAACTAGTTGGAGTGTGAAAATGGAGGATCCAAAATCAGACAAAAATTATTGAGATTGGCAACCGATCATTGTGCAAAAATAAAAGGTGGATATGTAACTGTCGCTTTCATGAAATTGTTAGATTTTTGTCGCCTGTCATTTCAAATTTAAGGCTAATATCTAGGCTAATTCCTTTTTGGACAAGGCATATATCGCTTTAGGGTTGTCCATTGAAGGGTTTGGAATGCTTAGACAACCCAGAGGCGGGTATCGCTTTAGGATTGGTTGCGGAGGCCAACTCCTACTCCATTATATGCATTTGTCCAATGTAATAGTATTTGGAGTTTAATTTCAAAATTGGCATGTCTTAACATCTTTGGAAGAAGAAGATTGTAGCCTTTGCAAATTTTGAAACTGAAAGAAAGTAGCCAATGAGAATTTGATACTAGAAGAATTGAACTAGTAGGTTTTGATAAGGAGAAGATGCAACCGGTTTCTTGAGAAAAAATCCGACTCCTTTTACAAAGACGAGGCAAATTACTAGGGTAGCTCCAAAAACTTCCCCAACGTTAAATTAATTTATTATAGGTAAAAGATACATCACTAAAATTTAGGGAATGACTGATCAAAATGTTGCATCAACCCCATGATAAATTTTATTCAATAAATGAGATTTGGACTACAATAAATTGAAATAATGGACACAATCTATGTCTTGGATGATGGTGATGGAGTGATTAGTGACTAGAATAGGAACTTCTACTTTTCTGAGTATAAATTCATTACAGGAAGTGACTTGGGGGAAGTGATTTTTTTAGGCCTTCATGTTAGACCATGTTAAGAAACATTGTGATTGCTTTAGGTGAGTAAGGTGACCATTATAGATATACTTTTTGTTAATTTTGGGGGTAGTCTAGAGACTTTTTTGAGCTAATTGGCCAATATACTTCAAAAATTCATAATATATTCATATTTTGTCAAAAAAATAAGATTTCAATTTTTCTTCTTATTTTTCATATTTGTTTTCATATGGAACAAAATCTAAAAAATTCAAAATTACCAACAAGGCAAACCAGTCACTTTGCACATCGTAAGTTGGTTTATTTTATTGTAAAGTAATTTTTTGGTCTTAATTTAGCCATGCTTTGAGAAGACTCATAACATTATCCATGAGTTAGAGAAAGTTTAGTATAACCTTGAAATGCCACTAAGGACAAAAATAAAAACTATCTGATGAGTGACTTTTAGAAAAATTGGAGAAATAGTGAATGCACCTATTCATCTTAGAATCTAGTTATTTTAGTCAATTACTATGGTGATAAGCCTTTAATTGTCCTTTCAAATTAAAACTTGGTAGGAGGTTGTCTGTCATCAAGGTAATCAACAAAAAATGATCAAATTCTTGCCAATGAATGAATGTATTATTTGTTTCTATAATATTTGTAATGGTCATTCATTGCACATTGTTAGTCCTTCGCATATTTGTTAGGTTAATTTAAAAGGAGACTAAATTTTTTGTTGCTATAATTATTTTGGGTAGTACATCTCAATAAGCTTTTTTCCAAATTATAGTTTAGGCCTAAGAAAAAACTCCACAAGTTTTGGGTAGTACATCTCAATAAGCTTTTTTCCAAATTATAGTTTAGGCCTAAGAAAAAAACTCCACAAGTTATGTGCAGAACCTGTCAACAGAAAACTGCAAAAACATTGATATGTTGATGTTTAAATTGTGTTACAAAATAGAAAATATATTCAAAAAATAAATTAAAAAATATTTTTTCCTAATAACTTGATGAAGGTGACATTCTACTAAGAGTATTTGTGAATATAAAAAAATGGCTGTGCAAAAAAAACTTCTTTGCACCATTGTAGAAGACATGATATTTTCTATTTTCAGATGTCCCTTAAATTGAACTATTATAAAATGAATGAAACAACTCCAAAATCTTTAATTTTGTGGATTGCAAGTAGGTAGCATTTGAGTTTAGAAGGATTTTTTCCTCACTATTTAGTAGGGTCAAAGTCTTTGATTCTTCTTAGAAAAAAATTATTGTTCCAAATGCAGTTTTATTTTGACAATCATACAATATATTGATCATACTATATCATTTTAGTTATGTATTTCCCAAATTTCAAGTAAAAAGAGTGTCTACAAAATTGAAAACACTTATTCACACTTTGTGTCAAAATTTTAAAATAACTCAACCAAAATTGACTTAGTAGAAACTTGCCCATATTTTCAATTGTTTGTTTTATAGACAATTATCTTGAAAGGTATTAAAATAATGTATAAATCCCGGTATAAAGTATTTAGCTTGTAACAACAAATGTTGCTGTCTTGTCACTTTGCAACTTGGTGTAATATACATTTTCCAAAAAAAAAAGTTATTGGATACAATATTCAATTTTGATAATAGAAACACCATTCTTTTAACAATAATTCGTTCAAACTCAAAAAAATAAAATTCATTTTACAATAGGTAACTTCTTATTTCAATAGATGAAATTGCTTAATTACTACAAACATCTTATAATGGTATTGATCTTTTTGAAACTAGTATACATGATTATGGACGAGTATATATTTCATCAATATATTTTTATGCTTCATCCACACCTATGGATATAAAGGATATATATAGCTACATCAGTATAATTGATCCCCGAATTGATCAAATTAAATATAATAGTACCACTCAAAAAACTATAATATATAATTGTAATGTTGAATCTTCCAGGATAATGCAATTTTGTGCCATTAGAACTACGTTCTTGGGTGAATGCAAGAAACACCTGCCAATTTTGTTGCGTTTTGATAGTACTCATAATTTTTTTTTGCAATATTTTAATATTAAAAAATAAAAAAATATGGCTAATGTATATACCTTTAAGATGAAGGTAACTACCAAAGGAAATTCATTAAAAAATTCTCTAGCAGGAGAACTAAAAAAGTGCCAAATCTCAAGAAAATTGATACTTTGATGTTTTAATTAGTTAAAAATAGAAAAAAAATAAATACATAAAACAAAAATTGTCCATTTGTAAGAACTCTATGGAGATGGTCATTCACCCCAAAAAACTCCAAAATAATATTTTATATGTTACAAAATGAAAGCAAAAAGAAATACACTTTGTGGACTTTCACACCACACACAATTAATTATTTTTAGAATTCCTTTGGAAAGTAGCTACAAGTCTATTAGAAGACCATCTCCTCCAAATTTTAGCTCAAAATTTGTTTTTTTGGGTACTAAATAGTACTAAAAACCTCCAAATTGGCAAGTGTGACATAAAATTGGGGGCTATTTTTTGGCATTAGACTATTTTTTAAAATTATAAAAAAATTAGGCAAGGTGAATAATAATCATGAATACCTTACTTATAAATCTTGAGTCATTTGGAGCCAAAACGCAAAAGTTATGGCCAAAAAACAAAGCAAAACACAAGGTGTGACGCAAAATAGTACATGTGTTTCTTACATTCACCCTCTTGTACAATATAGTAGCTTGGTACCTCAAGACTATCTTTTGAAAAGATACCTCTATAGTTTCCTGCAATTAATTAACCATTATTTTAAATTTAAAAAAATAAATAAAACAAATCATTTGCTTGCCTACCTTCCAACACCCAAACCAATTTTTTTGGTAAAGATACAATGTATAGAATATATAAGGAATACATATGGATATGATATACAGAATATAGATGTCTAATATAAAATATTGGTGCAGTATAATATACGTGCTTGGTTGAGGTACATGATGCTAGATATAGGAATATATAAAATATGGATGTATTAAATGGAAATAATACTAATATGGTACAATATGTGAATATATGTATGGAATATGGCGGATTTGGTTGTTAACCCCTAAAGGACCAAGCCATTTTTAGGCTCCAAAACCATTGAAAACTACCATTTCTGCTGCGATCATTCCCTAAACCAAAAAAAACTTTTTTTTTTTTACAATCTAACCGTAGGATCTTGTACTTCACTTGTCTCAGATGATGTAGTAAAAATTTCAAGAAATTTGACCGTTTCGATTGGAAGATATTAGCATTCAAAGTTGGAAAAAGAAATTTTTTTGAACTGTTTCTTGCAATTTCAAATGACTTTGACGGCCATTTGTGGGTTTTTTTTGCACTACACACCAAAAAGTTAAAATTTTTTATGTTGAACATTTTTTTTTTGAACAAATGGAATGAACCATTGCATTAAAAAAAAAAAGAACAACAACTAAGCTCAAGAGCTGGACAATGAAGAGATAAGAGCAAGAGCCAAAAAGAAACCAAGAGAACTATTGAAACAAACGAAGGGGAGGGCCCTTCTTGTTCCAAATAATGCATGAGTCTAGCCTACTAGCAAGAACAGGAGAGTGGATCCAAATGTTATCAAATCTATCCCAAATGGCAGACGCTTGTTGGGGGTGCTGTTGAGCCCCTATTCATGCCTTTAATTGTGCCGCGCACCCAGAATCAAGTAGCGCATTCCACATATTGTCGTGAGTAACCTCCAGAGGCCACCGGTTGTTAGAAAAAACCGTACTATTACGGGAAATCCAGATAAGCCAAAGCGACGAGCCACGTAGAAGGGTCCAAATGGTTCGGAGAACATGAAAACGTCTTGGAAGCGAAGACCCAAAAATACATTGGGAGAAGACAAAACGGGTATGGGGTCCGGTTGAGTCCCCTTGGATGTGGTAGAGAATGGACTGAGCATAGTCCCAAACCTCTTGGGCCCTTGGACAAGAAAAGAATCGATATATAGATGTTTCTTCGCAAGCTAAGGAGCAACAATTACAGTTGGTATCAATGTCCGGGGCAATTCTTGCACGCCATGAGTGTACCGCTACCGCATTGTGCCATACAGACCACATGAAAGCCGCCTCTTTCTGTGAACGTGACTTGTGCCAAACTTCTTTCCAATCAGGTAGAAATGTTGAAGGGAGATGGCCAGACCATTTTGAGGGTATGGATCTCTTTAACTGGCGATGTCTGGTGATGAGGTTATGGCCCAAAGATGTAGTATAAGCCACCAAACTGTTGCCATCATCCCATTGCCAACGAGCAGGATCAAACTTCATAGATTGGATAGCACCGGAGAAGAGCAAATGCAAAGTGTTGTTGCTTCCTTTTTTAACTTCTAAAATGCGAACCCTGCGGACATGGCTAGTATGAGATACAACCTCGTTTGAGGTTAGAATAATGGACAATTGCCTTGAAGTGAGCCCGACTGTTGCTAATGGGACATCACTAGGCAAAACCAGAGTTTGAGGTTGGGGAAGCAAGATGCGATTATCAGGAATATGGTTTTTCCATGTGAGCATAGGAAGAGGGTCATCTAATTGAGAAAAAAGTCCTAACCATTCTCCTTCTTGTGCAGTGTCAAATCGATGAGTGAGCATGAATAGCTAGTCTGGAGGGATCCTAGATATGAGATAGAACCAACTATGCCTTTCCATTTCTGTAAGGGAAAAGCTAGAAGATACTTCATCCCATGATTTGAAGTCATGCATGTGGGAGTCCCAAAGATCACCTATTGTGCGTAAGCCACATTGGGCTAGCACCCTTGCTCTGTCAGCTAAAAAGTTAAAGTTGGCTCCAATATAGCTAGTGGACCACCAGAGGTTGGTGGAGAGGACCTTGTCTGTGTTAGATGGTGGGATAGATTCTATGTGTTTCACTATAAGTCTTCATGCGCTGGTAATTATGTTGAACATTTGAGTTGAGAGTCAGGGAAATTTTTTTCAGCATATCAAAACTTGATTTTCACATATAAAAAAATTGTTAAGTAGAAGTAGGTCCAAAATTGAACAAAATACGAAATCGTTAATAGCTCTTAGGTGGAATTAAAACACCATAATTCCAATGGTGGGATTGTTCTTGCAAACAAACTAAACCTTGTCAAAAAAAAATTGAAAAAAATTGAAAATTGCATTCAAAAATGAATTCTATAAGGTTTTTTTTTTGAAGATGCTTAGATTGCCCGAAAAACAAGAATGTCCATAACTTTCTCATTTTGAGTCCAAATTGAATGAATGTTCATAAGCTTCAAATGTAGACAAAAACATGATCTTTGAGGAAATTTAAAAATAAAATAAAAAAATCATTTTTTTGTGTTTTTTTTTTCTGCCCGACGAACTGCTTTTTTGCTTTAGAATGGCATAACTTTTGCTCCCGGGCACCGATTGAAAAAAAAATTATATTTTTAGAAAGCTAATGTCATTTCCTATCTTCAAAAAAAGTTTCAAAAAATCAGGTTAAAATTTCAGGTCGCACGAGCCTGCCCGAAATCCCAAGTGTCCCCCAAGAGGACTTTGGTCCTTTAGGGGTTAACCCCTAAAGGACCATAAGGCCACCACATGGCTTCTACAACTACATTTGTAAAAAATTTGATATGTGAACCTCACTAATAATTTGTAAGCAACAAAGAGATCCTAGATGATTTTCTTTGTTGAATCCATCGGCGCAATCCGATCGAGAAATGATTGAGTGTGCAATTTTTGGTGAATTTTTTGAGAATGGAAAAGGCATTGTGGGCCATTACTTCACATTCTCATATCTTTTTTTCTACACCTCAAAATTATTTGAAAAGAATTACACATCAATATTATAATGATATATATATGTAGGAAAAAAATCAGAATTTTTGGAGCACTTTTGAGCATTCCAATTTCATCATTTTGATTTCAGCGTACATAGAAAATACTCCCTAACCAAACATCTTTCATCACTCTTGTCAATGGTGGCATTTTCTCAAAAATTGTGCAATTTTGTTGATTTTTTTTCCATATGAAAGTTAAATAAGTCTTGTTTCATTTCAACAACGACGATCATCAAAACTATTCTATACAAATGAGGAATTATGCTTGTTACAAGAGCAGGTAAAAAAAACAAGGACTATACTCAAACAACCTCGGTCCTTTACGGGTTAATTCATAAAGGACCAAGCCCTTTTTTTTGCCAAAAAACACTCAAAATTTCCATTTCTATAGCAAATAGTAAAAAAAAAATTTAATTGTTTTTTTTTCCACATCTAACTGTAGAATCTTACATCTAACTAGTATGAGAACCAAGAGAGGTTCATGCAGTTGGAGAGATTCTGTACTAAACATTGGCTAACGTGGCCTCTCACTATGGGGCTTCCAACTACTGTTTACAAATATCACAACCTATCTTACTGCATATTATGTACTAAGATAGTATGCACTAAGAGAAATTCTACTGTAATCCTATATCAAGTGTAATCTAGCATGTTTTGAAAAAATTATAGATATAGAGGGAATGATAAAAATATATACAATTATGGGGGAATTACTTCATTCACTTATTAAGTGAATGGGTGACTTCTTTTTCATTCATCTGTAGAAACACTTTTTTTTCTTATTTCCATTGATATTTGTACAGTATTTTTCTTGATGCATCAACTCAATGAATAAGGTTGGACCACCTATACCTGACCAGTGACCCATAGCTAACCTATTGGTGTAGTTATTTCCAACCAAGGTTCCACCAATTTTTTTGAAGGTTAAAACATCTTTTTTTTTTTGCTTTTCAAGGTTGGAACTCAATAAGTTCATGGCACATATCCCAAGTTGTGAGACTAAAAGAAAGTAGGAAATAATGAGTAGGAAAAAAAGTTCTTGAATGATTGGAATTGGAAGAGTTTAGACATTGGCAATGGGTCCAGAGCACTTTTGCCTCCCAAAATTCATAGTAATTTCAGATCAAGCAATGAAACTACCAAATTTTTTGCAATCCCCGTCATTTCAATTGATGCACCTTTGAAAATATTTGTTTTGCCTTGCACTACTCCAAATCATATTGGAATTGCTTATTCGGTTGGTTATAGGTCGTTCTACCTTAATAGCAAGATAAAGTGCATTGGGGCTTTTTTCTTTGGCATTCTGGTGCCAGATTGCACCAAAAAAAATAATCTGGCTAAAAAATGCCAAAAAAAATGCCAAAAAACTTGGATGAAATCGCCAAAAATCCTTCAAATTAAAAAAAATCTTGGATGGAATTGCCAAATTTTTGATGAAAATCATATTATAAACATGTGATATGTGCTAATGTGATATTTTCTATCCAATATGTGGATGAATGTTGAAATTTGGAGCACCACTACAACATTTTAAATCGCCACTTTGGCACTTCTTAAAAAATGAAAAAAAAAGCCTTGAAGTACATTTTTTTTTTTTTTTTTTTGAAACCCGGAGTTTTGAAGTGCACTTTTCAAAACATTTATCAGCCACCAACTGAATATTTGAATGTTTGAGCTAATTATTTCATTTATGGGGGGTAGGGGCTAATTAAGTTATTTCCTGACGGTACAAATGCGTCATGAATGAAAAATTACACTTCACACTGAACCCAACGAAAGTCATACATCCAACGGATGACAAAACCCTGCCCCATCCACATCCATCCAGGTGTCGACTCCACCAGCATGCAAAGTCCAAAGACGAACCATCTGCACTGCAGGTGGCGACTACCAGAACGGCGCCGCCTGCTTGTCTTTCACCCTCGACTCGAACTTAAATCGCTATCCACTTGTCATGCAAACTCATATTCTTCCCCCCAAATAAGAAATCTCTCTCACTTGCGAGTCTCTTGCGAAACTCACATTGTTGTTTGTAAAGCTTTGCGTGAATTGAAGGAGGTCAGTTTCGATCATTCGGCGATACATCAAATTAGCTGGAGTAGTAGTGATGGGTCGAGCTTCGGGGAGCCAGGATGAGTCCGTGACGTTCACAGTCCAGGTATGCATGTGTTTGTTTCATCTCCTACGGTTGACAAGGGTCAGAATTAGAGATGGCTCACTGTGTTTTTGGTACTAATTTCTTGGACATTTGGAGGAGGGTTTTGGCATGGGTGGGTTTTGAGGTAAGCCAGGGAGATTGTGTATTGTAAAGGTTTGATAAGAGGGGAGCAAGGAGTAGGCGTTCACAAGAGAAATGCAGAATGTCCGTCGTGTATGGGGTTTTTGAAGAATTTTGTAGTCAATGTTCAGTGATGCAATGGGGTACACTCGGAATGGAATTTGGACATATTAAGAGGGCATTTGTGCATTTTGGATTTCTCCTGTGTTGGGCGTACAAGTTGGGCGTACTGATGGAAATATCATTCTGCTGCGATTAGGGGTATGTCGTTGTGTAGAAGGTTAGTCAAATTTGGTGCTGGATGTGGAAAATGGTACATGCTGCGCCATGCAAGCTGCACAGGATGAACTTTTAATTGAATTTCCTTCTTCTTGTTCAAGATCACCCTTTGGTGATCTTGTGAAGGAAGTGGATCGATTTTGGAAACTTGAGTGTCAGAACAAATGATTAGAGCATCGCCACCAGTACTTGTCAATAGCAATGCTACTCCAGGCTTGCTGTGCTTGACCAGAGAAAAATGGCTCCACACCAACACCCCTTCACGGTACAAGTTGTGTCAATCCTCCCGTCACTCCCACATTTGCTTGGGAATAGAGGGCCTTTGTAGTGGGCAGTTTTACACTTACCCTAACAAGGTCAACTTTGACTATGGCCTCATTGGAAGACATGGAAGTGTGAGAAGAAGGGGAAGAACTTTAGCAAGGACTTTAAGGGGTGGTTGGTGTGGAGCATTGGGTCTTCAGTGCACTGCCACATTTCATGAGGTAGTAAGTGCTTCACCAGTTCTTGATGCTGTGATCAAATGGAGTGCAACTGGTGGCGATGCTCTTAGGCCTCCCTGAGATTATTGTGATAGTCTAGCGGGGCAAGGGGTCTGAGACAAAATGCAGTGCCAGGGTTTTGTGCTAAGGAAACAATGAAGCTCGCCTGAGGTAGCGGCAAGCATTGGGTCTTGGTTTTTCATCACGCACTGTTAGACATTCCGCTGACAATATTCTAGTCGTGTATGACAGCGATCAGTAAGTCTTCGGTCATGCGACTTTTAGGTTATTTGTCGGTGGATGCTTTGGAACGGAGTATCACAATGATGTTGTTTATTCATTTTTTTTTTTTTTGGTAGTATTTGATATTTCAATTCGGTGAACTTTACTTTCCAAGAACTGATTAAAATAGATGTGTGTGTAATCGAGCAGGAGAAAGGCGAAATTTATTTCTTCTTCAAACCTAAAGTGGGGGTTGACAAGCCGCACAGTGGGGATGAAGTCCAGCGTTTGGCATTTGTGCTTCGACCTCAGGCTGCTGAAAATCCAGTCGAGGAGAAGCAAAGCTCAGAAGCAGGTAACATTGTGGAATATTGTAGGGACCCTTTATTCCAGTGACTTTCAGCTGTTTTGAGTCGTTCCATTACTTAAAATAGTTTTCAATTCTTGTGGTGGATATTGTCTACATTTTCCCATTTTTGAGTGGATTCCAATGGATTATCCGGATGCTGAACGAATTGGTTATGAGCTGTTGGAGTTTGAAGTTGGAGGGTCCCAGTCACAAGTCTAGACTACCTTCAACTGCAATTGTTACATCTATGATGTATGATGGAAATAGAATTTAACAATATAATAGATGTATCTCATTTCATACAAGTCACCTGCATTGCAAATGAGTGGCTAATCAATTCCACACTACTCAATTGAGTACCGACAGTCGCCACTTTAGAGCACTGAAGAATTTTAAGGAACAATACCTTTAGGGTTTTGTTTAGTTGCACGTCACATCTAGCATGATGTTCTCAAGCTCAGTGCATGCGTGGAATGAGTAGATGAGATCGAAGTTGAGTTAATTGTGTCAATTGAAATATGCCCAATGTGTCAAATGTTGCCAGGGAAGGAGGGGCACTTGAAAGAAGCTCGCGACGAGAAAGAAAGCGAGCCAACCGACTTGAAGAAACCTGATGCTGTGAACAAGGAGGAAGAAACAGAAGGAGGTGATGATGGTGAGAAATCACAGTCCCAGGAGACTCAAGGCGAAGAGAAAAATGGTACCAAGGTAGAGAATGCTACTAAAACAGAGGAAGGCGAAGACACAGAGGTAGTATATCTAACCATCTTTTTGACACAACAAAGGAGCTTCCGGTGAATTAGCCCGTTTCATGAAAGTTTGGACAACATTGTAGCAAGAATCTTTTCGTAATTTATGGTCTTCCGATGATGATAACGAACATACGTAGGCCTCTACAGTACGTACTATTGGGTATCATAGGGTGGCCTCCCTGCTTTTGCTCTAGACCTCCCCAAAATGAATTATGGAGAAGAGTCTCTAAAATATCTTGAAATAGTCTAATTTTACTGAGAACGTTATTTAATGTTGCAAGTGGCTTTTAAAGGGTCTCTAATCTTCTAATTGATTGTTGATTGGGCAATTACCAGAGAATTGAGATTGGAGAGAAGCCGTTGTTCCGATACGTAGTGATGGGACGGAAGAGCCTTCCCGATGTGGCCAAGGGAAAGTCCAGACCTTACTGGGGGTTTGTGGAGCTTGTCACCACCAACCCTGAAGACCTCAAACAAATGCTCTCTGAGGGTAAGTAACCTGTTGGAGTAAGCATGACATTCATTTGTGGTACCTCTCTAAGTTGATCGGTCCTGGACCGGTCTGACAAATTAGTTTATAGAGGTTTATTGACTTAGAGAGGGTCTTTTTTAGTCACAGCCTTTGTTATGTGGCCCAGTCCGGGACCGGTCTGACATGATTAGTTTACAGAGGTTTATCAACTTAGAGAGGTTCTACTGTACCATGCTTTAATATGAACCTTTTATAGTCCCATGCTTTTCTAAGTTCAGTAGGCATCAGTGGGAATGAGACTTATCTGATATAGATATTGAAATTTTACTAACTAATGATTTGAAACCCTGTAGAGGAGTACGACACCAAAACACGCGGTCATAGGGTGAACCCAGCGGCAAGGCCTGTGGGTGAAGGCAGGTATAGCATTGTTCAACATCACAGAGGAAACAGGCAACCAAGCACTCATCTGGTTTACAAGCTTGAGCACCCTGGACCACATAAGAAGCATGACCCGCAAGATGTTCTGAACATTGAGCCTCAGGCATCCTTCGTCATCCAGGTACCCTAAGCCTTAAACCTAAAACCCTAAATCCTAAATTCAGGAAGTAATCAAGCTTCACATCATTTCAGGTCGCGGAATGTATGTATCTCAATTCCACCATGCATCTATAATTTTACTCAAAGTCATTCATGTAGCAACCTTAATTGACTAAAAACTGCTACATTCTAAGTTCTTTTTCCCTTTGAAGAGCCTTGGTTTTAACTCATGCATAAACTTTACGGAATTAGGAAGGTCAAAGTAAACACCGCTGATGCACGGTTTCAGAAAACACACTATAGTGACTTGAAAAATTCATAATTAATTCAATACAACTCCAAAAATTACGAAACTACTTCCGTTGGCTTCCCTTTTAGCTTTGCAAGAACCAAAAAGAGTAGATAAATAATTTTAAAATTAATTTTGGCAGGTGAAGAACCCGAAGCAGCCAACGTCAGCTTCAACCAATGTAGGAAGCAAGCGACCTGCCCTCCTCCCCGCTCACTTACTCGGTGGGATGGGGTCGAAGCGGTTTGTGCCACTTGACCCTCCTGACCTTCTAAATTACGAAGGTGTGGAATTTTTGCTCATCTCTATACGGGACGAGCTTGTGGATTCAGAAGTAGACGATGAGCTTGAAACATCGGACTCTTTGTCTGAGGAGGTTCCTGATTTAATGGAGCATGTTGTTAGTTCCAAGGATCATGAGAAGCTTATCAGGCCTCTGTTTGAGGGGGTATGGGCGTAGCTCCTCGACTTACGGCTGACTTCGTGGAGAAGGTTAAGTTGTACAGCAGGTTAGGAAGAGATTATCAATGCAGTAATCAAATCAGGGACCACAACTCTCTAAAACATGTTTTTTGTGTGTCGCGATTATTCGATGGAAAAATAATCACGCATCTTGTTTGTGTAATAAAAGATGCAGAAACGGTTTGGAAGAGGAAATCAATGCAGTAACCACAGCAGGGACACCAACTCTCTTCAACATGTTTTGTGTGTGTTGTGATTACTTAATGGAAAAATAATGATGTATTTTGTTTGTTTAAGAAAGGAGGGCAGAAAAGGTTACGAAGAGGATATATATGCAGTAATCAAAGCAGGGACAGTAACACACCTTTCGAGTGTGTTGTGATTACTCAATGGTATAGTAATGATGAATTTTGTTTGTGTAGAAAAAGTGGGCAGAAAAGAAAGTAGGGAATTATTAAATTTTGTAATGCGGTAAACTGTTTTGTCCATGATGTGAGAAACAAATGCCCTCCAAAGCGTCCCTCCTCAGGAATGCGTAGGCATCCATTTGATGCATTATTTTGGATACAATAGGAACTGCAACTAAGGCATTATTCCTACTGTATCCTAAACCCTAAACCCTATTCCACTCTGAAGTTGTCTAATGCCAATCCATTACAATTTTCACTATTGGGTTCTATTGGGCCCAACAATGGGGGAACAATTGGGTTGGGGACTATTTTGGATATACTTACCTTTTGTTTGAAGTTAGTCTAGGCATTGTTGATCAAACTAAGTTGGTTCAGATTCCATTGGTGGTTGTCAACCGATCAACTGTTGAAGGCTGTGCTACAAGAGGGCTCGTTGCTATAATGGGTATAATTATTTTGATAAAGAGGATGTACACCCCTCAAACATTTGTTCCAAGTGTCGAATTTAGGTCATCAACCTACTAAGGCTTTGAACTTCATAACTTTTCATGCCATTTTAAAATGACACAATTTGCAGTGAATCAGAAACTTCATTCATTTGGAAACATTTTCATACAGAATTTTGAAAAATCTGACAAAAACGAACTATATATACTGGACCCTGAAAGTGGGGATTCTGGATGTTTGTGATCTAGCTCAACAGGAATGGCAACTTCAATTAAAATGGAAAATTTCAGATGCACACACGAGTTGCCTTTGACAACTCGTGGCATAGATTTATCTTCATTCTTCAATAAAATAATGCAAAATTTAACATTCTAATTGAAAATTTCCAATTTAACGAAAATTCTCGTCTAAATACTTGTTCTTGGGTGCCCAAGAAGGCTCCGTCTGCCCGACCCTGTAACAGTCACAAATCCACACGTTTCTGCTGCGTATAAGACGGAACCAAAGCTTGTAATAGTAGCCATTCCTTGTAATTGTATAGTCATTCCTTCTCGTCCACCAAACTACGAATCAAAGTACCGGTACGTCAACCATCCGTCGTCACTCGTCAGCTTGGAAAATTCAACTCCCATTAGCTTCTGACCAATGTAGACTGCAGAGTTGAATTCTTGTCAACTGTAGCTGCTAAAGATTCCAAACTCTACAGTACCGAAAGTCAAACTCCATTCAACAAAAACGACAGATTAGGCGGCCGCACGTCTAGCGAACATACTACTCCTGCCTACGTCCCGTAGTGACGTGCTCCTCTCTCGTTGTTTTCTCACCTTTGTAGGAATTTGTTGCAATTGTTGCGGATGATCGCCGACTGTCTTTACTTAGCAAGTCAGAGCTCAGGTGTAGTCAACGCAAGCATAAATCCTGGATCCCAGATATTCATGCATGATTTCTAAACCGAGATATATAAGTTAGGCAAGCAGCTGATCAGTATGTTGAAATTCCAATCCCTTTCGTCGGCTATGGAATCCCAGGTCGTGAGGAATCGGTGGCCAGTAGCTAGTTCGATTGCATGATGTCGATGCAATTGGGCTCCAGTCAACAACATGTTTGATTAGTTGCAAGTTTTGTAGAGATTGATCACAAGCTTCTGAGTGCAAGGCGGAGATAGCTAGATAGTCGCAGTGGTGATATTACAGAGGGAGATGATCTCTGGTTTCCTGATTGCCATTCCCGGTTTTCAGCTAGTGTGTTAATAGGGAAATTTATGGCTCCAAGTTTCTCTGATTCCCCCATTCCTATTGCAAAACTATCTGGGAAAGTTCTGATACTCCTGTGTATTCAAACTCCGAGGTGAGTGCTCCTGTGTTGGGAGAATTTTTGTGGAGATGGCGGAGTGCCGAAGCAATAGGGCGCCATGGCGGATACAAGTTCTCACCAAGCACTTAATGGAGTCTGTTCCTGCAGCGTCTTCAGTCCAAGCTTCGGAGTGTTTGGCCTACGAGCCTCCGGAGGCGAATTCTGGTAAGGAATCCTACGACAGCTCTGACTCTGATTTTATTTCTCTGTTGATTTTTGAGTTGAATGTATCTCGGTCATACGCTAGTGTAAACAACATAATTGGGATATTGTTTCAACCTTCCAGCTGATACATCTCAATATTTCGTTTTTCAATGAGAAAATACCTGGGAATCGTTCAAAATTCCTTGATGTAAGTGTTCAATATCTCGGGATGGAATCTATCACAGTGATACACTAGTGCAAGTCCCTTGTTGAAATAAATCTTGTAGGACGAAAAATACGCATGGAATGTTGTTTGAACCTCGGCAAGTCCCGGCGGTTTTAAGCATTTCAATGTGGAACTTTTTTTCAAAGTTGTTCAGCAAGAGGTTTGTACTAGTGTCTAATTAAGATAGATTCTAGCTTGACTTGTTGAAATCAATTTAGACTCAATTCTAACCATATTCCCAACGCATTGTCCGTGGGACAGAGTGCAGTTCAATTCAGTAAGGGGTGTCACAATGTTCAATTTCAAACTTTCTCACTTTTCTCACATGTAGGGAGACTACCTCTGGTTCCCGAATTGCCATTCCCAGTTCACAAGGAAATTTTGTGCCACTAAATTTCCCTGATTTCCCCCCTTCCTAGTGCAAATAATCATCTGGGAAACTACTGAGTGATGTTCCTGCAAGGAAAACAAGCATAATCAACGTCAATTCTGATAAATTGGCAATATTCTGTGCGCCATTTTTGACATCTACAGAAGCTTGCTGTGCCAATAGATTTGCAAATGACATTTCATCCACTCAACATTGTGCACCGCTAACTAGGATTTCCACCTCACCCCCTCCGAGCTCCCGAAATCATTTCATTCCCTTCCTATCTTGAGGATCCATCTCGCCATTTCACTGAAATTTTGGCAATTTAACGAAATTGACGTAGGCCCGTGTCTTTCTAGAACACTCTTTCAAACCCGCAAGTATCCAATCTCACCAAACCTCCGGCACCCGCAGAGAGCCCAGAGCAGAATTTTGTGATGAATTGAAATGCAATTTGCGTAAGTATGAATTTGCATATCTACCCGCACTGCAAGCTAATGTAGTCTAACTACTATCAGAATGACCCCGGCATGGAATAATACCGACAATTTAACAGAGTGGGCGTTTCCATGACATGAAGCATAACTGTCCATAACTAATTCTCTTAAAACCTCCAAGTCTTCAATCTCACCAAACGGCTCCTGCACTGCCTGCACAGAGCTCCCATCCTTCGACAAAGCCGCCATGCGTCAGCTCCTCGACGGCCACGACATCTCCACCCGAGACTACGCCTTCAACTTAATGCTCACCTCCAACTTATTCATCTCACGATCATTCAAAGACCAAGTGTTCGCTAGCCCAGATTTGAACGTTTCCATGGACGAGCAGCGCGAGAAGACCCTGGAGCGCGTCCGCTTTCTGGCCCAACAGGGGCTATTCAAGGACTCGTTCTGCCCACCTTCTTTGGAGAAGTCGTTGCAGCAGACGGCGCTCTTCGAGACTTTGGGGATATTTGACCACTCGCTGGTGATCAAGGTGGGCATGCACTTCCATCTCTGGGGAGGCTCCATTCTGTTTCTGGGCACGGAGAGGCATCGGGCGAGGTGGGGGAAGAAGACGGAGGAACTGGAGGTTTTAGGGTGCTTCGCAATGACGGAGCTGGGACACGGCAGTAATGTAAGTTTGCAAGTTCACTTCCTCGTGGATCTTGTTGGCATGTGAAAGAGGATTCCAACGCACTTTAGCGTGTATTATTTGGACACTGTATGAATAAGTTATGAAGTTTCAAAGTTGATTGTCTTGAGCACTGGTCTCTCTGGGCACTCTTGGCTCTCTAGGACTCTGTGGGCTCTCTTGGACTTCTCATGTTTAGGTTGTATCATCAATATTGACACAAAATAGTGAAACTAGGTTGACAAATCCCAAGAAATTTACTTTACAAGTCATCAAAGTCAACAAATATTTCCTTAGATATTTCCATTTGTACACATAGAGATTCTTGAGTCCCAATTACAACAATATCTAATTCAAAAAGTAGTGCATTCTTGTACAATAACAATCTCTCTCTCTATATATAGTGTCAAATGTTGAAATTTAGTACGGGGCAACCTAATTTCACTATTTTGTGTAGGTTTGAGTTTTTTTTTTTTTTTTCCCCCCCCCAAATTGTAGGTGTCCAAAATTAGTATGACA
Source organism: Pseudisothecium myosuroides (assembly GCA_951799445.1). Lineage (NCBI taxonomy): Eukaryota > Viridiplantae > Streptophyta > Bryopsida > Hypnales > Lembophyllaceae > Pseudisothecium > Pseudisothecium myosuroides. The sequence continues at coordinate 2,254,295 of OX637288.1, read as the reverse complement.
TTATTTTACCAATGTCAAGTAACTTGGCTCTCTTGGCCTCATGTTTTGATTGTGTACATTTTCTGTCATTGATATAAGTTTGAGGTTGGAGTGTTGCTTTCTGGTCCAAATGTAGGTGTCCAAAATCAGCATGATATAATTTAGAAATGTAAAAGGCAACTGCACCTCAGGCTGTTTCAAAAAAGTCATTAGACATTGTAAAGAAAAACTCCTGCACCACCCCTATGATTATAATGATCATACTCAGGGATGCCGACTGTAGGTATTGTGGGAAGGCCTTCACTTTGACCATGCATAGGGAGACCTCTCTCGGCATGGTCAAAAAATTTTGACCTAAAATTTTATGAAATATTCTAATTCTATTGATAGAATACTTTGTTGATGGCTACTCTTTGAAGTATGTAGAGAAGCTTTGTTGTGATGGAGGTGAATGTGTTACTGATGATCAGGTGCGTGGAATTGAGACGTTAACCACGTATGACTCATCTACCCAAGAGTTTATTATCGACACTCCTTGTGAATCAGCTCAAAAGTACTGGATAGGAGGAGCTGCAAAGGTAAGCTCCATGGCCTTAAACGTTTCCAGAATTTCCAAAGTTTGGACTCTAGGTGTACCTAAAATCAAGAATTAACTCCAATGTTTAAATTGGGTATGTTCTTGTAATTAATATATAAGTTCTTTTTAATTGTGTTTTGTTGTTTTGCTTCCCTGCAGCATGCTACCCACACAATTGTATTCTCCCAGCTCCTCATTAATGGGAGAAATGAAGGAGTTCACGCCTTTGTATGCCAAATCCGTGATGCCCAGGGACGTTGCTGCCCCGGCATACGAATTGCTGACTGTGGTTACAAAACTGGATTGAATGGTGTTGACAATGGACGCATTTGGTGAGTGAATTCTCCTCATTCATTTCAAGTTCAAAAATTTAACTAAGAGCAAGCACTACTACAAGGAGGCGATCAGATCCGAGAAGTTCATATTAAAAGGGTTGGCTTGTATTGGAAGCCTGAGCAACAAGCTCAGAATTGATGGATGATTGCTTACCAGGTTTGACAAAGTGAGAATTCCTCGAGAGAATTTGCTCAACTCTGTTGCCGATGTCACCCCAGATGGGCAATACGTGTGTTCTATCGAGAATCCGGATCAGGTAGCGTATGATTTGATACCTTGGCTTGCTATTTTCATTTCATTCACCATAAGGAGTAGATTTTGATTGTTGATTGAGAAGATGTGGTCTCATCTTTTTATTTGTAGGGTCTCTTTTTCACCTTTGTCGGATTCACTCAAGTCATCCACCAAGCCATTCTCACCCTAACACCCACAAATGAGCAAACAAGTTCACAGTAGATAAATCGGCATAATAAGCTGGCGCGAATTCCTCCACAAGAATACTGCATTCCATCCTCTAGTGAGTTGTCATGGCCGGTTCAAGACATGGAATCTCTAGATCATAGAATGTTATGACACTGACTCAATTAGGAGCTTGGATTCTCGTGACTGAGATCTTCAACAGTGCTAGTTGTTTTTTCTCTTCTAATTTTCATTTTCATTTTCATTTTTTTCCAAGTTTTGTAGCTTATTTGTTTGTATTTTAATCTTGTTGTTACTGCTGCACAGAGATTCGGTGTTTTCATGGCTCCCCTCACAGCAGGTCGAGTGACGATCGCTATGAGTGCCATCAACCAAGCCAAGCTGGGTCTGGCAACAGCCCTGCGCTATGCTCTGACCAGGCGAGCCTTCTCCCAATCCATTCACCAGCCTGAGGTCCTCCTGCTGGACTACCCCAGTCACCAACATCGCTTGCTGCCTCTTTTGGCCAAAACGTAAGGACTTTCGACATTCTCATGTACATTAATTTGATAACTCCACTTGTTCATAATGTCGGTGATCCTCATCTCAAAAGGATCACTCTATTAAGTATCCTTTAAGTACTCAATGAGTTTCATGCAGAGTTTTCTACCAATTACAAGCTCCGTGCAATTTCAAATCTCATACCCTCCTCGTATTATGTTCGCACTACTTAATTGATATCTCCTACGGTTTCTTAGTTGTATCAGTGGTTGGAGGGTTAGTAATGAAATGACATTGTTTTTATTGCCATTTTGGTATGTTTCGAATGTCTTTCTAGTACTGAAATGACATGATTTTCTTAGTATTGAAATGGCATTCGTTTAATAGGTTGAAAATTTATTATTAAAACGATTAATAATCGGTGTGGGGAGGGGCTTTTGTGAGGCTCAACCTTCCATGCAAATTCAAAGTATCGTGTGTTTGAAAATGTTCACGAGACGCTGTTGCATGTTTGATGAAACTGCAGATATGCTATGAATTTTGCCGCACTGGATTTGAAGAAATTGCACTTCAACAAAAAGCCCAACGACATCAAGATTGCTCACGTCATGTCTAGTGGGTTCAAGGCCATGTTTACATGGCACTGCATGCGCACCCTCCAGGTTTGTCTCATGTTTCTGTGATCGCCCAAGTCTAAGTATGAACATCTTATACTTCACGCATTCCTTCTTTTCATTCTTTACTTGTCAACCTTTGAATAACAATCAACCTAGATTTGGAGTGAACGTGTATGGGAAAATTTGATTGAACCTGCTAGCTTACCCAAAGTGCCACTCAAACCCTAAAACCGCTGGTGTACATCAATCTAGATAATATTTCCCCTGAAACAATTTCAGCATACAGTTTCTTCTAAAACTTTGATACTCCATAACTTTTGCATTCAATATCAAACAACACTTTATGTGGTGCAATAGAATCCTCTTTCATTTACCTACAAAAGCATATGAGCCCTGTCACGGTTGTGTGGGTTTCAGGAATGCCGAGAGGCATGTGGAGGGCAAGGATTGAAGTCGGAGAATCGTATAGGCCAGCTCAAAGCCGAGCATGACGTGCAGTCCACATTTGAGGGGGACAACAATGTGCTGATGCAGCAGGTGAGCAAGGCATTGCTGGGGGATTACTTTGTGGCTCGCATGAAAGGCAGGCCCATGAAGGGCATGGGCCTGGAGCATTTCAATCACCCTCCTCCTGTCCTGCCGGACGCGAACAGTTCAACGCTCCGCGATTCCAACTTTCAGGTAACGCTTCATAATTCTATTAAGCAAGAAAGTCGTAAACCTTAAACCTTACGGCAACGTTTCTTTTTAATAAACAAATTTCTTTAGCGAAATTGACGTTAAGAGCATCCTAACACTTCTAACCCTTCTGACTTGTGCGGAGTACTACATACCATGTCAGATCTTGACGTGAAACTCAGAGTCGTCTTGTTCGACACATTTTTGGTAACAGACAACATGTTAGATGTTTGGCGCTGCGTCTCATGTTGAACATGGGTCTGGTATACTCCATTTGCTTCTTTTCTTCGATTCCACCTGCAACAAGGGCCAGTGAATGTGAATAAATCTGGAGGGAATGACCAACTTTTTGACCCTGGTAGTGGGCTCGTATCGCCAAAAAAGAAATGTTGCCGTAAGGAGATGGAGATTCATGCTAAAGAATGAACTGAAGTCCCATTTCTGCTCCACCAGTTCATGATTTATAGTTGAGCTGTTATTAATGAATCACTTTGGTTCTTGTATTGATTGAAAAGCTGGCGCTATTCCGCTTGAGGGAGCGAGGTTTACTGGAACGGTTAGACTTACAGGTCAAGGAACTCATATCAACAGGACTGTCTACCACCGAAGCGCTTCTGTTGGTAAGTTTTCAGATAGCTTCCCGCATTGATTTCACCGAATGCAAGCAGTGAAATTGCACATTACTTGCATATTTCGATTTGTATCAGTCCTAGATTTTAGACCTTTACGTACATGTATGTCGCACTTTTTAGCACCCAAATCGCGCCACTTTAACGAAATTGGTGTTCTATCCGATGAGAATAGGGACAAAGTTTTCTCAAATCACGGTCTTAATTGGCATTATGTGTTGCAATAGTAGAATAGTATTTGTGACTCACTAAACAAAGAGTTTAATCTGAAAGTCAATTTTGTTGTTGTTGGGATCATGTACAGAGCTATCAGCTGGCGGAGGATTTGGGGAAGGCATTCTCAGAGAGGCTAGTTCTGGAAAGTACTCTGGTTGCAGAGCAACAAGCGGAAGCTGACTCCATGAAGCAGGTGCTGGGATTGCTACGAACGCTATTCGTGCTGTCAGTTGCAGACGAGGGGGCCGTCTTCTTGCGGTAAGTTTTCGAATTAGGAAGATTCAGGAATTCTTTGCCAACAAAATTCAATTGAACTCTGCAGATAATAGTGTTATTCTGTATCCCATTCCAAAATTTGCAACAATCCCTTTTCACAGAATATGTTCAGTTTCGAACAATTGCGAAGAGGGAAGTTTGAACTATAGATTGTGTGACATTGTGCACGTAAAATAATAGATGTTGTACTTGAGAATGCAGCGATCTTGGTGATTCGAAGGCGAAGAAGTCAAATCTTGGAAAACTAAATAAGTCGTGATAAAAACTAGGAAGAAGAAAGTGGTTAAAAGCTTATCACTCTCACATCTCTTCAATTTTGCATGCCACTTGTAGATTCATAAGTCTTCGTACACATTATTAATCAATCCTTTCGCTGAATTGGCAGGTATGGAATTCTCTCACCAGAGCAGTCACAACTGATTCAGGCAGAAGTTGCTGTTCTGTGTGCTGAGTTGCGGCCACAAACACTTCATTTGGTGGACTCCTTCGGCATTCCCCCGCCATTCCTTGGCCCTATTGCATTTGACTGGGTCGATTCCAACTCCTGGAACAATGTTTGCAGTTCAGCTTCAGCTTCTTCTTCAGCAGTTTCTTCTGAAAGTATCGGACTCTTAGCCTGAAAGGATGTCATGATTAGATGGTGCACTAGTGAACGAAAATCTGGTGAAGATAAAAGCATCTTAAATAAGCATTCAAACATAGTTCCTATTATTATCTTGTCTTAAGTCATTTTTGGGAGTTAAGAGGACATTTCAAGTTTCCTTAGCATGTATTTTTAGCATGTATTTTGGACATTGAATGAATAAATTATGAATTTTCGAAGTGCTGAAAATAGGTGTACCCCAAATCAACCCAAGCTCTCATGAGTCATGACTCATGACTAGATATTGTATACCATATTTATGACAAAAATATTGAGGGGTCGGTTTTAAGGAATTGGTCACAATAGGATGTACTTGCCTGGAATGTGGAACAATGACGAGCTCGTTAAGAACTAAGATAACATTGTCGTGATCCAGTTACAATGTTAAGCATTTCAATACCATACTTATGTTATTTCCATTCCCTAAGGCCATAAACCCCTAAATGCCCAAATTGCCAGAAGTGGCCACTTCACACATTCTAAGAGCCACCTGGCCCTATGAGAACACAATCTTCATCATAAAAGTCCCTCACCATTAGATTATCAGTTGTTTCAGTATCAACCTTTCAAGCAGAGCCGTTTCAGTACTAAGAAAACATTAAAATGGGATCAATAAAATATCATATCAGTATTAACCCATCAAAGAATTGAAACGTGATATCTAAATGAGAAAATAGAATAATTAAAAGATCAAATGATCAAGCGTCAGTTTGCCGTCTTTGGGCAAGATCGTATAAAAATTCAAACAATGTGTTTTGTGCCTTAGTGGCTTCTACAGATCTATCAGTCGACTGTAAATTTTGGGTCCCTTTCGCCATTCGCAATAGCTTCTTTAGTTCCTGAAAAAAAAAAATACATTCAAGAAATTATTAGTCTAACCGGACAATGAGACTAACCGGACTGTACTGGAGAGGATTCACATCTTTTCCTGAAGTCCGACTTGCCATCTACAGTGTCAAGATGTCCTCAGAAATGCCATTTATCTTATCACTCCTAAGATTCCGTTCTATTTGTCAACAGATATCACTGGAGTGCGACAAAAATTGATAAAATATATTTGGACCTCTTGTGTTTCGTTAGTTGATGAAACTAATATGAACCATTCATCATTTTAACAACCAGTAAAAAGCCCAACAGGTACGAGCGGATAAAATATTTGTTGACCAACAAACATACCTGCCGGTCAAAGTAGACATCACTTGTGCTTGAAAAGACATCGTTGTTGACAGCCTCATCACCACCCAAAAGGCCTTGCAGCCACTGTGCGGCTATCTTTTCCTCCTGCAAGTAGAACAACCCAATATGAACTCTTCATCACCATTTCGTGGTTTTATGATGGAAGGGTTGAAATGCTAGAAAGAGATTAGCTTCTACCGCTAACGCTCTGTCACAGGTCAGTATTTCAAGTAGCAGTTCGCTTCAAGCACATACTAGTAGAAACCCCCGCCCCCAAGACGTATTCAAGAAACCTAGCTGCGTTAAACTCTGCCAATTGTAACGCCACGTATGGTAGTTTCTAACATAGACCATGCCAAACTGTAACATGGCTAGGGTTTCTGCTGAGGGTGGGTTTTCTACTACAGCAGTGAAAATCATATCAACCATCTCAAATTCGAGTTAACACACTCAATATCACACCTCAGATAGATATTCTGTCTTCTCATCACTGGTCTCGGTGTCGTCAATTTCATCACCACTTGACTCTGGTTTCGTTCTTGCCATCAAGCCTGAAAGGTCACCATCTTGGCACGCCGTCAGGACCTCTTCCATTAATTCAGGATCAGCTTCTCGAAGTAGTCCCCCTGAGGACCATACACAATCATGAGTATCTGCCTGGAAAATTCGTCCAGTAAGGTAGAGGATACTAAATCAATTAGAGACCTGATCCCGTCTCCTAAACTGACCTCAGGTTACCAACAACAACTCGTGATAAAAGTTTGACTTGGCTAAATATTTCTGACCAATTAGTTTTGAATGGAAATGGGGTTGCCCGCTGTTCCTTCATTGGCGGTCTACAACCTCCCACTTTGAAATTGCATAGGAAATTCATACATGGTGATAAAAACAAATCTCTATAGATTTGGGTCTTATACCGAACCAAAAGTATACATGTGTATGTTCCCAATAACATTCAGCATCCGCATTCGATTCCAAATGGAAACAGACCACACTGTTTGTAACCAATTCCCATGCTGAGTTGGAAGTGCTTACCTATGAAGTTAAATTGCCGCCTCTTCCCATTTCGCACGTTAGGACCCAGTGACTGCGCACCAAAAATTGAACGAGAAACGCATCAACAACCAGGAACAGAGCTTGATAGAAAAAAAGATTCATAATTCATAAACCCGCACAGTCAAATATAAGTTAGCACAAGTAAGCATATCGCGGATGCCACTTTACCTTGACCAGCATGACTGCGTCGTAGACTTCCCCATCAAGCGATGCCCACCTGCAGCGTTCATTTAAAAACAACGTGGCAAACGACAGATTCTTCATGAAAATCAGCTCATATTTGACTCCTATCCAACACCATGCTCAAAATAGAAAATCTGGCACTCCAATTCAATGCCATTTCCACAGTCAATATGAGGAAACAGGTGCCAAAATCTGGGGCTTGGTCTACTTTCCCACAGCTCCGGCACTGATTGCAATAACGAAGTCCCACCTAATAGCTTGCCGAAGTTGGGAAGGAGACAGCGAAGCAAGTTGGTTGCCCCACTTTAGAGCTCTCAGAGATTTCCTCTTACTTTGTCCCTTGCTATCCTTCTCTTCATAATCTTCTGATAGCTCTTCCTCGGTTCTCTCTTCCAGGGCATCCCCGCGTTTCGTATACTGTAACGAGCTCGGCTGGATACTCTTCTTCCTCCTTCCATGGCTCTTGCCTGCAGTTCCTGAGTGTGCTTCCCTGAACACAGAAACATACTCAATGACCATACGATTTTGAAGGATTATCAATGTTAATCAAAAAGAGCAGATCAAGAGGATGACCATTCACATCCGCTAAAGCCCTACAAAAGATAATTAACCAGAAAATAAAACCAAAAATCTTGAAAGACGAACCTTGCAGAATCAGCAAGAATGTTACAAAACTGATTCACTCATCAAACTCCTCAAATATACAAATCAATTCTAAACCCTGACATCCTTCATTTACCCTTAAACCCCCGATGACCACGCTGTGCTTTCTAATTCATATATCTTGAATTTTGTAGCAGTTAATGACAATTCTAGTCAATGTTTAGAATTAATATCACTCTTGCTTTTTCAAAATGCACAGAGAATCAAATGTATACTTCCATGTTCGTAAAGAAGAAAAGTATAATTTTAGTTGGATCCCTTTCTTCTAAGATAGCAAAAACAAATAATCAAAAGGGAAGTACTGTTTGAAAATCTACTCTGCAGAGATTGCAAAAATAATGATTTGGTCTTACAAATTCAGCTACATTTGGTGTCTACTATTACCAAAAACATTAACTAAATCATTATAATTTTTAAAGCTCCAAAATAACAAGTCAAGGAGTTGAAAATGACCCTCAAAAATTGAGTTAATTGAGCCAAAAATTGAGTTAAAACCCCTGAAATTTAAGACTGAAGTCTCTAAAATGCGCATACCAATTCTAAACCCCGACACTAAGCGCATTCGGCATCTTCGCCTTTGCTTGCCAGGGCGTATCGTGTATGCGCATTCGAGCCATTGTGCAAAATCAAACTATCTGAGTAACATCCTCACTGAATTTGGAATCAAATTCCAATGAAATTTTGCCAAAGGAATCACCTAATGCTCCATGACAAGGTGCTCGGCCGGAACAAACTTCCCCAGTCGGGCGACGAGGAATTCGCTGGGTCCAGAGAGCAGGAGACAGAGAGGAACGATCGGTGGCCAACGCCTGGACACAAACGAGGGGACACCAGAAGGTGCTTGAAACTCCAAGGCCTCCACAGCTGCTTGCTCACGTGAAGCATTACTAATTGCTGTGGAAGGCTTAAGAAGAATATTGAGCTTGCATATAAGAACCGAGGGATGCCCACGACATGGATAAGGAAGAGCACAAAGCAGAGTGCGCTTCCAAAATGCTAAACCGGAGGGGTTGCAGTGACGATGCGGAGCTTGAAACCCTAAGTTCGTCCATGATTCATCGTTTGGATGAATGTCCCTTGATTTCATTCCCGTCGGTAACTTGAAAGGCCACCCAGTGTACCTTGTAGCACATTCATTCATTTATTTATTTATTTATTTTAAACACATGGACAATTTCTTTTTTTTTTTTTTTTTGAACAAATGGAACGAACCATTGCATTAAAAAAACCAAGAACAGCAACCAAGCTCAAGAGCTAGACAATGAAGAGATAAGAGCAAGAGCCAAAAAGAAACCAAGAGAACTACTGAAACAAACAAAGGGGAGGGCCCTTCTTGTTCCAGATAATGCATGAGTCTAGCCTACTAGCAAGAACAGGAGAGTGGATCCAAATGTTATCAAATCTATCCCAAATGGTAGAAGCTTGTTGGGGGAGCTGTTGAGCCCCTATTCATGCCTTTAATTGTGCCATGCGCCCATAATCAAATAGCGCATTCCACATATTGTCGTGAGTAACCTCCAGAGGCCACCGGTTGTTAGAAAAAACCGTACTATTACGGGAAATCCAGATAAGCCAAAGCGACGAGCCACGTAGAAGGGTCCAAATGGTTCGGAGAACATGAAAACGTCTTGGAAGCGAAGACCCAAAAATACATTGGGAGAAGTCAAAACGGGTATGGGGTCCGGTTGAGTCCCCTTGGATGTGGTAGAGAATGGACTGAGCATAGTCCCAAACCTCTTGGGCCCTTGGACAAGAAAAGAATCGATGTATAGGTGTTTCTTCGCAAGCTAAGGAGCAACAATTACAATTGGTATCAATGTCCGAGGAATTCTTGCACGCCATGAGTGTACCGCTACCGCATTGTGCCATACAGACCACATGAAAGCTGCCTCTTTCTGTGAACGTGACTTGTGCCAAACTTCTTTCCAATCAGGTAGAAATGTTGAAGGGAGATGGCCAGACCATTTTGAGGGTATGGATCTCTTTAACTGGCGATGTCTGGTGATGAGATTACGGCCCAAAGATGTAGTATAAGCCACCAAATTGTTGCCATCATCCCATTGCCAACGAGCAAGATCAAACTTCATAGATTGGATAGCACCGGAGAAGAGCAAATGCAAAGTGTTGTTGCTTCCTTTCTTAACTTCTAAAATGCGAACCCTGCGGACATGGCCAGTATGAGTTACAACCTCATTTGAGGTTGGAATAATGGACAATTACCTTGAAGTGAGTCCGACTGTTGCCCGACTGGACAATTTCCATTGCAAGGGAAACAGTACACAGAACTAGAGAGACTAAGGTAGGAGGCTGTAAAACAGAGTGGGTATTAAGAACGGACCCTATAAATGGTTGTGAAATGGACATGAGTTGGTTCTCAAATTGACTAGTATAGTCATTTAATGAATCAAGGAAAAAAGCATTATTAATTGCAAGAGCCAATCATTTTCTTTGCTTTCCCCATTTTTATTTAGAATTGCAAGTGAACCATTTATGAAAGACCTAGGGTCACAAATAGGGACCTACAACCCAACTCGTTTGAAAATTCATAAGTAATTCAAAAATGCTTGAAAAAATACGAAACCACTTGGATTAGATTCCTTATCAATTTCTCTACGTTTGAAAAATGAGCTAAAAATATTCCCGTCTAAAGAAATACATGAAAAAGGCGGACCAGCCCTTAGATGCTCCATTTCTGAGCCTCCTACCTTAGCCCTCGGTGCAAATATTTTCTCACTACCTTTTAAGCTTTTTTATGAATTTTTTAAGACTAAGAGAGACCAGGCCAATTGCCCAATTGCTAGACCGTCATGAAACCACAGCTACACTACACGGCCAACCCAAGATCGAGTTGGATAAATCCTCGTGATGTGTTGGTGCCACTTAGGATTTTTTTTTTTTGGGAGTGGCTTGGTTATTGAACAAGCAACTACTCAAACTTCATCACAAGAAGCTTAGCTTCAGTTGATGCAAAGCCTCTTCCCCTTTGGTTGGAGCCAATAATCATAACATTGGCCAAAGCCCACCGTGAATGAAGGGTCTATCATGCTACTTTCTCATCCGGGCTCTAGAGTAGAAATGTTGCATTTTGTAAAGAATTAGAATAAAATGATGATGCACAAAATGATGATAATTTGTTTGGGTCCTGAGGAAGAATGACAAAATTTTCAACTCTCTTAGAGTTTTAATTATTGGCTTTACACACAATATTATGTAAAGGAAGCCATGGAAGCATATTGTATAGTGGGAGGCCCTCACACGAGGGCTTCCTGTCATGTAAGGGCATCCCGTTGCGTTAAGCATGCAAGAGTGTCTGGCATTGTTATGAGTGCCTGGCACTATTATTAGGGCATTATGGGACATAATCGGGGACTTTTTTTACAGGAGGCGGCTCGATAGTGCTTAACTTGGAGTAAGATAGTGTTGTTCACACCTAAGGTGAGGTTATTAGGTTGTAGCTACCCTCGACTTGTTTATGCGGTCTACTCATGCAAGCATCCTCAGACTTGTCAAAGATGCTTAATGCATTGAAATGAATCTTCTACTTATCTAATTATACAACTTTTTTTTTGTGAATTGTTATTTCTGCTTGATTGGGGAGAAAATGCTTGTGGTAAGCTTGCAATATACAACTGGGGATGGCTGATTTTTAGGTGGTTATAGGCTAAGTGATTATAATTGTTTGTGAGCAATCACAACAAACTCCCTATAAGTTTAGGATTTAAGACCTTATCAATGTCTTTGTTGTTGCTTTAAGTATTATCAATGTTGCTTGATTGGATGTTGATTAAATGATCTTATTTATGATTTGTATAAGTCACTAGAACATCATAAATATATTGAGTGCTAGAAAATGAAAATCTTACATATGTCACTTTGACTCTTGATTGATGACTACTTGTCAAATTAAAAATTGACGTTTTCAAGTAGTGCAATATTGCCAATTTAAAAAAATTAATGTTTCAAACTATTAGAATATTTTAATTTAACAAAATTAACCTTTCTAGTTATGGGTGATTGCAAAAAACACTTGCTCATTTTGTTGCATTTGGAAAAGAATTGGAAGTATTATGAGCTTTTGAAAAAATAATAAAATAATAAAATAAAATACATAAAATTAGTAGAATACTACAAATAATAAATTTACAAAAATTTAAGTCTAAAAAATAATTTTCCAAAAGTTATTCACTAATAGATCTATGAAAAATTTGAAAAAAAATAGATATTTTATTGTTTAAATTATTATAAAATAGTAAAGAACACTCAAAAAAAATTCCTTCTTAAATTTTTTTTAGAGGTTAGATTCAACCAAAGAAGTGATGGAAACATTTTCTAAATGTCTAGAAATACATGCGCAATAGAGACTTATTTTGCATTTATGTGGAGGACATAAAATTTGCATTAGAAGAGATTTGAGGGCTGCAAGGGGCCGTTTTAGACTGTTCTTGCAGCTGGGAACAATCAGAATAAAAAAATAAAAAATAAAAAAAATAAAAAAATAAAAAAATAAAAAACATTATTAAAAAAATATAAAATATTAAAAAAATTATTTAAAAATTAATTTTTTATTATTTTCTGACGTAGCACTCTCTTGGCCACGTCAGATTATTGCTCCCAGGTTGTTCCAGGGCTAGATAACTTGTGGGCTCTTAGAGCCCTCAAATCTCTTCTAATCTCTTTCAAATTTAAGTCTAAAAAACAATTTTCCAAAAGTTATTCACTAGTAGATCTATGAAAAATTTGGAAAAAAATAGATATTTTATTGTTTAAATTATTATAAAATAGTAAAAAACACTAAAAAAAAAATTCCTTCTTAAATTTTTTATAGAGGTTAGATTCAACCGAAGAAGTGATGCTAAATGTCTAGAAATACATACACAATAGAGACTTATTTTGCATTCATGTGGAGGACATAAAATTTGTTATTTTAGTTTTCTTTTGCATTGTAAGTACATGCCTATGATGAAAATATAATCTTAAAAGTTGACTTTTAGATTTTCTTTTGGGGTATTCAAAGGTTTTAAAAAACATGAAACTGCAAAGTGTGAGAAATTAGCAAAAATGCATTTAAAATATAAAATGATTGTTCAAAAATTAATCCTTAAAGGACTAGGGGCCGTGGATCCCAAGATTTCCAAAATTGTGAAGATCTATTATAAAATACAACTTAGAACAATATTTTAATGATGACTCTCAAACAGTAGTTGTACAACATGATTTATAAATCACATCCATACAGTTAGATCAACAAATACACAAACCAATATTTTACAATAAAATTTGAAGCCAAAAATTAAAAATTCCTTCTGTAATTGATTGTAGATTGTATATTTATGATTTCTACAAGAATTTTTTTCTATAAGTTTAAAATGTTGAGTCCTATTCATAGTGATTTTTGAAGAATTTTATTTCATATTTTGATTCAAGTCATTTTTGAAGGATCATTTTTTGAACTAAAAAAGTTAGTTTTTGAGGCTAGACCTACCAATACCTTTTGAATTATAGAATATTTGCAAAGCAAAATCTTCATAATCTATATTGTACAAATGTTAAAGAACTAAGGTAGGAGGCTGTAAAACAGAGCGGGTATTAAGAATGGACCCTATAAATGGCTGTGAAATGAACATGAGTTGGTTCTCAAATTGACTAGTATAGTCATTTAATGAATCAAGGAAAAAAGCATTATTAATTGCAAGAGCCAGTCATTTTCTTTGCTTTCCCCATTTTTATTTAAAATTGCAAGTGAACCGTTTATGAAAGACCTAGGGTCACAAAGAGGGACCTACAACCCAACTCGTTTGAAAATTCATAAGTAATTCAAAAATGCTTGGAAAAATACGAAACCACTTGGATTAGATTCCTTATCAATTTCTCTATGTCTGAAAAATGAGCTAAAAATACTCCCGTCTAAAAAAATACATGAAAAAGGCGGACCAGCCCTTAGATGCTCCATTTCTGAGCCTCCTACCTTAACACAAGAATTTTCAGTAAAAATGATGGATGACAAAATGCATTTTTGTGAGCTCTGGATCTGTTTTTGTTCATTTGTTGTTCAAAACCTGCACTTGTGGTCCTTAAGGTATTAATTAAAAAAATGATTAAAAAGATAATATACTCTTTTTCTAGAATTTTTTTTCTACTGGATCAATAACTCCAAAGTTGTGACACAAGGTACATTGGAAGTGACATCAAAACAATACAATTGTTTCTTGCATTCACCCTTCTCAATGAGTCATGTAAAGGAAATTTATGGGTGCAAAAAAAATGTTGCATGACAAGGAAGCCTTCAATTTTCAGTGTGCAAAAGAAAGGCAATTATGAGAGGAATTGGTTAATTGATTGAAAAATATTGGTGACGAATTTTTGAAATTTTATTATGCAAATATTTTAGAAAAATAAATTTGAACATTTCACTTTGAGGGAAAAAATACATTACTTAGGAAAAATTTTACACCATAGAGAACTCAATGTCAAGGTATTACTAATAAAAAATTTGTACAACAAATTTCTCTAAATTACAATTAGGTTTTGGCAAAGCAATTGCACCATTGTGCTCAAAAGTATAGTAGTACTCATGAAACAACGGTTGATTAGTAAATTATAATTACAATTCATAAATATCTATTTAATAAAATTTGGAAAGGCATTACCTTGACATTAAATTCTTTGTAGTGTAAAATTTTTCCTAGGTAATGTGGTTTTTCCCTCAAAGTGAAATGTGCACATTAATGTTTCTTAAATATTTGCACAATAAATTTAAAAAAATTCATTACCAATATTTTTTAATTAATTATTATGCAACCTAATGAAAAACACTCAAAACAATTAAACAAAAATGGAATTTTTGATTTTTGAAATTGAAACTTGGTGTGTTGATCAAGATTGCATAGAAGAATTAATTTAATCGGTTAATTTTGAAATATAGATCTAAAAAGGTCAAATTTTGAAAGATACTCTTTTAAGTCAAAATTAGGAGTTATCTTACTTTGATTTAGGGCATTGTACAAAATTTCTTGTCAAAATGCACTACTATGCATTGTTTTAAGAATTTTGAAAATTCATCTTACTAAATGCACATTCAATTTGAAGTAGAAGCACATTTTTTACAAATTGAATCATTTCAAGGTAGAGTAAACTGGCCATTTACTACACACATCCAAACACTGCAAAACAACCCTTCCAATGACCAAACACTAACCGCACAACCACCCCTCCAATGACCAAACTCTAACCACACAATTCAACTACCAATTCAATTGTGATGGGAACAAAATTTGGTATCATTGCCCAATGACCGCACATTGTGTGGTAATTGGAATGTGCGGTCATTGGTTGCAAGGAATTTTTAACTAGATTTCGGCTTCATCACCTTCAAATTGCAATTAAAATTTGTAGCCAGAAACCTTTTTGCATTTTGTTTTTTGAAGGTGAATTGTAACATGACATTTAATAATCATGCAAAATTTCAAAACATGCAAGTCTCTATGTTTATTGAGAGAAGGGTTTTGAATTTTGTCTATGCGGTGATTGGCAAGTTTATTATATATAATTACATTGAAAAATTCAATGAAAAAATCTCTACTTGGACTAAATGAGGAAATTTATGTTAAAAGAGTGATTTGTTAAGGTGCATTGTGCACACAAAAGTTTAACATTGCATTGATAACAATTGAAAATAATTTTGAATTTTTTTACTTAGATATTTTATTTCAAGAAGATTGTATTTTTTATGTTAACCCCAAAAGTTCCATTGTTCCTTTGCAAAACAAAATGGATATTTGGATAGGCTCCTATGATCCCAATATTTGTCGTTATTTTTTGAAATTTCTTGTAAAGATCATAAACCACATTAGCTTTTTGGAAATTTAATTTTTATTTCAATTACTGCATAAGAGAAAAATTTATGGCACGATTAATAAACCCAAATTTTAGTTTGGTGGCGAAAAAATCTTCATAAAAATTTAAAACAAAATGTTTTTTTTTAATTTCTTTTTTATATCTTTTATTTTTACCTATATGAGAAGCTTTGATTCTTTCTATTTGGATTACTAATAGAAAATATTGTATTTAATTTACAATTTTTACAATTTTTCAAAAAAATAAATTCACAAAGTTAGGATCCTTGCTATAACAATCTCTCCATTGAGATTAGTGTACTTCAATTCCATCTCAGAGCTATTAATGGTTTAGTTTTTCCTTCAATCTTGAATTTCCACTTCACAATTTTTAATAAGTAAAAAATAAATGTTTAAGAAAAATAAAATTCTAGACTCTAAATTCAATTCTACAACATAAAAAATTAGAAATTCAAAATGATTAATGCAAAAATTAAGCTAAGAAGATTCAAAGTCAAAAAATCTCAATAAGCAAGATGCAAAAAAACTTGTTTTCTTCAATTTAAATGCAAATATCTTGCAATCTACATGGTCAAAGTCTCTAAAATTTCTTTTGCACAATCCTACTAGTCTAGTACAAGGTCCTACATTCAAATATTCAGTTTGTTTTTTTTAAACATTTTTTGCTCTTTGTAATAGAAATGACAGTTTTGAGTGGTTTTAGATGGAAAGGCCTTAGGACTTCACGGGTTAATATTATTTTAGGATTTTTCTACATTTTTTACATTTAATTTTGATGTTAAAAATCATAGATTGACTTTTCAGGATTTTATTATGCATTTTTAATGTGCATTTTATCCTAATTGTGAGGTGGAAAAATTCTTCAAATTTTCAAAATGATCATAGAGTAGTTGTGGCAAATGGAGTAGATTATCTAATACAAATTTTGATGCAAAAATTTGTCACTTGGAGAAAAACTTGTGTAAATGGAACACTTTGTGTACACGATCATGGTGTATGACATAAATTAGTATCCTATAATGTGAAATTACCCTATTTTCCTTCCAAAGCTCTCTAAACCTCAAAGAGTGGTCAAGACTGCACAATCTACAAAAGAGCCAATTGCAAAATATTAAACTTCAGCTTAAGATGTGTAAAGTAGCATGAGAAATCACAATTATCACAAGAATGATTGTAGGGACTTGGACCTTTACTGAAACACAAATTTCAACAAACAAAGATCTAAAAACTAAAAGATTCAAAAACTACTAGAATTATTGTTGTTGCTTGTAGGCATGATCATTCTCTTTTATACAATGTTCCATGATCATAATTGTGTTGATCATTGATGATGTTGCTCCTAGTGTGAAGCATAGTTGAAGTGTAACAAGTTAGTTACTAATGCAGACTTCTAAGTCGGCACAATTTTAAAGTTTGAAAGGCATTCCATTATTAAAAAATGATGTTCCACTTTTGAAATCTATGAATTTTGAAATTCTATTCTTACAAGCTATAACTCTTGATGCTCGTGGTTTAGGCTTGAAAACTTATGTGATAATAGTGTCTCTTGTCAAAAGCCACATCAACAACCAAGTAGACTTGGGAGAAATTGTCATAAGAGTGAATCCACTTTTTTTCTATTTAAGAGCATGCTTAGGATCAAGTGGGAAGAATCTTTTAGGGTTGTTCAACTATCCATGTCTAGTGGTTTTGGTGTCTATCCATGCACCTAATTGTGACCCCTTTTTATAACCAATCCCTACAAAATCTTGCCTAAAGTGTACCACCTCTTTTTATGAGAATCTATGGGAGATTCTAGAATAACCTATTTTCAATAGTTTGAACATTCATAATTTGTTCATATGTTGTCCAAATAATGCATAAGAAGAGAATGCAAATCCTATTTTGACTTCCAACAAGATCCAACAAAAATTAAGCAATCTTTTAATAGTAATTTGGATGCTTTTAGGTTTGATTACCTTAGAGCTTGATTGGAAATGAAGAGTTTCTTTTGCTTGCGCAATTTGGAGAAGCGCTACAGGACTAACATTAGAATGTTCACTTTTTTCTATCAATACGGCATCTGAGAACCTGGTAAACTTAGAGATGAAGCCTACTCCTGATACCCGACATGGAAAATAATAGTGTCTGCTATTACTTGCATTCAGAACTGAAGCCCTCTCATGGCTTCGCAGGAGCAGTTCCCCTACAACACTCCTCATCAGATTTGATTCTTTGTGTGCAATTCTATTTGGTAACAATCACATTGAAAATTGAAAACATGAATTTTACCACTTCTTTGAAGTCGTACGTAAAATCCGTTTTCGCCTTCACAACTGGTTTACAGATGCAAAATCAATGAAGCTTGCCTTCAGATATCCAACGAACTTCCTCACGTCAGTCCCCATTGAAAAACAGATAAGGTAGAATACGGCGTATTCCGGATTCATTACTACTTTCTGGGTCACTACTGAGAACCACGATCCCGAGTAGAATGCTCTACAGGGTAGAGTGTTGTCTGAACATCACCAAATGAATCTGCAATCCACATATTAGACCACCTATGATAGTAACAGAGATCGTAACAGAGTTGATCAATTCAATAGAAGTCAAAGAATAAAATAAGAACATGTTATTCTAATGATTTCACCAGTTCAAAGGGACTTCAAACCACGACTCCATGTAGAAAACAATCAATGTGACCGCATTGTGTCTACAAAATTGTTTGTCTAGAACCGGTCATCCTACATACGACCACCAGCCCATCCTCCCTTCACTTTCGTTTGTGATCGCACTTCTGAAAGCTTACCATCAGGTCCATAATCCCTTTCCATACACAGGAACGTGCCATCCTCATAGAACCACCCAACTCCCACCGTCAATACACCGTCCTCCTTAGCCTCTACACTAGCTGTAATACCACCTGGTAACCATAACACAGTAGGATCCTCAGCAGGTTCGGCGTCTTCATTTTCATCGTCCAAGTACATTTTGAGCGGGCCCGGCAAGCCTTGTTTTAGCACCAATTCTTGGCAGAAATGTGCATATGCAGGCCGTGCCAGTGACGAGGCATCGGGCTGATGGATCGCACTTGCGCTCATCTCAAAAACCTTCCAAGAGCCTGTCAACTCATTAACCGCAGGCCGGTCCCGTTGGGAGAAGGGTAATAGGTAGGCAAGTGACTCAGCTGATTCACTGGTGTACAAGAAGAGGAAATTTGGTTAGCTTCTGCAAGTGAAGACAAGTCCTCTTAACATATACCCTGTCAATAAAATGCAGCTAGCATTTCCAGAATAGTACGGGGGAGGGTTTTCTACTACTGAAATATAGGTCGGAGCAGTGAGAAAAATTCAAGGTAATTGTTTCAAAGATTCAATACTACCTGATGGACTCCATATTCCGAGGTCCCGTCCATTGTTCTTCATGTAATGCAACACGCAGAACTTGAATCTCTTCTCCTGATTCCAAGATAGCAATGGTGTGAACCAGCCGTAACCTTCGATGTTTACCTGTCACTATGCACTTCAAAAATGAAACAAAAGTTTGTCAGTCCAAATTCACATGCAGATACTTTCACTGCATGGAGAAGAACATTGTCACACTTTTAGGCAATGTCGTCGCAGATTGCGTAACCTAGCAAGACTAGGATTTTGGTGAAGAAGAAAGGTAGGTACTGCAATCATTAAGTTTCCTTTCCCCTGATTGACTCCTAGAATTCTATTATCCAGAGTTTTGAAAGATAGGATACGACGGTAACAATTGGGGGAATAAGAACAGAGACGCATGCCCTCCCACCTGCTCAATTTTGAAAGTTGGAGCATTGAAATACGCAGGTTCGGTTGTGGCAAGATCGTCTGGTAGAAGCGATACAGGACCTCTTGAATATGAACCATCCTACATTACCACATCGTATGAGTTACCCTAGCAGCCATGATTTGGACATCATTGTACAACCCTGAAGGCAGTGCACATTGCGGTCTCTTCGTTTTACCTCGGGCCTCATCCACGATGCACCACAAAGAAGAAGCTAAAAGATAGATATAGGTTAGTTATCTGAACCACAGTCAGCTCCAGATTCAGTCCAACAGTAAACAGAAGCCCTACCTAGATAAATGGATTGGTAAACGAGAATTATAGTCGAGAGAAGCCTACATACCGAGAAAAAGACAAGGCCAGGTTCCAAGGTCATAGTATCCTCTTCCATCACGTCTTTCCAAACCTCACTGTTTGGAGGTCCATCCTCACTAGCTTTGATGGCCTCCACTTTGACGGCCTCAGTGGGAACATTTTTAAGCTCTTCTACCAATCCAGAATCAACCATTCCTTCTTTGAAAATCGATTCCCAATCTGGATCGCTTTCTCTGAGCGCCCAATCTTTGGGATTCTCCTTTTCAGGGTTGTAAAGTGCAGGTCCCAAACCTTGAAGGAACTCCTTCGTATCCTCCACAGTACCGAATTCTTCTTCAGGAGCCTCCAGGGGATAATTCATGCCTTCCGCGATTGCTGATGATTCAAGATCGATGGGATTGACAGTCAAATCCTCATCATCCTCCAGATCATCCCCAAACAACTCAAGATCCTCCTGATACTGCCAATTCAGCTTAATTTTCTTAGCATGCCATAAATCCGGCAGGGACAATCACCGTGCTGCCAAGTTGCAGCCTTTCTTCAGATATAATATGGAACTAAGATAGATGCCCCAATTCCACCTGGTTCAGTAAGTCAACATCTATAATTGCACTCAATGCCATTCAAGTAGCAACCCTTGAACCAATGAAAACTGCCACATGCTAATATTCCATTCGTGCCTAGGTTTTACCCTCACGAGCATTCAAGGTCAGAATAAGCACAGCCCAGTGCATGGTTTTGGAAAAGACCAAAGTGACTTAAAAATTCATAACCAATTCAATAAAACTCCAAAAATTACGAAACAACTTGTGCTCTTGGCAACAACTCAAAGGTCAAGAAAAGTCACATAGACAATGATCAGCTCAAAATGACCTACAATTTACAACATAAAAGTGAATGAATTACCTCTTTATATCCTCGCTCGCCTCGGGTATTTCCCACTTTCCACATGACCTTGCGATACAAAGAGGAGCTGTCAATTTGGTTGCCGCCCGCACCTGGGATCGACTCCACTGAGCACAGCACAGCCGCATCATAGAGATACGCTTTCGAAACATCCAGCGCCACTGGCTCCATCTCACCTGTAATGGGAGAAAATGCGGCTCCATACCCCTTCCACACTCCCGCATTGCTGCTCACAAATGTTGGCCACAAAGGATTGGGCATTTGTTCCTGTATGACCACTGATCTTTGAATGGATATGGGGTTGTCTACTGTCACTTATACTGGTGTACAAGCTCCACACTTTGAAATTCGTACATCGTGATAAGAATTTGATCTCAACAGATTTGGCTGTTATACCCAATCACAGGACTATGATAATCTCCCAAAAATCACATCCCTACGTATGCTAGAATGCTAAATGCAACGCCCACAGTATCCTCTACCTGGCGCCGAGGATCTGCAAGGTAGAAAGCAAATTGTCGATTCTCTTACAAACTCTATGCAGACAATCAGGTGATCGATTCAAACCACACCTGCGCCTGCAGGACTTCAAGGGTTTCCACAGGAATGCCGCCAGTCGCCATGACACCAGTATAGTCATCGCCGAAGTCTTGATACCCGAAGTCTTCGTCATCGCCAGCGCCAGCCTTGGCTCTGTCACCTCCTTTCCCTCTCACACCAACTTCTCGTCCTGCCACAGCCACTTGTCCCTGTTGCTTTGATCTAGGAGGTTTCGCTTCACCTCGAGAGGCTTGGTACTCTGTTTCAGCAATATCCTTGCTCCACACATTAGGTCTCGGACCTGCCTTTTTCGCAAGTTCTCCCTTCGAGCTTCCCCCCCCTCCTCCCCCTCCTCCTTTCGCACCCTTCTTCCTCCCCTTCGAGTCCTTACCCTTACTTTCTTTCCCGCTTCTGACAACAAGCCTGAAAGATGCTCTTGAAGGGATAGGCTTCATCGAATTAGAGCTCAAGCAATGGTAGGAAGATGAGGGTTCATGAGCACCACATTGCCTAATTCTCGAATGTGCCGCATTAGTCCGAAGGGAATTTCGATGGGAATAAGCAGGATTACGCCTAGAGAGCACAGTCGACATTGCGCAAGCAGGGGAGGGTTTGAATTCGATCAAAGAACGGTACGCCATGGTTTGCACTTCCATGTTGTCACCGAACCCTAATTTCAAACAAGCTAAGACTTGCACAAACAGAACACTAAATACAATCGTACTTCACCGCTTTAGCAGCTAGAAGCTCCGCAACCTACTCCTCTCCGTCGCCTTCACTGCAACGCAGCAACTCCACTTCGGAAAATCACCTTCACTCAAAAGCGGAACAAGTTATCATACGCAATGGACACGTTCAGTATAGATTCGTGGACTACAACCCGACGAATGTACTCTCTCCGGCATCGCCCAAATTATGATGATCTTCAGCGGATCAAATCATGCAAGACTTAAACTCAGGGTGAATTCCTGTGAATCTCTATCTCTCAACCTGCACGACATCAACGTCGAAAATGTGCACCATAGCATCGTGAACTTGCTACTTCCTCGGAAAAGCAAAGAAGTAGACGATGACGACAGCTACAGCAAGGCGTTCGTAGCCCCTTTTGCATCATGAAGACATATTATTGCGACCGTGCGGGAACTATGACGGTCTATTCTATCATTTGTTTCGATTTGTTTCCGCAATTCCGCTTTTATTGAACGGAATTCTTCTCTGTTTGAGTCTGTAAGCACATGAAAGGCATGGTGGTTGTCACAGTCGCAGACCAACCAGTGGCACCAGTCAATGCACAGGCTTTCATATCGAAGAGGGGCTTGATTACGCTCGTAATGCACTTCCGGTAAATGTGCGGTTCATTTTCCGGGCAGGGTAATAGGATAAGTAGGGTTTTTGTATAGTACCATGCCCGAAGGACATGCCTGAAGGACGAGGGCTTTACCCGGCGTAAATCACGAGCATCACGAGCACCAAAGGATGAAAATCGGGGATGAGAAATCGAAGTCGGATGAGAAATCCGTAATGCCCGATTACGCAGGAAAACCCGCGCAATCGGGCATTACGCTGTAGAAGCCTCCCAGGAAATGAACAGGCAGTTTCCTGGGAGTGGTTTACGGAGTGCATAAGGTAGACACATCCATTTCCACGCTTGTACCCAATTCTATCACGTACCAATGTACTAGTGAAATACAATTTAGAAAGAAAATGTGCACCAGTGGTACATAAGGGAGGAGTTCTTAAAGGGACAAGAATTGATGCATTGACCTTAATGACAATTTGAGGTTATTACGGATTCTCATCAATCAATGGCATATGTACATCCAAAATTTACAAGTCAATTTTCAACAAATTTTTAGAGAATATTTGGAGCTAGATTTGTTTTTTCAAGCGCATGAAAGGAGTGATGAAAAGATTATTCAAAAAAGTGTTGTTGACTTTCCAAGAAGGACCAAAGAATATGATTCAATTTGAGATAGATTCAATTTTATTGAATGATGTTTTGCTAGAGGTCTAAAAAAAAAAGATTGCTATTAGAAAGAAACTTAATTGATATCCAATTTACATAAGTTTAAAAAAGAACACATGTATTGCATATACATAACAATTTGCTTTAATATTATTAGGATCAATCACTTCCGACCAAAAACTCAAAGTCCCTAACTTTGTAGCTTGTTTGTCCAAATAAAGTACAGTTGCCAAGTTAGCCAAAGTTTGGCTTGCTGTGTTATTTGGTTTGATAATTGCTATTGCAACACTAATACAATAGTTTGTCTACCCCTAAAGTCCCAAGGCCATTATTCCATCAAAAAACACTCAAAACTGTCATTTCTATAGCAAAGAGCAAACAATAAAATAAAATGTTTTTTTGCATATTTAACCGTAAGATCTTGTACTAGACTAGTGTAAGAATGTGTGGAAGAAATTTCAGAAACTTTGACCGTGTAGATTGCAAGATATTTGCATTTAAAGTGAAGGAATCAAGTTTTTTTGCACCTTGCTCAACTACATTTTTTGGCTTTGAACCTTCTTAACTTAAAATTTTTGCTCTAATGATTTTGAATTTCTAATTTTATATGATGAAAAATTGAGTTGAGAATCTAGGAAAAAAAATTCAAAAAAGAAACACTTAGTTTTCACTCATTAAAAAATTGTTAAACAGAAGTAGGTTCAAGAATGATGAAAAAATTAAATCATTAATAGCTCTAAGATAGAGTTGAAAATTTACTAATCCCAATGGTGAGATTGTTCTAGCAAGAAATCTTATCCTTGTGAAACTTTTTTTTTTTTAAATTGTCAAAATTGAGTTCAAAAATGAATCCTACAAGTTATTTTTTCAAGAAGATGCTCTAATTGCCCAAAAAATAAGATTGTCCATAACTTTTGCATAACAAATCCAAATGGAATGAATCAAAGCTTCACATGTAGATAAAAATAAAATCTATATGAGTCAAATTTTAGAAAATATTAATTTAAAGTTTTCATGAGGATTTTTTTCTGCCCGCCGAACTAAAATTTGGGATTTTTGTGCCATAACTTTTGCTCCTGGGCACCGATTGAAATAAAAATTACATTTTCAGAAAGCTAATGTGATTTTCTATCTTCACAAAAAAAATTCAGAAAATTACAAAAAATATTGAGACCGTAGGAGCCTGCCCAAATTCCATTTTGTCCCCCGAGGGGACAACGGGACTTTAGGGGTTAATCATTGTACCAACTCTAATAAATGATCAACTTAATTGATCATTTATGATTTTTTTTCATGTTTGTACAAGCTACACATTTGAATTTGATGGCGGACTTGTGCCTATCCTTGCAGACTACAATTTGACAAAGCCAAGCCAACATATCCTCTATTTTTGTCATCTTATCATGTGCAACTTGCTACCAATTCCACCCATTTGCCATCATCATTGTCTTGTTACATCAACTACCATCTCACTGTATAATGCTTTATACAATATTATACAATATAAACAAGCAATGTTCATAGAGCATTGCCACTCCAAGTTGCCAAGCCAATGTGGTTGGTATTTGGATAAGCTTGTTCACTATGACAGCTTCATGGCTAGCTCTTGATTCCACTTTAGTCCAATGAACTAACTTACACCTTGATAAAATCGTACCTAAGAAGCAAGTAATTCCAAATTCTAACTCTTTATACTAGCCTTTTTAAAAGTTTGCACTACACTATAACATGACATTTCTGAGTACTTGTCCTATGGACTACATATTGTAGTGACATGCTAACATTTCTTATCGTTTTGTTGGCTTAAACAACTTGCTATTTTACTGCTTTGTTGTCCTAATGATTGAGTGTATGTGATGTCTGTTGAACTTGTACCATCGCATGGCAAGATCTTATCCTATTATTTTGAGTGAAGATACTCTTAAGGTAAGCACAACCAATTGCAACACTTTCCATTCTCTAACACCTATAAAACAAACACAAATGAATACTTTCAAGGCCACAACTTTTCAAAAGGAATTAAAAGAAACTAATGAGAGGTGAAATTAAAATTTTATGAAGCAATTAGTGAAAGTTTTAAGAGACATTTTGTGCTTCAATGGAGTATAATGTAAAGAATATCTTAAGGTACAGTCACACTTGGCCTTAGGGAGGATTGGTTCTTAAAGGCTAAGAGTGTTGAACCAAAACAAGGGTTTCCATTTTTGGAGCAAATTTTAGGGTCGAAGCTGCTCCTGAAAATCAGGACAATGAACGGTGATGGATGAGTGCCCACTGTTCACACATACTTTTAGGTTTTAGATAATTTGACGGCCACGTCAAATTTAACAAGTTGCTTCCCTGCAGGTGGTATCACTTGACATGACCGATTGCTAAAGTTAATTGACGTGGGCCCCCCTCTCGTTGTCTTCGTTTGTGAGTATCAAAATTTGGCACTGTTCAGCTTCCTTCTCCTTTGTCGTTGTAGCTTCGTTCTCCAGTGTTGCTTGTTCTCAGCGTTGTTGTTCAATTCTTCCTCGGTGTAGTTCCAGAATTTTTGTAGGAGCTTTGTCTCTGTGTGAAAGCGATGAGTGCGGTTTCTTAAGCGGCTTCCGATTCAGGAAGGGCGTCACTTGCCAGTGAAGCGGAGTGTTCGGGTTTTGGCTGAAGGAGCGCGCGTGGATGCATAGGAAATCGTCGCTTCAGAACTCTCGATGGTCACGCGCTAGAGTTCTTCAAGGTATGTGTCTTGCCGCCTTCACTCTAAATTCTCCCCCTGTGCTGCTCGAATGGTAGGCATTGTCGTCCCCTAATTTCCTTTTTCTTTTTGGGCTTCCTTGTGGAGTCGGCCATCGAAAGAAAGGACTCACTATATCCAGTTCTTGCTCGGGGTTAGGGTTTCTTGCTGTTGGCCCGTAACGATGCTCACTGTCAATTTTGTTTTTTTATTGTAGGCTTGAGGCATCCACTTCCGCCTTCTTTTCCGAGATTTTACACAAAGGTCGCGTTGTGCTCCAATTCCAGTGCATTGCTTTTGAAGTCAGAGGCTTCTTTCACAACGGTTAGGTGACTTCTTACCATAGTTCCCAATTTCTTGTCTCAATGCAATGTCGATTTTTTTTTTAATTATGTTGTGGAAAATTCCTGCATTGTCGCAAGAGTCTTTCTTGCCATCACTGACATTGTTTGACGTGCAATTTTCCTGCATTGCTGTGCAGGTGGCACTCACAGTGGACATGGATTTTCCAGTTGCTTCTTCCAAATTGATGGCTGTGGCCTCAACAATCCTCTTGTTACTGCTTTCTTTTAACAGGGCGCTTGACGTTGACACCCTTGTTGAAAACAAAGACAACATGGACAATCCATTCGAAGGCTTAATTGAGGCACCCTAGCAATCTTCGCTTGACATTGAAACTCACGCAGGCGGCCCTCCATAACTTTAGATTGTGTCATGTTTTCACCTTGTTGGGCGATGACCTTAGCTACTAGGTCAAGCCCCGATCCACTGCTTGGTTCTCCTGATTTCTCTTGGAGCAGTATGATGATAAGCGTTGGATCTCTATGTTCCGTATGACCAAGCCAGCGGTGGAGAGTTTGGCTGCACTGTTGAAGCCTGTTGTGCAGAAGAAAAACACAAAATACCACCTGGCTATTCCTGTGATGGTTCGAGTTGCTTGCACATTGTTCAAACTAACTCATGGTGCGAGTTTGTTCATTTGCAGCGAAATGTTTGCGATAGGCAAGAGTACAGTCTCATTGGTGCTCAGGGAGGTAGTCCAAACCATCAACGTGACCTTGAGATCTGAGATTGCGTGGCCTACAGGGGAGAAATTGCTAGAAACCGAAGTTGGATTCCATGAATTGTGCAATCTTCCAAGAGTCGTCAGGGCCATTGACGGTACGCATGTGTAGATTTGCAAACCTCGGTATGGCTCCGCTGACTACTATTACTTCAAATCTAGGGGCTATGCTTTAAATTGCCAAGCCGTAGTCGATAGTAAAAAACGTTTCCTTAATTTATTCCTTGGAATGCCTGGGTCTACAAACGATTCTCGTGTTCTCTGTAGATCATCCATGTATCACAAGGCTATGCATGGTACGTTGTGGGATTCTACGGTTTCCTTTGAGGAGTTCTCCCCCTACTTGCTTGCAGATTTCGGGTATGCCCTACTCCCATGGCTAATGGTGCCGCATAGAGGGGAGGGGAACATGCCAATAGCCGGCAGTTTCTATAACAAGAAGCTCTGACGCGGTAGAGGCGTTTGTTGAAAACGCTTTAGGCATCCTGAAGGTGACATTTTGGGAGCTGTTGGTGAAGTCTGACTTGGACGTCACGTTCCTCCATGATGTCATTACATGCTGTGCTATTCTCCACATGTTGCTTGGAGGATCACATAGAGATGTCGAGACATTGCTCGAAATTCTGCGAATGGAGGGACTAGACGATGACGACGCAGATGAACAAGGTGGGGGTGCCGCATCTGTCGTGGAGCTTGAGCAGGGGGTCAGGGAGGACTACGGTTATGCTAAGGGCACCAACATGCGGCGATAGCTAGGGGTCTATCTGGCGCTGCAGAGAAATGTCGCCACCATTTGAATTTTGGAGGTAAAGAGCTGAATCCTTTGTGGTTTTTTTCTTCTTGCTTGGTATCAATTCAATGTTTGTTTCATGTCGAAGGGACTGCAAGGCAATGCGGATTAATTTTTTTTATGCTTAAAGATCTGAAAGGAGTGGGAAGGATGACGGCATTCATTGAAACATTCATATGACACACTTTGGAAGAGAAAACAATATTTCTTTGGATTAAAAAACAGTGATTCACTAGAGTATGACTTTGGCTGATTGGCAGTTCCCACAAACGTCACTACTCACTAATCGACTATGTTTCTCTTCCCTGTAGGTGGCCGACCGAATTCACTTTCAGTCATTGGATTCGGCAGTACACGCTTTATCTTCCTCATGGTCTTTCACAACATTAGGAACGGGGGAGCCTTCTATTCGCACCCCCTCATCTTCTAATACAGTTGAAGGGTCCACCTGTGGCTCTTCTTGTGACCTCCCATTTGGGGGGCGTAGGCATATGCTTAAGATGGATGATAACTAAGCCAAACATTTCACAACTTCTCCTTGCTTCTCTATGGCTAGCCTCGCATTTTCATTGGCAATGCAGCTACTCTCATGAAGGCGACGGTCCTTCTCACGTTGATACTCCATCTGTTCGGAAAACAATTTCAATTGCACTTCGATCTTGGACCGCTCGAGGTTCCTACTAGCTTCGGCCATCTCTCTCATTTGTCCGGCCATTACGTCACCACTCACGTGTGTCGCTTCAGCTATGATAGTGTGTCTTGATAAGCTTTTCCGTCAGACAACGATGTTGCCCGCCCGGCAGTTTCCATTGCACTCAGATGTATCACTAGAGCTGATGACATGCGGGATTATCCCAGGTGGAAGAACAGGTCGCTGCCGGCCATTGTAGGTGAAATTCTTGGCAGATGTTGGTGCTCCTGATGTCGTGCTCTGGCTGGGTTGTTGGACCGCTGATGGTGTGCGCCCTCCAGTGTCGTTGGTTATTTGCACTTCATCAGCTATGTCCATCGGATCCTCAGTTGGTGGATCACTATCTTCCACTTGCTCACCGTCAATTGAGGTCCATTGTCTCTGAGTAATGGGGTAGTTTCCATCATCGTGTGAAAGAAGATCTTTGGTATGCGGTGGTTGCATGGAAGGCCTATTGCCGTACCACTTGTGTATGCTATAAAATAGCTCTCGTGCAAATGTGCGGGAGTCCTTCGTTTTTCTAATCAACTGGTTTAAGTTCTGAGTACTCAGCTCCATTCATTCCCATCCGAGTAAAGAAATTTGCAATGCGCTTCTTCACTAACTCGTTGCTACTTGCTGGAATCGGGAATCATCAAATCATGGTTGTCAATTGTTTCAATTTCCTCCATAAACATCTCTCATTTTGCGTTCACCAATGCTGTGACCTCCTGTAGCGTCCAATTTGGCCCTTGATCTTTCCTTGCACGCTTCGGAGGATTTCGTTGAATTGCTGCGCGAGAATAAGGACTTTGGCGTGGCAATGGAGCTATTGGCCTTGCGGGGACGCTGTGACTGGGATCGCTGCCATGACGGTACTTTCACAATTGCACTATCATTAGAACTCATTGAAATTATTGAGAGTACGTACTTATTGCAGCATCGGAGTGTTTTTGTGGGTTGTGCAGGTCTACTCTGAATTGGAAAGACATGAGAAGATGAAGAGTGTATGAAACATACCTTTTGCTAACACGGATCCATTTGTAGTTACCGCGTCGTACGTTGCTGCATTCATCAAGTTCTCCATGGTGAGATTCGTGTACCTGAACATGGACTCCATTAAAATCAGGGGATTTACAACACAATTATATAGTAATGGAAGACAAACTGACGATAGACTTGCATGTTGGACAGGAAGTGAGGAAATAGTGGAAGCGATTGGAAGGTGCCATCGAAACAAACCTAATCGAAGGGGCTGGACTGAAGAAGTTGATGTAGCGTGAGAGAATGTTGCGAGAATGATGAAGTGTTGTTGCATGAGACTACATTTTATACCCACAGGTCCCATGCATCTCGCTGCCGTCGATTTAATTCTGTGTCTATATTTTTGGTGTTTTGTCAATCGTTAAGTTTGGGATATTCTACTTTACAACCGATTTCTTGCAAAGCACCAGCGCCGCTCTTTGTCAATTGGTTGTCTCGGTCTCCATTAATAAAAAACGGCCACTAATTTCTCAAATCTTCGTTTTTTGAAGTTTCCAGCCTTACGTACAAACCACCAGAATCCCTATAACAGTCGGAACAGTGAACCTGTACTACGCTCTAACCATCGCTCTTTTGGCTTGCCACGTGGGCGTCCACGTAGGCTTGGGATTTAGCGACAGCTGCAAGTGGGAACAACCTTCGGGGGGGGCACCTAGTATTTTACTACAAACCACGTGCGAACAAGTGGTTTCTAATGAACTATAATTTCAACTTAAAATTTTGAGGGTTGCTTAATAATGACTATAGGTTTCTATTGCCAAAATTTCAAACTAAAATAATAGTTGAAATGATTTGTACAAGAGGTTGAAAATGGCCTAAAACGGCATGTTTTTCAACTCAAATATTTATAGAGATCACATTTAGATGACCATTGCATCAATACTCAACTCAAAATGAACTTTCAATAGAGAGCTATTTTTAGGAATTTTTTGTTCATTTTTTAGACAATTTTTTAGGATATAATATAGGGGTGTGAAAGTTATTTTTCAGTTGTACAGTGTATCTAATTACTTCAAAAATTTGTAACTAATTATCATTAACAAATAAAAATATCAATAATTCAAAACATAAACTTTTGAAGTAGGAAAATCTAGTCATATTTTTTTTATTTCATTTTATTTAAATTTTAGGATATAATATAGGGGGTCCAAAGTTTTGTTCGCACGTGTTTTCAAATGGACACTCTAAGTGACCCCCCCGAGGAACAACCACGATCTTATTCTCCCCAAACTAGCTACTTTTCTCACGCTTAACACCAATGTATCTTTATGTTTACAACTTTGAAAATTGGTAAAATATTACTAAAACATTGAAACATTATAAAACTGTATGGCTTGCAATTTGCTTGAATTCTCTAGTAATTTCATCAAAAATTATTGATCATTCAACCACCGACTGAGACAGTGGACAAAAAAAAAAGTGTCGCATTTTACCTAGGCAATGAACACAAACTCTAAAAACGCCTCCGGGCTAGGAGGAGGACCCCGCGGCAGTCCTAGGATGAACCACGTCACCACGTGCCCACCATTCCCTTCCACGGCCATATTATCCTCCAACCGCCGCCTGCCGCGGCCGCAAGGCGGAACTAAAGCCAGGCCGCAGCCGCTTCCGCAGGTATAGCACGCCGCAGGGGCTTCCTCAACAGGTTGGCGCTGCTGCCTGCCTCCCCTGATCAGTCTCACCGCCCGCCGGGCGTCGCCGGGCCTCGTACGAAGGCAATTTTCATTCCAAACGGCCTCCTCTTCCGTTGTCGTTCTCGTCGCTGCGTCACAGCGCAGCGGTGAAGGTGCTGCTGGGCGTTCTGCGTGCGTTCGCGTTTTGACAGAAGTTTTGCAATGGTGTGTGGCCGTTTCTCTCTGCTGCGTGTAGGAGGTTGGCGTTCCCAAATGAGCTCGGTGCAGCCCGGCAGGGCAGGAGCGATACGGTTCAGCACTGCGTGTGCAAAATAATACTCCGTAATTATAACAAAAAAAATAAGACGCGGCGTGGAGTTGCGAGGGGCGGGCGGACGCTGGCGGAGTGGCGTGCAGGATGCGCGGTTGCGTGGATGAAGGAATGGTTTTTTAGGGCATGAGATTGTGGACATGGAATTGCTGCCACTTAGGGTTTCGCCAGGATCGTGGGCAGACGCTTGCTGCCACTCGTGGCGGTGGCGTCGTTGCGTGAATTTGGTGCAGTGCGGGGGAGTGAGTGCGAGAGGCGGAAGAATGGACGGCTTTGAGTGTTGATTAGGCGAGGAATCAGGTGGAGAGGACGATGTGAGGAGGCGAGTGGAGGGAAATGTCGTGCCTATTTTTGGCGGACGAGGTTGGAGCTGAGTCGGAGCGTTTGAGCGACAAGAATGTTGTGGACGGGGCAGTTGCACGGTGGCAGCGGAGGAGAAACATTTTGGCTGGGAGTGAGAATTGAGCGGGACAAGCACGCGGATTGGTGCTCCGAGGATTGGGAATCTGGGGCGATGGTGTCGTCCATGGCGTCCGACTTGGAGGCAGCATGAGGATGGCTCGCGTTTCTTTTGCGGAGCGTGAGAGGGAGCTGAGAAAACCTGGGAATTATCCGACCAAGCAATCGGTCGTGGAGGGCGGAGAAGCGAGAAGAGTAGGCAGCCTCGCAATGGGCGACAGGGAAAGGGAGTCGGAGAACAGCCAAGCGATGAGAGGGCCGAGCACGAAACGAGAGGAGGAGGATTCCGCGGCTGAAGAGCTGCTGGAACTCGTCGTGCAGTACAAGTCCGCATTGGCGGAGTTGACCTTCAATTCGAAGCCCATCATCACCAATTTGACGATTATAGCCGGGGAGAATGCACACGCTGCTCATGGCATCACGAAAGTCATCTGCGACCACATTATCACGGTATGTCCTGCAGCGAAGCTCTGTTCGGTTTTCTCCACCCTTCACGACCTAGAATGACCTTGTCCGTGTTCTCCTGGTGTAGCTAGAATGAGCAGAGGGCAGGCATTGCGAGTGGTTTAGGGTTCGTGGTGGAATACCTCATATTTTCGCCTGAATCGGCGGTTTGGATTTCCCCGTACTGGAATTTTGTTCTGGTTTAGGATGAGGGTGACATTCTCGGAGGTACCTGGAAGCATGGATTGAATGAATCTGGTGTGAGTTTCATCTTCTTCCACAGGCGTGAGTTATTGCAGTTGGCGGAAGGAGTGCTGGGAGGAAAGCAGTTTTTCGGTTGATTGGAAATGGTGGTTTCGAGAGGGCAGGGTACGAGAATGGGGTGTGGAAGCTTCGAAAGCAGCGTGTCTTTCTATTTTTCGTGGTTTCCTCGTTCCATCGTTTACAGAAGTGCCGATTGCGCATTCAAAATTCGCGGGTGATAGTTCTCTCTGCTTGACGAGGCACCGCGATTCGGTGATTCCTTTTGTACTAGTGGTGGCCATTTGTGAGAGCTCGTTTGTCTCGAGTAATTGTCCTCAACGGAACAGTTCGTCAGCCCTCGGTTCCCGGGAAGGTCCAAGATTTTTTCTTTCCGCGTAAGTCGACTGGATGGTGGTTTTTCGTTGAGCGTCCGAAGTCGATGAAATCACTGACGTCGGTTGCCACTGGGTTAGGTTTCTTCAGTCCTCGCGAACGAATCATTCGTTCGCGAGGTAGGGGATTGTGGGAAATCCAGTCGTGGTTTGTCATGAACCTCGATCATTTCTGATGGAGTCCCTGGCTCTCTGCGCACGCGGTGCCTTGGCTATACGCTTTGATTCCGGCGCTAACGTTCGCATGCGGTCCTCCACTTTCACTTCTATGTTTGGGCACGTAGTCTGTGGTCGATATCCTCCGGCACGGTAAAATGTCCTGTCTCTATTCTGATGGCTGTGGTGGCTTTCCAATTTCCAGGTTCCAAAGGAGCAGAAGCTTCCGTCTTTGTACCTCCTGGACAGTATCGTGAAGAACATCGGAGGCGAGTATGTGAAATACTTTGCTGCACGACTCCCCGAGGTAGTCTCCTACCTGAAGTCGGCCATTTAGCCCTTTCTGATTAGCTCTATGCCGACAGAGATATGTGCCTGCGTCTTCACAGTGGTCACTTGTCGTGTTGGTCTCCTGTTTTCTTATAAGACGGCGTCTTTGAGACGACGTCCCTTACGGACATGAGGTGGTGATTACGGGTTGAGGTCGACCTGTCACGTCGCAGGACCTTCTGCCCGCTTGTACGCGGCATGTGCGACTCCGTGAGAACGGCCATCACCAGTTGAGTCTTTGTCGGCGGTTTTGGTCACGAGGTTGACAGTTGGATGCGCTTGGGACTTTTCCTCGCTGGTGTGTGGGATCATCGTGCACATTATCCTGGGTGGGGCAACATATCTGCCACCTTTTGGTGAAGTCCCTTTGTCGATGTACGGTTTTATGGACGGGGCTGCTTGGCCTGTGCCAGGCATTTGAGCAGCAAACTCAAACTGGTTGAGCTGGTCGTGTGATTTGCTGTGTTTCGTGAGGTGCACCTTCACTCTGTTTAAATTGGATCCGGTGCTGTGTGCAGGTGTTTTGTACAGCATACAGGCATGTGGATCCCAGTCTGTATATGGCGATGCAGCATCTGTTTTGGACTTGGCGGGGGGTGTTTCCACCGGTTCCTCTGCGAACGATCGAAACAGAGCTTCAGTTGATTCCAAAGCCTGTGGGACCTGGAACTGCTGGTCAGCCTTCCAGAGCCATAGAACCTCCTTCACGTCCTGGACATGGGATACACGTGAATCCAAAGTACTTGGATCAACGTCAACTTTTACAACAATCGAGAACTCGCGGGGTCTGCATTTCGTACTTCCCATATTTTAAAACATGCTGGATACGTAGTCTTTGTATACTTCACAATCGCTACTTGCCTGCTCTGAAAAGTTATATTACGCAGATGTTTTTCTCGTGTTCGTAGTGTCAGGGATGTCTTTTTTCCCCCTTTTTATTGTATTGATGTGTGCAGTTCTCTGCTTTTGAAACAGCCTGATGCAGTTGCACCTGCGGAGCGCAACGGCG
Organism: Pseudisothecium myosuroides; assembly: GCA_951799445.1. Lineage (NCBI taxonomy): Eukaryota > Viridiplantae > Streptophyta > Bryopsida > Hypnales > Lembophyllaceae > Pseudisothecium > Pseudisothecium myosuroides. The sequence goes on along the minus strand of OX637288.1, from coordinate 2,219,734 downwards.
ATGGGCAAGCCAGGCAAGACCGAGCTGCGCCGAGGGAGAATTCGAAGGTGTGGTCGGAAACGCAGAGGTCTACGGTACGGATTCAGCAAGGATCTGGCCGTCGGAAAGCTCCTCCTCAGCGTGTTCCTTTGCTTGCGTGCCTCATTTTCTGCTGGAATTCGACTCGCTTGTGTCGTGCGCTATCCAAGCCTGCTAATATTTTATTTCTTGACGACGGATCTTGTGGAGGTCTTCTGGGTTTGCCGAAGTCGTCTGTGTTCTTTAACGGATGGGTTGTGAATTTGTGGGGCAGATCGGGAACCTCAATCGCGAGCGTTTTGGCGATGGCAGTTACGCCAAAGATTACCCCGATTATGAGTTCGAGAGGCGAGGGGGTGTACGGCCTGACCTGGTTAATTCGAAGAACCTGGACGGACTGGATCAAGGAGAGAGCGGTGCGTGGATTCGTGATGGGGACGCTGGTAAGGGCAATGGAGTTCCTGATGAGCGGATACAACTATATCCTCGTCGAAATGGCTACGATCCGAGAACATCCTCTGGACCGAGACCGTTGGGTCCGGATGGGCAGGGGTACGGTCGTCCGTCTGGTCCGGGAAGAGGAGGTGCGTTTCCTTTGTCGGTGGATCCGGCTAGCCGAGGCCGAGGTGAAATGCGGGGCCGTAGGATGGACCCCCGAATCGTGGAGGGGCCAGATGGTAGGGGACACAGTATAGGGCTGGGATCGGAAGGCGGAGAAGGACGGGGTTACAGGATGATGGATAGTCGCATCCCTGGGCATGAGACCGGAGGAAGAGGACCGAGGATGGATGGTCGTGGCATGAGGTCGGAGGGTCGGGGCCTAGGTCCAGTGGGGCGTGGGCTGGGCCCCGGTGTCCGAGGTTTTGGGTTGGACAACCGTGCCACGCGGCCTGATAGCGTGGGGTTAGGAGCCGATTCTCGAGGCTCGAGGTTGGATCGGGTGTCTGGAGGTGAGGCGGGAGGGAGGGGCAGCTGGCAGAATGAAGAAGAGGAGGAATACGTTTGGGATGACATGAAGCCCCAAGGGAGGGATGCGGAGCCCAGGGTCGGGGATGTTAAGGTGGATGATTGGTATGTTGGTGACAGAGACAAGGGAAGGGTGGGCAGTTCCAGTCGGCCCGGGATGGACTCCGTGGGAGGGTTGGATGAGTGGCGGAGAGTAGGGAGCGGTCCGCCAGCTGACCCGTTCTCCGGTTCGGTAGGAATGCGGGCGGCTCTTCGCAGAGTAGGGCTCTCACCTGGACTGCTGTGATGGGTTGGTTTTTGAGGTCCTGCATGACTCTGTGTTGTGGGAGTGGTTTGTCTTTGTGCTCGTTCTGTGTTTTGTCCATGTTGTTTCATCGGGGACTAGTTCCTCTTGTAACGGCATGTTTGGAGCGCGAGGCGTGAGGTCTGCATTTGACCATGGAAGCGTAGTCGCAGCGTAGCCCATTGTGTGCGGCTTGCCTTTACTTCGTTCTGACCTGAGTCTCGCGATGATGTTTGTCAGCAGGAGTCGGAGGAGCGCAGCCGCCTTGCCCTTCCCCAATCCGGTCATGATTCTCGTGCGAAGTTGGAGTCCGACATGGAGTCTATGCATCCTACACACTCAAGGTTGGCTGCACTTCAGGTACTTGAGGTCGGCATTATGTAGGGGTATTCAGTGCTAGAGTTTTTTTCGTGTGGGTCTGCAATATATATTTTGTGGCCCGTGCTTAGTTGGACAATGTCGAACGTGGATCCAGTTATGGCCGTTGTGTTTAGGAATCCGAGATCTGGCTTCTTCTGGTGGATCCTTGTTGAGCTCGTTATGATGAATTTGCCACCTTCCAATCCGTGTCCCTGATGTGCAGGCGAATCTTCCAAATTTCAGCATGCCATTAGCTGCATCGAATGTACTACCACGACCAGGGACTCCTCCGCTTCCGTCGTCAGCCGCAGGAGGCGGTGTCCTGGGTGCCCAAGGGCAATACGGATTGCGTCACAGCTATCCTCCGAATCCGGGGCTACTCCCACCTTACAGCAACCCCACCGCCGTGACCTTTTCTCAAGGCCAGAGCGATGGGCTGATGACCCTCGGTAATCTGCCACTGCAGCAGCAGCAAATGAACGAGGATCAGAACCACTCGTCGCGTGAGCTTCCACCTCCGATGTCGTTGCCTCAAGTGCATGGAGGCGCAGTATCCCAGTTGCCCATGTTTTCTCTGGGTCAGCAGACGGCCCCTGTTCAGATTGCACCGCTGTCTCAACAGACGTCACACATGAGCGCGGGAGGCTTACTCAACCCATTTTCGCAACAGTCCCAAGCCACAGCAATGGCCTCGTTGCAAGCTCAGCAATCTCAAGGGAACCAGTTCCAGCAGCCAACGCAAGCGGTTTCCGGTCTACCGAGCAGCCAAGCCGACGTTCTACCCCTGAACAGTGCCGCCATTTCTGAGCTGCTGAAGATGGTCCAGCAGTTGCCAGCTCCCCAGAATCAGATGCAGCAGCAGCAATCCGTTCCAGTGACCCAAACCCAGGCACAGACTGTCGCACCAGGTCCGGTGTTGCAGCCCGCTTCAGGTGCACCCCCCTTGCCGAACGGTCCACCCCCAACATTTTTGCAAACGGCATTGTATAAACCGCTGATCCAACAGGGAGGGCAGTACCCGACAGGACAGGTTCAGCTGCCGCCTCCAATGGTGTATTCCGGTCAGCAGCCACCTCGGCTGAACCAGCCCCCTCTTCCTCCTGGTCCTCCCCCACAATCTGCTTTGGCAGTGAATTCCGCTCCTGCCGCAGCGCCAATGAACCAGTATGACACTCTGTTTAAGTCCCTGCTAGCCCAAGGGTTGATATCAGCGTCTGCTTCGACAGCTGCTATCAGCGTTCAACCTCTGGGTCTGAACCTGCAACAAGGCATGAATGCTGTGAATACAAGTTCGACGTTCTTCAATCCAGGCGCTCTTCAGTCGGGCAGCGTGCAAACGTTTTCGTTCTCCACCGCCCTGGTGTCCTCCGTGGCCGCTGTTGCTGCGGACCACACGGCCAGAGAGCCGGATGGCGGCTCGAGAAGTCGTCCGTTCGTCGTCGTGAAGGACGATCCGATTGGCACTGAATTCAAGGCGGAGGTTTTGAAGGAGAGGCACGACGTCGTGCTGGATGCGCTGTACAACGATTTTCCTCGACAGTGCAAAACGTGCGGCCTGAGGTTTTTGGAGCAGGAGGCGCACAGCAAGCACATGGATTGGCATGTGTCGATGAATCGGCGGCAGAAGTCTCAAAAGAAGGTTTCTAGGAAGTGGTTTGTGAGTGAGAAAGATTGGCTTAGTGGGACAGGGGCCTCGACCACCGAATCGTCTCCTTCCTTCTTTGCTGCAGAGGTCGGGGCAGTTCCGCCCAAAGTTGATGAGGGAGAGAATTTGGCTGTTCCCGCAGATTATAATCAAAGTGTTTGTGCATTGTGTGGAGAACCATTTGATGACTTCTATAGTGATGAGAAAGATGAATGGATGTACAAGGGCGCAGTGTATATGAATGTTCCCGCAGGCGCTCCTATAGAAGGGATCGATACTGCGGCTTTGGGCCCCATTGTCCATGCAAAGTGCCAGACCGAATCAGCGGCTACAGCAGATCTGACCGATGACAGTGAAGAGGTAAATTGTATGATATTATTTGTTGCACAAGCTCCATGCCAGGTGTTGGCGAAGATATGTTTTGACCGAGGGGTTGACTGACTTTCGTCAGATGCCCTGCGTATCTGGGTGGTTTCCAGTTCAGAGCCGACCCTGTTCCCCAGCTTTTCTGTGTGTAGGACGCGGTTTGAGAGGGCGAGGGCGTGGGTGGGCGTTTTGCAGGTGCAACCCGAGTTGATGGCAGCAGATAGCGTTCGCATGGAGATAGACGGGGGAGGGGGAGAGGACACTGCTATGCCGTTACTCGACAATTTTGATTCTTTGGAGAGCAAGGTACTTTACCCTTCACTCGTTCACATGCAAGCCTGCTCGGGTGGCCTCTGTTCTCCTCTACAGTGACCTTCTGACAGTGCTGATTTCCCCCTGGAAGGAGTTTATATTTCATACCCGGCCTGCATGTTTCAAGTTTTGCATCGTCTCGTCCGTGTGGGCGCCTCGCATGGCATGACGAGAGGCTTCAATTGGAGTGCAGAAATACGGGGTCCATGTAACTCGTTGATGCCGTGTCTGTCTGCAGGACGAGAACAGCGAATTGGAGAGCCGGAAAAAGAGAGTCCGGTATTAACAACATGTCGGCTGTGCTGGTATAAACCAGACACGTGTACAAGTGTGACGAACCATTTAGCAACGGTTCACATGAGGGTGACGATCCATCCACAATTTACGAATCCCTTTTGTTGCTTTGCATCGGGCAGTATTTTAGGTATGGAAGGGTTCATTTCATGTGGATGAATGAGGATCCAAGGTGGCCTGAGCAAAAGCTCAGTCCCCTTTCTACACGTGTTTTGTCTGAGACGGGCCTCTCCTTGTGTGGTGCTCTTGTTGATGGATGATGTGAAATGGTGTGTGTCAAGGTCCGTGAGCTGACTTTCAGGTGCGCCCCAGGGCCTGTGAGACGGAAGCTCCAGTCATGTCGGCAATTTGTTGCAGGGCGGACCTTAATCAGCCATGCAGGGAGTTTTGGTTTCGGTTAAATGGGTGCTTTTGGTGGTTATGGCGATTTGGTTTCGGAAGGACCCAATGGTCGGCACTGTATCGTCACATCTGGTCTTGACCAATCAGTGCTTGAGTAAATCGTCGGGCTCTTGTGCATTTACTTGGCCTTTTTTCAGTGATATTTTTTGACGACTTTAGTGATTCAGTGATTTAGGTTTTTGTGCATGGGAAACGTCGGGCCATTTTTTAAGGTGGTTTTGTTAGATGCTGGGCTTGTAGGAAATGTGGAGAGTTTTTTGAACGTAGACAGCAAGTTGTGTAGCATCTGGGACCGCCTGTAGGTTATTGGCTTGCCTATCGAAGTGCGCATGTGGTTTATGCTGCCTCGAGCACTCAGTTTGTGCTATTTCATGAAAGCTTGAATAAATATACGTTGGCTGGAGTTACGCAGTAAGAAAGGCCAACAGTCTTTGTTGAACCGTGAAGGCCAAGAATCTGGAGAGGTCTGGTCTGTGCGGCAGTTCTTTTGTTTTGGGCCTTGACAGGTGTCTGCGGCGGCTAGATCTGGCCATTTTGCACGTCCGATTGAGTTGGGTTCAATTATTAGATTTTGGGGGAAGGTCTCACTCTTTCAAAACTTCGTATTTCATGTCGCAACTGAAGCTCGCGAAGACCTCGAGGAGAGTGTACGGGACTCTAGAATGCCAAGTAATTTGGACCCATTGCAACTCAATGAAGTTTACCAGCCTATTCTGGTTACGTTCATACAACGTGGAATGGCTTTGTTCTTTTCATTTAAAATGATCAGTTTTTGGAAGTTATTGGTTACTTTCCAGAACGTAGAAAACTAGAATGGAAGTTGAGGCAAGGGGTTGTGGAGGGCTTGCTTTGCATTGGTGTCGTTTTATCATTTTGATCTTGCTGTTCAATTGGGTATCAACAATAATAGCAACAATTATTTCAATTATTTGTTTCCCTTTTGGATAATCTTTGCACGATCCAAAACAAGGGAAACCACAGTTTGTTCAACTTTAATGACAACATTGTTTTCTTAGTTTGATAAAGGGAAAAGCAAGAAAACAATGGCGGGATTTAGTAACAAATGGTTCTCGGCTCATTGGTGCTGCAAACCTCAGATTCACCTGTGGAGTTGTTAGCAGGGCTTTTTTTTTTGACGAAATTTCGCCAGATTCTGCCAAATCTGACCATTGTGGCTCTGTCCCTCCAAAAAATGGCTTGTGTAGTGAAGCCACAGGGAGGGACACGGGTCCAAAAAAAAGCCCTGGTTGTTAGGGCTTACATGTTGGAGGTTGGCAATTTAGGGATTTCGTTTCATTGTGCCTTAGAATTGTGATTGCAAAGTGAGAGTGTTTTACTTTATGTCTATATTCTTTGTCTTGATCTTTTGGAGCTCCAAAAGTTGTTAGTACAAGCTTGAGAGGCATTTGAGCGACTAGTCTTACTTGAGAGCACCAAAGATGGTATTTATTGGTGGTGTGGGTATTAGAGTGAAATTGAAATAGTAGTTGTATCTTTTTCTTTGGATCTATTTGGCTTTGAATTCCAATTTGTTTTTAATCTTGGGACTTTATATCACATACACAAACGTCCACCATGGTCAAAAGCCTCATGCTTTTTTGGAATGGCAACAAATTTTACAACAACGGTGAATTCAAGGACCAGTCTCGAAACAAACAATGAATTTTAAAGCATTGCATGTTCAACTAGCTTGTTTGTATCATCCATTGGTAACTTGTACTCTCTAAAGAAAGAGTCCTTTCACTTGAACCCAGAGGAGGCAACAATGCTTGAGAGGACCTTCGAAAGACGTTGGAAAATAATGCGCATTGATTTATACTGCACATGGGCACTTTTGATCCCATACCGTTTGGCATTGTCGAAACTTGAATTGACCTTGTTGCCAAACAAACCTTAAATCTAGTGAATTGTAAACTTAGCGGACCACTAGGTGTGAACACTAGAGAAGCAATTGTGGAACTTATGGCATTTGAAGAAAAGAAGTCAACCCTTTATTGGAGATCCTTGACGTCGCCACATACCTACTGTAACCTTGCCAGTGGTGGCATTGACACAGTGTGGGCAGTAACTCGCTTTCCATCATTGCAAGTAGAATATTGTGTTTGATGTACTCTACCTATTTTTGAAAGACAAATTGGAGCACGTATTTTTTAATGCACAAACAAGTGAAGAACCGCCTAACTCTAATAAGCACGGGGGTACTTTTATACATGTACACGAGCAATAGACTTCAATACAATGAACATGGAATAAATGCAATTGATGGGTAAAACATGAACCTTGTGAAGGAATATTTGTAGTAGGTAAACAACAACCTTATAACATTGTTAGAAGATCCAAGAGTCATTGGGTTGAAGTTTTAGGTGATGTAGAAGAAGAAGTGGAAGCGATTGTTTAGATTGATGAGGAAGATGAACAAATTGCCATGGATCATGTCGGCAATGGGCTAGGCCTCTACAATACACTAATGCTTTTGTGAATATGGCTGATCCTTTCGCCTTTCAAAGGGATGATGTTTTAGCCCTCTGGGAGCATCACTAGGTGCATGCTTGGAACAATCATGCAGCTCCATTATTCTAATCCCCACGTAGAGGGAGTGAAGTCCGTAAATTGAACCCGGATATATCCGAATCAATCCCTATAGCAATATAGATTCTGGTGTCATCCACTACTCTGCCTCCATTATACTCAACATCCATCAATCTTTAGCGCGCTTCCTACAAGAGTGAAGGAAATAGAAGCTACATCCTTTCAAAGCACGGTGCACATAGCAATGGTGTTTGGCGGTCCTCAGCACCCCTAGTAAATGTGAGGGCACATGATGCACCATCAAGCACCCTTGGAGTGGTCACTTCCTCTTTTTTTTTGGCATACATGTGCATAACTAATTTTTTTAAGGGGAGGGGGGGGGGATATTTTAGCCATTGTATTTTAGGCATCCTTCAATTATGTAAATTTCTAATTCATGGTTTTATTGAGGACTCTATTAGTAATTACAAAAATACAATTGGAACATTTCAAGGAACCTTTTTTACCTACAAAATTTACTTTTTGCAAATCTAAGCACATGTTTACATGCTATAAAAATGCGCAAAACAATAAAACAAACATTTTGAGATATGACTGTGCACCTATAAAAGCTAAGCACATTTTTTTAGCACACACTTAATTACATTAGAGATTGAAAAGCACAAGTAAACAAAACAATGTTCAAACCCAAAGTGTGTCTTCCTCAACCAAGGATAACAGTGGAACAATGGAACGATTCAACACATTTCTAACATGAGAGGGGTGGATGGTAAAAAAATGAGAAGAGGGAAGGAAAACCTACAAGTGGCAGAATGTCGTAGAAATCCTAGAACAATAGAGAGTGACACAATGACCTAAACCAAGATGAGAAAAGGAGAAGCCAAAAATCCTAGTTAGCACGCTCTAAGTCCTTGACACTATAAGATAAAGGGTTGTTTTACAATTGCTTGAATGATTGCTTCTATAGTTATTTTAGACTAGAATGAATACTACAATGTTTAATTGTTGTGGACAAGTTTTTCCAGACCCTGGAGTTGTATATAGTTATGTTATTGATCTGATGGTTGACATAGAGTTTCATCCATTTGCTTAGTGACATAGATAGTGATGTGACTGCTAGTTGCCGGCATCCATGATGATTGTGTACCTTTTAGACAGAATTAGTAAAAGATTCAAGTTTTTGAAGCTTCTTGTTTGAGGCCTGAGCGTAAGCAAAGCCCCATTTAGATTTTTTTTTAATTGGTCATCTTTTTTTAAGTCTTTAGAATATGAATAAAAACGGAAGGCAAAAATGAATCATTCTTTGTATAATTGTTTTTTAGTTGTCGGTAGATGCATGAATGAGTGTCTCAATATTTTAGTTAAAAAAATGTTTTCAAAAATGTTAGCATTACAAAGGCTCAAGTGTACAAATGGTCACATCTTTTCACAATACTTAAATTTTTGATTATGAAGGTAGTTATGTAGTTGGTTTAAGAACTTTTAATTTTTAATAGGAGTATGGAACTTTTGAAGTATAGTATATGGACTTGTCACAGCTAAACAAAACATTACATATGAACTTTTTTGAGAATATATATAATTATGTGTGTGTTTTCTAGTGACTTTGTTATGAGTGCTCCGATGGATTTGCTTGAGTGAAATGCTTTCAATATTACAAGAATTTTTTTAAATATAGAATTAGGGACTTTTTAGTAGTTAAAACAAAGGTCAAATTTTGGGGATGTTTTTTTTCATAACTAATTATTATTATTATTACTATTATTATTATTATTATTATTATTTCTATTGTGTTTCATTTTAAAAGATTAAGGTGGGCCACCAATGGTACACATTAGAACGTATACAAATTCTTTAATTCTGCGTTACAAGCGGATGAAGATTTGTTTTTTGAAACTTCATCTGTGCATTGCCGCTTGTGCAAGGATTGGATGGAAAAGTGCAACCCCTCGTTGGCAAGCATTGGAAAGCCCCTCTGAGGGGGTGCATTCCCCTCAAGATTTAGGCCCACGTGGACGGGGGGCCAAATTAACAAGAGGATTTAGGGCCCCTTTTTTAAAATCTTTTTTCTTAAATAAAGGCGTTTGGATTGGGCGGACACTGTGGGATAGAAATTCTTCTTACAATTCTAGAATGACATTGCACGCTCCAATCAGACATCGTATGAACGCGTGGCGAGTGCATGAAGTTGCAGAGTGTCCAATTTCATCCAAGGGTGGATCCCCTTATGGCCCTTAGAGTTGAGGGGCCCTTTACATGGATATTCTATGGGGTGTTGACCTTTTTTTTGAGTTTGACTGGACCTCCCTTCCATTTTTGGGGTCTACAAATCCAATGGTGATAGTTAGATTTTATGTAAATTCTTTGATTTTGCGTTACGAGCACATGAAGCTTTGTTTTTTGAAACTTCCTCCGTGCATTGCCGCTCGTGCAAAGATCAAAGTTTAGTTTGAGTAGAAACTTTTGCTTTTCTTTTATTGAAAATATCCATGTTAAATATTTACAATCAAACTTTCCGTTTTGTTTCAAACTAGCATTTTAAAGTCTCTACATAAGGATATTCTTTGAATAATGAAAAGATTAACTTTAGTTAAATACCATTCATAATACAATTTTTTGCCCCACTCTACAAAAAAACATTTTACTTCTTCATTTGCTCTAAACCATCTCTAAACAATTTCACTATAAGAAACCCTCGTTTTAGGTGACGAGTCCTAATTTTTTATGACGGATTTTAGGTGATGTCAATGTTGACAACCCAAAAATTTTATGTCAACAAAAATGTACAACATAACATCAATATTCACAATCCAATGTTGACATCACCAATGTTAACATCAACGTTGACATCATCTAAAATCCGTCATAAAAAATTAGGGCTCATCACCTAAAACGGAGGTTTTTTATAGTGTTTGCTTGGTAGGTGTGGCTTTGGAGTGTGTCTATCAAAATCATCGCACTTTAGTCATACTTGTTTGTAATTTCACGAGTGTGTGACCCAAAAAAATGGCAAAAGTTGATTGTTGGGTGTTAATACATCTGTAGAGAGTCCACAATGATAGCAGACAACTACTTGACACTAATATTTTGAAGTGTGATTTGGATAGTTTTGCAAGCTATTCTAAATCTCTACTAGATATTTCACATTGCAGGTCAATTTATAATCCAAAGAATCTTTTTGGAAAAGATGGAATTACAAATTGTAGTAATCCTAATATAATATACTTTAATCCACTGAGGATTAAAAGTCGGTGATGAATGATTTTTAGAACTAATGTTGAAAAGGATAATGCACCAATTCATCCAAAAATTTGTTGATTTTTGGCTAATTATTATTAGGGCCACTTCATTGGGGGTTAAATATTAAAAAATCATATAATATTTTTAATTATAAGTTCTTTGAGGGTTAAAGATTTGTACCTTTTATTTTGAGAAAAAAAATATCTTGATTGATTTGAGATCTTTTGGGTTTTAAAAAAATATTAATTTAAGTGAGTTCCAAAGTTGTTGATATCATGATTTGGAGATTGAGTTTTTCATAACAATGAGAAAATCTGTAAAACCATACAAATAATTATGCTTGTAATTGATTTTTCTAAATTTATTTAAATAATTTTCATTGTGTCATGACAAAAGTTCTTTCAACAAGTTGTTTATGGCATCCAAACATTTCCTTTTATGGCAACAATAAATTTGAACCATTTGGTGCATATGTGCACCATCAACCACACAAATATTCGATAGTAATAAATTGAAATGTTGGTTGTGTTTGGTGGGTCAATTGGCATAGAGTAATAGTTCTTACACAAAGAATTTGGTTGAATTTGGGTTAAAGAGAACAACTTTAGAAGAGGCCAAAATCAAACCTGGGAATTTTAAAATGAAATAGAATATCCTAAATGTACTAATTGAAGGTTTTAGTACAAAAATTGCTTGCAATTCTCTCTAATTCAAACAAGGTGGCCTTTAATACAAACACTTGGATAATTTGTTGTGACACTACTAGGGTAATTTGCTATTGTCATTTTAGCTAGTTAGTTTATTGAAGCTAAACTTGGATAATTTGCTTATGATTTAATTTGTGTGGGGTAGCCTATTGATTTGTATAAGAATCTATCAAAGCTAATTTACAAGAGTTGTAAAAAAATCATTCATTTATAAACAAAAGTTCTTTTCAATCCAACTTATTGCAATAATATTTATCTACAACAAATTTCTTGACAAAAAACTACTCTTGTAAATATGTTGAAATATTTAAAGTATCCAAAATGGTCTCTTTAACCTTCATGTATGCTCTAGCTATATCCCAGTGGAGTTGCTAGTCTTAGAATAAGTTACACTTAATACAATCTAGTTGCTAAAAGGTAACATATTGCAAAACTAACCCCTACCAATGCTACCTTCTGAACGTGAGACCCTATGAATGGTGTAAATCTACAATCAACACTTAAAAAACTCATAATTAATGCGTATGGTGTCCAAAAAACACGTGCAATTTCTGTGTGGAAACCTCTTTCAATTTCCAACAAGTTCCCACCAATAATGATGACGATGACAATGACAACATCCATGCCTTTAACCCCTAAAGGACCATTGTCCCTTCGGGGGACAAATGCATTTTTGGGCAGGTACCTACGGGCTGAAATTTTGTCGTGATTTTTTTAAACTTTTTTTGAAGATAGAAAAACTGATAAGCTTTGTGGGAATATAATTTTTTTCACAATCGGTGCCTGGGAACAAAAGTTATGACCAAATAAGCTCAAAACAAGGGACGGGGGGCAGCCCGGGCAGCAAAAAAAATGGACAAAAATTTGAATTTTTTATATATTTTTTTCTCATAGATTATATTTTTGCCTATCTGGAAAGCTTTAATTCATTTCATTTGGGTATGTTATGAGAAAGTTATGGACATTCTTGTTTTTCGAACAGTTAGAGCATCTTCTTGAAAAAAATAACTTGTAGGATTCATTTCTGAATGCAATTTTTCAAATTTTTCAAATTTTTTTTTTGTGTGGTTTAGTTTACTTGCTAGAACAATCTCACCATTGGGATTAGTGTGTTTTAATTCCATCTTTAATATTTTAGATTTTCCTTCTATCTCGTACCTACTTCTACTTAACAATTTTTTTAAGAATGATAATTAAGTTTTTTTGAATTTTCATTTTTTTTCCTAGACTCTCAACTCAATTCTCCACTATAAAGATTTAAAGCTCCAAACTTTGTAGTGCAAAAATTTTAAGTTAAAAATGTTTAAAGTCAAAAAATCTAGTCCATCAATGTGATGAAAAACTTGTTTTTTTCATTTTAAACGTAGATATCTTGCAATCTGTGCGGTCAAAAAATTTGAAATTTTTTCCACACACTCTCATACTAGTTAGGTGTAAGATACTATGGTTAGATGTGGAAAAAAACAATTTTCAATTTTTTTAGTCTTTGCTATAGATATGGCAATTTTGAATGTTTTTTGGCAGAAAAAAGGCCTTGGTCCTTTAGGGGTTAATGAGATTGTCTATTTTGTTTTGTTTGTTTGTTACAATAAGATCTCTTGGACCGTGCGTCCCTCGGTTGCATTCTTGCATTAGATGTTTTTGAGGGTCTCTGGAGGGACGTTTTGGGGGCGTTCCTCGATCTAGCCCAATTCTGTGAACAGCGGTACGTTGTCAGAAAATATTTATTAATTTTTTTGTTTTGTTTTTTCAAAAAAATGCCGTGGCAGTCGTTGTGCCACATCAACCAACTGCTGCAGCTCGTTCCTGTAGCGTTTTTACACTTTGGGAACGTCGGCAAACTCTCAGCCCTCCAAGACCCTCGAATCCCATCTAATGGTACCTTAGGTAAGCCCTTAGCAAGGAGGGGTGCAATTAGAGAAGTGCAGATCAGTGACGCCAAGTCGCAGAAAATGACTGTGACCTCTACAGCAGGAAAACAAATGAACCCTCAACGAAAACATGCACAGGAAGTTTGGTTTTCATCGTGTCTTCATTCCCCAGTCGCGACCGCAACTAGTAAATGATTTGGACATTGTCAAAGAAGGCCCTCCTTGCCAAATTAATGTCTCTCCTTGCCAAATTATTGGGCAATTTTGTTAAGATTGCAGTTTCCATGTGCCATTTTTAGAGTGGCTGCTCTGAACTGCAAAAGAAACATCTAAAAGGGGTATAGATTTCTGAAATATTGGTCTTTTATAGATTTCAAATATCTAGCATTGTTGTAGATTTCAGACTACGCAAATTCAAATTTGAAAGCAACATCTATGACACTTGTAGATTTCAAAAATCTAGGACAGTTGAACATTTCAGATTGCAGCGCTCTGAACTATGAAAACTGCCAAAATTAAGGAATTTCGCCATTTTAACAAAATGGCTCATATCAACAAAAAAACTGAATTTTGCAATAGTAAAGCTAGTCGTTTCCTAGTCGCTTTTAAGTCTTATACTAGTTGTTTCTTAGTCGTTTTCTAGTTGTTTCCTAGTTGCTTTCAAAGTTCATTTCCATTTGTCTTATATCAATTGTCCCATATCAATTGTGAAGAGTACCATTAGGTTGGACATATATTAAGACTTGTAAGTTGTTATAGTCTTATGCAATGAATTTTTGTGATTTAATTCTAAGATCTCTACAATTTGTAGATTTCTATAGAGTATAGATTTCTACAATTTATAGATTTCTATATAGTATAGATTTCTATAATTTGTAGATTTCTATAGAGTATAGATTTCTATAATTTGTAGATTTCTATAATCTATAGAAATTGAAAAATATTTAAAATCCAAGAAATTTTAAAATCTACGAAATTATATGGTTTTTTGAACCAATGAAATCTATTAAATAAAAAAATTTAAAATTTTGAAATCTAGGAATAAGGTAGATCTGGAATTTTGAAATCTAAAAAAAAGGTAGATTTGAAATTCTAAAATCTAGAAGAATGGTAGATCTGGAATTTTGAAATCTTAAAAAAAGGTAGATTTGAAATTCTAAAATCTAGAAGAAAGGTAGATCTAAAATTCAAATATCTTGAAAAAAAATAGATTTGAAATGGCCTCAGATTCAATTACAAAATGACTTGCAAATGACTGCTGACGTGGATGTCCACCTCACGCTTTCTCATCCAAAGCCCATCCAAGGAAAAAATGGATGGTGATAATAAGTGCTGCAGTCATTTAAAAACGCCTTGTCCAAAATGACAGTAGGGGCCTCGAGTCATTTATCTATCATTTTTGTCTGAAACAATTACTAGAAGTCAATTTGAAATCATTTTCTCCAGTCATTTATACCCCCAATTTCTTATAGTGAAATGGGTAATGTGTCAATCATTCTTTGATTGGTGGGAACTTAATTAAGGACCACTTCACACTATGGCCGTCTAAGTCAAGAAGCATGGGAGGGAGTAGCCAAACCTTTGGTGAGAGTTCAAAGAAATGGTTTTTTAATAGGCAATAAATAATAGGAAGTGGACCCTTTGGCCAGCCATAGTGTGAAGACTCCAAAAGCCAAGCCAAAAGTCCAAACCCATACCCTTTATTCAACTTCTATCCTTTTCTCTCCATATTAATTCAACAAATTTCTGAAATTTTCCATGAAGCATGACCCATGTGTCAATTCCTACAAGCAGAAGTTTAAATAAAATTGCGAAAAGAGTCAAAAAAGGCCTTGAAAAAACAATTCCAGCACATGCTCTCATCATCAGAGAAGGACTATAAAAGGGTATGAATGAAATAAGAAAGAGAAAAAGAAAAAAGAGAATGGAGAAAGCACAAAATAGAAAGGAGAAAGGACTTGAGAGAAGAGAGAAACTTTCTGATTTTTTTAGGAAAAAAATTTGACCGACTCTCGATCATAGTTTGGGTCTCCATTTCTAGCCAACCCAAACTATGGTAGAGAGTTTGTTGCCATGTAGGCATTTTTCTGTCATGTAGGTAGTTTGGAGGACAATGGCCTTTGGATTGTGCCTTCTAGTGTGGAGGGTTGATCCGTGAAACAAGTGTACATCTCTGAAAAACTATGAGCCCTTCTTGGAATTGGCCCCATGACAAGATATTCAGATTCCAAATCATGGTGGTGATAGACTTGTCTACCTTATAATAGAATCCAGGCATGCTCAGATTCTTACAACGCGTAGCCACCTATATTAGTCAACATCTTTGCAGCTCCCAAGTCCCCAAGCGTTTCATTTATACAATTGTACCACAACCACTTTGCAGATCATGGTTGACCTACTTGCCCTACAGATCATCACCTTCAATTTAGGTGGGCATCAAGTTTTGTGCTCTAAAGCTACGTTATTGAAAGCAAGCTCCCATGTCCAATTCATAATAGACTTTTCAAACCATCAATCACTTTGTATTTGCAAATTAAATGCTCGAGTACTGACCAGTCATTGATATGAAATTACACACCTCTTTTCCTTCACGGTTGGTGTTTGCATGGCAGACAATGAGAGCCTAGCTTGGAGTGTTCAATCGATTGTCGATGGAGCAAACTGGGAATCTTAAAGCTAGGAGCGTTCATTTAAAATAAGGTTTGTAGCTCCTTCACCATCCCAACACTAGTGTAGATCAAAATCAATTGTCTTGGAAGTTAGTAAGGTAGTTGTTTTGTCAATTCTCAATGTAGAGAATAACGCACGATGATGGTCATGGCCATTCAATAGTCAATTGTGGTGATGCAAAAGTGAAGCAAGCATTGGAATTTGTAATTGGAATCTCAATTCACTTGTGAGTGCGTGACTTGCAGCTAACTAGTGTATAGATTAGCCGCCATAGTTTGTGCAAATGAAGAATATAGATGGTTATCCAATTTCATTCTTTGAATGGTTGAAGAATTAGTCTCCGATGGAGTGTGAAGGAATTTTGTCACACTCGAGCGTGTGACATTCCTTCATCAAATTATAAAAGGAAAGTCAAACCATGGACTAGTGCTTTGTTTTGAAGGCGAGACTCTACATATATAGACTGTGATTTTGGCAACATTCCTCAACTGCAGAACATATACAGTGGATTGCAAGATGAACATCACACAATTCACCCAACAATATACTTTGCGACGTCTGCATTGCATGTTTGGTCAACTAAACTTGAAATGGTAATTGTGATTGAATCATATAGAGTGGCAAATATTTTTAAATCTCAAATGTCCAAATTTGGAGTTCAGTTGATGAGCGCTTTCACAAATGATTGAGAAAATGTCAATGTCGTTAATTTGACCAAATTCCACCACTTTAGCAATTTTTAGGGCTAATGGCTTGAAAATAAAAAAATTTGTTAAAGAATACCTTTCCTACATCTTTATGCAAATGAATGTCATACTTCGGGAGTGTAAAAGCAAGCGAATTCAACGAAATTGACAATGAAAGAGTTAGTAACCTGTAGTAGAATATAGAGAGGTAATCAATGACCTCAACCTTCTCTATTGGCACATCTTGTAATTAGACAATCCCAATTTATCTTGAGAATTTGCCATATTGTGTACATACCTAATTGAACAATTTCCACATGTGAAGTTGCAAATATATGTAACTTCATTTACAAGCCTATTTGTCCCCTGTGACGATCGTTACAGAGGTTCAAGTCTAATATTAGCTCTAATTTTAGCACCATTGATTGATCCAATTAGTAAGTGTGCAATATTAGCATCACAATAAAATTAGAAGAGGATATAGATTTATCCATTACCTCAATTTATTTTGTATAACTACAATACTAAAGAAATTACAAATTTTTTAAAACACTATCCAACATCTATAGATTGTAGAGAGGTTATAGGTTTGCCAAGTACTAATTTTATTTTGTCGGAATTAGTAGAACACACTCAATATTTCATGCCATACTAATTTGAAAGAAAATATATTACAACTAGTGCGTCTTCTATAAATTAGTGTCCCACATTAATAAAAAAAATCACTTTAGTAACAACCAAGCCATAATTCCTAAACATGGATCCCCTACTACAATTGAAAAGCCTAAAACTCACACCAAATCTCTCAAACAAGCGCCTCCAAAACTAAAGTGCAGATGGGGCACTTATGGCAACTAAGACAAACCCAACCAAACAACACATAGAAGAGCAAGAAATGAAGGAAAAGACAATACCATATAAACCCGAAACTTTGACTACAATAAACTTACATCCAAGACCAAAATCAATTTATTTCTCTTGAGCTCAGAGCCACATTGACATAAATCTCACTAATTATAATCACCTAGCCTCAACATTGACTTCCAAAATTCACACCAAGGACCAAATATTGAGTTACCTATTTATGAGCACTTCAACTACAATAGCAACAAGAGTGACCTTGCTACTAAGAAAAAATAACTCCTAGCATGGCCATCTTGAATGAAGAACTTCTAGACAATCATTTTGACACTTTTTTGGTGACTAGTTTTCTCAATACATTTTGAAGTTGCCAAAAAAAGAATACATATCATATGGACAAGATGTGTGTCTTAGGCTAATTCTAACTAAATTTGCCATCCCCTGATTTTGACTTCTTCACAAAAACCATCACTAAAGAAAATGCATAGACAACAACCTCTATGAATACCTCTCAAGTCATTTCCAACCAATGCAATTGTTTTCACTGATCAACACGATAACTACATTTGCAGATGATGACAAATTACAATGAAAATTTTCAAATTACAATTGCATGCAAAAATCATGGTCAAGGGATTCAAAAAACAAGATAGCCAACAATTGGTCAAGATTGCCAACTTGGTCACCAGTAATCACCACAAGAACACACACCATCTTGGAAGTGGTGAAAGCGATTGGCATCCCTCACAACAATATCTCGTTCAGTCACCTTTGAGATAAACTTGGTTGCTGTATGGCAGTCTGCACACACTCGAAGGTTCTTGAACACCCGAATTGGCTGTCCAGGGGGTGTCCGCATGAGTCCATAAGCAATAGCCAACTTCTCGCTATGGGAGCAAAGAGCAAGTTCTTTCTCCTCCTCCTCAATGTTCCGCAACACTAGCCGGGTATCAGGAATGTAGCCTTCAGCCTTAATTGTCTCGCTCAACCTCCTTAGCTCAGCATAGATCTCCTTCGCTTCTGAGTGAGAAGTATCCCCTACGACGAAGTCATGGACCTTGTTATCAACTTCAATCCAGCTACGCCCTGGCTCCTTGCGTATACCTCTCTCCTGCATCATAGTGCGCACCCACAACACCTCCTCCCACTTGCCAGCTGCAGCATAGATATTCGAGAGAAGCACGTATGCAGAAGCATCCTTCGGTTCCAACTTGAGACGCTCATTAGCGGCAAGTTTGCCCAACTCCACATTACCGTACGTTCTACAAGCACCAAGCAAGGCTCCCCAAGTTGCACCATTTGGTTCCACCGGCATGTTGGCAATCAAGAGCTTTGCTTCCTCCAAGTGTCCTGCTCGCGCAAGAACATCCACCATGCAGTTACAAAGCACCACACTAGGTTCGATGCCATAATCTTGTGTCATAGCCAAAAAATGTCTACGGCTCTCATCCACAAGGCCTGAATGACTACAAGCTGACAACACTGCAACGAATGAGATCTCATTGGGCTTCACACCGTCTGCAATCATAGTTTTAAAGACTTCCAGGGCTTCATGCCCACATCCATGCTCTGCAAGTCCACCAATCATCATGGTCCATGTAATTACATCACGATCCTCCATCCTCTCAAAAAACACTCGTGCATCATCCAAACTGCCACATTTAGCATACATGTGGACCAGCGCACTGCCCACACGCAAATCCGACTCAAGTCCCGCTTCAAGGACATGCCTGTGAACCTCCTTCACCCACTCCAAAGCCCCCGCGCTTGCACATGCATTCAGGATACTCGCATATGTAAAGGCGTCTGGTTTGAAGCCTTCCCGTTTCATTTGGAGAAGAAGTCGATATGCTTCAGACCCACAGCCATGTTGCGCAAGTCCTCCAATCATCACGTTCCAAGTAATCACGTCCCGTTCCTCCATCTTGTCAAAAGCCAGTCGCGCATCATCAATACTGCCACACTTCGCATACATGTGCACCAGCGCACTGCCCACACGCAAATCCGACTCAAATCCGGCTTCACGGGCATGGCTATGAACCTCCCTGACCCACTCCAAAGCCCCCGCGCTTGCACATGCATTCAGGATACTCGCATATGTAAAGGCGTCTGGTTTGAAGCCTTCCCGTTTCATTTGGAGAAGAAGTCGATATGCTTCCTCACCATCACCACTGTCGGCAAATGCTCCAATCATCACATTCCAGGTAATCACATCGCGACTCGCCAACTTATCAAAAGTGTTCCTTGCCTCCTCTAAGATCCCACACTTTGCATACATCTTAAGGAGCGAAGTCCCCACACGAACATCTGATTCCAACCCACCCTCTCTGATATGTGCATGAACTTCCTCGACCCACTTCAAGGCTGATGGGCTCGCACAGGCTTTCAGGATGCTCAAGTAAGTAACTGCATTAGGTTGCATACCTTCCTTTCGCATACGATGGAAAACTTCCATGGCGTCTTTCACACAACTGCGCTGAGCATAACCTCCAATCATGACGTTCCAACTGATAACATTCTTCTCCACAAGTTCGTCAAACACTCTGCATGCATCCTCCAGTCTCCCACATCTGATGTATCCATTCAATAGGTTGTTTGCCACATATATATTCTGCTGCATGCCACTCTCAATGGCGCACTCATGAACCTGCTTTACTGCCGGAAGGTCTTCCCGCTTCAAGCACCGCTTCAGAATTTCAACATAGGAGTACGAGTCTACTGCAATGCCCCGTTGTAGTCGGTTCTCCAAAAGATCAATTGCTTCACTAGCGTTCGTTGCGCTTTGCATGCGCTTACTCCCACCACTAACTTGAGCTGCTTGCTTTGACGCTTTCGCACTAGCGGGCAAAGTTTTTCTCCTTCGAAAATTGGTACTCACAGAGGGTTTTCTCCAAACTGATGACGATGAACACCTAATGGGTCCGCTGCTCCTTCCTCCATCGGAGGCTGAGACACATAAAAAACACGGCTGTATATGCCATGGAGACTTCAAGAATGTGATCACACAGGCATCCTGGTCACACAAATCCCCGACAGTCTGTCAAAAAACACATTCAAGTGGTATCAGTTTCAGCATATGGTACTCATCGGTTCAAAGATTTAATGTTTAACGTCCAACCACCAAGTTCACGTCCTGTCAGTTTGGGGGAAGCGTACCACCGTATTGATCAAATATACTGCTGTCGACGGACCTAAATGTATCGGACACATGTGTTGCTAACATGACCACGGTACTTCAATTCAGACAAGTCACAACCCATCCAACTACTTCCGTAGAACAGGTGAATGGCCGGAAGTCAACACTCACTCACCCGTGCACCAGCTCCAAGCACCAAATAGCTTCTCGTCTGCTGCCTATGATGCGACAAAAGGTGCATTAATGCGGACATTTTGTGGCTCTGCGTATACAAACTTCTGACGGTTCCGCTTCAACAACAGAGTAACACCACAGATAGAAATCCAACTTCATCTAGAAAAAGTATAGGACTGAATCTCCTCAAGTCTTTGGCCCCCTTTCAAGTGTACGTCCTCCATCAGTTGAAAAGAGCTCCTTCTGCATATCCAGGCCATGTCTGAAACCTTGAGTAAAAGTTGAAAAAGTAGCATATAAGTATCAATCTGCTCCCTTCAACTGAGTTCCTTCTCTTCCTCAAATTGCTAAACCTCCAGGCAGGAAGAGAAATTCTAGTTTCATTCAGCAACCCCAACCTCAACATCAGCAACGTCCAATGAACACAACAAGCTTCAAAACTCGACTTCAGCAGAGACACAAAGTATCATGTATGACTGGCAATATCTTCAAGTCTGTCCAATTGCTTGTCTGATTTTATACCTCCTTCACGACCTTCAGCACCAATAATTCCAAGGTCTGTCGCTTCCAATTTATTGACTAGAAGTTCAATTCAGTCCACACACAAAAGTTCCACATATGAATCCCTGACTTGGGATCTTCCGCTCCCCGTTAACTGAAAACGATCTCCTCCTGCTTTTCGGAACCCCCTCCAAATTGCTCAGCCCTCAGGGTTCTGAGAGAAAAAAACACTCACTAGTTCCCTGCATCAACCACAACCGACGTATGGAGCCTTAATACTTAGCTTCAGTCAAACAAATTACGGCCTTCTGCTCCCTTGCGTCTGTGTCTGTTCGATTCTTCAGACTGCTCAACCCGGAACTCTAAGGCCACCAAGCACGGAGGAAGGAACAACTGCAGCGCTTGATACCAACATCATCGACTTCAAATGACTTCAGCTTCAGAAAACTGGACTGGAACGTAGTCAGGGGAAACCTCAAATGTGAAAGTATCAATCTCTAAGATTCTCTAATCCCGTACACACTCTTCTAAAGCCAGCAAGAAAGCTACAACAGATATTGACACTTGTACAGACAAAAAATTCTACTGAAAATTGCAACTCATGAAAAGCAAGAAACCTAAACCACAACATCTCACATGAACAACCCCAATATCTGGCTTCCCTCCCCAATCGAGTAAGCCTCCAAGCAGGAAGGGAACCCACAACACACAACTCTCAACATATGCAAACAGCTTCAAAATTTAACTTTGCTGCAGAGAAAGGATCACATGCTGCAGAGAAAGGATATCATGCTGCAGTGAGGAATTATGCTTTGAAAGTTCGGTTTACCTGGCAGTGGAGACTCAACGAGCGGACAGGTAAATCTGGTGCAGCAAGACGACATGGCGAGACACCACATGCGTCAAGCTCACCAACCAACCCTAAGACCCGATTTCTACAGTCGAGGTTGAGTAGTGCAGTCGCACCATGCAACGGTGTTTTAGGGTTTTGATGATCTTGTCCAGGAGTACTCGGGCAAGATAGCTGTTGTACATGAAGGCGGAAAGTTCGATTTTTAGAATCCAGGGTTCCCTTGAGGTCTTGAGTGACAACAGCAGAACTGAAAGTTCTGAAATCCACGGTCCCAGGAATCCTCTTCGCCCCTCAAAATCGTGTCTGGCCTGCAGCAAAACCGGGAACCCCTGCTTATCCGAGAATCCCGGCGAAGGACAGCCTCGGAAATCCTTAGCCACATCCTAAGTAAAGATTGAAACCGGTCACTTCAAACCTTAGATCTAAATCGAACGAGAATTCACGACAACGAGAGAATAGGTTTTGAATCTTCTTCCGTTTGCACCACCAGTGGGCTGCTCTGTTTTCTTCGTGGTAGGAGCGGCCATGGTTTGCTAGTTCTTCCGTTGGGATCGGAATTCGGAAGCCCTGCATTTCCGATGGAGGCTCTGTGCGATAGCGTTGACTCGCAAGAAGTTATGTACGACTCCGTACTAAATACGTGATGTCTGGTAGGATGAATGTTTGCTCTCTGAATATTCTCTCCAATTCTGTTTAGTTAACTCTCAAAGTTGTTAAGAATAGAAAACAAAACAAAACTGTAAAACCAAAGTACGCAAAAAGAAACATTAGAGGATTTTTGGGCCTATGGAAGACTGCGAGTTCTCTTCAAGTTCCCGGACTGTGGGAACTTTGGGAACGCTGCCAAATCACCAATCTAATATGGTTGAGAGACTGCCACGCCAGATATTAATAATTAAGTAATATTTTAATAATTAAAAAAAAATTGTAAAAAAAAAATATTTTTTTAATATTTTTAAAATTTTTAAAATTTTGACAACAGGGGACCGGTTTCTAGCAATGGGAATAGCTCTGAAACAATCTTCCGGAGGCTCAAATCTCCTCTAATGGAAGTATCCTTTCAAAGGAAGTATGAAACATATATCAAGGAGAGAAGATGAATAGTCCTTCTCTCTTATTGATCCAAGAGATTTTCATCTATAGTTAAATGTCTTTATAACTACAGTTAACTATAGGGAACTACAAGTGGAGAGCGTATTAAAATAAGATTTTTTTTAACACTCCTCCTCACTTGACATAATATTTACATAAAATTCTATACAATGTCATATATTCTAATTTCTATAACCTGCAAGATATATGATTGTTGCCTCATTAAAACCTTATCCGGTAAAACCTTGATTGTAATCAAGGACAAAACCACAAACGAAGGAAAAAGAGTACAACACCTTTATCAATCCATTCTCATGGTAAAACCCAGTGAGAAAAATCCATAGAAGGATAGCAAAGATTTCTACAATTTTTATAATAAAAATCTATTGAATTTCATGTTCCAACATACTAAGTCGCTGCATTCCAATGCCATTAAGAAATCAATGATGAGTACATAATGGAAGAGTCTTGGTGAAGAGATCCACAAAATTATTTGTTGATGTAACTTTCTTGATTTCAAGTGCTCGCTCAATAATCAAGTCATGAAAATAACTGAAATATTTTAGATCAATATGTTTAGTTTGATCATCCTTAACAAAACCCACTTGCATTTGTGCAACACAAGCATTATTCTCTTCATATAAAACAGTTGGGGAATCATCATATGGTAACCCGCAGTTTGTTTGAATGAATTTATCAATTGATCTCTACCAGATGCAGTCCCAAAATGCCTCATGCAAAGCAATAATTTTTGCATGATTAGATGATGTTGCAGTTATTGTTTGCTCTCTGGATTTCCAAGATATTGCATCTCCATGTCATAAGAAAATGTAGCTAGTTTAAGACTTGGATGTTGCAAAATCAGATCTATAGCCAACATTAGCATATCCAACCAATGTAGGATCTATTGATTGAGTATAATGTAATCCCAAATCTTCAGTCCCTTCCAAATAATGAAGAAGGTGTTTAATGTCATTCAAATATTGTAGTGTAGGATAAACACTAGGCCTGCAAGGATATTGATTGCAAATGCAATATCCGGCTTTATAGATGTAGCCAAATATAAAAGTGCTCTAACCGCAGCAAGGTATGGATATTATTCACCTAGTGGTTCCTCCTATTTTTTAATACAGGCGATAAGGATCATCATCTTTGTTGCTACGACCAACCATAGGTGTGGATAGTGGATAGGCATCTATCATATTGAATCTTTACAAGAATCAGTTGACATAAGGCGTTTGTAAAAGAAAAATGCTACCATCTTTCAGAAACCTAAACTTGTAAACCAATATAAAAGGTAGTCTTTCCAAGAAATTTCATTTAAAACTCATGAATAAGTAGCGATGTAGCTACCATACATTTTTCATTGCATTTACGCACAAATATCAACTTATCCAAGAGGTTGAGAAGGGAAATTATTTATAGCGATGCAATGATGGAAAGCGAGTTACTGCCCACACTGTGTCAATGCCACCACTGGCAAGGTTACAGTAGGTATGTGGCGACGTCAAGGATCTCCAATAAAGGGTTGACTTCTTTTCTTCAAATGCCATAAGTTCCACAATTGCTTCTCTAGTGTTCACACCTAGTGGTCCGCTAAGTTTACAATTCACTAGATTTAAGGTTTGTTTGGCAACAAGGTCAATTCAAGTTTCGACAATGCCAAACGGTATGGGATCAAAAGTGCCCATGTGCAGTATAAATCAATGCGCATTATTTTCCAACGTCTTTCGAAGGTCCTCTCAAGCATTGTTGCCTCCTCTGGGTTCAAGTGAAAGGACTCTTTCTTTAGAGAGTACAAGTTACCAATGGATGATACAAACAAGCTAGTTGAACATGCAATGCTTTAAAATTCATTGTTTGTTTCGAGACTGGTCCTTGAATTCACCGTTGTTGTAAAATTTGTTGCCATTCCAAAAAAGCATGAGGCTTTTGACCATGGTGGACGTTTGTGTATGTGATATAAAGTCCCAAGATTAAAAACAAATTGGAATTCAAAGCCAAATAGATCCAAAGAAAAAGATACAACTACTATTTCAATTTCACTCTAATACCCACACCACCAATAAATACCATCTTTGGTGCTCTCAAGTAAGACTAGTCGCTCAAATGCCTCTCAAGCTTGTACTAACAACTTTTGGAGCTCCAAAAGATCAAGACAAAGAATATAGACATAAAGTAAAACACTCTCACTTTGCAATCACAATTCTAAGGCACAATGAAACGAAATCCCTAAATTGCCAACCTCCAACATGTAAGCCCTAACAACCAGGGCTTTTTTTTGGACCCGTGTCCCTCCCTGTGGCTTCACTACACAAGCCATTTTTTGGAGGGACAGAGCCACAATGGTCAGATTTGGCAGAATCTGGCGAAATTTCGTCAAAAAAAAAAGCCCTGCTAACAACTCCACAGGTGAATCTGAGGTTTGCAACACCAATGAGCCGAGAACCATTTGTTACTAAATCCCGCCATTGTTTTCTTGCTTTTCCCTTTATCAAACTAAGAAAACAATGTTGTCATTAAAGTTGAACAAACTGTGGTTTCCCTTGTTTTGGATCGTGCAAAGATTATCCAAAAGGGAAACAAATAATTGAAATAATTGTTGCTATTATTGTTGATACCCAATTGAACAGCAAGATCAAAATGATAAAACGACACCAATGCAAAGCAAGCCCTCCACAACCCCTTGCCTCAACTTCCATTCTAGTTTTCTACGTTCTGGAAAGTAACCAATAACTTCCAAAAACTGATCATTTTAAATGAAAAGAACAAAGCCATTCCACGTTGTATGAACGTAACCAGAATAGGCTGGTAAACTTCATTGAGTTGCAATGGGTCCAAATTACTTGGCATTCTAGAGTCCCGTACACTCTCCTCGAGGTCTTCGCGAGCTTCAGTTGCGACATGAAATACGAAGTTTTGAAAGAGTGAGACCTTCCCCCAAAATCTAATAATTGAACCCAACTCAATCGGACGTGCAAAATGGCCAGATCTAGCCGCCGCAGACACCTGTCAAGGCCCAAAACAAAAGAACTGCCGCACAGACCAGACCTCTCCAGATTCTTGGCCTTCACGGTTCAACAAAGACTGTTGGCCTTTCTTACTGCGTAACTCCAGCCAACGTATATTTATTCAAGCTTTCATGAAATAGCACAAACTGAGTGCTCGAGGCAGCATAAACCACATGCGCACTTCGATAGGCAAGCCAATAACCTACAGGCGGTCCCAGATGCTACACAACTTGCTGTCTACGTTCAAAAAACTCTCCACATTTCCTACAAGCCCAGCATCTAACAAAACCACCTTAAAAAATGGCCCGACGTTTCCCATGCACAAAAACCTAAATCACTGAATCACTAAAGTCGTCAAAAAATATCACTGAAAAAAGGCCAAGTAAATGCACAAGAGCCCGACGATTTACTCAAGCACTGATTGGTCAAGACCAGATGTGACGATACAGTGCCGACCATTGGGTCCTTCCGAAACCAAATCGCCATAACCACCAAAAGCACCCATTTAACCGAAACCAAAACTCCCTGCATGGCTGATTAAGGTCCGCCCTGCAACAAATTGCCGACATGACTGGAGCTTCCGTCTCACAGGCCCTGGGGCGCACCTGAAAGTCAGCTCACGGACCTTGACACACACCATTTCACATCATCCATCAACAAGAGCACCACACAAGGAGAGGCCCGTCTCAGACAAAACACGTGTAGAAAGGGGACTGAGCTTTTGCTCAGGCCACCTTGGATCCTCATTCATCCACATGAAATGAACCCTTCCATACCTAAAATACTGCCCGATGCAAAGCAACAAAAGGGATTCGTAAATTGTGGATGGATCGTCACCCTCATGTGAACCGTTGCTAAATGGTTCGTCACACTTGTACACGTGTCTGGTTTATACCAGCACAGCCGACATGTTGTTAATACCGGACTCTCTTTTTCCGGCTCTCCAATTCGCTGTTCTCGTCCTGCAGACAGACACGGCATCAACGAGTTACATGGACCCCGTATTTCTGCACTCCAATTGAAGCCTCTCGTCATGCCATGCGAGGCGCCCACACGGACGAGACGATGCAAAACTTGAAACATGCAGGCCGGGTATGAAATATAAACTCCTTCCAGGGGGAAATCAGCACTGTCAGAAGGTCACTGTAGAGGAGAACAGAGGCCACCCGAGCAGGCTTGCATGTGAACGAGTGAAGGGTAAAGTACCTTGCTCTCCAAAGAATCAAAATTGTCGAGTAACGGCATAGCAGTGTCCTCTCCCCCTCCCCCGTCTATCTCCATGCGAACGCTATCTGCTGCCATCAACTCGGGTTGCACCTGCAAAACGCCCACCCACGCCCTCGCCCTCTCAAACCGCGTCCTACACACAGAAAAGCTGGGGAACAGGGTCGGCTCTGAACTGGAAACCACCCAGATACGCAGGGCATCTGACGAAAGTCAGTCAACCCCTCGGTCAAAACATATCTTCGCCAACACCTGGCATGGAGCTTGTGCAACAAATAATATCATACAATTTACCTCTTCACTGTCATCGGTCAGATCTGCTGTAGCCGCTGATTCGGTCTGGCACTTTGCATGGACAATGGGGCCCAAAGCCGCAGTATCGATCCCTTCTATAGGAGCGCCTGCGGGAACATTCATATACACTGCGCCCTTGTACATCCATTCATCTTTCTCATCACTATAGAAGTCATCAAATGGTTCTCCACACAATGCACAAACACTTTGATTATAATCTGCGGGAACAGCCAAATTCTCTCCCTCATCAACTTTGGGCGGAACTGCCCCGACCTCTGCAGCAAAGAAGGAAGGAGACGATTCGGTGGTCGAGGCCCCTGTCCCACTAAGCCAATCTTTCTCACTCACAAACCACTTCCTAGAAACCTTCTTTTGAGACTTCTGCCGCCGATTCATCGACACATGCCAATCCATGTGCTTGCTGTGCGCCTCCTGCTCCAAAAACCTCAGGCCGCACGTTTTGCACTGTCGAGGAAAATCGTTGTACAGCGCATCCAGCACGACGTCGTGCCTCTCCTTCAAAACCTCCGCCTTGAATTCAGTGCCAATCGGATCGTCCTTCACGACGACGAACGGACGACTTCTCGAGCCGCCATCCGGCTCTCTGGCCGTGTGGTCCGCAGCAACAGCGGCCACGGAGGACACCAGGGCGGTGGAGAACGAAAACGTTTGCACGCTGCCCGACTGAAGAGCGCCTGGATTGAAGAACGTCGAACTTGTATTCACAGCATTCATGCCTTGTTGCAGGTTCAGACCCAGAGGTTGAACGCTGATAGCAGCTGTCGAAGCAGACGCTGATATCAACCCTTGGGCTAGCAGGGACTTAAACAGAGTGTCATACTGGTTCATTGGCGCTGCGGCAGGAGCGGAATTCACTGCCAAAGCAGATTGTGGGGGAGGACCAGGAGGAAGAGGGGGCTGGTTCAGCCGAGGTGGCTGCTGACCGGAATACACCATTGGAGGCGGCAGCTGAACCTGTCCTGTCGGGTACTGCCCTCCCTGTTGGATCAGCGGTTTATACAATGCCGTTTGCAAAAATGTTGGGGGTGGACCGTTCGGCAAGGGGGGTGCACCTGAAGCGGGCTGCAACACCGGACCTGGTGCGACAGTCTGTGCCTGGGTTTGGGTCACTGGAACGGATTGCTGCTGCTGCATCTGATTCTGGGGAGCTGGCAACTGCTGGACCATCTTCAGCAGCTCAGAAATGGCGGCACTGTTCAGGGGTAGAACGTCGGCTTGGCTGCTCGGTAGACCGGAAACCGCTTGCGTTGGCTGCTGGAACTGGTTCCCTTGAGATTGCTGAGCTTGCAACGAGGCCATTGCTGTGGCTTGGGACTGTTGCGAAAATGGGTTGAGTAAGCCTCCCGCGCTCATGTGTGACGTCTGTTGAGACAGCGGTGCAATCTGAACAGGGGCCGTCTGCTGACCCAGAGAAAACATGGGCAACTGGGATACTGCGCCTCCATGCACTTGAGGCAACGACATCGGAGGTGGAAGCTCACGCGACGAGTGGTTCTGATCCTCGTTCATTTGCTGCTGCTGCAGTGGCAGATTACCGAGGGTCATCAGCCCATCGCTCTGGCCTTGAGAAAAGGTCACGGCGGTGGGGTTGCTGTAAGGTGGGAGTAGCCCCGGATTCGGAGGATAGCTGTGACGCAATCCGTATTGCCCTTGGGCACCCAGGACACCGCCTCCTGCGGCTGACGACGGAAGCGGAGGAGTCCCTGGTCGTGGTAGTACATTCGATGCAGCTAATGGCATGCTGAAATTTGGAAGATTCGCCTGCACATCAGGGACACGGATTGGAAGGTGGCAAATTCATCATAACGAGCTCAACAAGGATCCACCAGAAGAAGCCAGATCTCGGATTCCTAAACACAACGGCCATAACTGGATCCACGTTCGACATTGTCCAACTAAGCACGGGCCACAAAATATATATTGCAGACCCACACGAAAAAAACTCTAGCACTGAATACCCCTACATAATGCCGACCTCAAGTACCTGAAGTGCAGCCAACCTTGAGTGTGTAGGATGCATAGACTCCATGTCGGACTCCAACTTCGCACGAGAATCATGACCGGATTGGGGAAGGGCAAGGCGGCTGCGCTCCTCCGACTCCTGCTGACAAACATCATCGCGAGACTCAGGTCAGAACGAAGTAAAGGCAAGCCGCACACAATGGGCTACGCTGCGACTACGCTTCCATGGTCAAATGCAGACCTCACGCCTCGCGCTCCAAACATGCCGTTACAAGAGGAACTAGTCCCCGATGAAACAACATGGACAAAACACAGAACGAGCACAAAGACAAACCACTCCCACAACACAGAGTCATGCAGGACCTCAAAAACCAACCCATCACAGCAGTCCAGGTGAGAGCCCTACTCTGCGAAGAGCCGCCCGCATTCCTACCGAACCGGAGAACGGGTCAGCTGGCGGACCGCTCCCTACTCTCCGCCACTCATCCAACCCTCCCACGGAGTCCATCCCGGGCCGACTGGAACTGCCCACCCTTCCCTTGTCTCTGTCACCAACATACCAATCATCCACCTTAACATCCCCGACCCTGGGCTCCGCATCCCTCCCTTGGGGCTTCATGTCATCCCAAACGTATTCCTCCTCTTCTTCATTCTGCCAGCTGCCCCTCCCTCCCGCCTCACCTCCAGACACCCGATCCAACCTCGAGCCTCGAGAATCGGCTCCTAACCCCACGCTATCAGGCCGCGTGGCACGGTTGTCCAACCCAAAACCTCGGACACCGGGGCCCAGCCCACGCCCCACTGGACCTAGGCCCCGACCCTCCGACCTCATGCCACGACCATCCATCCTCGGTCCTCTTCCTCCGGTCTCATGCCCAGGGATGCGACTATCCATCATCCTGTAACCCCGTCCTTCTCCGCCTTCCGATCCCAGCCCTATACTGTGTCCCCTACCATCTGGCCCCTCCACGATTCGGGGGTCCATCCTACGGCCCCGCATTTCACCTCGGCCTCGGCTAGCCGGATCCACCGACAAAGGAAACGCACCTCCTCTTCCCGGACCAGACGGACGACCGTACCCCTGCCCATCCGGACCCAACGGTCTCGGTCCAGAGGATGTTCTCGGATCGTAGCCATTTCGACGAGGATATAGTTGTATCCGCTCATCAGGAACTCCATTGCCCTTACCAGCGTCCCCATCACGAATCCACGCACCGCTCTCTCCTTGATCCAGTCCGTCCAGGTTCTTCGAATTAACCAGGTCAGGCCGTACACCCCCTCGCCTCTCGAACTCATAATCGGGGTAATCTTTGGCGTAACTGCCATCGCCAAAACGCTCGCGATTGAGGTTCCCGATCTGCCCCACAAATTCACAACCCATCCGTTAAAGAACACAGACGACTTCGGCAAACCCAGAAGACCTCCACAAGATCCGTCGTCAAGAAATAAAATATTAGCAGGCTTGGATAGCGCACGACACAAGCGAGTCGAATTCCAGCAGAAAATGAGGCACGCAAGCAAAGGAACACGCTGAGGAGGAGCTTTCCGACGGCCAGATCCTTGCTGAATCCGTACCGTAGACCTCTGCGTTTCCGACCACACCTTCGAATTCTCCCTCGGCGCAGCTCGGTCTTGCCTGGCTTGCCCATCGCCGTTGCGCTCCGCAGGTGCAACTGCATCAGGCTGTTTCAAAAGCAGAGAACTGCACACATCAATACAATAAAAAGGGGGAAAAAAGACATCCCTGACACTACGAACACGAGAAAAACATCTGCGTAATATAACTTTTCAGAGCAGGCAAGTAGCGATTGTGAAGTATACAAAGACTACGTATCCAGCATGTTTTAAAATATGGGAAGTACGAAATGCAGACCCCGCGAGTTCTCGATTGTTGTAAAAGTTGACGTTGATCCAAGTACTTTGGATTCACGTGTATCCCATGTCCAGGACGTGAAGGAGGTTCTATGGCTCTGGAAGGCTGACCAGCAGTTCCAGGTCCCACAGGCTTTGGAATCAACTGAAGCTCTGTTTCGATCGTTCGCAGAGGAACCGGTGGAAACACCCCCCGCCAAGTCCAAAACAGATGCTGCATCGCCATATACAGACTGGGATCCACATGCCTGTATGCTGTACAAAACACCTGCAGATAGCACCGGATCCAAATTACCAGAGTGAAGGTGCACCTCACGAAACACAGCAAATCACACGACCAGCTCAACCAGTTTGGGTTTGCTGCTCAAATGCCTGGCACAGGCCAAGCAGCTCCGTCCATAAAACCGTACATCGACACACCAGCGAGGAAAAGTCCCAAGCGCATCCAACTGTCAAGCTCGTGACCAAAGCCGCCGATAAAGACTCAACCGGTGATGGCGGATATCATGAAGCATCGCACATGCCGGGGACAAGCGGGCAAACGGTTCTGCAACGTGACAAAATCTACCTCAACCCGGAACCGCCAGCACCCCAGCCGCTAAGGGACGTATCCCAAGGCCGTCAACTTACAAAAAAACAGGAAACCAAGACGACAAGAGATAGCTGACTGTGAAGACGCAGGCACATAACTCTGTCGGCATGGAGATAATCAGACAGGGATGAATGGTCCACTTATGTGTGGAGAGTACCTCGGGGAGTCGTGCAGCAAAATATTTCACATAATCGCCTCCGATGTTCTTCACTATACTGTCCAGGAGGTACAAAGACGGAAGCTTCTGCTCCTTTGGAACCTGGAAATCGGAAAGCCACCACAGCCATCAGAATAGAGACCGGATAATTTACCGTGCCGGAGGGTACCGACCACAGACTAAGTGCCCCCCAAACATGAAAGTGACCACATGCGAACGTGAGAGTCGGAGTGAAAGGGTGTAGGTGAGGCATCTCGTATGCAGAGAGCCAGGGAATCCATCAGAAATGATCGAGGTTCATGACAAACCACGACTGGATTTCCCACAATCCCCAACCTCGCGCACAAAACATTCGACAGGACGGAAGGAACTTAACCGACGTCAGTAATTTCATCGACTTCGGACGCTGAACCAAAAAAACAGCATCAAGTCGACCAACTCGGAAAGGAAACATCATGGACCTTCCCGGGAACCGAGGGCTGACGAACTGTTCCATTGGAATCAAATAATCAAGACAACCGAACTCTCACAGATGGCCACCACTAGTACAAAAGGAATCACGGAATCGCGGTGCCTCGTCAAGCAGAGAGAACTATCAGACCACGATGTTTTGAATGCGCAATCGGCCTTTCTGTAAACGATGGAACGAGGAAACCACGAAAAATAGAAAGACACGCTGCTTTCGAAGCTTCCACACCTCATTCTCGTACCCTGCCCTCTCGGGACCACCATTTCCAATCGACCAAAAAAACTGCTTTTCTCTCGGGCCTCCCTCCGCCAATTGCGATACCTCACGCCACAGTCGAAAGAGATGAAACTCACACCAGATTCATTCAATTCATGCTTCCAAGTATCTCCGAGAAAGTCACCCTCCTAGCCCCCAACAGGAAACACCCTAAGCCAGGACACAATTCCGGTGCATCCCAGTTCGGAGAAATCCAACCCGCCGATTCAGGCGAAAATGTGAGGTATTCCACCACGAACCCTAAACCACTCGCAATGCCTGCCCTCTGCTCATTCTAGCTACACCAGGTGAACACGGACAAGGTCATTCTAGGTCGTGAAGGGTGGAGAAAACCGAACAGAGCTTCGCTGCAGGACATACCGTAATGATGTGGTCGCAGATGACTTTCGTGATGCCATGAGCAGCGTGTGCATTCTCCCCGGCTATAATCGTCAAATTGGTAATGATGGGCTTCGAATTGAAGGTCAACTCCGCCAATGCGGACTTGTACTGCACGACGAGTTCCAGCAGCTCTTCAGCCGCGGAATCATCCTCCTCGCGTTTCGTGCCCGGCCCTCTCATCGCTTGGCTGTTCTCCGACTCCCTTTCCCTGTCGCCCATTGCGAGGCCGCCTACTCTTCTCGCTTCTCCGCCCTCCACGACCAATTGCTTGGTCGGATAATTCCCAGGTTTTCGCAGCTCCCTCTCACGCTCCGCAAAAGAAACGCGAGCCATCCTCATGCTGCCTCCAAGTCGGACGCCATGGACGTCACCATCGCCCCAGATTCCCAATCCTCGGAGCACCAATCCGCGCGCTTGTCCCGCTCAATTCTCACTCCCAGCCAAAATGTTTCTCCTCCGCTGCCACCGAGCAACTGGCCCGTCCACAACATTCTTGTCGCTCAAACGGTCCGACTCAGCTCCAACCTCGTCCGCCAAAAATAGGCACGACATTTCCCTCCACTCGCCCCCTCACATCGTCCCCTCCACCTGATTCCTCGCCCAATCAACACTCAAAGCCGTCCATTCTTCCGCCTCTCACACTCACTCCCCCGCCCTGCACCAAATTCACGCAACGACGCCACCGCCACGAGTGGCAGCAAGCGTCTCCCCACGATCCTGGCGAAACCCTAAGTGGCACCAATTCCATGTCCACAATCTCATGCCCTAAAAAACCATTCCTTCATCCACGCACGCGCGCATCCTGCACGCCACTGCCAGCGACCGACCGACCCTCGCAAATCCGCGGCGCGTCTTATTATTATTAATATAATTACGCGCACGCAATACTCTACCGCATCGCCCCTGCCCTGCCGCGCTGCAATGGCCTCATCGCGGAACGTCAACGTCCTCGAACGCAACGGCCAATCCCCATTTGCCGAACTTCTGTACAAACAGAAACGGACTGAAAGAGCAGCACTTTCAGCGCTCACTGCGCTGTGACGCAGCGACGAGGACCACAACGAGGACCACGACGAGCGCAGACGAGACCGTTTGGAATAAAACTTGCCTCCATACGAGGAGCGGCAACGCCCGGCGGGCGGTGAGGGCGATTGGGGGAGTCAACCTATTGAGGGAGTGCCTGCCGCTGCCGGCAATGGGTGCCTGCCGGACGGGCCCACGCGGCTGCGTCAGGGAGTGACCTCCGCCGCGCGTCCGCGTCTTTTCCCGGTAAATTCGTTCAGGAGGTCCGTACTGCGGAATTGTTTTAGCCCGAGGTCCTGGATTTGTGATGACGTCGTTCATTCCATCGGCGTCATCCTTTGGACTGGCCCGTGGATATTTTATTCACTGGCTGGTGGGAATCTCTTTGTCACGTTCTTTCGTCGGCCTCTGTGCTCGTATTTTCTGTGTACAGTAGAACCTATCTTAATGCATTAGAAGAAAAATGGGCCCTCGGGAGGGCTGTGAGTTCCCGGACAGCAGGGAACGCTGTCCGGAAAAACGAAAAAAAAAAATTTGAACAATTTTTTTTTTTTTTTTTTTCTTCGCCAGCGAACAGGGAGTCTGATCAGGCCAGCAAACTGGCGGGACAGTTCACTAAAATAATTATAAAAATATTAAAATAATATTAATATTAAAATAATACAAAATTTCAAAATTCTGAAATCTGATGTGGTCGAAATTATCCTCGTCAACCAAAATCATTATTTTATTATTATTTTATTATTATTTTATTTATTATTTTCATAATTTTGATAATTTTTTAATAATTTTTAATAATTTTTTATTATATTTTTTTAATTTTTTAATAATTTTTAATAATTTTTTATTGTGGACACTATTCATCAATGATGATGAATAGTGGCCATTGTCTCAAAGGGGCTGTGAGTTCCATTGTGGGGAACTCGCAACCCCTTTGCAAAGGGAAGGAGCCCTCTCGAGGGCCCATTTTTCTTCTAATGCATAGAGTTGGGACTATGCATTAACCCCTAAAGGACCAACATGCATTTTTTGGCAACATAGAAATTTTGGGCAGATACGTGTGACTAGAGATTTTCATATTTTGGGCTGAAATTTTTATAGAAGGTGGGGACGAGGAATATCTTTCATATGCACCAAATTTCATGACATTTGGAAATATGAGTCAAAAGTTATGGCCTAATATGTTGTTTGTTTCTCAACTCGGGCAGTCCGGGCTGATCAGAAAAAATTACTTTTTTCAAAAATAAAAATTTGAAATTGGTTTATTAGATTTTATATATAAATGGAAAGCTCTGAATCATTCCATTTTGATCAATGAGTCAAATGTTATGAGGATTTTTAGTTTGCGGACAATTATGGCTTGTTTACTCTAAAATAAACTTTGAAGTCGTTTATTTCATTCAATTTTCAATATTTTTCAAAAAAAATAAAATTGTAGGATGTAGATTGTTTATTACAACATTGCAACCATTGGGATTGGCATTTTTCAATTCCATAATTAACTTCTTAACAATTTTGTGTTTTGAACCATTTTCTACTTCTTTCTACTTACTATTTTTTTCCTATATGTTGTACAATTCTAAATAATCTAAAAAATTTCAAGCATGTAGCCAACTTGCCCTGAAGAATGAATCCAATGAAGCACAACCATTTTGGAATTTTTTTAATAATAATCTGACCTTGTGAAGTGCAGCTGCCTGGTTTTTCGCAGGGCCAAAAAAAAGACTTTTGCCACTTCAAACGCTAATATCTTCCAATCTACACCATGGAAATTTTTGAATTTTTTTTCACATATTCTCAAACCAGAGTACTACAAGATCCTACGGCTACATGTGTCCAAAAATGATATTTTTCAAAAATTTGGTACTTGTACTAGAAATGGCAGTTTTGGAGCATTTTTGGTGAGAACATAGTCAAGGAACTTTAGGGGTTAAGAGAGGTTTATGCAGTAAGAGAGGTTCTGTCAGAACTTTGGCTAACATGGCCTCTCACTATGGGGCCTCCAACTACTGTTCACAAATATCACGACCTCTCTTAGTGCATATATGCACTAAAACAATATGCAATAAGAGAGGTTCTACTGTATCGTATTTGGACATGGATTTTATGTTCAAGTTTCTAATAAGGTACCCTAAGCTAACTCGGCCTATGACAAGCACAACTCTGGACAAGGCTAATGCAAGCCCAGAAATTCTTGTGCTATACAGTACAGCGGAGTACAATTCATTTACGAATTTTTGCATCCGAGCTGAGATTAGGTCAACTTTGGGAGGCCCTTGTATGTTCAAAATTGAACGGAATTTTGAATTTTCGAATTGCATTGGAATCACATTGAAGTCTTCTTTATCATCATTACAAACACACATATGTAATTGAACATGATACAAAGAGTTTGATGTTTTCTATACATTATGTGCTATCTAGTGTTGCCAACATTTGTGAAAATTACAACTTGTATTTAATGATGCATGCAAGAAATGAACCTACACAATTGCTTTAAAGATACTTGATCTCATACCACTTGAATTGCTTGTATGATTTCTTGCTTGTTCTTCACCCCATTGCAAAAAAACTTTGACCATCTTCCAAAGGTTCTCTATGAAATGGTAGATAGTGTATAAAAGAAATTCTAATTGTTGTATGATTTGAAATTATTCATTGTTCACTTGTTATGAAGTTGAAGTGCACTTCATTGCAATTTCAATGCAATTTGCAATTCCAAAATTGGTTCATTTTTGAGCATGCTAGAGCTTCTTGAAGTTGGTTGAACTTTCTAATGAAGACTCACTAGAAAATTCATAAATGAGCTATACCCCATTGTACAGTCCCCTACCAAAAGTTACCGTGATTGCAATTTAGACCATTCACTTTCCTTTGCACAATGTAAGGGAGTCGACCCATTTCCAATCAACCACCCATTTCCATTAGTTAGATTGCTTTGTTTCTGATCAATTGGTGGTTTAGATGACAGCTCACGTAGATATTTATGAGAAGGGGAAGCAAAAATATCGGGGAGGTGTACATTGAAAGTATAGAATGACCACAAGATGTAAATTGGAGGCTAAAATTATCACCTGCATTAAAGCATTGTCAATTTTGTAACCAGCCTATGGTTGAAAATATGATGACCTATATAACAAGAATAGGTTGAACGAAATCTTCACAAAAAAAATTCATAGTAATTTTATTTTTGAGGAAAAAAATGTTCAAAAATATGGAATCCTTCTTAAATCTATTTCTCTAAACGGGGATATTCTTCCCCTCATAATACCCATACACCAAATATGCTAAATTGCTTAAGTAATTGGAAATGGGTTGTCTCCCTAAGAATGCACTTGATATTTTTTGTTTTCCACAATTAACATTCATATCTTACACAATTCCAATCAAGCATAACAAATTTTACTTTCAAAAAATCCAAAATTCCATTTTTGGTGAATTTTTTCATTTAATTTTCATGGTTTTACATGAAAATTCGTTGGAAAATACTAGTGATAAATTTTTAAAATTTGATTGTGGTGATATGTAGGAAACATCTATATGCACATTTTTTCTTCAACAAGCATCTCCAAAAAAGTTTTAGGATTTCCTCTATAGAAAATTCAATGTTAGTGTGTCAATGCCCTAAATTTGAAAAATAGATATCTCTTTATCATAATTAGTTTTTTCTATTTGTCCTTCACATTGTAATTAATTTCGTACATTTGAACGTGATGGTCATAACATTCAGTAGCCTTCAGAGAGGCTGCCTTTTCCTCTTTAGAGTCCTCATCCACGAAGTTCATCCTCACATCGTAAATGTAAGCTTCAATACTGGTATAGGTGGAGTACATATATGGTTTTTTCTATTTTTTTTGCTAATTTTAGGACCAAACATACAAATCCACAAATAATTGTGAAGAAAGATAAATTGCCAAAACCCCAAAGAATCCTTTGTGTAACATACCAATGCAATCTATCCATTTGCCATTATTAACTTATTTTTGGTTTTTCAATTGAAGAGAAGCTCTTTATATACACATGGGGTAGTAGTAGGTAGAACAACCCATGTGGGATAAGTATTAGAATTTGTAGTTTCTCAATTCTCAACCACTCATAGTTAATTCAAAAGTATGAATTGTGTTAGAAGTACAATTTCAGACCTCATTTAGGCATAGTAGAATAACTTTTTCCAGAAAAAATTTAATTAAAAAAAGTTAATAAATTAAACTAAGTTTCATCTCCAAAAATCCGTTTTGGATCTTGAATCTCCAATCAAAAGTTATGGACAAAAATCAGAGAGGGTGTTTAAAAATGTCAAAGAAAATGTCCATTCCAACTCCTCTCCGAAATTTGTCCATAACTTTTGATTGGAGACTCAAGATCCACAACAGATTTTAAAAGATGAAACTTAACTTAATTTACCAACTTTTTTTAGTTAAATTTTTTCTGAAAAAAAATATTCTACTATGCCTAAATGAGGTTTGGAATTGTACTTCTAACACAATTCATACTTTTGAATTAACTATGAGTGGTTGAGAATTGAGGAACTACAAATTCTAATTTACGTATCCCACATGGGTTGTTCTACCTCCTACCACTCCATGTGCATATAAAAAGTTGTCTTCTCACATCCATACTCAAAGCATAAATGAACTCCAATGCAAAGTGAAGAAATTTTAACATTGAAATTAATATTCTCAATGAATTCATTAGCATTTTGTTTAAATTTCCTATTTTGATTCAATTTTATTTGAAAGTTTTTAATTTGCTACTATCTGTAGTGTACAATTCTGACGTGGGCACCAAGTTAAATTTTGACAGTTATTGACAAGTGTCCCTATAGCTACTAATTGAGTGCGGTATATTCCACACCATCCGTTCAAAGGAGGGCAAAACCAGTAACTGCTACTGAATGTTATGGTGCAATTACTTTGCCAAAATCTAATTATAATAAAGAGATATCTATTTTTCAAATTTAGGGCATTGTCAAACTAACATTGAAATCTCTATAGAAGAAATTGTGAAACTTTTTTGAAGATGCTTGTTGAAGGAAATATGTGCGTACAGATGTTTCCTACATATATTTGCAATTGAATTTTAAAAAAATCGTTTCCAATATTTTTCTATGAATTATCATGTAAAACCATGAAAATTAAATGAAAAAATTCACCAAAAATGGAGTTTGGGATTTTCTGAAAGTAAAATTTGATATGCTTGATTGGGATTGCATAAGATATGATTGTTGATTGTGCAAAATTGAAAATGTTAAGTGCATTCTACATTGTGTCAAGAAAACGGAATGATCTGAATTGCAATCTTGGAAACTTTGGGTAGGGGACTGTACAGTGGCCTCTAGAAAGTAAAGTAACCCCAATTTCGACTTGGAGGTGTATCTTTCAAAATTTGCCCTTTTCGGACCTAATTTTCAAAACTAACCTATTAAATTTATGATTTTATGCAATCTTCATCCACATGCTAAATTTCAATTTCAAAAAACAAAAATTTCATTTTTGGTAAATTATTATGTGTGTTTTTCATTGTATTACAAAATAATTCATTGAAAAATATTGTTGATGAATTTTTTTAATTTTATTGTGCAAATATTTAAGAATCATCAATGTGCACATTTCACTTTTAGGGAAAACTTACATTACTAAGGAAAATTTTAGACTAAAGAAAATTCAATGTCAAGGTGTTGCCTTCCCAAGTTTTAAGAAATAGATATCTTTAAATTGCAATTATATTTTAGTAATTGAACCTTATATTATGACTACTTCTATACCTTTGAGCATGATGGTGAAAACCTAATTATAATTTAGAAAAATTTATTGTGCAAATTTTATATTAGTGACCTTTGACATTGAATTCATTATAGTGTAAAATTTTCCTAGGTAATGTAAGTTTTCTCTAAAAGTGAAATTTGCACATTGACATTTCTTAATATATGCACAATAAAATTTAAAAAAATTAATCACCAATATTTTTCAATCATTTATTTTGTAACACAATGAAAACTCACAAAATAATTTACCAAAAATAAAATATTTGTTTTTTGAAATTGAAATTTAGCATGTCGATGAAGATTGCATAAAACAATAAATTTAATAAGTTAGTTATGAAAGTTAGGTTCCAAAAGGCAAATTTTGAAAGATATTCCTCCAAGTCAAAATTGGGGTTACCTTACTTTCTAGAGGGCACTGTACAGTACAGTACAATCACTTCTCTGTGATTTCCACCAAATTGAGCACAATGCAACTCTCTTTTCTCAAAGTACAAGTCCCCCCATAGAGATTTGGAAGGCAATTCTGAAATCGCCAACCATTTTCCAAGGGTAATGTTCAGAACAGGTAATCTTTGAAATACGATAGAGCATAATATTCTTCCCCTGGCAACGAGAAAAAAACGTGTGCCACACTGCCAGCCAAAATCGCCAACCTCTTTAATTTACAGTTAAAAGTAACGCAAGTATCAAGGTCAAGAGACACTAATACTGCCTAGGTCCCAATAGGCAAAAACATGGGAATTGAAGACTTTGGGTCTCATGGAACCATTGATACCCCCGAAAAGTTCTACTTTCACAAACAAATTCGTTTTACCGCTACACCGAGGCTCCTAAGTTCCAGACAGCCACTACTCCGACAAGTCTATTATGCAAGTCGGTCCTCAACAGAGGCTGTTGTGGGTGTTCAAAAGACCACTTGAAGAACAGTAGCAAAAGTGATGAGCTGTGAACTCCATTTTTACAGAAATCTGCTCCTGCAGTGTATACGACGTCCAGGCCATTCGGTCGTGAAGCGCTACCATCTTCAAAGGGAGTGGTGTTGTCAAGTCCAGGCAGGAATGTTACAGACTCAATTTCTCAGCCTCAGTCTACCGAACAACACCAGGAAATGGCTCCCTGGCCCTAAAATGACAAAACCAAGCTCCGCTCCACTTGTCGGGCCTCCCTGCTAGTAAAAATTAATAATGATAGAATCAGTATCTTGGCGACCCATATCCCCAGCATTAACAGTCAGATTTGCTCAAAAGTAGGATTAAAAAGAATGACTGAGCTACAAAAAATGAACCCCTAAGTGCCTGGATGGACAAAACTGGTTGCTTGCATACCGGAAACAATTCTTTGAAATAAATTATTTATGGCGTTTCAAGGTCATAAAATGTACCAATAGACAGAATATGATCAGAAAGAATATGTTCTGAAAGTTACTATAATCAAATACCAACTTCCAAAGAGGACTTTCTATTTTTAGCTAAGGTCTTGGCAGTTAATGATCAGTGACAATGGAAGGTCAAACAACGCAAAGACTTTTCATTTCATACCTTGCCGTTCAGAAGCACAAGTTCACCGTCCACCCACTGTGGATTCTTGAAGCCTGGCTCAGCCATTCTAGCCTGTCCTTTGTACCTGGCAGTCTGGACAAGTGCACTCCCCAAATCAACAACCAATCCTGGTCGGCAAGAGCTATTAAAGGAGATCCACATGCCAATATCCAAGCAGGAAGAGACCAATTCATAAGACAGACTTACCACACCAAGCTCCTCCGGATACACCCCCCTGTGTGGCAAACGACTGCCTTGTCCCACACGTGCACGAAAAGACACCTGCATTAAGTTAAATATTCATTTCAGCGATTGTGATTTGACCATCCCTACTTTGAAGTTAGTTAATCCCACGAGTCCAAATGGCCAACAGAGTCTTGTTCCATATCTACAGGAATTAGGCATATGATCGAGGTATATCAGTACCTGGCCAGCAGGCACATTGACATCACCAGTCAACTTCACAGCTTCAACATACTCAAAACATTGCAACTCTTGGTTGATCGAAAAGGTATCATCAGTTTTCCAGTTGCCATACTTCCGTTCTAGTTGCACAACCTCCGCAGAGTGAGGCCCAAGAGACCCAATATACAAACCTGCATGGAGCAATCAGACATTTAAGGGATATCTTCAAACAAATATGACTAAACGTTAAAACATCTCAGGGAAATACATGCCGTAGGCAAAGCTTAAAGTTATAGTTATATCAGGAAACTCTTGTTCATAGCTGTTACTCCTTGAGAAAACATGACCCCAGATCGAGCATACCAGAAAATGGATCGTTCACAGCGTCCGGAATGTTGATACGATGAAATAAAGTGTCCTTGAACAGACCTCGCCGTTGCTGGGCCCTGCTCACTGCTTTTTCTAAAAGATCTCCCAAATCTTGACTTGACAACTCCACCACCTCGGCTTCACTCTCATCTGAGTCTGTCTGTGAACATATCATAGCACAGAAGCGTTATTAACTAAAGATGAGCAACCCCCCAACATACAAATCGTCTATCGCTTTAGATGGTCGTTCACTGTTTACATTCTGCGTGCACAGCGCCATCAATAATTGATATGCAAGAAAGAACCAAGCACTAGTCACCACAGTAAGTCCCACATGCCCTAGGAGGAATGTTCCTCACCTCCAATGACTTGCCTACACTCTGCAGAAACTGTTTCACATCAAGTGGCCTGGCATCGACAGAGAATTCTTCAATGTCGGTCACAATAGCTATAGACGAATCCGCAGCTGTCGGCATCTGAAAATCTTCAATATGGAAAACGAACTTGTCCTTGTTCCTGTGCTCGAGCTTAGCACGCACACGGTGCGGAGCTTTCGAAGGGAACTCATCCCCTAGAATTTCTACTTCTACCGACTCAGCATTGCCATCGCTTGGCATAGGGAAGCTGCCTACAAGTGGGAACCCGTCAACAGACTGGATAAACTGCAAATTGGAATTGCTATTGCCAGCTCCAGCCAACTCTTCGTGCCGTAAAAGCTCATCTTCTGCATCCTCCATCAACTGCTCAACAATCTTTGGCAAGTCCGCTGCTATTTTACCGTTCGCTATTACCTGTGTTCGGATAGCAAACCAACAGGATAATCAAGTGAGTGATCTCTATGCAAGCGACTCAGATGTGAGGGTTAGTTTTACTTGTTCAACTCTTTTGTACAAGCTTTCTAAGCAGGTATCTATATTTTTAGCAAGGATCTGAATGAGGGAAGTACAACAAACCTGAAAGACTTTCATTTTCACGTCCGGCATCCGATCTTTCAGAAAATCGAGGATCTTCTTGAGACCTTCTTCCATTGGGTCAAGATCTCCATCCTCCTCGTATTCCTCCCTGTTGATCTCCTCCAGCAATTCCAACTTCAGCTGCATATCCCTATTGGCTTCGCCCAACATGTTTTCGAAATCAAGAACGTCTTTACTAAGTTGCAAATCCTTGCTAGCCTCTCCCAACATGTTCTCAAAATCAAGAACATCTTTGCTGAATCCCACTATTGACTCCGCTGCGCCATTGGCGTCCCTCTGAAGGTACACAGCATGCCGTTGGTACTTTGATTCTTCATCCTTGGTGAGGTATACCTCAAATAATGGGACACCTGTTGCTCCCAAAGCTAATTGTCTGAAACATCAAGCGGAGCAAGCAATTTTAAGAGCAGAAATTCCAGCTGTCCTTCGCTCTCGTTCCTAACCCGACTGACGTAAACAAACAGATAGCCCTAAAGAAAACTGGTTGTAAAGCATTTATGCAATCGACCAGATACTAAGAAGATCACGCAAAAAGATCATTTCGAGCATAAATAAGCTACCGCTGGACACTCCCTGATCATAAGATTTTCAATACACCTAATCGAAGAGCGCCGTCATTTGCAGTTCTAGTTCAGTGGCATTCTAATATACTCAACCCCGTAACCCACCTGGCACTGTAACCCTTCGCAATGAATCTCCCTTCTGCAGGGGAGATATTTATAACACGACCATACGGGTCGTCATTTCCTTCAGAAACACCAGCCCACCAACCCACCTGACCAAAAGAGCAACGAATTAGTTATAGCACTGAAGATATGTATCATTTCTAAAATATACAGAAAAGGAGAGAGGCGGCAGGGCGCTTCCCACTGGGTCAGTCTGGACAACTGAAACTCGCATAATCAATCCCATTGAATCGAATAAATTCGACTCCAACCACTCCAGATACGAGACCAGCAGATCAAATCTCGAAGTCTCGAACTCGAAGCAAATGAAAGAGTGAGCACTCACAAGACCAGCACCAGCCTCGTCTCGTAAATAAGCAGCATCGCTATATCTTTCGCCTTCCAATGCTTTCTGAGACAAGAAAGAAGAAAGACGCTTTTAGTACACTCATTCACACAAAACTTAAGGCCTCTCCTACAGTCAATCCTCCAAAATGCATAAAAATTCACCGTAACTTACGGTAAGTGCATGTCTGGTGAGCTACAATG
This sequence comes from Pseudisothecium myosuroides, assembly GCA_951799445.1. NCBI lineage: Eukaryota > Viridiplantae > Streptophyta > Bryopsida > Hypnales > Lembophyllaceae > Pseudisothecium > Pseudisothecium myosuroides. Next base: position 2,175,222 of record OX637288.1, on the reverse strand, counting down.
CCTCATCTGCCTGATATAGGATCCCTTGCTGTCATTTGAGACTAAAACCATAATTTTTTCTCGTAAAATTAGGTAACGATTCAAATCTCTGTTGAGTAATCTTCAGTGCTTCCGGACCTTAAATTTCACTGAAACAAAAATGAAGTTCATGAGTTATGTGGTAAATACTACACCTTAAAATCGCTCATAACCCGAGAGACTGGATCCTGTGCTAGCACAGCGGCCAGTGTTTTCTTAATCCGCCCAGCTTCCTTAAAATCCTCCAAGTTGACTGCTTCTTCCATTTGAAGCTGCATACAGATGGCCATACAAAAAATTAGACCAATGAAGTCCTCACAGCTCATTCAAAAGAAGCATCCCCAAACCATCCCTAGTATGCAGAAATGTCTTGCATCTAGACATTTCTGGTCCAAAATAGGCACCCCATATTCCAGCTGTAGCCAGCTTGCTCACGTTCATTGTGCTTTACATTGCGAATCGATCGAGCCACGCCAATCACACATAGCACATTGCACCCCGACAGAAACGCTCAACCCAAGAGAAATAAATTAGTACGAATATTTACCTGCAACTTCTGCACCACATTTTGACGCTCGTCAGCTTCAGAAAACAATTTCTGTAGCTTTTCCCAGGCAGCATCTGCTTCACTCAGCGAACTTGAAACTGCAGGGTCGTCCTTATCTTGAACCCCTTTCTTGGATTGTTTGTAACTCTCTAGATAGTCTTGCAACCTTTGACCTGCCGTGATTATCATATCACGTAGTGGATTCCCCATGTTCTGATTCGTTGCCTGCATTGTCCATTCAGCGAATCAATCAAGGCAAGGAGACCTCGTGACCCTGGCATGACGGACAGCGACGTGCTATGCAACAGTTTCACGTTATCATTTCAATCTAGCGGAGGTCTCCAAGCAATTCACTGAACCCTAGAACTCCGCTACAAGGGTGAACTGGCTCCCTTCATGATGTAAATTTCCCAACTGGCGTGAAATAAGGATCCGATCGCAGGACCAGATAGAGCAGGGTAGAGATATATAGACGTACACTCAAACCTATTTAATTTTATCACTTCGGTCCCAAATTGTTCACTGTTACATAGTTTGAATGAGTGACAAGTGTGCTACAGTCAAGGATAGTGTGGCAGGTGTGCAGGATATTCTACAATATCGTATTGGAGAAGGTCATAAAAAAGAGATCTGAGTGTGAACAGAAGTAAGAGGACGTACTTGCGGTTCCTTTTGACTTGGAAGACGTCCACTTCCAGAAGCCCCAACCGCTTCGTCATTAAATTCCTCCTCATTCCTTCCTCCACTATCGCTATCACCTTTGCCAATCCCTCCGGAAGCCGCACACCTAAGAGCGACTCTACGTTTGCTGCCACTGACGGGGCGTCGTCTCCTGCCTCCCAAACTGTTCCCTGCTATATGAGCTGAGCCATTGCCTGCAGGACAACCAGAGAAACGAGCTTCTTTCACGACAGAGTGGTTCGACAGGCGTCGTGACCGATTGTGAAAGCGGCACGGCCCTGCTGTGCTGGCGAAAACGTGAGTATCCAACCCTGACACTGCTGCTGCACCCGCGGATGACATTGGCAACACAATTGCTCCCATTGTAGGACATATACCGCTTATTTCTCAACTTGATTTGAAAGCTTCTGGATGTCCTCTCGGCTTCTCTGCAAACAAGCGCGGCAGATAAGATAACACATCAGCAACTGTAGGAGAATCCAATCCCAATAGTGTCCTAATTCCGACACCCTAAAACCTTGGAGGATGAGCTTTGAATCACCATAACTTCTACACGCGCTTGCTAAGGCGCATTTCATTTGCTAACAATAATTTATAAAAATCCAACTAGTAAGAATTGTGCTCAGTTCAAAATATGTCAGTGTAAGGTTCTCCTACTTTAGATTCTCCAGAACACAACACAAGACTAAACCCTACAGTACCGGAGGACATCCAAAAAACATCATACGAAACATATGGTTGAGAAATAGAAGGAGAAATTTTTTCGCATCAACTCAGGCAACATCAAATTTCACCCTACCCTAGAGTCGCTCCACATAGGGAAGAAGAATCCAATTCCAATAGTGCTCTAATTCCAACGCCCTAAAATCTTCCTTTGAATCCTTGGAACTTTCGCATACAGTTATCCAATTAACCCATACTCAGATCCCGTTCATTTTCATTCCCTAACAAGAATCTACAAAAATTCGACTAGTGCAATCGTGGGAACTATACCCAGTTACCAAAATGTCTCAGCTTCAAGTATTCTTATCTTAGGTTCTGCCACCTTAGGTTCTCCAGGAGAAAAAACACAAAACTAAGCCATACACCGCCTGAAAAACATCATACGAAACCTATGTTCGAGAAATTGAAGATGAAATTGTTGCATCAACCCAGGCAAAATCGAAATTACACCTTACCCAGAATCCAATGGCTTCGAATAATATCGAACTATTAGTACGTCTCTCACCTTCGATTCTATTACTGCCTGAAGAAAGTTCTGCAGTGTTTCAATCTCCGCATCCCGCGACCACAGAGTACATCTTCGCGAAGCTCCAACACTCCGTCAATCTGAAGCAAAGCAAAGCGTCGTAGGAATCTGCAACAAAGCTCCACAGCGACGCCAGAGGACAGCAGCAAAAAGACGGATATGAGAGAGACGACACGACTGCATTTCGAGATTAGATAATTGTTGGGAACTTAGATTCTAGGGGCAAGGCAAAGATATTTATGTACGAAACGTAGATTCTAGGGGTAGTCGAGAAGTCGTAGATATCTCTTTCAGAAACCTAGAAGTTGCATTGGAGGTGATTTTTGGTAGATTACCATATGCGGAGGTCAATTTCCGCACCTTGGTGCCAAAATAGTTTAGTTTTTGTAGTTCGACACTTTGGCAGTTGGATTTGGATTTTTCAGCTTTCGGCACTTTGTTTTTTTCTAATTTTTAGGCACTCCTAACTTGGAATTGATTTTTTCTATTCATACGTAAATGTGTTCTTTTTTCTAAATTTTCTCAAGAATAATTTTTGGATATTCAAAATTAGCCAACAATGAAATTTTTTCAAATTTTCATAAATAGTTGTATAATTTTTTAAATTTTAGATACAATCCAAATATTTCCTACTTATTTTTGAAACTGACCTATACGTACAATAGGGGTTCATAATTCTCCATAGATCTCAAGGTTTTCATCTAGGACTTGGCATTCTTTTAACCCCCTTATGGACAACGGGTAGTCCAGATTTCCAAAATTGTAAAGATGTATTATAAAATGCAACTTCAAAGAATAATTTAATAATGTCTCTCAACCAATAGTTGTAAAATATGATTTATAGATTATATCCATACAATTGGAGCAACTAGAATAATACACAAACAAATACTCCTTCTGTCCCAAAATAATCTTCCAGTTTACTTTAATTTTATTGCAATAAGCTTAATGCTACACTTTGAAAGGACTTTGAAACTCAAATTTCAAGATAATAGAAGTGCACCAAATTCTACTTCGAGCTTGAAACGGTTTGAAATAATATTATTTTCAGCAAAAAAATTCCAAACATTTTGTCCATTCGGAAGATCATTTGGGGATGGAGGGAATATTTTTCAAACTTAAATACAAGAATAAATCTAAGAAATTACAGGTACCTCATACCAGCCTATAATACAGTAAATAAAATAAGAAGATTAAATCTATTGCTAGGGTCTTGGAAAAAAATGCATTTCAAAAAATTATGTAATCAAGGGACTGTATAGATTTTTATCCCCACAAGTAATTTTAGATTAAGGTAGGTAAGAGAATTTTTTTTTGTGAGGACCTTTTTTTACGGATTGGACGTGAATTGGCCATAAAAGCATCATCAATGCAAATGGCAAACCAACCCAACAAAAGGTGAAACTCAAAAATCCTAGCACCAAAAAAATTATACAAAATAGAAACAAGAAATCTGGAGTTGGAGATGGGTTCTCCAAAATATAACCTCCATTGAAAGCACCCTATCTATAAATAAAATTTAATAGGTGCAACAAACCATACTTAGAAAAAGGAAAATCATTCAACAAATAAATGCAAAGTTTGTTACCTTTCTTTAGGCATGATCTGTTGTGACCAATGATTTTCTTAAGCATTGTGTATTGCTATGGGAGTGTCTTTTAGACATTCAATATCCCAATCCATATTTTATTGTGTCTATATTATGTTGTAATTTTGAATGAACTTTAAGCGCTTCCAAAGATAGTACTCTCGAGGTCTAATTTTATGTCAACCAAAAATTATATTCTTACAAGTCTAGTTTGTTGTTCCTTTACTAATGCTTTAAATGTAATAGATTTCATTGGCAACTTCATTTTGCAGACTAGAAAATGTACAGTACCCTTGAGAAAGTAAGATAACCCTTGTGACTACATTGCATGGTGATCTTTTCACATTCTACCTCCTAGCTCAAATTAGCAAGCTGATATTTTGAAGAATGTAACAATTACTCACTTGCTCAAAAATTATCAGTTGTATTCAATAAACTAATGGGTTTAACAATTTTCTGTTTGTTCAAAGTCTTCATAGAGGTTACCTTACTTTCTAGTTACTTTCTAGAAGGCACTATACAATACAACACAGGGAGAGACTACCTATGATTTGACTCACACTTTGAAAAAAACTTTGACTGAAAGAAACAATTTTTTCAAATAATATGCAAATAATGACACGTTCCACTACTTTGGAATCCTCTCAAAAGCAAGGACAATGCGGACAATCATGTAAGTTACATCAAACTATTCCTCCTAAGCCGGCTTAATCCATTTGACAAGGTCGCCTTGGTGCAACTCGTAAGTTGTATTCGATCAACTCTGCACAATAAAAGAGGTGAATTGGAGAAACGATAACTTCTACACTCGTTTGCAGACACTGACTGGTTGTTGTAAGCTTACTTCAGAAGTCATTAATATGCGCTTCACGAATCTCTTATATTCTTCAGTTTGTTGGCTAAAGTCTTCATGATAGAGACCTCCGATCAACAAGTCCAATTCCTATCTACAATCTCATTTTTATTCCTTCATTTCAACTAGTTGAATCTTCTTAGGATGACAATTTGTAAGCAAAAACATAACATTCAGTAGTATGCATTGTCACTGTCTTGACTTTACACTAGATGGTGTTCTAAAATATTTCACACCCAGCAGTACTTCATCAATAGCTAAGTGGACCGGTGGAGGTTCAATGTGATGAGCAAGGTGCATGAAGGAAAGGCATAGGGCATGAAGGCTATTGAATGTTATGAGCACAAAGAAGGCCAAGCCTTGGGCACATACAACACCAGGAGCAAGTATTGCGCAGATAAATGTTGGGAATGCACGGAGCGAGTCAACAAAATCCAAATCCCTTCAAACTCTAAACATCAATTCTGAAATCCCTCAAAGTTAATATAAAATAGGTCTAGCACCAACTCGATCCCTTTTAGTCTAAAAAATAATTTGAAATAGGGCAAAGATAAACTCCAACACCTTTAGTTTAGAACATCTGCACCCTTCCTCATTTATGAGCTAGCCTTATCTTTGGTTATATGACAAATTCACCAAAATCTAAGCTCCACATAGCAACTTTTAGGCCCTCGGCTATTGAGTGGCGTCGCCAATCTTTGAAGAACCTAGTCACTTTTTGATTGCTACAAGATCAAAGGTGGGGACATTTGAGCATTATGGGTCTTAGGACAGATGTCCAAATTTCAAAGTGGATGTTGTTAGCCACATAGACCTAAATCTACATGCTAATTAAAAATAGCTCTAGTACCAATTTAGACATTTGTAACCATGTTATCTTCAATTCATAAATCAAAAGTTAAATGTTACAAACCATATCACTTCACTAAGCATTGTTCTTCTCTTGCCTCTTGTATTACCCTCCTCTAGTTCATGGATGCATTTGAAGGTTGTGTCTTAATGTTGTAGTAAGTTTCATTTATAAGCTATGACTACCTCGTTAATTGTCCCTATACCACTTTCAAAATCATAATGACATTTGTGTATTTGACATTGATGAGATCACTTAGGATGTAACTTTTGGAAGAAAAGTCTTGAACCAATACAAGATTTCTGAATTTATCAATGTAAATAGAGAAAGATCATGGTTTTACTAATTTACTCGGTGAATTGAAAAATCGATAGGTTTTAATGATGATTACATTATCTTCATCAAATCCATGGCTTGAGCATCATGAGAAACAACTCCAAGCATGAACTTTCATTAGATAGGAGAATTTCTATGATCAACTAAAAAATTCAGGTTTTTGAAAAGGGGATTTGCCATGTATGTATGTTTTTGTACAATCTATTACTATTGTCATTGTCATTACTCCTAATGTGCTGAAAATTCTTCCAATTTTTTACACCGAGGATTCAATTAAAGTCTTTCGACCTTATGAAAAATAATTTGTTGAAGCTGTTGTTGGAGTCAATGGTAATGTGACTCATCTCCAAGGTTGTTTTTAAGTTGTTATTGCTAATAAAATCACACCATGTGATACTTGATTTAACACAAGGGTTTTTCCAACAACATCTACACATTAAACCCTAAAGTCCCAAGACCTCTTTTTTCAATAAAACCCACTCAAAACTGCCATTTCTATTGCAAAGAGAATATAAGATTTTACTTCATTTTTTTCACATATCTAACCATGGGCTATTTTATTAAACTAGTATAAGATTGAAGGAAAAACTAAATTGTTATTAGCTCTAAAATGGAATTGGGAAACACTAATTCCAATGGTGAGAATGTTCTAGCAAGCATACTTAACCTTCTTTTTGAAAATTTTGAAAATTGAGTTCAAAGACAAATCCAACATGTTATTTTATTCAAGAAGATGCTACGATCGCTTGCAATTGAAACAAGACGCTCTATAACTTTCACATCACTAATCCAAATGAAATGAATAAAAGCTTACCATGTAGACAAAAATACAATCTATGAGGAAAAAAATTAATTTAAATCTATTTTTAAATTCTGTAAGTTTCATTTGCTTCTTGTGACCTAAAATTTGGACTTAGGATGGCATAACTTTTGCTCTCTGAAGCATCGCCAGTGGCGTCTCGATATACTAGTCCATAACCCAACACCTAGATTCAAATGGCGTGTGAGTAAACAAAGTGGAATTTAGAGTTTCTAATTCATCTTTGTTGCGAGTAATCGTCATCAGTTCTGCATATTCACCGGAGATTTCCCAACCGAGTTACGGATTGAAGCTTACTCTCGAGAGGGAGGATCTCAGTGCTTCATTTGCAAGCTTGAAATCCACCATCAGCATCTTCCCACTTCAGATCACATACGGTACCCCATTGTCTGGCACTGTGAACAGGCCTTCCACCAAAATCACGATAGTAGCAATAATCTTGATGCGTGTCCCATTTTCTGCTCATTCGATCCTTCTTGCAGAGGTTGGGACACTCATCAATGCTGCTTGTTTGCTAGACTCTATTTAGTACGTGAAACATATCACTCACAACTTCGACTTAAACCCTAAACCCTAAGCCCTGTACATGTAGGATTTTAATGCATGAGATTGATGGTTCCTTGCTCACATTTCATTACAACTTTACAAGCTGGAAGATCCGAGAGAAATTATTTCTAGTGTTTTAGGTGTGGAGATTTCGAGCAAGAGAAGAGATAGCATAGAAGTGAAAACTGGGCATTGATTAATTGAAGTCTTTCAGTCCAGACCCAGCCCTAATCTGGACTGCACTTTAAACATCTTGATTAAGCACATGAAATTGTTCCACATCTAGTTTTAATTTTAAAGTTCTCATCATCAGGTGTATCTTTTGCATTCGATGACTAACAGTTTTCTCAACCGTCACTCAATCTACACAAAGGTCTTTCTGTTCTCACCCACTGCGTAGAGCAGGGTGACCAGTTTGAACTTGTGCATCCATACCTTAAGTTTGGCTGTTTGTTTGTTTTGTTTTGTTTGTCACATTGAAATCTCCTGGACCGTGCCTCCCAAGGTGGCGTGCTTGGTACCGTCAGAAAGCCCTTGGCGAGGAGGGGTGCAAGGACTTTGTTTCGTGGTTCTGGCCTACGGTGGGAAAGTTATGGACTTCTGAGTTATTTTTGGATCTTAAAAATTACTAAATTTTGCTAAATTATGTATCTTTTGAACCGTGTGTCAATTTGTCACGTTCTTGGTACCATTAGAAAGTCCTCAGCCAGGAGGGGTGCACGGGCTTTGTTTTGTGGCGTTTGGACATACGGTGAGAAAGTTACGGGTTTTTGAGTTATTTTTGGGTTTTTAAATGACTTTTACTTTTGTTTTGCTGTGGCAACAGCACAGGGCTACACTAGTCTCATCTAAATTATAATGCTATTTTTTATGTGAAGATTCAAACCATTTGCAAGACAGGCCAATGGTCATGGTAAGAGAAATGTGTTTAATAATAAGCACGGTTCGGGTATGACATTCGCACATTTCAAACTTGCTTAGATATCCGGGGGCAAAATCTTGGCAGTAGAAAGCTTTTACTTCAAGTGCCTTCGGCATTAACAAGAGGGGGTGGTCTTTCTGGCCTCTGGAAAACATTCATGAAATCTATCGTCTGCAGCACCAAATTATTGATTTTAGATGGTGGATACAAGTTTAGCAGTTGCTGAAAACCTACATAGAGCATTACATCCTTCCCATTACCAATGATTTGCAAAAGACTGTGGATGGCAATGCAATACTTAATGAATAATTTCACAAGCAGATCAAGTACCGCGCTGACAATGGAGTCCCCCAGCCTCATAGACAACTCGAAAACCTGCTTCAGTCTCGAGTTTTGGATTCCCTCGCCATGTATGCTGCAAGAATTCCAAATTTCCATCAGGCTATCATTTTCTACGGTTGAGGATATATTAAAACGCGTAGGAACCTGATCTCGTCTCCTATTCTGATTGTTACCAGCAGCAACTCATCTGTTTAAACCCTTGATCGGACTTATTAACAAGCGGTATAAACTCAATGTTCATGGCCACTCGCCTTGAAGTAGAAATGGAAATGGGGTTGTCAATTGTCAGGTCTACAAACCTCCCACTTTGAATACTTGCACAAAAATTTCATACAAATTTGATTGACCAAATTTGACTCTAACATCTAGAGATCTCTTCACAATTCAATACGTACATCTCCCAAGAATGACACTCGTACATATTATGTCAAAATGCAAATAACACCATGTACGTTTCAACGACTCTTTTCAGTCCATAAGATAACACGAAACCATGTTCACCAAGAAATTGAGGGATCAGAGTAACATTGGGTTGAATGAGATACATACGTGATGTAGCCGACACGGCTGAGAGCACTCAGGGTTGTCGCAGTGTAGATGCATAGTTGCACTCCGTGCACTATAAACCCTATTGCAATGTCAACAAGCAGAGCTATTTTGGATAATCTTTCAAGATCCTCTAATGGGCTTGCAATGGCTGTGATATTGCCAAATCACTGGAAGCAAATGCTTCGCTTCTCACCAGCGGCAATTAAGCCTGGAAAATTGTAGATTCTATGACTTTGGGAAGTGTGGGTCGTTTTGGATTATGAGACCCAAGCTCACTGCCTTCGAGCAAGCCTTGTTGTTCTGTCACTATAGTGCGCGGTGAGAAGACACACCATGCTCCAGTGAATTCTCTCTTCTCTCTTCTGAACAGCTTCGACAACGGCAATCTGAACCCAAACTCTCAGCAACCTTTCTCAATTCCTTGCTTTCCCATCAGTCCGAGTATGCTTGATTCGGATCAATTCCTGACTCCTCTTCCTGCAAGTAACTTAGACGCTATGCGAGCAATTTCCCTTTAAGGAAATTAGTTTTGGTTCGTGACACCATCTTTTCAGTACATGGAATTTTTACAGATCAAAACATTCAAACTTGAACGACACCAACCGGTACATGGAATTGATAAAAGTTCAAGACGTTCAAATTCAAACGACACCAAAGAAAATGAGGGATGTGAAGAATCACGTTGCTTGAAATGTTCTTAAGGTAAGTGTACCTCAATTTCTAAAATTTACCCCTGCTAATTCTTGTCTAAAGTGTACAACTTCTATTTATTAGCGATAGGGTTACTATGGGGTATACTTGATTTCAGCACTTTGAAAATTCATACTTTTTTCATATGTAATCCAAAAAATGCATGAATAGAGAATTTAAATTATTCTTTTGACTTCCAACAAGATTTATCAAAAAATAAGGCAATCGATTGATAGGATAATGCTCAATTGCTTATTCAAATGCAATTACGTTGTAGGCACCTTAACACAAACTCAACGTTATTGTGTTCGATGTCATTTATTAGTTGTCATCCAAATTAGGATTAATAGAAGCTCAACCTCTCATAGTTATAGACAAATTTCAGAGAAGGGTTGGAAGGGACATTTTCAAACACCTTCTCTAAATTTTGTTCATAATTTTTATTAAAAGCTTTAAACCTCAAATGGATTTCGGGGATAAAAGTTGGCTTGATTCCCCAACTTTTTTTAGTTCAAAATTTTTTTTTTAAAGTTATTCTACTATGCTAAAATGAGGTCTAAAATTATACTTTGAGCATAATTCCTATGTTTTGACAATAAGCGATCAAGCTCTCATCTTCAAATTATCCCATATCCTTTGAGGATTCATAATGAACAATTGAATTCGATATAAAAACAACCTCTTTACCCATCATTCTCACAAAATGTCAATGAAGTAAGTCGTTCGTGCATTGCCATCAAAAAAAGGTCTTGATGGTACATGGTAATAGGGCTATTTTGGACATTTCTTTTGGACAATTTGGTCACAGTATAAGGTGCATTAGAATACAAAGTGTTTAATCCTCAAAGGACATTGCGGCCATTTTATGGCCAATATATAACATAGAATCTTTGAATATAGGACAAAAGTGCAATTGTTCATCTTTGGAATTTTGTGCAAAAAGGGAGATCACATAGTTTGACCTCCAATGAGCATTTTTGATTTTTTTTAAAGTAGATGATGTCATACACTACCAAATGTGATGATTTCCACAATCACCAGCTCGGCGTTCAAGGGTTAATAACCAAAGCTCAGGTGCATCAAAGTTAGAATACACTTGTAATACTTGGATTTTGAGCCACCTTATACATTGACAACCATTTGACATCCCAACCTAAAGTGAGTAGCAATAGGGGAAAAGTGAATGGAAGTACAAAATAAAATGTAATCTTTGAGGTCCTTTGAGGGATTTGGAGCAACCCTCCAAAGGCCTAATTTTTTTTCAATCTCATGATATAAATTGAACGCATTGTTCAATTCAACAAATATTTCAAATATAAGGACATTAATCCCTATTATAAAGGCCTAAGCCTTTTCAAATGTGTTTTTCCTATGAAAAAAGAGCATGGGCTTATAGTTATCTCCAATAAAACAATTTTTTTTTTCAAAATCTAATTGTATAGATGTTCAAAGAGCTTGCTTATAGTGTGTCTAATCTTTTTGAGTGTAAAATTGCATATGAGTTGTGAGATTATAACAAGAAAAATGTATGTATCCTATTTTTAGTATATTGCCCCTCCCCTCAATGTTTGAAAATTTTGAATGTAAGAGTTTTCAGATTGGAGGTGACATGAACAACTAGAAATTGTGCTAACACACTAAAATGCACTTTCAAATACCTTAAATTCAAATGATGAACTATCAATCACATTACACAATCCATCTTGCAATTGTTGAAATGCAATTTTATTTTTATTTTTTATAAATCGCAAATAACTCCAAATCAACACTTGCATGTTTTAAATTTTCAACGGTGAAAATCGTGAAAATACTTTACTTTTTTCTTTGGGACCATTTTCAAAGCACATGGATAAATACAACTTTTTAGATCCTAAAATCAAGTAAAATTGGCAAGCTTGTCTAAATAATGGTAGAGACCTCATAAAGGCGCAAGCCATAAGGTACCATGCACTAATGGTACATATGACTGAAGCCTTTGGGACCTGTCAAAAATCAAATACTTACCTTTTTTGGTTAAAAATAAAAACTTCCGATAGTTAACCTTCAATATTGTCTGTAAATTTTTTTAACTGCTTGCACACAAACCAACCCTAAAATTTGGATCCATCATATATGGTCAATCAAGCAGTTAGGGGTTAACTAAACCACTATCAAACTAGACTAAAGTCTAATTACACTTACTGTAACTGAACCGTATACAAAGCATCTGTTACTTCTCGGTTTCATCTTGAGTTCATGCACTTTGAATGATGACTAACTTAGTTTCGTCAGGTACAATCATCAAATGGCTATGCTCAATAATAAAAAAAAACAATGGTTTTCTAGTACCACGATTGCAATTTCCCTAATTTAATTTTCTTGATTAATGACCAAAAACCAGACCTCCTCTCTGTTTATAGGCAGCGTAATCCATCCCCAAGAAGATGCCAATGTTCAATCCCACCGCCACTACAAAAAACAGCCTCACCGCCCATTTCTTCACCTTCACCTTCACTTTTGGCAGCACAATGTGCCGCAACACAAACGCCAAAATAATGATCGGTAGAAGCAACAAAATACTCCCTCTGTCCCACTAAAAACTTCCAAATCAAGCAGAATTTTTGTCCCACTAAAAAGCTCCTTTTTGTGTTTTTGATTGTTTAGTGAGTGTTTGCTACATTGAACAACCTTGTGGGGGCAAGTGAGACAATCAAAAAGCATTCCCGTGGCCTTGCAAGCTTGGCCTTGGCGATATGAGACACCTTGTACTAATTTCTTTGTCAAATAGTAGTGTTGACAGCCTATTTAGTGACTACTTTGGTGCTATTAAAATTTGATCATAAAGTGGTATAGTTTTTTTATTTTTAGATATTTAGGTTGGAGAACATGTCATTACAATCCCATTGCAGTCACCACCCTTTAAATCATCTAAAATGACAGAGCTGGCAGCAATTATAAAATATGTTCAAATATCACACTTTTGAATTTTGGGTGCCTAAATGATAGTGTCTAAGCTTGAGATTTTGCATAGATCTAAGGGATGGGTTATTTATTCTTGAATGAATGTATTTTTGGCACTTTGATTGAAAATATAATTAATTTCTTAACGGGAAGAGTTTTGGAGGTTTTTAGTGGGACAGAGGGAGTATATAACAAAACGATGCTCATCACAATCCCCCCTGCCGCAGCATTATACGCCACAACAAAGCCCCCAATTTGCTACGCCCACATCAGGAAGAAGATCGACACAAACAGCGAAATCGACGCTCGCAACACCGAGCTTCGCAACTCCTGCACCTCTCGTTTCAGACTAGCACCAGTGGAAGGAATCACAGCCGTGGTGCCAATCACCAACGAAACAATGGAAGACGAAAACGAAAATGCCGTGCACAACAAAAACCAACCCACGTGAATCCGGTTGACGATGGTCGTGTCATTTGACATCCTATCGGCATAGTTGCGGCCATAGTTGCCAAACGGCGCTGGAGCACCAGCACCAAGTGACGAGTCTGTTGAAGTCTCTGGATTTGGAATGCCCAATGGAGGTTGCAACAAACAGTCGAATGTTACCGTCGCCACAAGAGCGGCGCCCACGAGGATGGCGTTCACAGAATTCGCACTCTTCTGGCGCTCCAGTTGCAGCCACTTCACGTCCCACGACTCCAGAATATCCACCAGCTTCAGGTGTCGCCGACGTTTGGCGATGTCCAAAGCCGTGGTGCCTTCCCAAGTGGTGGCGTGGATGTTCACGGGAGGCTCCTGGCATGCGAATTCTTGGAGAATGAGTTTCACTATGGCGATGTTGCCTGAAACCGCAGCGAGGTGAAGTGGAGTGAATCCGTCGCAGTCTTGGCCTTCTTCGTCTTGCTGACTGCTGCTGCCACTGCTGCCACAAGCTGCGAGAATTTTTGTTTGTGAGGATTTCGCTAAGATTCTCACGACGTTCTCGTGCTCTGCTCGTACAGCCAAGTGCAAGGGCGTGTATCCGAAGCGGTCTCGTGCGTTCACAATCTGGGATGAAACCTCTGGTGCGGACATTATGAGTCTCACAATCTCGATTCTTCCGTGCAGAGCTGCCATGTGCAGAGCGCTTCTGTCTTCATAGACGTCCACCCCAGCTGTGATACCCAAAGGATACTTCCCCATTCCTTCTTGAAACGCAGCAAAATCTCCAGTCATTGCAAGCTTCAGATACTCCTTAACGGGATTAGAAGTTCCCCCAGAAGCCCCAGGGAGAATCGTCACCGCGCCCATCTCCACGTCGGGCTCCATCACTCTCTTCCTCGTCCCGCTCATGCAATAATATTGGTCCTTGAAACTCTCCACCCACACAACCACACCTGATCGGTGTTCACTTGTTACCCAGTTTGATTGAAAGGCCAATGAGAATCAGGGAAGAAGGGAAGTAGTCTAGTCCGCACTCTAGGTAGCTAACTGTGGTAGATGGTTTGCGAATCCCGGGCTCCTTGGAAACAGGGGGTTGTCTGTAGGAGTTTTACATGTGATTCTAGTTCATGATTGGGGGTATTGGAAGCCACGTTCCGGAATTTCGAGGTAATCGCGGGTTGCTCGGGATTTCCATCTGTGAAGTTGTAGACTCTTCACAGGCTCTGGCTTCAAAGTAAATACTGGTGTTAGTGTAGAAAGGTTTGGCGATTTCTCGCTGCTTTGAGAGAAGACTTGGGAAAAGAGATTTGGTGATTTTGGTGCAAGTATATGGAGAAGTTGATGTGGGATGCTCCATTTGCAATTTGGGAAGTAGGAATCTGGTTCCACTTAAGCTTCCACTTCACCGCATTAATTTTCAGTGTTTTGAAGTCAGTCCCTCTCTGGAAACAGAGGTGGTCAGTCACATGGTCCAATTGCGGCAGGCAGTTACTGCCTCTTTTGAGTGCATAGTGATAAACCGTGTACAAACCCATGAGAAACCCCTGTGAATAATTATCGTACTCCTGGCATGCCTTCATTGGAGGAAAATCATTCACATCACATACACCCCTGTACACCTCAACACTTCCAAGATCAAACTACCGTACCACCAGAACTTCCACCAAAATTACCTTTTGGGCAAACTCATGTCAAAACCATCTCTTTGGCAAAAGTAAGTGGAACTTGAATGACAATGGCAGCACCTGCCACCACTTAGGGCCCCCAGCTTGAAGAAACCCTGGCATTTCCAAGACAAAAGGAACAAAGGAACATGGCTATTCCTTTCAGCATTTGTGGAATTTCCAATTCTCTGAATTTAATTCCAGTTGCTCATCAGTGTTTTCAATGTCGAGTTGGGAATGAAACCCGACAAGTCGTTGTTTGAAATATCCATGACAAGCAGTTAAAAACAAGCATCACTCTAGAGTGCACAAAGTGTACAAACCAAGGCTTTTTTTTCTGGCGAAATTTCGCCAGATTCCGCCAAATCTGACCACTACGGCTCTGTCCCTCCAAAAACTGGCCAGTTCAGTGATGCCAGAGGGAGGGACACGAGTCCAAAAAAAAAGCCCTGGTACAAACCCTAATTCATTGCCGAAACGCTCGAACCCCACCCTAGGCAAAGGCAGTTTTTGGGGGATAGAGTCTATTGCACGTCTTGCTTCACCAACAACTTTAATTGACAAAAACTTTAACTTCCATAGAGGATTCACTTAGGGCCTATTTTCACTTGGCGTTAGGAGTTTGGAAGGAGCGGTAGTTGGAAAGTGTGAAGCCGCACATGTTCACACCACCCCCTGGTGTTATCCCCCGAACCTACGTAGAGTCCCTGTTGGCAGAGTGGTAAGTGCAATGTTAGTTGGAAATATGCGGAGCTTCGGGAGAAAATTTCAGGTAGAACATCAAGTTTTTCATAGCGGCAGAATTCCACAGAAATGAAGATTTCAGATAATTTTGCAATTGTAGGTGCGTTGTTTTGTAATCTCCGTTGCGAAGCCCCATTACAAACGAGCGGTGTCTCGATTTTATCATTACAAAATTGAGAGCAGTTCACCTTGTCTGCTGTTGTAAGCGAATCCTTGCATTCAAAACACATAGCCTGTCCAAAAGACTATTGTTAGTTACAAGTGATTATCAGTTTGCATGCAAAGGACACACTTGCAGTAGATCTACGAGCAGATTCAATATTTTCCATTTACAAAAAAGAAACTGCAACAAACTACATTTGAGATTTAAGTAGAACTGAGTGCAAAGAGGAGCAAGTTGATACCGTCACTGATCTAAATGAACTAATGGGACACTGGATTACAATTGATATGAGACAAGTAGAAAAAGGTTGCACACATCTCATTAAATCAGGAAAATACACAAAAAGAATCATGTGCTTCGAGGGAAACAACAAAGACGGTGGACTAACGGTACCTCCACCTTGGCTGCCGCAGTCG
Source organism: Pseudisothecium myosuroides (assembly GCA_951799445.1). Taxonomy (NCBI): domain Eukaryota; kingdom Viridiplantae; phylum Streptophyta; class Bryopsida; order Hypnales; family Lembophyllaceae; genus Pseudisothecium; species Pseudisothecium myosuroides. Next base: position 2,158,878 of record OX637288.1, on the reverse strand, counting down.
CATTTGTTAGTGTCTCCTTCTCACACCTCTTCCTCTTTCCTGTCGTGCTTCCTTCAATATTCCCTTCTCTTTTACATTCTAGACAATTTTGAGAGGTTCTTACCACTTTTGCACCTTGTACAGACACCATGTTTGAAAGCGCTGTTTGGATTTGATATGGGCAATCCCGTTACTTGACAGGGGATCTTCCCAGACCATTAATGATTGATCAATTTTCGAGGTGGTAATTAAGGGGAGGGGCTCAGGCTTTGGATTGTGCACCATTAGTTGTATTCTGAATTTTTCGGTATGTTGCGGTAGCTTGAAGGTCATCGAACCCTTCATCTTCAGTTTGACTAACTATCAAATTAACAGCACCTTCTCTCTTCACACGCCAGAGCATTATTATCAGAAATACTTCCCAGAGGATTATAATATTCAGTCGATGCCGTGTCTCCTCATGGAAGACACAAACCATTGGTTCAAAATCGCATGACAGAGCATTTGGCTTCAAAAGCAGGTCCATTCTCTCTTCAATCTGTACATCGACAATGCAATTGCTCGTGCAATATCTGCAGGATCTAGCTCGAGAAGACGTTTTTTTCCAGACGAAACAGCTACCCTCCGTAATTCTTCTAGTATTGAGATAAGATGAGCTTTTGAAAGGAGAATAGAACTTCCTCCTTGAGCTCCGATCAATGGATTTCCAAATCACCCCGTTTGCATGCGACCTTTCCCGAAAACACAAGTCCTTCACCACGATTTTAGGGGTGGCCCCTCTTCGTCTCCAATTTCGACGTGCGACGTATTTGGTCCCATAATCTTGCAACTCTCGAGATGTAACACAAACCTTTGTCTTATTCACCAGCTTGGTTGCACTTGTACTTAACCCCTAAACATCTCAATCCTTTTTTGAATTTTTGTACATTTTTGCTTATATCTTTACACAGAAATATCATTTATCGGAATTTTATGAATGTGGTTATTAAGGAAGGTTGTCTTTTCTAAATTCAAGTATTACATTGGATGAATGAGAAGTTGGTTGGACTAAAGAGCCTTGAAGCCTTGAAGCCCTCCGTTCATCGTCTACAATATAGATGTTGGAGCACTTCAAGGTTAACCAATGCGTATGTGTAATTACATGGGCAGTTTCAACAAGTAAACATTGCTTTGGAAAGCTACAAGTGTGAACACCCCGGCAATACGTACTTACCATAAATCACAGAACTTGCAATTCAAAAAAAAATTCCTCACAGCTACAAAACTCACTTTTATGTTTTACAAGCACTCCTACATAGGGCGAAGTGAGAATGGGCCTTTAGAAGATTGGACCTTAGAAGATTAGACGAGGATACAAAATTTGGTCTTAAGCTACATTCTTTAAAAAAATTATTGTTACAAATCAACTATTTGTATTGATTTTCCAATATTGTACTGTACTTCATTAAATTTCATAAAAAGATACTCATGAAGCAAGTAAAAATAACAACTAACTAAGCAAAGGGTGAACTAATTGACAACCTTATATATGCACTTGGGATACAAATAAATAGAATTTTGCACTTTTTCAACACTCGCGCTAATCAAATTTACTTGTGTACATGTATAACATTGCAACATTATAAACACTTGTTGCATAAACAACATAACATTTTCTTACTTTTCTAGAACCGGATTTAAAACTCAAGATTGCTTCCAAATTTTGAATGAAAATATGTATGGTTGACTACGTGACTATACACATGGATGAAATTTTGACAGTGGATTGTGACACCTGTGCACTTCATACATAGAAGCACCTTCTTTGGACCATTTGTGCATTTTTATTAAAGGTTAATTCTTATTTGGAAGAACATAAGGACACAATTAGGTTGTTGACAAGTAATCAAGTCCTCCAACTAATGCAAATGGGTGTTTCTATTGTCCAAATTGTCCTTTAGGTCACATGTTAGAGAATCTTTGTCAAAAATAGGAGTAATCTAAACACAAAACAAAGTAGTACAATATCCTCAATTTGTTGCAACGAAGAAAACTATATCATATAATTTGAAGAACACCTATTTGTCTTCATCTTTCATTGAATGTCTAAATGCATTTCAATTTATATAATTACAACAAAAGGTCACTTATTTATAGAATCAAAACGACTCCCAAAAGACAATCCTAGAGAGAGAGAGAATGAGTCTATACACAAATTGGGGTGGTCAAATGCAAGCTTTCAATCCCAAAATAGATGCACTCTCTTTAGAGAGGCCTGAAAACTTTACCCAGGAGAAGTATTTGGGAGATGAGATTCTATGCTCACAACACTTGTAAACACTTTGAAGGAGCAAGTATTTGGAGATGAACTTCTAGGCTCAGAGAAGCACAAGTCCTAAGAATAGAACAGTAAAATCTGGCAGGAGGAATCACAAACTTTGACACCCCTTATTACGTGTTACTGGTACTCTATCTCAAAAACCCTCCTAATCATAAATTAACATCTTCTTCAAATCAATTTAACAGAGTCTAGTAAACCATTTTACATCAACAACTGAATCTAAATTAGAAGATACAGTATTTACAATCTAAAGGAGATTAGAAGAAATCAAGAGGGCGAGCAAGAGCATGAGCACATCACCTCCGGCTTCCAGTAAGTAATCTAGGTTCAGATTCCAGGACAAGGTCCTGAATCAATTTCAAAAAGATCTTTCCCAGATTTTTTTTCCAGCATTCAATGCTCCTCCTGCCAATTTTCAGAGCTCTGGATAAAACTTGGGGATGTACACATGTAGAATCGGCAGCAGAATGGGGGAATCTTTGTATATTTGTAAGTTCCTAAGCTTAAATCCAGTGACAAGAGAACTGCTGTGACACGCTATTGATTTTCCAGAAGAGCGGTGGTAATGCTCTCACCTTATTGAAAAACCCTAATTCTCATGAGGCCGAGGTTTTGTCCGGCTTTGCAGCAACGATAGCTTCGTCTCTCTCAAGCTTAGTCGAAGACGAAACCGAAGGCTTCTCCTCTTCTGAATTAGTATTTCTGAGAGGCTTTGCCAAGAAGGTGGGCTGCTCTTCGCCCGCCATCACCACATACGTCAACTCAACGTCGCTGGCGTCGCATCGCTTCACGTCCGCTTCCAAATCTTTCGCTAGAGCTCCATCCGCGGGAGCTTCTGCTTGCCACGGCCGTTGCGCTGCAGCCGCGTTCCGTTCGACGTCCGCCCTCGAGCGCCTAATGCGCCGCTTATGGTAGATGCACTGCACGCAGATCCACAAGAACACGAGCGTGAAGATCCCGGAGGCCAGCATGATGAGGAACAGCACGTAGATCGGCACGCTTCTGGAAGACGACGACGGCTGCGCGCCTCGTAAATCCGGACCATGTCCATCGTTGGGTTGCCAATTATCGTCAGACATCTTGTCACCGCTATTTTTCGTTCTCCTGCATCTGTGAATATCATGAAAGATTGGTATGAGCATCTTCTCCATTCAAGAAAATCACAACAAGATCAGCCATCACTACACCTTCGAAAGCAGCATCCGTTTCCAAATTTGAACATGATTTTCCAGTGTCGGTACCCAGCTCCTGAAGATTTCGTACCGCACTCCCTTTGAAAAAAATTACCGACAACCGCTCAAGAACGCAACCACTCCTTCAGACATTGCACAATATTCGTAACCCTCGATAATTAGAAACAACAAGGTTCACAGCAGTACTGCAACGCTTGTCCCTGGCCTTTCCCAATAAACATTTAGGTTTCTAAATTGAGCAAGCACGAATCTGGATTAATTAAGCTTCTAAAGATTGATTTCATACCACACCCAACTCGAAATTAATCCCCAAAACACACAGAACGAGTCCTCTCGGCATTCAACAAGCAGAAAAATCCCAAAACCATGCCTTGATCTGACCTCACAAGTTAAGAAGCTTCAAGAAATTCACCAAAACTTGCCTGCAGCAGGGAAGCAGCTCGAAGTCACGGTCGTGCTTCCAACATGAAGCTCTTGCTCATCACATCCTTCTCCTCCAAATGCACACAGAATTCACAACAACAACAACAAGAAGCAAATGAAACTGACTAATCAATCTCTGCGTATGTGGTGGGCTACCAGCAAATGCTGTTGTCGATGTGCTTGTGGATTTCGTAGAAGAAGAAGGTTTGTGGGGACCATGACTGAGTCTCACACAGGAATCATGACAAGATTTTCAAGGACCTGAGCCTTCTTTTAGTATAGAAAACTTGAAAGCGCGTCAACGCAGCGACCCTCCAAGGCGACGGACGCCAGGACCAGTCAAGGAATGCCAATGTAAAGCTAGGATCAGGTAATTTCAAGTACACTAGTGTGCCCTACGCCGTTGACACAATATAATAAAAGTAAAGTAAAAGTAATTTTCTAATTTTTTTTTAATTCAATGTCTTTTTTGCCATGAGCTAGAATGCTACAAAACAAAGTTTGTGCACCCCTCCTTGCAAAGAGCTTTCTAACGATACCAAGGACGTGACTAGAGGACGCACGGTTCTAGGTGAGATCTCACTGTAACGAAACAAACAAAACAAACAACTTCATTTAGGGTATAGATTGTAATGTTGGTATGCCTTGATAAATTTGGACAATGAGCAGATTCTCATTGGACAATGTTCTACATTACAGCACTGAAATTAAGGCAAAAATTAGAAAAATATACCAAATAAACTTATAACCATTTACCATCCTCAATGCAACCTTCTATACTTGCCCCTACGAAGCAAATCAAAGGAAGACATTCTTTGTTAGCTTTGTGATAGAGGTTCAATATCGTTGGTTTTCTTTAGCGGTGAATTATGCTTGTTGCATTGAGGATGTTCTTATAACCATTGTAGAGGGACGAAGAACATGCGCTTTTTTTCATTTTGGTGAAGTAGCCAACTATTTTTTCAATATTCATGTGATATTTGGGTGATACTTGGTGATATCTATACGATAACCAAGTAATACCTAGATAAAATTTGGCTATTGGTGTTAACCCCTAAAAAATCATAGCCTTTTGGGGGGTTAAAAACACTCAAAATTTACAGTGAAGAAACAAAGTTTTTTTGCACCTTGCATGACTAATCAGATTATAAGACTTTGAATCTTCTTAACTCTAATTTTTCTTTTACAATGAAGTTTGAATTTTATTTTTTTTAATTACCATGAAGAATTGCGTTGATAATTTGAAAAAAAAGAATTGTAAAAATAAAACTAATTTTCATTCTTAAAAAAAGTTGATATATAAAAGTAGATGCAAGATAGAGGAAAAATAATAATTAAATTGTCAAGAAACTTCTATGATTGAAAAAGTCCTACATCCAATGGAACAAGTTCAACATGATTAGGATAAATAATTTTGGAATGAGTTCAACTTCAATATATAAATATGTATACATCACTATAGTAAAAGATATAGTGCCTAGGTTATAAGAGTGCCACTCAAAATTTGCTTATGAAGACTTTGATAACTCCATCCCAATAATTATTTAGAAAGAATGTAAGACAGCAACTTCCCAACCACAAAAAATCCAGGAGTATTGATTGAAGTAAAATATGTTGTATAAAAGACTACAATAACGTATATTTGATCATTTCAATAAATGCATGTAGACTTTATATAGTTTTTATGTGGCATAGACTAATTTATGTATTTTGCATATAATAAACAGGACAAATCTTCCAAATTCATCATTGTTTAGCTAATATCCTTTATAATACTATTATTGTATGTTAGTCTAAATCTGTCATATTTTCACTAGTTTAAAAGGGCTTTAGGTTTCAATTTGTGGTCAATTCTTTTGACTCCACATCCATTGGAAGCCCCTTCCAATCATCAAGTATGTTCATGATATATGTGGAGGTATCTTGAGAATGGCAATTATATTTTTGCATAATCATATGCAAATATATATAAAATTATCTTTCAATTCTGACAATGGATCCTCCTTATATTTTCTTCAAAGGCAAACAACAATCTTTTCTATTCATTTGTATAGTTGGAGTCCTAGATAAAACTCTCTTTCACTGTCAACAAGTTTCATAAACTATCTAATTTCTTTATTCTATATCTATTTATATATGATTAGCACTTCCAAATAGAAAGAACTTTATCCCTACATAAAGCTTATCATTAACCAAAATGCATTTTTTGAATTTTTGGACAAGTTCTATCAACTTTGGATCTTTTATTTATATTTTACATTTTTAGTGTAGTTCATAAATAATAATAATCCACTCCCTATTAATTTTATTTCATGCTATTTCTATAAGTATTAAAAAGGTAATAAATCTTTTGTTTTTTTGTTTTAGTAGCCAACTTGGCCAATTTAAAGAGCTAAAATTTTGAGCCACTTTTTTTTGTATTAAAAATTTGGATTTGATATTTTCAGTGTATACGTGGGAAGCTTTGAGTAGTTCTAGTTTGATTGATAACATGAAATTTATGAAAAAAATTATTTTGTAGATAATTATTTAATTTAAATATTATTAATGTTCCATTTTCACCTCAATGTTTCAAAATTTTGGAAAACAATGATGTGTAGTGTGAAAAATGCTTAGCACAGCATTCACACTATTGTAATTGATGTTTGTCAATTATTTAATGAATTGTAAGCACATAATATTATTTTTTATCAATTGGTAAGGCTTCTACTTTTTTTTTAAATTCAAAGGATACGTATGATGAAATATTTATTGTTAAAAGAATGTCATATATTATTCACAACTAATTTCTTGAATATGAAGTTTATTTCTTTATAGTATAGGTTATAGTATAGGATATTGATATTTTTTTTACGTAAAGTTTGAATGATAAAAGTTCATTTTCATAATGGATTGAAAAAACTTATGTTAGAAAATCAAATACTAATATCTTGCAATTGGTAAAGTAGTTAACTTCAAAAGCTTTACAAAATATACTATAGCAAATGCACAAAAAAAGATTCTATGTGGATCCATCCAAAGAGTATTAAGGACAAAGAATTTAGTATTGTTTTAAGAAAGGATGTTTGGGGACAATTTTTTGAACAACAAAAGAACTTTAAGGCAATCTTGTAAATCTATAAGGTCCCTAAGGTTATTGTATGGCTCAATGTATAATATTTTATTTCTAGTCAACAACGTCGATAGGATTCTGAAACTTAATTAGCTAAACGTGAACCATGGTTGATCCCAACTCTTTCATATTATCATAAATAATGGTAGGAATATTGACATAGGACAAATGAATCTAAGCAATAAACCAAACTATTTGTTTTTTTGGCTATATATCATCAGATTTCAACAAAACAATTGGACTAACTATAAGCGGTTGTAGGAAAGTCAAAGACAATCATGTAATTATTTAGCCAATTGTTATAACAAATTTATTAAAAATTTGTTGTAAATCACCAAAATTAGGTTGTAGCTACCAAATCATCATAATTATTTTTCAAAAGATCTTGATATTGTTATAGTACTCAAATTAATTCAATTAGTCCAAGACACAAATTAAATGCATTGCATTTTTCTACTAGAATTCATTTTATTCCTTTTTTTTAGTGATTAGTGTAAGTGAACGGGTGTATCTTTGTAACCTTGAAACAATTAAAATTTAGAAATAAATAAATAGCCATTATGCTCTAAAGTTGTTATGTTATTAGTCCAAGCCGACTTTCCCACACCTCTATTACTCTTTGGTCAATTATGTTCACTCATTCTGCATCATAAGATAGTGGCACTTTAAATCATTCATACGAACGTTTTAGTGCCTTGTATGTGACCACAATGTGAAATGGCTTTGTTTGCATATTTTAGCAAATTGTAGTGAAAGATGTTGCAAGTTGGATATCCATATGAATTTTCTATTGCTCCAAAAATATGATAAATTTTCAAAAATAACACACTGTAGGCTCCCAAATGGGGCATAGAATCAAGTAGAAACTACACATTGGGAAGCTTGAAGCAGCACAAGTTATGAATAGAAGATGAACCATTACATATGCACATTTGGTTTGCTATTAGGCAAAAAAATAAGGACGTATTCTAGAAATCTAGCAATTTAACTGTAAAAGAACAGGTATGTGATTGTATGAACAACCTCAATATTTCTTCTTTTTATATGTTCTATTTTGCCATTAAATATGATTGGAATTTATTTTATCTTTTCTAAAGATAAAATTACATTTTATTTTCTATAAGTTGTAAATTTCTAATTTTTTTGTGAAAATTTTCAATTTTTGTGATTTTTTCAAATAAGGGTGAAATCTTATCAAATACAATATATGCTTGAAATTTTTTCACTGGAAGTATATATTATAGTGTAGAAAGTGTGGAACTTCATGGTTTATTCAAATTTTCCTCCCACTCTATAATTAGAAAATCAATATATCATAGTTATAGATCCAAAGTTTAAATTGTTATAAATAGTTTAATTTTATAATCAATTTTAAATTTTAAATTGGAGTAGAAAAGAATTAAATAGCTTCATTTCATAATTTGAACTCAAACTCAAAATAGATTACTGTTTTGTCTAAAATTTAGATTTAGAGCATGGAGGTACAAATTGCCAAAATACATTGGAAAAACATCTTTTGTGATCTATTTTTTAGCATCTTCTTTTGTAGAGAAGTCAATAATACCTAAATGACAAAATTTCAACCAACATCAAGTGTTAACACATCCGAAAAACTCTCCAAAAAATTGGATGAAAAAACAATTAGCTATTCATCCTATTTTGCTCATTTGAAATCATCCAAGTGCTAGTTTGTGGCAATGTAGTCCTTTAAGGATTAAGGTGCCATTGCCTTGTATTGAATTCCATGTAAAGTAGGTCAGTACTCCCCAAAGAGCATCCCGCCTAGACCACCATCATCATTGTGTAAACATCTCCAAAGTCAATGTATTCCTCTATTGAAGAAATGGTTTTAGAATCTCCACCAAAAAAAACTTTGACCCTTCATAACTTTTGCATGTTGTACACTATCCAAATATTGCACTCTTTAGTGCATTGAACCCTCCTTTCATTTGCCAACAAGGAAATATACAAATTTGACAATTCACAGCATCAAAAAGTTACGCTTTGGGGGTGGCCTACCTTTATGGTGCTGGCATTTGACTCAATTGAAATGCCTACTTCAGTACTTCTAGTTTTTTCCTCATCAATGTGAAATAAATGCTACATACATCGATTAGAACAGGTTGGCTTATATTGAATTAAAATTGAGTAGCCCCACTAATCCTAAGTTTTCAGAGCGATAAACAAAAAATGGAAACTGAAACGGTTCCTGTGAACCATAGCCATAGATTCATGCACTTGAATGCATGATTGGGGTGTCAGTTGTGTCGGTTTTTAAGTTCACTGTCGTTTTCAGGCAGACCTGCCTTGAAGAAAAGACCGTTGAAAGTGAAGTCGGAACATGTAATGTGCTGTAAAAGAGCATTGGTTTTACTTTTATGATCAGGAATCAATTGTACAGGAAGACAGGTGGTTAGGCTGCTACCAAGCCTGTCAATCTTCATTGCAACTAAATGGCTGCTTCTGCTGCTAAATTACACTAATAAAAATACAAGGATGGTGTCTACCACTCGAAGGCTCTCTCCTCCGAGCTATGGCCGAGAGGATGGCCAAGATTAATTGGCAACAAAAGTGGGACACCACTGCAGCAACATCATCTCAGCATCTCCCCTGCACGCGAATCTAAGTTGCTATTCATTGGAACAATGGGATAGGCTTGAATCAACCCTTCGAAAAAGGGGCCTTAGGTGATCTGCTGCTGCTGGCTATTGACTACAAAATCGTGGAGCTTGTCCGCTCTCTACCTGAAAGGACCAGGAAAAGTCATTCCCGATCTTGACTCTGTATTTGAGTTCAGATAGCAGGACACGAATGGGATCATTGCAGAAAGTAAGGCACCAGGGCATTCTTCGTGCGGTAGGTGCCCACAACTTGGAATGGCCACTAACCTCTGCACAACACAACATAAGGAAATGGTCAGAAATACCAAGATTCAAATAACACCAGAGATGGAAGCCGTTACTGCTGGAGTTTCTAGGAAGGTGATACTAAACTGTCCGGGACCTGATCGCGTCTCCTAAACCTGATGCCAACAGCATCTCATCTATTCCCATCAACACATTGTCACCTTTAATTAACTTGTATATAAGCATGAATTCGCAAAATTTGTCACTCATGTTAAGTGGAAAGTGGGGTTGGCTACAGCTCCCACTTTGAATGATTGCATACGATACCGTCATACATCGGGTGAGAATTTTTTTATCTTCCGATTGTTGGCTCAAGTAATACCCAAAGTGACCTCTCCAGTGAGCTCTAGCGAGTGATCTCCAAATGACGGCACACTCCTACATATTGGTTAAAATTCTTTAAGGGACGCATATAACGTCCTCTCCTAAAAGTGGAAATGACAAAATACGAACAGAAGTAAAGAGACATACCGAGCCAGGAAGCTGCGATGCCAGTGACTGGGCAGATTTAATGGGCACCAAGTTGTCTTGTAATCCCGCCACCACCAAGGCAGGCAAGCTTGCAAGACATCGCACGAGATCAGCTGCATCGGAACTGGACAACACAGCAGTGGCCGACGTGGCCTTGCTAACCTCTGACAACGCCTTGTCCCAATTCTCCACATGAAGTGGTGCCTGCAAACAGAACCGACTTGAGTGCCTTCAAGCAAACAAAAATCTGAGTGCTTACACAACAATCCAACTGCAATGATTCAGTACCAAGAAAGCAGACAGAATCCAGGGGATTAGGGCATACCTTGTACAGGTCTAAAGTCTCAGAGGTAAGCTTAGAGGCATCATGCCAGGCACGGCGTGTAGTGACCTGCGCAATTTCGGAGCGCAAAAGTGGCCTTAACATGTGACGCCCAAGGGTTGTGTGCAACAACACGCGGGCAAATGATGGGACAATCTCCCGGGCGAGACTCACACCCACCAGAACTAATCCTTTCACTTCCACCTGCATGAAACGAAAACAATAATAATTAGCCAGAGACAATGATACCGCTGGTCATTCGGAAAACCTAAAAAAACCCTCCGATGTTTGCAAAGCTGGAAAGGACAGCAAAAACGAATTTCTGTGAAGGAATTAGAATCAGACCTGAACTGAATCTCTAGATTTCAAGGCCTTAGCGGCAGCCATAAGAGCGAGTAAACCTCCATCGGAATGACCGACAAGAACGACAGACGTCAGGCCCATCTCCTGACAGAAGGCGAAGAGCAAATCCACCTGCAGACCACAATATATGTGTCAGAATCATCATTCGCTCTGCAAATTCCAGAGCAGATGAGAATACTACAGTGAGAAAAACAGAGACTTTACAATACAAGAAACAGATTTGAACAGATTTAGATCAATACCTGAGTTTGAAGCTCGTAGGGGTTTGGCAGCCCTTTCTGCTCCCACTCCGATCTTTGAGGCCGAGTAGTCAATCCCCACCCGGGTCGATCAAAGGCAACTACTCTGCAACCGACCTCCCTTGCCACAGAGCCCATGACGTGCCTCCATGAAAACACTCCTCCTCCAAATCCATGGATAAAAACTACCCCGGAAGACGTCCCTTGAGTCTCCCCACCACTCACCGGCACCCTGTGAGTTTGCTGCATGATTGCAGGCCAACCATTCAAGGCTGGTGTAGTGTTCCCCCAAGAGGGAGATCCATATGATGAAAAATCATTCTCACCACTCAAGAGAGGAGTACGGACTGAATACGACGTTTGTAAAGAGCCAGAAACAGGTGGCCGGATGAGAGGGTTCCAGGCAGTCGAGAAATTTCCATGTGATAAGCTCCTTGTATACTGAGGCAACAGCTCATGCCTTTCGTAAGTATTCCTCAATGGTACTTGACTATAAACATTTCCTTCGACAGACTTGTAATGAACAAGGAGCCCCTTCACATCCAGAAACAGGCTATCGTAGTCTGCAAGCAGATGAGCAGGTAAATCCTTATCATCATCCTGCTGTGGCTTCGAAATCATGTTGCTCTCCAAATCGTTTTTCCTGAACGACTTTGGCGAAGAGACTCGAGAAACACGCTGGTACATGATTTTGCTGGCCGAGGTCTCCATGTCGGATCTGTCGAAGCAGAGTTTGCGCCGAGCCTGACACCTTGCTTTGTATGCTACAAAGATGTGTATTAATGCAAAGATGGCTGATGAGACTAACAGCAGCGGTAGCCCCATCTTGTGCCTACTTCCCATATTCGGAACCGGGGATCCCGTAGTAGTGTCGTAGTTATCATACAACGAGGCTTTCACAGAGAGAAACACAGTTGTACCTACCCCAGACACTACTGTGATCAGCAAATAAGGACCATGGCAGAGGCTCGGGATTCCACAGACGGCGTAGGCACCTGGAACACACGAGAATGCACACATCAGTCCTCGAAACCACAAGATGTAGAGATAAAAAGGCCTTGGCTATGTTCATTCCCCATCACATTCACTGAGAAATGTAGACAACGACAGAAAAACAAGAGCACGGGGGCACTTACAAAGGGCAGCAAGGGAACGGCCCACTGACAAAAGTGGAATGTCCACTAGAGAACCCCGAAAACTGTATAAGGCCCAGTCAGCTCTGAAGGAGAAACATGATCTGCAGCATGTAAACGCCGAGAGCACAATGAAGATGTCCAAAATAGACACGAGCAAGGGGCCAGAGGACACAAACAGTGACCCCACCATATTCACTAGGAAAAACACCGTCCTTCCGCATCTTTTCAGAGTTTCCAGGCTACCCCGACCCGCACCCCTTCCGGAGCCCATGATTACACGTCAATCCTTTGTCCTGGCCCAAAATAGTGCCGTTGAGACCTTTGCTTGGAAGAAATCCCGGGCGGCAATTATGGTGCTCCGAGCGTGCGTTCTCAATCTCAAGGCCGTGCTTGCCTTCTTCCCGAGGCACTCACCGCAGAGTGTGCAGCGATTAAATCAACTTGGAAATGTTATAAAACCATTGACGCCAGCCTGTGAGCAAGTCGTATCGTCATTTTCACGCATGAATGGGAGTATTTACGCACAGGTAGCTTTTAGGCTCTCAAACAAGAGAGCAAAATATCATATTATCTTTCTCAAACCGGTCGTCACTCTCTCTCTTTCCTAGAGCTCACTCTCATCCACCCAAAGATTAAGAAGTATTAGTTCACGACTGGGCCCACAGAATCGAAGCCGGAGAATACCTAGACAAATGATCACAACAACATAACTCCGCTGACTCGATTGTAAGCATGCGAAAACACTTGGACGAAACCTCCGAGTCTCGTTTGAACAGGTTGACGAGTGAAATAGCACACAGTCTGCTCTCATGTAAGAAACGAACGAGCACAGAATATTCACTAATTAATCCTACGCAACCCTCGACCCTATCAAATACACCTTGGTCAATTTCCAGTTTCATGATAAACAACCTGCAGATTGAGCTAGAGACCTCTCCCCTAAAAAAACTTGAGAAAAATCAAACAATGAACTCGAAACCTCAACGAGACTTGCTAAGGCGAGTGCCTCTTCTAAGATCCAATCAAGCTCGTATACACGTCCAAGACTTCACGGCAAGATCCGGCGCATGCGAATAATTTCAACCAAACTCTCACAGCCCAAAACTCAGCGCGCAACTAATCGGCACTCCCCAAGCAATACTACCAATGTACCTCCCTCCTAATCTCTCCATTTTGAATTCAAAATCTCCATTCCCAGAACACAAACGGAAAACAAACCTCTCGACTTATCACCAAACTACTCTCTCCTCAAGTCCAAAAAGAATAATCAAATAAACCAAAAAAAACAACGTAACTCAGCTTCCGAGTTCGCACACACCTGCAAACACAGAGCCGATCCTCAACTCCACGTCACAATTTCCGCTCTCGTCCACCACGTTAGCCCCATGACATCACTACTGCAGCTCACGTCCATAGCCAGCACGGAAGACGACGAAAATAAGAAAATCACTCCTCCTTCACAACTCCTCTTCGCCCTCCCCTCCATCCACCCGCCCTAGTAAGAACCGCAAACACGTACGGCAACTCACAACGGAAGAGTACACACACTTGGCTTCACACTTTCACGGGTTGCGCTCGAGTGATGAGAGTGAGTACACAATCAACGAAGCTCGCTTCGCAAGCGCGAGAGGAAGAGAAAGCGCGGGTGATATCCAAGCAGGCGGAAGTACATTCAAAGTAAGCTTCGAGCACCTGCCCCGGGCTTGCGGCTTGGCTGAGAGCTTGGCTTGTTGCCCCCGCCCCTTGTCTCCCGCTGCCACAGTTCCAGGATCTGCGTGCGCGCCTCAGTTCGCTTGCTTGCCAGGGAGCTCCACTCGCAATCCAGCTCGCACAGGCTGCCGAATTGTTCGTGAGCGCTACTGCGACACTGGTGCGAACTGCGAAGCGATGAGCACGCTCTCATGCTCCCTCCTCTTCCGTCGCCGCAGGACACGAGAACTCACCACCGCTGCTGCGCCCGAAACAGCCTTCTATGGCGCCGGCGGGAATAGGAGGAAGCCGGGGGGGAGGGAAGGGGCGCCTGTTACCGTGGTCTAACAGTTTTTTTATTTGGGGATTCTGGGGGAAAAAAAGAAAAAGGTATTTGCCAGCTGCGCTAGTGGTGCTGACCAGCGTTTTTATTTTTATTTATTTTTAATTTTATTTGGAGCGATACAGCCCACCAGTGTGTGGCACTCCCTCCAATATAGAGGGATATGAGTGGCTCTCGATGAGGCCGTATCGCCCCCAAAAAACGTTGGGGCTGACCAACTCGAGAATCAAGTGCCGGGGGCTATTGGAAGGTTTGGGGACCCCCGTTTGTGTTCATTTTTCAAATGGTTGCATGTGGAGTCTCCAAGCAAACATATGGTGAACAACAATGGGTCTAGTATCACTAATTGTCGTTCTTTGTTGCCACTATACTCTCACCAAAGAGTTGACACCCATATACGAGGATTGGAACCCTCAACAGTTGTGTTACTAAATCCTACAACATTGACAGTCACATCCAGCTGTAGTAACAATACTAACATAACGTACACTAAATTCCACATCATTGGCAATCACATAGAAAGGCGGTAACAAAACTAACAGGGCGTGGACTAAATCCTACATCATCGGCACTCACATCTAGCGGCGCTAACAACAGTAACAAGACGCACGCTAGATCCCTACATCATTGGTAGTTACATTCAATGGCGGTAACAACTTTAACAAGATGTATATTGAATCCCTAAATCATTGGCAGTCACATCCAGTGGCGGTAACAGTACTAACAAAATGTACACTAAATCCTACGTCATCGATAGTCACATCCAACAACAATCTCAATTCTAATAGGAAGTACACTAAATCTAACATCACTAGCAATGACATTTGACAACAATCTCAACACTAACAGGACGTACATTGCACACTTACGTCCAATATATGCAAATCCAATGAACTTAGTCATTCATTAATTTTCTTAGTTTCCCTTCATTCAACAATCAATATATATACAAGCTATTATGGTCCCTTCCTATATCACTACACACTATAGAATCTCCCTCTTAGCAAATGTATGTAGTCATAGGGTCACTCACTTTATCCCTGAAAATACAATGCCCAACATCAAATAAATAAAATCTCAGTTTATGCTAATCTCAAAAAGATTGGAGTCTCTTTGCTCTAAACAACAACTAATATGAGTCATGATTAATGGGCAAGTAACCCCATCTAAAAATCGTCTAAATAAGCATTTGAATATAATATCTATTATTAAACTATCTAAAAACTTGTTGGATCTTCTTAAAAATAAAAAAAGATGATTCCCAGTTCTCTTTGGCATGCATTCTTTGGACATTGTAAGAATAAATTACAAAATGTTAAGATGCTAAAATGAAGTATACCCAAAATTGACCCAAGGTTCTTTTGAACAAAGGTTGTACATTTTAGATAAGAATCTATACGGTCCAATTTTAAAATAATGTTGAGTCTATTACCTTAGTGTATTATAATAATCAGGGGAAAAAAAAAAGATTCTCAAATTTTGAAACTACTAGACAAATCTAAATCTTATTGTGGTTGCAAACAAAGATTTATAAAACAAAGACATGTTAATAATAGGGATCATATTTTGTACTAATTCTACCGCATCTAAATACCTCATGTAAGCTTCAATTAAAAAGGGGCAATGTGAAGTGAATTTGAGCAACGTTTTGTTGGGGCTTAACCCCTAAAGGACCATGAGTGCAGATTTTGAACAAAGAATGAACGGAAACACGTTCCAAACTCACCAAAATGCATTTTTTCATCCATCAATTTTTTATCAAGATTCTTATATTAGTTCTTTAACATTTGTACGGTTCAGATTATGAAGATTTTGCTTTGCAAATATTCTATAATTCAAAAGGTATTGGGAGGTCTAGCCTCAAAAAGTAACTTTTTTAGTTCAAAAAATGACCCTTCAAAAATGACTTGAATCAAAAATCAAAGAAAAGTCTTCAAAAATCACTATAATTAGAACTCATTATTTAAAACTTATAGAAAAAAATATATTTTAAAAATCATAAATAATCAATTTACAATTGATTTTAGAAGGAATTTCCAATTTTGGGCTTCAAATTTTATTGAAAAATATTGGTATGTATTTTAGTTGATCCAACCGTATGGATGTGATCTATAAATAGCATTTTACAGCTGTTGTTTGAAATTCATCATTAAAATATTCTTCTAAGTTGCATTTTATAATAGATCTTTGCAATTTTGGAAATTTGGACACCCCTTCGGTCCTTTAGGGATTAAATGACCCGAAGGCTCTATGAAATTAACGTGAAAAGACTTAAAAAGTGAACGCACACCAAAATTATACTCCCTCCATCCCACTAAAACCTACCCAGTTGGAAATATTGCATATACCTCTAAAAATGTTACATTTATTGATTTTGAGTGTTGAGCAAGCAACATGGAATACAATATTTGGAATTCATTGAGCGAAAGTTGATTTGAATTCCACATCACTTACTCAACAATGAAAGTCAACAAACGGAGCAGTTTAGTGGTACACACACTATATCCAATTTGGAGTTTTTTAGTGGGACAAAGGGAGTAATTTATTTTGTTTTCTATTTTTTTTAATCTTTTTAATCAACAGAATGTTTTCACCGAATGTGTGAGGGATTTCTGCAAATCCACTCAGTCAATTTCCTTGGTCTTTTTGACTCGTCAAGGGCCACACATGCAGAAGTAGGTAGTAGGTACTGTACGTTAGTGAAAAAAGTAGTTACCAGAATTACCTGCGGGGATTTTTGAGTAACTTTAAAAAATTTGAATTGCATGCCCAGACGACTGAACTTCAAGTTCAGTTCGACAACTGTAGTTTTCTCTATTTTAGGGTCGTTGAGGAGCGAAAGGCGCGGCAGCAACCAGCATGGTGCGCGGGTACGAACTTCGTCGTTCCGGGTATCAACTGGAGATGAGTATCGTTTGAAACCGGCGGGTACCAGTTGCAACTGCTTAACGACAGGTACCAGAATGGAGCGCCGCCTGATGCCCGAATTAACGGTCGCAAAACCAGCGGACTCCTCACATGGGAGTCTGACACGTGTGGCAAGGAATACCTTTTGGGGCTGCAGAGCGTATATACCGTTGCGAGGGGAATACTGGACCATCATTGGATGAGTTCAATTGGCTTCAGTTCTCTCTTCATAAATTTCTGGATCCGTTAATCTCGGGTGCTTATGAGCTACCACTCAGTGAGTAGCGTATTAAAGTGAGAGCATCCGTAGTGGGACCGGTATATTGGTCCTCTAAATGTATTGAACTGTATGTAATTAGAACTTGGAATTTATATCATTGGAAGCGCATTCAATAGCAATTCGAGTAGGTACAAAAAAATTTAAATTTAGACATTGGACAACCACTTCAAAAGCAAGGCAAAAGTTTGAAATTATAGAGGTCTCGGCATATCCCGATTACCAATGCAAAATGTGGCCATTGACCCTCTACATTTGGCCACATTTGGAGGGTTCTAATTACATACCGTTCAAAAGGTAAAAATACATTTAGAGGGCCAATATATCGGTCCCACTACAGAGGCTCTAAGTTGTTGTAAGCCATCCTCTGGAAGCTTTGGTGTGCACGGAATCGCTTCACCTTTGAGGATGAAAATATTAGTTCCACTCATATTTGTGTCCTAGTTTGGTGGAATACCATCCTTGCCGGCATGGCTCATAGGAACCACATTCTCTCCTACTTAAGTAGATGTAGTGAAGAGAGTAAGGAAATCATTTGCCAAGAGTTTCTTAGCACTTGGTGCAAAAATGAGGTTTTCTGTTTAGGAAGTTTCCGCCAGCCTAAGTGGAACATGACTTCCAGTCTCTTCCTTTGGATGACTTGGCCTCGTGAGCCAGATTGATTGTCTGTATCTCTCTCTCTCTTTATGAAAGCACCGTTACTTTTCAAAGAAAAATAAATTAAGCTGCTGTATTAAGCTTAATCATCGAATATTGGAATAACTGCATTTGGAGCCTTCTTATATTAAAAACCCATTGAAATATTGCACGGCGTATACCTTACCTCCTGCTGAAGTATTTTTGTACTTGTGGTCCAAGTTCTGAAGTTTCCTTGTGAACGAGCCGGTGCCCCTGAATAGGGTACCCCACGCCCTGGCAGCTTGTTTGCTATAAGCTTAGGAATAATTTAGGTAAGCATGTAGTTTCATGTGAGTAATATAGTGTGTCAGCCATATTTAGTGTGTTTGAATGCTATTCATACCCATTTTGCTATTAATAAGGCTTGTGGTGAAAATCCTGCACAGGGTTTCAAGAAAAACAAAAACAAAAATCCTGCACAGGAATATATATATCTATACTTCGAAATGCCGCACTGTGGCACAAATCTGCAATTTCGCTAAATTTGAGATTCTCCATGCCACTCTGTCTGCATAGCAGGCATGGAAGCATGCCCGCCAGCATAACAATTGAAATGCAGGTTGCTTAGAGCATGGCCACCCTCACTCACCAAATTTGGCACTCAAATTTTCCATCTAATTTTGAAGAACACTCAATTTTCTTTTCTTGCACCCTTCTCACCAAATACAACTTATAAATAGGCGAGTGACCACTCATTAACCCCTAAATGCCCAAGGCCTGTTTTGAGTGACTTGGAATTTGCTCTAAATTGAACAAAATGCCAACATTTTGATAAGTTGTATCAATTTTTTTTCAATTGTAACCGTACCAATTCAAACTAGACATGTTAGAGATCTCATAGGAAAAGAAAACACAACAATATCACTTATAGAGTGAAAGATTATAATGTTTGACCATGAGGGTGTTAAAATTGCAAAAAACTTTCAACCCTCTTTTCACAAGTCGAATCTAAAAAAATGGTGACCAAAAAAATATGAGGTTAAAGAACCTAACATGTATAACCCCAACCAACTTATGGCTTCTTAAAATCTACTCTATAGGTTTTTTAGATGAATTTTGAATGTGATTTTTGATCCAAGATCTAGTGTATTTGAGGCTCATTTCCAAGAGCTCTCAACACTATGGGAAGTCAAGATTGCAATGGGTACCCTTGCACAAAATTTTCAATAGAAAAATCACTATTGATTATTTTCAAGATCGGATTTTTGATGCTAAAACTAGACTTCACAAAGAACTTTCCAAAAACATTAAACTATTAAAAATAGCAACTTGATTGAGTTTTGTTTGACTTCAAAGTTTTACAAACACCAAATTTTGGTACCTCAAGCATTTAGAGGTTAAGTAGAATAAAGGATCGAGCAATTAAATTTAGGATAAACTGTGATTTCAAGGGCCATTTCTTGGCACACTCAAATTGAGTGTTAAGAGAATATTGTGAGGGGTATGTAATGCTTTTCATCAACATTTGAATGTCAGACCCCTAGTGTGCAAGGGTGGCCATGCTCTGGAGAAAATTCAAGGACACCTGCCGGGCATTGGGGCTTCACAAGTCCCCGTCCTAGAGAGAAGCCATTACTAGTATCATTCCTCGTTCTTTTGACCAAGTCGGCCAGTACTCGCCTTCCAATCTTGTCTTCAATATTGCCACTAATATTCTTCATTCAGCCATGCTCTGGAGGCTTTGGTGTGCATGGAATCACTTCATCTTTGAGGATGAAAATATTAATCCCACTCAAATTTGTGTCCTAGTTTGGCCGGATACCAAACTTACCATCATAGGAACTGTACACACTCTCCTACTTCAGTAGATGTAGTGAAGAGAGTAAGAAAATCATTTACCAAGAGTTTCTTAGCACTTGGTACAAAATTTAAGTTTGTAGTTCAGTTAGTTTTTGCCAAGCTAAGTGGAATATGACTTTCAGTCTCTTCCCTTGGATGACTCGGCCTCTTGAGTCGGATTGATTGTTTGTTTCTCTCTCTTTGTTTTTATGAGAGCACCGTCGCTTTTCAAATAGAGAAAAAGGGGTGGTCATGCTCTTACATTAATAGACAAAGTTCATGTAAATGTGTTGCAATCCCTTCTTCACTTATTGGCATGGCCTTTGACATTTTTCATTCCATAAATAGGAACTATTGCCAAACTCAACGAGATAGTGATGTAGATTTATTTAAGTGAATGAAAGCAAGATGTTTGGATGATTCAATGTATTAGAGAAAATTTCAGGCCACGTTTGGGCTGGTAGGATGCATGAAAATGTGCATTTAGGAAAAATATTAGCCCAAAAAGGCCGTCAGGGAATCTATAAGGTGAGCAGTCAGTCGGTGTACCCCATCAGAATTCCAATTAAAAAATTATTTTTTATTTTTTATTTTAAATAAAAAAATAATTTAAAATTTAAAATATATATATATATATATATATATATATATATATTTTTTTTTTTTTTTTTTTTCCCGTTGTATTTGCACATTTGCCAAAACCCTAACAGCCCTCTACAGGGTCCAGATTTCTTGTAATGGCATGTAAAGATAAAGTAGCAAAAGCTTATGTAAACATATTCAAGATGGCAAGTTTTGATTGAAAAATCTAAAACCATAACATCATCCTATCTTCTCTTGTTTCTTAGTATTCCCTTTATTATAGAACGAGGGTTTGAGGTCATGGCTTGATGTTTTAGCAAAGTATTGTAGGTTTTAGCTTGATGGTCTGGTAGGATTTTAAAATTTTGTTGTTAGATTTTTGGAGTTCTTCTTCACTCACTCTCTTCTTTTCCTTTTTTTTATTTATTTGTATGAATGTTCAAACAACAAAGTTTTGTGAATTTTGGCTCAATGTTTTAGCATAGTCTTATGACCATTGGCACAATGTTTCATCAAGGTCTTGTAGGTTTGTTGAAATATCTTTGCTCTCATGCCACTATCCACTACCTTTTTTTGCAATTACACATTGTGGCCTTATCATTTGTTGTTCAATGTTTCAACACAGTTTTATAGACTTTGTTATATTTGTTATAGTTGGTAGATTTTTGGTGTTGCCTCTCTTTAAGTTTTCATTCTCCTTCCCAGTTTATCTTTAATATGCACTCTGATTTCTTGAGTTTTTAGTAGAAATTTGTGGATTTTATAAGTCTTGCTAGCATTTTTTCTCTCTTGTACATCACTTCACATTATTTTTTGTATGTGAATTATGTTGAAACACTACAATGTATAAATATTAATATCTTAGTGGATTCAAATATGCTTGTTTATGATCAAGTATGCAGTTACTGAAAATAAAACTTCAATTTGTTTCAATTTTGAATCTACAAAGTAATATTTTCATAATCTATTTGATACAATGTATTAATCTTTCTGTCTTCTCCATTACATTGCATACAAGTTTGCAATTGTACACAATAATCTACTAACATTTCAACTTGAACTTGATATTGATTCTATACTAATACTATAGTGCTATCTATTTTCTAATATGTTGTATTTTCATCAATTTTGTGTTATTTAAGTTGAAAATTGATGTAAAAAATTGTCTCATTTTCAAGTTGCTTTGCTATTGTTTTTGCGTTGTTGTAGCATTCAACATCTTTTTGAGCTTTTTTAGTAAAAAATTTGAAGATTTGATTTGGAATTTAAAACTTTATGGATTTAAGAATTTATATATTTATTGTTTGTAGATTAGAGATTTTTAGATTTGTGGCTTCACAAATTTATAATTTTATATAGAATATAGATACATTGTAGATTTAGATTTTTTTATGAAATGAAAATTCTTCATTGATTTGAAATAATCTGTAGATTTTGAAATCTTCAAATCCATAAATTTTTCAATTATAAAGATGTCAACATATATCAGTACATTTATAAGTCTTTATATCGTCAGTATTCCTTGAAATGCAGATTTCTAGTTTGTTTTGTAAATTGTATTTTTGAAAATTACCTTCAATTTACATTTAGAGATCTTTTGTTATTGTACATTACAAAATTTCCTACAAAAAACAACATACATTACCAAGTCATTGTCCACATCAATTTTTCTAAATATAATATAGCATATGCATAAGACAAATAAAGTTGACGTACACATTCATATTATCCACTTTTCAAATTGAGTTGTTCAAGTCAAGAAAACTTTTGAATCTACATTTGTAGTATGGGCTATGTCTTGGACATCAAATTCTCCAGCAGTGAGGTGGCAACCAAAATGTGACTCAAATAGTAGAGTATAGCTTATTTGCAACAAAAATATGCTATCCATTCAAACATAACTCGTAGGAATTTGTTACTCAAGTACTATGAGAAGTGAGGTAACAAAAAGGTGCCCTTAATAGTGGAGTTTAGCAATTCCATTTGGCACAAAAACATAATACCCGTCAATTGAAATATATATGGCTCATAGGAATATTCTCTTCAAGTACTATGAGAAAATAAGTGACAACCGAAAGGTAGCCCCAACACTAGAATTTAATCCTATTTGGTATAGAAATATACTATCTGTAGACTAAATTACATCTCATACGAATCTTCTCTTCAAGTACCTTGTGAAGAGAAGTGGCAACCAAAAGGTGACCTTGATAGTGGAGTATAATTCCATTTGGCACAAAGATATGTTATCCATTCAATTATAACTAGTAGAAATCTGCTTCCCAATCCCTATGAGAAGATAGGTGACAATTGAGATTTGACCCTAGGGTAGTTGTAAGAAACACTTCACGTTTTTCAGTCAAAACTGCGTTTTTTGGCCATAGGACTGGCAGTACTACGCAATGCTATCAGTACTGTGTGTTAGCAGCGCCCCGACAGATCTGAACCGTCAATCTTAGGCGCCTGCAGATCTAGACCGTCGATTTAGTACTATGTTGTACTATGCAGTACTACCGACTACTACAGAGTACTACAGAAGCCACTGAGAGCAAAAAATAGCAGAAAAGGGGTCTATGGAGTTTTTCATTTTTAATAATTCAAAAAAAATTCAAAAAAATTCCATAAAAAAAGCCATTTGCTAGACAAGATTGCACTCACATTGCACAAAAAAATTCATGAAAGAAATTTTTTCCCTCTTTGTAGCTTTCGCGCAAAGGAAGGTCACTTTGACCCTATGTGTGCAATCGACATGTTGTTATTTTCATAAAAACTCATCGTCAGCCCTTGTAATGTTAGTAGACCTCCGACATGTCCAATTTGTGGCTTCAAATTCGCATTTTTGGATCAAAAATAGGACTAAAAACACCCAAAATGGCCAAGGTAGACACCCAATCGGGGGCAGGTTAAAAATAGTAAAATAATTTGAAAAAATTACTCAAGGTCTCAGACTTTAGCATCTACCTTCATTCCAAATTTCATGCCAAATGGACAAACAATACAAAAGTTATGAGCAAAAAGCCAATTTTTGAGGGCAAGGGGACAAGAAATAGGACAAGTGTTTCTTGCAATCACCCCCTAGCAGTAGAGTCTAGTTCCATTTGCCACAAAGTGGTACTAATCTAAATATGACTCGTTGAAATCTTGTTGAAAATTAAGTGAAGAGATGTAACAACCAAAAGGTGACCCTCACAATGGAGTTTTGTTCCATTTGGCACAAGAATATGCTATCTATAAATCCATATAACTCATAAAAATCTTCTTTCCAAATACGATGAAAAGAAAGGTGAAAACCAATAGGTGATTCTAACAATGGAATTAAGGTCCATTTGGCGCAGAGCTATGCTATCCATCCAGATATGATTTGTAGGAATCTTCTTCTTAAGTACTTTAAAAATAGAAGTGACAATCAAAAGGTGACTCAAATGAGTAGAATTTAGTTCCATCAAGTTGAAAATGTTGTTTGCATCAATAGCCTTTCTTTGCCCACTTGGATACTTGGTCCTACTTGGACTTCTAATGTCATTAGATTGACTAGGATCTTAATTGGTTTTTAAAATGTTGAAGAACAAAAAGTATTGCAGTTAGATGTTGCTGCCTTATTTATGAATACTTTCTCAAACTTCTAAGTCTTCTTCTCTATATGCTTTTCATTTTGTATGAATGAAATTTTTTTGGTTTATTTTTCAAATACTTAATCACATATCTTTTGTAAGTCAAACAAATTTAAAATTCCTAGGATTTTTTAAATAAAAATTTCTAAAAAAATAATATTGAACACAAAATATGCTTAAAAAATCTACAATTTTCTCTGTAGGTACACATTATAGTATAGAGCATTGAGTTTCTAATCAACTTATTGTCTTGTTCTAAAATCATAAATCAACACTCTACAAATACATGCCTAAAGTTCAAATTGCAACAAAAATTTGAATTTTAGGAATTTTTTAAGATTTCAAATTCGAGTAGAACATATTTAATAATCTCCATTTCATTAGTTGGTCTCACATTCCAAAAAATTGCTTTTATGGCTAAAGTTAAAGCCAAGAGAAAGAAGCATAAATTGCCAAAATACACTAGTCTTTATAGAGAGTGATCTATGAAGTTGTCATTTTCTTGTGTAGGAAACTCACAAAAATCACAAAGAGGACATATTTACCACTTTATACTGAAAATGGATTTAAGCAACTCCTCCCATACAATTGGATGAAGAAATATTTTTTTCCATCCTTAAAGCCTTCCTGAAATCATTGAAAGGATATAAAACGTCCCCTTAATCCCTAAAGTCCCATTGGTCCCAGAAGGGCCAGAATGCGACTTTGGGTAGGTTCATACGGTCTCAATATTCATCATAATTTTCTACAAATTTTTATAAAGCTAGAAAAACACATAAGCTTTCTAGAAATATAATTTTTATTTCAATTGGTGCTCGGAAGCAAAAGTTATGGCACAAAATACCAGAAACAGAGGTTGGCAGGTAGCCCAAAAAAAATCACAAAAGAGTCAAAATATATTTTAAATTTTTTTTCCCTAAAATATTATATTTTTGTCTTCATGTAGAACTTTAGTTCATTCAGTTTGGACTACTGTAGTGATGAGAAAGTTATGGACCATCTTGTTTTGGGGCAATCTAAGCATGTTCTTGAAAAAAAACTTTTTATCCAACTTTGAATGCTAATATCTTCCAATCTGTACGGTCAAAATTGATGTAATTTTTATGACATGATTTCGGACAAGTGAAGTACAAGATCCTACAATTAGATTCTAAGAAAATGTTTTTCTACTTTCTTGAGTGAATGCATCATATATGGTAGTTTTGAATGGTTTTTGACATAAAAATGGCCTTGGATTTAGGAGGTATTTCAAGATTAACTATATGAAGTTGTTGTGGACACTAAGTGTACATTTGGATTACTTCATTAGACATTGTAGGATGGAAAAAAATGTTTTTTCATCCAACTTTTTTTCCAAAGTTGTTTGAGTATATTTTCAGTGAATAGTATTGCAAATTCCCTCATTATGATATTATTGATTTTTCCAAAGAAGAAGATGCTTAATCCAAAGATCACCCATGTAGTGTCTTTTGGATATTTTTTGATGCAAATTTTAACCATAAAAATGATGTTTTTTGAATTTGAATTCAACTAATGAAATGAAGCTTACAAAGTGTAGTTTCTATTCCAATTGGAAATTTTGAAGAATTTACAAATTAATTCACAATAATTCAAATTGTCCCTGAAAATTTTGAAAATGTCATGATTTGTATCAAATACATGGCTTCATCTCTAAAAAAATAAATATTAAAATTTTCACACATCTAGTTGCAAAATGGCAATTAACCCCTAAAGGACCATTGTCCCTACGGGGGACAAATGCGTTTTTGGGCAGGTACCTACGGGCTGAAATTTTCTCCTGATTTTTTGAAACTTTTTTTGGAGGTAGAAAAACTGATTAGCTTCAAGGGAATACAATTTTTTTCACAATCGGTGCCCGGGAAAAAAAGTTATGACCATATAAGCTCAAAACAGGCTTCGGGGGGCAGCTCGGGCAGCAAAAAAAAAAGGGACAAAAATTTGAATTTTTTTTTTTTATATTTTTTTTCTCATAGATTATATTTTTGGCTTTCCGGAAAGCTTTGATTCATTTCATTTGGATATGTTATGAGAAAGTTATGGACATTCTTGTTTTTCGGACAGTTAACCCCTAAATGCCCAAGCCTTTTCAAGAGTGTTTTGACTATGAAAAAAGAGCATGGGCTTATAGTTAACCCCAATGAAGCAAATTGTATTTTTTTCAAAATCTAACCGTATAGATGTTTGAAGAGCTTGATTACTAGTATGCATACCAATTTTGAGTGTGAAATTGCATAGGAGTTGTGAGATTATAACAAGAGAAATGTATGCTTTCTATTTTTAGTATGTTGCCATGTTTTAGAAATTTGCATATAAAAGTTTTTTGAGATGGAAAGTGACATGAATGACTACAAATAATGTTAGCACACTAAAATGCACTTTCAAAAAACTTGATTTCACATGAAAAGCTATCAAACTTATTACACAATCCACCTTGCAATTGGTGAAATGCAATTTTTTTTATAAGTATAAATCGCAAATAACTCCAAATCAACACTTGCATGTTTAAATTTTCAATGGTGAAAATCATGAAAACACTTTACTCTTTCCATTAGGACCATTTTCAAAGCAAATGGATAAGTACAAGTTTTTAGATCTCAAATCAAGTGAAATTGGCAAAAGTTGGGAAATGAAGTAAAATTAGGAAATTTTACTCTTCCACTTTGGGACATATATGGCTTTGAAGACCTCTCAAAAATCAAATGTTTACCTTTTGCAGTGAAAAATGAAAGTTTTCAATAGTTAACCCTAAAAACTTCCCGAAAAAAATTTTAAAACGGTCAAACGAATTTAACTGCCCATACCAAAATGAGCCTGAAATTTCAGCTCGACCATATATGGTCGCCGAGGCAGTTAAGGGTTAAAGCATCTTCTTGAAAAAAATAACTTTGGGATTCATTTCTGAATGCAATTTTTCAAATTTTTCAAATTTTTTTTTTGGGGATGGTCTGATTTACTTGTTAGAACAATCTCACCATTGGGATTAGTGCATTTTAATTCCATCTAAAATATATGAATGTTTTAGATTTTCCTTCTATCTTGTACCTACATCTACTTCACAATTTTTTTAAGAATGATAATTAAGTTTTTTTTTAATATTATTTTTTTTCTAGACTCTCAACTCAATTCTCCACTATAAAAAATAAAAGCTCAAAACTCTGTAGTGCAAAAATTTTAAGTTAAAAATGTTTAGAGTCAAAAAATCTAGTCCCGCAATGTGCTGAAAAACTTGTTTTTTTCACTTTAAATGCAAATATCTTGCAATCTGTGCGGTCAAAAATTCTAAAAAAAATTCCACACATTCTTATACTAGTTAGGTGTAAGATCCTATGGTTGGATGTGAAAAATAAACATTTTTCAATTTTTTTTATTCTTTGCTATAGAAATGGCAGTTTTCAGTTTTTTTTGGCAGAAAAAAGGCCTCGGTCCTTTAGGGGTTAATATAGCAATGGACAATGAGGTTTGAAACCAATGGTCATTAAACCATTGGACTTTATTCCTTTGTTAACTACAATGATGACATTAAGTGCATTGAAGGGGCAAGTATCTTCCTTGGATCCTAGTGACCCTCATAGCGGACTTTGCTTACTATGGTGGTCGAGCTCTGGTCTCACTGTCTCTCGCCTCGGTTTATTTGTCTTTAAAAAAGTAATGCTGTGAAAATGTCTTAGAATATGTAAAAATCTTCACTAAGGACGTGGTCCTTTGATTCTGTGTACTTTTTCTTCTATCAATGGAATTTGTCCATGTGTTTCAAGAAAAATAAAAAATAAAAAATAACACCAAGTGCAAACTACAAGCCTTTAAAACTACTAAGCCTTTGGAATTTGTAGCCTTTGGAACTTGTAGTTTACACTTGGTTTAGCCTTTATAACTACTAAGCCTTTGGAAAGGCCAAATTCCTTCATTATGATATTATCGATTTTAAAGTTTTAGGTATAGTCCTATATCATGAACCAAGACTGGTGTTAAGCTTCTTAGCACTTGGTGCAAAAATGAGGTTTTCTATTTGGATAGTTTCCGCCAACCTAAGTGGAACATGACTTCCAGTCTCTTTCTTTCGTAGGATGACTCGGCCTCATGAGCCGGATTGATTATTTGTTTCTCTCTTTGTTTATATGAAAGCACCGTCACTTTTCAAAGAAAAAAAAGGCTGGTGCTGAGCTTAAATTCAAGGAATTTGTGTTCATCCAAGGAAGATGATTGTTTCTGTAAGATCAGATGGTCATGGAAATGACTGGCAGCTGCCCTACGTCACCTGCCAGGTCACCATGTGACTCATGATCCTCTCACATAGTTTTCTGGATAACTTTACCTTACATGTTCCCATGTGGATAACAAGAGATTCTGTTCTCAAGCCTAAGTAGCCCCAAGAATTTGACACCTTCTCACCTTCAGTCCATCCATTCCTTCTTTTTAAGCTCATGAGACACCCATGTGCGCAGAACTTTTTTTTTTTTTTTTTTTGAAACAAATGAAACGGATGTGTGCATAACTTACAGCATACCAGTTTTGTGCGACAGGTGCTTCGTTTGGATGGAACCAAATGTTGGTGAAGTTTCATCCATCATCCATGCCATGCGAGGGGCTCTTGGGAGTTGGGAACACGCACAAGATATAACTTGATGTGGAACATTGCCCCATAAAGCATCTGGGTTTTCCGTGCTCATCCAGAATTCAGGAGTTGTAGAGGAGTTGGCACTCTATTTCACTCAGAAATAAAAAGAGTGATTTATTAATGATTCCTTAGCAAATAATCTCGCAGTCCCAAAATGATCTTCAGTCCGGTTCCTAAGAAATGATCATTTTTGTTCTTGAAGATTTAGTGAACATTTGGATAAGCGTGTCCTTGAAAAATATTTAGAAACAAATTGAAGTAATGTTGTTTTCAGCCTCAATCCGGAACATTTGTCCAAACAATTGAAAGATCATATTGGAATGGAGGGAGTAGTAAGTTAAATGGCATGTTGAAGTGGAAGTGGGCATTCTTGCTAGAAAGTGGAGAGATATTCAATTCTAATGTTAATTTTAAAGTGGGAGTAGAAACACAAATCATTAAAAGTAGTATTGCCCTTTTCTAAATTTTCCTTCTCATTGTGTGTGTGTGTGTATATATACATATAATAAAGATATATTATAATAGGATTTTCTTTAATTTTTAGTTTCGGGGGGATTGCCTCATTATTCCTTCATCTAAAATTTAGTCATCTTTCCATTATTTGTGACAAGAGGTAGTTATTTATGAGTGCTCATAAGTTGAGTACTATTCAAATGCTTAGTGTAATGGTGAGAAAAGAAGAAAGATGTTTTGCAAATTAGAATATATGAATGTCAATTCTAGTTGTAGTAATTCAAGGCTAAATGCATGTTTTGTATTTTTGCATAAAATGCTCTAATTGTTTAACCCCTAAAGGACTGTTGTCCCTCCGGGGGACAAATGCGTTTTCGGGCAGGTACCTACGGGCTGAAATTTTGTCATGATTTTTTGAAACTTTTTTTGGAGATAGAAAAACTGATAAGCTTTGTGGGAATATAATTTTTTTCACAATCGGTGCCCGGGAAAAAAAGTTATGACCACATAAGCTCAAAACAGGGGACGGCGGGCAGTCCGGGCAGCAAAAAAAAATGGACAAAAATTTGAATTTTTTTTTTTAATATTTTTTTCTCATAGATTATATTTTTGCCTATCTGGAAAGCTTTGATTCATTTCATTTGGATATGTTATGAGAAAGTTATGGACATTCTTGTTTTTCGGGCAGTTAGAGCATCTTCTTGAAAAAAATAACTTGTAGGATGCATTTCGGAATGAAATTTTTCAAATTTTTCAAATTTTTTTTTTTGCATGGTCTGATTTACTTGTTAGAACAATCTCACCATTGGGATTAGTGTATTTTAATTCCATCTAAAATATATGAATATTTTAGATTTTCCTTCTATCTTGTACCTACTTCTACTTAACAATTTTTTTAAGAATGATAATTAAGTTTTTTTGAATTTTTTTTTTTTTCCTAGACTCTCAACTCAATTCTCCACTATAAAGATTTAAAGCTCAAAACGCTATAGTGCAAAAATTTTAAGTTAAAAATGTTTAAAGTAAAAAAATCTGGTCCCGCAATGTGCTGAAAAACTTGTTTTTTCCACTTTAAACGCAGATATCTTGCAATCTGTGTGGTCAGAAATTCTGAAGTTTTTTCCACACACTCTCATACTAGTTAGGTGTAAGATCCTACGGTTAGATGTGGAAAAAGAACAATTTTCAATTTTTTTTACTCTTTGCTATAGATATGGCAGTTTTGAGTGATTTTTGGCAGAAAAAAGGCCTTGGTTCTTCAGGGGTTAACGCTATAGTCCACCTATATTGACTAGGATTTGTGGTTATTATTATTCCTTGAATTGAAATTTCTTTAAGGACTAAAACATCCAAAATTAGGTCTTATAAGTTTCTTCCAATAGTTTTGTACAAGTATTTGATAACAAGACTTTATTTGGTTTACTTTATTGTTTTTCCAACACAAATAATGGTCTTTACTAATTCTAATGATATGAAATTTTAAACCCTTTTGTGTCATATTTATTAAAATATTTTCAATAATTTGATTCTTATAAAAATATAATACATGTTGTTTTTAGATATGAACCACTATATTGAATGTTTTGTACAAAAAATGTACTCAATTCTCTTTTCTTTATTATTTTGACATTGTCTCTATAAGAACTAAAAAATTAAAATTTATAATATCTTACTAATCTATGAAATATTCAATGACAAAACTCAATCATGTGGTGAAGTTTGTTGAAGTTTTTTTAGTATCTTTTTTTTTTCCAAAATAGGGCTAGAAACTTTCTAGATTATTAAAACTTTATAATTTTATATGACAAATGATTCTTAGAAATGCAGTATCTTATGCTTTGTGAGACATAATGGTGCAAAACAACATCCTCAACAAAGGTCTTTTCAATGGTACTAAAAAAACTAAGAAAAATTGATTCCATAATGATACAAATGAAACAAAATAAACAAAACATCAAACTTTATATAATAGTCTAGTATATTGTATGTTATTGGTATACGACAAAGGCTCAACCCATATTGAATTTTTGTATGCTAAATTTCTTACTTCTTGAAGACTTTTGAACAAAAATACTGTAAGATTTAGATACATAAAATTACATCAATTAGAATATATATTAGTATAATTTGAATTTTTGACCAAAAATAAAGGCTAGAATAAAAATCAATATTTTGTAATTGAAACTTGAAAATAAGTTTTAAAGAAGAAAATATAAATGGAATACATATGACAATGTGTCATTTGGATCTTAAAACATGGAGCTTCCAATTACAGTAACTCATTGAATATTTGAATTTTTCCAAAGTTTTAAAATGGAGTAGAAATATAACTTATTAGGCTTCATTTCCTATGTTTAAATATATTAAAAAATGGATACTTTGAAAGTGACAATCACAACCAAGTTTGACAAAGAAGAGTTCATATTTTGCCAGCTTGCTAGGTTTGGGAAGGAGAATGGCAAACCCGGGAATAAAGAGAGACCAATACAACTTTGCATTAGGGAGTGTTTTTGGAAGTTGCCTTGTCATTATGGCATTCACGTGGTGGTGTCTACTTGAATTGGGATGGCTCTTAGGGCATCTTCAATGCAAATGGTAAGTGGTCATTCTAATTGTACTTTGATGAAGGATGACAAAAATGTAACCTACAAGAGGCTCATCAATTTGGTGGCCTCTGCAAT
The DNA here is from genome assembly GCA_951799445.1 of Pseudisothecium myosuroides. Classification (NCBI taxonomy): domain Eukaryota; kingdom Viridiplantae; phylum Streptophyta; class Bryopsida; order Hypnales; family Lembophyllaceae; genus Pseudisothecium; species Pseudisothecium myosuroides. Next base: position 2,126,781 of record OX637288.1, on the reverse strand, counting down.
TTCTTTTCCCACAAAGCACTTTTTCTGTTTATATTATATCCTTTAAGTGAACTAGCAAAACCTATGATAATGTAATCATGCCATCCCAAGCTAATGAAGGAGCAAAAGGGGCAAATTGACTTTAATAATGTCTGAAAACAAGTTTTTTTGTGATTAGAGAATGGAAAGTGTCAAGTGGTTTAGGGATCCAATAAGAAGTGACAAAATTGAGGCGCTTAGGCCAAGGTTTGAAGCTGTAAAAAAAAAAAAGACGTGAACTTGCACGACATATGCCATTGCAGTGCCTGATTACTGGTTTAGGAATCAAGATGCTCTTAGAGCATAATCACCTTTACGTACTAGGATTCTGACATTCTTCAAATGTGGATGAAAAGTGCTACGTGCCCTTCACAATATTCTCTTGAAACTCAATCCTAGCATACTAGGAAATGACCCTTAAAACCATTCTTCATCCTAAGTTTAGTTGCTTTATCCTATATTCTACTTGATGAGTGGTCACTCAATTATTGATGGGTCGTATTTTGTGAACAAGAGTGAGGGATGAGAAAATTGAGGGCCCAAAATTAGATGGAAAATTTGAGCGTGCCAAATTTGGCGAGGAAGGGTGGCCATGCTCTTACTCAGCAGAGTACCGGGAGTCTGGTGAGAAGCCACCGTTATAATTTGAAATTTGAAGGGCTACTAGCTGTTGGTACCGGTCCTTGGCCGCTGCATGTCAATCTACCAATGAGTTGGTACCAGCTGGTACAAACGGCCTCTGACTCCAATACCCGAATGAATAGGATTCCCACTAACTTACAAATGGTTTTTCAAATGGTTTTGTTTCTTGCAACTTGTTTTGCATGGAAAACTCCGTCCGTCGGTCCCAAATTTAATTCTCTTTACTGTAACTTAAATACATGAGAGTATGGCAGGACGGTAAAGGGGTCATTTGAAGTCTGCGGTTTTGCCCCTGTGGAAAACACTGGACTTTTTTTAATTTCCCACCCATGATAAAATTCAGATTCAGATTCAGATTTTATTTTATTTTATTTTATTTTATTTGTTATTTTTTTGACAGATTCAAATTTGGATTCAGAGGCACCGAATTAGCTTGGAGAGGTGGAGAATATTGTAGGAGAGGTGAAGAATGTTGGACACTAAGCAACCACAAAATAGAAGTAATTTTTTAAATATTTATCCTTGGTTTGGAGAAGACACATGTAGGAAGGAGACTTCGAATGACCAATTCAACGTCCTTGGGTAGTATAAGTTATATTCATTTACACACAAACAAAATTTTAGAGGTATCAACTTTGATCAACAAATATTGAGTTGGATCCAATATTTTAAATCATTTTTGGGTAGTTTGGACAATGGAATAACATTTTTAATTTTCTAAGGTACAACGACTTGTGATTGAGTGATGAAGCTATTTACATTCGTAGATTGTTGATTATGGATTAAACATCAATCATTCATCCAAATTGTTATATATTCATCCAAATGAGGCATTATAGTCCTACTTTGAAAAAAACTGATATTTCTTGGGAAGTTCATCTACTTGAAATTAGAAAGTAGTTTACAAAGTATTGTAATATTTTACTTCAACTATCCAAGTCCTTGTTATGTATTCATGTGGGCTTTGGATAAAGAATCTTGGTGTGTAAGTTTTATTTCATTTTCCTCAATTTTCTAAAATGGAGTTTCTTGAGTGATGAAGACACATTGGAGTGATGAAGCTTCAGATTTACATCTACAATTATGGATGAAACATTATTCTTATCTTTTTCAAAAATTTGGCAATACCATCATATTTTATATAAAAACTGGTGATTTTGACAACCGTTCCATCCACTCAAAATTGCCTTGTATTGTACGTTGTAAAATGTCCCTCTATTAAACACTCATTTTTAAACCATCATTGTTACAAATCACCATGAATATAAAATTAATCATGGATAAATTGATTCTTGGTCTTTAATTATTATTTATTCACAGTTGTATTTTTCAGTTGAATTTGTTTTTGTCATTCTTACTCAATTTTTGAGCATAAAATGTAGTAAATGCCTTGAAGAAATAATACGTATGATCATGGTTGTTTAGGTAGCTCTTCAAAATAGACTATGATAAAATTTGAAGCTAATCTATTGTCTATTTTGGAGATGATAGGTGATATTTTGATCACCTAGTATAGAACATCAATTGTAGAATTTTTTTTGTGAGGCAATTCATCTTCAATTAGAATTTGAAAAATAAAATTTGAAAAAACAAAAAATAACATGGAATCAAAAATCATGTTGAAGTCAAAGATATAAATATGGCAATTAAGAAGGATCCAAATTATTAAATTTGGAAGAGGAATACAAAACTACATAGGATGTAGTTTGACTTGACTCATTTTAAAGCTCAGAGGTGGTTAACTCCAAGATCAAAGGTAGGAAACATTCAATTTAGTAGTAGTAACACATATTTGTAGGGTGTGACTTGAGGAGGTATGGACCTAGCATTATCTTGGTGTAAGGCCATAGAGAGAGAGAGCCTTATCTAGTTATTTTTAGATTCAACAATGTAGAATCAAAATAAAATAAATAAACTATAGTTGTGAGATTTAAAGCATCATAGGCTCTCGGAATTCTATCGAGCCTACTTCAATGAAGTGGAAAGGAAATGCATGTGCTCCTAGAAATTGGGAAAGCATTATCTACTATCATTTAAGGTGACCGTATAGGATTCTAAGTGAATTTCACATCCATAGGAATGGCACAAACCTTGGCCTAAGGTAATATCACGTTAACCTTTGGAAAAGAAAATTGAGACCCAATTGTGGCTTCAAAATGTATGGTGACCTAAATTTGACAAGTCAAAGAATTGTACTTGATATTATTGAATTATAAATACCATATGTAAAGGTTTGATTCGGCAATGAAGTGCCAAATTAGTTTCTTTTTCAGGCACAAAGGGATTCGGCAAGTGGTGTATTCTAGGATATTCCAAAAATTCACTTGTAATCATCCAAAAATTTCACTTGTAATATTTTCAAAAATTTAGACATTCCAAAAAATATTTAATTTATGTCTGAATTTGACCTTCACGTAAGGTAGTTGGGCTATAAGAAGATAGAAATGTCTAATTTTTATTGAAAAACAAAACATGCCTTTTGATACATATTTTATGGTTCATTATATGACAATGTATTTGTATTCTAATCAAATGCAACATAAACTAGGGAAACACATGAGTTGCACTCAATATCATAAGATGACAACATATGCATGTCAAAGATTTAGTATTTATAAAAGTTGACATGCATAGTATATAAGGTAGCAAACCCTATTGATGCCACAATTTCTAGCCTTTAATCACTTAAAAGTATATAAAAAATCAATATTTCTTTTAGATATGCATAATTGATCATGAAACTAATAGGAAGCGGTTTCAATTTTTTCAAAGTGAATGTGTAATTTCTAAAATTTTGGGGAGTATGTAGGGAGAAAAGTGCATAAGCGCTACAAGGCTCTTCCAAATTGAAAGAGCAAAGAGTTGGCAATACTCATGCTCCATCCCCAAACTGACAAAATCCAAACAGTATTTGTCATGGCAACAACCTTCTATGGCCACATCCTTTGGCAATAAGTTGCTAATTGAATTTCATTGTTCCTAAAGGCAAGTTTGTAAAGCGTGAATTCACCACTTATAACTTTGATTTTGCCATATTCGCCTCCCAATCAAGTACTACACAACCTAATCTATCATAAATTGAAAATGGCAATTTTAGATCGATTTGGTGGCAAAAATAGGGCCTCTTTAAGGATGGCAAAAATAGTCACATGGTAAAGATAGGATTGATCATTTTAATCATTGAACATTTTACTACTTGCATTCCACTCCCATTCCATTGATTGTCCTTGTGTCCTACAACATATAAATGCCCATCTCTACAAAATGAAGTACAAGTCAAAGGGTACAAAGGGTATTATTTCCACCCTCCGTCAACATGTGTTTGTATGGACATAATGTCTTCTTTATGTGAACCAAGCATATGGTATTTCAAACTCAATCATGTATAAACACTTTACAACATTTCTTAGTGGTGATTATTACAAAAAGACACCCTTACGATTGACATGTTTATGCAATGCAAAAATTGTCATGTGATTTGGACCTTCCTTCCACAATCCACGCCCTAACGAAGTGATTATATATGTAGAATTGCACCATTTCTATGAGTAGCTTAAAAATAGAATTGGCACATATTCTACAAGTAGCAAGAAAATTTGGATTATATTTGCAACATCTTTCACTACAATTTGCTAACCTGTTTGAACAAAGATTTCCCCATGTGGCCACACAAATGACACTTAAATTGTCAATTTAATCCCAAAAGGACAAGCTAGTCATCGTGGAAATCAACCTTTCTGGTACCTTGTGAATCATTTGCTTAACCCTTAAACGTCAAGGCGGACATTTTGTGGCTGATGAATGACAAGTGAATCTCATGTGTAGGACAGAAGTGCAACTATTCATCCTCCAAATTTTGTAGGAAAAGGGAAGATCATCTATAGTAGTTTGATTTCCAATGAGTGCTTTTGCATTATTTTAATCCAACAATTCACACGGTGACAAAACATATGATTTCCACGGTTATGAGCCCGACGTTCAAGGGTTAAAAAAACCCAAGGGCACTCATTGGACGTCAAACTACTATGCAAGTACCTTCCCTTTTCACACAAAATTCTAAGGATGAACATTTGCACTTCTATCCTACATAAAAGGATTCTTTGTCCTCCATCGAACACTTGGTGTCCACGGCATCCTTCTAGAGTGAAGGTACCACTACCTTGAGACCCATATCCAACTTGGACTGTCAAGTCGTGATACTCTTATTCTGCACTTTGAGAGCTGCAATTTGCAGCCAAAAAAATGCCATTTCGCACTACCAATAAAGCATTCAAATGATACCAGACATTTCAATATGGCAATATACTTATCAGATTATCAATATTTCATGGTTATCAACATTTTGTCTGAAAGAGGTACAAGTTTATAATACATGGGCACTTCAAAATGGGATCACAAATCAATACTGCAGTCTTATTGTCTACTCCTAGACTCTTTGCTTCCTCCCTGAGTCATTATTCAACTCTTTACATACATTAAAAAAAATTTCTTCAACAGCTGTAGAGTCTACGTTTTGGAAGGTGGTTCTTATGTCCTTCCCTCTGTCTTCTAGACTTTGGATGGGGCTCAAACAAAAACAAGATGACACATTTACCGAACCTTGGTAGTTTATGAAACATATTCCTTAAAAAAACCATATTCGAAGGGCATTGTCAACTCAAAAGGAGATGCAATGTCATGGGGGGAGAAGTCAGAAAAGGGAGGCGAGTTAGGGGAGATAACCCATTCCTGACCACTTAAGGAATTACAGGTAGGCCGTGGAGGGCGGTTTCTTCGGAGGGAAAATTTTCCCATGTGCAAAAATAGAGTTTGGATAGTTTTCATAATTTTCAAATTTTTTTGTCTCAAAAAGAAATTACTATGAATTAATCAGTTGCAGATTGTGTCCATCCCATATTGGTGATATAGATCTTGTTATTTCCAACCAAGGACTAATTGCAAAATCAACCAAGGGTTGGTTGTAATATTGAGAGTCTTTGAACCAATCATAATGTACCACAACTGCCTTGAGAACTGTACCATAATTAATCATTGGCCTTGTCCTCCTTCGTGGGAAGAGAAAACTCTATTGTGCCAAAATAGGGTATTGATTTGGAATGGGATATCTCCCCTACGGTCACTTTGACAAGAGATTATTTTGCTTGTATGGAGAGAAGAAGGAATGAAAGGATAAACGATATAATGATAATAGATTGAATTCTAAATCTAAGATTTTGGGGTCAATGAAAGCCAAGTCCTATTATTTCAATGGAAATGAATAAAATTCTAAAAATATATACCTCAAATAACTTGTTATTTATCAATTTACTTGTTATTTATCAAATGAAAGGAAATTCAAATACACCAAAGAATGTCACATTTGGACATTGTATACCAAAGTTATAAAGGGTCAAAGTGTTTTTTGGTAGTTGTTCTAAAACCGTTTCTAAGTATTTATTTTATTTTTTATTTGAAACATACGGCCTTCAAGGGCCGCAACTGAAGTGACACAACACAACATCCAAGGTAACTTGGCGTGAGAAAACCCGAAAACTTCACACCTTGGATATTCCCATCAGGAACAGGTAGAAGAATAAATCCCTTCCGGCCCGTGCGTCAGCTTGAGGAGCCCCTATGCGCCCTATGCGAGCAATGTCAGCATGGGGAGTTAAATTCGGAACCTTAGGGCTTCCATCGAAAGTTCCTACCACTTGGCCATCATCCGGGATAGGTTTAGGTCATTTCAGCCCAACTTATGTAAATATTGATGGTGGTTGTAGGCATGATGCGATTTTGGGTCGGGGTGAGTTGACCCCCTCGCTTGGCCCCTCCAAGTCATTCCAGGGGTGCAAGCAAAAAAAAAAGCCTCATGTTATGTGCTTGATTAATTTACCTTGTCCACTCCTACTAACTAATTTGGGGCCTTTGATTGCAAATATGAATTTAAAATTTGCAAATTTTATCATGCGTGGAAAATAAAAAAATTCAGCGTTTTCCTGAGGGGCCGAGGGAGGGGGTCAGTTCACCCCGGCCCGATTTTGGGTGTACAAACTACAAATCCATCACAAGAGTTGCTTACCTTGGCCAGGGTGGAGCCTAAAGTAGTGCGACAAGCTTCCTGCGGAGGCTGTTTTGCCCCCCGTTTTACTCCTTGGGAAAACGCTGGAACTTTTTATTTTTCACACATGAATTTTTTTGCAAATTCTGAATTCATATTTGCAATCAGAGGCCCCAAATTAACTAGGAGAGGTCTAGAACATACCCTGGTCATTTTTTTACATTCAGCCCTGGCTTTACCTCCGCAAGAAGCTCGTCGCACTACTTTAGGCTCAACCCCTTGGCCGGTGAATTGAACAAAATATACAAAATTGCCAGCAACAGAATATCCTTCCGATATTGAGTGGGACACTGGGACAGCAAGCAATCTGTCTATCCCATCCTGCATAGGTGTCTAACAGGCAAACAGCCGTCCAAGCGAGAGAAGACTCACTCAACCCGCATCAACTCCACCATGTTCTCATCGTCGTATCCCCAGAAAGCTTCTGTCTCAGCCTACGAGTATCAAAAATTGGAATCCCGGTTGGAATGTGTCGATCGCCCGCACTGTGGAATGCTTGCATACGCACGCATGGGTCATTTTACCCGGTCCACGACGCACCCCCGATCTGACGGACTGCAGGGGAGGAGCACCATCCGGAGTCATGGATACTGACTGACGTTGTCAATTACGCAGTTCGGCTGACGACCACAACTTTCGTAGCAGTAACTTAAGTTACAGTAGTTCATTCATTCCCAACAAACTCCAAGTCTCCAACCGGCGTGAGCTTGAAGATAAAGCTTAAAAACTTGGGGCACAGTCCCACAAGGTAGCGACGTGGAGTTGACAGAATCTTCTTTTGCGTGCTTTTTTCCTGGAATGGAAGCCATGTCACGGATGTCCAGAATCTGGGTAGTAGAGTGGGCATTCCTAGACAACTCTACGGTACAACCAACACTAGGCTTGACTTGTTCTAGAAGCGCCATCCCTTTAGTGCCTTGGTTGGGGCTTTTCTCTTGCTCGGAAATTTCCACGGTTGTTGCCCTTCTGGAAGTCCGCTGCCAGCGAGCCAGGGCCGGCGTCTAGAAACAAGGACTTGCAGTGCGCTGTCGATGTCAAAGCTTTAACTTAATCTTACTGTAGTCAAGACAGGGCGGAAGTACCAGTGTTCGGGAAGCTGTTTTTGAGTTTTAGGTTACCGGCTTCAATTCCCGTACGTATTGAACCGGTTTTTCAAGTACGGAGTCCGGTTATTTTCTCTATTTTTTACTCGAAATAGAGCATTTATAGATTTTTTTACCTATGTTTTCAAACTGCAACCTGTTTTTTCTTCCAATTCCATCGGCTAACTGTGAAATAGCCGCCGGTCAGTTATTCCCGAACGTAGCTCGGAGGTCTCAACACCTGATTGCCCACCTCAGCAGATGCTTGCTGATGAGATTCTTATCATTTGTGCGGTACAAGGCACGAAAACTTGTTGCAAATCCGTCCGGTGAAGCTGAGCGTGCTCTCTCAGCTACTCCCGTGCCAACTCATTGGAGTGGAGGTCGGTGGGCTTTGGTTGGGGCTTCCTGGAAGGGGAGTTCGTTTCTACAGTCTCACTAGTATCAATGGCATGTGTCGTTGCCACAATTCAATGTCACAAAACACCTGTAAGCTTACTCAAAAATCCACTAGTGCGCAAGAATGTTCTTTTGGGTTGTTGAAGCGGCTTTCTATTGAGCTTCAAGTTTTCACACTCACAAGCGGAGACGTCAGTTTTATGGAGTGTGTGAAAATCTCATTATAAGGTGGAATTTAAACCCTTATAGATCTGGAGAAGCTCAATTTTCAAAGCAGCATGGATGTTTGCTCTTTGTATATTCGATGTGGAAGGTGCAAGAATTGAGGTATATAATAGTGAAAAAATTTAGCATTCATGTTGAGATAGATCCAATGATATATAAGCTGGGTACCCCCCAAACCACCACTTTTTGCTAATAAGCCTAGTTATTATTATAAAACTGGTCAAATTTTGTATGTTCTTGTTGGCAAGTAAAAAGAGGTTCCAACGCACCAGAGAACGCAACAATTAGATATTGTATGCAAAAATTCACTATTGAAGAACAAAGTTTGGTTCTAAAATAGTTTCTTCTACATAGGCTCAGAATTGATTTTAGAGATATACACAAAGTAAAGATGGTGGTTTAGGGTCAATGGCACATTTGGAGGTACCTACCTTAGCACTTTCAATTTGGATCATCATTGCACTTTTCACATGTCTTAGGGGCTTCAAAATGGTAATGTATTTTGAGTGTACGTTCTCGTATTTGTAGATGAAAAGGTTTTGACTTGACATCTACATGAAAGATCCTAATTGTTGAATTGTCAATATAATAGCATGTGTCTTGTTGAATTGTAATAATTGTCCGTATTCCATGAATCAAATACATTACTACATATGTGGTTCTCAATATATCCTTAAAGACTGCTATTCTTCCTCTTTTTTAAGTAAGTTAATATCTATTGTCTTGGTTTTCTATTAGAATTGTGAGGTGTGTCTTCAGAGACCTACCTTTGAGCTGGCTGTGTGAACTATTTTTTTCCAATGAATTTTCTTTCATTTCCACCCCAATAAATAAAACAATACAAACTATTTTTTTGAACAACATTTCTTATATCATGCAATTTTGCAAGACAAAAATACATAAAAAATATTATTCACAACTTCAAAGATTGAGTGTAAAAAATTTGACCAACAAACATAATTATCAAGAAACAAAATTGTCATTCTATATTAGTTTGATGAGTTAAAATATTTTCATAATTTTGCATACATTGAAGTGATTGTAATACATGGATGCTCATAATTATTTGAAAAGTGTAATTTACATAGATGAAATCGAACATTAGTAATTTATAATTTGCAAAACAATACTAGTTTTGGCCCTCACATTTTCAATACCTCATATTGACATGTTGTTACAAGCTTTGATATTTATAACCCTAATATAAAATGTTATTTTTTTATCATGTGAATTTCATCTTGATGGATTTTGGTAGTAATCTCATTATACACCAAATGCAAGTTAATAAAAATTCAGTTTTTATAAAAGAATCAAAATTTATTAAAGTTATTATGAAAAAGAGTGTAAAAAGATGACATTATATCGGTATCTCGTTCTTAAAAATTAAAAATTCCATCCAAACCTACCCACCACGACAAATGGGCTCCAAACTTAAATGGATTGCCTATGTGCCCATCAAATTATAGTCCATGGGATTTAAAACTTGCACTTTATGGTTAGAGATGATAGACTTCTAATACCTTTGAAATTCATTGTAACTCATTGTTTGGGTGGAATGTTTTTTTGTTACTAAAATAAGATGAAATATTCACAAAGGACCCTTTTGGAAATACACGGTATTCAATAAAGTAGGTATTAAACCTTTGAAGAATTAATTATAAATTTTTGAATTTTGCAACCCTATGGAGATATGTTTGTATTATTAGAAAAAAAGTATTCACCACTAGTACTTCAAGTAATCTTAGGAGTATCACAAATCATATTGAGGCATCCATAAGTGAATATACACAATACATGATTTTGCACTTTTTTAATAGATTTCTACTTATTATTTATAGATTTCTAAATTTCAAAATGAACATCCAAGTTTTTTGAACAATTTGGATATTCTTCAATATTTGCATTTACCTTTTTTTTGAGAATCAAGAAAATATTGCATACATTATGTTGCTAATAATTTATAATAATTTTTGTATAAAACATTTAGTTCTACAAAAAGGATAAAATACAAAATCACAATCACTTTACATTGGAAGATCCATTAACTATATTAATTTAATTTAACTTTCTACAACAAATAACTAATTAGACACATGGATATTTTGAACAAATTTAATACATTCTTCATAGAGATTGAATTTAAAATTTCATTTATATATTTAAATTATAGATATCAAAATTCTAACTACGTATTATTTTAAAACATGTATAGGAGATGGAGTACCTCATTTGAAAGATGTAATGTATTGGATTTACATTTCTTTTTCATGATTAGACATTTTTACTCTTTCATCATTTACAATACAAGAAAATGCATTGATTAGAAATTAGAAATTTATTTAGATTACTTTAAGATGTTTGTTGAATTTTTTATGTTTTTTTGAAGATTTTCTCACTAACTTTAATTGTGTAGCTTAAGTGTTGATATGCTTTCTGCCATACTTCATGTAAGAGTTATGATTGCTTAATGTTTTGACATGTTACCATATTAAATCTAGACAACCTTTTGACAATTCTTTGGAGACTAATTTTGATACTTTTTGAGGCAATTTTTATCCACTTTTTGGTAATTTTTGAAAACCTCTCCCAATAGATTTTAACACTAAATTTTATATGATGTTCTTTTAAAAATATTGAATTTATAATTGATGATCTAGTGTTATAAATAACATCAAATTGTTGTGAATTATTATAAATGACACCCCTTTTTAATTTTTAGTGTTGAAAAAGTGTCAAAATTAGTGTTGAAAAATCTACTTTTTTAATAATGAGAGGTTGTCAAGGAGGTCATAATAGGGTCCCATATTTATTTATTATTACATTTTGACAACTAAGAACACACATTTAATTAATAATATAGAAAAAATGTATAATTTTGAGATTTTAGGTATCATGGTCTATTGAAAATTTATCATGCCTTATTCAAAGAGTTGGTAACAAAAGTTACTTAAAAAATTAGAAAGACATTATATGGGTGATTGCAAGGAAGACTGACCGTTATTTGTCACACTTGAGTAGAACAAGTTGTCCTCTGCTATAACTTTTGAATTATAAACATTATGCCAAAAACAAAAAAAACTGTTTCTAGATATCTTGAATGTTATTGTATCCCTTATTTTTCAAAATTTAAAAAAAATCATTTAATATTTAAATTCAATTTCTCTAACTTGTCACACTTTCAAATTTAGGGGTTTTGAATACTAATGAGGGGCTTAATTTAATGATTTTTAGTTGAAATTTCTGTGGTTCATTCTTCTAGTAGGCATACATATTCCTATCAAAGGGCATCTAAAAATACATTATTTTATGTCCTCTACGTTTGTGCAAAGAGGCCTCCCTTGCGCGCGCACTTGTGAACAATAGAAATGGTTTTGACCTCATTTTTTTTGGTTGAAACTCATCACTAGGAAGTCCTCCCAAATGGTCTATTTTTAGTTTTTTAATAATTGTTTTTTCTATTTATTACAAGTTAAAACGTCAAAGTATGTATTTTTTGGCCAAAATTCTTGAACATAGAATTTGTCCCAAAAAATACATACTTTGACGTTTTAATTTGTAATAAATAGGAAAAACAATTATTAAAAAACTAAAAATAGACCATTTGGGAGGACTTCCTAGTGATGAGTTTCAACCAAAAAAATGAGGTCAAAACCATTTCTATTGTTCACAAGTGCGCGCGCAAGGGAGGCCTCATTGCACAAACATAGAGGACATAAAATAATGTATTTTTAGATGCCCTTTGGTAGGAATATTTATGCCTACTAGAAGAATGAACCACAAAAATTTCAACTAAAAATCATTAATTTGAACCCCTCATTAGTATCCCAAACCCCTAAACTTGAAAGTGTGACAAATTAGAGAAATTGAATTTTAAATATTAAATGATTTTTCTAAAATTTTGAAAAATAAGGGATACAATGATAATAAAGACATCTAAACAAATATTTTTTTATTTTTGACATTGGATTCATAATTCAAAAGTTATAGCAGAAGACAACCCAGTTTTGCGAATGTGTGACAAAATCGGTCGGTCTTTCTTGCAATCACCCATATGCATTGCCTATATAGAATTGAACTTGAATGGATTTTTCATTTTTAGAAAATGGTATGGATATTGGTCCAAGTATAAATGCAATTTGGACATAAAGCCTCTTTTGCTATAAATCATTTAATGCTTGGGGAACTACAATATAGGTATCACTTTGCATTAACTTTGTGTAAAACACCCTTTAGTATTGACTTTTGTAAATATTTGGATGCCTTCCTTGTTATGCAATATAAAAAATATTGGAGATGTTCAACAAGGTGAACATGAATATTGATGACAAATTATAGTTTTTGGAATATTTTCTAATTTTTATTTCAAAGGGGAAATCAGCTTATTTCTTTATTTCATTACTTTCAGTGGTCATCAATTTGATATAAGTCACTAATAAATGATTCATAATGTGATGTGGAACACAAATATATTCATAGTACTTTTGAATCACGAATTATAGTAAGACCTAGATAAAATAATGGATAAAATCTTAATGTCATATTATGAGTTACACAATGATCCTCCAATATTGCAACATTTTATTTCTTGCTCAAATTGACGACATATAGAAGAAATTTAGATCTCAATCTACTTTTTTCAAGGAGACTTGGTGTAGAAAATTTCATTAGCTATATTTGAATTGATGCAAAAATTGAAATCGAGAACTGAAACTAAAGGTTAGAGACTTAGAGTACCCGGCTTCATTTTTGCACTCAAAGGTGGGCTAACACATAGCCAAAGTATATGAAAAGTGAATTTGACTCTTTCAAGTATTTTCCAAGCATTCCGTCCTACCTAGTCAAGAAAACCATACCAAATCTAGTTCAAATCATTTTTTTCCCAATACTTCAATTGTAATTGGTTAATTCATTACGTATGACATATTTTGTGTATAAGGTTAGGAAACAAAAAGTTAAAGAGCTCATCAAATACAAATATGAAGTTCTAGTGTGATAGTTCAAGCTTACAAGGTTGCAAACGCTCTTAGCCAATTCCTTCTATGTCCAAGGTTTCAGTTCTATACAAAAGCTCTTGTATAAGGCTGGATTCCAACTTTTTGGATTGTAGAAGACATCTAATAATATATATAATATGTGATATTTATATATATCTATAAACTGAAGACCAAAGTCCCAATTCTAAACCCCAACTTCTTTCATTTATAATATCATATGGCAAAAATAGGTTACAATGGGTCAAAAAAATCTTTACGGAGAGAGTTTGCAATGGACAAATTGGATAATAAAATGAGCCAATGAAGATATCTCGATTTGGTGTTTTCCTTTGAACATTGCACTTGGTCTAAAACACACCTAAATTGAATAATAACTGTTGCTTATTATTGAAAATAGCCCTCCTCTAAGGCCTTTCTCCTACCACATCAAGCAATAGTCTTCAATTTTAAGCTTATTCGACTTTTTCCAACGTTCTACTTGTGATGAATCATTTAACTACTTCTGAGACATATTTTATGTGTAAAAGCACGTCCATGAGCATGTGTCAAGGATTCGAACACAAGCCAATCTTGAGCCCTCAAAATATTCTCATCACATTCAATCCTAACAAGTCAAGCAATAGCCCTTGAAATCATTGTTCATTTAAAGTTTACTGAGCTTTATCTTGTATTTCACTTGGTGATTGCTTGATTGACTATTTATGGTGCACATTTGGTGAACATGGGTGGCGATAAGGGTTTTGAGGGCTCTTCAAAAATAGACATAAACTTTTAGCGTGTCACATTTGTGGAGTGCTGGTGTGGATGCTCTAATAGCGGGAACTTAAAATTGATGGGCTCTTCAAATGTAGATCTCAAATTTGAGCAGTCCATTTTCAGTGTTGCAAGGGTGGCAATCCATGCTCTTAGATCCAGAGCCTTGTACAGCTGCCAAACTTAGTAATCCGTCTTCACCATTCCAGGATTTCCAGCTCCTTCTTTGGCCCAAATGAGGATTGCCACCCTGGATTATGAAGCTCTGTGAGCTGTTTGATAATAAATGATGCATCTGGGAACAGTGGAATTTGAGCTATTTGTGCAGCACAAATTGGTGGGCTAGTTTTCAACTTTTTCATCATGCTCTCAAGCACAATCATGGCTCTTAAGTGTCACCATGAATTGTCATGAAGGTGTGTCCTGTGTCCCATTTCACTGCACTCATCTCGCTATAAAAACTCCGGACGTAATAACTTACTGGAGTTCTCATTGTTATACTTTGAATTGGCGTTGTTGTACTCCGTATGAAAATCCCACATTTATATCAAAATTGTAGGAAGTGAAGGCAAGGCCACAAACATAAGTTAAAAGGCTGAAAACCTGACTTGCAGGTCATCTATGAAAAAATGCGTAATTGTTAAAAAGTCTGATACTTTGGATCGTCGATCAACCCAACAATTCCTAACTGGAAATTCCTGTCAAAGACGATCTAGAAAACTTACGTACATTGTTCTTGCCTCTCCAAGTACCAAAATTAGACTTACATGACAACTCAAATCCAAACCTTGTGTTGGTTAAGGTTAGATCACTCAAAAACTAGTAAAAATTTTAGGTGTAAATATGATTGTGCACCAATCAATGAGGTACAATTAAGTTTTTAATCACATTGGATTAAGGTGAAGATTCATCCATTTGGTGCAAAGAAATCACTTCCGTTGCGTTGGAAATCTTCACCTGCTAATATTTCGTTTCTCTCTCTCTTGGTGTGACTGAATGTACGTACCCTGACGGACTGTCGAGTGAACATTATAACTTAAACTCGATCAAGGTAATTGCTGTGAGCTGTGGATGGCGACGGGTGCAGCCAGTGTCCGCACAAGGCAGCAAATGTGAGAAGAGCACGGTCCTGTTCCTTGTACTTATTAGGGATCTGACATAGGCAGAGAGGGTAGGTTCCCATGGAACAAAACCCATGATCCTGGTGCTGGCTGCCACTGAATCCATTCTGTGCACACACATGTTACCACGGGGATGATGGGTCTCTTATTGTACGTACAGCCGACACCGAAACAATCTCTTAGAGACTCGTACAACACCCTGGTAGACAGGCTCCGTCTGCAACGGGCACTAAGCTTAGTGAGGGTCAATTTTTTTTCTTCCTACAAGTTTCAAAACACACAGTATTTCCTTCATTTACCTTTATCGGGATTTCGCATACAGTACCTCTTGTTATTACTAGTACCGGTACTCTTCTTGAAAGGTCTCCAAAAAAACTTGTACAAGACCGTATAAAAACGGAGTACTTCAGTTATTTTCGCCGAATCAATAATGCAAGAAGTACCCCATGGTGTCACCACCCCATATGAAACAAAATTTCCCATTTCAAATCAATGGTGAAGGGCATTAAATCGAAGAGAATACCACCTGCAACTGGCACGGTGCCATCCAGTGCATCCGATATCCCCGAGTGAAACTCAACCCAACCGTGAAGGATATATGCAGTGAAATTGTGCCGACAGGATGCGAGCAATTGATGCGTACACAAGCAAAGACTCGCGCATTGCGTGGACTCGTGGAGGAGGCAGATTCCATCAGTAATTCTTGTGACAGATCCAAGCCCTGTAAAAGTTACGAGCAAGAAAACGACACTTTCAGTTTGTGAAGAATGTAACCAACAAACATCCTTGATTGCTCCTGAACTTTTGTTCTCAGAATGACACACAATCTCAAGACCATTATCCAATTTCATTGCTGAAAGCCGACCAAAGTTTTGACTGCAGACGGTGGTGCCGGAAGCGGAACTGTGGAACGTCTGTGGCTGTTGTAACTTACTAGTCATAGCACGTGCCATGAGTTCAGTCCTACTGCCAAAACCCAGTCTGTGGAAGTTGATCGATGCCTGCTGCTGAAGTGCTGATCCATGACAAATTTATTCCAAGTCAGAGAAACAGTGTAAGTTCCGTCTGACTGATTTCTGCCTTGGCTCCTTAACTTACGATCATCATTGAAAATCCTAGCTTTTACATGTGCTTGAAAACTGTGCATAATGCAGACTGCCGTCTAGCTCGAACGTACTTAAGCTTACAGTGAGAGTAACGCGCTCAATCTCAATCGAAAGTCCCTATTCCATCACTGCGAACTTACTGCATTCTGCTGACTGATTGCAATCTGAGCTTGGACAGGTTTTAATTCCCTTGGACTGGGCCTACTCGATCAGTTGGCTTACTCATGATCGAAAGTGCCTTCCGTAAGCTAGAGTAGTCTATTACCATGCAAACTAGCAATCTGAATATCTTGGGGCCAACTCCAAGTAGGGCACATATTGTTTAGAGGTGTGCGCTTGTTTCACAAATCGATCCTCAATGGAATTATAATTTCTGTGAATTTTTGAAGTGATTTGCTCCTTGAAACCTCAAAATCGTCCATAGAATCAAGTCATAAATGTCCCATAAACAATCCATTACCACCTTTCTATGCATGTAATGGCACTTAAGTAGTCACCAATAAAGGATTGACAAGTGATTGATCGACCCCTTGTAGGCATTGATGTGCTGATTTTGTCAAAAAAATGAATGAATTTGGATGTTTTTTCTAGGATGGAATTGGGAAGTGAACGGAATTGGGCTGGTCTACCTTTGTGGGTGAATGGAACTTTACACTAAGTACCAAAGGAGAGGGGAAAAAAATTTAGCACTTTCATAGAAATAATATGAGTATAATTTTCATTTTTGAAAGGGCTCAAATTTTTTGATTTTCTTGGCTTAGCGTAAAGCTTAAAGCAAATGTCGTAGTAGAGGATACTACAACTACTAGGGACCAATATCTGTTTGAGGTACAAAATGATTGGCTTCTTGTTAAAAGAAATAAGTGGCTGAGGATTTCACGTTTGAAAAATGTTCGGAAGTCTATTTCTATTGATTTATGTGAAAGTTTATAACTAATAGGACATTTTGCATACAAGGATCCAATGTGAGGATGACCCATAGAGATTGTAATTTGTTGACATCCAACGATGCTAGTGTGTGAGCATAGAGACATGAGCTTACAAGCCTTGAACCTACACTACAAGAACCCCGTGTTTTTTTGGATGTCTAACCAGACATAAATGTTTTATAAAACATCAAGATGACAAAGTGAGGATGGTCCTGAAAAATAGATTTCCGTAGATGTTGCGTAGAACGTTGGCAGATTACTGTAAAAATAGGTTGATGCTATCAATTGATGTTAATGTTTTATTTGACACAAACACAAAAATAAAGATGTTTTTTGGAATGTCCAAAAATGAATAGTATTGCCACGTCAACAGGCGAACCCGTTTTGGCTGTAGATCGTAAGTCTATAAAAGTAATTGTGGGCCAAAATAAAGTAGTGACTAAATATGAAAAACACTAGGAAAAGGCAACCATGTGGCATGTTTTGCAAAAAAAGGGAAATGCATGGATGTACACCATGGATGAAAAAATAAGCTCTTTACACAAGTAAGGAAAAACAACCTATATGGGCTATATAAAGTAAGAATTGTGTTCAAAATAGAATTTTTGAAACAACATCCAAATGTCCACCAGTCAAGCTTTCATCTTCAAATTATCCCATATTGTTTGACAATTTGTAATTGACACTGGATTTTATTATAAAAATGTCGTCTTGACCTTTCATTGTTAACCCCTAAAGTTCCTTGACTATGTTTTCATCAAAAACGCTCCAAAACTGCCATTTCTAGTACAAGTACCAAATTTTAGAAAAATACTTTTTTAGACATATATAACCGTAGGATCTTATAGTATTCTAGTTTTAGAAGATGTGGAAAAAAATTCAGAATTTTCCACCGTGCAGATTGGAAGATATTAGCATTTGAATTGGCAAAGAAACTTTTTTTGTCCTTGCGAAAAACACGGCAGCTGCACTTCACAAGGTTACATTACTATGAAAAAATGTCCAAAGTGGTGGTGCTTCTTTGAATTCTTAATTCTAAACAAGTTGGTTACATGCTTAAAAAATTTCAAATCATTTGCAATTGTACAGTAAGGTCTACTTCATTTACGAATTTTCGAAATCGCAGGAAAGGGAATTTCAATTCTGCCAACTTTGACAGCCTCCCGAGGGCTCAAAAATGGGTTTTTGGCCATAAATTTTCTACCACAACTTCATCTTTAAGTTAATCATATGTGTGCCAAATTTCAAGGCCAAATGATTTACACAAAAAAAGATATTCAAAATCTCCCAACATGTGTAGCCGTGAAAAATATTTCACTACTGCCAACTTTGATACACTCTCAAGGACTGAATTTTTTTTCTTTTTCTATGAAATTTTTGGCATAGGACCATTTATATGTTGATTACATGTGTGAAAAATTTCAAGTCCAAAAGAGCCCCCAAAAAATAGATATTCAAACTCTCCCAACATGTGTATTTGTGAAACAATTTCACTACTACCAACTTTGACACTATTCCAAGGGTTGAAAAATTGTTTATTTACCATGAAATTTTTATGATGAAATCATCTCTATGTTAATAACATGTGTGCCAAATTTCAAGTTCAAAAGATTTACGCAAAAAGAAATATGACAATTCTACCAACATGTGTAGTTGTGAGAAAAATTTCACTACGTACTACCAACTTTGACACTATCCCAAGGGCTGAAAAAAAAACATTTTATTATGAAATTTTTGGCATGAGATCATCTTTATATTGATAAAATGTATGCCAATTTCCAATGTCAAGAGATTTACCGAAAAAAAGATATTCTAATTCTACCAACATGTGTAGTTGTGAGAATGACTTTCTACATCCATATGAAAGTTTTAATCCAAAAAATTTCACTATCCCAAGGGCTGAAATTTTTTTTCTCACAACTACACATGTTGGTAGAATTGTCATATTTCTTTTTGCGTAAATCTTTTGAACTTGAAATTTGGCACACATGTTATTAACATAGAGATGATTTCATCATAAAAATTTCATGGTAAATAAACAATTTTTCAACCCTTGGAATAGTGTCAAAGTTGGTAGTAGTGAAATTGTTTCACAAATACACATGTTGGGAGAGTTTGAATATCTATTTTTGTGGGGCTCTTTTGGACTTGAAATTTTTCACACATGTAATCAACATATAAATGGTCCTATGCCAAAAATTTCATAGAAAAAGAAAAAAAATTCAGTCCTTGGGAGTGTATCAAAGTTGGTAGTAGTGAAATATTTTTCACGGCTACACATGTTGGGAGATTTTGAATATCTTTTTTTGTGTAAATCATTTGGCCTTGAAATTTGGCACACATATGATTAACTTAAAGATGAAGTTGTGGTTAAAAAAATCATGGCCAAAAACCCATTTTTGAACCCTTAGGAGGCTGTCAAAGTTGGCAGATCTAAAATTCCCTTTCCTCCGATTTCAAAAATTCGTAAATGAAGTAGACTTTACTGTACAACATATAGGAAAAAAATAGTAAGTAGAAAAAAGTAGAGAATGATTCAAAACACTAAATTGTTAAGAATTTAATTATGGAATTGAAAAATTTCAATCCCAATGGTTGTAATGTTGTAATAAACATTCTAAATCCTATAATTTTATTTTTTTCAAAAAGTATTGAAAGTTGAGTGAAATAAACAACTTCAAAGTTTATTTTAGAGTAGAAAATCCATAACTGCCTATAAACTAAAATTCCTCATAATTTTTGACTCATTGATCGAAATGGAATGATTCAAAGCTTTCTACATATATATAAATTTAGAAAAGCAATTTCAGTTTTTTATTTTTGAAAAAAGTGATTTTTTTTATCTGCCCGGACTGCCCACCCGGTGAAAAAAGTAATATATTAGGCCATAACTTTTGACTTTTATTTTGAAATGTCATGAAATTTAGTGCACATGAAAGATATTCCTCGTCCCCACCTTCTATTAAAATTTCATTTTATAATATGAAAATCTCTAGTCACATGTACCTGCCTAAAATCGCTATGTTGCTAAAAATAGCAAGCTGGTCCTTTAGGGATTAACCCCTAAAGAACCAAGCTGCGTTTTTTGGCAACATATCAATTTTGGGCAGCTCACGTGCTACAAATGGAGTTTTTATTTTTTTTCTTTGAAAATTTTACACAACATGTGCCCAAGGAGTAGCTTTAAGGCCCAACAATTTTCATAACTTTTGACTACATAGATAAAAAGTTATTGCATGATATGTAATTTTCATTGTTGGTGGGCAGTCCAGGCAGTTCAAAAAACTTCTTTAAAAATTACTTTTTAAAAAAATAAAAATTTGAAATTGGTTCTTTAGATTTATATAGAAGTGTTAAGCTTTGAATCATTCAATTTGGATCAATGAGTCAAAAGTGATGAGGAGTTTTAGTTTGTGGGTAGGTATGGTTTTGAGAGACTCCATACCTATCCACAAACTAAAACTCCTCATCACTTTTGACTCATTGATCCAAATTGAATGATTCAAAGCTTAACACTTCTATATAAATTTAAAGAACCAATTTCAAATTTTTATTTTTTTTAAAAGTAATTTTTAAAGAAGTTTTTTGAGCTGCTTGGGCTGCCTGCCAACCAATGAAAATTACAAATCATGCAATAATTTTTTTATCTATGTAGTCAAAAGTTATGAAAATTATTGGGTCTTAAAGCGACTCCTCGGGCACATGTTGTGTAAAATTTTCAAAAAAATAAAAATAAAAAGCCCATTTGTAATGAGTTGCCCAAAATTGCTATGTTGCCAAAAAAATGCAGCTTGGTCCTTTAGGGGTTAATATCTATCAATGAAGTAATTCCTTCATTTTACGACCCGGGGAGATCACTTCTTGTAGTTTAAGGTATACACCTGAGTTAAGAGGGTATTTGATGTGGGGCTATTTATCTTAATTACTGTATTAAAGATGACTGTATTTTTACATTAAAAACTGCAAGGGGCATACACTACAAGAAAATGGCCAAATATGCGACTGTAAAGAACGATTGCATGAAAAATGTGACTTTAAAACGATTGGGGCTCCCTAATTGCACCAACATCGCTATCCCCACAACCTTCGAGTCACCACAAAGTCGTGTCCGCGACTTCGAGATGAAGAGTTAACGAGAGGCGAGTTTCATCCACCACATTCTGTTGACAGCGTGGTTGATGGTCTAATGTGGCAGGGCGGCATTCCAATGTCAAGGCCCAGTTATATATTGTAACTTACCTTCAGTACAATACAACTGAAAAATGACTGTAGTGTAACTAGCAGACAACTTCGAGAAGTTTTGGCTCATTAAAAGAAGAAAAAAAGAGGCCACTACAAAAGACGTGGTAGAAAAAGATGTTCTGAGCGACCCTGGTTTCAATGTAGGGCTACTACAGAATGACTGACTAATCACTGCACCTTACTAGGTACTTTGGTACAAAATAGTTTTATTCTTTAGGATGGTTTTATATGCCACGTTGTTAATAGATGCAACTTCAACAAAATGATGTGTTGTCCATAAATAAATTAATAAATATTAGGCAATCCAAGTGCCTTAGCTCCTAATTACTCTAAGTATGCACTCATTGAATTAATAGAAAAATCTGAGATTTTTGCATTGCAAATAGACAATGATGTCATTGAGGACTACAATGTGATTTTGATAGATTAGTTAGACCACCCTCGACTAATGAATTCATGACGGTTTTTCCTTTTTGGTTGTATATATTGCTTTCTTCCTTGGATTTTCCTATATGATTTATTTAATCTCCTACAAATATGGGAGCAATTATTTTTGACAATTTTTGCCATTGTTATTAATCAATTTCTGAATAGCTGATAAGATTGAGTTTTGAACTAGTAGAGGTCACAAGAAGGGTAGGGTGAGGGGTTTCTTATATTATCTCTTTTAAGCATTCCGGAATTACTTTGAAAATGCCTAACAATGACATGGTTTACGGTAATGAATCTTCACAATGGAGCTACTGTGCAGGCCACTACAATCACGTATATGCATGACCTCCAAGGTTGGCTCTCATAGTAGTGCATTTAGTACTAGGATTAGAACGTAGACAACGATGCATAGAACAAAGCCATGCCCTATTACCACACTTTACTTCACCATGAATGTAAAAATACTAGGGGTTTATTTAACTTTTTTGTGTCTTCAACAATCCACTCAGTATAGAATCTGACATTGACAATGCCTTTGGAAGTTGTTTACATGCGCTTCTGCCTTCCATAGTCGACTACGTCACGACTCCGCTGCCACTATAGAATGACTTCTAGCAATGGAAGATAGTAATGCAAAAGTCATAAACTACTAACTAAAGCACCTAGTGACAAAATTCTAAAAGGACGTTAGAAAATTTCAAAAGAAAATATCTTTTTCAATCCGCTTTCTCATATTTGTCTATAACTTTTGATTTAAGGCTTGAAATTTGAAACGAATTTGTAAAGATGAAAGAAAGGTTGATTTACCAACTTTTATTAGTCCAAAGCTTTTTGAAAAAAGTTAATCTACTATGCCTAAATGAGGTCTGAAATATTACTTGTAACACAATTCCTACATTTTACATATCCCACATGGTTTGTCTTGCCTCCTACCACCCCACTTGTATAAAGGGCTTGTCATTTCATCTGTTCATACTCACACTCTAAGTGGCTTTGGAAGCCATGTGACATAGTTTGCCAAATCTGGTGTATTGTGTATTGTATACGGAGTGCTGTGTACATGGTATACGGTGTATTGCAACTTGAAAATGACAAAAAATGACTTCCCACATCCTCGGGGAGTGACCTGAACCCTAAATCCGCTTCACTTCAAGATGACTACAAAATGACTTGCCACGTGTCAGTCCAACTAAACGGTACAACGACTCCATCACAACTTCTAAATGACTATATAATGACTTCCGATGTGGCTGTCCACATCAGATTTGTAATGGGTCTATCATAACTTCAAAATGACTTACAAATGACTGGCCACATGGTTGTCTACGTCAGATTTTTAATGGGTCAGTCATAACTTTGAAATGATTTGTAAATGACTGGCCACGCGGGACGGAAGGGGGAAGCACTTTCCACATGGTAGCACAGCAGCCATTTCCTTAAGTCGAAGTTTCTTTATGAGTTCAAAGATAACAGTCTTTCATCCATTTATACATTCAAGGTACAAATGGATGGTGATAATACACTGGCAGTCGTTTACATAAACGACTACAGGGCCCCCAAGTCGTTTACCAGTCGACTTGACCAGAATGACTGCTTTGCAATTGTTTTTGCCAGTCGTATTTGTCACCATTTTCTTGTAGTGATATTTCTAATACCTTATATCTTTTATAAATTCATTCAAGAAGTATTTTAAGTGGGGCTATCTTACATGTAAACTTTAAGTGTCCAATAGATCAAGTGGTTGTTTTTAACCCCTAAAGACCAATTGTCCATTGAATGAACAATTAAAAATCTAGGTAGGATCCTATGAAGTCAATTTTGGTTGGTTGTTTACAAAATTTTGATACAAGGTGTGAACATGTACCCCTTTAGTGAAAATATACTTTTTTTCTAATTGAGTACCCAAAACAAAAGTAATGTTGCCTTGAAATTGTTTTGGCACCCCAAGCAACTTGGACATCTTTTGGGCACTTTTTGCAAAAATGCTCATCAACTTTTGAAATTTGGCATGTATGTAACTAATAAAATATGGAATATAATTATCAAAAAATAAAATAGTTTTCAAACTTTATTAGCTATGTTGGGGTGGCTTCAAGAATGAACATTTTCTTCTACTTCAAACCCTATTATCTTGCAAATTGTGAAGTCAAAGTTCTTGAAAATTTTCCCACATACCGTATTCTAAATGTTTGTCTCTAATTTCTTAATATTTGGATTTCAAATAAAAAATTTCCTCATTGCACAAGAAATCATCAAAAAATGACTAATGTATTACAAATGCACTTAATTTCTTTACATTGCAAGTTGATTTAGAGTAAGCTAGACTCCAAATTTGCTTCTAAATTTTTTATAGGTAAATCTAAGTATCTAAATTATATATATATGAATTGAAAAAAAATTAATTTCTTTGTAGAGCAAAATTTTTGCTCTAGGAGGGGTCGAAATCTACTTGCCATAATTTGCAGGAATTTAAAAAAAAAATCTAACTTCAAACATTATAATTTTTCAATCCACGTAGTCAAATGGGCTGAAATTTTTTCCACTCATTGCTTTACTTATTTGACATATTTGTATGGTTGAAATTCAAAAAAAAAAAAAAAAATTTAATTTTGGACAATGCATCAAAAATGGGTAGTTTTAAACTTTTCCTCTTCCAAAACACCCTTCAACCTTTAAGGATTAATAACAAGTTTACTATTTGGAATACTTCAAAATCCCTATTGAAACTATCCCATTAAGTGTAAGTCTTTAACTTAACATTCATGGCTTCAAAGAATGAAGTTAAACAAATTATAAACTCTATTCTCATGTTGTACAATTTTTAGTTCATTGAATCCACTAAGGAAATTAGGTGAACCTCCCTATTTGTACAATGTGACAATTTCTGCCATTTGTGGTTAATGCCTTACATTTACACTTAATTTTTTTGATATATACACTACTAGTACTGTGGCACAATTTCACTCAACCACCCTTCATTGTAGATTTTCTTGACTATGTTCATTTTATCATCCGCATAAAATTATCCATCCACATTTGTACTCATCATACTATGAAAAATTTGCACAACATCTATCTGCCAAGGCTAATTTATTAATAAAAATTCCTACTACAAGATGTTTTTATATACCCTAATTTACATATAATAGAGTATGTAGAATGTTATAGACCCTATAGTAGCCCTACATATTATATAAAATTTCTTTGCACTAAATTAAATGGACCCTATCTTTTAACTCATGTAGTTTTCTAAAAACCCAATAGTGAACTCCCCAGGTTTTACCATCAAAAATTCTCTTGATGGTAGATAGTAAATTCTTTCTAATTTGTATTGAATTTGATAATTTTTCTTGTTACTTTCATTTATTTTTTAAGTTACTTTTATATAATAATTTTTTGCAAATTTTGCCTTATGGGTACAGATGTGCACCAATTGATGTCTCAAAAAACGTCAAGACGTCTAAGTTGACATCTCAAAAAATAATATTAAAATTCTCAAATGGCTTAATAGTATGGTGACTAGGCATGCCTCATCATCCGCGTTGATTACCACGTCACTTTTTTGCCACCACATTAGGTGCCATGATATAAACAGGCTGGATGAAAAAAATTCCCATACAGTTTTCTTTTCTTGCGTGGCGCTTATGTGGCGCCAAGGTGACAGCCACATGACAAGATTTCAGCACCTTCAAAATCCATGTCTCTTTGAACATTAGCTCAAAAACATCTAAACATGAGGGCATAATTTGGAATGTACTTGCCATGTCAATCTTGACACAATTTTTTTGGACATCTACATTTACAGGCGTAGACATCACCCACAATATCCACATGCCTGATTTCAAACATCTGAAAAAACATAGGTTTCTTATAGTGTTAGTTGTAAATATGTACCTACAACCATTTGAAGGTGTTTATAATACATATACCTATAACATGGTTACAGTATAAGATGAAAATAATTTACTTTATAGGTACCTATAACATAGACATCTATAATCATAGAAGGTGTCTATAAAATAGAATCCTAGGCTTATAAGCTTATAGCTATTCTATGCTCACATGCTACTGTAACACTCCCCTCATATATGTGGCCAAGGTTGGCAAATATACTTCTAAAAATAAACATTGGAAATTTCGATAATCATTTTTTCAATCATTTGGCAAAGAATGGTGACCCTTACTACTAGATATGTTATAATGTATTGTTAACTTTCAAGCATATATTTGTAGGCTCAGAAACCATTTTAAAACTTTTTGTACAAATATTGATCCTTAATTTCAACAAAAATTCCAAGAAAAATTGAGACAATAGTGAAAGAAGACAACACAGTATAATCGTGAGGCTCTATCTTACGTAAGCAACAATATTAATTTATTGATTAGTTGGACCCCACATCCCCACTCCAAAAGCCATAGCCAATAAACATGATGCGAATTTATATACGATTTCTGAGTAAATTTGAAATTGAAAATATTTTAATTCATTGTGAAGCTAAAATCGAGGATAAGACTAAGGACAAGCAAGGTATTATTTACATATCTACTCTTTGTCCAATATCTTAACATGATATCATTATCACTAGGTGTTTTTATACTACGGGTACTCCAAAAATGTAGTTCCAAATTGGCAGTTTTGCAACTTTGACACTCCCTTGTGAATTATAGGCCTTATAAAATGTTTATTCCTTTTGGTTTCTACACTTAGGTATTGATTTATAATTTCAAATTTGGTAATTTTTGGAATTAGGAAAGCTACCAAATAGAGTCCTCTTATAGTGAGTCACAATTATTAAAATATATAAATGCACTAAGGAATCAAACTCACTTTTATAATTTAGTACAAAAGCTCGTTCATTTTTATTTGAACAAAAATAAAACATTCTTTTCAAATCAAACTTTAAAATAATTTTATAGTCTTCTTTTATATAAATCGGCAATTTCATTAAAATGGTGGTATACCAAGTGCTACTTTGATGGTGTGCCTTTTTCACCATCTAGGACGGGTATAAATTAGAACGGCCGTTCTAAACTATTTTCATGCCATTTTAGAATAATATCGCCATTTTAATGAAATTGCCCATATAATTAAAACATGAAATTTTTTCAAACAACATTTTTGGTACTTTGAGTCTATATTTAGATTTTTCCCAAAAAAATATTTACAAATAATCTAATAACATTAGGGCCAAATTTTAAAAATTCATCTTATACACATTTTTCCTATTTATTTGTAGTTTAATTTGCTTTCAACTTGGAAGTTATTTTAAAATAATTATTCATTAAAGTTTTTTAGAAATTATTTTTTATACTCTAAATTCTATTAAAAAAATCATTACAAAATGTATTTCAAAAGGGTCATTTTGGTAATAAATTCTCTATGTACACAATGTGCACTAAAAAGCCACTCCTAGTTTTAAAGTCCATTGGAGTACCTATAGTGTACCCCCACCTTCTATCACCTATAGTTAAAACTTTATATTTGTCAAATTATAGTACATTGTAGTATTCATAATATCATTCACTTGTGGAGGGAGGTACCTCCTAAGAATATAGGAACTAAAAAATTACTTTAAAAAATTTATAATACATAATTGAAACTCCTTTAATATATCTATATAATTGATTCATGTAGATTATTTTGTCTTCTTTACATTGCATAAACATTGTTAATCCATGTGGGGGGGGGTATTTATTCCCCCAAATACTAGCTGCCACTTGAACCATTTTCTGAAAACGAAGCCAAAAGAGAGAGAAGTGAGGTGAGTTGGATCTTGACACCTATTTAACTTTGGAGATGTGATGGTAAAGGATCATATTCTAAAAACAATGCCAAAAGAGAGAAAAGTGAGCTGTTGGATCTTGAGACACAATCATCTTTAGGATTGAAAGTCAAGATCATACGTGCATGACAGGGACAAAGGTATTCAGAAGTGAGGTGTTGGATCTTGGTACATGATATGCCTTAGAGATGAAATAGTGAGGATCATGAGAGAAAAGTGAGGTGTTTGATTTTGATACCCAATCAACCTTGAAGATGAGATTGTGAGGATCCTAAATGCATCACAGGGACATAGGTATTCAAAAGCTAAGTATTGGATCTTGACAATCAATCTGCCTTAGGGTTGACATATGGAGGATTGTATGTGCATCATAGGAGTCAAAAGTGAGGTGTTGAATTGCAACAATCAATCTACCTTAGGGATGAGATGAAGAGGATTGTATGTGCATCATAGGGGCAAAGGTATTCAAAGTTTAATTTAATAGATCCTAGGTATCCTAGGAAGAGATATCTCTCAAGCCCTAGGATCCTTTTTTAGGTACAATGCGAAAAAAAGAGAAGGAAGGTGTTGGATCTTGACACCCAATCTCCCTTTGGGAAGAGAAGGTAAGGATGATGCATGAATCAAAAGGGCCTAGATGTTCAAAGTTTAATTCAACAAACTCCAAATACCCAAGGAAGGGATATTTCTCAAGCCTTGGGATCCAGAGGAACGTCAATATAGGGTTATACATTGTTATGTGATATGATACATGAGTTTTCTTAAAGCTTCCTCAATTTAGAGTAATTTAATGAAGCATAATTTTCACAACATTCATCATCCACTTATTAAATGATTGGGCATTTAGGGGTTAAATCACATTTAGCAGAATCAGTCTTCTGTTGACACAAAAGCATTCTCTGTCCCCTTTGCTACACCCGCAATAAAGTAAGAAATGTGGCCGTTGAGCTTGCTCCTTTCGACTCTTCAATAAACAAAGAACTAAAAAAATTGCAAAAGAATCCCTGCAAAGTGATGACATTTGCCTGATGACCGACCCCGACGATCTCGGCAGGAAAAAAACATCGCCAGAGCCAAATTCAATCACTGAGCAAGCTCGCATTCACTGTAACTTAACTGTATTAATATTAAACTTGTAGTTTTTTTTTTGTCAATGCAAGACCTCCTCACCTTCAAATCGAACCAACGAAGAGAGTAAACTAATAGGAAATATGAGCTCAAACTCCAAGCCAGCCCTTTGGCTTACCACTGACATGTTGACCAACTAAGTAAGGCAGCATATCAAAATGATGGAAATAGTGCACACTGAGTTAAGTTCGATGGTCCATATTCACCATTGCTGACAGGAGAAACGCTGCAAATGCAAACTCGAGGTTCAGTAGGGTTGAAGAACCTCTTGCATATATATAAGCTTACAATAATATCCATTGCAATCTCAGCTTCCAACACTTATCTCACAGTGGGAAACCATACAAAGACATGAAAAAGCAATAAGCTTAAGGTAACTACACCCAAAACTGACACTTTTCTAAAACTGAAATCTAATATTCTTGACTAAAGTATACTGCCACTATTTGTGAGAAGTCACTATGGTCAGGTTTTAGAAACACCTATGTTCAGCACTCTGAAAATTCCTAAGTTACTCTTTCGGTGTCCCAGAAATGCATTCTAAGATAATCTAGAATCCCCGTAGGATCGGTTTAAGAAACACCTATGTTCAGCACTTTGAAAATTCCTAAGTTACTCATTTGGTGTCCCAAAAATGCATTCTAAGATAATTTAGAATCCCCTGTTGTTGACTACCAACAAGACCCCCACAAAACCTTTACCACTATAGTAATAGAAACCATGCTGAATAGCTTATTCTGTCGGTTTTAGGTGTACTTCCCTTCCAACGAAGAAGAAAGAAAGAAGCTAAGAAATCCGAGGAGCAAAAGATCATGAAAAACAAATGACAACACAGGGTTGCAAACCGCAATCCTTCCCATTGACAAGCAAACGTCAGGGTGCCCGAATTGCGATCCCGAACTGGAAGACGAGGCTCGACTTTCGGAAAAAGAATCACAGTGCGCCCAATTTGGTCACACCCGTGCGGATTGTGAGCTTCGCCAACCCTAGTAGCCTACTAATTCTACCAATTGAAAATCCTTAGGATCTTCCCAGTATATACAATCAGTCTCTGACTCTCCGCATTTGCAGGTGACGAAACTCCGAACATGCAGCTGGCCATGCGAAGGAATGGATGCAAAGGAAACAAGAGCAGGAGGAGCGCAGTTGGAGTTGAGGGTTGAGGGTTTTGCATTAGCCGTGCAGCATGCTGCATTTGCAGGAAGGCCTGGAGCACGACGCCGACGTCTTCCAGACCGACGTGAAGGTCGTGGGCTGCTTGCGCCATCGCAAACTGACCACGTTGCCCACGAAATTCACGTCCCAAAACTCGCTATGACTCGCAATCAGGTTCTGCGACACCTTCTTGGTTTCCTCGCTAATCTCGCGCGGGATGAACCCCGCGCGCGTGATGCGGCGCTGCCAATTCGCGTAGGGCTCGTTGCGCTCGATGCGCGCGGCGCCCTCGCACGCCACCGTGTTGAGCATCATCATGGAGCCCTCGTACTCGAGAATCTGCCGCTCTGCCGGGTCGCGGCCCGCGTAGCCGATGTCCATGCACTCGTAGCACAACCACCAGAAGCGCGCGCAGTTTTGGAAACGCGTCAGGAAGTCGTGTGAGCAGTGGTCCCAGTTGTTGTCGCTCAGGATGAAGACGTGCGGCTGTATCTTGTAGAGAGTCTCAAGAAACTCGTCGCGGGGGGAGAGACGCGGGAGGATCGCGCTGTTCTCGCGTGCAGGGGGCTCCTCTGATAGATGGTGGAGACGGAATTGGCAGACCACGGCTAGAACCTGGGTTGCATTCACAAACAAGTTCTATGTCAGTAATTTGCATTACTCGTAGAATTCTTGAGCAGCTTCCTTTTAACACCCTTTGGAAAAAAAGAAGACGGACCACTTTCACAGCATCAGTCCACAATGCATGTCAGACTTTGAGTCTGCTGTTCGGTTTCCATCTACAGTGAAGAAAGGTGAGTTCTCACAGCTCTCAAGAATGTAATGCTCGATCGATCAGGAAATGAGACCAAGGATTCACGGTTTTAAGATTCGTACTGTAAAAAATATATGTGACATGGAGCCAAATTTTACACAACCACGGTCAGTGAAGAACATTGCATGTGGTGGACAATCTATAAAGAAAATTGGACAAAAGACGGTCTCATATATAAAGTGACCAAAACTGTGAAAAAAATAAGTCCCAATTAGGGTTTAGGGTCCTCACGGGTCCTCACGGGTTTTAGGTTTCCGGTGGTGACTTACCTCTCCTTCTCGGATTTTGAGATCTTCCCGTGTGACGCACTCCAGCGGCTTCTGGACCAAGTTTACTTCCACATGCAAGCCCAGCAAGCGCGCGAATTTCACCAAGCGCGTCATGAAATCTGCGGCTTCCGAATTCGCAAGCTTGGCCGTTTCCATGTTGAGCTCCTCCCTTCGCACGTCGCGAATCATGGTCATCCTGAGAATCGACGGCGGCCCCCCGGATCGGCTCACCAGCGCGTCAATTAAAATAGGCCACTCAATCCCTTTCCCCGCTCCAATATCAACGAGGTGAATCCGGCTCTTCCCGGCGCAAACCTCAAGCAGCGTCTGGCAGGTGACGTTGTAGCAGTTCTGGTGCCAGGGCACGTACTCATGGAACTTCACGAGCGCGCGGTGCACATTTTTCGGGCCGTAGCTCACCTCCTGGTCGTGGTGCCGCGGGCGCAAGAACGTCGAGGCCGCTTCCATCCGCCCCGTGATCCTGCAAAAGAGCGCCCGCAGCCCG
Organism: Pseudisothecium myosuroides; assembly: GCA_951799445.1. Classification (NCBI taxonomy): domain Eukaryota; kingdom Viridiplantae; phylum Streptophyta; class Bryopsida; order Hypnales; family Lembophyllaceae; genus Pseudisothecium; species Pseudisothecium myosuroides. The sequence goes on along the minus strand of OX637288.1, from coordinate 2,095,087 downwards.
TACGCTGCAAACCTCTGGTTCACGTCACCCACTACCGACGCCAAGTCGTTCAACACCCACATCAGGTGCTGCGTGCGGCTGATGTTCTTGCTGGCTATGGCCGCGGCGCAGAGGTTGAGCAGCTGCTCCGCCCACCGCGGCTCCCCGAGCGTCCGTATGGGCGCCAACATCGACCCTGAGAAGTCAGGCACCACCAGCTTCGCACCCTGGTATCCACCCATTGCATCACATTGCGTTTGCTCCCTGAAATTACTCTCAGCATGCCTAACATCCCTTACGTGGGGATCCCTAATATTGCCAGGATTCCCATGGCCATTCCCATGGCCAGTATTCTCATTGCTTCGATATACATTGTCTGGACTCACACTGCAAAGATTCCCATCGCCTGGATTGCCGAATCCGAAAGGGAATTGCGAATTGGAGAGTGACGGATCCCCCCCAGGGCTGGTGCTGGAGGCGCTTTCCGAGATGGAGTCGGCCATCACCACATCCATAAACTCCAATCGCGGATCCGTCACCAAACCTCCATACTCTTGCGCGCTTCCCGCCGCGACACCCCCAGGACAAAACCCCTGCCGCCCTGCCATCACGTTTCCGAACGAATGGTGAACGCGACCGGCGATATTCGAGCTCTGTGCTTCCTCGGCTATGGCGGTCGCGTTCATCGCCCAGGAGTTGTAATTGGGATGGGGTTGCAGGGCGAGGCGCGATCGATCGAATCCTGGGGGCGCGTAGGCTTCCACTATGCTGATGTCCTCGGGAGTCACCTTGTCCAGCAGATCGGAGTCCAAGCTCGACCAAATGTCGTCGAATTGGGTTGAATCGTTTCCAAAGGGATAGACCGATTGTGATTGAGACTGCGGCTGGAATTTTTGGGGATTCATGGGGGCGAATCCTTGCGCCAGCGAAGGGACTTGGAGGTTGATTCCTGGCGCTGGCACGAACCCTGGTTGCGTCCAAGTCCCCATGGGCACCGCCCCCGCGACGGCGAAGCCGAGGTGGTTGCCGTCACCGTAGACATTGCCTGCGGATGTTGGCTGCGCAACAGCCCACACACAGACGCACTCCGTCAATTCCAGTGTGGTCACAATCGAAACTTCACAAGCGGCTCTAATCGCAATAGTCTCTACCCCAAATATAAATGCATGATTTTCAATGTCTATATATAATCCTCACAACAATCTTCACTGCTTGGAAAGTTCAAAAACCTTAGTATGCCACTGTTCCTAACGAATGCATGGTTTTCATGTGTCTCTTTCCACGTATTCCTCACCACAATTTTCACTGCTTGGAAAACTCAAAAAGCTTAGGATGCCACTGTTCCCGGAACTAAATGTCAGGGTACAAACGTATGGTTTTCCCGTGTCTCTTTCCATGTAATCCTCAACACAATCCTCACTGCTTGAAAACTAGAAAAAACTTAGGATGCCAGTCTGCCACTGTTCTTAGGAGTACTACATCATGTCAGGATTCCACTAGACATTTAATATTCATTCCTTGGAATGGTGGGCGACGTTATTACTGTTGCTTTCAGCGTATGTAACAGTAGGACTTAATACATTTTCTAACCAATGTTTAGTCTCCCCTTGGGGTAAAAACAACCAAAAGTTATCAGTATCACTGCATCACATAGCCTTCTCCATTCGCTTCGTACTCGATGAACACGACCCGTAGCGCACTCGTTCACATTTTGCTTGTATTTTCGTTAACGGCTATATTAGATTGAGTATTGCATGCGATGTGCTAAGACTAGTGTTGGGCATATGTTGCTACCTTGTCGCAAAGCAAAGCAACGAAGTGCGACATGCACTCATTACAAGCTGTAGGGTATCACAAGCAATCAATTACAGAAGACTCACGCAACGTACTGTACCTGCAGAACGAGAGGATTGCTTGAAATGACACAATCGGGTTGCAAGAGCGATGACTGCGGTGGGCCTTGGGAGCCTTGGGAGTCTGGGGATGTTCGTGGAGAGCCCTGAAATCCAACAAAGAAGAGCACAAGTCAATTCAGGTACAAAATACTAAAACTGTTTGGGACATGATTCCGTATCCTATTGACTAACACCTGGTTGGCCTTCAACTAGCAATTAGACTAAATTGCTCCATTGCCACTCGTTTTTAATGGAAATGGGGTTGTCTTTTGTCCCTCCTACAGTGATCTAAGGTGGCCGACCCATTTCCGACCACTTGAGCAATTGAGCATCTCTGGAGCGCGGGTATGTTGAGTGGAAAGATTTCCTGTACAGAAACCTATAATTTTTCACAAATTTCCCCAAACAAATTACCATGAATTTTATACGTGAAGAATCTGTTCGTCCCATACTGGTCCGAACAAGGGCTGCTTGCAAAATCGCCAGCTGCCACCTTACTAAGCGGGAGCCCTGCTCCCAATCATAATGCGTCGTAACTGATCATTTACTTATCTCTACCTGCACGGAAATATACCACCCTACGCTGCCAAAATGGGGTGATCAGGAATGGATCGGCTACCTTACAACCTCCCATTCATTGAACGATTGAATACAAAATTAGAAAACAATTTGATCCCAAGAGAGTTTGACTCTTGGAGTACCCAAAGTGACCTCTCCAGTGAGCTCTGTTGAGCGATCGCCAATGAAAACACACTCGTAGAAATTGTTTCAAATGCTTAAAAGTGACATAAAATAATATCCTCTGCCTTATTAGTATAACCAACGGATAAATGTAGGTATGTATGAGTTACCAAATACACATATTCTAGATTTGGGTTGCTCATAGGGGAACGCCATGTGGAGGCCTCCCGGTCAGGATCCCCCCCGGCCATGTTGATGGCCAACTGCTGGCTCGCTCCTCCGGAACTGTTGCTCCCAAATATCACAGAATTTGGAGCTGCACCGTTAATCGGGTCTGCAAAGAAGCATCAAATTGGCGTGTTGCCTGCAAAATTCTCGTAAGTTCAGATTAGACATGAATCTTTACTACCATACACCTATATTTAAAACTTAACCCGAGACGTCAAAAGTGCTCATTTTCATATCAGAAGTTCAGATTGATCCTTTAAAGAGGGTAACAAAATGAACGCAAAGAAAGATCGATTTATATCCTACTATAGAAATATGTTTTGAAGGTTACTGTAATTGACTGTCAGCTTTCAGACTGAGCTTTTTTATGTCTGTGGCTAAGGCAGAATGATTCGTTGATTCCTAAAGAGGCTAAAGCAGAATAATTCCTTGATGCAAATGTCCACGGATACTGCAAGAAAGTCCCACACTTGGCACTGAAGAGTGGAGAGTTACAGCCACCTTCACAATTATTGGCATTCACATTCTCGCAAATCTAACGGCCCCTGGCAATACGCGAGAACACCAAGCAAAGCCATCAGAATTCTGGTTGAGTGGCATGATTTGCTCTCTGGATTCAGTCATCAACTCCAGATGCATTTCGGACCTTCAGGGGAATGCAAAGATCGCCAATCCCGTTAAATTGGCACGATTCTGGGCGCCTAAAATTGTGACATTTATCTACACAAAGCTCTAGAAACTACTAGGACTGGTGTAGTTTTACAGATCAAGCCGCGTGCCCCCCCCCCCCCCCAAGTGCCGAAATTCACCTGGATCAGCATGATGCACGCCACAACGTCAACCTCCGAAACTCCATCATCGTCTGGACATGGACTTAGAATCATGCTTTTTGATATTGATGCACAAAGAACAGCTGGGGATTTAAGTTCTCAAAAACAAAAACCTGTGACCCCCTGCACAAGGCGATTTCATCAATTAGGTCAAACAGAGTTTCCTGTTCTTGTGCGGAATTGGACAAGCACTCTTCTTTCACTCTGAAAACGATGATCATACGTACACCCAAACTCTGCTATGACGCCCTCTGTAATTGCACATATTCTGAGACACTCTGTCCCGTTGATACTCTGAGACACATCTGATATCGCAACAACATTCACGACGACCCTTGCGTGGCACTCCCTCCAATATAAACAAATATTATTGGTCAACCGTATACCCTGCCTGGGTATTTAGCCTCTCTCTCCCGGTTAAGATAATGAGTATCTTCAGTAAGAGCTGAAACATACTTCCTCTAATCTAGATTCTTCCGCACTCCATTCCGGTGATAAGTAAACCTAAGAAACTGCAAACTCCTCGCAGATATTCGGGAATCAAAGCATCCTACGACCTCCTAAACTGCAAAATCCAATTCTCCCAAGACTCAGATCTCCTCAGGCATCCCATAGCTCGCACCCTCCACCACATCACCGCAACCTCGGACCTATTCCCACCACAGATTCCATTCCAGCTACCGCCACATTCAAAATCTATCGTCCAACTCTCCAACTAGAACGTGCACTCCTTGCAAGAAACCAAACCGAATCAAATCAATTCACAGAAAATAAAAAAATAAAAAAACCTAGCAACCACAGAATACACTAGACCTGTCTCTCCCTCCACCCCTCCGAGCTAGAATCAAAAAGGCACTTACTCAAAACAGAATCATTCCTGCAATGGAGACAACCATATCACAAACGTACCCTCAAAATCTCTGGATAGGGTTTCACGGTAGTGCTCGGAACCCCAACAAAACCCAAGCCTCCGTCGTCGACACCTAAAACAGAAACGAAGACGACGACGACGATAACAACGATAACGATGGCGATAAACGACGATAACGAAGACGACGACGGAGTTAAGTTCCAGATTCAGGTGATCGCTTCCTCAAAGTACTCACACCGCGGCAACACCCCCCTCCACCACCAAGCGCCGCCGACGATTCTCAGTCCACTAGCTAGCTTCCCTCGTCCTTGCATGACCCCCTTCCGTTGCCCACCCCCTAAACTCTCAAAAAACAAACATTCTAGTTCCCGAATCTCTCCACACGTACGTCGCCTTCACTCAACCAGGATCCCGAATCGGTTTCAGCAACAGCCAGTCGCCGACAGTCTGAAGCTTGTTTGCAACCCACACGGCGTCCAGGATAACGTCTAGATTCGGGCCCCAAGCGGGGAGCCGCGGAATCGTCAAGATGGAGATGGCAGGGAGCTAAGTTATGCAGGAGTCGAGCTGGTGAGGATGATGATGGTGCAATGGGAGCAGCGACATCATGGTTCCGTTCGGTTTGGGGTGGGTTCGGTTCGGACAAAGCTTGGGTCCCGCAGGACAGTGGCGCCCTCCATTGGCTGGGCAGGCTGGCCCCCTCTCCGCCCACGACAAACAGGTTGACCCGCTGTTGGTGCGGGCTCCTATTCATTCATCTCGCGATTCTCGCCGTGGTCGTCGGAGCCGTCGTGCGTCGTCAGATCGCGCGTCATTCATTCATCGCTTAAGGCGAGGAACGTTACACTAAAACTCCCGTCTTTCAGGCCAGTCGCGTTCAGTTGCGTCGCCGTCGCAGTGGTCATGAGTACCGTGGCTGGGGGCTGTTTTTCTTTTGTGCGTGCCTGACGGAACTGATGAGTGATGACTGTTGTTCTGTTGCCGTAGATCGGTGATCGGTACGCTGCGGAAAGGGCGAAAGGGGTACTACAGTAGTTGGGATCCAAGGGGGTCGCGGGGGTCGGGCAGTGATTGTGAGCATTCTGCCCGCCGGCTTTGTGAGGGACGGGGCAGGTGATGACGGGATGAGTGCTGGAAGGCATGCACCGACCGGGGCGGACTGGTGCTGCCGGCCCTGCCAGGGGCTCAGAGCATCCGCACCAGCAGCACTCATCAAATTGGACGCGCTAAGAGCAGCACGCAACAAACAACACACAATCAGTATATTTACAGTGGGGTTACCAAAAATGTGCAAAATTTGGCTCCAATGGACAGACGCTGCCGGGTTAAGTTCATTGATGTTGTGCACAGCAAAAAAACTCCCCACTGGACGGTACTTTTGGCTTTTATACTGCGCTCTCTACCTCCCACAGCAAATGCTCGCCATGCCACAGGGCAGGGGTATCTCAAGCATCAAGTCACAAGTCACAAAAATTTGCCAAAATTTTTGAAGCTCCCATGGGAATGTGGGCCAACTTGCCTCTCATATTTGGGTCTGATGTCATGAGTCCAAGAGTCCTTTGTCCTTTGTCACATCTAGAGTCCTTCGTCAAGCAGCTCCATTGGATGGGCAGGACGGAGAAAATGACATACCAAGAAACAAGGCTCCAAATCTAAGGGAGGTACCCCAAACAAGAGTGTACCCAAGTACGATCATTTCTAGACAAGACAGTCATTCTAGAATGTAAATCTAGGTAGACAATATCCTAGCATTGAGTGCCATGAGAATGTTTGAGGGGCCCCAAAAATTTGTCACCTAAGCTTGGCGCATGTCAAACCCTAGGCTTGCAAGTGTTTTCACTACACTTCCCTTGTGTAGTTAACAGATCCTTCTAATAAACTCTGAAAGGATAAGATCAATCAACAAGGTAATTTGCTAAAAATGGTGAGATTTGGGGATCAATAAGTTTATTCTTTATTTCTATAGGGATTTCAAAAGTCCTCCATCGGCCATTTTTTGGCTTGTATAGCATTTCAAGGTTAAGCAATCAAGATTTTTTTCATCAATTTTAGTTGGGGAGAGAGAGAGAAATAACTTCAACCATTTTAAGTTGTTGACTTATATTAAAAATTAGTTTGTTTATAAGGGTTCTACATTGAGAGCCGAGAAGCTAGTTGATTCTTTTTGGCAAATTTTACTTCATTTTTGTTAGAATCATACCTCATTTTGGCACTAGCTACTTCAACACAAGGAAATTGTGGGAGGAATTGGGTGAAAAAATGGATGAAATTGTTCAAGCATTTAGATTTGCCAATATTTAGATGAAAGTGACAAATAATAGATACTTTTGTGGATGAACATACGCGTATGGATGATTGTATTCAATTTTTCCTTACCAATATGAATTTGATGGTGCAAGTTGCTCTATTGACAAAAAAAACAATGGATTCCTTGTAAGGGAGGACTCCTATGCATCTAGAATTTTGAATGGAAGTATGTGCATTAGTTGCAAAAGGATAATCAAATTCATTGACCATCAAAATGCTTGCAGATGGCTCATGAAAAATAGAGAGTCAAGTTTCAAAAGTCATTAATTATAGGATTTTTTCCCTTAAAACCATTTCACCATGTGTAAAGTTGTCACATTTCACAAGCATGGTTTAACCCCTAAACTCCCATTGTCCCCCTCATGGGACAAAACGGATTTTGGGTAGGCTCCTATGGTCTCAATTTGTGTGATGATTTTTTTAATTTTTTTATGAAGATAAGAAATCACATTAGCTTTCTGGAAATATAATTTTATTTCAGTTGGTCCCCGGATGCAAAAGTTATGCCACCCAAAGCCCAAAATGGAGCCTCTTGGACAACACAAAAAAAATCACCAAAACTCAAAATAAAATTTTAAAATTTTATTTCTCTTAGAAAATGTTTTTGTCTACATAAAAAGATTTGATTCATTCTATTTGGATTAGTGATGAGAAAGTTAAGGAAAATCTTACTTTTGAAGCAATTTAAACATCTTCTTGAAAAAATAAATTGCAAGATTCATTTTTGATGTTATTTTCACAATTTCTCAAAAAAAAATTGCATGGGATTTAGTTAGCTTGCTAGAACAATCTTATCTTTGGAATTGGTGATTTTTAATTCCATCTTCAAGTTATTAATGGTTTAGTTTTTCTTTCAATCTTGAACCTACTTCAATTGTATAATTTTTTAATGAGTGAAAATTAAGTGTGTTTTTCTTTTTTAAATTTCTAAACTTTTCACTCAATATTTAGAAATTAAAAATGAATAGTGTAAAAAATTTAAGATAGGAAGATTCAAAGCCTTCAAAATCTATTCAAACAAGGTGCAAAAAAACTATATTTTTTCACTTCAAATGCAAATATCTTGCAATCCATACAATTAAAGTATTTGAAATTTCTTCTACATATTCTTCTCCTAGTCTAGTGTTAGATATGCAAAACAAACAATTTATAAAGTTTCTTACACTTTGCAATATAATTGGTAGTTTTGAGTGGTTTTTGATGAAAAAAATGCCTTGGGAGCTTAGGAGTTAAGGTCATTTTGACAATACTTCAATGTATTCCTACTTGACAAAATTTTGGAAGAGGACAAAAATAGGTTCTATTACCTTTACTTATAAAATAGCCTAAATTTTTTAATAAGGTTTTGAACAAGGTTGTTGTCATTAAACTTATAAAAGTTTTGGGGGTCTTGTTGGTAGTCAAAGGGAATTTTAGATTCTTTTGGTATCGGCACTATTTGAGCATTGTATGAATAAACTATGAGTTTTCAAAGTGTTGAGGATAAGTGTGCCCTAAATCAATCCCAGACTCTCATGATTAGAGTTTCTATTTTGTGAATAATAACTTCTATGGGTGAATTCTAGAAACGTATTGCAATTCAATGCAATTGCCTTACACCTAAATATGTGCCAACACTCGTAGAAGTTACAGACACATAAAATTTAAAGATAGAATTTGGTCCACTTTGTAAATTGACACTTCAAAAATGTGACTTTTGTTTCACACAGAACTAAAGAAGAATACCATCATATGACAAACATCAAAAATCACATGAAGTGGACACCAAAAATCTAGATTTCTAAATCAAATAAAGAATATAAATCTTCATAGAAAACATATTGTTATTAAAAAAATTAACCCCCTCACTCTACTTCTCTCAATAGACCAACTCTTCAAAGAATGTAACTTTTGACTTCCATAGAATTTGAACTTTAGTATCGTCATTGGAAGTGTGTGGAAAATCACATAAATTAAATACTATAAAATTTGGATTTGAACATCTAAGTACTCCTATTGCAAGTATGCTATTTTATTTAAAAATTCACTACAAATCTAGTGTAAATGTTAATGTTGACTGTATGAATCTGCATCATCAATAATTTAAATTTGTGAAATTAAAAATTTGCATTTATATTGAATATATAGTGGACACCAATTAATTCTAAGAATATGTTTCTATTTGTAATGGAGATGTGTTTTGGTTATTTCATGGCCAAATTGAGATTTTTCTTGTATTTGTTTAATGAGATTATTTCATGAAGTTTAATGATGATACTCTAAAGCTCTAATTCCATTTGAAACAAAGGTTACATATTTGAAGGGACAATTTGGTAGGTGGAGTGGATATGGTCTTATAGAATCTTCAATCAACATTAGCAATACACTCAAAGCTCCCAAGATAGACATGGTTGGAGTACCCTCAATGCAAATACAACATCTAGCCACTACAAAGCTCATGTACCTTGTCTATTTGGGGCATCTAGAGGCATCTAATAGAGAGTGCCATTCAATACAAACCATATTTTGGGTTCTACATTGAGGACAAAGATCCTCAAATTCTCCAAGCAAGCATATAGTTCATGTGCCAAAACAATGATGGAGTAATGGCAGGAGAATTGGAAGAGGTATGTCACCCTATGATGATGTTGACTACGTCCGAGCACCTCACTTTGAGGCCCATCAAAAAAATGAAAAATGTCATTTTTGAGGGTCTCCATGTATCATATTCACAATGGCAACCTACTTGCAAGTTGCTTTAAGTTAGAAATAAAAATGTGTTTTAAAGACCCATCTTCTAGTTAATGTTGTTGCTCTCTTGTAGATCATGTTGCAATCTAGATGCATGCCCTTAGTAGAACAATCAAGTCGGCACGTGAAGCATTCATATGAAACAATTCATCAATGACTACCTTTTTTGCTTTACGACAACCTCAAAAATAGTCTTTTTGCCGTCTCGTACCTTATGTCACGACTCCCGTGTGTGGCTTTCTTTCATTGCCAATACTACCCCTTTTGCCATACAAAAGTTTTAAAATGTCCACTTGCCATATAACTTACCCTTAGAAATAACTGGTCTCCGAGCAACTTCAACGGTGGGCCGAGCATTGGGGATCATGGCAAGGTGAAGACCATGTCGCAAGCCCTATTCTGTCACGGCTCTGAAAGACCCTTTTTCACTACTGAATCCATGTCTGTGTCTGGGCACTGGAGATGGTGGGAGCCAAGGGCTGGGTTGTAATCTTCTGACATAACAGCATCATCAACTGAATCATGGGTCCCATGAACTGCTGCAGGAACGTAACGTAGTCTGCTCTTTAAAGCGACCTTTTCAGAGCTGACTGTCCTTTGGGGGAAGCTAAACTCCGTGAACAATTTTTTATTTTTTATTTTACACAAACGAAACGGAGTTTCATGGCAAAGATAAAGTACAAAACCGCCAGCCACAAGTGGCCTGGCGGGGAAACAAGAGACTCCCTTGAAACAGTTTTGGTGGAAGAAAAGTGGAATTGGCATCCAACCCAAGTCGTTTCATGTTTTTTGGACCTTTGTGTCCAGAATTAGTTATGAATTTTTGAAGTTGAAACATAATGGTCGGTCACTACAAGCGACCACCTCCTAAAATGTACACTCTCGGTGCACTGAAGAAAACAAAATGTACATCTGTGTTAGTGGTGGACTGGTGGCTTTTAGAAGACAGAGGGTCGCTTTTAGAGCACCCTACCTTATTGCAAATATGTTGCGTGGGGACCATCATTTGTTTCAAACTCCCATGCAATGCAAGGACGGTACAACACCTCAAATCCAGCCTTTCGCAGGGCACTTTTGTCAAGTTCGTTGTGTGCACTGTTTGCCACAACAATGCTTTATTTGGACTTATCCAAGTTGCTCTGCAAATTGTGCAAGTTACTCCCCCATACGCGCGCAAGGTGCTTACCACGGCCAAAACATAAATATAAACACCCAGACCCTAGCCTCTTGCCATCGATAAATTGGAACGTGGCGCACTGCACCTGACCAACAAAACTATGGACTACTGTACTAGCTACCAGAGCCTCAATAAACTTCATTTGTTGAATCCAAATGTCGTGCGTCGATTGATAACTGAATGCTCGATCTAAGCGGTACCGAGGGCGGTGTTTTGCGGGCTCTCCAAAACGCGCGGAGGAAAGTGCCGGCCTAGCGGGTCAGCACATGTGGCGAGCCCAGGAAGAATTAAGCCAGGCGGATCGGAGAAACAGTCGATCGCATCGATATCGTGCCGAGTTTGTTCCTCCCATGCGAAAATCCACCGGCTCCTCGATCTGCAGACTGTTCCGCCGGCGATTCGATCTCCCGGAAGTAGCTACCGGATCCATTTGGGTCGCTATACCTTATACAAATTCACCGCCCGCCAGGTTACTGTATGCATTGAGGCTTGCCCTAACTTAAAGTACGGTGCGTTTACCACTTGTTTTAGTTCTGGGGCGGATCGATTTGATTGCAGTGGTGCCGTGGTGGCCCCGTCGGACCCAGAGCAGGCTGAGATTCAGGAACAGCACCACCCACTTTTGATCTCGTCCCATATTCTGGCCAGGTGCAGGCTCACAGTGGCGGATCTGGGCTGCTACAAGAATGTTTTTTTCCTTTTTTTTTCCTATGGAAACTGAAAGTGCCGTGTCGATGACTCAGTAACTTATTTAAAAGGAAGGGAACGTACGGAAGTGAGAAAAAGGAACCTTGGCAGGGTCTCACGGATTGCTACCTTGCTGCCAACTAGCTTTCCTGGTCGATCGTTCCGCTAATCAGCTCTCACATGGGAGTGGCCGGATTCTCCAGTGAATCAGCTAGCTAGCACTCCAACTGAACAGCGCCCACCCAGTGGGAACCTGGGGATGATTCCGTCCTCCTCTGGGTCTAGCTTACAAAGAGAGAGAGGATGCATGCCGCTGGGACGGCGTAAAGTTATTACAGGACTCGGGGCCCGTGGCCCAAGGTTTCCTGTTTCGGCCAGGAAAACACAGCAACAGCATCATTGTCTGAGGCTTGGGTCAGACGAGCGACGGACTCGAGGAAGCGGGAAGAGGAAGGGACACCCCGGTCAGCCTTTCATCCGCCCAAAGCACTTTGATTCACGGCATCAGGCCGTTGGGTGTGCCGTCCAATCCATCGGTCAGGAGCGCTCTTCCACCAGAGAAGGTGGGAGTCACCTCCCACGGTCAAGGGCCGGGGCGAACCGACCCCAAAGTCATTCCAAGAGTGCATGCATTAGAGAAAATCTGGGGCCTTTGGACAGCCCTCCGAGGTACCCTGAAATTTAATTTTTTTTACAAAAAAAATTGTTTTCTCCCTATTCCCGTGCAGTTAAAAATTGCAGCGATAGTGGCGTAGGAACCGAAATTTACGAGTTAAAATTTTATTTTTATTTTTATTTTTTTAATTAATATTTAAAAAAAATATTTAAAAAAAATTAAAAATTAAAAAAAAATATAAAAAATCACAATTTCTGACCGTTTTAGCGAGTAGTCTGCGGGACTGTTCTGGAGTGACAGGCCAAGCTCTTAAATAGCTTGGCTTGTCACTTCGGAGCAGCCCTCCGGAGGGCTGATATTTCTTCTAATGCAAAAAAAATGACCTCCTAAAAAAATTTAAATTTTAAAAAAAAATGACCCCTTATTTTGTGCTTGATTAATTTATCATCTACGCCTCTCCTAGGGAATGTAGAACCTCTGATTGCAAATATGAGTTCATAATTTCCAAATTTTATCATGGGTGGCAAGTAAAATATTCCAGCATTTTTTGCAGGGATAAAACTAGGGATGAGCAAGGAAGTCGATTCACCCTAGCCCCAGACAAGCCCCAAAACTTCTCCATCTTGTCCAAATGTTGAGCTAGCTATATTGATTGGTAACATAGTGGGTTGAAGAAATAGACAAACCCTAATTCTAAACACTTCATTGGACAAGGATACTATTTTAGCCAATGACCTTTGAAAATATTTTGTCCAATCGCGTATCTAAACTAGGCCTGATCTATAATAAGGTTGGAGGTTGATAATTTGACTATTTTCCAGCTCATTTGCAATTTGGGGGAGTTTGATTTTTTGAATCATTTTTTAGTAAATTCTTCTTGCAAGGTAAATGGAATTGGCACCTAATCCAAGTCATTTCATAATTTTTGGCCCCTTGTGGAATTACTTGTGAATTTTGAAGTTGAAATCACATAAAGTATCAAAAGTTCAGACCCGTGAAATGTTCATCGCAATGTTGGTACGTCAACGAATGTAATTGGTACATTGAAAAAAGCAATATATAGCTCTATGTTAGGAAATGCTTTTAGAATTTGGTTACTTTATGAACCTCCTACCTTAGTATTGACCCATAATGACTCATGCAACCATTTTGGGGTCATTCTCCATGTTCTAGTAACATTTTTTGTCATTCAAAAACCTTTATTTTTATTTATTTTGTTTAAGAAGATGAATTGTTTTTGAATATGTGTATTACAAGTTGAAATTGCTTTGGCATAACTTCTTTTTTTGAAGAAATTTACATACAAAGGGTACTATATTTTGGTAATATTAAAGTTTTACTATTAGAAGAAAATAATGATGTTTTCATGATTGTATGTCTTATTGTTTTGTGCTAATTGATGTAAGGTGAATTTTAGCCAATCATAAAAGGAAATCACTTGCTAAAAATATAAATTGCAAGTTTGATGAATCATCAAAGTGAAATGCTTTGAGAAATATTCATAAATATTTTCCCAAGCTTGACCTTCACCTTTTGCAATTCTTTTGAGATTTTATTAAATGAGATTATACTATGCATTATAGAAAAGAAATATAGCATATTTTGCTTTGTCCAAGATCCTCTACGTCAATAAGAAGTAACCTTGTAAGCTTAGTGGAATAAAAAAGTGACTTGTGAATAATTTCAAATGAACATTGGAAGGTAAAGAACTGCAAATTTTCATCCCATTTCTTTATCCCTAAAATTTCATGAGTATGTTTTACCAAAGACTGTTGTTAAAGCTTCTTTTGTATTGCAAAGGAAAAAAAATTATTTTTATTTTATTTTATTTATATCTAATTGTATATGATCTTACAATAGAGTAATATAGGAATGTGAGGAAATCTTTTCAAAAACTTCAACCAAATAGATTGCAAGAAATTTGGATTTAATTCCTAAATGCAAAAAATTGGCTATACAAGCTCTTCCATAGTGTTTAAGGTTCAATGTTGGATAATTTTACGCTCCTCTCAAATGATCAATCTTTTATAAAATTCATTGTTGAAACAAATCTTGTTTTTGCTACAGTCTATGCATGCAAAATTTCATGGTAGTTTACTATTCCCATTAGGTCATAAGTAATAATGTTTGATTAAGACAAAATGGTAGTGAAATTTAGATTCTTTTTGCAAATCATTTCATTATTAAATACCTAAAAGTCCTCTTGTACAACTAGAATATAAAACTTTTACAATGTAAGAAGTTTAGATGCCAATCTCAAAAACGTTTGATCAATATGCAAGTCCTAAAAATTGCAATTTACAATAGACCTCTATTTTGAAAACACCATTCATGATTAGTAAGTTTTTGTAAATGATGAGTGATACCATTAGGCAACAAATACCAAATATTATTGTTAGTGAACCACTTAACCCCTAAAGGTTCATAATTATATTTTATTAAAAAGCACTTCAAAACTACTACATCTAGTGCAAAGAGCTATAAATAAATAAATCCATATTTTTATGCATATTGAGTTGTAAGATCTTATACAAGACATGTACAAGTACAAGAATGTGCTAAAAAATTTCATACACTTTGACAATGTAGATTGTAAGATATTAGTATTCATAGTGAAAAAAAAGATTTTTTTTCCACCTTGCATGCTAAGATTTTAGACTTTGAATCCCCTTAATTTTTTTGCATCTCAGGGTTTTGAGGTTTAAATCTTTATGGTAGGATTGAGTTGAAAATTAAAAAAAATTTAAAAAAAAATTGTTATGAAGAAGTAGGTATAAAATGGAGGAAAAAATTATATTTCTATTTCTTAAAATATGTCAATCCTAATGGTCAAATCGTTGTAGCAAGTAATTTACACCCAAGGGATGATTTAGTTTTGAAAAATGGTAAAAATTGAGTCCGGAAATGAATTCCGTATATGTTATTATTTCAAAAAGATTCTTTAATTGCGAGCAATACAAGGCACTTCATAACTTTTGCATCACTTATACAAATGGAATGAATCAAAGCTTTTTGAAAAAGACATAAATATATACTATGAGAAAAAATGATAAAAATAAAAATTTGACTTTTTGCAGGGGGGGGGAGGATGCTCGAAGTCCAACATAATAGTTGTGCTTTTGAGGGCATAATTTTTTTCCCATACACCAAATGAAATAAATATTATATTCTCCCAAAAAACACACCTTCAAACTCCAAAAAAAGTTTTTAAAAATTGCAATAAAATCTGACATGATAGGAAGTTGCCCAAAATCCTTAAATTGAAGTTAAAAATCCATTCTAAGACTTTGAAACTTTAAGGGTTGAATTACTTTGGAAGAATCAAATGTAAATTTTTCTACGAAAAATCTATTGTTTGATTGTTCTTCATCACTCAAACATGTCATTCAACCAATTACAATATGTAGTATAAAAGACACCAATTACAAACCACTTGTATGTATAGTCTACTATACTTTACATAAGCTAATTTCAAGTTAACATTTGGTTGGCCTATTGTGCATATTATTATCTATTGAAAGAATTTTTTACATAATTGATATTCCGTAATACCATTGGTTGGAAATTACTATTTTCACTATTTGTGAGCTTATTGCTTTTATCACATACATTATTTCTTCTTGACTTGCATGTGCTAACAACTTCTTTAAAAATTGATCTTCACAATAACAATAATAAGATAATGAATGAAAATTTTTTACACCAACTTCATATACAATGACAAAATGTGAAAGAGTGATCATTTATTTTCAAAAAAATAGGTAGATTTTAAATCATACAAATAGAAATAAAGAAAGTACATGTTTCCAAGATTTTACCTTTCAGACTTAGATTAATATTTAAGTATAATTTACATTATATTCTTTACTATAAAATTTGTATTAACTCCTAAATGTTATATATATTCTACATTTTGGATGAAGAGACAAAGTGTTTTTGGGTGATGTTTTGTCCAAATAAATTCTTATTCATCCAAAGTGATGCTTGAATCTTTGAAAGACAACCTTCTATTGTGACCAGTTTGACAAAATATACATATATTAAAAAATTATTAAAAATTAGAATTTAAAAAAAAAAATCCAAGCATTAAAGGGTCAATGTGTATGCCATTCTCTGTAATTGGAGTCAATATCTCTTCCCTACAAGAGTTTTCACAAGTGCTAAAGTAGAAAGTATTCCACAAGATTATATCCTATACAAAAATTAATAATTATCAAAAGGATTTAAAATCCATTAATATAAAGATGAGTTTTTTAAAACCCTAAATACCAAATACGATATTCGTAGATGTGTGGTCTTTATAGTGATTTGCTCAAATTGACTTAAAATAGGAATTGCAGCTCCTCATCTATATTTTTTGATAATGTACTATAATACAAGCTCTGCATTGCAATTTTTTGTAAATGTACATGTTGTCAACAAATAAGAAATAAAGATGCTTCCATAGCCAAAACTTTATAAGAAAAAAATCATATCCTTGTACCCTTCTAGAGCTTCCTTCGAGTAACATGATCAAATATAATAATTTGCTTGTATTCTCCAGAATTTATCTGCAAGTGTTTAAAATTGATGGGGCACATTGGTTTACATACAATGACACACCAATGCTACAAAAACAGACTTTATAAATATAATTACAACTACAATATAAAAAAACATTTAAATATACAAAAAAAACTTTGATATTAATACAATATATCAAATACATATAGAATATATATGATATGATATATAGAATATGGATGTCTAATATGGAATATGACTATGGTACTACATACATATACATGTAGAATATATGAAATATATGGATATATAGAATATGAATGTGTTAAATGTCACATTAATACGGTATGATGTATGGATACATATATGGGATATGGGATATTTATCAATATATATGGATTTTGCACAAATAAATTATTTAAGAACATAATTAGCAAAATATAGATTTAGAAATAATGAAAATATAAATTTGAGGGGGTAATGAAAATACAGGTATGAGGAATAATAAAAATACAATTATGGAAGGTCAGTAATTTATTCACTTAATTATTAAGTGAGTGGGTGATATTCCCTCACTATCCTTTCAAAAAAAAAGTGTACACTTAACTATTAGCACTTTAATAACAAATCGTGTTGTCATCTAGTTAAACTTCATTATTTTTTAACCTTGTAATATAAATTTCAAAACCATGATATTTTTTTAATGCAATAAATCTACAACAAAGATTTATCTTCAATTTATCATAATAAATACAATAAAAATAAAATTTCTATAATGTTCTTAAATAATTTATTTGTGCAAAATCCATAAATATCATTTACATGATAAAAATAATATAGACATATGAACAATAATGGAGATACTAGTGATAAATACCACAATATGTTTTAGTTACTTCTTAGATTGATATCAATGAAAGTATTATAGAAGATATATACATTAAAAATATATTACCTTCAAGAATAGTAAAAATCAAATTTTTGATATTTTTTGAAAAATTCAAATTGGAATCAAAATAGATTATTGGAGTGACAATCTCTATAACTAGTTTAATTTTATTTAACCCCTAAATGCTCAAGGCACCAAATTTTGGTGCCAACAATATTTTGAAGTTAAATAAAACCTAACAAATTTATTATTTTTACTATTTTATATTTTTGAAAAATTAATTTTGAAGTTTAATTTTAGCATCAAAAATACAATTTAAAAAATAAATGATTATGATTTCCAATTCAAGATTTTGTGCAAGAGTGTCCATTGAAAATCTTGAATTTTTTGGTGTTGAGGGCTCTTGGAAATGAGCCTCAACTGCACTAGATCTTGGAGGAAAAATCACATTAGAAATTCATTAAAAAAAATTGTAGAGTAGATTTGAAAAGTTGTAAATTGATTCGAGTTATGTATATTAGGCCCTTTAACCTTTTTTTTTAGTGAACAATTTTTTAGATTTAACATGTGAAAAGAGGATTGAAAGACTTCAAATCACTTTCATAATTTTTACACGCTCATGATCAAACTTTATAATCTTTCAATCCATAAGCAATATTGTTGTGTTTTCTATTTTTATGTAATCTTTGATATATCTAGTTTGAATTTGTACAATTAAAGTTCTTTTAAATTGATGAAACTTATGAAAATGTTGGTTTTTTGTTCAATTTAGGATAAATTTCAAGAAGCTCAAAAAAGACGTTAGGCATTTAGGGATTAAGATCAAGAATTAAATGATGGAAATTTATTATTATAGTATCAATTCATGAAAATATATGTTGCCTATTAATGTTGAAATTTTAAAATACAGTTTTGAAAAATGGTGATTTATTATACTTTTAATATAAAAATGAAGTAAATTGATAAATATACAAAAAAGTTCAGTTAATTTGAAGTTTTTTTCTCAAGGTAGATGTAGAAATAAAAAAGTGTGAAAAAATCTCAAAAAATCATAGTTTTTTAAAATCCATAACACCTACAAGCTAAATTACCACTATCAAGTTAAATTGAATCTTTTTATAATTGATTGATAAAATTTTGATGTTTTTAATATGTAAATTTTTTTCATAAATTTTGTTTCTTTCAAAAATTAATGAAAAAAAATTATCTTGATTTTTTAAAGCACGATATGTAAAGAAAATCATATCAATTAAAATATATATTATAATATTTTGACATTTTTTCTAGAGTAAAAGTTAGAACAAGGAAAAATAATAATTTTTAATTAGATGTCAGAAGTAATTTCAAAATGGATGACACAAATGATTATTGGTAACATATAATATTGTGGATTCTAATACACAAATCTTAAAGTTACAATTGAATTTGACCAAGGCACATCTAAATTTTTGATTCAAGGATTTTAGGCTTAGTTTTTTTACCCTTTATATCCTAGAGGAACCATAATATAAGTCAATAGTCCAAACTTCTAATTTTGAATAATGTGAGATTAGTACATAATAAGAAATTTATGCAAACTAGATGGATGTTAGAGAACTTGGAGTGCATCATATGGCAAATGAATTATTGCATTCCAAATGATAAAAGATTTTAGAATTCTAAAACATACACCAATAATATTCTATTTCCATACTTTGTGGTCAAGGTTTGCAAAACTTATTTATAAGAGTAGATTCTAGAATCTTTTGGAGATTATTTTTTCAAAATTAAATTTCTTTGTATGACAATTTTTTTTCCTGTATATTTAAGCATGCGCCAAATTACATTTTTCAACTTTACTAATTACTTAGTAAAGAATGACAACCCTAACCACTTGGTATAATAATGGACTACAACATGTGTTAATAACTGATACTATGTACAAATCAACATTTAAAGCATATGCAATGGAATTTGCAATGGTTTTTTTGAGATTATAAATTTGGGTATTAGGATTGAACTTCTAATCTTGTAATAAATATCTCAGTTTTTGCTAGAAGAGCGTACATTCCCACATTGTGGTCACTTATGATTTAGGATTTTTACCTTTGAAAATCAATACATACCAATAATTAAGAAAGAATGTATGTAGGCTTGCAATATGTGGTTGGTCCAAAAGCTAAAATATCTAGTTTTACATCCAAAATTACTTCAACTGAAAAAAACTTACTCTAGTTTTGTACATGGTTGTAAATATAAGGAGGCTACTAAGCAACATATAAGTATTGTAATCGCACATTGTTGGAAAGTGCGATGTTGAATGCGCTTCAAATTAACACCACAAAGTATTCTTCTAGTTTTTATATTTGGAATTTATACATAATAAACTTCTAAAATAATGATTAATATATTATTATTAAAATGTATTTAAGAACTTATTTTCTTAAAACATGGTTGAAAATTTCAAATGATATCTTACCATTGTGCGAGTGGAGTTGTCACCCGGACTTGCAAGAGTTGGATCCATCTATATCATCATTGCACAAATGAACTTAACTTATAGAAATTATGAATTTGTTAGTATGTGACTATACTATAAATCAGAGGAAAACCACAACTAAAAAAGTCCAAATATACATCTAATAAGCATGACTCCCCTTACTAATTTTCTTAGATTTTCTTGGATCCTAATGGTAATAGAGAGAAGGTTTACGATTCTCGTAGCATGTATTATTTAGATTCTATATAAATAAACTACAAATTTTTTAAGTGTTAATAATAGGTGCATCCAAATTGACCCTATACTCTCATATTCAAAACATTTACATTAAAGGCAAGAAACTATAGGGGTAAGTTTTGCAAGAGGCTCACATTCATGTATGATTACCTAAGAAGAAAATGGAAAAACTATAATAGAAGTTTTTCATTTCATTACATGCTTGTTTTAAACATTCATTTGAATACAATTGCGTATGTCTTTTTACAAGTCTCTACTATATGTTAATGATAAGATGACATGTAGTTTGAAATTCCTGCATATCAAAAGAAACTATTTCTAACAAAAAGGAGTGACATCTACAATATGTTGATGACTTTTAATTAACATATTCTTTGTAAGATATACGGTATCCCATAGTTCAAAGTTGGCAAAGTCTATTCCTAAACTAGGTCCCTGAAATTTTGGAGGATTAAAATATTTCTTAAATAGCATAGGAAGAAAAGAACATTGCAGAATATTTTTAGTTTTATATCTGCCAAGCCTTATTTTCCTTAAAAACTAAAACAAAACAACATTTGGTAGGAGATGCAAATTATAAATTCATTTTGCATGAAGAGCTTACACTCATGAGTTTACGATCCAGTTTATTTTTCAGCAGCATTCCTGTCTCATCTTCAGCTATAACCTATCATTGCAATCAACTTAATATTCATCACTCAGTTATTAACAGATTGGCATATTTCAGCAACAGAAATTTGAAATTTGATTCAGTAATTGTGACCAACATAATTCTCCGTACTATTATTTTTATTTTATTTTATTTATTTATTTTTATTTTTTATTTTTATTTTTTTAACATATGACTTTCAAGGGTCGCAGTCAGGACTGACATGACACATCCATGGCAACCGGGAAATTAACCAAAATTACAACTCCATGGGTACCCTGTCAGAACACAAGAGGAGGAACACGAACAAGACCACCACGCTAGCAAAGTCAGCACGGGGAATTGAACCGACAACCTCATGGATGCACCCAGAGGTCCCTACCACTTGCCCCATCATCCAGGGTAGTTTAGGGTTGTTTCGGACCATTCTCCATACTACTTTCTATGCATCAAGTTTCTACATGTCATAAACACCTAAGGTTTAGTTATAATTTACATTTAACCCATAAAAAATAATAAGCTTTTATGGAGCTTTTTGAAAAATCCAGTGGGTTCATAGTATGAAGTCATTTTGAATGGATGAAAGTGAATTTTTTTACCAAAGATGCGGGCTTGTATAAGCTTTGCAAAATTATAATTTATTTTTTAATCGAATGCCCAAATTGAAAGTTGTGGGGCTCAAAAGTGTAGGGGCACCTTGGTCAACGAGCTAATAGAGAGGGCAGGCAATTAGGCACGTTGTGAATTTTTTTTATAAAATAATTTTGAATACTTATAACTCACAGTCTGTAAAGCCAAATGGATTGAATTTTTTTTGTACATACTCATATTAGTAAAAGGAAATAATGTGTCATTGAAAATGATTTTTTTTCCAATTTTCATTCAATGCACAAATAATGACAATTTTAAAACAATTTTAGAACCATTAGCACAAATTCTCATGTAAATTAATGAGATTTACATTTATTCATGTATTATTATTTATGTATTTCTTACAAATTGAACAAATACTATATTGCTAGAAAGGTCTTTAAATTGCACTTCTAACAATTTATAATATACATCCTAATACAAATAAATTGATGACAAACAAAGTCTCCAAAGTCTAGTGCTAAGAATATTAACAACAAAAACTTGGACTATCAATTGCAAGGGCAATTTTTTTTCAAATCCAAGAAGCAATAGTGCATCCAACTATTAGGGGCAACAAAAAATAGTTTTAAAATTAAATGCCATAATTTTAGAAAAATTAATATAAAATTTGGAAAAATGCACCTATTTTTGGCAATTGTCAATTTGTATTATCAACTTTAATTAAATATTTGGCATGAAATACCAACCTTAATAGTTGGGTACGTACAATATATAGTTGGAAAGGTCTTTGGCTTGTGCTTCTAATAGTATAAAAATATGCTTCTAACAAGATAAAATACGCTTTTTAATTCAAAAATTTGAGAATGTACAAAATCTCTAAAGTTTTCTACAAAGATTTGTATAAGAGTAACTCTAATCAAGAACCAAAGGGGAACATTATGGGAATAAAAGGAAAGCCTAATGGAACCCTTCATTCAATGAAGCCTGATAGTGTCTTTGGCACTTGGGTGTTTGCATTAGCCTTCTAATGTATATGGAAATAAGAAGATTTGAATTTAATTTTTAAATTTTTTTTGTGCTTCTGAAGAGTGAATAGATCTTTCAATCTAATGTTGGGATTCCTATTTTGAGAAACTATGTGGTGAAAAAAGTGTTTGCAAAAGAGTGTATTGTATTGTATTGTAAATTCTAAGCACATCATGGCATTGCAGGATTTTATTGGAGGAATTCCACGCCTTTGCATTAGAAAAATTTGCTCTCCAGAGGGCTACCAAGGTTTGACAAGCCAAGCTATTTTTGCAGCCCTATTGAGCTTTTCAAAGGAAGGAATCTTTGACTAAAATAGGGACTAACAAGGAGTGTGTCTCAAATTCCTATTCTTTTTTGAATAAAAAATAATAATTGCAACAATAATCCTTCATATGAATATTAATACTCATGTACCAATGCTTTGACATTTGGCTGTACCACTATACCAATGATACTTGGATGTACCAATGATGAGAAGCAATGAAGAAAAAGTTCTTATGCTAGTGAAATAAATGTAATCTTGGGTCCCTTTCGATGCTTTTCAGTAGCCCTCCAGAGAGTCAAGATTTTCTCTAATGGTAACCTTCAAAAATTGGTGAAGATATGCCTAGCATGGTCTTCAATACAGTAAATTTTTAAATTCAAAATCTATAGTGCAAAAATTTCCCACAAATGGTAGTCATAGTCATCATTCTAAAAAATTTGGATAGGGTCAAAAAGAAATTTATCTTCAATTTCTATAGCTAATTTTTTCCAATCCACACAATCAAATTTTGAATTTTTTTTTACCATGTGCTCTCACACACATATAGTGCAAGTTCTTACAGTTGGATTTCAAAAAAGAAAATTTCAATCCTTGTTTGCATGGCTCAATGCAACAAAAATGGCAGGTTTGAGTGATTTTTGAGCAAGGAAAGGCGGTGGGACTTCAGGAAACAACTTTTATGTACATAATGTTAAATTTTGATGTCATCAAATTATGTTAGTTTTTCAAAATCATCTTTATTTTTTTTTAATGAAAGTCAAATAAAACAAGAAATTATTATCATGAAAAAAATTTGTAATACTTCATATGCAAAATTCATGACAAATTTAGAATATATATTTTAGAAACTAAGATCAATTGACGTAAAAGTGCACCTGCCAACTTGATGTTCCAGTGGTAGTAGAAGTATTTGATAACCTGCATTCTATACCAATCAACAATTTCTTTATTGACTGAGTAGTAATAGTAATGATAAATGGGGACACACATATTTTGTGGGTCTGCATTTTAATTGGAAAGAAATATAGAAATGAAGTTTAAAAAACTAGACATTGCATCTGCAATTTTCATTTCGATGCCGTGTCCTATGTCTATAATTTTTTTTTGTGAAATAAGTGAATTGTTATTCATTTACGTGTTCAACTTTAATGAAGAGACAAATATTGTTGAATTAATAAGGTAAACTACCCTATGATATGCAAAAGGCCCATCACGAACACCTATTCTATAACATTCAGTAGGAGTCAATGGTACTACCCTCCCCCAAACAGAATGATGTCGAATATTTCACACCAAATCAATAACTAAAGATACTCATGTCAAAAATTGTCAAAATAATGAAGTACACTCAACCAGTAGCTCAAATTGCAACTTCAAACTAGGGTCAGTAGTTTCATTTGTGTCAAAAACAAAACAAAACTAGGGTCAATAGCAAAATAAGTATTTTAAAGTAAACTTTCATTAAAATAGCATTTAGTTCACTATGATCAATGATTTCAACTTCTAAATTACCTCACTTAATTATGAGAGCCATTGATGATATGTGTTTAGGAGGTTGAGAAGACAACTCTTTATGTACATATGGGGTGGTAGAGGTAAAACAAACAATGTGGGATTTGTAAATTAGAATGAGTAGGAGCTCAAGTGCTCATGGTTAAGTCAAATTAAAGCAGGAATTGTATTTAAAGTAGAATTTCAGACCTCATTTAGGCATAGTAGAAAAAGTTTTTTCAAAAAACTTTGAACTAAAAAAAGTTGGGAAATCTAGTTAAATTTCATCTCCAAAAATCCGTTTGAGATTTTGAGCCTTCAATCAAAAGTTATGGACAAATTTTAGAGAGGGTTTGGAAGGGACATTTTCTTTGACATTTTCAAACATCCACTTTGAATTTTGTCCATAACTTTTGATTGGAGGTATGAAATCTCAAATGGATTTTAGGAGATGCAATTTGGCTTGATTTATCAACTTTTTTTAGTTCAAAGTTTGTTGAGAAAAGTCATTCTACTATGCCTAAATGATGTCTAAAATTCTACTCCAAACATAATTATTATGTTTTGACAATGAGCGGTGAAGCTCTCATCTTCAAGTTATCCCATATCCTTTGAAGAATCATGATGGACAACGGATTTCAATATAAAAATGACGTCTCCACCCTCCATTCCTACAAATGTCAATGATAATATCCCTTCATTTCACCATCAAAAGTTGTTTTTATGGCAAATGGTTAAATTGCATTGGTATATTATTCAATGGATTGTTTACAATTATTTGTTGATTTGTATATCTAGTCTTAGAATTAGCAAAAAAAATATAACACACCATACATGTAGTGCTACTATCTTAGTATCAAAGCTTACATTAATGATATGTGGATGAATTTCATGGATAAAGACTCTAGAGAAGAAAAAACAACCACTTTGAAGGTTGCTGAATGGAGTTATATAGGGAATAATCCATTGAAATCTTGCATCAACCTATGACAAATATTTTTCAATAAATGAGATTTAGACTAACTTAGATTGAGTTAGTGGCCACAATCAATGTCTTGAATGATGATGATGGAGTGATTAGTGACTACAATAGGAACTTCTACCTTTTGAATGTAAATTCATCACAAAAAGTGACTTTATTAGGTCTTCATATTGTGAACATTTTAGAAAATATTGTGACTGATTTAGGTGAATAATTTGACCATGATGGATACACTTTTTGTTGGTTTGGGGGTAGTCTAGAGACTCTATTGGGCTAATTGGGTAGTACACTTCAAAATTCATACTACATTCATACTTTGTCAAAAAAAAAGTCAATTGTTTTCTCCATTTCTCACATTTGTTTTTATATGGAAAAATTAAAAATTTTAACATTGCCAATACAACAAACCAGTCATTCTACCTATGATAGGTTGGTTTACACTAGTGTAGGAAGGACAAACTACATCATTATATATTAGTGGTCCAATACAACCTTTCTATTACACTGATTTATCTTATTAGTGCTTGTAATACTAATTTACAAAGTTCCAATGTTCTTAATTTAGTGCATATTTAAATATAATTACACCACAACAACAAAAGGGTGGTCTTGGGGTACCAAGCTAGTGCCATTGTGGACCTTGGGCACCATATTCTAGCGCTCTTCCTTGGAGCCCAAAGACCATCATTTTTACTAATGCATTGTACACACCTACTACCACCACCACACACATTTTTTTATAGTGATCTTAATTCTACAATACTACTACTTTAATGCCCTCACTAATAGGATAAATAAATCAGTGACGTTAGCATGTGAGCTTAGGAATGCAAGTCTACAAACCTTAAGCGTACATACTCTATAACCGTTGAAGGTACCTATTACATAAGTACCTATAACCATAAAAGGTGCCTATGACATAGGCACATACAATATAAGCATGTATAACATAGGTAGTATATAACCATGAAAGATGTCAATAACATAGGTTTTTGTAACATAGGTGCCTCCCGAGGTGCCTAGGCTCACATGCTAGGAACCCTCTAAACAAATCAATGTAGTGCGTTTAACCCCTAAATGCCTAAGCCTTTTCAAGTATGTTTTGGCTATGAAAATAGAACATGGGCTTATAGTTATCCCCAATGAATCAATTTATTTTTTCAAAATCTAACCGCATAGATGTTTAAAGAGCTTGATTAATAATATGTGTAGCAATTTTGAGTATAAAATTGCGTAGGAGTTGTGAGATTATAACAAGAGAAATGTACATTTTTTATTTTTAGTATGTTGCCCTTCTCCACAATGTTTCAATTTGCATATAAAAGTTTTTGGGGATTGAAGGTGACATGAACAACTACAAATAGTATTAGCACACTAAAATACACTTTAAAAAAAAATTGAATTTCACATGAAAAGCTATCAAATTCATTACACAATCCACCTTGCAATTGTTGAAATGCATTTTTTTTATAAGTAGAAATCACAAATAACTCCAAATCAACACTTGCATGTTTAAATTTTCAACGGTGAAAATCATGAAAACACTTTACTCTTTCCATTTAGACCATTTCAAAGCAAATGGATTTAAGTACAATTTCTTAGATCTCAAATTAAGTGGAATTGTTAAGCTTTGCTCAAAGTTGGGAAATCAAGTAAAATTTACAAGCTTTACTCTTTCACTAATGGTACATATATGCCTTTCAAGACCTCTCAAAAACCAAATATTTTCCTTCTTTTAATGAAAAATAAAAGCTTTCAATAGTTAACCTTCAAAACTGCCCGTAAATTATTTTTAAACGTTTAAACAAATTTAACTGCCTATACCAAAACAAGTCTGAAATTTCAGATCAACCATATATGGTCGATTGGACATTTAGGAGATAACAAAGGAAACTATCAAATTTTCCAATGGTTGTGGATAGCCGTCTATCAACCAAACCTCCAAAAGGAGGCACCGAGGGTAGCCCTCACCACCCACATCCGCTTGAGGCATGGCTAGTCAAACTACCTTCCACATAAAGTAGGAGGCCATTTTGGAGAAGCTAAATTCCTTGAAACAATTTTCAATAAATTTTATTAGGAAGAAAAATGGAATTTGCATCTAACCCACGTCATTTTATATTTTTTGAAATTTGTTATGAATTTTTGAAGTTGAAATGAAGTGGTCACTAAAAGTGACCACCTCCTAAAATGTACACTGTTGGTACATGAAAGAAAGCAAAATGTACCCCCCGTGCCATGATCGGTTTTACAGCCCGGTCGCTTTTCGAGCCTCCTGCCTTAAGTTACTCTTTCTTCATGATGTAGAGGGTGGTCTGACTGGGCTAAAGAAACCACGGACATGAGTGCCCGTACGCGCTCTGCTTTTTTCTAAATGTAAGTTAATGTACGGACAGTCCGTCGAGCGAGAACAAAAAAAACATCATTTCATGGCAATTGGCTGCAATGATCAAAAACCGAGTGGTTCCAAACCTGTTGGATTCCAAAGTGTGCACATCAAAAGCTTCGCACAAAAAGGCCCTCCCCCAGAAGAAGCCAAAGGCAAGGCTCACCAGTTGAAGTAGGAGAGATCTCCGTCCTTGGGGAGGAACCTGCGCTTTCGAAGGAATACGGGCTCCATGTCGTCCGTCCTCAAGCGCTCCTCGTAGTCAATATATCCAGACACCTGCCAACCTCTCATTTCATTATAATTGTTTTGTCACAGTACAACAGGAATGATTCATGGACTAGATAACCATCAAGCACAGAAGGGGCGTGGTTTTTTGGGTGGATATATTTTTTTTATGACTTCTAAAGCACCGAGGCCATTTTTGGGGGGTCAAAAAACACTCAAAACTGTCATTTCCATAACATTATGCAACTAGGCAATGGTCCTCCGGAAGTTGGGGAGGCATCATGCATCCCTAGATGCGTGGAAGAGACTTTTAGTTAATTTAAGAATTGGGGTTGGTTGAGGAGCCATAGAAAACAATTTTGTTCACTGTAGAGGCAAGGATGCAAAAGAAACCCATGCCCTCATTGGTAAAAACAATGTTATATCTGTGGAAAGGAAAAATATATTGATTTTTAATATCTAACTGTAGGATCTTGCATTTAGCTAGTATGAAATTGAATATGTGGAAAGAATTTCAAAAACTTTGACCACATAGATTGCAAGACATTTGCTTTTGAAGTGATGTTTTTTTTTGGGTTTTTTTTGCACCTTGCACTTGACTAGATTTTTGGCTATGAATCTTCTTAACTTAAGACTTTTTTCCTATAGATTTTGAACTAAACTTAATTTTTTTATGTTGAAGAATTTAGTTGAGAGCCTGAAATAAAGGATATAAAAATAAAAAAACTTCATTTTCATTCTTAAAGAAATTGTTAAGTAGAAGTAGATATGAGATAGAAGGAAAATCTAAATCTTTAATAGTTCTAAGATGGAATTGAAACACACTAATCCCAATGGTGAGATTACTCTAACAAGCAAACTAAACCACAGGGATTTTT
The DNA here is from genome assembly GCA_951799445.1 of Pseudisothecium myosuroides. Classification (NCBI taxonomy): domain Eukaryota; kingdom Viridiplantae; phylum Streptophyta; class Bryopsida; order Hypnales; family Lembophyllaceae; genus Pseudisothecium; species Pseudisothecium myosuroides. Next base: position 2,066,476 of record OX637288.1, on the reverse strand, counting down.
TTTCTCTTTTAAATTGTAAAAACCAAGTTCAAAAATGAATCCCATAAGTTATTTTTTGAAGAAAATGCTCTAATTGCCCCCAAAACAAGATGCTCCATAATTTTCTCATCACAAGGCCAAATAGAATGAATGGAATATTTCCATGCAAACAAAATTAAATATTTTCTATGAAAAATAAAAATAAAATTTTTTTTCTTAAGTTTTTGTGACTTTTTTTGTATATACTATTGACCTCTACTTTGAGCTTTGGATGTCATAACTTTCATACCTAGACACCAATTGAAATAAAAATTATATATCTAAAAATCTAATGTACCTTTCTATCTTCCAAAAATAATTCAAAAATCATGCCAAAAATTGAAATCATAAGAACCTCCCCAAACCTTCAAAAGTCTCCTAAGTAGATTGTTGGTCCTTTAGAGGTTGATATTGTACAAAATGCTCTCCATTTTAAAATGAATGAAGTCATATCAAGTTTTTGAAGTCATGAATGCAAGAAGTCATATCAAGTTTTTCAAGTTTTTCAAGTTTTTCAAAGGATGAATGATATGTTTTTTTTATAATCTGACTAGAAGGAGCCCATGTTTTTTTGTACTTTCTCGTGTTTAAGTTGACGGATTTTATTAGACATCCAATGTAGCAACCCATGTTTTTATGTCAACAGTTACATCCAATGTTACATTGGACATAATTTTTGACATAAAAACATGGGGTGCTACATTGAATGTCTAATAAAATCCGTCAACTTAGACACGGGTTCCTTCTAGTGTCTACACGTTCAAGGATGGTAATAGCAACATCATTGTAGTAAAGATACTTCATTGGAATTTTAAAATATAATTCTTGCCACAAGTTAATAAAGAGTCTCCATTATTCACTATTAGTGAGGTAGTGGTTTCATTTATTATAGAATTGAACTCTTAGTCTTTCGCTTCAACAAATTGAAAACTTGCACTATCTAAAATTTTGTACATTTATTTTGTCTTAAGCTAAATTCAATTGTACAAATACACCAAATTCCTTAGAATTTGCATGATTTCACACTCAATGCAAATAGCAGTTTATTTGTTTGGTCACTATAGAGTCACTAATGTATTGTTTGGTTAATAAAACTTCTTCCTTGGTTGCTTTAGATGCTTTGGTTGCTTTGTTTGTGGGTGACACAAGTTGCAAGAAAAATACTCCGTATTATGTAGCACTCTTTCTATTATAAAGGAATTTGAGTGATTCTTGCATACTAGGTTGTATTGCCTCTAAAATAATATAGGTCATAAAAGACTATAGGATATGATGTTCAATTGTACTTTTGAGTTTAGAATAATTAAGGGTGTACTTTATGAGTCATTAAACACTAAGGAAAATTCAATATATGAAGACATGGGCAACAACCCTTGTGAAGTTGTCATATAAGTCCTCTATTAGGTCATTTTTTTGGTCTACATATTAAACTAATCCCGAAATTGCCAACCGGGTAGAATTTCATGTCTTATTCCATATCCATAAAAAAAATATGGACATGGTTTAGGATATATAGATATACAAATATAGATATGGATGTGACATATATCACTTAGGAATATATGAGTATGGATACATGCGTGCATGCAAATATGCTCAAAACATTTATTATTCTATATTGTTTGAAAATCTAAACTTCTAAACTCTAAACATATGTATCCAATTTTCAAAATATTTGTAACCAAAAGGTCTTTGTGGGACATCGGATGCATAGGTATTACACTGTGACTATGACAACAAAACTATGTTTCAATGAGTGAAATGTCTCACAATGAAATAAGTAATTCGTTACAACTTCAACCTTCTCCACTTTTAGCAATATAAGAAGATGTTGTAATGTAAAAGGATCTACATATGCTCATACGCACCTCATGACCACCTCTTGTATAATCACGAATGAAAATAATTGTCTGTTGTTTTTGTATAGGAATGCAACATCTACAAATTTATGCCAATAATTATTAGTTATTAATTATCATATTACTATGATTATTATAACAAAAAATAATAATAATCTCATTAGTTAAAACATGGTCCATGTAGATGAAGTGTAAGACCTATATTTGGTCTAATTTGCAATAAAATGACAAATTAGATCAATTAGAGGTCTTAAAGCTTAGTCTATACGGACCATGCTTCTACTAGTATCCATTCCAGTCAAAAATACCATTTTGAATGAATTTGAACAAATTGAGGCAATTCCCATTAGGATGCTACAATTCAAAAATCATTTATTTCATTCAAGCACTACGATGAAGGATACAGATAATTTTCCATCCCTTACAAGCTTCTCTCTTTCTTGCAATGCCTGCACATCAATGACAATTTTTTTGAAAACTCTTCATGAAAGTATACATAATTGCAACCCTAACCTATCGCATCCCTATCTACACTTTTTCTTTGTTTCAAAACCTAAATTTGGGATAGTTATTCTTGTCTTACAAAATTTGTGCAACATGAATGAGGAAAGAATGACAATTTTAGATTTAGGTTTTGAAACAAAGAAGGGGTGTGGTTGGGTGATTGCAAGAAACATACTCCCTATTTTCTATCACACATTCAATGTGGAAGTTGTTTCGTGCCATAAGTATTGCAAAAATGATTGAAGAACATGAAATTTAAAAATAAGCTTCCTATAGCAATAGAAAATGTGCATGAATTATTTCAAATTTTTCAAAATTAATTCAATAGGTGAAATTGAATTTTGAATATATGTCACACATATAGTTTGGGTGGTTTTTAGTACTATTGAGTACCTTTTTTGAAGAGTTACATCGTCAAATTTAGTAGGCTAGTTTTTCTAATAGAAATATACCTTCTCAGTAGAGGAATTTCCAATAGCATGTTCCAAATGTGTTTTACATTGACCTAAAGTGTGCTATATTTAGGTTTAATTTATGTTGAATTAAAAGTATTTTTTCATTTCTAGCTTTGATATTATTTCTTTTCTTTTAGTTGGCAACAATGGCCACTTTTGAAATAAAAATTTCAAGTGCATATTCTAATTTAAAAAAATATAAATGTAGAAGTCTCATTTTCTAGTGTAAATTGGAGGTTGTGGCTCAAATTAGTATTTCAAGATACACTGAAGGACTCAATAATACTCGTGGAGGCCCATATTGCCTCCAATCTGCCAATGTAGACTATTTTGATGGCAAACTAAGTATTGTCATCCATCTTTGCCATCCATCCTTGCCATCCAATGATGAACATCACGTATTGTCAAAGTTATAAGACTGAAATCCAATTGACTTTCCAGATTTGATGTTCCATGCCTCCAATAGTATTCAAGGTGACTCGTAATACAAAAAGTACTAAGATGTTGAAAATAAAAAACACAACAAATAGTACAAGTATTTCTTGCAATCACCCAGATAGGGACACAATAAGGTAGAGGTTGCAATTAGGTACACTTACCCATTACATGTTACTCAAAAAAGACAATTGAATACAGAGCCAAGGCTAAGGAAAAGCCACCAAAAAAGGAGGTTGTCTTCCGCATGAGTCTTAGGGCCCGTAGGCATTGTGATTGGTTATAGAAACTAGTAGGCCAACATAAGTCCAATGCATAAAGTAGTAATAAGGTAGGAGCACCCAATGGCGTCAATCTACCCAATGGCATTACAAACTAGGTAAGGCATTGATTTTCAAACTTAAATGTGGGTAGACTATAGATAGCTTATCATTTAGGTCAACAAAAATAAGCTATCTATGGTCTACCTATATTTAAGTTCTGAATTTTTCATCATATGTAGAAACTCACACCATTGGGTACACTGATGCCATTAGGTACTCCTACCTTATATACTTCGTGCACTCACAACTAAAAACCTTTGTTCTTTGTAATAAAATAAAATAGAATTTGTGTGCATAATGTAAGAAAAATTATTATTAAAAACATTGTCTATAATTGTAGAACAAAAAATGATCCCTGCAACTAGTCTAATTGGTCATGTAAGTCTTTTCGTGGGTCATCTCCCCAATTAAGATAGACCATGTTTTCACTACACTAATAATGAAATTTAGTAACACAATACTTATAGTGTTATTTATCCTGTTAATTAACTTTCTGTAATTCTCATTTAACTGTTGACAATTAATATTTATGTTGGATATTGATTTAGTGCAGGGTGAACTATCATTGTCCTCGTTTATTTTTTGGGATAGTAATTTAGTTGACCATTAGACAAGTGTTAATGTTGACATGTAGTACTAGTAACAGTAGTGGCATTGTTGGTATATAGTGTTAGAGTTTGTAATTAGTGCTACAAACACAAAATTTCATTATTAGTGTAGTAAATGTTAGATTCAATTTAAGCAATTAAATTTGTCACAACTAGTAGAATTTATTACCATGAGGAAAGGGTAAGCAGAAACATCCTTTCCAGCACTAAACTGCTTCTTAGGTAATTTTTCTAATGCCTGCACCATGGCATTGTTTATTATATGGCACTGTTTATTATATGGCATAGATAATGGTTTAGTTTAGGTAATGAGCATCTCTAATGCAAACATCAAAAACAAATAAATGTTGGAGATTTTCTACTACAAAACTTGTCGAGAATGTCTACCATTGATTTGTTGTAGGGGACAAGTAGAAGTTGCATTAGGAATATTCTAGTGTGTATACTTCTACATAAAGATTATCAACTAATTTCAATGAATATTTGGAGTTATGGACATCAATGAATATATCATTTCAAGTTTTGACTATTATTGATTGATTGTATGGAATAAGGCAATATTTTTGTACGAATTTTATGCATTTTTATTCAAATGGTATATCAAATTAGCATCATTGGCATAAATAAATAATGTCTTTATAGTAACAAATACAATATACCCCAAAAGGTCCTAGTCTTCATTCAAATAGACAATTGAAAGTTTTAAGAGGTTCCAACAAAGTTAATTTTCAACTGTATCTTTTTGACACAAGATATGAACATGTATCTCTTGCAAGAATATAATTTTCTTTCTTTTGGTATGTCAAATCAATTATAGTTATACTACCCAAAGTCTTACAAATATATAGGGCAACATTTGGAAAACTCCTCTATTTCTAAAACTTGCCAAATATGTAACTAATATGATACGGGATGCAAATGTAAAAATAAAACATGCGTGGTGCAAAAGTCTCACCCCAAGAGGAATTTAAGTCTATTGGATAGGGTCAACAAAAAAATTATTTTTCTAACTTCAAACACTATTATCATGTAGTCAATGTTTTTGAATTTTTCACACATTCTTATAATGGTCTAGTAAAATTTTGTAAGATTAATTTTGAAAAAAATTCATTTATATATATGCAATAAATTCACTTGAAAAGTGCCAATCAAATTTTTTTGTCCAAAATGTACACCAATCCATTAGGGCTTAATTCAAAAAATCATTGTAAGTCTATTCATAATTCATGTACAATTTGTTCACTTCTAAGGATTTTTATCAATTCAAGTTTTAATCATGTTCTAAAATGATAATTTGATAGAGGAGTGACCGTGCTTCCACATTTAATTCTTTTTTCAAAGTGCAAGTTTAAAGGCTCAAATGAATGGAAATATTCAACTTCTTTTTAGACTATAGAAGTCCATAAAATAATAAATTTCCATTTCCATTGTGATTTATGCAGTAATGGTGAGGAGATGAATTTTGTTTGTATTTTTTTAAATATGTGTTTAGAAATCATCAAACATCATTTCTCTTATAAATTTTTAATTTTTCTTATTCAGTTGAAAAGTTTATGAATGATTTAACCCCAAAAATTGGCACAACCAAAAATAACAAATATTTTTAATCATCATACAAACAAAGATTATATGATAACTCACGGCGAGACGAGCAGCTTCAACCTTTATTTTGAAGTCAGCAAACTCTTCTCTAGACATGACCTCTGCATTGCTCCTATATCTGCAACCATAGTGCCAATACACTATATGCATTGTCCCCACACCACCACTGAGGTAATTACACCTAATTTTGATCCCTTTCTAAAATCACCTAGTATGGATTCTTGCCTAAAATGTATCTCCATTCTTTATGAGGGTTTAGAACTGGTTTTAGAAACTCCTAAGTTCAGTATTTTGAATTTTTGTAGTTCATTCGTATGGTGTTCAAAAAATGCATTTTCAAAGAATCTAGAATCTTCTTTTGACTGCCAATAAGATCCCACAAAAAGTTTTTCAATATAATAATGAAACCATGCTAAATTTCTTAATTGGTTGATTTTAGGTGTAGTTACTTTTTAAGGATTCGAAACATCATCTAAACTACTTTAAAGGACAATTTACACTACAATCCAAGTTTCAAGTCCCACTGAATTTTCAAAATTTGATTGGTAGAGAGCTGAAAATTAGGACTTGGGGCTTCACACTACATCCCAAATTTCACATTATTTGAAGACACCTACATGGCAATGCTTTTTTTTTAACTTTTGGCACTAAGGAAGTGGAACTTGGAGGTTGAGTTGGATCCCCACTTTTCTTAAACCCAATTTGACTTTGGAGGTTGAATTGAGTCTAACAAAAATGGAGACCTTACTCGGCCTCAAAGTTCCAACTATTGTTTTGAAGATAAAATTAGGAGTAAAATACCATATGAAACATTGCCATCAACCAATGTCATTCTATCAACATCTGTCCTAAACAAATTTGATGCAAAAAATACCCTAATAATAAGATTTTGACTTTTTGATTCATTTTGGGGGCACTTAATTGCTTTACAATATTATACAAGAGACCCGTTGGTACTTAAAGTTGAGACTTTGGCCTTTATATTGAAATGTCCCAAGTCCTACATTTGATATTTTCTATTTACTTTCTACAAACCAAGGAAGTTGGGATTTGGCCTTGAACCATGACTTTCAAAGTTGAGATTTGGGACATAGTGTAAAATGTCCCTAACCTTCATTTTTTTAATATCCTTTTTGATAATTCCATATTTTTCTTGTTTCTTTAGATATATATTATTTACCTCAATTTCATCAAATTAATCATAATGGAAGTTTGAAGATTCAAATGCTTTTTGTGTTTTTTTGAATTGAAAGGAAGGTTTGATTCAAATATTACTTTTTGTAAATGAACAATTTATTGAACATAGCATAAGGTTCAACTGCACGTTAATCTTTGCCAAGTTATATATTTCAAAAAGTCTATGAACATTTCCTAATATTAGTTGGAAATACAAACAAAAAGGATTTCAATTCCTATGAACAAGCATAACATTCTTAACTAATGACGTTGGGGTCCCTTGTCTATAGTGTCACTTCTTATTTGTGTTACAACAGAAATTATTTTTTACATTGGTTCACAATGTTTGACAACCTTCCTTCAAGATTTTCTATAGTGAAACAGAGGAACCTAGCCTTGGAGCTCAAGAATGTTACAATTGAAGTGAATCAAGTATCCATTTGCTCTAGTCCTATGCAAAGTCCAACATGAAGTTCAATAAGACAAAGAGGCAAGAATTTGGGATTTTCACTACCAATTTAACCTTGGAAGGACATTGCACGACGCCCAAAAATGAACACTTGATGGCTTTTACAATTAAAGTAGAAAATAAAGAATGCACATATTAATCCATTAATCCGATCATTTTTGGCAAAGCACCTTTGTGATAGGTCTCATCCTTTCAGGGTCACAACGCAATAAAAAAAAATTTATGTGTATTTTTTTTTTCTTTGAAAAATGGCGGTGCTTTCATAAAAACAAAGAGAGATAAACAGACAATCAATCCGGCTCACAAGGCCAAGTCATCCAAGAGAAGAGACTAAAAGTCATAAGGTAGGAGGCTCTTAAATCGACCATCTAAGGGCTGGTCCACCTTTTTCATGTATTTCCTTGGACGGGAATATTTTTAGCTCATTTTTCAGACATAGAGAAGTTGATGAGGAATCTAACCTAAGTCGTTTCGTATTTTTCCGAGCATTTTTGAATTACTTATGAATTTTCAAACAAGTTGGGTCATAGGTCCCTATTTGTGACCCTAGGTCTTTCATAAATGGTTCACTTGCAATTCTAAATAAAAATGGGGATAGCAAAGAGAGTGATTGGCTCTTGCAATTAATAAGTTTTTTTTCCTTGGTTCATTCAATGACTATAGTAGTCAATTTCAGAACCAACTCATGTCCATTTCACAAGCATTTATAGGGTCCATTCTTAATGCCCCAACTGTTCTCGAGCCTTCTACCTTATAAAGCTCCAAGAGCATTCCAATGAGTTCAATGTGGCTTATTTAATTAGCATATGGCTTGCTTGCAAATGAAAAAGCCATCATTTTGAAGATCCTATTGCTCTGCATATCCTTGACTGTCTTTTATTAGGGTTATGGAATTCAAAAAATCCAATTATTGGGTCTTGTGTGCAATGTATTTTGGATTATAGTATAGTATACCAAAGTAATGGTGTGTACCCCATTTCAACAAGCTGTCGCGCAAGCTCAAGGTCCTCCAAATAGAAGAGATCTGTAGCCGTGATTTGGCTGTCCAAATAATCCTCATATCTGCACCACGCCATGATATCTCACTTCCGTTTATTTGTGTCAATAGTAATAAATATAGAATTAAACAAATAAAAACAAATGGAAACCAATCTGCACCATATCTTCCTGTTCTTGCAACTTCAATATAACCAGCGTTCTTTACTTGCAGTCGCATGTTCAGCAGGCATAAATTACTCTTGCGATACCAATTAGTATGCCCCAAAATGGCCAAGTGGTAGGGTTGGCCATTTAAGTACTCAGACCAAAGCCATATTAGAATGTCCGATGAACCTGTATCAACCTATTATTGTAGACTACATAACCCCGTAAAACCCTTGCAGATCACATGACATTCTGCTGCTGATGTGCTCACAAGATTAGACAAAAAGAGGGGATTTATTTTATTTCTGGTGAATTGTACGGGCATATTGGTTATTTAGCAAAGGGGAAAACATTTAAAAAGAAGAAGATGAATGTAATGTCATTTTAAAATTGTGTGCAATTTAAAACATTCATAGAATTCTTCCAAGGTTGGGGAGGAGCCTTTGCTTCCTGTGTACTGTGGCTCCCTTCAATGTCAACTCTAGAATTCAAACTTTGTTCATGAATTGTACATAGAGAGTTTCCCTTCCTAGTTCTTCTTGTTCAAAAATGGCATGATGATTGTGGTAGCCCTCACACTTGCAAAACATTTTGATTGATGTTTGAACTCTGAAGACACTGCCTTTGCATTCCTTAATACTCCCTCGGTCTCAAAATAATATTATTACTGGTGTTCTTTTTGTATTTTACAAAGGAAACACTGGTAATGTTTTGAGACAGAGGGAGTAATGTTTTGCATTGAGTTAACCCTAGTGTTTCCTTGTTCAATGCAATTTTGAAATGCCCATTTTGTTCAAAATTTACATATAAGCCCTAGCACTGCATGGTATTCCATGGAGTATAATTTTGTTTCAGCATAAAACGTTTTAGATTGTGGTACTTGGATCCTCATCACATTGACTACCACAGTGTCAGAATTCATACGTTTCAAACTCATTGACAATGGCAGTTCCTTGGGAGTTTGTGAATGCTGGAAACTCTTCCTTTCTTGGTTTCCCAGCCATTTTCAATTCTATTGTGATTTCTCTTGGCAGTGAGATCGGTCAACTCCTCATCTCCAATCAAAAGAGCAACAACTTGCTATAGAAGCTGAATAAACAAAAATTTCCTAACTTGTTTTTCTATTGCTCTGATGTGTACTTGGAACAAGAATGGTGTGACCATGAGGCTCTGTCCACTCCAACCAAACCCTAACCATGTTGTGTAGTGTGAATTGGCCTTTGTAGATAAGATTTGAAAACTTAGATTCAGAAACCATAGAGTGGATGCCATAGTCTAACTAAAGGTAGGTACACTCAAATGTGCCACTGACCTTAAACCGCCATCTTGACTCTATGTACTGTACATCTCCAAAATCAATTCCGTACCTATATGGAAGAAACCATTTTAGAACCAAATTTTATTCCTTAATAACTTTTGCATACAGTATCCAAATGCCACATTTTCTAATGCATTGGAACCTCTTTTCACTTGCCAACAAAAACATATGAAAATTTGACCAGTTTAAGAATAGGCTCAGTAGTAAAAAGTGGCAGTTTTGGATGTAACCACCTTATGTCCAAAGGACAAAGTCAACAAATTACATCAAAGATTGAATGCCATTCAATATTCCATATACTAAGCAAGTAGGAGGTTCATGTAGGTACATAACATTCAATAGCCTTCAGAGAGGCTGCCTTTCCCTCTCTGGAGTCCTCATCCACGACTTTCATCCCTACATAATTAATATAAGCTGCGGTACCAAGATAGTGACAGTACATTATGGTATGTTATATTTTCTTTTCTTAATTTTAGGACTAGACATACAAATCAACAAATATTTGTAGTGAAAGATGTTGGCCAATTTAAGTCCAATGAGTAATGCACCAATGCATTATTATTATTTGGAATCAATAACTTATTTCGGATTATTGAAGTGAAAAGACAACTCTATATATACATATGGGGTGGTAGGAGGTAGAGCAACCCATATGGGACAAATAAATTAGAATTTGTAGGTTCTCATGCACTCATAGTCAAAGCAAAAACAAAGAATTGTGTTAAAAAGTAGAATTTCAGACTTCATTTAGGTATAGTAAAATAACTTTTCTCAAAATACTTTGAACTAAAAAAAGTTGGTAAATGAAGATAAGTTTCACCTACAAAAATCCGTTTGGGATTTTGAGTCTCCAATCAAAAGTTATGGACAAATTTCGGAGAGGGGTTGGAATGGATTTTTAAAAGTGTTAGTGAAAATGTCCATTAAAAATCCTCTCCAAAATTTGTCCATAACTTTTTATTGGATATTCAAAATCCCAAACGGATTTTTGTAGGTGAAACTTATCTTCAATTACCAACTTTTTTTAGTTCAAAGTTTTTTGAGAAAAGTTATTTTACTATGCCTAAATGAGGTCTAAAATTCTACTTTTAACACAAATTTTTGTTTTTGATTTAACTATGAGTGCATGAGAACCTACAAATTCTAATTTACATATCCCACATGGGTTGTTCTACCTCCTACCACTCCATGTGCATATGAAAAGTTGTCTTCTCACTTTGAAAGCACTATGCATAAATGGATTTTATCTCAAAGTGATGTTATTCTACACTAACATTGAAATCAATAATCTCAATGAATCCATTAGCATTTTGTTTAAAGTCCCTATTGTTTAGTTTTTAGTTTTATTTGGAAATTTTTAATTTGCCACTACTTGTAGTGTGCAGTTGTGGCGCGGACACCAAGTTAAGTTTTGACAATTATTGACAACTGTCCCCGTAACTACTAATTTGATGTGGAGTATACCACACCATTTCATCCCGGAGGAGGGCAGAGCTAGTGACTGCTACCAAATGTTATGTATGTATAAAACAAAAAGTGGAGAAGTATGTTCAACCTTATTTTTGACATAGGCATTTGCTAAGCTTAGTACGGTAGTAAGTGACACTTTGACCAAAATACATAGAGTCCAAAGAAGCTCCTAGAGCATACCGAGGTGGGAAATATAAAACTTGGAAGGTTATAATTTCAAACTCAAGTGAAGTAGGTTTTATAACTCTTTGTTGGAAATTTTGGGAGTCAAGGAGATTATAGCGCAGTGTAGTGGGTCGCAAGGGCCCATGCATACCTATCCTTCATGCTCTATATTTAGCCTAGGTTTAGAATTCACCCAAGGATTTGCCACTATTTTTCTAAAGTAACCAACTTATATCTATATCTATCACTTATTGCCAAATTTTTAAAATTTAAAATTTAAAAAAACAAACCAATTTTTTGAAATTTAATTATTTGGTGTCACTGTGTGGACCTTGTCTTACAAGTATGGTAATGGAGACATACCCAATACCATCTTGTACTAAAAAGATGTCCAAAAACAACAACTAAATGAGTAAGATTCCAATTTTTTTTGGAGAACTCATTTTTTGGAAGAACCAAAATCCAAAAAACTAGCAAATTAGCAAATTAGTGCAAAATAAAAATAAAAAATAAAAAATTTCACAAATTTATCCTATAATTTATTCTAATGGTTCTAAAATTGTCTCCAAATTGCCATTTTTAGTGCATTGAGTGAAAATTGATTATTATTTTTTTCTCTTTCAACCACACATCATTTTTCTATATACTAGTGTGAGAATGTATAGAATAATTTTCAACACATTCGACTTTATAGAGTGCAAGATATAAAAGTTCAATGTTAATGAAAGAAACCACAACTTGCCTAACTGCTTGTCCTCTCCATATTTTTTGACTCAAGCACTCAATTGGAAAAAAAATTATATGTTCAGGAAGCTTATAGAAATGTACACTTTTTGTGAATTGTCACTTCATCTGCTCAAAATTGACTTCATATGAATCTACTCAAGCTTTCAAAAAGCTCTACAAGAATTAAAGAATTGTAGGGACTAATGGATGGTTTGCCCTTACAGAAAAGAACAAACAAAATAAAATCCTCTTCTTTTAAAATTTAGGCAACCAAATAGAGTTATCCTAAAAGTCTTGAAAGTCATCCGCTCCTTATTTGGTCTTTAGTTTGCTTCTAATCAGAGATTGCATTAGAATTTTTAATAAATTTGTATTCTTTTTTGAACAACAAGACATAATTGCTTGCAATTTAATCACATTGGATTGTCTTCTTCCTAAATAGAGGTTGTGGGAGTACGTTAAATCGTGCCATCGAAAGTAGGCCATGTGGGCCAAATTTACACTGGAAAAAATGCAGGAATTTTTTATTTGCCACAATTTTTTATTTGCAAATTCTGAATTCATATAGACTCCAAATTAGCTAGGAGAGGTCTACAACATACCTTAGGCACGGCACAAAATAGGGGTCTTTTTTTTACATTTACCCCGGAGAACATAGAATTCACCCCGCAGGGTCCACTTTTGATGGCACAATTTAACGTCTTGCGAGGTTGTGCTCCCACCCTTGCAAAATGAGAGGACAAAACACAAATTAGCACCTCTAGTATTATAAAAGAACTTTTGATCCTCTCAGTTTGCAAGAGTGGGAGCTCAACCTCTATTTAGGAAGAAGACAACTCAATGTGATTAGGTTGCAAGCAATTAGAGTGGTGTGATGTTCCTTCAGTTCTCCTGGAAATGCATTCAGACAATCAGAGGAAAGCACTTCATGCATCACGAGACTCTCCAGCAGTCCTCATGCATCACCATCCCCCTTCAACACCCGCCCTTCTTGCAGACTGCAGCTCCGAAAATGGAAACCAAGCATCTCTCAGATGTTGTCGTATTGGTTTCCTTTCTCGTCGTTGAAGTAAACTTCAATGTGTGCAAGAAAAAAAGAAAAAAAGAAAAAAGAAAAAAGAAAATAGAAGAAGAAGGAAACCAAGCGAGTGAGGAGAGCTTGATGAGCATGTCGAACATGAACTTCACAGAAGCTCAACGATGGTTGCAACAGTAAAAGCAGAATGGTGACCTTCTTCGAATTCACAAAGATTCTAACTTTGCTTGTTTTGCTTGCTACCCACGCACAATCCGCTCATTACGTCAACCTTAGTGTCGTGACTCTCATTAGGAATCCACTGCATTCTCTGCGGGGGATCTCACAGCATAAGATCAATACAGTACATAATTACATTGAAGACTGATAACTAATTACATACCTGCTGACTTTTGTGCTTTGTCGGCACGGCGATGAATTTCCCTGCAGCTACTGTAGCAGGCTCGGGGGTTGCACTTAGTTGCAAGGATCCAAAACAGCTTCCTTGGCGTGCAAGCCACAGCTCCGGCTAGGACCCATCTCTGCAAGCCGCCACAAGCAAAGCAGAAATGTCCTTTTGGATGAGACTCCACTTGGCAATCACTGTTCAGAGAAACAAGCAAGCAATCAGCTATTCTATAAGAGCGGTTGGGGCGTCTCTGATTGCAGATCTCCGTGACAATCCCTCGCAAATCTTCGACAGCATAGGGTTTCAAAAAGAGAGGAGCGAGGCTTTAGTGGAGATCAACTTCAAGCGCGAGACGAGAACCGACCATGAATTTGAATGCGAATCTGGAGGTGATTAATATCACGCGAGAGATCATTCTGCCATCGCCGCCGTGTACGCCTCATGTTGTTACACTCTCCAACAATGACCAGATTATGCCGCCCTTGTACACTTCTTTTCTCTACTTCTTCCCGGCTATGGATACCCGCAGCGTTGAGCTCAAGCAATCGCTCGCAAGTGCCCTCGCGGCGTTTCCTCCAGTTGCTGGCCGCTTGATTCCCCGAACCCCTGCTCACGCAGGCTTCGACGTGCATTGCGACAACCAGGGGACTGTCTTTGTGGAAGCTCAATCCTCCGCCACGCTCCACCATTTGCTCACCACAGGTACTCTCCTTATTCTTGTCAAGCTATGAATTCTAAGCTCAGCGTGAAATTTCGGCGTAGTTACGAGCAGGGGATGCAGGTCACGGAGATGTGCGAGGGAGTGCCATGTATCAGCCAATTCCTGTGTGGAAATCACTTGCGCCGGAGCCTGAGGAGTTTGTTAGTGGCCAAGAGTCGAAGCCGCTTCTCTTCATCCAGGTAGCAAATCTCGTCCTTCACCATGTGATGCTTGGATTGCTGCTTTGTAGTCGGAATCTTGTGATTCTGGTGGTTCCGTTTTGAAACCCTAATTCTGTTGGAAGAATATCTAAAACAGCTAGTGAGGCAGCAAGGCTAGTGCGCAATTGACACTACCAAATTCTGAGATTAGTTGAATCACAAAACATTGTCATAAAATTTCGTAAAATTAGTGGGTCTCATGGATTGTTGTTGATCATTTTAGAATAACGGTTTATCGTCCTGTTTAGTTGAAGCTCTAAGCACCAAATTGACCCATTTTCTAGAAAGAATGCTGACAAGGAAGGTAGACTGAGGCTCCATTAACCATACAGTACAGTACATTAGAGGTTCCACTGACAATCCAGGTGAGCTTTGGTTTGTGCTAATTGTGAAGATACTTAATCTATTGACTTTTTTGTTTTACAAAATACAAACACAAAATCAATGTGCCCAAATTTTAGATGGTGCAAGTTTCTAGATTGTTGCAGGGAAAGGTTCAAAATTCACCTGTATGGTCCATGGAACCTCTCCCTTGCTGTATGGTGCATGGTGACTTCGTATTTGTGTGTGTATCAAAATAAATTATGAAAGGAGAATCATCTGAAGAGGTTACGAAAGACTTCCGATTTCGTACCGAGACTCTGAATCCCGAAGATATATAGAGTTCTGGTTTCGGAGCCTGACTGACCGCGCTGTGACCACAGGTGACAAGGTTGAGTTGCGGAGGCGCGGTGTTAGCCGTGCAGTTGCATCACCTCGTGGCGGACGGTGCTGCGCAATCGAACTTTGTGGCGTCCTGGGCGGAGCTCACTCGTGGACAGGAGATTGCTGCCCCTCCGCACCTGGACCGCTCACGCATGCAAGCGCGGACGCCGCCGTGCCCATCATTCGAGCACATGGAGTATCTCGTGCACAAACAAGTGCCGTCGTTCTCGAGCGAGGCCATGGCGGAGCTGGCTCGCAATATGCCGCCCATGACGTCCCGAATCTTCGAGTTTCTTCCGGAGGTACACGTCCGGAATGGTTCTAGTTTATCAAGCTTGTGTGACTTGTTTGTGTCTATCAGAATTTGTGGAAGGAGATCGATTCCGTGATTAGCGCTTTCAGTGCTGAATGAGGACGTCTGGGCGTAGACACTCCAATGTTCAATGTTAAAACGTCATTTCTCATCTTCCTACCTGGTGAATGTCACTGTATTCATCTGATTGTTGCCGGTTTCTCCGATCCTTGTTTTGACCAAGTATTGGTTAGTTCTAAGTATTGTTAATCACCATACAATGTGGTAAACAGCACTTGGCGTCCGTTCATCCCGATTGTGCCTGACTAGCCGTTCCTCAACATAACATTCTTGAGTAGGGAGGCTTGGGGGTCCTTCTACCGTGACACTGTAACAAGAATAATACGTAGTACTATAGTGGCCCACAATTCACGAACAAGTTTGCATTCGAGATTCTCTTAACTAGGAGCATGATTCATGGGAAGCAAAGGGTCCCTTGCCCTGCTTTGAAGTTCAAGAATGTCATGAAGGTCTGAAACCCTCGAAGTGCTGCTGACTTGTGGTGGTTGGCAGGACCTGGAGCTCTTGCGGGAGAGAGCGAAAGCAAACGCAGATCCAGGTGAAACCCCCTTCACAGCATTCCAAGTGCTAACCGGCCACATCTGGAAGCACTTGACCCTTGCGCGCGGCATCAAATCCTCAGAAGCGATGAAGCTGGGTTGGGCCGTGGACGGACGCAAGCGTTTCACGCCACCACTCCCCCCAACCTACTTCGGAAACGTGAATTTCTACGCCTGCGCAGAGAGCATCGCAGGCGAGGTCACGTCTCAGCCTTTGCAAGCAGTAGCGAAGACTATACAATCCGCCACGAAGCGCATCACGCATGAGTACATGCATTCTGCGCTGGATCTCGTGGAAACGACAGGTAACCCCGCTTTGGTGACGGCCAGCTTCATCGGCCCCGCGGACCTGGCGCTCACGAGCTGGGCAAACTTCGCCGCGTACCAGTTGGACTTCGGGAGTGGCACGCCCGTGTTCTTCGCACCGCCGGTGTATGGATTCGTGCAGCTCGTCATTCTGTTGCCGCATCCGCGCGGCCACGGCGCGGTGAACGCGCTTGTTGGCATGTTTGAGCCTCAGATGCAAGCCTTGCTCTCGGATCAGGAGTTCTACCCTCTACGACCAGACCCACCCTCGTCGTAATTTGTCCAGGACAGCCAGAAGACGAAGAATGCGTGTTTCCCAAATTATCAGTATCTGAGTCTCATTTAGAATCCGTGCTTCCCAATTTTCTAGAATGCATCCTTGATAGGAGTACTATTCATCCTAGAAGGAAATTATTGCGCTAGAAATTCAATATTTTGTCTACAACATACCTTTTGGAGGGCTTACAAATTCTCCTTTCCTTCTTTGGCGACTTGATTCGTCCACCAGTTTTTCCACTATTCTCTTCATCATTCTAAGAGCTCCATGTAAACCTAATAATTTCATCCGGAAGGATGGTTGTCCAACTGGTTCAAGAATGTTATGATACTGCCTGCGCGGAGTTTTCAGATTCCACCTTTGCGTAGAGTTTTGTATCACGTTTCAGAATTGCCTCTTATTGCAGAACACAAAGCTCAAACTCACACCCTTATTGGAAGCTCGACAGAGCGGAAAAACAGAGACAAAATGAACCTGCTTAAGAATATTTCTGATCAGGTCGAGCTCCGGGGAAAATGCATAATTGTCTCAAGGAAATATAAAAGCGAAACTTAAGCTAGTTTTGTCCAAGGTACATAGGAAAATCTTATCATTAAAATCACAATCGAGAAGGTCGGCTAATAGAAGAACCTCGTGAGTGCCTGCACCACCTTTTCCGGCCTGGGAAGAGAACAATAACAAGCCACGCCCACACAATCAGCAGATGCCGGCAACCCGACGCCGTCGCAAAGCAGATAACTTAGCAGTTCTAAACAATCCGTCTTCAAACGATGTAGTGCACTCAGCTAATAAAATGTGTATACTAAAAGATGTTATGGCATATGTGTACAAGGGCATGAATCCGGCTCTAATTGCCTTGCATCGGTGAGGCCACGAGATGGAGTGGTTTTGTTCTATGCAAAGAATTGGAGAACTTGCACCAACTGGCGCACAGGGCCTGGTTTAAATCAATTTTAACTACATGCACTGGCTTCTGCTCCAGCTTATGTTCTATCGCTCTTCTAAGTGAAGTTATTCTCGGTAAGCATCACTCAGAATACAATGATGTAATTGACGAAGTTTATGACGGACCAGATAATGCTCGAGAGCCGATAGGCACAAGAGCATTATTGGACAAATGCCAAGTTGTTCTTCTGAATAGAGTATGTCCATGTTTGTACTTCTTTGTAGAATCTTAGGGCATAGAATGTAAAGAGGGCTCCGACTTATAATCCTCTATTGACCAGCCAATGAGCCAGTGACAAAGATGCCTCGAACAGAGGACGTGGTAATATGGAAACATTTAGCTAAAACAATTTCTTTGGAAAGGATCGAGAAGTACCAGTCTTCTTGTGGCAAGTGACCAACACCATCAAGCATGGCTGCCTTGAGAACACTCGGGTTACTCTTCACGAAATTCTCCGCTTCGGACTTGGGCAAATGCTTATCACTCATGCCCCAGGCAACTGTCATGGGTACCTTCCAACTGTTTAAAACACGGAAAAGACACGGTTTAGCTTCGATAAAAGCCCTCTCAGCAAATATGAGAGGACTTTTGCAAATCTGGGCATAAGTACAGGCATAATTGCCATTCCAATATTTTAAGCAAGGGAAATTTCAAGCATGATAAAGAATGATATACAGGAGTAAATGTAATTGCCACTACGTAAGAGCCATGTCATGTCTCTTCGATGCTGGAATCACTAGAGCACAGTTAGTATTTGTCTATGATTAAGATGCCTCACAAACTTGGCATACTCTGGCCAAAGATTTCAATTCCTAACGTGATGGAAGGTCTAGCATACCTGGGGGACGCAAAGCCTTGGGCGATTCGTGTTGTCAAGTCCTTGAGAGGGGCCTTTCGGGACGCGGCCAGTAGAGCTGCCATGTTGACCAGTATGTAAGATTGAGTAAAACTGCCTCAATAAGTTCTGGACAAAGAGAAGCTTGAACTTTGTACCAAACCGACACAAATGTACAGAATGCGTTTCTCAAAGAGTGAAGACCACATATTTCACAGGAAGCTTACAAAAGCCTGGGTCACTGCTGTCCAGGTACGGGAGACGGTACACATCAGCATCGTCCAGCTCGAGGACATACCTGTTTGTAAAATTACACACCACTTCAGAATCAGAGGAAACCAAGGAACGTACATGCACAAGCCTTCAGAAACTAATGTAAGGTAGAAAATACTAAAACTGATCCCTGTTTCCAACAGTAACTCATCTTTTTATTCACTTGGTTCGACGAATTAGAAAGACGGGTAAGCATGACTTGGCTAAATGTCACTGATCTTGAACGGAAATGCGGTTGTCTAGTGACTCTACCCTATACGTCACCAGAATCTACAGTTAATTTGGAAAAATTAGCATGCGTATCATTGACCAGCGGGCATTGGATGTTGGGTGCTGTATCTTACGGGCTTCCAGCTTCCACGAATCTCTCTGAAAGTATGGCATTTTGACAGGTGAATTCTCCAACTAAGGGGAACCTGCAGGAACGCAAGACATAATTAGCAGGGATTTTGTGCACAGCTGTAGATTCATGACACAACACCATTCATTTTCAACAACATTAAACTCACGGTCAGACCTCCAAAACTTAAAGCGTATTGCTATTCCATGTCTCAATAGGGACAGTGGATGAAAATATAGTAAGTATCGATCACCTCAGCTGTTTAAAGATTCCAGGAAGAGGGGCAGACGGCGTCAGAGGTGTATTCATAGCAACCAGCTTCTTGACTCGGGTTGGATTCTTCAGAGCCCATGTCAAGCCGTATGATCCAACAATGAAGCCCTGCAAGAGGATCCAAAGAGTTGGCGCGAAGGGAGATTTCAAGTAACAAAACGGACACGAAATTTGTGACAGAAAAATTGGTAGTGCATCCAATGAGACTGTAATGGTTTATAATTGGCGAGGGGGACGCCTGTTACCTGAGTAACAAGGTAGAAGGGGGACGGAATGTCCAACTTGGCAATCAGCTTGTCAAGCTCCTCGTGATAAGCGTCCTCTGCAGGAGTTGATCAGGAGCCCTAGAGTGGATCAGATTCCCCACCAGAAACTGAGAATCAATCTCTTTTTCCTTGGACTCCTTTTTCCATGCAAATAATTTGAAAAGGCAAAACCTCCACTAGTACCAAAATCTAATCACCTATCTTGTCTTAGGACCCGCAAGCACCAACAAAATAGCGAGAATTAGCCAGCTGGTTCCTTTATGCCCGTTATCTAGCTGAAACTCAACCTCCTATATACTTGCATTTGCAAGGTAACTTATAGGGAATTAAGGTATTTGGTTGATGCAGACGGAGTTAGCACTTCAAACCATAGAAATGAGAACAAATCAGATTACTTGTCCAAATCGGGGAGGTAACTTGATTGGTGCAAATGAATGTAAATCAGTGACTGGGAATAAGCACTAATTTGCTAATTTGCTCTGCTTTGGCAAAGCAAACACCCAGTGAATAATTTCAGCTAGCGAAAGGTGCTACTTGGTAGGTGCGACCGGGCCCTTATATTCATAGACGCCATGAACTTGCTATAACCATAAAATCGCAAGTGGAGGAATTCACAACTTGGAAAGAACACTTGTCTTCATATTTCAGTTGTTTTAATTGAAAAATGACAATGCTTCTGGGGCAGCTGTCGTACATAAGAAAGGGCGCCCCAGACAATCATATCCCTTAGCAGAAAATTAAAGACGTACCTGTGTAGGCAAAATCATACTCAGGCTGAGGTTTCTCACTAAATCCGAAACCGATCCAGTCTGGAGCATAGCAGTGATATCCCTCTTTAGCCATCTGCGGAAACCTCAGTGCACTGAATAACCCGCCCAAAGGAAAGATAAAAGATCTCACTGTAAACAGCTTCAGATTCCTATTACCGGTACCCCTAAGGAAGAGAGAATTCATGATCTGAAATGATCAATTCAATCGGTCATTGTGTATAAAATACTATTCAGGTGAGGCCAAATTTTATATCACCAGAATTAGTGAAGAAGATTCAATGAGTTAACCAAAATTAATTAAATTTGAACAAAAGAGAAGTCCCCGTACGACCAGCTGAAAATTGCTTAAAAAAACCTGAGCTACTAGCTTGGATCTTTAGGGTTAAGTGAAGGGAGATGTCAAGAGTCTAACCTGTGCCAAGACCACTCTGTAGCTGTAAGACTGGGTGGGTGCCCCATGCAAGAAAACAACGGTGCCATTCCTTGCATCAGCAGTGCCTGCAAGTCCCGCAAAGCCTCAGAATGCAGCTCCAGTGACTGCAGTTCTCGTAATCAATGCTATAAAACAACCGTAGCCGGGATTTTCGAGCAGCCATTTCTCAATTAGCAAAAGCAATATAAGCTATCGATGATTTCGGCACCCTGGAGTTTTAAAGACAAGAACCTGTCTCTCTGACCCACCAACGAAAGTCGCCGGCACGCACGTAGGCGCCATAGTCCCTTCCTTTGTCCTGAATTCGCTGCCTCAACCACGCCAGTCACCATGTCAAAAGAAAGACTCTATTTCCCCGGTCACTCAAGAATGTGAACTCCCTACCACAACATGGATTCAACTTTCCAATCAATCAATTGATCAATAACTCTGCAATGTATGAATTGATGGTGCAATTCACATAATATTCATTCCTGAGTAGGACTGACATGGCACCTATTGAGAAATACTACGAACTATTTTGAGAAAAGTCATACCAAATCAGGCAAAATTGAAGCCAATGGCTCATCATTGGCTTGAAGAGCTCTCAGATTGAGCTCAACTTCGCAAACCATAGCGTCAGGGATTCCTTGTCACGCCAATTCAGAAAATTCTCAAGAAAGAACATAGCAGAACATTTATTCTCGAGTAGGACTCACATGCCACCTTTTGAGAATAGTGCAAACTGAGAGTTATACGCTGAGCAAAGACCAACCAAATCAGGAAAAATTCAAGACAATGGCTCATAGGCTTGAAGATTGAGCTCCCCATTTGAGCTCAACTTTGCAAAACAACGTGTCAGACATTCCTTTTGCATGCCAATTTAGAGGATCATCTTGAATTGGAAATTTGCCAATTTACACACGAAAGAACGAGAAATTCCTCGACGCAGCGGAACCCAAGATCGAGAACAGAAGGTGAGAAGATGAGCAGGTTTGCAAAAAGGTTTCCAATCAATTCGAAATTGGGTAAGAAGAAAACGCAAGACCAAAGTCATACCGAGATCATCTGCCCCAGGTTTCCATCCTCCGCAGGCGCGTTCGGCAATTGTATAGCGTTCCGACTAGAGGCATTGTCCGTAACAAAACTGAACAACCCCTCACTAGGTCTCCTTTCGCCGGCCTTCTTCGTCTTCGCGTCCCCTGGATTCCCCTCCTGCGCGCTCACGACAACCAACTTCGCTCGCCTCTGCGACGAGACTAATGTTGCTCGACTTCGGGACAATTCCTGCGAGGAGGAGGAAATCAAACGCGCTCCGAAGTGCAAATGCGATGCGGTTATCACTCCAGACTCCGCCATTGCGCTCGATTTCAAGAACAAAATTGCAAACCTGTGAAGAGATTCATCAACAGTTGAGGAGGAGTTTGAATGAGATGCGAGTCTGGGAGTGACGAGGTGGGAATCTCGCTGCGGATAACGTCCATTTTCAACCTCTGCTTCTTGCAATTTCTGTTGAGGCTCCGTCTTGTGCAGGGAGGAGGGTCATAAGGTAGGGACACCCAAAAGGGCCACTTTTTTTTACTGTGCATAGTCAAATTTTTATATTTCCTTGTTATTTTTCTTTGTTGGCAAATGAAAGGAGGTTCCACCGCACCAATTGAAAGAATGTAACATTTGGATATTGTATGCAAAAGTCGTAAAGACCAATTTTTTTTTTGTTAGATGTTCTAAAATCATTTTTTGAACACTAGGTACACATTGATTTCAAAGATGTGCACAAGTGAGGATTGGTTGAAGTGGCACTTCCAGAAACAATGTGATTTTGGGTGTACCTACCTTAAATTGACCATTTATGAGCTAATTTGCAATTTGGGGGAGTTTGGCTTCTTGAAAATCTTTTCAATTAAATTTTTTATTAGAAGATAAATGGGATTGGGATCGAATCCAAATTGTTTCATGTGTTTTGGACCTTTGTGGAGTTATAAATGAAGTGTGAAATTTGCATTACTGTTAAGCTTTGAAAAGCATTTACCCCCTAATATGTTCATTATTGGTAAATTTGACAAATGCAATTTATGCATTTGAAGAAAGTAACATGTTCCTATGCGTTAGAGAAGGCTTTTAGAGTTGAGTGACTGTATGGACCTCCTATCTTACCAGTCTCACTTTGGATCCTACGAGAATTTTGATTGTGCCTCAATTGTGAGATTGGTGTTTTTCATAGTCATTCCATGTGCTCAAAAACACCATCCAAGTTGATGGTTCAAAAGATTACTTTTTCATTACTTCAAAATCTTTGAAGTGTGAAAATAGCTTGAGCTTTTGGAGATGTTTTACTCCAAAACATAAGTGGACACCATTAATTTTTCCCAATAGAAAAAGATTTGCAAGGAAAGTTGTAGGGGATTTTAGATTAGCCACATTCTTTCACCGTTGGATGTAACCTTGTATATTGTAGAACAAAACTTCCTTTGTGACTCAATCACATTCTTTTACCCCAATTTTCCAATGGTGAAAGTAACCTTGTAACAATGTCCAAACTGAAATGAAACTCATTTTCATCTTTAGTGATTGCACACTCCCAACATTGGAAACTGATCATGTTCCTTCATTCACAGACCCTGATTTTCAACGAACTCCTTTGACTTGCTTACCACGTGCTCAATTTCTTCCTCGGTCAAGTTACGAAATATGCAGCGGTCAAAACGAGGAGGCGTCCAGATGCGCTTCGGGATGTTGCGGTTTGCGGAAGATTCAACCATTTTTGAGTAAAACTTATCATTTTCTTAGATTTGGTGTTCTGAAAGCGACGTTTCTAGCTACGCTGCGTAGCAGAAGACCTCTGCGCTAAAGTTTGGAGCATTTTTAGGAGCACACACACCTTATTCCTGCTGATTGATTTATCCTATAAATGCATGGGAGTACAATTTGAGTACAACTTCTCCATATGCTTGCACCAAAATCGCCAACTCTTTTCCAAGTCTTCTCTCAAAGCAGCAAGAAATCGCCAAACCTTTCTACACTAATAACACCAGTATCTCAAGCCAGAATCTGTGAAGAATTTTACAGCTTCACAGATGGAAATTCCGGACCACCCTCGACTACCTCGAAATTCCGGAACCTGGTTTCAAAGTCTCCCAATTCCCCCCAATCTTGAACTTGAATCACATGTAAAACTCCTTCCGACGACCCACTGTTTCCAACGAGTGTGGGATTCGCTAAACACCTTCCGCAGTTAGCGTCTTCCTAGAGTGCGGATCGCTTCCCTTCTTCCTGAATTCTCATTGACCTTTCAATCAAACTCACAGGAAGCCTTTTCTGAATTCCCCGCAGGCATTGTACTCCAAATCCCCTCCAAAGAAACAAGGAAATGTTACAAATTGTTGTTCACAGAGAATGTCACTCTCACAGGGAAATGTGAGACAGGGAATTTTAAGGGAGTTTTAAGGGGGAAATTTGTGCGTTCTTTAGTGTTATTTGAAGATGTCCCCACTTCAAAATCAACTCAATTTGTAGAATTTAATAATCTAGAATGTAGATTTAAGCATCTAAAATCTAATTTTAATGTAGATTTTAGTTTGCATAATCAATTCAGTTTGTAGATTTTGGAAGTTGAAATCTAACAGATATGTAGATTTTGAACTAATCTTATTGATTTGTACATTTCAGACTTTTTAGTCTAGACCATTAGCTAGATTTCAGTAGTTCAAAATATTAGTAATATGTAGATTCATTTGTTTGAACATTTGACAATTTCATGTATTGTAAAATTTCTGAGATTTCTAAAATGTACCAACTGTAGGAACGTTAGATTTCTAAGAATTGAATACATTCACATGAACATTGACAACTTACAAGTCTTATGTGTCCAACCTCATGGTACCCTCGACAATCGATATGGGACAATTTGAATCTTCTAAAATCTACCAAATATTAGGTGGAAAAAACATTGAAATGTAAGATGTGTCAATGTGTTGCAAAGTCTACCAATTTGGATTGCACACGGGGGATTTGGGGGAAATTTATGAAAATCCTTGCAAAGAAAACCCACAATTTCCTTTTGCATAGGAACTCCTTGAAAATCCCTCCATGATCACATTAGAACACAGGGAAACATAAAAACTAGGAGAAACTTGCATGAAAACCTACAAAATCTCCAAAATAGTCGCAGGGAATTCCACAAGGGTCCGCTGTGAGTAGAAAGTCATTGTTGTGATTATTGGGTATAGCGACTAGATGATTGCACGTTGACGAAACAAAGTACATGAAGATGAAACCAAGGAGTAACAGATGCTTTGGATAGGTTCGTGTAATTCGACTTTGAGTGTAGTTTGGTAGTCGTTTAGTTAAGACAGCAAATGATTAGTGCTCATTCATCGTCACCGCGACTCTCAGGTCTAGAGATTTGTGGATATCCTAGTGCCCAGTTTCGTGGCACATACACCGAATCCATTCCATGTGTGCTTTGGTTACCTCATGGTGTAATTGGTGTTAGAGCAGGCTATGATCCTGAGTGCTATCCTGGGATTACGGGTGGTGAGTTTGTTACAGTGTCAGTATGCTCCAGTCAGAGTTCAGAGGCTCATCAATGCATCCGAAGATGAACTGTTGTCAAAGTTGTTCAAATGTGGGCAAGGTCGCGACGGCGATGGTGAATTGGTGGAATTGCTTGGGGATGTCAGCAGTTAGGGAATGGGGGGGGGGGGAGATAGACGGGGCTGAGTCATCTGACGGCGGCTCTGACGGACTTTGAGCAGTTTTCCGTTAACCCTGAAGTTGCAGGGGGATCGATGCTTCGCAGTAGCGACCCCTCTCCCGTGCACCGCGGGAGGGATGTGTTTGGATTAGGGCGTGCAAGTTTCCATCCCATTTCTAAAGTCCTTAAGTCCTTAACCCAGTAAGGACGCTGCGGACCATAAGTGTCTGATGAATGACAAGGGATTCTTCAATGTAGGACAGAACTACAACTATTCATCCTTGGAGTTTTTTGTGGAAAGTGGAGAACATCTACAATAGCTTGACTTCCAATGAGTACTTTTGGATTTTTTTATTCCAGTGACTCTCACGGTTATACAATGCATGATTTCCAGGGTCACCCCCCGCGTCCTTACAGGGTTAAGGTAATAGCACCTAATTGTATCCAAATAAGCAATTCAGTTGGGTTTCCATTCTTATATAGAAAAAAGTATTGAAGGATCTTGTTTGTAGTCAAAAGGGGATTATAGATCCTCTTAGGCTGCATTTTTTGGACATTGTATGAATTTTCAAGGTACCGTAAATAGGTGTATTCAAATGTGGCCGTAGGTTCTTATGAGTAGAGCTTGTCATTTTAGGCTAGAATCGCTAGGGGTCAGGTTTTGAAAGAAGTCACAATTAGTTGTAGTTACTATAACCCTTAATTGCCCAATCGACCATATATGGTCGATCCAAAATTGCAGGCTTATTTTGGTGTGTGCAATTTAATTCCTTTGACTAATTAAATCTTTTTACGGATAGTATTGAGGGCTTACTATAGAAAGTTTTTATTTTTCATTGAAGAAGGTAAATATTTGATTTTTGAGAGGTCATCAAGGTATATAATTATGTACCATTAGTGGAAAAATAAAGCTTGTAAATTTTGTAAGGCTTTATACAAAATTTAACAATTTCACTTCATTTGAAATCTAAAAAATTGTACTTATCCATTTGCTTTGGAAATGGTCCCAATATAAAGTATAAAGAGTTTTCATTATTTTCATCGTTGAAAATTTAAACATGCAAGTGTTGATATTGGAATTATTTGTGATTCTACTTATCAAAAAAATGCATTTCAACAAAATTTGCAAGACAAATTTTGTAATGAATTTGATAGCTTTTCATGTGAAATTTAGTTTTTTGAAAGTGCATTTTAGTGTGCTAACACTAGTTGTAGTTGTTCATGTCACCTCCAATCCCAAAAAAAATTTATATGCAAATTTATGAAACATTGAAGGGAGGGGTAGCATATTAAAAAATTTAAATGTACTTTTCTCTTTTTATAATCTCACAATTCTTATGCAAATTTGCACTCAAATTGGTACGCTTACTAATAAGCAAGCTCCTTAAACATCTATGCGGTTAGATTTTGAAAAAAAATCAACTTGCTTCATTGGGGATAACTATAAGTCCATACTATTTTTTCATAGGAAAAACACATTTGGAAAGGCTTGGACTCCTAGGGGTTAATCCCTGAAGTCCATCTCATAGTCCCCTGAGGGAACAAAATGGATTTTGGGCAGGTTCCTACAATCTCAATATTTGTCGTAATTTTCTAAATTTTTTTGTGAAGATAGAAAAACATAAGAGCTTTTTAGGAATATTATTTTTAAATCAATTGGCCCATTTGGAGAAAAAATTATGGCACAGTATGCCCAAATTTTAGTTTAGTGGGTAGAAAGAAAAATCCTCAAAAACTTTAAATTTGAAACTTTAAATTTTTTTTCACTCATAGATTGTATTTTTATCTACATGGGAGGATTTTGAAACATTCCATTTGGATTTATTATGTGGACATCATAAAAAATCTTGGGGATTTTTGAAGAAAAAATAACTTGTAGGATTCATTTCTTATTCAATTTTCACAATTTTTCAAAAAGAAAGTTTCACAAGGTTAAGATCTTTTTCTTGAACAATCTAATTGTAGGGATGAGTGTGTTTCAATTCCATCTTAAGCTATTAGCAGTTTAGTTACCCCTTCAATCTTGAAACTACTTCTAATTAATAATTTTTAAATGTAAATAAATTGAGTGTTTTTTTGTTAATTTTTTTTCCATAGACTCTCTATTCAATTCTTCAACATAAAAAAGTAGATATTCAAAATCAGTAGTACAAAAATATTAAGTTAAAAAGATTCAAAGTTAAAAAATTTAGTCAAATAAGGTATTCAAATTATTCAATAAAGTTGTGTCTTCAATGCATCCAAAGAAATAAACCTTATACACATCAATGCATTAAAAAAAATTCACTACAAGAGAAAGGGGTGTTTTAAGTGAGTTTTTAAGTATAGTCCTAGACACATGATTTTAAATAATGACCTTTAAGGAGATTTACAGCAAAATTTTACTTAAAACACATGTGTTATAAGTAAAATTTTGCTGTAAATCTCCTTAAAGGTCATTACTTAAAATCATGTGTTTAGGACTATACTTAAAAACTCACTTAAAACACCCCTTTTTCTTGTAGTGATTTAAGCATCTCCAACCTAAAGGTCATCACTAGAATTTAAAAGATTTAAGTTTTTTAAATAAAAAATTAAAAGAATAATGTTCAACAATAAAAAGTTCAATCCATTTCCCAAAATTGGATATGGTGATGATTCTTTCTAGACTCTATTGTCTATATAGCAAACTTATTGAAAACTTGAAATTTTGTCTTCAAATTCTCTTCAAAGATGAAGAATTTGTAATCTTTTAGGTATCAAACAAACTCTAAAACTTTAAGTTTTGTCACCTCAAAATTGAATCCTATGTTTGTTAATGTAGAAAAAGATAATACCCTAAAAATTGCCACTAGAAATATCAACTAACTCGATTCTAAAGTAAAGGTTTTTTATATTTAATACTTTAGAACTAATACAAGATCTAAAATATTTTCAATCCATTATTTATAATTTATACAATCAATCAATAAATCAATAAATATATATATATATATATATATATATATATATATATATATATATATATATATATATATATATATATATATAAATAATGGATATATGATTTATTTATAAAATCAAACTATATCATTGACAGTAATTTTTTGAAATGCAAGTTTGAAATTAAAATAAAACCCACATTGAAGAATTAATTCAATAAACATTATTGTTATTGACATTTTAAATGATTTGTTTTTCTTATCTTATTTTCTAATTTTCTTGTAGTAGAATAAATAAATCTATAAATTTATATAGATAAATGTATCAATTAATTGTTTTAAAATGGGGTTCTAAATGATAAATCTCTTCATCTAAAGTACTTCAAGTTCCAACGGTGCTAGTATGTGAGCCCAAGAATGCGAGCTTGTGAGCGTTGAGCGTACAATATAGGTACCTATAATATGGATACTTTGTACTATAGAAGGTGTATGTATCACAAACACCTATAATATGGATATTTGTAACATATATATCCTATAATCATAGATGGTTTCTATAGTATATACACCTATAACATAGGTGTGTAGTATTTGAGGCTCATGGGCTCACACTCCTATACTCACATAATAGCAACCCTCCTTCAAGTTCTTCTTGTTTTTTGAAACAAAATATGACACTATGCCAAAATGCAAGTGTTTTCTTATACCAAATTTTTTTGGCACTCCTTTGTGTTGTTTTTGTGCTTGGATTTCTACAATTTGAACATGATGGTAATGGGAGTTCAAATGTTTCAATGCCCTCAATGTTTGGAGAACCAATAGCTGATGCATTTCCTATATTTAGATTTGCAAGACTTTGTAATTTATGATGCTTGTCACAAAATAGTGTAGAAGCCATACTCCATGCTTTTGATGTAGAGTCCTTTGTTGGCAATAGTACGGTGTAAAATGGTTGAACAAAGGAAGTCATCTTTGATATTATGAAATTTTATGAAAATTTTATACTTCAAAACAACTTGATTAGTTGGTAGAGTAACTTTGGTTTAGTAATTGGTTTAGTAATTGGTTTAGTGATTGGTTTAGTAACTTTGTTGAGTCAATATGGATACAATTTCATATGTACATAGAATGATAAATGCATCTTGGTACAAATAAAAATTAGCAACTAGCTTACAAAAGTTTATATACTATCAATTAGGCATCTCCAAAACTTGTCATCTAATCATCTAACAAATGCACATTTTGCTTTAAATTAATTGAAATTTAGATTTTCAAAATGTTTGCAATCAAAACAAATGCACTCTAGGGCCGTTTCACTTTTATATTCCTATGCACTAAAAGGGCAATTTTTGGAATTCACAAACTCATGGACTAATATTGAAACTAATCTTGGTATACAATTATTTTGGAGTTTTGAAAATGTTAATCTTGTAATATTATTACTATTTTTTTAATAAAATGGTATTTTTTTCTCACAAATATAGCTGGAACAATTTCCAAACTGGAATGAAACTCATTTTCATCTTTAGTGATTGGAGACTCATCGGCTCCAAACTCCCAACATTGGAAACTGATTCTTTTCTTCTGGTAGTGGTACTACTTTTCAAACCTAATTTTCAGCAGAGTCCAGTCTGACCTTTCCTTTGTCTTACCTACCATGTGCTCAATTTCATCTTAATCAAGCTCGGTCAAGTTACAAAATACGTAGCGGTGAAGACGAGGAGGCGTCCAGGTGCGCTTTAGGACGGATGTCGGGGTTTCATTTTCTTAGACTTTCTTGTAAGAAGTGTTAGATTTGGTGTCCTGAAAACGGTGTTTCTAGCTACGGTGCACAGCAGATGACCTCTGCGCTAATCACTTTGCAGTATTTTTTGGAGTAGATAGCCATGTGACTGAAAAGTCATACACTCCCCATTCTTGTTGAATAATTTATCCTATTAATGCGTGACAACAATTTACCAAATTCACGCTTTAGATAACTGGAGGCTGAAATATTACGGCATTGTAATAATTAGTTCTGTTTAAGCAGTAACACTAATAATGCAGGTGACCCGCATTTTGTGCCCTCAGTAATAGGATAATTCAGTGCACTCACAGAAAAAAAGACCCAGTCAATTCAACTGCTCACAGACCATGTGACCGACCACCTCTGTTTTCAGAGTGGGACTGAATTCAAAACACTAAAAACTAATTCGGTGAACTGTAAGTGGAACCAGAATCCTACTTCCCAAACTGCAAATGGAGCATCCCACATCAACTTCTCCATATACTTGCACCAAAATTGCCAAATCTCTTCTCCAAGTCCTCTCTCAAAGCAGCAAGATATCGCCAAACCTTTCTACACTAAAACCCAGTATCTCAAGCCAGAATGTGTGAAGAATTTACAGCTTCACAGATGGAAATTCCGAGCCACCCGAGTCGACTACCTCCAAACTCTAGAACCTGGCTTCAAAGTCTCCCAATCCCCCGAATCCTGAACTCAAATCACGTGTAAAACTCCTACCGACGACTTACGGTCTTCAAGGAGCCCGGGATTCGCTAAGCATCTTCCACAGTTAGCGGACCACTTCCTTTCTTCCCCAATTCTCATTTTCCTTTCCATCAAACTGGATGACAATTGCAGACCGATCAGGTGTGGTTGTGTGGATGGAGAGTTTCCTGGACGAATTTCAAGAGCGGAACGAGGAAGAGAGTGATGGAGCCCGACGTGGAGATGGGCGTGGTGACCATTCTCCCTGGGGCATCTGGGGGAACTTCTAATCCCGTTAAGGAGTATCTGGAGCTTGCAATGAGTGGAGATTTTGCTGCGATTCAAGACGAAATGGAGAAGCATCCTTTGGGTGTCACAGCTGGGGTGGACGTCTACGAAGACAGAAGCGCTCTGCACATGGCGGCTCTACACGGAAGAATCGAGATTGTGAGACTCATATTGTCCGCACCCGAGGTTTCATCCCAGATTGTGAACGCACGAGACCGCTTCGGCTACACGCCCTTGCACCTAGCGGTACGAGCAGAGCACGAGGATGTTGTGAGAGTCTTGGCGAAATCTTCACAAACAAGAATTCTCGCAGCTTGTGGCAGCAGTGGTAGCAGCAGTCAGCAAGACGAAGAAGGCCAAGACTGCGACGGATTCACTCCACTCCACCTCGCTGCGGTTTCAGGCAACATCGCCATTGTGAAACTGATCCTCCAAGAGTTTGCATGTCAGGAGCTTCCCGTGAACATCCACGCCACCACTTGGCAAGGCACCACGGCTTTGGACATCGCCAAACGTCGGCGACACTTGAAGCTGGTGGATATTCTGGAGTCGTGGGACGTGAAGTGGTTGCAACTGGAGCGCCAGAAGAGTGCGAATTCTGTGAACGCCATCCTCGTGGGCGCCGCACTTGTGGCGACGGTAACATTCGGATGTTTGTTGCAACCTCCATTGGGCATTCCGAATTCAGACACTTCAACAAACTTGTCAACTGGTGCTGGTGCTCCAGCGCCGTTTCCCAACTATGACGAGATGAATTCAAAACTCAAGACCATCTATAATCGGGTGCACGTAGGGTGGTTTTTGGTGTTCACGGCGTTTTCGTTTTCGTTTTCCATTGTTTCGTTGGTGATTGGCACCACGGCCGTGATTCCTTCCACTGGTGCTAGTTTGAAGCGGGAGGTGCAGCAGTTGCGAAGCTCTGTGTTGCGAGCGTCGATTTCGCTCTTTGTGTCGATCTTCTTCCTGTTGTGGGCGTCGCAAATTGGGGGCTTTGTGGTGGCGGAGAATGCTGTGGGTGGGGGGATTGTGATGACCGTGTTGCTCATTGTTTGGTTTATTCTGCCGTTCATCGTTTTGGCGTTCGTGTTGCGGCATATTGTGCTGCCGAAAGTGAAGGTGAAGGTGAATAAATGTGCGGTGGTGTTGTTTTTTGTAGTGGCGGTGGGCTTGAACATTGGCATCTACGTTGCGATAACTTACTTTGCCGACGAAGATGAGTGGAGCCATGCCGAACTGACTTATAGATAGTTTGTGGTCATAATTCAAGAAGATTAGGGAAATTGCAATCGTAGTACTAGAAAGCCATTGTTGTTATTATTGGGCAAAGCCATTAGATGATTGTACCCTGAGTAAACTTCTCATCTTTCAAAGTGCATGAAGAAGATGAAACTAAGAAGCTGCTTTGTATAGGTTCAATTATCTTGTCTTTGAGTGTATTTTGGTAGTGGTTTAGTTAACCCTTGAATGACACGGCGGACGTTTTGAGGCAGATGAATGACAAGAGAATCTCTTGTGTAGGACAGAAGTGCAACTATTCATCTTCCAAATTTTGTGGGGAAAGGGAAGATAATCTGCAGTAGCTTGACTTCCAATGAGTGCTTTTGCATTATTTTAATCCAAGAATCCACATGGTGACAAAATAGATGATTTCCATGGTTATGAGCCCGTCGTTTAAGAGTTAACCCCTAACTGCCCCTTTTGACTTTATGTGATGAATCCAAATTTTGGGCTCGTTTGTGTGTGGGTAGTTAAATTCTTTTGACCATTTAAATAAAATTATAGGCAATATTGAAGGTTAACTATTGGAATCTTTTATTTTTAATCATAAAAGGTAAATATTTGATTTTTGTGAGGTCCTCAAAAGGCATATGTGTATCATTAGTACATTAGACAAGCTTGCCAATTTTACTTGATTTTGAGATCTAAAAAATTGTATTTATCCATTTGCTTTGAAAATGGTCCCAATGGAAAAAGTAAAATATTTTTGTGATTTTTATGATTGAAAATTTAAATATGCAAGTGCTGATTTAGAGTTATTTGCAATTTACAAAGACAATAAAGAATTGCATTCCAACAATTGCAAGGTGGATTGTGTAGTGAGTTTGATAGCTCCTCATTTGAACTGTTAATTAAGGATTTTGAAAGTACATTTTTAGTGTGCTAACACAATTTCTAATTGTTCATGTCACCTCCAATTCCAAAAACTCTCATATGCAAATTTCTCAAACATTTTGGGGAGAAGCATTATACTAAAAATAGGATACAAACATTTCTCTTGTTGTTATCTCACAACTTCTATGCAATTTCACACTCAAAACTGGTATACATACAAGTAAGCAAGCATTTTAAACACATCTACATGTTTAGATTTTGAAAAAAAAATAATTTGCTTCATTAGGGATAACCAAGGTTAGAGCACTCATAGTCGATCACTTAAGCGATTTTTAGATAGATCATGAGTAGTATGAGGCGAATAAAAAACTTCTCATGTAGGAAGATAGTAACTATACCGCAAATTTTCTAGAATTTTATTCCCAAAATTGAAATTACTGTGATTTTTGAGAGCCAAAAAGTTATTCACACTAATAGCCAATGTCTAGATTCTTCCAATTCCAATCATAGAAGAACTACTTTCCCGCTCATTACTTCTTACTTTCTTGCTCACTACTTTCCATGCACTTTGGAACATATGACATGACCTTATTAGTCCCAACTTTGAAAAGGAGGAAAAAAACATTCCAAGCTTTGGATGGAAATGTGTTCCCAGCCTTAGTTGGGTATAGGTTCCTGGTCGGGAATGGGTGCTCCAACATTATAAGCCCATGCTCTTTTTTCATATGAAAAACACACTTGGAAAGTCGTGGGCATTTAGAGGTTAAGACAACAAATAATAAGTGATCATTCATCGTCACCGTGACTCTCAGGTCTAATAATTTGTAGATATATTGGTGCCTAGTTTCGTAGCACATACACTGAATCCATTCCATGTGTGCTTTGGTTACCTCATGGTGTTACTGTGTTAGAGCA
The DNA here is from genome assembly GCA_951799445.1 of Pseudisothecium myosuroides. Classification (NCBI taxonomy): domain Eukaryota; kingdom Viridiplantae; phylum Streptophyta; class Bryopsida; order Hypnales; family Lembophyllaceae; genus Pseudisothecium; species Pseudisothecium myosuroides. Next base: position 2,032,143 of record OX637288.1, on the reverse strand, counting down.
AGCTATGATTCTGAGTGCTATCTTGGGATCACCGGTGGTGAGTTTGTTACAGTGTCAGTATGCTCCAGTCAGAGTTCGAGTACTCATCAATACATCCAAAGATGGAACCTGTTGTCAAAGTCGTTCAAACTTTCATGCTTGGCAAACTGGACAATACTACAATAGTGCTTGAAAATTTAGGATCGAATAGGGCATCCTACCAAGCTGCTGAGGTTGTAAACTGAGGAAGGATATTTTGAGAGAGCTTTGGCAATCATGTCTGTTTGTCATTGGTAGAGTCATTCATTCTTTCTTTTATAGGATTCACTAGAAGGTTCCAAGGTTGTGTATGTGAAGGTGAACGTGAAGGATGCATAGAGTGAAGGATGTATTTGAACCTCCTGGAGATGCATATTGACAATTGCCTGGACTTTCCAATTGTTTCACTAGAAATTAGTGACGCTTATTGTAAATCAAATTGAATCTCAAGGTATGAAATATTTGCTGATGTCGATTGAAATCTTGTGAGAGCTGCAATCTCACTACCTAAACCACAACAAGGACAATAGCTTACTAGAAGCACGTCATTTGTAACTTTTCAACAAGCTTTCACTCACAAAATTTTAAAGGAAATTCAGCTCAAGAATTAGAAATTACAAAAAACAAAGCTGGTTGTTAGCTCTCTTTGTCATGTGTTGTCATATTTGCACAGCACCTTCAATTGCTTGTGGCCTCTAAAATGCTTTGTGGTAAGGTGGTGTCTTATGCTTCAGTAGGAGTGCATTATTACGGGCAAATGTCCACAATGACCAAGCAATTCTCAAGGCTGGCGATTCTTGCTGCACAGGTTTGCTTCCAAATTTGACATTACTCAATTCTGCTTTCTCTAAAGTAATAGCCACTAGTAGAGATTTGGATTACGATTAGGAAATTGTGTTCTTATACAGGCCCGCTGTAACATAGTACAACGGATTGATGGTTGGATAAAGAGATGAAGTGAACGATTGAAGAGAGACTGTTCTAGTGGAAGAGACCATACATAAATTTGATAATGGTACTCTGCTTACTTAAATGATCTCATGTGGTCTTCAGAATTTTTGCACAATCCCCAAGGGATTGGAACTGACCATACACGATCTGCATTGCACAGACGGGAGAGAATTGAATCAAGCAAACGCACAGAGAGCCAGGAAGAGGCTTGTACTGTAGAAGAGCTCTCCGCAGCCTGTCAACGGTGACAACAGAGAAGGGGAGGTGGCCGGGAGCGTGGCGGAGCAGCAAAGGGAATGTCGTCGAGAGCGTCGGGACTGCTGCAGCAGCTCAAGAAAGCGTTGTTGCTACACATTCGTTTTTTTGTGTTTTTTTTCTTGGAGGGAGAGCGCTTTGCAAACTGGACAAGAGTATTCCGCACTGCATTTCTTGGCTTCGGCAACTGAAATGTGGTCTAGGGATTTTAGTGGATATGCAACCGGAAATGGGGGGTAGGGAATTTCTTGTCTTTGCAAATTGAAATAGAAGTCTAGGAATATTTTCCGGCTTTGCAAATTGAAATGGGGTGTTTATGGATTTCTTTGGTTTTGTGAAATTAGGGGTCTAAAGATATTTTCTGTATTTGCAAATTGAAATTGGTGGGTTTAGGGAATTCCTTGGCTTTGTGAACTGAAATGGGGGCTCATAGATTTTTTCCAGGCATTTTGTAGATGTGGTCACATATTTCTTCTATTCTCACAAAATTATTGGGTGCTATAAGGGTGTTTTGGGGTGATATAAATATCAAAAGTAGGTGATCTATAGGAATATTTGGCTATTGCACTTGAAATACAACAATAATCACGTATTTAGAGATAAAAATTTCTCTACAAAGAATAGCCAAACGCTTATATTTGCAAGCAACTGCCGTAAAATCTTCCATAAAAAACAAATTGAATGGAATGAGACTGCATTGTACTTTGTGGCCTTTTGTATGGTACAGAGGGACCGTGTGTGTGTTGGGTATATTGTGCTAATATACCGTCGGATGGCTGTCTGAGTCCTCTGTGTGTTGTTGTCGTATCTGAGGCCTTGAGTTGTTGAGTTATACCTTTGTTTTCCAAAATACCGATTCCAACGTTTTTGACTGAGGGTTTCCTGTTGTATGTGGAGTTGAAGGCTCTGCACTTGTATGATTGTTTGAGAGCCAACAAGTCAACACCAGCTTGGATGCCCGTGTGCCATTTTTGGACAGGGACTTTGTTAGCCTTGCCATGTCAATTGATCCTGCTGAGAAAATGGTGCGTTCATAATTTTGCACCCGTGGTTTAGCTCTAACTGCCCACACTCAGTAATGCATACCAAGCTACAGAATCTGAGGGCAACTAACCTTAAACCCTAAACCCTACAGTACTATTATTTCTTGTTCACAATAAATAATCTCTTCATATATTGCAATCTTGAGATGCTCATGTAGCATCTGCACTGAGACCCCGTGTTTTTTTAGAGCTAAATGTCAGGATTGGTGGTGCAGTCGAAGTGGTGAACTTGAAAGAAAGAAAGAATTGAGAAATGGATCCTGCCCAAAGCCTTTCAAGATGAAGAGAATCCCTACCTGCCCCAAGTACTGTAGTACTCTGTAGCTTTTTCCCAGCCAGTAGGACAATAATTTAGGGGCATCTTTTTGCACTCCGTAATTGATTCTCTGATCATTTTGGATATTTCAATAGAGAATTGTAGATCTAGACTTCATTTCTGATTTTGGGACCTTGTGTTTGGTGGTTCAGTTGCAGCATTTTTTACAGACAGAAGGAGCACTTCAGTGACAAGGACAAGGAGCTCAAAAGAGTCCGTAACTGCCTTACACACAATAAGTGTCTGCCACAGCTTGACTGATGGTCTGAAGGATCATGCAGCCAGGCACCTCTAATTTCACTCCACTATCAATGCTCTCCAATCAGTTTGCTTTCTGTGAATAGCCTGGGCCTTGGGATACCACATTTCATGAATACTGGTTGTTGAATCTTTTTGTTGAATACCGTACCCGGAGGTCACCTTGGGCACAAATTTGTCAAATAATTAATTAAAACCAGATAGGGTGGTTCGGCAGTTTATTTTTAATTATTATATTATTCGGCAATTATTGAATTTTTTTTTAAATTTTCGGCAACCCTTCAAATAAATTCAAAAATTGCATGAAGACTTCTTCATTGCATACCTCCAGGTACACTATTCAACAACCACCGCATAGAGGTGGAAGTCACAATCTGACGGTGGAGGATTTGCTAATGGGGGGTGGAGGCTGCGACACATCTTTTCAACGGATAGTAATCTATGTAGTAGATTACTATGGGTGATAGTAGCTGGCTTTTGAGTGGATAGTGTCAATTTTTGCTCATGCTCAGTCTGAATAATCTGTCAATCAAATGAATTTTCTAACCTCAGGTCCCCCCTCTTACTTGTATTTTCTCCCTCACAGTCCTCTTTGCAATTGATATGGAATTACTTGATTTTCGTCTGTATTTGTATGCCTATATATATATACATACATACATATTGTATATGTAAGTATCCCATATCCCGTACCATATCTCAGTATTTCACTTTCCATATCTGTATCCCATATTCGAGCACATACTACAAGGGGAGGGGTTCTTTTGGTGAGTGAGCCAACAAACAAATGCATGACAGGAGTACACAACAGATATTTTACAAGGAAAAAAAATTGAATCACCGGCTGCGGTGGGTACTTGCGAGTCCCATCAATGGTTCACGATTTTTCTTAGAGGGTGCAGGAGCCCAAGCACCTAGTTTTGTAAACACAAAAGACAGTCACTTCAGATGTGCACATGGAGGATTGAACAAACAATCTCTTTATACAAGTGGGGTAGTAGTAGGTAAGACAAACCATGTGGGATATGTAAATTAGGATTAGTAGAAAGCTCAACCACTCGCACTTAGTTAAGTCAAAAGCAGAATTTGTGTTCAATGTAAAACTTTAGACCTCATTTTGACATAGTATAATAATTTTTTTCAAAAAACTTTGAACTAAAAGAATTTGGGAATTTAGTCTAAATTTTATCTCCAAAAAACCATTTGAGACTCAGAGTTTCCAATCAAAAGTTATGGATAAAATTTAGAGAGGGGTTGGGAGGAAAATTTTCTTTGACATTTTCAAACATCCTCTCTGAATTTTGTCCATAACTTTTTCTTAGAGTCTCAAAATCACAAACGGATTTTTGAAGATGAAATTTAGCTTAATTCCCCGACTTTTCTTAGTTCAAAGTTTTTTGAAAAAAATTATTATACTATGACAAAACGAGGTCTGAAGTTCTACATTAAACACAATTCCTGCGTTTTGGCAATGAGTGGTCAAGCTCTCATGTTCAAATTGTCCCATATCCTTTGAGGACTTTTGATGGATAATGGATTTCATTATAAAAACGACCTCTCCACCCAAAGTTTAGAAGACATTTGTTGGCATCTAGTTGAATTGATATATTTTCCAACTTTTTGGCTATCTTTATAGTAATTTTCCTTGAATTCGGCATAATGACTAACTAATTTTCAAAATTATTCGGCTTTAAAATTTTTTATTATTTTTTGCCGAAGGTGACATCTGGCTACGGTAGTTTGAAATATACTTCCTCACTTGTCACAAACTCACAATTGTTAGATTGTAGTACAAGAGATTGGAGATTAGAACCTTATTTTAACATTGTAGGTGACATTGCATTTTTCTCCACCATTGATCTTCTGATTAAGTGCATGACATAAGAGCATCGCCAGTGTTGCGCAAAATGTTGGCACGGCACGGTGGTCACTGAGCCCGGGAGTCATGTGGGTCCCTACCGTAGACTTAGGGATGGGGAAATCTAGGTTGGGCCATTTGAAATCATCCCTGGGCACAATATCTTTTCGTATCAAGTTCATGCTGTAGTGAGTTGCAATTTTGGGGTATCTTTAAGAAAAATTGTCAGCTTTTTGTTGTGGCGGCAACGTGGCCAAACAACATGGCCCGATACCATTTCATTGTGCATGAATAATATCTGAAAATTGAACATGTTGTGGTATCATGCCGTTGGAGAGTGGGGGAGCAAGATATCACCGGGTCTTTGTTAGCCAAGAACATTGCACATCTTGTTTGTTGAGTTGCATTTCCTGCAAAACAGTGTCGATGCTCTAACTTAATGTACTATAGAATTCTATGACATTCTGTTTAAGTTCCATCATTTATATTTCTATCCCTCACTTTAGTCACGTACTTAAGAGAGTACCCTGAATTACAGTGACTCCCAAAAGTAGTTGGCCACCCTAAAAATTGCTCTTATAAATTGAGAAATTGGAATTTTGAAGTGAAATTTAGACATGTTGTTGTACAAAAGGAATTCTACCCTCAAGTGTAATTTCACTTTAAATAGACTATATTTAGACCTATTATTAATTGAATGAAATTTCTATGGAAAAAAATCTTTTTGTGAGAAGTCAAAATGTCCCATTTCTTTTTATAGGAAGAATGTACATCTAGACCAGAATCACATGTTACAAGTTTTATGAATTTTGGATTTTTATTGATTGAAATCTAATTGACTGAAATTTGACCCCAAATTTTTGTTTTTAAAATTTTTCACTCCTTAAATTGCAAAAAAATAAAACAAAAATTTAAAATAACGTAAAATAACTATATATATCAAAAACATATTTTTTTTTGCAATTTATGAAGTGAAAATTTAAAAAAAAAAAATTTGGGGTCAAATTTCAGTCAATTAGATTTCAATCAATAAAAATCCAAAATTCATAAAACTTGTAACATGTGATTCTTGTCAAGATGTACATTCTTCCTATAAAAAAAATGAGATATTTTGACTTCTCACAAAAAAATAATTTTCCCATAGAAATTTCATTCAATTAATAATAGGTCTAAATGTAGTCCATTTAAAGAGTGAAATTACACATGAGGCTAGAATTCCTTAAGTACAACAACATGTCTAAATTTCACTTCAAAATTCCAATTTCTCAATTTATGAGAGCGATTTTTAGGGTGGCCAACTACTTTTGGGAGTCACTGTAGAGCATTTGTGGACTATTTTTATGATTTTGTGATAAGCGATTTAATTGAGGCACCAACTGATTGATGCGGGTAAGGTAGGAGGTCCATAAATCGCTCATTTAAGAGCAGAAACTGAATTTTGGGGAGGTGAAATGTCTCAAAATATTTTTCACTAAATTTTCCTTGAAAGAGGAGGAATTGGCATCTAACCCAAGTCGTTTCATTTTTGGGGGAGCTTTTTGGAATTAGTTATGAAATTTTGAAGTTGAAGTGGCATAGGGCTCTAAAATCGCCCACCCCCTAAAATGTACATTTTTTGTACATTGCTGAAGGTTATGAAAAAGCAACATGTACAAGTAGTGTACATTTGAGTAGGGTGGGTGATTTTAGAGCCTGTGCAATTTGAGAACCTCCTACCTTAACCCCTAAACGCCTCAATCCTTTTTTGAATTTTTGCACATTTTTGCTTACATCTTTGTACAGAAATATCATTTACTGGAATTTTTATGAATGTGGTTGTTAAGGAAGGTTGTCTTTTCTAGATTCATGTATGTGGATGAATGAAAAGTTTGTTGGACTACAGAGTGCCTTGAAGCCTTTTGTTCATTGTTCAAAAAATGAACGTCGAAGCACTTCAAGGTTAATGTCTTGGAATGTACAAGAATTAGCATTGCTTATTGTTTCATATTTTTTGGACCTTTGGGGAATTATATACTAAGCTCTATTAAATTTTTTAGAGATGATGGGATTTCAAAGTAGCAATACTACTTTTCAACCTTGATTTTCAGCAAACTCCCATTCAACCTTTCCTTTGTCTTACTTACCATGTGCTCAATTTCTAACCCAAATCAAGCTCGGTCAAGTTGTGAAATACGTAACAAGGAAGTGTCAAGATGTGCTTCGGGATATAGCGGTTTGAGGAAGAATCAACCATTCTCGACTTACTTTTCATTTTGTTAGATATTCTTGTAAGAAGTTTTAGATTTGGCGTCCTAAAAATGATGATTTTGCTACGCTCTATTTGCTACGCACCGGTGCATAGCAAAGTAGGATGATTGTAAGAAACACCCATTGATTTTGTTGCATTTTCACAGCACTCGTGCTTAGTTTTGGGGATACTTTAAAATTAGAAAAACAATTTTTATTTTTATTTTAAATATGACCAATGTATACACCTTTAAGAAGATTGTACCCTAGGAAGATAAGGCATAGAAAAATTTTCTAAGTAGGAGAACTAAAAAAGTACAAAACCTCAAGAAAAAAGATAACATCAAAGCAGGAGAATTGAAAAAGTATCATACTTTGATGTTTTAATTTGTAAAAAACAAGAAAAAAATTAAAGAATTAAAAAAAAAATGTCCATCTACAACAACTATGCCACATTTAACTAGTTTTGGACTTTTAAAAGTCCAAAATTAATAATGGTCATCGGGAGAAAAAAAAATGGTCATCAGGAGATAATCTAAAACATCGTGAGATCAATACAAAACATTCAGAGATCTATACAAACATTGGAAATTTTTTCGATGTTATTATCCAAAGATCTTTGGATGTTTAGTCCAGAATTCATTGAATAGTCCATAAGTTGTTAAATGTGGCATAATTCTATGGAGATGGTCATTCACCAAAAGAACCATCAAAATAATATTTTACATATTTCAAAATGAAAGCAAAAAGAAGCTCTTGTTGTGGACTTCTATACAACATAAAATTAAATATTTTTAACATTTCTATGGATAGTAGCTGCAAGTCTAATAGAAGACTATCTCCTTCAAATTTCAACTCCAATTTTTTTTGGGGGGTACCAAGTAGTACTACCTCCCTACAAATTAGCAAGCGTGACAAAAGTTGGGGGCTACTTTTGGACAGTAAGACATTTTTGAAAAATGCAAAAATATAAGCCAAAGTGTATGATAGTTATGAGTACCCTATCTATGAATCCTGAGTCATTTGGAGTTATAAAGCAGAAATTATGTCCAAAAACAAATCATCACAAAAGATATGATTGAAAATAGTACGAGTGTCTCTTACAATTACCCATTCCATTTCATGGTAGTTAACTATGCATAGCCATTTAGCTTTGCGCTAATCATTTTGTAGAATTGTTTTAGAGCAGATAGCTATATGGTTAAATAGTCATACACACCTTATTCCTGTTAATGGACTTACCCTTTTTTTTTGCTAGTGACACCAAATTTATCAAATTCACCAAAAATTACATAAGTGGAGGCTTGAATATTATTGCATTGTAATAATTTTTACTGTTTTAACAGTGACACTAATGTTGCAGGTGACATGCATTTTGTGCCCTCACTAAGGTAAACCTGCCCATCATTGTTCACAGCCCAATCCCGTCCCCTACTTTTGGCCCCAATTCCGTTAGAAAAACATCCAAATTTGCCCAGAAAAATATCCAAATCCGTTCAAGATTTTGACAAAAGTAGTGCATTAATTCCATTAAGAAGCAATGTGTCAACACATGATTGATGAACACTTAAGTACTAATAGATACTTAAAAAGGCGATTATGGGTTGCTAGTAGGACGTTTATGACTCCACTCTATGGACAATTTTGTAATTTCAGGGCAATCCACTTCAAAAATTTACAGAAATTACAATTTTGATTGGAAAATTATAATTCCACTTGGGGTTTGACTTGTGAAACAAGCACCGACACTTCTGAAAAATACATGTCCCTCTTGGAGTTGGCACCAATTGCAAATGAGGGTGGTAGTAGGCTTGTTGCAAATGAGGATTACCTTAATACGATAATTCGGGGCACTTACAGAAAATATCACCCTGTCAATTCGAACTATGTGACCGACCACCTCTGTTTTCAGAGAGGGACTGACTTCAAAACACTGAAAATTAATGCGGTGAGGTGGAAACTTAAGTGGAACCAGATTCCTACTTCCCAAATTGCAAATGGAGCATCCCACATCAACTTCTCCATATAATTGCACCAAAATCGCCAAATCTCTTTTCCCAAGTCTTCTCTCAAAGCAGCAAGAAATCGCCAATCCATTTACACTAACACCAGTATCTCAATAAACGCAAGCCAGACCCTGTGAAGAATCTACAGCTTCACAGATGGGAGTTCCGACCACCCTCGACTACCTCGAAATTACGGAAACTGGCTTCAAAGTCTCCCAATACCCCCAATCATGAACTAGAATCACATGTAACATGCAAAACTCCTACCGACAACCCACGGTTTCCAGCGAGTGTGAGATTCGCTAAGCATCTTCCTCTTTGCTACCTAGAGTGCGGACCACTTCCCTTCTTTCCCAATTCTCATTTCCCTTTCAATCAAACTGGGTAACGAGTAAAGACCGATCAGGTGTGGTTGTGTGGGTGGAGAGTTTCAAGGACGAATTGCAATAACGGGACGAGGAAGAGTGTGATGGAGCCCGACGTGGAGATGGGCGTGGTGACCATTCTCCCTGGGGCATCTGGGGGGAACTTCGAATCCCGTTAAGGAGTATCTGGAGCTTGCAATGAGTGGAGATTTTGCTGCGATTCAAGACGAAATGGAGAAGCATCCTTTGGGTGTCACAGCTGGGGTGGACGTCTACGAAGACAGAAGCGCTCTGCACATGGCGGCTCTACACGGAAGAATCGAGATTGTGAGACTCATATTGTCCGCACCCGAGGTTTCATCCCAGATTGTGAACGCACGAGACCGCTTCGGCTACACGCCCTTGCACCTAGCGGTACGAGCAGAGCACGAGGATGTTGTGAGAGTCTTGGCGAAATCTTCACAAACAAGAATTCTCGCAGCTTGTGGCAGCAGTGGTAGCAGCAGTCAGCAAGACGAAGAAGGCCAAGACTGCGACGGATTCACTCCACTCCACCTCGCTGCGGTTTCAGGCAACATCGCCATTGTGAAACTGATCCTCCAAGAGTTTGCATGTCGGGAGCTTCCCGTGAACATCCACGCCACCACTTGGCAAGGCACCACGGCTTTGGACATCGCCAAACGTCGGCGACACTTGAAGCTGGTGGATATTCTGGAGTCGTGGGACGTGAAGTGGTTGCAACTGGAGCGCCAGAAGAGTGCGAATTCTGTGAACGCCATCCTCGTGGGCGCCGCACTTGTGGCGACGGTAACATTCGGATGTTTGTTGCAACCTCCATTAGGCATTCCAAATCCAGAGACTTCGACAAACTTGTCAACTGGTGCTGATGCTCCAGCGCCGTTTGCCAACTATGCCGATAGGTTGTCAGAATACACGGCCATCGGCAACCGGCTGCACGTAGGGTGGTTTTTGGTGTTCACGGCGTTTTCGTTTTCGTTTTCCATTGTTTCGTTGGTGATTGGCACCACGGCCGTGATTCCTTCCACTGCTGCTAGTTTGAAACGGGAGGTGCAGCAGTTGCGAAGCTCTGTGTTGCGAGCGTCGATTTCGCTCTTTGTGTCGATCTTCTTCCTGTTGTGGGCGTCGCAAATTGGGGGCTTAGTTGTGGCGGAGAATGCTGTGCTCGGGGGGATTGTGTATCTTGTTTTATACTTCGTTTTGTCGGGTCTGCCGATTATCGTTTTGGCATTTGTGTTGCGACACATTGTGCTGCCGCAAGTGAAGGTGAAGGTGAATAAATGTGCGGTGGTGTTGTTTTTTGTAGTGGCGGTGGGCTTGAACATTGGCATCTACGTTGCGATAATTTTCTTTGTTAACGCAGATTTTAGAAAGTTTTTGGTCATAAGTCAACAAGATTAGGGAAATTGCAATCGTCGTACTAGAAAGCCATTGTTGTCATTGTTGACCATATAGCCATTACATGATTGTACCCTGACGAAACTTGTCATCTTTCAAAGTGCACGAAGACGAAACCAAGAAGTAACAGAAGCTTTGTATAAGGTAGGAGGTTTAGAAATAGAGCATCTAAGCGCTGAAACTGAATTTTGGGGAGGTAAAACATCTTGAAATATTTTTCAGTAAATTTTCCTTGAAAGACAAGTGGAATTGAAATCTAACACAAGTCGTTTCATATTTTTTGGACCTTTGTGGAATTAGATACAAATTTTTGAAGTTGGAAAAAAGTGGTCATTTGTGGTCATCAAAAGCGACCACCTCCTGAAATGTACATAGGTGGTACATTGAAGAAAGAAAAAATGTACCTCTGAGTCATGTTTGCTTTTAATGCCCGCTCCGTTTTACAGCCTCCTACCTTAGGTTTTGTTATGTTGTAATTAGACTTTTAAATTAGACTTAATATAATCTAGTTTTGTAGTGGTTTAGTTACCCCCTAACTACTTGATTGACCATATATATGATCAATCCAAATTTTTTGGGTTTCTTTGTGTACGGGCAATTAAATAGTTTTGATCATTTAAAAAAATTTACAGGCAATATTGAAGGTTAACTATTGGAAGCTCTTAATTTTAAATGGAAAAAGGTAAGTATTTGATTTTGAGAGGTCCTTAAAGGCTTATATGTTCCATTAGTGCATAGTACCTTATGCCTTTGTGGGGCCTCTACATTACATTAATAAGTTTGCCAATTTTACTTGATTTTGAGATCTAAAAAATTGTATTTAATATCCATTTGCTTTGAAAATGGTCCCAATGGAAAGAGTAAATTTCTTTTTGTGATTTTCAGTGTTGAAAATTTCAACATGAAAGTGTTGATTTGGAGTTATTTGCAATTTATATGCAAAAAATGGAAGGTCTTTTCTTGCAATCACCCAGTTTCTCTCATTTTTTCCTAGTTTCACTTGTGAGAAAAAATGGAAGTAGCATCTAACCGAAGTTGTTTAATATTTTTTGGACCTTCGTAGAATTAGTTATGAATTTTGAAGTTGGAATCATATATGATACCAAAAGTGCTTGTCCCTTAATATTTTCATTGTTAATGCATTGACAAATACAATTGGCACATTGAAGAAAGCAATATGTACCTCTATGTTCGGGAATGCTTTTAGAACTTGAGCTATTTTAGAGCCTTCTAGTACCTTATCCCAAGGTCTAAGGAAACACAGGAGAATGAAGGCAATGCAACAAGGCTGCAAAGGATAAAGAGGGTCCACCGTTCCAAAGTAAGGGATCCAAGAGAATGACTAAACTGCGTGGATAGCCTAGATGAAGCCACTTCAACTCTACATGCACCGCCCATTTTGAAATCCAACTATTCAATGACCTTGTAGATGGGGATTGACTTGCTTTCCTTCCTACGAAGTCTTTTGCACCTCGTCTCCCTAATGTCAATTCAAATGTAGAATGTGGCAAAAATGACAAGATTTTAGCCACTCAATTTCAATGGGCACGTAGATTCAAGGTTTTCCAAGTACAAATTTTGCAAAATTTAGCCAGATTTGTGACCAACTAATTGTAGGGATTTGGGTAGTGCAATTAGCACATTTTAAAAACTATGTACAACATAATGTAGATAGGATTTTGTTCGTTTGAAATAAAATTTATGAAAGATTTACAATTAAATTAGGGAACATTCAAAGTAGACAAATCAATTATGAATAATGTAGGTAGCCTTTTTGAATACTCCCTCCGTCCCGAAATGATGTTCCTGTTGACCTTAATTTTTTGTCCTAAAATGATCTTTTTGTTGCACTTTGTGACATTGTGAATAAGTTAGATTTGGTTTTTGATTGTTGTTTGGGAGAAACAAAACATCTCCAAGTAGTAGTTCCCCCTCCATCCATGCAATCATCAATTGAAAGACAAATGAAATGACTAAAAGGGTCAGTCAATACTATTTATTCTTTGTTTTTGCATCTCTTTTGAGTGTTGCCCGATTGAAAGAGATGAAACTCTAGGAGGTGGAACAAAGGTTTACACAGTCAAGGTCTTGGGCCCATACTAAATGCCTACAAAATGACAACATCACACTCAACAATTAAGTGCCATAGGTACTCCTTGAAAATGACCAAAAAATTCCACTTTTTAGTACTCCAGAAGTACACTTTGAAAAAGGCTCCAAAACTCAAAGAGTTTCTAGGACGCTAGGTCAGGAGTGCACTGAACTCTATTTACAATGTGTCAAGGTTTTTAAAATGTTATTTTCAACCTTAATCCAAAACATTTTGTCAAATAGGAAGATAATTTTGGGACGGAGGGAGTATTATTATTTGAATTATGATGCTGGACTTGTGCCATTCATTTTGGAGTGTTTTTTTGTATAGGGATCTCCTGATTTGAAGGCCGCCAAGGGAAGTCGCTGCCTACATCGGTGCAGTGCATAAAGAGTTCAATTTCACTGTTCAAGTTAACTATGTGTTAGATCTCTTGTTTTGTGTGGATTCTTTAACTATTCGCCAAAAGACTAACTGAACTGCGTGCTTGAATATTTAGTTTTGATATGAAGTAAATTATCCTGTTATATGAAGGCTGTTGACATAATCCTTCAATTGTTCAGGAGGGTCTGGAAACTTACGATGTCATTACAATTAGAGCGTGCACACCCATGTTCCTGATGTCTCAAAAAACCGAAGCTCTTGGTGGGAGGATGGTTCTCTTTGGTGAGGGCTCAGACGAGATATTTGGGGGTTATCTTTACTTCCACAAAGCTCCCAACAATGAAGAGCTTCATAAGAAGACTTGTAGGAAGGTCTATTTTTTAGTCAATTTCTTGGCTTTGTGACATCTCAACATCTTTATTGTCGTGAAATGAACGTCGATGATGTGTTTATACCGATTCCAACGTTTTTGACCGAGGGTTCTCCTGTTGTATGCGGAGTTGAAGGCTGTGCATTTGTATGATTGCTTGAGAGCCAACAAGCTAACACCGGAATGGGGTCTGGAAGCCCGCGTGCCATTTTTGGACAGGAACTTTGTGAGCCTTGCCATGTCAATTGATCCTGCTGAGAAAATGGTGCCTTCATAATTTTGCACCCGTAGTTTAGCTCTAACTGCCCACACTCAGTAATGCATACCAAGTTGCAGAATCTGAGGGCAACTAACCTTAAACCCTAAACCCTACAGTACTATTATTTCCTGTTCACATCAAATAATCTCTTCGTATTGCTATCTTGAGATGCTCGTGTAGCATCTGCACTGAAAGCTCGTGTTTTTTTAGAGCTAAATGTCAGGATTGGTGGTGCAGGCGAAGTGGTGAACTTGAAAGAAAGGAAGAATTGAGAAGTGGATCCTGTGCAAAGCCTTTCAAGATGAAGAGAATCCCTACGTGCCCAAAGTAATACTGGCTGTAGCTTTTTCCCAGTAGGACAACAATTTTGGGGCATCTTCTTTCACTCTGGAATTGGTTTTCTGATCAGTTTGGAAATTTTAGTAGAGAATTGTAGATCTAGACGTCGATTCTGATTTAGGGACCTCTTGTTTGGTGGTTGCAGCATAATTCTTACAGACAGAAGGAGCAGTTCAGTGACAGTGTCGGCTGCAGCCGGATCGGTGGTCTGAAGGATCATGCAGCCAGCCACGTCTAATTGGAGGACACTAAATCCTCCATTCAAAGTGGGCCCCATGGGCCGAATTTACCCCTCGATTTACCCCTGAGAAAAACGCAGGAATTTTTTATTTGCTACATATGAAAAATTTACAAATTCTGAATTCAAATTTGCAATCAGAGGCTCCAAATTAGCTAGGGGAGGCCTACAATATATCCTAGGCATGGCTCAAACATAACATTGTTAACCAAGCCTAGGGAGTTCCCTTTTGTTTCCGCAGAAAGATGAGCCCCCCAGAGCTCAGAAACTTCTTGAAATTGAGAATATGAGGGCCTCAGATCCACATGGGGGCCTAGGATGGGCTAGGCTTTACATTGAATAGGAAAATCACTGTTAAAGTCGCCAATGACATCTCACCCAATTTAACTAAACCTCTCCCTCTGGTATATAGGAAGGAATGATACCTCCAAGTGGGGGGAGAGGATCCCAGAGTTTAGCAATGTTATGAATAGGTGGCTTTTTTTTACTTTTATCCCTGGAATACAAAAAATTCACCCTATTGGTCCCACTTTGAATGGAGGATTTAATATCTTGCCGTCTAATTTCACTCTAGTATATTCTCCAATTAGTTTTAATTTTGTGAATAACTTGGAATACTATATTTCATGAATAATTATATCTTTTTGTTGAATAGTTTGAAATATACTTCCTCGCCTCTCACAAACTCACAATTGTTAGATTGTAGTCCGAGAGGTTGGGGATTAGAGTACCTACAGTGTTCTCTGCAACAATGACGGTTTAGGCATTGTGCAGAGTGAACTATGATTAAATTTGCGCTCCATTGCAACTATTATGGGGGACTTTACTTCCATGGCCTTGGTATGCGACCACCCGGGATCAACAAATTTGCAAAATGTGAAGGGCCTACAAGTTGATTCACTATAAAAATAGTCATTATTGTCAACCCCTTTCCCGCATTGTTATGAGTACCAATCAATTCAACCTTCCCTTGATTCCATGAAAAGTCTTTTTTTGATGTAGATTTTTTCTTTCTTTCTTTTTATAATGCGGAAAAGTCCATTTGACGTTTGGATTGCCGGCTTTGCATTGGATCAATTTGTTCCACTATAAGAGAAAGGGGAGTTTTAAGTGAGTTTTTAAGTATAGTCCTAAATATAAGATTATAAATAATAACCTTTAAGGAGATTTCTAGTAAAAATTTATTAGAAATACATGTGTTTCTAGTCAATTTTGATTGAAAATCTCCTCAAAGGTCATTACTTATAATCTTTTGTCTAGGATTATATTTAGAAACTCACTTAAAACTCCCCTTTCTCTTATAGTGCCCTAAACAAATCCAGCACTATGCGGACTTGGTAGAAAGCCCCTCCATTTGCCGATACAGGAATTGTTTGCCACGAATGCATTTCAAATTCTTTTAGGAGTTGATAAATCAAGTTAAATTTCATCTCCAAAAATCCGTTTAAGATTTCAAGCCTCCAATCAAAATTTTTGTACAAAATTCAGAGAGGATATTTGAAAATGTCAAAGAAAATTAATGTCCCTTCCAACCTCTCTCTAAAATTTGTCCACAACTTTTGATTGGAAGCTCAAAATCTTAAATGCATTTTTGAAGATGAAATTTAACTTGATTTACCAATTTGTTTTAGTTCAAAGTTTTTTGAATAAAGTTATTTTATCATGCCTAAATGAGGCTAAAAATTCTATTTCAATTCAAATACAAATCCTATTTATTCTAATTACATATACCATATGGGATGTTTTACCTCCTACCACCCCAAATGTATATAAATAACTTGTCTTTACCATTGAAAACATAAAATATAATTGACTTTTGTATCAATGTAAGGTACTTACTCAATTCATTGTTTTCAATGAATCAAACTTGATTCTCTTTAAATTTTTAATCAAGTAATTGAAACTTATCTAAGTGTACACTATACAATTGCGACTCAGTCGATTCCATTTCATCTTTTTGACCATTTTCGATGCATGTCCTTTCAGTTATTGATAGGATGTAGAATATTCTACATCACTCTGTTTGGAAGAAGGTAGTACCACTGTTTGCTACTACATGTTATGTATATCCCATGCTTTAGTCACGTACTTATTAGAGTACTCTAAATTAGAGCATTTGCGACTAATTGATTGATGCGAGTAATGTCCAAATTGTGCAAGAATCAACACAACTTATTGTTTCACATTTTCTGGACCTTTGGGGAATTAGTTACAAATTTTTGAAATTGAATCATAGTGGTCATTAAAATGAACATCTTTGGTACATTGAAGTAAGCAAAATGTAAATCTGTGTCATGATCACACATTGTTAAAAAAAACCCACAATGGATGCATGAAAATGAATTGAATTCCATGCATGTTCTATTTGTACTTTTTTCATATAACACCTTTGGAATCACCTTGCTTTTCAATTCACTTTTTTTCCTTATAAAGAACATAGCCTAAAAAAATTTGCATCGATATGGACATTATAAGTAATGATAGAGTGCCATAATATAGGTCGTTTTAGAGAATTAAATAATTATAGGAACCCTTTTATTTCTCCCTTGGAGGTAAATAGCCCCCTAAAAATATCCTCCATCGCACGTGGTGCACAAAATTCTAATAGAGTGAATAGTCCGAGAGTGTGTCAAAAGTTGGGGGCTACTTTTGGACAATAAAATATTTTTCAAAAATGCAAAAGACAAAACCAAGGTGTAAAATAGTCATAAGTACCTTATCTATGAATCTTGAGTCATTTCGAGTCAAAACGCAAAAGGTATGGTCAAAAACAAATCAATATTCAAGGTGTGATTGAAAATAATACAAGTGTCACTTCTAATCACCCACTACATTTTGTGATAGTTGATGGTGCATAGTAGATGACCTTTGCGCTAATCACTTTGTAGGATGGTTTTAGAGTAGATAGCTATGTGGCTAAATAGTCATACACACCTTATTCGTGCTAATTGATTTACACTATTAATGCTAGTGATAATGATTTATCAAATCCACCCTCTATTACATAAGTGGAGGCTTGAATATTACTACATTGTAATTATTTTTATTGTTTTAACAAAGACAGTACATAACATTCAGCAAATTTCATCCATTTCTAAGGATGTAAGTAGCTTCATCCTTCCAGCGATTATCGCTTTCTATACTGCCTAAAATAAATGAAAAAAACAAACTGCAGGGCAGGGCAGCTCGGGCAGAGCAGACACCCCGGCCCACTGCCACGAGTGTACTCAACGTCTCGCAACCTCGGCTCATCTTCCCTCGAAATTCCGGAACCTCGCTTCAAAGTCTCCCAATATTCCGAATCCTGAACTCGAATCACGTGTACAACTCTTACCGACGCCCAACGGTCTCCAAGTAGCACGGGATTTGCTAAGCATCTTCCACAGTTAGCTATCTAGAGTGCCGATTCTCATTTTTCTTTCCATCAAACTGGATGACAATTGAACACCGATCAGGTGTGGTTGTGTGGGTGGATTTTCAAGGACGAATTGCAAGAGCGGGACGAGGAAGAGCGTGATGGAGCCCGACGTGGAGATGGGCGCGGTGACGATTCTCCCTGGGGCATCTGGGGGGACTTCGAATCCCGTGAAGGAGTATCTGGAGCTTGCAATGAGTGGAGATTCTGCTGCGTTTCAAGACGAAATGGGGAAGCATCCTTTGGGTGTCACAGCTGGGGTGGACGTCTACGAAGACAGAAGCGCTCTGCACATGGCAGCTCTACAAGGAAGAATCGAGATTGTGAGACTCATATTGTCCGCACCAGAGGTTTCATCCCAGATTGTGAACGCTCGAGACCGCTTCGGATACACGCCCTTGCACCTAGCGGTCCGAGCAGAGCACGAGGACGTTGTGAGAATCTTAGCCAAATTCTCACAAACAAGAATTCTCGCAGCTTGTGGCAGCAGTCCAAGCAGCAGTCAGCAAGACGAAGAAGGTCAAGACTGCGACGGATTCACTCCACTCCAACTCGCTGCGGTGTCAGGCAACATCGCCATAGTGAAACTGATCCTCCAAGAATTCGCATGCCAGGAGCTTCCAGTGAACATCCACGCCACCACTTGGCAAGGCACCACGGCTTTGGACATCGCCAAACGTCGGCGACACCTTAAGGTGGTGGATATTCTGGAGTCGTGGGATGTGAAGTGGTTGCAACTGGAGCGCCAGAAGAGCACGAGCTCTGTGAACGCCATCCTCGTGGGCGCCGCTCTTGTGGCGACCGTAACATTCGGATGTTTGTTGCAACCTCCATTGGGGACTCCAAATCCAGAGACTTCAACAGACTTGTCACTTGGTGCTGGTGCTCCAGCGCCTTTTGGCAACTACGGCCGTAACTATGCCGATAGGATGTCAAATGACCGGAGCATCGGGAACCGAGTGCACGTGGGTTGGTTTTTGGTGTGCACGGCGTTTTCGTTTTCGTTTTCCATTGTTTCGTTGGTGATTGGCACCACGGCTGTGATTCCTTCCACTGGTGCTAGTTTGAAACGAGAGGTGCAGGATTTGCGAACCTCGGTGTTGCGAGCGTCGATCTCGCTCTTTGTGTCGATCTTCTTCGATCCTGTTGTGGGCGTCGCAAATTGGGGGCTTTGTTGTGGCGTACAATGCTGAGGGAGGGGGGGATTGTGGACACTGTTTTGTTGTATCTTTTGTTGCTTTTGCCGATCATTGTTTTGGCATTTGTGTTGCGGCATATTGTGCTGCCGAAAGTGAAGGTGAAGGTGAAGAACTGGTCGGTGTGGCTGTTCACTGTAGTGGCGGTAGTATTGAACATTGGCATCTTCTTGGGGATAGATTACGCTGCATATAAAGACAGAGGAGGACTTTTTTTTGGTCATTAATCAAGAAAATTTGAGGGAAATTGCAATCCGGTATTACTAGAAACCCATTGTTTGTGTTTTTGAGCATAGCCATAGGATGATTGTACCTGACGAAACTAAGTTAATCATCATTCAAAGTGCACCAAGAAGTAACAGATGCTTTGCATAGGTTCAGTTATGTGTAAGGTAGGAGGCTCTGAAATCGCACATCTAAGGGCTGGTCCGCTGTTTTCATGTATTTTCTTGGTTGGAAATATGTTTAGCTCGTTTTTCAGGCAAAGAAAAATAGATGAGGAATCTAACACAAGTGATTTCGTGTATTTCCAAACATTTTTTAGTTACTTATGAATTTTCAAATGAGTTGGGTCGTAGGTCCCTATTTGTGACCCTAGGTCTTCCATAAACCGTTCACATGCAATTCTAAAGAAAGATGGGGAAAGCAAAGAGAATGATTAGCTCTTGCAATTAATAATGTTTTTTTTCTTAATTCATTCAATGATTGTAGAGGTCAATTTTAGAACCACCACATGTCCATTTCAGAGCCATTTATAGGGGCAGTTCTTAATGCCTATGCAATTTCAGAGCCTCCTACCTTAATTAGGCTTTTAGTTTAGTTTGGTAGTGGTTTAGGTAACCTCTAATTGCTTGATTGGCCACATATGATGGATTCAAATTTTAGGGTGCAAGCAATTAACCCGTATAGTCCTAAGGCCATTTTTTTTTGTCAAAAACCACTCAAAACTGTCATTTCTGTTGCATTCAACCAAGAAAGCAAAAAAAACATTTTTTTAAGGATCTAACCGTAGGATCTCGTACTTCACTTGTCTAAGATCATGTGGTAAAATTTTTGTCAAATTTGACCTTACAAATTGGAAGATATTAGCATTCAAAGTTGGACAACAAGTTTTTTTTCAAGAACATCCTTAGATTGCCCAAAAAACAAGATTGACATTTGTTCTTTTACTTAGGTCCTTGGTTGCTGCTTCCTTCTTTTGGTTTTCCGTCTGTCTTTTTGCTCTTATCTCTTCATTCGCCAGCCTCGGCTTGGCTCTTGTTCTCTGGTTCCTTTTTAATGCAATGGTACTTTCCATTTGTTCAAAAAAAAAAAAAAAAACAAGATTGTCCATAACTTTCTCATCACTAGTTCAAATAGAATGAATCAAAGTTTTATATGTAGACAAAAATATAATATTTTAGGAAAAAAAAAGTTTGAAAACTATTTTGACTTTTTGTGATTTTTTTTAATTGCCTGCCGACCTCTATTTTTAGCTTTCTGTGCCATAACTTCTGCTTTCGGGAACCAATTGAATATAAAAATTATACTCCCAAGAAGCTTGTGTATTTTTCTAGCTTTACAAAATGTTTTAGAAAATTATGATGAATATTGAGACCATATGAGCCTACCCAAAGTCCCATTTTGACCCCTATAGGACTAATGGGACTTTAGGGGTTAAATTCTTTTGACCATTTAAAAAAAAATTTACAAGCAATATTGAAGGTTAACTATTGGAAGCTTTTATTTTTAACCAAAAAAGGTAAGTTTTTAATTTTTGAGAGGTCCTCAAAGGCTTATATATACCATTAGTGCATGGTACCTTATGGCTTGTGCCTTTAGACAAGCTTGCCTATTTTACTTGATTTTGGTATCTAAAAAATTGCATTTATCCATGTGCTTTAAAAATGGTGCCAAAGGAAAGAGTAAAGTATTTTCATATTTTTCACCGTTGAAAATTTAAAACATGGAAGTATTGATTTGGAATTATTTGCAATTTGTAAAATAAAAATTGCATTTCAACAATTGCAAGGTGGATTGTGTAATGAGATTAATTGCTCGTCATTTGAACTTAAGGTATTTAAAAGTGCATTTTAGAGTGTATTAGCACAATTTCTAGTTGTTCAAGTCACCTCCAATTCCAATAACTCTTACATTCAAATTTTTCAAATATTGGGGGGAGGGACAATATACTAAAAATAGAATACATACACTTCTCTTGTTATAATCTCACTACTCCTATGCAATTTTACACTTAAAACAAGTAAGCACACTAATAAGCAAGCTCTTTCAACATCTATACAATTAGATTTTGAAAAAAAAATTGCTTCATTGCTATAAGCCCGTGCTCTTTTTTTATAGAAAAAACACTTAGAAAGGCTTAGGCACTTACAATAGGGATTAATACCCTTACATTTGAAATATTTGTTGAATTGGACACATTTGAAATGGATTAAAACAAAATTATATCATTAGATTGAGAAAAAATCAGTTCTCTAGAAGTTTGCTCCAAAGCCTTCAAAGGACCCTGAAGATTACATTTTATTTTACACTTCCATTCATTTTTTTCCTATTGTTTTCACTCTTTAAGTTGGAATGTCAAATGATTGTTAGTATATAGGGTGGCTTAAAATTTGAATATTGCAGGTGTATTTTAACTTTGATGCACCTTAACCCTAGTTATTAAACACTTTGTACTCTAATGCACTTTACACTTTGACCAAGTTGTCGAAAAAAAGAAAATGTCCAAAATAGTCCTATTACCATGTACCATGCGGAATTTTTTTGATGGCAATGTGAAAGACTTACTTCATTGACATCTTGTGAGAATGAAGGATGAAGAGGTTCTATTTATAATGAAATCAATTGTCTATCATGAATCCTTAAAGGGTATGAGATAATTTGAAGGTGAGAGCTTGACTGCTCATTGTCAAAACATTGAGGATTGTGCTCAAAGTATAATTTCAGACCTCACTTTAGCGTAGTAGAATAACTCTTTCTAAAAAACTTTGAACTGAAAAAAATTGGAAAACCAAGCTAACTTTGACATTTTCAAACACTCTCTCTGAAATTTGACCATAACTTTTAGTTGAAGTCTCAAAATCTCAAATGGATTTTTGGAGATGAAATTCTAGCTTGATTTCCCACATTTACTTAGTTCAAAGTTTTCTGTAAAAAAGTATTCTACTATGCCTAAATGAGGTCTAAAATTCTACTTTGAACACAAATCCTATGTTTTAACTTAAATATGACCAATTGAGCTCCTCTTAATCCTAATTTACATATCTCACATGGATTGTTTTACTTACTACTATCCCACCTATATAAAAAGCTTCTCTTTTCATCTTCAAACATACCAAATTAAGTGGCTTTTGAAGCTAGTTGCCAAAAACCATTAGAGAAAATTTCAGCCCTCTAGAAGGTTGCTCCAAAGTACCGCAGTGAGCAATCTGCTCGCCGAAACAATCAAAATTCACTATTTTTTGTAATTTAAAAAAAAAAAAAATTTTAAACTCTTAAAACTCGGTTCATACGCCACTGCCACTGCAATTTCAAGTGGGCGGGAATAGGGGGAAAATGATTTTTTCAACCCCAAAAAATCAAATTTTAGGATACCTTAGAGGGCTGTGGAGCAGCCCTCCGAAGGCCTAAATTTTTTTCTAATGCATTAGAGTTCTCTAACGTTTTTGGCAACTAGCTTCAAAAGCCACTTCATTTGACTTCATTTGTTTTTTTTTGTCAATTAAACACCTTGTACTTTGATGCACGTGATTATTAAACCTGCCTTTGATGCACCTTGATTATTAAGTCTTGACATCCTTTGCAAAAGTCAAGCAAGGTGAACTTTTAGTTAGTAAGATTCTATAGGGCCAATGGTAATGTAGAAATCCTTAAGGATGTCACTGCAAAGCGGTCTTCTAGAGGCCTGATTTTTTTTCTAATAGTATTAAAACTGTATGATGCATTTTTAGGTCTAGATTTTTTGTACAAAGCCTAGAATTCATAATGCACATAATTGATTCAATCAATACAAAAAATTTGTAATTATAATTTTCAATATCATCATAAACTGCCAAAATTTACACCATCTTTCATAAAATTGACAATTTCTTCATGTTATCAAAATCGACAAAAATAAGTTGCTTGATTGGTTGAATCCAATATGTGTGTTATAAACTCTAGTCTTTGTAGAAAAAAATTGAATATATAAATGCATTATACAACTCTAATATATAAATTGAATGCTTTGTCCAATTCAACAAACATTTCAAATGCAAGGGCATTAAAATACAACAATGGTTCATGTTTGAAACTATATTCTCTCTACAACGACTAATGCAATTCTATACTCTCAATTCCAAGAAAATATTCAAATATTGTGAGAACCAACATTATTTGCATGTTTGTCAAATTGTGAATATTTTAAATTCTATATATGACAACTTCCTTCAATTTTTTTGTACAACAATATGAAATAATGTATATAAATAAGTTGAGGCACAAAAAGTTTTTTAGGAGTTCTAAGAAAAAATTGAAAAAATGTAAAGAAAATCCAAATTATGGCGCTTATAACCAAATTTTAAACATGGCTAACTTTGAATTTAATTTTCTTAAAAATCACAACTAATTTTTTCTTCAAACATCTATGGTAATGAGTTTTATGTTACATACTACAACTTTTGAATATCTACTTTTCCCATTAATGCTTATGGTATGGTTGTTTGAATTAAAAACCTTTCAAATCCATACTCAGTTTTGCTAGCCACTATAGGTGTAGTTATTTTAACCCCTAAAGTTCAATTCATTGTTCTCCCAGAGAACAAAATGGATGTCAAGCAGGCTCCTACAATCTCAAAATTTTATATTATTTTTTGAAACTTTTTGTGAAGACAAAAATTCACATGAGCTTTTTGGAAATATAATTTATATTTCAATTGGTGCTTGGAAGAAAAAGTTATGGTACAATAGAGTTATTTGTAAAGTTTGTCTTGTGTTTCTGAACTAAGTTCAAAGGAGGGTTTAACTAAAATTATTACAAAATGAATACAACACCAAATTCCATAAGACCTGAATTTTGGTGCTCCAGCGAGTTTTGTCATGTGTTTTTCTCAAACTCCAATTTTTGGACCCGCCTTGCACACACTTTACAATTAATTCTAATAAGCCCAAATTTAAGTTTGGTGGGTAGAGAAGAATCCCCTAAAAAAAAAATGAAAAAATTATTTAAAAAATTTATTTCTCATAGATTGTCTTTTCTCATGTTTGTTTTTTCAAACTCCAACTTTCTCATAGATTGTCTTCAATTGGATTTGTTATTTGAACGTCAAGGACAATTTTGTTTTGACAATTAGAACATGTTCATGAAAAATAACTTGTAGGATTCATTTTTGAACTCAATTTTTACAATTTTTCAAAAAAAGTTTCACAAGGTTAAGGTCTCTTGTTAGAACTTAGAACAATCTCATTATTGAGATTAGCGTCTTTTAATTCCATCTTAGAGCTATTAACAATTTAGTTTTCTCTTCAATCTTGAAACTACTTCTACTTAACAATTTCTTAATGTCTAAAAATTAGATACTTTGAAAAAAAAATCTAGACTTCTAACTCAATTCTTTAAAATAAAAAATTAGAAACTGAAAATTAGTAGCACAAAATATTTAAGTTAAGAAGATTCAAAGTAAAAAAATCTGGTCAAACAAGGTGCAAAAAATTTTGTTTTCTTCACTTTAAATGCAAATATCTTGCAATCTATGTGGTCAAAGTTTCTAAAAATTCTTCCACATGTGTTTTAAGTAAAATTTTGCTAAAAATCTCCTTAAAGGTCTTTACTTAAAATCTTATGTCTAGGATTATACTTTAAAACTCACTTAAAACACCCCTTTCTCTTGTAGTGTTTCTTCTTTCCATTGATATAGTATATGATTTTTTTGAAAACTTTTTGAATCAAAATATTAAGTAGTTGAAATAAGTGCACTTTTCACAAAATTCACCATTCAGCCAATGGATACAGGAGTGCTCTGAGGCGAATGCATATACCTATGCAACCATGATTTGGTTGTGGATTAACTTAGAAATGAATCTTTGCCTTGAAAAATCATGTAGCCCATCATGTAGTCAAAATGGTTAGAGTGTCATTGTTTCAAGATTGAAGAAACTTTTACCAAGAGTTGATAGATGAAGAAATCATGATATTTTAGAAAATACTCAAAGATGCAATAGAATTCTCGTGTGAAGTTTAAAGATCTTAATTTAATTGCTATTAAATCAATAATTGGATATTTCTATTACATAAAAACTGTAAATGTGCATATAACTTGAGCATAATATAATTCTTATTCTTTTGCCTAATCATAACAAAATTTAGATTAACCCTTAAACGTTGGTGAGGATGTTTTTTGTTTGATGGATGATAGAGAATCCTTCTGGTAGGACAAAAGTGTAATTAATAAGAAAGAAAGGTCTTTTATAGTAATTTGACTTCCAATGACTCCTTTTGCAATTTTTTAAGCCAATGATTCACATGGTAACCAAATGGATGATTTCCATGGTCACTAGCTTGTCCTTTAAGGGTTAAACACATATTTGCATTTATGAGCAGGTTTTCTTTCAATTGTTATATAATAAAACAACCAAATTAAGTTCTGAAATACAAACCATGCACTGAATGAAATATTCCAATTCTTCACTAAAATTCTTCATTACAAATCAGATGGGGAAAAGTTGTAAGAATCATGTAGAACTTCATTTTTAGTTGTGGTCGAACATTTAGGGATTGGTATTGAACACTTGAAGGTTTCTAACTATATTTTCACCAAAAACAATCCAAAACTGCCATTTCTAATACAAATACCAAATTTTAGAAAAAAAAAATATTGGACACATGTAACTATAGGATCTTGTAGTATGCTGATTTGAAAAGATGTGGAAAAAATTTCAAAATTTTCCACCAAGTGGATTGCAAGATATTAGCGTTTGAATTGACAAAAGTCCTTTTTTGGTCCCTGCAAAAAACCGGGCAGCTGCACTTCACAAGGTCACATTTGTATGAAAAAGTGTCCAAAATGGTAGTTACTCTTTAGAATAATTATTCCAAACAAATTTGCTTGAAAATTTTCACTTCATTTGGAATTGTACAACATATAGAAAAAAAATGGTAAGGAAAACAAAGTAGAGAATGCTTCAAAGTACTAAATTGTCAAGAATTTTGTTATGAAATTGAAAAATGCTAATCCCAATGGTTGTAATGTTTTAATAAATAATCTACACCCAATGTTTTTATTTTTTCAAAAAATATTAAAATTTGAGTAAAATAAAGGCCTTCAAAGTTTATTTAAGAATAGTAATTCCATAACTACCCTCAAACTAAAATTCTGCATAACTTTCATTTTATTAATAAAAATGGAATGATATAAATCTTTCCACATGTATATATAAAACCAATTTAAAATTGAACTGGAATTTGGACAGTTTCCAGAATTTTCAGATTTTTTTGTCTCAAAATGAAATTACTATGAATTATTCAGCTGGAGATTGTGTCCATTCCATATTGGTGATGTAGGTCTTGCTATTTCCGACCAAGAACAGGTTGCAAAACCAACCAAGGGTGGTTGCAATATTGAAAGCCTTGTAGCCAATCATAATATGCCACAACTACCTCCGGAACTACAACATCATTGATCACTATTCATCTACGCCTATACGGAAAGACAAAACCTACTCTGCCAAAATGGGATGCTGATCAAGAATGGCATTAAAGAAAATCTGGGGCCTCCGGAGGGCTGCTCCACAGCCCTCCAAGGTACCCTGAAATTTACTTTTTTTTGCTAAAAAAGTTGTTTTCCCCCTATTCTCGCCCAGCTGAAACTGCAGCGACAGTGATGCAGGAACCGAAATTTACGAGTAAATTTTTTTTTTTTTTTAATCTTAAAAAAAATATTAAATTTTTTTTTAAAAAAAAATTCGCAATTTCTGACTGTTTCGGCGAGCAGTCAACTAACTGCTCATTGCGGGACTGTTTTGGAGTGACAGGCCAAGCTTTGAAATAGTTTGGCTTGTCACATCAGAGCAGCCCTCCGGAGGGCTGATATTTTTTCTAATGGTTGCCTCCCCTAGACATACAACTCAATAAATAATTGTAATAGAAGATGGTTTGTCAAAAATCCAGAAAACCTATTGAGTAATATAGCAATGCAATTTAACTATCTCCCATCAAAAACAAGTTTTGATGGTAAAATGAAGGGATTGCATCATTGCCATTGGTAGTAATGGAAGGTAGAGACATCATTTTTATGTTGAAATTTTTTTTCCATCATGAGCCTTGAATGGATATAGGATAATTTGAAGATGAGAACTTGACCACTCATTGTTAAAATGTAAAAATTACTTTTGAAGTAGAATTTTAGACCTCATTTAGGCATAGTATAATAATTTTTCTCAAAAAAATTTGAACTAAAAAATGTTATTAGATCAAGCTAACTTTCATGTCTAAAAATTTATTTGAGATTTCAAGACTCTAATTAAAAGTTACGGACAAAATTCAGAGACAATGTTTGAAAATGTCAAACAAAAAGTCCCTTTTAACCATTCTCTAATGTTTGTCCATAAGTTTTGATTGGAGGATTGAAATTGCAAACAGAGTTTTAGAGATGATATTTAACTTGATTTCCCAAAAAAATTCAGTTCAAGTTTTTTTAGAAAGCTATTCTACTATGCCTAAATGAGGTCTAAAATTTTACTTCAAATATGATTTTAGCTTGAATTTGACATCACTAAGTGAGTGGTTGAGCTCCTACTCTAATTCTAATTTACAAGACCACATTGTTTGTTTCACCTACTACTACCCCATATCTATATAAAGAGTTGTATTCTTCTGTTTAAACACAAAAATTAATGGTTATCTAAGCAAAGAAATGGCTAAGTACATTCTTCCTCATTAATTGTTTGCTTATTACTTCAAAGTTAAACTTTAAAGCTCCAATGCTTGTTTTTCTCTTTTGATTTAATGTTAAACAATGTTGTGTTTAATGTTGTTGTTTGTATAGCACTCACATGTCTCGTGTGAATTACCACCTGTTCTTGAAAGTACTGATGGATGTAAAATGTTTCACACCATTTCATCCCTTGAAAGATTCCACATCATTCCGTCAGAGGAAAGGTAATGCAGCTGACTACTATTGAACGTTATGTAGCGTCAGGAATTCCTTGTCATATCAATTTAGAAAATTTTCTAGAATTAACATAACGGACATTTTCATTTTTCCTTGAATAGGACTTATGTGGCACCTTTGAGAATAGTGCAACTGAGAGTTATACGCGTGACAAAGACCAACCAAATCAGGTAAAAGTCAAGACAATGGCTCATTGGCTTGAAGAGCTCCCAAAATGAGCTCAACTTTGCAAAACAACATACTAGCCATTTTTTTACACGCCAATTTAGAGGATTATCTTGAATTTGAAATTTGCCAACTTACACACAAAAGAACGAGAAATTATGCAACCCAAGATCGAGAATAGAAGGAGAGAATGTGAGCATGGGTTAGCAAGAAAGTTTCCAACTTGAAATTGGGTAAGTAGAAAATGCAAGACCGAAGCCATACCGAGATCAAGTGCCCCAGGTTTCCATCCTCCGCAAGCACGTTCGGCAATTGTATAGCGTTTTGACTAGAATCGTTGTTTGTAACAAAACTGAACAACCCCTCACTAGGTCTCCTTTCGCAGATCCTCTTCGTCTTTGCGTCCCCTGGAATCCCCTCGTGCGCACTCACTACAACCAATATCGCTTGCCTCTGTGATAAGACTAATTAATGCTGAGCGATTGCACAACAATTCCTGCGAGGAGGAAATCAAACACGCTCCGAAGTGCAAATGCAATGCGGTTATTACTCCAAACTCTCATCCAGGCTCTGCCGTTGCGCTCGATTTTATGTACAAAATTGCATACTCGTGAAGAGATTTATTAGCAGCGGAGGAGGAGTTTGAACGGGATGCAAGTCTTGGAGTGCTCTGGTGGGAATCTCGCTGCGGATAACGTCCATTTTCAACCTCTGCTTCTTGCAATTTCTGTTGAGGTTCTTGTGAAAGGCGGAGGAGGTTCATAAAGTACAGACATCCAAAAGCACCACTTTTTCTTATTGTGCACAATTATTATTATTAGATTGGTCAAATTTTTATATTCTCTTGTTGGAAAATGAAAGGAAGTTCCAATGCACCAAAAAATGCAACATTTGGATATTGTTTGGAAAAGTTAGAACCAAATTTTTTGGAGGTAGTTGTTCTAAAATTGTTTCTTGAATAATAGGTACATACTAATTCCAAAGATATATGCAAAGTAAAGATTTGTTGAAAAGGCGCTTTTAGACACAATATGATTTGGGGTGTACCTACCTTGTAGTGACCAATTATGAGCTGATTCACAATTTAAGAGAGTTTGGCTTCTTGAATTGGTTTTCAGTAAAAAATGTTATTGGAAGATAAATTAAACTAAATCATTTCATGTTTTTTGGGACCTTTTTGGAATTAATAATGAATTTTGAAGTTGGCATTACTTAAGCTTTGAAAAGTGTCCACCCCCCAATATCTTCATTGCTAATATATTGACAAATGCAATTTGTGCATTGAAGAAAGTCATATGTACCTATATGTTAGAGAAGGCTTTTAGAGTCCAATGGTTTTATGGACCTCCCACCTTATAAGTCATGCTTTGGATCCTCCCAAAGTTTCAATTGTGCCTCAATGTGTCAAGATTTACATAGTCATTCTATGTGCTCAAAAACACCACCCCAAGTTGATTTTTTCAAGACTAAACTTAAATAGATTTTATTTAGACTAAAATAATTATTTCATTAATACTATATTTGTGTATAGGGGTGATTGCAAGAAACACTTGTCCTATTTTTTGTCTCGTTAGCATTGAACAAGTGTTTTTTTGCTCATAACTTTGCGTCGTATGTCAATTTTACATGAAATTTGAAACGAAGGTATGTGTGGTAGTTGTAGATATTAAATAATTTCTGGAATTTTTTTTAAACTATTTTACTATTTTTAGATAGTCTCCAATTGGATGTCTACTTTGGCCATTTTTGGGTGGTTTAGTACTATTTTTGATCCAGAAATGCGAATTTGAAGCTCCAAATTGGGATCCAAGGAATTCTACTAAAGTTACACAAGTTCACGAAGAGATTTTCTAAAAATAATAAATTTTCCACCTTCCACGTGTGCTCAAATTGCACTACCTTTGTGCAAGTATAGAGAACACAATTTTTTTTTCTCAAAGTTGAAAATGGTTGAGAAGGATTCAAATCTTCAAGTTAGAAAAAATGACATCTATTCTTGAATTTTTTTTTTTTAAATTATTGTTTTCTAAAAACCAAACACAAACGTGTCCATTTTCTTGGTATTTTTCATCATGTATTTTTTTTGTATAACTTTTAGAGATAAAGTTTTGAAGGTCTGAATTTTTAAAAACATACTATTATCAATGCTTTACAGATTATCCATATTTTATTTCATATTAAAAAAAATTATTCCAAAAGCAGACAAGAAATCACCAAACCTTTCTACACTGACACCAGTATCTCGATAAACACAAGCCAGAATCTCTGAAGAATCTACAGCTTCACAGATGGAAATTCCGAACCACCCTCGACTACCTCGAAATTCCAAAACCTGGCTTCAAAATCTCCCAATCCCCCGAATCCTGAATTAGAATCTCCTACCGACAACCCACGGTTTCCAAGGAGCCCGGGATTCGCTAAGCATCTTCCACAGTTAGCGGACCACTTCCTTTCTTCCCCATTTCTCATTTTCCTTTCCATCAAACTGGATAACAATTGAACACCGATCAGTCGTGGTTGTGGGGGCGGAGCGTTTCAAGGACGAATTGCAAGAGCGGGACGAGGAGGAGAGTGATGGAGCCCGACGAGGAGATGGGCGTGGTGACGATTCTCCCTGGGGCATCTGGGGGGACTTCTAATACCGTTATATAAGGAGTATCTGGAGCTTGCAATCAGTGGAGATTCTGCTGCGTTTCAAGACGAAATGGGGAAGCATCCTTTGGGTGTCACAGCTGGGGTGGACGTCTACGAAGACAGAAGCGCTCTGCACATGGCAGCTCTACACGGAAGAATCGAGATTGTGAGACTCATATTGTCCGCACCAGAGGTTTCATCCCAGATTGTGAACGCACGAGACCGCTTCGGATACACGCCCTTGCACTTAGCGGTCCGAGCAGAGCACGAGGACGTTGTGAGAATGTTGGCCAAATCCTCACAAACAAGAATTCTCGCAGCTTGTGGCAGCAGTGGCAGCACTAGTCAGCAAGACGAAGAAGGCCAAGACTGCGATGGATTCACTCCACTCCACCTCGCTGCTGTGTCAGGCAACATCGCCATTGTGAAACTGATTCTCCAAGAATTCGCATGCCAGGAGCTTCCCGTGAACATCCACGCCACCACTTGGCAAGGCACCACGGCTTTGGACATCGCCAAACGTCGGCGACACCTGAAGTTGGTGGATATTCTGGAGTCGTGGGACGTGAAGTGGTTGCAACTGGAGAGCCAGAAGAGCGCGAATTCTGTTGAACGCCATCCTCGTTGGCGCCGCACTTGTGGCGACGGTAACATTCGGCTGTTTGTTGCAACCTCCATTGGGCATTCCAAATCCAGAGACTTCAACAGACTCGTCATTTGGTGCTGGTGCTCCAGAGGTTGACAAGTTTGACGAATGGGATTCAAAATATAGGGATATCAGTAACTGGGTGCACGTGGGTTGGTTTTTGGTGTGCACGGCGTTTGCGTTTGCGTTTTCCATTGTTTGGTTGGTGATTGGCTCCGCGGCCGTGATTCCTTCCACTGGTGCGAGTTTGAAACGGGAGGTGCAGCAGTTGCGAAGCTCGGTGTTGCGAGCGTCGATCTCGCTCTTTGTGTCGATCTTCTTCCTGTTGTGGGCGTCGCAAATTGGGGGCATTGTGGTGGCGGCGGCTGCTGTGGTCGGGGGATTGTGAACGCCGTTTTGTTCTATCTTTTGCTTCTTCTGCCGATCATCGTTTTGGCGTTTGTGTTGCGGCATATTGTGCTGCCGAAAGTGAAGGTGAAGGTGAATAAATGGGCGGTGGGGTTGTTTTTTGTAGTGGCGGTGGGGTTGAACATTGGCATCTTCTTTGGGATAAATTACGTTGCCTATGAAGATACGTGGAGGATGGCTTTCTTTGACTGAGTTTTTGATAGTTTCTGGTCATTGCTCAAGAAAATTAGGGAAATTGCCAAATCGTCCTACTGGAAAGTCATTGTTGTTATAATTGAGTATAGTCATTAGATGATTGTACCCTGACGAAACTAAGCTTAGTCATCTTTCAAAGTGCATGGAGATGAAACCAAGAAGTAACAGACGCTTTATATAGGTTCAGTCATTTGTAATTAAACTTTTATTGTAGTTTGGTAGTGGTTTAGTTTAAGGCATCATATGATTAGCGGTCATTAATCCTCACCAGCTCTCAGGTCTAGTGACTTGTGGATATCCTGGTGCCCAGTTTCGTGGCTTCCATCATGTTGATACTAGCTTCTAGCGGTGGCAATTGGTCCCAGTTCAGTTGCTCACCAATACATCCCAAGATGGACTGTTGTCAAAGTCGTTCAAACTTTCATGCTCGGCGAACTGGACACTATTACAATATTGGTTGAAAATTGAAGATCAAAAGGGGCATCCTACCAATGCCTCTGAGGTTGTGAACTGACGAAGGAGAGTTTCTCTCAGTGGCAGAGCCATTCCTTGTTATTATGAGAAGGTGAAGGTTGTGAAGAGGGAAGGATGTGTTTGAGGTATAGATTACCTGGACTTTCCGTTTTGACTATTGCCCTCCTGGAGACCTGGACATTCCGATTCTTTCATTGGAATTCTATTGAGGTACTGCAGATCAAATTGAATCCCAGGGTATGAAATATTTGCTGATGTCATTTGAAACCTTGTGAGGTGCAATCTCAAGATCTAAGTCACAGCAAGGGCTATAGCTTACTAGAAGCACGTCACTTGCAGCTTTCCAACAAGCAATCACTCACAAAATTTGATCCAAAATTAAGCGAGAAATAGGAATCACGAAAAACGAAGTTGGTTGTTAGCACTCCTTGTGATATAGTTTTGTTGTCATATTGCACAGCACCTTCAATTGCTTGTGGTGGTCTAAATGCTTCGGTCTAAGGTGGTGCTTCGTGGAGTACAAAATTGCGGGTAAATATCCACAATGAACAAGCAATTCTCAAGGCTGGCGATTCCTCCTCCGCAGTCTGTAGGTTTGCTTCCGAATTTGACATTACTCAATTCTGCTTTCTCTAAAGTATTAGCCACTGGTAGAGATTTGGCACATGATTAGAAATTCGCATTCTTATACAGCCCCGCTGTAACATAGCACAACAGATTGATGGCTGGGAAGAGTAATCAAGAACGATTGAGGATTGATCGTTCCTGTGGAAGAGACCGCACATAAATTTGATAATGGTACTCTGCTTACTTGAATACTGTTAAAAGACAACTCCAATCATCAAAAATGCTTCTCAATCACATTCCTCAACTCTCAAAAAGACGGAAGTGAAGATGATAAGCTGATAACTGTTGCTAGAAGAAAGACAATAGACTTTCATCTACTTACACATCAGTGTGTTGCCAAAGGCTGTATATTGATGCATGATTTCCTTGACAACTGGGAGTTCACCAGCATGAAGTGCAGGACGGGTAGTCCCAACACAATCATGAGAACCTATCCACATTCGTCCAACATCCAAAAAGGCATGATATGATGGACTCAGGACTCAGGACTCGGCACATAGCACACAGCAGGTCATCAAAAGAGATACCTTATCCAAGTTAAAGATGAGCTGTACAGCTATTCATGAAACACAATAACAAAGCTACGAAGACTGTAATCGATAATAGGAATGGATTGTTTGTCAACAGGAAAATCACCTGAGTACTCCACACCAGCACAGTCCTCACGTGCATGACCTTGATTTCCACCGTCGTCAGGGCAGCACTAAAAGCTGCGCTGAGAGAATGCCAATGGACCAGCAAAGTGAAAGATCGCCTTTGGGCTGCTTGAAGATGCTGGAAACAGTACTTCAAAAGGTGAACCACCGGGACATTGGGGACTGAAATGAGGACTGTACTCCAGTACGTGAAATTGATAGGATAGTTTTGTGCTTGCCAATTGCCACCGCCAGAACCTAGTATCAACATGATGGAGGCCTGCTACATGCTTGCTCCAGATATAAATAACCTTGAGTAACCACTCTGTAGATCACAGTCCAGGTGATCAAGCACAACTTAAGAGCGGTGACAGACGTCCGTCACCATCTGCAGGCTCAGTGGCCCCTTCACTCTTTTACGCCATTGGAAACTGGTTCGGTTTCGCCAAAGGTGGACTTCAACCAACCCTCCTTCTTGGCCTGTTCCACATAGCGAGCTGCTTTCTCTTTTGCATTGGGGTTGTCAAGGGCAAGATCATCAAGAGAATCCATCACCCGAGTGAAGCCCTTCAGCATCTGGCTGGTCGTAATAAGTCCCTCATTAGCACATTCCTGTAGTAATGCGAGAAGACGATCGTTGTCCTTCTCTATCGCCATAACAAGAGCTTTCTTAACTACCTCGTGGTGGAAAAAGGACATATCCAGATCACGAATACATCTGCAAGCCTCCCCGAGCTCACCACCTGCTTCATACTCCTCCAACAGCAATTTGATTTTCTCCTTCGCGTCTTCCAACGCTTGCCCTGTGCCACCGCCACCCCAGCAACGTAGGATTCGCTCGCCTGCATGCCGAGCAGATAGCACAGACTGTGCCATACGTACGATCTCCTTTCCAAGAGAACCCTCGACCAACTGCTCACTTATCTCTTCAAGATACAGGGGGGCGAGAATGTCATCGACCACTGCACGGGCTAGAAACAAGGACAACTCATTTGCAGCATCTGGAATATCCAAGGCTGTGTCCTCTGCAGACTGAAGAAGCAAAGTGTATGCTCTTGCTATACTTGCAAGAGGAATCACCTCAGCATACAACTCAGAGACCAAAACAGAAGCCATTTCCTTCTCCCGATTCTTCCTGCTCAAGGATAATATCAGCGATTGAGTTACTGACCGCCTTACACTGGTGGTATAAAACTTGCACCATCTAAATTGTTTTTTTCACAATCTGATCACTCAAAATGAAAATCATAAAACCATGAATCCTTGGTTAACTTAAAACACACAACCTTTCAAACCTGATTGGCAAGCGTCAGTGTGACGCATCAACCACATAACCAACAAGAGGAAGCCTTATTAAAAGCTACATATCGTTGCAGCAAAAGGAAGATGTCGAGGAACAAACCTGTCCATAGCCAGCGTAATCAGCCTCTTGACAAAAGCTGCATGGTAATCAGGAGCTGCAAGATCCTCCAAGCTTGTAATCACTTCGCCAATGTCATCTGACAGGAAATATTCTTGAATAAT
Source organism: Pseudisothecium myosuroides (assembly GCA_951799445.1). Taxonomy (NCBI): domain Eukaryota; kingdom Viridiplantae; phylum Streptophyta; class Bryopsida; order Hypnales; family Lembophyllaceae; genus Pseudisothecium; species Pseudisothecium myosuroides. Next base: position 1,996,684 of record OX637288.1, on the reverse strand, counting down.
ATTCGAAGCCTTGGCCTTGAAAGCACGAACTTCCTGTGACTCCATAGAGCCCGCAGCAAGCTCTGACACCACTGCCCGTGAAAATGGAGCGCTAACCCAGCCCTCCTCAGCAGCCCTGCAGCAAAGCACAAATAATACAACATGAGCTATGAGACAACATCAACGCTGAGACAATAACTCAGATATCAAGTGAACTCTAGGGAGTGAATTTCAAGTACTATGCTTAGGTGTATCGTTTCAAAGATGTACCAGAATCTAGAGCAAGGAGAAAGAGTTCAAATCCTGAGTAAAAGGAAGGTTCTCAGTTAAAATGCGAAACTAACTTTGTTGTGAACAACTCCATCTTCTCCTTGGCTTGGGGAATGTCAAGTGCAAGATCGTGAATAGAATCAGAAAGTCTGGTAAAGCCTTTCGACATTTGACTAGAGGTGATGAGGCCCTCCTCTGCACTCTCTTGAAGTAGTGACCAAATCTTTCCTTCAGCTGCCCTCTCCTCCATAGCCAATACCAGTGCCTTCTTCACAACTTCATGATGGAAGAAGGGCACGTTCAATTCCCGGATGCATCGGCACGCCTCAGCTTTATCCCCACTTTCCACGTACTCCTTCAGAAGTGAAACAATCTTAGCCTGCACTTCAGCAACTGTGGTGTGGGTGCTACCACCCCACTTACGTTCAATTACTTCTGCGTGGTGAGGAGCAGACAAATAGCTCTTCTCTGTCACTTGAATTACGGCAAGTCCCTGACAACCCTCGGGCAACACCTTTTGCGTTTTCGACAGGAATACTGGAGGTAGAATGTCATCTACCACAGCTCGGGCCAGAAAGACGGCCAGAATCTCAACAGCCTCTGGGATATCCAAGACAAGGTCATCCACGGACTCTAAGAGATTCGCGAAACCTTTGGCTAGCTGCTCAGGTTCTATAACATCAGCATAAAGGGCTGAGAGCAGCACAGATGCCATCTCTTTCTCCTTATCATGGTGATCCATAGCCGCTGAAATTAGTTTCTTCACAAAGTGATGGTGGTAGTTGGGAGACCCAAGGTTACCCAAATCCGTTGCCATACTTGCCACGTCACCTGACACGAAATACTCTTCGATGAGGCTTACCACCTTACCTTTATATTCTTCCAAAGACTGTAACACAGGTGCGCCCACCAGTTTATAGGGCTCCTGAAACGATCACCACATCATATATTAAAAAATTGACGTGAGAGGCTTCAAAAGAGTAGTTAGTAGCCCCAACTTAAAACAAATACTTCCTCCGTGTTGGAACACCATTACAACGGCCATTCATAAACAAGATAAAACAAAAGAAACACTGCGATGCCAGATGCTCCCAAAGCAGTAGTCAGAAATAAACTGCATACCTCTCCACTGTCATAATTAGGATCGTTCCGATCCACTTGAAGTTGACCATCAGCGGTAAGAAGCTTCCCCCAAGTCCCTTTGCCCCCACCGCCAGCTGCAGATTCAAAGGGAAAAACAGTGAGTTAAGTGAAGTACAGATTACTACTTACGTCACTTTAAGCATTTCATCATGAAGCAGTGTGATTCCAGGGAAATAGCTATAGAGCAGTGGAGACATCACTTCGGGGACAAGAGCCAAACTCTCTTCAGATCAGTGTTTATCACTATGAATGATATTCTTATGCAATCATTCAAAGTGGGACGTTGCTGAACCTTATTAAGTGACACTAGGCAACCTCATTTCCATTCAGAGATAAGCGGCCATAAAATTTAAGCTAAGTCATGTTTACACCATTTGCTAATAAGTCCAACCCAGTGTATGAACAGATGAGTTGCTGTTCGCGACAGGGGTTAGTGTAGAAGACGCGATCAGGCCCCGAACGGTTATAGGCTTAGGAAGGAGAACATCTCAACTCCTAACAGAAGACCTGAATGTATAACTTGCCGGCTACCAGAAAAGCAAGTCATAATGCATGAGATTACATTTCTTGGGTCTACCATTCTTTCCAGAATGGGAATGTCGCTCCTTCTTGGATTCTCCACTGCCAACCGACACGAGCTTTGCAATAGATCTTTCTTGTTTGTCCGGGGACCCAGCAAGGTCTGGCACTGCGTGATGATGCCCATGAGAAGCTGTTCTCAAGAACTTTTTCTCCTCCGGATTGACATCTCGCCCATGAGATGCTGTTCTCAAGAACTTTTTCTCCTCCGGAATGACATCTCGTCCATGAGATGCTGACCTCATCAACTTCCGCTGCTCATCTGTGAGAAATCCAGATGCCGCCGACATTTTCTAATACCTATCAGAAGTAGAATACTGTCCTCAATGAAGAATGTCTTGCAAATGCTGCTTCCCCTGTCTTCACCAATCTGGAGAAAGAAAACGGAGAGAGTAAGGTATCTAAATGGCTGAAGTTATTAATGTTTAAAAACGTGACAAGTACAAAAATACACATTCATTCAGTTACATAAGTGCATACATACAATCAGGTACCCAAGAATTAATACCACGATTTCAGAAGATCAGGAAGCATGATCGTCAAAACTACACAAGATTGAGTGTACTTCCTCGTTAAATTTCATCGAAAATAGTTACTGGCAACTACTCTGGCAAATATTCCCTTGAGTACCAACGGTCACAAGATTAGCAGTCGTCGCGAAGCCATGGCCAAGTGGCCAAGTTTTACACTAATACTTGAAAAAATAAAAACGATTAATATTACCACTTGCCGCATGTGATATCCAACTGAAAGTCAATGTGTATTGCGATCAGACTCCTGGGACGCATGCGTGGTAATTAAGAAAATGTTACTCCAGTAAGAAAATAACTTTCAAACTAATACAAGTCTGCCTTATCCCCTAACAGACCAAAGATTCTCGGGCATCAAATGTACCATTCAAATGATTACCGTACACTGTTAATAGTGGTGTCAAGTATATGTCATCAAAATCAGTGGCGGACAGCGCATGGGTTGGTCAAAAAAAATAAAAATTTAGACCTTACAAAGTCCCCATGCGTCTTACTGAATACTGCTTCAAAAACATAGGGCCCAATTTGAGCCTGTAGGTCAAAAGATCTAAAAATCAAAATAACTCTACATTGCTCTGTGGAGAACTCCACTAAACCCCAAAACCTTTCACGTAGATTGCAAATAATTCCATCTTCACCAGTAAAAAATAGCTTAAAGGGGATGAATTTAGACTGAACCCTAGCTGAGACTTCTCGTATTACCCCTACAGAGCGTACCCACCCCACCCCTCCTATACACAGAACCGCATGGTACATTCCTCCACTCCCCACACAGGGTTTAAAGAATCGAGCATTCATTATGCCGATGATTCTCTCCAAATCTATAAAGAAACGAACGAAGTATCCCCCAAAATCATCCCTCGCCCACCATGTCACGCCCATCATCCGAGCCACCCAATCAAGTAACCATATTTCTCCTCCCAAACCCTCCCATTGCACGATCCATCACATCGGATCCAATAAAACGCGACAACAATGTCGCACCACAGAAGCCCACCGATCATCGTTCCAATCCCACCCCACCATCCATTAAGCTCAACTCAAAGCTCCAATCCTGAATCAAAACCACTCCCAAACCAAAAAAAAATCGAAACTAAACCCACACCAACCCAAACGCACACAAATTCACTACAACAAGCGTGAAACCCTGAAACCCCAGACCAGAACCCCAAACCCTGAAAGTCAGTCCCCGGCATTGGTTGGATGCAGCGATACGGCAATGCGGGGTCGAATCGAAGGCAACGAGAGAGAAGTGGGGATTCACGTACATGAAGCCGAAGTCGGCGTCGGGAGGCAACAATTCGGGAAGCAATTGGGGAAACAATCGGGCAAGGTCAGTCGCGACGGCGATGGTGAATTGGGCGGAATTGCTGTGCTTGGGGATGTCAGCAGTTAGGGTTTCGGAGGTGGGGGGGGGGAGATAGACGGGGCTGAGTCATCTGAGACCGGCTCGGGCGGGCCGGGAGCACTTATCCGTTAACCCTAAAAGCTGCAGCGGGATCGATGCTTCGCGGTTGCGACACCTGTCCCGTGCACACTTGGCATTGCCCTCGCGTTCGGGATGGATGCGTTTCGACATAAGGTAGGTATCCTTAAACCGTCACAAATTGCTCCTGTGCCTAATTACTACTATTAGACTGTTCAAATTCTTCTATATTGATATTGGCAAGGGATAGGAGGTTCCAACACACCAAAGAACGCAACATTTAGATATTGTATGCAAAAGTTATGAAGGAACGAAGTTTGGTTCTAAAAGCGTATCTTCCACAGAGGTACATAACTGATTTTGGAGATGTACACACAATGAAGATGGTGCTTTAAGTTCAGTGGCGGTTTAAGGATACCTACCTTAGGCGTGCAGGGTTCCATCCCATTTTTAAATAAAGTGTGGTGTCTCCGTGGTAACAGCACCTAAGGTAGGTACACCCAAAACCACCACTTTTTGCTACTGAGCCTATTTACTATTATTATATTAGTCAAATTTTCACATGTTCTTATTGGCAAGGGAAAGGAGGTTCCAACGCACCAGAGAACGTGGCATTTGGATATTGTATGCAAAAGTTATTAACCCCTAAAGGCCCAAAGTCCCCTCAGAGGACACTTGGGATATCGGGCAGGCTCGTGTGACCTGAAATTTTGACCTAATTTTTTGAAACTTTTTTTGAAGATAGGAAATCACTTTAGCTTTCTAAAAATATAATTTTTTGTAATTTAATGAAAAAAACTAATTTATCATTATCAATATTGTAAAAAAATTGAAAATTGCCAAAAATTACACTAACCCTCATCAAATTGGCAGTTTTTTTATAATATTGACAATGATAAATTAGTTTTTTTGAAATTTGTTGGATCAATTATGTGCATTGTGAACTCTAGTCTTTGGACAAAGAAATTGAATTTAAAAACGCATTAGATACAATTGTAAAATATAAATTGAATACATTGTCGAATTCAACAAATATTTCAAATGCAAAGGCATTAAGATAAAACAATGGTCTATATTGCAACCTATATTCTCTCTACAATGGCTAATGCTATTCCATGCTCTCAATTCAAAAAAAAATCAAATATTGTGAGAACAAACATCATTTGCATGTCTGTCAAACTGTTGGTATTTTAAATTCTATAAATGGCAATTTTCTTCAATTTTTGTGTACAACAATTTGAAATGATGTATACCAACATGACAAGGCATAAAAAGTTTTTTCGGAGTTCTAAAAATTTTTGACAAAAATAAAAGAATTCCAAATCATAACTGAGTTTTAGATATGGCTAACTTTGAAATTGATTTTCTTTCAAATCAAAACTATTTTTTTCTTCAAACTTCCATGGTCATGTGTAGTACATCATACACTACAACTTTTGTATATACACTTTTGGACTTTGTCCATTGATGCTTATGGTATGGTTGTTTGAATGAAAACGTTTCACATTAGTACTCGGTTTCGTTTGTCACTGTAGATCATTTGTGTTTATAATCTCTTTTAATAAGGACTTCAAAAAATTGAAAAGATATAATTTACAATAAATCTAAGTTTTGCCAAAGATACTTTGGATCATTAGTAGTTAAAAATCACTATTAAATACTAGGGACGCACTCCAAAGCTCCACGGCTCCACTGCTCTCCGTACTACTAGTGACGCTTAACTAAAGGTTTTGGGGCAAGGGATGGTGGCAATGTAAATCTTCACATGATATTGAAGCCCGAAAAGCATTAGATTTCTATTAGAAATGATTTTTTACTGATATTTTGTGGCCATTCATTTGTAATTCTCTAAAATATTGATTAGCAATTTGAAAAAATGAATTTACAACCATGGAGTGTTGATTTTAGTTATAGAATGACACAATAAAAAAATATGCATTTTGATGTGTGACACTATAATATAAACCTATAGATGTTTTAAAAAAAAATTAGCATCAATTGAATTTGATAATGTTTCAATTTTATTTAAAATTCATGGTAAGTTCAAGATTTTTTCAAAATAATGTAAGCCTTTTATAACAAATACAATAGTAGACATATAATCTCATCTCAAAAAAATAAATACAAAAAAATGCATTCATAGGTACTTGTAAAATAAAGTTTGAAAAAATAAAGTTTTGTAGGCTTGACCTTCAAGGGGCAAAAAGCTTTCAACTCTCATATTTTATTTGTTTTTAAATTCCAAAGTTTTTTAGTTTTTGTTTCACAAATTAATTGAACTCCAAAGGTTCTCATTGGTTCCCTTAAAATCTTTGAACTCCCTCAATTGGAAAGATACCATGGGTTTCAATTTTAGTCTTGTAATTTTAAAATTTTAATATTTTGTCTTAACTTCATTCCACCACTTTGTCTTGACTTCATTCTACCATTTTGGTTTTGGTCTTGGCTTCATTTCACCATTTTCCCCTAGCTTCATTCCATATTTTTTGTGTGTGCTTCATTTCATCCACATTTTTGTCATGGTGCCTCACAAGGCACCTTATGGTTACAAAGTGGACTCCATATATGACAATAGAGAAATCCCAAATTAAAGGTCACTCCAAAAATTGGCTAAACCAATTTCGACCCAAAGGTTGTCACTAAAATTATTCTAAGTTGCATTTTAGAAGGCATTTTTACAAAGTTGGAAAAATTTGAACTACCCTCACTACTAGAAAAGGGGTCCCTAATCAACTGAAAATCAATGCATTTACATTGATTACAACAACAAAAAATTGGGCTCTGTTGATTTGGCACTCCTCCAAACATCAATCAACATGATTTGGTTGATTTGAACAAAAAGAAAATTTGCTCAGTTGATTCGGCAATCCTCTCAACATCATTTTCATTTTCCCACATATTGTAATAGTAAGATAGGGCCGGCCAAAAATAATTATTTAAAAGTATGCCAAAAAATAAATAAAATGAATAAGAAAAAATGTCAAATTTAGCAAAAAATTAAATGATCAAAATTTTGTAAAAAATAAAAATGTCCAATATTAGCGGGAAAGTCCAAAATAAAGTCCAATGACCATCTAAAATCAAGATATTCTATATGGCAAGGTGATGGACTTATGGTGACTCCCAAAAATAATTGGCTACTATATAAATTGTTTTAATAAACTAAAAATTGGAAATATTAAGAGAAATTTTGACATGTTGTATAAAAGGGATTCTACCTTTATGTACAATTTCACTTAGAATGGATTATATTTAGACTTATTATTATTTGAATGAAATTTTTATGGAAAAATAATTTTTTTGTGAAAAGTCAAAATGTCTCATTTCTTTTTATAGGAAGAATATGCATCTTGACTAGAATCACATACTACAAGATTCATGAATATTGGATTTTTATTGATTGATATCTTATTGATTAAAATTTGACTTTTTAATTTTTCACTCCATAAATTGCAAATATGGTTTTGATATATATAGTTATTTGATGTTATTTTGAATTTTTATTTTATTTTTTTCAATCTATGGAATGAAAAATGAAAAAATGAAAATTTTGAGGTCAAGTTTTAATCAATAAGATTTCAATCCATAAAATTTAATCAATAAAAATTTAAAATTCATGGAACTTATAATATGTAATTCTAGTCAAGATGTATATTCTTCCTATAAAAAAAAATGAGACATTTTGACTTTTCACAAAAAAATTATTTTTACATAAAAATTTCATTCAAATAATAATAGGTCTAAGTATAGTCCACTCTGAGTGAAATTGTAGAATCCCTTTTGTACAACAATATGCCCAATTTTCACTTCACAATTCTAGTTTCTCAATTTATGAGAGCAATTTATATGGTGGCTCCAACTACTACTAGGAGTCACCGTTTTTCATTGACATTTAGTAAAAATGATAGTAGAGAGGTTGTTTTTACAATGAAATCCATTGTTCATCATGAATTATCAAAGAATATGGGATAATTTGAAGATGAGAGCTTGACCGCTCATTGTCAAAATGTAGGAATTGTGTGCAAAGTAGAATTTCAAACCTCATTTTGTCATAGTAGAATATCTTTTTTCAAATCTTTTTGAACTAAAAAAAGTTGTGAAATCAAGCCAAATTTCAATTCCAAAAAACCGTTTGATGTTTCAAGCCTCCAATCAAAAGTTATGGACAAATTTCAAAGTGGGTGTTTGAAATTGTCAAAAAAAATGTCCTTTCTAACCCCTCTCTCAAATTTGTCCATAACTTTTAATTGGAGGCTTGAAATCTCAAACGGATTTTTGGAGATGAAATTTAGATTCATTTTCTACAATAACTTAGTTCAAAGTTTTTTGAAAAAAGTAATTCTACAATGCCTAAATGAGGTCTGAAATTCTACTTAAATCACAATTCCTACTTTTGACTTAAGTATAAACGGTTGAGCTCCTACTATTCCTCAGTCTTTACAAATCCCATATGGGTTGTCCTACCTCCTACCACCCCACTTGTATAAAGGCCTTGTCTTTCCCTGTCTTCAAACACCAAGGTAAGCTACATTCAAAGTTAAATTGGAATATATGTTAAATTATTTGGAATGTAGTGGTGGATTTTGGCATTCAAAGTTGTATAGTAGTATATATTTATTTAATTATTTTGAATATAATGTTGAATTTTTTAAAGTTAAATTTTAAATTTATGAATTTAATTTGGAAACTTTAATTAATTATTTAATATCAATTTGTTGATTGCTGACATGGAAATCTAATCCGTTTGGCCGTTCTAGTGACGTGGCAGTCTTGCCTGTGTGGCAAATTCAGCCTATGTGGCAGCTTACGTGGCAAATTATTGAATAATAATAATAATTTTTTCACTGTGACCGAATCAAGATATAAAATCAACATAGAAGTGTTGATTATTGTCCGAATCAAAATGTCCTAATCCATTGTCCAAAGTAACATATATTTTTTGATTTTTTTGTTGAATAGGACACTGAATTTTGTAGTAGTGCCTATAGCCTTGAACAACCTCAAGGCCCTTGATGTATTAACATATAGTCCCTAGTGGTGAGGAGTAACATTTTTTGCCAAAAATTATTTGAAGTCAAAGTAAACAATTCAATAGATGCTTAAAATAAAAATATTTTGCGTGATGCGATTGTTCCCACACAATTGATTTGAAGGAGTAATTTCTCTAAAATATTAACATCTATGCGTAAAATATATATTTTGCCAACCATGATTACTGGACAAACCTCAAAAAATGAATGATATGATATGAAGAAAAATGCAATTTAAAAGAGTGGTTTAATTGGATTTAGTACTTCTCAAAACCAATTTTTATTGTTAAAATATGAAGCTATAAATTCTAATCTCTTTCTAAAATGGATTGTGAGTTCAATATAAGTGAATTTTACAATACTCTTTTTGCTATGAGTATATAGTGGAAATTTAACCATGTCAACTTTGTAGATTTTTGTATTGCTTATTTATTTCGAGGGACTATATAAAAAAATATTATACTAAGTGCATCTAAAGGACGTTACTTTTTATTGGCCAAGCTACAAGACACAACAAAAGTTGATGACGACGTGGTCGGAGCTAAGTTTTACAAGGAGGCATGAATGGTTATTTTAAACCTCAAAGGTCTCCAAAATTAGTGATTTTTACGTATTTTGCATGGATAGCCTTGAGAGTCCCTTTGTCCTCAAGAGGGACAAAATGGATTTTGGGTAGGTCTATATGAGCAAAAAAATTGTGAATTTTAATGAATTTTTTTGTAAGATATTAAAACTTATTAGCTTTCTTGGAATATAAATTTTATTTCAATCCGTGGTTAGCAACAAAAAATTATACCACGATAAGCTAAAATTTCAATTGAAAAGGCAACAAAAGAAATCTACAAAAATTTGAAATAAAATATTTTAAAATTGTTTCTCATAGATTGTATGTTTGTCTACATGGAAAGGTTTGATTCATTCCATTTAATTGGATTTGTAATGTGAAAGTTATGGAGCATCTTCTTAAAAACATAATACGTAAGATTCATTTTTGAGCTCAGTTCTCATGCTTTTCAAAACAAAAGTTCTACAATGCTAACTTTGATTGGTAGAACAATCTCACCATTAGGATTGATTGATTTAAATTCCATCTTAGAGCTATTAATGAATTGTTTTTTCCTTCTGCCTCATACCTACTTCTAGTTAACAATTTTTTAAAGAATGAAATTAACCTTATTTTTTTGTTATTTTTTTTCCTAGACTCTCAATTCAATTCTTCATGATCAAAAATATTTAATTCAAAATATTTAATGCAAAAATTTGAAGTTAAGAGGATTCAAAGTTTCATAAACTAATTGGCCAAGGTGCACCCTCCCCCTCCCCCTATATTTTCTTTACTTTGAACACATTTATCATGCAATCTATCTAATCAAAGTTTTTAAAATTTCTTTGACACAAGTTTATACTAGTTTATTTCAAGATCCTGTGGTTAGGTATGCAAAAAAAACTGCAATTTTTAATTTTTTTGCTCTTTGCACTAGAAATGGCAATTTAGAGCATTTTTTGAAAAAAGAAGAAGATGTGGGACTTTAGGAAACAGGGTTACCAATATTTTTATTTCAACACATGGGCTTCAATATTCTTCATATGACTATCAATGACTTCTTATTATTTTAATCCCTAAAGTCCTATTGTCCCCTCGAGGGACAAAATGGATTTCGGACAGGTCCCTACGGTCTCAATATTTGTTGTAATTTTCTAAATTTTTTTATTTTGAAGATAGAGAATCACATTAGCTTTCCAAAAATGTAATTTTTATTTCAATTGGTGCCCACGAGCAAAAGTTATGGCACAAAACTCCCAAATTTTAGTTTGGCGGGTAGAAAAAAGCCCTCACAAAAACTTTAAATATTAACTTTTTAACTCTTTTTTTCAAATAGATTTTATTTTTATGTACATAGGAAGCTTTGATTCAATCCATTTGAATTTGTTATGCAAAAGTTATGGACAATCTTATTTTTTGGACAATTAGAGCATCTTCTTGAAAAAATAACTTGTCAGAAACTCAGAATCAATTTTGAACCCAATTTTGACAATTTATAAAAAAATAAGTTTCACAAGGTTAAGATTTCTTGCTAGAACAATCTCACCATTGAGATTAGTATATTTCAACTCTATCTTAGAGCTACTAATGATTTAATTTTTCCTTCAATCTTGAACCTGCTTCTATTTAACAATTTTTTAATGAGTGAAAACTAAGTGTGTTTTGTTTTTTTTAAATTTCCTAGATTCTCAACTCAATTCTTCATCATACAAAATTAGAAATTCAAAATCATTAGAGCAAAAAAAATAAATTAAGAAGGTTCAAAGCCAAAAAATGTAGTTGAGCAAGGTGCAAAAAAACTTGATTCCTTCACTTTAAATGCAAATATCTTGCAATCTACAATGTCAAACTTTTTGAAAATTTTTCCACACATTCTTACACTAGTCTAGTACAAGATCCTACGGTTAAACATGCAAAAAACATATTTAAATTTATTTTTTTGCTCTTTGCTATAGAAATGGCAGTTCTGAGTGGTTTTTGATGGAAAAATGGCCTTGGGACTTTAGGGGTTAAAGTATAAAATTATATATTTTTTAATTTTATAAATTTAAAATTATAAAATTATAAAATATTTTTAAAAAATTATATAAATTTGTAATCAATTACCAATTAATTGACAAAAAATTTACAGTTTGTTAATTTCAAAATTTTGAATATTCATAAATCTAATGTTTTATGAAATATTAGTTATTTTGGATTTATAAATAAGATCTAAATTTTAATTTAAAAATTAAATAGTTTTTCTATTGAATACTTTATATTTGACCAAGCTGCTAGTAATACCAAGGATCGTTCCAAATGTGATAATGCTACGAAAATAGCATGTCATTTCAGTAGATAGGAGGATTCATGTTGATCCTACATTAGGGTTCCATTTGCTCTCTAAAAACAATTATGGTCAACTTAACAATTATAAAATTTTGAATTGTTGAAGATATAAAACCTTCAAATGTTTAAATTTCAAAATTTTCCATCTCAAAATCTACAACTATGTGAATTTAGGATTTGTAGAATTTGAATGTTTGTAAACTTTTAATTTATGAATCTATAAATTTGAAAAATTGAAGGTTATATAATGAAATTTCTAAATTTCTATCATCTACTTTTAAATTTTAAAAACTAATCAGTTTATTTAGTTTATTAAATCTGTAAGTACGTAATAATTTTACATTTTATTATTTTTAAAATTAATTGAAATGATATATTGTATAGTCTTCACTACTAATTTTTTATTGTCACTCAACTACCAAAAATAAAAATATTTCATAGTGAATGGAGTGGACTTCTTGCTACTAGGGTCGGTTACTCTATTAGGTGGAACAAAGAGGGTCCTCCTCTTTGTTTGTTCTCTTAGTTCTCATTTCTTTTTGTTGCTCATCTTCTCTTCATTTGCTCATTTTCTCTTCATTTGTCTAGCCTCTGGCTTGGCGGTTACTTTTTTCTCTTAATACAATGGTTTCCATTTGTTATCAAAAAAAAAAAAAAAAAATGGAGTGGATTTGACTAGTTTTCTAATGATCAAGACATATTTGTATGCATGTAGTAGTAATACAAATAACCTCTAGTTGACAAAATCTTGATTTATAACTGAGATTATTTTATAAATGGATAAAGAAGGAACTTCTAAAATATCTAGAATTAATGACTTATAATATAGAAAAAGATATAAATAGAAAAAAATTAAATAAAAGATATAATAAATTTTTTAAACAACTAATTAAAAAAATAATGTATTGAACATTTTTCCATTGAAGTTGAATAATTTCATTTTAAGGCTCAAAAGTTTAAAAAATATTATTTTATTTTCTTGAATTAGTGTTTAATTTTTACAAAAGTTATTCTTAGATTTTATAGTCTATATAGAAAGGTAATTCTCAAATTGAAGAATTATGGACAAGGATAACTTTGATATTACTAAATTATTGAAGTTTGCATCATTCATATGAATCATATCAATGTAAATAATTAAAAACAATTGTTCAATTATTTTAAAATATTCTAATTATTAAAAAACTACATCTTTGGATGACTTTGGCGTACATGCAGAAAGAAATGCATTTGGTACAATTAACCCTAAAATGCACGACTTTTTTTGAGCTTCTTTAAATTTGCTCTAAATTTATCAAAAAGACAACATTTTGATAAGTTCTGTTGAAAAACTTTGAATTGTAACCGTACAAATTCAAACTAAACATCTTTGAGATTACATGGGAAAAAAAAACACAATTGTATCATTATAGATTAAAAGATTATAATGTTTGATCATAAGGGTGTTAAAATTGTGAAACTAAATTGAAGTCTATGACTCCTTTTTTAACATGTCAAGCCTAAAATTGAAGTCATTAAAATAATATGAGGTTGGAGGAAATGATGTATATAACCACAATTAATTTAAGGCTTTTCAAAATCTATTCTATAACTTTTTTAAATGAATTTCAAATGTGACTTTTTCTTTAAGATTTAGTGTATTCAAGGCTCATTTCCAAGAGTGGTCAACACTACAAAATCAAGATTTTCAAAGGACATCCTTGCACAAAATCTTGAATAGGAAAATCATAATTTTTATTTTCAAAATCAAATTTTTGATGCTAAAAGTAGACTTCAAAAAGTATTTACCTTTTATTTTTTAAATACTAAAACTAGTAATGTAATAAGGTTTATTTAACTTTAAAACTTTGATGACACTAAAATATGGTGCCTTGGGCATTTAGGGGTTAAAGTATTTAAAATAATGGAAAAAAATTTCAAGGCTTTATAAGCAATCAAAGTTTTATTAGAAGCAAAACAATTTGAATCAAAAGAGTTTCATTTACTATTGGTCTTTTCAATATACTCCCTCTGTCCCACTAAAAACCTCCAAATCAAGCAGAATTTTTGTCCCACTAAAAAGCTCTTTTTTGTGTTTTTGATTGTTTAGTGAGTGTTTGTTACATTGAACAACCTTGTGGGGGCAAGTGAGACAATCAAAAAGCATTCCCGTGGCCTTGCAAGCTTGGCCTTGGCGATATGAGACACCTTGTACTAATTTCTTTGTCAAATAGTAGTGTTGACAGCCTATTTAGTGACTATTTTGGTGCTATTAAAATTTGATCATAAAGTGGGATAGTTTTTTTATTTTTGGATATTTAGGTTGGAGAACATGTCATTACAATCCCATTGCAGCCACCACCCTTTAAATCATCTAAAATGATAGAGCTGGCAGCAATTATAAAATATGTTCAAATATCACACTTTTGACATGAATTTTGGGTGCCTAAATGATAGTGTCTAAGCTTGAGATTTTGCATAGATCTAAGGGATGGGTTATTTATTCTTGAATGAATGTATTTTTGGCACTTTGATTGAAAATATAGTTAATTTCTTAACAGGAAGAGTTTTGGAGGTTTTTAGTGGGACAGAGGGAGTAAGTCAAAATAATAACAAAAATAACATATCATACACATGCCAATGATGAGTCACATACAACTCAATACTAGTTTCTATGGTTGTAGCTACATTTGAAAACTTACTATTTTGAAAATTACGAATACTAATGGTCAAATATAATAAGAAAATTAAAATTTTGTGGAAAAAATTGTAACCTTTCTCACTTTTGAATTCACATAGTTTTGTAGGTATAATAATTATGAAAAAATGCCATTGCTCTTCACCAAATAGTTCAATGTGCATCTAAGTTTTTTTATTTACCAGACATTTTTTCTTACTCACTTGACAATTCATTATGTCTAGTGAGTTATCCGTTTATTTGGAAGTGTCCATTTATTGATATGTGTATAATTATATATCTTTAATAAATCTACATTCCCTAGTAGCATTAAAAACCACATTTAATATGCTATTGAAATGAATCTAAAGGTGTAAAGCCCTATTTTAATTTGAACTAGCAATCCAACTCAACTTTTACATTTATTAACATCTTTACATTTTATTAACTTATAACTTATGCTTTATTGATATCTTTTACATTTGTTTTAATACTAAAAAAACTTTTACTTTTTAATTATCTTTTACATTTTTTTTACATTATTTGACTTCAAAGTACATATATAAATTATTTCCTTCAAGTATTCTTGTGTACTCATTAATTTTTATCATTACAACAATTTGTAATTTCATTGTAATACTTCATAACTATTTGTCATATTAGGAGGAAACAATTTAAAGATAGCATAATCAATTTTTATATAGAGAAATTTTCTATTGAAATTGAGGCATTTTCACGGATTGACACTTCAATTGACAATGGAGAAATTCGGCACAAAAATTGCAAGCTTGTGCCTTAACGGGACCTTCTTGGAATTACAAAAGGCCAAGCATGATGCACTTGAAGGAAGGAGAATCAGTAGAGAGAGGAAGCAACAAGAGAAATTTGCTCTTGATAAGAATGATGTAAACCTCAAAATAACACCCCAATTTGATGGGATTGAATTATTCAAATTCTTTACTTTGGGATGGCTTGGATGCCCACTTCACTAAATATTTTATGTATATAGTATTTGGTCTTAGCTAGAGAAATACAACATTTTCAAGTATTTTCTAGCACTTATCACCAATAAAGATTAGCTTTAGGGCCACATAGCAAGTACAAATTCTATTTTTTACTACATGAGACTATGATGTTCTATCAATGTAAAAAATACTTTTGAAAAGCATATGACTATCATAATATATATTGTATATAAATTATTTTAATATATCAAAAATCCTATTACTTTAAATTGCAATTATTTCCTTTTCATACCCTTATTTATGATTTTGAACCAAGTTACTACTACTAATAAAAATACTAAATTTATATTTGCATAATTTTACAATAAAAAACTGATTTTTTATTGTGCAGAAACATAAATTTTGCTACGGTTTTCCATTTAAAAAAAGTAACATTGGTGAAAAGTTAAATCTTTGTGATTTCTTAAAGGGAACACAAATTCATTCTATTTTATATTAGTATAGTCTGAAATATTACAAAAATGAAGGTTGGAATGGATAACAATCATTTTTTATTTATTTAAATTTTAAAAAATCACTTAAGATAAGAAGTTCAAATGAAAATACACAATACTCGATAATTATAATTGAATTGCATTGAGTTTGAAATTTTAATATTTTGTTGAATTTTAAAAAACATATTTTAAAAAATGGTATAGAAATATTTTTTAATTTTTTAATTTAAATAAAATACAAGAAATTTAATATCATGAAAGTTGCAATCAAATTAGAGCGAGTTGAAGGGTGAAAGAATAAAACACTTACATTGTTTTGGGGTCACACTTTGCATGTATTACACAAAATTGAGCATTTTGGGGGGATTTTGGCTTACAACATATGAAAATTGTATTAGAGGTGTATAATATTTTAACTAATGCAATTCATATTTTTATAATTAAAAAGCAGAAGAATTCAAATTCTCTAATTTCTCATATTTTAGTGTTTTAGTATTACAAAAGTACCTATGACAACAATTTTCACTTGGAAATTTGAAAATCATGTTTTTCCACTAAAATTGCTTCTACAATAGATATTTTGTCAAGTTCCTTGTCTTCTTCATACTACCATCAATATTATCCAATTGTTTGAAACAATATAATCTTGAAATTTGTGAATTTCTAAAATTTTAAAATTAAAAGTTATAAAACTATACTACATTATTCATAAAGTATACGCTTGTTTATTTGATTTTTTTTTTACATAGTAGTTTTTTATTTTTTATTTTTAAAAATTCATAAATTTATGGATATTATTTAAATTTTGATATCTCATACTAGACTAAGTTACTAGAAATACTAAGTGTCATCACTACAAAAATAGCATATCTTGCATAGATAGAAGGATTTGTATTATTATTACATTATGGCTCTATTGCTCTCTTGTAATGACAATTATAATCAAGTTATAGATTATAATTATGAATTTTTAAAATAATGAGGATATAAAATCTTTGAATTTTATAAATCTCAAAATTTTCAAATCAATAAATCTTCAATTTTTTAATTTTTAGTTTTCAATGTATTCAATTTATTAACTTATTATTTTGGATAAATAAAGATTGTGCAGAATTAAATTCCAAAATGATTCAACTTGAAAATTATTTATTTATTATGTATGTATGTATATATATATGCATGTATGTATATATGTATGTATGTATTTAACTATATTAAGCTTGAAAATGTTATAATATTTTAAAATTTTATTGAGATAATTGAAGTGAAATAGTATTTCACTACAAAAATTTTACTATTTAACCTTTTGAATGGTGGGCTGTGAAAATCATCCGTTTTGGCACTATATGACATCATCTATTTAAAAAAAAAAAAAAAATCTCAATGGAGGTCAAACTATTGTTCATGATCTCCCCTTTCCACACAAAAATCCAAGGATGAATAGTTGTAGTTATATCCTTTACAAAAGGATTCTCTCTCATTCATTGACTAGAAAATGGCCGCGGCATCATTTATGGCAGGGCTTTTTTTTCTGGCGAAATTTCGCCAGATTCCGCCAAATCTGACCACTACGGCTCTGTCCCTCCAAAAACTGGCCAGTGCAGTGATGCCAGAGGGAGGGACACGAGTCCAAAAAAAAAGCCCTGATTTATGGGTTAATGAACTACCAGCAATACATGTATTTTTTAAGGGATGGGCCAAGATTCCCTATTATCACCATATTACAAAACTCCATACGGTGACCTACATTTTGTGCGCCTGTGACATTAAAGAGAAACCGTGGATCAAACTTTCTCATCCACGTAGCAATCAGTTTCAACGAATATCATCCAACAAAACAGTTACAATGGGACTTCCCTGTTGATCGATCCCTGCCTTGGAGTGTGCTTGTAACTTATTGCTTGTTCTCCAAGCCCGGCTGCTCTTTCGTAAGGTTGGTGTTGATCCTCGATGACCTCCAATTGATGCACCCGATTGCTGTGCGCTTTTGTTGATGCGGTTGTGGATATGTGCACAGGTAATGTTTGGTACCCTGTTTTTTCTTTGGTTTTTGAGTAGGTTTGTGAAATCCTTCGTGACTGATTTAATTTTAGTTTTGTCCATCATGTTTTCGATCTGAGCTTTGTTTCTGTGCAATTCGGCATATATCGCACTTCTTTGGGTTTCTCTTTGGTAGAATTCTCGTGTAAATTTTCGTTTAATTGTCTATGTGTGTGTGGGCTTCCAGATCTTTGAAAATTAAGGAGGGGGATTTGCAAGGAAAATAGCAGCCATGACCAGCATTGGAACAGGGGTAGGCTACCCAAATCCCTAGTTTCAGACCTGCCTTGTGAACAGGATCTTCAATATGTTCAAAGCATAATCTTTTTGAATGATTCCGGGAATTATGAGCATATGAGCTCTGGCGAAGTTTGTTATTCGATTTCTTGTTATATTTGGAAGTGTGATCGAGAAAAAGAAGCTGACAAAGGGAAGGGAGGTTAATGAATGGCAGTATGATTTGTCGGTGACTACCTTCTCACCGGATGGGCGAGTATTCCAAGTCGAGTACGCCTCCAAAGCGGTCGACAACAGCGGGTATGTGCTTCAATTTCATGCAAATTAGGCTTCTGGTGCTGCCGTGTGATAGTATTTTGAGCTCTGTTTTGACTGTTGCGGAAGCAAGTGATTGAATTTTGTTGCTCACAGTTCGTATGTTGACTTAAATCCCTCACCTGAACTTCTCTCTCTCTCTATATATATTGATGAGAGATCGTGGCATCCATTTCGCACAGGTTCTCTAAGTAGACGTGCTGCGACTTAAAAAGGAAATTTGGGTTAGGAGTGATCAGGATTAGGTTTGCACCATTGCAGTATAGAACTTTAGAAAAGAACCGCTTTGTTGGAGGTTTGATATGTGAAATAGAGGTTTGTGGATCCCAGTCCGATCAAGTGATTTCATCTGGGAAGACTTACTAAAACAACAGTACTGCTGCTGATGTGCAGGACTGTCGTGGGCATTAAGTGCAAGGATGGTGTTGTCTTGGTACTGCATGCATCAAACTGAATTGCTCGTCTTGTTTTTGAATCGAGATTAATTGGTTTCCTACTGTTTGAGTTTTGTCCAGCGTGTTAAGTTCGATCTTATCTGTGAAAGTTTTGCAAATTGTTCATGTGAGGATTCATTTCATGCAATTGAGTTTGTCTGCAACAGGGAGTCGAGAAGCTAATCTCCTCCAAAATGCTACTGGAGGGTTCCAACCGCAGAATTCATGCTGTAGACCGTCATGCTGGCATGGTATGTTTGCCAAATGAAAGTAGTCTCTTCTCACCAGAAATTTTCCAATTCTATTTAAAATGTGGATGGAGTTACCAAATTTGGACAAAAAAATGCATGAATATAATTGAAAAGTGTTTTTTGGTCCAAAATATGGATGAATGTAGAAATACAATGCATCACCAAATTTTAAGTTATCGCCATCCCAGCATTTTCTCAAAAAGTAAAATAAAAGTCCTACTAAGGTCTTATATTTGAACTCTGCTAGAGTATCCTTCCTTCAGTATCTACTCAGTTTGGGTTCATAGGCCACTCCATGGTGCTTAAGTTTGCTCTTAAATAAACAAAGAGAATATTACATTTTTTATTTGGGTGATTTTATATTATATTTATAGATTAAGGTAGGCGTACCTATAGTCAATCATGACCCATAGCCAATCTATAGGGGGCACTATTTCCAACCAAGGTTGAAAAGCTTGGAATGTGTTTTTTTAAGGTTGGGACTAATAAGGTTATGACACATGTCCAAAGTAGTGAAGAAGGAAGTTGGAAATAATGAGCGGAAAAGCAGTTTTTAAGATGATCCAAATTAGATGACTCTAGACATTGGCTATTGGTCCGGACCACTTTTTGACTCCCAAAATTCACAATAATTTTAATTTTGCAAATAAAATTATGAAAATTTGGGAATCCCCATATTTCTTATCTTTTGACATGGAAAAAATTTCCTACGCTTTAAACTGCTCATCACTTGTTGTGAAATCCCTTAATTAATTTATCGAAAATAGGTACTTCTACCTTGTTGAGACTATGATTATTGAGGTTATGCACAGGCAATGGCAGGTTTGGCATCTGATGGTAGGCAGATAGTTACTAAAGCTCGCACTGAAGCTTCAAATTATCGGAGGTACTTTTCCAATTCTTAAACCTTAAGGCCTTTCTTTCATCAAGGCCTTTTTTTCATCAAAAAACAGTCAAAACTACCATTTTCAATACAAAAAATAAATAAATTTAACATTTGTTTCTTTGCATATCCAACCATAGGATCTTGCACTAGACTAGTATGAGAATGTCTAAAAGAAATTTCAGAAAGTTTGACCATACCGATCTCAAGATATAAGCTTTTAAAGTGAAGAAAACAAAGTTTTTTGCTTCTAGCTTGACTAGATTGTAAGAACTTGAATCCTCTTAACTTAAAATTTTTGTACAACAGATTTAATTTTTTTTATGTTGAAGAATTGAATTGAGAGCTCTAATAAAAATTCAAATACACTTTTTTATAATTTTCATCCTTTAAAAAATTATTAAGTCAAAGTAGATTCAAGATAGAAGGAAAAACTAAATTGTTGGTAGGTCTAAGATGGAATTGAAACATGCTAATCCCAACAATGAGATCGTTCTAGAAAGCAAACTAAACCATTTGCAACTTTTTTTTTTTAAATTGTTAAAATTGAGTTAAGAAACAGATCCAATACATTATTTTCTCAAGAATTTGCTAAGATTGCTAGCAAAACAAGAAGCTTCATAAATTTCACATTACCTATCAAATGGAATGAATCAAAGCTTTCCAAAGACAAAAGTATAATCTATAAACTGAAAATTTTAAGAAACTTATTTTTGTTTTTTTTGTTGCCCACCCTTGCCTATTTTGGGCTTATTGTGGCATAACTTTTGCTTGTGGGCACCAATTGAAATAAAAATCATATTCCCCAAAAGCTAATCAATTTTCCTATCTTGGAAAAAAAGACTTCAAAAAAACTTGCCAAAAACATTGAGATCATAGGTACTTGCCCGAACCTTCAAGAGTCCGCCTCGGGGACTCTTGGGACTCTAGGAGTTAACCTTGATTTGTCCTGGGGCTCTCTAGTGCAGTACATATGGGGATTTCTCCTTCCGTTTCTGATTTGAAATGAATCAGAATTTGAGGGTGTAAGAATTTTGTGCATGAGGATGAAGGTACTCTTGAAAAATCACCTGAATGAATGCCGCGTGCTTCCAACTTCCCTTGACGTGGATCGCTTGTTGCAGCTTTTATGGTGAGGAGGTTCCTATTGGAGAGTTGTGTGACCGTGTTGCTCATTATTCTCATCTGTGCACGCTTTATTGGTGGCTCAGGTACTCACTGAACAGGACACTGATTGTGCGACATGTTTAAATATTACCGAGATGTAATCACTGGTTTCTGTCCGGTCTTTGCGATTACAGAATCTGATTTTGGATTTGGCTGTTAATCTTGAGTGTCTGTTAGAGTGTCCGTTTTGGAATGATATGTGGCTGGTACGTGATTTGTGCTCAAGCTGTGCTGTGGCGTATGTTTGTTTTGTTCAGACCCTTTGGTTCTTCAGCAATCCTTGGCGGTTATGATCGTGATGGTCCTCAACTCTACATGATAGAGCCCTCGGGTGTTGCCTATGTAAGGCTCTTGAATGGCTCTATACCGGTATTCCTAATGTACCATAATTTTAAATGTTAAATTGCGAGTTGCTTGCTTGGTGGTCCAATGTTAACTGAACCCATTATTCTCGTGGATTCAGCGTTATTTTGGAGCTGCAGTTGGAAAGGGTCGGCAAGCTGCTAAGACGTATGCTTCTTTCCTTGTTGTTCAGTTCCAGGAATGAATTGTTTGTAGCTTGAAATTTTGTCAGAAGAGCTCTCTTTATTTCAGATAGTTGTCACTATCTAACAGTAACAATAACCGTGACTCTGGCTTTGGGTGTATTACAGTGAAATTGAAAAATTGAATCTGACAGAGATGACTTGCAGACAAGGGGTCATTGCAGTTGCTAAAATGTAAGCCAACCATCCAGTTTTTTGTACTCTTATATTCAGGAAACAAGTTCCAGTATTATGCAGGAACGATTGAAGCAAGAATCTCATCTACGTTTAGGAACCTGAATTTCGTTGTCTTGATTATGACATCTTGAAGAGCAACTTATTGTATGGCAGTAACATTGTTCCCCAGGTTTGTTAAGTGATAATTTGACAGTTACCTTTTGTATCTGAATGTGTGTATTTTTCCAGCATTTACGGTGTGCATGATGAAGCCAAGGACAAGGCTTTTGAGTTAGAGATGAGCTGGATTTGTGACGAGTCCAACCGAGAGCATCAACGAGTGAGTTTTCTATCTTTCAATGTTTCCATTCGTCGATTCAATTTTACTGCCTTGCCACAGCATGTATTTAGCTGTACGAATCAGCCACGAGTTCAAGTTTTTGTGGATACTGAAGAAGTCACATCTCTATTGTATGTCCCCATTCCTTGTTTACATTTCTGTGGATACTGATATGATGTGTCGGTGTCAATACCAGGTTCCTGTTGACTTGTTGGCTGAAGCTAAGACAGCTGCTAAGGAGGCACAGGAAGAAGACATGGATGCTGACTAAGAACAATCCCCTATCAACGAGCTGCAAAATGCTTGGGAATCCTTAAAAGAGTTGAGTTATGTTCATGCAGGGATGTACATTCCATTCATAGATTTCACTCAATTTCTGCATCACAGGATTTGGAACACCGTGTTCTTGCATATGTAAAATTTGGACAACACAGGTCTTTTCAACCATCCTCCCTCTTTCTCTTCAAACTTGTTGTAGGCAATCTTTTGGCTGTTTGATTTGTCTTAGTAATCTTGAGTTCCCTTCATTATTTTGAGGGCGAATTAAGATAGGTAGGTCCGTTGGATTGATTCCTCGACAATGCATTGATTGCATGTTCCATAATGGTATAGAGATAAAGAAAAATGGAGTTGTCTCAAAGCGACCCCAGGCCAATTGCGATCCCTATCACTGCATCCTAATGTAATGAACAGTTTACTCAGTTTCTATAAACATTCCTGGTGTTGAATGCAGCGGGAAAGGTTGCAACTGGGCTGAAAAATAATGATTTTGTAGATTGAATGAATACAACCAGGAGCTTATTAATTACGTGTACAATACATTTTGTGAATACTCTCTATAAAGTTCTGACTACTTGGGAATAACTAAATGGTATTTTGTAGATTTGGAATTGCATATGTTCATAACATTCAGTAGCAATCACTGGCTTTGCCTTCCTGCAAACGAAATGGTGTGATATATACCACACCAAATCGGTAACTACTGATTTGGTGCAGACAGTTGTCAATAATTGTCAGACATTACTTGGTGCCCGCCCCCGTCGCAACTATACACTGCTAGTGGCAAATCAAAAATTTCTAAGTAAAACTGAAAACTAAATAATAGGATCTTGAAACAAAATGCTAATGGATTCATTGAGATTATTGATTTCAGTATTATTGTAGAATTACCTCACTTTGAATTGGAATCCATTTGTGCATTGTGCTTCAAAAGTGAGGAGACAACTCTTTATATGCACATGGAGTGGTAGGATGTAGAACAATCCATGTGGGATATGTAAATTAGAATTTGTAGTTTCTCAACTACCACTCATAGTTAAGTCAAAAGTAGAAATTGTGTTAAAAGTAAAATTTCAAAACTCATTTAGGCATAGTAGAATAACTTCTTTCTAAAAAATTTGAACTAGAAAAAGTTATTAAATGACAATAAGTTTCACCTCCAGAAATCCTTTTGGGATTTTGAATCTCCAATCAAAAGTTATAGACAAATTTTGGAGAGGATTTTTAATGGACATTTTCTTTTTAACATATTTGTCCATAACTTTTGATTGGAGATTCAAAATCCCAAACGGATTTTTGAAGGTGAAACTTATTGTCATTTACCAACTTTTTCTAGTCCAAAGTTTTTTGAGAAAACTTATTTTACTATTCCTAAATGAGGTTTGAAATTCTACTTTTAACACAATTCTTTGTTTTTTACTTAACTGTGAGTGCATGAGAACCTACAAATTCTAATTTATTTATCCTACATGGGTGGCTCTACCTCCTACCACCCCATGTGTATATATAGAGTTGTCTTTCCTCTTTATAACCCAAAATAAGTTATTGATTGCAAAGATTAATAATTCATAAATGTATCACTCATTGGATTTTTGGCCAACATCTTCCACTACAAATATTTGTTGATTTGTATGTCTAGTCCTAAAATTAAGAAAAGAAAATGGAACATATCATAATGGACAGGCACTATCCCGGTACCGAAGCTTACATTAAATATGTGGGGATGAAAGTCGTGGATGAGGACTCCAGAGAGAAAAAGGCAGCCTCTCTAAAGGCTACTGAATGTTATGTACTTTTTCTAAGTCAATGCATAACTTATTTTGTCTATATTGATAATAGACTCTCTTGAAATTATGGTTTCCAATGCTTCTACAAACTCTCATTTCACTGGAAAATTCTCATTCTAATGAATATGATGTTCTTTGTATTCATGGCAATGGAATCACTTATTTTCTAGCATCCGGTTGTGATGCTTTTGGATTCTCATTGCAACAATATAGTCACTCAACAAAGTAGTTAATTATCAAGATGAAAATCATCATGTGCATTTTTGTATATGTACCAAGGCATGCATATAATGACATTCTTCAATGGACTTATCCTAAAAGCCATGAAATGTTGCCTTCCATTTGGCACCTCTTTCAATTTATTTTTTTCATTGTATTTGCATTTGGAATTTAATAAATTCATTGATTTGACCCAATCACCCATGCTTGGAATCTCTAGAATAAAATTTGAACTCAAGGGAGCGATTCAAAGTCATCTTAAATATTGTATCTTTTATTGTGGAAGACAAAGCTCATATTTTGGTTTGTTCAAAAAGCTAGTTGTTGTTTATTTGTTTAAACCTAGAGATGAATTGTCCAGCTTGCTAGCGTATCTATTGAGGCAAGGAAGGAGGAGACACTAGACAAGAGTGTATGGTTGTTTTTGCGAGAAAACCTTCAAATTCAAAGCCAAGAAGAAGCATATTGCACTCAAGCTTGACAACTTTAGCCACACTTGTAGTTGGACACAAGTTTAGGGCTTAGACCCAATTTATAGAGTGATGAGTCTTTTAGCTACAATGCAAGGGATATATATTCTCCACTACCATGAAATGTAATATGGGGTGTTCTATAATATCATTCAAAATATCAATCTGAATTTTTAGAGAGGTGCACACTTCAAGCATTTTTTAGTCAATTTTTCTTAAAAAGATAGAAAGAAGGTATATCTAGTCTACTTTGATTCACTTTTTTTTACTTTTATAGAATTAGTTATAAAATTTGAAAGATGGAATCCAGGTGCTCTAAAATCATCCCAATCCTAAAATGTTGACCTTTGTAACAATAAAAGCTCTAATATGTATCCCTAAGTTAAAAGTGCTTTTAAAATGGGGCTATTGTAGTGCAATCCACGGCCTTAGTTGACTAGAAAAATAGAACTAATTATATTATATGATCTAGCTTGGAGATGCATCCAAATGGGTGATTGCAAGAAACTCGTGTCCTAATATTTTGTTTCACAACCTACATATTTTGTTATTTTTTGGCCATAACTTTTGCGTTTTGGCTCCAAATGACTCAAGATATATAACTAAGGTATTTATGACTATTATACACCTTGTATAATTTTTTTTGCAATTTTCAAAAATGTTTCATTGTCCAAAAATAGCCCCCAATTTTATGTCACACTTGCCAATTGGGGGGAGGGGTACTATCATTTAGTATCCAAAATAGTAGACTTGTAGCTGCTATCCAAAGGAATTCTAAAAGTAGTTTATTTTTTGTGGTATAAAAGTCTACAAAATAAGCTTCTTTCAGCTAGCATTTCGAAACATGCAAAATATTATTTTGGTGGTTCTTTTGATGAATGACTATCTCTATAGAATTCTTATAAATGGTTTTTTTATTTAAGTAATTTAATTAATTTTCCTATTTTTAACTAATGAAAAGATCAAAATACAATATCTATTTTTTTAAGGTTTGACACTTTTCTAGTTTTCCTACGTAGAGAAATTTTTTAGGTTTTTCCTTTGGTGGTTACCTTCATCTTCAAGGTGTATACAATAGCCATAAAAAAAAAATTTAATTTAAAAATACTTTTTTAATTTTAAAGAGCTTCAGAAAAATCATGAGTATTGTTAGAAAATGTAACAATTAGTACAAGTGTTTCTTGCAATCATCCAAATATACTTTGTAACTACTATGAGAATAAGACTAGAAATGCACAAAATCAAATCTATGAAATGCTGAAATGCACACAAAAAACTTAAAAGTTGAAACCTATGCCAAAATTTTGGAAGTACTGAAGTAGGAGCCTTATAGCATGCAAAATTAGAATAAATGATCCCACCAAAATATTCAAAATACACACAAAAATATAACATCAAATCACATCGATAAAACTCACAGTCAAATGCCCCAATTCTTATCTTTGTTAACTACAACATATATAGTTAACATCATAACTCAAACAACAGTCATGCAAAACCACTTGGAGTTGAAAATTGGCATTTAAAGTCATTCTTTATTAGATTAATTACACAAACCAAGTTCTAGAGAAATTCACAACCTCCTTCAAGCGGCCGGCAACCAAGATGTATCGACACAGGCTAAGTGGCATGCATATTCACAGCTTCAAGTGATCTTCACATAGAATACCTTGGAATTAAACTTACTCAAAAGGGTATCTTGTGAGTGCGTGATTCCCAATTTGCAGATCCGCATGCATAGTCATACTCTTGCACACTCTGCTTATAGATTCTCATGCACGCTCTATACGTAGAGTGGTCTTCATATTGGCAACCTCCCTCTCATGCTCTAGCGATCGATCAGTGGGTCAGATAGGCAACTTAAGAGATTGAACCCTCAATCTGGGAGGCTAGGAATGACACCGATCGATTAATAGAATCATGTTCGACACAATCCCACTTAGAACTCAAAATTCTCCTTCCTTCAACTCATCTAACTCCATGCTCACTGCGGTTTTGTCCAATTGAAGGTCCTCAAACTGCAGAAGTAGTCCAGCAGAACTAGCTCTTCATTTTCCACTCTGATCGACAAGTCAGTAACCAGCCCGGCCTTCCACTCCAAATTGTTGGGCGGTAGTGGACTATTGGGCATTGCCCAACTATCAAGTCTGTCTCATCTAGCTAGCTACACCCACACCTAGAAATTAGACCATGCAAACAATTGCACAATTCCACTCACCGAGCAAGCAAAAATTAGGATTCGTATCCAAACGTACCAGGAAGACGGGTTCTGTAGTTCTGAAATGCAGTCAGTGTGTCGCATGTTCAACAAAAACAGTGTTGTTGCATCCAACTAAGGAGGGTCTAGTGATGTGCAGAACAACATATCCAACTCTACATATATAAACGACAGGGGTGATGCTCCTTCACTAGTCTTCTTATGAACTGAAAGGAACCATATTTGCTAAATTTTGAGTGTCAAAACTATCAGAATCAGCCCGGGCACAAGGCCATTTCCACCATCAATAGCTACCTCCTTTGTCGCCTTTGATTTTGGCTTTTGTTTGGTCATATGTTTGGTCATATGTTTGGTCTTTTGTTTGGCCTTTTATTTGGCCTTTGAGGCTGAATCCCTTGCCATGCTATCCCTTCAAAATGTGCTATATAACATGGGTTCACAAAGCCATTGGTTAGGATTAGGGTTAGAACGTCAATAGTGTGAACACTAAAAACTATAAGAAAAAAATGAAAACAAGTAGAGAATAGAGACAACCCCCACCATACAAGGTTGTTAGACATAGATGTGGCCACCGAGCTAGACGCCCTATAAAAATCAACAATTATATGTTTTATTGAGTAGAACAATTACCATTTGCCTATATGCCAAAAGTCATTTCCGAATTATTACAACTTTTGGGTTTCTATTTATATAGTTCCTTCAATCATTTTTAAATGAAATATCTTCTTTTAACTCCTAAAGGACCAAGTGATCATTGAACGTTATTAAATTAAAATTTGGGTAGGTTTCTACAAAGTCAATTTTGGATGAATTCTTCCTAAAATTTGATACAATATGTGAACATATATACACCTTTGGTAAGATTATTATTTTTTTGATTATGTGCTCGCTTGAGATTTTTTGGAAAAGTCGGGCAAGCTTTGGGTAGAACAAGCAAAGTTATTTCTCTACCTCTAAAATTTGGCAGGTATGTAAAGTCTAATATTCCGTATAATGTAGGATGCAATTGCATATATAAAAAGACCATGTTAGAGCAAAAGTATCATTCCAGTAGGTGGAATTTTTTTTTTAATTTCAAATGCTGTAATCATTTGATCTACGCATGATCAAAGTTTTTGAAAAAAATCTAAATATTTCCATAGTAGTCTAGCATAAATTTGTAAGTTTGAATTTTGCAAAAGAACTTTTCTTATTCATTGTTTCTATCATTGTTCTAAAGGATGGCAATTTATGCCTAAAATATGACTTGGTCCTTTAGGGAATAAATACAATTCTTTCAGACATTGACTCATTTTAGTGAGTCACTATATAAAGTTATATAGTGTGTATGTAATGTAAGTAGGCACTAAAATTCTAGTCCATGTAAACACCATTTAAAGGAGCAGCTTACATTTGTCATCCAAGTCTCTAATGTACTCTACATCTATTATAGTGTAAAAAGCTAGCCATATGACATACCTTAATCTCTAATGGTCCACTAGGGATATACTTTCAAAATAGGCCAAAATTACCAAGAACTTGAGCAATTTATTTTCTCATTTTTTCTTGAGATTAGGTAGATTTAACCATTGGATTTTTGTAGTTCACATTGAAAGTGAGCACCTCAAATAATTTCAGATTATTTGACCACAAAAATTAGAAGATATTTAAGTCTGAAGTTTTATTTGGGTCAATGGAAAAACAAGGCATCACACTTTGGAGGAGCATATGTACCTTAGTGAGCAATATTTTTATGTGATGCACTTTTTATGCTCAATGAAAGACAAATGGAGAGTTGCAAATGCTGGTCTAGAATTTCACAACATTTTGGTCATTTTGTAATTTTTGGTGGTCACTAATTGAAAGTGGTGTTCGTAAGAAAAACAAAAAAATGGGCTCACTTGTCTTTTCCTTGAGCTCCTTGGATCTTCCTTATTTGAAGTAGGCAACAATTGCATTGGTTGGCTGACTTTTCATTCCATACCCAAATTCAACCAAAAAACATGAGCCATGAACTACACTACACCACTCAACCTTTTAAAAATTCCACAAGGCACAGTTTAACTCAAAATTTGATAAAACTATTGCCATTGGATTTACAATGTAGTCTATTTTTTAGAAATAATTTTTATTAAGAAAAATTTCAAATTTTGAGGATAGACAGCTCAAAAAAGAGGGACAAAGACCAGAAAATGGTCATTAGGGCGGGTAATCCTTCAAGGCCTAACAACTTCTTGACAATGGAGGTTTTCAACGAATCCACCCACATTGGTATTTTTTTGCACATGGATGTGCTTGGAATTTTTAATTCTAACCGAACAAAATAAAGACTACTACTTGTTTAGTATGCATGGAATTAATTGTAGAGAATATCGACTATTGGATTTTTAGATTACAAAAATTTTAGGTGATCAAATTATAGGCAAAAAACGTAGCTTTGGGGGAAGAAAAATTATAAGAAGGTGAATAATGATTCCTCCCCCCGAAAAAAAATTTATATATATATATATTAAAAATGTAAGGCAAATGCAATATTTTTTTAATTTTTTTAAATGAGAAATAAAAACTCAAATTTGTACAACATTATCAAACAAAAAGAATAGAAAGCCAAAACTGACCAAATTGGATCCTACAACATTTAAAAAAATTTATATATGCATCAATTTTTGAAATTTAACAATTGATATTATTACTATATTATTTGAAACATTGTCAAAAAATTTGGAGTCATTCTAATTATTTTGTGTTCTTGGTCACACTAGATTGAACCTTATATTTTTTAAATTGCTAAAAATACAACTTTGAAAGAATTCCCTCTAGGCCTAGTTTGTTTTTGCAGATCAAAGACAAGAAATGTCCAAGAAAAGTTGTTGTTTTACATCTTCACTATTTATTTCATTGAAAAAAATTATGTTTGTTTATGTCAACTTGTTACTCCACAAGATCCTACCTTACAAAAACATTGAGATTTGTTTCATCCTACCAAGAACTTGCCATTGAATTGATTTGAATAGGATACATTGTGTCGTTTTAGTCCTTGAGGGGTTAAGGAAGACAATATTGCCAAAGAGCAATTACGGACATACCTTAATTTCTACAGTCCCATTGTTCCTACAGGGGAAAAATTTGATTTTGGGTAGGCTCGTGTAACTACAATTTTTGACGTGAATTTCTAAAAAAATTTAAGATAGAGAATCACATTAGTTATATAAAAATATATTTTTCATTTGAATTATTACCCAGGAGAAAAAGTTGTGTCAAGACGGGGGAGACTAGGCAACAAAGAAAATCCACAAAAGTTGAAATATAATATTGTTAATATTACTTTCTTTATAGATTATAATTTTGTCTACATTAAAAGTTTTGATTCATTTCATTTGGAATAGTATTGAAAAAGTTATGGATCATTTAAATAGATTAAATCTCACCGTTGAAATTATTGAATGTATTTCAATTCTACCTTAGAGTTATTTATGATTTAGTTTTTCCTCAATCTTGTACCAATTTCTACTTCACAGTTCTAAAAAAATGAAAATGATGTTTATTTTTAAATTCTAAAGTCTTTCAACCCAAATGTTCAACATAAAACATTTAAAAATCAAAATGTTTAGTACATAAATTTTAAGTTAAAAAGATTCAAAGTCAAACAATCTAGTCAAAAAACAAGCTCAAAATGCCACTTTCTTTAATTTAAACAAAAATATCTTGGAATTTACATAGTGAAAGTTTTTTGAAATTCTTCCCCACATTCTATTATACGGTACAGTACCCACAAGCAATGATACGTTCATCCAATTCTGCCATTCAAGATAATTTTGCGTAATATAAAATATAATTGGCATTTTTCATCTTGCATAATGAGCATTTAATTCTTATGCATTCCCAATCAAGAATACCAAATTTGGGTTTCAAAAAAGCAAAACTTCATTTTTTTGTGAATTGTTTCATTTAAAATTCATGGTTTTGCATAATAATTGATTGAAAAAGATTGGTGATGAATTTTTTTAATTCGATTGCATAGATATGTAGGAAACATTCATACGCAAATCTTCCATATTAAAAAACACTCTATTAAGTAACAAAAATATGATCTATGAAGAGTTCAATCAAAGGTATCATATGGCCAAATTTTGTAAAATAATTATCTTTAAAATTTAAATAGATTTTGGCATTTGACCCTTAGACAACAACGATTTCTATACATTTAAGCATGATGGTACAATTACTTTGCCAAAATCTATTTAAATTTTAAAGATAATTATTTTACAAAATTTGGCCATATGATACCTTTGATTGAACTCTTCATAGATCATATTTTTGTTACTTAATGGAGTAATTTTTAATATGTAAGATTTGCGTATGAATGTTTCCTACATATCTATGCAATCGAATTAAAAAAATTCATCACCAATCTTTTTCAATCAATTATTATGCAAAACCATGAATTTTAAATGAAACAATTCACAAAAAAATGAAGTTTTGCTTTTTTGAAACCCAAATTTGGTATTCTTGATTGGGAATGCATAAGAATTGAATGCTCATTATGCAAGATGAAAAATGCCAATTATATTTCATATTACGCAAAATTATCTTGAATGGCAGAATTGGATGAACGTATCATTGCTTGTGGGTACTGTACTAATCAAGTACAAAAGTGATCTTTCAATTAGATATATAAAAAAATAAAATTATAAAGTTTTTTGCTCTTTGCAATAGAAATGGCAATTTCAATGCTTTTGGATGAAAAAGGCCTTGGACTTCATGGGTTAACCTCTTAAGAACCAAACATTCAACTTTCAAACAACAAATGAACAAAATCACATCCCATGTATACAAAAATGCATTTTTTTTGTCCATCAACTTTATTTAAGATTCTTATATTAGTTCAAAAACATTTGTACAATATAGGCTCTCAAGACTATGTTTTGCAAATAATTGATTTATAATTCAAAGGATATTGGAAAATCTGGCCTCAAGAAAAAAAACTAGGTCAGGAAATGACTCCTCAAAAATGACTTGAACAAAAAAAAAAAAAAAAAAAAAAAATCTTCAAAAATCACTATGATCAGAATCTAATATTTTGAATTTAAAGCGAAAATTCTTGAGAAAATCACAAATATTTAATCTATGATTGATTTTTAAAAGAATTTGTAATTTTTGGCTTTAATTTTTATTGAAAACAAACTAGTTTGTAAACTAATTGATTCATCCAAATGGATATGATCTATGAATCATATTTCACAACTACTATTTGAGAGTGATTATTAAATTACTATTCAAAGTAGTGCATTTTAAAATGCATCTTCACAATTTGAAAAATCTAAACTACCCCTTGGTCCTCAAGGGGACAAAAAATTGTTGAATAGAAGTGGATACAAGATAGAGGGGAAAACTAAATTATTGATAGCTCTAAAATGGAATTGAAACACAATAATCCCAATGGTGAGATTGTTATAACAATCAAAGTTAATCCCATAGAATTTTATTTGGAGAAATATGGAAATTAAATTCTAAAACAAATTCGATATTTTTTATAAATATGCTTTGATTGCTTTCAAGACAAAAATTCTCTACAACTTTTACAATACTTAATATAAAAATGGAATAGACCAAAATTATTCCATATAATCAAAATATAATCTATAAAACAAAAAAATTCAAGTTTGTAAGGATTTTTTGGCACCCTTTCAATTATTTTGTCGCATAGCATAACTTTTTTTCTTCATCACCAATTGAAATAATAATTAAATTTTAATAAATGTAATATGTTTTTATATGTTTGAAAAAATTCAAAAAATCATGCCAAAAATTGGTATCACGAAAAACTGCCCAAACTATCAAGAGTCCTCTGTGGGGACTCTTAAGACTTTACAGGTTAAAAGTAAATCTTCTAATACTATGAGAAAATTGAACTCTTTGTGATATTTGCCTTATAAAAATTTATTGAAATGATATTTTGATAATAGTAATTAGTAAGACAAAAATTGTGAATATATGTTTCCAATCATATGAAGATTCTATTGAAAATATTTTGAAACTTATTTTGAATTTTATTTGAAACGATTAGATTTATTTTTTTTGTAATTTATGACTTGGTAAATTGAATTTTTTTAATTACAAACTAGCTTGGTAAATTCCAAAATCTCTAATTCTTCAATGATTTAAAATTTATTATAGTTTATGATAATTTTTTGTTTGATTTCATTTCAAGTCGATAATTATATACTTTAAATTTTTTTTTAGTATTTCTAGTATGTAAATATGTATCTGATCAAACTTTTAAGTCATTAATAATTAAAAAATATTTGCTACAGGAACATGTGATTTTTTTATTAGATTTTAGAGGCACAAATCATTATAACAGCTCCATTGAAATTGACTGAAAATATCTCTAAGGTTATTGTTGCAAATTAGAAGGATAAACTTGATACAAAATATTATGCCACAAGATTAAAATGTACATAATCTTATATATAATAATATATTACAATTATATATTATATTATATTATGTAATATTGCTTTGCTAATATTTTTTTAATTGTTTTTATAAATCCTATAGGATTCCAATATTTGACTACAATCCCTCTCGCATTCTAAAAAAAAAAATTTAATTGATTTTAATTATAAATTAAAATATCTCTTAAACTATTTTATAATTATTTTGCTAAATAAGGAGATTAACCAAAGGATTGCATCTTGTAATTTTTCTCAACTAAGCTGGTATAACTTATTGTATATTGTTCACTAGTTTTATTGCATGATATTGAAGTGGGCAATCCATTTTAAATTTTTGGCTGTAACAACTGCCCACTACTTTCAATACTCAATGCCTACGACGATGTCTGCGACGTCCATGGCGTCGGCTATGTCTTTGGCGTCGACGACGGCTATGTCGTCTTCGACTGCGACGACGTTTATGATGGCGACGTCTTCGCGAATGGCGTCTACGATGACGTCGTGTTCTGGAACCACCATGATGAAGAGTGCGACGACGGCGACTAGGGACTCCTTCCTCTTCCTCTAGATTGCCTCTTGCCAACTTATAAATTCCTCCATTCTTCTCGATTTTGCCCTTCTCTACCAACCCTTTCAAAGTGGATGTCAACATCTTATTCTTCATTGCATCAACTTTGCCACTTGAGCTTTTTAGTTCTAAGCGTTTGCGTATTTGTGCCAAGCTTGCTCCTTGTCGTTGCTTCAAAACCATAAGGGTGTTTTGAAGCACAGATGCCTTGGAATGCCAAGGTTGTTTCATTTTTGACATTTTTAGAGAACTTATTATGATTTATTTTAAATAATGCGTAGACAAGTTCTACACTGGACTACTTTAGCAATGAAGTGGAAATGACAAAAGTAAAGAGGAAGAAAATAATGAATTCAATTGAAGCGATGCTATCCTTTGAGATGTTTGTCCCATTGGATATTTGATACCATTTACACACCCTTTCCGTTAAACGACACTAAATTGCAACACTTCAATGTGTCCCTTCTTTTCTTGACCTTTCATTTCATTTCTATGTTTTTGTCTATTCATTTGAAACCTTCACCAAAATACATACTAAAAGTAACATTTTGAAATTATATAAAATTATAATTTATATTTCATAATAATAACATAAGTATGCTTAGTTGCTAACAACATCCACTTGGGTGCCTTTGCCTTTCCCATGGATTAATAGCCCACCAATCACATAGACCGCTTGCAAGCAAATTCATCCCTTTCAACCGCCCCAGGCTTCTTCGCTCACCTCGCATAGTTAACAATCAATCCAGATTCAATCACATAATTTTTATAATAGAACTCTCATAACTCAACAGGTCTTGAACCGCCTGACAACAAGAATTTAGAGAGGGCGTGCGCATTAGAGAGGTTCTGCACAGGCAGACTTGGCACCTTGGGGTGTTGTGGGTTTCTTGTTAGAAGACACTTGTTGAGCTCATTGAATAGTACTGCTTTTTTTTTTGAGCCGGGACTATGGGGACCGAATGCTTTATAGAGGTTTGTTGAGTCATGGAGAGTGTACTTATGGGAGTTCTATTGTATCATGATCGCACTATTCCCCACGCAAGAATCATTCCATAGAACATAAAAATTGATGCCACTTTGCCAATCCTATGAAATCAATTTTCTCCGTCGTGCATCTGATGAGTTTCTGATTCAAGCACTTCAATGCCCACATCTATTTGACACTTCCAACATAACTTATTACAGTAGAACCTCCCTGAGTCGTTCCTCTATAAGCAAATAACCTCTGTAAACCAATCTCTCAGACCAGTCTCGGACTGGACCACATAATAAAGGTTGTGACTAAAAATGACCCTGCAAACCTCTATTAACCAATCTGTCATACCAGTCTGGGACCTATCAGCTTAGAGAGGTTCTACTATACATGCTTCTCCCCTACGACGGAGCTATTGTAGTGATTAAAGTTTCGCTTTTCAAGACAAAGTGCAGTAGGTGCTTTATTTTTATTCATTTTTTTGAAACAAATAGACAATTCCCATTGATAAGATCTCTACACAAAATAGTGAAATTAGGTTGTCCCATACTAATTTCTTGACATTTGACACTAAATAAATATTTCATGTTACTATATAAGAATGCACTATTTTTGAATTAGGTATTGTTGTGATTGGGACTCATGAACCTCCATGTTTACAAATGAAAATATTTGTAGAAGTATTTGTTAACTTTGATAGCTTGTAAAGTAACTTTCCTGGAGTAAGGCAACCTAATTGTTAAGGCAACCTAATTTCACTATTTTGTGTACTTTTGATATTCTTGCCGATTTGGTTTGACCAAATCTTTTCTGCAACAGTGACAAAGAAGGCTCATGGGATTCTGATGATTCAGTTCATTGCCGAAGTCTATTTATTTATAAAAATTTAAACAAATATCTCAAGGCCATTTCACACTCCAGCAACACCCAAACTAACTAAGGAGGCACCAAAGGATTGGTTGCATTCATGACCACCAAACATAAGCATAAACTAGAAATCATATGTGGCTTATCATCAATGAAAAGAAGTCTTTGTCTTTTACAATTTACATGGTTTTGATACCAATGACAAGAAGAAGTTCTTGTGTACAGGACATCTAAAATGACAAGCTTTTGTAATGACATTTGTAGAAAAGTCGAAATGTAAAACCTCACTAACAATCCGTGAACAACAAAAAGACCCTAGATGATTTTTTCCATTGAATCTATTGATGCAATTCGATCAAAAAATGATTGAGTATGCAATTTTGGTGAATTTTTTGAGAATGGAGAAGGCAATCTTGGCATCACATTACATCCTCATATCTTATTTTCCACACCTCAAAATGATTTGAAAAAAAAATTACTCATCAAAATCATCATGATATATACTTGTGGGAAAAAAATTAGAGTTTTGGAGCTCTTTTGAGGCATTCCAACTTCAACATTATGATTTCAGTGTATATATATATAAAGTACCCACCAATCGAACATATTCATCAATCTTATCAATGGTCACATTTTCTCAAAAATTGTGATTTTGTCAATCTTTTTTTCATAAGAAAGCTACATAAGTCTTTTTTCATTTCAACGTTGGTGATCTTCAAAATTATTCCATTAAAATGAGGCTATATTCAAACACATCTGATCCTTTAGGAATTAATAATTTTGTCTTTTCTTCTTCCACTCTACACACTGTTCCTTTGCATCAATCTTGCAATTGGTCCCGATATGAAGCATCTTATATATGACCATAGTCAACCAATAATGCCAATTGAAATTTAATATTTGTATAGAATTGAATGATTTCAATACAAAAGTTTGTATTGGAAAAATACTATGATTATAAAAAATACTTGTAATAATTGAATCTTCAAAAAATTTACCCCTAAATGCCCAAGGTCATTTTTAAGCTTCTAAGAATTTGCTCTAAATTGAATTAAAAACCGACATTTTGATAAGTTGTATTAATTTTTTTTGAATTGTAACCGTACAAATTCAAACTAGACATGTTATAAATCACGTAGGGAAAGAAAACACAACAATATCACTTATAATTGGATTGAAAGATTATAATGTTTGATCATAAGGTGTTAAAATTGCAATAGTGATTTGAAGTCTTCCAATCCTCTTTTTACATGTCAAATCTAAAAAGTTGGTCACCAAAAAATATGAGGTTAAAGGACCTAACATCCATAACCCCAATCAATTTATGGCTTCTCAAAATCTACTCTACAATTTTTTTTACATAAATTTCTAATGTGATTTTTCCTCCAAGATTTAGTGCATTTGGGGCTCATATAAACTAGTTTCAGACTTGTCCCCCGGTTCCAACTTGATTGTTCTCGTCAATGATACTTTGAATGCCTTTCTGGAGGAGTGCATCTGCTTTGAAATAGAGTGCTGAGAGCGCGTACTTTGTCACACTTTGTACATTCATCCATGATTTGAAACTCAAGCTGTTTTTATCTGTACCAGAATATGCGACATTAATCTGCAATCAAGCACCAACACATGAAAAATACCAAAACTCATTATATTAGTTCATTGGTGCTTCAATTGTTGATTGCCTAAAATTGTTTGAGTAAGGGTTTGAGCATGCAATAATATTGAATAATATTGAATTGTAAATAGTTTTTTGTTGCACCAGAATCACCGAAAAACTGGACTTTTCTAATCTCTTGCATCAGCTGCAACGTTATTTGATCGATTGAACTACTTTACTTAGAATTCATTTGTGGATACTTAACTTACATTGCTGAATTCATTGAGGAGACACAGCCTCAACTCACATTCATCAGTGAGCTTAATATTTGAACCAGCTCAGTTTCAGTTTCATGTTGGAACGTTGCTGCACTAGAGGGCGACACTTGACCAGCGTAACAAATATCTACATAGATGTCAATAACCTTCTTACATTTATCCCACTTACCAATTAGTATCAATGCGCATACTGCACCAGTACCTATAAGAGAGTCTGCAGTAATCCCCTGACTAACTCATGAAATCAGCGAAACCAATGGTTTGCCAGTAAAAAAGTAGGTGCTAGACTATAGACGCAATTGGTAATGGCTCCAGAACTGACAAGAAAATGTTTAATTTTCCTTGCAACTCACCCGAGTGAAACAAGCGTCAGGGTTGCTTGAGTTGAGTGAAGCGCAATCAGCAACAGAAGTCGCACAATTATAATCAAGACACAGCGAAGTGTTGTTTCCGCAATCGGCACAATCGTCATCTTTCCTGCTTACTCATCAACAAGCACACAAACTGAAAAAAGTGGTACCGATGTACACAAATGCATTCACATGACACGTCATGCTTCAGCTTTGCAAGCACCAAGGCAGAGGATACTAAAATCGTTACGGACCTGATCCCCTCTTCTCCTATACTGACCACTTTTAACCAACAAATAATCTACGGGTAGCACTAGTTGGACTAATTAGCAGGTGTGAAAGCATGACTTCGCTAAATATCTACGCCACTCATCGTTGAATCGAAATGAGGTCGTCCACGGTCCCTTCAAAGGTGGTCTACAACTTCTCACTTCGAATGATTGCATAAGAAATTCATACACAGATGATGAGAATTTGATGTCAAAAGGCTCTTCTACCCAAAGATCTCTCCACGGCTCTATAGCGAACCCCAAAAAATCCCACTGACACGTATGTAAACATGTTTGCAGTGACGCAACTACCTTAATTGACTACCATAAATAGAACATAAGTTGTGCTTCTGGGTTCCATTCAATGCCATGGAGCTGATCGATATCAATCCCGGCTGGCAACATTAAAAGGGCTGATCCGTGATCATTTTCATCAAATTCAGGAAGGAAGAAACATACCACGTGAGATTTCGCAGCACCCCCAGCTCAAATTCCATCACCAATAGCAAACCTCCAACTTTCCCCTGCATACTCAAGGTTGTCATTGACTTTAGGGTTTTCTTTTGGAGGTTGTTAGACAATCGAATTTGGATGGGCAAATTGCAGAAAATAAGATTGGTGGAGATTTACTAACAGCAGGGGTTGAGAAAGTTCTCGGCGCTGAAACGATGGTTTCATTATCTGTTACCGAATTGTAGCCAGTGTAGACCAACAGACTTGCAGCAGCCGGAAACTGCACATGCATCCAAATCCTTAGTCACAACTCACAAGCGCTACAACGAAGCCCTGTCTTTCAACAAATGAAAACGTATTAGGTAGGGACACGCGTAATTGCCACTGACCCAAAATTGCCACCCTCAAATCTTAGACAATGGTATTTATTGCTTACGAGGATGTAAACCACCGAAGTACCTGTTCATTTAGGTCACCCAACAACAACTTACGTTCTCTTTGTTGCTTAAGAACCCAATTCATTTGCCATGAGAAACTTAAAAAAACAGGTCAGTAGATAATATGCTCAATGCAATAGTGGCGATTTGGGTGTCCCTACCTTAATTAAGATGTCCTCTAGGCATGGTCGGTACATCTACTGTGGCATTGAATTGAAATTCATGGATGGCACATGAGAGGAGCGCACTGTAGTTGCGACATTCGTTAGGGTTTGGTTGTAGATTTGGAAGAGACTAAGCTGATCAACCATCGGCCGGAACACCGTCACCTGGGAACCAGCAAGAATGTTCTGCACACAATGACCACTCATCCCGGTTTATAACCATAATTTGATCCAACTCCTTGAATGAACATTTGTCAGCTTCAAATGAACTTTGAATTAGGGTTAGGATTATATCACTCACAGACGCAGTGTTAGGACTGCAGGGTGAAAGCACATTGAGCTTGGGATCGGAGCTGTTGTACCACATGGTTCGATTTCCTCCCAATGCCACCGCAACTGTGATTGCATCCCCTAAAGCAATGGGTTGCAGCGGAGCGCACGGACTCATTACCGGATTCGTGTCCGTCAAAGCAGCAGCAGGCTCCTGTCAATTAGTTCTCAAAATCCTCAGATTGCAGGGAAGGCTAAAATGAACGTTTCCAAGTGCTGGTTGTAGCACCATCCTCGATTCAAATTCTGCATCATGTTGAAATGTTGGTGAGAGATTTACCTGAAGCGCAGTGAGAATGACCAGCATCACGCACGGCGTTGCAACCAACATCGAGAATGAGCTTGAGCATGGGAATCGGATGTTTTCCTGGCGAATCATCTGCCTAAAATAGTGACTCTGTGTCCGCAGATCAAAGGTGTAGCTGTTGTAGGCAGATCAAGTAAACTTTTCCTCTGCGAACCTTAATTCATTCTTCAAGAGGGACTCGACTGCACTCACATTCACTCCAGGCAGTTCTACAAATTGCAGATTTCTTCATAACTGTATTTTGTTTCTGATGAAGACTGAATTTTTTTTTTAATACAAAGAGTTCGTAAAACAGCACAGTAGGCTTTCTTCGTAGAGAATTGCAAGTACCTGAGCTTGACGCCAACCGGTCATTCTGGGTTTAGCCATAACATTGTTTACCAATGAGGCAGGGGCCTTCTTGCGTCCTTGAAAAGATGCCCCCTACAGTGAACAAAATTGTCTTATATGGCTCCTCGGCCAAGACCAATCCTTGGATTAATTGATGAATCCTTCTCAGGCATCTAGGGAGCCACAATGTCCAGCATGGGGAGTGGGGACTGGGGAGGACCATTGCCTGGTTATACAATGCTGTGAACTCTTTAGGTCTGGAGCAAATTAGATTAATCTCTCAGGGGTTAAAGAAGAAGGTTAATGCCTCACCGCCCAAGGGGTACCAAAAGTGTCTTCACAGTGCAATTCAAAGTGTTATAACTTTTGCATCCGATGTCCAAATTCAATCAAACTTGTTGGAAAATTTGCGCTCTTTCTTCTAATTTGTGTGGTAATGTTTTCAAATCAATCCAAGATCTACTGATTTTTTGGAAGCCAAATTGTTCACAGGTTCAATTTGAGTTCACCAAATTGCATTTGACAACTGCAACTTTGAGGGCTTGTATTTCCTTCATCCAATGTTTGTTTTAATAAAAAATTGTTGGATTATGTTCCCCTTGAAGTCTAGAGTAAACCAGCCATTTACTGCACGCATCCAATCACCGCACAACAACACCTTCCAATGACCAAACACTAACAGCACAATTCAACTACCAATTCAATTGTGATGCACTACAAGAGAAAGGGGGTGTTTTAAGTAGTGTCCTAGACATCACATCTTTTAAGTAACGTCTTTTAAGTAAAATTTTAAGTAAAATTTTACTTAAAAGATTGTCTTTTTAGTAAAATTTTACTTAAAAACTTACTTAAAAGACATGATGTCTAGGACACTACTTAAAACACCCCTTTCTCTTGTAGTGATGGAAACAAAATTTTGTATCACCGCCCAATGACCACACACCGTGCGGTCATTGGTTGCAAGGAATTTTTAACTAGATTTGAGCTTCATCACCTTCAAATTGCAATAAAATTTGTAGGAAGAAATTTTTTACATTTTGTTTTTTGAAGGTGAATCTTAACATGACATTTAATAATCATGCCAAATTTCAAAACATGAAAGTCTCTATATTTATGTGCAGAAGGGTTTGAATTTTGCCTGTGCGGTGATTGGCAAGTTTACTATAATTATTGTGGTAAATTTTTTATGTCCATCCAAGTTGTTTTGAATGTTTGGGAGCAATTCAAAGTTCAGAAGCCTAACATTTTTGGATTATAGTGAACTTTGGCAACTTGTTTCTTCTTCATATAGTGTTAGTTTTCAATTTAAAAAATTGTAAAAGTTGCGCATACTAGTCTAGTTTATGTGGCTAAAATTCCATATCAATTCAAGAAGTTATAAATGACTAAGAAGCATTCAAGTAGAAGGAGGTTCAACCTTAGATGTGTTTTCTGCAACTTTTCTTGCCATTTTTTGACATTTCAAAGCCATTTTGCAAACATAGTGAGTCAATTGAATGATAATTTTTTTCATCAATGTGTTTATATGCTCGTTATGAGTCACTTTATAGTTTAAAGTTTTTTCATTCGAGTAGTTTTAGAAACCAAATTTCACCTCCAATTAAATGTGTTGCTACAAAAATTTCAGCATCCTTTTTTAGCACTAAAACATTATAATCTTGCACAATATGTGGCCAAATGACTCCAAATTTGATTCACAATACATACACTACAAGATTGTCCGGTTGAGATCCCTATACCTTAGTGACATTTAGATCTATAACACTTCAAAAGCATTGATGTTTTGGAACCCAAATTGGCCTTGGGCTTTGAGGGGTTAACTCTAATCTGAATGACTTGCATAAATGAAGTGTCTACGGAATGAATCAACCATCTAAGCCTCATGGACCTAAATGGCAAATTCCATCTTCGATGCCTCCACTGGAAAATAGGACCCATAAAGAACCGACACGTTCCATCCCCTAAAGATTCTTAAAACCCCATATGACCATAAGAATAAGGTCATTTGATACCCCACCATAATTGAATGAAGTATGGTAGAAACCACCATGCCAACTTCCAGGTTTCAACTTATGACCACCTCTAGCCAA
This sequence comes from Pseudisothecium myosuroides, assembly GCA_951799445.1. NCBI lineage: Eukaryota > Viridiplantae > Streptophyta > Bryopsida > Hypnales > Lembophyllaceae > Pseudisothecium > Pseudisothecium myosuroides. The sequence continues at coordinate 1,953,946 of OX637288.1, read as the reverse complement.
AGCCATTGAACCTCTTCTCAAGAGTATATTTACCACTCCTGACATTTTAAGATGATCTTCTGGTTGGACAAAATGTTCAGAATTAAGGCTAAGAATAATATTATTTCAACCTGTCACAATTGTAAGCAGAATTTGATGCATTCCTATTGTCTTGAAACTTTAAGTTTCAAAGCCCTTATCAAAGTGTAGTTTTTGAATATTAAAAAGTGGAATTTTTTGGGCATTTTCAAGGAGCACTTTTAGGCACTTAATTGTTAAGCGTGAGGTCATCATTTTGCGAGCAGTTAGTATGGGCCTAGGACCATGTGCGGACCTCTATTCCGCCTCCTCAAAAGGCTAGAGCTTCATCTCTTTCAATTGGGCAACACTCAAGAAGATTTTAAAAAATTAAAACAAACAAACGTCGATAATTCTTTGAATCATTTCATTTATCTTTCAATTGATGACTGCACAAATAGAGGGGAACCACCATCCAAAATTACTTTGCCAGTCCCAAATAACAGTCAAAAACCAAAATTGACCAATTCACAACATGCAACCGGAAGATTAATTTGGGGCAAAAAAATTATAGAGGGAACCAAAATATCATTTTAAAACAGAGAGAGTATTTAGTTTACAAAAGGACATTACAAAGTATGCAATAACCTTCATCATTATATTGTGATGGTGCCAAAGCTTAAATGGTGATCCACTATCATTAAAAGTAACTAAGTTATCTTCTGGGTACATAGTGAGAGAATGCAATTTCAATGGACTCAATTCAATTTAGGTACAAATAGTTACATATATAATTTTCAGCCCCTCCCCCTCCATACCCCCCCGCATACTTGTATTTTTCAGGAATTCAATCCCAATGCAATCAATATGGGATATTTCAATCAGAATTCTGTATCCATATTTCGAAGTGCATATCCGTATTTTGTACTCATATTTTTACATATTTTGTACCGTATTCTATATCAATTTTATTGACGGCCAAGATCATTCATTTGACAAATATCAATGGCTCTAGATTTTTCAGATGATCGACGACATTTGGGAAGGTGGAAAATTTTTCTGATGTGAAATCAATGGCTGTGGATTTTCCGGGGAGGGGAAGGAGAGAAATTGAAGTCAAACAACAAGTTTACATCTTTTTGTTACATAGTAACTCAGCCCTATTGTCATTTGTTTTTATTAAAATGAATTAGTGAATGAACTCATTTATTTTTTAAATATTGTAGCTTTCTAGTAGTTTGGGCAACTTGCTTCCTAATAATTAATTAAAGTTCAAAAAACAGTTAGGCAATCCAAAAAATATATAACAAAATTGGGCAATTTTAAAATATAATTAAAATAAATCAGGCTTTCATTCAACTTTTAAATGGTTGTTCATACTTTTATCTAAGGTGGTTGTATTTACCTAAACATTGTTTTTTACCTTCCAATCCTAAACCCTCTACCTTGTATATCAAGGTTTACTGCGTGTGAGAGATATGTTTTACTTGTGAGAGATTGTGCTTTAGAATGGTTAAAATAGAGAGGCAAAAAACTTTAAAATGCGGTATGCTTACAGTTTTTGACAAAGGAGTGATGCAAGATTATACATAGCAAGTTGAATTTTTTTGAATCTTTAAATATAAATGTTTTTTGGGCAGAATAGGTTAATAAAAATTTCCAAAAATTTAGGCACACTTTTAAATATTTATTTTTTGACCAACCCACTACGAAGCTGCAGTACATGTATATATTTTTAAAAGATTTTTAAATGCATATAATAGTCTATATTTTATTTTTTGAATATAATAAACATGTATTATAAAAAAATTCAAAACTTTCTATATTTATAAAGCAACAATCATATAGCCTATACAAAGCAATTACCTAAACTTTGTGATCAATTTAAGATGACTATACTTATATATTCCCACTTAAAAATTAATCCCTAAAGGAATTCGATATTTCTCATGATGTTTTTAGATCCAAGACTGCTTCAAAGTACTCAATCCAAAGCAAAGCTCAACATTTATTCATTAACAAATTCCACCTATAGGATCCTTTAGTTAACATGTTAGAGTACACCCTCCTAAAATTTTAGAATAAGAAACTTCACCAATTGCAAGATCATGATGCTTGGATTTTAAAAAGAAGAATTTTTTATTCTTCAAATGGTTAGGTTTCATCTATCAAACTTTTTACACAAAAATGTGTAGATCCTACAACGTATTATTCTCCACAATATATTGAAGAAATAAATTGAGACTACATATAAAAAATTTCAACAAAAAAATTTCATACTCATGCTTGAAAAAAATAGTAAGTAGAAAGAAAAAGAGAATGATTTAGAATACTAAATTGTTAAGATTATAGTTATGGAATTGGAAAATGCCAATTCCAATGGTTTTAATGTTTTAATAAATAATCTACATCCAATGGTTTGTTTGTTTTACAAAAATATTGAAAATTAAGTTAATTGACCCCTAAAAGTCAGAGACTATGTTTTCACCAAAACCGCTCTAAAAGTGCCATTTCTAATGCAATTATCAAATTTTAGAAAAAAATATATTTTAGGAAAAATATAACCATAGGATCTTATAGTATACTAGTTTGAGAAGTTGAGGAAAAAATTTCAAAAATATCCATTGTATGGATTGCAAGATAGTAGCGTTCAAATTGACAAAAATCCTTTTTTTGTCCCTATAAAAATCCGGGCAGCTGCACTTCACAAGATCATGCTTGAAAAAATTAAGATCATTTGGAACTGTACAACATATAGGAAAAAATAGTAAATAGAAAGAGTTAGAGAATGATTCAAAACACTAAATTGTTAAGAATTTAGATATGGAATTAAAAAATGCCAATCCCAATGGTTGTAATGTTGTAAACAATTTTTTTTTTCAAAATATAGAAAATTGAGTTAAATCAAGGACTTCAAAGTTTATTTTTTGGTCTGCAATGACCTTAAACTACCATGGGTGATAATCAAGTGGTAGGGACTTCAGTTGGATTCCAAGAGGTTATCGGTTCCATTCCCTATGCTGACGTTGCTCGCATAGGGGCTCTTCGTGTTGGCACACGAGAAGTTGGTTTGTTCCTCCACTTGGTCTTGACAAGGATTAAGTCCATGGTTTCCCATGGCAGTGTCAGGTCAATCCTTGCCTCGGCCCTCAAAGGTCTTATGTTTAAAAAAAACAAAAAACATATATATAATTTTAGAGTAGAAATTCCATAACTACCCTCAAATGGGTACTCCTTATAACTTTTGACTCATTGATCGGAATAAAATGATTCAAAACTTCCCACGTATATATAAATCTAAAGGACCAATTTTAATTTTAATTTATTTTTAAAGTGATTTTTAAAGAAGTTTTTTTGCTGACCGGGCTGCCCGTCAATCGATGAAAATGACATATCATGCAATAACTTTTTAACCATGTAGTCAAAAGTTATAAAAAACTTTGGGCCTTAATCCCTAAAGGACCGTTTGTACCCTCGGGGGGCAATTTGGATTCAAGCAGGTTCCTATTGTCTCAATTTGTAGTGAATTTTTTTGAAGTTGTGTACTTTTGTGAGAGCTTTGTAGGTATATAATTTTTTATTTCAATTGGTGCCCGGGTGCAAAAGTTATGGCACAATGAGACAAAAACGAAGACTGGCAAGCAGCACAAAAAAATCACAAAAATTCAAAATAATTTTTAAATTTAAAAAAAATATATTATATTTTTGTCTACGTGAAGAAGCTTTGAATCATTCAATTTGGACTTGTGATGAAAAAGTTACGGACAATCTTAGTTTTCCGGGCAATCTAAGCATCTTTTTGAAAAAATAACTCATAGGATTCATTTTTGAATGCAATTTTTACAATGCGAAAGTTATGGCACAATGAGCCAAAAACGAAGACTAGTATAAGATCCTACGGTTGGATATGCAAAAAATAATAATTTATATAGTTTTTTGCTCTTTGCAATAGAAATGGCAGTTTTGACTATTGCTTGATGGAAAAAAAGCCTCGCTCTTGTAAAGGTCAAAGCTACTCCTCAATCACATCTTGTGTGAAAATTTCAAAGAAAAAAAACAGAAATTCCGTTTGTAGTGAGTTGTCCAAAATCGCTATGTTGTCAAAAAACAGTGTTTGGTCCTTTAGGGATTAAAGGACTCAAAATTTATTTAAGAATAGAGAGTCAATAACAACCACAAATTAAACCCCCTCATAAATTTCATCTCGTGAATCAAAATAGAATGATTCAAAAGCTTCTAACATATATAAAAACATGAAAAAACAAGTAATTTTTTATTTAATTTATAGAAGCCACTTTAGAGGTGCTTAGAGAACAACAAAAAATACATATTATACAATAACTTGTTAACCGTGTAATCAAGTGTTATGAAAATTGTTGAGCCTTAAAGCTACTCCTTGCCCACATGTTGTATGGAAATTTCACAAGAAAAAAATGAAAATTTCATTCTTAATAATCTGCCCAAAATTGCTATGTTGCCCAAAAAAATGTTGTTTGATCTTTTAGGAATCAATGGAGTAAGAAATTTGCAATTATGAAAAAATTTATTCACATAGTGTCTCATCAATGTATAGAAGTTATATACAAAAATGATGTATTGCCTAACTAATAGAAGAAAATTCCAAATTGTATCGTTTCCAACAGAATTCATCTATTTTTACAAAATTCATCCATTTTTTTATGAACTTATGTGAAAACTTGAACATTTTTTCTCTTCTAAATTGCATACAATTTTGTAGAAACAACTTCAAACACCAAATGATATTGCTCTATAATGCTCAATGGATAATTCCAAAATTTCTTGAAATCCCCAAATATAAGCAGGACACCAAATCCATTCGATGAAGTGGACCTTGCACAAAGAATTTTGTATTTTGTAGGATAATTGTTAAAAAAAACACCCTATTTGGTGCCGTGATAATTCTATATTCTTCATCTCTTCAAACCAATTTGGAGCCTCAGATTGCAAATATAAATTCATAATTTGCAAATTTTATCATCTCATGCGTGGCAAATAAAAGATTCTGGCATTTTCGAGAGGGGTAAATTCACCTTGTAGGGCCCACTTCTGTAGGACGGGTTTAGCGTCCTCCAAAATATAAGTATTTGAAATGAAATTTATTTTTAAAGGAAAAGAACCCTAAGTTAAAAGGTATGAAATTGTTGAGCCTTAAAGCTACTCCTTGTCCACATGTTGTATGGAAATTTCAAAGAAAAAAATGAAAGTTCTGTTCTTAGTGAGCTACTCAAAATTGCTATGTTGTCGGCAAAAAAATTGTGTTTGATCCTTTAGGGATTAATGGAGTAAGGAATTTGCAATTATGAAAAAATATAATCACTTTAGTGTCTCATCAATGTATAGAAGTTATATTATATACGAAAGTGATGTATTGCCTAACTATTAGAAGAAAATTTTCAATTGTGTCGTTTCCAACATAACACATCCATTTTCACAAATTCATCCATTTTGTAGATACAACTTCAAACACAAAATGATATTGTTCTATAAATGTTCAATGGATTATTCCTGGAATTTCTTGAAATCCCTAAATGTAGGCAAGACGCTAAACCCATTCTACAAAGTGGACCTAACAAGGTAAATTTTATGTTTTATAAGGTAATTGTAGAAAGCAACAAACTATTTGGTGCCGTGTTAATTCTATGTTCTTTACATTCTCACACCACTAATTTGGGACCTCTGATTGCAAATATAAATTCAAAATTTGCAAATTTTATCATGTGTAGCAAATAAAAAAATCCCTACATTCTTCCTAGGGGTAAATTCACCTTGCAAGGTCCACTTCGTAGGACGGGTTTAGTGTCCTGCAAATATAAGCATTTCAAATGAAATTTTTATAAAGGGAAAGAACCCTAATCACCCAGTTCATTAAATATATTGTAGTGCACAATCATCAAATACACAGGACGGCGAAGTATGACGGCGAAGACGGCGGGGCGGGAGCGGGACTTGAAAATTGGAGGGAGATTCGAATTCCCGGGCCCCTTCGGGAACGGAGAACTCGAGGTGCCCGGTGTGGGGAACCGAGGTGCCCAGCTCAAGCATTTCCCCTTGAAGACCACCACTTCGCCTCTCTGTCTTTCACTTGCGCATCTCTCCTCTTCTTTTGTTCTTCGTGCGACGGTACTCGCTTTGCATCTGCGTCGTGTTTTGAGTTTAGTGTTTCAGAAATCTGTTCGTCATGTCTGGAAGAGGGAAGGGCAGTGCTGCCCGGAAGAAAGCCGTGTCGAAGTCGGCCAGGGCTGGGCTTCAGTTCCCCGTGAGCAGGCTAGGGCGCTACCTGAAGAAGGGTCGCTATGCACAGCGATTGGGATCCGGAGCTCCCGTGTACCTGGCTGCCGTGTTGGAGTATCTCGCTGCGGAGGTGAGAGTTTTGTGGGTTTCGGGGCTTAAGTGCTGTGGTGAATTATGCCGGCGGTATTGTTGTATGCTGGCTCTGGTTTTGTGTAGGGTTAAGGTGTTGTTGTTAGGTTGTATGGTGCTAAGTGAGTGGATGGTTTTGTTTGGGCAGGTTCTCGAGTTGGCCGGAAACGCGAGCAGGGACAACAAGAAGAGCAGGATCATTCCGCGTCACATCCAGCTGGCGATCCGTAACGACGAGGAGCTAGGAAAGCTGCTTTCGGGAGTGACGATCGCGTACGGGGGCGTGTTGCCGAATATCCACAGCGTGTTGCTGCCGAAGAAGTCGGCAGCGGGGACTGGCGGGGAGAAGCCGGCGAAAGCTGAGAAGAAAGAGAAGAAGGGAAAGGCCGAGAAGGAAGCGAAGGAGTGAAGGGGCCGCGTGGGTTTGAATTGAGCAGGCGGTTTCAAGTCGAAATGGTGTTTTATAACACCACCTACACTTAAGATGTTCTCGCTCCTCTACTGAATGATTTAGATTCAGAGGCTCTGTTATTATTAAGTGACCGGGTGTTCTACTTCATACAGAATGTGTCCGTAGAACTAGGTGGGGTAGTCGCTGTTGTATTTTCAGCTGTGCTTGGTCTGGGAACTCCTGTCTAAGTTGAACCTTGCTTAATACTGTAATTATATGTCCAGTGACCTTCCTTTTTGAAGTATACAGAGACTGGATTTGAGTTTGTTTTGCGCTATACAGCAGCCGTCAAGGGTTCTGAAACTATTTTTTGCTTGTTTCTTACACAAATTTTAGTCTCATCGCTTAATTATAATTGCATTTGCAGTTTTTCAAGAGCATTAAATTGAAAGAGTGGGCTGTTTCATTTCGAATTCCATTCCTCCACTCCGTGCGAGGACAGAAAACCTCATAAGAGAGTGGTCAGAACAAGCTACTTCTGTGAGCGAACATGTGAAAAACTGGGACGGCGGGAAAGAGCAGAACGAACTGTTACACCTGTGCACGGGAGAAATGTGTCGCTACACAATTAAAGGTAGGCCCGGCATCCTGTTCCAACTTGTGCAGCAATAGTCTCATGTGGAGAATTTTCACATCACTTGCACATTCTGCTGTACTCTTTTATCTGAATTGTAGAGGGTACATTCTCTGCACATTGCGAAAGGTGAAAATTGATCATTGTCGCTTGCTTTTCGATGGTCACTTGCTCTATTAACGGTCAAATTCTCGGAAATTGTTGAACATGTTCATTTCAGTGCACTGGCGGGAATCTGTGATGTCCTTCAATGTTTCTCGTCAACAACTCGAGATATTTAGTATTCACGTCAGCAACCCTACAATTCCTTTCGGTCCAAAATCATCACGTAAAAACTACGGTCTAGAAGACAGCGTCTAGAGGTTGAAAATCTCACAATTTCGCTACTCTGCTAGTGTAATTTTTCAAAATATCGGAATATCGGAGATTACATCCCCTATTGAAAGCTAGTGATTTTTAGCGTACTTAAAACTCTACAAGCTCAAGGGAATGCAAGGCAGGACTCTACGTAGTTTTGTACGAATGAATAACTATTTATATGAATGAGACGGAGTGAGGACAATCTTGCAAAGGTGGTGTTGTAAAACACCATTCGTGATGAGTTAACTTCATCAAGGTGACCCAGCCAGTTCACTCTTTAGCAGCCTTCTCAGCCTTACCCTTCTTCACAGGCTTCTCGGGCTTCTCTCCAGTTCCGGTTCCAGCAGCGGATTTCTTCGGCAGCAACACACTGTGGATGTTGGGCAAAACACCTCCGTAAGCGATCGTCACGCCAGACAGCAGCTTTCCCGAGCTCCTCGTCATTCCTGATGGCAAGCTGAATATGACGGGGGATGATCCTGCTCTTCTTGTTGTCTCTGCTCGCATTTCCAGCCAACTCTAGAACCTGCGAACACCAAACATTTCTAATTACACCTTGCTCTGCAATTGATCTCTTTTTAATTAAAAATCACAGCACGATACATACATACAAAACTCATCCAAACTCACCTCAGCAGCCAGATACTCCAGAACGGCAGCCAGGTAAACGGGAGCTCCGGATCCCAAACGTTGTGCATAGCGACCCTTCTTCAAGTAGCGACCAAGTCTTCCAACAGGAAACTGAAGCCCCGCCTTGGCGGACTTCGTGAAGGACTTCTTCGGTAACGAACGCGCGGACATGCGAGGGGCTTTCCCAGACATGGCGATCCAATATCCTCAAGCTTAAAGAACAAATATTAACAAGGAAATAAGAGAATGCAAAGCGGAGAACGAAGAGGAAAGAGGAATGTCAGAAGACTCCGCCTACAGAAGCACTCGCAAGTACGGAGTATATCATATGAAGCGACGGGGGCTTGTGTCGAGGCAGGCGGGAACGTTTTGGGAACGATTTGCTCTGCAAATTCAAATGAGCGAGGCCAACTCAGACCTCCCCGCTGAAGATCAAATCTCCCGGGAAAGGTGGGCTTCCCGCCCTGCTATCACTCTCCCCACCAAAGGCTGATCGATGAATGATGTGTCTGGCCTTGTTTGTGGATTTGATTTGTGATCAATCAAAGCATCCTTTCATTAGTGGGTGAGTGGGTGGTCTAGTAAGTGATAAAAACAAATTGGACAAGGGAAGTGTACCTAATTGTGTTTATTTTCTAAAAAGAAAAGATGATGAAAACATGGATACAATTTACAAACTCCCATCCATCAATAAATAGACCAAAAAAATAAAATTATAGATCACCGATTAAAATCAAAAAAATTCTGGACCAATCTACCATTATGTGCACAAATTACTCAATTGTGCAAACATATCTTTTGGGCAACAGAATATCCATCCACAAAATGCCCACTATCTAACAGAGGTTGTTATTTGTTTTGTTTATTATGATCAGATCTTTGGAACTATAGGTTCTCCAATTGCAATTTTGATACTGTTAGGAAGCTCAATGAGAAGTGCACAAACTTTGTTTCATGGCACTCCTTTGAAACAAAGTTTGTATGGCAACTTGTAGCAAAAAAGATATTGAATTTCAAGTAAATTATGAATTAAAAAAATAGAAAATTACTTTACTTCTATGTTATTGCTAAGCAACAGCACAGTAGTCTATATGTTACAAGGCAGACATGAAGTTCTTTGTTTTGTTCTTGTGTTTTAGTGCGATGTTCCCTGTTGCATTTAGGGTACAGTCTGAACAATCTCGACAAAAACAGGTGCATAGACTTTGTTTCATGCCATACAAACACAGTGTGAAAGATACAGAGTTGCCCAAGTCAATGAACGAGAAAGAAATTACTCAATACTCATCAAATTGAAGAATAATCATTACTCCGTCATAATCAAATGGTTCTACTTCACATAATTTGATAAAGTACTAATTAGGTTCACTCTAAAAAGATTTGCATTGATGAAAATCGTATTGGTGAGAATTATTTTGCAAAATCAACTAGCTACTAATGTAACAACGCCTAAATGCTTCCGCGATTAAGGAGAGTGCACCCTAAACCGAAGTCGGTAAAATCCTCTGTGCGCCTACAGAGGACGAAGTTAGCACAACTTCGCTAATCTTTCACAAGACGAGTGCATTTTTCACAAGATCCTGTCATCGGAGAATACATCCACAGAGCTACCCATTTTCGAAAGCTAATGATTAAAAAACAAGCTCAAGGAAATGCGAGACAAGGCTCTACCTAGTTTCATACGAATTGAAGTAAAACATAACTCAATCGAGAAGAACAATCAGACGGAGTGAGAACATTCTTGCAAAGGTGGTGTTACAAAACACCATTTGAGTTAACTCGATCAAGATGACCCAACAAGCTCACTCTTTAGCTGCTTTCTCGGCCTTAGCCTTCTTCGCAGGCTTCTCGGGCTTCTCTCCAGTTCCGGTTCCAGCAGCGGATTTCTTCGGCAGCAACACACTATGGATGTTGGGCAAGACACCTCCGTAAGCGATCGTCACGCCAGACAGCAGCTTCCCGAGCTCCTCATCGTTCCTGATGGCAAGCTGAATATGACGGGGGATGATCCTGCTCTTCTTGTTGTCTCTGCTCGCATTTCCAGCCAACTCCAGAACCTGCGAACACCAAACATTTCTAATTACACCTTGCTCTGCAAATAATCTCTTTTCAATTGAAAATCACAGCACGATACATATATACAAAAACTCATCCAAACTCACCTCAGCAGCCAGATACTCCAGAACGGCAGCCAGATAAACAGGAGCTCCGGATCCCAAACGTTGAGCGTAGCGACCCTTCTTCAAGTAGCGACCAAGTCTTCCAACAGGAAACTGAAGCCCCGCCTTGGCGGACTTCGTGACGGACTTCTTCCGAGCAGCGTTAGACTTCCCTCTTCCAGACATGGTGACACGATATCCTCAAGCTAAAGAACAAATATAAACAAGGAAACAAGAGATTGCAACGCGGAGTATGATGAGCAAAGAGGCAATGTAAGAAGACTATGTTTGCAGGAGCATTGGCAAGTTTTATATGAAGCGACGGGGCCTACTGTTGAGGCAAGGGGGAAGCGTTTGGGGAACCATTGGGAACGCCAAATTCAAATGAGCGAGGCCCCCGCCGAATTTCAAATCTCCCGGGAAAGGTGGGTTTCCCGCCCTTCTACCACTCTCCCCACCAAAGGCTGATCGGGACTCTCCACGAATGACGTGTCTGGCCTTGTCTGTGGATCTCCGCCGTGTGTGGATTCCTTTTGTGATAAATCAAATCACCCTTTCGTTAGTAGGTGAGTGGGTGGTCTAAGTGATTAAAAAAATTGGATAAGAGGAAATTATGTCTCCTTTCTAAAAAGAAGATATGACAAAAATATTGATACAATTTACAAATTTTCATCCATCAACAGCTGGAAAAAAAAATAAACCATACATTATCACTAATCAAATAAATTCTGGATCCACCTGCCATTACAATGTACTGGAAAGAGGCAAAATGAGGTTTTGCCATTAATTAACAACCCCCCTCCTTCCTAAAAAATGAGAGCTGTTGATTTTTTAGAATAAAAAATTACAAACCACCCCCACAACCGTTGATCTCAAAAAAAAACTCTGATACGCATACGGATACGCTGATACGCATACAATATGTGGATAAGGATATGCCGGTACGGAAACAATATGCAGATGCAAATATGGATATAGATATGTACATACATATACAGATATGTATGTATTGGGATACGTACTTGGGAAAACCAAGTATCCCATATTGATTGTGAGATTACTTGATTCTGAAAATTACAAAGAGGGGGGGAGGGGGGAGGTTTTGAAAAAAATTTAATTTAAAATGTTTTTTGAATTGATTGGGGGGTTAAGAATAAAATTAATTAATGAGCTCATTGTGACAGTTTGTCACAATGACAATGAGCTCAAAAGAGACACTTGCTCAAAAGAGACACTTGTGTCTCACAATACAAGTACACAAATTACATAATTATTAAAATTTTGATATGGACAACACATGGATCAAGTCCATACACATATCTTTTGGCCAGCAAAATATTCATCCACAAAATCAGCCCACTGTGTACTATAAATCAAACAGATACTTGGATACATGGTGCTTTATTGAAGAAATCTAAAAGCCTATTCTAAATATTTTGTAGAAAAAATGTTGCATTCCATGCAATTCTTCAGTTCATTTCTTATAAAACCAAATCAACGATAAACTCTAGATATCTTTCTACTCGAAAGGTTATTCAATCTCCACAAAATGTTAGAAATATATCCTTCAAGAATTGTACAAATCAATGAACAACTAAAAATAGGGTACTTAAATCATAAAGGATTATTAGTAATCTAATGATTCTCGTATTATCTACTTCACATAATTTGACAAAGTGCTAATTAGGCTCCTCCTAAAAGATTTGCTTTGATGATATTTGTAATGGTGAGAATTATTTTGCAAAATCAACTAGCTACTACTCATAGGTAACGGCATCTAAATGCTTCTAATTAAGGTTTTGGGATATGGTTTCTATTGTTGAATCGTAAGAGTTTTGTCGTGTCTTGTTCAAATTTGAAGAGGATTCTAGATCCCTTTAGAGTGCAATTTTTGGACTCTGTATGAATAAACTATGAATTTTCAAAGTGTTGGAAAATAGATGTACCTAAAATCCATCTTTGGTTCCCATGCGTGGAGATTGTATATTTTAAATAAGAATATAGATAGGACAATTTTGCAAACAATTCACAATTAGGTGTTGTTACTTTACATTTTTATTATGAACCCTTTAAGTATTTGCAAACACATTTTTTTGACAAGTTTGCTTTCGTTGCTACACTTGTCAATAGAAATAATGATATAGTTTTTGTGAGCCATAACACAACATAGAATATCTTGCTATTCTTAGTGACAAACATGGAGACTACTAAATTGAAGAGAATGGTAAAAGAACAATTCAATCCTTAAAGGTCAACCCATTCTAAAAGTGGATGTGTTGTGGTCAAATTTGATTATAACTTCCAATATATCCATTTTAATATGTCTTAAACTAAAAAAATAAAGCTTGATAAGTTGTAGTTTTATGCCATCTGAAAATTTCAAAAAAATGAAAAATTGAAAGAATTATTGAATTGCAAGCTTTTGAGTGTCAAGATCCAAATTATACAATATTGTTTGTTTTTCATTCAAATTTTTTTCTTTTCAATTTACAAAAATTTACATTATGGAATTTTTTTTTACTCAAACCTTTGTTAATGGTAAAAGTTTAAGATTATTCTAAAATGTTTTATAATTGATATAATTTTATGTCCACCTTTTGCAATTTTTCAATAAATTTAATGAAAAAATCAACATGAATTGAAAATATGTTTTTTCATTCACAAGTGAAATTTTTTATATTTTTATATCTCAATTATATTATAGGATTAATTTTACTTGATAGTGAAATTTGACTTGAAGATCATTGCCAAGGGTGTTTTGGGTGTAAAACTAAAATGACTAAATGAAAAATCTCTACATTGATCTCCATTGCTACTTATACCTGTTGAAATGATCTCAAAGTAATTGAATTTTTTTGGTCATATTCACTTATTTATTTTCATTTTTAGTCACAAAATTATATCAATGACAATTTTTTATGAAGCAAAGTAAAAAATTTCATAGTGATAGACAATTCATAAATTGTAACATTATATTCTAAGGTATAAGACTAGTTGTTTTATGAGGTTCAATTGGCATACCTCCAAAATTAGAGTTTGAAAAAATTTGAACGAATAGGTGATGAACATTACCCCAATCTACTATTTAATGGTGGCATAGACCACCTACGTGAGACACGCATGTCAAATATAGAATGGAGAGAAATAGAGTTAATTACAATTATGAGAATAACGATGGAATACAAATAATTGGTTCCTACTACAACAACAAGATTTCAACAGTGGCTTGTATGAATAGATAATGGGATGGAGACTATTGTACCATCCTAGCAGCTTTGGCAAAAAATAATACAAATAATCTTTGCCTAATTTTTAAAGAATTTTTCCCTGTATCTTACCTAATATTTAGAAATTGCAATTGATGGAAGAAGAATCATGATGTTCTTCTTTAGAGATGTGTGCTTTCCATTTATGGCAATTGTGTCTTAATATTCAATATATTCCAAATGCAAATAACCTCTTGTATCCTTGGAAAACATTAAATGAAGTATCCAAACCTTCCATATGCCCATACCTTGTTCAATTTTAAATGGTTGCTTATATAGCATAAATTAAATTTTAATCTTGCCTAACCTCTTTTTTTTCTTTAATTAAATATTAGACACTTGAGTATTAGAGTTGCTGATAAATTATGGTATATAGTTTTGTATGTGGAACATTAGAAGGTGTAGAATATCTGGTTGGTAAAAAATTAGAAAATAATTAGTTGATTTGAGTACAGATTTGTAATATTTTTAATTTAAAAATAATAAATAAATAAATAATAATGCAGTTTATGTTGAATACCAATGTATAATGTTGTAGAGTCTTGTGATTTTTAGCACTTATTTGTTGAAATAATTAATCATCTCAAGTCAAATGATATAGAATTTTGTATTCAATTTTTGAAAATGTGAGTAGTCATGCATATGAAATTTTGTGAAATTATATTTTGTATTAGGCAAAAATAGATTGATATCAAAGTTAGAAAACGGACTAACCTTGCAATAGGTTAAAATTTGAACTTCCAATTCCTTAATAAGAAGCTACATTAATTTTCTGAAATTCCATCAGTCATTTATTAAAATAAATAAGTACCTAACACATTAGAGAAAAAAAGAGGCCTCTAGAGGGCCGCTTCACATGAAGAAAAATGGGGTCTTAGTTGAATTAATTTGTACTTTAGAAGGTGGAAGGGATATTATTCCCCTATTTTTGACCGATGTGATACTTTTGACAAAGTATTTTCTACTGATAGTTTCCATTAAGTATTTCCCCAATCACCCCAACAATGCATGAAGAGAATTTTTCAATCTTCAATCTCCAATCATAACATAGCACAAGGACTAAAGTTTTCAATTACCATTCCCAATCACAAGACATGCATATGGAGTCATGGTTAAAAAATTATAAAAAAAAAGCAGTCACTTGTGGGGGTTCAACAATGTAGAAAGTGCACAATCATGTCTTGACACCTACAGTCACCAATACACGCCCCAAAAACTTGCACGCTGTCTAGGGTCATTGCAAGAAACACCGATACTGGATATTTGTCACAAAGGTAGTGCCGTATCTTTCTTTTGCAATAACTTTTTAAGCTTGACTTGCATGAATTTGAGATTTTTATTGGAGATGTATATCTTGAGTGTATTTATATCTCATATTTTCAAAAATTAAAAAAATCATCTTATATTTAAAAATCAATTAAATTAATATATCACGTTTTGCGTTTTAGGGGTTTTGAGTATTATGGAGTCCCCAAATTTAATGATTTAGAGCTGAAATTTATATAGTCTATTTGCGTAGTAGGAACTTACGTTTCTACCAAGGGGAATTAAAAAACAAATTATTTTACGTCCTCCACATCCTTGCAAAGAGGGCTCCCTTGCGCGCAGTTCTGAACAATAAAGATGGTTTCAAGATAATTTTTTTGTTCAAATCTCTTCATCATGAAGTCTTCCCAAATGTTATAGTTTTAGTTTCTTTGAAAATGGTTTTTCCTATTTTTTACAAATTAAAACGTCAGAGTATGTATTTTCTTCAAATTTTCAGCTTTTTTCTTTTGTGAATAACTTTTGACTCAGATTTTTTTTAGATCTGAAATTTTGGTGATATTCTTTTTATAGTATTATACTAATTATATTTTTTTATTTTATTTTTAAAAATTCATATGCAAAAGCTCATGAGTATAGGAGTACTAGACGAAAACAGCCAAAGTAGAACAAAAATTGACGGTGTTTCTTGCAACGACCCTCCAGCGTACAAGACATGATAACATCTCTAATAGTCTTGATGACATCTATGTTGGTTGTGATATTGAGCCTTATAGAATATCATAGTCAATCATAGCCATGCTAATATGGTTTTCCATTTTCTTTTTAACCCCTAAGAGCCCATTGTCCCTTCGGGGGACAAGTGCGATTTTGGTCATGTACCTTTTTGCAACCACGTTTGTAATATTTTCTGAAAAATTTAATGGAGGTGGAGAATGGAAAGACCTACGTGGGGACATAATTTTTTTCACAATTGGTGCCCGGGAACAACAGTTATGACCAAATAAGCTCAAAACAAGGGACGACAGGCAGCCCGGGCAGCAAAACAAAATTGGCAAAAATTTGATATATTTTTTAATATTTTTTTCTTGTAGATTATATTTTTGTCTATCTGGAAAGCTTTGATTCATTTCATTTGGATTTGTTATGAGAAAGTTATGGACATTCTTGTTTTTCGGGCAGTTAGAGCATCTTCTTGAAAAAAATAACTTGTAGGATTCATTTCTGAATGCTATTTTTGCAATTCTTAAAAAAAAAAATTCTCATGGTTTAGTTTACTTTCTAGAACAATCTCACCATTGGGATTAGTGTATTTTAATTCCATCTAAAATATATTAATATTTTAGATTTTCCTTCTATCTCGTACTTACTTCTACTTAACAATTTTTTTAGGAATGATAATTAAGTATTTTTGAATCTTTTTTTTCCCCTAGACTCTCAACTCAATTCTCCACTATAAAGATTTAAAGCTCAAAACTTTGTAGTGCAAAAATTTTAAGTTAAAAATGATCGAAGTCAAAAAAATCCAGTTCTGCAATGTACTGAAAATCTTGTTTTTTCCACTTTAAACGCAGATATCTTGCAATCTGAGCAGTCAAAAATTCTGAAATTTTTTCCACACATTCTCATACTAGTTAGGTGTAAGATCCTACGATTAGATGCGCAAAAAAAATATTTTTCAAATTTTTTTACTCCTTGCTTTAGAAATGGCAGTTTTGAGTGTTTTTTGGCAGAAAAAAGGCCTTGGGCCTTTAGGGGTTAAAGATCAAAAGTCAAACAACGTGAAGACACCTTGAGTGCGATTCTACAGGTCTAATAGTGATGTGGAAATTGTTAAGGACTTCACTGCCTAGCAGCCCTCTAAGAAGCCTAAATTTTTTACTAATGATCAAAAACCTTTTGGAAGTCTTTTGGTAATATAAAATATCCAACAATAGGGACATGGTACAGTTCCACTTGGGATAGCTAATGCAAGAAAATCAGAAAATCTGGATGATTCGTAACTAAAAATCTCTAACTCTAACGCATCAAACTCTTGATCTAGAAAACACTAATTAAAGGGGTACTTCAGATGAGTTGTACGTCTAACTCAATATCAGATCAACAACTAGATTGTAACTCTCTTGTTCCCGCTCTTACTTTTGATTTGAAAAGTACCACATAACCAACTTGCAATCATAAGTTGCAATGCCACTTAACTGGTTTCAAAACCGTTTTTACACACAAACTGGCCTTTTGAGGTTTACCAGTCCATGCCAAATCTAGAAACCTCTTTACAGAATAATAAAATGGCAATTTTGTTGACCATAGTTAATTGCATTTCTACTTATTTTAAGAATACAAACACCTTCATTGAGGCTTACACTCCCAATCTCTTGAAAAAAATTTACGTTTATTTTATCTGTGTGCTAAATATGGATGTTGTAAATAATTGCTTGAAAACTGGCTTTCTATAGTTCGTAGCTCAAAATTTATAATTAATTTGCTCAATATACATTTGAAACTTTGTTCCTAACATATGGGTGAATTTATTCTCAAAATATGGGATCGATCTGATAAGAAGTTATTGTCCTTATTTGTCCTGATGTTGTATTCAACGAAATTAAACAAATTTCTTCTTATTTACAAAAGGATTCATTTGGACAAGTCAAAATTCTTTAATCTTTGATTAAAAACCATATTTGAGAAGTATATAATTATAGTTTGTTAAATCTGAAATCCATTTTTATTAAAAGTTTCATGTATGTTTATTATTGACTTGACAAAAGTTTAGGGTTTAGGGAATTTGCCTTAAGACAGTCCTTTCTATTATCCATATTAGAAATTTACCTAACAGTGATTGTACTATATTCTGTGATGACAACTCTGCAGCCCCCCCCCCCGCCCTGCCCCGCATAGAAATTGATAGCCGTCAGATCAGCCAGAGGGAAAAAAGGGACCCCCTCCCATGTCGTCGATCGGAATTTTGGAAATAAAATAACAGTCGTTGATCTTCCCATCGGCAGCTAGGATTTCCAACGTCTGAGTTCAGAGGAGAAACGTGTTGGGGAGAGCGTGCGGTAGGGGTTTTGAGCAGCGAGCATGCCAGCATTCAAGTGCTTCGGTCTTCTGCTTCATTGCTTCGTTTGTTGTGTGGAATTTTACTATGCTTCGTGTTGTCGATGAGCGTTGACGTTGATTAGAGCCATCTGTATCTTAGAGTTTAGCGTGCACGACTAGGATGAGTAGGGTGAGGTTGTTGCGACACGAAGTGCTTGCGGTTTGCGAAGGTTTAGTTTGTGAAGGTACTAGCGCTGTTGCTCAGCAAAGGTGAGTTTGCAAAGGTTCTCTGCTGGGTCTAATGTTCAATGAAATGTTAGACGACAGTGATGTGTGAAGTCCGGGAGCGTAAATCCTAATTCACAAATGCTTGATCAGAATTTCGTCAGTTTGTTTGAAGTTTGTAAATTAATTCTTGCTGGGGTATGCATATGTGCTTGTATACTACATGTGGTTTTGAATTTGGGTGAGTCAGATGGAGGCCATTTTTTGAATTTTGAGTTAGTTTGAATGATTGAGTATAAGTAATCTAGTACTGGAACTGCCATTTTTCAGATGGAGCATCCGGAGGCGTTGGGAATTGCAATGCTTTGAAGTTGATGGTAGTTGAGGAGATGAGAATTTTCAAATACGTTCATTTTTGTTTGTGCTTCATCCAGTAGGAAGGTTTCGTTTTTTTTTTTTTTTGTTTGATTCTTGCTGTGATATGAGTTGGCTGATATAAAATGGCATCCATGGCTTTTATGTGCGCCAGAGCTGTACTAGATTTGCACCAGAGCTAAGAGATTGATAAGTGTGAGTTTTTTGGCTGAGATTGGTTCGGTGAGGTGCGTTTTGCATGTTTTGGGATGTGAATATTTGCACATCATTGCATAAATTGCATAAATGTTGGGTATCTTTGTGCAGCTAAGAAGTCTGACTCATCCAAGCATCCAATCCAAGTTCATGGAGTACATACTGGACCATAGAAATTAGGGTTTAGAGTTCCGAAGAGTTCATGGTTGAATAGAATTGCAGGCTGAATTCATGATGATTGCATTCCTTTGTGGCAAAATTTTCTAGATGAAAATTTTGAAGTTCTTATTAAAAAAAGACCACATGTATCTCTTTGAGAATTTTAAGTAAAAGTTTTACACTGAATGGACACATGACATGTGTACCCCTTTCAAATTTTTTATAAACTTTTACAACCAATGAAAAAATGACAAGTGTACACCCTTTTATAACTCATCCATGTTTTTGTTCAAAAGTGAGTGTTTTATCACCATCCACTCAAAAGATAGCCTATGACAGTCATGTTTGTATATATATGATTAAAAAAATTATGTAACAAAAAAACCCAACTAAAAGTACTAAATAACAACAACAATTTTCAGGCACGCAAGGAAAGTCCTGTTCATATTCAAAACAAAAACAAAAACCTTGTTAATAATATACATTTATAAAATGTATTAAAGCCTACTATTATAATAGATAATTGATAACAATTAGCGGTACTCTCCACACTTACAACACTATTATATTGAGATTTTGAAAGGATGAAATCATAACAATTAAACAATATTACATTGTTACCACTACAAAAAGAATATTACATTAAGGAATAATCCAATGAATGAAATGAAAGACCAAGTAAGCAAAAAGTAGAATTTTCTAATAATAAATACTAGATCAATGCACAAAAATAGTGAGGGATGTTATTTCCTCTAGAAGGTTGTACTTCCACGACATAATCTCAATGGTTGGAGCTCCTTCAATTATGTTTAATCTTTAAAGGACACTGTCCACCATGACCAAGGTAGCACCAAAATGCTTGGATTATTAAATTAATAGGTGCATTATTGGTTGTGACCATTCCATTGGATAGTCAGAAAAGAGATTTCACTCATAATGCACCCCTTCTTTATACACCCTTAGATTTGTGAAAAATACAAATACAGGCATTATCTTACGTTAATTTAGGGTTTGATCCTCACCTCCTCCGCCTCGGGCGGCATGATGGCAGGAACAGTCGCCAAAACCTCCTTCCGAAACCCCACCTCCCCGATTGCGGCCACGAACTCCAGACCATTTCTCCGATCCAACTCCCGCATCGCAAGCTTCCAATCCTCCACACTCACACGAGGATCGATTTGCGCCCATTTGTCCCACGTCTGAAACCATCTCTCTCTCCGCTCCGCATCCCCGAACTCCTTGCACGACAAGCCAAAAAACAAGGGTAAAATCTTGCGTTCACTCGACTGCACAAGCACCGAAAGCTCCAACATGGGCCACTTGCTCCGACTGAAATACTCCTCTGACACCACCACGATCGCGAGCTTACACTGCTGCGCGGCTTGGAAGATGTACTGCGCGAAGACTTCGCCCTTGGGAAGGCTGTCGGGACGCTTGTCGAAGAATGGCGTGAGGTGCAGTTGGTTCTCCAAGTCCAAACACAGTTGCTCCACGAAGTTCTTTTGGGCTCCGCTGTGGCTTAGGAAGATCGGGTGCTTGGATTGGAGCGGAAGCACCAGGGAGGTTGGGAGGAGACGATCCTCCTCGGACGTCACCAGCTCGATGTCTACTATGGTGGCCTCCTGGACGGGTTCGAGGAGACGATCCTCCTCGGAAGACGCCACCTCGATTTCTCCTGTGGTGGACATGGCAGAGGACGCCAGGATGGAGCGATCACAAGCTCTGAAAATTCGGGCTCAGTCCTAAACCAGGAGCTTCGACGAAACTAGTAGGATAGTAGACAGGGTTGGAGCAATTGTCGGCACTCTAAAGTAAGTAACTCTGCATTCAAGTCGGTCATCAAAGAGGCTGACGACGTTCTGTTGGTAGATGCTGTCCAGTCACCTTTCTTCCTTCAAGACGAAATACTTCAGCCTCAGTAAGATAAGAGTCGGTACAGAAATAGAAATGAATTTTGCAAGCTTGTGTTCAACATCAATACTTTGACGGAACTAAAGTGATAGGATTGTAGACAGGTTTGGAACAATGGTCGGAATCCTAAACTGACCCTTCATACAAATGGGCCGTGAAAGAGGCAGAAAGATGTTCTGCCGAAGGATGATTCTTGATCAGACAATTTTCTCTCTTCAATTGCAAGACTAAATACTTTCAACCTCAGAGAGACCAGTGTCGGTACAAAACCAGGAAGGTCTCTTGCAAGATTGAGTTGAAAAGCAATACTGCGACAAAACTATTAAGATTTATAGACAAGATTGGAACAATTGAAGAAAAGCTTTACTCACTCCCCCATTCAAGCCGGTCATCAACCAGTCAGGAGATGCATGCTCTGCTGATGGACTGTTTTCAGACTAGATACTTCAGGCTCATGCAGTGACACGATTCGGTGCAGAAATAGAAACGCCTCTATGCAAGATTGTGTTGCAAATCATTGCTGCGAAGATACTACTAGCTGCGACAACAGATAAATTTGACACAATTGTCGGAATCGTAAGCTAACTCTGCATGCAAGCAAGTGAAGGAGGTTCTTCAGACACTGATTTCTTCCTTGAAGACAAAGTACATCGCTCTCGATCACCAGAATGAAGTTACGCTAATGTTGGCTGGCTAGGATGAGCACACGTTGTTCCACTTGCAATTGCTGTCGAAGTTCAGTTACGCGCTTGCTGCCGCTCAGACAAGAAACGCGAAACTGCGAGTGAGTTCGTAAGTCAAGGAACACCTTTCGTAGGAATGCTTCACAACTGTATAATAAGGAGAAAGAGACACCTGTTCTTGCCACATTCAGTGATTTTCTGAGGAATGGAGGTACAGTGCGACATGCAACCTTGTGGATGATTGGGCAAAGATAGATGGCGATATACAATTACTTTACCGGCCGACTGACTGCCGGCCAAAATTAAATTAAGAATTAATAACTGACTTTAAAAAAAAATTACTTTGAGAGAGAGTGAGGATACAAATAAATAAACGTTGCAGCAACTATCTAGAGGATGCCGAATGCCAAACTATCTACACAAATTAGTGAAATTAGGTTGCCTAAAGGATCAACATGCGTTTTTTGGTAGTATAGAAATTTTGGGCAGGTACGTGTGACTAGAGATTTCCATATTTTGGGCTGAAATTTTAATACAAGGTGGGGACATGGAGTATCTTTTATATGCACTAAATTTCATGACATTTGGAAATAGGAGTCAAAAGTTATGACCTAATATGTTACTTTGTTTCGTAACTGGGCAGTTTGGGCAGATTAAAAAAATCACTTTTTTCGAAAACAAAAATTTGAAAATGGTTTTCTAGAATTGTACACATGGAAAGCTTTGAATCATTCCATTTTGATCAATGAGTCAAAAGTTATGAGGAATTTCAGTTTGTCGGCAGTTATGGATTTTCTACTCTAAAATAAACTTTGACTGTTTATTTCACTAAATTTTCAATATTTTTTGAAAAAAATAAAATCATAGGATGTAAATTGTTTATAATAACATTAAAACCATTGGGATTGACATTTTTCAGTTCCATAATTAAATTCTTAACAATTTAGTATTTTGAATCATTCTTTACTTCTTTCTATTTATTATTTTTTTCCTAAATGTTGTCCAATTCCAAATGACTTGAAAATTTATCAAGCATGTAAAAAACTTGTTTAGAAAAAAGAATCCAAAGAAGCACCACCATTTTGAACATTTTTTCTTAGAAAAGTGAGCTTGTGAAGTGCACCTGCCCGAGTTTTTGCAGGGCCAAAAAAAGGATTTTTGTTAATTCAAACACTAATATCTTGCAATCCATACAGTGGAAATTTTTGAAAATTTTTTCTACATCTTTTCAAATAGTGTGTTATAAGATCCTACAGTTATATGTATCAAAAAAAGTTTTTTTTCAAAATTTTGGTACTTGTATTGAAAATGGTTTTGAGCGGTTTCAGGAAAAATATAATCACGGAACTTTAGGGGTTAACAATTAGGTTGCCTTATCCTACGAAAGTCACTTTACAAACCATCTAAGTCAACAAATACTTCTACACATATTTTCATTTGTACACAGGGAGGTTCATAAGTCTCAATTACAGCAATACCTAATTCAAAATTAGTGCATTCTTGTACAATAATAGTAAATATTTATATAGTGCAAAATGTCAAGAAATCAGTATGGGGCAACCTAATTTCACTATTTTATGTAGAGAATGGGCCTCATGCAAATTTAAGAGTAATAAATTTGCCTCCCTCTTAACCCCTAAAGGAGCGAGGCCTTTTTTCTACCAAAAAACACTCAAAATTGCCATGTCTTTAGCAAAGAGTAAAAAAAATTGAAAATTGTTTTTTTTTCCACATCTAACCATAGGATCTTACACCTAACTAGTGTGAGAGTGTGTGGAATTTTTTTTAGAATTTTTGACCGCACAGATTGCAAGATATCTATGTTTAAAGTGAAAAAAACAAGTTTTTCAGCACATTGCGGGACTAGATTTTTTGACTTTGAACATTTTTAACTTAAAATTTTTGCACTACAGAGTTTTGAGCTTTAAATCTTTATAGTGGAAAATTGAGTTGATAGTCTAGGGGAAAAAAAATTTCAAAAAAATTTAATTCTCATTCTTAAAAAAATTATTAAATAGAAGTAGGTACGAGATAGAAATAAAATCTAAAATATTAATATCATTTAGATGGAATTAAAATGCACTAATTCCAATGGTGAGATTGTTCTAGCAAGTAAATCAGACCATGTGAAAAAAAAATTGAAAAATTGAAAAAATTGCATTCAAAAATGAATCCTACAAGTTATTTTTTTCAAGAAGATGCTCTAATTGCCTGAAAAACAAGAATGTCCATAACTTTCTCATAACAAATCCAAATGAAATGAATCAAAGCTTTGAAGATAGACAAAAATATAATCTATGAGAAAAAAAATATTCCAAAAAAAATTTCAATTTTTTGTCCATTTTTTTTGCTGGCCGGGCTGCCCCCCGTCCCTTGTTTTGAACTTATTTGGTCAAAACTTTTTTCCCGGCACCGATTATGAAAAAATTATATTCCCACAAAGCTTATCAGTTTTTCTATCTCCAAAAAAAGTTTCAAAAAATCACGACAAAATTTCAGCCCGTAGGTACCTGCCCAAAAATGCAATTGTCTCCCAAAGGAACAACAATCCTTTAGGGACTAATATATTCCTATAATGAGTTCAAGCATTAAATTGTTGAAATAATCTAATTTGATTTCAATAATGACCTTTAGTAATTTAGCCATTTGGTGATATTTGTTTATATATTGACGAATATCAGGTGCATTAGACGTGGAAGTCATTTAGAGCATGACTTGACTATGGAATTAACCCCTAAAGGACCGGACTGCATTTTTTGGCCGTATAGAAATTTTGGGCAGGTCCGTGTGACTAGAGATTTCCATATTTTAAGCTGAAATTTTAGTAGAAGGTGGGCGCGAGGAATATCTTTCATATGCACTAAATTTCAAGACATTTGGAAATAGAAGTCAAAAGTTATGGCCAAATATGTTACTTTTTTTCGTAATTGGGCAGTCTGGGCAGAAAAAAAAATTTGGAAAAAATTTGATTTTTTTTTTTAAATATTTTTTTTCTTGTATATTATATTTTTGTCTATCTAGAAAGCTTTGATTCATTTCATTTGGATTTGTTATGAGAAAGTTATGGACATTCTTGTTTTTTGGGCAGTTAGAGCATCTTCTTGAAAAAAATAACTTGTAGGATTCATTTCTAAATGCTATTTTTGCAATTAAAAAAAAATAAAAAATTCTCATGGTTTAGTTTACTTTCTAGAACAATCTCACCATTGGGATTAGTGTATTTTAATTCCATCTAAAATATATTAATGTTTTAGATTTTCCTTCTATCTTGTACCTACTTCTACTTAATAAATGTTTTAGGAATGATAATTAAGTTTTTTTGAATATTTTTTTTTCCCCTAGACTCTCAACTCAATTCTCCACTATAAAGATTGGAAGCACAAAACTTTGTAGTGCAAAAATTTTAAGTGAAAAATGTTTAAAGTCAAAAAATCTAGTCCCGCAATGTGCTGAAATACTTGATTTTTCCACTTTAAACGCAGATATCTTGCAATCTGAGTAGTCAAAAATTCTGAAATTTTTTCCACACATTCTCATACTAGTTAAGTGTAAGATCCTATGGTTAGATACAGAAAGAAAAAAAACATTTTTCATTTTTTTTTACTCCTTGCTATAGAAATGGCAGTTTTGATGGATTTTTGGCAGAAAAAAGGCCTTGGGCCTTTAGGGGTTAAATGAGGCCAAATGATTAAAACAATGAAACAAAGACATGAAATGGCGATGGAATCATGACACTAGCATCACAAAAAAATGTAGCAAGATCAATGCAAGATATCAATAAAAGATAATAAGAGATACAATTTGGACCTTCGAGAGTTAAAGAGTTGTTTCCAGCCAAAATTATTGTCATCTAACCTTTAGTTTGGAATTGGTTTAGCTGATTTGATCATGTAAATTTATATATTGACGAATATAGGGGGCAATAGTTGTGAAGAGTCACTTCTAAGACACAACTTCACCATGGGGTCATGATGCCAAACAACTAAAACAATGAAATGAAGCCACGACATGGCTATGGAATTGTAATATTATAAGACAATAGCTATGAAATGAAACACAACAAGTGCAGTCATGGCTATTGCTTTATATAATTTGTGTGCCTTCATCCACATCATCCATAATCATAATATTTTAATAAAAATATAATTTTGACCTTGAAGATTTGAAAAATGATTTCAAGTCCAAATTTATTTATATTTAATAATTTTATTTTATATTGCTTGTTTTATTAGGGTTTAGGTAACTAACTACTTTTACATGAAAGCATCTGGCACTTTGAAACTAGGAACCCTTAAATGTGCAAAAACCAAAACAAACATTTTTTGTACAATATATAGATAGATTTAATTTAATTTGTAATCCATCTTGTATAATGTGCTCTGTTATTGGTACTTCTAATTCATATTTGCTTGATTTTAAATTCAAGATGCTTCTATGTTAGGGTTGCTATTTTGTGAGCGTGTAAGCTTGAGCTTGTAAGCCTGTGAGCATATAATTTTTTAGAGATTCCATCTAAAATTTTTGGTCAAAATTTATTATTTTTGGTTAAATTTAGTGCCTATTACCGTGGTTCCTTGAACAACTTTGAAATTGTTTGAGGTTATTCCATTGAGATTTTGATTTTTATGATCACTCCCCTCTTGTTGCTGTTCTCCTCTGAGTGTTGAAGAAGGCCTCTTTGCCATGGAGAAAAATAAATAAAAATAAATAAATTTCGCAGCCAAGGGTCTCCCCTCAGCACAAAGGGAAGAACAACAACAAGAGGGGAGTGATCATAATCTCAATGGAACAACCTCAATCGATTTCAAACGAACCCAATTAAGGACCAATTTTTTTTCTTCTAAAATCTAGTGATTGAAGCTCTTTCTATATATAATGAATTCCTATCAACAAATTAAAAAAATCTAAACAAGTCCATTGACTTGCAAATTAAGAATGAAGTATCGGTACCCTCCTATTGACCCTAAGAAGGTCCATAATGCTACAAGACAATGATCAACCAAAATAAAATTCACTGTGACAAAGATCATTAGATATAAAAACAATAATTTTCAATAAATTTTTTTTCTAAAATCTAAATAAGTCCACCAATAGTGCATCAAGAGAAAATTATTGATACCCTCCCATTAGCCAAAGACAAACCCACATTGCTATAGGACAGTGATCAACCAATATTCTATATAAGTTTATTTCTATTTTTATTCATCTTTCACATCAATTGAGTTCATCATTTTCATAATGTATACTTTTAATATTTTAAACAACACTGAAAATTATAATTTTCATTTGAGTTCTACATAAACCACAATAATAGGTCCATGGTAATAGGTCCATAGTAATAGGTACTAAAATTTATTAAAAATAGTAAATTTTGATCAAAATTTTTACATGAAATCTATTTTTAGAAATCTATTAAGTTTTTTAGTACGTCTTTAAATTTCTAAGCTTAACACTCACATAATCCTTGCTTAGCGTTCACATAATCCCCGCTCAGCACTCATAGGCTCATGCTCGCACACTCACAAAATAAAACCATTTGCTTTTATGCGTGTCTTTGATAGTGGTTTTGATTTAGTCACCAACATCAATTATGAAATAAATAATAAATTGAAATTATTTCCTCTCAAGAAATAGTGTCATTGGGGAGATTGAAAAGATTTAAATTAAAATGATTTATTTGAATAAGAAGAGGTTTGAATTAGAGTAAATCATTCATTAAGCATCAGTCAATATAGTGTAAGTTGGTTATTTGATACCTGAAAACTAAACCTGGTGTAAAAAAATTGAATCCAATTAAAAAATGAATGCTATACGCTATTTTCTAAAAATATATTATAATTGCCTTCAAAACAAGATGCTCCATAATTTTTGCAATACTAATCCAAATGGAATGAATCAATTTTTTTATATATAAACAAAAATACAATCTACAAAAAACAAAAGATTTTATTTTTTATTTCAAATTTATGTGAATTTTTTTGCTAATAGAATTCAACTATTTTGAGCTTTGTGTGGCATAACAACTTTTGCTTCCAGGAATTGATTTAAACATAAATATATTTTTAGATGATTTATTTTTTTATTTTAAAAAGAAGTTTAAAAAAATTATGTCCAAAATTGAGATCATAGGAACCAAATCAAACCTTCAATTGTCTTCCATGCGGTTATGGAGTTTGGGTATGGGGTTAATTAATCAAAATACAATGAATCAAAGGTTTTTAAACAAACATCAATCCATCCCAAAAAATAGAAAAATTAGTGAATTTTTAATCCTAGCCTAAAGGACAAAGGGTGTTTTGGAAGAGGAATAGTCCAAAACTACCAATTTTCAATGCATTGTCCTAGTCCTAATTAAAAAATTAGAACTTGGTTGTTTTTGAATTCCACCTTTACAAAAGTGTAATAAACAATTAAAACAACGTGTGAAAAAAATTTAGCCCATTTGACAACGTTGATTGACTGATCAATTATCCCCTAAAGGACCGTTTGTCCTCTCGAAGGACAATTTGAGTCCAGGTAGTTTCCTATTGTCTCAATTTGTAGTAAATTTTATTGGAATTATTTGAGGTTGTATAGCTTTATGAGAGCATTGTGGATATATAATTTTTATTTCAACCGATGCCCGGGAGCAAAAGTTATGGCACAATAATCCAAAAACGGAGATCAGCGGGTAGGACAAAAAAATCTCAAAATGTCAAAATATTTTTATTTAAGTTTTTTTTCTAAAATATTATATTTTTGTCTACACATGAAGCTTTGATTCATTCAATTTGGACTTGTGATGAAAAAGTTATGGACAATCTTAGTTTTTTGGACACTCTAAGCATCTTCTTGAAAAAATAACTCATAGGATTCATTTTTTAATGCAATTTTTACAATTTTTCAAAATAAAATTGTTAGACATGCTTAAATTTTCTTGCTAGAACAATCTCATTGTTGGGATTATTGTGATTCAATTCCATTTTCAAGCTACTAATGGTTTCGTTTTTCCTTCACTCTTGAACCTACTGCTACTTAATAATTTTTTAATGAGTGAAAATTAAGTTATTTTTTCCTAAATTTTTTTGGTTAGATTCTCAACTCAAATATTCAATATAAAAAGTTAAAAAATCAAAATCAATAGTAAGAAAAGTTTAAGTTAAGAAGATTCAAAGCCAAAAAATCTAGTCATGCAAGGTGTAAAATTTTTTTTTTTTCACTTTGGATACAAATATCTTGCAATACAAGTGGTCAAAGTTTTGTGAAGTTTCTTCCAAACATAGTTATACTAATCTAGTATAAAATCGTATGGTTAGATATGCCAAAAAAAACAATTTTTAAAGTTTTTTGCTCTTTGTAATAGAAATGGCAGTTTCGAGTGTTGTTTGATGGAAAAAAAGCCTCGGTCCTTTAAGGGTTAAATAAAAACTTTTTTTCATTTGTACAAAACAAGGTCAAATGACTTCAAGCCTTGTTGGAATAAATTTTTTGTTGTACACAAAAATGCGCAACAAACCCAAAATTGTGACAAATTAGCTAAATTGACTTTTAAATATAAAATAATTTAATTTTTTTTTGAAATATAAGAGATATGGTTACAATTGAGACATTCATCTCCAATAAAAAATTTAAGTTCACCGGGTTCATGCTTCAAAAGTTATAGTGGAAGACAACTCCATTGCGCTCCATATGACACAATTAAGGACCGTATTCTTGTAAACACTGTGAACTAGTGTTGTAACGCCTCTCTTTGGAATTCCTATCAACTTCTTTAAGTATACATGGCATGTTCAGAATTGCACTCATCCATTGTAATTTGAACTCAAATGCTGTTGTAAGTTGTGGCCTAATTGAAAATGAGGGTGAACATAACATTCTATGTCACATCAACCAATCTCTCTTAAAGTAAACTAGCCTATGATTAGCAAAACGCCCAATGTAGACACTTAGGGCCACTTTACACTATAGCCAATGGTTGAGAGGCTGTGGATTTCCACCAATCACATTGCAAGAAACCAAGAGTTTGGCCTCTTAACTTTTCACACTAGAAGGTACAAGTCCAAAGGCCATGGTCGTCCAACTACCTACATGGCAACGAACTCTCAACAAAAGTTTGGATTGGCTAGAAATGGAGATTAAACTATGGTCGAGAGGCTGTGGGAATTCATTTAATAACTTACAAAATCTCAACCGATAGATTGGTATGGGTTTGGACTTCAAGCTTGGCCTTTGGAAACTTTACACTATAGCCTTCCAAATCAAGAGGCGGTAAGAATTCATTGCTAAGAATTTGGACTTTGGATTTGGCCTTAGGAGACTTCACACTATGGCCATCCAAATGGAGAGGCTGTGGAAGTTCATTGCTAAGGATTTGGACTTTGGGCTTGGCCTTTGGAGGCTTCACACAATGGCCGGCTAAAGGTTCCAATTCCTACATTTTATTGCCTATTTATTGCTCATTTTTTTGGACTCTCAACAAAGTTTGGCCACTCAATTTCATGGCTTCTCAACTTGGACAGCCATAGTGTGAATTTGCCCTTCGAAAATGATCCATTATAGTCTTACATCAACCTATGACAAAAATTTGCAATAAATGAGATTTGAGCGAATTAGATTGAGTTGGTAGCCACAATCAATGCCTTGGGTGATGGTGAAGGAGTTATTAGTGACTACAATAGGAACTTTTGCCTTTCTAGTAATAATTTGTTATAAGAAGTAACTTTTTTATTCCTTCTTGTCATGGCCATGTTAGGAAATATTGTGAGTGCTTTAGGTAGTAAGATGACCATTATGGGTACAATTTTGGGTGGTTTGGGGTAGTCTAAAGGGGTGATTGCATGAAAGACCGGTACTGAAACTTTGTCACAAAGGGAGTGCCAAAGCTTCTTTTTGCTATAACTTTTGCAGCATGACTTGCATGAACTTGAAATTTTTATTGGAGATTACTCTCTTGAGTTTAATCATATTTCATATTTTTCAAAAATTTTCAGAAATTATTTTATATTTAAAAATCATTTAAACTAATATGTCACGTTTTGAGTTTTAAGGGTTTTTAGTACTATGGAGTACCCAAATTTAATGATTTGGAGCTGAAATTTGTATGGTCTATTCCCATAGTATTAAGCCATGTTCCTATCAAGGGAAATTAAAAAATATTATATTTTATGTCCTCTACGTCCATGCAAAGAAGGCTCCCTTGCGTGCACAATTTTGAATGTTGAAGATGGTTTCAAGATAATTTTTTTTGGTGAAATCTCTTCAACATAAAGTCTTTACAAATGGAAAATTTTTAGTTTCTTTGAAAATTGCTTTTC
This sequence comes from Pseudisothecium myosuroides, assembly GCA_951799445.1. Classification (NCBI taxonomy): domain Eukaryota; kingdom Viridiplantae; phylum Streptophyta; class Bryopsida; order Hypnales; family Lembophyllaceae; genus Pseudisothecium; species Pseudisothecium myosuroides. The sequence continues at coordinate 1,922,982 of OX637288.1, read as the reverse complement.
CTATTTTGTACAAATTAAAACGTCAAACTATGTATTTTCTTCAAAATTTCAGCTAACATTTTTTTGTGAATAAATTTTTAACTAGATTTTTTTTATGTCTGAAATTTTGGTGATATGCTATTTATAGTGTTTTACTAATTATCCTTGTTTTATTTTATTATAAAAAATTCATATGCAAAAGCTCATAGTACTGGGAGTACTAGCCGAAAACAACCAAAGTGGAACAAAAACAACCAGTCATTCATGCAATCACCCAAAGATTGTTTTGGGCCAATTGGGCAACACACTTCAAAAATCCATAACAAATTCATGCTTTGTGAAAAAAATAAAATTTCACTTGTACTCTCCATTTTTCACTCATGTTTCTTCATATGGAATTTTTTTAAAATTATTCAATAAAGTCAGCAAGGCAAACCAGACATTTTGTCTATCGTAGGCTGGTTTACCTTGTATCTCACTAAGACCTCTTGCAAGTTGGGACCCGACCACCACAATAGCTAGTAATGCTATTCTCATTTATCACCCTTTAGGGTATCAAGTTTATTGGGCGCTACCAAATTGGAGGTCGGCTTTTTGTATTTCCAACTATTCCCTGGCCAAGCGAGCTCTGGAATGTTGCATTCATTGAATGTGTGAGAGATGAACTTCACATTGTCAAGCTGGAGCACTATATGAAAACCCTTAACTCTAATTAAACCGCCCAAGGGGACGGATTCTGGCCGCTCATAATTGAAAAACGCCCCAATTGCGATGGGAATGAATTGGATGCCCGAGGCCAAATGTGGCGTAGGTTTAGGCCTTGCGTGAGCCATCACAACATGGCAATGTCAGGAATGCAGATCAAATTTTGCGACAGTAAAACACGGGACTTGGCAGTTTGCCTGCAATGTCACAGATTTGACCGGGACGAGCCGGTGGGAGACCGTTGGCCTCAGATCCAAAATACAAGGCAGGGACACCAGTGTCGTGCGGAGGGTTTTGGGCTACTCACAAACGAGCCATGGAAGGGTGAGAGTGGTTTTGTCAATTTCACTTGAAGCATAGAGCCAATTTTAATTCACTTGAAGCGAAGAGCTGTAGAGGTAGATTTTGCAACATATTTTGGCTTTTAGACTTGCTGAGTATCGCATTTTGTCCCTCACAAGATGAGGAATTTTTGAGTTGTGGTTGCGTATCGCACCTATTTTCTTATCAAACCCAATTTGTCACCCCAAAATCATCATTTTGGTTCATTAGTGTTGCCTTTGTGTATTGAACTCTTGAATCTTGTGGCAAGTGGCGTTTACTTGGTTCCTTCAATTTCTCGATTGAATTGGCAGTCGCGGTTGCACAGCGATTCTTACTGCGCTGATGCAATAGGCACTATGTACCGGTAGTACCCCGTGCCAAGTGCGACGACATCCCGGTTTGTCCCGATCATCGAGCGACACATACACGCTTCTGATTACTTTCCATTAGGTTGTTTTGAAATCGTTTGTGCCAGTTTTTTGAGCACTGCGTTGCTTTTCTGGTCTCGTTCAATCCCTGGTACACTTGTTTTCGATCGACCTTGCTGTTGTCCACAATCATTCGGAACCTCCACAAAAACACCAAAAAAGACGTAGACTCTCAACAGTTTGGTCTTCATCGAGTGAACGGATTCTGCATACCCAATTGCTCAATTGAAAAAATTTCAATGCCCCCTAGATCACCTCCCCCTTGATGCTTGTATTCAACGGCAGATTTGTGAAATTCCATCCAGGTCGCTAGTAGGCACCGATTCTTCAATGTCAGGGTTAGGAGCCTATCGTTGATGCGATTCTGGCTTGGGCGGTGAAGGGTTTAATCTAGTTCCAGAACAAATCCGGTGCGGCAGGTTTGCAATTAGAGTGTGAAACTTGGTTGCCCTGAATACTCGTTTGTAGCAGAGGCTCTCTCAATGTGTGATCCTCTTGGATTCAGATTTGGTGTGGGGATAGAGAAGTTCAGAAGAGAGGCGTGAAAGCATCTCTACCAGTTCACATTAAATTGGACACGCTAGATAGTGAATGCCGTGTGTCAGGGGAGAGGAAGGCCCCGCCTTGTTGCCAGTCTCCCACCGGGCGACTCCACAAATTTCAGATTTCAATGCAAAATTCTAAAATCCACGTTGATTGTTGAACACCACAGTTGAAAGCACCCATAGCTTGCGCACAGCATTGATGAACATTCTTGTGGCCAATAACTTGACTGGTTGAGGTGGATTGTGCCTACAAATCGAGGTCCTTCTTATCGATGCTCCTGCCAAATGCGGCCAATGTGAAACATGGGAGGACCCTGTAGCTTGCAGTGCATTGAGCAATTTCTGAAGAGGTTGATTACAAAATCTCTCAAAATTTGCAACTAGTGGGTTTTGTGAAGAAGCTTGGGCACGCCAAATCATTTGCCGAGGCAAGGTGGTGTGCCCCAGTGGAGATGCTCTAAGGTGATTGAACTGCAATTGAGTGAGAAGATAATCAACAAAGAAGGTACAATATCTGAGCTTCAATTCCAACTGGTGATATCAATTGTACAATATGAGGTAGAACAACCTATCATTGTCAGAATTACAAGTTTTGCCCTCATGTCATTGCTAAAGTTTTTAAGAAAAAATTTCCCATATAATAGACAAGTTTGAGAAACGACAAGAGCAATAGAAATTGTATTTTTTTAGACAAAATATGAATTTGTTACAATTTTTGAAGTGTGCTGACCAAAAGAGTCTTTGGACTACCCCAAAACCAACAAAAACTATATCCATAATGCTCATTTTAGTCACCTAAAGCAATCACAATATTTTTCAACATGGCCACAATATGAAGGCTTAAAAAAACCACTTCATGCAATGACTTTACGCTCAAAAGCTGGTAGTTCCTATTGTAGTCACTAATCACTCCATTACCATTGCCTAAAACGTAGATTGTGGCCCAAATCTCAATTATTTATTGTAAAGAATCCCTATAATGGGATCATTCCCTAGGTGTTTATTATAGGTCTTTTGACTGTAATAGACTGTCAATTCTACCTTGTACATTGCTACCATTTCAATTCTCTTCTGAAAAAGTTGGAAAACTTAATTTTATAAGAAGCCCATATTTAAGGGAATTCTATACCTTAAAGTTGAAGGTGATTGCAAGAAACACTTGTACTATTTGTTTTTTTATTTTATTTTTGGCCTTTCAGTATTTTTTGTACTATGAGTCACCTTCAATACTATTCATGATATGGAATATAAAATTTGAATGGTCAATTGGATTTCAAATTTTACTATTCTAACAACATGTATTGTTTAAAATTGGATGACAAAATTGGATGGAAATACCTAATTTGCCATAAAAAAATAGTTTACATTGGCAAATAGGAGGTACAACAAGCCCCCACCAGTACTATTGAGTCTTTTTGTGTACCTTGAAGTACTATTTTGAGCCGTAGGCTACAATTTATCCTAGAAAATGAGACTTTCACGTTTTTATTTTTAACAATTAAAAAATCAACTTGAAAAATTTATTTTAAAAGTGTCTGTTGTTGCGAAATAAGAACAAAGCAGGAAGATCAAAGCTAGAAGTAAAAAAACAATTTTTAATTCAACATAAATATAACCTGAATATAGCACACTTTAGGCTAATGTAAAACACATTTGGAACATGTTTTTGGTTTTTCTCCCCTGAGAAGATGTATTTCTATTAGATGAGCTAGCCTACCAAATATGATGATGTAACTCTTCAAAAAAGGTAATCGATCTAGTACTAAAAATCACCAGAAAAGTATGTGTGACATATATTTAAAATTCAATTTCACCTATTGAATTAATTTTCAAAAAACTGAAATAATTCAAGTGCATTTTCAATTGCTATAAGAAGCTTGCTTTTGAATTTCATGTTCATTCAATCATTTTTGCAGTACTTATGGCACAAAATAGCTTCCGCATTGAACGTGTGACAAAAATAGGACAGGTGTTTTTTGCAATCAATCAAGATTGCTTTTGAAAATTGCTTTTAAAAATTAACTTTGACTTAAAGTACTCACTTTGTTTCAAAATAAAGCAGTGGTATTCCCACCGCTCCCCCCTAGAAACCAAAGTCCAAATTTGTAAGTCACCATTATTTTTGTGATCAACTCTAATCTATAATTGAATTAAATATTTTAAGAGAATTATAGTATAGTAATTCCAAACTTAGTTGTTGAAAAGGTCTCACGGAGTTTCAAAAGGAATACTTTGACCTATAATCAAAATTTAAGTAGGGGTCCAAAACAATTCAATATCTGAATGATTGCACAAAATACTTATACTATTTTATGTCATATCTTTCTTAGTGATCCGTTTTCTGGCCATAACTTTTGCGTTATGGCTCTAAATGACTCGAAACTCATAGGCAAAATATTTATGACAATTATTGGCCTTGTTTAATTTTTGTAATTTAAAAAAATCTTTTATTGTCCAAAAATAGCCCCCAATTTTTGTCACACTTGCTAGCGAGCTTGCTAGTCTTTTTTAAAAAAAATTAGTACTCCTAAAGAAATGAATTTGGAGCTAAAATTAAGAAGAGATGGTCTTATAGTACACTTTTAGCTAAGCTATTGTTAAAAGAATTTCTAAAAATAAAAAAATATATGTTGTATAAAAGTCCACAAAGGGAGCCTCTTTCTATGTGCATTTTGAAAATTGTAAAAAATTATTTTGGTGGTTTTTATAATTAATGATCATCTCCACAAAGTTGCTACAAATGCCCAATTTTTATTTTATTTTATTTATTTATTTCCTGTTTTTTCCTTATTAAAACATCAAAGTATCTATTTTCTTGAGATTTGGCACTTTTCTAGTTCTCCTATTTAGGAAGTTTTTACACGGTTTTCCTTTGGTGGTTATTTTCACCTTATAGGTGTACACATTGGCCATATTTCTTTTAAATTAAAAAATTATTTTTCTAATTTTGAAGTAATAATAAGAAAAAAAAACATAAATACAGTGAAAATGCAACTGAAAATCAGTATGTGTATTGTGCAATCACCCATCTCACCTAAGTTTATTCAAAGTAGACATGATAAGGAATGCATAGCTGAAAAAAAAGCAAAAATATCCAAGAAGAAATAAATGATGAAGAAAATGAATGTACATTGAATAGAGGTATTAAGGGGACCGAAAAATTAAAAGGACTTACCTCACAATAAATGCATGCAGAACGTAACCAGTGAACCAATGAATATGCATAGCCAGCGAACGTGTGTAAATATTTATATAGTGTCAAATGTCAATTTATTAGTATGGGTCCCCTTAAAACCCCTATTCACTGTCCTTCTCAGTTCACTAGTAAGTATGTTCTAGTATGATGGATACTGCCAAATGTCGACTTATTTCAATATTTGAGGATATAGCGAAGTTTGGGTTGTCCAACCCAAGTTGCACTTTGTTTGATGCTCAGAACAGCTTGAGAGCAACTTTTGTATCAATTTTATGCAAGGTATCATGTTGGGAGAACCACAAGCAGTACGCCTTACAATGTTTATTCAATCTGGTTATAAAAACACCCAAAAGACAGCAATTTCAAAAACATCCCTCTTTGGTTCAAAATTTAACTTGTTGAGTATAATAAACGAAAATAAAAGCTCAAAATATAAAACACCAAAGTATGCAAGAGAAAAGAATACCACTAACATTGAAGAATGGAAGTATATACAAAAGGAGAGAGACAATCAATAGTACTCTCTCCGTATTGGCTAGGAAATAGTATCAACTACTTTGTTGACTAAACTTCCATGCATTATGGGGAGCGTTCACACTATGTTTCTTAACACTCCTCCTCGCTCGACATAATATAGATAAAATAATAAAATCATACTGGCTGGTCGATGAAGGCAATAAAATCATTTGAATGCCGAACTGAGTCGCCAAGTCGTGGACTTGGTCGGCTGGTTTCATACGTCGGTGGTCAACCGACCGGTCCGCGGTTCGACTCTCGTCGGCCTTGTTGACTGGTTCGGGAAACTCGCGGCTTGGTATGCTAGTGAGGCAGGAATAACAATCGACCCGCTATCCCACCCCTGAACTGTGATGTGACAAGATGTAGAACACCCCAAGATGGTTAACAAGCTCCAGTATTGAACCCTAAACCGTGGTTCTCACCACGACCCCACCTTTTTATATTCGAAAATTTCCGTAATCTTAAAAGTTTACGGTTGTTGCCTCATTAAAACCTTATTTGGGAAAACCTTGGTTATATTCAAGGATAAAACCACAAATGAAGGAAAAAGACTACAACCCCTTTATGAATTCATTCTCATAGTAAAACCCAGTGGGAAAAATCTATGGAAAGATATCAAAAGGATCAATAAATTTCATAATGAAAATCTATTGAATTTCTTGTTCCAAAATACTAAGTCGCCGCATTCTAATGCCATGGACAAGTCGACGATGAGTAGATGATGGAAGAGCCTTGGTAAAAAGATCAACAAGATTATCTGCTGATGCAATTTTCTTAATGTTAAGTACCTTGTCTGTAATCAAATCATTCGTATAGGTGAAATATTTTGGATCAATATGTTTTGTGCGATCACCTTTATTAAAATCTGCTTGCATTTGAGTAACACAAGCACTATTGTCTTCGTATAGAACAGTTGGAGAGTTATCATAAAATAATCCACAGTTGGTTCGAATGAACTTGTCAATCGATCTTAACCAGATGCACTCTCGAGATGCTTCATGTAAAGCAATAATTTCTGTATGATTAGATGATGTTGTAGTGATAGTTTGCTTTACTGATTTTCAAGATACTGCAGCTCCATGTCGTAAGAAAACATAACCTGTCTGAGATTTGGATGTTGCAGGATCTGATCTATATCCAGCATCAGCATATCCAACCAATGTTGGATCTAGAGATCGAGTATAGTGTAGTCCCAAATCTTCAGTTCCTTTCAAATAACGGAAAAGATGTTTGATGCCATTCCAATGTCGAAGTGTAGGACGAGCGCTATGCCTTGCAAGAACACTAATTGCAAATGCAATATCAGGCCTTGTAGACGTAGCTAAGTATAAAAGTGCTCCGACCGCAGCGAGGTATTGTGAGCTTCCAATTTGTCACTTGGGACTCGTAGAATTATTTTTTTGGAAATTTGCAATTTAAAGTTGATAAAAGTATACAAAAACCCATAAAAAGAGTGTAGAACCAAAATAGGGTTGTGTCATACCCATTATAGTATTTGGTCTAGATTTGTGTTTTTACTTAGAATCCCCCAAACCTTGCCTAAAAATAGTATAGAAATAACGAAAAGATTAGATTGGGAGGAATTGAGTCACACAGCCCCAAAAGGGCTGAATCCCACCATGAATGTGGCAATTCAGGGCTAGGTCAGTCCGAGAGACCCACAGCGAGGCCACTAGGTCGGGTCCTAGAGTTAAATTTAGAATTCCCCATTAGATCGACGAATTCCCAAAATCCCGATTGTTAGCATGCAGAAGCCACTCACGCAAGACCGGGCCCGTGGAGGAATCGACAGTTCAGGGATCGTGTTCTAGGGTGAATCCCATGCCAGGAGTCCAACGGAGAAATTGGTTCGCCAAGATTCCTCCACCTGCAGAAGATTCCCGCACTGTCGCTAATTCAAGGAGATGGCCAGTTTTAAATCTCCATTGACCAATCGTGCCAGGTACGGAAACACACCCGCACGTCTTTCATGCGACTCCCTGAGAGGTCACGTGAAAAATCCCGGCATCTTCCAACTTGCAGAAGAACCTTTTCCGAGTGGTCAACCCTCCTAACCTCCAACGGGAATTTCATGGAAATTACCCAGGTTACAATAAAATCTCACTAAAAATTAGACTAGCTTGTTTTATGTTAATAATGCGCTCCGTGAAGTTTCACGACATTCCGATAGCGGCAAGTACCCGAACCGGCGAGATTCCTCGGGAATTAACCACGTGGCGGGGTCCCCGCCGCGTTGACCGGCATTCCGGGACCATACGATGGCGAAACGAAGTCAACCAAAAGTCCTTCCCGACTCTCTCGCACCTACCGGAGACCCTAGGCTATTCACATTTCTCAAAATAGGAGACCCCCAAGATCTAGGATTTTACCACGATTTGGTTTTTAAACTAAATTAGCCTACGATGGGTTTTTGGCCTCGATACGGGGGGTAAAAGGATTCAGGACTAAACGTGGCGATCTGGATCCAACGGCACAATCCGTTTGGCGATTGGAGCTAATCTCCAAAAGTTAGGATTTTGGTCCAGCATAGATGGTAGAAGTAGATTTTTAGGATGTAGGATGAAAATCTTTGAGGATGAGGATGAAAATCCTCATTGATAAGGTTACTTTAGAACTCTAGAGGGAGAAGTGAGCCCTTGGAAACCTATATAAGGGCCCCATTTCTCTCTCTAGAACACCCCCAATTCTTGTTTTGGGTCCGTGGGTCCAAGTTATTTTGGATATTTTGGCATTTGAAGCCAAAAACCTCTACGGTGTTTTTGAAGCACTTTTAGCTCCATTGTTGCTTATTTTCAAGCTTTGAAGGTCCTTGGGGGTCCTTCTACCTTGCTTTGTGTACTCTTTTGTAAAGTTTTTGGTACCTTGTTGTAAGTGGAGAGCCTCTCTCTCCCTCTTGTGCATGTTGTGGTCTAACTTGTGAAGTTTAAAAGTCTTTTTTGTATCTTGCACTAATCCTAAAGTCACCCCCACTGTACCTTGGCGATGCCGCTTTGGGGGGCCTTTAGCGTGTGAGCTTTGTGTTGCCACGTGGTCTAACTTGTGTGTTTTTTCTTTGTGTTTTTCTTACACCCTCTTTTAACCTTCTCCTTGTTGAGTGGACCCCCCTCCGGGACGGCGAAGCTTTGAACCTCCTTTGTGTATGTTTTCTAAAGTTTTTCCAAACCCTCTTCTAATCTTCTCCTTGTTGAGTGGACCCCCCTCCGGAACGGCGAAGCTTTGAACCTCCTTTGTGCATGTTTTCTAAAGTTATCCCAAACCCTCTTCTAATCTTCTCCTTGTTGAGTGGACCTCCCTTCGGGACGGCGAAGCTTTGAACTAGTGACAAAGTTGAAGTCCTAAAGCGTGTGTTAAAAGTGTAGACAACGGAGTTTTGAACCCCCGAGGTGTTAAAAAGTCCTAAAGTTGGTGTTAAAACCAATCTAACGGCGAAGCTTTGCACCTCCCCCGTGTTTAGCTCCAAAGTCTAGTTTCCAAGACCTTTGTGGAAACCTCTAGAGTTTAGCTTCTAAGCTATGTAGGTTCCTTTGCATTTAGTGAAGTTTAGTTAATCCCAAAATTTTCTTTAGTTTAGTTGTTCCCCAAGTATTTAGTGAGTCTGAGTGTTCCCCAAGTTTTAGTGTGTCTAAGTTGCTCCCCAAGTGTTTAGTGAGTCTAGTTGTTCCCCAAGTTCTATTTTTCCCAAGTTTATTTTCCCCAAGTTCTATTTCCCTCAAGTCCTATTTTCCCCAAGTCCTATTTTTTCCAAGTTTTATTTTCCCCAAATTTTTTCCCTTAGTTCACCAAAAACCCAGTTTGCCAAAAATCCAATTTTTCGTTAGTGGTCAAGGTCCAGAGCCAAAACAGACCAGATCAAGTCGAGAACCAAACAGACCAGATCAGTCAAGAACCAAATAGACCAGATCAAGTCGAGAGCCAGAACAGACCAGATCAAGTCAAGAACCAAACAGACCAGGTCGCATCATCAGAATATCAAAAGAAAACAAATAAATAAATATTTATTTATTTATTTTGTTGAATCCGACCCCCCAGCAGCTAGCTAGCCAGCCGGGAGGCCAGGCTTAGTCCGGCAGGCAGTTGGGGTCCCAGTTCGGTCCCCATTTTTGGACTCCTTTTTCTTGATTTTTGGTTTCTCTCATACTAGAACAAAATAAAGACAAGATAAACAAAACAAAGGAGAATGGGGGGCTGACCTATTGCTAAGTAGGGATTGGGGTAGGGATTAGAATCTAAAATCAAAAAGGGAGAAGGGAGAAAAGAGCGGAGCACCACCGTACCTGTACACAAGGAAGTCTCACTCTCACCAACAACTACAAAACACTCTACACACAATGGAGGAAGGGTAGAGAAAAATCGAATGAAATAAGGGAGAGGTGAGAGAGACGATGAATAGTGACTTAGGCTTAGAGTAGGTCGACCTAAAAAAAAATCTTGAGAATTTGTAGTGACCGTTGAGAGAAGGATTAGGATGACACAAAGGCAAAATTGTGTAAGAGGATAGTTGGCATCTTAAAAACCTCCTTGAAGTTTGAGACCATAGTGTAAGACTCATAAAAGCTTAGGTGGAATAGTACTAGTGTAGAAGGAGAGAGGAAGAAAGAAAAGAAGGGAGAAGAAGAAAGAAAGAGTTTAGATCATCAAAAATTGTAATATTTTCTAAATAAGCGGTGAGCTTGGAAAATCAAACAAAAACCAAAGATTACCATGGAGCATGAGGATGTACACGTGGACGTGGACAAAGTTATTTCCGAAACCGGTAGTGAAGAGGTGAGTTTTTGATTTAATCTTTGATGTTTCTCCCTAATTAGCATTTATTTTCCTAATCAGCCCGTAGAGCGTGATTAGCATCCGAGATTAGTGTAAATTAGAAGTTTAGATTCAAAAGTTGATAAATTAGGAATAGAGGTTTTCGAAAACATCTTATAATTAAGATTCGACCGTAAACTGACCACGTTAGGCTAAGTTAAGCGGTAGGGGGTAGGACGGAGGAATTTTGAGTAAAAATCATCCAAAAAGAATCATGGATGGACCTTAGGGGTTTAAATTAGAAAGAGAATTTAGGATTAAAATTAGGGATTAATTAGCGGTTAGAATTAGAATCAATTTACATTTTATTTCTTAAAGTTAAAATTCTAAAGTCAAAATCTAGAGTTAACTTTGGGAAGTTAAAAAGTAGAATTAATTTGGAAGTTTAACTTAGGGGGTTAAAATTTCCAGTGAAACCTTAGGGTAGTTTAGAAAAGGAAGTTAGGGTTAATTAGGAGTAAAAAATCCGAGTGGGAAGTAGAAATTAAAAAGTAAAACTTTGGACTAAATTTAGGAGGTAGAAATTACGAATAGATTTTTGAGTTAGAAATAAAGTTAAAATTAGAAGTCAAAACTCAGAGTAAATTGTGGAAGTAAGTTTAGAAGTTAAGCCCTAGAGTTAAAAGTTGGAATTAAATTTAGGAGGATAACACTTAGAGTTAAACTAGGATTAAAACGATAGGATTAAAGTTGGAAGTAGAAAGTCAAAAGTCAAAAGTCAAAAGTTAAGATTAAATTTAAAGGTTAAACTTTAGAGTCAATTGGGGAGTAAGAAGTTATAGTGAAAGGCTAAAAGTAGAAGCTAAAAGTTAGAGGTAGAAGTTAAAGTTAGAGTTAGTTGTTGGAAGTAGAAAAAATCTAGAGTCAAAGTGAAAACGTAGAGTCAAACCTAGAGGTTAAAATTTGGGATTAATTTTAGAAGTAAAATTTAGAGTTAAAAGTCCAAAACCTAGAGTTAAAATTCAAGGGTAGAGTTTAGAGTTAATTTAGGAGTAAAAACTTAGAGTTAAAAGTTAAAACATAGAGTTAAATTTCAAATATAAATCTTAGAGTTAATTTAGGAATAGAAACCTAGAGTCAAAAGTCAAAACATAGAGCAAAAGTCGGTAGTTAATATTTAGAATCAAGTTAAAGAAGTAAAATCTAGAGTTACATTCCGAAGTTGGAACTTTAGGGGTAGCTTTTAAAAGTAGAACTTCTAGGTGGAGTTTTAAAAACCCAAGATAGCCTTGGAGGTTCATGGAAGGAACATAGGGGTTCCCCTTTTTACGTAGTTAGGGACGTTAGAAATGACGCCAACTACCCAGTTGACCCTTGACATAGGATAGATAGTTAGGGAGTTAGAAGTTTATCATTACCCCTGAGCTTGCAGTTACTTTGTGAGTTATTACATGCATTCTAATTATTCGCTGCCATCCACGACACTTAGGAAACGTTAGCAAAAAAGATCCATTGCTTGGAAGGCACAGTGGACCGCGCTTACATCACCCCCATATATTAAAAATTGTGGATAAAGGCATAGAACCTGGTCGGTGTTCGCTTTATTACCAAGGGTGGGTAATCTAACGCCTACAGGTATGGATAGTTTTCACCCAATGTTTCCTCCTCCTCCTCCTTGCAAGGACGGTAAGGATCTTCACCCTTAGAACTTTGACCTACCATAGGTGATGATAAAAGATATGCATCGAACATGTTGAATCTTTTTAGGATTCGGTTGATGTATGTCGTTTGAGAAAGAAAACTGCTACCGTCTTTCAAATGATGAACTTGTAAACCAATACAAAAAGTAGTTTTTCCAAGTACCTTCATTTCAAACTCACGAACAAGAAGCTGAGTAGCTGCAATACATGCAGATTTGGTACCTATAAGGTTCAAGTCATCAACATAAACAGCAATGATGACGAAATCATCTTTGTCTCTTCTGATAAAGAGGTATGGAAGCAATCCATCATTAATAAAATGATTCTCAATAAAAAATTGTCGTAGGCGTTGATACCACATGCGTCCAGATTGTTTGAGACCATATAGTGCACGTTGTAATTTAATGCCACGATATTTGTCTGAAATAGTTGGACTTGGATTTGTAAATTCAAGGTCAGGTGGGACTTTCATATATATATTAGTATAAAATGAGCCATATAGATAAGCAGTAACAACATCCATAAGCGTCATCTCAAGGATGGTGTGTACCGCCATTCCAAGAAGATATCGAAAAATAATAGTATCTATAACTGGCAAATATGTGATATCATAATCAATGCCAAACTTTTGTGTGAATCCTTGAGCAACAAAACAAACTTTGTAGCGAATAATCTGACCTTTGTCATTTCGTTTGCGTACAAAAACAAGTTTGTATCCAAAAGGTCGTGAATTGAGATTATTCACGATAGGTCCAAAGACTTGTCTCTTGCGCAAAGATTCATACTCCTCCTCAATAGCAGCTTTCCACTTGAGCCAATCAGAGCGATTCATCGCATCTTCAACACTAAGCGGTTCGGGATCATCTTTCTCGCAAGAAAGATTTTCTACAACCATAGAAATGGTTCATCTATATCAATATTTGCTCGGTCCCATACGTGACTAGTACTGCAATACATCACAGATAATTCTGTGTTCACCTTAGACATTTCTTTTTTAGAAGTAGATGGATGAATAAAATCGGCAATGGTTGCTGTAGGTAGAGAAGAATTAGCAACATCAAAGATTGCCTTACGTTTGCGTGGTTGCTTATCGGGTCCACGAGTCCGTTTGGCCATAGATTGAGGAAGAGGAATGGTTGTTGTTTCTAGTACAAAAACTCGTGCAGGAAGATTTCGAGCTTCATTCAATGGAGTTTTAGTGATTCTTGGTGCGTCATTGAATCCATCAGGTATCTGATCTGCAATCTTTTGCAAATGCAAAATCTTCGCAACTTTGCTTTCGATCAAAGATGTTCGTGGATCAGGATTGGAAGTAAATGTTTGAAGTGCTTGAAAAGTAAGACTAGTAGAAGTTTGTTGAAGAGAAGTTACTCCTTTCAAAGCTGAAAATACGTCTTCTTCAAAACGACAGTTGACAAAACGCGCGCGAAGTAGTGTACCAGTAGAAAGGTTAATATAATGAATAATGCTAGGAGAGTTAAATCCAACATAGATGCCTTCTTGGCGATGAGCGCCAATAATATGACGTTGAGGTTCTGCAATTGGAACCCAAACACGGCATCCAAATACTCGCAAATGAAATACATTAAGAGCTCGCCCTGAAAGAAGTTCTTGAGAAGAAACAATCTCCACAGATAAAGGACGAAGTCGAATTAAAGTTGCAGCATGTAAAACTACATGACCCCACATGTATACGGGCAAATTTGCATGTAAAAGCAAAGGCTTTGTAATAAGTTGGATTCGTTTAATGAAAGACTCTGCCAATCCATTTTGAGCATGTTCATACGGAACTGAATATGTCAAATCAATCCCAGTGGCAGTACAATAATCTTCAAAAGATTTGGATCGGAATTCGTGGGCATTATCCATCCAAAGCATTTTGATTGGGTAATCAGGAAAATGAGCCTTGAAGCGGATAAGCATGGAAAGTAAATTGGCAAAAGCCAAATTTCTGGTTGATAGTAAGGAGGCATGAGATTGTCTGCCTGATGCATCAACCAAAACTAAAAAGTACCGAAATGATCCAGAAATAGGTGTTATAGGACCGCAAATGTCACCATGCAGTCTTGAAAGCATAGGTGGTAATTCATTGGGTAGTTTCTATATAAATGGTCTGGCAATCAGTTTGTCTTGCACACATGCTTGGCATAATGTCATTGAATTTACATTAGCTGGCTGCAAATTATGACCAAGAACACATGGAAGAATTTTCCAAAATAAAGTGGAACCTGGATGATCCAGTCTTCCATGCCACAGTGAAATTTTATTATCTTTAGAAGATAAAGCAAAACTAGATACAATTGGTGGTCGGATTGGAATCCGATACAAGCCACTTGCCGCAGCAAAGGCTGTTTCCACTACTTTATTGTTTTGTACAAAAACCAGAGCCTCTCGCCTATCTAGAGTTTTGGTCGAGAGATGAAAACCATTGGTGCGGATATCTCGATAGCTGATCAGGCTTCGAGGCGCAGAGGGAGAAAACATAGTACGCATGCATGTTATGGTGGTGCCCTCAGGCAAAATCACCTTTGCAGGTCCCTCCTGGAAACGAAACACATTCGATCCAGCCATAGTTATTAAATTTCTGGTTTGCCAAGTTGAAAGATTATCAACATTAAAAAATTGTTTATTCTGCAAAATAGTGTGTGTAGTTGCAGAGTCAAGGAGCGCATCACAAGACTCACCAGTGGAGGTATCTTCAGCAACATGTGTTTCAATATCTTCAGCTCCAAACCGGTCCATAGACGCATCCATGGTATGAGCTTCACGACCTTGAGCTCGAAGTTTTTTGTTTTCTTGGAACATCTTGACAAAATAGTCTGATGTACGGCAAACATTTGCCAAATGGCCAACTCTACCACATTTGTGGCAAGTACGCGTCTCTGACTGACGCTTACCATGGTTGTGAGAAGAAGAATTGGTATTCTTCTTGTGCGCATGACTATGACTACCGGATTGTTTATAACGATGTTTCTTAAATTTTTGTGTCTTAGGTTTGAAATTAAAAACCTTGACAGCATGAGACTCAGGAATTGTAGTCCCAATAGGGCGGGCCTCTGCATTGGGCAGAAGTATCTCATTTTGCTTTTCAGCAAGAAGTATCATAGACATGAGATCTGAGTGATCATCAAATTTCATGTTTTGATACTGCTGGGCAAGTATAGCAAAAACTGGTGGAAATGTTGAGAGGGTTTTCTCAATCATTTCCTGTTAGGTAATGGCTTGACCACATAATTGTAATTGCGATATGATGCGGTAAAGCTCATTATTAAAAGCAACAAGTGTTGAAAAATCCAATACTCGTAAATGCGTCCAGTCATGGAGAGCAGTAGGAAGGAACATCGTTTTCTGATGGTCAAAACGAGCTTTGAGCTTTTGCCAAAGCTCATCTGATTTTTCTATCTCTAAGTATTGATGTTGTAAGGAAGGAACAACATGGCGACGTAGCAAAAGTAAAGCTTTCCACAAAATGGAAGCAGAAACAGTAGGAGGAGGAACAATAGGACCTGTGGCAGCAGGAGCAGTGGCACTTACAGTGGGAATAGTGTCAAAAGCAATAGCGTCTGATAATCCATCGGCAAATATATGTGCTTTGACTGTCCTCACCTATAATAAATAATTGTTGCCGTCAGCTGCCAGTGGTGTAAAAAGAAGAGGCTGAAACCTTGGTGGCTCAATAATAGTAGCAGCCACCGGAATAGTTGTAGATGTAGCAACAGAAGAAGTTGAAGTAGTCATGTTGTAAAATGAAAATGGCTTCGGGGAGAAATTAGGGTTTGAAAAGGAAATTAGGATTTGAATAGAAAGATAAAGATAAAGATGAAATTGGGGATAAAGATAAAGATAAAGACGAAATAAAATAAAAGTTAAAGTAAAAGTTTAAAATAAAATAAAAGTAAAAGTAAAAGTTTAAAAAGTAAAAGTAAAAGTAAAAGTATATGTAAAAGTAAAAATAAAAGTATACTTAAAGATAAAGATAAAGATAAGATAAAGATAAAGATAAAGATGAAGATAAGATAATAATAAAGAAAAAGAAAATGTAATGGTAAAGAAAAAGATGTAGATAAGGATAAAGAAAATATAAAATTTTAATTGTACTTTTTAAAAAAAAAATTTTAAAAAATTAATTTAAAATTTAAAATTTAAAAACTAAAACCAAAATTAAAATGGTTGGGGTTTGGAGAGGTAGATGGAGGGCGAAGCAATGATGGAGGCTTGAAGAGGAAAATTGGAGGCGAAGGGAAGCAAGGGAGTGTGGAAAGAAAGAAGAAGGGTAGCGTAAGTAGGCGAGGAGAGAGCCAACAGGCAAGGATGAGGGAAGGAGTAAGTGGCGCAAGGAAGAAAATTTGCCAAGGGGGGAATCGGCAGGAGTGGAGCCTCTGAGGCGAGGAAGTGCTGCGGCCTACAAGAGTAATACGGCGACTAGCAGGGAGGGGCTTCAGGGCGTCACAGCAAAGGGAGACAGGCCAGCATGGGGAAAGGGAGTTGCCACCGAAACAATACAAGGAGTTGCAACTGAAAACAGAACAGGGAGCTGCAACCAAAACAAAATAGGGAGTAGAGAGCACAGGAAGGTTGCAAAGCCTTCCTAAAAGCAAAATCTAAATTGGAAGTTAAAAATTGCAAACAAAACGTACTAATAAAAAACTTAAGAGCGTGCTGATAACGTGTTGAGTATAATAAACGAAAATAAAAGCTCAAAATATAAAACACCAAAGTATGCAAGAGAAAAGAATACCACTAACATTGAAGAATGGAAGTATATACAAAAGGAGAGAGACGATCAATAGTACTCTCTCCGTATTGGCTAGGAAATAGTATCAACTACTTTGTTGACTAAACCACCATGCATTATGGGGAGCGTTCGCACTACATTTCTTAACAAAAAACATCCCTCTTTGGTTCAAAATTTAACTTGTACTGTACAGTACAGTCGGGTACAAGAACCTTACGAATTTTTGCATCCTGTATTGATTAGGCCAACTTTGGGAGGCCCGTGTGTGCTCAAAATTGAACGGAATTTCAAATTGTGAATTGCGTTGGAATCACACTGAAGCCAACTTTATCATCATTACAAATACACATATGTGATTGAAAATTATACAAAGAGTTTGATGTTTTCTATCCACTATGTACTATCTAGTGTTGCTAACATTTGTGAAAGTTACAACTTGTATTCAATGGTACATATAAGAAATGAACCTTCACAATTGCTTAAGAGATACTTGATCTCATATCACTTGAGTTGCTTGTATGATTTGTTGCTTGTTCTTCATCCCATTGCAAAAAAAACTTTGACCATCTTCCAAAGGTTCTCTATAAAATGGTAGATAGTGTATAAAAGAAATTCAAATTGTTGTATGATTTGAATTTATTCATTTTTCACTTGTTATGAAGTTGAAAAGCACTTCATTTCAATTGCAACGCAATTTGCGGTTCCAAAATCGGTTCATTTTTGAGCATGCTAGAGCTTCCTGAAGTTAATGAACTTTCTAGTGAAAACTGACAGAAAAATTCGTAAGGTTCCTGTACCTGACTATACAGTGGGATACAATTCATTTACAAATTGGCTATTCTGCTATTCAAAGAATTTTGTATAATATAGAATAGAATGGGAAATTTTTGTCTTATATTATTAACATTCAATTCTTAAGCAATCCCAATCAAGCATACCAAATTACAGTTCCAAAAAACCGAAATCTCATTTTTGGTGAATTTTTAAAGTCAATTTTCATGGTTATACATAATATTTTATTAAAAACAATTGGTAATGAATTTTTTTAAATTGATTGCGTAGATATGTAGGGAACATCCATACACACATCTTTCACATTAAAAAACACCCCCTTAAGTAACAAAAATATGAGCATGGAAGAGTTAAATGTGAAGCATTATATGACCAAACTTTGTAAAATAGATATTTCTATATTATAACTTGATTTTGCTATTTGACCCGCACACTCTGTAACAAATTTTGTACATTTGAACATGATGGTACAATTACTTTGCCAAAATCTAGTTAAAATATAGAGATATCTATTTTACAAAGTTTGGTCATATGACGCCTCATATTGAACTCGTCCTAGATTATATTTTTGTTACTTAAGGGGGTGCTTTTTAATATAAAAGATGTGCATATGGATGTTCCCTACATATCTATGCAATTGCATTAAAAAAAATTCATCACCAATTGTTTTTTATAAAATATTATATAAAACCATAAAATTAAATTTGCTTTAAAAATTCACCAAAAATGGAATTTTGCTTTTTTGGAACTAAAATTTGGTATGTTTGATTGCAATTGCGTAAGAATTGACTATTAATTATGTAAGCCAAAAAACATATTTTTTTTTCTATATTATGCAAAGAAAATTTGAATGGCACAATAGGCAATTCGTAAATGAACTGTACCCCATTGTATTGTACAGTAAGGTCTACTTCATCTACAAATTGTCGCTTTGAGGCATTCAATTTTTTTTTACAATGTGTAGTATAATTGGCATATTTTTGGTAAGCATATATATTTGTTGTATATTTTTTATACAATCCCAATCAAGCATAAAAAAATTCAATTTCGAAAAAGCTAAATTTTATTTTTGGTGAATTTTTGAAGTCAATTTTCATGGTTTTACATAATATTTTATTGACAACAATTGGTGATGAATTTTTTAAATTGATTTTACAAATTTTGGTCATATGATGCCTCATATTTAACTCTTCTTTGCTCATATTTTTGTTACTTAATGGGCGATTTTTAATTTGAAAGATGTGCGTATGGATGTTCCCTACCTATATATGCAATTGAATTAAAAAAATTCATCACCAATTGTCTTAAGTAAAATATTATGTAAATCCATAAAAATTGACTTCAAAAATTCACCAAAAATAAAATTTAGCTTTTTTGAAACTAAAATTTGATATGCTTGATTGGGATTGTGTGAGAATTAGGTGTCAATTTTGTAAGACAAAAAATTCCAATTTTTTTCTATACTTTGCAATTAACATGGGAATGGCTCAAACTGGCAATTCATAAATGAAGTAGACCTTATTGTACAGTCCCCTACCAAAAGTTTCCATGATTGCAATTCATACCATTCCGTTTTCTTCACACAATGTAGAATGCACTTGACATTTTTGATTTTGCACAATCAACAATCATATCTTATACAATCCCAATCAAGTATATCAAATTTTAGTTTCAGAAACCCCCAAACTCCATTTTTGGTGAATTTTTTCATTTAATTTTTATGGTTTTACATGATAATTCATAGAAAAATATCGGTCATGAACTTTTTAAATTTGGTTGTGGATATATGTAGGAAACGTCCATATGCAAATTTTTCCTTCAACAAACATTTGTAAAAAAGTTTCAATATTCTTTCTATAGAGATTTCAATGTTGAGGTGACAATGCCCTAAATTTGGAAAATAAATAATTCTTTATTGTAATTAGATTTTGGCAAAGTAATTGCACCATCACGTTCAAATGTATGAAGTCAGTTACTATGTGGAGGACAAATAGAAAAATCTAATTACAATTAAGAGATATCTATTTTTCAAATTTAGGGCATTGTCACACTAATATTGAAATCTCTCTGGAGAGAATTGTGAAACTTTTTTGGAGATGCGTGTTGATGAAAAAATGTGCGTATGGATGTTTCCTACATATCTGCGCAATCAAATTAAAAAATTTGTCACCAATATTTTTCAATGAATTATCATGTAAAACCATAAAAATTAAATGAAAAAATTCACCAAAAATGGAGTTTTAGGTTTTTTGAAACTAAAATTTGATATGATCGATTGGAATTGGGTAAGATATGAATGTTGACTGTGCAATACAAAAAATGTCAAATAAATTCTACATTGTGCAAAGGAAAGAAAATGGTTTGAATTGTAATCACAAAAACTTTTGGTAGGGGACTGTATAATAAGGTCTACTTCATTTACGAATTTTTGAAATCGCAAGGAAGGGAATTTCAGATTTGCCAACTTTGCCAGCCTCTTGAGGGTTCACAAATTGGTCTTTGGCCATGAAAGTTTTACCACAAATTCATCTTTAAGTTAATTATGTGTGTGCCAAATTTCAAGGCCAAATGATTTCCACAAAAAAAAGATATTCAAAATCTCCCACCATGTGTAGCCGTGAAAAAAATTTCACTACCGCCAACTTTGACACACTCCCAAGGACTGAAAATTTTTTTTTTTCTATGAAATTTTGGCATAGGACCATCTATATGTTGATTACATGTGTAAAAAATTTCAAGTCCAAAAGACCTCCACAAAAATAGATAATCAAAATCTCCCAACATGTGTATTTGTGAGAAACAATTTCACTACTACCAACTTTGACACTATCCCAAGGGTTGAAAAAATGTTTATTTACCATGAAATTTTTATGATGAAATCATCTCTATGTTAATAACATGTGTGCCAAATTTCAAGTTCAAAAGATTCACACAAAAAAAAATATGCCAATTCTACCAACATGTGTAGTTGTGAGAAAAATTTCACTACTACCAACTTTGACACTATCCCAAGGGCTGTAAAAAAAACATTTTAGCATGAAATTTTAGCATGAAATTTTAGCATGAAATTCATGGTAAAATGTTTCTTTCTCAGCCCTTGGGATAGTGTCAAAGTTGGTAGTAGTGAAATTTTTCTCACAGCTATACACATTGGTAGAATTAGCATATATTTTTTTGTGTGATTCTTTTGAATTTGAAATTTGGCACACATATTATTGACATAAAGATTATATCAGCATAAAAATTTCATGGTAAATAAATATTTTTTCAACCCTTGGAATAGTGTCAAAGTTGGTAGTAGTGAAATTGTTTCTCACAACTACACATGTTGGGAGATTTTGAATATCTATTTTTGTGGGGGTATTTTGGACTTGAATTTTTTCACACATGTAATCAACATATAGGTGGTCTTATGCCAAAAATTTCATAGAAAAAGAAAAAAAATTCAGTCCTTGGGAGGGTGTCAAAGTTGGCAGTAGTGAAAAACATTTCACGGCTACACATGTTGGGAGATTTCGAATATCTTCTTTTTGTAAATGATCTGGCCTTGAAATTTGGTACACATATAATTAACTTAAAGATGATGCTATGGTAAAAGATTTATAGTCAAAGATCAATTTTTGAGCCCTTAGAAGGCTGTCAAAGTTGGCAGATGCAAAATTTCCTTCCTTGCAATTTCGAAAACGCCATTTTGATTGGGACCCCACTATACAGTCCCCTACCAAAAGTTTTTGTGATTGCAATTCAAACCATTCCATTTTTTTGACACAATGTAGAATGCATTTGACATTTTTAGTTTTGCACAATCAACGATCATATCTTGCCCAATCCCAATCAAGCCTATCAAATTTTAGTTTCAAAAAAAAAAACTCCATTTTTGGTGAATTTTTTCATTTAATTTTCATGGTTTTACACGATAATTCATGGAACAATATTGTTGATGAATTTTTAAAATTTGATTGCAAATATATATAGGAAACATCCATACACACATCTTCCCTTCAACAAGCATCTTCAAAAAAGTTTCAATATTCTTTCTCTAGAAATTTCAATGTTGAGGTGACAATGTCCTAATTTTGGAAAACAAATATTTCTTTATTGTAATTAGATTTTTGCAAAGTAATTGCACCATCACGTTCAAAAGTACAAAATCAATGACAATGTGAAGGACAAATAGAAAAATCTAATTACAATAAAGAGATATCTATTTTTCAAATTTACGGGGCATTGTCATGCTAACATTGAAATCTCTGTGGAGGGAATTGTGAATCTTTTTGGAGATGCGAGTTGAGGAAAAAATGTGCGTATGGATGTCTCCTACGTATCCCTGCAATCGAATTTAAAAAATTCGTCACCAATATTTTTTCATGAATTATCATGTAAAACCATGAAAATTAAATGAAAAAATTCACCAAAAATGGAGTTTTGGGCTTTGTAAAACAAAAATTTGATATGCTTGATTGGGATTGGGTAAGATATGAACTTTGATTTTGCAAAACTAAAATCATCAAGTGCATTCTACATTGTGTGAAGAAAAGTGAATGATCCAAATTGCAATCACAGAAACTTTTGGTAGGGGACTGTACAGTACTTGAAAGTTTGAGGCATTGTGTGCTCTTAAGAACTTTGGAAGTTAGGGTGGCAGGTATGTGACTAGTTGGGCGCCAGGTTGGGCATGTGTACATTGCAGTGCAGTGTTTCTTTTGGGGGCCTTATGAGGCCCAAATGCCTCAAAAAAGAATGGGTTGCATCAAGCCTATAGGAAAAATTTGAAGAAAATTGGGATGATAATGCCAAATTGCTCCAATTTTTTTTAAAATTTGGATGAAATTGTCAATTTTAAATGAAACTCATCCAAATATGTGGATGAAAAATAAATTCTATCCAAAATATAGATGAATACTAAAATATTTGGCTACATCATTTTCTTGTATGTTGCCACTTTAGCACTTCTCCAAAAACCAAAAAAAAACCTTGCTGTAGTGTGGTTGTTTTAAATACTTGTTATTAGAACTATCTCTGTTTTATATCTGATTTCACCCATGGTGCACATCATGTCCCATATCCCAATTCTACAAGTTCCAGCTAAGACCAAATCCCTACTTTGTTGAATTGTAGAAGGGCAATTAAAAATATTATACGTGGGATCTGGAGCTCCATAATGCAGAGGCCAAAGTCCCAACTCTATGTCTAAAATTCCACACGTGTAGTATTCTATGGCAGAAATGGGTCAAGAAATGGGCCAAAAAATCAACTCCCATTTTTGGTGCTTTATGCTTTGAATCTAAGTGAACAAATTGTACTCAAAATCAAACCACAAGGATGGATAATTTTTTTATTTGGTGTCATTCTTCCTATATTCTTCCTAGTGGTTGGATGGAACATTGAGGAAGAATTGGATCTTGCCAAAATAGACTACCAAATCTTGATTCAAGTTCCAACTCCTTGGCACCAAAACTTTCCAAAGTACTACCATATAGGCATTTTAAATAAACCAAAATTTGGGACTTTGGACTTAGTGTAAAGCTACAAGACTTGATTGTAAGTTCTTGACTTATTAGATTTTGAGAATTTTGTAGGACTTGGGACTTGGGACTTGAGACTTGAGACATATTGAGAAATGGACCTTAATAATGGTCGGTTGTTAGAAACCTTGATAAGGCTTCTACTTTAGAATCTTGGTTTTATTAAAAAAAATAAGCAGAAAATACAGAAAAGAAGAAGTGATAGTTGGAACAAAACTAGTTTGTTTAGCTTTCATATGAATCCATTGCATCATAATTTACCTATGTCAATCACATTCTCTATATAACTAAAATCAACCTCTACCAACGACAACAAACATATGATACATTGAGCATTGGAATCAATGGAATGTACTGATGATCTCTTCCAAATTAATGATCAAGGTTGTTGTCTTTTACAGATTTTGGAATATAGATAGAGTGGTGATCAATTATCAATTGTTTTGTAGTTTAACTAGATTATAAACTAGGTTGTTGAAGAATTAGAAAAAAAATACTCAAAAATGGATTAAATTTTGGGGCAATAGGAAGATTAGATTTAGTTTACTTTTAAGATTTCTAAATTTTTTTCAATGGTGCTAGTATGTGAGCCCAAGACTGTGAGCTTGTGAGCATTGAGCCTACAATATAGGTACCTATAATATGGATACCACACACTATAGAAGGTGCATGTATTATAAACACCTATAATATGGGTATTTGGGAGGGTATTTGTAATATATATACCCTAAAATCATAGACGGTTTCTATTGTATATACACCTACAATATAGGTGTGTAGTATTCTAGGCCCACGGGCTCACACTCCTATGCTCATATAACCCCTAAAGGACCAAGGCCTTTTTCTCCCAAAAAACACTCAAAACTACCATTGCTATAGCAAAAAGTTAAAAAAATTGAAAATTGTTTTTTTTTTCACATCTAACCGTAGGATCTTACACCTAAATAGTATGGAAGTGTGTGGAAAAAATTTCAGAAATTTTGCCCGCACAGATTGCAAGATATCTGCGTTTAAAGTGGGAAAAACAAGTTTTTCAGCACATTGCGGGACTAGATTTTTTGACTTTGAACATTTTTAAATTAAAATTTTTGCTCTACAGAGTTTTGAGCTTTAAATCTTTATAGTGGAGAATTGAGTTGAGAGTCTAGAGAAAAAAAATATATTCAAAAAAACTTAATTATCATTTTTAAAAAAATTGTTAAGTAGAAGTAGGTATGAGATAGAAGGAAAATCTAAAATATTCATACATTTTAGATGGAATTAAAATGCACTAATCCCAATGGTGAGATTGTTCTAAAAAGTAAATCAGATTATGCAAAAAAAAAAATTTTGAAAAATTTGAAAAATTGCATTCAGAAATGAATCCTACAAGTTATTTTTTTCAAAAAGATGCTCTAACTGCCCAAAAAACAAGAATGTCCATAACTCTCTCATAACATATCCAAATGAAATGAATCAAACCTTTCCAGATAGGCAAAAATATAATCTATGAGAAAAAAAATACTAAAAAAAAAAATTCAAATTTTTGTCCATTTTTTTTTTGCTGCCCAGGCTGCCCGCCGTCCCCTGTTTTGAGCTTATTTGGTCATAACTTTTGTTCCCGGGCACCGATTGTGAAAAAAATTATATTCCTACAAAGCTTATCAGTTTTTCTATCTCCAAAAAAAGTTTCAAAAAATCAAGAGAAAATTTCAGCCCGTAGGTACCTGCCCAAAAATGCATTTGTCCCCCGAAGGGACAACGGTCCTTTAGGGGATAATAGCAACCTTCACTTCCATTGTAGCTCCTAATCCTTTAATATATGAATTGTTTTTAAAATTCTTGCACAATTTTGCTTATATTATTGCAAAAATATATCATTTATCAAACCCTAAAATCCATTACTACCTTGTCTTTAATTTTATCCTCATATATTGGTGCCATACAACACATTATAGAACATAAAAGTTAGATGGATGGTAATGGGTATGTCTACTTCGGGAATGTGGTAACTAATTAGAACAAACAAGTGCACCAAAATTAGCTTTGGCATTTTAGCACTGATTCACTTTTAAAGTAAGGGCCTATTAAAAGGCTCAAACTCAAATTCATTGTAGATGTAACTTTTGTAGTAAAGCCTCAACCTCTTTAAATCTAGCCCTTAAAAAATAGAGCCTATGACATATAGTCAAATTTGAAAGTTTTTCATTATGCGTCTTGCATTTCTTTACTATTTATGAGTAAAATTATTTTGTTTTATTTTTTCAAAGATGAAATCACATGTATATTGTGCAAAAAATTTCAAATTATCATAAAATTTTAAAGAGGAAATGAATAAAATTCATATCAAATACAAATCATGTTCAAAAAATTAATTTTTTTCTCTCAACATTGCAATATAAAGAAAATTTTCATCTCAATCCATATTTAAAAACATAGTTATAGACATCCAACTTCAAACTTCACTAAAATGCTTATATTGATAAGTTTTTCAAAATTCCCAGTGGAGTAAATTCTAAATTTCAAAAGCTTTATTTTTTATTTTTTATCAAAAGTAAAAGGATTTGTTTTGAATGTCAAAATTTAGTTTTAAGGGAAAAAAGCTCAAAATACTAAAATACAATAGATAGTAGAGTTAATTTAAAAGTGGGAAGAATGTGGGGTTTCTTCCCCTTTGAATAGTAAAAAACAAAGAATAAGGGATCAAACTCCATTTGGATCCAAAATGGAGCTCTTTTGAGTTTCATCCTTAGTTTTATTGAGAACTCAGAAGCACATAACATGTGGGACTAGAGATTGTAACTTAACCCCTAAAGGACCAAGCTGCCTTTTTTGGCAACATAGCAATTTTTGGCACCTGACTATGAATGGAGTTTTTGTTTTTTTCTTTGAAATCTTCACACGACATGAGAAAGAGGTTTTTCTTTAAGACCCAACAATTTTCATAACTTTTGACTACATGGTTAAAAAGTTATTGTATGCAATGTAGTTTTTTTCACACATTAGGCAGTCCAAGTAGATTAAAAAAAAATCACTTTTTTCAAAAACAAAAATTTGAAATTGGTTTATAAGATTTACATCTACGTGGAAAGCTTTGAATCATTCCATTTTGATCAATGAGATGAAAGTTACGAGGAGTTTTTTTTTCAATTGATGTTTTTTTTTTTATATTTCTAAAATATCCTCTTGGCAAATCAAGTTGGCTTTTTGCACCTATGGGTGCAATAAAAGGTATGGATCCATAACTGGGCAGTTATGGATTCTCTACTCTAAAATAAACCTTGAAGTTCTTGATTTCACTTAATTTTCAATATTTTTGGAAAAAAATCAAATCATAGGGTATATTATAACATTACAACCTTTGTGATTGGTAATTCCATAACTAAATTCTTAAAACTTTTGTATTTTGAATCATTCTCTACTTTTTTCTACTTACTATTTTTTTTTAATATGTTGTACAATTCCAAACAATCTGAAAATTTTCAAGCATGTAACCAACTTGTTTTGAACAATGAATCCAAAGAAGCATCACCAATTTTGACATTTTTTCATACAAATGTAACCTTGTGAAGTGTAACTGCCTTGTTTTTTTTATGCGGGGCCAAAAAAAGGATTTTGTTAATTGAAGCGTTAATATCTTGCAATCCACATAGTGGAAATTTTTGAATTTTTTTTTACATCTTTTCAAACCAATGTACTACAAGATCCTACGGTTATATATGTCCCAAATTTTTTTTTTTCTAAAATTGGGTACTTATACTCAAAATGGCAGTTTTGCAACATTTTTTGGTGAAAACACAATCAAGGAATTGTAGGAATTAGACAAGAACAATGAGATTAAGGCTTGATTTAAAATGTAGTTGTGGACAATATTAAATGCATTTATTGTCAAGGACCATATCTTAATTTTAGCTTCCGCAACTCCATACAAATAAAAACAACATCACCCCGACTATAAATACAGTAACTACATAACCAATTATCCCACCAATAACTTTGAGAACAAAAAAAAGTAGTCTCCTCCATAGTCCTGTTTGGTTGAAAATAGGCATATGTGCAGGAACCTGTTCGTGATCCAAAAGACAAAAACTCACCTTATTAATAATGTACATTATAAAATATACTAAAGCCTACTTATAATAGACAATTGATGAAAATTAGGTATTGTCTATACCCTTCAAACAATACTAAATTGAGATTCTTAAAGGATGAAATCACAGCTAAAAACAATGTTACATTGTTGCCAATCCAAACAATATCACATCAAGGAATAGTCCAATGAATGAAATGAAAGACTAGGTAATAAAAAAAAAGAACCTTGTTCAAATAAATAATATATCAAGCCACAAAAGTAGAAAGGGATGCTATTTCCACAGGAAGGTTGTACTTTCAAGACATAACTACAATGGTTGAATCTTCTTCTTCAATCATGCTTAATCAAGGGACTTAAAAAAAGACATCACAACATTAAAATAGCCCCATGTTTTGAAAAATAAAGTGTCATTTCTAAACTCTTAAATTTTTTGGAAACAATATTCAAAAATCTGTTTTAGACTTCACCTAAGTTAGCACCAATTTGTCTATATGTCAAACTTCACTGACATACAAAAATGGCTACTAGATTCTTTCGCTTGACTTTGCCATAAACTTAACTTCCCATTTCAGTTTTCAATTCCTGTTGGGATGGCTCTGAAGATCAGCTCAAGGATACCAACTCTAACAAATTTTGGATAATATTATTAGATAGCTAAATTACAATTTCTATCTATTTACTTCAATTTAGGCTTGAAACTTAACCAAAATAATTTTTTAGGGTTAGCTGCTCACCGTCTCCTTCTCCACCTTCACCCACTCGGCCGGCACGATGGCAGAGACAATCTTCAAAACCTCCGTCCGAAACCAAACCTCCCCGTTTGCGGCCACGAACTCCAGACCATTTCTCCGATCCAACTCCCGCATCGCAAGCTTCCAATCCTCCACACTCACACGAGGATCGATTTGCGCCCAGGCATCCCACGTCTGAAACCATCTCTCTCTCCGCTCCGCATCCCCGAACTCCTTGCACGACAAGCCCAAAAACAAGGGTAAAATCTTGCATTTACTCGAGTGCACCAGCCTCGAAAGCTCTAGCATGGGCCACTTGCTCCGACTGAAATACTCCTCCGACACCACCACGATCGCGAGCTCACACTGCTGCGCGGCTCGGAAGATGTACTGCGCGAAGACTTCACCCTTGGGAAGACTGTCGGTGCGCTTGTCGAAGAAGGGCGTGTGGTGGAGTTGGTGCTCCAAGTCCAAGCACAGTTGCTCCACGAAGTTCTTTTGGGCTCCGCTGTGACTTAGGAAGATCGGGTGCTTGGATTCAAGCGGAAGATCCAGGGAGGATGCGAGGAGACGATCCTCCTCCGATGGCATCGACTCGATGTCTACAGTGGTGGCCTCCTGGAAAGGTTCGAGGAGACGATCCTCCTCGGACGGCACCAGCTCGATGTCTTCCGTGGTCCGGCCCGTGGTGGACATGGCAGAGGACGGAGGGATCACAAGCTCTGAAAATTCGGGTTCAACCCCCAATCAGGAAGCTTCGACGAAACTAGTAGGATAGTAGACAGGGTTGGAGCAATCGCCGGCTCTCTAAAGTACGTAAATCTGCATTCCAGTCGGTCATCAAAGAGGGAGACGACGTTCTGCTGGCAGAAGCTGTCCAGTCACCTTACTTCCTTCAAGACGAAATACTTCAGGCCTAGTGAGACAAAAGTCGATACAGAAATAGAAATGAATTTTGCAAGCTTGTGTTCAACAGCAATACTTTTATGAATCTGCAGTGATAGGATTGTAGACAGGTTCGGAACAATGGTCGGAATCCTAAACTGACCCCCATTCAAGCGGACCGTGAAAGAGGCAGGAAGATGCTCTGCCGAAGGATGATTCTTGAGACAATTTTCTCTCTTCAATTGCAAGACTAAATACTTTGGAGACCAGTGTCGGTACAAAACCAGGAAGGTCTCTTGCAAAATTGAGTTGAAAAGCAATACTGCGACACTATTAAGATTTATAGACAAGATTGGAACAATTGAAGGAAAGCTAAACTCACTCCCCATTCAAGCCGGTCATCAACGAGTCAGGAGATGCATGCTCTGCTGATGGACAAGCTGTTTTCAGACTAGATACTTCAGGCTCATGCAGTGACACGATTCGGTGCAGAAATAGAAACGCCTCTATGCAAGATTGTGTTGCAAATCATTGCTGTGAAGATACTACCAGCTAGAACACCAGACAAATTTGACACAGTTGTCGGAATCGTAAGCTAACTCTGCATTCAAGCTGGCCATAATTAAAAGGGGCTGGAGATGCTCAAGTGAAGGAGGTTTTCCAGACGCTGATTTCTTCCTTGAAGACAAAGTACATCGCTCTCGATCACCAGAATGAACTTACGCTAATATTGACAGACTGAGCGCAGGTTGTCCCACTTGCAATTGCTGTCGAAGTTCAGTTACGCGCTTGCTGCCGCTCAGACAAGAAACCCGAAACTGCGAGTGGGTTCGAAAGTCAAGAAACACCTTTCGAAGGAATGCTTCACAACTGTACAATAAGGAGAAAGAGACACTTGTTCTTGCCACATTCAGTGATTTTCTGAGGAATGGAGGTACAGTACGTAGTGCGACATGCAACCTTGTGGATGATTGGGCAAAGATAGATGGTGATATACAATTACTTTACCTGCCGACTGACTGCCGGCCAAAATTAAATTAAGAATTAATAACTGACTTTAAAAAAAAATTACTTTGAGAGAGAGTGAGGAAACAAATAAATAAATGTTGCAGCAACTATCTACACAAAATAGTGAAATTAGGTTACCCCACACTAATTTCTTGACATTTGACACTATATAAATATTTTCAGTTATTGTACAAAAATTCTCTACTTTTAAATTGGATCTTGGTGTAATTGAGACTCATAAACCTCCATGTGTACAAATGATTTTTTTTTTAGAAATATTTGTTGACTTTGATGGCTTCTACAATAATTTTCTTGATGTAAGGCAACCTAATTGTTAAGGCAACCTATTTTCACTATTTTGTGTAGAGAATGCCGAATGCCAAACTATCTACAAAAAATAGTGAAATTAGGCTGCCTTAACCTCTAAAGGACCAGTGTTCCTTTGGGGGACAAATGCGTTTTTGGGTAGATACCTACGGGCTGAAATTTTGTCCTGATTTTTTGAAACTTTTTTTGGAGGTAGAAAAATTGATAAGTTTTTTGGGAATATAAATTTTTTCACAATCGGTGCCCGGGAACAACAATTATGACCAAATAAGCTCAAAACAAGGAACGGGGGGCAAAAAAAATATTTTGCAAAATTTTTAATTTTAATTTTAATTTTTTTTCTTGTAGATTATATTTTTGTCTATCTGTAAAGCTTTGATTCATTTCATTTGGATTTGTTATGAGAAAGTTATGGACATTCTTCTTTTTCGGGCAGTTAGAGTGTCTTCTTGAAAAAAATAACTTGTAGGATGCATTTCTGAATGCAATTTTTGCAATTTTTTTATTTTGCATGGTTTAGTTTACTTGCTAGAACAATCTCACCATTGAAATTAGTGCATTTTAATTCCATCTAAAGTATATTAATATTTTAGATTTTCCTTCTATTTTGTATCTACTTGTACTTAAAAAAAATTTATGAATGAAAATTAAGCTTTTTTGTATTTTTTTTCCCTAGACTCTCAACTCAATTCTCCATTATTAAGATTTAAAACTCAAAACTCTGTAGTGCATAAATTTTAAGTTAAAAATGTTCAAAGTCAAAAAATCTAATCCCGCAATGTACTGAAAAACTTGTTTTTTTCACTTTAAACGCAGATATCTTGCAATCTGTGCGTCAAATATTCTGAAATTTTTTCCACACACTCTCATACTAGTTAGTGTAAGATCCTACGATTAGATATAGAAAAAAAAATTCAATTTTTTTTACTCTTTGCTGTAGGTATGGCAGTTTTGAGTGTTTTTTGGCAGAAAAAAGGCCTTGTCCTTTAGGGGTTAACAATTAGGTTGTCTTATCTCAAAAAGTCACTTTACAAGCCATCAAAGTCAACAAATACTTCTACACATATTTCCATTTGTATACATGGAGGTTCATAAAGTCTCAATTACAACAATTCCTAATTTAGAATTAGTGCATTCTTGTACAATAATAGTAAATATTTATATAGTGGCAGATGTTGAGAAATCAGTATGGAGCAATCTAATTTCATTATTTTCTGTAGAAAATGGGCCTCATGCAAATTTAAGAAAAATAAATTTGCCTCCCTCTTAATATATTCTTATAAAGAACGCATTGAATTGTTGAAATAATCTAATTTAATTTCAGTAATGACCTTTAGTAATTTAGCCATTTGTTGATATTTGTTTATAATATTGACGAATATTGGGTGCACTCGAGGGTGCACTAGGTGTGGAGAGTCATTTAGAGCATGACTTGACCATGGAGTTATGAGGCCAAATAACGAAAACAATGAAACAAAGCCACAACATGGCCATGGAATCATGATGCTACACAAAAAAGACCAATGCAACCTCTAATAGATATTAATAAAAGATAATAAAAGATACAATTTGGACCTTTGAGAGTTAAATAGCTGTTTCCAGCCCAAATTATCGTGATAACCTTTAATTTGGAATTGGATTAGCTGATTTGTTCATGTAAATTTGTATATTGACGAATATAGGGTGCACTAGTTGTGAACAGTCACTTAGACACAACTTCATCATGGAGTCATGATGCTAAACAACTAAAATAATGAAATGAAGCCACGATATGGCTATGGAATTGTAATACTATAAGCCAATAGCTATGAAATGAAACACAACAAGTGCAGTCACGGCTATTGCTTTAGATAATTTGTGTGCCTTTGTTCACATCATCCACAATCATAATATTTTAATAAAAAATATTATTTTGACCTTGGTGAGTTGAAAAATGATTTCAAGTCCAAATTTATTTATATTTAATTTTTAATTTATTTTATATTGTTTGTTTTACTAGGGTTTAGGTAATCACTAACTAATTATACATGAAAGCATCCATCACTTTGAAACCAAGAACCCTTAACCCCTAAATGCCCAAGGCATTTTCTGGCTCCAAAACCACTTAAAACTCCCATTTCTGCTGCGATCACTCAAGAAACCAAAAAAAACATTTTTTTTAGAATCTAACTGTAGGATCTTGTACTTCACTTGTCTCAAATCATGTGGTAAAAATTTCATGAAGTTTGACCATAAGAATTGGAAGGTATTAGCATTTGAAGTTGGAAAAAGAAGTTTTTTTGAACTCTGGTTTACAATTTCAGATGACTTTGATCACCATTTGTGGAAATTTTTGCACTATGGACCATAAAGTTAAATTTTTTTATGTTGAACATTTGAGTTGAGAGTCTAGGAAAAAAAATTCAGAATATCAAAACTTGATTTTCACATATAAAAAAATTGTTAAGTAGAAGTAGGTCCGAGATTGAACAAAACACTAAATCGTTAATAGCTCTAAGGTGGAAATGAAACTCCATAATCCCAATGACGGGATTGTTCTTAACTTCTTGCATACAAACTTAACCTTGCCCAAAAAAAAATTGAATTTTTTTGAAAATTGCATTAAAAAGTGAATTTTAGTCCAAATAGAATGAATCAAAGCTTCAAATGTAGACAAAAACATAATCTTTGAGAAAAAAATTAAAAGTTAAAAAATCCATTTTTTTTGCATTTTTTCTTTTTGCCTGCCGAACTACTTTTAAGACTTCGAATGGCATAACTTTTGCTCCCGAGCACCAATTGAAAAAGAAATTATATTTTCAAAAAGCTACTGTGATTTTCCATCTGCAAAAAAAAGTTTAAAAAAATAGGTCAAAATTTGAGGTCATACGAGCTTGTCCAAAATTCCAAGTGTCCCTCGAGGGGACTTTGGGCATTTAGGGGTTAAATGTGCAAAAACCGAAACAAACATTTGTCTTAACAATATATAGATAGGTTTAATTTAATCTGTAATCCATCTTGTATAATGTGCTCTATTATTGGTACTTCTAATTCATTTTTGCTTGATTTTGTATTCAAGATGCTTCTATGTCAGGGTTGCTATTTTGTGAGTGTGTAAGCATGAGCTTATAAGCCTGTGAGCATATAATTTTTTAGAGATTCCATCTAAAAATTTTGGTCAAAATTTATTATTTTTGGTGCCTATTACCATGGACCTATTACCGTGATTCCTTGAACAACTTTGAAATTGCTTGAGGTTATTCCATTGAGATTTTGATTTTCATAATCACTTCCCTCTTGTTGTTGTTCTCCTCTCAGTGCTAAGGGAAGCCCCCTTGCCGTGGAGAAAAAATAAATAAAAATAAAAATAAAAATTCCGCAGCTAGGGGTCTTCCCTTGACACAGAGGAGAGAACAACAATAAGAAGGGAGTGATTATAATCTCAATGGAACAATCTCAATCGAATTCAAACAAACCCTATTAATGACCAATTTTTTTTCTTCTTAAAATCTAGTGATTGAAGGTCTTTCTACACAAAATGAATTCCTATCAACAAATTAAAACAAAAATCTAAACAAGTCCATTGACTTGCAAATTAAAAATAAAGTGTTGGTACCCTTCTATTGACCCTAAGAAGATCCATGATGCTACAAGACAATGATCAACCAAAATAAAATTCACTGCGACAAAGATCATTAGATATAAAAACAATTCTTATCAATAATTTTTTTTTCTAAAATCTAAACAAGTCCACCAATAGTGCATCAAGAAAAAATTATTGGTACCCTCCCATTAGCCCCGAGACAACCCACATTGCTATAGGACAGTGATCAACCAATGTTCTATACAAGCTTATTTCCATTTTTACTCATCTTTCACGTCAATTGAGTTCATCATTTTCATAATGTATACTTCTAATATTTTAGACAACAGTGAAAATTATAATTTTCATCCGAATTCTACATAACCACAATAATAGGTCCATGGTAATAGGTCCATAGTAATAGGTACTAAAATTTATTAAAAATAATAAATTTTGACCAAATTTTTTATATGGAATCTATTTTTAGAAATATTATTAAATTTTTTAGTACTTCTTTAAATTTCTGAGCTTGATGCTCACATAATCTCCGCTTAGCACTCACATAATCCCAGTCAACGCTCATAGGCTCATGTTCGCACGCGCACAAAATAGAAACATTGGCTTCTATGTGTGTCTTTGATAGTGATTTAGTCACCAACATCAATTATCAAATGAATTACAAACTGAAATTATTTTCTCTCAAGAAAGAATGTCATTGGGGAGATTGAAAAGATTGAAATTAAAATGATTTATTTGAATAAGAAGAGGTTTGAATTAGAATGAGTAGTTCACTAAGCATCCTTCAATATAGTGTAGGTTGATTATTTGATATTTGAAAACTAAACCTAGTGCAAAAAAATTGAATCCAATTAAAAAATGAATGCTATACGCTATTGTCTAAAAATATATTATAATTGCCTTTAAAACAAGAAACTCCATAATTTTTGCAACACTAATCCAAACGGAATGGATCAATCTTTCTATATATAGACAAAAATACAATCTACAAGAAATAAAATTTTCAAATTTTAATTTCAAATTTTTATGAATGTTTTTGCTAATAGAGTTAAATTATTTTGAGCTTTGTGTGGTATAAAATTACTTCCAGGAATCAATTTAAACATAAATATATTTTAGATGATTTATTTTTTATTTTAAAAAGAAGTTTAAGAAAAATTATGCCAAAAATTGAGATCATAGGAACCAAATCAAACCTTCAATTGACCTCCATGCGGTTATGGAGTTTGGGTATGGGGTTAATTAATCAAAATACAATGAATCAAAGGTTTTTAAACAAACATCAAAACATCCCAAAAAATAGGAAAATTAGTGAATTTTTAATCCTAGCCTAAAGGACAAAGGGTGTTTTGGAAGAGGAATAGTCCAAAACTACCAATTTTCAATGCATTGTCCTAGTCCTAATTAAAAATTAAAACTTAGTTGTTTTTGAATTCCACCCCTACAAAAGTGTAACAAACAAGTAAGACAATGTGTGGAAAAAAATTTAGCCCATTTGACAACATTGATTGAATGATCAATTAAATTTATTTTTTTTCATTTGTACAGAACAAGGTCAAATGTCTTCAAGCCTTTTTGGAATAAATTTGTTGTTGTACATAGAAATGCACGACAAACCCAAAATTGTGACAAATTAGCTAAATTGACTTCTAAATATGAAATGATTTAATTTTTTTTTGAAGTATAAGAGATATGATTACAATTGAGACATTCATCTCCAATAAGAAATTTAAATTCACCAAGTTCATGTTTCAAAAGTTATAGTGGAGGACAACTCCATTACGCTCCATATGACACAATTAAGGACCGTATTTCTTGTAAACACTGTGAACTAGTGTTGTAATGCCTCTCTTTGGGATTCCTATCAGCTTCTTCAAGCATATCTTCACGTGTATATGGCATGTTCAGAATTGCACACATCCATTATAATTTGAACTTAAACGCTGTTGTAAGTTGTAGCCTAATTGAAAATGAAGGTGAACATAACATCCTATGTTATATCAACCAACCTCCCTTAAAGAATCAACTTGTGACAAGCAAAACACCTAATCCAGACACTTAGGGCCACTTCACACTATGGCCAAAGGTTGAGAGGCCGTGGATTTCCACCAATCACATTGCAAGAAACCAAGAGTTCGGCCTCTCGACCTTTCACACTAGAAGGTACAAGTCCAAAGGCCATGGCCCTCCAACTACCTACATGGTGATGAACTCTCAACAAAAGTTTGGGTCGGCTAGAAATGGAGACCCAAACTATGGTCGAGAGGTCGTGGGAGTTCATTTAATAACTTACAAGATCTCAACCGTTAGATTGGAATGGGTTTGGACTTTAGGCTTGGCCTTTGGAGACTTCACACTATAGCCTTCCAAATTGAGAGGCCGTGGGAATTTATTGCTAAGAATTTGGACTTTGGGCTTGGCCTTGGGAGATTTCACACTATGGCCATCCAAATGGAGAGGCTATGGAAGTTCATTGCTGAGGATTGGAACTTTGGGCTTGGCCTTTGGAGGCTTCACACTATGACCGGCTGAAGGTTCCAATTCCTACACTTTATTGCCTATTAATTGCTCATTTCTTTGGACTCTCAACAAAGTTTGGCCACTCAATCCCACGGCTTTCCAACTTGGACGGCCATAGTCTGAAGTTGCTCTTCAAAAATGGCACATTACAGTCTTACATCAACCTATGACAAAAAAATTGCAATAAATGAGATTTGAGCTAATTAGGTTGAGTTGGTGGCCACAATCAATGCCTTGGGTGATGGTGAAGGAGTTATTAGTGACTGCAATTGGAGCTTCTGCCATAACATTATTCACCAATGCTGGGGGGTACCCTTTTGCTTCTGGAGCCCCCCAGCAAGGAAGCTTCTTGAAAGAGCTACGTGGTGAGAGTTCATATGGTGCTACAGCCAACACTGTTCCGGAAGCCAATCAGAATTCTGCATTTTAACTGAATTCAACCCCCCAGGCATCTCGGGGGGGAATTATACCTCATGTGTCAGGGTAGTCAGGAGCCCAGTTAGTAATGTTATGGCCTTTCTAGTATTAATTTGTTATATGAAGTAACTTTTTTATTCCTTTTTGTCATGGCCATGTTAGGAAATATTAAGACTGCTTTAGGTAGTAAGATGACCATTATAGGTACAATTTTTGGTGGTTTTGGAGTAGTCTAAAGACTATGTTGGGCCAATTGAACAGTATAATTCAAAAATTTATAACAAATTCATGCTTTCTGGAAAAAAAAATTCAATTGTACTCTTTGTTTCTCACATTTTTCTTTATATAGAAAAATTTAAACATTTTCAATAATGTCAGCAAGGCAAACCAGTCATTTTGCTTGTCATAGGCTAGTTTACTTTGTATCTCACAAAGACCTCTTGCGAGTTGGGACCTGACCCACAATAGCTAGTAAGGCCGTTCTTGGTCATCACCTTTAGAGTATCCAGTTTATTGGGTGCTACTGAACCGGCAGTAGACTCCTTGTATTCCCAACTATCCCCCGACCAAGCGAGCTCCAGAATTTTGCACTCATTGAACGTGTGAGAGATGAACTTCACATTATCAAGCTAGCTTTGTATGAAAACCCGTCCAAGTGTAGTTCCAGAACGAATCCGGTGCGGCAGGTTTGCAATTGGAGTTTGCAATTTGGTTGCCCTGAATACTCGTTTGTAGCAGACTCTCTCAATGTGTGTTTCCTCTTGGATTCAGATTTGGTGTGGGGATAGAGAAGTTCAGAAAAGAGGCGTAAGAGCATCTGCAGTGGAGTCCCGGTATATGGCCCGGTATTGGTATAATTAACTTTTGAATGGTAAATAATTAGAACTTGAAAATTGTCTCATTGGAAGCGCAGTATCTGCGCTTCAATTCCAACCGGTGATACCAAGTGTACAATATGAGGTAGAATAGCCCATCATTCTCAGAATTAGGAGTTTGACCTCATGTCATTGCTGAAGTTTAAAAAAAAAATTCCCATATAATAGACAAGTTTGAGAAACGGCAAGAGCAATAGAAATTGTATTTTTTAGACAAAATATGAATTTGTTACAAATTTTTGAAGTGTGCTGCCCAAAGAGTCTTTGGACTACCTTAAAACCAACAAAAAAACACTATATTCATAATGCTCATTTTACTCACCTAAAGCAAGCACAATATTTTTTAACATGGCCACAACATGAAGGCTTAAAAAAACACTTCGTGCAATGACTTTACACTCAAAAGTTGGTAGTTCCTATAGTAGTCACTAATCACTCCATTACCATTGCCTAAAATGTTGATTGTGGCCCAAATCTCATTTATTTATTGAAAAAAAACCCTGTAATGGGATCATCCCCTAGGTGTTTGTTATAGGTCTTTTGATGGTAATGGACTGCCAATTCTACCTTATACATTGCTACTATTTTAATTCTCTTCTGGAAAGTTGGAAAATTTAATTTTATAAGAAGCTTATATTTCAAGGAATTCTATACATTAAAATTGAGGGTGATTGCAAGAAACACCTGTACTATTTGTTTTTTATTTTTTATTTTTGGCCTTTTAGTACTTTTGTACTATAAGTCACCATCAGTACTATTCGGGGCATGGAATATAAAATCTGAATGGTCAATTGGATTTCAAATTTACTATTTTGACAACATGTGTTGTTCAAAATCGGATGACAAAATTGGATGGAAATACCTAATTTTCCATTAAAAAATAGTTTACATTGGCAAATAGGAGGTACAACAAGCCCCCACCAGCACTATTGAGTCTTTTGTGTACCTTGGAGTACTACTCTGAGCCGTAGGCTACAATTTACCTTAGAAAATGAGACTTTCACGTTTCTATTTTTTTAAATTAAGAAATGAACTTGAAAATTTTATTTTAAAAGTGGCCATTGTTGCCAAATAAGAACAAAGTAGAAAGATCAAAGCTAGAAGTAAAAAACCATTTTTAACTCAACATAAATTCAACCTAAATATAGCACACTTTAGGCCAATGTAAAACACACTTGGAACATGTTTTTGGAAATCCTTCCCCACAAAGGTGTATTTCTATTAGAAGAACTAGCCTACCAAGTATGGCAATGGCGGAAATGGGTCAAGAAATGGGCCAAAAAATCAACTCCCATTTTTGGTGCTTTATGCTTTGAATCTGAAGTGAACAAATTGTACACAAAATCAAACCACAAGGATGGATGTTTTTTTAATTTAGTGTCATTCTTTCTATATTCTTCCTAGTGGTTGGATGGAACATTGAGGAAAAATTGGATCTTGCCAAAATAGACTACCAAATCTTGATTCAAGTTCCAACTCTTTGGCACCAAAACTTTCCAATGTACTACCATGTAGGCATTTTAAGTAAACAAAATTTGGGACTTGGGACTTGGTGTAAAGTTACAAAACTTGATTTTAAGCTCTTGACTTATTAGATTTTGAGAATTTTGTAGGACTTGGACTTGAGACTTGAGACATATTGAGAAATGGACCTCAATAATGTTGTTGTTAAAACCCTTGATAAGGCTTCTACTTTGGAATCTTGGTCTTATAAAAAAAAATAAGCAAAAAATACAGAAAAGAAGAAGTGATAGTTGGAACAAAGCTAGATTGTTTAGCTTTCATATGAATCCATTGCATCATAATTTATCTATGTCAATCACATTCTTTGTATAACTAAAATCAAACTCTACCAATGACAATCAACAAACATATGATACATGTATACCTTGAGCATTGGAATCAATGGAATGTAGTGATGATCTCTTCCAAACATTAGAAGAGATTTTAGGGGTGTAAAAGATTGCGAGTTCCCAAGCCGTTCCCAGCCTAGGAACTCTGCCACACGCGCAGTCTGACGTGGTCGAGAAAGTGCCACGTCAGATTGTTTGATTTTTTTTTGGTAATTATGATTCTGACATTAGCTCAACGTTCCTTTGCTGCATCAAGAACAGAATGGAGAACGGGCCTGAAATGGCCCTCCAATGCCCCCAAATTTCTTCTAATGTTGATGATCAAGGTTGTTATTTTTACAGATTTTGGAATATAGATAGAGTGGTGATCAATTATCAATTATTTTGTAGTTTAACTAGATTAAAAACTAGGTCGTAGAAGACTTGGAAGAATTCTTTTTTCAAAAATGGATTAAATTTTGGGGCAATAGGAAGATTAGATTTAGTCTACTTTTAAGATTTCTAAAATTTTTTTTTGCAATTTTGTGAATTTTGACCACCTAAATAAGGCGAATATGTTGAACATTCAATTCTTCCATTATTTCCATTATAGCTAATCCTTTAATATATGAATTGTTTTAAAAATTCTTGCACAATTTTCCTTATATTATTGCAGAAACATATCATTTATCGAGCCCTAAACCCATTATTACCTTGCCCTTAATTTTATCCTCATGTATTGGTGCCATTCAACACATTATAGAGCAGAAAAGTTAGATGGATGGTAATGGATGTCTACTTTAGGAATGTGATAAATAGAACAAACAACTAGACCAAAACTAGCTTTGGCATTTTAGCAATGATTCTCTTTTAAAGTAAGGGCCTATTCAAACGTTATAACTCAAATTCATTGTAGATGTAACTTTTGAGCCAAAGCCTCAATCACTTTAAATCTAGCCCTTAAAGAATAGAACCTATGACATATAGTCAAATTTGAAAGTCCCTCACTATGCATCTTGCATTTTTTTACTATTTATAAGTAAAAAAAATTTGTTTTGTTTTTCAAAGATGAAATCATATGTATTTTTGTGTAAAAAATTTCAAATTATCATGAAATTTTGAAGAGGAAATGAAGAAAATTCATATCAAATACAAATCATGTTCAAAGAATTAATTTGAATGTCAAAATCAAGTTTTTAGGGGAAAAAACTCGAAGTACTAAAATACAATAGAGAGTAGAGTTAATTTAAAAGTGGGAGGAATGTAGGGTTTCTTCCCTTTTTAATAGTAAAAAACAAAGAATAAAGGATCAAATTCCATTTGGATCCAAAATGGAGCTCTTTTGAGTTTTGTCCTTAGTTCTAACCCCTAAAGGCCCAAAGTCCCCTCGGGGGACACTTGGGATTTCGGGCAGGCTCGTGCGACCTGAAATTTCAACCTGGTTTTTTGAAACTTTTTTTGAAGATAGGAAATCACATTAGCTTTCCAAAAATATAATTTTTTTCAATCGGTGCCCGGGAAAAAAAGTTATGCCGCCCGAAGTCAAAAAAGCAGTTCGCCGGGCAGAAAAAAAAAACTTTAAAAAAATTGAATTTTTTTTTTGATTTTTTTCTCAAAGATCATGTTTTTGTCTAAATTTGAAGCTTTGATTCATTCTATTTGGACTCAGAATGAAAAAGTTATGGACAATCTTGTTTTTCGGGCAATCTAAGTGTCTTCTTCAAAAAACAACTTATAAAATTCATTTTTGAATGCAATTTTCAAATTTTTTCAATTTTTTTTTTTTGAAAAGGTTAAGTTTGTTTGCAAGAACAATCCCACCATTGGGATTATGGTTTTTTAATTCCATCTAAGAGCTATTGAAGATTTAGTGTTTTGTTCAATTTTGAACCTACTTCTACTTAACAATTTTTTTATATGTGAAAATCAAGTTTTGACATTCTAAAATTTTTTTCCCCGACTCTCAACTCAAATGTTCATCATAAAAAATTTTAACTTTATGGTGTGTAGTGCAAAAAAAATCCACAAATGGCCGTCAAAGTCATCTAAAATTGCAATCCAGAGATCAAAAAAAATTCTTTTTCCAACTTCAAACGCTAATATCTTCCAATCCGTACGGTCAAACTTCATGAAATTTTTACCACATGATTTGAGACAAGTGAAGTACAAGATCCTACGGTTAGATTCTAAAAAAAAAAGTTTTTTTTGGTTTAGAGAGTGATCGCAGCAGAATTGGCAGTTTTCAGTGGTTTCGGAGCCAGAAAATGCCTTGGGCCTTTAGGGGTTAATGAGAACTCACAAGCACGTTGCATGTGGGACTAGAGACTATAACTTAACCCCTAAAAGATCAAATTGCCTTTTTTGGCAACATAGCAATTTTGGGCAGCTGACTATGAATGGAGTTTTTATTTTTTTCTTTGAAATTTTCACACGATATGGGGACAAGGATTTTCTTTAAGGCCCAACAATTTTCATAACTTTTGACTATATGGTTAAAAAGTTATTGTATGAAATGTAGTTTTTTCACCAATTGGGTAGTCCAAACAGATTAAAAAAAAATCACTTTTTTCAAAAACAAAAATTTGAAATTGGGTTATAAGATTTATATACACGTGGAAAGCTTTGAATCATTCCATTTTGATCAATGAGATGAAAGTTATGAGGAGTTTTTTGTGGTTCAATTGTTGTTTTTGTTTTTGTATTTCTAAAATATCTTCTTGGCCAATTAGGTTGGTTTTTTGCATCTATGGGTGCAAGAAAAGGTATGGATCCATAACTAGATAGTTATAGATCTTCTACTCAAAAATAAACTTTGAAGTCCTTGATTTCACTTAATTTTCAATATTTTTGGAAAAAAATAAAATCATACGGTGTAGATTGTTTATTATAACATTACAACCGTTGCAATTGGCAATTCCATAACTAAATTCTTGACAATTTTGTATTTTGAATCATTCTCTACTTCTTTCTACTTACTATTTTTTTTAATATGTTGTACAATTCCAAATAATCTGAAATTTTTCAAGCATGTAACCAACTTGTTTTGAAGAATGAATCCAAAGAAGTACCACCATTTTGGACATTTTTTCATACAAATGTGACCTTGTGAAGTGCAACTGCCTTATTTTTATGCAAGGCCAAAAAAAGGATTTTGTTAATTGAAACGTTGATATCTTGCAATCCACATAGCGGAAATTTATGAATTAATTTTTACATCTTTTCAAACCAATATACTACAAGATCCTATGGTTATATATGTCCAAAAATGTTTTTTTTTCTAAAATTGGGTACTTATACTAGAAATGGCAATCTTGGAGCATTTTTTTTGGTAAAAACATAGTCAAGGAACTATAGGAATTAGACAAGAACAATAAGTTTGGAGCTTGATTTAAAATGTAATTGTGGACATTATTAAATGCATTTATTGTTGGGACACATCTTAATTTTAGCTTGTGCAACTCCAAACAAAATCTAGACCACTTTAATATAAAGTCTTGTAATTTCTAACACTTATTTGTTGAAATAATTAATCATTTCAAGTCAAATGATTTAGAATTTTGTATTCATTTTTTGAAAATCTGAATAGTCATACATTTGAAATCCTTGAAGTTATACTTTGTATTAGGTGAAATATAGCTTGATATTAAAGTTAGAAAATGGTGTAACCTTGCAATAGCTTGAATTTTGAAGCTTTCAAACTCTTAGAAAGGTATAGAGTACATTAATTGTTTGAAATTCCATCATTCATTTATTGAGATAAATAAGTATCTATCATCAAAAGCCTTTGGGAAAGCCTTTGGAAAAGTCTTTGGAAAAGTCTTTTGGTATCACAATATATTGAAAGATAGGGACAAGGACTTTAAAAAATAAGAGCATGAATAAAGTAACAACAACTACATAACCAATTATCCCACCAATAACTTTGAGAATAATGGAAGGTAGTCTTCTCCATACTCCTGTT
The DNA here is from genome assembly GCA_951799445.1 of Pseudisothecium myosuroides. Lineage (NCBI taxonomy): Eukaryota > Viridiplantae > Streptophyta > Bryopsida > Hypnales > Lembophyllaceae > Pseudisothecium > Pseudisothecium myosuroides. The sequence continues at coordinate 1,879,583 of OX637288.1, read as the reverse complement.
TGGTTGAAAAAAGACACATGTGCCGGAACCTGTTCGTGATCCAAAAGACAAAAACTCACCTTATTAATAATGTACATTATAAAATATACTAAAGCCTACTTATAATAGACAATTGATGAAAATTAGGTATTGTCTAGTATCCTTCAAACAATACTAAATTGAGATTCTTAAAGGATGAAATCACAGCAAAAAACAATGTTACGTTGTTGCCAATCCAAACAATATCACATCAAGGAATAGTCCAATGAATGAAATGAAAGACTAGGTAATAAAAAAAAAGAACCTTGTTTAAGTAAAGAATATATCAAGCCACAAAAGTAGAAAGGGATGTGATTTCCACAGGAAGGTTGTACTTTCAAGACATAACTACAATGGTTGAATCTTCTTCTTCAATCATGCTTAATCAAGGGTCTTAAAAAAAAGACATCACAACACTAATGTAGCCCCATGTTCTCAAAAATAAAGTGCCATTTCTAAACTCTTAAATTTTTTGGAAACAATATTCAAAAATCTGTTTTAGACTTCACCTAAGTTAGCACCAATTTGTCTATATGTCAAACTTCACTGACATACAAAAATGGCTACTAGATTCTTTCGCTTGACTTTGCCATAAACTTAACTTCCCATTTCAGTTTTCAATTCCTGTTGGGATGGCTCTGAAGATCAGCTCAAGGATACCAACTCTAACAAATTTTGGATAATATTATTAGATAGCTAAATTACAATTTCTATCTATTTACTTCAATTTAGGCTTGAAACTTAACCAAAATAATTTTTTAGGGTTAGCTGCTCACCGTCTCCTTCTCCACCTTCACCCACTCGGCCGGCACGATGGCAGAGACAATCTTCAAAACCTCCGTCCGAAACCAAACCTCCCCGTTTGCGGCCACGAACTCCAGACCATTTCTCCGATCCAACTCCCGCATCGCAAGCTTCCAATCCTCCACACTCACACGAGGATCGATTTGCGCCCAGGCATCCCACGTCTGAAACCATCTCTCTCTCCGCTCCGCATCCCCGAACTCCTTGCACGACAAGCCCAAAAACAAGGGTAAAATCTTGCATTTACTCGAGTGCACCAGCCTCGAAAGCTCCAGCATGGGCCACTTGCTCCGACTGAAATACTCCTCCGACACCACCACGATCGCGAGCTCACACTGCTCCGCGGCTCGGAAGATGTACTGCGCGAAGACTTCACCCTTGGGAAGGCTGTCGGGCCGCTTGTCGAAGAAGGGCGTGTGGTGGAGTTGGTGCTCCAAGTCCAAGCACAGTTGCTCCACGAAGTTCTTTTGGGCTCCGCTGTGACTTAGGAAGATCGGGTGCTTGGATTCAAGCGGAAGATCCAGGGAGGATGCGAGGAGACGATCCTCCTCCGATGGCATCGACTCGATGTCTACAGTGGTGGCCTCCTGGAAAGGTTTGAGGAGACGATCGTCCTCCGATGGCATCGGCTCGATGTCTACTGTAGTGGCCTCCTGGACAGGTTCGAGGAGACGATCCTTCTCGGACGGCACCAGCTCGATGTTTCCCGTGGTGGACATGGCAGAGGAAAATTCGGGCTCAACCCTAAACCAGGAAGCTTCGACGAAAACTAGTAGGATAGTAGACAGGGTTGGAGCAATTGCCGGCACTCTAAAGTAAGTAACTTTGCATTCAAGTCGATCATCAAAGAGGCAGACGACGTTGTGCTGGCGGATGCTTTCCAGATATCTTTCTTCCTTCAAGACGAAATACTTCAGCCTAAGTGAGACAAAAGTCCGTATAGAAAAAGAAATGAATTTTGCAAGCTTGTGTTCAACATCAATACTTCGACGAAACTAGTAGGATTATAGACAAGATTGGAACAATTGAAGGAACGCTAAATTAGTCACTCTCCATTCAACCCGGTCATCAACGAGGCAGGAGATGCTCTGCTTATGGACTGTTTTCCAGACACCTTTCTCCTTCCAAACAAATATAAACACTTCAGGCTCAGTGACGCACGATTCGGTACAGAAATAGAAATGCCTCTTGCAAGATTGTGCTGCAAATCACTACTACGAAGATACTACTAGCTAGAACAACAGACAAATTTGACGCAATTGTCGGAACCGTAAGCTAACTCTGCATTCAAGCAGGCCATCAAAGAGGCTCAAGTGAAGCGAGGTTTTCCAGACACTGATTTCTTCCTTGTGAAGACAAAATACTTCGCTCTCGATCACCAGACTGAACTTACGCTAATATTGACAGGATGAGCACACGTTGTCCCTCTTGCAGTTGCTGTCAAAGTTCAGTTACGCGCTTGCTGCGACCTTTTCTTGTCTCACTCAATCATTGAATTTCTTGCTGGCCGCAGCGAAACTGCGCGTGGGTTCGAGAGTCAAGAAGAACTCCGACGGAATGCTTCATCAACTGTATAATAAGCCAGGGAGCAGCACCTACAACTCAGACACTGTTTCATGTCTCACTCAGTGAATTTCTTCGGAATAGAGGTAAGCTAGTGGTGCGACACGCAACCTTGTGGATGGTTGGGTCAGGATGGATGGCGGTTCACAATTATTGTAGCCGACTGACTGCCGACAAAAATTAAGTAAAAAAATAAAAGTTGAATTTTTTTGGAAATCACTTTGAGCGATACAATCATACAATAGCAAGGAAACAAATAAATTAATGTTGCAAATGCTGAACTATCTAAAAATGGGTGTCATGCAAATTTGAGAATAATAAATTTATCTCGCTCTTAATGTTTCTATAATGATGGCATTGAATTCTTGAAAAAGTAAATTCAAATGTAAATCAAGTGACAATTTTTAGGTTCACTTGCAACTTGATTTAGCCATTTTTAGATAGATATTTGTGTATTGATGAACACAGGGTGCATTGGGTGTGAAGAGTCTAAAAATGGCATATGGAATATCACCAATTTAATGAAATTTGCCTTATATTATCGATCTTTCCACAACCTATGTTTTTGCATCCTAAAACCTTGGGGTCCTTTTCTGGCAATTTGATTCATTGCAGACTCTGTAGTCAGGGGTGATAGCACAAAACACTTGCACTATTTATTGCGTTTTCTACTAGAACTCATGATATTTTTGGGAGTACTTTAAATTAAAATAAAAAAATATATGGACAATGTATGCACCTTTAAGATGAAGGAAAACCGAAGGAAAATCACCAAAGGAAAATCATTAAAAAATTCTCTAAGTAAGGAAAATAGAAAAGTGCCAAATCTCTAGAAAATAAATACTTCAATATTTTAATTTGTAAAAAATAGGAAAAAAATTAACCCCTAAAGTTCCTTGATTATGTTCTCACCAAAAATACTCCAAAACTGCCATTTCTAGTACAAGTTTCAAATTTTTGAAAAACATCATTTTTGGACACATGTAACCGTAGGATCTTGTAGTACTTTGGTTTGAGAATATGTAGAAAAAAGTTCAGAAATTTCCACCGCGTAGATTGCAAGATATTAGCATTTGAAGTGGCAAAAGTCCTTTTTGGAGCCCTACGAAAAACCGGGCAGCTGCACTTCACAAGGTCATATTATTATGAAAAAATTTCCAAAATGGTTGTGCATCTTTGGATTCATTTTTCAGGGCAAGTTGGCTGTATACTTGAAAATTTTCAGATCATTTGGAATTGTACAACATATAGGAAAAAAATAGTAAGTAGAAAGAAGTAGAGAATGGTTCAAAATACAAATTTGTTAAGAATTTAATTATGGAATTGAAAATTGTCAATCCCAATGATTGTAATGTTGTCCTAAACAATTTACATCTTATGCTTTTATTTTTTTCAGTTTTTTTAAAAAATTGAGTGATATAAACGACTTCAAAGTTTATTTTAGAGTAGAGAATCCATAACTACTTGCAAACTAAAACTCCTCATAACTTTTGACTCATTGGTTGAAATGGAATGATTCAAAGCTTTCCATGTATATATAACTCTAGAAAACAAATTTCAAATTTTTGTTTTCAAAAAAAGTGATTTTTTCAGATCTGCACGGATTGCCCGAGTTGAGAAACAAACTACATATCATGCAATAACTTTTGACTCGTATTTCCAAATGTCATGAAATTTTGTGCATATGAAAGATATTCCTCGTCCCCACCTTTTATAAAAATATCAGCCCAAAATATGCAAATCTCCAGTCACACGTACTTGCCCAAAATTTCTATGTTGCCAAAAAAGGCATGTTGGTCCTTTAGGGGTTAAAAATTGGCCATTTGTAGCAACTCTATGGAGATGGTCATTCACCAAAAAAAACACCAAAATAATTTTTTACATGTTTCAAAATAAAAGTAGAAAGAGGCTCACTTTGTAGACTTTTACAAGACATATAATTAACTATTTTTAAAAATCCCTTGAGCAGTAGCCAAAAATCTACTAAATAAACATCTCCTCCAAATTTCAGTTCAAAATTTGTTTTTTGGGGTACTAGATAGCACTAAATACCTCCAAATTGGCAAGTGTGACATAATATTGGAGGCTATTTTTGGATAGTAAAAAAAAAATTTAATTTAAAAAAAAATTAGACAAGGTGTACAATAGTCATGAGTTTCTTGTCTATGAATTTTGAGTCATTTGAAGATAGAATACAAAAGTTATGTCCAAAAAACTAATTAGCATGCAACGTGTGACATAAAATAGTACAGGTGTTTCATGCAATCACCCTCGGTCAAAAAGCTTTTTGAATCACATTCAAGCTTTTGAATTTGGTGCAACTTACTGACATTAGAAAAAAATGAGCCCTCGAGAGGGCTGTGAGTTCCCGGACAGCAGGGAACGCTAGCTGAATAGTTCAGTATTATAATTTAAAAAATGTTAAGAAAATATTTTAAAAATATTATTAATAAAGTAAATACAAAATTTCGAAATTCCCAAATCTGATGTGGCCAAAACTATCCTAATCAACCTAAAATATTATTATGTTATTATTTTTATTATTATTTAAATATTTTTAATATTTTTTAATATTTTTTAAATATTTTTTAATAATATTTTTTAATTTTTTAATATTTTTAATATTTTTTTAATAATGTTTTTTAATTTTTAATTTTTTTAATTTTTTAATTATTTTTTTATTGCGGCCACTATTCATCATTGATGATGAATAGTGGCCATTGTTCCACTGTGGGGAACTTCCGAAGAGTCTCAAAGGGAAGCAGACCTCCCAAAGGCTGAATTTTTTTCTAAGGCTTGAAGTGATCGATTTTTAAAATTAGTCTCATTATTATATATTTTAGAATTCATGCAAAGAAGATTTTAAACTTTAATCTGTAGCTAATCTATTGAGATTATAGCTGACGTCTCTAATAGCAACTGTCGTGATGGGTCATTGCAAGAAAGACCTTTCATTTTTCGTAGCGTTTTTCACAGTACTCATTTTTTCGTTCGGGAGGGCTTTATAATTAGAAAATCAATTTTTTAAAAATGTGAAAAATATGTTTAATGTATATATTGTTAAGAAGAAGGTACCTTAGAAAGGAAAAGTGTAGAAAAAATCTCTAAGTAGGAGAACTAGAAAAACCCTAAATCTCATGAAAATAGGACCGGTCATTGTAATTTCACATTTTAATTTGTAAAAAATAGGAATTTTTGTTTTTAAAGAAACTAAAATTTGTCCATTTGGAAAGAGATCATAATGATGAGATTTCACCAAAAGATTGATCTTAGAATCATCTTCATGGTTTAGAAATTGCGTGCAATGGGAGTGCTGTTTGCACTCATGTGGAGGACACAAAATAATATATTTTTAGATTTCCTTTGGTACGAATATGCTTTCCTACTATGCAAATAGACCATGAAAATTTCAGCTCGAGATCATTAAATTTGGAAACTCCTAATGTAATAAAAAACCCTAAACCTTGCGGTGTGACAAATTAACAAAAATGTTTTTTAAATATAAAATGATTTTTTTTAATTTCTAAAAAATATGGGATCTGATTACCATAAAATTAGACATCTCCATTAAAATTTCATGTTCAATGGACTTTTGCTTCAAAAGCTACAGCAGATGAAAGGAGAGTCACTTTCATTGTGACTAATAAATAGGATAGGTCTTTCTTGCAATGACCCTGATAATGTTCAGCTAAGGCAGAGCCAGAGTAGATAATAGAATGGTGACTATGTGATGTGTTGGATATTATAAGGTGTAGAATACTTGGTAGGTAAAATATTAGACAATAATCAATTGACTTGTGTACAAATATGTAACAATTCAATTCAAAAGTAACACTCAAAGAAATAACTACAACTTTGGTTTATCTTGAATATATAATGTTGTAGAGGCTTGTGATTTCTAGCACTTATTTGTTGAAATAGTTAATCATCTCAAGTCAAATGATATTCAAATCAAATGATTTAGAATTTTGTATTCACTTTTTGGAAATCTAAATACTCATGCATATAAAGACCTTGAAATTATACTTTGTATTAGGCAAAATATGGTTTGATATTAAAGTTAAAAAATGTAATAACTTTGCAATATATAATTGAATTTTGAAGCTTTTGAACACTCAATAAAAATGGTACATTAATTTTTTGAAAGTCCATCACTCATTTGTTGACGTAATTGATTGCCTAACGTCAACAAACTTTTACTATATCTCTCTGGAAATATTAAAGAATTAATAATAGGGAGAATGACTTTAAGACACAAGAAATAAAATAAAATAATAAAAACTACATAAGTAACTATGACACCAATGTCTTTGAGAATAGTGCAGGGTCTTGCGGACAATAGTCTACTCAATACTCGTAGTTGGTTGAAAAAAAGCGGAGGAACCTGTTCATGATCCAAAACACAAACAAGCACCTTGTTAATAATGTACTTTACAAAATACACTAAAGCCTAGTTATAATAGATAACTATTGAAAGTTAGGTACTATCCACCTTTACCACAACACTATATTGAGATTCTTGAAAGATGAAATCACTGCAAAAAATAAAGTTACATCATTGCTAGTCCATAAAATATCACACTGAGGATTAATTCAATGAATAAAATGAAGGACCAAATAATAAGAAAGTAGAATTACATTATATTATAATAAATAATAGATCCAAGCATTCAGAAGGTTGTACTTCCACAACATAACCTCAATGGTTGGAGCTCCTTCTTCAATCGTGTTTAATCCAGGGTCTAAGAAAAGGACATTATAACACTAATGTAGCTCCATGTTAGGATATCCTTTTCTTACATGGCATTGCGCTGGTTTACGATGGGGTTCGATACTCACCAAAACAGAAACAGTCGCCAGAACCTCCTTCCGAAAGGCCACCTCCCCAACTGCGGGCTTATACTCTAGACCATGTCTCCGATCCACCTCCCGCAACGCAAGCTTCCAATCCTCCACACTCACGCGAGAATCGATTTGTGCCCAGGCATCCCACGTCTGAAACCATCTCTCTCTTCGCTCCGCATCCCCAAACTCCTTGCTTGACAAGCCAAAAAACAAGGGTAAAATCTTGCGTTCACTCGACTGCACAAGCACCGAAAGCTCCAACATGGGCCACTTGCTCCGACTGAAATACTCCTCTGACACCACCACAATCGCGAGCTTACAGTGCTGCGCGGCTTGGAAGATGTACTGCGGGAAAACTTCGCCCTTGGGAAGACTGTCGGGACGCTTGTCGAAGAAGGGCGTGTGGTGCAGTTGGTGCTCCAAGTCCAAACACAGTTGCTCCACGAAGTTCTTTTGGACTCCGCTGTGGCTTAGGAAGATCGTGTGCTTGGACTGCAGCGGAAGCTCCTGGACGGTTTTGAGGGGACGGTCCTTCTTGGATGGCACCAGCTCGATGTCTACTATGGTGGCTTCCAGGACGGGTTCGAGGAGCCGACCCTCTTCGGACGGCACCAGCTCGGTGTCTCCCGTGGTGGACATGGCAGAGGACGGAGTGATTACAAGCTCTGAAATTTCAGGATCAATCCTAAACCAGGAAGCTTCGACGAAACTAATAAATTAGTACACAGGGTTGGAGCAATTGTCGGCACTCTAAAGTAAGTAACTCTGCATTCAAGTCGGTCATCAAACAGGCAGACGCTGTTCTGCTGGCAGATGCTGTCCAGACACCTTTCTTCCTTCAAGAAGAAATACTTCAGCCTCAGGGAGACAAGAGTCGGTACTGAAAGAGAAATGAATTTTGCAAGCTTGTGTTCAACAGCAATACTTCGACGAAACTAGTAGGATTGTAGACAGGTCTGATGGTCAGAATCCTAAACTAACTCTCCATTCAAGCGGGCCATGAAAGAGGCAGACGATACTCTGCCGAAAGATGCTTCTAGAGACAATTTTCTTCCTCTAAGATTGAATACTTTAGCCTCAGTGAGACAAGTGTCGGTACAAAACCAGGAAGGTCTCTAGCAAGATGGAGTTGAAAAGCAATACTTCAACAAAACTAGTAGGACTATAGACAAGATGGAACAATTGAAGGAGCGCTAAACTCACTCCCCATTAAAGCCGGTCATCAAAGAGGCAGGAGATGCTCAGCTCATCGATTGTTTTCTAGAAACCCTTTTCCTTCCAGACTGTGTTGAACATCATTTCTGCAAAGACACTACTAGCTAGAACAACCGACAAGTTTGGGACAATTGTCGGAACCCTAAGCTAACTCTGCATTCAAGCAGGCCATCAAAGAGACTCCAGTGAAGCGAGGTTTTCCAGACACTGATTTCTTCCTTGTGAAGACAAATACTTTGCTCTCGATCACCAGAATGAAGTAAGTTAATATTGACAGGCTGAGCACCACCTTGTCCCACTTGCAGTTGCTGTCGAAGTTCAGTTACGCGCTTGCTGCTACATTATCTTGTCTCACTCGATCAGTGAATTTCTTGCTGGACACTGCGAAACTGCGAGTGGGTTCAAAATGCTTCATCAACTGTCGACGACGCTCCGCGTTGGAGACTAACCGGCCCCAGGGCCGGCTTCGTCTTTCAACCCCCTTAGACTTGGCGTGTGTTGCTGGTTCTCATTTTCTTTTCTTTTTTCTTCTTTTTTCTGCTTTGGTTTCGTTTCTTCTCCCAGGCCGTTCTCGGTTGGGGGCTTGTACCTTATTTTCTTGCAGTAAAGGCCACCTTTACATGTGTCAAAAAAAAATGCTTCATCAACTGTATAATAAGCCAGGGAGCAGCACCTACAGCTCAGACACTGTTTCATGTCTCACTCAGTGAATTTCTTAGGAATGGAGGTAAGGTAGGAGGCTCGAACTCCGACCGGGCATTTTGAACCGATCAGGACACACAGGTACATTTTGCTTTCTTCAATTTTCCAAAATGTACAAAGGATGTACATTCTAGGAGGTGGTCGCTTTTACAGCCCTTTGGCTTTTCACCTTCAAAATTTCATAACTAATTCCACAAAGCTCCGAAAAATATGAAACAACCTGAGCCAGATGCCATTTCTTCTTGTCTTTCAAGGAAAATTTACTGAAAAATATTTCAAGATTTTACCTCCCCAAAATTCAGGTTCAGCGCTTAGATGGTCGCTTTATGGACCTCCTACCTTAAGCTGGTGTGACACGCAACCTTGTGGATGGTTGGGGAAGGATGGATGGCGGTTTTAATTACAATTATTGTAGCCGACTGACTGCCGACCAAAATTAAATAAAAAACCAAAGTTGAATTTTTTTGGAAATTACTATGAAAGACAGTGGGCATCATGCAAATTTCAGAGGAACTACTGTGGCCTGTGTCGTTGCCACATCCAAAACAAAAGTAAAAGTCATTTAAAAAACCAAAAATAACTCAAAAATCATAACTTTCCCATCGTAGCTCCAAATGCCACAAAACAAAGCCCGTGCACCCCTCCTTGTTGAGCACTTCCCAAAGGTACCAAAAACATCACAAATTGACACACAGTTCAAAAGATACATAATTTAGCATAATTTAGTAATTTTTAAGAACCAAAAATAACAAAAAAATTCATAACTTTCACATGGTAGGTCGGAATGTCACGAAACAAAGCCTGTGCACCCCTCCTCACCAAGAGCTTTCTGACGGTATCAAGAATGCGACCAAAATCAAAGTAAAAGTAATTTCCTAATTTTTTGATCCTTAAATACTTCAAAATTCAATAACTTCCGCACCGTAACTCCAAACGCCACCAAACCAAGCCCGTGCACCCCTCCCCGCCAAGGACTTTTTGATGGTACCGAGCACACCATCCGGGGACACATGCTTTGGGAGATCTCAACGTGACAAACTGAACAAACAAACAAACAAACAAACAAACAAACAAAACAAAACAAACAAAACAAACAAACAAATAGCCAAACTTAAGGTATGGATAAATTTGCTTCCTTCTTAATATTTCTAATTATAATGAAAGCATTGAATTGTTGAAATAATCTAATTTAATTTCAATAATGACGTTTAGGGTGGAATTGGTTTAGTCATTTGATTATACATAGTACTAGTATAGCCCTGTGCCGTTGCCACAACCAAAACAAAAGTAAAAGTCATTTTTAAAACCAAAAATAACTCAAAAATTCATAACTTCTCCACCATAGGTCCAAACACCACAAAACAAAGTCTGTGCACGCCTCCTCGCCGAGAGCTTTCCAGTGATACTGAGAACGTGACCAACTAACACACGGTTCAAAATATACATAATTTAGCATAATTTAGTAATTTTTAAGAACCCAAAATAAATCAAAAATTCATTACTTTCCCATCGTGGGTCCAAACGCCACAAAACCAAGCCCGTGCACCCCTCCTCGCCAAGGGCTTTCCGATGGTACCAAGCACGCCACCGGAAGGGGCACAGTTCGGGAGATCTCGACGTGACAAACAAAACAAACAAACAAACAAAAGGTATAGATGTTAATGAAATAGCATGTTGCTATATATCAATTCAAATTGTTGTACACAAAAATTAAAGGAAATTGACATTTATAGAATTTAAAATACCAACAATTTCATGAACATGCAAATGAAGTTGGTTCTTGCAATATTTGAATTTTTTATAGAACTGAGAGCATGGAATAGCATTAGCCATTGTAGAAAGTATATAGGTTGCAATATGGACCATTGTTACATCTTAATGCCTTTGCATTTGAAACATTTGTTGAATTGGACAATGCATTCAATTTATATTTCATGGCTATATAATGCAATTTTAAATTCAATTTCTTCGTTCAAAGACTAAAGTTTATGATGCACATAATTGATACAAAAAATCCCCCCAAAAATAAATTATCATTGTCAATATCATCAATGCACATCATATTATCACTAATCCATCTTGTATGGTGTGCTTTATTATCAATACTCATGATTCATTATTTTTTGTTTATTCTATTTTCAAAATGCTTTTGTGTATGTGTTTGATTGTGGTTTTGATTTAGTCTCATCATCAATTATCAAACGAACCTCAAATTGAAATTATTTCTTCTCAAGAAATAGTGGCATCACAGAGATTGACAGGGTTGACCATGAAATGATTTGTTTGAATTAGAACGAGTAGTTTACTAAGCATCCATCAAAATTGTGTAGGATTTTTTATAGCTAAAAATTAAATCTTGTGCAATAAATTGAATCCAAATAAAAAATGAATCCAATAGGTTATTTTCTAAAAAGATTTGATAATTGTCTTCAAACAAAATATTCCATAACTTCTACAACACTAATCCAAATAGAATGAATCAACCTTTCCCTATATATATTCTATAAAAAATAGTTTTTTTTTCTGAAGTTTTGTGAATTTCTTTGCTAACAAAAATTGACTATTTTGAGCTTTGTGTGGCATAACTTTTGCTTCCAGACATCAATTTAAACAGAAGTATATTTCCAAGAAGATAATCTATTTTTCTATTTTAAAAAGAAGTTTCAAAAAAATATTCCCAAAATTGAGATCATAGGTACTAAATCAAACTTTCAATTGTCTTCCATGTGGTTATGGAATTAATTAATCAAAATGGAACTTGAATCAAAGATTTTTGAACAAACATCAATCTATTAAAAAGAAATAGAAAAACTAGTGAAATTCTTACCCTAGTCCAAAGGACAAAGGGTGTTTTTGTAAGAGGAAAATTTCTATAATTGCCAATTTTTTATGCATTGTCCTGGTCCTAATTCAAAAATAAATATTTTATTTTAAAATTCCACCCATACAAAAGTGTAATACACAAGTAAGGCAATGTGTGAAAAATTTCAGTCCATTTAGCAATGTGGATTGAATGATATTTTACATTTGAAGTGAGAAAAAGAATTTTTTTTCATTCTTGCAAAATGGGGTCACTCAATAGACTTTGAGCCCTCTTTGAGTAAAATTTTTGCTCTACACAAAAATGTGTGACAAACCTAAGTGTGTGATAAATTAGCAAAATTGACTTTTAGATATAAAAGATATATTTATTTTTTTGGAAATATAAGTAATATGATTACAATTGAGATATTCATCTTAAAAGAAAAATTCAAGTTCATTGGATTCATGCTTCAAAAGTTATAGTGGAGGACAAATCCATGTGACATAATTAAGGCTTGGTATTTCTTGTGAACGCCCTGACTAACTTAGTGTTGTAATGCCTCTCCTTCTAGCTTCTTCAAGTATACATGTCACATTTAGATATGAACTTAGGTTGTTGCAAGAAATACTTGTCCTTTTTTTGTTCCCTTTGCTTTGGAGAAGGTTGCTATTATGTGAGCACAAGAGTGTGAGCCCAAGAACCTAGAATACTACATACCTATATTATAGGTGTATATACTATAGAAACCGTCTATGGTTATAGGGTATATATGTTACAAATACTCATATTATAGGTGTTTATGATACATGCACCTTTTATAGTACTCCCTCCGTCCCAAAATGATCATCCTGTTGGTTTTAATTTTTTGTCCCCAAATGATTTTTTTTGTACTTTGTGATGTTGCAAATTGGTCACATTTAGTTTTTTATTGTTTAAGTTGGGACCAACAAAACAACTCCAAGTAGTAGTTACCCCTCCATCCATGCAATCGTCGATCGAAAAACAAATGAAATGACTAAAGGGTTTATCAACACTGTTCATTCTTGTTTTTTGCATCTCTTTGAATATTGCCCAATTGAAGAAGATGAAGCTTTGGAAGGCGAAACAAAAGGCCACATATGGTCTTGGGCTTGTACTAAATGCCTACAAAATGATGACCTCATACTCAACAATTAATTGACCAATGGTGCTCCTTGAAAATGCCCAAAAAATTCTACTTTTCAATATTCCAAAACTACACTTTGAAAAGGGATCTGAAACTTAAAATTTCTAGAATGCTAGGAGCACACCAAACTCTACTTTTAGTGCAAAATTGGTTTTTAAAATGTTATTTTTAGACTTAGTCCATAACATTTTGTCCAACATGAAGATAATTTTGGGACGAGGTAGTATGTGGTATGTAAATTATAGGTACCTATATTCACTAGAAGAAAACTGCGTTTAACTTGTCAAAAATTGCGTTTTATTTGTCAAATCTGCGTTGTATTTGGCAAAAACTGCGTTGTACTCAACACAAAGTGTGAGGTGGATTTTGTTGAGTTCTCCCTTCATAACACAAAATTCTGCGTTTCACCATTTCAACACAAAATTAGACAAGTAAAACGCAGAATTTTGTATTAGAATGCAAAATTCTACGTTATGAAGGGAGAACTCAACAAAATCCACCTCACACTTTGTGTTGAGTACAACGCAGTTTTTGTCAAATACAACGCAGTTTTCTTCTAGTGATTGTAGGCTCAATGCTCACAAGCTCGTATTCTTGGCCTCATATACTAGCAGCATTGTGGCCTTGGACAGGTGGTTTTTTGCTCATAACTTTTACGTCGTAGGTCCGTTTTCTATGAAATTTAAAATAAAATTATATATGATAGTTTTAGACATTGGATAATTTTTTCAATTTTTTTCAATTTTTTGACTATTTTTAATCTTCCCCCAATTAGATGTCTACCGTGGTCATTTTGAGGGGTAAGAGTATTCTTTTCAATCAAAAATGTGAATTAGAAGGTCAAAATTGGGATACAAGGACTACTACTAAAGTTATACAAGCCTATAAAGAGAATTTAAAAAAATAATAAAGTGTCCACCTTCCACATGATTGTGCTCAAAGTGCACTACTTTTGCGCACATGCAAAGAACACAATTTTTTTTTCCAAAGATGCAAATGATTGAAAAAAAGCATCTTGAAGTTAGGAATTTTTTTTTAAGTTTATTTATTTTAAGTTTTTTATTATTTTCTAAAATTCAAATTCCAAAATATTTATTTTCTTACATTTTCCATCACTTTTCTTTTGAGCATAACTTTCAGAGAGAAATTTTTCTAGGCTTGAATTTTCACACATATATTATTTTGAATGTTTTACAAATTATTCATGTTTTATTTCATTTAAAAAAAATTATTCCCAAAGTCACATTATTCGAGTACTTAGGCCGTTTTGAGCCAAAAATGGCATGTGTTTCTTGCAACTACCCACTTACCCTAGGTAATTTGATCTGAAACATTGTTGTAAGCTGTGGTATAGTTGAAAATGAGGGTGAATATAACATTCTATATCATACCAACCAACTTCCCTTATATCTCAATAGAAGAACCTCTCGCGAGTTGGGATCCAACCTACAATAAGGTAGAGGAACCAGTAGCCTATCATTTAAGTGATTTTGAAGCAAATCGTGAGCAGTATGAGGTGGTTGAAAATTTTCCTATGTAAGAAAATAAAAAATATGGGGATTACAAAGTTTTCATAATTTTATTTCCAAAATTGAAATTATTGTGATTTTTGGGAGCCAAAAAGTACTCATGACCCATAGCCAATGTCTAGATTCTTCCAACTCCAATTGTTCAAGAACCACTTTTTTGCTCATAGTTTCCTACTTTCTTACTCACTACTTTGGAACATGTGTCATAACCTTATTAATCCCAACCTTGAAAAGGACCAAAAAACTGCATTCCAAACTTTGGTTGGTAATCTATTCCAGCCTTAATTGGACATATTGCACCACTATAGGTTGGGTACTAGGTGTAGTTAACAACTGGTGCCTCTACCTTAGTTACTAAGGCCGTTCCCATTCATCACCCTTACCATATTAAGGCATCAAGCATAATTACACCTTTGGCCACATAGGACATACGTATGAAATGAAATGAAATCACGCTTTCCCTATTCGTCTCCACAATTAAATTATGCACTCTTCCCTCAAGGATTGCAACTTCAATTATATTTCCTTACAAATTATATCATATGTAACTCCAACTAGTGACATGTATGATATGCGTAAGCCACCGCCCCGAAATTGCCCGTTCATTTCTTGGACAGGTTTTGGTCCACAATTAGGTTGTAATGCCCAATTAAACAGTTTTGACTGCGTAATTGGACATTACGACTTTTTCATCCAAATTCAATCTATTTTGTTAATGAAATCTAATTTCATGGTAGTAGATTACGTTAGGTAATGTCCTCGGAGGAGGGGATTGATGGAAAAATGCACCTCCTCATTGGGCTCCACCCTCCTCATCAACTCATTTGTCCTCGCAATCCCCTCCTCCGCCATTAAGGTAGAAGCACTAATAGTCGATCTTTTAAGGAATTTCGGAGCAGATTGTGCGCAGTAAGAGGTGGTGGATATTGTTCCCATGTAGGAAGATAGGAAATATGGAGATTACAAAATTTTCAGAATTTTATTCCCAAAACTGAATTTACAGTGAATTTTGGGAACCATAAAGTGCATTTCATTAGTAGCCACTCTCTAGAGTCTTCCAATTCCGATAATTCAAGAACTACTTTCCTGCTCATTACTTCTTACTTTCTTGCTCACTATTCTGAGACATGTGTCATTACGTTAGTAATCCCAACCTTGAAAAGGACCAACAAAACACAATCCGAGCTTCCCTTGGAAATTTGTTCCAGCCTTGGTTGGAAATATTGTACGCCTACAAGTTGGGTACTGGGCGTGGTTGACAACTGGTGCTTCTACCTTACCCTACACAAAACCAATTCACTGAAAGAAAGTTTTGGAGCTATTGATTACCTGCAAAATCCCCATTCCTCACAAGCACAAACAACACCTGCTCCTTCCCTTGCGCATCTGGCAGCATGGCCATGTCAATCACAGGGATTAATTTCATTGATTTCAAGGTGGTGGAATTCCGACGCTCCCGACCGAGCACTTCCTGCAATCTGCTTTGTTTCAAAACAAAGTCATGACACTCTTTTGTCTACGTCGTCCTGTGGGTTTCAAAATAACATGGGTGGGCCATTCCTGCTATTGAAACTTAGGGGACAGTGCTTTGGCATGAAGCCATTATACTCTAAATGGGTGGATGCAAGATGATTGGTGCCATGAATAATTATAGCTTGAAATAAAGAGACCACACTAATATGTAGACTTAAGAGAATAGCGAATCCGTTTCGTAAATGCATAAGCAAGATAATGATGATACTATCAATAGTTTCTCTATGGCCAATTTCATTAAAATGGCGGTATATTCCGTTAATTTGGTACTTTTAGCAGTTCAGACCGCCCAGTCTGAATTGTTTTTTTTGTCCCAGAATCTACAGCAGTACTAGATTTTTGAAATCTACACTTGTTCTAGATAACTGAATCTATAACAATCCTAGATTTTTCAAACTGCTTGGTCTAATATCTATGTCAGTCCTAGATTTTTGAAATCTAAAACTGACATAGATGTTAGCAATGTACACTTATCCTAGACTTTATAGGGCTAAAGAAGGAATTGAATGGAAAAATGGCGGATTCATATGCCATTTTAACGAAATTTCCCATCTCTCCAGATTTGAAAAGCGATTTCATGCACAATTCTGAGCCAAACGTTTTTGAGTAAGTAATATCTCGTTGAAAAGTTACTGAAACTACGATTCTAACAAATTGTAATACATCTCCTAATTCAAATTCTTGAGATCGCAGTTTTTAAACAAACAAATTGTGCGTGTAGTACATGTGACAAATAGCAACAGAGAGTGAGAGAGTCGACAAACTGTCCATCATCTTTTTGAAATTCCTTGGTCATTTCTTGGTGAAATCGAGCAAATGATAGCTTTAGTTGTTGAAAAGCTATGAACAATTGTTGATGTGCTTCTAACAAAAAATTAGTCGTACTGTAGTTGCAGCTACCAATTGAAGTGCACAGGTTAGGATTTCAAGTTTACCGGGTGCTGCTGCAGCAACCGAACCGGCGATCGGCTCCTCGTATCCCAACTATCCCCCGGCCGAGCGAGCTCCGGACTTTTGCACTCATTGAACGTGTGAGAGATGAACTTGACATTGTCAAGCTGGAGCTTTGTATGAAAACCAGTCTAAGTCTAGTTCCAGAATGAATCCGGTGCGGCAGGTTTGCAATTGGAGTGTGAAACTTGGTTGCCCTGAATACTCGTTCGTAGCAGACTCTCTCAATGTGTGATTCCTGTTGGATTCAGATTTGGTGTGTTAGAGAAGTTGAGAAGAGAGGCGTAAGGTAATTGAAGTGCAAGTGAGCGAGAAGAGAATCAGCAAAGAAGGTACAGTATCTGCGCTTCCAACTGGCGACACCGATTGTACGATATAAAAGTAGAACAGACCATTGTGGTCAGAATGAGGAGTTTTAGCTCATGCCATAGCTGAAATTTTTTAATTTTTTTCGCACATAAAGACAAGTGTGAGAAATGGTGAAAGCAATTGAAATTATATATTATTTTGACAAGGTATGAATTTGTTATGAATTTTAGAAAGTGTGCTGCCCATCATGGCCAAATCGAGTCTCTGGACCTCATTTAGTGGAAACCACATATCCGGGGGCAAATTCAAAGTTGTTGTCCCAAGGAACTCCCCACTACAAACCAAGGATTTACAGGTATTTTGAGATAGAGGGAGTAGCAAATTTATGAGTTAACATCATTTTTGTGATCTACTCTAACCTACAGTTGAATTAATTGTTTCGAAAGCATTATAATACAGTAGTTTCAAACTTGGTTGTTGGAAAGGTCTCACGGAGTTTCAATGGTCGATGAGTCTCTAGGCTTGTAATCCTTTTTGCTTTCGCAATACGAGGCGCAACCATCTATTCCTCAGAACTTTTGAACCATATGGGATCTTCAAATCACACTATTCTTATTTTTTATGAAAATAGAGAGTCATGCTTGCCACTTTTGCGGCTTGACAGGTTATGTGGTAAGCTTACCGATACAACCACTATAGTGGTGGGAGAATACTCAAGCTATGTAAAAATGGACAGTGTAATGTCCCAACACCCTCCAGCACCTGCCCTAAACTTGGAAAGCCTTCATGGCATTAGCGTTCATGGCGTTAGAACTAGAAGCATGGTTGTCTAAATTTCAACAAGCTAGCTTCAAATAAATGTGTGATAATATATTTTGAAGCATTTCACTTCACTTCTCTTGTTTGAGTTACGGTACGCTCAGGTGAGGGCCATCCTACATGTATGCATGTTGCTTGTGTAGGAACAGTTTCACAGGACATTTATTTTGAGAATTGATGTGTGAATGTAATTTTGTTGAATTTCCGAATTACAAGCAGTAGAAATTCAACTCAAAACATGTCCAATCACTTAAAGTTCATGTTGCGTCCAAGCCACTTGTAGCAGTGTCCGGTGGCTTATGTTTTTTATGAGCAATATCTGAAAACTGCAAATGAAATGGTGAGTTTTTTTGTTTTGCTTTCCAATCGGAGGTCTCATCTGCACCACGCAACTGCTAGTTGTCTGGCTGAAGAGGATCAAGAGCCTGTTAAGCCCTCAGAGAGAGAGACTGAGATCAGAATGTACAGTCCCCTACCAAAAGTTTCCGTGATTGCAACTCAAACCATTCACTTTCCTTTGTAAAATACAGAATGTACTTGATATTTTTTGTTTTGCACAATCAACATTCATCTCTTATGCAATCCCAATCAAGCATATCAAATTTTTTGTTTTAGAAAACCCAAAACTCCATTTTTGGTGAATTTTTTTCATTTAATTTTCATAGTTTTACATGATAATTCATTGAAAAATATTGGTGACGAATTTTTTTAATTAGATTACAAATATATGTAGGAAACATTCATATGCACATTTTTCCTTCAATAAGCATCTCCAAAAAAGTTTCACAATTCCCTCTATAGAGAGTTCAATGTTAGTGTGACAATGCCCTAAATTTGAAAAATAGATATCTCTTTATTATTATTAGATTTTTCTATTTGTCCTTCAAATTGTAATTGATTTTGTACATTTGAACGTGATGGTGCAATTACTTTGCCAAAATCTAATTACAATAAAGAAATATTTATTTTCCAAAATTAGGGCATTGTCACCTCAACATTGAAATCTCTATAGAAGGAATATTGAAACTTTTTTGGAGATGCTTATTGAAGGAAAAATGTGTGTGTGAATGTTTCCTACATATATCTGCAATTGAATTAAAAAAAAATGTCACCAATATTTTTCTAGGAATTATCATGTAAAACCATGAAAATTAAATGAAAAAATTCACCAAAAATAGAATTTTGGGTTTTCTGAAACTAAAATTTGATATTCTAGATTAGGATTGCGTAAGATGTGATTGTTGATTGTGCAAATCTAAAAATGTCAAATGCATTGTACATTGTGTCAAGAAAACGGAATGGTCTGAATTGCAATCACGGAAACTTTTGGTAGGAGACTGTACAGTGCCCTACCAAAAGTTCTTGCACTGTCTTTTAGTTCCCATACAAACACCTCCATTTTCAAATGTTATGTTTCAAAATTTTGGTGCAATTCATGCATCATTGCATTCCTACATAGTCCCAATCATGCATACCAAATCTCAACTTCAAAAAAGCAAAACTCCATTTTTGGTGAATTTTTTCATTTCATTTTTGTGGTTTTAGGTGATCATTTATTAAAAAACATTGGTAATGAATTTTTTAAATTTGATTGCGGAGACATGTAGGGAACATCCATACACACATCTTTCCTTCAACAAGCATCTCCAAAAAAGTTTCATAATTTTCTCTATAGAGATTTCAATGTTGGGGTGACAATGTCCTAATTTTGAAAAATAGATATCTTTTTATCATAATTAGATTTTGGCAAGGTAATTGTACCATCATGCTCCAATGTTCAAAATTAGTTATAGTGTAAGCGTCACATAGCAAAATCTAATGAAAATATAAAGATATCTATTTCACAAAGTTTGGTGATACGACACCTTACATTGAACTCTTCTTAGAAGGAATTGTGAAACTTTTTTGGAGATGCTTGTTGAAGGAAAGATGTGTGTATGGATGTTCCCTACATGTCTCCGCAATCAAATTTAAAAAATTCATTACCAATGTTTTTTAATAAATGATCACCTAAAACCACAAAAATGAAATGAAAAAATTCACCAAAAATGGAGTTTTGCTTTTTTGAAGTTGAGATTTGGTATGCATGATTGGGACTATGTAGGAATGCAATGATGCATGAATTGCACCAAAATTTTGAAACATAACATTTGAAAATGGAGGTGTTTGTATGGGAACTAAAGGACAGTGCAAGAACTTTTGGTAGGGCACTGTACAGTACTGTACATTACAGATCTAGTGTGTAGGGATCAAGTTTCTACGTGCTATATATCGAACTTCTCTACTGCATGAATATACTTGTGGTGTATAGAAAGGAGTGAAGAAAATTTTTCCAAAAGTGTGAGCCTTGTATTTCCAGAATTAAACGAGTCTTTTAGTATTAGTTTTCTCTTTTTCTTGTCGTTATTCTACTGTTTGCAACTCTACTCGGTAGAAAGTTACCCACTTCTAAACTATGATTGACACACAAGCAGGCAATATCCTGCTGTCACACGTTGGGCTCCATTCTAAGGCTTCCCCAGCATCCAACCAGCTCCAGATTGCATCAGCAACTCCCATGGACTTCACCCAACAATAACGACTTTCCCCATCCTCACTCCTTTCGGTGCATCTGCAGTCCCAATCAGCCTTGTTTTTGAGACCAGCTGAAATCTCCTTCCTGTGCCATCTTCCCTACATTCTTTCAGGATCCACAGACGCGAGATGTTCCGATACTCTTCGTTGGCCAACACCTCCGGCATGCACAAATTCAAAGAGCCCGGATCAGACTGGTCGCAGACGGGCGAAAACACCACAAATTGGTGAACACTCGCGCTTGAAGAGTGAAGGATTTGTACCGCAAAGTTGGTGTTTGCATAGGCGGCAGCACGAGTGCTTTTATCGTTTGTTGCAGCGAGACCAACGAAGACGAGTTTGTCGGCAAAGCGGAGAAGCAACGAGTACCATAAATGGGTCTTGGGTGAAAGCATGCTGCTAGTGAGAGTACTATTTGACAAATGACGTTCATCGCGGAGTGATGGTTCTTCATCACCCCCGATGTTGGCTTCTCCATTACCTCTCCAAGTCTCATGTACTTCTAGCTCCAAAGAAAGCGCCCAGTTGACTGCGTCCTTGTAATCCTGCTTCAATCCATCCTCCATACGGATAATTAGGTCAGGGAGGTTTGCTAGCAAAGTCGTCCCAATTTCAATAATCCAGTCTGCACCAAGCTGCAAAGCACATGCAAGGGCTTGAATATAATACACTCTTATGCCCTTGTAGCTCTCGTCCTCATCTTCGCGATCCAGCAACAAAACGGACACTTCAGGCGGAAATGGACTCTTGCACATTGCTCTATGGTCAATTAGTAACTTTGAAAGGGATAGGTATTTGTACTCCGCAGCAGCAACATCAGCACTGGTGCAAATGAATTGCATAGCAAGTTGTAAACCCTGATCTGTCATGGTCAGATCTGTGCCAATCTTTGGCAAACTTGCTTTCCCCTTTACTAGCGTGGTATCTATTAAAACCGGCAACCTGAGCCATTGGTTTTCCAGTTTTCTATTAGGCGAATGGATAGGACCACCAGTAGTTGCCAATGCTGTTGGATCACCAGCGGCAAGCGCCACCATAGTAGCCAAGCGGAGGCAATCTTCCTCCATCAAAGACATTGAGCCTGAGTAGTAAAGGCCCGAGTTCATCACATTTAGAAGAATAGAGATCTTGTCCGACATCATAAAGGCACCCAACGAAAAGATCTCAGTGAACATATGCATGTAGCTGTCATCAGTATTGGGTAGCTCGGTCTCAAATACTGTAGCCAAACTGAGGGCTTGGAGACGCAGTATAAAGCGTTGTAAGCGCATGAGATCTTCGTTTCTTAGGTCTGAGGTGACGAAGCTTGCGCGTTTTGTAGTCAAATGACGGTGGAACTCGACTTCCACAAACGTTTCTACCATTGTCTCCAGGAACAGTGCATCTAGCCTCACTACAGTCACCACTTCATTCCCGACTTCACCACTGACCGGAACCAAAAATGTATGATTCCTGCTAACAAGAAACTCGTGTAAGCACCACGCCCTTCGGAACCATCTTGCGTGAACAATCTTCCCAAATGCACTCGCGATTCTTTCTTTCTCCTGCTGAGATTGGTTGCCAGATCTATACGGATCATTGTCAACAAGCACGTTCATCTCTTCGTTAGTAATAGCGATGTCTTCCAGAACCACGACAACTTTGCGGGCACTTTTGTACAGAAGATCCATCGCACCAATCGCGGATTCTTTCTCGTGACTAGAATTCTGATTTATGCAGAGTTGGTCGCACCAGAAACCTTCGGATGGGCTGAGGCGCTGTGAGAGGAACGCGGACCACATTGCTGGAGTCAGGGGTCCGGCATCAATCTGAGTATCGTTTGAAGGACTGCCGAGAGAAGTATGAGGAGTCCATCGAGGATTGTGCCATGTGTAGCTTAGAATGATAAAGCTGGAACCCACTTGGGGCGGGGCACGTTGCATAGAGCTCTCATAAAGAAGCCTCATGACAAAATCCTGGAGTGCAAGGTTTTTGAGGCCGAATTGTGAGGCTGCCCAGGGATCTATTCGGGAAAATTCTTCCATTATTTTTTCACCAGAATCTGAAGTACTCCCCGAGAGGGGAAGAAAAGAGTGTTTGGCATCGTTGCTAACCACGCAAGCCCGAGGGACTTCATAAAGAACAGTTGATGGGATGTGGTAGAACTCACGAGAAAGCCTAACATCTGGAACGAGCATCCCAGCCACCAACTCTGTGAAAGACATCCTAATGAGACAGGAAGATCAAATTAGGATTCTATGCTTCATGTGCAAAGTGAAAGATCACCAACGCTACCAAGAATCATCAAGGTCTTCGAGGATGATTGGACTTACGTGGAGGTCATGACGCCCGCGACGCCCCTGCCAATGAACTCAAGGATCTGACGGTGACTCCAAACTGAAAGATCTAAATTGGCTTGGTATAGAAGATTCCCCGTCACACTTGAGATGAGGCAGACGCGAAACCAGAAGAAGGCAGCCCTAAGTTGCGACAGATGGAGATTGACTCTCGCAAGTCTCGCATAGAGCAGCGTGGAAAACTCCTGCACAAAGTTCACGAGTTAAACTAAACATACCGAAGCATAATACAAGCGCCTAGATGTGAGATGCCATTTACAGACAGACCAAAAATCTAGTTCCATACGCTAAACCCGTACATATATATAACCCTCATACCAGCTTTGAGATCACCCAGAAACCCCACCCACCCCATCACTATGGGATGCCATCTTCTTCTCTCTCAACTGGCTTCGCCTCTCTCCAGAACTTGCTAGCTTGTTCTCTGTGCAGTGCATAAGCTATGGAGGTCCAAGAAAACCACGATCAAGTGTGAATGATATTTGCCATAGCCAGATTTGTCTCAACTAGTTCAACTGAACTAACTAATTAATATGCTGCTCAATTGATGCCACCCTCTAGTAACCACAAACACAACAAGTTGGACAATTCTAGGTAAACAACAAATGTTTGGATTTAATTTGCTGCAATAAGGGTTTAGGTTTAGTTTATCTCGAAGTACCTTCCAGAGAGAATGTAATGAAGATGAGGAACAAGCTTCCTCGGACTGAAAAGGCCCTGCAAGATGCACTCGAGACAATCAGCAACAATGAAAATCAGACTGTAAGCACATTTGACTTCAAAGCATGGCAATTCTAGGCTTTCGGTGCTGATCTTGCTCTTCTAGTTCTTCTAGAACTACTCTGCCTTACTCGCAAACACCTCTGAAGCCCCTGTATTCTTAATACTGCATAATTTGCTCTTTCCCTTCTCACACTGCTGTCTTGTCCTAAACCCTACTTTCCCACTTCAGCTCATAATCTTTTCCTTCTTTTCTTACAGTGCTGCCTCCTACATAACACTTCCTCAATACCCCATGCCCTCTTCAATAACTTATCACCATAACATTCTAATACTCCAGAACATCCTAAGAACATCACCACCCGGCCCCCCAAATGGATGACCTTCTGGAGAGGCCGGCCCCAAAACCTGCGCTGGCCTGCAAAACCCGGTTGTTCTCAAGCCACCCCCGCTGGCCTGCAAACCGGGTACGACAAAATCTCCGCACCTTTCGCGTGCGACGTGGTGGTTAGTGGTTCGAGCTTCTGTGTGTGGAAAACGGTTGCGGACAGGTTTGGAAGTTTGGAACAATTGTCGGAACCCTAAACTAGCTCTCCATTCAAGCCGGACATGAAAGAGCCAGGCAGAAGATGCTCTGCCGACGGATGTTTCTTGAGACAATTTTCTCCCTCCAAGACTGAATACTTCAGCCTCAACGAGACAAATGTCGGTACAGAACCAGGAAGGTCTCTTGCAAGATGGAGTTGAAAAGCAATACTTCGACGAAACTATTAGAATGATAGACAAGATCGGAACAATTGAAGAACGCTAAACTAGTCACTCTCCATTCAACCCGGTCATCAACGAGGCAGGAGATGCTCTGCTGATGGACTGTTTTCTTCTCCTCCCAAACTAATATAAACACTTCAGGCTCAGTGACGCACGATTGGGTACAGAAATAGAAATGCCTCTTGCAAGATTGTGTTGCAAATCATTACTGCGAAGACACGACTAGCTGCGACCACAGACAAGTTTAGCACAATTGTCGGAAGCCTAAGCTAACTCTGCATTCAAGCCGTCCATCAATTAAAGAAGCTGGAGATGCTCAAGTGAAGGAGGTTTTCCAGACACTGAAAGACAAAATACTTCGCTCTCGATCACCAGAATATCCTCAGTTAGCATTAACAGCACCACCTTGTCACACTTGCAATTGCTGTCTAAGTTCAGTTACGTGCTGCGACTCTTTCTCGTCTCATTTAGTGAATTTCTTACTGCCGCAAAAACTGTGAGTGGGTTCGAGAGTCAAGAACTACTCAAGTAACTCCGACGGAATGCTTCATCAACTGTATAATAAGGTAGCTGCACCCAAAAGCATTAGAAGAAATTTCAGTCCCCGAAGGGGGGGTGAGTTTTGACCCCCCGGGTGCAATTGCAGAAAAAATTCAAATAAAAAATTATTTGATTTCGGGTGCTGATGTGGCACTACTTGTGCCACGTCAATTTTTTTTATTTTTTTAATATTTTAAATAATAATAATAATAATTTAAAAAAATTATTATTATTTTTTTTTTTTAATGTTTTGTAATTGCACCGCAGGGGTGCCGAAAATGATTTGTTAATAGCCTCTTTCAGGGCTGAAACTTCTTGTAATGAGACATTGTTTCAGATTCACTTAGTGAATTTTTTAGGCATGGAGGTAGGGCACGCAACATTGGGTAAGTAGTTCATAACATTGCTTGGAGTCCCTTTTGCTTCCGCAAAAAGTGGCACTACAAGAGAAAGGGGTGTTTTAAGTGAGTTTTAAAGTATAGTCCTAGACATGTGTTTTAAGTAAAATTTTGCTGAAAATCTCCTAAAACGTCATTACTTAAAATCTTATGTCTAGGACTATACTTTAAAACTCACTTAAAACACCCCTTTCTCTTGTAGCGGTCGGAACCTACCAACTGATGCTATAAGTTACCAAAAGTGACAACCAAATTCCCAAATGGTGTTGTAAGTTACTGAAAGTGATGACCAAAGTCTACAAAAATCCACATGGGAAGAGGGGATGGGCCTAGGGATGGGGGGACATTGACAACCCAGAAATTACTGAACTTTTGCCCCGCTAATCAAAGGTAAAGTCACCCATTCCCAACCAGTGATCCATAACCAACCTATAGATGTAGGTATTTCCGACCAAAGTTGCACTAGATTTTTTGAAGCTTAGAATGTTTTTTTCTCCTTTTTAAGGTTGGAACTAATAAGTTCATATTCCAAGTTGCGAAAAAGAAAGGAGGAAATAATGAGTATACTAGGAAAAAAGTTCTTGAATGATCGGAATTGGAAGAGTCTAGATATTGGCCACGGGTCCGGAGCACTTCTCGCCTCCCAAAATTCATAGTATTTTCAATTCAAGTGATAAAATTACCAAAAAATTTGCAATCCCCGTCATTTCTATTGATGCACATTTGAAAATATTTGTTTTGCCTTGCTTACTACTACAAATTATGTCAGAATTGCTTATTCAGTCGATTATGGGTGGCTCTACCTAAGTTCATTATATTATACCTGAATTACCCCAAAGGTATCTAGGGGGAATTATACCTCCTCCTGGAAGTGGGAGATTCAGCCACTTAACAATGTTATGTTTACAATTTTTTTACTCGACTGACTGACGATAAAAATGAAATAAAAAATAGAAGTTGATTTTTTTTAAATAACTTTGAAAGGTAGTGAGGAAATAAATAAATAAATGTTGCAAATGCCAAACTATCTAGAAAATGGGCCTTATACAAATTTGAAAATAACAAATTTGCTTCCCTAGCTCTTAATATTCCTATAATGAAGGCAATGAATTATTGAAATAATTTAATTTAATTTCAATAATGATCTTTAGGTTGGAACTAGTTTAGCCATTTGGTGATACATATTTATATATTGATGAATGTAGGATGCACTAGGTGTGAAGAGTCACTTAACTCCTAAATGCCCAAGGCCCATTTTGAACTTCCACGAATTTGCTCTAAATTGAGCAAAAAGTCAATATTTTGATAAGTTGTATCAATTTCTTAGCAATTGTAACCGTAAAAATTCAAACTAGACATGTTAGAAGTCACATAGGAGAAGAAAACACAACAATATCACTTATGAATTGAAAGATTATAATGTTTGAACATGAAGGTGTTAAAATTGCGAAAGTGACTTGAAGTCTTTCAATCCTCTTTTCACATGCCAAATCTCAAAAGTTGGTCAACAAAAAAATTTGAGGTTAAAGGACCTAACTTGCATAACCCCAATCATTTTACTGCTTCTCAAAATCTACTCTCCAATTTTTTTAAATGAGTTTCTAATGTGATTTTTCCTCCAATATCTAGTGTATTTGAGGCTCATTTCCAAGAGTCCTCAACACTACGAAAAGTCAAGATTGCAATGGGCACCCTTGCACAAAATCTTAAATAGAAAAATCATAATCAATCATTTTCAAAATCGGATTTTTGGCTCTAAAACTAGACTTCAAAAATAATTTTTCAAAAATATAAATTGTTAAAAATAGCAACTCGGTTAGGTTTTATTCAACTTCAAAGTTTTGTCGACACCAAAATTTGGTGCCTCAGGCATTTAGCGATTAAATGACACAACTTGACTATGGAGTCATTAGGCCAAACAAATAAAATAATGAAATGAAGCCATGACATGGCCATGAAATCATGATGCTATAAGACAATAGCTATGAAATGAAGCCAAACAAGTGCAAGTTATGACTATTTCTTTATTCCCTCCGTCCCAAAATGATCTTCCTGTTGGCCTTCATTTTTGTCCCAAAATGATCTTCTTGTTGCAATCTGTGACTTGCGAATTGGTCAAATTTGACTTTCAATTGCTATTGGGGACCAACAAAACAACTTTGAGTAGTAGTTCCCCCTCCATTCATGCAATCATTAGTCAAAAGATAAATAAAATGATTAATGGGGTCAATCAACACTGTTTGTTTGTATTTTTTGCATCTCTTTGAATATTGCCCAATTGAAGGAGATGAAGCTTTTGGAGCTGGAATAAAGGGCCACACATAGGCTTAGGCATATACTAAATGCCTACAAAATGATGACCTCACTTGCAACAATTAATTGACCACTGGTGATCATTGAAAATGCCCAAGAAATTCTACTTTTCAATGTTCCAAAAACTACATTTCAAAAAGGATTTTGAAACTCAAAGTTTATAGAATACTAGGAGTACACCAAACTCTACTAACAACACAAAACAGATTTTTAAAATGTTATTTTTTGCCTTAATCTAGAATGTTTTGTCCAACAGGAAGATCATTTTGGGACGGAGGTAGTATATAATTTGTGTGTTTTCATTCACATCACCCACAATTGTAATATTATAATTAAAATATAATTAAAATATAATTTTGACCTTGGAGAGTTGAAGAATTATTTCAAATCCATCTTTTTATATATATAATAAATTTATTTTGTATTGTTTTATTTATTAGGGTTCAAGTAACCACTAACAAATCAGTCATTGGAGTATTTGTCATTTTGAAACCAAGCCCCTTTATATGTGCAATACATCATAGAAAACAAAACAAAGATATATAGGTTTAATTTAATCTATAATCCATCTTGTATGATGTGCTCTATTATTGGTACCAATTTTTTTTTTGACACAAATGAAATGGAATTTCATTGCAAAAAAATAAGGTACATAACCACCAGTCACAAGTGGCCTGGCAAGGAACACAAAGAATACAAATTGACAACATGGGACCGGACCGAACAGAGAGACAAGGCAAGAGCATCACAAAGTTCCTCTATCACAAATTGTCAATAGTAATCATACGATTATTGTCGAGCACTGCTTTTGTGTTACATTCATTCACTTGGAAACATTGTTACAACACGATAATGACATTCATTAATACCATGCGGTCAAGGCATGTCATTCATATTTGAGTTTAAAGTGCTAAAATTGCACGATAACTATGCATGATAAAATATGTATGACTTCAGTGGTTTAGTGATGGCGACTAACTTTGTGCAACATTAGTGCTTTTCTAAGACATATAAAATTAGTGCAATAATCACACAAAATCATGTCCATGCATAGTTATTGTACTAACATTGCATTTTTCAATTTTTCACAATTTCAATACTAATTTAATTGAAAAGCAGGAATTATGTTCAAAGTAGAAATTCAGACCTCATTTAGGCATAGTAGAATAAAAAAATTCAAAAAACTTTGAACTAGAAAAAGTTGGTAAATGAATTTATCTTTCATCTCCAAAAATCCTTTTGAGATTTAGAGTCTTCAATCAAAAGTTATGGACAAAGTTCATAGACGGCTTGGAAGGGACATTTTTTTGACATTTTCAAACATTGACTTTGAATTTTGTCCATAACTTTTGATTGGTGGCTCTAAATCTCAAACGGATTTTTGGAGATGAAAGCTAAATTCATTTAACAACTTTTTCTAGTTCAAAGTTTTAAAAAAAAATGTACTCTACTATGCCAAACTGAGGTCTGAATTTCTACTTTGAACACAATTTATACATTTTCAAAACAACTTGACTATGAGAAGTTAAGCTCTCATCTTCAAGTTATCCCATATCTTTTGAGTGTTCATAGAGTGGATTGTAGTATAAAGAGGACCTCTCTACCCTTAACTCTCACTAATTGCCAATGAAGAGATTCCATCACTACGTTACCAAGTTTCTTGGCCTACTCATGGAATCAAATCAAGCTACAATGAAGTAATTCTTTCACTATGCTATCAAGTTTCTTGGTAGCCTATTGATGAATTTAGTTCAAGCTTAAATTTGATGACCTATAGTAATTATGGATTTAGTTCAAAATGCCAAAAATTTAGGTAAGAATTTTTTTAAAATTAGAATGGTGATTAACAATTGAACATTGATAATATTTTTTGGAACATTGATACCAGTTAATATACATTATTGCACTAATGACTCCAATGACATTGTTGTCATGGATTTTTTGTGTCCTTCAATGTACAAAAAATGCACGATAAAGAATGTAAATTTTTGTGCATAATTTGTGTCTTTTGCGCACTTGTGATTAACGTATAGAAGCTACATAGTTAATACAAATTTCAAAGTAGTGCCATTTCTTTGCAGTAATCGTATACATCGTAACGATGCAATAATTTGCAAATTAATGTACGCACCCATGAAACAAGAGTAACTACATGATAACTGCTAATAATTCGTCGGTCTTGAACTTTGAGATGAGTGGATCAGTGGACACCTCTAGTGCGCACCATGAAGTGAAGACATTGCTCCGCCTTCATACTAGTACAGGCGGTTTAGGGAGTTGAAAGACGAAGCCGACGCAGGGCCGGAGGCCACCCACCTAGGCTGTCCATCGATCATCACTGCTAAGAAGTCAAATCTACATCTGTGTTTCACGAAGCTATTGACCAACTTGCGCTATTGACATGTATTATATACAAAACCAGTTCAATGGAAGAAAGTTTTAGAGCTAAGCTTATTGATTATCTGCAAAATCCCCATTCCTTACAAGCACGAACGGCCTGTGCCAGCCCCTGCTCCTTCCCTTGCGCATCCACCAGCATATATGGCCATGTCAATCACAGGGATTAATTTCATTGGTTTTAAGGTGGTGGAATTCTGACGCTCCGGCCTGATCGAGCACTTCCTGCAAGCTGCTTGTTTGGAAACAAAGCCATGACACTCTTTTGTCTAAGTTGAGTGGGATCAAAATAACATGGGTGGGCCTTTCCTGCTATTGAAACTTAGGGGACAGTGCATTGGCATGAAGCCATTATATTCTAATATAAACCGGTGGATTCTAAATGAGTGGATGCAAGATGATTGGTGCCGTGAATAATTGCAGCTTGGAGTTTTGGAGATTCATTTGGTGCCATGAATAATTATAGACTGTCCATCATCTTTTTGAGATTCTTTACAATCCTTAGCCATTTCTTGGTGAAATCGAGCAAATGATAGCTTGCTGAAAAGCTATGAACAATTATTGATGTGCTTCTAACAAAAAATTAGTCGTACTGTAGTGGCAGTTACCAATTGAGGTGCATAGGTTAGGGATTAAGTGTACAAGATGCTGCTGTAGCAACCAAACCGGCGGCTGGCTCCTTGAATTCCCAACTATCCCCCGGCCGAGTGAGCTCCGGAATTTTGCACTCATTGAACGCGTGAGAGATGAACTTCACATTGTCAAGCTGAAGCACTGTATGAAAAAACGTCCAAGTCTAGTTCCAAAATGAATCCGGTGCGGCAAGTTTGCAATTAGAGTTTGAAACTTGGTTGCCCTAAATACTCGTTCGTAGCAGACTCTCTCAATGTGTGTTTCCTCTTGGATTCAAATTTGGTGTGGGGATAGAGAAGTTTGATAAAATCCTACAAGCTTCTCATGATAAGAACAATAGGAAGAAGAACATTGCAAACCATTAGAGGAGATTTGGGCTTCTAAGAGCCCGCGAGTTCCCGGACTGTGGGAACTCTGCAGGATTGCTGCGACGCTGCCACATGGCCTGTCCGACGTGGCCAAGCGACTGCCACGTCATTTTATTTTATTTTTTAAAATTTTATTTTATTTAGTATTCTTTTAACATTTTAAGAACTTTTTTTTTTTTTTTTTAAATTTTTTTAATAATTTTTTTTCTGACATCGGGGGCTGGTTCCCAGCATTGGGAACAGCCTTGAAACGGTCTTCTAAACGCTCGGATCTCCTCTAATGAAGTGGTAAAATTGTTCATGTATCAATAGGGAGCAACTCCCTTTATATAACACACCAAACGGTGTAGACTTAAAAGTCATAAACGTTCATGAAGGGTTATATCCTATTCACTTAACCTTTCACACTAGACTAAATTGAGTCTCTAATAACTAGCCTAAATAATATACTACTCTTCAGCACTCCCCCCGTAGTTTAGAATTTAGGCTACACTATTCTTGTATATTAAGAACTCCTAGATTGAATTTACATAAATCGTGTTTTGGTCGGGGTAAACTTTTTGTGAGAAAATCTGTGTATTGCTCCATTGTAGTACAGTATTTGATTTCCACATCTCCACTTAGTACTTTTTCTCGAACGAAGTGATGATGAATCTCGATGTGCTTTGATCTTGTATGGAACTTGGGATTTTGTGTTAAAGCTATACAACTTTTATTATCACATAAAATTGTAGTTGGTTTGGTTTGGTTGAATCCAATATCTTTACAAAATTGTTGTATCCATGTAGTTTCTTTTGTAGCGTTAGTGGCAGCCATGTATTTGGCCTCAGTACTTGAAAGGGCCACTGTTGGTTTTTTTTTACAATGCCAACTTATAGCTCCGTTGTTAAGTAAAAAACAATAGCCCATTGTTGATTTTCTACCATCCACATCCCCAGCCCAATTTGCATCACAATACCCAGTGATTTGAAGGTCTTGTCCATGGGTTCTTTGGCCATAGGAAATGCCATGAATAGTGGTACCTTGTAGATACCGAAGAATTCACTTGACTACACTCCAATGTTTAATACCTGGATCTTCCAAATATTGACTTACACTTCCTACTGCAAAAGCAATATCGGGCCGTGTACACACCATTGCGTACACCAAACACCCTACTACTCTTCGGTAGGGTATATTGGCCATAAAATCTTTTTCATCCACTGTTTTAGGACACATTTCACTTGACAATTTGATGTTGGCTTCCATAGGTGTAATAGAAGGTTTGCAGTTTGTCATATTAAATTAAACCTTTTGAGTACATCCTCTATATATTTTTGTTGACTCAAATGAATTGTTTTCTTGACCCTATCACGTACAATTTGCAACCCTAAACAATAATGAACTTTCCCATGATCCTTCATTTCAAATTGTTGATTCAAGACATGTTTGCTATGAATCAACAATTGTAAATCATTGCTAAATAAAATAGCATTGTCTACATATAAGGCTAAAAGAACATATGACTTTCCCGCCTTCTTAATGTAGACGTTGCTATCGGCATCTGTAAATAGGTTTTTATTTCTTTTCTAAAATAAATCCCTAGGGTAGAGTTCAAACTCTAGGAGGTAAATTACTTCAAAAAAGAATCTTAAATACACCTAAGAGATCCAATTGCAAGATTCTTTAAGTACAAATCTCATACATCATGTCAATAACCATCGTTTTAGAACCACTTATCATAATTTCACTTGGTTTTGGTTTTCTATCTTTTGCTCCAATTAAACTTCACTTCAATTGTTCTTCTCTTTTAATTATTTTCTCCAAGATTCTCCTCATTGCAATTCATCTTTAGCTTTTCTCCAATTGGTTTCTTGGCTTTGTCTTCTTCCATAAAATTCTCCTTTTTAGTCTTGCACTCCATTTTCAAATTATCCAATCGTTGGCAAAATGTACACTTTTTTATTTTATTTTTAGAATATTCTTGATCCATGTTTATTTTATTTATTAATATCAATTTCTCTTTTTATATTTAATGACATTAATCTAAATTATATTTTTCAATTAATTACTCTCACTGGTTCTAATAATCACTCCAAGTTATCACCAATTGGTATTATTTTATAATCAAACTTATCATTTTCCAATCGGTTTTAATTCTTTAACTTCTCCGATTGGTTTCACACAAGATTTCTCATTCACTCAAAACTCCCTGATCTCTTTTTACACAGATTTTCGATTGGCTCAATGCTCACAGTCACTCGAAACAGACTCATCACATCAAACATAATTTAACTCCAATTGTTACATCCACAGTTCTCAGTTCAATATCACATCATCTAATTCTTCACTTTCTCTCAACAGCACAAATTCTCTCAAACACCCAATTGGTACTCACAAGCTTTCCATACACTCTCAATTATCCAATTTATCAATACTCTTACGATTATTTACTCATATCCAGATCACAGTTTACTTCACCAATTGAACTCACATTCATACTCATTATTTTTCAATTAGTTCCAATCAAACATTCAATCATACGCACACATAGCCATTGCACAAACTCACGATTGTAAACATTTACTTATATTCATAAAATCAAAACACAAAATTACAAAACTTCCAATTGTTTTCCTTCCGGTGATTGGAAGGAGCTCCTGCACCATGCAAAGGAAAAACTAAACTACCTATCAAAACTACTTGCCTATAAGTTCAAGTTTCCAACCAACTTAACTACCAATTGGTATTCTACTCCATTACCGCTCAATTCAACTGAATCTTAATCCCAATTGGTAACTATCGCTAGTAAGCTCTTAAACTACACATCCAATTGGTAAAATCTACAAATAGACATGCAAAACAGCCAATTGAACTAAAAGGAAAATAGCATTCAGACTACAACATCACTTTGCATAAAGTGTTGAATTTGGGTAAGGGAGTAATTGATCTTTGTATTCCAAGCTCATTGGGCTTGGTTGAGACCGTATAGTCCTTTGGTAAGAAGACACACAAGATATTCTTGATTCTTAGAAATATATCCTTCTGGTTGATCCATGTAAATAATTTCAACCAAATCTCCATTTAAGAAAGCCGTTTTTACGTCCATTTGATGAATTTCTAAATCAAGCAAGGCTCCAATTGCAAAAAGGAGTCTAAGAGAAGTAATTTTAACAACAGGGAAAAAAGTATTATGATAATCTATCCCCTTGACTTGAGAATACCCTTTTGCAACAAGACGTGCTTTATAGTGATCAACTTCTCCAATAGCTTTATACTTAATTTTAAATATCTACTTACACCCAATAGTTTTACGACCAAGTGGTAAGGGGGTAAGGGTCCATGTCTTATTTTTAAGTAAGGAGCGAAGTTCATCATCCATAGCTTTTTGCCAATGATGAGCGTAGGGACCACTCAAAGCCTTTGTGATAGTTTGTGGTTCCGTCCCTTGATAAGCTAGCAATACTTCGGTGTAGTTCAAAGACTCAAGCATACATTGAGATGGGCGTTGTTCCCTTGTAGACCTTCTAAGAGTGGGTTGAACTCCTTGTGGAACATCTTCGGAATCAGAGAACTCAATTTTCAGAGTTGTAGAACTCTAAGTTGTCTTCTTCAAGACTTTCATGGCCTAGTGGGACTTCAGGAAGGTGGGGCTCTACATGAGGGACCTCTGGCAATTCTTGGTCATTTGGGATTATATCTTTGTTAAAACTTTTAATTTGATCATTTTCCAAAAAGGGAGGTTGTAAGTCAAAAATTGTAGTGTCTCTCATTTGAAGAGCTCCCCCTTGATCTCGAGTATTTTCATCGAAAGTTACATTACGGCTAATAATGACAGACTTTGTTTTATGGTTATACAAGCGGTATCCCTTAATATGCTCATCATAGCCAATGAAAATACACTCAAGACTTTTGGGGTCTAATTTTTGTCTCTTTTCTTTTGGAATATGAGTAAAGACTTGACTTCCAAACACACATAAGTGAGCTATGGTGGGTTTTCTACCAGTCCAAATTTCTTCAAGGGTCTTATTAATTAAAGTAGAGGTGATGATTCTATTTGGTAAGTACACAACTATAGACACTACTTCTGCCCAAAATACATTTGGAAGATTTGCTTGTCTCAACATACTACGAACGCACTCCATAATAGTGCGATTTTTTCGCTCAGCTACTCCATTCTGTTCAGGGGTATATGGAACAGTTGTTTGTCTAACTATACCATTGTCCATACAAATTTTTTGAAAGGCTCCTGACATGTACTCACCACCGTTGTCAGTCCTTAAGGTTTTTATTTTACATCTTGTTTGTAGCTCTACCATAGCTTTATAAGACTTAAAGGCATCTAATAACTCCCCTTTAGTTTTTAAAAATGTAACAACACATTTTCTTGAAAAATCATCAATAAATGTCACAAAATATTTTGCACCTCCATGGGAATAAGTCTGAATGGGACCACATATGTCCGAATGGACAAGTTCTAAAAGAACAATAGCTCTCTGGCCACCCCATTTGGGAAATTTTTGGCGATGTTGTTTGCCCTCTAAACAACTTTTACATAATGGTTTCTCAAAATTTGGAGACCGAATTTCAAGTCCATGGACTAATCCACCTTTATACATTGATTTTAATTTATTTAAATTAAGATGACCCAACCTTCTATGCCATAGTTTCACACTGGTAAAGTGGTCTTGGCTTGTTACATATGACAAGCTTTGATTATAGGTATTGGAGGTACCTAACTTATATAGGTTACCTTCCCTTTTACCTGAGGTAATTATTATTTTACCCTCTTTGTCCCTTATATGACATGAACCCGTTGTGAATTCTATTCTATATCCAGCATCTGCAATACTACTTATTGATATCAAGTTTTTCCTTAAAGTTGGAACATGAAGGACATTTTCAATTGTTTTCATTTTCCCATTATCTAAAGTAATCTTGACAGTCCCTCATCCGTCAATATCATGATTTGAATTATCACCCAAATAAACTTTGTCTTTTGTTAAAAGTTTAGTATAGAAAACAAACCATTCAATGTGGCGTTATATGTTGAGTGGCACCAGAGTCGAGGTACCAAGTATCGCTTGATGTATCCTCAATTGCTAAGGCTACCATGAATAGTTTAGTGTTTGAAACATTGTTGAGTTGATAACCGGATTTCGCTTTTTCTTCTTGAATGCGAATCCTGCAGTCTTTTAGATAATGTCCGGGCTTTCCACAATGAAAAAAATTACCTTTTTTTTTTAAGAAAGAATTTTTATTAGTATCAATAAATTTTCTTTTGAAAATCTCTAGTTCCCTTTGAAGTTTTTTTTGTTAGAGTACAAAACTTGAGGTTTATCCTCAATTACTCTACCTTTAGCTTTTCTCCGTATCTCCTCTTATAACAAGAGACCAATAACACTTTCTAGTGTTAAATTAGATTGACTATTTATAGATACTACAAGTCCTTCATATGACTCTGGTAAAGTTTCCAAAAGTATGATGGCACTATCTTTATCATCTATACTTGTTTCCGCACTAGCTAAGTTATCTAACAAGGTACGGAAGGTATTGATATAATTTGCCATTGAGTCCTCTTCAGACATTTTCAATGCATACAATTGCTTATTGTAATACATCTTGGTTTGGGCATGAGTTGTTTCATAAACACTATTTAATGTATCCCAAACTTTCTTTGCAATTTTGCATTTACTTACAAGAGAAAGTTGGAAGTCTTTTAGTCCAAGTAAAATATTTACTCTTGCTCTGCTGTCTCTCTTGTCCCATGTTGTTAGATTTGCCGGTGACGTCGGGCGCACGTTGGTGCCATCTATATGTCCAAACAAATCTTTGTCTAAAAGCACCATTTCTATGCAAATTTTCCATGTGTGGAAATTTACACCGTCAAATTGATTGATTTGACGTACATCAATGGATGTAAAAGTCATGATGATGTTTATTATTATGTTTTAATTTTAATTATCTAAGCATAAAATAGCTTAAATTTCAAATTCAAGATTCAAATTTTGAACTTGAATTTCAGTTTCTTCTATTATATTATCAATTAATAATTGAGGATTAGTTTCATTAATACTAAATAATGCATTCATAAAGGCTTCGGGAGCATTGTGAATTCCATAGGTTTGATGAGTAAGATGCATAGTCTCTTCAACCTCTTCACTTGGAGGAACCGTAAAATTCATCTAAAGAGATTTGAAAGAACGCATTGGTTAATCTATTTGTAAGTCGAAGTTGAAACTCAACTTCTTCTCTTTCATCATCCTCGATGAATAAATCGAAGACGTCCTTGTTGGAACATTCAACAGCAGGTTGCGAAAGATAACACATTTCGCTCTGATACTAAACCTAGCTCTGATACCATGATAAAATCCTACAAGCTTCTCATGATAAGAACAATAGGAAGAAGAACATTGCAAACAAGTGGTAAAATTGTTCATGTATCAGTAGGGAGCAACTCCCTTTATATAACACACCAAACGGTGTAGACTTAAAAGTCGTAAACATTCATGAAGGATTATATCCTATTCACTTAACCTTTCACACTAGACTAAATTGAGTCTCTAATAATTAGCCTAAATAATATACTACTCTTCAACAAAGTTTAGAATAGAGGCATCAAGTAATTGAACTGCAAGCTAGTGAGCGAAAAAAAAATCAGCAAAGAAGGTACAATAGCTAAGCTTCCAACTGGCGACACCGATTGTACGATATAAAGTAGAACAGCCCATTGTAGTCAAAATGAGGAGTTTGCCCTCATGCCATCAATTGCTAAAGTTTAAAAAAAAATCCCACTTAAAGACAAGTGTGAGATAGGGCGAAAGCAATTGAAATTATACTATTTTGACAAGGTATGAATTTGTTATGAATTTTTGAAGTGTGATGCCCTAAAGAGTTTCAAGGCTACCTCCAAATCAACAAAATTGTATCCATAATGCTCATTTTACTTACCTAAAGTAGTCACAATATTTTCTAACATGGCCCCTACATGAAGGCCTAAGAAATACATTTCTTGCAATGAATTTACACTCAAAAGCTCAAAGTTCCTATTGTAGTCACTACTTACTCCATTACCGTCATCTAAGACATTGGGTTGTGGCCCAAATCTCATTTATTGAAAAACAACTATAATGGGGTCATTCCCTAGGTGTCCACAAAAGGTCTTTTGACTGTATAGGGTTGTTTCTACCTTATACACTATTACCATTTGAATTTTCTTCTGGAAAGTTGGAAAATTTGATTTTATTAAGAAGCCCATATTTCAAGGAGTTTTGTACTTAAAGTTGACTATTTTTCAAAATTGAATTTGACTTGAAGTACATCCTCTGTCTCAATATAAATCTATAGTACTTCTAGGGTTACCTACTACAAACCAATAATTTATTTTGAGACAAACGGAGTGGCAATTTTGTGAGTCACCAATATTTTTGTGATCTATCCTAATCTATAATTGAATTCATTTTCTTAAAGCATTACAATACAATAGCTCCAAACTTGGTTGTTGAAAAGGTCTCATAGAGTTTCAGAAGGAATATTTTGTGCCACTGTTAGAATTTAAGTAGGGGTTCAAAACAATTCAATATCTCACCTATTCATATTTATCTTGTATGCAGAGATGGTAGGATTGAATTTAAGAGTAATCTATTTTCAACTAAATTTTTAATATCATGGGGAATTGCAAAGGGTTTACCCCGGGAGCAAAAATACATTATTCCAAGACAAAACACTTGTTATACTTTGGGGTAAATTGAAGCACTTGCAATGTGAATTTGCTCACATTGGTTGCAAAAACCCACAAGGTTTGCAAAACTCAAATCAATCTAGTATACAACACAAATAAAATGCATATCTACATATGTATATGGCAATTAGTAGAATGTCTTAGGTATTAGGGTTGAGATTCTGTGAGAATGGATTTAATTTGGGGATGGTGATGTGGGTGTAGGTCCTTGTGACATCTTATCCAAAATTTTAACTTTTCCTTCCTACATCAGTTTCTTGAAAA
The DNA here is from genome assembly GCA_951799445.1 of Pseudisothecium myosuroides. Lineage (NCBI taxonomy): Eukaryota > Viridiplantae > Streptophyta > Bryopsida > Hypnales > Lembophyllaceae > Pseudisothecium > Pseudisothecium myosuroides. The sequence goes on along the minus strand of OX637288.1, from coordinate 1,840,296 downwards.
GTGAGTTCCCTCGGGACAACAATTTTGAATTTGCCTCCCAATATGTGGTTTCCGCTTGAGGAAATCAATTTGCATAACCCCAAGAGAATTCATTTACCCCTAGCTTTTGCTTTAGAGATTGTAGTGGGAGAATCAACATAATCTCGGGGTAATAGGTACAAAAATGGGGGGTAAAGGAGGGTGTAAACTTCATCCCCCAAACATTCACTAACCTTTACTAAAGGGGGGAGAATAAAAAATGAATATTGATTCCCCGGTTACCTTAGGGTAATTCCACTAAAGTTTCCAATGCATCAACTACTTAGCAAATTTCTTTTATACGTACTTGACCAAAAATTTCCTATCAAACTTAGCATCCCACCAAAGTGACCAAACCGCAAACCACAAACTCTTTAAAAATCTTTAGTCCCACTAAAACCTTCAAATGCTTTCTTTGCAAATACCAAGCATGAACAACCCATAACAGTGGGAAACTTTAGAGGACTCTTCAAATACAGTTGTGAAATTTGAGCTTCAGTTGGCAATTTCAAAATGCATGGGGTGTAGATGCTCCATTGTCATACATTAAAATTGTATTCAATCACCACTTTAATAGACAAGGCAAGCATTCCACCCTTTGCTATCATTGTCAACATTGATTGATGATGGTAGCATTGCTATGGGATATGTCCACACGCTATACAAGGCACAACCACCTATTCCTCAAAACTTTTGAGCCATAGGATCTTCAAATTGCACCATTCTTATTTTTTTACAACAATAGAGAGTCATGCTCGTCACTTTGCCGGGCTTAACAAGTTATTTGGTAAGTTTACATGTACTCCCTTCTAACCTATAATACTGATCTTTTTTGTAATAATAAAAGTATTCAACATTGGCAAAAAAATTTGAATGCTTGCTATAATCGAATGATTTGATGTAGTGAATGTACAATATGCCCTCTCAAGTGCAAAACAAGTGAATATGGTTGTTAATTGTAATCAAAGAAAGATCATAAAGTAAGAGGTTGCAATAAATACAAAGTACCATGCATAAATAAAGATAGGCTTTACAAAGGAAGAAGACTTCCTATACAACTACTTTGTCCTTTCTGGGTATTTAGATATGCGCAAGAATGACTTGGAATTCAGTAGATTCAATGAAAAGTTCAATGTCTTTTGAAAAATTTATAAAAAAATTTAATTTTCAATTTTTTATTTATTTATGAAGTGGATAGTACACTAGACTTCTTGTGATTCATTTCATCAATTGACATCAGAAACAAAAGAAACCATCTTCAACCTTAAAATCAAGTTTCAATTTCAAGGCAACTTGAGTTACTTTTCAACCATAAACTGAACATTAACCCCTAAAATACCTAGGCATTTTTTGGCTCCAAAACCACTGAAAATTGCCATTTCTGCTGCGATCACTCCCTAAACCAAAAAAATAAATAAATTAGAATCTAACTATAGGATCTTGTACTTCACTTGTCTCAGATCATGTGGTAAAAATTTCATGAAGTTTGACCGTATGGATTGGAAGATATTAGCATTTGAAGTTGGAAAAAGAAGTTTTTTTGAACTGCATCCTGCAATTTTAGATGACTTTGATGGCCATTTGTGGATTTTTTTTGCACTACACACCATAAAGTTAAAAAATTTTGTGTTGAACATTTGAGTTGAGAGTTGGGGAAAAAAATTTCAGAATGTCAAAACTTGATTTTCACATATAAAAAAATTGTTAAGTAGAAGTAGGTCCAAAATTGAACGAAACACTAAATCGTTAATAGCTCTTAGGTGGACTTAAAAAACCTTAATTCCAACGGTGGGATTGTTCTTGCAAACAAACTTAACCTTGTCAAAAAAAAAATTTGAAAAAATTTGAAAATTGCATCCAAAAATGAATTCTATAAGTTGTTTTTCGAAGAAGATGCTTAAATTGCTCAAAAAACAAGATTGTCCATAACTTTCTCATTGAGTCCAAATAGAATGAATCAAAGCTTCAAATGTAGACAAAAACAAGATCTTTGAGAAAAAAATTATAAAAAAAAGAATTCAAATTTTTAAAGTTTTTTTTTTCTACCCGATGAACTGTTTTTTTGACTTCGGGTAGCATAATTTTTGCTCCTGGGCACCGATTGAAAAAAAATTATATTTATAGAAAGATAATGTGATTCCCTATCTTCAAAAAAGTTTCAAAAAATCAGGTTAAAATTTCAGGTCACACGAGCCTACCCGAAATCCTAAGAGTCCCCCGAGGGGACTTTGGTACTTTAGGGGTTAAAAGTATTGTGGCCAGTGGAGTGGCACCAAAAGCAATGAGCATGGAGATAGATGTAATATCGAGAACCTTTAAGGTCGGAGGCTCTAAAAGCAACCATTTAAGGGCTGGTCCACCTTTTTTTTTTATAGGTTTTATGAATAGAAATATTTTTAGATCATTTTTCAAAGAAAGAAAAATGGATGCGGAACATAATACAAGTAGTCTCATATTTTTGGAAGCATTTTTGAATTACTCATGAATTTTCAAAGATTTCTGATGCAAGCACCTATTTGTGACCCTAGGTCTCCCAAAATCCGTCCACTTGCAACTTCTAAAGTGATTTGAGAAAATCAAGGCCAATGATTGGCCTTGTAGTAAACAATACTTTTCTCTCAATTCTCTCAATGACTAAAGAGATTCATTTAAAGACCAACCCTATTCATTTAAGACATAAATATAGGGTTCATTCGAAGAGGTTGGTTGCTTTTATAGCCTCCTACCTTACTATAAGATGCTCCTATTCAAGACATCTTTAACATGAAACATGTACTGCACAGTACTGTAGCGGTTGCCTGAGTAGATTGCAGGGTTCCCAATACTACATTCTTCTCGTGAGCATGTGCCAAAGCAGAAACTAAGGATAATGATTCTGCTTGGTGAGTAGTTAGTGAGCTCGGTCACAGAATCTCCACAATTGTCACAATTGTCGCTGGGCAGAAGGGATGCCTGTGCTCCCGGTGCTATTAAGGCAAGCAATTAATGGCAGGTAGGCAAGCAGGCTACGCCCATCGCCCTCCGCCAGCAACTAACGTCAACAGTCTCACAAAGGTGAGGGCGTACGGGACAACGAGAGACCAGCCCTTGTGATTGCTAGGGGAGTTTGTGATAGTCGGCAAGTGCGTGACGCCCAGAACCCATTGCAGGATGGCAGCCACCATAACGAGAGCTCGCATCAGAGTGGCAACCCAATGTGCTGCTGCCGCCACAACCTTGGCCCACGAGAGAGCGGACAACACCAGCAACGACAAGTCGACGAAGCCACACAGAAAAGTAAACACTCCATATCGGGATGATCTCCTGCTGGAATGTTCCACTCGCCAGTAGTGGACGTTGATGGAGCTCGACACGATTGCCACCAGACACGAGACTGCCGCAGCCCAGATGGGCACGCCCCTCAAGTAGCTGCTTCCTATCAAGTGGAACCGCGGCGTGACGGCGATGATGGTGATCCAAACCAACACGAGCAGCGCTTCCAATGCGCTGGCTATCATCAGCCTGTGCTTTGGTAGCGACAGGCGACCGTGGATCGGCTCCAGGGTCACGACGATGAAGCGATCTTCTAGCGACATTGGACAACTGGCTTTGCAGCAGAACGACGACAACGGGAGCTTGGTTTGTGTGGAATCGACCATGTACCCACGCATGGCTCGCCTCGTGAGAAGAGCGCCGGAGAATGCATTCGTTCGGAATAAAATGACAAGCGCGCTGGACAAGAGGAACGCGCAGAGGCGCGGTAGCCACCATAGTGCTGGATCGAACTCGGTTTCGCTGTGGACTGGGGTGTCCTCACCGACTAGGCCTTTGCGGTAGCAGACGGTGAAGGGATTCTCGCTTCCACGCTCTTCGGCATCTTTGACAGTGCTGGCCTCGGAGATCGTGGGTGCCCATGTCACGCTATCTTCGTCTGCTGGCTCCACGAGCATTAGCCCAGTGTGTCCTTTGGCAGCGAAAAGGATGGAAGCGCTTTGGGCGAGCGCTCTTTTGCAACCAGATCGGCGGTGATCCTGGGGACCTAGAGCGCCTTGAATGCCTGCGCCTGCATCTTGGTAGTATGCACCGTTGGCGTTATGACAATTGCGGGCAAAACAGGAACTGCAGATGAGGGCATCGTATGTGTCGTCGACGCGGAAGACTGTTCCAGGAGCCACGGTGGTCAAGTGCTTGCTCACACCGTCGATGCGTTCGAATTTTAAGCATTTGCACGTCACCAAGCATGAACATTTTGTGCTCACGGCGTTGGGATCACGTGGGGGAGGGCATAACCACGCCACGAGCAGCAATTCCGCCTTCTTGGCCGTCGTTGCTCCGTAGTATGAAAACATCTGATGTGCCCACGCTTTCGAATTCTCTTCCACCAGGATGAGCACTTGACTGAGCGAGTGCTGGTCGCCAACGGCTAAAATCTTCACGGTCCCCTGTGATTCCCCTCCCAATAACGTCAATAAGTCTCGTGTGTTCGTCTCCGCATCCAACCTCTGCCGCATTATTGTCGTCACGAGCGCCGTGACAAGGCCCAAAGCCGTGAGACCGGCGTCCAAGAAATTCGCCGTGTCCGCGAGAGGAAGATTGTTTTCCTGCGCGCGGACTAGCGGTACCCTGCACCCCAATGCTATCACGCTCACCAACCATCCTCGCACTCCAAGTATCCTGCAGCATGGAGGGATAGGACTACGTATTATCATGAGAGAGAATGTAAAACGCGGTGGCTATGGACCCGCCCTTCGATCGGTGGAAGCAACTTCAAGAACAAGAATTTGAGCTAGAACCTTGTGAAAAGGGACTTTGCTTCAATCTAGAATTTGAGGGAGCTAACCCTTGTGAAAAGAAATTGCACCTAAAATTGCATCAGCTGCAACCCTAAATCCTAAACCCATAAATAAATAATCCTCCAGGCTCATCCACACATATGTAGATGATCGATCTCACAACAGGAAAGAACTTACGAAAGGAGAAGAATGAATGATCCATTGGAGTGCTTCAGTTGGAAACACAAAGAAAGTGCAGATCGCAGAAGTGTCAAACCTGTGGAAGTCGTGTGGCGGAGATGCTGGAGCTGATCCGAAGAGATTGAAGAACGAGGCTGTCGTTTGGGAGAGGAGTTCATAGCCAGCAGCCATCTCAGCTAATTCAGCTGCAAGCAAGGCTTGCGGACATTGGAGAGTTATGCTTGGCGAAACCAAAATATGAAAGCAACACGATCGACAGCAGGTCTTGCAAGCATCTGAAGCAAGATTGTAAGCCTGTGGAAAGGGAGTGCACGCTTTTGAACTTGCGTGACTATTATATTATCGATCTTTCCATAACCTATATTTTTCGCACCCTAAAACATCGGTGTCCCTTAGCGCCAATTTGATTCACTGCAGACACTGTAGTCGGTAGGAAAGCTTTGAAATTTGGTGCAACTTGCTGACTTGAAGCGATTGATCTTATGATTGATTTTTTAACCCCTAAAGGACCAAGGGTGTTTTCTGTCAAAAACCACTCAAAACTGCCCTTTCTGCTGCGTTCACTTAAGAAAACAAAAAAAATACTTTTTTTTAGAATCTAACCGTAGGATCTTGCACTTAACTTGTCTAAGATCATGTGGTAAAAATTTCACCAAATTTGACCGTACAGATTGGAAGATATGAGCATTCAAAGTTGAAAAAAAAGTTTTTTTGGACTCTGCCCTACAGCTTCAGCTGCCTTTGACCGGCATTTGTGGAAAATTTTTGCACTACAGACTTTGAATAAAATTTTTTACCATAATGAGGGTAATGTTATACATATGTCCACCAAATTTCACCTCAAAAAAATTAGTGGAACACATCCAAAAAAATCTTGGAAGGACACAATGCCCAGAGGATTGACTATACACTATCTTTTTTTGCTAACAAGTTTTCTACCTCATAGTTTCAATACTCAAAAATCCCAACGGTGGATTGAAACATTTATTTATCTTTGACAAACTCCCCCAAAAAAAATTAAAAAAGAATAAAACCTCTAATTTCTATTGAAATTAGAAGGCTTTGGAGAGCCAAAGTTTTTGGGGCAATGGAAAAAAAAAGGGACCCGATTTGTTCCCTTGAGTTCCCACTATGTTCCCTACAGCGTTCCATTGCATGGGACCTCCAACTCACCACATCATCCACCTACAATGCACTCCATCCATCAAGTGTTTCCATCCACCTACTTCTATATCAACTTCAAAAATTCATAACTAATTCCACAAAAGTCCGAAAAATATGAAACGACTTGGATTAGATGCCAATTCCATTTCTCCTTCTATGAAAATTCACTGAAATTTTTTTATAGGTGTTCAGCATCCCCTGAAAGGCAATCAGCTCTTCAAAACAGCCATATTACCTTATCTCCATCCAGATGGTTCCTGTGATTCTTCTTTTGGATAGCTCCTGACAAAACTTGCATATGCCATGTACATGTACATCAAATGGCATGCAAACTAGAAAGGACATGAAATAACATACTTGCATTCTTTTGAAGACATCAGATATGCAAGCCACGAAGGCCATTTGAACAGTGTCCGTGCTTCATAAAATAATGTCAAAGGCTTTCAAATTTTTTTGCTGCTTGTGAAGACTTCGGAAATTCCTAGTTTTTCTATAGAAGGTCCAAAAAATTAGAATACTCTAGAAGTTCACTTTTTATAAATAAAGTATCTCAGGATAGTAAAAAAAATTAGAATATGAGAGAATTCATTCTTCAATCCCAAATATCTATAATATTAGAATAAATAAAATCTCATAAATTTATAGCTGCACCTTGCTTTCAAGAATTGAAGAAGAAATTGAAATTTTTTTTCCAAATTCTCTTTCTTTTGATGGAAATGATCCATTTGTTTCAGAAAAAAAAAATCCATTTTAAAAAAAATTATTTAAAAAAAAAAAAAAAAAAATCCATTTTTTTGGCAATGATGGGGGCGCAGGCACGGCCTGGCAGCCCCCACACACCCTCCTGTGACCAGAGGTGGGCACCCCCCAAGCCTCCCCTGCCTCCTGTGACCAGGGATCACCTGACCAGGTACAGGGCTGGGGGAAGGAGCTTCACCCGTTCACAGGGGCTGCCCACCCCAGCTTCCACCTCCTTCCCGGACAACCTGCCCTCCTTCGAAGTCAACAAAAATGTGATAGCCCAGCCTGCCCCAAAGTTTTGTTTCCCAAAAAAATGCTCATAACTTCTTCGTCCGGAATCCAATTGAAATAAAAATTACATATCCGCAAAGCTCTCGTAAAACTCCACAACTTCAAAAAATCTCAAAAAATCTCAAAAAATCTCACTCCAAATTGAGACAATAGGAACCTACCCGGACCCAATTTGTCCCCCGAGGGGACAAATAGTCCTTTAGGGGTTAAATTGATCTCATAAATATTTATGCAAAGAAGATTTCAAACTGTAGGTTACAACTCAGGAGAGACGTTCAAGCTTCAGATTACCACCTTTTGGAGCATTGGCTTGCATCTCTGACAGCAACTGCCGTGATAATGCTCAGTTGAGGGAGAGAGTAGATAATAGGACGGTAACAACACAATATGTTGACACTAGAAGGTGTCAAATATTTGGTTGGTAAAAAATTAGAAAATAATTAAGTGACTTGTGTACAAATTTGTAACATTTCAATTTAGAAATAACACATAAATAAAAAAAATTAGAACTTTGGTTCATCGTGAATACTACGTAATAGTATGTAATGTTGTAGAGGTTTGTGATTTCTAGCACTTTGTTGAAAATAATTAATCATCTCAAGTCAAATGATTTAAAATTTTGTATTCACTTTTTGGAAATCAAAATAGTCACACATGTGAAAACCTTGAAGTTATACTCTGTATTAGGTAAAATATGGCTTGATAATAAAGTTAGAAAATGGAGTAACCTTGCAATAGCTTGAATTTTGAAGCTTTCAAACTCTCAACAAGAAAGATACATTAATTGTTTGAAATTCCATCATTCATTTATTGAAATAAATAAGTATCTAACATCAAAAGCCTTTAGGAAAGTCTTTTGGTACTATAAAATACTCAATAATAGGGACAATGACTTTAAAAAACAAGAGAAAAAATGAAATAGCAAAAACTACAAAAAAAATTACCCCGCCAATAAGTTTGAGAATAATGAAAGGTCCTTCAATCAATAGTCTACTGAATAATCTTGGTTGGTTGAAAATAGGCACATGTGGAGGAACCTATTCATGATTCAAAACGCAAAAAATCACCTTGTTAATAATGTACATTATAAAATATACTAAAGCCTATTAATAATAGATAATTGATAAAAATTAGGTATTGTCCACCCTTACAAAAATACTATATTGAGATTCTTAAAAGATGAAATCACAACAAAAAACAACGTTACATTGTTGCCAATCCAAACAATATGACATCAAAAAACAATACAATGAAAAAAATGAAAGACTAAATAACAAAAAATAAAGTGCCTTTGCTAAACTCAAAAAATTTCAAAACAATATTCAAATATCATTTTCAGACTTGCACTAATTCATCTACATGTGACTAAAAATTCAAACATCATTGACATACAACAATGGCTATTAGATTCTTTCGCTTGATTTTGCCACAAACTTAACTTTCTCTTTTGTCTTTCTTTTCTTGCTAGGATTACTCCAAAGATAAGCTGGAGGCTACCAATTCTAACAGATTTTGCATGATAGTCTTGTTAGTTACGTAGTTACATCACATTACAATTTCTATCTATTTACTTCAAATTTCTAGAGGCTTGAAACTTGACCTAAATATTTCTTTAGGGTTAGCTGCTCACCGTCTCCTTCTCCACCTCCACCCACTCGGCCGGCACGATGGCAGAAACAGTCGCCAGAACCTCCTTCCGAAAGGCCACCTCCCCGACTGCGGCTACAAACTCCAGCCCATTTCTCCGCTCCAACTCCCGCAGCGCAAGCTTCCAATCCTTCACACTCACGCGAGGATCCATTTGCGCCGAGGCGTCCCACGTCCGAAACCATCTCTCTCTTCGCTCCGCATCCCCAAACTCCTTGCTTGACAAGCCAAAAAACAAGGGTAAAATCTTGCGTTTACTCGACTGCACAAGCACCGAAAGCTCCAGCATGGGCCACTTGCTCCGACTGAAATACTCCTCCGATACCACCACGATCGCGAGCTCACACTGCTGCGCGCCTTGGAAGATGTACTGCGCGAAGACTTCGCCCTTGGGAAGGCTGTGGGGACGCTTGTCGAAGAAGGGCGTGTGGTGCAGTTGGTGCTCCAAGTCCAAGCACAGTTGCTCCACGAAGTTCTTTTGGGCTCCGCTGTGGCTTAGGAAGATCGGGTGCTTGGATTCAAGCGGAAGATCCAGGGAGGTTGGGAGGAGACGATCCTCCTCGGACGGCAGCAGCTCGATGTCTACTATGGTGGACATGGCACAGGACGGAGGGATTACAAGCTCTGAAATTCTGACTCGACGTAAACCAGGAAGCTTCGACGAAACTAGTAGGATAGTAGACAGGTTTTGAACAATTGTCGAAATCCTAAACTAACTCTCCATTCAAGCCGGACATGAAATTAAGACGCAGAAGGTGCTCTGCTGAAGGATTTTTCTTGAGACAATTTTCTTCCTTGAAGATTGAATACTTCAAGAGAAGTGTCGGTGCAAATCCAGGAAGGTCTCTTGCAAGATTGAGTTGAAAAGCGTGCAATACTTCGACGAAATTATCAAGATTATAGACAAGATTGGAATAATTGAAGAAACGCTAAACTCACCCTCCATTCAACCCGGTCATCAACGAGCTCTGCTGATGGACTGTTTTCCAGACACCTATTTCCTTGCAGACTAATATAAATACTTCAGGCTCAGTGACGCACGATTCGGTGCAGAAATAGAAATGCCTCTTGCAAGATTGTTGAAAATCATTACTGCGAAGATACTACTAGCTAGGACAACTGCAACAGACAAGCGATTTGACACAATTGTCGGAATCCTAAACTAACAAGTCGGCCATGAAAGAGGCTCAAGTGAAGGAGGTTTTTCAGACACTGATTTTGTCCTTGAAGGACAAAATACTTCGCTCTCGATCACCAGAATGAACCAAGCTAGCATTGAGAGGCTGAGCGCACGCACGTTATCCCGCTTGCAATTGCTGCCGAAGTTCAGTACGTTACGCGCTTGCTGCAACTTTTTCTTGCTGCCGCGAAACTGCGAGTGGGTTCGAAAGTCAAGAAATAACTCCAACGAAATGTATAACAAAGTAGCAGCATCTAAAAGACACACTTTTTCTTGCCTCACTCACGCAGAGAATTTCTTTGATGTTTTACGGCTGCTGCTAACTAAGGGAGGCAACCCATTTGGGAACATTTAACCCTTAACCCTTGAACGACGCGGCGGATGTTTTGAGGCCAATGAATGACAAGAGATTCTCCTGTGTAAGACAAAGTGCAACTATTCATCCTCCAAATTTTGTGGAGAAAGGGAAGAAAATCTACATTAGTTTGACTTCCAACGAGTGCTTTTGTATTATTTTAATCCAACAATCCACACGGTGACAAAATAGATGATTTCCACGGTTATGAGCCCGTCATTTAAGGGTTAAACGCCAAAGGGGTGACCCTTGAAATCATCCTTTTCTATTACCGTGTGAATCATTAGCCTCCAAAATTGCAAAAGCACTCACTGGAAGTCAAGCTACTGTAGAAGATCTTCCCTTTTCACAACAAATTTTGAGGATGAATAGTTGCACTTCTGTCCTATATAGTTTGATTCCCTGTTATCCACCGGACACAAAACGTCCGCTGCGGCATTCAAGGGTCAAGCAATTACATACATTTGGAGGGCGGATTTCTTCACTAGGGCAATTTTCCTGTGTGCGAAAACAGAGTTCAGAAGGTTTTCATAATTTTTCAGATTTTTATTTCTCAAAATATAATTATTGTGAATTTTTCAGCGGAAAATTTTATCCTCCCATACCGGTGATATAGGGCTTGCTATTTTGAACCGTGGGCTGAGAAAAAAAAATCGACCATGGGGTGTTGCAATATTGAGAGGTCTTAAAGCCAATCAAAATGCACCACAATTGCATCAGGAATGCCACCGTAATTAATCACTAGTCATCTTTTGCTAATCGGAAAGAAAACAGCCTACATTGCCAAAACAGGTGGCCGATTAGGAATGGGTTGCCTCCTATAGAGCAACTTGCACCTTGGAATGTAAGCAAGGAAAATTCTTGGAATGTAAGCAACTGAAAAAGAAAATGGAAATAAGCATCTACATAATAATTATCTATTAATAGTAATTTCTGTCAAATATTGGTGAATTTAGAATATTTTCTTGAATGGTATGGCAATTTCATCCATTTTCTCAATAATTTTTTTTAGTACTAACCCCTCAGCCCCTAAAAGATGGAGCCTATGACTATGTACTCAAACTTGAAAGTCCCTTAGTCTCTATCTTCCATTTCTTCTCTATTTATGAGTGGAATTTTTTGGTTATATTTTTTAAAGATGAATTCACATGTCTAATATTTTTCATACAAACATCAAATTTTTTTGTGAAATTTTTTTAATTACAATGAATTTTTGAAGAAAATTTTTAAAAATTTCATATCAAATATAAATGATGTTCAAAAAATCTAATTTTTTTAGAATAGAAATATATTGTAGTGTAGAATGTTGTGTTATAAAAAAAATTCTTTATTTCTCCATATTTGGAAATATGGTTACAAATCCTCAAATTCAAGCTTTGGTAAAACATTTATTTTAACAAATTTTCAAAATTTCTAATTAAAGTAGAAACCATTCTTCAGAAGCTTCATTTTGTTAGTTTTTCTCAAAAGCAAAAGAAATCTTTATGAACGTCAAAATCAAAATTTAAGAGGAAAATATTCAAAGTAATGAAATACACTAGATAGTATATCATTTTTCTATAAATTACCCCATATAAAATCAAAAACATCTAAAATGTTTTGAATTAATTAAGCTCAAGATGTCGATATAGCATCAATAAAGTTGCACACAAAAATTTACATGAAAATCATCCATTCTTCAATAAGCACAAAGCCTGGTTGACCATTCAAAGGATAGAAAACATCCTCAGAGTCCTTGCAAGGTTATAAATAAGGGAGTTCTTTAGATTTCTAAATGTGTGAAGATGTATTGTAAGATGCAATCTAGAATAATAATTTAATGATGACTCTCAAACAATAGTTGTAAAATGTAACCCATAGATCATATCCATACAATTAGATCAACTATTACACTAAACAATATTTTTCAATTAAATTTGAAGCCAAAAATTAAAATTTGTTTTAGTATAATCAATTATAGATTGAATATTTGTGAATTTCACAATTATTTAAAAAAAATATTAAGTTCTAATTATAGTAATTTTTTAATATTTTTATTTTACTTTTATATTCAAATAGTTTTTGAAGGGTCATTTTTTGAACTAGAAAAGTTATTTTTTTGAGGCCAAAATTATTATTAGTTTTTGAATTGTAAAATATTTGTAAAGCAAAGTCTTCATATTCTATATTGTACAAATGTTTAAGAATTAAACATTTGTACAAAGACTTTATATAGAAAAATTTATGAAATAAAAATTTATACAACAAAAAAATTATTTATATATATATATATATATATATATATATATATATATATATATATATATATATATATATATATATATATATGGATTTTTTTAAATAATAAAAAACAAATTTTAAAACATAATTCCAACGGGGTGCACCGGCTAGCTACCGTCTCACAAATTCCCTAACGGCCCTTTCTGGTCTGGTATTTTTCCTAAATGCACATTTTCATGCATCCAAACAACCCAAATAAGGCCTGAAATTTTCTGTATTGTCACTTGTTGTACATCCAACTTGGCTTGTGTCACAATTCTATAAACAATGAGCCAATGGAGTTAAACTTTACATTGAAGATAGCTAGACATGATTGGCTTTGCAATTATAATTTTTATTCTTTTAGATTTTAAAACATCATGTGATTATTAAATTTTATTTTTTTTGAATTTGTCACACGTTTAGATCTTTTTTATTTTAGAATTTCTAAAGGTTCTTTTTGATACTTTGACATTTACGAAACTCTTGAGTGTTTTTGTCCACCCAAAATAAAGGATCTAGTTTGTACCTTTTGAAATAATAACTATCAAAAGAGCATGACTATTCTAAGGCCTCCATATTGTGGCCAATTTAAGAAAACATCACAAGCACTTTATGTGATTTGGATGATTGTTATGGATGCAAATTTTTTTGTTGGTTTTGGAATACATGACCCAAATGCCAATTTCATTAGTTTAAGATATTCCACTACTTTGGCACTATGAAGGCAAGCTACTTGAGATATAAATATACACCTTTGGTATAATTTACAACTTTATATAGATGTATATCACACATTTGAAACCTCTTCAATTTACGAAAATTGAAAATCCATTTCATGACCTTTTATGGGCTTTTAGATAGCACACTTCAATTACCTCTAGCAAAAGCATCCCTTTTAGAGAGGTGTATTTTCAATTGGAATATTCTACTCTTGCATTTATTTATGTCTAAAAAGAGGTTGATGTTTACTCCATTTTAAAGAAGTATATCAAAATAAGTAACACATGGAATTAAATGGTATATTAGTATGCTTTATATGAAGAAATATTGTTAACTCAATAGTGTTCCATTATTTTGGTCAATCGTATCAAATTAATCCTTTGAATCAAATCAAAGGATGTTGGACTTTTAAAGCCATATTGAATTGGTCACAGATGTACAACATTGACAAGCCCTCGGACAAGCCCCACTTGGAAAGACCATAAGCCATGTTATCAAGAGTCAAGTTGGAATTCAAGGGAATGATGAAGACAATTTCACATTTTTTGTGAATGAAATCAAGAGATTAACCCTTTAGTGCCCAAGTGACCATCATCTAGTCACTGGGACTCTTGAATAGCAACTTTATAACTCTATGTAAAATCCAAAAAGAATATGGTGCACGAAAATCATCTTTGCCTAAGATCCCAAAAGGACATGATGTTTGAAAAGAAAATTTGTGTAAAATCTAAAAAGAACAAGATGCTTGATGAGCAAGTTGCATAAGATTTGAAAAAAACAAGATCCCCCTACTACAAAATAAAGGTGTGTTTTAAGTATAGTCCTCTAAGTAATGACCTTTTAAGGAGATTTTTAGTAAAATTTAACTAAAATTACATGTGTTTTCAGTAAAATTTTACTAAAAATCTCTTTCAATGATCATTACTTATAGGACTATACTACTAGGACTATACTTAAAACATCCATTTCTCTTATAGTGCCCCAAGCAATAAGATGCTTGAAATTACAAAAAAGAACATATTTGAGGTTTAGATTTTTTTCACTTATTGTACGCACTAAGGTAGAACAATCCATCATGGACACCCACAAAATGACCCACAATTATTGCAACTACCAATTTTTTTGCAATAAATTGAGTTAAAAAATACTTATTTGGAGCAAAAGTGGACTCTTTTAAATATAAAGTGTGGCCAAAATTGGGCATTAAGTTTGAAATCTATGATGTAAGTTTGAAATCATCAAGTCTAAATTCACTAAACATCAGGTTGGCAAAGGAAGAAAAACAATCCACATTGGATATTGTCATTTTTGGCAATGGGTATGGCCAAGCACCATAGTAGAAATTAGGTAGTCACCTAGGGCTTTGCATAGTGTCTATTGCCTAGAATATAATGCTCATCCCTTGGGACTTTCAAAAATTCTCCCAAATTCAAGGTTCTGCCTAATTTTTTTTAAACTTCAAGGTTGTTTCATAAACCTAATACTACTTGTAAAAAATCATAGGCTAATTTTTGGCCTATCAATGTAACAAGTAACAACCTTCTTAAAGTACTAATTATGTCTACTATAGGTCGTTTGACCTTATGCAAACATGGAGTCATGATGTGGATTTATCCAAGTCTCAAATATTCTCAAATATTCTTTCAATATTCAAAATTTATTGAGGAAAATTGGAAGAAGGTTGTCTAATATATAATAGACACATGTCTAATATGGCATGTGACATGACAACATGGTGCTATAAACAAAAATACATTCCTAAGATGAAAATAGAGACTTAGAAGTGAGATTTTAAATGATAGTTTAGAAAACTAATATGAGTGTTAAAAGTTTTTGAAAATCCTACAAATCTAATGATTAATTTTAAATTGACTAAAAATTTAGAATTTAGGTGAAAATTCCATCTGTTATCCATGGATGAAGTTTTAAAAGTAAGGTAGCAAAATCCAACCAAAAGGTCTAGAAATGTGGACAAAATTTAGAATTGAAACTAAAAACCTTAGTGAATATTATCAATAGGTTCTATAATCCAAAAAAATTAATAATAATGAACATAACTCTAGAAGTTATTCTAAGATGAAGTTAGGATCTTAGGGACTCAAATGGCTATATTGAAGATGAGAAATAACAAAGCAAACTTAAGTGATGGGTGATTGCAAGAAATACTTGTCCTTTTTTTGGTCTCCTTGGCCTTGGATAGGTGTTTTTTTGCTCATAAATCTTACATCATATATCAATTTCATATGAAATTTTTGAATTGAAGGTACATATGGTAGTTGTAGATATTGAATCAATTTTTTCAATTTTTTCAATTTAATATACTATTTTTAAACAAACCTAGATTGGATGTCTACCATTGTCATTCGGGTGGATTTTAGTACTATTTAGCTCCAAAAATGAAAATTTGAAGGTCAAAAAATGGAAAATGAAGACTCCTACTAAAGTTACACAAGATCAAAAATAGAAAAGTGTCCACCTTCTACATGTGCTCAAAGTGCAAAAATTGGTGGTAGTGGGAGAGGGGGAAATTATTCAAAAAATGAAAATTGAAACTTTTTTTGGAAACTTCAACCATAAAAAATTGAAGTAAAGTATTTTACCAGAATGTAAAAAAAAATTCAGCCCATTTGACCACGTAAATTGAAAGATTACACCATTTGAAGTGGGAAAAAAATCCATTTTTCATTCCTACAAAACAAGGCAACAAACTTAGGGCTCGTAAAATTTTTGCTCTACACAAAATGAGGATTTTGACCAATTCTAAATATATGATATTAGGTTCACTCATAAAAAAATTTAGAAGCAAATATAGAGTCTAGCTTACTCTAAATCATCTTGCAATCACTACAAGAGAAAGGGGTGTTTTAAGTAGTGTCCTAGACATCACGTCTTTTAAGTAACGTCTTTTAAGTAAGTTTTTAAGTAAAATTTTACTAAAAAGACAATCTTTTTAGTAAAATTTTACTTAAAAACTTACTTAAAAGACGTTACTTAAAAGACGTGATGTCTAGGACACTACTTAAAACACCCCTTTCTCTTGTAGTGAATGCAAGGACATTAACTGAATTGGCAATACACTAGTCATTTTTGGTTGATATTTTGTGCAATGAGGAAATTTTTTAATTTGAAATTCAAACTATAAAAATTAATAGATAAACATTTGAAATATGTGGAAAAAACTTCACAAACTTTTGACTTCATAGATTGCAAGATAAGAGGATTTGAAGTTAGAAGAAAATGTTTTTCTTAAAATTGCCCCAACATAGCTAACAAAGTTTGACTCCTCTTTAAATTTGATTGGTGAACTAAGATTTGTTTTTTTAGTACAATTGCCTGCCAAATTTCAAAAGTAGATTAGCATTTCTGCAAAAGATTCTCAAATTGTTCAAGCTACTTAAAAAATTTAGGGCAACATAACTTTTGATCTAGGCGGCCGATTGGAAAAAGAAATAGGTTTTCACCGAGAAGGTATGTGTTTATACATTGTGTCCAAATTTCATGAACATCCAATCTGAAATGACTTTATAGGAACCTACACTCACTACAAGAGAAAGGGGTGTTTTAAATATAATTATAGTAGTATAGTGTTATGAGTAATGACCTTTAAAGGAGATTTTTAGTAAATTTTTTATTGAAAATACATGTATTTCTAATCAAATTTTACCAAAAGTCTCCTGAAAATATCATTACTTAGGGCCACTTCACACTATGGCCGACCAAGTTAAGAGGCTGTAGAAGTGACAATCCAAACTTTGGTGAGAGTCCAAAGAAATGGGCAATAAATAGGCCCTAAAATTTAGGAATTGGAGCCCTTGGCCGGCCATAGTGTGAAGCCTCCAAAGGCCAAGCCCAAAGTCCAAACCTCACCCATGTGTCAATTTTTTCAAGTAAAAGATAAAAAAAGCACAAGAAAAGAGTCCAAAATGGCCTTGGAAAAAAAATCACAGCACATGCTCTTATCATCAAACAAGGAATATGAAGGGTATAAATGGAATAAAAGGGTGACATTGGTCATTGAAGAGAAGTAGGTTAAGGGAACTAGGTTCATTGAATGCAAAGACTCTCCATTGTAATGGTGGAGACTAGGTTTCAAATCCCAATGGCGACAAATAACAAATAACAAGTATACCCGTTATATATGCGATCTTATCAATTCTGACATTTTTCTGAAAAAAATTCAACGAACTCTCAACCATAGTTTGGGTCATTGTTTTTGGCTGACCCAAACTATGGTCAAGAGTCCATCGTGAGTCTATCGCCATGTAGGCATTTGCTGCTATGTAGGGTGCCACGAGGGCGACGGACTTTGGATTGTGCCACCCTAGTGTGAAGGGCCGAGAGTCCGAAGTCTTTGGTTCTTTGGAATCTGATTGGTGGAAACCAACGGACTCTTGACTGTGCCGCCTAGTGTGCAGTGGTCCTTATAATACTATACTACTAGGATTATACTTAAAATACCCCTTTCTCTTGTAGTGCTACCTCAAATTTCTTACATATGTTGAATGGACACTTGTTCCTTTAGGGATTATGTTTAAATCAAGGGAGGCTTGTCAATGGATATTATATATTAATAGAGAAATGGTCTTTGACTTCTACTTCCAATGAGGGACCTATATCCAACATAATTGCTCAATATTTTAAATAGGCATAAATTTTATTTCAATTATAATCCATCCAACTTCACTACTAGACAACATTTACACACAAATAAATATTATTCCAATTAATTTGTACTTTAGATTCATGATCTATTTGGGAGATTATATACATACTCCAAATAGAAAATGGTTTTTATAGTGTCCATTACTTCACAATCTCACATTAATTCAAATCAATACAAGTTTATAAAAAAATTCTCATTATAATTAATACATGTACAAATCAGACATAAAGACTTCATGAATTGGAAAATCAAAATTTTAATTGACAACACATTTCATTCTACAATGACAAACTAATTTTTAAGCTTACATTTACAATCCTTCAAACAATCACAAACAATTCCAAGTTTCAAAACACAACATTTGTACAAACAACTTCAAATAGGCAATAATTCTCTATAATCTCTACCAAAAAAAGCATAAAAATGACCAATTGTTTGGACTCCATGCTCTTTTCGATTTTGTGAATACTTATTTTTTCAAAAAGTATTGATCTTCCTCAAAAATACTGCTAGAATTCATAAAATCAAGACATATAAAACCAAATCCACTTTCTAGTCTTTACTTCTAGTAATGTTGCCACAATTATGTAGATGGATTTTGTTGTAGAGGAATGAATGTTGGAAAGAAGTACCATCCGACTATATAGTAGATTGAGTCTATTCAAGACACAAACTACCTATTTTATCTTCTAATTTGATCAAACATATCAAATTTCAATTTCATGATATCAATACTTCATTTTTGGAATTTTTTAATTTATATTTCATAATTTTACATGATGATAATTGTGCACCGTTGCGAATACGCAGGAGGATGTTACTAACTCAGAAGCCCGTTGTAGAGAGAATTTGAAGTAGGGTTTGGCAAAAGTTATTGAGTTTGAAGTAGGGTTTGGCAGATGTATTCCTAGTCCCCTTTCATGTCGGGAGTGAATGGAACCTTCTGCAATTCTAAACCAAAGCTACGCTAGTGAGTTTGAATTAGGATTTGGCAAAAGTATTTCTAGTCCCCTTTTAGGGTCATTGCAAGAAAGACCAATCCTATTTACTAGTCACATTGAGAGTGACTCTCTTGTCATCCGCTATAACTTTTGAAGCAAAAGTTCAACGAATATGAAATTTTTATTGGAGATGTCTAACTTGATGGTAATCAAATCCCTTAATTTTTTAGAAATTAAAAAAAAAATTGTAAATTTGTTTAGGATTTTTTACTACGTTAGGAGTCTCTAAATTTAATGATCTGAAGCTGAAATTTTCATGGTCTATTTGCATAGTAGGAAAGCATGACCCTACAAAAAGAAATCTAAAAATATATTATTTTGTGTCCTCCACATGAGTGCAAACAACACTTCTATTGCGTGCAAATTTTGAACAATGAAGATGGTTCTAAGATCAATATTTTGGTGAAACCTCATCACTATCAATTCTTTCCAAATGTTCAATTTTTAGTTTTCTTAAAAGTTATTTTTACTATTTTTTACAAATAAAAATGTGAAACTACAGTGCAAGTATTTATTTTCATGAGATTTTGCACTTTTTAGTTCTCCTACTTAGAGAATTTTTCTAAGTTTTTCCTTCCTATTGTACCTTGTTCTTAAAGGTGTATATATTAAACATATTTTTTCACATTTTTTAAGAATTATTTTTTCTAATTATACAATATTTCTGAAAGAAAAAATGAGTATTGTGTAAAACGCTACAAAAAACGCACGGTCTTTCTTGCAATGACCCTTCACATTGAGAGCGAATCAGACCTTCTGCAATTCTAAGCCAAAAATACACTAGTGAGTTTCAATTTGGGTTTGGCGGACATCTTTCCAATCCCCTTTCACGTTGGGAGCGAATTAGACCTTTTGCAATTCTAAACCAAAGCTATACTAGTAAGTTTGAATTAGGATTTGGCGGATGTATTTCTAGTCCCTTTTCATGTTGGGAATGAATCAGGCCTCTTGCAATTCTAAACTGAAGCTACACTAGTGAGTTTGGATTAGGGTTTGGTGGACATCTTTCCAATTCCCTTTCACATAAGGAGTGAATTGGACCTTCTGCAATTCTAAACCAAATCTACACTTAGTGAGTTTCAATTAGGGTTTGGCGGACGTCTTTCCAATACCCTTACACATTGCGAGCAAATTGGACCTTTTGCAATTCTAAACCGAAGCTACACTAGTGAGTTTAAATTAGGATTTGGTGGATGTCTTTCTAGTTCTCTTTCACGTCGGGAGCGAATGGGACCTTGTGCAATTTTAAACCAAAGTTACACTAGTAAGTTTGAATTAGGGTTTGGCGGACGTCTTTCCAGTCCTCTTTCACCTCGGGAGCAAATGGGACCTTCTACAATTCTAAATCAAAGCTACACTAGTGAGTTTGAATTAGGATTTGGCGGACGTCTTTCCAGTCCCCTTTAACATGGGAGAGAATTAGACCTTCCGCAATTCTAAACCAAAGCTACAGTAGTGTCCCCAAATTTTTCCGCCATCACCGATTGTTGATGCCGGCCGTTGTATAATATTCTCGAGGTCAAGTAGCTCTTCAATTAGGTTTTACAAATTGCTGAATTGAAACTAATGCTTTTGTTGTTGTGTCATTCTTTAAGATTGTTGCCAATGGCTTTAATAATCTTAATCAAGGATTGATTGATTGTTCTCCAAATCAAAGATTGAGCTACATTATGTTTGGTTTGAGTGAGCTTATCTTTTTGTATGGTTTTTGTATAGAGCAATGCACAAGGAGGTGGGCATTTCGGGAAGAAAAAAAGGGCCGATGAAGAGGGTAGAGCCCAACAAGGAGGCACTTTTTTTCCCCAAAATGCAAGATGACGAGAGGCATTGGTCGACTTAAACTACTGCGAGGAAACCACGATTGGATGAAGAAAACTAGTCCAAGATGAAAGTTGTGGATGAAGAATCCATAATCCACAATTACACGTGGAAACCCGTGTAATCGTTGCTTATGGCCTAATTATGTCAAATAACCTGCCCACAAAATGAACGGGAGGTTTGTTGATAGTGGTATACGTTGGCATGTTATTCTCTTTTTACTTGCGGTGTGTGATTGAGGGCAAGAGCATGCATTGCGGATGTGTGGATTCTTTGCTTTGTGGAAGATTGGAGTGTTGCGCGGGGAAAAAGAAGAAGTTAGGATGGATGAAGAGGGTGAGTCTACTCCTCCGCTTCTGCGTATCTTGGATACAAAAATAGGTCGATCAATAACTTAATGGAACTTAGAGCGTCGGCAGAAGCAAGCTCAACTCGGCAATGGAGTTGGAGCAAACGGCGATGAGAGGGGCGGCGTGCGCAATTTGTTGACAGGAAACTTAGGGATAGTGCTAGATGGGGGAGGTGTAGAGGTGGCAGGGTAGCAGGAGTAGAGGTAGAGGTGACACTGGCTACAGAAGTACAATTGGTCTAATATGCCCAAACTGTATTTGGCATTGTGCTATGGATGCTTTTGCAGATGCTTCTTTTATGGAGATGTTACTCCTAAAAGTAATCCGTTGATGTATGGTGAACATGTAGGTGGCCTTGTCAATTATTTTTGTGAAATGTATAGTTTGCAAATTCTACATCGACTATCCCGCTAGTCATCAATACCTATGGATGGATGAGAGGTAATAACAACTGTAATTCAAGTTCTTTACACCTAATTCTAGTCAATTATCAGACACAAGGCATAACATTCTGTAGCCAATATCAACACTGCCTCTTGCTAGAGGGAATGATGTAGAATAAACCACATCATCTCATCTCGCACATGAGATGATGTTGTATATTCTACATGAAATCAGTAACTACAAATGAGATGCCAAAGACCCGTAGAAGGGATAAGTAGGTCACAAGCTACCTAATAGCAAAGTTTAAAAAAGATTTGTCAGTATCGTTGGACGTTAAGGCTGCAGTACTTAATATTGAATCCAATTAAAAAAAGAAGCATCAGGGATTTAAAGTTTAACTTTAAATTAGTAAGCAAAAAGTTCATGGAGAACATGGTATTGAACCACTTCTTTGCTTTATTTGGAAGTCATTTATTTCTTGTGTTCAAGATTGAAGAAGACAACTCTTTATATACATATTGGGTAGTAGAAGGTGAAACAAACAATGTGGGATATGCAAATTAGAATTGGAGTAGGAGCTCAATTGCTCACTTAGATATGTCAAATTAAAGCAGAAATTGTATTTGAAGTAAAATTTTAGAACTCATTTAGGCATAATAAAATAACTTTTTTCAAAAAACTTTGAACTAAAAAAAGTTGGTAAATCAAACTAACTTTCATTTATTAAAATCCCTTTGAGATTTTGAACCTCCACTCAAAAGTTATGGACAAATTTCGGAGAGGGGTTGAAAGGGACATTTTCTTTAACATTTTTAAACATCCTCTCTGAATTTTGTCCATAACTTTTGATTGGAGGCTTGAAATCTCAAACGGATTTTTGGAGATGAAAGTTAGCTTGATTTACCAACTTATTTTAGTTCAAAGTTTTTTGAAAACAATTATTCTACTATGCCTAAATGAGGTCTAAAATTTTACTTCAAACGCAATTCCTACTTTTGACTTAACTACTATGAGTGGTTGAGAAACTATAAATTCTAATTTACTTATCCCACTTGGGTTGCTCTACCTCCTACCACCCCATGTATATAAAGAGCCTTTATTCTCACTCAAAAACCCAAAATAAGTTATTGGTAGTGGATGGTTAGATGCATTGGAGTATTACTCAGTGGACTCTATGGGTTTTTGGCAAACCATCTTTCTTTACAATTATTTGTTGATTTGTATGTTTGGTCTTAGAATTAGCAAAAGAAAATGAAGCACACTATAAATGTACTGTCACTGTCTCAATACTGAACTTACATTGATGACATATAAATGAATTTTGTGAACGAGAACTCTAGAGAGGAAAAGGCAGCCTCTTTGAGGACTACTAAATGTTATGGTAGGCCAAAATGCCTTGAGAGAGTTTCATTTTTGTAGTGCATGGAAACTGTTGCTTATCAGTCTTTTTATCTCACAGATATTGGTTATGATGTTGTTGTTGACATCTTGAATTCTACCTCTTCAACGCATGTTGTACAAGTATTAGGCAGCTCCTAGAAGAAGAATTTGCCTCGCAACAAGTTTTGGAACGAAAGGAGTATAGTAGAACCTCTCTAAGCCAATAGGTCCAGGCCTGTTTGACAAGATCATCTTAGAGAGGTTTATTTGTTTAGAGCATCTCCACCGGTGCACGACAAAACGAGCACTCTAAAGTCTTTGTGGTGTGTGCCAGTCGTCAGACAGGCCCCAGGTGTTTTTGGAGCCCCCACCGGCAATTGAGTGCAACCGTGGCAATTCACATTTTCCAAGGTGCAGAGATTAATAGGGGTTGTCACGCCTTTTCCGAGAAACACAAATCCATAAAGTCGGAGAAATAAGCGAGAGAAACAAGGATCCAATGGCGAGCCGTTCCACGTGAAGGAAGTGTGACACCCCTTTTTCCTATTTGAAGCAATTCTCAGAGAATGTGTTACCTGCAAAGCTGGATGGGAGTCACGGTTTTCCACACACACAGTGCCACGCGTCCAATCTCGGAGAATGGTGCACGGGTCGGAGGAGGTGTGACTACCCCTAATGAGGTTCAGGACGCAGGAGCACCAAGCCCACACCCGTCCCCTCACAGCACGTGAAAAAACAAGATTCAGACTCTCTTTCCCCAACCCGGCATTTCCCCAATAAATGCATGCTTGCCTCAATGCTTGCTCCCCTCAAAAACAGGTCCAAACATCCACTTTCTGTCAGTACCGGGTCACTGGTCAAACAGCCAAGGTACGGTAGCTTGACGTGTGGGGCGAGAATTTCGGAATGGCTTGAACTAAAAATCAAGAAAGTCCACGCCTGGTGGGGCTCAATAAGTCACCCGGGCACGCTACAATTCTTACCGGGGCAGTCTAGCGTGCCCCGGTGGAGATGCTCTTATGGAGGGTCATTTTTAGTCATAAACTTGGTACTGGGGACAAGTCCTGGACCAGTCTGACAACATCAACTTACAGAGGTTTATCAGCTTTTAGAGGGACAAATTAGGGAGGTCCTACTGTACTGCCAAAACCATATACATAGAGAGTGTTGTGGAGAAACTACCCATGTAAGCATATCAGGGACCTGCAATTTACGGATGTTTCACTAGGTGATAGTTTTTTTTAATCTTTTGTGCACCTTATGTTCTCTGAGATGTGTTCATATTATTGAGCAGGCATCGTCTAGTTGCAGGATCAGCGCATCATCTACAAGCAGCCCGATTTCAGTCGTGTATTTCCAACAGTGTTTTGGAGAGAATTCAGCATGTTTCCCTTACCGGGAAGCCAAGTTCTTTTGCCCAAACTGCAATGTCACAAGGGACATCCCATACGAAGTCCCATTGTCAGCCCTTAAAATCAAGCATCTTCATTCTGAGGTTTGTGCTGAACACTTGCACTTTGGATCCTTCTATGCTGTTCTCCACTTCTTTAAGCCTTAAAAAAATGGATATTGCAAGCCTGAGGACCATTTTGAAACTCAAACCTCAATTTTCACATAGTTATTGATTTTAAATGCTTTTAAACTTGAATGAGAAAATGTAGCTCCAAAAATCTGCTTTTAATTCCATTTTAATTTTTTCAAACTTGCCTTATAATTGTAATTTTTGTGTTACTCTGAAGTTACAATCTTTGAAAGTTTAAAATACACCACTTTTGAACTTTTTCTATCAAATTTCTCTTAGAGTGAGCTCAAGGTATACACCAATGACACCATGATGTTTATCACTATTATCTTCAATTCTCTTAAAATTTTCATACTATTTTCAGCATTGTTGCAATTGCTATGGATTTTACAAAGAAATTACTTTAAGAAATCATATAAACTGTGTTTTAATTTTTTGGATGACGAAAAATTAAAAATTAATTTTAGATATATGTTACTGCATGAGAAAAATATCAATTTAGAAAACTAAAGTTTGACCATGCTGGAACTCAAGTTGTTTTGTCATTCACAAGAAATCCAGCCTGAATATTCATATTAAATCAGGTAACTGCCCCCAAAAGGAGGATGTACCTGCATCAAAGACTTTGTTTCTTAGTTGATATTTGTATATATGATTTCAGGTACCACCATCAGAGAGTCTTTGATGTTTCATTGCAACTATTGTGGGTCTGGGGGTGACCTCTATTGACAAGGACACTCGAGACAACGATGACCTGAGTAGGTGGTTTGTGCCGCTCTGCTTGGGCCTTGGTAAGATCCTTCAATGTGAAACAACAATTCTGTCCAAGCAAATTCTTTTCATCCGTTTTAGCATTGGTCGCAGGATTTTTTTTGGCAATAACAGTAAAATATGGGAGTTCCTGTAGTGAACTTGTGAAATATGTTGTTTTTTTGCAGGAATTATGAAAGCAGTTGACATGAGAAGAGGCGTGTTCTATATTAGCACTCCTGTGCCTCAAGAACAGCTCCAACATGTTGATATCCTGCTTCAGGGCGTGTTGAGATTCCAGTTCCACTCTTGATGGTAAGAGACTTTCATGCAGATCGCAGACCAAGCATACTACCATGAGAAGTTTCAAATCTAGAGCATTTCATGCATTCTAAGAACTTGTGTATGAACTCCTTGTCTGCAGTCAAACTTATTGATTATGTGTGAAACTAAATGATGATCTTGGACTTGATCTACAGGCCAGAGGTTTCTTGTGTCCATATTTGAAGAAAACATCACAAATTGTGGAAGGAGTGGGTGCGGGCGCAATGAGAAGTACTATGAAGCCAACTGCAAAGAAAGTGCAGTGAAGCTCGCCTGTACTCATTTTTTATTTGACGAAACCAAGCACCCGCTATGTGCAGTGCACCATTTTGGCTAGACCACTTTAAATCTTGAGATTTGGATATGGAGTTTCATAGTTTTGGTTGTTTATATTTGGGTCCTGAATCACTGCTCTATCTACCAGGGCTTCTTTTCTGGAGCAAATTTTTTAATCGGGGTGATGATCAACTGTGCACTCTGGTTTTCTTCCTTGTGGATTGCGTCATCTGCTTGGATGCAAACGTTTATGAGTGGAGTAGCTGATTACTCATCATGTGCTTCTGAATGAATTCCAAATTCTAGGTTTCAATTGTATGCGGGTTTAAGAATTGGTGGTGATTACACCAAGTCCGAAAGATGGTTCAAACAAGATGATTGCACTGTAGGTGATGTTGCTTGTTTTGATACTTTTTTGTCTACCAAGGTCTCAAAACTTCTGTGCCAAAACTTCTGTTTGACTTTGATTCTGGAGACCACAGTCAAATAGATTTCCTATTTCTTTTGAGAACTTATGTAGCTTTTCCTTACCTCGAGTGCTCACTTCAAGTATTCAGGATCAGCCCTTTTTTTTTTCCTTTTTGAGAAAGTGCCAAGATGGCGATCACTGAAAATTTGGTGAAGCATTGTATTTCTACATTCATCCATCTTTTGGAAAAAAAACACTTTTCAATCATATTCATGCACTTTTTCATTCAAATTTTGTGACTTCATCCACATTTGAAATAAAAATGGAAAATTTCTGGCGAAAAAAGATTACTTTTATCTGGCGAAAAATAGACATTTATTTTGAAATGGTGCAATCTAGCCCCGTGGTGCCAAAAAAAAAGGGCTGTTCAGGATCGCATCTGAACATGAGGATGGCATCTGAACATCTGTATAAGGATGGTTCTGAACATAAGCAGTAGCAGTTTGCTACTCAGATGCCATCCTTTTGATGCCAAGGAATTCCTTACCACTGCGGTACATCTCCAGAAATGCAGTTACTCAGACGTGTATAAGGAAACTTGAAGTGAGCAAGGAATGGCCCCAGGCCATGGAAAAGCTACACTGAGTAGTGGAATGAGGTTGTCCCTCACTAATTTCTTGACATTTTACACTGTGTATATATATATATATATATATATATATATATATATATATATATATATATATATATATTTATTTATTTATTTATTTATTTACTGTTCTTGCTACTGTACAGTCAGGTCTTCATTAGAAAGTTCAGCAATTTTAGGAAGCTTTAGCATGCTAAAAATTGAACCAATTTTGAAACCGCAAATTGCATAGGAATTGCAATGAAGTGCACTTCAACTTCATAACATGTGAAAAATGAATAATTTAAAATCATTCAACAATTTGGATTTCTTTTATACACTGCCTACCATTTTATAGAGATTCTTTGGAAGATAGTCTAAATTTTTTTGCATTGGGGATGAAGGGTGATTGCAAGAAACACCTATACTATTTGGTTGCGTGTGTGTTTTTGGACTGCTCTAACTTTTACTATAACTTTTGATTTATAGATTCAATGCCAAAACCAAAAAAATGCTATTATGGGAAACATCCCACTTTAGATGTCTTGATTGTAATTGTATCCCTTATTTTTCAGAAATTAAAAAAAATCAATTTATATTTAAAATTCAATTTTGTTAATTTGTCACACTTTGATGTTTAGGGGGTTTTAGTACTACTATTAAGCGGTTTAAATTAATGATTTTCAGTTGAAAATTCTATGGTATAATCCCCTAGTAGGTAGACATATTCCTACCAAAGATCATTAAAAAATACATTATTTTATATCCTCCACGGTTGTGCAAATAGGCCTCCCTTGCGCGCGCACTTCTAAACATTAGAGATGGTTTTGACTTCATTTTTTTGGTCAAATCTCATCACCAAAAAGTCCTCCCAAATGGCCAATTTTTAGTTTTGTTCAAATTTTTTTTTCCTATTTTCTACAAATTAAAATGTTGAAGGATGTATTTTTCTACAAATTAAAATGTTGAAGAATGTATTTTCCTCTTCACTAGAATAGTTTGCAGAATTGTCCCAAATTTTTTTTGAACAAAACTAAAAATCGGCCATTTGGGAGGACTTCATGGTGATGAGATTTGACCAAAAAAATGAAGTCAAAACCATCTCTAATGTTTAGAAGTGCGCGCGAAAGGGAGGCCTATTTGCACAACCGTGGAGGATATAAAATAATGTATTTTTTAATGATCTTTGGTAGGATTATATCTACCTACTAGGGGATTATACCATAGAAATTTAAACTGAAAATCATTAATTTAAACCGCTCAATAGTACTAAAAATCCCTAAACGTCAAAGTGTGACAAATTAACAAAATTGAATTTTAAATATAAATTGATTTTTTTTAATTTCTGAAAAACAAGGGATACAATTACAATCAGGACATCTCAAAAGCTTTTATTTTTATTTTTGGCATTGAACCTATAAATCAAAAGTTATAGCAAAAGTTATAGTGGTCCAAAAAAACCCGCAACCAGACAGTACAAGTGTTTCTTGCAATCACCCTGAAGAAGAAGCAAGAAATCATACAATAAATTCAAGTGGTATGGGATTAAGTATCTTTAAAGAAATTGTGAATGTTCATTTCTTATATGTACCATTGAATACAAGTTGTAATTTTCACAAATGTTGGCAACACTAGACAATACATAGTATATAGAAAACATCAAATTCTTTGTATGATTTTCAATTACATATGTGTGTTTGTAATGATGATAAAGTAGAATCTAGTGTGATTTGAATGCAATTCAAAATTTGTAATTTTGTCCATTTTTGAGTGCACACATGCCTTCCAAAGTTCTCGTAATCTCAATAGGATCCAAAAATTTGTAAATGAGCTAGACTTGACTTGACCGTACAATATAGTCAAGTTTAGAAATATAGACAATAGTCTATACAATTTGTTGCCTATTGCACCAATTTCCACCATTATAATTGTACTACATTACATAAGTTTTTTTTGATGACCTAGAAAAAGATGCTCTATTGAAGAAATATTAATCTATTAGCCTTGTTTGTTGAAAAAATGCTACTGTACATCTCAAGTAATTATTTATTGTTTGTTTCTTGGGAAACCAAATTTGTCATATTCTACAGAAACTTTTTGATACAAAAGATAATTCTTTACAAAAATGTTATAAATATATCTTACAAGAGATGCCCAAATCACCAACAACTAAATTACTTGAGCCTTCAAAGATTAGTTAATGATCAAAGGATTCTTATTTTATCTACTTCACATAAATTGACCCATTGGTTTCCATTTTAAAGGTTTGCATTAATCTTAATGATGCAACAAGTTTATGAAAGATTACAACAAAGCCTCGTAGTTTGAATTAAAAATTGGTAGTTTGTAATGACAAATGTGGAAAATGTTGATTCAATAGTAGTAGTAAATTGAAGAGTATAATACGAAGCCCTCTAATTATTGTTCCATGAGATGTCAAAACTCCTCCCAATGATATATGAAGGAAAACAATTAAATTTGAGCATTTATGAAAATCACATTTGAGACAATAGATTCTTGCGGTCTTAATCCGATCGTTCATAAGCATGGATTTTCTTGAGTAATTTTTTAATCTCAAATGCTACACCAAACATTTTGAGCAAATGCTCAGTAATACATATCACTTTTCTAGAATGAATTACTAAACAACTACAAAATGGGATGATATCACTCTTTTAGGATGATAAGCATATTTGGATGAAAAAATGAATTTTAATCCACATTTTGCATATTTAATCCATGACCATGGATGTAAATAGCATCATTGCTCTACTATGGATTGTTTTTCCGCACTCTTAAGGTGGGTACCCCCCAAACCACCACTTTTTGCTATTGTGTCTAGTTACTATTAGGAGATTGGTCAAATTTTTATATTTTGTTGATGGCAAGTGAAAGGAGGCACCAAAGAACACCGCATTTGGGTGTGAAAGTTATGAAATGTCAAAGTTATGGTTGCGTAGATGCTCTAAAATATTTTCTTCAACATATATACATGTTGATTTTGGAAATGTACACAAGGTGATGATGGCGGTTATAGTTAGAGTGTGATTTTGGGTGTACCCACCTTAGAAAATTAAACCTTCAAGGATATAATGATTGCAAGACCCATGAGCACTTAGAAAGTCAAAACTTGAATTTTCAAGTAGTTATTGATTTTAAATGCTTGTAACTTTAACTAAGAAAATGTAGCTCCAATAATCTAATTTTTTTTCAATTTGAATTTTTTTCAAAATTTTTAAAATTTGAATTTTTGTAACACATTGAAGATATCATCTTGAAAGCTCAAAAGATACTACTTTTGAAGTCTTTCCATCATATTTTTCTTGGAATGAGTTCAAAGTGTACATCAATTACACCATGATGTTTGCCACTATTATTTCTGTTTTTTAAACTGAAATCTCATATTATTTTAATCATTTTTGTAATTTTTATAATTTTTATAAAGAAATTTATTTTAAAAATCATATATAATTCAATTTGATGTTTTGAATTGTGAAAATTGCGATTAAAATTTGGACATATATTAATGCATTTGAAAAATGTCAAATTTTTGAGATGTGTATTTTATATAGAAATCTAATGAAGTTTGACCAAGCCCAAATATAAAATGTCCTTTAAAGGTTAAAAAACCTTGTTCAGAAGGAAGAGACAACCAAGGTTCAAGGCAGGCGACCTATTCTTGAGCACCTTCCCCCCATTTCCGCCATGTGGGTTGCTCTATTTCCGATCAATTGTGGTTTATATTACAGTTCAAGCATAGCTAGACTAGCATGAGCAACGAAAATGTCCAAGAAGTGTATATTGAGAGCATAGAATGATCACAACATATACATTGAAAGCTACAATTATCACTTTCATCGATTTTGTAACCAGCCTATGGTTGAAAATAGAACGACCTATATAATAAGAATAGGTTTAACGGGATCTTCATAAAAAAAATTCATGGTAATTTCATTTTTGAGGAAAAAAATGTAAAAAAATTTAAATCCTTCTAAAACCTATTTCATTGCATGGGGAAATTTTTTCCCTCACCCAACCCATCTTGCAAATAAACTCAATTCCTTAAGTGGTTGGAAATGGGTTGTAACTCGTAAGAGCATCTGTAGTAGTCTCAGCAAACTTGATGCTATCAACATTGTGCTGAGTGCTGAGTGATTTGTAATAAAATATGTGCCCCAATGCAACCATTATGGGGGTCCGTTACTTCCATGGTCTTAGTATGCAACCCACTGGAATTAACAAATTTGCAAAATATCAAAGGCCCGCAAGTTAGCTCCGAGCAGAAATAATCATTATTGTCAACCCTTTTCCACATTGTTAAGCATGCCAATCAATTCAACCTTCTCTTGTTTCCATGAAAAGTCTTTTTTAAATGTAAATTTTTTCTTTCTTTCTTTTAATAATATGAAAAGATCATTTGACACTTGGATTGCCGGCTTACCATTGGATCAATTTGTTCTAAGAACAACCTGGCACTAAGGTAGGGTGCTTTAAAAGTGACCCGGCTCTAAAAGCGACCTCTAACACAAGGGTACATTTTGCTTTCTTCAATGCACCCACAGTGTACATTCCAGGAGGGGGTCGCTTTTAGTGACCATTGGGTTTCAACTTCAAAAATTCATAACTAATTCCACGAAAGTTCAAAAAATATGAAACGACTTGGGTTAGATGCCAATTCCATTTCTTCTTCCTACCAAAATTTACTGAAAATTGTTTCAATCAGCTCTTAATAGGTCGCTTTAAGAGCACACTACAATATGCGGGCCTCCTGAAATGTCCCTGCATTTGCCGATACAGGGATTGTTTACCAAGACACCACTGCAAATGCTCTAAGCTTCTATGTAAGCTTAGCTTACCTTACCTACAACAAAACAATGAATGGAGGTCAGTCTGCAAAGATTGGCAGGATTTCTCTTGAAATTTGAGTACAGTGCGGTTAGGCGAGAGTTCCAGTACTTACAGTACTGCCAAGCAAGGAGGGGAGCACCTTCAACATGGGACTTTGGGGGCCCTTTTGGACCAGTTACAGTCTTACAGAGCCAGCTCAGTGCTGTACATTTTGTATGCGTTTTGCTTCCCCATTTCATCATGATGTCATCATGTGCATCCGTTCAGTTCTCTGGAACCTCTCCCAAAGATTTTTGTGCAATTCAGACCTGAGTAACTTACAGTATCTTATCAGTCAGTTCTGTGCAGAGTTTTATTTTGCAATACAAAGCTATAACTTAATAGTGGCCGGTTTCTGAGAGTCCCTCTGAAATTTGGCTTACACAACATCACTGAACAGAGTAAGTTATGTGCTTTTGAAAGCATTATTGAAGCAGCCCCAAAAGTATTGGCTGGAAAACATGGAACTACTGTATCTCTAATGTAGGCCACTGAAGATTGACCACCTCATGAAATTCCTTGAGTTCCTAAGATGCTTGAATGACTCTTTTCAAGTTAAAGGGAGCTTATTAGTGAATAATGTAAGTTGTGTAAGTCATTGGCCATGGTTACACCTTTATATCATAAAAGAAAAATGCTCGTCTAGTGTGGATACTAGACTAAGAACATCTCTTGACCACCGCTAATTTACAACCTTGCCAACAGATTTTTGAGATGGCTAGAACATCCATGTGAAATTCAATCCCCAATAGAATTGTAGTTACGCATGTAGATGACCATATTCGTTATATTGAGACTTTTGGCAGATTTTGAGACAAAATGCTAGTTATTGTAAATACATTTTGAAAAATATTAATTGAAACCAAAAATAAATAATTCTCAAATAGTGATTCTAAAATAAAATTCTAAAAGTTGATATTGTTACCCATTTATAAAAAAATAGTAATAAAGAGATAAAGCGGTTTATCTTTGAGTCAAAGGTAAAAATGAGACTGTGAAAAGTCTCAATATAACCAATATGGCCTTGTAGAGGCTTAGGGCTTGTAGATTTGTCCTCTACCCCAATATAATTTTGATTTGTACAGGAGAACTTCCGGTCCCTTGTCGTCATTGAGTTTCATGTTTTAAGAAGGCAAAGGCCAACATGGTGATGCCAACACCAATATGGAAGCCGTAGTCACATTTGTGAATCAAGAGGTAAAAGTTGTAGAAGATTTAGTACTCTGTGACTAATGCCCTAGTCATAGTGTACTAAATCTTCATAATTCTCTAAGGTAGAACCACCCATTTCCGATCACTTAAGCAATTTCAGAACAAATGAGGAGCAATTTGAGGTAGTGGAAATTCAGTTTTTCATCTAGAGAGATAAGAAATATTGGGACTGTGAATTTTTCGTAATTTTATTGCCGAAATTGAAATTACTATAAATTTTGGGAGCCAAAAAGTGTGCCGAATCCATAGCCAATGTCTAGAGTCTTCCAATTCCGCTTATAGCCAAATTACTTTCCTGCTCACTACTTCTTGTGCAATTTGGTGCAATTTAGAACATGTATCATGATCTTATTTGTCTCAACCTTGAAAAGGAGAAAAACACACATTCTAAGCTTGAGTGCCTTGCTTGGCTTGAATTAGTGCACCCTACAAGTTGGGCATCCCTCCCTAGTCTAGAATGGGTGGTCCTACCTTAGTGGTGGGTTAAATTTTTTTAGAATCTATACATATTTTCTATACTATGTAAGATATCTAGGTGCAAGTTTGTGTGATCATGGGACACTTTTAGATTTTTTAAATTTAGATATAAAAAAATTAGAGTTTAGGAAGAGACCACTTGTGAAGGAAGGCTTTGTGAGAAGCTCCTTGTCTTTGTAGTAGCTTGTCAAGGATGCTTCTCTCCACAACCTCTCTTTGCCACAGTGGCATTGAGTAACCTGCTAGCTATTGATAAAGAAGTCTTTGGCCGACCTTCTTGCTCTAGGCCGCATAAGATTTTCTAGCCCCGCTTTGCCACTGGATTCCTGACTCTACCACTCTCCCCTTGAAAAAACATCTGGTGGGCTCAATCCAAGAGGGTGGTAGGAAATGTTCTAACCATTGAATTCTCGAGCATGCCTTTAAAAAGAATTATATGAAGGTATCAACATCAAAAATTGCCACTTGTTGCAATTAAGCAAAAACTGATTGGAATTTGGATGAACGAATGTTGTATTTTTCTTTAGAAAATAGGCAAGAAATTGGAGAGAAAGAATATTGGAGTGAAAGGAGAATACTTTGGCCCAAAGATGAAGCAGTATTCACTTCTAAAGTTGTCTTGAGTAGAAAACCAAATAACCAATAAAAATTTCCTAAATAGAAAACCAACAATTAATCCATTAAGGTCTAGTTGACCACTTTCTAGTCAAAATTGACACTTTTTCATTGGTAGCTAGAGTTTGATAATGCATTTGCAGTTGGATGAAAGGAGACAAGTGTGGGGAATTTGGAAATGAATGTATTGGGACAAAAATCGGGAAATTTTGTGCTAGCATGCGGTTTAGGGGTTGAAAAAACAAACGACATATGGGTTGAAAATACGCACAGATGCATTATAATATCTAAATTGGGATGGTAAAATGCCCAAAAATTTACTATAGAGCCCCAAGCATTCATGTGGATTTCAATCAATATAGACAAATCTCCCGAATTCATCGCAATTTGATATTTTTTAAACATGTTCACCCTAAAACAAGAAAAAGTCTTGCTCGCCTCCACCAAAATCAACCACAGTCCTTAATGGGTTGATAGTGAGGTCTTCCATGAATCAAATTTAATTTGAAGAATTTGCCACCAAGAGTATATAAGTGGCCTTGTAAATTATTTTACCCCCTAAAAATGCCCCATAAAATGCAGTGGTGGAAAACAATGTCTATTATTCCCAATGTTCAATAGAACCTCCCTAAGTTGATCCTCTACAAGCAAATAAAACTTTGTAAGCAAATCTTATTAGACTTGTCCCCAGAACAAAGATTATGACTAAAAATGACCCTCCATAAGAGCATCTCCACCGGGGCACGCCATCTTGCCCTGATAAATGGGTTGGCGTGCCTGGAAGTGCAGAGTCGTCCCACTAGTTGCAAGATTTGGATTTTGTCAACCAAGGGTCCAAGAAAAATCTCTCCCAACACTCCAACTTACAGTTGTGACCCCATTTGACTTGGGTCACAATATTGGCAAATATTTCTTGTTCTTTTTGAGGAGGAGTAACCAGGTAGTAATTGCATTTCTAAAATTAACCTTCCTGAAACAAACTTCAATAAAAAAATTCACACATCTTATCAGCCTCGGGATTCCTCCAGCATGGAAAATTGGAACTTTAGGGTGTGCTAGTGGGGGTATGAGTTTGCAAGAGGGGCCTATTGTCAAACTGCCACTCTTCAAATGAGCTTTGACGTGTCAATTTACAGTGTACCGGTGAAGATGCTTTAAGCAAATAAACCCCCCTAATGTAATCTTGTCAGACCAGTCATGGACCTATTGGTTTAGAGAGGTTCTACTATATTTACGTTTGACTCTCCTCCTCTGCACCTTGACTATTCTTTTTGTGGTCTCTAACTAACTTTCAGACAGCATTCATGCTCCTCATAATATGAACACAGCCCTTGTATTGGAAATGGAGAGGTGGCAGCCCTAGATTGGATGTGGAGAGAAAGTGTCTGGATCTCATATTCAAGTTCTTCATTGGAGACACTTGATTGAGCAACATCCAATGATTTTTGTTGAAGCATGTTTGGAAGCCGTATGATTTCCAGTAGACTTGTGTGCATGCCTTGCTGCAGGTAGGGCAGTACAGACTACGTTGCACAACACAAACCACATGCAACAACAGTCGTATTTTAAAAATCTTTGTGTAGCTGAAAGTCACAATTTCAGTGCTCTCAACTGTGTCAATCTAACAATTGAAAATTGATTTTGGGTAACCTAAACTCCAGTCATGATTCCATTACTGCAAGCTCAAATCTGTGCTCCACACAAAAGCTCAGGAGTGCAGGCACACAATCTTCACCGGTCTGCTTGCCTAGATTTTGATGTCATCAGCCACATTTCAACAAGCAACATTCCATCAGCAACATTCCATCAGCAACCATAAGCTTAACTTAAGAATTTGATGGTAAGGGTGGAACATGTCAGCAACCACTGCGAGGCATTGATATTAAAAGCACTCCGGTTACATTACTTTCATGTTGATATTCCTGAACAAAGTATTATCAGAAAAAGGAATACAGGAATATCTGAATATAAGTTAGCTCTTGTCCAACAAAGTTTCTCTCATTTATGTAAAAATTAGAATAACAGTAGTGAATCTCAATGCAAGCACCTAGCTTGACATTCTAGATCAAAACCTCCACTGCCATTGTGGGGTTCAAGGCAACATTCAAGCCGCTACCTGAGTTAGGCGCAGGGATTTCAGTATCTGTGTCGATTTTTCACTCAGTGGCAAAATCTTACAAAATATTCTTTATTTCTGAATGGATGAAATTTTCATAAAAGATAATACTCCCTCTGTTTGGAAATAGTGTATCCATTCTCAGTGGTATTGCTTTGAGAAATGGATACACTATTTCCATATGGAGGAAGTATCTCACAGTATAACAACATTGCCACAATTGATTGAATCTGCAGAAACTTGGATGAATAAATGACGCCTCATCCGGCATGATCTGCAAATTCTTGGATAGAAAGATTCTCATCACGTAAAGAACGATCTTACTCCACTCAAGATCGCACGTTATATACAATTACACTACCCTGGAAAATTGAAAATAAAATTCGTGGTCTAGGACGAGAAGAACCTTCTTCAAACTGAGCACAATAATATTGCAGTTAGCAGCATGCAGGGCAGTAGTCCTTGCACGGCCTGCAACTGCAACAGACAGAGATCCAGACAGACAGCGGGACCGGGACTTCATCACAGGACGGTGGTGCAGCACAGCACAGCAGCAGTGCAGCTGCAGCAAGGGAAATTAAAAGCAGGTGCGCACCTTCAACTCACATGCTTTTCCCTCATTCAATTCATTCCCACAGTACAACACGAACAACGAACAACATACGTGGTGAAGACTCGCAGTGGTCACAAAAGTGATTTTCATAATTAGCTCAAGTTACTGAAAAGACTGCTACATGTGTTAAAATCTCAAAATTAACTCTGTTAAATATTTGCATTTTTTTTTGGCAGGAACCAAGTTTCCGTAAAAGCTTTGCTACATTTAACCGCATTTGTGAACACTGCTAGCTACAAACAACATACGTGGAGACGAGCAGTGGTCCCAAAATGAGATTTTCATAATTATCTCAATGTTGCTAGAATCACTAAAATCTCAAACCTAACACTTCAATATTCACAATTTTTGTAGCAAGAACCAAGTTTTGATAGAAGCTTTGCTACATTTAGCCACCTTTGTGAGCATTGCTACCGGTAAATACAGGCAACTTATATACCTAGTGGAGAGAAGTGGACCCAAATGAGCTTTTCATAATTAGCTGAAGTTGTTCACTGCTAACTGAGCTAAAATCTCAAATCCAACAGCATTTGTTAAATTTTGACAGTACTTGCAGCAAAGAACGAGTTTAGTTTAGAAGTTTTGCTACTTTTAGCCACATTTGTGACCCCTTCTAGCTCCAAACAACATACAGTACGTGGTGAATATATTGATGGAGCTAGATATCTGATCTGGTGGGATGGGCCCGGTGGATGTGAGCTGGTAGCAAGTGCAGGTAGGTACTCACACACACACACACACTCACACTCATTACCTTGCTCCGCGTTGAAAACGGAGCTCGGAAGCCTCTATTGCAGCCCCGTTCTCTCTGTCTATCTGCACCTCTAACTTCACCCCCACGGGAATTTATTGCACCGGACTGGTCTCGATCTCTCCCAGTGTATGGCATGAGACCAATCGCATCAGATATATCAATGGCTCTTGTATTCTATATATGGCATGATCCTCCGGGTATTGTGGAGTCAAGGAGGGCGGATCCTGTCTGTGAGCTAGCTCGGAGGGAGCTGGTGGCGGTGGTGCTGTGGTCATGGCATATGTGTGCTCTCCGGCTGAGTGGGTTCCTTGCGAGACTCGGCAGGTGACTTTCGGTTCCTAAGTTTGCAATGTCGTGTGTGTGTGTATGTGTGTTGAAAGCTCGTGGATACGTTTTTGATTATTTTCGTTTCCAATGGACTGAGGAGCTAGTCGGAGTCTGTTGATTGACCTTCAGTTTGCTTGCCCGGAGTGGTGCAAGCGTGTAGTGATTAACTTGTTTAATCAGGGGACTGTAATCATAATTAAAATGAGGTTCTGCAGTTGACCAGTGAGTGATGCTTCTCGATTTGCTAGCTAATCATTCGGATTATATTCTGAAATTCTACAACACTTGCTAAGATAAAAGGTGCTATTTGCGTCCCTTGAAGCATTTTAAAATGTTTAGGAGTATGGTTTTGGGGAGATCACTGGAGAGCTCACTTCTTGGAGAGCTCACTTGAGGTACAAGAGCTAGTCAAACTATCGTGAGATCAAATTTTTGTCACGCACTGTATGATTTCTGACGCAGTCATTCAAATCAATAGTAGAGCACTGTAGAAAGAATAGTAGACAGCGCCGTTTCCATTCAAAAATCAGCGGCGATAGACATTAAGCCAAGTCATGGTAGCTTGCTAATTGATCTCGAAAGGCAAGTGTTGGAAGAGTTGAGTTGCT
Organism: Pseudisothecium myosuroides; assembly: GCA_951799445.1. Taxonomy (NCBI): domain Eukaryota; kingdom Viridiplantae; phylum Streptophyta; class Bryopsida; order Hypnales; family Lembophyllaceae; genus Pseudisothecium; species Pseudisothecium myosuroides. The sequence continues at coordinate 1,801,852 of OX637288.1, read as the reverse complement.
CTGGGTAACAGGAGTCGGCGAAGTTTGCTATCAAATTAAACATCTCCTGCCTTAGTGAGTGTAAATGATATTAATTCTTTTATTGCTGAATACGAAGAATACGGCAGAAACGAATGTATGTATAGGTGTGTCAAGCTAGAAACAAAGGGAAGCTGCAGCAAAAGCTTGAACAACGTAACATCAGTCGTAACCTTCGGTTAATTTCGGTGGTCATGAACCAGGTGCAGCAACGGCAGCCGAGCAGCCGAGCAGATAGTGTGATCTCCGAGCCAACAAGCAAGCCCACCACGACCGCAGATGGCTCCGTGGATTTCAAAGGACGCCCTGCCAATACGGTTACCACGGGAGGATGGAAGGCCGCACCAACTCTTTTTGGTGAGTCGACAGGGCTCAGAAGAATATACCATTGCATTTGATTCAAAGCTCATCTGCATTACCAGTAATGGATTTCAGAGTAGTTTAGCAGGCAATTCCTCAATGTTAAGCTTCCAGTGTTGAAATGGGAAAACCAATAGCTAGGAGTGGCCGGTCAAACAGGTGGTTGATTTGGCCATCGATCATCTCTCAGTTCTCTGATAGAGGGAGCTGAGTCCTCGTGGGAACCATGAAGTTGTATGAGTCGATCTCTAATCCCAAAGCATGATTGAAGATGAAAACTGTGTATCCATCTCCAATGTTGAAAGCGTTTGTTGAAGAAAATGCTGTGGCTTGTTTATGGGAGTGGTTGTTAAGCAAGTGAATTGAATGTGTTTTTGTGTCCACGTACTGCAGGAGCCGCCATGTTTGAGGCGGTGGTGAACTTGGGAATTGCGTTCAACTTGAACTTATACTTGCTAGGTCCCATGCACATGTCGGCCATCCCTGCAGCTACTGCATTGTCCAACTACTGGGGCGCTTCGTATCTCACGTCGTTGCTGGGAGGGCTCATGTCCGACGCTTTTCTCGGAAATTTCTGGACCATCGTCATCGCCATGCTCGTCGAGCTTGTGGTATGTTATGCACACCAATCCTAATTGCCATGGACCTTCCTCCTTTGGGATTCTTCAAATTGTCATTTCAGGTCGACTCGACCTGAATTGCTCTTAAGGCCCAAGGAGAAGTATATCCGCTCGCAAGGCAGATAGATGTCCTAGAAAACCTAGCCACATTACCACGCACTAAATAGCACGGTTTACAAAATTATAAATTCTTTATTATGACGGTCTCTGAAATGACACTCTAAAATATCCTGCACACTTGCCACAATGTCGTTGATTAACGCACATTTTTCACACAATCAAACCCTGACACAATGGAAAAGTTTTTGACCCCACGTTTGAGTGCAGTGACTGTATGATACGATCAATCTCGTGAGATCCAAACCTTGACATTAGGGTTTTCTTTTGATCAATCTCATGAAATCCAGACCATGACATCTGGGATTCTGCCTTGATCAACCTTATCAATGTTACGAGGTCCTGGATTTAGCCTTGAAATTAGGGTTTTACTTGAATCAATATGATATGATGAGATCCAAACCTCGACATCAGTCAGGATTTTGCTTTGATGAATCTCATGAGATTCAAACCTTGGCGTGCATTAGGGTTTTGCTTTGATCAGTCTTATGAAATCCAAACCTTGACATCAGGATCTTGCTCTAATCAATCTTCTGATATGTATATCCACACATTAACACACCCACTACCGTTTCTCGTTTCCCAGGGCGCCTCCCTCTTGATCATCTCCTCCGCCGTCCCTCCTCTCGCCCCCTCTTGCATTCCCAACTCCCCCACCACCTGCTCCCCCGCCACCCCTTCCCAATTCTCCGTCTGCATGTTCTCCCTCTACCTCATCGCCATCGGCGCGGGCTCCATCCGCCCTTGCCTCTCTTCCTTCGCCGGCGACCAGTTCGACCAGGAGGATCCCCTGGAGCGCTCCCAGACTCCTTCCTTCTTCAACTGGCTGGTGGTTTCCATCACCTGTGGCGGGATCGTGGCCACCACGCTCGTGGTACACCTCGGGGAGAATGTGTCCTGGACGTGGTCTTTTTCAGCCATCGGACTGGCCATGGTGCTGGCCACGCTGGGGTTTCTGGCGGGGAGTGGGCGGTACAGGCATCAGGAGAATGGGGGGCGGAGTCCGGTGGTGAGGATGGTGCAGGTGGTCGTGGTGGCGGTGAGAAATCGGAAGCTGAAAGTGACGGAGGATGGAAGGGAGCTGCATGAGGACGAGGAGGTGCAGGAGGGAATTCCGTATTACGTGCTGCGACATACCAAAGGATTGAGGTATGTGTCGTCTCAAACTCTCCGGACTTGGAAGGAAGCACTCGAACTTGAATCAATTAGGTCGATCGGTTGACCTCTTTCATTCAAAATATTAAATTCGTTCAAGAATTTGGAGTCCTTCTTAACCTTAAATCACGTAAACAGACTCTCCCTCGTTGAAAGCACTCTCCCTCGTTGAAGCATGTTGATCGGTTGACCTCTCTCATTCCAATTCTGAAATTCGTTCAAAAGTTTGGAGTTCCTTTTAACCTAGTATCACGTTGACATGACCAATATTAAGTGAGATATTAGTGTTTCAAGCATGATCTCTTTGTAAGCAATATTTCGAGCTTGAAGCACTCTTGGCTATCGGGACCTCTTTCACTAAAATTCTGAAATTCCCTCAAAAGTTTGGAGTCCTTAAGCTTAAATCACGAAAACATGACCAACGTCCTTTATGTGATTTATCAGTGTTTCAAACATGATCACAGACTCCCTCGTCGTAAGCATCACTCGAGCATGAATCACTCATGTCGATTGATCCCTGTTTCATTCAAATTCTGAATTTCCTTTCAAACTTTGGAGTCCTTCGTAACCTTAAATCACGCAAGAACAAGCAAAACGAAAGTTGCAGCATCGTGACATACTTTGAATCGTACAGAAAATTAGTAATCCAATCACTAGAGGAGAAATTTAGTCGGTATGAATTACAATGAGAAGCTACGCTAATTTCATTCCCTGGTCTGATTGCGCAGATGGTTGGATAAAGCTGCAATTCTGGATGGCACCGCGAATCCCAGCCCCTGGCGCCTCTGCACCGTAACTCAGGTTGAAGAACTGAAGGGCCTCCTCCGCTGCCTCCCTATCGCCTTCAGCACCATGCTCCTCTACATGGTCCTTGCACAAACCCAAACCTGGACCACAACACAAGGCTACACCATGGAGCGTCGCATCGGCTCCACACACTACTTGATGCCGCCCGCTACTCTGTCCGCCATCGCCATCGCCGTAGTCTTGCTCGAAGTCGGAGCTTACGATTTCTTCCTGGTGCCAATTCTCCACCGCTACACGGGAAACCAACACGGCTTATCACACTTACAACGCATTGGAACAGGGTTGGCGCTTTCCGTGGTAGGGTTAGCCTATGCTGCGCTTCTGGAGTCCATTCGTTTGGATGTTGCGAGATCTTCCCGTGCAGGGCTGAGCATCTTCTGGCAATTGCCGATTCTGGTGATCATGGGCACAGCGATCTTCTTTGCGCACGCGGGGTTGTTTGAGTTTTTCTACTACGAGTCGCCGGTAAGGATGCGGAGCACGGGGACGGCGGTGTCCATGTTGCCAATTGCCTTGGGATTGTTTCAGAATGGAGAGTTTATGGAAGCTGTGAATGGGATTACGAAGAGTGTGAGTGGGAAAGGATGGTTGCAGGAGGAGAATCTTGATCAAAACCATTTGAATTACTTCTACTTGCTCATGGCTGTTCTGAGCTTGGTGAACTTCGCTGTTTACTTGATTACTGCGAGGTTTTATGAGTATAAAGAGTTCATCAATATCGCCACGGTGGGGACGAAGACGATGTATCCTGAAATCCCGGATTCCCGGATCCTGGTATGATCCTCTCGCTGCAAGCTCACACTTCGGGTTGCATAAGTTGAAGGATTGATATCTCTCTTCATTGGGCTTCGGAGATTTGACTGAATTCACAAAATCCTACAACGTTGGCAGAGTTCAGAGCATCCTTCGAAGGGAGCCTTGCACTGTGTGGGATTCGGTTCATTGTTGCACAACTGGAGGTCGTTCTGTAATCCTCTGCCATGACTTCCAGCTACATGAAATTTTTTGTTGGCAAACGCTGATGTTGCCATTTTCGATTGGCTCAAGAATTCGGCAAAGAATTTGGCCTTGTAAAATGTGGGACTTGATCCATCATTGGAGACGTGGAGGTCATTCTGCCGACTATAACATATCTATTGGCTTACTGAATTTCCCGCTGGCAATTCAGCAAAGGAAGCTCCGGCATTGCCATTTTCTGATCGGGTCAAGAATTTGACGAAGAAATTAAAGCGGCTCTCTTTCAGGTACTGCCGCAATTTTGAGAAAGATCGAGATTTATTTAATTCTCCTGTCGCGCGGTTTGAAGGTAGCTTTTGGCAAGCTTGGAAGGTTGTGGATGTGGCTCTTGCTGCGACATGGTTTTCTGTTGTTGAAGCCTCTTTAGCTAGCTCCGTGTGAACTCTGATTTGTACATAATTCAGACGTGCAAAATTATGCAACTGATGACAAGAATTATTGTCAATTTTACAAAATTTGCTGCCGCCTCTGGGATGAGCAATCCGTAACTCCAGGGTCCATGTTTTGAGTTGTTTGAGTTTGTGACTTGTCCATGAACCGATTGATCTCAAGACTAAGGATTGTGCTGTGCTAATTATAACTAAACCTGGACTTACAAATTGCATGAATGAGAATGTTCAGATTATGTAACATTCTTGAACTAGTTGAAAGACAATCCTGTTTGAAGAAATCATGTATAGTCTTACGTGAAGCTATTACGATGATGGAGAGAATACCGTAGTGCAAACTGGTTAGAAGAGACGGAAGGACAACTTATACGAGTCAAAAAGTCATCGTTATGGTTAAAATAAAATACTTTTTTTTTTCACAATGAAGATTTTTTTAGAGGATGAATAATGCTTTCTTTAAGAATGCTATGCAATTATCACTCATTATAAGTAATTCTTTTGCTTTGATTTAGTTAGGGGACATGATTTTGAGCAAAGAAACATTAATTAGGGGGAGTCATAACAACAAGTCTATTTATCAGCGAACTTGAAGGAAGGCTTACTCAATTCAAACAAGTATAAAATCTTCCACTAGTTTGGAGAAGGAAAGTAGGTTATGCAATTAGATTGGAAGGCCACACAAAGTCTTCATTGAACTAGGGGAATCAAGGGTGTGCTACTTTGACTCCTCTTATTGGTCTATGCTAATTTTTTGAAAACTTGCTCTCTTAAATTGAATGAGGCTCCCTCAAGGAGGGTACATATAGTGTTTTTCTAAACCCATGCGTGTGCCAAGGGGGTATTAAATGGGGCCTATCATTTTTTGCGAAGGAGATTAAGACCCCTTTATCTTATGTAATTCTCCAAAAACAACAAACTAACTAAGGATAGGTTGGTTAAAGCTTTAAAAATTTGAATTAACCTATAGTATATCCTTTTATACTTTGAATTTTTTTTTGAACTTCAACTCATTCAATTGCAAGTTAGAAGGAAATATTCAAATACAAACAAAGAGATACATAAGGAAATATTAACTCAATACTTTCCATCAAAAACACAATACATATTTCTAAATTGAAATTACCACCCTTCAGCCTACCATGAATAGAGTAACAGACTAATTAGCTCCAAACAATCCTATACCTTCAACATACTTCACAATGAAAGCCCCATTCAACACTCAATATATAGCATTAATATACACCTAATGCATTCAATGAAAACCTACAATACATATATTTATCAAAACTTTTCAAACTTGTTCGCTTATTCTATCCCATTTCATAAACATAAAAATTCCTATTGTCTCCAACAAACAATCTTTGTTCTACTCATGTGCCTCTGCACCACTAAATTTGTAAAAAAGAGAGACTCTTCCAAATATAACTATCCCACAAATCAAATCCAAACCAAATTCAATAGAACACCTCCAAAACTTACCCTAAAATGACTTCTAAACCCAAAGTAGATTCTTTCAATTGTAGTGTATGATCTACACCACGAGACCTCTCCAAATCCTAGACACAATACAACATGCATGTCTAAATGCATGATGACTATGCGAAGCAACCTTAAATCCAAAACCTATAGAATACAAAAGTGAAGTAATTAAAGTGGGAAATCCACTTAAAACTTTAGTTGCACACATGACAAACTCTTACAACATATACAAAACAATATAGAAGAAGATGTTGCAGACCCAAAGAAAACTCACACAATGGCACAAAAACCAAAGAAAGAGGCAAAGTCCCATTAGAATGCACCAAACTAAGGCGGTAAATTCCTCTAAAACTGGCAATATTTTCTACTATATGCTCATACTCGAATGTATGAATCCTAAAACGTGGTGCAAGTGTAATAATGTAACCAACATTGTTCACCCAAGCCGCTTGCCCTGAATCCTATATTATTTCTAAAAGAATTCTATGACACCATGATAAAAAAAAATGGGATTTAGTGTTTATAAACCTCATTTGTATGATATTTGAGGGTGTTTGCAAGAATAACCGGTCTTTAATTATGTCACATAGAGTGTGACAAAGATGTTATGTGCAATAACTTTTGAAGCATAAACCTGATGAACTTGATTTATTTTATTAAAGATGGTTGTCTTGATTGAAATCATATCTCTTATTTTTCAAAACATTTAAAAAATAATTTTGTAATTAAAAGTCAATTTTTCTAATTTGTCACACTTTTGGATTTAGGGGTTTGAGTACTATCGAGTGCCCAAAATCAATGATGTAAAATTGAAATTTCTATAGTCTATATCCACAGTAGGCAAGTATGTTTCGTAAGAAGGGCATCTAAAAAGCATTATTTTATGGCCTCCATGTTTGTGCAAATAGGACTCCCTAGCACACTCACCTCTAAACATTGAAGATGGTTTCGACTTCATTTTGGGGTGAAATTTAATCACCATTAAATCCTTACAAATTGACAATTCTTAGGGGGGGGTCGACTACGGTAGATTTATTATAAATTCAAACCTTGACATATTTCTTTTATGTAAAAACTATAACATAGTCTCAAACATAGTATTGTGGGTACAACTAAGTATTGCATATAAAAGGATAATCGTCGATAGAACAACAGATCTACAACATGATCAATGGCCCAAAGTCGACTTCAAAGCTTTCCCTTCTAGTATTTAGTGTGAGGGTGATTGCATGAAAGACCGGTACTGAAACTTTGTCACAAAGCGAGTGCGAAAGCTTCCTTTTGCTAAAACTTTTGCAGCATGACTTGCATGAACTTGAAAATTTTATTGTAGATTCCTCTCTTGAGTTTAATCATATCTCATATTTTTCAAATTTTTTCAAAAATCACTTTATATTTAAAAATCATTTAAACTAATATGTCACGTTTTGAGTTTTAAAGGTTTTTAGTACTATGGAGTACCCAAATTTAATGATTTGGAGCTGAAATTTCTATGGTCCATTCCCATAGTAGGAAGTCATGTTCCTACCAAGGGACATTAAAAAATATTATATTTTATGTCCTCTACGTCTATGCAAAGAAGGCTCCCTTGCGCACGCAATTTTGAATGTTGAAGATGGTTTCAAGATAAATTTTTTTGGTGAAATCTCTTCAATGTAAAGTCTTTCCAAATGAAATTTTTTTAGTTTCTTTGAAAATTGTTTTTCCTATTTTATACAAATTAAAACTTCAAACTATGTATTTTCTTCAAAATTTCAGCTTACACTTTTTTGTGAATAACTTTTTACCTAGATTTTTTTTAGGTCTGAAATTTTGGTGATATGCTATTTATAGTGTTATACTAATTATCCTTATTTTATTTTATTTTTAAAAATTTATATGCAAAAAGCTCATAGTACTAGGAGTACTAGCCGAAATCAACGAAAGTGGAACAAAAACAGCCAGTCATTCATGCAATCACCCGTGAAGACCCAAGTTTTTGCCAAAGTGGAACAAAATCAACCACTCATTCTCACAATCATCCTTGAGGGATATTTTTGAACTGCTTGTCTTTGTAAGTGGTCCATTATTTATAAATTTTGGAATTTACAATACCCTAACTTTGCACTCATGTAGTTTTTGAGACTTTTGAACAATGCCTCCCCCAAGGAGGCACCTTCTATATAGACTAGAGGATTGCTAAGTTAGAGGCATTCTCAAATGCAAATTAAAACAAGTCTTGTTCTATTGACACTTTTAGATCAATATTATTAAGGTAGGCTAGCGCAAAATATTTCTATAGATTGCCCATTAGATTGACAAAGTTAATGATAATATTGATCTAATTTCCAATGAAAACTAACACAATCTTAAATCAATTGATGTCAAATAGATACAACTTCAATATGAACTTCAAAGCTACTAGAATGTTACAAAATTAATGGGTGATTGCAAGAAACACTTGTCCTATTTCTTGTCCCCTTGCCCTCAAAAAAGTGGGTTTTGCTCATAACTTTTGCATCGTTTGTCCGTTTGGCATGAAATTTGGTATGGAGGTAGATGCAGTAGTTGCAGACATTGAGTAATTTTTTCAAATTTTTTCAAATTAGTTTACTATTTTTGACCTGCCCCCAATTGGATGTCTACCTTGGCATTTTGGAGGTTTTTAGTCCTATTTTTTACCCAAAAAAGAAAATTTGAAGCCACAAATTAGACATGTTGGAGGTTTACTAACATTATAAGGGCTGACAATGAGTTTTTCACGGGGGAGTCACTAGCTTAGAGGTTTAGTATATACGTGAGATCGGGGGCTATTTTATGGGGGGCTATTTTTCTAATATTTCATAATTTAATATACCCTATTGTTAAAAATAATTCTAAATTGGCATTTATCATAGCACCCTATATTTTTTATAATGCACTTTTTAATCCAATTTTTTGGCCCCTATATTAGATTTAAAAATTAGAACTAATAGGTGTTGTATGACCTTTTTTCCTATTGTTGTTTTTTATCCTTTTTTTCTTTATTTTTTTGTCACTTCTTCTTTAAATCATTTTTTTATGGTTATTAAAAACTAAAGTAATTTATGTTTAGACAATGTACAGAGGCCAAACAAATACATTCACAAACTGTAAACAATGCATTCTAGTTGTGTCAAACAACTTACTATTAATCATCTACAATATATTCTAATGAATACAATGAGTGCAAGTACTCAACAAAGAAAAGATGACATTGCATTACAATATAATAAACAAGTATAGACCACCACGCTCTTACACACCTAATAATGATAGAACACCAAGCTCTTTTATATCTTTCTACTATTTGGAATGAACAAATAAGAGTATATTAAAGCAAAATTTATGATAGATTCTTCAAATTCTAAGTGACTTTGGAGGACTTTATAGATAATTCTAGAGGCAACTAGAACCCCCCATCCAAGGTTCATGGATAATTTGGGACAAATAATGTGTCATTTTTTGTCCATCTCTTTTTTAAGGACATTAAATATTCACTCTACAAAATAATTTTTCCCCACATATTATTGCCCCTCTATATTTTTTCTAGGTAAAATCTAATATATGGTATTTAAACATAACCCTATATTAGTTATAATATCCTACATGTAATTTTACACACTCTATATTAGATATAAATTTTTCATAAATTTTAGGTAGAATAAATATATAGTACTCTATATTAGATCTCACGTGGTTTCTAATATGCACACTAAGTGACCTCCCCGGGGAGTTTTTATGAAAATAGCAACATGTCGATTGCACACAAGGGGTCAAAGTGACCTTCCTTTACACAAAGACTGCGAAGAGGGAAAAAATTTCCTTCAAGAATTTTTTGGTACAATGTGAGTGCAATCTTGTCTAGCAAAATGACTTTTTTATGGAACTTTTTTGAACTTTTTTGAATTTTTTTGAATTACTAAAAATGCAAAAACTCCATAGACCCCTTTTTTGCTATTTTCTGCTCCCAGTGGCTTCTGTAGTACTCCATAGTAGTCGGTAGTACTGCATAGTACTGAATTGATGGTCTAGATTTGCAGGCGTCCAAGCTCGACAGTTCAGATCTATCAGGGCGTTGCTAATACACAGTACTGGTAGTATTACGTAGTACTGCCAGTCCTACGGCCAAAAAATGCAATTTTGATAGAAAAATGTGAAGTGTTTCTTGCAACTACCCTAATGTCTGTGACACTAATGTTACACTAAGGTATGAATACTCTGCCAAATTATAACACCAAAAAAATGAGCATGAATGGTAAAGTAAGGTTGGTAAATGATCATAATGTAAGAAGTCTTTCAAGACAAGTGTCATTATATATGAATTCAACATCCTATGGGTATTCTTTTCAATGTGTGATGTGCTTACTTCATCAACAATCCTACTTTCAATCATTGCGCTCTATGTTGATAAACTTAGGAAGTGAATGTAATTTTTTATGGCGGAATCGAGGGCGGAATTTTTCTACTTTCATTGCAACAAGCAGTATCTTCCATTAATTGTAAACTTATAATATTTATTCCTTTATCCAAAGTCCAATCCATTAAGCCCCTTGAATGCATTCTTTTAAAATTGAAACGGTGTTGGGAATCAAAAGCGAAGTATTTGATTTTAATTTTGTTTCAACGCCTCTTTGATATTAGGAAATCAAATCAACTTCAAACTAATTTTTGTGAAGCCCCTACATGTGGTAAAAAATTGTGTATTTTGGGGGAGGGGGGAGAGTGGCCAGCATCATTTTCCTTGAAAGATTTGTATACTTTTTCCTAACTTATTGCTACAAATAAATATGAAGTTCCTAGATTTTCCTTACAAAATAAATTTTGACTTGTATAGCTTGAAAGCGTGGCAAAGTCACATTGTCAAGAGCCTAACATTAAACAAAGAAAAAAGTTGAGTTTCTTTATTTGCTTCACTTTTCATAATCTTTCTTACAAATACATTATCCTTAAACCCAAAGTTTTTATATATGACTGTAATATTAATCAATAATAATATCCAACAATTACAAATTTCATAAATTGTGGTGTACAAATACATCATGCTAAGATCATTATCATGCCAACATGTGAGAAAATGTGAGAAATAACCATAATGATGCACCGCAATGATTTTGTGAGTACCTAAGTACCAATATTGTTGCATTCAAACTACCTCAAGTGGACATGAGGGTTAAACTTACATTTGATCTATATTGAGGTGATAAGGTTTAGCAATACACCTTCTACACGACTCCATTGAATGGTTTGCAAGATAATGTATAACTTTTGAAGTCACTTAGTGTATCTATAACAAACAACATGCATCCAAGTGATTTTTTGACCCCCTATTTTTTTTTTATAAATAAACTATAATTTCAACCTATAATTTTTAGCTTTGTTTATTAATGACTGAGTATAGGTTTTTGTTGCCAAAAAATTCCAACTCAAATAACATATGACTAAATGATTTTAGAATAGGTTGAAATGGTATGTTTTTCAATTCAGATATTTACAAAGAATACATTTAGATGACCATTGCACCAATATTCAAGAGAAATGAACATTCAATGGAGAACTATTTTTAGAATTTTTTTGTTCATTTGAAGACAATCTTTTTTAATATAATATAGGGGGGTGGAAGTTATTTTCAACTCTACAATATAGTATTTTTACTTCAAAAATTTGTGACTAATTCTTATTAACAAATAAAATATCAATAATTCAAAATATAAACTTTCAAAGTAGGATTTTTTTTAAAATTTAAATTTAAATTCAATAATAAAATATAGATGCTTCAAAATTTGGACACATGTAGTTTCTAATGGACATTCCAAGCGACCATGGTATAACTTCCATCATCACACAAGGCCGTACGATGGCCAAAAATCAACCTCTAATCAAGGCTGGATGAATAGCTTTGGATTGACGATGACAATTGTAAGTTAATAGAATTAGGTAAGATGGCTTAAGACACTTATCTCAGCCACTACAAACACTATTATGACAACATAAGAAAAATACTTCTCTTATCACTAGCAATTGATACGAACAACATCCATAAAAATATCCGTAGAGCCCATGTATATAAATGTAATAAGCAGATTTACAATACTTATTTACTAATGAAAAAGTATGAAATTTACAGTCACTAATGAGCAAATTAAGTCTCTATGATATTCAACGTAAGAAACGTGTAAACATATAAAGAAGCTATGAGGTGCAAGCATCTTTCACTCCATTATTTGAAGATTTGATTTAGAGACTCAAAAGATGAGTCTTCAAAATACTCCCATAAAAAGTATGGACTTTGAGTTTCTCAAGTGAATGTCAAATGACAATGTCAAGGCCCAAGGGCAAAATAATTGTCAAATGGCCTTCCTGACAATCCAAGCATTTTAAGCAACAACTTGTGCTCAACACAAATTAGAGCCAGTGTAAACTTACCCCTCATATGCCATTCATGACAAAATGAATTAAATTAAATTTTTAGCCTATTTTAGAGAGTATTTTTTTTACAATTTGGGGCATATTTTTCAATTTCTAACACAAGAAATTGTAGAGGTTAATTGCAATAAGTGATAATTATAGATATTCTTACTTTAAAAATTACAATAGTTAACATCATTTGTGTTATATTAACAAACACAGTTGAAGACTTTATAAATCTAATGCCTATTAACCTTATCAATTTAATGGGGGAATATTTAAAGCTTTGTCAATCAAATGGGGTCAACTCTAATGAAAGACTTTTGTATCTTTGTACATAGACTATTAGTAAGGTCCAAGATCATCCTCTAAAATTAATCATTTTTCTTGAAAACAACCCAATCCTCCAAGTCTTACATTGTAAATATACCTTAACCCCTAAAGGACCGGCATGCGTTTTTGGGCCGTATAGAAATTTTGGGTAGGTCCGTGTGACTAGAGATTTCTATATTTTAAGCTAAAATTTTAATAGAAGGTGGGCGCAAGGAATATCTTTCATACGCACTAAATTTCAGCACATTTGGAAAGAGGAGTCAAAAGTTATGGCCAAATATGTTACTTTTTTTTGTAACTGGGCAGTCCGGGCAGCAAGAAAAATTTGGCAAAAATTTGATTTTTTTTTTTAATATTTTTTTTCTTGTAGATTATATTTTTGTCTATTTGGAAAGCTTTGATTCATTTCATTTGGATTTGTTATGAAAAAGTTATGGACATTCTTGTTTTTCGGGCAGTTAGAGCATCTTCTTGAAAAAATAACTTGTAAAATTCATTTCTAAATGCTATTTTTGCAATTTAAAAAAAAATTAAAAATCTCATGGTTTATTTTACTTGCTAGAACAATCTCACCATTGGGATTAGTGTATTTTAATTCCATCTAAAATATATTAATGTTTTAGATTTTCCTTCTATCTCGTACCTACTTCTACTTAATAAATTTTTTAGGAATGATAATTAAGTTTTTTTGAATATTTTTTTTTCCCCTAGACTCTCAACTCGATTATCCACTACAAAGATTTGAAGCACAAAACTCTGTAGTGCAAAAATTTTAAGTGCAAAATGTTTAAAGTCAAAAAATCTAGTCCCGCAATGTGCTGAAATACTTGTTTTTTCTACTTTAAACGCAGATATCTTGCAATCTGAGCGGTCAAAAATTCTGAAATTTTTTCCACACATTCTCATAGTAGTTAGGTGTAAGATCCTATAGTTAGATGTGAAAAAACAACATTTTTCATTTTTTTTAACTCCTTGCTATAGAAATGGCAGTTTTGATGGGTTTTTGGCAGAAAAAAAGCCTTGGGCCTTTAGGGGTTAAAAGTCACAACCAACCATTCAAGCTTGTTGTATAGTATAATTATTCTCAAAAATTGTGATGTTCAAAAGATTAAAATTGTTTATAAACCATAATTGCATGTGTAGATTGCAATTGGAGTGGTGGACTCTTTTTAAAGTGAATAATAAAGATAAATTCAAACAACTGCAAATTTATTTTTAGATTGTAGAGCCAAAGGTGGCTTATGAATGGTAAAAAAAAAGTAATTTATGCATATTAAAAAATTAATGATTTTAATCCATTTCTTGTATATTTTTGTTAAGTCCCTCAAGAACATCATTGAAGCTTCACTACCCCCCCCATGTCAAAAATCAAGCACTAGAGGGGTTTCCAAGGGCACTTACTGGTTTTAAATCTATTGTTGATGAATGTCCTCCACCCTCCCATGTTGTGGAGGTCTATTGCCCATGTTGATGTTTTTTTTATCAAACCTTGCGCCGCTATATATCCCCTATCTCCAACCACCTTGCAAGTGTTGGTACTCTGCTTGTGTCTGTTGCTATATTCAAACCTTATTTGACAAAGGGATTCTCCTCAATCCATAATCTTATGTCAAGGAAGAGGCCTTCAATTGTTGAATGGTTGGGTCATTTTTTGAAGAGTATGTAATTCAAGTTTATCTTGGAAGAATAATAGTGGGGTACCATTTTACACAAAGGGCCCTCTAAGAGGCGTTTAGAATACGCATGAGTGCGGGTGCCCTCAATTGATCACTTCACAGACACTTTTAAATATAATTTTATCTTTTGATTGATATGAAATTAGAACTTGAGAATACTATTATTGGAATCATATAAAAAATCACATAGAATAATCACAAGAATATTTGGATTTGGACTCTAGACAACTGAAATAGAGCCCATTAGAAGCAAGACAAAAGACAAAAGACAAATGATAGATCCTATAGTTGCATTTAAAATTTTTGAAATTGTTTTGTTGTTTTGGTTGTATTTTTAGCACATATACAAACATTAGATAAAATAACAACACCTAATTGTAAACTATTTCTAAGACCACCCCCTACACATTTTTGCCTACAACACGGAGCTTGTGTTTATAAGTACCTAGGGACAAATGCATGGTAGAAGGTAGGGATATATTTTCTTCATGATTTCTCTTAGATAGTGTAGAAAGCAATCTTCATTAGAATGATGTAGTTGGTTACGTCTATATAAATTAATGAAACATGCTAAATGTGGATGGAACTTACATTGTTCATCCCAAAGAGCATACATTCATCTCCAAAAGAGTCGGATATTGTCTTTAGAATATGTTATAAATCAATGATTTCATCTACTAAAAATTAAAGAATATCTGGTCCAATATTCCCTCATTTTTTTGTATTGCTTTTGAGCAAAGTATCACTCAAAAAACCCGTTGGTAGGGTTACCACTTCTTGAACAAAAATTCCCCCCCAGATGGTGTACTATGTGCATATTGTGCATTTTGTTAAAAACACTAGTTTTAAATCCAATTTAAAAAATATACAACATTAGCACAATGAAAAATAAAGTAAACCATATATATATATAAACCATAGAGACAAATCTCAATTTGTCGAAATTGATTTATCTTAAGATTTTGAATTTCAAAATTTCCATTCTTATAATGACCAATTTCTTCCAAACTTTGATATTTAAAATTATCCATATTTTATAAAATTATTATTTCAAATTTTTTACTTCACCCCCCTACAAAGGTTTCATCAAGTTAGTAGCAAATGGTAGCTATTTAGAGGGACTATCCTATAGACTTTATGGATTGCTAGGAATGATTTTGTCTTTAATAAATAGAAGTAGAGTTCAAAGAAGATAGAGCAGTTTGTTTGGGTTGTCTTCACAAATTATGGAGGTATTGCCTAGCAAAAGTGTTGTACATTGAATAGGGGTATTAAGGGAAGCAAAAAATTAAAGGGACCTTTTGAAGAAAAAAGTAGATGTTTGAAACATGATGTACAACCCTCAAACACTTCAATAACTATTGATGTACAACAAAGGTAAATATTTATATAGTATGAAATGTTGACTATATAGTATGGGTCCCCTTAATTATACCCCTATTTAGTGTAGTAGGATCCACACAGACATCCCCCCTAGCTGCATTTGATCTCAAATCATAGGGTCAAATTAAATATAACCTATTTCCTTTCTAGATGAGATGAAGGTCAAATGGATCAAAAATCGCCTTACTAGTTCAAAGCCATTAATTGTGAGTCCCGCCTTTGACTTCATTTCTAGGTGTTGTTGAAATGAATCTTTTTCACTATTGAAAAGGATTAGGGTTTTAGGGTTTTAGAGTTTAGGGTGCAAAAAAAGAAGTCAATCCTGTCGTGCATTTGTTCACAGGGTCAATTTGGGATACAAATATTCCAGATACTTAGAAAATTTACAGTATATTCAAGTAGTGTCTAATAAATATGCATTTTAAGAGAGTAGTGAATCCCTTTTTTACCAACAACAAGAGTCAACAAAAACTTCTGCATTTCATCAAAAGAAGTGATAAGCTTACTCAAAGTCTCAAACCCTCAAACGCTTCAACCTTCGCAGTTCGCACTGCACGATTTTATGTGATGCCACCTCCATTATGAAAATCACATAAATTGGGGTACAGTACTAGTACAGTACAGTACAGTACAGTACATGATGAGCCTGCTCTCCCAGACTGAGTGGACTCATGGTCAAGCAAGCTGGGGCGGTGGGAGCTGCTGGGGCTTGCTCCAAATGGCAATGGCACTTAGGTATGGCATGGAACTGTGATCGTGGCCGCACAAGAGAATCGTTTAGAAACCGCTGCTTCCAGACTCTCCTGACACTCCCCATTAACTTCCTCCTCAGGACTTGAATGACTTTGCGCTGGAGCTGCATGTCTTCAATGCCACGCTCTTGCTAAGTAAGTAAGCTGAAGTACCCGTCCTCCCAGACAAGCTCGCCCACTCGTTTCCATGGAAAACTTAACGTACTTAAACGCTTCCCCCTCACTCGCTCAGTACTGCTGTCTGGTTCACTTCAAAACCAAGAGAACTTGAACCCGGCCTTCCATTCGAAAGTCAAGTCAACTGGAGTCTGTGAAGTTAATTACGAACTCCACCCCTGGATTAGCAGCCTCCAGCTCCAGATTAGCGCCAGGAAAACATAGGATTAAGAGCCTTCAGCTGTCAGTCTGCCAGCGATTTCGTCTCCATGTTGGCCTTGGCCTCACCAAAATATATCAATATTGGCAGCTGGAGTCTGGGCCTTTGTTAATGAGCGTGGCCAGGGTCGTAGCTCAATTCGACGGCCCGCTGCCTGCACCACATTAAGAGGATGAGATCGGTAGGAAAGGACTCATTCATTACATGGCACTTACTTACGTGGGAAGTCTCACTGGGGGAATGTAGCTGGGAACTTCGGGTTGAGGAAGTTAAGCACACCGGGTTGGCGGGTTCACTTCGGAAGCTTAAGTTAAATGATGATGGCCTTCCATCACACCATATTAAAAATTAAGCTCAACTCCACCGCTCTCTGCTCCATCTTCACAAAAATTCAGAACGTTTGTCGGTTGATGTGAAGAACGTCTGCACCCCTTTTTAGCTGGCCCCATTTTCTGGCTTTTTTTTTGTTTATTTTTTGTTATTTTTTTGACTTTTTTTTTGGGAGTTCGTTTATTGTTACTTTATTGAGTGGCTTTTCATGCAGAGTGTGAGGGAGGAGTATGACTGGGGCGAATGCATGTTGGTCTGCCATGCCGCCTGACTGCAGTGCCGGCTCTGTCTCCTGGAGCGAGGAATTAATCCCCTGGAGGCTGCAAAGAGAATGTTCTGTTTTTGAGCAACCGCACCTGTCCAGTGCAGGTGAATTGACTGAATTCACTGCCCATGTGCTTATAAGCGCCAGTTTCTAAACTGAAGATTTTGGGACTGGAATTAGTAAGAGGTCCCAAATGTGATTATCGTAATTTATTAGCCCAAGTTGCTAAAAACACTGACTGCTAAATGTGCTAAATTTCAAGATTTAACACTTCGGGACGCACATTTTTTTTGTATTAGCTACATCTTGTTTTTAGTAGTAAGTTCTTTCGCTGAATTTAGTCACATGTGTGAACACTGCTGGGAAGCTCAGTAAGCTTAATCTGTTGTCAACCCTGAACTTACCTCACTGGTGCTTCCCACTTGCATCTGCTATCAATGCGTGAGGAGAGACATCGCCATCTCAGCTCGCCATCTCAGGCATCTCATCAGGCCTTGCAGGTCAAGTTCCAGTGTCAAATTGGGGAATCAAGTCTGTCGGAATCGAAGGACGGTCCTTCCACCAGCTCTCAGGGGTCCACACCGGAGTTAATGGATGGATGGCGAGGGGGTCTGCCACGAAGTAATCCTCAAGATTGCGGGCCCTGTAACTTCTGTTACTTGAAGAGCGAGGCAGCCTTCTCTTACTGCAACTAATTCGGCTTTCGTACATCTCTCAAAACAAAGTTGTGTCGTGCACAAACAGCTAGCCACATCTCCTTGCTGGAAACTTTAGGCACATGATTGTACAGTTTCCTTCTTCCAGACAGACACCAGAAAAGTTCCAACACTTGAAGTGGAGTTTCTGAGTTATATTCATGAGAAGATTGAAGCTTTAGAATTGAGAGTGGAAGCATTGAGTTCTCAGTGGAATGGTGTGCTCCTCTTTGAACGCATGCCAATTCTTTTTTCTGGATTATATGAAATCTTGATCAGTTTTAGAAATTTCAGTCTGTGCGTCACTTAAGCTCTTCACAAGACGATTGAAGTTTTCGAATTCGATCATTCTGCACATTAGAGTGGTCCTATAAGGAATCACTGGTGTGTTGCTCCTCTTGCACGCATGCCAATTCTTTTTTCTAGATTAGATCTGAATTCTTGTTGAACTTTGGAAACATCAGTTCGTCACTTAGTTGGGCTCTTCATCAGAAGATTGAAGCTTTTGAATTGGAGAGCTGAAGCTTTTCTCTGGACATTAGCGTTTAATCTCTTATAAGGAGTGGTGTGCTGCTCCTCTTTGCACACATGTCAATTCGTTTTCTAGATTATATGTAAACTCTTGTTCAACTTTGGAAATTTCTGTATGTCACTTTGGGCCTCTTCATCAGAAGATTGAGAGCTTGCCAACAGAGGATCGGAGATCGATCGAATTTGAGAGCTGAAGCTTCGATAGTTCTGCAAATTAGAGTTATTCTAAAAGCATCAAATCTTTTTGTAGGTTTTAAGTAAATTCTTGTTCATCTTTGGAAATGACAATCTGTTAACATTCAGTTGGGATGTCTTTTTCTTTGGCAAGATTTTGAAGGAGGAAGACATGTAGGAGGACGTAGGAGGTAGAGATATGTCAAGGCACTGGAATCTGCCGAATCTATGGACAGTGCTGAGCGTGTTGTTCTTGAGTTTGCAATCAGGCGCAACAGCCTCTGCAACGGGCTTCTTCCGGAACAATCATCGGCGAAGAGTTGCTGAGATCCACCGACATCTCGCCCAAGTGAACAAGCCCGCCGTCAAGTCAATCCAGGTTCATGGATCCGACACTCAACTCAAATCTCTGTGAATGCTATTATATATGAACTTCTCTAAAATCACATTCAAGAATTAACACCCTGCCACTTTCCTCGAGTGTAGCACAAATTTCATCTATTGAAGTTAGGGTGGAATAGATGTTCTCCTCAGTCTCTAGGTTGCTGTCAATGTGAAGCTCTACCTTTCTGAGTCTGGAGATTTCATTAAAGTGCTCAAGGAGATTAGAAGGAGCCTGAGGTCTCAAATTTTATTTTCATAAATAGCTGCATTTGCTTGAAACACTGCTAAATGTGATAATGGTTTAATTTAACGCTATGGACAGTATTCACAAGTTTTGTAGCTATAAATGCTTTCTGAGGTTGATGATTTACCCAAGTGCCCATGGAGATTAGAATGATCACCCTGTTGTCCCGAATGTGTTTGTCCGAAAAAGATAGAAACACTACAAGATGTACTAAAATTTCAAATTTACACTGTTGCCAGTACACACAATTATTTAGCTATAAATAGCTTGTGGTAGAAGTTTGATATGCTGAATTTAGCCTCGTTTGAAACTCGAGTTTGAAGCTGGAATACATTGTACGTAGTAATACAGAGAGTGGGAATAATTAGATTCGTCATCGCTCTTACTATCAAGACTGTGATTACTTCACGCAAGTCCAGATTAGGGAATTCTCAACGTTCAGTTGAATTAACCCGAAATTCAAACCCCTGGAAAAGATGCATCCAGTGACAAGATTGAAATACTTTGAGTGGTTTGCTCCTTTCATCCAATTTCGTCAGTGGGAGTGTCATAGTGCAGAACTTCAACTTCTCTTCCTTCCCTAAACTGAGTCGTGTAAGCCCCAAAGCCCCAAAGCCCCAAAGCTTTGCTTGAGAATTGCCTCATACTGTGGAATTAACTCCAAATTAACCCCCAAGTAACCAAGCAAAAATCTAAAAAGTCAGCTTTGAAAGCTAATGGTCGATTCCAGTACTTCAAATCAGAAGTATTCTGGTTCAGAAATGTAGGATTTGGTTTCTTTTTACGAAGCGGTACATTTTTGAAGATCCTCTGATGTTTTAATTCAATTTTTGTGGATACAAAGGCGGAGAATTTGATCACCTGGGCACTTGGGGGTAAACGAAATTCACAGATGAAGGCTCACCATATATAACTTAGATGCCATTGTTGATTGCAAACAGAGTGTTGATGGTGACATTATCGACTGCGTGACAAGGAAGCAGCAACCTGCCTTCGACCACCCTGCTCTCCGAAACCATTCCCTCGAGGTAAGCATCCAATTGCCATTTTCCAGCTATTGTAAGATATTACCTTTACAACAGGATTCTATCAAAACTGGAAATGGATGGGAAAATAAACACACAACCTGCAGTGAACCAATCAGATTGAGGACAATAATATATTTGTAAAAACGTATGAGCAAAAAATGTACCGAAATTCAAAAAAGGGATTTGAGAGTTGAAGCTTGGGTTGATACTCCCTCTGTCCCAAAATAAGTGACCCACCGTATTTGGACCTCATGTCTTTTCAAGGTTGTTTTGAATAGGTGGTATGGAGGGTTTTTTTGTTTAATTTAATTTTGGTTGCAATGAACACATGCAATGTTCTTCATTGATTCTCGTGATAAAAAATTTGGACCCTTTTGAATTTTTTGCTTTTCAAAACACGACCAAAGAAATTGGTATCAAGTGTTTCCAACAAAACTGTGGACACTCATTTCGGGACGGAGTGTGTATGAGATTTGTTCCATTGCGGCTTGGCAGACGATATCACCAGCCACTCCGAGCACCGCAGCGAAAGACCTGCACAGCAATGAAAGCAGAGCCTCCAGCAGCATCCCATCGCAGCTATGGCACCAAAGTGGGCACTGCCCACCAGGAACGATTCCCATCCGGCGCACATCCTTCCAAGACGTCCTCCGAGCAGGAAGCATGAAACACTACATGATGAAAAAACCACACAAAGGGGTCTCCACCACCAAGGACCAGCAATTCCAGCAGCAGCAGCAGCAACAGCAACAGCAGGCTTCCCAAGAGGACAATGGCCATGAGCATGCGATTGGGTTCATGCGCGATGGCTTGTTCTTCGGGGCGCAGGCCAACTTGAATGTGTGGAGTCCCCAAATCCAAATGCCCAGCGAATTCAGCCTCTCACAGATCTGGGTGCTGGCGGGTTCCTTCAATGACGACCTCAATAGCATTGAAGCTGGGTGGCAAGTAAGTTGAGCTGCCCTCCATCTCCACAGTACTGTGTTTTGAGTTTAGGGTTTTCTAGGGCTTAGGGTTTAGGGTTTAGGGTAAATGCAACCTCCGACTTTGGTTTCTTCCTGTGAATGATCTTGTCGTGTCCACAGCACGGCTGAAGAGTAATCCCTTTCTGAGATTCTAGCGTAGGAAATGTAATTGATGTTGAGGCTTTTGTTGATCACCGTATATTAGTCAGCATGACAAGCATGTATAGGAATTTTCGTCTTTTGTGTGTGCCTATCAAGATTAGTCACTAATCAAACGTTGGGTTGGTTATATTGGGATAGGTGAGTCCGCAGTTGTATGGAGACGGCAACCCACGGCTCTTTATTTATTGGACGGTAGTCACTACGTCTCCCTGATCCAGCCTCCACTTTCATAACATTATTAGCCCTGTGTAGGTGGGGTGTCTTTGGCAAAAATGTACTTGAAATATGTGTTAACTTGTTGATCTTTATTTGCTGAAGGTTAGGAGTCTGGCAATTGCAGAATTTTGGGCAGTGCCTGTAGCCATTTAGGGAGGGGAACGGCTAAACAAATGTTTGGTTTCTTTCCTTATGTTGCAAACTGTGAGAGTAATATGATAAGCTACTGTTGAATAATCGAATGTTCTGGAGCTCACAGGCGGATTCATACCAAGGAACGGGGTGCTACAACTTGCTCTGCTCAGGGTTCATCCAGACAAGCAACGCCATCGCAATTGGGGCAACCATCATGCCGCTCTCCAGTACTGGCGGCACTCAGTACGAGATCCGCATCCTCATCTGGAAAGTAAGTGACAATTTCTTCACTAAGGCAGAGATACTAAACCGTTCGGGACCTGATCCCCTCCCCTCTTACCAACTGCAATTCATCTCTTCCAATACACTCGGTAGGCATTTAAAGTATCAAGTGGACAGGTATGAACAAAATGTCTGGTAACTCATCTTGGAATACAAATCAGGGGTTGTCTACTCAATAGTAGGTACATTCAATAACTTAGATGTCTGTTCATTAGTAGGTACATGACCTCCCCCTCAATGAATGATTGCATAAGAAACCATCATTTAATCCATTTAAGTGATAAAAACAGTTTGATCTCAACGATTTCGGCTCTTAAGGACCCAAAGTGATCTCTCCAGTGAGCTCTATTGAGTGACCTCCCAATGAAAGAGTATCCTCAATCTAACCTGATGTTTTTTTTTTTTGGCAGGACCCCAGAAAAGGCAACTGGTGGATGCAATTCGGAGACGACCATTTAGTTGGCTACTGGCCTGCCAATCTGTTCACGCATCTGTCCGTGAGTGCGTCCATGCTGGAGTGGGGAGGGGAGGTGGTGAACTCTCACCCGGGTGGACACCACACGGCCACTGGGATGGGGAGCGGTCAGTTCCCGGAGAAAGGATTTGCACAAGCCAGCTACTTGCGCAACATCAAATACGTGGACGGGAATAATGTGCTCCAAACCCCGGTGGGGCTGCGCACCCTGGCCGAGCACCCGAATTGTTATAACATCCGGACGGGCGTGAGCAGAGACTGGGGGGCTTACTTCTTCTACGGAGGCCCGGGCTTGAATGCCAACTGTCCGTAGCTTGCTCATTTGCGTCCGTCGGCTTTAGAGCTTATTTGTTCCCACAATAACTGCACCATCAAGAGGCTCGTTGATAGTTCAGGGCACTAAATCCAGAAAAGGGGAGTCAGAGGGAAAAGACAAAGGGTGAGAAGAGAGGATAGACACACAATAAAGGTATGTTCGCACTTGGTGTTAGGGGTGATGTTTGCAATGTGAATCCGATCCAGAAGTAGGTCTAAATTCCTTCCTAAGACCCCCAGCAACAACACTCTTGAACACCTAGTGCGAACATACCTTAAGCTCAGTGCGTCATAATGTCAGATTGATTATCGGTTTGGAATAAAAACTGTGCACTCAACTCTCTCTAATGACAGTGCCTTTGAGGATTCCTAACGCACTTCCCACAACTTGACATGTGGAAGTTGTCTGATCACACGAGATATTCTACGTACACAACATCAGCTTGTACATACTACAGCTTTCCCCAGGTCTAGACTATCTAGATTTTGAGATTCTAGTACACTCAACCCTTCCTAATGACACTGTCACTGTTTCAGGGGAACAAACGGACCTCTAAATGCACCCACATGTGTTCACAACTTGATATGTATGCTTAACTTGGCACTCATTTTACGAAGACCAGCTGATTCCTTGCAAACACATATTAACATCGACTCAAACAGTGAAAATTAAACTGGACTAGTCATCTAGAGACGGACCAAAATACTAAGGTTGACTTAAACAGTGAAAATCAACTGGATTACTGATACACCAGATAATAAACATCGTTCAGAAGAATAAAAGACCTTTAATGATTCCTTGTGATAAAAATTGGTTAAATCAATTACATCGACGCATTACCTAACAAATGGACTATCCACAGCAATATGAGCGAGCACTACCCTAGGAGTATGAACATTACTGACATCAGCTTGGGACGAAAGGCATGTGAGATCTATCGCAGTATAAAGTGGCTGTCAGTTGTGAAACTACTATCACTGGTGTCGGTGGCGACGCCAAAGAACCGTAGGGCGGACTGAAGGGTGTTGGCCAGAACCATCGCCACTGTGACAGGGCCAACGCCTCCTGGAACTGGTGTTATTGCTGACGCTACGATTTGGGCTTCTTCAAAGCACACGTCCCCAATGAGACGGTAACCACCATCTGCTTCAGCATCCTACAGAGAAACCATATTCCCTAATTAAGAGAAAGAAAAAAGAAACAGGTAGGAAGGAAACCAACTGAAATTATTATTTAAACCACAAAAAAGAATAGAACAAAAATCCTCAAAGTGACAAAATAGCTCATGTTACATGCAGCTAGAAGGGTCCATTTCAGATACATATTACCAGAGAATAGTGAGAGAGAGAGAGACACAGAAGCTTTTTTTTAATTATGGAAAAGAGGTTTACCTGCACAGCACTGGTACCAACATCCAGCACAACTGCACCTTTCTTGAGCCAATGTCCTCGCACAAGCTGTGCGACACCGGTAGCTGACACAACAATATCCGCCTTCCGGGTGGCTTCTGCGGGGTTGCGCGTGCGTTCATGCACAATGGTTACCGTTGCATTGCGTCTCTGCAGGTATTCAAATAACTCGTCAATTTTCTCTTTCAGAAAGTATAACAAAATTTTCTACCGAGACAACCTCTTGGATTTGGTCAATACACAGACTCTTCACCCCTTCAGCTCTTTCTGTTGCTTGTTTAACTAGCATGGGGCAACCTGAGGAGCCCAATCGTGTACACGTATACAGATACGCAGAGTTAAAGACTTTGCGATTATTACAAGATGGGAGTTGGACGTGGTAAGGGAAATGAAGAGTACCTGAAGAAGCAGGGCAGTTGGAAGACCAACAACGTTACTGCAGCCGATGACAACAGCATGCTTGTTTTCAATTTGCACCCGTGAACGGCGTAAAACTTCCAAGCACCCGAGAGGCGTACATGGGATGAAGGTGGGGTACACACCTCGTAACACCAATCTCCCCAAATTGATGGGGTGCAGCCCGTCCACGTCCTTCTCGAGGCTCACTGCTCTCAGCACTCTTTCCAGATGAATATGCTGTTATGACATCCCACATTCACCCAAACCTCTTTAACATCACCTCCTCTACTGTATCATCCTTTGTTCTCCTAGAAAACAGATGTGCCTAGTTCAAGACTCACTCTGTACTCTGACTCCCACACTTCTGTGAAGTCACAATAAATTTAACACGAAAGCGATAATAAGGAATCGAAAAAGGCCACAGACCACCTCCCTACCTTTGACCCCTAGTACTTCATGCGAAATCACTTCTACGTGCAAAACTACCAGTATTGATTGTCAGAATGTTACTAAACACAATTCATAATCATGTGCATTTTGGGTGTTCAGGCTGCGACATTAAGGAGGATACGTGCAATCAAGTCCTAGGGCCATTTTAGATTGCAAAAGTTGAGATAACAAACTTAAAATTTGAACCAATGTCATGTGCACGGACACCTTATGATGCATTCAAAGCAACAAGTGTCCAATCCTCGTCAAAGAGATAGCTTGAACCCTTGTTATCTTAAAAAAAACGTAGTTATAGAGCTCTTCCATGGGAGCTTTGTGAGAGCTATGTCTTCACGCTGTTTCACGTGTAAAGTTGACTTTGAACAAAGAAATGATTCTTGCACCAATACTTTGTAGGATTTCTTGTTATCTCAAGCTCGTTGCTTCTACGTATGCAAATCTGAAGTGGCCCTTAGTAAAAGAAAAGAAAACCACTAAGTAATGAGTATAAATTACTCTGTTACCGTCCCAAAAGAGCGCAAAAAAAGAAGCAGCCAAAGGGGAAGTAGAGCTTACAGGCGGCATGGGAAGCTGAACAAGAATGCCATGAACTCGCTGATCAGCATTGAGCACATTCACGAGCTGCAGAACGTCCTCCTCTGAAGCGGAAGCAGGCAAATACGCAGTGAAAGAGTCGATCCCCACTTCCTCACACGCCAATTGCTTGCTGCGCCCATACAAATCCGACACCTGGTTGTGGCCGACTCGGATGACGGCTAATCCTGGCACGGCCCCGACTTGCGATCGCAACTGCATCACCCGCCGCGCTATCACCAACTTGATCTCTTCCGCAATCGCTCTCCCGTCAATCTTCCAACACGGTGCCCTTCCTGTAGAATCGCCCAACACTACAAGCTCAGAAAACGTCGAAAAACTCGAAAGGCTCAAAAAGCAACCTAATTTCAAATCTTAGGCGTTCTAATAAGGCCCCGAGCCCCCGACCAATTTCAAAATTCAAATCTTGGGCGTTCCAAAGCCCCGCCTAATTTCAAAACTTATTTTCCAAAGTTAACGCCCTTAGACCCCGCCCGCTGTGTTACTTACCAAATTGGTGCTAACAATCGCTGACTACCTTGCAATGAACTTGCATTCATTTCCACGGGTTCATTTAACTCCCTAATTTTGGAAAATCAAATGAATTGTGCCTATATCAATGTTTTGAAAAGCTAAATCCACTCGCACCAAGCAAATAGTGGCAATTAGCTAAATCGTCACTCCCTTGCAAGTTTGGGCACAAAGTAGGTTCGGAAATCTCCAACTAGGTAATGAATCTAAACACCCCAGTTAGCTAATCGACGCTACATGATTGATGCAAGCAGGGCGAAAATGGTCGGGTGCTTGCAGACTATCAAAAGAGGGCATCTCCTTAGCCAGTAGGTGACTCCGCTACTGGTATCCAAAAAAAAAAAGATGAAAAATGAAAACAGACAGGCAACGAAGGCAACAAGGGAGATGCGCACCGCCAGGATAAAACAAAGGCGGAGCAGGCGGAGCGGGTGGCGGAGGCGTGGCCAGGCTCGAAAGCCCGGCTTGCTTCTGGCTGCTGTTCACGATTAAATTCACCGTGCCCCTCCATCGCCGTACCCCTGTCGGCTGCGCCCATCGCAGCATAGATTGGCCTTTCATAAGGCCCCCCATTCCAGCAACTATCTCATCGCCACTCGCGCAAATCCCATCCAACAAACTCCCCAACCAACAGACTCTCGTCGCCTAGCTTCGAAAACGCAGTCACACGCGCGTCTTGTCAAATCCACGAGACAAATATTCAGACACACCCAGAACAGGGGCATTTGTCTGCATCCCTTGTCTCACTGCAACCACATTGTCCGAAACCACTCTGGCTCGCAAGCACCTTCCTGAAAATGGTCGTTAGTCGGGTACCAGTCTGGGGACCACTACCGGCTAAACCGACAGCTTCACATGAACTGCAAGCAATTTCCTCGTTTTAGACATGTGCTGGAGGTAGCAGAGCCGTAAATCTAATGAGAAACTGTAAACAAAAGAAATTGTGCACACAGAGATCATGTGGCAGTTGGGTTCTGGGACAGTGATTTGCACAGAGACAGACAGACAGGCGATTGTGTGTATTTTTTGTGTTTTTTTTCCGGATTTCTCTCTCGACCAGCTGTGATTCGCCACAGCTGATGCCGGGGGACCGGGAAAGCCTTTCTGGGGAAGACTTTTTAGGGCTGCCTCCTCCTACTACCGGCGCCTGCCACGCTTCCAATCGGACGCTTCCTCCGAAATATCCGAACGAACATCCTGCGGCTTCGCGGCGTTGTCACTTGTCAGTGGTGACGGAAGTACGGAACCCAATTCGACCTTCACTACTGTACCTCGAGTGCTGTGGGCGGCGCGCGTCGTCGCTCCTGTCTCTGACCTAATTCCGACCTTGTCAGGACGGACCTATGACCACTTTTATAATTCTCTCTCGGTATGTTGCTCTCATATGTAAGGGAGCCGACCCACTTTCAACCACTTAACCCCAAAATGACCCTGGAATTTCCTGAGCTTCTAGGAATTTGCTCTAAATTGAACAAAAAGTCAACGTTGTGATAAGTTGTATCAATTCTTTTTGAATTGTAACCGTATAAAATCAAACTAGATATGTTAGAGATCACATTAGAAAAGAAAACACAACAATATCTCTTACGGATTGAAAGATTGTAATGTTTGATCATGAGGGTGTTAAAACTATGAAAGTGATTTGAAGTCTTTCATTCCTCTTTTCACATGTCAAATCTAAAAAGTTGATCACCAAAAAAATATGAGGTTAAAGGGCCTAACATGCATAACCCCAATCAATTTATCACTTCTCAAAATGTACTCTACAAATTTTTTAAATGAATTTCTAATGTGATTTTTTCTCAAAGATCTAGTGTATTTGAGGCTCATTCCCAAGAGCCCTCAACACTACACAAAGTCAAGATTGCAATGGACACCCTTGCACAAAATCTTGAATAGAAAAATCATAATCAATCATTTTCAAAATCGGATTTTTGATGCTAAAACTAGACTTCAAAAAGAATTTTTCAAAAATATAAACTATTAAGAATAACAATTTGATAAGGTTTTATTTAACTTCAAAAAGTGGCTGAGGACACATTCTGTCCTCAGGGTCATTTTGGGATTAAGCAATTAATCCTTAAACGTCGAAGCAGCCATTCTATGGCCGATGGATGAGAAGGAATCAAACTCTGGAGGACAGAAATATAATTATTCATCCTCGGAATTTGTTGTGAAAAGGGAAGATCTTCTACAGTAGCTTGACTTCCATTGAGCGCTTTTGTAATTTTTTAAGCCAATTATTCACACGATAATGCAAAAGGATGATTTCGAGGATCACCCCTTCGTCCTTTAAGGGTTAAACATATTTGGAGCGTAGGTTTTTCTGAGTGCGGAATTTTTACTGTGTACAAAAATAGAGTTTGGAAGGATTGCATATTTTTTCATAATTTTATTACACAAAACGTAATTACTATGAATTTTTTAGTAGAAGATTCTCTTCAATCTATAATGGTGATATAGACCTTTCTACTTGTGACTATAAATTGACTACAGAATTGACCAAGGACTAGTTGCAATATTGAGAGCTTCGCAGCCAATCATAATGTGCCACAACTGCTCCGAGGATTGAGCCACAACTTCAGGGAAAGAGAGCAATCTATAGACTAGAATTGGGGGGTAATAAAAAATGGGTCGGCTCCCTCATATATGAGTGTTTGGTATTTATTTTTCAAAGATGTAATTCTCATGTCTTCTAAAAGTAATGAAAAAAAATTTAAATCTTATTGTGAAAATTTGAAATAATTGTGAATTTTTGAATAAAAAGTGATAAAAAGATTTCATATCAAATACAAAATATGATTGAAAAATTTGAAGAATTTCTCTGCAAGTACATATTATTATAGTGTAGCAAATCATAGTGCAAAACATTTTTTACAGGGGCATTCTAAAATTAAAAATCAAGTGACTTCGTGGAAATAGGTCCAAAGTTCAAATTGCAATAGATTATTCAATTTTAAGGATTTAAAAAAAATTCAAATTGGAATAGATATTAATGTTTATTTGCTTCATTTCGTTAGTTGAGGTCAAAATTAAAAAAGATCATTTTATAGCTAATATTCAAATCAAGAGAAAGGAGCAAAAAAAATTCAAGATATACAACATGGTGATCTATGAATTTGTCATTTTGGAAAGTCAAAAAACATGATTGGAAAGAAATATCCAACATAATTCATTGAAAGGGTGAATGCAAGAAACACCTACCGATTTTGTTGCGTTTTCACAGTATTCATGATTTTTTTTCTAAAGTACTTTAAAATTAGAAAAATAATTTTTAAAAAATCTAAAAAATATGGCTAATGTGAACACCTTTAAGATGAAGGTAACTTCCAAAAGAAATGCATAGAAAAATTCTCTAAGCAAGAGAACTAGAAAAGTGCCACACCTCAAGAAAATATATACTTTGATGTTTAAATTAGTTTAAAATAGGAAAAAAAAGTAAATACATAAAATAAAAAATTTCCATTTGTAACAACTCTATGGAGATGGTCATTCATCCAAAAAAACTCCAAAATGATATTTTATATGTTACAAAATGCAAGCAGAAAGAAGCACACTTTGTGGACTTCCACACCACATAAAATTAATTAGATTTCCTTTGGACAATAGCTACAAGTCTACTAAAAGACCATCTCCTCCAAAATTCAGTTCAAAATTTGTTTTTGAGGGTACCAAATAGTACTAAAAACCTCCAAAATGGCAAGTGTGACATAAAATTGGGGGCTAATTTTGGATAGTAAAATATTTTTGAAAATTACCAAAAAAATAGAAAAGGTGTAAAATTGTCATTAGTACCTTATTTAAAAATCTTGAATCATTTGGAACCAAAGCGCAAAAGTTATGGCCAAAAAACAAATCAGAACGCAGGGTGTGACACAAAATGGTACAGGTGTTTCTTGCATTCACTTGAAAATGAGTTCAAACAACATCCTCTAAAGTTTTGGGATGAAACAAAGTTTTTTGCCATCCATGAGGCCTCCCTAAAAACATCTAAATGATACAAAATGTCTTCTCAAGTGTTTCAAGGTTAAGGATTCTTTGGCCATGAAAACCACTATATAAATTGGAAATTTTCTTGGTTGTGTGTGAACTTTGTATGTAAATTTTCCAAAGTCATATCTTAGATGAATGTGTATAATACATTCTTTTTGGAAACAATTCATTTGAACATTCACAATTGACTTTGGAATTCCATCTTTAGTGTGAAAAGCAAAATAGTCATGTTAAAATTTATACCATAGCCTCTAATCAAATTTGGCAAAGAATAATTAAAAAATTTGAAGTCAAATGGATTTGAAAATTAATAAGCCACTTTGCTAAATCCAAGGAAAATTAAACATAAAGAAAGTCAGAATGTTGGAAAAGATACTTGTATAGCTTGATCCCAAGACACTATGTCCACTAAATAATATGAAATCCAAATTCAGTCATCTAACTTTACAACAAAGTAGGGACACTATGCAAAGTAATGCGCTCATTGAAAGTCATGACTATCGTTTTCCTATGCAATGAAGAAAACCTTTCAATTTCCAAGATTATTTGAAGGGTTGCCAAAAGTTAAGGAAAATAATTTATAATTGCCAAATAACTTATTAATAAAAAATGAATTGCCAAACCAACCCTTCCAATTTTAAATAATTATTTGACAAAAATGTACCTAAAGTGACTTGGCTTGCACTATAGTGCTTGTGATTATATATAATGTATAGATTTTATCACTAACATTTTCTAAATATCATTTGAGTTTCAATTTAAAAAAATTAAGAATATGAAAGTTGTTATGTTGCAAAAAGAAAGAACAATGGTAAATCCAAGACTCCAATGATTTATGTTTATTTCAAGGTTTAATTCAATTTTACTCTAGCAAAATCAACATGTTTGTGTATTATAATTAAAAATAAAAGACTTTAATTTACACTACAAAAAAAGTGGGGTGTAAATGACTGTTTTACAGTCATTCTGGACAAAAATGATTCGGGTGCGGCTTAAGGCCCTACAGTCATAGTAGACAAGTCATTCTTTAAATGACTGCAGCTCTATTGTCACCAATGAATTTGGACTTGGATGAAGAACAAATGGGATGGTCTACGTGGCATTCAGGTTTGGGGACAAAATTTTCTGAAAAGGCCGGGTAGTTGCCCATTTTTTGAAAAATTTGGCCAACCGCTACTAAGTGGACCTTTGCGTGAGTCATTTTGTAGTCGTGAGGGAGTTGTGTCAACCAATGCGGGTCTGACACGTGTCCAGTCCTTCTTTAGTTATTGTTGCGGTTTATCTTCAGTGGACAAATGACGCTTTGACACATGTCCAGTCATTTTGCAGTCATTTGTAGGATGTACTTTCAAGATTGTCCAGTCATTTTTAAGTGGCACATGTAGTCGTTTTGAAGTGACATGGATTTAGGGTTTAGGGTACTCTTCAAGGACAAGGAAAGTCATTTTTTCCTATCATTTTCAATTTGCAGCAATGCATTGTGTACAAAAAGGAATATAATGACAAATAGATGGGGACAAGTCATTCTACAGTCACATATGAGTACATTCAAAGTTCCACAACAATACACCATATACCAAATACAATATGCCATATACATTATACAATACATCGTACAACATACATCATATTTGACTTATGACTTGCATGGCTTCCAAATCCACTTAGTGTGTAAGTATGAAGAGATGAAATGACAAGCCTTTTATAGAATTGGGGTAGTAGTAGGCAAGACAAACCATGTGGGATATATAAAATGCAGGAATTGTGTTACAAATAATAATTTAAACCTCATTGAGGTATAGTAATTTTTTCCAAAAAAATTTGAACTAATAAAAATTAGAAAACCAATCTCACTTTCATCTCCAAAAATCTATTTTACATTTTGAGCCTCAAATCAAAAGTTATAGACAAATTTGCTAAATGGATTGGAAATGATTGGCACATGAAGAGTATTAGGGTCACCTATTTGACTTCCCCAAAACATGGACATATATAGTTGTTCTAGGTTTCCTCACTTCATGCAAGGAAAGTGTGATGATGACTGCACATGATGTCTACAGTCTTCCAGAATTGTCGAATGTGCAATTTGTGGGAATGTCAAGCTGAGTGTCCGGTTGCCAGGTGCAAAAGTCATTTGTTAGTCATTTTTGAGTCGTTTACACAGTACAGTCTTTCACCGCAACTTTTAAATGACTATGACAAAGTCATATTGAAGTCACAAGAGTGTAGGTTACAAAGTAGCGTTCAAGGAGTCCCCTCAAAGTATTATAATGCCTGTGAGCCTTGTCCTCCTTGTCCTCGGGGTTGCTTACAATCAACGGAGTAGTTGCATCTAGGAAGTAAACCATGAAGGAGTGGTAGGCGCCATTGAATTATTGGCAAAGGAGAAGCTATTAGTATACAAGGAATACAAGAGCATCATTGCAGGAATTGTTTTCGATAGGTGCTGCTATAGATGCCCGGGGTGCCCTTAATAAGTGCAAGAACATAGCAATGGTCAAAAAATGCATGATAAACGTGATTCTGATAGGGAGACCCAATAGTTCTACATTTGGAAATGAGGATAACAAGCAATCACTAGCCCATCACTTCTAGATTACTATAAGTAGTTAACTGGTAGTCATTTGTTAAGACACAGCGGACACCTTTATCAATACTACTATAGAGATTGCAGGGGTGACCACTCCTCAATGGATGCTAGTTCCAACGGAGATAGTTAATCTAGTTGGGACTATCGAATTGTCAGTGGAAGAGAACTTATCAAGAAGGATATTAGTCGTCATTGTTATAGTATTAGAGGCTAAGAATTAGAGTAGTGACCACGTAGTAGTTTATTAGTTCGCAAGAAGTCCTTGCAAAGTCGCTTGTAGTCATTCCTCAGTGACAACGTAGAGGTGTTGCAATTGTGATGTATGCGACCCCACACGTCAGAATTGTCTTAGCAATTCAATGTCCAAAATTGTATCAATCGGTGTAGTCATTTTGTAATATGGAATAACTCCAACTGATTTTGCAATCGTAGTGCGGTGTGGTGTGTTGGGTCAGAACAAATTTGTATAAATTGAAAGTGATCCATTTCTTTTCCCAGCTTGTAAAATTCAAAAGGACTACCTGCTCGTGTTAGTACAGGCAGAGGTCCAAACTGTGAAACTAACTAGGGGCTCTTAAGGAGTTGTGCCAGTCATTCAATAGTCATTCTTGAGTTGCTCCAAAGTGAAACTCGGTCAAATTTATGACAAAAAAATGACTCAGAAATGACTTTGCCAGCCACATTGGATTTCTCCCTTTTCCCGCCAATAAGTTGATAATACAGTGAACGAGAACGTCGATCATGCGGCCCTTTTCTGTCAACTGTTCATACCGTAGTTGCCGTGTCAACTTTGAAATGACTAGGGACGGGTTTCGGTTCCACAGATGGTACAATTAGAGAATTGCAGTCATTTTCTAATGAAACTGGATAAACAGTCATTATTCTGCAGTCACGAAAGTATCCATTTTCTTGTAGTGTTATCATTGCAGATGCCAAAATTCATAAATAAGATTTAGATATTATGACAAAAGCTTGTATAATTCGTTGCTTATTGTCTCACTTTATGCTACTATATTTATACTATAATTATATAAGAGTCGCTTTTGGTGATTTAGATAAAGATGTCTTATTGAAAAAATTTAAAAGCATATTCTAATTTTTTAATAGAAAAAATGTTGCGTCCCATGAAATTTTTACTCATTTTTAACGAAACCAAATCAACCACAAACTCTTTAAATCTTTCTATTCAAAAGATTATTTTTTACAAAAATGTTACAAAAATGTTCTTCAAGAGTTACCCAAATCAGTGAACAACTAGAAACAAATTACTTGAATCCTAAAAGATTATTGGTAATCAAATGGTTTTTGTTTTATCTACTTCACATAAATTCACAAAGTGCCAATTAGTTCCCTATAAAAGATATGAATTGATGATATTTATAAATGGTGAAAATTATTTAACAAAAACAACTAGCTACTATTAAAGTTTCAACACCTAAATACTTTCGATCAAGGTTTTGAACATGGTTCTTATCATTGAAATGTAAAAGTTTTTATTTTGTCTTTGGACTATGTATGAATAAACTATGAATAAACATTATATGAATAATTTATGAATTTTCAAAGTGTTGGAAAATAGGTGTACCTAAAATCATCCCTAGGCTTTAATGTATGGGGCTTTAGGCAAGAATCTAGATGGAATTTTTTTGCAAACAGGTCACAAATTAGGTATTATCATCTTACATTCTTACAATGAAGCCTTCAATTGTCTGTAAATACATTTTCCAAACAAGTGTGCTTTCCTTGCTACATTTGTCAATGGAAATAATGATATAGTTTTTTGTGAATCATAATAGAACATATTGTATCTTTTTATTTGCAATGATAAATATAAAAAATGGTAAATTGAATAGAATGGTAAGAAAAACTTTAACCCCTCAACGCCCAAGGGGCCCAAAAAAGGAGTCACAGAGTTTCAAGTCCAATTCAAAGTGTTGTAATTTTTGCATCTAATGTCCAAATTCAATGAAAATTGTTGGAAAATTTGTGCTCTCTCTTCTAGTTTGTGTGGTAAAATTTTCAAATCAACCCAAGATGTACTAATTTTTTGTAAGCCAATCGAAGTTATGACGTTCAAGTTGAGTTCACCAAACTGCTATTGATGGCTGCAACTTCGGGGGCTTGTATTACCTTCATCCAATGTTTGTTTTCAATAAAATTTGTTGTGTTATGTTCCCCTTGAAGTCTAGTCAGTATTGTGGAGATTTTTTAATGTCAATCCAAGTTGTTTTGAATGTTTGGGAGGAGTTCAAACTTCAAAATCCCGACATTTTTGGATTATAGTGAACTTCCGCAGCTTGTTTCTTCTTCACACAGTTTCTATTTCCAATAAAAAATTTTGGAAAATTTGCGCTTACTAGTCTAGTTTGTGTGGCTAAAATTTCATATCAATCCAAAAAGTTATGAGTGACTGAGAAGCATTTTTGTAGAAGGAGGTTCAGCTTTAGATATGTTTTTTTGCAACTTTTTTTGCTATTTTTTTACATTTGAAAGCCATTTTGCAGACACAATGAGTCAATTCAATGATGGTTTTTTTCACCAATGTGTTTGTATTTTGATTTTGAATCACTTTGAAGTTTAAATTTTTTTCATTTGAGGAGGTTTAGAAATTGAATTTCACCTCCAAATGTGTTTCTAGGAAAATTTCAGCATCTTTTTTCTACACTAAAACATTATAATTTTGCAATCTACACGGTCAAATGACCCCAAATTTGAATCGTGTCATCTACAACGCGTACACTACAAGATTGTACAGTTGAGATTTTTATACCTTACTAACATTTTGAACTATATCACCTCAAAAACAATGATGTTTTTAAACCCAAAAAGGCCCTAGGCCTTGAGGGGTTAATCCCTAAATATTTACGCATCCAAAATGAAGATGGTCCTTGGTCAACAACAAACACACTATATAATTACACCCCTTTTGAAAAAAACTATAATACAACATATAACATATGAGTCCTATTTTTTAATCCACAAATTTATCAAAGCTATTGTGCATTTATTGGATTTAATAATTGATGGTAATGAAGGAGGATATAAAGAAATATTGTTGTTGACATAATCACATTCGTTGTATTTTTTTTTTCTTCTCATAAGTTTTAAGTGGGTGACAAAAATCATCCATATACACTTGCCATGACAAGCATTCCTGTCAATAAATTTCTATTATTTCTTTAAAATACTTCTGCAATTCCAAAATAGTTTTTTTTAGTGTGTTTTTCTTTGAACACAATTTTCCTTCACCTCTTAAATTAGTTAATTTTGTCAATTGTTGAAACAAAGAACACTTAAATAACGTCATTTCTAGTAGATTTTTTTCCAACCGTTGGATATAAGGTACAATGAGAGTGTGTCCTTTGTAAAAACATACAACATCATCATGTTGAAAGTGAAAAACCATTGATACCTAAGGAAATACACATATTGCACGATTTTCTATATCCACAAGCTGGGCTATTAACCCCTAGAAGACCATGAGTGCAGATTTTGAACAATGAATGAACGAAAACACGTCCCAAAATCACTGAAATGTGTTTTTTCATCCATCAATTTTTTTTTAAGATTTTTATATTAGTTCTTTAACATTTTTTCGGTTCAGATTATGAAGATTTTGCTTTGCAAATATTCTATAATTCAAAAGGTATTGGGAGGTCTAGCCTTAAAAAATAACATTAGAGGAGATTTGGGCTTCTAAGAGTCCGCGAGTTCTCGGACTGTGGGAACTCTGCAGGACTGCTGGGACGCTGCCGCATGGCCAGTCTAACGTGGCCAAGCAACTGCCACATCGTTTTGTTTTTTTTAGTTTTTTTTGTGAAAAATAAATAAATTTAGTATTCTTTTAACATTTTAATAATAATAATAATTTTTTTTATAATAATTTTTTTTTGACAGCGAACAGCCTTGAAACGGTCTTCCAGAGGCTCAAATCTCCTCTAATGCTTTTTCAGTTAAAAAAATGACCCTTCAAAAATGACTTGCATCAAAAAATAAAATAAAAATCTTCAAAAATCACTATAATTAGAACTCAATATTTTAAACTTATAGAAAAAAATATATTTTAAATATCATAAATATTCAATCTACAATTGATTTTAGAATGAATTTCCAATTTTTGGCTTCAAATTTTATTGAAAATATTGGTATGTGTTTTTGTTGATCTAACCATATGGATGTGATTTATAAATAGAATTTTATAACTATTGTTTGAGAGTCATCGTTAAAATATTCTTCTAAGTTGCATTTTATAATAGATATTCACAATTTTGGAAATCTAAACACCCCTCCGGTCCTTTAGGGGTTAAGCAAAATTGGCTCCACGAGAAGCTCTATTCTATGTCATTTTGATAAATACTGCAAAATTTATCAGGATTTTTATGATTTCCATGTCGCACCGAACAACTAAAATAGTCGAGAGAAAATACGACAACCCTACAAAGGAAATTAAAACTTCAATTTCTCCTAAGAAAAAAACATCTAAAAAACTCTAGTGCAACATCCTGTTCAGCTATTTCCTAGTAAACATCCTCGTTTCAAGAATTGTGCTTCTTAACATAAAAATGTAGACACTCATGGTTATAATCAATTGCGGAGGAACCTTTAATCATATTGTATTGCATCAATTATCACTAAAATGTACACCAATCAGCTATTCTGCACGCCTTCAACATTGTGAGTAACATATTATGCCTTTGAAGTGTGGAATAGGAACAAATAAGACATTTCACTCGGAGGGCATTGGAAAGAAGATTCTTGATTACGCATACCACCATGACAAGTATGCACTCAAGACAACATTGTAAGACTTTTATGCATTTAAAGCCACCAATATTCTTTCTACTTCAAATGGTGATAATCTCTTGTACTTAGAAACCATAAGGTTCATACTGTTCAAAGTGATGAATTGAATTTGGTAGAAATTACTCATGTAGAAGTTTGTTAATTACAATACAAAACCTCTGTGATGTAATCATACAAACTATACAAATTTTTGTTGTCAGACCTTTATAAATGGACGTCCACAAGCGGACGATACTCTCTACAATTTCATTGGGTGATGGTCAAGTTTTGTCTACTTGGGGTTTCAAACTTGATGGACGTCCGCTTTACAAAAACTCCATGTCATCAAGCAAAAAATATACAAACTTTTGTTACATGATTTC
Organism: Pseudisothecium myosuroides; assembly: GCA_951799445.1. NCBI lineage: Eukaryota > Viridiplantae > Streptophyta > Bryopsida > Hypnales > Lembophyllaceae > Pseudisothecium > Pseudisothecium myosuroides. The sequence goes on along the minus strand of OX637288.1, from coordinate 1,763,653 downwards.
TAAGAGTTAGTATTAGCTCAATAAAGTATCAGAGGAAAAGTAAAAGAGAAATAATTTTTTTTTAAATTGATAAAGTAAAAGCTACACTTGAAATTTCGCCTGGATGCAGGACTAGATGTAACCAACCCCTTTTTTTTGGCACCATGAGACCAGATTGCACCATTTCAAAATAAATGTCTACTTTTTGCCAAATAAAAGTAATCTTTTTTCACCAGAACTTCTCCATTTCTATTAAAAATGTGGATGAAGTTGCCAAATTTGATTCAGAAGATGGATGAATGTAGAAATACAATGCTTCACCAAATTATACGTGATCGCCATCGTAGCAGTTTCTCAGAAAGTAAAAAAAAAAGGGCTGGATGGAACCAAGTGTTAATGGGCATCGCCCGGATGAGCATTGATACTCATCCATGAGCATGGATGAGAGTCATCCAATTCAGGACCTTACCTCGGCGAAAAGGCAGAGCGTGCGAGGCGAGGCGAGGCGAGACGACGGAGAACCTGAACGCTTGCACGGGAGCTCCACGCACGAGCTGATTGTCGTTTGGAGCTTGGCTCTTCATTTTGAGGTACACTGGAAGATTGCCTTTCGATTGCGCTATTTCTCGAGGTTTAGGGTTCATTTTCAGGCGCGATTTGGTTAGTTTTTCTGGCGCCCCGTGAGGCAGGTAGAAGAGGTGAGAGAGGAGGAGGCGAAGGAGTAGCAATACAGCTAATTTCGTAGCGCGGTTTTGGTGTTCCTTAGGTTGGTAGAACTGCGGGTGATGTGCGCGTTCGTTTGCAGGGGGTGTGAGTGCTGGAGGAGGGCTGATCGGTGCGATTGTGCTTTCAGTGAGGTTTTCTTGTTGTGGCAGCGTTCTTGGCACAAGGCACCCTAGTTTTAACGATTTTCAGAAGCTTAAAGTTTAAAGTTCGTCCAAACCCTAATTCACTTCCGCTCTGCTTTGGCATTGAATTTGCGCTCTGGATGCGCTTAGGGTTGCTCGCGGGCGAATTTGCTGTTGTGAATTTTGAGTTCTATTAGGGTTTACCGGTTCGATATCAAGATAGCAGGTTGTGCACATGTTTTCATCAGGAAATTAGACGAAGGGGAATTCTGTTGATACCACTTTCGACCTGCTGCTGTGATTAGAGGCATATCCTCAGACTTTTAGCTTGGATTTAGGGTTGCGTTTGATTCGAGTTGAGTTGGTTTGTGGTGGTTAAAGGTGACTGCTTGGCGAGCGAGTTGGATATTTAGTGACTATTCTTTGAGATAGATCGGGAATCGCAGCCATGGCCGCTGTGAATTCCGTCAAGCAGTCGGTGTCCGGGCGGCTGGCAGGGTTGAAGTTTATGCAGAGGGCAAAAATCAGGGACGATGAGATGAAGAAACAGGAGGCGGAAGAGCTTGGGTCAGCTGCGGTGGATGATAGTCACTGGGTGGCACCCGCGGCTTCGATTTCTCGATGTAAGGTGATTGTTGAAGGTGACCCCAAGCCTGGGGCTGTCATAGGCAGAATGTCCTTCCAGAATTGCAATCCAGCCGTGGAAAAGATTGTCGAGGAGGTTCAGGCTAGGCGCGAGAGAATAAGGTGAAGTCATAATATTCCTTTTATAGAATCGTTGTTAGGGCTTTAATCTCTGGTTAATGTATCGTGATGTTGCTGAGCTTGGCCTAGTTTATTTTCCCGCTGCAGCTCGTAGTTGTCTTGTAACGATTTTAGAGTTGTGACTCGTTTCAGTGTGAGACTTCGTTTCATACAGATTCGTTCTGTAATGGTAGATTTTCTGTCTACACGAGTAAGTTGACACTGTACGGCAATCTCTCCCTCTTTTGTCCTTTAAGCTCCTATGGTGTCGTTCCTGCTTTTTCTTCCCCTTTACATGCTCTGACAGTACAGCATTGCCGATCTTGAACAGAAATGCCGCGAGTGCTTCTAGTTTCAAGGAGGAGAAACGAGCAGTTAGCACACCTCAAGCTAGTGCGAATGGCGTCGAACTTGGAAAAGTAGAAGTAGATGATACTGAAAATATGTCCATGAGAAAGAGGCAGAAGGTTGAAATGGTGAAGGTTGAGAAGTTGACTGTGACAAAGACAGAAACTACCTTTATGAAGGCCAACTCCTTCTCAGCTTTAAGAGGTGGTAATAACGAGACTGACAGACATCATCAACAACGTGGAACGAAACAGGTTAATCCTAGAACGGATTGGAGAAACTTACGGCCACCTGGTCGCTAGACTACTTCCTTCGCTTGCCTTGTACACAAACTGTGGCCTCGAGTTTCTGACAGCAGGGACCCTACTGTGCCCGGCACAATTTTTGCACCAATCGACGCCTCATCGAGGACGAGGTGATGTGAGCTTCCAGGTACACAATTCATATGATGTATCTGTGTTGCTTAGGTTGACTTCATGGAGGGTGTTTCACTGCATGAAGCTTGCTAAGCTTCATCATCTTTTCACGACAAACTTAACGTCCCTTCCTTGCATTTTTTTAATCCTTTTTTCTATTCCTTCTACGAGCTTAATTTAGGTTCTAGGTTCTCCTATTCTCAAAATTGTTGAGTTTCTCTTCGCATCTATTCGAGCTTACCCTCAGGAGCTGATATGGTCGGTAGAGAGGATATGATGGAGCGTACTGCTTTACAATGGCTCGTTAATGGTGTGTTGGGTGGGCACGAGGCATAATGAAGTTTGAGGCAGAAAATTTAGCTGCTTTCAAACTTTGTTGATGTTTTGTTGTCAAATAGACTGCTTACATTTCCTTTGGCTTCTATTTTGAATAACTGGAAATACGATTTTTCATTCCAACTTGCTACAATATATTTACCAACGGGAAAAACGTTCCAGTGTTTCCCTCATAATACGCAAATTTCAGCACAGACTTATCTTGTGTTTTATAAAATTGTGTACTGCTGAGATCTAACATTTTGATATTCGTCTGAGTGCCTTGCAACCACGGCTTCTGTGTAATAGTAGCATCCAAGAGTCTACGACTTGAAGAATCCAAGTTTAGGTGTTTTCCTGTTTGTCTCCTTACGTTGTAATATCAGAGCCTAGCTGCTCTTTTCTACCATTATAGACGTTTTATCGATTTAATCTTGACTCGGTAATTAGTATGTGAAATTTATTGATTTTTCTGACATTGTTGTTATTGATGGGAAAAATGAATAGTGTTTTTGTGTCCTTAAGTGTACCAGGATAGATTAGTGCCATGTTGGGGTGTCTTGGGTTTGGAATTGCGCATGCATTGGAGTAGTTTAGAAGCCCTTGCTGTCATTAAGCAAACCCATCTGAACTCTCTGGCAATTAGAATTAATGAGTTGTTAGACATGTATCCTTTTCCATGTGTCTATCAAGCTTTGGGAAAAGTTTCAGTTGACTTGGGATGCTAACAACAATAAGGTTGCACTTCCTGCTCTGGTTTACAAGTCCACCTTCATGTGAAGAGTTCAAACTCAGTGAGCAACTTGTTGTATTTTGTTATGAGACTTTACTTTTGAAATGATTGAAGGTGCTAACTTGACATTGAGCATGCTTAAGAGTCACAAGTCATTTGCATGAAGATCATGTGTAGGGCAAGACTTTGCAGGGTTGGGTGCAGGTAGAAGGAAAAGCCGGAGTTCCCAAGGGATGTTGTGGCCCTTCTGCCAGATTCAACTTGATTGAATTATGTCATAAAAGATTCAATTCAAGTACTCTGGTTGGTCTGCTAATGCACTTCCCAACCTTCAGCAGAAAGCCCAGGGGCCTCAGCCCCAGTCTGAAACTAATCCATTGTGGAGATTCATCTTCACTTGGACTGCTGGATCATTAAGACGTAAAAATTACAATATTTACAGCATATCTTCAAACAAATGAGGAATTGAGGTTTAGCATATCTTCAAACAAATGGGATTTGAATGACATGCTACGGACATTTCAAGTCTTAAATATGTTCATTGCTTGGCATATTTGCACTTGAAAAAAGCTTAAATCTTGATAAGCAATGGCAAGAAAATCATGGGGAAATTAGAAAATGAAGTTCCATTGTGACGAGCAAGAAGGTAAATACAGTCTAATTTTGACCTGATTAGCTTTAACGTAGAGCATCTTGAGGATATGCCTCAGGAATCAGAATTTAGCAGCTTATGAGTTGCTTTCATCTCTGCAAATTGGAGCTCGGAGCGGAAGGACACTAAATTCAGGCCCAGTTGACTCTAGCAAAGCCCCCATGTACCGGTATACCCACTTGAATTATCGGTCACATCTGAGGAAGGCATTTTTCTATCTATAGAATACACAAAATGTTACCTGATTGAGCTTGTACATGCCAGAATCTTAATGTCTCGCTGTTTTCTCTACCGACGGCAAAATTGCCACTCGAAATCCAGAGCATTACTCACATTCCAGCGCTGTCCAAATTCACCTGTCAACTAGTTATCATTCGCAGCCTCATGAACTGAATCTTCGATAATTACTCAAAGATGACTTGAAACTTTTACATGTACTGTACTGAGCATGCGTCCACCAGAAGATAATTCAACTGAAAATTCGCATTCTACCCCACGTATGTAGGATTTGACGCTGAAAATGCCCAAATGGGGCAATTTGGCGCTTAGGGGGAAATATTCGAAGGTGGAGTTTGCCTGTTCCTAATCCCTTCTTTCTGCAAGGACACTACTCTGACATCCCGCATCGATGAACCTGAACATCATTTGCTGGTTTCGGTACTTTGCATTTGCCGCAGCCCTGGAGTATAACTTAAGCTTATTTGCTTTTTCCCCATGCAGAAAGTCCAGCAGTCCACCCGTGGGAAGCGCGTGGTGGCATTCAGTCCTAACAATAGGAGACATGGACACTATTACGACAATACGACACCGGAAGTGGAGAAAAAAGAGTGACGAAAATGGGATGAACCGATGAATCGAGCGCCAAACGGACATGGCACAGGCCTTCTTTCCGGGCATGGACTCCGGACTTGCGAGTCTGTTGCCCTGCTCTGCCATTGCAGTGCCTCTGTTTCGTTTCTGAGCATCACAAGACCTTTCGAACTTTGTGACTAAGGAAAGGGCAGCATCAGACGAGAAGCGGCCCACTCAGCGCTGTTGCCAAGGGCATGGTGGTAGATCGGTAATAGAAGTTTGTAACTGGTTTCCTTCAGAAATCGGATAGACTGAACGGAAGCAAGCAAGGAATAGCGTTAGTTACCAGGTCGGAGAGGTATTGGAATGCTGAATGCTGTGTTGTAAGACGTTTTCCGATCTTGAGCGGGATCGTTTGGAACTATGGGGTTTGCATTCCTTTGCAGCGAGATCGTTGTTACGGCATCCTGGTCTCCGAGCTTTACCGAGATCTGATCGCTTGTTTCACGTCTTTGGATGCGAGATGCCATGAACCTGTTCTTTCTGAAGAGGTTTATCCGCCAGAGCAACGCCAGTGGGTGGTGATGTTGGTGAACCTTCTCGTCGATTCAGTTTACAGGCTCCGTTTGCATGCGGAAGGTGAGATGAGATCTGACAAACCTTGCCTAAGTGCTGAGTTGATGTTTTAATTCAGGCAATCATACCTCCCGCCCTTAGAATGTACCTACGCATTTCTGAACAAGTGAAGCCCGCAATGTTGTAAAATGCCGAACTATGCGAGCGGTCGGGTGCGGCAATCTACTAAGGAATTGCATTCATTTTTCATCACTAGGTGGAAATTCTATGAACCTATCGTTCACATACACGCTTAGTGTGTTGGGATCCAAATGTTGAGATTGATCTCGTTAACTCACCTCGAATTTTGGACACTGCTCGCAGAGACGAAGTAGGTCGCCATGTCTGCTATGAAGTCCCCAATTTCTTATCACATTCGAGTGACATTATTTCAATTCGCTATCACGATTGGATTGCATGCCTCCAGCGGTTTGGCGTATGCGAAGTCAGTGAGGGTCGGCGGGGACGTCGGCTGGACAAACGTCGATCCAGCGACAGGTCTTGTTCCGGATTATGCCGGTTGGGCTGCCTCTCAATGCCTGTCCGTGCAAGATACACTAGGTGAGAATCCCTTGATTGAATTACGCGTGATGCGTGTCCCTTTTTCGTGAGTACGTTTGCATCAATGGCATTTGGACCAACAGAGCTTGAAGATGGCCATAGGATATATTTTATTGAGGACAATGACTCGTACTTCTGCAATGTTTGACTTGCGCCATGATCAGCTTAGCGTTTTGAACATATTGAAAAGCATTCGCTGTTCACAGAGTTCCATTTCGTACCCGGCACTCAAGTTTTATTTCGAGTCGACTCGCAAGCAGCTCTGGATGCCTGCAGTTTCACGGGTGGCGTGCCCATATTTGATCATAATTCCTCAAGCCCTGTCTATGTATGAAATTTCTCTTTCCCCTCCTACTCATGTTAGTGATTCTCAACCTCTGATACAAGCAGTAAAATTTGCAGTTTGACTTATCGGCCAATTTTGTGGTGTTTTTAATCTGCAAATTGAGGACATGCGATTCATAAATTTACCTTGGAAAGTACTGTAAGCGGTCTATCTGAGTCACCGCTATTCTACGCTCCAGGTTACATTCACAGTTCCCGGAGTTTACTTCTTAGGGAGTGCGGGGAAGACGGCCAGCGGCGTTTCACATTGCCAACTAGGGCAAAGATTTGGAGTGGCGGTTCACAGCTTCGAGACCCGAAGACAGCTTGCAGACTCGACAACTGCTCCGAGCGCCCCTGCATCGAAAAAAAGCGGCAACAATAATACAGCCATTGCTGGTTAGGGCACAGAACCTTGGAGAGGCTGCCTTATCAAGTTTACTGACAAGAGATGCAGAAGGTCAACTGAAAAAGTATTCTAAGTATGTAGTCTGTCTTGCGTTCTTGCAGCTGTCATCTGCGTGTTGATAATTGTCCTCGGAGCAGTTGCTGCATGCTACTGCTATCATCGAAAGCAGAAAAAAGGTACAACACTCCGGAAACGCGCTTCCAACACAAATTTGCAGGAGGTCATAACTTCAATTACGCAGTCGAATGGATCCGTTACTGTATTCACCTTGAAAGAGCTTGAAAAAGCGTCTGAGAATTTCGGGGAGCACCTTGTCCTTGGCCTTGGCGGTTTCGGGACGGTGTACAAGGGCACGTTGAGGAATGGGATGGTGCACGTTGCGATCAAAGTGTCAAACTCTGTCAGCAAAAGTGGCAAGAAACAGCTCATGAATGAGATCTCTATACTATCTCAGACGAATCATCCCAATCTGGTGAAGCTGTTCGGGTGCTGCATTGAGACGGAGGTCCCGATTTTGGTGTACGAGTATATTCCCAATGGCAATTTATTCGAGCACCTGCATAGACTGAGGTTCGGAGTGAATCTCAACTGGGCTAAGCGTCTGCAGATTGCCTCTGAGACTGCCGATGCACTAGCCTATCTTCATTTTGCTGCTCAGCCCCCGATTTATCACCGTGATGTGAAGTCAGCAAATATCTTACTGAGTAATACGTTTTCTGTCAAGGTGGCCGACTTTGGTATATCTCGCTTAACCAATCCTGAGAAAACGCATGTCTCGACAGCCGTTCAGGGCACACCTGGCTATCTGGACCCTGAGTATTTCCATAGCTACCATTTGACAGATAAAAGTGACGTCTACAGCTTTGGGGTGGTGTTGCTGGAGCTCATTACGTCACAGAAACCGTTGGATCACCAGAGAGGAGATGAACACAGTTTGGCAGCATATGCAATACCTATCATTAGACAAGGAAATCTGGATATGATCGTTGATCCGCAGCTTAAGGAGCAACAGGATGAATTTGAGCAGTCTATGCCGGTTATACAGCTCGTTGCAGAGGTTGCCCTCGACTGCTTGGCAGACAAGAGGAAGGATCGTCCTACCATGAGAACGGTTGCTGACGATCTTCAGAGCATCAAGAGCTTTGCCAGGCGTAATTCACAAGGACATGTTTGAACTCGACGACAACGTGAAATCTGCTGCCAGCATTTCGTGAATGCAATCGCAAATACCTGCACGTCACGGTGAAGAAATTTAGTCTAAACGATGGTGGGAGCCTCGGAGATGGCTCGAAGATTATTACAATAGAGAACAGAATGTACAATTAACCAGTCTACAGCTATTACGATGACTGCACATAGAAAGCTAGCGATAGACTTGGATTTACACAGGCTGCTCGGTGAGCTTGCTTTTTCAGTGCGGATCGGAGCTCGCCAAAATTCTTTCCTCAGGTTATTCAAAGTCACGAAGTTTCCAGTTGTCCCGCTTTGCTGTTTTGATCATCTCCTTAGGATGAGTTGATCGAGAATTCTTTGTCTTGAATGAAAGATCTACTTGCCGAGCTGCTTATGCAGTTTAGAGCAGTAAGATAGTCAATTCTAGGTCTTTACATGATTTGACAATTGCATGTCAATTGATATGTTCACCAGTGGATTTGCTTGAAGCAAATAAACTACACCAATGCGCTTCATAAATACTTTGTGTCACTCGCGCTTAGTCACTGTGAAAATGTAGCCCAAGGAACCATTCGATGAGCTTAACGAAGCACCGATGCTACGGATTGCCTGTCATGAAACAGGTTCAAACTTCAAACAACAAACCTGGCACTCATCTTCGCCGTCTTAGAGGTCCTATATTTCTAGCTTTTGCAGAGTAGCTTATTTTGTACACTGCATTTCAATGATGCGGTAATGACTGAAAATTGAAATGCATTGTACAAAAGTATTAGATTCTCTGCGACCAGTGCGCCGCTTCACTAACACGACTATTTGCGTACCTCATCGGGACCACACATCATGGTTGAAAACTCCAGAGTCCATGAATCATGGTGGACTTTGCTTACTGTAAGGAAAGAAATTATTATAGCATTTGCTAATGCGACAATTCTCTCTGCGTAAGTAGAATTCTCACAAGTATAGGTAGAATTCTAAAAAAGCTACAGTTTGACTTAATAACATTGGCTTTTCTTAAAGGAAGACGAATGACACCCGATCTGACAGGGGTCTGCTGCAACAGGTTCTTCCCCTGATATGCATGTTACCAGCAGAAGGTTCAAGAACTGCTTCCTTGAACTGAATCACCACTGGCACAGTGAGTCCTAATTGCCCTAGCCTCTTGCCCTGGAAAATTATGCTACCGTGGGAAAGATATCAATCTTCTTCGTTCACGTTCGAGGTTCGATTTTTCGGAGCCTTACCCTGCAAGATTTTGTAATCCACCTCTCAATCGAAGCACCAGATGTAGTGTCGACTCTTTCTGGATGTTATAATCCGCTAAAGTACGACCATCTTCCAATTGCTTGCCAGCAAAGATGAGACGTTGCTGGTCGGGTGGAATCCCTTCCTTGTCTTGAATCTTCGTCTTTACATTGTCAATGGTGTCGGAGCTTTCGACCTCCAGCGTAATGGTCTTGCCGGTCAAAGTTTTTACAAAGATTTGCATTCCTCCACGCAATCGCAGGACAAGGTGCAAGGTTGATTCCTTTTGAATGTTATAATCCGCTAAAGTGCGACCATCTTCCAATTGCTTGCCAGCAAAGATCAGACGTTGCTGATCCGGAGGGATGCCTTCCTTGTCTTGAATCTTCGTCTTCACGTTGTCAATGGTGTCAGAGCTTTCGACCTCAAGAGTAACAGTTTTCCCTGTCAAGGTTTTCACAAAGATCTGCATACCTCCTCTCAATCGAAGAACCAAGTGCAAAGTGGATTCCTTCTGGATATTATAATCCGCAAGAGTGCGCCCGTCCTCGAGTTGCTTCCCAGCGAAGATGAGCCGCTGCTGATCCGGAGGAATACCTTCTTTATCCTGAATCTTCGTCTTCACATTGTCAATCGTATCAGAGCTTTCCACTTCCAAGGTGATCGTCTTCCCCGTCAACGTCTTCACGAAAATTTGCATCCCGCCACGGAGCCGTAGCACCAAATGCAACGTCGACTCCTTCTGAATGTTATAATCCGCCAATGTACGACCATCCTCCAACTGCTTCCCCGCGAAGATGAGCCGCTGCTGATCCGGAGGAATACCTTCTTTATCCTGAATCTTCGTCTTCACATTATCAATCGTGTCGGAGCTTTCCACTTCTAAGGTAATCGTCTTCCCCGTCAACGTCTTCACGAAAATTTGCATCCCGCCACGGAGCCGCAGCACCAAATGCAAAGTCGACTCCTTCTGAATGTTGTAATCCGCCAAAGTGCGCCCGTCCTCCAACTGCTTCCCCGCGAAGATGAGCCGCTGCTGGTCGGGCGGGATGCCTTCCTTGTCTTGAATCTTGGCCTTCACGTTGTCGATAGTATCGGAGCTTTCCACCTCCAAGGTGATCGTCTTCCCCGTCAACGTCTTCACGAAAATCTGCATCCCGCCACGGAGCCGCAGCACCAAATGCAATGTCGACTCCTTCTGAATGTTATAATCCGCCAATGTACGACCATCCTCCAACTGCTTCCCCGCGAAGATGAGCCGCTGCTGGTCGGGCGGGATGCCTTCCTTGTCTTGAATCTTGGCCTTCACGTTGTCGATAGTATCGGAGCTTTCCACCTCCAAGGTGATCGTCTTCCCCGTCAACGTCTTCACGAAAATTTGCATCCCGCCGCGGAGCCGCAGCACCAAATGCAACGTCGACTCCTTCTGAATGTTGTAATCCGCCAAAGTGCGACCATCCTCCAACTGCTTCCCCGCGAAGATGAGCCGCTGCTGGTCGGGCGGGATGCCTTCCTTGTCTTGAATCTTGGCCTTCACGTTGTCGACGGTGTCGGAGCTTTCCACCTCCAAGGTGATGGTCTTGCCCGTCAAAGTCTTCACGAAAATCTGCATGGTGACCGACGGGCGCACAGCGACGGCAGCGGCGACGAGCAGGAACCCCGAGAAATTGAACAGCGCGGTAGCGGAGTTGAGTGTGGAACCCAAACTGGGAGGGAAGGGAAGGGAAGGGCTGGGTTGATGTGAAGGCAAGAAAAGGCGGGCTCGGAGGAGATGCAGGCAGTTCCTTTTCACACCCGTGGCGCCTTTCCAGAACTTCTGTCAGCATGTCGCTTGGCATCTCCCTCCGCTTCAGACTGCCACGTCAGAGATTGGTCAGTTTTCAAAATTGGGCTCGCTTGTCGAAGCAGAGTAGAACTCATCTATAAAGTGAACTTTTGGAAGCCAATAACCTCTCTAAAGTGATGTTATTCCTATGGTCCCAGCCTAGACACATAGAAGATGTACGAAATAAGTGCAAAAAGAAAAGCAACCTTCATCAAATTTGAAATCCAGATGTCGCTTTGGTGAACGTGACTTCAATATGTGAGCGCCACGAAATTGTAGCCCACTAAAAAAATCTTCCAATGTCATTAACCCTTGAACGATGCGGAAGACGTTTGGCGTCCGATGAATGACAACATCTTTGTATGTGGACAGAAGTGCAACTATTCATCCTCGGAATTTTGTTGTGAAAAGGGAAGGTCTTCTACAGTAGGTCAATTTCCAATGAGTACTTTTCCATTTTGTTAAGGCAATGATTCACACGGGAATGGAAAGGGAGGATTTCAAGGGTCACCCCTTTGTCCTTTAAGGGTTAATGAGTGATATAGCCCTTCTCTAAAACGGTAACCTCCCTAATGTAACATTATCCTTCAGTCCTAAGGCTATCACCTTATGGAAGTTGTATTGAGACTTAATTACAACTAAAATAGTCTGCTCTTAAAGCGACTATTTAAGAGATTTCAATTCATCATTGACAGTGTTAGATATTTTAAGCAACATGTCACTCATTCCTAAATAGGGGTCGCATTTAGAAATACAGTCACTTTTAGAAGAGACTACCTTAAAATCATCTATATGGTCCTAAAAGTTGAACAAGTGAAGGAATTAGAATGGGAAGGATGGAGTGTTGGGGAGCAAGTTTCAATTGGATGTGTGATTTTCGGAAAGTCTAAATACTTGATGTGGGGGTAGACGTTCAAGGTTGTAAATTAAAGCTGAAGGTTGTAATTAGCAAAAGGATTTGACTCCCTAATCAAGGCTTGACACCTTATTAAAAAAACAAAAATAAGACTAAACTACACAAACTAATGTATTTCAACGAACTAGCTACATCCATCTTACATGAGATCAAACCCAATGCCACATAACTTGACATCTCATTCATAATCCAAAGAGATTTTTAATCTTTACAAGAGAAACTTTATTTTATAACCAATTTTATGAAGTAGGCATCAATAATATGTATATGATTAACTAATTATGTACACAAATATAAGAAAAAATGGTAAATTTTAGAAAAAAAAATTCTATACTAAATGGCTAAACTGCTAAAGTATATTTTAAAAATAAATGTGCACACTGAAGTTTCATTCATTTCAAATCAACTACACTGAATAGGGATATTAAGGGGACCAAAATATTAAAGGGACTTATTTTGAAAAACTATAGATGTTTGAAACATGATGTACAACCCCCGAACACTTCAATAACTATTGATGTACAGAAAAGGTAGATATTATATAGTGTGAAATGTCGATTAATTAATATGGGTCCCCTTAATACCCCTATTTAGTGTAGGTTAGAAAATTAAATTTTTACATAGTAATGCTGAATTTCACACAAATGATCTTTAATCTTTTCATTAAATAAGTAAAATTTATGAAATATTATAAGAAGTTTTAGGCCTTCAAAGAATTGTTCAAGGGAGGTTCCCCAAATTTTAAGCCTGCGCTATGCTGGCTAGATTATTTAATAATTGAAAATTAATTAAAAGCAATAATTAATAATTAAATAATAATAAACAATAAACAATAATTAAATTATCACAATATGATGTGGTATTAGTAGTGCCACATCAGATTTTAGAATTCTAAAATTTTAAATTTAGTTTAATCTTTTTTAATTCTATAAAAAAAAAATTATTATTCATTAAAATTGTCCTGGTCCTACAGTTTGCTGATTTTCTTTAATTTTAAAATTGAATTTTTTTTTCATTTTTTCAGCTAGCGTTCCGCGTTGTCGAGAATTGACAGCCTTCGTTAGGCCTCAAACTTCTTGTAATGGTTTAAACAAGAGGACAAGGGAAAAAAGCGAATGGACCTGAGGACGAGCATGAGGAGAGTTGACATGTTGGATTCACATAAGGACATTCACTAACCCACTAATCCTAAATACAGTTTTTGTCCAAAAAATAGTTTGAAGAGAATATATCAATTTAAAAAATTGTCATAACTTTATACCAGTATCCAAATGAAGAAATGGAAAAATAAGTACAATTGATTGCATTAAAATTGTCACTTTAAGCTAATATACTATATATAAACTCATGATCTAAGGTTATTTTTACTCATAGACAAGTGAAAATTACAAACTAGAAGTGAATTCTTAAAGTACAGATGCAAATATTATATACATATTAATATCCAAATTGTCTTCAAAATGACTAAAAATCATCTACCAGAAAAGATTTTTAATATATATTATGCCATAGAAAAGATGTATCTAATTACAATTTTAAGTCATATTGGTAAGACTTCTAAAAAATTTCCATGGGACATAAGGTAGAAATATCTAAAATGACTCCATCCCAATTCTATCTTATAGAAGTGTTTTGAAGTGTTACTAATGCAACTTTATACCATTAATATGGAATGTCACCAACTTTACTTGTGACATACCATAATCCTAAATTACTAAAGTCTTTCACCCTTAATACCAGCTTCAAGGCCAAGGGCAACCCAAATTTCCAAAATTGTGAAGATGTATTAGAAAATGCAATTTAGAAAAAACAATCTGATGAAGAATTTTAAACAAAAATTGTAGAATATGATTCAAAGATTTTATCCATACAATTAGATCTACTACTTTGCTATCCAATATTTTTAATAAAATTTGTAACAAAAAATTGAATTTAAAAGAAAATTGATTGTAGATTGAAAATTTTCAATTTCACAAAAAATATTTTTCTTTGAGCTTATCCTATTAATTTGTAATTATGATGATTTTTCAAGATTTTTGTTTTACTTATTTATTCAAGTCATTTTTAAAGGGTCATTTTATAAACTTGGAAAGTAATTATTTGAAGTGAAATATACTTATATCCTTTGAACTACAAAATATAAGCCAAAAAAAAAAATTAAAAATCTATAATGTACAAATGTACATGAATTAATATAATAATCTACAAATATGACTAACTGTTACTTGTTTGAATGTTACTTGCACATAAGGTTTTTGTAAGGTTTACATAACTATATTATTAATGTTTATTATCTAAATAAGCCAAGAGAGTCCAAATATTACAAAATCGAATACTTTGAATAGTGAATTTTGTCGATCCTCTGAAATTCAAGTTACCCTAGGGAATGAGATAAATGTACATGAATTAATATAATAATCTACAAATATGACTAACTGTTACTTGTTTGAATGTTACTTGCACATAAGGTTTTTGTAAGGTTTACATAACTATATTATTAATGTTTATTATCTAAATAAGCCAAGAGAGTCCAAATATTACAAAATCGAATACTTTGAATAGTGAATTTTGTCGATCCTCTGAAATTCAAGTTACCCTAGGGAATGAGATAAAAATGCAACCTAGAAGAAAATTGAACTATGACATCAAGTAAAACAAATCCATATGAGTGAGACACAAGCCAAAATTTTGAACGCAACAAAAGCCTTCTTCTACTCAATTCTTTAAGATAGCAAGGCATGAACAATACACATATAGAAAATGTAATGTATTTATTACAAATAGACTTACTGAAAGTAAAAAAGTGAAAAAGATATTGGCATGATTAAGGTTCTAAAAGTGTCTGGGCCTTCTTGTAATATTTACTATTAGTATATTAAAGAATCCATCATGCAGTTTGGTTTTTTTAAACCCTTTAAAAATCGGAAATTGTTTAGCACTTCCTATCCTAATAAATGAACCATGAACAAGTGTATCAATGTGTTGTATCACATCTAAAGTCCGCAACAACAAAGGATTTTAATGAAACCCTAAAATAACAAACTACCACCACAAGACCATAGGAGTTGCTTCTCACTAGTGGAAAAATTGGCCAATGATTCTCTCCTTACTTGTTGGCGCTACTCCACTATGTAGAACAATCTAACCCTATGGTTTCCTCATTTCATGTACAAGAGTCATAGAAGCCTCACCTTGTAACATACTCCTACACTATTCCAATAAAAAACCGCAAGCGGACATTAGGACAACAAAAGCAAAGTTAGGGATTTGAAATCAATGGAGTTGAAATTGTTTGAATAAGGACAAGGAGAAGGTTGAGATAAGGGGACAAGGATTTCATGCACAAGGAGTTATAGAAGTCTCACCTTACATTAGATGTTTTTTGGGGTCTCTAGAGGGCCGTTTCAAGGCCGTTCCCTGATCTAGCCTAATTCTGTGAACAGCGGTATGGCTGTCAGAAAAAAAAATTGAAAAAAAAAAAAAATTCAAATATCATTTTGAGCAAAAAAAATTTTTTTTTTCAAAAAATGACATGGCAATCGTTCTACCACATTCAACGCAAAGGTACAAAGGTACAATAATGCAAAATGAATAGACAAGGAGAAGGTTGAAAATAAAGAAAAAAGAATGCAATGCAAATGGAAAAGGAGCGGCATTACAAGAAGTTTTATTTATACCTTCAAAGGGTCATTTAATCCTTAAACGTTGACACAATCATTCTATGGCCGATGGATGACAAAGAATCAAACTGTACAGGACAGAAGTGCAACTATTCATCTTTGGAATTTGTTATGAAATGGGGAGATCTTCTATAGTAGCTTGACTTCCACTGAGCGCTTTTGCAATTTTTTAAGCCAATGCTTCACATGGTAATGGAAAAAGATGATTTTGAGGGTCACCCCTTTGTCCTTTAAGGGTTAAAGGAAGTTTCCCAAATTGTGAACCAACCCTCTACTGGTTAGATTATTTAATAATTAAAAATAAATATTAATAAATATTAAAAATATAAATAATTAAATAATAATTAAAATAAATAATAATTAAATAATCACAATCTGATGTGGTAGTAGTAGTACCACATGAGATTTAAAAATTTGAAATTTAATTTAATTTTTTTTAATTTCTATAAAAAAATTAATTATTATTTATTAAAATTGTCCCACGCAATTCAAGCCCTACAATTTGCTGATTTTTTCTTAAATTTTTTTAAATTAATTAATTGATTTTTTCTTCCGGCCAGCATTCCCTGCTATCGAGAATTGACGGCCTTCTTTAGGCCTCAAACTTCTTGTAATGATGCAAGATGACATAGAATAAAATATGAAGTAGATGGATGTGCTATTGATACCAATCTATACGATCAAGAAGCTTTTGAAGAAGTGATGCTTTTGTTTTTTGTTTTATTGAAATTTTGGCCAATTAGATATAGTGTGATAGTATGTATTTTTAAACTATTATACTTTTGGCCAATAATGGAATTAAATAAAAATATATAATTTGGACTTTATTATATTGACATATAGAGAGAGTATGAAACAGTTATGTTATTTGTTTTATTTAAGGATAATATTAGGAGTATTATAAATTTTTAGAAATAAAAATTTAAAACAACAAATTTAATGTAATAAAACTACCATTATAATCTCAAAAAGTCACGCCTAACAAAAAAATTCTTCAAAAATTTTGGACAAAACAAGTTACATGAAAATTTCAAGAGATCAAATGCTTTTATGTTTAAAATTCATGAAAAATAATCAAAATATGAAACTAAACTTTTTTTATTTTTTATAATTCATTGGAGATGAAATTTCACCAAAAAATATTTTAGAAAGTCTAAAAATGCACATGCATGAGAGCCTTTTATTATTTTAATGCACTAATAATTTCATATAGAAGACATTTCATTCTATTCTTAGCTCATCTCGTTTATACTTCAAGTACACTAAAAACTACAATGATATTTGGATTTTCCATCTTCTGTCTTGGAGTTCAATAAATATCTTATATTGCTATTCCCTTACCAACTTTGCCAACATATGGAAGTCTATTTTAAGGTCAATCATTAAATATAAGTTTGTAATTAATCACAAAATTAGACTACAAATCACAGTCTAAGAACATGTTCAAAGTGCATTTTAGTCAAGTATAGGGTTGGAATGAAAATTGAAAATGAACTCTAAAATTCCACTCAAGTGATGAAGTTCCATCTATAAAAAGAGATAGATTTTGTTATAGATAGAGTTTTTGTTTTGACAAAGTTTTTTAATGAAATCATCTATTTAATTAATATTGTCTTATCCCTTCTTTGCTTTATTTAGGATTGTCTATCTTAATGTGACTTGCATTTTTCACATCGTGATGTCACGTCATGTCACATCATGACACGTCATAATTATGTCATGACCATTCTAATTCTAAATCCTAACCTCTAAATTTTTTAGGACTTTTTTCACTACTTTATGGCAATTGTGGATGAAAAAGCAAATGTATTACTACTATTTTAGATGTTAGTCTAATTTAAGTCATTCTTTTTAAAGAATTTTATAATATTCCATCTAAGTAGTTAAAACATTCCATCATGACGGACTTCCGGGTCATGTCATGACTTGTGTTACTATATTTTGACATCACGACTTGACATGACCCGAACAATCCTGGCTTTGTTGGATTGGTATGAGCTACCGTAGTTGGTATTGAAAAGTATCCAAGGAACATTTTATATCTACTTTTTTAATTAGTATAATTTTGGAGATGAAATGCTTAAAAGTTCTCAATCCTTGTAGATAGAGATTGGCAAAGTGCCACATAAGAAGGTTTTGTTTGGTAGTAATTTCAACATGACATGTTTGGTCATTAGTCTAGGAATCAATTAGAGTGTTCCAAATTCTAAATCATGGGATAACAATAAAAAAAAGTGAAGAAAGAAGAGACAAAAAAAATCTTATAATTTACACATTTAAGTTAGTGGTATAGTTTCACAATAACCTTCTCTAGTTCAAAAGGCTATTTTGAATAGAAAAGATTTCAAAAACTTCACCACTTTCTTTAATTATTACATGAGTCAATCTCCCAACATATTCTTAGTAAATATTAAAAGTTTCCAACCAAACTTTCATTCTGCATTTGTGCCTCTAATTTTATTGAAACTTTTTTTGAAAACCATTTTGCATTAAAAGAGCGGATAATCATCATTCTCAATGATTACAAGCAAGCAAATTTCCAAAAGTTAATTAAAAGATCCAAAAAAAGATCCTCGTTTGACCAGAGTGTTGATAGAGACCAAAGTGATAAAGTGACAATTTGATAAACTATAGTAGAAAAGGAAAGTCTTGTAACTCCATCAAATCAATGATTGGCTTAATTATGAATGCAGACCCCTCAAAATGCACATTAATGAATCTTGCTTGTACTACAATCATACATTAGTGATTTAAATAATTGTTGGATGATAAGGGGATGAAATAAAAAATATAAACTTCTTTGATAATGGTTTATCATCTTAATTTTGTCACCATTAATAACATGGACTATGTGTAGTTATATTGTAGTTTGTCAAATAATGACTTTGCAAAATCAATGATTATTAAATACCTATTCTATGACAACTGCTAGGACAACATAAAAATTTTCACTAGCTGGGATATGTGTCATTCTAACTTGGCACATCTGATAGGATTCGTCTTGGTGTAGTTGTTGTGCAATCATTGTTTGCCAATCATTGTAATTACGATGCAATCACAGTTTGTCAATTTGCGTATTCATAATCTACTCATTTTTTAGTTACATTGTCCATTTACAAAACATGTTGAATTAGTAACATTTAACATATGGCAAGCCGTAATTGCATCTTGGCAACAAATGGATGGCTCAAATTATATTTTTCTTGAACAGTAAACCCTAGTCTACATTTTAGGTTAGACGCCTTTCTACTTTTGCATGTGGCGGCTGATATATGGTTTGTCATGATTGCATCTCATTCATTTTTCATTGCTTAGTTATTGATTAGTGTCACCATTGATTAGTCATTGATTAGTCATTGATTAGTCATTGATTAGTTATTGATTAGTCATCTATAGCGTAGTCATAGAATAAACAAAAAAATGAATAACAATTGTGTTGAAATCCTCCTACTTCTTGTTTATATATTTGCAACTACAAAATAACTAATGCATGATTGCAATAGTCATATAGACAATTGTTGCAAAAGAACCAAAATATGAATGACTAAACAATCACTACTATATGATCTCCAATGACTGATATATGATTATTAATATATGAATGATTGAACAATGACAATTGGCCTTCGTGCCACGTCAAATCACATATGACGTGTCAACCTTGATTTGTTTGCAGAACCTTCCACATCAGCAACCATGTCGGAAGATGTGTGCCACATTTGCAAAGCTTTGTCACCAATTTAGTCCATATTAGCTACCACATAGACAACCTGCACCACATTAGCCACACCTACCATTAATTGTATCAATGTTAGAAACTCAGTTGATGAAGTTCCACATCAACAAATGAATGAGAAACAATCCGCATTGTCCTAAGGGGTGATTGCAAAAAACACTTGCTGATTTTGTTACATTTCATAATATTCATTTTTTTTCCCGGAGTACTTTAAAATTAGAAAAATAATTTTTAGATAATTTAAAAATATGGCCAATGTATACATCTTTAAGGTAAAGGTAACCACCGAAGGAAAGCATAGAAAAACTATTTAAATAGGAGTAAGCACTAGAAAAGAGCCAAATCTCAAGAAAATAGATACTTTGATGTTTTAATTTGTAAAAATTAGGAAAATAGTAGTAAATTAAAATAATATATTGAACATTTGTAACAATTCTGTGGAGATGGATTTTTTTACCAAAAAAGCCACCAAAATAATATTTACATGTTTTGAAATACAAGTAGAATGAAGCTCATTTTGTGACTTCCATACAATATAAAATTAATTATTTTTAGAATTTCTTTAAACACTAGCTACAAGTCTATTAGGAAACAATTTCTTCTGAATTTTAGTTCCAAATTTGGTTTTTTGGATACTAAATAGTTCTAAGAAAAACAAATTGACAAGTGTGACAAAAATTGGTGGCTACTTTTGAACAATATAACATTATTGAAAAATACAAAATATATGTTAAAGGTCTATAATAGTCATGAGTACCTTACCATGAATGTTGAGTAATTTGGAGCTAGAACCACAAAGTTATGACCAAAAAACAAATCAATGTGCATGGTGTGACTAAAAATAATACAAGTGTTTTTTGCAATTATCCTAAAATGACTCAAATGTCCTGAATATCTTGTTGATAATGATTCTATCCCTAAAATCCCTGTATTAGTCTTTTTTTAGTCATATACCATATCATTAGGGGATATTTGAACCCACAAAGAGGCTTTGAGTTTTCTTACTAATTTTAATACTAATGGAATGAGTGTGAGGGTGGCCACAGATTCATTACTTCCACCACGTGGCGTAGGCTCCATTCTTCATGATGAAACCATCATGAGATTTATAAGATCGTGGAGATGGATTGGATAATGATGACAAATGTTTGAGTTTAATATGCAATTCTTGGCCCGATTAGTGAATTGAGAAGGCTCTTTCCACCTAAATTTATGAGATCATGGAGATGGATTGGGTAATGATGACGAATTTTTGAATTCATCATGCAATTCTTGGCCCAACTAGTGAGTTGAGAAGGCTTTTCCCACCCAACTTTTTGCATTACAAAGTGGCCTCTTTGGGGGTTCAAATATCCCCTAATGGTTGTAAATGATTGCAAATTCAGTTATTCAAGCCAATTATTAACAACCCTTCTTCTACTAGTGATAATTCTTATCCTAAATGCTAGCTATGTCACATAAAATCTTCTACTACTTTCCACCACTATTCATTTGTTTGTTTATGCTAAACCCAAATGACATCCAAATATGTAACTTTTCAAAAAAACCTTGAAGCTTGATAAAAAGTCTTTAATGAATTTTTTGGTGTTCTTGCAAGGAACTCTTAAATAAAATCAAAAAGTCCTATAGCCGCGGACAGGGCTATAAAAGTCAGCTCAATTGTCCTCTCATCACCATCTTGTCCTTCATTGCTTGTTGCGTTGGAGTTTGGGAAAGCTATCAAGCAAGCTTAGCAACACTTTGCTAGTGTTATTCAAGTGTAGATAAAAGGAGATGGATTTCTTAGCAACAATTCTCATGGCCGTCGTTGTTATTGCTCGTTGTAAGACTCTTGAGTACATATTTTCTTACTTAGAGTACATTTTTACAATAGGTCTACATCTAAAGTTTAAGGGAAATTAATCTAAAAATTAAAAAAAAAAGTCTTTAAATAAACCTTGTAGCTCTATGAGAGGTTGCAAATGCTTAAAAATGATAAAAGACTCTCATGAGCATGCATTTTTAAACATTATGGATCTTTAGTCTCCTTTTGCTTTTAACTTGTTTTCTCTGATTATTAAGAAGATTATCTCTTTCAATATTCAAAGATTTTCAAGGACCTATTCAATTTTCTACAATGATAGACACTATGAATGTTTATTGGAAACTTATTATCCCTTCAAGTCCCATGGTTCTTTCAATGGTTAGAGCAAGAATATAGGCATAATCTTTAGCAAATGTTGTATTATTGAGGATAGAAGAGCCGAAGTAAAAAAGTAACTAAATTGGAGAATGAGTGATAGACAATGGGTGTACGAAAAGTAGGATGGTTACCACTAAAAGCGTGTCACAAAATTTATTCAATTAACAATCCAAGAAAGTAATGAGCTTGAAACCTTTCTCTTTGAAAATTTCCTTCTAAAAGGATTTTTTGGTGAACCTACACCACTAATTTGTATATAATGTAAGATTTTTCTGTCACTTTTTTTTATCATTTTTTAAATCAAGATCATCTGATTACCTAAGATACACTTTCAATGAATCATTGGCTAAAATCCAATTCATGTAAATCTGAAATCACCACCGAGTAGAACCTTCTTATATAATACTTTGCCAATTTTTATTCATAGTGCTTGAGAACTTTTAACTGACATTTTATTCTAAAAAATTATATTAATCAAAAAGTAGATAATAAAAGGTTGCTTGGAGACTTTTTTGAAACTAAATGCAATAATAAATGACAAATCATCAATTAAAGCAAAGAAGGGCCAAGACAATATTAATAAAATAAATGATTCCATAAAGGAATTTTTCCATAACATATTTTTTATCACTTTCACTAGAGCTTCATTACTTGAATGGAATTTAGGAACTACTTTTCAATTTCTAATTACAATCCTACTCATGACTAAAATGCACTTTCAATATATTCTTGACTGGTCATTGGACGATAGATAGTACTTTTGACATGGTGTCAAGCTAGTTACAAATCTACAATTAATGACCTCCATATACTGGCACAATTGGTGAAGGAACAACTAACTAGATATTCATTATAGCCTCCAAAGTACTATTCATTTTCCATAGTAAACAAAAGACATTTTCAACAATCACTTTTATGTGAGTAGAAAGAAATCAAGTGATGTAGAAGCCAAGTTGGATTGCCTTTTGTCAAAGTGATTTAAATATTCTTGATATTCAAAAGTAGGCACTATGAGTTGTCTAATATAATATGATGTGCAAAGTTTTATCCAAATTGAATGTGTAATATATTATTGAAAAATTCTAGTAGATAATGCATTTTTAATGGTTTAAATATTATTTGATTTTGATGCTTGATGCTAAATGGTGTCCTAAAGATGTGCACTCCTAGGCACAACAAGTTGTGCAAAGATGATGAATTGGTGACTTTGTACTATAGTTCAAAGTCAAAACTAAAATAATTTAATGTTAAAAATTTAAACGTGAAAATTAATCTTAAATAATATAGACAAAAACATATTTGTTAATGAAAATTTCAAGAAAAAAGATTATAGTTTCTAAAACTATAATGTTTTGTGGGTGTTTGGAATTGTTACATTTGAGCATGACTGTATAATTACGTTGCCAAAATCTAATTACAACAAAGAGATATCTATTTTACAAAATTTGGGCATTGTCCTCCAAACATTGAAATCTCTATAGAAGGAATTCTGAAACATTTTTGGAGATGCTTATTGAAGAAAAAATGTGCTTATGAATGTTCCCTACATATCTATGCAATCAAATTAAAACATCACCAATGTTTTTTAATCAATTATCATGAATTTTAGATGAAATAATTTATCAAAATTAGAATTTTGCTTTTTTGAAATTGAAATTTGGTGTGCTTGATTGGAATTGCTTAAGAATTGAATTATGCAATACAAAAATGTCAATTGTATTCTATATTATGCAAAAAAAATTGAATGGTATATTAGGAAGTTTGTAAGATTATTTATTGGGCCTAATTGTACATTGCAAAATTGTTGGCAATGCTTTACATATAGGACAAACACTGAGGTCAAAGGAATTTTGACAAAAAATAGGTTGACTAGGAGGGTAAAACTCGAGTAGGAATGGCTATTTTTTGTCAGAATTCCATCCACCTCAGTGATTGTCCTATACATAAATGCCTATCTAAAAATAGATGAATATATGTGTGATGAATGAAAAATCATAATTATCGATCACACGGATTTTGCACGTCAAGAAGAGATTACAATAATTAATTTGCTTGCCTTTTGAATGGACATTTCTTGGTGGGGTTTTACATTGAAAATTTCCTACAGATTGTAAAAATTTATATTGTAGCTACTAAATAATAAAATTATTTTTCAAAATTTGCTTGATTTGAGAGTCTCAACTAAAGTTGGCTTCGGACTGTAATTAGTGGTAGTTGCCATTGCATCTTTGACATCTTTCTATTGGATCAGATAGTCATGATTATTTCTTGTACCTTCATACTAGTAGCAAAGGTAACTCTCCACGTCATTCTTTCATGTTGAAAAGTAATCATAGATGTCCTTAACCCCTAACTGCCCGAGGCATTAGATTCTAGTGTTTCAAAAACTTTGAAGTTAAGTAAAATCCAACCAAATTGCTATTTTTAATAGTTTATATTTTTGGAGAAGTCTATTTGAAGTCTAATTTTAGGATCAAAAAGTTGATCTTAAAATGAAGGATTGATTTTTCTATTTAAGATTTTGTGCAAGGATACCCGTTGCAATCTTGACTTCCCGTAGTGTTGAGGGATCTTGGAAATGAGCCTCAAATACACTAGATCTTGGAGAAAAAATCACCTTATAAATTCATTTAAAAAAAATTGTACAATAGATTTTGAAGAATCGTAAATTGATTGGGGTTGTGCATGCTAGGCCCTATAACCTCATATTTTTTTAGTGACCAACTTTTTAGAGTTGACATGCAAAAAGAGAATTGAAATTTTTTCATAGTTTTAACACCCTCATGATCAAGCATTATAATCTTTCAATTTGTAAGTGATATTGTTATGTTTTCTTTCCCTATGTGATCTCTAACATGTCTAGTTTGAATTTGTACGGTTACAATTCAAAAGAAATTGATACAACTTATGAAAATGTTGACTTTTTATTCAATGTAGAGCAAATTTCAAGAAACTCCAAACAGGCCTTGGACATTTAGGCAAAAAATCTCTACCAAGGAAGTTTGCCCACAAGCCCTTGAAATTTGGGCTCTCTTACAAAGCATTCTTGTCTTATCTCAACCATGCACTTTCCTTCCGCCTTGAAATGATGTCGCATGCATTGAATGCCTTCTAAGGTAGAAGGCTCGAAAACAGTTCGGGCATTAAGAATGGTCCCTATAAATGGCTGTGAAATGGACATGAGTTGGTTCTGAAATTGACTACTATAGTCATTGAATGAACCAAGGAAAAAAGACTTATTAATTGCAAGAGCCAATCACTCTCTTTGCTTTCCCCATTTTTATTTAGAATTGCAAGTGAACCATTTATGAAAGACCTAGGGTGACAAATAGGGACCTATGACCCAACTTGTTTGAAAATTCATAAGTAATTCAAAAATGCTCAGAAAAATACAAAACGACTTGGGTTAGATTCCTCATCAACTTCTCTATGTCTGAAAAATGAGTTAAGAATATTCCCGTCCAAGGAAATACATGAAAAAGGCGGACCAGCCCTTAGATGGTCGGTTTATGAGCCTCCTACCTTATACTTCCAAGACTTTTGCATGCCGCTCCCTGCAGTCTGAACTCTGAAGCCGGCCCTAAACTTTTGTAGCCCCCAGCGAAAAGGAAAAAAAAAGGAAAAAAAAAGGAAAAAACTAAAGGCTGAATTCATTATAGAACATGAACCCACATCATTCCGCCACGTGTCCCAACCTAAACTGATAAGACACCATCAAATAGCACTTCCCATTCCCCTAAAAAACCAGAACCGTCACAGTGGCGGACCAATGCCGGCCCCTTCACCCAACCGCCTTGGCCGTGCCGCCCCCCGCCCGCCACACACGTGTCACCCCATCACAGGCGCTCACCCACGTTTAATCCCTGTCACTGGCAATCCCGCGCTCTTCTCTTTCACCCAACCAGGCAAAACTAAGTTACGCACCACAGGATAAAGTTACCACAACACTGAAAAAGCTTCCTAAAAGTTACTGACATGCTCAGGCAAGCGAAACCACCCTTTCAAAGGCTGGTGTCACGGTCTCTGCGTGTCTCCGTCGACCTGCATTCAAACGCTTTGGTGGGAGCCGAGTTCAGTTTGCTTTGCTTTGCTTGGAGCCCGCGTTTGGCCACCGAATTGCGAGCGTCACGCCGCGACGGAGCATTGAGTGTCTTGGTCGCTTTTCATCGTGGAGCTCGGATGGCGTGGCAGCTGCCATTTTCGTACGTCATGCGATTGAGCGCGTGGTCAGACATACCGTATTGCACAGCTTTGGAGTTTTCTTTGGAGGTTTGGAGGTTTGGAGGGGTGTCTTGCCTGGGGTGGCAGTGCAATTGAAATCTGCTGCTGCGTCCGTTTGTGGACTACGTTGCAACGAGGTTCAATTTCAAGCGTTTGTAGTGGAGGTGCCGAAACTGTTGATTTATAGAGTTCGGAACAGGATTGGGTATTGTGTGGTGGTTTGGGTTTTTGTAAGAGAGGAAATTGAGTCGGGTGTGTGTAGAGAGTCGGAAGCTTTTGGTGGGTGTATTAGTTTATTTACATGGGGTGTTTGGAAGTAGTGGAATTGGTGGCTTTTATTGGAGGAGTTCCGAATTGGAGAGTGTGATTAATTTTATGTAGAGAGAAAGAGAGAGAGAGAGGGATGGGGAAGTCGATGAAGAAAGTGAGGAAGAAGACGCCGCGCTCTGTCCGGACAATGCTTGAGCACGAGCACCCTTACCCTCATGAACATTCGCAGCATGCGGTGCTGGCGGTGATTGCGGTCACTGTCTTCTTCATCTTCTCGGACAACCTCCACATTGTGTTGCAGAAGCTGGACAGCAACATCAAGTGGTGGTCGATATACACATTCTTGTTGGGGTTCTTCTATTTCTTCTCGTCGCCTTTTCTGGGGAGCACCATCCAGCCGAGCTACTCGAATTTTAGTCGATGGTGGGTGGAGAGCTTGAAACCTAATTTCGTGACCTATTACAGGACACTGATGAATTTATTTTGGTTGTCGCTCGATTAGTGAGTAATAATGACTTCGCACTTTCAAGAGTTCGAACAATTGAAGTTTTATGTATTCTTTACCACTAAACAGCTCTTGTAAGAAAGTTTGATGATATGGTAGAGGATATTACTTGCGTCACTTTTAGCATTTCAACCAATATGTAGGCGGGAGATCAGTGTAATTCTGTGGAGCTGTAATTTGGTACAAGAGTCAAATGCTTTGAAAATCAAATTTTTATCCCTGTGTATAAATTCCTTATTCAATTTCAATGTGCGAGGTTGTGGAGCATTAGTAGACAAACCCCCATTTCCATTCAAAGATGAGTGGCCATGGACATTTTAGCAAGTCATACTTACACCACTTGTGAATAAGCCCAACTGAAAGTATGGACAGCTGAGTTGTTGTTGGTACCAGGGATTATTACAGGAGACTGGATCTGCCTTATCTTGAAATTGTTGGGAGTTAGCAAAAAAGTATAATGCCCGCTCTTTCTTTTTTGTACAGAAGAGCGTCTGCAATATCCTAGCAAGGAGAATTAGGATTGATGATCTAAGTTTTACATTTTTGTACTTTCTGCAGGTACGTGGGATGGCTCCTGGTTGCGGCAGTTTATCATTTGCCAAGCTTCCAGTCCATGGGAGTCGATATTCGGATGAACCTTTCTCTCTTCTTGACCTTATTTCTGTCATCCGTTCTGGCTCTTGTCCTATTCCACATTGGGTTTTTGGGACTCTGGTATCTCGGCTTTGTAACTCGGCTTGCTGGAAAACGACCCGAAATTTTAACCATTATCCAAAACAGTGCGGTATTCTTCTCATTCCATGATCTTGTACCGAGTGAGCACTATTCTGCTATCACAACATCATTAATTATTCTGTTTAGAATGTTATAATAGCATTCAGATTGTAATCCTGGTGTTTGGCAGGCTTTTGAGATAATCAATTTAAGAAATATGCCTTTTAACCTAAAATAGGAAAGAAATTATGAATTGTAGTCAGAAGAGTTTCGAACTCAGATCACTTTTTGAAGCAATAGTTTCCACTGCTTATCTAGGAATTGTGCATTCTTAGCTTTTAGAATTTCGTAGAAGAGAAGTTTGATCATACACTTGCTTAGTCTAACTTGCGTTTAAAGATTAGTTACCCGTAATTCCTTCTCTGGTTGTTGTTGCACATAGATGTCGTCTCTCTCATTGAACAGCTATCAGAAGCCTTGTGGTTGAGGCAGATTATGATCTCCAGATGACGTAGGGTACCCCTCTCAACAACCAATTGCTCCCCAGGTTTGTTTCCAAGGTATTGATGTAAACTATGTTTTGCGATTCAGGTGCTGAGTATTGCGTGTTGCGCATTCTACAGCCACTGCGGTAACCAGGCTCCAGAGCAACCTGGTATATATCAGAGGCAACGGTCCGTATTTGAGGATTTGCCTAAGTGGGTTGCTGGCTTGCAGAACATGCACCATGCTAAGGAGCAGATGTGCACTGAGTGGTTGGGTCCCGTTGGCACTGCTGCGGATTACCCTGTTTTCTCCAAGTGGGCACTTTATGGCGAGGTACCACCCAGTGAATCTTGCTCAACGGCAATGAATCTTATTATGTACCATATGTTCCGACTGCTTTTCTCTACTGAAAAATTCTTGTTTGTGTGCAAGAAATCCAACGTGATTTATTATACGGAAGTATTAAAGTTTCTTAAGTTTCTGTTATAACGGAAGTTTTACGAATAAGAGCTGTCTGAATTCTCTGTCGTGGCCTTTGTAATATGCGAATCACATTGTGATGCTTTTATATACTTGCATATCTTTGTATACACATCAGACGAAACTTGTGTACAACAGCCCATGGTGCTAAATTTCCTAAATGGAATTTTTGAATGCAGCGGGTGTGCAATGATGCATGTGTCGGAGGGCTTACGGATATTATTTCACCTGTTTACTCTCTCTGGGCGACTTTTATTGGAATTTACATTGCGAACTATGTGGTGGAGCGCTCAACTGGGTATGCACTGCTGTCTTGCCTTTTTTCCTGGTCTTGTTATTAGTTCTTTCAAGCGTTCAGAACGTTTATCATTTTTTTAGTGCGTATTAGTAAACCATATTTGCATTTTTGGAAACCTCCGTCTCACATTTATTAAACGACTCTGAACAGATGGGCTTTGACACATCCTCAGCCGGATCTCAAGAATGGACCACAGGAAATGACTGTTACTGCACCTGACTTTCTGGATATGGTTCCTTGGTATTCAGGGTATGTGGGCTTCTCCCTATCCTATTGCTCCTTGCTTGCTCAGATCTTTGTATATCGATGGACTTACGTGGTGAATTTGGGTTGTGGTTTTTTGGGGTCAGTACATCTGCAGATCTGTTTAAGACCGCCTTCGATCTTCTCGTGTCATTGACACTCTTTTTAGGTCGATTTGATATGAGGACCATGCAGGTACATTCTTCATAAGAAAATAGTTAATTGTCTCAAATGAGGATTTTCTAAGAGTATCATTTATAATAGGTCCCAACATACTACCTTATTGTCTTAATCTCGGCCTGCGCGATCTACATGCCGAGAGTAATTTCAGAGAGTAATTCCACTGCAATTGTAATTATTTTGAGAGCTGTGTTTCCTATTTGCCCTCACGCTGTATTTGTCTATGCAAATGCTGCCAGATAGGACGCAACAGACATGATTTGTCCATATGAGTGCATGTGAGCTATTCATGCATTTGTGCACTGCAGGCAGCAATGACACAGGCTAACCAACATAGTAAGGACGACGGATTCCTGTATGACCATTTGAGCAAGCGGGAAGATCTTTGGTTTGACTTCATGGCTGACACGGGTGATGGTGGCAATTCCACCTACAGCGTTGCACGGCTTCTTGCTCAACCCTCCCTCAAGATGGGGAAGACAGAATTACCGCGCGGTCGTTTGCTTATTGTTGGTGGAGATCTTGCGTAAGTGCTTCTGATCCTTTACTAGTCGACTCTTTGGTTGTAGATTTACCAGTAGTCTCTAAAAGAAGGAATGCTAAGCTTAACGTTTATTTGTTAACTTTCCTGCAATTGAACCTGCGATGTATGGAGTTGATTCAATCTGCTGAAGGTATAAACAAGGTCGAAAAGAATGGAAGTGACTTCGACTATAAAGTCTTAGTTTGATTGTTAGTGTTTTTGCTTTGCAATCATCCAAGGAAAACTGGCTTTCTCTTGCTGTTCGTTTCTCACTTCGCCTTCACTGTACCTTTGCAACAGCTATCCTAATCCGTCTACATATTCCTATGAACGACGCCTATTTCAGCCCTTTGAATATGCCTTGCAGCCGCCCTCCTGGTACAAGCCAGAGCATATAGCAGTAACAAAACCTGAGCTCCCTCAAGGTGTGGATTCTTTGAAGAACTATGAAGGGCCGCAATGCTTTGCTATTCCTGGCAATCACGGTAATGACTTATAAACTTCGTGAGCTGTTCAACTCACCTTCCACGTAAATCAATGTGAGAGTATAGTTCCTTTTTTTTGTTAGCATGTAGAGTGCCTTGTGGTTGATGTGGTTGTGAATTTTAATTTGTCCTTAGTGGATTATAGTTTGAGTTAACATCGAACTGCTTGTGCTGGGTACAGATTGGTTTGATGGGCTTGATACATTTATGAGGTATATATGTCATAGGAGTTGGCTTGGAGGTTGGTTGTTACCTCAGCAGAAGAGCTACTTTGCGTTGCAGCTGCCACACGGTTGGTGGGTCTTTGGCCTTGATCAAGCCCTTCATGGTGACATTGACATTTTCCAGTTCAAGTATTTCACAGAGATCGTCAGAGAGCATGTGAGTTTAAGTTACTCTATACTAAATGTGTAGGCAAGAATTGATTTTATGATGACAAAGATTGTGTATCATGTCATTGTGGGTCCTCTTTTAACGACTTCTCTTACTTTTGTTGTTAGAACTGCGGAATGATTCTTCTAGCGGTTAATTATAGCAAATGTTGAATCCTCCATAAGCAAGAGGTTACTTTGAGGAGCCGTTTAGCGTTGAGCGTATGAGCTTTTTCAGATTTTGTTTCTTTTGGCATGTGCATCAGGTGGGGGAGAATGATTCAGTCATACTGGTGACCCATGAACCGAATTGGTTGCTAGATTGGTATTGGGACAGTGGTACCGGGAGAAACGTTTCTCATTTTATTGAGGATCATCTCAAGGGGCGGTGCCGCCTTCGCCTTGCAGGTGACCTTCACAATTACATGCGACACCAACTGGTGTCAGGTTCGTCCTCATCAGTCGAGCATCTGATTGTGAACGGCTCGGGCGGTGCTTTCCTTCATCCAACTCATGTATTTGGAGGCTTCAATAAATTCCAAGATGGCGTGTATGAGAATAAATCTGCATACCCTTCCCTCAAAGAATCTGAACAAGTACGTCAGCCTTTTACCGTCAAAATTATTCCGGTGTCTGTCTTGAAGATATATGATTAAACTTTCTGTTTTGAAGTTGCTGCTTTGGTGCACCATGTCGTGCATGGTGAAAATATTGTTTATCTGCCAAGGGCCAGGAATTTATGAATGGATTTTGCGACCTTTTCTACAGATTGCATGGGGAAACATCTTGAAATTTCGGAAGAAAAACTGGCGGTTTGACGTTATTGGTGGTTTGGTATACTTTATTCTGGTATTCTCAATGTTTCCGCAGGTGAGACTAATCGTGCTATATCTTCCTTGGAACCCTGATATCGTTTTCTGGAATGCCTTATGTAAACCTGCACAAAGCATGTATGGCTTTCAAATTGTTAGTCGTCCAATGTGCAATCACAGTTTTAGTAACAAGTTTGAGCTGGTGTTTGGCTTCAGTGTGAGTTGGACCAGGTACTTCGAGACGACACTATGTTTGGCCATTTGTGGGAATTTGGAGCCACCATGGGTCGGGCGTTTCTAGATATGCTGGAACACAGCTACGTGTCAGTGACAGGAGCGTTGGCGCTAGCCTTTTGTTCCGTGTTGTTTGTTCCCGTCAAGGTATCACGCAGCAAGCGGATTGTGATTGGTCTCCTGCATTTTGCGGCTCATCTAACATCCGCGATTGCTTACATGATTTTATTGGAGATTGGTATAGAGACTTGTGTACGTCATGGTCTACTTGGCACATCTGGTACGCTCTGCACCTTATTCCATGCCACGTATCCATTCTAATCCGATAAGGCAGAGGATACTTCTTGCGTCACTTAAAACATATTAGTGTATTAGTGATTTTTTGGAGATTTGTAGTGCAACTTAGAGATATTTGAGTACAAGAACCAAATCTGTTGAGATCAATTCTCTATCACTGTATATGAATTTCTCATGTAGTTTCAAAGTTGGAGGTTTTAGACCACTTTTAGTGACAGTAGACAACAGCGTTTCCATTCAAAGATCAGTGGCCGTTGGCATTTAGCCAAAGTTATGCTTGCATCGTTCTGTATTAAGTTCAATCAAGTGTATGAGTTGATGAGTTGCTGTTGGTAACAGGGGTCTATAGTAGACGGGATCATTTCCTATGGGTTCTAATATCCTCCACCTTATACTTGTTTTGAAGTCAGAATTTGATTTTGAATGATGCTGTTTTGGCAGGTTATCATTCGCTGTATTCATTTTATCACACAAAGGAGGGAGAGCACTTTCCAGATCCAACTGGTTTGAGGTCCCGTATCGAGTATTGGACCATGGGTTTCTATCCAGCATGTATAAAGTACCTTATGGCGGCATTTGATGTACCGGAGGTATTCATTTTTTGATATAGTTGAATTTTGTCTGAATGTGCATACCATTCAGTAGATTAATACTGTGTAAAATGTTAATGCTTCAATGTGGCTTGATATGTTTGACCCACAGTCCAATACAAATGTGATTTCTCCGAGAGCTTATTTCCTTTTAACTGTAATCGCCTCCACTGTGGCAGGTCATGGCGGTCACGAGAGCCAACATCTGCAAAAGTGGGATGGACTCTTTGCCTAGGGGATTTGTACTTGCCTACTACACCTCTGTGTTCCTGTATTACTGGGTTTTTTCAACACCTGTAGTTTCGTGGGTGTTTGGAAGCTACCTCTATGCCTGTATAAATTGGTTTCATCTCCACTTCGACGAAGCATTCTCATCGCTCCGCATCGCCAATTACAAGTCTTTCAGCCGTTTTCATATCAACTCTGATGGTGAATTGCGTGTTTATACTCTGGCGATAGACAAGGTTTGTGATCAAACTCCTTACAAATATGCCTCTGCATTGTCTATATCGCTTTCATGTGCTCTTCGATGCCTGGCTTTCTCGATTGGATTGACAACCCCAAAGTGTACTATTGTGCACTTTGGAAGCTAATAGTCAATTATAGTCACTTTCGAATCACATTTCTATTGTAAGAATATGTAGGGCTTGATATCTATTTTTCCTGGTACATTTTTGTTGCCTTCTTTGAAGCTTTGTAAACGATTAATAACAACTCCTAAAGAAATTTTAGCCAGCCTTTTTTGGGCCATCTGGGCACTTAGGGGTTAATCCATTGGTCTCGATGCATTTTTGGAATGTCATGTTATCTTTATTTCATGTGAGAGTGGCCTTGCTTAACATTTTCGTAGTGCTCGTAGTTGCAGCCCCAACTTTTCAGATCTGTTACATTGCTTACAACGGTGCATGCGTTTACAGGTGCCTAAGGAATGGGCTTTGGACCCGAAATGGGAATCAGAGCAGAAAAACACTCTTTCATACGATTGGGAGTGCCCAAGCCAGTGGACTCCCGTAGGGCATATTCGTGACCGGTTTTCAAGAGTTCACGTTATTGACTCTTTCGTCATTCCCAAGCATCGCTCTAAGATGAGCAATGGTGCTTGTGATAAGGGGGTGGCGGGCAGCACAATGGGATATGGACTTGATCCGGATGATCCTGTAGTTATGGCTGTGAATGATCTGAAAGCGAAGGTTTCCAAGGATACGAAGACTGATGTTGACCGGGGCAGTAATGGTTTGCGTTCCCTAGCAACTCCGCAGGAGTCAGAGTGGACATCAAATCGTGATGTAGTAGAAGGTATCAGTTCGGTTGTACATTATGGCAAACAGATTGTCAAGATATACGATACTAGTGGAGAAAGCGATAGTAGCTTAAGCAGTTTTTGATGATTCAAAATCTATGGTTGCATCCAGAGAAGAGAATTTAATCTTTATACCCACAGATAGAGGTACGTCATTCAGGCTCATTTTTGTATTTGGTTCCTTTTCCATTAACATCGTTACAAATTCACCTGCTTCACACCATCGGTCTTGTTTTAAACAATTCTGAAGGGAACATGTAGGAGATTGTTAGATGCCATCAATTGTTACAAAAGATCTGTGCTATCTTCAAAGGAAGGGTGGAGATGATGGGAGAGACTAATAAGACTGATGGTGTGATGTAGTTGTATTTACAGTATAGATTCAAAGTCATTTAGTTGTTTTCCTATCTCACT
Source organism: Pseudisothecium myosuroides (assembly GCA_951799445.1). Lineage (NCBI taxonomy): Eukaryota > Viridiplantae > Streptophyta > Bryopsida > Hypnales > Lembophyllaceae > Pseudisothecium > Pseudisothecium myosuroides. The sequence continues at coordinate 1,729,740 of OX637288.1, read as the reverse complement.
TGTTTCTTCATAGTGGACTGGATATACTTCTATTATATTTTCGTCTTACAAAATATGACTACTATCTTTGCAGCAACTGCAACAGTAGATTCTGATAGACAATCCTTGAAGTATGGAGGATTTTCACTTAAAGAGCACATATGTTCACATTGATACGCTAATGCTGTGACTTTGGTAATTTCCAGGGGTTCTTTTTGGAGACATTTTTTCGGAGATCACCTTCAACAGCTCAACAGCGAGGATAGCAATGAATTATGCAATCTCTTTTCTCAAGCTTTGCATTTTGTTCTAAGAGAATTGTTTCAAAAGTTGCTGCTTCCTCATATTCTTCATTTTATTATTGGCTCTTGTAATGGATTAGGACAGTACAGTATCTTTCAAACATTGATGAGGCATTGCTCAGTTACCTGATATTATGATACCCATTTACACTTGCTATGAGTTGACCATTTTTTTACAATTGGAATGAAGCCCGACGGATTTGTCATTGGCTTCATACATTTCAGATGTTTTTCTTGCCAGCCTAAGAATTATATGGCAGGTTAGAAAGGAAATGATATTTCTGACGTTGTGGCTATGCAATTATGATTTTGAAATGTAAATTTTGCTGAAAAATGTCATTTTGTTAAGCATTTTATATGTCTCATGGTATATTGGGCGTCACCTTTGTGCACATGACTTGAAAAATCGGAAGATGTCTTTGTTGTTATCTTTACAGAACCTTGATTGAAATTCTTACTTCTGTTTTACTCGTCTTCACTAACAATAAAAGCACTTTCCAGCTGCGTAGTGTCCTTGGATTAGAAGAGTAATTTAAAATGGCTAATTGCAGTGAATATGTCGAGCATGGCATACAGTAATCTTACATATACCTTCAGTTAGCTGTTTTGTTTTGTTTTGTATTGTATTGTGAAATCTCCTGCACAGTGCGCCCCAATCGTGTTCTTGGTATCATCGGAAAGCTCTTAGCAAGGAGGGCTCACAGAAGAAAAGATAATGAATTTCGAAGTTTATATTAATTGAAAACTAGAAAATTACTTTTACTTTTATTTTGGTTGTGGCAATGGCACAGGGCACACTAGTAAGGTAAGTAAGAATCCTTGTATAGTAAGTGTTTATGGAGGAGTAAATGTAGGAACTCATTGATTAGTATGGACAATTGAAATTGACCCCAAAGTAGCTAGGAGATGTCAAGAAATATAAAATTAATCAATAATACAATTAGGAGTAGATATTTGAATTTATCTCCACAAAGGAGTGGGGGAAATAAATCTCCCTTTGCAAAAGACTAGCCCTTTGCAAAAGACTAGTACTATCGTCTAGTGTATGAACAAAAGTTTTCACCTACTCCTTTGTTTTCCATACAAACATCCCATTTTCAAACACAATCTTTTGGCAATTCTTATACAATTCTTGCACCATTACATTCTTACATAGTCTCAATTATGCATATCAAATTTTAATTTAAAAGAAACACTACTTTATTCTTGGTGAATTTTTTTAAATCAAATTTCATGATATTATTTAATAATTGATTGGAAGTTGTTAGTGATGAATTTCAAAATCCAATTACACATACAAATTGGAAACATCCATAAGTGCATCTATTTAGAAAGATATTTTTATTAAAAAGTTTCAAAATTCAGATTATTTTTAATAAGAGACCTCAATGCCTACATGTCACATGCTCAAATATTGTAAAATAGATATCTATGAATTCTAGCTAGATTTTAGCAAACTAATTGTACCATCGTACTTAGAGGTACATTACTAGTTGGAGTGGTTTGGAATGCAAAATCCTTAGTCATGATTGTTTATTTTCATTTTTCATTATTACTTTGTTTATATCAAAATTCATTTTGAAGGGCCTCGAAGGGCCATATTCTTCTTACACTACAATAGTATTTAGAATGAAATATATATACAAAATTCATTCTTTGAATAAGAGAATATTTGTTTAGAAAAGTTCCTAAAATCACACTAAACTTAATCGTCTTGATCCCTCAAAGCCTATAAGGACTCAATATGTATCCTTCAAAATTTTGATTGCAAATTTGAGGTATCGAGGGAGAAAATCCAATTTCCTCAAACTCAAGACTTATTAAACTAAGTTACTAAGAGTGAGATGTCTACATACTTGTAGCATTCTTTGATTTTGAAAAAGTTCAAGTGCATAATATTGCAAAACTAAACTAGAAAAAGAAGTCTTGTGGAAGGGAAGGATGGACAAAATTTTAGAACAAATTCTTTTTAACCCCTAAAGGACCAAAGTCACTTCAAGGAACACTTGGGATTTTGGGCAGGCTTGTGTGACCTCAATTTTTCACATGGTTTTTTGAAACTTTATTTGAAGATAGGAAATCAAATCATCTTTCTAAAAATATAATTTTTTTTTCAATTGGTGCTTGGTAGCAAAAGTTTTGTTCAATCTCAAACCTACTTCTACTTAATAATTTTTTGATGAATGAAAATCAAGTTTTCATATTTTGAAATTGTTTTTCTCCAACTCTCAACTCAAATGTTCAACAAAAAAAAATTGTAAATTCTTGGTTTGTAATGCAAAAACTTTCCACAAATGGCGGTCAAAGTCATTTGAAATTGTAGGCTAGCATTCAATTTTTTTTTCCATTTCGAATACTAATATCTTCTAATCCGTACGGTCAAACTTCATGATATTTTTTACCACATGATTTGAAACAAGTGAAGTACAAGATCCTACAGTTAGGTTCTAAAAAAAAGAATTAATGTTTTTTTTGGTTTCTTGGGTGATCACAGTAGATATGGCGGTTTTCAATGCTGTTTTTGAGCCAAAAAATGCCTTGGTCCTTCAGAGGTTAAGTTGATTGGAACGGGTGGAAGAAAACCAATTTATTATAAAACTTTAAGCAAGTAAAGAAGTATTTTAATTAGATGAAGGAATGATTCAATATTTCCTTCACTACAATGTTGAAAATTATTGCACTCAATCTAGGAGACCCAAATTAATAAAAGAACTAGGATGGTCCCAAACACTTGTGAGGATGTTGCAAAAATTATATTAATAACATCTATTGTTGGAAGAAAAAATACTTTGTCTACTTTTTATCCAATACATGAACAAAAAAATTTAGTGGTTATTTAGTTGTTGACCATAATATGTTGAAAAACTTTTGCAACTCTCCATGGTAGGTTGCTACTTTTTCTCATATTTAAAAGTCCTATTGTACCTCGCCGGATATATTACTTCAATTATATTGCCTTTGCTTTACATTGATAAGTTTCATGGTGGCTTCATTGCTTTTCTATATTGTTATACAATTCATTTCTATTGTTAAAATCTTTACTACTTTGCCAATCTTTAGATTGTTACATTTTTTTTATACGATTATACTTCACTACATTTTATCCATGTGCTTTCAAAAGCTTTAGTGTTTGAAGCAGGTTACATTCCTCATCCCCTATGAATGTCAATTGTAGTTGGCTTCTTTATTTCAATATAATTCTTGAAAACAATATAATAGATGGTTACAAAATTTATTACGTAATGAAATTTAAATCATAATTAAGTTTTGATAGATTATTTTTTTTATTTCTCTAAAATAAAATAAAAATAAAAGTGGCATAGAAAATTAAAAATAGAAATGGGTCATAGTTCTTTATGGTGTATTCAAAATGTTGTCCCTAGCACTACACTAAATAGGGTATTTAGTGTTGGATTACATTTAGTGTAATTACCACCCTACTTGACCCTACACTAAATGTCAATTTTAGGACGATTAGTGTAGTGCTAAACTTCAATGCGCCGCCTTTGTCTTCTCTTCCCTTCTACCTTCCTTTAATAAGTTCTAACACTAAATGTAAACATTTTCAGATTTCAGATTTACCATAGAGTATATTTAATGTTAGAAATTACATTTAATGTTACTTACTTTAGTAGGCTTAATGATATTTAGTGTCATGGTTCGCAAATAGTGTTGCCAACACTAAATACCCTATTTAGTGTACTTTCAATGAATTGCTTACTTTAAAATTTATCATCTTATTGGTGGTTCAAAACTTTGAAAAATAAAAAAATTTAGTATATGATATATGGATTATACTAGACAACCAAACATTAAATTTAGTGTTTGAAGTTGTATTGGAGTTTCAAACTTGAAAATTATGCCTTGTGTACTTGCATGTGTTGTACTCTAAAATTTAAGAAAAATAGTTTTTGTTTGGAATTTTGAGTTTAAATGTATTCTTGCCAATAATGTAATTGGAATTTTTTAATAATTATATTCTAAATTTTTATTTATTTATGGTTTGAAAATTGAAATTTTTATCAATGTGACTAAGAATTTACTAGAGTGCATACAATGCACAATAGGTTATCCTAAAAAATACTCCACCATAGCTTGCCATTGATCAAATTTTGAAAAAATAAAAAGGATAATTAAAATAATATATGGTTACAGACAATTCTCACTTAGGCCTAAATAGACAGTTCTCACTTAGATCATTAATGGTTATTCTAAAAGCTATACACAAAATTAATTCATCAAACATTTGACATGATAGATACTTTGATGCTTAAATTTCTAAAATAAGGAAATAAATTCTTTAAATAAAACCAAAAAAATCCTTATTGACTTAACCCCTAAAGGTCAAAGACTATGTCTTCACCAAAACCGCTCCAAAACTGCCATTTCTAATACAAGTACCAAATTTTAGGGAAAAATAAAAAAATAAAAAAAAATAAACCGTAGGATCCTGCAGTAGACTAGTTTGAGAAGTTGTGAAAAAAAATTCAGAAATTTCCACCATGTGGATTGCAAGATAATAGCATTTGAATTGACAAAAATCCTACTTTTGTCTCTACAAAAATCCAGGCAGCTGCACTTCACAAGGTCTCATTTGTAAGAAAAAATGTCCAAAATGGTGGTTACTCTTTGAAATTAATTCTTCAAGGCAATTTGGCTACATGCTTGAAAAATTTCAAATCATTTGGAATTGTACAACATATAGGAAAAAAATAATAAGTAGAAAAAGGTAGAAAATGATTCAAAACACTAAATTGTTAAGAATTTAGATATGGAATTGAAAAATGCCAATTCCAACGGTTGTAATGTTGTAATAAACAATCTAAACCCAATGGTTTAATTTTTTTTCAAAAATATTGAAAATTGAGTTAAATGAAGGACTTCAAAGTTTATTTTAGAGTAGAATTTTCATAACTACCCTCAAACTAAGACTCTTCATAACTTTCATCTCATTAATCAAAATGGAATGGTTCAAAGCTTTCTACGTGTACATAAATCTAAAGAATTAATTTCAATTTTTTGTTTTTTTTAGAAGTGATTTTAAAGAATTTTTTTGAGCTGCCCGGGTTGCTCACCAACCAATGAAAATGACGTATCATGCAATAACTCTTTAACCATGTAATCAAAAGTTATGAAAATTGTTGGGCCTTAAAGCTACTCCTTGGGCACACCTTGTGTGAAAATTTCAAAGAAAAAAAATAAAAATTCCATTCGTAGTGAGCTGCCCAAAATTGCTACGTTGTCAAAAAATAGTGTTTGGTCCTTTAGGGATTAATAGAGATTTGATTCTACAAAAATGATGGATGAATGTATGAGAATGTTTAGAAATGCCTAAACTATAGAGCCTTTATTTATCCATATAGAAAATCAAATTATTTCAATATTTTTATTCCTTCCGGATGGAAATGAAGGCCTTTCGTCAAAATGTACTTTCAAAAGGTGATTGATAGATTTGTTTTATGAAGGTATTTGATAGTCCTAAAATCCATGAAAACTAGAAGAGTGAAATAATAGAAAGACTGTATATTAAATTGCAAATGATTTTTAAAATATAAAGTAATAGAAATTATAATTAAAAAGGTTGTGGATGTGAGTAAGGTAAAGTGCTTAGTTCAGTGCCACTCTTGAAAGTTCTTAGAAGAAAGTGCTCAAAAGACCTTAATTTGTACATGCTCAAGATAATTGTACAAAAAGTACCATTGTTTTGGCTCAATGCTTACAATATCAATAACCTATATCCAATTCTTATCTTTCCATTTCATTTAAAAATTCAAAAATTTAACAAAAATAGATTTTACATATTCAACATTCAAGTGTAGTTTTCTTTTGAAAATTTAGAATTTCTGAAAATTAAAATTACATGACATTCAAATTATATAGCTCCATAGTCTTGAAAAGGAAATTTTTTACTTTCAAAATACTTGGAGTGATTTTTATATAGGCTCCACTATAAAGTTAAATTCCATTGGCTCATTGTTTCTAGAATTATCACCATAAGAATCCATGTTTTATGTAACAAATTTTAGATGACATTCAATGTAACAATCTTTGTTTTTATGTCAACAATAATGTCGAAAGTAACATCAACAATAACATCCAACATAACATCCTGATGTTATATTGAACGATGTTGTTGATATAAAAACATCGGTTGTTATATTGGATGTCACCTAAAATCCTTCACTCAAAACACATGTTTTTATAATGTATGACACAAGCCAAGTTGGATGAGTAATGTGTGACTCCAAACTAGTACAAGTGATGCAGTGATGCATGCTTGCATTGTTTTGTAATTTTGCTTTCAACCTTTCATTTTGCTTACATGTGAATGTTTCTAGTATGAGATTGTTTTTTATGATTTTTATAAGAAAATGACTACAAGAGATTAATTAACGAGGTGGACAATTTTCAATAGTCATAAATTAGAAGTCCATATGTGTTACTTTTTAGTAAATGTGACCTAATAGATTGTTAGAGCGGGTGTGAGATTTGCACTTTGATGTTTGCAAGTGATCTACTTTTGAAGGGTTTTGTCCATTCAATATAAGGGATTTAATTTGTATCTTTTAAGTTGATAACTATCAAAAGAGCATGACTATTCTAAAGCCTCCATGTTGTGGCCAATTTAACAAATTACTACAACCATAATTTCCATTTTAGGTGATTTGGATGACTACTATAGATGCAAATTTTTTTATTGGTTTTGGAATATGTGACCCAAATGCCAATTTCATTAATTTGGAGTATTCCACTACTTTGGCACTATCAAAGCAAGCTACTTGAAACATGAATCCACACTTCTAGTATAATGTACAATTTTATATAGATTTATATCACGCATTTGAAATCGCATCAATTAATAAAAATTGATAATTCATTTCATGACCTCTTATGGGATTTGAAATAGCACACTTCAATTACCTCTAGCAAAAGCATCTTTTTTGAAAAGTGTATTTTCAAATGGAATTTTCCACTCTTGCATTTGCTTTTGTCTAAAAAAAATTGAATTTTATTTTGTCTTAAAGAGGTAGATTAAAATCAATGACAAATAGAAATTGAAACATTCGGTCGTATAACACCATTAGAGAAAGAATCAAGGGCCTCAAGAAGGCTGTTGGAGTTAGATTAGTAGTGCAAATAAAAAAATGTTTTTTTTTTAAAAGAAAAAATATTAATTTTTTGAAAATTGCAATCTGACATGGCACCTTAGCTGCCTCATCAAATTGTGATTCTAAGTTTATATATATAATTATATATTTGCATTACTGGTCCAGTTGTGTTAGCCTTCTTGATGCCCCATTCTTTCTCTAAGGTATGCTTTATAAGACGAAATGTATGAATATGCGACTTTATTGTATGAGCATCTAATATAGCCTTGACTTATTTTTCTATAAGTGCAAGCCTATATACAAGTTCCTCATTCATCTTACATAGAAATTGAATGTTTTTTTTTTGTCAATGCAAGGTTCATTTTTTTCTAGCCCAAAGCATAAAGAGCAATTTAAAGACAACTCTAAAGTTTGAAGTTTATGCACATGCTCATCCTAAATTTTTTTGTTATTTAAAATTTTGAATTCCATTATTTGTAGTCATTTTATAGTTAGATATGCTTGCAATTGAACATTGTTGAATTCAATCAAGTTATCGAGGTAGCCAAATTATGGTCAATCATTCAATCAATAGATACTAGTTCTTGAAATGCACATATATGCTTTGATGGAGTAACAGTGGCTTGAATGGAAGCTTGCGCTTTTGAGATTGGAGAGTGTAGATGGGCAGTTTCATTAAGATGGCGATATTATTTTAAAATGGCATGAAAACAGTTCAAGATGGCCATTCTAAATCTATACCTCGTTTAGATGGTGAAAACGGCACACCATCAAAGTGGCACTTGGAATACCACCATTTTAATGAAAATGCCCATATAAAGTGAATCCTTTAATGGCAAGCCAAATGTTGGGATCCAATTACAAATAGCCTCCTATTAGTTTTATGATTGGTCGGGGTATGAGGGCGTCAACAAGACAACAATTGAAACTATTAAAAAAATTCTATTTCATCCATTACTATTTTAAAATGTTCTTCTTAAGGCCTTAAATGTGAGAGTTTAAAAGTGTTTTGTTAAAACTCTTCCACTGATATATATATAAAGGACTAATTATATGTAGAATGCAAAGAAAGGAGGTTTTATCTCAACACTTTTATTGTCTTTGTGGTATGAAGACAACATTTCAAAAAACACAAATTAGAAGTTGGTTAGAACAACTATTGAAAATTTGGAAGATTGAAAGTCTTGGGTGTTCACAACTAAGAAATGTTATTCAAAAATTAAAGTGTGCAATTTTTCCTAAATAGAATCAGCAATAGACAGTGTCTTCCAACTTATCTTCTTGTACAAGACAAAATTGCAGGATCAACTTTCATCTAGTTGCATGTAAAGTTTGTTTGTTGAATAAAGAAAACACGTGGATTGCATAAAGCCAAGCATTGTGCTAAGATGAATCTAGAAAATAAATATTCATCAGATTTCTATGTGCATCTTCTAAGAGATCTAGCTATGATCTTGCTCACATAAAACTTCAAGCAATCGATGCCAATTTGTGACTCAAGGCAGGGATATGCTTTAAAAAATGGAATGTATTGTGAATTCCCAAGAGCTTATTAATTCTAACAGGTAGGAGCCTAGGAGGTCCATAAAGTGCACAATTAAAAGGTGAAATTGAATTTGGAGAGGTGAAACTTCTTGAAATATTTTTTAGTAAATTCTGCTAGAAGGACAAGTGAAATTGCCATCTGAATCACGTTATTTCAATTTTTTTTAGAGCTTTGTGAAATTAGTAATGAATTTTTGAAGTTGAAATGGCACTGGGCGATTCTAGAGCATGAGCGCTTTAGGACCCTTTTACCTTAATAACTTAGAGTGCTCAGTTGGTGACTAACTTACAATTGTTTATTTATTATTCGTGATATCGTGTTCAGTCTTACCTTGCAAAAGCATTGTCGAACACAGACAACGACAAAGATTGCACAGAGATTGAATCCATCGTTGGCGTCTTACTTCGTCCAGGAACCAAAGCTGTCCGTTTCTTCCCTTTGAAACGTACGTCGTAGTCAATTATGAACCACCAAGCAAGCTATCTATTCACAAACAGATTTTTAAGTGCAAAGACTTCTAAGGATCGACATGGAAAGAGTACGTTTTGCCTGTGATGGCGAGGGAGAAGAGTCATCTGTCCATTTTCGGCATTTTCTACAGGTAGTGCTCCAGGCATTTCCGTGAGGTGCAATACGTATTGATTTCTGATTACAGTAGAAATCCTCGAAGCACAGCAAGAAGCCAAGAAGGATTGCCTAAATGTATCCTTCACAAGATGCATCCTTCATCTCCTATCATGTTCATTTCCCTCGAAATGTTGTAATGCAGAATTCTTGGAAATTTGGAAAAGACACAATTGCAATCATCAACCAAGATCGATCGGTGTGCAGTTGTGCACGTACGGTAGAGGTGCATTGGGACTCTAGCTAGCTAGCTAGAGTCCCCTTCAAAAAGCCTTTATTACAGTTCACATTGACATACATGAAGTCAGCTGGGTTCTGCACACGGTGTTCTCTCTTGAGATTGTATGTCACCCTAGCCTACAGTAGTGCGCTATTCCCATTCAAGTAACCTCGCTCTACCACAAAGAAACATGGTGTACATCTAAACAACGCAGTGAGGAACAGTGTCGCAGCCGCCGGCCGGAGTATCGCCGTCACACGCCATGTCGTAATCTGCGACATAGCCATGCTGGCCACCTTTGACCAAGAAGCCCTTCAACCACCAGATGTCCCCCGCAACAGCCGAGCCCTCAAGCCGGCAATCCACGTCGACGAAGGTGCCCTTCTCCAGCGGGAGAAAGGGGCTTGGCCCTGTCCCGGGCTGCTCTTGGAGCTTCGTCGCTCTCACAGTTTGGCCTATCACCGCCTCTGCCACGGCGGCGAAGCAGAGGCTTGCCACCAGCACCGCCACCACGAACATCAGCGAAAGCCTCCTGCACATACAGTATATATGTGGAATTACAACTGTTACACTAAGCTCTCGTACTCATGCTGGCAGCAAGAAGAATCTCAACGAGAAGAAACATCAACGTACGTCAATGTGAACACCAGCGTGAATGAATTGAAGAGTCTGTACGCAATTAAAATGATCGAGTACTTCTAACTATTAAATGAGAAATGTTGCCATGTATACAGTAGGAGCAAGATCACATATCAGTCGCTGCACGCACCTACACTCTATCAATGAACTCAGCAGAGTATAAAGCATGCAGAGCTAGCTAGCTATTGATAATTATCGTCTCCAAATGCAATTCTTTAGTTCAGAATGGAATAGACTGCGAAATCAATCAATTAAAACAAGAAACGCCGGACTGGTTGCAACTTGCAACTTGCAAGACACGGAAGAGTTGAAGATGGAGTACAACCTTGCCGTCGCCATCGGTATACCTGTGTCTCGTTCTCTCAGATTAACTGAAAACCTGTGCACAACACAGACACCACACAGCTAGCAGGTCGTGAGTCTCTTGCAATTGATGGGGAAATTCCTCTGTATATATATTTACATACAAGCGAAACGAAACAGGCACCCTCAACGGAACGAAGGCCTGGGGTCTAATTAAGAAGTTAGAGCGATCGGTACGAGAGAGCTATTGACGAGCTGCAACTTCTCGAAAGAGCCAGGAACTTCATGAGAACAAGCAAGGCTTGGCAAGTACATATCCTAACTGGAAGTGATCGAAACTAGCAATTAAGCCAGCATGCAACACACAGCAACGATCGAAATAATGCATCAGTAAGCAACTCTATCGCGTCTTTTCACAGACGTACTTCGGAGAGCACAAATTGCAGACTGAGGAAGCAGCAAGGTGGGGAAACCTTGGAAGCAAAGCGGCGATGGTATTGCAGCAGCAGGAAAGCAAGAGGGTCGACTCACACTGGGGGCTGAGCAAGGAGTCTGTTTATATACTGCTCCACTCGAATGAAAGATGCTTGGTTCTCAATTTCTCGTACATCCAACTGAAGGCGAGACTTGCGGCGGGTACACTGAACACTGCCATTAGGATCTCTGGAAGCATCTCAAATGGAACCCTTTTTACTCGTTAGTTTTGCAAAGCAAGAGACTAAATAAGTCTCATTCTCAAGCTTGTTCCCGTGATCCCACGATATCCCTTCCTCTGACCGAGCCCATTAAAAAAAATTAAAAAATTCCAAAAATGAAGTATTGATTTCATAAAATTGAAATTTGATATGCTTGATCTAATTGCAAGAATAATAACCAATTGAATTCAAAAATATGTAAAAATATTAGAATGACAAAATAAGTAGTTTGTATTTTGAATAGACTCTACTATATAATTGATACTTCTCTCCAACATTCATTCCTCTACATTAAAATCCATCTACATAAATGGGACAACATTAGTAGAAGTAAAGACCAGAAAGTGGATTTGGTTTTCTTCCAAACAGTGACTCTACATTTCAAGAGAAATCTATGGGACCATTGCCAATCTTTGCAGATTGACCTCCATTCATCGTTTGGTTGTAAGTTAAGTGTACCGATTGCGAACCTGGACCCATATCCAACTTATAGCGTACAGTATTTCCAATCAAAGCTAGAACAGATTTCTGCCCCAAGCTTAGAATGCAATTTTTTTCTCCTTTTTAAGATTGGGACTAATAAGTTCATAACACATGTCTTGAAGTAGTGAGCAAGAAAGTAGGGAATAGTGAGCGGAAAAGTAGTTCTTGAATGATAGGAGTTGGAAGAGTCTAGGCATTGGCTATGGGATTTTGAGCACTCTTTGGCTCCCAAAATTCATAGTAATTTCAATTTTGGAAATAAAATTACGAAAATTTGTAATTCCCATATTTCCTATCTTTCTACATGGGAAAAATTTGCATCGCCTCATACTATTCATGGTCTGTTGCAAAATCACTTAATCGCTTAAGAGATTGAGTCCTAGTACAATTATCTTAGGTAAGCTTACTTACACCTAGGCTTTGCTTACATCCTTCTAAACAAGTTTTTTCTAATTTCCTAAGAGTACAGAAAACGATCCACAGTGGAGCAAATAATGCTATTTACATCCACGGCCATACATTAAACAAGCAAAGTGTAGATTAGAAATCAATTTTTTCATCCAAATATGCATATCTTCCTAAAAGAGCGATATCATCCCATTTTATACTACGTAGTAATTTTGTAGTAGTTCAATAATTCATTCTGGAAAAGTGGTATGTATCACTAAACATTTGAGCAAAAAAATTACTCAAGAAAATCCATGCTTATGAAGCATCGGATTAAGACCGCAACAATCTATTGTCCTGAATGTGACTTTCATAAATGCTCAAATTTAATTGTTTTCACTCATATAGCATTGGGAGTTGTTTTGTCATCTTATGGAATAAAAATTAGAGGGCTTTGTATTATACCGCTCTTTGATTTACCAATACTATTGAATCAACATTTCTCACATTTGTCATTGGGGTACTACAAACTACAAAATAAAAACACACTGACTTGGATTTTCAGGGATGATTGTCAATAGTTAATGTAGGCCAAACAAACGAAGATTTTTTTCCTACAAAATTGAAATGCCATCCACTTGGGCCATAATTTCAACTAATACAAGAGCTTCATCTTGTTGTATTATGAAGTTTGTTACAAGCACACTTGCAAACAAATGTGTCACATGAAGTCACTACCAGGTAAAGAATCGGGTCTATCATATGGGTGCAATTACAGATTCAATTAAGTACTACAATAGATACACAACTGAACAATCCTTCATTTAGGACTGTGACTATGTACATGGTGAAAAGCAATCTCAACTTGAAGTGCCTCTATCAAAGCTTTGGGTTCAAAAATCCTGCCCAATTTTTCATCAAGAATAGATTCTACAGTAACCTGCAATGGCGAACACAATTCAGGGTAAGCTGGCTTTCCTTTTCACATCTTACTATTGTCATCCTCTTTTAAGTTCAATAACAGGAAATAAGAAATGAAACAGAAGCATAGATAAGGAACACGAAGCTTACTACTCGAACAATTCCCATTTCGGCCAAATTTTCCACGTCAACTTCTATCTCCCCGCCATCAGGCACCAACATCACTGTGATAAAATCACTGGTCTGAAGGCACCCATACATCATGTCAATAAAAAGTGGAGAATTAAGAAAACCTGCTCAGTTCAAGCACACAGACATAGATGCAAGTCCACTCTTGAGACACCACTCACAAAAGAGGGTGACAACCAGCTTTAACCGCCTAGTGCTCAAGATAAAATTAATATGACAAATTTGGAAGCTAATGGTTATTTATAGTAACTTTTGAAACATATATCTATTTTGTCCACATCTGATTTCGTAGGGTATTGGTACATGTTATTACCTTCCTTACCGTGTCCTAAGCAATTCCAACTCCTATACAGATATGGAATCGGTAGCTTCTGACCATTTCGGCACTTCCGAGGTTAAATTAGAATGAGATTTCAGGCAGATTGACCGCAGCTCACCGAGTGATCAAGACTAGGACAAGGGTCCTCGCAGTGCTGAACCTCCACAGAATCGCAGAACTTGCGGTTGAGAGCATCAGTTATGGAAGAGACGTATTGAGAAGCAGACATGCCAGCAGTTTCACGATCGTGTGTCCCATTAAGCATCAGCACCTGCATCCTTTCCAATCACATTTCAATGCGATTTATTTATATTCCTATGATTACAGCAAGGTTGACACATATTCTTCGCAATTCTGGCTATCTGTGTGCCAACTGGGCATAAGCATTTCTACCAAACAAGCTGCTTCTTACTCTAAAGTTCTGCAAAAGTGTGGCGCAGGTGGCAAGAGAGGTGATTATGCACTGACCTTGAGACAAGAACGAGCAGCTATAGTTTCACCAACTCCTCTCAAGACCTAAAATAGCACAAGCTTAAAACAACATTAGTTTGGAGGGGGTATACAGAACTCCAAGCAATTTTCGTTGCTTTTAAGTAAATCTTAAACGACATCATTGTTCATCCCAAATTCACACATAACTAATTGTCAGCACATGTCACAGTGAGTGATAGGGCAGTTTGCGTAAAGGAATCCTTTTACTAGAAGTGTTCAGAAGATATATGACAAGGTTTTCAATAAAATTAATCTGTTTCAGGAACTGTTCGACAACATCTTAAAGAGAATCCTTCCCATGATTCATGCAGAAGTCTCTCCATAGTTACAATGATCATTTGAAGACCTCCCCATGCTACAAAGAGAGGCCTTGTAAGATCATTGTGACCAAAGGAAGATCTCCCATGAACCATGAAGAAGATTCTCTGAATGCTGTCCTCTAAAAGTTGTTGAAACAGCTTAATTTTATAATGAAGACAAAGAAACAAACCAGGAAACAAGGCAATAACTAGTTCATAAAAATACTCACTAGATCGATCGAACAATCCATGCATCAAAACGAAGGCACCTGAGTTACAAGAAACATTACCAAGGATGGACATATGGAAGTGTACAGTGAACCCATGCCATAAACAACAGCATCCACTAGTGAAAGTTGATCCACCACAGTAGGATTCACAGCTGGAAAGACCTGCCACATGATTTGGTTTGCTTATTTGGTGCCAATATCTAGAGCTTCATCAATGCCACAATAAGCTTATCCTGAAATTATCTGCAACTTTTCAATCGAACGTTGAAGCCAACCGGAAACTTTTCTCTGCGAACCTCATGAAAAACGTTGTTGCCTTCACTAGAAATATAGAAAATGCGCTTTATAGGTGATGGCAACGGCGATGATGCCTGCATTTTACACATTGGGCGAGCATCAGTCTCAACAACACAAAATAGAGGTCGTCTTCTGCGGGTTTGTACATGGCAGGTGCGTGTAGGTGTGCAGGGGCTGTGGTTGGCCCTGGAATTCCAAGGCCTACTCACTGCCCAAAATAGGGGCATCGTTTGCACTGCACACCCGCGAAGTGTGCACCCGCAACTGCGTTTCCCTACAAAATTATGCTATAGAGGATACTGTAGAGTCTCTTCCTCCAGGCTTGATCCTATGAAGACCCCGAACATGGAAGACCCCTAATGTGCTCATCAAAGACCCTCATAAATCACAAACCATTTGGACCGGAGCGAGTAGGGTTTGTAAGAAGCTCGGAACAGAAGCTAGTCCGTGCAGGCTATCCCGCTTAGATTCTATCGGAAATTTAAAAAAAAAAGGGGGGGCCCAAGGGTTCGCTCTCATTTATAAATACACTTGGGTCTTCTATACTTCGGATAAGAGAGATACCCTATATTTTGAGGATGCACCATACCTTGATTACTGATGTTCTGCACTTAGCATTCTTCACTGTTGGATGAGAAATTGCATTCTGGCCTTTGATGAGCGTTCCGTCCTGCAATATTGTGAATCACCCTAAGCCTGAAACTCTGCAGGTAATACCTTGGGGGTGGAACTTCGTCAACAAGATACAACTAGAAGAATTGAGAAGATGGAAAACGATGGAACCTCAAAGTCTTCATATATGAGGCTGTGTCTAGCAGTGAAAGAACAAGTAGGATGAACAAACCTGTAATTCGCAACCTAAAGTCAGCCGATCATTTGTGCAGATTGCTGGAAGCACTGAGCTGTGCGTTGGGATATGGGAGACTCGCGAATACAGGAATATTGCTGCATCCAGTGATTGGAAAAAAATTCGAGCTCCAGCAAAGAAAAAATTCCCTATACTGCAGAGATATAAGCAATGCAGAACCAAATATGAAAACTAGCCAGAGACGTTCAAGACACAAACTCCATAAAACTGTTCCAAGTACGACTCATCAGATCACAAGTATTTGCATCCACATCCATGAAATGAAGGTAACGATTTGCCTACCTTCCGTTTCTAAACGAAAACCTGTCGGCCGAATGCCGAAGAATCTGTACCCGCCACCAGGCCACCACAAGTTTTGTGAATTTGCCAGTTTCACTCAAGGACTATCTATTTAGTCAACTCCTGAAAATCAAGGCGTTTGGGTACTCAAAGTGTCCGAAGAATCCACTAGAAATTCAAGAATATTTCAAATCCTCAAAAAGCTACTTAACGTAACCCCTAAGCGCCCCGAAGTTTCATATTCTGGGTTATGAACAGAATGATTCAGGGTGATATCTCCACATAAATCAGAATTAAAAGCTTGAATCGTTCCAAAAATACTCTTTTATGACCAATTTGATGAAATTGAGCTAAATAATTAATTTGTACGAAGATATAAGCAAAAATATGCAATAATTCAAAAAAGTTTTAGCGTTAAACAGGTTAAAGAGCCATATACGAGGGATGGACAAGGAGATACAAAAGCTAACAAAAATTTATCACAAGGATACTTTCATTTTATCAAATAATCCTGATAAACTAGAAGCACATTCTTTGAACTGCTAGAACATACGTCGAAAAATTTAAGCTTCACTGTGGAAAGCAACGATCCTGTGGAGCTAAACAATTGGAGGCATCGCATAGTCAAATTACCTGGCACTGGAAGTGAACAAGAAATGCTCTAATTGTTTCCCTGTATGGACCGGAGACATCATCCCAAAGTTGATGCTCGCCTTCCACAATTTCATACCTGATCAATTGATCACAGATAGCGCACATTGGAGATCTCAACCGACATCAATACTCTACCCATGCCTAGCCTCGCTAATCAGAAAGGAATAAAAACTGGCCATTCCACAACAACAATCACCTGAACGATCAACAAGTCTTAAGGCATGCGTTTGGTATCCAGCCAAGCTATTACGGGCCTGTACTTCCCACGGCAACGGAGCCCAACTCGAATAACAATACAGCTCGTTATGTTTACGAAAATCCACAAAACAAAGATTGATTGAGTTTCTAGGCAAGTAAAAAACATTCAATCACACTAAGGTGTGATCTCGTACCACTCAGCTTTAGCTTCTGATTCCTCCTGCGACAACCGGTGTCCAAGCAGCCGCTTCACGGCCAAGGCCTCCATGGAGCTGTCACTCGAGAGCCTCAAACATCGGGACCGTATGTCTCCAACCGCAGGACCCCCTGAAATCAATTCAATCAGTGCAATGTCAAAGCGCTAAACGCTACAACAGCTATGGTAGTTAAATTTTGGCAGTTAAATTTCGAGCTATCCATTCTCGCGGTTCGCAATTCAATCTCCACAATATAAAATTTCTTCAATCAAATAGCCTAACCTCGACAACCCTACATCACAATACCACCACTAACAATTTCCATCTCTTAAACCCTCGAGCCGGTGCCTTGTCCCTGCGAATTGACAAAATTAGGGTAAGAGAGCGCACCAAGCACCCGTACAATCTCCGCCGTGCTCCCGCCGTCGTCTGAAACGGGAAGCACATGCGCGACGCGTGTTGTCAGCTTCTTCAGCTCCTCGACCACGCCATTGAACGCCGTCCCGCCTGCATTGCACAACCAC
This sequence comes from Pseudisothecium myosuroides, assembly GCA_951799445.1. NCBI lineage: Eukaryota > Viridiplantae > Streptophyta > Bryopsida > Hypnales > Lembophyllaceae > Pseudisothecium > Pseudisothecium myosuroides. The sequence continues at coordinate 1,711,986 of OX637288.1, read as the reverse complement.
CGCCACTCTATTTTTCAACTGTGCGCTACAAGAACCACAAATTCACTCCCGCATTGAACAATTCCAATAAAGCAGCAGCAGTCTCCAGGTGTACACATCCCTACGTTACCGGAAAACAAAACATACTCGTTCTCCAGTTTTCAACAATTTGAACGCATTTAAATCATTGCATGTCTGCCTACTTACAGCTTCAGAACAGAGATATTTAAAAACAGAATCAGAGTAAACCCAGTGCAGGGCGATCAGAAACGTGATTGTCGAACTGCGAGAACGCAAACTCTACATTTCTGAATCCACAGACCGACCTATCTCGCCGAATTACGCACCTGAGAAGACGAGCATGGACGGCCCGCGGACCTGCACATCCACATGCACCTCAGACTGGTCCACAAGGCCGGAAATATCCCCATAGCGCACCGTATTGCCCTCATACCGCAACGCCGTCATCGCTACCGCCGCCCCGACCTCCCTCATTCCGTCCTCAGCCGCACCCAACCGCCATGGCGGCTTCCCCGTTGGGCTCCTCCTCTTTTGATTCTCCACCGAAGCAGCCAAAGCAGAGGAGGCAGCAGGGAGAGGAAAGCTCGGGCAGTGGGAGTGGGAGTGCGGCAGCAAGAGGGAGCTATGGCGGACGATCATTGCGAACATGTCCAATCATCGCCTAACACCTCCCAAGCTCTCCCTCCCTCCTTTTCCTCACGCCCCTTTACCCTTTTTCCCCAGTTTCTCTCTCACACCAAAGCGCTTGGCATCCATCGGCATCCCCACCCTTTCGTGCCAATCAGGGGAACCACTTCACAAGCAAATTTCACGAAATTGTGCGCCAAAACTCACCTCGTCGTGGCTGGCTGTGCGGCGGAGCAGCATGCTGGAGGGGGTGCAGCGATGGCGGAGTGGGGAGAGCTGGCTAATTGGATTTGCGAAGGGGGGTGTAATACATTGCTGGAAGCGGCGTGAAGTGGGAGCGACGAATTTAGGCGAGACTAGACTTTAGAGGGGGGGATTCGCGAGCGAGCATCGAGAGCGTAGTGGACTGGGGGAAATTCGGGCGTGTGCAGCGCAGGTTGAGTCGCAAGTTACGTGCCAAGACGAATGGGCCATCGGATCTAATAAATTCTAACTAATTCCTTGGGAATGAAGTGCTGCTCACAATTGAAGGCACAGGCTTTCATTTTTAACATACCGGTACATTGAACTTGCATATGTGGCTATATTTAAGTATTCAGAAAATTTGTACTAATTTTTTTTGTGTTTTTTTTAATCTAGAATTGCAAATATTACATAGTTAACCCCTAAACGTCTGGATTCATCTCCAAAATTGACGATTTGAGAAAAACCATTATAAACTACAATTTGGAAGAATATTTTGGAATTGGTATACAAACAAAAGCTGTAGATTTTGATTTTTAAATTCTATCCGTACGGTTAGATCTACTAATGCTATCACCAATCTTTTTCTATAAATTTTGAAAAGAAAATTTCAGAATTCCTTCTAAATTCAATTACAAGTAAAATATTATCATTTTTTGAGTAAAAATTGTTGGAATGGATTTGAAATAAGGTTCTCTTCATATGGTGATTTTTTGAAATTTTTGTGACCTTTACATCTTTGACCTCATTTTTGCACATCTAGTTTTGAACTAAAGTCAATGCAAATTGACCACTTGACATACTTCCACATTTGTAATTTTAGAAATGTATATATATTCTAGTAACACCAAATCCAATGGATGGATAGGACAACAACTTGATAAAGTATCACCCAAAATTAGGATGACTTTCATCCAAGCAGGAATGAAACAGAAACAAGGATCTGAATCTGTTCATCGTCCAGAAAATGGACGTCGAAGCGCTCCAAGGTTAAAATTCAAAATGTTGGTGACAATCTCATTGGAATTATAGATCCATTGCTCACTATAATAAGAATTTTTAGAAAATGAATGCAAGATAATTTTTTATCTTCACGTTTTTATATTCACTATGCAAGATTATTCACTGAAAAATGAATGCAAGATGTTTACTATTTTTTATTTGTAATTAGTATAGAAAATAATATTCTACCTTACATTAAGTATAAATATCCCCTATATTTTAAACTTTGAAAATTTGTAAAATACTAATATTACTCTACTCTTGAGTTCTCTAATGGCTTCATCAAAGTTTTTAGATCATTCAACCTTAGAAGGAGTGGGACTAGGGAAGTGTTGCTTTTAGGTGCTGTTACTTTATTTTGAAATGATAAAAATTTGTCTTGAAAGTTTAACCTAGACATTTTTTAGCCAATGAATGACAAAGAATCCTTCTATATTGGACAGAAGTGCAACTATTCATTTTCAAAATTTTGTGTGACAAGGGGAGGTCTTGTACAATAGTTTGACTTCAAATGAGTGCTGAAAGTGCTTTTCAGATTTTGTAAGCCAATGATTCACAAGATATCAAAAGAAATGATTTCCTCAGTCACGAGCCCATCCTTTAAAAGGGGTTAAAAGCTACTATAATTCACTACTGGTATATTTTAGTTGAAGCTCCTGGGATGAATCCCTGCTGTTTTCCTTGATGGACTTTGATCATTCCCTTGTACTGAAACATTAACAGAATGAGGCACACATTTGAGATTTGCCTAATATTCCCAGGCCACAATGGGGTACAAGGCCATAATCTTGAAACAAGCCGAATAGAATGGTCACACAGACAGACTCTCACTGCGCCATTCAATGCAGTTGCGATGGACAAAAACTGTGCAATAAGTTCATCACAACAAAAATAAGTCTCCAAAACAAACACGAGAATATCAAATCATGTGAAATTTTAATTGGGAAAGGTAAAGCTACAATTGTACAGATATTAGAGTTAATTGTAAAGTGTGTGCAACAAGGGACTAGGAGTTGAAGTTTGAGAAAAAAACATGACAAAACTCCTTGAAGCACCAAAACTGGGGTCTAATGGTTGCTAAGTTTCTTTGGACTATACTTAGTTAATCCTTCCTCTAACACCCCTTCTACAAACTGGGGTTCACTTTACGATTAACTCTATTGAGCGTGTTACTCCGAGGACATTTCCAACCTTCTCATGGGTGCTAAAATAGCAACAATCTACTGTACCGTACCAAGAAACAATGATCAATATACGAGCCTAAAGTCGACAAGTAATAAGACTCCACTGTGCATATATGCTAACCACTCCACTGCAAGGCAAACTTCCGGGACTCAACCATCATTGGTTATGGAAGGCAGGGAAGCTCAACAACATCGAAGGAGTAAATCGAGACATGGTCACAAAAGACTGAAGCAAACTTCACTGGTCTGCCCTCATTTGATTGTTCCAACGCCCGTACTTGAGATCGACGTGGTGGACGACCACTGCATACATAAAGCCAAAGGAACAGCATAAGACATAGATCAAACACACTAAGCAAACGAGAGAGAAAACAAAAGTAAGAGGGATATGATCCCGATACCTCGAGGTGCACAAGCTGAAATACGGAAACCCAGGGTTGGATTTCTTAAACCGTGCGTTTGGAAGATATATATCATACATTAGCTTCAATTTTGAAGTAAAGCTTTCATTAGCTTGCATCTCACTGGACGTCGAATCCTTCCCTGGTTCTTGGGATGATGATATGGCTGAAACCTCTGCATAATCACAATTCAGTAGTTCAGTTATCTCAAAAGTTATCAAGAACATGTTAACTCCCAAGTGCCCATATGGCTGAATGTGGCCAGCTCCAATATGCATACAAGCTGAAATAAGCCATTCAGCAAGGTCCAAGAAAATTAACGAGATGTGCCGAAAGGAAAAAGAAATCATGCCTTACATTTGTTAACAATAGAAATAAGTTTTGGAAATTAACCCCTAAAGGACTACATGACAGTTCAATGTATGCAAGAGATCTTGGGTAGTTGCAAACGAAGTCAATTTTGCTCAAATGTTCATGAAATTTTGACACAAGGTCTGAACATGTACCCCTTGATAAGAATATAATTTTTTTCCAATTCAGTGCCCGGATCAAAAGTTATGTTGCCCTAAAAATTTTGGACAATTTTTGGAAATAATTTAAAAATAGAAATATGTTTTGGAAATTAAAAGAAACGACTGTTAGCTTCCAAGCGGATTTTCTATTTACAAATTAGGGGTCAAAAAGAAACATCAAAAAAACATCTGCCTGCACAATAAGAACGAGTAAGGTCATCTGTCGGAACTTCAAAAGCCTATTGCAAATGGAACTTACCAGCCGCAATTTCTGATTCAACCCTTGGAAAACAGACCTGTGTTGAAGTTCCACAGACTTGGTCATTATACTGTTCACCACCCAATACTTTCACATCAGCAAGTTGGCTACTTAGGTTTTCCAATTGTGCAGTCAACATCGGAGGTCGCTTCTTCGGTAAAGTCCAAAGCACATTCTGGCGTCCCACAATGTAGCCTAATTTTCTCAGATAAATATAGACTTGGTAGTTGTCCCAGGAGCAGCCATATGAAGGTGACGATACCAAACTGTAAGCTTCAAGTAGAGGTATCATCCTTTCTCCTTCTAGCAATACAAGGCTCCCTTGCTCTATCATGAACCTGCAAAACCTTACTTGTATCAACTCATGATCAATGTTGGCAATATCCTACAAGCTAACGTTAAGAAGCTTCTCTGAGACTGAAAGCTGAGCAAAAACACTACAGTACTCAAATATGGAATTGAAAAGCAATAGATGAACTCACGCAATCTCTTCAATGAAGGCAAAGTGTTGGCTGCCTCTTGTAAAACCAGTCGCAATCCAAGCCTTCCCTTTCTTCACTACCACCTCTGCTGTCCCTCTAGCAGCATCCCACTGAGCCACTGACATGTCCTTCCTAAAAAGCCCAAATACCAAATGAAGTCAATGTGACCAAAATCGAGGCTTCAATCAAAACGTGAAACAAAGAATCCTAAATTCAGTTACATACCGAGGATGGAGCCTTGTGTCGACTGGGCCTCCATAGTGGAGCGAAGCCTCAAAAGAATCATCATCGTCGGATAGCTCGCTCCTCTCGCTTCCATCATCACTGCTATAAGAACTACCAGCACGTCCCATCTCGTGTAGATTACTCGAGATGAGTAACCAGCCTAAACCTCACGGAGGTCAACAGTGATGTGAGTGCTCGAGCAATGAGTTGGTACGGGAAGCAGCAGAGCAGATACACAACCTCACTCCGTTCTAGAAATTCCGGATTGCATGCCAGTACTTGACACACGTCGAGAGCCCATCCCACCACCTCCAACAGGGCAGGCACATTGAACACCATTCCCAACTCATATAAATTTCTCAGCTGCCCGCCCCTCCTGATTCCTCAATCCTGTAAACTCCACTTTGGGTGCAAGCAGTGACTGCCTCTTTTGAGTGCATCATGCAGAAAACAGTGTCTTCGTAGACATCATAAACAGATCATCACTTTGACCATGGGGAAATCTCCCCACAAATCATGCAAAAGATTCAAGTCGTCTAAAATTTCTTGAAACAATATAATTTTACTCAAACCCGGTTAGATATCTTTACGGCTTCAACATAGAAAGCCGGAGGTTGATACCAAAGAATGCAGAGAAAACGCATCTAGAATATAGACTAAAGCTTTCTGATCACGCAGGTTGATGTTGACTTGAAGCATGCTCAGGATTTGTTGTGATACTCCTGGTTTCAGTGCCAATCCTGACAGCAATTAACACACATGCAATATACATGAGATTGATAATCACCGCTAGATTGGAAATCCAATCCAATTAAAATCAAACCACCTGAAATAAGCTCATTTTAGATTTTCCCCCTGTTAGTGATTATGAAACCCTAATTTCATTCTGAGCACAACATAACTATCAATGACTTGACGAAGCAAACTGGATAACACATCGAAACGAACCAAAGCCAAAGCCATGGCCTAAGCCCACTCCGCACCGAATTCTGTGGTTTCCTTTTGTAAGTGGTGAGTACTGCTAATTACCGTACCAACAACAAAGTTGCCACACCGGGTTCAGAATGCAGTCGGAGAATCGCCCCTCGACTTCGCCACTGCTGGAAAACGTGGCAACACACAAATGTCAGCTCTCTGTCTGTACACTTTTTAACTTACGTTGTACAGTTTGAAGAAACAAGTTGATTTTTTCTTTTCGAAGCGGAGAGCGCAAAGAGTGAGAAGAAGCCAAGGAAGGGCGACAGCATTACAATGATCGACTAAAAAATCTTAAGAGGACCAGTGCAAAAAGTGAGAAGACGGTGAGAAGGTTGAGAGCACTGACGGGATGGCACGAGGAGAACTTGGCGACGAGCGTGAAGATCGCGGCGTGAAGAGCACCACTGTCTGAGCAGGACGATTTGCTGCAAACCCTAGCGACGTACAAAGCAAAGGGATGGGTTAACTTAAGTCTGACTAGTGTGCCCTGTGCCGTTGCCACATAAAAGTAAAAGTATTTTTTTTTAATTTTTTGATAAGCCGTCGAAGGTGAAATTAGGGTTCAGGGCTCCTCTGTTCCCGTTGTGTCCCTTTCTTTTGCGAATTGTTGCACAGGGACGGAATTACAGAGCCGGGAGTTCGGCACGGAGGCAGCAGACATGCATCTGACGTTGGAATTCGGGTATGCGCAATCAATATGTTCAATTCTGCTACTGGATCTGAAGGCCAATTCTCGATCGATGGTTGCTGGAATTAGGGTTTCTTCCAGAAGCTATGGAATTGGTTGGTCTTTGTTTCTGTGAGTGCTTGCTGATGGTGAATTCATTACAGAGGCGGGCTGGAGCTTTTATTCGGATCGAAGAAAAAGCATGAAGTCGATGTTGCCCCCCCTGATGGTCTGAAGGAGGTACTGCAATCCTCAAAGAGATTTTTTGAAATCAACTTCTCCTCTGATATAATTCAGCATGGCAGTTTTCGCATTAAATTGTCTTTTGATACTTGTCTTGTACGTTTAGTTCTCTTTCGCCTCGTATTTACTATTTGGAATCTTATTTGGACTGTTGTAGCTTTTTTTCGCGAGTAGATTGTTTCCATTTGCGGTCACTTCGCCTGTCTGCTACGCAAGGCAATTGCAGTACACGCTGCTAAACCTGATTCAAGGTATTAGGGTTTAGTGCCGTGCTTACAAGAGCATTAATTCGATTATCATGAACTTTTGTTGGTTTCATTGTGCCAGGTGACGATCGAGTCTCTTCTTTCTTGGATCAAGGATAACCTAATTAAGGAAAGGCCAGAGATGTTTTTGAAAGAGAAATCTGTGTAAGTGCTCTTTTCAGATTTCCATGGTCGTGTTATGTCGCAATGCAGTTAGCAAAATTAAGGTTTGAGATCCAAGTTCTAGAAGTATCGTATGAATTCTAGAATGTCAGTTGCTGAATTAGGCCCATGAGAGGATGATTAGAACGTTTAAAGCACCGTGGGTGATTTTCGAATTAGGGTTTTAGTCTCAAGATTGGAATGAATTCTCTTCATGACGCAGTTGTGCTTGTTCCCCTTTACATAAGGCAGAGGATACGAAAACTCTGAAGGACCTGATCCCGTTTCTTAATCTGATCCCTTTTACCAACTCATCTATTCATGCACTCAATTGATCTTATTAGCTAGTGGTATTGGCAAGACTTGGGTAAATGTCTATGCGCTCTGATACTTGATTGAGAATGGGGATGTCTACTATCACATACAGTGGTCTGGAACCTCCCACTTAAAATTCGCTTAAGAAATTTACACAGTGATGTAGATTTGATCTCAACAGAGTTGATTGTTGTACCCATAGGTCCCTGCGTAGCTTTATACATCTCCAATAAATCACTCATGCTTGTTTAACAATGAAAGTGGTGCAAAAAATATCCTCTACCTCTAATATCTGGGTTTTTTCAAAACCTGGTGGACTTTATGCAGGCGTCCAGGTGTGCTTGTGTTGGTGAATGACAGCGACTGGGAACTTTGTGGTCGACTTGAGACGGTGCTGGAAGATAACGATGAAGTTATATTCATTTCTACCTTACATGGCGGCTGATCTTACGCCTGCAGCTAGAAAGTAGAGTCGATCAAATTAGTTTGTATTTTTAAGTATATCAATCGAAATTCATAGTTTGAAGTGAAGAAGGCTTTCTCTCTCACATTACAGTTTTGTACTTCGAGGAGGCTATCGTTAAGGGAATGTTCCCATGTGGTGCTTTGCTCTATGCTGATGTTTATGATACATGTAGCGATTAAGTCATTTGTAGAAGTGCATGTTTTTTCATAGCATATGTAGATGAATTGTAAAATTTATTATAACTAGGAACTTGAGTACATCGATGATTTTGCATGATACAAGCCAACTGTTATTGAATGATTTCCGCCTGTTCTAAATTCTCAGATTGTGTAATATGGCGATTGTGTGATGGTAACGAAGTTGTTAGTTTACATGATTAGTGGAATTGAAGATTTATGACAACGATTCCAAGAGGATTTCAGAGCTTCACCAACTCCAGATTTGGAGAAGGAAATGGAAACTACATTTTGTTTAAGCATACGCCAGTTATCTTCTGTGATTGCATTCGTCGTTCAGATTGAGAGACGATTACATCAACTGAGTAACAAATTACATTGTGAACTGCTCATAAAAGTAGAAATTTGTACACATTCGCAAAGAAATATTGACTAATGTAAAACGATGCTTTACTCAATATCATCGATACAACTGAGGTACACCGCTCTCATACAAAACACTAACCCCATTGCAAATGTCACACTTCTCAACAAGGCGAAAGCCATTTCGCTCCAGCACCTGCTGACGAAAGCAATATGCTTCAAAATTGTGGAAGTATCTACTCTACATCTAATTCCATCTGACACTCCTTCCTTCCTTCCCTTCCTTGCTGTTAACAGAAGTATATACAGACACAGACAACCTACAGACCCAATCTCTTGAACAAGTGCACGAAAATCTCATCTCCCGACACCAACTCCTGTGCCACGAAACCCGCAATAGCAATCATAGCCAAACGTCCATTGTTCAACTCCTTGGTCTGCATCTCCTTCCTCCCAGCAGGGTCCGAGGGCAACAGTCCCAAGGGGTCGAAGCCCAAATTGCCAGGCTCGTAGTCGTCTCTCAAGGTGTTGAAATCCTCCGAGCGGGGAGTGGCCCACCCGAGACCGACTCTGTAAGCTTCGCACAAACCGATGGCGAACAGAAGAGGCTCCCAGAAGACGGCACCGCGGGCTTCTACTTGCTGGAAGTGGTAGATAGCAGGACCTGCGATTACAGGGGAACTCCGGAAATGTTAATCACAAACTCTTTCGAGTGGTATAGTAGTTGCTAAAGCAAGGTTATCGACATGCACATGCACAGGTACTAGACATTATCAATGTAGGCCAAACCTCTCCTCTCAAATAACGAGCCTGAGCTCCCAACATTCTCGCTGCAACGTCGTTTGTCAATAATAATCTGGCCAAGAGTTCAAGATTTTCTAAAATGTGTTTTAAGAGACAGGAAAGGAAAGATCTTTCACCAGTGATTTTGCCATCAAAGTTGTAGAACAGGGCGTAGTCCTGGAGCTGCTCCTGGGCAATAAATCCCAGAGTCGCAAGCATAGCTACACGGCCATGGACAATCTCCGACTCCCTCCACCGGTTCAACTCCCTGATAGGACGGGGGCTGGATGCAGCGCGGGCCAGCAGATCAGCAGGGTCAAAGATGTTCTCAAAAGGAGCCGACACTCCGGACATCGTCTTTGCATCTATAAACAAACCAAATAGCCACCAGTAAGTACTCTATTCGCATTTCCATTCCCATTTTCTTCTGAGCACTACACCAACTGTGAAACTCCCATTTCACCACAAAACTCCCCATTCTCTTCTACGTAGCACACCAACTCTTAAACTCCCATTTCACCACGGAAACTTCCCATTGTCTTCTACACACTTCATCACGATATCATAACCCATTACATTAAATCACATTGCACCTATCTAACACTGTCAATGTTCAAAGTCTACTAAAGTCCATGTACAGAAATGCTGTAAAACGTTACTTTGAAATGAGCCAAAAAGCTTCAAGCTAGAAAAGAGCTTACAATCGAGCACATCCTGAGGAACCACAGCCGGGTCCGGCGCAACCTTGTCCGCCACAGCGTTCACACGCACCACCGAGCGTCTTCCAGCCTGCACTGGGCCAGTTGCAACCGACGAGAACAGCTTGGCTCCCGAGATACAACTCACAGAAGACATGGCGGCCGCCATAGTTACGGATCCCCCACAGCTAGCGCAAACTCCCACCTTGAATATCAATACTCACACTCACGGTTTCAATGCAAGCAATGGCGTTACAGACAAGTGGAAAGCTGGAACTATGAGCAACAATAGAGCCCACTGTCGCTTATATGATGCCCAGAAGTGAGCCAGGAACAGACATTCTAAACTCTCTTCTGGCTTTTGGGATGTGTCATGCTCATGCAGTTCTGAAGCAGAGCCCGAATGGTGGGATGACAGGTGCTGGAAGAGCGTCCAAGGCTATTCAGGACTGTTTCTGAACCTCCCGTTCCGGGGAGAAGTGCTCGTGGGCTCATCGGGGCTGTTGGTTCATTTGCGGGGGTGAGAATGTGGGGTGTGGATGCGGAGGGAGCTTTGGGTGCAGCATGGCCACCCTCTTGCTGGGCGGATTTGGATTTGGAGATCACATAGCCCACACTAATTTGGAGAGCGAGGAATATCTATGGAATATCTGGGGTTGCTTGTTGAACGAACTCTTGAAGAAATCTATGGAATAGCTGTAATAGGAGGCAATAAATCTATGTAATGTCTCAGTTTGCATGAAGACAGGGTGAAGAAATCTATGTATGACTGAGTTTTTGTTTAAAGAAAGGGTGAAGAAATCTATGTATAACTGAGTTTGTATGAAGAAAGGGTGAAGAAATCTATGTACAACTGAGTTTGTATGAAGAAAGGGTGAAGAAATTCATGCATAACTGAGTTTGTATGAAGAAAGGGTGAAGAAATCTATGAAATGTTTGAGTTTGCATGACAAAAGGGTGAAGAAATCTATAAAATTTCTGAATCTGCATAAAAGTTTTGAATAGATCTACGTAATGTCTGTATTCAGAGTGAATATTTTGTATTCTAGTATAGCCTTGTGCCATTGCCACAACCAAAACAAAAATAAAAGTCATTTTTAAAATAAAAAATAACTCAAAATTCATAACTTCTCCACCGTAGGTCCAAACACCACAAAACAAAGTCTGTGCACACCTCCTTGACGAGAGCTTTCTAGTGGTGCCAAGAACGTGACCAATTGACATACAGTTCAAAATATACATAATTTAGCATAATTTAGTAATTTTTAAGAATCCAAAATAACTCAAAAATCCATAAATTTTCCATCGTGGGTTCAAACGCCACGAAACCAAGCCCGTGCATCCCTCCTTGCCAAGAGCTTTCTAATGGTACAAAGAACGTGACCAATTGACACACGGTTCAAAATATACATCATTTAGCATAATTTAGTAATTTTTAAGAATCCAAAATAACTCAAAAATCCATAAATTTCCCATCACGGGTCCAAACGCCACGAAACCAAGCCCGAGCACCCCTCCTTGCCGAGGGCTTTCCGACGGTACCAAGCACACCCTCGAGGGACGCACGGTCCGGGAGATCTCAACGTGACAAACAAAACAAACAAACAAAACAAACAAACAAACAAACAAACTTAAGGTATGGATAGATCTATGTCAATTATGAGGGGCTAAAAGCACCCGTGTAAGGTAGCAGTACCCTTAACCGTCAATTTAAGGGTTTGAACATGATTATAATTAATAGAAATCTAACAAATTATAGGATCCTATTAGCAAAGGAAAAACAATTCATGTGCACTTTCGAATGTATTATTTGGATATTGTGAGAATAAGTTGTGAATTTTTAAAGAGCCGACTACAAATGCACCTAATACCAACACTTGGGTCTGTTATTCATGTAGTACATCTTTGTAATCACATCTATTCACTTCTAAAGATTTTCCAAGAATTTATAGGTGATGGTTATGGGTACAATGATGGTTATGGATGTTGCTACCTTAAAGGCCGATCTAAGGTAGGAGCACCCAATGGCGTCACTTTCTAGCTAAGGCAATGATTCTAGAACGTAAATGTAGGTATACTATAGATAGCTTATCATTTTCGTCAACAAAAATAAACTATCAAGAATCTATCTACATTTAAGTTCTGAAATAGCTATCATGTATAGAAAGTAATGCCATTGGATATATTGACTCCATTAGGTGTTCCTACCTTAGTAATTTTTTTAGCGGGTTCCCTTTGCACTCATCCAAACACTTTTCAATATATTTTTCTTAAAAGATAAATTGAAGTTCCATCTAATAAGGTACAATGACAAACAAAACTGAGTATGGATTTGAAACTTTTACATTCAAACCGCCATACCGTAAGCATCAACGGACAAAGTCCAAAAATATGTATACAAAAGTTGTAGCATGCAACATACTACTTGTTATTATGGAAATTTGAAGAAAAAATTAGTTATGATTTGAAAGAAAATTAATTTCAAAGTTAACCATGTCTAAACTTGCCTTGTGAGTCATAATTTAGAATTTCTTTATATTTTGTCAATTTTTTTCTTAGAACTCCTAAAAAAAATTTATAACTTCGTATGTTGGTATACATCATACCAAATTGTTGTACACAAAAATAATTGAAGAAAATTGACATTTATAGAATTTAAAATATTCACAATTTGACTAATATGCAAATGATGTTGGTTCTCACAATATTTGAATATTTTTGGGGAATTGAGAGCATGGAATTGCATTAGCCATTGTAGAGAGAATATGGATTGCAACATGAGCCATTATTACATCTTAATGCCCTTGCATTTGAAATATTTGTTAAATACAATATATTCAATTTATATATTAGAATTGTATGATGTGTTTTTAGGTTCAGATTTTTGTACAAAGAATAGAGTTTATAACACACATAATTGATTCAACAAGTTCCAATAAATTAAAGGTGTTAATAACATATGTATTTACAATGTAGGTACATTATAACATAGAAAGAGTCTATAACATAGATATCTATTACATACATGTATAATCATAGAAGGTGTTTATAATATAGATTCCTATTCTCATAGGCTCATAGATTTTGTACACACACGGGAGTACTTCTCCATTGGCATCTACTACTATCTTTGGTGTCTTTTGCTAGAAATAAATTCTATAACTTGTAATAAATGTTTTGTAAAGTAAGTTACGAGTAATATCTTGAAACTTGCTTAGATATAATAGAGATAGCATTTAATTCCAAGGCTTTGAATTCAAGTTTTTTTTTTTTGACAATCTAAAAGTGCATAATCTACCAATAATCATCATTGGTGTACTATATACCCTATTGCTCTCAACTAATTGAGCACAAATGCATTGATCAATTCAACTATTGAATCTATAGAAAAAGAGATGCAAAGGAATTTGAAAGTTGATCATGAGCTCATCCATTTTGAAAGTTGCTCAAGAAACAAAGTGAAATATATCCCAAACAATTATTCACGAGTGTTTACAGCCATGGGAATGGACCTTATCGACGATGGAGGTTGCTGTTGGTATTGCTCATACACTTTGCGCTCTTGTTGATAACCACAAGCTCCATAGCTCTTCAGCTCTTGTATTCAATTAGAGTCTCCTTTGGTGTTCACTTAACTCCGACTTTTCATTCTTTGTTTTTTGCTAGCTTTTGTGAACTACTTTTTTTAAATGGAATTATTATTCAATGGGATTGGTCTTGTTTTGTAATTGTCGCCTTTATGAACAAGAGTGTATTTTTTTCGATATATCACTATAAGAGAAAGGGGTGTTTTAAGTGAGTTTTTAAGTATACTCTTAGACATAAGATTTTAAGTAATGACCTTTAAGGAGATTTTCAGCAAAATTTTACCTAAAACACATGTTAGGGACGCTTTACACCTAGAGGTTAGGTCATTGCCCTTGAGACAAATTTCAACCTTTTGTCCAATCACAAATGAAGATTTTGAGGCTCTTGCACAACAAATTGGTCCAACCTCTAGGTGTAAAGCATCCCTTAGATTAGGAGAGGCATCTAATGTACAATGCAACCAAATTGATAGGATATATGCATACATCATTCTCAATTTATCTAATTTTTAGCTACAAGATGTCGAAAATTTCAGCCAATATTAACGGAATTGACATTAGGGTTCCGGTGGGGTTGCTCAATGATCAACCTAGCAAAGTAAACTATTTCTTGGTGTTTATTAATGAAACAACTCAACTTAATCAAATTGTATGCAAAAAGGGTTTCATCCTAGAAGGACGCTACACACTTCTATGTAAATGATAATCGGAGAATCTTTCTATGTAAGACAAAAGTGCAAGTGTTCATCTCTAAAATTTTGTGTGAATAGGGGAGGTCTTGCACAATTGTAGGTTGATCTCTAATGATTGTTCTTGGATTCTCTTAAGCAAATAATTCATGGAATACCAAAAAGGATGATTGACCAATGACCAGCTATCTTTCTAGGTTGAAAGTCTAGGATGGTTATTTGTTTACTACAACAATATCACTTTTTAATAATAAAGTTGTAGGTTTTTGCTTCACTTATATTATTACTTATTCTACCTTCACTTTACCAGTTAGTTGAATGTTCAAGGTGTAGATAGTTTCTAACATTTGTCCCTTCATCTATTTGATTGCTCAATTTTAAACGTGAAGTTGAATATGTCTAATTTCTTTCTTGGTAAAGATATTTCTGCACTTGGTGTTAAAAGGGTGTTGTTACTAATTTAGACCTACTTATTGACCAGATTCATATTGCAAACATCACCCCTGGCTAACATCAAGTGCAAACTTACCTTAATCAGGCACCTCAGTTCCTACCCTTGCCAAAGATAACTATTTGAAGGCTGGTATAATTGCAGGAGTACTGGAATTTATTCTCTAGTGCCATAACCATAGGCAAGTCGTTAATATTCCAATTTTCGTCATTATATAGAAGTTAACTTATGTCTTTCGGAATTGGCAACTGAGATATGTTTGTCCATACGACAGAAATTTTGTTTGCAAATAAAATGAGTGAACTATCAATCATTGGAAACCTACGAATTCATGTTTCTTCTCCTCTCAGACCCAGCAACAGAGGAATGGACAGTTCCGAACAGCCGGTAGATTTACCAAAGTTTGTAAAGCCCATTGCACGGTAGTACTGATGTCAATCATTCGAACACAAATTGCCTGAAAAGAAATCTACAGTAGTTTTCATGTGAAAACACTACAAGAAATGCTCAATTTCAGAAAAAACTGTCGTGTGACTCTCATTGGTAATCAAAAGTCGTCAACAACGCATCCTTCAACAAACTAGTCCCGGCCCGACTCAGGTCTTGGTACACTCAAATCCAAATATTACACTAGTAAAATACACAGATGATACAAAAAAATTGAAAACGGTCGCCTTACTGGGGCTTCACGCCCACACCGGCATCCCTGCCCTCTCCAGCGGCCTTGAAGCTGTTGAAGATGCCTTCAGAAATCCCAGTCTTCTGTTTGGTAGTCACGTCGTCGCCTGGCAAGTCGCCCTTCTTCGCAACAAAGTCTCTAGCACGGGCTTGAGTCTCGCCTTCCTTGTCGCCCAGGCCTCGCGTGGGGGTGGCAAAGGCCTTCTCAACAGCGTTCACTCCCTTCTTCGCTTGCTGACTGGTTCCAGGTGCACGGTCTGCCGCAGCCTGGACACACAACATGTCAATTGAAACAACTGCCGCTAAATACGCATAATTATGACAACACAGAAATGATTTTTCCTTGAAACATTCGTAACACAATCTCAATTCTGAGGCAATGTCAAAGTTGTTCAATTGGCGAAATTTCAAGAGATTAAATCTATAACAGACCCTGTTTCTAGACCGTTGCCATACAGAGCTCTGCAGATGTGCAATAGCATGCTTCATACTTTGAAAAATTTTCATCTTGAAATAAATGCCCAATTCATATCCTTTGTTGGGTTTAAAGAAAAGAACACTAGTGTGCCAACATTGAGGTTATGCGAAGGTGGAACATACATCGGCCTTGGAAGCGATGGAATTGCCAATGGCGTCCGAAGCCTCCTCTGCGTTAGGGTTCACTTGGCTGATAGCCGGATCAGCGTCTCCAGCACTGGCAGCTTGGCCTGTGGTCTCCTTCCCAGTCTTCTGCGCTTCCGAGAATGAAGCATCCCCCTTCGACTTCGCACTTCCCAAAATATTCCGCGACTGCAGAGCGCAAACAACGAAAATTAATCGTGTTGAATTTGAGCACAGCAATTGCATTCACCAGAAACTATATATCATAAACTCGGATCCATTATTTAGCTGTCCTGTTCGGAGTGTGGGGAGTGATGGTTGCTTACAGCTTCTCCAGCGGCGTTGTCGGGGAACTTGGGGAAAGCCGCTTGCGCTGGGGACGCACTAAGCACTAGGGCAATTGCCGCAGCGGCTGCAGCTCCCTTAGCAACGTTCCAGACCTGACTTTCCTGCATTTCCAGGCCACAGTTCAATTCAAAAATTGCTCGTACTACTGGCACTACATATTCCTGCACTAAACTACACAATCAAACTCTCTAAAATAACACTCCCCTCTCAAATGCCATTCTAGAATATCCTACAAAAATTACTTTGTACACTATCTATCACTCGCTCTAATCACATATTCAAGGTACGTCACATGTAAAATAGCTCCAGATCGTGTTGATTCATACATGCACACGATCAATGCTCACCCTACCCCAATTTAATATCAAAGAAACCTCCTTTAACCCAGTTGCACATTCCCTTAACTACAGACTCCCCAAACACTTCCCCCAAACTGTCCAGAGCACATGCTTGACGTACAACTAAGTACTGAATCATTCTAAGTAATGAGGTAGATCAACATGCATACCTGCTCTGAGCCAGAGGCTCGCACAACGACAGCCCCCCGTCTCGTAGCAGCAGCTTTCCTCTGTCCCATGAGAACAGAAGAAGGAGAGCTTCTGATCGAGCTTTCCTCAATCCTCAAACCGGCCGCAGCAGGCACAGCTGCAACAGTCGCCATTGCAGTACTCATAGCTGCCATGTTGTCAACAAATTGAGCTACAAATCGGGCAACAATCGACTCGTATTCCCCAAACTGCAGCAATCAGATCCCCAAGATCGATCTTCTCAAATGCAAACTTCAGAAGTTGTACTGTAATGTGCACTGGATTGGTGAAACGTGGGGCGTATTGGAGACTGAGTGGATTTGGGGGTGGCTTTGGAAATTCTTATACACGAGAGGGATGGGATGGGATAGGGGGGGATGGGTGTGGCTAGAGCGGACGGAAGCAAAGTGGGGAGCGTATGGCGCGGCGCGTGGAAAGAGGGCGATGGCGAGCAGCCAAGTGGGGCGATGGCGAACACAGCGCGAGGTTGCATGCCATGCACAGCGTCCACGCCAGCCCCACGTTACTTCGGAAAATTGAGCTGGCTAATCACATTGAGTAGGAGTTCAGTTGAACTCATCAGGTAAGGTAACCACACGTAAAACCACACCTAAAATCAACCACTCCTGAAAACCAACCCGTATTTTTGAAGGGAAATTGATTGGGGGAGGAGACTCAAAATGGTGAGCATTAGAAGGACAAGTGTAAGGTGGAATTGGAGGTCATTTTGGGTAGTGAGCAGCTCTATTTATAGTACTATGGAAGCGGCAACCTTAGAGCCCGTTGCCATTGGGCTCCTGGACCTCCAGGAGCGGGAGGTCCAGATGGCCTCCATTGCAATCCAGGGTCTGGGTACCCCTTCGATCGGAAGCCTCCAGCCCTTGTAAATCGCAAATACAGAGTTGGAAGGCCTGGACGGAATCCTGGAGGGGGCCTTTTACAACAAAAAAACAATAGGATTGCCTCCTACTACGGACGGGCGATGTAAATTTAAATCTTTTCCTGCGGTTGAGGTGGAATTTAATTACAAGCTGACGACAACCCTGCATTGTAGCAACCTGAAATTGGATATAATCTGAAGCAACAGGGAGCTCAATGGAGACTACTAAAACTCCAGACCGGGTTTTGGACTACATCCGGGCCCCCTCCGGTTCCTGGACCTCCAGCTCCTCAATGGCAACAGGCTCTTACAAGTGGTTGATCTTAGATATACTATCTTTTGTTTTAATTCCTTCCCTAGAATATGTTTTGATACTACTACAGTGGAAACACCCAAAACCATCAAAATAAGCTATTCATTATAATTGGAGGTACCTTTTCCTAAAAATAATATTTTGGTAGTATTAGCATTTGAATTTCAAATATGGCATGTAAATAAATTTCTATGAATTTTTGAAGTGGCAATTCCCTAGACCACTGAAATTGTCACATAGGTGGACTTGAAATTGAAATTTGAAAAAATCAGCAGTGAATTTATTGCAGTTAAGAAAGGGGACAATTTCATAATACTTTTCAAGAACACTTTAATGGAAGTCTAGGAACACTTCAAGGGAAATATATGGTGCATAAATGGATACAAGGATGCTTCTACTTTACTAGTGTCATTTCTTAACCTTGTAAGGACCACTGAGTTCATGCCTCAACTAGCATTTTTCTATTTGCTGCCATTTTGCAACTACACATGAATGAAAAATTTTAAATTTATTTTTCAAAGATGAAGGCATATGTCTACAACAAGTTAAAAAAATTCAAACTTTGGGGGAAAATTTGAAGTTATAGTGAATTTTTTAAGAAAAAAATGAAAAAAATTCATATCAAATACAAAGCATATTCAAAAAATATGAAATTGAAACTATAGATGTACATTGTAGTGTAGAACATCATGGTATATGTCAAAGTTATCAAGTCACTCTAAAATTAGAAAATCAATAAGCCACGGTTATAGGTCCAAAGTTCGTATTGCTATAAAATATTGAAATTTATGACTTTTTCAAAATTTTCAATTGGAGTAGAAACTACACTTAGTAAAATTTATTTCATAAGTTGCACTCAAATTCAAAAAACATAATTTTTATGGTTGAAATTCACATGGAAAAAAAATAGCAAGAAATGGTCCAAATACACTACAAGGGGATCCCATAGACTGAGCATCTTCTTCTATAGAAAAGTCAATAAGAACATAATAAGATACTTTGCAACACTATTCAATGAAAATGTACTCAAGTACCCTCCAAATAAATAAATTGGATGAAAAAACATTTTTTTTTCCATCATGTAGTGCCAAGTGAAGTCATTCTTTTGGTACCATGTGAATCATTGGTTTAAAAAAATCCAAAAGCATTTATTGGAAGTAAAACTATTGTACAAGACCTTCCCTTTTCACACAAAATTCCAACAATGAATAGTTACACTTATGCCCTACATGGAAGGATTCTCTATCATTCATCAGCTAATGCAACATCCTTTAAGGATTAATGTGCATCAAATGGATTTTGACATCACCTACATTACACTTTTAGCCACCTATACCTTTAGTTGCATCTTTGAAAATTTGTAACTAATTCACGATGCTTCCAATAATTATGGACTACTTGCATTTTGATACATAGTCATGTATTACTGTGCAAACATTGTTGTTTATTTTCTAAAACATATCAAGTATGCGACAAAGTTTATTGGTGTGATTTTAGGTGTAGTTACTTCACAACTTTTAATTTAAAAATGAGCAATGGACTAGATAATACTCTCCAGGCTCCCTACTATCAAGCATTATCTAGAGTCCATAAAGCCAATTCTAATAGTTCATTAGAGACGTTCATATATATATATATATATATATATATATATATATATATATATATATATATATATATATATATATATATATATATATACATATATATTGCAATTGTAAAGGTATAGAAAGAGGGGTTGCATATGAGTTATAATGTTTTTCTTATAATTTAATGGAATAGTGACAAATTTACATAAAATGTAGACTTTGCATTATTTATCAATTAGGTTATGCAAAAATAGAGCTTGGTTTTGTAAGAAGTTGTTTTTTATAATGAGTACTTATTTTTTTTATAATGAATAGTTAGTTTTTTTATTGGCAAACTTTATTTCAATGGTTGAAGAGTTGGATCTTGATCAACCATTCATACTCAATGAAGGGTCTAAAACAAAGTGCTTCTTATATTAAAGCAACTATATATTAGAAATAACTTGCCTTTCCACATTTGTTGAGAGGTTGTTATTTATATTCAAATGACGTCCTTTGAAGTTAATATATGTTTGCATCATAAAATAAAGTAGACCATTCACCAACTTCATATACAATAAACATATAAGAGTGTGACATGCAATGCCTTGAAACAACAAATGAAGGATTATTTTTTTGGCACGGGAGCTCCAATGTGTGTGCGGTTTACATTAGATTATCTGGTAGCTGTGTTTAGGATTGAAGATAACCAAGGCCTGCGGGTACTATGTGGGCTACCAACAACATGTGATCCTAGGCATCTCTGTTGTTATCTAGTAGCTATGTTTGTGATTGATGATGACCAAGGCCCTTTGGTACTGTGCGGGCAACCAACAACCTCCAATCCAGCCTAAGCATCTCCTTCATTATCTAGTATTTGCGTCTACAATAGAAGATGACAAAGGCCCTCAAGTACTGTACTAGCAACCATCAACCTCTGATCCTAAGCATCTCAATTGTTCTCGGGATTTAAATTCTTGATTAGGCTTTTGCAACTAGGCTTTTCTATAGACAATTTATAAAATATGATTAGAAGCAAAGTCTTCATCATGATGATCCAAGAATCTCAACTTGGCAAGACATTTAAAGAGGCATGCAAAATACTAATTGTTTATTAGAACATTTTTACCATTGGGATTATCAATTCCACATATTTTGTAAGAATTTTTAGCAATTCAGGCTTTTTTTTTGCATTAGATACTACCTTTTTTTATAATTTAAAACAATATATGAATTTTTTTCTAGTTAAATTTTTTTATACATATTTTCAATTCATTTTTCAACATATTGATTAAAGTGCACAAGTTATAGGACGTACATTTTTTTCCCTAAAATTGTTGAAAGGCAAAAATGTCCAATACACATTGAAACATGATGTCATCATCCATCCAATTGTTTGTAGATTCTTTAACATGCACAATTTAGGAGTTCAAATCTCTTCTTTCTAAGTATTCTACAATTCAAAGAATTCAAGTCCATTTTACCTTGGTAGATAACTGTTTCAATTAGAAAAATGACTCTTTAAAAATGACTTTAATAAATAAGTACAATGAAAATCTTAAAACCTTTACAATTTGAGTTTAATATTCAATGTTAAAAGTTTTTTTTTTTGAAATTAACTATATTCAATTGTAGTGCTCAACAACATAAAATGTATTAGATGGTCTATTGATAAATAGAACAATTGATCAATGACATTTTTTTACTTTACAACAAAAATATGTTTGTCCTTAAACATTAATAAAAATGAGAAATTTTAGAGGAAAGGAAATTTATCACAAATTAAATATTAATTAGTTCTCACAAACACATTAACTACTACAGTAGTCACTTTTACATCCCATTTGTGATTTTTATATTCTTTAACTCCTAAAGTTCTTTCATATTTAGAGGCCCAAAATTGCTTCAAAATAATAGTCTTCAAAGTAAGTCTAAACTCTTCATCTATATTTATTTTTTAACAAATCCAACCATAGGATCCTTTAGTTAACTTATTAGAGTACATCCTTCTAAATTTCAGAATTAAAAACCTTATCAATTGCAAGGTCACAATGCTTGGGTTTCAAAAAGAAGTCTTTTCAACTCTTCACAAATGGTTAGATTTTATCTTTCAAATATTTTATCGAAAAATGTGTAGATCCTACAACTTGCAACTCTCCATAATATATTGAAGAAATAAGTTAGAAAAACATAAAGAAAATTTCAATTTTTTTTATATTCATGCTTGAAAAAAATAGTAAGTAGAAAATGTAGAGAATGGTTTAAAATACTAAATTGTTAAGAATTTAATTATAGAATTGAAAGATGCCAATTCCAATGGTTGTAATGTTTTAATAAACAATCTACATCTTTAGATTTTATTTTTTTCCAAAAATATTGAAAATTGAGTTAAATAAAGGACTTCAAATTTTATTTTAAAGTAAAAATTTTACAACCGCCAACAAACTAAAACTCTTCATAACTTTCATCTCATTAATCAAAATGGAATGGTACAAAGCTTTCTACATAGATATACTGTAAATCTAGAAAACCAATTTCAAATTTTTGATTCTTAAAAAGGTGATTTTTTTAGCTGCTCAAGTTGCCCAAGTTGAAAAAAAAAACTACATATCATCCAACAATTTTTTAACCATGTAGTCAAAAGTTACAAAAAAATTTGTGCCTTAAAAGCACTCCTTGACCACAATTTGTGTGAAAATTTCAAAGAAAAAAATGGAAATTCCATTCTTGGTGAGCTGCCCCAAATTTTTATGTTGCCAGAAAAACTTGTTTGGTTCTTTAATCTAGGAATTAAAATTTGTATCAACAAGTGTCTTATTGAAATATGTACAATTTATTGGATATTTTTGTTCTTGAGTTTTGTACTACAATTTATTGTTCATCTAGATGAAGTACTTATTTCTATTTTATAATTAAAAAGTCATAAATCATTCATTTATATTACAGTCAATCTATCTATAACCTTTGTCTATTTGCTATAAATGAAACTCAACCATTTCTTGAATAGCTAGTAATTTATATGGTTTTGCCAATTTTCACTCAAAATTACTTCAATCAATGATTTAACAATAATAATAACAAAATTGCACTAATTTAGTAGTTATGAGAATTAGTACTACTTTTGTTTTTGAAAAAAAGATCCATGTTTCCTTTGTGTTTTATAAAGGAAACATGGATCTTTTTTTGAAAACAGAGGAATTAGTTTATAATATTTTAAATAAAAACAATATAAAGTGGTCTTTACTATTTTAAATAGTGTGATTTTCGTTATCTCTCTATATCTCCATTCTACTTTCATCCAAATGTTCACACTAATTAGACCACATCATCCAAAACTCATTATCCATTATAATTAGTTTGAAAGTCTTGTACAAATTCAAATTTCAATGATGTTTTCAGGTGTAATCGCGGGCAGACGGGCAGTGATGAAAAGAAACTCCAAGGGCCTTCACCGGCAGCAAGGGAAGACAGTAATTTCATAAGCTTCGTCTCCGTCTCTCCTCCAAACTCCGTCTTCGCAACACAGAATCCGCAACTCGTGAAGGAATTTCAAAGCTCTTCCTTCTTGTTTTTGACTTGCAATCACTTGTGCAATCGATCCCTTTTTTTTTTGTTCAGAAGAAAATTTTCTAAGATTTTTCTATCATCGCTAGCGCCAGAGCATGCTGCGAGTTTTTTCAACCCAAGGTGTGTCGCGTCGCGTCGAGGAATGCGCTGATTAGATTGAGGTGCAAATACAATGCGGAGGTTTAGGTTTACGAGCTTCCGTGACGAGAGGAGAGCTTACTGCGCCTTTTTCTTTTACGTCTGGGTTGCATGGAATACGCAGAAGTGCAGCAATCGAATCGAATTTTTTTGACTTTTTTAGGTTTTCACGGCACATGTTTATGTTTTTTTTGGTCTATGTCTTGGTGATTTTCTGTTCGCGCGAATCTCAACTCGAGTGTCGACGTTGTTATATGTAGTGCAGTGTGAGAAACCCTAGAAAAGATGACGAATTGAATTTTTCTGGGACCTTTTTGGTTGGTGTTAGCTAGGGTTTTGTCAATGTCGTGTGATTTTGTGTTCGGCCGAAGCTCACCGCGAGTTAGTTGGCGCTGTTTTGTAGTCTCGTGTGAGAAACCCTAGACGAGAGCATGATTTGAAATTTTTTGACTTTTTTGGTTTTATGATAGTAACTAGGTTTTCGTCGATGTCGTGTGTTTTTCGGTTCGGGCGAAGCTCATCTCGAGTGTTGATGTTGTTAGTTTGAGAAACTGTAGAAAAGATGAAGTTGGCCCCTCAGGGTCACTATAACCTGAACGGGGGTTCCTTAGTAGGGAGCACTCTTCACGATTTGAACACGATTGATTCCCGGAACCCGGAGATTGATGGGATAACCGACACGGACAGGGATGCGCCTACAGGTGATGAACTGGACAATGACGAGGATTCGACTTCCGGCGGGGTATGTCATCGTAAATTGAAGTTCATGTCAAGCCATAAGTCTGCTTTTGTTTTTGAGTTCATAGTGATTGTATTCCTGAGTGAGCTGCTGGATCAGTTTTCGATAATTATTATCGTTTGTTGAATCAACAGGACTGTGGACCGCAGGAATATGGCAACCTTGCGTTGCAAAGAGTTGACGGGCAGAATCCAGAGCAAACCATGTCTATGGACAGCGAGGGATCGCGTTCACCTTATGGCGTGCTCACTTTGAACGGTGTGCTATCTCCCTTCATCAATGTTCTTCGCAATGCTGTATACTGTATTGTCAATTCCTGGTATTTTAATGTGGATTGTGTAAGTGTAGGTCTGAGCTTTTGAAGCATAGTTTTTTTCTCCTGAGATTGGAATTGTTCTTCAATTCATAGTAATATGAATGTGGGAATTTTCCCCTTTAGACTCACCCTCTCTGACCCAGGGTCAGCAACACCCTTTGCTCAAGTCTACTGCGTTAGGAATATTGTTGTCTTTAGGATATTCTTGACCCTATCGTGCATCTTTACCAAATGAATTAGTTAACGAGGGGCAGACTTAATAATGGTTTAGGGTGACGGACCAGATCTACATTTTTGTTTACACGTTTTACTGCTGGTGGCAGATGTCATCCCTATCGAATCAACAAGAGCTCGGTTCTTGCAGCTGATTATTGACTACTTCATCACTTATCATGTTGTGGCGGCTGCGGAGGCACCTGAAGGGAACTCCTACAGTCCAAATGGGAAGGATAAATCGAAGAAGCGCAAGTCAAGGGATGCTCAATACGAAGGGGATTCTCGGTACTTGCTACCTTTGACCTTTGTGGCTAATCTGTATGAAACACTTATTCGCGAAATAAATCTGCGATTGGCAACCGTTGAGGGTCTTCAGGAGAAAACTTTCGGAGTGGCTCTTGAAGCGGCCGGTGGATTGTACAGAAGACTCGTGAAGAAGTTCCCCAAATCAGGTGAGCAGTTCGGGACTGATTGAATGAAGAGAGAGACTTACCTCTTACTAGTATCAGCTATGTTTAGTGTGGAGCCTTCAAAATCTGTTGACTTAAACTTTAATTGCGAAGGATGCTCGGGTCTCAAACTTGCAAAATTCTTCGAAGAGTTCAGCATCTTTGAAGTATCTAAAATGTCTTACCTTGTTGACAAATGAAAAACGGCATATTCTTTACACCCTCTTTGAGTCTAGATTTTAAGGTCTCATTGGTGACTGACGTCCGAAAAAGACCCAATATTGCCCCTGTTGACGGCTCCCGCAGTAGCTTGCCTCTGCTTTGGGGACTGCCGCTGCCGTGAGGCTAGTGATATGCAGATAACATTTTAGTGTGAGGGTCTACAAAGTCATCATGACAACCTGAGACTGTCGCAGTCCTAAGACCACCTCATTCCTCTCGTGCCACTAGCCGCCTTAGGAAGATTTCATTCATTGGGAGTAGAATCTTCTCGGAGTGAAGCATCCTTGTCGTGCAGAGTGCCTGTGTATTGGCGATCGCACACTGTATTATACATCCTTGATCTTACACTTGTTCTCTAATTTTACCCTCTATGATTCAGAGTCCGAGGAGTCAGTGCAGGCGTCGAATTGCTTCCCCACATCCCCAAACACATGTAGAGTTGGAAATGGTGCCTTCGGTATGGTTTTCCACTCTACTCTCTGCTTAGCCGTAGCTTTCTTGGAATTACCTGGTGTCTACAACCACGATGTCCTGAAACTGGTTAGTATTACGAGTTTTGGATTGACCGTTTCGGGTTAGGAAGTTCACTTGGAAATCTTGGACCCTATATCGTTTCATTCAGATATTAACATTGTTTTGGGCCTAACTGCAGGAGGCAATACGACTTTTAAGAGGCGGGAAATGGCATCAGCATTGGAGGCCCGCACAAAATTTCCTCAGTTAGTTACGGGCGAGGAGAAGCGTGTTCGTTTTGTTGTTGTGCATGGCTTGGAGCTTGTGGAGCGGCCTAATTTATCTCCAGAAGATGCTGAGTGGTTAGTGTTCCGTATGCAACTGCTAATTTTTGCATGAGGTGCCATGAACTGTATACGTTCATGGTTCTTATTCTTCATTGAACAGCCTGTGTTACTATAGTTGTTCCCTGTTTCACATTGTCACGTTAATCAGATATTTCGCTATCACTGAATACTTCAAAGTGGAATGGCTGCAGGTTCAAGAGACTAACAGGAAGACATGAAGCACAAATTTATGAGTCAGACTACAAGTTTTTTGCGGCTAGGGTCAAGCATCGTCGCCCCCCTCAACATACTTTGTCCTCAATGACAATGCTACAGGTATCCTCATATATGAAATAGTCTGTGTTCTGTTGACTTAAATTTGCTTTCATAAGCTTCTGCTATCTGTTTGAGCCTCCTGCCTGTTCCCAGAACGACAAAGATTTGCAAGGTATTATTTCTGGTATTGTAGTTTACTGTTGCTGTTGCTCAGGTTCAATGTTTGATTGGAAAGGTCTCGTATTTACTTGAAATGTTTAGTATCCTTACTATGAATCGGTACTTGGTATTCTACGCAGCCTTATCCAGGAAGTGAGCCTCCGGCAAGTTTGTCTCCTCCCCAACTACGCCAGCAGGTAACTTAAGTATATACTTGATGCAGCCAGTATTGATGTGACTGCATGAACCTTTGTAACGGTAGCTGCAAGGAGGGTTCAAATCCTCTTTTTCAAATTTTGAGAGCAATGTTGAGCTGCTTTCAAGTTATTATTTCTCCCTTGTAGTTAAAATGAAATTCTTTTCTCTTATAATCTTTGTCTGCTGCCAGGCATTTGAAGCACATGGGATGGAATGCCAGTCCTATGCAACTAGAGATCCCACGGTTTTACCGCCACATATGGTGAGTGCATTACCTTACGCCTTGCATCTTCTACAGCATTTGTATTCGGTAGTTGAGAAGAGTGCCAGAGTTAAAGGTTGCTTTAAAATTCCTTGCAGTGTGGAAGGTGAAAGACTTGTTACGATCTGTCTTGTCGTCCAGTCATTTGTAGCCAAGTCACTTATATTCTACCTTAAGTTTTTCTCTGTAGTTTCTCTAGTAGTCTTATTGAAGTTTTTTTTTTTGAGAAGAGACGCGTACGATACACTTAATATCTGTCAATACAGCTTCAGCATCACCATCAGCAACAGCAACAACACTCACCGCATGTTCAGCATCAACATGTACAGCATCCAGGACATGCACCTCCGCATATGACACGTGAGATGGATGCAGCAGGAATGCACGGCTCTATTGTTGTTCCGGTGGGTTTGAACTATCTGTCCTTTCTAACAATTGACTTGTTCTTAACTAAATTCGACCCAGCCCGCATTAACAAAGTTGCGGCAGTTAGGTGTTCTCGGGGTGTTAAAAAAGGTCCATTAGCTACGCTGACGGCGCAAAATTAGTATCACTACCCCCAAATTTTTTTGTGGAAACTAGTACAATGCAGCAATATTTCAACATGCACTTATTTAGAAGTAACTGAAAATAGTGTAAATTACTTTGGTACATTAGTGTCACACGCACTAATAGGATAATCAGAGTAGTTCGAGAACTTACCTAGTGTGGGCAAGCACTTGCGAGGTAACTAATTGGGAGGTAACTAATTGCTACTACTTGCTTGGTGCGCGTGGATTTAGCAGTTCAAATCGTTGGTTTAGCTACAATGAGTTTAGTTGTGCAAAATTGGCGAGTTAAGTAACCTCGTGGAAACGAATGTGACTTCACTGCAAATTAGTTAGCGGGGGTTGGCACCATCGTGCTAACTGACACGACTCGCACATTTAGTAACTAAGTCCAGTTAGCTGATTGAGGCTGTTTAATTGGTGCGGGTAGTTTGCAACGCTTTTATATCTTTGCTCATTATTTCAATTAATATCTGGAAGAGCAGCTGATTGATCTGTTTCTTTTCTTTTCTTTTCTAGAGCCATGTTCTGACGCTTTTATTATGCTCCAGCATCAACCAACAGGTCCCTCAAAGTATTGCGACGAGTGCGGTTCAGCATATATTCGAGAGACGTCCAAGTTCTGCTCAGAGTGTGGGACCAAGAGACTTGGTGTGATGTAGGTCACACATTTATGCGTCAGGTAGCATTCCATAAACCTGCTTGCATTCTCACATGAGGACTGTTCTTTTGCGAAATAAAGAATTTGTACAGTGCACTTTTCTCAATGCCCGCCGGCACAAATGCCTCGGCAATTTTGGAAACTCGTTTGTTGCTTTTAAAATTCAGATCCTCTGCTTGACTCTCCACAAGTTTCAGATATACTGTCAATACTCATGGCCGCTGTCCAAGAATTTGTGAAAGGGTTGTAGTAGTGTCTTCGCTTCTAGGACAGATTGACATAAGTTTTGCTCGTACCCCTGAGCATTTTTTTGTTCAGTTGGCCCCTCTGTCCAAAGCCTGAAATATGTGCAGCTTGGCCTGCTCCACTCATTCAAGCGTGCCTTTTGATCTGGCTATCCTTGCTTTCTTGCATTGGTGACCTCTGATTTGCTGCTCTCTCGTTAGCAAATGAAATTTTCTTGATGGAAGAGATTTTCGTTGCTGTTACAAGCCTGGTTTGTCCATGTAGCTGCCGTCAAAATGTCTGTGATTACCCTGTCACTCATCATTATCAGAGTATATCAGAATTAACTCCAAAGATTGGGAGTCATTCTCGTGGGGTTCTTCCTATCGGTTGAAAAGTCACTCATTTGCATTGCAAGTGCTATTCAAGCATGTGAGTCACAAGCCTAATGGCATGCTACTACACTAAATAGTGAAATTGGGTTGCCTTAACAATTAGGTTGCCTTACCCAAGAGAAGTTACCTCATAGCTAATTCTTGTCCAGATGGAGGCACATGCCAATCTCTAATCCTGAGCCACAAATCAATGCACCAATCCATGCCATACACGTAAGGTAGGAGGTCCTAAATGGAGCAGGTTCTAAAACCAATCAAGCTCTTGAGGTACATTTTGCACTTTCCAATGTACAAGTGGTGTGCATTTGAGGAGGTGATGTACAAGTGGTGTGCATTTGAGGAGGTGGTCGGTTTTAGAGCCCACAAAAATGCACTTTTCTGCAACTTCATAAATTTGTAACTAATTCCACAAAGCTTCAAAAAATATGAAACAACTTGGGTTAGATGCCAATTTCTCTTGCCTTTCAAGGAAAATTTACTGAAATATTTCAAGATGTTTTACCTCCCCGAAATTCAGTTTCAGCGCTTAGATGGACGCTTTATGGACCTCCTACCTTAGATCTCACTTTATTGCATCCTTCTAAAATAATTGTACATATTGATATAGTGTTGAATGTCAATAAATTAGTGTGGGGCAACCTAATTTTACTATTCAATGTAGATTTTATAGGGGGGTTAAGCATAGTCAAAAATGCTTCTATGTTCTATTGTACAGAAAGGAAATGGGTCATTTTGCTTTAAGATTATAGTTGAAAGAAACTCTTGGATGGCTTTAGTGTGGAGATTGATATGTTATAAAGAACATCCTTTTCTAGTATCAAATTTGTAGAGTGCTAGATAGTAAACGAACCGAATTCTCATTTCAACTTTTGTTTGAACCTTATCTTTGCTCTTTGAGTGCCACTTTTCTTTTGAAAGATTACCATTGCACTTGTGTTTGTGGGACCTTTATTTAAGACTTGTGTGGGCAGATTAGTTTTTATATATAGATTTTCACTAAAAATCATAAAATATAAGGGTGATTGCAAGAAACACCTGTTGATTTTGTTGCATTTTGAAGAGTATTCATGATTATTTTTTGGAGTACTTTGAAATTTGAATTTTTTTTTTTTAATTTAGAAAGTATGGCTAACATCTCAAAGTCCAGGACCAACGAATTGTCAGCAATTACTGTGTAGTTACTATTGTTTCATGGGTGCGTACGTTAATTTGCAAATTATCGCATCGTTACGATGCACACGATAATTACAAAGAAATGGCACTACTTTGTAATTTATATTAACTATGTAACTTCTATACGTTAATCACAAGTGTGCAAACGACACAAATCAGGCACAAAAATGGATCATCTTTGTCGTGCATTTTATGTGTTTTGAATTACATGGAAAATTCATAGCAATAATGTCATTGCTATTTGTAGTGCAACAATGCTTATTAAATATGAAGATATAAATTGAAATTGATTTGGGTGTATATTAATCAGTTGTTTGCAATTTGAAAATTCAATTCATATATTCACTGTTGTAGCTTAAAAACAAATTGTAAGAATAACGGTCTTGATTGCCTAATCCATACGGTACAACATTTGAAAATCCTACAAATCAAAATATTTGTAATACTTTTAATTGCCATTCAATTGATACTATCAATTGATAAACAAAATCATAAAATCATGAAATTATAATTCAAAGATAGCTTCAAAAGAAAAATTTGAAAGTTCCAATTGAAATTTAATAATACGCAAATATTCTCAAGCGCATCATGATGGTGAAGACGTAAAGCACATTGGTATTGCAAGATAGTTTGAAATGTACACCATGTTCTAGTGTAGTTGTATAACAACTACAAGCATCACAATACAGATTATACATCAGGTTGTGATAAAAACTTAGGTAAGGATAATGTCACTATCAAAGTTTACAACCATAAAGTAATTGGACCGCCAAGTGAAACGCTTTTGATTTTAGAATCATGGCTTCAAGTAGCTCCTCATGCTCCCTAATTTCATCTGGCTCCAATAGATGCTTACGTAGGTTTTCCTACACAAAATTCAAGAGGATACAAGGCAATTTAGGTATCAACTACAATCATGTACAAGAAACAAATCATGACAATAATGAAGAACTTGGAAGTTAGCAATTGATACTTGTAGTATTCAATTACTTGCTGAACATTGATCTTTTATTTTCAATCTTACTCTTCGAAGGACAGAATTATAAATACAACTTCACTACTTATATTCTATTTAAATGTACAACATTTCACACACCTCTAGCTGACAATATGCATTATTCTTCCCTAATACCATACGCAAATGGATAGGCTTTCTTGAATTAAAAGCAAATATGTAACATACCTATCTGTACAAGGGAAAGGTTCCATTGAATAGTAGAGTTGCTAGATTGCTCTGAGAACCACACCACCACATCCTCCAAGTGTGGTTCTAAAACAAACAAAGTCATAAATGTCATTAGCTAGTAAATAAGGTAGAGGCCTTGACTCCATCTACCTCCTTCACCATAAGTCAATATTGCTGCTCAATGCCATCAAATAGCAATTTCAAAACAATGGACAGTGGTGCATGTTGGTATTTGGGGTTGTACCTTATTTTTATCCTTCTTATGTACACAGCCCAAATGTACTTACTCAAGCGCATGGTCTTCAAGAAAATAGTACAATGCGTTAGAAATTCATAATTATTTCAATAAACAATGAAGAAACAATTGTGACCTTGTTCATTTGCTTATGCTCATATTCAAAATTAATTCTCAACTAATACAAATAGGACATCTCCATACTTTGACACTTTTTCTACTGTGCTTACCTTATAAACATTGTTGTCTACAATCACAATTAACATCAATATTGCTTGACCAAACATTCAATGAAACATAGTTCAACATAGAATCTGTAGAAAGTGTACCTATTACAAAGTTCTTGTATAGTACTCACCTGCATTTTCCTCAGTAGCATTTTCTTCTATTCCATCTTTCTCCACAACAAGGATTTTCTGCATTTGCCCACTCGAACGGATTATGGTCTGTTCCATCATCTTCATTTGGCGATAATGCCACATTTGATTTCCGGGATCCAATGACCTCCCCTCCATCGCCAATTCCAACTGCAATATATAACCAAATGCATTAAAAAATTTAGCACACATGATTTAGTCATAGAAAACGGTTTAGAAATATGCTATAAACACATGACAACCTAAGGTCAATCTAGAAATACACCTTCAATGAAGCATTTGAAGCGGGTTTTTTTTCATATGCTATTAGCAGAGTATATGATAAAAAAACATGCGCACTTGATTCTATCAATTACCAACAAGACACAAAAATTGACAAAATTGCGCAATAGAAACCATTTTGGAATATTAGTTAGGATGCTTTTAGGTGTACTTACCTTACAACCTAAATGCATTGAAGTATGTGGCCTCCAGCATGTCTTCAATTGTAGGCTAAATTATAGAACTCAATTTCTAAGTTGAATTGGACCAATTAGTAACATTGTAATGAACTCTAAAGGGAGTAACATTTCAATCATTGCTCACGACTAAATCAATGAAAATGCCAACAAGTATATAATGGGAAGAACAATTATATAAACTTACCACATGGAAAAAAAACCCTGCTTGCTCGATAGTGACCTCTACTGGTTCAAATGGATCAAAATGTGAACCTTTCATCACCAATGCAATTGCAGCATGGACCGCTACACTTCCAAACGGATCATCATCATTCATTCGCCAGACATCATTGTCTTTCAGGTCCTTCAACTTCAACAACCAAACATCAACCTCTTCACTTCTTCCACGCCGATTTTTTGGTTTACGAACTCCAAGTTGATCATAAAGCTCCGTTCGAAGCTTCCCGGTGATTTTCCCTCGATAATCTCTCAAGTAACAGAGAATGGGTTTTTGCAACCCACCCTTTCTGTCGGTTTGACTACCCCAATGTTTTTGAAACAATTTGATGTTTGCACCATCAGTAACACTCACATTGAAGGCAACTAGTACTTCATCTCTGATGGTGTTGTACTCTGGGTACATGGAACTTGATTTCTGAAAGCCTAGAATGAGATTTCGAGCAACTGCTAGCATTTTATGCTGCAATTTAAAAACCACAGCCACAATTGCTATTAGTTTTTTTGAATAACACTCACTAGCAACGGAAACATGCATTGCAAAAATGAAGTTTCATATTTTTGAAAATATGTGGCTAGTGAACAACTGTAGTTTAGAAGTCCTCCATATGCAATGATGTGGACATTTGCTTATGAATTAGGTATTTTACACTACAACTCTATAATGCACATCCATAGTAAAGATTTTTTAAAATAAAAGAATTGGGTGTGGGAAGAAATACGACTACTTCTCAGATTTCAAAACATTGATGGACATTCTATTCTTTCAATATCAAAGCCACAACATTTAATAACTTGTAGAGGATATCTTATTTTATATCTAAAAAGCAATTTATTTTTTATTCAGACTTGGAAAGTTGCATATTGATTTAACTGCCATATACGATTGAACACAAATTCTACAAGCATTCTCATACAATTCAATTTGATTATGTGCTCGCTAAAGAAATTAATATGAATATGGTAAGTATTTTTGAATTGCTAACAACGATTTTTTACTGGAATGGAAAGGAAATTTGGAAAAAACAAGTAGAATGCACAAACCTTTATGTAGGACCAATCCACATATTCAGGAATAGTTCGTGTGAGCTCAAGTGCAAGTTGCACACTTTCGCTCAAAACAGTTACTTGCTTCCGTTGCTCATCTGAAATTCGCTTCAAGTTCAAGATCATCAAGCGCTCCTGGGCGTTCAAGTTATTTTGACTCGGAGCACCTTCTTGGTCAACATTAATATCCGAACAAACAAACTTTAAGTGAATAGGTTCATACAATTTTATTTTTGAATTTCAATTTTTAATTTTATAAAATGCAAAATATGGAACGTTAAAATGTTCTATAAAACATGATTCTAAACTAATGAACCACAGAAAAGTAATGAGCGTGAAATATAGGGAATGGATACAAGCAAACATATTGTAGCAATACGATGTACTCTTTAGCTATGATTTCATTCTATGAACACAACAATCAGAGCCTTACCTAATTTTACTGTTCAAAATATATTTTTTAAGACATTTCATTGGAAGGCCGCTTACTTGGTGTAAGTAATTCTTGAACTTCATTTGGGTTCTCCGAGTTCCTGGTGTAGCTACTCTCAATTGCATCCACTGGAGACACTATGCGTCGTCGAACAGCACCGCGAACAACACCAGCACTCACTCTAGAATACGGTGTTTGAAATATGTTGGAGCCGATCATTTTGAATGTTTATCTGCAAAATTGCAATTTTCCGTAGAAAATTATAACAGAATGCAACAACTCGTACATATAAATTTACAAATACTATGTATCTTAAACCAAAAAAACAAGACTATGCCGATATAGTATAAGACAATCAGTTTCTAACTAGCTTTACGAGTTGTTAGCACTTACTTACAAACAAATCTGCATACCTTTGAAGTCTATTGAAACACTCGTATTATAAATTATGTTACAATCCCACTTGCAAAATTCC
Source organism: Pseudisothecium myosuroides (assembly GCA_951799445.1). Classification (NCBI taxonomy): domain Eukaryota; kingdom Viridiplantae; phylum Streptophyta; class Bryopsida; order Hypnales; family Lembophyllaceae; genus Pseudisothecium; species Pseudisothecium myosuroides. The sequence goes on along the minus strand of OX637288.1, from coordinate 1,677,561 downwards.
TCCTCCAAATTGTAACAACATTGAACTGGGCAATGCAATTGTGCGCAAGATAATTAGTTCCTCACTATGTTAACTAGTTCTCAGCAGTCATTAACAAGAAAATATACGCCATACCTCTCAGTTCTACTGAAACACTCATATAGAAAGTTGTGGTACAATCCCACGATGTCTACAACAGAATACCTATGAACTATGCTCAGCAATTCTATAAGACAAGCAATTTCGGCGGCCCTGACAATCCCATTATTAGTTTCCTGCCACCTTTAATGACATTCATCACCATTTTTTTAGCCGCAACTTTTTTCTATGTTCATCCATGATGCAATACCTACATCCATCTAAATGAATGCAATTGTCAATGGCAATTAAAACCTCCTCTATATTTGAGTTTGGTGCAATTGGAATGATGTTTGTTATAATAAAGATTTCTACATGTAAATTCTGCAATGCTTTCTTTGAATAAATAGCCCATTAACTTAAAGCAAAATTTCAAAGCCAACTACTTCATATGGGAGTAATTTTTTTAGTGTAAATTTTTTTTTTTTTTTTAGAAATATCTTTATTACTATAACAACTGAAAGTACGTTTCACTTGACAAAAGGACAATTTTTACAAGGTAAATATTAAGCACCCACGCTTAAAGAAATAGAGTTCAAAACTTCACAAAAATAATTTTCTAGAATGGCATAAAAATCCTACAGCCTCATACATTTACAATGAACAAGAACATATGAAGATCAAAGGATATTCTAGAAAATCTCTATTTTATCTGTGACACTATAAGAATCATGGCCATGAACTAAGAATTAGAAAATGATCAAGCAACAAACTTTAATGGAACATCACTATGTAAAAATTCAATCAATTAAAATACAAGTAATTCTGTAGGCAACAAAACTTACACAACAAGCACAACAATATAATGTAGTGTATACAAATCAACCAAATTAATAGCATGACCATACAATCTAAGTCAATTGTACAAAAGTAATAGTAATAAAAAAAGTTTTAATACCAAAGAAAATGTCGAATTGCAAGAAACAAAGTTCACGGAACAAAAGTTGTAAACTAATAGAAAATGGCAGCAACTCCCTTGCCTCTGTTTCCATCCTGCAGCATGTACCAAAAAATAAGAGTGTTTTCATGAAAACCATCTAAAATCATGCAAATTCAATGGTTTTCAAATCAAATGAAATAAAAATTTAAATTACTTAAGTTTAGAGAAACAACTTACCCGTTCATTGACGTAGCGTTCTCGTGCTTCAAAATAAGTTTTAGCACGGCTGCCAGTCGGATTCTTCAATGCTTTACTTAGTTGAACAATAAATGGGCGGAATTGAACAAAAGCCATCCCTAAAATACCCACTGGCTTCGGGGATGTTGTGCAATGCACAGTTGTGCTTGCATCGCAAACGAATGCAGCTCCATTTCCACAGTGGAAATGGAGCTTGTATTCGGGGAGCCAAAACTGAGGTTGCTCTTCTACCTCTACTTCTCCATCTGTAGGGGCATACATTTTCACAACAGTTATTTGATTTTCATTAAATATTTACTAACTTTTCAACTACTAATGAATAATTATACATTTCAAACAATATCAACTCCAAATATTGCAAAAGGAAATTATTCTTAATAGCATTAACAAATTCAAATAATTTACCGGGATGTAACCACACAATGATGCCAAATCCATAATCTCTTGGATCATTGTGTGGTAAACAACTATAATCTCGAGTAATGGCGAATGATGTAAAAGGAGTGCCCCCAAAATGACCTTCCGTGGTATCAAGGCCTTCAGTAGTCAAAATTTGCTCAAAATTTGTCATCACTTCGGGAATTGCAACTTCAAAGTAACGAGCCATCTTCTTAACAAATTTCTCAGACAATGCATATAGCTCAGGATATGCTTGCACAAACCTGCATTGCCAAATGCAAATGATATCCACATTAGCACATTGCATTTTGTATCACAAAAAAAATAAAATAAAAAATTCTTCACATCAATGAAAACAAAATATTTCTAAGACGGTTGATCTCACCATCCCAACTGATAACGTTCATGCAAGCCGTACATGACCATCCTTGACCCCGAAATTTTTTTCGACCGCTTGACAGGTCTTCCAAGTTGCTCAAGAATGGAAGCCATACCATACAATTCTCGAATGTCACTTTTAGGAATCAAATCTCTTTTAAGTAATCCAATAGAACTCTTAGATAGTCCAGTACTCTCTTGAATGGAGACCGAACCATTCAGAAGTAAAAAATTAGATTTATCTTGGTCAAAATCGTAGCCGGTTTCAAAAAACTTCTTCCGACGATAAACCTGTCAAAATACATTATACACTGTCATATTCTAAACATCTAATAAAATTTTATACCTTTGACATTATGAATTCAAAGTAATGAGTGCAATGTGTATTGTCATCAAAAAATAAGAATGCACATTACATTATTCATATAGAATGAAAATGAAAAAAAATGTAATAGAAAACTACAAGTGAAATTCGAACTACAAACCTTGGTGACCTCGACAGTGGGACTTTCGAGAGTCGGAGGAGGAGGTTTGTGCATTGAATTGAAATGTTGCTCCATTTTCTTAAAGCTAGACTCTAGTTGCAAGTCACATACAGTACACATGTACTTGATCTCGTCATTGTCAACAAGGTGAATGCCCCAAGATTCTAGAATTTCCTTCTGGTCCACCAATTCCTGCAGTCTCCTATGCTTCTCCCCTGCTTGGTGTCTACTAATAAAGACAACATTGTAAGCTGTAGGTTTGGACCGACATGTCATGCATTGAAAAGGAGGAACAGCTTCTACTCCTTTTTTTCTTGCCACCAAGTTCCCTACAAAATATTAACAATATCTTAAAAATGACAACAATACAATTCCAAATTTTTTGTATCTAAACATCCAAAAGCCAATATAGTGATCTGCATATATTCTTTTGATTTGCCCCTTTATGGCATGGTTGATCTCAAAGAGAACAACGAAGCGATAGAAGAGATACTAAATCAACAAGCATCACATTTCTACATATCAACCTAACATATTGTTTTGATTTGTCTCTCTATGGCATGGTTGATCTCAAAGAGAACAACGATGCGATAGAAGAGATACTGAATCAACAAGCATCACATTTCTACATATGAACCTAACATATTGTTTTGATTTGTCCCTCTATGGCATGGTTGATCTCAAAGAGAACAACTATGCGATAGAAGAGATACTAAATCAACAAGCATCACATTTCTACATATAAACCTAACATATTGTTTTGATTTGTCCCTCTATGGCATGGTTGATCTCAAAGAGAACAATGATGCGATAGAAGAGATACTAAATCAACAAGCATCACATTTCTACATATCAACCTAATATATTCTTTTGATTCATCTCTCTATGGCATGGTTGATCTCAAAGAGAACAACGATGCGATAGAAGAGATACTGAATCACAAAACATTGCACAAACCTTTAACTTGACCTAAAAACTAGAATGCAATGGAATTTAAAGTAAGACTATTAGAAATTCAAAAGCTCACCTTCAAAATCTTGAGGCCTTCCAGTTGAATTGAAAGCCCGTCCTTCACACCTCACGCCAGCCAATTCCACTTCTTTTGAAGTTGATAGATCTCCTTCATTGAAGATGCTGACAACCTTCTTCGGCAAGGAGCCGCAACTCCCCAGCTCCAATGTTCTCTTCATGAGGATTTTTTTTTTCCTTAAAAATATAACACTTTATTAGAAATCGCCATTGGCAACATTAACAAAGACCAATTGCTAGGAACATTAAACAAGTTACTTAGTTAAACTCTTCATGCTAATAAAGAGCGAAATGCTAGTCCCTAAAATTCTCCAAACTTAGACATAATAGTGGACCACTACGAGACGTACTGAAGAGATGGTTGTTCACGTTTCCAAATCTCATGTATTCGTATAGAAGGATGTGCTTGTCTTCGGAGATTTCCTCTAAGCGCATTAAGTTCTCCTGATGGAGCCTACTCAACAATTATACCTGCACAAAAAATAACCACATTAGATGATGCAAGAAGTCTTTCATTCACAATGCTACTTCATAAAGACATGGGTAGATAGAAATTTCAATCCTTGGCTCACAAACCATGCAAGAGAGAGGGCAAGGCTCATTCTCCCACCTCATTTCTAATTTCGGTAATGCCTTATAGATTAATTTTTGAAGCACGCTTCATGGCTAGGGTCCTTCAGTCCACAAAGTCACCATAGAAAACTTTGCCAAAACCACCACCCACTATTTCGAGGTCTTCAGAAGAATATCATGTTGCCTTCTCTAAGTCTTCGAAAGTTAAGCTCTAACTTCTTTTGGAGACTCGTAATATACACCACTGAAATTTAGTTCTGAAAAAACAAGGTGCATGAGAACTTAGATATACTTTACCACATAAGAGTAGAATGAATGTTGTAAGACCCAAGTTTTGAGACAGAATCCAAAGTGAAATGAAAACTAGAAGTGGATTCCATTAAAATTCAGTTCTGACATCGTCTTCTAATCATTTCAACAGAAAAAAAACAAGCATTTGCATCATCTGGTGACCTCATTTCTTCATTCACCTTTCACTTTTGCATATCCAATTCCAGTACATCAAACCTAAGAGTAGCCAAAACCAATCAACTTCTATTATAACAACAATTCAATTGCACAACACTAGAGAGATATGACATAAACAAGAATCCTACCTTTCAAGATCTCTACCATGTATTTTGCATGTCAATACTTTTGAAATAGAGCATCAAAGCATAATCAAAACGGCCAAGTATACATAAAGATCAAAGAAACCTTTGCTTCAATCCAGCTCGTATGTCCCTCCCTCCACCACTACATCCAGACTGAGCAAAATCGGAGGTCACTTATATTCGCAGAAATCCAAATGTAACAATTCGCAAATCCTTCCCTTCAATCATCAAACAATATATTAATAGGTTTGAAGCATCATCTTCTTCTATTGACAGAAATGGACAAATACAGTGGCTTGATTTACAAAACTGAGGTGAATTAAGCAGGATACATGTATATTGGCTATGCACCAAATTAACATAGAAAATGACTTCTAATTTAAGAACTAATCCTCGTTGAAAAAGTATAATAGTATAAATACATTAGATGCTTCCACATCGCGCACCACCTATTGTAAGCAAATGTGTTGAGCCTGCGCTTTGATGTCTTCAAAACCTGCACCTCAGGAGTCAAGAAATAGTGAATATCAATGGTGACAAAAACGCGTTGGATCAACTTGAAGAAGTGTATACCTTACGCTTTGGCTAAACGTCTACAATACAAAGTAAAGAAAAAACATCAGAAACTTGAAACGGTTACATTCTTACCTCCTAGGAGAATGATGGCATGAAGGCTCAAGAAGCGAAGCTACAAGGTGCACCACCCCAACTGATGTCTTCAATACAATGACACATGAAGGGTGATCCTCATTAAACAACTTCCAAAATCGACTCTCCTGCCATTAGCATAATTTGTCAAAACAAAAGATAAGTTGTCACTCAGCAATGCAACAATCAAAGCATCCGGTGCAATGAGATGGCAAAGTACACTTCTACCATCAAAATGTACCATCCATCCTTCAAACAAATTAATTAATATACCTGCCAATAATTGCCAAGACTGGATACTTGCATCGCACCTTTAAGACTAACCTTCAATTTCACTACCTCCATACTCTTAATATAGTCATGAAGAGCAACACTAATCTTAATAGCAAAGTTCTTGGTAATCATCCATTGTAGATCATCCACTGTAGAGAAGCATTGTACAACAAAACAAAGCAAAGATATTTTGGCGTAAAGAATTTGCATGCTCTCATTACACAACCCTGAAGGATAACTACAATAGTACATGAAGAGCTAGCCTAACGATTACAATGTGGGCAAGCTCAAAGAAAAGACAGAGAAGTTATCATCGTTTTTCTGGCATTTGGTGACTAATTTGGTTAGCTATATTTGCTACTTGGTTTGTGCGGGTGGGGCCTAGATTCAAACTTTCAGTAAGAGGAAAATGGCTATTTATGTAGTTCTTAATCGACGAACCCAGTGGATGTAGGCTCACCAATTTATGAACCTGTGACCTTTCTCTATGTTGTGTGAGAACTATCTGCAATCTAACAATGTCCTAAACTGACCTGTGATAATGTCACATGTAAGGAATATTTTCACTCAATATACCAAGGCCCAGGCAATAAATTGTTAAACTAAGAAACAATGGACTCGTCCACTTTTGACGATTCTAAACAGTGGTTTCAAAAAAAAAAAAAAAAAACATTACGAACGTGCCAGCTTCAAATGAGAGAATTGAAACCCTTTTGAATCCTACACCGTAGCTATGGTAGACACACCTCGCACTTGCTAACAGAGTTTGCAACCGTCTTCTCTTAGAGTTTATTTCAGTTGTCAAGGTTGTGAAGGCTCTCTCCAATCCACGATGCACTAACCACTCTTTCTAAAACCCCTAAAATACTGATTGTTGATACAAACCCGAGTGATTGTCTAACTCAGACAAGGGCCCCTCAAGCTTTTGAACTACTCTCCACCATTCAAAATACCGGCAAACATACCAAGGGAGGAGTCCTTTAACCTCAAAGGCAAAGGCAAAATTGTTAAAACAAATCACTGCCTAAACTTGGCCTGCGAGTGCAAAATTGACCTAGGCGAGAGAAGCAACATCGAGGACCATGGAAAACCTCAATCCTCAAGCATCAGTCTACTAGGTATTACTACAAAAAACAAAGTAAAATAACAGCAGCTATGACTATGAATTCACGATTGAACTCAACCGACTGGAATTCTTGAGTAATGCCGGCATTGGGTTTGGTATGACACTCACGAGCACGTATGGAACGCAGAAAGGATAATCAGTGCAGCAGATGAGAATCATAGCAGTAGACCAAGCAGAGAACGAAAGAGCTGAAACGCGGCAAAATATGAAACAAATGACTGAAGAAGACACTTACTAGTACTAGCCAAGAAGAAAGAAATTGACCTCATACCATGAATAAACTCAAATCTGGTGTACATATATTTCGCAAGTGCCTACCTCCTTGAGATCAACTCCAGCTTACTCCAGACTTCTGATATTTTACACCTGCACAATAACAGCGCGATCAAAAAATCAGTTCCAAGCTAATTTTTACATGAAGTTTAATGTTTCCATTTTTCATCGACACATTTGATCTTCAGTAGTCTCCAATAGGACCACCTAACGAAACATGGATATCTATATATACACATGTAAATGGAGGCTACTGATTGTTTTAAACTCTGATTACTTTCAGTTTTGGATATTAAGATAGGAGGCTGTAAAACGGAGCGGGCATGAAAATGGAACATGATTCAAAGGTACATTTTGCTCTCTTGAATGTACCACCTATGCACATTTCAGGAGGTGGTCCATTTTAATGACCACAAATGACCGCTTTTTTCCAACTTCAAAAATTTGTAACTAATTCCACAAAGGTCCAAAAAATATGAAACGACTTGGGTTAGATTTCAATTCCACTTGTCTTTCAAGAAAAATTTACTGAAAAACATTTCAAGATGTTTTACCTCCCCAAAATTCAGTTTCAGCGCTTAGATGCTCCATTTCTGGACCTCCTACCTCAGAATTGACGCCTTCAACGCTCAGGTCCATTCCTCATTCTAAAACATCTGAAAACTCTATTTGTTATCAAAGATTTGAACACCAACAAAGAACCAGAGAAATGGAAACCTGACCAAGTTTTCAAAGCTTCGGTCCCTCAGCAAAAACTCCGGCAATATAAAATCTGCCATTGGTAAAAAGATGTGACTTCATTATTATTAGAATATCCCAGCACATTATACACTCACATCAGCACCTACCTTGCACCCTTCCATGAACTCCATGGTCAGAACCCTGCTTGTTGATAATTCCTGCAAAAGAAAAATCAAAATACAGACTATGTTCCTGACAAAGGTAATTTTGGAGGTCAAATCCAACCAAGAAACAGCATTGATAGACATCCCAGTTCCCGAACCTAAAGTACAGAAGAATTGCCATGCTTGTTACGTTGTTACATGTTACAGACCTGGTTCGAACAGAATGAGAAGACTGGTGAGAGTGTTTGCAGTGTTTTTGCTATATGGAGATGGTCTTCTGACTTCAAAATCACCTGCTAATCATACGTTAATCACTCGTTAATCATGCTAAGATAATAAACAATAACAAGAAGTTTACCCTAAAAATGTGAGGAATAGAAACACCCTGTCTCTGGGCAAAACTTCTAGCAAAACTTCTATCTGCATTATCTGCTTCTTGAATGAAATCTGGACCAAAGTCATAAGAAGATCAATGTCCTGCCGGACGCACGTCAGCCCTTACCGTCTCATCCAGACCCTCTTTTTCTCTCCAACTTCTGCCCGTCGTCTTCCCCAGCTGAGTGAAGTTAGCGTCCTTGCGAGCTTCAACCGATCGACAATGATGCGGAACTGCGCAGATTCATCAGCGTACGTCACGGTCCAACACCTTCGCAGGTTCGTCAATGACGCGACACATATTATAATGTCATCTATTCAAAATGACGACATAAACCCTTGGACCTGCATTACTAATAGTACAATAGAAATGGAGAACAAAGTACCCAAATTATTGGAAAATGTGCTGAAGACCAAAAATCTTGTCTGAAAGCGCTGTACCTGAAAGTAATGGTAACCTTCAAAGAAATGACACTGTCTCGCATTGTGCCATATCTGCCATGCACGAACAAAGAATCACGCGATTAATCCAGGAGAACATGAAGCTCACTAGTGCAGAATCAGTAACGACTCCATGCCCTTTGTCCCTGTCGGTCGGCGCAATAATGTGTGCAGCACATTAAACCTAATCCATTTTTTGCTCTGGAATTGGTAAACCAATTTTCAGATCATGAAGTGAAGTAGCGTTTGTATTATATGAAAGAGTTACAAATGGATGACTTCTCGAACCCTTCGACTTCAATGATTCAGTCGACACGATTCAAGCTTGATATTAATATTATGATCATCGATCTATACAAACGGGAAAAGAGGCTCCATGTGAGGGCAGATTAATCTCAATGGAGCAAACGGTGCTGGAGAACTGGAGCAGCTCCATCCAGGGGAACATGAAGCTCCACTAGCTGGTTGCAGAATCAGCAACAACGAACTCCATCAGCACGACCCTGCTGAACTGCTGCCTAGGTACGTGGTGCTGCGAAGATATTGACAGAAGGGGATTCCACGGCACTCAATGCACAAACTAAAACCCTAGATCGTGGTTTGCTCAAAAAGTTTAAGTTGGGATGCGAAGGTACACGGCATCAGCGGCGGCGAGAAGAAGCAATTGTCCATTGTCCATTGCATCAAACTCCACGCCCCTCCATTACTTCCAACTGCGGAAGGGTTCCACCTTGGAACCAAAATCGAAAACGTCAAAGAAAAAAATGTAGACACTGTCAACTCACGCCTCGTTCACATCCCTCAAAAGAACAACCTCCATGAAACGTACAAACTCCAGGAAAGGGAAAAAAAAAAAAAAAAAGCCGCAACTGAGGGATGGCGTGCTCACCGTTTCTATACTGTACCACCCCTGCAACCAATCCCAACCAAACTCAAAACTTGGCAATCCGAATGCAAGCCCCCGTTTGAGAGTTCCTCAAATGTCGAAAATCGAGCGTGAAGCGTGTTTCCGTTTTTGAATGAAGAAGTGCACCGACAACGTCGACTTGGGAAGTTCGGCGATCTTCACAGCCAAACCGACCACCAGTTTATTAACTTACTTGCGGATGCTCCAACGCCTTGCCTGGGCCTGTCTGCCAGCAGCAACATTGCCGGCAAATGGACGCACACGGAAGACTCCTGGTTAGGCTTGCAAGTGCAGCAATTGTTCACGGTGATAGCTACAAGTTCGACATTTTATTGAGAACTGAAAATGCAAAACCCTGTACCCTACGGCAATGCTTCACGTCACGCTACAGTTCAATACTCTCTTACTTCAGGTACATATGGAACTCGCTAGCAGAATGTTTCAAAAGCAAAAAAATGTTTGAGTTCTAAAACCTTTTCCACTATTCTCACAATGAAGCACAATCTCACAACGAAGCACAATCTCACAATGAAGCACAATCTCACGATGAAGAACCAAACCACCAAAACCACACCAGCAAAACCTTGCTAACTTAGCACTGAACGTCGGCCGCAATTGAGTTCCGTAACCTAGCCAAAGTCAACTACCCTAACCCAAACTCGACGTGAAGCGGGTGGTGACTGACATGCAAGGCCTCCTATTTTTTGTGAACATGAACGGCACTTGGGAGGGTCTTCATTCCCTCCTACAATGTTTACGATAAATTATTAAACTCGAAGTGCAAAGAAATTTTTTTGAAATGTGCGAGTTGATGATGGCAATGGCAGTAGATTAAGTTAACCCCTACATGACGGACCCATGACCATTGATTTCAAACCTCACTGCCCATCACTCAATTCACTGCCATTTTGCAACTAGATATATATGTAAAAATTTATATTTATTTTTCAGAGATGAAATTACATGTTTTCTTTACTTCATAGAAAATTTAGATTTTTTTTGTGGAAAATTGTTTTTTTTGTGAATTTTTGAAGAAAAAGTGAAGAAAAATCATATTAAATAGAAAATTCTTTCAAAAAATCAGAAAATTTCAGCATGTGTGTGTATTACCATGACAAACATCATGGTGTAAACTCAATTTCCGTGTCATTCTATAATTAGAAAATAATGGACATTGAAAATACATCCAAAGTTCAAATTGCAATAAAATATTCAATATTAGGATTTTTTTGAGAGATTAAATTGGACTACAAACTATAATACATGACCTTCATTTTGTCAGTTGGGCCTAAATTCAGAAAATACCGTTTTTGTGGAGAAATTTCAGATTTAGAGCAAGGAGCAACAACTTTCCGAAATACTCTAAAATAGCATATTTTGTGATCCATGTTTTTAATAACTTCTCATTTACGTGAAGACAAACACTGGCAAGACTATAAACTCAATTGGATACTCTTCATAACCCAATATGAAAGGTCAACAAAGAACTTTATGGATGAAAAAATGCTTTGAATCCCTAAAGGACCGGCATGCATTTTCTGGCCGTACAGAAATTTTGGGCAGGTCCGTGTGACTAGAGATTTCCATATTTTAAGCTGAAATTTTAACAGAAGGTGGGCGCGAGGAATATCTTTCATTTGCACTAAATTTCAGGACATTTGGAAGTAGGAATCAAAAGTTATGGCCAAATATGTTACTTTTTTTCCTAACTGGGCAGTCCGGGCAGCAAGCAAAATTTGGCAAAATTTTGATTTTTTTTTAAATATTTTTTTTCTTGTAGATTACATTTTTGTCTAACTGGAAAGCTTTGATTCATTTCATTTGGATTTGTTATGAAAAAGTTATGGACATTCTTGTTTTTTGGGAAGTTAGAGCATCTTCTTCAAAAAAATAACTTGTAGGATTCATTTCTAAATGCTATTTTTGCAATTAAAAAAAATTAAAATTCTCATGGTTTAGTTTACTTGCTAGAACAATCTCACCATTGGGATTAGCGTATTTTAATTCCATCTAAAATATATTAATGTTTTAGATTTTCCTTTTATCTCGTATCTACTTCTACTTAATAAATTTTTTAGGAATGATAATTAAGTTTTTTTGAATATTTTTTTTTTCCCTAGACTCTCAACTCAATTCTCCACTATAAAGATTTGAAGCACAAAACTCTGTAGTGCAAAAATTTTAAGTGAAAAATGTTTAAAGTCAAAAAATCTAGTCCCGCGATGTGCTGAAATACTTGTTTTTTCCACTTTAAACGCAGATATCTTGCAATCTAAGCGATCAAAAATTCTGAAATTTTTTCCACACACTTTCATACTAATTAGGTGTAAGATCCTACGGTTAGATGTGAAAAAAAAACATTTTTCATTTTGTTTTATTCCTTGCTATAGAAATGGTAATTTTGATGGTTTTTTGGCAGAAAAAAAGCCTTGGGCCTTTAGGGGTTAAACTCTTTCTTTTGAACAGTACTGTCATCGGAACGCCACAGAATGGTGTCCACGGCGCTCCAGGGTTAAGCTTATACTAACGGTCACTTCTAAGGAGAAAACAACAAGTGGAAAAAGGAAAGTTTCTGTGGGATTTAGGATCTGGAAAGGAACCCAGTTGTCATCACGTTCATTTCACTGGAGCACTCATAGCCGTCAAATTAAGCAATTCAACATAGTTGGAGACAAAAAAAAAATTTAATATTTTTTCAATATTAACAATTGATAATCATAAATTTTCAAAAAATAATATAGAATTTCTAGATAAGGCATCTCTTTTCTACAAATTTTCAAAGAAGAACTCTTGAAGGCATCCTAAACCACATTAAAGTAAATCTGCCTCGATTCTAGCACCAAAATATAAAAAAACACAGACCATCAACCACAATTAAGCATAGACACGGATTCAAAGAACTTTTGGGAGCACTTTAAGGGAACTCTACAATTGGTGTCAGGGTGCACTCACGCTTATCGATGTTGCTACCTTATACACAACATAGTGAAATTAGGTTGTCCTATACTACTTTGTTGACATTTGACACTATAAAAATATTTTCTATTATTAAATAAAAATATACTACTTTGAAAATAGTTGTTAATTGTAAAGTTCGTCCTATGTTCGTGAAGGTGTGTTAGAAGGAAGTTTAACTAAAAACAATACAAAAGAAACAAGGCACCAACCTCCATTAGACTTGAGTTCTGGTGCTCCAAGGAGGTCCGTCTTGTGTTCTGCCCAAACTTTGGCTCCCAGTCCCACCTTCAACACCTTTTACAATTAATTGTATTGTTGTAATTGGAACTCTTGAACTTCCATGTTTATAGATAGAAATATTTGTAGAAATATTTTTTGACTTTAATGCATTTGTGTTAAGTGACTTCCTATGGGTAATGGAATATAATAGTTTCTACAACCTAGTTTGACTATTATAGTATTATTTATGAAGACATTATGAAATATATATTCATGCAGACCTCCATCTTCTAAACATGTAATGTGCATTGCTCATCTAGTTATGAATTACAAAAAAGTAGTTTTAAAAAAACCAAGCATCTGATGAATTGCTCTCTAGCACTGTAGAAGTATAGAACAAAATAAATGCATTATGCACTCAAAAGAAAAATCATAAAACAGTCATAGGCAAGCAAGGATACGTACATTGTATAAATGGAAAGGGTATGGATCATTTTAACCCCTAAAGGACCATGAGTGCAGATTTTGAACAATGAATGAACGAAAACACGTCCCAAACTCACCGAAATGCATTTTTTCATCCATTTTTTTTTTTAAGATTCTTATATTAGTTCTTTTAACATTTGTATGCATCCAGATTATGAAGATTTTGCTTTGCAAATATTCTATAATTCAAAAGGTATCGGGAGGTCTAGCCTCAAAAAGTAACCTTCTTAGTTCAAAAAATGATCCTCCAAAAATGACTTGAATCAAATAATCAAATAAAAATCTTCAAAAATCACTATAATTAGAATTCAACATTTTGAACTTATAGGAAAAATATATCTTAAAAATCATAAATATTCAATCTACAATTGATTTTAGAAGGAATTTTCAATTTCGGGCTTCAAATTTTATTGAAAAATATAGGTATGTATTTTTGTTGATCTACCCATATGGATTTGATCTATAAATAGTATTTTACAACTATTGTTTGAGAGTCATCATTAAAATACTCTTCTAAGTTGCATTTTATAATAGATATTCACAATTTTGAAAATCTGGACACCCCTCCGGTCCTTTAGGGGTTAATGTCACTATTGTAGTGCATGAAACTTAGAAATGGAGGAATTTATAATAAGAAACTTCAAAACTAAACAATGAGACATGATTCACTCCAACAAATAACTTTAGGTATGAGGGGACGCTTTGAATGCAACTCATCACAGTGCACACCTCAGACTTTCAAAATGAAAAACATCGAAAACCACAACAAAACTATGATTCATGAATCTCTCCAATTAATAACTTTGAGTATGAGGGGACGCTTTGGATGCAACTCATCACAATGCACACACCTTATACTTCAAAAGATGGAGAGATCCAATACAATAAAGAATATAAGGAACCAATATATAGAGAGTGCAAGACAAGTCTTAAATATACTTCATATAAATAAGAACATATAAATAAAGAATATTTTTATTTTTAAAAGTACGTGTACCTAATTATATATGAATATATTTAAGTGCATGAGTGTATGTGTGTATATATATAGATACAATGTAAAAGATAAAATTTTCATTTGAATTCCTACACCTATGCTAGATGTAGGACTCAAAATTATTTGAAAATACTCATGTCTAAAATAAGGCTGTTGTATTTTCATATATACAATGTCTAATTGGATTAAGCGCTCCAACATCCAATTTTTGGATGATGAGCACATTGAAGTTCAAATTTTTTTCTCAGTATTGCTTAGATGAAAGGACTTCATCCTAATAAGTGGAAATTTTGAGGAAATAGTTGCCCTTTCTAATGGTTGGATTTGGTGTTACTAGAAAACATATTTTTCTAAATTACAAATGTAGAAGTATATCAAATGGTTGACTAAGCCAAAATTGCATTCACTCTGGTTCTAAATTAGATTTGCAAAATTGAGATCAGTAGATTTTAAAAACACAAAAACTTCAATAAATCACCTAGTAAAGATGACCTCATTTTAAATCCATTCCAACAAATTTCACTGAAGAAATTATAATTTTGTGCATGTAATTGAATGTTGAAGGAATTTTGAAATTTTCCTTGAAAAATTTTAGAAAAATTTCAGTGATGACATTGGTGAATCTAACCGTATGGATGGAATCAAAAACTCAAAATCTACAGCTTCTAGTATATATGAATTCAAAAATTTTCTTTCAAATAGTACTTTATGATAAATTTTCTGACATTGTCAATTTTAGAGAAGACTTATAATGTTCACGGGTTCAACCTTCTTTTTTGAACTTTCCTTAACTTTTACTTAAAAAATTTACAATTTGCTTATAAAAAAACTGAAAGTAATCTACGATTTTGAATGCGAATGATTTCATCTTTACAGAATAAGATTTCAAAAATTCCTTTCATATATACAAAGTAAAATGCATCATCCAGCCACTCAGTGAGATTCAATTACATGGTCACAGCCACTCCATTCAGGAACATCTTTGAAAAACAAAAATCGAAAGTACATATACATTACAGATCATTCCATCTTCTGAAAATAACTTTAGAAACTGGATTCGTCCTTCTTTTGTTATAAATTGCGGCTTCATTTTCCACTAATTTTAGGATGAGTATCTTGTACAGAAGTTGTGGAAAATATTTTGAATCCACATCCTAAAATAGATGCATTTTAAAAAAAAAATTTAGACCTGAAATTTTTTATTAATGTTTTCCGGAGTTTATCTCTTGTGAATGGGATTGTAGTAATTCAAACTGGATTTCAAGTTATCAAGTTATCATTTTAGCTATGCCCTTTTCCAACCCTTGAATGTTTCAATTGAGCCGAAGCCTTTCCAATTGTGTTTTTCCTATGAAAAAAGAGTAAGGACTTTTAGTTATCTCTGATGAAGTAAACTTTATTTTTCAAAATCTGACCATGTAGATGTTTACAAAGCTTGCTTATTAGTTTCTGTATCAATCTTGAGTGAAAAATAGCATAGGAGTGTTGAGATTATAACAAGAGAAATCTGCATATTATATTTTAAACCCTTGATTGCCCAAGGCCTATTTTGAACCTCTTGGAATTTGCTCTAAATTGAACAGGAAGCCAACATTTTCATAAGTTGAATCACTTCTTTTTTTTATTGGAACCGTACAAATTCAAACTAGACATATTAGAGATCACATAGGGAAAAAACAAAAGATCAATATCATTTAAGGATTGAAAGATTATAATGTTTGATCATTAGGGTGTTAAAACTATGAAAATCTTCGAGCTCTCTTTTTGCATGTCAAATTGAAGAAGTTGAAGACCAAAAAAATATGAGGTTGAAGGGCCTAACAAATATAATCCCAATCAATTTATGACTTCTCAAAATATACTCTACATTTTTTTAAATGAATTTCTAGTGTGATTTCTTCTCCAAGTTCTTGTGTATTTGAGGCTCATTTCCAAGAGCCCTGAACACTAGGAAAAGTGAAGATTGCAACGGGTACCTTTGCACAAAACCTTTAATACAAAAATCATAGTCATTCATATGATCATATGATGCACAAAATCAGATTTTTGATGCAAAAACTAAACTTCAAAAATAATCTTTCATAAATATGAACTACTAAAAATAGCAATTTGGTAAGGTTTTATTAAACTTCAAAGTTTCTTCGCTAGCAAATGTGGGTGCCTTGGGCATTTAGGGGTTCAGTATGTTGTCCCTCCTCACAATGTTTGATAAATTTACATATAAGTGTTTTTTGAAAATGGAGGTGACATGAGAAACTTAGAATTGTGTTAGCACAGTCAATTATATTTTCAAAAAAATTAAGTTCAAATGAAAACCTATCAAACTCATCACATTTTTTACCTGACACTTCTTGAAATGCATTTTTTTTAAAGTAGAAATTCCAGAGAACTCCAAATCAACAAATTTTGAATGTTAAAATTTTCAATGGTGAACATCACAAAAATGCTTTATTCTTTCCATTGAATCCATTTTCAAAAGAATTGGATGTGTACAATTTCTCAAATCTCAATTTACGTGAAATTGGCAAGTTTTTCAAGAAGCTGAGAAATAAAGTAAAATTTGTAAGCTTCACTCTTCCATTCATGGTACATATATGCCTTTGAGGACCTCTACAAAATAAAAAATACTTTTTTCTTAAAGAAAATTTAAAGCTTTCAATATGTAATTTTTTTTACTACCCGAAAACAATTTTGAAACGGTCAAAGGAATTTAATTGCCTATAGCAAAACAAACTCAGAAATCTCAATCGACTGTATATTGTCTATTAGGCAATTAGGGGGGTAAATTAGAAGTTCCAAACTTATTTTTAAATCCTATAATTGTGATTTAATTTTGAAGTTGAGATCCCCCATGGATATACAATAAAATACTTTCTATTTTGTCTTTGTAGGTCTTAAAAATGCTAAAGAATTTTGAATTAGAAACTGTTTATATTGTTGTACATGAAGGTGAAATTCAAATCTTACTTGTATAATTGCCACAACAGATTTTTATAGTTTCCTAGAAATTTATTGACGCGAAACTTACAGTCTTGGGCATCTCGAAGGCTCAAAATGCAAAGGAATTTTAGAGGTTCAACAAAATATAATACACGGATTTGGGGTTAAAAAAAGCAGTCCATGCATGCACTTACCAATCCAAAATTTCTTCTATGGTGTAAAGTGAATGGTAAACATCCATTTTCTTAATTACTAATTTTTAAATACTTTTGTTGAGGAATAAAAATTCAGTAATAAAATATTTTTTCATCTACATTTTTGGTAATATTGATGGAAAAGATTGTTTAAATGGCGGTATTCCGTGTGCAATTTTGTCCATGTAAGATGGGTATACATTTCATACCGGGCGGTCTGAAATATAACAATGCCAAAGTTTTGGAATGGCATCATTTTTATGTGAACTGCCATATTGGACTTAAATTATGTTCAACTAATTTTGCAGTAGAAATGATAGGAATGACATGGACTTCATAAAAATGAATTTTATAACTCGCATTGTCAAAGAAAAAGGTACAATTATTTTACAATGAGAAAATAAAGAAGAGAAAAACAATCAATAATTGTATTAGAATATAGATCCAATTCATTCTTAATCCCAAAATTATGTAAAAACAAGGATAACCATAAAAGAAGCAAATAGCATTTTTTGACAACAAAGCATACTTTGTTGTCTATTTATAGGAAAAATGCTAAATTTTCCTTTAGAATTTAACTCTAAGCGTGGTCAAAGAGTAGCTCCAAGACACAAACATTTTCATAACATTCGACATGCTTAACCCCTGAAAAACTAAAAAGACATAATGTGTCCTATTCTAATTTTCAATGGCAATTTGGCATTAGGGTGAGACAAATTTCAATATTTTATAAACTAGGAACTTGTAGAGTAATCATTTTATATAGTTGTTGCACTTTTTGATTATTAAACTTTTAATGAAAGAGTTATTTTAAAAATTGTTCAGAAAATGTAGAAAAGTGGGAGCAAATATAGTTTTTTTACAATGAAAGGAATAGTACGGATGGAAAAAAATTCTTGAACATTTCAAGTCATTACTCTAGAAAAAAGAACCACATCTAAAGGAAAAACATAGTAATTTTAGCAATTTAGAAAATACGAAGTTCAATTTGGTTGAATTAAAAATACAAAAATAATTAGAATGATTTCAAATATTTTGAAGATGTTCCAAATAATATGCTAATTATATCAATTGTCCTATTTCAAAAATGATCGCATATATAAATTTTTTAAATTTTTGTAGGATCCTATTTGGTCAGTATTGACTTTCTACTCCTTTTGTTTGAAAATGTAAACAAATTTGGGAGAGTTCGTATTTCTGATTTTGAACAGGAAAAAAATACTACATTTCACTTAGATTCCAATACAACTCTTTTTTGGGGGGGGCAAAGAAGCATTATTCATCTTCTCATATTTTTTCTTCTCCAGAAGCTGCGTTTTCTGCTTATAAAGTTAGTCAACCAAATTTATTATAATCTAAAAATACAACTGTCAGAACATTCCACAATTAGTTCTATGCATATTAGACGTGTATTAGAAAATGTATGTATTGCAAAAGGTTTATGAGAATTGAGAATAATTCTTCAATTTTAAGGAACTTTGTTATATTCTTAGCAACTGCTCTGAGCAAAGGATGTCATGTATTGTGAATACTGTAACAGATGTTCCTACATGTACACAAAATAGTAAATGAGGATGCTTGACACCAAGAAGGTTACTGAAGAAGCCATCAAAGTCAACAAACACTTGTATTGAGATTTTTATTTGTTCATGTGATCGTTAAAAAATACCAACTACAGCAAAATCTAATTCAAAAGTACTACATTCTTGTATATAGTAATAGTAAATATTCATATATTGATGAATGTTGAGAAATTAGTGCATGGTAAGCTAATATCAATATTTTTTGTACATTAAAGTGTTAAAAATGTTTGGATTCACAAAAGTTATCTCATCACTTATAGTGTACACAATTTGTGTTTAAATTATGTTTGAAAACTATTTTGGAACTCAGATGGCAGCATTGAAAATCTAATTTTTAACCTTGGAGCGCTCCGACGTCCATTTTTTGGACGATGAACAGATTCAGATCCTTGTTTCTGTCTCATTCCTGCTTGGATGAAAGTCATCCAAATTTTTGGTGATACTTTATCAAGTTGTTGTCCTATCCATTGGTTGGATTTGGTGTTACTAGAATATATTTATTTCTAAAATTACAAATGTGGAAGTATGTCAAGTGGTCAATTTGCATTGACTTTAGTTCAAAACTAGATGTGCAAAAATGAGGTCAAATATGTGAAGGTCACAAAAATTTCAAAAAATCACCACATAAAGAGAACCTTATTTCAAATCCATTCCAACAAGTTTTACTCATAAAATGATAATATTTTACTTGTAATTGAATTTAGAAGGAATTTTGAAATTTTCTTTTCAAAATTTATAGAAAAAGATTGGTGATAGCATTAGTAGATCTAACCATACAGATAGAATTTAAAAATCAAAATCTACAGCTTTCATTTGTATACCAATTCCAAAATATTCTTCCAAATTGTAGTTTATAATGGTTTTTCTCAAATCGTCAATTTTGGAGATGAATCTAGACGTTTAGGGGTTAATATGGATGATTATAATTGTTGTTTTCAAAATTCCATGCACGGATGGTCATTATGAGCCTCAAGTTTTTTGTGTTCTAGGCTCTCACTCTGAAATGAGCCACAAATGCAGTAGAAGCATTGAAAAATATACAGCATGAGATTTTTTTTAAAATTCTTTACATAATTTTGAGAAGCTGTTGATTGACTGGAGTTGCACAAGTTCTGATCTTTATCTTCATGAACAAATTTTAAGAAACAAATTTTGAAAACAAAGCAAAAAAACTAAAGAGAGGTCACCGCAATCTAAATTAAAAGACCCAAAAAAGTTTTCAAAATGACTCAAGAGGAGTTTAGCGTGACAAACAGCAATTTGTGAGATAGCTCAGTGTAGAACTTTGGGCTTGTGGTCGTGCCAGAACTTCTAGGAAAAAACTTGTTGGTAAGGTGCGGCGGAGGCCTCATATGCGCAAGGTAGGTAGGCATAGCAAAACCCTACCCCGGCGGGAACTTTGTAGCCACTTACTCCCCATCACCTCTCTTGGCGGATGGTGGGTGGCGGGTGGAATTCTTGTCATGTGCAGTAGATGGATGGCAATGCCGCGCGGATATGAAAAGTGACTCACAAATTGGAGCTCTTACTTCCCCACAGTCCTCCAACAAATGTCCTCCAAGAATGGTATTCTTAGATTATGCACTATCCTTCTACTTGTTTGATGGAGTGGAGTCAATGTATTTTTCATGTCAAGTTCTTCCCCGTGTGCGGATGCAACATAGAGTTAGAACTTGTTTTTTGTGCGGTCACCGCGCCATAATATGTACACTTGGAAATGGGTGCAAGTAGTGGTACCGTTAATTTGAATTTGCAAACTGCAAATAGAATTTTTTTCCTAGCAGGAAGAATCGTGTTCCTTGAAATGCACATGGAGATGCAACTACAATAGGTAAGACAAGATTGTTTCCAAAGCCATGATGAAATGGACTCATGACAATTTTCAGAAATTGCTACTGTACATTTTTTTGAAATCTCCCATAGCAATGTTGTGCTTTTCAATTGTTTCTATTATGACTAGTTGCTTCCACCTAGAAGATGCAAAGCACGATAAAGCAAGGTTGTCCACAAGTGAATAGGTTTGTGTAAAAATATAGCCATTAGAAAGGAATTTTTCATTCATTTCAAAACATGCATTGACACCTTAGGGTTTGGACAGGGTTACAGGTGGAGCACAACTACTGTGCCCTGTTGCTGCAAGATTCTAGGACTGATGCGCGTTTGGTGATGGCCTAGAGTATGAATTGCATTGTTCCTCCCATGGAACAAGCTTCTCTCAGGTTTGAATACTTTTTATTTTAGCACCAACCAATCTTTGGAATGTTGGCACTCGGGTTCAATAGGTTTATTGAGGGATATAATTTTGTAGTAATTATAATGTGCAACCTGGAGAGCATGACAATGAAAGCATTACAACATTCGTCCATCGCTAAAATTTTGTAATCCAAGCAGTGACCTATTTAAATAAGAGGATAGTGTATAGAAGTTATCAAGTGGGAAAACGTTGTATGAAGGTTGAGTCCTAAATGGATGACAAGGTGCAGACATCCTTAGTAATGGATATGTGGTGCGACAATAGTACAAGATTGGAATATCGTTTGATATTGTGATGTGCAATGTCATTGCTGCATTTGTGAATTCAATTGTGAAGGATTAATTTTTTTCTTTATCAATGGTCTTTCCAATTTTTCAATGTGGGGTTCATTGTTTGTTGATGGAAGTAGAGCCAATTCAACGTTTTATTCTTCATATTTGAGCACAGTGCACTGTTTGGGTTGAGCAAGCTTCCATCCAATATTAGAGCCTTTTGACTTACATTCTTTTGGTTGAATTCTTACGGGATAGTTCAATTTCCTTATTCTCCAGTTCCTAATAGAAGATCAGTAGGAACAATTAATTGTAATGGAAAATTGTGAAAGTGGGAATAACTATTCTTGAAGTAAGGACATGAGGCACTAGTTTTTTTTTAAAACGTCTTCACACAATTACTTTAGCCTATTATTCAATTCTGGTGAATGAATGTGAGGCTAAAATGTTACAGTTTAGCATAGTTCTGTCATTCTTGTAACCAATTTCGCAAGAGTCGGACTTGTTGGGCATTGTAATTCATATCAAAGTGAAGCCAAGAATGTAGATTTTTCTTCATTGGATACGTGTTTAATCAGAGTAGGTCATGAGAAACTTGTTTCTAAATGACTATGAATTTAAGGAGATAATGAAACTAGTGAAAAAACAAATATGTCTTTGAGCTGGATCTTGGTGAAGCTCAAAGAATTGGAAATCATTACCTTCACAAATAGAATGTTTTTTCACTCTAAATCACCTGCGAGGTCTTTAGGAAGTTCATCTAATTATTCGAAGGGGAATCTAAAGTGCTGCTCTATTATTTTGTTTCTGCTTTCTTTCGGATACTGCACAGATAGTAGATTGTTGTATATGTTTGAATTTTCTTCATGACATGCGCACTTAGTGGCCTCATGAAATTCTACGACTTCTGTGTTGTAATTGTTGCGTTGCAATTCTTGTTATTAGATATGAACTTTGTATGCAACATCTTTTTGTTTAATCTTTCACGACAAAGGTGATAGTCAGAGGTTTCACAAGTCAAAAGGGAGAAACATTTATGTATAGCAGAAATAAATGAAAGATAAGAAAAAACATTGCAAACATAATCCTGGAGAAGGATTCACTGCTTCTATCATTGCGAATTCCTGAAATGTGTTATAGATTATACTATTGAATAGAACTAGCAAATTGGCGTTGGCAATGATGGAGTTCCTGAATTGGTAAATATGGGTGAATTTGTAAGATTAGTAGAAAAAACCGCAGAAAAAAGTGTCAATGTTAATAGCCACTAGACAATTCTTGATAATCAACAATTTTCATTGTGTGATTGATTCAAAGTGGAGATAGTTGTCAATGAACTTAGTGATTTGGTGGTTTGTTAGATTTTTGAAAATCCTTAGACATTACCTTTTGAGTTCCTATATGAATATTAGGAGGGGTTCATGAGAAATCAACAATTGAGTGGAGGATTGATGGAGACAGGATTGCCAATTTTGACAAAGGGATTTTCAAACAAAACACTATCTAGGTTGATTACCAACTGTTGTAGCTTAACAATCTGTATTTAATGCTCAAACCTTCAATAAATTAAATGCGGCTAAAATGTACAATACTTGGGTGAGCATGAATCACAGGCTTAATAGTCCTATCAAGTAAAAATATGCGGAACTTGTTGTATTGTATAGTGATTTTATATTGAGTAGTGAAATTCTTTGGTAGTATTCTTGAGGAAGTTGTGCCAACTACAATACTATAGCGTATGTATTCATCTTCCCTTGTATTAACTTAGAGGATATTATTTGCATATAATTATCATTTTAATTAATAATAGATGTATGCTTCATTGTAAGATCCGTGAATATTGGAGATTGAAAATTAATTTGGGTGTCCCATCAAAATGTATTGAAATAAAATTTTGATTAGTATGCTTGAATTTCTTACACAATATTTTGAAGAAATTGTTGGGAAATAGATGAAAGTTCCTAGAGATTCAAGTAGTGTCATTTAAAGTAGTCTCCAAAAGTAGTCTCCAACTTTGAGTGGCAGTAGACAAAATCATCCACATTCTAAGGTTACTGGATATACACATTCAGTGAAGTAATACTTACACTAAAAATACTTAATGAAGTCCACCGTCCTGAATTAGAAGAGATGATATGTTGGTAATGAAAAGGAGGTGCTATAAAACGGGATCAGCTCTCTACTAATTGTAGTATGTTTTATTTTATTTTCACTTAATTGTGTATTTGAATATAAGAATCCAAATGAAGAGGTATATATAGTACAGTTAAATTAGTGTAAGTAGTCTTGTTGATTGTATTTGCACAATGCATTTCATTCATTATATTTTTGGCTGTGATACTATGTAGTTCTATTCATTTTGAGGTTGAGATACATACAGTTATTCCATAGCAGACAAAAATAGAAAAAGATTTAGTGAACTATTTTCTTAGAGTTGACATGATTTTATTTTGGAAAATTGTATCAAGGCTTGGTACTTTTGGCAAACTTGCAGGACTCCATTTCGGTATTGGTGATGGTATCATTCAACTGTGACCGATGTGGGGCTGTAAACTTCTTCAACAAAGCAAATCTGACGAACCACCAAAAAAGTATCCATTGTAAAACTTTACATAGAAAGAAGTGTAAATCATCAGACACTCAGCTGCAGGAATTGGTTGAAGAAGCCTTGCAGAACCAAAATTCTCCAAATCAGAACTTCAATTTCGCGGAAGTTCTAGAAACTGCTAATGTTGTCCACGAAGAAAGACCGTATGACTCAACGTTTTCCTTGGTTCATTGGATACGACATTGTAAAAATGGTATGGGTTTATCGGAGCGGGACATCACAAATTTGTTTTGAAATGTGCTTTTCCACAAGTCCTTCAAGTTAGAGAATGTCACTGTCAAATCAACTTCAGATTGCAACAATTATGAAAATACACTTCATCGTGTAGAAGATGGTTGGTTGGAGTATAAAGTCAAGGAAAAAATAGGAGACCCTTATCCAATATGTCTTTACTACAAGGACCCGGTATTAGCTCTGTCTTCATTATTTTCAGCCCCAGCCAACTGTGAGAACTTTGATCTAGGCCCCACATCATCAACGACGCCATCCAATACAGCAGAACCGTCATATTCTATTCCAAGCACTTGCAACTGGTGGCAATTTATGCAAGGTCACATTGGTTGCGAAGGTGCAATCATAGCCCCTCTCATTTTGTATAGTGATCAGACAACTCTCTCAAACAATGGAAGGGTGAGTGGCTACCCTTTGGTTCTGTCTCTAGGAAACATTGCTTGTGAATTACGTGCTCAAGAAGAAGGACATATACTTCTAGGAGTGATGCCTGTTATTCCTGCATCAGACTTGTCTTCACACCATAGAAGACTTGACATTTTCCATGAGTGTCTTAATCAAATTCTTCAACCCTTGAAGAAATTAAGTTTCAGGTATGATTTAAACTATGTGAATCCTTTTTTTAGTTAAAAATTGCTTATCATTTGAGATTGGTCATTGGTTGCAGTCTCCAATTACCAGAGCTCGTAAGCTTATAATTTATTTGAATTCTAAAGTATGAAACGAATTTTGTCATATTCTCTATAGTTGCACTTTGAAGTTGTTAATAGTGATGACAAGTACTGACTACAATTGTACATGTGAAGGGGAACCGTCATCTGTGATCCACATGGGGTTGAACAGCTTGTCTTTCCACTTCTTTTTGCATATGTTTGTGATCATCCAGAAGGATCAAAGGCACGTACTGCTACCCAAAATCAAGCTTTGGGAATATATAATGATATATTTTGTAGTAATATTTGAATTCCTGATTATTCAATGTCTTCATAAGAATGAAGTCCATGTGTAATGACATGCAATAGGACATTGTAACTCTATATTAAATGTTGAGATGTTGCTTTGTTAGATTACGTGCACATATGACACCAACAAATGCGAGCTACCTTGTAGCTTATGTCTTTGCGCAAGAGATGAACTGAATATGACAAATCAAATATTGGAGTACCGAACGGAATCAAGTATGAAGTCCATATTCAAAGAAATGAAAGAGGCAAGAACAACAACAGAGAAGATGGCTATCTCAAAATTACATTCCTTACATGGAGTTGAGGTACGTAATATGAAATTTTAGCTTTCAATTTCCTTTGTATTTGTTTGCTACCAATTGTTGGAAAATAGTAAAAAGATTCTTGTGTTCAGTCTCTGTATTTTCTGAAACACTACAAAAGTGTTTGCATGTACATAGTAAGTTTGAGGCACGTGCTAATTGATCTGTACTAACAATGTGTTTATTCTTGAATTGCAGTGTGCACTTTGGGGCTTCAACGGCGGTGACACAGCCATGGGAAATCCCTACAAGTGTTTGCATGTTGATATTATGCATCAATCAGATCTTGGAGTTTTCAAAACCTTGGTAGATATTTTAAAAGTATTGGGAGGGTCAAGCAATGTGTTGCATATGTTGGATGAGCGCCTTCTCTTTATCAGAAGAACATCTCGATATCAGAGCTTTCGGATACCAGGAACTGACAAAGGTGGCTATTTTCGTTCAAATGCCAACTTTGCAACATTTGAACATCGAGTAGTGATGCAGGTATGATAAAACAACTATATATTAGAATCAGACATGAACCATTTTACAATTATAGTATATATTTTTTGAGTATTAAGTTAATTGATGATGAGTGATGTGAATTGAAGAATCTTGTAGCTCAACTATAATTCTTGAAAATTCAACTATACAAATCTTGGATAATAAGATGATATTGGTTGTATCAGGTTATTGTCTTTTGCATGATTGGAGTATTTGAAGACGAATGTATATCGGCAATGGTAAAGTTCCTCGAATGGTATCAGTTAGCGTGCCACACACATGTGTACATTGAGACGACCCTCAAAGAGATGGATGATCTCATGTGCTTGTGAGTAAATGAACTTGCATGACAGTTTCTGTAGGTTTCATGTTCATTCCAATCATATAGTAAGAAAATATTGATTTTTTGAAGATGCTGATCTAAATTTCAGTACCCAGGTGATAATTTTCTAATAGTTTCATGTACTTTTGTGAATGAAAGGGCAATCACATCTTTCAAGCGGAGCTTAAAAGATCATCAGAAATCTTCTTTCAATTTGGTGAAAATCCATGCAATGCGTCATTTCAGTGATGCAATCCGGCGTTCAGGTTCACCTTTTGAATACAGCACCAACATGTACGAGCACTTGCACATTAATCTCATGAAGTCTGCCTATCGATCAAGCAATAGGCGTGATTACACTGGTCAAATCTTGAAACACAATTCTCGATTGCAATCCTATCGACGAAAAGTTGGAGAAGTTGAAGCATTTGAATCAGCAACTGAAAAAGTAACAGCCTTAGATCAGGTTTGCTACTGAATCAATATCATATGCTTTGAAGGACCATATAAAAAGGATTTGCATTTCTTTGGTTTTAATTATAATGACAACCAAATGAACTGATTTCATTTGTTTGGACGTTTGTTTAGGCTGTGCAGATTGGAGAGAATGTCATGTCCGGCCCCCATGCAAACCTTCGGTTGTCCTGGTTGATACCTACTTCCCTTGAACTGCCTTTCAGAAATAAACTGCTACCTCGTGTGTGTTCCATTCTTTCAGCACAACATGAGCTTTTCCAACTGCCACAAAGCCTTCATGTCTTTAAAGATGCAAATAATTTACAAGGAGGTGAAGTTCTTTGCATCTTTTCTTCTTTGGCTGTACCAGCTGGACCAGGTGAACGATTTGGAGATTGGCCACTTTATGGTCGTGCAAGCCATGAATTTCATGGAGCACCATACTATAGTGATGTTGCTCTGCAAATGGAGGATGCAGGCATGGATGAAATCACAATGTATGCCCAACTGCGACTCATTTTCCAAGTGTCCTTTGTAGATTCTGAAAGTAATATGTTGGCACCGAAGAACTTAGCATTTGTACGCATGTATAAGGTTGTGCATGGTAGTCGATTGAACGAGCTGGTAAGATGCAAACAGCTTGTGTGGGATCCATATATAGATTCTTGTTACTTGGTGGTAGATGTTGCTACCATTCTTCGAGTCGTCCACATTGTGCCGAATTTTGTAGAAGATGGTCATTTTTTCCTCAATAAATACAAATTCTAATCTTTCTTTATCATCCGGGACTCCTGCTTATATAACTCCTTATAGATTATTTTTCCCTGCATAACCATCATGTAATTATTAAACATCCAATGTTTATAAAATGTGTGTAAAATTTTTCATTCTGTCTTGTTAGATAATTTGATGGTTATTGATGATTTCTATAGTGAAGAATGACTTGGAGATTAAAATGACAAATATAATTTATCACAATTTAGTGACCCCAACAATTACGGCAAACTAACAGAAGTATTGTAGTTTAGTTGGTCAGTGTCACAAAATGCCTCAGAATACATGCACTACACGTAGTATAATATTCTGTAGTAGCTTTTGCGAGTTCTTACTAAGACTTTAGAATTTTTCAATTAACTTTAAAAAAAATTTGAAGTATACTAGTTGAACTGAACTACAAGTAAAATATTTAGTTAACGGGTTTCATTTTACAATAAATTGAATACATGGAATGAATATTTTTAAAGGTACAATTAAGTTTATTAATTATTAGTGTGCAATATAGTAGGCATTTATTAAGTACTACAGTAAACTATCCTAATACCTGGCCTTTGGACGGATCAATGTAACTGAGTGCTAGAATTAAATACTATTCTCTAAGTACAAATCAGAATACAATATGAATTGAATATTATTGTGTTAAATAGACGGATTTAGTGTGCAAACTTTGAAACAGAAGAAAGTGCAGTAGTAGTGCAAATTCAATGCACAGGCATGCTGTTGTGTGATAGAAGCACTAACTTTATGTGTCTAAAATAAGCACTAATGCGACGCGGAGTCAGTCATCCATCGCTATAGCACTGAAGTTATACATATTTAGTAAGGCACAGCTATCGTGCAGCTTCAACACTTAAAATTTACATGTGAATGAGATGCCTAAATCGCATTGTCATCATGAATGCCAATATCGTGTCACAACAATATTCCCAAATGAATGAATGTAACACGAAAGCAGTGCTTGACGATAATCGTGCGATTAATATTGACATTTCGTGACAGAGGAACTTTGTGATGAATGTATGCACTTTTAAGATGAAGGTAACCACCAAAGGAAAAGCATAGAAAAATTCTCTAAGTAGGAGAACTAAAAAAGTGCCAAATCTCAAGAAATTGGATACTTTGGTTTTTTATTATTGAAAAGTAGGAAAATTAAATTAAATAAATAAATACATAAATAAAATAAAATACAAATTAGCCATTTGTAACAACTCTATGGAGATGGTTTCCACCAAAGGAAACCCCAAAATAATATTTTATATTTCAAAATGTAAGCAAAATGAAGCTCACTTTGTGAACTCCTACACTACATACAAATGAATATTTTTAGAGTTCTTTTTTACAATATCTACAAATTTGTTAGAAGACCATCTCCTCCAAATTTTAGCTCAAAATTTGTTTTGGGGGTACTAAATGGTACTAAAATCCCTTAAATTAGCAAGTGTGATAAAATTGGAGGCTATTTTTGGACTATAATTTTATTTTTTTAAATTGCAAAAAAGTTAGGAAAGGTATATAATAGTCATGAGTACCTTACCTAGACATCTTGAGTCATTAGGAACAAGAATGCAAAAGTTATGGCAAAAAACAAATTAGCACGTAGAATGTGACGTAAAATAGGTCAAGTGTTTTTTGCAATCACCAACAATTTGTATGTAAGGGCAAGTTTAAATGCATTTTTGAAAAACATCCGGCTAACTTTTCTATCTTTATATTGCTATAATACAACAATCCATCGTCTTAATTGTAGAAGAAGTCATAATTTAGAAAGTTTGGTGTTTTACTCTATACGAAGGGATCATAGTAATGCAAGATGCATAAGTCTTTATAAAGTGGATTCATATTTTGAATTTTCGGATGCTAGTTTATAATATAAGCACATGCATCATCCTAATAGATGCAAAAATTCCAATTCTTCTAATTTTCTTTGCATTTTGAATTTGAGATAATTCCCTGGGCACACAATGAAAAAATATTTAAAAAATTGAAAACAAACTAATTGGAGCACTTGGATCTTACAAATAGTAAAGAATCTACGTTTGAAATTTTTCTACTTCTTCTACTTTGATTGGGGTTAAGCATTTAATTCCTAAAGGATAGATTGTGTTCTAGAAGAGGACAAGTCTAAAACTACCAATTTTCAATGCATTGTCCAAAATCATTTTTTCTTTTCTAAATTCCAACCATACAAAAGTGTGTTAAACAAGTAAGGCAATTTAGAAAAAAAATTAGCCCATTTGACTACATAGATTGAAAGATTATAACATTTGAAATGAAAATAAAAATTCCTTTTCAATCTTGCAAAACGGGGTCAACAAACTTCAAGCCCCCTAGGTTGAATATTTTTGCTCTATACAAAAACGAGGATTTTAGCCATTCATAAGCATATGATGTTAGGTTCATTTGTGCAAAATTTCATATGCAATTGAGATGTCTAACTTACTCTAAATCCCCTTGCATTGCAAGGAGGTTAAATAAAATGGCAGTACATTAGTCATTTTTTGATGATTTCTTGTGCTATGAGGAAATTTTTATTTGAAATCTAAATGGTGAAAAATTAGAGACAATCATTTGGAATATGTTGGAAAAAATTCAAGAACTTTGACTTCATATATTGCAAGATATTAGGGCTCGAAGTTAGAAGAAAATGTTTTTTTTGAAACGACCCTGACATACTTGAGGACATAGCTAATAAAGTTTGACTCCTCTTAGAATGTGATTTGAGAACTAAATTTTTTTTTCTACAATTGTATTCCATATTTTATTATTTAATTACATGCCAAATTTCAAAAGTTAATGAAAGTTTTAGCAAAAGATGCCCAAAAGATCCAATTGATGGGCTACCAAGAAAGTTCAAGGCAGCATAACTTTTGATTCGCATACCCGATCTAGAAAATAATTATATTTTCAACAAGGGTGTACATGTTCACACCTCGCATCAAAATTTTGTAATCATCTGACCAAAATTGACTTTATAAAAACCTACCTAGGTTATTAATTGTCCATTCAACAAACAATTGGCCTTTAGAGGTTAAGATCCTATGGTTACAATTTCCATTAGAAAAACAATTCATCCAAAAATCTCAATCCAAATTTTAAAACTTACATAATTTGCTTCTTTTCTTCTAAAAATGCTACAAAATTTTGGTGATTAAAGGCATTTTAATTCGTATTTCTTTTATATTGAACTCTACATTGACCATCAAAGCTAAAATTTTCATATTGAACACGAAATTTACTAAAACAACACTGCTATTGAAGATGAAATTATTCCATTGCAATGTTAATATAGAAAGGTCTTTTATCCCTAGCACCAAAATCATCATGTTCAGTATTTCTTAAGACAGAAGGAACATTTCATCAACTAAGTTTTATTCAAGCATAATTAGCACTCCCGGAAATGCAACACCTAAGTACATTTGGACCAAGAAGCAATAGTAAAATCTAGATATTGTAGGTATTGATGACACAATGAACACAATCACATCCTGAAAGCCTACAAGAGTTTAGTGTTGATTTTTGGTATGCCCACAAACACTACTTTGAAATTTCATAACTTATTTAGTGTCCAAACAATGCTTGCCAATGTGTACTGGATTATTTTTTCACTTGCCAATAAGATTTAATAAAAAAAATTGTGTATAATAATATTAAGTATGCTCTATTATGTTGACTATAGATGCATGGATGCACTTACCTTAACCTCTAAAGTCCTAAGACCTTTCTTCCATCAAAAAACACTCAAAACTGCCATTTTTATTACAAAGAGCAAAAAGCTTTTTAAATTGTTTTTTTTGCATATCTAACCGTAGGACCTTGTATTAAACTAGTGCTAAAATTTGTGGAAGAAATTTTAGAATTTTTTAAGGTTTAGATTGTAGAATATTTTGCATTTGATAGTATTTGATTAGAAAAACATTGACCAAATACATTTAGTTCAAAGTAAACTAATGATCATGATAGAACATAAATAGCAATGTATCACAATTGATATATTAAACCATAATTGAAGAGCTATAAGGCTAAACATAAGCCGTATACAAGGACCCCAAGGGCCTTTCAAGGGTTAATAGCTCTAAGATGAAATTGAAACACACTAATATCAATAGTGAGATTATTCTAGCAAGAGATCTTAACCTTGTGAAATTTTTTATTTTGAAAAATTGTAAAAATTGAGTTAAAAAATGAATCTTACAAGCTATTTTTTCAAGAAAGTGCTTTGATTGCCTAAAAAACAAGATTGTCTATAACCTTTCTGTATTAACAAATCTAAATGGAATGAATCAAAAAAATTCTTGTAGAAAAAAATATGAACTATGAGGGAAAAAAATTTAATTCATTATTTTAATTTTTTGTGGGTTTAATTATTTCTTGCCTGCTAAACTAAAATTTGGACTCATTGTACCATAACTTTTTCTCTTAGGCACTGATTGAAAAAAAATTACACTCTCAGAAATCTAAAGTGTTTTTCTATCTTCACAAAAAGTCTAAAAAAATCACAACAAATATTGAGACTGTAGAAGCCTGCCTAAAATCCATTTTGTCTCCCATACGGCCAATGAGACTTTAGAGGTTAAACATTCATCAGAGGTTTGATAATAACTATTGATGTACTATACAATGGGGGACCATTCAAAATGGCGTTTTTGAAATCGCAGGGAAGGAAATTTCACATCTACCAACTTTGATAGCCTCCCAAAGGCTCAAAAATTGATTTTTGACCATGAAATTTTTACCACGACATCATCTTTAAGTTGATTATATGTGTGCCAAATTTCAAGACCAAAAGATTTACACAAAAAAAGATATTTGAAATCTACCAACATGTGTAGCTGTGAGAAAAATTTCACTACTGCCAACTTCAACACCCTTCCAAGGACTGGAATTTTTTTTCTTTTCCTATGAAATTTTTGGCACAAGACCATATATATATATGTTTATTACATGTTAAAACATTTCAAGTCCAAAAGACCCCCACAAAAATAGATATTCAAAATCTACCAAGTACCAACGTGTGTAGTTGTGAGAAACAAATTCACTACTACCAACTTTGACACTATCCCAAGGGTTGAAAAATCGTTTATTTACCATGAAATTTTTAAAATGAAATCATCTCTATGCTAATAACATGTGTGCCAAATTTCAAGTTCAAAAAATTCACACAAAAAAAGATATGCTAATTCTACCAACATGTGTAGTTGTGAGCATGATTTTTTCAGCCCTTGGGATGGTGGCATTTTTTGGGTAAAATTTCGCACGGATGTAGAAAGTCATTTTCACAACTACATATGCTGGTAGAATTAGAATATATTTTTTTCGATGAATCTTTTGATCTTGAAATTTGGCATACATTTTATCAATATAGAGATGATCCCATGCCAAAAATTTCATGGTAAAATGTTTTTTTTCTAGTCTTGGGATAGTGTCAAAGTTAGTAGTAGTGAAATTTTTCTCATAGCTATACATGTTGGAAGAATTACCATATCTTTTTTTGTGTGAATTTTTTGAACTTGAAATTTGGCACACATGTTATTAGCATAGAGATGATTTTATTTTAAAAATTTCATGGTAAATAAACGATTTTTCAACCCTTGGGATAGTGTCAAAGTTGGTAGTAGTGAATTTGTTTCTCACAACTACACATGTTGGTACTTGGTAGATTTTGAATATCTATTTTTGTGGGGGTCTTTTGGACTTGAAATGTTTTAATATGTAATCAGTATATATATATATATATATATATATATATATATATATATATATATATATATATATATATATATATATATATATGGTCTTGTGCCAAAAATTTCATAGGAAAAGAAAAAATTTCCAGTCCTTGGGAGGGTGTCAAAGTTGGCAGTAGTGAAATTTTTCTCACAGCTACACATGTTGGTAGATTTCAAATATCTTTTTTTGTGTAAATCTTTTGGTCTTGAAATTTGGCACACATATAATTATCTTAAAGATGATATTGTGGTAAAAATTTCATGGTCAAAGATCAATTTTTGAGCCCTTGGGAGGCTGTTAAATTTGGCAGATGTGAAATTTCCTTCCCTGCGATTTCAAAAACGCCATTTTGAATGGTACCCTACTATACATACCAAATTTCAGTATAAAAAAAACAAAACTTCATTTTTGGTGAATTTTCAAAGTCAATTTTTATGGTTTTACATGAAATATTATTGAAAACAATTAGAGATGAATATTTTTAATTTGATTGTATAGATATATAGGGAACATCTATATGCACAGCTTTCCTTCAATAAGCATCTCCAAAAAAGTTTCACAATTCCTTTTATAGAGATTTCAATGTTGGGGTGACAATATCCAAGTTTTGTAAAAATAGATATCTCTTTATTATAATTTGATTTTTCTATTTGTCCCTCAAATGGTAACTAATTTTGTACATTTGAGCATGATTGTACAATTACTTTGTCAAAATCTAATTAACTAATATAGAGATATCTATCTTACAAATTTTGGTCCTCGGTTTGGTCTTACCACAATTCACATTGAATTCTTCACAAATCATATTTTTGTTACTTAATTAATGGGGTGCTTTCTAATATGATAGCTGTGCATTTAGATGTTCCCTACATATCCATGCAATCAAATTAAAAAAATTCATCACCAATTGTTTTCAATAAAATTTCATGTAAAGTTAACCATGAAAATTGACTTTGAAAATTGACTGAAAATGATTAGTGAAATTGAAATTTGGTATGCTTGATTGGAATTGTGTAAGGATGCAATGATAATTATGCTTACCAAAATAGACCAATTAGACTCCATGTTATATAAAAAAATTGAATGGCTCAAATAGTCCGGTCGTAAAATTATTGTACCTGACTGTACAATACAATTAGGTTTTGAACAATTGAATGATAAGTTGGTTATTTTAGTTGAATTTGGAAGGTCTCAGTGGCGTGAATCTAACGTTAGGGTACATATTGTTTGGGGTCACTGCATTTTGTACACTCCTGTCCTAAGTTGCCTGATGGAAGATGATAATCTGGTAAGGTAGGGGGCTGTAAATGCGACCCTCTCCTTCAAACCATCCTTATATTTAGCTATAGAATGGATTGGAGGTGATCTTTAAATGGACCACTTTTGCTATTGTGAATGAATCAAGAAAAAATTGTTTTTTAATTGTGAGAGCCAATCATTGGTCTTGATTTCCTGAAATCACTTTCAAAATTGCAAGGGAACGGATTTTGGGAGACCTAGTGTCACAAATAGGTACCTACTACTGAAATCTTTGAAAATTCATAACTAATTCAAAAATGCTTCAAAAAATATGAAACCACTTGTGTTACGTTCCGCATCTATATTTCCTTCTCTGAAAAATGAGCTAAAAATATTTTGGTTCATGTGCACCTATGAAAAAGGCGGACCAGCCCTTAAAGGGTCGCTTTTTGAGCCTACTACCTTAAATCAATTACCAAAGTTGGCAAAATGGCTAATTGTTTACCTGAACTCCATAAAGGACCGAGGCACATTTTGGACACAAATTGTGAAAAATTGCTACTTTTCAGGGGAGTGAGAAAGAAATGAAAAAAAAGTTTTTTTCAAAAATTCAACCGTTTAAATTTGTACTAGACTACTATAGGAATGTGTGTAAAAAATTTCAGAAACTTTGATTGCATAGATTGAAAGATAATAACATTTGAAGTTAGAATAAACAAATTTTTTTTCTAATCTTGCCCGGCATAGCCAATAGAATTTAACTCCTCTTGAAGTGAGATTTTTACACTATACATGGTTATTTTTTTTTGGACATTTGCATCTTGTATAATGTAAGTTATATATCTGCCAAATTTCAAACTTATAGGAGGAGTTTTGCACATGCTACTCAAAGCTACTTGGATTGCCCCCAAAATTCAAGGCAACATAACTTTTGATTTGGGCACTTGATTGGAAAAAAAATTAGATTCTCACTAAGGGGGTACATGTTCACAATTTGTGTCAAAATTTGAGGAACATCCGTTAAAAATGACTTCATACATACCTAGTACTCGAGACCCCTGCACAAGTTCAATGATCATTCGGTCTTTTAGGGATTAAACGTGATAACCATGCCTACATAGATGCCACATTTTGATAGATTCAATTCTTTTATAGTAAAGCTCTAGTCGACATGGCTTTGCGATTTTTTTGAAACGATCCACGACAGCGTTTAGGAATTTTTTGAGTTTTACTATCTAGTTTCCTTCAATTCCCAAATTGAACCGATTTTTCAAGTACAGAGTCTGGTTATTTTCTCTACTTTTTACTCAAAATAAAAAATTTATAAAAAAATTTCAATAGTTTTCTACTAATGTTTTAAATTTCAACTATTTTGTTCCCCAATTCCACCAGCTAACTTTGAACTAGCCGCCCGATTTCTCCGAACATCAGTAGAGTCCATCTTTCTGCCCCCACCAAGTTCAAACAATCGTACAGGTGTGTTTGTTTTGGTGGTCCTTCTGCGGAAAGTCCACATGAGAATCCCCAAAGCTCAGAAGCCAAAGCACTAAGGTAACTACACCTAAAATCGCACAGTTAAGCTCTGTGGCATGATCTGTATGCTCTAGAAAATGAACAACAATTTTTGTATATACGTGAAGGACTCTGAATCAAAATGCAAGTGGTTTCATAATTTTTGGATGCATTGTGAATTAGTTACAAATTTTCAAAGATACAAGGTGTAGGGTGTTAAAAGTGTCACCTAGGTGATGCGAAAATCAATTTGATGCACATGAAGAAATGTCAAAGACAAGAAGTTAAACAAACGAAAAGTATATTCAAAATGGACCACTTGGGAGGTTGCCACCTCTACAGTTCTATTAATAGAGCTGCACACTAGTCGAAATGGGCTCTTACACTTGTCCTTTACTGTGCACCATTTTCGGTTTCCTCCCCATTCATTTTCAGTTCAAAAATAGGGGTTGACATTCAAGAGCGGTCCATTTTAGGTGTAGTTACCTTACAGACTGCATGTTTCCCAATAGTGGACGCATTTCAACAAGGATTGATGCCGAAGTGCAGAACCACAAAATTCAAATTGATGCCACAAGGTTGCCAATTTATAAAAATTTACGATCACATGAGTGCGAATGTACCAGTCACGTACTCACATGTAAGTTAATAATTCTCCGATTATTGGACCAATAGGTGCATTCTCTTACAAGTAATAGTGAAGTCATCCATTGGATCACTCTGGTTTGCAGTATCCTTACGCCTGGGTTAACCCCTAAAGGACCAAACACCATTTTTTGACAACATAGCAATTTTGGGCAGCTCACTACAAACGGAGTTTTTATTTTTTTTCTTTGAAATTTTCATACAAGATGTGCCCGAGGAGTAGCTTTAAGGCCCAACAATTTTCATAACTTTTGAATACATGGTTCAAAAGTTATTGCATGATATGTCATTTTCATTGCTCGGCGGGCAGCCCGGGCAGCAAAAAAACTTCTTTAAAAATCATATAAAAAAAAAAAAAAAATTAGAAAATCGTTCTTTAGATTTATATATACGCAGGAAGCTTTGAATCATTCCATTCCGATCATTGAGTCAAAAGTTATGAGGATTCTTAGTTTGAGGGTAGTTATGGAATCCCTACTCTAAAATAAACTTTGAAGTCCTTTATTTAACTCAATTTTCAATATTTTTGAAAAAAATAAAGACATTGGGTGTATATTGTTTATTACAACATTACAACCGTTGGGATTGGCATTTTTCAATTCCACATCTAAATTCTTAACAATTTGGTGTTTTGAATCATTCTCTACCTCTTTCTACTTATTATTTTTTTCCTAGATGTTGTACAATTCCAAATGAAGTGAAAATTTTCAAGCATGTAGCCAACTTGCCTTGAAGAATGAATCCAAAGAGTAAACACCATATTGGACATTTTTTCATACAAATGTGACCTTGTAAAGTGCAGCTGCCCGGATTTTTGCAGGGACAAAAAAAGGATTTTTATCAATTAAAACGCTATTATCTTGCAATCCACATGGTGGAAATTTCTGAAATTTTTTCCTCAACTTCTCAAACTAGTGTACTACAAGATCCAACGGTTACATATTTCCAAAAATGTTTTTTTTCTAAATTTTAGTACTTGTATTAGAAATGGCAGCTTTGGAGCGGTTTTGGTGAAAACATAGTCTCGGTCCTTTAGGGGTTAAGTTTAGGTGGGAGCACCAATAATTGTCCGTTTAAGAAATTCAGCTAATAGTTGGAGGCTTTTTTTGCTAGAAAAAGTATTTTTACAACATTGGCAAATGAAAATCAAGAATTTTCAAAAAAAAATTAGAATTTTTGGATAAAGTGTCTTTTTTCTATAAATTTTCAAAGTAGAACTTTGTAGGGCACCCCAAGCCGCACTCTAGTTAAACTACCTAGATTCTGACATGGTAATATAAAGAAATCAACAAGCACCAACCACAATTAAGTATTGGCACTGTTTCGAGGTACTTTTGGGGACACCGTTTAAAGGGAATCTACAGTCAAACAATGGGTCCACAAACGGAAATTGGTGCTTCTACCTTAAGGTAACTACATCACAAAGTTTAGACCCTACGATTTGGCAACAATTATCGTGCGATTATCATTGTTTCATGGGTTCATACCATAATCGCACTAACTCAGTGTATTTTTAAGCACTAAATCAGTGCGAAAACAATGAATATCAATAGGGTACGATTTACGTACTTTAACTATATAATTGTTGTGTAGTTTTGACACAACAATTGTATAGTTGAAGTACATAAACCGTACGCTATTGATATTCATTGTTTTTGCACTGTTTCAATGCGTAAAAATACACTGAGTCAGTGCGATTATGGTACGAACCTATGAAACAACGATAATCGCACAATAATTGCTGCCAAATCGTAGGGTCTAAACTTTGTGATGTACATCTAAAATGGACCACTCTTCAAAATTGACCCCTATTTTTGAAGGGAAAATGAATTGGGAGGATATCCAAAATGATGCACATTTAAAGACAAGTGTAAGATGGAGTTAAGGCCCATTTTGAGTAGTGTGTAGCTCTATTAACCCCCTAAAGTTCCATGACTATGTATTCACCAAAAACGCTCCAAAACTGCCATTTTTAGTACAACTACCAAATTTTTGGAAAAAAAACATTTTTTGACACATGTAACCATAGGATCTTGTATTATGCTGACTTGAGAACATGTGGTAAAAATTTCAGAAATTTCTACAATGTGTATTGCAAGATATAAGCATTCAAGTTCACTAAAATCATTTTTTTGGCCCTGCAAAAAACCAGGCAGCTGCACTTCACAAGCTCACTTTTCAATGAAAAAATGTTGAAAACGGTGGTGCTTCTTTGAATTCAGTTTTCTAAACAAGTTGGCTATATACTTGAAAATTTTCACATCATTTGGAATTGTACAACATATAGGAAAAAAATAGTAAGTAGCAAGAAGTAGAGAATGATTCAAAATACTAAATTGTTAAGAATTTAAATATATAATTAAAAAATACCAATCTCAACAGTTGTAATGTTGTAATAAACAATTTACATCCTAGGATTTTATTTTTTTCCAAAATTATTGGAATTTGAGTTAAATAAACAACTTCAAAGTTTATTTTAGAGTAGAAAATCCATAACTGCATGCAAACTAAAACTCCTCATAACTTTTGACTCATTGATCGAAATGGAATGATTCAAAGCTTTCTACGTATATAGAAATCTAGAGAACCAATTTCAAATTTTTATTTTTGAAAAAAGTGATTTTTTTAATCTGCCCGGACTACCCAGTTACAAAAAAAATAACATATTAGACCATAACTTTTGACTCCTATTTCCAAATGTCATGAAATTTAGTGCATATGAAAGTTATTCTTTTTTCCCACCTCCTAATATAATTTCAACCTAAAATATTTAAATCTCTAGTCACACGTACCTGCCCAAAATTTGTATACAACCCAAAAGCGTAGTTTGGTACTTTAGGGGTTAATAGAACTGTGGAGGTGGAAACCTCACAAGTGATTCATTTTGGATAACCTTTTTGTCGGTTTAATTTCTTCTCTTTGACATTTCTTCGTGTGCATCAAATGGATTTTGGCTTGACCTAGATGACACTTTTAGCACCCTACACCTTCTATCTTTGAAAATTTGTAACTAATTCACAATGCGTCCAAAAATTATGGAACCACTTGCATTTTGATTCATAGTCCTTCACCTATATACAAAGCTTGTTCTTCACTTTCTAGAGCATATTGATCATGCCACAGAGCTTAACTGTGCGATTTTAGGTGTTGTTAAGGTAGAAGTACCTATTTCCGATAACTTAAGGGATTTCACAGCAAGTGATGAGCAGTTTGAGGTGTAGGAAATTTTTCCCATGCAGAAAGATAAGAAATATGGAGATTTCCAAATTTTTGTAATTTTATTTGCAAAATTGAAATTACTATGAATTTTGGGAGTCAAAAAGTGATCCAAACCAATAGCCAATGTCTAGAGTCATCCAATTGCAATCATCTAAAAAACTGCTTTTCTACTTACTATTTCCAATTTTCTTCTTCACTACTTTGGACATGTGTCATAACCTTATTAGTCCCAACCTTGAAAAAAAACATTCCAAGCTTTTCAACCTTGGTTGGAAATAGTGCCCCCTATAGGTTGGCTATGGGTTGTGATCGACTATGGGTACGCCTACCTTACCTTAAATGTTTGTCCCATCTCTTGGCACTCACAGCTCTCCCACTCATGTCAGTGATTTTTTTCATGTCAGTGATTTTTCTATCCCATGACAAAATTGCAGAGACCGACAGCAGAGTACTTTTTTTTCCAAACGAGCTGCAGCTTGCAGACACAGGACACTTTGCAGCTTGGTTTGGGTTGGAGCGTTTGATCTTTTGTGAGTAAGCTTAATGCTCAAGAGACTCCCGGAGTCTCGAGAGCATTATGGAACATAATATATGTCACAATAATCGGTCCTGTCCTAAAATCATCCAACCTAGATTTTTGCTTAGATGTTAAATCCAAGGATGTACAATCTGTACACATTCATTCGATTGAGCCTTGCGAGTTTGATTTTTAGTACTCCGTACTAGCTTTTAACCTAGAATGAAGATGTTCAGTACGAGGATGTAAACAATTTGAACAACTGAGGGTAACTAGGACACTTAGGATCAATTTTCAATACACTTATTGCATACAATATAGATGTTTAATATAAGGATTTACACTGAGTGACCACAACAGCCTCAGATGTAGTACATCTATCAATGTTTAGGATTTTGAAAATTCCTAAGTTGGTGTAGAGTCCAAAATGGGTTGAAATCTTGTCTCATTTGCTAATACGTAAATTTGATCGAATAACAGTGAATCTTCTCAGTTGCAAAAAGGCTTGTTTTGGGTTGCACATGAGCTTAACTTACTTTCTAACTTGGTCAGGGGAAGTCCATACAAGAGCCAACAGTTTGAGGAGGCCCCACACGTACTCTCACAGTTGTTGATGGATACTGCAATGCACAATTCTGGTACTGTCCTTGTAAGGTAACTACACCTAAAATTGCACAGTTAAGCTCTGTGGCATGATCTGTATGCTCTAGAAAATGAATAACAATTTTTGTATATACGTGAAGGTCTCTGAATCAAAATGCAAGTGGTTTCATAATTTTTGGATGCATCATGAATTAGTTACAAATTTTCAAAGATACAAGGTGTAGGGTGTTAAAAGTGTCACCTAGGTGATGCCAAAATCAATTTGATGCACATGAAGAAATGTCAAAGACAAGAAGTTAAACGAATAAAAAGTGTATTCAAAATGGACCTCTTGGGAGGTTGCCACCTCTACAGTTCTATTAATAGAGCTGCACACTAGTCGAAATGGGCTCTTACACTTGTCCTTTACTGTGCACCATTTTCGGTTTCCTCCCCATTCATTTTCAATTCAAAAATAGGGGTCGACATTTAGGAGCGGTCCATTTTAGGTGTAGTTACCTTAACCAAAATGAACATGGTGCAACCGTGCAACCGAGTGGAAT
The DNA here is from genome assembly GCA_951799445.1 of Pseudisothecium myosuroides. Taxonomy (NCBI): domain Eukaryota; kingdom Viridiplantae; phylum Streptophyta; class Bryopsida; order Hypnales; family Lembophyllaceae; genus Pseudisothecium; species Pseudisothecium myosuroides. The sequence goes on along the minus strand of OX637288.1, from coordinate 1,635,907 downwards.
GATATTTTAGCATAACTAGTGATTATCTAATTGATGTCATAACTAAGTTAATCAAAGGGTTCACAGCTTAATTTTTCTATTCCGGGCTTAATTTTTTGAGCACAAATGAAGAGAAACCTTTTTTTATAAGTTCCTTTTAAGACTAGTACTAACACTAATAATGAAATTTAGTGTTCATTACACTAACTGATTTTAAAATGCTATAGCTACTCTTCAGCATCAGCATGTCGGTGGTTTAGCATGACTCTACCCACACTTTACCAATTTAGTCCCAATAAATTTTGAAAAATCACAAAAAATTCATTTCTTAACGGATTGTCTTAATTCTACTTCCAAATGGCTTCTCTCAAACTTCTCAATCTCTGATTGACAAATAGCTTCTCAAAGGTACCTACTGTAGGTAACAAGTCTGCTTGCTAATCGGCATGTGTACCTCAGTTACCATACCTTGCGTGCACACCAACATTCACTTGAAAAAGACTACGGGCGGCAAACATATCAATTTGCAGACTTCTTCAAGGTACGGTCGGTCGACATCATTCGACAACCTGTCAACGATAAGAAAAAATATCTCAAAACTTCAGAAGCGCTTCTAAACGTCAGTGTACCAACTTGCCAACCAGTATGTAAAAATCACAGCCACAGGAAATTGAAAACGTAACAGTACGTACTAAGTACTAACTTAATTAACAGCGTGCTACTGTAATTAACTCAGTGACTGCAATGCAATTCAAAGCGTCCGAGGCCAGTTTCCTGGAAACACGGTTATACGTACCGTACGTCCTGCAACCTTACTTTTCTGACGCCCTGGTCAGCGGAGCCACAGCCACTTACATCAAACGCACATCATTAGCTACAGTAGAGTAAGGGCTCGTACACTCAGTCTCCCAGTCTCGACCAGGGCGACGGAAGCTGTCAAGAAGCAGAAGGCCATCGATCGATCCCAGTCGTGCAGTTCACGCCAATTCTCCCTTCCGACATAGTCTTAATTTCCACCGGACCTTCTTCGATTTCAATGCTTTATATACTGAGAATTGGACAAAACATTCTTCACTCAGCTTGAATTGCGCGCGTGCCGACCGATATATCCATCTCCAGTTTTGGAATTCATCTTATTCCATCTTGCTGTCCAGCTTGCTAGCGGCCGGGCTGCTTGGGTCTGATTGGAGTTGTTCCGACCACTTGCCTGGATTTCGAATCACTGCAGTGGTCTCGATCTTCATCGATTTCAATCAGTTCAACCTGAAATTCATCGGAGCATTTCATCTAGCTGGTCAATATATATATTTCCCGGGCCGGGAAATGCATGTTTCGATCGGTGCAGCATTAATTGCGGTGCTAGCTTGTGGAGTGATCGACAAGTCGATCGAGGTTGAGATTTTCGAATTCTCGCTGCAATTGTATCTTGCTGGACGTCAAGATTCTGTAGCATTTGAGCTTCGATATTTCCGGTTCTCTGGAATCTCTGCTGCTGCAGATAGTGGGGAATTTGATTTGAACCAACCTACTGCGACAGGGGACCAATCGAATTTGGAACTGAGTACGTCCGAGTATTCTTCAATTCAATCGGGCCTGGAATCTATATCTATCAAAGATGCATCGCAACGAAGTCTACAGCCACGTCGAGTGGGGCCGCCACAAATCCCCTTATCGCCACGGCCGCCACCTCTACACCATCATCCACTCCGGCGTCATTGGCTCTCTCTTCGCCCCCGTCACCCTCTGCACCCTCGGCGCCGTCTTCGTCTCAACTCTCAACCACAGTCGTGACACAGCACTCACAGTCTCCACGCTGCCCTTCACGCTCACAGCGCCAGTCCTCGCCCTCCTGCTCGTCTTCCGCACGAACTCCTCCTACCAAAGGTTCGATGAGGCAAGAAAAGCCTGGGGATCCAATGTGAACCGCACCAGGGACGTGGCGAGACAGGCGCTCACTTGGATTAGGAATCCTGGGGATAGACCGAAGTTGCAGTGCTTGTTGAGGTATGTGAAGGTGTTTGGATTTTGTCTCAAGGACCATTTGACGGAAGGAGGAGAGTTGCAGGATGAGGTTGGGGGGGTGCTGGAGATGGAGGAAGTGGAGGGGGTGATGAGTGCGCAGAACAAGCCGATCTATGTCTTGCAGGTACGTACATGATGAGCATCTGGTTAAGTTCACATTCCCTAGCTTAAATTGCAGAAAATTTGCAATTCTTTTATTAATTGTCGGTGGATTGATTACAAGGATTGTTAGAAGGTAACTAGCTGCACATGAATTTGAAGGGTTTCGCAACGTTTTTGAGCAATGTTTTTAGCTACATTAACGGTTTGGAACATGCTTGGAGGAACGTTGTTCCAGCAAGTTCCAAAACGTCAAATGTTTTCCAAAACGTTGTTCTCATTTTGTAGACGCGTTTGATAGAAACGTTGAATGTCAAGTTTAGAATCAAGTTCTAATATTATCGATCAGCAACGATTTTTGTGTTTTCACCAGCATTCTGAAAATCTTGCTGGAAATCGTTGCTGAGAAAGCGTGAATACTGAATTAGCAAGTTGCGACAGGCTGAATAAATTATTTGTCCGAATTTGCATTTGAGCCTGCTTCCTATGAATTTTGAAAGTGCTGAGAATATGGGTATCCGAAATTGAACTTAGAATCTCTTAAACAGAAACTTGTAGGCGAGAATCTGCAGGGGTTGGGCAAATAGGTTTGATTCAATGAGGTGCGGTTTCCTGAAGTGGAAGCATTGTGCAAAATTTCACAAGCAAAATGCATTGCAGATGGTTTATTAAACTGCATAGTACTTTGCTGTGTTGTAGTGTATGGTGCAATTCCAATTGTCTGCCCAATGGAGTTCACTGGCCATTCAATTCCCTCTGTTAGTTGTAGGGATTTTTTGAATTTATTCTTGGGTGGAAATGAGCTGAATTTTTAAGCTTTTGTAGAAAGAATTGAAGTGGACAATTAGTTTACTTCCCAGTCAAAGAGAGCAAGTTGAATCAAACATTAATGAACCAAGTGCAAATCCGTGAACTGAATTTTGAACTTGATGGGGCAGGTGATTTCAGAGCTCATCAGCCAATGCCAGCTTCCAAACTGGGAGAGGATTACAATGGACAAGAATTTGACCCAATTTCACGACAACGTCGGCTCTTGTGAGCGCATCTTCAAGACACCCATTCCTGTGGCATACACGCGGTTGACGTCCCGGGTTCTGATGCTGTGGCACATGGTTTTGCCATTTGCGTTATGGGAGGAATGTGGGTGGTTGACGATCCCCGTGACTTTCATGAGCAGTGCGGCGCTTTTTTATATTGAAGAAGTGGGGGTGTTGATTGAGGAGCCGTTTTGGATTCTGGCGCTGAGTTCCATTAGTGCGGGGATTGTTACAAGTGTGGATGGGTTAGCTGCGGCGCACAAGGAAGCCCTGATGATGACTTTTGGTATGTCGACTGCAGAGCGCAGCAAGGACCATGTGGTGATCAATTTTGACAGGTCGAGGTCGGATGGCATGAGGCCCGGGGATCTGAATATTGTGCTCACCAGAATGAAGTCTGTGTGCTGATCAGCACATTTTACACAAATTCTGTTTAGGAAGTTTCAAGATAAAAGAATTCCTTACAGTACATATATGCCAATGAAAAAAGATATCTTGATGTTTCAAGAAAAAAAAGCAAAAAAGCAAAAAAAGACATCTTCTAGTTTTGAACAGTTGATTGATTTCTTTGGTTTCAGAAATGGAACTGTTCACATGTTTTGGAAGCTCAACTGGATAGATAAATATTGCTTCCAAAGTGGAATTTATATTTTTAGTTTAGACACTTGGGGCAGAAGCCCCAGCAGGCTCCATTCTTAACCGTAGAAGGAAGTTCTGGACACTAAGTGTCTGATGGATGACTTCACTTGAGATTGTAGGATGGACAAAAAAATATTTTTTCATTCAATATTTTTTTGAATGTTGCTTGAGCACATTTTTAGTGAATAGTACTGCAAATTCCTTTGTTATGGTATTATTGACTATTTTGAAGAAGAAGATGTTTAACCCCTAAAGGACCGAGACCTTTTTTCTGCCAAAAAACACTGAAAACTGCCCTTTTTATAGCAAACAGTAAAAAAAATTGAAAAATATTTTTTTGCACATCTAATTGTAGGATCTTACACCTAACTAGTATGAGAATGTATGGAAAAAATTTCAGAATTTTTGACCGCACAGATTGCAAGATATTTGTGTTTAAAGTGGAATAAACAAGTTTTTCAGCACATTGCGGGACTAGATTTTTTGACTTTGAACATTTTTAACTTAAAATTTTTGCACTACAGAGTTTTGAGCTTTAAATCTTTATAGTGGAGAATTGAGTTGAGAGTCTAGGGAAAAAAAAATTTATTCAAAAAAACTTAATTATCAATCCTAAAAAAATTGTTAAATAGAAGTAGGTACGAGATAGAAGGAAAATCTAAAATATTCATATATTTTAGATGGAATTAAAATACACTAATCCCAATGGTGAGATTGTTCTAACAAGTAAACTAAACCACAAGAATTTATTTTTTTTGAAAAATTGCAAAAAGAGCATTCAGAAATGCATCCTACAAGTTATTTTTTTCAAGAAGATGCTCTAACTGCCTGAAAAACAAGAATGTCCATAACTTTCTCATAACAAATCCAAATGAAATGAATCAACTCTTTCCAGATAGACAAAAATATAATCTATGAGAAAAAAAATATTTTAAAAAAAAAAATCAAATTTTTTGTCAATTTTTTTTTTGCTGCCCGAATTGCCCGCCGTCCCCTGTTTTGAGCTTATTTGGTCATAACTATTGTTTCCGGGCACTGATTGTGAAAAAAATTATATTCCCACGAAGCTAATCAACTGTTCAAGCTCCAGAAAAAGTTCAAAAAATCAGGAGAAAATTTCAGCCCGTAGGTACTTGCCCAAAAACGCATTTGTCCCCCGAAGGGACAACGGTCCTTTAGGGGTTAATCCACGGATCACTCATTCACCCTTGTAGAGTATTTTGGCCATTTCTTGCTATTTATTACTCTTGATGTGAATTTTAGCTATAAAAAATGATATTTTTTTAATTTTGAGTCCAACTAATGAAATGAAGCTTATCAAGTGCAATTTTTATTCCAATTATAAATTTTGGAGAAGTCATAAATTTCAATATTTTGTAGCAATATGAACTTTGGGCCTATAACCATGGTTTGCTAATTTTAGAGTCACGCAATAACTTTGGTTTATACCATAATGTTATCCATTGTATTATACATCTCACTACAAAAAAACAAGTGTCCACAATGACTGTCACACAACAATGACTACAAAATGACTGTTTTGTACTTATTGTGAACAAGTCATTTATACTCTCATTTTTCTATAGTGTCTACATGTGGTGAAAATTCCATGATTTTTTTAGTATATTTTGTATGAGATATGAATTTTCTTCATTTAAAGAAAAATTCCGCAGTTATTTTTAATTTTTTGTAAGAGATTTGAAAATTTGATGACTTGCATGAGTAGACATATGATTTCATCTCTGCAAAATAAAAATAAAATGTTTTATTTGTATCTTGTTGTAAAATGGCAGGATTGGCAGCAAACAGAGTAATGGAGAGTGAAGCTTCAAATCAGTAAGTTAATCATGGACCCTCTTTCTAGGGTTGAGTAGCCCATGGCTTATATATGGAATCTCATGTTACAACAACCAATATTGTACAATAGGGAATTTAATTGGCAAATTATACCAGTTTGCCAAATTAATTTGAATAGACCTAAGTAATTATTCAAGATATTTCCAGATCCACTCTAATCTCTGTTTAACATGAGCTTTAACCCTTGAGTGCCCCAACACCCAAAATATCGCCCCTCAAAATTTAATTTCAGTTGAAAGAGGCCCGGATCTTGTCTATACTGGCCCGGAATTGGTTTGGTCCCACATGAGCAAGAGTATGAGGCTCATTATGTTGAGTGGGGCCGCAGGGTTATGGTTTTAGTATACAGGAGTGGGAGCAAATATTTGTGTCAACATATAGTCAAAAACAATAAATGCGGCATTGAAGGCACTTTGGGCCCACCGGGTACACCGCCTACAGGAGGTTTTTGGCCATTGAGTGCTCCAGCGTGGGCTGAGGAGGAGGACTACTGCTAGCAATGTCATTCCCGCTTCCATCAGGGAGCTTGGACTCGGGAGTTTTTTTTTGGCTATGAGTGTTGTTGCATTGTGTGCCATGTAGGATAGAGTCTGAAGTTCAACTAACTAAGGCAGAACGCGGAGTTGGTGGGTGATGAAGCCGGCCTGAAGGTTGTCAAAATCATGGAAAATGGATGGGGAGACCAACCCCATACCCTGCTGCCCAATGCAGCACAAGAATTGCCTCAGCTAAACATTCAACAGATTGGTAGCAGGATCTTGCCGAGGCGTCCAATTAATCTGGTGGAATGAGGTCAACGCAAGTAGGGAGGGTGGCCGGGGTTTAGGCCGTAGCTTAAGAGGTGGGCTCATACACGGGCGGGTAGGAGGGGAAGGGCGAGGGTGGGCAAGGCCAAATCCTCTTGCCCAAAATTTTGACTTGAATGCAGTAGGAGGTTTGAACTTCAATTTTCCACTAGATTCTAAAGGGGAAATCGAGGACATGGGATTGCCCAATTCCGAATTTGTGAAGCCAGAGCAGGCAACGACACTTTGAGGTCGGGGTCAAGGACGGTGTCGAGGGACTACTTTGGGAAGCACGGCAGCAGGCCAAACGCCTTAGGAGCCGATGACGCCACGAGGCTAGGAGTGCAAGCGCGGGCAACCTCGTGTAGCGAGGCGCGGAAGGAGAATTGCGGCAGTCATTGAGGAGTTCGGGTCGAGGGGAGCGTGTAGTTTGGTGAGCCCAGCCAAAACGCGCCTCCAGGGTGGTCACCACCCCAAATTCAAGCAATGGCGAGGTCGCCTATGGTGTTGAGGCAAACACGCTTGTGAGTTGGAGGCATTGCTACCAGAGGTAGTCCCGCATTGCATGGGCCACCAAGGAGCCCCATTTCACAAGGCCGAATCTTGACCCTTCCATTCTCCCTAAATTCCGCAAATGATCATCACCGGCAACGATGGAGACTTAGCATTGAGAAGTGAGTACGTCCATGCATGCCTGCATCATGAATTCTTTCCTTTCCTTTTCAAAATTTTTCCTAGCGGAATTCAATGTCAGATTACTACAACGCATTTTGAGGTTTGAAAAGGGGCAATGTAGAGGGCAGATACTACTTCCTACCGGTAGGGCTTTCTCAATAGTCGCGTCTAGGAGGCCACGCTTCAGCAGCCGTTGTGTTTTTTTGTTTTTTTGGGGGATTAGGGTGCGGACAAATTGGGTAGTCAACTGTGGCAAAAGTCAGAAGGGAGTCATCACCAAATTGTAGTTTTTTCGGGCGGTTTTACAAGGCAAATAGTCCAGTGACTTAGCTAGGCCCTCACCTTTGTAAGCCAACATGGATACTAAGGTAGTAAACTTTGATGTATGACAAACTACTTTGCCTGTCAATAAACCATTTTGCATTTCAACACTTTGTGCAATTACATCTTCTTTCTTGGCATAATTGTGATTATAGAGTCTCCTTGGGGACAATTGTCATTTGTGTCTAAATGTCTGATAGAGTGTTGTGACATCCAGATCTGCTCACACCCTAGTTATTCAAATTCCTGACAACAATAACATGTGGTGATGAAATGACACTTAAGTGTTACTTGTCATGGGCTTTGTGTTGTTTTTTACATTGTCAGAGGATTTTGCTACCAGAGGGGAGAAGGGGGCTTGAATTACTTTACTGCCAGCTTCAAATCTACAATGCAGGTCATCTGTGATCATGTGGATTCTCAATTGCGTCTCTGAATATGGAGCTATGATTGCATACATGTCTATGCATGCGGATTATGAGCTGAACATGCGGAGTTTGCTGTTGGAATTTCACTTTAGTAGGCAATACAAGCATTGAAATGATAATGACTTCTTTGATATGAGAACATAGAAAGTAGAATGCGGTTGAAAATGAGGGTGTTTCTCTGTGCCAGTACAAAGTATTAGCCTTTGATGTTTAGCCTAACCAAACAGATTGTGAAGGATGTGGGCAAAGGGCTTCATGAATTCAATTCCATTTTAGATTTGGGTGAATCCTTTTGCATTTACAGTTGACATTGTCCTTTTTGGAATTTAGAAGTAGTAACAACACAGGACACATGCTTTGAGTAGTAATAAGGTAGTGCTCATATTGTAATCACGACATATGTAGCATGGAATCAAACTTTTCCAGTGGGGCGACCATCAATTGGCAGCGGTGTCATGCCCAATTCCCATCTCTATCGTCCAAATTCATACACTCATCAAAACTACTAAAGTGTACAATGTATTGAAAAGAGGCAAACCCTCATGTTCCTCCATTTCCTCCCTCCCTCATGTTGTTGATCTTGAAAAACAACTCTGGATACGAATACGATACAGATATAATATATACACGATACAAATATAGATACTATATATATGTATGTATGGGTACAGGTACAAGATATGGGATACAAATACGAGTAAGGGATATATTCCATATCAAATGCCACCCCCACCCCCACTTGAAATTACAAAGTGGTGGGATTGGAGTTGGAGGTACAAAAAAAAATTAATTTAAACTAAATTTTTTTTGAGCTTACCAGGGGGATGAAAAAAATTCGATTTAATTTTTTTTTGAGCTCATTGTGACAGTTTGTCACAATGAACAATGAGCTCAAAAGAGGTAGAACTGCCTCACACTACAATGGAGCTCGGTTCATGAAGCCATGCAATACAATCCCGCTTCGGAAAAGCTCTTGTGTCCCATGGGATATGGAATATTATCTTGAGCCTACGACTTCTTCCCTTTTCTGATACTGTTGGGACACTGCAAGAAAGACCTGTACTGAAACATTGTCACAAAAGGATTGGCAAAGCTTTCTTCTGCAATAACTTTTGAAGCTTGACTTGCATGAAGTTGAAATTTTTATTGAAGATGTTTGTCTTGAGTGTAATCATATCTCGTATTTTTCAGAAATTTAAAAAAATCATTTTATATTTAAAAAAAAATTAAAATAATATGTCACGTTTTGAGTTTTAGGGGTTTTGAGTACTATGGAGTCCCCAAATTTAATGTTCTAGGGCTGAAATTTCTATGGTGTATTTTCATAGTAGAAATTCATGTTTCTACCAAGGAAAATTCAAAAAAATATTTTATTTTATATCCTCTATGGTCATGCAAATAGGGCTCTCTTGCGCGCTCAATTCTGAACATTAAAAATGATTTCAAGACCATTCTTTTGGTGAAATCTCTTCATCATAAAGTCTTCCCAAATAAATTTTTTTTTTCTTCAAAAAAAATATTTCCTATTTTTTTACAAATTAAAACGTCCAAGTATCTATTATCTGGCAATTTTGCACTTTTCTAGTTCTCCTACTTAATGAATTTTTTTGGGCTTTTCCTTCATGGTGTACCTTCTTCTTACAGGTCTATACATTGGTCTTATTTTTCTTATTTAAAAATAAATAAATTCTAATGTTAAAGTACTCCCGAAAAAAAAGCCTAGTACTGCCAAAGTAGAACAAAAACAGGAGGTCATTCTTGCAATGACCTTGCTCTCCTTCTGAGGAGCTTTGCATGTATGTCTTCTATGGGTATTCAGTCATCGCTCTTCAAATCCCATACATTTGATATTGCCTTGATACCCGCCCTTGCCCAGAGGTGAAGACCCATACTATTGGGACCCATACCTAAGGACTCATCTTCTTCTTCTAGTATGTGTGGATTGCCAAATAGTGGTTGTCTTAGAATGCTCACTGGTCTCTCTGGCACTTTTTGTATCAAATTCCCCCTAATGGATAGGAATGCTTTGAAGCAAGCCTTCATTAAAGGAGAATGATTGTTTTGTTTGAGACCCTTGCTAAAGAATAACCAATTAATGGACTCTTGCTACTTAGCATCCCCTAACGGCTTCCCCGCTTCAATCTTGTATCTCATGAGTTTCTTCCAAAGTTCCTTCCCTGGTGAGAGCCCTCTTACCACCAATTTAGCTAATAATGCTTGTGTCTGCAGAAAGGGGTTCATGATCTTGATGTCCCCTTCCAATTGTGAAAGTATACAAGAATTCTACTTTACTCTAGCTGCACACCTTCCTTCATCCTTCCTAGTCCATAAATATTGGATCATTTGCCCTCGAATTAGGTCACAATTCTTGGCCAAAATACCACAATAGGTTGCTGTGTACCAGCACGTGGCTAAGATGATTTGGTTAATAATAATTCTCCTACCAGCCTGAGATAATGTTTTGGCCGCCCATGTGCACAATTTCTTCTTAATAGAAGATAATAATGGGTCTATATTCAATGGAAGCCAATCAATGGGCCTAGATAGCAAACCCCATTTAGGTTGCATTCATACAAAAACCAATTGTATTTTGAGTTTTCAAGGGAAAAGAAAATATATACATATACATATACATATATATATATATATATATATATATATATATATATATATATATATATATATATATGTAGTGGTAGGAGGTAAAACAATATATGTGGGATAAATAAATGAGAATTTGTAGTTTCTCAAGCATTTGTAGTTAAGTCAAAAACAAAGAATTGTGTTAAAAGTAAAATTTCATACCTCATTTAGGTATAGTAGGATAACTTTTTTCAAAAAAAATTTAACTTAAAAAAAGTTGGTAAATGAAGATAAGTTTTACTTCCAAAAATCCGTTTGGCATTTTGAACCTCCAATCAAAAGTTATGGACAAATTTGAGAGAGGGGTTGGAATGGACATTTTCTTTAACATTTCAAAAAATACTCATTGAAATTTGTCCATAACTTTTGATTGGAGATTAAAAATGTCAAACGTATTTTTAGAGGTGGAATTTATCTTCATTTACCAACTTTTTTTAGTTCAAAGTTTTTTGAGAAAAGTTATTCTACTATACTAAATGAGGTTACTTTAAACACAATCCTACTTTTGACTTAACTATGAGTGCTTGAAAAACTACAAATTCTCATTTATTTATTCCACATGGGTTGTTCTACCTCCTACCACCCCATGTGTATAAGGTAGAGTCTCCCATTCCCAACCAATGATCCATTCCCGACCTATAGGTGCACGTATTTTTTATTTAGCTTAGAATGTGCCTTTTTTTCCTTTTCAAATTTGGATTTAATTAATAAATGACACATGTCCCAAGTTGTGAAAAAGAAAGTAGGAAATAATGATTAGGAAAAAAGTTCTTGAATGATTGGAATTAAAAGAGTCTAGACATTGGCCATGGGTCTAGAGCACTTTTTGCCTCCCAAAATTCATAGTAACTCCAGTTCAAGCGATAAAATTACCAAATTTTTTGCAATCCCTGCATTAGAAGAGATTTGAGGGCATTGGAGGGCCGTTTCAGGCCCGTTCCCAGATCTGTTCTCGATGTAGGAAGGGAGCGTCGGGCTGCTGTCAGACCCTAATTACCCAAAAAATAAAATAAAATAAAATAAAATAAAATCTGACGTGGCACTCTCTCGACCACGTCAGCTTGCGCGTGTGGCAGAGTTCCCAGGCAGGGAACTGCCTGATAACTCGCGGGCTCTTAGAGCCCTCAAATCTCTTCTAATGTCATTTCTATTGATATACCTCGGAAAAAAATTTGCTTTGCCTTCACTACTCCAAATCATGTCAGAATTCCTTATTCGGTCGGTTATGGGTGGTTCTATCTTATGGCTAATCTTGGCCAACTACATTGGCAAGCAATCAAAAGACTCTTCAGATATATGTAAGGTGCATTGAACTACTACATACAATATACAAAAACTACTAATCCAAAACCACTTCTAGGTTATAGGGTGAATGCAAGAAACACCTACCGATTTTGTTGCATTTTTATAGTATTCATGATTTTTCTTCTGGAGTACTATAAAATTAGAAAAATAATTTTTAAAAAACAAAAAAAATATGGCTAACATATACACCTCTAAGATGAAGGTAACCACCAAAGGAAATGCATAGAAAAATTCTTTAAGCTAGAGAACTAAAAAAGTGCCAAATCTCAAGAAAATGGATACCTTGATGTATAAATTAGTTAAAAATAGGAAACAAAAATAAATACATAAAATGAAAATTGGCGATTTGTAACAACTCTATGGAGATGGTCATTCACCCAAAAAATCTCCAAATTAATATTTTATATGTTTCAAAATGTAAGCAGAAAGAGTGCACTTTGTGGACTTCTACACCATATACAATTAACTATTTTTAAAATTTCTTCCTTGCATAGCTATAAATCTACTAGAAGACCATGCCCTCCAAATTTCAGCTCAAAATTCGTTTTTGTGGGTACTAAATAGTACTAAAAACCTCTAAATTGGCAAGTGTGACATATAAGCAAGGGCTATTTTTGGAAAGTAAAATATTTTGAAAATTACAAAAAAATTAGGCAAGGTGTATAATAGTCATGAGTACCTTACCTATAAATCTTGAGTCATTTGGAGCCAGAACGCAAAAGTTCTGGCTAAAAAACTAATCAAAACGCAAGGTGTGACAAAATAGTACAGGTGTTTCTTGCATTCACCCTACAGTGATGTTGATTGGGGAGGACATCCTGACACAAGAAGATCAACCTCAGGTTTCAGTTTTATTCTAATGGTAGTAAGGTAGCCACACCCATAACCATCACTTCTATAATCTTGGAAAATCTGTGGAAGCGAATAGATGTGATTATAAGGATGTACTACATCTGAACAATTGATCCTAGTATTGGTATTAAGTGCATTTGCAATCGATTCTTTAAAAATTCACAACTTATTCTCACAGTATCCAAATAATACATTTGAAAGTGTACATGCAATATTTTTCTCTTTGCTAATAGGATCCTATACTTTGTTGGATGCTTATTAATAATAATCATATTCAAAACCCTTAATTTGACAGTTTTGAGTGCGGCTACCTTATTATTAGCTGGTCAAGCTCTAAACAAAAATCCGTGGCACTATCTAGTACAGAAGCTGAATATGTGGCACTTACAAAATATACAACTGAAGCTATTTGACTTTGTTGGCTCTTAATTGACTTAAAATTTCCAATCAACTCTCCAACAATAATATTTTGTGACAACCAAAGTGCTATAGCTATGTTAGACACAAACAAATTTCATAACCGTACGAAACATATTGATATATAGTACCATTTTGTATAAAAACAACTATCTTCACAACAACAAATGAAAGTACAACATTGCCCAACATTGGAGATGGTGGTGGATATTATGACAAAACCATTAGGACAAGATAAACAATTTTATTTGTTACAACAACTAGGTGTGTTTGGAGGAGATAGTATCTCAGTTCTAAAGGTATGTTCACACTTGGTGTTAAAAAGTGTTGTTACCGAGGGTCTTAGGAATGAAATTAGACCTGCTTCTGGATGAGATTCACATTGCAAATATCACCACTAACACCAAGTATAAACATACCTTTAGTGGAATAAATTTACATAGTTAAAACCTAAGTCCTAAGTGGGAGTGTTAACTAAGACTATTACTTAGATATAGTCCTTAGCTTCTAATAGAATGAAGGGACACAACCTAAGGAGCATAAACCTTTGTACACTCATCATTTTTATTCGTGACATCATTATTAATATACTTCTTCTCCATGCACACACTCTCCTTATCAAGAACTGAAATGAATTCAGTGTATGCAGATCCAATGCAGTGCTGGCAGAGAAATGTACCAGAATTTCAAAAAGGAGACTCAGCCGATCACCAGTACATTCAAACGCACGGGGAAAATATGGACCAGAACACTAGATCAGGATTGCAAAGGGTTGACGAGGACGACTGGTCGAAAGACTGAAGAGCTCAAAAAACTCATGAATGTCCACATGTCTTAGAATTTTAACTCAATTTGAAGCTTCAGTACCAGGAACTGATTCAATGTTTTGGAGGACCTAGACTAAGACTGAGGCTGTCTTTAGTTTTCACCCATCCAGCTTGTGTTGTTTGACTTGGAAGAAGATCACAAATTGGTCATTGATTGTGCCAACAAGATATTGAGGATTCACCTTAGAATTTGAACTGGTCATGCAAACATGCAACGGCCAAAATTACAGCAACTCTGACTTTGGGAGCATTCTATCTTGCGTAAGTCACTTTCGGAATTATATCGTTCAATTCTTAAGCTGTGAACCAGTTACTAATCGTCTACAAATTAGAGTTGTAGAAGCGCAGCTCCCCAAATCAGTTACACAGCTAGTCAGTCTGCTGTGCAGATTGATCTGCTGCGTCCTCCACGACAATTTCAAGCGGAATGCATGAACCATCCTCTGGATTAATGGGCACATTATTCAAAAAGAGGTCGCCCATGTTGTAAGTAGGATCAGACACTGGATCCAACAGCTTAGGGTTTGATGAACCTGCTCGGACGGTCGGTTGCGTTTTCCCTCCTTCTGCCTTAATGCGATGGAGCTCTCCATTAGCTTTGTAACAAAGGCGCATTGTCCTGATTGCAAACGGAGTGTTGGCGCCGGTGAGCTCCATCTCCGTGTCTCGAGATCGAGCATTCTCGGCGTTTAAACCCACGGAAGGCATTGGCACTCCAACGACTGGAGTTAAGAGCGACCCCGGAGCTTGAACTCCTGCGCCACCAAATCTAGACTTGTTGGCTCCGACAGTGAAGCTTTCAGCATAAAGGATGTCGGTGATCAGCCACAGGTCTACGAGTCCACTGTGATCAAATCCCAAATCAAAATTCACAACATAAATTACTACATTAGATTGCCACCAACACGTTAAAGAAGCAAAAGTACCATTGATCGTTCATAACTAATTAAAATACTGTGCAAACTTGGAAGGACATCGCATATTGCACATTAAACTGGAGACAGGAAGGATGCAAGAATTTTCCGCTGACATTTGACAAGAGTCTAATTGAATGGGGTAGTACATGCATACCTGAGCTTGGATGGAGTGGCACCATGTTTGGCGATGGTTTCCATGTTGGGCTTCCAATTTTTCTCGAGGATGGCTTCTTGAAGAGGATTTCTATCAATGGACTGTAAGGTCACGTCTTCAACTGTGACAGTCAGCTCCTTGGAGGAGCTGTGTTGCAGATTTGCGAATTCCTGAATGGAGGCAAGAGTCTTGGAGCTTGCCTTGACGGTCTGCTTCAGGTTGCACAGAGTCTCACGTTTTACGACGGGCTCCTCTTCGTCGTCTGGCACAATGTTGATCGATCAAACAGCTTCATCAATCATTGGGGATTTCGAGCAAAATCTATAATTAGCAAAAAAATTGTCATTTTTTGTTTTTTAATTAGTTTAAGCTGAAAGTACCATTTTTTTTTTTTTTTTCATTTTGGAGTCTAAGTAACCAGTTGGTTCTTCAACAGTCATGTAATACTTGGGTGATACTTGGTGATATCTAAACCCTAAATTAGGTGATACCTAGGTAAAATTTAGCTACTTGTCATACTTTACAGTAGTAATCTGGCTATTTTGACCCCCAAAAAATGAAAATTTCCTTCACCAAAAATAGCCAACATCTTTAGCTGCAGCCAATTGGCAAAAAGTGTTGCATAAGAAAAACACTGGAACCTGCTATCTGAGTACGGTCGGTAACAACGATCTACGAAGCATCCACAGTCACGCAAACTTTGAGACCATTTTAGGTGATTTTAAGAAACAGCTCACAGTTCGAGTTTACTGTGCATTGTAAATGGCATGCCAACTGGAGTTTCTGATCAATGCATCCCAGCGGCAAGTTCAGTTCGAGGCGGGACTCACCAGAGGGCTCGTCCTCATCAGCATCTCGAGTGGTGCAACTCTGGACGGCCTCCTCGAGCCAGCCAAAAAACTCGTCTTCATTGCCCACCTTGCGCACGGTGAACAAAGTGCCGATCTTGTGGATGGTGGGAGGGCCGCCGGGCCAATGGATGATGGGAGTGTCCCGCTTGACAAGCACATCCAGCAGCTGCAGGCCTCGCTTGCCCTTCCACGGCGAAACTGCCACTGCGTTGTGGTCAGTGAACAGGTACTCTTCCCACAGTCGAGCTGGCGCCATGGCTGTGGATCCGAATGAAACTCCACCCGCAAAGCGCTGAGGCCACAAAGCAAACAAGTATCGTTCTGAGCAACCTCCGCTACACGAACTTAAGTACTTAACCCTTACAGACAGCTTACAGACACCTCGCAGACACCTACAGACACCTCGCAGACACCTCGCAGACACCTGACAGACACCGGCTTAGATAGAAGGATGCTGCCGACACTAAGTGTCCGCTGGATGACTTCATCTGAGACTGTCATGATGAAAAAAAACATTTTTTCTTCCATATTTGTTTTGGAAGTCGCTTGAGTGTATTTTCAATGAATTGTATTGCAAATTCCCTCATTATGGTATTATTTATTAATTTTTCTAAAGAAGAAGATGTTAGATCCATGGATTACCCTTGTAGTGTAATTTGGCCACTTCTACAAATTTACTCTTGATGTGAATATCAACCATGAAAAATGATATTTTTTGAATTTGAGTCCAACTAATAAAATGAAGATTATCAAGTGCAGTTTTACTCCGATTAGAAATTCTGAAAAATTTGTGTATTTCAATATTTTATAACAATATGAACTTTGGGACTATAACCATCGTTTGTTGATTTTCTAATTTTTCGATTACATTTTGTATTTGATATGAATTTGCTTCATTTTTTTCAAGGGCAATAAGGGGTCAATCCCCGTAGCCCTGTACAGACATCTTACAGACATCTTACAGACATCTTACAGACAGCTTACAGACAGCTTACAGACAGCTTACAGACATCTTACAGACAGCTTACAGACAGCTTACAGACAGCTTACAGACAGCTTACAGACAGCTTACAGACAGCTTACAGACATCTTACAGACAGCTTACAGACACCATACAGGTAAAAATTTCAAGGAATTAGTACAAGAGTTGTGTGTGCAATTACGCGTGTAATCAAGAGTCTTCTTTCAATTTCGGAATTGACGCGCACATTGAACCAACATCATGGGTGCGAGGGATTCACTTGTACTAGTTTGTTGAAGAGAAATGCACGTCGAGTAACTTGGAGTTTCTGTTCAGATTTATAGGCCGAGAAGATAGGAGCTGGTTTGGGGAGGATTGAAGGCTTTACTGTGGACGTTAAGGAACATTTCAGGAGGAAACTAAGGAGGAAACCATGTTCAGTCTAGGCGAGGTACATGTCACTGTCTTCCTGCCTTCCAACTTGATTCGTTTGAGTGACAATTTGATTTGTATTCTGCCTCCAAAACGGTAGACCTGTGTGGTTCAATTGCAACAGGAATACGTCCAGTGGTGTTCCATGAGATATATACTTAGCTGTAATGGTCTTTTTTTGTAACATCTCTGAAACTCTAAGTAGTCTGTGAGCTTGAACATACTCAAACTCAACCTACATCCTCCTTTTACATCTACCCCGGTTATGTTTGCCGAAATGATCTGAAAGTAACACACCGGATTACGTTTGCTTCATTCAATCTCTGCTAGTTCTACTTCATTCAGATACCAATTATGGCTTCTTACATGCAAATAGGATCTAATTTTGCCCCTAGTTTGGTAAGAGGGGTTCTTCATGTTTTCCATTGTGGATTAGGTTTGTTGGTCAAAGCAAGGTCCACGCACCCTTGAAATACTAGAGCAGTAATCCTTTGGGGTTCTCTTCGGGTTCTAGATTTATCAAACTGCTTTCATTCATGAATAGATATCTTTATTTCTAATCCACATATTTGTCGTTGTTACTTAATTCCATGTGAATATGACAGGATATCTCAACTGGTTCTCATTGGTTGTCTAGAGAGACACAGCTTCTCTGTAGTTTGTTATTATGTCATTGTTAGCAAGCAATTGTGCAAGGGATGGGTCACATATCTGACACTGTTAGAGAGTCTGAAGGATGCAAGTATTCAAGAGTGAACTAGAAGACTTTAGTCTACATCACATGGAGACTAATACGCGGACTCATGTAAGGATTCATGAAATCGTGATTCATGCAATAATGGAATGCAGGGTGAGAGATGGATGCAACGCTCCACCATGAACGGATTTCTGGAACTCGAGTCATTGGTGAGCCTGAACGGCAGGTTGTCAGAGACGGATACATGGTATGAGATATTTCAACAGCTTGCCGAGCAAGCTGCACGCTTGGATGCTGTAGGAAATGGGACAGAAGCTGAAATGTTTTACCATCAGTGCAAGCTCTACCTTGAGAAAGCATCAGAAGGTGATAAAGACGTTGCGGGATCTTCTAATTCACCCATTGCGCTGTGTTGGGTGTACCTAGCACTTGCAAACCTATACAGATACAGTCTCATGCCGGACTACTGGAAGGCAATTGAGTATCTTTTACTGTTGCTGTCCACCAGGGCAAAGGTTGTGTCCAGCTCGGAAGGAATGGTGGTACCATCCTACAATGAAATTAGATTTGCGCTTTGCTTGACAGTGTTCGAGTGGGTTGATGTACTCGAAGAATTTGATCAAGCTGCTGGGATGGCGGTTCTTAATGCGGTGCCCCTGGAGGAAGCTCGAGGCATCGTTGATGAATGGAAGACCCTCGATGACGTAGAAGTTGCGAGCTCTCTTGCTTACATGCTGAGCTTAGGGTATGCGAAGTTGCAAAGAAATGATAGAAAGAGCTACTGGGATCAGTGGTTGATAGACTTGAAGCTGCAATTTGTTATTACAGGTGACCCATTACTTGACAAAATACCTAAATATCCTTCTGCAGAATTTCAGCAGTTCTCAAAGAAGATGAAATTCTGTCTCCAGAGGTTTAAAGAATTTGGTGCAAAGGCTAAGGCTGCGAGAGCTGCAGGGCAGATACTCGCAGCTGAACAATGCTATAGGCAGTGTGAAGCTGCAGTGAGAGCAGCTGGTGACGAATTTCCCATCTCAGCAAGGCGTAAAAGTTTGGGATGGGCTTATGAAAACCTCGCACGTATTTACAGACTTGACCTTGTAGACCATTCGAAGGCTATTGAATGTTACAGAGCAAGTTTGTCGGAGGCGATTCAGGTTCACATGGGTTTGGATTCGACAATCAGGGGTTTAAAGTTGTTTATTATTGCGGTAATGTATGAGAGGGCATATGATGCAGGTGTTTTGTTGGATGTGGAGAGACAAACACGGCTTGTTGCAGAAGCAGTTCTCGAAGCTCGGAAATTCTTTCCTGAAGTATTCGATGGGTCAATGAGCGATTCGGGTGTCGGGGAATTCATCTGTTCTCAATTGAGTACACAATACGAGGGGTGGGGAAGAGTTGGAGAGGCTCGTTTCTGGAATGATGAGAGGCTCAAGCTGATGGACGAAACGAAACCTTACAATGAAATACGCTTGCGATCTGCTGACTTGCTAACGAATTTGGGAGAGCATGAGAAGGCCAGCAAGATTGTGACTAGTGTTCTGAAAAATTTGAAGAAGAGTTCAACTCAAGAATCAGCTGATGCAGTAAGATCCCTGGCTGCGTTGCCATATACGAATCGTCTAAAGAGAGAAATTTACCACCGACGTATTATTGAGAATCCTGAACGTGGTCTTCCAGCCATGACAACTGATGTTATTGAACAGGAATACAAAGCTGAGGTTGAATGGGCGGAGCAGTTTCTTGAAAGATATAAACCAAATGATGATACCGAACATGAAAAACCTGACGAAATCACGAAGTGGAATCTTCAATGTTTTAAAGGCGAACAACTCATGAGTGAAGGTAAGCTGGAGGAGGCAGTTGCATGTTTCCACAAAGGCCTGGAATTGATCTCCGAGGGTGGTGGCGATGACATGTACATGATGGGTTGTCATGGTCAAATCGGTGCGTGTCACTCAATTTTATTTCTCAAAGCAGTCACCTTTGAGGTTCAGTGCGGTGTTGGTGGCTACCCGGGGAATCACGATACAAATATGGCATTTATGCATCATTTTCATTTGTCAAAGGGCAATCTGCAGAGTGCTCTTAAAGTAGCAGAACAGAGAGACGACATTTACAAGATGGCCTTCTACAATAGGTTGCTTGGTTCTCTACTCTACACGAACTGGAAACTAGTTTTACCTGGACATGACAAACTTAGCAAAGATGGATATAATTGTTTGAGAACCGCTCTCAATCACTTCAAGGCCTCTGGACGAAACCTCAATAGATTCTTATACGGCTTGAGAGACACCAATAAGCTTTGGATATCAGTCCTGGAGCGACAAGATGGTGTGTCCATGAGTGCATATTATCTGATACAGAGATCAATATATGAGATTATCCGTGGGGAATATTTCAAAAATCAGATGATAGTATCACCAGAATATATTCGATTTTCTACTCTTTGGGGTTTACAAGCACTATTCTGGGCAGAAAGAGGTCACAGCCGATCACTCGCATTCAAGCTAACTGAGAGAAATATGGGCCCAAGTACCCGATCAGAGCTACAAAAATTCGACATGGACGACTGGGGAGAAGCATCTGCGAGCATAATAGAAAGCAGAGATGTATCCGGCCCTGGCACAGTTATGCTAGAATTCTTCAAGACAGAGGAGGAGGATAAGGAGAGATTCATCATTTATTCCGTAACACCGGTAAGCCCCAAACACAGCTGATTTGCAGCTACCGGTAGCATGTCGTGCAATGGAACAAAATGCCAACTTTGAGTGGGAATCTCCAATGTTTTTGCTTTCCCCTTCATTTTGTACCAGTGAAGTAAATGTAAATTTCAAATGTACAGTTCAACACTCACAATTTTCCTGTTGCCCGACAGGATGGCGCAGTTCGCATGCAGCTGTCAGATAAACCAGAAAAGGACTTGAAGATCCTGCTCAGAAACCTGCATGACCACATGTCTCAGAAGCCTGAGTCATGTCTCTCAGACGAAGAACTGATGCAAATTTTGGAGGACCTATATGAGGCTTTTTTTTCACCAATCCAGCTCGTATTGAATGACATGGAAGAACATCACAAATTGGTCATCTGTGCCAACAAGGTATTGAGAGTCTACCTTCTAATTTCATCTTTTATGCTTGCTTGATTCATCCAACATCTTAGATTGACTGTGAAAGTTGAACTAGACATCTACATACGCAATGGCCGAAGTGACAGCTAGCAATTGTGACTTTTGCATCAGATCCTTGCAGGTGTGCCATTTGCAGCTCTTCGCAATCCCAAGACCAAGAAGTTTCTGATTGAACGCCACACCGTTGTCTGCACACCTTCCTTGCGCATTCTAAAACAATGCAATAAACGTTTAAGGACTCTTCAAAGTCTCCCTCTCATGGAGAGCACAGGAGCAGCTTTGGTGCTCGGAGACCCGGCCTTCTCCTCTGCTCTTGATCGTCTTATAGCTTCTAGGAAGGAGGCCAACACCATTGCTGACCTTCTTGGACGTCAAAATGTGTTTCTACTAAAGGGGGAAAGTGCTCTAAAGAAAGATGTTTTGGAGTGGGCTCAACTTGCAACTACATCTGGAAAATACCAAGCTCTCATGCACTTGGCGACCCATGGCAAAGCAGATGATAATTTCAAAGAAGGAGCTCTTCAGTTTGCTGATCCGAAGGTAAAAACATGGCCTCCAGTTCCTACACCCCAACATAGTCATGACATGTCCAACCTCAGCGAGTCTCAAATAAAAACATCTGATGAAATTTCCTCTTCTACATCTAGTACATCATTGCAAGCGCAAGAGGAAGAGCTTGTATTTTGTGGTCGAGGGCATACTGGACCTCGAAGGGGGAAGCTTGATCCATGTCACTTGACTTCGGAGGAGATTGTGAAGGACTACGAGTGGCGTATGTTGCTAGTAGTGTTGAGTGCTTGTGAAACCGCCAAGGGAGAAGTGAAGAGTGAAGGAACTTTGAACCTTGCAAGAGCCCTTCTCATCAGTGGAGTCCCATCTACTGTTGTCTCGCAGTGGAAGGTTGATGATGCATCTGCACCCACCTTGATGGAAGGTATGTATAGGGCCATGAAGCTTGGCTTGGATGTGGCATCTGCGTTGCGTGCATCTATGATGGACATGATCAACAATGACTACGGTATCCATCAATGGGCTCCTTTTGTTGTCATGGGGTTGGGCACAGTCACACTACCAGAAACATTTCTAGTCTAGAAGAACGTACTATCGGTAAATTTGCTATCTGAGAGGCAAGGCAGATGGAGGCCAGTTTGCTGCACACGTATCCCCAATTATCCGTATGATTCAACCAGTCACCGCAACCTGTAGGCTGAAAAATGCAGCTCAAAAATAAAACCTTGATTTCCTCAATTTGATTTGATTTGGTTCAGTGACATTTAGCTGGAGTTTGAAGTGGGTGAAATATCTTTGAGGGACAAAAGATACAGGTTAGGAGAAAGCCTAACTTGCTGGAGTTTTTAGTAGTAAACATTGAGAGCAGACTTTGGAAGAGTCAAACAATTCAGAAAGTTGTGTCTTACGCATCCAGGTGCTTATCATGGAATGCTTGCACCTGTTTGTTTATGCAGCTAGTAAGCTAATTGATTAATATCTTCACTTGTGCAAAACACTGAAGTGCACATTTCTTTCAGGTTTTGTGAATTAGTTTCTGAGTTTATTGTGTTATGTTACATGGGAAGGTTCTCTTTCTTGCCTCTGCTTTGAAACATAATTATGTATTTGTTTGAAATGGGCTCTTCTGGCATGGAACACTCAAGAAAGAAACCCTCTATCCAAACAATACCCAATTTTCCATAATGCTATAACTTAATTTGAGCAGCCTCTGGGCTTGTCCAAACTGAAAGACTTGGCTTTGCTTCATGATATCGTAATGCCAAGACCTTACTGTATGTTTTCGAAGTAGCTCTGCAGCGTTTTCGTTGTTGGTTCAGAAGAGGGTTATTTCCCATAGTGACAAGTTAAATAGGAGTCCAGTATTTTAAATTTTCAAAATTCAAAGATTCCAAAATTTTATAATTTTATAATTTCAAGCATTTACTCATCATTAATAGTATGAGGACATTGAAGCCTTAATGGCAAATTTTGTTAAAATGGCAGTCATTCCACAACTTTGGCACTTATACAGTTTAGACCGCACGGCCTAAAATCTATATCTGCCCTAGGTGGTTTAGGCTGCGCATTCTGAAATCTATACTTGTTCTAGATGGTTTAGACCACTCGATCTAAAAATGGCATATAGAATATCATCATTTTAACAAAATTTGCCATCATATTTTTGAATTAACACTACAATAAGTGAAGGGCATTCTTGCAAGACAGTCGGACCTCCGGCACTCGGGAAGCCATCCCGTTCCTGATCTATAGACGAGCATTTCAAGTATCACAGGAGAACTCTGGAATTTTTGGAGAATTCTGGCCATAGTCCAGTGATGATAGAATAGGATACACTAGGATACACTAAGAAAGGGATTTTGACACAAAAGGACATTGGTCCAGTTTTTCATTTCGGATTTCTCCCGAGTCCAAGAACTGTCGGTACGAATATGATCGTCTGGGGGGGTTTCCTCAAGGTGAAAATTTGGAGTGGTGCACCCCGGGGGCACATTCAGATGGTATGACCATTATCCTGAGCGCTGAAGTGCGACAGGGATAGGCAAAGGAGGAACATGAAGGCAGGTACTTCACTCGGTAATTCAGATCTGGACTTCCTTTCTTGGCCGTGGACCGATAATTCGTTTTTGCTATGGTCTTCCATGCCACAGTAATTTTCGGTCGTCGTTGCAGTTATAATGAACCACTGCATTATTTCTTCTACAGTACCGAATTCATGAACCCAAAATATTCGGTGTAGCTAGCTAGTAGAGCCTTTTGGTTGAAGTATGGGTGATCCTGTGAGTGCACTTAGCAGGTTTTCCATTGTGTATAGCATACATATCCTGATTTTTTGTCAGGTAGAGAGTGAACAGCTAGATCAGGTGTATGTATACGGACACTTCTGCAATCCCTTGTCCTGGTAATAAGAATCTGAATTCAGTCTAAAAAATTCAGCATATCAAAAAGAACACTCTCTACCTCCAACATGTTGATCATAAGTAAGCCCTTGCCTCAGGGAACTTCTCTCTGAATCTTGTAAGAAGATCTTTGGGCACAGGTTGATGACTAGTTAATTTTTTGCCGTGCTGCTTCAGGCAGGCCAAAACCTCCTTCTCATAGTCAACCAATGCCAGCAAACCTGTTCCCACAAAAACATTAGAACACTTAGCTTAGCCTGCATCATTCCATCTCTATACATGCAACAATTTCATTCATCTCACCTCATGTCATGCGCACTTAACTCTTCAAGCACAGGTGTGAACACTTGAGTGTCGACTCCAAATTATGTTATGTCTTCCATAGGTAAAGCATATCGCTATATACGTGGATAAAGGTTGCATGATTAAGTCGTTCATGCTGAACTTGGACAAACGAATGCGAGGGGACATGATCTAGTTGCATACCCAGTTCAATTTCATGGCCATCCTCATCTTGACCGTTTTCAGCCTCCTCCTTCGCTTCCTCTTGTAGCTCACGAGCAGTTTGTGCATATCGCTCCAAAAATTCCTCTTCGTTCTCTTCGTGGTCAGATGCCTCAGAGCTCGACTCCTGCCAGAACTGTGATCAGCACTTTGCAAACGATCGATTTCAACCTTGCACATCTGATCGACCAACTTCATCCAGGGTGTTTGGCATCTGGAACTCACGGTAATCCTACCATTTTAATCTATCCAAGTACTGTTGGACTCTCCATAGCCTTCCCATGCATGTGGTGAAGGTAAAGTGAGATTTGTAGAGTTACAAGTGTTCAAAACTGAAATCTAGCTTCGTAGGTTTTAAGTATCGCGGAAAGAGCAGTTCGTAAGTTTAGTGATATGATCAGAAGGTGCTACAATTTATGACTTACATCGATGCTATCATCATCCTCATCACCGGAAGCAGATCCGCTCCTTGAATCAGATGTCGTCTCGCTTCCATCAGTATCTGAGGATTCTAAGAGTTCCTTCAGGTCTACCATGGACTCGAGCAAAGAACGCAAGCAATGGTTGGCTGCCATTAATCCCTTCCGATTCCCAAGCAGCTCCTTATTAATGATGTGCGCTAGAACCCTTTGCAACCCAATCACTGCAATACCGCCAGTTCCACAAGTTTTCAAGGATGCAATAGTTAGTGTTGAATCTCACTTTTGAACAATTGCAAGATCTAAAGAATTCAACAACCATTTCTTGACCAAGACTTGGAGAGTAAAGACCAGTAAGTAACAGAAACTACTACATTTTGTTGGGCTTGGTCAGTAGCCATAGCGTATACACTGAAATTGTTCGTGGGTGAAAGGTATTCCTTTCATTTCTGAAAATACGGTCTTCCAGTATTAACAGTATCCTCTAAAGCGAGCAGCCAAATCCAGGACCTGTTTAGTTTACAGAAAGAAGGATCCTTTCACGGGAAATAATGCTAACCAGCCAGTTTCATCTCTGACTCCAAGGACAGGCCTGGATCGGTTTCGCTTTCGGCAAGACCTGCCAGCGCTTCAGCATACATGAGTAAGCCTTGATTTGCACCTTCCTCTGTTATATCAAGCGTGGAATTTTCCTCAGAGGAAAGAATCTTCTCCACCTGCTCGGGTAGAACAATAAAGCACATAGTAATGACAAGGATAAGAGGTTTCGCCAAGGGCACAGTGACGTTCGTCAGCTGCTGAAGCCGTCGTGCAGCAACCTCACAAAATCGAGGTATAAGAAGGTTTGAAATTGCTTCTCCTTCAAACGACAGCTGTGATGCATGCAATAGTGCATGCGCACAACGACAAGCACGCCAGCAGGCAGCTGAATATGCTGACTCAATTGCCGAAGTGATGAATGTTACTAAACATTCAAGAATTGATCTTCGAGGCCCTTTGGGTGAAGGAAGAATTTCGGCTGTGGTGAAGTGCAACATTGGACACCTGCCCTGCAAATGACAATATGAAGAGGTGATTGAAGGGGACTGCGTACGCATACTTGGTAAGCCTTACCAAGTCGTTTTTGATCCCCTCATCTCCTAGAAAGTCTAACTGAGAAGATGCGATTCTGATTTCATTGACTCTATGCGATGTAAAAAACCAGTCACAAGGTAAACCTATTATATGATGCAGCATTAGACGGTAGAAGAATTAGCATCTGAGAGAGAGGAATAAGTAGCATGAAAGCAGGGGCATTTCAACCAAATCAGGATGAACATTGCAAACAAGTTCTGACAGACCTGCAAAGCAACTGCTTCCTCTATTGAGTCGAAAACTGGCTCATCCTCTTCTTCCTCCCATGCCTTCCAATCTGACACCAAATTTGCCCAGACCTGCAGTAGCGGTTCTACTTTCATGCTTCCTGCTGCGGTTGAGTCTTGAGTGTATCGCAAGATCGCAGCCAGAAGCACCGAAGCATCACACAAGCACGACGGCGGGGGGGTGATAGGAGGACAGGATTTGTCCTTTACGGCGAGATCACGTGAAAGGAAAAACACAAAAGCAGCATGTTAGAATTGGTTAAACAAACAAAAAGTGAATATATGATAAGCTGGACAAGCAATAAAAGAATCATAAGTTGCTTGGCATTGCTAAAATGTCTTATGACTGGAAACTATAACCAAACCTGCATAGGAGCCAACCATGCTCGCTGCAAAAACTCAGCAAATGTGTTAGCAAGAGCTTCGCATCCCAACTTCCAGCTGGCGAGAGCTTTTCCTCCATCTTCATCCTCGTCAGGTTCTGCACTGTCCCAAGTCTGAGCCAGCGATGCCACCGCTGTAAACCCAAGTTCTACCATCTGCACAACTCAAAAACGGTCGTCCGTACACGAGGTTAATCACCCAAAATTTCCAAGTACCACAGTAATCGAGGCTAAAGGAGTTGAGTGTATGTATTGTGATTAATAAGTCACTATGATTCAGAAGCCCAGTCACTGACTGAGTCCGTAATCCTTACTTGGGGCCAGGGTTCTGGATGAGGGGGAATATTCTTGGATATCTCCCCTTGTATCGCAGCAGTAATAGCGGGAACATGGGACGCAATATAGTCTTCTCCGGCCTCTGCTGCTGTTGCTAACAGTTGTAACGAGATTGATGCCTCGCCTTCTTCTGGCATACGTGCGCCTGCCACAGTAGCTTGAAGTAGAGGCAGCCATTCTGATGGTTTGTAGCCATCCTGTGAAGTGTAATAAGAGTAATAGTTCGGAAATTAATACCCCTAGGACAGTCTTTTCTCCAATAAATATGAATGGATACGCTAATGCATAAGATAATTAGTATGGGCAGCACCCCATCGCTTCTCAGTTCTCACCATGTATCTTCTTAGATCCATATGCATGGTTATTCCAATTCTCAACATGCATAGCCTAAGTTCGTCTACTAACGTGATCCATGCTAATTGGCAAAAAGAGTGCAGCCAATCTATGGTGTGATCAACACTTTTAAAGAACAAAGCAGATTTTAAAATTGTTCTTCCACCTGCATTCAAACTATCAATCCATCAAGAGACTAAACACCGTATGATACCTATGTAAAAAATAGAATTAATAGTCAATATTAACGTGATTAATGAGCTGCTGTGGCTATCAACTGCAAGTGAACATATATCTCATGGCAATAATATAAGGTGAAAGGAACCTGAAGAAGGGATGAAAGGGCTCCCGCAGCAGAAGCTCGTACAGGTTTCCAAGACACACCGCCTGCATTGGGTGCTAGCAAGGCCTTCAGCAAAGCATTATACACCTCTTCGCATAGTTCCTGATTCTCGATCACAAATAGATCTCAAATTCAACAGTTCAGCATATGCCCATCACCACGGTACCGTTCAATTTCTATCAATCGCAAGAATTTCGGAAGGCACATCGAATGAACAATGCCCAACATGTACCAAAAAAACTACACCTATTAGCCTTTGGGTTGCTATGGGCAGTGACGTCAGTTGTCAGAAGGGCAAACGCACAAACTTCTCAAGTTCATAAACTGCCTTCTCCTGTGGATCTAACAAGAAACATCACCTCCAAACAAACTCTAAAATAGCCAAGAATATGATACTTGGATTCTGCACTCCTTTATTTCATGAACATTGCACCATCGAAAGAGCATGACGCTTGTTTACCACTCAAGTGACTAATCGGGATTCCTGGATACTTTGGAATAAATGACCTGAAAACATTAGCATTGATGGACAATAGCACACCTCGGGTAAGCAAGTGGCAATCTCCCCAAGCAGCCAGTTGGCGTTGGCGAGGACATATGGTGTTGGAGCCACCATCGAATACAACGGGAAAACCCTCGTTTGTAGCAGCATAATTACTTTTTCAGAAGATTGAATCTTCAGATACTGACAAAAAAAACTGAAGGATTAAGTTGCCATGGTAAACTCAGCTAAGGGATTGCCTGAAACAACCGCAAACAGATCTAGAATATGAGTACGTAGGCACTAGTCACCTGTTGAAGGCCGCCGTAAGCCAGCATAACACCATAATAACTGCACATGGCAATGCGAGATATCTTTCAAAGTCAGGTGTTCACCCTGTGTAGACCATCTAAGTATGAGTATACAGGTACAGGTTAGTTTGGAAAATCGAAGGTGTTTGGAAAATCATGTCCATGGATGTGCTGTTACATATTCTGAAAAGGAGAATAGAAACATATATACTTGATGACTACTTCTGATCGTGGGTCACTCCCGTCAGCTGGGAGAGGAAACTGAGACAAAAATGGCATCACCAGAATCCCTCCCGCAGTGCCTGAAACGTCCTTTCCTTTTCCTTTACCTCTCTTCTTACGTTTCATTGCAGAAACTTTCTGTGTCCCACCAGCAGTTGGAGGTCCCTGTCGGATACCAAACTACGATTAAAACCGGTGTAGTCACATCAGCCTTCACTATCATAAATTAGAAAATTTGAATGCAAGCAGAATGTTGGAACGTATGTCTCCTGAACGCGAAGCCTAACCTGTAGCTCACAAGGTTATCTAAGGAAAGACGACACGAAATCTATTGCCGCTGCAGTGGTCTTTTCCAGTATTACTGAACATAAAACCACTCTTCTGGATTGATTTGCTGGCAGGTGTTAGTATCATGGGACTAGCAGAGTCAATGCCGTCGCTAAACTGCGTCCCATACCAAGAGAAGTCTAGTGCATTGCTTGAAGGTCCATGGATGGTGAGGGAGAAATTTCACAACATGTATGACATTACTTTGGCAGTGGCGATGAGGCTAAGCAGATTCAGGGCACTTTGCCGTGGTGTATGCAGATCTTCTTTCCACCCGCTTGCTTCGTCCTGAACATGGACATGAAAAAAAACTCGTACGACTTCAGTGACCATGACGATGACAACGAACAATTGATGATGTGGTTTTAAAATTAAAAAAAAGTTATTTCACTAAAATCTGATACTTGCGTGATGTAATAGAAAAGTACATGAATAAATTTACCATATCCGAAGGGAGGTTTTTCCGTAAGTACTCATCTTCGTCTTCCGTCCACTCGATCAAGTCCTGAAAATTTAATGAAAAATTCACAAGAAGTTATCCATCTTCTCTTCATGTGAGAAATATCCACTTTGATTCATTATCTTTGTTGAAGTGCATGAGTAATTCAAGCGACCAATATGTCCTTGCAAAAACTTGTCTAATATACATCAGGCTTACTTCCAGTCATTATCGAGATACAGGTGGTGCACGTACCTTCTCTGTCATAATAAGAGCCGGGAAAATGGCAGTTTCCAGCAAGTTTGAAAAGTGAGGGGCCATTAACCTCCAGCCCTGCAAATCCAGTCAGAACATTCAGTTCACATTTTGATCTGACGTCGTCATATAAACTATTAGGAACCCACTGAAGATGATTTAAATGCAAACGATCTTGATATAATTGATTTATTTTCATCCTCGTTCAGAACCAACGCAAGATGGTTTGTTGCAGTGACCAGTCTTCATGGGACACTATTTACCCTCTAAAAATGCCGATGGGTGTTTAGAAGAATCAAGTAAGGTTGCACAAATCAGGATGATATCTTACGGGACCAGTCTCAAGAATGTTGGAAACCAGGTCAAATGCTAATGACACGACAAGGTTTTGCTGCGGGTCCAGATCCTGCAATATTGATACGGAGAAACAAATTAGGAGTTCATAATGTATTCCAGATGCTCTTTTAGCATGGTACTCTCCAATGAACATAATCTTCACCAAAATTCTTCTCATGTGTGATGACACCGAGTCAATGTACAAGTTGTAAAACTAAACGCTCACTTCTTAGTGCAGATTAAGAAAAGGAGCTAATCTAATATTGAAGCAATCGCATTAATCTTGAACCTAAAATTCAACTCACCACGTTAGCATTCGCACTTCTTCCAACAATCTTCAATGCTGCATTGGACATCGAAGGTAGGAACCTACAAAAGTTTAGTATCAGTCCTTTACTTTTCTGAGGCTGGACTATAGTTGTGCCCTAACTGAGCTTTAGAGTCATACCTTGTGCAATAACTGATAAAATGAATGCCGAACATAGCAGAACTTACTTGTCCACATGCTTTCTATGACGAGAGATAAGGTTACAGCAGATTTGAAGAACACGCTTCCAGGTCTTAAGCCGAGGCTGTTGTTCTGGTAAGTCCATTCTCTTGTCAAGCACCACCACATCGAGCAGAAGCATGAAATCGTTGAACCACTGCCCTAGATTTGCAAGTACAGCCGATGGCATATGCGATTTCAACTGTCACAAGTCGAAATGCGCAATAATTATACGATCTAAAATAATGGCTTCTGCATGATATGATTATTGGCTTGAGCATGTAGACAGTGAACCTATTTGGATTAGAAGCAGGTTGTCAAATGGTATCTACAAGTCGACCTTCGATCTGTAGCACACGGTCATGAAGAAGCTCTAAGAATAAGCCTTGGTTTCAGAAACTTACAGCCAGGTGCATGGCCTTGCATAGGACGTGCAATATGTTGTCATGCTGCGCACAACCATTTTCTTTTGATGCAGCAACCTGCAAAGAATGACCCATCAATTTGGTGAAACTAGCTAGCATGAGTCAGTTTCTTGAACATCTCACTTTCTTGAGCTTCTAGACTAGTCCTTGGAATTGACTAATTTGTACAATTTGATAGGAACAAAGAATGACGGGTCGGTGCGCCTATCACGTCTACTTAATCGAGTTGAATCAGGCTTACCTGCTGCACAAGATGGTGAAAGATCCCGTGCAGAGGAGCAAGGAGCTCCTTTGCAACTAAATCCAGTTGTTCCGGGACAGGCTCCCGCGCGAGAGTGGGGCTCAAAAAGTACTGCGCGTCAACCCACTCTCCTCGTTAAACTCAATTTCAGCAACAGAAAATAGGAAGCCACCAACGCAGAATCTGAGTTGCTACATTGCAATAATCTTTTACCTGGAAAGGTTTGATGAGAGTTTGGACACCAATGAGAACATTGAGTGTTCTCAGTTCAGGATTTCCTGCTGCATTCACTAAATCACTGTTCTGTATTGCCGCTTTAAAAGCAGGAACAAGTTCTGGCCACGTCAAATTCTTCGCAAAGTCGTGGACAGCCACTAATCGAAACTACAGCAACATACAAGGAGTATCTTCCGCTAAGGCATATGTAAAATAAGAATTTGAATAATTCAAAACAGAAAAGAAACGAACTTCACTCACATGTGTCACAGATAAGGCAAGAAACACATCAAATGCTATGAAATTATTTGCAAGACCAAGTAGGATTACAAAGCTGCAAGTCGATTGGCCTCAGAAACCAGCTAATCAAACCTGACAAGTTCGAGACTAAAATTCAACTGTCACAAACGAGGTGATGCTTTGAAAGTAAAACGACCTATCTTACAGCTTCTGCCAAGAGTTTAAGCACAATGCCGTCGACACGTAAGAGAACTTCCATGAGCTGGTTCCGAAATTCCAGCCTCTCTTCTGGAGACATTGCATTCTCCTCACTCCAGTGAGATCTTAAGAAATTCTTCAAGTACGTAGCAGCAGCCACTCTTTGCCCTTTCTCGGCCCCCCCTGTCACAAGCACCAATAGCTGATTGATTATAATTGGTTTGATCAATGTGTTCACACCCAGGCGTGCAAGGAAGTCAAATTCGTAGTCACTGGCCTCAACCGTTGATTGGAATGCCCAATGAGTTGACTTTCCTTTAATTTCCTCAATATCTCAGCGCCATGTTAACACTCAAACACCTCACTGTCGGGCTATGTAAAAGTGACAGCCACCATGTGATATTCATGATCAGATAATACTCATTGCAGGACTCTTTGAAGACACCTACTGAGAGAGTTCACGCATCATCGTCATAGAGCATTTCATAGAATGCATACCAGCAGCAAGCATGAGCAAGCACAGGGCAAATTTTGGCACATTTTGCGCAGCTTCCAAGTGCGAAGTGGCAGTCCTCACATCAGCCTCCTGTGAGCCAGCAGTCTCACTAAGCCAATGGGCAATTTGGTCTTTTCCCACAGAAGGCAACTCCACCATGGCTTCCATTGCGCTTGCTTCACCGTTATTATGTTCTCCCTTGATCTGTTCAGTGCTTTGTTGAAGCAAAACTCATTTGAAAAAGGGGGCACAAAGTGGCGGCTACTCTTGTGGTTTTATCATTCACCTCGTACAGCGCACTAGGACCTGACCGAACAGGGACTCCTTTACGCTGATATCTTGATAGCTTACGAGTAGGATGTGGCTGTAAAAAATTAGTAGTGATTGGAGAGGTAAAGAATTCAATTATGTATCTTCTTAACACTCTGCAATAAACCTCAGTGACTGCCTAACCTAGTTACAAAAATTGAAGCTCTTGAGCATCCAAAGGCATGAAGCGAAGCAGAAAACACTAGATCTCTTCAGAGGCGTCAGTCCAGCCTGGGACATATTCGTTATCTGCGACTCCGAGGAGCTCGGTCTGACTTCCAGATTCCAGCAGTGGGATTCGATGCACTCTTGCGGTTGGCAACCGACGCAGCTGCACTGAGAGGTCGATATGAATCAGTTTGTATCCGTTACCCCTGGCTGGATTGACGCCACAGAAGAAGTCCAGTGTACGCTTGTACTGTACTGTACAGCTCCTGGCCTCCTGGACAGTCGTAACATGATTTTTCACAGCTCCAGCCTCAACAGTCATCACCATGAGCATAACAATCCAGTCAACTATTAAAACAATACAACAACCTCTTCCATGCAATCTCTCACATTTATAATCGGTTATCATTACTCCTCAATGCTATCCCTAAGCCGATCCTTAATTTAACAGAGCTCAAAATTCCAAAACCAGCCTAAGAGTCATTCTAGCTATACCAATACCAGTTGGCTCTTGATCTCAATCTCAGACTACTAGCGAGTTCACTTCCACATAGAGTGCGTGCTAGTTCACATCCAAACATCGAAGCATTAATTTAGTCATCAAAATTGTTACAACCGAATTTCACTCAGCACGCAGATAGAAAATTCAACGAGAATCTCGGAGTTCTGCTTATCTGCCCCTCCAAGTGCATTAATTCCAGAATCCATATACAGACGCATAGCTTCCTCCCTTTCCGATCTGATAGGAAATTTCTCATATGCAACTAGCACGAAGTGGTTAAATACTCGGACAAGGTCTATAGAACAACATGATTTGCAGAATTTTCTTATTTCAATCGAGCACCTCAACTGAACATTCGGTCTCACGATTGCCGTTGCAACATGTGTACCGAGCATTATCCATAGACCTTCATAATCAGCTGCAATTGCTGACCGCTATCTATTATTTCACACCACATTTCTTACAGAGATTGATAATTCCGAATCTCGCAACTCTGAGTTCTGCCTATCTTCTCCTCCAAGTGTATTAATTCCAGAATCCATCTACAGACGCAGAGCTTCCTCCCTTTCCGATCTGATAAGAAATTTCTCACATGTAACTAGCACGAAGTGGTTAAACAATCGGACTCGGTCCTATAGAACAACATGATTTGCAGAATTTTTTATTTCAATCGAGCACCTCAATTGAACATTCGGCCGCAGAACTCCCGTTGCAACAAGTGTGCCGAGCATTATCAATAGACCTTCATAATCAGCTGCAATTGCTGAGTGCTATCTATTAATTCACACCACATTTCTTACAGAGATTGATAATTCCGAATCTCGCAACAGAAAACGTAACGACAAGGGAATCTCGCCATCACCAAGCTCCGCGCCGTCACAATCGAGAAAGAAAATTTCACAGCAGTATCCCTAAAATTCGATCGGCACTGCCGACAATCGCCAATCACTTATCAAAATGCAAAAAGTTTGACAAGAAAGTCGCGGAATTGGAGTGCAGTCGAGGGCCTTGAAGAGCATTGAGTTTGAATTTAGGTTGCCGCCGAATTCAACGACTGCGAAAAATTCATCGAATTGTTTAACAGAGATCATTCATCCATCATGCTGCTCCAACTTTGTGGTTATTGGAGCATCATCAGTGTACCCGGCATACTCCCCATTACTATCTTTAGAATGGAATATATGGGATTAGAGCGTGAGATTACTATCATTGGAAGTGCATTAAACACTAGTTTTAGTTTAAATAGACACAAAAATGTTCCTAATTTAATTTGGATACCAAAAACTAAAATTGAACCATTTAAAATTAAGCAAAAAGACAAAAATTGTAAAGGCCATTGTACATGAAGCCAAAGAAAAAAATTATACAAATGGCTCAAGAAATGTCACCCCAAGATAGAGCCATTATTGTGTACCATTTTCAACTATCAAGGTCAATAAAATTCCTTGTAAAAATATATGTCAAAATTTTATGGATTTTTTTAAAATTTACATGAAGAAAATAGAAATTTCAGGGAATATTTTTATATCAGCATTTATCAAATTTGGCTTCTCAACTTTAATTAAATAATATGCTAACCCTAATAGTTGGATATGGTATTTGACATAGAAGGTGCATAAATTGAAGATTACGCCAAAGACAAAATTTTATTTTTATGTTGAACCAACTCTAATGACACAAGACACTCTAGATTGAAATATTCATTGCACCTCATACTTGCTTGAGAATCTACAACATGATCATATGTTCTACTTATATAGTGTCATATGTAATCATGAAACGATTCATGATTATTGTGATGAGTTTCTGGGTGGAGCACTCATTGGAGGTCAAACTATTGTGCAAGACCTCCCCATTTCACACAAGTTTCAAGAATGAACATCCACACTTCTATCCTCCATAGAAGGATTTTCTGTCATCCATCACCCACTTAATGTCTGCGGCATCCTTCTAGGGTTAATTCCCCAAAAACACTCGAAAATTCTCCCTTCACTCTAATCCACAACACTCATAGAGGGATTGCAAGTTGAATTCTGCTACCTACTACTTCATTAGATGTCCTCAAGCACTTGTTGAATATTCTGGTCTCAATAAACTTCATCCTCTCATATCCAAGCCCTAAGTAGGGTCTGGACGTCTCTATTGAATTACATTGACACAAACAATATCCTATACCTCACCTCATAAAAGAAGGGCTTGTAACGCAAGGCCCATCCAGAAACTCGTCATAATAATCACAAATCATTTCAGCGTTGCACTGCAGCACACTTCCTATGCTATTTGTTGACGACACTCGAATTCAAGGCAAAGAATTGCCTAACATCACCTCACAACACAGCAGCAAACTTAGCCAAAGAGCCAACCTCAAAATCATTTGACCTACAGTGGATCAGCTACAACGAATTTCTAGAGCTACAGAACTTATTGACACAGAATCCAATCCAAGAAAAAGGGAAGGAATTCACAGCAAATGGGTTTTTCAGAGTGCCCACTTTCCATCATTGAAGGGACAGAACGTGCTTGTGGCGCACTTGCATTCTTCTACAATTCTTCCATTCCAATGTTGGCATTTGTCACCGACTTGAAGAAGATGAGTAATGGTTTTCAACGTTGAGTAGCGCACTTGCATTCTTTTACGAAATCTTCCGTTCCAATGTTGGCAGTTGTCACCGATGTCAAGGAAATGGGTCATGGTTTTCAACGTTGAATGGCGCACTTGCATTCTTTTACAACTCTTCCATTTCAATGTTGGCAGTTGTCACCAATGTGAAGGAGAACAGTAATGGTTTTCAACGTTGAATACCGACCTTCATGAATGGAGACTCCACTGCGCCGACTTAGAAAATTGAGAGACGATGGGGTTCCAAACCATTCACCACTCAACGTTGAAGACTTTGCCTCGTAAGCTACTCTGATGGTGATGAAGGTTAGCTGTGGCTATGGCGGATCTGGTGTCTTGCCAGCGGAATGAGCTCCGACAGGGGCGTGGAGATGGGCGTGGCCAACGGCGACGGCAACGGGGAAGTCCGGCACATCGGACACGACGCGTGCAATCTCAGCCACGCATCGATACACGGCGCGTGAAACATATGCCTGCACTCCGGCAGCATGCGCAGCATGTCGCCCTCCTTGTAATCTCCCAAACAAATTGAGCATGACGGGTCTTGTAGAGGCTGGGATTCGGAGTACACCACTTTGGGGTACGACTCCACCGTGATCTGGTCTAGTCCGCTCGTCGCCCACTCGTTCGCGTCCACGGCGTCCAAGTGCTGTGAGTGCTGTGCTGCAGTGGCGGTGGAGCTGGAAGTCCCGCTGCTACGGCTGGTTTGGTGCACGCGCACGCACACGTAGGAAGCCAGCATGACGGTGGACACCAGCACCAGGATGCCCACCGCGATGGCGATGCCGTACCCTAACCCCACTTTGCTCAGGCTCACTTGCATTGTGGTGGTGTTGCTGGAATTCATGCTCCTCGAGCTCCGACGTCGACATAGCCAAGTCTAGCTACTACTTCTCCCTTCATGGGTCAAGTTCTTGCTCAGGGGTCGCCAATGCAAAGACAGGTGCAAGTATTTGCGCCATTGGGATCCCTCCCCCATATCCTAAAACCCGAATTCCAGGCCTAGCTTTCCTCTTGCTGCTACTCCATGCTCACTGTGGCCTCCCAGCCCTGCACACTGAGCCCATCAAATCTCACCAGGCTGCACCTCCAATCTTCAGCTGAAACCAAGCCAAATATCAACACAGGGGAAATTTAGACACGCGCTTACAGCATTCATTCCCTTTGAGAGCTAAGGTAGAGCGGAGGATCCAAGAAACGCAAGAAGACGTGGTCCAACACTCGCCTACCTTGCGTACTCGAGGCTACAACTTTGTGCATGCATAATCTGTGCGTACAAACCAGTCTTGAGGTACCACAAAAAAAAATCTTAGACAGAAAACTAATTGTACCTGCAGATGGGAACTCCTAGCTTGTCCCTTTCCTGGAGCTCCAATCAACCTAGCGTGCTTCACTTCTCCACTTCTGGAATACAGGACAACAACATGAACGTCGCCATGCCACAGAACAAACGCACCCACCAAGCTCGCTAGCTAGCTGCTACCACAAGCATGGCGAAGAGAACAAACCACTGATAGCTAGTAGCTAGAGTTCAGCACCCGACGTGTGAAGAAGCCTGAAAACAGGAAACCTTGCTTGTATGCTTAATTCTTTTTTGTAGCTCAGCTAACACGCACTGCCAGTGCCATGGACGTGAGTCCAGGTGATGTTTAACTTAATTAATCCACCAGACTCTCGTTTCAGTTCCTGTCTGCACTCGGCCGGAGCTCATTCATGAAGATGCATCCGGTGTGCCAGTGGCCCCTCGCTTGCTTGCTCTTGGCATTCAAATGGCCGGTCACCCCTCGCTTTACTTCGTCAGGCAGTCAGACATGGCCACAGCTGCTGCACTGCGGTAGAGACGGAGGGGAGAGCTGCCAACAATGGCACATGAGTTCAGACAAATCAATCATCGTCTGCTCCTCATACCGGCATACGTAAACTTATACATGCAGCATACTCTGCTGTGGGGCTCAAACGTGTATGCCGTAGAGGTCGTATATGATGTCTGGCACTTATGAAGGTAAGTGCACCTTAATCATCAGTAAGAGCAGCTGAGTGTTCAGTCTTAGTGTTATGAAACGAAAACTATTTCAGTTGGATCTTAATGGCAAGTAAAGGAGGATTCCAACGCACTTTAGCTTGCATTATTTGGACACCATATGAATAAGTTATGGAAGTTCAAAGTATTGCTTTTTGTGTACATACCATGGTCTCCATTTTGTTGGACCCAACTCGTGCTCCAAGTCCCACAACCTCTATGCCCAAACCTCCAACTATGTAGGCCTTTTTTTTAGTGCATTGGACCTTGAGACTTTGTGAGAAAACCCCAAGTTTCAATTTTCAGCTTTCTACCAATCATATTTTGAGAATTTAGTGGTACTTGGGATGCAGTGAGAACCATCCATTGTAGATGCACCAAGAGATGTACTTTGTGTTGGTTCTCAAGATCTAGTGACTTGTTTGGGTTACTTAACTGCAAACTTCAAAAATTCATAACCAATTGATTTCATACTTTTGTCAAAGAACAATCATTTCCATTGCTGTAACCTTCTCTTTCATTTGTCTATTTGTGGAAATTCTTTTTAATTCACTAACCATCCTATGGGAGGCAAGACAGCCATTCCCCCAATGAGGTCATCCACCTAGAAGGGTACTAAGAGTTTAGAAAATTTGAATCATATATTTTTCTTGAAAATTTCTTACTACCATAGCATAAGGTCACCTTGGACACATTTTTGCCAATAATTATTCATAATTAGAAGGGTTGGTTCATCAACTTGTTATTTATTAATAAGTTATTTGGCAATTATTAAATATTTTTTCTTAACTTTCTATCAATCCTTCAAATAATCTTGGAAGTTGAACAGTTTTCTTCAT
Organism: Pseudisothecium myosuroides; assembly: GCA_951799445.1. NCBI lineage: Eukaryota > Viridiplantae > Streptophyta > Bryopsida > Hypnales > Lembophyllaceae > Pseudisothecium > Pseudisothecium myosuroides. Next base: position 1,597,156 of record OX637288.1, on the reverse strand, counting down.
TGTATAGGAAAGTGATAATCCCGGCTTTCAATGAATGCATTACCTTTCATAGTGTCCCTCCTTTGTTGTAAAGTTAGAGGATTGAAATTTGGATTCCGCTCTATTTAGTGAACATGTCTTGGGATCAAGCTCTACATACAAATATCTTTTCCAACAGTTTGACTTTCATTATGTCTAATTTTCCTATTAATTTTCACTTGGATTCAACAAAGTGAATTATTAATTTCTATAACCACTTGGCTCAAAAATTTTAATTTTTTTCGCTGAAGGTGACCTCAGGCTACGGTATCATATCTGTGGCCATGATGAAAAATTCTCATTTCTCAATCAGTGTGTTGGCCTGGCTGACTACCTGCAGAATAATACATATGGCTCTAGGGTAGGTAGATGGACTTTTATAAAATTATAAATGGTCATTTGTGTACCGGTAGTACCGGAGGGTACAGGACAGGAAAATTATAAAAATTATAAAAAACACCAAATAGCGTATATTTCGCATACGGTACATTCTGGAGTGCTCGGTCAGCATAGTAGTTCAACTCTTTTCTTTTGCCTCCGGAATCTATGTCGTATTGTCCAAATTCCATAGAAATTCGTTTCACCTACTTGGACTACTGAATTGCCACCTGACCGACCGACCGACCAGTACTGAAAAATCACAATAATTTTATTTTTTCACCAGAAATGTTGGAAAAATCAATATCTACTTACAGATAAATCGTTTTTCAACATATGAAAAATATCAAAATTTTACCAATTCATTTGTAAGCTGAATTGAGCTTGATTGTGGATACTTGATTTGAAGGTCATTGCCATTGTCAAGGATAATTAGGGTGTAAGAAATAAAATAATGTGTTGGCAAAAAAATTCATTATAATTCTTCAAGTCTACTTAAAACTTGTGAAGAAATTTCAATGTAATTGAATTGATTATGTTGTATTTGCTACGAAAGTAATAAAAATGACAATTTTTATGATGCGGATAGAAATTATTTGCATTGGCATAAATAAATATTACTGTGTACTAAAAAATGTCATATTGAGACTCAAATACAATTTGACCGGCTTGCGTGCAATTCAAGGGAGATTTGAAAACCTCCTTGAAGTGGGGCATGGGGCATATTGCTTACCCAAAATTTGTTCAATCAAGATGTGCAAAAGTGAACAACAAATGAGTGCTTCAACTTTGAAGTCTAAATGTGGTGCTTTGCAAGCTATATTCACTGAAGAAGTGAGTCCAATAGATTGAAACACTTCAAAAAATGCCAGAAAAAGTTATCGATGATTCTTTCAAAACCAAATCAAAAGGGCTTGGCCTATTGTTTTAAGGATTAAAAGATTGCATCAAGCTCAAAGGTGGTGTTTGATCACATGGCAATGGAATTGGTCTTTTGGGGTTAAAGGATCACAATAATTCTATATATTGTATCTAGTGGTAAGAGTTAAAAAAAGATTATTTCTAAAAAGTACTTCCCAATTTTGGAGGGAAATTATTTTTTAAAGATAAAATTTACAATAAAAAACAAAACTTGCATAATATTTGTATTTTTAAGAATCTATCAAAACCACTTTTTCCAACTTTAATTATTTTTTCAATATGATTGGCCAAATATGACAATTAGATACAATATCCCTTCTCAATTTTGATCCTCTGTTGTAGTGGGATTATTTTAATCATCTCAAGGTTAAGTTATATTTCTTTGGTGTCTATATTAACCTTTAAATTCTAAGGTAATAATTTTGTTGTAAATTAGTGACAATTTTGAAGTTTCTTGGAATTCAATTTGAAATAATTGTTACCATTTATCCATTTGGAAACCAATATCAAGAATGAAATGACCCATTTGTGAATACAATAAGATAGAACAATCCAATGCAATTAGTCACCCAATTCCAACATCTACTGGACAATTTTATTTGCTTCAATCACCAATCCATTTTTGTAGTGTGTAACTTATTTTTCTTGGCAAGCAATGGGATGCTATTGTTAGATAATGATACCAACTTCATATCTATTGATGGATGATAATAGGCTAATAAGATGTGATTCATTAAATGTTGGTTTAGGTGGACTTATTTGTAAACAAATACTTCTCAGAACAAGTTCTAGTTGCAAGCAATAAAAAAATGCTTTTAGAATGTTAAAAGTGTGCTTTCAAAACACTCACCAAATAAGATTAGAGTGGCAAGTCACTGTTCTTAAACCTTTTTCAAGATGGTTATGACCCCACCTATTGATAGTTTGTACCAAAAAGTTTGAAAATTCATATCACATTAGGAGAGAAATGAGGCCTCCAAAAGGCCCCTTCCCTTTGTTAAACTAAAATCAATCCAAATCTGCCCGAATCAGCTGAAATTTTCAGACTGCAGCAGTCAGCAGGATTTATTTATTTATTTATTATTTTTTTTAATTTTAATTTTTTTGTTTTGTACTCTATCTTTATGACATGCAAAATGATGATGATGGAGTACAAAAAAATTAAGAACTCTTTACATATCAACAATCCTAGGTGGAGGATCATCGGCCACATAGGAAAAGGGAAATAAATAAATAAATAAAATAAAATAAAATTTGGGTAGTGACGGATCTCGGGGCCTTATAGAGGCCTGATTTTCCTCCTAATGGTTTCAATTCTTATCAAATTAGTATGATTCCATTTGCAATTGAGTCCACTCAACAAATTATTTCTCTAAAAAATACATGCAACAATAAGTATATTGCACAATATATATAAATTTCAAATTTGGGAGGTCATAGGATGTTCTATCTAAGCAAATTTTTAGAGTTAGTGTCACATCTTTACGTAGTAAAGTAGCCTCATCCAACGTCTCTTTTGGTTATTTGTTTCTACATGTGGGCCCAAAATAACAATTACACTAGAGGCCACAAAAATTTTAAGAGCAACTAATGGAAATTGAAGAGTTTATTGGGGTAACACACTCTATAAAGTGACATCTCTAGCGGCATATCCTTGAAAATTCACAAAACATTTCATAAGGGAGTCGACCCATTTCCAACCACTTAAGCAATTGTGCATATCTGCAGGGCGGGTTTCTTCAAGGGAGGAATTTTTCCATGTGCAGAAATAGAGTTCGGAAGTTTTCCATAATTTTTCAGATTTTTATTTCTCAAAACAGAATTGCTACGAATTTTTTTGCTAAAGATTCTATTCAACCTATACTCGTTATATAGACCTTCCTATTTCCGACCAAGGACTGGTTGCAAATCCACCAAGGATTGGTTGCAATTTTGAGAGTCTTGTAGCCAATCATAATGTGCCACAACTGCGTCAAGAACCGTGCCGTAATTAATGCCACTATTTGTCTCCTATTGAGCCGAAAGATAACAACCTACATAGCAAAAATAGGTGCCCGGTTGGGAAGGGGTCGGCTCCCATAAGTGTTGAAAACTTTAGGAACAATAGAGTTAATCGTAAAGTGAGCAAATGCGGGACCAGGAGTCGGAGTCTAGAAAAAACATAGGACCAAACTCCCTAGAGCACCCAAACTCAGGTCTTATTGAATTTGGTGTCGTGTTTGCTTTGTTCTACTCGTAGTTAAACCTTCCTGTGACACAAGTTCGCAAACATAGGACAACTTTGCAATTAACTCTAATGTGGGTTGAATTTCTCTCGAGGTTGCGAGCAACTTCATTTTTAAAATTTAAAAAAAAATTGGAATTTGACCCTAGGTGAGATTGCGAGACCAGGAAAACTGGAGAAGTGTCAGTCTGTTTTTGGTGCACGGACCTGTACTGGCAATTTGTGATGCCAGTCTGCTCCAAAACAAACATGGATTTGGTTCTGATTTCATTTAAGTTAGTTACTCAGCAGTGAGGATAGCTTGAATGGTCATGTTCTGTTGGCCTGCGCCCCTCGCTGCACCAACTTGGAGGTGTCAGGCAGACTGAAAGTAGGAAGTCGAATGGATGTGTTGGAGGAATTATTCTGGCACGGCTTGCTGCTGACTGGTCTGCCAAGTCATCAGTCTCCCATAACATTGTTAACCAGCCCAAACTTAAACCATTCTCCCTTTGAGATTGGGTTAGTTAATATTTCCATGGATCTCTAGGAATGAATTTAGTTTAATCTTGTAAGAGCATCTCCACCCGTTTGCGCCATAAGGGATGTGCCAGACAGTGGGTGGCGTGCGATAGGTGTGGGGAAGGGGTGGAGGAGTTACGGTTCTCCTACCATTGCCCTCTACAATGTGCCAAATGAGGCGCAAGGTGGGGAGTTGGCACCTCCGCATTCAAGGACCCTTAGTTCTTAGGGTTTGGGGTTTGTTTTTGTTTTTTTGGGGGGGGACTTATTTTCGGAATTGGTCACTCTTTGATGCCCGCTCCTCCATCAAACACAAGTTCGAATGCTTTTCTTTCTATCATACCATGGCGTAAGTCAAATGCTCCACATACTATTGCTTGAAGTATGGGGATGGATTTTTGTTGTAGTCTACATTGACAAATTCACAAATCTCCAACTAGTGGGACACAAAAAGACGTCCGGACACACCAAACCATTTGACAAGGCAATATGGCGTGCCCCGGTAGAGATGCTCTAAAGACGTTGCAAACCAGAGTGGTCCTAGAGAATCCTTCTATGTAAGATAAAAGTGCATATCCTCATCTAACTTTAGAATTTTGTGCAAAAAAGAAAGGTCTTGTATAATGATTTGACCTCTATTGAGTTCTTGTTTTTTTTAAAGTAGTTGATTTACACTATACCAAAAAGGATGATTTCCACGGTGACTAGTCTGCCCTTACAAGGTTAATCTACAATAGTCATTGATTGGTTGGGAAGTTGCACAGGGGCATTGGTTGATTGGAAAGTTGTAGTGCTATGGACTCCCGCTTTGGGGGGGAGCAAAAGAGACCTCCCCTTCACAATGGTTAATAATGTTATATCCCCTGCAGCAATATAGGTGAATCCTATAATCATTTGCATGTGCACTAAGTGTTCCAAAATTTACATATGGTTATAAATTTGTATAAGAAAAAAATATATTTATTTATTATAACATGCACTAATAGGACAAATGAGAGTAGGTGGTCACTTTTTTGGTCCAAATATAGGTGTTGCATTTTGGGTGGTGATGATAATAGATGATTATTCTTAAGAAAAAACAAAAATTGACTTGTGAAAAGACTCAATGATGATTAACCTCTAAGTGCATGATCAACCACATGTGGTCAATCCAAAATTTCGGCTTGTTTGTGTATGGGCAATTAAATTTCTTTGACCAGTTAAAAAAATTTACAAGCAATATTGAAGGTAAATTATTCAAAGTTTTAATTTTTATCGAAAAAGATAAGTATTTGATTTTTGAGAGGTCTTCAAAGGCATATATGTACCATTAGTGAATGGTACCTTGTATCTTTGTGGATTCACTCCCATTATTTAGACAAGCTTGCCAATTTTACTTGATTTTAGGATCTAAAAAATTGTAATCATCCATTTGCTTTGAAAATGGTCCCAATGGAAAGAATGAAGTGTTTTCATAAATGTCATCGTTGAAACTTTAAACATAAAAGTGTTGATTTGGAGTTATTTGCAATTTCTATTTATAAAAAAAATTGCATTTCAACAATTGCAAGGTCAATTGTATAATGAGTTTTGACAGCTCTTCATTTGAACTTTAGGTTTTCAATTGAAATTGCATTTTAGTTTTCTCACATTTTCTAGTTGTTCATGTCAACTCCAATCCCAAAATACTTTTATACACAAATTTCTCAAACATTGTGGGGAGGGGCACCATACTAATAATAGAATACATACATTTAACTTGTAATAATCTCACATTTTCTAAGCAATTTCACACTCAAAATTGGTTTGCATACTAGTAAGCAAGCTCTTTAAACATCTATACATGTAGATTTAAATTAAAAAAACAATTTGCTTCATTAGGGATAACTGCAAGCCTATGCTTTTTTTTCATAGGAAAAAAAATACTCGTAAAGGTTTGGTACTCAGGGATTAAGTTGTTATGCGGTGTTCTTGTGGATCATTGCCTTCATTTTCACATGTTGACCCCTAATGCCCAAGGCCTTTTCTAAGCTTCTTGGAATTTGCTCTAAACTAAACAAAAAGACAACTTTTTGATAAATTTGATAAATTTTTTTGAATTACAACCACACAAATTTACACTAGACATGTTTGAAATCACATAGGAAAAGAAAACACAACAATATCATTTATAGATTGAAAGATTATAATGTTTGATCACGAGGGTATTAAAACTCTAAAAGTGACTTGAAGTCTTTTAATCCTCTTTCCACATGTCAAATCTAAAATTGAGCTTGTCAAAAAAATACGAGGTTAAAGGGCATAATATGTATAACTCCAATCAATTTAGGGCTTCTCAAAATCTATTGTAATTTTTTTTAATGAATTTTCAACTTGCTCTTTTTGTCAAGATCTAGTGTATTTGAGGCTCATTCTCCAAAGCCCTCAACGCTAAAAAAATCAAGATTTGCAATGGACACCCTTGCACATAATCTTGAACAAAAAATCACAATTATTCATTTTCAAAACTGGATTTTTGATGCTAAAACTAGACTTCAAAAAGAATTTGTCTAAAAAAAATTGTTGAAAATAGTAACTTGGTAAGGTTTTATTTAACTTTGAAGTTTTGTTCCCACCCAAAATTTGGTGCCTTTTTTAGGGTTAACCCCTAAATGTATTTGACTATGTTTTCACCAAAACCACTCCAAAACTGCCATTTCTAATACAGGTACCAAATTTTATAAAAAAAAACATTTTTGGACACATGTAACCGTAAGATCTTATAGTACACTGGTTTGGGAAGATGTGGAAAAAATTTCAGAATTTTCCACCGTGCGGATTGGAAGATATTAGCGTTTGAATTGACAAAAATCCTTTTTTTGTCCCTGCAAAAATCCGGGCAGCTGCACTTCACAAGGTCACATTTGTATGAAAAAATGCCCAAAATGGTGGTTACTCTTTGGATTCATTCTTCTAGGCAAGTTGGCTACATGCTTGAAAAATTTCAGATCATTTGGAATTGCACAACATATAGGAAAAAAATAGTAAGTAGAAAGAAGTAGAGAATGAATCAAAACACTAAATTGTTAATAATTTATTTATGGAATTGAAAAATGCCAATCCCAACGGTTGTAATGTTGTAATAAATAATCTACACCCAATGTTTTTAATTTTTTTCAAAAATATTGAAAATTGAGTTAAATAAAGGATTTCAAAGTTTTTTTTAGAGTAGAGATTCCATAACTACCCTCAAACTAAGAATCCTCATAACTTTTGACTCATAAATCCAAATGGAATGATTCAAAGCTTTCCACATACATATAAATCTAAAGAACCAATTTCAAATTTTTATTTTTTTAAAAAGTGATTTTTAAAGAATTTTTTTGAGCTGCCCGGGCTGCCAGCCGAACGCGAAAAATTACATATCATACAATAACTTTTTAACTATGTAGTCAAAAGTTATGAAAATTGTTGGGCCTTAAAGCTACTCCTCGGGCACATCTTATGTGAAAATTTCAAAGAAAAAAAAGAAAAACTCCACTCATAGTGAGCTGCCCAAAATCGCTATGTTGCCAAAAAACGGTGTTTGGTCCTTTAGGGGTTAACCCCTAAAGGCCCCAATGCCTTTTTGGCTTCAGAAATATGATTGCTTTTGAAGTGTTATAGATCCAAATGTTACTAAGTTACAAAGATCTCAACCGTACAATCTTGTAGTGTACATATTGTAGATGACATGAATCAAATTTGGAATCATTTGGCCACATGGATTGCAAGATTATAATGTTTTAATGTTGAAATAGGGTTCTGAAATTTTCCTAGCAACACATTTGGTGGTGAAATTTGATTTCTAAATCTACTCAATTAAAAAAAATAAAATTATAAAGTGATTGATAACCAATATTCAAACACATTGGTGGAAAAACCCATCATTCAATTGACTCATTGTGTTTGCAAAATGACTTTAAAATATTAAACAAAAGCAAGAAAAGTTGCAGAAAACACATCAAAGGCTGAACCTCCTTCTACTAAAATGCTTCTCAGTCACTCATAACTTCTTGGATTGATATGAAATTTTAGCCATGCAAACTAGACTAGTATGCCTAAGTTTTCCAATTTTTTAAAACTAGAAACGGACATTGTATGAAGAAGAAACAAGCCACCAAAGTTCACTATAATCCAAAAATGTTAGGATTTTTAACTTTGAATTGCTCCCACACATTCAAAACAACTTGGATTAACATGAAAATTTTACCACCGTAATTAGACTTCAAGGGGAACATAACCCAACAAATTTTTATTGAAAACTAACATTGGATGAAGGAGATACAAGCTCCCGAAGTTGCAGCCATCATATACAGTTTGGTGAACTCAAGTTGAGCCTATGAACTTTGATTAGCTTCCCAAAAATCAGTACATCTTGGATTGATCTGAAAATTTTAACAAACAAACTAGAAAAGAGAGCGCAAACTTTACAACAAATTTTATTGAATTAAGGGTACGTTCGCACTTGCTGTTAATTAAAATTTCAGTGTCATTACAAAGGGGGTTGTTAGACACAATGTCCCACTGAGCCTCTTTCGGGGGCAGGGCTGGGATGCGGGCAGATCAGGGGCTGCTCCACAGCCCTCTGAGGACCCCACAATCTGCTTTTAATTTTGGTTTATAACTGATTTTTCCAACAAAGTAGAATAGAATGAACTAGTACACAAGATTTTCAATAAGAAAATTGAACCAATGATGTGGATCTTGTGCCACATATTTCATTCTTGTCACATATTCATTTACACCCCATAGCCAATTCTGTGTTGAAGTGGGAGAGGAGAGAAGCTCTTTATACTAGTGGAATAGTGGTGGGTGAAACAAACCATGTGGGATATGTGAATTAGGACAAAAAAGAGCTCCTCCACTCATGGTTAAGTGGAAATGCAGGAATTGTGATAAAAGTCAAATTTCAAACCTCATTTGGACATAGTAGACTATATTTTTCAAAAATACTTCAAACCAAGTAAAGTTGTGGAATCAAGTACACTTTTATCTCCAAAAATCCGTTTGAGATTTCAACACTCCATCTAAAACTTTTGAACAAATTTCAGAGGAGGTGTTTGAAAATGTCCAAGAAAATGTCCCTTCCACCCCACCCCACCCCACCCCACCCCACCCCCTTTAGAATTTGTCTACAACTCTTACATGAGGCTTCAAAATCTCAAGCGGATTTTAGGAATAAATGTTAGCTTGCTTCTCCCACTTCTTTTTTTTGAGGAGATTTTAGAGTACTATACTAACTTCTACTAAAATCCTACAAGAGTTTGGTAGTTTCTGTATACAAACAATGTGCAATTGCATATTCAATCACATGTACACGTAATTACTTTATGAGAATCTAAGTAGTGATGTTTTCATTGTCAACCCTCCATTGTAAATATTTGTTTCATATATATGTGTAATGCATAAGTTTTGTCAACCACAACAAACTTTCATTCAAACAATGAAAAAAATTGTACTTTTCAAGTACTTAAAAGTTATGTGTTTTTCAATTGATTTGACAAATACTAATCATGAAAGATATTAAAAGCTTGATATGAATATTTTCTAATCATAAATTTGAACATCAAACAAAGTAAGAATGTCAGAAAGGTTGTACAATGTTACATACTATTAATAGCACATGTAGGTCTAGTTTGAATTGACTTTTGGCATTTGGGAAATAATTTCCATTTAATTTGCAGTAAGTTTAGAAAAAATAATTGAATTTATACTAATCAAAGAAAAAATGTTTTCAAAATGTAAGCAATGATGAGCTCTAAAATTACATAGGATTGAGTAATTTGGAAGAAAATAATCGAGGACAATGGTGTTCTGTTCTATAAACATGTCCCTTCCAACCCCTCTTTGCAAATTCTCCACCACTAAAATTGTACCATATTCAACACCTTTCAATTTTATTTATAGAAAATAAAGCCGTTCATAGTTACATCTCAAATTTTCCTCCCCCCTTGTTTCATTGTTATTTCAACATTTTTACTGTACGTTTTCAAAGTAATTTTACAACTAAAAATCAGTCTAATGTTATTTGAAACACTAATGGAATATTTTACCATATTTACGTAATGGTTAAATGTATGAAAAAAAGTTAAATTGTTTTAACATGTCATCAATAGACAATTAAATTTGAAATTATTACATATTTCATACCTTCTCATAAGAAGTTACATTTCTTGTAAGATACCCTCTATGTGATAAGAGCTCCGACATGCTTTGACATCCTACTAAACCAAAGGGTTATTGTGTGTACAATACCATCTTCATACAAACCTAGTAAATAAATAAATAAATATTTGCATCACATCCCAATATTCAAACCCAATATAATTAGCTTGAGAGAGGAAATAGTCTCCTTTTGCATTCTCAGGTAATTGGAATTTTGGATATTGACAAGTTTCTTTTATCATCATAAATCTATCAACAAGTGCTTGCAATACCTGAAGGGTTGAACAATTGGCATAAGATATCCATCAACATTTTCAAAATCCCAATGTTGTTTTGATGTAGAATATCAACATGGATTGAAAGGTATGAATTGTATAAGGGTGTCATTCCCCCATTAAAACCCCAAAGAGCTCTCTGTTATAGAAGTTGGGAGCAATTTTACTGCAAAAAATTAAAATTTGACAACATTCTTGAATCTTGAACTAAAATTTAAACATTTCAACTTGAAAGCATGAATCGATTAAAATAGAACAAGCACTTACAAGCACACAATGAAGTGATTATTTTTTTTATTTCGAAGTCTTGAGAAACCCTTGTAGAATATGATTTCAAAGAATTGAACCATGAATAATTGTTGATTCAATATTCTACTCCACCATATTGAAAATGTCGAAACAATACCTTCGAATAATTGTTGATTCAATATTCCTACACCACGATATTTGAATTATTGAAACAATACCTTTGATTTACAACATTGATTCAATATAACTTGGGACATTGCTGAGACAACCTTAATGGCTACTTTGTGTTTGTCATGTTGTTTCAATAATGATGAAATATTGATTTAAAGTTCTTAAGAATTTGAGATGTAACTAGAAACGCAAGAATTGTGTTCAAAGTTGAATTTTAGACTTCATTTGGACATAATATAATAGCTTCCTTCAAAAAAAAATTGAACTAGAAGAAGTGGGAGAAGCAAGCTAACATTTATTCCTAAAATCCGCTTGAGATTTTGAAGCCTCATGTAAGAGTTGTAGACAAATTCTAAAGGGGGTGGGGTGGGGTGGGGTGGGGTGGGGTGGAAGGGACATTTTCTTGGACATTTTCAAACACCTCCTCTGAAATTTGTTCAAAAGTTTTAGATGGAGTGTTGAAATCTCAAACGGATTTTTGGAGATAAAAGTGTACTTGATTCCACAACTTTACTTGGTTTGAAGTATTTTTGAAAAATATAGTCTACTATGTCCAAATGAGGTTTGAAATTTGACTTTTATCACAATTCCTGCATTTCCACTTAACCATGAGTGGAGGAGCTCTTTTTTGTCCTAATTCACATATCCCACATGGTTTGTTTCACCCACCACTATTCCACTAGTATAAAGAGCTTCTCTCCTCTCCCACTTCAACACAGAATTGGCTATGGGGTGTAAATGAATATGTGACAAGAATGAAATATGTGGCACAAGATCCACATCATTGGTTCAATTTTCTTATTGAAAATCTTGTGTACTAGTTCATTCTATTCTACTTTGTTGGAAAAATCAGTTATAAACCAAAATTAAAAGCAGATTGTGGGGTCCTTAGAGGGCTGTGGAGCAGCCCCTGATCTGCCCGCATCCCAGCCCTGCCCCCGAAAGAGGCTCAGTGGGACATTGTGTCTAACAACCCCCTCTGTAATGACACTGAAATTTTAATTAACAGCAGGTGCGAACGTACCCTAATATTAGCCCATATTTCTACCACTGTTAATAGCATGCTGAAAACATCCTAGGAGCATGAAGTTGTCAGCTTTTAGTCCTCAGCTGATGGACTTGGTGCAAACACATCCAGACTTCAGTGGGTTGTGTGCCCAGTTGCCCCCAGTGGGATGCACATCCCACTACTGTAGTCAATTGGTCAGTGGGGTTAGCCAATGCAAAGTACTGAAACTAATGTTCCTGCTGCACAGGTTTGTCTTCCATGCCATGATCTTCACACAGTTCTCACACTTGAGCTCTTGGAATATTTTGCATACATTCAACTCGGCTTAACTTACAGTAAGTTAGTTGGGTTTGAATTGTGATAAGCTGGCGAATGTGAAATGGGGCAGCAAGACATCTTCGGTTGCAAAGCTGTAAGGCATATTGTACTAGAGAAAGAGTTGGCCAAGGCTGATTCTGCCTTGTAAGCGGTCATGGGCAAGCCCTATGACCGCGCACAAGGCAGAATCGACCATGGCCAACCCTTTCTCAAGCGCTAAATTAGGTAGGGCACATCCATGGTTGCTTTTCTTTTGCTCATTTGGTACTATTTTTATGCTCCTTGTTTCTATTGTTTCTATTGTTTCTACGCTCTTGTTGTTCTGCTTTGTAGTTTTGGATTTTGTGCACTTTTTGGGATACGACGAAATCGACACTTGAGGGAGATTCTACCAATAAAGAAGTCCTGTGAAAACACCCGATTGTACCTTAGCTGATTTTAACGTAATAAAATGCAAAGAGTTGAATGTGACCAAGAGCCAATGTTGTCATCCATTGGTCACCTCCAATAACTTAGTGCAATGTGAACTTAGACCAGTTTGTTGGGGCTGATTTTTTAAATGAAATTCAAAAAAAAGTTTGATTTGGTAATTTACTCTCCTCTTTTATCCATATAATTCTCTTACTTTTTTTCTCACCTCTCCTCTCCCTCTCTCATTTTCATCTCACTTTTTAGTAAAATTTCAACAACTTGGTTGCCAATAATTAGAAGAGCAAACTTGTAATCAAGAAGAGTGCAAAATTTATTCTTAAAGCTTTAGTCAATACTAGTAGTATAATGTTGGAAAAAACTATACCATGCTATCATTTTAGTGTATTTTTATTATAATGGGATCAGCACTAAAAAATAAGATATAAAAAATAAAAATCGTTTATTGTAGTAAATACGATCATTTCAATAAAAATATTTTTTCAATTTAAAAACTACTGATATGACAACAAAAATTGTATTTCCTACTCCGTACAATAAAACAACAATTCAATAATAAAAATAACATTGTAGCAGAAAAAATTGCATATAAGACAATAAAAAAATTGTAAAATAACATTTTTAATAATAAACAATATTAAAGAAAGACAAAAATAGACCAATCAACTTTGTTGGGATGACTTGGTCATCCTAAAAAAAATTGGTAGGAAACCTTATGAGGTATGAGAAAGAAAAATCCAAGTGATCGTGTGACCTTATCTATCCATTTTAACCCCTAAAGGACCACCATGCGTTTTTTGGCAACATAGAAATTTTGGGCAGGTACATGTGACTAAAGATTTGCATATTTTGGGCTGAAATTTTTATAGAAGGTGAGGACAAGGAATATCTTTCATATGCACAAAATTTCATGACATTTGGAAATACGAGTCAAAAGTTATGGCCTAATATGTTGTTTGTTGGTCAACTCGGGCAGTCCGGGCAAATCAGAAAAAATAACTTTTTTCAAAAATAAAAATTTGAAATTGGTTAATTAGATTTATATATACGTGAAAAGCTTTGAATCATTCCATTTTGATCAATGAATCAAACGTTACGAGGAATTTTAGTTTGCGGGCAATTATGGATTGTCTATTCTAAAATAAACTTTGAAGTTGTTTATTTCACTCAATTTTCAATATTTTTCAAAAAAAATAAAATTGTAGGATGTAGATTGTTTATTACAACATTGCTACCATTGGGATTGGCATTTTTCAATTCCATAATTAACTTCTTAACAATTTAGTGTTTTGAACCATTCTCTACTTCTTTCTACTTACTATTTTTTTCCTATATGTTATACAATTCCAAATAATCTGAAAATTTTCAAGCATGTAGCCAACTTGCCCTGAAGAATGAATCCAAAGAAGCACAACCATTTTGGAATTTGTTTCATAATAATCTGACCTTGTGAAGTGCAGCTGCCCGGTTTTTTGCAGGGCCAAAAAAGGACTTTTGCCACTTCAAACGCTAATATCTTCCAATCTACACAATGGAAATTTTTGAAATTTTTTCCACATATTCTCAAACCAGAGTAATACAAGATCCTACGGTTATATGTGTCCAAAAATGATATTTTTCAAAAATTTGATACTTGTACTAGAAATGGCAGTTTTGGAGCATTTTTGGTGAGAACATAGTCAAGGAACTTTAGGGGTTAAGATATTTAAGACTCTATGTCGTTTTATCATCCATTTTGAACCTTGGTCACTCTTCATTTATTATACCTAATGTAAAGTGAGTTTGGACCTATCCCTTCTTCTCTTTCAATTACAATGCACCAAATGATTTGGTCACAGCCTTTGGTCACTAGACAGTGTAAAAAGGCCTCTAGTCTTGAAGAACAACGTATCAACCTTTATAGCTAAAAAATTAGAATTGGAACATATTAATATTCATTATCTTGGTTACAGTCTTTACCTTGGTTTAGAGTGATTCAAATTTCATTCTTGATTTGTTATGTATGAAATTGAAACTTTGATTATTTTTGTATTATGAATCTAAGATTAAGATTAAGTTTTCCTTTTGGCCTAAGGATGGTCCACTATTCCACTTTAGGTTTGATAGATTGATCCATGACCCCCTTAACCCGTAAACGTCTGGATTCATCTCCAAAATTGACGATTTGAGAAAAACCATTATAAACTACAATTTGGAAGAATATTTTGGAATTGGTATACAAATGAAAGCTGTAGATTTTGATTTTTAAATTCTATCCGTACGGTTAGATCTACTAATGCTATCACCAATCTTTTTCTATAAATTTTGAAAAGAAAATTTCAGAATTCTTCTAAATTCAATTACAAGTAAAATATTATCATTTTTTGAGTGAAACTTGTTGGAATGGATTTGAAATAAGGTTCTCTTCATATGGTGATTTTTTGAAATTTTTGTGACCTTTACATCTTTGACCTCATTTTTGCACATCTAGTTTTGAACTAAAGTCAATGCAAATTGACCACTTGACATACTTCCACATTTGTAATTTTAGAAATGTATATATTCCAGTAACACCAGATCCAATTGATGGATAGGACAAAAACTTGATAAAGTATCACCAAAAATTAGGATGACTTTCATCCAAGCAAGAATGAGACAGAAACAAGGATCTGAATCTGTTCATTGTCCAGAAAATGGACGTCAGAGCGCTCCAGGGTTAAACAAGTTACTCTATAACTACAAAAATAATTTAATGAAAACATGATGTTGATATATAAAAGATGGACCATCATTTAAGTGTATATCAAAAAAAAAACATTAAACCTTGAAAGGACAAGACCTGTCACCAAGATACTTTGCCAAAAATGATCCAATTCTTGGACCAATAGGTGTATTTTTTATTTCTACACTAATCTTGGAAGTCATCTAATGATTGCTTTTGGGCCTCATGGTCCTTCCAATGTGAATCTTGATACTCTAAAGAGAAACTTCTGTATTCTTTAGATAATTTAAAGGTAGAATGTAGAGTGAAAAAATCCATTTAATCTTTTAGGAGGAGTCCCTTGAATGCATTTTGAGTTGGATATTCCGTCATAATTGTGGTATTTATTCTCTTTTCTACAATTAAAGGTGCTTAACCCCTTAAGGATGTTGCCCACCAAAAGAGCTGGCATATGTTGTTCATATATTGAATTTATTTTATTCTCTCCAAATACTCAAAAATTCCCAAGAAATTCTCTGTTGACTAGTAGTATGTTGTGACTTGGTCTGAAATTTACAATATGAATGGGATTCATATGTTAGTCAATTTTACCTTGTGTATACAAATGGAAGAGCACATAGAAACCAACAACATCCTTAAGGGATTAATCAACAAATCATGATGTAGTGTATTTTTGCATTTGCAATATTTCTAGCTCCTAACTCTAGTTCTCTATTTTGGTTGCTAGAAGCTTACAACCCATTTTCACCCACTTAAAGAATTGAACATAGCTGTTAGTTGGGTTTGGTGAGGGAAAAAATTTCCCCGTGCAGGGTAATAGATTTCAAATGGATTTGAATTTTTTTCATTTCTTAGCCCAAGAACAAAATTATCATGAATTTTTTTTGTAAGATTCTATGGAACCTATTCTTGTTATATAGGTATATCTAATTTCAAGCGTAGGCTGCTCAAGAAATTGGTAGTATTGCATTATTGGTAGTAATAATTATAGCACCCAAATGTGCTTTCATTGTACAACTTATAGTGTGGCACTAAAGGACTAGATAACATGTACACGAGGCTACTTTAACCCCTAAAGGACCAACATGCCTTTTTTGGCAACATAGAAATTTTGGGCAGGTACGTGTGACTGGAGATTTGTATATTTTGGGCTGAAATTTTTATAGAAGGTGAGGACAAGGAATATCTTTCATATGCACAAAATTTCATGACATTTGGAAATACGAGTCAAAAGTTATGGCCTAATATATTGTTTGTTTCTCAACTCGGGCAGTCCAGGCAGATAAAAAAAAAAAAAAAATTTCAAAAGTAAAAATTTGAAATTGTTTTATTAGATTTATATATACATGGAAAGATTTGAATCATTCCATTCTGATCAATGAGTCAAACGTTATGAGGAATTTTAGTTTGCAGGCAATTATAGATTGTCTATTCTAAAATAAACTTTGAAGTCGTTTATTTCATTCAATTTTCAATATTTTTCAGAAAAAAAAAAATTGTAGGATGTAGATTGTTTATTACAACATTGCAACCATTGGAATTGGCATTTTTCAATTTCATAATTAACTTCTTAACAATTTAGTGTTTTGAACCATTCTCTACTTCTTTCTACTTACTATTTTTTTCCTATATGTTGTACAATTCCAAATAATTTGAAGATTTTCAAGCATGTAGCCAACTTGTCCTGAAGAATGAATCCAAAGAAGCACAACCATTTTGGAAATTTTTTCATACAAATGTGACCTTGTGAAGTGCAGCTGCCCGATTTTTCGCAGGGCAAAAAAAAGGACTTTTGGCACTTCAAACGCTAATATCTTCCAATCTACACAATGGAAATTTGTGAAATTTTTTCCCTATATTCTCAAACCACAGTACTACAAGATCCTATGGTTACATGTGTCCAAAATGATATTTTTCAAAAATTTGGTACTTGTACTAGAAATGGTAGTTTTGGATCATTTTTGGTGAGAACATAGTCAAGGAACTTTAGGGGTTAATACAAACAAGTCCTTTTAAATTATCTAAAAGTTGACTATTAGATTTTTGCTCAAGGAACTCTTTATTGCCTAAAGTGGGCAACTCCAGTAATGAACATTTACTTTTCTAAATATTACATGTAGCCATTCCAAATACGAGCAATGTTCCATTTTGATCAACGCTATCTATCAATATACCAAGCATGGAACCTATTTCTACTCATAATCTCCCCACTTACATGGAAATAGACCAGCCTAGACTCTAAAAATGGAGGGTGATCAAGAATGGGTTGGTTGCCTTTCAATAGTTTGAGTAAAACTCTATAAGGATCCTTATAGAATTTTACTCAAACTATTGAAATGAAGCACATCAATTCTAGTCTCTTATCTAATTTGAAAATTTGAAAAACTTAAGTATTTAAAAAACGTGGTTTAATTTGAACATTGGTCTATTACAATGATACTCTTGTTTTCTAATAGACACCAACGGGAGAAATTTTGAAATCATATTTTTCACTTTTTATTTTAAATATTACAATAATTTCACTTTTTCATGAAAAAATCTGAATTTCTTATGACTTATGGAAATATTGTACTTACATTTGTAAAAAATAATTGAAAATTCATTCAATAATATTGAAAGTTGCAAAAAATTGCAAAATGAGAGCATACAAAGTGAAGAACTTGAAAATTTGTAAAAGTAGTCTTTAGAGCATCTCCAGCAATCGCGTTACATAATCGCGCCAGATCATGTGGCGCGCCCAAGACTCCAAATTTGTCCTAGCACTTGACCAATTTGAATTATTTCATTGCCGGCCTCTTCAAAAATCACTTGTCGCACTCCAACCTATAGTGCTCTCTATTCTTTTGGCGTGTGTCAGATCCGAGCCAGAGCACAGTTTTCAATGTGAGCTGCAGTGATTAACCTCCACCCCAACCAATGCCGCAAACATGAGTGCTCTGCGTGGTGGTGACTTGATTTAGCATTGGGATTTAAACATTTGCATTGGAATTCTCAATTTAATAGTCTTCCGCTGGGGGTCCGATAACAAGGCGCGCCCTTTCTGAACATTGACACGCGCCATACTTGATTTGGCGCGTCCATTGTGACGCAAACCAGTGGAGATGCTCTTAACCCATCCTTTCAAGATGAACCACTAATTCATAATCTATTTCAATAACTACATGCTCCATTCACTGCTAGTGCCTTTTTAAATGCCTTAATAAAGTCATCTAGAGTCACTCTTTCACGTCACTTCCAACTTTCTTACATTCTTCATCCATTTGTTGAATCTTCAATAGTTGACATCAACATAAAATTTTGCTTCTTAGCATGGTACATAGGGAATTTAAAGACTTACTGAATAATGTTATTTTTATAACAATATTTAATAATACACCATACTCAATGGTCAGAATTGACTTTCCTTGCAGAAAAATTAATTAACCCCTAAAACGGGAGATTTTGTAAAAGAGGTGGTATTCCATATGCTATTTTCCATTAACTTCTAGGACATGTATAGATTTAAGACCGCACGGTCTAAAAATGAAAGAACCAAGTTTAAGCAATTGTGATCTCAATTTTTTAATCCTATAATTGGAATTTTGCATATATACATACACAAGGATTGTCATGGATGTAAGATAAATTTCATTGAATTTAGATTAATGATTACAAGTTTTTTGTTGAATTTGGACTTTTTAACCTCAACTCAGGCAAGACGGGGAATAAGATTTTTCTAATTTATTTGAATTCTCTTTTCTTTAATTTTTTAATGGATTCCCAATTAAACTTCAAAACAACTCATCAAATTGAATTTTTTTTGAGATATATACATTTTGCTAGAGAAAAATTAAAAGGCAAACTATGCAAGTGCAAAGTCACCAAAAAAAACTTTTTCAAAGCATCAATATAATATCTTACAATTGGTTACTTTTTTCCGTGTGAAATTTTGACACAATACAATATACTTCAAATGAGTTAGATATGTGTTGTCATGGTTGGATTAGAAAAATTAATCAAAATAAATATTTTTCTAACTACTTGGGTTGAAATTGAAAACACATTTCACCTCATAATTCTTCAACTTCTTATTTGAATTGGCAAAAAAATAATGCGCTAGAAATCTAGTAATATGAGATAATTACGCTATCCAAAAAATAGTTTCAAAAAATACATTTTTTGAACTTACAATGGCCTGCCTCCCAAAAGCAAAAGCCTAATATGGATTTTTTAGTCATTTAGGGGTTAAACTTGGAAAATATGATTTGATAGTTGCTCAGATAGATGCCTAAAAATAGAAAAAATCACTTTTTTCCATGATTTTTTTTGAAGTAATAATTTTTCGAAAATTACATCATGTATTTTAGAAATATTTTTTGACTATCCCTTTCCCTTGGCCTCCTCAAAAGAATAAATTGGTACTTTTTATATTGCTCTTGAGCCTAGGTTTGGAGGGCAAGTTAACTATACCTACTAAAGGTAATATTTTAAGCACATTTGTTAGCTACAATGATATTTTTGGAAATTTACAAATTAACAATACTGCTTTAGAATCTAATTCAATAAAAAAATTCCATTTTTAATCCAAGAAGGATATGAATTACTAGAAATACCCAATGAATGACTTTAAAAAAAAACTACTTCAAAGTATATAACTAAAGAATGCACAAATTCATCTCAAAAATTGATCATATTTTTATTGATTCATACACAAATGTAATAGTTTCTAATTGACAATCCTGATTGATAGGGCCACATCCTTTTATAATTAAATTTTATATAGATTCATAGCTTGACCAAAGTATTTGCTGAAATCACCTTCATGAATCTAGGAAACTTTGAAGACTTCCCTCTAAAGGGCACAATAAAATAAAAAATAAAAGGCATCTAAAAATTCTCAAACTATTATAATTTTCCCACAAAATAACTCAATCCTTTTTCCTCCAACCATATATAATTCATATCCCGATTTATGCACTCCACCAAGAATCTGCACGTGGCTTGCCTACTAGGTAGTATAGAGTTTCCCTTCTAATCGAGTTATGTAATGTTAATGTAACTCTTGTCATCCAATCCATTTCAAATGGATCCCAAAATGAACACAATCCAACTAATGTTTTGTTTTTTTTCAATTTGGTGGCACTTTACACCAAAATAATGGGACCTGCATGAAACCCTTACAACAAAATAGTACTAAAGGGGCGGAAAATTGCTAAAAAACTTCAAATTAAAAAAAAATCTTCAATGAAATCATCAAATTATGGATGAAAACTAAATTATGTATATGTATGTGCTAATATGATATTTTCTATCTAATATGTGGATGACTGTTGAAATTTGGAGCACCACTATAACATTTAATATCACCATTTTGGCACTTCTTAAAAAATGAAAAAAAATCCTGACTCCAGCCTCACATAACATTATTAACACTTGCTGGGGGGTTCCCTTTTGCTCCCAGAAGATGAGGAGCCCCCTAGCAAATCAGGTTTACAACTCTGACAACGGAGCATGAAAGTCACTGCGCTGAACCAACCAAATTGGTTTGCATTATAACTAAAAATCCCCCCAGGCATCCAGGGGGGGATTATCCCTTGTGTGTCAGGGAACAAAAGTCTCCAGTTAGCAATGTTATGCAAGTGCAAGGAGACTGGATGAAAAATATAACGGACAGAAGAACCAAAATCCGTCATCACTCTCGCATACCAAGGAAAAAGCAAACCTTCGGTAAACGTGGCCAATTCTCGAAATACTACAACCATTGTGCAAAATTTAGCTTTGAAGGTGGTGCACAAGATTTAAGGTACACAAGGTAGGAGGCTGTAAAACGGAGCGGGCATTAAAATGGATCATGACTCAGAGGTACATTTTGCGTTCTTCAATGTATAACCTATGCACATTTCAGGAGGTGGTCCATTTTGATGACCACAAATGACCGCTTTTTTCCAACTTCAAAAATTTGTAACTAATTCCACAAAGGTCCATAAAATTTGAAACGACTTGGGTTAGATTTCAATTCCACTTGTCTTTCAAGGAAAATTTACTGAAAAATATTTCAAGATGTTTTACCTCCCCAAAATTCAGTTTCAGCGCTTAGATGCTCCATTTATGGACCTCCTACCTTAAGCGCAACACTTGAATTCCACACCGAAATACGCGCTTCCAAGCGCGCTCACCTGCATTGAGATTTTGAGTATGCATTTTTCGAATTTGCGCTCTTCCGCGGTAAGTCACTCACTCAAAATTTGCATTGCTATTAGTTATCAGTTCCTCTTGTGCTTAGGGTTTTTGTTCCAAAGGAATTGAACCACCCGTTCGGAATCTTCATATTCGTAAGACGCATCCACCGTAAGTGGTTTGTTTGGTGGATGCCCATCATTTACTGGAATTGCTCGTTGCACGTTGGTGGATTCATTGCACTGTGTGTTCAATCTCGCAGGACTACTCGATTTCAAATGGCAGTTAGTTTGCAATGGAGGATTGAGAATTGAGGAATTCGTGTGATTTGAGGGAGGTGTAGACAATTTGCACAAAATGGGTTTTATGTTGGTGCGATTGGTGGTGGTAATGGTGGCGGGCACATTTTAGGAGAGTTCGTTGGGTAGCAATAACATGACCTTCAGTTATATGCATCGTATAGGGTTGGATGCACTTGAACCGTAAATAGTGACAGACGCTGAAGAATTTGCGAATTTAATCGGACATATTAGAACCGGACGTTTTGTTACAATAAATCTTTGGAACCGCAACCCTATGTGTGAACTTAGGGTTTAGGGTTTTACTCCTCATGTTTCTGTTCCTGTTGCCCACATTACAACAATGGTAGCCGCGATGTTGGTCGTCACGCCTTTGTCCGGACCTCCTGTCCATAGTCGATTTCATGAAAACCTCTGGCCTGTCAACAGTCGGGTGAACGGGGGAATGTGTGGTCTAGGTTTAGGGTTGAAGTCTCGGCCTCAAATCAGCTCCTTCATTGCCAAATCCCCGTTTTCAAGGTTCAACGATTACCAATTTCTGCTTGGAAAAAATCCCAGTAGTAGACCGTGGAATCAATCGAGAAGAGGGCGTCCCCTTGTTGTATGTGAAGCTGGAAGAAATGGTTCTTCACAGGAGAGTGCAAGTGATCGACTTCGTATGTGGATGCTCAAGAATGCGAGGAGGCGACAGGAGCCCCTGGGCGAGAGGATTATGAGAATGGTGGCAGGAGCAAGCTCTGCACCCATTGCACAGTACATACCTTCCCCTGTCACTCCCTTGCATACCCTTGACCCACGCGTCAAGCAGGTAATTCTCTAACCTACTTCACCACCTTCACTTTGACCCTTAATCTCTATTCAAGCTTCACAGGTTTGTTAGTTTTCAGTACTACTTCGTCAATTGAGTTTGCGGTAAGGTAGCAACAGCCGCCTGGCTGTGCAGGCTATCCCATTTAGGGACTAATGAATTTTTATGAAAATACACTTGAGTCCTCTATACTTATAGGACTTCGTTGCTCTGCATACCGTTCAGAATGCCTGGTTGCATGACGGGTCCTCTATACTACTACTGTCTCCATCACTACAAGCAAATGTATCGCGACATCTTCGCGTAGTGCACTCTCCAAGTTCTTGCGTTGGAAAACTGTGCTAAGCTGTGTATTGTATGTGATGAGTTTCTGAGTCTGTCAAGGTTTTTATGGGCACAGTGCGGGTGGTGATCAGGCTTGGCTTTTGGCGTTAGTTCTACTTCCTGCTCGGTCACACATGGTAATTCGGATTGGAATTGTTGTATTTTTGGCGCTAGCTACCATAGGCACGCTTCCACGGCGAATTTGGCAGGTTTGTTTCGACTCTTCCTACTCTTTGCTTTTGTTCTTCTTTCCTACATGGTAGAGAATACTAAAACCCTTAGAACCCGATTCCGTCTCCTGGACGGACCTTGTTACTAACATCGATGCATACATTTGACTGGACTTATTAGCAAGTGCTGTAAGTGCAACTTTGGTAAATGTGTATGGGCACTGATCTGTGAATGGAAATGGGGCTGTTTACTGTCACTTGTATTATTCTACACCCTCCCACTTTGAAATTGCATAAGGAATTCATATGTAGTAATAAAAATTTGATCAAAACAGAATTGGCTCTTGTAACCGAAGATCTCTCCTCAGCTTTATAACTGTTCTCCCAAGAATCACTCCTATGAATGTTAAAAATAATTGAAGTGACGCAGAAAGTATCCTCTACCTTAGTTTTCAAGGTTAATATAGAGTTCCTATCACTTGCCAGGTACAAGTGCATTTTGGCTTTTGCAAGTAACTCTGGTTCTGACTGGAATTGGGGAATGGATGGGAAACATGGACAGGACCAACTAGGCCGCATGGCTGTGCTGTCAGGGTTCCTTTTCGTTATGCTTGCTTTGGGGACAGATGGAGTACCGCCAGTGATGCAGGCACGGAGACCTTTGCCCTTGGCAGAGGGCTTACCAAAACTTCCTGCTGCTCTGGGTGGTTACAAATATGTGCTTCTTAAGTTGGGTCCTCTTCAGCTGACAAGAAAGGGAGTTTCGCTTGCTGCTGCTGCGTCCTGTTTGTCATTTACTGTAAGTAGCGCATTCTCTTTGAACAGCCAAACTATTTTTAAGTAACTAATATGCAGAGGGCAGGGACGCCAAAACTGTGTCGATATGAGGTTCATCAATCTTTGGTGAAGGGTAATATTCTTAGGTCATCACAGGCTGTTTGTTTGGCGCTGCGTTACCTTTTTTGTGTTCTTCATCTGTCTGTTTTTTTTTGCCGGTTTGGAAAAGAAATCAGTCATCATTTCTGTCATATGCGCGTTCTACATTCTGCCGAACAACTCAATATTAGATTCTATTATTAAAATTTACTTACAACGTTAAATCTCCCATTTTCTCAATCTAGGTACTTCAAAGCGCGAGTCTTTGCTTAACAACCACAACTCCGGAGCAGCTTGCTGCGGCTTTGCGTTGGTACTTGACACCACTCGCACGCATAGGTGCACCTGTGGAGGAGCTGATTCTTACTCTGTTGCTGTCGCTGCGGTTCATTGGTATTGTTTTTGACGAGGTATAGATTTTGTCTCTTGCATTTGATTGGTTAGGAACCAAACTAATTTTACATATCATGTAAATGTGTGATTTTTACATCCCATCGATCTTTTTGTGGTTATCTATTATTTGTTCAATGTCATGCGGATATGATTGTACTGTGAAGAAGATTCTTCTCCAGGTCACATCCAATGCTGTCAGCCAGTCCATGATGGACTTTATCTGCAAGTCTTTTCTAAATCCAGATCAACAGGGGCCACCTTCTTCCGTCCAATCCTTGAAAGGTTATTATAAAAACATTATGTGTTCAGGTACGAAATCTTGCGGTCGGAGTTGTAGCCAGAAATATCGAGTGGAAGTCATTGCGAATATCCGAAACAGCTGACAGTAAGTTGCGAATTTCGAAAAGCTCAGTTTTTTTCCCACTTAACTGTTGAAATTCGTGTATCTGACTGTTTCTGAAGCCATACTGGTTAAACTAAATTTACTATTATCTTGAACCTGTTTCTTGTGATCTCTGGATTGATGATTTAGCATTTTGCTTTTTAGTTTATGGAACGTGAAGTGATTTTATACCTCTGGTTTTTGGTTTTGATACAGCATTCTTTAATCTCTTCGGTCGGATTTTCAAGAACTTGTTTAGCCATGCTGATCAAATATCTCAGGTGCTGATTCTTTTTATCAAAACTGTTTCTTCGGGTATTATCAGAGTTTTGAGAATACTGAATAACTTGCAACCTCTTTTTTAAGTCATATGCTTCTCACTCTCTAGTCTTATCATCTCCTGAAGTTTTTTCTCTTCCATTCACAGGCAATGGTCGCACGGGGTTATCGAGGTAATCCAGTCAAGCACCACATATACTTTCTCACGAAGCTATCTATCCAACCAAGGGACTGGGCTGCAATGGCGGGATTATTAATGTTAGTGGTCCTCTCTATGTATACAGAGCACATGCTTCCAGCTTGAAAAATATTCAATTTATTCAGATCCTTTTCATTTTTTGCATCGTTTATGAACAGCGATTTGTATTTGTCTTGGCAGAATTTGATTTCATTGTGGTTGTTTCTTTACCAGATATTGGTTCTAATGAATATAATACTTGCACCTAAAACCTTCGGAATAAGCATTTGAGGAAGATTCCTAATATACAAAACTGACTAATTTTTTGTTGGATCTTGTTGGAAGTGGAAAGGGGATTCCAGATTCTCTTTTTACGCATTTTCGGACGGTGCATGAATAGACTCATGAATATTTCAAAGTGCTGACGAACCCGTCAAAACAAAACAAAAAGTGCTGAACCCTAGTCTGTCACAAATATTTTTGGCCTGCAGCCCTTGAAAGCACGGAGTCTATGACTGAACAATTTTAATATTCTTTGCTTTGCATGCCTATATTGCCCAAAAAAAATATGAGTAGAGAATATTTTATTTTATTTTCCAAAGATGAATCCACATGTTCTAGAAGTCTTAAAAGTTTTCAAAAAGTTTTGTGAAAATTTGAAATTATTGTGAATTTTTGCAATAAAAGTGAAGAAAATTCATATCACGTAGGGTACCCCCCAAATGCACTATGTGCCTAAAAGTGTTACTTGATTAGATGATCGCATTATGTACATCTCTTTGTACGTATTCTTGAAGAAATGATTAATCTACCCATCAAACTTTGATCCTCCTTAACCTTTAGCGACCACGGTCGATCTGGGGGGCAGCGTCTTTTTCCAGGGTACATTTTGTAAAACAGAATCACACGAGACTTCTGTGGCATATGAGCTTGATCGGACTGTATGGATTGTAGCTACAGGTCGTCTGCAAGAGGAATCCGAAGAAAAAGACGAGATCAGGCATCCAGGATGCTTGCAGGATTCGCCCGAACAGTACCGTGTCAGAGGGGTGCACTACGCCGAAGCAGCTGACGGTCTGGCTACTTCGCCATGCTCCGGGGCGTAGCATTATTCCAAGTTGATATGACTTTAGATGCAGCTTCGTTGGCTTTCTAGCTCTTGTGCCTGACAAGAATCAGGCAAATCCGAGCTGCTTTCGGCATTTCACGAAGTGTTTTGTGAGATGTACACGCAGAACAGTACACTGCTAGTGGGGCAAATACAACATGTTACTGAGGTGCACGGTGAGGTAAGAGGGAATCCGTTCGGTTCGATTTGTCAGTGCGAACAAATCACTATACATGATGCATTAGTTTTTGGAATCCACTGGCGCATCCATGGGGGATTCACTAGAATACAGGAAAGAGCAACTCGGCGACGGAAGCATATACAACTACGAATACGTGGTCCATCTTTTGCATACCACCAACGTCTGGCGCGCGATCTTTTGGAAAAAAGACGCGGGACTGCCGGCCACCTCATCAAAAAACCTCAGACGATGGGCCGCGGGATCGTGTTCTCACGTTCTGCACATTCGCTCCCAGCCACTCGAACATATGGATAAGAAGTCATGTGAATCGGCAGGACGTTGGTCATCATTGCCATCCGCATGAAGACCTATTCAAAAGAAACAGCAGGCGTGCAGTCGACCACCACACAGGCAAACCTCGACGGGGTTCACGATCCACTACACTCCATGAAGATCGGCCACAACTACTTTAGCACGGGACACAAGAAGTGCAGGAAGCCAGGAGTCTGGTGTTTCAAATTTTTTTTTTAATTTTTATTTATTTTCAACTCAACACCAATAGAAGTCTATCTCTTTTTAGCAGTGGAATGTGTGACCACCTTCACTATGCTAAGACAAGCCCACCATACTACTACCATCTACTTCCTGTCAACAAAATGCAGGCTTCCATCAATGCTAAATGACAAGGCAACAGCTTCGGAGAGCTCTGACACGGACGACCTGCATGCCGAGAGGTAACTGCACCGAGTCAGTGACCATGCAACAGACGATGGAATACGACGCCGCCATGCACGTAAAGAATTATAATAATCACAAGAGGCTGTTACGTGAAAGCTAACCTGAGTCGGGATCAACAACATGGTCAGATCGTCTGGGCTGGTTCATGGTACGACCTGAAGCAATTGGCCAAGCAAAGTCTTCTTTGGCCGCACGGTCGGCAGATGTATGATGTTCGCTTCCTGTAGACGAAGCACACTCGTCGGAGCCGTGTCATCTCGAGAACGTGAGTGCGCCCTGCATCTCCAATTGGCTGCCGGACTAGCTCCGTTCGGCGAGCCTGAGGTATCGCAGCACCATCTCGGCTTCGTGGAATCGGAAGCCCCATGAGTGAATAGGCCACCTCCAGTTGGTAATCGAGGTGGGTCTTCGGCCGGACACCACGCACCTAAAGACCTTCTCGGTACACAACATATGCATTAGTAAGAGCTGTGTCCATCGCAAAAAAATATATGCGATGCCACCACTTTTTTGTCGGAATTTGCACTGAGTATGAGCCCCGCAACTGGTCACTAACATCAACACCACGCATGTGCTGAGAATACGCAATTTGGATCGGAGAAGTGGGGATCGGCAACCGCTGCGGACCGTTGTTGCGCAACACTGACACGCCCCCCTGCACCATGGGATCCTCAGACGTTGCCAAGAAGTGCATTCCCTTTGTGTCCTGCTAGTGAATGGCGGCCATCTGGCGATCTCGGTGCACTCGGATCTGCAACGTTCCTCGACTCTCCCGGCCTGCAACATTCAAAGAGCTGGGGAAGCCCTTTCGGAATTGTCGTGTCGTTCCAATTGCATAGAAACCACGCTTCAACAAGTTGTCAAAGAGCTTAGCTGATGAAAAGAAGTTGTCCATTGCGACCCTGTAGAATAGGCCCTCCATGCCGGCAGTTAGGCGAGTCACAACTGCTGCACCCATACCCATGGAGGTAGGCTCAACGTGACCCACCAGACGTTTGTTGCTAGCTCCTACATAAACTTCCATATTCCACACATACTTCGTGGAACTGTCAGCCAAGATCCACAACTTTATCCCGTGTGTGATGGGCTTCATGGGCAAGTACTGTTTGAAGGAACAGAACTTGCCATTGTAACCCACCATGCACTCATCAATGCTTACGTAGGGACCCGGATTCCACAGCGCCTTCGAGTTTGTGGTGACAGCGTTCAGTATCCAGCGGCACTTGCCGATCGGGTCGTAATGAGGATTCTCTTTGTCTGTTACATAAGAACCCTTCGGCACCATATGCAGACAGCGGAGGACATATTCAAAACGGAATCGACTCATCGTCCTGACAATGTCGTGGCAATGCAGAGTGCTTCCAACTCGACGCCAGTAGTCACGGATGCTTGGCTGCTTCCGGATTCCCATAAGAATCACTATTCCGCAAAACCGTCGATATTCAGCGAGCGTGATCGGAGCCGACGGCGGTAGACCACCCTTTCGTTTTCCTGATACCGGGTCCACGTAGTCAGCGTACAGGTTGCTGTGGTATACAATCTTGCGTTGAATTCTCTCGTCCCAGAAACAAATGAAACTATCAGCTGGGGTGATGGGGTCCGAGCCCAACTGGTCAGTTGGCCCGGGAGTGGGGCCAATGAAGGCATTACGTGGTAACAACGACCAAATTTTGGCATGCCAGTTTGACTCACTGTATTTACTGAGGAACTCCTCTTCTTCCTCTTGTGGTCCGTCCGCATACACTCCCAACTCTCCCAATAAAGCGGAATTTGTTTCTCTTGATCTGCTTTGCTCTCCGCACTCTTCATCAGAATAACCGTCACCTGATGAGACGAAGTCCCACATGTCAGGTTTCCAGTCATCCTCTGAGGATGCCTCTTCGTCACTAAGGCAACGATCTGACAGCGCCTACACAATAGAACAAAGAAAAAATTGGGGTCAAGGTCCTGCAAATTACGTTGCATGCGGAGCATGTCGGTCAAAGTGGTTGCGTACCCTCAACTGGAGCCTACATGAAGTAAATGGTGACTCGAATCGTCAAAGTTGAACACCCAACAAGCATGCGGCCGGACTGCATGTACTCCCAACTAAACCGTATTTGAAGTAGTGAGCAGTCCCATGTTTCACTAATTTATTCAACTCTACAAGACTGAAGTTCAATGTTACCTGTTGTGAAGACCCAGCTTGTAGACATGCAGCGTCGCCTCCTCCATGAACACATGCTGGAGCAGCGACGAAGACACAATCTTTGTGGAACACCTCCTGGATGCCGAAGTCCGCTCCAAAATCGCACAGTACCCGGGCATTTTCACCTTCTCCACTCACCACGGTTCGGAGCACTCGGCCGAATGCAGTACCGCATGGGGTCTCAAGTAACTCCCCGCCCCACTGCATGTTGATCAAAGCAATTTTGACATAATTGGACCGCGAAGGTCCTGCACTCTCCGTATTCGGGAGCAGCTGTGCGTCGACCATGGTGCTCGAAGTTGCTCCGTCCGAAGCTGGTTCTTTTCCAGGCCTTCGAACGCAGTCAAGAGCGTCTACAATGCTGATGTCCTGGAACAAAATTCGGGGGTGAGGTGGGGAACCCGCTACAGTGGGCCTCAACAAATTCCTCCCTGACCTCGTCGATGGCGGAGTGAAAAAAATTGACGGTCTGGGGGTATCCTTCTCTGGAGATGGTGAAGGCGGGTCACAAATGGTTGCAGGCCGTGCCCTCCGACGACTCGCGCTAATGCCACCCATCGCGACCGGATCACGTGGTTCAACAGATGCCGCGCCTACCCTTCTGCGATACGGACGCTTCGACTTTGGTTGTGTGGGGCTTTGATTGGGCATCACTCCTTGCAATGAAATGGCATAGCCGTCCTCCATCGCGACCTCTGCTGTGACTTGTGGTGTTTCGTCATTGACCGCAGACACTGCGCCCTTTGCCTTTCGGCAGTAAGGCCTCTTCGTCCGCGGACGAGGTCGAGGCGAAATCAAACCGAGGCACGAGCTCGATGTTGCCGTCTCCAACCTCGGACCCTTCGTCTGACTCCTCGTCATTACAGTACGACCAACAGCCGATGCTAACTGTGGCAGATGTCCTTCAATCTCCTTGTCAGGAAGCTCGTCTTCCTTCGCGATGTGGGTCATTGAGACTTCGTCATGCTCCGGGGTACACTCTCGTTCGGATAACGTCATTGAGGTTGTCCGGGATGCCGTGTGGATCTCCCTCCTCGCGCCTGTAAGTCCACCCGAGCACAGTCGCCAAGTATTTCCAAAAAACCCAACGAAGTTGGCGATTAGTGACAAGAGCCAAATCGTCAAAACCCAAAGCGCCTACAGGAATCGGTAGTGACAACAAGTACTCGCGCTGCAGCAAACTGAGGAGAATGCGTAGGTCCCGTCCAACCACTCCGCTTTTATCTCCAAAGTCTTGAAGTATTCGTGCTGCAGCAGCATCGACAGTGGCGGGCACAGGAGGTTCGGGCCAGCCATCGGTAGCCCGTCGTCTCCTTCCATCTGCGCCTCCTACAGACGTGCCCCTGCGGCTGTGATTGCCACCCTCGCCACGATGCATCCCAACTCCACCCAATGATAAATCTCGCGACAACGGACCTTGCCACGCCACTCCACTCACTCTCTCCACTACTCGCCCTGATGAGCAATGCAACAAATTTTTTGTCTCCCAGGCATTGCAATGAGCTGCAACCACCCCACTTCTCCCACCATCTATCCATTCACGACAGTGCTGGAGCTCAAGAGTGTGACAGCAGCGTACAATTCCTAATATCAACCAAGGTACAGTCTGAACCAGCAGCAGCGTACGTCTGAATTGCACTCCGGAATCCGCGCGCTTAGTCCTTGTCGTCGCCATACCAGCACACTGCAGCATTCACAGCTGAAGGAACGGACCTTGGATACCTCTCTCCCCGCCCTCAACGGTCCTTTGCGGTCATATGGCAGTTGGTCCTCCTGTACCCAGGAAGGAACGTACCCAGGAAGCTCTGTCAGCTGGCGTTCCTTATGTCCTCAGTTTGGTACGTTCCCCGTACCCAATGAAACCCCATTTCACAGGTGGCCATCCATTCCCGCCGTTTGCGGTCCGTCCTTTGCATAGAAATAATATTTCTTTCCAATCTCCCACACTTTCAGGCCAGGGACAGTCCATTCAAACATGCATGCCTGGCGCATTTTGGTACGCCTAGACATGAAATTTGTTTCAATTGGTTCGTCTGACAAAACCCCAAATCCGTTGCTTTTTGAGTTTTCACGCCTGAAATGTACATTCATCACTATCCAATGAAGAGTGGAGAAATCAACCAAAATGAGGTCGACCAGTCACTAAAGGGTTAACTAGGTGATGAAGAATAATGAAGAGTAAGGTGAAAATGAATGCAAAGAGAATCAAGAATCTTTCCTTTGGAAGTGGAAAAGGAATTGTGGATTGATTTTATAACAATGCTTCAAATTTTTAATTGTCAATTTGGGATGACAATTGTCTCTTTGGGTGAAATGAACACAAGGAGAATCTTTAATGATGAGTACATATTAAATTGAAATGTACACAAAATTGATATTAGAGTTCATGTTCATTTTAAGTCATCTACTAAAAACATTTTGAACCCTCACAACTTTTACATTTAATGTCTAAATATAACATGCTTAGTTGCATTAGAATCCACTTATGATTTCTAACAATAGTTTTTTATTTTTTATTTATTTTTAGATTGGACCTTTTAATAATTGGAAATGCACTTAATCCTTAACCACTTGTAAACATGGTTGTAGTCTAAAGCCAAGTTTATACTTTGGGCCAAATTGAAGACTGGCCCAAGCTCTCCAAGTTTTTTACAAGCTCCTTCAGAGAGCCTCTCTAGGTTCGCTTCTTGTTTGTTGTGCCTTTTTTGGTTTGTCAAAGATTTCTAGTTAGTCACTAATTTTTGCTAATAATGATTAATATTATTTTATTTTTCATTTATTGCATTGCAATGATTGGCCATACGCAAATGGAAACCTTGGAGATAAATACAATTCAAATTTTCAAATTTAAAAAAAAAATTCAACATGATAAAATGCTTCAAGAAAAATAGCAGAAAAAAAAAAGTTCTTTCTATTTTCTACTTAATCCCTAAAAGACCAATATATTTACAAGCCCAAAACTACTTCAAAATACTTGTCCTAAAGCAAGGGCAAAATCTTCATCAATATTTATATTTTTTTAAATCCAAACATAGGATCCTTTGGTTAATTTGTTCAAGTAAAGTGTCCCAAAATTTTAGAATGAATATCCACACCGATTACAAGTTCAAGGTGCCTAAACTTCAAAATGTAGGCTTTCTAGCCCTTCCAAAAGGTGAAGTTTTGTCTTTTGACATTTTTAGAAAAAAACACCCATATGTCCTATAACTTAAGCATTTTAGTCTATATGTTGAAAAATGGATTGAAAGCACGTGACAAAAATTTAAACCAAAAATACTTTCATATTCATCTTTAAAAAAATTATAAAATAGAAGGTAGTACAAAATGAAAGGAAAAACTAATTTGCTAATAATTTTTACAAGAAATTAAAAATTATTAATCCCAATAGTGTAAATGTTCTAATAAAAAATTATTATCATTTATTTATATTTATATTTTTTTTTATTTTTTTTTTAATTGAGAGCAAAAGATGACTTTATATGTTTTTTCTACCTTCATTGCCTGCAAAATAAAACTCCTCATAACTTTTACTTCATTATTTGAAATTGAATGGTTCAATTTTTTTGGAGTAGGTATTCATCTATAAAATTATAAAAAAATTATATATATTTTTTAGAGTATATTTTTTATTTCCTGGTTTGACACTTGGTTTGACATTGAAATCAAAAAAATCCTTCTAACTTTTGCAATATTTATCAAAATGACATGAAGCAAAGCTTTACAAGCAGATTATGATGAGTAGCAAACATTTTAAATAAACCATGCAGAAATTCCAAATTATTAAGTCAATAGAGGTTGCTTAAGCTCTCAAAAAGCCTAAAGTAGGCTCCTTGGTCCTTTAGAGGTTAAATACTCTATGATTAAAATCCACATGCTTGACACCTTGAGTGATGGATTAATGTTTGGATCCATTTCTTTTCCCAAAAAATAATTAAAAAATAATTAAGACTCCTTACATATGTGTCAACGTAGAATTGAAACCAAACTTGGAAGCAAAGAACAATATTTGAAAGCAAGGAAAAGATGCATGTTTTGTACTTTTTTTAATTGAACATTAAAAAAATCCAAGAGCACATCAATTGGAAATTGGGCCCTAGAATTGGGCCTCAACACTTTACATTAATCAGGGTCGGAGTATTTAATTGGGGTCAAATTGACAGCCCAAACTCATGCAATTTAGGTTGACCTTTGATCCGGCCCTAGGGCTAGTATAAACCGGACCTACATAACCAAAGTGTGAAGATACATTACAAAATGCACCTTAAAAGAGTGTATCAATAGTGACTTTCAAACAAAAAATATATACACTAATCCATAGATGATAGATCATATCCATATGATTAGATTCACCACTGCACTAACCAATATTCATCAATGAATTTCAAAACAAATATGCAATTCTAAGAATCCATTTAAATTTAATTATGGGTCAAATATTAGTAATTTAAAAACAATTTTGTTTTTAATTTGAAATCCAAAGTTTTAAATTTGATAATATATTGGAGGGCCATAGTTTGGAAATTTTACTTTATGAGGTGAAACAAATTTTTGTTTTGTGACCTATAGAATATTGCAAAGAGAAGTTAGAGTTTCAAAATCAATACCCTACAAATATTAAAGACAAATACAAGAATTTAATCCATTTTTAATGGATGGAAAAATCTAGTTTTTATATACATGGAACTTATTTAGGGTGGTTGCAAGCTATAGTTGGCACTAGTTCCTAGACAAGCTCTTTGTGCACTAGCACACTTAAAGTGAATTTTTGTTGATTTGATTAGAGATTTGATTTTCAAATTCATTTTATTTACAACATTTTTTTCTTTATCATTTTTTGAATTTTGGAGTGCATTGAGGCAATGTTTGTTACAATGTTCATTCAAGTTATTATATTATTAAATTATTAAAAAAAATCCAAATAATTGATAAGATTTTCTATTTATATAAAGATTTTTTTTTGAAAAAATAGTAAACCACAATTTAATGGGTGACGTTTAGAAAGTTTAAAAATACTAAAATACAATGAAAAATAGTGCATTGCAACATAATAGTTGCACTATACCCTACACCGTACCATGCGACTACCCTTGAATTCATTCATAACTATTTGAAATTTGCATTGTTGGCTTGTAATTGGAAAAAATTAGATGCTATATCACCTTCTATTATACTAGTAACTAAGGTAGGAGGTGCTAAAATAATCTAAAGTTTAAAAGCATTTTTAAATTTCATAGGTAGACATTGCATTATTTGATTTACGACTAGTAAACATGTCAATGTGGAGACACTTATTCTAGCCTTATATAATTTGAACTTCGAAATTTATAATTATCTCCACATGTATTCCCAAATATGAAACAACTTACAATAGATGCAATATAACTTCCATTTTCCTTTCAACAAAAGTTTACTTGGAAAATATTTTGAGGGTTCTAAAACTCCCCAAAGTTGAAATCAACTCTTTAAATTGTCACATTAAGCACTTTCTACTTTACAATATAATGTTCAGTGCTCTACTTATTTAGTATATACAGGGAACCTATAACTAAAGTTAATCAATACTCACAAATTAATCCCTAAATGCCCAAACTATGTTTTTTGGCAACATAGCGATTTTGGACAGCTCACTACGAGTGGAATTTTTATTTTTTTTCTTTGAAAATTTCACACAATATGTGCCCAAGGAGTAGCTTTAAGGCCCAACAATTTTCATAACTTTTGACTTCATGGTTAAAAAGTTATTGCATGATATGTGATTTTCATTGCTCGGCGGGCAGCCCGGGCAGCTCAAAAAACTTCTTTAAAAATCACTTTTAAGAAAAATAAAAATTTGAAGTTGGTTCTTTAGATTTATATCTACGTGGGAAGCTTTAAATCATTCCATTTGGATTAACGAGTCAAAAGTTATGAGGAGTTTTAGTTTGCGGGTAGTTATGGCTTTCAAAGACTCCATACCGATTAAGGGAACCGGTGGTACCAATCATTCTCGGCGCTCGGAAATATGCATTGGAATTGGTAAAGTTCACAAACATTGGCAATGTTAAATTTGATCTAGGAGTCCATCCTTTTTGTCTTATGCTATCTATTTCGTAGATCCTTTTTATTTCCATGCTAGGATTGCATATGAATTCCTTTTGTTTCAATGAAGCTTACTAGCTTAAATTTTATCTATTCAATTGTACAGTGCAAGTTGTGGTGCGCTAGATCACTTGCATGTATGTGATAATGTGATCGAGGGAGTGTCTGATGGAGTGACAAGCTTTGCAATCTTGAAGGGGGAAGTCTCTTGAGCATGCTACAAGCTTCTTCAAGAGCACTTCGCTTTTAGTTGAGTTTGACAAATTGGCAGTCTAACAAAGTCAAACCTAAAGCAACAAAAATTGAAGCAAGTATATAGGGGAACAATTTGAGGACCATAGATGAGGTACGTACACAATGTGACTACCCTTCAAAATGGACATCCCTTTTGTTTTTGGATCTATCTACTAAAATGGAAAAAAACTCCCCCTCCTCTTAAATTGGAAAAATATATCCATTGAAGCAACTTGATTAACTAGCGTGAAAGACAAGGCAGATGGAGATTGAATCTTCAATTATGTATTCTTAGTAATATTGATCTTGCAATCCTCTTATTTGGTCAACTTTTCAACAACATCCAAGAACTTAATAAATACAGAGTTCACCCTTAGAAATTATGCCATGTAGATGCCATTTTCAATATAGCTTAATTTGCAAGCGCATCATCCATGCACCTGTTTGAATTATTGGCTTTGTAGATGAATATTTGTGTCAGTCAATTCATTGAAAAGACATATATGGCCAAATTGGATGGAACTTGAATAAACATACATCCATACAATATCTAGAATCATTCAATGTATTGTATCTCTCATTAACAGTTGATTTGTTTATTACAACTATATATACATCTAGTGGTACATGATTGAATCTTTTGTGGCGGTTTGGGAAAAGATGTCAATTTCTTTATGTGCTTAGCAATATAATAATCTTACTAGTTTTTGTACAAAAAAGGAGCTAATACATTCACATCCCTCCAAATTTATTTCAATGACATGCATGCTTTTGACGAGAAGATTACTGTTCTTAAAAAACTTGCAATATATGATCGATGGAGTAACAAGCTTTGCAATCTTAGAGGGGGAGGTCTACTCAGCACGTTGCCAACTTTCTTTAGAGCACTTTGCTGTTGGTCAAGTTTGACAAATTGGCAATCTAACCACGTCAATCCTAAAGCAACAAAAATCAAAGCAAGCACATAGGAGAGCAATTTGAG
Organism: Pseudisothecium myosuroides; assembly: GCA_951799445.1. NCBI lineage: Eukaryota > Viridiplantae > Streptophyta > Bryopsida > Hypnales > Lembophyllaceae > Pseudisothecium > Pseudisothecium myosuroides. The sequence continues at coordinate 1,560,423 of OX637288.1, read as the reverse complement.
GACCATGGACAAGATACGTGCACATTGTGACTATCCCCTCAAAAGGAACATCTCCCTTGGTCCCTGTATTCACTTACTAAACTGAAAAAGATTCACCTCCCCCCCAATTTGTAGTGTTTTAAACACGTGTCTAATTCCCATATGTTGCTTTGATTGATTTTAACCTTGCAGCCTTGTTTTTTTGTTGGTTGTCACCTTGAGTGTCCAAAGCTTAAGCTGTAGTTTGTATTTTGTTGTTGAAACCCTTGTCAATTATTTCTAGAAAAGCCATTATACAACAAAGCTTTGATTAATAGACTTCCCAAATTCTTAGCTTTTTTTTTTAATATAAACTTCTAATACATCAAAGCTTTGAACCTTAGATATTATCACAGAATTAAGGAATATATTGAGTCTTGTTCAACCAAATTATAGTACATTAGTCTTAGCCCTTGTATTTTCATTTATTAAAAAAATCCCAAATAAAAACATGTATTCCTTTGCAATGAAGTAGCCCTAGTGTATAGAGATTAAAAAACCAACTAGCCCCTATGAGTCCAAACCCAGTCAAACCCTGTAAGTTCTTAGTGAGTTAGCTTGTAAGACAATAATCTAATGGCCGATGAGAACTGTGAGGCAGTAATCCAATGGCGAACGGGAGCTCGATTGAGGTAGTGATCCAAGGAGTTCAAGGCAACAATTCAAAGGCAAACAAGAGCTTGTGAGATAGCAATCCAACAATGGATGGGAGCCTAAGGCAACAATTTAATAGTGCACGAGAGTTGTGAGGCAATGATCCAATGGCAGACAAAAGCCGTGAGGCTTTGTTTCTTAAATATTCAATTGGAAAGTTCAAACAACAAAGTGCCTGATTATTTCCTTGGAGAGCTTCTTTTACTAGAATGTTGACATTGGACTTATCATTAATAAGATTCATAGTTGTCACATTGGATGGATTGTCCGTCCAAATTGTCCGATTTGGCCGCCCGTCCAAGACATCCGATGACCCTAACTTGCCCAATGTGACTACTTTTAAGGTAGTCACATTGTTCATCCGGTCCGCCCAAACTGTCTGCCATGTCCACCCACTCAGGATGTCCGATGATCCTAACTCGCTCAATGATAAGATTGTTGCAAATTTTGAGAGAGCCTCAAAATAGGATTGATCCTTTCACTTGGGAGGAGGTGCAATCTTTAGGAAGGAACAAATTATTCCTCTCTAATGGCATAGTCACCATAAAAGTGAGTGGATAGAATTTCCTTACTTTTATCAAAACTGAGAGTAGTAGCAACAAATCTTTAAACAATATAATCATCTATTTTGAAAGTGCATGTACTTCCAAATTTAGTTCCTTAAATTTGGATTTTGTGAATTTGAGTTCTCAAGAGTCAACCACTTGCCACATTGAGGATGAAAAATGTAAAATTTTTATTATTTTTATTATGTATAAAATAAGCCTAAATTTAGGATTTTTTTTTTTGTTAAATAAATGCTAAGTTGTTAGAATATGTCATATGAATATATCAAAGAGAAACAAGTGGTAATTGTTTTTATTGTTTTTATTTTATTGTAGATGCATCAGAGCTTATGGGGATTATTGACACCCAACAAGCAATGTTAGCAAGCCAGAGTAGCAAGTTATAAAAAAACAACCACCATAGATGTAGAATTATAGTGAGGCCTCTTAAGGTATTTATCCATGATCTTTTAGATTTTGAGCAGGTTGCCATTGCATAGCATAGGCTTATCTAAGGCTTTGGAGCTCATTTAGAGTCTCAAGTGTTCTTTATGTTTGAGGTGTTTTTTTACACCAAGTCAAATGGAGACCATTCAGATCTTTCTGGATAAGAAAGGTCTACTCTTGCAAGTAGTCTTGGAGGCAAAATTTAAAGAAGGTAAAGAAGTGTATGTGCTATATATATATTGGCACCAACATTTATGACACACTTCAATATTTCAAAAGACTTTGGAGACTCCAAAGAGCACCGGATTATTACAAAGTCTTTTGCAAGGCTTGGAAGTATGTTTTAAATTTTATACCACTAACAATATTTATTGTATTTATGTATCAGTGACTTCATGTACTCCTTCAATATATCATGCATTTTAAATTTTTTGTTGTATTTTGATGTGAAGGAGGAATTAACTTCTGTCAGACTTATCAATTCGAGGGCTAAATGGGCAATGCATGCAATTAGGTTTGAACTCAACTATTTTGTTTAATTATTTCAATTAAATTTCTTTGACTAGGTGATTCTACTTAGTAGTCACAATTTTAAATTAGGCATTGCATTTGTGAGTTTCTAACTATATATAACATTTGCATTAATGGTTTAAGTGAACAAGGGAATCAATCTCTTACCTGGCTAAATCTACTATCTAATCATTTTTATTAATATATTAAGTAACATAGTCCTTGTACACAATTTTTGATTTGACAATTCATGTAACCAGCTTGTTTTGGTGTGCCATTCTTGTCACATTGGACAAGTTAGGATTATTAGATGTCCTTAATGGGTGGACATATCGGACGGACTAAACTAACAATGCGACTACCTTAAAATAGTTACATCGAGTAGATGGGGGTCACTGGACATGCAAGCGAATCGGACAGTTTGGACAAACAATCTGTCTAATGTGATAACTATATGGTATACTTGCAGGCCCAATGGAAGATCAAAGACAATAAAACCGGCCTTCTTCTACAAGTACATTACACAAGCTTAGTAGCTACAAAATGGTTTTCCAATGAAGTTAGAAGCCCATAAGTCAATTAGTGGCAATTTGTACTGGTAGATACACATGAATGTGCAGAAATTGTCATTCATTTGTCACTTGTTAGAAAAATTGAGTTGTATTTGTATCAAATCATTAATTGAAAGTGTACAAGTTGTTGTCCGGAGATGTTTGGACCATTTGAGTTGTATTTGTGCAATGTCTATATATTGTAATTTCCTCCAAATATCAACATGCAAAAAGAAGTTCCTAAGTTCACATGGACCTCAGCTTGTCTCGAAGGTCTGACTTGTGCTTAGACTAGATCCACAACTAAGGGAGTCAACATATTTTCGTTCAACCACCTATTTTTGTTAGTTAGATTGTTTTGTTTCTGATCAGCTAGTGGTTTAGGTGACAACTCATGCAGATATTTGTGAGCAGGAGTAGCACGAATGTTGGGGAGGGGTACATTGAAAGCATAGAATGATTACAAGATGTACATTGGAGGTTACAATTATCACCTGCATTGAAGTATTGTCGATTTTGTAATTAGCCTATGGTTGGAAATAAGGTGACCTATATAATAAGAATAGGTTGAACGGAATCTTCACAAAAAAATTCATAGTAATCTTGTTTTTGAGGAAAAAATGTATCAAAATATGAAATCCTTCTGAAATCTATTTCTCTAAACAGGGAAAATTTTCCCCTCACCATATACATACACCAGATATGTTGAATTGCTTAAGTGATCGGAAATGGGTTGTCTCCCTTATATGATAACAGCCTATGATACTGTCAATCAAGGCTCACAATGTTATTAACAAAAAAATCTCATGCAAGTTAGGGAAAGTAGCAATTGTGTACCATTGCTAGCAATGGCTACAGAAGACTAAAACAATCTACTTTGGTCTTTCAGTAGGGGTTAAGCAATGTACTTTGTCAAAGTTTCTGAAATTATGCTTCTCCATATTCTCATATAAGATTTATGCAAGATTCATCACATGGCTACAATACTGATATTCTTCCCCACATTCTCATGCAAGTATGACCACCCAAATGACTTAGAGGTGGTCTTAAGACGTAAGGTAGAGCCACCCATTCTCAACCACTGACCCATTCCCGACCTATAGGTGCACGTATTTCTAACCAAGCTTAGAATGTTTTGTTTTGTTTTTCCTTTTCAAGGTTGGAACTAATAAGTACATGACACATGTCCCAAACTGTGAGAAAGAAAGTAGGAAATAATGATTAGGAAAAAAGTTCTTGAATGATCGGAACTGGAAGAGTCTAGACATTGGCTATGGGTCCGGAGCACTTTTTGCTTGCCTAAAATTCATAGTAATTTCAGTTCAAGCGATAAAATTACCAAATTTTTTGCAATCCTTGTCATTTCTATCGATGCATCTCCCTTAGGTCATGATTCGGGCCAAGTTTGTCACATATTATAGATATTTGTAATGTATGAAATTAAAAGTTTTTAATTCACCAAATTTGACCATTTACATGGAAATGGGGTTTAAAATCAAACATTCAAAATTTACCCCCATGACACTATTAACAATTCTATAAGTGCACTCCACACAATGTACTGAAAAGAGGCAAAATGAGGTTTTGCCATTAATTAACAACCCCCCTCCCTCCTAAAAAATGAGAGCCATTGATTTTTTAGAAAAAAAAATTACAAACCACCCCCACAACCGTTGATCTCAAAAAAAACTCTGATACGCATACGAATACGCTGATACGCATATGCTGATACGAATACAATATGCCAATACGGATACAGATATATATACGTACATACATATACAGATATGTAATTATTGGGATACGTACTTGGGAAAACCAGATATCCCATATTGATTGTGAGATTACTTGATTCTGAAAATTACAAAGAGGGGGGGGAAGGGGGAGGTTTTGAAAAATTTAATTTAAAATGTTTTTTGAATTGATTGGGGGGTTGAATAAGAATAAAATTAATTAATGAGCTCACTGTGACAGTTTGTCACAATGAGCTCAAAAGAGACACTTGTGTCACAATGCACTCCACACAACCAAGTATTTGCAACTATAACTAATGGCATTGCTGGATTTGGTTGACCTTATTTAGTTGTCAATTTCTTTCAAAAGAGACACTTGTGTCACAATGTACTCCACACAACCAAGTATTTGCAACTATAACTACTGGCATTGCTGGATTTGGTTGACCTTGTTTAGTTGTCAATTTCTTTCATTTAAAACTAGATGCAAAGAAATAAGATCATTTCTTCATTATTGTATTTATATGAGTAAATAAAGTAGGGAGAGAGAAAAAGATGTTAGCAGAAAATAGAATAACATTTTTTTTTCTTTTAGACCTAATTTAGGATTACATAAATGTTTTGGAGCTTATATTATTTGAACATATTAAATACATGTTTGTTCCATTTTTTTTGTTTTAGACCTACTTGCTTTCGTACTTCCAAAGTTAATCTCTATAACATTAATTTTCTATGAATAGTATTTCTTAGTTCATTGGACAGGTCTTTATAAATATATATTATTTTTACAAAAGAAAATCAATAGTTTGTGCAAATTAGCATTTAATTCTTTTTAACTATTTAATGTTCCATCTTTTCAACATTCCTTCGCGGAAAATTGACCTGGCGTCTAGGTGTAAAGGGAGTGAACTAAACCCCTTGCTTGGCCTCTCAGAAAAATGCTGAAATTTTTTATTTTCCACCCACGATCAAATTTGCAAATTTTGAATTCATATTTGCAATCAGAGGCCCCCAATTAGGTAGGAGAGGTGTTGAAGATAAATTCATTGGGCACAAAATAGGGGGTCTTTTTTTTACATGCACCCCTGGAATGACTTGGGGGGGCCTAGTGCGGGGATCAGTTTACCTTGACCTTGTAAAGTAGCCCTTAGAAGGTTAACCCTGAAGTGCTCCGACGTCCATATTTTGGACGATGAACAGAGGGCTTCAAGGCAATATTTAGTCCATCTAACTTCTCATTCATCTAATGAGATACTTGAATTTAGAAGAGACAACCTTCCTTGATGAGCAAATTCATGAAAATTTGGAAAATTAAGTTTTTGTACAAAGATATAAGCAAAAAACGTGCAAGATTTCAAAAAAGGATTGAGGCGTTTAGGGGTTAATGAAGTGATTGAGTGCCCACCAAGGCTTTTTTTTTGGACCCGTGTTCCTCCCTCTGGCTTCACTGTACAAGCCAGTTTTTGGAGGGACAGAGCCGTAGTGGTCAGTTTTGGCAGAATCTGGTGAAATTTTGCCAAAAAAAAAAGCCCTGGTGCCTACCAGTACAAAGTGTCATTGTTTAGCATATGGGCTTATGAGGTCAGTCTCACTTATCAAGGCCAAAGTCTTTCACATTATTTGTTGCTTGGAGACCACTTTCATTGAGTCATTTTATGGGCACTGTTGTAGTTGTACGAGAAGTTGTACATGGCAAAATCATTCTAGAAGTTGATACATGAATTCATATAGTAAACTAGTGTGCCCTGTGCCGTTGCCACAGCCAAAACAAAAGTAAAAGTAGTTTAATTAATTTTTTTTTAATTCAATAAAAACTTCAAAATTCATAATTTTCCCACCGTAGGTCCAAACGTCACGAAACACAGCCCGTGCATCCCTTTTTGCCGAGAGCTTTTCAACGATATCAAACACACCACTGAGGGATGCATGAGCTGGAAGATTTCAAAGTAACAAACAAACAAACAAAACTAAACTAAACAAACAAACAAACTTAAAGTACTGATTTTATAACAAATTCAAATTACTAACTAATTCAAGAATTTTGTTGCCCCTGTTGTCCAAAGCTTGCTATAAGCCACAAGGACCAGGTGTTTATCAAGAAAAACTGTCAAAAACTATCAGTTTTAGTGAATTGCCCAAAATTGAAAATAAGTTTTTTTTGAGCTTCACCTACACAAAAGTGTAGTAGACTATTAAGACAATGTGTGGAAAAACATTTATCCCATTTGATGGCACGGATTGAAAGACTACAACATTTCTCAAATCATGTGCTAAAAATTTCATGAAGTTTGCCCGTACGGATTGGAAGATATTAGCATTTGAAGTTGGAAAAAGAAGTTTTTTTGAACTCTGGATTGCAATTTCAGATGACTTTGACGCCCATTTGTGGATTTTTTTTGCACTACACAACATAAAGTTAAAATCTTTTATGTTAAAAATTTGAGTTGAGAGTTGGGGAAAAAATCTCAGAATGTCAAAACTTGATTTTCACATATAAAAAAATTGTTAAGTAGAAGTAGATCCAAAATTGAACAAAACACTAAATCTTCAATAGCTCTTAGATGGAATTAAAAAACCATAATTCTAACTGTGGGATTGTTCTTGCAAACAAACTTAACCTTTTCAAAAAAAAAATTTGAAAAGTTTTGAAAATTGCATTCAAAAATGAATTTCATAAGTTGTTTTTTGAAGAAGACGCTTAGATTGCCCAAAAAACAAGATTGTCCATAACTTTCTCATTTTTAGTCCAGTCATAATGAATCAAAGCTTCAAATGTAGACAAAAACATAATCTTTGAGGAAAAAATTAAAAATTAAAAAAATTCATTTATTTTTATTTTTATTTTTTTTGCCTGGCGAACTGCTTTTTTGACTTCAAGTGGCATAACTTTTGCTCCCGGGCACCGATTTAAAACATATATATATTTTTAGAAAGCTAATGTGATTTCCTATCTTCAAGAAAAGTTTCAAAAAATCAGGTCAAAATATCAGGTCGCATGAGCCTGCCCAAAATCCCAAGTGGCCCCCGAGGGGACTTTGGGCCTTTAGGGGTTAAAGTGTCCTCCAAAAGTGTCATTAAACCATCCCTGTACTTAATCCCTAAAAGACCGAGGCACATTTCGGGCAAAAATTGTCAAAAAAATTCACTTTTTAGGATAGCAAGAAAAAAAGTTAAAAAAATAAATTCAACCATAGTATTTTGTACTAGACTTCTCTAGGAATGTGTGGAAAAAATTTCAAGAACTTTGACCACACGGATTGAAAGATTATAACGTTTGAAGTTAGGAGAAAAAGTTTTTTTCCAACCTTGCCCGACATGGCTAGCAAACTTTAACTCCTAGAATGAGATTTTTACACTACACTTGGTGTTTTTTTTTTACATTTGCATCTTGTATCATATAAGTTATATACCTGTTAAGTTTCAAAAGTTGATGAGCATTTTTGCAAAAGATTCTCCAAAGATTCTCAAATTGTCCGAGCTACCCAGAAAGTTCAAGGCATCATAACTTTTGATCCGGGCACTATGAGTGTTTCTAACTCCACCCTTGAGTCAGAAAGTTACACACGGGCTCTAGCGGCAGTTTCGTTGGAGATTTTACTCCTAATTGGGTGGTTCCTAAGTAAGTGTTTGCCTTCCAAGCAATGGACATTTTTTGTGACTGGTAATCCTGTAAAATTCCACTAATTCTAAGAAAACTATGGGTTAATTAATTTAAACGTTATGGTTAGGTAAAAAACAAAGAAAGAAAACAAAATCTAATTTAACTAAAATTGTATCTAAGTAGCTTTTTAGAATATAATTTTCTCTATCCAGAATGGTGAAGAAAACTAGATTCCAAGATTCCTAGCAAAAGTTACCACGAGGTACGTTCGGCCCCTTAGTTGTGCTAACCTTCATCTACTAATCTAAAATAGCAAATCAATCCAAAATAATTCTAAATTCTAAGGTTAAGTTATTAGTTCCTTTAAGTTACGGATTTTTAAGACTAATCGGAATTTTGACCTAATTGGATGTTTTTCATCCAAATTTGGTCTCAAACTTCATCCAACCTTTTATCCTTCAAAAATAAAGTATTTTCAAAAGTAAAAAGGGATTTGAGAATCTTTATAGATTCCTTCTCTGATTCCTACCTAAAAAGATTCCTTAAAGGTTCCTTTGGATGAAAATCTTAGATTATCATCCAATGGGGGGTTATGGTTAATTTATTGGTAATTTTCGTTATTGGGTTAAGGTTTAAGTATGATTTGGTTTTATAACTCCTAAATTACTTATTAGGTTCTAAATCTAACTTAAATTCTAAATTCTAATCTAAAAACTAACTTCTAATAGCAAAGATTCTAACTTTAATTTGAAAACAAAAACAAAGCAAAAGCAAAGGGTAAAATTAACATACCTCTGGGTCCATGGTCCCGTTATCGCAGAGCACTAGCATAATGGTCTCAAGATAACCCTCGTCCTCCATCATGGGTACTCCGTCTGTTGATGAAAGTTTAGTGTCAAAATGTATGGAAAAATCCTTTTCCTACATTCTTCTAACTGATTTCCTACAAATAAAAGGGTTAGTCTAAGTATTTAACTTAATTCCTTTGATTTTAGGAATTTATGTTAAACTTCTAATGGTTTTTAGTTGATTTTAAAATAACCTTTTGAATTAAAGTAACTTCAAGGCCCTATTTCCAACCACCTTGAATATTTGTTTTAATTTAAGAATTAATTTTAAAAGATTAATATCTTCCAATTTAATAATATTCCACTGAATAATCAATTTTATTTGTTATTCATTAGTCTATTATTTTTGTTAGATTAATCTATTGTTTTTGTTGACTTCTTGTCTTTTCCTATTTGGCTTATTAGGCCAATAAAACAAAAACCCAAGTCAACAAGACCAACTAATTTCTTCCAAAAATACTAATTGATAGAAAAAAACAAATTCTTCAATAGTAAAAGGAATAAAACCAAAAAACTATTCTAAATGAATAGTAGATGAATAGTAGAAAAACAAAAACAATTTGTCTCGAATGAATAGTTGATGAATAGTAACGGAATAAAAACCAAAACAAATCTAAAATGAATAGGAAAAGCACAACAAAACAAAACAAATGAATAGAAAAAGAATAAAAATCCGCGCCAAATCCAAAAGGAATAGTGAAAAACAAAACATCAAGCCAACGTGAATAGTTAGATTCTTTAGGAAACTAGTTTTTTAATCTAATTATTCCCAAGCCGCCACTTCGTCTTCTTTAAGTGATTTTCTTCTTCAAGTTTAGTTGTCAATTGTTGTTGTGGCTATGGATTTTTGAGTTGAGAGCGTGAGTGTTCGAAGTGAGTTGAATTTGTAGTTGTCAAACCAAAATTTGTAAGACAAAAAATCAAAATGGTTTGGTGTGGCAAGCAACGGCCTAACCTTAAGTATGTGATTTTTTGTCAATGGTTTTTCTCAAGTTTTGGTGTGAGTTGTCCAAGATAACTTGGACTTGGGCTCCCTGGACTCCCTGGACCTTCCCTTTGCGACCTCCCAGCCCGGTTGCGACCCCCAGCGCTCCCCAGACTCCCCGACCCCCGTCCTCAGGCTCCCTGGGACTGACACGTGGTAGGCTCTTGCCGACTCCCCACGACCCCCTTGATGGCTAGTTCTGGTTCTCGTATGCTGGTTTTAGTTCTCGTATGCTGGTTCTGGTTCTTCGTATGCTGGTCTGGTTCTTAAAAAAAAACTAATTAATAATAATCTAAACTAACTAAATGGGAGAAGGGTTTAATAGCTAAATAACTCAAATGTCAACTAAGTTTTTTTTGGGTTTTTTGGTATAATCTAACATCTAACGAAACGAAACTAGACTACTAAGGATATTTTGGATTTGTGGGGGAGTAATGACTAAACTAACTAAACTATGGCAAAGATTAACTAACAACGAGGGTTCAAACTTGGTAATGGTAGCAAACGCAAAATGAGCAAATCTCGGCGGGAAAAAAGGAACCTCTTGATATGGAGTTTTGGCTTAAATAGCCCAACAACCAAGGATATTTTCCAAGTTTTTCCTTTCAAGGTAAATTGTCCTAGGTTAAAGCTTCGCCGTGAGGGACAACCCCAGACTAAACTCGTCAATTATAGTTCCAAGTGGCTGCAGGAATGTCTTAATTCTTAAAGGAGGTACACATGAAAGTGTTTAAACCGAACATTAAGGACTAAAATAATTCCCAAGGTATCAAATGGTTTTAATTCCTAATTGAGGTATACATGAAAGTGTTTAAACCGAAAATTAGGAATCAAGTCACACCAAACTTTGTTATACAACGAAGTTTGGCTGGTATTTTGAGTGTTGGAATCTTTTGGCAAAGACTAGCTTCACCGCCTTAAGAATTCTTAACTCAATAGCTGTTTCAAACATAAGATTGGTACGTCAACAAGATAGGCAAGTTTTTGGGGGGATGAGACCTCTCAAAAGTGTGATTTTAGTGTGGTTATGATGGTTTGAAAGGGAACCCCGAGTCCTTCAATCAAATCCTCCACTAAAAGAAAGAAAAACAAACAAAATGAGCAAAGATGACCAAAATTTGGTCTAGCTAGTTGCTTCCGACAAAGCCGATAAGCAAATTGAACAAGAAAAGAGAGTGTCTGAACTCCAACAGAGTGTCGGTAGGCAGACAATGAAACAAAAGGGATACGACAAACTTCGCGGGGAGGCCTTATATACTCGCTAGAAGGCCCCACCACTTAGTTTACCCATGAGATATTTGGTCTTCTTACTCAAAACTAACCTAAACTGAATTCTAAACTACCCTAAGATATTTCCTAAATAATCTTTGTTTAATCTTTAGAATTTTCTAGAACAAGCCTTAATTAGAAAGGAAATCTTGTCCAAAATAAAATCTAAGATTTTTCCAAAGATATTTAGGAATTTAACTATTTTGACCTTGAGATATTTTGCAAACAACCCTAGGATATTTTCAAATATTCTTAATTTAATCTAAATTGGCTTTTAAAGGAAAGATTTGAAAACTTAACTAAATCCAATCTTCAACTTTCACCAAGATATTTTGTGAAATAACTTTGAATTACCGCTAATTACTCTAAAAAAGTCAAACTTACGGCTAAACTCTTCCTATCTTCTTGAGAACAACTCCAAATTGAAAATCGATTGCGCCATCGCGTTCAGAAGATCCCAATTAGTGTAGAGGACCTTCTACCCCTCGCTTCCAGGCTGTAAATACTCGTAAAAACCACTAACGATAACTTCAAAGAAAAGTCAAAATCCCAACTAATGGAATTTGAATTTCCCGAGAAAATTGACTGGCTAGGGTTGCCTGGAAGGTTTGTGAGAGTAAGAAAACATTCCTTGTTTGCAACATTCGAACACCGCCAGCTCCTGGTTCGCCGGTCAACCCGCCGCCATGTTGTAAATTCTTGTTAAATTCGATGTCGTAGTCGATTCTGGTACTTCTGACTATCGGAAAGTCTTCAAACTTGACTGGTCGCTTATTTAATATATAAAACTCTAATCTAATTTTTAGTGAGATTTTACCGCATTCTGGGTAATTTCTAGGAAATTACTATCAGTTTTAAAGGCGGTTGACTTCCCATGGAGTCATTGTTGAGTTTTGTAAAATCCCAAAACTTTTGGGCAATCTTCTAGGAAGTGTCTAAAAGCTAAGGGCAAAACCAAACCTCCAATAAGGTTGCTAAATTTAGCAATTCCTTAATAATTTCCGCCCTAGGGGAAATTAGTCTGGTACCCGGGGTTTGTCATGGATGATTAGTTCCGTTGTTGACCTCTTGGCATGCTTTTACCCTAAAAGCACCTTTCTGTAAGCTCCAATCATCTCGCCCTTCTTCTACTTTGCATTTTGGTTCGTATTCTTCAACATTTGCAGGTCTTTACATAACTAGCCCAAATTCCACATGAATTGGATCTAGACACTTCTAAACCTGTATATAGACTTTGATAATTTAGCCAGGCTGTCACATGCACTCTACATGTCGAGTTTTACATGGATCAGATACTATAACTGACTAACTCTCACATCCTCACATCTCTCGTAAACGCCAATTTAGACTATAAGATACTAAACTAAGACCTAAACCTGGAAAAGCATTATATTTTGTGCTTCCCGTGATTTTAGAACAACTCCTCGCTATTCTGGCAGGGACTTCCACCAAACTTCTCTCAACTGACTTATTCATGCTATTTTGCATGAATTAATACTAAAAACTAACAATAATCGCGAAAAATAAACCCAGAGTTCTAAGTGCTAACTTGAGGGCTCACAGGCACCCGATCGGAAAAAACAATAGATTTTCAGCAACGAAGTAAATCTTCACACATTGAGTCCAAATTTCATAAACATCCGACAAAAAAAATGACTTTGTAGGAACCTACCCAAGATTTCTTGCGTACGCTGAACGAACACTTGGTCCTTTAGGCGGTAATTGCAGTTGGTTGACTGCTGATTTTTTAAAATTTTGGTTTCAAAACCAAAGCAATTTTTGTAGAGTGCATTTCAAGGTACCTTAGACATTTCTACTTTGAAGATTCATAAAAATTAGATGCTTTATCCAAAAATTCTTTTTTTAAAATTTAAAATTCACAATTTTCAATAATTGTTAGTAGTACAAAAATATTTTTTCCACTAAAGGTGCCTCCAACTATGCTGAATTGCATATTTTGACGTTCCTAGGTGTTTCCACCTTCCTTGTTAAAGTGAGCATCTACATTCTACAGCAGGGTTTTCTTTTAAGGCAATTAAATGCCCAATTTCTTAAAAAAAAATGTGCAACTTCAAGCCTATAGAAAAAAAGGGGATAAATGTGTTAAAAAATGCTAGACTGTAATAATAGCCGTGCACACTATTGCCAAAATGCTTCCAAAACCTCATTTCATCCATTGTGTAGAGCCAGCATATACAAAAATTGCATACAAAAATTACATATTCAAAATTACATACTCTAAATTGGCCTCCTTCAATTCAAAACCCCATAATGAAGGAGCCACAAAACTCAGAACCTTCTTGAAAGAAAGGCCACATAACCATTTGTCCGAAAACCAAAAAAAAAAACATTGTTCTACAGTACATCATTCCAGAGACCAAGTCCATCAAAACTGTTGAACCTCTCAGAAGTTCCGTACAGTACTTCAGTAGCAGGTTAGGCACTGCTCCTTCCCAAATTGAATTCTGGCATCGTTTTGCATAACTTATCATATCATCCATGTTGGTCAATCAAGCAACAACACTTGCCACTTTTCTGCGCAAAAATTAATCCTTTTGTGCTATCAAGGTACCATATAATTCACTTTTCGAACAAGACAGGAACCTTCCCAACTGTTGGTGCGCGTGCCTGGATGTCCAACACCTCAGAAGTCGCGGCCAACTTTCGGTTGCAGACAGTCAGTGATGAGGTGCAGGTCCAGATAATTGAAGACTCCATAGACCTACTGATGACTCATCTTTCAACCGCTTAACTTATCCTCCATCGTTCAGTCAATGTCTCAATGTCAATGTGTTCAGATTCATTGTCTAGAAGATCCTATCATATATTTTAAGTCCACTATACAATGCTTGGTTGCAGGGATTTTGTTCATGCTTGAGATATCTGCCCCTGGCTCGTGTGAGGCAGATTTTGAGATTATTTTCAGGACTGGTTTTAGGCAATTTCATCTTCTGTCAGGTCAATGCAGGTTAAGTTACACATTTGAATGACAAAGATAAAAGGGAAAACAATGGCATGTATTACTTAAATCAGTACATGTGCAAGACTGCAAGTCTTTGCTTTGTTATCAGGCTAAAATTTAGAGTGGTTGAATTCTTTGTCCTGCAGTCCCTGGTTGGTTTTTCGGAATTTATTTCAGCTCCTATCATCGCAACTGCCGGATGCCTAAAGTCAGAGGACCTGTTTAATTTGTTGTCTTCTTCCACGTGCACTTGTGCTGTTATAGAATAGGGATACCAAAGCCTTTGGCATATTGGTATCAGATTTGCACGATCTTTTGGTCCACACCGTCTCAGTTTGGTCACAAAATGGTCTTCAATTTTGCTGCTCAAGTATATTCTCATGTTGCTCTCAGTATCATGAGGGCTTTGATATAATGAATAGACTCTTCACATACGCTGGTTGCACTTCAGACCCTGAGTTTAAGTTAGTGTGTTAAGTTAATAGGGCGCAAGCATAAGTTATTGCAGATGTCTAATGTTGTGCAGCTAATTGAGCCTCACCATGGCAGTGAGTTAGCACTCCCCACTACTAGAAATTGATCAAATTGGGGTGTCAGTCTGTCTGTCTTTCTGTTTGAGCTTCAAAACAGGAGAGTCTTCCCAAAATGAGTGAACTAGGGTTTAGGAGCAGGCCATGGCTGACCTTGCAATGGCTAGTGCTTGTGTTGCTGCAGTTTAGCCTGGTGGAAGCTGTGTGCGTCCCTGAGAGTGGATGTGATGTTGCTTACGCTTACTACAAAGCTCAAGCGAATGAAACTCTGGACTCTATTGGGGTGAAGTTTCAAACCACGGCGGATGCGATTCTGGCAGTCAATCCCACCATAGCCATCGACAACCAACGCAACTTCGTCTTCACCAACCAGCACTTGTACATTCCCTTCACATGCGAGTGCCTTCAAAAGGAGTTGTACCATGCGTTTGATTATCAGGTGAGCACCTCTATTTTTGTGTTTATTCCTTTGTCATCTACACTTTAGTCTGACTTCTTGTGTTTTCTTTGACATCAACAATATTCTTAATGGTCGGACTTGCTCAGTGATTGCACTAGTGAAAATCATGCCCTGTTCTGGGCAGGGACTCCACCCAACTTGGCTGGAACTAGTATAAGTAATCAATTCCGTCCAAGTTGAGTAGACTCACTACTTAGAACAAGAAATAATCTCCCCTAGTTGTCAATCATAGTCAAATTGAGGATATGATTTCTCCTAGAGTAGGAAATTGTGTACATATTTCACATACAGTATGATAAAATGGTTTTATGGGGTGATTCCAGGTTCAAAGAGCCGATGATATCGAAACAATCACGAGCACTGTGTATGAGGATCTCACTCAGAAAAATTGGGTGGCAACTTGGAATGCATTGGCAGACCCGAACTTCATTCTAACCGGCGCAGATTTTAAGATTCCTGTGAAGTGTTTCTGTGGGAACCCAAGTGTAAGCTTGAGCTATGGCCTGTTTCTGACGTATGCCTTGGACAGTGGCCACAACTTGAGCAGCCTGGCTTCGGAGTTCAACACAACTGAAGCTCTTTTGAGGAATTACAATCCAAGTGTAAACTGGAACGACTCACAGACGGTGCAGTATGCGTTCATCCCAGTGTCAGGTGCAAAACTGAAAACAAAATTTCAATAAGTTTTGGTTCACAATACGCAAAATTTAATTGCTTGTCAAGACCTTTGCATATGAACATGACATTGTAGAGAACCCTAGTTGAGTGCTCACCCTTTGAATTGGAATTAAAAGAGATCCATGTTTTGTAAAATTGCGCTCAATTTGTACAAGAGAGAGCTAATGATTCCAACTCCAGTGGAAATTATGTTTTGTGTCCTGGGCATCATGGAGTCTATCCACATGTCGAAGCTTTAGTTTTGCTTGATTAGCTCATTAGAGCACATTAGAGCAAAGACACATCAAATTTAGAGCAAAGACACATCAAGCTTTAGTTTTGCTTGATGTGTCTTTGCTCTAAATTATCTCTTAGTTGGCATTGTTCTCAACAGGTGCCATGCCACTGCTACTGAAGAATGTTATAAATTTTGTGAATTGTCTACTCGGGAATTTCCCCACAAGCTTTCTGAACTATTTGTATGTCATGTGTGATGGATTGGGGATGCAGATCAGACAGGCAAATATCCTCTGTTTTCCTTGTGAGTTTCTGTAACCCTTTGTGTAGTTTAATTCAAGATGCTTAAGTAGAACTGCAGATGATTATGATTGTGATTATCAATGAGAATCCTGAGAAATTTTCCAATTTCCTGTGACAAGTTCCCACAAAGTTTGCATTTTCAGTACCTGAGAGCATGCTAGTGGAAATGATGTCTTGTTTCAGCCAGGCAAACCACCCAATTTGGCTGGAACTCGTCCTTGTAACCAATGAATGAGGTTGCAAAATTAATACAATACAGTAATATCTAAGCTTGAACTAATTAAAAATAATGTGAATTTGGTAAAGAAGAATCACAATCTCTAATAAGGTAAGTTAGTGTAGTGTCAGCTAATTTTTGAGCTTCTTGTGAGATTGCACAAATTAACCGACTTGTGTGTTCCTTGTGTGTGGCAGTGGCCCTTGTGAGTGACACCGCATCCCTTTACATCCAAACCTTCTTTCTCAGTCTGAGAATTTCCACGCAACTTGGTTTTTTTACTTGAGACACAAAAAAAACCCTAAAAGAAGAGTTTCCTCTTCATTCCATTATTTGACTCAGATTTTGTTCTCAAGAAATTAGATTTCTGAATGCAAAGAGTAGACTGAGCATATCGTAATCGAAGTGAAAGTTGTTTCATCTCATACTAACAGACTATTGTTTGAGGATCCATGCCAGCCAATGCAGATGATGGGATAACCACCGCGGGAGTGTTAACCGGGGTTGCAATTGGAGTTGGAGGAGCTCTGCTATTTCT
This sequence comes from Pseudisothecium myosuroides, assembly GCA_951799445.1. NCBI lineage: Eukaryota > Viridiplantae > Streptophyta > Bryopsida > Hypnales > Lembophyllaceae > Pseudisothecium > Pseudisothecium myosuroides. The sequence goes on along the minus strand of OX637288.1, from coordinate 1,543,358 downwards.
CAGTCTTCTGGCTCTGTGTCGCCGCTGCCTCGACATGGAGCAACGAAGGAGACAAGAAAGGAGGCACCTGGAAAACAAGTTGAAGAGTTTGGAAGTGGATCCCATCAGGACGACTGACAACGGTAAGATCACATACAAATACTTGATGAAGAGATCGATATCAATTTTGCATTCAGCAAGAAATTCTCATTAGGAGTTCAATTTGGTGGTGCCCAAAGGCGCTTTGGTGCCATGCTCTCGCCCTGTTGCCCTGTAGCTTGGTGCTCCAAGACCTCCTTTCTACTGTGGCAGTGTTGTCACTCACCATTCTCCATCAACTGCAGGAAAATGGTGAGTGAGATTTGAAACAACAACATTCTCGATCATGATCTGTCAGGGAGGAAGCTTTCATCCTCACTCTCCATGTTTGGAGAATGGTGGAGTCGACTGTTGCACCCATAATTTTGTGTACACTGCAAAATTTGAGCTAATGTTACGATTGTGTGTCTGATGTGCAGAGGTGAAAGTATAGGACCATATTTTCCTTCATATGGTTGTGGAACGTTGATTATAGAACCAACAGTTATATATTGTGCTTTTCAATTCAACTCTACAAGCAGCTAAGCAACAAGAGGCGTGGTAGCACTGGCTTCTTGTGGAGTGAAACTCTACGCAAACTTCCTCACATGTAATTTTTGTCAAATGCAAAACCTCCTCCCCTTCTGTCCAAGACCAACAAATGTTGAAAGCCTCTGATGAGAATTTGCAGTAAGTGTACCTGATAGTACCAAAATTTGCAGTAAGTGTAGCAAAATTTAACATAGTTTGGTGCGATAACAGTTTTGTGATCAAACAGTCCATGTGCATTTTAACATGTGTCTAAAAAATTTCATTACAAACATTCTATAGTTCAAGGGATATAGCTATGTTTGACTTCCAAAAGCAACTTTTCTTGTTCAAAAAATGACCCATCAAAAAAAGATTTGAATAACTAAGTAAAACAAAAATCTCAAGAATTTGTCATAACTACTGTAGAATTTTCACTTTGAACCTAACCCCTAAAGGACCACTTGTTCCCTCGGGGGACAATTTGGGCCTGGGTAGGTTCCTATTGTCTCAATTTGTAGTAAAAAAATTTGGGATTTTTTGAAGTCCTATAGTTTTGCAAGAGCTTTGTGGATATGTAATTTTTATTTCAATCGGTGCCCAGGAGCAAAAGTTATGGCACAATAAGCAAAAAACGGAGATCGGCGGGCAACATAAAAAAATAACAAAAAATAAAAATAATTTTTTTAAAATTCTTTTCCTGAAATATTATATTTTTGTCTACACGTGAAGCTTTGATTCATTCAATTTGGACTTGTGATGAAAAAGTTATGGACAATCTTAGTTTTTTGAGCAATTTAAGCATCTTATTGAAAAAATAACTCATAGGATTCATTTTTGAATGTAATTTTTACAATTTTCAAAAATAAATTGTTAGACATGGTTAAATTTTCTTGCTACAACAATTTCACCATTGGGATTATTGTGTTTCAATTCCATCTTAAAGCTATTAATGATTTCGTTTTTCCTTCATTCTTGAACGTACTTTTGCTTAACAATTTTTTAATGAGTGAAAATTAAGATTTTTTTTCCTAAATTTTCTTTTTTAGATTCTCAACTCAAATAATCAAAATCAATAGAGGCAAAAATTTTAAGTTAAGAAGATTCAAAACCAAAAAATCTAGTCATACAAGGTGTAAAAAAACTTATTTTCTTCACTTTGGATGCAAATATCTTGTAATCTAGGCAGTCAAAGTTTCTAAAATTTCTTCTATACATACTTATTCTAGTCTATTATAAGATACTATGGTTAAATATGCAAAAAAAAACAATTCTTAAATTCTTTTGCTCTTTGCAATAGAAACGACAGTTTCGAGTGTTTTTTGATGAAATAAAAATCTTGTAAGTAATAGATATTCAATCTATGACCAATTTTGGAAGGAATTTCAAAATTTTGGTTTCCAATTTATTGAAAATGATTGTTAAGTGGAGTAGTGAATTTGAGAATATAGATATGATTAGTTGATCTTATTTAATAATTTTTGGTTTAAAATAATCTTTAAATTATTATTCTAAGTTGCATTGAATGTCAATCCAAGTTCTATTAAATGTTTGGGAGCAATTCAAAGTTCAAAATTCAAACATTTTGGGATTACAATGAACTTGGGCGGCTTGTTTCTTCTTCACATAGTGAGGCTTTTTAATAAATTCTTTGGGGAAAGTTACACATAGTTACTAATCCAATTTGCGTGGTTAATATTTCATATCAATTCAAGAAGTTATGAGTGTCTTGAGAAACATTTTGCTGGGAGGAAGTTCAACCTTAGATGTGTTTTTGTAACATTTTTTTGTTATTTTTTGACATTTCAAAGTCATTTTTTAGGCCCAATGAATCATTGGAATAGTATTTTTTTCACTATTGTATTTGTATGCTAGTTTTGAAGTACTTCAAAGTTTTAAGTTTTTTCATTTGAGTAGGTTTAGAAATTGAATTTCACCTCCAAATGTATTGCTAGGAAAATTTCAGCATCCTTTTTCACTCTAAAGCATTATAATCTTGCAATCTATATAACCAAATGACTCCAATTTGATTCATGTCATCTACAATACATACACTACAAGATTATACAATTGAGATTTCTATACCTTATGACATTTAGACTTGTAACACTTCAAAAGCAAAGATGTTTTTAAACCCAAAAAGGTCCTAAGCATTTAGGAATCAACGAGTTAAAGAAAAGTGTTTATACTTTGTAAATTATTTTGGTTCACAATACTATAGCACTTAATTGATGAGGAATTTAATGCATCTAATTTTACATCTATTAATATGAAATCACATTTATTATTCAAATGGCACGTCAAATGGTTAAAAATAATATTAAATATGGTACAAATCCAATATTGCACTTTGCAATAGATTTTAAGTATTGCAAGGTCTAAGAGTGCATTATTTGGTGACGTCCTTTTGATCATAGCCACATAGAGATTAATGCATTTATTTTTTCAAGTGAGTCAAATTTGGCACTAAAATTAGATATTCTAATTTTTGAATAATAAATTGTTAGCATTTCTACAAAATTCATTTTAAGTTTTAGAATTAACCCCTAAATACCCAAGGTCTTTTTTGAGTTTCTTGGAATTTGCTCTAAATTGAACAAAAAGCCAACATTTTGATAAGTTTTAACCGTACAAATTCAAACTAGTAGACATGTTAGATATCACATTAAAAAAGAAAATTCAACAATATCACTTATAGATTAAAAGATTATAATGTTTGATGTGGAGGGTGTTGAAACTGTAAATGTAATTTCAAACCTTTCAATCCTCTTTTCACATGTCAAAACTAAAAAAATGGTCACAAAAAAATATGAGGTTAAAGGACACAACATGCATAACTCCAATCAATTTACAACTTCTCAAAAGCTAGTGTTGAGTACCAATTTTGCATTTCATATTTCAAACATCATTTTCATTTATGAGACTTTACAATGACACGCACTCATCAATGCCATTTGCCACAATTTTAACTGTGAAAGAATGTAGGGCTCCTGTTTTGGATCATAGTCAATTTTGGGTGCACCTACTTCGGAATATCGTGGCAACTGCGCTACAAACAAACAACAACAGAGACAAGTGTGGAAGGTATTCAGTATTGTCATTTCAGAAATGATCATATTATTAAGTTATAGAGGTTGGAGTGCTGATAAAAGGGCCTCCTTGCATGTATCAATGGGTGGGAGCAGTCAACAATGCTAAAATATAGAAAGCACTTTTATGCTCCTTCTACAGTGCACAATACACTGATATTGGTGGAACTCACTATCCTACTTCCACGCGTACCGATCATTGGTGGCACTGTTCTTGTCTTTTAGCTGCTTTCTTTGGCCACCGGGCTCACATGTAAACTGGCCCTAATTCTGAGCAAGACAGGTGAAAGAAATTCAAGGTTTCATTCTGATGGATATCATATGCATGGTAGCTGTGATGGAACTGTCTCCGGTCCAAGTCAGACCATCTGGATAGCCGTCCTTGTGAATTCTGACTCTTTTTTACTGCATGTTGATTTTCCGAGGATTTTCGTACAACTGCAACTCAATTTGTCTACCATCCACCAACGACAACTTGCACGCATTTATTGATTGTGTACCCAACTGTACAAACTGAAACTGTCCCTGTTGGGCAGATGGGCTTCTGAATAATTTTAGTCGAACTTATCTGGATGAAAGTTACTCATATTTGTGGCTTTAAGACCACTTTCGTTGAGAAAAAACACTTTGTAGCAGCTCCTGTATTTGTGGAAGAAGTTGAACACGGTAAATCATTCCGTAGAAAGTCAATACCCGTATTCAACCAGCGTGGCTTGGTTTTCCAAGCGATAAGATGGAGATATTATTTCAGCCTACACTAGTTTAAATGTTTTATAAACAATGTGACTTTGGTAAATTAGCGTCATGTGCTCTAAGAGCATCCCCACAGCTAGCCGCGGAATGAGGGCGCCAAACGAGGAATTTTCGTTGGTTGGCGTGTCGTCATTTCGATTGACCCCACGGCAACACTCGCAAAGTGGCCAAAAATTGGACCATACTTATTATTTTATTGTTTCAAGAAGAATCTCTTTGACTTTTGAAGAGAAGCTTTGAAAAGGTGGAATTCAAAAGATTATTTTATAGCTTGGTGAGCCGTGTTCAAGAGTCTCCATTTGCCCGTGCCTTCTTCATTTTTGGAAGTGTCCGGGCATATTTTTGCCCTTGGCGAGCGTGTTGTGGGACAATTTCCAAGCCACGGACCGCCCATTGCCCGGTGTCAGTGCCTTTGGCGAGTAGCCGTGGTGATGCTCTAAGGTGGGTGAGCCCATTCCATACACTTTGCCAATTGGAGGCAATTAGGATGGGCCCATGAGTATCGTGTCTTCAACTTGAAGCAAACATTCTTGAATGATTGAAATTTAGGCCACAATGAAATGAATATTGGCCACAATAAAAGTATTGAGTGATAGTAATGGGGTGAGTTAGCAATAGTGATCATTCTAAAAACTTCTACCTTGTGGTTGTGCAACCAGGTTGCTAGCATGTGAGCCTAGAGAGCCCAAGCACCTAAGTTATAGATACCTATGTTATAGGCACCTTCCATGGTTATAAAGTATGTATATTATAAGCACCTTCAATGGTTGTAGTGTACCTATTTACACTTAAGTTCAAGGCTTCTAGACTCGCATTTCTAAGCTCACACACTAGTGTTGTTGTATGGGTGTGAAGCTAGCACAAAAATTACTATTTCAATGCAAATAATAGGGTCCATTTTGGAAAAAATTGTAATCAATGTAGATAAGTAATATAGCTGTTATAAATGCACTTTGTGTAGGTTGTATGTGTAAGGGGTTCAATTACCACATTGGGCTATTTGGGCACTACACTTCAATAATTCATATCAAATTCAAACTTTGTTAGAAAAATATAAATCCAATTGCTAATTATTGTCTTCTTTAAATTTGCCTATATGTGGTAAAAATAAAGATTTATTCCATCCCACAGAGGCAAGATTGCCATTTTGTATGTAATAAGATCATCCACCTTCATCCAATCAAGATGCCTATATGTGGTAAAAATAAAGATTTATTCCATCCCACAAAGGCAAGATTGCCATTTTGCATGCAATAAGATCATCCACCTTCATTCAATCAGATGCCAAGGACTACAAGTGCTTGATGAATGACTTTCAAAGAAACTTTAGAAACAAAAAAAATGAATTAGTTCATCCTAAGATCTAATAAATTTCACATGACTACCTTGATCATAGGGTAGCATCCTTCCATGGTTATTTCCAAAGGTAGTCACCTTAACATTGGAAAGATGAGGCTTGTCACCAAGGTATGAGTCCAAAATTATTAGGATTTTGGATGAATAGAGGCGTTATTCGTTTCTATAGTTTCTTTGAAAGTCATTCATCAACTACTTTTGTCTTGGGAGGCGTTTCAAGTTTGAACTAGTAAAGACGCCAAACCCCATCACCAATGTAGTCACCCAAAAGTTATCAAATTCCATGATGAACAAAGACATTCTTCAATTCTATACTTGATCTGAAAGACATTCATCGAACACTTTTAGTCCACTGGGTCAATAGGACAAATCAATGTACTATGAAAATTATGGAAGAATTGGAAAGGAAATCCCTAGCACCTGGCGGCCTCGTTTTTAGTGGGTAAGGTAGCAACACCCATAACCGTCAAAATAAGCAATTCAGCATAATTGGAGACACCTTTTTGTAGAAATGATATTTTTTTAGTATTAGCAACTGAAAATCATGAATTTTCAAAAAAAAAATTAGAATTTTTGGATAAGGCATCTATTTTCTATGAATTTTCAAAGTACAACTCCCTAGGGCACCCTAAACCACAGTCTACTAAATCTGCCTTGATTTTAGCACCAAAATCTTTAAAAATTAGAGCCCACCAACCACAATTAAGCATTGGACACGGTTTCAAGGTACATTTGAAGACACTTTAAGGGAACTCTACTATCAATTATGGGTACACTAACGGTTATGGGTGTTGCTACCTTATTGGGGAATGCAATTGCGAGTGCGCACTTTACAAATGCCCCTACTTTGGACAACGAGTAGGCCTTGGAATTCCCGGGCTAATCACAACCTCTGCACACCTACATGCACCTGCCAAGTACCCACCCGCAGAAGACAACCTCGTCTTCAGCCCAGGCAAGTGAGTGGAGACTTGAGAGCACTGAGCACAGGAGCAGACACCTGAGTGACGTGACCCACGTGCTGTTGGCCTATTTCCTAATCTCATCAATCCTCCTGTTACGCACTTTCATGAGCTTCCATCCGTAGTTGCCCTCAAAAACCGACAACACACAACCCTCCTAGCAACATAAACTGGCAAACAACAGTAAGTTAACTTAGACCTGTGCCCACTGAACACTAGCTGACCTCCTCTCACACCCTGCAGTGCATCCACATTCACAAAACTAAGTTTGTCCTGCTCTTTGTTTTCTGTTTCCAATGTCTATCCGACCTCACCAGTGATCTCACCCACCATCACACGGCTTCGATCTCCTCTTTCCTGCTAAGTTAACTTAAATCATCCCGTGCCCAGTAAGCTAGCTAGGCTACTGTGATGTGTTCGTTACGAGTTGCAGCAACAACACCAAACCTCAGTCCATAGCCTCTGCCGATTGTTGCAATTAATGCTTGTGGAATAGTCCTCCTAGCTAGGTATTGCATCGATCTTACAGTCTAAGCAGCGAAGAGCTTTTTTGTCTATTCTGAGTGTGTTATAACTTAGTTCGGCATTGAAAGATAGTTAGGTTTGAGTAGATACATTCACTGAAAGAGTGATCGATGTTTCCAGGATCGAATCAGTGATCGAGAGAGACGAAGCGTGATATTTAGGGAATACGCTATTAATTTCAGCCTCAATGATAGAGATTCTAGGTATCTTCAATCACGTCACCCTTAAGTAAGTGCTTAGTGAGTCTATTGAGGCCATTGAGTCAGAGAGTTTTTTCCCTCGGTATCAGGTTTAGTGAGGCTATTGGGTTAGTGAGGCTTTTCCTCGGTGTCAGGCTTAGTGAGGCTATTGAGGCTATTCGATTAGTTGAGAGCTTCATTACGAGCAGCCATAGCCAAGCTTTGCTGAGTGAATGCAGTCATGGTGAGAGCATGTAGAAAAAATCTGCGTGTGTTTGGATTCGACGGTTTCTAGATTGTGGTGGTTTAGGTGGTGAGGGTAACCGAATGAGGCACCGGGGTGGTTTACTGATGAGGCCATGGCCAAGTGCACTGTTGCAATTGGAGTTTTTAGTCTTCTTTCTGTGGACTAGTACTGTTCGGAAAGGGGACGCTGTGTGTGTGCCAGCGGCAGGGTGCCAGACTGCGTATGCGTTCTACCGAGTGCAAAGGGAGGAAGATTTGGCTGCGATTGGGAGCAAGTTCGGCACCACGCAGGAGATGATTCACGAAACGAATCCTGAAATCGGCCCTGACCTCAATTTCATCCTCACGGGACAACAGCTCTTCATTCCGTTTAAATGCTATTGCATCAACGACCAGTTGCAACAGGTGTTTCCCTATAAGGTATGTCTTTCTACTTCAAGTTTAAAATCCAATGTTTTTTTGCTTTAACCTACAGCTTTTTTTCCTTTCTTTAAAAAAAGAAAGGAAACCTTTTTATTGGCAATGGTGACAATACAAGCTTCTCTGCAACCAAGGTAAACTTGAGAGAATTTTAAACTTCATTTTCAGGCGTCATTTCTTAAAATCAAAATGAGGGGTCTGTTCTACAGGTCAAACTTCGGTCTTGCTGAGCTCCACTTATCTTCTGGTCTTCCCTTGTCACGAACAGGTCAGAAAACCGACAGCTTTTTTGATTAGGTCATAGGGGGCTTTCTTTTGTTCCGTCAATGCCAGCATTTTCAATTTTTTCCCGCTGATTCTGGTGGTATAATATTTGGCCCTAACTGATCAATCAGTTCTTTCAATATGATCAATCAGATGGTCATTTATTCCCGCAGCGGGGAAAGCTTTTCTGATTTCGTTGCTCCTACAGTCGCGTATTGATTGACTGGTTGACTACAGTGACTATTGATGGTTTACTGAGTCGTTAGGTGCAGAAATAGATATACAAGGAGAAAGATTGATTGACTAATAATCCTTAAAATAAGAAGTGGTAGATTGAATATATGAGTAAATCAGTAATTTTAGTGATTTAGATCGTCTTCCTCACTGATTGGTGGATGGATTGACCTCAAGTCCTATACCAGTGTTCCAGAATGATCCAGTATCATCTATCAACATGCTATCTTCATAATATTAGGCCATTTGCACTTGGTCATGGGTTTACCGTTTTGCAGTATTGGATTGACAATTTAGCGTGATGACAATTTGGTTACCTTTTGGTAGCAACTGTAAAGCCAATCTCGTCATGTCTAATACACCAGTTGTGGGTCTTCTCACGGGTAATTTCTCATGTCTACGTAGACCATGTTTCTCTAGTTTATGCTTGTAAGTTCATTGTTTGTTGTATCTTTTCCTGCTTTGCACTTGAAAAAATGGATTTCTATGTGCATTAAAAAAAGTGAGTTTTAATTAGTCTGTTTGTTGACGTGGTCTTGGTGTCTACCAGGTTGTTACAGGCGCCTCTCTTTCTAACATCACCAGCAGTGTGTATGAAAATCTGACTCAACCGAGTTGGGTAGCGTCTCCGAGTTATGTCCCAGCTGGCACGTACTTGTACGTTCCTGTGAATTGCTCCTGCGGTAACCCAGACGTGAGCTCGGAATATGGACTCTTCGTTACGTATCCGGTGGTGGCTGGAACGGGTGGCAATATTAGCGGCATTGCAACGGATTTCAACACTACTACAGACCTTCTGAAGAAATTCAATAAAAATGTTGTTTGGGATAACTTACAACCCACTCAGTATGCCTTCATCCCAGTCACAGGTACGATTTAGTTGCATCACTAATTGACCCCGGGGGGGCAACTCCCATTTATTATAAGGAGATTTATTATGCCTTATTTTACAAAATACGATGACTTAATCACTTATGACTGTGGTGGTATATATATCATTGGAAAGAGGACATTGAGAGCTTTCAGAATATGTAATTTAGGTATAAAAAGTGTTTATCTTTAATTAGATAAAACACATAATAAATGAAAAATAAGGCATTTTATTATGCAAGGGTGTGAGGACAAGAAGGTCCTTGAATTTTAGAACTTATTATAAATTTTGTTATATAATAAGGGCATAATAAGGGCATAATAAGAACCTTCAAGTCTAAAATGACTTATTATAAGTTATTATAAATGAATAAGCAAGTCTAAATTGACTTATTATGCCGCACAGCCCTGCTGATTATAACTGAGTTGCCCCCCCGGGTAATTGACGCCCAAACAATACTTTTGGAGGTGGATTCCAAAATCAGGTGTTACCTATTTAGTAAGCACTTGACACATACTTTTGGTAGTTACCTCAAAAATCACTGCTCTTAACGGACCAAGAGTTCCAAATTGGATCTTAAACATGCTGTTCTTAGCACTTAATTATAATGGGTTGTTAACTCCTAAAACAGTGCTCCCTCTGTTTCTGAAAAAGACGTGTGTTTCCTTTGTATTTTACAAAGGAAACACGGGTCTTTTTCAGAAACGGAGGTAGTATTTTTGAGGTGACTATAAAATTTAGGTGTCTCCTATTTAGTAAGCAATTGACACATACTTAGCGTACCTACCTCAAACCCTCCTCCTACGAGGATCAAGAGTTCGAAATTGGAACTTAGACATGCTGTTCTTAGCACTTGATTTGCATGAGTTATATGGGTACTAGATTTTTTGATTATTATTTACTTTTTGGACAAATGTATGCAATGTTCTTCACTAATTCTGATGGTATAAAGTTTGACTCTTTGTGAATTATGTCTCAAACATGAATGATCATTTTGAAGTCATGAAATCTTGGTCTTTCGGGGTTTGGCTACACGCAGATCCTAATTTTGTGATTCTGGGACCATGTGGCACTGCAGATGTAAACGGGAAGTATCCTCCATACGCAGGGTGAGTTTGAAATCATCTAGTGAATTAATTTTCAATCAATGAAACTCCGATGCAGATCATTTTTAGTACCCTCTACCTTATCTTATAAGAACATGCTCTTGGCCTTCAACTAAACTTGTTGTGTGTGTAACGTGTGTGGCAGAGGCACAAGTGAGTGACTTTCTACAATCTTCAAATCTGGAACCAAGTTCATTATCGACTTTTCCATCTCCAGACCTTTGCAAACCTTGGTCATCTTGCTGGTGTCATCAGCTCAATTTCTTTAATTGATTGTTTCTCTACAGATTTTTTTTTGGGTCATTGTAACAACTTCTAGTTCATTAAGAGAAAAATCAAAGAATTGGAAGTTTATGTTTGTTTCATCTTTTTTATATATTAATACCAGTGAGTCTTGGTTCTGTCATCAACTTAATATCTTCCAATGCAAATCTCTTTCCTTTATTTCGATACCAGTGAGTCTCGTTCTGTCCTGATGAGAAGTCACTCTGAGATTTTCTTTCCTAATTGGATTCCCATTCTCCTCAAAACAAAGAAGCTTGCATCTAGAAAGCAAATGGTGAGGAAAATATATATTAACATTGAAAATATATGTGCAGTAACAATAGTAATATTTGTAGAGTTTTGTTCCGAGGAGGTATGTGGACTTACTGATTTACATCGTTTGCATTGCCAGGTTCTGCAAAAAAATCTTCCAAACTGGGGGTGATAGTAGGCGCTGTTGTAGGGGCTATTGTTTTCTTCACCGTTCTAGCACTTGTTCTTTATTATTTGTTCGTCTACCGGCCCAAGAAACGGCAACAAAAGGGTAACTTGAGTATAGCTGATCCACTTTATATCAGAAGCGGTGGAAATTACTCCTCGGCCAGTGATCGGATTCATTCAAGTCAGTATCATATACAACCCTAACAAATGACCTGAATTACTACTGTAGTTTAATAACATTTTTCTTGTTTTTTCTCATTACATGAAATAGTTCTACATGGTACAACATGATGATTTTCAACCTACATCAGAAGAAAACTTGCAAAGGTTTGGTCCCTGAGTAACTGAAACATTAGTTTCGAAACTAAAACATTACCTTGTATTTTTTTCCACAGCGTCTTCACAAGCAAGCTCAAATCCACGAAGCGCTTCCTTCGTCCCCACAACGCCAGGGTCGATGGATTACACTGTAGACAAGTCAATGGAATTTTCATATGAAGAGCTCATCAATGCCACAGCCGGTTTCAGTGTTGCTAATAAGATTGGAGAAGGTGGATTCGCAACAGTCTTCTATGGAGAAATACGAGGACAGGTCGTTTATCTATATTGCCAACTTAATATGATCAGAAAAATTCGTTTTTTTTGTACGCATTCAATTCTTCGGTCTCTTTGCTCTTTCTTCATAACAATTGTTGCAGTTTGGCATGAATGATGTCCTCAAGAATCATTAGTGAAATCATGGTCTGCGTAGACTAGAGAAATGACAAGTGCTCATGTGTTCAGAAACTGGCCATCAAGAAGATGAACCTGCAAGCAACCAAGGAATTTATGGCTGAACTCCAAGTTCTTACGCACGTCCACCACACAAACTTAGTAAGAACAATTCTGCAAACTACTCTTAAAAGTTGCGAGTTTCCTTTTAACTGAGTGGGATTCATTTTTTAAGATAACACCAAATGTTGAGAACGATTTCCTTAATATAAGACTTCTCACTATATTGCATTGTTTCAGGTTCAACTGATCGGGTACTGCACCACGGAATTCTTATTTCTGGTTTATGAATTCGTGGAGAATGGAACTCTTGACCATCATTTACATTCCAAAAAAGGTAAATAAATGCTTTTCAAGCACTATGTACATCAATAGGAATTACTTTCAACTGTAGATTACGCATTAAATTTTTCTTTGCAGATAATCAAAGTAGAGGATATTCTTTGCATCACTGAAAGTATTTTAACCAGTCTGTAGGATTGTGAATTTCATTGGGTAACTCTCTTGACCACTATAAACCCCATTTCCATTCAAAGGTAGTAGTTGACCACTATAAACCCCATTTCCATTCAAAGACGAATTGCCTATCAACCAATTTTAGCCAAATCATGCTTATACCCAAGTTGCTAATTGAAGGCTAACCAAGTGTTGATTGGAAGATATGAGTTGTAAGTTGTTTATGACAGGAATTAGGGGACACAATTAGGTCCCTAATAGTTTGCAGTGATAGTTTGCAGATCACAACTTGTAATGTACCTGAGATTTTATTTTGTGATACTAGTTTACTTTTCTCTAACATCACAATATGTGGAACACATGTGAACAGTTGGCAAAGTTCCACTGGCTTGGTCAACTAGGGTGCAAATTGCTTTAGATGCGGCACGAGGATTGGAGTACATTCATGAGCACACAAAGCCCACTTACATCCATCGTGATATCAAGTCTGCTAACATTCTACTTGACAAAGAATGTCATGCCAAGGTAACTTGTGCTTCATCACCCCATGTATAACTCTGTAAATCGTGGACAAGTGTAGATAAGGGACACAATTGGGAAAGTGACGAATTTGGGTATGTGTATCTTATGCAATCATGACATTCTATTGTAGTGTTGATCACCTACCCTTTCTGTTGTGGTTGACTTGGCAATAACTACACTAGTGGTGTTAATGTGATGATGGAGCACCAATCTACAGTGTTAGAGCTTGGTGTTCTAGGATCATAATTATTGGCAGTCACTAGTACTACCAATGTTGGACAAAATATACTTTTAATGGACATTTCATAAATTGGTATTCGAGTGCTATGTTCACAATATTGACATAATTACACAATCTTTATACCCACCCAATGTTCTTAACTCTCTTGTTTATTGAGTACCAACACTTGCATTGTTGAACTCAAGATGCAAGAGACGCCAGAGAAGTGGAGCATCTTATATACCATTTGGGAATTCGCAATTGAATCTAAGGTGTTTGAAGTTCGTTTTGATTAGAATGATACTTCTATATTGAATTCTCTTCAATGGCAATTTCTAATAAATAATCAAGTTTCATTGGGTATTGCTATTTGCAGGTGGCAGATTTTGGTCTCACAAAACTTACGGAGGTGAAAGTTGAAGGAGCAGTGACACAACCCACCAGAGTGGTTGGAACTTGGGGTTACATGTCTCCTGAGTGAGTTCCATTATTAACCCCTAATTATGTATATCATAAGATGAAAAATTTGGGTGTTTTCTAATGTGGAGTCTTTTGATACTTCAAAAGTCAATTCATTACATTTTCTTTTATCTATTGGCACTTTATATAAGAGCTTGTCATGAATTCTCAATTTTTTTTGTAGTTTAAATCAAACTAGTAGTACAACCATTGCAACATTTGCAACAACCACCCCTTGCCTAAGAAATGTAGAATTTTTATTAGTTTGCTGGAAGTGGATTTTAAACTCAAGAATGCTTTCCAAATTTTGGATAAAAGCTTGCAACTTGTGGTATTTAGCTTCTACTACATGCTAAGTAACATCATCTAGATGCAAAACAAATATGTAATTTTTTTCTTATCCGCTTCCCTCCCACATTTCGGATATAGCTCACCAAAAGACTTTATTGTGACGATGAGTACATGACCCTCCAAATGGATGAAACTATAAGATCGGGTCGAGATTGTGCGCACTTAATTTAATATAATAGGTCTTGGGATTCAGGTATGCGCGGTTTGGAGAAGTGTCCCCCATGCTGGACGTCTATTCTTTTGGTGTGGTTCTATTTGAGCTTTTGTCCGGAAGAGAAGCCATTATACGAGGAGGAGCTTTGAGCTTCACTGAAGATTTCATTTCCAGCACTGCTCGTCCAAAAGAGGAGCAAAGGGCTCTCGTCAGTTTTGTATGTGAACCCGAACCAACCCGTTTATTTTAGATCTCATGAGCTTTTCATTTTCATTTGTGATGTTGAGTTTGTGCAAGTAAAATAGTATTTGTCTTATAATAGACGTCATCATACAAATTGAGTACAGTAAACGAAGAGTCTTGTGGAAAATGAAGTGCCTATGGAATTTCTTCTTACGTGAGTGTTGTGATATGCCTCCAGTTTGACCCTGTATTGAAGTCTCCAAACGGAAAAGAGAAGTTGCCAAGGTTTATGGATCCTAACCTCAAAGATGATTACCCTGAAGATGCAGCATGGAAGGTTATGTTTTCTCCATACTCCCCCTCCCTCGCCTCTCTGTTATTTACCCCTACGTGCCTAAATGAGCACTAGAGAATTGAAAAAAATCAGTTAGAAAGCTTTGAAGAAGGGGTTACAATAGGACGAGTAAACCATGTCTATTTTGAACAAAAGAAATATGTTTGAAAAGTTATTGTAATCGACACTTACCTATTTTAGCTTCGGCACTCGAGGATTAGGATTGTGAGATCTCCATATTCCCTGCAAGGTGTCTAAATTGTTGAAATGGGCTTGCAGTTGGCCCAACTAGCAGGAGCGTGCACACAAGAGATCCCCAGCAAGCGACCAACTATGCGGAAAGCTGTGGTAGCACTCATGACGCTGTCATCAACAACACAAGACTGGGACGTTGGAGCTTCGACAAGAAATAGTAGGACCACAACAACTGCGTGAATACTCAACTCATATTTCCAATAGAATGTTGCCAGAATCTGCAAATTCAATTGCAAGTGAATGAAGAAGCTGCCCTTTGCATCCCAAGACAAATAAATGAAATCTACAAAGAATTGGTCATCGTGGTTTGGGAATGGAATTATCTTGTGAAACTGTGGATCTTCTGCAATAGATTCACAAGAAATGAATCATCACAACTCCTGTTGTGCTTGCTTTGAAGCTTGTTTATACATCATGAATTCACTGTCACAAATGGAATTGAATTCACTATCCATCAAGCAGACAACAGAGGTATGACAGTCTTCACTCCGAACACAATAGATGTAATAAGCAATCCCCACAGACCAAAATTGTGGAAGGCGCCCCTATGCCTCTTGTTGGGATCCCCAGTGTAATACCTGCCAGCATCAAAGAAGTAGAACACCAGTAAGTGTATGAATTCAAATGTGTCAGGTAGGTGCTCAAACCGTCAGGGGCCTAATCCCGTCTCCTATATTGTCCCCTGATCCCAACAGCAACTCATCAATTCTTACACCTGGTTGGCCTTGACCTTCAATTACCAAGGTCGGTGAAAGTATGACTTGGCTAAAATGTCGACGGTCATTCATCTTTGAATGAAAAATGGAATTGTCAATTGTTACTTATAGTGATCTACAACTCCCACTGTCAAATTGCGTGAAAAATACATATACAGTGACAAATGTTGATTTCACCAAATTTGGCTATTTTATCAAAGTCATCCCTCCACAGCTCTATACTGATCACCCAAAAGTCACACTCCTGCATATGTTAAAATGCTTTAAGTAACACAAACACCATCCCTCACCTTCCGCAAAGTACTTTAGCATTGTGACCACATATTCATATGACATAAGCCGTAACCTTCAAATGCTGAGAAGAGGAAAACAGAGGGTCGAAATATTACCCGGTTGAGTACACCACGCGTCCAACCACCCAAAGCATGCCAAATCTGATCAAACAAACCGGATCGTGCGTGAGCACCCCAAAAGCACACCCTGTAGTTTTATGCAATAGAAAATACGTTTTGAAAGTTCCTATAGTCAACTGTTAACTTCAGAAGTGAACATAATATTTTAAACTTGGGCACTTAGGAGTTATGTGCAAATCACAGGTACCAGGCATGTAAGTGTACGTCTAAACTAAAGCAGCAATGGTGGTGGCTTACGCAGAGGCAGTGATCGGGTAAGCAAGCCCAGCGAGAACAAGCAATGTCAAGAATGCAGGAAAACTCTCCAGGGTGTTTTGGTGTGCTCGCTGATAACAGTTGAACACAGATTCTTCTGCGTCCTCGTACATCTGAGTATGCATGCAGTCAAGGTTAACATAGAACCGTCAAAAACATCAAACTTCGGGTAGCATTCACTCCAACCAACTACAAAAGAGTTACGCTGCAACAATAAGCTAACATTCCACAGTTTCATTTAATAATTGCAAATCCACACCTTATGACAAAGAGTTTACACAACCATCAAAGTGTGTAGGGGTCTGCTACTTGAGTTAAGTTACACACATCTAATATTCAAGTAAACTACTGATTCAAAGATACCCTAAAAATCATTTTTTAATCACCAACCTTAGGATAAGCCACGCCACTCCTCTTCCTTTGGAGAGACACCTGCATATGTGCCATAAATTTAGGTCCAAGCCTACAGAGGACGTCAAAAGAAGACTCATCATCGTAGAACTAACAACTACTGGCAAGTGTTTCAACCACAACAGAACGTACTACCTCTGTTTCTGAAAAAGACCCGTGTTTTCTTTGTAAAATACAAAGGAAACATGGGTCTTCTCGGAAACAGAGGGAGTATAATTTTCAGATGTCACTTCAGCTGTGGTTACTCACAATATCCTGCATCCGCATCACAGGCAAGAACCCAGAATCGAAATCAAACTTTCAAAGCGTGAATACCTGAATCATTTGCCACTGAGTGAGAACGACGCTGGCGGAAGCTGTCAACACCACGTACCCGAACTGCGGCGCCACAGCGAACCCCGCCGCTGTCACCACGGGCGCCATTCGGCTTGTGGACGCTCCCACGAAGGGCGCACCCCAGCTTGTGGGCATCTTCAATCCTAGAAACGAGGATTCCATCTGGCCACAACTGAACTGGAGAATCGAATTGGCTGCAACGAAGAGCAATTTCAATGCAATGCGGCGAAATGCAAGTGATGCGCGCTTTCAAAATTTCCTCGGGAAACTTGAGCAATGGAGACAGCATCGATCTTCCAGAATAGGATAGCGGGATGCCTGGATCCCGTTTCTTTGGTTTCAAAACTTTTGTGTTCACACAAACAATCCATCCATCCGCAGCAGACCCGATTTTCAGGTTGTCCCTCACTAATTTCTCGACATTCTACACTATATAAATATTTATTGTTTCTCTACAAGAATGCACTACTATTGAATTAAATATTGTTGTAATTGGGAGTCATGAACCTCCACGTGTACAAACAAAAATATTTGTAGAAGTAAGGTAGTTTGCTCTAAAAGCGACCATGCTCTAAAAGCAATCAAAACACAAAGGTGCATTTTGCTTTCTTCATTGTACAACCAGTGTACATTTCATGAGGTGGTTGCTTTTAGTGTACTATGTTTTAATTTCAACAATTCATAACTAATTCCGTGAAAATCCAAAAAATATTAAATGACTTGAGTTAGATGCCTATTCCATTTTTCTTCCTATGAAAATTTACTGAAGATTGTTTTAAGAAGTTTAGCCTCCCCCAAAAGGCAATCAGTTCCTAAATGGTCGCATTAAGAATAGACTACCTTATTTGTTGACTTTGATGGCTTGTAAAGTAGCTTTATTGAAGTCCAACAACCTAATTGTGAAGACAACCTAATTTCACTATTATTTTTGTATAGTACCATTGCCACAATCAAAATAAAAGCATAAGTATTTTTTTAATTTTTTGATTCATAAAAACTTTGAAAATCTGTTACTTTCACATTGTAGATCCAAACGCCACAAAAC
Organism: Pseudisothecium myosuroides; assembly: GCA_951799445.1. Taxonomy (NCBI): domain Eukaryota; kingdom Viridiplantae; phylum Streptophyta; class Bryopsida; order Hypnales; family Lembophyllaceae; genus Pseudisothecium; species Pseudisothecium myosuroides. The sequence continues at coordinate 1,525,182 of OX637288.1, read as the reverse complement.
AAAGCCTGCGCATCCCTTCTCATTGAGGGCTTTCCAACGATATTAAGCACGCCACTAGGGGATGCACGGTTTGGGAGATCTCAATGTAACAAACAAAACAAATAAACTCAACGTATGGATTACCTTGTTTTGTTTTGTTTTGTTTTGTTTGCTACATTAACCCCTAAAGGACCAAAGCCTTTTTTCTGGCAAAAAACACTCAAAACTGCCATATCTATAGCAAAGAGTAAAAAAATTGAAAATTGTTTCTCTTTCTCATCTAACCGTAGGATCTTAAACCTAACTAGTATGAGAGTGTGTGGAAAAAATTTCAGAATTTTTGACCGCACAGATTGCAAGATATCTGCATTTAAAGTGAAAAAAACAAGTTTTTCAATACATTGCGGGACTAGATTTTTTGACTTTGAACATTTTTAACTTAAAATTTTTGCACTACAGAGTTTTGAGCTTTAAATCTTTATAGTGGAGAATTGAGTTGAGAGTCTAGGGGAAAAAAAAATTCAAAAAAACTTAATTATCATTCTTAAAAAAATTGTTAAGTAGAAGTAGGTACGAGATAGAAGGAAAATCTAAAATATTCATATATTTTAGATGGAATTAAAATGAACTAATCCCAATGGTGAGATTGTTCTATCAAGTAAACTAAACCATGAAAACTTTTTTTGAAAAATTTGAAAAATTGCATTCAGAAATGAATCCTACAAGTTATTTTTTTTCAAGAAGATGCTCTAACTGCCCGAAAAACAAGAATGTCCATAACTTTTTCATAACATATCCAAATGAAATGAATCAAAGCTTTCCAGATAGACAAAAATGTAATCTATGAGAAAAAAAATATTAAAAAAAAAAATCGAATTTTTGTCCATTTTTTTCTTGCTGTCCGGGCTGCCCGCCGTCCCCTGTTTTGAACTTATTTGGTCATAACTTTTGTTCTCGGGCACCAATTGTGAAAAAAATTATATTCTCTCAAAGCTTATTAGTTTTTCTATCTCCAAAAAAAGTTTCAAAAAATCACCACAAAATTTCAGCCCGTAGATACTTGCCCGAAAACGCATTTGTCCCCCAAACGGACAACGGTCCTTTAGGGGTTAAGATCTCCCAGATCATGCATCCCTAGTCACATTCCTGGTACTATCGGAAAGCCCTCGGCAAGGAGGGGTGCACGGGCTTTGTTTTGTGGCATTTGGACCGTTGGTGTGAAAGTTATTGAGTTTTGAAGTTTTTATGGGTTTAAAATTTTGAAAATTACTTTTACTTTTATTTTGATTGTGACAACGGCACAAGGCACATTGGTATTAAGTTAAGGTAGAAGCACCCTAAACCAATCTTGAAAATATATAGATATAAAAAGTCCAACATATATATTTTGCATACATGATGAAAAAATTATCTAGGATACACATTGTATTTGAACTTTACAAGTTCATAGCATATTCATACATATTAAGAAAATTATCAATTGTTTTTTTTGGAAAATTTATGATTTTCAATTGCTAATGAATTAAAATAAATTTATTTGTTGATTCCACTACAAAGTATGTAGAATTGTTTATGTGTCAATTATAGGTGCCTCTACTTTAACTACACCTAAATGTATACAAATAAGCAATTGAACATTGTTCCTACTAATAAATTTTCTAATTTTTTATTTGATCTTGTTGGAAATTAAAAGATTATTCTCTTTATATGCATTTTTAGAATGTCGTTTGCAAAAATTATGAATCTTCAAATTGGTGACAATAGGAGTATCAAAAAGTGCTCCTAAGCTCTTATAAATAAAAGGAATACATTTTAGGTAAGAGTCTAAAGGAATCATTGTTAGAAAGAAGTCAGAATTTTAGATGCAATTGAGGGTGCAATCTTACTCAAATCTTCTTCAATCGCTATTTGTCAAGCTAAAAATAAAATTTAGTAAGCATGTTAATTTGAAGGTGAGTTAACCTTACCAAAATACCAAAATGGCCCTCGGGGCTTAAACAGACCTTACTAGAAATTTTAGGATAGAAATTAGTGCTCAAAGATAGCCAAAATTGAAGGAATATAAGGTCCCGACCAAAATAGCAAGATACACACCTGGAACAACAATATTTATACAAACAAACAAATCTGCTTATATGACCGGTTGACTAAAAGATGATAAAAATGCAATCCCAAGTAATAGTGGATCATTTCCAAAACTAGCATACTTTCAATAGGTTTTAGATTAGGAAGTCTTGCAGATTTACCACCCATGCAAAGGAATGAATGAATTCTATTTGTAGTAAAGAAGAAGCAATAAAATCCATAACTAAAGGCCAAAAGAAGGCATCTTTGATTGAAGAACATTTATGAAGCCCAATAGCGCTATCAAAGTGCCAAGATTCCCTACCAATTCAAAGATGTTGTACAACTTATCAAAAACAAGGTAATTGTTGATGTAAATCTTCATTTGAAAGTGCAAAGTAAGAAAATGAACTTGCACTTATATACATGGAATCTTATAGTTATGTAAACTTTCAAGATTTACAAGATTACCTAAGTTAGTCTTTTGAAACTCAATTGTTACAACCAACTATGATAAAATCCTTGAAAATATCCCAAAATATCCTAGAAAATCCTAGAAAATTTTCTTCTATAAAATAAAAATAGGATAGAAAAAAATATCCCAAAATATAGAAGATAGAATAGAAATCAAATATAAAATTGATTTTTTTAATAAAATTCCAATTGTAAAATATTTATATAAAACTTATATTGTAAGAAAAGAAATTAAAACAACAAGTCCCTATGGAGTTTGAAGAAGGTGAAGTACTCATGGTGGTAGTGGCAAAACCTTGAAAACTAATGCTTGATGCAAATGTAATAACCCCATGAAAACCCCTAATTCATCATTTTAATTTATCAGAAGAATTCTTTTCATAAAGTTGGAGAAAAATAATCAACAAATTTTCTTAAATCTACTAAAAAAAATTAGGATATTAGATTAATAGGGGAAGACTTTCTAAAGTTCAGACAATTTATGTTTAAAACAAACAAGTAGTTACTTAGAGCTTAGAGGCTTAGGCGTGGAATTCACACTAGATTGAACTCAAATTCAAATTTCAGGTAGACATTTACATAGAAAATTTAGAGACAAATTTGAAAACATAAGTAAAATTTGAAGGAAATAGAATTGGATGAAGTTTGAACATTAATCAAGCAAGTTTTGGATGAAAACATACAACTTGGAATGAAATTAGGAAGAAATTCAATCCTTATTTAGAATTAATTATAAGACATCCAAATCCAGCAAGAACTATTAGAAGATTTATAGGAGTTCATTTAAGGAGAGTAAGGTCTTTTTGGAACTTAAGCAACATAGTCTAGGCACTTAAATTTGAAAACTAGGAACTAAATACTTCAATTACAAACCATACCAAGTACAAAAGATTAGTGAAATAGAAAATCAACCTTGCATGAAACTGTAAAACTTAAAATTATTATATTGAAATCCTATACTAGTAGCCTATGCAACCTTTCCAAAATTATAAAGACTTACTTAAACAAGTGCAAATTGTAGGAGATAAGTGTGGATGATGTTAGACTCAAAATTAACTGACCAATTGATGAAGAGTCATATAAAACTTTCAAGAAAAGAATAAACTTAGAAGTCTAGTAGAGACAAAAACAATAATCTCAAATCCACTTGAAATCCAAAAGTAAGTTGTTATTCACCAAGAATTAGATGGATGAAGTTGAAATAGTTGAAATTCATCCAAAACTTCAAATTTTGTTGACTTTTGCATATTCATTTGCTCACAAGTTGTATTACTCAATTTGTTGTGATATACATTCAATTACTATTTAAACAACATTGTGAAAGAAAATCGTCCCTCCCCTCCTCTTGGAAGAAGATTCTTTTTTTCCTTAAAGAAAGATCATCCCCTTGGAGAAGATTGAGCCTCTCAAGACCAAAGGTGGAGGAATAAGACCCGGCCAAGCTTACCACCCTTTTGTACATGTAAGAGGTCCATGCCAGTCTTTAAGGGGGGTTAAAATTTTCAATTTTTTTGCAATAGTTTGAAAAATAGTTTGTGGAATTTTTATTTACCTTTTAATATTGTTGCATAGCAAGACATGATTGCATAAAACTAAACCAAGTAATCTTCCATAGCAATCAAACAATGAAGGTTTTTTGAAATGTATGATTAGCGCAATGCCAAACCCCTCAAGTGCAAAAATTTCTAATTTCAATATTTTAAAGTTGTAAGGTGACATCTAATTAAGAGATGTTTGAAAATATTAAATTATTTTTGTAAAATTCAAAAAATTATGCCATGTTTATAATAGTCTTATATACTCTTGCTTTGAATCTTGAATTTTTAAGAGGTATAAAGAAACATTTATGGCCAAAAAACATATTGCCCTACAATGTGTGACGAAGAAATAATGCATATATTTCTTGCAATTGCATCCTATCTTCAACTTTTTATAAAATCATGCCAACAAATTCTTAAGTCTTTCATTGGTTGATAAGTCACTCTTACATCATTTACGTGTAAGAAGTTGAAAAATGATTTATCTTCTTGTGTATTGGGTCCCCATTGCTAGTTGTTGAAAAGGTAACCTAGTTTACAGACAATTGGTGTATGTAAGTATGTAACATGACTTGGTTAAATCTCTATAATTGTTGATTTTGAATAGAATTTCAGTTATTCTTACCATGTACAATGGAGTACACCCTCTTCCTTTGAAATTGTTGAAATAAATTTAACCCCTAAAATTCTTTCATGTTTAGAGGCCCCAAAACTACATCAAAATACTCGTCTCTAAAACAAGGTCAAAAACTTGATCAATATTTATATTCTAACAAATTCAATTGTAGTATCTTTTGTTTAACTTGTTGAAGTACTTTGTACCAAAATATTTAGAGTAAATATCCCCACCAATTGCAAATTCAATGTGTTTAAACTTCAAAATATAGGCTTTTCTAGCCCTTCTAAAAGGTAAAGTTTTGTCTTTCAACATTTTTAGAAAAAAATATACACATATGTCTTATAACTTGTGCATTTTAGTCAATATATTGGAAAATGGGTTGAAAACATATATAAATTTTTTTAACCATAAATACTTTCATATTCTTTTTTTTTTAATTGTAAAGTAGAAGGTATTACTGAATGAGTGATAAAATAATATGCAAGTAACTTTTGGAAGAATTTTAGAATTTTTAATTCCAAGGGACAGAATTTTAGAATAAAAAATTCATATTTATTTATTTATTTATTTTTATTTTCAAAATTTCAAAATTGAGATTAAAAGACTTCATATGTTTTTTCTACCTTCATTGCCCGCAAAATAAAACTTTTTATAACTTATATCTCACTATTTGGAATTCAATGGTTTAAATGTTTTTGAGTAGGCATCTATCTACACAATCCCCCCCAAAATAATTAATATGTTTATTAAATATATTTTTTGCTAGCCGGTTTGACATTTGAAATGAAAAAACTTCTAACCTTTGCAATATTTATCGGAATGATACCAAACAAAGCTTTCACACATTAATTATGATGATTAACATCCATCCTAAGAAATTCTTGCAAAAGTTCCGAATTATAAAGTCAACAAAGCCTACCCAAATTCTCAAAAAGCTCAAAGTGGGCTCCTTGGTCCTTTAGGAGTTAATGATTAAATTTTGGTCATTACACTTTATAATAGAGTCTACAACCGTGTGGTCATATCTCAAAATCTTCCATTTTGGATCCTCCATTTTTTTACTATTAATGAATGAATTTTTTGTTTTATTTCTCAAAGATAAAATCACATGTCAAATACATGTCATAAAATTTTCTGTTTTTTTTGTGAAAATTTCAAATTATCATAGACATTTGAAGAGAAAATGAAGAATATTTACATCAAGTACAAAATATGCTTTAAAATTCTAAAATTGTAAAATAGAAGTACACTATATAGTCCAAAATATTGTACTTTAATTAAAAAATTCCGTATTAGAAATGTGGCTATAGATCCTTAAATGGTATCTTCACACCATCACTACTTAATAAATATAGATCTGTAATGGAACATGAATGCTTTGCCTTGAATTGAAAGTAAAATGATCAACACTGCATCTTCAAAATCTTTGAAAGGAGAAATTCTTTTATAATGTAAAAATATCACATTGCTTCATAAATAACACTTTAAATCTGATAATAAAATAATAACTTGAAAGGTAATTTCACATAAAATTTCATCAGTCTTTTAAAATACCATAAAAAGATATGGAAGTCACCTCACTCAAAATGGGAATCACTTCACAATAGCTAGATATGAATATCACCCTCATGTAAACGATGGTTACAATAGATATCCAAATCACATTTAATCAAAATGTCTGTAATTGTCTTTGATAAGCTACCTCTGGTTGTCATGTCTACTACCAGGATACAATGTTTAGGATGCGTAGTAGCCCCCATCCAACTATAAATAGATTTTTAAAATATATTGGGATGGAATGGTTGCAAGAAAGATTAGGTGCATTTTGTAGTGTTTTAGCAAAAACAAGAATTTTAATGACCAATACTAATATGATGACTACAAATACTATTCAATGGAATAATCTTAATCATTGAAATGAAAAATGTATGGCTAGAGGTATAATTGTTGCAAGTATTATGGACTACTTGCAAAAATTGAAACAATATTATTTGAAAAAAAAAACAATTTGTCATAGAAAATAGATATAATGAGCTATAAATTAAAGAAAGATAAAAAATCATGAAAAAAACAGTAAAATTTGGCCATTTATGAGGATATGATGGTGGTCAAATTTCACCAAAATAATGAGCTTGTAATGAAGCCATCTTCAATAATTAGAAGTCCATGCATTAGGAAGCCCTATTTGCACAAATGTGGAGGACATAAAATAATATATTTTTAGATGCCCTTGATAGAAATATGTACACCTACTATGAAAATAGACCACAAAAAGTTTAGCCCTAGATCATTAATTTTAGGCACTACTGAATACTAAAAAATACTAAATTGTATACTGTGATAAATTTGCAAAAAAAACTTTTAAATTTTAATTTTTTTAATTTTTTTTTAAAGAATAAGGAAGATGATTGCAGTGAAAATAGACATCTCCAATAATAATTCATAGTTCATTGGGTTCATGGTTCAAAAGTTATACTAGATGATAAGTGTGTCACTCTAGATGACTAGATGTGAATGAAAAAAGGATTGATCTTTCTTGCAATCATCTACTAAGAATACTTGAAAATACTCAAGAATATACCTAAAACATTTGAAAATATTCTACAAGCATGTCTAATATACTCATCAATTGTCTAACACAATAGATGACATGAAACGTCCAATACAACATCTAATACAGTAGAACCTCTCTAAGTCGATACAGTTGGGACCGGTCTGACACATTGAATTAGAGAGGTTATTACATTAGGGAGGGTCATCATGTTTGTATGTGGTTCATATTGTTAAGTTGGGACCAGCAATCAATATTTCCTGACAATGCTTTATTGACTTAGAGAAGATTGACTTAGAGAGGTTCTACTGTATAGTTTTTTTTGTCAGATAAAACAACTTTGAAGCTACCTTGCAACCTCCATCAATAACTAATTGGCTTTAGAGAAGGGATGGATGTTAGGAATTACATGGTGTAAGCTTTACACATTTCACCACTTCATTGCATTTGCATCATTCAATTTTTTTATTGAACCTAATTAGAATAGACCTCGTTGCTAGTATCATCATCCATCCACATAAAACATTAAGCCATGTGTTTTTGATACAACAATACTATATTTTGATTAATATCTATATCTTAAAGTCTTGTAAAGAGACCATTTTTTTTAAAGCAATATTAGAAAACAATAGCAAAGTAGCAAGTAGTAATAGGGACAATTTACAATGAAAAGTAAAAAAAATGGTTAGAAGATGAAAAGGCTAAACAATCTTCAGTTCATAGAAAACACTAATTTCTTTATAATTGATAGTTTCTGGATTGAATCCAATACTTCCTCTAAGTTATAGCTTGTAGGAATATAAAATGATAATAATAAACATTGTTGTAAGTTTCATTCTTTATAATTATCTTTGCATCTCTGATCCTTTTGCCTTATTTGCCATGCAAGATTTCTCTATAGTGTGATCCATCTCTACTTGCTCTATTTTTGCTAAGATTTTGATTTGGGACATGATTGGAAAAAATTGATCTCCATAAGGGTGGATATTTTTGAACTTTGTGTAAATTTTTTGAAACAAAGCATTCAAAATTAAATTTGCAAGAAGTAGGAACCTATCCAAACATTCTATTTTTTTGAGGGACAATTACATTTAGGGGCTAAGGGTTGTTGCAAGAAACACCTGCCGGTTTTGGCTCAAAACGGCCATAGTACTTGAGTACTGTGGCTTTTGGAATAATTTTTTTTTAAATAAAATAAAATATGGATAATTTTAGAGCATTAAAAAAATGGTACGTGCAAAAATTCAGACCTAAAAAAATTTATCTCTAAGAGTTATGCACGGTCAAAGAGGGTTGAAAAATGCAAGAAAATAGACACTTTGGAATTTAATTCTTAGAAAATAGTAAAAAAATTAAAAATTAAAAAAAAAATTCCAGTTTTCCTAACTTATAGATACTCCTTTTCACCACTTTTCACCACTTTTCACCTTTGGAAAAATAAAATTGTGTTCTCTACACTTGCGCGAAAGGTTTGAGCACATGTGGAAGGTGGAAAATTTACTTTTTTTATAAAATCCTTGGTCGGATTGTGTAACTTTAGTAGAAGTCTTAGTAAACCAATTTTGAGCTTCAAATTTGTATTATTGGGTAAAAAATAGTACTAAAATCCCTCAAAATGGCCAAAGTAGACATCCAATTGGGGGCTGTTTAAAAATAGTAAAATAATTTAAAAAAATCCCAGAAAATTACTCAACATTTGAAACTACCACATGTACTTTCATTTCAAGTTTAATAGAAAATGGACAAATGATGCAAAAGTTATAAGCAAAAAATCCCATGTCCAAGGTCAAGGGGACAAAAAAAGAACAAGTGTTTCTTGCAATCACCCCTAAATATAATTCGAGGAAGTTGAACACCATATGTAATCTTGAATATATGTTTGGCTACCTTTATTCTTTAAAACTACATTTTTCTTCTTTATTTCTTCATTTTACTGAAGTAGTTGCAATTGCTTATGTGGCCCTAGCATAAAAAAGACCAAAACCTAATCTATATGTAGTCTGTCTTTTAATTGGCCATGCTTTCAAAACCTTTGACATGTTTGGAGTCAAGAAGTGATTTTAGATGTAAAGATGTGAATGAAAAACTACTATTTTTCATCCAATTACAAAAAAAGGATGGGCCTCTAGGACATATGGTGATGGATGTTTGCTCATTGAGGTACAATTTAACTTTCTATAGAAGAAGATATTAACCAAACAGATGACAAAAGATTCTCTTTTAGTATTTTTTGGCAACTTATACATCCTAGCTCATATTCTAAATTTTAGCCATTAAAATGATCTTTTGAATTTGAGAAATAGATGACAAAAGATTCTCTTTTAGTATATTTTGGCAATTTATACATCCTTGCTCATAATCTAAATTTTATCCATTAAAATGGTCTTTTGAATTTGAGCCCAACTAATAAGATGAAGCTTATTAACCCCTAAATGTTCAAGGCATCAAATTCTGGAGTTGACAGAATTTCAAAGTTAAATAAAACTTTACTAAATTATTATTTTTAGATGTAGTTATATAAATTTTTAAATCTTTTTGAAGTCTAATTTTAGCATCAAAAATACGATTTTGAAAATGAATGATTATGATTTTCTTATTCAAGATGTTGTATATGCAAAAGTGTCCATGGACCATGATTGCAAATCTTGATTTTCTAGTATTGATGGCTCTTGGAGATGACCAAAAATGTTTCAAATACAATAGATCTTGGAGAAAAAATCACATTAGAAACTCATTTAAAAAAATTGTAGAATAGATTTTGAGAAGTTGTAAATTGATTGGAGTTGTGCATGTTATGTTCTAATGTCCCTTAAGTTCATATTTTTTTAATGACCAATTTTTTTACGTCTCTTATGTAAAAAGAAGATTGATATACTCCCGGATATACTTCACATCAATTTTACAGTTATAATACCTTCATGATCAAACACTTTAATCTTTCCATCCCTAAGTTATTTATTTATTTTTTTGTACTCTATGTGATCTCTAACTTGTCTAGTTTGAATTTGTACAATTACAATTAAAAAAATATTGATAAAACTTATCAAAATGTTGAACTTATCAATTAAAAAGTCTAGTTTCTACTCCAATTTGAAAATCTGAAAAATTTACATAATTCAAATTTTTACCACAATTTAAAAATTGGGTCAATAACCAGGAAGTGCTAATTTTCTAAATTCAGGATGACATAGAACGTTGCCATTTGCAATGCAAAGTTCTACATTAGAGCTTACACCTAAATATTTTGGACTTTTTAAACATATTTTGCATTTGATATGACTTTTTTCACTTTTTATTCAGAATTTTACAATACTCTTAAATTTTCAATAAAATATTTTATTTTTTTAGTATATGTAGAAGTGTAGAAGACATGTGATTACATTTTTAGAAAGAAAAAAAAAATTCATATATAGGTGCAAAATGGGAGCATTCGGAGAGAAGGACATTGGAGTTTGAGAAAGCAAGTTATAGGCTTGTCCTTTCAGGGTTAACAGTCATGGAAGTTCAAAATTAATGGTACTAGCAACAGTGGCAAAGATAGACGCTGGGCGACCATTGGGAGATGCCAAATGGCACGAATCCCCTAACTGGATGTTCTTCAGCAAAGGATTGAAGAACAATAATTTCTCACCACTTTTGAAAGCTTGTTTTAAAGCATTCTGGTCCATTAAGGGCAGTCTGATTCAGACGCCACCCCAGGAATTAAGCAGTGTGCTGAGACAGCCGCTGTTTGGTAACCCTCTAATTATGGAGGAGGAAGATAAACCACTAGGGATGGGGCCGAATGTGGGATTACATCTCTGGGCAAGAGCTGGAATCTCGAAGGTATCCCATCTCTGGGATTCGGATACGCAAGACTGGATCACAATTAAGCAAATTCAGGAAAAGCTGCCTAGACGGGGAGCAGTTACGGAGCTTGGACGGAAGCGAAGGCTGAAAGCTATTTCTCACATTCCGTGGGACCCAAGAGCTTTCCCCGAGAGAAAACAACATGCCTGGCTCAATGATCCCGGGAGTCCTTTCTTTTTCCATCAGCAGATGGAGGATGCAGGGGGGGAGAGAGTCTCCAGGTACACCCTGGACCAGAAGAAGGGCATTCTGATCAGAGATGAAGGAATATACAGACTACCTTACCTCGGATTAAAACCAGTAAGAGTGGTATTATGGGATGCCGAGAAGAAGAGTTTCTCGGACTGTAACCCAGAGACAGACCCCAAGCGCCCAAATGCAATTTGGGTGCACCCGGGAGTACACATAGAAAGTCTTCCTTGGGACCCAGGTGTGTGGTCCTGGAAGCAAACTGCCAAGCATAAAAAAGTACCCTTCTTCGAGTATACGGCCAGGCGGGGTTATCTGCATGGCCTGAAGAAGAAGGCGGAACGCCCTACAGCGGTGCAGGAGCTGATTAATCAGAGCTTCACCAAGGAGGAGCGAAACCAAGTATTTCAGGTATTATGGCACAACTCAAGGCCGAAGAAACAAGCCACTTTCCTTTGGCAGGTCCTCAATCGAGATATTGTCACGGGTGACTGGTTATCATATCGAATTCCCAATGCAGATGTAAGCTGCTCGTTTTGTGACTGCCCGATGGAATCTACAGGGCATCTGTTTTGGGACTGTTCATTCACCCGGGAGTTGTGGCGTCGCTTTAACGCGATTGCTTCAAGGGCCGGAGTTTCACAGATTGATTCACTTCAGGCTGCGCTTATAGGGGTTGTTAGGACCTCCGTGGTTGGTAGCATTAGCAAATTTATCTTTCATCAACACCCATGGGACCTGATGCGATCCTTCCTTGTCTGGTTCATCTGGACTGATAGGTGTAGCAAACGGTATGGTCAACAAGCAGTTAGTAGCGAAAGAATTCTGAACAATATGTGGACTGCCACGCTTCATGCGGGCATGGCTACTTGGAAACATATCCATATCGTGCTCAAGGACCCTGAGCGCATAGATCAATTAGAAACCGCTTTTAACATAGAATGGGCTCCGTTCTTTTGTACTATAGATAAACGGGTTTGGCATTTTACGCCTCCCCCGGAACTTATGTAAATTTCCTCACTTGGTTTTTAATTTGAAGGGGGGCCGTTGGCCCCCCCGCCCGTCCACCGTGACGCTCAAAAGCAACAGTGGCAAGCTAAATTACTCTAAAGGGACAAGTTGGGCCCAGGAATTCCCATACGGGCCTTGCAATGCTCGGGGAAACCCGGCAGCTGGTTCAGAGTTAGCCGGTAGAAACCATGGAATTGGGGAAAAAAACCCGTTGCAATTTGAAAACATTGGCAGAAAAAACAACGAAAAAATCTATAAAATTCCTACTTAGAAGTTGGAATTAAAAATAGAGAAAATAATCGGACTCGATTACTTGAAAAACTAATTCAATATGGGGATAGAAGAAAATAGCTGGTATAGCTCAAAAAATATCCCCAACTCCGGGTCCTTGAACATTGGTTAAAACATTTGACGTAAAACCGAATGGTCAACATTCTCACATAATGAAAATACTAATTGATAGACTACAGACAACTGAAGCGTTTTTTTCAGTGGACATCAAACCTGCTTAGCCTGCCAATGAAATTGAACTTGGCGAACAAGCAATTTCCAACGAAAGAACATGCTAACAGAACTTGCTCAAAATCCACTGCATACCGGTGTTCGATCCGCAATTGAGTTCACCTGGCTCCCAGTTGTCAAAGCATCAAATTGGTATCTTAACACTCACACAGTCATCATGGATCATTAACTGCACTTGTATTTAAGTGATTTCTTGACAATATTTCAGTAACGTCTAAACTTCTCCAAGTGTGCTGTCCATGAGCCGAGCAAGCTTCAGTTGGCCTGGCAAAACTTCCATGCCAGTCGATCACCCTTTGCTCCACAGTCGTAACTCGGTAACTGTCAGTCAGCAAACCGTGGTCTGCAACGAAATATTACTTCCCCGATTTTTTCATACGCCGTCTAAACGACTCGGCAGTGCATCTTCTAGCGTACTGAACACGAAAAGAAATTAAGAATGGCGAAGGACCGACTCCACCATTTCAGAGATCCACAGTCACCTCCCCTTATTAAAAGGCATTAGGCTAATTAATTGAATTGGAATACCATGGCGGTGATGTTAAGCTTAACAGAGGAACTGAATTTAGCTGTAAGTTAAGTACAAGAAGCATTGATTCTGAGTTTGTAACACTGATCGAGCACCACTCTGACCTGTCTTTGTTGAGCCGCAAATTTTTTGGTATATCAATCAATCATTTGAATAAAAATTCCGCTGTACAGTACAGAAAAGCTGGTCGCTAAGTTAGTCCACCAGCTTTTTTAAGTATAAGCTTATACGTTACATGCAGGTCCAATCAAAGACCAAATCTTCCTACACCAATAATTCTGTATCCTGTCTGTAAACTAAAACGACGACGATAGACTTTGTTGCACAAGCACAAAATCTAACGACCAGATGTATGAAAAACAAATCTCATAATCGGGGTCAAAACTTGGAAATCTGGATACAAAATTAAATCAGGTTCGACGATCCCAGTAGACCGAGCGCTCCATATGCTGCACACTTTTCAGAAGCCTCAACACATGCTCCCCCCGAAGTCCATTCCCCACCACCGTCACTTTCTTCTCCCACTGATCAGCAACGACATTCACCACGCCAGGGCACTCCCTCAAGGCGTCCTCCACTCTCCTCTGGCATCTATCGCTGTAGAGCTGCGGAGCGTAAAACTCGAGTGTGGAATTCTCTTCGTCATCTTCGTGGTGTCGATCCACAACCCAAACCGTGCAGCCGTTGTGCGGATGGTCGGGGTTGTGCCACCACGGTCCAGTTGGATATGGATATGGATCTTCCCTTCGGATACGCACCTGTTCTCTGACTGGATTGAGCTCTCGGCCTTGGCTGAATTCAGGGTGCTGGTGACGGAAGGAGCGACGGTAGTCGTTGTAGAATGGAGGCGTTGGGAAGGATACTGGTGCGGGATCTAGGTAAAAAAAGCCGTCTCGGTTGAACCGTGGATCGCCGTTGGAGACGTATATGGGCTCACCGTGATTACCATAGAACCATGCCATGGTGTTCGATCTCTCGATCCAAGACTGGTTCAATCTTTCGAAAACTGGTGCAATCTCTCGAAAACTGGTGCAATGCCACTGTTGTATGCTTGGTTTCGATCAGTTGAAGTGAATGAGCCGTTTTGTTCTGAACCCTGTTTTGTATCGGAGAACATGGGTCCTCGATTTTCGTGCGCTCCACACTAAAAAGCTACAGTACAGACTCAAGGCACAGACTCCAGGGCGGTGATCGACCACAGGTCGGAAATCAGGGACACGGTTTCGTCATCCGTACTTAAGTATACTCCGTCCTAGCTACACTAAATTTAATTTGGAACCTATGAAAATGTAATTTAAGCAACCCCGAATTTCAGTATTACATGAACAGTATATGTTTCGAGCAGTCGTTTCATAGTAACCAGAAGCTCTGGATCATCATTCGAAGGGCACTAACGTCAGAGGCAAGCTGCGTCGGCAACGGAGTGTCTGCAGGTAGAGTGCAGACAGGCGGTGGTCTTTCCGTGTCGGTCAATGTGGGTCCCCGCTTTGCTGCAGACAAGTCACGGGACCCGTACAGTATCTGGCAGGAGTGGCAGCTATGTTACGGACACTTCTTCTGGATCCTTTCAGAAACAAGTTTGTGATGAACTTCACGTGAATGCACAATATCTCAGTCAATTCTCAAAAAAATTGCTCGCGGTTGGCGCAGGGGGCGACAACTTCTAAATAATGTGCAGGGGGATTGTTTTGAGAAGTCAGAGGAAAAAAAGTTGAATACTTCGCATTTGATAACTTATTATAACGTTAAAAGAGCTTCCAACAAAGTTCTTACAATGAGGAGCTAGGGTTGATATTTCTAATAATTCCAATCTCTTATAGTATGTGTTCTACTTCATGTTACATAAAGAATGTTAAAATCTTGAATGAAAGTGATATCTTTTCTATTAAAATCTAATGCTACCAATTGCTTTTCATAATAGAATTTTCAGGCACTATTCATGCGTAGCAAGTTTTGCAAAAATAATGTGTTCAAGGTTTGCAATGTCCATGATACTACTACTGTCCAATTATAGCTTTGTAACTTGTAAGGATAATCAAAATCAATGAGTTAAATTCTTGCAACACGTAGGCACCTAAATGCCAATTGGTTGAATATAACTCCATTAAAGTAGTTAGGTGGCAAATACTAATCATGAATACTAATTTATAAATCCTAAAGTGCTAATAGTTGAATGCCGTAAATGCAATAACAAAGTAGACCTAATGATTGACATCAATAGAAGAATCTTTTAGAATATAATTAAGAAATAGAAAATTTTAATCAATTAAAAAAATACTAGAAGGTCTGATTGGCCCTTCTTGTTTGAGAGAATTTTCTTATTATAGGTTTGTAAAATGACTTTTGAGTGACCAAAACTATTATGATTGATATAAAAATTATTCCATCTGAATGTTCTCAATGTCTTCCATCCGAGAAAATTTTAGGCCACGTTTCGGCTGCTAAGATGCATGAAAATGTGCATTTAGGAAAAATGTCAGCCCTAAAAGGCCGTTAGAGAATCTGTAAGGTGAGCAGATGAGCAGTCAGCCGGTGTGCCCTGTCGGAATTTCGATTAAAATTTTATTTATTATTATTATTTATTTAAAAATAATAATAATAATAAATTTAAAAAAAAAATCCCTTTTTTTCCGTTGTAATTGCACATCCGCCAAAATCCTAACAGCCTTCCAGAGGGTTCAGATTTCTTGTAATGCTTTCCTACTATGATCTCATAACTTCTATAATAAAAAGGTTTTCTACTTATGGATTTGAAAGTTGAAAAAGCACCATAAATTGCAGTATTGTGAGTTGCCACCCATGGGATTAAAGGAGCAATTATTTATTGCAGTTGTTGCCAAGTGGCAAAAAATACATTACATTAATTCCAATGTCTTTAAGACAAATCAATGATGAGGTGAAAGAAGTCACGTTCAATTAGTGAATGCAGTACATATATTGTTTCAATGTCATCTCAAAATATAGATTCTACTGAAGGTAATTGCAAGAAACACTTGTCCTATTTTTTGTCCCCTTGACCCTAATTAAACAAGTGATTTTTTGCTCATAACTTTTGCATCTCTTACTTGTTTTCTATTAAGTTTGAAATGAAGGTACATGTGGTAGTTGTAGATATTAAGTAATCTTTTGCATTTTGTAAAAATTATTGTACTATTTTTTAACAATCCTTGATTGGATGTCTACTTTGGCCATTTAGGGGGAATATATTATCATTTTTAATCCAAAAATGCGAATTTGAAACTCAAAATTGGGATACAAAGACTTCTACTAAAGTCACACAAGTCCACCAAGAGATTTTCTAAAAATCATAAATTTTCCACCTTCTACATGTATTCAAAGTGCCCTACTCTTGCGTAAGTGCAAAGAATACAATTTTTTTTAAAGATGAAAATAGTTGAAAAAGAACATCTTTAAGTGAAAAAAATGTGTATTTGAATTTTATTTTTTTGAATTTTTTATTTATTTTCTAAAAATCAGACATCAAGTTTTATTTCTTGGTATTTTCTATAGTCCTTTTTTGGTACATAACTCATTTTAGAGATAAATTTTTCTAGATCTGAATTTTTAAAGATATACTATTTTTAATGCTTTACAAATTATCCATATTTTATTTTATTTTAAAAAATTATTTCAAAAGTCATAGTATTTAATTAACCCCTAAAGTCCCGTTGTCCCCTCGGGGGACAAAATGGATTTCGGGCAGGCTCTTACGGTCTCAATATTTGTCATAATTTTCTGAATTTTTTTTGTGAAGATAGAGAATCACATTAGCTTTCCGAAAATGTAATTTTTATTTCAATCGGTGCCTGGGAGCAAAAGTTATGGCACGAAAACCACAAATTTTAGTTCGGCGGGCAGAAAAAAATCCTCACAAAAACTTTAAATTAATTTTTTTTTAAATATGTTTCATATAGATTTTATTTTTATCTACATGGGAAGCTTTGATTCATTCCATTTGGATTTGTTATACAAAAGTTGTGGACATTCTTATTTTTCGGGCAATTAGAGCATCTTCTTGAAAAAATAACTTGTAGGATTCATTTTTGAATCCAATTTTGACAATTTAAAAAAAAAAAAAGTTTCACAAGGTTAAGATTTCTTGCTAGAACAATCTCACCGTTGAAATTAGTATATTTCAACTTTATCTTAGAGCTATTAATGATTTAATTTTTCCTTCAATCTTAAACCTATTTCTACTTAACAATTTTTTAATGAGAGAAAACTAAGTGTTTCTTTTTTGAATTTTTTTTCCTAGATTCTCAACTCAATTCTTCATCATATAAAATTAGAAATTCAAAATCATTAGAGCAAAAATTTTAAGTTAAGAAGGTTCAAAGCCAAAAAATGTAGTTGAGCAAGGTGTAAAAAAACTTGATTCCTTCACTTTAAATGCAAATATCTTGCAATCTACATGGTCAAAGTTTCTGAAATTTCTTCCACACATTCTTACACTAGTCTAGTACAAGATCCTACGGTTAAATATGCAAAAAACACATTGAATTTTTTTTTTGCTCTTTACTATAGAAATGGCAGTTTTGAGTGGTTTTTGATAGAAAAATGACCTTGGGACTTTAGGGGTTAAATAGGTCGTTTTGAACCCCAAACGGCAGGTGTCTCTTGCAACAACCCTGCATCTCTTGCAACAACCTTACATATGTGTGTATTTGTAAAAAATAGAAAAAACAATTGATAAAGAAACTAAAAATTTGCCATTTTGGGGGACTTCATGTTGAAGAGATTTTATCAAAAGAATGAGCTTAAAACAATCTTCAATATACAAAAATACACACACAACACAACCCTATTTGCACAAATATAGAGGGCATGAAATAGTATATTTTTAGATGCCCCTTGGTAGAAACGTGCCTACCTATTGTAGAAATAGACCACATATATTCAGCTCTAAATCATTAATTTTGGATACTCTCCAATATTTAAGAACCTTGAACCTCATAGTGTGATAATTAGCAAAAACGACTTTCAAATATAAAATGATTTTTTTTAATTAAAAAAGATATGGTATATAATTACACTCAAGACAACCATTTTCAATAAAAATTATAAATTCATGCAAGTTGTGCTTCAAAAGTTATCATGAAAAAAGCTCCGTTATTCTCCATGTGAGTTGCACAAAGATAGTGCACTTTGAGTACATGTGGAAAATAGACACTTTTAGTATTTTTTATAAATTCCTTTTTGGTCTTGTGTAACTTTGGTAGAAGTCGTCAGATTCCAATTTTGACCTTCAAATTTGCATTTTTGGGTCAAAAATAGTACTAAAATCCTCCATGACAATGGCAAAAGTAGACATCTAATCAAGGATTTTTTAAACATAGTGAACTAATTTTAAAAAATAAAAATTCAATGTCTACAACTACCACATGTTTTGTCATTTCGAATTTCATATCAAATTGACATACAATGCAAAAGTTATGAGCAAAATACCACCCATCAAAGGCCAAAGGAACAAAAAATAGGACAAATGTTTCTTGCAATTTCCCATTTCAAGAATTTGGCACTTTTCTAAAGACCATTTAGAACCAAGTTTGAAACCTTAATTATTCTACACTCTTAGGGCAATGGCATGATATGGATATCACATCCTGGAGTCTTTGGACTTTAGAAAAATGTCCTTCAAGAAATGAAAACAATATTGGAAAATTCCCAAAATTACATGGTATTATAGAAGTCATGTTGGTACACCACAATCATGTGCTATAGTTGAACTTCCATAAATACACCCTCCATGATTAAGCAAACCTCTGTAAAACATCCAGGCCTCACGGTCTTGGCTCAAAAAATTAAAAAAATTGGTATTATACAGTGAACTTAATAAGTGTCCTCTGACAAGAAACCCACAAAAACCAAGGTGCCAAGTCTGCCTATACTAAAACTCTCTAATGGCGCAGACCCTTTCTAAACTCATATTTTTAGGCGGTCCAAGACCGATTGAGTTATGGAAGTTTTAGTGTATATAGGTCAAAATTGACAATTGAATTTTCTCCTAATTCAACATATTCAACACCTGATCACATTATAGTATTGAAAGGATTTTGTGTTTAAGGTTTTCTATTAAAACAAGTAGGCATGCATCTTATTAAGTTTGTATATAATTATATTATATGGTTTTAGAAGGAAAATGTTATGAAATCATATTAGTCCTTTTAACCCCTAAAGGACCAAGCTGCGTTTTTTGGCAACATAGCAATTTTGGGCAGCTCACTACGAATGGAGTTTTTATTTTTTTTCTTTGAAAATTTTACACAACATGTGCCCAAAGAGTAGCTTTAAGGCCCAACAATTTTCATAACTTTTGACTTCATGGTTAAAAAGTTATTGCATGATATGTGATTTTCATTGCTCGGCGGGCAGCCCGGGCAGCTCAAAAAAACTTCTTTAAAAATCACTTTTTAAAAAAACAAAAATTTGAAATTGGTTCTTTAGGTTTATATCGACGCGGAAAGCTTTGAATCATTCCATTTGGCTTTACGAGTCAAAAGTTATGAGGAGTTTTAGTTTGCGGGTAGGTATGGAGTCTTTGAAAGCCATACCTACCCGCAAACTAAAACTCCTCATAACTTTTGACTCGTTAATCCAAATGGAATGATTCAAAGCTTCCCGTATAGATATAAACCTAAAGAACCAATTCCAAATTTTTGTTTTAAAAAAAAATGATTTTTAAAGAAGTTTTTTGAGCTGCCCAGGCTGCCCGCCGAGTAATGAAAATCACATATCATGCAATAACTTTTTAACCATGAAGTCAAAAGTTATGAAAATTGTTGGGCCTTAAAGCTACTCCTCGGGCACATGTTTTGTAAAATTTTCAAAGAAAAAAAATAAAAACTCCATTCGTAGTGAGCTGCCCAAAATTGCTATGTTGCCAAAAAACGCAGCTTGGTCCTTTAGGGGTCTCGTTAGGGGTTAAATTGTGTAAAAATTTGTGATTTTTGAAAGTTCTCATAAATAAGAAAATATAGTAATACATCAAATTAAGAGTTAAAATTAAACATGGATATGACTCAAACATAATTTTAGCTAATTATCATGTTTGTGAATAATTTTTCTATAAATTTGTATTCCGAATTGTTCCTTTTGCTTCAAATCTAAAATCTAGGACAAAACTTCCAGATTTGACAAAGGAATAAAAAGGAATATCAAAATTGTTCAATTTTTCATACTCAATAGTATTTTGGATGAAGTATTACAACTATCTCATGAATTTGTCATCCAATTCATGTAAATAAAAAATGTATAATTTTTAGCACAAATTGAATAAGTCAAAAAATGATAGTGTTTTAATGAGACAGTCCTTTTGGAAACCCATGTTGTGCCATTGCCTAGCAATGTTTTTTTAGAGATTAGTGCACTTAAATTTCACTATTTTTTCACTTTGAAACAAACCAATTTATTTAACCCCTAGGGACCCAAGGCTTTTTTTTGCCAAAAAAACACTAAAAACTGCCATTTCTATTGCAAAGAGTTTAAAATTTTGAAAATTTGTTTTTTTTGCACATCTAACCATAGTATCTTACACTTAACTAGTATAAAAATTTGTGAATTTTTTTAAAATTTTTAACCGTACAAATTGCAAGATATTTGCGTTTAAAGTGAAGAAAACAAGTTTTTCAACACCTTGTGGGACTAAATTTTTTGACTTTGAACCTTCTTAACTAAAGTTTTTGCAATACAAAGTTTAGAAGTTTAAATCTTCATGGTGGGGAATTGAGTTAGGAGTCTAGGAAAAAAATATATTTCATTCTTAAGAAACTTGTTAAGTAGAAATAGGCAAGAAAGAATGGTATCTTTTTCCATCAGATTTAGAACGACGGACTTGTCATCTGCTATAATGTTTGAAGCATGAATCCAATGAACTTAAAATCTTTATTGGAGATGGATGTTTTCATTGTAACCATAATCCTTATTTTCCAAAAAAATTAAAAAATCATTTTGTATTTAAAAGTCTTTTTTGCTAATTTGTCACACTTTGAGGTTTAAGAGGTTTGATTAGTTATAATTATTAGTTACAAAATTAATGATCTAAAATAAAAAATTTGTAGTCTATTCCCACATTAGTTAGGTTGGTTCCTACAACTTTAGGGACATCTAAATATGTATTATTTTATGTCCTCCACATTTGTGCAAATAGGGGTCCTTGGTAAGCGCACTTTTGAATATTGAAGATGGTTTCAAGATTATCCTTTTGCTGAAATGTCATCAACATCAAGTCTTCACAAATGGCCATTTTTTATTTTTATTTTTTTTCAAAATTTTTGTCACTCTATTTTGTGAATAATTTTTTACCTACATTTATGTAATTCTCAAATTTTGGTGATATGTCTTTTTTAGTCTTACGCTAATTATCCATTTTTTTTTTTTTTTAAATATTTTTTCCAAACGTCATAGTAGAAGGTCTAGTACAAATCCAAATGCTACCAAAAAAACCTATTGTCACTCTTGTAACCATCCAAAATGACTAACGTAGAAGCACCACAAACCAATCGTTTAAGCAATTATGGAGCAGATTGTATGCAGTATGAGGTGATGGAAATTTTTCCCATGTAGGAAGATAAGAAATATGGGGATAGCAAAATTTTCAAAATTCTATTCCCAAAATTGAAAATATTGTGAATTTTGGGAGCCAAAAAATACTCTTGACTAGTAGCCAATGTTAAGAGTCTTTCAATTCTGATCATAGCCAGACTACTTTCTTGCTTACTACTCCCTCCGTCCCGAAATGATTGTCCCATGAAAAAAAATTCTTAAGATTAAGGCAAAATTTGAGAATTTGGTGAAGTAATGAATGTAGACATATAAATTAACTCTTGATTTGCTTAGTGGTTTGCAAAAATGGCAATATCAAATTTAAAGCATCGATTTAATACCTATATGGTATGAAGATACAAAGAGCATTTGTGCTTTGCCTTGAGTTGAACATAAAATGATTAACCCCTAAAGGACCATAAAGCCACCATGTGGCTTTTACCACTACATTTGTAGAAAATTTTATATGTTAACCTCACTAATAGCTTGTAAACAACAAAAAAACTATAGATGATTTTTTCTACTAAATTTGTTGGTGCAATCCAATCCAGAAATGATCAAGTGTGCAATTTTTGGTGAATTTTTTGAGAATGCAGAAGACGCTTTGGGGCGTCACTTCACATCCTCCTATCTTTTTTTTTACACCTCAAATTTATTTGAAAAATATTAACTTTAATATCATGATGATATGTACCAATGGAAAAGAATTCAAAGTTTTTGGAGCACTTTTGAGCATTCTTTTTTCAACATTTCCATTTCGGCATATGTACAAAGTATTGCTTAACCAAACATCTTCCATCAATCTTGTCAACCCTGGCATTTTTTCAAAAGTTGTGAAACACATGGACAATTTCCATTGCGAAAAGGGAAAAAGTACATCGAACCTAAGGACCAAGTCCCCGGCGGAATTTTTACATTTTTCACTACAATTTTAAATTTTTTTAATAGAAGCTAAGAACCAAGAATCAACTCAACCACCAAGTCTACAAGGCAGCACCAAAGCCGGGTCAAAGCAACCATGGCAACTGAGAGCCAACCAAGTCCAAAGAGTCAAGCAGAGGTCTAAGGTCTAGAGCTTTGGCAAAACAAATTTGTGCAATTTTGAAGATCTTTTTTCCATAGGAAAGCTACATAAGTCTTTTTTCATTTCAATGGTGGCAATCATCAAGATTATTCCATATAAATGAGGAATTATGCTTGTTCCAAGAGCTAGTCAAGAAAACAAGAGCTATGCTCAAATATCCTTGGTCCTTTAAGGATTAACATCATGTACATCTTTAGAAGCTTAGAAAGAAAAAATTGGTTAATAAGGTAAGAACATCACAGATCAAATCTGTTTCATAATAATTTGAAAGGTGATTTCACATAAAATTACATCATAGTTTTTAAGAAGTGATTTCACTCCATATTGCTTCATAGGCTTCATAGTCATAGTCTTGGAAGTCATATTCTCAATGTAAGATGATGTATATGAAAGATTGGGTCTATTTTATTTCAAAATTGTAAAAAAACTACTAATAAAGATGTCCAACTTGTATTTCCATTATGGTCCTAACAAAATTTATTTAGAGAATAATTTCAAATATTCCTAAAATATTTTCTAGAATATTTTTGTTTTAAAGAGTTTTCTTAATTTTTCCTTATTATTTCATACTCCATTTTAAATACCCTTAATTGAATTAACCCGCACAAAGTTCATTTAATTCATACATAATGATCTAAAAACATTATAACCTCCCAAAGATTCTATACATTATCTAAGGATGCTAAATTGCCATATTAGTCAATTAATGAAGTTATGCACAATTGATCTAGAATGAGGTTGTGATTGTATCAAAGGTCTAAAAATAGGCTACAATAGATATGGAAATCACATTCAATCAAAATATTTTTTATTGTCTTTTGATAAAGTACCTTGTAAGGTGCATACATGACCAAATGGGGTTTAGTAAGGGAAGGATGTTGAGAAGTACTTTACACAATCTTTGCATATTTTGCCCCTTCATTTGCATTTGCATAATTCATTCTCTTGTTAGACCTAATTAGAACTAATAAAAATTTGAGTATCACATGAAGAATCTCTTGATTATATAGCAACCAAAGTTAACTTCATTTTTGTTACTATCATCAACCTTCAAATCTATCATCTAATCATTTTTTTACTTAGCAATGCTATATTTTGTTTTACTCTCTTTTAAAGTTTCACAAGGGACCTAATTTTTGTAAAGAATGATATGAAAATAGCAAGAAATAAGGAAAATTTACATTCAGAAGCCAAATTCAAGGAAATAGGTCATAAGAAAAAAAAAGGCTAAGTAATTCTTAGATTTATAGAATTCTTTGAATTTTGGCTAATTTCTTTATAATTAATACTTAGATTCTAGATTATATCCAATATCTTTTGTAGATTACTTTCAAGATTATATATCAAACCTAAAATTAGTTGTATAAACCATGACAAAATTAATAAATATCAAATTACTGCAAACTTGCACTACTAAAAAATAATAAAGCATTGGTATTTCATCTTTTTTTTTTGCTTCTAGCCTTCAGATGCCCCTTTTCCCTTATTTGCCATGCAAGGTTTCTCTACAAGGTGATTGCAAGAAACCCTTGTCCTTGTTTTTGACCCCTCGGCCTTGGATGGGTGGTTTTCTTACGTTGTATGTCAATTTGATATGAAATTTGTGGTAGTTGTGGACATTGAGTAATTTTTCCACTTCTTGAAAAATCAGTTTATTACTTTAAACAACCCCCAATTAGATGTCTATTTTTGCCATTTTGGAATTTTAGTACCATTTTCAATCCAAAAATGCAAATTTGAAGATCAAAATTGAAGTACAAGGACTTCTACTAAAGCTACACAAGTCCACAAAGAAATTTTCTAAAAATAAAAAAGTACTGATCCATCTTCCACA
Source organism: Pseudisothecium myosuroides (assembly GCA_951799445.1). Classification (NCBI taxonomy): domain Eukaryota; kingdom Viridiplantae; phylum Streptophyta; class Bryopsida; order Hypnales; family Lembophyllaceae; genus Pseudisothecium; species Pseudisothecium myosuroides. Next base: position 1,500,398 of record OX637288.1, on the reverse strand, counting down.
CGAGCTCAATTTGTACTACCTTATGCAAGTGTAGAGGATACAATTTTTTCTCCAAACATGCAAATGATTGAGAAGGAGCACCTTCAAGTTAGGAAAAATGGACAATTTTTATGAAATTTTTATGAAATTTATTTTACTATTTCTAAAAACCAAACATCAAAGTAACTATTTTTTGGCATTTGCCATTGCTCTTTTTTTGCGTATAACCTTCAAAGATTAATTTTTCTAGGCCTAAGGTTTTACAAATATACTTTTTCAAATGCTTTAAAAATTTTGCATATTTTATTTCATTTAAAAGAATTTATTCCAAAAGTCATAGTACTCAGTAAAATAGGCTATTTTGAGAGAGAAACAACATGTGTTTTTTGCAATGACCCTACACTATTAGCCATCTCTACTTGCTCTACTTTGCACCTTGTGTCAAAATTTTAAAAAAGATACATTCAAAATTGACTTCGTTCTAGATAACAAGAATCTATCCAAACTTTTGATTACCCCTTTGAAGGACAATTATTATTTAGTGGATAAGTGGTGGAGACTAGAGAGGATATATTCAATTGAATGTTCACCATTCAAAATCTTGAGCATAATTAAGGTTTTACTAACCCCATTATTCAAAATTACATATATTTTAATTCTTCATCACTTCTACAGAGGTGTAGCCTTTGCATGAAAAAGCCTCAAAAAATTGAGTCCCTGAATGCAACCCATCTCCTAACCACGCTTTTAACCCTTCAATGGACATAGAGGCAGAAAATGCCTCTTTAAAGATTTAAAATGCAAATATGTGGGTGTTTTTAATTAATATTTAGTTTGAAATTCTTTGAATGTGCCTACAATAAATGGAATTGGAAATTCCTTCACCAAGCGGTATTAAAGTAATATTGACCTCTCTACAAAAGGAGATGAAAAAAAGAATGGATGAAAAATTCCTTTTGTGTATTTGGGCAACTTATATATCTTTCCTCTTGATGTAAAATTTAGCAATTTGAATGATTTCTTTTAAATTTGATTCCAAAACCATGGACATTGCAATGTAGAGTTGAAAATTTTAGATTTTTTCAAATTATTTTTAAACTCTAAATCATTGGTAGAAAATATATGATTTCATACTTGAAAAATAAAATATAAAATTTACACTCATATTTAGTATAAATAGATCATACAAAACAAAGCATTAGAAAAAATTTGGGGCCTTTAGAGGACTATTTGACTTTCAACAAGGGGGCAAATACAAAAAAGCATGAATTAAAAAATTAATTTTTAAAAATATTCAAAAACGTTTTAAAATATTATTTTTTGTATTATCTAAATTATATATATATATATATATATAATTATTTTTTATTTCATTGTATTTATTTTTTTGTTGAAAACGAATGGCCCTCTTGAGACTTTAAATTTCCTCTAATGGAATATTGAATTTGAGGTCACAATCTTAGAATGCATTGTTTAAGGTTTACTCCCTAAAGAACAAAATACATGACTCTATATTCTAACTTCAAAATCATTTGCTTTATTTTCTCCATTTAAAAGTGATTTTTTGATTTTAATTTTCAAAGATGAAATCACATGTCTAATACTCCCTATGTCCCACTAAAAAACTCCAAATCAAGTACAATTTTTGTCCTTCTAAAAAGCTCTATTTTTAGATTTCAATTGTTGGGTAAGTGTTGACCGTGTTGACCGACCTTGTGGGGGCAAGTCAAGTGATTAGGGAGCATTCTTTGCCAAGAAAGCTTGGCCTTGCCTATATGAGACAGCTTGGACTAGTTGTGCTTCCTTAGACAATAGTATTGACAATGGTTTTGGTGACCACTTCAACACTTTGAAGAGTTGTTTTTGAATTGGTGTAGGGATCTTTGTTGTGGGTATTTAGGTTGCAGTAGATGTTTCTAGAATCTGAAAGTTGCTACCAACATTTAAATCTTCAAGAATGATAGAGATGGCAATGTTTACAAATTTTGTCAAAAATGGTACTTTTCACATGGATTTGGGGTGCCTAAACGATGGTGCCTAAGTTGGAGATTTTGCAGAGATCTAAAGGATGGGTTGCTAGTTTTCAAATGCATATATCACAATCAGAAAGACTAAAAATGTAGTTAATCCCTCGTGAGGAAGCTTTTTGGAGGTTTTTAGTAGGACAAAGGGAAATTCTTTAAAATTTAGATTTCTTTGTGAATTTCGAGTAACCAAGAGTTTTTGAAGAAAAAGTGAAAAAAATTCATATCAAATACCAAACATGCTTAAAAAATTTGAACTTTTAATTAGAAGTAAATTCTAGTACAGAACATTGCATTATATGAAAATTTCTCTATTGCTCTCTATATAGAAATATACTTATAGTTTCTCAACTTCAAGCTTTATGAAAATGCATATCTTTAGGAAATTTTCAAAATTTCCAAGTGAAGTAAAAACTACACTTTAGAAGCCTCATTTTGTTAGTTCTCTTGAAAAGCAAGGAAATTATTCTGAATGTCAAAATCAAGTTTTAATGAAAAATTAAAGCTCAAAGTATTGAAATATACTAGTAGATGTACTGGCCTTTTATTTGACAAAATTACCTTTTTCAAAATTATAAAACAACTATTATGATTTGAACATAGTGTACTGGTGCACATACAACATTAATGATGTTGCACACAAAAAATGGATGAAAATCATCCATTTTTAAATATTAAAATCGTATTTGATCATCCAAATAATACTTTTAGTCCTCTATCCTAGCATTCTTCTAAGGTTAATCCTTGACCTCTAAACGTATATTTTTTTTGTTCTTTAGAATTGAAAAAAATCATTACAAAGTACTACTAGGAAGAACATTTTGGAATTGATGTACAAATAAGAGTTGTAGATTTTGTGTTTTAGATTCACCAATGCTATCACCAATATTTTTTTATAAATTTTTAAAGAAAAAGTTCGAAATGATGTTCTTTTGACATATTGATTTTCTGAAATTTTTGTGTTTTTTAAATCCATGACCTCATTTTTGCAAATGGATGATTGCGCAAAACACTTGTACTATTTGTTGCGTTTTGCAACAGTACTCATGATTTTTGTGGAGTACTTTAAAATTAGAAAATCAATTTAAAAAAATAAAAAAATATGGCCAATGTATGCACCTTTAAGATGAAGGTAACCACCGAAGGAAATTCATTAAAAAATTCTCTAAGTAGGAGAACTAGAAAAGTGCCAAACCCGGTGCCAAATCGCTAGAAAATACATACCGTGATGTTTTAATAAGTATAAAATAGGAAAAAATTTAAATTTAAATAAATTTAAATTGTCCATTTGTAGAATTGTAGCAACTCTATGGAGATGGTCATTCAAGAAAAAACCCACCAAAATAATTTTTTATATGTTTCAAAATGCAAGTAGAAAGAGGCTCACTTTGTGGACTTCTACACGACATAAAATTAAGTATTTTTAGAATTCCTTTGTATAATAGCTACAAGTCTACTAGAAGACCATCTATACCAAATTTCAGCTCCAAATTTGTCTTTATGGATACTAAATAGTACTAAACCCCCCCAAATTGGCATTTGTGACAAAATATTGAGGGCTATTATTAAATAGTAAAACACTTTTTTTTAAATTTCAAAAAATTAGACAAGGTGTATAATAGTTATAAGTACCTTCTCTATGAATTTGGAGTAATTTGGAGTCAAAATGCAAACGTTATGGCCAAAAAACTAATCAGCATGCAACATGTGACAGAAAATAGTACAAGTGTATCATGCAATCACCCAAATCCAATTTTGAACTAGAATCAATGCAATTTTGGCTTGGTCAATCACTTGATGTCTTGATATACTTCTTCATTTGTAATTTTAGAAAATATGTACTCTATTGATACCAAATCCAACTATTAGACAAGACAAGAACTTGACAAAGTATCTCCACAAATTAAGGTGACTTTCATCTAAGGAATTTTGAGAAAGGAATATGAGTTTCAATTTGTTAGTCGTTCAAAAATTTGACGTCAAAGAGCTAAGGGGTTAAACAACATTGCAAGAATCAAGTTCATTTTAAAGTAAAACAACAATTTTTACATAGTTTTTTTAATTTTAAATGCTTTTAATCTTATTTAAGAGCATTTGCTTTTTAAAATCTTCTTTTTATTCCATTTTTATTTTTATTTTTTTCAAAAATTGTTAAAATTGTAATTTTTGTGATACTTTGGAGGTAGCATTTAGAAAGCTTAAAATACACTACTTTTAAACTTTTTCTATCAAAATTTCTTGGTGTCAGCTCAAAGAAAAATGCAATAATACCATGATGTTTATCACTTGTTACCTTCAATTCTCTTAAAATTGTCATTTTATTTTAAGAATTTTTGTAAACACTATGATTTTTACAAAGCAATTAATTTAACAAATCTTATCAAATTCATTTGAATGCTTTCAATTATGAAAAATTGAGTTAAACTTTGAATATATATTACAACATGAGCAAAATATCAAAATTTTGAAATGTGTGTTTTAATTAAGAAAACTAAAGAAGTTCGACCAAGTTAGAGAGAAGTTGATTTGTCCATTAATTTCAAGGGTTAACAGCCATTAGCCATGGAAGAACGATATTAACAGCACTAGCAGCAAAAATTCCGCTAATTAATGAAAGAAACTGGCATGGATCCCGGCATTCCCAGATGGTCCTCGAACATTCTCAGTCATCACGATTCTCACATATTGAAATTAGTAATTGGTATAGAATACAGAGTTTCAGAGTTTCAGAATACAGACAGTCAACGTGAAGCGGTTTTTTCAGTTAACATCGCGTCGAGCACTCGAGCCTGCTAGGGGTGCCAAATTCAACTTGGAGTATAAGCTGATGCAATTTCCAAGGAAAAAGCATACTAACAGAACTTGCTCATTGGCCACTGAGTACTCCGGAATCGGGTTAACCTCTCAATTGTCAAAACATCAAATATCTCAATACTCGATCACAGTCATCATTACTCTTTCCAAATGCGAATAGTTTACAATATTTCAGTAACGAATAAAATTCTCCAAGTGTTCTGTACGTGATCGCGCGAGCCTAGTAGCTTCAGTGGGCCTGGAAATTCTTCCAAGTCGATCACCCTTCAATATTTCGCACTAGTAAATAATTAAGCTTAACTGTCAATCGGACAGCAACCCTTCGTCTGCAACAATGTTTATTTTCATACGCCATCCAAACGATTCGTCAGTGCATATTCTAGTATACTCAACACGAAAAGAAATTAAGGATGGCGAGGGACCAACAGTCATTTTCGATCCCCGTAACATACATTTCCGATGTTGCGGAGACTTGCAAGACCGGACGATCAAGTCATCGACAGCATCATGAGGCACGCACCGGCGGATCCGCTTCCTGCTAGCTAGAACATCCAGAAGTTCGTTGAAATTTGTGTATTGATCGGTTGTGCACTAGAGTATATGAACCCCACGTACCGAAAGTGTACGGATCCCGTGTTTGCAGACGGACTCGATCACTGTTTGCAACTAGGGACCCACATTGACTGTCACAGATTGAAAGAGCGACACCCGCGTGATCCCACGATTCCGATTCTTCACCGTTGAAATAATTTCCGTCAACCAAACTAAATAAATATATAAAAAACGTGTCCCCGAATTTCCAACTGTGGTCGATGCCCGCCCTGGTTTCTGTGCCTTTCTGTGTACATGAATGAGTCTGTTGCTTTTCACGTACTGAACCTGCGTGGAACGAAAGAAAATCGAGACCCATGTTTAAACATATAAACAGGGTTGAGAACAACATAGCTCATTCATGTATTCATTTCAACTCCCTCGACACTTCGATCGCCAGTTCAGATACTCGTTCGTGTCCAGAGTCTGAACCACATTTTCCATTCTCACTGTAAATTCCATTTCCAGGCGCTCATTCAACTTTTCGAAACCAGGCGTACAACAGTTACATTGAACCAGTTCTCGAGAGATCGCACCAGTTTTGGGGAGATTGGACCAGTTTTGGAGATTGAGATCGAACACCATGGCATGGTACTATGATAATTACGGTGAGCTCATATACGTTAACAATTGCGTTCCACGGTTCAACCGAGACGGCATTTTCTACCAAGATCCCGCACCAGTATCCTTCCGAACGCCTCCATTCTACAACGACGTCTACTACTACCGTCGCTCCTTCCGTAACCAACACCCTGATTTCAGCCGTGGCGGAGAGCTCATATGCATTAATCCAGCCAGAGAACAGGTGCACATTCGACGGGAAGATCCATATCCTTATCCATATCCATATCCCACTCCCAGTGCACCATGGTGGCCCAACCGCGACTACCCACACTACGGCGGGTATCCTGTTTTGGTTGTGCAACGAACGTCCCCACCGAGTTGATGACTCCTACAGTATCTCGAGTTTTATGCTCCGCAGCTCTGTAGCAACTGCCGCAAGACAAAAGTGGTGGACGCCTTGAAGACGTTTCCTGGCGTGGTGATCGAATGTCTTTGCTGATCAGTGGGAGAAGAAAGTGGTGGTGGAGGGGATTGGCCTTTGTGGGAAGCAAGTGCTGCGACGTCTCCAACGGGTTCGGTATATGAAGCACTCTGTCTTCTGGAGCGATCGTATTTGCTAATTTGATTTAATTTATATCCAGCTTCAATTCTAAGTTTTTGTTCTTTAGCTAGTGCCGATTTGGGTCAATTCATACAATCATCTGATTGTTAGAGTTTGCGCTTTTGGAACCACTCTTTGAGCGTCGTTCAGTGTACAGATAGGATAAAGAATTATCGGTCCAGGAAGCTCTGATCTTTCGTGCTTGCATAGATTGGAGCTGTGACCATTGACAGAAGCATAAACATGGATTAGATAAACGGGTGGAGAAGCTATCTAGCTAGCTGCGTTTGCACTGTACACTTTTCATTCAAATTGACTGATATACCAAAACAGAGTGTTAACTGCGTGGTATTATAATTTCAGAATTTCGACTTCTTTACAATTATGCAGTTCAATTCAGTAATTAAGTTCCGCTGTGAGAGACCAACTTCAGTGCCTTGGCATTCCAAATTTCTAAATTAGCGTGATGTTGTCGTATGTGTGTTTGTACTGTACAATCGATTCTTTGAGACTCTTTTGACGTTCAAATCAGAAGGTATAGGTCCAGAGATTTCTTATCTTTCTGGCAAATAGTGTTTGGACTTGTGAGCTAGCATGCATTTACAGAAACTATAACAAGGATTTATTTATTAAAAATGCATGAAGTAAGTTGGCAGTTTCTAACTGATCAGTAGAATACTCATTTGAAACTACGTACACCAAGAGATTGTTCATGTCTCAATTTCGGGAGATTAATTTGATGATTAAACACCACAGTAGGAACTGGAGGATCTGGAGAAACGAGGCAAACGGGAAACTGACGTTGTGCTTTCAATTGAACTTTAATTTCCATAGCGGAGTACAGTACCTACGCAGTCAATAGCTAGGACGCAATTCACATGACAGGGAATTCCAACCTTAACCTGGGAATGGCGATCCGGGAACCAGGGATGATTTCCCAGAAAATCCAAGTAACGCAAACTGTCGATTTTTATTCAAATGATAGATATTCAAAGGTTTGAGGCTGTTAACTGAACCGATACTTCGAGTGTGCTGATATGATCTTGTCCTCTAGAGTGTTCCCTTTCAACAAGAACAGAGCTTGTTTCCTGGTTTCAGAACTTCAGATTTCTTAAAATGTGAATTCGTAAATCATGAAATTTTGAGTACTATAGGATCTTAAATATGAAGTACATGTGAATCTATCTTTGAATCATGTACTCAATTAGACGTTTTTGTGTAAAAAGATTGGAAATTTAGGGTCACTTCACATTACGTCCCAAGACCCAAGGTCCTTTGAATTCTCAATGAAAATTTGATTGGTGGAGAGCTAAAATGTTGGACTTAAGGCTTCATACTATAATCCCAAGTTCCTATACACTCCAAAATATCTATATGACAACACTTTTGGGAAGATTTGGCGTCAAGGGAGTGAGACTTGAAAATTGACTTGTGGGTGATTGCAAGAAACACCTATCCTAATTTTCGTCACACCCTACGTCCTTTTTGTTTTTTTGGCCATAACTTTTGTATTTAGGCTCCAAATGACTCAAGATTTATAGGTAAGGTATTCATGACTATTCTAAACCTTGACTAATGTTTTTGCTATTTTCAAATATGTTTTACTATCCAAAAATAGCCCCCAATTATATGTCACAAATGCCAAATTGGAGGGTTTTATTACTACTTAGGGCCTATAAAAATAAATTTGGAGCTGAAATTTGGAAGAGATGCACTAGGGGCATTTTTTTGTTTTCTTGTCTCACTTTTCCCTATGTGAGTGACAATTCTATGACTTTTCCCTATGCCACAAAAAAAAGTCATAAGATTGTCGTTTAGTGAGAGAGGGAAATGCAAAAAGCCCCTTGTGATGGTCTTCTAGTAGACTTGTGGCTATTGTCTAAAGGATTTCTAAAAATATTTAATTGTATATGGTGTAGAAGTCAACAAAGTGAGCTTCATTCAACTTGCATTCTGAAACATGGGTCGTTCCAAGAAACACTTGTCCTTTTTTTGTCCCCTTGGCCTTAGACAAGTAATTTTTTGCTCATAACTTTTGCGTAAAATGTCCATTTTCTATAAACTTTGAAATGAAGGTACATATGGTAGTTGCAGACATTGAATAATTTGAAAATCTGAAAAAAATTCAAAAATTCAAAATTTTATTACAATTTGAACTTTGGGTCAATAACCATGAAGTGCTAATTTTCTAAATTTAGGATGATACAGAAAATTACCATTTGCACTGCAAAGTTCTGCACTATAACTTACACCTACAAAAATTATTTTGGACTTTTTCAACATATTTTGCATTTGATATGACTTTTTTCACTTTTTATTCAAAATTTTACAATAGTTTTAAATTTTCATAAAAATATTTTATTTTTTTAGGATATGATTACATTTCTAGAAAAATAAAAGTAAAAAATCATTCATGTATAGTTGCAAAATGGGAGCATACGGAGAGAAGGAATTTGAAGGTTGAGAAAGCAAGTTTGAGGAAGTTCAATATTCAGTTAATGGTACTAGCAACAGTGGCAAGCTAAATTACACTGAAGGGACAAGTTGGACCGAGGAATTCCCATACGGGCCTTGCAATGCTCGGGGAAACTGGCAGCTAGTTCAAAGTTAGCCGGTAGAAACCATGGAATTGGGAAAAAAAACAGTGAAAAAATCTATAAAATTTCTACTTGCAATTAAAAAAAGAGAAAATAATCGGACTCAATTACTTGAAAAACTAATTCAATATGGGAATGGAAGAAAATAGCTGGTATAGCTCAAAAAATATCCCCAACTCCGGCTCCTTGAACATTGGTCAAAACATTTGACCTAAAACACAATGGTCAACATTCTCTCATAATGAAACTATTAATTAGTAGATTACAGTACAGACAACTTGTAATGGTTTTTTTAGTGAACATCAGACCTGCTAAGCCTGCCAAATTGAAGTTGGAGAACAAGTAGATGCAATTTCCAACTAAAGAACATGCTAACAGAACTTGCTCAAAATCCACTGCATACCGGTGTTCCGCAATTGAGTTCACCTCCCACTTGTCAAAGCATCAAATTCGTATCTCAACACTTACACAGTCATCATGGCTCATTGCACTTGTATTTAAGTAATATCTTGACAATATTTCAGTAACGTCTAAACTTCTCCAAGTGTGCTGTCCATGAGCCGAGCAAGCTTCAGTTGGCCTGGCAAAACTTTCAGTCGACCCCCTTCCCTCCACAGTCGTAACTCTCAGTCAGCAAACCGTGGTCTGCAACGAAATATTACTTCCCCGATTTTTTCATACGCCGTCTAAACGACTCGGCAGTGCATCTTCTAGCGTACTAAAAACGAAAAGAAATTAAGAATGGCGAAGGACCGACTCCACCATTTCAGAGATCCACAGTCACTTCCCCTTATTAAAAGGCATTGGGCTAATTAATTGAATTGGAATACCATGGCGGTGATGTTAAGCTTAACAGAGGAACTGAATTTAGCTGTAAGTTAAGTACAAGAAGTATTGATTCTGAGTTTGTAACACTGATCGAGCACCACTCTGATCTGTCTTTGTTGAGCCGCAAATTTTTTGGTATATCAATCAATCATTTGAATAAAAATTCCGCTGTACAGAAAAGCTGGTAGCTAAGTTAGTCCACCAGCTTTTTTAAGTATAAACTTATACGTTACATGCAGGTCCAATCAAAGACCAAATCTTCCTACACCGATAATTCTGTATCCTGTCTGTAAACTAAAACGACGCTCAATGATAGACTTTGTTGCACAAGCACAAAATCTAACGACCAGATGTATGAAAAACAAATCTCATAATCGGGGTCAAAACTTGGAAATCTGGATACAAAATTAAATCAGGTTCGACGATCCCAGTAGACCGAGCGCTCCATATGCTGCACACTTTTCAGAAGCCTCAACACATGTTCCCCCCGAAGTCCATTCCCCACCACCGTCACTTTCTTCTCCCACTGATCAGCAACGACATTCACCACGCCAGGGCACTCCCTCAAGGCGTCCTCCACTCTCCTCTGGCATCTATCGCTGTAGAGCTGCGGAGCGTAAAACTCGAGTGTGGAATTCTCTTCGTCATCTTCGTGGTGTCGATCCACAACCCAAACCGTGCAGCCGTTGTGCGGATGGTCGGGGTTGTGCCACCACGGTCCAGTTGGATATGGATATGGATCTTCCCTTCGGATACGCACCTGTTCTCTGACTGGATTGAGCTCTCGGCCTTGGCTGAATTCAGGGTGCTGGTGACGGAAGGAGCGACGGTAGTCGTTGTAGAATGGAGGCGTTGGGAAGGATACTGGTGCGGGATCTAGGTAAAAAAAGCCGTCTCGGTTGAACCGTGGATCGCCGTTGGAGACGTATATGGGCTCACCGTGATTACCATAGAACCATGCCATGGTGTTCGATCTCTCGATCCAAGACTGGTTCAATCTCTCGAAAACTGGTGCAATGCCACTGTTGTATGCTTGGTTTCGATCAGTTGAAGTGAATGAGCTGTTTTGTTCTGAACCCTGTTTTGTATCGGAGAACATGGGTCCTCGATTTTCGTGCGCGCGCTACACACAAAAAAGCTACAGTACAGACTCAAGGCACAGACTCCAGGGCGGTGATCGACCACAGGTCGGAAATCAGGGACACGGTTTCGTCATCCGTACTTAAGTATACTCCGGCCGTACTAAATTTAATTTGGAACCTACGAAAATGTAATTTAAGCAACCCCGAATTTCAGTATTACGTGAACAGTAAATGTTTCTAGCCCCGTTTCTAGCAGTCGTTTCATAATAACCAGAATCTCTGGATCATCATTCGAAGGGCACTACCGTCAGAGGCAAGCTGCGTCGGCAACGGAGTGTCTGCAGCTAGAGTGCAGACAGGCGGTGGTCTTTCCGTGTCGGTCAATGTGGGTCCCTGGTTTGTTGCAGACAAATCACGGGACCCGTACAGTACGTATCTGGCAGCTATGTTACGGACACTTCTTCTGGATCCTTTCAGGAACAAGTTTTGTGATGAACTTCAAGTGAATGCACAATAACTTAGTCAATTCTCAAAAAATTGCTTGCGGTTGGAGGCGGGGGTGGCAATTCCTAAATAATATGCAAGGGGATTGTTTTGAGAAGAGGAAAAAAAGTTGAACACTTCACATTTGATAACTTATTATAATTTGCATTAAAAGAGCTTCCAATAATGTTCTTATAATGAGGAGCTAGGGTTGATATTTCTAATAAATTTCAATATCTTATAGTATGTGTTTTACTTCATGTTACATAAAGATTGTTAAAATCTTGAAAGTGATATCTTTTCTATCAAAATTTAATTCTACCAATTGCTTTTCATAACAGACTGAATTTCAAGCACTTTTCATGTGTAGTAAGTTTTGCAAAAATAACGTGTTCAAGGTCTGCAATGTCCATGATACTACTACTGTCCAATTTTAGCTTCGTGAAGGTAAACAAAATCAATAAGTTAAATTCTTGCAACACATAGGCAATCTCAATGCCAATTGATTGAATGCTCCATTAAAGTACGTAGTTAGGTGGTAAATACTAATCATAAATATATATATATATATATATATATTCACAAATCCTAGAGCACAAATAGTTGAATGTCGTGAATGCAATAATGAAGTAGACCTGATGATTGACATCATCAGAAGGATCTTTTTAGAAGATAATTAAGAAATAATTTTTTTAATTAATTAAAAAAATACTAGGAGCTCTTATAGGCCCCTCCTGTTTAAGAAGATTTTCTTATTATAGGTTCTTAAAAGGTGAATGCAAGAAACACCCGTACTATTTTGCGTCACACCTTGCATTTTGATTTGTTTTTTGGCCACAACTTTTGCACTTTGGCTCCAAATGACTCAAGATTTATAGGTAAGGTATTCATGACTATTATACAACTTGCCTAATTTTTTTGTAATTTTCAAAAATAGTTTAATATCCAAAAATAGCCCCCAATTTTATGTCACACTTGCCAATTTGGAGGTGTTTAGTACGGAGTACTATTTGGTACCCCAAAAAACGAATTTTGAGCTAAAATTTGGAGGGCGTGGTCTTCTAATAGACTTGTAGCTATTGTCCAAAGTAATTCAAAAAAGAAATTAATTGTGTGTGATGTGGAAGTTCTAAAAGTGCGCTTCTTTCTGCTTGTATTTTGTAATATATAAAATATTATTTTGGAGTTTTTTTGGTTGAATGACCATTTCCATAGAATTCTTACAAATGGACAATTTTCATTTTATGTATTTACTATTTTTCAATTTTTAACTAATTTAAACATCAAAGTATCAATTTTCTTGAGATTTGGCACTTTTCTAGTTCTCATGTTTAGAATTTTTTTAATGAATTTCCTTTGGTGGTTACTTTCATCTTAAAGGTATATACATTAGCCATATTTTTTTATTTTTTTTTATTTTAAAGTTCTGTAGGAAAAAAATGATGAGTACTGTCAAAACACAACAAAATCCACAGGTGTTTCTTGCATTCACCCTAAAATGACTTTTGAGTGCCCAAAACTATTATGATTGATATAAAAAAATTATACCATCTGAATGTTCTCAATGTCTTTCTTCCTACTATGATCTCATAACCTCCATAATAAAAAGAAGGTTTCCTGCTTATGGATTAGAAAGTTTAAAAAACACCATTCTTGATATTGTAATTTGCCACCCCTAGGGTTGGAGGAGTGATTATTTATTGCAATTGTTGCCAAGTGGCAAAGGTTATATTACATTACTTCCAATTTCTTTAAGACAAATCAATGATGAAGTGAAGGCAGTCACATGCAGTTGGTGAAGGCAGTATGGTTTCAGTGATCACATCTCAAAATATAAATTCCGGTGCAAGGTAATTGCAAGAGACACTTGTTGTATTTTTTTTCCCCAAGTTGACCTCAAACAAGTGTTTTTTTGCTTATATTTTTTGCATTTTTTGTCTGTATTCTATGAAATTTGAAATGAAGGTACATGCTTTAATTGTAGATGTTAAGTAATCTTTTGCATTTTATAAGAAGTATTGTACTATCTTTAAACAATCCTTGATTGGATGTCTACCTTGGCCATTTAGGAAGAATTTAGTATTGTTTTTAATCCAAAAATGTGAATTTGAAGCCCAAAATTGGGATTCAAAGACTTCTACTAAAGTTACACAAGCCCACAAAAATATTCTCTAAAAATAATAAATTTTCCACCTTCCAAATGTATTCAAAGTGAACTACCTTTGCTTAACTGCAAGGAATACAATTTTTTTTAAAGATGAAAATAGTTGAGAAGGAACATCTTTAAATGAAAAAAAAATGAATTTTTAAATTTTATTTTTTTGAATTTTTAAACTATTTTCTAAAAATCAATCATCAAAGTGACAAAGTGTCCCTTTTTTTTGGCATTTTCCATAGATGGGCAATTTCGTTAAAATGGCGGTATTTCAAATGCCACTTTGACAGTGTGCCATTTTCACCATCTAGGACAGATATAGATTTTAGAACGGCCGTTCTGAACCATCTAGGACTGGTATAGATTTCAAAACGGCTGTTCTGAACTGTTTTCATGCCATTTTAAAAAAGTATCGCCATTTTAACGAAATTGCCCATATAGTCCTTTATTAGTACATAACTTTTAGAGATAAAATTTTCTAAATCTGAATTTTTGAAAACATACTATTTGCAATGTTATACAAATTATACATATTTTATTTTATTTAAAAAAAATTATTCCAAGAGTCACAGGATTCACTTAAATAGGTCGTTTTGAACCAAAATTGGTAGGTGTTTCTTACAATAACCTTGTAGATGTGTGTATTCCAACCTGTATAAGTATAAATAAATAAAATTGTGCTTATAGATGATTGTAAGAATGACCTATCAATTTTTTTTAACTTTGGCAATTTTTAGCCTTTCAATTCAAGATCACTATAAAATTTGAAAAGCATTTTTTTTAATATAAAAAATATGTAAAATGTACACATCTATGAAAAAAGGTACCCTAGGAAGGAAAATTATAGAAAAGAATTTAAGTAAGAAAAGTAGAAAAGTGCATATTCATAAGAAATTAGATAATTTGACATTTTAATTTGTAAAAAATAGAAAAAACAATTTACAAAGTAACTAAAAATTTGCCATTTGGAAGGACTTCATGGTGAAGAGATTTCACCAAAAGAATGAGCTTGAAACCATCTTCAATGTTCAAAAATACGAGCGCAATGGAGCCCTATTTGTACAAATATGGAGGACATAAAATAGTATATTTTTAGATGCCCTTTGATACAAACATGCCTACCTACTGTCAGGGTTGTCTTGTCTGACACGTTTTGGGGTTTCGGTGTCGTGTTGGACGTCTGACGTCGCGTGTCGTATAGGACAACTTGACGGACGGGCATCCAACTACGTCATGTAATTTCATCTTTAGCAGCTGAAAAAATTTGAAATCTTACTATAACTATGAACCTAAAATTAGAATGTAATATGTATTCATGAAATTAAGACACTTCATTAACATGAAACATTAATATGTCAAAATCGTAAATTTCTAATGATATATTTTAAAGTCAACAAGACGTTTGGTCAACTAGACGTCGCGGGGGCTCTACTAGACGTCATGTGACGTCGAGTTGTCGCGATGTCGCGATGTTTGGGAAGACAACCTTGAGCTTGTTAGAGGTGCCAAATTCAACTTGGAGTATAAGCTGATGCAATTTCCAACGAAAAAGCATACTAATAGAACTTGCTCATTGGCCACTGCGTACTCGGGAAAGGAGAACACTAAATCCTCCATTCGAAGTGGTCCCTGCAAGCCGAATTCACCCCTGAGAAAAATGCAGGAATTTTTTATTTTTCACACAAATTTTTTTTTGCAAATTTTGAATTCATATTTGCGATCAGAGACCCAAAATTAGCTAGTAGTGGTCTACAAGATACCCTAGACACGGCTCAAAATAGGGGGCAAGATTTTACTTTTACCCCCGAGAACTTGCGTTTGTTGGTCCCACTTCGAATGGAGGATTTAGTGTCCTGCCTGCGGAAACGGGTTCACCTCTCAATTGTCAAAACATCAAATATCTAGCTCAATACTTTACTCGATCCCAGTCATCATTACTCTTTCCAAATGCGAATAGTTTACAATATTTCAGTAACGAATAAAAAATGTCGAAGTGTTCTGTACGTAATCGCGCGAGCCTAGCTAGCTTCAGTGGGCCTGGCCAATCTTCCAAGTCGATCACCCTTCAATATTTCGCACTAATGATTAAGCTTAACCCTGTAAGGACGCGGGGGTGACCCTGGAAATCATGCATTGTATAACCGTGAGAGTCATTGGAATAAAAAAATCCAAAAGTACTCATTGGAAGTCAAGCTACTGTAGATGTTCTCCACTCTCCACAAAAAACTCCAAGGATGAATAGTTGTAGTTCTGTCCTACATTGGAGAATTCCTTGTCATTCATCGGACACTTATGGTCCGCGGCGTCCTTACTGGGTTAACGTACTCTGGATCGAACAGCAACCCTCCGTCTGCAACAATGTTTATTTTCATAGCCATCCAAACGATTCGTCAGTGCATATTCTAGTATACTCAACACGAAAAGAAATTAAGGATGGCGAGGGACCGACAGTCGTTTTCGATCCCCGTACATACATTTCCGATGTTGCGGAGACTTGCAAGACCGGACGATCAAGTCATCAATGGCATCATGAGACACGCACCGGCGGATCCGCTTCCTGCATGGAGCTAGCTAGAACATCCAGAAGTTCGTTGAAATTTGTGTATTGATCGGTTGTGCACTAGAGTATATGAACCCCACGTACCGAAAGTGTACGGATCCCATGTTTGCAGACGGACTCGATCACTGTTTGCAACTAGGGACCCACATTGACTGTCACGGATCGAAAGACCGACACCCGCGTGGTCCCACTTGCGCTGGATCGAATGGGGTCTCCGTTCACTGAAGGTCTCCTTGTAGCACTTATACAGTAGTTTGGTCTGAGGGCTGGTTTCTACCCCTGGCATCGCCTCCAGTTGGTTTGTAATTTTCCGTTCTGATTCTTTCATCGTTGAAATAATTTCCGTCAACCAAAACTAAATAAATATATAAAAAAACGTGTCCACGAATTTCCAACTGTGGTCGATGCCCGCCCTGGTTTCTGTGCCTTTCTGTGTACATGAATGAGTCTGTAGCTTTTCACGGAACCTGCGCGGAACGAAAGAAAATTGAAACCCATGTTTACACATATAAACAGGGTTGAGAACAACACAGCTCATTCATGTATTCACTTCAACTCAATCGACAATTCGATCGCCAGTTCAGATACTCGTTCGTGTCCAGAGTCTGAACCACATTTTCCATTCTCACTGTAAATTTCATTTCCAGGCGCTCGTTCAAATATTCGAAACCAGACGTACAACAGTTACATTGAACCAGTTCTCGAGAGATTGCACCAGTTTTGGGGAGATTGGAGATTGAGATCGAACAGCATGGCATGGTACTATGATAATTACGGTGAGCTCATATACGTGCACAACGGCGATCCACGGTTCAACCGAGACGGCATTTTCTACCAAGATCCCGCACCAGTATCCTTCCGAACGCCTCCATTCTACAACGACGTCTACTACTACCGTCGCTCCTTCCGTGACCATCACCCTGATTTCAGCCGTGGCGGAGAGCTCATATGCATTAATCCAGCCAGAGAACAGGTGCACATTCGACGGGAAGATCCATATCCATATTCTTATCCATGTCCCACTCCCAGTGCACCATGGTGGCCCAACCGCGACTACCCACACTACGGCGGGTATCCTGTTTTGGTTGTGGAACGTCCCCACCGAGTTGATGAAGAGGACTCCTATCTCGAGTTTTATGCTCCGCAGCTCTGTAGCGATTGCCGCAAGAGGAAAGTGGTGGATGCCTTGAAGGTGTTTCCTGGCATGGTGAATGTCTTTGCTGATCTGTGGGAGAAGAAAGTGGTGGTGGAGGGGAATGGCCTTTGTGGGAAGCAAGTGCTGCGACGTCTCCAACGGGTTCGGCATATGAAGCACTCTGTCTTCTGGAGGGATCGTATTTGCTGATTTAATTTTATATCCAGCATCAATTCTAAGTTTTTGTTCTTTAGCGAGTGCCGATTTGGGTCAATTCATACAATCATCTGATTGTTAGAGTTTGCGCTTTTGGAACCACTCTTTGAGCGTCGTTCAGTGTACAGATAGGATAAAGAATTATCGGTCCAGGAAGCTCTGATCTTTCGTGCTTGCATGGATTGGAGCTGTGACCATTGACAGAAGCATAAACATGGATTAGAAAAACGGGTGGAGAAGCTATCTAGCTAGCTGCGTTTGTACTGTACAGTTTTCATTCAAATTGACTGATATACCAAAACAGAGTATTTGAAGTAAGTTGGCAGTTTCTAACTGATCAGTAGAATTCATATTCATTTGAAACTACGTATACAGGGAGATTGTTCATGTTTCAATTTCGGGAGACTAATTTGATGATTATACACCACAGTAGGAACTGGAGGATCTGGAGAAACGAGGCAAACGGGAAACTGACGTTGTGCCTTCAATTGAACTTTAATTTCCATAGCGGAGTACAGTACCTACGCAGTCAATAGCTAGGACGCAATTCACATGACAGGGAATTCCAACCTTAACCTGGGAATGGCGATCCGGGAACCAGGGATGATTTCCTAGAAAATCCAAGTAACGCAAACTGTCGATTTTTATTCAAATGATAGATATTCAAAGGTTTGAGGCTGTTAACTGAACCGATACTTCGAGTGTGCTGATATGATCTTGTCCTCTAGAGTGTTCTCTTTCAACAAGAACAGAGCTTGTTTCCTGGTTTCAGAACTTCAAATTTCTTAAAATGTGAATTTGTAAATCATGATATTTTGAGTACCATAGGATCTTAAGTAAGGAGTAAATGTAAATCTATCTTTGAATAATGAACCCAATTGGACATTTGTGTAAAAAGATTGGAAATTTAGGGTCGCTTCACATTACATCCCAAGGCCCAAGGTCCATTGAATTCTCAATGAAAATTTGATTGGTGGAGAGCTAAAATGTTGGACTTGGGGCTTCACACTATAATCCCAAGTCCCTATGCACTCCAAAATATCTATATGACAACACTTTTGGAAATATTTGGTGCCAAGGGAGTGAGACTTGAAAATTGACTTCCAGGGTCTCTTGAATTTGATGCTAAAAGTGCCCAAAAATTGAATTTTTGATTATTAGATTCATATATTTCACGCACTAATTAATTGCTATACAATATTGTGCATAATACAAGTTGGGACTTTGGCCTTCACACTATGAAGTTCCAACTCCCAAGTCCCACATTTGATAAATTTAATTAACCTTCTACAAAGAAGCTATGATTTGGTCTTGAACTAGGACTTGGAGGGTTGGAACATGGAATGTAGTGGGAAGCAACTCTTACTTAGGCTTTCTTTTACTTTAATCCTTAAACATATGAGCAACCCAAAAATTAAAAAGTAGATTATGAATGATCAAACACACTTTATATTTTTATTTAAATAATAATAATTTTGATTCAATTTTTTGGAAGAGTTCCTTGAGTGTGTTTGTAAAACTTAGGGGTGGAAGGTGATTGCAAGAAAGACCAGTCATTTTTTACCTCACAAGTAGCCTGGCAAACTTTTCCTTTGCTATAACTTTTGAAGCATAAACCCAATGAACTTGAAGTTTGGATATGACTATTGCTATTGCAATCATATCCTTTATTTTTCATAAAAATTTAAAAATCATTTTGTATTTAAAAGTCAATTTTGTAAATTTGTTACACTTTCAAGTTTAGGATTTTTGAGTACTAATTCACACTTGCCAATTTAGAGGTTTTTAGTACTATTTAGTACCCCCGAAAACGAGTTTTGAGATAAAATTTGGAGTGCATGGTCTTCGTAGACTTGTAGCTATGCAGGGAAGTAATTCTAAAAATAAATAATTATATTTGGTGTAGAAGTCCATAAAATGCGCTTCTTTCTGCTTACATTTTGAAACATATAAAATGATATTTTGGAGTTTTGGGGGGTGAATGACCATCTCCATAGAGTTGTTACAAATAGATCCAAGTGAACTCTATGTTAGCAAATCTAATGTGTTCTATGTCTTGGATTGACTTGAAAATTGGTAAATATATGCCTAACTTGATAATGATTATGGAAAAAAATTAAATTCAAAGTTCCTAGTATAAAAATTGACCACAAGAGGCAGTCAAAGCCATCTAAAATTCTTAGGTAAGACCAAAAAAAACTTTTCACTTTGAAAGCGATTATTTTTCAATCCATATGGTCAAATTTTACAAAAAATTTACTACATTTGAGTTATTCGTAAAGTACACTAAACCGGGGTTTAAACCCATGAGTTTTGTGAAAAAGCCGGTTGAGTTAAAAAAGTCGAAATAAAAGTGGGTATGAAACTTATTTTTCCATCAAAATGGTGCCTAAAAAGGTTTGGTCCCCACTTTTGAAGTCGTGTGACATAAGTATCTTGCAAAATAGTTTGACGCTTCAACTACAATTGCCTTCTCAACTTCAAAAAAAGTCATGCCCAAAGTGGGGGGGACTTTACAAATAACTCTATTCTCTCATATAAGTTTAGTACAAGATCCTATGGTTAGATTCTCAAAACCTTCATCTTATATGTTCTTTTAATCAATGCAATAGAAATGGCAATTTTCAATGTCTTTTGAGGTAGAAAATTGTCTCTAGAAAGTGCGGCTTGGGATTATAAGGATTAATTTGCTCCCATTTGTGCCCTATTCCATCCATTATTATATTTTTTGAACGTGAATATCCATAATATGTTGCTACGTCACCAAGTAGGGATAAACAAAGACTATCTAAATAACATTAGTTGTGAATTTTTGAAGTTCAAATGGAGTGGTCACCAAAAGCATTTATTTCTTGAAATGTAAACTATTGTATAAGAATTGTCACCAGGATCATTACATTCCAATCTATAGAAGATCTCCACATTTCACAATATACACAATATATGTGCTTATTGACCCAAATTCACTTAATGTAACAACCTTTTACATTAGAGAAGAACGTGGACAAGCTTAGGCATTTAGAATTCAAAGTAATTAGCCTTGGATTGCTAATCTCATCTTTTCAAGCGCTACAATACGTAGTGGGGAATGATGAAGTTTTATAAGGTTCAAAGTTTTTTTAGTCTTCTATTGGATTTTTTAAATACTTTTATAATTAGAGTGATTTTCAAAATTCATCCTCTACAACATTTAGTAGTTCTAAGAATGAAAATTTTATTTCAACTTAAATATTGGTTCTTAATTTTAAAACATTCTTAAATTTTATATATAATTTTCTTCATTATTCATAATATTCAATCTACATTCAATTTTAAGAAGATTCTCAAATTTAAAATTTAAAATTTTATTGATAAAAATTATATAAATGCAATGGATTCAAATGTATGGAGATTATCCATAGATTATAATTTACCACTTTTGATTGAATAGCCAATAAATTATACTTTGTAAAATTGCAATTTACAAAGTATATTTACAATCAAGGATATTTGAAGTCTTCAAGGTTCTTTGGAAGTTAAAGATTTATTTTTAGCTTGGTTATATAGGTTGATAAATTTTTTTGTCAAGAAGGCATTGCTACTTCAACGACGCTAGCATGTGAGCCTAGGAATGCAAGCCTACGAGCCTTGAGCCTAGGTGTAAGTAGGTACTCTACAAGTATTGAAGGTGCCTATAACATATGTACCTATAACATAAATATCCTATAATTATGGAAGGTGCCTATAACATAGACACCTCTAATATAGGCATCTAGATATTATAAATATCATATAACCATTAAACCATGGAAGGTACCAATAACATAGACACCTATACTATAAATATCCTATAACCATGAAAGGTGCTTGTAGCATAGGTATCTATAATATAGACACCTATAAATTAGGAACCTATAATATAAATGTCCTATAACTATAGAAAGTACCTATAACATAGGTACTTATAATATAGGAGTCTAAGCTCTTAGGCTCATGGGCTCAAGATCCTAGGCTCACATACTAGCAACCGTGATTGCTACTTAGAGGAGAAAATGACTTTTAATTATCAATGATTGTAAATGATTGTAAACCAGTTTATTTATATATAGTTAATATCCAGAAGATGCAAGTTTACATCTTTTGGATACATAGTGACAAATGTGCCATTTCT
Source organism: Pseudisothecium myosuroides (assembly GCA_951799445.1). NCBI lineage: Eukaryota > Viridiplantae > Streptophyta > Bryopsida > Hypnales > Lembophyllaceae > Pseudisothecium > Pseudisothecium myosuroides. The sequence goes on along the minus strand of OX637288.1, from coordinate 1,478,619 downwards.
TGAAAAGTTTATATTTTAAAGATGAGGGGTACACATGTCATCCTTCAATTGGTAGTTAAATTTTTTTGAAAAGTCTCAAAGGGGTATTGAGCCTTCCTTGTATTGGTTGTAAAATTTGAACAATTCCAACAATTGAAAGGGGTGCCAAAAACAATCAAAATTTCTAGTATAAAAAACCACTAATGTTCGAGTGCCCAATTCTAGATTATAAAACTATTGTCCAAATCATGGTCACCCAAAAATATCGGAATGTACATGGGTGGAGACGTGATTTGCTCTCCCACATGAGTACTACTTTCAGGCAAGTCTACATGAGCTGGAGTTCCCTCTTCCGTGCTGTTGATGACAATGACATTGTTGGGGTTACAATTTGCCTCTTCTGGAAGAGTACCTGGAACAACATTATGAAAGAATTAGAAAACAAAGTACTTGTGTGAAACATTGAAACATTAGAATGAAGAACTTTGACATTGACATTGGAGACATAGAAAGAATTAGAAAACACAGTACTTGTCTGAAACATTGAAGAACATTGGAATGAAGAACAAGAAATATTGACATTGACATTGACATAGACATAAACAAAGTTAAATTAAGAGAAGTTGTACTACCTGCAAGCTCATAATCATGTTGAGCACCTTCCCGCACCTCGTTTAAGTCCGTAGCAAGACGTTGGCGAGCCAAATCAGCAGTCTTGTACCAGGATTTGTGTGTTGGAAAAAAATCTGAGTGACATCATCCATCTCAATGGCACTTGGATTCATCATACATTTCCAAAGGGATGAGGCCCTAGTGTACTCCATGCCTCCTTGACGAACAGGGAGAACCCAAGAAGCAGAGGGAATATATTGTCCTGATTGCAACATTGGAAGGAGAGTACCAGCAAGAGTACTTCCCAAGTGTTTCTTCATTTTGTACCTGCAATACGTCGCAGCTCTCTCAATGAGGTTTGTATGAGTCAAGATAATTCTATTTTTTGCGAAAGGAGTACCATACTTAACATACTCCTCAACGCCCTCATCAATTTGCTCAGGCGTTATATTTCGGTGCACACATTGGAAATGTTCTTCGCCTTTATCTTTCACACAATAACCCAACATTCCAATGAATGTATGCAATCCAACATTGCGGAGGGTTTTTGTGAGAACATGGTGGCCCACTGGAGCAACGTCTTTGGCATCCCATCCAAGATAGGTTTTTATGCACTTGCTGACCATGGCTGCTGAAGCAGCAAAAAGCCGACACACCATGTGTAAGTGCAACCTCAAGAGAGCACCACCTCTTTCAATTGAACAAAGTCCGGAAATGCACTCTTTCTCAATGAATTCTTCCATTTTTCCAAGTAGAGCTGTGGAAATGTCAACACTACCCACTGAAATAGTAACGCTAACATCCAGCTCTTTGAGTTTGGGAGGAGGTTTCTTTCTGGGTGGTTTTTTCAAGGGAGTACTTTTTTTTGAAGTTTGCTTCAATGCAAACTTCATGGCAACAGGAGTCGAGCTGTTGCTTCGAGGAACTGCAGTGCCAAGGAATTCTGTTGTGGACTCCCCTACATTTTGAGTGAGCACACTTGTCCCTTTGCGGGATGCTGCTCTCAACTGAGAGCAAGTTGGTGCCATTCTATAACCCTGCTGAAAACCGAGTCAATTGCATCAATGAAAAAAGAACATAAACAACAAAATTTACTGCAATTTCAACCCAAGGGACTTGAACCCTTCTGACCACAATAATAGCAGTCACTGCTGCCATCCAACATGGTTGATTTTCCATGGATCTAAGAAGAAAAACCATACCTGCTGTTGCTGCCTCCTCAAGATGCACCAAAAACGAATGAGAAAATTATTCAAGTCCACGAAATCTGTTATGAGGAAATGCGTTAGTACCTAGAATAAATATGAAGTATTTGTGAAGTGGGCATGAGCGGAGGAGTGTTGAAGTTGCAGATCATGACAAAATAATTACGTGCTCAGTCACGTGAACTAACTCAAATTCACCTGAATGAAACAATTCAGCATAATCACATCTATAATCAAATCTACCAATGCGATTCACATAACAAGAGGTCATCAGATGGACTTGATAATGCATCATTCTTGCTGGTATTAGGTTCTCAAATCCTATATACTTCAGCAAACGAAAAGAACCATGGTCAGCATCGAACTTCAAGTGAAATCGTATAAAATAACAAGAGGAAGCATTGCAACACGAACACGAGATGTTTCCCAAAATGAAGCACTGCAACACGTACACGAGATGTTTCCCGATTTTGATCAAAATCGAATATAGAAACACAAAAATGTGTCGAGAGAAGTTACAAAACGGAAACAAGATGTTTCCAAATGCCTTATAAAACGGAAACAAGGTGTTTCCAAAGGAATTGTTTGCAGGCTATGAACACTCCAAGCAATCTAAAGCTACTCGGCTACACAACGCTGCGCAACGCTAATTTCCACAACCAATTTCCTGAACACAAAGGCAATTCTATTTTGACATGAGATTAACCTTGACAGTGTGTAACGTCCTCCCGCTCCAAGTGCGATCGATCCAGCTCTAATCTAGGTGCGATCCTCCAAGTGCAATCCTCTAGGTGCGCTTCGTCCACAAGTGTTGTCCCTCTACAGGTGCATCGGAGCAAAGTCAGAGCAATCTCCAAACAACAAGCAATCTCCAAGCAACAAGCAATCTTCAAGCTCCAGACAACCCTATCGCGGCAACCCTTGCATCAGCGGCTCTCCATTTTCTCCGTGCCGGCGCAACATCGACGGCTTCTAGGACCTCTAAAATTTTGTTCACCCACATCAACGGCTCCTATTCACCTTGATTCACGGAGACATTTCTGAGTCAGATCAACGGTGAGCTAGGAGGTTTCCATTTTCTTAAACAAGATCCAACGGCTTAGGGTTTTTGGGAGCAGGGCGGGGGGGAACAAAACAGGTTGTTCACATCATTTTGGTACATAGTAAATGCTCTATTGTATTTCTTGGTGTTGGTTTGGAATGTGAAAATAAACTTCAAAGATCTTATTATAGTAGGTTTATAGAATACCATGATACAATTTACAAAATACAATTTCTTGCATATAAACTAAAGCTTTTATATGCAAGCTTTACATGCCTTATTGATTTTTTAACCCCTAAAGTCCCATTGTCCTTACAAGGGACACAAGGGATTTTCAATAGATTCAAGACTTTTTTTTTGGATTGAAAAGCACAATAGCTTTTGAATAATATAAATTTATTTCATTAGGTGCTTTGGGAACAAAAATTATGCCACTATAATCTCGAAGAGGTCATCCTAATCACCAAAAAAGATCCACAAAAATTGAAATAATTTTTTTTTAATTTCATTTTTTATAGATTAAATTTTTAGGGTTTAGCTTTGATTTATCTATTTGAATCAATGTGAAAGTTATGGAGCTTCTTGTATTACAAACAATGTTAGCATCTTCTTGAGAAAATAACATACATGTTAGATACGTTTTTGGATATCTTCAATTTTCAAAAAAATTAATAAAGAAGAAGTTCTACAAGATTTATTGTACTTGCTAGAATAATTTCACTATTAGAATAAGTATGTTTTAATTTCATTGCAAAGCTATCAATGATTTAATTTTTCCTTCAATCTTGTATCTACTTCTACTTAACAATTTAAAAAAAAATGTAAATCAAGTATTTCTTTTTGAATTTCTTTCCTAGATTCTTAAATCAATTTTTCAATATAAAATTTTTTAAATCAAAATCTTTAGGCCAAGAATTTTAAGTTAAGAAGATTCAAAGTCAAATAATCTAGTTTGAGAAGGTGCACAAAAATCCAACGGTGCTAGTATGTGAGCCCAAGAATGTGAGCTTGTGAGCATTGAGCCTACAATATAGGTACCTATAATATAAATACCACACACTATAGAAGGTGTATGCATTATATACACCTATAATATGGGTATTTGTAACATATATATCCTATGATGATAGATGGTTTCTATAGTATATACACCTATAATATAGGTGTGTGGTATTCTAGGCTCATCGGCTCACATTCCTATGCTCACATAATAGCAACCCTCCACATCAACCTATAAAATGTTTCTCACTTTAAATGCAAATTTCTTGCAAACGGTAAAAAAATATTTGAAATTTCATCCACACATTTTTATACTAATCTAGTGCATGATCATATGATTAAATGTGCAAAAAAATTATAAATTTTATTTATTAGTTTTTATTCAATTGTCTAAAAAATATGCTCACTAAACAAGAAAAATTGAATCATAATTTTACAATGATCATCAACTCTAATAGGAAAAATGTGTACAGATTACAATGTTTATGAGGCTATCCTACAATATATTAAATATAATAAGGGTTCAATTTAAAAATGTTGAAAAATTTGATAACTACTTATTCAAGTGACGACCTTTAGGTTAAAATTGGTTCAGACAATTTTTGAAGTGATCTTTGGGTTTTTGTATAAACAAAAATAAAGTTTACTTTATTGTAACCTTCAAATGCCTTTGAAGCCATGCATGACTAAAACTAAAGCTAGGAAAAAAATGGTGGAATGAAGTCAAGACAAAAATAATAGAATGAAGCCACAATTGGAATAACATGATGACACTAGTAGAAAAGAGGCTATCAATGACTGAGGTTTATGACTACCTAACTAGTCATATAGGACACATATGACCAAAGAATGACCAGATCGCAAATTTGGGATTTAAGTCATTTAGGACAAGTCATATTGGTTAAGTCAGTCATTTATTTTTTTTCATTCAGATGAAGGTTTGAAGTTCATTAGGGTGTGATTATATAGGGCCTCTCCAATGGCGCCGAGACACGTGGCTGAGGATCTGGCATGCCGAGGTGTCAATTTTCTATTGGCTAATTTTGGAGTGATCCTGTTTCACGTCAAACAAATTCTAAGCTGGCGTGGAAAATGTTTGGTTCCTTATTTGTCATTTTGTAGTCATTCTTTAGGCAATGATAGTCATTTTCTTGTGATTTTTGAGTTGGTTGCAGTCATTAGCAAAGTCCTGGATGTGCTTAGGGAGTCATTCTTCAAAATGGTGACTAGTGCAATTAGTCATGCAGTCATTGTGTAGTTGGATAAGAGTACAACATGGATTCCAGCATATGACTTAGAGAATTGACAAAAACAATAATACTAGAGTCATGTATGATATTCATTACAAAAAAATAACTAGCAATACAAAGGTGGTTGTAGTTTGGTCACAATACAAGCATAAATGACTACATTTGTACTATGACTACACTATGGTTGCACTATGACTACACTATGGTTGCACTATGACTACACTATGGTTGCACTATGACTACGCTATGCTTGCACTATGACTACACTATAGTTGCACTATGACTACACTATGGTTGCACTATGATTACATTGTTACTACATTATGACTATACTATAATTTCACTATGTCAAAGTCTATGCACACCACTTCTTCTCTCCATGCCATAAACTTCTTTTGCCTCTTGTTCCATTAACAACTGCAGCCAATTACCAATTGAAAATGAATTAAACATATTTAATGAAAAATACATTACAAAACCACAAAATAATAACTATCACCAAAGAATTGTAGAAATCATCTAATGCAAAATTGCAGAACTCACCTGAATTGCCTGAATTCACCTGAATTGCCTGTATTGCCTGAATTGCCTGAATTGCCTGAACTCACTTAAATTGAAGGAAAAAATGAATAATAAAAAGCAAAAAGACGACCAACAATAAATTGCAAACAACAAAAAAGAGCAAACAACAAACCCTAAACATCAAACAACAAACAACTAAGACAACAAATAACAACAAACAAATAACAAAAAGTAGAAAGCATTCAAGAAAATATAAACTACTACATTCGAGAGGTGGAGGCTGACCTAAACCTTCATTTAGAAGCAAGAGGGAAAATGAGAGGAGGTTGATGAGCAAGAAGCAAGAAAGAAACAAAACAAGTAGAAAGAGGTTGATAAATAAGAACTAAGAAGCAAGAAGGAGGCAAAAGCAAGAAGAAAACATGAGAAGAGATTGATGAGCTAGAAGCTTGAAGAAGAAGACAAAAACAAGAAGAAAAAGTGAGAAGAAGTGCATTAGCAAGAAGCAAAACAAAGAAGATGTATTTAAGAGGCGGCGGCTAACCTAAACCTGAATTCTGAATGAAAGAGACAAAATCTCTGCCGTTCATCTTCAGTAGCTACAATTGCAATGTGCTACATGTCAGCCTGCCTGAAATAAAAAGGTGACTGACCTAAAATGTGGCGGCTGACCTAAAATCTAAGCCATCCATTTGCTATCAAGATACAATTTAATTCGTCCATCTAAAAAATTCATTTCAAATGTCCATCTGATCCATCCATCTCAGCCATCCATTTAATTCATTCATCTAATCCCACCATCTCAACCATCCATTTGATCCGTCCATCTGATCCATCCATCAATCCATCCTAAGTCGTCCATCTGATCCATTCATCTGAGCCGTCCATCTGATCCATCCATCATTCCATCTAAGCCGTCCATTTGATCCATCCATCACTCCATCTAAGCCCTCCATTTGATCCATCCATCTAAGCCGTCTATATGAAAATTAGTTTGTCACTTGAAAATGACTACAATGCAACTAGTCCTTTATAGAAAAAAAGACAATAAATTTAATAAGTTCAATTTCCACAGTGCCATTGTCAGTCATTCCTCCGTTCTATCGTAGTCATATGATGCACTCATTTTAGGACAGCACAACTCAAATATGACTCAACAAAAACTACATTAGCGACAAGGCCACAAAATTCAAACTGAACCATGGATGACACTAGATCTAGTCGTTGGTTTAAGGCCATATTTGTTACATTGAGACTTTTCACAGTCTCATTTTTACCTTTGACTCAAAGATAAACCGCTTTATCTCTTTATTAGTATTTTTTTATAAATAAGTAACAATATCAACTTTTAGAATTTTATTTTAGAATCACTATTTTAGAATTATTTATTTTTGGTTTCAATTAATATTTTTCAAAATGAATTTACAATAACTAGCATTTTGTCTCAAAATCTGCAAAAAGTCTCAATATAACGAATATGGTCATGAACTTTCATCTGGTTGCCATCCACTGCTCTAGGAAGTCACTACGAAATGACTGTTGATCGCGACAGGTCAGCTTTGGCGCCCTTTGTGTGACTGCTAGTCATTTTCTAATGTGAAAGTAGTGACCAGTCATTTTTTTACTAGTTACATTTGACCCTGTTTTCTACTAGTGTGATGAATTCCAAAGCCACAAGATTAAATTGAATCCTATAGTATCTTTTTGATTGAAGGAGTTCAAAATATTTTGAAAGAACCAATGAGAAACTTTGGTGTTCAATTAATTTGCAAAACAGAGGCTAGAAAAATTTGGGGCCCTGATCTTTGAGGTTTTTATATTGATGAGTACAAGGTCCAATGTTGGCTATTGGTCAACATACACCTCCAAAATTCACCATAAGTTCACAATTGCCTAGATTTCCATGACAATTATATTCTGCAAACTTATAAATATAACTATAAAAAAACAAGCCTATTATTACTACTTTTCAAATTCCATTTGCAAGTAGTTATGAATGCAAATTTTTGTATTTATTTTTCAGAGTTGTGATTATATATCTTATATAAGTCATAAAGAAGTTTCATTTTTTTGCAAAAATTTAAAATTGTCATGAATTTCTAAATAAAAATTGAAACAACTTTTATGAAATGCAATCGATGCTCAATAAATTTGAAAATGTCTCTTTAGGCTTATAATTTAGTGTAGAACATCAAAATGCAAAATATTTTACATGTCACTTTAAAATCAAAAAATCATCAATCCATGGTTATAAACCTCATGTTCAAATTGCCATAAAAATCCTTGATGACCTTTAGGTGGAAATTAGTTTAGCCAATTTTTGAAGTGATCTATGGGGTTTCCATATAGACAAATATTGGGTCCATTTTGTGACCATAGGATGTATTTGAAGTCATGACTAAAAAACTAGTAGATTGAAGGCAAAATAAAACAAAGAATTTTGAAGCAAGGACAAAAATAATAGAATTTTGAAGTCATATAACTAAAATTTTAATTAGAGTGCATAGAAAATTCAATGTCTTTCAATTGAAGGAGTTGAAATTTTTTTGAATGAACCATTGAAAACTTTTGGATTTCAATTAATTTCTAAAACAAAGCCTATAAAAATTTGGTTTTCAATTTGGATTTGAAAGTACATGAGAATAAAAAGGGTCCATTTTACAATCATGGGGACTTTGAGGTTTAAATATTCACAAACATAAAGTCCAATGTCAATTATTAGTCAACACACACCTCTGAAGTCCAATATAATGTATTTACAGTTTTGAAGAAGTTGTTTAAATTTATTGTGAATTTATTTAATAAATAAATTTAAAAAAAAACTCATATCAAATGCAATATAAACTCAAAAAAATTGGGAATCTCTCCATAAGTTTGTATTATTTTTTATCATGCCATTCTAAAATTAAAAAATAAGCATTCTAGGGTTGCAAGTTCATTTTTTTAAAATTGTTTGTCAATATTTCCAAAAAAATTCCATTTTTTAAGTAGAATTACAAATGAATAATAATAAATATTAATAAAATCCATTTTTAATAGAAATTTTCTAATGCTTGTTGGTCTTCAATATTTATGTAAAAATTTCCATTGACAAGGTTTTCTAATCCAAAGATGGGACTTCAAACCTCTAATTGAAAATCACTAGAAGTGCAAAGAACATCAAAGCTTGTAGTTGATAATTGAAATTTTTAATCATTTTAATTGACTATAATTAATTGAAAAAAATCATATTCAACAAATTAAGATCAAATATATAAAGATATATAATTTATGATGTGTTGTGAACTATTATAATTTAAAATATTTAATATTATTATAAAAACTCTAGACTTTGACAGTTTGACCTACTCATTATAGACTTAAGCTTTACCAAGTCAGATCAACAATGAAATTATTTCAACACAAAATTATTGAAACTCTTAACAAAGCTAAATGTTGAAATTAATAGTAATCCTAATCCTTCTATTTGTACAAATATATACTCCGTACAAAATATTTTTTTGTTTGTAGGCTTTCAAGTTCAAGATGTACCTTCATGCTTCTTGCACAACTCAATTCTAATTTGCTTTTGACTCTTTGTCCTCACTTTACATCCAATAATAATCTTTTAGATTGTAATATAGTTTGATATTTCTCATAAACATGAATAATGTCATGTCATTAATTAATATTCTAAGAAAACTTGGGCTCCACTATTCTCTATACTTCTAATGACACCCGGATTGAAAGTTTGGGGCCCAATTTTTGGGTTGGGAGACCTTAGCAATGGGACTTTTTGGATGGACATTAGAGCTTGGAAAGCATTAGATTCATTGATATTCATCATTTGTAATTCTATTTAAGTCATATAATTTTTTTTTGAAATATTAATCAATAATTTGAAAAAATGAATTTACAACCATGGAGTGTTGATTTTTTAACTTTAGAATGACACAATACAAAAATATGCATTATGATGTTCAATACTATGATATAAATTCATGAAGAAAATTTTAGATTTTTTGAGCATATATTATATTTGTTATGAATTGTTTTATTTTTATTCATAAATCCACAATAATTTCATATTTTTCTCTAGGGAATAAGGATTTTTTCATCAAACATCAGTCCAACTACAAGATACAAAAAGTACAAGATATAATAGTAGTGAATTTCTACATGATTGTTTTGCACAAATAAAAGGAGTATTGTTATTTCAGTATTTTCTACATTACTATCAATAGAATCCAGTATAAAATTATAATTTTTTTGAATTTTTGAATTTCTAAATTTTCTAAACTTAAAACAATAACCTCAAAAGTGATTTACAAAATTTCAATTGATTAATTGATTAAGTAAAATATCAATTAGTCTATTTCAAAATGTTTAAATTCATAAATTATAGCACTCATTATGTTGCTTCTCCATTGCTCTTTTTGTTGACAATTGTTGACAAGTCAAATCAACTTATGATTGTGAAATTTCCAAATATATTGAAGATTTAAAATCCTCAAATTTTGTATAAGAAAAATTATAGACTTTCATTTTTTTGAAACAAATAAAGTTACAAAAGTAATAAAATAACTGATAAATTAATAAATTTGGAAAGTTGAAGGTTGTACATTAAAAAATTTGAACTTCCAAGTTTGAGATGGTTCAATTAATTTTTTTTTAAATTATTTAATTAAATTTATTTATTTATTTTATTAATATTGTAATATTAAAAAAATAAATGAAACTTCAAGTTAATTGAAATGAAATAGTCTTTACAACTATATTTTTATTTTTTCTAAAACTATCATTAATAAAAATACTTTTTTGGAAAATGGGCCAATTCAACTAGTTACAACTAACAAAAGATGTATAACCACATGCTCAAAAAATAAGTACAAATAATCACATTCATATATACTTGAAAAATGAAGTTTGAAAAAAATTATTATATATAGGCTTGTCTTGCAAAGTTTAAAAGTCTTTAGAGCATCTCCACGTGTGAGACAAGGAGGATGGGACGGCCAGGCCTAATTGGAGTGTGGGTTGAATGAGCTCGGCCTATTTGTTATGTTTGTGCCCCACGGCAAAAGGGGATGAGAACTCGGGCAATCGGGTCTACACGGCCCTAAGAGTGCCACCTCGTGAGCGCCGACATGCAAAAGCATTCTTTATTAATCCCTAATGCAGGTTGGGTTTTTATATACCAGTGTATTTTGAGGGCACACTGGCATTATTAGAACATGGTTTCTCAATGCCCTTAATTTCTAAAAAATCCCCAATTGCAAAAGAGCTTCATCAAGATATTCATGAAGTATACAAGACATGGTGAGGACGGAATAACTGCTTGTTGACAGCTCTGGAAAGGGCAAAGGACTGCTCTATCAAGTCTGCGGGTCATCGTAATCGATGGCACCTGTTCCCTTCTTCCGTTGAAAACTATTATTGACTATTGGGCAATGAAACTTCAAATTACCATTGGAATCTCAAAACCTCGTAAGAAACCTGCATGGACTGCACTTCATTTTTCGTCCAATGAATCGCTTAACTGAATAAAATGTATTTGTTAGATTCACCACGCCCTGCTTTATAGCAACTCGCTTTGTCAAAACCACTTGTGATGTTAAATCCTACACTATTGTTGCATGGCTATCCACAGTTATTGAGGGAGTTATGGTTGATTCTTGCGGACTTTCTGAAATCCAATTTATCAAGGGTTGAGGTGAAGATTGGGGGATGATGAAATTTGCGCAAGCAATGCATTAGAACTTGCCACCTGATCCTGCGTTTCTTCTGTCAAAAGAATAGAAATGACGTATGAGGAAACATGGATAAAGTTTGGAATCTAACGAGTTTGTTGTATCTCCTCCTAATTCTCGGAATGTAGGGTTTGAGAACAGTGAGAGTATTACTATGGCTCAGTTTAATTAACGAACTGGTAACGATTGCGTGTTTGATTTTTGTTGCAATCTACTTGTTTCATTGCATTTGCACATTTTGTAGTGGCTACTCTCCAGTTCCTATCTTTGCTCTTGCTCCTGCTAGGGCTCCTACCCCGAAGTACGTTTTCTTAGCCACACTGTCGACTCCATGTTATTCATCGATTAAGTTGTTGACATGCACTATTGATTGATGAAAACATAGAGAAAAGCACAAACTTTATGTGAAACCAAAATTCTCCAAAGGTTGTGCAACTATGAAAATAGAGATTTACTAGTAAGAGTCCTGGGTGCCAAATTTTCATGACATTCTAATGTTGTAGAGAGCCTGTGGAATTGCCAAAGTCAAAGCGTTGTCATTATGATGAATTTTCCTAATCAATTGCTTGACTGTCTTTCTTTGTGCAGAAGGAGTCACAAACTTGCATAGACTACAATGCTATCATTGCGGCAGGTGTCATAGGCTCCGTGCTTCTTTTTGCACTCATCCTCATTTTTTGCCGCTTTCGGTGCTTGAAAGATCAAAGAAGCTACCATTTCAAAGACTGCAACGATCAAATAGCAGTAAATGTTGCGAAAATCTGCACACCAAGACTCACATAATTAAAAATTTGCGTAGAGCAATAGAGGAAAGCTGACTCACCGTTTGAGAGCAAGCAGACAATACGCAACTTTGTCGTTCTCCATGCTTGCTCCAAGCTCAAAATCAAGCACATGGTGTACATATTCAACTGGAATCAATGAATTCACGCTCCAATTCTCGGCAATGCTAAAAAGCTTCTAAGGATTGCAAGTTCATTCACCGCCTCAAACAGTCAAGGAGTACGGTGAAGGAATACAGTGTCTACACCCATGCATGAGTACAAAATAGAACAAGTGAAGGCTTGTATGTTGGAATACGTATAATGCACCACTTGCATAGGCACAAAATCTACAGAATGACTCATAATAATTCCCCAATTTTTTTGTAATATTCTTTGAGTCCATGCTCAAATATTGTCCAATCCATAATTTCAAAATATCCCCATCTTCACTCATAAATCCACAAATATAGCAAACATAGGCCACTGTTGGCTCCAACCTCCTTTAAGGGTTAAAAAATGACCTCGAAACTTGTGAACAATGACAAAAGCATCCCATACTGAGCCACAGGCAAGACATTCCATTTCACCATGTACTCAATAAATTTGGCCGTGCCCGGCCATTTTTGGATCCTTGCCGTGCATGTCGTGGGGGAATATATATGCCTGGGCCCGGTCACTCCTTGAGTTTGCGCCACTTCGAATGCAACCGTGGCGATGCTTTTAGACTTCAATTGACATGAAAGTCTTGGCAACTATGAACCCACAATGTTGGACTTTGAACTTGTTTATTGACCAATAGCTAGTATTGAACTTTATATTTGTCAATACAGAAATCTCACAAATTTGAATCCTATGGTTGCAATGTAGATCCTTTCAGCTCTCATATTTTTTTTTTTAAATTTCAAATTCTTTTAGCCTAATTTTAGAAATCAATTGAACCTCAAAGTTTTCCATTAGTTCCCTCAAAATACTTTTCACAGTCTTTCACTTGAGTCAATTAAAAAAACGGTGAATCGTGTCATTTTGAAATTTTATTATTTTGGTTGAGGCTTCAACATTATTTTGTGTTCATCTTGGCTTCATTCCATCAAGTTTTTAGTTGTGACTTCAAATGGATCCCATGGTCACAAAGTTGACCCAATATTTTGTCAATTTACAACAATTGCATTTGAAATGATTTGTTTTATTTTTATTGAAAAATTCACGGTAATTACAAATTTTCACAAAAAAATGAAATTTTTTAATGAATAATAGAAGACAAGTAAACACTTCTTTCAAAAATAAAAAAAAATCACATTCATAGGTACTTGGAAAAGAAGTTTGAAAAAGTAGTAATAGGCTTGTTCTTTGAGGGTTATCAGGCTATAGACTTCAATTGATGTGGAAGTCTTGGCAATTGTGAACTTGTTATGGTGAACTTTAGAGTTGTATGTAGACCAATAGCCAATTTTGGACCTTATATTTGTCAATATAGAAACCCCAAAGATTCAAATCCCATTGGTTGGCTCAAATACCTTTCATATCTCATGTTTTTTTTAAATTCCAAATTTTTTTTGTCTTTATTTCATAGATTAATTGAAACCCAAAGGTTTACATTGGTTCCTTCAAAATCTTTTGAACTTTCAATTGAAAAGACACTAAGGGCTTCAATTTTTGTCTTGTGACTTTGAAATTCTACTATATTTGTCTTGGTATCATTCCATCATTTAATCTATTTTCATTTCATCATGGCTTCATTTTATCATTTTTGTATGGCTTCATTACATCATTCCAACCATAGCTTCAATTTTAGTTGTGGCTTCAAAGCCCCATGGTCTTAAAGTGAACCTTATATATGTCAATAAAGAAAATAATCCCAAAGGTCATTCCAATAATTGGATAAACCAATTCTGAACTAAAGGTCGTTATTTCAATATGCCTCAAATTTTAAACTCATATATCATTTTTTTTGTTAATTTGACTTTAAATTTTCTAATATAAATAAATAAAATTCAAGTGAATTTTTTTTATTGTAATATTTCAATGTTTACTTCTTCAACTTCTATTGATTTTAAAACTATTGACAAAAGTTCAAAGCAATTAAAATTCTTATACAAAAATCATTGGATATTAATGTAATAAAGAAAAATAATTTTTTACTTTGTTATATTAATATTCAATAATTTTGAAGGAAAAAAAGAAATTATCTTATTTAAAATTAAAATATGATTTTTTATTTAATAATGACAAAAAAATGCTAACAATTGCAAAAAGTATGACTTTTAATTATGCTTGAATGCATATTTGTGATCTTTTGGATGTTGGATATTCTTACAAAGACATCATAGATGGTCAATTTCATTAAAATGGCGGTATTCCATTATAATGGCACAACATTCTATTAAAATGGCACTGAATTTGTCAAAGATAACACTGCATTCCATTAAAATGGCATAGAATGTGTTACAAATGGCAAAATAATACCGCCATTTTAACAAAATTGACCATATAGTGATTTATATGTGCAATTTCAGATTCTTAAAGATTTTTTTCTAAAATCACATGAATTTCAAAATTGCATTTAGAAATTAATTAATTTTAAAAATCACCTTTTCATGATATCCTATTAAAAAATATTTGACTTTTCTATTACTTATTCAAGAGGTATATGTTTGTGAACCAAGAGGTGCATAAAAAATGAATCTCATTTTGAAAGGGTGCAAATATGTATGAACTATAAAGAGCATTCAAATGTTATTGTAGTAATAATAAAAATAATAATAACAATATACACCTTCATGTATTGAAGAATAGAGGGAAAATTTATTGCTTCTTCGTCCTTCAATATTCTACGTCTTGAAGGATCATCTTAAAGGTTTGATTATTTTAGTTTTGCTTCATTTTGTTCTAAAATTTTACATACAACAAGGAAATTTTAATGATCTAAATAATATGATTCAACATGATTTAAAATATATTAAAATGATGTCTTCTTGGTAATATCCAAAATCTTTTTTAGGATTTTGGGCTTTCATCAAATTTGTGAAGTAAAAAGTATACATAGTGTTGTTAAATATAATATAAGATGATTTTGCATTTACATGACTTCAATCTTACTTATAAATATGTTTTGCAAATTTGGCATGTCAATATTGACCTAATTTCAATTGTTAATCATATTTAGTGAAATTGGTATTCTTTCTCTCCAAAGTCTTTGATTTATAATTTGACGGCAAAATTAGGATCATTTCTTTTGGTACCAGGTAGCAATAAGAATTTAAAATGGAACAATTCCTTTGTCATGTGGCATTTTTGCCATGCAGGTGCTTTATTTATACCTTTTTAAGAAAAATATTATCAAATGAATGTATATCTTCTCTACTATAGTATAACAATCTTAATGTAAATTGACGTATTTTTCAAAAGTTATAGCGTTATAAATATTAAATTTAATATAATGAACTCATTTAAAAGAGGTGTTGTGGAAGGTGATTTGTCAGGGAGTTTGAAACAAATGAAGTAAAGGTTGAAATAAGTTCACCTTTGCAACTACAAAAATGCCAAATCTATGGAGTTTTAATCCCTAAGGATCAAAAAAAGATGAACAAAGACTACAAATATAAATATGGAGAAAGTAGGAATCGAGAGAGGTAAGCAAAAAATTATCAAGTATATATGACATATTGATAACTTTTCATTTCATATATGACGTAATTTTTTTGTAAAACAATAAATATAAAATCCAATTGATTTTACTATTGTTTTAATCAAAGGATTTGTAATGTCTTTTGGAAATACAGATTCAAACTTTCAAACAGGTAGAAATTCTTTGAAAATAGAACCGTATGATACAATTCACAATTGCAATTATGAAAGTCGATCAAAACAAACGGTGGTTTCAGATTTAGATGGAACACTTCTTCGTGGATGTAGCTCATTTCCATACTTTATGTTAATTGCATTCGAAGGTGGAGGAGTTATTAGAGCCTTGTTCCTCTTATTATTTTCTCCTTTGTGTTGGTTTCTTTATCACTGTATTTCCGAATCAATTGGAATCCGTGTATTGGTTTTCATTACTTTTGTGGGACTTAAAATTAGTGACATTGAAGCAATTGCACGTGCAACTTTGCCTAAGTTTTATTGTGAAGATGTGCATCCGAATACATGGCAAGTGTTTTCATCTTTTGGAAAGCGATACATATTGACAGCAACACCACGTATAATGGTTGAACCTTTTGCCAAGACTTATCTTGGGGTGGATAAAGTTTTAGGCACTGAACTTCATATATCTAACGGAATTGCTACTGGGTTACTACAAAATCCAGGCGTACTGGTAGGAAAAGTCAAAGAAACAACATTGAGGCATGAATTTAAAGACTCAAATTTTCCCGATGTTGGATTGGGAGATCGTCACTCAGATCACTATTTCATGTCACTTTGTAAGGTGTGATTTTGTGAAATTTATCAATAAACATTTTTTAATGTTTAAAATTCTAACTATTTTAAATATTTTGTTATTATATATAAATTTTGCAATAAAAATTAATTTTAAAAATAATCATTCAATTTGAAATACACCAATGATTGAAGAAAGACTAAAATTTGGAATTGTGTAGGAAGCATATATTGTTGTTCCAGATGAAAATATTGCACCAGCTCCAAAAGATAGCTTAATGAATTCAATAATATTTCATGATGGACGTTTGGTGCAAAGGCCAACAGCAAGTACTGCACTTGTAACACTACTTTGGTATCCAATTGGTGCACTTTTAGCTATACTACGAATTATTGTAGGTATAATATTGCCAATAAGTTTATTAACAATTGTATATAAGTTTTTAGGGGTTTATGTTATTGTTCATGGAAATCCTCCACTAAAGCATGAACACAACGATGGAAAAGGTTATTTATATGTGTGCACTCACCGAACATTATTAGACCCTGTAATGGTGGGTGTAGCTTTAGGGCGACGTGTAACTGCTGTTACATATAGTATAAGTCACTTATCTGAATTATTATCTCCAATTAAAACAGTTCCTCTTAAACGTGATAGAGAAAAAGATGCAACAAATATAAGAACCCTCTTACAAGAAGGAGACCTAGCAATATGTCCAGAAGGCACTACTTGTCGTGAGCCATATTTATTACGATTTAGTGCACTTTTTGCTGAACTTTCTAATCATTTGGTTCCTGTAGCAATGAACACTAAAATGAGTATGTTTCATGGGACTACCGCATGTGGTTGGAAAAGCTTAGATCCATTTTATTTCTTCATGAATCCAAGTCCAGTTTATGAGGTAAAATCATATCTTTTCAATTTGTACTATATACAAGTGATTAAAATTGTATAATGATATATTATTTATATTATATATATAATATCATTAAATATAATTTGTGGATATCTATTTCAAATTATAATCTTAATACACATTCATCAATAAACATTTTAAAAGCTTAAAAATAATTCAACTTTATTACTTAGTCATGTATTTGAATTATGTAAGTAGGTTACATTTCTTGAAGAATTGCCACATGAACTCACTTGTGCTGGTGGAAAGTCTTCTTTTGAAGTTGCAAATTACATCCAAAGACTACTATCACAGACTTTGGGATTTGAGTGTACAAATTATACACGCAAAGACAAATACACTACTCTTTGTGGTAGTGATGGTTCCATTCTATCCAAGTCCCAAGATTCTTTTGGGTCGTAATATATATAGTAGTTGAATAACAATATCAAAGTTTTGTACTAAGTAGGTATAATGTAAGCATAGATGTTAAATGAAGGTGACAAAACAAGATATTTTGTGGAAATTAAAATTTTATATCTGAAAAAAATATACATACAATTCTAAGAACCTCAAATTGATATTGGAGGTACAACAAATTCTAATTAGTCATAGAGAAAAAATTTCATCATTGGATCCATTGAATTTTGGTGCAATTTAAGTGAACATTGATGAACCTTACTTCTATGAATATTATACTAAATTCAAGATGTTTACTAGTAAGGTTAACCAATTTTGATAAAAATATATATGATTTTACCTTTTGTTGGTTGACAATTAACCATTTGAAAGATTTTTAGTTGTATTTTCCTATACTTGATAATTGTAACTAAAAGCAATATAGACTAGCAAACAAGACCTATAAATGGTAGTAATTAGTAAGAATTAAGTTGGCTTTAAAAGAGGCTTGGTCAAGTTTCCACACACTTGTCACAATTGTTCAAGATATTCTAGCCCTATTCCTATTACTTGAGGTAGTTGATTTAATTCTAACACTCTAAAAGTTTGGTGGATATAGTTGATTTATATATGAGCATCACTCAAATATGTTATGATGAATGTTCATCCCACTAATAGAGACCTATCAAATGACCACAAAAACTCTCTATGTGTCATTTTAAGATATTGGTTGTGATCCTAGTCAAGTTTATCATATGTTTGAATTATTTACAATATAAAAATTTAAAAGTTTTTAAGTCACTAAATTTTGCCGTTTATATTGAAATGGAATTAAAATTTGAACAAAAAAATGTACCTTTGCCACACGCGTAACAAATCTGTAACCCCATTCTACTCAACCAAGTATTTATAACCATGGCTGATGGCATTGGCAAGTTTTGAACTCACATCCCTCATGAACTATGAGGTGGCCATTCTTAGCAATGGGGCAACTATGTCCTCACACTTTTTGCGTGACTACAACTATTGCAAGTATCTATTTGTATCTTAATTGCTTCCCTATTAACCTCCATTATGCAAGTTGTAATCTAAGTGTACCATATGTCAAATAAAGTTTGGATTGATTGAGAATCCACTCATTGATAATGCATAATTTTCCTAAATTGTTGACATGGATACATTTTTAATTACAATAGTTAAGATGGATAGCTTTGAATAGTTGACATACAATTTTCTGAAAACCATATCTACCCACAAACTAAAACTCCTCATAACTTTCATCTCATTAATCAAAATCAAATGATTCAAAGCTTTCCACATATATATAAACCTAGAGAACCAATTTCAAATTTTTATTTTTTTAAAAAGTAATTTTTAAAGAAGTTTTTTGAGTTGCCCAAACTTCAATAAAAATTACATATCATGCAATAACTTTGTAACTATGAAGTCAATAGTTGTGAAAATTGTTGCGCCTTAAAGCTACTCCACAGGCACATGTTTTGTGAAATTTTCAAAAAAATAAATAAAAGCTCCATTTGTAGTGAGCTACCCAAAATTGATATGTTGCCAAAAAACACAGTTTTTTCCTTTAGGGGTTAAGAACAATCCCACTGCAACATGTTGAACCAACACTCTAAAGGTTCTGCACCATTGATCTTCTGATAATGAGGAAGATCAATGGTGCAAAACGTTTAAAATGTTGGTTCTGCGTATTACAGTGGGGTTGCTCTTAAGTGGTTGGAAATGGGGTGGCTACCTTAAGCCCAAGGTAAAGAGTTTGTGGATCGAGCAAAAATTGGTTGATACCACCAAATTGCCTCTGACCAATGAAATTTTATGTTGTTTATAGAATATTCCTCGTATGTACTTGCAAATTATTGAAATTGTTGAAAACACTTATACTTGAGATGGTCACTATGATTTTCAATTGAATTAATTCCAAGCTATTTTGTGTTTTTGAAGGGTTCTATTCAAATTGTCTAAGGTATAGTTGCAAAACGTTGCGTGGCTTTCATGGTAACAAAGAAACTATTAATTGACTTTGATTTGTAAAGTATTTATATAGAAACTATTTATTTGTTTTTGAATTTAGGAAACTCGACAATATTTTGAAGGAATATGATGGAAGGTGATGGTTTCACTTTTAATGGTGGTGCTTTTGTTTGATGAAGCATTGTTTGAATTGCGGTTTAGATAGGAAAAATAAGTCATGTCAATTGTATATTGGTGAGCCAATTTATTTTGTGTTTTTATTTATTCAACAATGTGATATTGTTCGGATAGTCTTGGCAATCTCTAAATTTGCTAGTCCATTGACAATATGTTGAATTGTGATATGCTCATCCACATCATGAAGTTATGAGCTTGTTTTTTTTAATTCAATTTTCTTGAATTTAATTTTTTTTAGAAAAATAATAATGGTTTTTAGGTTGATACATGAGACTATATTTCTATTGCAAATGATATCAACGTCAATAAAACAATGGTGAATCCCAAGTTGACTTGTTCTCACATGAAGAATGAAGACAAGAAGAGATGACATTTTTACCAAGTGAAAAAGATTTACTACAAGGCAATTCTACTTCATTTGTTCCCCCCCTACTCACATGGAAGTGTCTAGCCATTGTTTTAATGGTGGATGCCGGCAAAGGCATTAACCCTTTGACATTGAAGGAGGCTAGAAATGGCCTACAAAAATTTCTATATACAATATGCTTTGTGTTTAATCCCTAAGTGCTTGAGGTACCAAATTCTAGTATCAACAATACTTTGAAGTCTAGCCAAGTTGCTATTTTTAGTAGTTTATATTTTTATAATTTTTTTTGAAGTTTAATTTTAGCATGAAAAAATCCAATTCTGAAAAATGATTGATTATGATTTTTCTATTCAAGATTTTGTGCAAGTACCCATTGTAATCTTGACTTTCCGTAGAGTTGAAGGCTCTTAGAAATGAGCCTCAAATACACTAGATCTTGGAGAAAAAAACACATTACAAATTCATTTAAAAAAATTGTAAAGTTGATTTTGAAAAGTCATAAATTGATTGGGGTTATGCATGTTAGGCCCTTTAACCTCATATTTTTTTGGTGACCAACTTTTTAGATTTGACTTGTGAAAAAAGGATTGAAAGAATTTTTTAGTTTTAACACCCTCATGATCAAACATTATAATCCTTCAATCCATAAGTGATATTGTTGTGTTTTCTTTTTTAATATGATCTCTAACATGTCTAGTTTGAATTTGTACGGTTACAATTCAAAAAAAATTGATGGAACTTATCAAAATGTTGGTTTTTTGTTCAATTTAGAGCAAATTCCTAGAAGCTCAAAAAAGGCCTTGAGCATTTAGGGGTTAATGCAATGTGTCCCATCCCAAAGAAAGATTGTCATCCCAATGAAAGTTTTCACATTTTTGTCAGACTTCTTTGTCCACAAATGGACAGCTTTCTTCTCTTCACTTGGAGTTGCTTCCAAAGAAATGGCTTGGCATTAACTTAATTTAATCATTAGCATCCCAATTAGTCATTGAAGCTTTATTTATAATAGTCATTTGTCGCGGTTCCTTTAACCCCTAAAAAACCAAAGTCCCCTCGGGGATACTTGGGATTTTAGGTAGGCTCAATCATGTGACCTCAATTTTTGACATGATTTTTTGAAACTTTGTTTGAAGATTGGAAATCATATTAGCCTTTACAAAATATAATTTTTATTTCAATTGGTGCCTAGTAGCAAAAGTTATGCCATCCAAAGTCCTAAAAGCAGTTTGCCAAGGAGAACAAAAAAAACACAAAAAATTTATTTTTGAATTTATTTCTCAAAGATTATGTTTTAGTCTGCATTTGAAGCTTTGATTCATTCTATTTGGACTAGAGTAAACCGGCTATTTATCGCACACATCCAATCATGGCTCAACAACACCTTCCAATGACCAAACACTAACCGTGCAACCACCCCTCCAATGACCAAACACTAATCGCACAATTCAACTACCAATTCAATTGTGATGGGAACAAAATTTTGTATCACCGCCCAATGACCGTCCAATTGGTTGTAACAAATTTTTAACTAAATTTGAGCTTCATCACCTTCAAATTGCAATAGAAATTTGTAGAAAGAAATCTTTTTACATTTTATTTTTTGAAGGCGAATCTTAACATGACATTTAATAATCATGCCAAATTTCAAAACATGCAAGTCTCTATATTTATGTGGAGAAGGGTTTGAATTTTGTCTGTGCGGTGATTGGCAAATTTACAACAGTAATGACAAAGTTATGGACAATCTTGTTTTCCGAGCAATCTAAGCATCTTTTAAAAAAAACCCTTATTGAATTCATTTTTCAATGCAATTTTTCAGATTTTTCAGATTTTTTTTGACAAGGTTAAATTTGTTTGCAAAAACAATCTCACCGTTGGAATTATGGTGTTTCAATTCCATCTTAGAGCTATTAACAATTTAGTGTTTTGTTCAAGCTTGGACCTACTTCTACTTAACAATTGTTTAATGAATAAAAATAAAATGTGTGTTTTTGAAATTTTTTCCTTACCTCTAAACTCAAATTTTCAGCATAAATTCTTTTGAATTCATGGTCCGTAGTGCAATTTTTTTCCTCCACAAATGGCAGTCAAAGTCATGTGAAATTGTAGGCCAAAGTTCAAAATTTTTTTTTCCAACTTTGAATACTAATATCTTCCAATTCGTATGTTCAAACTTCATGAAATTTACCACATGATTCGAGACAAGTGAAGTACAAGATCCTACGGTTGGATTCTCATTTTTTTTTTTTGGTTTCTTGAATGAATGTAGCTAAAAAATGCCTTGATCCTTTAGGGGTTAAGGCCTATACACATTGTATGTAGGTTGTTGTGTATTGTAAAACCGTAGCCCAATTCCGGGCGTTAAAGGGTTAAGGTACACTACCCCATTCCGGACCAAATGGGAGCAAGCTCATTGTGGGCTAAATTATGCTAGTGATAAACATTTCAGAACTTGGTCATCGGCCCATCCGTCCATTCGCGGTGTGAACAGGGCAACTCTGCGCCCTAAGAAGGAGAAACGCTCTGATGATTTGAACTAGCCTGACCTCGGAAGGGACGAAGTGAGCCTAGCGGCCTGTTCACTCCCACTTCAATCGCTCTTCAATTTCTTCTTCTTCATCCCTTGTTGCACGTTGCAGCATTTGCGGAAATCGGCGAGACGATTCCAGCAAGCCCTTCATGAGCATTTTCCGTCCATAGCTGCGGCGGGGACGAGGCCGTACAACTGTCAAGGGTTTGGTCGATTGTTTGTAGAGTTCTTTACTGTACTTGGAGTGTAGAGTGTTGTTGCAACCGCAACAATGGATGTGATCAGCACCAGCGTTGGCGCAGCGGCCACAGGCATCGAGAAGGTGGTGGTGCATCCTTTGGTGCTGTTGAGTATCGTCGACAACTACAACCGCGTGGCCAAAGACACTCGCAAGCGCGTCTTGGGGGTGCTGCTCGGGGCCACTTTCCGCGGGCGTGTCGATATCACCAACAGCTTCGCAGGTTGGACGGCGATGAAATTCAGTTTCTTTCGAGAGAAATTTGTGAGGGTTTAATTGCTGTAGAATATCTTGCACTTTGGATTCACGCTAACCCGCGTGCATGCCGATAATTTTTTATTCAAATTTATTCCCTTGCAGTCTTCGATCGACTCTGAGCTTCCCTTCAGTCCTTGGGGATTCCATTTTAGGGTTGCGGTTGATGGAGATTTCGGGATTTCGAGGTTTCAGAGATTTTAGGGTTCAATAGGGGCGGTGACAGCACTTGCTTGATCTATTTCGGGTTGCATGATTGGTCAATATAGAATGTTATGACCATTTATGTTTGGAATTATTGTTGCATTGGTTTTGAGGGGGGCTATTGATTGAGCGATGGATGGAGAGGCCATCATTTTAGGGTTAGGAAATTGGTTTTCGTTGTTTGTGAACTGCATGTGCTGAGAAGCGGGGTGGGGGATGGGGATAGTTCCATTCGAGGAAGATGACAAGGATGCCAGCATATGGTTCTTGGATCACAACTATCATGAGACGATGTTCGAGATGTTCAAGAGGATTAATGGTAACTCCTCCTGCCATTTTAGGGTTAGAGAATTGCCATTTTCTTGAAAGCTTTTCTTTATGTTGAATGTAGCTGCTTGTTAAGTCGGGAATATTAGACCTTAATTTTGTATTAACGAGAGAGCATGTTCGGATCTGCTAAATATCGGTGCTCAAGTTGGCGAACAACCTAAGACTTTGTAGCATGTGTGGAGTTACCTCGCTGCTGAATTAGGTTTGTGGAAGGATGTTCTGAATGCATCTGCTCTTTTTGATTCAGGATCATGGTTTACGATGCCCTGGAACTTAGAAACATGTTTTAGCTCTAAAGGACCGATGATTCATGTTTTGAAAATGATCAATTGGATTGCTCATGTTGTGGATTATATATTTTGTCTGGGACCAAATTCTATATCATCAGAATCAGTGACGAGCATTGCATATGTTGGTGGAAAAAAATGAAATTGAACAATAGAAATACCCCATGACCATATGAGCCACTCATGCTAAAGAAACATGAGGCCCAATCTGGGCCTCTATAGTTCTTTAGGGTCTTTTTGCGGAAATTTGAGTAGAGCAGGTTGGAGTGGTGTCTCTGTGAAATATAACTGACTGGTTTGGTCGTGGTTGCACAGCCAAGGAGCATGTTATAGGGTGGTACAGCACTGGACCAAAGCTTCGGGAAAACGATCTTGACATCCATGAATTATTCCGGGAGTAAGTTCCGTTATACGCTTGCCTGTGGTACTGGCCTTGGGACATGTCTTGCATCTAGACTCTACGCTCAGTGGTCATCTTGTTTACATCGTAACCCTATTACTAAATGGTACATATTTGGTAACAGGCAATCTTGGAAGTGAAATTTTGATGCCGTAATAGTTGCGAGCGTTTAAAGAGTCCCACCGATTACTGAAGTTATTCATTTGCGTTTGCTGCAGTTATTGTCCAAACCCGGTCCTGGTGATTATTGATGTACAGCCTAAGGAGCTTGGTATTCCTACGAAGGCGTATTATGCGGTTGAGGAAGTGAAAGAGGTAAGCGACCGTGCACAGTTCAGGCATCGTGTGCGATTTTCTAATACTCATTTATTGTGTCAAACGAACATGAGGATCGGGATAATAACAGAACTTGCTATTGCGTAATTGTTAGTGGGTCGACTGGCTTCTAGGCAGTTCTTTTGAGCACCCAATTGATTGTAACTCGAGAGATTTCGAATTTTATGGTAGTTTGTTATGGTTATTGTGGGTGATTAGTTGAGAATTGGGAATGAATCCGAAACTTGGGGGATTAAGCTGTAGTGGATCCTGTTATGCATAGTGACTCTTGGGAAGCTTTTGTTTATTGAGAATTTTTTTTTGATTCGCTTCAAATTTGTCTTGACGAGTTTCATTCTGTTTCTTGAAACACTGGATCGGTTTGGTTTTTTTTGGTGCAGGATGCCACTCAAAAAAGTCAAAAGGCTTTTGTGCACGTTGCGTCTGAAATTGGTGCTTATGAAGCTGAGGAAATTGGTAGGTATCATACATGATTGACCGTCTCACCTACTGTTTTTCTTTCACGAGATTCAACTGTCATAAGCTGGAAACAGAGTACCTGTGTAGGGAAGAAATGAGTACATATTGAATTGGCTTCAGTGCTTTCCTCTGTCACTTCTAATGAATAGTTTTTAACGCAGTTTCAGTGGCCATGGATCTTGGAGATCTGACTCGCAAGTTCTACGTATTGTTCTACAGGTGTAGAGCATCTTCTAAGGGATGTTAAGGACGCAACTATCAGCACGCTTGCTACAGAAGTATGAAATATCTGATGAACTCTGTTTGTTAATTCCGTGTTGTCTTCTTGGTAGCCAAGATTTTTTTTAATGCCTCGTCACTCCGATTGCTTGTGACCATACCCTTGAAATTGGTATAGGTGGGAGGCAAGCTTGTTGCGTTGAAAGGTTTGGAAGTACGGTTGAAGGAGATCCATGCTTATCTAGAGTTAGTAGTGGAGGGCAAGCTACCTTTGAATCATGAAATTCTGTACCACTTGCAAGTAAGTCCCTTTAACATTTTTAAGCTTTGGTAGCTATATAACTATGTCAGTGTATCTCTCAGGCTAGGGGAGGGGATAAAGTAATCTTACTGATGTAGCTGTTGATAAGAAAATGACCTTTCGCTGATAATTTCCCTTTGTTGACCAGGATGTCTTCAATCTGCTACCCAACCTCAATGTCCATGAGCTGGTTAAGTCCTTTGCTGGTGAGTGTCTATTATATTTTCATCGGTTACGTCTTCCATTTGGATTTGGCCTTCATAGGAAAGTGATGTTCGTTCTTCTTTAGATGAATCTCAGACTGCTGTTGGGTCCTCAATAGGTTCAGCATCGGCCAGAATCCTAGAACAGTCTGTCTGGCACGTTGAAGAGTCTAGTTAGAAGTCACACTTCGAGATTTTCTTGCTATTTATGTCGAGAGAAAGGCAGTTGCAAATCATCCAGGCGTATTGGAACGATTGTATTACAGGTTTTTCATTTGTATTTGAAGAAACTATAGCAATTTTTGAATCTGATCCATTATGCAATTATACTGATGAATACTTTTTTGTGCAAAGAATTTTTTTGATCATTTGTTTTGAATTCTGCAGTGAAAACAAACGACATGATGTTGGTGATTTACCTTTCCTCTCTGATTCGAAGTGTCATTGCTCTCCACAACCTCATAAATAACAAGGTATGCGTGCTTCTTACGTCTTTATGTGGAGTCCAGTTTCCTTTGAGATGTCGTTTCTTTGGATTGCTGTACTAGCGGGTTATTGAGCGACTATGGAGTTCTGGAGATGCATGTTCCATTCTCTTTGACCCGGTGCTGAATTGTGACTAAGCTAGCAAAAATTAAAAGACTTGGGATTCTTTGAGATTGAGTAAGCAGCAGCAGATTATCAACGGTATAATTATGTCTTACATTAATTCTGGTTTGTGCAGATTTTGAATAAGGAGCATGAAAGAATTGCAGATGCAGCATCAGCTAGTGTTTCAGCAATCACAGTTTAGGTGAAAACAGTTTTGCTCAACTCTCAAGTGGGGCGTGTTCTACTCTTCATCATTGTACTTTCATAAAAGTCAGACCTGCTTTTTATGCTTCAGGTTGTGAACGTAGGAGGGCGATATGAATGAGGTCCTTTTCCATCTATTTCTTTGAGGAAAGGAGATGGAATCTGTAAGTTTTGGCACAAATGATCCTTCATTTGTGAAGGTCTCTCCAACAGCCCCTTGATTTCAGTGTGTAAAGTTTATAGCACTTTCAAGCCAGTTTCTCAGTTGCTACAAACAGCCGACTCGTAGAGTGAAGCCGTGTATTGTCAGCTCTTATTAGCTTGAGGTGTTTCCTTCACCTACTGGGCACTGATTTGAGCTTTCTTAGATTCATGAGAGTTATTCTTCAACTCATTTAAAGTAGAGGTCCTGTCCCTGTTTCAATGAAAAAGCACTGTGAATCTAATGAATAACGCCTGCTATAGATGTTGGACTGTTAGTAAGCCTTGTTTGGGTAGTTCAACGCCTAAGTGCTCCGATGTAAAGGAGGATGTTGAATGTTTTGAGAAATAAAAAATTATGTTTTTTTGAAGTACAAAAATGATCAAAAATCATGAGAAAATGTTCAAATGGATGAAAATTTGCTCAAATGAATGATGGATGTTAGAATGGATTGAATAAAATCAAGGTAATGTATTTTTGCCAAGATGTAAGTAAAAAATGTGCAGAAATTCAATTAGATTTTGGTACTTGATTCTAAAGCACATATGTGTTAAAGGGATAAAGCCTCTTATAGCATACATATGTATTTTGTTTTTATGCATTTTTAGTAATATTCAATCAACTTGAATTTCTTTTCCCATTGATGCATTCTCATCTGGTAGTTGAACAATAAGTTGAACAAATATCCTCTAATCCTCAATTATATTGATTTATCCTATTGATACACGTAATGTTAATTTGCTCTAAAGTATTGCTAGCCATTTCCTATATTGTACTACTAATAACTTCTACAAAAGACTAACTTTTGTAGGTGTTACTAGTTTTATACCCTCACTAAGGGGATATATCAATGTAGAAAGAGTAGGTCAAGGTTGGTTGAATGGAGTCGATAATGCTTGAGAGTCGAGAACTAGAATTTAGTACAAGGTAAACTATTTCGGTCCTAAATTTCATTATTAGTATATTGGACATCATGCCAATTATTAGATCAATAACCTCTAATTCATCAAAGAACTCAAAATAAGCAATATTAAGGTGATAATATCTAATTGTGTCCCATTTGTAAAATTGTCTCATCTAGATTTTTGCCTTAAATGTACAAATTCAATACATAAGAATATGGGTTTGATTTTGGATACACTTATTTTCAACACTTTGAAAATTCATAGATTATTCATACTAAGTTTTAAAAATGCATTCTATGGGAATCTACATGAATTACTTTGTTGAAGCACTTTCTAGCACTAACACTAAAAAAAACCCTTGATTATTGAATAGTGTGGATTCCTTAAATCATTGGCGCAACACTAAACAAAATTATCTCAAATACTATTTAGAGGTATGCAAAGCCTTATCATGGGAAATAACATGCCAAGCATAGTAGTGGCAAGGGATGTTATTCTCATAGTAGGCCTCTACTTTCACAATACTGGACATAACCTCAATGTTGGATGGTTGGATCTTGATCAAGAATCTAGAAAGGACATCGTAAGAGTAAAGTAGCTCCACATTAACCTTGAAGCGCTCCGACGCCTATATTTTGGACAATGAACGGAGTCCAACTAACTTCTCATTCATCCAATGTAATACTTGAATCTTAAGAAGACAACTTTCCTTAACAACCACATTCATGAAATTTTGGTAAATGATATTTATGTACAAAGATATTAGCAAAAATGTGCAAAAATTCAAAACATATTAGGGGTCAAGGAAAAGAACATGCCTCTCTTCATCTAATGATAAACAATCATCTGTCTTAAAATGGCCTCCATTGAAGTTATGGATTAGAAAATGCTTAAGAGCCAGGAGGCTCATTATGGTCCACTATGCTCAAAAATGCTTGAGTCATGGGCATAGTGGGCCATTCATATCAGGACATTTCACAAGTCTAAGAGTGTAGAAAGAGGGACAACATTATGAGTTTCTGATTATCCATTGAAATGGTGACAAATCTGCCTCGTAAACCAGACTTGACATCGTGAAATTATGAAGTAAAATAGGGCAACAGGACTGAGCAGTGCAGGCAGCATACAAGGAGCAGACCAGCATGACAATAAACAAAACTAGCGCAAGGTGAAGGACACCACATAAGCCACGAAGTGCTAGAACACGATCAGAAACACACAGAATCACGAATAAGAACATGATGACAAGGAAGAATAAGGTCACAAATTCAAGGAAAACAGTCGCACAAAGAGCATGCAGTGCAAGAACGTCAAAAACACCATACACTAACAAAAACACGACCACAAAGGAAAGCACAGAAGAACTGGACGAAGCATGGAAACCGTAATGAAAAGAATGTTATATAATGATTCCGCCATATCAAAGATAACAACAGGACGACCCAATCAGAGATTGGTAAGATTACCGAAGAGAGACGCAGTTCTGAAACTGGCCACAAAGTCATCCTTAATCAAGTCGCAACTTGTGAGGTCAGGCTCCATTTCAGTAGCTTCCTCCTGAAGAAGATATACAAACAGGAGTAAATACAGATATGGATCGGATTCTATAAAGGCACATTCACTAGTGGGCCTTTGTAGATTAAAGGCCTGAGTGGTCCCTGCTGGTTGCCTAGTTTTACAATGACTCCGTCACCAACTGGTATGGGTCCCTTGAGAAGCCAAATTCGCACTTCACATCTGGTACATTCAACTTGAACACCAGTGCGGGAAAACCAAGGGACTAACAAGAGCATCTCCTAAACACTATCCCGAGCTTCCTAAAATAACGACATTACAGCCATTGAGAGAATGAAGTCGCAGGCTTATTGCTCGTTTAAGCACACATCACTTGGTCACAGGCTTGCAAGGCCTGACCAGCAAAAAACCGGACATCCACATCAGGATCTTCCTGAAGTTCCAACAAGCACGGCCGAATTGTTTGCTCCACAACCTGCAGGAATATTGAATCGGAAAGGTCAGGCTAACGAAACATTCTGCCTGGTAATATGTTATTCAGTGATTCCCAATTAGTGTATAATGTTAGACAACCGGTGAAAACATAAAACAACGCAAACACAGATGTAATTGTCAGAACTAATGACTTATATAACTACCCACAATTTCAAAGCAGCACATTCTGCCCACCATCCAAAGAAGGGAGTTCAAGATGAAACTGCACTAACTGCATCATTTCTTCAGAGTCAGAAGTATCAAGCTTGCATACAAAAAAGTAAGTGCGCAGTGTTCTTCATTCATCCACGGCAAAAGAAGTAAGCTTACTGTGGAATCAACAATGGGAATCATGGATTGCAGCATCTTGGCGACATTGAACTTGATATTTGGAACCCTGTCAAAACAAACCTTAGAAAGCTCAGTACACAAGCTCTAGCACCAAGCTACCTTTAAAAATCCTTAAATACTTGTCCATTGCAGGATTAAACAGCAAAGTTCAAGGAAATAGGGAGAGCACCTGTCCTTTGCGGCATTGATGACCACAGGCAACATTGTCTGGCACGTGGCTTCGGCGCCAACTACGGGAGCCAGGAGAGAAATTGCCACAAGCACCGTCATGCGGTACAAATAATGAGGATTGTTAATCTTTTCCATCACCTGCAGCTCCCACGAGGTCATCAGAAAATTTTCACATTATACAAATAAGCTTATTTTCCAGCCGTAACTTGGTATCTTGCAGGATCAGAGGGCTATCACTAAACTGAAGACACTCCAAAAATAGAGCCGAAGAATTCACACACTTGATACAAGATCAGACCTCACAGTAGTTTGCTCTAATTTGGCAAGTACCTGTGGAATAATGTGTTCTAAAGCCCACTCAGGACCAAACTCTTTTGCAAGGCGTTTAAGGTTATTGGCAGCTGCCTCTCGGATAGAGTAGACCTGTAGCATTCAAACTGTCAATGAAAGAAGATTGGATAAGACCCAAAACATGCAAGGCCACAAGCTGGTGGCTCTCTTTGCCTCCAGAAGCCAGCACCCTAATAAGTTAAAGGATTATCTTCCGAGTAACAAAGCACTGCTAGATGGTAATGTGAGAACCTGATCCCCAAGCCACTGCATGCAAAGAGCGCCCAATTTGTCGTCAAAAAAGTCAACACCTAATTGACTGGCCAATAATGGAATATATTCGATAATGGCCAGACGGACACGCCAATGCCGATCCTCCGCTAACTCAACAATAGCTGGCAACAATGACTGGGATAGCAAATCAATGCCTATCACCTGTAAGCATATAGCTGAATTTTAGATAATCCCCCTTGTCACCACTAACCGGGAGGATAGCACATTCAGAAAAAGAGAAAGAAAGATAAGGTTAAAACAGGTCACAAACTATTTCTAAAACTCTTAGAATTATGGCATGTGTCATGATATTTTTACAGGCAGAATTAACTCTTTACTTGATTGACTTGGTCTAGCTTGCTGATGATATTTAGTCGCACATCTGGAAACTCATCCTTCAAAAGCGCTAGGAAAATAGGCAGAAGCTGCTCAATAGTGGCTTCCTGCAAAGTTGCAAAAAGATGCAATGATGAAATATACACAACAGCTTCCATTGGATTGGGAATAAGGTTTATCGAGTCGTATAAAAAAGCAGGCCTGATCAGTAAACCTATGCAAAATAGACATTGCCCGTTCATTTCGAAATTTTGAAAACCATAATGAAACAGAGAATTATTTTCGAGCAAATAAAGACAGCAGAAAACGTGTCTAACCTTTCCTAGCAACGGAGCCATTCCCATAATAACCGATGCAAGTGCAGCTCGTACATGTTGGGATGAATCCGTTGACAACTCCTGAAACAGTATCCACATTGATTAGGAAAAAGAAGGATTGAAGACGTGCTAATGGCACAAAGTGTTAAAAAGTGACAGCATGAAAAAAAAAACAGAAGAAGGAATTGAAGCAGGAGCAATGAGCTTTTCCAATTGAGCACAGACAATATACCTTCACACATGGGAGTATATGTTGTTGTGCAACTTGGATGCTGACGATCCCGCAGAACTTAGTTACTTTGCCTGCCGCTGCAATACGCACCTCTGCTTCATTATCCCGTAGCAGACGTACGTAGGCCGGGACTAGCTCCGTTCTAGAAATCGAGAAATACAAGAACATGTGAGGACTCACATTCAAGCAACTTACAGAAACAAAGGTAGTTGATCAACGCCTCAAACACTCTCAAAGCAAGAAATATGCAAATCACTAGTACAATCTCTATCAACACTAAATTTCCTCCTCACAGTAATATCTTCTGCTTCATCAGAAGATCATTCTGCTCATGCAAGTAATATTTGCAGATACATCACCCTAACGTCCACACAGGTACACTTCGAAATAGCATATAAATCCACAATAACACTCTCATGGCAACTTTCACCTCCATGTAAATTAAATTTATAGGAAAGACCTTACAGATCCAGAAGCGAAACTTCCAGATGCATAATGAGCAGGAAATTTGAGTTCGCAGTGATGTCATGGGTATAAAAAGAAATTCTCAGATAAGCACCTGGTTGGCTCTTGTCCAACTGCCTCACAAAGCTCGTACAACTGGTTAGCTACCATATAGCGTACCCGCCATGATTTGTCCTGGAATCCCACAAGCAAATTCCCGAACTGATTAGTACAAACCTAAGACTGTACATGGAGTACTATCTCTGCCGAAGGCTCTCTGACCATCCTATAATAAAAGAAGAATCAGGTTCACACATTGGAAAAGAAAGTCAACGGAATCAGATAGTGATTCATTTAAAGCAGCACCGCACAAAAGTGATCCCTAAATGCGCTATAGAGTATCTCGCTCTAAATCAAATAGCAGAGTAAGAAACGTTCTCTTTATATATTACTTCCTGTACTCTCTCTAGCGTCTGGATCGGAGGCAGAGAGTAAACAAACTTCGCACATCTAAAACAAGTATACGAAGACTAATAGAGTGCACTGATTATTCAGAATCCTCAACAGTTAAGCTAGTACTGATGGAAAGACTAGAGACGAAGAAAACTCAGCTTCCTAAGCAAAAAACATATGCTCGGAACAGGGTTTCAAGTGAAGCAAACGCACTCTTACAGCCTGAGTGACTCCAGTGTCTACCACCACATTGATCGAAATATCAAGTATTAAAACATTGTAGGTACCCAATTGCAGAGATAACAGGCAACATGTAGGTGATAGAAGGGAAAAGAGTCAAATGACCAGGTGCTTAAGAAAATGGAATGAGAATTTCCTACCTGTGAGAAGCTCACAATTACTGGAAGAACATTTGCCACACAGTCCGCAGGCTCCAAAAGTTTGCCCAGTGCAGCACAACCCTCCACTGCTAGAAGCCTCACGGAGTCTTGATCTGCAAAAAAGATTTCGCTATCAATCTTGGGCCGACTTAAATCCGACTGTGATTCCCAGTATCTGAGAAAGATTTCCTTCAGAATTGGCATATCTAGACTCGAAGTAAAAAATTCCTGCGGTTTGTTAGTGCAAGCTCAGAATCGACTTATGTAATTGAAGACCACTACCTAACCGCAAAAATGTCCGTAGAGGGATACAAAAGAATAGGTACTCACAACAAAAATCCAGGCTTCACACCACTAAATAGACCTAGAACAGTTCATTCAAAAATCATGCTTTTTTACAACGAATTGGACAATTCGCATATGGATTGAAACCTCAATTGCCCCCACGTGAAAGATGAAGTTAGGGACCAGATCGAGAGGGCAAATTCTAGAGACATCATTATTCACCATTCCCATGGTGTTCAGTTTCAACTCCAGGCAGCAAAAACGCACACAACATTCCAGAAGATACACACGTACCATCTAGGGTGAGATCCCTGAAGAAGGTCATGATATCGGACTTGAGATACATAGGTTCAACTGTTGCCGCAAACTTGCCCAAATTCAGTGCGGCTGATCGACGCACCATGGGCATATCATCGTGACAGAGATGGTTGTAAACCGAGCGCAACTCAGCACGAAGAAGATCCGGGGCACTATTGTAAGCGATGTGGAAGAGACCGCAGGCTGACACTCGTGCAGTAAACCATTCCCCTGCACCAAGCCTCTGTAGTCATACACAGCAATCAAAAGTCAATAAACACTCTGCGCAGAAGAGGACAAAACGACACAAATCATGACAGCCTCCAACCTTAGCGCTCTACCTCTCACTGGCTGCGAAATATTAACCCCTAAAGCATCCAGGAGCTCTACTTGAGTGGATTTACTCATTCTTATTTTTCTTGTGTGCACTATATCCTCAGCAAATTCGAACTACAAAGATGTACTTTACAAAAGGAGTACGATCTCGGTTCAAGTTTAATCTTCATGTTACTTAAATACAATATATGAAGTGAAAGAATATAGTGTCCAACATAAACAAGGGCTCCGTAAGGATTAATTAGTCACATTGACCTGCTGAAAGAAAACTCACTCCCTAATCATGAATAGCGTCAGTGCCGTCCGCAATAACTCGAATCCTCCAATAAAATACCAAAACCCTAGAAAATAGATCAGGAGCCAAAAACCTAGAAAAACAAAAAAAGACTTCCACTCCACTCCACACGCAAAACCTAAAAAAAATGTCGAACATAACCACGAGAAAGAAACGAGAAAACGACACCTTGACAAGCGGTATGAACCATTCGACGACGTCGCGCTCCTTCATCTGCGCGCCAATCTTGCACAAGCTCTCCACGGCCTTGTCGCGCACGACGGTCTCCTCCACGGTACAGAGGCTTTCCAGCGGCGGCAGCAGCACGTGCGCGTAGTCCACTCCGCCCACGTGTGGGATGAAGGCGCCGAGCTCGTCGGCCATGGCGAGCAGCACCTCATCGTCGTCGTCGTTGTTCTCACTCAAAAACGGGATGAGCTCCTTGCGCGTGCGATCCTCCCCCAGGGCGCGCGCGATGGTCGACAAACGCCGGATCGAGTTGAGGCGCAGCTGGATGTCGTCGTTCTTGAGCTCGTCGATGAGAATGGCTATCGGGTAGAGCGGCTCGTCCACCATCGCCATCGTGGCCATCCCTCCCCTGCCTGCAGCCCCTCTCTCTCACTCAATGTTCTCCACCGCCAAACAAGCTCCTCGTCTTTGTCGTCGTCGAGGCTACACTGGCCGGCAGTGGCATTCCTAAAGAGGCGCCCGTGCTTGTTGGCTGGCTATGGCGCCTCACCTCTGGAATCGCAGCGAAAACTCCCGCAACACCTTCACGGCCTCGCCAAAACCACAACAACTCGCGGAGAGCCTACACGGGAGACCCTGCCAAAAGCTTAACCCTCCCCGGCCCCGCGCCCGCCACCGGGCCCGGCCGGCCCGGCCCGGGCGTCTTCACGGTCCGCGTTTGAAAATTGGCGTGGCTCTCGACTTCGGTTCGTATGGGTGGGCGATAGCGGGGATTTGACCGGGCCCGGCTTTGCTGCACCTGCCGACCTGGACCCTTTCTCTGTTTTCAGGTCTGGAATAACTTGCACCCGGCACTCTTTAATACCACCTCCTCCAACACCAGTACCTCTGTAATAGCACCTCCTCTAACACCTGGACCTCTTTTAATGTCATACCCCTAACTCATAAAAGCACCGTTCGCCATTAGGGGCATTTCTTCACCTCTAGAGAAAAAATATCCCCACCCATAATTCCATACCTTAAGACAGGTTGTTTGTTTAATTTTGTTTGTTTTGATTGTTTGTCATGTCGAGATCTCCCAGACCATGCGTCCCCTGGTGGCATGCTTGGTACTGTCGGAAAGCCCTCGGCCGGGAGGGGTGCACGGGCTTGATTTTGTCGCGTTTGGAATTACGGTGCGAAAGTTATTGAATTTCGAAGCATTTATGGGTAAAAAAATTAGGAAATTACTTGTACTTTGATTTTTGTTGTGTTTTTGGTACCATCGGAAAGCTCTTGGCGAGGGGGGTGCACGGGCTTGGTTTTGTGGCATTTGGACCTACGGTCCAAAAGTTATGGATTTTTGAGTTGTTTTTTTATCTTAAAAATTAGTAAATCATGTATCTTTTGAACCATGTGTCAATTTGTCACGTTTTTGGTACGGTTGGAAAGCCCTAAGCGAAGAGGGGTGCATGGGCTTTGTTTCGTGGCGTTTGGATCTACAAAGGGAAAGTTATGGGTTTCTGAGTTATTTTGGATTCTTAAAATGACTTTTACTTTTGTTTTGGGTGTGGCAACAGCACAGGGCTACACTAGTCTATACCTTAAGACAGGTTGTTTGTTTTGTTTTGTTTTGTTTGTTTGTCACGTTGAAATCTCCCGGACCGTGCGTCCCCCGGAGGCATGCTTGGTACCGTCGGAAAGCCCTCGGGGAGGAGAGATGCACGGGCTTGGTTTTGTGGCATTTGGACCTACGGTGCAAAAGTTATGGATTTTTGAGTTATTTTTGGATCTTAAATTATGCTAAATTATGTATCTTTTGAACCGTGAGTCAAATTATCA
The DNA here is from genome assembly GCA_951799445.1 of Pseudisothecium myosuroides. NCBI lineage: Eukaryota > Viridiplantae > Streptophyta > Bryopsida > Hypnales > Lembophyllaceae > Pseudisothecium > Pseudisothecium myosuroides. The sequence continues at coordinate 1,442,170 of OX637288.1, read as the reverse complement.
CGTTCTTGATACCGTTGGAAAGCCCTCGGTCAAGAGGGGTGCCCGGGATTCGTTTCGTGGTGTTTGGACCCACGATCCGAAAGTTATGGATTTTTTTGTTATTTTTGGTTTAAAAAATGACTTTTATTTTTGTTTTGGTTGTGGCAACGGCACAGGGCTACACTAGTGGAGGACTAAAATTGGAGGGAAATGTAGTGAGCCGGTTATTTTGACTAAAGTAATCATTCCTATATTTGTTTGTTTGCTACGTTGAGATCTCCTAGATCATTTGTCCCCTAATTGCCTGCTTGGTACCAATAGAAAGCCCTCAGTGAAGAGGGATGTACGGGCTTGGTTTCGTGGCGTTCCGACTCACGGTGTGAAAGTTATAGCTTTTTTAGTCATTTGGATCTTTAAAATTATTAAATTATGCTAAATTATGTATCTTTTGAACCGGGTATCAATTTGTCACGTTCTTGGTACTGTTGGAAAGTCCTCGGCAAGGAAAGGTGCATGGGCTTTGCTTTGTGGCGTTTAAATCTATGGTGGGAAAGTTATTGAATTTCAAAGTTTTTATTGAATTATTATTGAATTAGAAAATTAAAAATTATTTTTTGGCTGTGGCAATGGCACAAGGTACACTAGTCTATACCTTAAATTTGGCTGTTTGTTTTGTTTTGTTTGTCACGTTGAAATCTCCTGGACCGTGCGTCCCTCGGTGATGTGCTTAGTATCGTCGGAAAGTCCTCGGCGAGGAGGGGTGCACGGGCTTGGTTTCGTGGCGTTTGGACTTGCAATGACAAAGTTATCAATTTTTGAGTTATTTCTAGATTGTACATCCCTTAGTCGCGTGCTTGGTATTGTCGAAAAGCCCTCAGCAAGGAGGGGTGCACAGGCTTCGTTTCGTGGTGTTTGGACCTACAGTGGTAACATTATTGAATTTCAAAGTCTTTATGAATGGAAAAACTAAGAAAAAAATACTTTACTTACATTTTGGTTGTGGCAACGACACAGGGCACACTAATTCATATTATGTGACTATTTGTGCTAGTCTTTAAAATTTTCTATTATGGCCATGGAAGGAGTCAAAGTGTGCCTTGATTTGAGTGAATGAGCTCATGAACATTGTCGAGGTGTATCACTTATCAAGAGTAGAAGCAATAAGTTAGAAGTGACTTGGTAGCATAAATAGGATTTTTTACCTTTTGGTTGTAAAACCATAAAAGAAACATGACCACATTAAGGCTTTCATGTTGTTTCATGAAGAAAAAAAATATTTTTTCCATTTTCTTAAGGGAGCACATGAGAAATTGTGTCACAAATAGGGTTGATTATCTTATTGGGCTCATTTTGTCTTTTTCATGGCGTATTCTAACCAAAAGAACATAAATTAATTTAAAACAAGATAAAAGCAACTCGTGTAATGATGTAGGGTGAAATTGAAGAAAAGTGCAATAAGCTATCTTGCCTCCTTGATCTTAAAAGAATTTTTTGTCTATCTAAGAGGTGAAAATTCTCCCTATTGGTGCAAATGTATCTTCATAAGATCTTGCATAAGATAAAGTATTCCTCCATTAATACAAATGCATTTTCATGATAGAATTATATTAGTGAAAAATATTTTAACCTTGTGATAGATAAAATAATGGATTTTTTTTTGTAATAGAAATATAATATAAATCAAGCAAGATTATGGTTTCTAAAAGGTAGTTATAAAAAACTTACATTAAGACATAAGTTAAAAAATAGCTAGTTTTTAAAATAAATGATTTATGATTTTTGCACTGTTACTAATGCTTGCTAATTACAACATTAAGCAATTTATAACACTTGATATAAAAAATCCCAAAAGTAAATAATTCCACTCTTATTAGGCATATGGATATTGTTAACCATTATCTTTAATTAACTCCAAAGAATTATGTAAAAAATCACAACAAATATGTTAATATGTGATACCATAATCTTACTTGTAATATGCAATTTTTGTGACAATACCTTTTAAATACAATACAATGATAACTCCAAAAGAAATAAATCTAAAACTAGTGTAGCCTTGTGCTGTTGCCACACCCAAAGCAAAAGTAAAAGTCATTTAAAAAAACAAAAATAACTCAAAAATCCATAACTTTCCCACCGTAGGTCCCAATGCCACAAAACAAAGCCCATGCATCCCTCCTCGCCAATGGATTTCCAATGGTATCAAGAACGTGATAGTTTTAACACACGGTTCAAAAGATATATAATTTAGCATAATTTAGTAATTTTTAAGAACAAAAAATAACTCAAAAATCCATAACTTTCCCATTGTCAGTCCAAACACTACAAAACCAAGCCTGTGCACCCCTCCTCACCGAGGACTTTCTGACGGCACCAAGCACGCCACCGGGGCACGCACGGCCCGGGAGATCTCAACGTGACAAACAAACAAATATAGAAGAATGTACCATGCAAACTTAATAGAAGAGATTAAAATAATTCCATAACAAAGTAAAAGATAAGATAAAATTAAAAAAATTCCATAACTATTAATAAAAGATAAGATAAATATTTTCTTTAACTTCTACATCGTAGGTCCAAACACCACTAAATTAAGCTCGTGTACCCCTTCTCAAAAAGCGCCTTCCAACGGTCCCTATGGCGTTGCCACAACCAAAACAAAAGTAAAAATAATTCTTAAAACCAATAAAAACTCAAAAATCCATAATTTCCCCATTATAAGTCCAAACGCCACAAAACAAAGCTAGTGCACCCCTCCTCGCCCGGGCTTTCCAAGGGTACCAAGAACGTAAGCAGTTGACACACAGTTCAGAAGATACCTAATTTAATATAATTTAGTAATTTTTAAGAACCCTAAATAATTCAAAAATCCATAACTTCCGCATTGTAGCTCCAAACACCACAAAACCAAGCCCATGCACCCCTCCTTGTTGAGAGCTTTCCAACGGTACCAAGTACGCCACCAAAATCAAAGTAAAAATAATTTAATAATTTTTTGATCCATAAATGCTTCAAAATTCAATAACTTCTGCATCGTAGCTCCAAACGCCACGAAACCAAGCCTGTGCACCCCTCCTCGCCAAGGGCTTTCCGACGGTACCAAGCACGCCACCGGCGGACGCACGGTCCGGGAGATCTCGACGTGACAAACAAACAAAACAAACATCCAAACTTAAGGTATGGATATTATAATTCATACATTAGGTTAGGTTGTTTGTTTGTTTTGTTTGTTATGATGAGATCTGCTAGAATGTGCGTCCCCGGTCGCATTCTTGGTATCATCAAAAAGCTCTTGGCGGGAAATGGAGGGTGCACGGGCTTTGTTTTGTGGCGTGTGGACTTAAAATGCAAAAGTTATTGAATTTAAAAATTACAAAATGATTTTGATTTTGACAACGGTAGAGGATATACTAGTGTTAATTAATTTGTTAAATACCATATGGTATTCAAGAAATGAACAATTTATTCTTAAATGTCAAATTTAGAATAATTATTTAATGATGACTTCAAATGAAAATTGTAAACAATGATCTATTTATCAATTCCTCATGTTTGGAGATGCCATCACACCAATCAATATTTGTACCAAAAAAATTTTAACCCAAATTTGGAAATTCCAATCAAAACTAGGAATGATTAAAAAAAACTTCTTCCTATAATTTAGAATCTTAGGTTCTATTTGTAGTATTTTTTTACATTTTTTTTTAAACTTATTTTTGGAATGCAATTTTGAAGGGTCATTATTTGTATTAAGAAAAATTAGTTTTGGGAGAAAAATGTATTTGGACTATTTGATTTATAGAAAATTAATATAGATGGATTTTGAAAACCTATAGAGCTATGATGTATAATTGTTTCAAATTGAATTTGAAAATTTAAAAACATTTGGATAAAAGAAAAAATTGTTCTTTATATAAATGGATTATTTTTTAAATCATCATTTAAATTCAAGTGTTTGCATTTTAAGGGCTAAATCCTACATTAAAGGTTTTATTTGAGCACTTTCAAATTTAAATGAATCATAACAAGTTAAGAATACATCAAAATAAGGTAAAGTCTAGTGAAATACTTAAAATAGGAATCAAGTTTAACCTAGGATAAAAGATTAAAATTCTCTTGAGGGACAAAATGGATTTGGAGTAGGCTCATGTGACCTCAATTTTTGATTTAATTTTTTTTAAATTTGAAAATAGAAAGATACATTGGCATTATGTAAAAATAATTTTTATATGAATTTGTGCCTATTTGCAAAATTATGCCACAATCAATTCTTTTCTTAACTTGATAGGCAACAAAAACAAAACCACAAAAATCTGAAATTAAAATTTTAAATTTTTTTCTCTTATAGATTGTATTTTTGTATGCGTAAAAATCTTTGATTCATTCCATTTGGATTAGTGATGTGAAAGTTATGGAGCTTCTTATTTTGTAAGCAATCATTTCATTTTCTTGAATAAATAGCATATTGGATTTGTTTTTTAACTCAATTTTTAGAAATTTCAAAAAAAAAGTTTGCAAGATTCAATTTGTTTTCTAAAAGAAATTCACTATTGGGATTAGCATTTTAATTCTATCTCAAAATTATTAATGATGTAGTCAATTTCACTATTATTTTGTATCCATTTTTACCTAATAATTTTTAAAGAAAGAAACTCAAGTTGTTTTTTTAGAATTTTCTTTCACAATTATCCAAACTGTCCAATTAACGCAAAGTTCATTGAATTTCAAAGTATTGGAAAGTGTAGAGCTTATCTCTAATGTTTGCACCAAAATTAGTGTCTTTTTGTTGTACAAGAGTATGGTAATTCATTGAAAATCCATGCGCTTTGTTAAATGTGCAAGAAGTTTGAAAGAATCTCCACTATTTTTCTAATAGCATGGAAAAAACTACTTGCAGAAATCTTGAAACTCCATTTGACAATAAAGTTAGCCAATTTGGATATAGTTCTCGATATAGTTGCCAGAGTGAGTTAGCACTATTTTTTGAATTGGCAATTCAGGATCCCAATTGTCGGCTTGGTAGCCTAGTTGATTGGCAGTCTAGTTGGTTTTGGGAGTTTAGTTGTTGATTGGTCAATAGCCGCCTGAGTTGGATTTTTGCAATTGTTTCAGGCGATTTGGCGGTTGTTGGCCGTCTCTTGTGAAGCCTATTACGTTTTGATTTTCGATGGAGAGGACACCCATTGTTGCTTATAATGTGCATGAGAGTTCTAACCAATTTGGCTATGTTCTTTTAATCTTGTGAGTGTTGAAATGTGAGTGATTTGAAAATATAGGAATCTATAAGTTAATGAAATTGACGGTGAGAACACAATGTTATTTGGATGAAAATTTGACCACCTCCAAGAGGTAGGCCTAACAAATATCACACGGGACCATGACAAATATAAAATGAAAGCCTTAAAATCTTATTGCTTTAGTAACGGTACTCTGGAAAAGTATGGGCAAAGTCCCACTGAATATTAATGTTGAAGTCAAGAATAATAGTAGCCAACAACCAAGTACTTCAAGGCTACTTCACTGTCTTCACAAGCTCAATGATCAAATAGTCCATATCCACAATATTTCATATTCAAGCTATCTTGCTGTAATCAAACTAGTCTGTTGTACTTCATAATTTTCCAAAGCAAGTACGTCATCCTTTGCTATCTATATTAAAGTTGTATTATTGCTTGTGTACAATGGAAGGCCACTAACCTAGGAAAAATTTCTTTCACGCAGGAGTGTGGAGCCGGGAGTTTCCATATATGGATCATGAATGCTACTGTTCATGCAGGCAGTTACTACCTTTTTTTAGCACATTTTATGATAAACTGTTGTTTTTAGTGAGAAACCAAACATGAAAAATTTAGGAGGTACACATGTCCTTTTGCCATTGGTTGTGAAACTTTTCCAAAAATTATGAAAGGGATATTGAAGCCTTTTTTTTCTATTGGTCGTAAAACTTCTGAGGGGGCCTACACACAAAAAACCCTGAAGGGTGATTGCATGAAACACCTATATTGTCTGGTTGCATTTCTTTTTTGGACCGCTATACCTTTTGCTATAACTTTTGATTTATAGGTTCAATGCCAAAACCAAAAAAACGCTTCCTAGATGTCTTGATTGTAATTGTATTTCTTATTTTTCAGAAATTTAAAAAAATCAATTTATATTTAAAATTCAATTTTGTTAATTTGTCACACTTTGACGTTTAGGATTTTTTAGTACTATTGAGCCGTTTAAATTAATGATTTTTAGTTGAAATTTCTATGGTATATTCCCCTAGTAGGTAGACATATTTCTACCAAAGATCATTTAAAAATACATTATTTTATATCCTCCACAATTGTGCAAATAGGCCTCCCTTGCGCGCGCACTTGTGAACAATAGAAATGATTTTGACTTCAATTTTTCGGTCAAATCTCATCACCAAGAAGTCCTCCCAAATGGAAAATTTTTAGTTTTGTTCAAAATTGTTTTTTCTATTTTCTACAAAGTAAAATGTCAAAGGATGTATTTTTGGGGACAATCTGCAAACTATTCTAGCGAAGAGGAAAATACATCCTTTGACATTTTACTTTGTAGAAAATAGAAAAAACAATTTTGAACAAAACTAAAAATTTTCCATTTGGGAGGACTTCTTGGTGATGAGATTTGACCGAAAAATTGAAGTCAAAATCATTTCTATTGTTCACAAGTGCGCGCGCAAGGGAGGCCTATTTGCACAATTGTGGAGGATATAAAATAATGTATTTTTAAATGATCTTTGGTAGAAATATGTCTACCTACTAGGGGAATATACCATAGAAATTTCAACTAAAAATCATTAATTTAAACGGCTCAATAGTACTAAAAAATCCTAAACGTCAAAGTGTGACAAATTAACAAAATTGAATTTTAAATATAAATTGATTTTTTTAAATTTCTGAAAAATAAGAAATACAATTACAATCAAGACATCTAGGAAGCGTTTTTTTGGTTTTGGCATTGAACCTATAAATCAAAAGTTATAGCGGTCTAAAAAAGAAATACAACCAGACAGTACAGGTGTTTCGTGCAATCACCCTAAAGTTCTTAACTAAATTACCTTAGGATTGAACGCCCTAACCGACGACATTAGGATTTCTATGAGCATTTTCATTTCACAATTTAAACACTTGAAATCAATCAGACATTTAGATTTGAGCTGCTCAAGAACAAAAATCAGTAATTCAATTTCCTTACAATTACCTTCATGAATACAAAGAACCTCTAAAACAATTTCGATAACAAAATTGGTGGTTAAACAAAATTAAGTAGCAAGTTGAATAGATGGAATTAAGCAGCCATACCAATTCAAGTTGATCAAAAATGCAAATCAATGATTCAATTTCCACTCTATTGGCTACTCAAGACTACAAAGAACCTCAAAAGCAAGATCACAAAGTTGGTCGTTATAGAAAAGAATTCCAAAGCATTCACAATCAAACAGTTGGAATCAATCAAGCATTCAGATTCAAGTTACTTAAAAACAAATCAATGATTCAATTTTGCACAACATTCTTGACTACTTAAGAATGCAAAGAACCTAATAAACAATGTGATTATTGTGATCACTAAATTGGTCTCCAAAACAATGGGCAACAAAGCAACAAACATGGTGAGACGGAAGATGGAAGAAATTTGAGTAGCATCCATGAACATTGATTCAAACCAGCAATCAAACCCTAACAATCGAGCAACCCAACAACCCTAATGCCTAATTTGCTGAACTTGCGCACCCTAAACTAGCTTTACTGTCTAACAAACGAGAACATATAGGATACAAATTCCCCACTTGCTACTTTTTGGACAGTGATTATCTAGGATTTCTAGACAAAATATCGCTACACAATTCAAATTGTGAAATACAATCACAAAATACATGGACAAAGCTCCCAACCAAGCTCCAAGCAACTAAGAAATTTGCCAAAACAAAGCAATTGCCACTCAGTAGACTTGCGCTCAAGAAATTCACCACCGCATTGAAGAAATCACATTGAAGACTTGCGCGCAGCAACAAATGAGTCACCCAACCTCTAAGCCTAACCCCAAGATAGTTTTTCTTCCTAGATCCACGGCCCAAGTTTACATAGATTTGTGTTTTTTAAATTGAATCAACGGCTGAAGGGTTTTTAATTTTTTCATAAAAAAATCGATGGTCCCTGTTTTTTGGCTCCCAAAGGGGTGGCATCAGACGGGTCTAGCTGCCACATTGTGGAGCCAGGAGTCTCCATGGATCATGAATGCTACAATGTTACAATCTCAAAATCATAGGCCTTCATTGCATACATCAAGGAATAGTAGTTTTTTTGTCAATAGGTCATAATTCTAAACCTCCATGTCCACATGTGAGATTGCCATATTGTGATGAAGATGTGCAGGAATTAGGAGGAGCATCCCATAATGGTTTACCTAACAGTCTTGGAATTCTACATGACATCTGCTAACTACAGGATCAGTCTAGTATCTAGAAACACAAACCTCTGTCGGTTCCGAGTGTCTTGATCTGTCATTGTAGTAAAGGAGATAGGACGTGGTTATGAGTGACCTGCTTTCCGGACAGGCCACCCAGGGAGTTGTGAGAAATGTTACTTTTCCTTTCTCTATTACAAAACTCTATTCGGTTTGTGTGTTTGTTTGGTGTGAGTGGAGAGTGAGGATCAAGAGTAGTGAAGCCCCTACCCCTCTAAAGACTAATAGTGGACCCCTTGAGGGTAAAACAGGGGTATATAAAACCATCAAAGTTGAGAAGTGGAAACCAAAAACCAAAAACCAAAAACCGAATAGAACCGGAATCCGGATTGAATTCCGGATAGGCATTGTAACCGAAAAGAGAATAAGACGTTGAGACGGATTGCTTAGATGTTTGGAAAGAGATTTTGATACCCTTAGCTTGCGATAACATACTAGAATTCCTTGGGACGATATTTCGTGTCATCTTACCACGTTTTTGTATTGTAAGGATACTTACGCCTAGACCGCGCGTACGACATACATCCTCTACGTCCTCACAAAATCATAGATCACTTGATAATTGATTATTCACTTGCATCGTCACAAATCACAACCATAGGAGATTTCATTTGGAGATTCCATTTCTGCATGCACTTTCGTAACAATACAATCACAAGTACGAAAAACAATGCTTGATTTGAACAAAACGTATCTTATTCAATATAAAACAAATCAAAACCAACTCAAATCTACAATACTCCATAGGGAGCAATAGGGTTCAGACACTACTAGAGGAAGGGGTGTTCTAAGCGTGTTTTTCAGTTAGAAAATGCATACTTAAAGTGCAAGTCTTTTAAGTAATTTTTACTTAAAATGTTGTGTCTAGGACGCGCCTTAAAGGACAATACTAAAAATCACGAACCTGTCTTTTAAACACTTTCTACCATGTCTTTTAAATTTACCATTTTCACTAGAGAGAAAGGGGGTCTTTTAAGTGCAAATTTGAGTCAAAATGCATACTGAAAAGGCATGAACATGCATTAACATATGACCAAATGTCATCCTTTCAATACATAATTATGTGACTTTTAATGCAAGTCACGGAAACTGAAATGCCAATGCCTACTTATGACTACCGAAGTTTCTCTTCAAATCCTTACCCAGCTGCCCTTCTTCTTACAAAATGCTCTCTATACATTAAATAGTAGTTTGTGTCAAAGATAGTAACTCAATTTCTGATGAATGGTGCACTATACAAATGAAGTCATTAGCTTGCATTTCCAATTTCAAATCCACCTCTCCTCCGTCAAGCCTTCAAATCTTGGATTGAGCTTCACAACAGCGTCTGAAAAAATGACTTGCACTATAAGATTATCCAAAAAAGCTGTGATTACACAAACAGTCATAGTATCTAACCCAGTGTATCCCCTTGTCTGCAGTTCAATTTAACTATCTACGACATCAAAAATAGCTGCAAAAGATTGTTGCTAATCTTGGAAACATCACACAAATATGAAGTAAAGAAGGTTGACCGTTAATTCACATTATCTTTAAGCCACTAGATTATAAGAGAAATTGACAAAGTTCTAGCACAAGAAATGATAGCCATACAACACACGGAGCATCAAAACTCACAGGTATGTCTTCACACATTTCAACGGGTGCGACATCATTGTGTTCAAAGCCAGTCAATTTGTTGGACTCTTCCTCTAGTGCAAGCCGCACTATTGACAAACAATTAACACAAAGGCAAGTCAGCTGAATAGAATAGGTCAACTACTACTTCATCAAATGATCCTGGAATCAACCTAGTCCAGCATGGATCAAAGGCTCATAACATTGTCTACATATTGACTACCCTTTCTTCCATGGGTCGGACAAAAGTAGCTATAGGATGCAATCAACAGAGCATCAGATGATTCATAAATAAATAGACAATTGAAAGCGAAACATGTTTTGAATCTAAGTAGTGAGACATTCACTCTTTTTTGTGCCTAAATAACAAAATTCAACAATGATGTACAAGGCACACAACTGTAAACAACCTAACAAGCACTTCAATCTCTAATATTGCAGAATATTAAGAAACTACTCAACACATGCGCAAAAGTTTGCAACACTTACAATTGAATATTTTCTTAGGAATTTTCCCCTCATTAAGCAAATGAACAAAAACTTTAACTTTTTCAGCATTCAGACGTGCTGTATACTACATCATTAAGAAGCAATTACTCGCAATTGCATCACACCAAACAACTAAGTTGGAAAAAAGGGTGAAGTCAGTAGAATCAATCGAATTCCTCTAATCGCTCTCAGCTCTATGAAGTACTAATGACAGGCAGATTCCTATCAAATTTGCACCTCCGGAGCATGATTATTTGACAAGAGACTGGACAAGATGACGTTGAAATCAAAGACTGCAGCTACAATACGAATAGAACAATCCAATTCTGAAGCTCACACAGTGCATGTTAGCCAGTAATCCAATATGAATCAACTCTTTTGAAGCATGTACAACTTTGTGTCACTTGGAGTCAATTGTACATTCCCAAAACATAAGAGTATTGAGCTATTACTTGAATAACGATGACATGATATTTCAAGTTCTTTTGGTCAGATTCATAAGCTTGAGTATTTACCTGCATGAGAAGTTGAGATTGTCAAAGTATCCCCATAGCTTCTAAATTGCCTCTGTACCAACACCAGGCAATACACTGGATGAACTTCATAGACGTCCTTTGCAGGCAATTCATTGAGCAGGAAGTTCCTAGATCAAGGAGTGCCAAATTCTATTTTGTCCCTACTCTGTATATTTGAATTTCCAAAGAAGAAATGATGACAAGCTACTTTAGGTATTCTTTTTCATAGATTGATTGCATGTATGATTGAAAATCTTGCAAAAGCTAAAAAAAATTTAGAAAATAAGGTCATCATGCAAAAATGAAGACTCCAAAACCTCACCATCATGATGATTTTGCAAAGATCGTCCACGGACGCAGCACCAAAATGCATTCAAAATGTTTACGATTTCTGTTATTAAATAAGCACAATACACAAAGTATTAGCAAATTGTAGTTCCCTGTTTGAGAAGTCGATATGGAGCGTTGTAAGAATTGAACTCTCAAAATTGCAGCATCTAGATTTAAAAGAGCCAGTGCCTCCACGAAGAAAATAACAAACGATACAAGGGAATACTGATAATCTGTTTTTCTGATATTTGCGATTCAATTACCTTCCGCACTCTTTGTTGATTCTCTTGATCCATCACATTCACATCAAGAGCGAAAAGTACCACGCTGAACTCCTCAAACACAAACTCCACTAATTGTTGGTTACACCAAGTTGGTTCACTCTCGGGGGGTGCAGTGAGCGGGAGCAGTAGAAAACTACGTGCGAACAAATGATAGGGTGCCTAAAAAACATTTGAGATAAAAATTATAATTTGATTTTTTATACTATAGGGTACAAAAATTCCATGACATGTCTTTAAACTACTATAGGGTATAGAAAAATAGGTCCAATTAGAAAAAAATTAGACCTAGGATACCCCCCTTTTTATTCTTTTTTTTTTCCCAAAGTATTAAATGTTGTTGCCTTGTGAATGGCATATTCAAAGTGTTCAATAATTTTATAGACTTTACTAATTTCTGTAGTAGACGTTGGCTGGCTTTAGGTGGTTGTCATGCAACTTAGAAAATGAGCTAATCACAGATTGTTAGAAATTTAGACATCCCGACTTGCATCATATACCATATTTAGTACCCGCAAGAACTTATGAGGTTGTAAAATTTTGCAATTAACTTCAATTTTGAGTACTCTTAACTTTATATCTGTAATGAATGATTTTGATTTAAAAATGAAAACACAAATACTGTCAACACCAAAAAGGTAATTCTACTAGAATTTTTTGGGAGCTTCAAACATTGCACTCTTTTAAAAACTCTGGGCAGGGTTATACGGTTTGAATTTTGCACATTATTTTTAAAAATTTATACTGGAGTTGAATGTTTGTGTGACATGCCAAAATTTATTTTTTTGAAATTCATTGCAGCCCATTGGTCAAAGTTATGTTGTCCGATAGCTTGAGGCAGCTTGGACAAGGCCTCCTCCTAAGGATTGATTGTTGATGTTTCTGAATTGATGTAAGATAGAAACACCCAAAAGCGATCCTATTCCCATTCTTGTACTTTAGATTATCACTAAATGTGTCCTTAGACTTTCATCAATGTGTCCTACAAATGCTTAACTTTCTTTGATTTGTTGACGCATTTGAAAGATATATACTTAACTTTGATTTACTAACTACGAATTTTTGCAAATTTCAATTTAGGGTCCACCTATGTGACAATTTCAATGGTCAGGGAGCTGGCACTTTGAAAAATCATAGAAATTACATACCACATCCAAAAAATCTAATTTTTTTTTGGAATATTCATGATTTTCACTTGCTAATACTACATAAATGTTATTTTTAGGAAAAAGTGTCTCCAACTATGTTGAATTGCTTAATATTGACAGCTTTGGATGTTTCTATTGTAGACACAAGTGTTTGACTTTACTAATTTATATTGTAGACGGTGGCTGGCTTCAAGTGGCTTTCTAGTTTTCCCATTAGTTATAGTACTGCATGTTTGAATTCAGGTGTACAAGCTCAGTTTTGTTTGTGTCTCCATAACTAGACATGATAAGCACATTTTTTTTCACTCATTGTGTTTGTAAATACAATGAGGACATTCTATTTCATACTACCATTGCATACTACCATTTCATACTACCATGATTGTACAAAAATATTTTTGCATTCTATTTCATACTATGACTTCATACTACCATGATAGTGCAAAAAGAATTTTTACATATTATTGTGCATACGGTGAAGACATGTACATTGAATCAAACAATGTAAGTTAAAGTAAAGTTGATATCAAAAAGCAATCTCTGTATCATTCATATTAATCATGTAAAAAGGACCTAAACCTAAAGTTCAATTGATAGCATTCAATAATATGATCTCGTCCTAGTAAATGAGTGTCATTGACAATTTTTATGGAAGATACAATAGTAGTATTGACTACACTTTTCTGTTAAGTTCTAGTTGTAAGTAGTCATTAGTGGGGGAAAGAAAAGAAAGTTTGAAAGAAATTTAATGTAGGACAAAAATTGCAGTAGAATTTTTTTTTAATCTAAATTACCATATCATTTATTCATATCAATTTAGAATTATAAGTAATGTAAGTCCCTTCTCTAATAACCCAAAGTAGGAAATTATATAATGATAGCGTGTTTAAAAAAAAAAAAAGAAGTAATACCCCCCTAAAAAATACTTGGTGTTCGCACCTATCCCCTTATTTTTTTACACACTGACCCCCCCGAGGGTTCACTATCTTTAAATTTTGCAAAAGTAAAGAAAATGCAAGCTCAAGTGAGAATCAAGCAAACGACTGACTCAATTATATAACCCACAGAAAACCTATTCAAGGAGTATGTGATTGCCTGGCAAGATTGTCACACATGATGGATATATCTCTAAATCTGTAGAAGTAAAAGAATTCATGTGAACAAAACAACAATTCCACATGCCCATAACTTGCTCTTGAATTCATTCAATATAATATACAAGGAACTCCTCTTTTCTGCTTACATCAACTTTTCTGCTTCCATAATCTTGTGAAGACTTCTCATTTGAATACAAAGGTGAATGACTGACTGGTTTTCTTACCTTGACAATGAGTGGGATTGAATAATTCTGCCAGACATTCTTGCACAGCTTAAATGAGATACTTCCACCAATGATTACATACCGTGAATTTGTTATCTCTCAATGGTTGAAATTTCTTCCATAAGCTCTGCTCAAAACACAGCACTCAGGAATCCACTTCAAACCAACAATCAAATGCTAAACTTGGCTTACAAGGGAACTCAGAAGCAAGAGATTGCTATAACATATAAGACACATTGACCATGACTTGCGCGCATAGAACTCCACAGATCAAAATGGAATTTGTATCGGGCAACAACAGATTGAGCTCTAGAATTTGAACAAACATCCTGCAAACTAGTTTTCCAACATTCAAAATTAAGTAGAGTTGACCTCAAAAAAGATTATGAGGATTGAGAGTAGAGAAAATAATTCTTTAGAAGAAAAATTACCAATAAGCGCGGGGTGGTGCATGCCATGGACATCAGTGTGCACGGGGTGGTGTGTCGTCACAGCATGGGCTTCTCAAACTTCACTGTGCGTACTCTTACCCTGCCCCATGATGCAATCCCACACTCTATAAACTCTCAAACATACGCAACTAGAGCTTCAAATACGTTCTCCTCTGAACCCAACAAAAACAATCAAATGAATTGACCTAAACTACGCCAAGGACGCATTGAATCCCCAACCAGCCAATTGGACCCTTAGATGTGGACTGAGTGGCAACAACACTAATGACCGATCCTTCCTACACTCGGCCGGGGTAGGGTATCAAAAGGACAGAGACAAAACTCCTAATGAAGTCTAAAAATCAACCACAACCGTAAACCACTCCACCTTCTTTTTAAGCGCGACACTTTGAGCAATCGGGACGAACTGTTGTTGCAACTGCATCCCCTAAATTGGGCTTCTTCAATAGACTCTCCTCCCTCTTGCTCTTCCGAATCTGTCTCTTGTTCTTTCGAATCTAGTCCTCCATCTTCTAACGGGCTTCAACGGTACCAACGGCAAGTTTGTATCCTTTTTTGCAAACATCTACAGCTCCTCCTGCTCTGCATCCAATCCATTAAACACTTCACAAACATACTCATAGTCCCTTAGTCACTCACACGCAACCATTCCGTCATTCTGGCTACAACTTACAATGCCTTCCCAAACCCTTGCCCATCGTAAAAGGCGGCGGTAGCCGCTAGCTAGCGCAATGTGACCGAAAAGAGTGGTGCTTTCCATGTATTCCTTGACCAAATAGCATTTCAAGAGTTTAATTTGCTTAGTTTTCCTGTTCATTGTGCCTTTCTAGGAAATCCAAGTCATTTTCAGTAATTTCATACTGATGGGTCATGCTGAAAAACACCCATCTTCTTGTAGTGAGACCACGCAGTAAGTTTCTAATACTTGTTATCTAAGGGGTTGCTGTAGACCTCGCGACCCGAGCATGAGAGAGAATTGGGCACACAATGAATTACGTGAGAAACCCACACTTGTGTGTTTCAGAATACGCAGCCCACCAAACCATTTTGCCATCATGCGCACTCCGTTTTAAACCGCGCGGTCTGATTTGTATAGGCTAGGAAGTTGCACATTTGACTGTAGGAATCGGCGCTGGATTCGAACGAAACTGCGTGGAAGACATTTCAGAAATTGTGAGGATTGCAAGAGAAAAGAAGGGTTTAGGGTTTCAAGCACCTTGCTTGCCTAGAGTCGAAGGCTTTCAATCTTCCTCGTTCAGAATTCAAAAGCTTGTACGTTGATCCAATGGGGGGGAGGAGGAGGCCTCTTGTTTTTCATCCTTTAAAAACATGTTGAGGGTAAATAATCCCAACATTGAACAAAGAACTCAAACTGTTTATAGGTTTTAGGTTTGAAAAATAACTTCGTCGGATTTGAAATGACTTCAAAGTGTCGTTGACGCTAAGGTTTGCTGGCTCGGGCATCTACGTGAGTGTTGCATCTATGACTCCGGCGGAGGCAGCACAAATGATTTACTGAATTGTTATCAACTCAATTACTTTGATGTGCAATGGCGTACCATTTCACGGCAAATGTCGTCATGTCCAAAAATTTCACATCATCGATTTAATGACATGGGATCGCTGTTCATTTTGATGTGTTCGTACCAATACTACTTTTGAGAACCTCACATCGCTCATTCAATGAACAGCCGATTCTCATTTATAAAACGAAAACAAGCTATATTATTACAGTTATTTTACAAATTTCTGGGCTCGTTTTCACAAAAAAATTCCTAAGTGCCTCCGCCTTTTCCAACGTGGTTTTCCTTGGAGAAAAGAGCACGGGTTTATCATTATCCCCGACAAAGCCCATTTTTTTTGGAAAGCTAATTATGTGGATGGTTAGAGAGCTTGCTCGTTCGAATGTGTGTCGAATTTGAGTCTGAAATTGCATAGGAGGTGTGAAGTCATAACTGACGAGAGAAATGTATATATCCTATTTTTAGGATGTTGCCTCTCCCCGCGGTGTTTCAAAAATTTGCATATCGGAGTTTTTGGGGATTGGGGAAGACATGAACCACCGGAAATCATGTTGGCACGTTGAAATGTACTTCCAAAAACGTTGAGTTCGAATGAAGAGCTGTCCGACTCGTGACACGATCTACCTGGCCATTTTCCGATCCGACGCGCTCATGCGCTAGCATAGAGAGGTGCTCTTGTCGAGGAGAGTCATTTTGCATTCGTGACGTTCGCATGCGGCCCGGGGCCAGACCAGCCAAAGACTCGACTATGGAGAGGTTATGGCTTCACAAAGTACGGCTCGTTACAGGTTCTACTGTGGAAGCTGTAAATAACTCCCGCTCATCACTTACACGTTTCCATTTTTGACGGTAAAAATCACGAGAACGCTTCACTCTTTCCTTTAGGAACCATTTTCGAAACAAATGGATGAGTGCAATTTTTTAGATTTCTAATCGAGTGGAATGGGCAAGCTTTGCTCCGAGCCTGGTAATTGAAGGAAATTGGTAAGCTTTACTCTTTCGCTGGCAGTACGTACAATGATGCCTTTCAGAACCTCTCCAAAATGAACCCCTCACCAAATACGTGGACGCCAATGGACCGGGCGTCACCTAGGCTATAAACTTGGAGCCCCTTTCAACACGTCCTTTTTTTTTGCAATCACGTTGATCCTTACTTACGGTGGTGGCCCGTGCGTTCAGAGCGGCACAGCCCACTGGTTCCTTGAGGGGCGCCTTCTATTGCTTCGTCAAGTTATGTGGCTTGAGAACGGGTTCTTCTTTTCTTCTCTCCCCATCCTACGATGGTGTTTCGTCTCTGGCTTTCACTACAGGGTGTATATGATGGACTTCCAACCACACGCACACATTCCTCCACCTCCAAATCACTTTGAGCAATAAATCGTCCGTGTTCCCGTGTCTCTCCAATAAGCCAATTTTCTTCAAAATCCGACTCATTTTTCGGGGAGATAGGCCTATCTCGTAATTTACCTTCGCAGGAGATGGACTCGCCTCGTCAAAGTTGCCTCCGGGGACGTCCAGACCCTCCGCGCTTGATGTAAGAAACGCCACGGTGCTTTGATCGTGGGCGCTCACTTCTTCACCCTTGGACGTAGAATCCCTTCAAGTTTTTTGTTCTTCGAATACAACCAACGCTCGAGCTTACTATCTCCCTGCAGAACAAACGACAAAACAATCAAAATGAAAATACAACGTTCGGAGTCTACAAATGCAAGGATCGAAAAAACCGGGAAGCGTTGAATGCTACACGAGGGATGCAAGTTTGTGAACCCCACATTAAATATATAGCAACACTTGCGTTTCGACGAAACATTTTCTGCATGCAAGAAGCAGCCCGTCAATGTTGTCTATCACAGCTGGATGAATGGCGGCCCAATGTGGGTGGGGAACGAATGATTTTTTCTTCAATAACATATAACCACTGCAAAAGCCGCCCAGTTCACCTTCAAATCAAGTCGAACTTGAGCCAATACACCTTGGACGAATGTTTTCGAAATGGAATGCATGACTGTACCATCGACTTGATGCACTCTTTTGAATAAGTCTACGAGGAAAAGTCGCAGACTTGTAATTGGATCGAATTCGAATATCAAGCAGTGCATCAAATCCAAAAGTAGGCTGCACTCCTCGACGCTAGCGTGGCCCTCTTTTAGAGTCTTGTCTAAGTATCAATCTTTGCAGAAATGGAGGCGAATTTATCTCAGAACGATGCCCTCTCCTAGTAGTCCGACTACATCTCGAAACCATTCAAAGCCCCCTTATTTGAAAGCCATTTGCGCCACACAGAAACAAGGTCCATCAATCCTTCCATCTAGAAGAGCCACAATCATCAAGCCTTCCAATCAAACCCAACATTGTGTTGCGATCTCGTTCTACAAAAAATGGGCAAGAGCTATTTTTTGATGAGCAATCTAAAGAGGAATCTCGAGAGGAATATGGTCGCAGCTAACGTGGATTGACTTTGTTCGTTTCTCGAATCACTTCGAGGCTGATTCCTAAGACAATAAAATTTCAACATCGCTTTCACAAATCCTAGAATATGGAAACGACTGTATTCGTGCGGTGGTCTCATTTCAATAAAAAGCCCAAGACAGCATATACATTCTCAACGGTTGGACCTAGACGAGAGGAAACGGAGTAAGAAAATCATTCTCACGGGAATTTGCCTACAATACAATTTGTGACCCTACGCTTCGTTGGACGGGGACACCGGTATAATTCTTTGGAATGGAGGTGCGACGGTATACCACTGGAACACACTCACCAAAGAAAAAAAGTAGCTGAATCTGTCCGTCCGACATCCAAATAGATCTGACAGTACAGATAGAAACTTTTCTAATTGATAAACCTAAAGAGCAGCACTCTATCCATAGGAAATCAAACTCCATAATCAAAGAGGTTTTGTCTGATCAAAATCTCTAAGTCCATCTGCTCACGATATTGCTGTATGAAGCAATTCGTGACGGGCTCGGCGCTCGGAATAAACCACTTCATACCAAAGAAAGAAACTCGACACAATTTGGCTCCCAAGGAATAGAGAGCCTTGGACATGGCCGAGACGGGGACATTGACCTCGCTTCTCGACAGCGTCAAGCTATTGGGAGCACAAGTCAGGGTCAAAAGATTATTATAGATGGTTAACTAAACAAAATTTTAAGTTTAAAGAATGAATAAGAAAAAATAAATGACAAGGTATGTAGCTTTCAAAAGCTCCTTAGAATAATGAGCAATGATGTTTTTAAGGAGACGGTCAATGGAAGAAGGTGTATGGAGGTGCGGAATGATTTAATGCAAAAATTAGCTTTGTTTCAAACAAAAAATTTGTAGGCAAAAAATTAGCCTAATTTTACCAATGTTGAGCTGTGGACATTTATGCAATAGTATGACAAACCCCTTTTTTACGTAGATGCTGGAGTATAGATCTCTTTTGTGCAATCCGGACAGACGGAATGAGAATTTTGTAAATAATTTATTAGCCGCGTCTCAATGAGCATTACCAACAAATTTATCAGTCAAAGTTTGAACCTTCCTATAATGATTGGAACTTGGAAGTGAGTCAAGCAATTCATTTAACTCTTTCCAAAAAAAGAAATAGAATTCTATCTTTGAAGAAGACTATAATCAAGTTGGAATAAGAGACTAATGGCTGATAGATAAAGTAAAAGACCATTGGCTTAGGTGGTTGGAATTTAACAATCGACATTACTCTTCGAGCCATAGATTGAGACAATGAACAAACACGTGTTTTGATTGGCGATGGCTACCTAAAAAAAGAGAAAAATTGATTAGATAAGTGTTGTGGTTCAAGGTCTACAAGTAGAGATGAAGTGTTAACAATAAGACAAAAAATTAAACTACAAATTTTACGACGTTGCAAAGAAGTATATAATTTATTTTTGTAATGTACAAAGATCCAAATTTACTTGAGTAGGAGGAACTTTATTAGGTTCAGGCCAATCTACTGCAACTGCAGTCCCAACGTGTATGGTGGATGCCTTAATGGCTATAAATGTAGTGCATGACAACAGTCTAATAGTAGATAATTTTATAGACTATGGTCAGAATACGAGGAAATCCGCTACTACTATCATTGTAGTAAATTACTCTAAAAATTGCAACCCCAATACAAACAAATAACTCAATATAACTTACTCTAAATTTGTTCAAGTTGAGGCATTCACTAACATCTATCAAGATGAAATTTTTTTAAGAGAATGTGCTTTAATTACAAGTTCAAACTACAAGAATGAAATTGACATTTCAAGAAAGAGCCTTTTAGGCAAGTAGTAAGACATTTACCCAATTAGTTTGCTCATGCATTTTGGAGTCTAACTCAAAAGCACATTACTTCTATCGCCCTAAATACCTCAGTTGCAATAAGATACAAAGTCTCAGTATCATTTGAAATACCTCAAATTTAAAACTAATAAGGTTACACCACTAAGTAACGTCAACACAACCACATTGATCTTCAATGAAATTAGTTGGAAGACATTAGAAAACAAGGGACTGAATTTCAAATTATGTGATAGTAAAAACAGGAAATCTATAGGAAAAGGGAAGATAAACCTTCCAATGATAGAAAAATAGAATTGTAAAAAAATAAGAAGGAAGCAAAAATTGAAAAGATCATAGAGTAGAAGGAGTTTAAAAGAGTTCAAAAATTCAATTAAATAGAGATTCATGCTCAATAGACAAGTGAGAGATGAAGAGTTCATCTGGTAGTGGAAGTATAAATTAGAAAATTGAAAAAATTAAGAGAAATCCTTGAAATCCATTTAAAAACATAAAAATTTAAAGAGGATAATAATTGACTTGTAAGATATCAAAAGTTAATTATTATTTAAGAACTGTAGCAATTACTTTGTAGTTCAAAGTCAACCCTTGACACTAAAATAATTGAGAGGAATAGTGAAAAAGGGAAAGAAGAGAAGATAAAAGAAAGAGATGGAAACTTGAAAGAATTAGAATTAAAATTTGTATTTCTTGCCCTCCTTTAGCTGTAAGCAAAAATTAGCAAATAATCTTGAAAGATGGCAAATGATGAAAAATTCGAAGGAGTGTACGACTACCCCAACAATGATGCCAATTTTAAAATAAATTACTAATTACAACCTTTTCTTTTCAATTATCAAAATTTGACGCTTAGAAGTAGGGCCGAACTACAGGCCAATTTAGAGTGGTTAAAATAGATTTTTTTTCAAGAATCAGATTGATAAAATTGTAGAGTTTAACTAGAGGTTTTCAAAATTGTATTACACTTGAAAATTAGAATTGAATTGCAAAAGATATTAGCGGATGAAGTTTAGGAGTCATATTGAATGAAAATTAGTCCATTTCATTCAAAAGAAACAAGAATGGAAACTTAGATAGAAGCATAAATCTAGAGGTCAAAAGTGAAACTAAAACTAGATGATTACTACTAATGAGAGAGTAAACAAAAAGATGTGTGAAGATCAAGGAGTCTGAAGCCCTGAAGGAGGCTATTATTAAGATTGCTTCTTATTAATGGAGAAAGAAGAAGATGCCTTTAGAGATCAAAGAATCTGAAGGCATGAAGTTAAATCCAAAATTATAAACAATTTTAAAAATTGAAGATCTTCAGCGAGAATGGGCTATGGTAGAATTTGAGAAAAACATCCAGAAATTCAAATTTGATAATATTGAAGTTAGCCTTTCTGTTACTACAAAGTCCCTAAATGAAGTGCAAAAAGAGAAGAGAAATTTGTTTGTTAAATACAACTGAGTGCAACAAAATTTAAAAATAATTTTGGCTATTTTGACAAAAAATAATCTAATGTGCGGAAGCTCCAGGATGATTTTGAACTTCAATATTAGAAGATCCTAAATCTTAAACAGAAAGTTGTTTTATAACCATAATTATTATACTTGTTTTATATGGTGAAGGTGACATTTCATTATAGTAAAAATCATTTTATATTTCCACATTTATTAAAACAAAAAATTGGTGACAAATAAGTTGATCACTTGCAAAACCAACTCCTCAACCTGACATCAATTCTAAATATCTTATTTTAAAGATCCCATTTTTAAGACAATTATAAGTGAAACAAATAATGTAAATTTTGAATTATAGAGTTTGGTGGCAAATGAATTGGTCATCTGCAAAATCAACTCTTCAACTTTAACTCTGAACAATATCCTATTTCTAAAAATCTTATTTCTAAAAACTCCATTTTAAGACAATTCATTTCTAAAACAATTAATATAAATTTCAAAACATGGAAGTCAGTGGCAAACGAATTGATTGTCTACAAAATCAACTCCCCAACCTTAACTCAGTACGAAACCATATTTCTAAAAACTCCATTTTAAGACAATTCGTTACTAAAACAACTAATAAAAATTTCAAAACATAGAAGTCAGTAGCAAACAAGCTAATCATCCATAAACTCAACTCTCCAATCTTAACTCAATATAACATTATGTTTCTAAAAAACTCAATTTTAAGATAATTCATTACTACAAGAACTAATGTGAAGCTTAACATATGAGAATTGATAGCAAATGAACTCGTCATCCGCCAAATCAACCGCCCCAACCTTTAATCAATACAATATTATATTCCTAAAGATCCAATTTTAAAACAATTTTGGAGACTTAGAAGTTGTTGGCAAATAAACTAGTCATCTGTATAACCAACCCTTTAACTACAATATTCAATTCCTAGGGATTCCTAAGAATTATTTTTAAATATTATCTGATGGAGAATAGGAAGATAAATTGGTATTCACTCAAGTACTATACCAACACTATATAATACTCGAGTGAATATCAATTTTCTCGAGGTTGTTTTAGAACCATAATTACTATGTGTGTCCTTTGCGGTGAAAATGACATTTTGTCATAGTAAAAATCATTGAATATCCCCATAGTTAAACTAAACACCTTATTAATATTAATAAATTTTTCATAATAACGTGTAATCTTTTTACTTACACTCTGATGAATTGTTTATACATATTTGAACCCCTAAAACATAATATACCAAAAAAATCCAAAGAAATTCATTAATCAATGCATAAAAAAAAAAATCCATTATTGTTGTTTTATTTTTTTTATATTAAACACACAAACTTAAAAAAATAAAAACAAAGTTTACAACGTTGATTTTTTTAATATATTTAAATTTCAATTCTACAATTTTTTTAAAATGATTTCATTAAAGTTTAACAAAAGAATGCTTAATTTTATTTCTTGTTCACATTCTAAAATATATAAAAAAATATTAAAAAAATTAATGTTCTTATGAATCCAAAATATTTAAAATATTTACAACTTTGGGGGGATTTTTTTTTATATTTTAATAGCAATTCTATGATTTTTGTTAAGCAAATTTCAAAAGAACAACAACAAATGCTTAACTGTATAAGCTATGGACATTGTAAATTAAGAAAAGAGTAGCATGAATTTAATATTCTTAAGAATCCTAAATATTTGTAACTTGTTGATGTTTTTTCTTCATACATTTAAACATTAATCTTATGACTTTCATTAATTAGATATTTTAGAATACAGTAAAATATTTATTTTATTTTGTATTCACATCTTACATTAAAAAAAACAATTGCATGGCTTTAATGTTTTCATGAATTTTCAATATTTAGAATATTTACAACTTCTCGATTGATTTTTGTAATACATTTAAATATTGATAATATCACTTTTATTAATTGACTCCTTTAAAATGCAATAAACTGTTTATTTTGATTTTCATTTCATATTGTATATTAGAAAAATAATTGCATGAATTTAATATATCATAAATTGAATAGTTCATCTTTATTGTCCAATATTTTAAATAATGACAATTGACTGTTGAATTTTGTAAAATACAACTTCATCTTCACCTATTTTCTATATACAATATTGAATCTAAAAGTACCACATCATCTTTGATTTTTATAAAAAGACTTATAATGCCTCATATTACAAATTTAATTGTCAATTGTCATATATGCAAAAGTGTAAAATTATAAGAAAATTAATTAATTTTTAAATAATATTAATAAATAATATAAAACATTAATTGTATATCTTAAAATTAAACCACTAGATTGAAGCTTGTGATACCACAAGATTTGTGAATAATTGTCAGTGTAAAATGAATATCTAATTATGAATATCAATACAGGTGTTAAAATTGGTTCTTTGATAGTTTCAATAATTATTAACACTATCAACAAAACTAAATCTAGTTGATATGATTTAATGAAAAATCATACGGAGACAACAAATAAATTTTGGTGTCGACTAAGTATAATGCTGTGAGACCCAAACTCGTCTTTTTTATTTTTTTATTAGAATTTATATGCCATAATATCAAAAAAGGTACTAAATCAGAATAAATATTATGTATATATGAATATTTATTTATTTACTCTTGATAATCAAGCATACACAACCAGATTTTAATTATATGTATGATTTGTGCTATGTGGGTGCGTAATCATTGCTTATTGTGCCTTTCTTGTAATGATTCTTTTCTAAAAATCATAAAATCTTAAATTTGCAAAGATATCAATTAAAATCTAACTTAATTGTAATTTTCAATCCAAAAGCCAAACTAACTAAGGCTATTGTGATTTTTAGAAAAAAACGATTATAATTAAAATTTAGCAATTTTCAGTTCAAGATCAATTTAAACCAATTTCTAAAAACATAAGATACATTAAAATTTGACATTCCTATAAAAAGTTATGATTGGATAAAATTTAGACTAAAGAATAGTTTCAAGAGATTAGCTGTGTGTGATGTGCTTCAGGGAAAGGCTCGATATATCGAGTACCTGGTGCCAACTACCTGAGGCCGGGGTTCAATAGTAAATTTTGAACTTAAGGTGTAGGTATTCGTTGATAATTTAAGCTTTGATATTGAACCTGTATTATGTTTCTTGGTTTGAGTGTAGGCGTCAATCGAGGAAAATAATGGGAAGCTTTTTCAAAAGTTTTCCCTGTTGCAACTTAGAAATATCCAAGGACAACGTTCGAACGGATTAGACCATTGTACATGTTGCGACGTTTCAATTCCCATGCACTTGAATTCCTTACGGGATTACTATGAGAGTAAGCACCACAAGAATAGGGAGACCATTCACAATTTGATGCCTATATTGGAGGGTTACGATATGGGCTGGTTGGTGAAGCCGGATGGGACCAAAACATTCTGGTGTGATGAAGAAATGGAGGCCAAGAGCAAAACCTTGATAAAGCACATCGAAAACCATGGAAAAATAGACAAGCTAGTCACAGGCGGGGGCAAAGACAATTTCGATGGTGCTATAGACATCAAAGTCTTCAAAATGAAGACTTAGAAGGTGGATCATAAAAAATGTGGTTCCGGACTAAACCTACAGATGCTTGAACTTGAAAAATAGGAGCCACCCTTCACTTTATGCGAGGAAAGGCCATCCGCAATCTTTGTTGGGAGTGTGAGGAACCACATTTTTTCTCCAAGCGACCTATCGAGGATGATCTGAGTGACATCCATCTTGGAGAAGTTGGAAAATAGGGTGAAGAGGTCTGAGAACAAAAAAGGTAACGACATGAAGGCTTTTGAGATGCGTAGAGGGATGGGCAACACAGGATGGTACCATTCAACGCTATAATCTTTTTTTGTGCAAACATTCCAATTAAAGTTTCATACACGTAATTATTTGAAAAATTTCGAAATCTTCTGATTTGCAAAAGATGCCCTTCCGGACGGTCAATTGCCCAAACCTACGATGAATTTTTTTTTAAAATGATCCAAGTTGCGATAAAATCTCACTAAAAATTAAACTAGCTTCTTTTATGTTAATCAGATGCCACACCAAATTTCAAAACATTCTGATAGCTAAAACTGTCTGAACTGGCGAGATTCCCCGACAACTGACAAATTTGAAATTTATTGTGGAGTTGACTAGCATACCAGAAGCGTACGAAATCAGAATGAAGTCAAAGTTAAGTCTTTTCTTACTCTTCTATATTTACTAAAGAGCCTAAGCTAATTACTTTGCTCAGAAAAGTCAAACTCCAAGATTTGAATTTTTATTGCGTTTTAATGTTTAGTTAGTAATATGTTTTGTTGAATTTAGGGAAGTTTAGTTAAAAAATGGGAGATTCTTAAAGACTAAAAATGGCCTTTTAAAGCCAGTGGCGCAATTAATTTTTAATCTGGAGTTAATCTCTCAAAGTTAAGAGTTTGGACCAGCGTAGAAAGTCAAAATAGACAATTTATGATGAAATTCTTAAATGACAAGATTATCATTAGGAAAAGAGAAAGGGGTAAGTGCCCTTGAAATTGGATGTAAGAGGGTTCATTATTCTCTCACAAATATCCCTTCGACCATTATTTTGCCATTTTATACACGTTGGTCCATTTAGTTGGACTTTTTGAACATTTTGAGTCAAAGTTGTAAACGTGTGTATTTTGGAGTGTTTCAAGCTGTTTTGTTGTTGTTATTGAAGTTTTCTTTGAAGGACATTGGAATCCCTTCAAAGTTTGTCTTTGATTGCACTTGTTTGAGTTCTTGTACTAGCGTTGATCATTTTGTTAAAGTTTTTGTGGATTTTCTAACAATTGTACTAATTCTAGAACATATCTCCTTTCGTACCTTGCCGATGCCACTTAAAGGGACCTCTAGTGTTTGATTTTTGATTATGTTATACTACCATATTTGTTCTCATATTTGATTGTCTATTTAGACTAATTTTTATACTAATTTTTATACTACTAGATGTTGTAGCTTGGTGTTTGTACTAACCTCCCTACTCTAATGAGCTTTGGTAAAGAGATTTTGTAGAAGTAAAATTTTGCTAGAAGTTTAAAGTATTTTAAGAACGACAGTGAAGCTCTAACTTTGAGAAGTTAGAATTTGGTAGCATTTTTAGTGTTACAGAAATTATAGCGAAGATTTGGCTTGAGGTCCTTTACATGTGATAGAAAGTTTGTATATTTTTCAGCAAAGTGCTTTCTAAATCACAAATATAACTTCAAGTCTATACCACGACAAAAATAGAACAATAACGTGCGCGTTTCAAAAATGGTGGATTTCATTTCACCTCGTATCAATCAACAAAGCACAATAAACTGGGCGCTATCATAATATCGAACTTCATTTTAATTTTCAAATAGGAACGTAAGACACCGTAACGCGGGATAATTAGTCCTTGCTTCTATTAGCAAATCACATGTGAATGATGTTTTCCTTCCTTAAAACCACGGGCAGTATAAAATTGGAACAAACTAAACTTAAGAGAAATTTTTCTACCAAGGATTCATGCTGTGGCCAACTTTTACGTGCTCATAAAACCACTCCGTCTTCCAAGGACGCAGAAGGCCAACACCACATAAGAAGATGCCAGCAACTGAAACTAAATAAGTTTGGGCAAACAGCAATGTGTGAGCGTTTATTTACCCACTCTTAGTAAATAAGTGAGCACAACCAGGCTCTTGAGATTTAGGTTCGATTTTTGTCCTAGAGGTGCCTAGCGTAAATCCATTGTGCCTTCCAAGTAATGATTCTTTTTTAACTCCTAAACATATACGAGTTTGTAAGAAAACCAAAGAAATCAAGAAAAACTAACTTAATTTGCAATGTTTACTCTAATTGGAGCATACCAACTAGGCCGCTGTGGTTTTTGAATAAAAGGTGATACAATCTAAATTTAGCCACATAAAAAAAAAAAAATTTCATACCATTTCTAAAAATATAAAATTCAACATTATACAACCTTCTTAGCAAAAGTTACGGTCGGATGAAGTTCTAGCTTCTATAAGTCTATCTAAACTTCATCCGTGGATTTAGACCCTTCTTTATTCTATTTTACTTCAAGTTTTTGACTTGAACTCTACATTGTCAACTTCCACCTAAGTTCTAAGTTTGGACTTGGATGGATGAGTTTTACCCTATTTCATCCATATCCTAACCGTAAGTTCATTTATTGTTTGCTCCTAAACGATTGAGAATTTTTTCTAAGTTAAACTACTTTTGGACTCTACTAAGTGCCTTCTACCTATTTCCAAATCTAATTTTTCTCTTTGATTATCTCTTTTAGTAATTATTTTTATCTTTATCCTACTTATATGGCTCGGTGTTATTCTGAGCAGTTTATTATTTTTAGATTTCTGTTAATTTTTCTTTGTAAGTCTTAATTCTAACTTTTCAGAATGCTAAAATACGTGCTAATTGGACCTTCCTACTAGAAGTTATCAATGGATGAAGTTTGATCGCTAATCGGTGCTTAAAACTTTATCTGTGGTTTTCTACCAACCTACAACTCGAACTTTTGTTTTTGTTTCACTTTTGGATTTTAGATTTATGTTTCCACCTAAGTTTCCATTCTTGTTCCTTTTGGATGAAATGTACTAATTTTCATCCAATATGATTCCTAAACTTCATCCACTAATATCTCGCTCAATTTAACTCCAAATTCTAAGTATGAGATGGTTTCGAAAACCTCTAACTAGACTCTACAACAATAATTCTTTGTTTCTTGAGATAATCCTAGTCTAAGCACTCTGAATTAACTTTGTAGTTTGGCCCTACTTTTAAATGTCCAATTTCGATAATTTGAAACGGAGACTTTGTAATTTGGAACTTACCTCGGAGTTGGTGTCGTTGTTGAGGTAGTCGTATATCCCTTCAAGTTCTCCGTCGTTTGCCATGGTTGGGATCTTTGTTGAATTGTGCTCACCGCTTAAAGAAGGAGTATTAGTACAAAGTTTGCCAATTTCTTGGACTTTTTTTTTCTCTTCTTTTTCTCCTAATCTTTCTTTCTCTTCTAATACTATTCTAATTTAATTATTTATACTTCAAAAGTTGACTTGGCTAATAAAGAATAATTGATCCTCTATCAACTCTTCAAGTCAATTATTGTTTTATCTACATTCTAATGGTTCAAAGTGGCTCCTAAGGATTTCCACCTAATCTTAAATTCCAAATTCTTCTTCAACTTCTAATTGAACTCTCACTTGTTTCTACTTCATTTGCATTCTATTCTATTGGATTTTGAAAGGTTGGAAAGTCCTATGATAGGTTCTTTTTTGGCAATGGAAACGTTGCTAAGTGAAATGTTCCTAATCGTCCCATACTACTTCTAATCTTCTACTTTCATTCTAAGATGACGTTTTGATGATGAATGTTCTATCTAAGTGGACTCTAATTCCTATTTTTTTTCCACTCTCTATACTAATTCTATCTTTTCTATTTAAATTGCTAGTTTCCAAAAGACAACATGAAGGTGTGATTTTTTATTTAAAACTCAAAATTTGGCCTAAAGCATAGCCTCCAACCGGCCATGAATTCAAGTTATGCAGCTAAGTTCGGTTCAATCGCAAGCCAGTTCATTCAGTCGCAGCTAGTTCATTAATCGCAAGCGAGTTCAGTTTAATCGTAGTCAGTTTATTCAATCACAGCCAATTCATTCAGTCGTAAGCCGCCCCCCGCTTGCTGCTCCCCGCCTTAACTACTCTCAGTTTGGCCTTTGGGCTTGTTGGGGTTTTCAACTGGTTGGGGTTGCTCCCCACCCCAACTTGATAATTTGTTTTTGGTTTTCTACTACCAAAGGTCATTCTTTGATCTTTTAAATTTTTGAATCTAATACAATAACCGGACTTTGACGGATAAATGCCAAATTGAGACAACATTTGAAACTATCGCTTTGGGGTGAATTTTGCCAAGGGTTGACATTATATTTTGGAGACTAAACTTGATATTCCAAAATGGTATTTTGGAAACTAAACTTGGTGATTAGTGGGGGAGTGGAGATTTTGACTAGCACCTATTTTTTATAGATTTTTTCTAGGACCTTTTAGAGCCAAAGCTTTGCCGTATTTTCCTACACCCGAAATCCTAAATACAAAGGACTATAGCTTCGCCGTATTTTCTTACACTCGAAATTCTGAACATAAAAGACTATAGATTCTGCAATTGTACCACGTGTTAATCTCCCCAACAACTAGCAAATTAGCCACGTGAACAACACATCAAGGTTATATGTCAAGCACTAGAGTCTCCTCAAAGCGGCATTGCCAAGGTACGATAGGGGGTAAGCTCTAGGATTTGTTCAAAATTCCCAAAAATTCAACAATAATACCTCAAAAGGACCTCAATGCAAGAAACAAGGCAAACTTTGAAGAGACCCCAATGTCCTTCAAAGAGAGCTTGAAAAGTAATGATAACAGAGCTCAAAATGCTCCAAAAAACACACAATTTTGGCAACGTGGCTTAAAATGGCCAAAATCCAACTAAATGGTCACAAATGTGTAAAGTAAGCCAAAATATGGCTATAAGAAGTGTTTGTGAGAGGAAAATGAACCTCCTTGTATACATTTTCGAGGGCACTCACCCCTTTTTTTTTTTTAGTAGTAATCTTATCATCTAAGATTTTCATCATAAATAATCAATTTTGACTTTCTACACTGATTCAAACTTCTAACTTTTGGAGATTAATTCCAAATTGAAAATCGACTGCGCCATTGGCTTCAGAAGGCCATTTTCAATTTTACGAAACTCTACATCTCTTAACTAAATTCCAAAAAACTCAACATAACCTATCGCTAACTGAACACTAAAACGGGGTAAAAACTCAAATCTTGGAGGTTGACTTTTCTGAGAAAAGTAACTAGCCTAGGTTCTTCAGTAGATATGGGGGAGTAAGAAAAGACCTAGCTTTGACCTTATTCCGATTTCGTATGCTCCCGATAAGCAAGTCAACTCCACCATAAACTTCAAATTTGTCAATTATCGGGGAATCTCGGCAGTTCGGGCACTTCTGGCTATCGGAATGTCTTGAAATTTGGTGGGGCATCTTATTAGTATAAAAAAAGCTAATCTAATTTTTAGTGAGATTTTATCGCAACCTGGGTAGTTTTTAGGAATTTTCCATCGTAGGTTTTGACGGCTGACCGTCCGGAAGGGCATCTTTTGCAAGTAAAAAAATTCTGAAATTTTTTATGGAACCTCTCATGGAACTCCACAAAGGATGTGCAAGTTTGTATTCTTACTTTGTACAAAGGTCAGAGGAGAATCAAATTCTATCTTCTCCTTTTAATTCCGGCAACTAGGGAATCTTTCACATATAAGAGAATCTTGGCAAGCCGATTTCGCCATTGAATTTCAAATGTGATTTCCACCCTAGAATACTATATTTCATCCGTAGATTCCTCTTACAAGTCTATCTTTAATTTATAACTCCTATAGGCCAATAATTAGAGTTTTCACTATTTCTTCGATGCTACGGGGAAAGTGAAACCTGTCTTTGAGAATGGACTTAGGACCTCAATGGTGTTTCCTCAGACCAATTTTAACCATAAGATGTCACATGTACCGTAGGTTAGGGCTGTTTGGGCTGGATTAGTCTTAATTCTACTATTTACCTACATTTTCACATTTTAACTTATGTACATGTGAAAATGGGGTCTATTTGGGGGAAAACAATCTATAAGGGACCAAATGCTATATTAGTACGTGACATATCTATTTTGATTTTACACTTTTTTTTGGTTTTTTTGTATATAAAATTATATTTAGATTTGTAAACATCGAAAAAAAGAAAACTATAAGTCCCTAGTGACAAATTGGGGGCTCACACAATGCAAACCATATCTTCTGCAAAATGATCCACCAAAAGAGTATTGTTTTAGAATCAAAACGTTCAACTCAGTTCGTCTTTCAACTTATCAACAAAAGTGTCCAAATGCCTTCATGAAAATAAATGTCATTGAATATCCTACTAGGTTGCGAAGCCAAACTTGAACTTCCACAAAAAAAACTCAAAATTTAACTAAGCCTTGGATAAACACTAAGTTTCCCATGGTGTTTTAAAAATTAGATTTTGAGTGAAATATGGGGATTTGAGACTTTGCCATATTTAAAAAAATTCCTAAAGTACTCTATCAACTTAAACTTATGGGTTTAAAGCTTGTAGAAAACTCTCATAGAAACTCTCAAAATCTTTAGAAATTCGATTTGCAAATAGAGGAGGAATAGAGGAGTTAGGAGATAAAGGGAAGAAATTAGGATTTAGAAGATTAGGTGGAAATCTTAAAGAGCCAATTTAAACCATTAAAACATTTTGAAAAAATAATAATTGACCAAGATAGGATAGGAAGTGGAAGGTCAATTATTATTTAAGAATTTTGAAATCAATTATTTATTCCTAAACAAGTCAACTCTTGGAATAGCTAAATAATTGAATTAGAATAGTATTAAAAGAAAAAGAAGGAGTAGAAGTAGAAGGAAAAGAAGGAATTCAAACTTTCCAAACTTTGTATAAAAATCATCTTTTCAAGCGGTGAGTAAAAATATAATATAATACCAACTACGGTGGACGAGGAATATTTGGAAGAAGTGTTCTGCAATATAGCAGATGACACCTGTCTTGACGTAAGATGCTAATTCTTCCCTTTGCTTTTAAATTGTTTTTATTAGCATTTAAAACACTTAGTCAAACTTCAAATCTAATTCAGAGAATCAAGGTTAGGTTTTTCCTAAATTTGGTGAAAAACATTTAAAAGTACCCAAAAGGAACAAAATTAGGAAATTAGTAAGTAGAAATAATTTATAACATAAAAGTGAAATTAAAAATTAATTTTGGAATTAAGACTAATAGTAATCAACGGATGAAGTCTTAAACACCGATTAGTAGTGAAATTTCATTCATCAAAAACTCCCAGTAGGAAGGTCCAATTAGTACGTGTTAGTACACAATAGTACACATTCCAGAGAACTAGAAGTATCACCTACAAGAAAAAATTCACAAGAATTTAAATTTAGTAAACTGCTAGGAGTGACACCGAACCACATAAATAGACTAGGGATAAAACAATTAATCCAAAAGGTAATCAAAGAAGAAAATTAGATTTAGAAGTAGATAGAAGAAACTTGAGGGAGTCCATAACTAGTTTTACTTTAGAAAAGCACTTATCCATTAAGGAATAAACAACGGATGAACTTGGGGTTAGGATATAGATGATATAAGACAAAAATCATTCATTCAAGTCCAAACTTAAAACTTAGGTAGAAGTTGATAGTCTAAAGTCAAAGTTCAAAATTCAAAATAAATTAGGATAAGGAAATGGTTTAAGTCCATGGATGAAGTTTAAATAAACTTATAGAAGCTAAATTTTCATCCATCTATAACTTTTGCTAGGAAGGTTGTATAATTTCGAGTTTTATATTTTTTTTAAATGGTATAAAATGATCTCTTACTTTATATGGCTAAATTTAGACTGTCTCAACTTTCACTCAAAAATCACAGCGGACTAATTATTATGCTCCAATTAGGATAAATATTGCAAATTGAGCTAATTTTCTTGGTTTTCTCACAAGTTGTGTATATTTAGGAGTTAGGAAAGATTTGTTGCTTGGAAAGCACAATGAATTGATGCTAGGCAACCATAGAATGAAATTGAACTTAAAACATCAAGAGCCTTGTTGTGCTCACTTATTTATCAAGGGTGGGTAAATGAGCGCTCACATCCTACAAAGAATAAAATTTAAAATTTAAAAATAATAAATTGCAAAAAAAAATTCAATGTCTTTAGAAAGAGATAGATGTTAATGTAAAATCATTGAAAACAACTAAATACTGATTTAAATTTAAAAAATAAATTTAAAAATGTCCAAAATTAGTTGATAATTTGAAAATCGATGTAAGCTTCATAAGATAATGAAGGATAAAGTTGCAAGTACAAATTGGATGAACTTGTGGAACTTCTATCCACCTAAGGCCAACTTTAGAATTTAGATAGTGGATTTTATTTTAAACCCATAACCAAAATTTGAAGTCAAATTGAATTTGGAAGTCATTAAAAAAAGATGGATGAAATTTAAATGATGCCATGTGGCCCATTTTTCGCTCGCATGGGGCTTGCTTTTGAACCAAGAAACATGATACAAGTTGAATATCAAAGCTTAAAGTAACTATCAACAAATACCCACACTTTAAGTTCAAAATTTACCATTGAACCCTGGCCTCGGGTAGTTGGCACCAAGTACGTGATGTACCGAGCCTTTCCCCTATGCACATCACACAGAGCTAATCTCTTGGAACCACGCCATGTCGCCCATTTTTCGCTCGCATGGGGGCTTGCTTTATGGATTTCTACTCCAGACTCAAAAAATGAGTTACAAAAACAAATAAAAAAGGGATCATGTTTGAATGATACCTTGACGCCTTTAGGTGTTGGCTTATTGAACTCCACTGTTGCATCTTGACTAGCTTGCCTCATAGCTTCCTTCCTCTTTGCATTCCTACCCATCTTGAATATACAACAACCAAATACTTGCAAACACCTTCAACATAAACGGCAACACATTACACAAAGCCCATTTATACTTGGAACCATACATTCCAGATCACAAACGATTCAAACACACATTACATTATAGACATGTTTGGTTTTAATTGGGTGAATGTGTAAAGAATTCGAAACCGATTCGGTCAATTATAACCCATTGTTCAAATGTTGAATGGGAGAAAAAAAAAAGGAGATCCCAATGTCCCCTCTCGATAGAGCAACACAAACGTGAGTTTTTAATTGGGTTAGTACAACTTACCGGCCCAAATTTCAGGCTCTTGCAACCGAATTCTGCTGCAGCTTACACATCTAGGGACAGCTTGCAGTGCAGAAAAGCTCCTTCCAACGTTCCTCCAGCAACAGCTACAATCTCACCCGCGTCCTGCGATTTCCAACACCATTCCAGGAGCAAAGTTATATCAAATTTTGAATGGCCCCAAGCCAACTGCCAGAGCACTACGAGCAAACACCAAACCCACCCACGAATACTGCACAAGCGGACAACGTGCATGGCTGCATTTGAATGGTCATCCTCACACAGCAGTGCAAGGAATCCCCCACCGTGAGCCTCAAAATTTCAACACAAACATGAGCTTCAAATCGGTTCGATACATCTTACCTGATGAAGCCCTAAATCCAGGCCCTTGCGGTTGCCTCTGCTGCAGCTTGCAATACATCCACGGAGACGGACAGCGCAGGGACCCCTTCTCGGTTGCTTTTGAAACCTTCGGCTTCGACGACTTGCAAATGGAGCGCAGAGAGTCAATGCAGCGTTCCTTCGACAGCAGCTGGCACCTCACCCGCGTCCTAAAATTTCCTACACCATCCCAAGAGCCCAAAGTTACGTTGACCCCAAACAAATGGCCGGAGCACTACTATACGAGCAAGTCTCGGTCGAATACACCCCAAGTCCAGTCCGGTTGACGTGGTCGTGAACCTGCTTAAATCTCGTGTACAAGGTGCAGAGGAAGACCATAGTGACTACAATCACAAACAAGCGACAACAATATGACAATAAGTCATGGTTATGCAAACGTAAGGTTTCAAAAATGTTCTAGGAGTGGGGAGCGAGCTTATCTACAATAAGTCTAAACTACTTTTCAGTGGTTGCGAGTCTGTTACAAATACTGTAAGCATTTCAAAGACTTATAGAATTCTTCTTGAATTGAATGCCTTACAGAATGATGTAGAAAAAACACGTGTTTGCACAGCTTGCTACAAGCGGAGTTATGTCACTTCTGCCCAATTTCATTGTACAGGTCCATGTCCTTCAACAACCCACAGATGGTTGGCAACTACCACCAAACCAAGCCGCTCGTAAGCATCTTCAACGAACTCACCATGACATGCATCTTCATTACAAATTCCCCCCAACACTCCCTTGTCCATGGCAGATTCTACAAGGCTTACATATGGACCTTATAGTCTTGTTATAATGGAAAGTCTACTTTTTCGGCACTCTCTGAGCAATAAGGTGCAGAAATTAATCTACGAAAGTTCATTGCACCCAATAATTTGACTATTTATATAAACATGTAAGAATGCGTGATGATAAACCAGGCAGTGAAAAAGGGTCGTACCTTAAATTACACAGAAGTCTTGTTAATTAGTTAGCAAGATCTGGTTCAAGGTGATCAGGAATATGAAGAGAATCGTTCCCGATCTTCACCAAATAAAGCGTCAACATTCTGGATGAGGAATATTGAAACACTACCAATATCTTGCAGACTTCTACATTCTTGGTATCTCTTGGTTCTCTCGAGAAGAGAATTTCCTAGGCAGGATTGAGCAACTTCCCTTGGAGGAAAAAATCTGAAGCTAAATGCTCAAGCAAGTAGTAAGGTAGCCGATACCTTATTGTATGTGGACTGTAGGTTTGTCACCCTTGAAGGAATAAGTTCCCAACACCAAACAATTATAAAGAGTACAACCCAAAGCCCACACATCTGCTGCCTTCCACTAGTACATCAACCCTGAAGACACCAATAAATGCATTTCAAATCACTAGTAGAAAGATGACTGTCCATTTTTGTACAATAATCAACTGTTTTATGCGGAATTGCCCTGTTGAATAGGAGAGCTTGATTAGGACATTTCATAACACGTTTGTGTTGATTTTTGCCACGTAGGCATGTGGCATTCACCGATACCAACAGTGCCGTGTTGGCACTCCACGTAGGATGTGACCTATCATTAACTAATGCCAACCTACAGACACACGTGTACTACTATTTCTGGCATTATTGTTGCTTTCTGCATGGGATTATCGGGGTCTGTAAAGCTTGTGCTGCTCCGAAGTAAATACTATTTTAGGATTTGCCTACGCACTTTCCACAGCATTTTTAGATGACAAAATAGGGCGTGATGCTTCTTCAACATTGCTACAGTACCTTCAGCCACACAAATGAGGACACAGCACGTGTCGGTCAGGCCCCCTCAATGATTTCTACATTACATACACGTGATATTTTCTGATTTGCTAGTCAATTTAGAAATGAGGGTAATATTCATATTTTTATAAAAAAAACACCATTACCTACATTCAGAATTCTAGAATTTCACTTTTAGACGCTTCGCACATTCAACATCAATTTGAAGGCACTTCCACAATACAAAGAACTATAATCAACATGTGCAATCCACCTGCCTCTTTCATGTAAGCACGAAATAACGGTTTCGCTTCAACATTGCAATAATATATCATATAGAGGCATATGTAACTTGCAGTGACACTGCTGCTGATGCCATTTCATCCAATTGCATATGCCGCATGCCTACCGTTATATGAAAAAACTGAAATAATGAAATGGACGCTTAATTATACCAGTTTCTACGTCACTGAACTTCACTACTGATTCACAGGGAATTGATACACAATTGTAGAAATGCCTGAAGGGAATTAAATTTATTTTGCTGAATCAACAACAAACCATGCACTTGCAAAAGCTTTCTATTCTCCCATTCCTCAACTACTCATACGACGAAATTATGATCACTGTCTACTGCAAAAATTCAAACGTTGCAACTGCACTACCCAATCCCTATTTCCTTCCCTTCCTATCACACAAAAAAATCATCACTAATGCACTTCCTCTCCAAGAATGTCCTATTCTAGGAAGTCAAAACCACTCCATGAAAAACCCATGCCCGGCGTACCTTATTCATATCCCTTCAACAATGCTGGCCTGCACCATGAAACACAACATGAGCAGCTATTCTATCTTCCCTACAAAAACGATACAAGAAGGCTTGAAATTCAAGATGGGCCTACAAATTAGAACAAATTCATACAGACAGGCTACAAAAAAAAGATTGCGCAATGGCATAACAATGTCCACGGTCCGTAATGAACTATCAACAACGTCAATTGCAGGCCTGTTCCATTCGTGCAACCAAACCTCCTCACTCTATCCTTCAACAATACAAGTTGTTCCATGTAATGGCCCATTCCTATCACTAATTGGTGGTTGCTACACGATTACCACACGTGCTCAACATCTGGATTCTCCAAAATTCCACTCCACTTACCAACCTCATACAGCACACATGTTGTCCTTGGAAATCCTTTTCAACTTTTATTTGAATGTAGCTTTTTGCGACCGTCAGTAACTGTTGACCCCCCCTTCGACAAATCGCCCTCAATTCCTTCACTGGCAACACCTTTACTCCCTCCGATGCTACCCTGCCACCATTGCATTCGAAATTAGTATAATAAAATAACTCTGACAAAAGCAAAATACTGAAGGCCAGACCTGTTCACGTAATCAATTTTCAAACATGTACAAACAATGCTTTGTTATTGGACGAGGTGACCAGCATACCAGTTTCAAAAAATACGTCTGTGACATTGCCCCTCTTCTTACCTACACTAAACCCCACCTACATGAATCCCACAAATTACATACCAACCACTACAACATAATTAGTATTAGCATAGGTCACTGACCTCATTCACTCCACTTACTCTTTGTCCACCGACTATTTCTTCTTGCTCTTCCACGCAGACTAGATCTCGTACCAATGCGTGGACTTCTTTGTCCAGAGAGGTTTGGTGGCCACAACCTCCTGAATCCACGAGGGTGCCCTTCGATATGTGAGCCACTTCTGCTTGCAACTACGCAATTTTGGATTCAAGTCCTCGCATGTAATCTTCTTCTGCATGGACGGCTTCGGGAGTACTTTTGGTTGATTTAGCCTCAGCCATGCTATCCTTCAACACTCCTTCCAATCTCTCTTGAACGCCCTCTTCTACATCTTTACGTTTCAACATCTTCTTCTCAAGAGCTCTGCCTCCATATCCCTTGTCCCTCTGCATTTCTGTGAAAACGTCATCATAATCCAGAGAAGCGCCCTTCTTTAATCGAAGCATTTGCCTTACACCTTCCTCGCCTCGAGGACCGGTCCGACCCAAAGTAATTCTGCAGCTGTTTGCATGCTTCATCCTCTCCGACTTCTCAGCGTGGGAAGGACATGATCTGGTTTTCTCAAGTCGTTTCCAAATCTCAGAGTCAAATCCCTTTGGGCGTTTCTCTCTCGCTTGCATTTTTTTCCACAACAAATTCCTACGTTGAGTTAAAGCTCTTCCAACAAGCTGCCTGATGAGTATGGGGTCCACTGGCCGGTTGTACTCGAAGTTTTGCCGCAGTCGCCTTCGTAGAGTAGACATTTCTGTTGCCGGCTGCTCCCTTACATCCATAACGGAAGGATCGAGACCTCTTGCCAGCTTACTCAAGTCGGCCCTCCATGCTACGGCACCATCCCCATGTGGTTTTCCATTGTGATTAACTTGCAGATAATACGCCTTCTGCCCCTGCTTC
Organism: Pseudisothecium myosuroides; assembly: GCA_951799445.1. Classification (NCBI taxonomy): domain Eukaryota; kingdom Viridiplantae; phylum Streptophyta; class Bryopsida; order Hypnales; family Lembophyllaceae; genus Pseudisothecium; species Pseudisothecium myosuroides. The sequence continues at coordinate 1,402,920 of OX637288.1, read as the reverse complement.
TCCTGACTACGCACACATCGTTCTCGAAGTTTTTGACTGTCCCTTCTCTCCTTCCGCAACATGGTCTCGGACTTTACTTCCACGTCTGGTTCCTCTTCAAGTTCTATTGGAGCCGTTGAAGCACTACTTTTGGGAGCAGCTTCAATTTGGCCTCGTGTGCGTCGGACTGAATCCATAGAATTGTCTGTTCCAGCTTCAGACATGGTCATCGAACCACGACTTTGCTCTTCCGAGTTGTCGCTATAATGGCCATGACGTCCCGACATTTCACCTTCAAGGATAGGACTCTCTTGAACAGAGCATCGATAATTTTTGGGGTCTGACTTTTCTCTGTCATGGCTGCTACGATGTCGCTTCCTGCCTTTGGCATCCCTATCTTTGCGTTCATTGTGACGTCTGATGGCGGACATCCTATACTCATCCCTTGAAGACTGTTGCATGTGGCCACCATAGCGGTTATCTTCCTCCGCTGAAAAAGTCTTTCTGCTCTGGCGTTCCCATCCAGAGATTGACGTCCAGTCCCCCTTTCTTCCGCGCTACAAGCATAAGGTCTTCCTTCTCAGAGTCATTTACTTCAAGAAAAATCCAAAGTGTGTAATCCTGATTCATTCAGAAAGCACATACAGGCTACACCCACTTTTCAGCCATGTGAACATGACTTCAGTTCATTCCACTTCAATATGAATCACATATTGTAAGAAAAAACAAAGTTCACAGTTCCACGATAAGTCATGCGTGTACACTGGCATCCCCAGGTTTCAGTAAAACTTACATCTTCCGAGGCATTGTAATTAACACGTTGTTGCACATGCTTACTCTTTGAGTTCTCGCGTTCATGACTCTGTTTGTAGGCCTTTGCAGAATGAGGTTCTTGGTCAGGCATTCCCACATCACCTGGGAATCCACGCCTAACATCTTGAAGGCCTTCACTAGAAACCGACCTTTTACTCTCGCTTGAACTGGAAGGACGAGGCCGTGACGACTTGGGCACATCCCTGTTTGCCTTTCCTGCAATTGAAGAAACCACGCAGTCATTTTATTTGTGCCCAAGACAAAAACGATGCCACATACATTATTGCTTCAAACAAGCTCTCCAATTTGTTTCCTTCACTTTCTCGTTTCAACAAGGCAACACTGCTAATTTCATGCAAAAGGTGTCCCTAAATTCACTCTTCAACCTGGAACCAATATGGTACAACAACTATAAACATGAATGTGGGAGCACGGAAACTTAGAATAAAGGAAGATAGCATAGAAATAGGTTAGGAGTTAGTTAAAAATTTCAAAACTTTGGTAAGAAGTAGGAAATTAGATTCGGATACAGATATATTCCGGATAGTTAGAATCCGAGATTTCAGATCCTGTAAACCGGGTTTTTCCGAGAACAGGAACGGATTTTAAATCCGAGTTAGGTCGGATCGGAACGAGCTACGGAATAGGTATCCGACCTACGCCGCTAGGGAACCGTTACGGGAACGGACCTCTTTCCGTTCGCCAAGGGGAACGGTCGGCAGCTCGACTAGTACTTAAACCCTCGCCAGACCTAATCTTCCTCATTCTTCACTTTGCTGATTGTCTTGCGCACTTAGCTGAGAGAAAGAGTGGTGAGTTAGAGATCGCGACAGGGAGAGACGGGTGAGGTCGGTGCCAATTGCACCGGATTTAGTCGTCGGTGTCGGTAAACTATGGCGGAGTCCAGCAAACCAGTAGCACGCCGACCATCAGTCACAGCTCGGATAGTTAGACCGGCCATTCCCGCCGACCCAACGCACCGGAAGGAGTTAGAGACAGATCTGACCCGGATGGAGTGCGTAGGTTTGATCCACCGACCGTGGAATGTTAAGGACACGGAGATGCTGGAGCAGCTAATCTCAGGGGTCCCAAATCAGTTTGAGTTGACTATGAGAAGCCAACCCGGAGCATGGACGGCGGATGTATGGGCTGACGTATACGGGTTTGGGAAGGACGGATCCGGATTAGGTTCTCGGGTAGAAATGTACGCGATTGGGAGGTTCCGTAATCCGGTTACCACTAAGGACGGATACCCAGTGAATGACTGTAAGGACGCTAGGCAGAAACGGTTGCTGGAATTCATGATTCCGGTCATGTATCCGGAAAAGCCCACCCGAGTTACAGTTACGGTGGCCAACACTATCTTTGGGTCTTTAGAAGATAAGGTAGTTCACTGGGGGAAGGTCCTAGCTGGTATAGTAAAGAAACTGGTGTCGCACGTAGGGAAGGGGAAGCCGAGTCTTCTCAGTCCGTACCTGTTTCACCTATACCACCATCATAAGGTGCTGACTAGTGAAGAGGTGGTGATCTACAACACCGGATTGGAAATCGTGAAGTATGGCCTCACGCACGAAATTCCACCGGATACTCCAATTGAGGGAGAGGAGGAGGAAGAAGAAGAAGACGACGAAGAGGAAGAAGAACAGCAGCCACAAGACCTGGTCGACAAATGGGAGAAGAAAAGGAAGTCGACCAATCCAAACTCGAGGGTGGAACAGCTGACCCCGGAAAAGGGAGAGCCGAGTCAACCCCCGGAACCGGAACCGCAGTCGGACTTCTTCGACGCCGGAACGCAGTGGATGGAGGAGGCCAAGCACATGTATTTTGGCATGTCGGATATGATCCTGGGGATTGCTGCAGAGCTGAAGGTGGAGCCGGAAGATATCATAAGTCAGATCCGGAAACTACCAAGCCCGGATCTGCTTCGTGAGAAGGACGAGCGGATCAAGAGCTTAGAGAAGGAAAGGGATGACCTGTTAGGTCGTGTGAATTGGGCGGATACGGATGCCGCAGTTGCACGGCAGAAGGAGGCGGACGCTCTCCAACTCGTCCACAATTTGACAACGTTGGTAGAGCAGCCCGCGGAAGCTGTGGTCAAATCCCGACTCTTCACCAATCAGCTGAGTGGCATAGGCCACTTATCCGGGTCCAAGGTAGTAACAATCTTGGTGGACTACCAGGCCCGGATGGAAGGTGTTCTGAAGGAGATGGCGCAACTGTTGGGGCACCTTGACTTACAAACCCTTAGACTTCACCCACTTTTCGGAGCTGCCCAACGTCGACTTGTTGAAGACGCCTCAGAAGCCGGGGTCAGGGATCGGTCTACCGTCATCTCCAAGACCTACTCCAGGTCAGGCACGGATCCAGACGAGGACCACTAAGTTCGGCCAGACAAGGAGTGTCCAGTCGATTCCGGTAGGAGAAGGGAGTTCCGTTCCGGCATCCGGAACATCCGTCCGGAGCGATTTAATCCAACGGATGGGGGCCTTGTCGAATCCGGCTTGGACCAGTCCGGTCGACTTTACTCATATGCAGAAGGTATCGCCTAAGAGGAATACAACATCGATTCAGTTGGACGATTCGCCAGAGAAAGAGACCAGAGTGGAGATGATCCAGGAATCCGAGAAGGGAGAATTCACTTCCGGCGATGAGACGGAATCGGATGACGACCCGTCGCCGATCCAACGGAAGATTCCGACCCGGGCTGCAACGAAATCTACTCCACCGAAAGGGAGCAGGAAACCACCTGCAGGGCCAAGTAGCAGTGCGAAGAAATCAAAGCGGGGAAAGTAATTAGTATGTTTGCAGTTTTAGGCTTTTTAATCTGGAGCGGATTTTCCGTGCGTGGGGCCCGGTTCCGGATTCTTAGGAGTAGTTGACTTTGAACTTTCCGGATATTACGGTTGGTTACTGATTGGTCACCTGGATTTTTAGGTGTTCTTTTTTTGGCTTTTTGTTTGGGTTTTTAAGTGGAGGGCAGCTTGTTGCCCTTTCATTCCAGCCTTGACTATTTTTGTGTGCATTAGTTTATGTTCATATTCTCTTTCTCTAATCTGAGCCACTAAGTGGACATTCGGATTTCTGGCTATGTGTGCGTTTTCTTGAGTTGTTTATGAATGGTGAAAGTGTGAGAGAGGGCGGATGAGGGGGAATCCGGGTTGAGAATTAGTTGGACCTGTTTTGAGCGAGTAAGTTTGTGAGGAAGCTTTACTAGACTTGTGAGTAGGGACTTGTGCGTGGTACCTTTAAATTGCCGTAACGATGCTCCGGTTCTAAGGAGTGGTGCGGATGCGAGTCCGAAATCCAGGGAGGGTTTCGAGCGGAGATAAGCGACCGCCAACGGAAAATCCCCACTCACCGGAAGGTCTGCCAACCATAGGATCAGTCTGGTAGATAGATGCACGAACCTCTTCCAGTTCCGGTTGTCTTGATCTGTCGTTGTAGTAAAGGTGGAAGGATGCAATTCTGAGTGACCTATTTTCCGGGCAAGCTACCCGGGGAATTGCGAGGATTGTTACTTTCTCTACTCTGCAATAAAAAAACTCGGTTAGGATTGTTTTGTGTGAAGTTTTGCGCAGAGAAATAGATGCCTATGAGTGGTGCGTTCCTATCCCTCTAAAGATCAAATGCAGACACCCTGAGGGTAAAACAAGGGAATAGAAAACCAGTTGAAGTCGAGAAGTGAGACCCGGAATCCGGATCATACCGGAAACCGGAAAGAGATAGATCCGGATTGGGGTCCGGAAAACCATTGCGTAAGAAATAGGAAAAGAAAGAGGTGTTGCTTGGGGTTTTGGTTGTTTTGATTAAAACCCGGATACTCCTTAGCTTGCTAAAACATACTAGAATCTCCTGGGACGATATTTCGTATTATCTTACCATCATTTTGGTGTTAAGGATACTTACGCCTAGATTGCGCGTACGACAATGAAGATGTTGTGCATATCCGGTGAACCGATTCCTCCATGATACCTTCATGTTCTCCAACTACAACGGCAACTTTCACATAACAGAATTGCCGGAATGAATTGAAAATTAGAACTATGATAAAATCAACCTTCCTAGGCTTGAATAATGTAGACTTCTTCCCCACTTCTTTGTTCACCATCCTTGAATCTAACATGCGCACACGACTGACCTTCTGCCGCACGATTTGAAGATATAATACCTGAATTAGAAGTGAATGAGGAGCGTTTCATTCCCTTCCCTTGCATTTTTGAAGAACTATTTGTTGTCGTCCTAATCTCAGTCTGCGATTTCGGTGTCCTCATTCTTTCTCTCTCCATGCCGGCCTTGGCATTCGTAGGCTTCTTTTTAGAACTCCAGCGCTCAAATGTTTCCTTGTTCTGCTCCATCCCAGATGCTTGAAATAGTTGATGTGCTCGAAATATTCTGCCTCTGTAGCAAAGACAACTCCGAGGCAAAGAAGTACATAATTACATTGAGTGGTTTTGAAAGCCAATAAATTCAGTCCATTGCCACTACTAATGGGACACGATTATCATGGACGTCCTATCCATCTACAATTATTCAGTCGTCCGCTGCGTAATATGAACTTTAAAAAAATATGATCTTCAAAGCTTAAAAACTAATCAAGAATACCAACGAAACCGTCAAGTGCAATTACATGTCATAAAAGATAGAATACCATGCGCACAAACCTCAAATCTAGGAAGAACTCACAGCCCCGACGATGCGTTTCTTTGTTAAGGTGCTGCAACAACAACTTCGAAACAACTCTTATCTTTCTGAGATCTAAAAAATTATCAATTCACCAAACAAAACCACTAGTAGTTTGACATACTTTACTGTAGACGAGGTTCGTGAACTAGAAAAGTTATGTGCATAATATTGAACACACATAAATACAGAATTGGCACTTGAACTACTTACTTACCTTGAAAAAAGGACTTTCACCACGTTGTTGCTACCCGACACAGAGTTTCACTGTCGTCCCACTTTAGATACATTGTTGTCTCCACCGTCACTACTGCTAGATGTTCCTACAAAACAACTTGAAGGCGACGACACGCCCACTAAATGCAGCCCCTGTTTTTTTGTGCCGCACTGTCTTCCCCAGTTGCAAATCACTTCTGTACCTTCGGATTAGTTTACTGTCACCGCAATTAGTGGATCTATCCTCGCAATCCTGGTTTGTTCGAGATTATGGACCTTGTCTACCTAATTAATCAAGTCACGGTCCACTACGTTAGGAGTTTTGAATTGACATTGGAATATCTCTTGAGAACTGAGGAACACGTCAACATTATTTAGCAACTACGATGCCTACTTTCCTTAATTCCAACTCCAACACTGCGAAGATGACATTTTTTAGGGCCTCGCACGTCACATTCAAACTTCCTCTAAAAATCTTGGCAGCACATTGTGCTTCTTCAGAAACTACACAGGGCAACCAAACCAACTTCAAGAGGGCCACCTATGACTACTAAATGCCCTAGAATACCACCACCCTACAACCTAAGTTTTTTCATTGGCGATCAATGCTTAGAAATGCCAGAAACTCAGCTTTGTTGTAGGAATGGCAGCATACTAGACAATTCAGTTTGGGCGGTGTGGGCGCTAGATTACCCACCCTTGGTAATAAAGCAAACACCGACCAGGTTCTATGCCTTTATCCACATTTTTTAATATATGGGGGTGATGTGAGCGCGGTCCACTGTGCCTTCCAAGCAATGGATCTTTTTTGCTAACGTTTCCTAAGTTTCGTGGATGGCAGCGAATAATTAGTAATGCATGTAGTAACTCACAAGTTAATTGCAATGTTCAGAATGATGGTGAAATCCTAACTCCTTAACTATCTATCCTATGTCGAGGGTCGACTGAGTAGGTGGCGCCATTTATAACGTCCCTAACTACGTAAAAAGGGGAACTCCTATGTTCCTTCCATGAACCCCTAAGACTATCTTGGATTTCTAAGACTCCACCTAGAAGTTCTACTTTTTAAAGCTACCCCTACAGTTCCAACTTCGGAATGTAACTCTAGATTTACTTCTTTAACTTGATTCTTAACTACTGACTTGTGCTCGATGTTTTGACTTTTAACTCTAGGTTTCTATTCCTAAATTAACTCTAAGATTTACCCTTGAATTTTAACTCTATGTTTTAACTTTTAACTCTAAGGTTTTACTCCTAAATTAACTCTAAGATTTACCCTTGAATTTTAACTCTATGTTTTAACTTTTAACTCTAAGTTTTTACTCCTAAATTAACTCTAAACTCTACCTTTGAATTTTAACTCTATGTTTTAACTTTTAACTCTAAGGTTTTACTCCTAAATTAACTCTAAGATTTACCCTTGAATTTTAACTCTAGGTTTGACTCTACGTTTTCACTTTTACTCTAGAGTTTTTCTACTTCCAACAACTAACTCTAATTTTAACTTCTACCTCTAACTTTTAACTTCTACTTTTAGCTTTTCACTCTAACTTTTTACTCCCCAAATGATTCTAAAGTTTAACCTTTAAATTTAATCTTAACTTTTGACTTTTGACTTTTGACTTCCTACTTCCAACTTTAACCCTATCGTTTTAATCCTAGATGAACTCTAAATGTTACTCCAAATTTTGACTTCTATTTTTCTTCTCTATTCCTAACTCAAAAATCTACTTCCTAAGTTGATTTTCAATTCTACTGTTGACCTCTATTTTCTACTCTAATTTTTTGACTCCCTAAAGTTAGCTCTAGATTTTTACCTCAGAAATTCATCTTTAAAAAGTAAAAGTGTAAATTGATTCTAATTCTAACTGCTAATTAATCCCTAATTTTAATCCTAAATTCTCCTTCTAGTTTAAACCTAATTTCCGTCCATCGTTCTTTTTGGATGAAATTTTATTCAAAATTCCTCCGTCCTACCCCCTATCACTTAACTTAGCCTAACGCGGTCAGTTTACAGTCGAATCTTAATTATAAGTTGTTTTTGGAAACCTCTCTTCCTAATCTATCAACTTTTGAATCTAAACTTCTAATCTACACTAATCTCGGATGCTAATCACGCTCTAAGGGCAGATTAGGAAAATAAATGCTAATTAGGGAGAAACATCAAAGATTAAATCAAAAACTCACCTCTTCACTACCGGTGTCGGAAATGACTTCGTCCACGTCCACGTGTACCTCCTCACGCTCCATGGTAGTCTTTGGCTTTGTTTTGAATTTTTTCCAAGCTCACCGCTTATTGAGAAAATATTACAATTTTTGATGATCTAAACTCCCTCTTTCCCTTCCTCCTTTCTTTTCTTTATTCCTCTTTCTTCTACACTAGCACTATTCCACCTAAGCTTTTATGAGTCTTACACTATGGTTTCAAACTACAAGAAGGGTTTAAATGTTCTTCCTACCCTCTTACGCAACCTTGCTTTGTGTCATCCTAATCCTCTTCCCAACGGTTGTAAGGAGTTCTTCTAGATTTCCTATCTAATCTCCTAAATAGGCACTATTCATCGTCTCTCTCTTTTCCACTCCTATAACACATCCTTCTCCCTAATTTCCTTCCATTGTATGTAGGTGTGAGTGGTGATGCAGGTTGGACCGGATGTTTTTGTGCAGGTGGCGCATGGAATGGCAACCTCTATTTCTCCCTCCTCCCTTTTGTATTTTTTGCCCTAGTCCTACTTCAACCCCACTTAGCACAAAATTAGTCCAACATGCTTTTGGTTTGGTTTGCCTTTGTTTGTGTTCTGGTTTGGGAAAACCAAAAATAATAAAAAAACGAGAGAATCAAAAATTTGGAGAGGAGCCCGAATGGCCCCAGCCTCCCCTGCTGGACTGAGAGTGTGGAAGTACGTATCATCCGGAAAGTCCCAATTAGCAATTTAGTGGAGATAAAAGTAGCAGAACTTTTTCAATTTTTGCATTTAAATACCAAGTTAGGACTTAGATATTAGAAATAGAAATTAGTTTCTAGGTAGAAAGGATAAAACTCTAAATAGGTTACGCAGCCTGCCGGAAACCATAGCCGGAAAGCCGGAAAGTTCCGGAAAGTTTCGGATCGTAGGGACCTACCGCCTAGGTTCCGGCTAGGGAACTTACGGGAACGTTTTTGGCGGCGGGAACTTAGGGTTCCGACAGGTACTTAAACCCCACCGCTAGCCTCATTCAGTCTCTTTTACCCGTGTTCTTCCACGGTGCGTTAGAAGAGAGAAAGAGTGGTGAGTTAGGGCGTGTTAGGGAGAGAAAGGGAGGAAGGTGCCGATTGCACCGGATTGTCCTAGCAGTTGGTGAGATGGCGGAAGCGAGTCGATCCCGGAGGTCGGTAGTGACAGCCCGGGGCGTACGTCCAGTTGTCCCATCGGATCCGGAGCGCCTGAAGGAGTTAGAAGAGGACCTAGAAATCATGGGGTGTTTAGGATTGGTAAAACGTCCATGGAACGTCCGGAGTGAAGAGATGATTGATGAGCTGGTTTCCGGAGTAGGTAATCAGTTTGATTTAACGATTAGGGGTCGATCTAGGGCCTGGACTCCGGAGTTGTGGGCGAAGGCATACTTTACGCCGAGCAGGGGTTCCGGAATGGCGTCCCGGACGGATACTTACGCCGTGGAGGTATTCCGGAGTCATGCGGATTCCAAGGAGGGAAACACCGCGAGTGATTGTAAGAGTCCACGGGATGGGCAGTTGTTAGCATTCCTCATCCCTATCTTGTATCCGGAAAAGCCCACCCGGATTACAATGACCGTGGCAAACACCATTTTCAGAGCGCTGGGAGATAGAGAGAATCCGGCTCCCAGGCCGGTCAGCTGGGGAGTAATCATTCACTCCGTAGTGGAAAAGTTAGCGGTCAATATCGCGAACAAAAAGTCAAGTCCGATTAGCCCCTATCTTTTTCATCTGTATCACTCCGAGGATGCATTGGCCGGACCGGAAATGACCATATACCGGAAGGGCGAGAATTTGTTGAGGTATGGACTTCCCGCAGAAGATGAACCGGATGAGCTCGAGCCGGAAGAAGAGGAACCAGAACCGGAGCAAGCATCACCAAACGTTGGAGGGACACGCCGGAAATCGACTGATCGGGGTGCGCGGGGGAAGCAAGAAGCCGAGGAGGAAGAGAAGCCCCGAGAACCACTTCCGGAAACAGATCAGCTAGAGGCCACCATCAAATGGCTGTTAGCTACCCGGGCACAGAATGAGCGGATGTCGGCGCTGATCCGGCAAATGTGCGAGAAATTGGGTGTGAAGGAAGAAACCCAAATCCTGGTGGCGTTGGCGGAAAGGCCAGATCCGGAAGCGGTGAAGCAGCTGGAGGACCGGATTCTGACCTTGGAGCAAGAACGGGACCGGTTTCGAGAACAAGCTGCGTGGTCGGAGAAAGAGAGGATGGCCGCTGAAACAAAAGAGGGAGAAGCCCTCGATCTGGTCCGAAATGTCAGAAGTCTGTTTGACACTCCGGCGGATATTCTTGCCAGAGCTACACTCTGGAATAATCACATGGTGAAGGATGGTCACGTGGCGGGATCGAAGGTGGTGAGCATCCTTGTGGATTTTGAAGTCCGGATTGAGGGAATGCTCAAGGAAGTCCGGCAACTGTTGGGAAACTTGGATCCGCTTGAGGGGTTAGACCAAGGCCTTTTTGACCTAGGTCAGGATCTCCAAGAAGGAGGGGCACAGAACCAGCCTTCTCCGGCAAAGAGCAAGACAATCGCCGGAACGTCGCAAGCCGGAACAGCATCGGCACAGAAGAGGAGGTCGCTGGTGAAGCAGTTTGCGGCCTCTACTCCAGTAAAAGATGTTGTCTTAGGCGTCCCAGTCGGAAGAACTGCGTCCGTAGCAAATCTGTTCCCCGACAGACCGGTGGGTTCTACTTTCCGGGAACCAGCTTTACCTGGAACGGTGTTGAATCCAGCCCGGACGGATCCGGTGAGTTTCACCCACATGCTCCAGCCCTTTCTCCAGACACCGCCACCGTCCCAGCTCATCGATCTTACTGTTCCGAAACCAAGGGGACGACGGCTACTGAGCGAGACGGACCCGGAATCGGAAGAGGGGGAGACGACTCAATCGGAGGAAGAAGAGTTGCAGCCTCCCTGGACCAGGTCGAAGACAAAGAACACCCCACCCCAGAAGACAGGTGGATCGCCAGCTCAGGGTGGCACGTCTGTAAAGAAGGCTAAAAGAAATAAATGACTATCTAGGGTAGCAGTAGCAGTAATTGTAGTTAGGATTCTTACCAGGATGGTAGTTCCGGAACCGGATTTTCCGGATGTAGGCCCAGTAGTTCCGGACTTTTAGGAGTTAAACGGTTTTGCAGTTTTCCCGGAACGGTCTTCAGGGCCGTTGCCTTTTTGCTTTTTAGTTGGCCGTTGGCCGGTTTTCTGGTGGCCGTTTGGGCTGCCTTTTTGTGGGTTTTTAAGGGCAGGCCGGTTTGTTGGCCTGTCATTCCTTTTTCCTTGTTCATTTAATCTAAAGCATTCAGGAAAGCACTCGTTGGATTATTCTCTTGCGTATCGCGTCTATAGTCACTTGTGTGGATGTGTAAGTGAGAGTGTGCAAGGGGGAGGAGTCCGGATTCGTGGACTGCCGGATTAGGCTAAGTGTGTCTTGCAGATGAGTTTTTAGACTTGCGCAGTGAGAAAGTGGCGCCTTTAAAACGCTGGTACGGTAATCCGGTGGAGACCAAGGAGTGGTCCGGAAGCTAGTCCGGAATTCGCAGGGGCGGTTCCGTGCGGAGATAGGCAACCGCCAGAGGAATATTTCCACCCGTCCGGAAGGCTAGTCAACCTCATGAGCGGTCGAGAGCTAGGAAGTCATTCCCTTAGTTCCGGAAGTCCGGTATCCGTCGTTGTAGTAAGGAGGACCTAACGCTACCCTGTGTGACCAGCTTTCCGGATAGGTTATACGGAATGTTGTGAGGAGGCCACCCTGTTTACTCAACTAGATTTATTCTTGGGTTGTGTTTTGTTTTATGTTATTAGAGTTTATGTCAGATACGGAGTGGTGCAGTTCCCTACCCCTCGGAAAGAGCAAGTGAGGAACCCTCTGAGGGTAAAACAGAGGTATCGAAAACCAACTTGTTAGAAAGACGGAACCGGAATATTGGATAGGGCCGGATCCGGAAGAGAATCCGGAAAGGAAGTAGTTCCGGAAAAGTGTTTGTGTGTTGAAAGGACCCCTCTCAAGGTGGTCAAAGCCCGGAAACTTAGAGGTCTCGAGAAACTAATTTTGAAGCAACGTCTGGAATCTCCTGGGACGATAACTTGTGTCATCTTAGCACGTTTTTGTGGTTAAAGATACTTACACCTAGATTACGCGTACGACAGAGAGCCTGCTGTACTGAGAGAGCCTGTTGTACCGAGAGCCACCTGCTGTACCGGGAGAGCTGCTGTACGGAGAGCCTGTTGGCCCTCCGGCTGGCTGGCCTTCCCGGCTGGCTAGCTGGGGGGTCGGCCAAAAAATTTTAATTAATTTTTTTTTTTTTTTTTTCGGTTATGGTTGCTGGTTCTGCTTGTTGGCTGGCTCGTTATGCTGGTTCTGATGTTGGCTGGCTTGTATGCTGTGAGCTCCCAATTTGTCACTTGGGACTCGTGGAATTATTTTTTTGAAAATTTGCAATTTAAAGTTGATAAAAGTATATAAAAATCCATAAAAAGAGTGTAGAACCGAAATAGGGTTGTGTCATACCCATTATAGTATTTGGTCTAGATTTGTGTTTTTTACTTAGAATCCCCCAAACCTTGCCTAAAAATAGTATAGAAATAACGAAAAGGTTAGATTTGGAGGATTCGAGTCACACAGCCTCAAAAGGGCTAAATCCCACCATGAATGCGGCGATTCATGGCTAGGTCGATCCGAGGGATCCACAGCGAGGCCACTAGGTCGGGTCCTAGAGTTAGATTTAGAATTCCCCATTAAATCGACGAATTCCCAAAATCCCGATTGTTAGCATGCAGGAGCCACTCACGCAAGACCGGGCCCGTGGAAGAATCTACAGCCCAAGGATGGTGTTCTAGGATGAATCCCATGCCAGGAGTCCAACGGCGAAATCGGTTCGCCAAGATTCCTCCACCTGTAGAAGATTCCCGCATCGTCGCTAATTCAAGGAGATGTCCAGTTTAAATCTCCATTGACCAATCGTGCCAGGTACGGAAATACACCCGCACGTCTTTCATGCGACTCCCTGAGAGGTCACGTAAAAAATCCCGGCATCTTCCGACTTGCAGAAGAACCTTTTTCCGGGTGGTCAACCCTCCTAATCTCCAACGGGAATTTCATGGAAATTACCCAGGTTACAATAAAATCTCACTAAAAATTAGACTATCTTGTTTTATGTTAATAATGCGCTCCGTGAAGTTTCGCGACATTCCGATAGCGGCAAGTACCCGAACCGGCGAGACTCCTCGGGAATTAACCACGTGGCGGGGTCCCCGCCACGTTGACCGGCATTCCGGGACCATATGATGGCGAAACAAAGTCAACCAAAAGTCCTTCCCGACTCTTTCGCACCTACCGGAGACCCTAGGCTATTCACATTTCTCAAAGTAGGAGACCCCCAAGATCTAGGATTTTACCACGATTTGGTTTTTAAACTAAATTAGCCTACGATGGGTTTTTGGCCTCGGTACGGGGGATAGGGGGATTTAGGACTAAACACGGCGTTTTGGATCCAACGGCGCAATCCGTTCGGCGATTGGAGCTAATCTCCAAAAGTTAGGATGTTGGTCCAGCATAGATGGTAGAAGTAGAAATTTAGGATGTAGGAACATCATATTCATTAAAATGGGAGTTTTCCAGGGAAATGGGAGTATAGGGAACCCTACAAATCATAAATTCAAGAGAATTTGATTTCTATATATACAAAACTTGCAATGCAGTGACAGAGGAAGCATGCATATAAGAACAAAATTTGTACATACCAAAGATTACTTACAAAATACACTACAATTTCATGAAAGTAATCATTGAATGTATATATCATTGAATGTACAATCACATTGACATGTGACTTTGTTAAAGCAACTAAGCTCCTATACTGATGCATTACTAGTAGTTAACTGTTTACGCTAGACACGTGGGCATCCTTCCAAAGAAAATGATACATTGTTGACAATAAATGTTTGTAAAAAAGATACCTCAATATTTGAAGGATGAAATTCATTGCAAGCTATATGTAGCAACTATAACCACAGCGGATATGAAGTCAAGATCGAAACTTAGAAAACTATAGAAACAAGCTATATCACTCTCCTTGACAAGTACTCTTACACACCAGAGTGTGTAAACTGCAGTCTATAAGAGTATTTGTGAAGAAGAATGACATAGTTTGATTCTAGAATTTTCTAAGTTCCAGTCTTGAGTTTATATCCTCTGTGGAAATAGTTGCTACCTACACTTTGCAGTTCATTTCATCCTTCAAACACTGTGGTACTTTCCTTACAAATTCTCACTTATCACACCGTGGCACCTTCTCTACTCTATAATACTCTTCAACCCTATCCGTATTTACATTCCTTGTAAGAGAGCTACCCTATCCACATTTACATTCCTTGTAAGAGAGCTATCCTATCTTGTTTACAATTCCTATGACTGAAACATTTCCATCCTTTTCATGGCCTCAAATATCTCAGGTCCTCGACTGTATCCAGTAAATTTAGCCGATCTTTGACTCGATGCCTCTCGTCTTTGTTTCCTCAAGGACCTCAACTCCCAAGCGTCCCACGGACGATGGCTTGGACGCTCCAATACAGGATTATCTTCACGGGGCTTTTGTTCACACCATTGTACCCCTACTGAATTGCACTTAGGCAAATTACGTCAAAGAACATTACGTAACACAGTTTCCTCGGTCCCATTGAATTTAGGAGACTCTGAATCTTAAGAATCCGTGACACGAAAGTCAACAGACTTATCGCCTACGTGGTCACCCTGAAAAAACAAATGAAATCAAACCTTACACAAACATTTAAAAACATAAAACACACAGTGACAAGTATTGGGTGGATTACCAACTACAAGGAATCCAGCCCGTTACCTGAATGGCAGGCCTTATAGCCATTTCGTCGTCATAGAGCTTCTTTTGTTTTACTACATTCCCACTTGAATAATCCTGTAGACAGTTTGATAGTGGACAACATTTGAGCAAAGAAGGCGAGCTCACAGGGTGAGCTCACTTTCTTCGCTTAGGAGGACTATCGACAACCCCATCGTCAACAGGCATCATTGAGAAATCCATTGTTGATTGCGCAATTAGCTCTGAATACAAGACATGCTTCAATCCATGATAGGATACGATCAACTGTCCACGGCAAGAAATGAAGTCATTAGATGCAATACAAAATACAGACATAGCCACATACAAAAGATCATAAGGACAGAAGAGAAAAAATATTCATATAAATACAATACAACAAATACGTTTAGGGGTCATATGGACTATTACACGGTGATTCCTAAGAGTTCAAGTCACCGTGATTCCGATACGTGATAGTATAAGAGACAAAATTCATCAACTTTGACCTCTCTATGCTGGGGTCTCCTCGATTCTTCAAAAGCTGACGTGTAATTAGGATTCCCTACATTACACTGAAGGAATAAACTGTTGGAATACTCCACTGCCTCCGTCAATTCTTTGAACTCGGTTTGATCCTCTTCGTAAAAAAGGTGCAAACGTCCAAAAATATTGTCTCTCCGGAAAGGGTACAATTCACTAGGCCTAGCTGCATGCAAGCGTTGAATATAGGAAAGTAGGTGATCAATGAGAATCCCATCCACCGCACAGTACCCCCCATATGACCACGACTCAAAAAGAATGACATTCTTTGGGTGATTCGTTACGTGCTTGGCAGGACTATCGTCCACTATAAGTGTATTTTCAGTCGTGAACACGGAATCACTCATCCGGAACAACCTCTCCAGCGGTTTTAGGAACAAGTCCTTGCTTGTTCCCTTGACCTTGTAGGTGCCAGGCCTTCCATTTTAAGCTTGCACTTAAGGATGTCGCATTGTTCTTGTCCAAAGACATGTAAGGGGGGGTCTAAACCTTCAAACAAGTACCCACATACATCCCTAACTGTGGACCTCTTCATGGAGCTCCAGACGGAGAGGTTAACGATCTTGGATAACTCTCGTAGAACAGCTAGACAGTAAGGTCGAATTATGACTTTCTTGACCCCAACGATGAACGTGTCTAAACCCGGATAAATTTCCTCGGGTTCGGTGAATCTGCTCTCCCCAATATTATACTTCTTATCTTCACAGACGCAGAGTACCCCATTCAGATCCAGGACAACATTAAGCCATTTTGTTGCCTCCCCGGACGTGAATGGAGGGAGGACTTGGTCATCCACCTCACCACTTGGAACGATGGCCTCACTGCTACCCTGTCCACGAATTACAACGAAATGTGCAGACAATTAAACCAATGCACTGTCCACCACATTCTCTGTAAGAAAAAATAAAATAAAAGCAAACCGGTAATCCCTAGGGGAAAAAGAAAATGTCAAGGTAAAAGACACAAACACAGAATCCAAGAAAAAAACAAGAATAAAACTTACGGAATCAACCTCCTCAGCCCTAGGGGAAGGAATGGTAGCATTGACCAATGATTCGGAGGCAGGGATGTGCAACTCCAAAAGTGCTTCGTCTGGAATACAATCTGCACCTTCGTCCAGGGACACTGATGGATCTGTTTGAAGTGTGTCTACAAGGGATTCACCATGTGGATACAATGACTGGGAGCAAACATGCTCAGGACATAACGGAGGAGCATCATTCACACCGGAGTTTGACAAAATTGGAACGCATTTTGTCCCAGTTACATGATCTGCAAATTCAAGGTGGAAAAAAAAACTATAAGACAGTAGTATATTAGAAAAACCCTCCAACTGAGGAATATATACAAATATACATAAGTGCAGTTCTACTGAAACTACTCCTGTCTAAGTACACGATACACAACATCAAGTGAACGGAAGGAGATTTCAACTCGAATCGAGTTGAAATAGAGGCAGAGAGTCACAAGGATCAACCTGGAGGATTACCAGTCACAGGGTCCTGTGACTGCTCGGCCTCTACTCCTTCCGAGTCACGAGCGATATCGATCTCCTGCTGCGTGTTAAGACGAACAGGTTGTACTGGCGCCGCATCCACCACCACTGTCGAAAGCGGATCCACCTGCATGTGCTCGCCTAAGCCTTCCTCTTGGACAAGCACCGACTCTGCCTTGTTCGAGGCAGAAGCTGGAGACGGCTGAACCACAACCCGATCCGGCACCATCTGCCTACCAGAAACTGTCCCAGATCCTGATTCATCCTGCCTCTTGCTGCCAGCGGATCCGTGAGCGTGATCGGCTATCTGCAAGGCGGCAGAATTTGATGGAGGCTCAATTGCTAGCACAGGTCTTGCCGTAAGCATTGTGGTGGCGACCACGGTGGGAAGTGACTTCAGGAACTCACTCATCATTTCCTTCGTGTCCAGCCGAGCCCTCTTGTTCTCCTCCCTCTGCTCCTCCCTCAACTTGGCATTCTCGTCCATTTGTTGTTGCACGAGGTCAATCACCCATTGTTTTGGCTCCTCACGTGAACTCCTCCTAGCGGGCGGCGCCTTCCTCTTCTGAGTAGACCGACGGTTGGATATCGGGTTCTGTCCACGCTGCGCCGAGGACCCAGATGAACCCCATATGTCGCTAGTCTCCAAAATCGCAGCCGACCCCTGACCAGTTCTGGGTGTCAACTCCACCACTGCATCCGCCGCATCATCCCCCTCTTTCTCTTGCTCGTGGACCTGTGAGGACACATTCACAGTGGTGTCTACGAGAGAAGTCTCCTCGACATCTTCCTCCTCAATGTCAACGGGCTCCTTCCCTTTCCTAGAAGACGAAGACGCCTTGCCCTGTCTAGGCTCAAAATCATCTTCGTCGAGGAAGTAGTGGGAGTCAAGGAAGTCGTCTCTGTCCATGTTCTCCGATCTTACGCAGAGGTTGAGGAAATCATCCTTGTTATAACTGTCATCAATCACGTAGTGATCGATGGAGTTCATCTGCAGAACGAGAGCAGCAAACGTTAGTCAACATCAACTCGAAGCGAGTTAAAATCATAAACTACACTGAAGTCAAGTTCATCTCGGCCCGAGTTAAAATCAAGAGAGACAGACTAGAACATACCCAGGCGGCACAGGTAATCTTTCCTCCTGCGAAGATGGACAAAACTTCCTCTCGAGATGAAACAAACAGGTCAAACACCTTCAAGTAGAACTCCATCCGAAGCTCCGTGTTGTACAACCTGTAGTCAATCTCATAACCCTGCTTACGAATGTTGTGCCTGGACTTTTGGGCAACTGTAAACCGCCTTGGAAATCTCGTGGTCTTTGGCGTCGTCCCATTCTTAACCAAGAAGAGCAATTGGATAGGATCCCTGGCCCCTTTGCTTCTCTCGGGGACGTCTGCAACCCGCTCAAACGGTCCAGGAATGTAGTTGGCATAATGCACCGAATAGGACGTCCCAAATGAGGAGACTTTGATGTAGTTGCGCAGGTCCATCTCTACCTCCTTCTCCCCACAGATCCAGAGCCAAACCTGAGGGTCGGTAACCGCAGGGTCCACATACGTCTCCAGGATTGAGAGGAACGACTCATAATATGCGTCGGCTTTGGACTTCAAATCCTTCTCATCAATCCCCGGGATGTTCCTGAAGTCCATGACCGCCAACTTCAAAGTTGATCTCTTGGATTCGCTCCACACATTGGTGTCCCACTCTCCAAGGCTATCATCCTTCATTTCGTAGGGCTTGAAGAACGCCCTCGCCTCTGGCTTCACAAACCGGCCTTTGCTCTCCAGAAAGACATTGAAGAATTCCTTCGCTATCCCAGACAGCTCTCCCAAACTCTTGAACTTGTTGGATGGCAACTTGGACATCGAGAAGAACTGCTCACCAGGTGCAGTGACAAGCGTGTTCTTCGTGGCCCTTGTGATGTTGTATTCTTTTTTAAACTTCTTCCACTCCTTCTTCTTGTAGTTGCCTTCTTTGTCATAGAGTTTGAGATCTGGCTTCAGGGTATGGAGTTGCCTCTTCACAGCCGTCTTCCGCTTGCACCTCTTGAGCCACTCCTTGGCGTTACAAGTCTCGGGGATCACCTTCTTCGTGGACTTCATGGTCACCTTCGGGTATGGCAGCGTCCTATCCTTGGTCTTGTTCAGCAAATGTATAGCCAGTCTCTTCAAGTCGGCCTCGGAGCAATTGCCCATCCACTTAAAAAACTCTCAACTGATGATCCCATCCTTCTCTGCGTCCCAGCCCTTGGTATTCTTGAAATTTGTCAAGAAATCGGGACTGATGAGCTCGCCTTGGGCATGACTGGAGATGACCTGACTCCACAGGTCGTACACATCCGAAGCGGCCGTAATAATCTTTATTTCATTGTGGACATCCATCTCTTTCTTCTGGCTCATGTCCTTCTAGTTTCTCTTTGCGTCGATCATTGAGAACCGAAGCTTCACAGCTTCTTTGAAGTCCTGATTACATGTATTAGGAAATTGTTAGTAATGGAGTGTAAGGGGTTTTAACTCGCATCAAGGTAAATCTTGCATAAACATGAAGTCTGAACAACAACTAAGTATCATCACAAATAGTTTGCATGTACAAAATTTTGAATGCGCTAATCAACTCGAGCCGAGTTAAAAATTTACCGCGAAGAGGATTGCATTTTTCACGTCCTTGGATGTTGGTTTTAGGGGCCTGACAGGTTTCCCCAACTCAATTGCCTCCCTTGGTGGCGTCGGGCTCCCCATCTGCGTCCACACAAAGCGTGCCCCAATAATGTTTGTCGTCCACGTTGGCATGAAGTTCTGGAAATGGTTCACCCGATTATAGTATGCTGAAATTTTTCGGATGATCCTATGGTCTTTGTTCCAAACCACGAAGCAGTCCCAGTCTTTGAATTTTTCCTTCTTCGAGTCCTTGATTATGTCCATTTTTTGCATCCTCTTTGATGCCTCTACGCAATGCTGGCCATTGACCATCCAGAACTTGCAGTCCTTCACATCGTCAAACTTCCCTGGTTTCTTCGTCTGGTCCTGAGGCATGACGCACAGGGTCATCTTCTTGACTGGGTCGGGCATGTTCAGAAGAAAATTCAGTGACTTCTTGACGCCACCTTCCTCCAGCTCGCGGATGTTTAATGTTTGAGGAGGCGTCTCCAGCTGCTCCAAGGGGATTCTTAAGTGGAGCCCAATTCCCTCCACATACGAGTCGGTGCACTCCTTCCAGTAGTCATCGTAAGACTTGCAGGACTCCACGTATTTTATTTCCTTCACGTGGCCACCGATATCTTCCGGTATGTTGAGGATTTCGGAAGCCATGCTCGTTTCTCCCAAGTTTGACTTCTCGCTCTCCGGGGCTGATTTCTTCTTCCGAGCTTTTGCAACCGGTGGGGCAGCGTCGGCAGGGTTACCACGAGAGAATCGCTCTGTAGTTTTCTTCTTCGTGTGGCTTCTGCCCGTCTCCGGCGTGGTCAGGACAAGTGAAGTCTGGCTCCCACCCTGACTGCTGTAATCCCGAGTGAGGGACATTGGAGCAAGCCTTTTAAGTCGTTCGTCGACGCTGACCTTCATGTAATCGAACAACTTCACCAGGGCGTTGAATTTTGACGCCAGAGATTTCCAAATAAGGGGACCTCCATCTTTTGCTACCCATTTCTTGTCTGCGATGTTCTTCTCCAAGTCCTTCTGCAGATCTTGGAAGGCGGAGTCTCCCAAACTTGTGTAGTACGTTGACACGGAGTATATAGTCTTCCGTGTGTGTACAACGTACGAGAAGAGATATTCTTCTTCTTGGCGTGGATCAATTGTTTTACAGCACACGAAAATTATCCCATTTGGTCCAGTTGTGATCTCCCTGATGGACTCGTGAAGTGATACCGGGAGGTTTGCTTCAGACCGTTTGTACTTCGTCATGAAACTCAGCTCAGTTGACATGGGAACAAGCAGGGTTGTCCAGAACTCAACTTGTTCTGGCTCCTTCCATTCCCAGCATTCTCCCAGGACGTCCAAGTCTCCATACTCTTCGGAGTTCTCTTCCGGTATACTGAAGAGCTGAAAATGCATTTGTAGTTTCTCCTTCTGCGACTCCATCTGTATGCAGAACAACAATCACTTACTTTAACTCGGGTCGAGATAAGATCAAGACAGAGCATATCAATCCTAAGGTACAACTTCTACTTATGCATCCACCAACTCAGATGGTTCGTAACGAGGTCGTCTACTCTTTAATAACGGGGGTTCAGCTTTGGACGAGTTTCAGTGTTGTATGCTTAGGGATTTTTATCATAGGCTTCTTAATGTTTGTATTCACCAGGAATGGACTTTATCTCGGTCCGAGATAAACTGTCTCCTAATGGCGGCTTCATCCGGTCTTCTCTCGTTTCGCGTGAGTTTTGACGGGTTTAGGTTTCATTTATCCTTCTAGTATACTTGTCTACCTCGTCCTATTTGAACTCTCTGAGAAGCTTCAGGTACAGTTGTTTGCCTTCGGTGGTTTCGGTTTCCTTGTTGTTGAGTTTATCTCGGCCCGAGTTAAACTGCCTGCGAGGGTCTGGGTACTAGCGTCTGTCTGATGGCTTCCTAGATTCGTTGTTTTCCAGGTTAACTCGATCCGAGTTAAACTCCCTGAGGAGGTCTAGGTACTTCCGATTTTCTGCTGGTGCTTTGGTTTGGTGTATTCTGACTTAGCTCGGTCCAAGTTAACCTCGTTCATTAGGTCGGTTTACTTTCGTTTTCCCGCTGAGGACTATGGGCCGCTGTACTGTCAGTTAACTCGGTCCGAGTTAAACTCCCCGAGCTGGTCTGTGTACTTTCTCTTGTCCGTTCAAGGCTTAGGATCCTGGTATTTTGAGTTATCTCGGCTCGAGTTAAAACTGCTATCCTAGTGTCCTTTCTCTCGTTATCGTTGCTCCTGGGTTGTTTTTCTCTTAGTTTGTGACCAGGATTGCTGAGCTTTTTCGATATTTGTAACCTTATTTATCTCGAATCGAGATAAACTCTGTGAGGAATTTCCTGCCGTTTGGAATTTAACTTGGGCCGAGTTAAACTGGGATGTGGTATCATGGTAGTCTTTTCGACAATGTGCCTACCTTGATCTCATGCCTGCTGTACTATTCTGGCCGTGGATGTTTATTTTGCTTTAACTCGTACCGAGTTAAATTCGTTTTCAAATCTGTTTTCTGTGACTGAACGGCTTCGTCACTCGAATACTACTTGGTGTCTGCTTCTCATCCCAAAGTATTTTAACTCGAATCGAGTTAACCTCTGTCACTGAGGATTATACTCTTTGAGGTCGACCCGAGTGTCGCAAGGTAAATTTTTGGTTTTTTGTAAGTTATCTAAATCTTGGAACGGAAACCGTGATCTGGGATCCGGATTCAAGTAGGAGGTAACCGATAACCGGAAATTAACTAATGGAACGGAATAGATGACAATCCGGATTTGATCTGAATCTGAACCGGATTAGAGTTAGAACGGATCTGAGTTGGATCGGAATGGGTCAGGAACGGATTTGGTCATGATGACAGATCAGACTATATATGGGCTGACCAATCCAGTGGCCACTCTTTTCCAATCTTCATTTGCGAAAATCTCGCTCCAGCGCGTACTTAGCCTCTCTTCCCAGCGTTTTGCTTTCTTGTTTTGTGAGTTGGTTTGTGTGTGCGTGTTAGAGTGTTAGGGCGCGCAGCGCTTTAGTGTGCGTTGCAGGTTTAGAGGTATTCCGGTTGAGATTGGAAGAGCGAAGGTGAGAAACGGGACGTGCGGCTAGGAGAGGGAAAGGTAGCCACAGTCAGGATCCGGTTAGCACAGTTCGTGTCCATGCCTCAGCTCCGTAAGAGTAGAGCAGGGCCGTCCAGTTCCTCCGCAGCAGAAGTAAAACTCCGGAAGGTGTGTCCGGTTATTCCAACGGACGAGAAGGAAAAGGACAACCTGATGGAGGATTTGGCCAAGATGGGCTGCGGAGGACTGATCGATAAACCCTGGGGGTTTCGGGAGGAGCAGATGATTCGAGAGTTACTCGGAAAGCTCTCCAACCAGTTTGAGAGAACTCTCCGCGGAAGTCCGGGCAACTGGACGGAGGAGATGTGGAAGGCCGTGTATGAATTCCGGTCTGGAGGTCGAGGGATGGCCTCCTCGAAGGAGGGTTACACTCGGGGGAAATTCCGGTGCGACGTGGACTCCAAGGATGGGCACGCGGTGGCAGACTGTCTGGACGACCGGCATCGGAACCTTCTCCAGTTCCTGGTTCCGATCATCCACCCGGAGAAGCCGACGAGGGTGACCATCGCCATCGGGAACCTCATTTTCGGAGCCCTGAGCGGGGAACGGAAAGTGGACTGGGCCAGGGTTTTGTTCGACCTGGTCAACCGGCTCATTCCGAAGATCGGAGGAAGTAGACCGACTCCGTTGAGTCCCTACCTCGTCCATCTGTACAAGCACCATCAACTCCTCACGGATACGGAGGAGAAGGAGTGGAAGATGCATGAGTCACTCCTGAAATATGGAGAATCGGAATCGGAAGAAGAAGAACAGGAAGAAGTATCCGGTTCCGAGGAGGAAGAAGAGGAAGAGGAGGAGCTACACCGGCCGCAGCACAAGCGGCAGAAGACGACGCCTCCTAACCGGAGAGGAACCCCAACCCCTCCGGTTGAGACCTCCAGCCCAGGGAAGAAACCGGTTTCTGAAGAACCGGGTCCTTCCGGATCGGATCCGACGGATCCGTTCAACCAGCTGGTCAACATCCTGAGTGATGTGCGAGCAGACTGGACGGTGAAGAAGATGATTCTGAATCAGATCAGCGAGCTGGTGGGAGCACCAGTAAACAGCAACCTGGCAGGAGTGGTTGCAGATTTTATCTCCAGCCCGGATGAGATCCGGAAGCAAGAGGCGGAGATCCGACGACTCCAGGAGGAGAACGAGTCGTTGAAGACGGAAATGTTGCTCCTCAAGGAGAACATGGCTACCACCCGGGAGATGGCAGAGGCTACCCAGAAAGTAGCGGAGGATGTGAAGGCCACATTCGGAGCGACCGGAGAGGCTTTCACCAAGTCAAAGTTGTTTGACGAGGGAGTCCTCAAGGAGAAAAAGATATCCGGGACCAGGTTGGTCCGGATTTTGACAGACTACTCCGAAAAGGTGGAGTTAGTCATGATGGACGCGCGAGAGGCTGCAAACCGGATGGAGGAGAGCAGCAGGAAGCTGAACGGAGTGACGTTGTCACGGTCGTTCCATCTGTCCGACCTTTCAATGCCCGGATCTTTTCCGAACGTGGGCATTCCAACGGAAGGAAAGGATCGGACTCCCCAGTTGAAGAAGAGTGGGAGGAAACTCGCGCACACCATCAACCTGGATTCGTCACCGGATCTCCCAGAACGTGAAACAGGGGAGCGGAACCGGAACCGGACGGACGTTTTCGAGCAGCTTGGAACGGAACCGCCGAGAAGTCCCACACTGAACCCGGGGAAAGATCAAAGTATGGATCTGACCCCAGATCAGGGTGAGGATCAAGAACAGAGCGTGCACCAAGGCGAAGACGAAGTCATGGACGAAGGAACGGATCAAGGAGTAGATCCGGTTATGGTAGGGTAGTTAGGATTTTAGTTGTAAATATTTGTTAGTTAGGACCGGACCGGATTTGATCCGGATGTGCCTGGTCTGGATCGGATGTTTTCCGGTCTGGCCGGCTCGGCGGGGACCGAAAGTTCCGCGCGGACTTTTCGGGCCGCTTTATGTTGACTTTTGAGTTTTAAAATGTATATAGTCAGTCTCTGCGAAGGAGACTGGGAGTCTTTTCCCTTGAGTTTTTGTGCATTTTCTATTGATTGCTTGTTGTACGTCTCTCCCGCGCGTGGCAGGGCTGTTTTGGTGAAGAGTTAGGAAAATGTGTGCAGATTCTAGAGAGATTTCTCCCCTTGGCGTGTTTGTTTTGCTCTTATGTGCATGTGAGTGGGTTTTCTAAGTGTTGGGAGCGGATTTCAGTTCCTCAGCGCCTCTACAGTTCACGATTCCGGGCGAGAAAACCGTTGTTAGGCTAGGCGGATAGGGAAGGAGTCCTTAAACGCGCTAGAACTCCTGGATAGGAAATCCGGTTGAGTGCCCGATCTCCCGTGAGGTCTCGCTGTCCTAGTTGGTAAACGGAAGAACTTTAGTTGATGTTGGAACGGACGAGTTCGCTTGTAACCACCTAATTCCGCACGGAGGGAACTTGGCATCAAGGTCGTTGTAGTATGAGAGGATCGTACGGGGGGTCTTTGTGTGACCTGCCAACCGGATCGCTGTCCGGGGGGCTGTGAGAGATCAAACAGGATCCGCTCTAGTGTAGGAAGTAGTGGATTAGAGAAGTGGGTCTTCAGCCACTATAAGTCACGGAAGGAGTGGCGGGCCTGCCACTCTCAAAAGCAAGCGGCGAACCCTCTGATGGTGAAACAGAGGCTAAACTAAACCGGAGTGGAGTTAGAGTACGTGTGTGAGGACCGGATCGGATCGGTCCAGAGGAGTTCCAGGATCAGAAGTGTTAGGATCCTGGGTCGTGGAAGTTTTACGGGACCGAATAGCTTGACAGACCGGAAGAAATAGAGAGAGGTCTGGTCATTGTTTTCGGTGTGTTGTTGTTTCCGGTTTTAGATCTAGGACCGGAATGTAGAAATTGGATACTGGCTGAGCTTAAGTTGGGAATAAGGCTAGACACTTCACAGAATCTCGTGGGTTCGATCTTTAAAGTCATTTTGTTATGCTTTAAAGTGGTTTTTGGGAGTATAACAGGGAATTCGCTTACTCTGTGCTGCGACACCGAGGTATGGCTACTGTTTTTATCTCTGTTGCTGTTGTCAATTCAGTGGTCTACATGTTTTTTCTCTCGATCCTAGTTGAATTTGGTTGCGATTTGGGTTTCTGTGAACTGGAATCGAGTTAAAAAAACAAGGGCTTTGTTGGGTTTGGGAGTTCCTCCTTCAGTATTACTAATTTTGGCTACTGGGGTGTTCTATCGAGAGCTACGTCTTACTCATTCTAGCAATTCTTGGCTGGCATCGAAATGAATTGCCATCGAGATGAATTTCTATCGATTTGAATCGACTGCAGACTCTCTGAATGCAATATCTGGCGCTATTGGTTTATCATTGATCGTTCTTATGGATCTGCACCCTAAGCCATACAACTCGAATGCGTGCACAGCGGAAATAAGAAATTGAGACTGGAAAATAGAATTTGTCAGACAAAATGTTGCCTAATTCAGACTTACCGTAGAATGAGTTCTTCGTGGTCTCAAATTACACAAGCTCCAATGTACCAATACCCGAGAGAGGCTTCAGTATATTCTGCACAGAAATTGGGACGAGGAAAACAGTGAGACATAATAATAGCTTCAGAAAACAAACCTTCAATCATTAACTAGCATTTGAAAGTCCTCTGCAGCAACTGGACCTCAATTTACCTCAAGTTCAATGCGGAGGGCCCTAAATCCAGGAATTCAAAAAGAACAGATTTTCAACGCAAAATGAAGACTATGTAAGTTGGAAAACAAAAAACTACGTCTGCCAAACTCACTTCTTGTAGAATAAGCTGCTGAAATTGCTTTGCAGCTCCAATTTCTATCTTCAGCTTTCGTCGAAACATTCTAAAATCCTAGCAATAGTCTCAGCAACCTAACGAAGACAAGCATTCTAAAACCCTAGCAATAGCATCAGCAACCTAACCAAGACAAGCAGCCTGCAAAACGAAGACGAAGAGCACAAGACAAGCAACCTGAACCCTAAAAGTCGGGGACAACACAAAACACGCACCACAAACAAAGTGCAAAACAAACAGAAACTAAACAAACGCCACGGGAAAATTACACACCTGCCGCTCGCTCCGACTCCGCCGGTCAAGCTCTTGTTGACGAGCCGCAACACCTCCAAACGCCAAAAACTCCACTCCAGCTAAAGCTGCACTCCGCCTCCGCCTCAAGCTTCGCTGGTGGCGGCTCTGTTATCGCTGCTGCTGGCTCAAGCTTCACTCCGGCTGCTCCTCAGAAAAACAAATTGGAACCTCCGCCGCTACACTCCGCCCCGCTTCGCTCCAGATTCAGAAAGCTAAACTCAGAGATCGGACGCACAACTCAGAGACTAGACGCCGCAAGCTCATATGCTAATATCGTACGCACATATACAATCGAGATTCTTGCTAACATGTAAAACCGCAACACCCAGATCGAAACAGCCGCAAAAACAAGCCCGTGGACAGACTTCGCCAAACCCTAGCGCGCAGACCTGATCCCTGATACCCGAACCTCGTATACGATACCCGACCCGGTTGACACCATGGTGGCCTTCTTATCCGACCTTACATCCTCGATACCCGGATGAGTGAGTAACTAGGCCTTTGCCAATATACCCGGATGGAAGTGACCAGGTCCTATCCTTCAATATCTGTACTAGTATAGCGCTTTGCCACTGCCACATTGAAAAAATATATATATATAATTTTAAAAATAAAAAATAACTCAAAAAAGATATTTTTTTTTAATGCCACAAAACCAACTCGTGCACCTCTTCTCGCGGAGAGCTCTCCAACGGTGTCAAGCATGCCACCGGGGGACGCACGGTCCAAGAAATCTCACCGTGACAAACAAAACAAATATGGCACCTGAATATAGATCAGTATACCATGCAAACTTAATAGGAGAGACATACGCGTATCCAACCCGTTGCCCACAATACTCGTATACTACACCAATATCTTCAACTAAGAAAGGAAATTCAATGTACTCTTCAATACATTAGTGTGTTTGATGTCATTAAAGAAACCAAAGCAATAGAAAAAATAGAAAAAATAATGGAAATAGAAATAGAAAAAATAGAAATAGCAATAGAAAAAATAATTTTCTAAGTTAAGAAATGAAATTCAATGCACTCTTCAATATATTAGTGTGCTCGATGTCACTACAAAAATCAAAACAATAGTAAAGTAAATTTTTAATGTGCCCCAATATCTAAAGCAAAGAAGGGTAATAAAACATATCGTTCAATATACTAGTATGCGCAATGTTTTTGCCAAAATTAAAACAATAATATATGTAATTTTTTAATATTGTTCAAAAACACAAAATAAACAAAATAAAAGACCTAACTTTCTGACAATGAGCCCAAACAGCATGGAACAAAGCCCAATGCAACCTTCCCGGTTCCTTGCCAGTCAAGTGCATACCGATTGTACCTTAAATGGTACTTCAAATGGTACCGTAGATCGCATCGCGCCGTAACAAACAAACAAATAAACCAAAACCTAACAGTCAGCGTAACCTAAGGTATGAATGCAGCAGTGAAATATACACAAATGTATAGGTCTGCTTTTGTTTAAACCGTCAATTTAAACATCATTCAAAAAGAGTGAACAGTCTAATTTCCGGGGCATTCAAACCTATATCACAATAATTTTTAGATATAAAATTAATTTTGGATGTTGAATAAAGTGTAATTTATTTAGGCTTCAGCACCGCCACACTAACGGTAGTCCATCAAAACATTCAATTGAATAGGATGTTGGGTGTAGTTTGTTTTAATAAGAGGTTGAATAAGGTGACATTTGAAGAAGCTTGCAGTTTTAATTGATTTTCTTTTTATCTCAAAATGTAAAATAATAGCAAAGACTTAGATTTATGGCGTTCAAACTAAAATACTTCAGGGTTCTAGAACCGAAGTCGTTTATTATTTTTAAGATACGCCAATTGTTTTTACTTTAAACTTGACCAATTGGAACAACATTAATTAAACATTGGGCGTGCGCTTCAAAATTATATAAATAATATCCAAATTTTTTTGAAATACTAAACTCATGGCATAGGCCACACACACTTACTTTAGTGTAACTATAAAGATCACAATTTATAAAGACAGTGCATTTCTTATTAATAATGGAGTTGCATCTAATTTGTCACTTCACCCCAAAAAAACAGACTAATCCTATCCTATATTTTAATGAATCATATACTTTAGTGTAACTATATAGATCACGATTTATAAAGACAATGCATTTCTTATTAGTAATGGAGTTGAATGTAAGTTGGCACTTCCCTTAAAGAAAACCGTCCACTCATGTCCTATAAGTTAATGAATCAAAAATTCATGAGTCATGAACAACTGCAAATGAAATTGAAAATAAAAATGTAGAAAATGGAAACATTGTAGGCATTATTTTCAAACCTAAACTCTTCTTCTTTAATTTGTAACAAATTAAACCAGAATATATATAGGCCATGTCCTATTATATCTCCATGAATCACAAACTCATGAGTCATGAAATAGTTCCACATGCGTGTGGAAAAAAAAATGTACAAGTCAAAAATACTGTAGACATTACTTCCAAATCCATGGCCGCGTTGAATTCATGACCCTTTTCTTTAAATGTGCCACGTAATCCAACATCATGGAGCATGCCCTGTATTTTAGAGAATCAATAATACACGAGTCTTAAAAGAAGTCCACGTAGGAGTGGAGGAAAGAAATGTAGAAGTTGGAAATATTTTAGGCATTATTTCCAAATCCATGGCCACATTCAATTCATCACCATTTTTTTTTAATTTGCCACGTAACCCATACAACCTAAAATTTAGAAAATCAATAATTCACAAGTCCTAAAAGAAGTCCACGTGGGAGTGGAAAAAAAATGTAGAAGTTGGAAATATTGTAGGCGTTATTTCCAAATCCATGGCCACATTCAATTCATCACCCTTTTTTAAAAATGTGCCACGTAACCCAACATCATGGAGCATGCCCTGTATTTTAGAGAATCAATAATGCACGAGTCTTAAAAGAAGTCCACGTGGGAGTGGAGGAACAAAATGTAGAAGTTGGAAATATTTTAGGCATTTGTTCCAAATCCATGACCACATTCAATCCATCACCATTTTCATTCATGGACACTGCCCTGAATTTTGATGAATTTGAAATTCATCAATCCTTTAATAGGTTTACGTAAATGTGTTAAAAAAAATAGAAAGTGGAAATCCTGTAAGCATTATCTTCAAATGTATGGCCACATTCAATTGACCTGCCATTGTCTTTCACTCGCCACGTAATCCTTCAAAATTGAATTTAAAAAAATAGTAGATTCATGAGTCAAAAGATAAATACACATGCACGCAGGAAAGAAGTTTAAAAGTTTAATACATTGAATTCTTCACGTACTTTCTAAATTTTTCCCATGTTTGCTCTACTCGCCATTATTAAATTCCATAATATTTTGGCTTGCATTCCACAAACTACAGACTAAGCTTTGCAATTGTTTTTAATTTCTTATCTCTGATGTTAATAAGAGGCAAGAATTTCATCCCCACATGGAATTCCCACGTGCGGATTATTTACAACTTGGCAACTTGCACATTTTTTTCCTCTTCGACTTGACAATAAATTTCATGACATTTAGGCTTTCATGATAATTACCAAAGCACAACAATGAAATGGGTTATTTTTTTTTTTTTGATCTCTCCTATATAAAAAGCAAGAATTTAATTTCCTCATGGATTTCCCATGTGGGCATTATTTACAAGTTCTACAATTTTTTCCTCGTCCATTTGCCCGAACATTTCATGACATTTGGGTTTGAGTGGTTCCCGAAACCACAGTGAATGGTTTCTTCTTAATTTTTTTCCTCTCTTATATGAAAAGGAAGAATTTAATTCCCTCATGGATTCCCCATGTGGGGATTAATTACAACTTGTACATTTTTTTCCTCATCCATTTGCCCAAAAATTGCATGACATTTGGGTTTGAGTGGTTCTCTAAACCATAGCGAATGATATCTTTTTAATTTTTTCCCTCTCTCCTTTATAAAAAGCAAGAATTTAATTTCCTCATGGATTTTCCATGTAGGGATAATTTACAACTTGTACATTTTTTTCCTCATCCATTTGCCCGAAAATTGCATGACATTTGGGTTTGAGTGGTTCTCTAAACCACAACAAATTATATCTTTTTAATTTTTTCCCTCTCTCCTTTATAAAAAGCAAGAATTGAATTCCCTCAAAGATTCCCCATGTGGGGATTATTTACAACTTGTACATTTTTTTCCTCGTCCATTTACCCAAAAATTTCATGACATTTGGGTTTGAGTGGTTCTCTAAACCACAGCAAATTATATCTTTTTAATTTTTTCCCTCTTTCCTTTATAAAAAGCAAGAATTGAATTCCCTCATGGATTTTCCATGTGGGGATTATTTACAACTTGTACATTTTTTCCTCATCCATTTGCCCGAAAATTGCATGACATTTGGGTTTGAGGGGTTTTCTAAACCACAGCGAATGGTATCTTTTTAATTTTTTCCCTCTCTCCTTTATAAAAAGCAAGAATTGAATTCCCTCATGGATTCCCCATGTAGGGATTATTTACAACTTGTACATTTTTTTCCTCGTCCATTTACCCAAAAATTTCATGACATTTGGATTTGAGTGGTTCCCTAAACCACAGCGAATGGTATCTTTTTAATTTTTTCCCTCTCTCCTATATAAAAAGCAAGAATTGAATTCCCTCATGGATTCCCCATGTGGGGATTATTTACAACTTGTACAATTTTTTCCTCGTCCATTTGTCCAAAAATTTCATGACATTTGGGTTTGAGTGGTTCCCTAAACCACAGCAAATGGTATCTTTTTAATTTTTTCCCTCTCTCTTTTATATGAAAAGGAAGAATTTAATTCCCTCATGGATTCCCCATGTGGGGATTGTTTACAACTTGTACATTTTTTTCCTCGTCCATTTGCCCTAAAATTTAATGACATTTGGGCTTCACTGAGTGATTTCCTAAACCACAGTCAATGGTTTATTTTTTATTTTTTCCCTCTCTCCTATATAAAAAGCAAGAATTTAATTCCCTCATGAATTCCCTACATGGGGATTATTTACAACTTGTACATTTTTTTCCCTCGTCCATTTGTCCGAACATTTCATGACATTTGGGTTTGAGTGGTTCCCTAAACCACAGCGAATGGTTTCTTCCTAATTTTTTCCCTCTCTACTATATAAAAAGCAAGAATTTAATTCCCTCATGGATTCCCCATGTGGGGATTATTTACAACTTGTACATTCTTTTCCTTGTCCATTTGCCCGAAAATTGCATGACATTTGGGTTTGAGTGGTTCCCTAAACCACAGCAAATGGTATCTTCTTAATTTTTTCCCTCTTTCCTATATAAAAAGCAAGAATTTAATTCCTTCATGGATTCCCCATGTGGGGATTATTTACAACTTGTACATTTTTTTCCTCGTCCATTTGCCCGAAAATTTCATGACATTTGGGCTTCACTGAGTGATTTCTTAAACCATAGAGAATGGTTTCTTTTTAATTTTATTCTTCTCTCCTATATAAAAAGCAAGAATTTAATTCCTTTATGGATTCCCCATGTGGGGATTATTTACAACTTGTACATTCTTTGTCCTCATCCATTTGCCCTAAAATTTCATGATATTTGGGTTTGAGTGGTTCCCTAAACCACAGCAAATGGTTTCTTCTTAATTTTTTCCCTCTCTACTATATAAAAAGCAAGAATTTAATTCCTTCATGGATTTCCCATGTGGGTATTATTTACAACTTGTACATTCTTTGTCCTCATCCATTTGCCCTAAAATTTCATGACATTTGGGTTTGAGTGGTTCCCTAAACCACAGCGAATTTTTTTTTATAATTTTTTTCTCCTCTCCCGTAGGAGAGGCAAGAATTTAATCTCCACATGGAATCCCCACATGGAGATTATTTACAATTTACACATGTTTTCCCTCCTCGATTTGAGAAATGAATGAATTCTATGAAATTTGGAATAGAGATTTCAACAGACTAAAATGAATGCGTTATTTTTAATTTTTTTCCTCTCTCATGTATAAGAGGCAAGAACTTAATCATTCTACACTTGCATTCTTCAAGTGCCTCGAGATCGTTTAGAACTTCCACATTTAAATTGTCACCTAGGCAACAGATTTTAGGAAATGGTTGATGAATTAAATGCAACCATGCAATTGAAAGTAATGCCTAAGGTATTTTCAACTTGTACATTAATTTTTAACACACCCACGTGGACTTCTTTTAGGACTCGTGAATTACTGATTTTCTAAAATGCAGGGCCTGGTCCATGCTTTTGGGGTCACATGGCAAATTCAGAAGAAATGGTTGGCATTATTGAATGAGGCTATGCATTTTGAAGTAATGCCTGCATTATTTTCAACGACTACATTTTTTTTAATATGCCCACATGGACCCATTTAAAAACATATAAATCTGTGATTCATTAAAATATAAGGCAGGGTTCATAATTTTCTATTACGCCGGGAATAAAAAATATTGTTTGGTGAATTGAATGCAGGTAGGCATGGCTTTGAAAGTATTGCCTATAGTATTTCCAAGTTCAACTTACTAAATTTTTTTTTAAAAACTTATTTTGAAAGCTTATTTTGACAAAAATTTATTTTGAAACCTATTTTAAGAACTACGCATAGGTGGTTCAATTCTTCATATATAATGTCAATTATTTTTTGGTCTTTCAAATTTCATATATTTTTTTCAAAAGCCGTGAAATAAGCCGTTTTAATACCTAGGACCCCTACGTAAAGTAAGTGAGTTGCAAACCCAGAACTGCAAGAATAGGTTTTAGGCTAATATTTATGGATTCTTCTAGTGTATTTTTAGAAATGAGGTTCATATTTAATAACGTCATGAATTTTGAATGCCCACCACATTATTTCACTTCTACATGTTTTTTGAAGAAATTTTTTGTAGTAAAAACTATAAGTAGATAACCAATAAAATTTTCTAAATCATGAATTCTACAAGTTTGGATTATTTTGAACTTCTTCATTTCCCACCTACTTTCGACCACAAATTGCCTGACCTTTGGGGCTTGAAGTTCAGTAGGGGTTTAGGGTTTAGGGTTTAGGGTTTAGGGTATAGGGTTTAGGGCTCAAGGTACAGAATTTAGGGTATAGTTATTGTATCTGTTTCCAATGTAAACTTTGCATGTGTTTCCGAAAATATTCTGTGATTTTCTGACCCCTTTTGTTTTATATTGTATATTTATTTTTTAGTTGCAATGATTCTTTCCATTTGAACCGAATTAATTATCAAAAATAAAGAAGTTGTCGTCAGAAGGCCAAAAAAAGATTGACACAGGTTCTGAAATTGGAAGCTCTGACAAAAGATTTCAGATTTGTAGTTACAAAGTTGTTCGGATTAAATGAAGGCATCTGTAAAAGCGAGAACAATAGTCGCTTCGTCAGATTCCTTTGGATTGTGAAGAACAGGTGGAAGCGCTGCCATTTTTCCCGCTCCTAATCTGCTTGCCATCCTTCAGAACTTGAATTAATAAAAAATGAGAATGTCAGAACTTTACACATGGTGTTGACTAAAAATACCAAAATTTCTGCACGGATCACCGGTGATGGCGCTGCCACAGACTACCGTTTGAAACTCCCGCCGAAACTGAGGTCTTGTGTTTTCCCTCCACGATTCGAACGCGGACGGGCTTCTGTCTCTCTCTTCTCGTTGCATTCATTTGCTTGTTGATTCATTTGTATTGCTCTCCGTTGTCGCTGTCGCCTTCTGTTACTCTGATTATCAGTTGAGTTCTGTTGTTGCGTTCATTGCTTGGTGAGTTCTGGCGCCTGCCTTCATTAGTCTGTAAAGTACACTGGCGTCAAGTCCATTACTATCATTTATTCTTGAAGTACAAGAATTTGGTGTCAACCTTCACGATTTCACGGATGTCGTTGTCGCAGACGTTGGTATGCTGTTCAGAAGCTTGTACTTCACAATGACAATGGATTGTTGGAACCCCTACATGTTCTGACTTCTGAGTGTCTTGCAGAAGCTCTAACATGATTGTACTGGAACGTTGTCTCTGTCTTGGTATTGCGCATATTGTTTTATTCTGTGTACTGTAGTGTTATCTATTTCTTTGCATTGAGGAGATCATGTAATCGATGTTATGGTTTTCAGATTATTGCACTTCGAAATCACTGAAATTCTTGATTATGTATAATTTCTTATGGATATTATCATGAGATACTTTGTCCGATATATCCGCCGTAATTTACGGGAAATGCCATTCAGAGCATGAAAACAGAAGAATTCACCTCGATTCGAGTTAAAATGTTCCAAGTAACTGGTAACAGAATGGATGTTCAAATAAATGATTTAACTCGGAGCGAGTTAAACTTCATGTCTTCACATCTCTAACAATAGAAGTCATCTCGATTCGAGTTAAACTTCGTGTCTTGACATCTCCAACAGAAGAAGTCCTCTCGATTCGAGTTAAAATGTACCAAGTAACTGGTAACAGAATGGATGTTCCACTAACGATTTTACTCGGACAGAGTTAAACATCGAGTCTTGACATCTCTAACAAAAGAAGTCATCTCGATTCGAGTTAAAAGGTTCCAAGTATTTGGTAACAGAATGGATGTTCTTGTAATTATTTAACTCGGAGCGAGCTGAACTTAAGCTCTGGCCATGCGATCGGAGATGGAGTTCAGTTTGGTCCTCTTTATCTGCCTTTATCTCGGTTCGAGTATAATATCGTTTACTCCTCAGTTTTAAATTGAGTTCATCAGAACTGTTTGATATCGGTTAATCTGGATTACTACCAGTTTAGAGTGATCATGTTGTCTTCTGGAGTTGATCCTCAATGGGATGACTGGAGTTTTTGATGTACTTGATTGTCTTTGAAAGTTTTTTCTTGATTCGAGTTAAAGATAGTCTGAATTATTCTAATTTTATTATTGACCCACTTTGATGTTGTTGAAGTGGGTATTTAGGAACGATATTATTTACTTGTTTAACTCGATTCGAGTTAAAACTTTCGTACGTAATTTCACTTATATTTTGAGAAAATTCTGGTAAACATGGACTTCACAAGTAATTGTCATTCAGTTTCCGGGATGGTACGAAGTTTAAGTCAGCAGATCTTCTATTGAGTCTTGAGATTGTTTTTTCTCAATTCCTGAATTGTTAAATTAAATAATTTCATTTTTTTAACCTTGAAGGCCTTGAACTCCGGGACATATGTTTAGTGGTGCATACAGGTAGACATGGATAGTTTGCATGTACTCTCTGTTCTTCATGTGGTCTGAGATGTTGAAGTACTGATGGTGTGGGTCGCCCCATTTTGACTTATGGAGCATTTATGTTCGTAAAACATTATTTTGACACCGTTGTGTGGTCTTAGCGGATCATCTCATTTGTCGTCTGTTTTGTTGAAGTGGTGAGTCCGGTTTCTATGTTTAACCATGGAAATTTAAGTCAATTCGAGTGAAAATGGTCTTGTGGTATTTCTTTGTTTAATGCAGTATTCGTATTGATCTCATCGTACTATATTAATGTCGATTACATTGAAATATTTGTTGACTAATTAGTATGTTTGATGTGATGTGATTTCGAATTTATTGCACTCACTTCAACCCGGCTCGAGTTAAACAGTATGTTCTGAAATATCTTTATTTTTTAGTAATCGCATATATAGTGTATGGTATTTCTTTCAAAGTTGTGTCTGATATCTTCTGCTTTATGTGTAGGCAATATGGAGGCATCAGGGATACCACTACAAGATTACTCTTCCTCGGATGAAGAGGTTCAGAATGTTATCGAGGAGGTTGTCGATATTCCGGACTGTGAAGGTGTATCCCGTTGTCTTTGGAGCACTATGCTTGTCACTCTTCACAATGTGGCTGGTGTGGCAGTGGGGGAGGGAATTTGTCATAGCGTAAACTCTAACCTTGTTCTAGGTTCCACTGGCCCCCTTGGAGATTCTCTGGTTGCCATCCAGATCTCAAAGTCTTTGCATGTAGACGTTCCGGACGACTGGAGGTACTCTCTAAGAGCATAGCCAATTGCGCAAGTGTTCTTGAATGGGGCAAGTCTGTGCGATCACGAGCTTTGTGATGAGTTCAATCGTCGGTAAGCCAGCTTATTGCAGCCATCGTCTTCGGGGTTGAGGTCGTATGCATCCGCCGTAAGAGTTCCTTGTCCTCAAACCTGTGTGAAGTCCCAAACATTGTTGAGCCAAGCATCGATCAACTCTGTTTCAAGCCAGACCTGTTGCTCGAGAAACTGTATTCAACCATTTCCAAAGGAGAAGATTCGGGCATTTCGGGAACGTATGTACCAAAAGTCTACCTTCGAATTCCGGTACCACATGAAGTTAGATGTACATCGACAAGTCCATCGTAACGCTGATGGGAAGAGAGTGGTGATTGTCGATGGGATAGAGGTTTGTTTGGCGGCGTGGAGACTTATTTCGAGTGTTTCTGAGAGTACCTTCCACCGTTTCCAAGGGTACGCTGCCAGAGGTGAACAAGCTCAGCGTCACGGGAACTTCGGTATGCTCAAGCCTCAGAAACATACGTTGCAAGCCACGGCAACATTGAAGTGCGTGCTTGAGAAGTCGGCGGACCATATGCCACATCGCACGCATACACTTCCATCAGGGGAGAAAGTGGTGTCCAAGGTTTTGCCAGCCACCTTCAAATAGAAAGAGGCTATTCCCGAGGTTAACGCAGCAAACGCTGTGTTTGGGTTAGAAAAAGTCTCAGTTTCTAATATCAGCAAGATCAGGAAATTGAACTTTCTTGAATACAGTGCCAAGAAGCCCGGAGATAACTTTGCGCGTTGCGCAAAATGTGACAGACTGAAGACTCTGAAGAGGACGGCCGTTGCTGGCTTTCAACAGAAGTGGACCCAAGTCTTGGATAAACATTTGGCTAAAGCTCGAGCACATCGGGACCAGTACTACGCCAATCGCTACAATTCAAGCGCGTACCCTGATGAGTGTTTGACGATCATGCATGACAAAATGGATCATGCTAAAACGGCTTCTCCTGTCTTCTCGCACAAAAGCAAGCAACTGGACGGACTTATGAAACTCCCGATGTCCGTGACGGGCATGATTGCCCATGGGCATGGGGATGTGCGTTACGCACATTATGGACTTGATATCTTCCTTCACGACTCAAACTACACGGTGGGGTCGTTTGCAAAGCTCTTGCGGGACCTTGAGCTACCTCCAAAGTATTCCTCAAAGGAATTGTTTGTTGGGTCAGGCTCGGCTCCTTTATTTCACGCGGTACTGCAAGGAGCTGATATGTGCAAGTCATTGCTTCGACCTGCTCTGGAAGTGGAAATTCCAGGAACTCCGTTGCCTCCCGTTCTGAACGTACAAATGGACAACGCCACGGGGGACAACAAGAATAGATTTGTGTTTGCGTTTTGGTCCCTTCTCGTTGCTAAGAAGGTTTTTCGTGAGGTTCATGTGAGTTTTATGTTAGTCGGTCACACGCATGACGACATTGACGCCTTATTCGGGAGATGGAGTATGCAATTGAAAAAAGATAACTTTCCAACCATCCCATCCCTCATGAAGTCCTTCATGGATGTGGACTCCGTTCCTACAATTCCTCACCTTATTGAAGAGGTACCTGATTTCAAGGCCTTCATAGAAGGCTTGCTTTTGGGAGGGGAGGATGCACTAGTTGGTCATACAAAGGCACAACAGTTCAAGTTTTATTTGAATTCTACAGGTATCCCTGTCATGAAGTATAAGCTGTACTGCACAGATAGTGATTGGCTCCCAAAAGAAGGTGGAGGGATCAAACTGTGGCAAGAGGATTCCGAAGGACGTAGCCTATGGCCTCGTGGGGAGCCGTTGCCTGTTGAACACCTTCCAATGCGTGGTGTAGACGACATTTATAAGGGGTTATCTAGGTTCATCAAATACTGGGAGGCATTATGCGATGAAGACGGAAGTGGGGAGTACAGAAGACGTTTTGAACACTTGGTGTTCTATTGGCGGGCTGTGAATGCAGCTTTAAAGGAGCCGATCGAACCGGCTGTAGCTTTGAAGGATGGCTTCTGGCCTTCTTCTCGAATCGAAACAATAGAGGGGGATGAGGGGGATGAGGATGGTGACGTTCGTGAGGACTTTGCTGAGGATGATGTCTTTGTGGGGCAACTCCGCAATCGCTCGTTGCCGTCTTTTCAAGTGGCGCGTGATGTGTACAAGGGGTATGTCGTCGCCCTTCGACCGGAGGATACAAAACCTGTATGGATTGCTTTAGCCTTGTCCGATCCTTTTACAAACCCAAATCATCCCAATTGTATACACATTCAGTACTTGAAACCCACGGCACGACATCATGATATCCAGGCATCCTATTCTGGGTGGGACTCCGCCAAAGGATTGCGTTGGAGAGTGAATGAGGATGAGGATCCGGTTTGGGAAAACACGGGAGGTCTACTCACGGCATGGAAGTCTCGGGTGAAGAAGGACAAAGTGGATCCTATCTATAAAATCCCATTGGTTCAAGTTGATATTATCAAAGAGAGTTTGGCTTCAAGACCCTCTCATTGAGCATTTACGGAGTATTATGGAGATACTTTTTAGTGTTATAACGTACGTTTGATAGTTTGTATTTGATGTTCTATTTCATGGTTTTACAGAACTACATATATGATTTTATATGATTTTTATAGAATAGATAGTGTAGTTTGGAATATTATGAATGATTTGATTTCATTGATTTGTATTTGAACTTTTATTTTATATTGTACGAAGTTCCTTGCGGAGCAAGCGCATTCATACAGAGTATGAAATATATTTGCAATTACATTTATTTCTATCTATATTCGCAAAAGTTTCATAATGTATGTACTTTATGAAGTTCTTTTGAAAATAAAAGACGAGTAGGAAAAAGTGGTAGTGGATTAGACCACTTTTTGTTTTGCTAATACATTAAGCACTTGTCACAGTTCTGGGGATGGGGCTAGTTGGTTGTTACCACTTTCCTGCCTGCAGAGCTCACTAAGCAGCACCAAGTCATGTACATCTCACAGCCGCTCATACGAAGTCAATGGGAATCGAACCCGGACCGCCTAAATGAGATGAATAGCCTCTTACAACCAATCGTTCAGCTCATGACTTGGTGTCCAGTAGGTTACACAATATGAATTTATATATCAAAACCACTGAAGAAATAGTGAACCGTAGTCTGTATAAGGTGCTGTGACTGCCCTAAACTCCCATTTTTGCACCTTATATTCGTACACCCAACTACCCTCAACTGAAAATTCCTTCAACTCAATTTCAATTTTTCGGCGTACGAATGGAAAATATTATTTTGGGAGGGTCCAAAACTCCCATTTTAATGAATATGATGTTTAGGATGAAAATCCCCATTGATAAGGTTACCTTAGAACTCTAGAGGGAGGGATGAGCCCTTGGAAACCTATATAAGGGCCCCATTTCTCTCTCTAGAACACCCCCAATTCTTGTTTTGGGTCCGTGGGTCCAAGTTATTTTGGATATTTTGGCGTTTAAAGCCAAAAACCTCTACGGTGTTTTCGGAGCACTTTTGGCTCCATTGTTGCTTATTTTCAAGCTTTGAAGGTCCTTGGGGGTCCTTCTACTTTGCTTTGTGTACTCTTTTGTGAAGTTGTTGGCATCTTGTTGTAAGTGGAGAGCCTCTCTCTCCCTCTTGTACGTGTTGCGGTCTAACTTGTGAAGTTTGAGTTTCTTTTTTTTGTATCTTGCACTAATCCTAAAGTTACCCCCCACCGTACCTTGGCGATGCCGCTTTGGGGGGCCTTTAGCGTGTGAGCTTTGTGTTGCCACGTGGTCTAACTTGTGTGTTTTTTTCCTTTGTGTTTTTTCTTACACCCTCTTCTAACCTTCTCTTTGTTGAGTGGACCCCCCTCCGGGACGGCGAAGCTTTGAACCTCCTTTGTGCATGTTTTCTAAAGTTATCCCAAACCCTCTTCTAATCTTCTCCTTGTTGAGTGGACCCCCCTCCGGGACGGCGAAGCTTTGAACCTATGTGTATGTTTTTCTTTAAAAGTTTAGTTGTTTTCCCTCTTCTAAAGTCTCTCTCATTGTGTGGACCCCCCTTGGAAACGGCGAAGCTTTGAACTAGTGACAAGTTGAAGTCCTAAAACATGTGTTAAAAGTGTAGACGGCGAAGCCTTGAACCCCCAAAGTGTCAAAGAAGTCCTAAAGTTGGTGTTAAAACCAACTTAACGGCGAAGCTTTGCACTTCCCCCGTGTTTAGCTCCAAAGTCTAGTTTCCAAGACCTTTGTGGAAACCTCCAGAGTTTAGCTTCCAAGATATTAGAGTCTAGCATGAAGTAGGAAGTGGTGGGCCAAGTTTAGCTACCTAGCCCTGGTATACGTGGTTTGCTAAGCCGAGTGTCTTGCTTCACAACTTCGGGCCTAACCCCCGGACGGCAAAGCCTTGACTCTAGCACTAATTTTTTCAAAACTCCAATTTTTATTGGTTAAGTGGGTTCCCCTGAGGGAACCCGTTGAGGTGATTAAAATTTTTTTGGTGCCAGCGGACCAGCCAGCCAGCGGATCAGCCAGCCCAGTAGCCAGCCAGCCCAGCAGAACCGGGAGCCCAGCGGCAGTAACGGGAGCCCAGCCGGCAGTACCGGAGAGCCCAGCGGCAGTAACGGAGCCCAGCCACAACGGTACAAGGCCGGTACCCGAGGCCGGTACACTGCCTATCCAGCGCCCAACCTTGGGCCGGTTTTGCGATTTGGTAGACTGACCATGACTCACATACATCATGGCTGATTTCAGACCACAAACGGGATGATGCCCTGCGGGGCCCCAACTTTGGTTTTTGTTTGAAAAAAAACTCTCCACTAATCAGGACCTAGTTTAGAAAATTAGTTATAGATCTAGTTAGGAAATCAGTGATACATTTCCTAAACTAGATCTAGTTTAGGAAATTAGTGATAATTCTAGTTTAGAAAACCAGTGATAGATCTAGTTTAGGAAATCAGAGGTAGAGCTAGTTTAGAAAACCAGTTAAACCCAGTGGGGATCCAAGGCCAAAAATTCCAAAACTTTCAAGTTGTGACTAAAGAACAAAGGGAGGGGAAGGAAGAGAGTCAACACCTCACATCACTCCTACACACATAATTGTACCCTCCACATCACACCTGCACGCACACTTGAAACCTCCATTCTAACCAATCAAATATACACATGAACAATGGAGGGAGATTAGAAAGAAGGAGATGAAGTAGAGAACAAAAAAGAGAGAGACGATAAATAGGTCTAAGCCTAGGTAGACTTAGGGAGGGAAATCTTGAGAATTTGTGGTGACCGTTGGGAAGAGGATTAGGATGACACAAAGGCAAATTGTGTAAGACGGTAGGAAGAACATTTAAACCCTTCTCGTAGTTTGAAATCATAGTGTAAGACTCATAAAAGCTTAGGTGGAATAGTGCTAGTGTAGAAGAGAGGGGAAGAATGAAAAGAAAGGAGGAAGGGAAAGAGGGAGCTTAGATCATCAAAAATTGTAACATTTTCTCAATAAGCGGTGAGCTTGGAAAAAATTCAAAACAAAGCCAAAGACTACCATGGAACGTGAGGATGTACACGTGGACGTGGACGAAGTCATTTCCGACACCGGTAGTGAAGAGGTGAGTTTTTGATTTAATCTTTGATGTTTCTCCCTAATTAGCATTTATTTTCCTAATCAACCCTTAGAGCGTGATTAGCATCCGAGATTAGTGTAGATTAGAAGTTTAGATTCAAAAGTTGATAGATTAGAAATAGAGGTTTCCAAAAACAGCTTATAATTAAGATTTGACCGTAAACTGACCGCGTTAGGCTAAGTTAAGCGATAGGGGGTAGGACGGAGGAATTTTAATTAAATTTGATCCACAAGGAACAATGGACGGAAATTAGGATTAGATTAGAAGGAGAATTTAGGATAAAAATTAAAGATCAATTAACAGTTAAAAATCTAGAATTAGATTAAGATTTTAATTAGGGAAGTTAAAATTCAAAAGTCGAAAGTTGGAGTTAACTTTGGGAAGTAAAAGTAGAGTAGGAAATAGAAGTCAAAAGTAGAATCTACTTAGGAAGTAGATTGTTGAGTTAGGAATAGAGTTAAAATTAGAAGTCAAAATCCTAGAGTTAAAAGGGGGAATTAAATTTAGGAGGGTAACATTTAGAGTTAATTCAGGATTGAAATAATAGGATTAAATTTGGAAGTAGAAGTCAAAAGTCAAAAGTCAAAAGTTTAGATTAAATTTAAAGGTTAAATTTTAGAGTCAATTGGGGAGTAAAAAGTTAGAGTCAAAAGCTAAAAGTAGAAGTTAAAACTTAGAGGTAGAAGTAAAAGTTTAGAGTTAGGTGGAAGTAGAAAAATCTAGAGTCAAAGTGAAAACGTAGAGTCAAACCTAGAGGTTAAAATTGGGAATTAATTTTAGAAGTAAAAATTTAGAGTTAAAAGTCAAAAACCTAGAGTTAAATTAGGAATAAAAATCTACAGTAGAAAGTGAAAAGTTAGAGTTAACTTTAGGGGGTAAATCTTAGAGTAGTTTAGAAATAAGAACATAGAATTAAAAGTGAAACTTAGAATTACCCTAGAAGGTTAAAACTTGGAAGTTAGGAGTTGAAGTTGATTTAGAAGTAAAACCTAGAGTTAAAAGTCAAAACCGTAGAGTTAAAATTAGAAGGGGTAGATGTAGAATAGAATAGAGGAGTAAAAACTTAGAGTTAAAAGTTAAAACATAGAATAGAAGTCGGTAGTTAATACTTTAAGCCAAGTTAAAAGAGTAAAAGTCTAGAGTTTCATTTAGAGGTTGAAAATTAGGGTAAGAGTTGGACTTTAGAATTAGTCTTTAGAAGTAGAGCTTCTAGGTAGAGTCTTAAAAACCCACGATAGTCTTAGAGGTTCATGGAAGGAACATAGGGGTTCCCCTTTTTACGTAGTTAGGGACGTTAGAAATGACGCCAACTACCCAGTCTACCCTCGACATAGGATAGATAGCTAGGGAGTTAGAATTTCACCATCACTCTGAACATCGCAGTTAGCTTGTGAGTTACTACATGCATTACTAATTATTCGCTG
Source organism: Pseudisothecium myosuroides (assembly GCA_951799445.1). Taxonomy (NCBI): domain Eukaryota; kingdom Viridiplantae; phylum Streptophyta; class Bryopsida; order Hypnales; family Lembophyllaceae; genus Pseudisothecium; species Pseudisothecium myosuroides. The sequence goes on along the minus strand of OX637288.1, from coordinate 1,359,272 downwards.
CCATCCACGACCCTTAGGAAACGTTAGCAAAAAAGATCCATTGCTTGGAAGGCACAGTGGACCGCGCTCACAACACCCCCATATATTAAAAAAGTGGATAAAGGCATAGAATCTGGTCGGTGTTGGCTTTATTACCAAGGGTGGGTAATCCAGCGCCCACATATGCTGGTTCTGATGTTGGCTGGCCGTATGTTGGTTCTGGAAACTCGATTTCTGACTAAGGCTAAAAGACTGGAATTTTGGCTAAGGCTAAATAAAAAAACGGTATTATTGCTAACCTAGGGGGGGATGGACTTTAGAGGGTGCTAGATACACTAAGATTTTTTGGCATACAACTAACTAAATAAACTTTGGGGAACAACTAAACTTCACTAAGTGCAAAGGAACCTACATATCTTGGAAGCTAAACTTTGGAAGTTTCCACAAAGGTCTTGGAAACTAGACTTTGGATCTAAACACGGGGGAGGTGCAAAGCTTTGCCGTGAAATTGGTTTTAACACCAACTTTAGGATTTCTAGACTCCTCGGGGGTTCAAAGCTTCGCCGTCTACACTTTTAACACACGCTTTAGGACTCCTACTTTGTCACTAGTTCAAAGCTTCGCCGTCCCAGAGGGGGGTCCACACAATGAGAGAGACTTTAGAAGAGGGAAAAGCTAAATTTTTAGAGGAAAAACCACACGTGAGTTCAAAGCTTCGCCGTTCCGAAGGGGGGTCCACACAATGAGAGAGACTTTAGAAGAGGGAAAACAACTAAACTTTTAAAGAAAAACCACACGTGAGTTCAAAGCTTCGCCGTCCCAGAGGGGGGTCCACTCAACAAGGAGAAGGTTAGAAGAAGGTTTGGAAGAAACTTAGAAAAAAAACATGTATAAGGAGTTTCAAAGCTTCGCCGTTCCGGAGGGGGGTCCACTCAACAAAGAGAAGGTTAGAAGAGGGTGTAAGAAAAAAAACACAAAGAGAAAACACACAAATTAGACCACGTGGCAACACAAAGCTCACACGCTAAAGGCCCCCCAAAGCGGCATCGCCAAGGTACGGTGGGGGGTAACTTTAGGATTAGTGCAAGATACAAAAAAAAGAAACTCAAACTTCACAAGTTAGACCGCAACACGTACAAGAGGGAGAGAGAGGCTCTCCACTTACAACAAGATGCCAACAACTTCACAAAAGAGTACACAAAGCAAGGTAGAAGGACCCCCAAGGACCTTCAAAGCTTGAAAATAAGCAACAATGAAGCCAAAAGTGCTCCGAAAACACCGTAGAGGTTTTTGGCTTTAAACGCCAAAATATCCAAAATAACTTGGACCCACGGACCCAAAACAAGAATTGGGGGTGTTCTAGAGAGAGAAATGGGGCCCTTATATAGGTTTCCAAGGGCTCACCCCTCCCTCTAGAGTTCTAAGGTAACCTTATCAATGGGGATTTTCATCCTCATCCTCAAAGATTTTCATCCTACATCCTAAATTTCTACTTCTACCATCTATGCTGGACCAACATTCTAACTTTTGGAGATTAGCTCCAATCGCCGAACGGATTGCGCCGTTGGATCCAGATCGCCGTGTTTAGTCCTAAATCTCCTTATCCCCCATACCGAGGCCATAAACCCATTGTAGGCTACTTTAGTTTAAAAACCAAATCGTGGTAAAATCGTAGATCTTGGGGGTCTCCTATTTTGAGAAATGTGAATAGCCTAGGGTCTCCGGTAGGTGCGAGAGAGTCGGCAAGGACTTTTGGTTGACTTTTCTCTACAATGTTGTATGTCATGAAAATCTTTAATTCCTCAACGTGTGTGGAAAATTAATGAGTACATTGATTTGAAATTGAATTAGAAGATACTGTAACTTTCATAACTAAAGTCCTCACTGTTACTTACCTGTGGCAGGCATGAGAAAATCAAATACTTGCTATATGCTCGCTTAACTTCCTTTGAGGCATTTTTTGGCGGTTGAAGCATTCCTATAGCTCTTTACCAATCTGAAAGCTACAAGTTTGACGACAATCATCACAAGTGCGTGAATATATTATTGGAACTTTCCACAAAGTTAGAAAATCGAAGACTTTAACCTGCCCGGGCATCAACTACTGTGCTTAGTTACTATTTTGGACTTGGTTGACAATTAACAATAGACCCTCCAGCCGTCATTCACAGTAATGAGAATTTGCTCACTCTTACAAATGCTAATTTTAATTTCTCTTCAACCATGACAACGGCTTTGTCTGCAGAATTGTGCACAAATAATTTTTAATGTGTTACGCAGGATGAGGCCACAAAGACATGGCGTTGCATATCACATAGAGCGTGCAATTGCGACCCGAATGGGTTGTCCGGAGTATCCATGTGCGTGTCGGCAATGCCGAGGAGCTCGAGTACGAAGGGTGGAAACTGTTGCGCGGCATCACAGACAATACGGCCGCGACCCTTTTCTCCTTTATCCTGTGTTGGTAAGCTTCTCCACTTCTCTTGATTGTCATTATTAATTGTCTGTACTAATTTCATTACTTCTTTGGGCATTCTCGTGAATTTTAAAATTTTTGTGGTAAGTTACGTGCTTAACATGCATGTCAATGGACGTGACAGTTTGTCCTAAGCAGTGCCGTCAGTGTTGAATAGATGCAAGCATTTATCGTTTCACCTTATAAGTCTTTTGTTTTGGCAATGCATTTGTTCCTTTCTTGAAATCATGGATGAATATGGATTAACAATGACAGTTATGTATACCTACATGCTACTGATGGGAGTAGTATTCGACGCCCAACCTCACCCAGGGACCGATCGGAGGAAAATTACATTCAGAGAGATAATTACCGGGACGACCCTTCATTTGTGTGGCCACAAAGGACAGAGGTTAATGTCAACAACCTGGTTCACGATGCTTACTTGAGGGCAGATGAATTACATGCAGAAGCCAAAGTTCATGAAGATGTGCCACCTGCAGACGTGGACGCGGACAGTGCTTTTGATTTGCACATGAACGACGAAGACATGGAGCAATTACTAAGGGAGTCCACAACTTTTGTTTACGAGAACTGCTTTGTCAATCGTTTGCAAGTTGCCATCATACTCTTGAATATGTGTAACTTGTTTGGAGTGCCGAACACCTTCTTGGACGAGTTGTTGATGTTTTTATCCGGTGACTTGCTGCCAAGATCAAATTGCTTGCCCAAAAATACCTACGAAACCAAGAGATTGGTAATGCGGATGGGGTTAGAGCACGAAGCAATACATTGTTGCCCAGACGGACACGTCTTGTACCAGGGCGATGATAACAAAGATTTGACAGAATGCCCAACTTGCCAACTACCGCGTTATATAAACGGTTCAAACCAAGTTCCACGTAAGGTTCTGAGGTATTTTCCTCTTGTCCCACGCCTACAACGAATGTTCCGTTGCCCTGAGGTGGCGAAGTTAATGAAATGGCATGCTTCCAATCACTCTGAAGATGGTCTTATGCGTTCTGTTGTTGACAGTCCTTAGTGGGCCTCAGTGGGTACTATTGATCCAAGATTTGTCACGAAAGATACCAACGTGTACATGGGCCTTGTTGGGGACGGAGTAAACCCTTTTGGCAATCAATCTATCAAACACAGTTCGTGGCCGATACTCGTTGTTTTGTACAACCTTCCTCCATGGCTGGCAACACGGAAGTTCTTTATTTTACTCTCTCTGGTGATACCAGGTAAATGATGTTGTCGACATTGTTTCATTCATTCCATCCTTGCATTTTAGTGCTCAAGTTTTTTTGGGACCGGCTAAAGGTCAACGTGCAGAATGTATTGGCTTGTTCATGTAGGATTTTGTGGGTAGTAGAAGGAGATGTAATTCCGTCTTCAATGTAGTAGGAGAGACGGGTACCCAATAAAACAATGTATTATAATTGTATATGAATGTCCTTATTGTGCAGGTGAAAAGGCTCCCTCCCCTCAAGCCTTTGATATTTTCCTTCAGCCTCTTCTGAACGACCTGAAGAGACTCTGGTCCGGTGTTCCAGCGGTGGATGCATCCATGCCAGAAGGAGACCGCCACTTCATTCTCAGGGGAATTTTACTATGAACAGTAAATGATTTTCCGGCTTATGGCCTCATATTTGGGCAACAAACTAAAGGGTACAGGGGATGTCCCGTCTGCACAACTGAAACATGCTCTGAGCACTCGGGTATACTGAAGAAGATGGTGTATTTGGGTCATCGGAGATTTTTGACAAGTGAGCACCGTTTTCGTCTTGCAAAAGTGGCGTTCAATGGCAAGCAAGAGTGGCGTGAAGCACCTCGTCGGCCTTCAGATGTTGAAATCCTAAGAAGAGGTGAAGAGAGGGAGCTCTACATCTCGGATGGAGGGGCTGCAGATGGAGATGAAGATCCAGTTAAAACTCACGGTGTCAAGCGCGTGAGCGTTCTCTTCGAATTGCCTTATTGGGAGGTATTTTTTTTATATCTCATGTTCATTAATAGTGTAAATGTGGCAATGGTCATTCTTCGTGAATCTATATTTTTCCTCATTAATTTAGATTCTCCCCTTCAGGGGTAGCCGTTGGCTTTCTGAATCTGTCAACAAGTTCGAAGTTTAGATTATTTCAATTGGCCGTGTGTATATAGGAGGATCGGGTTGGGATTGCGTGCATTCATACGCTTGTAGGTTTTCTCCATGCATGTGTGTATGACCTTGATTATGAGAATCTGTTGGTTCTTTGCTGGATCATTTTCTGAGAGCTCTGTAGGAAGGTAACTTTCCGACAGTGGCATCAACGTCTTATAATTTTGTCATATGGATTAATTGCATGCTAGGTTCTTATCGGGTCAATGAAGTATCAAAGTGATTACGTCCAACTACTTTTGGTCTGTAGCATGTGGTGAGCCTGTGTCGTCAGTGCATCTCCGTGGCCTTTTACTGCACGTAGTCGAAGTGCATGCTCTTACTAAAAGGTGGCTTACACATGTAGTTGCACATTCTAGCACTGTCTGCAGTGCAGTCAAGATTTGTGCCGAACATGATTTCCATAGTAGGAGTGCGAGTAAACTATGAGGTGCTGTGTCAAATAAGATGAGTCTTTGAAACTTTTATTGCTCAATTTGTAAATGGGAAGAGCTAATTTTTGAATGCCTGTGAGTGCCTGGTACCTTTTGACGGACCCCAAGTGGGTGTAACAGTAATCCCGTGAACTACTGTTGGAATAGTCGGATTATATTACTGAATTTTTTATTTTTAAACACTGTTTCTGTGCATGATTTTTTCTTAATTTTGGAAGTGGTAATGAACCTTTGAGCAGGAGAGGTTGTAGGAACGAGTATGCAATTTACACCCCATTCTGATGTACAGGGTACTGATGGTTGTAGTCGACTGGATTTCTGTGCCCAGAATAGTATTTGTCGTTTGATGGTTAATACTATTTTGTATGATGTGTTGAGGAATTTGTTTCGTCAGCTTCTTGTGATTGCTCCCTGTGGTTTGCTAATCTCATTAGTGAACTTTGATTTCTAATAACTGTATGAGTGTGAACATGACTTAATGCAAGTAGGTATGATTTTGATCCTGATAGTTTTTCATATTTGTCAAGTAACGTTTGGTTATTTCATTTTGTTTTTTCCAGAAGCTCTTGTCGTGTTTGTCAACTTCCGTAAATAGTGGACTTGGTTGTTTGGATTGAAGTCTTATAAAACCGATTTGTGAAACAGGGTAATCACATCTACCAGATTTGCATCAGATAACATTGAAGTATGTCTGAGTGTTTTACAGTACATGGGTGTGTGGTGCTAATCCCAATAGCTTGAGTTCGAACCGTTCCTAAGCTCCATGGAGTGAATTGAAATTTATTGTCGTCTCTATAGTTGAAGACTGGTGTACCAATTGTAGGATATGTACTGAGAGCTGATGTGCAGTTTGTGCTATAACAATTGCAGAAATTACCAGTGCGACATTTGGTAGATACCATGCACACCGAAAAAAATGTCTGTGAAAACATTTTGAAGACTTTGCTCGGGGAGAAAAACAAGCCAGCGACTCGTGCAAACATGCAGGCGAAGGGGATACGAGAGCACCTGTGGTTGAAACTTGTGCCCGGCAACCCTAACAAGTTCTTCATGCCAGATGCTCCTTACATATTGTCAAGAAATGATCGGTCGACGTTTCTTCAGAACTTGGGGAGCATCAAAACTCCAACAGGCTACACCTCAAATCTAGCAAACCGCATAGCAGATGGAAAGATCCGTGGATTGAAGTCCCACGACTATCATATTTTAATGCAACATCTTCTCCCTGTGTGCTTACGAGGTATTGGAGATGCCGGCCTCACGAGCACTATGATGCGTCTATGCAGGCTGTACCGCAAATTATGCGCGAAGGTCGTTGATCCTGCCAGCAAAGATCAGATGATGTGTGACGCAACAAAGGTCCTTTCCAGCATGGAGAAGGATTTTCCTCCTAGCTTTTTCGACATAATGGTGCACTTAACAATGCACCTAGTGGAAGAGCTCTTTATCTGTGGACCTATCCAAACACATTGGATGTATCCCTATGAATGTTATTTCAAGGGGTTGAAGGGCTTTGTGCGCAATTTAGCGAAACCTGAAGAAAGCATTGCGCAAGGATATCAGGTGGAAGAAGTACTTGGTTTTGTCACTGAGTATATGGCACCATATCAGCCGACTAGTCGACGGGTGTGGGATGAGAAAGAAGACCCGACAATGACAGATGAAATTCTGGAGGGCAAAGGAAAACCACGCAAACTATCGGACGGACTGCGGACGTCGATGCACAGTTTTGTGTGCGAAAATGCGGCTGTACTTGAGTGTTACCGCGAGTAAGTTTCCTTGTCGCCATTTCATCCAATTTTTAATAATGTCGAATATGATCTTGCAATAGTTGTTTTGCTGTAACGGTCTTCGAGGGTTGCAGTATTAGTGAAAAATAAGAGTATTGAAATAGTTTGGTCAGAAATTTATATTTGTGTCTCAGAAGTTCTATGACATTGTGGATGGTGGTTTTTGTTTTTCTGTAACAAATGAAGAGGGCAGCCTGTACTAAGTGGTTCGAATCTGCCGGAACCAGTTCATATGTCATGAAAATAAAATTAATAAGGTAGAGGTAGTTAATGTGTGTCGCTTGGATGCATGAAGCGACAAAAAGTGCTGTGCTATTGTGTGCTATGAACGATATGTCATTTGAAGAATCATGGTTTGGGGTGGCATGACTGAATTGGAAATGAACTCTTCCATCTGAAACCGTGGCAATGGTGTGGACCAGAAGTAGGATTAGAAAACTGTAAAAGACTTTATGATATATTCGCAGTGTTGTGTTAGACTGACATTTCTTTGATTGAATGCAAGAGGTATGAGGCATTCCATGCCGACAGGACTGCTACTCGAGAAAGTTTCCGACGTGAGCACAGAAGATGCCGTGGACGTCGACTGCCTCGATTTCCACGCGAGTTGTGTGAGCCTCCACCTTTCCCTGCATGGTTGGAATTGGAGGTTGATTCTGAGATGATGGACGAGGCCTTACCACGCCCTTCAGAAGACGTCATCAACCTCTCAAAATTGCCGTCACTGCACGCCACGAAGTACATGAGCATGTGGGCATTCGGGAATCATGTAAGGGTCGCAGATGTTGAGTCGCATCTGAAGACGTGTGACTCTGGCGTGGCTGCCACTTTTTGTCGTCCTTGCCGTTCAGGCTTAGGAGACATAAATCATGTCATAGCAGATATAGAGTATGTGGGACATGTGGAAGAAATAGTAGAACTCAACTATGGCAGCTTATGTGTAGTTGTTTTGATTTGCTCGTGGGTGAAGGCTAACTACCGAGGGAACACTGCAACAGTCAAGAAAGATCGATGGGGTTTTATAATTGCTAACTTTGAGCGACTGATTCCTTTGGGCCCAGATTCATTTGCATTTCCTATGAATATTCAACAGGTATTTTTCAGTGATTCTTCAGAAGAACCAGGATGGAAAGTCATCCTTCGCAAGGAAGTGAGGGGGAGAAGAGTCTTCGGCAATGTAGGCGCTGACGAAGTAGGAGGTATGTTTGAAGCAGGCAAGGACGTAGATCACGTCAGCCTTCAGCCTCCAACGAATATTCCAGAAGAGAATCCTGAAGTTCCAAGGACAGGGAGGCGACTGAGAAGGGAGGACTTATTGGCCAAATGGGTGGAGGAGCCAAATCCAGTGTACGATGGAGATCTTGGAGATTCAGGACCCTCATCGGAAGAGGAATGAAACCGCTGTCATGGCGAAAGGAGCAATTGGCGGTCTTGTGGGAGATTGTGCTTTTAATGCCGTGTGGAGAGGCAATTATTTTCTTTTGACAGGCATGCAGTCGTAGTTAGAGAAGGTTTGTTGTTGTTTTTAAATAGTGAGTGCACTTTATTGTGGAGCCGCAGACTCGCATTTCTGTGAAAAGCGAGTGAAGGGTAGTAAGTTATGTGCAGCGACTGAATAGGGAGAGTGTGTATTAATTTTAAATAAAATACCAATTGATGGCCACATCGGTATTGTAAGGTGGAATTTGCCTGTGCAAACAGGGATTGAGTCACTTTGCTTTGTCATTTCCTGCGTTAGGTACTTTGTTTTGGATGAGGAGGACTTTTTTGTTTTCATCCACTTCTGAATAAAATTTCGTTCATGAAGATGTTGGCGGAGGTGGACTTACTGTTTGTGGCCCATTGAAATTTTTTGGCAGTACCTGTGGCACTGAACGCTGTGAGTTTTGCTTCATTTTGGTGAGGACAATAGCGCCTCTTGCATGGCATTACGGAAAGGAAGTTAGTCATCAGAGCAACTTTATCCATAATAAATCAATAATAAAGCAGATTCTACTATTTATAACAGTGAGAGCATTTCGTATATCATTGACGTGAAGTAGGTGGATTCCATGTGTGCATTCCACGTGGAAAGAAGTGGACCAAAAATTATGTTGATGGACATGTCTTGATTCCGGTTCTCTGGACTTGCCAAACCAACAGACCAAATTTTTAATTCTGCCGAATCAACATGAATTAGTAGATGCTCAGTCAATTAGGGTAGGCCATTCTAGTAATGAATATATCCTTAAATCCTAAACCCTACTCCATGCATTTCAAATATATTACTTTTGAAGACACCAATAAATGAAAAAACTAAACATCAAACGAAACAAACAAGGAATCGTGCACCAGAAAACACCTCAGAAGGAATTGACTACACATTACTCCGGTTGATGTAGTCGTGAATGTGCTCAGAACCAACAACTCCTACAACAGCAACACCAACAATAACACCTAGTCAGCGCAAATTGTAGAACTCTCAACAACCATCCAGGTACACATCCTTGGACCTACACCACGACCCCACTCTACAACCGCTTTCACCACAAACCCAATGGAAGTCACGTAATGCCACGTCCGACCAACCCAGAAGGTCCACGACCTGCATGCCCACCCTAAACCCAACAAAAAAACAAAGACGCAATCTCAACACCATTCACGAGCTCACACCACTCAATTCCCCGATGACCTTCATCAACACCACAGATCCAACAAAACCTCAAAATCTTTCCCCTCTCCCCACCCCCTCCCAGCGATACATGCCACCCGATCAACCCAAACTCAATCAACGTCGCACCAAAAACAACGACACAACAAGAGTCTCACCACAACTAGTCAACCGCACGACACCGTTCCCCCACCATCTCACTAATTAGTGCACCAATTGGTGTCCCCAAGCTACCAAACACATACAATCGGGACACCCTCATGCCTGAATCTGCAAATGGGACCGAACGCACTTACCCGAGCAAGCAACTAGTAACAAGAACAAGAAGCTCTGAGACTTGAGGTTTGATGAGGGAGCAGTAGGCAACGTCCAATGTCACAGGATATGTAACACAAGTGGTGTCCAGCCAAGAACCCTAAACAACAGCAACGAGACAAGGTAAGGTAAGCCAAGCTCGCAGGATTTGGAGAAACCAGTAGGTTTAAGAGCAACAGCGCAGCCGCCGTAGACTGCAGCAAGTCGTAAAACTTAAAACTACTCTCTACTTCAATCGAGTCTCGGGATCCGTGCCTTGAGTGGCGATGTCGTAAACCCTCCAAACTGAACCCTGAAAGTGCCAACTGTGGGACTCTTGGTTGCATGGAGACGGGGTTCTTGGAAACTAGGACGTTGTAGGGGAACCCTAAATTTGTACCCAATTAATCATGTGACATACGTCCCGGGGGACGTGTGAAATCCCATGGATGTGGGACGTCTTGAGAGAGGTGGGACATCTCGAGAGAGAGACAGGACATCATGAAGTTACAAGGAGTAAGTGGTCATTATTACAATGTAGAGGGGGAAGGGGCCATTGGGATCTACTCTAGGATAAAAAGGCAAAAAAGAGGGAGAAGGGGAGGAAAAAAAGGAAAAAAGAGGGGGTAAAGAAAAGAGCTAAAAAAAAAAGAAAAAAAAGGAGAAGAAAAGACAAAGAAGAATTGATTTTTGAGTTAATTAAAAAGAAAACTTGAACATCAAAACCTTAAAGAAAGGAGTTTGACCTCTTAGTTCATTATCAATGAAGAGTGAAGAGACCCTGAACCCTTTATATAATTGTGTATGTGAAGTGAAAGTTGAATAAAAATTAAAGTAAATTTACAAAGGAAAAATTACTTCTAATTTTTTTTTTGGGTAGAGTAAAGATATTCCAGATTGTGTATTTAGTGGACGTACTTCTTTATACCATTGGAGGGATTGATTTGATGAGGGTTGTATGAAAGTCATATCATTGCTTTTGGATGTATATATAATGAATTAGTGAGAAATTTTTAAGACCATAAATTGAACAAAACCCTAATTGGACCAATACCCTTTTTCTTTTTGCCAAAAAAAACACTCCAAACTACCATTTTGTAGCAAAAGGTAAGCCAAAACTTAAACTATTTTTTCTCACATCTAACTGTAGGATCTTGCACCTAACTATTATAAAAATGTGTGGAAAAAATTTTAAATTTTTTTACTGCACAAATTGCATGATATCTATGTTTAAAGTGGAAAAAATAAGTTTTCCAAAACAGTACATGACTAGATTTTTCGACTTTGAATCCAATACTTACATGTACACCAAAAATATAATCTATGAGGGGAAAAAGTTCTTAATCTTAAATTGAAATTTTTTGCTACCCTTGTCCCATGTTTTGAGCTTAATTATTTGGGCCGATAACTTTTGTTTCAAGGCACCAATTGAAAAAATAATGATATTTCCGTGAAACTAGTTAGTTTTTCTATTCTCAAAAAAGTTTCAAAGAATTTTAAAAAAAAATTCAGCCCAAAGGTACCCGCCCAAAATTCCATTTGTCCCCTTAAGGGGCAATTGTCTTATAGGGGTTATATTATGGAAAATGGAGTGTAGATATTTTAGATGTCATTTTAGGCATTGCCAGAAAACTTTCAGTGTATAGAAATGCACCAAAGTTGTTTTCCACTTTTGGTTCTTCATTGTGAAAGTTATGGGTTTTCAATTGAATTTTGTCCCTATAAATTGAATTTCATTATAGGTAAATGATTTAAAAATAAATAATTAAAATAATACATAGGAAATTCCTGGCAAACACTTGGACTAGTACACAACCATACATAAGTTGTTTATAAGTCAAACTTTAAAAAATTACATTGATCTTAAATTAAAAAAAGATGATAACGGTTTTAGGTAAATCAAATCATAAATCAATTTAATATTTTTACAAATAAAAATTTCATATTTAACATGATTTAATTTTGAATGTCAAAATTTACTGTCTTAAAACCATGTTCGATGCTCTATACATATTTCAATTCTAATTAGTAGCACATGTTATCATACATTGGAGTTTTTGCAAATCATAATAAAATATGAAATCATTCAACATTATTGAACCCAAAAATCACTAAGGATAAATTGATTAGAAATTCTATATAGTGAATGGAATTATTCAAAACCAAGTAAAAACAAATGAGATCATATGAAGCAAAAGAAATACGATATGAATGCAATAAGACTCTTCATTTTATTTCTACAAAAGAAAATATGTGTTCACATGGGAACATATATAAATGGAATCTAATGTTTCCCAAAGAGTATCAATATGACAACTAAATTCTCTAAATCATCATAGTTTTACACGTAGGATAGATCTATATAGTAACCTCTAAAAGACCAAGCTGCAATTTTTAGCAACATGGTGATTTTAAGGAGCTGACTAGTAATGAAATATTTTTCCCTTCTACACCTTTTTCCACAAAACATATAGACAAGGACTATCCTAGGGGAGTTGAGGTCCGACCATTTTTATAACTTTTGATTACATAGTTGAGAAGTTATTATACATGATAAGTAGTTTGTTTTTTGAACTTGGATGGCCCAAATAGATCATCAAAAACCACCTTTTCTGGAGTATAAAATTTAAAATTGTTATTTTCAGTTTTATATATGCATAAAAAGGTTCGAATAATTTCATTTCCATTCATGGGATGAAAGTTACAAGGAGTTTTGGTTTGCAAGAAGTTATAGAATTCCTATTTCAAAATGAACTTTGAAGTCCTTTGTGTAACTCAATTTTCAATAATTTTGGAAAAATATAATCATAGGATGTAGATTGTTTATTACAACCATGCGTACGGGTATTTTTCAATTCCATGAAAAAAATCCTTGACAATTTAGTATTTTTAATCATTCCATGTTTATCTGTGCTTACTATTTTTTGCCTATATGTTGTGTAATTCCAAATTAATGGTCTGAATTTTTCCAAGCATGTGGCCATCTTGCTTTGAAGAATGAATCCAAAGAATTACCACCATTTTGAATAAAAAATTTTGTACAAATGTGTCTTTGTGAAGTGTAGCTGCCCAATGTTTGGCAAGGTCAAAAAAAAGATATTTGACACATCAGATGCTAATATCTTGCAGTATTCTCTCCTTATTTTGTGTAAAAAGTCAGAAAGATGAAATCTAACCATTTAAAAAGAGTTGAAAATACTTCTTTTTGAAATTCAAGCAACTTGATCTCACAATGGATAAGGTCTTTTATTCTGAAATTTTAAAGAGGTTTACTCTAATCAATAGTGCTAGTAGACAAGCATGCCATAAATGTACACTTAGTACACAAATCAAACAGCTCTATTTTCAAAGCTTTAATATATACATATTTATTCACATAAAATATAAATGACATGGATTTTATTGCATATAAACATACACAATAAAATAACATTAGAATAAATAAAATCTATGAAGTGGGTTCAACCCCTGAAGGACCAAGGCCTTTTTTGGGCCAAAAAACACTCAAAACCATCATTTATATGGTAAAAGGTTGAAAAAAAATTAATTTTTTTAACATCTAAACATAGGATCTTATACTTAACTGCTGTAAAAAAAATTTATAGAGCCTTTCATGGAATTAAAGTGTTCTTTAGTTGAAATTATACCAAAAATCCAACAACAAAATCAATTTGCAAAGATTATCCTCTGTATGAAAGATTTTTTGAACATTGATATATAAACAAGATAGCGGGATTCCAATCTTCTATTTCAAATGTATAGAATAAAAATATGAGCCTGCATATTTTTTGTGGGATTCCGTAAGAAGTTTCATAAAAATTCCCGAAATATTTGGATTTTAAGAAGATCCTCTTTCAAACAATCAACCGCTTAAACCAACGACAAAAAATTCCTAGAAATTATTTAGATTGCAATAAAATCTCACTGAAAATTATAATAGGTTATTATTTACTAATATAGCGCTCTATTAAATTTTAAGGCATTCCGACATCAACAAGTACTCGAAACGACAAGATTCTCCAAATTTTGTAAAATCTAAACAATTTTGTAGAGTTGATCAACACCCTGGGAGCATACGACATCCAAATGAAGCCAAAAAGAAATGTTTTCTTACTCCTTAAATCCCCCAATATTCCAAGCAAGTCAAAATCTTTGAAAAAAATTAAATTTCATCTTTTGGGATTTTTTAAGATTCTTAATTTTGATGATTTGCGACTTTTACAAGTCCAAATGACTTGCCCAGGAGTAGAGAGAGGAGGATTAAATGAGTGCCTTCTAAAGCAAATGGCACAATCCCTTTGTGATTTAAATTTTTTCTTCGAAAGTTAGAACGATGTCCAACTATAAATATGATTTTTTATTTCTTTTAAAGTAAATAGGATTTAAAATCCTAAAATCTTAGGGTTAAACAAGGAGGGGAGGCCTTTAAGATTAGTATAAGAGGTCACTTCTTTTCTTCCTTAATCACCCCTTTTCTAATGTGAAGTTTGCGTTGTAGTCCAAATTTTGATTTTTGGTCAATTTTTGGTCATTTTCATATGCATATAGTGTTTTGAAAGCTTGTTTTGCCCATCTTTTTTAGTGTTGGTACATCCTTGTAGGACTTGGAGGTCTTTGTTCCTTGGTTTATATTTTGGAAGAGTTCGAAGTGGATTAACAGTTGTTTTTTGTGAATTTTGTGAGTCAAATACTTATCGTAAAGACCATTTCCCTCGCCATTTCCACCCAATTCTAGCAATGCCATTAGTGAGAATATTCGAGTATCTTTTACCTTTGTGGTTGTTCTTGTTGCACAAGCTCCTATAGAGGGAATTTCAAACTTTTGTGAATTTTTTTAGAGCAATGATTGCTAAATTATTTATAGCCTATATTATTTATATGCAAAAGGAGATAAGAAGGCAAGGCAGAGGCAAAAATGTGAAGCCGGAGTGAATTGAAGGGCTATAAAGTTACTTGAAAAGTGGGGGAAAGGAGTCGCTGTCGGAGAGAGAAAAGGCGTTAATTACTAGAGAGAAAATAAAGAAGGCCAAAGAGAAAGGAATTGGAAGTAGTACTATTAAATCAAAGAATAACGGCCAAAGTTAAAAAACAAAGCAAAAAAATAAGTGAGAGTTTAGGAAGTCACCAAGCCGAATTGATATGTGAAGCAAGAAGAAAGTTCTTTGAATAAAGAATAGGGTCGAGCTGCACGACTTTAAAACTAATTTACTTTGTGCACTCAAAATAAGGCGTCTTATTATGTTTAATTGTTGCAAGTAGAAGCAAAAATTTTATGAGATGAAGGAATTACAAAAGTGTGGTTTAGAGGGGAGTTGAAGAGTTGAAGAACTAAGAGGTGCAAAAAATATCTAAGTGGCTTTGAATCCAAGCGAAGCATTATATTTATAATCTACAGTCTTGGTTTAGGAAGGAAAAAAAAAAAGATTAAAAAAGATAGATGCCATGGTGACATCATGCTTGAACCAAGTTTGTATTTCTAGATTAGAGAGAAGATCTAATAATAGAAATCAACAATGGTGCTTAAAATATCCAAAAATTAGTAAATATATGCCATAGCAACGTGGAGCTTGAGTTGCTTCTGCTTATTTTTAGATTAATATAAAAATCTTGTGATCAAAGTCAATAGTGGCATTTAAAGCTTCAAAAAGTAATATGATAGATACCAGAACAACATCATACTTGGGTCATGGTTTGTTTGAGATCCTAGGTTAGTCTAAAAAACTAATCGTAATAACAAAAGTCAATAGTAGAAATTTTAATTATCCAAAATTAGATGGGAGTTATAAAAATAAAAAATAAAAATAGAGTGAAAAAAATAAGAATTAAAACAATATGGTGTTGGAGGTTGATTTGAGGTATAAACACCATTTTAGTTTATTGTTTTTATTTTCAAGAATCCATATGCAAATAGGAAAGTAAATACGTATGTTAGACCTTGAGAGATAATTTTAATCCTAAATTTAATTTTAAATCCTTGTAGGGAATTTTGAAATCTTCCCAAAAATAAATTATACTTAAAAAGTAGACTAAAAACAAAGAAGATAATAATGAATGAACTTTGATAATAGAAGTAGATGAAAAACTAAAAATTTCATTCAATGGGATTTAGAAAAGAATAATAGAACCTGGACAAAAGTAAAAAGTAAAAAGTAAAAGTAGAAGTTAATTTTCTATTTTAGGTTAGTAGTATTTTGTGGATGAAACTTTAGAATATTGGTTAGCAATCAAACTTCATTTGTTGATAACTTTTTATATAAAGGTATGATGTTTTAGTATCTTACCTTGTTGAAAAGGTAACTTCTTTCTTTACCAATTAAAAATATAAGATTTAAAAAATAACTAATTTAATTTAAACATATCAAATTAGAATTAAACAATAGAAAGTCAAGTAGAATCTTTTGAAGACAACTGAAAAATATTCTAAAAAACATAATCTATTAGGGATTCTAGAATTTATTCACATTTTAAAATTAAGTCATTATTAAAGAAGATAATAGTGGATGAAGTTTAGGTTTATATTCGGATGAAAATCATTATGGCTTGTGTGAGCCCTCAAGTTAGCACTTGGAGCTCTGGATTTATTTTTCGCGATTTATTGTTAGTTTTTAGTGTTAATTCATGCAAAATAGCATGAATTAGTAGTTGAGAGGAGTTTGGTAGACATCCCTATTAGATTAGTGAGGAGTCGTTCTAAAATCATAAAAAGCACAAAATACTCTGCTTTTCTATGTTTAGGTCTTAGTTTAGAGTCTTAGAGTCCAGTTTAACGTTGTAGAGAGAAGTGAGGATGTGAGAGTTAGCCATTTCTAGTGTCTTGTCCATGTAAAACTCGACATATAAGTACATGTGACAGCTTGGCTGAATCATAAGAGTCTATGTTCAGGTTTAGAAGTGTCTAGATCCAATTCATGTGGAATTTGGACTAGTTACGTGAAGACCTGCAGGTGTTTTAAGAACACAAACCAGAATGCAAAGTAGAAGAAGGGCGAGGTGATTGGAGCTTACAGAAAGGTGCTTTTAGAGTAAAAGCATGCCAAGAGGTCAACAACAGAGCAAATCATCCACGACAAAACCCGGTACCAGATTAATTTCCTCTTCGAGCGGAAATTATTTAAAAACTGCTAAATTTAGCATTTTTATTGGAGGTTTGATTTTGCCCTTAGCTTTAGGACACTTCTTAGAAGATTGCCTAAAAGTTTCGGGATTTTAAAAAACTCCACAATGACTCCATGGGAAGTCAACAGCTTTTGAAATTGATGGTAATTTCATAGAAATTACTCAGAGTGCAGTAAAATCTCACTGAAAATTAGAATAGAGTTTTGTGTGTCAAATAAGCAACTTGTCAAGTTTGAAGACTTTCTGATAGTCAGAAGTACAAGAATCGACAACGACATCAAATTTAACAAGAATTTACAACATGGCGGCGGGTTGATCGGCGAACCAGGAGCTAGCGGTGTCCGAATGTCGCAAACAAGGAATGTTTTCTTACTCTCACAAACCTTCCAGACAACCCTAGCCAATCAATTTTTTGGGGAAATGCAAATTCCATTAGTTGGAATTTTGACTTTCTTTGGAATTACCGTTAGTGGTTTTTACAAGTATTTACAGCCTGGGAGAAGGGGGTAGAAGGTCTCCGCGACTATTTGGGGTCTCCTGAACGCAATGGCGTAATTGGTTTTCAATTTGGAGTTGTTCTCAAGAAGATAGGAAGAGTTCAGCCGTAAATTTGATTTTTTTAGAGTAATTAGTGGTAATTCGAGGTTAATTTGCAAAATATCTTGGTAAAAGATGAAGATTGGATTTAGTTAAGATTTCAAATCTTTCCTTTAAAAGACAATTTAGATTAAACTAAGAATATTTGGAAATATCCTAAGGTTATTCACAAATTATCTTAAGGTCAAAATAGTTAATTTCCTAAATATCTTTGGAAAAAATCTTAGATTTTATTTGGACAAGATTTTCTTGCTAATTAAGGCTTATTCTAGAAAATTCTAAATATTAAACAAATATTATTTAGCAAATATCTTAGGATAGATTAGGATTTAGCTTAGGATAATTTTTGAGTAAAAGAACTAATATTTCGTGGTAAATCAAGTGGGGCCTTCTAGCAAGTATATAAGGCCTCCCTTTGAAATTTCTCATACCTCATTATCTGCTCACCGACATTCTGTCAGAGTGTGGAGATTTTTTGTTGTTCAATTTGCTTACCGGCTTTGACGGAAGTACTTATTTAGGCCCAATTTTGGTCATCTTTTGTTCATTTTGCTTTCTTTTAGTGGAGGATTTGGTTAGAGGACTCGGGGTTCCCTTTCAACCATCAAAGTCACACTAAAAACACACTTTTGGGAGGTTTTATCCCCCAAAACTTGAATACTTTTGTTTGCGTACTAATTTTATGTTTTGAAACAGCATTTGAGTCAAAATTCTTAAAGTGGTGAAGCTAATCTTCACCCAAAGGTTCTAACACTCAAAATCCGGCTAAATCTTGTTGTATAACAAAGTTTGGTATGACTTAACTCCTAAATTTTGGTTTAAACACTGTCATGTGTACCTCATTTAGGAATTGAAACTATTTGATACCTTGGAAAGCCTTTTGATCCTTAATTTTTGGTTTAAACACTGTCATGTGCACCTCAGTTAAAGATTGAAACATTTCTGGACATTTTTTGACTACATTGCACAAGTTTAGCTTGAGGTTGCCCCCGCACGGCGAAGCTTTCACCTAAAACAAAATTTTCCTTGAACACTTGAAAGGGGAAGGAATAATTGGGAAAAACCTTCATCTTGTTGGCTACTTAAGCCAAGAAACCACACCCAGTGGCTCCCTTTCTTCCGCCGGAATTTGCTCAGTTGTCTTTGCCATTTGCCAAAGTTATGGACTTTTTAATTTGTTAGTTTAGTTTTTGATCTAGTTTAGATTTGCTTGCTTATGTTATTATCCCAAAAATCCCAAAATATCTAGTTAGTTTGCTTTAGTTCGACTCATCTCAAAAACCCAAAAATTACTTAAAATTGCTTCGTTTAGTTAAAAAGCCTTAGATTTAGTTTGGTTCCCTTTTATTAACCCAAAAAATCCCAAAAGTTAGTTAGATAGAGTCCATTTTAACTCCTATTTAGTTAGTTTTAATTTTAGTTTTCTTGTTAGTCATTCAAAATTAGTTTAAAACACCAGAACCAGCATCTAGTTTTACAAAAATCAAACCAACATCCAGTTATATAAAAACTAGACCAGCACCCAATTTAAACAAAAAACCAAAGTAGCACCCGGTCCGATATCGGAGCCAGGCAGGAGGCGACCAGACCATCAATGAACAGTCTGTAGGGGAACGGCGTGGGAGGTAGTGAGTGGTGCCTCGCCACGTGGCGAAGGCTGGGAGTAGCTAGGCAGGAGAAAGAAGGTAGTCCAGGGAGTTGAAGGAAGACAGTCAAGACTAGTATTTGAAACATTAAACCATTAATCAAAGCAAATCAAAGACAAAGTACGGCCATGGCATGCCATAACCCCCAAATTTTGATTCTTTGGTGCATCACTTGTATCAACAAACTCTCCACACCTAAACATACAAGTTCCATCTCTCCATACTTAAACTCAAAAAACAAGAATGAAGTGAAACAAGAAGGAACTCGAATTAAGAAGAAGAAGGTGGCGGCATTCGGAAGGAATTCGAGTTAAAAACTAATACTTCTCAAGCATCTAACTATTCATTTGAAATTATTCTTGGTTTTGTTCGTTTTTCCTAATCATTTAACTATTCATGTGGGCCTTGATTTTGTTTTGTTGTGCCTTTTTCTATTCATTTACTATTCATTTTGGATTTAATTTGTTTTTTATTCCGTTACTATTCATTTACTATTCATTTTGGGACAATTCTTTGTTTTTTTATTCTTTCTTTACTATTCATTTACTATTCATTTGGAATAATTCTTTGATTTTATTCCTTTTACTATTGAAGAATTTGGTTTCTTCCATCAATTAGGATTTTTGGAAGGAATTAGTTGGGTGAATGTTGATTTAGGTTTTGTTTTATTAGGCCTAATAAGCCAAATAGAAAAAGACAAAAAGTCAACAAAAATATTAGTTTAATCCAACAAAAATAATAAACTAATGAATAACAAACAAATTAAACTATTCATTGGAATATTATTAAAATTAAAAAATATTAATCTTTTTTATTAATTCTCGAATAAAACAAACCTTCAAGGTATTTGGAAATAGGGCCTTGAAGTTTATTTTATTTCAAAGAGTTGTTTTAGAAACCAACTAAAAACCACTAGAAATTTAACGTAAATTCCTAAATTCAAGGAATTAAGTTAGATACTTTAAACTAACTACCTTTTGCTGAAAATTAGCTAGAAAGAATGTAGAAAAGAGATTTTTCAAACATTCTAACACTAAATTTCATCAAGTAGACAGAGTACACATGATGGAGGACGACGGGTATTTCGAATCCATTATGTTGGTAATTTGCAATGATGGGACCATGGCTACGATGGACACAGAGGTATGTTAGTCTTTCCCTTTTCTTTTGCTTTGTTTTTTCCTTTAAATTGAAGTTAGAATCGTTGCTTTTAGAAGTTAGTTTTTAGATTAGAATTTTAGAATTCAAGTTAGAATTTAGAACCTAATAGGTAAAATTTAGAAGTTTCCAAAACCAAATCACACTTAAAAAATAACCAAAAAAAGAAGAAATTACTAACAGATAAACTAAACTATAAAGTTGGATGAAAAATTAAGATTTTTATTCAAAAGAATCTTTAAAGAATATTTTAAGGTGAAATCAAATAAAAAATCTATAAAGATTCCAACATCCCTTTTTAGTTTTTAAAATACTTTATTTTTGAAGGATAAAAGTTTGGATGAAGTTTGAGACTAATTTTGGATGAAAAACATCCAAATAGGTTTAAATCCCCATTAATCTTAATAAACCAGAACTTAAAGGAACTAATAACCTAATCCTAGAATTTAGAATTATTTAGAATTGATTTGCTATTTTAGATTAGTGGATGAAGTTTTTGGCACAAGTAAGGGGCTGAAACTCGACCCGTGGTAACTTTTGTTAGGAATCTCGAAATCTAATTTTCTTTACCATTCTGGAAATAAAAAGTTATATTCTATTAAGGTGCTTAGATACAATTTTAGTTAGATTAGATTTTGTTTTCTTTTTTCCATTTGACTTAACCATAACGTTTTAACTAGTTAACAAATAGTTTTTTCTTAGAACTAGTGGAATTTTACAGGATTATGAGTTACAAAAAGTGTCCATTGCTTGGAATGCAAACACTTAATTAGGAACCACCCAACTAGGAGTAAATCTCCAACAAAATAGCCGCTAGAGCTCGTGTGTAATTTTCTGACTCAAGGGTGAAGTTAGAAACACTTACACGTGCCATCTTGTATACAACCAATGCCCATGGCCAAGAGCAAAAATGTTTAAATTTTGTGATGTGAAAGATGATTTTTTTTAAACTAATGTTTGCAAAGAGTTTAATAATCTTAAACATTTGCACATCACCGAGACATGGAAATCTATTCTAAAACTAAGTGACTAACGAAATAAATAAATGCTCATATAAGGTAGACCAGCCCAATTTCATTTGTTTTCCAATTTTGTTAGTAGACCAACCTAGTTCCGTTACCCCACTTTGAGTCCAATTCCATCTAAAAAACATCCAAATCCATTCATTTTATGACAAAATTAGAAAATTTATAACAAGGGGTAACATGAAAATCCATTAATGGTGAATAAGTACTTAGTACTTGACTTGGTGGTTATGGGTTGTTTAAGGGACGTTTATGACTTTAGTCCATAGGCAGTTTTGTAATTTAAGGGCAAACCACTTCAGAAATTCACAGAATTTACAATTTCCATTTGAAAATTATAGTTTGATTTGTGAAACATGCGCACACCTCTAAAACATATGTGCTCCTCTTGGAGTTGACCCCAACATATTTAGATTGCAAATGAGGGTGGTAAGAGCCTTGTCTACTTTGAGGGTTGGAATTCACTGATGAGATGTTGGAAATTGGGGTTAGGGACTTAGAGCATCCCCACAGCTAACACGCGGAACGAGGGCGCCAAATAAAGAATTGTTGTTGGTTGGCATGCCGTCATTTCAATTTAAGAGTCACAGCCCCATGGAAAGACTCGCAAAGTGGTCAAAAGGTGCACCATACTTATTATTTTATTGTTTTAAGAAGAATCTCTTCAACTTTTGAAGAGAAGCTTTCAAAAGGTGGGATTCAAAAGATTGTTAAATAGCTTGGCAAGCCGCGTTCAAGAGTCTCCATTTGCATGTGCCTTCTTCATTTTTGGAAGTGGTTGGGCATATTTTTGCACTTGGCGAGCGTGCCGTGGGGCAATTTCTAAGCCACGGCCCGCCCATTGCCCGTGTTGAGTGCCTTTGGCGAGTAGCCGTGGCGATGCTCTTAAAGTATTGATATGAGCTTGCAATCCACTTACAATTGTGTATCAGCCTCTTGTTGCATTCTTGAGCACTTGTCAATCAAAAGAAAACCAAGTGTCACGTTCCAATCAAAGAATTATCATCATAATTAATTTGTAAATGTTGAATGTCGGTTGAAGATGAAGAAAATTAGTTAAGGTAGTCTGCTCTAAAAGCGAGCGGACTCTTCAAATCGACCCTATATTTAAGTCTGAAATGGACATTAGGTGATCTTTAAATGGACCTCTCAAGCCATTGAGAGAATCGAGAGAAAAGCATAATTTATTGCAAGAACCAATCATTGGCCTTCATTTACTCAAATCACTTTAGAAGTTGCAAGTGGTCAGATTTTGAAAGACCTGGGTCACAAATAGGTGCCTACAACAAAAGAATTTGAAAATTCATAAGTAATTCAAAAATGATTCAAAAAATATGAAACCACTTGTGTAACGTTCCACATCCATTTTTCTTTCTCTGAAAAATGATCCAAAAATATTTCTATTCATGGAAATCTGTGAAAAAGGCAGATCAGCCCTTAAATGGTCGCTTTTAGGCCATACTACCTTACAATAACGCTCACATGTTTCAAATTGCGTGAGCTGGAGAAATAATTCAGCATTCAAACTTTCTCCAACCTTCATAGTGGAACCTCAATCACAGCGGAGGGACTATTCAAAGTGTGTGAGACAACGGACCTGTAGGGACTTTTGGATTGAGCCATTCTATCTTCTATTGAAACCACATCTAAGGTAGGAGGCTCAGAAATGGAGCATCTAAGGTAGGAGGCTCAGAAATGGAGCATCTAAGGGCTGGTCCACCTTTTTCATGTATTTCTTTGGATGGGAATATTTTTAGCTCATTTTTCAGACATAGAGAAAATTGATGAGGAATCTAACCCAAGTGGTTTTGTATTTTTCCGAGCATTTTTGAATTACTTATGAATTTTCAAGCGAGTTGGGTCATAGGTCCCTATTTATGACCCTAGGTCTTTCATAAATGGTTCACTTGCACTTCTAAATAAAAATGGAAAAAGAAAAGAGAATGGTTGGCTCTTGCAATTAATAATGCTTTTTTCCTTGATTCATTCAATGACTATACTAGTCAATTTCAAAACCAACTCATGTTCATTTCACAGCCATTTATAGGGTCTATTCTTAATGCCCGCTCTGTTTTACAGCCTCCTACCTTAACTTACAGGATAAACCAAAACAGTTTCACTTAGAGCAGGTATTAACAATTGTATCACTTATACATTTTAATATAAATTTTTGGAAAATATAGTCATGTTAACCCCTAAAGGACCAAAGTCCCTTCAAGGGACACTTGGGATTTGGGGCAAGCTTGTGTAACCTTAAATTTTGACCTAATTTTTTGAAACTTTTTTTGACAATAGGAAATTACATTATCTTTCTAAAAATATAATTTTTTTGTTCAATAGGTGCCTAGAAGCAAAAGTTATGCCACCCTAAGTCAAAAAAACAGTTCGCTGGGCAGAAAAAAAATAAAAAAAATTGAATTGAATTTTTTTAATTTTAATTTTTTTTCTCTCTCAAAGATCATGTTTTTGTCTACATTTGAAGCTTTGATTCATTCTATTTGGACTAATAATGAGAAAGTTATGAACAATCTTGTTTTTTTGGCAATCTAAGCATCTTCTTTAAAAAACAACTTAAAGAATTCATTTTTGAATGCAGTTTTTAAAAAAATTCAAAATTATTTTTTTGAAAGGGTTAATTTTTTTTGCAAGAACAATCTCACCGTTGGAATTATGGTGTTTCAATTCCATCTTAGAGCTATTAATGATTTAGTATTTTGTTCAATTTTGGACCTACTTCTACTTCACAGTTTTTTAATGAATGAAAATCAAGTGTTTTTTTCTGAAATTTTCCCTTGACTCTCAACTCAAATGTTCAGCATAAAAAAAATTAAATTTATGGTCTATAGTGCAAAAAGTTTTTCACAATTGGCGATCAAAGTCATCTGAAATTGCAGACCAAAATTTAATTTTTTTTTAAATTCCCAACTTTGAATGCTAATATCTTCTAATCCCTAAGGTCAAACTTTATGAAATTTTTACCACATGATCTGAGACAAGTGAAGTACAAGATCCTACGGTTAAAATCTAATTTTATTTTTTTTGGTTTCTTGAGTGATCATAGCAGAAATGACATTTTTCAGTGGTTTAGGAGCCAGAAAATGCCTTGGGCATTTAGGGGTTAATTATATTGGTTTCTTTCAAAGTGCCAAAATTGTGACATTCAAAACTAGCCTTTGGGGACTAAAGCATCAACACTCAAATGTGCCTGGGAAAAGGTAAATTTGAGCTTGGTTCCTATTATTGAATTGTGGAAGGTATTGTTTTTTCTTATTGGTAGTCAAAAATGGATTTTATAATAGGATTTTTTATAATGTATTTTTTGGACTTTGTATACAAAATTTATGAATTTCCAAGAATTCAAAATACTACGTGTATCTAGGCTCTTCATTGTAGGCAAGAATCTAGATGGGATGGTTTTGCAAATAGGTCACAATTAGGTGCAATTACCCTAGTATAACTTTGAAGCTCCAAACTAGTTGCAATCAATGTTTTGAAAAGTGACAAATTCTTAAAATATTGTCATGGTAAGTTGGTAACTAATCAATATGGCAATGGATGCATGGAGCTAACTATTGAGAGATCTCTTTGGATACAAAAGTGGTCAAATCTTATTGTTGTGTAAGAATTTTTAATGCAATTTCAAAGTGGAACATTGTAGAAATATCACTAAAAAACAACAAGTAGACGATCCCATTTTCATTTGAAGATTTGTGATCATAGAAAAACAGGCAAGTCATGCTTACAATACTTGCCAACAAGTCCAAATGAGTCACTTGAGTGCATGCCAATAGTTGAGTTGATGTTGAGATCAGGAGTTGCTAAAGGAACTGCGATCAGTTCCCTGATGGTTTCAACATTCTTTACCGTAAGTGGTGTGAAGGGAACCCATAATGAATAGCAAACAACCAAATTTCAAAAATACCAAATGTTACAAATAAACAGAGTGTGCATCTTTACTTCATCGGTACGAGAAACCACACATAATTTGTACCAAACTGAATTATTTACAGGATTTGGCTAGACTACTGTAGGCATTTTCAGACTTTGCAGAGGATTTTTGGGAGATTTGGAAGACTACCGGCAGTGACAAATATGTTGCAAGAAAAAATGATCTCCGACAAGCATGCTTGATCTGGAATGCAAGAATACTCTATTCCCCATGCCAAATCCTATCGACTTTTGTCACAGAATTTGAAGAGTCCTAACAAGAAACTACTTGAGAATTAGTGCATTTATACCCAAAGTAGAAATACTTCTTTGAGTCATTGTCATCTGTAGCGAGGATGCCAGAATTCAGACTCTGGCTTGTCTAGGCGAGCACGGTTCAGCACATACGAAGGGTTCACATTCCCAAACACCACCACTTTCTTCGTGGTTTGATCCATTGTTATGGTCTCCACACCTAAAACAGTCAAACAAGCAAGGCATTCTCTTAGTCTAAAACACCACATTTAGAAAGAAATTAAATGTTTGCATGACAAGATAGTCATAATAAACGGTACTAGAACCATTAGTAATCGTACCCAAAACCGAAAATTTATCTAGTGACAGATCAAATTGCATGGTCATAGTTGCTAAATTAGCTTGTTTCAGAGTGCCAATTAAAATTCTGACATTCAAGTACAGTCAATACTCAATATTCAGTGCAATTTGCTGAGTGTCAAAGTAAGTGTACTAAGATTTTTTGCTTTAGTTGTAAGCTTGAATAAAAAGAACCATTTTTAACAGACTTTGAACAATTGATCCAAAAATCTGTTACAAGTACAAATTACACCAAGGTACAAAGCACGATGTAATCCATTACAGCCCACAATACTTGCACTTAAAAATGTATACAAAGCTCTACAATCTACAACTGGTACAGCTCTGGGGTCAACATTTTAACGTATATACCAATACGAATGAAAGTTTCAAGGGACAGAGCAATCATACCTTGCAGATACTCCAAATGCTTTCTCAATTTTCGTTCGCATTTGTCACAGCAAAGTGGCACATACAACTCCACTTCCTGAAATCGATCGACCAAGAGCCCAAATCAGGCATGTCAGGGCAGGATTTCAGGAGAATCAATGGCAGTATAACTACATCAATGTGAAGCTTTTTTCGGACTGATGAGAATCATTATATTTTCAAATTTGCTTGTTGAAAAATTTTACGTACCTGTCGTAGTGAACCGTGATGGTCACCAAGGTCGTAGCCATCCTGGAGATGGAGAAAATTGCCATGCCCGTAATTCTGCCCGCCGTGATAATCGCGACGATCGATGCGGTACCCGCCCTGGTGCCCTCCGTGACGGTAGCCGTCGTCCATCCACTGCGGGGGGTTGACTCTGCGAATCACCTGCAAAAATTACACCAGCAAGTGTTCTTCAGCAGAACGCAGTCGGTCGCGCATATTCGGTACCGATGGTGTGTTTCAAAGGTCTAGAAACTACGACTGGTGTAGATCGAAGGTTTTGATCAGTCGGGAGACTGAAACTTCGCCAATTTCACTGAAATACGTACGCCTGTCACGGGGTATGTGGGGGAGACTTATGCATTTCCTACACTTGAGTATCATAATTCCCTCTGAAGCTCAAATTGTGAGAATTCATTTCTTATACAATTCTCTGCGATGCTCAAACCATTTGCTTTACTAAGGAGGTAAGGTACGTTCTCGTTAAGCAAGTGATTTTAGACCAATGTCCAATTTTGAAGCACAGAGAGAATGGTGAGACTGACAGAGAAATCACTCAGGGAAAACCATATGAGCTGGAACCCCGAAATATCCACAAACAATGAGGTTTCAAACCCCGGACCCTCACAATTACATCAGAAAGAATTCTCGTCTTCTAGATCCTTGACACGGAAGCAATTTTTTACTATTGCCACCCAATTCAACAAGAATTGCAAGCTTGAAACTAAGGTACAGAATAGAAGATAACGAATGAAGTCACGTACTTCTTCCGGTGGCAGAACGCCGAAACGGCCATCAGTATACCCACCCCGGCGGTAGTCTCGCCGATAATTCTCAAGGTAAGGCTCAGAATTATAACGTCTTCCCCCGCCATGTCGGTACATCCCCGGTGCCGCATCGTAGTAAGGCTGCTGTCGATAATTCTCTCGCCCGTAATAATTCCGGTACCCCATATCCATAGAATCGTAGCCTCCACCCTGGTCATAGAAATCATAGAACGCCATTGCAACTACTGATCGATCCACTACCTTTAGTTATCGATACATCATTTACGGAACTGAAATGTAACACAAACTGCAATATATGAGATCGGTACCGGACTGATACAAGTGAATGCGATCAGATGGACGCCTTTTAACGTGAGCTGGCACATAACATTGTATGTGTAACCAGGCAATGGTCCTCCCCATGCTGGAAGGGTATTATGGAAGGGTATTATGCTTTGCTAGATACCCGGGAGGAACTTACCAATTAAGTCAAGGATTGGGGTTGCCTGAGGAGCCATACAAGAAAACTTTGTTCACTGTAGGCCCCTCTTCATCGACGCAAAAGGGACCGCGTTGGTAAACAATGTTCCGTCACTGTTCTGTTCTAGAGACCACTGTGCACTGTCTGTAGCACTGACTGGCAGCTAGAATGCAAGAGTAGCTGACTAGCTCTGCGCCCTTTGAAGAGGACGTTAGAGAAAATGGATAAATTAATTGGATGGATTGGCAATTTGCCACCATTTTCAGGGGGGCGAGAACAAGGACGGACAACAGTTGTCGGAGTGACGTGGAGGTGTGGGTTCCGAATGCTTACCGATTCTTTTCTCACTGGGTGTTGTAGATTGCGGCTGGCCAGGGCCCGATATTCTTTATTACCGGCACCAACTCACTGAGGAAGTTGCGAGGAGAGTATGAAGCATGGATTGCCTGCGTATTGTAACTATTGTTATTAGGGAGGTGCATTTACGAGGTGCCGTCTGTGATGCTCTTCAGGATTGGGACGCGCTTTCCTGCGTACTCGGAGCGGCATACAGTGTACAGACAGTCTACAGTTGAGGTTCTACAGGACTTCTACGGAAAGAGTATCAAAGAAGATTCTACCTTCACAGAATATTCTAAAGCATTCCCGGCAAATTACCACGCCACAACGCCATGCTTCGAGTCTAGAAATATTCTTGTAGAGTAGCTTCACTCATGAGTCCATAACATTGTTTATTACCACTGCCGCAGTGTCCCATCTTGCATCGTTGAAAAAGAGCCCCCTATAGTGAATAAAATTGCCTTGTATAGCTCCTCATTCAACCCCAATTCTTGAATTGACTATAATAGAACTCTCATAAGTACACCCTCCATGATTCAGAAAACTTCTTGTAAAGCATTAGGTCCGAATGGTCCCGGCTTTTGGAATAAAATAAGTGCTAGCAATTAATGAGAGCCTGCCAAATAAATTGTGGTGGCCCTACACCTTGTCAATAACAGGAAAATATTCTTATGAATAAGCTTGTTGGCCTCAAGATGTGGCATCTGTACCTCTATGGCAACTTCCTGTCTAGTGTGGACCCTCTCTAATGCCTTGAACCTCTCTGAACTCATTTTGCCAGGCGGTCCCGGACCTATTGAGTTATAGAAGTTCTACTGAAATAAGTCCTTCCTAGGTATCTAAGAAAGCATAATACCTTCTGAGCATTGGAAGGTTCATTGCTTAGTTATACAATGTTGTGTGTGGAAATTTAAAAAATAGTATAGTCACTAACTCAAAAAAAATTCCAATGCTTTTTTGACCCCTAAAATACCAAGGCCTTTTTTCTACCAGAAACACTCAAAACTGCCATTTCTATAGCATAAAGTTAAAAAAATTGAAAATTGTTTTGTATTTTTTTTTTGCACATTTAACCATAGGATCTCACACCTAACTAGTATGAGAATGTGTGGGAAAAATTTCAGAAATTTTGACCGCACAGATTGCAAGATATTTCTGTTTAAAGTGGAAAAAAACAAGTTTTTCAGTACATTGCGGCCTTGCGGAACTAGATTATTTGACTTTGAACCTTCTAAACTTTAATTTTTTGCACTACAAAGTTTTGAGCTTTATCTTCATGGTGGAGAATTGAGTTGAGAATCTAGGGGGGGAAATTTTAAAAAAAAATCTTTATTTATTTTTAAATTATTAATTAGAAATAGGTATAAGATAAAAAAAAAGTCCAAATTATTAATATATCTTAGATGGAATTTAAATGCACTAATCTCAATGGTGAGATTGTTCTAGCAAGAAAATTAAACCATGTGGAACTTCTTTTTTTGAAAAATTGTAAAAATTGCATCTAGAAATGAATTCTATTAGTTATTTTTCCAAAAAGATGCTCTAATTGCCCCCAAAATAAGATTGTCAATAACTTTCTCACATCAAATCCAAATGGAATGAATCAAAGCTTTTGATGTAAACAAAAATATAATCTATGAAAAAAAAATTGAATTTAAATTTTTGAATTTTTTTTGCTACCCCCTCTCCCTTGTTTTGAGCTTATTTGGGCACAACTTTTGTTTTCGGGAACCGATTGAAGAAAATATATATTCCCACAAAGCTAATCAATTCTTCTATCTTCAAAAAAAGGTTCAAAAAAATCAAAACAAAAATTAAGACTATAGGTACTTGTCCAAAATCCCATTTGTCCCACAAAGGAACAATGGTCATTTAGGGGTTAACCCCTAAAGGACCGGCATGCGTTTTTTGGTTGTATAGAAATTTTGGGCAAGTACGTGTGACTAGAGATTTTCATATTTTAAGCTGAAATTTTAATAAAAGGTGGGCGCGAGGAATATCTTTCATATGCACTAAATTTCATGACATTTGGAAAGTTATGGCCAACTATGTTATTTTTTTTTGTAACTGGGCTGTCCGGGCAGATCAGAAAAAAAACACTTTTTTCAAAACTAAAAATTTGAAATTGGTTTTCTAGAGTTGTATATATGTGGAAAGCTTTGAATCATTCCATTTTGACCAATGAGTCAAAAGTTATGAGGGTTTTAAGTTTGCGGGCAGTTATGGATTCTCTACTCTGAAATAAACTTTGAAGTTATTTATTTAACTCAATTTTTAATATTTTTTGAAAAAAAATAAATCATAGGATTTAGGTTGTTTATTACAACATTACAACCATTGGGATTGACATTTTTCAATTCCATAATTAAACTCTTAACAATTTTGTATTTTGGATCATTCTCTACTTCTTTCTACTTACTATTTTTTTTGTATATGTTGTACAATTCCAAATGATTTGAAAAATTTTAAGCATGTAGCCAACTTGTTTAGGAAAAAGAATTCAAAGAAGAACCACCATTTTGGACATTTTTTCATACAAATGTGACCTTGTGAAGTGCAGCTGCCCTGTTTTTCGCAGGGACAAAAAAAGGATTTTTGCCAATTCAAATGCTAATATCTTCCAATCCGCATTGTGTAAAATTCTGAAAAATTTTCTACATCTTCTAAAACTAGTTTATTATAAGATCCTACGGTTACATGTGTCAAAAAAGTTTTTTTTTCAAAAATTTGGTACTTGTACTAAAAATGGCAGTTTTTGAGTGTTTTCGGTGAAAACATAGTCATAGAACTTTAGGGGTTAAGATGGTCTGAACTAAGGGCATGTTTATATTGGATCCCACTTACAACTCCAAGTAACTTATATTCTACCTTCAAGCCAATAACATTCTCTTTGTATATAAAAGTAACGTCATCAATGATGTCAATAATTATTTTAAAGATGAATAATAACAATTGGCAAAGGCTATAGAGTAGCAAAAATCCCAAATAAAACAATTAACTAAAAAAATGTTTTGACTAGACCAATGCATTCATTGCTCACATTCACCCAAAAAACGGTACATTAGGCTTAAAAGCCAAAACACTAGATTGAGTTGGTCAATATTAGTGTCAATGATGGATACAATAGATATTGGATATAATACAATCGTACAAAGTTACTCCAAGAAATTGACCCTAGGCTCTTCTAGGCTCTTGTGTTCTTATTGTGAACATCTTGTATCATTAATATCTAGGTTTTAGAGTCACTTTTTGTTTCAAATGTTGGTGTCGCATTTTGGGGAACAATGATAATGGATGCACATCCCTCATATTTTGGAGATTGCAATGTGGTGACACTTCCATTCCCAATGAGAAGGTGGTCCATAGGAATGAGAATGCATATTTGGATCTTCAAGTTTATTTAAAATAAATTTTGGTTGTCAAGAATTTATATAGAAAATCTTCATTTCATATAGAGAATTTTTAAATATGAAATTTTTTAGTTTCTTATAAGAAATTCCATCACTTGCATCTTAGTTCCTTTCGAGCACCTAGGCAAGCATTAAGGTCCCCCCCATAACCGACCAAATAAGGAATTCCGACATGATCTGGAGTAGTGAAGGCAAAACAAATATTTTTCAGAGGTACATCAATAGAAATGACATGGATTGCAAAAAATTGGTAATTTTATCGCTTGAATTGAAATTATTATGAATTTTAGGAGGCAAAAAGTGCGTCGGACCCATGGCCAATGTCTAGACTCTTCCAATTCCGATCATTCAATAACTTTTTACCTAATCATTATTTCCTATTTTTTTTCACAACTTGGGACATGTGTCATATATTTATTAGTTCCAACCTTGAAAACGGAAAAAAATCACATTCTAAGCATGGTCAGAAATACGTGCACCTATAGGTCGGGAATGGGGGGGTACCTTAGAGGAGATTTGGGCCTCTAAGAGACTGCGAGTTCCCGAACTGTGGGAACTTTGCAGGAATGCTGGGACGCTGCCAAATCATCAGTTTGACTTGGTCAAGCAATTGCCATGTCAAATTTTTATTTTTTTAGTATTCTTCTAATATTTTAATAATTTTTTTCTAACAGCAGTGCGTTGTTCCCAGCATCGGGAATAGTCCTGAAACAATCTTCTAGAGGCTCAAATCTCCTCTAATGATTGGGCAATCCCAAAGATTCTAAACGGGCAATTTAGGCAGCAAATTAGGACAATCTAGATTTTTTTTAGTAGAATTTGTTTTGTTTTTTAGCCAAGTTTTTCAACAATCTTTTGATAATTTTTTCGTCCATCTTTCTAACATATCAGGCCCAATATTTTGTTCAATATTGAAATTAATTTTGATGTTTTCAATACTTTAGTATCAAAAAATGTCAAAAACAACACCCTATCTTTTTACTATAGTATAAATGTTAGAATGTATGCTAACATTGTTGAAGGAGTTTTAGACAAAATTCACATCTTCGGCATACTTGAATATATTTCATATATTTTTTTAATAGCTCTTTTAAGCCCTTGAAATATATATTACTCATCTAATGAATGTTGGTTTTCTAAGAAGTTAAGCATTTTAGCATAATTATTTAGATTAGAAGAATGTGAAGAATTATATTTTTGAATAGTATAATAGAAAATTGAAATTCTTTTTAAAGAATATTTATTATGTTTTTGGACTAGATTCTATAAATTTCCAAATTAGAATGAATGAAGTAGATACCTAATTGCGTTATCAAGAAGGAGCTATTTTGATAATTATGAAATTGAACCTAAATTTGTATCTACCTAATGTGGACATTTAAACCATGGAGAGTATGGTAACCCTTAAATGAAAACTTCTATATGTTTACCAAATTCATTAGAAGTCAACACATTCCCTAATGTTGAAAGCATCATTAACCCCTAAAGGAAAAAGCTGCGTTTTTTGGCAACATAGCAATTTTGGGCAGCTCACTACGAATGGAGGTTTTATTTTATTTTTTTGAAAATTTTACACAACATGTGTCCAAGGAGTAGCTTTAAGTTCCAACAATTTTCGTAACTTTTGACTACATAGTCAAAAAGTTATTGCATGATATGTGATTTTCTTTGAACTTTGGGCAGCCCGGGCAGTTCAAAAAAATTCTTTAAAAATGACTTTTAAAAAAATTAAAAAACTGAAATTGGTTCTTTAGATTTATATACACGTGGGAAGCTTTGAATCATTCAATTCCAATCAATGAGTCGAAAGTTATAAGGAGTTTAAATTTGTAGGTAAGTATGGTTTTCAAAGACTCCATACCTACCCGTAAACTTAAACTCCTTATAACTTTTGACTCATTGATCGGAATTGAATGATTCAAAGCTTCCCACATGTATATAAATCTAAAGAAACAATTTCAATTTTTTAATTTTTTTTAAATTCATTTTTAAAGAATTTTTTTGAGCTACCCGGGCTGCCCAAAGTTCAAAGAAAATCACATATCATGCAATAACTTTTTGACTATGTAGTCAAAAGTTACGAAAATTGTTGGAACTTAAAGCTACTCCTTGGACACATGTTGTGTAAAATTTTCAAAAAAATAAAATAAAACCTCCATTCGTAGTGAGTTGCCCAAAATCACTATGTTGCCAAAAAACGCAGCTTGGTTCTTTAGGGGTTAAGTGGATAATTGTCTTGGAACTTTTAGCCAACTTTGCCTGTACATGGAAGTCTACTAGCCTAATACCTAATTGCTTAATGATCATCGACTAGTCAACTATTAGCATTCTAAAAAAAAACTATTTTGATATGCAATTGAATCCAAATTTGTCACTTAATGCAGATGTTTGATTGGTGAA
Organism: Pseudisothecium myosuroides; assembly: GCA_951799445.1. Classification (NCBI taxonomy): domain Eukaryota; kingdom Viridiplantae; phylum Streptophyta; class Bryopsida; order Hypnales; family Lembophyllaceae; genus Pseudisothecium; species Pseudisothecium myosuroides. The sequence continues at coordinate 1,325,398 of OX637288.1, read as the reverse complement.
TAGTAATGTAAACTACACATAATATAAAGCGATTTTCATCTTCTTACAAAAATATTTTTATCTCAATATAGGCTAATGGATATATAGAAAATACGCAACAAGGCAAGAATCCAAGGTCAATTAAGGATCATCATGCAAGCAATATCTAAAGACATTTGTACTTGAGGCTAACCAATCCAACCTTACTTAACTTACCATCTGCAAACACCAAGGCCCTTGTTCCAAAAAACTTATGAAGTCATAGCCTCGTCATCAAAGATATGGAGAATAAGGTATATACACCTACAATCGTCATAAATGCAACTAAAGATAGACCGTGCTAAATAATAAAATATATTTTATTAGTCTTCCAGAAATTGAAAAGGATTCTAACTCAATTTCACATGCATTATTTTGGATATTGTAAACATAAGTTATGAGTTTTGAAGTACTAAACATAGGTGCATAATAAATTGATAATAGATTCTACTAGTATTCCTACAATGTATGTTCTAAGAATTAATAACTTAATTCTAGGCAAGAATCTAGACAATTTATCTTGGTCAATGACAATTTTGGGTGAATTTTGCTTTCATTCATTACGTGCTCGTGAGTTTTATTTGTGTGGAAACTCAAATTTCAAAAGTTGCACTATTCCGCACTACACTCTGGGACGCTCTTCTTGACTCAGACTGTACTGCACTCCTAAAGACTCAAAGGATTGCTCAGCATCATCCCCTATAATCCACTAGAATCCGGTCCAACTTCGATAAGATTTGGCTTTGCTCAGATTCCGTTCTTACTAGAAGAGACGGAAATGTGGTTAGATGGAACAAAGAAAGTCCCCCTCCCTACTCTTTTTTCTAGCTCTCTTTTTCCTCCTCTTCTCTGTTTCTCTTCATTTGTCTAGCCATCAGGCTTGATTGTTCACTTTGGTTACTCTTTTAATGCCATGGTTTGCCATTTGTTTCAAAAAAATAAAATAAAAATTGCACTATTTCTCACATGATTCTAATTTGGGACTCATTCGGAAATGGAAGAATGTTTTTTGTAATTTGCAACTCAACCTTACCGACTTGGAGTCAAACTGTCTGTGCTCAAAGTCGGTAAGTTCATGAGCAGAGAGCCCCAGAGTGACCCCAGACTTTCATGCTGTTGTGCACGATGATGATTTGCCGCTTGTGCTTATCTGGACGTACCATGACTATTTATTTAATTGAATTGGCATGCTGTCCACTCACTCTAACTTAATGAAACACACTCACTGAGGTAGTCTGCTCTAAAAGCTGACCATGTTCTAAATGTGACCTGTATTTAGGAATGAGTGACATGTTGCTTGAAACATCTATTACTGTCAATGATGGGTTAGATAGGTTTAAATGGTCACTTTAAGAGTAGACTAACTTATTAAAGCATTTGTAGTGATCTCAACAAAGGTGACGATATCAACATTGTGTCAAGTGTCGAGTGATTTGGACTTAAATATGTGCTCCAATGCAACTATTATGGAGGCCTTTATTTCCTTGGCCTCGGTATGCACCCCCCGGGAATCAGTAAATTTGCAAAATGTGAAGGGCTTGCAAGTTGGCTGACTTGGCTCCCAGTAGAAATAATGATTATTGTTAATCCTTTTCCGCATTGTTAAATGTGTCAATCAATTCAACCTTCCCTTATTTCCATGAAAAGTCTTTTTTCAATGTAGATTCTTTTCTTTCTTTCTTTTTATAATGTGGAAAAGTCCATTTGACGTTTGGATTGCCAGCTTACCATGCATTGGATCAATTTGTTCTAAAAAAAACCCGACACTATGCAGGCCTTGTGGAATGCCCCTCCATTTGCCGATACAGGGATTGTTTGACAAGACATCAATACAGATACTCTTATTGCACATTCACAATAGAACCTGAAAACCTCTCATGTTGCGTATGAATGTTATTTTGGACAATTATTGTCAATTTTGTTAAAGTGGCGCGACTGTGGGCTTCAAAAATCGTGACATTCATCTATACAAAAATCTAAATACTAGGACCAAGGTAACTACACATGAAATTGCACAAATAAGCAATTTAGCATGATCCCATTTTGATATTGAAAAGCTTTTTTGTAGGATTTTGTTGGTAGTTAAAAGGGGATTCTAGATTCTCTTAGAATGCATTTTTGGTCATCATATGTATAAACTACAAATTTTCAAAGTGTTGAAAATAGGTGTTTCCAAAATTGACCATAGACTCTTATGAATAATGAGAATACATTTTAGGCAAGAATCTAGACTAATTGGTTTTAGAAAGCGATCGAAATTAGGTGTAGTTATTTTAGAGTAGATTTACATTTGAGAATGTGGGCCTTGAAAGGTGCTAGAGTTGTAGAATTCCACTAATTAATGAAATTGATGTTAACTTTTGCATGTCTTATATTCTTGTTGTGAGCACATGTGACAAAAGTGCATTTGCCTTGCAGTGCTATGCAATTAGAGAGGATTGAGTATATCATTAAAAAAACTTAGGCTGAAACTCTAATGTTTGTTGAGTTAAAATTACTTAAAATTTCTTAAACTAGAACAATTTTTTTAAATTGGCATTTTCAAACACATGTTTGGAACCTTAGATCTATGTTGTTCCTAATTTTTATAGTCTTGGTATTTAAAGCTTTGTGAGTTGTAACTTAAATGTCACAATTTTGGAGCTTGAATTGTGCCAATTTAATAAGCAACCACTCTACAAGAAGCTTTGTCATGTAGCACTGCTTGCTCCCCTTTTAAACTAAGGTCCTACTCAACTTCCTCACATATAGCTTTTGTCAATGCAAACTGCAAAACTTCCTCTTTTTCAATTCAGATTCAATAATTTGATTATTACTAATACACTAGTAATGATATTTAATGTTACCTATCCTAACTGATTTATAAATGCTTCAAATTTTTACGCTACATGAATATTTTCATTATGTCTAACTTAATTGAAGGCTAAGGTAGTCAGCCCTTAAAGCAACCATTTAAGAGCTGGTTGCCTTTTTGGAGAAGCTAAATTCCTTAAAACAATTTTCAGTAAATTTTCCTAGGAAGAAAAATGGAATTGGCATCTAACCCAAGTCGTTTCATATTTTTTGGACCTTTGTGAAATTAGATATGAATTTTTGAAGTTGAAACGCAGTGGTCACTAAAAGCGACCACCTCCTAAAATGTACACTGTGGGTACATTGAAGAAAGCAAAATATACCTCTGTGTCATGATCAGTTTTCGAGCCTGCTCGCTTTTAGAGCCGACTACCTTAATGAGCTTACCATTGAAACCTCTTAAGTTCACTCCAATGGATACGGTTTGACGAAACCATAGACAATCTTGATATACAGGGAGGCTGGTTAATTCCGGAAAATCTTTCTTCAACTTATGCTTCAATCAGTGTTTTTCATGTCATGTCATTTTTGAAGATCAGTTGATTCCTTTGCAACCTAGAGAACTCAAACTCTGATCAGTCGAATCGTTAATTAATTTCAAAGTATCTCGGGCTCGTTGCTGTCGCTGATAAGGAACCATTCATGGAATTCAAAAAGCACGCCTCCCAATCTTCAGTGTCAAAATATATACATTTCTCTTCTTCAACTTGTGTTAGAACCTTTAAAAGTCGATTTTCTTCTATTGGGAGAATTCTGGAACTTTGGCAATTCTCACATCGTGCAGCCCCAAACTGTACCAGTCCTAGTATTGCAGGATTGAGCAAATGAAAGTCACAATTTTTGGCGTCCAAAATCGCATCAATTTGATGAAATTGTTGAATTTTAGTATCAATCTGAAGGGTTTCCAAGTGAGTCATTTCCACTGAAATCAACCGGGGGTTAAGCACATTTGGCAATGCACAAATATCTGAGGAATCCAGACCTTGATATCATCGGAGCTGTAGAACCAGTGGATTTTGTTTTGTTTTCTTTGAATCTAATTGGACATTTGGACAGACATAACCCAAAGCAAATTTTGCAGTCAGTACATCCATTGAAGTTAGACTATTAATCCTACGCTACTGCATGGAAATCAAAAGTTCTCTCCATTTGCATCTTTCTAGAGTCCTTGAGCAGTTCAAGCAGCTGAAGCTCTGCCAATCTAACATAAGAATTCAATTTTCAGTTTGATTCTTCCTTGATACAGAACTGAGATTTCTTCAAATGAATGTGAAGCTCCACAGTACAACATTAATCACTCAGGCAGAGCCACCACTCTATCCGATCAAATGAGAAATTACAAAGACAACACGCACACTCCAAGAGGTAGCCTGACTCGTGAGATTAAAAATCAAACACGTACCATCTCTACACTTGTTTCAAACTCGGCCAAGGCCTTGCGAACAAGCTATCCTCACACAATTCAAAGTACTAAGCTTACACAACCAATTTTCAGTTTGGTGAAGACTTCAACTGCCTTGTGAGTCTCCGCAGACATGAGAATGATGAGCTTATTGCAGCTTCCTGGAGTTCCTCCTTTCAGTTATTCAGCTGTATGATTGTGTAAGTAGCCTAGATATTGCATTCATGGAGCAGAGACGCTTCCCCGGAAACTCGCCGGAAAATGCTCAGAGCACAATCCTGAAAAATGAAATACAGTATGCTTTGGGCATTGGCTTGTCATCGCTTTCCTGTGGCTTAACTTACACATTATTTTTGGAATTTACTTTGCGCCAACACAAAATTAAAAATGGGATTTGCCATGAAGTTCACCTCCAATATATGTACAATGACTGACTTCAGTTTTTTGCCAGCAGTTTTAATGCTTCCACTTGCATTAAATACTCCCGTCTCTCCGATGATCTGAGTTTCCAACAGAAACTAGACTGCACTGTAATCGCTTGGCATTTTTTTGGAACCTCTAATTTCAACAGTCACTTTAAAAAAATTGCAATGTCTTTCAACAAGCCTCACCTTTTCTGTTTTGTATCCTTAGATTCCTGCTTGTGACCCTTCAGAATTGATTGTTCTATGATCAAGAATATATGGAGTGGACACTCTGAAATGACGAGTACTTATGATCCGCATAGATTCTTCCGCCAAGGGAAAGTATGTTTGATTCATACATTCTTCCACACATAGGGAAAATAGAAGTAACCTCTTCATGTGAACTAAGAGGTTGAACTAGGAGAATGGTGAGGGATGTTATTTTCATTTAGAGACACTACAGAGACACTACAGGGGTGTTTGCATGCTACCGTGTACCAATTTTTTGGTCACAGTGCACTTCTACGCACTGTTTTATGGATTTTAATAATTCATACCATTAAATGCACATTGAATTTAGGATAGAGATGCAAGTCTTTTTTACAGACCAAGTCTATCCAAGGTACATATTTACATTGAAAAAAACAATGAAAAAATCTCAACATGAACTAAATGAGGAAATTTACACTAAAAAGAATTATACTTTGTCATGGTAGATCATGCACACTAAATTTAGAGATCTCATTGATAACAATTGGAAATCTTTTTTGAATTATTTTTGTATAGATATTGCTATCTTAAAGGTTGTACTTTGATGTTCATAATATTTTAGGATTTTTTCACATTTTTAAAATTTTAACATTGATGTTCACATGTTTAAAATTTTAAGGATTTTTAAATGTATATATGTATGTTTGTATATGTATGTATGTATGTGTATATATATATATAATTTATTTATTTTTATTTCAATGTGCATTTTATACAAATTATGAAGTAGAAAATTTTAATAAAGGTGATGGAGAGTTAGCTGTGGCAAAATGGAGTAGATTTTCTAATGCAAAATTTGGTTCAAAGATGTGCCACTTGGGGCAAAATTTGTGCAAATTGAGTGCATAATTTAGGAATTGGTATCTAATAGTGTGCCATCATCCAAAATGCACCTATTCATCTAAAAAGCCAATCATTTTTTGGCTCACTACCTTAGTACTAATAGGTTTAGGTCTTTTAGGATTTAGTATATATTGACTAGATATAGCATATATAAATCTTAATAAAGTAAGATGACTATTGTTGTCCCTTTTGGTTTTTTTATATTAGATTGGGTAGATGTACAAGTTTTTAATGGTCAATAGAACAACAAGTGTGAGAATTTTTCATGTGTCTTTTGGTCATCTCATTTTTGAGAGGAAAAAAAAGACACATGGTAGATGGTCAAATCAAGAACATATAGCTTCCGGGATAGCTTCCTATTGCTGTCCTTAGGAGAGGATTATTCTTATCTATTTGGATTCTAATGTGTCTCTTTTAATTCTTTATGTGATTGCAATGGTATTTTAAGAGTATTCCTAGAGCTTGTGGAATAATGAATGGACCTTTAGCCATGATTGAAAGAACTGATTGTACTCATTGAATTTGTAAATAGGGATTTTTCAATTCAATTCCAACCCTTTCAACCCCAATTCTACATTAAGTTAGCATAATGCAAACCCAAGTTGTTTTGTATTTTTTGAAATTTTATGGAATTTATCATAAATTTTTAAAGTGCAAAACATATTTTTGGATATTTTTTGGATATTCATAAAGACACTCTTCTTGACCACTTGACTAGTAAACAGTGACCAAAGAGGACAAATTTTTAGTAATGTAATGATCGATTAGCATTGTGAACTTGCAACATAGTACTCATATGCAACCATCTTGACTATTTAGCACTAGAAACCACATCCTAGTAAGTTTTTTATTATTTGGTTGTCTTAATATCTACCATAGTTGTGGTAGCAAAGGCTTTAAAAAAAACTCTCACATCAAATTTTATAATCTTACAATTTGCCTAGGGAGACTCAATTTGCATAAATCTTGGAAACCATGTGAGAATAAAGATAAGGTCCCATTTGTTTAAAAATATATAAAAAATCAACCATTTAGAAAGAAAAGTAGTTTTAATTATACCTCCATGTATTAAGAATTGAGAAATTATTAAAAAAAAATAGGATACTTGACAGTAATGAATAACAAAAACCACATTCAAGTAAAAAAAATTACTAAGGAGTTTCAAGGTTCACGTATTGAGTGTCAACCATATCCAAGTATGTTGGTATCAGCATAACTAGATATTTATATTTGGTTTTGGACTTTTAGGTTGGATTTTACATTGAGGTATTTATAGTTGGCATTAGGGTTATACAATCCAATACATTGCCTCTTGTTTGGAATTTGGACTCCTTTTTTGTCAACTTTTTGCCTAGGGTACGTGCATCATGTGCTTGGAAGTTGGAGCTATTGGCGCAATCTTTTTATCACATTCTCAATTTTAAACTACCACTTCGCCTCTCCTTTGCTTAAAACATTTCTTCGACAATCTTGATCTAAATTTCTCTTGCAATAGGCACACTTTTGCTTTTGCCATGTAAAATTTGGTTTTGGGTTCTTGATTTTTGTTTTTGTTGAAGGCTTTCAATTTGGTTTGAAAAATACTCTATCAACCTTTAGGAATTATAGGTTCATAGAAATTATTTCCTCTTGATCTCGATTAAAGTGCTTCATTAGATATTTTTAAGGGCATTGAAAGGCCGTTTCAGGCCCGTTCCCTATGCTATAAACCAACCACGGCTAGCCAAAATTAAAATTATTTAGTTAATTTAATTTTTTAATGTTTTTTTAAAAAATTATAAAAAATATAAAAAATAGAGAAATAATATTATCTAACGTAGCAGTCTCTTGACTACATCAAATGGTTGATTTGGCGTAGTTCCCACATTCCCCATTGCCCGGGAACTTGCAGCCCTTTGTAGGCCCAAAATCTCATCTAATGGCATTATGGCAATTGAAGATCAAGAGGATTTTGCTTTGTTTTCTATTTATGAGTCTAGAACTTGCGGTATGGTGTTGAAAGTGAAGTTGTACTCGATTGAAGATGAAGATGGCCAACTTCAATATACTAATCTTTTGTCAACAATAAAAAAAAATGTATATGCAACATTCCGGATTTTTTTCCAAAATGGGGACCTTATCCATTTTCCATTTGATTTTTGGATTGTGAATGAGAAAAAATGCATATTGTCTAGATTTGAGAAATTCAACATTGTTGGTGCAGAAATCAAGATTTGTCATTTCTAGGACAAATGGGTCTTTGGATCCATCCAAGAATAGAAGAGGTTGGACGTTGAAATGGCTCTAGGGGATTTTGGCTTTCAACATTGTTGAAGAGGTTACCTTCCTCGACTATAACAACCATGACAAAGAAAACTGTACAATCAACCTATTATTCCCGAGTTGATAGTGATGAAGAAATATCCTAAGTGTACTAGCACTTCCTATCATTGCTTATACTAGCTTGAAGAGGTCATCCAAAGATATCACCAAGTTGAAGAAAATATAAAGAAGGATTTGGCATTAGTTTCACTTGACAATAACGTGTAGTACCTCATATCTAAAGATGCAAATGAAGTAAGTATTGTAAAAAATTACTATAATTAAAGAATGTGTCAAGGATTTTGAGGAATATACATGTGACCAATTGTAACCTCGACCAATAAAATTTTGCGATTATAAGTCATGCTAGTGACAACAACCATTGATGACAACAATTTATGCTCTAAGACTTTTTGCAAATTGTTTCAACAAGATATCAAGTTTAATTCTCCGGGATTTCTTTTTTCTTCTTTTGCAAGGGTTGGCCAATGACAAAGGAGGAGTCCACAATTTGCATGGCCAAGAGTTTATTGATAATGGTAAGATTGAAGCTCATTCACTTGTAGGACAATCCTATTTGAGTACGACAGTTGGAAATAGATATGAGTTGTTTGCAGCACATTGGGCTTGTTTATAATAAGTTTAGTCTTGATGAACTTGGGTTGAAGCTCAAAGACATTAAAAGGCAAGATAGACAAAATCAAGCCACAAGGCCAAAAAATTTACCAAAAGAAACTAGAGAACACTCACAAAAATTTGTTGATACTCCCTAAAGACCTTCAAGAATAAATACTTGGAATAGAAAAATACTCATGAATCTAGAGATCTATGCCAATTACATTGAACTATTCCTTTTAAATAGATTAGATCTATAAGATAGAGTGGTTTTCATCACAAAGTTTAGACCCTACGGTTTGTCAACAATTATTATATGGTTATTGTTGTTTCATGGATTTGCACGTTAATTACAATTTATTGTATCGTTATGATGCATTACTTCGCATTGTTATTGCATCATTACAATGCATTACTTGCAACTGCATCGTAACAATGCAAAGTAATGCATCGTAATGATGCGATAAATTGTAATTAACGTGCAAACCCATGAAACAACAATAACCACATGATAATTGTTGACAAACCGTAGGGTCTAAACTTTGTGATGTTAGTATCTAAAGTCTCATTCTTCAAGTTGTGGTTTAGGATTGGATTAATCATAGGGACCATAGTGAGCTCGGCAATAGTAAGTCTGTTAGTACCCAAGATTCATTTGTTAGCCAACAATGGTTTGTCAATATACAAATGTTTTTCCATTTTGGTATCCAATTGATCCACTTGTTCATAGATTGATACTCCAACATGTCAATCTCCCTATACCTCACTAGCTAGTAGAGACTCTTGCATGAAAAAAATCTTTAAAAATTTGTGGCATGGTGGAGATGGAGTAGACTTATGACTTCCACAAATTGGTGAGGTGCTACTATGTCAAAATAGTTGCCAAAACCTTGGAATATAGTTCAAATGGATTGCAATATATAGACAGGCTCAAAAAAAACAAGTCAATGTATAGGCAGAACTCCACTACTTTGCCAAAGACGAGTTCCCACTTGATTGAGAGGATTGTAGCTATAATTCAATCAATTAAAGATTTGTGAAAGAAATGAAAAAGGCCTCTATAAAGCACAACTACTATTGCATTCTTTGAATATGGCTCCCTCAAGACTGTTTGCTAAGGATAAGAAATGGTTCCAAGAGCCCTAATTGGTTGAGAATTTGAACACAAGACACTTTGCCTATGTGCCATTAAAGACATAAGTGGCTAGAGAAGACAGAGATTGTAAGGTATATGTCAAGTAGTGGAAGCAAGAAGTGACATTGTTGAGGTGGAAGGAGATGAAAATTTGGATCACAACATTGTAGACATTAAAGAGAAATTGTGTGATCCACTTGAAGAAATTTAGCCAACAGTTGCATTGGAGTAAGAAGCGAGGGAGGCAATCAAGAACATGTTGGCCATTCATGAAGGTCATGTTGAAGGTCTTCTTGTATTGATGCATATAAGTTTAATTATAAAGTATAGATTGTAGAATATATGATCTTTAAGAGAACCCTCATTCATAATCAATTAAACAACAAACCCTTTTTTTCAAAAGACTGACGGAGGTAAATTAAAAACTTTATCTACTTCAAAAATGAGGATGATAATTTAAGTGTTGCCAACAAATATGTGCTTGCTAGAATTGGGCACTAATTATTTTGTATTTATGATGCAAAGATTTACAATAAAATTAAGCTCCACCTCCAAAGCTATTGAAAAGAAAAGAAGACCAAAGATGTTCCAATCAATTCCTTCAAACATATACAATGGCATCAACAAAAGTCGATAATGAATTGTTCGGTGGATAGAAAATCTTTAGAAGGTCCACTGCAACAGGTACAATTAAATTAGTTTCAAAATTTGCAATTAATTTGAAGTTTAAATACTATCATTTGAACTGTAAGTAGGTGGACATCGATAATCTGATACCCACAGTGATCCAAAGTGAAACTTACCTACCTACTTAGAAATTATGAACATTAGATCCAAAAGACTTTGCACCTAATTTGAAAGAACTTGTGGCGTCCTAAAAAAAAACTAAAGTAGGATTTTAGTTTAACATGTATGAGGAGGCCCGGTGTTGTTTGGTTGTTTTTTTAATCATGTAAGTGACAATAAGCATATGCTTCTTGTAACAAGATTGTCAATGTTGTTGTTCAGTTATAAACCCTTTATTGTATTCAATAATTTCTTGCTGATTTTTATGACAACATGCATTCATTGTTGTGTTTCAACATGCTCTTTACTTTAAATTCAAAGTTTCATTGAATTTTTTTTGTACCTTTTTTTTAAAAATTATTTTTAAAGACATTATTGTTCATTGCTTTGATTTGTAAACTACCTACCATTTATATTTGCAATTGTCTAAAGTCACTACTAGATATCTAAACCAAAGTTTATGAATTCTATAGCTTTTAATGTCACTAAAAGAAACTTATATGTTTTTTAAAGCATTTTTTGTGATGTCCACTTGTTTTTAAGTTATGTTTGATGTTACAACTTATGTCTTGAGGTTATGTTTGATGTCATTGTAGATATAAAAATAGATGGACATCCAAAATAATGTGTCAAAAAAAATACGAGGTTTCTTGTAGTGTGTTTGAATTCAATGGTTTGCTAATTGTTTTATTTTTATTTTTTGGGTTTACTTCAATGATTTCCATCTTAATATAGCTTCTAAAATATTGTCGTTTTAAACATTTGCCATATTTTATATATATATTTTTTGGATTTTTTAAGCAAGTTAGCTAGCTTATCAATTGAGGCTATTATGAATTTTTTTGCGCTTAAATTTCGTTGTATTCATACATAGTTCAGTATTACTACACTTCTATTGAATGCATTTTATTAGAAGGGCTATATTTCTTTATGAACATTGTTGTAAATGCATCATTTTGTCAAAGTGAATGGTGTAAGGGTTAGCCATGATTTCTTTAGAGTATAATATTTTACATGAGGCAAAGTTGGTACTAGTGAACTCGAGGCATCTAAAAACAACAAGTGTATTAGCTTAAAAGCCTAAGGGATATTGCTTCTATTCCTTTCCTCTTTTGACCTTATTGACATGATGACTTTGTCTTTTATTATATTTGAATTTTTAAAAGAGAATTGTGGGTGTTACTAATTGCCCACAAAATGACAACCTCACATTCAAAAATCAAGTGCCTACCATTGCTCCTTGAAAATGCTCCAAAAATTCCATTTTTCAATACTCCAAAATTGCACTTTAAAAAGGGCCAAAGTTTCTTTCAACTTTCAAGATGCTAGGAGTGCACTAAACTCTACTTGTAGCATGAAATGAGTTTTTAAACCCCTAGAGGACCAAGCTGCGTTTTTTTGACAACATAGCAATTTTGGACAACTCACTATGAATGGAGTTTTCATTTTTTTCTTTAAAAATTTCACACAACATGTGTCCAAAGAGTAGCTTTAAGGTGCAACGATTTTCATAACTTTTGACTACAAAGTTAAAAAGTTATTGCATGATATGTAATTTTCATAGAACTTTGAGCAGCCCAGGCAGCTCAGAATACTTCTTTAGAAATTATTATTATTTTTTAAATAAAAATTTGAAATTGATTCTCTACATTTATATATACGTGAAAAGGTTTGAATCATTCCATTTCAATCAATGAGTCAAAAGTTATGAGGAGTTTCAGTTTGCATATAGGTACGGTTTTTAGAGACTCCATACCAAGTTTTGTAAACTAAAACTCGTTGTAACTTTTGACTCGTTGACCAAAATGGAACATTAGAGGAGATTCGGGCTTTTAAGAGACTGTGAGTTCCCGGACTGTGGGAACTCTGTAGGAATGCTGGGACGCTGTGAAATCATCAGTCTGACGTGGCCAAGTGATTGCCACGTCAATTTTTTTATTTTTTTATTTTTTAATAAAAAAAATTCTAACAGCAAGGCGCTGGTTCCCAGCATTGGGAATAGCCTTAAAACAGTCTTCCGGAGGCTCAAATCTCCTCTAATGTAATTCAGGGTGATTGCAAGAAAGACTGACCATTTTTTGTCACACTTAGGTAGAACAAGGTTGTCCTCTGTTATAACTTTTGGATTATAAACCCAAAGCCAAAAAATTAAAAAATTTTCTAGATATCTTGATTGTAATTGTACTCCTTATTTTTCAAAATTTTAAAAAAATCATTAAATATTTAAAATTCAATTTCTCTAATTTGTCACACTTTCAAATTTAGGGATTTTGAATACTATTGAATGGCTTAATTAATGGTTTTTAGTTGAAATTTCTACAGTACATTCTTCTAGTAGGCAAACATGTTCCTACCAAAGGATATCTAAAATACATTATTTTATGTCCTCTAAGTTTGTGCAAAGAAGCCTCCTTTGGTCGCATACTTGTGAACAATAGAAATGGTTTTGACCTCATTTTTTTGTTGTTGAAACTCATCACTAGGAAATTATCTATTTTTAGTTTTTTTTAAATAATTTTTTTTCCTATTTATTACAAATTAAAAACGTTAAAGTATGTTTTTTTTTGCCAGAATTCTATGTTCTAGAATATGTCCCCAAAAATACATACTTTAACATTTTAATTTGTAATAAATAGGAAAAAAAATATTTAAAGAAACTAAAAATAGACCATTTGAGAAGACTTCCTAGTGATGAGTTTCAACTAAAAAAATGAGGTCAAAACCATTTCTATTGTTTACAAGTGTGCACGCAAGGGAGGCCTCTTTGCACAAATGTAGAGGACATAAAACAATGTATTTTTAGATGCCCTTTGGTAGGAATATGTCTACCTAATAGAGGAATGTACCATAGAAATTTCAACTGGAAATCATTAATTTGAACCGCTCATTAGTATTCAAAACCCCTAAACTCAAAAGTGTGACAAATTAGAGAAATTGAATTTTAAGTATTGAATGATTTAAAAAAAAAATTTAAATAAGGAATACGATAACAATCAAGACATCTAAATTTTTGTTTTTTATTCTTTAAATTGGATTCATAATTCAAAAGTTATAGCAAATGACAACCCAGTTTTGCCAATGTGTGACAAAATCGGTCGATCTTTCTTGCAATCACCCTTCAAAGCTTCCCACGTATATATAAATGTAGAGAATCAATTTCAAATTTTTATTTTAAAAAATAATAATTAAAAAAAAAAAAATTTGAGCTGCCCAAGGTGCCCAATGTTCTATGAAAATTACATATCATGCAATAATTTTTTAACTATGTAGTCAAAAGTTATGAAAAGTGTTGCGCCTCAAAGCTACTCCTTAGGCATATGTTGTGTGAAATATTCAAAGAAAAATAAATAAAAACTCCATTCATAGTGAGCTGCCCAAAATTGCTATGTTGCCAAAAAATGCAATTTTTTCCTTTAGAGGTTAAATGTTATTTGTAACTTTAATCAAGTCAGAACATTTTGTTCAACAAAAGATCATTTTGGGACGGAAGGAATACCTACTTCTACTTAACAATTTAAAGAATGAAAATCAATTTTTCTTAATTAAATTTTTTTTCTAGACTTTCCACTCAATTCTTCAAACTATTTTTTTTTAAATTCAATATTGGTAGTGCTATAGTTTTGAGCTTGAAAGATTCAAAGTCTTATTTAATCTAGTCACAAAAGATACAATCTCCCTGTTTTCTTCACTTTAAAAGCAAATATTTTGTAATCTACATGATTATAGCCTCTTAAATTTCTTCCACACATTCTTATACTAGTTTAGTGCTAGATCCTATAGTAAAATATGCAAAAAATGTAATTCTAAAGATAATTGCTTTTTGCAATAGAAATGGCAGTTTTGAATGTTTTTTGATAGAAGAAAGGCCTTGAGATTTTAGGGGTTAATATATAAAATGCATTTTGAATTCCATGTGAATAAAATCAATAACCTATGAATTTCAAACTATTAAAAACAAATGTATCTAAAATCAACACATACAAGGCTCCTACACATGGAGGATGTGCATTTTGATTAACAAAAGCAATTGTATAGCCATTGAAGTCACAAACTCACACCTAAAAAATGATCCATTACAAGGATTTTACAATAAATGAAATTTGAACCACAATCAATGTCTTAGGTTAAGACAATTGAGTGATTAGCTCCTAAAAGTCCAAACATTATTTTTTGGCAACATAGCAATTTTGGACAGCTCATTATGAAAGGAATTTTTATTTTTTTCTTTGAAATTTCCACACAACATGTGCCCAACAAGTAGCTTAAAGGCACAACAATTTTCATGAATTTTGACTACATGGTTAAAAAGCTATTGCATGATATGTAATTTTCATTGCTCGGCAGGCAGCCCAACAATGAAACCAGTAGGTGTAGATTGTTTATTACAACATCACAATCATTGGAATTAGCTTTTTTCAATTCCATAACAAAATTCTTAACAACTTAGTATTTTATATCATACTCATGTTCTTTCTACTTGTTCTTTTTTTCAAGTATGAATATGAAATATTTTTTGTTTGAAATTTTTTATATGTATTTCCAACTTATTTCTTCAAAATACTATGGAGAGTAATAACGTATAGGATCTGCACATTTTTATGTAAAAAGTTTGAAAGATGAAATCTAACCATTTAGTAAAAGTTGAAAATACTTCTTTTTTAAATTCAAGCAACTTGATTTTGCAATAGGTAAGGTTTCTTATTTTGAAATTATAGGGAGGTATACTCTAATAAGTTAATTAAAGGATCCTACAGTTGTATGAGTTTGTTGTGAATTAATATAGATGAAGATTTTAGCCTTATTATGGGTTTAAGTACTTTGAAGCAATTTTGGGCCTAAAAACATTGAATACCTTTAGGGATTAGTGATTACATTATGAACTTCTACCTTTTAAATGAAAATTCAGTGCACAAAGTGATTTTTTAGGCCTTCATATTGAAGCCATGGTAGAAAATATTGTGACTACTTTAGGTGAGTAAGATGACCATTATAGATATACATTTTGTTGGTTTTGACCTTTTGGGATAGTCTAAAGATTCTTTTGGGTCATAGTGGGCAACAAACTTCAAAAAGTTCATAACAAACTCATACTTTGCCAAAACATAATAATAATATCATTTGCTCTTGTTGTTTCTCACACTTTCCTTCTATGTGAGATTTTTTTCCTTAAATTTTAGCAATGGCATGAGTGCCAACTCCTAATTCTGCCCATGACTGGTTGTTCTACCGTACCTTAACCCTAGAAGATCACAACCATATCACCACGATAGTCAACAAAAAATCATCAAATTCCAGGATGAATAAGTGCATTCCTCCTTCAGTCTACATTACTGTAAGTACAGTTTCCCCTGCATTTCATTTATCATCCATCAGTTCTCCCCGTCCTTCCTGCCAACTGAAACTCTACAGTAGAACCTCCCTCCAGCGAGGCTGCAGTCAGTCATAACAAGTCAAGCAAACACGGAACCATGACCACCTCTTGAATTCCCATGAACAACCCCTGCGCAACTTAAAACTGGCACCAGCGGCCATTAACGCTAATATCCACCCCCTTCAATGCCACCCTCACACCCTGACCAGTTGAGACCGCACCGCAAACCACCCCACCACAGCTAGCAAGCTACCAGCAAACTTCCTACACCGCCCATAGGACTCCCACTCTCACAAACTCACCAAGTTCATTCATATATGCTTCACCACCTCGTCCAGACTCGTGAACAGTCGCATTGTGTAGGCGCAGTAACCAACCTCCCATAGTCCCATCTCCAACAACTCTAATTTCTAGTGTAAGCCATCAGACACCAAGATGACGCTCCATTTTGAAAGCTAGCTTCTCGCGGAAACCAGCGAGCTCTGTCACTTCAACAACATACGCGAAGTCTGTAGATATTGTCGATATATTTATACATCAGACCGAGAGAATTGCATGCATTACTATTGTGGTCTGGATATGTGTATGGAAGCTTGGAGAATTGATCATACCATGTTGAAGTGATAGTGAGTTTGCAAGCTGATGCGTGTGTACAAATATATAGCTAGCTAGCTGGGTGGGTGGATATCGATACATTGGGGCGGTGGCGTTCCGTTTTTCAAGCTGGAGGACTTCTCCGCAGTTCGTTTTGTGGTGACAGGCTTCCACACTTGGGTATCTTGTTTCTGGAACCCCAAGAAAGCCATGGAGAAGGCGCTGGATCCGGGAGCAGTCGACAGCGCTTCCTTCTTCTGCAGCGAGAGCTTCCCCGAAGTCGAGACCTGTCGTGTCGAAGGTCGGCAAACCTCCAGCATTGTTTCTGACTTGGACGGGACGCTCATCCGGTCACGCAGCTCCTTTCCTTACTTCATGCTCGTGGCTTTCGAAGCCGGCAGTCCGTTACGTTCTATCATTCTTTTACTCGTCTCCCCCCTCATTTGGCTGGTTTACAACTTCGTCTCGGAAGCAGCAGGCATCAAGATGCTCATCTTCGTCTCGCTCGCGGGGTTGAAAGCTTCAGTGATCGAGTCCGTCGCCCGTGGCGTCTTACCCAAGTTCTACCTCGAGGATATGCACAGCGTGAGCTACAAAGTGTTCATCTCCTGTGGGAAGCGATACGTGGTGACTGCGAATCCTAGGATCATGGTGGAGCCTTTTCTCAAGGAGTATTTGGATGTGGAAGCGGTGATGGGGACGGAGCTTCAAGTCACAAGAGGCGGGTACGCAACCGGGTTCGTGAGTGGGCCGGGGGTGTTAGTTGGGGCTAACAAAGAGCGCGCGGTGAAAAAGTACTTCGGACCTGATCAACCCGACGTGGGACTGGGGGACCGCCAGAGTGACTTCCCGTTTATGGATCTTTGTAAAGAAGCCTACATTGTGGCGAGCTACAAGGAAGTCGACGCCGTCCCCAAGCACGAGTATTTGAAGCCGCTCATCTTCCACGATGGCCGCCTGGTGTGTCGCCCGACGCCGCTCATGTCGCTGATTGTCATGCTCTGGTGTCCCATCGGGTTCATTCTTGCTGTGTTTCGCATGTTTATTGGGATTATGCTCCCTATGTGGTGGGCGTTACCGTTGGAAGCTATGTTAGGAGTGACGGTTCGTGTCCGCGGCATCCCTCCAACATGCCCCATGCGAAGCAAGAAGCGCGGCGTTCTCTTTGTCTGCTCCCACCGTACGTTACTCGACCCCATTTTCCTTTGCATTGCAGTGCGTCGCAAGGTCACGGCTGTGACGTACAGCATCAGTCGGTTGTCTGAGGTTCTAGCTCCCATTCGCACAGTGCGTCTCACTCGCTGTAGGGACAGAGACGCCAACACCATGGCCGGGTTACTTGAGGAAGGCGACCTCGTGGTGTGCCCTGAAGGTACCACTTGCAGGGAGCCTTTCTTGCTTCGTTTCAGCTCCTTGTTTGCTGAGCTGACGGATCAGATTGTGCCCGTGACGATGAACATCAAGATCACCATGTTCCATGGGACCAGTGCGAGGGGGTGGAAAAGCATGGACCCCTTCTTCTTCTTCATGAACCCGTGTCCGAAATACGAGGTGACGTTTCTCGACCAGCTTCCACCGCAGCTGACTTGCAATGGTGGGAAGACGAGTCACGAAGTGGCGAACTATATTCAACGCGTGCTTGCGAATTCCTTGGGGTTCAAGTGCACGAACTTGACGCGGAAGGATAAGTATAATGTGTTGGCTGGGAACGATGGGATCGTGCCGGATCATCAGGACCTGCGGCAGAGAGCCGGACGGATTTTGTTCGGGTTGCAGTGATGAGTCCAGGGCTCTGTTTAGTTACTGTTTTTTTTGCAGGGTGAGTGGCGGAGGACCGAAGCTTTTCCTCATGTTAAGATGAGTCAGGGAAAAGCTCCGGTCCTTTGTTACGGATTTGGAAACTTATGAATGGTTTAGTGCTGCATTGGAGATATGGGAAGATAGCTATTAGAATGATCATTTTTACATGAATTGGTATGGTGGGGCTGCAAAAGATCGAAGTCCACTTTAAAGGTGAAATGGAGAGAGCTAGAGTCCGAATGTGCATTTCAATTATGAAGTGGAGTTTGATCGTTATTCTGCAGAGGTGGACTTCAGATCGTTACTTCAGATATTTTCGATACATTGGATCTCTAGTATTGTTAGGGTGGATTTAATTACGTTAGAACTTGGAAGTTGCTCTACTGCGGCGGTATAAGGACACTGACTGCTTTTAGATCGAATCGACCATGAATTGTGACTGAATTGTTACTGAATTGTGACGACGACGGTGCAGTGGATCGATCATGCACATCAATCACCAGCTTAGTAACTTCATGCTCATCCACTTCGGAGATCCGAGACTGAGTTATATATCAATTATGTAGCGGTAGCACACTCATCCACTGCCTACAACATCAGAACAGGACTTGTGGTTTGTATTATTTACTATTTTTTATGATTCATCGAAGGATATGTGATCAATATCCAAATTCAACCTAATTTGCAATTCTCTGACTGACATTCTGATTCATGCACCCTCACCTTCATTGTATGAACGCTTTCCAATGATGCTTACTCGTAGGAAATCATGTGCTGCATTTTCCAGCTAGGGAGAGCTTCAGTGGAACCCCTCATCAGTGGGCAATTCCAGCTAGCCATGTTGGGTACATGGTTTGGATTTCTTGTAGCATTAGATACTGAAATTCCTAGCACTTTAGACATCGCTACTTCCTTAGTTCTGCAATGTTGTATGCAGTCAATACAGTAATCAGCCGGTCGTATCTTACCGATTAATTGTATGGATAGCGGTGATAGTAACGTGACACTCCGTAGTCTCTTCTGCACATGCAGTCATCGTCCTGCTCAGTCTCTGGAAACTACCATTAAGCGCATTGATTATTTAGCGTGAGTTACGCTGACGTTCAATTAGCCTGCACATATCGATCCAAGACTGACGTTTGAATGTGTACCGGTATACAGTCATATTAATAAATTCATTAGGTTTGAATAATTAGGTAATTGATGGAGCCGGTTCCCATTCAATCATGTCGCCGGGGAAGTGTCCACCCGCTACGTGCATCATCACTGCCATGCCTTAATTGCAGGCATGTGGCCCTGCAGTACAACGACGGAGCGCCAGAGCAGGTCCTCCTCCTACTTCCCACTCAAGTATCGCGTTCGAATGAGTTGTACGCCATTGAAGGCATGGTTGGGAACCTCCAGGCCAGCAGGGAGGCAGGTGCAGCAGGCCGGCGAGCTGCACAAAGCCATCAATGCTCACCACTTAATAACTTACTCGAGGTGCCGGACTCAGCTAGCTCCCTGCCACACTTGGGATCACCGGAATTTGGCAGCAGCTCTTTCGTGATGCAAGCTAGCTTACTTGTTCCCTTGAATGGGTTGAAGAACTTGGTGTCGATCTTCACACTGAGCAAGCAGGCGACACCTGAGATTGGGTAGCTAGAAAAAGAATGAGAATTTGAAAAAAAAACATATAAGTGCAAAATAACGGCTAATTGATTAAGCACAGGAGGTGGTCGGCCATCAATGGCGCAGAAATCATTCACCGTTTGTGAGTTTGTCCACAAAAAAATTCGTTTGAAGTTTGAAATCCTTCTATCATCACACGTTAAGCTTCAACGCAGCAGCTTGAGGAGGATACTGTATTGTGGACGCTTCAGTTTGCACCCTTGCCTACAAAGTTCCATCGAAGATCAGATACTGCATTTGAAGATTATAACTATCAGCAAAACTTGACCAAAATTGTCAAAACAAACTATACACAACAGGGGAGCAGTGGTCTCTAAATCGAAAGTTCTTTGTCGTGGAGAGTCCAGATATATGATCTGATCATTTTTGGATGTGAGTTTAACCCCTAAAGGTTTGACTAGTTTTAAAAAAAGTGTCGAAAATTGTCACTTTCTAGCGCATTGCGAATAATTGAAATATAAAAACATCTTTCAAACTTTAACTGCAAAAATTTGTACCAAATTGCTATACGAATTTGTGGAAAAAATTTAGACCATTTGACAGCATAGATTGCAAGATTATAATGTTTGAAGTTAGAAGAAGAAATTTTGGGCCCTTGCCCTCGTACTTGACTCAACTTTGTAGAAGAGGCACTATCCAATTATGAAACTCAATGGATCATTGGGTAGTTAATAATGTTAGTTACTTGCATGCCAATTTAAAAAAATAATAGAAGTGTCTAACATACCCCAAACCATCTTCCATTGATAAGATGTTCAAATAAAGCAACTACATGGGCGAGATTTCAATTTTTTCTAAAGAATTCAAATTTTGAAAGAATCAAAATTCCAAAGATCAATACAAAGCTTTTATTTTCTTAATAAATTCAAATAAATAAATCTCATGAATTTAATCTATAATTTCTATTAATGGTTCTAAAATTGTTCAAAAACTATAATTTTTAGCACATTGGGTGAAAATTGGGATTTTTTTTCAATTTCATTGCCCATAATATTTCTAAACTTTCAAGTTTAATAACTTTGACTCATATACACAATTGGAAAAAAAAATTATATTTTCAAGAAGTTTACTGAAATGTACATCTTTCATAAGAATTTCATTTTCGTCTACTCAAAATTGACTCATAGTAACCTACTCAAATTTCCAATTGTGCACTTAGTAAACAATTTATTGTCTTTCATGAGTTAAAGTGCATGAATAAAAAAAATCAACTAATTTGGAGTCATGACATATTAGGTATAATTGTCTCCAAAGAGAGCCCAAGAGGGTTTTAGGCAAAAAGTTGCTATAGATAAAGGAGTAGGAGCTTAGTATATGATTTTTATATAGTTGAGTTTGTTTACACTTTGTACATTAAATTTTAGGTTGCCTATGCCATGAGATAATCTTTTGATTGAGTTTGTAATGAATTTTATGAACAAAACAAATTATCCCAATTAAATTAAGCATTCACCCCCGGTTGGCAAGGCAAGAATGTGAAGGGCATTCAACCTTTTGTACAAAAGTTTTATAAAAAAATTCCTTTTGTATTGAAATGTTCTCAAATTAATAGTCCTTCATATTTTTTACACGTATGCAATGAATATAAGTCGATTGTTAAAAATCAAAAGAATAAAACACAAAAATTCAACAAAATAAAAGACATGTAGTAAAATTTCATTGAGTCCAATAAAAAAACAAAGTATATTCTTTTACTTCTAAGTCCACTTCCAATAATATTTTCTATGGCCAACATTTTTTTACTTTTCTAGAAAGTGTCAAGATGGCATTCACTTCAAATTTGGTGAAGCATTTCATTCACTATAAGAAACCCCCATTTTAGGTGACAAGCCCTAATTTTTTATGATGGATTTTAGGTGATGTCAATGTTGACAATCCAAAATTTTTATGTCAATAAAAATGTCCAACGTAACATCAATGTTGACATAAAAACATTGGATTGTCAATATTGATGTTACATTGTATATTTTTGTTGACATAAAAAATTTGGGTTGTAAATAGTGACATCACCTAAAATACGTCAGAAAAAATTAGGTCTCATCACCTAAAACAGGGGATTCTTATAGTGATTTCTACATTTATTCATCTTTTTGACCAGAATTAACTTTTGAAATTATTCATACACATTTCCATCCCAAATAGGCAATTTTATCCATATTTTAAGTAGAAATTGAAAATTTTAGGCTAAAAAAGACTAGTTCTATATGGCAAAAAAAAAGAAATTGTTTTTAAATGTTGCAATTTGTCCACATGGTGACCCTCCCCAAGAGGATTGCTTTGTGGTGTTTCATGCCTCTCGAAATATCAAAGATTCTTGCCCAATTCATGGCTTCAAATCTCCTTTCTACACAAATACCCCCTCATTAGTGTTTCCAAAAGTTTTGAACTTCACAATACATTGTTGTTCACATTTAACCAAATTTTATTTTGAAAATCCACAGTCACAAGGTGTGCTTTGTGGGTTGGGATCGGCCCTAACAAACTATCTCTAAGTCCACCCGAAGCCTTTGACCTTAATACCTACCCTTAATATTAGTTGACATATCTTGATAGCCCATTTTCCATAGTTGCTCTAATTTTAACTTAGATATACTTGTCTTAGTACTTGGGAGCAGGGTTTAAAAAAAATAAAATTATAAATTGCCAATTCATTTGCAAGTTTTATTTTTTGTGAGTCCTTCTTGATGAAAGGTTGAATTTTATTTTTCCTTCTTTGGAGGGCTCCCGTTTTTTCTCCCTTCATATAGGGCCATTTTGCAAGTGGTGAAGGGCACTACACTAAATAGTGAAATTGGATTGCCATAAACAATTAGGTTGCCTTACCCCACAAAAGTTACCTCATGACTAATGCTTGTTCAGATGGAGGCACATGCCAATCTCTAATCCAGAGCTAGGAACCAATGCACCAACCCATGCCATACACATACAGTAGAACCTCTCTTAGTGCATAGTGTTGGGACTATGCACTAAGAGAGGTTTATGCATTTGGAGAGGTTTAGTATTGTTCACTACCTAAC
This sequence comes from Pseudisothecium myosuroides, assembly GCA_951799445.1. Lineage (NCBI taxonomy): Eukaryota > Viridiplantae > Streptophyta > Bryopsida > Hypnales > Lembophyllaceae > Pseudisothecium > Pseudisothecium myosuroides. The sequence continues at coordinate 1,302,318 of OX637288.1, read as the reverse complement.
GTGGCTTTTAACTACAAGGCTTCTAACTACAAGGCCTCCAAGCATTGTTGAGCAATAAAGGCTTCAAAGTACCATCTTTGTTAGTACATATTATGCGCTAACAAAAAATACACTAAGAGAGGTTCTACTGTAGTTCTTACTTTACTGCATCCTTCTAAAATAACTGTACACTTTGATATAGTGTAGAATGTTTACAAATTAGTGTGGGGCAACCTAATTTCACTATTCAGTGTAGAACCTTCTAGATTTGACACTGCCAGCTGGGTCTTTCTCCAGCTCTCCGTCTTCTGAAACACAGTGACTCATTTCTAATAATGATGGTAAACAATAAAGAAACATACCTTAATTATTTAATAATTTTCTTTGAACAAATGAACTGAAAGTACCACTTCTCCGCAAGAGAAAAAGTACATACCTGATTGCCATGATTGGTCTGGAGTGATCCAGGTGGGACTTCAACAAAGACTCCATCCCAAATTCCCAAGATGAACTCCGTCCATCAAGGTGGATTTCACTGGCAAAACACACTAAGGTAAGAGGTCCTTAAATGGTGCAGGTTCTAAATGTGTGTCCTATCTAGGAACAGGTGACATATTCTCTGAAAAATCTACTACTGTCATAGATGAGATGGGTGGGCTTAGATACACGCTTTCTGAGCCGGTTACCTTAACCCTTAAAGTTCCTTGACTATGTTCTCACCAAAAATGCTCCAAAACTGCCATTTCTAGTACAAGTTTCAAATTTTTGAAAAATATCATTTTTGGACACATGTAACCATAGGATCTTGTAGTACTCTGGTTTGTGAATACATAGAAAAAATTTCAGAAATTTCCATCATGTAGATTGCAAGATATTAGCATTTGAAGTGGCAAAAGTCCATTTTCTGGCCCTGCGAAAAAACGGGCAGCTGCACTTCACAAGGTCAAATTATTATGAAAAAAATTTCAAAATAATTGTGCTTCTTTGGATTCATTTTTCAGGGCAAGTTGGCTATATGCTTGAAAATTTTCAGATCATTTGGAATTGTACAACATATAGGAAAAAAATAGTAAGTAGAAAGAAGTAGAGAATGGTTCAAAACACTAAATTATTAAGAAGTTAATTATGGAATTGAAAAATGCCAATCCCAATGGTTGCAATGTTGTAATAAACAATGTACATTCTGCAATTTTATTTTTTTTGAAAAATATTGAAAATTGAGTGAAATAAACGCCTTCAAAAGTTTATTTTAGAGTAAGCAATCTATAACTGCCCGCAAACTAAAAATCCTCATAACGTTTGACTCATTGGTCAAAATGGAATGATTCAATGCTTTCCACATATATATAAATGTAATAAACCAATTTCAAATTTTTATTTTTGAAAAAAGTGATTTTTTCAGATTTGCCCGGACTGCCCGAGTTGACCAACAAACTACATATCATGCAATAGCTTTTGACTCGTATTTCCAAATGTCATGAAATTTGGTGCATTTGAAAGATATTCCTCGTCCCCACCTTCTATAAAAATTTTAGCCCAAAATATGAAAATCTCCAGTCACATGTACCTGCCCAAAATATCTATATTGCCAAAAAACGCATCTTGGTCCTTTAGGGGTTAACCCAGTAAGGATGCCGCGGACCATAAGTGTTCGATGAATGACAAGGGATTCTCCAATGTAGGACAGAACTACAACTATTCATCCTTGGAGGTTTTTGTGGAAAGTGGAGAACATCTACAGTAGCTTGACTTCCAATGAGTACTTTTGGATTTTTTTTATTCCAATGACTCTCACGGGTATACAATGCATGATTTCCAGGGTCACCCCCCGCGTCCTTATAGGGTTAACTTACAAACATTTGTCTCCATGGCACAATGCAAGGTGCCATCCAACAATTCACTCTAAGATAGGAGGCAGTAAAACAGAGCGGGCATTAAGAATGGATCCTAATTATAAATGGCTGTGAAATGGACATGAGTTGGTTCTGAAATTGACTAGTATAGTCATTGAATGAATCAAGGAAAAAAGACTTATTAATTGCAAGAGCCAATCATTCTCTTTGTTTTTCCCATTTTTATTTAGAATTGCAAGTGAACTGTTTATGAAAGACCGAGGGTCACAAATAGGGACCTATGACCCAACTCGTTTGAAAATTCATAAGTAATTCAAAAATGCTCGGAAAAATACGAAACCACTTGGGTTAGATTTCTCATCAATTTCTCTATGCCTAAAAAATGAGCTAAAACTATTCCCGCCTAAGTAAATACATGAAAAAGGGGGGACCAGCCCTTAGATGCTCCATTTCTGAGCCTCCTACCTTATACAATATTCAATTACTATGATCCGCCATTATATTTTGGCAGACGCAAGTGGCAGAGTGGCAGGAGGTAATTTGATACTGAGGCAGATTATAAGGGATATGTAAGTTGACTGTTATTATTGTTACCACCAATGACCTGCCTATCCACGAGGCTCCCATGGACTGGACGGGACGGGATGGAGGTTGAATTGACGGAGGGACGGAAGTACATGATTTAGTAGGTGTAACTTAGATGCAGTGGTATATATTGTATAGTATCACATTATTCACATAGTGCAGCTTCATGTGAATGGACAGGAGTTCAATGTGTACTTTCCCTCACTCATAAGCTTACCAGATTTGCACTTGCAGAACGTAGTACATACATGCGGAGACAACTGAAACTCGACTTTGTTCATTCGCTCCTGCCATGGACAGAATATAAGGTAGGTACACCCAAAACCGTCACTTTTTGCTACTGAGCCTAGTTACTATTATTAAACTGGTCCAATTTTTCATATGTTCGTGTTGTCAAGTGAAAGGAGGTTCGAACGCACCAAAGTACGCAACATTTGGATACTGTATGCAAAAGTTATTAAGGAACAAAGTTTGGTTCTAAAATGGTTTCTTCCATACATATTTAGTAAACTTGCCAATCACCACACAGACAAAATCCAAACCCTTCTCCACATAAATATAGAGACTTGCATGTTTTGAAATTTGGCATGATTATCAAATGTCATGTTAAGATTCACCTTCAAAAAACAAAATGTGAAAATTTGTCTTTCTACAAAGTTTATTGCAATTTGAAGGTGATGAAGCGCAAAGCTGGGTAAAAATTCCTTGCAACCAATCAGTGCACAGTGTGCGGTCATTGGACAGTGATACAAAATTTTGTTCCCATCACAATTGAATTGGTAGTTTTTGTTTTGTTTAAAAAAAATTGAATTGGTAGTTGAATTGTGCGGTTAATGTTTGGTCGTTGGAGGGGTGGTTGTACGATTAGTGTTTGGTCATTGGGAGGTGTTGTTGTACAGTGTTTGGATGTGTGCGGTAAATGGCCGGTTTACTCTAGGTACAAAATTGATTTTGGAGATGTACAGAGAATATAGATGGCGGTTTAAGGTCAGTGGCACATTTGGGTGTACCTACCTTTAGTTACAGATCTAGATATGTTTCAGACTTTTCATTGTCTTCTACAGTCAAACCTCTATATATGCTACAAGTATGGAATAGAAGATTTCTAACGCACACAACATTATAACTTGTATTAACCCCTAAAGTTCCATGACTACGTTTTTCCTAAAACCGCTCAAAAACTACAATTTTCAATACAAGTACCAAATTTTGAAAAAAAACATTTTTTGACACATATAACTGTGAGATCTTGTAGTACACTACCGTAGTTTGAAAAGATGTAGAAAAAGTTTCAGAAATTTCCACCATGTGGATTGCAAGATATTAGCGTTTGAATTGACAAAAAGCAGGGCAACTACACTTCACAAGCTCACTTCTCTATGAAAAATGTTCAAAACGGTGGTGCTTCTTTGGATTCTTTTTTCTAAACAAGTTTTTTACATGCTTGAAAATTTTCAAGTCATTTGGAGTTGTACAACATATAGGGAAAAAAATAGTAAGTAGAAAGAAGTAGAGAATGATTCAAAATACTAAATTGTTAAGAATTTAATTATGGAATTGAAAAATGTCAATCTCAATGGTTGTAATGTTATTATAAACAATTTACATCTTATGATTTTATTTTTTTCAAAAAATATTGAACATTGAGTGAAATAAACAACTTCGAAGTTTATTTTAGATTGAGTTGAGAATCCATAATTGCTCGCAAACTAAAACTCCTCATAACTTTTGATTCATTGATCGAAATGGAATGATTCAAAGCTTTCTATGTATATATAATTCTAGAAAACCAATTTCAAATTTTTGTTTTCAAGAAAAGTGATTTTTTAAAATCTGTTCGAACTGCCCAGTTACGAAAAAAAGTAACATATTAGGCCATAAGTTTTTACTCCTATTTTCAAATGTCATGAAATTTAGTGCATATGAAAGATATTCCTTGTCCCCACCTTCTATTAACCCCTAAAGGCCCAAGGCCTTTTTCTGCCAAAAACCCATCAAAACTGCCATTTCTATAGCAAGGAGTAAAAAAAAAAAGAAAAATGTTTTTTTTTCACATCTAACCGTAGGATCTTACACCTAACTAGTATGAGAATGTGTGGAAAAAATTTCAGAATTTTTGACCGCTCAGATTGCAAGATATCTGCGTTTAAAGTGGAAAAAACAAGTATTTCAGCACATTGCGGGACTAGATTTTTTGACTTTAAACATTTTTCACTTAAAATTTTTGCACTACAGAGTTTTGTGCTTCAAATCTTTATAGTGGAGAATTGAGTTGAGAGTCTAGGAAAAAAAATAATATTCAAAAAAACTTAATTATCATTCCTAAAAAAATTATTAAGTAGAAGTAGGTACGAGATAGAAGGAAAATCTAAAACATTAATATATTTTAGATGGAATTAAAATACACTAATCCCAATGGTGAGATTGTTCTAGCAAGTAAACTAAACCATGAGAATTTTTTATTTTTTTTAAATTGCAAAAATAGCATTTAGAAATGAATCCTACAAGTTATTTTTTTCAAGAAGATGCTCTAACTGCCCGAAAAAAAAGAATGTCCATAACTTTCTCATAACAAATCCAAATGAAATGAATCAAAGCTTTCTAGATAGAAAAAAATATAATATACAAGAAAAAAAATATTAAAAAAAAAAATCAAATTTTTGCCAGATTTTTCTTGCTGCCCGGACTGCCTAGTTACGAAAAAAAGTAACATATTTGGCCATAACTTTTGACTCCTATTTCCAAATGTGCTGAAATTTAGTGCATATGAAAGATATTCCTCGCGCCCACCTTCTATTAAAATTTCAGCTTAAAATATGGAAATCTCTAGTCACACGGACGTGCCCAAAATTTCTATACGGCCAAAAAACGCAGTCCGGTCCTTTAGGGGTTAAAATTTCAGCCCAAAATATGGAAATCTCTAATTGCACGTACCTGCCCAAAATTTCTATACTGACAAAAAAATGCATGATGGTCCTTTACGGGTTAAAACAAAAAGTACATCCATACCTTAACCCTTAAAAGTTCTTCGACTATGTTTCACCCAAAAACACTAAAAAATGGGTTGTTTTGATGGCAAAGGCCCCCAGAAAATGAAAAATGAAATCTTTGTAGTATCTAATTGTAAGATATAGTGGTAGACTACTTTATTATGTTGTAGTAAAAAAAATGGGTCGTTTTGACGGCACAAATTGCAAGATTATAGCTTTTGAAGTTGAAAAAAATGTTTTTTGGGGGCATCCAAATTCTGGGCAGCCTTAATTTGGGGAGGCTTTTGGACAAGTTAATTTCACTTTTTTGCTTGATTTTTGTGATAGAGTTGGTCACCTATTCAAAAAAATTCATAATATTTCAAATTGGGGAATATGTACCAAGAAATTCCAATAAGTAACTAGCTTCAAGAAAAGTCTCATACATAGCCTTTTTTTCTTCAATTCATGGCTTGCACATGTAGTTTTCTCTTCAAAATGTGAATAGGGGAGTTTTAGATTTCAGCTAGACCTAAAAGGGAGGAAATAAAATTGCCCAAAATATCAAACTTTGGCAAGCTTGATCAATCCATGTTGAAATTGAAGGAAAGGGCAGTTTGGCATAGGTTTGACTCATCTTGCCAATCAATGACAGTGGATAATATTTTCTTTGATTTTGAAGATGTTCCCTACTCCATGAAATAAAACTTTAGGACATTGAGCATAAATATTCAAGGGAATCAAAATATTTGATAGCTATCTTCCATAGCTTCTAAATCCACTTATTTTTTGTGCTTAGAGATGAATAGAGAAGATCTTTATACAAGTAGGGTGATATGAGGTAAAACACTCTATGTGGGATATGTAAATTAGAATTACTAAGAGCTCAATTGCTTATAGTTATGTGAAAAGTAGAAATTGTGTTCAAATTAGAATATCAAGCTCTATTTTGGCATAGTTGAATAACTTTATTAAAAAAACATTGGATTAAAATTACTTGGAAATTCAAACTAAATTTCATCTCCAAAAATCTTTTTGAGATTCTAAACCTCCAATCAAAAGTTATGAATAAATTTTAGAGAGGGTTGGAAGGGACATTTTCTTTGACATTTCAAATATCCTCTTTGAATTTTGTCCATAACTTTATTTTGGAGGCTCAAAATCCCATATGGTTTTTTGGAGATGAAATTTAGTTTGATTTATCAACTTTTTTTGGTTCAAAATTTTTTAGAAAAAGTTATTCTAGTATGCCAAAATGAGTTCAAACTTTTTACTTTGAACACAATTCCTACATTTTGACAATGAGCGGTCAAGCTCTCATCTTGAAATTATCCCATACCATATCCCATTATGGAGAATGGATTTTATTATGAAAACAACCTCTCTACCCTTTATTCCTATGAACGTCAATGAATCAATTGTTTCACTTTGCCACTATAAAAAAATTTGGATGATACTTTGTCAAATGACAAATTTCTAATTGATTCAATGGATTCTTTAGATGTTAGATTTTCTTTATTTTCAGATGTGATAATTAGGAGTATCAGCCATGTTAGGCCGAAGGAAGTCACAAAGCAACTACCTTCCTTCCACCACCTCCTTGTACATTGTGACAAATTTATGAGTTCAAAAAATGTTAGTGAAGTATCCAATCTGGACCATAGCCTTGCCCAAGCTCTCGGGGCATAGTATTGCAATTTTTGCTCTAGTATAAATAACCCTGCCCGTGTTGCCCCTCATCCGTTGAAAACAACATTTTCTCCTATAAACTTTTCATGGACAAATTCAAATGAATTTTTTGGGTGGAGCAACAAGGTACTCTTTGTTCCCACATCCACAATTTAAAAAAAAATAGAGTGAATTTTTTTGTTTGTAGTGAGTTGCCTAAAATCACTATGTTGCCAAAAAAATCATTGTTTGGTCCTTTTTATATCCATACCTTCAGTTTGTTTGTTTGTTTGTTTGTTTTGTTACATTGAGATCTCTTGGATTGTGCGTCCCTTGGTCGCGTGCTTGGTATCATTGTAAAGCCCTCGGCGAGGAGGGATGCCCGGGCTTTGTTTTGTGGTGTTTGAACTTACGGTGGGAAAGTTACGGATTTCTAAATTATTTTTTAATTTAAAAAAATTAGAAAAAATTACTTTTACTTTTGTTTTGGTTGTGGCAACGGTACAATATGGTACAAGGCACACTAATATAGGGGTTAAGTTAGATTGTTTGTTTGTTTTGTTTGTTATGGTGAGATCTCCTAGATGGTACATCCCCCAGTTGCGTTCTTGGTATCGTCAGAAAGCCCTCAACAAGGAGGGGTGTACGGGCTTTGTTTTGTGTGCAGTGTGCAGTGTGAATTTTGAAGTTTTTAAGAATTAAAAAAATTAGGAAACTACTTTTATTTTTATTTTGACTATGGCAACGGCACAAGGCACACTAATCTATATTTATATAGTCAAGAAAGTATTATCATTTATTACAAGAACCAATCATTCTCCTTGCTTCCCCCATGTCTCTTTGCAAGTTGCAAGTGAACCATTCATGGAAGAGTGACCTCGAGTCATAAAATAAGTGCCTACAACTCATCTCATTTAAAAATTCATATGTAATTCAATAATGCTTCAAAAAACATGAAACCACTTGCATTACGTTCCGCATCTATTTCTCTTTGTCCGAAAAATGAACTCAAATACTCCCCTCCAAGGAAACACATGAAAAAACAAGAGCAGCCCATAAATAAATGAGCTCTTTTCCAGCCTCCTACCTTTGAACAGTAGCCTAAAAAGAGTGCCCCAGACTGCTTCTGCTTGACTCAATCATGTGCCGTCTCCAATGCTGTGCAGACATGCAACGGATACGGGACATTTGTCAATAGGAGAGGCAGCCATATTCCACCAACTGAAGAGAGTTTATTGATGAATGATGAATGATTTTCTAGACAATGTCAAGACAGAACAAACGGACAAATTTTACCACCTTGAAATCGTCATGGCTCACTGGGCGGAAGTGTGACCGGCCACCATTCATTTCGTACATGCAAGCACTCAACCAACTCGGGTTCTGACCAGCTGGATCATGTCTTCAGTGCGACTCCTTTTCACATTGGAAACAACACTATAGGGCTCCAGTCCTTTTCTGTTGAGAAAATAGTACTTTCTTGCTCTGTCCCAAAATGATTGTCCGTCTGCAATTTGGTTGCATGGGGTTTTTTTGAACCAATTTCATGGATCATATTGCGAAAAACATAAGTAAGAAAGAAAGGTTCCAAATTTTGTATCACCAGAATCAATGAAGAACATTGCATCTGTTCATTGCAACCTAGTAAATGAATCATGTAGCTAGATCATGTCTTCGGTGCTACCTTTTCACATTGGAAACAACACTATATGGCTTCCTTTTCTATTGAGAAATAGTACTCCCTCGCTTTGTCCCAAAATGATTGTCCACAATTTGGTTGGTATTTGTTGAACCAATTTCATTGACCATATTATGAAAAACATAAGTAAAAAAGGTTCCAAATTTTGTATCACTAAAATCAATGAAGAACATTGTATCTGTTCATTGCAACCTAAATGAATCATGTAGCTGGATCATGTCTTTGGTGCTACCTTTTCACATCGGAAACACTACATGGCTTCCTTTTATGTTAAGAAAATTGTTGAGAAAATAGTACTCCCTCCGTCCTGAAATGATTGTCCGTTTGCAATTTGGTTGAATGGTATTTTTTTGAACCAATTTCACTGATCATATTGCAAAAAACATAAGTAAGAAAGGTTCCAATTTTTATATCACTAGAATCAATGAAGAACATTGCATTTGTTCATTGGCAACCTAAATGAATCATGTAGCTGGATCATGTTTTCGGTGCTACCTTTTCACATTGAAAACACTATATGGCTTCTTTTCTGTTGAGAAAATAGTACTCCCTCCTTCCTGAATGGTATTTTTTTGAATCAATTTCACTGATCGCATTGCAAAAAACATAACTAAGAAAGGTTCCAAATTTTATATCACTAGAATCAATGAAGAACATTGCATCTGTTCATTGCAACTTGAATGAATCATATAGTTGGATCATGTCTTTGGTGCTACCTTTTCACATTGAAAACACTATATGGCTTCCTTTTCTATTGGGAAACTATAGTATTTACTCCGTCCCAAAATGATTGTCCATCTACAATTTGGTTGAATGTTATTTTTTTTTAATCAATTTCATTGATTATATTGCAAAAAACATAAGTAAGAAAGGTTTCAAACTTTATATCACTAGAATCAATGAAGAACATTGCATCTATGCATTGGCAACCTAAATGAAATTAGCCACAAGGAAGTATTTTTTTTTTACCTACTCAACACAAATTTTAAAAAACATGACATTCAAAGTGGACAATCATTTCAAGACATTAGAAGAGATTTGAGGCCATTAGAAGATTGTGAGTTCCCAGGGCGTTCCCAACCTGAGAACTCTGCTACATGCGCAGTCTAACGTGGTTGAGAGAGTGCCACGTCAGATTTTTTAATATTTTATTTTAAAAATAAATAAATTTTGATAGCATTACTGCTAGTTCAGAACAGGGGAACAACCCTGAAAACGGCCCTCTAGAGGCCTCAAATCTCTTCTTATGTACAAAGGGAGTAGATTGAAAGCTTCATATGTGGGAAAGTGATTATTTATGAATAAGAAGATAATTTGATTTTAGTTAACCCCTAAATACCAAAGGCCCTTTTTTCGACTTCTTGGAGTTTGCTCAAAACTAAATAAAAAGCCCAAGTAAAGTATTATCAATTTTTTTAAAATTATAACCGTACAAATTCAAACTAGACATGCCATGGATCGCAATAGAAAAGACAACATAAGAATATCACTTATAGATTGAAAGATTATAATGTTTGATTAAGAGAGTGTTAAAACTACAAAAGTGATTTGATGTCTTTGAATCCAATTTTCACATGTCAAATTTTATAATTGAGGTCATGAAAAAAAATATGAGACTAAAGGACATATTAAGATTCATAACCGTAGTCAAAATACAACTTCACAAAATTTAATCTACAATTTTTTTAAATGAATTTTTAATGTAATTTCCCCCCAAGATCTAATGTATTTGAGGCTCATCTCTAGGAGCCTCTAACACTAAAAAAAATCAAGATTTAGAATGGACACCCTTGCAAGAAACCTTCAATAGAAAAATCACGAGTGATATTTTCAAAATTGGAATTTTGATGCTTAAAATGAAATTTAAAGGATATTCATTTATTTAAATATCAAGAATAGCATTTTGATAAGATTTTATTTAACTTCAAAGTTTAATAAAGACCAAAATAGCATTGCAATTAATTCTCAGCAATGGAGGACTTGCTATTAAGGTATTGAAACTTTGAGAGTTGTTCCTCCAAATAATCCTCCTTTCCTCCATCAACACAAAACATTATATTTATTTAGTAGATTAGGCACTTCTTATTAACAAATTAACCCCTAAAGTTCCTTGACTATGTTTTCATCAAAAACGCTCCAAAACTGCCATTTCTAGTATAAGTATCAAATTTTAGAAAAAAAACATTTTTGGACACATGTGACCATAGGATCTTATAGTATGTTAGTTTCAAAAAATGTGGAAATTTTTTTAGAATAGTTTCTACCATGCAAATTGGAAGATATTAGCGTTTGAATTGGCAGAAATCCTTTTTTTTATCCCGGCAAAAAGTAGGACAGCTACACTTCACAAGGTCACATTTGTATGAAAAAATGTCCAAAATGGTGATGCTTCTTTGGATTCTTTTTTCTAGACAAGTTGGCTACATGCTTAAAAAACTTTCAAATCATTTGAAATTGTACAACATATAGGAAAAAAATAGTAAATAGAAAGAAGTAGAGAATGATTCAAAGTACAAAATTGTTAAGAATTGAATTATGGAATTAAAAAATGTCCATTCCAATGGTTGTAATGTTTTTATAAACAATCTACATCCTATATTTTATTTTTTTCAAAAAATATTGAAAATTGAGTGAATTAAACAACTTCAAAGTTTATTTTAGAGTAGAAAATCCATAACTACCCGCAAACTAAAACTCCTCATAACTTTTGACTCACTAATTGAAATGGAATGATTCAAAGTTTTCCATGCATATATAAATCTAGAAAACCAATTTCAAATTTTTGTTTCTGAAAAAAGTGATTTTTTAAATTTGCCCGGACTGCCCAAGTTGAGAAACAAACAACATATCATGCAATAACTTTTTAACTATGTGGTCAAAAGATATGAAAATTGTTAGGCCTTAAAGCTACTCCTTGGAAATATGTTGTGTGAAAATTTCAAAGAAAAATAAATTATATTTCCATTTGTATTGAGCTGTACAAAATCGCTATACTGCCAAAAAACGTAGCTCGGTCCTTTAAGGCTTAAGAAATCTACCATATTCATTTAAGATCATATTAGGCATTTCTCCCACAATATTTTCAAATAACAAAAACCTAAAACACATCCAATAAAATCTTGCAATGCGAACATGTTCAAGGAATTGACAATATACTACAGTTTCTTGCACACACTAGTTCCACTACACACTTCCAAGATTTATGAATCCCAATGATATATATATGTATATAGATAGATAGATACACACATTTTTCATTTTAAAAAAAGGAAAAAAATATCATTAAAAATTAGAGGACTAATTATGCAATAATCAAGAGCCTAGGACATTGAGCAACCTTGAAAGGAGACCCGACTATGAAGGCGCTTTGCTCCCATCTTATTAATTTCTGGTTTGGTTTTCCTCATAGGGAGCTTTGATATCTCCTTATTCCTTCCATGACTAAGTTGATTGCCATTTGAAATTATATGGGCATTTCCAAGGATGCATGCCATCATGTCTTCACTTGTTGCCCTCATCTAAACTCTACTAGAGGAAAATTGTGTTGGAATCTAAAAAATCTACTTGATGTTTTTTTATTTCCAGCGCAAAATTTCTAACGCATTTTTCTTCTAGCCCCAACCCTTGCCTAACATATTGTCCTATGCAAAATCAAAGAATTTTAACATGCCCAACCTAATTCCGCTAAACTCCTTTTTGAAAAAACTATTTTTTTGTCAATGGTTCTCTCAAAACTAAACCAAGACGGGCATGGCTTGTCATTTAAAGGTTAACTTATCAAGTTTGTTAATGTGGAACACCAATCAATCCATCTCATCATTCATTGACAACATGCATTTGTCTAAGTAAATATACATTTGGATCATTCAAAGCAAGAAGAACTTAGCAATCAAACTCAACCTCAAGCACAAGGGACACCCACTTTTGTATTTGTTCATGCAACATTATTGCAAATACCTGAATAATATATTGTCTCCACTTGAAGGTTCAATAGACAATCTAAATTAAGTGCACCAATTATTGACACTAATATTATTAAGTAGCAACTAAGTATATTTCTATTATTGATTCCAAAATTAAACAATTTTACTAAGAAGAACAAATTTGCAAAAGAACTTCCAACTAGCTCAACAGAAATAGGCAAGACCACGTCTATTGAGTGAAGTGAAGTAGAGGCAAAGAAGGAAGTAAGCCAGCATTACTCATGTTAGCAATCTAGAAAGAATCCAAAGTATTCTTAACAAACTTTTGAAATTTAATGCTTCTTCATCCGATAGCTCATATTCCAAATTGTTGACAATAGTCAAGGAGACTTGGGGAGTGATTCAAAAGAGGTAAGGTAGACAAGCCTATTACCACCCTCATTTGCAATTTGAATATTTTGGAGTCAACTCCAAGAGGGGCACATATTTTTCAGAGGTGTGTGCTTGTTTCACAAATCAAATCCAAGTGGAGTTATATTTTTCCAATTAAAATTGTAATTTCTATGAATTTTTGAAGTGGTCTGCCCTCAAATTATAAAATTGCCCATAGAACAAAGTCATAAATGCCCTATTAACAACCCAAAACTACCTTTCCATGTATCTATTAGCACTTAAGTATTCACCAATAAAGCGTTGATTCGTAATCCTTTGTAGCATTTATGCATTGATTTTGTCATAAAAGTGAATGGATTTGGATGAGTTTTGTAGCAAAATTGGGGCCAAAAGTAAGGTGACAAAAATAGGCAATTGGCAAAGATGGGCTTGTCTACCTTCTTTCAAACATCTTTATGGAGCTCACAAGACCCCAATAGCATAGAGACCCTCATTTTATTGATGAAGACTTGAGGTTATATCTCAAATGCCTTTCCTCATAACAACACCAATCAACTACACTAAATAGTGAAATTAGGTTTCCCCACACTAATTTCTCGACATTCTACACTATATCAATGTGCATTGTTGCTTTAGAAGGATGCAATAAAGTAAGAACTATGTGCATGGCATGGGTTGGTGCACTGATTTGTGACTCGGGATTAGAGATTGGCATGTGCCTCCATCTAAATAAACATTAGTCATGAGGTAATTTCTCTGAAGGAAGGCAATCTAATTGTTAAGGCAATCCAATTTCACTATTTAGTGTAGAGGATACATCCTCCAAAGCCTCATGTCAAAAAAAATTGACTAGTGCAATTACTCACATTTAAGAAAACTCAAGATTTCATAGATTCCATTGGGTAGTTGAATTCGCATGACGAAGCTCTTGTAGACAACATACACGACTTTGTTATTTGTTATTTGTTATTTGTTATTGGGGTTTGAAACCTAGTCTCCACCATTACAATGGAGAGTCTTTGCATTCAATGAACCTACTTCTTTTCACCTACTTCCCTTCAATGACCAATCCCACCCTTTTATTCCATTTATACCCTTCATATTCCTTGTTTGATGAGAAGAGCATGTGCTGTGATTTTTTTTCCAAGGCCATTTTGGACTCCTTTCTCATGTTTTTTTATCTTTTACTTAAAAAAAATTGGCACATGGGTGAGGTTTGGACTTTGGGCTTGGCCTTTGGAGGCTTCATACTATGGCCGGCCAAAGGCTCCAATTCCTAAATTTCAGGGCCTATTTATTGCCCATTTCTTTGGACTCTCACCAAAGTTTGGACTCTCACTTCCACAGACTCTCGACTTGGTTGGGCATAGTGTGAAGCGACCCTTAGCGCCTTGCCTAGGGTCGCCTAAGCTTTGCAAATAGAGACTATCAGGAAAATTGAATTTGGCACATAGAACGGGGTGTGAGCCTACGGAAAGAGGTGGATCAACACGCTCTTCTAAGACCATCAAGAGGAAGGTAGGTGATAACAGTCATCAAATCGATGGAAACATTGTCCCCAATTCCCATCCTTTATTTCTTGTGAATGTACAAATAATCACCCAGAATTTTCAGAGGTTGAAAAAACCAACAACCTCAACTCAGTTATGCAATTTTTTATAAGGACAGATTCAAGACTCTGGGTGTGTTGTACTGTACAGTACAGTCGGGTACAATAATCTTACAGCTGCGTATTTTTGCCATTCAAAGATTTTTGCATAGTATGGGAGGGGGCTGTAAAAGCGATCTGTCTCTAAAAACGATCTGGTAGATTTTGCCTCTAACATGTATCAGAAGTGTACATTTCAGGAGGGGGGCGCTTTTAGAAACCACTGTGTTTTCAACTTCAAAAATTCATAACTAATTCCATGAATGTCCAAAAAATATGAAACAACTTGGGTTAGATGCCAATTCCATTTTTCTTACCACAAAAATTTACTGAAAATTGTTCTAAGGAGTTTAGCTTCCCCCAAAATGCAAATCAGCTGGTAAAGGGTTGCTTTTACAGCCCCCTCCCATAGAGTTAATTGTAAAGTTATCATGTGTTTGTGAGCCTGTGTCAGAGGAAGGTTTAACTAAGAATAGAACAAAACAAACATGGCACCAAACTCAATCAAACCTGAGTTTGGGTGCTCCAAGGAGTTTGGTCATGTGTTTTTCCCAAACTCCGACTCCTGGTCCCGCCTTGCATGCACTTTACGATTAATTCTAGTATAGAAAAGAATTGGAATTTTTCATCTTGCATAATTAACACTCAATTCTTACGCAATCTCATTTAAGCATACCAAATTTTAGTTTCAAAAAAATAAAATTTTATTTTTGGTGAATTTTTAAGTCAATTTTTATGGTTTTATTTAATTTTTTATTGAAGACAATTGGTGATGAATTTTTTTAATTCAATTGTATGGATATGTAGGGAACATCTATTCAGAAATCTTCTCGTCAATAAGCATTTCCAAAAAAGTTTCACGATTCCTTCTATAGAGATTGCAATGTGAATTGTTGTATGACCAAATTTTGTTAGACAGATATTTCTATATCAATTAACTAGATCTTGGCAAAGTAATTGTATCATCATGCTCAAATGTACAAAATTAGATATCGTGCATGTGAGGGGCAAATCGAAAAATCTAGTTACAATATAGAGATATCTATTTATAAAATTTTGGGCATTGTCACCCCAATTTTCAAATCTCTATAGAAGAAATTGTGAAACTTTTTTGAAGATGCTCGTTGAAGGGAAGAGTGGCATGTGCATACAAACGTTCCCTACACACTTCTTCAATCGAATTAAAAATATTCATCACCAATGTTAATTAATGAATTATTATATAAAACCATGAATTCAAAATTGACTTAAAAATTCACCAAAAGTGAAGTTTTGTTTTTTTGAAACTGAAACTTGGTATGCTTGATTGGAATTGCATAAGAATGCAAAGATAATTATGCTTCAAAAATATACCATTTATTGTCCACATTGTACAAAAAAATTGAAATTCTCAAATGGTAGTTTATATGATTATTGTACCCGACTGTATAGTTGGGTACTGTAATTTTACAACTAGCCAATTTGAGCCATTCACATTTTTTTTACAATGTGCAATATAATTGGTAAATTTTGGTAAGCATAATTATCACTCAATCCTCACGCAATTCCAATCAAGCATACAAAATTTTAGTTTTAAAAAAAAAAAATTTCATTTTTGGTGAATTTTTGAAGATAATTTTTATGGTTTTACATAATATTTTGTTGTGAACAATTGGAGATGAATTTTTTTAATCCAATTGCATAGATATGTAGGGAACATCTATATGCAAATCTTTCATATTAAAAAACACTCTATCAAGTAACAAAAATATGATCTATGAAGAGTTCAATGTGAAGTGTCATATGACCTAACTTTGAAAAATAGATATCAATTGTTAATGTATATGCCTCCAACTCTGCATGGAAGTGAATACGCTTATGGCAAGATCTCAACCAATCCTTGCCATCAAAATGTCACTAATTAGTGTGCAAGGACATGAATATGTGAGTGAATATGGTACTCTCTGTTGCAAATCCATAAAGCAATGTTGTAGGAGCTATTGAACAAATTGTGTCCCTACAGTTGACGTCACTTAGAGCATTGCCGGCCATTCTCAGGGAAGCTCCCCGGCCTGGGCTTGGGCGTGGCCGGGAGCATTCCCCCCCCCCACCGCAGTCACTGCCAAGGAAGCAAAGAACTAGGGCTCACCAAATACAACTCTCCAAACACCACCTTGTCGGTCCCACTAGTTGTTGACTTTACGTGTTTTATTGTCTTGATCCTCTTTAACAATAGTATTTTAGTGCTAGTTGGACTACTAAATAGTAATATGTGATGAAGTGACTTGTCAGAGGCGGAGATTTGTAAGTGTGTGGCAGGGATGGGTGGGGAGTGAGGCGGGACCGGAGGCTAAAGAAATGCCCAGAGCCCATTTCCCAAGTCCTATTTCCAGGGAATTGCTAGCGATGCTCTTAGTACATGACATCTTCTCTTATGAGCAAGGGCTAATATCAATTACACTATAAAAAAAAACTGTTTTAGGTGACAAGCCCTAATTTTTTATTACAAATTTAGGTGATGTCAATGATGACAACCCAAAATTTTTATGTCAACAAAAATGTCCAACGTAACATCAATATTGACAATCCAATGTTTTTATGTCAACATTGACATCACCTAAAATCTATCATAAAAAATTAGGGCTCGTCACCTAAAACAGAGGTTTCTTATAGTGTTAGAAAGTCAATCCAACCCTTTTTATTCAATAGAGATTGCGCCAAGGATGTCCTTTGGTGCCCTACCTATTCCTAAAGGTGAAATTTTTAATTTCATCTTTAAGAAGGAAGTAGGAAGGATAAGAGGTAGAAGAACCGCAAATTATAGCGCAATTTGTAGATGACACTTCATTGCCCATTGGAGGCAAGGAATACTATATATGTGCAGACTACAATGACAACCCCATCACACTTTAGTTGTGTTTTATGCTTGATCATAATCAAAGAAAAGTTGACAATCTATATCTAGGACTATGATGGTGTCAACAAATTAGTATGGATTCAAAGATTTATATTGCAACACACAAAGGCTCAAGATACATCAAAATTATCAGGCGCCTCTTTTTGGCTTGGACCTCAAATCTTCATACACTAATAAGTTTTTGTTAGACAAGACTGATCGGAAACTAAATTATTGGATACTGCTCAATCCGAATCAACATTGTTGCTAAGGGAAATCATCTCAAATGGGGTACTATCTCAAAATGTTTCTAGTTTTTGGCTATATGGGGCTAGACTAAAGTCGGGGTTATAAAAAATAACTAGAAAGATCCGCAATTTATTTTGGTTAAAATCTCACAACAAATCTCAAGCAAGTATAGCCAAGTGGATTTGTTATTTGTAGAAAACAAGAAGGCTAAACTTTCTAAATCCACAAGAAGCACTAAAAGCCCTAATGCCCAAGTGGACCATGCCTGCTTGCAAGCCAGTAAAATTGAACTTCAAGGCGGTACTGCGTCACCACCTTAAGAGTCAATTTCAACCTTATACTAAAGAAAATTAGCCCCTATTGATGGAATAATGCTTTTTGTCTTACTATAAAGGAAAAGTTGGCACAAACATATAGAAGCAATTAATTAAAGCATGAAGAAACCATCTACAATGGTCAAGTGGCTCAACAATAATTTTTGGTGTGGAGTAGGGCAAGAAGGGCTTAGCCCGGGGTTTCCTAAAGACCAACTCCATCGAGTAGACCTTCAAAAGAACAAAACAAATGCAAGAGTCTTCACCTATAGCCAGGCCCAAACTTCATTTGTGTTCAGTAGTGGAAAAGGAATTTATTAAGCAACCATTCAATAGAGACTCATTAGAATGGAATTCCAATGTATGCTCCAGAGAGTAGCCAAATTGCAATACAATTGGTATGGTGTGTTCAATATTCTTGATACAACCTTGCCCTCACTTGTAGTGTATATGTTAGGACCTAGTATTTGGCACTGACCACCACCACCAGGGTCGTATCCATTGAAATCACACGACATCCTAAGGCATATTTAATACACGCTTTCTATCAAAATCTAGCAGCAGTCACCATGGATCACTCCACGGTATTGTGTCACTTGGACAAAGTTAGGGTGATTGAAACAAAAAGATAGAATATAGTATTAGAGGCCTTAGCATTGGTGCTAGAAGAATCGCCAGGCACCTCTACGTGCAAGATGTACTTCAACACATGGCAACGGATGAATTTACTTGAACCCTATGAAGCAGCACAAGTAGGTTTTATTGAAGGGGCTTAGGGATTGATTGGCCAAGTTCTTTGGGATTTATTAAAAAAAAATGTGAAAGATTGGGTGGGTGGTCATGACAGATGTAATTGGTTCGTTGGACAGAGAGGTGGGGCGGGAAGGCATTCACCTGACCATTCCGCTAGCAATGGCGACCGAGGTCGCCGATACTACAGGTGTCAAGAAACAAAGAGAGGTTATCGGAAACACAAGCTCCTTTTCTGCTATGGACACATCAATTTGGTTCAAAGGTAGAAACACCCATTAGCATCCTTGCTCCCATTCCTAAACCTTAGATTGTCACCAAATTTGTCCCTAGACTTTCCATTAATGTGTCCTTGAAATGCTTGGCTGTGATTCGCTGACGTGTTTGAAGGACACATACCTCACTCTCATTCGCTAACTACTGTTTTTTGCAGATTTCAGTTTTGGGTCCACCTATGTAACAATTTCAGTGGTCTAGGGAGCCGTCTCTTTGAAACATCATAGAAATTACATACCACATCCGAAAAATCTATTTTTTTTTTTGATATTCATCATTTTCACTCGCTAATACTACTAAATATTGATTTTAGGAAAAGTTGCCTCCAACTCTGCTGAATTGCTTATTATTGACAATTTTGGGTGCTTCCACCTTATTTGTTCTTCATCTGCAATATCCGGACCATGAAGATAGTCAGACAATTGACTTGTCTGTGATTGGCCTCAAGCAGTTTTTGGTGCTACCATGTGTTTTTGATGCTTCCGCAGTTCAGAAACTCAAGACCCTGGCTTCTCCTTTGGAACATCTAGATGGCCGGGAACAAATTAAGCTTTCAACAAGAAGTGTAGAGCCACGAGAAAATCTCTCATTTCATTTGGCACAGTTCAGGAGACTATGCTACAGTTGCTTGGTGTAAAAGCACACTGACCGAGTGTTGTTAGCAATAACCCTAGGCTTCATAACATTCAGTAATATGTGTTGATGTTGCCTTGGTTCTACAGTGATGGTGTGCCTCTACGTCCTCCACCTGTCTAATTCATCACTAGCTACTGATGAAGCACTTGAGGTGTGGAATATACCACACCATCATTGTAGAGCTACTGAATGTTATGTTCTGGAGAGGCAACTCAGAAAATTTGACGAGAGATGGAATATTTTTCTGCAACTTTGTAAGAGAGAGAGCCTTAACCCTGTAAGGACGCGGGGGGTAATCCTGGAAATCATGCATTGTATAACCGTGAGAGTCATTGGAATAAAAAAAATCCAAAAGTACTCATTGGAAGTCAAGCTACTGTAGATGTTCTCCACTTTCCACAAAAAACTCCAAGGATGAATAGTTGTAGTTCTGTCCTACATTGGAGAATCCCTTGTCATTCATTGGACACTTATGGTCCGTGGCGTCCTTACTGGGTTAACCCCTAAAAGCCCGTTGTCCCTTTGGGGGACAAATGCGTTTTCGGGGAAGTACCTACGGGCTGAAATTGTGTTCTGATTTTTTGAATTTTTTTTGGAGATAGAAAAACTGATAAGCTTTGTGGGAATATAATTTTTTTCTCAATCGGTGCCCGGGAAAAAAAGTTATGACCAAATAAGCTCAAAACAGGGGACGGCGGGCAGCTCGGGCAGCAGAAAAAAAATGGACAAAAATTTGAATTTTTTTTTTTAATATTTTTTTCTTGATAGATTATATTTTTGCCTATCTAGAAAGCTTTGATTCATTTCATTTGGACATTCTTGTTTTTCGGGCAGTTTGAGCATCTTCTTGAAAAAAAATAACTTGTAGGACTCATTTCTGAATGCAATTTTTCAAATTTTTCAATTTTTTTTTTTTGGCATGGTTTAGTTTACTTGCTAGAACAATCTCACCATTGGAATTAGTGCATTTTAATTCCATCTAAGAGATATTAATGTTTTAGATTTTCCTTCTATCTCATACCTACTTCTACTTAACAATTTTTTTAAGGATGAAAATGAAGTTTTTTTGAGTTTCTTTTTTTTTCCTAGACTCTCAACTCAATTCTCCACTATAAAGATTTAAAGCTCAAAACGCTGTAGTGCAAAAATTTTAAGTGCAAAATGTTTAAAGACAAAAAATCTGGTCCCGCAATGTGCTGAAAAACTTGTTTTTTCCACTTTAAATGCAGATATCTTGCAATCTGTGCTGCCAAAAATTTTGAAATTTTTTCCACACATTCTCATACCAATTAGATGTAAGATCCTACGGTTAGATGTGAAAAAAAAACAATTTTAACTTTTTTTAACTTTTTGCTATCGAAATGGCAGTTTTCAGTGTTTTTTGGCAGAAAAAAGACCTTGGGCCTTTAGGGTTTAAAGTCTCATGGACCAAGCATGCCTCAGCGGGGTTGGGCCGTTGGGTAGGTCTTCTTTTCTTGGTCTTTATGCTTGCGTACTGTATTTGTATCTGTTTTAATTGTAAAGCAAAGGGCTTCGCCCATTTGTGCCAATAAAAAGGAAAAAGATATGGCCATTTTAGTAGATGGTGGTATGAAAAAGACAAGAAATTTTGATTGGAAATTAATTCATGAATTTTTATTACATGATATGTAGTATTATATTTTTCTCTAGGATATGTCAAATCCATATTCTATTATTGATTGAATATAAAAAATTTGAAAAATCTAAATTTGGACTCCCATTGCTATGCAAAAGTTGAAAAAAACTAAAAACTAAAGTAGAGGCACCCAATGGCATCCCTTTCTAGGAAGGGAAGTCATTTTCAGAACCTAAATGTAGACATACCATGCATAGCTTATTATTTGTTGACCAGGGATGCTTTCGGGTTCCTGTACCTTAGTTCAATAGGTAGTTTTTGACAACCTGCTCTGCATGAGTATTTGTCACTATACTATCCCTCAAACACTGAGAAATTGATATTGCAGGAAATAAACCAGTACTTTTGGTGATTGAGATTTTTGTGACTTGAGGATGCAACCGGTGACCACTGAAAAAAACCCGGTCCAGTTTCGTGGAAGGAGGAATTGAGCTCCAAAAATACCCCAGAACAATGGTCTTAACATTCCATCAAATTCAAATGAAAAGAGAGGAGACTAACTAGTCTTAACATTCAATTAACTTCGCAAGATCACCAGAGATCTGAGAAGCAGGGCGAAGAACGAAAAATACAGAAAACAAAGCACTGAACTGGACAAGTACTCCCCGACATACAAAGATCATTCAGAACATAAATAGTAAGGTACAAAAATTTGCAAGAGTTTGGAGGTGTCACCATAAGTCCATTGGCACATACAGACAGGCTGGTCATTTTCAGCTGCCAGTCAGAGTGAACAAACTCGTACTACAAATCTGGCCTCTAGAAGTTGACTAATTATGCAAATGCACCAGACCTGTCCCCCATCTTTCAATTAGTGTTTGTGTTTGAGTTGCAAACACAAACACCT
This sequence comes from Pseudisothecium myosuroides, assembly GCA_951799445.1. Taxonomy (NCBI): domain Eukaryota; kingdom Viridiplantae; phylum Streptophyta; class Bryopsida; order Hypnales; family Lembophyllaceae; genus Pseudisothecium; species Pseudisothecium myosuroides. The sequence continues at coordinate 1,279,997 of OX637288.1, read as the reverse complement.
TGCTCCTTGGCCAAAGTTCATAGACCATCTTCAACTATGATCTGCCGCCATATACCTCCAACCCTCTGTATCTCATTAGCCAGTCTTGTATTTATAATACCAGGACTCCAGGCCTACATAAACTTAACATGTAGAATGTCCTGAAGAATAGATCTTTTGGCGATTGTAATATTGCAGCACTGCCTCTAAAATCAGTTTATAAGATCCATACTGCGACTGCAGCAACCTAAGCCACTGAAGTTTTTGCTTCTGACACCATAACTGAAACTTTCTGTGAAAGAGAAGAAACTTACTGCGAGGCTCGTTGACTATCAAATCGTGAAAGACATCTCCTGAACATTTTTCACCTACTTGCATCAGGCTAGTCGCACTCCAAATTAGTCAGATGATCCACTTCCAGTTCCCTGAAAATTCATAGTAATATGGCAACATATTGTTCAATTGTGCTTGTGCAGAATATCAGAGCTCACCAAAATTCTTAAGCTAGAAAAATGTCTATACAGGCATACTCGCCTTGCACAGGACGGAATTCCATGCCATCCGGCAATTATCATAAGTTGACAAGTGCACTAAAGAATAGTCTTACATTTCACAAAGCTCCTGAATCACATCCAGAAGCTATGTCGTTGCAAGTGCGAAGAAATCTCACTAAAGAATTGTACTCAATATCCTAGTAACATCGGATCTTAACCTCCAGGTTTTTACACTCGCGATCCTGCACCGTGCATATAATGTAGGCCAGGAGAAGAGCCAAACCAGAAACCCCAACTAAAGTTGCTCTCAAAAGGAGGCTCTTCCCCATAACCACCCTGATTTTGCAACCCTGGACACCATGAAACGTGATATTATTAATAGAACATCTTGCGATAATCCACTAACAAAAAATCGATGAACTCAGACGTCCATATGTATACCATCATGAAGTTCATCGAATTTATTTTTCTTCCAGTTAAAAACACTCATCTGCAATATATTACTGAGCAAGAAGATCTAACACTGAGCATCACAGTTGTCAAGACTGAAAATCAGATCACTGTTCAGAAATGTGACCCAGGGTGTACATTACTTACTCATAGAAGCTGGCCAACAAATACAAGCAGCAGGTGACTTAAGATTTTTTTCCGCATGCAGTAGGCGCCCAGACGCCAAGCTCCAAATACGAAGTACACAATCTTCTCCACCTAAATATTACCCACGCACTCAATTACTGACCGTATGAGAAGTGTGACAGTTGCTAGTGTTTCCAAGACGATCACAACTAAGATCATACTCAAACGAACCGCTGTTTCTAGTCACTAGATCAGTACTTCATCAATGTTCTGGGTAAGCATAGAGATACAAGCTTCATTCTGTTACCTGATACAAGAAAAGTCTCGGTTGGATCGACCCCAAGCTGCAACGTAGTGTGCGTATTGTTATGTCCTTCATATGTTCTTACAGCTCCATTCTCCACCATACGCCGGTCCCATTGCTGAATCTGTCAAGGGTTACACAGGATCATTTCATCAACCATTTGAGAAATCATCAGAATTGATTCCATCGTGCGCTAAATCTGTAATAAAAATTTAAATTTCGCTAGGATACAGATTCCTATGCCTATTCATACTGAATAACGCACAAGAAAAATCGAAACACTGCTATTAGGTAGTTCAGAAAGTTCAGATAGTTACGAGAACGAGAGTCAAACTTACAACTCCATTCATTGCACTTGCCAATAGGTAGTTCTCATCATTCCGCAAAAGCAACAAACTACAAAACACCACAGAAACATTCGGGATCAAGTTGTAAGCCTCTAGATTGATCCCTAAATTGTACAAGTTAAAGCATACAACAAGGAGCCACAGCACATGAAAGAACACATTCCCCGTGTTTAATCATGCCTAAATTGATCTTGGATCATTTACTAACTGGTATATAATCGATTTATTGCTCAAATTTCGTCAGCTACAGTACCAGGTGAAGTCTCACCATGGTGCATATTCAACCTTGATTGTAAAATAAAGAAATAAATTTAAAAAAACTTAAGGGCTGTTTGATTGGAACTGAATTCCGTGTACCCAACTGGACACAAACCGTGAATGATCTTCCGGTGCGTAGAGCACACATGAAGCTACGTGATGCTAAGTATGATTAATGTCGTTTCAGATCTAATACTGAGAATCAATCCTCTTCCGATAACACCATATTTCTTTCAACAGTACCCAATAAGAAGACAAGTGGCAACAGTAAGTACAGCAGCTTACAGTCCATGGCTCACCTACAAATTGCTGACCCCATGCGCATGATTTTTGAGTGACTGCAAAAGTAATCATCCACCTTACGTTTGCTGCTCTGCTTACCCTGCAACCAGAACATCCTAAGCTTTATCATTCAGCAGATGATGCCTTCTCAGTAAGACTCAGCTTCTGCGCAGAGTCAAAATCAGAGAACACAGAAGCGAAGTTAAGGTTTAAGGAAACACACAGTTCCATGCATGCTGCTGGAGTGTGATGTTCGCTGTTGGTTTTTCATAGCAGGAGGAAAAGCTGCTTCGGACCTGGACTTGATGGCAGCTGCTTCATGATGCACATTAGATTCTTTAGGGGCTGGCTTTCGTAAATCAATTGTTGATATTGCGCCATTTCGAAATCCACAGAAGAGAATATTACCCTGGGAAAGAGAAAACCAAATATAACAATTGAAATAGCTTCGCTTCACAACCAGGCGCAATAGCTTTACGTGTATTTCTAAAGATGAACCCTACATTCACAGCAGGTAAAACAGGCATACTGATCAAAATTCACTTGCCTCTTTGTCAAATTGCTGAGACAAAACAGCACTGCTGCTTCGACACAGCCAGGTCACATCACTTCTCTCCAATGCTACTAGACCAGCACCTCCGTCCATACCTACAAAGCCCTCACCACTAAATTAAAAACATACCTCCTCCCTGTTAATTAGAGGCTCCAGTAAGTAATCATTCTCTAGAGGAGTTCTTATAAAACAGGGAACTCTAACATGGACAACAAAATGCATGTCCCTAAACAGGCATGGAATACAAAAGACATCAAGACTCAAAAGAGGATCAGTACCCAAGCTTGCTGCAATTCCATTGGGACTGGCTTCAGCTGTCCAAATGCTGTCACGGGTCTTCACTCTTAATTGAATCTGAAACGGCAAGGGATAATTTCGATCCCAATCCTGAATTTCAGGCCCTTGTTTCAAATCAAGGACGTACAGAGATCCACTTGCTTCTCCAGCACCTAGCGTTGTGAGTCTGCATGCCCGGACAACCAGCCAACACGATGAAAGGTCTTCAGACAACTTAAAATCCTTGCCCATTAAAAGCCCAATAGGTAACGAGTCCTCACGTTATATTTTCATCGAATTTACAATTGCCCAAAGAGTGCCTGACCCACCAAACCCATATGAAGAAGAATGCTGAGTGTTATGAACTTCAAAAGAGCAGAGAAAGGGTGTACATGGCACTCCGCTGACGATAGGCATTGTCGTCAGGTGATCCTTCCCCAAGCCTCTTTATTGCTGTAATGCGAGAAGAAAACTGTGAACTTAAAATATTCCACAACCCTGGCGGCTCCCTCTCACCCTTAGTCACTTGAACTTTGGCATCTGCTGGTACATATCGCCTAGGACGTTTAATGTCTGCTGGTAGTGCTTGTATTCCGTTCGAAAGTGTAGTTCCAAATAACCTAAACATCAAAACAAAAAGAACCTCCTCAGTTGTTGCAACTTGAAATTGTCATAAATGATTTTGACATAACACATGAGGAACTACACACAGTATATCACGCTGAACGTGGCAAGCGACGTAGATCTCTCCCACTGAAGTCCCAATTTGCAAGATAAGTACATCCAGGTAGAATTTGAATCATCAGGGATAGAACTTACTCAAAACAACCGTTGCTTCCTCCAAGAACTAATATATCAGCTTCCCTCTCACCCTCCACTGTTTGACAAGTCACACGCAACTGTTGCAGTGCGCCATCTGCCCGCTTGTCCGTCCCGTCGTAGCCCCAAACCTGTGATAAAATCAGCATTTCGATACACAGCAATTGGTTAGCGGGAGAAAACCAAGGTGATAGACATACATTGAAAGAGATGTCAGTGAAACAGAACATCCACCTGAGGATGAGCAGCTTGACTCTCCAAGAATTGACGCCGAAAATCCCGTTCACTGGACGAGATCCTGTTGTAGCCACTATTATGCTCCCTTGCTTGCAGCAGCTGTAGCACGCCAGGATTTCGATTGAGATCTAATCCATCTTCTTGCACATCACCAGACCCTTGTTTACTGTTTTCCTGTACACATATACGTGTACAACTGTGTTAAAAACATGGTTCTCCGCAAACAAGACGTAGTCATGAGCTAATATTGATTGCTATCCATCGCTGAGCTTTCAAATGAGGAGATTGCCTCAGACATACTAGCAACTATAAATTTACTGGTAGAATAAGCTTACGGTTCTGGTGAAATTCCATAGACCAGATACCAGAACCTGATTCGAGCAGAGGTGAAAACAATACTCTCTCAGTCCCACTAAAAACCTCCAAATCGGTTTAGGGTTTGTACCACTAAGAAGGTTCCATGATTTTGATCGTTGATCGTTAGCAAGCGATGTAAAACGGAGGGCGAAGTGGATACACACGTGATTTGAATTCTAGATCGCTTGCTCAATGATCAAAATCAATAAATGCAGCGGTTTAGTGGTACAAACCCTAAACCAATTTAGAAGTTTTTAGTGGGACTGAGGGAGTAAGATAAATGAGGGCTCAAATTTAAAGATAGGCAAAGTCCCTACTTCAGCTCAAAGACAAAGTGCGTACCTGCTTCGAAGAGCTCGCTGCTCCATTGCACGATTGAACCGCACCGCCTCTGCCTCGTTTACGAGATAATGGAAAGTATCTGTTTAACTCAGGATCAAAGTAGAAGCCTGGTAGCTCTGATGAAGGGAGCCAAAACGAAATAGTTGAGAAGGAGCACAAGAAAATCTGGGCTTGCTCTACTTTACATCCAACTCGTCCCGAAATTAAATGAGCGCTCAATTGCTTTCTTACTTATTTTTCAACTCTGTATCCCATATATTTCTCACTAATTGGCGAAGTACTCAGAGAGCTCTCAAAAAGACCTAGAACATTGCTAGAAAAATAACGTTCGATGTAGCAAGCATCCTCTTGCCACCAACAATGATGCTAACAATTGTAATTGCCCAATGGACCAATCTCCTAAGCTCAAAGTCCTCTGACTCAACACTACCTTATTCCCTTCGACCAGTCCGAGTTCAAAAATAAGAAGCATTCATACTGAAACACAGAAAAACAATGTGAACTCAATTACAAATGCAATCAAACACAATGCAAATTTCTACAGAGAGTATGATGCCCACTCGATCTCAGTTTTTCACAACCACTTGCGATCATGTCATCGCTATCATAAGCACCATCGAAACACCGCAACAAAAAGACCTATCCCTACGCGACTGGCGCCGAACATCTGACACCAAACCCTAATTTCCGAAACACGCGGATTGCAAGAGCACGCTCTCCGAATTATCTAACCTTCGTTTTACGCCTCTCCATAACATGACGATACTACTCTTTCAAGTACTGATCATATGATAAGTCATTTCTACGATCAAATCTGTGCTTCCCAAACACGCCATAATAGAAAGAAACAACAATAATACGTCTCTCTACCTAACTCGTCTCGCATCCTTCAACAATTCCAAAAAAATGAAATAATACAACCACAACTACGAGCCTCTCTATCCAATCATGAGTGCAACATCAAGTCCGATTGTCCATTCAAGCATTCCTAAGTCGCAATTCAAATCAGAAAACCTCGAACTCAAAAGCCAAGCGACGAAACGTACCGAGAGCCATGCTCCCTCACCAAAGCCCCTCCCGAAGGACCTCCACCGAGAGCGCAATTGGAAGCAATTGCACCAAAAAACAAAAGGTTTTCTTATGAGCGAACAAGACCTAGAGAGAAAGCAATCAAGCGCCGTCGAAAGGTGGCGTTCGCGAGGGCTGCCGAAGCTTCGGAATGCACAAGCTAATAATGATGAAGGGCGAGTGCAGATGTTGCGAACAGTGCAATTCTCGCTACAGACAGAAATAATTTTGGAAGGGGACGACTTCGAAGGAGACGACTTCGAAGGAGACGACGTCGACCTCGACGACGACGACGACGACGGTGACGACAAACCATCTGGACGCCAAATCGTGTCAGGACGTGGGTGAGGGAGGGATAGTTTTTTTTTAATATTGCTTCAATACTCATGCGATACTTGGGTGATACTTGGTATTATCTATAGTAGTGTGTGCCCTGTGCCATTGGCACAGCCAAAATGTAAATAAAAGTAATTTTCTAAATTTTCCATTCATAAAATTTTTGAAAATTCAATAACTTTCCCATCGTAGGTCCAAATGCCACAAAACAAAGCCCGTGCACCCCTCCTCGCCGAGAATTTTCCGACGATACCAAGCACACGACCGGAGGGCACAGGGTCTAGGAGATCTCAACGTAACAAACAAACAAAACAAAACAAATAGCCAAATTTAAGGTATGGATGGACTAGTGTGCCCTGTGCCATCGCCATAGCTAAAACAAAAGTAAAAGTGATTTTCTAAAGTTTTTAAGAACCAAAAATAACTCAAAAATCTATAACTTTCTCACCGTAGGTCTAAACAACACGAAACAAAGCCCGTACAGCCCTCCTTGCCGAGGACTTTTTGACGGTATGATGCACGCGACTGAAGGATGCACAGTCCTAGAGATCTCAACGGAACAAACAAACAAAATAAAACAAAACAAAACAACCAAAATTACAAATAGTGAAATTTGGTTGCCCCATACTATTTTTTCGACATTTGACACTATATAAATATTTATTGTTACCGTACAAGAATGTACTAAGGTTGGACCACCCATTCCCAATCAGTGACCCATACCCAACCTATAGGTGCTGTTATTTCCGACCAAGGTTGTACCAATTTTTTTGAAGCTTAGAATGAGTGTTTTTTTTCCCTTTTCAAGATTGGAACTAATAAATTCACGACACATGTCTCAAGTTGTGAGAAAGAAAGTAGGAAATAAATAAATGAGTAGGAAAAAAGTTCTTGAATGATCGGAATTCGAAGAGTCTAGACATTTGCTATAGGTCTGGAGCACTTTTTGCCTCCCAAAATTCACCACAATTTCAATTCAAGTGCTAAAATTACCAATTTTTTTTGCAATCCTTGTCATTTCTATCCATGCACCTCTGAAAATATTTGTTTTGCCTTGCACTACTCCAGATCATGTTGGAATTGCTTATTTGGTTAGTTATAGGTGGTTCAACTTTACTTTTAAATTAGGTATTGATAAAATTGGGATTCATAAACCTCCATGAGCACAAATGGAAGTATCTGTAGAAATAATTGTTGACTTTAATGTCTTGTTAAGTAATTTTCTTGGAGTAAGACAACCTAATTTCACTACAGTAGAACCTTTCTTAGTGCATGATATGCACTAAGAGAGATTGTACTTCGAAGCCTCTATTGATGAATAGTAGTTGGAGGCCCTGCAGTTAGAAGCCACGTTAGACAATGAACATTACTGCACCTCTCCAAATGCATAAACCTCCTAGTGCATAGTCCCAACACTATGCACTAAGAGAGGTTCTACTATGTTTTGTGTAGGTGATACCTAGGTAAGATTTGGCTATTGGTTATAAAATCCAAAAATAATTTGACCCCCCCAAAAGGAAATTTCCTTTACAAAAAATAGCCAAACATGTTTTGATCTTAGTCAATTGGCAAAAATTTGTGCTTAAAAAAAACATTGGATGGAATGATGCAGAATGAAGATTTTAATAATCCATTTCTCTAGTATCACATCCTTGTTTATTTCACCCAATCCAAAGGGAAAATAAATACTCCCTTCAATTGGCTATTACTCCTTGTAGGTTTATTCGGCTAAAAAAATAATAATAATTTAATTCCTATCTTTTTATAGGTACTCGCATGAATGGAGAGTCCGTTTTTTCAAAATCCCACAACAATGTTCACATGACATCCGGAGAGTATGTAGGAACTACTTCCTTCCATGCAAAAGGATGGACTCTATATTAAAGTATAACAAATATTTAACTCACTACTTAGATTATTTACATTTTTGAAGATTTGGTTGACATCCTAGTTGATTCATGATGGATGCAAGTCATTGATTTTTCTTACATCATGGGAATATATATTTATTAGTTTGAAGTTTGATTGCTTATGTGTCTTGACTAGTTGGTGAGCAAGAGGTTTGACTTATTGTATGTCCATCCATGATATTAGTCCATATGAATTATTATCTAGTTGAGTTGGTTTTATTTATTTTATAGAAGATGTTGTTTTATTTTGTAGTATATTCATTGTTTTGTGTATTATCACTAAACAAATAAATAAATTGAACTAACATTTATTAATGTCACCTTCTCTAGGCTTACATTATTTGTCCTTAGGTACTTCTCACCCTAGTCCTTGGGAAAAGAAGTGCAATTCATGTTGAACTTAGATAGTTTGTTATAGCATACAAAGGACACTTACATATCACATGCACCATTTGTCCTCTCATTTGAATCCTTGGACGAAGATTTACACCTCACATTATACTCTAACTATCAGAATTTGTTATAGCATACTGATGTATTAAATAAAAAATATAATTTTGTCCTCCCATCTGAATCATTTGGGAAAAGATTGATATACAATTCACTCTAAATTCTAACTATTAGTCTATCACACTATGATATGTTAGATCAAAGTCCTTAATGTCACCTTCTCTAATATCAAATCTTAAATCTTCTCAACTAACTCCTGGAAAAAGTTGTACACATTAATTTTTCATAGAGTATTTCAGTTTGTTATGTCATAAGTTATATATGAAGTGATGGTAAGGAGCTTGACAAGTGTGAAAAAGATTTGAAATTACTTTTCTAAGGATACTTAATACTAGTAACTAGCCCCAAAATATTTAGGGCCTAAAATGATACAAATTGAACTTAAAACCAGACTTAATCCTTAAAGTTCATAAATTATATTTTCACCAAAAACAATCCAAAACTGCCATTTCTAATACAATTACCAAATTTTAGAAAAAAACATTTTTGAACACATTTAAGTATAGGATCTTGTAGTATGCTGGTTTAAAAAGATGTGGAATTTTTTTTAGAATTTCCCACCATGTGGATTGCAAGATATTAGCATTTCAATTGACAGAAATTCTTTTTTAGGCCCTACAAAAATATGGCAGTTTTACTTCTCAAGGTCACATTTGTATGGAACAATGTAAAAAATGGTGGTGCTTCTTTGAATTCCTTCTTCAAGGCAAGTTGGCTACATGCTTGAAAAATTTCAGATGGTTTTAAATTGCACAACATATAGAAAAAATATAGTAAGTAGAAAGAAGTAGAGAATGTTTAAAAAATTGTCAAGAATTTAGTTATGGAATGGAAAAATACCAATCTCAATGGTTGTAATGCTTCAATAAACAATTTGCATCCTATTATTTTATTACTTTTCCAAAAATATTAAAAATTGAATGAAATAAACAACTTCAAAGTTTATTTTAGAGTAGAAAATCCATAACTGCCCGCACACTAAAACTCTTCATAACTTTCATCTCATTCATCAAAATGGAATGATTCAAAGTTTTCCATGTATGCAGATTTTTTATAAACCAATTTCAAATTTATGTTTTTGAAAAAAATGATTTTTTTGGTCTACTTGGGCTGCCGGTTGAGAAAAAAAGGTACATATCATACAATAATTTTTTAAATATGTAGTCAAAAGTTATGAAAATTGTTGGGGCCTTAAAGAAAAACCTCATCCCCATGTTATGCAAAAATTCCAAATAAAAAAATAAAAATTCCATTTGTAGTAAACTGCCCAAAATCGTTGTATTGCCAAAAAACTATCACTTTAGTTGGCATCGGGTGCCAAACCGCATCAGTTTGTGGATTTACCCTTGTTGGATGAGTCTTAGGACTTTTACCTTTCCTGCTTGACATTTAGGATATTGTGGGAACTAAGGGTTTGGGGATAAAAGGCCTTGTGTGTTCTTGACTTTACATTCTAAGGGTATATTTGTAGTTTATTTATGCATGTTTGAATCTTCATGTTTGATGTAGCTTGAGGTACTCAATATGTTGTGATGCACGATTGCTAGTTACATAACAAAAAACAGCTTGGTCCTTTAGGGTGAACCACTCAACCCCTAAATGCCCAAGCCTTTTCAAGTGTGTTTTGACTATGAAAAAAGAGCATGGGCTTATAGTTAACCCCAATGAAGCAAATTGTATTTTTTTCAAAATCTAACCGTATAGATGTTTAAAGAGCTTGATTATTAATATGCATACCAATTTTGAGTGCGAAATTGCATAAGAGTTTTGAGATTATAATAAGAGAAATGTATGCTTTCTATTTTTAGTATGCTGCCCTCCCCACAATGTTTTAGAAATTTGCATATAAAAGTTTTTTGGGATGGAAAGTGACATGAATGACTACAAATAATGTTAGCACACTAAAATACACTTTCAAAAAACTTAATTTCACGTGAAAAGCTATCAAACTTATTACACAATCCACCTTGCAATTGGTGAAATGCAATTTTTTTTATAAGTATAAATTGCAAATAACTCCAAATTAACACTTGCATGTTTAAATTTTCAATGGTGAAAATCATGAAAACACTTTACTCTTTCCATTGGGACCATTTTCAAAGCAAATGGATAAGTACAAGTTTTTAGATCTCAAATCAAGTGAAATTGGCAAAAGTTGGGAAATGAAATAAAATTAGGAAGCTTTACTCTTCCACTAATTGACATATATGGCTTTGAAGACCTCTCAAAAATCAAATGTTTACCTTTTGTAGTGAAAAATGAAATTTTTCAATAGTTAACCCTAAAAATGCTCGAATTTTTTAAAAAAATGGTCAAATGAATTTAACTGCCCATACCAAAATGAGCCTGAAATTTCAGCTCGACCGTATATGGTCGCTCAGACAATTGTTTGTTGAACAGACAATTGAATCTATGTAGGTTCCTATGAAATTAATTTTGGTCAGATGTTCACGAAATTTTGACACAAGATGTGAATATGTATTCCCTTAGTGAAAATCTATTCTTTTCCAATTGAGTGCTTGAATAAAAAATTATGCTGCCCTAAATTTTTTTAGTAGCCAAGGCCATTTAAAAATCTTTTAGGAATCTTCTGCAAAAATGCTCATCAACTTTTGAAATTTGGCATGTATGTAACTAGTAGAATATGGCATACAATTGTCTAAAAAAACAAATTTTAGTTCTCAAATCATAGTCCAAGAGGAGTCAAACTTTGTTAACAAAGGCAGTTTCAAGAAAAAAATATTTTCTTCTAACTTTAAACTTTATTATCTTGTAGTTTAATAAGTCAATATTCTTGATTTTATTTTATATAGTTCAAATGTTTGTCTCTAGTTTTTCATTTTTTGGATTTCAAATAAAAATTTTCCTCATTGCACAAGAAATCTTTAAAAAAATTCTAGTGTATTGCCAATTCACTTTGCATTGCAAGGTGATTAGAGTAAGCTAGACTCCATATTTGCTTCTAAAATTTTTTATGAGTGAACCTAACATCATATAATTATGAATGGTCAAAATTCCCATATTCATGTAGAACAAAAATTGTACTCCAAGGGGGCCCAAAGTCTACCGACCTTGTTTTGCAAGAATGAGAAGAAGTTTCTTTTTTCATTTCAAACATTATTATCTTTCAATTCACAAGGTCAAATGGACTAAAATTTCCCCGGCATATTGCCTTATTTGTTTCATACTCTTTTGTACGGTTGGAGTTCAAAAAAAAAGTTTAATTTTCAATTTGGGACAATGCATCAAAAATTGGTAGTTTAAGATTTCTTTTCTTCTAAAACACCCTCTAGCCTTTAGGGATTAAGAATCCATGCAAATAATCATTTGTGAATAGGCCTTGGGCCTTAGTGTGAAGGTCTTATGACCAAATTAATACATTAGCTTGGAGACTAAAAATAATATCTTAGACAATGATTTATATTTCACTAATCAAAATGCTTCAATAAGGTCATGTTATATTAATGTATATATTAGGCCAAAAATTAATTATTGGATCATCAAATAGAAGGATTGTTTTACAAGCTTGAAAAATAAATTTCCTTTTGCTGATACAACTATAGAGGCACTAGGCCATTTTTGACTTTTTTTGGTCTTGAACTCAAATATAAAGTTCCTAAACCAATTTTGTGCTCTCAACCAACAAGAGTGCTTAGATTTTACATTTCTTTAAATTTGGTGCAGCTGAAAGTGTAAAGTGACCTCTTAATTCTTGCAACCTCAAGTTTTTCTTTATTCCTTTAATGCTTGCATAGTTTGAGATGGTTTCTTTCATATCTAAAAAAAATTGACAGAATTCATTTAAAAAGCTTTTATAAGAAGGTAAAAAAAATACACCTATAGAATGAAGAAATTGTGTTTGGAGATTTAAATGGTAGAAATATATTTTGGAAGATGTTATTATTAATTGTTAGCTTGATATCACTTTTCATGACATTATATTATCACATTCTCACATAATCCTTGAAAGTCTATTCTTATAATTACTGAAAAAATATGTAGAAAAACTCATTTGGTGTTATTTGCAATGACACATAATTTATAGTTCTTCTAGGATTAAATTAGGGTGTTTAAAATTACAATTAAAATAATAAATTATTATATATTATTCATTTCATTGAATACCTAAGAATGCACTTTTACATAAATTTGCAACGTTTTGACCCTTTTCCAATAAGAATATATAATAAAATGTGGTGTTTGAATTTTTTTTTATAATTTAATTAAAAAATTGGTATAATATTCTAAAAAATTCCCATTAAGGAATTCTATAGTGAGAATATGGTGTTTTTCAAAGAATGAAGTAATAAGAAATTAGGCTTTACAAATTTGAATTTAAGAATGCAATATTTTTAATATTAAATTGTTGTAATTGTTCTATATATATAGATGTATAATCATTACAAATGTTATTGATCACTTGTTGGAAGCTATAAGGGAACAGATGACTCCAACCATATAATTTATGATTTGGCATGTATGAAAAGGTCGTGCAATCGTCCCGTTGAGACTTAACAAGTAACGCCTAAATTACCTACCTTCTTTAGAAAGGCGGGAGTTTGTTTTATCAAATTAATTTTAGTTATTTTGAATTTCAAGATCAATGGATAGTAGGAGCTTATGATAATGTTTTGTTGGATGCTTTGGAGACTTGTGGATTTCATTGTAGGTCCATTATATAATATACTTTTTGATTGTTTTCTAGTTTGTGTTTAAACAAAAGAATATAAGTTGAAATATTTATGGCAATGTTATTGATTGTTGAATATACAATTGATATTGGGAGTTTTAAGGGTTGATGAGAGGTTGAAATTGTAGAGGTGTCTCAGGTTCCTAAGGGTTTGGTTGCAAAAATAATTGTGGTTGTGTGTTCCATCTGTGAATTCTAGTTTATTAATAAAACTTTGGTATTTAGTGATTTTCAAGTTGATGAAGTCTAATGAAAGTTGGTCATTGCAGTATGCTAATTCAATGAATTGAATTTTATAATTGAGAGATGGAGTGGTTGGAGGATTTTGTTTGTTAAAGAATGTTGAAGATACATAGAATGTCTGGGGAGAGTTTGGCATCACAATGACAATTGTAATAGATGGGCGTGTGCAAGGGTGTAACCAAGGAGGAAGCAAGTTGTGGTTGTATGAGAGAGCAAAAGGTTGCGTACATATCTCTTGGACTACTTTATTGTGTCTTTGAATGCAAGGCGCTTTTGTTTGTGGGTAGGTGCATCATAATAATATATGTAGCCATATGTCTGGTTGTTATAGGCATCATAAATTGGATGGTTATTATGTATTGTCTATATTGAAACTCAATTAGATGTGTTATTTGAGCATTTGATGTGGAGGTGTTTGTCCATAATTTGTTAAATAGCATATTGTCTATGTTTTGGTTGTTGATTTATTTGTTAATGATTTCAAATTATTGAGCGATTAATTTTATAGAAGTAATTTTTTGTTTTTCTAAGTAGGTAATTTATAGAAAGTGGATGGATCCTTTGTACGATGTATGTTATGGTGAGGCCTAGTCATCTTTGTGAAGATAGTAGGGGGAATTGTGCATATTTGTAGTCTATATCCGGGAGACAAATTATTTAATCTACCATATTATCTCGAGAGTGAACTTGGGATCTCTCATAGCATAGCACTAAGTTCCAATATGAAAAGATAGAAGAGCCTCATAGTGCACCAATGTATTTTGTATTAAATTTGATCTATTATATAAGATATGAACACCCATCATCTTTGCCTAAATATCAATACTTCAAATATTTGTGTGTAAATAGTGAAGAAAGTCATGGTAAACCACCAATTGAAGAAGGTACAAGAAGGCATTGAGCATTGTGTATCATTCCATGAATCCACCATATTTTTGTATATTCATTATATTCTTTTCAACATGTATTGAGCTTCATGTAAAGGTGATTCTATAATTAGTTATTGGTGCTTTCTAAGATGGTTTGGAATTTGAAAGTGAAGATCTCTTAACGCTTCTAAGGGCTAAAATTTTCAAAGTCCAATTCAAATTGCCTTCTCTTCTACTTGCCAAAAAAAAAATACTTCACCCAAGTAGAATTGCCAAAAAAAATTCTACCAAGCTTTTTGAAAAAGAAATGAGTTTTTTTTCTAAAGGAATATGTGAGGAAATTTGAAGAAGACCTTGGTTGGAAAAAAAGACCGTGCTACAAGGATAGAGGCCTACTTAGAGGCCTACTTGTTTCTATATTGACACTGAATGTGTTTAACACATATTCTATGTGTGCCTTTTGTTCACAAGATCACATGTAGTCTCACAAAATAGAAATTGATGGAGTCAAATAGAGTTTCTATACGTAATTGCAATTCTAATTTGGAAAGCATGTCTCACAACATGTTGTTTATCTAAAGAACAAAGCCAAGCTTGGGAGCTCTGCAGAAAATGAGAAGTGAGGATTTTCATTGGCCAAAGACATATCTATGGACATTGAATGGGAGGAAGTTTGAGTAGGACCTTAATTTGAAAAGTAAACAAATGCTACATGACATTTTTTTATGCATAAATGTTTGTTAGTTGTGTACTTAGCAATAAATCACTTTTGGTGAACATACTCTAAGGTAGGAGTTTTAGAAAGTGCTTGACTCTAAAAGCACCCTCTAACGCAAAATTGTATTTTGATTTTTCATTGCATCAACAATGTACAAATAACTACATTTAGGAGGGAGGCCTATTCTTTTAGTAACCACTATGTTTCAACTTCAAAAATTCACAACTAATTCTACAAAGCTCCAAAAAATATGGAATGACTTGGAGTTGAATGCCAATTTCTTTTGTCTTTCAAGGAAAATTTATTGAAAAATATTCCAAGAAGTCTAACCTCTCCAAATGAATTATTAGCTCTTAAATGGGCACTTTATGGACCTCCTATCTTAAAGAGGATGCTAGTGTTGGAGAATGCTAGCACCTACTTCAAGGAGGTGGATTTGGATTGTTGAGACTATATTATAGCTCTCATACCATAATTGCTTGTTACTAGCAAAATAGGAGATCGACTTAGTGGATGACTTGATTGAATCCAATAAAGGTAAAAAACAGACTCTACAAAAAAAAAGAGTAGACCAAATCATTACAAGAAGAATGGGGCCTCAAGAGGGTTGCAAAATTGGAATAACATGATGCCACATATAGGATTTTTGTTTGTAAAATCTAAAATCTAAAACTAAAATGTTAACCCCTAAAGTTCCTTGACTATGTTTTCACCAAAACCGCTCCAAAACTACCATTTCTAGTACAAGTACCAAATTTTAGAAAAACACTTTTTTAGACACATATAATTGTAGGATCTTATAGTACACTAGTTTTAGAAGATGTGGAAAAAATTTCAGAATTTTCCACCATGCGGATTGGAAGATATTAGCATTTGAATTGGCAAAAATACTCTTTCTGTCCCTGCGAAAAACAGGGCAGCTGCACTTCACAAAGTCACATATGTATGAAAAAATGTCCAAAATGGTGGTGCTTCTTTGAATTCTTTTTCCTAAACAAGTTGGCTACATGCTTAAAATTTTTCAAATCATTTGGAATTGTACAACATATACAAAAAAAAATAGTAAGTAGAAAGAAGTAGAGAATGATCCAAAGTACTAAATTGTTAAGAATTTAATTATGGAATTGAAAAATGTCAATCCCAATGGTTGTAATGTCATAATAAACAATTTTCATCCTATGAAATTTTTTTTTCAAAAAATATTAAAAATTGAGTTAAATAAACAACTTCAAAGTTTATTTCAGAGTAGAGAATCCATAACTGCCCGCAAACTAAAAACCCTCATAATTTTTGACTCATTGATCAAAATGGAATGATTTAAAGCTTTCCACATATATATAAATTTAAAAAAACAATTTCAAATTTTTATTTTAAAAAAAAGGGATTTTTTCAGATCTGCCCGGACTGCTTGCTCGGTGAAAAAAGTAACATATTAGGCCATAACTTTTGACTCCTATTTTGAAATGTCATGAAATTTAGTGCACATGAAAGATATTTCTCGTCCCCACCTTCTATTAAAATTTCAGCTTAAAATATGAAAATCTCTAGTCACAAGTACCTGCCCAAAATCGCTATGTTGCTAAAAATAGCATGCTGGTCCTTTAGGGGTTAAAGTTTTATAATTATAGTCTTAGCTGGCCAAAATTTGTCCAACTAGGATTGCGACTTTTCATTTTTTTATTTTATTTTTATCCAATAGATGAAAGCATTGTTGGCCTAGATTTGGCAACTTTTTTGAGGCCCCATTTTTCTTGTAATGCATTACGAGAAGAATGGGGCCTCAAGAAGGCTGCAAAGCTGGACTAGCAATGATGTCACTTGCTGGAAAAAATTCAAAGAAAATTAAAAAATAATTATAATTTAAAAATCGCAGTCCTTACTAGCTAAATTTAGCCAACAAAGACTGAAATTTTGATTTTAAAAAAAGAATGATTTTTGTTTATTATGTAATATTTTTTTGCAGCAAGTGACATCAATGCTAATTTAGATTTAGCGACCTTCTTGAGGCCCCATTCTACTTGTAACTATTCAAACATCCATTGCCATATTAGTTACTAACTTACCAAGACAATATTTCAAGAATTTGATACTTTACAAGACATTGGTTGCAATGGGATTGGAGTCTCAAATTTACACTAAGGTAATTGCACCTAACTATGACCTATTTGCAAAACCATCCCATTTAGGTTCTTGTCTAAAATGTAGAGCCTCCATATATGAGATTAGGGTCAATTTTAGATATACCTATTTTGAACTCTTTAGAAATTTATAATATCTTCATGTAGAGTCCAAAAATTACATTATAAGAGAACCTATAATAGAATCCTTTTTTGATTATCAAATAAAAAAATAAGAATGAATGTTATAGTTGAATAATAGGAACCGCGCTCAAATCGTTATTCCGGCACATTTAGGTAGTGTTACTTAAGTTCCAAAATGCTAATTTTGAATGTCACAAATTTAATACTTTGGAGCAAACCAATATAATTCACATGACTATATCTTCCAAAATTTATGTTAACCCTTGAAGGACCAAGGCACATTTCAAGCAAAAATTCTGAAAACTGCTAAATTTCAGGGCACTGAGAAAAAATATAAATATTTTTTTTTGAAAGATTCAACCGTACAAATTTGTACTAGGCTTCTATAGAATGTGCGGAAACTTTTTAAGAAACTCTGGCCATATGGATTGAAACATAATACCTATTAAAGTTAGAAAAAAAATTGATTCAACAAACAAAAAAATGCATCTAATTGCTAGAATTTCATACTTTAACATTCTATATTTATTCTCTTACATTACATTCAACTTTTCCTTTATCTTTTCTTTTGGTTCTTATTGTATTAACCACATATATTTTCTATCTATCTAAACCTTAATTATACCCTAAAAGAGTTTATTTGCTTGTTTTGTTTGTAATAGTGAGGTCTCCTAGGCTATGCAGCACCGAGTTGCATTGTTGATATTGTTGGAAAAGTTCTTTGCAAGAAAGGGCGCATGGGCTTTGTTTTGTGGTGTTTGAATAGGATATGATGTGAAAGTTATTGAATTTTGAAGTTTTTATGAATTAAAAATTTTAAAAAGCACTTTTAGTTTTATTTTGATTGTGGCAATGGTACGTGGATCCGAAGCACAATTTCCACTTGTGATAAAATCAAAAATCACAATAATCCTAATAGACCTCAACAACTTTTCTAAAAAATATCCAACTAGATAACAATATTGATTAGTAAAACTCATTTTAGACACTAGCCTAAAATAGAGCCTATATACATCATTCTTTGAAATAGCAACATATGTACATACATTACACTGATTATAAATGAGAAAGTCATGTTGTTTTTAAAATGAAAAACAAAAAACTTCAAATAAGAAGTATATCAATAATAACTTCAATAAAAATTTCCTAGCAATCCTTAGTAGAATACAACTTGAAATCTACACCTCTTCAAGATCTAAGATATTCCAAAACACCTTTACGCATGATGTAATGGATTCTTACTTTTAGTCTTTTTCTTTTTGTAAAATCTTTGTTAGACAACATGTTTAATACAATAGATGATTTAGTCTTTCTATTTTAATACATTCATACTATACAAATAAATATGACACTATATGTATATCTATCTGTCACAATGAGCAAAGAATTTAAAAGACGGGCAAATTAAGTCCTCACCATTAACGCATACTTGGTCCCTTGTCAAAAATCTACAGTCGTCACATCTAGCATGCATGAAAAAATTCAACACCCCTCTGTGAACCCACCCAACCGTTGATTAAATTTCCTCTTGGAAATCATAATTCATTGATCTCAAAGTGAAAAAATTTGGTAGGAGGGGTGATAAGGAGGTGTGTTGGAACAGGGTGCACCCTCCAGAGTGCTCCTTCATTTAGTGGTTTTCTTTAGTTTCTTTTGTGAGCTTATTTTGTCCAGCCATTTTGGCTTGGTTATTGTTCCTTGGTTTCTTTATAATGCAGTGGTCCTCCCATTTGTTCAAAAACAAAAACAAAAAAGTGAAAAAATTTGGACCCCCCTCCCCTACTATTGATCTTGACACATATACGATTACAAATACAAGTATGGAATGTACACAAAAATATATGGAGGACTGGTCATACATTCATACACAGACACAGACATACATACATACAAATTTGTACACACATATTTGTAGGCTTCTCTACCGTATGTCCCATATTGATTGCAGGACGGAGTCCATGTGAACAATATAAATAGGGGGTGGGGGCTCAATATTGTTCTTTTGGTCAATGGAATTGGGACTCCAGTTTTAGGCGGGTTTTGGTTTTAGGGTTTTCTGCTTAAATATTTAACTCACGAACGACTTGGAAGCCTTACGTGACCGTCGGTCCCCTTTTTTTCTTTAGTGTTTTCGGAGGTCTTGGAGGGCGTATTAGGTTTTTTTTTTCTTGAAACACATGGACTAGGGCATATTAGGGTTTGACGTTCAAAGCGAACACTATAAGAAACCCCCATTTTAGGTGACGAGCCCTAATTTTTTATGACGGATTTTAGGTGATGTCATTGTTGACAACCCAAAATCTTTATGTCAACAAAAATGTCCATTATAACATCAATGTTGACATAAAAACAATGGATTGTCAATATTGATGTTACATTGTACATTTTTGTTGACATAAAAAATTAGCGTTGTCAACATTGACATCACCTAAAATCCGTCATAAAAAATTAGGGCTCGTCACCTAAAACGGGGGTTTCTTATAGTGGAAGTTGCGGTTTGGGTTCTTGCGCTTCAATTGTTGCTCTCCAATTTGCAAAAATACTAAGTTTTGGCTTGCCGTGGGAAGAGAATACGTAGAAGAGGGGTTATAGGGTATCATTCCTTATTTTAGGAGGGGTTTTAGGGGTTGTACCTTGGTTTTAGGGATTTTAAGCAGGGTTGTCATGTCGGACGGACGTCCGGTTCGCCCGTTCGATAGAGGTCTCGCCCGTCCGATGTGGTTAACACTAAGTTGACTTTCTTTAATTGAAAAAACAAGTGATATGGCTGCCACTTTGATGCCACTGGCTGCCAAGTAGGATCCAGGGCGCGGACGTCACCGGTAGGGGCACGGACTTTAGTGAGGGCGCGGACTTATTCTTGCCAAGGCGCGGACGGAAGTCAGGGGGGGGGGACGGAATTGTGTCGCGGCGCGGACGAATGTCAGGGCGGGGACGAAAGTGGGTCGGGGCGGGGACGATAGTCAGGGCGGGGACAAGAATGGGTCAGGGGGGAGGACAAGAGTGGGTCAGGGCGGGGAGGAGAGTGGGTCGGGGCGCGGACAATAGTCAAGTTGCGGACGAAAGTAGTCGAGGCGCGGACGATTTTTTAAAATTGGAGCCAAATTGAATTAATTTATTTTTGAATGAAGGGGATCCTTGTACAATCGAACCATATTTTTTTTCATTGGAGCCAAGTAGAACTAATTCCTTGTGAATTTAAAAGTAAAGGAAGAGGAACCTTGCTCCATGGACTCATATTTTTTTCCCTTGAAGGCGAATGAATTTAATTCATTCTCCATTAAGAAGCAATAAAGGGGCCCTCATTCAATTAAACCATATTCTTTGCATTGTAGGCAAAAAATTACTAATTCCTTTTGAATTTATGAGCAATAAGGGGGGACCCTTGCTCACTTGAACCACATTTTTTTAATCCCTAAAGGACCATTGTCCCCTCGGGGGACAAATGGGATTTTGGGCAGGTACCTACGGGCTGAATTTTTGTCTTGATTCTTTTTATGCAGATAGAAAAACTTATAAGCTTTGTGGGAATATAATTTTTTTTTCAATCGGTGCATGGGAACAAAAGTTATGCCCAAATAAGCTCAAAACAGGGGAGAGGGGTTTCAAGCAAAAAAAATTTGCAGGAATTTGAATTTTTTATTTTTTATTTTTTTTGCCATAGATTATATTTTTGTCTATCTAGGAAGCTCTGATTCATTCCATTTGGATTTGTTATGAGAAAATTATAGACAATCTTATTTTTCGGGCACTTCGAGCATCTTCCTAAAAAAATAACTTGTAGGATTCATTTCTGAATGCAATTTTTACAATTTAAAAAAAAAAAAGTTCCTTGTGGTTTAAATTTTCTGCTAGAACAATCTTACCATTGGGATTAATGCATTTTAATTCCATATAAAAGATATTAATATTTTAGATTTTCCTACTATCTCTTACCTACTTCTAATTAACAATTTTTTTAATAATGAAAATTAAGTTTTTTTGAATTTTCTTTTTTTTGCTAGACTCTCAATTCAATTCTCCACTGTAAAGATTTAAAGCTCAAAACTTTATAGTGCAAAAATTAAAAGTTTAAAATGTTCAAAGTCAAAAAATCTAGTCCCACAATGTGCTGAAAAACTTGTTTTTTGCACTTAAAATGCAATGGTCAATATTTTTTATAATTAATTCTACACATCCTACTATCCTAGACATAGTAGTCTCCCTTTTTGTACGCTTCTATTAAAAATTTCAAATACATCCCATACACAAAAAAATATCAAAGTGGGAAGATTCATTGGAAAATTTCATTGTCAAAACATTGTTAGGCCTTCAGTGGTTGAACATAACTATCTTGCAATCTACTTGCTCAAATTTTCAGGAATTTTGTCCAAACATTTTTATACTAATCTAATACAATATCATATAGCTAGATATGGAGAAAAAAAAATTCAATTACGTACAATATCTAAGAAAAATTTAAAAATAATTTATCATCATGAGATATGGTAATTACAATTAGTGCTTAGGAGTTCCATTGCTCATGGTGAGCTCAAATTAAAGTAGGATTTTAGAGGTTGAAAACTTGATGTACTATCCTATTACCAAACCCAAAACCGTTGAACTTTTCTGCAAGCAAAAAAACAATTGTATTTTACTTCAATTCCAAACATAAGTAGATGTCTAGATTACAATTATTAAAGAAACCATTTAACTTGAATCCAAAAATAAAACAAAATGTATTCGATTTTTTTCCAAAACAATTCTAGTATCTAATTTTTTTTGTTTTTAAAAACAACCTAAACCCAAAAATAAAAGAAGAAGTATTTGATTTCAATTCCTAAATCCAAACATAATTAGACTCTTGTTACTGAAATGAAGCATTGAATGTTTGAACTCGAATCCAAAAAATAAGTAACTTGAAATTGATGACAATCCCTAAACCCTTGCAGTAGTTTTATCCTCCAATTACAAAAATATAACTTGTAATTGCTAATTACAGAAATTGACCCCTGAACTAGAACTGAAGAGTTTTCATTCTATATTTGAATTGAATACCCAGCCCTTGTAGCCTTTGATTACAGAAGTAGACCCTGCAAGGCTGCAACTTGAATCCCCAAGAACTATAGGAATTCCAAAATCTTGTAGCCTCTACGTAGTACTTACAAAAGTAAACCCTTTAAGCCTAACCAAATATAAAATCACTTGTATCTGGTTTGAATTTCCAATCCTCGTATCTTCCATTAACACAAAATCACAAATGAACCCTTGAAGTAGAACCCAAAAATATTAACTTGTATTTGAAGGGATTTCCAAACCCTTATAACCCATACTTCAACTTGAAGCCCTTGAAGTACAAGCACATAACATTTAACTTGTATTTGATTTGAATTTTAAATACTTGGAACAACAATTTACCAACACCATAAAGGCTTCAACTATAACTAAACAAAACATAATTTCTATTTGATTTGAAATCAAAACCCTTATAGCATTCAGTAGCAAGACTAAAGCCTTGAACTTGCTTCAAAACCACTAGAACTTGCATTTTGTTTCCTTTCCACATCCTTGTAGCCTCTATTTTCAAAAATAAATCTTTGAACTACATTTGAATACATTGTAATACGTTAATGATGTGAATTCCAATTTCCAAACCCTTGTAGCCGCCATTACCAAAAATAAACCCATTCAATTAGAATTCTACAAAATACAAGACGTGTTTGATTTGTTTTTTAAACTCTGAACCCTTTTAGTTTCTATTTGGAGAATTCGAAAATGCATCCTTCCACTTGAATTTTAAAAAATGTGTACCTTGTCTTTCGTTATAAATCCAAAAACTTCTAGCATCTAATTTCAAATTTTTTTTTCTTGAAGTGTGGAAGTTAATTTTCATGTTTTGAAATCTCCTTTTTTGGGGGGTGGGGACTAGTTTTCAAGTCCTTGGGAAGCCAAGAAGGACAAGTGCGGCACAAGAAAGGAGCCACAACCTTCCGTGAATTGTCTTTGAACTAAAAAAATGGTTGGACCTCTTAATGTAGCCATTGACTTGCAGATATTCCATGAACTCAAATGAAGGGCTGGCTGCATTAATGGGTTCCCCCTCTCCATGGGAAGGAAGAATCCCATGCAAATTTTAAATGTTGAAGCTGAATTTCACTCCCCCTCGTTGTTCTGCTCAACGTCCGCGTCCTGACCTGGGCGTATGTGTGGAAACTTATCCAAGTGACAAACCTGAACTTCTTCCAAGCCAAATTTGAACTCCCTCCATGACAAACTTGAACATGCGAACTCACAAACCTTAACACACAAATATCTTAACCAGTACTTCATTTCAGTCCCAAACCCTCTAGTAGCCCCTTACAAAAAGAACCTATTGAAGGTGAATTCCAAAAAAATTTGAACAAATATTTCATCTCAATTCCAAAGCCTTCTACGATCCCATTACAAGAATGTACTGTTGAACTTGAATTAAAAAATAACTTAAGTAGTATTTGATTTCAATCCCAAACCCTTCTAGGATCCCATTACACAAATAAAATTTTTTAGTTGAATGATTGAATTCAAAATAACTTGACTAGTATTTCATTTCAATCCCAAACCGCTTTGGTATCCCCATTACAAGAATGTACCGTTGAACTTGAATTAAAAAATAACTTAAGTAGTATTTGATATTTTGATTTCAATCCCAAACCCTTCTAGGATCCCATTACACAAATAAAATTTTCTAGTTGAATGATTGAATATTTGAATTCCAATAAAACTTGACGAGTATTTCATTTCAATCCCAAACTAGTTTGGTAATTGGTATCCCCATTACAAAGATAAACCATTGAATTTGAATTCCAAAATAACGTAACTAGTATTTCATTTCAATACCAACCCCTTTTGGTATCCCCATTACAAGAATATACCATTGAAGTCTTGAAGATCCAAACCCTTGTAGCCTTTTTTTCCGAAAACAAACCCTTCAAGTATATTTCAATGCATTCTAATTTGTATTTGATTTCAATCCAAACCCTTGTAGCTATTTATTTCAAAAATAAAGCCTTGAACAAAAAGCCAAAAAAATATAAGTTGGTTATGATTTGATTTGTAAACTTTAAACCCTAAATCCCAAATAGGTTCTATTTAGAAGAATAAAAAATGAATTCTTGAACTCAAATTTAAACAAATATGTACCTTGTCTTTTATTAGGACTCCATACCCTTTGGGATTCTACTCACACAAATTTTATCCTTCTTGTTCGGAAGTTAATTTTCATTTTCTGAAATCTCCTTTTAGGGGGGTGGGGACTAGTTCTCAAGTCCTTGGGGAAGGCAAGAAGGAGAAGTCCGGCCCCAAGAAGGGAGCGACATGCTTCCATACATTGTCTTTGAATTGAAAAAGTGGTTAGACCTCTTGATGCAACCATTGACTTGCAGATATTCCACGAACTCAAATGAAGGGCTGGCTACATTAATGGGTTCCCCCTCTCCATGGGAAAGAAGAATCCCATGCCAATTTGAAATGTTGAAGCTGAATTTCATTCCCCCTTGTTGTTTTGCTCACGTCCGCGCCCCTGCGTCCCCGTCCCTACGGCCGCGCCTCTGCCAGACATCCGAGCTCATGCCAGATGTCCCCGCCCCTGCAAGACGTTCGCGCCCCGACGAATCCATCCGCGCCCAGTACAGTCCCCGCCCTGACGATGACGTCCACGCCTGTCCGTCCGCGCCCTACACTGACGTCCCCACCTTGACTTTCATGTCCACGACTTGATTCCAACATAGACCACCAGTGTGAAGTGACTTGCCAATTGGAAATTTTCAAAAATAAAATGTGTTCGGGCTGTCCGTCCGGTCCGATCACTCCGACCCGTCCGTTATGACAACCCTGATTTAAGCCGTCACTGTCGATGAAGGCGGGGTGAGAGTTCAGTCCGGGGGCGGGGTAATGCAAGGAGCGAGGAGTGCGACGAGGCTTATAATACAGGTGATGTTTTCGATGTTTTCGATTATTGTTAGAGTTGTCTGCCAACTTTTTTGTCAAGATGACTCGTGTTCTTCCCTTCCTGTGTTCTTCAGTTCAGTCAGGCCTTTATGTTACGTATGAGGTACGTGTTAGTCTTAGTTTAAGTGTTTTTTAATGTTTATCTTGATTAACGGTTCTAACAGGGTTTTTGGATTTTTGGGTTTTTTTTTTTGTTCCAGAAAATGTCAGAAGAATGCAAGTTTCTCCACAAGTCCTTTGTAGGAATATGTTTGGGAGGGGCTGCAGTGAGCTCCATCGGAATTGCAGTCAACCAGTATTTCAATAGCCTACATTTCAACCATCATTGTTACATTAGGCGAGTTAGGATCACCGGATGTCCTAGTTGGGTGGACACATTGGTCGGTCTGGATGGACTAGACGGTTAATGTGATTACCTTAAAGTAATTACATTGGGCGAATTAGGGTCACTGGACGTTCCAGGTGGGCGGACAAATCAGACGGTTTGGGTGGACGGTCTGTCTAATGTGACAACTATGATTTCAACTCCATCACCAACACGACGAATTCGAAGTTTGAGTCTTTGTATGTGAAGCTGGATGCCAAATTCGAAGTGCTGGAGGGCAAATTCGAAGGGATGGACGGCAAGTTTAAAGGAGTCGATGAGAAGCTCGGCGCTACGAACGTCAAAGTAGATGTTGCACTGTCGCAGTCCAAGTTGATCAAGGAGATCGTGGAGTTGCGCTTAGACTCTCTAAAAATAATGAGGTATAGCTGATTTCATTTCATTGTTTTATTGGTTTTTGGTTTTCTGGTTTCACTAGATTTCTGATTGTTTTTTTTGTGATGAACAGGGTGATGCTAGATGACGACAGTGAAACAGATGACAGTGAAACAAATGACAGATTAATCTAGAGGTGAACAACACATTGCTAAATAAAATCTAGATAAAATCTAGGGGTTCTTGGCCATCCTTTGTGTTGGTTGTGTGGTTTCACTTGTCTTTGTACCTCCAGATGCGAGAGAGACTCACGGAAGTAATAAATAAAGAGAACGTGTCTCATTCTGCTTTTTGATTTAGAGCGAGGTGCTCTATGGTGCATTTAGGAATCACTTTTGTGCGGTACTGTTTTAAATGAATCACTATCTGATTCCGTTGACTTCCTTTTCCAATGTGAACCTCATTCTTGTTTTATTATAGGGTGGTCAGAGAGCCTTTGGCAGAGATAGTACTCCATATACAGTCTTAGGTTTGTACTATTCAGTTCGGGAATTTGGTTGTTGGATTCCAGGACAGATCATGGCGGGTACGCTAATGGTAGCTAACCAGTTGTACGAGCTTTGTGAGCTAGGCAGTTGGACAAGAGCCAACCAGGTGCTTATCTGAGAATTTCTTTTCTGCGAACTCAAATTTCCTGCTCATTATGCACCTGGAAGTTTTGCTTCTGGATCTGTAAGGTCTTTCCTATATTTAATTTACATGGAGGTGAAAGTTGCCATGAGAGTGTTATTGTGGATTTATATGCTATTTCGAAGTGTACCTGTGTGGACGTTAGGGTGATGTATCTGCAAATTTTACTTGCATGAACAGAATGATCTTTTGATGAAGCAGAAGATAATACTGTGCAGAGGAAATTTAGTGTTGATAGAGATTGTACTAGTGATTTGCATGTTTCTTGTTTTGAAAGTGTTTGAGGCGTTGATCAACTACCTTTGTTTCTGTAAGTTGCTTGAATGTGAGCGCTCACATGTTCTTGTATTTCTCGATTTCTAAAACGGAGCTAGTCCCAACCTACGTACGTACGTCTGCTACGGGATAATGAAGCAGAGGTGCGTATTGCGGCGGCAGGCAAAGTAACTAAGTTCTGCAGGATTGTCAGCATCCAAGTTGCACAACAACATATACTCCCAGGTGTGAAGGTATATTGTCTGTGCTCAATTGGAAAGGCGCATTGCTCCTGCTTCAATTCCTATTTCTGTTTGTTTTTTCATGCTGTCACTTTTGAACACTTTGTGCGATTAGCACGACTTCAATCCTCTTTTTTCCTAATCAATGTGGATACTATTTCAGGAGTTGTCAACGGATTCATCCCAACATGTACAAGCTGCACTTGCATTGGTTATCATGGGAATGGCTCCGTTGCTAGGAAAGGTTAGACACGTTTTCTGCTGTCTTTATTTGCTAAAAAATAATTCTGTGTTTCTATATGGTTTTCAAAATCTCAAAATGAACGGGCAATGTCTCTTTTGCATAGGTTTACTGATCAGGCCTGCTTTTTTATACGACCCTCCACACCTTATTCCCATGGAAGCTGTTGTGTATGTTTCATCATTGCATCTTTTTGCAACTTTGCAGGAAGCAACGATTGAGCAGCTTCTGCCTATTTTCTAGCGCTTTTGAAGGATGAGTTTCCAGATGTGCGACTAAATATCATCAGCAAGCTAGACCAAGTCAATCAAGTAAAGAGTTAATTCTGCCTGTAAAAATATCATGACACATGCCATAATTGATTATAAATATCAAATTGATCGAGGACCGTTGCATGTCAGAATGAACCAGACTTGATTTTTAGTAAGGTCCTCTCACTGCCCTCACAACAGGCTAGTTTCAACACATACTTCGCAAAATGAACTACTTTGAAGAAATCTTCCTAGATTTCAGCGCTTCAAGTTTAGGATTTTGGGAAATTCAAGACTTCAAATATTTGAATAAATATTAATCCATTCTGACATCCTTCATTCATTTGAGCAAACTTTCATCCACTTGAACATTTTCTCATGATTTTGATCATTCTTGTACTTTCAAAAAAACCATAATTTATGATTTCTCAAAACATTCAACATCCTCCTTCACATCGGAGCACTTAGGCGTTGAACCACCCAAACAAGGCTTACCAACAGTCCAACACCTATACAAGGCATTATTCATTAGATTCACAGTGCTTTTTCATTGAAACAGGGACAGGACCTCTACTTTAAATGAGTTGAAGAATAACCCTCATGAATCTAAGACAGCTTAAATCCATGCCCAATAGGTGAAGGAAACACCTCAAACTAATAAGAGTGTTCGATCTCTTTCCACCTAAACTGTGGTCGCTGAAATGCTGCATCTGCAATTCTTTCATGCTCCTTATTCAAAATCTGCACAAACCAGAATTAATGTAAGACATAATTATACCGTTGGCAATATGTTGCTGCGTACCCTAAAACCACACTCAAAGATTCCCCAAGTCTTTTAATTTTTTCTAGCTTAGTCACAATTCAGCACCGAACCGAAGAGAATGGAACATGCATCTCCAGAACTCCATAGCCGCTCAATAACCCGCTAGTACATCAATCGAAAGAAACGACATCTCAAAGGAAAATGGACTCCACATAGAGACGTAAGAAGCACGCATACTTTGTTATTTATGAGGTTGTGGAGAGCAATGACACTTCGAATCAGAGAGGAAAGGTAAATCACCAACATCATGTCATTTGTTTTCACTGCAGAAGTCAAAACAAATGATCAAAATAAGTACAACTGCATTCATCAGCAAAAAGTGCATAATGGATCGGATTAAAAAATTGCTATAATTTTTTCAAATACAAATGAATAACCTGTAATACAATCGTTCCAATGCGCCTAGAATGATTTGCAACTGCCTTTCTCTCGAAATAAATAGCAAGAAAATCTCGAAGTGTGACTTCTAACTAGACTCTTCAACGTGCCAGACAGACTGTTCTAGGATTCTGGCCGATGCTGAACCTATTGAGGACCCAACAACTGCCTGAGATTCATCTAAAGAAAAAGGAACATCACTTTCCTATGAAGGCCAAACCCAAATAGAAGACGTAACCGATGAAAATAGAATAGACACTCACCAGAGAAGGACTTAACCAGCTCATGGACATTGAGGTTGGGTAGCAGATTGAAGACATCCTGGTCAACAACGGGAAATTATCAGCGCAAGGTCATTTTCTTATCAACAGCTACATCAGTAAGACCTCATTATCCCCTAGCCTAAGAGATACACTGATATGGTTATATAGCTACCAACGCTTACAAATGTTGAAGGGCTTACTTGCAAGTGGTACAGAATTTCATGATTCAAAGGTAGCTTGCCGTCCACTACTAACTCTAGATAAGCATGGATCTCCTTCAACCGTGCTTCCAAACCTTTCAACGCAACAAGCTTGCCTCCCAACTATACCAATTTCAAGAGTATGGTCACAAGCAATCGGAGTGGCGAGGCATTAAAAATAATCTTGGCTTCCACGAACATGAGTTCAGTAAGACAACACACGGAATTAACAAAAACCGGTATGCACAGAGTTCATCAGATATTTCTTACTTCTGTAGCAAGCGTGCTGATAGTTGCGTCCTTAACATCCGTTAGAAGATGCTCTACACCTGCAGAGCAATACGTAGAATTTGCGAGTCAGATCTCCAAAACCATGGCCTCTGAAACTGCGTTAAAAACTTTTCATTAGAAGTGACACAGAGGAAAGCACTGAAGCCAATTCAGTATGTACTCATTTTCTTCCCTACACAGGTACTCTGTTTCCAGCTTATGACAGAGTTGAATCTCGTGAAAGAAAAACAGTATGTGAGACGGTCAATCATGTATGATACCTACCAATTTCCTCAGCTTTCATAAGCACCAATTTCAGACGCAACGTGCACAAGAGCCTTTTGACTTTTTTGAGTGGCATCCTGCACCAAAAAAACCCAAACCAATCCTGTGTTTCAAGATCTTGTTATCCCGATCCTCATGTTCGTTTGACACAATGAATGAGTGTTAGATTATCGCACACGATGCCTGAACTGTGCACGGTCGCTTACCTCTTTCACTTCCTCAACCGCATAATATGCCTTCGTAGGAATACCAAGCTCCGTAGGTTGTACATCAATAGTCACCAGAACCGGGTTTGGACAATAACTGCAGCAAACGCAAATGAATAACTTCAGTAATCGGTGGGACTCTTTAAACGCTCGCGACTATTACGGCATCAAAATTTCACTTCCAAGATTGCCTGTTACCAAATATGTATCATTTAGTAATAGGGGTACGATGTGAACAAGATGAGCACTGAGCGTAGAAGTCTAGATGCAAGACATGTCCAGAGGCCAGTACCACAGGTATGCGTGTAACGGAACTTACTCCCGGAATAATTCATGGATGTCAAGATCGTTTTCCCGAAGCTTTGGTCCAGTGCTGTACCACCCTATAACGTGTTCCTTGGCTGTGCAACCACAACCAAACCAGTCAGTTATATTTCACAGAGACACCACTCCAACCTGCTCTACTCAAATTTTCCACAAAAAGACGCTAAGTAACTACAGAGGCCCGAATTGGGCTTAATGTTTCTTCAGCATGAGTGGCTCATATGGTCATGGGGAATTTCTATTGTTCAATTTCATGTTTTTTCCACCAACACATGCAATGCTCGTCACTGATTATGATGATATAGAATTTGGTCCCATCCAAATTATATAATCCACAATGTGAGCAATCCAATTGATCATTTCCAAAACATGAATCATCGGTCCTTTAGAGCTAAAACAAGTTTCTAACTTCCAGGGCATCGTAAACCATGACCCTGAATCAATAAGAGCAGATGCATTGATTTCAGATCATCCTTCCACAAAGGTAAGCAGCAAGGTAACTCCACACAGGCTACAAAGCCTTAAATTGTTCGCCAACTTGAGCACCGACACTTAGGAGATCCGAAGATGCTCTCTCGTTAATACAAAATTAAGGTCTAATATTCCCCACTTAACAAGCAGCTACATTCAACATAAGGAAAAGCTTTCAAGAAAATGGCAATTCTCTAACTCTAAAATGGCAGGAAGAGTTACCATTAATCCTCTTGAACATCTCGAACATCAAGTCAAATGGGTTGAATTTTTTTGTTACACATTCTACTAATAGTGTAGAAAAATAATGTGTGGTTGAAAATTAAAAAAACAGCTTTTTTTCCAATTGTCATTCAATGCACTAAAAATGGCAATTGAGAACAATTTTGAACCCTTCACACAAATTCTACTTTAAATTCAAAAGATTTTTTTATTTTTTTTTATAATTTATAATTTATTTTTTTGGTACTTGATTAAGAGAAGGAAATAATTGACCATTGGGATTTGATTCGTTCATAAAATGACTTCTCCAAAACAATTGAAACCTTGTTTATATAGTTGTTTCTTGGGGACATCTTCTCAATGCAAGATTTATTTGGGTATGTTAGACACCTCTAGATCTATTATCTATGAAAATTGGCATGAAAGTAAGTAACTTAAATACCTATCCAATGGTCCATGAACATAAAATTGGATAACACTATTCCTTCTCCACAAAGTTGAGTCAAACTA
Source organism: Pseudisothecium myosuroides (assembly GCA_951799445.1). Taxonomy (NCBI): domain Eukaryota; kingdom Viridiplantae; phylum Streptophyta; class Bryopsida; order Hypnales; family Lembophyllaceae; genus Pseudisothecium; species Pseudisothecium myosuroides. The sequence continues at coordinate 1,248,272 of OX637288.1, read as the reverse complement.
AAGTAGCTTTGTTAGACAAGGCCCAAAATTTCTTTTCTTTTGACTTCAAATATTATAATCTTGCAATCTTTGTGGTCAAAAGGGATGAATTTATTTTCTACGAATTCCTTTAGTAGTCTTATACGGAGTACAATTTTGTATAGCTAATAGTTTGAAAAATGTTTTTATGTACCAATTATGCTCAATGCACTAGAAAGTGATAGTTTTGGACAACATTGTAAAAAATAGTTGTTAAACATTGTTAAAAATAATTCTTGGAAATCAAAAAGTTGCCTCCACTACTTTCCTATGAGACTCTTGCTTGAATTTTTCTAGACAACAATTATAACTCTCTTTTTGTAAATATTGCACACTAACATGTAGAATTCTAGAAATTCTTTTTGTCTTTTCAACAAAGTTTGGTCAATTTTTGTATATAGAAATCTATTCTTACTGGCAAATTAAAGAAGAATCCAATCACTTTAGCATGCCTCATTTTGACACATATGAATAAGTTTTGAAATTTCAAAAGTGATTGTTTATAGATGTACCAAAAATCAACACTCCTAGATTCTCTTAGGCTCTTTTGCTTTGATTGCATACATCTTGAGTCAATGATGTCTAGATTTTAGTGTTGCTATTGGTCCAAATGTAGGTGTTGGTGATGATTATGGATGCACATACGTTATTTTAAATTTTTTCTCAAGTGGTAATTAACAACAAAATCTATTGAACTGAATGTCATTTCCAAGATATAAAACATTTTCATCTACATATTTGTAATTTATTTATTCAATTTGATGAGCCATATTGCACTGCAAACAATACTCAATCTAATATTAATATTGCTAGTCATAGGAAAAAAATAGCGACAAATGCAAACAAGTACATTGCAGGCCTGACTGCGGGTTGTATTCATTAGATATATCCATTAACCCCTAAATGCCTGAGGCTCCAAATTTTGGTGTCGACAAAACTTTGAAGTTAAATAAAACCTAACCAAGTTGCTATTTTCAGTAATTTACATTTTTGAAAAATTGTTTTTGAAGTTTAGTTATAGCATCAAAAGTCTGATTTTGAAAATGATGGATTATGGTTTTTCTATTCAAGATTTTGTGTAAGGATACCCATTGCAATCTTGACTTTCCGTAGTGTTGAGGGCTCTTGGAAATGAGCCTCAAATACACTAGATCTTGGAGGAAAAATCACCTTTGAAATTCATTTAAAAAAATGTAGAGTAGATTTTGAGAAAACATAAATTGATTGGGGTTATGCATATTAGGTCCTTTAACCTCATATATTTTTGTTGACCAACTTTTTAGATTTGGCATGTGAAAAGAGGATTGAAAGACTTCAAGTCACTTTTGCAGTTTTAACACCCTCATGTTCAAACATTATAATCTTTCAATTCATAAGAGATATTCTTGTGTTTTCTTTTCCTATGTAACCTCTAACATGTCTAGTTTGAATTTGTATGGTTACAATTTAAAAAAAATTGATACAACATTTTGAAGTTCAAAAAAGGCCTTGGGCATTTAGGGGTTAAGTACTAGTAAGTTTCACAGTCAATTTGGTGTAGAGATCCATCTTCTGTGGGTTGACAAAGCCTATCATTTAAATCTCCAAAAACAACATCATGAGAATACAAGGTTCCCAAAGGATTGACTTAACACAAAAGAAACAAGTTACCTTCTTCAAGAATTTGGTGCAAAGTTTACACAAGGATATCGCTAGTGAGAGAAAAGCAAATGATTAAGGAGGTGTGACATATTCCTTTAACTCCTACTATACCAAAACCTTCAAATAGTCACAATAAAAGTTCATAAAAAGGTTTGAATCATATTACCTAATAGCACAAACCTGAGAAGGTACCATAGAAGTATGGATAGTACTTTATCTATACCGTCAGTTTTTGCACTTGTGTATTGAAATGGTTAGATTTTGGAATTAGGATTGGTCAACAAGTCATTTTGAAATTTGAAATTTATTTAAAAACATTCTAATTATAGCATTTTAGATTTCAAAATGAACTAAGACCTTCAAATAAAATTTTCTTTGTTTTTCCAAAATTGGTTTGCAACTTTATAAAATTTTGGACACGCTTCAAATTTTGCTTACTCATTTACTCCCTCTGTCTCAGAATAAAACCCGTGTTTCCTTTGTCTTTTGCAAAGGAAACACAGGTTTTATTTTGAGACAGAGGGAGTACAAAACTGACCCGGACATAAGGTGTTGTGTACACGGTAATATGCTGAATGGACCTGGAAAGAGTTATATTTAGAGACGTAGAGACGAAGACAAGGTGAGCATCATGCAGAATCCAACCTCCAACTTGACCCTTGTTGGTGCAGAAAGTCAATTCGAGGGACGCAATCAATCTGCTCCAGTCCTACATGTGAGCAGATTTTTGAACAAGAATTTGCATTTTCTTCAGGCCTTTTCGTTGTGCAAGAGGTCATCTTGTTATCACTGACTGTCTTCGTGACCAATTTTGGTGGCACACCGTCCAACAACGGTTATGCACAGTTCTCAAAAATTAGAAATTGTTGTTAGTAAACCTGCTTTCGGATGTGCCGAAAGGAGGTTGAGATGTTGAGAATGGTGTTATCTGAAACATCTGAAAGGAATTGATATACAGCAGCAAGGAAAGAATTTACTCGCTCCAAGTTACTGCTACACAGAAGTCACAACGATGGAGTTGGCACATGTCGAAAGGAAAAATAGTAAACACATTGAAATAGAAGAAGAAGATGGAATTGAAACATTGGTCTCCGACTCTCCTGGCGGTGTCCAATGAGAAAATTGATTTTGCTGATTGATTGGATGTTGAACAGTGCGACATCTAGGTCTACATAGTTCAATCCCTGTACAAAGGCGAGGATGGAGTTTCGTGACCACCAACCTTCGACAAAAACCAGCTAAACCTAGGATACAACAACGCCCTTACGTAGCTGAAAACTAGGGAAAGTTCAGTTCCCTCTATACTATAAAACAGGCTCTTATGGTACTACGACTCTACAAAGGGCAATAGATACCCGGTACACTCAAGTAAAAGGCAGAGGCAACAGTTCTTTCACCTTGGTCTGCTGTCCATTTCAAGCAGACATGACCTCCTTGGCCTTCTCAAGCAGGTTGTCCACAGTGATTCCGAACCCTTTGTACAGGGCAGCAATAGGAGCACTGGCACCAAACCGTTCGATACCAACAGCTTTTCCCTTCATGCCAATGTATCTTTCCCACCCGAACGTGGATCCCGCCTCAATGGAAACACGGGCAGTCACAGCCTTGGGCAACACACTCTCCTTGTACTCCGCGCTTTGCTCCTCGTAAAGCTCCCAGCACACCAGCGACACCACTCGAACAGTTTTACCTTCCTTTCGGATGATGTCCGCAGCTTTAGCTGCAATCTCAAGCTCGGAGCCTGTGGCCATCAGGATGAGGTCGGGCTTGTTCTCAGTGGCATTGCATGAAATCGCGTACCCTCCCAATGCAACCTTGTCAATGGAGGTTCCCTCGAGATTCGGCAACTTTTGCCTGGAAAAAGCCAAGGTGGAAGGCCGTGTCCTGTTGAGAACCGCCACTTTGTAAGCACCAGAAGTTTCGTTCCCATCAGCTGGCCTGATCATCAACATCTGCGGCATGGCCCTGAAGCTCGCCAAGTGCTCAATAGGCTGATGCGTAGGGCCATCTTCACCCAAACCAATGGAGTCATGAGTCATGACGTAGATCACACCACTCTCGGACAACGCCGAGATTCGCATGGCGGGACGCAAGTAGTCGGTGAAGATGAAGAAAGTGGCACAGTATGGGATGAGGCCGCTCCTGTGCAACAGAATGCCGTTGGAAATGGCTCCCATGGCGTGCTCCCTCACTCCGAACCTCAAATTCCGCTCCGCGAAGGTGCCTTTCTGGAAGTCGCCGAACATCTTCATCAAGGTCATGTTGGAGGAGGCCAAATCAGCACTCCCTCCGATCAGGCCTGGTAAAGTCTTGGCCAACGCGTTCAAACATCTCTGGGACAAGTTACGAGTGGCGTCCGCGGCGTCTGAAGGGTTGAATTCCTGTAACATTGGAAACATGTCAATACTGAGACCTGCCAGAAATGATGACGTTCTGGGACCCTCCCACACTCTGAATTTAAGTTGTTAATCAAATATCACTATGGGCTGATATCATTAACCAGAAAAAATCACATCTTCACAATTGATAGACTGAGATCGTAAAATCAAATTTTGACCCGGAAAGGACCAAGGATTCATGGTCTTAAAATGATCAACTGGATTGATCATGTTGTGAATTAGTACGGGGCCATATACTACATCTGGCTAAGAACATTGCACGCGCTGGGATATTAAAAAAAATCAATAGAAAAGAGTCCTCATATGGCCTACTCAATACTGCTAATATCCAAGAGGTAGAATTTGATTTCTTGGTCCTTTAGGGGTTAAGACGAGAAGACTTACAGGAAGAGAGCTGGCCCAGTTCTTCGGCAATTCCAAGCTAATAAGCTGCTTGAACTCCGCACCCTCTTCGGGATACTTTTGAGTGTAGGCCTCAAGCGATGCATTCCAGTCAGTTTCGAGCTTTGCTCCAAGATCAATGTGCTTGCTCCAGTGACTGTGGGCCAACTTCGCAATCAGCAAACAAGTCCCATAACAAAAACGAGTTCTACTAACCTAAGCATTCTTTGCATGTTTGTAGTCTATCTACACGTCACCTCTGCTTGCATTGCGACACTCAATGTTGAGGTGTACAATAAAAAAAGTAGTTTTAGTAAACGGGCAATTCGGAAATACATTCACCCTCAAGGACCAAAGACTCATGGTCAAACTGAGCAATTCAATTGATCGTATTGTGAAAATAATAGACTCCAAAGGGAGGCCAAATTTATATCACTAAAATCAGTGATGAACGTTGCATGGGTTAATCAAAAAATTAATAAAATTGGACAAAAGTCTCCATATGACCTTTTCAAAACTGCTAACAATAACGAGGCCCCATTTGGGACCCTTGGTTATTTAGGGCTTCCGAAAATGAACCCAACCAAATTCTCCCTGCACTCAGAATTCAATTCTGGAATGCAGACGCGGGATGAAGAATGCAGGATGAAGAATCTTAGAACAAGAGAAATCACCTCTTCACTTCCTCAGGTACGAAGAAAGGCTCATATTCCCAGCCAAGGTTTTGACGAGTGGCATCCACCTCCTTGGCCCCCAAAGCAGCTCCGTGCACAGAATAAGAGTTAGCCTTGTTTGGCGAACCATAACCGATTGTCGTTGTAACCTGAAATTCACACCTCCAACAAATGAGTACCAAGAAACCAAAACAACAGACTCTACCGTAATCCAGAATATTAGAGTTATCCTAAAAGTCTTAAAAGTCATCCTCTCTTTAGTACATAAGTTTGCTACTAGTCCTAATTCAAACACATATTACCACCTCAAGTGGTGGGACAAGACTTCTAATCCTCTCTATTTGCAAGGGTAGGAGCTAAACCTCTATTCAGGAAGAAGACAACCCAATGTGATTATAGATTGCATGCAGTCATGCCTTCTTGTCATTCCAAAAAGTTGATTAAATATTCAAATGCAATCTAGGATTAGAAGTAAACAAAGGACCAAAGAGAGAGGATGACTTTCAAGACTTTTAGGATAACTCTATTGCCTCAGAAAATATCGCAGTGATGAACCTCACTGTTGTGATAAAGCTTGTTTACCTTGATCATGGTGGGCTTGTCAGTGACCGACTTGGCCTCTTCGATGGCCGCTCGAATGGCATCATAATCATTGTTTCCATTCTGCACCCAGATAGTGTGCCATCCCAGAGCATCGAACCGCTTGTCCACGCTCTCGGTGAAGGCAATGTCAGTGTCGCCATCAATGGAGATGTGGTTGTCATCATAGAAGCAAATGAGCTTCCCCAAACCCCAGTGACCCGCCAATGATGCGGCCTCGTTGGAGATTCCTTCCATGTTGCAACCATCTCCGGCAATGCAGTATCTGAACAAAAGAAAATTTGATATTAGTGTCTCGTAACAAGCAACACCTTGGTACCAGGCAAAGCTTGACCCATGCACTCTCCAACAATATCCCAATGTGCCTTCACAACATCCCAGAACGATCATAACAGACCTAAGGTAGATAGTACTAACCCCGTTAGAGGCTTAACCCCATCTCCTACATTGACACCTGTTACCAACAGCAATTCATCTACTCATACACTCGGTTGGCCTACAATTAGCAAGTTGAGTGTAAGCATGACTTGCCTTACTGCCTAAGTCCACTCATCTTTGAATAGTAATGGGGGTTCAAACTGTCATTCATAGCAGTCTACAATCTACCACTGTGAAATCACGTAAGAGATTCATAGACAGTGATACAAATTTGAGCTCAACAGATATGGCTCTTGTACCCAAAGATATCTCCATCAATCTCCCAATGAATTCACACTCCTACATGAGTTAAAATAATATAGTGACGCCAAAAGTATCCTCTACGTTATGCACAATTTGATCTCACAAATATGCACTTTCAATAAGGGAATAGGATTTGAAAAAGAGAAAATGAGTACGTGTAATGGTCGACAATCTTGGCGTCGGGCTTGTTGTAGCGTGCAGCCAAATGAGCCTCGGCCGCAGCCAAACCAACAGCATTGGCGACTCCTTGACCCAGTGGGCCGGTGGTCACCTCCACCCCTGGAGTCTCGAAATTCTCAGGATGGCCGGGTGTCTTGCTGCCCCATTGCCTGAATTGCTTTATATCCTCAATCTGCAATGCCACCACAAGCACCGTTAGCCCGTTAGCAAATTCCAGTTCACTCTTTCTAATGCTTTGATAACAGATCTCTGATTCTCAATTCATGTGCGAAGTACTGCTCACGTGATACCCAGTGTACAATCTACGGAGGGAATCTACCCAAAGTGTACATTTCCAGGGGTATGTCACCTGAGCAGGCACTCGTCGTCAATCGACAATGCAGAAGAATCGGAACAATCAGGCATCAATCCAATTACCAACCTACACAAAGCGGGATCCCATCCACTGCAAGCATCAGCTATAAACCAACGGACCTGCCACGCTACCAAAATTCACGTTCAAAGCAAAATTGGGAAAAGAAACAAACCTGCACACTGTCATAACCTGCAAGGTGGAGAAGCGCATACTGGAGCATGCAACCTGTGGCAAATTCATAGGATACGCCAAAGTCAGTCCACAATTTTCGTTAACAGTCACACTCAAGCGAATTTTGCACAAAAACAACCACCGAACATACTGGGAACGAACGTGGACGGCCATCTACTCTCTCTAATTCAAAATTGCTATGTTTGTGCACAAGGCCTTGTATTCTGTTTCTGGCTTGTTAACCCATTTCTCGCATACAACTTTCAACGTTACCTCTATGGAGCTTCTTTCAACGAATTCAGTATGGTGAAGTATACATATTGTGTGTTCAATCCATTTCCAACTGAAGAGCTACCACCGAAGTCTTGGATCCCTTCACGACCTCAAGCGCTTCACAAAACTATGACACCATGAAACCATGAAACCACGGACAAGAGATGCAATTGCAATGGAAGCCACGGACTTACCGTGTCCGGCCGATAGCACAAACCGATCCCTGTTGAACCAGTAAGGATTCTTGGGATTATACTTCATAACCTCGTCATACAGAATGTGTCCCATGGGCGCACAGCCCATGGGCAAGCCCGGGTGTCCCGAATTCGCCTTCTCCACCGCATCGATAGCCAAGAACCGAATCGTATTCACCGACTTCTCAAACAAGGCGAGATCCGTCTTCTCCAACGTCTCCACAGACGGAGACGCCGCAGCCCGCACAAGATGTTTGGCTTTCAAATTCCTTACTCGCACAGCAACATCGCCAGCAACATCATTCCTCACAGCCCGCAAACCCAAAAACTTGCTCAAGCCCAAACCCTGGCTCGTGGGCACGGAGCTTCCAAGACGGGCCTTCTCGCTCACAGCGACCCCAACAGCGGGCGCACCCGCCATCGCCGCTACATTGCACCCCAACGCAGCCATCGCAAGACCTTCAAAACCGTTGCAGCAAGTTTTGCAACGGGGAAGCTCTACGTGAGCGAGCTTGAAGGCCTTTGTCTGGGATGAGAACGAAAGTCAGAAAAGAAAGAATGAGTGGGAGTGGATGATGGCCAGCTATGGATGGGTTGAACCGACTGGGAGTGAGTGGCTATGGCGAACAAGGAGATTCAATTGGAAGACAGCTTCCCTTGGCTCCCCTTCGCTCCCTTGCTATCTTCTTCCCTCAACTTTGGCTCCTCAAGGTCGATCATAACCTGACTGCTGGGCGCCTTTCATTGCTCATTCCTTTGCTTGATATTTCTTCTTGGCTGCGGTGCCGGGCTCCTACTGTACTGTAGTAGCCCCTACTGATTGGGGCGGATCATACACGGCACAAGGAGGATAGGGCTCGGATCGTCTGATCAGGACCCTTGATGACTCTCCAAGCCGAGGAGAACGGAACCGCTGATGGTTTTCTAGAGTATTTTAGGTGAAAAGTGCACAGAAAAGCAGCGGAAATGTAGGCAAAATTGGAAAGTAGTGATGAGGCTCACACAACACACAGAGAGACGGACCCAAGAGAATGATTCCTGGATTCTTGCTGCCGTGAGGGTTAGCGACTTTTAGCAAATGGACAGTAAGTTAGTCTCACAGTGGACGAGCTTCGATTCTATCAAAGCCGCCTGTGCATCACAAATGTGGCTGTGGTCGTGGTGACTAAGATTAGGAGTTTAGGACTGAGCTAACTTACACCAAAGCAAAGCATGAGGTATGCACTTATGAAAACATGGCGTCATGATTCTCAGGGCGGGCAGATTCGTCTGGTTTGCAAGAGAAAAGTTTATTCTTATCCCTTCTGCCTTCGCAAGAACTAGCTTAGCCGACCGAACAGAAATCTGTCAATGCTTGTTCTCAAGCTGCACAGCTTCCTGTGATCTTCCACTTGGTTGGATGGACGCAAAGTGAAGGGCAACAACGAGGGCATGCCTCACAAATCCAAAAAATGTGTTGCACAGACGCAAGACTTTACTCTGTACAGCTGAAATTTTTCAGTGATTCTCCGTCTGTTGGTCATTGTTTCTTGCCTTGCAACTGCAAGTTTCTGCAAAGTGCGGCTCTATGTGCGTAGTGTCACTCAAGATTGTTGAGTCACTGAATCCATAGAATCCTCTTGACTCTAGCTCATGTTATTTAGGGTTCTCTACAAAGCAGTTTCACTCAAGCTTGTTGAGTCTCTGAATCCATAAAGTCCTCTTGACTAGCTCATGTGTTTAGGATTCTCTACAAAGGATTCGTTATCGCTGAATGTCTGCTTTTGTTCATTTACAGTTAAGTCGAGGTCGGTCTGTAGCTGATGGTGAGAAACAATGGCTGGTTTAGAACCCACAGGGCGTCGTGGAAGCGCCATGGAACAACGTGCAGCCGGAGACATTGGGCTGGCAGGTGTGCACCAAGGAGCAGATGCAACCCACCACTCCTCCCACCGCGCATTTGATGTGCATATCGCCGGGGCACACAGGTCCTAATCCTCCACAAATGGATGCTGCCATTGCAACAAACAGCTTCATTCATCAGGACAAAATTGCAAAAAGCTTCAGAAAGTGAAAACCTACATGACAAAATCTTTTCCCAGGCTTACCCGATCTGAAAGGTGGCAGAGGCGTTGCAGCAGAGTTCGGTAAGAGTCGACGACTATGAACCTGCAGACGGAGAGGGATGTTTCTTACGCACAGTAGTTTTGAGAACGAAGCTTGAGCTACATGCACATCTTCTGAAAACGAAAAATGATCTTTCAGTTGGTTACAAGCATGGGTACCTGTTGTTGATGGCCTCCATGGTTGGTCGAGTCTGCCATGACTAATCCTACCATCAGACCTGCAGAGTTCGGACAAACAAACCCTTCTGACATGTGCATTGAATTGTATCCCCACGCAAAGGAAGATACACAAATCCATCACTGATTTACGCAAAAGGAAGCAGGAAATATTGCACAAGCACAATGCCAGGAAAACAGGAGCGTAGTGCCAGAATACTCCATGGAATTGCACTGGCTAAATGGACATTATTGTTCCGAACTATGAATCACTCGCAATAGGAGGTGTGTTTTGCAACGCGAGGGTTCTGCTGTGCATTATAAAGCAATCCTCGAACGAGACTTGAAAACTCTGCATGCGGGCTAAATGTTTTGACGGAAATTAGAGGCTGAGAATCGAGTAAGGTTCAAAAAAGAGAATTATACAGTTGAGAGTCGCACACTGATACCCCAAAGCAAGCAGTTTCCACAAAAAGGTTTGAGGGGTTTGTACTTACCTATGAGCATGATGTTGAAGACGAAAGCCATTGAAACCCTGCCCATAGTGAGGATGCTCACCATCGCTAAAGAGAGAGATGAGATGCGTGTCTGATGAGCGCCTGAACTCCGACTGACTTCTCCGTGCATTATGGCTCAGAAAAAACTCATATATTTGTCCAGAACTTTACGTAGAATACGTTACCATGCTGCATATATACTCTGCAGACTGCAGTAACCCTGTGACAGGCTTTCCCCGTGTGCAACCACATGCACACGCACATGTACAGTGGGCACCATAATGCACCGTCTAACAGCAAATAGGAACAGCAAATGGTAACCTTTCGGTTCGAAATTTCTACTCTTGATTAATATACACTTTCACATTGCATACGTTTTCGGTCAGTACTTGGGAAGCAACCTCCATGTGGTTGTCAGGTGGCAGAGGCATAATGAGAGATGCGCTGGAGGGAGCAGGACGTGCATGGCAAAGTCCATTGCAAGGACTACATTGAGGGTGTTAAAAAAAAAGTGCGAGCATTTGGTTCCAGAAAGAGAGGCAATTCAATAGTGTCAGAGCTGGTTCATAGAAGAAGATGGTTTCGTAATCGCATTCCAAGATCAAATATGGGGCCTGGTGCTTCAAAGACGAAAGCACTAAAATCTTACAGGAGAAACCGTGGGCTTCAACATCACCTGAAAATGAAAATTTATAGAAGTCTGAATACACGCCATACGCAGTGCAAAACCTGCACTCTATTTGTAGATGCGAGTTATGCTCATTCCGCACAACAAAAAACTTTACATATAGCATCCCTTCGTTATTAGACACTGACTACTCCTGCGACCTGCATGTACAACGTGAGAAACTAAACTAAAAAACTCCAGAACTATTCACCCTTGGCTGCAGGCTGAGGGGCATCAGGAGCAGGCAACTCAGCCGTGGGGCCAGGTTCCCTGGGTTTCTCAGCCGGATGCTGGGCAACATTCCCTTGCTGCTTGGGTGCGTCCCCGGCTGTTTTCTGTTCTCCTTTCTCAGTAGCAGCCAGAATCTCCTGCTCTTCGTGGAGCTTCTTCTCAGTTTCATTGTGACCCCGCTTCTCCAAAATTTGCTCCCGAGAGTACGGTTTCCATGTCGCACTGATGTGCACGCTTCCGCGGATTTGGTCCGGCGCATGTGACTCCGGATCCTCCAAGACATCACACCACATCTCATGCTCCTCGTGTGGTTTGAACTGAACAGGATAAAAACAACCACATCACTTAGATTCAAGGACACCAACATCGAGTGTCTAAGGTAGAGGATACTAGAACTGTTGGAGAGCTAATCCCATCTCCTGTACAGATCCCTTTTACCAACGGCAACTCATCTATTCATACACTCAGTTACCCTTCAATTAGCACGTGGTGAAATGCATGCCTTGGCTAGATATCTATGACCATTTATCTTTGAATTGAAATGGGTTTGTCTACTGTCACTTGTAGTGGTCTACAACCTCCTTTAAAATTGCATTAAGAAATTCATACAAAATGGATCTCCTCAGATTTGGCTGGCTTTTGTACCCTAAGTCAGTCCTCCACAGATCTACCACTCCCCTACAAATGTTGAAGTGACGCAACCAATCTCCTCTCCCGTATGTCCTAATACTTGATACGGTTGAGGTGTTCAAACTATCATGCTCTGTCGATAAATTGTCAATACTCATAAAAAAGAGGTCAAAAAAGAGAGAAAAATTAGATGTGAGATCATCGAGCATTACCTCACTTAGACTCAACGCAGCTTGACCAATATACTCGGATTTTTCAACAGACTCATCGTCCATCAGACGGAGAGTCAGCTTCTGAAATTCCGGGTCTTCCACCTTCATGATCGCATTCAGGGCAGAAATATTCAAGATATGATCGTATCCCAAAGTACATCAAAATTGAAGCAATGTATTTCTCTACACTTGAGATACCAACTATTGGAAAACTATCGATTACCATCAATACAATCACTAGATCAGCTCCGAATGAAAACAGTCTCATGGTATCTCAGCATATACATACACTATGAGCAGATGCTGAGGCCATGAGGACAAGAATTGAGAAAAAAGGACGTGTCTTCATCATTTCAACATGAAAATCTAAAGTTGAAGTCTACCTCGACAGGAATCTCTTCAACATCTAAAATAAAAATGGAGAAAACTTGTACCTCAATCTGAAACTCCTCATTCCAGACTGGTGTGAGAGTGTTTTTCTTGGTTGCAGTGCGTTTGGTTTTATCCTTAGTCTGACGCACATACAAGACTACAAACGGATCTGCCTTGCCAATAAGATCGGTATTCTTGATATTCTTGGCTTCAATCAGCTTCACATGCAGTTCGCCAACGGCATGGAGCTCCAAGAAGCTGCAGCATCACCCAACCCAGACATTAATATTTTGTTAAGGTCGACATTAAAAAACATGAACGTCTCAGAAGATCCCCCATCAGAGTCACAAAGCTATTACGATAAATTAATGTTAACATGACAGGGCATTTAGCCGATATTAATATAATATTAAATTTATGGTGCCTTGATAGTAATTTAATAGTAGCAAAAGAAATTTCAAGTTAATTAAAATGACAGTAACATCAATCTCCATTAAATAAGTGACACCAATATTAACTCAACATGAGAAACACATGAATGTAATGCCTATTAACTTAATGTTAAGAGTTCATCAATCTAATGGAGAAGAGGCTGTGTCATTTATGATGAACCGTTATCAATGATGTGCCGAACTCTACAGTAGCTATTAATATACCAGCTTCCCCCAAACAAGAAAAAAGTAAAAAAAAGCTAACACTAGCACAATTAACGATCCTTTCGGAAGTACCTGAAATCACCGGGCATCATCGGAACAACAATGCGGCTTGGCCATACCACAGAGTCCATAACAGCGGTCCTGATAGAGCTCTGCACAAGGGCAAGGTCTGCAGAGGTTACATGATCGTACGGGCGTATATCCTTCATGACCTTGAGTCCATTGACATGCATCTAAGGTCAAGTCTTGGGGAAATGACATCAGCTAGACAACTAATCCCAAGCGTGAGAGAAGACCTTACATCAATCATCTTCTCCACTCCTGGTAAAGCACCAACATCTCCGCCCAAGAATTTCAGGTCGAAATCGAAATCTGGCTGCTCAGATCATCCCATGACAAGGTTAATTAATTAGCAAACTATCAATTCTGTACGCCTTGCAGGATTGAAGCTCACCAAATCCTGAACAACCGGGTGAATTGAGGTGGAGAAAGCACACATGATCACTCTCACAAAGTTGGTAAACCGTAATGCCATGTTCAAGAGCTTCATAATGCTTACAGGTTCGGTTAACGACACCAAGACAGCGCCAAACCCGGGAATAGTGCCAGTTAAGGGCTTGAAGATGAGCTTGGCAGTCCCTTCAAGAGTCCAGTTCTTGAGCTGCAAGTCAGTTGCATACTTTACACTTCAGAACTGAAACCAGTCGCAACTATTTAACAGTCAAGTGACACATTATGCAGCGCATAGAAAAGCCATTATTCAATTCATTAAGCACCTGGACTGACTGCTCCTAGCAAATCGTCTGCAGGGTAATTATTCTATCTGAGAAAATTCCAGCATAACAAAGTCCTCTGCAAACATGGACCATGAGGATAGCGTTCAAGTAGTCTACAAATGCAATATAGAATCTCAATATCAGTATTGGGATTATAACACAAAACACACAAGAGTATATATGAACAACACATCAGCTTTAACACCAACTGTCTTAATTAATTACTCCTGTGAGTATATACTTGGACAAAAAAAAACATTATGACCAAGGGTGGTTTCATGCAAAATGAAAACACACAACCCCAATAGAACCACAGTGCTGAGAATCAGCACCTGCACTTTGTAGTTTGGGCCAGGAAAATCCACAGAAAGGACCACGCCCTCTTTTTCCGTCTGCCAAGACACCTTTATTTCCAAGACAGTCTCATCTTCTAAACCTTCAGTAAGCCTAACACCTGCACCACTCAGACAAGTAGAAATTAGCCGCGACTCTCGAACGGCAATGTAGGCAGCTGATGACAAAAAATCAGGTCTCATTCACTGTAAGGGCAGATCAGAGGTGCAGCTAATGTACCAGTGACTTGCGGAGCTCTGTTACCAAATGCAACCTTCTCAAGCGTAATCTTCTGAATGATTCCCATTGCATATTGATCCAGAATGGGCTGAACGGTCTGTTTAATTACATCTCCAGCTGCCTGTCGCCAGAAGAAACACGACCCCATTATTGAGAAAGGACAGTTTTAAATTTCAAAAGGAAATTTCTGCTTCTGCATTTCATGTCAATCTACAAAGCGGTTCCATACAATCCAACATGCACGGAATTTAACCCGTAAGGATTCGATGTTTCACGGTTTCACAAATGATTAATTTGACTAATCATATTGTGAAAAAAAGAACTTGGAGAGGATTAGATTTCATATCCCCAAAATCATTGCATGTGTTGGTCAAAAAATTTGAACCGAACCAAGAATGTCCCAATTTGACCCCCACAAAAATCATAATGCCGGATTTGAGCCTCCTGATCACTGACCGGTTCACACTCACCTGATCGATGTACGGCCAGAGCTTGGTCATGGTCCTGTTCAGCCAGTCCATCTGTTCCATCACCATCGATAGTGATAAAAAACTATTTAGAAAAGCAATTTGAACAAGACCAAACAACTAAAAATCCGCTAATAATAGCAGAGTGACATGAAACAACAACATTTGACGATTGATCCAAGCCCTACAAATTTACAAAGAGAAGGAAAAACCTTGAAAATGGAGGACCTGTTACCTTTTCAAAATCAGTGAATGAAATCCATCTGGGGAACGATTCCTGTGTGGGCAAAATAATGTTGATCTGCTCAGCATCCAGAGTCGCCATTTGCGCTATTTTCACAGTCTGCACATTTCAGGTCAAAAATCAACAAAACTGTAACTCAAAAAATGTTGTACCATCACAGACGTAGTCTACAACACTTGAATCCATGCTCTCCTTCGCATCTTAATTACACATTTCAAGGTTTGACAGTCCACGAAGGAAAACAAGAGGACAGACCCGGCTCTTGCGCTGGTGCGTGCGATGCATGCAATACAAGAGGTAAACCCCCTGCATACACAAGCCGCACAGAATGCCGATGAGGAACTGGCCGAGGAACGAGAACTGCGTCACGTAGAAGCTGAAGGAAATCAGGAACGGCGTCGCCGCCACCGCCGTGGCCAAGTACAGTCGATTGCGAGGGTTCCGCAGCAACGCCGTGACGCCCAGACCCTGGGAAGCACTCACGTCCGCGTCGTCCTCTCGCCTCCTCGCGGCTTGATTCGAAACTCCGTAATTCGCCACGTTCGATTTCGGCAGCAGCGCTTCCTTAGCCGCCGCGTCCTGGCCTGGTGGTGCACCAGCCCTCTGAGCTTGCGCCATTGCGTTCTACTCACTCGCTCACGCACTCAATTTCTCTACACAAACAAACAAGCACACGCCGCAATTCAACTCATAAACTCAAATTTTGAGCTCCCACCAATCGACCAATCCACTCGATCCGAAGGTACAGCAACTCAACAAACGAGCATCCACGGAGCATCTCCTCACAGACTCCAAAATCAACCTCAATTCATAAAAGCAACACAAACCCACAGCACCTCACCAGTCACCAAGAACAAGAACCAAAACAAGAACTCCGGTCCCTTCACAGACTCCGTCAGTTCAACCCTACAACAAGAATCGGAGCAAGAACAGAAGTCAGCATTATTGCACCAAAACTAACTACAAACCGCACTTCAGTAGATGAACACTTTTTTCACGGTACAAACAGGGCATACCCTATGAAGCTGACCATTTCAAACTTACCCTAAGCCGATAGGAGACCCTAATCCCACCCTCCACTGTCCTAATTTCAACACCAGCAAATCTGACCCCCAAGAGTGTACAAACACGAAACAACAGATTCCCGTACATCTACCCACTAAGTTAAATCGTGTGTGCGATCTGGTTGTGTTGGTTCCACATCAACCTTCACAACTTCTGCATCCAGTATCCATACAATGTGAGATTGGGTGCGTTGAAATTCGCACACAAGCATCTGACCCCCAAGAGTGCAATGGACAATGTACAAACACGAAACAACAGATTCCCGTACATCTACCCACTAGGCTAAATCGTGTGTGCGATCTGGTTGTGTCGGTTCCACATCAACCTTCATAACTTCTGCATCCAGTATCCATACAATGTGAGATCAAGTGCGTTGAAATTCGCACACAAGCATCTGTTGTGAGAATTTGGAAGAACCTAATGATTCGAACGACGGGGAGAGCAAAAGGTGTTGGTGCGAGATTCTCATACCTGAGCTGGAGCGAAATTGAGCAAGGAAGCCTGGAGGGGCTTGTGAGTGAATGGGAGCGGTAGGAATCGGGAGAGACGGAAGCTGACGTGGCTGCGTCATGGGGCGTCTGAGTGCGGTTGGGTGCGGCCTCGCCAAGTGGCAGAGATGCCACTTGGCGGATTCTCGGGGCTCCACTACTGGTGCGCTGCGGCTCTTTCGCCGGGCTATAGGCGGGGGGGTTGCGGGGGGGCGCGCCGCGCGTCCTCTCTTTTCCTCAATGCTGGTGCACTTTGGATTTGCCCAAGTCAATGGAAAAAATACTTTTTCTGTATGAATATTTTAAAATTTGTATTGAGGAATGAGGGGGTGGTAAGAAAATCCATCATGTCCATAACATTACCCTTACACGTCAACGCAGCCATTATGTGGCCGATGGGTGACAGAAATTCAAATTGTGTAGGACGGAAATGTAACTATTCATCCACGAAATTTGTTGTGAAAAGGGAAGATCTTCTACAGACTGTAGCTTGACTTCCAATGAGTGCTTCTGCAATTTTTTTAAGCCAATGATGCACATGGTAACGCAAAAGGATGATTTTGAATGTCACCCCTTTGTCCTTTAAAGGTTAACCAACGATGGGGATCCATTTTGCTCCCTACAAAGCAAGAGCCAATGACTCTCTCCAACTTCCTAGTCAGCCAAAGGTACTATCCCCGGCCATCCAATGACTCTCTACAAATTAGCCCCTAATGACCCAAGTGACCGTTTTTTGGTCGCTGCCCCTGTTTTTTGAGCTGCCCGTTCTCAAATTTTGAATACTTTTGAAAATAAAAATTATTTCTAACAAATAGACTACGTTATGAATTCAATGGCGGTAGTTTCATCAAATTCCAAGTGAAAATCCGCCTTGTGGAATTTTTCAAAGTTAAGTGGTGTAGTATAGTTTATAGCTCATTTTTATGTGTTCAGTTTGGGCATGGACTAAAAAGTCAACAAACCAATGTGATCCTTGCCCACCTCAAAAAGGTCAAATCGAAGGAGTTCAAGGAAAAGACAAGTGTCCCATTCTTTGTTTTTTTACGAACACTACTCTCATTTCAGTGACCACCATGCATTGTAAGCTCCACCATTAATTGAAAAATGCTTGGAATGTTGTGAAATTTTCTATATACTTTTTCAACTCTTTTATCTTTCACTAGGCACAAAAAGGCATCATTCAGAATATTCTCACAAAGATATGTTCCTTCAAAGTGCATTGCCCTGTATTTCCATTGATCCAAATGAAACTTCAACTTATATATTTCCTAAACCATGGGTCAAATAATCTGAATTTTTTTGAAGTGCTCACTCTCAATGTGAACTTGAAGATCCTATGATTCTATCCAATCTAAAGAAAAAATGAGCAAAAAAATTGCTCAAGTTCTTGGCAATTTTGGCCCATTACTGTAGTTTGAAAGTACACCTCCTTTGGGTCATTAGGGGTTAACCCTCAAAGGACAAACTAGTGACCGTAGAAATCATCCCTTTTGGTATTGTGTGAATCATCCACTTAAAAAATACAAAATATTCATCTATTGTGCAAGATCTCACTCCTTTTTGCACAAAATTCCAAGAGTGAACAAATGCACTTTTGTCCTATATAGAAGGATTTTGTCATTCATCGTTCGAAAAATGGCCATAGCGTCCTTTTAGGATTAAACAAAATTCAATCCTAAGGATCTAAAGAGAGATTATTCATTATTCAAAATCCAAGGGGAAATGGTTTAAGTTGGTTAACACTATTACTAATATGTGTTGTAGTTACATCCATCACTTTTCATTTGTACATCGGTATTTGTACTTTGTTCAATGAATATTAAAGATTTCATCTTCTTTCTAGGAGGCTTTGCAAGTTTACATTGAGAGAGACTTGCCCAAAATACAATACTATAATATAGAAATCAATGACACTGTAAAATGTGTACAATTAAAACATGAGAGCTTAGGAGAGATAGTCTAGTATTGATTTTTTGGAACATCTAGAAACAATACTTTGAAGTCTCTTAAGTTAATCATATTGTATCCAAATATTGCATACAAAAAAAAATATTAGAATGGCTTCATTCCCTTGCCACTAAGATCCAATGAAAATAATGTATATTTTATAATAGTAAGAGCATTTGTAGTGCACATTGCAACAATATTGGTATCAGCACTGTGCCGAGCAAAAAGTGGTTTGTAATTAAAATTGCGCTCTAATGCAACCGTTATAGAGTCTGGCACTTCTATGGTCTCAATATGCGACCCCCTGGATCCGAAAAATTTGCAAAATGTGAAGGACCCACAAATTGGCTCCTGGTAGAAATAATCATTATGTCAACCTTTTTTTGCATTGTTAAGTGTACCAATCAATTCAACCTTCCCTTGTTTTAATGAAAAGTCTTTTTTAAATGTAGACTCTTTTCTTTCTTTCTTTTCATAATGTAAAAAGTTCATTTGACATTTGGATTGCCGGCTTTGCATTGGATCAATTTGTTCTAAAAAAAGCCCGGCACTATGCAAGCCTTGTGGAATGCCCTTGTGTTTGCCGATACAGGAATTGTTTGTTGAGAGCACACTGCAGATGCTCTAAATGCACTTAATTTCTATTAGTGCCAATGATAGATGTGCTTATTTATGTGAGGAGGTTGGACTAGGACCTCACTTGGAAAGCGAGGAAGTGGTGCTACATGGATACATGGAAGGAGCCCCTCATAGTGTAAACTGCTTGTTTTTACATAATTGTTTTGGATGACATAAAAATATCCAGGTCTAGATTTCCTCTCCAATAAATCCCCTTTGGAAAAGAAAGGAATTTATTACTACAAATGATATAATTTAGAAAATTTGCATATAAGCTTACAATTGCAGATCCCAAATTAGCAAAAAGAAATCTGGGAATGCTAAATTAATTAGCTACAAAAAGTGGAATTTTTTTACATTCATCCGCTAAAGTAGAAATTTTGGAATTTTAGCACCCTTGGTTCCACAAAGACCCAAATGAGATCCACCCCTGGCCTCAAAAAATGATTCTTTGAGCATAATTAATCTTTAAGATTTTTTTTAAATCCATCGTAAGATTTTGCCTTCTTCCAAATTCGACATAAATTTAGAAAAACTGAACTATATTTTACACAAGAAATTTAGATTTAAAAAGTCAAACATTATTTTTAATGATGCTTATAGATTTTATTCTCTATCACACCTTGCTGAAATTGAACATTACTCCATACATCACGCAACAAGGAATCAGAGCCTTTTCAGAAGTGGTGACTTACTGTACACTATTACTCTATCAAATGTGAAATTTTTAAGGTCCCCTACAGGAAAGGGTGACGTTCCCAATGAGGGGAACTTCGGCGCCCAAGGGGAACGTCGGGAGCGACTGCTTAGAGCGAGCTGCCTTCAGGCTTTAAAAAATTGAGACCAGCTATCTCGGTCGTCCAATTTGCTTCATGAACAGTCCATAGCTAGAATCTTAACCCTGTAAGGACGCTGGGGGTGACCCTGGAAATCATGCATTGTATAACCGTGAGAGTCATTGGAATAAAAAAATTCCAAAAGTACTCATTGGAAGTCAAGCTACTGTAGATGTTCTCCACTTTCCACAAAAAACTCTAAGGATGAATAGTTGTAGTTCTGTCCTACATTGGAGAATCCCTTGTCATTCATCGGACCACTATGGTCCGCGGCGTCCTTACTGGGTTAATCTGTTCTGCTCATGACGTCCTCGACTAGGACAAGGGCTTATTGCAATGATGACTGGAAGGTAATTCTGTTGGAGTTTCTAGATATAAAAGAATAGTAAGGTAGGAGGTCCTTAAATGGAGCGGGCTCTAAAATGGAGCCCTAACTTAGATGTAAACTGTTTGTACATGTTATTTTTTCATAGCCTCCATCAATGTACAGACTGTGTACATTTTAGCTAGGGCACCATTTTAGAGCCCTATGCCATGTCAATTTCAAAATTTTTTAACTAATTCAAAAAAGCATGAAAAAATATGAAACGACTTGGGTTAGATGTCAACTCAATCTGATTTTCAATATATATATACTTCAAATCTTTATCTGAATCTCAAATATATTTAAATCTCAAAAAGTTTGTACAATAGCACAATACACTTGCACTTACATATATTATATTTATTGTATAATAGACAATCATGGGCATGCCTAGAGATATATTTGTTTACAAAATCACTTGCACGACGATATCACGAATTTATATTGGTCAATCTATAGACCCAAACAGACGATACAAACAACATAAATCAAATCCCCCATCTCGTATGAAATCTGACGAAAAGAAATATAAACCATTTGAAGATTTCTTTAAAATGGATGTTCTATACAAATCTACAAATAAAAAAGAATTTGATACAATTGAATTAGATACAATAACCACACTCCAAACATTAGGAAAAAATGACTATAATGTAACAAAAGAAAATCCTTGTAAGGATTCTAAATTTAAATATTTACGTTCAAAAGGAATTATTTAACATGTTCAAAAATATGATGTTTTCAATGGAAATTGTCCATGAGTTTCAAAAAATAAAATAAAATAAATAATTGATATTTTCGTAAACCTTTTTTGCAACAATTCACACCTTTCATTTTCATTTCCATTCTATTGTCAAGGTTTTATTTCAAGCATGCGAAAATGATCAAATATATTGTTACAAAAGAGGAATCTGCACCCACTTCTGGTGAGATAGCCAATTTGATTCATCTTGGTTGGGTTTGTCTGCATCGTACCATACATGCTCAAGGTGACCTGATGTGACTTTCATACTTGGCTTGGCTATGCTGTACATCAAGATTGATAATCTGCAGAGATATAAGTTGGGAGGAAAGACTACTGATATGGTTTCCCTCGTCTCTGAGCAGAACAAAAAGCTGATTTCAGCACTACCCCTCAACAAGCTCCAAAGTCTGTTGCTATATTTTTACCATCCCTTTATCATTATTTCTAGCCCGTCATGCTATTTGATTTATCATCTTCTTCACAATATTAAAAAAGATGCTCTATAATTACAAAACTGAAAAAAATTTAAACAATAAAATTTGAAAATTAATCTTTTACAGTAGATCAAATTTTCTTCACTACATGATTTTGTGGGTGAACCTTTGGGGACCACACGTCTTGTTCTAAAGTTAAGAATTGATGCTAATACTAGTGCTAGTATTAATTATGTACTAGAATCCATACCTTAGATGAAATCTCCAGAACTTTGCATCCCCGGTCACACATTTGGTACCATTGGAAAGCTCTCAGTAAGGAGGGGTGCACATGTTTTGTGGCATTTGGACCTAAAGTGTGAAAGTCATTGAATTTCAAAGTTTTTATGAATTAGAATTATTAGAAAATTACTTTTACTTGTATTTTGGCTGTGGCAATCGCACAGGGCACACTAGTACAATTGATAATGCTCAAAATTCCCTTTCAACAGGAACTATGCTAAGTATCCATTATTACAGGGAGATCAAATATAACAAATGGACTTAGATTTCAACAAGAGAGTAACAAAAATGTCTTAATTCACTGCAATGTAATCGGTGAACTGAATTCTCTCTTCTACCAATTGCACTCCCTACAAGAGAGAACGAAAGGATCTAATTTTTACTCGGTTAAATTGAGCTACAAAGAGAACCAATTGAGTAAAGGAAGCAGAATGTACAGTAAATTTAATTTGATATAATGAGAATCACGAAAATAATGTTACAAGACTCCAACAGCCAAGGGATTCAGAATCACAACTTGGAATTGAGAAGCAACATCCTCGAATGACAACACGTTTCCTGTGTGGCCACCAAATTGGCTGAATTAAAACGTGAAGCAGATTGTGTTCCAGTCCCCATTTCAGAATTTTCTTTTGGTATATTTGTTTCGTTTTCGGTCCCCACAGTAGCTGCGTCTTTTGGTGAAGTCCCGATTGCGTGTGAGAGCCGTTGGTCCAAGAAAGTCTTCACTGCAGCATGATATTCATCGGGAAAATTGCGAAAATGACCTGGCATAGAAAATAACAAGAGACTGTTAATTTTCTAGTCTCTTTCCAAGCTACCCTCGGGACGATATTCACTGTATCCCTCAGAAGAATCCTCAGTGCTTGAGAATTTCAGAAACACTATTTGACAATCTTGGAATGCCACTATTCCTATAATGGGCATATGAAATTGATTAATAATGCCCCAAATTTCTACACTTTTGAGCCATTTCTTAGGCCCTCCCCTTGCTATAGAGATACCAAACATGAGAATGAAAAACATATGATTCAGAAACTGACAGTACTATTTTGTACGAGTACTATCTTGACAGTATTCATGAAATGTTTTCAACTTTCAAGCATTTAGAAGGCAAGAACCTCACCCACGTGGTTGGAAGCGTCCCAGACAACAAGATCAACAGGGCATCCTGAGTCTCTGACCACGGTAGCAAACTTGTTGATAATGTCAAATGGTGCCAAGTCATCATTCGTGCAGCACAGGATCAGAAGAGGCCCTAGTTTCTGCAGTATCGTACACAATTCACATCAGCTCTCGTTAAAGCGAGGACCGTAGTAGGATAACAACTTCTGCACAGAGGATGCTCATAGAGCTGGAAAAAAGCAAGCAAGCGAGGAGCTAGGCATTTTTCTGAGTTTCATCTCCCCCAAAGGGTTCACAACAGGATGCACAACCATGAGATGTAAAAGATGCTTTAAAAAGGCAGTGCTCGTTACAAGCAGTGTTTGTAGCCATTCCTTTCATATGGTTAACCCCAAAAGGATCAAGTGGCACAAACAAGGCCTCATGTAGTTGCAGTACTTTCGACTGCGGCATGTGGGGACTTTCTTTCGCCCAATTCTAATTGTATTCTGTAACACATGCAATGTTCTTCACTCATTCTGCTAGCGAAAAATCTGGCCTCATCTGCACTATAATTTGCACAACATAATCAATGCAATTGGTCGTATAGAAAACCTAAACCCCAAAAGGATCCAGAAGCACAAACTAAGCCTCATATGCTTGCAGACCTTTCGACTATGTCATGCGGGACTTTCTTTCTGCCGATTCTAATTGTATTTCGACCACACATGCAATGTCTTCACTCATTCTGGTGGTGAAATACTTGGCCTCATCTGCACCTTAAATTTCACAATATGATCAATCCAATAAGTTGTATACAAACCATAAATCCTTGGTCCTTTAGGGGTTTAGGGTTTTCACGAGACGGATAATAAGCACTCATGGAGGAAGCAATACAAGCTGCTTACCGAGGATTCTTTCAAAGCAAACCAGTAATCTTCTCGGTGAAGTTCAAATGTCGGCAAGAACAGAGCATCAAGAATATTCGCCACAGCTTGCGACATTGCAGGCAGGCCATACACCGATCGCCCCAACCTCTGCGAAACAGAGAAGGTGGCGAAGCGGGCACCCAAGTCACTGACAAAGTCGACGGGGCTGGAGTCGTGAATTTGACCTCGCACACATGCCTTCACAGGGCCGTACTTTCCCTGCAAACCCAAACCCAAAACAGTTCTTAGAGCTCAAATATTGAACGGACGTTGCTGCATCTTTCTAAACACAAAATCTGAGCTGTGGAGGCCATTCCTAGAGCTGTCAAGCTCGGAACAGCTTTCTAGACAAATCAGCTTCAATTTCAATTTCATGGCAAGCCAGATGGTTGAACGACAATCCAGAAAACTGATTAAATGCATCATAGTAATCTTGCAACAGGGAAACCTAATAGGAAGGATTTGAAAACTTACTGCGTAAAAAGAGCCTGCCACCTCCTTCGAGCCAGTTTGTAAAATCTGTTCCATCACCACCACAATAAAGTATAACACTCCCACATAACTACAGCTAACTATGCCACTAATTCTTAATTAAAGACTCGTAACTTGATTGGTCTCCACTGCCAATGAAAATCTCAGTTGAGCTTTCGCAACTCATTTGCAAAACCTTCTGGAAACCAAGGACGTGGTAGAGAAATTAATTCCGAAAGGAACCAAAAGGATCCAAATTGGGCCTCTATGCAGTTATGGGAAGGTCAAACGGGAACTCTCTTCTGTCCAATTTTGTTGATCAATTGAGACACACGATGCCCTCCACCGATCCTGGTGATATGAAGTTTGGACCCGTCTGAGTTCCATTATAAGACAAAAGGTGCTTGGTATTAAGGGTCCAACTACTTGCACAGAAACGACAGCCTCGATTGGCTAGCATTCCATTCAATGCGCAATCAGAGAGGACCAAGCAATTGAATCTCTCGTGGCGCAATAGAAAAAATAGGTTAAATCGGCATCGCCATAGAATAGGAGAACCGAAGATCTGCACCTGAAATATCTTGTATAAGCACGTCTTCGCTCCCCCGGAGAAAGTCGCAAACACAATGGGTCGTGGCTTGCTCTCAACCTCCTGCAAAGCACCAACACGCAGCACCGAAGTTTAGAATTTAAGAATTGTTGAACCAACAATGAACGATCAGCAAGTGCAAGGAGTGGACGTCGTCAAGACCTTCAGAATCTCGTCGAGGATTTGAACTGCCAGTGCTTCAGCGCGGCTCGGAAACCATCTGTGCCACCCCACACGATTGCACGATAGCTGAGAAAAACAGTAAACCCGCAGACCTCAAGAGAACAACCACTGACCTACAAGGCACCTCGTTCTCACATTCTTCAACAGCAAGACGAAACTGCAAAAGCAATCGAATGCAACATGACAATAGGACAATTTATGGAAGAGCATTACAAATTGAGCACATGCGGGTGGCAAACGAGCGAATCGCAGCGGGAATCGGCGTAAAGACGAGTGTAAGGCTCCAGGTGACGCCGCTTGCTAAACATCCACGCCACCACCACGACGATGCCCTCTCGAGTGCCCTCAGGCGAGGCTCGCACCCAATACGACTTCCCGTGCTTGCCAAGCTCCATAACACACGATTCAAAGACTACACCTGTCCATAGCCATATTCCTGAAATCCAGAAACAGAGGGATCGGAGGAGGAATTACGTAGCTAGCCCTCACTGCAATTGTAAT
The DNA here is from genome assembly GCA_951799445.1 of Pseudisothecium myosuroides. Taxonomy (NCBI): domain Eukaryota; kingdom Viridiplantae; phylum Streptophyta; class Bryopsida; order Hypnales; family Lembophyllaceae; genus Pseudisothecium; species Pseudisothecium myosuroides. Next base: position 1,222,563 of record OX637288.1, on the reverse strand, counting down.
CGCCAACACCCGATCGAGCACACAGGCAGACAGAATTCGAAGACCAATTTTTGGCATCACAGTCAAGGTCAAGCTTCTAGCTTCCATTGGAACACAAGCATTGAATGCGTTGCGAGAGGCTCACGCCATCTACGCGTTTCATGGTCTAGAAACAAGAGTCACCAGTACAAATCTCGAGAGGCGCTGTGATGACTTTGTTCACATCTGAACAAGTTGCGAATTTCATGGACTGCAGTGCTAGGCGTCAGTTCCGGCTACTGTACGTTACTGTTTGAGAGGAAATTTCAAAGGAAAGGTACGAATTTTTATCAGCTATCTCCGTCAGCAGTCAGCACAAAATTCTTCCGGTGGTTTTTGCCGGCCGGAAGGTGCTTGCAAGATGGCACTTCCATAACATCAGGGCTTTTTTTTTTTCCATTTTTTACAAAATACCAAAGTGGCGATATAAAATGTTATAGTGGTGCTCCAAATTTCAACATTCATCTACATATTGGACAACAATTTTGTTTTGGACTGTAGCAGTCACCATGCAAGGAATACAGGATGGTCCCTCTAGAATTAGACCTTTGTGAATGAGCCACGACACTAGAGTCTGGCACTTAAACGCCCCCCCAAAAAACCCTGATATTATTGGATAGAAAAAGAACACGTTAGCACATATCACTTGTCTATAATTCTATTTTTATCCACAACCTGGCAATTTCATCCAAGGTTTTTTTTCAATTCAAAGTTTTATGGCGAAAAATTTCACAATTTTTTGCCATTTTCGAGCCAAATTATTTTTTTCTAGTGCAATCTGGCACCAAAAAGCCAAAAAAGAAGAAGCCATGCATAACATTGTTAACCTTTGCTGGGAGGGTCCCTTTTGCTCCCCTTCCCAAAGCCGGACCCCAATATTAAAAATCTTTTTGAACTTAAGCAATAGCGCAACTTCTGTTGACATTTGTGTTCCTTGGATGGACGCTCGGGGGGTTCACTATTTGGGGGGTTCATATATCACGTGTGAACAAGGGGTATTTTTAGGGGGGATATTTTTATGGATGGGACCAATTAAACACACCCTATCATTACCTAATTTGGTAATTTTGCATATTTTTAAGGACCCTTCACTTACTTTAAATTTGTAGGAGCGGGTATTTTTTGGCACCCTATCTTTATTATAATGTATTAGTTTTATTAGAACTTGCCACATTCAAATTCACAACTACAATCATATACCATTGTCACGTTAAATTTGACAGCATACATACTCAAAGCACACTCGAAATTTACTCAAAGTTTTGTAAATTCATGCGCTTACAACTGGGAACTTCTAATATAGTTTTCAGAGCTGCATTCAACTTCCAAAAATGACCCCCAGCCATTCAATAGAAAACTCTAACCATTCATTCCGCTCAGACCAACTGAGACCAACTGAGACCAACTCAGAAAACTCAGACCAGGTCAGACCAGCTCAGAAAACTCAGACCGACTCAGACCAACTCAGAAAACTTAGACCAACTCAGACCAACTCAGAAAACTCAGATCAACTCAGACGGTGTCGGACCAACTCAGATCAACTGAGACCAACTCAGAAAATTCAGACCAACCATTCAAAAAACATGAATTCTCTCATTCATTTAAACATGCACATTCCTTCAAACATGAATACACACAAGCATGTACACACAAGCATGCATACATCCATTCAAAGCATGCACACACAAGCATGCATACATCCATTCAAAGCATGCACACACAAGCATGCATACATACATTCAAAGCATACACAGCTCCCGCACAAAAACCAGCAGCACATAGTTGAAGGTCTCCCACGGTACAGCACTCCGTCCAAAACAAAACTGCACAAGAATTCCAAATGGCATGCACATGTACTTCTCCTACATTCACAGAAATCAAAAACTAACAATACGCATCAGCAGTCACAATGGTGCAATTACAAACCTAAAATTCGTGTTCCACTGTGTTGAGAAACACATGGAACACCAAAAAAAATATGGAATCCAAAAAAAAAATGGAGATGCCGCAGTTATGAATCGCGAGCTTCCACCCTAAACCTGCTGTCTGGATTTGAACCTGTCTGAAATATGTTGGTACTGCTCCTAAATTGCAGACATGGCAAACAAGCACCCCGAGATGGCCTGTAGCTGTCACAGCCAAAAAAGAAAAAAAAGAGGTTCAAGAAGCTTCTGGAGTTTAGAAGTACTCAAAAAAACACGAAGTGTGCGGTCTTTTGGGGCCACCCATATCAAGTCGCACGCCCTCCAATTTGCAGCAGGCGGCACAGTTGCCCTCATCTACCATCCTCGCTTCAGGATGTCTCGAAGGCAGCTCAACTCGGGCGTGGAAAGCTCCTCCAGCGGGCACAAACGCAAGCGTTCAGGCATCGGTTTCTCCAGCACCTAGGAAGTCGTGAAGATGTGGAGAGATTGATCAAACCGCTCCACAATGAATCGCGACTGCGAGGTCCTCCTTGCCCGTCCCTCCCACACCAGATCGAACTGGGACAAGCGGAGTGCTGCATATTCTTCACACGCAGCCACAACAGTCCGCCAGTCCCGGTTCACTCGCATGAGATGCACCACGGAGCGCAGCTGCTTCACACGATCCCGTGGTGATGTTGGCTCGCCATGCCAGCCTGGGTCGGGAGCCCTCGCCTGCTGCACAAGTCACGGCATGACCACATCTGCCGTGATCGCCCCAACTTGCTCGGCCACCCCAAACACGGCGCCATTCTCCTGGATCGCTTTGCTGTTGCCATCACACAGCAAGCGGGTGTAAGTAAGAGGAGACCTACAGCGATTTGCGAAGAAGACACGGAGCAAAAGCGCAAGACATACTACAAGAAGAAGGACCTAGAATTCCAGCGCTGACACGAGGTAGGGGCGGAAATGAAGTGTGTTGGGTTCGGGATCAAATTACCGCAAACCCAAAAGGCGCCTCAACGAGATCGGGACCAAGAGAAATGGGTGCGGGATGAACCTAGATCGCGGAGAGTCGGCGCCCAGCTGCAAATTGGCGTCCCCCGTTGGCGATGACGGAGTCGCGCTCCCCAGCTGTGCCGCCTGCGCCAATTCGTACGTCGCCGAAGCGCCATCGACAGGATGCGCCATAGAGAAAACCGACCGCCCTGGAAGTGAAAATCCAAAACCCAAAACCCAAAATCCTCACGCAAGGCACGCAAGACCAAACTTCAACGAGCGGAGACGGGAACTGCAAAACATAGAAGCGGAGAACAAAATCCTAGCTGAAAATGGGAAGATTGAAGTGGGGCTCATGCAACTTGCACAGGAGTGAGAGAGGAGGGAAAATTTCATACCCCACAATGTCCCATTCCTGTTCCCTGAAGGAGGAGACAGAATCATTTACCAGGATCCACAGCCGCCATATGGGATTCCGAATTCCTTCCTAGTCCCATCCAGCCGAAATACAAATAGCAGGTACGTGCCAGCATCATTGACAGATGATGCCTTTTGAGAACTAAAATCATCACCAATCATTTCTGGAGCCATTGGTCCCATCTGCGTACATCAAAAACCCTAACACATATAAAATGGTCATATACACAACATGCTCAAAGATTGGCACACATTTAATAGGCATACATTTACTCTAATCCTTCTACCAAGCAATTGGGAACAACATCATACACCTGGACCCCTAAAAAAAATTGAAAATTAAGGCAGAATAGCAGAACACTAAAAATAACTAAATAACTGGGGAACAAGGCAGCGAGATCAGTATTAGCTCCTGTCCAAAAAAATGGGGAATAGTATATTAGAACCCTCCCTTTGCTGAGCAAACCATTTTGGGAGTTCTGGAAATTAGCTGAACCTCACATCAACAAAAATCACTTGTGACCAAAATTTCAAGCACTACCTACAGTGGTCCAAAAAAATGGGGAAGTATAATACAAACCTCCCGTCGAACCCCAGAACACATTTCCCGACTTCTAGAAATGAAGTGAATCAAATAACAGAAAGGTACAGACGAGCACAAACACACCCTAAACCCAAGAAGTGGAGAGCATAATTCCAGAGCAATATTTGCTTCCACAGAATAAAGGAGGAGCACAACAATAAGGCACTACCTTCTCGGACCACACTTGGTATTCTAGCTTCGGTTCAATTAGGACTTATATTTAGTTAAACACTTCGAGGTCTCACTTTTAATACACAGTAACAACCCTCATTTGTTATCATTTACAAATTGATTTAGAGCATCGGCATCTTCAAAATCCAGTGTGTAAATATCCGTGGTGGAATTATACTTGACTGTCACAGTAGTGATGATCGTATCTATATCAATCCACCTACTATCTGTATGGTCATACTTGAACTTCAAATTACCTGGACATTTCCTGAAGTATTGAAGCATGACTTGCACTTTACAAGGGTTAGAGGTGTGCTTCCCTATTGTTGAAGAACGATTCATGAGGTCGACGGGATTTTGGAGCAGACCCCACTGCGTACCAACACGTCTGCGCATGGATTGAACCCGGCCGATCCACCATGTCCCATCATCCACTCCCTGCAAAACACTGGTTGGGGTTCCAAATTTGGACGCTGATGACGAACGACCCCGCTTCCTCTTGATTGCTGACCTCACAGTAGAAGAAATGTTCCTTGTACTGCGCTGCACAAAATACACACCACAATCCGAGCCAATGTCCAGAAGACAGGTACTAGAAGATGCTGTAGCGGTAACATAATCGTCATGATTGTTAAAATACATAGAATGTTTTACCCAAGTCAATCGGTCCTTAGACAAAAATGGGTTACCGTTTAATTGAGACACCAAAGTAGACTTGTAGATAGTGTATCCCGCAAACTCCACAGTAGGAATTACTCAAGGGGGTGATGGCACAATGGTCACTTGCTCTTCGTGAGAACTCAGCATGTTCGAGATAGCATCCCTCACTTCTCCCTGCAGCACAACTCCTGCATCCACGCCATCAATGACGACATCGTCTTCCAATGTGCCCTCCTCCACGCCCTCCACCCCTTCTTGATTTCTTGGCTGCGTTGTACTCATACTCTCTCGGATGACCTCAGAGTCATCGTCTTCACCAAGCACCGGTCTGGTACCAACCTTCACCTTCATGAACCGGTCATCAGTCTGCTCCAACTCCCATGGTTTGTAGAACCAGACCTTCAAACTAGGACGTGCATGCATAGTGGGAGCCATATTCAAATGCCGGAGCATGGTTTGGGCACTTCTCTGACCCTCTTGTAATGCTGAAACAACGTCTGCATTGGTTCTGATATCGGAGTAGTCACCAAGGTCACAAGGACTCTCGTCACTTTGTAAAGGATGGATTTTGGCCCAAATATTTTCCATTTTATTATGTTGCTTGTTGAATTTCAGGCCATTCTCAGCGTACTCAACTTCAGAGAGATGGTTTAGTGTGTTTGTCGTGTTCAACAATTCGTGGAAGTCATAAGCCTTTTCATTGCCATTCATGCCACCAATCTTGGAAAAAAATACCTCGCAGCAATCACTCCCGGTGAGATGTAGTGGAACCTGCAAATGTGGATACCTATCCCTGAAATGGCAAATCAGTAGAACAGTAAAATGACACGACAATTTGATGTCGACAAAACACTGTTGGCTCACAAAATGATGGGCCTCAACAAAGTCCACGGAATTACCTTGCACGACATGATAACCGTGGTGGAGCCATAATTTCCAAATCCTTAAAAAAAATGACACTTTGGCAGCCAGCATGATTCTAACCCTCAGACTATGCCGGGGTGAGCAGAAAATGGAGATGTAGTTGGCACAAATCTCAAGGTAATACTCTGTGCCAAGAGTACGCTCCTTGTGGACATCGTCAGCCTCTCGCACTCGTCTCAAACACTTACGGACCTTCTCTGAACACAGTCGCTGGGCTGAATCCCAATTTTGGCGATCTTTTCTATCAATATCCTCTTGTCTCAACCCATGCTCATCTGCAGTGAACCGGTTATATACATGTCCCACATGTTGGATTAAACAAACGTCACCCCCAAGTTGCAAGCAACGAACTGAAGACAACAGAGGATTAATTAATTTCTTTCCATTGTGGATGTAATCCTGGTCATGTAGACCAAAAGCATCACCGTCAACATTTAAAAATCCCATAAGAAACCAGCCCTCCCAACACTACAAGAAAAAGGGGCCCTAATCAACAGAAAATCAAGGGGTTTATGTTGATTACAAAAAAAAAACTGGCTTAGTTGATTCCGCAGTCCTCTAAACATCAATCAAGATGATTATGTTGATTTGACCAAAAAGAAAATTTGCTCAGTTGATTCAACAATTCTCTAAACATCATTTTCATATTCACTCATAATGTAATAGTAGGGCAAGGTTGGTGGAAAATAATTATTTAGAAGTAGGCCATAAATAATTATTCCATTTAAATCAATGCATGTGCCATTTATATTTTGAATGGGGCTTACCTTGATAGTAGAAGGAAGAGAAGACAAGGTCTTTATACAAGTGGAGTGGTAGGAGGTAGGACAACCCATATGGGATATGCCGTAAGGTGAGGATTAGTAGTTTAGTCAAGTCAAAAGTTGGAATTGTGGTTAAAAAACAGAATTTTAGCCCTCATTTAGGCAGTGTAGAATAACTTTTTTCAAAAATATTTGAACTAAGTTAATGTGTAAAATCAAACTAACTTGCATCTCCAAAAATCCGTTTGAGATTTTGATCTTCCAATCAAAAGTTATGGTCAAATTTTAGAGAGGGGTTGGAAGGGACTCATAGTTAACAACATAAAATAGAATTGTGGTTAGAAAGCAAAATTTCAGCCCTCATTTAGGCAGCGTAGAATAACTTTTTCCAAAAATATTTGAACTAAGTTAATATGTAAAATCAAACTAACTTGCATCTCCAAAAATCCGTTTGAGATTTTGATCTTCCAATCAAAAGTTATGGTCAAATTTTAGAGAGGGGTTGGGACATTTTTTTTGACAATTTCCAACCGCTCCCTAAAATTTGACCATAACTTTTGATTGGAAGATCAAAATCTCAAACGGATTTTTGGAGATGCAAGTTAGTTTGATTTTACACATTAACTTAGTTCAAATATTTTTGAAAAAAATTATTCTACGCTGCCTAAATGAGGGCTGAAATTCTGTTTTTTAACCACAACTCCAACTTTTGACTTGACTAAACTACTAATCCTCACTTTACGGCATATCCCATATGGGTTGTCCTATCTCCTACCACTCCACTTGTATAAAGACCTTGTCTTTTCTTCCTTCTACTATCAAGGTAAGCCCCATTCAAAGTATAATTGCTACATGCATTGAACTAATTGTAATATAGTGGTGAATTTTGGCATTCAAAGTTGAATTGCTATATATATGAAATTACTTTGAATGTAGTGTTGAATTTTTTTAAGTTAATTTTAAAGTGCAGAAATCATTTTGGAAACTTTAATTAAATATTCGGTACCAATTTGCTAGTTGCTGATGTGGCAATCTTGCCTAAGTGGTAGGATTTGCTGATGTGGGAGCTTATGTGGCAAATTATTAAATAATAATATTTTTTAAAATTTGCCAAAATCAAGATATAAAATCAACATATGTCTGTTGATTTTTGTCTGAATCAAGATGTCCTAACCAACTGTCCTAATTAACATATATAAATTGATTATCATGTTGAATCGGATACTGTTTTTCCTTGTAGTGCAACCTACTGAAAGATGTGAACCATCCTTGCTTCTGTAGTCGTGAAGCATGAGCTGCCTTCAGCGGCTGTCTCCGTCACTGGCGTGCCCCACAATCGGTCCGACCTTCGCTTGGCACTCAGCAGACCACAATTTCTCAATAGTACTCCATTGCTGCCTCACCCAATCGGACTTGAAGCAGTTATAGGTTGTGCACACAACCAGTACAAGACGGGGCAGCTTGTCATGGAGGGGATTAACAATGATGACCCTCGCAAAGGACCCGGCTTGATCATCTCTAAATGATTCAACAATTTTGTTGTACCCATCCTCTCCCACTCCACATACAGGACTATAATTTGTAATACAAACATGATCAGCCTTTGGCCCACAAAAACCAGCAAGCGTGTCCCACTTCGCTTCCCATGAAATCCTACCTTTTACTTTAGTCTCGTCCTCGGCCAAAATAACCGGAACAGGACCAATGACGTTGTGGGCCAACTTTGCATCAACGTAAATTCTGGCAACGGCTTTGAAAATGTCCAAGTGCTCACCAGGTAGAAACTGAACCCCTTTCTTAATGTTCCGTTTAATTGTGCTATAACTACGTCCTGCAAAATTTAGAGCAAACAAGTCGCACATTCGCCTGCCACCGTAAACCTTCATTGCCTGGGCAAAACACTTCGAGTTTTCACTATGTCGATTACCCCTGTCACTCTTGTTAAGATTTCTAACAACATCCTGAATGAAGTCCCAAAGTGCAGGCTTATCTTCGAATGCACCCGTTCGATGGGCATTCAATATATTATGGAAAAATTTGTGCACGTTGTGGTCAGCAACGGCAGTCTTCGCCATCTCAGCCAAAGTAGGACGCTTCACCTTCAGCTGCGTGATTTTTGCACGAGCGGACCAGTGTTGCAGCTTCTCCAACCTAAACTTTCTCGTGACATCTCTACTGTGACGAGAAAGTTCATTAATTGACAAATATCCCACCCTAATCCCACCAGACGTATTTCTAGAGCCCCTCTTGACGATAGACTTGTCCTCCCTAACGACCCTCAACCTGAAATCAGTTAGCCGTGGAATTTCAGCACATGAATTGCAAGTGAGATTAGTAAATCCTTGAAGTGATGAAGAGACCCTACAACAATTTCTATACCTAAATGTACCATTCACTTCGACATCTTCACCAAGGAAATAGACCGAAGCGTGCAAGTGTGGTTCCGGATACCAATCTCCACCAACATGTCGATCTTCTAACAATGAGGTTATGCAATACGAAACTCTAGCATACACAACATGGGGGCCCCTAAAACCCCAGCACATGATAGCAAGCAAGCAACTATTGTCATTGCTGAAGAATTCACCTGGTTCTCCAGCTGCCAAAGATGCACCAGCACCATCTCTGTAGAATGCATGGAGGTCGAGCTGGTTAGACTGCACGCTCGGTGATGAAGACATCCGTGGCCTTCCCCTTCTACCGGTCAGCAGCGCAGGCCCTCTCCATTGTGCTTTCATGAAATCTTTAGCAGCTTGGATGTGCCTCGAAATAAACCATCTCGGCAGTAAGGACATTTCACCTTGAACCAATAACTCTTTGGTTTCTCCTGCTCCAGATCTCCTACAGTGTAGAAGTGCTATACTCCTTCTTCGAGTTCGGCATTCACGGCCTGCATCGTATCAACTCCTTCTCGCATTAGTCGTCTGTGGTCTTCAGGGGTGAGCAAGACGGTTTTTTCCTTTGGCGCTACAGATTGTGGGTGGTCGAGGTAATTCACGTTGTGTTTGCGACACCAAGCCTTAATGTGCTGGATACTTTGAAGGTGACTGGTTCTAAAGTTCGAAAACAAATTGAGTATGTTACTCTTACTGTGATTTCCACTTGTGCCCCCAGTCTCCTTCCGACACTCGCAGCAATACAACTTCACTATTCCAATGCCGTCTTGATCGTATGATCGAAGCTCCCACTTGTGGTCAGCAAGGTCGTAGTCCTTCAAATCCCTGCGTAGCTTCTCTGCACCCAAATGATATCGATCCATGGCTTCAGCTGGGATCAGCGTTGATGTCAAGGTGAAGACGCTCTGATCACTGTCTGCAGCAGTAGCAGCACTGACTCCGCTAACCCTGGAGGAGGCGATGGAGTCAACGGTCTCCTCTCCACCTGCTTCGGTGAGCACTGCGAATTCCCCGTCGTTGTTGAGCGGAAGAGGCTCTCCTTCACCGTGGGATCCATCTTGCAGATGACGCCATTTACTTGGATCACTATCTGCACCAACTGTATGAATGACGTATACATCTCCAGAAACGTCGTTCAGGCGCTCCACTTTCTTCCGAATCCTCTGCTTATCCTCCACGTCCCAAAAGTCGAAATCCCAGTCGAGCACCTCCTCTGACTCCAACCGCAGTCTAAGCGATGCCAAAGTTTCTGCTCCTTCCTGCTTCACCTTCTCAAACAGCTCGGGCGTGCAGGACTCCACCTCCAACGTCCAGATCTTCACAACGCCCGCCATGGATTGCAGGCAATCTGATTTCAGAAACCCTAAACCACTTTGTAGCGCAGTGAACTCGCACCACAACCCTGGATCGCAATTGCAATCTCACCCTAAACCCTAATGACCGTTAAACCAGCTTCACAATGCAAAAACCAGATTGCGCACCCTAAGGACAGCAATGCGTGAACGGAGCTCCAAAACCCTAAGCCTCGCCCCCCCCACAAGTCACTTCAAAGCAGTCATCATCCATCCACCGGTCACTGGGGTCTCATCCACCAGCAGTCATCCATACCTCGGGTGCCCCAGTTGTACAATACACCCCAAGTATCCCCAGCTATACTCCCAATTCATACCACAGCTGTACACACTCTTAACACCGGTATAGGATACCCTAGTCCTTGTTTATATCAACCCTATATTAGATCTAAAAAAATAAAATTGGGCATATTATTCAAGACCCTATATTATTTATAATTTGAAAAATGAGATTTCTCCCACCCTATATTATCTCCAAAAAAATTCAAATTTTTAGGCCCAAAGAATTAAACACACCCTATCTTTGATCGCAGCATTCCGAATAAATTTTTCTAAGTGAACCCCTCGAGGATGGACGTGCCAACTGGCAGCAATTTAGCGAGTCATAACCACCTAGCCGGACTTTTTAGAGTAATTGCATGCAGGGGATTATAACTTAATCCCCTCCCATGCAGTCCAGGGGGGATTATCTTTCCTCTAATAGGAAAGGAATCCCCCCAATTAGCAATGTTATGCATAACATTATTAGCCAATGCTACAAAGGTTCCCTTTACTCTTATAGGAAGTGGGAGCCAACAAATATAGCACCTTCCCAATTAGCCAATGGCTCTCTTGCAACTTTCATCTCATCCAATGAAACTTGCGTTGCAACTTCCAAGCCATCCAATCATTTTCTATCGATTGTAACTAAATGCTTTCTCAGGCATCCAAGAAGGCATCAGGGGTAGTCACACCTTCTTCATTGCCCGTCCATTTTGTGAAGCATTGGGACATGGCAATTTCGGGTTGACTTCCCGGACGCAAAATATATTTAATTTATGAAGCCTTCACGATGTCCATTATTCTCCTATTGAGGTGAATAATATGCATAAAGAAGTTTGTGAGTGAAATTTTCGATCAGTGCTCTGGTGGTGCTCCGTAGTTTCACCTCGATGACACTCTGCAATCTCACTCCGTAGTTTCTTGATCTGGCACAGTGGCACAAGCTGTGTGCAAGTAACATTAGTCCATCTTTCTCTTATTAGCTGATTGTATCCTGGAACCTTGCAGAATTCTTCCATCCGAGCATACTTAGAAATTGAAATTTGTATTGTTGGAGGTGCATCCAAGAGCACTTTGAGTAGGTGTAAGAAAATTCAAACTTAAACATTGGACAACCACTTCAAAAGCAAGATAAAAGTGAGAAATTATAGAGGTCTTGGCAAATCACGATTACCAAAGCAAAATTTGGCCATTGACACAATATATTGGCCACTTTTACCATGTCAATGGTAATATTGGACACTATTATGGACATAAAAACACAAATTGTTTTATTGGACGTCTACTAAAATTTGTCTCCTAAAATCCGTAATTGTCACCTAAGACGCAGATTTCTTATAGTGTTAAGGACCTCCTATCTTATACAAATCCAAAATCTCTCCAATTCAATTGTACCTCAATTGCACCCTAATAAAGTGAAAAATGAAAAAGGATTGGTATTGCAACAACTTTAGTGTAGAATTGGATTTACCAAAGTTAGAATTGTATTGAAAATCAGACTTTTATAAGTTCTTCAAGGAACACCACCGTGCAATTTTGCCACATGGCAAATAAAAGATTCACATATTATTCTATAATTTGAAATAATTATTGTAGATTGATATTGCAACCATGTAGAAAATTCAAAAAACACATTAGAATCCAAATAGATGCAATTAGTCCCCCTAGAGAAGCTATCTATTTTTGCTTTGAAAATACTATTATATTGCAAAAAAAAATTGTAAATCTAATGAGGCAAAATCTGTTCAATGACCAAAGAGACAACAATGGGTCATCCTACATGAACCTCACGTTCTAAGCGCACCCTCAATGGAAACAATATAATTGAAGCAACGATGGCAAATAAAAAAATGTGCCTTGATGCGACCTCTATTATAAGGCTCATCACTTTCAAAGGAAGTTAGATTTTGGCTCTCACACGACAATTTTTGCTTTTAAGTAGAACGCAACAAACAAGCACTGAATTGTGGTAAAAGAAAATCATAGTGATGACTATCAAACTATCAAATATGCAGCTCCTCTAACCAATCATCCATCTTTGCTTTTGATATTAGCAAAGTAAATAGTGTCCACAAGTAGGTTATCAAGTGCTTTAGAATTCTAAGTATTGTAAGAAGATTGGATCACTATGATGGGGGTCTACCTCATTACAAAAGCATTTGTTGGATGTATTGTTACAATGCTCTTTCATCCAGCCAGTACTGAAGATGCTCTAATTCCAAAATCTCAATGCAAGTGAGTTTCATTGTCGTGAAATGTTTTGATTGGTTAAGAAGAGGCAAATTGAGGTTGATAATGCTTACTACAGTAGAACCTCTCTAAACTGATCGGTCCCGGATTGGTCTGACAGATTGGTTTATAGAGGTTTATTGACTTCTGGAGGGTCATTTTTAGTCACAGCCTTTGTCAAGTGGCCCAGTCCGGGACCGGTCTGACATGATTGATTTAGGGAGGTTTATCGACTTAAAGGGGATCAACTTAGAGAGGTTCTTTTGTACTTGCTTGTGCAAATTTTCAACATGACAGATATGAAGTAGAAATTTCGTTGGTTTGATAGTGAGAGAAATTTGAGAGAAATCTCTACTACTACCAACTAGTATTCACTTAGTGAATGTAGATCCACCTAAAATAATTTAAATGTAGGAAAATTTTGTTGTTGTGGCATATTTTGATCTGTTAATCAATCAAAGAAGTCAAACTGTTCAACTCTCATACATTGAGATTAATTTCAATAATTGCAAAGTAGTCCAAGTCATAGAAATCATCACAAGTCAATACCAACCTCGCCACCTACGGCGTGGTAGGTCCTAACCGACGATTATTTCTGATAACTTGGCCCGCTTTGCAATTACCTAGTCCATATCAAAGGTATTTGATTTGCCGGGCCGGTTTGCCGTTTGCCGTGTCCACTGAGGATGCCCCAAATAGACGGTAACAGCATTGCCCTAACTCTCCAGCGGCAGTAAACTCCAGAGCTAGGGTTTCGCTGTTTCTCTTTCTCGCTTTCGTTTTCCGAAGGCGTTGTGCGTGATTTGCCCAGCCCAGCTTCCGCAATCTTTCTCGCCCTCTTGCACCATGGTACTGCTCGCTACCATTTTTGCTTGTCATTCTCTTAACCCACACCTTTTGGGGTTTTTTTGCACTACTCTCAGCATGGACGAACATTCGAGAACTTTCTTGACGCGGATTGGACTTTGTGCAGGCGGACCCCGAGGTTGAAGTTCAGCAGCCGAAGAAGCGAACATTCAAGAAGTTCACCTTTCGCGGCGTGGACCTCGATGCCTTGCTCGACATGAGCTCGGATGAGCTCGTGGAGCTTTTCCATGCTCGTGCCCGCCGCAGGTTCGCTGACGCTCCCTCTTGAAATGCTTTGTGCAGAATTTTGATGTAATGCTCTACAATTAATCCTCACTTTGTAGTATGTAGGTCTTTACTAGACAGGGCTTTGTGTCCTGGCTGATAAGACAGAAGGTGCGAAAACAGCGTCTTTCTTAGGGCTGACCAATCTCTCTGGAGGGGCTGACCTTTTTTCAGTAAATTTTTCTTGAAATAGAAATGACAATGCCCGCTATCCCACTTTGATTTGTTTAGAATGATGTGTTTTTTAGAATTTTGTGTGGAACTAGTTACGGATATCTGAAGTTGGAATGTCACTCTGTGGGGAGTGTCCTGAAACCCTAACTGTTGACTGTTGGTCTATTGAAGAATCCAATATCACGTTATGTGTTACATTTGTCTGGGACACCATTTCGGGGAGTTGTTGTTTTAGCTCCCTCGACCTTACTGGGATTGTCTTTATTCCCGACATGGCTTACATTGGATGCTTGCGGTCACCTGTTGTGCCCCTCATCTGGATGCCAGAATAGAGCTACCGCCTTGACAGCTATAATTCGGAAGGTGCATAGGGATTCACTTCTACACTGATTTTCGCAGGTTTCAGCGCGGTTTGAAGCGCAAGCCCATGGCATTAATCAAGAAGCTGCGCAAGGCTGTAAGTGACTGTTGCCTTTGTTCTAAGAGATTGTATAGGTTTCGTCACTGTGTATGTATTCCATTCTTTATTGTAGTCTTTTACCCTCCGTCCCGCATTCGTTCGTGCAGAAACGTGAAGCTCCGGCAGGAGAGAAACCTGAGCCCGTGAGGACACACCTTCGCAACATGATTATTGTCCCGGAAATGATCGGTAGTGTAATTGGTGTGTACAACGGCAAGACCTTTAACCAGGTTGAAATTAAGGTATGAATGAATCCGATTCAGAACTCGTTTGCATGGTAAATGCCAGGGATTTTCTGGTACCCAATGCTATAGGGGCCATTTCTTGCACTGGTTTAGGTCCTCATCTCTTGTCATATATACGTACTTCAACCAGTTTGCATGTTTTTTGAGAATTGATATTCTTTTGTTAGTTTTGTTTGTCAATTTAGATCTCCAATCTGCCTAACATTTCCCTTTGTTCACAGCCTGAGATGATTGGGCACTACTTGGCGGAGTTTTCCATCTCGTACAAGCCTGTGAAGCACGGACGGCCTGGTATTGGAGCTACCCACTCGTCTCGCTTTATCCCTCTGAAGTAAACGGCGGTAGAGCTTGTTGCCGTTCTGTATCTTCCTTAGCCGATTGGTTTTTGCTAGTTTCTAAACATTTACCAGAAGAATTTTGATATGAAATGATGATTGAGTTCCACGGTGGGCTCCGCATTTTGATGTCCACATCTTTTCTGTTGGAGTATTGAATGAATCAGCGTTTTTTGAATCAATTATACAGTGGGGTACAGTTCATTTACGAATTTTTGTATCCTGCTGAGATTAGGTCAACTTTGGGAGGCCCGTGTAAACTCAAAATTGAACGGAATTTCAAATTTCGAATTGCATTGGATCACTTTGAAGTCTACTTTATCATCATTACAAGCACACATATGTACTTGAAAATCATACAAAGAGTTTGATGTTTTCTATAAACTATGTACTATCTAGTGTTGCCAACATTTATGAAAATTACAACTTATATTCAATGGTATATATAAGAAATGAACCTTCACAATTGCTTTAGAGATACTTGATCTCATAACACTTGAATTGCTTGTATGATTTCTTGCTTGTTCTTCACCCCATTGCAAAAAATCTTTGACTATCTTCCAATGGTTTTCTATGAAATGGTATAACTTATAGTTCCAAATTGTTGTATGATTTGAAATTTTTCATTTTTCACTTGTTATGAAGTTGAAGTGCACTTCATTACAATTCCGACGCAATTTGCGGTTTCAAAATCGGTTCATTTTTTAGCACGCTAAAGCTTCCTAAAGATGTTGAACTTTTTAGTGAAGTCTGATTGAAAATTCACAAATGAATTGTACCCCACTGTACTATACACCAATACTACTCGGTTCCTTACTTAGACTACAGTTCTGACTGGTGTGAATGGTTTGAAGTCTTCGGAGTTCAGAATAATAGTAAGATTGAGCCTAGGGGCGATGTAACCTGCTAGAACTAAGCTTACCGACGGATGTCTCCTAACTGTCCTTCAATAGTCTGGAACAAGATATCATCAAATTTTCCAGGAAACATACTTGGTCAATATACTCGGTGATCAGTTTCTCAGAGCGGAGCTGCAGGAGTGATATGTAACTTATTTACATGATATGTAGATAACAATAAAAAAATTTACATTCAAATTTAGGGTATTACGGTAGTAAAGCAATTTGCTCTAATAATGAAAATAATTGAAAGTGTTGAAAGCCATGAAAGTGTCAATTTTTAGAGGGCTATTGGCAGTGTGATCTTCATTGGGGTCATGAAGTTATTTACATCTATATTTATATAGTAACTCACTGAAGTGAGTTAAGACTTGTAGGATTTTCACCTATAGAGTAATAGCATGAGATTTAGTAACTAAAAAATATATTTTTAAATATATAGTTATATAGAAATATAGAAGAATATATAAGGTTGGAATTGAACCAAATTGAAAACTGAACAGAAAATTGGTTGGACCAACAACTAATTGGTGTGCAAAATAAAAGGTGGATATGTAGTTGTTGCTTTCATGAAATTGTTAGATTTTCGCCGCTTGCCATTTTGACTAGTTCCTATTTTGTCATCTGCATGTATTTGATGTAATAAAATCTAGAGTTTAGTTCCAAAATCGACATGTCTTTGAAAGAAGAAGATTGTAGCCTTCACAAATTTGAAGTTGAAAGAAAGTGTTTGGTGAGATCAGGAAATGAACTAGGAGATTTTGATAAGTAGAGGATGTAATTGGTGCCCTTGGAAATCCCCTCCGCTCCTTCTGCAAAGAGGAAGCAAATTGCTAGGGCAAACTTCTCAAATGCTCCAGTTGACTAATCACAATTAAATATGAAAATGGTTTAATTTTGGAAGGACTTTGCAAACCAAAGAGGTCCAATAGGGGACAAAGAATCCATCTATATAAGCCAGAAGTACAAATGTTCATCCTTTTGTACAAGAAGGGGAGGTCTTGCATAGGAGTTTGACCTCTACTAAATGTTTTTTTTTAATCCTTTGAACGTCAAGTTGCTGACTGTGAAAATCATCCCTTTGGACACTGTTATGACATAATCTACTTTCGAAAAAACCAAAAGCACTCGCCAGAGGTCAAACTACTATTCATGATCTCCCCTTTCCACACAAAATTCTGTGAATGAATAGTTGTGCTTTTATCCTACATAGAAGAATTCTCTGCCATTTATCGACCAGAAAATGGCCGCAACGCCCTTTATGGCTTAAAGTAGATGATAAATACTACACCCCCAAAAAAAATGATTTCCGCAATGACCAACCCCTCCCACCTTCCAGGATTAATTCCTCTTTGGGGAACACTTTCAATAAAAGTCTACTTGTCAAGGAATGGGCCGACGGACGGTTATGGGTTAAATTTTTAAAAAAAAGTGAACTCAAAGACGACTTTGGAGCGAAGTGTAGGAATCTACGAGGAAGGCGACCTCCCCTACGAGGAGGCCTTGCCTGCCTGCCTGCGACTCTGAGAGCTTGAGATCTGGAGAGTTCTGGTCGTGAGACACGCAGGCTGTCTTTTGCAGTGCCTGCACTGCAGCTGGCAGGCACGCAGGCTCAGCTTACTCGTCCCTTCGCAGCGACACACACTCAGAGACGGACACACGCACTCACACGAGGCGCGTATCTGCAATAATCGCAATCGATCTCTTCAGGAAGTTAATAACTTAACTCTTCGCCATCGCCACCTTCACGCGCAAATCTGTCGTCCCCGTCAAACATTGAACATCTTGCCATTCTAATCTGTCTCTAACCCATTCGAGAAGTTCAGTTAGTAATCTTCCGATCCGGCTCCTTGCCATCATATTCTGTCTGTCTGTACCAGATTTGAGAAGTTAGTAATCTTCCGATCCGGCTCTTTGATCGCGGAACTGAAGTCTCCGTCCCATCTGCTGCTTGAGTAGTGGTTTTCCAAGTAGGTCCAACTTTTCTCCTTAGGGTTTGAAGAAGAAGAAGAAGACGAGGAAGGGTCTGTCTGTCGGTGGTCTATCCTCTTTTAAATCGAATCTATCGTGGAGTGGGGATATTATTACATCGCCTCGCCTCGCATCGCCCGTGGGATAATAACACATCTTCTCCGGCGTCTTGGCTTCTCCGCCCCCGGTGAAGAGAGAGGTTTATGGGTTTGTGATTTGGGCGATTTGGGATGCGTTTCGAGTTTTAGGGTTTGGGCCATATTCGGTTTTGGTGATTGGTGGGTTTTTTTTCTGAGTGGCAATTTTTGGGGTTGCACCGACGGTCGGGCATGAGCGAACCCACGGTTGGAGTGCACGCCGCCAGAGCTGCTGGGAGTCAAGACGCCAGCGCGGAGAACGCGCATGAGGCGCGCAGCGTGATGAAGCCGCACGGGGAGGACGGGCCCAGCTCGCGAGTCCGAGATGCGGCAGCTGGTCCCAGCCCGGCTGGTGAGGAGTCTTCCGCGGCCGGCGGCGCGGCCACCAGCGACCAAGGCGGAAGCTTTGACTGCAACATTTGCCTGGAGCTGGCTCAAGACCCCGTGGTCACGCTCTGCGGGCATTTGTTCTGCTGGCCGTGTCTGTACCGTTGGCTGCAGATGCACAGCATCTGCCAAGAGTGTCCCGTGTGCAAGGCCAGTGTGGAGGAGGAGAAGGTGATCCCCTTGTACGGGAGAGGCAAAGTGAACTGCGTCGATCCTCGCACGAAAGCGGTTCCAGGGCTTAGCATTCCGCATCGTCCAGCTGGACAACGGCCCGAGACTGCACGGCATGCTGAGAATCCATATCCGCCACCGGGGTTCAATTTCATGACAGGCTCAGCTGGCCCGGCTGCGACTGCACGATTCGGTAACATCACACTCTCCGCCGGATTTGGATTGTTTCCATCTCTCTTTGGATTCCAGTTGCATGGCTTTCCCGAGGCCAGCGGGATGGGGGGAGGGCCGGGCATCCATCTCGGGTCGACAAATGGATTGCCTGGCAGTCACATTCATACTAATCAGCCCATCATTCCAGATCAGCAGCAAGAAGCGCTGCTTTCTCGCCTCCTGCTGCTCCTGGGCGTTTTTGTGATTGTCTGCCTCCTCCTCTTTTGATTTTGTTGCAATTTTAGGAGCTCACGCACATTCTTCCGAGTCGCTTGCTTTGCGGAGGTTTCTTTTCTGCCTTGGAACACAAGGTCGACTGACTGAAGGAATTGAATCATGGTGTGGCAAACTGCTGGAAGGACGGGAGTTGAGGTTTTTTGTATGCAAAAGCAAAGAGACTCTGTAGAGTTTATGGATGGTGTACGTAGCATGTAGGTTTTCGGATGTGGTTTTATTTGGTGGCGGAGGAGTCAGTGTAACCTGGTCGTGGCATCTATTTATAAGATCATTGGAAGGGTTAATCATCTGGGGTCAATTGTAGAATCATCGATTGCTGATGTACGCTTTCACGTGACCTGTGTATATTGGGGGAGATATCTAGGGTTAGTTAGTGTGGCTTTAGAGGTTAGATAATGCTAGAAGGTTTGGATTGAAAGGACACTAGAAGATTTTCGCCACTCCTCTTTCGCACTCAGGTTGTAGGTCATTAGATGTTAGGTAATGTACCATATATTCTGCTTGCTGGCTTTGCTTAATGTATTGTGAAGCTTAAATATGAGAAGCTCTCATGCAATATATTACTTACTCCGTTTGTGGAATCTTTCAAATCCTGCTACCTCTCCGCATGCAGTACCGAATGGATGATCTTCTTTGTTTTGTTGGGAAGTCAGTTCCGGCTTCTGGAAGTTTATGATTCCACTGACGGTTTGTGAAGACAGGTGGACTGGTTTAGGTCTATATGATAGTGTTGTATTCTGAATTCAACTACCTGTTGCTCTTAGATTGTGGTTGGGCTTATAATCTGACGTAGGGTATGCATTTTATTCTTTATTGCAACTTGATTATTCCTGTATTTAACTGTCATTCATCTGAAAAAAAGGTTGTGAAGGTTGACAATCAATCAATTTTACGACTGCCGTTTCTTGGCATTGGGGATATGGGAATGCTGAGTGTAAACAAAAACTGATGCAGTAAGTGCATGGAAAATCAAAGTGCTGTGTTCTATCTGCATATATCAGGTTCAGGGTTTGATGGGGAGAGGCGGATTCCTGAGCCTTCAATATTCTTCGATGATGACGAATGGATATCCACAGATGTTACGGTTGTCGATTTGATTGTCAACGAGGCCCCGTTTGTAGATGCCAACGAGGGTCCTGCTGTTGATGCCAGCATGAATGGAGGCTCTCCTGTTGATGTTAATGAGAGCTCTTTTGTGGATGCCAACGAGGACCCTCCCATGAATGCAAGTGAAAGCCTTCCTGTGGATACCAATGGGGGTGATGAGGGTCAATCCTTTGTCGATGAGAGCCCTTTTGAGGATGCCAACGAGGGCCCTCCTCCGAATGCAGATGAAGGCCCTGGTATTAATGTCAATGAGAGTGTTCCTATGGATGCCAGTGAAGACGCAAATGACGATACCAATGAGGGCCATTTCGTGGATGCAAATGAGGATCCTCTTGTAGATGTCAATGAAAGCCTTCTTAGGACAGCAAATGAAGGCCCTAGTGTTGTAGATATAAGTGAGGGCCTTCATGGGGGTACAGCACTCCATTAGGAAATTCAGTTCTACCAAAGTCCAATTTGTGACCTATGATGTCTTATGAAAGGGAACGCCAAGTTTGTGACTGCAAAACAATTCAGTAGTATTGCCAAACAATCACACTTTGATGAGGAAAAAAACTGAGAATAGTTTTGAAAAATTTCAATAAAAGCAAAATTATTCAACCATTGCGCCACAATGATTCAAGCCATTGCAAAATAATCCGCAATTTTATACCAAAATGGAAAATAGTCAAGAAGAATATTTGAATTCAAATCATTAGAAAAGTTGTGTTGGATTTTGGTATTGTATTATGCAATTAATAAAAATAAACTATATTGTTGATATTCGGCAAAAAAATTTGAATTCGTTGCAAAAGAGTGTAGGACTAGTTATTGACATGAAATTGAATACCTCACACAACAAATACAAGCAATTGTATAAAATGAGAGTCTTCCTATAGATGCCAGTGAAGACGCAAATGACGATACCAATGAGGGCTTCAATGTAAATGTGAATGAGGATCCTTTTGTAGATGTCAATGAAAGCCTTCATTCTTTGGATAGCAAATGAAGGTCCTAGTGTAGATGTAAGTGAAGGCCTTCATGTGGATACACTGTTAGGAAATTCAGTTCTATCAAAGTCCAATTTGTGACTCGTGATGTCTTATGAAAGTGCATGCCAAGTTTGTAACTGCAAAAAAATTCAATAGTATTGCCAAACAATCACTTTTGATAGTTTGGAAAAAAAATTGAAAATAGTTTTGAAAAATGTCAATAAGAGCAAAATTATTCAATCATTGTTCCACAATGATTCAAACCATTGCGAAGTAATCTGCAATATTATACCAAAATGGAAAATAGTCAAGAAGAACATTTGAATTCAAATCATTAGAAAGTTGTGTCAGATTTTGGTATTATATTAATATCAAGGGTGGGGTAGTCCCTGACTCCCACACTTGTATATAAGAATTTCACTAGGATGCACTAGTGCGCATGAGTGCAGATGGTCTATATTGTCAAATATATACTAAATGATATTATTATGAATGCTATAGCCTATTGAAAAGGTGTTAACCCCTAAAGGACCAGCTTATTAATTTTAGCAACATAGTGATTTTGGGTAGGTACTTGTGATTAGAAATTTTCATATTTTAGGTTGAAATTTTAATAGAAGGTGGGGACAAGGAATATCTTTTATATGCACTAAATTTCATCACATTTGGAAATATGAGTCAAAAGTTATAGCCTAATATGTTGTTTGTTTCTCAACTCGGGCAGTCCGAGCAGATAAAAAAAAATCATTTTTTCCAGAAACAAAAATTAGAAATTGATTTTCTAGATTTATATATATGTGGAAAGCTTTGAATCATTCCATTTCAACCAATGAGTCAAAAGTTACAAGGAGTTTTAGTTTGCAGGCAGTTATGGATTCTCTACTCTAAAATAAACTTTGAAGTCCTTTATTTCACTCAATTTTCAATATTTTTTGAAAGAAATAAAATCATACAATGTAGATTGTTTATAAATACATTACAACCATTGGAATTGGCATTTTCAATTCCATAATTAAATTCTTAACAATTTTGTATTTTGAATCATTCTCTACTTCTTTCTACTTGGGTAAAGTTCCTATATGGGTATCACCTCCCGGAATCTCCGGACTTTAGAAAAATGTCTTTCCAGAAATGAAAACAATATTGGAAAATTTCAAGAATTACATGGTGATATAGAAGGCATATTGGTATACCACAATCATGTGCTATATAGGTCAAATTCGACAATTGAATTTTTTCCTAATTTAACATATTCAGCACCTGATCACATTATAGTAGTGAAAGGACAACATATTTAAGGTTTTTTATTAAAAAAATTAGACATGCACCTCATTAAGTTTGTAATTAAGTATGTCATATGATTTTAGGAGGAAGATGTTATGAAATCATAGTCCTTTTAAAGTGTGTAAAAATTTGTGATTTTTGAAAGTTCTCATAAATAAGGAAATATAGTAATACATCAAATTAAGAGTTAAAATTAAACAAAGATATGATTCAAACATCGTTTTAGCTAATTATCATATTTATGAATGATTTCTCTATAAATTGGTATTCCGGATTGTTCCTTTTGCCTCAAATTTGAAGCTGAGACAGTTCCGGATTTGACAACAAAGGAATGAAAAAGAATATCAAAATTGTTCAATTTTTCCTACTCAATAGTATTTTGGATGGAGTATTACAATTTTTTCATGAATTTGTCATCAAATTCATGTAAATAAAAAATACTTAATTTCTGGCACACATTGAATGAATAAAAAATGACAGTGTTTTAGTAAGACACTCCTTTTTGGAATCCCAATCGGAACTTCACCCACTTACTATTTTTTTCCAATATGTTGGACAATTCCAAATGATTTGAAATTTTTTAACCATGTAGACAACCTGTTCAGAAAAAAGAATTCAAAGAAGCACCACTATTT
The DNA here is from genome assembly GCA_951799445.1 of Pseudisothecium myosuroides. Taxonomy (NCBI): domain Eukaryota; kingdom Viridiplantae; phylum Streptophyta; class Bryopsida; order Hypnales; family Lembophyllaceae; genus Pseudisothecium; species Pseudisothecium myosuroides. Next base: position 1,199,528 of record OX637288.1, on the reverse strand, counting down.
TGGAATTTTTTTTTCATACAAATGTGACCTTGTGAAGTGCAGCTGCCCTGTTTTCTGCAAGGACAGAAAAAAGATTTTAGCAAATTCAAACGTTAAATAATATCTTTCAAGCTGCACGGTGGAAAACTCTGAATTTTTTTCCACATCTTCTAAAATTAGAATACTATAAGATTCTACGATTACATGTGTCCAAAAATGTTTTGTTTTTCTAAAATTTGGTACTCGTACTAGAAACAACAGTTTTGGAGCATTTTTGGTGAAAAAATAGTCAAAGAACTTTAGGGGTTAAAACGGTAAGTAATATTGTTACATGATTTCCATATGATATTACTATTAGTACATACAAAAAATAGTATGAATGATATTATAAAAGTCCAATCCAAATTTTTAATTAATTTTTTGAAATTATATAAATATTAATTATTGAATTATTGAATTATATAGTACGAAAGATAATGTGATCATAGAAGAACACCAATGTAAAGTATAAAACGAGGTGGCAGTTTCAAGATGGCGTCACTGTAATGATAATGGAGGCGTAACTCATTCAAAGGGGGTAAGAAGACATGCTCTCCAACCTTTGTCATCCATGTGCTTCGCACAAATACCTTGGAACCTTAAAGAGAGAACCTCCAAGAATGCATTAGAAAATAGAACAAGAGGAATTGTACACTGCAAGCATAACCGTATCCATAACTATAATTTTAGTTCATGACTAGCAAGCTAAGATGAAAATTTACCTTTGGATTTTGACCTATGTGACTACCCCAAGGCTTGTGCAATTGTTTGGTGTCCGACCAAGCTAATGCCGATCGTCTTCACAATTTTCCTGTTGAGATCTCAAATTTCCTGCAGAGATCACGTGCACATCATCTATACGGTTCTTCAATAATTGGTCCATGTTACCATAGGCAACTAGCAATATCGACAGAGCCTTTGGACAAAATAAATAAATTTAAAGAGACTACATAAGTCAATAATTTGTAGTTCATCTTCACTTGATTGGCAGTGGATGTTTACAGGGTAACTCGGTAGGTTTGGGTATAACTTTATCATGAACTGATTTTTAAAGCAATGTCTTTAAAAAATTGGCTTGCATTGGAATAATGTTTTCCAATGCATGAAGCCCATTTGGCATATTAGTAACCAAGTCTCCCAAAATCACAATCAACTTCTTGTTGTACCCATCCTCCAAAGCCGGTGGTGGTTGATCCAAGACGCATCTATTCTTTGTCTCGGCATATGTGTTAGTCTTCATTCACACATGTTTAACCCCTAAAGGCCTAAGGCATTTTTTCTGCCAAAAAACCATCAAAACTGCCATTTCTATAGCAAGGAGTAAAAAAAATGAAAAATGTTTTTTTTTCACATCTAACCGTAGGATCTTATACCTAACTAGTATGAAAATGTGTGGAAAAAATTTCAGAATTTTTGACAGCTCAGATTGCAAGATATCTGCGTTTAAAGTGGAAAAAACTAGTATTTTAGCACATTGCGGGACTAGATTTTTTGACTTTAAACATTTTTCACTTAAAATTTTTGCACTACAGAGTTTTGTGCTTCAAATATTTATAGTGGAGAATTGAGTTGAGAGTCTAGGGGAAAAAAAATATTCAAAAAAACTTAATTATCATTCCTAAAAAATTTATTAAGTAGAAGTAGGTACGAGATAGAAGGAAAATCTAAAACATTAATATATTTTAGATGGAATTAAAATACACTAATCCCAATGGTGAGATTGTTCTAGCAAATAAACTAAACCATGAGAATATATATTTTTTAAATTGCAAAAATAGCATATAGAAATCATGCCTACAAATTATTTTTTTCAAGAAGATGCTCTAATTGCCCGAAAAACAAGAATGTCCATAACTTTCTTATAACAAATCCAAATGAAATGAATCAAAAGCTTTCCAGATAGACAAAAATATAATCTACAAGGAAAAAATATATTTTTTTTTAAAATCAAATTTTTGCCAAATTTTTCTTGCTGCCCGAGCTGCCCAGTTACGAAAAAAAGTAACATATTTGACCATAACTTTTGACTCCTATTTCCAAATGTGCTGAAATTTAGTGCATGTGAAAGATATTCCTTGCGCCCACCTTCTATTAAAATTTCAGCTTAAAATATGGAAATCTCTAGTCACATGGACCTGCCCAAAATTTCTATACGGCCAAAAAACGCATGCCGGTCCTTTAGGGGTTAACACTTGTGGAAAAAACATAGGCCATGTCGTTGCGGTTCACTTGGTTCTTCAACTTTGTCACATACAACATAATCTCCTCCCGAAACACTTTGGCATCTATAGGATTGTGCCCTTTTCAATAACCCAATTTAGCCAATTCTTTCAAATTTTTGCCTTCTACAACTCCCATGGCATATTTAACTATAAAATTCCATGTTTTAGGTGACAGATTTTAGGTGACATCCAATGTGACAACCCGTGTTTTTATGTCAACAATAACTTCCGTCATAACATCAAAATGTTATGGCGGACGTTATTGTTGACATAAAAACACGGGTTGTCACATTGAATGTCACCTAAAATCCGTCACCTAAAATACGGTTTTTTTTATAGTGTTTGCACCATTGCCTTTCTAATTGCCTCTCTTGCCATTATCCCACAAATTCTTCAAATACCAACATAATGAATGATAAGACAAATCATAGGTTCCATCATTTGGTGTGAAAGGTCCAAATTACACATCACCCACTCTAACTGTTTGCAACAATTTTTCATTTTGGAGATGAAATGACAACCTTATGAGGAGTGTCTCCACCAAATCATGTGTCGCCAGTACTTTTGGCATGTAGAAAAACTTGGGAAATTGCCACTTCTTGTAATGTGATTGCCAAAACATAGTTGAAGGATGGGAAAGGATGTCTCTATTGTAGTCCACCTCTTCACTCAACCACCTCTTCAAAGGCTTAGTTCCAAATCTAAACTTCTTCATGGCAAGCACTCGTTTAAGCAAATATCTCCAATATTGAGAGGTGAGCTATTCATAATAAAGAACTCATTGGAAGATGTGGCCGCTGTATCCTCAAACAATTTTTCCACTCTTATCTTGAATGGAGAATCATCAAAAAAAAAGAAGCTAGAGGAGATGATCGACTGTCATCGAACCAAATACCTTGCAATCAAAGCGTTCTCATATTACTAATCCATAGACACAAAATTTCCAAAACATGGATCATATCAAAGCTCTTCATTGCAAATTTGGTTATCAAGCATTGTGTAATGCGTAAATAGAAATTCTACACCTAATGAATTAAAACTACTATAACCCACTGTTGTTACATTAGGCAAACTAGGATCACTAGTTGTCTTGGATGGGTGGACATATCGGACAGTTCAGACAAACTGGATGGATAATATGACTACCTTAAAGTAGTCACATCAAGTACATTAGGGTCACCAAACCTGTCGAACAAGCGGGCAAATTGGACAATTAAGATGGACGTTCCGTTCAATGTGATAACTATGCTATTACCAAAAAAAACAATACTAATATTATATTTTTATTTTTATTTTTGTCTATTCTTCCAATTTCAACAAGGAACCATTGTCAAACTACAAGGCAACTAGGGAGGGGCAAAATAACATAAACAAAATGAAACCTCCTGTACAAATTGGTTGTAGTAAGGTCAAACCACCCATTCTCAATCACTTAAGCAATTTCAGCACAAATGAGGAGCAATGTGAGGTAGAGGAAATTTTTCTCTTGTAGAGAAATAAGAAAAATTGGAACTCTAAATTTTTCGTAATTTTATCCCCAAAATTGAAATTACTATGAATTCTAGAAGCCAAAAAGTGTTCCGAATCCATTACCAATCACTAGAGTCTTCAAAATCCAATCATAGCCAAAACTATTTTCCCACTTAGTATTTCCTATATATTTTATGACACTTTGGGACATGTGTTATGACCTTATTAGTTCCACCCTTGAAAAAGAAAAAACATTCTAAGCCTTGGTTGGAAATAGAACATCCTACAAGTTGGGAATGGCTCTTGGTCGGGAATGGGTGGTTCGACCTTAGTGATTCAAGAAAAAATCCATACTAAACTACAACCACTTCCTAGATGAGAAAGAAGGACAAGCACTTTTACCTTTATTTTTTCTTCCCCTTGGATGCACTCAAACAACAAAATATTCCAATAACAATTAAAAAAATGAAATGACAAACAAAAAACAAAGGTGTCTGAGCATCCAAAAACAATTGCAAACAAAATAGTTGAAAAATGCTGAAAAATTGAGGATGAATACAATACTTGACCTTGTTTTCTTGGTGCTTTGATCCTTCAACTTGTACGCTACAGAGACTAAATGGACCAAATGCCGTTTCCGTAGTCAAAAGTAATTCTTTAATTTTTAATTCAAAAATAATTCAAAAGTCCATAATTTCTACACCATATGTCCAAACGCCACAAAACAAAGCTTGTGCACCCTTCCTTGTAGAGGCCTTTCTAACAATACCAAGAATGCGACCAGGGGACACACGGTTCTAAAATTTTCACTATAACAAACAAACAAACAACCTAACTTCAAGTATGGTTAGTGTGATATATGCAGTTACTATAGTCAAAATCAAAGTAAAAATAATTATTTAATTATTTAATTCAAAAATAATTCAGAAATCCATAACTATCACACCATATGTCTAAATGCCACAAAACAAAGCTTGTGCACCCCTCCTCGCAAAGAGCTTTCCAACGGTACAAAGAACGCAACCAAGGGATGCACGATTTCGAAGATCTCACTGTAACAAACAAACAAAATTAAACAAAACAATGTTATCATTTAAGTTATAGATATAGATATAGACTAATGTACCCTGTGCTATTGCTATAGCCGAAATAAAAGTAAAAATATTTTTTTAATTTTTAATTTATAAAAACTTTGAAAATCAATATTTTGTATGCACAAAGGAGTGCAAGGGCTTTGTTTCATGGCGTTTGGACATGTGAAGTGAAAGTTATGGTTTTTCCAAAATAAAAGATAATTTAATTCAATTTTTTTGTTTTAAAAATAATTCAAAAATCCATAACTTTCACACCATAGGTTCAAAGACCACAAAACAGAGTCTATGCACCCGTCTCAGTGAGATATATGAACAATAGGATTTAATCAACTTTAAAACATACTAAATCAAGCTATTTGTATGTTGTATGGCCATTTGGAAAGCATATAACCCAGGGAGATCACTCTTGGTTTTTAGAAAACTACGTGAGTTAAAAGATAGGGTCCATTTAATTCAAAATAGAAAATTTTACATAATATGTAGGGCTACTAAAGGGTCCATGAAATGCTACATACTCTATTATATATAAATTAGGGTATATGAAAACAACATGTAGTAGGAATTTTTATTAATAAGTTAGCCTTGACAAATAAAGACCGTGCAAATTTTCATAATACAATGAGTATAGATGTAGACAGATAATTTTATGTGGATGATAAAATGGACATTGCCAAGAAAATCTACAATGAAGGGTGGTTGATTGAAATTGTGTCACGGTACTAGTAGTGTATAAATGTAAATGTAAGGCACTGACCACAAGTGGCAAAAATTGTCACATTGTACAACTAGGAAGGTTTATCTTAGTGGGTTCAACGAACTAAAAACTATACGCCATGAAGATAAAGTTTATAGTTTGTTTAATTTCATTAATTGAAGCCATAAATGTTAAACACATTCATATTGAATAAAATGTTCATGAAATAGTTTTAATGCGGATTTTGAATTGTTCAATGGTAAATCTGGTATTAATCCCTAAAGGTCAAAGGGTGTTTTATAAGAACAAAAGTCCAAAACTACCCATTTTTTATGCATTGCCGAAAATTATTTTATTTTATTTTTAAAATCAACTATAAAAAAGTGTATTAAAAAAATAAGGCAATGTATGGAAAAAAATTTCAGCCCATTTGACCACATGGATTGAAAGATTATAACATTTGAAGTTAGGAAAAAAAACTTTTTTTTAATTCTTGCAAAACAGAGTCAGCAAACTTCAAGCCTTCCTGGAGTAAATTTTTACTCTACATAAAAATGAAGATTTTATCCATTTACATGTATATGATGTTAAATTTACCCATGAAAAAATTCAAAAGCAAATATGGAGTCTAGATCAACCTGCAATGTAAGGAGGTTAAGTGCACTGGCCATACACTAGTCATTTTTTGATGATTTCTTGTGCAATCAAAAAAATAATAATTTGAAATTTGAAGGATAAAAATTAGGAACAAACATTTGGAATATGCAGGATATTTTCAAAAACTTTGACTTCACATATTGCAAGATAATAGGGCTTGAAGTTAGAAGAGAATGTTTTTTTTCTTGAAGCCACCCCAACATAACTAATGAAGTTTGACTCCTCTTAGTATGTGATTTGAGAACTAAATTTTAAAAAAAATTGTATGCCATATTTTATTAGTTACATACATGCCAAATTTCAAAATTTGATGAACAATTTTGCAAAAAGTGCCCCAAATATGCCCAAATTATCTGGGCTGCTAAAAAAGTTCAAGGCAATTTAACTTTTGATTCGTGTACTCAATTAGCAAAAAGTATATTCTCACTAAGGAAAAACATGTTCACACCTTGTATCAAAATTTTGTCAACATCCAACAGAAATTGATTTCATAAGATGCTATCCAGATTTTCAATTGATCATTCAACAAACAATTGGTCTTTCAACCTGATCAATTGTACACTTAAATTGTATATGTAAGATAGCCCCACTTAAAAAATTGCATGAATGAATTTATAAAAACCATAGGGCATCGGAAATATACCCCTCGTAGCTTTTTATGTAAAAATACGGTCATCTAAAATACAATAATCAAAGGTAAATAGCTCCACATCAAATACCCTCTTAACTCAGGTGTATACTTTAAATTGCAAAGAGTAATCTCCCCGGGGCATATAATCAAGTTTAGACCATATTGATCACATTGCAAGTCTTTCTATCGCGACTATTAGTTATCTAGTTCAGGCAGTTAAGGTAAACATCACCTTAAACTTAGTAGAACAGCAAGTCCCATTTGTTGCTATTGTTAAATAGCTAAAACATCAATAGTCTATGTATTTGCTAAAAAAAGGATCCAGATCACAATTATCTAGTATCCTTAAAAGTATACTTAAGAGTCATGTAAATATACATTCTAAGTTGTTGTACATAAAGCTTGAGTACAGAGTATTGGTACCGACATTAGCTCCTTTCAGATGACGGAGGCAAAAAATAGGTACAAATCATCTCTTGCAACAATAAATTAGAAACTTCAAGAGGATGTAGACCTCACTTGCAACCATGGAAACCAACATCAAAGTATGAGGTTAGTGACCGCATGTGAAGTATCTGCAGCGTACATCGCGTTTAATAGCCTTCACAAGAAATTTACCAACTTAAAACAAGCAAGATGATTTAAATCAAGTGACAAAACAACATTATGACCTGTAGACCCATAGAGCTCTGAGCAACATTTCATAAATGCTCCATACTAATCAGTTTCTACCGCTTCCAATGAAACCAATCTTTCCAGCACCAAACTATCTGCAGTTGCAACTCTCAGGAGATGGCAAACAAACGGCAGCATGCTAGCTTGGAATTACAATAGAGGAAAAAAAAAGCCAGTTCTGATTGTTGCTTGAGCACTCTCGTCTTCCCCAAACTCAGTCAGTCAAGCCTGGGGGGGTTCTTGGACAGCCCATGCAGCCCATTAATGCATACATAGAGCCGCATAAATCATAGCCACCCTTTTGCAAGGGTTATTACTAAAGTCCGTTAATGATTTTAAGACGTTAAGTAGTTTTGATATTATGTGTGCAAACACAGATTTAATACAAAATCAATAGCTGGATTTGGTTCAGGAAGTAGGTAGTTTGTACAGGTTAGGTGTACAGACTTGTTTATTTAACATGTATCACCATTTTGTCCATAGATGATTAGATGTTGGTCACTTCTTGTAGAAGAAAAGTGCCTGAGATATTATTAGGTCATAAAATTACTTCTCGGTTTTATTATACTACCAAAAATTGTTAAAGACTTCTACAAGCTTGACTAATAGCATAGCCTAAGCTAGATAACAAAGTCTGGACAAAACAAACAAACAAACAAACAAACACCTTGTTGTGATTTAAGGTATGGAATGTGGATAGGAAAGAATTAGTGGGGATTCAGAGCTTTGGGGAGCTGGAGCTGCAGGAACCGGAGGGGGCTTGGAAGTAATCTGGACATCTAGTCGTTTCCATTGAGATTGCCTTTGCGACATGTCAACCACCCATTTTCAGCTCGCTATAGTGCAATGGACATGCGTCGTGCAAATTTTGATGATTCACTTTGTTTCACTTTGTTTTTTTCTTCAAATAACCCTTCCAGGCTTCCGTCTATGTCCTCCAACTTTGCAAAGCCCAAAGGCAAGGGCTAGAGGTTGGAGGGGGTGCTAGGAGCCACAGTGAATTGATCCCCTCGCTTGTCTTCCGTAAGTCATTCCAAGGGTGCAAGTCAAAAAAGAAGCCTCCCTATTTTGTGTTTGATTAATTTACCTTGAACACCTCTCCTACACAAAATAGTGAAATTAGGTTGCCTTAACAATTAGGTTGCCTTATCTCAAGAAGTTATCTTACAAGCCATAATCAAAGTCAACACATACTTTTACAAATATTTCCATTTGTACACATGGAGGCAAATTACAACAACACCTAATTCAAAAGTCTGTGTTACATTCTTGTACAATAACACTAAATACTCATATAGTATCAAAATAATGTTGAGAAATTAGTATGGGGCAACCTAATTTCACTGTTTTGTGTAGCTCATTTGGGTTCTATAATTTCAAATATGAATTCAAAATTTGCAAATTTTATCATGCGTGGCAAATAAAAAATTTCAGCGTTTCCGTTGGGGACAAGCGAGGGGCTCCGAACACAAAGGAAACCGGCTGGAGGGTCCGGAACTCGGAGCTCCAGCACGCTAATGGAGACGCCCTTGTTGTGTATCGGAATCGGAAGGAAAATTCATACGAGTCCCTCCATATCTACGAAAACACCATCGCATCGCCGTCAGCCTATTATCGAATTGAACTCCAAATTCTAAAATCTACGCCTTTCAAGCCCAATCTACGTATCTCCGCCGCGGTGCCTGCTCACGCGGATGAGGCTTGCTGGGACTCCAGTCTCCAGATCTACCGATTTCTGCATCGGATCAGAATGAACCTCTGATGGAATTGAACTGTATTGGCCGACTGACGCTCAATCAACCTACTAGTAAGTAATTTTTCTTATTTTACTCTTTAATTTTCTTTTGGGTAAGCATAATGGGCCAGGGTGAACTGACCCCCTCGCGCGGCCTTAGGGAAAACACTGAATTTTTTTTATGTGTGAGGCATGATAAAATTTGCAAATTCTGAATTCATATTTGCAATCAGAGGACCCAAATTAGCTAAGAGAGGTTTAGAACATACCCTAGAGACGGCTCAAAATAGGGGGCTTTTTTTTCACACGTCCCCAGGAATGATTTGGGAGGCCAAGCGAGGGGGCCAATTCACCGCAACCAGAGCAATGGAGGACACTAAATCATGCCATTGAAGGTGGGCACTACGGGCCGCAATTTACCTCGGGGAAATTGCAAGAATTTTTTATTTGCCACAATTTTTTTTTGCAAAATTCTAAATTCATATTTGCAATTATAGACCCCAAATAAGGTAGGAGGTGTCTACAACATACCCTAGGCACGGTACAAAATAGTTTTTTTTTTTTTTTACATTTATCCCGGAGAATACAAAATTCACTCTGTTGGGCCCACCCTCAATGGCACAATTTAGTATCCTACAAGCACAATGGAAATTGAGTTTTTAAAGACGTTTTGCTCTTTCAATTTTACTATTGAAAAAAGATATTGTAGTTACATTTAACCTTCAAGTGCTCAATTTCTTTGCTAACAATCAAAAGTGAATGTCTTGTATACAAATTGGACATCATGATTTATAAAAATATTCTAGTGTGCCCTGTGTTGTTGCCACAATCATTAGAGGAGATCTGAGCGTTTAGAAGACCGTTTTAGGGCTGTTCCCAATGCTGGGAACCAGCCCCCAATGTCAGAAAAAAAAATTATTAAAAAAATTTAAATTAAAAAAATAAAAAAAAGTTCTTAAAATGTTAAAAGAATACTATATTTTATTTTATTTTTTTCAAAAAATTAAAAATTAAAAAAAATGACGTGGCAGTCACTTGGCCACATCGGACAGGCCATGCGACAGCGTCGCAGCAGTCCTGCAGAGTTCCCACAGTCCAGGAACTCGCGGGCTCTTAGAAGCCCAAATCTCCTCTAATGTATGATCATATAAAGTAAAAGTAAAAGCAATTTTTTAATTTTTTAATTCATAAAAACTTTGAAATTCAATAACTTTCACGTTGTAAGTTCAAAGACCACAAAGCAAAGCCTTTACACCCCTTCTCACAAAGGGTTTTCTAACAATATAAAGACCGTAAATAAGGGATACACGATCTAGAAGATGTCACCATAAAAAACAAAATAAACAACCTAACTTAAGGCCATAGAGGTATAGCTTGAAGATGAGATTGTGAATTATGATAGTTTGCATTTACAATTTTGTGAACCAATTTCATTTGTCAATATGAAAGAATTGAATTAGATTTTGAAAGCAACGGTTTGATTTACTAATGATCACAATTGGATAGAGTAAAGTTGGAAGTTGGACATAATCCTAGTCAATGAATGACCTCTTATTTTTAGCAATTTTGTAAAGTTTTTTCAACTCTCCTCTTGTAACAATTGCACACTTCTAGTTTTAGGTAGAAATTTGATTTTTTGTATCTTTTACTTAATTTCTTGTAGAATAGGCAATAGTCAAGAATTCCAAAATTGTAAAAATGTATTATAGAGTATAAAATAAAACTCAGAATAATAATTTAATGGAAACTCTAAAATAATAGTTGTAAAATATGATCCATAGATCATATCCATGTGCTTAGATCAATTACAACACCAATTAATATTTGTCAATTAAATTTGAAGTCAAAATCAAAGAATTCCTTTCTAAAATCAATTGTAGATTGAATATTCATGGTTTTCACAAGAGTTTTTTTCCTTTTAGTTCAAAATATTAAGTTCTAGTCATAGGACTCCCTCCATCCCGAAATGATTATTTAGTGACAAACTTTTCTTAAGATTAAGGCAAAATTTGAAAATTTGGTAAAGTAATGAATGCAAACAAGTAGATTAAATCCTCATTTGCTTGGTGGTTTGAAAAAATGACAATATCATGTTTGAAGCATGAACTGCTTAAAGCAGGAAAGTTGAGGCTGCAACTTCACATGATAAATCACCCTCTAATTAACAAGATTTTGAATTACTGCAAAAGAAGAACTACCTAAGAAATTATCACAAGGACTTGACTTGAAAACACAACCAAATTCATCAACCCATGTCTTAGTTCTAAAACTTCAATGTTGGATGCAGTACCAAGTCATTGAACGTAAGATCAATTTACAGAATTTAGAACCAACATTCAAGCATTCAAGCACAAACTACCAAGTCTTTGATGTACAACAATTTCCCATTGAAAATGATTGAGCATTGAGCACAACAACGCATTGGTTTTCCATCTTGTCTTTGTACTGCATGAAGATTGTGTGAAGCACTACAAAAAAACAAGGGTATAAATGACTTGTCTACAATGACTATAAGTACAACAATGATTGCAAAATGACTGTTTTGCAGTCATTGTGGACAAGTTGTTTATACCCTTGTTTTCTTGTAGTGAACAGAGGGAGTAATTTTTTAAGATTTTTATTTAACATTTTTATTCAAGTTGTTTTTGAAGGGTCCTTTTTGAATTGAAAAAGTTACACTATAAGGCTATACCTACTAGTATCCATTGAATTATAGAATATTTGCAAAGCAAAGTCTTTATAGTCTATACTACACAAATATTAAAGAACTAACACAAGAACCTTCAAAAAAATTGATGGATGAAAAAAACATTTTAGTGTGCTTGGGATGTGTTTGTATTCATCCGTTGTTTGAGTTCTGAACATCTAATCTTTTAAAAATAGACTTTCATATACAAAAACCATCCATTTTGCGGAAAAGACAAAAGATTTTCCGAAAATCCATTTAGAAGTGTGCAATATTTGCAAGACAATAAACAGAACAATTGGTCAACAAAATTACAAGGAAAGGCATATGAAATAAAAGAAGGGAAGACACCTTTCCAACTTCCTCAAACTAACCAGTTTTAATACTAGACTTGAACTTTTTGGTTGCTTTTAGTTTGAACTTTGGACAATCACACAAAGCTACACCTAAAGTATCATTTCTCTATATTCACTTAGAAGTGCAAACATCATAGAAGTTGGTCAAAGCAATTCTGATTTGAAAAACTTGAAATTGTTTTATGATTCCAACACAACATAGAAATCCGCCTTCAATACATAAGAGACTTTACTATACTAGAATCTAACCAAAACCAAATATGGAGTAGTTCAGTTTACTCAAAGAATTTACAACCTTTACTCGTGCGAGCGTTTCATTTCCGTAAACCATTGAAACATTGAATTTAATTTGAGACATGCAAATTTAGAAAATCAGGGATTTATTCCAAGAATTTACAACTTAAGTTAAGCTTCGTTTTACTCATGCCTTGATGTCCTTGTAGCGAAGAGAACTTCGTCAGGTTTCCCATCAAAGGATGCTTCAGCTGTGCAGAAGACGGAGTTTTTTCGCAAAGAATTGCGTTGGCGATGGCGCGTCTGAGCCATCTCCTGAAGCTGGCCGTTCTGCAATGCGAGCGCTTGCAGGAGCATTTGGCGCCCTCAGTTTTCCAGCGGACGGGAGGCTACCCGCAATTGCTAACGAAGGCTTTCGCGCAGGTCACTTCCCCGGCTTCCACCGTTTTGCATCCCCAGATCACCGAGTCGCCCTCGATTTCCTTCACGGGTTAGTATTTCCGCCCTCTGCAATTCACAGCTGGAGTATTCGTGACTAGCTCCAAGTATCATGGTTGTTCTAATTCGATGTCTCACCCCTTAAGGACGAAGGATTTTAGGTTTCAAAGGGCCACTTCAATTGATCGTGTTGTGAAAAATGTAATTAAGGTGAGGCCATGTTTTGTGTCACCAGAATCAGGGAAGAACATTGCATATGTTGGTCAAGAACATTGAACGAAATAAAGGACACAAATTACCAAAACTAACTAAAATTGGGTCAAAAAACCATGAGGCAAAAATTGGACATCTTGGCTAATCGGAATTTGGAATTAGGAATTAGCCTAGATGGTGCATTCCTCTTTCTTAGTTTCGTGTGTTTGTGGTGGCAGAATTCGACGTGAAGTCCTTTTGCTATCCAAATGATGTGACGGAATTTGACGGTGTCCTGATCACCGGATCGCTCAGTGGAGTGTATGATGGCGATGCTTGGATTGAACGCTTGCTTCATGTGAGATACCCCAACTTGAGGTACTCTTTCTTGTAGTCAATCCATTGCAGCGAATTCTCGGTTCACACCGTGGGGCCTTGTGAAATGTATCTGAAATGCATTGAAGAGCAGCTGGAAAGAACCGTTTAGATGATGTCCGCGTGATCTCTGCAGGAAATTCGAGATCTCGACAGGAAAAGGGTGAAGACGGTCGGCATTAGCTTCGGACACCAAGCAATTGCGCAGGCCTTGGGTGGTCTCGTAGGTCGGAATCCAAAGGTGAATTTTCATCCTAGCCGGTCGTGACCTAAAATTATAGATATGGATGCGGTCATGCTTGCAGCATACGATTCCTCTCCTTCTGTTTTCTGATGCATTCTTGGGGGTTCTCTCTTTAGGGTTCCGAGGTGTCTGTTCGAAGCGCATGGGTGACGAAGGCCGGAGAGCAGGTCTTCTTACCCCCTTTGAATGAGTTCCGCCTCCATTATCATCACAATGACGCCATCTTGAAACTGCCACCTGGTTTTCTCAACTTGGCATCTAACAACGTTACAAAGTTTCAGTCGATTGTGAGTAAAGCCATTTTCCAATTCCGAGCTATACTTGTGTGGTGGGAAGCGGGAACCTCATGCTTGCGTTACAGTGCTTGACTCATTCTGTTCAGATCAATTGAGTTGGGGTGTACTACTGACGCCATTTCATACTCTATGTCCTCTCCAGTACAAACGACAGCAATTTCTCACGTTTTGTGGGTACGTTTCAATTCGTGGTTTGTGTTTATTACTTACATTTGCAACCCCATTTTGTGGGTACGTTTCAATTCGTGGTTTGTGTTTATTACTGACATTTGCAACCCTATTTTGGTGGTATGTTTCAATTCGTGGTTTCTGTTTATTGTTTATCAGTACGATCGCATCTACTATTCCTTCATCAGTTGATGGTTATCCTTGAAACTGCTAATTATTGGTAGGGTGGTTTAGGTTCCGTCTTCTTCATGTGATGGATGTTGACTAATGCAAAGGCATTGACCTTGTCGGTGGTTCGATTCAGGCACCCTGACTATTCACACAACATTGAGGTGTTAGAAAAGTTGTTGGAGTATGACCGTGAGAAGCTGTGGGTGCCCGAGCAGCTTGTGGAACATGGCCTTGACACTCTTTCCCAGCCTACAGATTATGAGTGGGTTCTCAAACAGATCCTGCTCTTCTACTACGGTCTCTTTGACAAATCCCCATGACTTTCCTCTTTCGTTTCACGTTCTTCCCTTGAACTTGTAAGTTGGTGGAATACTTTCTTACATTCTGATGGTTGGAGAGAAACAGAACTCTGGTCTTTCGAAGGTCCCGTTTATTCAAGGCCACACTATAACGCACAGCAATGTTGCTTGAACAGTTTTCTACGAGGATATAGTTTGTATTGGTAGGACTCCATTTGAACATTTCTTGTTTCTACTTCTTTTTTTCTCACATTGGACTTTCACTTTTGTTGAGAGGTGTATTTGAACGTCTTTTATGTGGTGATAATAGCTGGTGTTGCAAGAATTTGGTTGCTCCCGTATGATGCAAAATAGGACAAGTGTGTTAAATTTATCAAGTTTCAAGAAGGTAAAGAAAGTAATATGAAAGTCGTATAAAGTTATATAAAGTTGTATGAAAGTCGTAGAAAGTCGTATAAAAGATGTATAAAAGTCATACAAAAGTCAAATAAAGTTGTACAAGAGTTGTGTATAAAATTCATGTATTCATATTTGTAAAATGCATACCTCTCAAGTATCTCGACACTGATATCTACTATGTATAACGACCATAAGGAATGGCTAATTGTACTTGCATCTCAAACTCCTTGTAAACAATACTTAGCATTCAATTGAGTGCTACAAACGCTTCAAAACTTCAAATCAATCATGCTATAGCTTTACAGAAAGCTAGCAACATAATATACATTTAAAAAAAATTCAAGTTCAAAGCTTTTACCATTTGATTTCTATAATATAGTTTTGTTTTGTTTGTCATGTTGAGATCTCTTGGAGCATGCATCCTCAATGATAAGCTTGGTATTGTTGAAAAGCCCTTGGCAAGGAGGGGTGTATAGGTTTTGTTTTGTGGTGTTTGGACCAATAGTGTAAAAGTTATTGAATTTCAAAGTTTTTATGAATCAAAAAATTTAAAATTTACTTTTATTTTTGTTTTGATTGTGGCAACAGCACAAGGTACATTAGTCTATACCTTAAGTTTGTTTTTGTTTTTGTTTTTTGTTACGATGAGATCTCTTGGACTGTCGCATTTTTCATATAATCGGAAAGTTCTCTTGCAAAAAGGGGTGCACAAGCTTTGTTTTGTGGCGTTCCAATGTATGGTGTGAAAGTTATTGAATTTTGAAGTTTTTATGAATTAAAAAATTAAAAAATTATTGTTACTTTTATTTTATTATATTGTGGCACACTAAACTATTTTTATAAATCATGAGACATCCATCCATTAATTTAGGTTGTTTGTTTTGCTTTGTTTGTTTGTTACCTTGAGGTCTCAAGGACTATGAGTCCTCTGGTCGCGTCTTTTGTATCATCGGAAAGTTCTTGGCGAGGAGGCATGGATGGACTAAGTTATGTGTTGTTTCAACCTGTATTGTGAAAGTTATTGAATTTCAAAGTTTTTATGAATTAGAAAATTAGAAGACTACGTTTACTTTGATTTTATTATACTATGGCAGCAACGCAAGGGCACACTAGTTCACTTCTGATTTTTAGCAAATAACTTGAGCACTTGAAGCTTAAATGTAACAATATTTTTTCGTTACTAAAAATTCAAAGAGCATAACGTCCTAAAACACTCAATTTACAAATAAGAAAAAAATACTTAGTCGGTTGCATACGTGGATTGAGCGTCAGTTGCTGATTTCCAGGGAAACGTTCATTCTGCTCCGACACAGAAATCGGTAGATCTGAAGACCCATCAAGCCCTTCCCGAGCGCGTCGGAGATACGTAGATTGGGTTTGAGAAGCGTAGATTTTAGAAATTGGAGTTCAATTCGATCATAGGCCGACGGTGATGTGACGGTGTTTTCGTAGATGTGGAGGGACTCGTATGAATTATCGTTGCGATTCCGATACACAACCAGGGCTTGCCATTAGCTTGCTGGAGCTCCGATTCCGGACCCTCCAGGCCCTCCAATTGAAACGCTGAAATTTTTAATTTGCCACGCATGATAAAATTTGCAAATTTTGAATTTATATTTGAAATTAGAGACCCAAATTAGCTACACGAAATAGTGAAATTAGGTTGTCTCACACTAATTTCTCAACATTTGCTACTATATAAGTATTTAGTGTTATTGTATAAGAATGTACCACAGACTTTTGAATTAGGTATTGTTGTAATTTGCCTCCACGTGTACAAATGGAAATATTTGTAGAAGTATTTGTTGACTTTGATCATGGCTTGTAAGATAACTTTCTTGAGATAAGGCTACCTAATTTCACTATTTTGTGCAGGAGAGGCAATCTCAATGGAAACAACTGGATGTCCGGATTGCTTCAAGAGTTCCTGCAACTCCAACTCCTCCAAAAAACTAACTTTGAGTCCCCACTAATTCTTCCCTATCCACATTCCATACCTTAAAATCACAACAAGGTGTTTGTTTTGTTTGTTTGTTTCTTATGGTAAGATCTCCTAGACCGTGTGTGCCCTGGTTGCGTTCTTTGTACTGTTGGAAATCACTCTACAAGGAGGGATGCACGGGCGGCTTCATTTTGTGGTGTTTGGACCTATAGTGTGAAAATTATTGAATTTCAAAGTTTTTATGACTTAAAAAATTAGAAAATTATTTTAATTTTAATTTTATTATGCTATGGCAATGGCACAGGTTATACTAGTTTATACATTAAGTTAGGTTGTTTGTTTGTTTTGTTTGTTTTATACGCTAAGATCTAAGAAAATGAAAGTCCCCGATAGCGTTCTTGATATTGTTTGAAAGCTCTCTGCGAAAAGGGGTGCACGGACTTTGTTTTGTGGTGATTTGGACCTATGGTATGAAGTTATTTTTAAAATAAAATATTGAATTAAATTATCTTTTATTTTGGAAAAATAATAACTTTCATGTTGCATGTCCAAACACCACAAAACAAACCCCTTGAACTCCTTTGTGCATAAAGCTTTATTTCTATTTGTATAAAAAATGCAACCCCTCATATCGCAGTAAAGCCAATGCATTCCTTTGTGCATTAAAAAATTAATTTTGAATGAAAAAATGAAAAAAATTCTTTTACTTTTATTTTGACTATGGCAATGGCACAAGGCACACTAGTCTATACCTTAAGTTAGATTTTTTGTTTTGTTTATTTGTTTTGGTTGTTACGGTGAGTTCTTTGGAACCATCTGTCCCCCACTCACATTCTTGGTATTATCGTAAAGTCCTCGGTGAGGAGGCATGCATGGGCTTTGTTTTGTGGCGTTTTGATACATGACAAAAAAGATATTGAATTTCAAAGATTTTATGATTTAAAAAATTTGAAAATTATTTTTATTTTATTTTATTATATTGTGGCAACTGTACAAAGTAAAATTGAGCACAATAGTCCATATCTTAAGTGAGGTTGAGTCCATATCTTTATTTTGTTTTGTTTATTATAGCGAGATTTCTAGAACTAGACGTCCGTGAGTCACGTTCTTGGTACCATTGGAAAGTTCTCTGCAAGGAAGGGTGCATAGGCTTTGTTTAGTGCCGTTTGGATCAACAATGAAAAACTTATTGAATTTTGAATCTTTTATGAATTAAAAATTAATAAAATTATTTTTACTTTTACTTTACTTTTATTATACTATGGCAACGGCATTGGGTACACTAATTAGTCTTAAATTAACAAGTTTGTTTTTGACATCATTAATACCTTTAGAATCTTGAAATTATTATTTTCACTGACATTAGAAATGAAAATAATTGTTCACTTTCATACAAAGATTTTGATTCTCCTTTTGAAAGGAGAAGGTAAGATAATGTCTTTTGTTTTGAAGTTTTCTATGGTTTTTTATATGATATATGGGACTTATTTGTACATTTTGAAAACTTACTCCTTTTTTAATCCAAATCTAAATAATTAATCTACTTGACACCATACCTCCCTTACATATCCTTTAGTACATACTAAATATTAGAGATTGTTACACTCAATTTGAAGTATATATATACACACACAGATAGATAGATAGATAGATAGATAGATAGATAGATAGATAGATAGATATTCAAACCACAATTCAAAAGTGTATGATTTTGAATTTGTTTTGACATTAAATGTTTCCAATAAATATTGCAAAAAATCTTTTTTTTACTTCAATGTCAAAAGAATCAATTGTATCCGCAATATGTTGGGAAAATTCTTGAAAACATGTTGAAAAAAGTATAAAGCAAAGTCCCAAATGAGTGTACAAAAAAATATCAAAAAGTGTTAAATCTAACATATTAGACTATCAATTGAATTGTCAAGGAATTTGTTGAAAAGGGTTTTCTAAACAACTGTCTAAAAACTAAAGGATAAAAAAAGGGTCAAAAATAATTTTCAATAAATAAGGGAGTTAGAAAAAAGGGTCAAGAATTAAAATTTGTAGACATCAAATTTCTTGGCATTCTCCTACCTCTCCTTCCAAAGTGCCGCAACAAATCTTTAAAAAAAGAAAAGAAAACTTGAACTTTACTCAATTCTTTTCCCAATATAATTCTAGTTCAAATTCATTACGCGGGAAGATTTTTATTGAACCCTTAACGATATGGTTACATATGTACAATGCATACTTTTTGTTCACTTACTTGAATTAGAAAGTCCATAAAGCCTCCTTTTCAATATTCATAACATTTAGTAGCATGCACTCATTGCCTTGGCTCTACAGTAGATGGTGTGGATTAGTCCACATCCATTCAATGTTCATAATATTCAATAACATGCACACTCATTGCTTTGGCTCTACAATAAATGGTGTGGAATATTTCCCATCTACCAGTAGCAAAGTAGACAAGTGTGATGAGCAAGGTACAAGAAGGAAAGGCAATGAGTATAAAGGCTTTCTGAATGTTATATTGATTCCTTTTTTTAAGGTATTGGATCCTTCAAAACACGTTTCAAGAAATCTTCTTTAAAGACTAGAAGTCCAATCTAATCGAAGTTCTTTGATTTTGTTTAGACCTTTGGTCATGGATTTTCGAAATCAAGAACATTTTGAAAAACAAATTTCCAATCTCATTATGATAATCTTTTTGGCCATTTGCTCCAACACTTTTTCCAACATATTTTCCAACACTCCTTTTGAACCTAAAATGTCCACCACAATGCTCAAAAGTTATGTGTTTTATGACATCACATTTTCCAACACTTTGGGGATGCACAATGTGTTGGACAAAGCAACACCCATTTTTCGTAGAGAACATACTGCCATCGCTGGACCCTTCAGGATGCCATGCACCCAACATCAAGAGTGACTTGAAGAAACCTCAAATGGTGTACCTTTGAAATAAGTGCTGACACAAGGTATAACAATAGTTAAATTATTCCGAATTTCAGTTGGTCTCTAATTTAACTTCATCCCTGGGCATGTACAAGAATAATAACAAGACATTTATGGAATGTACATCAAACTCTCAGTAACTGAAGCCATCAGTATAACTTTTGGAGGCATCGCCCCAGTGGGAAAGATCCAAAAATTCATTGAAGGTGAGCAACCCTGGGAAACGTCTTCGGCAGTCACCGATGTCCGCTTGGTATCCTTCCTCAGAGAGAAATTTGGCTATTCTGTACAGGTCTCTGCAGTGCCCAAGAGAAGTCTTCGTCAATCTTTCTACAAATATACTGATCAGTTACAAATGCGCGATTGAGTGTAGACGAGGAAAAGCAACGCTGGTTTTCACATCGAATCAAAATGGGTAAGTGAACTGGATGCATTAGTTAACATGAACGATGTTCCATGCAATACACCTACTGATGAGCAAGATCGGCTAATTATCGTACCGTGAGAACGCATGCACATCATTAATTGATGATTTACAGGAAAACTATTCAGGTCAGCATAATGTGAGGTGACTAATGATAGAGGTTGTGCGGGAATATACCTGTTGAGAAACCAGAACAAGAACTTAGGAGGACTAAAATGGCTCACGCTAGAACCCTGAGCTTTTGAATAGGCTTCACACATTTGTGCTGCAGTAAGCTCGTCCCCAGCAAGCTCCAAGCTTACTTTACCATACACCTCTGGCTGCGCAATATCACTAGTCAATGATCAGAAGCAGTTAAATTTTAAACTGTTACAAGAACTTCATCAATAACTTCTAAAATAAGAGAACAATGAACCAATATCGATGTGTTACCAACATATCCTGTACATACTGAAATTGGTGACAAGTGTGCATTATGTACACACCTCATTCAAGGCAATTCCCGCGGCTAAGCCCATGTCTTTGACCGCCAGCAGTTGTAGGGGCTTGTCACTAGGCATACTGAAAGGAAATTTCCCCTGTGATCGTGGACAATAACGTTATCAGAAAGTCTTGCACATCAGGTACGAAAGGCATCGTCGACAGGCAAAACAGAATGAATTAACTCATCAGGAAAGACCTTGTCCACGCCTTTACAACCCTAAGAAAACTGGTTCAAGTTCACAGCAAGAGCAGTTTCCTGCTTTCGCTACTCCTAAATCCGTTGCAACTTCACAGCAATGATGGTAATGATCAATAAACCAATCGTATAGGAGGCATAATTTCGTAAGTAAGAGAACTGAAGCTTGAGCCAAGTCGGTTAAATTCTCTTACTTTCAAGATTTGCGGCCTCGTGTACACCTTCCAGAATTCTTCCATGAACATAGTTGCGCGAAGATTGGTAGTCGGTATGCCTGAGTCCCTAAATATTTTCTCGATGTTGTGCTTCTGCTCTACCTGAGAAATTCCATGTCCACCACCTCCTATACAAGTAAACACTTCCTGTAAGCCTCCAGCTCGTGTTCAATGAAAATGAGTTCAAATAAGCACGTGCACGATTACTTATATTCATCGTATCATAGAACGAAAGGTTTCATATCAATATTCCCCATTACTCATATAACTATCGTACGTGAATCTCGAGCATTGTTTTTTGCAAGAAACAGTGAGAGAGAGCAGTGAACGAGTAACTATACCAATAAGATTGCCTCATCAAAGCATTAAATCGCATTCATGATCATTTCTTCATACATTACAACGATACAGTTGCCAGACAAATTACATAGTCTCGTGAAGAGGGGCAGATCATGTCTTCCCTAAATTTATACAAGCAATACCTGAACTGTTATAAACGATGTGTTTGACTCCCGCAGAAGCTGCAGCTTTAGCTAACCTCTCCGCTCGAAGTTCGCCTGCAGGATCAGCCTTCGCGGCATCTTTACTTGTAGCATGGCAATAGATGGCTTCCACTCCTGCAAGAAAATGGTCTCCTTTAGGTACATGCGATGGCCGTTGACTGAACATGAACTTAAAGCCTCACGTTAGATTAAAAACTATTTAGAAGCCGAATCCTCGAAAAAATTGGGGTCAATTCTTCTGAAGCGCAAGCACTACACTTGGAATGACTCCTTAAAAACAAAAAAGAAGATGGATTACTTCCTTCAGCAAGCCATCGGAAGTTCACTCTAGATCGAAGTACTAAATTTGAGCTTTCGAGCTTATCAATAATTATCCAGAATGTAGAATACATTCAACCAAAGTCCAAGGGGCTAGATCTTCGGTCCAAGAAATTCGAATCAATTTCACAAACATCAATATCTGATTCAGCAGCAAGACTACAGCCAGGATTAGGTCCGACAGAACAAGACAACCAAAGCTTAATGTACAAGTGACAGGATGAAGATTAATGTACAAGTGATAGGATGATGGAAAATCTAAGTTCAAATCGAAACCAAAAAGAATTTGCAGCAGATAGCAGAGCTTTATAACATAAATTGCCCTCATATCAGTCGAAATGCAGTATATCAGACTGATGATGGGATGTTGCATCAATTGCTCTACCGTTCAAAGCTTCATTCAGGCTGTCCGCATCGTCCAAGTCTCCAGTACTCGCCTGTACACCTATTGCCGCGAGATTGCGAGCTGCAGCGCCTTCAGGCGATCGCGTCAAAACGCGCAGCTTCGAACTCTCGACACCAGAGGCTAACAGTCCGCTCACTACCGAACTTCCCGTTCCGCCAGTGACTCCGACCAAAAGAATTATACCGTCACCCTTGCCTGCCTGCGTAGACTCTGCCGCTGCTCTGGCAACCAATTCTTGCGCACTCTGTAACTTCCACAGCACTAAGAAATGAGGTGCACAAATGGAACCACACATAATTGAGACACCTACCTAAATGATGCGCCACTCCGAAACGAGGACACATTGATTTTGAGAATGTACACCAACTCATGCCGGTTGTGAATATAATCATCTCTCAATAAAAACTTTTGCACTAAAACATTTACATATGAAATCCAAATAGAGCATTCTTCATTGCGTTGAAATTCACTTTCATTTACTAACAAGAACATTTAAAATCTGAAAACTCGAATATTATAATGATAGCAATTAAGTGTTGCAATAGAACACACTACATATGATATCCAAATAGAGCATTCTTAATTGCGTTGAAATCCACTTTCATTCACTAACAAGAACATTATAAAATCTGAGAATTCTGATAATATAATGATAGCAATTAAGTGTTACAATAGAACACACTTCCATATGATATCCGAATCGAGCATTCTTTATTGCGTTCAAATCCTCTTTCATTTCCTAACAAGAACATTTTATAATCTGAGAACTCGAATACCGCAATACTAGCAATTCAGTGTTGCAACTAGATGTCGCAATTAGGTATGCTTACCATCTTATTCAGAACGGAGGTTCGCTGGAAATGGAGGCGCTCGTTGTGGAGCGGGAAATCGAGGTGAGAGCTATGGCCCGTGGAATCGGAGCACCGTGGCGACACTACTACTCGGCGGCAGGGGAAGTTTGCAGCGTGAGGAAACGGTACTTGGCCGGGCCGATTGGGAGCAGCAGCTGAAGAGGAAAGGGAGGAAGCGGTGCCGGGGCAGAAGAGGAGCGGGACGGTGGTCAGTGTGGCCATGGCTTGCACAGCGGGGAACAGCACGCTTGAAATTGGCGGCCATGGAAGCTTCAGTTGCGTGGGCTCAGCCCGGCCTCTCAGCTCGGTTCCGTCACCGGTGAAATGCTCCGCATTTTGCCACTCTTTATCTTCTTTCGCGCACAATCATTGCCCCGCCGTTCACCCCTGGGAAAAACACTGGAATTTTTTTTTTTCAGTACATGATAAAATTTGAAAATTTTGAATTCTTATTTGCAATCAAAGGCCCTAAATTAGCTACACTAAATAGTGAAATTGGGTTGCCTCAACAATTAGGTCGCCTTACCCCAGAGAAGTTACCTCATGACTAATGCTTGTCCAGATGGAGGCACATGCCAATCTCTAATCCCGAGCCATGAACCAGTGCACCAACCCATGCCATACACATAGTTTTTACTTTACTGCATCCTTCTAAAGTTATTATACATATTGATGTAGTGTAAAATGTTGAGAAATTAGTGTGGGGCGACCTAATTTCACTATTCAGTGTAGGAGGGATGAAGAGATACAAAAGAATGCACCCCCCAAAGGGAACAGTTTTTTACAATTACCTTTTAAATGGGGCAATGAAGGGGGTCAATCTTCCCCGGCCAAGCGTCACTATCAAGACAACCGATAGTCTATCCAAAATTATCCCTTTCACAATTCCAGTCTCTAATGTACAAGCACTTAACCATATCTGTCCAAAAATTTAGGACTGGCGGAGATAGGGGACGCAATTGAGAAAGAGATGATTACAAGTATGTGAGCCCAAGATGTAAAAGATGTAAATTAAGCCACCCTATTCTGGTCATCTTAGATTGTTATGGCCATTATAGGAATAATTCTATTACAACATCACTATCATAACTCTCTAAATCTAATGCGTCAATTGTGTCTTGCCACATTCAAATCATTTGTTTTGTCCCTTCTACTTGCCTATACCTCACTCTTATATTCCATTTTGAATAGCCCAAGGCATTGTTTATACATTATTTGTATATTTTTCATGCAGTCAAGGCCACTTCATTCTATTTATGTTCGGCTTGTCTAATGAAAATATGGAGTTAGTATAGAAGATTTGAACAATGCATGCGAAATTTGAAGGAATGCCAGAGATGATGAGCAATACTCCAAAATTCCATGCCAAGCTCATTTATTAAGATGTCTAATCAATTTTTTTGGTTCTTTATGTAAGATTGGAGCACAATTTCTAATCTAGGCTTGCCAAAAGCTAGCTCGGTCCTACAATCATGGTGATGCTCTAGCTTTTGGTCATACCATAGATTTAAATTTAGTTTTTTTGGTAAATGAAGTAATGTGTATTTGTAAAATGTGACAATAGTGTGCAACTTTGGAAGCATTTTAAGAGGTTTAGTGGCTTCAACAATGATGCTAGCACATGAGAATAGAGACATGAGCCTATGAGCCTGAACTAGTTGTAGGTATATACCTACAACTATTTGAAGGGGTTTATAACATATGTACTAAATTATAAGATAAGTATTCTATAACATTAAAAAAAAGTCTATAACATAGGTACCTATAATATAGATGCCTACAACCATAGAAGGTGTCTATAATATAAACTTCTAGACTCATGGGCTCATAGATTCTATGCTCACATGTTAATACTCCTTGTGGCTTCAATAAGGTCATGTACCTTTTGGTAGTTAAACCATCAAAGAATGTACCATACCCAACTATCATGGTCTGCAAAAATCAAATTAAAAAAAAAATTGAATTTTATTGGAAATTATTTTGAAAAAGAGCTGAAAAATAAACTTATTAATGTTGCAAATGTTGCGGATTTATTTGAAAACGGGCCACATACAAATCTTAGAATTGCTAACACATAAATCTCTAAATGCTCTATATGCAAATCTCAAAAAAATAAATATGCTACTATCTTAATGTTTTTATAACAAAATATAATTTTTTTAATTAATTCTAAAAGCGGCTACCAAACCACTTTTTCCAATTGTAATTTATTATTTGGAATGAAATACCAACCCTAATAGCTAGGTATGATAGTCATTTTAGGGCCTTGACTTTGTTATCAATTAAAGAAATGTTGCAACCATTTTAGATTAGTATGATGACCATTATGAATGCACTTTATGTTGGTTTTAGAGGTTCCCAAGGAGTGCTTATGGACCTCTATTAAATTGCTTCAAAACTTCATAATAATTTACATTTTGTTTGAAAAATATAATTTTAAATTCTATTATTTTGCATTTTTTTTTCTAATTGTGAAAAAAGTTGATATTTTTTCAATCTTCTAAGGAATGAGATCAATAATTATGGCACGATAGGGGCCATATCTAAATCGCTTTTGCTTTTATTGCATGAAATTCTAGGGATGGATGTACTTAATTGAAAATCCATAAATCCATCAACCTTGATATCCTTACATTTATTCCTTCCAAACTTTAGTGCTCAATAAAAAAACACATGGAAGTGGATTCCAAGTCAATATTGTAAAGTTTCTATGGTACCATATTCAAATAGAAGGTCATTATTATTTTAAATCTATGTATTTTTGTATACTACAAAGTGTCAAGTTTAGTGTCTTTAACTCAATGATTGATTGACTTTTGGTGCAATTTGATATTATATGACTTTGTTATCTATATAATAGTTAAAGTTCTTCTACCTCCTTTTCACCTCTTTTATGAAATCTTGTAATATCAGCTTGCATAGGATCATTTGATTGTATAATAACTAATAACTCCTATATAACGAAGATGTTCAAGGTAAAGTAATTGTTGCAAGTTGGAAATTAGGTGATCTAATATGTCCTTTCATACTTGTTTTTATTGGAATAGTTGATTGTCACATATCACCACTTATGACATGGTTCTTGACTAAAGAAGCAAAACCAAATATACTAAGCAATAGGTCCTTGGCATCCTCTTCCAAATTCTATTGAAATTGTCAAGTATAACCACCTTTGAAATCCAATCTACAATAAAGTGAATTGTCTAAATTGTATTGCATAAATTGAAGCTAAATATGATCTATCTAAGTGATAATTTTTATATTTTTATTTGTCTAAAGACAAATAACAGAAATTTCATTATTTATCCCGTAGAATTCAAAATGTCAAAAGGATTAATCCTAGAAGTACAAAGGCCTATCACCAAAGTCTTAAGTAAAAAATTATCACTCAGATATTTTTTTTGTCTACCACAATATTTTAAGGTTAAAAGATTTTAGATGCTATTTTTTGATCAATTGCCTAGATTGAAGGACAAAGGCAAGCCTTCTTGTTTATGTCATATAATAATTTTTTTGAAAATGTACACTAACAGTAATAATAATATGAATGGGCCAACTTGCAATGATGTCTTAGCTTAGTAAAGTAGATAACCCCATAACTACCACTTTTTGTTTTTGTGTCTAATTATTCTTATTACACTAATCAAATTTGTATATTTTCATGTTGGCACTTGAAAGGAGGTTCTAACGCACAGAAGAACATGACAAAAGTGGATATTGTATGCAAATGTTATAAAAGAACATAGTTTGGTTCTAAAACAATTCTTTTACATAGGTACATAATTGATTTTGGAGATATATACAGAGAGAAGATGGCAGTTGAGGGTTAGTGGTGCATTTTAGGGAAGCCCACCATTAAATTTATTTAGTTTTTAGTTTTTCAGTGCCAAATTGTACCCCCAGAAAATACTTTGGCTAGAAAATGACTACAAACCATGTAGTTTTTTTGCCAGAAAATTTCAAATTAAAAAAAATCTTGGATGAAATTGTTGAATTGTGGATGAAAATAGAATTATGAATACTTATGTATGTACTATGTGATATTTTCTATCCAATATGTAGATGAATGTTGAAATTTAGAGCACCACTCTAACACCGACCACTTTGGCACTTCAAAAAAAAAGACTTGGAGGCGAGGCTGTCTTCCGTTGGTGGCTTGTCCAAGGGTTTTATCTGGGGTTTAGCTCGTGAAGGTCCAGCAAACCCTAGAAACGTCGTTTTGTTGACAGGCCGGAGTGTTGCAAGGGTGCAGCTCAAGCTTCGTCTTCGCAGCATCGCTTGGAGCTCACTCCCTTCTTCCTTCTCTAATCTCCTCTTCCTTCTTCCTTATTTGCCTCCTTCATTCCGGCATTTCATTTTGTCCATCGTGCTCCTCTTTTTTCCTTTCGTCTTTCCTTCGCTTCTCCCCTATTTCCTCTTGGCTGGGGTCTTGGTTTAGGGTTTAGCCTTCGCGTGCGTTGCCCCGCCATGGCGCATCTTGGCGGTGGCGCGGAAGCGCACGCCCGCTTCAAGCAGTATGAGTATCGCGCCAATTCCAGTCTGGTGTTGACCACCGATACTCGGCCTCGCGACACGCACGAGCCCACTGGCGAGCCCGAGAGTTTGTATGGCAAGATCGATCCCCGCTCGTTTGGTGATCGCGTGTATCATGGTCGCGCCGCGGACCTGGAGGAGAAGCTCACCAAGCATCGGCGCAAGCGCGAAGCCAAGGACAAGGATCAGGCGGGGCAGGATGGGCCGAAGCGGTCTAGTAAGCGGTTGCGTGAGGTCCAAGAGGAGAGCGTTCTGTCCATTGTGGACGATGGCATGTATCGACCGAAAACGAAAGAGACGCGGGCGGCCTATGAGGCCCTGCTGAGTACCATTCAGCAGCAGTTTGGGGACCAGCCGCAGGATATTCTGCGGGGCGCGGCGGATGAAGTGCTTGGGTGTTTGAAGAACGATAAGTATAGGGATTCGGATAAGAAGAAAGAGATTGAAAAGCTGTTGAACTCGATGTCGATTGAGCGGTTCCACCAGCTGGTGGCTATAGCGAAACTCATTAGTGACTACTCGGAGGGGGGGGATACAGGGACCGAAGGAGCCGGAGAAGCGCTGGATGATGATATTGGGGTAGCTGTGGAATTTGAGGAGGAGGAAGAAGAAGATGAAAGCGATTATGATGAGGTGCAGGAGGAAAGTGACGCGGAAGACGGAGATGGTCAGGATACGCGTCAAGCATCCGCTATGCAGATGGGCGGACAGGACGATGAGGATATGGAAGAAGCGGACGAGGGTTTGAACGTGCAAGACATTGACGCGTACTGGCTGCAGAGGAAAATCTCACAAGCCCATGGCGACATTGATCCCCAGCTGGGCCAGAAGCTTGCGGAGGAGGTTTTGAGCACCTTGGCCGAAGGAGATGATCGTGAAGTCGAGAATCGCCTGGTCATGCTGCTAGACTACGACAAATTTGACCTAATTAAGCTTCTGCTGCGGAACCGTCTCAAGGTCGTGTGGTGCACTCGACTTGCGCGAGCAGAGGACGAGGATGCAAAAAAAAGCATAGAGGAAGAGATGAGCAATGGGGGTTCTATTTTAGCAGGGATTCTTGAGCAATTGCATGCTACCAGGGCAACTGCGAAAGAGCGGCAAAAGAACTTGGAACGTAGCATTAGAGAGGAGGCCAAGAAGCTGAGGGATGATGGTGGTGAGACTGAAGATAAAGGTCGAAGGAAGGACCGGGAAGTGGTTGGCACAGGAGGAGAGGGTGGATGGCTCAAGGGGCAACGGCAATTGCTGGACTTGGAGCAACTAACCTTCCATCAAGGAGGATTGTTGATGGCAAACAAGAGGTGCGAGCTGCCTGCTCTTTCGTATCGAACTCCGAAGAAAGGCTACGAAGAAGTGCACGTGCCGTACTTGAAACCAAAGCCGTTTGAGGAGGGTGAAGAGCTCGTCAAAATTTCTGATATGCCCCCGTGGGCGCAACCGGCGTACAAAGGGATGAAGACTTTGAACAGGGTTCAGAGCAAAGTTTACGAAACAGCCCTTTTTACCTCGGAAAACATCCTCTTATGCGCTCCGACAGGTGCTGGTAAGACCAACGTGGCCATGCTCACCATTTTACATGAGCTGGGTCTGAGGAAGCAGGCTGATGGTACGTTTGATCTCAGCTCTTTCAAAATTGTCTATGTGGCACCTATGAAGGCTCTTGTTGCAGAAATGGTGGGCAATTTTTCCCAGCGTTTGGAGCCTTATGGAGTTTCTGTGAAAGAACTGACTGGGGATGCCACACTTTCAAGAGGGCAAATTGAAGAAACCCAGATCATTGTGACTACTCCTGAGAAGTGGGATATCATTACGAGGAAGTCGGGGGATCGAACGTATACTCAAATGGTCAAGCTTTTGATCATTGATGAGATTCACCTACTGCATGACAATCGGGGGCCTGTACTTGAGAGCATAGTGGCTCGAACAGTGAGGCAGATTGAAACTACGCAAGAGATGATTCGTTTGGTCGGGTTATCAGCCACGCTGCCAAATTATGAAGATGTGTCGCTGTTTTTGAAAGTCGACGACAAGAAAGGGCTTTTTCATTTCGATAATAGCTATCGCCCCTGTCCTTTGGCTCAGCAGTACATCGGAGTCACTGTTCGGAAGCCTCTGCAACGCTTTCAACTCATGAATGATATCTGTTACGAGAAAGTGATGGAAGTGGCTGGGAAACATCAAGTTCTTATATTTGTCCATTCTAGGAAGGAAACGGCTAAAACAGCTCGTGCGATCAGGGACGCAGCTTTGGCAAATGACACGCTGGGGCGTTTTCTGAAGGAAGATAGTGCGAGTCGTGAAATTTTGCAGAAGGAAAACGAAGTGGTAAAGAATAACGATTTAAAAGATCTTCTTCCTTATGGGTTCGCTATTCACCACGCTGGTATGGCTAGGGCAGATCGGACGTTAGTGGAGGATTTGTTCGCAGATGGTCACATACAAGTTTTGGTCTCTACGGCCACCCTTGCGTGGGGTGTCAATCTTCCTGCGCATTCCGTCATCATCAAGGGAACTCAGATTTACAACCCAGAGAAAGGCGCCTGGACCGAGTTGAGTCCGCTAGATGTTATGCAAATGCTAGGGAGAGCTGGTCGACCACAGTTCGACACTTATGGCGAGGGTATTATAATTACTGGTCACAGTGAGCTTCAGTACTACTTGTCCTTGATGAACCAGCAATTGCCAATCGAGAGCCAGTATATATCGAAGTTGGCGGATAATCTCAATGCCGAGATTGTTTTAGGTAGTGTGCAAGATGCCCGTGAAGCGTGTGATTGGCTGGGTTACACCTATCTGTACATCCGGATGCTGAAGAATCCAACTCTATATGGGGTGAGCCGTGACGCTCTCGAGGCTGATCCGTCACTGGAAGAGCGACGAGCAGACCTTGTTCACTCCGCAGCAGTTGTATTGGACAGGAACAGCTTAGTGAAGTACGATCGGAAGAGTGGATATTTTCAGGTCACTGATCTTGGACGCATTGCAAGTTATTACTACATCTCACATGGCTCTATGGCTACTTACAATGAGCACTTGAAGCCAACCATGGGAGACATCGAGATGTGTCGTCTTTTTTCGCTTTCCGAGGAGTTCAAATATGTTACTGTTCGTGAGGAGGAGAAGATGGAGCTTGCAAAACTTTTGGATAGGGTCCCTATTCCGGTGAAAGAGAGTCTGGAGGAGCCTAGTGCAAAAATCAATGTGTTGTTGCAAGCCTACATCTCGCAACTTAAGCTGGAGGGTTTGTCTCTGACATCAGATATGGTCTTCATCACGCAGAGCGCCGGACGGCTGATGAGAGCCCTTTTTGAAATAGTACTCAAGCGTGGATGGGCTCAGCTGGCCGAAAAAGCTCTTACGCTGTGCAAAATGGTGAATAGACGAATGTGGAGCAGTCAAACACCACTCCGCCAATTCAAGGGAATCCCAAATGACATCCTCAGCAAAATCGAGAAGAAAGACCTGCCTTGGGAGCGCTACTATGATTTGTCCTCTCAAGAGATTGGAGAACTGATTCGATACCCGAAGATGGGTAAATCCATCCATCGATACATCCATCAGTTTCCCAAACTGGAACTTGCAGCTCATGTGCAACCCATTACTCGCTCGATCCTCAAGGTGGATCTTACCATTACCCCTGATTTTCAGTGGGATGAAAAGTATCATGGTTACGTTGAATCTTTCTGGGTCATCGTCGAAGACAATGATGGGGAGAATATTTTGCACCATGAGTATTTTCTACTGAAGATGCAGTATATCGAGGAAGATCACAATTTGAGCTTCACTGTTCCCATCTACGAGCCTTTGCCACCTCAGTATTTTGTGCGAGTTGTATCCGACCGGTGGTTGGGTTCAGAAACAGTTCTGCCTGTTTCTTTCCGGCACCTCATTTTACCCGAGAAGTACCCACCACCCACGGAACTTCTTGACTTGCAGCCGCTTCCTGTCTCTGCCCTGCGCAATCCTTCGTACGAGCGATTATACAAGGAGTTTCGGCATTTCAACCCTATACAGACGCAGGTATAAAACCTCTTGAATTTTTTTATGTTACTTCTTCTGGTGCATAACGATTAATCCGTCTTCTTAAATGTGTCGGGGTGAATCTTTTTCACGTACTTCGTACTCAATCACCATCTGGTCATATCTGCAAAGTATTGCTAGGGAAGTAGGTAGAGGATACTACTGGCGCCACTTCAAGCATTTTAACATCTGTAGGATTGTGATTTTGGAGCGTGTATAGAGCTGTGGAGAGATATTTCGGTACAAGAGCCACATCTGTAGAGATCAAATGCTCAGTACTCTGTATGAATTCCTTATGCAATTTCAATGTGCGTGGTTGTAGACCTCTTTAAGTGAGAGTGTACAACCCCATCTTCATTCGAAGATCAGTGGCCATAGACATCTAGCCAAGTCATGCTTACGCCACTTCCTAATGATTCCAACCAAGTGTGTCTAGATGAGTTACTGTTCGTAACAGGGATGTCCATAGGAGACAGGAGATAGCTTCTACCTTAGCTTGTTAATATGTTGGTCTGAACATTCAACCTTCTTTGACAATGACTGTTCTATTTAATGGTGTTTTGCGTATTCCTGCAGTTGTGATTTATCTAATCTCCCTTTTTCTATTGCCAGTCCGCAACTAACAAGGACGGCTGTCTAATGCTTTGCAGGTGTTTCCTGTTCTTTACAACACAGACGACAATGTCCTCGTCGCCGCTCCGACTGGTAGTGGGAAGACTATCTGCGCAGAATTTGCCGTGCTGCGGATGCTACAGAAGGGAGAAACTGGTGGGCGATGTGTTTACATCGCACCAGTAGAAGCACTTGCCAAAGAGCGGCTTCGTGATTGGGAGTCGAAGTTCGGCAAAGAGTTGGGCGTGAAGGTGGTGGAGCTCACTGGGGAGACAGCTACTGACATCAAGCTGTTGGAGAAAGGCCAGATAATTATTAGCACTCCGGAGAGGTGGGATGTTCTCTCTCGGCGATGGAAGCAGCGGAAACATGTGCAACAGGTTCGACAGGCTTTACTATTTCTCTCGGTTGATTCACAGATATGTCGAGCTCACCATTTCCTAAGAACATCTCTTAAGAGTTTAACCCCTTCTGGATTTGAGCCCCGTTCTAAGCTTAGAATTCTGATCGAACTGAACTACAAGAACGAATTATTGATTGGTATGTCTGCTTGGTGAATGCAGGTGAGTTTGTTTGTGGTTGATGAGTTGCATCTCATTGGTGGAGAAGGAGGACCTGTTCTTGAGGTGATTGTTTCTCGCATGCGGTACATTGGCAGCCAAACGGAGAATCAGATTCGCATTGTTGCTCTGTCAACGTCTCTAGCGAATGCGAAGGACCTTGGAGAGTGGATTGGTGCCAGCTCTCACGGCTTGTTCAACTTCCCTCCTGGTGTGCGACCAGTTCCTCTAGAAATTCATATTCAAGGCGTTGACATTGCGAATTTTGAAGCTCGTATGCAAGCAATGACAAAGCCGACTTACACGGCTATAGTTCAGCACGCCAAAAAGCAAGAGCCTGCTCTAATATTTGTACCTACCCGGAAGCACGCGCGCTTGACAGCCTTGGATCTAGTCACTTACGCTACCGTGAGTGGGGGTGAGAAGTCGCCTTTCTTGCACTGTACTCCAAAAGATCTTGCTCCATATTTGGCGGATGTAAAGGATGAGGCTCTTAAACATGCACTGAGCCAAGGGATTGGTTATCTGCACGAGGGTTTGACTGCCAGCGAACAAAAGGCGGTTACCAAATTGTTTATGGCGGAAGCAATTCAGGTAAGAATTTATTCAAGTTATATCTGTTTGCATTTTGTTCTTTAGTATGCATGTATTACGAGATTAATGGTCAGTTTTGTGGCCCAATCATCTGCATTGATTTGAGCACTTTTATTGCATAGTTTTGAAGTTTCTTTTGAAGGGCATGCATCTATCCCTGCTTGTGTTGATACTAGTGTGTTAATCTAAAGTTGCTTGTTGCCTTTCAGGTTTGTGTCGCTACTAGTAGTATGTGCTGGGGTATGACTCTATCAGCCCACCTGGTGGTTGTAATGGGAACACAGTTCTACGATGGGCGTGAAAATGCACATACGGACTACCCTATTACCGACCTGCTTCAAATGATGGGGCGAGCCAGTCGTCCTCAAGTTGATACATCCGGCAAGTGTGTAATTCTTTGCCATGCTCCTCGCAAGGACTATTATAAGAAGTTTTTGTATGAACCCTTCCCGGTGGAGAGTCATTTGGATCACTACCTACACGACCACTTGAATGCCGAAGTTGTCGTGCGCACGATCGAAAACAAGCAGGATGCTGTAGACTACTTGACATGGACGTTCATGTACCGACGGCTCACCCAGAATCCGAACTACTACAACCTGCAAGGTGTAAGTCATCGCCACTTGTCAGACCATCTGTCTGAGCTTGTGGAAGCCACGCTGTCAGATTTGGAGTCCAGCAAGTGCGTTGCAATAGAAGACGACATGGACTTGTCACCTTTAAATCTCGGAATGATTGCGGCCTATTACTACATCAGCTATACCACGATTGAGCTCTTCAGCTCTTCATTGACTGCTAAGACTAAGTTGAAGGGCCTGTGTGAGATACTGTCATCAGCTTCGGAATATGCACGACTGCCGATGAGGCCTGGTGAAGATGAGTTGGTTCGAAAGCTGGTCATGCACCAACGTTTTTCAATGGACAAACCGAAGTTCACTGACCCCCATGTGAAGGCTAATGCTCTGCTGCAAGCTCATTTTGCCAGGCACAGCGTGAGTGGGAACCTTGCGCTGGATCAGAGAGATGTATTGATTGATGCAAGTCGATTGATACAAGCCATGGTTGATGTGATTTCAAGTTCCGGGTGGTTGCATCCTGCCTTGGCAGCAATGGAGCTTAGTCAGATGGTAACTCAAGGTTTGTGGGAGCGTGATTCATATCTCCTTCAGTTACCCTACTTCACAAAAGATCTTGCAAAGAGATGTGCTGACAACCCAGGCAAACCCATTCAGACAGTTTTTGATTTAGTAGAGATGGAGGATGACGAGAGGAGGGAGCTTCTGCAGATGAGTGATGCCCAGTTGATGGACATTGCCAGGGTCTGCAACCGCTTCCCGAATATCGACCTTGCCCATGAGGTTCTAGACAGTGATGACATTTCTGCAGGTGAAACCGTGACGCTTCAGGTTACTCTTGAGAGAGAAATGGAAGGACGGCAAGAGCTAGGTCCTGTGGATGCTCCCAGGTTCCCTAAACCCAAAGAGGAAGGATGGTGGCTAGTTGTGTGCGACCCCAAGAGCAACCAGTTGCTGGCTATCAAGCGAGTTTCATTGCAGCGAAGATCCAAAGTGAAACTCGATTTTACTGCACCAAATGACTTGGGGAAGAAGACCTACACGCTGTTCTTTATGTGCGATGCTTATCTTGGCTGTGATCAGGAAAATGAATTCACTATTGATGTCAAGGAGGCTGTCGATGCCGAGGACGATGGAAACACTATGGAGGAGTAGGAGGTTTAGTCCTAAGGAAGGCGGAAGGGAATAACCTGGTGTTGAGGCTCTTAAAATCTATTACTGACCCCTTCTCGACTGAGTGAAAGCTTTGCAAGCTTCCAGGCCACTAATTGACGAGGCCATTCTTACCCCAGGTGACACAGTTCCAGCTTTAGCTCACTTAGTTTTGTTTTTCTGGGACTTGGTTTACTTTAAAGAAGTAGCCCAGACGAGAGTAGATGTAGCTGATCCTTCATGTATCATCTTTGCTGTAATATAAATGATCTTTTGTAAATTGTTCTGCGGAGATTTGATTTAGTTTTCGTGTTGCCTCTACATGCCTTCGATTGAGGAACGAGGAATGGCTTGGTGTTTTACATGGAAGGCTTTGGGAAGACTGTTGAATCAATATTGAAACAGTGATTGAGGTACTTGGAGGACCAGCTATTGAAGTAAGCATAGGAATTGCCAGTAGACTTTTGCGGCCCACAAACAGTACTTGCTAAAACATGAAAGATTGATAGAAAGCTCTCCCATAACTGCTACTTCAAAGACTGTAGATTATGAAAACGTGTAGATGTAAATCACGCTGCAGTCAGGTTCCGACGTTCAAAACCAGTTCAAATCGCAGTTTGGGGAAGCATTTTTCCACTTGTTAGCTACTCTGATGGGAAGGTTGAAGGATTACAAAGCCTGCACATTGTGTGAGTGGCATCCATCAAGTATTTAGATTTTAGAGTGACCCTTGAGAGTATTCGAGGCACCAAGTTTCGACCTTGTTTGTAAACCTGCAATGAAGAAAGCGAACTCCCTTAAAACAGGAGTGCAAAAGACTACTGGTAACTGCACCTTCTTGTTTTTATAACCAACTCCTTGCACAACCTCCTACAGAGCCTCCGATTGATTTTGGGTACACCTATTTTCAGCACTTTGAAATTCATAGTTATTTCATATGGTGATTGCAAAATCCATTCCAGAAGAATTTAGAATCCCCTTTTGCCTACAAGAGCCAAAAAAACCTTTGTGCTTCAACTTACATCCTAACCCTTATTAAGATGGTTTTAGGTGTTGTTACCTTATTACTTGAGTTGGAAGAAGCATTTAAATTAGTGACTACAATAATTAAATACTATTAGAAGGACATTACTCAAATGTTCAAATTTGTACATAATTTAGTATCACTTTCATTGGGGTAAGGAATGCAGTATGTCATCAATAAACAGTGTATTGTGTCCATAGATGGGCTACATTAATTAACCCTTGTATAACAAGAGGTTGTAAAAAAGAAAATTCTGTGTGTTTTGGAATGAACAAATCTAGGTGGGGTGTCTATAAATCATCCTTTGGAACTTTGTTGATCCAAAACTTCATTTGCACATGATGGTATCTATTGTCAATTGTAGGTAGATTCACCATGATTTAAGCTTCAAAGGTATGTAGGGACTTTAATTCTCACTTATAGTTGACAATTCTTCATTCTATCCAAACAATTTTGCAAAACCTTTGAAGCTTCAAACCAATATCAAAACCAAGACAAGTGCAAAGTAGAGGGACAAAAACAATATGATTTGTCAACAATATTGAAATACCCATGCATTTTAGACAAAAATGAAACTCAAGTTTTATGAATGCTTATAGTTCAGTAACAAGCTAAAGTTACCAATACAATGATATGACTTTTAACTTTGGTATTATTTTATACAAGAATATTGTAGGCAACTAGCAAGTCTAGCTTTGCCTAGTCAAATAATTATTGAAAGTGGAAAATAGAAGTTTGGCATCCAATTTCAAATTAATAATAAATTTGACTTTTTAGAAAGCCAATTCATATTGATTTGGGCAACTCATCTTCACTATATCTCTTATATAGCCTCACAAGCCACTAAATGACCATAGTAAGGTGAGAAGACAAGTTGTTTATACAAGTGGGGTGGTAGGAGGTACAACAATCCATGTTGGATATGTAAATTAGAATTTGCAAGAGCCCATCCTTCTGTGTCAAGTCAAAAGTAGGAATTGAGTTTAAACAAAAATTTAGACCTCATTTAGGCATAATAGAATAATCTTTTAAGAAAAATTGAACTAAATAAATGTGAAAAATCAAGCTAAATTATAATTATCTCCAAACATCCATTTGTGATTTCAAGCCTCCAATCAAAAGTTGTAGACAAAGTTCAAAAAGGAGGTTTGAAAATGTTAAAGAAAATATCCCTTCTAATCCCTCTATAAAATTTGTCCACAACTTTTGACTGGTGGCTCTAATTCACCAATAGATTTTTGGAGCAGAGAATTAGCTTGATTTCCCACGTTTTTTTAGTTTGAAGTTTTTGAAAAAATGATTCCATCATACTTAAATGAGGTTTGAAGTTTTGCTTTGAAGACAAATACTATGTTTTTACAATATTAAGCAGTCAAGCTCTTATCTTTAAATTATCCTACAACTTTTGAGGATTGACGAAGGACAATGAAGCTCATTAAAAAAAATCCACAATTCTCACTAAATGCCAATGAAATACCTCCTTCATTTTGCCACAAAATTTTCTTTGATGATAGATAGTGCAACAATGGATTGATATTTGACTCAAAAATATTAAAATTTTAAGCATTAGTTGACTTTGATTTTCCTTGATTTCAATTCTCGTAGTCATTACTTTTCCAAAAAATTGACTTCATCTTTTTGTATTATTTTCCTTCAAGCTTGTTATGTGACAATAGTAGAATGGCTTAACTGAATGATACTACCAAAAATGAATGTTTTTTTTTTTATTTTTTTTATTTTTTTTACTTCTTTTTTTCGACACTATTTTTTACACTAAAGTGTCAAAAAAAACAAGATGTCATGATATTCATAATATTTCAAACATGTTTTTCAACACTAAAGTGTCAAAATTTGTACAAATTTTTTTGACATTTCAGTGCCAAAGAAATTGTCAAAAATTTATGTTGTCAATAAGAGTGTGAAAAACAAATGGTGCTTCACATTGAAAATTCATAACTAAGTTCACAAAGGTCTAAAAAATACAAAATAACTTGGGTTCAAATCCCATTGCCTACATGTTAGTTGCCTAGGGCTACTTGGACAGTTTAGATAGGGGTGGAGAGCCTTGAAAACCCAAGATAGGCCTAAAGTTCATATTGCTAGAAAATATTGAAAGTTAAGATTTTTTCAAAAATTCCAATTGGAATAGAAAGTGCAATAGATAAGCTTCATTTCATTAGTTGGACTCAAATTCAAAAAGTACGACTTTTATAGCTAAATTCACAAAAAAAAAAAATAACAAAAAATGACCCAAATACAATATAAGCGTGATCTGCGTATTAAGCATCTTCTACTTTAGAAAAGTCAATAAGAACATAATGAAGGACTTTGCAATACAATTCACTGAAATGTACTCAAGTTCCCTCTCAATAAATAAATTGAATGAAAAAATATTTTTTTCCATCTTCTAGTCTCATCTAAAGTCATCCATCGGACATTGAGTGTTTGTAGCAACAATACAAGGTTAATGAGTTTGTTACAATACAAGAGTCGAAATAATGGAGTTCAATAGACCAATAGGGATGCAATGACTATCCCATGAAAAGAGACATCTTCCTTCCCCTACTAAATAAAATAAAATAAAACACTTGATTTGCCCCCCACTACCTAAAAACTAAAACCAAAAAAACTCTGATATAGATACAATATATGGAATACATGCATATAGTAACTATACCTTAAATTAGGTGTTTGTTTTGTTTTATCTTGTTTGATATAATGAGATCTAACAAAGAGCGAGTCTCCTGGCCGTGTTCTTGGTACTATTGGAAAGCCTTTTGTAAGGAGGTATGCATAGACTTTATTTTGTGGCCTTAAGACCTACAAAGTAAAGGTTATTGAAAGCTTGAAAGTTTTTATGAATTAAAAAATTGAATTAAATTATCTTTTAAATTGGAAAAACCATAGCTTTCACATCACATGTTTGAATGCCATGAAACAAAGACCTTGCACTCCTTCATGCATAAAAGATATTGAATTTCAAAGTTTTTATAAATTAAAAAATGATTTTTACTTTTATTTTGGTTGTGGCAATGGTTCAAAGCACACTAGTAATATATGGAATCTGAAAGTGTCATAAAGAATACGAATATTGTACAACATATGAATGCAAAACATGGCATTAGAGGAGATTTGGACTTCTAAGAGCCCGCGAGTTCCCGGACTGTGGGAACTCTGCAGGACTGCTGCAACGCTGCCGCATGGCCTGTCCGACGTGGCCAAGCGACTGCCACGTCATTTTTTTTATTTTTTTATTTTTTTGAAAAAAAAATTTAGTATTCTTTTAACATTTTAAGAACTTTTTTTTTTTTTTTTTTTTTTTAAATTTTAATAATTTTTTTTTCTGACATCGGGGGTTGGTTCCTAGCATTGGGAACAGCCCTGAAACGGTCTTCTAAACGCTCAGATCTCCTCTAATGAATATGAGATAGGATTATTAATCCCATATTGATTGCAATCTAGCATGCTCAAAAAAAATATAGATATAGGGGGTAATGAAAATACAAACATGGGGGATTATTAAGGCACTTACTTATTAAGTGAGTGGGTGAAATTTATTCATTATCCTCTAAAGAGTGAAAAAGATTGTCATGCGTTTATAACATTATATTATATTATAAACCAAAGACATTGTGTCATTCTAAAATTAAGATATAAGCAAACCTTGATTACAAGACCAAAATTCATATTGAAATTCACTATTGAAATTTACAAGTCTTTCAAAATTTCCAATTGGAGTAAAAATTCCGCTTCATAGGCTTCACTTCATTAATTGGACTCAAATAAGATATCAATTTTATCACTAAAATTCAAGTCAAGAGAATATCAAGAATTGTTCAAATTCACTACAAAGGTAGCTTATAGATTAAGGGTTATATTCTTTAGAAAATTCAATAATGTCACAATCAGGGAATGTACAAAACTATTCACTACAAATAAATTCAAGCAACTTCCAAAAAATTGGATGAAAAACGATTATTTTTCGTCTTACAATACCTCTTGAAATTATTCCAAGAGCCCAAATTTTCTACATCATCCTCGCATAGTTAAAGTCTCTCCACCTTTTGTCCATGAATCAGGGCATTAAAGAGTTTATGAAAATTCACACAAATTAAATTCACCTTTTCATGAAAATTCTAGGACAATTCATATGTATTCCTTTGCACATTGAACAAAAAGAACATCCTAGTGGTTTCAAATATCCAAAAGTTTTAACTTTCTATTCTTGATTTTTATCCATTGTCAAATTTATTTTTTTAATTCAATATTAAAAAATCATTACTTTTCTTTTACTTTATTCTATTTTTCTTTTGTACTTTAGTCTCCTTTTATTTTGTCCTAGAATCTTTTATTTTAATTATATTTCTAATATAAATAGGGCATTC
Source organism: Pseudisothecium myosuroides (assembly GCA_951799445.1). Lineage (NCBI taxonomy): Eukaryota > Viridiplantae > Streptophyta > Bryopsida > Hypnales > Lembophyllaceae > Pseudisothecium > Pseudisothecium myosuroides. Next base: position 1,158,744 of record OX637288.1, on the reverse strand, counting down.
GTGTGACTTTCATACATCTTATTTCTTCAATATATTTTAAATATATATATTGTCTTCAAGTCATTTCTCTTGTTTATAAGTTCAACATTCAATTTAGTGCAACTTCTTCTTGGATAAATGGCGTTGTTTGGTCAGACAAGGGTAAAGAAAGTCATCTTGACTTGGGCACTCATCATGCTAATAGCCATATCAGTCCTTACAAGTTTCCATAGCGTGACAGCTGAAAATGACTTAATTTTTTCTCAAAAACTTCTTCCATTGAGACTAAGAGGAAGAAGCCTGCTTCAAGGTCCATTTGACCCTCATGGTGGTTTTGATCCTCACGGTCCTCATGGTGGTTTTGACCCTCACGGTGGAGAACCCTCAACACCTGAGCCAAAAAGTACTGAAAATCCTGAAACCGGGACACATTCACATACACCATGCACACATCATTGTGTAAAGGGATTACCTGGGCCGCCATCAATGTGAATCACTTCCACTCAAATTTTGGGTTCTCAATAACAATAGTATAGTAGGTATGTGGAACTCCAAAGCATGCCAAAATTACCAACCGGCTAGTGATATGTCTATTTATTTTGTTATTATATTATAGAAAACTAGAAGGGATGGGATGATGGACGTAGAAAGCAACTCGAGAATCTGTAGATTTGTGGTAGGTTGTAAATCCAATAATTCCATAGCATCCCTTATATAACTTGCAAAGATGGACTTGGTTTACAAGTCACTAATTGTACTTTCAAGAGCCAATTCAAACGGACTCTCTACAAATATAATATTCCTTCCTATCTTTTTTGAATTTCTTTGCAAAAGTTTTTTATGTGATTTGAAATGAAGGGCACTTTTTCTTTGGAAAGAACATTTCTTCAAAGATTCTTCTAATTATTTCTTCCAATTCAAACATTGCATTCAAGACTATTCAAGGTTATTGCATTATGTAAATTATGGAGCTCGTTAGATAGTTCAAGAATTTGTTGCAAGTCAATTGTGTGATTTGTTGAATCAAAAATCACATTTCAATCCATTTTGATGTTTCACTATTATTTTGCACCTTAGAATCAAGATGTTTTGGAAAGTTTTTTGTCATATGATACTCAAACCTAATTTTTCATGAGTTTGTTTCATGAGTTTTTTGAAAAGTAATTTGAATGACAATAGTGACAAATTTGTATATTATGTGGATAATATTATCTTTTGATTGTTAAAAGTAGCAGGATTGAGGATGTTTTGCTGTAAATGTTTCTTGAAGGCATCTATCTCTACCTCCTTTCATCGAAGGAAAGAATATTTTTTTCATTTTGGGGGGACACTTCAATCCCCAAGGAATTACATGCCAAAGAGCAATCATGCTTGGGTGGATTTGCAAATCGCCCTTGGATGTTTGCTCTTGGAATCACACCCCCATGCTTTCCAAAATCTTTTCAGAAATATTAATTATTTAAATTCAAAATAATAATATTGATCTGTGATTTTTATTATCTGTCGCTATATCTTGGAGTCACATGAATCTCAATGCAGGAGAGTTTTGTTGTCCTGGCATGTTTCAATTGGTTAAGGAAAGGCAGACTAAGATTGATAATATTCACAGATTGCTTGCCTTTTGCAAATTTTCAACAAGCGGTGGGCATGAAGTAGAAATTTCATTGGTCTGGTAGTTAGAGAGATCTGAGAGAAATCTCTACTACTACCACCAACCGATATTAATTTAAAGAGTGCAATCTTCCTAACATAATCTAAATGCAGGAGGATTTTATTAGTGTGGCATGTTTTGATTGGTTAAGCAATCAAAGGATCCAATTCTCCTACATTGAGATTATGTCCAATAATTACTAAATAGGCCAAGTCATAAAAAATAATCGCTCCTAGTGGCTTGGTAGGAATTGACATTAGAGGATTTTTGGGCCTTTGGAAGACTGCGAGTTCCCGGACTGTGGGAATTTTGGGAATGCTGCCAAATCACCAGTCTGACGTGGCCGAGAGACTGCCACGTCAGATATTAATAATTAATTTTATTTTTAATATTTTTTAATTTGTTAATAAATATGTATTTATTTATTTTTATTTATTTTTTAATTATTTTTTAATTATGACAGCAGAGGGCTAGTTCCCAGTAACGGGAACAACCCTGAAACAATCTTCCAGAGGCTCAAATCTCCTTTAATGTCGGCAATTGTTTTTGATAATTTGGCCTACTTTGCAATTACTTCATCCGGACTAGATGCTCAAGAAGTGCTTGCTTATTTTGGAGACTTGCTACATTGTAACTGCACTCAAACTAGAGAAACATTAAGGTAAACTAGCCCATGACAGGCAAACCACCCCATGAAGACACCTAGAAAACCACTCATTACACTCTTACATCAATCCATGGCAGACTTTTGCTAATAAAGGAGATTAGGACTTTACTAGTTTGGCTAGAGGCCAAAATCAATGCCTTGGGTGATGGTGATGGAGTTAAGGTAGGAGGCTCTAAAATAGAGCGGGCATTAAGAACCACCCCTATAAATGGCTGTGAAATGGAGGTGAGGCAGTTCTAAAATTGACCTCTACAATTATTGAATGAATCAAGGAAAAAAGCATTATTAATTGCAAGAGCCAATCATTGTCTTTGCTTTCCCCATCTTTCTTTAGAATTTCAAGTGAACGGTTCATGGAAGACCTAGGGTCATAAATAGGTACCTACAACCCAACTTGTTTGAAAATTCATAAGTAATTCAAAAATGCTTGAAAAAATACAAAACTTGGATTAGATTCCTCATCTATTTCTCTTTTTCTTAAAAATGAGCTAAAAATATTCGTGTCCAAGAAAATACTTGAAAAAGGTGAACGAGCCCTTAGATGCTCCATTTTTTAGCCTCCTGCCTTAATAGTCATTGCTTTAGGAACTTTTACCTTTCTAGTGTAAATTCATTACAAGAACTAACTTTTATATCACTTTATGTCATGACCATGATAGGAAATATTGTAGCTATATTAGGAATTATTGAGACTGCTTTAGGTGATAAAATGACTAAATATGGGTACAGTTTTGGACCAATTAGGCAGTACACTTCACAAATTCATAACAAATTTATACTTTTAAAAAAAATTCAATTGCTCTCTCTATTTCTCATGTTTGTCTTTATATAGGGAAAAAATAAAAAAATTCAAAAATTTCAATAAGGCAAACCAGCCAATCTGCATGTCATAGGCTGGCTGGTTTAGCTTACTACCCAGACGACAATGATCATGGCGTAAATGGAAAGCACCACAATATCCATTGCTCTATTCCAAACAAGACTCACAACTTTATTAAAGGTGAGCTTACATGTGAGCCCGTTAGGCAAAAAAAAACTAACTAAAAGATTAGAACAATTTCGCCGATGATTGGTAAGCGTGGAAGTAGGAGAATGAGTTCCACCGATGTCAATGTATTCCACATTGTAGAAGGAACATAAAAGTGCTTTCTATATTTTGGTATTGTTGATCGCATCCAACCACTGATACATGTAAGCTGGCCCTGAGACTTTGAGAGTACTCCATTTGAAAATCACATCACACATACCATGACTGGTCAGTGGAGGTTAACCTTATAGCGCTATTGTGGACACTAAGTGTCGCAGCACAGAGTAAGTGAATTCCCTGTTATACTCCCAAAAACCACTCTAAAGCATAACAAAATGACTTTAAAGATCGAACCCACGAGATTCTGTGAAGTGTCTAGCTCTATTCCCAACTTAAAGCTCAGCTAGTATCCAATTTCTACTTTCCGGTCCTAGATCTAAAACCGGAAACAACAACACACCGAAAACAACGACCAGACCTCTCTCTATCTCTTTCGGTCTGTCAAGCTATTCGGTCCTGTAAAACTACCACAACCTAGGATCCTACAATTTCCGATCCTGGAACTTCTCTGGACCAATCCGATCCAGTCCTCTCACACGTACTCTCACTCCACTTCGGTTTAGTTTTGCCTTTGTTTCACCATTAGAGGGTTCGCCGCTTGCTTTTGAGAGTGGCAGGCCCGCCACTCCTTCCGTGACTTATAGTGGCTGAAGACCCACTTCTCTAATCCACTACTTCCTACACTAGCTCGGATCCGGTTTGATCTCTCACAGCCACCCGGATAGCGATCCGGTTTGCAGGTCACACAAAGACCCCCCATACGATCCTCTCATACTACAACGACCTTGATGCCAAGTTCCGTCCGTGCAAAGTTAGGTGGTTACAAGTGAACTCGTCCGTTCCAACATCAACTAAAATTCTTCCGTTTACCAACTAGGGCAGCGAGACCTCACGGGAGATCGGACACTCAACCGGATTTCCTATCCAAGAGTTCTAGCGCGACTAAGGACTCCTTCCCTATCCGCCTAGCCTAACAACGGCTTTCTCGCCCGGAATCGTGAACTGTAGAGGTGCTGAGGAACTGAAATCCACTCCCAACACTTAGAATACCCACTCACATGCACATAAGAGCCAAAACAACAATACCAAGGGGAGAAATCCCTCTAGAATCTGCATACATCTTCCTAACTCCTCACCAAACAGTCCTGCCACGCGCGGGAGAGATGTAAAACAAGAAGTAAATAGAAAACACACAAAAACTCAAGAGAAAAGACTCCCAGTCTCCTTCGCAGAGACTGACTAATATACATTTTTAAAACTCAAAGTCAACAAAAAGGGCCCCAGAAAGTCCGCGCGGAACTTTCGGTCCCTGCCGAGCCAGTCAGACCGAAGAACATCCGATCCTAACCAGACAGACCGGGTCAAATCCGGTCCGGTCCATCCTAACAAATATTTACAAAACTAATTTCTATCTATTATATCACAACCGGATCTACTCCTTGATCCGTTCCTTCGTCCATAACTTGGTCCACACCTTGGTCCACGCTCTGATCTCGACCTTGATCCGCACCCTGATCCGGGGTCAGATCCATACTTTGATCCTGCCCCTGGTTCAGTGTGGGACTCCTAGGCGTTTCCGTTCCAAGCTGTTCGAAGACGTCCGTTAGATTCCGGTTCCGCTCCCCGGTTTCACGATCTGGGAGATCCGGTGACGAATCTAAGTTGATGGTGTTCGCGAGCTTCCTCCCACTCTTCTTTGACTGGGGAGTCCGATCCTTTCCTTCCGTCTGAATGCCTACGTTCGGGAAAGACCCGGGTATCGAAAGGTCGGACAGATGGAACGACCGTGACAACGTCTCTCCGTTCAGCTTTCGACTGCTCTCCTCCATCCGGTTTGCTGCTTCTCGTGCTTCCACCATCACCAATTCCACCTTCTCGGAGTAGTCCGTCAAGATCCGGACCAACCTGGTTTCGGATATCTTCTTGTCTTTGAGTACTCCCTCATCAAACAGCTTTGACTTGGTGACGGCCTCTCCGGTTGCCCCAAAAGTGGTCTTCACGTCCTCAGCTACTTTTCGGGTAGCCTCTGCCATCTCACGAGTGGTGGCCATGTCCTCCTTGAGGAGTAAAAGTTTTGTCTTCAACGACTCATTCTCCTCTTGGAGTCGTCGATTCTCCGCTTCTTGTTTCCGGATCTCATCCGGGCTGGAGATGTACTCTGCAACCACTCCCGCGAGGTTGCTATCCGCTGGTGCTCCCACCAGCTCACTGATCTGGGTCAGAACCAGCTTCTTCACCGCCCAGTCTGCTCGCACATCGCTCAAGATGTTGATCAGCTGGTTGAACGGATCCGTCGGATCCGATCCGGAAGGACCTGGTCCTTCAAAAACCGGTCTTTTCCCAGGGTTGGATGTCTCACCCGGAGGGGTTGGGGTTCCTCTCCGGTGAGGAGGCGTCGTCTTCTGCCGCTTGTTCTGCGGCCGGTGTTGCTCCTCTTCTTCTTCTTCATCGGAACCGGATATTTCCTCCTGCTCTTCCTCCGATTCCGATTCCCCATACTTCAAGAGTGTCTCCTGAGTCTTCCACTCCTTCTCCTCCGTATCCGTGAGGAGCTGGTTATGCTTGTAAAGATGGAAGATGTAGGGACTCAGCGGTGTCGGTCTACTTCCTCCGATCTTTGGAACCAGACGGTTGACCAGATCGGAAAAGATCCTGGCCCAGTCCACTTTCCGTTCCCCGCTCAGGGCTCCGAAAATCAGGTTCCCGATGGCTATCGTCACCCTCGTCGGCTTCTCCGGGTGGATGATCGGAACCAGGAATTGCAAAAGATTGCGATGCCGGTCGTCCAAACAATCCGCGACCGCATGCCCATCCTTCGAGTCCACGTTGCTCCGGAACTTCCCCCGAGTGTATCCTTCCTTCGAGGTGGCCATCCCTCGACCTCCTGACCGGAAGTCGTACACGGACCTCCACATCTCTTCCGTCCAACTGCCCGGAATTCCGCGGATGGTCTTATCGAACTGATTCGAGAGTTTTCCCAACAGCTCTCGAATCATTCGTTCCTCTCTAAACCCCCAGGGTTTATCTATTAGTCCTCCGCAATCCATCCTGGCAAGATCCTCTATGAGGTTGTCCTTTTCCTTTTCTTCTGCTAGAATAATCGGACACACCTTCCGGAGTTTAACTTCTACTGCGGAGGAACTGGACGGTCCTGCTCTACTCTTGCGGAGCTGAGGCATGGACACGAGCTGTGCTAACCGGATTCTTACTGAGGCTACCTTTCTCTCTCCTAGCCGCACGTCTCGTTTCTCACCTTCACTCTTCTGATCTCAACCGGAATACCTCTAAACCTGCAACACACACTAAAGCGTTGCGCGCTCTAACACACTAACACGCACACACACAAACTCACACAACAAGAAAGTAAAGCGCTGGGAGGAAAGCTAAGTACAAGCTGGAGAGCGATTTCAGCAAACGAAGTTTGAAAAAGAGTGGCAACTGGATTGGTCAGCCTATTTATAGTTTGATCTGTCATTATGACCAAATCCGTTCCTGACCCAATCTGTTCCAACTCAGATCTGCTCTAACTCTAATCCGGTTTAGATTCAGATCGAATCCGGATTATCACCTATTCCGTTCCGTAGTTAATTTCCGGTTTTCTGTTACCTCCTGCTTGAATCCGGATCCCAGATCACGGTTTCCGTTCCAAGATTTAGGTAACTTATAAAAAACCAAAAATTCACACTGCAACACTAAGTGTCTGATGGATGAATTCACTTTGCACTGTAGGATGGAAAAAATGTTTTTTCATGCAATTTTTTTATTTGGAGGATCCTTGAGTACATTTTCAATTAATAGTATTGCAAAGTCCATTGTCACGATCTTATTGACATCTTTAAAGAAGAAGATGCTCAATCCATAGATCACCCCTATAGGGTATTTTGATAATTTCTTGCTATTTTTACTTTATGTGAATTTCAACCATAAAAATGATGTTTTTTTAATTTTTAATTTGAGTCCAACCAATGAAATTAGGCTAACCAAGTTTACTTTCTACTACAATTGGAAATTTTGAAAATTTCATAAATTTCAATATTCTATAGCAATATGAACTTTGGGCCTACAACCACGGTTTGTTGATTTTCTAATTTTAGAGTGACATGGTAACTTTGGTTTATACCATGATATTCTACACTATAATATACGTCTATAGTGAAATTTCACATTTTTTGAGTATATTGTGTATTTGATATGAATTTTCTTCATTTTTTCTTTAAAAAATTCATAGTAATTTCATTTTTTCCAAAAAATTTGAAAGTTCTGTAACTTGTAGTAGACATATGACTTCATCTTTGAAAAATAAATTAAAAAAATTTCATTCATATCTAGTTGCAAAATGGTAGAAAATTGAGTGATGACAATTGAGGCTTGAAATCAGTGGTCATGGGCCCGTCATTATAGGGTTAAGTTGTCCTTCAAAAACATTTCACAACCTTGTTCCTTGAGTCAAGAGCTCACAGTTCATAGAATTCTACATGGTTTGATTGAATACTTTGTAGCGAGATAATGCATAACAAGTCTCAAGCATCAAATCTGAAAAACAAATTGTACGTGCCTCTGTCGGATTCTATTTCACCACAATAGGGAATTTTGTTGAAATGATGATATTCCATATGCCATTTTTAGACCACACGGTCTAAACCTCAATAGTGCCATCTAAGATAGGTATAGATTTTAGATTGCGAGGTCTAAACCGTAAAAGTGCTTTTAAGATAGATATGAATTCTAGACTACATGGTCTAAATTGTAAAAGTGCCAAAGTTTGCAGAATGGCGCCATTTTAACGAAATTCCCCATGGCATTAGAAATTCATCAATGTCTATCTTCAAGACAAATCAATTTGATGCAAAGTTTGTTCTTTATCTGTAATCATATCCTAATTCTATGGTCTCAGCTCACTTTTTGGGTGGATTTGGATACATTATTGAACATATTAGAGGCCCGAAGAGCCGGAGTTTGAAAAAACTACACAAAAAAACCCTCCCTGGAACATTAAAACTATAGTTTAATGGAATTTGGTATTGTGTTTCATTTGTACTATTCTAAGTTAAACCTTCCTCTGACACCTTTGTTACAACTAGGGACGACCTTTACGATTGACTCTATTCACTATAAGAAAGTTGTGTTTTAGGTGACGTTGAATATAACAATCAATGTCTAAGTTGATGGATTCTAAGCAACGTTGAATATAATAATTCATATTTTTATGTCAGCAATGATGTCCCATGATGTTTCATTGGATGTCATTGCTGATATAAAAACATTTATGATTATTATATTCGACGTCACCTAAAATCCATCAACTTACACATCAAAAAATTGTAGTTTCTTATAGTGATTATACATTGAAGAAAAAGTCAACAAGCAGGCAAATGAACACTATTCCTCACCTACAGTGTTCTTTAGATGAATAAGAGCATTGCCACTCATTCATGGGGAAGCTCCCTAGCTCGTCTTTATTAGCTATTGGCAAGAACAAATCCTTGATCAATAAATAGAAGCACACAATTCCAACTTGGAGGTGGTAGGAATTTGGAGCTTGGATCCAAGAAGGCACGCTACATGGGTTGAGGAAACAAAACAATGAGGAGAACGGGCGAAGGAGAACCTCGTTGCTTCATTCATCATGCATCTATAGGATGGGCGCTGAGGCGGTCAATCCTCCATGGCTGAAGAAGTAGGCCATTGGTTTGGAAACAAAATGCATGCAAATTTTAGGTAAATCAATCTATTACCTCCTCCATCTCATTCCACCTTTAGGTACCTTAGGATAGGGTACATTTCATAGCAAAAATGTGCACCATATGTACATAAAGGTTGAATTCGAATTTGGATGTAGATGGCAGGTTTACTTTATTTCTACTCTTTTGGCTACGATGCTCTTTCTTTTCTATGATTGCGTGTGGAATGCGTTAGACTAAAAACTAAAGATTCAAAATTGGCATCATTTTGAGGTGACAATCATTCATCATTTATTGAATAGCTTATGTATCATCTCTAATTTATTTTTTATTAAATTCATTAGTCATTTTGAGAGAACAAAATTATAAAGTAAATTTGTTGCCATAGGTTTAACCTAGTTGTTCTCTCCTCATAATTAGTCCATCTTATCCAATTAAAAATAAGAAATATATTTGTTGTAGTTGAAGTATGAATAATTTGTGCACTACATTATTCTAAAATGTTATATATAAAATGCCGGTTGGAGGGGGGGATATTTGGATACTCTGATGGCTTATAATTTGGAGCCAAAATATCAATCATGGATGATCAAATTTGGAATATTTCAATTCACATTTGAAATTAATGATCCCTAAAGAATCAAGAAAGATCTTGAAGTAAAAACTAATCAAATAGCAAGTAGGTTTTTACATTTATCTCTACATACTTTATTTTTTTTAAAGTTCATAATTCCATCAATGATATTTATATCAGAGAGGATTTACCTAAATTGAATCATGAGATTTTTGTAGGTGGTGTTGAAAATATCAATCAATCCATTCCTTCCCCTGATGTCTCTATTTGTCGAGGCTACATACAGATAAAGGTCCTACATACTAGATCCAAGATTATATACAATATAAATGGATTGCATTCTAATAAGTTAAAAAAAATATACAAATAGGGAATAATGAAAATCCACTCTCTATTAACCTTATAATGTTGCTACAATTATATATATTTGTTTGGATGACTTCATCTATGACTCTAGGATGAAAAAATAATAATTTTTCCATCCAATTTATTTAGGAAAGTTGCTTGCATACATTCTTAGTGAATATTATTGTAAATTCCATTTTTACAATTGGAAGTGCCATTTGTATACCAACTAGAAGTTTTGAAAACTTTATAACAATATGAACTTTGGGTTATAAAGTGGTATAAGAACTTCGATTTATTCCATGATATTATACACTATCATATACATCTACAGTGCAAATTTTAGATTTTTCAAGTATATTTTACCTTAGATGTGAGTTTTCATCATTCTTTTTTAAAGATTTCACAATAATTTCCAAATTTCTCCCTCAATCGAGGGCTGGTCCCTCTGGTTCTGTATGCTGCTTCACCTGCAATGGAAGTGGTCCATGTATTTCAAGAAAAAAAAAAAATTCTCCCTAAATATTTGAAAATTTCAAGACTTGTAGCAAACTGGTATACATCTCTAAACAAATATTTTTTTTTCCATACAATATATACAATGAATAGTGAAATTGGATTGCCTTAACAATTAGGTTGTCTTATCCCACAAAAGTTACCTCATGACTAATGCTTGAGGCACATGCCAATCTCTAATCCCGAGCCACAAATCAATGCACCAACCCATATACCCTACACATAGTTCTTAATTTACTGCATCCTTCTAAAATACCTGTACATATTGATATAGTGTTGAATAGTGTTGAATGTCAAGAAATTAGTGTGGGGCAACCTAATTTCACTATTGAGTGTAGTTGCAAAATGACAGCAAATAGAGTGATGGGCAGTGAGGCTTGAAAACAGTGGATATGGGCATGTCCTTTCAAGGTTAAGTGAGCAGGTGACATTCTCTCTCTATCCTCTCACACGAGGCAATGTAACCGGGTTGATGAGGGATTGGCTTCTTAGCTCGTGAATCCTACAAACGATAGTCCACTGGGACATGTGCGACAACGATTCTTCTTACAACTTGAACGTGTTTGAACGCAATGTATCTTGTACCGCATTTTTCATGCTTTTCTTACAGATTTCAGATTTTCCATGGCACATGAGCGTCTCAAGTATCCAATGACTTCAACTGAAATCGTCCTCCCTGAAAGGTGGGAGTGAAGACACGTTGAGATTGCTCGGGTTCAATATGGAATGTATGACCAACACAAGCTATGTAAGTACCGACTGAAGCAGCCTCATTTTGAAGACTGAAGTATTGACGATCATCATAACCTTTCCGAAGAGGGGTCAGATTTCGTTTAAAAACTTAATCATAGGCTGCCAAGACTACCTGCTGCAACAGAGTCAATTCGGGTAGAGAAGGTTAGTTTCTTCATGTTAGGGTTGCCAAACCAGAAACCCTAGCCCAGAACACCTCGCCGTCACAAACGCTAAAGAAAAAGAGAAGAAAAGCACTGTGGTGCAAGCATCCCAAACACAGTATTTCCACATCAAGAGTTCAGACAGAACCAATCGGATATCCGGAGAACTACAGAGGAAATGAAACCAAGAAAACCCGTTCGTATAGAGTGTGTTGATGGAAGCTTCCTCCTGCCCAGGTAGATTCTTCAGGGCCAGGTTGAACAGCTGCCCATCACCCTTCCTCTCGGCAACTTTCAGCGCTCTATGTGCTACCAGATGCAAGCACACGAGTGACTCTAGTCAATTTGCCTTGAAAGCTCGCTCAACATCGACTACCGCATCTCGGTTCTATCCCCAACCCTAAGGACACAGGTTCCCAGTTTCAAAACTCACTCGACATTCCCACAGCACATTGTCACGTTGCATACAAGCAGAAATGTAACAAAGGCTCAAGACTGCCTTAATCGGGATACATTCTCAGAGCTCGACAAAGTTCAGACCTCCGCTCAGACCCTTAGATGTTCTGTATAAGTTTGTGATAGTTTCAACCAGCCGGCTGACTATCAATTTCTAATCATCGCGGTTTCTAAACTGGACGCGCACATTCACTTCAGCAGGCACTGCTCAGATTGAATTTGTGTTGGAAACGAGGAGTTCTCTTCAACGCCTTCTTGCGAAAGCTAAAAGCGAGCTGGGATTATCGAATCATCACTGCAGTAGTAATCCGTCACCACTGAAAACACAAAGACTCACACAATACAATTGAAAACGCTACATAGATCTAAGAACAAAAGAACGCACGAGAGGACGAAGCTTGCGGACACGCTGCACTAATAAGCATGACGGAAGGTGAGAGAAAGGGTGCTTGGTTGCGGCACTTATAGGGTTTGCGGCAACGAGAAATCTTCCACTGGCCTAGATTTTGGGTGTGCGGTGAGAACGAGGGCTAAGCCAGAAGTTAGGGCTTGGGGTTCATTTCGGGAGCAGCAGGTGCTGCGTAACTTAACCTAAACTACCGTACGTGTAGGTCAGTTTCGTAAATAACTCGGGAAAATTTGGAAAATGTCGAAATTTTAAAAAATTTGTACAACTACTTCTGAAAATCTGAAAAAATTCCATTGTTGCTAATTCTGAATATCCAAAAACTATTCTTGAGAAAACTTAGAAAAAGGAACACATTTAAGCATGAATAGAAAAAATGAATCCAAAATTAGGAGTGTCTAAAAATTAGAAAAAGTAAAGTGTCAAAAGTCAAGAAATTCAAATCAAGTTGCCAAATTGTCCGAATTGCAAAAAGTAAACTATTTCGGCACCATTGTGCCAAAACTTACCTACGCGTACAGTGTGCCTACCACAACCAAAAGAAAAGTAAAAGTAATTTTGTATTCCCTCTATCTCAAAATAATACCGGTGTTTCTTTTGTATATTACAAAGGAAATACCGGTATATTATTTTGAGACAAAGGGAGTAATTTTTAACATCATCAAAACTTTGAAATTCAATATCTTTTCTTCCGTGAGTCGGAACACCACGAAACAAAGCTAGAGCACCCCTCCTTGCCGAGGGCTTTTCGATGGCACCAAGAACGCGCCTGGGAGATGCATGGTCCAAGAGATCTCAACGTAAGAAACAAACAAAACAAACGGCCTAACTTAAGGTAATAGATGGATGGATGTGTTTGAAACTCTAAATAAGCAATTGATGGAGCATTGTATCTATTATTAAATTGCCTAATTTTTTGGGTCGGGTCTAAAGATGACCTTTCTTTATGGTCAATTTGATGAAATGGAGGTAAATAATATTTCATACAAAGATATAACCAAAAATTTACTAAAATACAAAAATGGATTTAGGCATTAAAAGATTAAGGATCCCAAGACAAGCAAGTTAGGTAACAAAGAAATGAAGGTAGGTCACTTGACTGTATATTTGGTGGGTTGCTTGTTATTTCACTTGTGTAACTTATGATACTAACCTCTAAAAAATTCATCACAATGTTTTTGTTGTCACCTTAATTTTTTCGAGTTTTGACTATTTGTCTTTTATTACAAAAAGAGTCTATAAATCTTCCTTGTTTAGACATGTAGATAGCTAAAATAGACAAATGGTCAAATTACTTACACAATTAGGCAACATGTTGACTAGTTGTTATGAGGACTTGGACTAATCGTAGGAAGTCAACTGACAATTTGTCATAGGGTTGTTACAAGCAATTACTCTCCTTCATGATTTAGCCTGACAATTTGTATTTTATTGGCCCCACTTTCTTAGTCTTTTTTTCACTATCATTTTGTCGTGTTTCATGTACAGTAGAACCTCTCTAAGTTGATCCCCTCTAAGTCAATAAAGCAATGTCAGGAAGTATTGATTGCCAGTCCCAACTTAACAATATGAACCACATACGAACATGATGACCCTCCCTAATGTAATAACCTCTCTAACTCAATGTGTCAGACCGGTCCCAACTCTATCAACTTAAAGAGGTTCTATTGTATCATAAACTCCTTCATCATATTGCAATCATTTATACAAATTATTGTGTAATTGCTAAATTTCCAGTACACTAAATAGGGTATTTAGTGTTGGCAACACTATTTGCGAACCATGACACTAAATATCATTAAGCCTACTAAAGTAAGTAACATTAAATGTAATTTCTAACATTAAATATACTCTATGGTAAATCTGAAATCTGAAAATGTTTACATTTAGTGTTAGAACTTATTAAAGGAAGGTAGAAGGAAGAGAAGGCAAAGGTGGCGCATTGAAGTTTAGCACTACACTAATCGTCCTAAAATTGACATTTAGTGTAGGGTCAAGTAGGGTGGTAATTACACTAAATGTAATCCAACACTAAATACCCTATTTAGTGTAGTGAATTTGTGAATCCAGTGATTATATTTTTGGGTTTGATATTGTGTGACAAGTTGTGTGTGGTGAATTTGTGTTTTTGTGCGAGTGTAACTGAGCAATTAGTGTATGAGATTACAGTGTTGTGAAAAATACAGACGATTTGTAGAATTTAGGTTTGCACTATATTTGAGACCTTGGATTTTCTTGGTGTATCTCGTTGAATTATTCTGGTGGCTATAGTTAGTTTGGGAGTGTGTTAGTGATTGTTGGAGAAAGTTTGAGTGTGACTGGTGGTCGACAGCTTGTATGAGCAAGAAGATGGAACCTAAGATCGTGAGCGGAGTACGGGATGGAAACTCTTTCCACTTAATCTGAAGCGACGAATGGTGCAGCTGTGTAAATTTTTGATCTCCAACCAGGTAATGGAATGCTAAACCAATAGTGTCTTTGTACTTGGGTTGATTGTATTTGAAACATGCCGTTTGTAGGATTGAGAAGTTTTAGTAATTGAGTGCATGTTTAGTTACAGTGTGTGACTAACAAATTGTCAGTTAAGTTGCTGTAGAAGTAGTAATTAGGATTGTTTAACTGTGATCACAGTTGGGAATGTTCAGGGTTCTTTAGAGTTTGGTTTCAGACGTAGTTGGGTTTGTAGGAATGGACAAATTGTTTAGCCATGGAAATGGTGAGAGATTAAAATCTGGAATGGTTTAGTGGCGAAAATCTTTCGTTGAAGTGTACTCATACGGTGACTGAACAAATTGTTTATTGAAATTATGTTATCTGATGTTCCTGTCTACAAGGTTTAATTATGTCATACTGGGAGTTAGAAGATTGAAATTGTTGTGAATTATTGGATTGGACTAATTGTCGTGGATTAGTGGTTGGTGTGATATGTGCGCTGGAGGAGCAAGGAGAACGGATATATTAGCCTGAAATTAAACTAATGAGTTAATGCTGAATTTGGCTGTGTGAAGGCAGTTTGTGCTTAATTTATGATGCATAATGGTTTTGGAATTTGGGGTGTATTTGAATTGGTTTGGTTGTTTTGTATGTATAAACCACGGTGGTGGTAATATTCTTATGTGACGAATTGTCGGACTTCCTTGGGATGTTGTGCTTAGGTATGACTGGAAGTGTGAGTCTGGGTCTATGCATCAAAAAATATGGCTGATTTAACAAATGGTTCACTGAGGCAGTAGAAAAGAAATGATTAGTGATTGGTAGACAATTGAATGGGAAGTAAATAAATTAAGGAATTGAATGAACCAGACCATTTCTTGGAATACAATAGAACCTCTCTTAGTGCATAGTGCCGGGACTATGCGCTAAGAGAGGTTTATGCAGTTGGAGAGGTTTTCTACAGTAGTTTGGCTAACGTGGCCTCTCACTATGAGGCCTTCAACTACTCTTCACAAATATCACGACCTCTCTTACTACATATATGCACTATGATAGTATGCACTAAGAGAGGTTCTACAATAGTTGGGGATTGTATTTGTTCAGATTGAACTTGTAATTTGGAATTGGATGCTCGTTTAGAATGATATTGGAGTATACAAGTTATTGATTAATGATTAATTGCTAGGTGTTTGAGTTCTAAAACTTTGATTGAGCCAATTAAGTCTCTAATCATGAGCAGAGGGAAAAGAATTTGTCTTGGGTTTGTTTACAGAGTAAAATCTAGTCTAAGCCCAATGTTAACTCCTAAAGATCCAAAGTCCCCTCGAGGGACACTTGGAAGACTAAAAGAAAGCTTTGTATATTAGAATACAAGATGACCTTATCGGCTTCAGTTGCATTCCAGGAGAGAACAAATCAACTCAAAGAAATTTGGTGCATAGAAAACAAAAAGACGCCCCAAAACAAAGCACATACCCTGAGGTAAAGCGAAGTGGTGGAGACAAAGTGGCAGAGACAAAACCAACCACCACCAATAGCTTCAACGACATTTAAAAAAAAATTCACATTGCATGGCAGAGAGGGTGGTTTGTTTGTTTTTTATTCTCATTGCACAATTGTTGATTTTACACTTTGAAGGGGGGGGGATCGGAGGGGTGCCTGCCTCTTTTGAGGAGATAGTTACATATAGTTGCAACTTGAATTGAATACAAATTTCTTAAGAAAACTTCTCCTCTAGATAGCTTTGGATGGGAAAAATACACATCTCATATACCACAATAAACTCCAATCTTTTCAAACAACCGTAGAAATGAAACTTTTTAAACTTGAACAACTTGAGTCTCCAATTGAAAAAATTACATTTATCCAAAGATAATGATTCATTAACTATCATAATTAATTCTTAATTTAATGCATTAGTCCAAATTTAGTGAAGTAGAAACAATGAACTTGTGGATAATTAATATCTAAATATAAATTGATTACTTTCATTTAATTTTTGCACTTTAAATTGACTTATACAAAATTATAAAGCAATCCAAAAATCCTTCTTCTACAATCATTACTTGAGATAAGGTGGTTGGATATAGGGAATTAACATGATTTTTTTGTAACCAAAGTACATAAATACTTGCAAAATGGGGGGGATTGTACACCTTGTCTAGAGGGCCTTTCTAAAGGCTCAAAATTCCAATAAATTCTCTCATGGTGGCATGATAGATATGACCCATCCAATACCATTTAGACATTGGAATAATTTCATTTTGAAAGGCTCAAATCAATTCAATAGTGTGAGAGTTTGAATTCAATGCAAAAAACCCTTACACTCATTCGGACAAATGTTGACAATTTGCATCGACAATTTGATGAATGTTAAATTTAATGGATGGAATTTGGATACAATAATTGTATTTAAGATATTGTATAAAAATAATGTAGACTATATTATATTAAAACATTATGAATATCCATATTAGTGCACCATACAAATTTACATAATTCCTAAATTAGTACAAATTTGTATTATAAAAATAGGACACAGTAATTGAATTAACTTGTAAGTCATATATTTGAACAAGGCTTGTTGCAATGCAACAATACCAAAAATGATTTATCAAACTCCAAGGTTACATAGGAAAATGTTTGGATTTCACCTGGTTTAGTAAGAACAAATGAATGAAAATATAATGGGGATGAAAATTTTATGGATGAAATCATGACACAATTTGCATTCAATCATTAATAAGAGATGACACAAATGGAGCAAGTACATAATCCACTATGTAAAATTTCAAAATAACTAATTATCACAAGCTCACAGCTAGCAATGAACGTGGTCAAGAGTAGTAAAGTAAAATAGCCCATTACGGACAGAAGACCCATTGTGGACACCTATGAATGCCCCCATTATGGTTTTCTTCCACCCCATTATGGTCTTCTTCCAGTGAATGAGATTTGGGCCATAATCAATGTCTTAGCTAACCGGAATGGAGTAATTAGTGACCACAATAGGAACTTCCAACTTTTTAGTGCTATTTCATTGTAGGAAGTGATTGTTTTAGGACTTCCATGTTACAAAATATTGTGATTGCTTTAGGTGAGTAAGATGACCGTTATGGATATATAAGGTTTTGGGGTAGTCTAGAGACTCTTTTAGACCATGATGGGCTGAACACTTAAAAACTCATAACAAATTCACACTTTGTCGAAAAAATATAATTTCAATTGCTCTCGCCATTTCTCATTTTTCTTTATGTGGAAAAAAAATTAAAAAAATTCAGCAATGGCATGACGGCAAACTCCCCATTTTATCCGTAATGGGCTGTTTCACCTTATACCGTAGTAAGAACCATGAGTATGCAAGACATTTCGGCCTGATGCCGCCGCAGCGCAGCTGCAAATATGGCGGCAGCTCTTTCAACAGGTAACAATTGCGAGCAGCACAGCTTCAATCTCCAACAACTACATATAAATTTTATAACAACGTCACAATCATCGTACAGTTCCATGAATCGGATACATCAGTGTGTCAAATAATGCCATGTGCGCGCCGGGAGGGAGTAACCGATATTTTGTTCAAATGGCGGTATTCCACAAACTTGGCACTTTCGCGTTTGGACCGTGCGGTCTGTAATCTATACCTGTCCTAGAAATGAATGGAAAAATGGCGTATGGAATGAGTTTGATTAATTCCATTTGAAGGAAATTTCCCTTGAGTTCTTATCTACAAATTTTGCTTTAAGATAATCCATGGTGTGTGTCTGTCTGGACCTCATCTTCTATGGAATGAGTACTTGCAGCAGAACATTCTGAAGTCTGAGAAACGTACTTTGCATAGGATTTCGTGTGAAAAATGCAAGCCTCAAGACCGTGCGTATGTGATCACGAATATATCTATCCCGATGGCATTCCGATCCAAGATGACCTTCTGATTAATCATTCATTTATTCATTTCGTTGCAGCCTGCGGGAATTGTACTGAAACGTGTGATTATAGTGCCTCCCTAGTTCACAATCAGATATACCAACACCTTAGTTTGCCAAATGTGAAACCAGGTGAGCAGGATCATTCTCGCTGTGAAAAGAAAAGCATGTTAGAGCGGATTGTGCATCTTCGTCGCTGAGAAATTGAGTTGCGCTTACAAGAAGATTTTCTACTTCAGAATGATCCGTACGAGAGCCTCACGTGTATGAGTGTATTAAGGTAGGTACACCCAAATGTGCCACTCACCTTAAACCGCCATCTTTACTGTGTGTACATCTCCAAAATCAGTTCTGTACCTATGTAGAAGAAACGCTTTAATTTAGAACCAAACTTTGTTCCTTAATAACTTTTGCATATAGTATCCAAATGCCACGTTCTCTAGTGCAAAAAAACCTTCTTTCACTTGCCAACAAGAACATATGAAAATCTGACCAGTCTAATAATAGTAAATAAGCTCAGTAGCAAAAAGTGGCGGTTTTGGGTGTACCCACCTTAGCTCCTCTGTTGAGCCTCACTCCTTGCGAGTTTTGGTTACCACTTGGCCATGCATAGGCAGACTTGTGGACTTCGTCCTTGATGAATAATGACAAGTAGAAACAGGAGGCTCTGTCCCTGCATGAGGCCCTGGCTCGTGCTTGGACCGGGGTAAGGTCCTACTCATTGCCTCACTTGTAAATTTTGTTAACGCAAAACCTGCAGACTCCCCTTTCCTGACTCCCCTTCGGCCCAGAGCCTGAAAGGTTGTGTATTACATGTAGAAATTATCTTAAGAGCTACGACTACAGATGACATAAGATCAATGATACTTACTTTGACTCACAGTAGAACTAACCCAGTTCTTACTCAATAACACAAGACCACAAGGTAGGCCACATGCTTTGGGACAACATATAAAGTAAATCGTCGACTTTATTACTCCGTAATATATACATGACAGTAGATGAGATACTAGGATGTGCACCCGAAAGGCCAAAACATGGAACTCCCGCTGCTCTCTTATGCATTCGTAAACAAGACGTTGTTACTGCAAGCTAAGGAAGCAGCGATCGTTGAGGAGCAAATCTAGGCGTGCATAAATCAACTAGAAAATAACAAGAAGACGTACATCCTGCGCTAGCTCTTGCGGCGGAGGGCGTTCAAGTGTGCTAGAGACCATCTGTCAGAAAGCAACAGAGGCCCGCAAGGATCAAGTTAGTGTATGATTAGCTGCCTGTTGCCCCTTCGAGACGAGAATTAAGCTGTTCGTGGCGACGGTCACTCACAAGGAAGATAGAAGCTTTTCCCTCTTACAGAATGTGGGAAAGATCATGATTTTTCCCTCATAGCATGTATGTGTAAGTGGGAAAATGATGGTAAAGTACGTCAAGTAGGAATCTATATAAAATTTTCCATGAGGGAACCTTTCTATTCAAAAAACAACTTGTACCAAGTTTTACCTTCAGGGAATTGATTTATAGTTTTCAATTTCTACAGGTACCAAAAAAATTTGAAAAGGTACATGGTTTACAATGTGGTAAATTAAATCAAGTTCACTACCAAGTAAATAAACTAAAATCCTTAGTACTACCTACACCCTGGATAGTACACGAGCATACTACCTTGGTACTACCCAACAGTTTCTTGCATAAAAAACACTAAAACATCATCAATACAGGCACTAAAAACCGACGATTAGAAAGGAAACATCGTTTCATTTAACTACATACAAACGGTTCAAGGAAGACAAGAACTTTACCTTAGAGTATGTGTTCATTCGCAACACAAGGAAACCTCACTCCATAAGCTCAGTTGCTGCACAACTTTAAATAATTGCTAGTAAGGACAGATTGCAACAAACTTCCCCTTAATCATGGATGAGAGTGATGCATTGGTAAAGTGTACATGTTATCCTTAAAGCTGTGCTAAACACTTGTGACACAATCTGCACAAAGGACATAATATGGATTCAAATCAAAGCAATGAGGCCAAGTAAGCTAAGCACCTCAGAAACACGACTCTTCTCATTGGTGGAAAAATAGAGGAGCTCAAGAACATGATTAACAGAGTCCACCAAGCCTGCCATCTACACCAAAATTCATAACAGGGTTAAAAGCAAAAGAAAGATGCAAATTCAATGCAAATTAAATAGAATGCAGAAATTCATCTTTCCCAATATGACTCACCAATATGACTCACCTTGTCCAATACATTTAGTAGAAATATATGACAAGCCTGGAAAATGAATCCACAATCAGTCATTTGTTAATAAGGATGTTCCGAATATTTAACATGACTGGAACATGATAGAACATCACATTATTGAGTAATCCAGTAGCAATGCAAACCACATGAGCTATGACTCTCTCCCTCGAGTGTATGACTACACATGTTAAAGGAATAAGAGTTAAAGGACACAAGTATAAAATCCCACCATCAATCTCATACTGGAACAATAGATATCAAGCCAAACAAAGTCAATAAAAACGAGCAAAGAGCACTAAATTAATCAACCAAAAGGGAAATTTCACAAACCAGAAACTCTCAAAGTACGTAGTGCTCTCCATCCCGAAGCCGGTAATCTCCTAAGCCATAAGTAACACTGTATGCTTGTCCAATATGTGCTGGACATTGAATTTTCATGAACTTGCACACAAGCTTCTCCAAAGGGCGAATGCAGGTGTAAGAATATGGGAACATGCAATTGTTAAGCACAAGATTCATCCCGGTAATTTTGTCAACCTTGTCCACAAGCCTCCCATCAACCTCATCTTGCAAATGCAAATAGTAAATTGCAGAGAAAAAAATCCGAATTTCTCCACCAAACTCGTGGCTGAAAAATTTCTTGATATTTGCTTTATACGGTGTTGCATCCGTAGCATCTCTTTCAACTATGACATCACGGTCGAGTCTGTACAGTTGCCTCTCCAGCATGACACACTTCACTTCTTTCATGAAAGGACTAAATTTGTGCAAATTTGAATCCCCAAGGATCCCATTGATCTTCAAATACTCCAATACATATTTATGAAAGGCCGCAGGCATTTTTTCTAATTTGGTGTCCTTTCGTCGAATCAAAATTCCTTTCAAGGCAACCATCCTTGTGCAAGCATTTGGACTGATATTTTGCAAAAGGTCCCATATGTCGTATGCCTTACCAATAGTGGACACTTCAATGACACATTTTGAATGCCAGAAATTGCAATAGATATCATCTGTCTCATCACGAAAAATGCCCTCTGGAACAATCAAGTGCTTGTGCATATACAACATACTTCTTTGGTGAACTGAAAGTCCATTTCCATCAATGCAAAGCTGCTTCCTAACAGTGGTAAAAATCTCCCGCGAATAATATTGAATGTACGACATTTCCATCTCCTTGTTGTTGGTAGAAATTTTGTGAAATTTTGAAACCAACCTTTCATATGAATAACACCAGTAAAGCTCACTGGGTCCAAAACGCAGAATATCATCAAGAATGTGACCTGCACCTGCATATGAAAAGGCACTTCATTAATAATCAAAGCTCTTAGTCAAATATAATAAGCATTTAAAAGTTCTAAATTACAATTGAATGCAAGGAAACTCACCAGCTACATGCTCTAAAGGGGCTCCATTTGGTCCATCCAATTCTTCAGATAGCACCCTCCAAGAATGGAACATTCCTCTAACAACCTCAATGTCTCGTGCCGACCAACCATGAATCCTTGTATGATTGAAAAAGTAGTGACTAATGTCTACCAAAAGAAGTCCCAATTGTTGTCTTTCAAATGAAATCCAACCATGAACTGTATTGAGAACATGCGGAAGAACCCATTGGACAAAGAGTTGATTCTCTTTGGCCATGTATGTTGTGTGCAAATCAAGAGGATTATTTGGCCATCACCCTTGCCTCAACTCATAAGGCCGTGCCCTAGAAACCGCCAAGCATGTCTGTTTCACCTCTTCCATATTCACTCCAACTTCCTTCATTTTAGAAAACAATTTTGAAATATAGTTTTTGAAGAGGTTCAAACTAGTGATGAGCATGACATCAAAAACTAGGTCCAAACTAATGTCAAAATCGTACAAATGGAACAACCTCCACAAAACAGATTCCCCTGAAATACCTCCTTCTTGCAATATTGAGTCTTTTGTTGGTCCAGTTGGTGCTCGTTTCCATCGCCTTACAGTAGCAAATCATTCATCACTGGAACGCCGATGTGGGGGATTTACTATTTGTTGTCTATTGTTTCCATACACATAATGATTACTTTGAAGGGATGAATAGCACACGCACCTTCTACATGGGTTTTTACCGGATGCCTTTAGCATCCCAATTTTGGTTTGTGCCGGATGGTCACCAGTAAACATCATAAGCATCACCCTTAAAACAACAGGTTCCCTATCTGGACGAACATGCCTACTAATCAATTGAGGAGGGTGTGCAAAGTTTGCACTAAAACCTGTCAAAAATAAGGCTTCTAACTCATCCACCAATGGTTGTAAAAATAAAGTCTTAGCCTCTTTAATCCTTGCAAGAAAAACTTCTTCCACTGAGTGTAGGGGAATGAATAGAACTGGAATAATCTTTAAGTTTCCAATTTTGCCAGAGTTGAGAATTTTAACCTCTACAACCCAGCAACTCCTTGTTGTATGGCGAGTCGATTGAAAGTCGTCCCAATGGGCCACAAGAGCAACATTCCTTGGGTCACCCTGAAATCACCGTTTTGAAACTTAATGTCCATGAAATAACAACATGCATCTTATCTACAAACCCTTATAAATCATAGAACGCATCTATTTAAACATGCATGAATCCATTGAGATCCAAAAAGACAACAACCGCATACAAAATATAGAAGTATGGGAATTGAAGTATATAGAATACCTGGAGCATGTTTTTGGGTGCAACAATAGAATGTCGACATTTTTTGCAAAAGAACTTGTAAGTTTGTAAATTCTCATCCCAATTCTTTGGATCCAGTAATTCCTCACACTTTCTTGGAAACGCTTTATGGCATGTTTTGCATTGTGGACAAACCACAGGTAGCTCCCACTTTGTAGCTGGGTTCCAAAAATCTTGATTTATTTTGACCTTTGAACCGTCCCAAAGTTTCTGATAGGATCCAAAATGTCATCTTCAAGCCTCCCTAACCAAATCTGATTGTTCCTCCACATCACACAAAGAAAAGGAAGTTGAAAAGCATTGGCTTAAAGGATTCCGCAAGTAACGATTTCCTGATGAGAAGAGAGCAGACGATGAAGGCTAACAATGACAAGCTACTCTCTTTAGGCTTGCCACCTATGATTCCCTTGATAGCACCACTAGCCACCAGGCTTCCTTCTTCACGTAAGGTCCCGACTTCTACATCTAGGAAAGGCTCTTTACCTACATCAGTCAAGAGCTCTCTACCGGCATCAATTAGAGGCCCGCTATCTGGTTCTTCAAATGCCTCTATTCCAGCATCAACAAATGTTTCGCATTCTACTCCAACTGGTGCAAATGCTTCACATTCTACACCAATTGGTTCAAATGTTTCGCATTCTCCACCAATTGGATCAAAGAAGATACCTATTTCTAGATCTAATCTTCGTCAAACTAGGTTAAATGTAGAATCTAGGCTTCAAATTTATGTTAAATAGGTTAAAAGATTTCTTATGTCATTTTCTTTTTCATTTTTGAAAAATATTAATTGTTTTGTTGATTTTATATACTTTTATATATTATAAAGGTGCTAATCATTGTTATTAAGTTATTCAGTTCTTTGAGAGGAGGTTCGTTGGTTGAAATCCCAACTTACGAACAAATTTTTTGGCCACCAAGCCAACGTTTCAAGGAGCCAGGGAAGCTCTATGGAAAAGCTGTCTTGAGACAGTTTTTTTATTCCCAATATTTGACCTTTATGACTAATAAGAGAATAATGAAGGGATGGCTGGTTCATGACGGTTTAATTGACAATCCTCCCAACCTCAAAGATCGAATTTTAGCTGATCGCTTGAGAGATCTCATTGACGCTAAAGAATCAAATTTGGCAGCTCTAAGTTTTGGTTCCATTACGTACCGCATGTTATCGCGGGACATCTACGGGACTTTGAGAGAAATGCTCCATTATGCAAAAAAAAAATTGTGCCATGATGCTCAAAGAGATGTTGGAGCTCAAGATTTCCATGAGGTATTTTTCTCCTTCTTTTTTTTGTCTCCGTCTTTTTTTTGTCATGTTTTGTCTACCTATTTTTATTTTATTTTGTAACTTCTTTTTAGTGATTTTGATTTGTAAGCTTCATCAGGGTGAGTATGAAGATGGGCCGGGTGAAGAAGTCAACTCTTCACCAATTTTACTTGGCAGGCGAGTTCTTTCACCACCTTACCTTTTTTGTTTCGTATGTTCACTTTCAGATTCGATTTTGTTATACAAAGTTTTTCATGATAAAACTTTCATGCTATTTTAAGCATTTTTGCAATAATTATGTTTTTTTCAAAGAAATTATTTTAATAAAATGTGGATAAGTTTTATACAGGAAGGAAATTTGAGATGACTCTGAACAGTTTTCTGGAGGGGAGTTCAATATTCGAGAGCCTAAGGTATTGGTTTTTGTTTTTCTATTCATATTTTTTCAAGCAACTTTTCATAAACTAAAAGGCATTTCTCCCTCCAATAGGTTTTTGACAAGATTTATTTTATTCTCATTTGTCACATTGTACTAATGCATTTTAGTTTATTGTTTTTATATTGTCAGGGTGTTGAAGTAGTCTTTGAGACTCAAGCTTTTGATACTCCGATGGTTGAAGAGAATGTTGTTTGTCTCATAAAGCCTTCTTGTAAGTATTTGTTACAATTCTTAATTTCTAATAAATGTTTTTTTGTTTTTTTTAACCACGTCCTAAGAATTTCTAGTAATAAAATTATAAAGTTGCTTCTGTAGTTTGGCTCTTTGAATTGATTTTGTCATTGTGCGTTTACACTTTGTACTATTATGTCAGTAGTCAATTGTTGTTATATGGCGTGTTGTTTTATGGCTTATGTTTGTTTTATGTTATTGGCAGTGAGGCGAAATGGCAAGCCGAAACGCACATGTTCAAATACAATTGTAACTCGAGCTCCTCCACTCTTACCATTGGAGCTAGTTGAAAAACTAGTTATTGACTCTTTTGGTTACACTAATGTTGATGACTTGTATGCCAACATTCGTCAGTACATGAAGATTGAAAATCAAATGTCAAAGAAGAAGGTGTTCGTGGACTTCAAGAACGTTTCAGACGAAGAGGCTGTGAGATTGGTCGCAAAGTATCTCATGTAAGGGTGAGGGAGACTGGATGGCAAAGAAGTTTGGTGAGTTTGTTTTCCAAATTAGTGCGTTGAATTGACAGAACCAGTTAAGTAAATAGCACAGTTAGTTTTCTTGGCTAAGGTTAAGTTGTGCCCTAGGTAGTTGTGGTTCCAAAAAAGGATGGCCAATTGCATAAGATGCTATGTGATGATAACTTATAGCCTTAATGCAAGCTTTAGCTGTGTAAAGGAAGCTACTGGTGAAATTTTGAATGTATAATAGATCATTTTCTTAGGTTTTGAATTTCACTTGTTGTGCAGGTAAGAAGAGGAGCAGCAAGGATTTCTTAGTGGTACAATAGAGTAGTTTGGTTTTGATTTACATTGCTAAACTTTCACATGTACTTTGACATTTTGAATTGAAGCATTTTTTGAAAAATAAATTCAATTGTTTGGGTTATCTTGATTTTTTACAATTATTACCACATGGTTCATTATATTAATCTTCCCTCATTGTATTTTCTATTATGTTTCCCTCATTGTATTTTTTGTTATGTTTCCCTAATTGTACAATGATTTCCACATGGGTTTCTATATTAAGTTTCCCATAGGTAATCCAGTATTAGAATATCATGTGGTAATCCTAGACCCTGAAGTTGGCCATTACCATGAGGTAATGGTCCAATTTTTACCTCAACAAAGTGTGCTATTATTCAGGGAAAGAGCTGGGAAACGTTGCATTAATTCCCATGAGGGATCTCACTCTACTTTCCTTGTGACTGTGTAGTTGCCATCTCTGTCGCTGGTCAAAGGACACCAGACGTTGTTGTAGTGGCCTTCCTCAAGCTGGAAGTCGGTTCCGCGGTAAACCTTGCGCCACTCAACCTTGGGCAAGGGAACATTGGAAGGGTCCATGGTTGAGAGAAGTGATGAGATCGGTGATCCGGATATATGAAGTTGTCGAGGAAGAGACGCTGGAGTGGTGAGGAGCAAGAGATGGACTGGACCCGCTTATATAGGCTCCAGAGCGCATCGCCAACCCCTCAAGCCGTCGACAGCACGACTCGTGCTCCCACCTGTTGACGACCTACGGACAACTTCTTTGAATATGTAAATAAGACACTTGCAAAGATTTGTCATCATAACATTCAGTAGCATTACTGTGCGTTGCCTTGGCTCTACAGTGTTGAGTGTTGAGTGTGGAATATTCCACACTCAACACTCTAGAGCCAAGGCAGTGGACACTAAGGTAGAAACACCTATTAGCTTTCTTGTTCCCATTCTTGTATTTTAGAGTGGCACTAAATCTGTCCCTAGACTTCTCATTAGTGTGTCCTTGAAATGTTTAACTCTAATTTGTTGATGCATTTGAAGGACACATACCTAACTCTCATTCGCTGACTAGAGATTTTTGCAGATTTCAGTTTTGGGTCCACCTATGTGAGAGTTTCAGTGGTCCAAGGAGCCGGCAATTTGAAAAATCATAGAAATTACATACCACATCCGAAAAATCTATTTTTTTTTTGGGAATGTTCATGATTTTCACTCGCTAATACTACAAAAATATCATTTTAAGGAAAAAGGTGTCCAACAGTATGCTGAATTGCTTAATATTGTTAGTTTGGGTGTTTCCACCATAATGCTATTGAATGTTATGGCCGTTTGCATGATTTTCTTAAAACTGAATTTGTTGTAAGGTAACTGGTTCAGAAAGCGTGCATCTAAGCCCACCTACCTCATCTATGACAGTAGTAGATTTTTCAGAGAATATGTCACCCTTTCCTAGATAGGGCACACATTTAGAACCCGCACCATTTATGGACCTCTTACCTTAGCCATTTATGAATTGTTGTCTTTTTCTTTACTCTTATCAGGGCTATTTTGATTGTAGGAAGTTTAAATCTAGTTTTTTTGCAGTTTTTTTAATGTGCTCTCAATGATATTACTCTTAAGTTCTAATCTGAAGTGAGTGAGGTCTTTACTCCAAATCAATCATTCAAAAGTTATTTAATTTACTAGTCAATTTATAGGAGACACTCTAAAGATTTAGCCTCTACAGCTCCTTTCAAGCCAATTGAAAATAAATATTGGTTATTTTGGATGTTCTGGGCATTTAAAGTGAAATATCATATTTTTTTAATTTATTTTTAATTTATTTTTAGATTAGGGAAGCAAATAAACTTCCAAAAAAACTAATTTTTGTGAAAATCTACCAATTGAAAGAAAGCTATGAGTCAAAGAAATTTTGAGCCCTAACTTCAGATGAGGGGAGCACTTCTTCCTAAAATGAAGCTCTATTTAAATATGAAGTCCCTAGATCTTTAATGCAAAGGAAACTTAAATCTTAATTGTTGGAAATCCTTAAAAAAAAACATTTTGTTCTACTTTGCACACTCAACTCTCACACATACATTACCCTCACGGCCTAGAAAATATATATGTAACCTTAATAGTAAAAATATTATAATCTTGATTCAGAAAGATGAATGAAATTTGAATTATAATCTTTTTTAATGAAGTATTCTTTCAATATAGTTTGGGGAGTATTTGCCCAATTTTAACATAAGAAATTTAATTTTGTAAGGATGCTCTGAACCTAAAAGATTAGATGGATGACTTCATTGTTAAATTGTAGAAACAAAGAATATACCTATTAATCCAATAATTGAAGTATTTTGGTGATTAATTTGATTGGAGGCACGTCTTTCTAGGACTAATTCCTTGAAGACAAGATATTCAAATTTAGAATAAGGGATGAATGCAAATACATCCTAAATGATTATGTTTTTCCATCCATTATTTTTTCCATCTGGCTGCAGTGCTTGTAACAGCACGCGGTGGGGCATTCCACAAGGCCTGCATAGTGCCAGATTTTTGGGGGGACAAATTGGTCCAATGCAAAGCCAGCAATCCCAACGTTAAATGGACTTTTCCGCATTATAAAAAGAAAGAAAGAAAGAAAAGAATCTATATTAAAAAAGGCTTTTCATGAAAAGAAGGGAAGGTTGAATTGATTGGCACGCATAACAATGCTAGAAAGGGTTGACAATAATGATTATTTCTATAGTGAGCCAACTTCTGGGCCCTTCACAATTTGCAATTAAATTTGCCAGGTCCAGTGTGTGTCACATATCAAGGCCATGGAATTGCAATCTAACATAACTGTTCCATTGGAGCGCAAATTTAATTTGAGCATCTCCAATGGGGAGACAAAAACAGACACAGTATCCAAATTTTGAAGTGGAGATAGGCGAACCTCATTCCATTCCAGCCACTTTTGGAAAAAAATTGTCCCAATGCAAACCTGATAGTCTAAACCTCAAATGGACTTTTTTGCATTGTTAAAAAAAGGAGAGGAAAAGATTCTACATTAAATAAAGGCCTTTCATGAAAAAAAGGGAAATTTTAATTTATTAGCACACAGAACAAGGTTGAGAATGTATTACAATGATGACTTTTGCTATTGTGTGCCACCTCGTAGGCTCTTCATATTTTCTTAAATTGCCGTACTGTAGATGAAAAATGGCGGGTCCGGTAATAAAAAGGGACCCATGCCATGTACATTGGGGCTTGCTTTTTAGTTGCCTTGTCATTGTGCAATTGATATGCTTGTTGCCGGGTTGCATTGGATGTGCTCTTATAAACCACTCTACACTTGGCATAGTGCCAATATCGTCATTGTTGCAAGGAGCAGTGTTCATTGAATAGTGAGATTGGGTTGCCTTAACAATTAGGTTGCCTTCACCAGAGAAGTTAACTCATGACTCACTGCTTGTCCAGATGGAGGTCTCTAAACCCGAGCCATGAACTAGTGCACCAATCCATGCTACACACATGTTTTTTACATTTCTACATCCTTCTACAATAAATGTGCATATTTATTTAACTCCTAAACGACTGGGGGTGTTTGAGCACAAATCTTATTTTCTTGACTAGCTCTTACAACAAGCATAAATCTTCATTTGTGTGGAATAATTTTGATGATCAGCACCATTGAAATGAAAGAAGACTTATGTAGCTTTCCTATGGAAAAGAAATCAATGAAATTACATAATTTTTGAGAAAATGCCACCATTGACAAGATTGATGAAAGATGTTTGGTTAGGCAGTACTTTCTACATATGATGAAATGGGAATGCTAAAATTGGAACTCTCAAAAGTAGTCCAAAAACTTTGATTTTTTTTCCGGTTGTTATATTATCATAATGTTGATGTGTGATTTTTTCAAATAATTTTGAGGTATAAAAAAAATATGAGGATGTGAAGTGACGGCCCAAAGCGTCTTCTCTATTCTCAAAAAATTCACCAAAAATAGCACACTTGATCATTTCTTGAATGGATTGCACCAATGGATTCATTGGAAAAAATCATCTAGGGTCTCTTTATTGTTTACAGACTGTTAGTGTGGTTAATATATCAAATTTTCTACAAATGTAGTTGCAAAAGCTATGTGGTGGCCTTATGGTCCTTTAGGGGTTAATGTAGAATGCCGAGAAATCAGTATATGGGGCAACCTAATTTCACTATTTAGTGTAGATGCTCTAACAAATGAACTACCTGGCGATTCTCCCCGAACATTGGAGTGGGGGACGTTAACCCCTAAAGTCCCATTGGCCCTACAGGAGCCAAAATGCAAGTTCAGGTAGGCTCGTACGGTCTCAAAATTCATCATAATTTTCTAAAACTTCTTGTAAATCTAGGAAAATATATAAGCTTCTTTGGAATACAATTTTTATTTCAATCGGTGCCCGGAAGCAAAAGTTATTGCGCAAAAAGCCAAATATGGAGGTCAACAGGCAGCCCAATAAAAATCACAAAAAGTCAAAATAATTTTTTTTAAATTTTTTTCCTAAAATATTATATGCTTGTCTACATGTAAAACTTTGATTCATTTTATTTGGACTAGTGATGAGAAAGTTATGGACAATCTTGTTTTTCGGGCAATTTAAGTAGTAAGTTCTTGAAAAAAAACTTTTAGCCCAACTTTGAATGCTAAAATCTTCCAATCCGTACAATCAAATTTGATGAAATTTTCACCACATGATCTCAGACAAGTGAAGTACAAGATCCTATGGTTAGATTCTTAAAATAATGTTTTTTCTGCTTTTATGGATGAATGCAACAAAAATGGCAGTTTTGAGTGTTTTTTGACAAAATGATGGCCTTGGGACTTTAGGGGTTAAACCCATCTCATGAAGTGGGACTAGCAGGGTGGATTTATCTTGGGGGAAAATGCAGGAATTTTTATTTGCCACAATTTTTTATTTTTTCAAATTCTGAATTTATATTTGCAATCAGAGACCCCAAATTAGTTGGGAGAGGTCTACAACATACCCTAGACATCACTCAAAATAGGGTTTTTTTTTTTACTTTTACCACAAAAAACATAAAATTTACCCTGCTGGTCCCACTTTGTGGAACGGATTCAATGTCCTGCCATTGGAGCACTGATCTACAATAATGATCCAGGGAGTCATCACCTGCATCAAGGCCATCATGTGCCTGAAGGTTGCTTGCAATTCAAGTTTCGTATCAGTTTTTTTTTTAGTTTTTTTTAGTTTTAATTTTTTAACCCGGAGTTTGAGTTTTTTTTTTTTGAAACACATGGACAATTTCCATTGATAAAGGGAAACAGTACACATAACCAAAGGGAAAACCCTTGGCGGCAATTTTTACATTTTCTAAAACCTTTTCAACACTATTTTTAAGCATCATTTTTTTTAAAATCAGAGGCAAGAGAGGCAAGGAAGAGCTGACAAGCCAGCAGAGGAGAGATCCAAGTTAGAGCTATAACTCACGGGCCAAGGCCCAAGCCTCAAACCACTACCAACAAGAAGAACTACCAAGCCTAGTTAAAACCCCCCAACTTCGGATGACACAAATTCCACGCCATCTGAAGGTGGGCTCTCTTGCCAAAGAAATCAGTTTGAAGCCACGTATTATCAAAGCGCTTGAGGAAGACGCCCGCTTTGTCAGGGTATAGCGCACAAAGTTTAGTGGTTTTGAACCAGGCAACCCGTGCATGATCAAGAAATGACTCCCATAACACTTGTTCCAGTTTTTGAGTAGGCCAAGAGTCATTGCTAAAGCAAATGGTGTTTCTGTCAAGCCAGGCAGTCCAGATGACCGAACCCCTAAAGAGAGACCACATTGTGGTTCCCTTCCTTAACCTTCTAGGTAGCTTGGATCCAAGGATGCATTGTTGCCATGTAAGAGCTGGCCAGCTCCCTGCAACTGGAGGGATCCGTAAGGCTAAGTAAAGGACAGAAAGGCCAAAGTTCCATGCATGACGGGTCTTAGTACAATGGTGGAAGCGGTATAAAATTGTCTCGTCCAAATCATCCTGATAGCTAAGGCAAGCAGTGGGGATATTCGGATTGGCAACTTTCTGCCAACAGTGAACCGCCACAGCACAATGATAAACCAACCAAAGAAATCCAGGATCTTTTTGTGTCCGAGATTTGTGCCAAACCACTACAAGAAAAGGGGGGGCAAAGTGACTGCAGAAAATGACAGTTCTGTGACTACGCGAAGTCATTTTCCCTGGATGTGACTTTTAGGTGACTGAAAACTCAGCAGTTGTGAAAAAGTCAAATATATTGGCCTAAAATCTACGTTTTTTGGAGACTTAGGAAAAAGTATTATCACCATCTTTTTCTTTCTGGGTGGGAGATGGATGATAAAGTCTGAGGTGGAAAATGGGAAGGAAGACAATGTGACGTGGACAGCCATGCGTCCAATCACGGCGCTGTCGGGACAGAGTTGCGTTGGACCCATGATAAATCTGACGTGGACAGACACGTGGCCGGCCGCTACTGGCGCGTACCAGTTCTGTAGGACCCCTGAAAATCTGACGTGGACAACGACGTTGGGGTGAGTGTCACAGTCATTTTAAAGTCGCGACGGAGTTGTGCCGCAGTTGACAATGAGTCACAAGTGGGCACTATTTGAAGTCATTACAAAGTTGCAATGAAGTTGTAGGAAAGAAGCAAAAGGAACACGTGAATCATTTCGGGGTCACCACCCAATTAGAATGAATTGGACAGTGGGGGCACATTCATAATTGCATGAGTCATTCAGTAGTCATGTTCCAGTGCAATTCTTGTTTTGGACTACTCACTTAAGACAACTAGTAGTTGCACTGCAGTTGTATGGTTGTAGCGACTCTGTTGTGCATGTAACAGTGTCTCACAAACACGCTATGGAACATCACTATGATACTCAATGAGGATTGCTTCAAGCATCATTCCTTGCCTTTGGACGCCTTCATTCAATGGAGACTCTAACTACACTTCCACATTGCAAGACGGACAAATGATACACACTGATGCATGGGCAAACTTAACAAGGCAATGCATTTGATTGAAGACCATTGATGACAAAATGAGAGTTTTGCATTTCCAAAAAAATAGCAATGCGCTACCTCTTAGCACTTACAAAGACATCCTATTCAGTTCTACGTACTTCATACCCTGATCAACTCCCTTGTCCACACTCAAGTGCGGTTCAAGTGGTGAACTTCACATGCTTGCTGTGCCATAGTACGGCGCTCCCCCGCGCGTGTTCTATTCACTACATGTAGAGGTTTGACGCTGGGAATATGAGCACAACTCCACAATGCAAATTTTTGGAGATGTAAACCTTCACCCAAGGCTTCGATACATCCTTGAAGTGGAACTTTTGTTAAAACAACAATTCACTGACCTTGCCTTTTGTCACTTTCGGTTGTACAGATTGAAGGTTGAAAAGGAAGACTTCATCGCTGATATTGAACTGCAGCGGGCGGCACATTAGATATTGAAATGCTAATACCACATCGAAACATAAAACAAAAAAGTGGTTTAGGATTTGCAATGCATTACTTCCCCGCAACTTCTGTTGAGCGGTACATGACTTTGATAGCACGATCACTCAATTCCTCTACGATGTGCTCTTCCCCGTGATTGAAATCACTCTCGGATGCTAGCTAGCGTCCGGAAGACCCGCAATGAACAATGCACTCCTCCAAACGTGGCCCTCCAAACCGGTTCAGACTAAGTCGCGACTGAGAAACAACTCATACGCGACTTCCCTACAACTGAGACCTCTGAACATTACTGGAAGTGCACTTCCTTGCTACTCCCTCACAACTTCAACACGACTTTACCGCCACAATCAACAAACTTTGACGCCAAAAAAAGCCAAAGGTACTGTACCAAAATGGGGCTTAGGAAGAGCACCTTTTTAGACCTTGCATCGCGCTTCTTCTCAATCCCCGCCAATGCCTTTGCCCTTGTCTCCCATTGCTGTTGTTTTGCTTGCTATAGTTTGCTAATGCTTCCCATAGTCAATTTTTGCTTCACAGATCAAGGATTCATGAGAAAGACTTTGTTGTTGACATTGAACTGCAGCAGGCAACACATTAGCATTTGCAATCTTCTAGAAGTACTTACAAAATTGCAAAGTATTAAAACTCTCTACTAGTTTCCTACTTTTTCGTGACTAGTGCATGACTTGTACTTGACTTCACGGCAACTTCTTACCTGGACCAAGTACAAGTTTACTACCCTATAATTTGAAAACAACATTCAAAGCTTCAATACATCACTGAGGATTAAAAAAATTCTCCAATTCAGCAGCATTTGGGCACCAAATGACACGATTGAAAACAATACCACATTATAGCAAGAAGAGCATTGGAAGATTTTGTTAAATCTTCATCCAAAGAAGAACAATATGAGTGAAAAAAAGGCTGATCCTTTGGCAATAAAAATTTAAAAAATTGCAACTCCTAATGCTAAATAACTCCCTCTCTAAACTACAAGTCTCCTTAATATTCTAACATAGAGAAGGAGTGACTACAACACAGAGAAAGACTGTCTAAAAGAGCTAGGAATTTTTTGCAGAGTTTCAATCATTCCTTAAACAAAACCACAAAGACTATTAGCACCCCTGTAAGGCTACCCTACAATCAAGAATGACAACAACACAAGACATCAAACCCTATGCAAAAACTAATTTAGGGTGTCCTCATTGATCTCACTGCAAAACCCTAAGCCGCAAACACAGCATAAGAACTGACCGTACCTTCTTTGGAGGACTCACAAGTGTTCTTCATCTCCTTTAAGTCTGACCCCTCTTGCTACTACTGTTGACACGCATCATTTGACGACGAAGTTGTCTTGGAGAACCCTTGTCGGCACATTGCTGTACCGAAGAACTTAAAAGTAAACCCTAGCTTTTAGTCGTATGCTTCCGCAACAAGAAATGGGGCTTGACGTGGGAGTTCCTAGACAACTTGATCTTGCTACCAAAAATACTCTACTCTTCAGCAAGAGACAAGAGGGGAAGAAATTGTTGGAGTTTGAAATCAAGAGAATACTACGAACAACAAGGGAGGGGGCAAGCAATACAAGGCACCTGCAACAACAAAGGTAGAGACAAAATGATAGACAGGAGCAGAAGGGCGAGCCCTTCAAATCGGGAGAGACAAAATCTAGACCATTGAAAACCTAAAATTGGCGCTTATAGGTTCAATGGCTGCCACGTTGCACTGCAGCCGGCCAGCCGGCGCATTTATTGCGCTATTAATGAACTAGTCGATGACGTGTCGAAGAGTGACTGCTACACAACTTGACCAATAACTGCTCTGGTACTCAGAAGTGACTATTGACCAACTAATAAATGACTGACGTGCAACTTGGAGGAAGTCTCTGTGCCAAACATGACCAA
The DNA here is from genome assembly GCA_951799445.1 of Pseudisothecium myosuroides. Lineage (NCBI taxonomy): Eukaryota > Viridiplantae > Streptophyta > Bryopsida > Hypnales > Lembophyllaceae > Pseudisothecium > Pseudisothecium myosuroides. Next base: position 1,123,132 of record OX637288.1, on the reverse strand, counting down.
CATTGTAAGCAAAAGTTGTGCAACCTAAATTTGCTGTCGAACTCCTTTCTTATAGTATTCACGAAGTGCTAAAAGATCTGTGAAGGAACAAGAGTAGTAGTTATAGGTCAATGCAAGCTTCTTGGATGGGCTTCAATCTTTCTGTCAACTCTGCAACCCGCCTATTTCATGCAAACTCATGTTCACATTTTTTCCCTTTTCAAAAGGCTTGCTTCCATTCTTCGACCTCTTATAGGCCTATTTTGATCTATTGTCTGGCAAATTGCAAGTATTGAGGTATGTTTGTAGGATGCAATGAATGACAAAATATAGACAAGTTTGAGGCAAGGAAAGGAGGTTCTTCAAGGCGCAAAGAAGCCATATGTTATGTCCGTTGCGCTACAAGACACAACACACTAGTATGTACTCATGAACGTGGCAGTTATGGAAGATTTCTATATGTGAGTGCCTCCTTCACCCTTCACAAGCGATTGAGTTTCTTCTCCTCACAATCAGGCATAAGTATTTGTACTTCATAGACTTGTAATCTTGTATGATAGTCTTCTACTTCATAGCAGTGGTCTAAGGGACCTAGTCCCTCTGTCGGTAGTGAAAGAGTGATGGAAAGTTGTGATAGAGTTGTTTTGAAGTCATTTACGTGTCAAGGAGTAGTGTATACTAGCAAAACATGACTTCACTTTGACTGTTTTTAGTCAAGTGCCAATGCTACACGAGTAGAAAATTCAATGACCAAATTAACAAAAATTCTACACGAAAGTGTTGATTTTTTTGTTGATTTGGACGAGTTAATTTGGGCACTTCGGAACAGAAAAGTGTTAATTTTTTTGTTAATTTTTTTGTTGATTTGGTCATTTACAAATTTTTGAAGAAATCTAATTTCAAATAAAGGCCATTAAGAGGCCGCCACGTGGCAGCACCTCATTGGTTCATTTTCAATTTTTTCAAATAATAAAATTGATCATTAAAATAGTGCCACGTGGCAGCCCACCAACTGGATTGCCCGCATGGCAGAACTGCCCGCCAACTAGACTGCCAACTAGACTAGTCGCGTGGCAACCCACGTGGCACTATGTGCCAAGCCCAAGGTTTGAACCTTGGACCTCCCACTTGGGAGGCCAAGGTTCTGAAACCATTGAGCCACCCATTCATGTTGTATGCACATGAGGGGTACTTCTTGGTACTTATATACTTCGGACATTAGAAATGCCTCTTTTGTGTAATTTCAGTAGACTTTGAATGCCGTTTTCACATAGTAAATCAATTTTTTTTCTTAAACTTTGAACTAAGAAAAGTTAGAAAATAAAGTAAAGATTCATCTCCAAAAAACGGTTTGTGATTTGGAGCTTTTAATAGAAAGTTATGAATTAAAAACCAAGGCAATGTTTAAAAAAGAATTGGTTTAACATTTTCAAACACTGCCTTGGTTTTTTATTCATAACTTTCTTATAAAAGCTCTGAATTACAAATGGATTGTTGGAGGTGAAATTTAGTTTTATTGTGCAACTTTTTTTAGTTCAAAGTTTTCGAAAAAAAGTTATATTTCTATGCCTAAATGACCTCTGAAGTCTGCTGTAGTTTCAAAAATCGACTTGTAACCATTTTTTAACAAAAAAGTGTTGATTTTTAGGTCCCCTTTGTCCAAATCAACAAAAAAGTGTTAATTTTTTTGTTCTTTTGGACTTGTGCTACCTGAATCAACAAAATTATTTTTCTCATTTAGTTAACTAGTGCCAAATCAACAGAAAAGTGTGAAAACGGTTGATACGGTACCCAAATTGACAAAAACTTGTTGATTTTTTGTTGATTTGGGCACTGATTTTCTACTAGTGCTAGCACTATTACGGCCTCACTGTACATTCCTGGAAGACCGTAAATTGTCTATCCATTACAGTCTCAACTATCACATTCATCCTATAATTGTCTAATCATTAGCCGGGTGCACTCATAGGATATAGCAGGTTGAACATAGAACAAATCCAGCCAAGCCAATTCTCCAAGAGGCGGAGAATTTTGTCGGGGCCATTGAATTGTCTAAGGAAGAGAACTTGTTGGTGCAAGAACGTTACTAGTAGTCACCTCGGTTGTGCAATCATATCGTAGTGTTGTGGAAGTCTCTATTTAATTGGAGGAATCTCGATGGAGCCGTGTTGTGGGCACAAATTTCCAGCGCTCCTAAAATGCACAACATTAGAGAGTTCTATGATGTTCAATTTGAGCCACTGAAAAAAATCCAGCTCAAGGTCTCGCTCAAGGTTCAATGTTTTTGCAATCTTTCAATCCTTAAATCATCCCCATGAACTGTATATAGCATAGTCGTAATGAATTGTGTTGTATTTCTTCAGCTTGCCTACTTTGGTAGCTTTGCAATGTGAGAATGATTACCCCCCATCCATCGCACGGTACAAAAGTGCTCTCAAGTTGTTTTGTAGTTCTGAAGAATTCATGTCCTAGTCGTCCCGAAGTGACTTGTAGTGGCATATGGCAACTGACCGTGACTCTGAAATGACTCACTTTTAAACCACGGACACGTCAGCGCAGTTTGATCCATGTAGGCTCCATCAAATTGGCTCTAAAACCACCTTGAGTGACCAAAAAATCACGCCGCAATTGTATTTTAATGACGCCAAGTTCCAAAATATGACTTTCACCTTCTAGTAGGAAAAGAAATGAATTGGTAAAGAAAATACATGTAGGAAGCTTGTTTTTTTTTCTAGTCTTCATCCCCTAATCGCGTCCGCAACTGCAGGGTGGTCAGGGGCTGTGCAATTGTGTCATAGTATTGCGTAAATCTGCAGTTTGTCGGCCCAATCGCGAGGAGTTGCATCGTGGGCACTCCCTAACCAATGCTCCTTGTGACTGAACACCTTCAAGGAGTCCTTTGATGTTCATGTACTCACTGCAAAGTAAAGAGCTCATTTTCCAGTGTGTTTGCAATCTCTGTTTCCCTATACATTCTCCATTGAATGTGTTCACAGTGTTGCCGCAATCATCTGTGTTGCATACCTGCAGCTTCCCTGCTTTGGTAGCTGTGCAGCATGAAAACGAGTACTCCACACACACCATATGTCCAGAAATTGCTCTGAAGTTGCGCAACAGTTCCCCTAAACTAAAGTCCTAGTCGTCGCCCAACGCCCTGAGGTGGCATATGGCGACTCACCATGACTCCGTAACAACTGACGACTGAAGAGCGGACACGTCAGCTCACGTAATCCACGTAGGCATTGTGAAATAGGCTCCGACGTGGACAACAACAAATCTCTAGTCACATTGCAGTTGTATCTTAGTGATGCCCAGTCCCAAAAAATGACTTTAAGCTTCTAGTAGTAAAAGAAATGAACCGGGAAAGAAAACAAGCGCAAGAAGCCTTTTTTTCTTTCCAATCTTCATCCCCCAGTCACGTCAGCGACTCCAGAGTGACTGTACTTGTAAACCGCATTGCAAAGCGTGCAATTAGAGAGGGACAGTCGCGCCCGCGACTGCAGGGCTGCAGTCGTGTGACCCCGCAGTCACTTTACCCCCCCTTTTCTTGTAGTGAACCTCACTCCAACGAGGTTGATATCCTACCACCATATCCCCATGCCACTTCTCATGGATAGGCTTGGCAAGAGTTGATCGGTTGGTTAGTAGAGAACGACCGAGTTTCGTTGTGTATGATTGGAGGGGGACATTGTCTTTCCATGCCCACCTCCCAGGGTCAAAGAATAAATCCGCGACAATCCCCACATACAAGAGTAGGCCAGTCTTCGGTTGAACTATTCTAATTCGTTTGTGCCACCCAAGTAGAAGCTGGCTACTTTGATGAGGTTGTACTGGAAGAGCTCTAAGAGTAAGTGAGACTTGGCCTATTGAGAAGCTGGGATGGTCAGGAGGGAGTTCAATCAAGTGGCAACCTTGTGCCAACCTTGGTTTGAACCTAGCAATAGTGTTGTAGATTATGAAAGGAAGTTGATCATCCTCATGATTGAAAACCCCAATATACTCCAATTTCTTGGTGACGAATTGGTTGTTTGTAAGTAAGAAGAGCCAAGCGTCAGGAATTGAAGCTATCATCCTAGAGTAAGGGAGGGCCTCATCATCCAACAACCCAAACAAGTTTTTCACTGAGTCCCATGGCAAGAAGGTAAGAGACACCTCATCCCATATATTTTGAATAAGGCCCATGCCTTTAGACATCAGTGTTGCCGCCCTCTTTGCTAAGAAACCATGTTGACCACCTATGAAGTGTGTAGTCCACCAGAGAGGAGTAGTGAGGACTTCATCGTAATTTAGAGGAGGTAGCACATTTATATGTCGATTGAAGAGTCTCCATGCATGCTCGAAGGATCCTATCCCAAGCCCTTGATCCTTTACATGCTCGAAATTTATGTAGCAGAGCCCATTGAGGCATGGCCGGCCACACTCCTTGAGATTGAGGTCGACATTGAAGAAGACGATACCTGAGGAGATATTGCAAGTTTGAAGATCCAGGGAGCATAGCCTTGAGGATCCATTTAGCCATCAAGGCGTGGAGAGCCTCCTCAGGATTTATTAGGTTGAGGCCTCCCACTGAACGGAAGGCACAACAATCTGTCCAACTGACCCTAGCCCGGCTGCAGTGAGTCGAACCTGACCACAAGAAATCTCTCATAGAGGCTCTGATTTTCCTGATAATGGCCAGAGAGCCTCCCCAAATAGTTATGAAGTACCATAGTATACTAAGAAGGACAGAGTTGATGATGATCGCTCTTCTTGCCAGAGAAAGGTGAATACTAGTCCAGTACCCCAACTTCTTTTAATTCTTGGATTCCAAGAACTCGTCTACATCTTTTGTATTCAAGTCAATTCCAAAAGGGGACCTCAATAGCTTAGATACTTGCTTCTCAACCGCCCAGGGACAACTGATTTGGGCAAGCCATGGCGGGGCTGGGTCCGGTGAAAGCCAATAAGCTAGGCTTTTGGGCCAGTTAATCATAAGGCCTGAAGCTACTCCATACCTTTCTATGAGGAGAGAAAGGCGCCGGAAGTATTTCTCTTCGCCTTTGATTGTGAAATTTACATCATCATCATCATATTGACTAATGAGTTGTTCTGCCACCTCTGAAGGGAGGGAAACTCCGGCTAATTCTCCTTCGTTGAGCAAAAGTTTAGCTGCTACGTTGAGTGCTTCACCAACAAACAAAAAAAGATAGAGGGCCAATGGACACCCTTGTTGAACACCCCGAAGGACTGGGAAAGCGGGAGAGTCTACGCCACTGATGTTCACTGAAGCTTCGGCATCAGTTAGAAGTAGTCTAACTAGATTCACAAAGGCTGACGGGACGCCCATGGTCTCCATAACCTTAAATAGGAAAGGAAGGTGAACTGTGTCATATGCCTTTTGGAAATCTAGTTTGAGTAGAATTGCATCTTGGTCAGACTCCTTGGCCCAGGAAATTGTTTCATGCAATAGAAGAATATTATCAAGGATATACCTGGTGGGAATGAACGCCGACTGGTCAGAACTGATAACTTCGGCTAGAATCGGTTGTAACCGTCGTTGGAGAGCTTTGGCCAGAATTTTGTATGCTACATTTAGTAGACTAATTGGGTGCCAATTGCCAATATCCTCCTTTGGAATACCTTTATGAAGAAGAGCAATCTTACCCCGGTTCATACCTTTGGGGAGAGAGCCATGGGTGATAGAATGTTGGACCATAGCTGTAAAGTCCTTGCCTATCAAATACTAGTATTTTTGATAGAACTCTGTGATAAATCCATTAGGACCGGGGCTCTTGTTAGGAGCCATTTCCTCAAGAGCTAGTTTGAATTCTTGTTCTGTAATATCACAAGATAGAGACGCTTTTGACTCGAGTGGCACTAAGTCAGGAAGCAGACATAAGAATTCATCCATTGCTGTTGAGTTAACAGTGAAGACTGGGACTGTTGAGTATAGCCGGCTGTAGAACTTTGAACAGACTTGACGAATACCTTTCGGGTCCTCAACCAGCTGACCTTGCGCATTAAGGAGACTAGTAATTGCCGACAAGGCCGGTTTTTCACGAACTGCCTTGAAGAACTCTAAGGAGACAAGATCCCCATGAATCTTCCACCGAATCCGCGCCCTAACATGTTGGCCTACCACTCTCCTAGATTCAACCTCTTGAAGCCTGATCCTGGCAAATCCATGTTGGTGTTGATTGACAATATCATCCGGTTGAGCTTGTAGAGTCTCAGAAGCCAAAGAATACTGCTTTTTGACTAAGTCTTCATCTGCTCTGGACTCTTGAGATTTACGCCAACAAAAGGAGCGATAAACTTTTGAAAACTGCTTTCAACTTGGTAAAGAAATGGGCTGAAGAGGAAGAGTCATACCAAGCTTTCTCTATCTGGGGCTTGGCAGCATCTAACCAATGTCCACTCATCTTCCAACTTGAAGGACGATTAGGAGAGGATTGAAATTCAATAGAAGCAGAAATGGGGAAGTGATCTGACTATGCGTTGTCGCTCCGAATCATGTAATCCGACACCTTGTGATTAGTCGTACCAACTCCATTCTTGAGTACATAGAATCGATCAAGTCGAGCCATGATCCGGCTACCATCATTTCTGAAGTTGTCCCAAGAGGATTGAAGACTACTTGGGACTCTTAAGTTATCCTCAACGTTAAGATGACACTTGAGGTTAAGAAAGAGAGCCCGTTCCATGGCGGGAACCACACAGCCACAAGGATTAGTTTTATCGTTCCTTGCTTCGACCGTTATTAAATTCCCCTCCTATTATCCATTTGCAACCATTGTTTTTTGTTTTTTTCCAGCAATTCACGGAAGAGAAGTGCAAGCACCCAGCTGCAAGCGGCCTTTGGCAAATTATCGTACGTGGGGTCAGATTCATTACACCCTATATGAAATCATTTCTTTTTTGGTTGAATTTTATTCATTAACTCAATTTAGAATTTTTGGAAGTTCATTTCATAGGGTTCCAAATATTTTGTGACCTTTAGTAGTACTCACATGCTTTACCGGGACTTAGGGCTTTGACTTTATGGTATTTTTGAGGATTAAGATTATTTTCATTAATATTTTCTACACTATTCAATTATGTCACATTGTAATTTTTGAAAATTTTATTAGATCTCATATTTAATTATACTTTGAATTATTTTTTAAAGCATTTGACTCTAGCATAGGGTACCTTGATTAAGATTTTTTGGAAGTTCATCTTATAGGGTTCGAAGTATTTCATGACCTTTAGCACTATTCAAAATATTCCGTGACCTTTAGAAGTATCCACATCTTTACCGGGACTCAAGGCTTTATTGATACTTGTGGCTTTACTAGTATTCATGGCTTTGACTTTGGTTTGTTTTTTTAAAGATTAAGATTATTTTCATTAATATTTTTGTGACCTTCAGCATGGTTCAAAATATTTTGTGACCTTTAGTAGTATTCACAGCTTTACTGGGACTCAAGGCTTTACTGATACTTGTGGCTTTATTGGTACTCATGGCTTTGACTTTGTGGGTTTTTTGAGGATTAAGTTTATTTTCATTAATATTTTCTACACTATTCAATTATGCCATGTTATATTTTCTGAAAATTTCATCAGATACCATATTTAATAATATTTTGAATTATTTTTTAACAAATTTGACCCTAGCATAAGATAGTGGGTTAGAATTAAAAATACAAGAGCCTTAGGCAGGGACTTCTAGGCGATCCCCACCATAGGTGCTTCTATGGTGGTTGCGTATCATCATTTTGACAAACAAACTCACCATTGGTGTACACTCAATAGCATAACATTTAGTAGCATGACTAGCATCACTAATCATTGCCTTGACTCTATAGTGTTGGGTGTGGAATATTCCACACCTTCCACTATAGAACCAAAGTAGTGCCAACCAATGCTATTGAATGTTATGAGTGATATTCAAGGATGGTGAAATCCGATATGTGAAGGACAATGACCTCTTAATCAAGTTTTGTTGGTTGATTGGGATTGTAACAAAACTAATTCTAGCTATGTAAGGTATGTAAATTTGCAAGTGAATTTATAAAGTGCATGTCCATGAGGATTCATTTTCTTCATGTAAGTTAAGAAAAAATGTACTTCAATCTTTTCTTGAAGTTGTATACATGACATTGCTAATAGGGCTGATCCCTTCCCCCTTGGAGGAGGGATCATTCCTCCTTGGATACATGGGATGCAATATAGTTTAAAGGGGAACAACACTATTGGCTCATTAAGATGCGAGTACTAACATGAGAGAAGCAAGCTATTGGCAGGATGTTCTGGTCAACCACATGGCAACTAAAAACTCGAGCTAGCAATTGGCTACAATACGTGGGCCAATGCTTGGGGGCTTCATGTTGGGGGGAGCAAAAGAGCCCCCCCCACATTGGTTAACAATGTTATGTAACATTGTGAAACCAGGCAATAGTCCACCCCATGCGGGGAAGGTATTACGTATCATTCCTAGATGTCCAGGAGGGAATTATTAGTTAATGCAGGGACTGGGTTTGGCTGAGGAACCATCAATAGGCCCGCGCACATGGAGTCACCGTAGCCTCGTGTGCGCCTTCCAATGGCTTGAGGCGAGAGTTTGTGTTAAGTTAGTCTACATCTGTAATTTTGTGCATAGTTTATTGTTTCCTGGGTTTGCAAACGTACTTTTTACTTCTGGAAATCTGGGTAGACCTGGCGTGAATATGAGGCAGACACCAGCATTTGGCAGACATCTGGGCTGCAAATTCTAATGCATTGTGCATTTATTCTTGAGCCAATGGTAGCTCCAAGGCATGAGAGCCATCAGGTGGTCTTTTCTCCGCCTGTCAATACTCGAGGCAATTTAGGACCTCGCGTACCATAGATTTGACATTGACTATTGGATATTGAGGATTTCTACATAGTGATCATAATCGATTAGTTCAAGATGTTTAGCGATCACAAGTATTGTACATTTTGGAAGAAACTGCGACAGTTCATTGTGCGAGTTCTTGTGCAACTACATCCTTCGTGTTGTGTCCAATTTCTATCGAAATATGCATTCAAAAAGTGCACCATGTGTAGAACCATATGAGGTAGATACTGCTTTCTGTCACTTTCGGCATATGCAGGAGTGATTTTTGGGAGATTTATTGATCTTTGAATACAAGAGCCCAATCCTTAGAGCTCAGAATTGTCAGTTTGAGAAAATATCTCATACCACTTCAAAGTTGTAGCGTGTCGATCATTACAAATTGCTATATTACCGTACCAACACTATAAGAAACCCATGTTTTAGGTAACAAGTCCCAATTTTTTTAAACAAATTTTAGGTGATGTCAATGTTGACAGCTCAATGTTTTTATGTCAACATTGATGTTACATGGGACAATCTTGTTGACATAAAAACAAAGGTTTGTCAACATTGACATCACCTAAAATCCGTTTAAAAAAATTGGGGCTCGTTACCTAAAACGCGGGTTCCTTATAGTGCAACCTGTACCCACGCAGGCTAATCTCTTCGATGTAGCTGCGGAACGTGACCATCTAAATCATCGATGCTTGTCACTTGCAATCTGGTGAGGTTACAGTGTTGAGCTTCGAGGTTTCCTACTACGAAATTGGATACTTGAACGTGGGACAATTACTTGCCTATTCTCTAGTGCTCAACTTAAATCAACCTGCAAACTCAAAACAACCCACTAGTTCATGGATTTTTCCTCCAATGTTGTGATAGTACTGAATATTTTCAGCTGACCATGATGCTATGGTTTAAAACCATTATTGGACGGCCAACTAGGAGTGAAGTTGAGGTGGCAAGCATGCTGGCTTTGCTTATCGAGTTAACCAACAAGTACAATTCTCACCTGGCAAATGTTCAAGCTTGAATTGAATGCTTTGAATGAGAGGATGATTGAGAATCGGCAGCACAAATGATGAGAATATTAACATCAAATTGGCACGACTGAAGTGATCCTCAGGGGACTCTTCTTCCAACAGATCTTGAAATACCCTACTTTTACTGAAAAAAACCCTGCTATGTAACAACGGCACTAAGAGTCTGTTCCATCTCCTCTCCAGAATGCATAAAGAATTGAAGCCAATGCCCAAGAATCCCTAACCACATTAATCACCAACAGTAGCACGCCGTAATGCAGAGGGTCATGGTGAGAAAGAAATTGTCACCGGATTTGTAGAGTACCCTCTCATTAGCCACTGGCTCATCCCAAGAGTGTTGTAACCCATGTATTATATTCCTTCTTGCTGGCAGTAATCCTATCGAAAATTCCAATCACATCAAAGGAATTAAGTTTTGATGCTTCCATGATATCACCTCCCAAGTTCAACTCTCCAACACAAAAAGTATTTCATATGATCCCACTCGGAAAAACCAGATGCTTCTAACAGTCCTGTAGACAACTCAACTCTAGAATGCATCCCAGTGCGAACCTGTGTTTCTTTATCGGCATTGAAGGGATCAGAGTTCCTACACCAATTTTCCATGAAGGAAGTGTCAATTCAACCTCAAGAAAAGCAAATTCAAAAGACCCACGCAAAACTATGTAAACGTCTTTCAACAAAAATCGAATGCAGGAACAGGAATTCGAGAGTACATACAAAATACGCCAATAGCGACCTACCTTTGTACTACGGAAGGTTTAATTCTTGCAAGGGCAACAAGCTCTTGAAGCTCCACCTTGTTGAAGTTGCTGACCTGCAACATTGTAGAGTTCTTCAACAACTCTAAACTTATTACTACACAAGTTCGACACAAGGAATCAGCGTTCTGCCCTAAAGCCTATAAACCCTAAACCCACAATTCGACCACAGCATGAAGTTGACACTTACAACTATAGATTACAATTAAGCAGAAGGTACATTGCATAGGTACACCTTTCCTGCCATGATCCAGCATGCTTCATGTCATGTCAGATGGCTGAAGCATCTTCACCCTGCTCCTTATATACCTAAAAAATAATAATATTATTCAAAATTCTCATAAAACAAACTCATGAAAAAGTAGGTTTGAATATCATATAAAAATCCCTTCCAAAACACCTTGATTCCAAGGCGCAAAATAATAGTGAAAACACCAAAATCATTGAAGTGTGATTTTTGTCTCAACAAATTACACAATTGGTTTGCTACATATTCTTGAAGTATCTTACAAGCTCTATGTTTTGCAAAATACAAAGTTCTTGAAGGGTCTTGAATGCAATGTTTGAATGTGAAGAAATTGAAAGAATCATTGAAGAATGTTCATTCCAAAGATGAAGTGCTTTTCATTTTTTAAATAACATAACAGAAAGTTTTGCAAAGAGATTAAAAAAAGACAAGAGAGAGTATTATATATATTTGGAAAGAGTCCGCTTGAATTGGCTCTTGAAAGTACAATTAGTGATTTGTAAACCAAGTATACCTTTGCAAGTTATATAAGGGATGCTATGGAATTATTGGATTTACAACCTACCACAAATCTATAGATTCTTGAGTTGCTTTCTATAGCCATCATCCCATCCATTCTAATCTTGTATAATATATTAATAATAAAATAAATAGACATATCACTAGCCAGTTGGTAATTTTGGCATGCTCTAGAGTTCCACACACCTACTACACTATTGTTATTGAGAACCCAAAATTTGAATGGAAGTGATTCACATTGATGGCGGCCCAGGTAGTCCCTTTACACAATGATGTGTGCATGGTGTATGTGAATGCGTCCCGGTTTCGGGATTCTCGGTACTTTTTGGCTCAAGTGTTGAGGGTTCTCCACCATGAGGGTCAAAACCACCATGAGGACCGTGAGGGTCAAAACCACCATGAGGGTCAAATGGACCTTGAAGAAGTTTTCTCAAAAAAATAGAGTCCTTTTCAGCTGCTACACCATGGAGACTTGTAAGGACCGATGTGGCTATTAGTATCATGAAGGCAAAAGTCAAGATGACTTTCTTTACCCTCATCTGACCAAACAACGTCATTTATCCAAGAAGAAGTTGCTCTAAATTGATTGTTGAACTTGTAAACAAGAAAATGATATATAATCAAATGGTTTGAAGTCAATATATTTGAAATATATTGAAGAAATATATATGTGTTCCAAGATGTATGAAAGTCACACAAATACCTTATTTATATTGGAAATATGATCAAAGTAAAAGATTTTAGGGCAAAATAAAAGGAGATTGAAGAACAAAATAAAAATAGGATCAAGTAAAAGAATAGTAATGATTCTTTAATATTAATTTAAAGAATTGAAACTGACAATGGATAAAAATGAAGAATAGAAATTTAAAGCCTTGGATATTTGAGACCAATAGGATATGTTGTAGGTATGTTTTTTTTGTTCTGTATGCAAAGGAATAACTGTGAATTCTCTATGAATTGTCATTAATAATTTAATGCCTTGATTTGTACAGAAAAAGTGGAGAGACCTTAACTCTTTAAGGACAATGTAGACAATTTGGGTCCTTTGGATGATTTTAGGAGGTATTGTAAGATGGAAAATAATGTTTTTTTATCCAATTGTTTTTGAAAGCAGTAGTTGAATTCATTTTTAGTGAATAGTTTTAAACATTCCTTCATTGTGGCATTATAGATTTTTCAAAAAAAAAAGGCTACAATAATGGACCATGTTTGTAGTGTGTTTTGGTCATTTCTTGGCATTTATTCTTGATGTGAAATTAGCCAAAAAGATGATAATTTTTGAATTTAAATTCAACTATTGATTTTTTAAGCATTATCTAATCATTGATATGAATGTTTTTCATTTTATAGACTTGGTAATACAAAAGCACCAAAGCACCATTATGAGAATTAATGTGCTAAGCCTTAGGAGAAACAAGGGGTGTTATTTGTCATGCTGAGGCTTTGGTTTTGCATTACAAGACATAATTTCAATGTTTGATGGTTGAATTTTGGTCAATTGTGCTTGCTCAAGGCACTAGTTGAAACCGTGATTGTGTAGACTAAAGCAATCAACTATTGCAAGAGTTGTAGTTGTCTCAAAAGGTCTCATTGCCATTTTGGGCCACATAGTACAAAACATATCCTCTAAAATTCTAAACAAAATCTTAATTTGTTGGGAATAAAGTTTCAATTTTAGCCCCATTTTTTTGTGTTTTCCGAAGCATTGCTATAGAAAGATTTTTTTCACAAGCTTAAGATATTTGTATAAGAGATTGTTGGATTCATGGTTGTCAGACTGAATAGGTTGGATTAGATTCTTGGAACAATGGCTATCAAAACAAGGCAAGTTGATAACAACAAACTCTATGTGCAGTGAGGCGCTTCTAAGACAAACATCGTTGATCTAGTGGTTTGAACCATTGCTATGGATTGCAATCCTTGGCATGCAACTATACACTTATAGAAAGCATGGATTTTGCTAATGGAAAGTTTGATCTTGCTTATTTGGTTTCTTAGTGAATTTGGTATGATGCAATATAGACCCTAAATTTCTTCTTCAGAAGTTGAAAAACATATTGGAGAAGCTTTTATGCATTTTAATTCTAAAAGACTAGAGCACATTTTAACATGTATTTGTTATCAAATATTGCCATTTTTTAGGTCAACAAGAAAGAAATGAAAAAAAAAGTTTTTTTTGAAAGTTGAACTGTACAAATTTGTACTATACTACATTAAAGATGTGTGGAAAAAATTACAAATTTATACTATACTACATTGGGGATGTATAGAAAAAATTTCAGAAACTTTGACTACGTGTTTTGAAAAATTATTTATAGTATTTGAAGTTAGAAGAAAAAGTTTTTTTCTGACCCTACCTAACAAGCTCAACAAACTTTAAATCCTCCTAGAATAAGATCTTTTGCACTAAACATGGGTTTTTTTTTTAACAATTGCCTCTTATATTATATGAGTTATATGTCCATTGAATTTCAAAGGTAGATGTAGAGTTTAGCAAGAGATTCCCTAATTGCTTAAACTACCCAGACTTTGTCATGCATCATAACTTTTGATCTGGGCACCCAATTGGAAAAAAAATTACAATCCCAATAAGGTGGTGCATGTTCACACCTTATGTTAAAATTCAAAGAGATCTATTCAAAATTGACTTCAATGGAACCTACTCAAACTTTCAAATGGCATAGAAAGACCAAATTGTCCTCAAAAGGTCAATGAAGTTGCATGTTATATTTGAATGGTGTCCAAGGCTTTGTTTGGTTAGTAGAGGTAACATTGACTTTGCAGTTGATTTATTTTGAACCTTTGATTGATTAGAACGTTGTATACTTAGTTTCAAAGGGAGTTGTGGAGTTGGAATAATTTATTGTTTCAATATTAAAATTTGGATTAGGTGTTTGGCTCTATATATTTGCAGTAGGAAGTGCATAGAGTGCATCACTTTGACTTGACTTTGTTTATGAGAGTTCATTAGATAGCAAGGACAAGGAGTTTGGTCAAAGGTGTCATGCACAAATTTGAAATCACTATATATGATTGAAGATGAAATTTTGGTTGAAAATCTATGGCTTTTGGTTACCATTATCTTCATGCATTCTTATTCATTACATTTTTAGCCAGCCTAAATCATTCTTCCTTAGAGATTTGGAAATCCCTCCTAGATCCATGGGAGTGAGCTTAGTTTAATTTGGAAAGAGTCATTGGTTGGCTAGGAAGTTGTCACGTTGGGGGCTCTCACTTTTAGGGGAAGGAACAATAAGCCCCCTACAACTTTGGTTAATAATGTTATAATTGCAACTTTGGAATTATCAAGGGGACTACATTGGTGCGGTCAAAGTAATGAAGTTCAAAGAGAATTGGAAGTTGAAACTACCCTGGTTCTTGACATATATACAAAGAATTGACCAATCACTAAATTCTTTGCCTGGATGATAAAAAATCAATTGTCAATATAAAAAACAAGCTCTGTTTCATGGAGTTTTAATGCATCCAAAAAAATAGCTTATTTCATTTGCATTACTAGTTGGAAAATAAGTCTCACAACAAACTACATGGCCCCATTCACACTTAGTTAATAGAATTTTAATGCCAAACTCAACTGGCAATGTCTTAAACTAGGTCTTAACCCCTAAAGGACCAAGGCCTTTTTTTTGCCAAAAAACACTGAAAACTGCCATTTCTATAGTAGAGAGTACAAAAAAATTCAATTTTTTTTTCACATCTAACCATTGAATCTTAAACCTAACTAGTTCAAAAAAGTGTGAAAAAAATTTCAGAATTTTTGACCGCACAGATTGCAAGACATTTGCGTTTAAAGTGGAAAAAACAAGTTTTTCAGCACATTGCAGAATTACATTTTTTGACTTTGAACATTTTTTACTTAAAATTTTTGCACTACAGAGTTTTGAGCTTTAAATTTTTATAGTGGAGAATTGAGTTGAGAGTCTAGGAAAAAATTAAAATTCAAAAAAACTTAATTTTTATTCTTAAGAAAATTGTTAAATAGAAGTAGGTACGAGATAGAAGAAAAATCTAAAATATTAATATCTTTTAGATGGAATTAAAATGCACTAATCCCAATGTTAAGATTGTTCTAGCAAGTAAACTAAACCATGCATAAATTTTATTTTGAAAAATTGCAAAAATTGCATTCAGAAATGAATCCTACAAGTTATTTTTTCAAGAAGATGCTCTAACTGCTGAAAAAACAAGAATGTCCATAACTTTCTCATAACAAATCCAAATGAAATGAATCAAAGCTTTACAGATAGACAAAAATATAATCTATGAGAAAAAAAATTTAAAACAAAAACAAAAACAAAAAACAATTTTTTTTTGCTGCCCACCGTCCCCTGTTTTGAGCTTATTTAATCATAACTTTTGTTCCTAGGCACCGATTGCAAAAAAATTATATTCCCACGAAGCTAATCAGCTATTCTATCTTCAAAAAAAGTTTCAAAAAATCATGACAAAATTTCAGCCCGTAGGTACCTACCCAAAATTGCATTTGTCCCCCGAAGGAACAACAATCCTTTAGAGGTTAAGATGGATTACTGGTAGTGAAGTTGGTCTTTGAAGCCATGATTTTTTCTAGTGAGGGTTTAGAGAGAAAGACATCATAATGGTAATAAAAACAACCCCACGCTATGAAAAATAGCATGCCTTCCTTTATACAATGATGAACTACCATATGTCCATAAATCAACTACATTGAAGTTATAATGGTAGTTATCTTTCAATGCCATTTGTTATTTGAATTGTTAAATACATCATGATCTTGTACAACCATGTTTCATCCTTGCAAAGAGTGTCATTCTACAAACAAGAAAATAGAAAAATAAGTTGTTGCTGATATAATACTCCGTAAGTAGCAATTTTTTGAGATAATCCTATGAATCCAATGAAAGTAGTAGTTCTTGAGGTAGTTCTATATTAGATGTAGACATACTTTTGCAAATTTCATTCTATTTTTTCTTTAATTATTTTTTCATTATTTTTCATTATTTTCTTCATTTCAAATAAACTTGCTTGGACAACACTTGGACAAAGACTATTAGAATTTTCCTTGTTTACATTGATTTTGATTACAAAACCATCCTTATTTATATTGATTTTCTTATGAATATTATTTTCATGATGATTAATAATATTTAAAAAAACATGCTAACATCTTTTAGTACTAGTGCACAAGTTTATATATAATTCTCTGTGAATGAAAGATTGACATGTCGAACAAGCAATTGCACTACAAGCGCTTAAGTCCCTATAGCTCCAAAACGCTTTTCAAATAAGGTAGCTTTTTAAACTTCTTCATGGTACATTGATTTGTCCTAATAGTACTTATGACACTAATCTACCAAAGTCACACTACTTTGAATTAGTACAAGTTGAAATAATATTGAATTGTACCAATTTTCACGAAAATGATATTTCACTAATTTTTCCCACTCACTAATATGACAAATCAATGTAGCTTTTGTACGTCACCACAAAGCTTCCTCCACTTTGGTTTAGTCTTGGAAGGACGTGGCCCCCTAGGACCAAAGTAGCTAGTCACCAAAATACTCCAATTATTGAACTCGTAGGCTTGCAATGTCCTTGCAAGGTTAAGATCCAAATACCCATTTCCAAACCCATATCCTAAACCAATCTTGAAAATATCAGCAAATATAGGAACTCCAAAATGTACGACTTGCATATATGAATGCAAAAAATGATTTGGGATACACCATGTAACTAAATGAAATTTTGAATTGCACAAATTTATAGCATATTCGTACACATTCAAAAGATTATCAATGTTTTTTTGAAAATACATGATTTTCAATTGCCAATGTGTTAAAAATAATCTCTTGTGTTGATTCCATCTTAAAGTATTGGTTACAAGGACAAAGGACCTTCTTAAAGGGCCTTGCAACGTTTTCCTTGTTCTCCTTGTTGCGGCCTTCTTGTTGCTGCTTGAGCGTCAAGATGCCGATCAGGAAGAACGGTGCGCCTTGGCGATGGCGATGGCGTCACCGGGTTCTGGTCCAACCACGCGTCTCCTCCTTGCTCGGATGCCTGGCTTTCGTCTCTCTCCTTTTGCTCCAACAATTTTTCTTGCAATTGCATCCGCAGTCCCAAAATCGATGGCCCGCTTCTCTAAAGCTTCAGTTTCCAGGCACCACAACTTCGGGAATGGTTGTGAGCGCAATGCATCCCCTTGAGGTTGTCGTCCTTCCCAACGGCGTGCGCAGTTCGTACCTGCATCCCACCTCTTTTACAATTTCCATGATTTAGCGGATTGCAATTGTAGACTTCAGATATGAGTAGGTCATGTATGGACGATTTTTGGTTCAATCGAGTTTCAATTTTTGACGAATACATCCTATATTCTTCACTGATTCTAGTGATGTCAGATTTGGCCCCCTTTTGATTTACATTTTTGATTCGCAAGATCAATCGAATTGTGTCATTTTGATACCGTGAATCTTTGGTTTGGTCCTTAACGGGTTAAGTTTGGTCATTTCAATCCTTTGTGGGGTTGGTCACTTAGTATAACAATGTGCTTTCGTCGTGTTCACAAAAGAAGTTCTGATTTGGCAAAATTCTTGGAATTTGAAGTCAGATTTGTTGACCCTCCAGGATGAATATTCTCAAAGAAGTGCTAATGATCTGATTTATCGGTATTAATAGTTGTTCCTTCGATTCTCAGTGCCGCGGTTAGGCTTTGGGACGGCAGGTCTAGGAGAGGCAACTGAGAGAGCTACTTCATGGGCTTTGGAAGCAGGTTACAGGTTCTTTCCTGATGTTCTCTTTTGATTTGTACATCCTTGTTCATACCCTCTTTGATGTCTGAGAGGAATGAAGTCATGGTTTCTGTAGAAAGGTGAGTGCACTGAATGGTGAGAGAATTTTATGGTTCATGTGCTCACAGACCTAAGATGGGAAGAATTCCAGGTTGATTGACTCGGCGCAAGCGACAGAATGGTATAATGAGAAAGCTGTGGGCAGAGCCATACGCTCTTCGAATGTTCCAAGAGACCAATTGTTTCTTGTTTCCAAGGTATCCTGAACTTGTTTCCTCTTTTTTGTCATTCTGTATCGATGTGCACTCTTTTGGTGCAGAGGGTTTAGCGTAGAGTTTTGCAGTATTCTGATGTTTAGGGTTTAGGATTTTGTGTAAAGCTTGATATATGGTTTTTGGAGAGAAACCAACAAAAGAATTTTGGTAAATAAACAGCTGCATCCAAGGCACTTGGGGTATGAGGTCACAAAGCAGCAATTCAGCACGTCCTTGCAGGACTTGGGAACCGCGTACCTCGACCTCTTCTTACTTCACTATCCTCGGTGCTTCTCGGCCATCTGCCATGACATGAAGCATACTGGATCATGGCAGGAAAGGTGTGCCTACTTAGCGTACCTTCTTCTTAATTGTAATCTGTAGTTGTAAGTGTCGGCTTCATGCTACGATCGAAGTGTGGGTTTAGGGTTTAGGGTTTAGGGCAGAACGCTGGTTCTTGTGTCCAACTTGTGTAATAATACTAATTTATGGCCTATCTGCAGCTGGAAGGCTTTGGAGGAGTTGCATGATGAGCTCAAAATACGGGCAATCGGTGTAAGGATTATGTCTGTCCAATCGTCTGGCGTCCTAAAACCTAAGCCGTTAACCGCCAAGCTGTTAACCGCCAAGGATACGTATCTTACTGGAGACTTATTCAACGCCAAGCTCTTAGAGGCTTCTTGGATGTACTTTTAATATGTTATATTAATCTGATGATCCAGCATCCTTCTGCAGTTTAGAGTTGCTGAAGAACTGTACAATGTTGCAGGTCAGCAACTTCAACAAGGTGGAGCTTCAAGAGCTTGTTGCCCTTGCAAGAATTAAACCCTCCGTCGTACAAAGGTAGGTCGCTATTGGCGTATTCTGTATGTACTCTCGAATTCCTGTTCCTGCATTCGTTTTTTGTTGAAAGACGTTTACATAGTTTTGCGTGGGTCTTTTGAATTTGCTTTCCTTGAGGTTGAATTGACACTTCCTTCATGGAAAATTGGTGTAGGAACTCTGATCCCTTCAATGCCGATAAAGAAACACAGGTTCGCACTGGGATACATTCTAGAGTTGAGTTGTCTACAGGACTGTTAGGAGCATCTGGTTTTTTCGAGTGGAATCATATGAACTACTTCTTGTGTTGGAGAGTTGAACTTGGGAGGTGATATCATGGAAGCATCAAAACTTAATTCCTTTGATGTGATTGGAATTTTCGATAGAATTACTGCCAGCAAGAAGGAATACAATACATGGGTTACAGCACTCTTGGGAGCCAGTGGCTAATGAGAGGGTACTCTACAAATCCGGTGACAATTTCTTTCTCACCATGACCCTCTGCGTTATGGCGTGCTACTGTTGGTGATTAATGTGGTTAGGGATTCTTGGGCATTGGCTTCAATTCTTTATGCATTCTGGAGAGGAGATGGAACAGACTCTTAGTGCCGTTGTTACATAGCAGGGTTTTCAGTAAAAGTAGGGTATTTCAAGATCTGTTGGAAGAAGGGTCTCCCCTGAGGATCACTTCAGTCGTGGCATTTTGATCTTAATGTTCTCATCAGTTGTGCTGCAGGTTCTCAATCATCCTCTCATTCAAAGCATTGCTGTCGCTCAAGCTTGCACACCTGCCCAGGTAAGGATTGTACTTGTTGGTTCATAGAACTCGATAAGCTAAGCCACCATACTAGCCACCTAAACTTCGTTCCTAGTTGGCCGTCCAATAATGGTTTTAAACCATTGCATCGTGGTGAGCTGAAAATATTCAGTGCTATCACAACACTGGAGGAAAAATCCATGAACTAGTGGGCTGCTTGAGTTTGCAGGTTGTTTTAAGTTGGGCACTGGAGAAGAGGCAAGTAATAGTCCCACGTTCAAGTAAACAATTCCGCATAGTAGGAAACCTCGAAGCTCAACACTGTTACCTCACGAGATTGCAAGTGACAAGCATCGATGACTTGGATGGGCACGTTCCGCAGCTACATCAAAGAGATTAGCCTGCGTAGTTGATGCAGATCAGTGACGTACTAGTTGGCAGGGTACTATATAGTAATTTGCAGTGGTCAACACGCTCCGACTTTGAAATTGTATAAGGAATTTCTTCAAACTGACAATTTTGATCTCTAAGGATTGGGCTCTTGTATTCAAAGATCAATAAATCTCCCAAAAATCACTCCTATATATGCTGAAAGCGACAGAAAGCAATATCTACCTCATATGGTTCTACACATCGTGAACTTTTGCATGCATATTTCGATAGAAGTTGGCCACAACACGAAGCATGCAGCTGCTCAAGAACTCGCACAATGAACTGTCGCAGTTTCTTCCAAAATGTACAATACTTGTGATCGCTAAACATCTTGAACTAATCGATTATGATCACTACGTAGAAATCCTCAATATCCAATAGTCAATGTCAAATCTATGGTACGCGAGGTCCTAAATTGCCTCGAGTATTGACAGGCGGAGAAAAGACCACCTGATGGCTCTCATGCCTTGGAGCTACCATTGGCTCAAGAATAGATGCACACTGCATTACAATTTGCAGCCCAGATGTCTTCCAATTGCTGCTGTCTGCCTCACATTCACGCCAGGTCCAGACACGTTACCCAGATTTCCAGAAGTAAAAAGTACGTTTGCAAACCCAGGGAACAATAAACTATGCACAAATTACATACGTTGACTAACTTAACACAAACTCTCCACCAGTTTGCAAACGCCAGTTCATGATATACCAAGAACTGCCAGTTTGGAGTGAAATACCAATTTCATTGTAAGAATCAAACACAATCATTCTTGAACGAATCCAGTAAAAGCCATCACCTATATTTAAAAGGTCT
The DNA here is from genome assembly GCA_951799445.1 of Pseudisothecium myosuroides. Lineage (NCBI taxonomy): Eukaryota > Viridiplantae > Streptophyta > Bryopsida > Hypnales > Lembophyllaceae > Pseudisothecium > Pseudisothecium myosuroides. The sequence goes on along the minus strand of OX637288.1, from coordinate 1,101,901 downwards.
CACCTGTGAACACCACTGTGGTTGGTCCCTCAGTCTTGAGACACCTTTTCTGAACTCGTCCTAGATGATGTCGCCTTCTGCGAGTTCATACGAGCCTCCCGTGAATTCATGTACTCGAAACCAATGACATCGGGGATGTGAGAGCTATCCTTGATACGGAGATACTGACAGATGGCGGTGTCTTCAATCCAGGGGAACCAGGGGGCGACGACGGTTTCCATGAAGAAGAACCAGCCAGCACCCAAGAGAAGTCCCAGCGACCCTCCCGCAAAGATTTGGGCGGTAGTGTGATATCCCAAGTAGACTCTGGAGTACATGACTGTGAGCGCAAACGGCCATGGCAACAACGCCATGAAGACTCGCCGAAACTCATCGGCGAAGTGAAACCTCCGAGTGACCAGCAGCGTGCAGTACATGGAGAAGAAGCACATATATTGCGAATGACTGGAGGGCCAGCCGTTGGAATCGCACATCTCCAACGCCTCACATGTCAGTGGCCGTGCTTCGTGAGCTAGTTCCTTGATAACCTGTGCATAGATTAACCACAACAATTCTTTCATAAGTTAGAGAGAACCCATCTACAGTGCAAGTGAAAAGTCGCTTATTTGCAATGCAAATTCATCCAAGCACATGACTTGTACGAAATGAAATCAACTCCAGGTTCTGTCACAATCAAAGATGATTCGATGAGCGACATCGTCCATGCCATACCCACGTCTAATGCTCAAGCGCATCACGCGCTAGTTCCTACCAATTCATTCATACGGTACGAAATCCACTCGGAAGTCATTGACTTACAATGCAAGAGTCAACCAAACAAGGGAATTCTAAGAAATGAGATCAACTTCTAGGTTCTACCATAACCAAAGCTTTCTCCATGAAAAGCAATACTCATAACTCAGGAATAATCTAGGCTTGTGCACAGAACACCACTCCTTCAAACTCCATCACTTCATACCCAAATCCAAATAATATACATAGTTTCATTTCATGTTGAAATCCTTTCGGCAAGCTGCAAGATTCCAAACAAATAATCCCATTCTAATAATGAAAGTTACTCGAGCAATGGAGTTACTCAGTCTTCGCACCTCGCAACCCCAAAACCCTAGAAGCATACCAGGCGGAAACCCTAGAAATTCTAAGGACACTCAGTCCCACTCGCAATAAGGATTTTCGTTGCGCTCGATTTCCAATCCGTCACGACATTCGATAAAAGCTTCATACAGGATACAAACAATTCGCCACGAAGGAGCAAGCCAACTAGCAGAATACACACGATTGCGCTGCGGCTTTGATGAATAGTCACTACCGTGATGAATCCCCAAATCAGTACCTGATTGATGACTTCGTTCACAATCAATCCCAATCCAAAGAACATGGCCTGCAACTCCCTCCGGAACAGGAAATGCGACAAGAAGCCCCCGAAGCCGATGAACACCGGCAAGAGCGAGAACCACGACAACGCGTGGCCCAGCAGATCGCCCCGCGCATACCGCACATGCGTCAACGACACCGCCTTCAACGCGATCGTTTCCGCTATCTCAGCCGAGTCCAGACCCATCTCTCCAGGCACCTCAACTCACAACCAAAGGACAAAACCTCACACACCACAGAGCTTCTCGCACAGTCCACAATCTAACTCAAAAGCGAAGCTTTGCTTGCTTGACACAATGAGCTCGTCTCAAGCAGCGAAAAGACTCACAAGCTGGTGCACACAAACCTAAGATCACACTACTGAAAGAAGATTCCTGCACTGAAGAAGAGTGACGAAAGAAGGACTACGGTACTACTGATGCAAGAGGAACCGACACAGGATCCCGTAGTTGTCAGTGTGAATGTGTCCATAGGACGTGGACGAGTGTGATTGGACGGTAACTCGAAAAAGCTGAGATGGATTTAACGCTGGCTGACGTGTGGCGTACTCTTTTTTTGCTTGTTCTCATCCACTCCCCCTGCCAGGGGCCGTTGCTTCCACCCTAGTCCCTAGGGCAACTTACCATATTTGCAATTTTAAGGGTCCCTTCACACTTGGGATCAAGCGGAGAAAATGGGACCTGCCAGCTGCCATAGCAATCCAGAGACTGAATCAGGACGCACACCCTAAGAAAGAGAACGAGGAAAATTAGCAGAGTTAACTGAGATGGACATGTGGCCAACTTGTGCCTGAGAACTGAGAATTGCGGTGAGAGACGATCTGAAATTGAAACCCGTATGTAGCAGTTGGTGGAGAAAGAAATGACAATGGAGTTTGCACTACTTATGTAACGTATAAAATGAACCTGTACAAATGTACAAATTGCCGGCCTATATAGCGCAGACAACAATGCGTGTTTATATTTGCTGGTGCCATCCTGGGCAGAATCAATGCCTAAGTTGCACTTCTACAACTTCTATTACAATCACCAACTGATACAACTGATACAGATGCAGGGTCTATCAATGTACAATTCCCATGCTTTGCGCAGTAGAACCCTGTTGGCACCCACAGATCCTAGACAACTACAATACCACAATAACAACTTATTACAGACTATCAATACCTGTATACAGTATATACATCAATGGCGTCGATCAACAAAAGCCACTAGAGCATCTTGTTGAAAGCCCAAACTAAGAATTTCATGTTGGTACAGTCTAATGGATGAAAATTCACATCTGAAGCAGAAGCGAAAGGCCTTCAATTGTAGATACAAATTCCAAGCATGGCCAATTCGCAAACCGTATGGGTTACGCAACTCCTAATGCTAACCCCAGACTATAATAAGGGTCAGTGTGTGTAGGTAATAGACAGTGTATTTACAAGCTCCCTCCGACATGGAGCAGATGAAGTGGACGGTGCCGCAGTTGCCACAAGATTGGGCATGCAGAATCTGCTTGACGCAGACCTAACCCTAACGCATAACCAGGGCATGCGCATCATGTAACCTTGCGAAGCAGGGCTGCTGGGATGGAGGAGATTCACAAGCAGTCGTAGCTGGAGTTGAACCAGCTGCTGGATGTTGCCATAGCCGGGTTTGCATATGAGAGCGTCGACTGCGCATGGCCGTTTTCGAAGCTCATAGTCGGAAACATGGCCTCCAGCGACCCGTCGTTGCTGCTGCTGAACCCCCTGCTGCATCGAAGCGCGCTTTGAACCTCCTCGTCGGATGCAGAGCGGGCTCCAATGCCTGACTTCTCCACGGCTATGCGCGCTTGGTTGTACGACCTTTGCGTGGGCTGCTGGAACTGATGATTCATCGCCAATGGCAGTCCCGTCGTGTTTATTGTTTGTTGTCCCGGAGCCAAGGACGCCATGGCCTGCGATGATGCCATAGTGTACCTGTGATTGTGGTTGTGGTTGTGGTTGCAGTACGTTGTGTCCATGCGTTTCCATTCATTGGTCAGGGCGCTCGACGTCTGCAAATGTTCCTGCATCGAGACGACGCCGTTGTTCGACATCATGCCTCTGTGGAGGCTGTCCATCAGGTATCCGCTCTCGGACTTGGTTTCGGGTAGCATGAGCGATTGCTGCTGCGGAGTGGATTCGGAGACGCCGCCGAGAGGGTGACGGTGAGGGAGAATGTCATCGATTTCAGGGAGGGAAGCGAGAACCTCCTCCGCAGAGGAAGTGTCGTTCTCCTTGGTGGCGCGTTGCGCATGCGTTCCCTTCTCGTAAATTCGGCATAGCACCCAGTCGTCCAACTGCAATAACAAAAAGCTGATGCACAGTCAGGTCACAGGCGAGAGCTCAATTTTCACACTCCTCCCAGCCAACGCAAATGAAGAGAAAGGATTTAACTAGGAGGCCTTCATCTTTTGAATTCGTCATAAGGAAATCACTTTCGTCTAGTTTTCTTTGATTATTCACCAGCACATGCGATGAACTTCACTGATTCAGAATTTTTGTCCTATCGGAAATATTATTTTCACGATATGATAAGTTGAATCTCACTAACATTTTCAAAGCGTGAATCCTTGGTCCTTCAGAAGTTAAACAATATCAGGTGATCTAACTTCAGATGAATCCCAAGGGGAGTAGTTTTGAAAATGAGAAATGGGGACATACGCGGAGGGAGCCTCGACAGCGATGGGGAGCCGAGCGGGCGACTCCTTCCGCCAGGCGGTACTCGTGCATGATCCAGTTGGTCTTCTCGCCCTTGGGGGCTTTGCCTCGGTAGAAAACGAGCGCCTTCTTGACGCCCACTTTGCTGTGGCCGTTGCTCATGTGGATTGGCTTATCTGTCCCGGTGGCTTTCCAGTAGCCGCTCGCTGCGGATCGGTTGGGCCTGGCGCCATTCGGGTACTTCCTGTCCCGCGGTGAAAAATAGTACCATTCCCTCTCCCCGAACAAAGCCTTGCCTTCAATATGCGTCCATCACCACAATAGTACTATGTCAGTCCGGATCTCTCTTCAAAAAATAATATTACAGTTTCCTTTAAAATATTAAAGAAACCATGTGCTCTGACTGAGTTTATTTTACAGAACATTTTCTGCGTCAATCCTATGTCTTACCTTGCATGTAATCGTGACTTGAATTCCTTTAACAAATTCTCAAGCTCATGTTAACTTCAGAATGAAAATGAATTCAATGACTGTACATGTCCAGGTATGTGTACTGCATTGTTCAACGCTTGCCAATTGCAGGATACATAGGATCAAATGGTTAATCTACAAATTGTTACGTATGATACGTATTCTGCAAGTATGGCACGGTTGAAGGCAAAGTAAAGGTTCAGTGACGTACCAGGGAGTTCCCAAGGATCGAACTTGTAGAGGTCAACCTCAGCGATGACTGGGATTGGAAACACTTGCGAGTCGGCCTTCTGGCGAAGGTAGTGCAGCACAAGCTCCTCGTCAGTGGGGTGGAACCGGAACCCTGGAGGTAATTGCAGTTGGGCAATGGACCCTCCTGTTTCCCTGTGCACCATGGCTCTGACCAAGCTCGCCCTTTCCCTGGTCACCAGACTCGAGTACTGGTACGGTGACAATATTTAAAAGCTATGTGATAGCCCAAATGATGTCGATGACGTTTCAGAATTTGACCACACTTACTTGGATTAATGTGGATACGAAATGCCTCGTTCCCTCGGCAGTGCACGCAACAGACTTGAGCTAATACTGCGACACTGTTCCTAGGCCTACACTGAACTGCCTGCTTGAAGCTCCCAGGCAGGAGTAAGGCTATGATGATATTGAAGAATGATGATCTGGCTAGATTGGGTGGTTCTGGCAAACACCAGTCTGATTCGCCGAAGGGGGCTTGGACGAGTACGCGAGAATGGTCGGGCAGCTGAGAAGGATCAACTGTGGGACTGAAGGAAATGACAAGTTAGTGACCATTGATTCTAGCACTTTTCTCATAGCTTGAGTAGCGAGCGCTTGGGACTCGGCTGCTACCACCGGCTTCGACTCCACGTCTACGCGATTCTAGACCAGCATGTTCACATATCCACAGGAACCGCTCCCTTCCCTGGACTTCCTCACCACCAACCCTAGCAAGCGAAGCCCCCGTGCGTCCCGTTTTCACGTCCTGGTTCAATTCAGACACTTGATACGTCTGCCGTTCTACCGACAGCGAGCCAGGGAGTAGTACACCCCTGACTCTTCAATTTCTCTCGGCAGGCGAAAGATAGAAATTGAAGTCCTGCTAAATTACTTGCAAGTTCCGGCCTACCTCAATCCATCAAGGCTCCAACCTTACTACAGAGATTATCTCTCTGTATCATCCACAGCTTCCACAAATTCTTGTTCTCTCTACACACGGTTCCTAGTCTGAAGGATTCTTCCGAGGGAAAAAAAACTAGGACGGCTGACAAAGATCAACCCCATGCATGCATGTAATTGTGCCTGCCTCTGTGTTTCACTCGGACTCTGTTGCAAACTGCGGAGTATAGTTCAGGGTGTAGTAAATTAAGTGCTTCCAGACAATCCAGAACTACTAAGAGTTTTGGGATAAGTAATCGCTAACTTTCTGAGTTCCCTCACTGTAGGCCCTCGCCCCAGGTTCCTTCAATCTCGATCTCACACACCGGCAAGGAGCGGACCGAATCAAACACTGAGACCGACTGCAAAGTAATATATCAACACGTTCGATTTCAATTCCCAAACAGGTTCAGAACAACAACCTGTATTATTTTGTAGTACTACGGCACTACCGACGGTGAAACTGAACCCCCTCCAGGTAGCGAAGATGCAATTGCAAGCGGCACGTTCTACCAAAACCGACAAGGATCGTGCTACACGCGATCTTCCTCAGCCCCCAAGAAAATTCTTCACAAGCGGAAGCCCCTTCGCAACCAAAACTCATTTGAATCCCTCAGAATATATTGTAAGCAACCCGGACAACAGCAAGACGAAGACGGACAAGAAGTGCGGCGCAAGCAACAGGCTCATGAAGCAACAACTCGCTCGGGTGAAGGTTTGAAACAAGGTTGAGGGCGGGACATTTATAGCAGAAATTTGGCGGCACGGATCGGAGGATGACAAGCCATGAAGATGAGGCTGCTGTGGGGGCGACGACAGACGCGTAGGTAGTCAGACACTAAGCGCGCGATCAACTGTCTGGCGGCGATCGAAGGAGGAACGCAATTACCTACTGTGCACAGCCGGAGCTAGCTTGCTTCGCGGGAGATAGACGCTAAAAAAGATTGAGACGAGTGGTCTGTCTGGTACACTGTGGAGACGATATGACGCTGCAGCTGCAACTGACTTGGTGGTGCTATGTTGGTTGGGGACCCAATTTGCAAGGCCTGCGTGACGCTGGGTCCCTCCATGGAGCGGAGCTCCTGCTGTCAGGCAGTCCGCCTTTTGCATGCGTAGACACTGTTGCTTCTCATGATCTTCTCGCGACCTCCGTCCTTGGGAAAAAAATCCGACCTCCTGCCGCCTCTCACAAACAAGGTTTTGTAACTTGCTAGCTCGATCGACCCCACCCTAGTAGCTAGCAAAGTTACTGCGGCTTCAATGCACCTTTTGTCGCTCACTATTTCCTGTAATTCTGCCAATTTGCATTTTCTTCGTCAGACTTTCGCATCCTCTTCAGTCATTTATCCTGTGTAAGTTGTTTGTACAATTCTGACTACATTCTTCACGTGCTTCGCGACTGCTTCACAGCAACTACTCCTAGCTAGGCTGGCTGGCATCCCGACTGGCATATTTCTAAATCCGTTACTTTGGTCATATCATGATCTTTGTACCTGTATGGCCAATTTCATTAAAATGGCGGTATTCCGTTAATTTGGCACTTTTAGCAGTTCAGACTGCACAGTCTGAACTGTTTTTTCTTTTAAAAATCTATACCTGTACTAGATTTTCGAAATCTACATTTGTCCTAGATATTTGAAATCTATACCTATCCTAGATTTTCCAGACTGCACGGTGTAATATCTATGTTTGTCCTAGATTTCTGAAATCTAAAACCGACCTAAGTGTTAGAAATGTACATTTGTCCTAGATGTCACGGTGTGAAAATGGCACATGGAATACCGCCATTTTAATGAAATTCGCCATCTGTAAGATATTTTAAAGGGTACTGTTGTGAATCACCGCCTAGTACATGTAAAGGAGGTAGAAAGGAGGTGTCCTTACTTCTAGTACAGCTGAGTAAGTTATCATATTTTTCGACCTAGTGAGTGGACCGTAGAGTACCGAAGGCCACTCATAGTAACAACTGGAAAACTTCCTGTGGATCTTATATATATGTTCACAGACCTTTAGAAAAAATTTCCTTGTGTTTTTCTTGTATATATATGTTTAGAGATTTGCAGGAAAGGTGCAGATTTCTGTAAAGAAATGTTGGGAACTTTTCCTCTTCTGCTTCTCTTTGAAATGATGAGCTTTCTGTACCAAAAAAACATTATGATGAAAATCTGAAGTTTGCCTTTGCATCCTCTAGGATGGGTATTTGATCATGACAGGTACTGATTTCATTGTGACAAATGGCTCTGAACTTTTGACTCTGCACTTCAGCATATGTTGTAATTGGATGTTTCGCGCGAAGTTTCTTGGAAGATTAATTTTGTGCAAAGGATTAAGTTACTGTGTTAGTAATTATAAAGGAGTCTCATATGAATGAGGCCCGACTTGCATGTCAGCATGCTCCGGGTCTTGGGCCAGTGTACAAATTGTTTGGTGGTAGACAACCAAGCATGCATGACCAACTATTGTAGTTGTAGTGCCTCCTGCAAAGTTTCAGTTGCTATTAGCAGTTCTAACTTAGACCATGATCAAGTAACAAACTTGACGGACAGGGATGACCACACTGGTACTGTAGTTTTGGTAACACTGTAGGCAATTCCTTATATAATACCACCCAGATGGCATTACAATTTTACCAAATGAATACATGAAAATGTGATAATAAACCCATTGAAAATGCAGAGGGAGTTATGTATCTAGTGTTGTAAGAGAGCCTCTTGTGCATGCAGTCAAACGAAGGCTTGCAAATAGCTGTCATGATCATAAATTCAGAAGTCAGACCTGGGCACTGTACCATGCTCTTGCTTTATGGTCGAACCAACCATACCTGGTCACTTAAGCAATTCTGCAACACATCTTGAAAAATGTAAGGTGATGCAAATTTATCCCATGTAGAAAATAGGAAATATGGGGACTGCAAATTTTTTGTGATTTTATTCTTAGAATTGAAATTACTATGAATTTTGGGAGCCAAAAGTTAGTAAGAACTTAGAAGTCATAGCGGATGTCTAGTTAGACTATTCCAAAACCAGAAGTAGGCTCATTCAAAAGTTGGTCCAAACCTATGATAGCCAATGTCTAGTTAGACTATTCCAAAACCAGAAGTAGATTCATTCAAAAGTTGGTCGGAACCCATAGCCCATGTCTAGTCAGACTATTCAAAAACTAGAAGTAGGCTCATTCAAAAGTTGGTCGAAATCCACAGCCAATGTCTAGTCAAACTATTCCAAAACCAGAAGTAGGCTCATTCAAAAGTTGGTCGGAATCCACAGCCAATGTCTAATCAGACTATTCCAAAATTAGAAGTAGGCTCATTCAAAAGTTGGTCGGAATCCATAGCTAATTTCTAGTTAGACTATTCCAGCAAAACTAGAAGTAGACTCATTCAAAAGTTGGTCGTAATCCATAGCCCATGTCTAGTCAGGCTATTCCAAAACTAGAAGTAGGCTATTTCAAAAGTTGGTCGGAATCCATAGCCAATTAGCCAATGTTTAGTCAAACTATTCCAAAACTAGAAGTAGGCTCATTTAAAAGCTGGTCGGAAATGTCTAGTTAGACTATTCTGGCAAAACTAGAAGTAAACTCATTCAAAAGTTGGTCGGAATCTATAGCCCATATCTAGTCAGACTATTGCAAAACTAGAAGTAGGCTATTTCAAAAGTTGGTCGGAATTCATAGCCAATGTCTAGTCAGACTATTTCAAAACCAAAAATAGCAGTTCATTCAAAAATTGGTCAGAACCCATAGCTAATGTTCAGTCAGACTATTCTAAAACTAGAAGTAGACTCATTCAAAAGTTGGTTGAAATCTGTAGGCAAGCCTATGTCTAGTCAGACTATTCCAAAACCAGAAGTAGGCTCATTCAAGAGACTACTTCTTACTCACTTTGGCACTCAAAAACAAGGACGTGTCGTAACAAGAATGGAAGAAATTGATGGTCAAAAATCAAGAGCCCAGGGGCGAAAATTAGTCCTAACCTCTATTGAATTTGTAGTATCCTATAGTCTATAGATTGCTAATGGGACCTTGCGGCCGGGTTGGTAATGTGTGCCTCCATCTTAGGAGGACTATACTCAGTGAACTCTAAGCCGGTTCATCACACTTGGCTGCGGCCAATGATGAATTTGTTTCAAATTAATAATAAGAGTTCATCTCTTCAAGTTGATTCCTTGATAATTAATTATCCTTCATTTTCTTTACTAGTTTTTTTTTTTTTTTTTTTAATTTCCCTTTAATTTCAACACCTATTTTCAGAAATAATTTTTGACATTCAAGCATGATATTTGGATAATAACACATGTGCAATACATCTTGTGAGCAATAACTAGTGGAGATTTTAGAATACTCAGACATAAATAATATGCCATCATGTCCAGGCCGAAGCCCGAAAGTGCTCGGCACCCCTTGAAATATCCACATGCACATGTCACAATTTGTTTTTTTCTTTTCGGAATAGCTTTTGGACAGCTTCCCAAGTATTGTTTGGAGCAAAGAAATAAACGTGCATGAGTGTACTTGATGTTTCAGTATGATGCTTTAGAAGTAAGCTTAGACCAAGAGCCAATGCAGTTTGTATTGTGACAACACATGTTTGAACATGAGAGAGTAGTAGTTACTTTGACATTTTCGGCCACACCTAAAAGGGCCTACAATCAATGATGATGTGACGTCGGGATGTTGCCGAAACCGACCCTGGTTAATATTATTCCGAGCAGAAAGGATAAGGTCTAGTATGAGGCGAGCCTGAGACCAAAGCTGAAGTTAGAGGTCAAGCAGAACCGGCCAGGCATGGTCAAGAAACAGACAGGCGTTGCTTACTGTATGTCAGTTAATTTGGTCGTGATCTTATCAAGTGAAAGCCCTTGGTTGGCCATTGAATTTCCCCGGGTGTTGAAATGTATTACTGCGATCAAAAAAAAATTTAATTTTAAAAATTATTTATTTATTTATTTATTTATTACCATGGCAAAGAGAGACTTTGACAAGACATGGAGTAGCTCTCATATTCACCATAATTATTACCCCTCTAAATGCCCCAAAGGTTTGCTTTTAACCCCTTAAGTTCTTTAACTATGTTATCCCCCAAAACGCTCGAAAACTGCACAAGTACCAAATTTTGGAAAAACAAACAAACAAACATTTCTAGACACATCTAACCGTAGGGTCTTGTAGTCAATATGCTGCTTCAAAAAGATGTAGAAAAAATTTCAGAATTTTCCACCATGTGGATTGTAAGATATTAGCATTTGAATTGACAAAAATCTTTTTTTTGGCCCTGCAAAAAACCGGGCAGCTGCACTTCACAAGGTTACATTTGTATGAAAAAACGTCCAAAATGGTGGTCACTCTTTGGATTCATTCTTCAAGGCAAGTTGACTACATGCTTGAAAAAATTTAGATCATTTGGAATTGTACAACATATAGGAAAAAAATGAGTAGAAAGAAGTAGAGAATGATTCAATATACTAAATTGTTAAGAATTTAATTATGAAAATGAAAAATGCCAATTCCAATGGTTGTAATGTTGTAATAAAAAATCTACATCCTATGATTTTATTTTTTTCCAAAAATATTGAAAAATGAGTGAAACAAATGATTTCAAAGTTTATTTTAGAATAGAGAATCCAAAACTTATTTTTTTTCCAAAAATATTGAAAATTGAGTGAAATAAATGACTTCAAAGTTTATTTTAGAGTAGAAAATCTAGAATTGCCCGCAAACTAAAACTTCTTGTAACTTTTGACTCATTGATTGAAATGGAATGATTCAAAGCTTTCCATGTATATATAAAACTAGAAAACCAATTTCAATTTTTGTTCACAACTTTTATTAAACTTTTGACCTCAAATATGCAAATTTTTTGTCACAAGTACCTACCCAAAATCACTGTGTTGCTAAAAATAACAAATTGGTCCTCTAGGGATGAAGGCAACTTGGATTTTTGCTCAAAACTACACAAAAAGATGAAGGTTTGATAGGTTTTATCAATTTTTATTATTTGTAAATGGTATAATTTTAACTTAGACGTGTTAAAGATCATTTAGAGAGGAAAAAATACAACTATTTTACATGTGAATTGAAAGATTGTAATGTTTGATGACAAGGGGGGTAAAAATGAGAAAGAAAATTGAAGTCTTTCAATCCTCAATTCATATGTCAAATCTAAAAATTGGGGTCATGAAAAGAACATGAATAAGCATAATCAATTTATGGCTTCTCAAAATCTACTCTACAAATTTTTTTTAAATGGATATTCAATATGGTTTTATCCTAGCATCTGGTGTATGTGAAATTCATTTATGAGAGATTTTAATCATAGAAAATCAAGATTTCCAAAGGACATCTTTGTACAAAATCTTAAATAGAAAAATCATGAACAATTTTTTTCCAAAATTAGATTTGATGCTTAACCCCTAAAGTCCCGTTGTCCCCTCGGGGGACAAAATGGATTTCGAGCAGGCTCCTACGGTCTCAATCTTTGTCGTAATTTTCTGAATTTTTTTGTGAAGATAGAGAATCACATTAGCTTTCCGAAAATGTAATTTATATTTCAATCGGTGCCCGGGAGCAAAAGTTATGGCACAAAACCCCCAAATTTTAGTTCGGCGGGCAGAAAAAAAACATCAAAAAAAATTAAAATTAAAAATTAAAAAAATTTGTTTCATATAGATTTTTTATTTTTATCTACATGGGAAGCTTTGATTCATTCCATTTCGATTTGTTATGCAAAAGTTATAGACAATCTTATTTTTTGGGCAATTGGAGCATCTTTTTGAAAAAATAACTTGTAGGATTCATTTTTGAACTCAATTTTGACAATTTTTCAAAAAAAAAAGTTTCACGAGGTTAAGATTTCTTGCTAGAACAATCTCACTGTTGAGATTAGTATATTTCAATTCTATCTTAGAGCTATTAATGATTTAATTTTTCCTTCAATCTTGAACCTACTTCTATTTAACAATTTTTTAATGAGTGAAAACTGAGTGTTTCTTTTTTGAATTTTTTTCCCTAGATTTTCAACTCAATTCTTCATCATATAAAATTAGAAATTCAAAATCATTAGAGCAAAAATTTTAAGTTAAGAAGGTTCAAAGCCAAAAAATGTAGTTGAGCAAGGTGCAAAAAAACTTGATTCCTTTACTTTAAATGCAAATATCTTGCAATCTACGCGGTCAAAGTTTTTGAAATTTCTTCTACACATTCTTACACTAGTCTAGTACAAGATCCTACGGTTAAATATACAAAAAAAACATCAAATTTTTTTTTTGCTCTTTACTAAAGAAATGACAGTTTTGAGTGGTTTTTGATGGAAAAATGGCCTTGGGACTTTAGGGGTTAAAATAGACTTTAAAGGGCATTCACATTAAAAAAAAGTACTATTAATAATATTAAATTAATAAAAATTATTTCACTTCAACGTTTTGCTGACACAAAAATGTAGTGCCTTGGGCATTTAGGGGTTAAAAATTCCTTTCAAAATCTTCCTCTTCTTAGAGATTAGTCCCTTTACTCAACATGGATATATATAGAGGGCAAAACATGTCTAGTGATCAACTTTTGAACAACATACATATGTGTACAAGCTATGGTGGAGCAGAGCAATGCAGTGATTACAGTAATAAATGTAATGATTGCTAAAAACATATAAAATTTTATGCAGGAAATACCATCAATAATATTTCTAAATGTTGGATGTAGCCAAAATAATTGTGTATATTCAAATTTTCAAATTAATTAGCACAAACTGCAAAGTGCAAACAAGGTGCAAATTTTATATTTTTTAAAAGTATTTATATTTGTTTTCAATTTTTTAGGAATTAAAGATAAAGACTTTTTATTGTCTTTTTGAGGTCATCTAAATACTAAAGTATGGATTAAAAATTTATGTTTTCTTCATTGTAAACTTTAAACATGTATTCTCTCAGACTTGGTGTAACATGTCAAACTTGTAATCAAATGATAAAGGATAAAAATTGAAAAGAAACCACAATTTTTCTCTCAAGAACATATATATATATATATATATATATATATATATATATATATTTTGCTATGCTAAATCCATTAACCCCTAAATTTCTGCATGACTGTGTTTTCATTGAAAATGCTCCAAAACTTGTCAATTTTAGTACAAGTACCAAATTTTAGAAAAAAATAATTTTTTTTGACCCATCTAACTAAAGGATCTTGTAGTATGCTGACTTGTGAACATGTGGTAAAATTTTCAGAAATTTTTCATCATGTGGATTGCAAGAAATTAGCATTCAAATTCAGTAAAATCATTTTTTTGGCCCTGCAAAAAACAGGGCAGCTGCACTTCACAAACTCACTTTTCTATGAAAAAATGTCCAAAATGGTGGTGCTTCTTTAAATTCTTTTTTCAAGGCAAGTTGGCTACATGCTTAAAAAATTTCAAATCATTTGGAATTGTACTACATATAGGAAAAAATAGTAAGTAGAAAGAAGTAGAAAATGATTCAAGTACAAATTTGTTAAGAATTTAGTTATGGAATTGAAAAATGTCAATCCCAATGGTTGCAATGTTGTTATAAACAATCTACATCCTATGATTGAAATGAAAATCAATTAATTTTTTTTCTACATATAGACAAATATAAAAAGGCTATAGCACTTGAAATTATAAATTTTTGAAAAATTACAAGTTTGAGTGTGAATTTTGGAATGGTCCAAAACATCACAATATACCTCTCCCAACCAAACGGCACTTCATCACACATACACGGAAAAAAAGAATGAAAAGAAACATAAAGTGTATCCATACGTAGTGGCTTGAGGGTCATGTTGATCACTACTAGTAGTTTCAATACTTTTCTAAAACAACCACTATTCATGGAATTAAAATAGTCGCTTTCTACATTTGGTTTATACCCGAAAGGTAGAAGTTCCTATTGAGGTAGCTCTAATATTGTATGTCAATCAAGACTTTGATTGTAACCATTATTTGCAAATAGTAGCCTAGGTCCCAATTATTCAATAATAGTTGAATTACATTGATTGCATAAATTTATGGGCCCATGTCTACCAACCTTCCTACCTTAATCATTTGGTCAATGGATGATTGTATGGTTGGTGAACATAGTAATAAGTCATTTTTCATGTTAAATTTTTTGAATAAGAACCTATGACCATAAACTTAAAAATCTTTTCTTAATTTTTTTGGAGATTTTAATCATTTAAACCTTCAATAATAGATGTAAGTTGCATTCTAAGAAATTGCATTATCCCTCCACAAAATTCTAGTTACCGAACTCTAGTTAAATTGACAATTCCTAAGTATTCCGTATTCATAGAAGCCAATTTTTTTTTGTACTTTTGCAGAAAGATGACTTATCTTTCTTGCATTAGTAAATAATGTTTGAATTGTCATTTAAGGGTTACTACTCTTAAAGTGGATAAATCTTGTAATTTGGAAAAAAGAAATAAAAATCATTAGTAGGAACTAGAATTTTTAATATTTTAATATTTTAATATATTCAATATAAATGTTGTGAAGAGATTACACATAAAGTTAGAAAAAACAAAAAAATTCATTGAAAATATACTAGTTTCTCCATTAGAGATTAAAAAAAAATAAGATAAAATAAAATACAAACACACATAACATTGTTTACTGGTGAGGCAGAGGTTCCTTTTGCATCTTTAAAAGTTAAAAAAGAGCCCCCTATAGTGAACAAAATTGCCTTATATATACTATATGACTTTTGAGCTAATCCCAATCCTCAAATGAAGTGATTGGTCTCTTGTAGGTATTTAACAAAGCATAATACCTTCCTCAACATAGGGAGGACCATTGCCTCATTATCCATCCATACCTTAAGTTTGTTGGTTTGTTACGTTGAGATCTCCTAGACCGTGCATCCTTTGGTGGCATGCTTTGTATCATTGGAAAGCCCTCGGTGAGGAGGGTCACAAGCTTTGTTTCGTGGCATTTGGACATGTGATGTGAAAGTTATAGATTTGGGTGAATGCAAGAAACACCTACCGATTTTTTTGCATTTTTACAGTACTCATGATTTTTCTTCTGGAGTACTATAAAATTAGAAAAATAATTTTTAAAAAAACAAAAAATATGGCTAACGTATACACCTCTAAGATGAAGGTAACCACTAAAGGAAATGCATAGAAAAATTCTTTAAGCTAGAGAACTAAAAAAGTACCAAATCTCAAGAAAATAGATACTTTGATGTATAAATTAGTTAAAAATAGGAAACAAAATTAAATAATGTTTTATATGTTACAAAAAGTAAGCAAAAATAAGCGCACTTTGTGGACTTCCACACCACATACAATTAACTATTTTTAGAATTCCTTCCCTGAATAGCTACAAGTCTACTAGAAGACCATGCCCTCTAAATTTCAGCTCGAAATTTGTTTTTTTGGATACTAAATAGTACTAAAAACCTCTAAATTGGCAAGTGTGACATATAATTGGGGGCTATTTTTGGACAGTAAATTATTTTTGAAAATTACAAAAAATTAGGCAAGGTGTATAATAGTCATGAGCAGGGCTTTTTTTTTTGGCTTTTTGGTGCCAGATTGCACCAGAAGAAAAAATTTGGCTAAAAAAGGTTATAAAAAATGCCAAAAAAATTGGATGAAATCGCCAGATAGCTTTGAAATTAAAAAATATATCAGATGAAATCGCCTAATTGTGGATGAAAACCATACTATACATCCAATAAGTGGATGAATGTTGCAATTTGGAGCACCACTATAACATTTTATATCACCACTATGGCACTTCTTCAAAAATGAAAAAAAAACCCTGGTCATGAGTACCTTACCTATAAATCTTGAGTCATTTGGAGCCAGAATGCAAAAGTTATGGCCAAAAAACTAATCAAAACACAAGATGTGACGCAAAATAGTACAGGTGTTTCTTGCATTCATCCATTTTCAAAGTTTTTATGAAACAAAAAAATAAAAAAATACTTTTACTTTTATTTTGATTGTGGCAACATCACAGGGCACTCTAAGGTAGGAGGCTCAAACTCCAACCGGGCATTAAAAGCAAACATGACTCACTAGTACATTTTGCTTTCTTCAATGTAGCATCTATGCACATTTCAGGAGGTGGTCGCTTTTGATGACCACAAATGACCACTTTTTTCCAACTTCAAAAATTTGTAACTAATTCCATAAAGGTGCAAAAAATATGAAATGACTTGGGTTAGATGTCAATTCCACTTGTCTTTCAAGGGAAATTTACTAAAAAAATATTTCAAGATGTTTTACCTCCCCAAAATTTAGTTACAATGTTATGCAACGACCATGGATTGCAAGGAAGAAATAGAAACCGGAAGGGTGAATCTCTTCTTGGACCGATGCCGCTCGGATGCTACTAACAGCAATAGTCTGTATCTTATCATGGTGTTAACCAATTTCCCTTTCTCTACTTCTTTCTACAACCTCATTGCCTTGAAAGTACAAAAAAATGGTTGTGGCAGCCAGCCATATGTTTGGAAAGAAATTGAGGTATGAGGAGGAGATTATGATAAGAATTTCCTCATGTACAAGGGACACCAAACTTCCATATGTGCTCTCCTTTTTCCTTGACATGTTCGACAAACCAGACGTGGACTGAGTGACCGGAGGGAAGAGGATTAAAACCGCCGCACAGGCAAGGCCACTGGGCCAACGAGTTCGTATTGATTGACTTGATGCAGACACACTAAATGTGAAATGCACTAATTTGCAGTTGAATAGGTCAGTCTGCACTTGGAGATCCACATACTGGCATGGTGGGAACCCCCACCCGGAAGCTAAGTGACTATTTGACAAAATGGTAAGGTAGGTGGCTCTAGAAGCGACACTTTAAGAGGTGATTGCATTTTGGGGGAAGGTAAACTCCTTGAAACAATCTTCAGTAAATTTTGGTAGGAAGAAAAATGGAATTGGCATCTAATCCAAGTCGTTTCATATTTTTTGGATCTTTGTGGAATTAGTTACAAATTTTTGAAGTTGAAGCGTAGTGGTTTCTAAAAGCGACCCCCTCCTGAAATGTACATTGTTAGTACATTGAAGAAAGTAAAATGTACTTCTGTGTTAGAGGTCGCTTTTAGAGCCAGGTTGCTTTTAGAGCCACCTACCTTAGAAATCAGTGGAAGAGCTCATCCATCAATCCTACAAAAGACGCGGCCCTTGTAACCAAGGTAGTCACCAAAATACTCTGATTATTGGACCAATAGTTGCATCCTTTGTTTCTATAGTTAAAACAATGAAGTCATTTATTAGACCTTTTAGTTTTGTAGTGTCTTCAGAGGGTTGTTATAGGTTTTAAATAATTGTAGTGTGTTGTATATATAGTAGGGTACCATATTTGACTATTAGAAGACCAACTTTGTACTAAATGATATGACAAGACACACACCATTAGAATTGAAAATTCAACTATTAACAGATTTCATTGGATGTCATTTTAGCATCTATATCTTATCATAGCTCAAATATGGCACTGTATAAGTAGAATACATACCGGTAGTGATTTTGCAACTTCTCACATGTATAGAAGGAACAATAACAGTCCAAATTGGAACTCCCATGTAGATCATGGAATCTAGCTTTAACATGAATACAAACTTAAGTCACTACAATAAACTTCAATTTGTATACTATTCTTTGTCAAATACACAAAAAAAACACCATAGTGCATCCCAAATTATGGGCTTTCTAAACCTTTAAGGATTAATCCCTAAAAGACCAAGCTACTCTTTTTGGCAACATAGAAATTTTGGACTGCTCACTATGAATGGAATTTTTATTTTTTTATTTAAAATTTTCACACAACAGGGGGATTAGGGTTATTTTAAGGTCCAACAATTTTCACAACTTTTGACTACATGGTTCAAAAGTTATTGTATAATATTTAACTTTTTTTCTCTGGCAGGCAATCCAGGCAGATGAAAAAAAAAATTCAAAAAAAAAAATTGAAATTGATTTTCAAGATTTATATATACGTTAAAAGCTTTGAATCATTCCATTTTGATCAATGAGTCAAAAGTTGTGAAGAATTTAGTTTGCGGGCAATTATGGATTCTCTACTCTACAATAAACTTTGAAGTT
This sequence comes from Pseudisothecium myosuroides, assembly GCA_951799445.1. Lineage (NCBI taxonomy): Eukaryota > Viridiplantae > Streptophyta > Bryopsida > Hypnales > Lembophyllaceae > Pseudisothecium > Pseudisothecium myosuroides. The sequence goes on along the minus strand of OX637288.1, from coordinate 1,083,141 downwards.
GTTTATTTCACTCAATTTTCAATATTTTTGGAAAAAAATAAAATCATAGGATGTAGATTGTTTATTACAACATTAAAACCATTGGGATTGGCATTTTCAATTCCATAACTAATTCTTAATAGTTTTGTCTTTTGAATCATTCTCTACTTCTTTCTACTTCCTATTTTTTTCCTATATGTTGTACAATCCCAAATGTTCTGAATTTTTTCAAACATGTAGCCAACTTGCCTTGAAGAATGAATCCAAAGAAGCACCACAATTTTGAACATTTTTTTATACAAATGTGACCTTGTGAAGTGCAGCTGCCCAGTTTTTTGTTGGGCCAAAAAAGGATTTTTGTCAATTCAAATGCTAATATCTTGCAATCCATATGATGGAAATTTCTGAATTTTTTTCCACATCCTCGCAAACTAGCATACTACAAGATCCTACATTTGCATGTGTCCAAAAATGTTTTTTTTACTAAAATTCGACACTTGTACTATAAATGATAATTTTGGAGCGTTTTTGGTGAAAACATAGTCAAGGAACTTTAGGGGTTAAGTCTGATAATAGAATTGCAAAAACATTATTGGATCATATAGATGAAAAATGATTTTAGATTCTTTTATAATGCATTATTTGGACAATGTTTGTCAATAAACTATGAATTTTAAAGTGTTGATTGGATTAGGTGTACCCAAAGCAACTCTAGCCTCTTATGAATAGAAGTTGTACATGTAGGCTAAAATCTACAGGAGTCAGTTTTAGAAATAATTTACCATCAAATGCAATTACCTTATGACTTCATTGTAAGGCTTCAACAAGTCAGGATCGAGTCAACGGTCACACTCTTTGCCTTCCAAATACCTACACTCACCATATAAATTATCAGACAGTTGATGAATTAACTTACCTCCACATTATCCACAACAGAACCTGCCATTGCCAAAGTTGCAACCAAAATTCCGCCTCAAACCTCCACAAAAGTGGAGAAGTTCAGTTATGTTTGCAGACACGCGCATGCCGGAACCCAGAAAATAGGAAAATGAAAAAGCTGAGGGATTACATGGCACAGTGAGGATTTCGATTCGAATATGTTGAAAATTGGTCAAAATGGAATTGTCTGTGTTTGTGGTGTAGGAAATCATGGTATGATATCAGCCTGTCGTTTGATACTGTGCGGTACGTAATTTCTGCATCACTGCGGTGGGGATGGATAAGCCTTTGGGAACCGCCAACGATCACGTAGGCTTAACTTACCACTGTTCTCCACAGACATAAGGTAGTCTGCTCTAAAAGCAACCATTTAAGGTCTGGTCCCCCTTTTTCATAGGTTTCCGTGAACAAAAATATTTTTAGCTCATTTTTCAGAGAAAGAAAAATACATTTGAAATTGAACACAAACGGTTTTGTATTTTTCCAAGTATTTTTGATTCAGTTATGATTTTTCTAAGATTCAAGACATAGGCACCTATTTATGACTATGGGTCTCTCAAAATCCACTCACTTACAAGTTGTAAAGAGTTGAGAGGAAACCAAGGTAAATGATTGGCTCCTTCAATAGTTAACCCCTGAAGGCCCAAAGCCTTTTTCCTGCCAAAAAACCATCAAAACTGCCATTTCTATAGCAAGGAGTGAAAAAAAATGAATTTTTTTTTTTGCACATCTAACCGTAGGATCTTACACCAAACTAGTATGAGAATGTGTGGAAAAAATTTCAGAATTTTTGACCGCTCAAATTGCAAGATATCTGCGTTTAAAGTGGAAAAAACAAGTATTTCAGTACATTGCGGGACTAGATTTTTTGACTTTAAACATTTTTCACTTAAAATTTTTGCACTACAGAGTTTTGTGCTTTAAATCTTTATAGTGGAGAATTGAGTTGAGAGTCTAGGGAAAAAAAAAATATTCAAATAACTTAATTATCATTCCTAAAAATTTATTAAGTAGAAGTAGGTACGAGATAGAAGGAAAATCTAAAACATTAATATATTTTAGATGGGAATTAAAATACACTAATTCCAATTGTGAGATTGTTCTAGCAAGTAAACTAAACCATGAGAATTTTTTTTTTGAAAAATTGCAAAAATAGCATTTAGAAATGAATCCTACAAGTTATTTTTTTCAAGAAGATGCTCTAACTGCCCGAAAAACAAGAATGTCCGTAACTTTCTCATAACACATCCAAATGAAATGAATCAAAGCTTTCCAAATAGACAAAAATATAATCTACAAGAAAAAAAATATTAAAAAAAAAAAATTAAATTTTTGCCAAATTTTTCTTGCTGCCCGGACTGCCCAATTACGAAAAAAAAGTAACATATTTGGCCATAACTTTTGACTCCTATTTCCAAATGTCCTGAAATTTAGTGCATATGAAAGATATTCCTTGCGCCCACCTTTTATTAAAATTTCAGCTTAAAATATGGAAATCTCTAATCACACGGACCTGCCCAAAATTTCTATACGGCCAAAAAACGCATGCCGGTCCTTTAGGGGTTAATAGATTTTCCTCGATTCAATCAACACTTAACCCTGGAGCGCCACGGACGCCATTCCATGGTGTTCCGATGACAATACTATAGAGTTGGAAAAGGTTCTAAAGTTTTTTTTCATCCTCCTTATCCTTGTTGACCTTTGATTTTGGATTATGAAGAGTATCCAATTGAGTTTGTAGTCTTTCCAATGTTTGTCTTCACATAAATGAGAAGTTATTAAAAAAAACGGATCACAAAATATGCTATTTTAGTGTGTTTTGGAAAGTTGTTGCTCCTTGATCTAAATCTGAAATTTCTCCACAAAAATGATATTTTTTGAGTTTGAACCCAACTAACAAAATGAAGGTCATCTACTCTAGTTTCTGCCCCAATTTAAAATTTGAAAAAATTCCTAATATTGAATATTTTATTGCAATTTGAAATAATTTTCTATTTAATATGATTTTTCAGATTTTAATCAGATTAAATCTGTTTAAATCTGATTTAATCAAAAATTATTTCAAAAAATCTGATTTAATCAAAAATTTGAAACATTTTGCAATAACCAAGGACTGCATTTGTAATTTTCCATAACCAAGGACTGCATATCAAAAGTTGCACATAACCGTGATGCAAATCATTATTTTTTTTCAATGAAAATTACATTTTTGCCGAATAAATAATTAAAGTCTAAAATGAAGTTAAGCATTAAAATCAAGAATATTGATATATTTGGCAACCACTTCATATAGATTTGATAGTCACTTATGTTATGAGTCAATAAAGATGTATAAACATTTTTTTTTATAGAAGTAGGGTGGTAGAAGGTAAAACAACCCATATGAGATATGTAAATTAGGATTAGTAGAAGCTCAACCATTCATACCTAATTAAGTCAAAAGCAAGAATGTATTCAATGTAGAACTTCAGACCTCATTTTGGTATAATAGAATAATTTTTTCCAAAAACTTTGAACTAAGAAAAGTTGGAAAATCAATCTAAATTTCATCTTCAAAAATCCGTTTGAGATTTCAAACCTTTAATCAGAAGTTATGGACAAAATTGATAGAGGCGTTGGGAGGGACATTTTCTTTGACATTTTCAAACATTCTCTCTAAATTTTATTAAGAACTTTTTTGTGGAGGCTCAAAATCACATACTATTTTTTGAAAAAAAATTTAACTTGATTTACCAACTTTTCTTAGTACAAAATGTTTTGAAAAAAGTTATTCTACTATGCGAAAATGAGGTTTGAAACTCTACATTGAATGCAATTCTTGAGTTTTGATAATGAGCGATCGAGCTCTCATCTTCAAATTGTCCCATACTCTTTGAGGACTCATAATGTACTGTACAACGGATTTCAGTATAAAAAGGCCTCTCCATCCATTTCTAAGTGGATATGTGATGGCATCAAAATGTATTGGTATCTCCTTTTATCAATGGAAATTATCCATGTGTTTCCCAAAAAAAAATGTATTAGTATCTTCTCAACATTTTGACTTCTTTTACAAATAATTATCCTTGGATTTGGCAAGGTGACTTGTTAATTTTCAAAATCATTCAGCTTTGAAATTTTTAATTATTTTTTTCTAAAGGTGACCTTTGGCTATAGTATAATTGTTTTGGTCTAAGCCTAGTTCAAGATTATAAATGATTTTAGAATCACTTCGGAGTAAAGTCCACCAACCAACACAAATTCCAAAGTTTGTTACTTGATGGATATCTATAATGCTAAAGCAACTTACCCCCGGTTATGGCAAATAACCTGCCTCTCCATTTCCAATAACTGACTGCCATGTATACACAAATGGGCTGCATCATGGCTATGGATTTGTCATAATTCCAAGAGTGTTTTTGCACAAGTTGTAGGTTTGGGATTCTTAAAACCAATTTTTGGAACTCTCAGCGATTGTTCTCAAGCAACAGTGTTTGACTATGTAGGCATTCTAAAAACAATATTCTGTAAAGCAATTGGCCCACACCAATGGCTCACAACAAGGATAGACAAGTCGCATTATTAGGGTTGGACGGCACCATCATAATTTTTGCATTAGGAATCCATAACACAAATTTTTGGGTGCATTCAAATCCTCTTTCATTTGCCAACAAGAAAAAAGTAAAATTTGACGAGTGTGATAATAAGAACTAAGCTCAACAGCAAAAACGGCGACTTTAAGTGCCCCTATCTTACTCCATGCCAAAATTATCATCTTCATATTTTTCAAGAGTTCCTTACGCAGGGCACAATCCATCATGGAACAGGCACCCACAACTCCGGCTACTGTTCTCATCGCAGGTCCTCATTTCAACAAAGCAGCTCGCCCTAATCCCTTATCTTTCACATTAGCAGCAGATGGGAGTTACTGATGGGAGTCACAGGTTCCGTGGCGGTTTCTGGGAGGCTCTAACTTACGTTGAATATTCCACCAGCTCCGTCACTCCTGCTGACACTTCAACCCCGACGAGCTCCTGGCTGCTTCCGGAAGACTTGCCCTCCAAAGACCAAAGATGCAAAAATTCCATAAGGCAGTAGGAATGGAAGGAGAGATCTCTCTGGACAGTGGCTCGTCCACTGCAAACAATGGCACAGGAGAATCCTCCACACCAAACCAATGGCTCCATCTCGACGATGGAGAGCCGTCGTCAAATGCTGCAGTGATGAACCTGCTGCTGAACCATGCAGAAGCAGAAGGAGAATTGTCGATACTAACCCGATTTAGACGCACCATATTCCACCAACTGAAGCACACGGAGTTCACACAGCAGGAGCTCCCGGGATGGAAGCCCATTATCACACCCAACTGGGCAATGACCATCTTCATAGCCGTGGCCCTTGTCACCATCCCCATCGGCATCATCACTCTGGCAGCCTCCCACCATGTGGTTGAAATCGTCCACCGATACGACATGGAGTGCATTAACAAAACCGTAATGAATCCCGTGAGCTTCATTCAGAACCCCACTGTCGACCACCGATGTAACGTCACGCTCGTCGTCCCCAAGCCCATGAAACACCCGGTGTTCGTCTTCTATCAACTCACCAGGTCAGTCATTCTTGTCTATATATCGCCAGATTTCGACCAAATGTTTGACCTGGCTCGAAGGCTGTAGGAAAAATGCGAATGCATAGCCAGATTTCAAATGAAATTTTTTTCAAATCGTCTAAATTGTATTGTTACCAAAATAAAAAGAACTCGCCAGAATTGGTAATCTCAACAAATATTTGGAGCCACCTCAACGAAAAATGAAAAATGAAAAATGAAAAGAAAGGAAAAATACTGTACCAGGTTCCACCAGAACCACCGTCGCTACATGAAGAGCCGCAGCACCAGACAGAACCGGGGGGAGGATCTCGACAGTGTCGCCTCGTGCCATCCTGTTGCTCGCCTCAGCAATTCCGAGCCCATCGTCCCCTGTGGTCTCATGGCCTGGAGCTTGTTCAACGACACCTACAACTTCCATCTTGCCAATACTAGCAGCTATCATCCCATCCCTGTCGTTCGGACCGGAATAGCTTGGAATAGCGACGCTCGAGTCAAATTCTCAAGCAAAGTGTATCCCCAAAACTTTCCGAATGATGTTGATCAAAAGGGGGGAAGTGTTAGTACCCGGTTCCCTGTGGGTGGTGCCAGCCTGGATCCCAGGGTTCCATTGAGCCAAGATCAGAACCTAATGGTGTGGATGCGGCCAGCGCCGATGCCGAAGTTCAGGAAGCTGTATGGATATTTGCAGCGGAACTTGCACGCTGGGCAGGTGATCCAAGTGGAGATTGAGAACGTGTACAATACTTACTCGTTCAAGGGCAGCAAGAGCCTCGTGCTGTCCACCACCAGCTTCCTTGGCGGGAAGAACCTATTCCTCGGAAGGGCTTACTTGTCCATGGGCGTCTTGTGCATGGTGATGGCGCTCCTTACGTTCTTTGTTCAGCTGCATCACCCTCGCCCACTGGGTGATCACTCACGTCTCACCTGGAACCGCCATTCCCGCTCCTGAAGCTCCCTTAACAGCCGGTCCCTACATGCCTTGAGGGGGTACTACAGCATGCTTCCATAATTGTGCTTAAGTGGAGGATACAGTAACCGTTAAAAACCTGATCCCATCTCCTATACTGAAACTGTAACCAACAGCAACTCATCTATTCTTGGACTTATTAGACTGTGGTGTCAACCCGGCTGGGCTAAATGTCTATGGCCACTCATTTTTTTATATTGAAAATGGGGTTTTCTACTGGCCTTTCAATACTAGTCTACAGCCCCCACTTTGAATAATTGCATAAGAAATTCGTACGTCGCGATAAGAAATTTGGCTCTCAACAATTTTTTTTTTTTTTTTTTTTTTGAAGCTCTCAACAATTTTGGCTCTTGTACCAAGGAGTCACTCTAAGTTTCTCTACTGTACTGACCTATCAATGTAAGCACACTTCTACATATGCTAAAATGTTTAAAATGATGCAAATAGTATCCATTAACTTACTGCAAAACATTGGAACGGAAACTTAACAAGGATCCTGAGTACCAAGTTTAGGAACTCCTTTATAAAAAAAATATGATCAATATCTCAGAAACAGCATTATACCGAATCCATCATAGAGGTCCTAGTCACGTGGAGACAGCATAGAACTTAAGACAACCCTCACAGTATCAATAAACTATTGTAGGCGTAATTGAATCAGATCTTGGCAAACCCTATTGTCAACACCAAAAAGCTGAGCAACTGATATGGCTCACTTCTAGAACTTTGTCGCTATGTTTTTTTCTTGAAAAATGACAGTAAACTACCTTGACCAGACCCCTGCCCTTTCGAAGCAGCAGCTTTGCCTCCAACCTTGCCAGGAGCCTTGGTGGTACTACCCTTCTGTGGCGCTTTAGCTGGCGCAGCAGGCCTGAAGCAAAAAAAGGCCAAGAAATGTGTAAAAATGAGGTAAGAAAGACTAATAGCAATCGGCTTCTACAAAACAATCCTCCAGTACCTCAGCAAATATTCAGCATGCTGAAATTTCCCAATATCACAGCACAAGACGATGTTACAAAATACCTATCAGCAGGAATTTTCGACGCTGCAGGTGGTGCTGGATCCTTTTGCGGTACGAGTACAGGCTTTCCTTCAGGGATCTCCTCCACTCCGTCTGTCTCCCACACTACCTCCGTGACTGAGCAACCAGAGCAAAAGATGCGTCAGAATTTTAGCATGCTCCTTCCTCCAGTGAGCATAAACAAAGCAAAAGGATTGATCATTACCTTCTTTTCCACGCTCGTTGATTCTTGTCTTCAGCACCTTCTTACGCTTTGGCCCAGAATGAGGTTTTGCACTAGCTCCAGACCCGGATCCACTTTCCGCTTCCCTCTTAACCCCAACAGAAGACTCAACTGGCTTACTGACTTCCTCTGGAACAGTGACGCCAAGGTCAGATTGTGGAACGATTTTACTCTCTTCGTCGACCTCCATCTCTGTAGGGCCTGGAAGATCTATTTTTGCCCCCGAGTCATTTTCTGCGGCCGTTTTCACCTGAATCTTCCTTTTAAACGGTTCAGGAGATGCCAAGTTGATAGCAACATGAGAGTTCATACCCTCTTCGTCTTCAGAGATATCCTCATCCAAGACAACCTGCCTTTTCCGTCCATTCCCGTTCTTTGCTTGACAGCGCCGAATTCTAGCAAAATCGGAAGCCTCCTCATCACTGCTTGGCTCGCTGCCATCACCTTCCGTTGCTCGAATTGCAGCCTCCGCATCCCCTGCAAAAGAAATAGAGAAGAACTTCAGCAGTCTAGACTGTGAGTTACCAACATGCATGCACGTCCCCGGAGGACATCTAATGCTAGAAAATCAAACAGGTCCTAGATAATCTGTTCAGGACAGGAACATTAATGTCAGTACTAGGACAGTGACTACCTGTAGTTATGCAAACATGAGATCCAAAACTTGTCAGCCAGGTGCGAAGAAACGTACCAGTGACAAGAGTAGGTATGGCTGCTGGGGTGGCAGCCTTTGCTTTCGCAGGTGCTTTACCCCAAAGATTAGCCAAGGACGACGCCCCTCCTGTCGCTCCCGATTTCTTCTTCCCAACAGCAACATTTTCCGGCACCATTTTACCAGGCACTGCGCCTGTTAACGAGCTTTTTCGAGCGCTTTCGTCCTTAACAACTGCTCCTGCCACTGTATTTTTGACAGCTGCCTCTTTCTGGCCGGCAGAAAGTGGAGGTGTCGCCTGTGGTCCTTGTGGATCTGCCTTAGGGGTTATGGAGCCAGCCACGCTCTTCAAGGATGGGGGAAAAGCAGAAGCCGATGGTTCTGTCTTGAGTTGATCTATCACTGATTTACTTCCTCCAATCTCTCTGGTAACATGCGAGTATGAAACTGAACTAAATCTGCACAAGAAAAAAAAATTGTCAGTCACGAAAAATCCCCTGATCAGCAAAATCCTTGCATGAAGCTTGCGAGTCACAACAAAGATATGATCTGCATAACCTTACACAGACAGTACACAATACTGTCCTGACTGTGTGTCCACTGACTGGGTATCATTATACAAATAGGAATATTTCCTCACTTCCCTCAGAAAGCAATTGCAAACTAGGCGTGAACTACTTACCGATTATCACGAAGACAATTGTCAACATCACGTGGTTGCATAAACAATTCTTGAGCTTGCACATATTCGGCGCTGAAAAGCTGGGCTGGGTCTTTGGGCAAACAAGGTTGTACACTGTACACATGCTGGGAGGCAGGCTCATCAAATCCCTCTCTTGCTTCTGTAAAGGTATCAGGTGAAGATACAATGGTCGAGCATCAGTTCATATTTCCTCGAGTTACCTTTACACACATTTTCCTGAGCAGTCTTATCCAAAACCATCTCGTCTGACTAGCCGCACGAGCTCAAACCATCTCGATTTGCAAACGACTTAACGAGCAGTATCCAAATACTACAGGGGATGCGAAATCAAGAACACAAACAAATCAATTTTACTTTATCAATGCGACTCTATAAGCTGGAAATTAAAAACTAATAAAGGCCCACAGCCGGCAAGATTTGGTTGGTAAGCAGGTAGAATAGGCAGGGGTAGAGTGCACAAGCGTACCTTGCAACTTGATTTTTGGCACTAGCTGTACATTGTAAGTTCGAGGTTCGCTTTTAGACCATCCACAAACGGCGTATACAACCTCAACCTTATTCCCCTCATTTACCTTCGCAAACTCCTCTAAGATCCTGGATCGAAAACAAATGGCACCAGGTGGATGGATTGGATTAGTTTGTCTCCATATGACAGAAATCAGCAATAGAAATATCAGAATGCACTCGCAAAGTGTGGTTACACAAAATGTACTACAACTGCCTAATAACAAGACCTGGGTTCCTCCAAAATCTCAATGAAAAATCATAATCACACAAGGGTGGAATGATCCTCAGGTAAAATTCTTGAGTAGTAGCTGAAGCATGTCAATAACCAGCTGGATTATTACCTCTTAGCAGCATTTGAAGAGACAGAAAAATTCCTACTCAGCCACTTGTAAGACACCTGCAAACCTCCCCCAATGATCTCACATTGTCAGGAACGTTACGTGTACAAATTACATAGATCATGTTACGCTGAAAGCATGTTCATGCTGGACAAAAAAGTAAAAGCCCAAATAAAAAATCATAATCGATTAGTTCAGCACAAAATAGATATTCTCACTGCATTGGATTGCCACACACCGCATGCAGTGACAACCTTAATATGCTGTACATCACGTTCTACTGATTCTATCATCTCAGCTAAACCATACAAAAGTGGCATAAACTCGTGGCATTCTAAAGAAAACAAACGCATCCTCGGCAACTCAACAGATGTGGAGTGTATGGACGACGGAACGAAGAAATCGCTCTAATTAGGTGCACGTGCAGAAATCAAGTAAGCTTTGATTATGATGAGAGAGAGGGAAGAGAAACACCAGAAAATTGCACATCTCGATTCTAAAATGCAAAATACTAGTCAGGAAACTCAAGGTGGAAAAACCATACCACTTGAGAAGCATCAATGACAAGAGATTGAATTTGGTCCAGAATTCCCGAGTTCAGCATAACATCCCCCATGTCCGCTCACCAGAAATTGCAATGTATCAAATCTACTAAACTACTATTAACCCTGCCGAGACCTAAGCCCCTACACTAATAGCATTCTAGACGCTCTCAGTATCCCTTGTTCCCTCGAATGCGCTTGGTCATGTCCACCTGCACCAAAGAGGCCGACCTCTGTCATCAGAACCATCAAATTGTACAGATGAGGAAACAGGAGAAACAAAAAAAAAAAACAGCATCTTAGAGAATTTTTCAAAATCAATACTATGACGGCGGCAAGATTGTAAAGAAGCATAGGATTCATGAGACCTGGCCACGTTTGCACTGAAAATAAGTCTCACGCAGCCCGACACAAGTAGAAGGAACTGAAGGTGGTCTCTCTTTGGCACACTCCTTGAAATCCCGCTTCTCTTCCTGCAGTCAGGAACAACTTGATCATCAAATCCTGTAAACTTGACACAACCAAATGATAGCAAGGGCCTGAAGGTACGCAAAAATCATCCACGTTAAAGCCACGATCCCACCTGAATTCTTGAAGCACAGTATGAGACGAATTAACCTGTAATTAGATATTATAGTTTGTAATTCGACAATGCACCTAATGACCACAACAAAGGCTTTGTAAAATGACTCACACGACGAAATTACTAATCAACCGAGAACCCAACGAACCAAACTTAATCCAATTCGACTCTGCAAATATATTGTCGCCTCATCTACCAAGTACAACCATCTACTCCGAATTGGACCAGAATTTGGACAGCAGCCAGCAGCAGTCCCGATCCCATATACCCACGATACAACATATCAGTACAGTCAATTGGCTGAACCTCCGACGCAAAGGAGCCAGCAAGCGCAATTTCCCAATCAATGCAACCAAATCAATAAATCAACACAGCTACCAAAACCAACGACATCTGCCTCCCATAAAAGAATTGTCGAAAAGCTAAGAGTAGAGCTCAAACAAAAAAAAACAGCTCTCCCTGCACCTGAACCCGCAAATTGCTTTCGACCCCACGTTCTAAACCCTAAACCCTAACAATGCCAAAGGGCACCAAAGAGTCTGAAGAGAGCAAGAATAAACGACCCTCTTCCAAGAGACGCCCGAGCCAACCAGAATTCGATGAGCGGACGCGGAAACGCCGGAGAAAAGAGAGAAAGAGAACGGAGAACATGAGGAGAAGAAGGAAAGCGAAGAGCCCGAAATCGGCCATGAGAAAAGCAGCAATGCGTCGAAGCAAAATGGCAGCAGGAGCGCACCTTGACGCAGGGCGATTCCGTGAGGCATTTGGCCAACTCCATCGCCAGTCCCTTGCACGACTTGGCCATGGCGCGAGCGGGGTCGCTGGCTATGGCGGAGGCGGGAAAAACACGAACACAACGGAACGAAGGACGTTTCCTACAGGACACAGGCCCACGCCTTCAGCTTCCCCGTCAGCCAAGGTGGACACTAAATCCCCTTCTTATTACTGTACCGTAGTTTTAGGGCAGGGTCGGCGGAAAATAATTCTAAAAATAGATGCCGGAATTTTAGGGACTTTTTTTTTTAAAACCAAAAAAAATGTTTAGTGAAAAAAAGAATGTTGGCAAAAAATCTATTTATAGCATTTGTCAAACCTTATTTTTCGGAAAAAAATAAATATTCGAAAGAAAAGTGCCGACCTTCCCCTTCACATATGGTAGTAAGGTAGGAAGCTTTATGGTAGGAGGTCCTGAAACAGACCAGGCTCTAAAAGCACCCTGTACCATATAGGTACATTTTACAAAGTATTCCTCCTTCAGTCCCAAAATGATCTTGTAGTTGTCTTTCATTTTTTGTCCCAAAATGATCTTCTGGGTTCTAACAATGGAAGGAAGGGGGATGGAGGTAGTTCATGGAAAAACTAAACGGAACTTCAATCAGAGACATTTGCAATGTATTGTTGAGATTATTTAAACCGGAAGTCCAATCAGAGAAATCAAGCAGTACAAAGCATGTACTGTTTTGTTCACATTGCTCCCTATAGTGACAACCAATCCGTGATGGGGTCACAAGTTGATTAGAAAGTAGCAAGTCAATTCCACATGGTATGTGAATATAGGAGGCCGAGGTAGTCGCACATTCTTTGCACCCCACCTAAGATCTAAAGAATGGAGGCGTGTTTGGTTACAGTTGGGTGGTTACTAACAGAATATACTGTTTTTGCGAAGCCTTTGCACCTGTCATTATTCCCTGCAGAGGTGAATAATGGGCGTGGCAAGGCCTTTGTGAGTTTTGGTCTTGCGCTCCTTGTTTTAGCCTGCGCTCCTTGCGACACCTGTGATTTTACAAGATGGCTTGCATATTTATAGTTCAAGTGATTCCATTCGTCTGCAAAGACTACAAGAAATAGGGGGTATAAATGACTGCGACAAATGACTTCTGCTCGACTTCTAGAAGTCATTTATCGATTTTGTGACTTTAGAGTGACTTTGAGCGCTACAGTCGTCACACTGTCATTCTCATTGAGCTAAAATCTCCCAGACCTGAAATGTACATAAAAACTAATATCACCATCTTTTTCTTTCTAGGTGGGCGATGGATGAGAAAGTCCAAGTTGGAAAGTGCACATCCACGTGTCTAGTCACGTCAAAGTCGATTCCCAGTCGCGCCGGACCCCTAGAACATCTGACGTGGATGGACACGTGGCAGCCAGTTACCAGTTCCGGCGGACCCCTAGAAATCTGACGTGGACGGCGTACGACGGTGGACGGGTTCCGGTCATGCCTTAGTTGCATTGCAGTTGCAGCGCAGTCCCGTAATATGACTTGTGGACAGTTTTTGCAGTTATGGACGAGTTGCCAGGGAGTCACTGCTGTTGCAAACATCATCAGAGCTGGTGTTTTCTGAGTTATTGGGTAGTGACATGATAGTGCGCACATAAGACTGCGAGGCACTTGACAAACCCAAAAGTCACTCTGCAGTCGTGTGAGTGTTTAGGGTCGTATAATGGACTAGTCATTTGGAGCGATGCGCAGTCGCACTGAAGTGGCGCGCTTGTAGCGTCACTGTTGTCCGTATCACAACGATTTCAAATGTCCTGCGGTTTAGGCCTTCTTGCACATCAATTGGCCTGCGAACTACATCGTGGCGGGACTCGTACCGACCCTACTAACTGCTCTGAATAGGAACGGATATGCAGGCTTAGGATAGTCCGCATCTAATACTGGACACTGACGCTGGCAATCACTTACGATGCAACGCATTTTCCAAAACACGATTGACGCTAAACATGAAATTTTTGCATTTCCATAGAAAAAGAGCAAGCCTATGTTGCCCTGCACTTACAAAGGGATCCACGTCAGTTTTGTCTGCTCTCTACACTGAACTACAACCTCCCTGCCATTTAGCTCCATTGAGCGCCGGAGCGGCTTCAAGTACTGAACTTAATGTACTTGCCGTGCCACACTACTGAGCTCCCCTTCGCGTCTTCAACTTTCACCATGTCGGGGTCTGGCGGGGGGAACATAAGCGCCACCCCCCCCTACAAAATCTCCGTGAGGTCGACCTTCACCCACGGCTCAGGAATGTCCTTGAAGTGGAATTGATGCTGCATGGGCAATCCACTCACTCTGCCCTTTGCTACTTTGTGACGAACAGCCCGAGGATTGAAAAGAAACACTTCATCGCCAATGCTAAACTGTAGCAACCAACGCTTGAAATGGGTTAGGCTGGGAATTAAACGTGTCAAATGCAGGCGCGACGACGGACTCATTGACACTTCAGAAACCTGACGCTCGTGGACGTACTGCACCCCACTCGCACTCACTCCCACCCTACTTCATCACGACTTCAACATAACTTCCCCGCCACTGCCACTACTTTCTTGCAACTTTGACATTACTTTACCGCGACAACTAGCGAACTCGAGCGCAGAACAAGACAGCCTAACCAACACCTACGACATGAGGCAGAGTTCAGCGTTGAACCTTCGCCGACCACGCATCCCGCTTCTTTTCCGGGGCTGTTGCTGCCTTCGCCCTTGTCTCTGGCCGCAAGCCCTGCTTCTCCTGCACACACAAGGCAAGGCAATCAGATATGCTGGTGCAGTGAAGGTGAGGGGACATGTTGCGTGCATGCAACCACGTGGGCAGCTAGTCCCCTCACCTTCCACAATATCAAGGAACTCATATGAGCCACCTTGCCGGCGTTTAGAACTCATGTCACTAGTGGATTCATGCACCAGTGAAGGATACTGTGACCGGAAGGCAGCCACGTTTGGGCATTTGTGGAGCGCCTCCAATAGAGGCCACAACATGCACTTCAGTTATTCTTGTCGTCACCAAGAGTCAAAAGTTCACTGACGTAAAACGGAGTGCTGACGAAGACATTTGCGAGGGGGTTGCAAGCGACCCTACAGAACTTATTGTCTACAATGACTGTGTTCTCTTTGGTGAACTGCGGATACTCTGCATATACTTTTGACAGATTCTTCCCCCACGAGCTAGGTGCTCCATCTCCGCCATCCCAGAATTCACACTACTTACCCGACCATGCAAACAAAGGAACTGCATTGGGACCCCTGAAGGGACCAGCCATCACAGTGGGGAGCACATCTTCCATGAAGGAAATGCTCTTGCTGCCCCAAAAGGCCACTGCAAAGTGGACAAAACAGCGGGACAAGAATGGTTTAAGCCATGGCCTCAACACTACTCTCCTCAGGTTCGTTTTGGTTGACGCCCTTATTTTGCTGTTTGGATTTGCTTCAGCTAGCAAGCTACAATCCATCAAAGTGCCCTGTACATTGAAAACCACTAATTTATCCCTCCCCCGAGTATTCCCTGCCGCCCCATTGGTTTGTATAATTCCCGGTCTCCCTTTCGTCAACAGATTTTGAGGGACACCGGAGGCAACATGTACCTTCATTGGAGACTTAGCTGCTTTCTTTGTCTTCTTCTGAGAAGGCTCCGCAGGAGGGGGGGCAGCAAGGACCGGCTTGGGTTGAAGAGGGACCTCGCAAGGAAGACCAACTGCCGAGGTTGCTTCCACCTCCTTGGACACACCTTCTCCTGCCACAGCCGCTTCTTTTCCTGCCTCTGCTGCCAGATCCTGTTGTTCTCCGTCCTCTGCCAGCTTCTCCGCCTCGTTGAGGCCGCCAGCATTGATAGCGTCCTCAGTTGCAGCTCCCTCTTGCGACTTCTCGGGGCCGGATGCATTGACCACCTCCTCAATCGGACCTCCCTCCTGCGACTTCCCGGTGCCTGGTAGCGACTCTAACTGTGGGTCGCTAACCTTCTCCTTGCCTGCGGTCGCCTTCGTCTGAGCAAGTTCAACGGTTTCTTGCATGTCGATGGCGTTCTCATACACGTCGGGGTCGCTTCCGAGGGGTGCGCTCGGGTTCCCAGGCTCCACAATGATGGCGTCGGTGGTGGTTTTGGACTGCAGGCCCAGACGAGCTGCCGGCGCTGGATCTTTGCCCCGATTTGCCACCTTCCACTTCCGTGGAGCTCCTGGAGACAATGCGCAAATAGACGCCACGACTGGCAACTCCTCCTCCGACAACGTCACGTCCGCTGCGTTTGCCGTGACCTCCTCTGCCTCCGCGAGATGAGTGCGAGCTCGCTTCTTCTTCTCCGCTCCTTGTGCCGACTTTGACGCAGAGGGGCTGGCGCTGTCACCAATCCCGCCCCGGCTCATGAAGTCCTTAAACATGTTGTGGAGGTCTTCGATTCCCTCCGACTGCTTTGTCGCTGTCTTCTGGAACTTGTCGAACCGTGTATCTACGTCCCTCTGCCAAGCCGCCATGGTCGCAGTTGTGACAAAATCGCTTGCCCTTGCATTCTGCCATACACGAGAACATAGGTGCAGGTAATTCACGTCATTCAACTGACCACACTACTGCGTAACTCCGGATAAATTAAAGCAAATGCGACTACCGGGCAACTGCGCTACTTCAGCAAGACTTTCCTGCGACTCTTGGACAACTGAGACTTGACTAGAAGCAACTGAGACGCGACTGGTTCACGACTCCAAAGTTACTAACGTCCAACTTCGTGTCTTCTCTGTCACTACTAAGCTGGTACTCCTGTGCGACTGCGAGCCGACTTCGCTGGTACTCGCTTACGCTTGGATCCTCCTTCATTCTCGCATTCCTTTGTAAATTTGGAAAGAGGACCGCTATGACAAAGCCTGCCGACTTGGCCCAAGGACAGTTCCAGCTACGTCACTACTCGCTTCATCCCAGCCCTACTACAATAAACACTGTGCCTAACTCCAACTCGCCAGCTACACATGACCGCACTGTGGACTTGAACCATCAAAGAAAGTTCACTAAACTTCATCGTACACCCTATAATATGCTCGGCTATAAGCAACCATGAACTTCACAAACAGGACTCCTACAACACAATATGGCCATCGTCACTTACCGAATGCGGTCCGCGCTCTACCGGCAAGATATCCATGTCGATGTCATCGTCATCACCTTCCGGGCTCAAGGATCTCCTCTCGCTCTGTGTTGTGAAGCACATGAGGACATGGACACTTGACGGGGTGAGAAGCATTGCTAATCCAAAGTCACTTTATTCAGAAGGGGAGAGGGAT
The DNA here is from genome assembly GCA_951799445.1 of Pseudisothecium myosuroides. Taxonomy (NCBI): domain Eukaryota; kingdom Viridiplantae; phylum Streptophyta; class Bryopsida; order Hypnales; family Lembophyllaceae; genus Pseudisothecium; species Pseudisothecium myosuroides. Next base: position 1,066,061 of record OX637288.1, on the reverse strand, counting down.
TGCATACCTGACGTAAAGATGGGCAACTCACAGCATCATAATATTGAGAAAAAATACTCGCCTGCTGTTTCTTGCCACCTCTCCCTCTCCGCCCCGCGCCAGAATTTGCAACACACTTCTGGGCAGCTGCCATTTTCCGGGCCTTCCGCCGTTGTGCTGGAGTCTCCCAGTAAGCTATTAGACGATTCCACTGGTCTCCGTTTACGCGGACCGGGCAAGACTTTTTGCCATTTTCCCACCGGGTCTTCAATTGAGAGCGCTCGCCCTTCAAGTACCGTGTGATGGCCGTCCTGAATCCAAGCATGCTCAGTGGATTCCCCAAGTACTCAAATTCGCTGTCAAGCACATCTCGGAGCTTCTGTACAACATCAGGCTTTTGCTTCCCCCACTCCACGATGCTCAGATCCAATATTTTTGGCACCAAGTTGCGCACTGTCTCGTCCCATGCATTCTTCCCTGGCAAATTCTGGTCAACATCTCCATTCGCAAGAATTTCCACTCGCGCAGCTTTCGGCCCGCCTGAACCACGACCGCTTGGGCGCCCATAGCCTTCCCCGATGCCCACGTCCCCAGACCACAACCCCGCTGCTTGGGAAGACTGCGCGGGCATGTAATGCCCGGGTACCCATTGCAATGAAGGCGGGTAGCCTCTTCGCTCCACTGCCCGGTCCTCCGTGAGAGATCGTCCGGTCGCCAATTTCTTCGGAGACTTCCTGGGGATCAGAGCGGTGCGTTTCCTCTTCGCCTTTGGCTCGGGAGTGGCCTCCTCGTCCTCCAGCGACACTTCCTCATCACTGGAGTCAATTTCTAAATCCGCTGCAGCTGTCATGCAAAAACATAAAATGCAGTCAGCAATTTAGGGCCACCACAAGCAGAATTGGGCCACATCCCAACCGATGCAGTGGCTGGAAAGCGCCTCACAGCATCTGCTCAGGAAGAAACTCCGCAAAATGCATCACAAAGTCGTTTAGTCTAAGAAGATGGACATATTGACATGAAACAAAACCCTAATGCCAATTCAAAAAAGTGAGAGTCCAAATTACCTGGCGCAGCTGCCTCCAAGGTGGCCTGCTGCTGCACATGGGAACAAACGATTGCTAAATTCATCATACTTTTGGCGATGGCCTCGTCATTGGACTCCGTCGCCTCAGAGGAGGAATCCGCACACATGTCCTCAGCAAAATGGATGCGTCTTCCCGCCGCTCCAGAGCGCTGCTCCTTCCTCCCCCCGTGTCCTCTAAGGCCCCGCTTTGATCGCCTTAGCCGCACGAGCTCTCCCTCCTCTCCACTCCCCTCCTCCGCGGGCTTGTTTTTTGCATGAGGGTTCACCCTGCGATGCAAGAGCCGCAGAGTGATAGACTAATGAAAATTGGGCAAGAATAATCGACAAAACAACAAAAACTAACGCGACCACTGCTCAAAAGTGGCAATCCCTCAAGGCGCAAGAAAAAAAGAAGAGCATGCGGATTGCTGTTCTCAACTGAGAGCGCTGAGGGTTTAGGGGTCACTACGCGAATGGGGTCCACGTGGTGCTTTAGGGGGGATAGGCGCACCGGATCCCGATACGAACCTGCATTAATTGCAGCTGCACTTCCGCGCGACTGAGGAGCGACTGCAACGAAGTTGCTCGGAAGTAGCGGGTCCCTTAGCGTGACTTCCCCACAACAGTGGGACAACTCCTGAGGCGCTGACGTGGGAGTCAGCGCAAGAAATAAATACTAGGACAACAAACCCTACTGCGCCGCCGCGGAAGAGTATACACAAGACATAGCCAAGACAAATGTCACAAAGAATCAACCAAAGACGCACAGGACGATGGACTTCTCTGAAAGGTGACCATGTAGCACGTCGAGGGGAGTCCGCAAACGCTGCCGTCAACACATGACAGCACAGTCATGCAGCTAAGGTCCTACAACGCCTATACAATACGGAGGTAATTCGAGTAAGGATCAATATGCAGGAGGTCTAGCTGTACTTACAGTTCGCGCCGCGCTTGGATTGCGGGTTGCATTGCCGCTCGAACGATCGCAATGTTGGCGTCTCTCCGCATTTCATATTCGGACTTCTCCGGCGGCGGACTCTCCATTCTCCTTAACCAGGCTCCCGATTCTTCCTGCCTTTTGCAAGGTCTTCTGTCTGGAAGCGCCTCCGCTTGCGTAACAAGTTGGAGGGTCAGCAGGTGCAGCTACAACGCGGTCCAGTTGCGAGCGGGACCTGGAGTCGACTTGGAGTTGGATCCGTGCTCTCCGCCCCGCACTACTCTTCTGCCACAGCCCACGTGAAGAGGAACTCATCTGAAAGTAGGTGTGTATTTCTAACGCCATGGGAAATTAAGGGGCCGGGTTTCATGATTAGGGAGGTGAAATTTGGCGGCTAAGCATTAATATGGGTCTATGGCAATTACTGTGCACTCCGGCTGCACGATCTTCCTTGATCGGCCTTGAGAGCCGATGAAGAAAAGACAATGATTGAAAAGGAGATCCTGCTCTTGAGTACGCCTAGACATAGAGTTCATTCATTAACTTACTTTTACCGTTGGCGCGGTGAATTAACTTCGGTCGTCATAGGGCCAAGCAGGAGAAAAGACACTAACTTCGATCAGACGGGATGCAGTCGCCTGGAAGTCGGAAGTCGTAAAAAATGACTTCCTCATGACTTGTAGAAGTCATTTACCAGTTACAGAGTTACTTTTCGAAGTCGCGTCACAGTTGGAAGTAACGAAAAATGACAGCCGTACCGCTGCAATCTTCCTTGAACTGTATGTTGCTGTCTATGCGAGGGCGTGCTCACCTTTTGAATTGTTTTTGCGGATGTCATGTCCTCCTCTTCTTCATTTCTCTATTCCGGTGTCGCCAGGTCGATTTTCAACGTCAAACCGTAATCCACTCTGTAAATGCCCGACGAACCAAATTTGGGTGCCCACATGACTTTCAAGTTAGATTGAAAATTACGAAGTTACTGTTCTTGGTACTTGTGAGCTCCCAATTTGTCACTTGGGACTCGTAGAATTATTTTTTTGGAAATTTGCAATTTAAAGTTGATAAAAGTATAGAAAAATCCATAAAAAGAGTGTAGAACCAAAATAGGGTTGTGTCATACCCACTATAGTATTTGGTCTAGATTTGTGTTTTTTACTTAGAATCCCCCAAACCTTGCCTAAAAATAGTGTAGAAATAACGAAAAGGTTAGATTTGGAGGATTCGAGTCACACAGCCCCAAAAGGGCTAAATCCCACTATGAATGTGGCGATTCATGGCTAGGTCGGTCCGAGGGATCCACAGCGAGGCCACTAGGTTGGGTCCTAGAGTTAGATTTAGAATTCTCCATTAGATCGACGAATTCCCAAAATCCCGATTGTTAGCATGCAGGAGCCACTCACGCAAGACCGGGCCCGTGGAGGAATCTACAGCCCAAGGATGGTGATCTAGGAAGAATCCCATGCCAGGAGTCCAACGGCGAAATCGGTTTGCCAAGATTCCTCCACCTGCAGAAGATTCCCGCACTGTCGCTAATTCGAGGAGATGGCCAGTTTTAAATCTCCATTGACCAATCGTGCTAGGTACGGAAACACACCCGCACGTCTTTCATGCGACTCCCTGAGAGGTCATGTGAAAAATTCTGGCATCTTCCGACTTGCAGAAGAACCTTTTCCGGGTGGTCAACCCTCCTAACCTCCAATGGGAATTTCATGGAAATTACCCAGGTTACAATAAAATCTCACTAAAAATTAGACTAGCTTGTTTTATGTTAATAATGCGCTCCGTGAAGTTTCACGACATTCCGATAGCGGCAAGTACCCGAACCGGCGAGATTCCTCGGGAATTAACCACGTGGCGGGGTCCCCGCCACGTTGACCGGCATTTCGGGACCATACGATGGCGAAACGAAGTCAATCAAAAGTCTTTCCCGACTCTCTCGCACCTACCGGAGACCCTAGGCTATTCACATTTCTCAAAATAGGAGACCCCCAAGATCTAGGATTTTACCACGATTTGGTTTTTAAACTAAATTAGCCTACGATGGGTTTTTGGCCTCGGTACAGGGGTTGGGAGGTTTAAGACTAAACACGGCGATCTGGATCCAGCGGCGCAATCCGTTCAGCGATTGGAGCTAATCTCCAAAAGTTAGGATGTTGGTCCAGCATAGATGGTAAAAGTAGAAATTTAGGATGTAGGATGAAAATCTTTGAGGATGAGGATGAAAATCCCCGTTGATAAGGTTAGCTTAGAACTCTAGAGGGAGGGGTGAGCCCTTGGAAACCTATATAAGGGCCCCATTTCTCTCTCTAGAAGACCTCCAATTCTTGTTTTGGGTCCGTGGGTCCAAGTTATTTTGGATATTTTGGCGTTTGAAGCCAAAAACCTCTACGGTGTTTTCGGAGCACTTTTGGCTCCATTGTTGCTTATTTTCAAGCTTTGAAGGTCCTTGGGGGTCCTTCTATCTTGCTTTGTGTACTCTTTTGTTAAGTTTTTGGTACCTTGTTGTAAGTGGAGAGCCTCTCTCCCTCTTGTACGTGTTGTGGTCTAACTTGTGAAGTTTAAGAATCTTTTTTTTGTATCTTGCACTAATCCTAAAGTCACCCCCCACCGTACCTTGGCGATGCCGCTTTGGGGGGCCTTTAGCGTGTGAGCTTTGTGTTGCCACGTGGTCTAACTTGTGTGTTTATCTTTGTGTTTCGTTACACCCTCTTCTAATATTTTCCTTGTTGAGTGGACCCCCCTCCGGGACGGCGAAGCTTTGAACCTCCTTTGTGCATGTTTTCTAAAGTTATCCCAAACCCTCTTCTAATATTTTCTTTGTTGAGTGGACCCCCCTCCGGGACGGCGAAGCTTTGAACCTCCTTTGTGCATGTTTTCTAAAGTTATCCCAAACCCTCTTCTAATCTTTTCCTTGTTGAGTGGACCCCCCTCCAAGACGGCGAAGCTTTGACCCTGTGTGTATGTTTTCTTTAAAGGTTTAGTTTTCCCTCTTCTAAAGTCTCTCTCCTTGTGTGGACCCCCCTTGGAAACGGCGAAGCTTTGAACTAGTGACAAGGTTGAAGTCCTAAAGCGTGTGTTAAAAGTGTAGACGGCGGAGCTTTGAACCCCCGGGGCGTCAAGAAGTCCTAAAGTTGGTGTTAAAACCAATTTAACGGCGAAGCTTTGCACCTACCCCGTGTTTAGTTCCAAAGTCTAGTTTCCAAGACCTTTGTGGAAACCTCCAGAGTTTAGCTTCCAAGATATGTAGGTTCCTTTGCATTTGTCTAAGTGTAGTGTCTTCCAAAGTTTTATTTAGTTTAGTTGTTTCGAAGGTCTTAGTAAGTTTAGTACCCCTGAGGTTTTATTTCCCCCTAGCCTTAGCAAAAACCTAGTCTTAAAATAGCCTTAGCCAAAAATCCAGTCTTTTTTAGCCTTAGCCGGAAATCCAGTTTTTTTGTAGAACCAGCATACAGCCCAACCAACATCAGGACCAGCATACAGCCCAGCAACATCAGGACCAGCATACAGCCGACCACATCAGGACCAGCATACAGCAGCAACATCAGAAGCCAGCGGAGGGAAAAAAAAATATATATTAATAAAAAAATTAATTAATTTAATTAATTTTTTTGTTAACCAGCCCCCCAGTCAGCCAGCCGGGAGGCAGGCAGGCTCGGTGGTCCAGCACCCGGTCCAGATCGGGCTCCCCCTCTTTTTAAACTCAATTTTTGGTCTTTTGGTTTTTGGTTTTTGGGTTCTCTCAACCTAAAACAAAAATCAAAACTAAAACACAACAAAGATGTTGGACTAACCTATTACTAGCTAGGGGAGGAGTAGGATTAGGGTCTAAACCAAAAAGGGAGAAGGGAGAAAAGAGCGGAGCACCACCGTACCTACACACAAAAATTGTTCTTCTCACCACTCACACCTACACATAATGGAAGGAGATTAGGAGAGGAGGAGAAGAAGTAGGCGAAGGAAGGTGAGAGACGATAAATAGTGACCTAGGGTTAGGATAGGTAGGCTTTAGGAAGAAATCTTGGAAATTTGTGGTGACCGTTGAGAGGAGGATTAGGATGACACAAAGGCAAAATTGTGTAAGAGGATAGTTGGCATCTTAAAACCTCCTTCAAGTTTGAGACCATAGTGTAAGACTCATAAAAGCTTAGGTGGAATAGTGCTAGTGTAGAAGAAAGAGGAAGAAAGAAAAGAAAGGAGGAAGGGAAAGAGGGAGTTTAGATCATCAAAAATTGTAATATTTTCTCAATAAGCGGTGAGCTTGGAAAAAATTCAAAACAAAGCCAAAGACTACCATGGAGCGTGAGGATGTACACATGGACGTGGACGAAGTTATTTCCGACACCGGTAGTGAAGAGGTGAGTTTTTGATTTAATCTTTGATGTTTCTCCCTAATTAGCATTTATTTTCCTAATCAGCCCTTAGAGCGTGATTAGCATCCGAGATTAGTGCAAATTAGAAGTTTAGAGTCAAAAAGTTATAGATTAGGAATAGAGGTTTCCGAAAACATCTTATAATTAAGATTCGACCGTAAACTGACCGCATTAGGCTAAGTTAAGCGATAGGGGGTAGGACGGAGGAATTTTGAGTAAAATTCATCCACCAAGAATCATGGACGGAACTTAGGGGTTTAAATTAGAACGAGAATTTAGGATTAAAATTAGGGATTAATTAGCGGTTAGAACTAGAATCAATTTACATTTTTATTTCTTAAAGTTAAAATTCTAAGGTCAAAATCTAGAATTAATTTGGGGAGTTAAAAAATAGAATTAATTTAGAACTTTAACTTAGGGGTTTAAACTCTCAAGTCAAATCTTAGGGTAGGTTCATGTAAGAGTTTAGAGTTGATTAGGGAGTCAAAAATTAGAGTAGAAAGTAGAGGTCAACAGTAGAATTGAAAATCAACTTAGGAAGTAGATTTTTGAGTTAGGAATAGAGTAGAAAGTAGAAGTCAAAACTTGGAGTAACATTTAGAGTTCATCTAGGATTAAAACGATAGGATTAAAGTTGGAAGTAGAAAGTCAAAAGTCAAAAGTCAAAAGTTAAGATTAAATTTAAAGGTTAAACGTTAGAGTCGAGGGGGGAAGTAAAAAGTTAGAGTAAAAAGCTAAAGTGAAAACGTAGAGTCAAACCTAGAGTTAAAATTCAAGGGTAAATCTTAGAGTTAATTTAGGAGTAAAAATTTAGAGTTAAAAGTTAAAACATAGAGTTAAAATTCAAGGGTAAATCTTAGAGTTAATTTAGGAGTAAAAACCTAGGGTTAAAAGTTAAAACATAGAGTTGAAATTCAAGGGTAAATCTTAGAGTTAATTTAGGAATAGAAACCTAGAGTCAAAAGTCAAAACATCGAGCACAAGTCGGTAGTTAATATTTAAGAATCAAGTTAAAGAAGTAAAATCTAGAGTTACATTCCGAAGTTGGAACTTTAGGGGTAGCTTTTAAAAGTAGAACTTCTAGGTGGAGTTTTTAAAAACCTAAGATAGCCTTGGAGGTTCATAGAAGGAACATAGGGGTTCCCCTTTTTTACCTAGTTAGGGACGTTAGAAATGACGCCAACTACCCAGTCGACCCTCGACATAGGATAGATAGTTAGGGAGTTAGAAGTTTACCGTTACCCCTGAGCTTGCAGTTACCTTGTGAGTTATTACATGCATTCTAATTATTCGCTGCCATCCACGACACTTAGGAAACGTTAGCAAAAAAGATTCATTGCTTGGAAGGCACAGTGGACCGCGCTCACATCACCCCCATATATTAAAAAATGTGGATAAAGGCATAGAACCTGGTCGGTGTTCGCTTTATTACCAAGGGTGGGTAATCTAGCGCCCACAGTACTTTTAAATTTTCAAGAACTTCTTTTCAAACTATAGTTCACGCATTAAATTTATGTTTTGAAAATGAATGATTCTAAATTTCAAGGGATGTAGGAAAAAGGGTAAGGTACATTTGGAAAGAACATCACCTTACAAATTCATTCACCTAAAAAAATGACGTTTACCGTCATATTTATATTTTGAATCCCTCTTTCTTTAGATTTGAAAAATAAGATATCACCACATTTTGGTGTCACAAATACATTACCTTAAATTTTTTCATCATCAAACAGTATGATCTACCAATTAATAAATGATAGAATTGCACTACGATAGATTTTTTATGATGGATTTGGGATTCCCTTTTGAAAAAAAAATGGGGAGGGAGTTAAGTGATGGAGTGATGTCTTGTATGATGGAGTGATGTCTTGTATGATGGAGTTGGGATTCCCCTTTGAAAAAAAAAATGGGGAGGGAGTTAAGTGATGGAGTGATGTTTTGTATGATGGAGTTGGAATTTCCTTTTGAAAAAAAAAATGGGGAGGGAGTTAAGTGACGGAGTGATGTTTTGTATGATGGAGTTGGGATTCACGTGAAGGACAGAAAGAAATGGTGAGGAGTTAATGGATCCCATTATGCCCACTGCCCCAGACCGGCTTTGGTTTTGTTGCTCTTCTTCTGTTGCCTTTGTCTGATCTCCGTATTGTTGGAACCAGGTCCCTTACGGAAACTTGGTCATCTAGCTCTTCCTCCCCATTTTTTTGGGTCCTTCACCGTATTTATGTTTTCCCATGTCTTCACTGTATATATAGTCTTTTTCTTTAGTAACCGGGTATATGTTCAACGCGAGGGGCTTGTCTCACATTTCTGCTTCCATTCCCCCACTCCATTCTGACGTTCACCCACGGCTCTGTCTCCACTCGTCCTACCACTCCCTTCTCTGTATGCATAGTGCATTTTTTTTTAATTTCAATAAACCTCCATGGTCGGGCTATGATATCCCCTGCCCATTTTATTGGACGAGTTGGCAAGAAACGCATTGAATTTGTGATGTATTTGAAAGTTTCCCCCTCGTCCACTTCTTTCATATCCCCCTTTTTGTGCTTGTTACTCATGTCTTCACCCTTGGTTTCATGTCCTCTGCACTAATTCAGCGACCTGTTCTTGTAAATCCGTGCGTCATTCATAAGTTTCTAGTCGGTCATATGGGATCGAAATCGGAGTGAGCGAAATCATGGATATTTGTTTCATAGAGTCTGCACCATTCATCATTGTGATACTCGGCACGTCCTTAACCGTCACTTCGTACTTTGCGATCTTTAATTTGCAGTCACGCAAATTGGTTGATTAGCGTGCTCATCTTCTCGTAGAGTAATGGAGTCCCCTACAGAGATGGAACTGTATTTTGTAATGCTTGATTGGTCGGGAAGGAGAAACACGTCATGGGCTTTTTTAAATACAGCTAGTTCAGAAGAGATCCTTCTCTTCGGCAGACTAGCAATAGCGACTAGAGTTGGCAGCGAATACCTCAAACAATGGGAAGAGGATCACAGAATATACTGTAACTGAACATCAATTAATGAATGTGGAAGCGGTTTAAGGCCTTCCATGTTTCCCCCTTCTCTTTGTCCTTGTGTATCCTCTCTTTTTTGTCTTCTCATTAACTTCTTGTATCCTTCCTTCATTGCCTTGTAGTGGTTTAAGGATTTCAGTGGTTGTCTCTGGTGCTTCAATCCGACTCCAAGTTTCCAGCGGCTCCATCCTCTTCCTATTTGCGTGTCTGCAGTCTCGGGTGATTCAATTGTGCAGCCTAATTGACAATGGAAATCCACATCTGTATGAATCATACATATACTACGACAGCGTGTCTGTATTTATGGGGAATGGAATTTTTTTTGCTTTCGCAATGACGGGTCATGAGTTTGGGGACGGTATCAAAGAAGGCCTACTCTGGTCCTAAGTCATAAGGGAAGTCACATCCCGCAACTACGTTGGGACTCTCAGAAGTCATCTGGAAGTCGTAGAAGGAGATGAGGACTGAGACTTGAGTGTCAGTAGTCATTCAGAAGTCGCGCCGCAGTGAGCGCATTGAAATGGCCATGCTGTGGCCGCACTTGTGATTCGCGGCACTTAGCCTGACCTTATTGCATTCTGTGAGTGCAGTCGAGGACACAATTTCAACACCCCATTCGGCTACAGGCGACCATGATACCTGCTAGGATGCCCTTGTCTGATACTCACAGGCAGCGTCTACGAGATGAAAGGCTAATGGACAAGGGAGGTGCGACGAGCTTCAGAATTGAACATGACAAGACTGCACTGCCCTTGCACTGAATGCCGCGGGCACAAGAGACTTCTGATTCGAAATGTACGGGATCACTTGATCCGCTACGGCAGGGACCCGGGCTCACGGAGGTGGATTGGGCCAGGCACCCCAGACTCCTCTGATCAGAAGTGGGAGGAGGAGTTCTGGAAGGAGTCCGAAGACGCTACACCCGAAGTGGACGCCACTGTAGATGTTCGAGGCATGGTGGACCAGGCATCACGCGCGGTTGAGGAGGCACCATCTGCAGCGGAGAGACTTCAGGAAGAAGTCCTAGAAGCCTTCGCAACCACAGATGCAATCCAGGAAGAATGCAGGGAGATGGACCTTGACGATGGTGCGGAGAGTGAGGACTGTCATGATGACCAACGCTTGGGTGAGGATTCCCAGGATGGCAACGGTGGGGAAGACAATTTCGACAGTGCAGCATTGGAGGAGGCCATGAATGTCTTATATGATGGGGCAAGATCTAGCAAACTAGCGGCCACGGTCTTGTTGATGAACCTGTGCACAGTTCATGGTGTTAGCAACACCTTTGCCAACGAGTTGTTTAGCATCCTCAATCAGCATCTGCTCCCTGAGCATAATGCATTGCCAAGGACGTACCATGCGGCCAAGGCCCTCACAGCAAAATTGGGGTTGTCGTACAATGCCATTCACGCATGCGAGAAAAGGTGTGTGCTCTTCCGTGGGGAATATGCGGATCTGAGCCGTTGTCCCAAGTGTGATGGGCAAAGATTCAGAGATGAGGCTCGGAAGGCCTTCCCCGTCAAGGTTCTCCGTCATTTTCCGATAATTTCGCGGTTGCAGCGACTGCTCAGAAGCCCAACTTTATCAAAGCTCATGATATGGCATCACAAGAATCGGAGCAACCAAGAGGGAGGGGATGGCCTTGTTCGGCATCCTTGTGATTCTAAGGCTTGGCGGCACTTTCATGAGAACGTGGATCCCACATTTGCGAATGATCCCCGCAATGCTCACTTTGCATTGGCTGCAGACGGAGTGAACCCATTCTCGCAGAATCGATCCTCGTGGTCAACATGGCCGGTGCTTTTACTAAATTACAATGTCCCTCCCTGGCTTTGCACAAAGAAATTTTTTGTGCTCTTGACTCTTCTAATTCCCGGGAGGGAGTCTGTCACAGCAGAAGTGTTTGACGTGTACTTAGAGCCCCTAGTGGAGGAGTTGCTGCAGCTATGGTCTGGAGTTCCGGCACATGACGTAACTAAAGATGTAGGCTGCAAGGCATTCCAACTCCGTGCAGTGTTGTTGTGGACTATCCATGACTTCCCAGGGTACGGGACAGTGGGAGGATTCTCCCATCAAGGCTATGCAGCATGTCCATGGTGTGGCTGCAACTTGGGTGCCGAGCATTCCATGGAACTGGACAAGCAAACCTACGGTGGGACGCGACGCTGGTTACCGGTGGACCACCCCTACAGGTTTGCGCAAATGAAGGACCACTTCAATGGTGCCCTAGAAACCAAACCAGAGCCAAGGGCAGTGACTGTGGAGGACCAACTTTTGTATGCAGCAGAGTTTGAGGCGTGGAAAGCAGGTGGTCACAAAGAGGGTGCAATTGGGGACCCGTCTAAAGTGTATGGCGTGAAGTGCATGAGCATTCTTTTTCGCCTGCCCTACTGGAAGGTCAGTACTATTCTTCGTGAACAAAATTTTCATACCTAAACCGAGGTATAACTTTTAGGGAACTTTGTCGCGACTTCGAAGTTCCATAGTAGTCGCGATAAAGTTGTAAAAGAGTAGCAGTAACATTTTACGACTTACTCAAATCTTCTTCGTGACTGCGCTCTGTCTTCCCCGGTTGACCTTTAAACTGAACGTGTGCGGCGTTGTTCTTATCGCCTTTACAAGCACTGACTTGTTTTTGCTACGTTGTATTCGTTCATGTATAGGATCTTCTCATTTACAACACGCTAGACGTCATGCATTGCGAAATGAACTTGGCGAAGAACTTCCTTAAAACCATAACAGGCAAGAAGGACACGGTGAAGGTCAGGAGGGACTTGCGAAGGCGAAATGTGAGGAAGCACCTCTGGCTGACCCCACACCCTCGCAAGGCCGGTAAAATGGTCAAGCCTAGAGCCGCTTACGTGCTCAGCGAAGAGGAATTTGAGAAATTTGCAAGGTGCATCGAGTCCCTCTGGACGCCAAGCGGGTATTCATCAGACCTTGGAAAGTGCATACGGAAGAAGAATTTTGGGGGCCTGAAATCCCATGATTACCACGTCTTGATGCAGCAAGTGCTGCCTCTGGCATTGCGAGGGCTAATGAAGCCCGGCCCTCGCATGGCTGTGATGCGAATGTGCAAAGTGTTTCGCCGCCTTAGCACGAAGGTATACAATCCTAGTGACTTTGCTTCACTGGAAGCTGATGTCGCCGAGAGCATGGCATTACTAGAGATAGAATTTCCCCATCATTCTTCAATGTCATGACGCATCTCCCCTACCATCTAGCAAAGGAACTGGACTTGTGTGGACCAGTGAGTGCCCGGTGGATGTATCCCGTGGAACGGTACATGAAAGTGCTGAAGAAGCATGTTCGGAATTTGGCCCGTCCAGAGGCGTGCATGGCAGAGGGGTATTTGAAGGACGAATGCATAGGCTTTGTCACGGAGTACCTCCAGAGCTTTGAGTTTACGCAGAGACGCGTGTGGGATGAGGACGAAGAGTATGGGGATGCGGAGGAGGTTCTCCAAGGTGCCGGGAAGGCGTATGTCATGTCCGCTGAGATGCGGGACATTGCTCACCAATACGTGCTCATGAACGCGGCCGTCATGGAAGAGTTCTATGAGTCAGTTCTGCCTGGATCCTTGTAGTAGCGTTCCTTCAATCATGAATGCCGTCAGGAAGTGGAATTTGTATTTGATCATGTCTTCGCGGTAGTCTCCAATTACATTGCAGTATTGAACAAGTCCTGCAGACTGATGCAGGAGTGAATGAGTAATGTGAGGTTGTAACGGAGTCGTGGGGAAGTCATATCCGAGTCAATGAAGAGCGCGCTGTCGCATAATTTGACTTATTGTTGACTTTTAGGAGTTGAGTGGTAGTCTTCGTTTTGTCACAATCTACATGTACCATGACTCACTGTCGAAAAAAAGGTCACGTCACAGGACGTTGTAGCAGTCGCCCTTCGCCCGTCTAATCATGAATTGGTGGCTGGTTGTGCAGGAAATGGAGGGCTGAGCGTAGGACAAATCCATCCGCTCCTGCGCTTGCGGAGTGGATGGTGAATGCTGTCCAGAATTCAGACTTGGATCTGCATAAGCCTGAGGATCGGGACCGCTTGTTGCTGAGCACAAAGCCATCACAGCGCGCCACAAGGTATTCCCGAATCACTGCTTTCGGCAATCACTTCCGAGTGGATGACGCGTCTACTACCCGATTGCGGAGCTACAACAGCGGCGTGGCGTCGGTTTTCGAATTGCCCTCGGAGAATGCCAATGACTTGTCCGTCAACTACGTTGGCGTGCTGAAAGATATCTTAGTGCTAGATTACGGTGGTCTGAATATACAAATCATTCTACTGCGATGCGAGTGGGTGAAGGCCCAGGACAATCGAGGAAATGCAACGTATACTCGTGACGATGCTGGTTTCTTGGTGGTGAACTTTCGCCACACTTTACCGCGCTTGGAGGACCCCTTCATTTTCCCTAGCTAGGCCACGCAAGTCTTCTTCTCCAACGTTGTAGAGAAACCTGGATGGAAAGTTGTGTTACGGAAAGAAGTACGAGCGAAGCGGGAGGTGGTGGATCGAACAGACGCCTTCATCACCACGACGTCAGAAAGTGTCGGCTTGGTTGCCCCTCACATGTTGCCAATCCCCCCTCAGTCAGTGAACCTTGTCGGGGCCATTGAGTTGTCCGAGGAAGACAATTTATTAGCGTTGAATCAGTACAGGTCGTGATGTGCGGCAGGCAGTTGTGTGGTAGTTCTTTTGAAGAGTCCTCTTTGCTGGAGGAGTCTCTGAGAAAGCCGCTCAAACATGCAGTGGCCTCAGAACTGTAGCTCTCGTGAAGGGCAAATCATGGAAGCCCCGTCCTGTAATTCCTTTCAATACCAAGTAAAGAGCTAATTTTGCATTACGTCTTTGTAGAGTTCATACCACTAAACCATCCCCTGGAAGTGCATGGTAATCTCAGTCGCAATGAACCCTTTCTTATGACGTTACGACGCTTGTGCTGTTACATTTGTAATATAAACAGGGCTACCCTTTCCCTAAGGACAACAGAGAAGATCCACGAAATTCTGTGCGAGTCCCTAGGAAGTCACAGTGAAGTGAGCCCAAAGTGACCTTCAGTGGCAATACAGGACTGGTCGTGATTGGCGCATGACTCGCCCATAAGCCGCGAACACGTCAGCACGCCAGCAATCCACGTAGGCAACATGGACTTCCCTGGAAGGCGCCTTCAGTGACGAAGAAGTCACTTAGAAGTCGAACGTCAGTCATAGAATACGACTATGACCGAAATCGCCGGTCAACAAACAAAGCGTCAACAAAAACGTGCGCACCAAGTGCGTTATCCATCCCATCTTCATCCCCTAGTCGCCACCGCGACTGGCGCATGACTTGGGTAATGTTGACCAAAGCCAGACGGTGCAATTAGAGGAGGTAGTCATGCCGCAGTCACGACCTGGGGGTACGCACGACTCCGCAATCACGTATACCCCCTATTTCTTGTAGTGAAAATCCTTAACTTGAAACGACCCAAAAGGGGTGTAACACCTTCTTTAGCAATTATTAGTCTTGATTGGCTCCCATTTTCTCGCCTCAATTGTTCATTCTTCAACAAAATCTTGTTTTCGGAGAAGGTGTGACTACCCCTAATGTGAGAGCTCTAGTCACAAACACTGCTCTTGTTGACCAATAAATGAAGTTACTCTTTTTGATCCAAAGAATTTGGGCAATTTTGTGGCCACCAGTGCTCCTGACAAATGCCTCAAAAATCCTACTTTTGAGTACCCTAAAACTACATTTTGGAAAAGGCTCGCAAACTCAAAATTTTAAGATGATAGGAATGCACCAAACTCTACTAAATGTTCAAAAAAATAAATTTTAATGTTATTTTTAGCCTTAATTCAAAGCATTTTGTCCAACATGAAATTCATTTTGGAACAGAGGGAATACTCTCTTTAATGCACATAGTATCCCTTGTGTTGTTGCCACAACCAAAATAAAAGTAAAAGTAATTTTCTAATTTTTTTATTCATGAAAACTTCAAAATTAAATATCTTTTTTGCCATTAGTTGGAATGCCACAAAACAAAGTCCATGCATCCCTCTTCACAGAGAGCTTTTTGATGGTACCAATAACTCAACTAAAAAAAGCACAATTTTAGAGATTTCACTGTAACAATCAAAACAAAAAACAAAAACAAAAACCTCATTTAAGGTATGGACTAGTGTGCCCTATGCCGTTGCCACAGTCAGAATAGAAGAAAAAAGAAATTTTCTAATTTCTTAATTCATAATACTTCAAAATTCAATATCTTTCACAGTGTAGGTCCAAATGCCAAGAAACAAAGCCCATGCATCCCTCCTTGCCAAGAGCTTTCCAACGATACCAAGATTGCGACCGGAAGACTTACAATCAAGGAGATCTCACTGTAATAAACAAACAATCAAACAAAACAAAACAAACAAATAATTTATTTAAGGTTATGGATAGTGTATAATTTAGGAGGTGGACACTTTTAGAGACCACTGCATTTCAACTTCAAAAAATTTGTAACTAATTCTAAGAAGGTCCAAAAAACATGAAATGACTTGACTTAGATGCCAATTACACTTGGTGTAAACATTTATTGAAAGACATTTCAATGAGTTTAGCTCTTAAATGGGCACTTTATAGACCTCTTATCTTATTTACCAAGTAAATATTGACCATGGTCAAGAAAAAATATTTCAAAAATTGGATGCCAATATTCTTGGAAAATTATTTTGCAAAATATTGATTTTTTTTGCATGGATGTAGAAGAAATATAATAAAATATTGGCAAAATATTCTTAGTTTTTAGCAAATTAAATAATTATTTGGTAGTGAATGATAAACCTATCTTTTTGGATATGGTAATTGTGTAATTAACACATTTGGTTAGAGAAATTCCCGTATAACTCCAATTGAATCCTTTTACTAGGATTGGTGTGAATTAAGGGTTCGTTCATTTTGGGTCCTATATTCATCTTCTAGGAAAGATTAAGCAACACCAAAATTACATACTTTTGCACATTTGGCTACTTTGTATCAATAGAATACATAAAATTGTACTACAAAAATTTCTTTTTCCCTGCAATTCAATGGTAGCAAGGCTATTCTTTTCCTGGAATTCCTCCTTTAAATTTGAGTTAACAATTTGAACACTTGGTCAAGTCTTATTTCCTTTGCACTAAGCTTTGGTGTCATGTTGCTAAACTTCAATTTGTTAATTTAACTCAAAGCTATAGTCTAAATTTAGCCACATCAAAAGAGAGAGAATTTCATGCCATTTCTAAAAATATAAAACTCAACATTATAGTATTGTTTGAAATTGAAGTTGACAAATATTGGATCTTTTCCCATTTGAAAAAAGGAAAAAAGAACCTCTCCACGTTGGCTAATAGTATTATGTACATTTGAAAGTTTAAAATGTCCGCACTAGGATACATGTGGTATAAATAGGATGTCTTTTGAATGGTGTTAGGATTAGGATCTCCTACTTTAGATGTGAAGTCATTGTATCAATCACCAATACTTTTAGGAACGAAGCTTATTTATTACATCATATTATTAAATGTAAATTATTTTATTTGAATATTGTATGAAAAAGTTAATAAGTAAAAGTCAAAATATTGATTGTAGGTGTGTTAAAAATCAACACTAGGTATGCAGTTGTCCTAGGCTCTCATGACCGGATTATATAGATTTTGTATTATTAATATGTAGATTTTAGTGCTTATTTTTAGCCCAATTGTAGGCGTCACATTTTGAATAGTGATGATCGCAAGTGTACATACCTTTGCAATATAATAGATGGAGTTTTTTAATAATTTCTTAAACCTTGACAAATTGAGGCTATATTTTCAACTTTTCTTACAAAAGTGGAGAAACTAACATTTGTTACATATAATTTCTATATTTCACTTTGAATTGACAAGTGAATAGATATGAAGTTTCAAAATAAATGATTAGATTGTTATTGACAAAGCTTTTAGAAGTGATAGAGATGGCGTATGGCCTTAGGATGCTTGCTTGTGGCCAATTTGTGCAAGCTTGTGTTAATATAATTAGACTTCATCACTTCATTAATCCTTGTGCTCATTCCCAAAAAATTGCAAAAACTTTGGGGTCACTGTGATTAGAGATTATAAAGATTTCATGCAACAAAGACCTCACTCTTTACCGTTGAGGTCACTCTCCAATTATGTGGCAATTGATTGTAGATTTATGGAACCTCTATGTTATTTAGATGTATAGAACTTCTATATTATATAGATTTATGGAATTTATATGTTAAAAAAAGATACTTTTGAATTTTGACTTTGCAACTTCTAATTTATACATCAATGAGCTTAATAGTTTGGAAATCCTATTTTATGTACTTAATGTTTAATGTTTATAATATACATTTGCAACAATGATTGCATATATTATAATACATGTTTGGTAGAAGAAACTCTTAGAAATAACAATTGAAAAATAAAGTCATAAAAATCTAAAAATTTGCAATTTTAAATGTTGAATTATTTTAACCTAATTTCAAGATTTGAGATCATAAAATTTATAAATTATGACATTGCGTGTCATAGAAAGAATGAGTATCTTAAAAAAATAATTAGAAAAATTATCTAAAACTTTCAAAATTTTCATAACAAACTTTATATTTACTTCAATATAAATTTCACTCAAACAAATGGTGTTTTGAATTAATGGTCATTCATATTTTTCGAAATTTGATCACCTATATATTTTAGAAGTTTGATTATAAATTAAAATGATTTCAAAGCTACATAAATAAATAAATTCAGTTTCTAGTGCTATAAAAATGAAGGTTGTAATGATGAGATCATATATTCAATGATTTAAACATTCAAAATTTCAAGGTTGAAAATTATCAAAATATATTAATTCATCATTGACAGTGTAGTGAGTAATAAGGCCTTGCATTGATTTCAATAAAACATCTTAGCATTTAAACTAGAAATTGGATGCAAATATCATAAAATTTATATTATATTTTTTAATTTTTGGGTAAATTTTATAATGCATGAAGTGTTCATCAATACTTCTTTGAAAAGAAAAATAGGAAAATAAATATTTGAATTTTGAGACCTAGGATATAGAATATAATGATATGGCTCAACCACGATGGACAATGATTTTGCTGCTCATGGCGCCTATAGGACTATTGATTCTGATTTTCTTAAGTATAACTCTTATGAATTTGCAAAATACTTCACAAAATTTTAATCGTATGTTTTCGAAGGAACAAAATGTGATGGACTTTGTAGTGCGTGTAGGAGAACCTGAATTAGATGTAAAAAAGAATATCACCCAATTTATCATGCAAAATTTTACAGAAGTTATATGGCCTATTAAAGCAACTATCAAATATGGCATTACAAATGGATTGATAATGATTGTAAATGCTTCATCTGAAAATGAAAAAAATTCTATTTTTATAGCTGCCTCTCAAAATCATGCAACAAATAGCTTGTGGGATATTAATGAAGCTTTAGATGGCTCTATGGGAGAATTGATTGCTCAAATAATGGAAGAAATTAACATTATAGAAAAAACTAAAGATGCTATAATAAATGCAATGAAAAATTGCAATCAAGATAATAATTTAGGTGAATTTTCAAATTCAAAATTCAAATTAAACTTAGCTTGTATTAATAGTGAAATCTTACAAAAGATTAGCTTATCTAATTATAATCAGATAATGCTTATCTATGCATATAACATATATTCTATTGAAAACTCTTAAATTTTCATTGATCATTATATATATATATATATATATATATATATATATATATATATATATATATATATATATATATATATATATATATATATATATATATATATATATATATATATTTATATGAATGATGAAATCAAACTAGCCTTAAAAAACTAAATGATTGGATTTATTTGGCAAATAAAATGTTAGATTTGGACAAGAAGTAAATATTGAGATAAAATTAGAAAGCTTTACTCATAATCCTTAATTAGATACTATTTATATTTTATATTTTTCAAAAATTATTTTCTTTTAATGAATTCTAATTGTTCACAAATTAAAGCTATAACTAGATGAATTTCATTTGAATTTGTAGTTTATGTTATTGATGATATAAGGTATATAAACTTTTTACCAAGCATCTTAATAAGTCTCAATTTTAAGTATATCAATTTATAAAAATAATATATCATTTTATGAATTTCGAAAAGAAATATGAAAAATTGTAACATTGTGCATGCAACAAATTTAAACTTAAATAAAATAACGCTTCTCTCCATTTTTTTTGCAGATCAAAATTCAATACAAAAAAACATATCAAAAGGGATTCTAGAGACACCAATTGATTGGCCATATAAATTACATTGGTACGGGCCATCCCTTCATACATTGATTGTATTCAGCTCTTTTAGATTTTCACAAACCGAATTTTTTGTGGTCGTTTTATTAGGCGCTTTCCCTTTGGAAAAATCAAGCTCAAAAAAAAATGAGCTTGACTCATGTGCGTGGATAGACTGGAGGCAAACATCTACAAATTCCCACTTGAATAATTTGGATTTTTTGTGGAATGAGAAGCACGTTCCTATCATCCAAATGGGGATTAAAACTGTAATAGTTACAAGTGAATTGCATCAAATTACCTATGATGTAGCAATAATAAAATGTAATTTTGAAGATCCCGCAGGTGCAAATGCAAAAGGTGGCCACCTATATATTAAAATAAATAATGAATTTTGTCCCGTATTTTTAGAGACACCAGAAGAAATAAATGAAATTCAATTTGAAGGAGAATTTAAATATGACTTTGCATTTTGTTCTCCTCCAATATTATGGAACTTTAATGCTATGCATCTACAAGAATGGTTTATGTACCACCATTTTTTCTTCCATGCCCAAAAGACACATTATTTCATTTATCATGGGATTGACATGAGTAACAAAATGATGGCAATATTGGACCCATTCATAAAACAAGGATTACTAACACTTATAGATATACGATCATCTCAAAGTCACCTTCTAAATGGACAGTATTCTAGCCACCATTTGGCTATTAACGATTGCCTTCATCGAGTACGATTTTTAACAAAATGGACGTTGTTTTGGAGCTTTGAAGATTATTTGACAATTTCACTTCCTCATACAATATCATCAATATTGGACGAGTATACAAACGCTTCTTGGGTTTCATTTGGTAGTATTCTATGGTCCAACACGTATTGTTGTGCACCAAATCATCAAACAAAAGTACTCAATAAGACAATGTGGATCGTTGACGACATGTGTTTCCGAATGGAACATCCTATTTGCAATGACAAAAATCATTCAACAACATGCTCGGGTATTGAAGGACAACGAAAATGGATTGCAAATCCAAGACTTGTATTTGCAGCAAGCATTCATTGTGCACTTGATTTCGAATCAAATGGTGTGGTTTTAGATACTAGGATGGCACGATTTAATGTATACAAAGGTTTAATAAATCCAAATTTAAGTAAAGATAATTGTGTGATAAGTAAGTTGTCCAAAGATTTTGATGATGACATATCATTAAATGGAATGTGGTGGAAAGATCTTAGCATGAGAAATTATACAGAAGCAGCTCATTTTTTTGCGAGTTCAAATATGCTTTTTAATCCTAATTTAATAAAGCCAAGTCTCTCATAGCTTTTCAATACAAATGAAAATCATGACAAAATTGGGTAATATCATTGGCAATATCATTGTACCTTATGAAGTTACAAAAGAATCCAGATGAATGTAATACAAAGTATTTAAAAAATTCAAGATTGACGCAGGAAGTTAAGGTTGGTATTTGAATGAATGTAAATACTACACCAATGTATAATATTAATTTGTATACATGAAAATGAAAAAAAATTCCAAACCATTTGTGAAATAGATAGAAATGAAGAAACCTTGCAGTGAACAGTGAACCAAAATAAACGACAATTTAAAAAAAAAATAGTATTTTCAGTTTTTAATTTTTTTTGGAATTAATATTATTTAAAATTTTCTTCTTACTTTAAATGTATTTAGAAAATTGGGTACTTGGAACTAGATGAACAAGTTGGTGTTTATAAGCCATGTCTATTTGGGTACATGGATGAATGTATATAGATGAACGTACATGGATGAAAAGAGAAGAATGCTCGTATATGGATGAGCGGTTTAGGATGATTGTAGGTGGAGGAATGTAGATGGATGACTATAGATGGATGATTGTAGGTGGAGGAATGTAGATGGATGACTATAGATGGATGGATTGATATGGGTAAATACTCTTGGATGAATGTAGATGGGTGGATTTAGATGGCTTTAGAGTTAGATGATTATTGGTGGATGTCTATCCTTGGATGATAAAAGGCACATTAATTTTTATAATGTGTTTTTAGATTGTACAATTCATGTCTAAGTCCAAATTCCTAATTCACATACATCCATGGGATGCAAAACTATGTAAAGAACATTGACATCTCTGGAACTTGTTTTTATTCGAAATTCTATGGCTTTGCTATCAGCCTCTAAAAAAATCATACCATATCTCTGTAGAAAATTAGGAAAGTCTCTTTGATAAGATGACATGCCTTGAAAGTAGAAAAAATTTGATTTAGAGTGGATTGAGATCTTCATCTTTGAATGTAATTCCCCCATCTTGTACAAGGAGTGAATTTGGCTTAGTCTTGATATTACAAATCCATTTTTCTATGGAATGCATAAAACATAGCCTTACACATACAAAGTACACTTATATACCATTAATACTAATATGCATTGTGTGATGTGAATTTCAGAGCTTTCTTGCTTTGAAATTGAAAAATTTATCAAGGATACCTTCAAGGAATGGATCATCCTTATACAAAGACCTACCTTTGTGCTTGACTTGAACTCATTAATCGGGTGGTGTGGTAGAGGAAAGAAACATTGGATTATCAACGAACAACGACCTTCTAGTTGCCTTTGTCACTGAAAAATTCCTTGTGGGGTACATACTACAATCATTAGTTTCAAGAACAACAATGGGTGGCATAAAACCAATCGGTTGCAACATTTCAAATGTGCTTGAACTTCTTAGGCATAGTGTATATGTTTGTGGATGAGGAGAAGGAAGATAAGGAGTTTGTAGTAGTATTGATATAATAGGATAATTATTTATTATTTTCCATGTATATAGCATAATATTATATTAGAAAATAAAATTCCTATTTTTATCAATTTGACTGCTAGTTTTGTACTTCTTTCATTAGCATAGTATAGAATACTTTGAAAAATCCTACAATTTCTTTCACTTCTATTGATACAATGTGATGCCTTATGGATGTCATTTCACCTACTTTCACAGGATTTACGCACCAATAGTATCTTTCATCATCTATTGTTTTCTTACAATTAGACCTCTTCTTGCAATCTTACTTTTCAAATACTTCCTAGACCACTTTTGGTTGCCAAAAGTTTATTTGGGCATAAACTTTTTGATTGTCGAGAGCACTTCATTTCCACTATGAAGGCACTAAGGTAACTACACCTAAATGCATCTAAATAGGCAATTGGGCATTGTTCCTATTATTAAATTGCCTAATTTTTGGTTGGATCTTGTTGGAAGTTGAAAAAGTATTATAGATTCTCTTATGCATTTATTGGACACCTGAAGAATAAACTTTGAATTTTCGAAACACATAAATAGATGTTTTTGAAACCGACCCTAGACTCTCATGAATAGTGGGTTACATTCTAAGCAATTAGATGTTGGTTTCAAAAAGGTGTCACAATTAGATGCAGTCACCTTATTATAAGTTGAACAAGAACAGGAAATGCTGGTAAGACTAAAGCCTGGTTCGTTTGAAGCGCACGGAGTAATTGAGAACCGTCACATTTGAGTGTCCAATACTCTTTTGAGCCACCTCCAATAGAAAATCCAATTGTAATAACTAAAGACACGAGTTCACACAACACAGAACTTGGTATGGTTCAACACATTGATCTAGTGAAATTTTGCGGTACCCACATACAAAAGTTCGGTCAAAACCCTCACACCTACATATTTCTCAGCTCGCCTCATGTAGTGTACAAGTTTTATTGGCTCGTCAGTTCTCAATAAGTATGACCATCTACCCCAATACCTACAAAAAGAATAAAGAAAGTCTGTTCAGGGGCCCTAGATTGTACACTTCCAATCATCTAGTCCGTAAGAATCCTCGCACATCCGATAAAAATGAATACAGGTTCTCCCTAAATCTGCGGCGGTTTCTGCGATCGAGAGAAGACGTCACTTGATTGGCATTCAGAAGGACGTGGAAAGCTGTGGCAAGCCGGCTTTGCATAAGAGCGTTGTGCTGTCCCTTCAGAAGTTCCAGTGCTAATCTCTGTTCCAAACAAATAAAAATCTGTTACCGCCATAATCTATTTCATTCATTGAAAGGTAGAAAGGAACTACCCAAACAAACAAAGAAAACATATGATAATATAGATAGGGAACAGCCACCAGAATCGATCTGTACTTCAGAAAATTACCTGATATAAAGCAGTATTGCACAAGACAAGGGGCAAGAGAGCATCTGCAGCTGGCTCCACGAGATCATTACTGCACAGAAACAGACGCATTCAATCAGACATCAAACTTACTAACGGTACACACTGGGCTAAGGGTCTCACTACCAATTAGTGAATCACTAAAACTGCAGATTATAAGCCCGCTGTAGCCTCAAGTACGTTATAACTAATGACAAGAGAAATACCAGAGAATAATCAGGTTAAGAGGCTGTACAGAAAGGATTATAGGACATTGAAGCCGTAGAAATCTTTCAGCAATGACAAAGACCCTCAATATGGAAGGGTTGTCCATTAGGATACATTAAGCAAGCAAGCAACAATTACAGAATGATCAGCATTAAAAGATTGATTAGTCTAAATACCTGTAATCCTCAAACAGAAGGAATTGCATAACGGATCTTAGAAAGTGGTCCAATACTCCTTCCTCCACCCCACCATGTGCGTTTTGAGTACTAAGCACATGCACACCAAGACCTTCCTGGCCTCTACAAATGGCTTGATAGTGATAAAATGCTATAGCATTCAACGTTGTGAGTGACATACTCACAACCTCCACGTCCTGCTAGAATAGAAATAATATTAAAGAGCAACATTAAACATAATTACTCAAGCCAGCGCTAGAATGTGAAATTCCAGGATGTTATAATAGCAACAATTCAATCAATGCTAAATAACAAAAAAATCATGTAGCCTGTACGTACAACTAATTCCAACTTATACGTCAAAGCTGCCAGACCCACACCTGATGTCCCAGACCGAAGTCCAATGTGCTCGTAATCCTCGCAAACCCTTCAGGGGACAGCTTTGCCACCTTCTCAGGATAAACCTCCAACATGTGCGCTAACAATGTGAAGTACTGGAATAGAATACAAAACTGGAAAGTTAGGAAGGGAGGTAATACCACAATATGCTAGTGCAGCCATCACACTGGCAGAGGTTACGGTACAGTAGTACAATTGAGCCCTGTATCGCTCAAGGAGTGAAGGAATGTCTTTTCCAAAAGCTTTCAAAATAGAAATAACTCAAATTAACTAGCAAAGATAAGTTGGAAAGGATATAAACCTGGCGGCACAATTTCGGGTATTTGAGAAGGTCAACTGACATAAGCGGCGTAATAATGTGCAAACCCAAATACACAACCTGCCGTACATGAAACACATGAGCATATTGAACAGGCTTACTAGGATTTAAAACAAAATTCTGCGACGTTCAAGACTAAAAAATATATATTAAAAAAAACAATACGAATTCCTAGACCTACAAGAGTCGCCGAGAGCAACGGTTATTTAACTCACTTGTGCCACGTCAGGATTTTCAACTTCACCATTGACGTCACAGGCAAAATCGATCTGTAGTGTTAACACAAAAGGTTAGAACCAATTACACGAGCTATTACGAGTAGACCTCAAAAAACACATAAGTAGAAAAACGACCATAAACCAAAGAATCTGAATGACCACGCAAGGCACTCACCAAGTCTTTTGAGCTTAAATTGGTCAGGAGTTGAAGTAGAGCCCTCAGGTCCTTATACTTCTCAGTTTGACTCTCGCTTAACAAGTTCACCGAAGCCGTCACAGAAACCGTTCCAATGTTATGAGCTGAATATATCTCGAGAAGCCGTACGCAGAAGCTGAAAAGGATGGCTGTATCTTTGGCCTCCAAAAAAGCTACTTGGCCATCCACCCAATCGACGACATATTTGAGCACCAAGTAGATCACGGAAGACTGCACCAATCCAACATCCAGATAGACTTGAAGTCACGAGACAAACTTCACACTTTAGCAGTTCAATACAGCACATAATCTAAAAGATAAACCCATAATTAAAATGAAAAGCAGTTAAATAAAAGCTAAAACATAACGCTTGACAGCAACACCCTGTAAACAGAACCGTTTTTGATCATGAAACAACTATGAAATGTCCCACTATAACACTTCTTTTGACCAAGGTCACCAGCTTTACAACCAAATTAAAAAAAAAATACACTTCGTAACTCTCCCGTTCTTTGTCTACGTTATACGAATCCATATTCAACCAACACAGTCCCGTATGCAGAAGAAACAAGAACATTGACGACTATCTGCAAAGGAACATTCTTCTTTAACGTTCAAGACTGTAGTCACATTTTGATACCTGATGCTTGTATGTTTGCACCAATACCAGCAACGGCTCCATGACTGCAGACCCAACATCAAAAATTGCTCTCTGACTCCGTGGCAGCGTTGCTCTTGCTGCGCCCCTTAATCTTTCAATTAGACAACTCACCTGAGATAACACAAGGGAGTGCTTAGAACATCAACAAAAGTGGAATTCAAGCTATAGCTATAGCATATTCCAGTCCCCAAATCAGTAACAATTATCCCTTCACACTTAGGTTCTTGCAAAACTACAAAAGCCAAGGCAGGATAAGATGATCCAGAATACAGAGGTCAAAAACAGGAGGAAGTCCTATCTCACCTGCATAATGACATCAGGCTGCTGTGCAAATACTTGCAGATCATCATGTTTTGAAAGTATAGCTAAACTATTCGTTATAGGGCCTAACAAATCCCTGACATATCTGCACAATAAAGCTAGATTTTAGTGCCAAAATGATGCAACATTCCGCCAAAGATCGACACGCTACAACCTCCGTATGGGATCAGGATAATAAACTTGCGGGATGTCATGACAACGAGCGGCTAAAATGCATTCACAATTCAAGAGGGAGAAGTAAATCCAAGCCCACTTACTGATTGGTCGCATCACCACTACCCATACCAGCAGCTGATCGACAAAGGGCCTCTGACAGTGCCCGCTGCATCACCAAAAACACAACGAAAGTCACTTTCAATTCATCTACTGAATAGCCATGACTTGACTTCAAGTTATAATTAATCAAGATAATCGAACAGGTAATAAAACTCGATCTTTTCCAAGCAAATGCTGTTCGAAAGATTAATTCTAACCTGGATTGGAGATGCAAGGTTGACAAGAGGGGGTTGTTGGTACGCAAAAGCCTGAGCCAACTCCTGCCAAGGTTCCTGCACATGACAATCGGATCATTTTAGAACCTGAACCACAGCAAATTCATGAGTTCCATACATCTCAATATCTGGTCATAAGAAAAATCAAGCAAACGAAGCAAGCACGAAAAACATCTTACAAACGAAGCAAGCAAGCCACCCGACTACCTGCAGGGGTAACAGCATCAAATACACTCGACATATTATTCATGTAGTGATAAATAGAACAAGATAAGATAGATGAAACCCACCAGGGTGACCAAGTGAACACAGATATTACGCCTTCGCACCAAGGATGGAAGGAGCTGAAATCCCGCGAGCTCCTGCGAGACACAGGCAAATTAAATTTTAGACCTACCCTTGGGAAGTCACATTAGAGTTTTGAGAAAAACAGTTTAGACCTTTTCATACAGGCAAATAGCAGGAATTGATCAAACGAGGCAACATGGTGTAACAAAATACCTGCAATGTGCGTTCGCCAGGCCAAGCAGTGAGGGCAGCAACAGCCACTCTTACAAGCACATCCAAAACCACCTTACCACCTCCTTCCTCTCCAAATGCCATGACAAGAGGAGGAAGTTGTGGACCAGCTATGCCAGGCATCTGCTGCTGATCGCCTTCATTACTGGAAGGAGTAGAATTGGGGCCGCGTCCTGCATCAGCTGGCATTAAGTAGGTGTCCACCCATCTCCCAAAAAACCACACAATGGCCTGCAAGCAACAACCAAACCACTTGAGAATTCCTATATATATGCACTTCCTTGTAACACAGTGAGGTTCACAATCCAGCAGAGCCAGCTCAATCATGCAGCACTCAAACCACCTTCATGCCTCCTCCGAGGCCAAGAAAGCCAGTTTCACCAATGTTAGAAGATCAGCAAAGCGTACAGTCAAGAGTTCGAAATTTCTAACACTATTGCGGCTGAGGAACGTGAACAGCTACTCAGGAAGATGAGATGATAATGACGATCTAACGTTTTAAAGCTATCGGTCCCAAGCAGTTTCGAGATTTAGATGAGACGACGTGGTCTGAAGTGGATTAGCACGATCTCTAATCCTGTTCAAGTACCTATGAGCTATTTGGACCGAAGTCGCGTCATTCCAGACACATACACAGAATTGGAGCATTTAACCCTTGAACGCCCATTAAATCTGATTGGTTACGTATTCCAGAGCGTTCAAGGGTTCAAATGTGATTATTGTTGCCTCGTACCACAAACTAGGCTCCAAAAATCACACACAGATAAACTGGCAACATTAGCAGCATTAGAAGCAGCAGAACATTACCTCCATGAGACGTGGGCTGAAAAACTCAGCTCGTAAAGCTACATCCAAGCTCTGGCGTGCCAACTCGATGACAGATCTGACCCAAAAAACAGGGTGAGCAAGGAACCCAACTACAAACTACAGTACTTATCTACTAAAAGAACTTGGTAGCCCCTCATAGCACCTAAGCTTCAAGAAGCGACAATAGCTAAGCATGGTCGCCATAAACATCCACCATGCCTAAAAAAACCCTAAAAATTTCATCCGCAATCCCGTGAATGATAGACACCGTCACTGACCGAGAAAGCACTACCGCAGGATGATTGGCAGCATCTGTTGTGCTCACACTCAACGCTGATATTGACTCAGGGACCTGGAGAAGCATGTCCAAAAATTTCGTTACAGGAATACCATGAGAGGATTCTTGGAAAGGCATTCTTAGGAGTAAAACAAGCACAGAGGAAAAGGAGGAAACTTTCTTAACAAAACACAAAAAGGAAAGACATTGATTTTTAAGGTTGTAAAATTTATTACAGTAATGCAATTACTATAGAGAGGCTGCTGCATGAACTAATAAATAGATGTTATTGTAATACCGGTGGCCATGCAAGCTCACCAGAGGTGTTTCTCCATCTCCACAATCCGCAAGGACATGTCCTGACATGAGCAAAAGCCAATGCAGCTCTTCCATCACTGTGGTAGGATCGTTTCTTCCTCCTGTACACTACATTTCTCCCCACGGGGAAAAATTATGAGAAAAAATGGGAGGGTTGTAGAGGACATAATAAATACCTCCTACAGGAGAAACAGTAGGAGAGACTAGACTACCCAACAGATGAAGAATCCTTTACAAAGTCTTCGAGAATATACGAGCCGCCTATATACAGCTCAAAGATTTGGAAAGATAACGCCGAAACCCCCCAAATCAAGTAGTGTACTAGACAAAGAGGTTGACTTACTTGATGTAGCCAAGAGCAGCGTTCAGAAATAAGCATAGCTAAAAATGAAATAGTTGACGTTGGAGCTGCCCGAGCCACGAGTGCAACCGCACTCAGGTGTTCGTCTCTTGCTGCATGCAACGCCTTACATCCTTAGTTTTCTATTTGTCTGAAAGACCTCCATCAACTAACACGATAGACCTACTGAGAATAGACACAAAATCAGACGAAGCTTTGGAAAACCGCATTTTTCACAGAGTTTCACACAGACGAGTTTTCTGCTCATAGATTATGAATAAATGCAACACCTGCAATGCTAGCACGAAGTTGTTCAGCTTCATCATCCTCATCATTTGCTGATGCTGCGGCAGCTGTAACACAGAACAATGTCATAATTCGCATGAGACAAGATTAGAAGTGGTGTGAAGACAACCAACTTTATGATGATCTCTGTAAGAGATAGCAAAATCGAATGCAAATAAGCCCGAACAAAGAAAGGTAGATAAGAGATTCCAAAACAAAAATTTGGTGCAATACCTCTCACTTCAGTTTCAACATAAGCTTGAAAAACTGCAGCGGCTGCCTCCACACCACTGGATGGAAATGGTATTCTCTTACTGAAATCTGCAGGCTGAAAGAATGTTGTAACAATCAGTGCGATGGTCCTTACTAGCCAAACAACGCTAGAAGTCCATGACTTCTATCTCCAAATAATCTTCATAAAGATTGAGATAATTCAATATTCTGAAAGAGAACAAACAGAGGAAATAGCCCACATCCAAACAAGTTATGTTGAGCTAAGGATGCAAGGTCTAAAAAGATAATAGGAGCAATTAATAGGAGCCATTAATCCATGTAATGCCGTAACCCCTCTATACTCTTGTAACCACGTTCTTGTTAACATCAACTACTATTTGCTAACGATGCCACAAGAAATCAAGAAGAAACAATTTGACCAACAATTAATGGCATAAGCTTTTGGCACTTAAGTGAGAAAATCCAGGTAATCACAGCTTAATAGGATGCTTACTTGTAGTAGCACGGTCCAGGTGTCTAAAAGGATGTCAAGAGCTTCTACTGCCCATGAATCCTCTTCTTTACCGTTCTGCTCACGGGCCTTGATAACCTCTCGTGTGAGGGAAGCTAAAAGGCTCAAAGTTCCTATTGATCTGTACCCACAATTCCAACCCATCATATTCAATAATGAGCCAAGCTCGTAAAAAGAGCAATAACTTCACACAATGATGTTCAAGACAAAATATGACATTGCCCTCAGGCAGAATTAAAGCCAAGAAAGGTCAGATAATGTATGACAGTCAATATAAATGAAACAGGACATCAGATGAAGATTTGTAAGAACTTGACATATGTTATCGATGCTATCGTCAGAATATAGGTCACCCATACAATGGTCATTGAATTAACTTAGTCCCAAGTTTTACTACATCAAAATGGCCAGATTCCTCCGCCTTAATCCAGCACGAGGACGCAATCAGAGATATCTGCCTCACCTAGATACAGGTTTGAGAAGTTGGTCGAAAGCTGATGGAGAATTCACACTGGCAATAGCGGCAAGGGACCGGCATCCATCCAACAGCTCACTGCAGCCACGAACACGAGAGATTAGTAATATTGGTGGTAAAAGGCATAAAATAGAACAACACTGGAAAGACAGCTCAGATGTACCTATGTTCAAATTATCAAGAGAAGAAGAAAGCGACACTTGCCCAAGGTCACGCACCTCTCACAAACTGAACCTGCCAACAAGGAACCTATAACAGCTTCGGGTGGATCTAGCCAAGAGGTAACTCCTGTCATCAGCCGTTGAAGATGAAGCTCTTGAGATGTACCACCATCTGTACAGATACAGTCATCTGTCCATCAACAAATCAATGAAGAGTTCGTAACTTATTCTGCACGCCAACAATTAGAACACCAAGTCTCCAATTGACCAGCCCAACTCACCAGATGAAAAGATGTTCCCATTCAAGGAACATAACTGAACGATAAGCTGGCGAGCAGAAACCGCAAGAGGCGAATCCATCCACGAAGGACCACCAACTTGTCTCCCGCGAATATGTGCATACAGTTCTAAAATCCAATTCACTCGATTTGCTTCCAGCAAAACATCCTGCCAACCTGGCCCTGGCTGCACTGACATATGACGTAAGCACTCAGCCTAAATTAATGTAACACGGCGGATCCTATCCACCGAAAAAGAACATGGAAGTTGACCTTTAACGTCAAACAATATAAAGATCCCCACTGCACAAATGAAATAACAGGTGAAAAGTGACTTCCAACATACACACCTGGACCAAAGATGCATGATCACCAGGGCGTTTGGCATTGTTCGAGTCTCGTCCTATCGACGATGTGAATGCATTCGTTTTGCTTTTTCCCATGAGAACGGCGCCGTTAACACTTCGAACCCAATTCGTGCCTTGAAATTCCCAGTTTAGGATCTGAGACATGAGCCTTAATGCAGATGCACAAACGTTTATGTCCATTGCACCACCAACTCCTTGCAGAGCCCTTTCGGCAGATGTCACGGCAGCTTCTTGAGCCCACGTGTAGAATAACTGCAAAGGAGAATTATCTACTTAGCACCAAAAGTCTGCCGAATAATTACAAAATTGTTATTCCGTACTCACCAAAAAAAAAAAATTGTCAAGAGAAGCTACAGCCTGAATTAGAAGCACAGATAACAAAGAAAAACCTCCACACTCATCAGAAATTTGTGTTGTACATCTAATGAAACTCAAAGCAGGAGCACCCCACGATAAGGGAGGAAAAGTAATATACCTGTAAATAATCTAATTCTAAAGAAGCTCGGCAATGCTCGTGAACTTCTGCAGGTAAGCCCATTGCACTGGCAGTGGAAGGAGCGAACTCGGACACCAATGCTTCTAGTAATGCTATGCCCGATCGTTGTGCAGCTGGCCCATGTGCTCCTAAAACCGCTTGCCTGACCTGCAAAGAAATCCGATTGATATAGTTGGTGTCCACATTTGCATGGAGTATTTTCAAGCAGCATAATTGATAAACCAAAGGCAAGTTAACCCTTCACCTGTATCCTTTTTGGATTTTTGCACATTATTGCATATATCTTTGTAGAAATAAATTATTTACCTCAGTTTCATCAAATTGGTCACAAAGAAAGGTCATCATTAAAAGATTCAAGAATTGGTTTGGATGAATGAAAAGACTTGGCCGAAATATTGGCCTGAAACACTCTTCATCATCCAGAATATCGATGTCGGAGCGCGTAAGGGTTAAAAAAGAGAAGGTAGGGTCACAAGATGCAAGTCTACATTCTCGTCAGGATCAAAATATTTCTTAAGAGGCAGCTAAAGAGCCAAGGACAGAGCAATGCATCCACACATTCAATTACCCAAAACTTTGGAATATTAAGGAATTAGGCCCAAATGAAAAATACCTTACGAAAAGAGCAGAAGCCTACAAGTCTCTAAGACAAAACAAACACTAAGAAACTCTATGGAGCAGCCTAAGACGTGATGAGTACCAGCTTACTGCTTGAGAACTAAAATGTGTGAGATGAGTTACCTCTGCAAAAAACGCTTCCTTCTCCGTAGCAACAGACTCCAGCCTGGGATCACAAAAAAATCAATGCCCAGGACATTGAAACAAGCCTACCAATAGCTGTGATCTCAAAAGCAATACATGTCTCCTCGTAACAACATGTTCCAAATGATTCAGCTACAAAATGCATGCTTCAAATTGCTTTCCGATCAGCAAACAGTCTTATCTTATACACATGTATATATGTGTGCCATTCAAGCGTTCGTACTCAGAAGCTCCAAGAAGACGAGGTGGACTGACCAGGAGAGTGCATCAACTCTTGCAACCTAAATAAGGTTTCATAGGCAATCTTCACGTCAAATACTACCATGAGTTGCCAATACTTGGAAGTTCTGTAACCCGGAAACATCAAAACAACTAAACAAAAATAATCTTTTGCGCCATTTACATCGATGATTATGTAATTAACGCCCAAGTCAATATTAATATGAACCCTAGGTGAACACTATCATACACTAGTTATAATTATCAAGTCACTGCTCACCAGCCTCTTTTCAGTAGCACAGCAGCTACTGACAAAACCTTCATTTGAACATAAGCTTCAGCAGCATCAGCTCGAGCCATCACATAATGCAGACAATACCTGTAACAACAATTCCAAAGCTTCAACACTCTCATGTCACTTGAACAAATGACTGTGATAAAGCATCCTTAAATTTAATGGGAGAATGTGGGAGGTTTAAGGCCAAATTCGTCCGCTCAACCAGAAGCGCATTTCAAGATACATTTCCGGATTCATATTTACCACAGGTATTCCAAATTGAAAACCCAACATATAAACAACAAGAGCATCGACCACCCACGACCAAAACAAACCAAATGCCATGCTAGATACTAATGTAGCTACCTGTATAGACACTTTGCTCACACGAACTCATGGATTACTCATGATGAAACAAAATGATACGAGATAATATCATGATAAACCATGAAACAGGCAGAAAATTACGTGCGCAAGTTGCTCCTCTCATCTGCAGTGAGTAAGGGCCACTCTCTGATAGCTGCCTCCTGCATTGTCGCTGCTGCCTGAAACCTTGCTGTGGCCATATGAGAATGTTCTGTGCACAAACAACCAGCATACGCAAGAGCACTTCAGTAGCTGCAGAAGCATTCGACTGTATTTCGACTGGCGAAACTACAGTGTTAAGTAAAAATTCCCGATGCTTGGAAGCAAGAATTGAACTCAATGGTTGATACAGAACAAGACCTAGTATTCATCGTAACTTTACAGAAACATAAGTCAAATGAATGACATCTTGCTCAATCCATACAGGACACAAGAGGTACATTTCATAGCTATTAAAGGTTAATAATGAAAAAGAGATCTTCCAGTTAGGGCAAGGTTCCTGACCAAGTATATACTGGCAAGCTGGTATTGGTTGAGATGATTTGCGAAATGCAAGCAACGTCGTCTCGGCAGCAGCTCTGCCGTTTGGCTCCTGAGAATCATGTGCAAGGTTATCAAACAGATTCGAATCAAATGCTCCAAGGTCAAATTTTCGATCTAAACATCCATAACTTATCCAGGACACAGTTAAAGTTCAGTATGCGGAAAGAGCTATTCTACAACGTTCCACGTGATTCCCAAAGCAGTACTCGACTAAGAATAAATCCCCCCCATAGATCCTTGGAGTAACTTCTGACCACATGAAGTACCCAAGGATCTATGGAGTGTGACAATCTCCACACTCACAAATCAGCCTCAAATTTAGAGAGCATAAAGATTGTCCCCTTACACAATGGAAAAACAGCGCCCCCCCCCCCCCCCCCCCCCGCGAATAAGATGACACGATAATCAAAGAAATTAACGTATGAGATCACGGGACACACAAACGTCACAACCAAAAACCTAGTGATGCGCTACACGGTGAGCTACTCCTCAAAATCATCCCATCTAAAGGGACAAATTGCGACAAGCGCAAGCAAAACAAAAACTCTTGGAAGAAAAATTAAGCCATCAGTGCTGTACAAAAGCCTTCATCCCATCGCAAATGACCACCAAAATCTTGCTTTCAGAAATATCTCAACACTAACTACATATATCATCCCCCTTTCCAAAAACGTCGATCCCGTCGTACCTGAAGCGCAGCACAAGCCTGATCTACAGCTTGCATGGCACCTACAAGACGCTCCAGATCAGCGTTCAGGCCGTGTTGCTGCCATCCACCCTGTTCGAGCCCCATATTTTCCACGACCTTCGGTCCCAGAACTGAATTCACAATCTCACATTCGCCACCACCGTCAACTCGGTGCCATCAACCATAGCAATTCCGTCTTAACCCCACTTCCAGCTCACTGCCATGCACAGAACGCAAGCAGTCTTGTCATCCTCAAAATCTAATTCACCCACAAACCATCTCCAAGTAACCTAAAAAACCGCTGACCAAGGACCTCCATCATTGAATTCTGTCAGCTAAAAATACATCCGTCGCCAACACTAGACGAGTGAGAGTTGCCGTGAGTGCCAGCTCATTCTCCATTTCACATATTTCCCACCTTCTTCCTTGATTGATTTGAAAAACACTTCCCGCATACGCAGGATAAAAAGCATCTCAAACTTCCCAGAGCGAGCACGATTCGAGCAAGAGAGGAGGAGAAGCGAGAGACAGCTAACACTGCCGGTTGATTAGCGAGTGCCCTCGGATTCAATCCACGTACGGCCAAAATTAATTAGGGCCCTGCCAAATTCCTCAACCCTGTCGGCATTCCAATGCCAAGAGAAGAACTGAAAATTCACACGCAAGAGTATGAGAAACCAATCTGAGAAAGAAGACAGCACCTCGACTCCGGAGCTCCCCCGCAACGAACGTCCCGTCGGCTCCGATCGCAAATTCGGTCATCGACACATCCCGCAATTCCTTCGAACCGAGCTCCACGACAACAAGCGAACAACAATTGAGTCCAGAGAGGGAGAGACACCGAGGTCCGACCACCACGGAAACCTAATCGAAGCCGAGAAATAATGAATGGCGGACCTCAGCGCACAGCAGGAGCAGCAACACAACAGGGCAACACCTCGAGTCGCTCGCCACACCGATCACCGCTCAGAGAAAAAACACGAAACCCTAAAACAGGGTCAATAAACTTGGAGCAGGGAACTGCAGCGAGAGCGCTGATGACGAGCACTCAGCAACATCGCCAGCTACATGGAATGCAGCAGTAGCTGCTAATTAGTTAGTGCCAACCGGTATATCGAACGGTATACTGGCACACCAAATTTCTTTTTAACTTTTCAATGGTACATAATAATTAGAACTTGAAATTTGTAAAATGAGAAGTGCTTCCAATAGCACTTTGACTAGGTGTAAGAAAACTCAAATTTAGACATTTGATAATGAATATAAACGGCTTCAAAAGCTAGCAAAAAAAGTCAAAAATCATAAAGGTCTTGGTAAAGCATAATTTCTAAAGCAAAATTTGACCAGCGACACTCTACATTTATTCAATGTCTAAGTTTGAATTTTCTTACGTCTATTCAAAGTACTTTCGGATGGACATCCAATGATAGTAATTTTCAAGTTCTAATTATATAGGAGTCAAAAGTTAGAAATACATTAGAGAGAATTTGGGCCCTCTAAAGGGCCGCGAGTTCCCATGAGTTCTCCACAAGTTTTGAATAGTTTCTCACTGCTGAAACTGCGCCACCGCAATAGGGTGACGTGGTCGGGACTCAGCCACATCAGATTTTTATTTTTTATTTTTATTTATTTTTTCTTAAAATGAAATTTGGTAATTTTTTTTTTTTTTTTTTTTTTTTTTAAATATATTTTTCGGACAACCCATACCACTATTCACAGCATGGGGACAGATTGGGGAACGGGCCTGAAACGGCCCTTTCTTGGCCCCAAATCCCTTCTAATGTATTTGGAGGGCTAATATACGAGTTGGATTAAAGATTCTTTCAAATAGTGGGAGAGTGGAATACAAAAGGTCAAAGAATAGAGATGTAAACCTCCGTGGGAAAATTTTGCAGTCATTTTTTGGGTGCATTAAAAAGCATTATTAGAATTTTAACCTACATTGTGCAAATTTTTCACATGCCATACTTGGCTATTAGGGATGATAAAAATGAAGTTAAAAATGAAAAGTTGAATTTTCAAAAATCACTTTGAGAGAGAGCTGGAAAACCAAGTAGATAATGTTACAAATGCCGAGCTATTAGAAAATAGGCCTTTCAGAATGGACTACATGCATATCTCAAAATAATAAATTTGCCACCCTCTTAAATAATGTTCTTGTAATGAAGGCATTGAATTCTTGTGAAATTAATCATTAAATAAAATAAAATTTCTATTAATTCTAAAAGCTTTGCAACCAACACTAATAGAAATTTGATGTCTTACAACTTTGTTGTCCAAAATAATTCGTCCATAACCACTCATTATTCATACAAACAACTAAAAATGAGTTAAAAAAGGGATGGCATTTAGAATAACTCGTCCAAATCAACTTGTTTTTTAAAAAAGCAAAGTTGTTTGGGGACAAATGGAGCCTTGTTTGTGACCGGTTCCAAAAGACTAGATTTCTACTAGTGTACCAAACCACTTTTCCCAACTTTAATTAATTATTTAGTATGAAACACTGACCCTGTGGCTGAATACAATATAATAATCAAACATTTTCTAGTTTTCATCCAAATTTCGTGTCGGTTCATTTTAAGTTAGTTTTATCATTTCTTTTTCTTCTTAATTCTTTATCATTTATTCTCATTCAATTCACTATGTGATCACTTTTACAAAATGTTGTGTATATCTGATTGCAATACTTAATTCAAGTCAAGTTCAAGATTTTGGTCATCAATAGAGTAATTGAGAGTTTTAAAAGTTGTAAACAATTATATACTAGTAAATTTAGAAATTCATAAGAATTATCAAAATGTAGAATGATATTCAATTTATAAATCACATGAAGTTGCCTCCCACTTCCAAAAATATTCAACTAAGCTTGTAACATTAAACAATTCAAAAAGTAAACTATTAATCTTTAAGAAGATTAACAATAACATTAGTTGTTGGGGTTGGTTTATTCTTGGCCTGTGGTTGGATGGAAGGCCTTTGTGATTCACCGTTCTTCCACCCTTAATCCAACTCCAGTTTTAGCAATCTGGCCTTGATGCACGTAAAATGTTGAGGCAGATTTGATGGCCTAATTATCAAAAATTGATGGTAGAGATCTTTTTGAATTTGTTTCCAAATTCTTGGTCTTGAATGGATCTTTTCAAAACTTTAGATCTAGAAATTTACACTTATTAAAGGATCAAGACTTGTTGTTTTTTTGGTCAAAAACTGCTCAAAATTGTCATTTGTCATTTCTAATGCAAAGAGCAAAAAATTTAAAAATGATACTTTTTACATATCTAACTGCATGATCTCACATTAGACTAGTATAAAAATGTGAGGTAAAATTTTTAGAAGCTTTGACCTCATAAATTGCAAAATAAATGTGTTCAAAGTGAAGAAATCTTCTTTTTTGGCATTGTGGTAAACTAATTTATGAGATTTTGAATCTTTGTTAATTTAAAAGTTTTACACTATAGATTTTGAATTAATTTTTTTTTATCATGAATAATTGAATTGAGAATACACGAAAATTAAAAATTACAAAAAAGTGATGTGATTTTTATTCTTTAAAAAATGTTATAAAGAAAAAATTATGTGATAGAGGATAAACTAAATCAATAATTTTAGTTCTAAGATGGAATTGAAACAAACTAATTTCAATGGTAAGATTGTTCTAACAATCAAAATTAACCCTACAGAACTTTTGTTTTGAAAAAATTTAAAAATTGAGTTCAAAAACAAATCTTATACTTTGTTTTTAAAAAAAATGCCCTCATTGCCCATAAAACAAGATGCTCCATAACTTTTACATCACAAATCCAAATGGAATGAATCAAAACTTTCCATATAGATAAAAGGATAATCTACAGGAAAATAATTTTAAAATTTTATTTCAAATTTTTGTGGATTTTTTTTCTACCTACTGAGTTTAGTTCTAAGCTTATTGTCACTTTTGCTCCCATACACCAAAGTTGTAATAAAAATTATATTTCGAGAAAGCTAACCATTTTTTCTATCTCATGAAAAAGTTTCAAAAGGTTTTACTAAAAATTAAGCTCATAGGAACTTGTCCGAAATCCATTTAGTCCTCCAAAGAGACAATGGTCCTTTAAATTGTCATTGAAGTGTACACATGCAAGAAATAAATTTATAATCATTGATCTTGTCCCCCAAGGAGACATGGGACTTCAATGGTTAAATAATCATTTAGATGCACACACGCAGAAATTAATTTAAGATATATTGATTCAACACAAATGGAACAAACTAAGATTTTAATTACTATTGTTTGTGAGCATTGTCAATGGAACAAGCTATGATTCTAATTAATATGGTTTGTGAACAAT
Organism: Pseudisothecium myosuroides; assembly: GCA_951799445.1. Taxonomy (NCBI): domain Eukaryota; kingdom Viridiplantae; phylum Streptophyta; class Bryopsida; order Hypnales; family Lembophyllaceae; genus Pseudisothecium; species Pseudisothecium myosuroides. The sequence goes on along the minus strand of OX637288.1, from coordinate 1,026,938 downwards.
ATCAATGTCAAACCTAACAATAATGGAGTGATTAGTAACCTCATCAGGAACTTCTACCTTTTCTATATAATTTCATTGTACGAAATGACTTTTTTTGACCTTCCCAATAGAAATTATTGTGAATTCTTTAGGTGTGTAAGATGAGCATTATGAATGCACATTTTGTTGGTTCTAAGGTAGTCTAGAGACTCGTTTGGGCCATGATGAGCTGTACACTTCAAAATTCATAGCAAATTCATACTTTGTTGAAAAAATATAATTTCAATTGCTCTCGCTCTTTCTCACACTCATCTTTAATGTGGAAAAAAAATTAAAAAATTTCAGCAATGGCATGAGGGCCAACTCCTAATTCTGACCACAATAGGCTGTCCTGTAATAAAACAATTACAAGGCTTTTTGACTTCTAGGTGGTTTGTGCTGCCTGCCATCCGGAATAGCAATGAGCACAATAGGTCTTGCTGACCGCAAGAAAGGCACATCACAAATGTAGTATCCCTTCCTCTCCAATTGAATGATTTCGCCACGCTGCAAGGTCCGCATGTTGGCATCTCCAATTGCTGACATCTCAATACGGGTTACATGGTTAAGGACGTCGATAAACTCGTCGGTTTCCTCTAGCTTTTTCTTTATGATCAGGTGGTATGAGCCCCCAATTCGTCACTGGGGACTCACAGTTTTTAAAAAAAAATTTAACGAATTTAAATATAGTTTTATATACAAAAAGCCCAAAAAAGAGTGTAAGACCAAAATAGGTATGTCACGTACCAATATAGCATTTTGTCCCTTATAGGTTGTTTTTTCCCAATTAAATTCCATTTCCACTTGTACATAGGTTAAAACGTGAAAATATTGGTAAATAATAGAATTAAGGGCTAACCTGGCCCAAACAACCCAAACCTACAGTACATGTGACATCTTATGGCTAAAATTGGTCTGAGGGAACACTGCTGAGGTCCTAAGTCCATTCCCAGAGATAGGTTTCACTTTCCCCATAGCATCGAAGAAATAGCGGAAACCCCAATTGTTGGCCCGTAGGAGTTACAAACTCAAGATGGATCCGTAAGAGGAATCTACGGGTGGAATATGATGTTCTAGGGTGGAAATCACATTTGGGACTCATTAGCAAAATCGGCTTGCCAAGATTCCCTTGTATGTGAAATATTCCCTAGTTGCCAGAATTAAAAGGAGAAGACAGAATTTGATTCTCCTCTGACATTGTGCAAAATAAAAATATGAGCTTGCACATCCTTTGTAGAATTCCATGAGAGGTTCCATAAAAAGTTTCGGAATTTTCTGACTTGCAGAAGATGCCCTTCCGGACGGTTAACCGCCAAAACCTACGATGGAAAATTCCTAGAAATTACCCAGGTTGCTGTAAAATCTCACTAAAAATTAGATTAGCTTCTTTCATACTAATAAGCCCCCATCAAATTTCAAAACATTCCGATAGCCAGAAGTGCCCGAACCGGCGAGAATCCCCGATAATTGACAAATTTGAAGTTTACGGTGGAGTTGACTTGCGTACCGGGAGCATACGAAATCGGAATGAGGTCGAAGCTAAGTCTTTTCTTACTCCCCCGTACCTACTAAAGAACCTAAGCTAATTACGTTTCTCAGAAAAGTCAACCTCCAAGATTTGGGTTTTTACCCCGTTTTGGTGTTCAGTTACCGGTAGGTTATGTTGCGTTTTTTGGAGTTTGGTTAAGGAGTGGGGTGTTCCGAAAACTAAAAATGGCCTTCTGATGCCAACAGCGCAATTGATTTTCAATTTGGAGTTAATTACCAAAAGTTAGAAGTTTGGACCAGCGTAGAAAATAAAAAATTGAAGATTAGGATGAAAATCTTAGTTGATAAGATTACGGCTTAGGAAAAGAGAGGGGGTGAGTGCCTTTAGAAATGTATATAAGGGGGCTCATTTCCCTCTCACAAACACTCCTTATAACCACATTTTGGCTCACTTTACACATTTGGGTCTATTTAGTTGGATTTTGGCCATTTTAGGCCACATTGCCAAAACTGTGTGTTTTTGGAGCATTTTAAGTTCCGTTGTCACTATTTTTCAAGCTCTCTTTGAAGGACATTGGGGTCCCTTCAAAGTTTGTCTTGTTTCTTGCATTGAGATTCTTGTTGAAGTATTATTGTTGGATTTTGGGGAACTTTGAACTAATCATAGAGCTTAACCCCCACCGTACCTTGGCGATGCCGCTTTGGAGGGACTCTAGTGCTTGACGTCTAACCTTGAGGTGTTGTCCATGTGGCCACTTTGTTAGTTGTTTGGGAGTTTAGTACGTGGTACAATTACGGAAGCTATATTTCTTTATGTTTTAGATGTAAGAGAAAATACGGCGGCGCTTTGAATTTGATTAGTGTGAAGTTATAGAATTTTTAGTTATTTCCCAAGAGACGGCGAAGCTTTGACTTTGGAAAGATTTAGAATTGCTAGAATTTAAAGTATTTAAGAAATACGGCAAAACTTTGACTTCGTGGGTTTGAACTTTTAGTTATTTTTATTTTGACAATGAAGCTTTGAACCTCCCCCTTCCTTTGATCATTTTTATGTAGTTAGGCTTTTTGGCCTTAGTTTGGTCAAGTTGTTATTTTTAATATTAGTCTTTCTTTAGGGCCGAGACCAAGGGTGTAGTCAAACCGCTAAGAAAAAGGGTCAGTACAAATTGAAATTCAAAATCTCATAGTAGAGGTCACAAGCTTTCCAAAAACATAAAATACAAAGAAATCGGAGCTAAAATGAGTGAGATATAAGCGGATGAAGTTTCAAACACAAATTAATACTCAAAACTTCATCCATGCATAACTCCTACTAGAAAAGTCCGATTTGCAAGTTCCGCATCAACTTAGAAAGCTGGTTTTAGCTTCTACAAGGAAAACATATTAGAAATCTAAAAATAATAAATTGTCAAAAGTCAGACTGAGAGTTAGAGTGTATTTAGAACCGAGGCTAAAAGCAAAGTCAGACCATTAGAAGGGGGTTATAGTATAGATTTGAGTTTAGAATCTAATAGTAGAAATTTAGAACTTTTCAACAACACAAAGTACAGAGAAAACCGAGTTGAATTGAGAGAGTTATAAGCGGATGAAGTTTCAAACACTAATTAGTACTCAAAACTTCATCCATGCATAACTTCTACTAGGAAAGTCCGATTTGCAAGTTCCACATCAACTTAGAAAGCTGGTTTTAGCCTCTACAATTAGATATCTAAAAATAATAAACTATCAAAAGTCAGACCGAGAGCTAAGGCATTTTGATAGGGAAATTTGAAAATAAATTAGAAGGGAAGAAGTATAGATTAGGGAGGTGTGATTAGCAAGGAGAAGTGCAAAACAAAGTTCTATCTCACCACTCTTTCAACTCTTCTAGTTTAGACTAAGTTTGAGTTCAAAAACTCAATAGGAATGATAGTTGTGAATTGAAGACCAAATTGTTAGATTATTATAGTCGAAGTTGAAGAAGAAAGAGAAATCTCGAGTATTTAGAACAACCAATTAGAATTGAAATAAGGAAAGTTTGAAGAAGATTGATCAAGTGTATTGGGTCAACTTATGTATTCTTCTTGAATCATAAATAATTGAGGGAAATAGTGTTAGAAGAAAAAGAGATTAGGAGAAAAAGAAAAGAAAAGGGAAGTCCAAGAATTGGCAAACCTTGTACTAAAACTTCTACTTTAAGCCGTGAACAAAATTACCAAACGATTCCAAAACATAACAAATGACAGGGAATTTGAAGGGGTATACGATTACCTAAACAACGACACTAATTCCGAGGTAAGTTCTTAACTTCAAACCCTCCATTTCAAATTCTCAAAAATAAACATTTAAAAGTAGGGCCGAACTCTCAAGTCAATTCAGAGTGTCTAGAATAGGATTATTTCAAGAACCAGGGAGTTAGTGTTGTAGAGTCTAGTTAGAGGTTTCCAAAACCATCTCACACTTAGAATTTGGAATCAAATTGAAAGAAATATTAGCAGATGAAGTTTAGGAGTAATATTAGATGAAATTTAGTACGTTTCATCCAAATGGAACAAGAATAGAAATTTAGGTAGAAACATAAATCTAGACTCCAGAAGTGAAACAAAAATTAGAATTCAAGCTGTAGGTTAGTAGAAAACCATGGATGAAGTTCGAGGTATCGATTAGCGGCCAAACTTCATCCATTGATAACTCCTAGTAGGAAGGTCCAATTAGCACGTGTCTCAGCGATTTGAAAAGCTAGAATTAAGGCTTACAAAGAAAAAAATTAACAAAAATCTAAAAATAGTAATCTGCTCAGAGTAGCACCGAGCCACATAAGTAGGATAAAGATCAAATAATTACTAAAAGAGGTAATCAAAGAGAAGAATTAGATTTGGAAATAGGTAGAAGGCATTTGGTAAAGTTCAAAACTATTTTAACTTAGGAGAAATTCTTAATCATTTAGTAGCAAACAACGGATGAACTTTGGGTTAGGATATAGATGAAATAGGGTAAAAATCATCCATCCAAGTCCAAACTTAGAACTTAGGTAGAAGTTGGCAATATAGAGTCAGAGTCAAAAACTTGAAGTAAAATAGAATAAGGAAAGGGTCTAAATCTAAGGATGAAGTTTAGATAGACTTATAGAAGCTAAACTTCATCCGTCCATAACTTTTGCTAGGAAGGTCGTATAATGTTGAATTTTATATTTTTAGAAATGGCATGACATTTTCTCTCTTTTTATGTGGCTAAATTTAAACTGTATCACCTTTCGCTCAAAAACCACAGCGGCCTAGTTGGTCCACCCCAATTAGAGTAAATATTACAAATTAAGTTAGTTTTTTTCTTGATTTCTTTGGTTTCCTTGCAAACTTGTATATGTTTAGGATTTAGAAAAGATCCATTTCTTGGAAGGCACAATGGATTTACACTAAGCACCCATAGGACAAGAATCAAACCTAAAACTCAAGACCCTGGTTGTGCTCACTTATTTACCAAGGGTGGATAAATAAGCGCTCACAGGTGGTCTAAGTCAACAAGAGTGAGGGGAACCAACTCGGACGTCTCAGGTAGCCATGTTAGCTTCAACTTGGTGACCTTCATTGAACCCTCCAAATGTAGCTCTCCCTTGAGACCTGTCACCAAACCGTTCTGGTCTTGTTCCACCTTTCTAATGAATGCGTTGCCCCAGTCCATAAGTGTGACTTCTTCTCCTTCAAACACAGCATTTGCATCTGCTAGGTCGAGCCACACTCTCTTCGTGAAAACTGTAGCTTTCTTCCCGACGTCCTCGAACTTCTTATGTCGAAGAATAACTCGAGTGAAAGGAGTCCCAGGACCATTGCTTAGGTCAAGCAGAACCTTCCCCTCCGAAATCACAGTTGTATGCCTTGGACACAACGGGTCAATAATCTTCTTGTTGATTGTCCATAGCTTGTCCCACTCCATCAAATTCAAATTTTTTATGCACCCTGTGCACAAACAAAGTCACAGATACTGAATAATATTGCTCATGCTTTCTAATAGCACAATCACACTTTCGCATTGAAGGTTCAAGCAGAGGAAAGGGAAAAAAGCATCACAATTAGATATACCTGTAATGTAGTGAACCTTTTCTTGTGGGATACCTTTGGCCATGGGCAGGGCATGAATAGGTCATAAGTGCAGTAGATGTTGTTGTCATAAGTACGTACGTAGAATCGAGTGAATATGACAACGTACAACTACTAAAGAATCAAAGTCTACCCAAGGTTTTACTCACCCTATGAGCACACTTGGAAACTTTATATAAATTTCATTCTAGTAAGAGATAGCATTCAAAACAGTTGAAAATGCCACGGGAATGGATTCCCTACCTTACATCATATGCTTCCTGATAGCTGCATCACATCTTTGCATGGAAGAAATGAAATGAAAATAAACCCTAAACCGCAAAACCATACCTGCGATAAGATAAACTGCTTGAGGGCTTCAACTGTTAGCCTTCGACGGATGATCCCTTGCACAGTGGAAAACCGAGGATCATTCCAACCCTCCACTCGTCCGTTGTCCACAAACCACTGCAGCTTCCGTTTACTAAGCAACGTATACACAAAATTCAAACGGCTGAAGTCCCACACATGCACACGTCTCAGTTGCATGTCTTCCAAGACTCGGTAATACTGGTCATTCCGATCGTGATACTCGCTGCTCCGAAGTGCATGAGTGACGCTTTCAATACTATCCACATACGGACAGGCAAAATCGTAAGTGGGATAGACCTTGTACTTAGCTCCCACACGGTGGTGAGTGGTAGGATTGCAACGATAGTACACAGGGTCTCGTAAAGATGCATTCGGGTTGGTCATGTCGAGCTTGCCACGGACACAAAACTTCACACCCTTTTCCATGCCAGCTGCCATTTCCTGCCAGAATTTCAAATTCTCCTCAACCGTTTGGTTTCGGCATTTGGACTCGATGAGCGCCTTCCTCTCTATTTGCATTTGCTCCCGCTCTGTGTCATCCGTGTATGCCTTGCCCTCTTTGATTAGCTTCTCACACATGGCCATGAGCTCGGGGAAGTAATCGGAGGTGTAGGTCACAACATCCCCCTTGACTCCTAATGTCTCTAGATCCTGCAGAATGCTGTCAACAAACTCATCCTTCTCTTTGGCTGGGTTTGTGTCATCGAACCGGATGATCAGGCGTCCTTTGTACTTCTGGGCAAAGAACTGATTCATGAGAGCCGCCTTAGCGTGACCAATGTGGAGGTAACCACTTGGCTCGGGGGGAAATCGGGTGCATACTTTGCCCATTTCTGCACCTGGCAAATCCAAATCAGACGGCCCGTCCGACTTCGCGCTTGTGGCTTTGGCGATCACGGCCGCAGCGCGCTCTGTCTCTGCGACGACGGGCTTTCCACCTCCACGCCGAGGCAGAACCTCCACAATGGCAGGATATTGGGCCAGAATGCAATTGTACCATCGAGCAAGACTAGGGTACTTCGTGGACTTACGCAAGCTCTCCCACCTTGGTCCGACCTTCCCTAGGTGCGCAATGACGGTAATGTCAGCAATGCTCAGATCGTTGCCAACTAGAAAGGTCCGCAAGGTCAGATAAGTGTTTGCGTAGGCACAAGCTCCCTCGAACTTGGCTCCCACGCTGACTTGGGGGGTGCAGTGAGCGGTAGCAGTAGAAAACTACATGCGAACAAATGATAGGGTGCCTAAAAAACATTTGAGATAAAAATTATAATTTGATTTTTTATACTATAGGGTACAAAAATTTCATGACATGTCTTTAAACTACTATAGGGTATAGAAAAATAGGTCCAATTAGAAAAAAATTAGACCTAGGATACCCCCCTTTTTATTCTTTTTTTTGGCCAAAAGTATTAAATGTTGTTGCCTTGTGAATGGCATATTCAAAGTATTCAATAATTTTATAGACTTTACTAATTTCTATAGTAGACGTTGGCTGGCTTTAGGTGGCTGTCATGCAACTTAGAAAATGAGCTAATCACAAATTGTTAAAAATTTAGACATCTTGGCTTGCATCATATTTAGTACCTGCAAGAACTTATGAGGTTGTAAAATTTTGCAATTAACTTCAATTTTGAGTACCCTTAACTTTATATGTGTAATGAATGATTTTGATTTAAAAATAGAAACATAAATACTATCAACACCAAAAAGGTAATTCTACTAGAATTTTTTGGGAACTTCAAACAATGTACTCTTTTTAAAACTTTGGGCAAGGTTATACAGTTTGAACTGTGCACACTATTTTTTTAAATTTATACTGGAGTTGAATGTTTGTGTGACATGCCCAAATTTATTTTTTTGAAATTCATTGTAGCCCATGGGTCAAAGTTATGTTGTCCGATAGCTTCAGGCAGCTTGGACAAGGCCTCCTCCTAAGGATTGATTGTTGATGTTTCTGAATTGAAGTAAGATAGAAACACCCAAAAGCGATCATGTTCCCATTCTTGTACCCTTGATTATCACAAAATGTGTCCTTAGACATTCATCAATGTGTCCTACAAATGCTTAAGTGCTTAACTTTCTTTGATTTGCTGATGCATTTGAAAGATATATATTTAACTTTGATTTACTAACTACGGATTTTTGCAAATTTCAATTTAGGGTCCACCTATATGACAGTTTCAATGGTCTAGGGAGCTTGCACTTTGAAAAATCATAGAAATTACATACCACATCCAAAAAATCTAATTTTTTTTGGAGATATTCAAGATTTTTTCTTGCTAATACTACATAAATGTTATTTTAGGAAAAAGTGTCTCCAACTATGCTGAATTGCTTAATATTGATGGTTTTGGATGTTTCTATTGTAGACACAAGTGTTTGACTTTACTAATTTCTGTAGTAGATGGTGGCTGACTTCAGGTGGCTTTCTAATTTTCCCATCAGTTATAGTACTGCATGTTTGAGTTCAAGTGTACAAGCTCAGTTTTGTTTGTGTCTCCATAACTAGACATAATAAGCACATTTTTTTCACTCATTGTGTTTGTAGACACAACGAGGACATTCTATTTCATACTACCATTGCATACTACCATGATTGTGCAAAAATATTTCTTGCATTCTATTTCATACTATAATTTCATATTACCATGATTGTGCAAAAATAATTTTTACATATTATTGTGTATATGGTGAAGACATGTACATTGAATCAAACAATGTAGGTTAAAGTAAAGTTGATATCAAAAAGCAATCTTTGTGTCATTCATATTAATCATGTAAAAAGGACCTAAACCTAAAGTTCAATTGATAACATTCAATAATATGATCCCTTCCTAGTAAATGAGTGTCATTGACAATTATTATGGAAGATACAATAGTAGTATTGACTACACTTTTTTGTTAAGTTCTAGTTGTAAGTAGTCATTAGTAGGGGAAAGAAAAGAAAGTTTGAAAGAAATTTAATGTAGGACAAAAATTGTAGTAGAATTTTTTTTAATCTAAATTACCATATCATTTATTCATATCAATTTAGAATTATAAGTAATGCAAGCCCCTTCTCTAATAACCCAAAGTAGGAAATTATATAATGATAGTGTGTTTAAAAAATAAAAATAAAAAGTAATACCCCCCTAAAAAATACTTGGTGTTTGCACCTATTCCCTTATTTTTTTACACACTGACCCCCCCGAGCACGCTGAATGCGGATGCATACGCAACCCACTCATCCACCTAAAAGCAAATATTTAGGGTTTAGGGTTTTGCATTCAAAATAGACTCGCCAATCCATTGCAGCTCACGAATATCAGACTCTGAGATCAAAATCTCAAACTAAGACGGGACACCCAATTTCGAAATGCGAAATCAAAGATAGAATACAATTGACGGCACACAGTACTTACTTCAACCGAGGAAGTGTTGAATTCTTTTGCTTCGGTGCCCTTGAATGTATCAAAGATCCCTACCAACAACTGCTTGATCTCCGCCATGTCTGCAATCTCAATCAAAACCCCTCAATGTCCTGGAATCACCTGCATTCTGATGAATCTGTGTTAGTTCAACTTGCTACGAGTTCAAATGCTAATATTTTAGACTGTCATCAGAGTACAAACCTATTGTCCTCAAATTACATGAATCCCCGAGATATCTATGGCAGTTTAACTCGCTTCGAGTTAAATTGAAAATTTCGTGATTGTCTTCTTAGAACAAATTGGAAAAGCTAGAGCCTCCGATACTATTTGTTGGTTTAACTCACTGCGAGTTAAAATGCTAATATTCTAGACTGTCCTTAGAGTACAAACTTACTGTCCTTGAATTACATGAACCACCGAAAAATCTATCTTAGTTCAACTTGCAATGAGCAACAATTGATAGCTCAACCGAATCGCCACAGGAGAATGTATATGGACCTCACAGACAAAATCCGTAGTCTAAACCGAGACAAAGAAAAAGCAGGAGTTCAAGAAGCCAGGTGAAGTAGAAAACCTCGCAACTTCTCAACACTCCTGGTTGTATTCTATACACCACTTGGCACGACAACAAAAGTTCACTCTTCCAAAAGCGACCCCTCTTCTTGCAGGTAGAATTGTCCGTCGCTTCTTCTGCAAACCCCAACATGTACCAAATCCGTCAGTGCAACGCAATCACATCTATCTACATCTGCAAACCTTCAAGACGTTGAGCAACACCGATGCATCCATTAACAGCACATCGGACTGCCCACAGAAGCCACTTAGGCACTTGAACAACACTGCGGGTGCATTAAGACTCTGCTTTGCTAAGCACGATTCTCATGCATTTAGCTCAAGAATTTGAGGAACGAGGTCATCCTCCACTCAAAGAGATGGAGGGAAGAGAATTCGTCACCCTTTCGGTTCTGCCCTAATTACTATCAGCGACCTCGTGACCAGTCCTCGGAGTGCAAGCCTGGTCACCGGAAACACCATCTCACTTCATCCAATCCTGGAGACGTCACAGCAGCGGATGCCAGCATGCCAGGGCCTATTACTCGTTTATGGTATCTTAAACCCCAGCAAACAAGTCGCTGAAATAACGACTTCCCCACCATTACTCAATGTTGAGTCCGTCAAAGCATCTTCGGGACTCTTCGTTGATAATTTGGAAACATCGAAAGGCTATCGAATACAGGATTTGAAGATACAGAAAGTAAAAATTTCAAGATATTTCTTGTAATGAAGAACCACACTCAAATGTATCAATGACCATCGCAATTCTATACTGATGCACAAGAGAAACAAGAGGCACCTACAGTTTCAATTACAAGAATCACAAAAGTTCCTGACGTTGCGAGTGGGCTGGTAGCAGCCCTAAACCCTAAAACCTCTAAACCCTAAAACCACTAAACCTTGAAGCACAAAAAACCATCGACAACAAACCTGAGGATCGAGGCCTCTGTTCGACCGGCACCAGTCCTCGGCCCGATGTCCCAAGGGGAATTGGGTTTCTGCCTGGCAACCTGGGCAGAAATCTTTTTGAACCCCGCCCGCCCAAGTCCGCCTGTCCCGGGAAAAAAAACTCCGCCTGCTGCCAACGTGGAAGCACGTTTATTCTATTTAGTGTTACTCTTGAAATTAGAGTGTGCTTCCCTCTTCACACTTAGACTTGAAGGCGCCCTTTGGCACGGTTTGACGGAGATTCTTCTACTTCATTCTCGTTAGTGCCATTTCTAAGAGAACTCTTCGCTCATATTTGCGCTACACAAGTTTTTCTTTGCAGCTCATTACGGTGCAGCAGTTCATATTTCTGGCTCTTCATTTTGTAAGTATCTTGTCGTCTTTTAAATTTACGGTGTCTTTTGCTAGAGTTTTTTTTATAAATGTTTCGTAGTAGGATGAACTACAATTGTGCCAGTGATTTACTTCGGTTCTTGAATCATCTTCATGCTTCGAGAGTTCTTCAGCAGTCTGGCTAATTTTTCGCATAGTTGAACGGTATTCTAAAGTCTAAACTGTTGTTAGTGTAATTTGTGGTATTGCTACTCTTTTGCATCGTTGAAGTACTCATCTGTGAACCTTGGACCAGATTTTCATCGTTTAGTAAACTATGCTTGGCCTCGTAATTGGTGACGATTTCTGTGAACAGTACTTTAAAGGATTCTCGGGCTTCGTTGCTTCTTGTGCTTAATGTTTATGGTGAACAGGAAAGTGAGAAGTATAATTGATGTTTTAAAAAATTAGGAACTGAGACGATTGCAATTGCTTGAATAAGGGATTACAGAATTCATTGTGAAGTATATTTGTACCTTGGCGCTCATTTTCTGGTGGTCCAATATGTTTTATTCACACCAACTCGTAAGCAAGAAGCACCCGATGGGACAAATTTGGTGAGTGCTACTGCTCCGCTCAAATGCTAGATTGTCACGCTTTGTAACTTTTTATTATTCAAAACTAAAGTAGATGAATTCCCAAAAATTGCTTCAATACCTAGTACAGGTATTCAGTATTATGCACCATAGATAGCGATTCAATTAGAGCGGGTACTCGTTTGAATGGAAACATTAATTATTGACCTAACTCAAGGCATTTGAAGCTTGTCTTCCATAGGTAGAACTGATTGTGTGAATTTGACATGATATTGTGAAAGGAGCATCCACAAATGAGCTGTTGTTTTTCTTAGTTGTCGTGTCCGTCTCCTGCCATCGCCATCTACAGCTTGCCTCGTATCGTAGCTCCTCTCCTTCTTCATTGCGATCCTTCACTACAAGAAAACAAGACCCGAATCAAGAATTTTAAGTTGATTCGGACATCTTGATTCGGACATCTTGATTCGGCAATTTTGAACATAGTTATGTTGATTCGGACAGTTTTTGTTGGTTCGGACATCTTGATTCGGGCCCTATTTTCTTGTAGTACTTCTCCTTAAAACAGATGGCTCCTATTCACGCCGATGAGGACCACGAGAACGTGGTGGGGATGGTGGAGGACGCCTAGGTAACCTGCTATATTGTGCACAAATACCCTTGGACCAAAATTTTCAGGCATTTGTTTTGTTGGCATGCCACTTCCCTTCTTCCTTTGTGCGCACATTGCTTCTCTTTTATTTCGTTACATTCCCTTCTTCAACATTGGTCATGAAGAAAGTATGAGCACAACAAATAAACACCTAAATATTTGTTGTTCAATTTTTTCAACCACCGCAACGACCAAGCCAGTGGGACATCGTCCCGGAGTCGCTCGAGGAAATGTACAGGGAGATGAGGGTTGCTTTTGCAATTTCAAGAGACGATGGAGCGGCCCGCGTTGCCGAAGCGGCAGCCCGCATTGACAAAGTGGCCGCTGCCGTGAATACTCTCGAAGTCCAACTCAACATCCAAGCTGTTGCCCTGCGCAAGCAGACGGTTGCTTTAGGAGTGCCATTTATCAAGTTAGTTGTCGGGAAGGTCATCCGCTGGGCAATGGGGAGGAAGGGGAAGGCCAGGCGGAGGATGCCTCAAGACTTTTTGAAATGGAAGAATCATCGCAACTTTGATGACCTAGCATACTTACTACGCATAGATCGACCATTTCTAGCTAGGTGCGTAGAAGACTGCCTTCGTGTCAGGAATGCCGCCGCTCATTATAGTCGCTTCTGCAATTTGGAACATGGGGTTTGAGATTCTTTGGATATTATCGAAGGGGACCAGGGTTATTTTGAGATGAGACTGCCTTCCCAAATATATTGCCTTCGAAGTTTTTACAAGATTGCCGATCATTGCCAGTTCCGTTACCCCTAGGCAAACAGGAAGGGGATCATTCAAGGTTGTCATACCGGACGGGTCAAGGTGATCGGACGGGATAGACGGACGGGCGAACTGGACTGGACGGACGGACAGTTCGGACAGCCCGGACGCCTTTCATTTTTGAAGTTTTCCACATTAATGTCACGTTGGGCGAGTTAGGATCACCAGACGTTCTAGACAGGCAGACACATCGGACAGTTTAGACGGACCGGACAGTTAATATGACTACCTTAAAGTAATTACATTGGACAGATTAGGGCCACTGGACGTCCTAGGCGGGCGGGCAAATCGGACGGTTTGGACGGACAGTCCATCTAATGTGACAACTATGGTTTTCCAATTGGCAAGTCGCTTCCACGCTGGCGGTCCACGCTGGAATTAGGGCGCGGACGTAAAAGTTAGGGCGGGGACGTCAATGCAAGGCGCAAATAGACGGGCGGGGACGTCATCGTCAAGGCGGGGACTATACTGGGCGTGGACGCAGGGGCACAGATGACTTGCAAGGGCGCAGACGACTTATAGGGGCGTGGACGTTGAGCAGAACAACAAGGGGGAGTGAAATTCAGCTTCAACATTTGAAATTGGCATGGGATTCTTCCTTCCCATAGAGAGGGGGAATCCATTAATGCAGCCAGCCCTTCATTTGAGTTCAACGACGCTAGCATGTGAGCGTGTGAGCGTGAGCCTAAGAGCAGTGAGTGGGGATTGTGGGAGCCTAGAGCCTAGAAATTTAGAACATGATGTAATTTCTAAATTTTTTGGTTAAAAAGTTAAAAGATTGATGTTTTTCAATCAAATTTGTTATAATTAGAAAAATAAAACCTATTACTGTGGGACCCATGACCATGGATTTTAGATCTAGAATCATGGAAAGTTGGGGCTTTTGCATGTTTTGGAATTTATATCATGTTTTGAGAGGCCATCCCAAAGTGGTTTGATCAAGTGAGAGTACAAATAATTTAGAGGCAAATCTAAGGATGAGAAGAAGACAAATTCAATTAAAATATAATAGGATGTAAAACATTATGTACATAATAAAATGTTCTTTCATTGCAGCAAGGAATATATATTGGAATATGAATGTAATTTTTTGCTACTTGAATTTGGAGATTTTGAAGATAGAATATCATTGCTACATATCTACTTCATATAATGCTAATATTTGTCTACTAACTTACTTGTACATCTTGATGATTTTGGCAATAACAATTGACTTAATTAGATATGAGTAGTTGAGCTCATTGTAATCCTAATTTACATATCCCACATGGGTTGTCTTACCTCCTACTACCACACTTGTATAAAGAGCTTGTCTTTTCTTGTAGATGCACTCACAATTAGTGGCTTCCAAATCAACATGAGTTTGATTAGATGTTGCCAAATTGCTTGCAACAAATGCTAAAATTTGGTTAAATGATGAAATTTACTTTTGCCTTCTTAAACCCTAGCCGTTAACGGCTATGGTTTTGGGGGTTCAAAAGTTGAAATTTTTTTGCCCTCCTAAACCCCAACTGTTAACGGCTACGGTTTTTGGGGTTCAAATGTTGAAATTTTTTTGCCTTCTTAAACCCCAGCCGATGACGGCTACGGTTTTGGGGGATGAAATTTGTTGCATTATTCAATACAATTTGGTCAAATGCTGAAAAAAAAATTGCCTTCTTAAACCCCAACCGTTAACAGCTATGATTTTTGGGGTTCAAATGTTGAAATTTTTTTGCCCTCCTAAACCCCAGCCGTTAATGGCTACAGTTTTGGAGGTTAAAATGTTGAAATTTTTTGCCTTCTTAAACCCCAGCCGTTAACGGCTACAATTTTGGGGGTTCAAGTGTTGAAATTTTTTTGCTATCTTAAACCCCAGCCGTTAACGGCTACGATTTTTGGAGATGAAATTTGTTGCATTATTCAATACAATTTAGTCAAATGCTAAAAAAATTTGCCTTCTTAAACCCCAGCCGTTAATGGCTATGGTTTTGGGGGATGAAATTTGTTGCATTATTCAATACAATTTGGTCACATATTGAAAAAAAATTTGCCTTCTTAAACCCCAGCCGTTAACAGCTACGATTTTTGGGTTTCAAATTTGCTTGCAATATTTAATACAATTTGGTCAAATGCTGAAATTTTTTGGGACTTTCTAATGTACAACCGTTAATGGCAAGGGTTTTGGGGGTTCAAATTTGCTTGCAACATATACTACAATTTGGTCAAATGCTAAAAAATTTAAGGCCTTCCTAATGCACAGTTGTTAATGGCCATGGTTTTAGGGGTTCAAATTTGTTTGCAACATGTACTACATTTGGTCAAATGCTAAAAAAAATTTGCCTTTCTAATGCACAATTCTTAACGGCCAAAGTTTTTGGGATTCAAATTTACTTGCAACTTATGCTACAATTTGATCAAATGCAAAAAAAATTGGGCTTTCTTAATGCATAGCTATTAATAGCTATTATATTGAATTATATGTTGTACAATACATATACATTAACTATAATTTTTTAAATCTTGATTTAAACATTATTTCAAAGATGTTGACACAAAAATATCCACAAACACGGAGATTAATTGTTGTACTTTAGCTTCTTTCTAAAAATCAATCGGAATTACAATTGCATAACTTTTTAAAGATGAAGATTGTAAACACTTCTTCTCGTCTCGAGAGGTTAAGGAATCAAGGGCAAAATCAATTTTAAGGTACCAAGGGCAAAATCAAAAATCAATATTCTTTTATTATTTATGATTTTTTGGACAGTTGTCAGGACTTGCTTCACACTTTGTTACTTGTGGTTACATGGAAGAAAATGGAGTTTTCTATGTGGCCTTAGAAAACAATAAGGGTAAGATAGTAAATGTCACAAATGATGTTATTAAATTGTGGAGTGCCTACTAGGTGTGGGTAGATGCTACATTTGAGAAAAAAATTCAAAAATGATGAAGATCTCAAAGTTTTTTCTAGCAAGATGTTTTTGGAGTGGAATGGCAATCACCATTTGCAAGCATGGTTGCCTATTATCAACCGCAATCATGCGGACAACTTCATGTGGCATTAGGCTATTGAAAGTATTGTTTTGGAGGTCAATGAGGACATTGCAATTATATTGGCATCATTATATGAAGTCAATTGGTGATTCCTTATATTTCATTATCATTTTTTTTATTTGTTCTTGTTGTTAATTTGAATTAGTATTATGTTGGTCTACTCTATGTAATATTTGTCATCATGTGCAATTTTGCTTATTTTTATACATCATTTACTTTGTACAACAAGAGTTGGGGGACGTTGCTGTTTCGGCTCACAAAAAATTTATGAGAAGTATCCAATCCAGTAGATTGGACTGCAAGTACATTTGAATACTTGATGAATGGATCTCTAAAGTTGTTGAGAAGTGAAGGTAGCTTTTCATTCAAAACTAAAGAATTAGCTCTCCATTGTAGATTCTAAGCACGCGACACCTTTCTTGAAGCAAGTGAAGAAAAGTCATATGAAACTATGAAACTCATCACTATGAAAATGTCCATTCATGTTGAAAATTTAGAGATGATTGAAGAAAAGCTTTGGATGTTAGCAACTTCAGCAATGGACACGTCTATGAAGATGAAGTGGCAAGAAATGTGGAGTGTATGGCAGTTGGCTAGTAAGACAGAAAGCTTTTTGATGCTACAGTGGTTGATCTGGGCATGTCTATTAACTATCTTTCAGATGGTATAGATCCTTTATCCATTATTTTTTATTATGTGGAGACAATGTGCATATTGTTGTGGGATATTGCATCTTTTGTAAATCATGAGTCTTGAATCGCACTTCACCACTAAACTTTATAAAATTCCACAAAGCGGAGTTTAACTTGGAATTCTATAAAACTACTACCATTGGATTCATTATGTATTCTATTTTCTTAAAATTATTATTATTATTACTTTTTAAATTGTGAAAAAAGACAGTTAAAACAAGGGGCATTAACTAGAAAAATTGTCGTTTAGATCATTTAGGGTTAATACATTTACTTGGTGTACAAGATATGACTACTATGTTTATTTTAAATATTTTAAGTCCAAAATATATATTTTTAAAATTTTAAAGCATAGTTATAAAAATAAAATATAATAGGTGGACCATTTTCATCCTTTAATTTTGCATAAAGGCCATTGATGAAGACTACATTTATCACTTAATCATTCAAAATCATTGTTCATAATCTAGTGCTTATAATGTTTAGAGCCTTTGCTTGTTGCCACTTGCTAGATTATATTTAGCTTCTACGGCCCATGTTTGTTGCTCCCTATCTTTTAGACCTCATAAATGTCACCCCTATGATGGTGTTATGATGTATTGCAATTTTACATGTACGTGCTTTATAGTGAGACATCCTAAATGACTACATTTATTTTCACTGTGTGCTTACAAACATTATCTATTTTGACCATATCTTAATTTTTGGAAATATATTAGTTCAATTTTTTGGTACAAATTGCATAGTGGCATATTCATTTGTTGTTCATTCGGACCAAAGATCATTACATCTAATTCCACGGTCATAGGTCGTTGACAAATTTACAAACCCTAAATGGAACAAAAAAGTGGAGGCTCATAGGCTCACAGGCTCACAGGCTCACAGGTTCACACTCACAAGCTCACATGCTAGCATCCCCGATTTGAGTTCGGGGAATATCTGCAACTCAATGGCTGCATTAAGAGGTCCAACTACTTTTTTAGTTCAAAGACAATTCATGGAAGGTTGTGGCTCCTTTCTTGTGCCGCACTTGTCCTTCTTGGCTTCCCCAAGGACTTGAGAACTAGTCCCCACCCCCCAAAAAAGGATATTTCAGAAAATGAAAATTAACTTCCAAACAAGAAGGACAAAATTTGTGTGAGTAGAATCCCAAAGGTTTTGGAGTCCTAATGAAAGATAAGGTACATATTTGTTTAAATTTGAATTCAAGGATTCATTTTATTCTTCTAAATAGAACCTATTTGGGATTTAGGGTTTAAAGTTTACAAATCAAATCATAACCAACTTATATTTTTTTGGCTTTTTGTTCAAGGCTTTATTTTTGAAATAAATAGCTACAAGGGTTTGGATTGAAATCAAATACAAATTATAATGCATTGAAATATACTTGAAGGGTTTGTTTTTGGAAAAAAAGGCTACAAGGGTTTGGGTCTTCAAGACTTCAATGGTATATTCTTGTAATGAGGATACCAAAAGGGGTTGGTATTGAAATGAAATACTAGTTACGTTATTTTGGAATTCAAGTTCAATGGTTTATTTTTGTAATGGAGGTACCAAAATGGTTTGGGATTGAAATGAAATACTAGTCAAGTTATTTTGAATTCAATCATTCAACTAAAAAAATTTATTTGTGTAATGAGATCCTAGAAGGGTTCGGTATTGAAATCAAATACTACTTAAGTTATTTTTTAATTCAAGTTCAACGGTACTTTTTTGTAATGGGGATACCAAAGCGGTTTGGGATTGAAATGAAATACTAGTCATGTTATTTTGGAATTCAATCATTCCATTTGAAAATTTTATTTGTGTAATTAATGGGATACTAAAAGTCTGAAAGGGTTTGGTATTGAAATCAAATACTACTTAAGTTATTTTAGAATTCAAGTTCAACGGTGTATTTTGGTAATGGGATCGTAGAAGGCTTTGGAATTGAGATGAAATACTTGTTCATATTTTTTTGGAATTCACCTTCAACGGGTTTTTTTTGTAAGGGGCTACTAAAGGGTTTGGGATTGAAATGAAGTACTAGTTAAGATATTTGTGTGTTCAAGTTTGTGAATTCGCGTGTTCAAGTTTGTCATGGAGGGAGTTCAAATTTGGCTTGGAGGGAGTTCAGGTTTGTCACTTGGATAAGTTTCATCACATACGCCCAGGTCGGGGCGCGGACGTCTTGCAAGGGCGCGGACGACTTGCAGGGGCGTGGACGACTTGCAGGGGCGTGGACGTTGAGCAGAACAACAAGGGGGAGTGAAATTCAGCTTCAACATTTGAAATTGGCATGGAATTCTTCCTTCCCATGGAGAGGGGGAATCCATTAATGCAGCCAACCCTTCATTTGAGTTTGTGGAATATCTGCAAGTCAATGGTTGCATTAAGAGGTCCAACCACTTTTTTAGTTCAAAGACAATTCATGGAAGGTTGTGGCTCCTTTTTTGTGCCGCACTTGTCTTTCTTGGCTTCTCCAAGGACTTGAAAAGTAGTCCCCACCCCCCCAAAAAGGAGATTTCAGAAAATGAAAATTAACTTCCACACTTCAAAAAAAAAAAATTTGAAATTAGATGCTAGAAGTTTTTGGATTTATAACAAAAGACAAGGTACACATTTTTTTAAATTCAAGTGGAAGGATGCATTTTCGAATTCTCCAAATAGAAACTAAAAGGGTTCAGAGTTCAAAAAAAAAATCAAACAGGTCTTATATTTTGTAGAATTCTAATTGAATGGATTTATTTTTGGTAATGGGGACTACAAGGGTTTGGAAATTGGAATTCACATCATTAACGTATTACAATATATTCAAATGTAGTTCAAGGATTTATTTTTGAAAATAGAGGCTATAAGGATGTGGAAAAGAAACAAAATGCAAGTTCTAGTGGTTTTGAAGCAAGTTCAAGGCTTTAGTCTTGTTAATGGATGCTACAAGGGTTTTGATTTCAAATCAAATAGAAATTATGTTTTGTTTAGTTATAGTTGAAGCCTTTATGGTGTTTGTAAATTGTTGTTCCAAGTATTTAAAATTCAAATCAAATACAAACTAAATGTTATGTGCTTGCACTTCAAGGGCTTCAAGTTGAAGTATGGATTATAAGGGTTTGGAAATCCCTTCAAATACAAGTTAATATTTTTGGGTTCTACTTCAAGGGTTCATTTGTGATTTTGTGTTAATGGAAGATACAAGGATTGGAAATTCAAACCAGATACAAGTGATTTTATATTTAGTTAGGATTAAAGGGTTTACTTTTGTAAGTACTACGTAAAGGCTACAAGATTTTGGAATTCCTATGAAATACAGGATATAGTTCTTGGAGATTTAAGTTGCAGCCTTGCAGGGTCTACTTTTGTAATCAAAGGCTATAAGGGCTGGATATTCAATTCAAATATAGAATGGAAAATCTTCAATTCTAGTCCAAGAGTCAATTTTTGTAATTAGCAATTACAAGTTATATTTTTGTAATTGGAAGATAAAACTACTGCAAGGATTTAGGGATTGTCATCAATTTCAAGTTACTTGTTTTTTGGATTCAAGTTCAAACGTTCAATGCTTCATTTCAGTAACAAGAGTCTAATTATGTTTGGATTTAGGAATTGAAATCAAATACCTCTTCTTTTCTTTTTGGGTTTAGGTTGTCTTTAAAAACAAAAAAAATTGGATACTAGAATTGTTTTGGAAAAAAATTGAATACATTTTGTTTTATTTTCGGATTCAAGTTAAATGGTTCCTTTAATAATTGTAATGTAGACATCTACTTATGTTTGGAATTGAAGTAAAATACAATCGTTTTTTTGCTTGCAAGAAAAGTTCAACGGTTTTGGATTTGGTAATAGGATAGTACTTCAAGTTTTCAACTTCTAAAATCCTACTTTAATTTGAGCTCACCATGAGCAATGAAACTCCTAAGCACTAATTGTAATTAACATATCTCATGTGGGTTGTTGTACCTCCTACCACCTCATATGTATATAATGAGCTCCTCTTTCTACTCTAAAATTCAAAACAGGATGATAAATTATTTTTAAATTTTTCTTAGATATTGTACGTAATTGATTTTTTTTTTCTCCATATCTAGCTGTAGGATATTGTATTAGACTAGTATAAAAATGTTTGGACGAAATTCCTAAAAATTTGAGCAAGTAGATTGCAAGATAGTTATGTTCAACCCCTAAAGGAACAACAATGTTTTGACAATAAAATTTTCCAATGAATCTTCTCACTTTGATATTTCTTTGTGTATGGGATGTATTTGAAATTTTTAATAGAAGCATACAAAAAAAAGACTACTATGTCTAGGATAGTAGGATGTGTGGAATTAATTATAAAATATTGACCGTTGCAATTTAAGTGCAAAAAACAAGTTTTTCAGCACATTGTGGGACTGGATTTTTTGACTTTGAACATTTTAAACTTTTAATTTTTGTACTACAAAGTTTTGAGCTTTAAATCTTTACAATGAAGAATTGAGTTGAGAGTCTAGCAAAAAAAAGAAAATTCAAAAAAACTTAATTTTTATTATTAAAAAAATTGTTAAATAGAAGTAGGTACAAAATAGTAGGAAAATCTAAAATATTAATATCTTTTATATGGAATTAAAATGCATTAATCCGAATGGTGAGATTGTTCTAGAAAAAAATCTAAACCACAAGGAACTTCTTTTTTTTTTAAATTGTAAAAATTGCATTCAAAAATGAATCCTACAAGTTACTTTTTCACGAAGATGCTTTAAATGCCCGAAAAATAAGGTTGTCTATAACTTTCTCATAACAAATCCAAATGGAATGAATCAAAGCTTCCTAGATAGACAAAAATATAATTTATGGCCAAAAGAACTAAAAAAAATTCAAATTTTTACAATTTTTTTTGGTTGAAACCCCTCTCCCCTGTTTTAAGCTTATTTGGGCATAACTTTTGTTCCCAGGCACCGATTGAAAAAGAAATTATATTCCCACGAAGCTTATAAGTTTTTCTATTTGCACAAAAAGTTTCAAAAAATGAGGATAAAAATTCAGCCTGTAGGTACTTGCCTGAAATCCCATTTGCCTCCCGAGGGGACAATGGTCCTTTAGGTATTAAAAAAATGTGGTTCACGTGAGCACGGGTCCCCCCTTATTGCTCATAAATTCAATAGGAACTAGTAGTTTTTTGCCTACAATGCAAAAAAATATGGATTAATTGAATGAGGGCCGCTTTATTGCTTCTTAATGGAGAATGAATTAAATTTCTTTCGCCTTCCAGGGAAAAAAATATGAGTCCATGGAGCAAGGTTCCTCTTCCTTTACTTTTAAATTCACAAGGAATTAGTTCCACTTGGACCCAATGAAAAAAAATATGGTTCGGTTGTACAAGGACCCCCTTCATAAATTAATTCAATTTGGCTCCAATTTAAAAAAATCGTCCACGCCCCGACTACTTCCGTTCGCGACCTGACTACCATCCGCGCCCCAACCCACTCTCGTCCCCGCCCTGACATTCGTCCGCGCCCCGACACAATTCCGTCCCCGCCCTGACTTCCGTCCGCGCCTTGGCAAGATTACATCCGCGCCCTGACTAAAGTCCGCACCTCTACCGGTGACATCCGCGACCTGGATCCTATTTGGCAGCCAGGTGGCATCAAAGTAGCAGCCATATCACCTGTTTTTTCAATTAAAGAAAGTCAACTTAGTGTTGACCACATCGGACGGGCAAGACCTCTATCGGACGGGCGAACCAGACATCTGTCCGATATGACAACCCTGGGATCAGTTGAGGTTTGATGATGCTCTGGTAATGTAGAAGTGTTTGTTTTTGAAGCGAACCGAGGGGAACCTGCCTCTTGTGGAATGCTCTCTAAAGTGACTGGAATGGTCATTTGTGTGTTCAGTAGGAAATTTGTGGGAGATCAGATTCAAAGAAGAAGACTTGTAGATTTAGGGTTTGGTTTTGGGTTTCACTGGGAACAGAACCCTCGCAATCACACCTGTACCCTATTAAATCCGTGTGATTTTCATCACAAACTTCATGTGATTTTTGTGACAAACTTCGTGTGATTTTTATGAAAACCGCAAATGATTTTTGTGACAAGGTGCACGTAATTTTAATAACAAAACACATGTGATTCTTGTGACAAACTTTGGTACTGCAAGATCCTTCACATTAATTTGGGTGAATTTTGCCTTACAATGGAAATGTGCGTCGTCATGCATCCTTGGAGGGATGGAGCCATGAAGGGAGCGAGTGAGCTAGGGCTCCGCGCCGCGCCGCGCCTCGGCTCGATGTCCCAGGAGGAATTGGATTTCTGCCTGGCAACCCGAGCAGAAATCTTTTTGAACCCCGCGTAGTCTTCTCTGTTTCACTTGTTTTTTGAGATTGTGCAGCTTCGTTGCTGCGGAATCATTAGTTCCTCTCCGCAAGTAGCTTCCATTTCCAGATTCCAAGTTTCTGGCAATTTCTACCTCCGGCGCACAAGTTTGCGCAGATTTCGTCATTCTCGTACGCAACTTATCATACAAACACTTGCAAAACTGAACAAAATTTGATGTCAATCGAAGAATCCAACTTGTTTTCCAGGTAATTACTGTGTCCCGCAACCTTCCTTCTTCTAGGTTTTCAGTCAACTTACATAGCGATGGTTTGATTTCTTTAGTCCTGCTCGATTCTTTATAACGGAAGTAGAATACAAAAGCCTCTGGAACATTTTTTCTTCAAATAATTTAGTTGTCAGTGGAGGTTTAGTTGAATTTTCTGTCTGATGCTGCGAAGGAGCTTATGATGTTGTAAGTGAAGAGAGGTAGCAACATTTGTCTTCCTCATCCCCTATTCTTTTGGCCGACTCTCGTCGATTGGTTCTTAGGGTTGCATTAGAGTTCTAAAATCTAGGACGCTTTTTAGTGTGCTTGAGTTTTGAGGAATCCAACTCGTTTTCCAAGTAATTACTGTATCCAGCGACCCTCCTTCTTCTAGGTTTTCAGTCAACTTGCGTGGCGGTGGTTTTGATTTCTTTAGTCCTGCTTGATCCTTTTTGATGGAAGCAGAAAACGGAAGCCTCTGGAACCTTTTTTCTTCAAGTAATTTAGTTGTCGGTGGAGGTTTAGCTTTATTTCTGATGCTGCGAGGGAGCGAGGGAGCTTATGATGCTGTAAGTGAAGAGAGGTAGCAACATTTGTCTTCCATGTCCCCTGTTCTTCTGCCCGACTCTCGTGGATGGATTTTTTAGGGTTGCTTTAGGGTTCTGAAATCGAGGACGCTGTTCAGTGTGCTTGAATTTTGAGTTTCTCGCACGTTTTATATGAGCAAGTAGCCCGCCTTCCTGTAGTGAGTTTGACCTGCGAGGTCTGACGTACTACATGTTTTAATTGCATAATCAGAGTGGCTATTAGTAAATTTGAGCGCACGGGCTTGATTAGCCTTCATTCTTTGAGTAGATATAGTGCATTTTGAAGCATTTCAATGGCTTCAGTAAGGTATCAATTGCACGATTCTAGTTTTATAAAAGAATCGAGTCCTGAATGTTCATAACGCGTCTCGAAATAATCACCCTCTTTCTGTTCTGTGTTATTAGGATTTCCAAGTTCTGTTTTGGCAATAGTGTAGTACGATAGCAATAAAAGTCAAGGTTTCAGAATGACATTCGCTGTTTTTCTATACTTTTCAAACAAAGGTAGTTGCAAAAACAGGTGGTCTGAAATTGCCTTACCCTCTCGAACTTTAACCATTTGTCAAGCAAGGCAGCTAATAGGTCATAATTTTTTTTTGTGTCAATTAGAACAGCTCGTACAAGTCCGGGTTTTACTTTGTGTATTAATGCAGTAACTAGTACCTTGAGATATGGTACAGATAAACTGGAGATGCTCTCCTTTCCTTACTTGCACAATAGATTTATCTCTCAGTTTTAGTTTCTTGGGTTTAAAATTAGAGAAAGATTTTGAACTCCAGAACGTTGTGTGGTGCACTATTGTGTTAACTGATATCCAGGTTTAATATTCATGGTTTGGAGATTTGATAATGTTGGATTGTGCATTGTAGGTCTTTATGATCGTATACACTTAGACTTGGAGGAACTGGAGCATATGAAACTGTGTACGTTGTTGCAATGGAGTGAAGAATCATGGACTTTGAATATATGGACGTTACAGATCGCATGTGAATTGGTTGTGGATCTGCAATAGACAGGCGGTGTCATTTCAGAAGTGCTTCTTATTTTTTTCATTGAAGTATGGAGGACGTTCCTCTTTATCCATGCTTTGTAATTGCAAATGGCAAATGAAAGAGGCTAATTCAGAAAAAAAGAGCAATTGTCAGGTTTCTGACGTATTTTTGTTTTTTTACATATTTACAGGGAGTTCGTGATGTCACGTCCTATGGCTCTGGGTCTGATCCTACTGGTGCTGATATTAACCAGTCAATCAGACTGGAAGCAAGATATGAAGCCAGAATTGGAAGACATCTCTTCCTGTCTCCAAACGCGAGGTGGCCTTGACCAACCTTGAAGTAGTAAAAGAGAGGTAAGATTCAACATTTTGCACTTCCAAGAAATTAGTTACGTAGAAAGATAAAACAACAATTGAATCGCAAACGTATGATTTTCATTCACATAATTCTCAGTACCATTCTTAATGTATCACTCCTTAATTGAACAAGCATCTTTTACAGTCATAGAAACTGCATTTCACAATTGTACAAAACATAAGAACGCTGAAGTATTGAATCATTGCTTTTTCTTCTTTTTTTTCAAGAAAAACGTGAGGTGATTTTAAAATTTTGATGACTTAGAAAGTCCTATTGCAAATATTTAATTTTCATTTGTGTCTTCGTATGAATCTCAATACCATCCTGAGCACGATAGAAAAATCATATTTGACAATCTTAGAATCCCACTGTTTCATTTAACTGTGTTTCACAGTTATAGAAAACATAAGAAAATATCATTCGGTAGACTGATGGATCTTAACATGTTACTATTACTTTTCAACACAAATCTCATTTCAATTTGATTGTTATGTCCTATGTTTTTTGAATCATTGCTTGATCTGTTCTCTTCATTAACAGTGTGAGTTAGAAATGCTTCGTGGTGTCTTATTTTTTTGGTTTTGGTTTTGCAAATCATCTTGATGCAGGAGAAGGAAATATACGAACTGAAATTGCGGGTGAAGCGTTTGGAAGAAGAGCTGACAAAATGTCAGGTTGAGCTTCCAGAGAACACTACATACGAGGTGCCTGCGTTGGAGTAAGAATGAGATCCAGAGTTGGTTAATGTCATTGTGGATCTAGCGGAGCCTGTTTCAGCTAAATTTGCAAAATTACGAGGAAATGTCAGGATTCCTAGAGGTATTTATCTTTCTAAACGTCCCTCCGAGTTGTCTGAAACGGATGACACCTTCGAGATGGTCGACGACAAGGTGGAGAAGACTGGAAATTGGTGAAGGAGAAGGTACTAATAACACCGCCATTTGTCTAAATTGCTTCCTTTATGTAGACATGGGTGGCATGTGCTTGTAATTGTGTCCTTCAATCTAGATATGGATGACATGTTGAGTGTAATATATCCCTTTGTGTGTAATTGATATGTGGACACTTAGCTGTATCCTGTCATGTGTAATTGACATGTGGACTGCAATGTCATATTCTTTTGAGAATTATTATTGGACCCTTGGATTTGGAAGGTTTTGCACTAAAGACTACAAGCAAATCCTTCCAATAGGGGAAGGGGATTTAGTGAAGTCCAAAGCTTAGATTGAGGTGTCCTATATTTGATTTTATAGACACTGACCTTCAGGTGAAGGGATAAGACAATCTTTGGGTATACTTAACCCTAAGAGTGCAGGCATCCATTAAGGGGACAATGAATTATATTATACATTTAAAGTATTAGTTGTATGAATTGGACAAAGTACGTCCAAGTGTGCTTAGAAGGCTGTTTTTGTTTATTCGTCTTTAACTATGTGACTTGTTTGATCAATGAGTGCTTCATACAAAGGTTGGTATTAGTTCATGCAAAGATG
The DNA here is from genome assembly GCA_951799445.1 of Pseudisothecium myosuroides. Lineage (NCBI taxonomy): Eukaryota > Viridiplantae > Streptophyta > Bryopsida > Hypnales > Lembophyllaceae > Pseudisothecium > Pseudisothecium myosuroides. The sequence continues at coordinate 1,000,074 of OX637288.1, read as the reverse complement.
GAAGAAGAAGAAAACTTCTAGAATGTTGATTTAATCTTTGAAATCTTCTGGGGGCCATAATTTGTTTTTCATTCAAAAGCCCCAGATTTACAATCTTCTTCTTCCCAAGTACGCTTACGGGTTAGAAGGTACACTTTAAGGGACAGTTTATGCATTGAGAGTGGTATTCAGATGGTTTGGGCTTTGCTTTGTAAAGAGCTTCAATTTGAATAAGAGCCTCTGTATTATTGTTGTCTTTGGTTACCAAAGACTCTTTTTTTTATGTAAGTTTTTTTATAAACAGTACTATTTCAGAGCTTGTTGGTGAAGACTTTTGGAGTGTAAAAGTGTGTTTCTTTTTTTCTTCAATTTTTTGGGTGAGTATGTGCTTAGCTACTTTCAAATAGCTTTTGTATGCATATGCAGTGTTATTGTGCTTTCAGTAATTGTTGGGTTTAAACATGTTTGAATATTTCATTTTCAAACTTACAGAAGAGTTCCCATAGTGCATTGGAAGAAGAAATGGTGATTTGTTCTACTATTTTTGATTGGTCGGTTCTGAGATTGAGATGGCTATTAAATCGGAGTAGTAACTTTATGGTGAGTCAAATATTCCATTTTTGCAACATACTCGGACCACTTTATATTAGTATCTGAATGTTGGCCCAATTTAAAAATCACCCAAATGAATTAGGGATTGTTTGAATTCTTGAAGTGGGTCATCAATTGGGCTCGAAGGTTTTATATTGAGGGTTAGTTTGATTGGTCTTGTTAATTTTGTGACCGCTATTTGGGAAATTTTTGGTATTAAAATTGGGCCTAAGTCAAAAAATTGAGGCATCATATTGCATTGACCCAATTGAAAAACGCATATCCAATTTACATACAAGTAGTTTACCCTATTATCGCTCCGCCCCTATTATCACTTCTCTATGTTCAAAAATCTATATCTTTTAGGTGTTGCTTCAAATTTAGGTTTATCTATTATATAAGAAAGGTTTTGAAGTTCTTTAATAAGGTGCAATTTTTGTTCCATTTGACCAAAATTTGCAAAAGATAGAATGTATTAGCTATGAAGACCTCAATCATTAGAAGAAAAATGGACCCTCGGGAGGTCTGTGAGTTCCCGGACAGCAGGGAACGCTGTCCGGATAAACAGAAAAAAAAAGTTTGAAATTTTTTTTTTTTTTTTTTTTTGGCCAACGAACGAGGGGCTGTTCAGGACAGCGAACTGGCGGGACAGTGCAATAGAATAATTTAAAAAATATTAAAATAATATTAATATTAAAATAAATACAGAATTTCAGAATTCTGAAATCTGATGTGGCCAAAATTTTCCTCGTCAGCTTGAATCAGTATTTTATTATTATTTTAATTTTTTTTAATTTTTTTTAATTATATTTTTTTAATTTTTTAATATTTTTTGATTTTTTAATATTTTTTTAATATTTTTTTTTGTAGCCACTATTCATCATTGATGATGAATAGTGGCCATTGTCCCCCAAAGGGGCTGTGAATTCCATTGCGGGGAACTCACAATCCCTTTGCAAAGGGAAGGAGCCCTCCCAAGGGCCCATTTTTCTTCTAATGTAGGCATATAGTTTGTTGTCCAAATGCTTTAGCTATGGCAATATCAATTACAAAATGCAAAAAAAATTGAAATTTGTCAACTTAGCTAGCACTTATGGATAACTACAAAGGTCAAAGAAGGGAGGAAGAAGGTCAAATATGAAAATGACAAAATATGATCATTTGTGATGATAAAAACCTCTAAAGAAGTGATAATAGGACAATTTCAAACTTCAGCTTAAGCTTGACCTTCCCTCATTCAAACCTTGATAACTAACCCATACTTCACTCATTTAAGAATTTGAAACTCAATACAAAACCGTAATTTGACTATCTCTCAGATGATACCATAACCATCCCATTTGATGTATTGTAGCTTTTTTGTAATTGATATTTTAGTTAAAGCCCAGTGATAATAGGGTAAACTACATGTATCCAATTTGTTAATTTGAAATTAAACAATCAATTGGACCCAACCAAAACTTTGACCTAGTTGATGATCTACGGTTATGAATTGGACCAATTAGGAATTGAGCTTAAACTTTACTCTCTAGTTGAAGTGCACGTTTACAAAATGTGTTCAAGATTTTGGTTACAAATTTGAGATAATATTTCAATTTGAGATAATATTATAATTCACTATGTATTAGTAGACCTAAATTTTTGTAAGTTATCTTACGAATACACCTTGCAAGTTTACATAATTTTTGGATGAATGCCATTAAGTGTTATTAATATAGGGCATAGTAACATAATGTAGAATGTAACTTTATAAATGTACTTGTAAAACTCAAATGCTACAACCTTTGTTTAAAAAAATTACCAAATTTATATCTTGAAGTAGTCATATATTACATAAGTGTACAATACTTAACATCAAGCAATGAGTCAAGGCCATTTGGAATTGGATATGCCATAGTTATCCTTCAACACTCCCTATGTTTAAAGAAAAAGTCAATGGACTCTATTCATTTGTGTATATAATGCTAAAAGGCAATTCACACTATATCCCCCTTCAAACTTAACAAATCTCACCTCAGCTCTACATTCCGACTTCATTTGATTATAAAGGGCAAAACATTTGAATATTGCTCATTGATGTAAATGAGGCTACTTTAATCAACATGTTAAGTTATAAGAGTTTGTTTACACTATGTTCCACTTCTCAATTCCACAAGTTCTACTTTAGGCCAAGATTCAAATTTTATTGGATCATAAGGAACAAAAAGATATACTAAAGAAAGCCTTTGGTTATTTTATGCCATTATTTTTGTTGTAGGACTTGGGCTTAGAGCTAGGGTATTTGCTTGACCCAACTCTTTGAGCTAAGTCCATCCATTTGGCACCAAAACTTCCAAAAATGCTACTCTGTTCACTAAAAAACTCATTTTTGAGAATTTGTGAGATTAAGAAATATTATCAGCAAATTGTAATTGAAAGTTATTGGATATTAGGTTTAGACTATTCCAAACACAATTTTAGTTTTTCATAGAACTAACTAAGGTTTTCTAAAAATGAACTTAGGAAATAAGTGCCAAAGTTTTGAAATTTCAAGTGTTTTGTTATTGTTTTAGAAAATTAGTAAAATGATTGATATGAAGTGTGTCAATGCAATTGTAAGTAAAGAACAAGTTAGCCTAATTGTCCAAGTTGTCCAATCTGTCAAAAAACCAAATCTTATTGTTGATATTATTGATGATTCTAGCTTAATGATAGGCACAATTTGCAAACAAAAATCACTAATATCAAGTTTGTAATTCTAACATTAGCAGTCAATGAGCATAAAAAGCCCAAAAAATATCACCAAACATGCCAAGTAGTTAATTTCATTTTAGGGATAAGGGTAGGGGATTTTTTTAAACAAAAATCAAGTCAATAGACAAACATGGTTGTTGTTTTTAAACAAAAATAAGTCAAAATACGGGTTTTTTAGTGAAACAAAGGGAGTACTATGTAAGCATTTTTAAGCAATTTGTGATGTGGGATTTGGGATTTGGAATTTGGAATTTAGACTTAGGACTATGTAAATTGTCAAGTCTCACTTTTAAGTTTTAAACTAATTAGATTTTGAAATTTCACTAGGACTTAGGATGTTGGACATGGAACATAGTCATAGTTGTTTCATTAGACCAAATATTTGTCACCTTGGTATGTTGGATTGAGCTCTTACTCATCCAATGTAGTCAACTCATAGTTGACTTTAAAAATAGTAAAAAATAAATGCACTTACTTTGTACATATTGGTTGCATATATTAATGCCAATATGGAATCATAGTGCAAACACATGCGCAGGGGCATAAGACACATAATTGTGGCAAAGATGCAAAAGCTAGGGAACTAGCTTTGTGTTCAAGTACAGAAAATATAACAAGTGTGGACATTGTTGCTTGAAATTTAAGTCCACAATTCCAAACTTTAATGTGGTTGTTCTAACCTCAAGTCCATGCTTTAACGTCAATGTCCTAATTTTGCATCCATAAATATGTCACCATAACAAAGGCCATATCATACAAAGAAGATAAAGTATAATATATTATTTCTTATTTTCAAAGTTTGAAAATCCAAAAATGTAACATTAGACATGATTGCCAATCAGTCCCATATGGACCACCAGCCTGCTCCGTCCAAAGGTCAAAACTTACATAAAGCAATAACCTTGTAATTAGTGCGAACAATCCCAAATATAACTGTATTTTCTTTTATTTGATTATTCATCTATTTACCTTGCATCTAAAGATTATAAGATACATCACAAACCTTTATTGTCATAATTAACAAATAATATACTATGAAGGCAAATTTGGATATGATGATGGCATTGAAAGAGATTTCAATGTCAAACTCACGTCTTGAGAGGATCTCCTTAGAAGATTTTTTGCACCTACATATCATCACAAAATAATAACAAAAATAAATAACCTATAATTTCTAGTCACCTAGTGATAAGCATTTTATTTTTGAACTTGAAAAATTGTCCAAATTTAGTAAAAATATGAAATATGTCTTTACATTTTTCATCATGAGGTTGTAATGAGCACCTATCAATATCTACACCTACTACTACTAACAAAACTGGAAGTTTCCTTCACAAGGACTGAATACAAGCTTGCTAATTGCAAATCCTAAATTCTCAAGCAAGTGCCAGATCAAATAAACAAGGCTGCTTTAATAAATGAGAATTACAAGCAAACCTCATAAAAAAATTTACACGTTGAGTTGGATACACAATAAATGAGAAAAGAAATTAAACTAAAAAAGGAAGAGAAAAAAGAGGAAAAAAGAAGAAAAAGAAGAAAATAAAAAGACTATTCTCTCAAAATATGCATTGTTGACAAAGTTGATTTGTGAGCTTAAATTAATGGTGAGCCATGAGTGGTGAGCCTAGGTTTTGCGAATGAGCATTGATTTTAAACTCAAAATCTTGGAAAAAATAAGAAAATAAGATTTTTCAAGAGATGAAAGTTTAAAATGCACAATTATAGGGTCCTATGTACATGGTTATAAATGAAATTTGACAAAAGATCTAGGCTCACAGCTCATGGTTCACAAATCCCCATTCATTGTCTAACATTCCCCTAGGACTACCTCCTAAGTTTTATTTTTGTTATTTGTTGGTAGAAAAACACACGTCCAACTAAGCAAAACAAATAACAAAAATTAGATAGAATTGAATAGAATCAAGGAAGTGTACACATCTATCCATAAAATTTACTAGTACTAATAACTTTCAGCCAAGATTTGACAAACCTAGTGCTTTTATTAAGAAGGGATTTGGCAATTTCATCCATTTTTCACCCATTTTTTTCAAAGTGGTATGATAGCTGGTGTTGTAAGATTTGGGCAAAATTTTGCAAGAAAAACAACAACTGGCTACATACCTCCATGCATTGAGGATTTTCTTACCTTTCGAAGTTGTGAAAAGAGAATTCCGAGCTACTCTACCCATATCCCTATATCCCTTTAGATTCCTGCAAATACAAAACATATAATAAATGACATAAATGAGTATAAACTAAAGGAATGGCCTTAGAAACAGGGAATAAGGTTACCCTTTTCATCTCATTTTTTCTTTTTCTTTTTCTTATAAACAAACCTCAGTTAGAAACATGTGCCCTAAGATACACTGCCATTTTAGGTGGGCAATGGGCCCAACTATCTGAAGGGGAGAGAAATCTCCCTTAACCCTGGAATGCCGTATCCGACCTGGTCTAGGACTAGGTCAATGGGTGCCTTTTGCTTTTTATAAATCACAATGAAAAAGTAAAAGCATTTAACCCTTGGAGGACCAAGCTAAGTTTTCACCCAAACCAATCCAAAACTGCCAAGTCTAGCACCATTACCAAATTTTAGAAAAAAAAACATTTTTGGACACATGTAACCATAAGATCTTGTAGTACACTAGTTTCAAAAGATGTGGAAAAATTTTCAAAAATTTATATCATGCAGATTGTAAGATATTTGAATTTGAATTGACAAAGAGCCATTTTTTGTCCCTTCTAGGCAATTGCACTTCACAAGGTCACATTTGTATGAAAAAGTTTCCAAAATTGATGTTACTCTTTGGATTCATTCTTCAAGGCAAGTTGGATATATCCTTGAAAATTTTCAAATCATTTGGAATTGTACAACACATGGGAAAAAAATAGTAAGTAACAAAAAGTAGAGAATGTTTCAAAACACTAAAATGTTGAGAATAAAATTATGGAAATGAAAAATGCCAATCCCAATTGTTGTAATGTTGTAACAACCAATTTACATCCTTTGAGTATTGTTTTTCCAAAATACTGAAAAATGAGTAAAATGAAGGACTTCAAATTTTATTTTAGAGTAGAGAATCCGTAATTGCCCGCAAACAAAGACTCCTGATAACTTTCATCTCATTGATCAAAATTGAACGATTCAAAGTTTCCCACATACATATAAAGATAGAGAACCAATTTTAAATTTTTATTTTTAAAAAAAATGAAAATTTTAAAGAAGTTATTGGTTGTCCTCCCTCCCCCATTTTCTAGAAATTCATGCATAATTTCTTCAATAAATGTTGTGATGAAGAAAAAATTAGATGCCCGCATAGATATTTGAATTCCCTATCTTCCATTAGTTTTTCAAAAAAGCACACAAAATAGTTTAGTTGTAAGTACATACTTGAAATCCCATTTGTCTCCAAAGGGAACAATGGTCCTTTAGGAGTTAAACGTGAGAATACCCTTATGTGAAGCCCTTAGAGCAGCCTCAATGGTGGCACGGCACTTGGCCGTAGGAAACCACGCAATACTGCAGGCTTGAAAATATAGGAAGAGGTTTGAAAACAATTCAGTCATTAAGAACCGCCCCTATAGAAGTGCCCAAAATAGTCTACAGGGAAGTAGAAATGGAAGTGATTTTTTGTGGTGAGAAATTGCCATCCCATGTGTGTGGTTTTAGACTATTGAGCAGATGACATGGGTCACCATCATGTGTGATTTTGCTCATTGTAAAGACCTGAATTTGGTGAGGTCTGCAAAATGGCCTTGAAATGTCAAAAATTAGCAAGAAAAATTGCAAAAATCACATATGAGTCTGAACCTCCTTCTACTAAAATGATTCTCAGTCATTCATAACTTCTTGTATTGATGTGAAATTTTAACTACACAAACTAGACTACTATGCGCAACTTTTACAAAAAAATTATTGAAAATGGACATTGTGTGAAGAATAAACAAGCCGCTAAAGTTCACTATAATCTAAAAATGTCGGGATTTTGAACTTTGAATTGCTCCCAAACATTCAAAACAACTTGGATTGACATGAAAATTTTAACACAATTACTAGACTTCAAGATGAACATAATCCAACAAATTTTATTGAAAACAAGCATTGGATGAAGGAGATACAAGCCCCCACAGTTGCAGCCTTCAAATGTAGTTTGGTGAATTCAAATTGAACCTATGAACTTCGATTGGCTTCCAAAAAATCAGTACATCTTCGATTACTTTGAAAATTTTACCACACAAAATAGAAGCTAGAGCGCAAATTTACCAACAAGTTTTATTGAATTTGGACATTGGATGCAAAAGTTACAGCACTTTGAATTGGACTTGAAACTACGTGAAGAAACTTGGGGCGTTTAGGGATTGCAATAAATTTTGATTTTACAATGGAGAGTGAATTGAATGGAAACGTACAATGGATAGTTCTTAGACTCACTGGCTCCATTCAAAGTCATGTTTTTGATTCATTTTAGTTGCACCTATGAGCATTAATAGGGCCCTAGGCACCTCTGACTTTGGAAAATCATATCTTATTCATTATAAGTCAGAAAATTAAATTAAAAAAATTTCCACTGTTGTGTTTTTCATTTCTCTTTCTCCCATAAAAATGTAAAAAATCTTTGGGTCCACCCATTTCTGCACAGAGTCTTTTTTCCCCTTAGATGAGCCCCACCTAATGGTCCCTCTTATTTCAGGTTTAGCTTACACAAATCTGGCAGGTCTTGGGGGTTCAGAAAAGCTGACAAAATATTGGACATGCATGGGTCATTGGCTGAAATTTGAAAAGTATGGTATGGGGTGGGGTCACTCTTTAATCCTTAAACGTCGAGGCAGACACTTTGAGTCCGATGGATGATAGGGTATCACACTGTATAGGACAGAAGTGCAACTATTCATCCTCGAAATTTGTTGTGGAAAGGGAAGATCTTCTATAGTAGTTTAACTTGCAATGAGTACTTTTGCAATTTTGGAGGCTAATGATTCACACGGTAATAGAAAAGGATGATTTCGAGGGTCACCCCTTCGTCCTTTAAGGGTTAATATTTGGAGGACTGACATGGTATCTTCTGACATGGAGTGGGGTTTTGCTTCACTTGCCGGGCATAGTAACCAAGTTGCAACAAAAGAGCATCTGGTGCACACTCTTAACCCCAAAGTGACAAAGAGGACAGAAAGTGTCCTCACACAATTTCAAGTCTAATTCAAAGTATTGTTACTTTTGCACCCAAGGTTCAAAGTCAATAAAACTTATTGGAAAAGTTGCATTTTCCCTTTTAGTTTGTGTGGTAAAATTTTCAGATCAATCCAAGATGTATTGATTCTTTGAAAGCCAATCAAAGTTCACAACTTCAATTTGACTTCACCAAATTGCATTTTAGGGTTGCAACTTTGCGGCCTTGTATCTCCTTCTTCCATTACTTATTTTCAATAAAATTTATTGGGTTTTATTTGTCTTGAAGTCTAGTTATTGTGGTAAAGTTTTCATATCAATTCAAGTTGTTTTGAATGTTTGGGAATAGTTCAAAGTTCAAAATCTTGCCATTATTGGAGTACACTAAACTTTGGTGGCTTGTTTCTTCTTCATATGAAGTCCATTTTCAATAATTCTTTTTGTAAAAGTTGCATATACTAGTCTGGTTTGTGTGGATAAAATTTCATATTAATCCAAGAATTAATGAGTGACTGGGAAGCATTCTAGTAGAAGGAGGTTTAGTTTTAGATGTGTTTTTTGCAATTTTTCTTGATGATTTTTGACATTTCAAAGCCATTTTGTAGGCACAATGAGTCCATTGAATGAAATTTTTTTTCACCAATGTTTTTGTATACTAATTTTGAATCATTTAGTAGTGTCAATTTTTTTCATTTAAGTAGGTTTAGAAATCAAATTTCACCTCCAAATGTGTTTTTGAGGAAATTTCAGCATTCATATTCGACACTAAAACATTATGATCTTGCAATCAATGCGGCCAAATGACTTCAAATTTTGTACATGTCATCTACAGCATATACACCTTAAGATTGTACGGTTGAGATTTGTATTAGTTGAAGACAATTAGATCCATAAAGCTTAAAAAACAATGGTGTTTTTGAACCCTAGAAATTGAATGTCACTTTGGAGTTTATTACAGCCTCGTTTAGCAAGGGAGAGGACCCAATGGTGCCCAAATCTCTGGGGTAAGGTAGGAGGCTCGAATTCTGGAGGGTCATTCAGAACCGCCATATAGACTCGCGTGGAATGGACATGAGGTGGTCTTTGAATGAACCTTCTATAGCCATTGAAAGGATTAGTAAAAAAAACTATTATTTATTGCAAGAGCCAATCGTTGTCTTGCTTTTCCCATTCCTCTCTAGAAATTGCAAGTGAACAGTTTATAGAAGGCCTAAGGTCATAAATAGGGACCTATGACACATCTTGGTTGAAAATTCATAAGTAATTCAAAAATGCTTCAAAAAATACAAAACGACAAGTGTTACAATTAGAATCTATTTCTCTTTGTCTGGAAAATGAGCAAAAAATAATCCCATCTAAGAAACCACATGAAAAAGGCGGACCAGCCCTTAAGTGAACGATTCAAGAGCCTCCTACCTTACTGAGTGACGCAAGAGCTGAAACATACTGACAGGATATGTGAGTTTAATGGGCCCATTTGCTGAAATTAGAAAAATGCAGGTTCTCTTACACAAGTTATGTCATGGGGTGGGTCATTCTTTAAATTTTGAAGAACTGACATACTGACCTGGAGCTTCACTTGGCGTGGCACTCTAAAGAGCTGCAAAATACTGATTGAAGGCTCTCTTTTTGGTGCGCACTCCAACTTGAAGTGTTAAGTAGTAAGGTAGGAGGCTCAGAAATGGAGCATCTAAGGGATGGTCCTCCTTTTTCATGTATTTCCTTGGACGGAAATATTTTTAGCTCATTTTTCAGACATAGATAAATTGATGAGGAATCTAGCCCAAGTGGTTTCATATTTTTCTGAGCATTTTTTAATTACTTATGAATTTTCAAATGAGTTGGGTTGTAGGTCCTTATTTGTGACCCTAGGTCTTTCGTAAACGGTTCACTTGTAATTCTAAATAAAAATGGGGAAAGCAAAGAGAATCATTGGCTCTTGCAATTAATAATGCTTTTTTCCTTGATTCATTCAATGACTATACTAGTCAATTTTAGAACCAACTCATGTCCATTTCACAGCCATTTATAGAGTCCATTCTTAATGCCCGCTCTGTTTTACAACCTCCTACCTTACTCTCATCAAGTCCTTTTTTTTCTGACATCCTTTTGTTTAGTGATACTGAGTGCATATGCCGTGCCCATTGAGGCTGCTCTTACCCTACACAAAAGGCCCAGTTATGGGTTATACGGACAGTTTGAAATGTTTTGATGAGTTTCAGATTTTTTCGGGACATTTCAATTTTGGGGAGCTTTGGAAGCAGTCCAAGTTCAATGCAAATGACAGGAATAACTCAAAACTAGACCAAGCATCTCAGTGATTATCTATTGTACATTTCTCCTGTTTCACATTTTTCACATTTTATTAAATTGCTGCAGCCATTGCAATAGTTGATTTTTAGTAGACCAATGGGAACAGGTCTGTGGGTTCGTAGCATGAGCAGCCATTCTTTTTTTAGTGAAGTATTCCCAGATTTAAGCAGATTTTCAGGGCTAGTTACAAGCCTGCGGAAATCAATGCAGTGGATTACTGCATTTACGTTGGCCCACACTAGTTTCTTGATTTTTTACACTATATAAATACTTATTAATACCACAATAATTATCATCATCAATGAATTAGGGAGTTGATATGTGCACACCCAGGGTTTGTTGTAAGGTAGGCATCCCAAATGCGCCACTGACCTTAAAGCGCCATCTTTAGTGTGTGTACATTTCCAAAATCAGTTATGTACCTCCGTGAAAGAAATGCTTTTAGGACCAAACTTTCTTCCTTTATAACTTTTGCATACAATATCCAAATGTCGCGTTCTTTGGTGCGTTCGAACCTCCTTTCCCTTGCCAACAAGAATATATAACAATTTGAACAGTCTAATAGTAGTAATTAGGCACAGTAGCAATTAGTAACGGTTTTGGGATACCTACCTTACGTAAACTGGGGATGGTGGGGGAGTAAATTTTACATATTTACCATCAACAAGTTGAATTCAGAGTTTGGGTTCAAAAAGCTTGATTTCATCTAAAATCGTAAAAGAGGTCATAATTGAACAACATCTAATGAAAAAGTTTAGCTAAGGGGCAAATTATTACTTCTACCCATATTTCTAAAAAAAGCTAAGTTTTTCCACTATGCATTGTTCAACTGTAACCTCCTTTGTGGTTTAGTCTAGACTAAATCAAGAGCTCTAAATTCAAACAAACTCTAGGTGTCCATATATCAAATCCCATTATTTTCAGTAAGTAAATTATAATATATTAGAGTTATTTGTAAAGTATCCAAAACCGGGGTTTAAACCCCGTAGTTTTGTGAAAAAGCAGGTTTGGGGCAAAAAGTTAATACAAAAGTGGGTATCAAATTTTATTTCGCACCCAAATCAACCAAAAAGAAGTTTCGTCTGGACTTTGCTTGCGGGGTCGTCTGTAGGAGGAAATTTGTCGGAAAAAGTCCCCTCCAAATTGGGGGGACTTTATGAATAACTCTATTATGTTTAGTTTTTTTGGTGAGATTTGACCTGTGGTTTCAAAGTCAACCCTGGGAGCACTCTATGTTTTGAGTACACCGTGCTGCAAAGTTTTGCGGGGGGGAGCTCATAGGCAAGAATTAAAGGGTCCCTCCAATTACTTAAAATTGGCAAAATGACTAATTTGATGGAAGTCTATCACTACTTATACTTTCCATTTCACTATAATTTATACTAAGATATAAGGTAGGAGCACCCATAAGCGTCAATTTAAGGTTTTTGAACATGATGAGTATTAATAAACAACTAGCAAATTATAGGAACCTATTAGGAACAAAAAAATTATGAGTTTGCACTTTTGAATGTTTTATTTGGATACTGTGAGAATAAGTTGTGAATTTTCAAAGAGCAAATTGCCATTGCACCCATAACCAACACTAAGATTTCATATTCACATGTTGTACATCCTTGTAATTACATCTATTCACTTCCACAAATTTTCCAAGATTTCAAAGGTGACAGTTATAGGGATACTAACGCTTATGGGTGTTCCTACGTTATTATTTATAAAAAAAAAACTAGAATTGAAAAGGGAGTTCAAAAGAGAAGGATTAGACAAAGAAGTATACAACTTACAATTATGGATTTTTGCCTATTTTCATGGATTTTCAAAGGGTTAGGGTGATTGAAGTTCACCAATGTTACATGTACAATAGCCAAGCAATTTCTCATCCACTATAAGCATGATCCAACTGTGCATGCAACTGTATAAGGTAAACCAACCCATTGTGGTCAGAATAAGGAGTGTGCCATCATCCCATTACTGAAATCTTAAAAAAAAAATTCATGTGAAGACAAGTGTGAGAAATTATAAAGGCAATTGATACTATAATTTTTTGACAGAGTATGAATTAGCTATGAATTTTTGAAGTGTTCAGCTCAGAGGAATCAACAGACTATCCCAAAACCAACATACACTGTACCCATGATGCTCACCCAACTCTTCTAAAGCAGTCAAAATATTTTGTAATGTAGAAGGCTTCAAAAAGTACTTTAAAAGTCACTTTCTACAATGATTTACTCTGAAATTGCTCAATGTTCCTAATGAGGTTAGTAATCATTCTATTAGAGTTAGGTGAGACATTAATTGTGGTAAAAAAACCCACAATGGGGTCATCATCTGTTCACTATGGGTCATGTGACCGCAATGGTCTGGTTTACCTTACATGGATTATAGTATATTGAGTTCAGAGGATCCAGTATATGGCACACTAAATTATATGTACAAAATACTAATGACCCACATTTGGAGGCTATCTTAATTATTCATAAATGATTTTTGACTTTCAATGACCCATATATTATTTGTAAGTTTGTTGTAAATTTTACCCAAAATGAATAAAAAAAACCTCTATATTTTTTTGCAATTTGAACCAACCAACCTTTTTGCAATTTGAACCGGCTGACAATGGTTCTCCCCAAATATTAATCAATAGAAGCAATGTACGGGGAGAGCCAAAAAACAATAGAAAGTTAACCGTGTGACATAACATTTAGTACCAGATGGAATTGTGTGGTATATTCCACATCATTAGTAGCTAATTTACACGCGTCAATTTTATCAGAGAGTAAGTCAGTTGGCCACAATTTTACAAGATCAATTAAAAATAAAAACAAAACCAACGTTCATACACTCAATAAACCAAGCACACAATATCCAATGTTCTACACCCATACATTGTGTGTTTTGAAAACTCAAAATATTTTTGGTTTTGTATGAATGCGAGTTGAATGCTTGGTTCATTTGTATTTTTAATTTTCTATTGGGTGTTTTGTAATGTTACAAAACACACAATAAAAAGCTAAAAGAAAATGAATTGAGCATTTAGCTTGCTTTCATACAAAACCAAAAACATTTTGAACTCTCAAGGAATAAGAAAAGCTATATACATACACATGGGGTGGTAGGAGGTAAAACAACTCACGTGGGATAAATAAATTAGAATTTGTAACTTTCATAGTTAAGTCAAAAACAAAGAATTGCGTCAAAAGTAGAATTTTAGACCTCATTTAGGCATAGTCGAATAAGTTTTCTCAAAAAACTTTGAACTAAAAAAAGTTGATAAATGAAGATAAGTTTCACCTCCAAAAACCCATTTGGCATTTTATATCTCCAATCAAAAGTTATGGACAAATTTGAGAGAGGGTTTGGAATGAACATTTTCTTTAACATTTAAAAAAATCCTCCCTCAAATTTGTTTATAACTTTTGACAGGAGATTCAAAATTCCAAACAAATTTTTGGAGGTGAAACTTATCTTCATTTACCAATTTTTTTTGAGAAAACTCATTCTGCTATGCCTAAATGAGGTCTGAAATTCTACTTTTAATACAATTATTTCTTTTTGACTTAACTATGAATGCTTGAAAAACTACAAATTCTAATTTATTTATCCTACATGGGTTGCTCTACCTCCTACCACCCCATGTGTATATATAGAATTGTCTTTTCACTTGAAAACCTAGAATAAGTTATTGATGGCAAATTGATATATTGCATAACTCATTGGATTCTTTGCCAACATCTTTTTCTACAAATATTTGTTGATTGGTATGTCAGGCCCTAAAATTAACAAAAAAAAATGGATGTTACCGTAATCTATTGCCACTATCTTGGTACCCAAGCTTACATTAATTATGCGAGGATGAATTTCGTGGATGAGGACTCGAGAGGTAAGGTAGCCTCTTTGAAGGCTATTGAATGTTATGAAATTCAAAAAGAAATTTGACTGGAATCAAAATAAAGCAGCTAAAAACTGACTAAAATTTTGAAAAGCTTCTATTTTTAATATAAAATGTAGACAATGTACGATGCATGCACTAGAAAAACCAATTGAAAATCAGAAATGTAGGATTTTTGCCAAAGAAGCTGAAAATCTCCCCGCACAATACATTGAATATTGCATTTAGGTTGCCCAAGACTAATTTTTTGACATTTTACACTATAGATGTATTTACTGTTGCTACAGTACTTTCCACCTGCAAAAAAAATTTCAAAGGTCTTGACAACAACAATGATACATAACATTCAGTAGCCTTCAAAGAGGTTGCCTTTACCTCTTTCGAGTCCTCATCCACAAAATTCATCTTCACATGATTATTGTGAGCTTGGGTACCGGGATAATGGCAATAGATTACAGTAACTTCCATTTTCTTTTGTTAATTTTAAGACCTGACATACCAATCAACAAATATTTGTAGAAAAAGATATTGGCAAAGAATCCAATGAGTTATGCAATATATCCATTTGCCATCAATATCTTCTTTTAGGTTTTTAGGTGAAAAGACAATTCTATATATACACTTGGGGTGGTAGGAGGTAGAACAACCTATGTGGGATAAATAAATTAGAATTTGTAGTTTCTCGAGCATTCATAGTTAAGTCAAAAACAAAGAATTGTATTTAAAGTAGAATTTCAGACCTCATTTAGCCATAGTAGAATGAGTTTTCTCAAAAAACTTTGAACTAAAAAAAAAGTGATAAATGAAGATAAGTTTCACCTCCAAAAATCTGTTTGGCATTTTGAATCTCTAATCAAAAGTTATGGACAAATTTGAGAGAGGATTTTTAAAAATGTTAAAGAAAATGTTCATTCCAACCCCTCTCTCAAATTTGTTCATAACTTTTGATTGGAGATTCAAAATGCCAAACAATTTTTTGGAGGTGAAACTTATCTTTATTTACCAACTTTTTTTAGTTCAAAGTTTTTTGAAAAAACTTGTTCTACTATGCCTAAATGAGGTCTAAAATTCTACTTTTAACAAAATTCTTTGTTTTTGACTTAACTATGAATGTTACAAATTCTAATTTATTTATCCCACGTGAGTTGTTCTACTTCCTACCACCCCATGTGTGTGTATATATATATATATATATATATATATATATATATATATATATAGCTTTTCTTATTTCTTGAGAGTTAAAAATGTTTTCGGTTTGGATAAATACAAGCTAAATACTTGGTTCATTTTTAAAAAAAAATCTATTGTGTATTTTGTAACATTACTGAACACACAATAGAAATTTAAAAAAAATGAATCAAGCATTTAGCTTGCATTCATACAAAACCAAAAATATTTTGAGTTTTCAGAACCCATTATGTATGGGTGTAGAACACTAGTTATTGTGTGTTTAGTTTCATGAGTGTATGAACTTTGCTTTTGTTTTTATTTTTAATGTATCTTGTACAGTTGTGACCAGTTGAATTATTCTCTGACAAAATTGACGCATGTAAATTAGCTACTGATGGTGTGGTATATTCCACATCATCTCACCTGGCGGATGAGATGATGTAGAATATACCACACCATTAGGTTCGGGGGAAGGCAGCCATCCTCACATAATACTTAAAATTACTAGATTGTTTCAAATCAGGAGTGGCACTTACCAAGCAACCCATGCTTAGGTAAGCATCCATGAAGTCCAAGGCTTCAAGTATTAACTTTCCTCTCCAATACATGCATGTATAGTTCTAGATGCATGTATATAAGTGCTTCCTTCCATTAATCTAGTACAAATCTGTAATTTTCTTATACCATCTCAAGGTGAACAATAAGGGCATTCAAATAACTTTCAACAAGTAAGACACACTCTGGTGATCACAAAGGAACACCTAAAACACACCTATCTCTGGTTTCATAAAGCTTGAAACTTACTTTCTTGAGTTTCTTCCACCACACTACTACAGTCAGCTCCTGCAATAGCAACACAGTTTTTCTAAGTTCCAACACAGTTTTCTTCTAGTGGGAAAAAATAATTTTGAAATTTTATTTAAAATTTGTGTGGATTTTTTTCCTACCTGCTGAATTCAATTCTAGGCTTATTGTGTTGTTACTTTTTCTCCCATACACCAAAGTTGCAATAAAAATTATATTTCGAGAAATCTAACGATTTCTTCTATCTTTTGAAACAGTTTCAAAAAGTTTACTAAAAATTAAGCTTATAGGAACTTGCGCAAAATCCCTTTAGTCCTCCAAGGAGACAATGGTCCTTTAAATTGTCATTGAGGTGTACACATGCAAGAAATTAATTTAGGATTATTATTATTATTATTATTATTATTATTATTTTTTGAACAAATGGAACGAACCATTGCATTAAAAAAACCCAAGAACAACAACCAAGCTCAAGAGCTGGACAATGAAGAGATAAGAGCAAGAGCCAAAAAAGAAACCAAAAGAACTATTGAAACAAACAAAGGGGGGGGGCCCTTCTTGTTCCAGATAATGCATGAGTCTAGCCTACTAGCAAGAACAGGAGAGTGGATCCAAATGTTATCAAATCTATCCCAAATGGTAAAAGCTTGTTGGGGGCGCTGTTGAGCCCCTATTCGTGCCTTTAATTGTGCGGTGCGCCCAGAATCAAGTAGCGCATTCCACATAGTGTCGTGAATAACCTCCAGAGGCCATAGGTTGTTAGAAAAAATCGTACTATTACGGGAAATCCAGATAAGCCAAAGCGTCGAGCCACGTAGAAGGATCCAAATGGTTTGAAGAACATGAAAACGTCTTGGAATCGAAGACCCAAAAATACATTGGGAGAAGTCAAAACGGGTATGGGTCCGGTTGAGTCCCCTTGGATGTGGTAGAGAATGGATTGAGCATAGTCCCAAACCTCTTGGGCCTTTGGACAAGAAAATAATCGATGTATAGGTGTTTCTTCACAGGCTAAGGAGCAACAATTACAGTTGGTATCAATGTCCGGGGCAATTCTCGCACGCCATGAGTGTACCGCTACCGCATTGTGCCATACAGACCACATGAAAGCCGCCTCTTTCTGTGACCGTGACTTGTGCCAAACATCTTTCCAATCAGGTAGAAATACTGAAGGGAGATGGCCAGACCATTTTGAGGGTATGGATCTCTTTAACTGGCGATGTCTGGTGATGAGGTTACGGCCCAAAGATGTAGTATAAGCCACCAAACAGTTGCCATCATCCCATTGCCAACGAGCAGGATCAAACTTCATAGATTGGATGGCACCGGAGAAGAGCAAATGCAAAGTGTTGTTGCTTCCTTTCTTAACTTCTAAAATGCGAACCCTGCGGACATGTCCAGTATGAGTTACAACCTCGTTTGAGGTTGGAATAATGGACAATTGCCTTAACGTGAGTCCAACTGTTGCTAATGGGACATCACCAGGCAAAACCAAAGTTTGAGGTTGGGGAAGCAAGATGCGATTATCTGAAATATGGTTTTTCCATGTGAGCATAGGCAGAGGGTCGTCTAGTGGAGAAAAAAGTCCTAACCATTCTCCTTCTTGTGCAATGTCAAACCGATGAGTGAGCATGAATAGCCAGTCCGGAGGGATCCTAGATATGAGATAGAACCAACTATGCCTTTCCATTTCCGTAAGGGAAAAGCCAGAAGACACTTCTTCCCATGATTTGAAGTCATGCATGTGGGAGTCCGAGAGATCACCTATTGTGCGTAAGCCACGCTGGGCTAGCACCCTAGCTTTGTCAGCTGAAAAGTGAAAGTTGGCTCCAATATAGCTAGTGGACCACAAGAGGTTGGTGGAGAAGACCTCGTCTGCGTTAGATGGTGGGATAGATTCTATGTGTTTCACAATAAGTCTCCATGTGCTAGTAATTCTGTTCCAAACTCGAGAGCCTCGTGTGACTGAGGGTGTGTGGACCATGAGACACATTTTAGAGGGAAACCAGTACCCACATTTTGGATGTGGTTTCATGTGATGGATTCTATATCTAAGTAAAATCTTCAAGTTGGATATACCCAGCTCGATTGTAAAGAGTATCCATTTAGCTAAAAGAGTTGTAAGGGAAACCTCTGGGTCAAGTAGCTTGAGACCCCCAATGCTTTTAGGGAGGCAACAATCGTCCCAGGGTACCCTGGATCGTGATGAATGTTCCGTGCCACTCTAGAGGAAGTTCCTCATATTGCCTCGGATGGATTGGATAACTTATAGAGAGTCGCTCCCTATAGCAATAAAGTAATACAATGTAGATAAAAGGATGGCGTTGACCACTATCGCTCGTCCAGCTAGGGAAAGACGCTGAGTAGTCTAATATGACAGCTTCTTTGAAATTTAGGATTATTGATTTTGTCCCCCAAGGAGACAATGGAATATCAAGGGTTAAATCATCATTTAGGTGCGCACACGCAAAAATTAATTTAGGATTATTGATTCAACACCAATGGAACAAGCTCAGATTTTAATTGCTATTGTTTGTGAGCATTGTCAGTGGAACAAGCTACAATTCTAATTACTATTGTTTGTGAGCATTGTCAATGGAACAAGCTATGATTCTAATTACTATGGTTTGTGAACAATATCAATATCTTACCTAACAATAATGGAGTGATTAGTGACCTCATTAGGAACTTCTAACTTTTTTATGTAATTTCATTATAGGAAATGACTTTTTTTGGCCTTCCACAATAGAAATTATTGTGATTGCTTTAGGTGTGTAAGATGAACATTGTGGATACAGATTTTGTTGGTTCTAGGGTAGTCTAGAGACTCTTTTGGGCCGTGATGCGCTGAACACTTCAAAAATTCATAGCAAATTCATACTTTGTTGAAAAAATATAATTTCAATTGCTCTCGCTCTTTCTCACACTCATCTTTCTGTGGGAAAAAAATTAAAAAATTTCAACAATGGCATAAGGGCAAACTCCTAATTCTGACCAAAATGGGCTGTCCTGTAATGAAACAATTACAAGGCTTTTTGACTTCCAGGTGGTTTGTGCTGCCTGCCATCCGGAATAGCAATGAGCACAATAGGTCTTGCTGACCGCAAGAAAGGCACATCACAAATGTAGTACCCCTTCCTCTCCAACTGAATGATTTCGCCACGCTGCAAGTTCCGCATGTTGGCGTCTCCAACTGCTGGCGTCTCGATACGGGTTACAGGGTTAAAGACGTCGACAAACTCGTCGGTTTCCTCCAGCTTTTTCTTTATGATCAGGTGGTCTAAGTCAACAAGAGTGAGGGGAACCAACTCGGACGTCTCAGGTAGCCATGTTAGCTTCAACTTGGTGACCTTCACTGAACCCTCCAAATGTAGCTCTCCCTTGAGACTTGTCACCAGACCGTTCTGGTCTCGTTCCACCTTTCTAATGAATGCGTTGCCCCAGTCCATAAGCGTCACTTCCTCTCCTTCAGACACAGCATTTGCATCTGCCAGGTCGAGCCACACTCTCTTCGTGAAAACTGTAGCTTTCTTCCCGGCGTCCTCGAACTTCTTATGTCGAAGAATAACTCGAGTGAAAGGAGTCTCAGGACCATTGCTTAGGTCAAGCAGAACCTTCCCCTCCGAAATCACAGCTGTGTGCCTTGGACACACCGGGTCAATAATCTTCTTGTTGATTGTCCATAGCTTGTCCCACTCCATCAGATTCAAATTCTTTGATGCACCCTGTGCATAAACGAAGTCACAGATACTGAGTAATACTGCTCATGCTTTCTGATAGCACAATCACACTTTTACATTGAGGAAGCAGAGGAAAAGAAAAAAAGCATCACAATTAGATATCCTTGTAATGTAGTGAACCTTTTCTTGTGGGATACCTTTGGCCATGGGCAGGGCATGAATAGGTCATGAGTGCAGTAGATATTGTTGTCATAAGTACGTACGTAGAATCGAGTGATTATGACAACGTACAACTACTGAAGAATCAAAGTCTACCCAAGGCTTTACTCACCCTATGAGCACACTTGGAAACTTCAGAATCTATTCATAAAGTGCCAAAATGATGTATAATTCAGTGCGTTGGAAAGACCCACATTTAAGAATATATATATATAAATTTCATTCTAATAAGAGATAGCACTCAAAACAGCTGAAAATGCCACGGGAATGGATTCCCTACCTTACATCATATGCTTTCTGATAGCTGCATCACATCTTTGCATGGAAGAAATGAAATGAAAATAAACCCTAAACCGCAAAACCATACCTGCGATAAGATAAACTGCTTGAGGGCTTCAACTATTAGCCCCCGACGGATGATCCCTTGCACAGTGGGAAACCGAGGATCATTCCAACCCTCCACTCGTCCGTTGTCCACAAACCACTGCAGCTTCCGTTTACTAAGCAGCGTATACACAAAATTCAAACGGCTGAAGTCCCACACATGCACACGTCTCAGTTGCATGTCTTCCAAGACTCGGTAATACTGGTCATTCCGATCGTGATACTCGCTGCTCCGAAGTGCATGAGTGACGCCTTCAATACTATCCACATACGGACAGGCAAAATCGTAAGTGGGATAGACCTTGTACTTAGCTCCCACACGGTGGTGAGTGGTAGGGTTGCAACGATAGTACACAGGGTCTCGTAAAGATGCATTCGGGTTGGTCATGTCGAGCTTGCCACGGACACAAAACTTCACACCCTTTTCCGTGCCAGCTGCCATTTCCTGCCAGAATTTCAAATTCTCCTCAACCGTTTGGTTTCGGCATTTGGACTCGATGAGCGCCTTCCTCTCTATCTGCATTTGCTCCCGCTCTGTGTCATCCGTGTATGCCTTGCCCTCTTTGATCAGCTTCTCACACATGGCCATGAGCTCGGGAAAGTAATCGGAGGTGTAGGTCACAACATCCCCCTTGACTCCTAATGTCTCTAGATCATGCAGAATGCTGTCAACAAACTCATCCTTCTCTTTGGCAGGGTTTGTGTCATCGAACCGGATGATCAGGCGTCCTTTGTACTTCTGGGCAAAGAACTGATTCATGAGAGCCGCCTTAGCGTGACCAATGTGGAGGTAACCACTTGGCTCGGGGGGAAATCGGGTGCATACTTTGCCCATTTCTGCACCTGGCAAATCCAAATCAGACGGCCCGTCCGACTTCGCGCTTGTGGCCTCGGCGACCACGGCCGCAGCGTGCTCTGTCTCTGCGACGACGGGCTTTCCACCTCCACGCCGAGGCAGAACCTCCACAATGGCAGGATATTGGGCCAGAATGCAATTGTACCATCGAGCGAGATTAGGGTACTTCGTGGACTTACGCAAGCTCTCCCACCTTGGTCCGACCTTCCCCAGGTGCGCAATGACGGTAATGTCGGCAATGCTCAGATCGTTGCCAACTAGAAAGGTCCGCAAGGTCAGATAAGTGTTTGCGTAGGCACAAGCTCCCTCGAACTCGGCTCCCACGCTGAATGCGGGTGCATACGCAACCCACTCATCCACCTAAAAGCAAATATTTAGGGTTCAGGGTTTTGCATTCAAAATAACCTCGCCAATCCATTGCAGCTCACGAATATCAGACTCTGAGATCAAAATCTCAAACTAAGACGGGACACCCAATTTCGAAATGCGAAATCAAAGATAGAATACAATTGACGGCACACAGTACTTACTTCAGCCGAGGAAGTGTTGAATTCTTCTGCTTCGGTGCCCTTTAATGTATCAAGGATCCCTACCAACAACTGCTTGATCTCCGCCATGTCTGCAATCTCAATCAAAACCCCTCGATGTCCTGGAAGCACCTGCATTCCGATGAATCTGCGTTAGTTCAACTTGCTACGAGTTCAAATGCTAATATTTTAGACTGTCATCAGAGTGTAAACCTACTGTCCTCAAATTACATGAATCCCCGAGATATCTATGGCAGTTTAACTCGCTTCGAGTTAAATTGAAAATTTCGTGATCGTCTTCTTAGAACAAACTGGAAAAGCTAGAGCCTCCGATATTGTTTGTTGGTTTAACTCGCTGCGAGTTAAAATGCTAATATTCTAGACTGTCCTCAGAGTACAAACCTATTGTCCTTGAATTACATGAACCACCGAAAAATCTATCTTAGTTCAACTTGCAATGAGCAACAATTGACAGCTCAACCGAATCGCCACGGGAGAATGTATATGGACCTCACAGACAAAATCCGCAGTCGAAACCGAGACAAAGAAAAAGCAGGAGTTCAAGAAGCCAGGTGAAGTAGAAAACCTCGCAACTTCTCAACACTCCTGGCTGCATTCTATACACCACTTGGCACGACAACAAAAGTTCGCTCTTCCAAAAGCGACCCCTCTTCTTGCAGGTAGAATTGTCCGTCGCTTCTTCTGCAAACCCCAACATGTACCAAATCCGTCAGTGCAACGCAATCACATCTATCTACATCTGCAAACCTTCAAGACGTTGAGCAACACCGATGCATCCATTAACAGCACATCGGACTGCCCACAGAAGCCACTTAGGCACTTGAACAACACTGCGGGTGCGTTAGGACTCTACTTCGCTAAGCACGATTCTCATGCATTTAGCTCAAGAATTTGAGGAACGAGGTCATCCTCCACTCAAAGAGATGGAGGGAAGAGAATTCGTCACCCTTTCGGTTCTGCCCTAATTACTATCAGCGACCTCGTGACCAGTCCTCGGAGTGCAAGCCTGGTCACCGGAAACACCATCTCACTTCATCCAATCCTGGAGACGTCACAGCAGCGGATGCCAGCATGGCAGGGCCTATTACTCGTTTATGGTATCTTAAACCCCAGCAAACAAGTCGCTGAAATAACGACTTCCCCACCATTACTCAATGTTGAGTCCGTCAAAGCATCTTCGGGACTCTTCGTTGATAATTCGGAAACATCGAAAGGCTATCGAATACAGGATTTGAAGATACAGAAAGTAAAAATTTCGAGATATTTCTTGTGATGAAGAAACCACACTCAAATGTATCAATGACCATCGCAATTCTATACTGATGCACAAGAGAAACAAGAGGCACCTACAGTTTCAATTACAAGAATCACAGAAGTTCCTGACGCTGCGCGTGGGCTGGTAGCAGCCCTAAACCCTAAAACCTTTAAACCCTAAAACCACTAAACCCTGAAGCACAAAAAACCATCGACAACAAACCTGAGGATCGAGGCCTCTGTTCGACCGGCGCCAATCCCTGCCCAACCTGACCGCACCCCTGCCCGTCCTACCCTTTCAAAAATAATATTTAAATTTCGGTTTCTCTTTCATCCTATGGCGTAACTGGTCTCCAAAGTAGCTCACTACTGTAGTTATCGCTGCAGCAGAAGACGGTTTAACGAATCCCCATGGAGTGTTCTGCAACGGAGCATTCGTCACACCAGAATACTTGAGCACTAATCGCTTCGCATGCAACATTGTTTGAGAGTGATTTCAAATGAAAAATGTGCCTAGAGCAAGAGGGAATGACGACCATCACGGCGTTGATTCGCTCACCACGTCGCACTTCCAGTTCCGGATTGGGCTGTCATACCCAAATTGGCGAGCGTGAGAGTCCCACCACGAGTAGAAAACATGCACAAGAACGTCAATTACACAAGTTCGTGATTGCATCCAACATCAGAAAGAAGCCGCAACGTTCGCGCCGACCGAGGTGGGAATTGGGAAGAGCTCACCAAGCACCTGAACTTCAGCAAGACGTCCTCTGCGTCGGCAATTGACAACCAGTATTTCACCACCTCAGCTCCACTTCGAATCCACTGTCTCCCTCTGGCCAGCTTATTTAATACCCCTCGCAGAAGCGCCGGCGTGTTTCAATACACCAATTCAGACTACGAACTTATTCCGTGAAGGAGATCCCCTCCAACGGAAGACCAGCCGGAGATTCTGAACCACTCGCCAATGCGCCAGTACAGGTCCGCACCGCGCATGCAATATTCTAGGTTGACCCCAAATGTTGCATGTACACTGACTTTTCCAATGTCTGGTTGCGGGTTTTTGCTAAGAATATGTTCCCAACTAACTAACTCCAAGTTTAAAAGAGTAAAACCCTTGCCCATTTCGAAAAGGTGCGGTACATAGAGGAAGGACTTTATTGACTAGGTTCGGTAAAATTTAAAAGGGGTCGTCGTTATCTATTGTTCACATTTGCGGGATAACATGGACAATTCTATTGAAAATATTCGCAAGCTCAGACCTTCAATACAAGCTCCATTCACCAGTTTGTCATCATTCCAAGACTGAGTTTTTGACAGTGCTCGACAGAAAATTTATTTTGAGGGATTTAAGAAAATGTTCTGTCAGGCATGTCTCAGGTACCTGTCTGAGATGGCAAATCTGGTGGCGCCAAAGAGGCGCTGCAACTCTAGGAAGGTGAAGTGTCAAAGTTTGTTTCTACTGGAGTGTCCTTCCCTGCAAATGTCGGACAAGCTATGTAGGTTGCGAAGAAGGTCGTTGGAGATGGCCTCAGTCAGAGACGCCTCCAGCCCAAGGTCAGTCAGTCCGTCTCGGATTTCACTATCTTCTGTGTTTACAGAACTCAGAGTGCTTGGGCTCCCCACCCCCTAAGAAAAATTGTGAACCATTGATGGGATTCGCAAGTACCTACCACAACCGTTGATTCAATTTTTTTTCAAGTAAAATATCTGTTGTGTATTCCTGTCATGCATTTGATTGTTGGCTCATCAAGTTTCAAAAAAACAAACTCCCCCCGTAGTATGTGCTCAGATATGGGATACGGTATGGGTATGGATTCAGAGATACAATATGGATATGAGATACGACATACGAAATACAGATATATATACAAATACAAATACAAACGAAAATCAAGTAATCCCATATCGATTGCAAGGGGGTACTGTGAGGGAGAAAATACAAGTAAGAGGGGGGAGGTCAAGAAATTAATCTGATTGACAAATTATTCAGATTGAGCATGAGCGAAAATTGACACTATCCACTCAAAAGACAGACACAATCTCCTCGCATTTGTGAGGAATTGTTTCTTCTCGATTTTGATAGCGCTCCTCTGAAAATTGGTCGATCAGAATGTGAAAGAGAACAGGTGGCCTATGGTGATTTTCATTCAGAGTTTTGTCCCATTTTTGTTGATGGCGGCTTAGGATTTCGTGGGAGACTGGGCAGAGCGTCCAGTCAAGTTCTCTTATACTTTGAAAATATGACCTCCAACAGCGAAGGTTAGTGCCTCAGAAGGCTGTCTTCTTCCTCCCTGTGTTGCACATTGTCCGAATCCCTTAGAAGATGAGCGTTGTCGCACTCGGTGAGAGCAATTATAGGCCTTCTTACGTTACAAAGTGGGATCACTTACAATCTGATCTCCTTGGTCACTTAGATTGCTTTCTACAGAGTGCACTCTGGTTGCTCAGGGGATGTTGTGCAGAGCGTGAATCATTTTTACGAGTTTAGAGGATTATGTAAGATAGACGTTTGTTGACTCTGGATCGAAGGGGGGAGGCTTTGCATTGATAAAAGCTGCATAACAGTGAAAATGAGGAACTTTGAATAAGACCTTACTGGAATAGTGAGCCAGTGCTACAAGGACAGAGCTGCTTGTTTTGTTGTGATTGTTTTGTTGTACTTGTTGTGCTTACTGTTTTAATTGAATGCTTGTTAGAGGCTGGTTGTTTCTTTGCATCTTAGAAGTACTACAGAGAATATAAAGTAAGAAGATCATGTCCAGTTTCAATACCATCAAGGGTGCTATAATGCAAGAAATCCAAGAAGCTCTGCAAGGACTTCTCACTTCAAATGGAGAAACAAATTTTTGAAGACCTAGTTCTAGTAGAGTATTTCAATGGAACTGGTATGAGTTCTCAAAAGACTCAGATTCTGACAATACTAGCTTCTGACACCCAACTATCTACATGGCCAAACAGTGGTTTTAAGCAGCGTGATTATGTCTTTTGTAGGCCTCCCAATTGCTGCAGCTGCAATATAGGCTACTAGAGAGCTAGGGTGGCGATGCTCGTGAGAACTACATCAGGCCTCTAGATTGCACTCCAAGCAGCGGATATCTGCCGAATCCACCAGGGAAAGACACTGTTGTTGACTTCTTGTAGATCGAGAGGCTGCAAGTTGAGAGTGGCAGTGCCATAGCCTACGGCCAGTCTTTTCAAATCTATTGGGAGGCAGGGTCCCGCGCACTTCCGTGCTTGCTTCGTCCTCATTACAACGATCTTCACTGTTCGTGCCGATTTCCTCCAGAACGAGTCTCTTCTCTACAACGATCTTAACTGATCTGTATGATTTGCTATACATCAATTCAGATGTTTCAGTAGCCTACTAGACATATTTCTTCTTTTCTGAAGCAAAAGGGATCATTCTATTACAACATAACCAGTGAGACATATTCTGCCTGTAGAAAGAATCCAATAGGTATTCTAGAAGACCTAGCCGTGTTTATCAATGCCGATTGTAACGTTGCTTGTTTTTTTTCTAGCGTGCTAGAATATGGTCTTTTTTTAAGTGCACAACATCCACTGCGGGATTATTTCTCTTCCTTCTTTCCATTTTGGGCTTTGCGAGATTCTAATCCCCAAATTCTTATCGGAAGAGCAAATTCTTAACAGGAGGGAATACTGATAAGAGAATTCAAAGCTCTACATGCTCATATTTGCAGTTTGAAGTTCTATATTGATTTTTGCATGGATCGATAGTTGCAGTTGTTGGCACAGTATTACAGAATTTTTGGAATTTGGATTTTACGGTTTGAAATCCTAGTGGGTGTGGTTTTGTTTCCCAGAACACGCTGACGGCAACCCAGAGGGTTTTGTTTGAGAGACAACGTTCTTGCAACAGGGGAATGAAGTCAAGCGCAGTCAGTGGCGGATATGTTTTACTGTTTTAGTTTCTTCAAATTTTTCATGTACTGAGGTAGTAGGCTCATAAACCGACCATCTAAGAGCTGTTTGCCATTTCGGGGAAGCTAAACTCGTTGAAACAATTTCAGTAAATTTTAGTAGGAAGAAAAATGGAATTTGCATCTAACTTGAGTCATTTCATATTTTTTGGACCTTTGTGGAATTAGTTATGAATTTTTGAAGTTGAAACGCAGTGGTCACTAAAAGCGACCATCTCCTGAAATGTACACCGTTAGTACATGGAAGAAAGCAAAATGTACCTCTGTGCCATGATTGGTTTTACAGCCCGGTCACTTTATGAGCCTACTACCTTAGTCATTTTCATAAGGAAATTAAGAAGCAAAAAAATATGTTCTCCACAATTTTTCAGAACCTATTCATTCATATATTTTAGAAAACCAATGAAGCATCAGTCAAAATAAAATAGCCATACACAAATATTAAGTTGACAATATCAATTCAGATGAAGCTAAATTGAATGTGTGGAATTGTGACCTGTTTGAAATATCCCATAACAATTGTCTTTGCAACGTGAACTACTATAAATGGACTCATTTGGAATGAGCAGACACCTGGGGAACGACTGGGAATTGACTATCACAAGTCACTGTGATTGACAATACCCATCGTGCCCCATTTTTGACATTTTCCATCGTTCCCCATTTTTTTTCCTTGATATAGTCTTGAATTCTAAAGATTAATGTTTTTGATTTGACATGCAAACCCATTTTATCATATATTATTTATTTGTTGCTCAAATAACCTACATATGTAGAGGTTAAAAATTGAACAATGTTTTTAAGTTTATAAATTAAGTAACACATAGCTATCCTGTCATGAGGTAATAATAAATAAAATCAATTATATATAATATTGCCATATAGAACATGATAGATGTGCCTATATATATATATATATATATATATTTAAGTTTGTATCTATTTGCAAATATATGATGTACTTACTTCTAAACATAGTAGACAATAAATTTTTTATGAATGGAGGCCTTATCTATGTTATGAACAAGAGTAAGGTTCATCTTTTGATTCAAATGTTCCTACTACTACCTCCAACTCTTAGGAAAGTTAAAATTTTCTTTCCTACTGCCACTTCAATTACTATGGCTCTAATTTTTTATGTTTACTCAATGAAAACTTTAAAGTCAATTTACTATAAAAAAATTGTTGTCCCCAAACTTCAAAAAAATGTACTCTATAATAAATATCACTAAATAATGCTATGATGTAAGACTTCCTAGACTTATAAGGAAAATAAATAGTAAGATTTGAAAATTAAGGTTTGAAGAATTGAACACAAAATTGCATTATTCTCTTAAAAATCTTTTAATCCAAGCAAATAATTCAGTTATTGCAATATATTTGACTTTTGATGAAAAAAAGATGTTATAAAAACAAATAACTTAACTTCCTTTTTTAGTGTATTTTGGTAACTTGTACCTCTTTGCTCTTCTAATTTGAATTAGCCAAAATTGAGTTTGAGTCCAACAATTGAAATGGAGCTTATCAAGTCTTATTTCTTTTCCATTTTTAAAATTAAAATTTTCTAAATTGAAACGTTTTATTACAATTTGAATTTTGGGCCTAGAATTACAATATTTATTTTTCTAGGCCTAAAGTTCAAATTGATTTTGAAGATATTTATTGTGATTCTAGGCCCAAAGTTCTACACTCGATTTTGAAGATCAAATCAATGGTAATTGCCTAGTCCTTTAAGGCTTAAAGTTGTCCAATACAACTTGGCTTAAGGTAGAAGCACCCATTGATTTCTAAACCTTGCACCCTAAATCAATCTTGAAACCAATTTTAAAAGTATGTTGATACAGGTGGTCCAAAGTGTACAAATTACATGCATGAATGTAGAAAATGGTTGGATTTGTACTATGTAGTTGAACTTCAAAATTTATTGTTTATTTGTACACCTTCAAGAAAATACTATATATATTTTTTAAATTCATGATTTTCAATTGTCAGTGTAGCAAAAATAGTCACAAGTCTTGATCCATCCCCCAAAATGTGGAATTGCTAAAAGTTTTGATGATACCTTCCTCTTCTTCCTCTCGGGAACACAACAACTTGCACATCAAAACTACATTTAGAGTGGTAGATTGAATAATACATCTCAAAGGAACAATACAAGGGACGCTGTTTGTGGTTGGCATGACACATGTTACTTGTCAATGCTCATAGTTCAGCACTCTTTTAGCATTTCTTTAGAGCATTTCTTTAGAATATAAAGATCCCATGTTTCGCCATGCTACAATCATTTGCAGTAAACTCGTCAACAGAGTCCTGCTGTAGTTTTCCCAGGGCTTCACCATAGTCTCCTCGAGGTTCTTGTCCGAAACTAGGCACTGAGAACATGAACAGCTTGGTGCCCATTTTGATGTTCTCGGTCTCTTGGAGTTCTGGAATTCATCCTGCTTGGGGACTTGCATAACTTGTTGGTCTGTGCAGGACGAGGAACTGCTACAGGGCGCTGCCATGCCAGAGCTCCTCCACTCATGGAATTGGACTACCTGGGATTGCAAGGTGTTTAGAATGCGAAGAAAATTGGTTTCGGTAGCCATCGTGTTTGCATGAAAGCAAGAAGCGTCCAAGGTCAAGAATCGGCAACTAGATGGAATGTGGAATTCCTAGGAAAACTAATCTAACCAGCGTCCTTGCAAAAAACGTTCTAACTCTCTATCCTGTTGCTAATTATATGGTGTGGAGACTAGCACGCACACCCAGTTTCTAAATGTCACATAAATTAGTGCTGATGATAGGAACACTACCTGCAATGCATGAAGAATATTTACAAATTCGTAGGTCATATCCTGCTGTTGATACTTCAGCCTTACAGGCATTTCAAATACGCTATTTTGATCTGCGCAACAAGAAGCAGCACCGAGATTATTCGCTAATTCAACTGTTTTCGTACTCAAAAGCAGGGCTAAATAGATTGTATAATGACTGCGTATTAGCAGCTTGCGAGCCTCATCAGGCCCCGCCTGCACCAAGTAGCGCCAATTCGCGAACTGGAATGAGTTCCTAAATGACTGCACTGGCTAAAAACTTTCAGTCCGCAAATTGGTGCAACTCCAGCTGACTAACTTGAAAATTTACATTCATTTCCATCCATTACCTTCACTCCCCAATTTTGGACAAACAAACTGATTTTGCCTATACCAATGGTTTGAAGTGCTAAATCCACTTACAGCAACCAAGTAGCAGTATTTAGCTAACCTGAAAGCCTAACTTTCCGTTAATTACATTGCAACTGCAGGCATACAATAGGTTCTTTAATTTCCAACAAACTAATGAACCTTAACACGCCAATATTTTGCAAATTGATAATACTTGACTGGCGCAACTGTTCTTGGAGCTATAGGTCGAGTGATATAAGAGAAACAGGGTGCAGGAGGGTGGCAAAGTACCATCTTGTTGTACAACACATTGGTAGCCTAGAGATGCAAGCCGTTCCACACGAACATCATGCCCTTGATCCTCCTCCTTGATAATCGTTTCAGCTGCAGAACTAGATTCACATCCAACATCATGACCAGTTTTGGATTCCGTTTTACTGGTGCTGACCCGATACATCATGCTTGAAGCAGGAAGTGGTAAAAAATGATCTCGAATATGAGCATTGCCGGGAGCCTGCAATTACAATTTTGTCGTCTTTAAAGATACACCTGCGTTCTCTTCTTATCAATCGTTCTCCTATTAATAAATTGTGCTATTAAAGATATGTGCAGACAAAGGTAAATGCAACAACATTGTGGGCATAGATGTTTCAAAAAAGCCTCGCACCAAATCATAATGAAACACACTAACATCTTTCTTCTTTTAAGAATTTGGATCCACATGTTCACCTGTGATGGCTGAGAAGCAATACTGGTGTTTTCTCCACATAACTTATCTTGCTTGTCGCGAAGAAGGGGTAAAACATTTATTAGTTGATCTATTATTTTCTTGTCTTCATCATGAGTCGCGTCCCGAGTGAACCATAACGCCATTGTGATCCGCTCCCCATCTACAACCTGCTTAGGCAACCGCATAAGTTGTAAACATCCACTGGCCGTTGCCAATCTACACACACTAGGTGTAACATTAACTGCATAACTCAGGAGAGACAAAGATCTAGAAGGAGAACGATGACTCATGAAATTTCAACCAGCTTTGCAGAACACGTACCATACCTCTACTAACGGAATATAGTCACTCACTAACTATGACACAGATTTTCCGATCTAAAATTGGAAAGCCAGCAACGAACCTCATCAACAGAATGAATATTGTCCTCATTAGCAGAGTAGACCAAGACAGTCTGCACATAACCACGTAGGAGAAATCACGGATTTCATCTGGCCACATCAAAATGAACTCCACCCTATTGTGCAAATTAGTAAGCTGAAAACTTCTCAAAGCGTAGCCAGTCACAATCGTGTACCCCCAAAGTCGGAATCACTGTAGCTGGTTCGCCATCTTGAAAATGAAACAGGCCACCACGGAAGTCTTGCTCGTAAGTGTTCAAGTAGCAAACTGCCTGGCACAGAATCAGCCCACGGAATAGTTATCAGAAGATCTACTCCAGCACCTTCACTGTAACTCAAATTCCGTGAAAGCCCTGTGAAGTAGGACACACCGAAAAATGCCGTTGTCGTAAGTAATCCCGGTTATCATCGCTGTGCCATCCTATGTTGGCACCTGTCGTCCAGCTGCAACCTTCCCCCTCTAATATCAGGACGTAGAGTCAAGTGACTCCAATATAATTCAATGTCGCTCCAAGGGTTGAAGGAGAAAATGTTGGTCATTCTAGAGCTTTCATGCACTCCTAATATCATACTCCCTCCGTCCAGATTAAAGTGTCCACAGTTTTGTTGAAAACTTTTAATACCAATTTCAGTGTTGTGAAAAACATAATTAATAAAGGTTCCAAATTTTACATCACCAGAATCAATGAAGAACATTGCATGCGTTCATTGCACTAAATAATTGGTCACAAGAAAGCCTCCATATGACCTACTCAAAACAACCTTAAAAAACATGAGGTCCAAAGCGGACACTTATTTAGGGACGGAGGGAGTACCTACTATTGACATTCTCTAGAAAACTTGAACAGGTACAACTCAACAGTGTCACGAATACGCCTTTCACAGTAACGCCTCAGTCCGTTATCAACAGATGTTTCCAGTGTCAGACAATACTGTAATAAGAGGCAGCGCTGACCTGATTAAACCAGTGAATTCCACGAAAAGTTCGAATTCGCATCCAAAAAATTCTTCAACTGCCTCCTTTACCTTCTCTGCAGCGAAGTCAAGGGTTTCAAAACGAAGCTCAGAAGGGGTCCAAATGGATGCAATGCAGCTGATCTCAACACACAGCGTTGGAAAAGGAAGGAAGGAAGGAACAAGTGCAAGGAAGTCCAGGCAGTTGTGAAGACGGAGGAGATGGCGCACCACGTAGGGCTATGAAGGGCATGATCAGAGCGGCGGAGTTCGTTGCCACCAGGTGTGAGAGCGTCGTGCTGAAGACGTGCGGCCGGTATCCCACTACTCCGCAGCTTTTGTGAATGAACTCCAATTCCTGCAGCCACAAGTCCCAAATTAGGCCATGTGCAGAGCTCGGAACCATTCAAGAGGAATAGAATAATGATGTGGGCACTGGGTAGCACTGACACAAACCCTAAATCAGTCAAAGCTGAGCATTCTACTGCCAATCCGTCACAAACCCGATTCAGAATTTGCAAGATGCTAGCAGGTTCCGAGGCAAAGAGAAAAAAGCTTCAATCCGTGCCGCGATGGCTACACCTTCGGAAATAACTTAACAATTCAGACTTGACGAGCTCTCACTGTACTGTAGATCGAAGGCGAGGACGAGAACAAAACCTGGCAAAGCTCACGGGATATGAACCCCGGCAGAAGAAGCCGCTTGCACTCCATGAATCACCAGTCGGTCGATCAATCCCAATTCATTAAAACCTAAACTCAACCTAAACCAAGGACCAAGAACTACAGTCAATTCGACGCTGTGGCAACCCTAATTCACTTAAACTAATCCACTGTAGTCCCAGTAGTATTCGTCGTCGTCGTCGTCATCATCCTACACAAAAAATGGAATCATGGCGACGCACGAGAACGAGGTGGCGGAGGAATCTGAAAGGGACAGGCGAACCACTTCAGTTCAAAGATGAAGCTCCGTCTCAGAGTTGCACACTCC
This sequence comes from Pseudisothecium myosuroides, assembly GCA_951799445.1. Classification (NCBI taxonomy): domain Eukaryota; kingdom Viridiplantae; phylum Streptophyta; class Bryopsida; order Hypnales; family Lembophyllaceae; genus Pseudisothecium; species Pseudisothecium myosuroides. Next base: position 966,321 of record OX637288.1, on the reverse strand, counting down.
CCCATCTGAACTCAACCCCATCGGCCCATCCTCTGAATAACTTAAATACAGTATGACTCCTCCAGTAATCCTCGGCATGGCTGGCGGCCAGGTCAGATTGCGAATCTGCACGAGGCAACGCTTTTAGCATCCCCAAGCCGCTATTATTAAACCATGTGCAAGAAAGACACCAGCCATCAGGTAGGTACGCAACCCTTTCAGCATGACCCCATCCCTAACTTAGTTCCCCACAAAACATCAGACTTCGCCAGACTATTGCTGCAGACTCCGTTTTGTTAGCAGTGATCGATGGACCAGTACTGACTTGTGCTCAGCTTAAATTTGGTTCCAGTACCAAATTGGCATATGCAAGGCTAACTCTGCCCTGGTGCTCCCTCTCTTAAGCTTATTTCGTTGCAACATTCCTTGGGTCACCTTGGATTTTCTTCTTGGATGCGACCTTTGCTTCGATCTCTCTGCTGAAGAAGTTGTGCGGATTCAGCCTAGGCTTGCCAATTTGGGACGTCGACATGGCGATGGCAGCGCAGTTGGGAGCTGTGGTGCAGCTGAACGATATGGGTCTGCTCAAGTCGCAGGGGCTCATCGGTGGCGACTGGACGGATGCACTTGACGGTCGCACGCTCGCCGTAAGCCTGCTCTCGTTTTCCCATCGAGTTCAAGCCTGTTTCTGCTCTCCCTGTTTCTGCTTTGTCTTCGCCATCCTGTATGGCATCTTTCACTAATTCTTCTTATCGGTGTGATTGTATTCTCGTCGCATTCTGTGTGTAGCTTTGTCGTGATGTTGGCGCCTCTTGTACATTTTGTGATTGGCATTTGTGCATCTGTGCGGTTTGAGAGCACCTTTCTTTCCAGGTTAACAATCCCGCCACTGGAGAATTGATTGCAAAGGTTCCGTTCATGGGCAAGAAAGATGCGCAGAACGCAATTACGGCCGCCTCTGCCGCTTTCCTCCGTGAGTACTACTTGGAGTTCTTCTTGTGATCAGAGATCATGTTTGCATTCCTGTCCATGGAAGAGGGGTTTCCTATTAGCGTTTAAGAGTGCTTCATTCACAAGTGTTTGTGGTGACATTCTGGCGCTATTATTAATGTTTGCACCCCTCTAAAGCCCTCCTCTGCTGTTACGTATTGCAGCTTGGAGTAAGAGAACTGCGTTCGACAGATGCAACCTCTTGCGAAAATGGTATGCCTTCTGCTGAGGGTCCTGGCTGTGTCGTGTTTAGTTCATTTGCACAAATCACGTCTTCGTTTCTTGATAACTTAGACACGAAGCCATTTGATAGCCATTTGATTGGTTTTTTATTGCCCAATTGATGCTTTGAACGAGCAGGTTCGATCTGATTCTGGCGAACAAGGATGACCTTGCAAAGCTTATGGTCTTGGAGAATGGAAAACCCCTTGCAGAGGCAAAGGGAGAGGTACTTGCAAGCACTACCTAGACCAACTCTAGACTAGCAGTCACGGTGCTCACGTGAATTTAACTTAGGCTCCTAAGATGATTATCTGGTATCAAATACCCTGCCATGTCTAATGGTACAGGTTAAAACTGGTATTCTTTTCAGGTTTATGGCAGGGTAGTGTATTTCCATGATTTAATTGACCATGGATACTGCTTTCAATGAGTTATGTCACTGAAATGTCAAAATGCAGGTTATCTATGGTGCAGGCTTTGTAGAGTACTATGCCGAAGAAGGGAAACGGGTGTATGGTGATATCATTCCCTCCCCATTTCCAACGAAACGCATGTTGGTCATGAAGCAAGTGAGGCTAACCTACCGCTTTGCAGCAACTTTATTATTGTATTGTGTTGAACTTTTGCAGTAGAAGGTTTTGGACGTTTACAATCTATGGCCCCTGAAAAATTCGTTCTATTGCAACTCAGCGGAAGAAATATGAGCTCTATTAGCAACCGAGAAGCTCTATTAGCATACGAGTGACTTTGAGAGGAAACTATGACTAGTGGCCCTATTCTAATCTGTGTGAGGTTGGCAGCCAGTTGGGGTTGTAGGTGCCATCACACCATGGAACTTTCCACTCGCAATGATAACCCGCAAGGTCAGTTATTCAGCCCAGTTATTCAGATGGCGTAAATGGGTGCATGGTCTGAGATAAGATGGTCATGAGATAAGATCAGCTTTGAGTTCATCCATATTTTAGGCTTGAGTTAAGTCGATGGCTGTTATTTGCAGGTGGCACCAGCACTAGCAGCAGGCTGCACTGTGGTTGTGAAACCAGCAGAGCTTACACCTTTAACTGCTCTGGCTGCAGCTCAACTTGCGATTCAAGCTGGCATCCCTTCTGTGAGTGTTCCAGATCAGTCGATGCACTCATGTGTATTCAGTTCTCCAACTTGTTCTCTTGTTTGTAGAAAACTTACCGAGTGAGCATGTGACGCACGACAGGGTGTACTGAATGTGGTGATGGGTGATGCTATTGAAATCGGCGCTGCAATGATGGACAGCAATGAGGTATCTCGTTTTTCCCTAGGGCTGGTAGACATGATCGTGAATTCTTGGAATTTCACATTTCCTTGAGCAATTGTGCATCCTCTGTATATGACAAGCCTCATGCATTGTTTTACTGTGCCTGGAATACAGCGTCTAAGTAATAGCCTTCTCTAGTCTTCATGTCAAGTATGAAGAGCTGAATGATTTTGTTCTCGGTTCCCGGAATCTGAGCACTCGCGAGCTATTTTAATACTTTTCTAACAAGTTTCCCGCAATTGTATTTCCTCTCAGGTGCGGAAGATTACTTTTACAGGTTCAACTCATGTCGGGAAAATACTCATGGCTGCTGCTGCCAAAACCGTCAAGAAGGTGAGTTGCATGTCTGCTCTGAATCGACTAGATTTCTACTCATATATTTTATTAACGAGTGCACAGGGTATTACCGTAATTCTAAAGTTAGGTTCAGATACATAATTCAAATTTACAGGAAGAATTTTGAGTTGTTCAACGATCTTTATAAGTTGAATCGTGTAAGGTGGCCACTGTGCTTGGGCATAGATTTCTCTGGAGCTGGGCGGGAATGCGCCTCTCATCATTTTTAATGATGCTGATATTGAGATCGCTGTCACAGGAGCGGTAAATTTCTTGCTCTTGTGAATTTTTAATTTTTTTGCAAACTTTCATGTTTTCTCGATTTTGATTTCCTGGCTCTTAGGGTTTTAGCGATGTGACGTTTTTACCGAAGAAAATGCTCGGAGAAACTTTAGAGTGGTCACGAGAATCTTGTGTGATGTGTGACTTTTGTGCAAAATGTGGATGCAGCTGCATGGCAAATACAGAAACGCAGGCCAGACATGCGTTTGTGTCAACCGCATTCTTGTGCAGGATGGTAAGAGTGGACGTTATGAAATCGCCGCATTTGAGTACATTCCTAAAGTGACGGATTTACCAGGAGTATGTGTTTCTGGGTGGGACATGTTTTCGTAGTTCGTTGAGCTTCTGGAATGCTTTTGAAGTGAATAACTGATGGTCTCAAATACACTTCCATGTGTTTGACACTCTCAACGTGTTTGATTGCAGGCATCTATGATGAGTTTGCAGCAGCTTTTACAAAGGCAGTGCAAGGGTTACAAGTTGGAAATGGACTTGATGCAGGGGTAACCCAGGTTCGAACCTAACACTAATTAATTCTGGAGATTGTCGACATTTCGGTGGCATGATGCTTCGCTTGAGTTGGATGTGCTATATTTGATGTCGAGTAGTAACAGTTTTTCATTTCGTGCAGGGACCACTAATCAATGATGCTTCCTTGGATAAGGTTGGTGTGCTTCTTGAAAATGCCTGCGTGTAATATTGAACATTAGAGCTTTGTGAAGCATGGATTTCTGAATTTGTGCAGCTCGAAAGATATTAAGCATGCTTTAAATCCCAAGTCATCAAATCTTCTTTGAGAAGACCTAACCAGTGCCGGCATATGTTAGGCCAACTTTGATGTATTACTGACATTTGAAACAACTAGGTTATAGGGTACCACCTTCCGAGTCGCCCATCTTATTGCTGACTTGGTTTCTTGAAGTACTACAGGTGGAAAAGCATGTCCAAGATGCTGTATCCAAGGTACAATGCACCAATCGTGGTTTCTTTTTTGTATACGAACTGTTGTGCTCTTGACTGTGCTTCGGAAATCTGCAAAGAAAATCCTGAGGTATTAGAATAACCGTGTCATACATTTTGCAGGGCGCGAAGGTGCTGGTAGGCGGCAAGCGACATAGTCTAGGGCGCACATTTTACGAACCCACTGTTCTTAGTGATGCTACTGACGAGATGCTCATTTTTAGGTACGCGTTTCTTGGTAATTTCGTCACCTGGGGAACATTTTTTCACTTTTGGACTTCCACGACTTTTTGTTGTTGACATCTCTTCGTTTCTGTGAAAGGGGGAAACGGTTGTGCTGAATTATTGGTGTTATTGACCTATTTGTGATTTAAGTGGAGAAGTTGGGTAGCCAATTTTTGATGGCTTCCTTATTTCAGTGGACTTGTATTTTCATTTTGCTCTACCCAGGGAGGAGGTATTTGGTCCGGTTGCGCCTCTCATGCGCTTCCACTCTGACGAGGAGGCTATCAAGATGGCGAATGACACAGAATTTGGTAAGTACATAAAAGAAAGGGATTGTTTCTTGGATGCGCTACAATTCAAATTTTCACAGCAATATTTAGACTGGATGGATTCGAGAGGCCCGGATTCTTGTTCAACTCTTGGGCGTGGTGTGCAGGTTTAGCAGCATACGCTTACACAGAAAACATAGAGCATGGATGGCGTGTTGCTGAGGCTTTGGATTATGGCATGGTTGGTCTGAATGAGACCGTGATCTCGAGTGAGGTACATCTTTCTTGCTGCCATTGTCAAATCCCTGGGGACGTCCCCAGCATTTCATGTCAACTGGTGAATTCAGAATATTATTAGATGTCGTTATGATTTCCCTCCTTTGAAATTTCTACAGGTGGCACCTTTTGGGGGAACGAAGCAATCTGGATTAGGTCGTGAGGGTTCCAACTACGGCATTGACGAGTACCTCGAGGTATATTGGGCTGCTTCCATTTTGAAAACCAGTTCCCCTGAGATCGCATGATTCTGGAATGTAGCCTGCATAGGATGTGTAGACTGCAGATTGAAACTTAAGTTTTTGTCTTGGAAAGATTCAACCCAATGGCGGGGAGAGAGGCAGGCTGGCAATTCGGAGAAGCTTCATACAGAAGCATAGAAGAAAATTTTCGGAGTTCATTTCATGAAACGAAGATAATTTTTAGTCTTGGTGTATGATGTTTGTGCTGTTTACAAGTTCCTTACCCTGCGCAGCAACCATTATTCTGACTGAGTTCTTCGTCGTGGGTCTTTCGTCTGCAGCTGAAGTACCTGTGCCTTGGCAACATCAAGCAACCTTTCATGTGCTGAACTCAAGTTGTGTGTGGATTTCATGTTTCGGAAAGTCACTCCAATTGCAGATCTGAAAGGTACAAAATGCCGGAATTCGCCTTAATTAATAATGGAGATGGCACGCAAACCCTCTTAACCTCTGCTGAACCCCTAATCCAAGTAAATGACTCAACTGTAGTTTGGAAGCTGAGCATGTTATACACTTTTAAAAAAATGTTAATAATTCTTGTTCTCAAGCAAGGCCCTTGACTCACCCCTGTGATCCTTCTTTTGTGCCTTGCAGAGGGTGAAATATCAAACATCACAAGGAAAACGAAGTGTTCCATGTAGTAGTAGACTGGACTGGACTGAAAAGGGGAGAATTTGTGGGAAATGTGAAATCAAATTTATACTCGTCCAGTGGGCGTGCTAGGCAACAATTTGGGCGTGCTAGTCTGATGGATTGTGCCTGTTTAATAAATTCTACAATTTTTAGTATCCAATCTTGCTTATAATTCACCTCCTTGGTTGAATAATCACATCAATGTTGGCAAAGTACCTCGGTGATAAGGTCTCATCCTTTCAAGGTTAAGTTTTGCTTACATGTGTAGTTATCTAAAACTTGATCAAATTTGTTTGATGACCAAAATTGTATGTTGGTCCATCTCATATCTCAATCACATAGAGACAAAATGCAATTACCTTGGATGAAGTCCAAGAAATGCATTTGAATACAACATGCCACCAATTCTTTACAATTATATAAACAAAATCATTAAAGAAGAATGAATCCCAAGCTCTCATTCATGAGATGAAAATCTTGACTACATCAACCACATTATAAAGTAAGACACTTATTTGCAATTCCCACCTAATTGGGTCACAATGTATGCTTCATTTTGAAACCTACATCTAGGGTTTTTATTTTTCTCTCATTCATGTGGCACAAATCTCATATGAAAAGTACAACTCAAAGAATTAGGATTTAGAACCAATAAAAAGTAAAGAGTGTTTATAATTTAAAACATTTCAATTGCATTTTGCTTAATAAGCATTTGCAAGAATGCAAAAACTCATCATTTTCTCTAGCATTACAATAGTGCCATACAACTTATATAAGGCTCTTTAGGTGTACACTGATTTGTCCTATTTGCCTTATCTGTCATATCTGAACCCTAAACCCTAAAAACTAATTCACCAAAGTTACACTATATGTTAAATAAATAATTTTTTGTAGGTAAAAATATTTCTGAATTGCACCACTTTCCACAAAAATAAAATGTTGTTATAACACTAATTTTCGAGGTGACGCTACATCGCTCTACCGGACAAATTAAGTGTAGTTGCCTTCTTCCGCATACAGTTTCAGACAGAGGAACGGTAAACTGTTTCAGAATCATCGTGAAATATTCCCACAAACGAAAAGATAATTGGCTAGTCTAACAGAAGGCACTACACTGAATGATTGGAGTGTCCATAATTGGAGAAGTTACCATAACATCAATCAGAACTGATCAGCTCCTCTTCCGTTGGAACAATTTGCAACACAGTGTCTCATACATCGTCCATACTCACCTGCCACCACAAGCTGCTACACAACTTGCCACACAATCAATTCAAAACCTCCGAAACTCTTCCCACCGACCTCCACACAAAACCAGAGGCCATGCACCTCCACAAGCCCAAGCATATGAATTTCTTCCCCAATGGAGAAAATGAATTGCAAGACGTCGAATACAATTTCAGGGCTTTGGCCCTGGCGATTGTGACCAGGTCCTTCTCAACTCCGTCTGCCTCTTTGCTTGCAAATAATATAAATGCTCATGTCCATTCCTACATTGCGCTTCATCGTTCGAAGTGAACTGACCAAGTGAACCTACGCGCTGATATGAATAATATCAGACAAAAATGAAACTCCATAATGCTATGAATGTGATCAGCCAACCCACCTACTACTGTATGTTACACGATCGACGTGTCAATGTGTTGGGAAGCTCGGCAGGCAACCCTGTCCACCAACAAGCTACTCCCGGATTTCCCTGCCACGCAATGTGCTCAAGACCACATTTCCCCGACAATTCACCATTCCACTCACCGATGTGCCAGTTCTCTTGTATCGATACTCTCTGCCAGCAACAATCGTGGAATCGATGTTTACGCCGGCTCGCCAGCCACCGCAATCAATACACCAGTACCCAATGGCCTTGAAACCACCTCTTATGAACATGGCCTTGAGCACTTCAATCCGTCTCGCTACAGTCATGGTCCCACCGTCTAATCAACGGTTCCGTATGTCACACTCGGCGGTGCACAGCTTACGACAAGCGACTTCGTCAGTGGTCCCCCATCCGCGACCTTCAGCTTAGCTTACAGCAACTATGATGTCGACGCAGCTAAAAGGGATGACAAAATCTCTCCCATCGTCTGCACATCCCGTTCCTTCTGGACGGCGGCAGACTCCTTGTCTCCCCCGGACTCCAAAACGGCGGCATCCAGAACCAGCTTCTGCTTCGCGATTCTGAATATGCTCTCGTCCACGGTCCCGTTCGTCACCAGCCTGCACAAAACCATCGTGCCACCATCACCAAAACATTCTCATCGTGTGCATTTTGCGGCGTCTAGTCAATTCTTGGAACGAGAGATTCCATCACAAAACCTCACATCAAAACCTCACACTGCCACTCAATTACAGTGCCCCATTAAGGAGGGAGCTAAACCGCACTGGACCAGACCCTCCCCGACAAATAAATAAGGACGCGAGAACGCAGGCCCTGTCCAACCGTCGTAACAACTCCGTTGTCCCAGATACCCTTCGACACGTTCACACTCAAAGCCATCAACTGAGGGGTACCACACTTACCGGTACACGGTCACAGGTTTCGTCTGCCCGATTCGATGGCAACGATCTTCGGCTTGCCGATCCATTTGCGGATTGAAATCCACATCATGAATGATTACCGTGTCTGCACCCGTCAAGTTCAGGCCTTGGCCACCGGCCCTCGTTGACAGCAAAAACACGAAGATGTCCGGATTGTTATTGTACTCGTCCACCAGATTCTGCCTCTCCGTCACAGGGGTGCTGCTCACACCATCAACCGGGGAATGTTAGAATCATCGCACCCTACGGCATGCGAACACAATGGTACACGGTAACCCCACCATCCACAAACTCACAGGCGTACCCCTAGCAGCTACGTCAAAGCATTGCTGCCTCCACTCAACAAACCCATCTCCGACCAACTTCTGCTTATCATGGCTCTAGAACATCTTTGACCTCCCAACATCGAATTCTCATCAAGTAAGGCCTTCATGCAACCTAAGAAAGGATGGACAAGAGCAGCAGGAAGTTCTATACCTTCCATCCAGCCGAGTGAATCGGAACCCGATCACCGCAAGCGCCCACTCCAGGATATCCAACATGTTCGTCCACTGGCTGAAAATCAGAGGACGGTGCCCTTCCTTCTGTAGCTGCGGTAACAGCCTTACCAAAGCCTGCCGCGTACCCCACAACTTCAGTCTATCACAATACACTTTTGACATCCCATGCAATCACTTCCGAAACATTCTTCTTCGCATCGGAAAACCATCAAAATCTCCCACAACGTTACCGTCTACCACAACTCCACACAGCCATACCTAAACTGCGCCTTACACTCCAGTAACTACGACGCAGGACACTCAAGCTCGCATCACCTCAACACTCTCTCAAGGTACTCACTTGACACTTGGCCGAAGCCAAGGCATGACTATCGTCCAGCCTCCCTTGACCTCCGGGAACTCCACCATACACCAAACACATCTGTGCAAATTGATCAGAAAACACAAGTTAGTATATATATAGATATATAAACAACGGTGCCCAACCCCAGCTGAAGAGAACCACTCTGCCCATCTGCCCTCACACAAGTAATACCGGTGCTAAAATATCACGTCACATGACTCGCGCTTCTCCATTCCCAGTTAAAATCTCCTCAATAACTCCCTATCACTTCTTAACTTCCACCCTACCCGCCAACTACTAGAAGCGTCACGGGTTCGTGGGCTCACCCTGTGGAGAGTGAAGTCGCTGTAGGTATTCAACTCTTCTTGGACTCGCTCCACCGTGCACTCGTTCCCGAACACCGCCATCTTGTGGTACTTTCGTGCTAATTTCCTCACGGTCTCATCCGTAAATATCCGTCTGATCAACAGAGGATGGTTCCCAAGCTGTAACAAAACAATCAGTCACGTTAGACACTCTTTCCCTCACAAATCAACCTTGCATCATGCGTCTCCTAGCTACCAAGCCCAACTGCAAGAACCACCCATCCCAAAACTTTCCCTATTCCAACTGCACTGACGAACCCTTAAGCACCCTCTCCATTCCCAAATCAGGTCCATCCTCCGCCAACATACCTTCCTCAGCTGCGTGAAAATGTTGGACACTTGTCGCCGGGCCAGACAGTCAAGAATATTATTAGACGTCGCCTTCGAGGTCTTCGACGCTCGTGCAGCCATCGCCAAAGCACGGTACTCCGTCACCGCATCCTTGTATGCAATGGCTTGTTCCTCCAGCATATCCACCGACATCACCTGAGCACACACTCCACCGGACCTCATTAGCACACGCTCTACGCCTCAAATTACACCAACCAACAATACCCAATATCGATCCCATGACCTACACAACCACACGCTTGTAACACCACAACCCGTCCATGCCAACGTCGTGCATCGCAAACAAGCCTGTCACCAAAAAAACTGCAATTTACGATGACAGTAACGAACAAATGGCAAACACTTTTCTCCCCCCTTACAAGGAACCACGAATAAAAGTACCTCATGGGTCTTCGCCACCAACTGCTTCATCACGTCGCTCTTCACACGCCTCAACACAAATGGCCCAAGGATGGCCTTGATATGCGTGATCAAATCCTTGTCCTGCGCCAAAACACCATTTGTACTGTTTCTCGTTCCAAGATACTGATCCAGGTCTACACCAGAAGTATCGAATATATCAGGCATCATGAACTCCAGAAGTGACCACAGTTCCTGCCAAAAGCAACTCGCCACGTCAGCATGCCATGCACCCCTTCCACACCACCAAATTGAATGACCAGTCCCACCTGCAACATCCGACTTCCACTCTCACCGACTTCTCTATCCAAAAGGACATCCAACGACTTGCACAATACACCTGACTATATCCACAAGGATGTACAGAATATCATACAAGACCCCAACACTAGAGTCAGTCTGACTCCGCCCATCTTTTCCCTCTAAAGCATGCTTCGATTCATCAACCCAAGCCCATGTACTAGAACGGTTCCTAACCCACTCCCAAGTCCCATATTACGGCACGCTGCCACCTACAAGTGACTCCGACGCATACACGCACCTGTAAATCGTTCTGAAGAGGAGTTCCTGTCAGCATCACACGTTGCTTAGCCTTTTGGGCCACGTCTCGCAACCGTTTGCTGCGATAACTGCCGCGATCCTTCAGCAAATGTGCTTCGTCCATCAGCACCGTGCTCCAATTCCACCTCTTCAAGAACTTTCGATCTTCTTTCATTTGCTCGCTGCCAAACATTCCGGTAAGCCCATTCAGCACTAGCGGCAAACCATGAGTCAATAACCAGCCACTGATTCTACGTCCCATGAGAACGTTGGGATCCATTAATACGCTGAGACCAAAAAGTTAACCAGATGTGTATGCACGTATGAGAACTCTCGGAAAAGCGTTGCAAGCAAGTGTGACAACGAGTTCCCAAGTCGTGGTGCCACATGACTGGCACTGGCAAAGCAGAAGAATCACTGGACGCTGATGTGTACACCAAATCCAAATGGCGACTAGCCCCGAGATTTTTCAGCATATCCGCGGTTAAAGACACGTCTGAATGCGCAACCCGGAAGATGGAACAAGAACGCACTACACAGACACGCTCGTTGCCTGTCCTGGGGCTGTGAAGGGCGACCTCGATCGCTCTTTCAAGCCCACGGACGGAGTCTTAAAAGAGGTACTAAATCTCCGATTGGGTTGGAATAGTCAAAAATCCCAACCTAAACACACGAACATCGCTCTCGACCGGACGACTTCAACACAAACATCCTGCCCAACGGCAACTTCAAAACGGATTTAACCAAAAGACCCAACCGGATTCACTAACCTCTGCCTCTCAAACAGGGAGTAGCAGGTAAGCATTACGTTGAAAGGTGCTGGCCCCTTCCCCTTTGCGGCACGATGCAGCCTCTCATACTGGACGGCCCTCTCGTTACCGTGGTACAATACAACTGTGAACGCGGGACACCATTTCTTAATCTCTCTCAGCCAATTCTCCAGCAGTGAAGCTGGGGCAACCAGCAAATGAGGGCCTGGATCTCCATCAAGGTGCTTCAAAAGTGCCAAAAATGCAACGGCCTATACAAACATTCCACAAACCAACGAGTCTGGGTCAGACCATACCGTAACGCTCAAGTCACAGATACATCACCCTCCGCCTTCTCCAATCATCAGCCACACAACAACACCATAACTCAAGGACTTCAATAGTAACAGCCCCAAACCGTGCTTACATGGATCTGACCAACCCAGTGCCAAAGGAACTGGAATCTCATGAACCAGCTTCTCATCCCGGCTATGACCACAACACAAACAGACACTATTCATCCAATCCTAGGGTAACTATGACAAAGTAGAAGCGTTCACCATACTGTCGCATCTCAACCCCTCATACATGCTCCCGACGCCATCTAACCTCATACCAAACCTAGACACCCGTACCTGTGCACTATGGAAAACTGAGGGTGGAGGCAAATGGAGCAGGTAATCTAACCTGAACAGTCTTCCCAAGACCCATTTCATCTGCCAAAATAGCTGGAAACAACAACTAAATATCAGCATACCATAACAAATAACTTGCTAGCTTCTTCACTTTTTGCTTATCCTCATACACCTGCACTTAAAACATTGTAGAGCAAGTTGCTCAAACAGACATTGTCAACATATCACCACACAGGAACACGATCAACCCACCACATACACAAGCTCGAACCTATCATCTCTCCCAAACGCAGTCCCTCATCTCCTACTCCTGCTCCTACTCCTACCAACAGTACTAATACAAAATTTCTCCGTCGCCAAAAACCTCTACTGAAACCATTCACAAAATCCTTAAAAATACTCAGTTTCGTGCTTGCTTTCTGCAGGTCAAGGCTACAGCAGAAATACCTCCTCCGACATTCTTGCGATGTAGCAGCAACATAAAGTTCACCCCAACAAGTTGGTAAGCCTTCAGAACGCGACTGGCATCACCCTCGGCAATTCCACACGCAGCACACACATCTGCCTGATACCACAAAAAGATCCACGTTTGAAACACCTCAAAACACTGGCGTTCTTTGGAAAGCACAGGTGCTCGGAAGTCCTCCCAACTTGACATCCGATATAACCTCGACATCTTTCAGCCTTGGAATTCACATTGGAAGGTTAACATCGCCCCGAAGATTCGAGTTCAATAAGAAAGAAAAAAGTTGGCAATAATACAAGAATACTCTTTCAAGGCTTGCCAGCCATACCTGGGAGACAATCTTCGCAGCAGATGCATCCACTTCGGCGTACCGGTCGAGGTTCACCGCACCACCGGAGGTGCTGGTCGCTTTTAGCTCACTCTTCAGACTGGCCGCAATGAGATGACACTTTTGTAGGGTCTTCATGATTGGATTGTCCTCTGCGCGTTGTCCCACACCTGGGTTCAGCAGTGGAACGCCTCCAGCTGGCCTAGAAATTTCGTGCAGATTCTTATTCGTAGCTTCGTCCCCAAGAAGGTCTATCCTCTCCACCAGCAAATTCGGCAATGTTGGTGTGCTCGCCACAAGAGAATCACGAGCTTTCGACTTCTTTCTTCTCATCTCGGCCATCGGATCGAAATCTTCGTCGTCACTGTCGTCCACCATTTCCAGTTTCTTCCGTCTCTTCTTTTTGTGCTTTTTGGACTTCCGTGGTCGGTCCTCGTCCTCGATCTCCTCATATCCTTCCACCGCACCATTCTCCTCATTCTCTTCCCAGTCCACAAAAGTAGGTGTACTTGGTTCGGGGAAGCCCATATACTCTTCGATCCTCCTGTGCCGTTTCTTCCCATGCTTTCTAGACTTGCGATTCTCGTCCTCCGACTCTTCAAACAACGGTGAGCTAGGCAGTGAATTTGCAGAGGGAGCCTCCTCCACGTAGTCCACCGGCCGCTGTGGTCTCTTGATTATGATCCGAGGTCGAGGCTTAGCTTGTACAGGCTCCTCTACAGGTATATTCTTGGAGTGACCATTAGAAAGCTTGAGAATGATTTTGGTCGCCTTCTTCTCTGCTCTATCTAGTCCAGGCACGGGCTCATCGCGGGGTTGACCTAGTATTCGAGAAGCCTTCACTTTAAAGTTTCCACCTTCTCCGTCCGAGAGTTCCTCAAGGTGCCCTCGCATGTTGGGTGGCCGATACAGCGCTCTCTCGGGCCGGACCTGAAAGACGATGACACATGCTGAGCAACAGGAGACAGCACAACTGCATCGCCGCTAGAAAATGTAAATGGCCCTTACAGAAGTAATTGATAAATTCGGGACAAAGAAAAAGCAGGAATTCAAGAAGCCAGGTGAAGTAGAAAACCTCGTGACTTCTCAATACTCCCGGCTGCATTCTTTACGCCTCTTGGCACGACAACGAATATTCGCTCTTCGAAAGCGACACGTCTTCTTGCAAGTAGAATTGTCCGCCACTTCTTCTGCAAACCCCAACGTGTACCAAATACGTCAGTGCAACGCAATCACATCTATCTACATTTGCAAACCTTCAAGACGTTGAGCAACACCGATGCATCCATTAACAGCACAACAGAGTGCCCACAGAGGCCACTTAGGCACATGAACAACACTGTGGGTGCGTTACGACTCTGCTTCGCTAAGCACGATTCTCATGCATTTAGCTCAAGAATTTGAGGAACGAGGTCATCCTCCACTCAAAGAGATGGAAGGAAGAGAATTCGTCACCCTTTCGGTTCTGCCCTAATTACTATCAGCGACCTCGTGGCCAGTCCTCGGAGTGCAAGCCTGGTCACCAGTCACTCCATCTCACTTCATCCAATCCTGGAGACCTCACAGCAGCGGATGCCAGCATACCAGAACCTATTACTCGTTTATGATATCAATGGTTCCTTAAACCCCAGCAAACAAGTCGCTGAAATAACGACTTCCCCACCATTACTCAATGTTGAGTCCGATTACGAGAAGTGTCTCTACGTAACACCATACAACTTCGGCATCCAGCGCACTGATTCCCACAATCCTTCCTCAGAACTGCGATAGAACCGTGCTCGATTGATACTTATCACACCGCAACAGCAGCATCCAAAGAGGTGCTCTACATTCAGAAGAGCAGCACGCGTCGAAAATTCGGGAACCCAACGATTTCATCCCTAGCTCCCGTGAAACTAAATAAGAAGTCAGCGGGAAACCCTACAGAGTGAGTACACATTCACGTGGCGATTACACTCGCATCTGCTAGTGTTTCGCACACTCGCCCACGCGCAACTCACACAAAATCGTCATCACCGTCAAAGCATCTCACGAGACTGTCGCATACTTCGGTCACTTAACCAGGAATCAAGACGATGCCAGACGGGCCGCCAGCACCAGCCAAGTTCATCACGAAGAACCACACTGCGCTCCATAGTCTCGAGGGCAACGAAGGTGAAATTCGACATCGGTTCTTCCAGCAGCTCTGTCGACAACTGCGACGCAATCATTCCCGTCATCACCACGCGATGCCACAGGATCGGCCAGCAGCTACTCAGACTTGGAAATAACAAACCCGCACGTAAACACTGGAGAACGACGGCCGAAGTCCAAGAAGGAAGAAAACGACGCAATCCGGATGACAGGCAGCCAGCCAGTCAGTCACTCCTGAGGCACGATCCAGAAGGCAGGAGTGACCAATTCCAGGTCGCAGCCATGCCACGAGTTGACCTCGGGAGGATCCATGAAAAGCCGTAATCGTAACAAGGGAGAGTACGAGAGAAGCAAACTCCGAGGAGAGGAAAGAGAAGAGGCCGTCGAGAAGGAAAATAGAACATCAATAAGATGAAGCTGAAAACGAGGGAGGGGGAGGGGTGACACGACCGTCGAGAGCCCGAAAAGTACAACAGGGGTAGGGAGAAGAAACCCTAAAACAGAAAGTCGACGAAAAGAAGAAGAAGAAGCAGACGAGGCAGCAAGACGAATCCAGGAGAACAGAATGAAAAAACGAGACAGCCCGAGATGGCCCTTGTCTCGCTCACCAAGGTTAGTTGAATCGTGCGCTGCAAGCGTCGTTACCAAGTAAGCTCGCGTTTCTGTCGACGACGTCGCGAGTCGGTGGTGATGGTGGTCCGGCAAGCGACGGCAAGCGAGGCTGCGGGCGTCCCGTGCGAGGTTGCTATTTCCTTGCGAGAGGCTCTCCGCGATTGAGGCTGACCACGGTTGCGAGCGAGACTTCCTTGCGAGACTTCCTTCGCACGTCCTGTTTCGATTAACTGCAGGTGTGCTCCGCTTGTCCCGGCCCTTCCTCTCGCACCGCCGGTCACGTCGCCACCTGCAGCAGCTCCTCGCTGCAACCAGGCAGTAGTCAGTCGCACGTTCCGAGAATCCGTTCCATTCCCTTGCGAGCTTTCGCTTTGCTTTCGCTTCGCTCGCCGCGCTCGCCGTCTTCGGTCGTCCGGTCTTCCTGGTCTTGGACGGGAAGACAAGGCTCGATGGCTCGGTTCTCGTCTACTGTACCTTAGATGATAAAAGGTGAACCTGCATTTAAAGATATTATATACTTTGGATGCTAAAGATATGAACCGACGAATGAAAAAAAAAATGGATGAAATCCTCGGATCCCCGAATCTCGCGGAGAAAGATCCCCGAATCCGGCGCGGGGTCGAGCCCTAATGATGCCAAATTTGGTATTCGAAATTTCGTGGCGGTGATTTCAGGGGCGAAGGAGCTTGAGATCATGGGAGCTGGAAACTGACGACATTGGGTTATTGGGTATGGTCTGTGTAGGATTCGAGTTCTTCTGTCGAGGCAGCAGGGTACGCAAAATCGCCAACAGGGTATGCAAAATCATACCCAAATTAAGTTTTGTCAGCTTTCCATGCCGATTGCTCCACGGAATCTCAGGATGCGATCATATTGTGGTTAAGTTTGTGTCTTGCTATCATGTTAGGGTTTAGGTTTTAGTTCCAAATCGACTCCAGGCACTCCAATTTTAATCGACAATGGATTAAACCCGAAGGCTCGTCGTTGTTTTTGGTATTAGCGACATGGTTATGTTAGTTCGCCCTGATCTTTTGTTCTCGTTGTTTCACAATTTACGTAAGAATAGGAGACATCGAGTGAAGGAAGAAGTTGAGAGGTTTGTAAGGGAGGGACATATGAAAGGGCGAACGCCAGATTTGTATATTTGAGCATGAATCAACGACCTGCTGCGTTTTTTGTTTTTTGTTTTTTTGTCGTTGGGGTTTGATTAATTTCAAGGTTGCATGAAGCCTAATCGCAGGAGGATTGATTCCGTGCAGGATGCGTTCACGGTGACGCTTGAAGAGGACATCAACAGAGAGTTGCACAAGATGTTTTGGTCATGACGAATCTGAAGTAGACGAAATTAGGATTGACTAGGGATTGGTGGAGCTATGGAGGAGAGAGGTGGTGAGGATGTTGGCGATGCTGTGAACCGCTGGTCGTCAGAAATTTCTTTGCAGCCGTAAGTGCATTCCGTTTCTTCTCTCTTTTAGCGATTTATTCGTCCATGGTTGCAGTCATTGGATGATTTACAGGATTGGTGTTTTATCCAATTCTTAGTTTATTAGTCTAGGGTTTAAGGTTCAGCCTTAGCCTTTTTAAATATTTGCGATTTGGATTCAAATTCTTATCTTCGAAATATGTTCGTAGCCAGATTGTATTATAGAGTAGGAGATCTAACAGACTCTTCTGGGCCTGATATTTCTACACAATGCCGGCTTCTGGGATGCCCTTTGAAGACACTTATGATCGTAAACCCTACAAAGTGGAGCAAGTAGGGTTTGGTTTTGTGATAAGGCCAATCCGGGGTCGTGTAGTCTGTCCAGCTTAGGTTCTATTAGTTTTTTAACCAGGAGTTTTCCTAGGGGTTGATCTCATTGACCTTTAGTATTTATATTACTCTTGGGTCCTGTATACTTCGAATAGAACTTTGTCTCCTTGCTTTAGGACTGCATGGCGGGTCCTCTATTCTACTCCTACCCTGGTTCCTATTACCAGCTTCTTGTTTAAGATGTGAGTGATCACGATGGATTGTGTCATCGTCATGAGGAGGTTTCGTTGCTGATGTCGGGATTTTTGTTGGGGTGGTCATTCAGGGACTGGTTGGAAGAATGCGGCTTGGGAGAGCAGTCACCAGATTTGTGCTACATGGCGGAGGATGGCCAAGGCGATGTCTTGGGAGCTACATTGAGACCAGGATTGTCCCTCTTTGGTTCCGAAGCTGTCCGAAATGTAAGTGTTTGGAGAATGTTCTTACAGCTTTTGAGGATTCTAGTTTGAAAGGTATGCTGAGGTGTGACATGTCCATTGATACGTTTGCTACATGCTGATACCGCGATACATGCAGCCTTCAAGTGGCCAAAAAAACGACGCTGAGATGAGGAAGACATGGTTGGTAACTCGCACCTGACACTTAATTTGGGCTCCGGGTTTGAGGATTGTACCAATTTTGGTTGTGTGAGCATTTAAGTCCACCTAAATTTAGGCAAGTTCATTTTATTGATAGTGTTTGTGAACGCAATGAATTTCAGCTTGATCATGGCTCTCAACGCTGACGAGAAGTGCTCACCTTTTTGGTCTTGTTGGTTGTGTAGCTCGGACGTTGTCTTCTATGCTGGTGGGTCAATCTGGACCTTGGACTGGTGCCCACGTAGATCCGGCTGGTCGTCTCAGAACATACAGAACGAGGTACATACTTGGGACCGATCTCGTTTCTCACCTGAAGATTTTGGTTAGCAATTTTAGCATTTTTACTTCCAGGAACATCATTAGGCCTTTTCTAAACCGGTCAAAGTCCAGTTTCTTTTGGTAGGAGCACACCCAAGACAATCGCCGCATCACAGGCTCGGGGAACCATTGCAGGGGAAGGGTCTGCTGCAAATTTGGGCAGTCGATCTCATGCCTGGAAAGTCAAGCTTTGCGAACGGGGATGGTGCTATCTCATTGAAAGGTCGAGGGAGAGGTGGAAAATGGGGTAGAGGGCAAGAAAGCAGAGCAGCGAGCGATAGCTTCTCAGATGAGGAGTCAAATATGAGCGCTTCAACCGTAGATACTTACACGACTTTGACTGGTTTCAATTTGAACAAGGGTGGAAGAGAGAAGGCTAGAGGAAGGGGAAGAGGTAGAGGTAGAGGTAGAGGTAGAGGAAGACCCCCTTTGAAGTTCTCTGAACCCGAGGCTGAAGCTTCTGATGGCGAAAACGTTGGCTCTGCTAATAACAGTACACCAGGATCTCCACCTGAAACACTGGACGCCTGGATGAAAGGTAGAGCCCTTGTTAAGCACGCTGAAGCCTCTCGTGCAGTCGAAGCATCTCCTTCCTCTCGTAAGCCTCTTGGAGTGCTGCCAAAGATAGTCCTAGGTATTGCACACGAAGGTGAAGTTACGTGGGATGCAAAGTGGCGACCAGTGGCCGATGACGACAGAGCGTCTGCGTCCACGGACGAGCGAGAGTGCATGAGACTGGGTTTTCTTGCAGTTATTCTGGGGGATGGATCAGTTCAAGTGTGAGTACTTCACATGTCCAGCTGTCATTAATGTTTGTTTCATTTAGTGTATGATGGTAGAAATGTAGATCTTATAAATGTGTAAATTTTAATTGCGGTTCACTAAGGGACGGTGCAAGCGTTTTTCGTCCTTTTCTGACACTATTCTGCCTAACATAGGGAGTTCATATAAATTGGATACGAACATGGAATTCTATACATGTTCTCTAGGGTCACAAGCACGCTGTCTTTTTAACGAAGGAATAAATTAACAGGCACGAGTCTCTACGTTTTTGATAGGTGTGCGGATAGTGTGGAGTTCAATCTTGCAGGAGCTTCTGGAGTCGATTAGATGATCTTATTGAATTCAGACCTGTTTTTTGCAAACAGATTCGATGTTCCTTTACCAAATCTGTGGGAGGGTAATGGATCCCAACAACTGGAGAGAAGGGAAATTGAGCCTCTTACCATCCAAATGAATCCAATCTTTCGCAGCTCAGACCTTAAAAGCAATGGACACAAGAGGTGCGATGCTCATGGCTTTATCTTCCCTCAAACTATTGCATTATCGAAAATGGGAGACCACTGCCCTCCCCCTTTTGTCCTTTGCTATTTCTCACTTTGAAACGTTCATGAATCCTTTCAGAGTTAGCATTGTGGGCCTGTACAGAATTTAGTATGGATTTTGGAGACGTTCCTTAAGTTCCATCCTATGTCATGCGAACGACGACATTGTGCTTGCTTTTATCGCTTAGAATTTGTTCAATAAAGTCTGACAAGACTATCTCATCTGCAGCATCCCACTCTCCGTGGAATGGTCAACTTGGGCTCCACATGATTTGTTACTTGTCGGCTGTCATGATGGGACTGTAAGTTTCAGTGACGATACCTTGTACATTTTCCGCCTAGACCCTTCCTTTATGAATCCAACGTATGAGTTTCCATTTTGTTATTATATTGTGCTCTTTAGGTAACACATACATTTTGGCGCAGGTGGCGGTCTTCAAAGTTATCCCATACTCTACACCTCTTCAAGGTAATGCTATATTGTTGGCGTAAACAAGTGGTGTGCTTTTTACTAAGTATATCCTGGTTTTTTGTTTTGACACTTTTCTCTTTTGTTCATGAGAACCAACAGCCATGGCATTGTGGTTGTGGTCACAATCATCTGTATACTGCTGACACGAAGGTTAGAATCTTCTTTAAGTTGACGGCTGTTTGGTGCGTGTTGTAGAAAGTCGACCGCTCCTTTTCTTCACAGCTGATTTTATGACTCTGCGATCAATTGCTTGGGCACCTGCAGTCTGGTATCCTATACTTTTTCAGGACCAAATTATGCGTGATCTTCGCCTTGTTTGTTGATGGTATATGGATTCATTGTATATGAAATTTGTGCTACTTGATCAACTACCTTTTGATATAGAAAGAACACTGACATATATGGGGGATTTGGGCAGTGGTGCAGCAGGGAAGCATTTGATAGCCACAGCTGGTCATAGTGGATGGGTACGATTTTGGGATCTCCGGTTAGTACCTAAATCATGACGAGGAGGCCCCTTTGTTGTCACTCCCATCTTGTTCTTAGTCACATACCCGACATGTTGCCTAGAAATTATTGCAATATTAGTACTTAATCCTTTGGCAATGTAGTACATGAGGGATGAAAATAAACTGTAATGATGGTCTGTCCTTGTGTTTTTTTTCTGTCGGATCCAATTACTAATTCTATCACCTATGGCGCATGGTTTTCTTTCAAATCTGGTTCTCATGATCCTTTGGTTCATTTTATTGGCTAATTTATCAGAAGATGTGAAATTTAATAAACGTTGCTGGATGGAACTGCAGGGATCCGTATCAACCTGTATTCGAGTTGCAAATATCACGAGCTGTTGTCACGTGCATTGACTGGGTATCGGACCCTAGGTGAATTTTTGTGCACCACATATCACCTCATGGCTTCCTGTCCTCTTATGGTTGCTATAATATTGGAGTTTGACTTGGTTTGGATGTTGTTTCATTAGGTGTATGCTGATAACCATGGATGATGGTTCAGTGCGGGTCTTGGCTTTGGATAAAGCGGCTACGGATACTGCAGTAACTGGAAAACCTTATACAGGCACGCCTACCCAGGGTCTTGCAAGCTATTATGCATCTTATTATGCAATGTGGGGAGTACATGTTTCTCGAAAGTCAGGCAAGTACCCATTCCTGACATTAAAGAGCTCTTCGACCGTGAAGGTTCGTGACTCTCTCCCCATCTTTTATTTTAATTAAACAATGTAAGTTAAACGTATTGTCACTATTTTGCAGGTTTGGTGGCTTACTGTGGTACTGATGGCAATGTCCTTCAATTTCAGGTTCGTCAATCCCACATCCCGTTAAATTCCTGATGTGTGAAAACTTCCATGGAACCATATTCTTGTCTTAGTAAATCCAAATAATCAGGCATCACTCGTTACCCAAGCTGTTAATGCCATATATTATCCTGACTATAACTTTCATTTTTGGTTGGTATACCGGTATCTGGGCAAATTCGAAGGTTGGCTTACCTGATTGTGGTGACAGTTGACAGAGAAGGCGCTAATCAAAGAGGGCTCTCGACACAGGCAACCGCACTTTCTTTGTGGAGTGTTTGCTGCTGACACAGAAACAGGAACCATGTATATAGGTACACAGAACCTTGTACCCCCACCTCGGACCCAGAAAACTATCATAGACCAGCCCACTCCCCAGTTTAGACGAGACTTTCTCACTCGACGGAACGCCGTTCTGAAGTCCGACAGATCAGGTTTAGGGTTTATACCAAGTGGCAACCCACTTGATATGGAGAAACCAGGCAGTAAGAAGAAAAATGCAGAAGATTCACCCGGCGTTAAATCCAAGAAAAGTAAGAAACAGGATGCCAGGGACGAGGTTGGGGAGGAGGAAGGGAGCGAGCCTGCTGATGATATCCAGAACCCCTCCGGTGTTGTGCATAGTTTACCACAACGTGTTGTAGCTGTTCAGCGCGTGCGCTGGAACTCTAATAGAGGAAAAGAAACTTGGTTAGCTTACGGGGGTGCTGCTGGTATCATACGCTGCCAGTACGTGTCTCCTGAAGGGTGACGGTTTCTGCATCGGTTTATTCACTGCTGGCGTTGCCTCTATTTATTATGCTTCAGGAATCTGGTTTTGATTCTCTGTTGAAGTTCAAGCCCCCTAAGAGCAAGTCTTGCAGTATCTGCACCCGCTCCATTGGACTGGCGACAGGGCTTTGCAGAGGACTGGATAGGGGTGCTCCTATCCCACTCCCGGGAGCAATCCTGTGTTCTTCCAAGCAGGCAGATCCAGTGTGTGTTTTGGGGGCATTTAAATGCCCAATTGCCTCAAAAAAAAATGGGCAGCTTCAAGCCTATAGAAAAAAAAAGGGTAAATGTGTTTAAAAATGCCAGACTATAATCATGACCTTGCACACCGGTGCCACAATGTTTCCAAAACCTCATTTCATCTGTCTTTCAAAGCCAACTCATACTAAAATTGCATACAAAAATTACGTACTTAAAATTTTATGCTCAAAATTGGCATCCTTCAATTGAAGTCCTCAAAATGAAGGAGCCAGAAAACTCAAAACTTTCTTGAAAGAAAGGCCACATAACCATTGGTCCGAAAACCAAAAAGAAAACATTGGGCAGATCACTGTGCTATTCTACTGCGCGTTTATTCTTGGATCACGCTTTCTATATCCTGGGACCATCGCAGGACTTGCTTTAAGCTCTGAGACGGAGAATAGCCGAAACCGCCAACCCATTTGACCAGGTACTTGCAGGCAGTCTCTTGCCGCTGTTAGTTTTTGTTGATTTTTTTTTATAACAAATGGAAACCATTGTATTAAAAGAGAACAGAGTAACTGCCAAGCCAAAAGGCTGGACAAATGAAGAGAATCCGCTGTTAGTTTTCAGGATTTGTGTTTTAGAAATCCGAATAGACGTCGTCTTGCATCCTTCCGTCAATGCTATGTCTCCGATTCTCGATCTGAAGTGAAATGTCATGAAACCTCAGCATGAAGCTAAGTCAAAGGTATGTGACGAAATGGGTCGGTGAAGTCCAGCTGACATAAACCTGCTCCTAGTCAGTTTCTTCCGAGGGCTTCAAAGGGATTGAAAGTTTAATCTACAGTACTGAGTATCCACTGTATCATACTTGTATCGTGAGGCACTGGCGTAGGTCTGAAGGGATGCAACAGGTTCCGAATTGCGTTTGCAAGTGTAAGTTCAGGGGAACAGAGGCTAAGTTAAGAACTCCCTGGTAACCTGATGATCTTCCGGAGTGTTCAGCTCCCTCTCCAGATAGATAGAAACTCCGGTCTTTGAAGAAGGCCGGCATAGTGTAGGGTGCTGTGAAAGCGACCCGGCTCTAAAAGCGACCTCTAACACAGATGTACATTTCGCTTTCTTCAATGTACCCATAGTGTACATTTCAGGAGGGGGTCGCTTTTAGTGACCACTGGGTTTCAACTTCAAAAATTCATAACTAATTCCACAAAGGTTCAAAAAATATGAAACGACTTGGATTAGATGCCAATTCCATTTTTCTTCCTACCAAAATTTACTGAAAATTGTTTCAAGGATTTTAGCTTCCTCCCAAATGCAATCAGCTCTTAAAAGGTCGCTTTAAGAGCACACTACACTAAATAAAGTGTCTGTTCATCATGACTATGAGCCAATGTCCACCTCCCTCTCCATTCATTAATGTAGTGGATGGTGCAGAATGGCTCGTTGCATCCAGAGCTGGTCCTTTTTATTTCATTTTAATTTTTTCCAAAATTTTAATTTTTGTGACACTTTGAAGGTAGCATCTAGAAAGCTTAAAATACACCGCTTTTGAACGTTTCTATCAAATTTCTCTCGTTGCGAACTCAAGGTGTACGCCTATTACACCACGATGTTTATCGCTATCATCTCAATAATTTACTAACTATTGTGATTTTAACAAAGCAATTACTTAAAAAATCACATCAAATTCATTTTAGTGCTTTTAATTATGAAAAAAATTAAGTTAAATTTTTGGTATATATTTTACTACATGAGAAAAAAGTGTCATTTTTTTAAAGGAGTGTTTTAATATAAAAAACTAATGATGTTTGACCAAGTAGGAATATAGAATGTCCTTCAAAGGCTAAAATATTTACTTCATAATCTTTTATCAATTACAATGAAAAACAAATCTAGAGATCTTCCTATGATTGTTCCAAATTGTTGCCTATACAACTTTTATTAATGGGAGTTGAGGTCAACTCTAGGTTTGTACATCTATTTTTGGCACCTTGAAAATTCATAATTTATTCGATTGGTATCTATGCAAATAGAATGTGGGATCCATGTTGACTTTTAACAAGATTCAATAATATTTAAGCAATTTAATTATGTAAGCCACCTAACAATTTCTACCTCTTTAAAAAATGGCCCCGTTCTAGTCATATAGAAAACCTATATGAACCTAGTTTGAAGAAATGAAACAATAGGAATTTTTAGAATGTGATAGTGTCACTTTTTGAAGTGCATGTGTAATTGATGGCTTTGGAATATCTTAAAGTCTTAGTAATCAAAATGGGATCATTTATCTTTTTGAATGCTCCCTCCATCTGAAAATGATCTTCCTATTGGCCTCAAATTTCTATCCCAAAATGATCTTCCTATTAAGACGTGGAAATAAGGTCCACTATAAGAAACCCGCGTTTTAGGTAACGAGTCCTAATTTTTTTAAACGGATTTTAGGTAATGTCAATGTTGACAACCTAATGCTTTTATGTCAACATTGATGTTATATCAGATGTTCTTGTTGACATAAAAACATTGGATTGTCAACATTGACATCACCTAAAATTTGTTTAAAAAAATTTGGGCTCATTACCTAAAACGTGGGTTTCTTATAGTGGTCCTTTACTATGCACAAACTCCAGGGAAACTTAATCTTGCCTTGGCACATGACAACTACAAAACATTCAAACGCATTCATAGTAATATGAGAAAGAATCAAGTCCCAAAGCTATTATTGGAATTATTGGATTGAATGCAGGAGGGATGTAAATGCAGGTACAAAATGCCACGAATGAATCAGAAGGGGCTCAATTTGACACCAACCGGCATTGCTCCAGAAGATTCTTTTGCTCAAAGCTGGAAATGCATGTGCCATGAAACCCTAGTCAAAGTTGTGAGCACATTGTGCCGCAAAACACCAATCAGATCAGTACTCGTCAACAACATAGCCAGCGTGGGAGCGACACCAGAGCGGGAACAATGACAAGTTGGCCAAATGAGTGGCTAGCGGTGTTCCTCAAAAATATGTCAAAATCTCATTTTTTAGCACTCTACCACTACACTTTGGAAAGGATTGTAGTATTGAAATTTTCATGACAACAAGAGTCCACCAAATTCTACTTACAACTTGAAAAGAGTTTTGAAATTGTTATTTTCAACCTTAATCTAGATTGTTTTGTCCAATAAGAAGATCATTATGGGACGGAGGGAGTATAAAACTATCAAAGAATGTGGCCATTTTAGGGCCTTGACAATGTTATTGTAACCATTTTAGAAAAATATTGAAGCCATTATAAGTGAATTTGTTGATCATTTTGGATTCAAATTTTGTAGTTGGTTCTCGGGGGGTCCACTATCTTAGAGGTTTATATATCACGTGCGACCAAGGGGTAATTTTTTGGGGGGTATTTTGATGGAGGGGACCAATTAAATAGACCCTATAATTACCTAGTTTTCTAATTTGGCCTATTTTTTAGTACCCTTCACTTACTTTAAATTCAATGGAGAAGGCATTTTTTCATACCCTATCTTCATTATAATGAATTTTTTTCCATTAGACAACAATGCATTCAAATAGTCATAAGTAGGCTCCAATTCCATACTTGTGGGTTTAGGGACGATTCTCATTGAATTTGCATGTCAAATTGTTACGCATCCACATCACCACACACCATTCACAATACGACACATGGCCCTCTTGTAATGAAAATGATTTAATTTCTACTAAATCACTGCTTTACATTAGCTAAGGTAGGAGGCTGTAAAACAGAGCGGGCATTTAGAATGGATCCTATAAATGGTTGTGAAATGGACATGAGATGGTTGTGAAATGGACTAGTACATTCATTGAATGAATCAAGGAAAAAAGTCTTATTAATTGCAAGAGCCAATCATTCTTTTTGCTTTTCCCATTTTTTTTTAGAATTGCAAGTGAATCGTTCATGGAAGACCTAGGGTCACAAATAGGGACCTATGACCCGACTTGTTTGAAAATTCATAAGTAATTCAAAAATGCTCAGAAAAATACGAAACCCCTTGGGTTAGATTCCTCATCAATTTTTGTATGTCTGCAAAATTAGCTAAAAATATTCCCGTCCAGGGAAATACATGAAAACGGCTGACCAGCCCTTAGGTGCTCCATTTCTGAGCCTCCTACCTTACTTATGACATCATGCAAATTCTATCAGTTTCCTAGAAAGCACAACTAGAAGCATCTTTAGGAACCTCCACATACAATATTGATAACATACAAAACAGAAATTCGATGAACCTCTATGAACAATATGCATAACATACAATAAGCTCTTGCACTACCATTTCATAAAATACACAAAGACTGATAAACAATATGCATAACATACAAGAAGCTCTTGCACTACCATTTCATAAAATATACAAAGACTGATAACATACACAAAGATTGATAACAAACACAAAGCTCCCTAACATACACAAATATGGATAACATACACAAAGCCTCCTAACATACAGTAAGCCGAAATTGCATACAAAAACCTGGTTTACAGTACCCATTTGCCAACATACAGAGAGCTCATAGACTGCCTATTCATAACATACAGAAAGAGCAGTAAGATTGATTCATAACATGCACACAGTTCAGTCAATGTTATAAACCATCGGATTTTTAGAATGTGCAACAAAATTGATTTTACAAGATAAGGCTGCAAATCTTCTGTTCTCATTCACTTCTCTTAAATAACAAGAGGCATTCAGGTCAAACAACACTGTGGATCAATTTCAAAAGCAGTGGCAAGCAAAAGTGTTGTGAAAGAAATCAAGTGAGCTGCAACACATCTCTGTACAGCAGCAATCAAATTCGTATCAATGATGAACCTAAATTTTGTGTTCCATGTGTTTAGAAACACATGGAACACCAAAAAAAATATGGAATGCCAAAAATGAAAGGGAATACCCTGAAAATATTCCCATTTGAATACTGGGGAAAAAATATCCTAGCCGCCATGAGACGCTGAATTCCTATACCTGGACCCTAAAACCTACGTCCTCTTGTAAAAATGCCTGCACAAATAGAAAACCCTCGCCCAAAACTACTGCCCAGCGGTTGAAGCCAAAAAACACAACTGCAGGACGTCCACAAAACTACAAAAAAGAAAAATGGAATCAAGGAAACCTACGGTTTCGCTGATCTGGTGCCACCCACGTCAAGTCGCAAGAACGCCAATCCACACCGTCCGGGACAAAGGCTCTGAACTACCACCTCCGCCTAAGTACGTCGCGAAGTATAGACAACTCCGTCGTGGACAGCTCCTGCAATGGAGCCATGCGGAATCGGTCCGGAATTGGCTTCTCCAACGCCCAGGTGTTCGTGAACATCTCCAAGAGCTGGTCGAAGCGGTTGACCACGAAGCGATGCCTTGACATCCTCCTACGGTGCCCCTCCCACTGCAAATTGAACTGCGCCAATCTGAGGGCAGCATACTTAACCGAGGAAGCCACGAAGTCCCGCAAGTCCTTCTTCACCTCCATCACGGCCGCCAGAAATTTGAGGCCCGCAACTCTGTCTCCCAACCCCAGCTGAGAATTTTCCCACCCCGGTTCTGGAGCCCTCGCCTGCCGCAACAACCAAGGCACGAGGACGTCTACTGTGATAGCCCCTACCTACTCCGCGACCCCGATTTGGCGCTCCTCCTCAGCCGCCATTGCTGAGGTCCTATCCAGACACAACGCGATGAAGTGAGGACGACGCGGTATCAAAATAGAAAAACCCACAAAAACCCCGCGACCAAAAACATTCACAAGCGTCCGGGAGGGGCAAACCACAAAGCACATCAAAGTGACAAGGAAGGGTTTTGATTCACAAACCGTGCTTTGTGGTTGAAGGCGCAGAGGACCGATTCCTCCTCCGTCACTGCCACGGACGAATTGCGACGCTGCAGCATTAGCGCGATTGGCGAACCGGGGCCATCCGCCTCCCGATCGGGTGATTCCTCCGTTGCCGCCGCCACACAAAGAAGTCCCGCGGCGGTTGAAGTCGCGCCCCCGTCATCAAAAAACGACGCATTCGCCATCGCCAATTTGCAAAACCCAAAACCCAAAACACTACGGAAGAGAAAAGAACAGCAGCACGGAGCAGAAGGAGAATGGGCAGAACAATGTGCGCACCAAAAAGCAAGAGAGCAAAGGAAATGGGCGAACAATGCAGGAAGATATGGATTTAGGGAAGAGAGGCGTTGGAAAATAGGAGAAGAGGGAAAAAATTTCATACCCAACTTGTCTATCAAGCTCAAATGCCCAGGGGACAGAATCATTCAGGAGGATCCCAAGCCGCCACTTTGCAGATTCCAGCCGAAATACTCATCCCATCGGCAAGGACGAATTCCAGTATAGACGTGCATACTTGATTGTCAGGTAAGGATTTCTGATATCTCAACTCATTGCCAATCATTTCCACAGTCAGTAGTCACATCTGCTGGGTTTTTTTTTTAAAATTATGCCACATCCAAGACTGCAAGTAACGAATGATTTGTATAAATTAAAAGAAAAAAAATGAATCTAATTACTCCTTCGGGACAATTTGTACCTAAACCTTTTCCCAAAATAATTGTGAGTAACCCAATGGCCCAATGTCTATGTAATCCCCCGTGGTCACTTGCATTCCTGCACCCAAAATTAAATTGAGACATTGAACCAAGACAAGTCAGTTCTGCACCAACACAAGAAACAAGAAACTGAAATGCCCAATAATGCCCAATACCTGGCTTCACTTCCATACCTGCTCAGAAATTGGAAAAGCAGCTGCACAGTAAGGACAGATCACAGGTATCAGTTGTGCACCAAAACAAAAAATGAACCCAATATAATGTAGGTACCCAAGGGAACTTGTGAACCTACCAATTATATAGGAAGCCTAATGTACAACACCTGTAGTTCAAAACCATTTCTTCTGCCCAGAAATACAAAATGGGAACCCAAATACCACATAATAATTATAAGGAATCACTTGTGAACATGAAAAACAAAATCAAATTGAGATGCAGAAAATGGGACTTGTGCAACGCCGTGAAGGCAAAATCTGCGCTTCTGCCTTGTGCAACAGAGCAATACCTTGTGTACAAAGAAGCTGAAACACACGGACGGAACTTCACCCACTTCTAGAAATTAATCCGCCACGCTTTTGGAGTAGCAAGAGTCAGTTGTTATCATTCACAAACTGATTAAGGGCATCTGCATCTTCCGCAGTGAGGGTATATATATCGGTAGCAGGATTGTATTCCATTGTGACAGTGGTGATGATGGTATCCACATCAATCCACCTACTATCGGTGTGGTCGTACTTGAACTTCAATTGACCAGAAACTTTGCAAAAGTATTGCAGCATAACTTGTACCTTGCATGGGTTACAGCTTTGCTTCACTGATGTTGTGGAAAGATTCATGAGGTCAATGGGGTTCCGCAGCAGACCCCATTGCGTACCCACCCGTCTGCGCATAGACTGCACTCGGCCTATCCACCATGTCCCATTGTCCACTCCTTGCACGACACTTGTTGGCGTTCCAGATTTGGACGCTGCGGGCGGGCGGCCACGCTTCCTCTTCTGGGCTGACCTCACAGTCGACGACAAAGTTGTTGTACTGCACTGCACAAAATAAACACCGCAGTCAGAGCCAATGCCGAGGAGACAACTGCTGTAAGATGCTGCAGCTGTAAGATAATCGTCATGATTGTTAAAATACATGGAATGCTTTACCCGAGTCAATATGTCCTTAGACAAGAATGGATTACCGTTTAATTGAGACACCAAAGTAGACTTATAAATTGCGTGCCCACCAAACTCTACCGTAGGATATACTCGGGGGGGACACGGTACAGTTGTCACTTGCTCCTCGTGGGAAGTGAGCATGCTTGATATAGCATCCCTCACTTCTCCCTCAAGCACAACACCTGAATCTTGCCCGTCGTTGACAAGGTCATTTTCTAATGTCTCTTCGTTCACGACGTCCACTCCTTCTTGATCTGGCGGCTGCCTCGTGGTCATACTCTCCCGAATGACTTCACTATCACCGTCCTCGCCACGCACCGGACGGGCACCCTCCTTGAACTTCATGAAACCAACATCCGTCTTCTCCAACTCCCAGGGCTTCTGGAACCACACTTTCAAAGTAGGTCGTGCATGTACACTAGGGGCCATGTTCAAATGCCGTAGCATTGTCTAAGCCATTTTCAGACCCTCCTGTAGCGCCGCAACAACCTCAGCATTGGTTCCAATGTCGCCATAGTCACCAAGGTCACATGGAGCTTCGTTGTCTCCAAGAGGATGGATTTTGGCCCAAATATTTTCCATTTTATTATATTGTTTGTTGAATTTCAATCCATTATTAGCATACTCAACTTCGGAGAGGTGGTTCAGTGTATTGGCAATATTCAACAGTTCGTGGAAATCGTAAGCCCTTTCGTTGCCATTCATGCCCCCAATTTTCGAGAAGAACACCTCGCAGCAGTCGCTCCCTGTCAGATGCAGAGGCACCTGCAACTGTGGGTACCTATCTCAAAAGTGGCAAATCAAGATAACAATGAAGTGACAGGACAGTTGGATGTCAACAAAGCATTGCTGGCTCATAAAATGATGAGCCTCAACGAAGTCCACGAAGTTGCCCTGCACTGCATGGTAGCCATGCTTCA
The DNA here is from genome assembly GCA_951799445.1 of Pseudisothecium myosuroides. Taxonomy (NCBI): domain Eukaryota; kingdom Viridiplantae; phylum Streptophyta; class Bryopsida; order Hypnales; family Lembophyllaceae; genus Pseudisothecium; species Pseudisothecium myosuroides. The sequence goes on along the minus strand of OX637288.1, from coordinate 935,236 downwards.
ACTATAATCTCCAAATTCGGAGGAAAAAAGACACCTTCGCAGCAAGCACAATCCTTGCACGCAAACTATGTCTAGGCGAGCAAAAAATGTCTATGTAATCGGCACAAATCTCAAGGTAATATTCTGTCCCCAGTATACGCTCCCTGTGGACATCCTCAACCTCACGTAAATTTTTTAAACACCTCCTTACCTCTTGAGAACACAGTCGCTGGGCTGAACCCCAGTTTTGGCGATCTTTTCTATCAATATCCTCCTGCCTTAAGCCATGTTCATCTGCAATGAAACGGTTGTAAATATGTCCCACGTGCTGGAGTAAACATACGTCCCCCCCAAGTTGCAAACAACAAACAGAAGACAACAAAGGGTTAATTAATTTCTTACCATTGTGGATATAATCCTGGTCGTGTAAACCAAAAGCGTCACCATCCCCATTCAACGAGGCTATGAGAAACCAACCTTCCCAACCTACTAAGAGACGCTCACCAACTTGGTTTCTGTAGTCGTGAAGCATGAGCTGCCTTCTTCGATTGTCACCGTCATTAGCATGCCCCACAATCGACCCCACTTGTGCTTTGCACTCTTTAGCCCATAGTCCATCAATAGCGGCCCACTGTTGCCTCACCCAATCAGACTTGAAGCAATTACAAATAGTGCAAACAACCAATACAAGACGGGGCAGCTTGTCATGGAGGCGATTAACAACGATGACTCTAGCAAACAACCCAACTTCATTATCCCAAAATGATTCTACTATTTTATTGTAACCATGTTCCCCTACTCCACATATAGGACTATAAGTTGTTATGCATATGTGATCAGCCTTTGGCCCACAAAAACCAGCAAGCGTGTCCCACTTCGCTTCCCATGAAATTCTGCCCTTTACCTTGGTCTCATCCTTGGCCAAAATAACCGGGACGGGACCAGCAATGTTGTGGTCTGACTTTGCATCTACATAAATTCGAGCAACAGCTTTGAAAATGTCGGAGTGCTCGCCCAGTAAAAACTGAACCCCTTTTTTTAAATCTCTCTTTATTGTGCTGTAACTAGGCCCAGCAAAGTTTAAAGTGAAAAGATCGCACATTCACCTACCCCCGTACACCTTCATTGCCTGAGCAAAGCACTTACTATTTTCACTGTACCTATGACCCCTGTCACTGCGGTTCAGGTTTCTAGCAACGTCTTGAATGAAGTCCTACAGTGCAGGCTTACCTCCAAACGCCCCAGTTCGATGTGCATTGAGAATGTTATGGCAAAACTTATGCACATTGTGGTCCGCAGTACAATTCTTTGCCATCTCAGTCAAAGTGGGACGCTTCACTTTAAGTTGCGTGATTTTAGCACGAGCTGCCCAATGCTGCAACTTCTCCAACCTGAACTTTCTTGTCACTTCCCTACTATGACGAGAAAGTTCATTGATTGACAAATATCCCACTCTAATACCACCAGATGTAGATTTGGAGCCCCTCTTCACGATAGACTTGTCCTCCCTAACGACCCTCAGCCTGAAATCATTTAATCGTGGAATTTCAGCGCACGAATTGCAAGTGAGATCAGTAAATCCTTGAAGGGACAAGGACACCCTACTACAATTTCTATGTCTGAACGCACCATGGACTTCTATGTCACTGCCAACGACAGACACGGAAGCATGTAAGTGTGGTTCGAGATACCAATCCGCACCAACATGCCGATCGTCTAACAAAGCCGTTACAGAATATGATACCCCACCATATACAACCCGGGGTCCACGATAACCCCAACACATGACACCGAACATTGAAGTATCATTGGAAAGACACTCACCTGCCTGTCCACCTGCCGAAGATGCAGCTCCGTCTCTGTAAAAGGCATGCAAGTCGGGCTGGTTCAATTGCACGCTTGGTGCTGCTAATGTACGTGGCCTTCTCCTCTTGCCGCTTAGCAGTGCAGCCCCTCTCCGCTTGACGTTTTTGAATTCTTCAAGTACTTGAATGTGCTTAGAACCTGTCAAGTGACTCTTCAGTGTAGCCTCCAAATTATTCTTCGGAGGGCACAATTGGAATAGACCATCTCGGCAGTAAAAGCATTTCACTTTAAACCAGAAGCTCTTTGGTCGTTCTTGCTGCAGATCACCAACGGTGTGGAAGTGTTTCACTCCTTCTTCGAGCTCAGCATTCACGGCGTTCATTACATCAACACCCTCTTTCATAAGACGTCTATGGTCTTCAACACTAAGCAACACGATTTTCCCCTTAGGCGCTATAGACTGAGGGTGATCAAGGTAGTTTACGTTGTGCTTTTGACACCAAGACTTGATGTGTTGGATGCTGTGGAGGTGACTTGTCCTGAAATTTGAAAACAAGTTTTGTATAGTACCCTTGCTGTGATTCCCACTATTCCCACCAGTCTCCTTCCGGCACTCACAACAATACAATTTCAGAATTCCCACGCCATCGTGATCATATGATCGCAGCTCCCATTTGTGATCATCGAGATCTGAGTCCTTCAAATCTCTGCGTAGCTTCTCTGCTTGAGCATGATATCGATTCATAGCCTCAGGTGGAATAAGCGAAGAAGTCAACCCTAAGACGCTGCTATCGCTTTCTCCACCAGTTGCAACGCTCACTCCGCTAACCCTAGAAGACCCGATGAGATCAGCGCTCTCCAATCCACCGGATTCGTTCAGCACTACAAATTCTCCAGTATCGCTTATCGGCAGATCTACTCCTTCAGTGTGCGCTCCATTCTGCAAACGCCGCCGCTTCGTGGGATCAGTGTCTGCATTTAGGGTACAAATCACATACACGTCTCCGCACACATCGTTCAGCCGCTCCACTTTCTTCCTAATCCTGCGATTGTCCTCGACGTCCCAAAAATCGAAATCCCAATCCAGAACCTCTTCCGTCTCCAGTCGCAATCGTCTGGACGCCAAAGTATCTTCTCCCTCCTTCTTCACCTTTTCAAACAATTCGGGTGTCGATGACTCCGCGTCCAATGTCCAAATCTTGACAAGCCCCGCCATGGATACACTGAAATCTGATATTGAAGCTGAAACCGCAGGTGCAGCAACAGCCCCAAGTCCGACCACGATTCACATTGCCAATTTGTGAACAAGCGCCAAACACTACAGCAATTCCAGCAATGTGCACCATACCTCAGGGAATACGCACTGGCAATATCACGAAGGCCGAACCCGAACCCTAAACAGGCATGGTGCATTTCAATAACAGTCGATCCGCAACTTCAAACCCTACCTCCGGTCCCTCAGATTGCAAAAGTGAACGTTGGAAACCCTAAGCAACGCCAGTACCAAAGGAACACTGTGCACTCTCAAAATTCATACATCCAAGGTCTCTTTCATCCAAACTTCGGATACCACCTTCGGATACTAGCAGTTGTAACTTACACCCAACTGTACTGTACACTGATTATACTCCATAGGGTACCCCAACCTCCTTTATACCTAGGGTATATTAGATCTAAAATAAATAAATTGGGATATATTATTAGAGACCCTATCTTAGTTATAATCCTCTTTTCCTATTTTTTAACACCCTACATTATCTCCAAAAACTTTCAAAATTTTAGCTTCAAAGAATAAAACCCACCCTATCTTTGGTCGCACACTACCGAATAAAATTTTCTAAGTGACCCCCCCGGGAGTTGGTTTTGGAGGGCCTAATGGCACTTATAGGCTTCAGGCATATCATTTCAAAAATTCATAAAAAATATTTTGTCATATTTTGTCATAAAATAATGACTTCACTTCCTAGTACTTTGTATAGTTATTTATCAACTTGTTAGGAACAAATTTGATTCTTCCATTTGGTTCAGTAAGACTTTAGATTAAAATCTAAAGCTTTACTTCTCTATGCTACCATGAACGACAAATTGAAGATCTCCGACTTTGGAGACTTTGGAGATGAAAATTTCAAATCATTTTTATTTGGTATTGCTTGTCATTTGGGGTGGACAAGCTAGATTACACCTATAAGAAACAGCATACCTCTCAATAGACCTCTAATATGATCAAGTAATGTATTAGACCTTCAATCACCGCTTTCATTATTAAATTGTCTAAATTTTGTTGAATATTAGGATCTTAGGTTAGGAAGACATTAGAAGGTTCAAATGTAAATGAAATGGCTTTAAAGAAATCTCTAAGACAATCATGTCTTTATTAAACTTTAATTATAATATTTAAGTTGTATGGCTACATAATTCTATGGTTATGTATTGTGCACATCTAACAGACAATACAATCGCTCAAAATTTGATAAAAGGCCCTTATGAATGTCAATGAATAAACTAGCTCTAATCTAAAAATTCTCACTAGAAGTATTCTATAAAGGTTTGCAAGGCTTGATTTGTGGCTACATATTTTCACTTGTATTTTAGAGTTTTGTACTTTCATACAATTATACTTCACTACATTGTCATATAAATTCAAACCACAATATAAAATAAATACAAAGACAAAATCATATTTCTACGTTTAAGGAGATTTTGTAGAATTGCATCTTTTAACACCTAAAAGGCCAAGGCTTCTTTTTCATCAACAAACACTCAACTATGCCATCTTTATTGCAAAGTGCAAAACACTTAAAAAAATTATTTTATTTTTTTGAAATCTAACCGTGGAATCTTGCACTAATTTAGTATAAGAATGTGTGAGAGAAATATTAGAAACTTTGATTGTATAGATTGCATGATAAATGTATTTGAAGTGAAACAAGATTTATAGACCTTGAAGAATCTCCATCAAAAACAATATTATACGTCTACATCAAAGAATTTATTCTCACAACATGTAGATGGGGATTATTCTTAAGAATTGAATAATATTGTTTGAAAAGCATGGGGGATCACTAACATATATCTATTGTACGTAACCACGTGCGTTAAAAGGGTATTTAAATGGAGGCTATTACATACTTGGTATACTTGAGGTAAATTTTAGAATATTCTAGTCATATTCTAATTAGATTCTTAAATTATTCTTTTTTTGAGTTTAAAGCACCCTACATTACATGTAAAATTTTGTAAGTCAGTAGAAATGTTACCTTTCATGAATAAAAGGATCCTATGTTTTAACTCACGTGGTTTTCTAACTCAACCCAAGTCTATCCTCCAAGTTGTAAAGGAAGTGATAACCTTAGCATTGAAGTAGGCGAGGTACTTGGAATTGAATTTTTTATTTATATAAATGATCTTTATGAGAAAAACATCAAAATAAAGACTTTTTATCTATGCAATTGTTTTCTAGGTTCTTGTGGAATTTAACTTACATTACTACCACATAGATCTTGAAAATAAGATGTTGTGAATATTTGAAAATAATGAAATAGTTTGTGTCGAGCTTCATTCTTGGTAGAAAAAGTGAGCTTAAAAATGAATTCTGAAAATAAATTATAGAATTAAGTAATGGAAGTGACAAAATCTCATAGTGCATATTATTCTAAATGTTGTACAAAAGGTGAAAAATTCAGATTGCTAATTTGGGATTCTTTTATTGAATTTCAAAAAAACACTTGAATAACTAATTCATATAATAAATACTATAATGAATCAAACCATACAGAAGTGATGTATACATTAACTTATAGCTTTGCATTGTATATATAATAAAGCTTTGTCATTCATCCAACATTATATAACACATCTTTTAAATCTATGTATCATCTGAGTCTTAATCCTTTAAGGATAGAGAAGACACATCATGTCCTCTCTTCTTCAAAAAAAAACATTTATATACATCTACATTAAACAAAGACATGCAGATGTGGATATTCCTAGGGTTTAGTAGTATAGTTTGTAAATGAAGTATTAACATTAGCATTGAAATAAAAGATGTCTATGATATAGAAATTGTTTTACAAATATTTTATTAATAATATTTATTTCTAAAACAACAAACAACTATAAATAAAAAGATACAAACTTATGATTTAAACCTAATGTCTAGATCTTTGGGGGCGAGGTTGATACTCTTCAACTTTCTCCTCTAGATGGCTAGAGTTTGATGTGAGGTTTGAAGGATTTGTGTTTTGTACCGTAGGTACAGAAATCAAATCCTTCATTTCTTGAATGAGAATTTGGGCACGTTCAAACGATAGATCTTTCCAATCATCATCATCTAAGTCATATATAATTTTGAATTGATTGGCTTAGAAGGCTGATGATTCACCAAGAATAACTATCTTCAACATTTTTTGTGCCACTATCTTCAACGGTGCTAGTATGTGAGCCCAAAAATGCAAGCTTGTGAGCATTGAGCCTACAATATAGGTACCATAATATAGATACCACACACCATAGAAGGTGTATGTATCATAAACACCTATAATATGGGTATTTGTAACATATATACCCTATAATCATTGACGGTTTCTATAGTATATACACTTATAACATAGGTTTGTAGTATTCTAGGTTCATGGGCTCACACTCCTATGCTCACATAATAGCAACCCTTCCATTGTCCTCGTTAATGTACTTTCAAATGTATTGTATTGCATGTCATAAACATCAAATAAAATTTTGTAGTGGCCAAGGCATGGGTCAATTCCAAATTTATTAGGAAATACTTTCTTCTTATCTATCTACTCTGTAATGTATTGTTGAACTAGCCTAGCATTTTGAAAACCTAGAAGTTTTGCAAAATCTTTGCATCTAACAAAGTCTAATGAAAAAAATTTGCTTCTCCATTGAAAAAAAATTCTTTGGTGCATCTAATAAGTCATTACATTGGAAACCATGTTTTTCTTTCAACTCTGAAAATAATGCCAGAAATCTCTCTTTCTTGAAACGGAGCCATGTGGAAGAATGAAGTGTAGGATGAACTTGAAAAAAGATGGTTGAAGAAAATAATTAAAAAATTAAAGTAGAGAATAAAATAATAGTTGATGACTTGATGGGAATAAAGGAGTAAGTAGAAGTAGGGGAGCACAAAAGAAAGAACGATGAAAATAAATTTGAAGATGATAGAAGTTGGTGGATATAAACCCAAGAAATTATACTTAATACAAAAGTGAAGTAAATGATCAAAATAGACTAGCTTAAAATAAAAAATAAAGTAAAAATGAAATCATTCTAAAAATAAAAGTTATAAATTGGTAAGAAAAAGGTTCACTAAAACATCATTTCCTTAAATATTTTAGGTAATACTTTTTTAACGTAAAAATTTAAATTTAGAATTCTTACGAGGATTCCCTTTGGGTATGCTACAGCCAATATTTCTTAATGTTTGGAGTGTTGTTATTGTATCTAATTCAATTGTATCACATTCATTTTTATTCCTAGATTTGTATAGAACATCCATTTTAAAGAAATCTTCAAATGGTTTATATTTCTTTATGTCAAACTTCATACAAGATGGAGATTTGATTTATATTTTGTCTATTTGGATCTATAGATTGGGCAACATAAATTTGTGATGTCGTTGTGCAAGTGATCTTGTAAACAAATATATCTCTAGGCATGCCCATGATTGTCAATTATTTACATATATAATATCTATAAGTATATTGTGCTATTGTAAATATTTTTTGAGATTTAAATATACATGCTCTAAATAAATGTGTTTCACTTTGTTGGATTCTTTTACATTACTTTCTTCTTTGGACTATAAGTTATTAGGTTTAATATTTTACTTTTACTTTTGCTTTGAAGAAAGATAGGTGGGAACGTAAAAGATTGAGGATTTAAAGTGATAACTTTTTCATTTCTTTTACGTTATCACCTCCTATTTAAATGAAAGCAAAGTTGAAAGCATTCAATATTATTGCAAAAGACTCTCTATAAAATAGATAGTTTATGTTCTATTGAATATATATACTTTTGTTAAAACAAATGGTAAAAGCATAAAAATAAATACTACAAGTATTGTAGAAATGGATCAATTAAAATTGTGTTTTCAACCACGTAATTATAGATTAGAAAATGGTAGTGCTTTGAGTCCTCCTTTAATAACAAATTCTCATCTATATTTTCAAATATGAGAGTATGTGGAATGTGTGGGTGAATTGCACTTCATAACTTTCAATATCATTTCCAATATATAGACAACTAGTTTTGTGGAGAGAATCTTTAAGCAAGATGTACACGGTATGGGGTGGCAAATTATCTTATGTTAAAACACACTATAGATTCAAGCGGGCTAAAAATGAATGCTTGTAATAGGTTTTATAGCAAAAAAGGACAAGAGAATGAGAATGCATATGTAGTAATGTAAAGTCCAAAATACACGGCATCTATTTTGAAGTTGCACCTTTTAAAAGTTCAATTACTTTTGTTTTTGGACATATCACTACGATTAGAAGAGAATAAATTATATGGTTTTGTATTTGAACAAATTGAAGATTTTAGTTTGTTGAATAGTCCATTAATATCTATTTAGATTCACAGACAAAATAGATTTTTTTGAGGGTTTCGTTGATGACTAGCAACCAATTATAGGAGCTAATAGCAATAATCCTTAATTCAATAAGTATATAACAAACTTTGAGAGTTCAAACAATAGAAGTACTAGTGTATGTGTTTTGTCACGCGAAGTTATTCAAATGATATTAGACACGCATGACACCGGTAGTAAGTCTTGGTGTAATGAAGAAGATGGCTCAAACGTTGAGGAGCTATCCATACTTCTGAATGTGGAAAGTAGTGGTCAAGGAAATGTTTCTAAAGATTTTTATGGAGTCGAAAGTGTAAAAGATAGAGGAAAGTGACGGTGCGCTATCTTGAGACATAGTTGGCTCCTGTACTTGGAGTGCTTGATAATCCTTCTCCAAATACATTTGACTAGTTGCATTAATCAACACCAATGCTTGACTTAAGTTGTACATTAGTCACAAGTATGGCTTGTAGAGAATGAACGGTGAGATCAAACAATTTGTCCTCTATCTCAAGTACTTTTCTATCAAAATTGTGCCACCATAAGCCCCATTACCACTTGGAACACTTTCGACTCCATAAAAATCTTTAGAAACATTTCCTTGACCACTACTTTCCACATTCAGAAGTATAGATAGCTCCTCAACGTTTGAGCCATCTTCTTCATTACACCAAGACTTACTACCGGTGTCATGCGTGTCTAATATCATTTGAATAACTTCGCGTGACAAAACACATACACTAGTACTTCTATTGTTTGAACTCTCAAAGTTTGTTATATACTTATTGAATTAAGGATTATTGCTATTAGCTCCTATAATTGGTTGCTAGTCATCAACAAAACCCTCAAAAAAATCTATTTTGTCCGTGAATCTAAATAGATATTAATGGACTATTCAACAAACTAAAATCTTCAATTTGTTCAAATACAAAACCATATAATTTATTCTCTTCTAATCGTAGTGATATGTCCAAAAACAAAAGTAATTGAACTTTTAAAAGGTGCAACTTCAAAATAGATGCCATGTATTTTGGACTTTACATTACTACATATGCATTCTCATTCTCTTGTCCTTTTTTGCTATAAAACCTATTACAAGCATTCATTTTTAGCCCGCTTGAATCTATAGTGTGTTTTAACATAAGATAATTTGCCACCCCATACCGTGTACATCTTGCTTAAAGATTCTCTCCACAAAACTAGTTGTCTATATATTGGAAATGATATTGAAAGTTATGAAGTGCAATTCACCCACACATTCCACATACTCTCATATTTGAAAATATAGATGAGAATTTGTTATTAAAGGAGGACTCAAAGCACTACCATTTTCTAATCTATAATTACGTGGTTGAAAACACAATTTTAATTGATCCATTTCTACAATACTTGTAGTATTTATTTTTATGCTTTTACCATTTGTTTTAACAAAAGTATATATATTCAATAGAACATAAACTATCTATTTTATAGAGAGTCTTTTGCAATAATATTGAATGCTTTCAACTTTGCTTTCATTTAAATAGGAGGTGATAACGTAAAAGAAATGAAAAAGTTATCACTTTAAATCCTCAATCTTTTACGTTCCCACCTATCTTTCTTCAAAGCAAAAGTAAAAGTAAAATATTAAACCTAATAACTTATAGTCCAAAGAAGAAAGTAATGTAAAAGAATCCAACAAAGTGAAACACATTTATTTAGAGCATGTATATTTAAATCTCAAAAAATATTTACAATAGCACAATATACTTATAGATATTATATATGTAAATAATTGACAATCATGGGCATGCCTAGAGATATATTTGTTTACAAGATCACTTGCACAACGACATCACAAATTTATGTTGCCCAATCTATAGATCCAAATAGACAAAATATAAATCAAATCTCCATCTTGTATGAAGTTTGACATAAAGAAATATAAACCATTTGAAGATTTCTTTAAAATGGATGTTCTATACAAATCTAGGAATAAATTTCTACAATTTGAATGCCTCAATCATTCAATTTATTTAACCCCTAAGAATAAATGAGAGAATAAATTAATGACTCTTGTGCATCAATAAACAGAAAGGTTACAATTCAAATTCCTAGTACTGGAGTCATTGTGAAAAGGTTGCATTTAGAAGTCAACACATTTTAATAACGGAAGGGAAATTCAAAATTTTCTTAGGGATTTGTATTTGTTCACCATTACAACTTATGAACAACAACTGAAAAATGAATGGAATTGTAGGAAATAAAAGCAAAAACGCTATAATTCAAGGTCCGGTTGCAGAATTTTAATTCACAAACAAGGTCCAGAATCAACCTTAGGTGCAAAGACTACCTCAGGTGCAAATATGGAATCTCTGTCTCTACAGCAATTGCATTGGCAAGCATGGATTTCTCACAGTTACTACTAGAAACATCAAACCCCAAGTCTTCTAAATGACACAATGCAAAGCCTACAAACAAATTGCAAAAAACATACATTGCAAAAAATATACAGATTGAAGAATTTTAGAAGCACTATGACAATTAAACATTGGTTGTAAAACTAAATACTACAAATATAACTCACCAAGCATTCCTTGTATCGCTTCTAACACTTTTCTTTTCACAACTATTGCAACACAACTTCATCTTTACCTCCAACTTCTATGTAAACTCATAGACACAACTCTTTTCAAAACGTTTTGTTGTTGCCCTAGATCTCATGCTGCCATTGTCATAGCCTTTGTAGCATTTTACTCGTGGACCGATGTTCAAGAATTTCTCAGTATTCCTAAAACTCACCAGGCATTCCTCGTATGGCTTATGATACTTTCTATTCACAATTGTTACAATACAACTTCATCTTCACCTAGCTCTTGTATAAAATCACAATTACAATTTTTTTTTATAATGCATTGCCATTGCCATAGCCTTCCCAGCATTTTGCTCCTCCCCAACATTCAAGGTTTTCTTAGCGTATGCTCTCCGATCTCAATGTTCTTCAATGTGGAAGATCCCTTGTTAGGGGAACGTAAGCATCCCGTCATGGGATTAATAAAATAAACGTTTTTTTTGCACCTTGTTAGAATAGATTTTTTGGCTTTGAATCTTTTTAATTAAATTTTTTTTCACTATAGATTTTGAATTAAAATTTTCATATATTAAAAAATTGAGTTGAGAATATAGTAAAAAAAATTCAAACAAAATTCACTTCATTTTCATTCTTAAAAAATTGTTACATGGAAGCAATTACAAGATAGAAGGAAATACTAAATTGTTACTAGTTCTAAGATGGAATTGGAACATACTAATTCCAATGGTGAGATTGGTCTAGCAACAAAACTAAACTCTGTAGAACTTTCTTTTTGAAAAATTGTGAAAATTGAGTTAATAAATGAACTCTATAAATTATTTTTTGATGAAATGCTCTAATTGTTTGAAAAAATCTCTATAATTTTCTCATTGCTAGTTTGAAAGGAATGAATCAAAGCTTTCCATGAAGACAAAAGTATTTTCTAAAAAGTCAAAATTAAAAAAAAATTATTTTGAGTTTTTGTGATTTTTTTGGTATTGCCTAGCAAGTTGCTTTTGGGGCTTCAAGTGGCATAACTTTTGCTTTGGTCATTTAACTGAAATAAAAACTTATGCTACGAAAAAACTAATGTATTTTCTTATCTTCTTGACACATTTCCATTGAGAATTTGAATATCATTTAGAGTTTAAAATCTAGTCACACAAGTAGGATGTATTTGCAAATGTTGCAATAGTTGCATAATATATAGGTTTCTAGTATAGTATACATATGCTCTATAAAGTCCTCAAGGGAAAAATTCACACTAAACAAGAAACAATGTTAAACGCAAGAAGTTAAGATTTTAAACTATATCAAACTTTTTACACCAAGGGAACAAATCTTCACCAAAATCCAATATAATACATGACATGGTAGGTGGATTTTATTTCAAAACTCATGAAGGTTAGTCTACACTTAAAATTATAGTTTCCAAAATAAATAAACTTTAGAAGATAATAATAATAGTATTTAACCTTCAAAACTAGTCTAGTATCTTTTGATTCTTTGTTCATCCTTTGAGGATTATACTCCCCCTCTTTGTATCGGATAGACTAATTTTCAATCTCAAGGCAAAACATTTACCCTCCCATAAGTTATACTCCCTCTATCTCATAATACTAGTCCCTTGACTCCCTTCAGTTTTTTCATTTGTCTTAAATTAATTGTCCCTTTGACTTCAAACTTGATTTTAGGATTGAAGATGATTTCTTTTAGACATTAACTAATGAAATGAAGCACAAGAAGTTTAGTTTATTATCCAATTAACACATCATAAGAATTCTTGAAAATTGATTTTTTTTGTAGCAATTTGAAGTTGATTGGGTCAAAGACAAAAAGACATTGATCTTAATTGAATCTATTGAATACTAAGCTATTTGAGGGTAGATCTAAATACTTTGAAAGGGCATTGTAGTTGCATAGAAAGTCTTCTTTCTCCATAAAGCCCATTCTTATTTATGTATGGCACTTTTGTATCTATTGCAACCTCCTACTTTCTAGCTCGGGGGGTGCACTATATATAATTTTCATTGGTACTGTGTGACCAATCCCCTATTACATGGGGGCTATGTAGGTAAATTTTTAAATTTTTTATAGGGGTATATTTACCTAAATTTCTAAATTCACCCTATTACATATACCCTATATTTCATTTGAAATTTTTTCTTGTACTATTTCTTTATATTCTATGTTCATTATAAGTACAAAAAATTGAAAGAAAACACTCAAACACTTTCAAACATTGGGGTCATTGAAATTCATGACATCAAACTACATATACAAATAATGATGTACAAAACATTAAAGAAATCTTGTTGGAGTACTTGCAGACCCACAATGCTTTCAAGCCAGAATCAAATTCAAAGAAGAAGTACTTCTAAATTGAAACATGCATTCAGGGTCAGAATGCATTGTGCAGATTAAAGTGTATGTGTTTCCAAACATAGCACGAAGCATTTACAGAGTTTACAAAAATAAAGGTTGCATGTCAAAGTATCAGAAAGTCTGCATCCAGAGATCCACAATGCGGGAGCAATGTTCGAGCTAACAAAAGCCATACTTCACACTCATAGTGAACTTTCCCTCTTGCAACCCAAGATAAACCCCTGAACCCAAACCCTAGCAGAGTTTTGAAATCACTAAAATCGTAATTTCTAAACATAGTTGAATATGTACAAAATTAGAACCTCTCCAAGTAGTTTCTAAGAGTTGGAAACAAGACAATTGACACACCCAACCCTAAAGAGGAACCTCAGACCATGGGCCCTTTGCACAACGAAAGAACGAAACAACACCTAGAAACCTTACAATAAAATAGAAAACGGTTGCACAGCACATTTGCAGGAGAACTTTACAACCCTCGTCTTTCGTAAAATTGCACAAGGTACCTGTAAACCCTAAACCGCTGCATAGAATTTACACTAACAAAACTATGTGAACCCTAAGGTGGGAAGGTCAGAATTCAAAACTATAGACTTGACATCAAAGAATGTGAAGATAAGAGTAAAGAAAGGACCCTAAGCCGCCCAATCAGGTATCTAAGGAAAAATCCCAAAGAATTTTCAAACCAGCCTAGCTACGAACTGTATCTAGCTTGTTTCATAAATTGGGCTTTGGATCCTTATTACAGCCCTAGACAAAACTTTTAACTTTTCCAATTTCTTTTTGGCACATCTATTATAGAAAAAAATTAAGCTAAATTTTAGTATTTTCCACTCCCCTTCATTCTTTATACATCTATTTTTTTCATTCTATAGAGCCTATGTTAATTCTAAAAGTTTTCTAAAATTTAGGACCGAGGTAATTATAATACCCTTTCGTTTGATTGCACGTAAATAAAAAATAAAATGGGAGTGTGCCCCCCGGGCTTTCTAGTCTTTCCTTGATTGCAATTAATAGCTACATTCATTTGTTTTATACTTGAGAAGACACATTGCACATTCACTATAGATACATTTAATCGTAACATGCATTATAAAGACGTTGCCAAATCCTCAATACTTTCATTACTAAAAAAAAGGAGTATTGATAGTATTATGGGATGGGGAAAGTAGCCATTTAACCCTTAAACGATTGGCTGGTGACCATAGAAATCATCCTTTTCAATACGGTGTGGCAGCATCTACTTCAAAAAACCCCAAAGTGCTCATTGGAGGTCAAACTACGGTGCATGATCTCCCCTTTTTTGCACAAAATTTCAAGGATGAACATTTGCATTTTTGTCCTACATAAGAAGATTCTTTGTCTTTCATTGATCGAAAAATGGCCACAATGTCATTTAAGGGTTAACCCCTTAAAGGATGTTGTTGTTTTCTATACGCTCTCTTTTGTTGTATACGGAAAGAAAAATTGAGTAGCAAATGCATCCCATTCAAGCTGTAAATTTTAAACCATGTTACAGACATACTACTAGTCAAGTAAAAAATTTATTGGAAATTTTTGAGTGTTCGGAGAGGATCAAATAAATTCGATAAACGGACAACATACGCCAACACTTTTGGTGGGCAACATCCTTGAGGGATTAACCTCTTGTAAACCCCCACAAACTTAAAATTTAAAATTTATTGTCCACCTTTTCTTCACCCTAACTTAAAATTTAAAATTTATTGTTCACCTTTTCCTCACCCTAAGGGCTACCATGATGGGATGGGTTGCTTTATACGTGTAGAGCCGCTTGAAGAGAGCCATTATTTTGGGTTAAGAAGAAGACGCCCCCTTGCTTGTTTTTAGCTGCTTCTTTCACCTCTCGCTCTCGCAACGGCAGCTTCAGCATCGCCGCAGCAAGCGTCTCAGCCCTCACCAGGTTTGTTCTCGTGTTCTTTAGGTTTTTGCCGCCGGCCTTGCTTGTCTTCTGCTATTTTCTTCGGTGCGTTTCTTGCTGGATTTTCTAGTGAATGCCATGTGCCTTCGGATGTCGTTGTCATGGTGTTTGTTGGAAGAAGACTTTCTCTGTTCGAAATCTTCTTGTGACACCATGTCTCTTTTGTGAGCTAGTTTCTGACGTGATGCTGGGCATTAGGCATTTCGTTTCTTGCTGGGGTTTAAGAAATGTTTCCTCCCACCAGTTTATGCGCTGCCGCATTGTCTTGGGCACTGGCACCTAATGCTGGTTGGATTTTCTAGTGAATGGCGTGTTTATCCAAGTGCCGTTGTTGTGGTGTTAGAAGACTTTATTTTATTCAGAATCTTGACTATCTAGTTAAGTATTTCCTGAGGTGATGCTGGAAAGAAGTTATTTCATTTCATTGCTGGGGTTTAAGGAATGCGTTGTGGTGTGTTAAGCATCCATGGGGTACGGTATTATCCCAGTTCTGAGAAAGGATTGTGATAATCAGTGCGCTGGACGCCGAAATTGTATGGTGTGACGTAGAGACGCTTTTCGTAGACGGACTCAACATTTAGTGATGGTGGGAATGTAGATATTTCTTGTTTGCTGGGGTTTAAGGAACTGTTGATACCATAAATCAGTAATAGGCCCTGGCATGCTGGCATCCGCTGCTGTGAGGTCTCCAGGATTGGACGAAGTGAGATGGTGTTACCGGTGACCAGGCTTGCACTCCGAGGACTGGCCACGAGGTCGCTGATAGTAATTAGGGCTGAACCGAAATGGTGACGAATTCTCTTCCTTCCATCTCTTTGAGTGGAGGATGACCTCGTTCCTCAAATTCTTGAGCTAAATCGTGCTTAGCGAAGCAGAGTCTTAACGCACCCACAGTGTTGTTCAAGTGCCTAAGTGGCCTCTGTGGGCAGTCCGTTGTGCTGCTAATGGATGCATCGGTGTTGCTCAACGTCTTGAATGTTTGCAGATGTAGATAGATGTGATTGCGTTGCACTGACGGATTTGGTACACGTTGGGGTTTGCAGAAGAAGTGACGGACAATTCTACTTGCAAGAAGAGGGGTCGCTTTTGGAAGAGCGAACTTTCGTTGTCGGGCCAAGTGGGGTGTGGAATACGGCCGGGAGTGTTGAGAAGTCACGAGGTTTTCTACTTCACCTAGCTTCTTGAACTCCTGCTTTTTCTTTGTGTCGGTTTCGGCTGCGGATTTTGTTTGCGAGGTCCATCTACATTCTCCAGTGGCGATTCGGTTGAGCTGTCACGTGTTGCTCAGATCCGGACCAAGAGAGAACTGCTCTGAGCACCAGCATTTGACACCCAACATGGGAGGGCACATTGAGGGACTTTCCTATGCTGAAGGTTCGAAACGCCACTAGTGTCACGTCGGGAAATGCTATCGCAGTGGTTTCCCATTTTTCATCGATGCTGACCAGTGTTGCTTGATGTCTCTTGCCCAATAAAGTGCGTTGGACTGATAGATTTTGTTAATACTTGGCTTTGCAGAAGCAACTGAGGTTCAAATCGTCCTGCTGCGCTGATCCTGGTTGTCTGCAAGTACTTTAGGGGACTTCTTTGTGAATGTAAGTGGCCTCCCAATACCCTTTTCGCATTCCTTGGTTTAGCTTGATTATGTAACTCTCCAATGGCTAAGTGCTGCCTTGCTCTTATACGAGAATTTCACCGGGACGCCATTGCAGTGTATGAATGCAAGTCCGGGGCTTAGCAGGAGAGCAGCATCCTGAGTTTAAATTTGTATGAGTGCCACAGAATCTTAGAGGAGGCGAAAGCTTGGCACATTGAACCATGCCTCCCAAGCGGAAGACCCCTGCGGCATTAACCAAGGAAGAAAATGATGGCACCTCAGAGGTGAAGAAGCGAGGTCGCCCCAAAGCTGCTGCCTCTTCAGAGCCTGAACATGAAGAGGCTGGAGCAGGCCCTGCCTCTCCTGTTCCTGTGAGGAAGTCCGGGAGGAAGCCCAAGGAAGTAGTTCCAGAGAAAGCTGCACCGAAGGAGAAACCGGCACCCAAAGAGAAAGCTGCTGCGTCCAAAGCGAAGCCTGCCCCTAAGGAAAAGCCAGCTCCTAAGGATAAACCTGCTGCGAAGGAGAAAGATGCTCCCAAGGCCAAAACAGTCGCCAAAGTGAAAGCTCCAGCGAAGAAGAAAGCTGCTCCAGCCGCGAAGGGAACTAAGAAGGAAGTGGAAGTGGACGAGAGTGGAGATGAGAGTCAGGAGGAGGAACTGGTAGCCCTCAAAACAACATCCCCAGCAAAGAGGAAGGCCCCAGCAGGAAGGGGAGCTGCCAAGGCCAAAGAACAGAGTGAAGGCGAGGATGAGGACGAGGAATCTCCAACACAGAAAGCAAAAGCGAAGTCACCAGTTAAAAGAAAGACTGCACCAGCAAAGACAAAGGTTGCACCAGCCAGGGTTACTAAGAAGGCGAATAAAGAACTGAAAGCGACTGATGAAGTGGAAAGTGAAGCTGAGACTGAAGAGGAAGAGAAGGTAATTCCAACAAAGAAAAAAGCTTCCCCAGCTAAGTCCGTGAAGAAGGCGTCCTCAGCTAAGAAGGCAATTGAAAAAAGGGGGAGTGCAGACGAGGATGAGGGGATGGGTGAAGACTCTGAAAATGATGTTAAATCCGAAGAGGTCTCAAACGGATTCAAGAAATCGGTGATCATTGAGCACTGGTGCGTAATATGCCTAACTCCCTATTGCACCTTGTAGCCTCTCTCTGCATCTATAGTTCATGTTCTGCTCACAAGATTAGGCAATTTTATAGAACGTAAAGAATTTCCTTCATCTCCTAAAGAACGGTAATTCTGGTGTTTGAAATGGGAACTTCTTTCTGTCCGGTACTGCTGGGATTGAAAACTGACCGTTAATTTAAACCTCAGAATGAGGCCACGTGATAGAGTTACCGCTAGTTGAACTTACCTTACGTCTGGTTGAATTATATTTTTTAAATGAGTTGGGATGCATATTAGAAGTCTACTTGATGAAGGCATTCAATGCCCTAAACTGTGCGTAACTTGATTACTACGAGTGTGCAAGAGAAATTGACCAGGCTTTCATTTAGGCTTGTTGTGTGAGTGTTGTTCCTGGAAGTACTAACATTATCGTGTTATGTTTTTCTTGTGCTTGAACAGTAAACAATGTAATTCCTTCAAGACACGCGCGCTGCAAGTCCAGCAGTATCTTCAAAAAGCTGTTTCAGGCCTGGAAGTTGTAATCAATCCAGAAAAGGTCAGGGTCCTATCACGAATTTCAAATGTGAAGAGGCTATTCCCGTTGGTTATCATGAAACTGTCCGGATTACGTTCTTAGAATCTCTACTAAACCTTGTCTACTCTACCAAAATTTGTGCCAAACTTTTCTTATGGTGCGATGGTTCTTGATAGTTGACGTCTTTTGAGATTTGTGTTTGCAGCCAAGGAGAGGGTGCTTTGAAATCAGGGATGGTGAGGGGAATATCTACGTTTCACTGCTGGTAATGTTCTTGAACTTTTTCTGTTCTGTTTTGGTCTCTTTTTGTTGGTGGTGTGGTGCAGGAGTCCAAATTTTAAAACGGTTTGGGTTGATTCTTGAAATACTTGTGTCCTACTTAGATGCTAAGCATGTTCACTCTCTGTTGAGCGCATCCAACTTACTTGATTGTTTGTGTAGGGTATGCCACGGCCATTCACGAAGCTCAAAGCTCTTGACATGGATGAAACAGCTGCAAGCATTGTGGAGCAGTTGAAGTAGATGATTTGTAGGGCATCGTACTTTGATGGTAAACTGATTTCCTACTTGCAAAACTAGGTTTGAATGATCATTTTTTTGATATTTTGGAGTTACAGTGCAGCCATTGACATGCTTTGTTGAATGTAAAAGTACTACATGACTTTGCACATAGAAGGTCTGTGCCATAGTTCTGATTACTATGCTTTTCTGCACCCTTTTAGCTCCAATTGAACGTGGACTTTGCTCACTGAGTCTGAGACTGGCTAGAATTTCCTAACGCCCCTCTCTCATCTCAATTCACTTTATTTCACCTGCATTCCAGTCTACAAATCAGAGTATGTATGCACTAAGCAGTGGGGTAGAGGTAGGATTATTCGAATTAAATCACCGCTCAATATAATTTTTTACCCCATGTAATTACTGACATAAGTGAAAGTTCTTTAGAGTTTAGGCCTCTGCTTAAGGTGCTTAATCACAGTCAGCAATACTGATCCACACCATTTGTGTTTCAACCCTGGAAGAATGTGCCAACGACCAAGTTGTCTCCATAGATGTATGCTATTCTATTGACGGTATTTATATAAGAGAGGGTTTATCTAGATTGAAATATGAAACTTTGGTTGGTGGTGTTGGTGTTATTGGAAATTAATCAATCAATTAATATATACATATACACACTAATTACAATATAGAGGTATCTATTTTCCAAAATTAGGGCATTGTCATGCCAACATATTGTTGTACCAACATTGAAATCTGTATGGAGAGAATTGTAAGACTCTTTTAGAGATGCAAAGATGTGTGTGTAGATATTTCTTACATATTTCCACAATCAAATTTTAAATATTCATCACTAATGTTTATCAATGAATTATTATATAAAATCATAAAAATTAAATAAAAAACTCACCCAAAATGGAGTTTGAGTTTCTTAAAATTGAAATTTGGTATGCTTGATTGGATTGTAGAAGAATTGAATGTTGAATGTACAAAACAAAAAATGTCAGCTATGTTCTATAGTATGCAAAGAAAATTGAATGGTATAAATTTCCATCATGTATCTTATGTCCTCCCACTATATATAAACGTCACTATAATTCAATAGTCTAGACCGGGGAATGCTGGGAAGTGAGCGTGGAGCGGAGAGCGGCGAGCGTGAAGCGGGGATTGGTGAGCGGGGAGCTAAAATCTTGGAAGAAAAAATAAAAATGTGGGAAAAAATGGATGGAAAAGTGGATGAAAGTTGATGGAAAATGGATGAAATTTCAGAAAAAATTCACAAAATTGGATGGAAGAAGTGGAAGAAAGTGGTTGGAGAAAATGAATGAAAGGAATTGGAAGAAATGGATGAAAGTGGTTGGAAAAAATGGATGGAAGTGGATGAAAAAAGGATGAAAGTTGGATGAAAGTTGGATGAAAGTTGGTGAAATTTGGATGAAACTAGATGAAAGTGGATGAAAAATGGATGAAAGTTGGTGAAAAAATGGATGAAATAATTGGATGAAACTAGATGAAAGTGGATGAAAAAAATAGATGAAAGTTGGTGAAATTTGGATGAAACTAGATGAAAGTTAGTGAAAAATTAGATGGAAAAATTGGATGAAACTAGATGAAAGTGGATGAAAAAAATGGATAAAAGTGGTTGGAAAAAATTGATGAAAAATTGTTGGAAATACATGAAAGGTTTGAAAAGAAATGGAAGAAAAAGGGTTAAGATCTAGAAAAAAATTCCATTCAACTGAAAATGGTTTTGTCCATTCAATAGAATCCATTCCCATGGAAGTAACTTGTTTTATGACCGTGGAGTTTTAGGGTTTCTATAATCGTGAATTTAGGAATTAGTGCACATTTTCAATTTTTCAATCAATTTTCCCACAACAACCTACATGGGGGCTATTTTGTGAGCCTTAGAGCGTGAGCCACAAAGTCCAGTATTTGAGTTTGTCGAATCTCATCTTCATCTTCCACACCATCTCCCACCATAGGCCTATGACTGTCACCCATGTCATCGTTTGCCTCTCCTTCTATGCCAATAAAAAGTTGGTTTTCAGCATTCAACTCATCAAGGGTCAAAGACTTTGAAAGAGAGATCATGTTCACCTTAGATACTAAGTTTTGAATGGAAAACCATATTACTATAAAGTGCACGAATGGAGTCCGATTGTAGTTCAAATAATGAGGAACAATGTAAACAAGATTGCTTGGTAGATGAACAAGAGTACAATCTCAAGTCACCAAACAAAATATAAGTTGGTACATTAAATTTCATTTGTACATTATAAAGGATGTACATTATTCAAGTCTACAACTGCATGTTTGGAGTAGAAACTTCCATAGTCCACAATAAACACACAAGATACAAACTAACAAAATTTGACAAGATACAGTAGCTAGACGACCCCTCCAAGTCATTATACCTAACATAATCAAGTCCAGATGTCCTTAAAGAATAAAAAAGAACAAGAACTAGTTCACCTGACCCTAGTCATGTGCAACATGATTTTAGAGATGGCCAATTCCATTCTTTGTCCATTTCTTCCAACGGAGGATTTTGAGCATTTTGGCTTACTAACGGCCTTTCCATAACGTCCTGTACTTCTCCAATAATCAATCAACTTGGGATAAAATTCAAAAATCAAATGGATATTAGAGACAATGTAAATGAACACAACAACCATATAACTATTGCAAGCACAGACCTCTATCTGTCTAGTACGGTGTAGAAACACCAACTTTTAATCCTCATGGTCGGACCAAAAGCAATATTTGTAGGGATTGACAGGTTCCACCATGCCCAACAACCAAAATCTGAATTAGAAGCCTCATAATTTGACACAAATCAAAATTCCAAAAAAGAATTCTTCCATATATTAGAGCCCATGAAGCACCTCTCGCCACCAAAAGGCCTTGGTATAATGTATGAAGTTAGAAGTTTCAAAACAAAAAGTACTACACGTGAAGATACATTAAGAGATTCAATTAAATTAAAGACATTACAAAATAAAAATCAACAAACTTTTGAAGGTAGAGCCTCAAAGGCCACTATTGCTAAAGAAAACTAGGGGCTCGTGCAGCTAGTCGGAACCTCCAAAATTAAAATAAAGAGTAAACAAAACTTGAAGAGATGAAAAATAATGACATCGATAATGCAAAAAAAAATTAAATTTTCCAAAGTAAGAGTCTTCAAAGAAATTCTCGCCATCGAGAAGCCTTAGGCGGGTTCATGTGGTCAAAACAACTCAATTTAAACGCCCCAACTCTTAAAACATTTTGAGATTAAAAAAAAAGCCATCATAAACTTCTTTTTTAAAATTCCATAAACTATCACCCTTGAAGCCTCTCTTAGCACCGAGAGGCCTTTTATTGGTGAAGAGTCATGGAACTTTTACAAACACTACTCAACAACTAACGAATTTTGACAAGATTCATTTCATAACAATTAGGATTTAAAAATAATAAGTTGCACGAGGTAGTGCCCTCCAAACCCCCTCTCGGCAAGAAGAGGGGGTTTGGAGGGCACTACCTCATGCATATTTTACAAACATTAATCAATAATTAATGATGTTCGACGAGATTCACTTCACAACAAGTAAAATTAAAAATGAAAAGTTGCATGAGAATATGAGATAGTGCCCTCCAAAACCCTTGTTGGTGCCAAGAGGAGGTTTGGGGGGCACTACCATTAGAGAAATAATCAAGCCTCTGGAGGGCTGCTTTGCAGTCCTTAAAGGACCCTAAAGTTTACCTTTTTTTGGACTTAGGGATTTATTTTTCTCCTACTCTTGCTCACCTTCCGTCAGGTGATTGTCAGTGGCTCCAAATCCAAGTTTAAGTGTTCAATAATCAAGGTTAAGGTACTTTAATGAACTTTAAATTTGATTACATGGGGGAGTCACTAGCTTAGAGGTTTAGTATATATGTGAGATCAGGGGATATTTTATGAGGGGCTATTTACCTAATATTTTATAATTTAATATATTCTATTGTTAAAAATAGTTCTAAATTGCCATTTCTAATAGCACCCTATATTATTTATAATCCAATTTTTAATCCTTTTTTAATCCAATTTTTAATCCAATTTTTTGGCCCTCATATTAGATTTAAAAATTGAAACTAATAGGTGTTGTATGATTTTTTTTTCCTATTACTATTTTTTATCCTTTTTTCTTTATTCTTTTGTCCTTTCAAACCATTTTTTTATGGTTACTGAAAACTAAAATACAATATATTTGGACAAATGTACTATGGCCAAACAAATACATTTACAAGCTGTAAATAATACACTCTAGTTTTGTCAAACAACTTATTACTAATCATCTACAATATATTCTAATGAATACAATGATCGAGTGCAAGTATTTCAGCAAAGAAAAGATGACATTATATAATTACAATATAATTGGACTTTAAAGTCACCTAAAATTTATCATGAATTTGGCTTTAATATATTCATATTTGTTCACTCCAAATAATAAAAAGGTATGAAAGAACTAGGTGGTCTAACATTATTAAGTATTAGGTGTGTAAGAGCTTGGTTGTCTTCAAACTTGGATGAAAAGTTTTTTAGCTCCTATAAAACTTTTACCCAAATTTGAAGACCACCAAGCTCTTATACACCTAATAATGATGATCACCAAGCTCTTTCATACCTTTCATAACAAATAAGAGTATATTAAAGAAAAAATTAATGATAGATTTTTCAAATTTTAAATGACTTCAAAAGACTTTAAAGATATTTCTCAAGGCAACTAGAGCCCTTCATCCAAGGTTCAAGAATAATTTAGGACAAATCATGTGTCATTTTTTGTCCATCTCTTCTTTAAAGATATTAAATACCCACTCTACAAAATTATTTTCTCTCACATATTATTGCCACCCTATATTTTACCTACGTAAAATCTACTACATGGAATAAAACATAACCCTATATTAGTTATAATAGCCTATAATTATGAAATTCTACACTCTTTATATTAGATATAATATTGTTTTCAATTTTAGGTACAATAAATATACAGTACCCTATCTTAGATCTCACGTGGTTTCTAATATGTGCACTAAGTGATCTCCCCAAGTCTGATTATTGAGCACCTTTAACTTGGATGCTAATTGAACTTTAACCAAGTTGTGGAAAATAAAGCAAATGTCCAAAATAGTCCAATGACCATCTACTATCAACCAAAACTTTTGATGGCAATGTGAAAGACTTACCTCATTGACATTACGTGAGAAGGAGGGCAAAAAGAGGTTGTTATTATAAAGAAATCAATTGTCCATCATGAGTCCTCAAAGAGTATCACAAGTAACTTGAAGTAGAGACCGTGGCCGCTCATTGTCAAAACATAGAAATTGTATTAAGAAGTCAAATTTCAAACCTCATTTAGGCATAGTAGAATATTTTTTTTCAAAAAACTTTGAACTAAAACAAGTTGGGTAATCAAGCAAAGTTTTATCGCCAAAAATCCGTTTCAGGTTTTGAGATTTCAATAAAAATCTATGGACAAATTTCAGAGAGGGTGTCGAAAAATATGCCAAAAAATGTCCCTTCTAGCCCTCCTTTGAAATTTGTCCACAACTTTTATTTAGAGTATCAAAACCTGAAACGGATTTTTGGAAATAAAACTTTGCTTGATTAACCAACTTGTTTTAGTTCAAAGTTTTTTGAAAAACGATACTCTACTATGCTTAAACGAGGTCTGAAAATTGACTTTTAACACAATTCCTGCATTTTCCTAAACTATGAGCGGTTGAGCTCCTATTGTTTCTAATTTACATATCCCACATGGATTGTCTCCCCAACTACTACCCCACTAGTACAAAGACCTCCACTTCTCATAATCATTCACAAGAATGTAAGAAAGTGCCATCTAAAGCTTGCTGCCTTTGGTATTTAGCTCTAGAACCCACTACACATGATTTCCATTTACTTCATTTGTTGAATTTGACAATTCAACAAATGAAGTAAAATGAAGCCACTTAAGAAAAAAATGTGTATGAGGTAGTGCCCTCCAAACATTGTCTGGGTGCAGAGAGGAGGTTCGGAGGGCACTACTTCATGCACATTTTAAAAAAAAATCTAAGTTTTTAGAACTTCCAACTTTTTAGAGAACATTTAAAAAAATATGTGCATGAGGTAGTGCCCTCCAAACACCGTCTCGGCACCGAGATGGTGTTTGGAGGGCACTACCTCATGCACATATTTTTTTAAATGTTTTTCTAAAAAGTTGGAAGTTCTAATAACTCAGATTTTTTTTTAAAAATTGTGCAAGAGTCAGTGCCCTCCAAACACCGTCTCGACACCAAGACGGTGTTTGGAGGGCACTACCTCTTGCACATTTTTTTAAAATGTTTCTCTAAAAAATTGGAAGTTCTAAAAACTTAGATTTTTTTTTAAAAATGTGCATGAAGTAGTGCCCTCCAAACAACGTCTTGGCATTGAGACGGTGTTTGGAGGGCACTACTTCATGAACATTTAAAAAAAAATCTAAGTTTTTAGAACTTCAAACTTTTTAGAAAAACATTTAAAAAAAAATGTGTATGAGGTAGTGCCCTTCAAACACCGTCTCGGTGCCGAGAGGGGGTTTGGAGGGCACTACTTCATGCACATTTTAAAGAAAAAATCTATGTTTTTAGAACTTCCAAATTTTTAGAGAAACATTTAAAAAAAAATGTGCATGAGGTAGTGCCCTCCAAACACCGTCTCGGTGCCAAGACGTTGTTTGGAGGGCACTACTTCATGCACATTTTTAAAAAAAATCTAAGTTTTTAGAACTTCCAATTTTTTAGAGAAACATTTCAAAAAAATGTGCAAGAGGTAGTGCCCTCCAAACACCGTCTCGGTGCCGAGACTTTGTTTGGAGGGCACTGACTCTTGTACAATTTTTAAAAAAAAATCTAAGTTATTAGAACTTTCAACTTTTTAGAAAAACATTTAAAAAAAATGTGCATGAAGTAGTGCCCTCCAAACACCATCTTGGCAACGAGACGGTGTTTGGAGGGCACTACTTCATGCATATTTAAAAAAAAAAAATCTAACTTCTTAGAACTTCCAACTTTTTAGAGAAACATTTTTTAAAATATGTGCATGAAGTAGTAGCCCAGTGTCTAATTTGGCCACAAATTCATCAAAGAGGCAGGAACACCACACTCATGATCACCTTTGTCCTTCGATGATATTTGAGTAATGGAAGTGAAATAACGAGATATTCAAACATAGTAGACAAAGTCTAAAGAATTTCACAAACGATAAAAAAAATTGGGAGTTGAATGTCGCGTGGCAGCCAAGACAGTTTTGAGAAATGGCCAAGGTCTAGCCCCTCCTAGGGATGGTCTCAGTGCCGAGACTCTTTTGGAGAGGGGCTTGATCATGTACATAAGTGCTTCTAACTTTAACTGAATTCGACCAATATTATTTTTGAAACAAGAATATTCAGATTGATATGGGCTTCAATGTGTCCTATACGATCGTATTTATCAGAAAGAGAGGAATCTAGTCAAGTGCTCTCCTTCGACAAATTTGAATCAAGAATTTAAAGGTCGAATCAGGAGATATTCAACCACAGTAGACAAAGATAATTTGCATTTCACATATGAACCAAAATAATTTGGAGTCGGGTCTCGCATGGCACCCTAGGGAGTTTTATGAAGTTGCCAAGACCTAGCCCCTCCCAGAGACGGTCTCGGTGCCAAGACTCTTCCAAAGAGGGGCTCGGTCATGGACACATGTGCATCTCAATTAAAATGAAATCGACCAATACTATTTATGAAACTTGAAAATTCAAATTGATATGATCTTCAAAGTGTCCAATATGGCCACGAATTCATGAGAAAGACAAAAATCTAGTCTAGTGCTCTCCTTTGACAAGTTTGAATCAAGAAACTAAAGGTCGAATCAAGAGATATTCAACTAGAGTAGACAAGGATAGAAAGCAGTTCACAAACAAAAAAAATAATTGGATTCCAAAACCCGCATATCACCCCAGGTAGTTTTCAGAATTGGCCAAGACCAGACCCCTCCCAAGGACGGTCTCGGTGCCGAGACTCTCCCAGAGAGGGGCTCAGTCATGCATGCAAGTGCTTCTAAATTGATTAGAAATCGACCAATTTAATATTTGAAACAAGAAAATTAGAACTGATATGGTCTTCCAAGTGTGCTATACGACCGCGAATTTTTTTGCAGAGACAAGAATCCAGCCAAGTGCTCTCCTTCAATAAATTTGAATCAAGAAACTAAAGGTCAAATTAGGTGATCTTCAACCACAGTAGAGAAAGATAGAAAGTAGTTCACGAATGAATCAAAATAATTTGGTACCAAGTCTCGCGTGGCACCCTAGGCAGTTTCGAGAAGTGGCCAAGACCAGTCCCCTCCCAAGGACGGTCTCGGTGCCGAGACTCTCCCGGAGAGGGGTCCGGTCATGCACAGAAGTGCTTTCAAACCAAAAAGGAATCGACCGAGATTATATTATAAAAAGAGATAATTCAAACTGATATGGAAGTTGAATGTCCAATACAGCCACGAATTCACTCCAATGACAAGAATCCCGCACGAGTGCTATTGTGCAATGACTTTGAATCAGAAAACTTAAAGTCAATGCAAGAGATAGTCAAACAAAGTAGACAAAATCTAAAGCAGTTCACGAACGATCAAAAAAATTAGGAGTCAAATGCTCCATGGCACCCCAGGCAGTTTCGAGAAGTGGCCAAGACCAGTCCCTTCAGAAGGACGGTCTCGGTGCCGAGACTCTCCCAGAAAGAGGTTCGCTCGTACACATAAGTGCTTTCAAACTAAAAAGGAATCAAGATAAGTTTCTAATTGATATGGACGATACTGCTACACTGAAGTTTGAAAGCAAAAAAATATCTTCAAGTGAACATAGCTCAAATTCTCAAAACGACGAAAGTCAATAAAACATACAATCCGTTTTTCACCCTCAGATCCTACCGTCACGCATATTTCAATGCTAGATATCCAGATGCATAACAACATATTTGATACGAACTGTGAAAATGTAATACACTCCACAATTGAACAAAAATAAGGACTCCGATGCCTCAAGTCTCCCACTCTAGATTTAATAAATGGCCAAGAGGCGACCCTACTCCAATACGGTCTCGGTGCCGAGACACTTTACTGGGGAGTCTTGGTCATGCACAACATTGCTAGTGGACTACCGTGAATTCATCCGATTCATTTGTCACAAGTACAAATTTTACACCCCAATATATGGCTCCGAGAAAATGACATCTTCTGCTTCTATATATATCCTTCTCAATTATCCCTTGAGTCCTAATCACGTGAATAAGTATATCCTCAGAAGAATTAAGAGATGCTAAATCAATCAAGTCAATGTTTGAAGCTGCCCACTATGGAACGAAAATAAAGGGAACGGAAGGCGTATAAAACTGAGAAATGGTCAAGGGGTGACCAAGCCTGAGAACAGTCTTGGTATTGAGACACCTTGGTGGCGGTCTTTGTTTTGCACAAAAATCTTTTGGCCCTCATTTAGGGATGTCGAGAATTGCTCAAATATGTTAAAATTTACCCCCTCTTCGAAGAATCTAGACATACAAATAACAAGAATCCCACTCCGGTAGCTATTATATCTCAATTGTGAATCATAACATCTGCTTACCTGTCAGGACAAAGGTTTGCCCAACGGCAACCTGTGTATATTGGAAAAATTTAGGATCTTCTACCCTCAACGAAGAGTCTGGCGCTGAGACTGCAACTGGAGGCGGATCGGGCTTACACAGACTCACTTACATTTTAATGGATGAGAAACTAGCTTTCAAAAAACTGAGTCAAAACAAACCAAGATTGGTTTGCTTGTCTTGAACATATGTTTGTTAAAAATGCTCATGATTTGCCACACCCCTAGAAGAGTCTCGGCACAGAGATTCTCGTAGAATTGGGCCCAGGCTTGCTCAGCTGAACGTCACGCAGACACAACAATCGACCAAGTTTGAGAATAAATGATTTGAATCACACTTCCCGCCATCCGAGACTCTAATGCAAACTGAAATAGCCTCATCTTGATGACACCAGAGAAACCAAAAATAACACACCTAAGTCAATAATTTGGTCACTGAGGAAACCAAAAAACGGGGAATGGATCTAAAAACTTAAGATCTGCCCTCTCCTTAGAAGAGTCTTGGTGCCGAGATTCTTATATGGACTGGGCTCGGGGCTGCTCAGGCGAACGGTAAAGCACCAAACATTGCAAACCGAGTTCGAAAAATAATTTGGACTCATACCCCCCCTGCCAGCTTTGAGGGAATGCAAAACTCAAAAACTTGATCTCATCAACAAGAAATTAGATTTTAAGCATCAAAGTCAAGAATTTAACCAAGAAGGATCAAACAAACTGGGAGCGATTTGCCCGACAGCAACCTGTTTAAGTTGAAAAGACTCAAGAGCTGCCACCCTTGGAAAAGAGTCTCGGTGCTGAGATTGTAGTATGAGAGGGATTGAGCATACACAGACTAAGGATACGATTTCAGTCTTGCCCATTGATTGTAATACACCCGAGTTAATATTTGATCCACTAAGGCTTACATAACAATACTATATATTGTGCCATTCTGTAGGTCAGGGTTCAAAAGTATAGCAACAAAATTTCTCCCCCTCCCCTCGCCATGTTAGTCGAATGAAAGCACAAGAGTGAATAGCAGAACTGGTTTGTTATCCGGCCAACAGAAAATCATTCAGAAAATCAAGAGCTCTCATTTCCAGGGAAAGGTAATGCGAACCGGACTACCCGGATTTCATTCACAGTACCCTAAAAATCAAGCACCTCAAGTGGTATTTTGTCCACTTCCGGTCAAATGTTTTGAATTCGGACACTATTCATTGTCGGAAATACTCAAGACCTCCCACCCCCGGCAAAGGGTCTCGGCGCCGAGATTGTAAGAGGAGGTGGGCCTCGCTTGCACAGCCGCACAATCACACTGCTATTCTTTCCAAGCAAGCTTTTACTCTAAACTAAAATCCTGCTTATTTCCATCTAGTCTACAATGCAACCCAAAGTACCTTGATCTTATTAACAACATTACTAAATAGCCTAATCCCCAAGTAACTGTTGACTGAAATCAAAACTCGCACCGAACTAACTCCTTGAATTTCTAAAAAAAATGAGAAAGGATTTCTTTTAATCATACCTCTTTACTTAGAGGTGGAATCTTGTGTGGATGTGCGTCACCAATATCTCCAACTGGGAGTGCACAACATGACCTTAAAATCCTCTCCATAATGAACTTCTTCCTAATGCTAGCACTCAATTTAGAAATAGAAGTGAGAATAACGGAGAGCATGTAATGCAATTTTACCTTACAAAAGTGATTAAGCAATCTGACAATCTAGCATTTGGAAGTTCAGGAATCTAAACAATCAAACATTCAAAAATATCTAAGAAAGGGTTTGGGTGTAAGAGTTGTATGTTGCGCAAAAACAAAGTGGCAAGTGTCTTAGGCGCTATCGCCGACTTTGAAGAATGCTTTTCAATTTTAGGGTTTGAGGAATGCGGTCAAAGTCAACGAAACTGGGACTGCTGGCTCGGTGGCCGGTCGTGCCATCGTCAAGTTCGATTGAATTTGCAATTAGGGGACAAGTTTGAGAGCTTTGTTGTGCCCACGGGTTTGGCACGATCTTGGCTCGGGTAATTGGGTTGAGGTCTTTGCGCAGATAATTTTGAAGGGTCCATTTTCGTATGCTTGCTTTAACTTTTAATGTTTTGACATCTTGGTTCTTACATAGAGGTAGCCTTGCTCAGTAGTGATGGATCACCGAACTAGTCCTGGCTTTCTTGGATTTTGTGTAATAGAAATGATATTGACTTATGCCCTGCCGAGACCTACATTTTGTTTGTGCAATTCGTTGCTTACTATTTATTTTTTCTAATTCTATGATTTCCTGGCGTCACTCTCTTTACTCCAAGGGTAATTGCATGAAAGACCGGTACTAAAACTTTGTCACAGAGGGAGTGCCAAAGCTTCCTTTTGCAATAATTTTTGAAGCATGACTTGCATGAACTTGAAATTTTTATTGGAGATGCCTCTCTTGAAATTAATTGTATGTCATATTTTTTTAGAAATTTTCAAAAATCATCTTATATTTAAAAATCATTTAAACAAATATTTCACGTTTTGAGTTTAGAGGGGGTTTAGTACTATGGAGTCCCCAAATTTAATGATTTGGAGATGAAATTTCTATGGTCTATTTTCATAGTAGGAAGTCATGTTCCTACCAAGGGGCATTAAAAAATATTATATTTTATATCTCCTACGTCCATGCAAAGAAGGCTCCCTTGCGCACGCAATTCTAAATGTTGAAGATGGTTTCAAGATCATTTTTTTGGTGAAATCTCTTCAATATAAAGTCTTTCCATTGCAAATGGCCAATTTTTAGTTTCTTTGAAAAAAAAATTCCTATTTTGTACAAATTAAAACGTCAAACTATGTATTTTCTTCAAATTAAATTTCAGCTCACACATTTTTGTGAATAACTTTTTACCTAGATTTTTTTAGGTCTGAAATTTTGGTGATATGCTATTTTAAGTGTCATACTAATTATACTTATTTTATTTTATTTTTAAAAATTTGTTTGCAAAAGCTCATAGTATTGGGAGTACTAGCCAAAATTGAACAAAAACAGCCAGTCATTCATGCAATCACCCCCAAATAATAGTGAAACAGATTGCCCCACGCTAATTTATAAACATTTGACACTATATGATTATTTTCAATTATTGTAGAAGAATACACTACTTTTGAATTTAGTATTGCTGTAATAAAGACACATAATCCTCCATGTGAAGGTCTATTATGTTTCTGGAAATGAGTCGGCGTGTACTCGTACATTTGTACATCTAGGCACTCACACACATCCTATGAAGGACGAGGAACTCTACGACATGAAGGAGAGAACTCGGACGCTGATTAGAGAACAGATGGAGAGGACACCGAGTGGCACCAACTCCTCAATTATCTTAGAGGCTACAAAGGAACTCTTGGGCGAGCTAATTCTACATCTGGATGGAGTGCAGACCAAGACTCTTGACTTTGACAAACTCGTCTCGGTGCTGGAGAAATGCAAGTATTCTAGCTTGCCAAGTATTTGAAACGAGGTAACATCTTTCAAATATTTGAAGAGATTTGGAATGATTAACAGTATTACCAAGTTGAGGGAGTCAAGCATATGGGCATTTGTTCAAGAGAATAAATTCTTAGATCAAGGGACAAATGTGGATAAGGTTTTTGTTTTCAAAATGTTAAAAGTAGGACCTGGAAGTGGAGTTGACTTGATGAAGCAAATGCAAAGTAGAGGGGACATTCAAGACGCGTGGCTAATGTTTAACCATGTCAAACGTATGAAGGAGTGGACAACCATAGCATGTCATGTATATGACTCCATGTATTGTCGTGTAATGACTACCGCTGTTTGTGACATGCTATCCGAAGATTGCGCGGCCCAAATTCTATTTTGGAAAAACCTAAACTCCGTTGTCGACGGACATGGGATAGGCAACCCTCAATTCAAGGAATTTATGGCAGATAGTGCACAAGCAAATTGGAATGTTGTGCGGACGGTCTATGGATCCGGAAACATTAGCGTACCAATGGAACATCATGAAAGAATGTGCCTCTTTCATTGGACTCAATCTTTGGAAAAACATATCAAGGCGGACATTCGAGCGGACTTACAAGATCAATATCATCTGCTTTGTAAGCAATACAAGAATGCTACGACTTCTGAGGAGTCCAATACTCGTTACCTAGTCATAAAAGTGTGGTGGTTATTATCAGGGGCCACCACGGATTTAGGACTGCATAGATTGGACATGTGGCTTTCTTTTTGGCATTTTTGGTATCGTCAATAGGGCGGATTTATGCAACTTGTAAGTCCTTATCCTCCTACTTTTCATTTCAAAATAATCTAGTTTTTGTATCTCAATGAATTTTCAGGTGTCCTTCTTTTCCTTTATATTCTATAACCAGAATTTGTAATACTCTCCAACCCGATCCATGGCAAGTGGACGTTGTAGATCCCTTTGGACGCCAAGAGGGGTGATTGGATGAACATGCTCTTAGAACTTTTACCATTTTATGGAAAAAGTTTGTCAGCTTCGTTAGGGAGAAATTTGTGAATGTTGCATGCTGTTTAAACCTTGGAGAGCCCTCTTGGTACCGAGAGGGGTGATAGGGCGGGCTTCCTCTTGCAATTGTTTCATTGATTGGGTGGACAATTTTTATCTGCAATAGGCAAAAATTTGTGACTCATGCATGGCGTTGGTACCTTGAAGACACCTCTCGGTACCGAGAGGGATGTAGACGTGGGCTCCGTCTTGGAACTCTTATATTTCTTTGTAGTACAATTGTGGTGTGCAATAGGAAAAATGTGCGATTGAGGCATGATAATAATACCTTAAAGGATCCTTTTGGTACTGACAGGCGTTCTACTGTAGGCTCTATCCTGGAAATTGAATGTGACGTATGTACTATTTTCTTTCGGGATCTTAGCGAGTCTGAGCTAGCAAAAATGCCATCTTGCAACCTCGCCGAGATAGTACATAACAAGTGACTTCAACAATCTAGAAATCAGAGGAACGATCTTTACATCGCCACGGTAGACGATTTCGTCAGAGCATTCATGCAGATGGTAAGGTATTACCAATACTTGAAGGGAAATGAAGCCGGTACGAGATCGGGGAAGGAAGAGCTAATGCTCTGCGTTGCCTAGCATTCAACCGAACGAACGGGCAATCCAAAGTCGCTTACCGAATATATTTCAAACATTCCAAATATAGAAGAATTCTTCAATAGAGAGCTTCACCTTGAAGGCAAAAAAGTGTTTGGATCGTAGAAGAGGAAGGTAGACATGCCACTTGGGTGCGAATATGACTTGCATAGACCGGACAAAGTCAATTTCTCCCATCCACGCATTCTATATTTCCACGGTATTAGGTGTATTTTAGATCTACTGTTATATGTGTGCAAAATGACACGTACCCTAAACGCGGTCGTAGGACACCCTAAAATCGCGGTCATAGGTCCCATCATCTAAAACTATTCAGTTGTACATGGCAATGGAATTTTGTCACTCATTTTCTCATTTTCCTAAAGTTGTCTCTTAGTTTTTCAAGGAATGGCTGAACTCCTATTGGAGATGATTTCATCCAATATTATTTGTACTTTCATCCACTTTTTCATCTACTTTCATCCAATATGTATTCTACTTTCATCCAATATTTCATCTACTTTCATCCACTTCTTTCATCCAAACTATTTCTTCCTTTGTATGCTTTAATCTAAAATTCAGTTCACAACCACAAAAATTTTTTAGACTCTCACCCAAAAAATTTCAAATTTTCAGTCACTTTCATCTAAAATTTCAGTCAATTTCATCCAAATGTCAACCACTTTCTTCCACAAAACTTCCAAATTTTATTTCATTTTTCCATTTTCCATCCAAGATCTACCCTCCTCGCTCACTATTTCCCGCTCTACACTCGCCGCTCCCCGCTCCCTGCTCGCTTCCTAGCAACGTTGAGTCTAGACCTTACAAATCCAATTCCACCACATGTGCAAATAGGCATCAACACAACACACTAGAAGGTGACAACATGATATGGAGCAATTGAACACGACTATGTGGGAAAAAAATACATGTATAAAATTGTTTCACCACAAAAAGAGTATTGAAATCAATGGAAGAAACTACTTGAAATTTAACCTCTAAAAATCCTTTTTACTTTGAGTTTGAATAATGCAAAAAATGACTACTTTTTTATCAAGATTTTTGGATATAATTTTTTTTGAATAATAGCAAATGTAATTGTAGGATCTTAATTTCACCTTCATTAGAACATTTACAAAAAGGTTCAATTTAAAATTCTTATTATATGTGAGATCTTTGCAATCAAAGTAAAAACAGTTCTTTTTTCATTGCTTGCTCATGGGTATATACCAACTTGCTTCATTTTTTGGCAATTTAGGGATTAAACTCGCACTGATAATGGCCTATAATCCAGAAGGTAATGGCAAAAGTGAGCATGGCCATTCACCAATTGTCAAAGCTTTGGTTAAAATTTGTGATGGCGAAATGAATGATTGGCCTAGACTTCTACCATTTGCATTATGGGCCAATTGTATTACACATAGTATAGTTATTGATTACATGCCCAAGGAGTCAGTGTTAGGACAAAAGCGAGTGATGACAATTAAAGAAGTTGTACCAATGTAGAGTATACTACCTTGAAGAAATGGACTTACTAGGAAAACTTGTTGGCATTATGCATTTGACAACTTGAGAGAAGACCAGAGGAGGATTAGATTGCTACTAAGAAGTTGAAACAAAGGAGAAGAACAAAGAAAGGTGTGATCAAAAACATTGGTTGCACCCCAAACCTATTCAATACAGCTTTTGGATGTTGATTTATTATAGTAGCTTAGATAATCAATATAGAATGGCAAAAAAATTTGCAAAGAGGTGGTTTGGGCCTTATGTTGTCAAACAAGTCTATGACAATGCCTTGTATTTACTACAAGAGCTTGATGAGATGGAGTTGAAGATACCAATTGCAGGCAAATGCATCAAGCTATTTCAAAGACGAAGTGAAGATTATAGCTTTCATGACTTTGAAAATAATTTGGAAGACATTGAAGAGGAGGTTCACAAAGATGTTGTTCAAAGGGAAGATGAGGAGGAGGATCAAGTTTGCCAATTATTCAAAATATAGTAGAGGCCCACATCATTTTCAAACTAAATTGTCACATATTGGAGGATGTGCAGGTTTAGGAGGAGTGGATGTTGTGATGTGGGCTGTTTACAATTTAAAATAGCCATTTATCTTTGTAGAGTTCAAGCATTGTAGTAAGTGTTGTTTAGATGGTGTTTATATTATCTATGTTCTAGTCACTGGGGGCTTTTTTGGGTTTCCCTGTCTCACTTTCCCCTATGTGAGCGACAAATCTGTGACTTTTCCTTGTGTCACAGGATTGTGACACAAGGAAAAGTCACAGATTTGTTGCTCACATAGGGGAAAGTGAGACAGGGAAACCCAAAAAGCCCCTAGTGAGTTGGTTACTTGGATGTGAACCAGTGGTTAGTTGGATGAATGAGTTGGTAGGTAGGGTTAGTAAGAAGTTATGATTAGGTAGTAGCTAGCTGCCAAAGATAAACTGGTTTGCTTGAGAGCACTTAATGGTAGGCTTGTTGTCTGCCATTGAGCCTCTTGGACCTCAAGAGAGTGTAGGCAAAATTAAGTGAGTAGGAAGGGTGAAGATGACATTTTGTGTAAACTATTGTGGATAACTTCCCTTATTTAAGAAGAAGGTAATTTTTGACATTGTGTATTTTGGTTATTGTGTATTATTGGTGTTTTCATTTGAGTTGAGTCTGTGAAGGGTTTTTTGACCAAGATACACTATTAGCATAAGAAATTTGGGATCAATATCTTTTATGGATTAATGGTTATGACGCATTGAAGTAGAGGATGTCTAGTTTCTATTAAATTTAAGGTAGTGATGTTTGAAAGAGTACATCTAAAGTTTTTTCATTACGTGTTTGTGAAATTTTGTGATCACGTGTTTTACTTCTTTATTAGCATTCTATAAAAATCATGAGTATTGGACTTAATCTCAGTTTTTCATGGCAAAAATAGCAACTGGGAGAGAAGTTGTAAAGTATTGGAGCACTAGTTTATAAGTCAATATATTAGGAAAATATTCACTAAAGTTGGATAGTATCCTAAATTAGGTGAAAATTTACATGTGAGTAGTTGAGTAGTTGATCTACATAGTGGTGAAGTTTTATGTAATTTGGAGTGACTATCCACCTTTTATGTTAGATCAAAGTTAGCTATGGTAGTTTTCAGATTATTGTGGGAAGGGTTAGAAAGTCAATAATAAGAAAATGTTCACTAAAGTTGGATATTATCTTAGATTTGGATTAAAATTTAATATGTGAATAGTTGAATAGTTGATTATATTGTGGTGAAGTTTCAAGTCATTTGGAGAGATTGTCCATCTTTTATGCTAGATCAAAACTACGTATGGCAGGTTCTAATTTATTATGAGAATTATAGAATAGGGATCTAGAAAAAGGAAATTTGAGAATAGATTTAGAATTATTTAGGAAATTTTAGGATATTAACAGATTATATGCAAAGCATTTTTGCAATGAAGGCCTTGTGCTATTATAGACCTATGCAAAAATCTTTGTATTATTGTTATTTGTCAGAAGATTGTTTGGACTAATAAGACATGTTTTTTGAATGAAATCATCTACAAAGATAGAAAAAATTCCTTGCATCTATAAGATGATTGCCTAAATGGACCACAAACATTATTGTGAACTAATTCAAGTGGTTTTGTTGCTAGGGAATTGTTTCTAAATCTACGATCACTATTACCTTACCTTACTTGTAGAAAAAGAAAATGCACCTATTGGGCCAATCCAAGCAATTTTAATGACTAAATTGATTATGGGGGCCGTGTCTTGTTAGGGTTAATTATATATTCCTTTTTACAAAGCCTCCAACCCATTCTCCACATTTTAAAGCATTTTAAAATTTGACCACAAGGTCATAGGATCCATCCTTCAAGGGTAGAAGAATTCTGAGCGCACTTGTGATTTGATAATTGATATTGAATTTTAGATCTAAAGTTTAGCATATGTTATAATTTAAAAAATAGAGAGAGTTTC
This sequence comes from Pseudisothecium myosuroides, assembly GCA_951799445.1. Classification (NCBI taxonomy): domain Eukaryota; kingdom Viridiplantae; phylum Streptophyta; class Bryopsida; order Hypnales; family Lembophyllaceae; genus Pseudisothecium; species Pseudisothecium myosuroides. Next base: position 897,555 of record OX637288.1, on the reverse strand, counting down.
ATAAAAGTACAGCTATTACCAACATTCATGAGAGAACTGTAATCCTATAAATAATTGCCGTGGTTAACCCTGGAGCGCCGAGGACGCCATTCCGTGGCTTTCCAATGACAAGACTGTTAACTGGAAAGAATTCAAAAGCATTTTTTCATCCTCCTTTTCCCTATTGACCTTTCATGTTGGGTTCTGAAGAGTATCCAATTGCGTTTGTAGTCTTTATAATGTTTGTCTTCACTTAAATGAGAAGTTATTAAAAAAAAACAGATCACAAAATATGCTATTTTAGTGCATTTTGGAAAATTGTTGCTACTTGCTCTAAATTTGAAATTTATCCACAAAAATGATATTTTTTGAGTTTGAGCCCAACTAACAAAATGAAGGTCATCTATTCTAGTTTCTACTCCAATTTGAATTTAAAAAACAAACTAATCTTAAATATTTTATATCAATTTGAACTTTGGGTGTATTTTCAATGTCTATTATTTTCTAAAAATAAAAAGACACGGAAATTGAGTTTATACTATAATGTTTGTCATTGTAACATACACACATGGTGAAATTTTCAGATTTTTTGAAATAATTTTCTATTTAATACAATTTTTCTTCACTTTCTCTTCAAAAATTCTCAAAAAAATCAATTTTCCACAAAAATCTAATTTTTTTTTGAAGTAAAGAAGACATATAAATTCATCTCTGAATAATAAATATAAATTTTTTCATACATATCTAGTTGCAAAATGGCAGCAAATTGAGTGATGGACAGTGAGGTTTGAAATCAATGGTCATGGGACCGTCATTTAGGGGTTAAATAACAAGGAGTACTAAATTGTCGAGATGGGACCTAAGACGCAGTCATAGAGACAAAAACCTCCCGGACATCAGTCCCACAATGACAATGATGACCATCACACAAAAGTGACGTGAAAGTGCGACTGCCATATCTCGGTTGTCGATGTTGTACTCCGTCCGTCTGACTCGCATCCGCGGCGTCTTATTGGATGGTTGTCATTGCTTTTCTACATCAAGGATGGATCAGTGGTCGAGGGGGCTTCTAAGCAACACATTGTCGTTGTCCACCATCACAAGCTACATATTTCAGGAGCTGGTCTGAGAGTCCTTCTAGGATGCATTTGTCTCGAAATTTCATGTTCAAAGAAGTTGGTGGAGTGTTTCGGGTGCTACGTGAACTTTACTCGGTGTCAAAGGCAACTCAATTGGTAAGTATCTGTACCATTTTTGATCAAGTCATGGAAAAGTCAGGGAGTTCGAGGGATGGCAATGCAGGAAGCTCAAATTTGGTTATGTAATATATTCCCGAGGATTTTATATCATTGCCATTATTTGCAAATTGGAGATTTAGATTTGATGTTCATTCTCCTTGAAACATTAATGATTCATGAATTCAATCAAGAAATTCACAAGTTGCTTGTCTATAGCATGATGGCCAAAGAATGTACAACGCCACTCGACGAAAGCTTCAGGAAAAGACTTGATGAGTAAGATTGGAGGCTTCATTTGTATTTTGAAGTTAGTGGATTCTTCATAACTCTAGCAATGCTCAGCAATTTCAAATGCCTTTTTGGAAAACTTGTGAAATTCATTTTTTTTTAAATCGTGAATATGTGCTACAGGGTTATGCGGGAGGCACAACTTCAACTAATGCCAATGTGCAATTGGTTGCTTTGAGCGGATTGACTTTGACGAAAACCACAGACTAAGGACCAAGAGCAACCGCAAGAGGAGCCGCAACTGGAGTCGGACATTGAGCAACCATCGGAGCATAAGGAGAAGGAAGAGGTCAACGAAGAAGGGTGTGCCTAATTAGAATATTTATAATACGGACATTCTTCCCAATAAGGGTGATACAAAAAGCGATACGGAGAGAGGTAGCATAAGATAGATATGCGCAGCTATGAGCGCTAGTGCTAATTCTCCTCTTATAGGCGGTCACTTGCAAATTATTTTGAAGTTGAAAGAAAGTGGCTGGTGAGAATTTGATACTAGAGGAAATGAACCAAAAGCTTAATATATATGGAATGGATGCAACCAGTGCCCTTGGAAAAAAATCTTGCTCTTACTACAAATAAGAGGCAAATTACTGGGGGTAATTCCAAAAACTTCCCAAACGGTGCTAAGACGTTCGTTGTTATGACGTTCGTTGTTATGACGTTCATTGAAACTTTTAGACTCCGTTCGTTCTAACGAAAGTGTCGAAGCCACTCAACAATTTGGCATTTGTTTCCTCCATGATCATGATCCCATTTAGAAGTAAGGTAGTCCATTTTAAAAGAGACTAGCCTCTAAAACTGATCATGGCGCATAAGGTAGACGCATCCATTCTTGTCCGTGTACCCCATTCCGTCATCATGTACAAAAGGAGTACACTTTAGAAAGAAAATGTTTGCCTTTGCTACATACCGACGGAATGTGGTGAACGGACGGGAATGGGTGCGCCTATGTTAGGTACATTTGCTTCCTTCAATGTACTAACAATGTTTATTTTAGGAGGTGGTCGCTTTCAGTGACCATTGTGTTTCAACTTCAAAAATTTGTAACTCATTCCAAAAAGGTCCAAAAAATATGCAACAACTTGAGATAGATGCCAAATCCATTTTTCTTCCTATTAAAATTTATTGAAAATTATTTTAAGGAGTTTAGCTTCCCCCCAAAGGCAAACAACTCTTAAATGGTCACTTCAAAAGACTACCTTAGGGCAATTTGAAACTCGCAATGATCAATTCAATACATTGCAATGGCCCAATTGTCATACATAAATTTTTTTGTTTTTCATCAATACATGGTTTCAATCCCCAAAGAATATAAAATTATTTTCCTCCTCGTTTCTCTTAAGTTGGCCAAAACAAAGAAAGAAACCACAATTTTTCCAAAGGATTTGTGGATTAACTCCAAAATGCCCAAGGCTTTTTTTGAGCTTCTAGGATTTTACTCTAAATTGAACAAAAAGCCAACATTTTAATAAGTTCCATCAATTTTTTTAAATTGTAACCACACAAATTCAAACTAGACATGTTAGAATTCACATAAGAAAAAAAAATAAAACAATAGATTAAAAGATTATAATGTTTGGTCATAAAAGTGTTAAAATTGCAAAAGTGATTTGAGGTCTTTCAATCCTCTTTTCACTTGTCAAATCTAAAAAGTTGGTCACCAAAAAAATATGAGGTTAAAGGGCCAAACATGCATAACCCCAATCAATTTATGGCTTTTCAAATTCTACTACAATTTTTTTAAATGAATTTCTAATGTGATTTTTTTCTCCAAGATTTAGTGTATTTGAAGCTCATTTGGATTTATGATGCTAAAACTAGACTTCAGAAAGAAATTTTCAAAAATGTAAACTATTAAAAGTAGCAACTTGATTAGGTTTTAGTTAACTTCAAAGTATTGTTGACATCAAAATTTGGTGCCTCGGGCATTTAGGGGTTAACCCCATAATGACCCTGGAATTTCCTGAGCTTCTAGGAATTTGCTCTAAATTGAACAAAAAGTCAACATTTTGATAAATTGTATCCATTCTTTTTGAATTGTAACCGTATGAAATCAAACTAGACATGTTAGAGATTACATTAGAAAAAAACAAAAACAAATATCTCTTAAAAATTGAAAGATTATAATGTTTGATCATGAAGGTGTTAAACTATGAAAGTGATTTGGAGTCTTTTAACCCCTTAAGGACAATTGTCCATTGAATGGACAATTGAAAATCCGGATAGGTTCCTATGAAGTCAATTTTGGTTGGATGTTCATGAAATTTTGACACAAGGTGTACATATGTACTCCCGTAGTGAAAATCTAATTTTTTTTTCAATCGGGTGCCTGGATCAAAAGTCATGCTACCCTGAATTTTTTTGGCAGCAAGGGCAATTTGGAAATCTTTTAAGAATCTTTTGCAAATAAACTTATTAACTTTTGAAATTTGGCATGTATGTAACTTACATGATACAAGATGCAAATGTCAAAAAAATAAGCTCGAGCAGTGTAAAAATCTCACTCTAGGAGGAATTAAAGTCTGCTGGCCCTGTCGGGCAAGGCTGAAAAAAAACTTTTTCTTCTACCTTCAAACGTTCTAATCTTTCAATTTGTATGATCAAAGTTTCTGAATTTTTTTTTACACGTTCCTAAGGTTGTCTAGTGCAAATTTGTACGGTTGAATTTTGAAAAAAAACTTTTATTTTTCATTTTTTTCTCATTATCCTAAAAATGGCAGTTTTTTCACAAATTCTGCCTAAAATATGCCTCTAGGCTTTAGGGGTTAATCCTCTTTTCACATGTCAAATCTAAAAAGTTGGTCACCAAAATAACATGAGGTTAAAGGGCCTAACATTCATAACCCCAATCAATTTATGACTTCTCAAAATCTACTTTATAATTTTTTTAAATGAATTTCTAATGTGATTTTTTCTCAAAGATCCAATGTATTTGAGGCTCATTCCCAAGAGCCCTCAACACTACAAAAAAGTCAAGATTGCAATGGACACCCATGCACAAAATCTTGAATAGAAAAATCATAATCAATCATTTTCAAAATCAGATTTTTGAAGCTAAGACTAATTAAACTTCAAAAAGAATTTTTCAAAAATATAAAGTATTAAAAATAGCAATTTTGGTAAGGTTTTATTTAAAACTTCAAAAATTGGTCGAGAACACATTCTGTCCTCACGGTCATTTTGGGGTTAGGGGTTAATTCCAAAGGCATCCAAGAAAAAAGCAATTTATCACGAATAGACATTTCAGGAGATTCGAGAGTCGATATGAAAGTCCCTACGTAATATATCTGATCTCTTGAGAAACTATTTTCAACCCACAGCCTGACCACAAACAATGGCGATACCCGTATGGCATTCAGCAAATTCAGATAAGTAACAATCTTCCTAAAGACCACAAGCCACTTAAGAAATAAAGGTCACAAAGAGTTTGCTTTCCCACGGTTGATCCCTACAGAAAAAGAATGGAATGGTTACAGACTACAGAATGCACACGGCACAAGACTCAGCTCAAAGCACGTCTCAGCTTCTAAAGGTAGTAATCTCCTTGCTTGGACGATGCTTTCAAATTCTTCAACTTCTTCAGAATCTGGGCATAATATTCCTGCAGATAAAGTTCCAAAGTGGTGGTCTCCTTGGGATCCGCTCCCAACATTGCATAAGTTTCGGTCATTGGTGCTGAAAACACGGTGTTGCTCGTGAGTACCTGCAGGATGCATATCATTAGAATCACATTGCCGTTCATGGAAATAGCAATATTCATGTACCAGGATCTTGAGGTTGTCCACAACTCGGTATTGGACTAGAATCAGTCACTTATCAACATAGACTCACCTCCGAGAAAGCCAACCGGTCGGCTACGTCAGCAGTCCACTGGAAAAGTCGAGTTAGCAATCGTGTCGTTTTAAGCACACCCACAGGAACAGTCGTCACCTTGGCATCCTGCCCAGCTAACCGCTCGCACAAACTGATAACCTGGATACGCAATTGATATATTAAAGAGCAGCAACCTTGGATGAACCAGCATGACCTCACTTTTAATGACGTATGCAAAAATTTCTCTTCAGAGCTCAAATCGAAGGCAGGTGCTTCTAGTTCATGCACTTCCAAGCAGGAATGGAAGGCAGGAAAACAACGATACCAGAACTTGGGGGGGCTTTCGAACCGTACCTCTTGGGTGGTCCAAGCACGAGGACCAGCCAAAGTCAGGGTCTGCTTCTCAGCTTTTTCATTTCGAAGAGCTGCCATCGTTAGCCGTGCGACGTCCTGCCAAACAAGTTTTAAGGTTTTCGGCTCTTGGAGAAAAGATCTTACTTTACCTGATCATTTCACTAAGAACATGTTATCTGATGCTTTATTCCACCCCGTGGCGCGAGACGGAACAATCATGTCTATTTATTTATATAAAAGAAATACAAGATCCAGTTCAAACAAGTACCTGGGTATCCATGTAAGCGATCCTGGTGGGCGCATCCGTTCCCCACACAGGCTTGTCTTCTAGAACTGGGACAGCATATTGTCCAATCAAACCCTGCACAGATTCCGAATTCGTGACGGTGAGAAACACGACTCAAGTCAATCGCATAGTAGAAAAGAAAATAACCAGAAACAAACTCAGAAAGAGGTTAAACCGTATGGAAGTCAAACCTGCATAAATCCGCAAAGCCGAATGATGGTGTAATTGAGGCCGGAGTCCGCAATGTACTTCTCCGTGCACCTCTTGATTTCCATCAATGGAACCTCCGGGTGCTTTTCACAGTTGTGAATAGAGAAGAAAACAAAGCGCTGGATGCCCATGGCTTGCGCGCATTGGACCAAAGCTACCTTCCCGTCCCAGTCAACCTGCAATTGCATTCCCCATCAACACATAAGACACCAACCAGCTAATCTCCGAAGCTCCCCAGCGTCAAAGACGTGATAATATTAGGTCACACATAGAAACCTACGTACCACTGCTGCCAACGTCTGATGAACCAAATAACACTAACATTATTCTCCATACCCAAAACATGAACATTACATTCAAAGAGTTCAAAATTCAAAGCGTTCAAAAAGTGGTCAGAGGCCATGAGCACTCACTGTTCGGATGGGTTCTTCAGGCCGTCCCGTGGCGCAATCGATCACCGTATGAATCCCAACAAGCGCCGCTGGCAACGTCTCTGGCTTGTTCAAGTCACCCTGAAACCAACAGACGACGTTGTATTAGTGATGGCCCGATCCCAAACGAGGGCACCATTCTCGCAATCAGGGACATCGAGTGGCAACTGAGCACTGTAACCTATTAGGGCTTCCCCCAGTCCATTGCAACGAGAACCATGTGCATAACAATCGTAACCTTCAAGGCAAAGGCCTATTTGCTTTCCATGAATCAAGGCTCCTTTCCCTGTAAAAATCTTAAATGCAAGTCTCGCCCATGTACTGTGGGCCACTGCAACACGAAAATACTCTTTGAAGCCCCCCCCTGCCTTCCCACTCAATAATGTTATGTGCAATGGAACCACGAGACGAGGGGAACAAGTTACCCGATCTTACATTGACGACAGTGGCGCCCCAGTCACGAAGAAAATCAGCTGGCGCGGGCCGGGGGCGGACGAGGCACCTCACGTCGTAGCCTTCATCAAGAGCCCGCCTGACCACCTGTCTGCCCAGCGTCCCCGTGGCGCCCACCACCAAGACGCTCGTGCTCCGCACGGGCGTGCCCGACGACATGGCTGCGGCTTGCGCGGCCGCATTGGCAGCCATGGCGAAGCCCAGTTTGCGAGCCCCAGAGCTGCTACTGCTTGCAAAACCGGAACGCATCAAAACCTCCCGCTCACCCAGCGAAGAGGAGGACAGCGGCAAATCCTTGACATTCTTGAGGCCCAAGAACGACGACGCAGGCTTCCGGGAAGAGCTCTCCACGTCGCGGCAGGAGCATGGTTGCGCAACAGCGACAGCTTGCCCGAGGAGGGCACTCGCCTGCGCCACCATCGTCACCATTCTTTCCTACCCCTCGTCTGCAGAAAGCTCCACACGCACAACTATCAATGTCACTCGAAATCCACACCCAATTCGACCCCAAAACCTGATGTGACGATGAAGCAATGCCGTCCAATTCAGAAGTGGGCATCGACCCAATTGACAGGAGGGAATGCCGAAACCCTGTGGAATCCAACGAACAGATATCCCAGCGAGATGCGAAGACCGCGAAATTGGCAATGGAAGCGTACCTGAGAGAAGGAGGAGCGAGATGCAAACAACTGAGTGGTGCAGTGATGATACGGGAGAGAGCGCAATGTCGGAGAAGAATTTGAGGCTGCAGAAGATGCAACGAGGACGGATTGCAGCCCTGGAAGCTTATTAGTCGCAGTCGCACGCGGGCCGAGTGCTCGTTGTCGTTTGTGATCCATGGTGCTTGGCTGAGTTCCTTGCCACTCACCAGTCACCAGCTCCGTCCAAGTGCTGCGGGCTGCTTCCGTCACTGGGGCTGGACTTGCCTGCTTTTCCACGCGAGGGGATAAGGCCGGATGGCCCCATCACCACGCCTCGGACATGCCGAAGGTCCCGAATGACCAAAACAATTTGATGAGGTTATTAGCAAACTCCGAGGGTAAACCCGTCCAACGAAGTGGGACCAGCAGGGTGGATATACCCCGGGAGAAAATGCGGGAATTTTTTATTTCAACATATGAATTTTTTTGCAATCAGAGACCCCAAATTAGCTAGGAGAGGTCTACAACATATCCTAGACACGACACAAAATAGGGGGCTTCTTTTCCACTTTTATCCCGAAAAATACAAATTTTACCCTTCTGTTCATTCTTTGTGAGATGGATTTAATGTCTTGCAACTCCGAGTCCATAACATTCAAGAGTCTTTTCCTCTCTTTAGCTGTCATCTATGAATTCCATCCACAATTTCATGGTAGTTTCCGTCACCTAGGGCCTTGAATTACTGAGATGGGCTCCTCTTCTTCAAAATCGGTCTCATCAATTATTGATTGTGGTATGTAAGATTCTCACTGAGGCTCATTGGCCAGATCCAGCCAATTAGACTAAAACATTATCTTGACAGTATTTTAATTTGTGGGTGTCAAAATACATGAAGTTATTAATTACCACTACTCATTTCCGACCCAGTAGCTCTCTTTCTTTCAGTCTGACAAAATACAACGCATGTCCATTTAGCTAATGTTGGATGTAGAATATTCCACACCATTCCGTCCAATAGAAGGCAGTCCTTCCCATTGCTACTAAATGTTATGTCTTACGAGAAATGCAAGCCAAGTGGTTTCGTACTTTTTAGTAATATTTTTAAAAATTCAAAGTTGAAAACATAGGGTAGCCTATATTTTAACATTGGTAAGACTCACCTTGAAAGAACACCCTTGAAGCACAAAATGTTTCAACTTTCATTGGTTACTTCAAAAAACTCCTCACCTCTCATTGGTTGTTTTTAAAAAGTTGTAGTAGTAATGAGTCTTGGAAGTGTTCATTCAAGAACATTTTTTTTGGTGTTTTTAACCCTGGAATAGCAAATGATGATAGTTTGTCGGTAGGATTTAACTTTGGATTTCTTATTGGTCATGCGCCCTAAACCTCAAATCGGAAGTGGGTGAAAATAATCATCTAATTTTTGGACATCCATCCACCATAATACATTCTTTCATTAACAATATTATCTACAATGAATAAATTTCATCCAAATTGGATGAATTGGGTATTTCTTAGCGACTATTTTGGTGGTTTCATCCCAAAAAATCCATTTTTTCCTAATATATTGGTAGCAATTACCAAAATGAAGTTAGATTTTGGCGAAAATGTTAGATTTGTATCCTTTCAGGGATTTCAGGAGGCCTATTGAATGGCAAAAACACTGAATTCATTTAATTTTGGAGAGAGTTTCTTGAATGCATTTTGAGTGAATGGAATTAGATATTCTCTCATTGTGGTATTTTTTTATTTTTCTATGAAAAAATACTCAATTTATAAATCACCATATACTATATTTTGGCACATTGAAGCTCCGTGCTCTTGATGTCAATTTGAACCATAAAAAATGATATTTTTAAATTTAAGTCCAACAAATGAAATGAAGTAATGATGTGTCATTTCCACTCTAAATTGAACTTTTGAAAATCCTAGACTTGAATACTTTATTGAATTTGAACTTTAAGTCTAATTTAAACATGGGTTCTTGGTATTCTAATTGTAGAAAAGCATATATTTTTACTCCATGATATTCTACACTAATATAACTATTCATATATTCACTCATAGAATGGTCTTTAGATTTTTAGAGCATGTTCTATAATTGAAATGATTTTTTTTTTCATTTTTTCCTTAATAAACTCTCTATAGCTTCAAATTTTGAAATAATAGAAAAAATTGAAAATTTTGTGCCTTAAAAAAATAATGTATATTCATCTTATAAAAATAAATACAAAAAATTCAAGAATATATTTTACAAAATTGTGGTAGCTTGTAGAATGGAAAGATTTTAGCATTCAACTCTATGGTTATAGGCTTGTCTTTTCAAAAGTAGATGATAGATGCCATTTTAGAGCACCATAGAAATGAAAACTGCACCTATTGGTACATAAATTAGATCATTTTTGTCAAAGTACCTCAGTGAAGTAGGTCTTCTATAGTCATAGGCTTGTCTTTTCAAAAGTGGATGATAGATGCCATTCTAGAGCACCGTAGAAATGAAGAATGCACCTATTGGTCCATAAGTTAGATCATTTTTGTCAAAATACCTTGGTGATAGGTCTTCTATGGTCATAGGCTTGTCTTTTTAAAAGTGGATGATAGATGCCTTTTTAGACCACTATAGAAATGAAGAATGCACCTATTAGTCCATAAATAAGATCATTTTTGTCAAAGTACTTGGATAATAGGTCTTGTCCTTCCAAGGTTACCCTTAAATGTCGGTGGAGATGTTTTTTGTCCGATAGATGATAGGGAATCCTTCTAGTAGAATAGAAGTGCGACTATTCATGCTCAAAATCTTGTTGTGAAAAGGGGAGATCTTCAACAGTAGTTGGCCAATGATCCCCACAATATCCAAAGGGATGATTTCCATGGTCACCAATCTGTCCTTTAAGGGTTAAATATTTCATATTTGGGGGAGAGTGCAAAAAACAAACTTCCCTTGAACTATGAAGCTCTTTACATCCATAGAGGGATGAAACATGCAAAATGTAGATAATAATTCTTTCATTCATCAAAATGTCCATACATTCATCCATAAAGGAACAATACTCATTTGTAGAATATATTGCTGCAAGATTAGCAGTGGCCCAGTCGCCCAGAATCATTTCTGCTGGGAACAAAATATTTTGAGCTCATTTTTCACACGTTGAATTTAATTTATTCTCATCAATCAGTAGCCTGGAATTGAAAATCAAGCGAGACGTGTTCAATATTGGACAATGTTTGTACACCCCAACGTTCATACACCAGCATGCTTCACCCATTTCACTTGCAATGGCTCTCACGATTCTGCGACTCTGATGTCCTCTATTTGTACAGGTAAAAGGATTCTAAAGACGCTCATCTGCCTCCTAAGTATGCCCTGTTGCTCTTGCTAAACATCTCGCCCATGACAGCGCCACGGTGGATGCAGCACAAGCTTGTAGTGCATGATCGGTCAAGTTATGGTCTCAACCTGCGATGACGAACAAATTGGTACTAGTAGTGCTGTAAGAATGTAGGGTGAGCTGCATAAAGAATGCATCCTCTACTTCAAAGAGTTTAATTCTTCTCCGCTAAAAAAATACTAGAGAAAAATAACTGCAGGTGTCCATGGCGTTACTTAACGTTCTTTGTCGCGAATTTTGCATCAGCAGCAAGAATCTCCTGCCCTATCAATCGACATGGCTCCTCCTCTCGCTTCCACACGACATCGACGTGTCCAAATCCGGGAACCGTATGCAGTTCTACATTCGAAAACCGTCGGTTCATTTCCTCTGCCAGAGTGATGTGACATGAAGTATCATCAACCCCATGGTAGACAAAGATGCGCTTCTGGAGCTTCTGCAATTTGATCAGTGCTGGGACGACAGCATGCGTGCCACCGAGAAGTGAGTTGTGAGTCATGTGCCATGCGGCGTCGTGGTGGTTTGTGATGTAATCTGAGATGAAAGAGGGAGGGAACCTGCACATTTGAAAATCCGAATTAAAATCAGACATTGCAAGAATTAACGTACCGTCTCTTGAAATAGTTTGTTCGCGCTGAAAGCTGAAGTCATAATCAAAGTAAACCATGTCTACCAGCAAAGGGGTTTGCTTACCGGCTCAACTTCTCATGTATATATGACACCCAGAACCTATGCCTTGCATAAAACAAGTGCGCCACAGCCCGACTGAGATTGTAGTATTTGCTAACTAATAACCCTCGAAAACCCTTCACCTGCATGCAGAACACGGAGAGTCAGGATGGCTTCATTCTCCAGGTAACTCCCAAATCTTGGGAATTTCTGTAAATCTTGTAGCTGAGAAAAGATCTTGTAGATGCAAATGAGAACGTTCAGTCCAAGTACCGTGAAAGGTTGAAGGTAGGAGAAGAAGGAAGCGCAGGGCAGCCGAGCTAATTTTCCGCTTTCGTCAAAATCTCCAGGAGGATACACGGGCGCAATCAAAGTGATCGATCTCACCCTCTCTGGATACCGAGCCGCCAGCACCAAGGCCATGATGCATCCCATGGAATGTGCCACGATATGGAAGCTCTCCAACCCATGCCTGTTAATTATGGACTTCTCCAGAGCTTGAATGTGGTCAGCCACTGTGTAAGCACAATTCAGGGGTCGAGGGCTCCGCCCGCAACCGAGAAGATCAGGAGCCAGAATCCTATGCTGTGCCTTGATTTCATCTGAGAGGTGAGGAATCAAGTTGGTGTCAAACCAGAACGATGACGAACTGAACAGGCCATGCAGGAACAGTACCGCCGTATTCTCTGCACACACAAACACCATCAGATTTTCTCTCCTGACAAAAATTCCTCGTCTGAAGTTTTCGAACCAAAATTGACACCAATCAACACACTTGCAGGCGTCAATGCAGAAGTCAAGCATGTGAATAATCTCAATTACACTCTAAACTCTTTATTATTACGACCTGCACGATTGATTGACATTCTAGAATATCCTGCACGCTTGTCGCACCATCACTGACTGTAGCACATTCAAAAACACATTCAAACTAGGTCCGAGTGAAAAAAGCTGAGACCGAAGGTGGTGAAACAGCGAAAAAGGCTTCAGTATACCTCTAGTTGCGGTGATGTGTGGAGGATTGGGATCAGCCACTGAAGACGCAAACATGGGCTTCACATCCTCTGAGTTAGAGATCGTGGACTCCAAGCCACAGAAATTTGTACATCGTTGCCCTCCGGCGACAGAATCCTCACATCGAACGAACAATCTGCTCGATGCTTCTTTTTGTGTCATCAAGAGGACGGTACACTCAGGGCACTGGCAATCGGACCAGCGAGGTTTGACAGGCTTCACTCCTTCCGTTTCTTCTTCCTACACATATCACAAACACTGAATTTGTTAAAAATACGCAAAGCCAAATGCAAACTTCTTGCCTAATTACTCCATTCTACCATTGCAAACGTCAATATCACATGTATTGAGCTCCAAAAGTTCGACGACTGGCTACCTGTTTCCCCAATACCTGTGATGATCATTTCTGCACAAAACCTGTTTCGTAAGAGTTGACGTCTTTTCACATTTTTCATAAGAAGTCACGTAAGAGATGTTAAATTTTAATCAATTAAAAAGAACAACAGGAAGGAGAATTCAAAAAAGCTAATCAGTTTTGGAGCCTGAGCAAGCCACGATATATACCTGTCCAACCACTCCATGGATTGGCTCGGGCACTTCATAGCCCCAGCACCCGCAAACATTCCCCTTCACCTTTCTGGGGCGCTGGACGCCGGCCCGCTTGGGCTTGAGCACGACGGAGTCTTTCGGTTCCGGGTTCCGGAGATCTGGCTCAATCACTTTCTCCAACTGGCTGGCGACAGGGAAGTAATTGGCGTTCGACGGCGGTCGTCCCTCATGGTAAAAGTCCAGAATCCAAAACACGACGCCCATGATCACGTTCAAGAGAGCCAACCAAGCATACAAAACCTCCTCCGCGCAAATCCAGAACCCGTCGACGACTTGCCGTTTCCAAATGGCCATCCACGACAGGGGTGACACTTTCTGTTTGATCAGTCTCTTGCCGGCGATCAAACCTGTTCCCCAGAACAACACAACCGCCGACGCCATCGCCCACACCAGCGCCGGTGGACGATACAATGACTCCATCGCCATGGGCACCGCGGCTTCCATTTCAAATCGAACTTTCTGGTAACCGAACTCCAAATCAAGGTCCTAATTTCCCAATTCCAAAACAAAATAATAAAACGATCTGCTTGGATCAATTCGCGCGTCACAGAAAACACATCGAAACGACCATGTCCGTTCCCTGAACACGCGCTAATCTCCCGCTTCGTAACGCCATTACAGAAACGACGAATCAGTCTTCAACAATAATACTCACACACCAAAACTTCAGTTGCGCACGATCGATGCAAGATTTCGACAAATTCGAAGACATGACTAGGAGCACCACTTCCCACTGTCTTTTAATTCACTGCACACCCGCATCCGCGACTGACTTGCAACGAAAGCGAATCGAATGTGGCCTCTTCAGTGCGTCCACCCTTCACACCAGAAACCCAGTACGCAATCCCAAAGCACGCGAGAAAAAGTCCCCAATTCGAAAGCAGCAAGAGCAGGACATCATCATGGAGCCCTCGATCACAACGAACGCTGTTGAAAAGGAAGAACCTGGCTCGTCGACGTGTACAACCGACAATGCCAGACCCGAAGCAGCTTCACTGTGCCTCACTATTGCACCTTCGCTCTCAGTCTTCCTCGATCTCTCTCTCCGGGCTTTCCAATGCAGAAAAGCGAGCAACGACGACCCAACTGAGTGGGGCCCTGGGATTGCGAGCATTTGCAGATGGCAGGCTCTGCGAGCTTCCAGGCTTCCAGCGTTGCGGCTGCGGAAGCAGCAACTGAGTTGCGAGGGCGACCAGGGTGACGCCATCTGCCTTGCGCACCGACCTCTGGACGCCGGGCCGGAGCCTCCGTCCAGGGCCAACTGACGGACGGACCTCGGCCACCCTTGCTCCACGTATGATTTCGTTGCAAAAGTACCTTTCGTTTCTTCGCTTTTCTTTCTTTTGCTTAACCCCAAAATGACCCTGGAATTTCCTGAGCTTCTAGGAATTTGCTCTAAATTGAATTAAAAGCCAACATTTTGATAAGTTGTATCAATTCTTTTTGAATTGTTATTGTATAAAATCAAAAATTAGACATGTTAGAGATTATATTAGAAAAGAAAATACAACAATATCTCTTATGGATTGAAAGATTATAATGTTTGATCATGAAGGTGTTAAAATTGTGAAAGTGATTTGAAGTTTTTCAATCCTCTTTTCACATGTCAAATCTAAAAAGTTGGTCACCAAAAAAATATGAGGTTAAAGGGCCTAACATGCATAACCCCAATCAATATATGACTTCTCAAAATCTATTCTACAATTTTTTTGAATGAATTTCTAATGTGATTTTTTCTCAGAGATCTAATGCATTTGAGGCTCATTCCCAAGAGCCTTCAAACACTACAGAAGTCAAGATTGCAATGGACACCTGTGCACAAAATCTTGAATAGAAAAATCATAATCATTCATTTTCAAAATCAAATTTTTGAAGCTCAAACTAAACTTCAAAAAGAATTTTTCAAAAATATAAACTACTAAAAATAGTAATTTGATAAGATTTTATTTAACTTCAAAAATTGGTCAAGGACACATTCTGTCCTTAGGGTCATTGGGGGTTAATCCCTCATCGCCTAAGGCCTGTTTGAACTCAAAAACATCACTGCTTGTGAAGTCTTATAGATCTAAATGACACTAAGTTACAAAGATCTCTACTGTACAATCTTGTAGTCTATATGTTGTAGATGACATAAATCAAATTTGAAGTCATTTGGCCATGCAGATTGCAAGATTATAATGTTTTAGTATTGAAAAAGGATGCTGAAATTTTCCTAGCAACACATTTGGAGGTGAAGTTTGATTTCTAAACCTACTCAAATGAAAAAACTTTAAGCTAAGAAGTGATTCAAAACCAACATACAAAGACATTGGTGAAAGAAAATATCATTGAGTTGATTCATTGTGTTTGCAAAATGACTTGCAAATGTCAAAAAAATAGCAAGAAAAGTTGCAAAAAACACATCTACGGTTGAACCTCCTTCTACTAAAATGTTTCTCAATCTATCATATTTTCTTGGATTGATATGAAGTTTTAGCCAAATAAACTAGACTAGTATGCACAACTTCTCCAATTTTATTTTTTTAAATGGACACTTTATGAAGAAAAAACAAGCCGCCAAAGTTCATTGTAATCCACAAACTTCGGGATTTTGAACTTCGAATTGCTCCCGGGTCATTGCAAGAAAGGGTGGTCCTATTTCCCGTCACAATGAGAGTGACTTTCTTGTTATCTTCTATAACTTTTGAAGCACAAGTCCAATGAATATGAAATTTTTACTGAACAAATCTAACTTGATGGTAATTAGATCCCTTATTTATTGTAGAAATTTAAAAAAAATTATATTTAAATTTCATTTTTGTTAATCCGTCACAGAATTAGATTTAGGAATTTTTGCTACGTTAGGAGTCCCCAAATTTAATGATCAGGAGATGTAATTTTCATGGTCTATTTGTATATTAGGAAAGCATATTCCTACCAAAAAAAATCTAAAAATATATTATTTTGCATCTTCCCCATGAGTGCAAACAACACTCCCATTGCGCGCAATTTCTGAACAATGAAGATGGTTTTAAGATCAATCTTTTGGTGAAATTGCATCACTTTAAACTCTTACCAAATGGACAATTTTTAGTTTTCTTTAGATTGCTTTTCCTATTTTTTTACAAATTAAAATGTGAAATTACAATGATTGGTCCTATTTTCTTGAGATTTTGCAGTTTTCTAGTTCTCCTACTTAGAGAATTTTTCTTCGCTTTTCCTTCCTAGGGTACCTTCTTCTTAAAGGTGTATACATTAAATTTATATTTTTATATTTTTTTTATATTTTTTTTCTAAGTTTCAAGTACTCCCAAAAGAAAAATGAGTACTGTGGAAAACGCTACGGTTTTTGAATGCCCTTTCTTGCAATGGTTGGGACCAAACATTCAAAAAAACTTGGATTAACATAAATTTTTTATTACAATAACTAGACTTTCAAGGAAAACATAACCCAACAAATTTTATTGAAAATGAACATTGGATGAAGGAGATACAAGCCCTCAAAGTTGCAGCCTTCAAATGCAGTTTGGTGAACTCAAATTTAACCTGTGAATTTTGATTGGCTTCCAAGAAATCAATACATCTTGGATTGATCTGAAAATTTTACCACATAAACTAGAAGAATGAGCACAAATTGCCCAACAAGTTTTATTGAATTTGGACATCAAATGCAAAAGTTATAGCATTTTGAATTGGACTTGAAACTATGTGAGGACACTTTTGGTCCCCTTAGGCGATGAGGGGTTAACCCCTAAAGGACCGGGGGTGTTTGAGCATAGCTCTTGTTTTCTTGACTAGCTCTTGCAACAAGCATAATTTTTCATTTGTGTGGAATAATTTTGGTGATCGGCACCGTTGAAATGATAGAAGACTTATGTAGCTTTCCTATAGAAAAAAATTGATGAAATTGTACAACTTTTGAGAAAATGTCACTTTTGACAATATTAATGAAAGATATTCGGTTCGGCAGTACTTTCTACATACGATGAAATGGGAATGCTAAAATTGAAATGCTCAAAAGTGCTCCAAAAACTCTAATTTTTTTTCCACAAGTACATATTCTCAAAAAATTCACCAAAAATTGCACACTTGATCATTTTTCAATTGGATTGCACCAATGGATTCATTGGAAAAAATCATCTAAAGTCTCTTTGTTGTTCATGAATTGTTAGTGAATCAAATTTTTTACAAATGTAGTTGCAAAAGCCACATGGTGGCTTTATGGTCCTTTAGAAGTTAAGGCAGGAATACCATAAACGGTTAAAATAAGCATTTCAACCCGTAGGATATGGAAAATTCTCTAGAAATTGAACTGAATGTGTACAAAGACAAGGATGAGAAAGAACGCAAAGAAAGCCAACTTTTTTCCTTCAAAAACGAATATTTTATTCAATATGGATGTGGATTCTTCATCAAGACCCCATTCTTGTCTCAGAGGTTCACCTAAAACAACTACCTTCGGAACTTGTTCCTAATCAAGTATGAGCCAAGCAAATACAAGCAAATCGAATCTTTTTTAGAACCAACTATTGTTGGTTTCATGACTTCCTACTCTGCCATTAGAGGGGAAAGAGCTGCTACTGGTATTCCTACCTTAACTTAATCTACACTAAATAGTGAAATTGGGTTGCCTTAACAATTAGGTTGCCTTATCCCATAGAAGTTACTTCATGACTAGTGCTTGTCTAGATGGAGGCACATATCAATCTCTAATCCTGAGCCATGAATTAGTACACCAACCCATGTCATACACATAGTTCTTACTTCACTGCATCCTTCTAAAGTAACTGTGCATATTGATATAGTGTAGAATGTCAAGATATTAGTATGGGGCAACCTAATTTCACTATTCAGTGTAGTTCACTTCTGTCTTCTATGGCAGGGAAGATAGTGTATTTTTGACATATTTTATAGATTTCTTTTGATGGGGATACATTGACAGCATCCATCATGGAGTCAGTTTTGATTTAGATGGAAAGCTCAAGTTTCATCCACAGTAAATATCACTCAAATAAGTGTAAGAATAGGAATCGTATTATTGAACAGTGTTAATAACTTTTAGTTGAATCTTGTTGGTAGCCAAAAAGGGATTCCAAATTTTCTTCAACCCCTAAAGGACCAACCTGCTATTTTTAGCAACATAGTAATTTTGGGCAGGTATCTATGACTATAAATTGCATATTTTAGGCTGAAATTTTAATAGAAGGTAGGGACGAGGAATATCTTTTATATGCACTAAATTTCATGACATTTGAAAATATGAGTAAAAAATTATGGTTTAATATGTTGTTTGTTTCTCAACTCTGGCAGTCCGGGCAAATCAGAAAAAATCACTTTTTTCATAAACAAAAATTTGAAATTGTTTTTTCAGATTTATATATATATATATATATATATATATATGGAAAGCTTTGAATCATTCCATTTTGATCAATGAGTCAAAAGTTATGAAGAGTTTCGTTTGCAGACAATTATGGATTCTCTACTCTGAAAATAAACTTTGAAGTCATTAATTTCACTCAATTTTCAATATTTTTGAAAAAAATAAAATCACACTTAAGATGTAGATTGTTTATAAAAACATTACAACCATTGGGATTAACATTTTTCAATTTCATTATTAAATTTTTAACAATTTTGTATTTTGAATCATTCTCCACTTCTTTCTACTTACTATTTTTTCCTATATGTTGTACAATTCCAAATAATTTGAAAATTTTTAAGCATGTAGACAACTTGTTTAGGAAAAAAAGTTCAATATAGCACAACCATTTTGGACATTTTTTTATACAAATGTGACCTTGAGAAGTACAGTTGCCTTGTTTTTTGTAGGGACAAAAAAAGGATTTTTGCCAATTCAAATGCTAATATCCTGCAATCCACACGGTGGAAAATTCTGAAATTTTTTCCACATCTTCTAAAACTAGCATACTATAAGATCCTACCGTTACATGTGTCCAAAAATATTTTTTTTCTAGAATTTGGTACTTGAATAAGAAATGGCAATTTTGGAGCGTTTTTGGTGAAAACATAGTCAAGGAACTTTAGGGCCGGTTAATGTAGCTTATTCATATTTTGCCCATGCTCCAAGAACTGCTCCATTAGATTTATTAGCTGTTTTGGGGGGGCATTGCATGGTCGTTTCAGGCCCATAACCTAAGCTCCGAACCAACCACTGGTAGCTAGAATAAATAATAATAATAAAATAATCAAAAAAATATTCAAAAAAATATTCAAAATTTAATTAAATAATATTATCTAATGCGGTGTCTCTTGACCACATTAGATGGCTGATTTAGTACAATTTCCACAATCCCCATTGCCTAGAAACTTGCGGCCCTTTGTAGGCCCGAAATCTCATCTAATAATACCATGAATTATTATATGAATGAAAAATTGTCTAGTGATGAATTGGTGCCAATTTGGAAATACTATTGTACAAGTTTATGAGTGGTTAGAGGCTGAGTTTGATTTGGAAGTAGACAAAATTTCAATATCATATCTAATTCAGTTTAAATCTAGAAATTACAAATCAAATTGTGATGGATATGTCTCCTTTTCTTCTTTCCTTGTTTGCTAGAAAATGTTTTGATTCGTGTAAAACAGATCCTAAGCCAATATGCTCTTAAAGAAGTGATTTCTGCACCTCCTACCTTAGAATGTCAGCACTTTGCATTTGCATTTGTTGGCACAACTCTCAATGGATCTTACAAAGTCAAGAGCAATTTAGAAGACCCATGTCGGATGTGCCATCCAATTCCTTTTATCAAGGCCCTTCAAAAACAAGCATGGGCCCACATTTTTAAAGGGCCTTTACAATTCCTGAGTGCTCTTGGATTGTAGAGCATATTTTGATTTATATTTTTTATTCATGAGAAACAGGCCTTAGGGTCTCCTTCCATGCTCAATCAATGGACAAAAAAAACATTAGAAGACAAGAAAATCCCACCATTTTTCTTGCCGCCTTCAATGAGTAGAAAAGAAAAATTTCATATTTCACTGAAATTGGTGGACAACTCCATTGGTTGAGATTGATCAGTCTTGAGGGAATTAATACGTTATTGTGATGTAGGCCATCTATTAGTTAAAAATAGTCATCTATTTATTTTCATGTTAATTCTATGATGGGTATTTAGTTACTTAAAGGTCGATTGGCGTTTATTCTTAATCCCCTAAAGTTCTATGACTATGTTTTCACCGAAAAAACTCAAAAACTGCCATTTTTAGTACAAGTATCAAATTTTTGAAAAAAAAACTTTTTTGTCACATGTAAACGTAGGATCTTATAGTAAACTAGTTTTAGAAGATGAGGAAAAAATTTCAGAATTTTTCACTATGTGGATTGGAAGATATTAGCATTTGAATTGGCAAAAATACTTTTTTTGTTCCTGCAAAAAACAGGGCAGCTGCACTTCACAAGGTCACATTTGTATGAAAAAATGTCCAAAATGGTGGTGCTTCTTTAAATTATTTTTCCTAAACAAGTTGGCTACATGGCTAAAAATTTTCAAATCATTTGGAATTGTACAACATATACAAAAAAAATAGTAAGTAGAAAGAAGTAGAGAATGATCCAAAATACTAAATTGTGAAGAATTTAATTATGGAATTGAAAAATGTCAATCCCAATGGTTGTAATGTTGTAATAAACAACCTAAATCCTATGATTTTTTTTTTTTCCAAAAAATATTAAAAATTGAGTTAAATAAACAACTTTAAAGTTTATTTCAGAGTAGAGAATGCGTAACTGCCCGCAAACTTAAAAACCTCGTAACTTTTTACTCATTGGTCAAAATGGAATGGTTTAAAGCTTTCCACGTATATATAACTCTAGAAAACCAATTTCAAATTTTATTTTTGAAAAAAGTGATTTTTTCAGATCTGCCCGGCCTGCCCACTCAGTGAAAAAAATAACATATTAGGCCATAATTTTTTATTCCTATTTTGGAATGTCATGAAATTTAGTGCACATGAAAGATATTCCTTATCTCCACCTTCTATTAAAATTTCAGCTTAAAATATAAAAATCTCTAGTCACACGTATCTGCCCAAAATCACTATGTTGCTAAAAATAGCAAGCTGGTCCTTTAGGGGTTACATTAATTTTTATATTAGCTTTTAAATTTAAACTATTTTTATTTAAAGGATTAGTATTCAAAGGATTTGGAGAAGGCATTTAGAAATGTTTTATTTGGAAAGTTAATATGTTTTATATAAATTTATACATTTGAATTATTGAATTTTGATTTTTCATTTTTCATTTTTCATTCTTAATTTTGGATTGTTGTTTAAAAATATACAAAAATTCACCACAGCGAGAAGCCCCATGCTTTCTAGATAAGCAACCAAACCTCACGACATCTTTGGTGAATCCAACGTGAGATGGTTGCAAGCTTTGATCTCACTATGATTCCAGAGATCCGTAGATGAATGAAGGAGTTGCATGTCCGAGCAGAGGATTGTCAGCAAACAAACTATTGAAGGAGTTTGAGTGCTAGTTTGTACAACTGACGAGAACGAAAAGAGCAACTTTGGAGGTGGAGAAGACAAAGTTGTTCATACAGGCGGCAAATCCATTGTTACAAGAGAAGCTTGAACCGCTTTTGGAAGATCGTAATGAAGAGCGTGGGTTGAAGTCTGACTGGAAGGATATAGAGGGGGTTGTATCATTGCTTACTAAGAGACAACGACGGAGAGATAAGTCTGTTGAGAGCAATGTTAAGGCTGAGGTATTGACCATGACGCACTCGTGTAGCAATCCGTCTTGCTCTAAGCCATCTCATGTTTATGCAAAGGTTGAAGATTTAGCTATGAATGAGTTGGTAAAGGGTATACGTGAACTAAAGCTAAAGTTTGCTAAGCTTTAAGAGAAAAGGCAAGTTTCAAGTGACCCAGCCTCAAAACCAAAACCTGGGAAGACAAGAGGAAGGTTGCCTCCTTGTTGTATATGGTGTGACAGTTTTGAGCATTCATAGAGGGAATGTCCTCATTTCACAGAGGCTTTGTGAAACAACATTGTGTTTTTTAAAGATGGGCGGACTCATTTAAAAGAGACAAATTTACCATTGGAGACAAACTTTGGTAAGGGTGGTATGAAGACATCAGTGGAGGCATTATCAAAAGAACCAACAAGCGTGAAGGTAGAAAGAAGTACTTCTGGGATTGGACTTGTTTGTGATTGTACAGGTGTGAATATTGACCTACCAAGCCAATTTGATGCAATGTGATTAAGAACGATGGAACTTGCTGAGGGTAAAGGACTTGCCAAGGAAAAGTTGCATTTGGCAAGTGATTCTATTTGTCAAGCCACGGGTTGGGATGATTGAATTGATAGTTTGTCCGTTTATACATAAATTGCCAGAAACCAGTATGAAGAAAGATACCACTTTCCCTAAGATTGTGAGGAAAAGAAATTTGCAAGTTATGCATTGTTATGTATTGGCAAGAAAACAAATAGTCTCTTAGATAACAAATGAAAATGAAGAAAAATAAAATAAATAAATAAAAATAAAAATAAAAAAAGATATATATATATATATATATATATATATATATATATATATATATATATATATATATATATATATATATATATATTCTTAAAAAACAATATGTTTAGAACTTTTATACTCTTTGTAATAGAAATGGTAGTTTTGAGTGTTTTGATATCTGATGAAAAAAAGTCTTTGGAACTTTGGATTAGTGATGAAAAAATGATGGCAAATAGAGCATTCTTTTTCAAAAAATAACTTGTAGGATATTAATTTGATATCAATTTTCACAATTTTTCAAAAACAAAAGTTCCACATGGTTAAGTTTGTTTTTCAGAACAATCTCACCCTTGAATTAGTGTTTTTCAATTCCATCTTAATAGCTATTAACAATTTAGATGTTCATTCTACCATGTACCTTCTTCTATATTATAATTTTCTACAGAATGAAAATCAAGTTGTTGTTATTGAATTTTTTTCCCAAACTCTCAACTCAATTCATCATCATAAAAAATCAAAAAATCAAAATTTGTAGTACAAAATTTTTAAGTTAAGATGATTCAAAAGTCTTATAATTTAGAGTCATACAAGGTACAAAAATCCTGTTTTCTTCCTTTGATTGCAAAGATCTTGTAATCTCATGATGAAAGTTTATGAAATTTTTTCCATATAATTTAACCCCTAAAGGACCATTGTCCGTTCGGGGGACAAATGGGACTTGGGGCAGGTACCTATGGGCTGAAATTTTTTCCTAATTTTTTGAAACTTTTTGTGAACATGAAAAATTGAGAGAGGTACGTGGCAGAAAAAAAAAATTGAAATCGGACCTTTGAGCGAGAAATTATGCCATTTCTTGGAATGCGTGGGGACGGGGGGCAGCAAAAAAAATTTGCACAATTTTGAATTTTTTTTTTTAATATTTTTTTTCTTGTAGATTATATTTTTGTCTATCTGGAAAGCTTTGATTCATCTCATTTGGATTCGTTATGAGGAAGTTATGGACATTCTTGTTTTTCGGGCAGTTAGAGCATCTTCTTGAAAAAAATAACTTGTAGGATGCATTTCGGAATGCAATTTTTGTAATTTTTCAATTTTATTTTTTTAGAATGGTTTAGTATACTTTCTAGAACAATCTCACCATTGGGATTAGTGCATTTTAATTTCATCTAAAATATATGAATATTTTAGATTTTCCTTCTATCTTGTACCTACTTCTACTTAACAATTTTTTTTAAGAATGATAATTAAGTTTTTTTGAATTTTTTTTTTTTTCCTAGAATCTCAACTCAATTCTCCAGTATAAAGATTTAAAGCTCAAAACGCTGTAGTGCAAAAATTTTAAGTTAAAAATGTTTAAAGTCAAAAAATCTGGTCCCGCAATGTGCTGAAAAACTTGTTTTTTCCACTTTAAATGCAGATATCTTGCAATCTGTGTGGTCAAAAATTCTGAAATTTTTTCCACACATTCTCATACCAATTAGGTGTAAGATCCTACGGTCAGATGTGAAAAAAAAACAATTAAATCTTTTTTTTACTCTTTGCTATAGAAATGGCGGTTTTGAGTGTTTTTTGGCAGAAAATAGGCCTTGGAACTTTAGGGGTTAATATTATTCCAGTACAAGATCCTATGGTTAGATATATCAAAAATATGTTTTTCATCTTTTGTGCTCTTTGCAATAGAAATGGTAAGTTTGAGTGTTTTGATGAAGAATAATATTTTCTATAAGAAACTAAAATTTTAATTTTTTTCAATTTTTTAATTTTTTTTAATTTTTTTGTTCTGCCTAGGGGATTGCATATTGATCTTAGGGTGGTATCACTTTCACTTCCATGCACAAACTGAAATAAAAATTCTATTTCCAAAATCCTAATGTGTTTTTTAATCTTCTTAAAAAAATAGTCATTCCAAAAATTGAAATCATATTAATTTGTCTAAACCTTCAAGAGTTCATTAAGGAGAAACTTGGGACTTTAGAAGGTAAATAGCTAAACTGGGCTTCAAAAACATTAAATCTATTTTTAGAATGACAAACAATGAATTGATGTATTACATAAGTTACTTTAACCCCTAAAAGACCAAGGCCTTTTTTTTGCCAAAAAACATTGAAAACTGTCATTTCTATAGCAAAAAGTAAAAAAATTGAAAAATTGTTTTTTTTTCACATTTAACCATAGGATCTCACACCTAACTAGTATAAAAGTGTGTGAAAAAAATTTCAGAATTTTTGATCACACAGATTGCAAGATATTTGCGTTTAAAATGAAAAAAGCAAGTTTTTCAACACATTGCGGAATGAGATTTTTTGACTTTGAACATTTTTAACTTAAAATTTTTGCACTATAGAGTTTTGAGCTTTAAATCATTATAGTGGAGAATTGAGTTGAAAGTCTAGGGGAAAAAAAAAACTCAAAAAAACTTAATTATCATTCTTAAAAAAATTGTTAAGTAGAAGTCGGTACAAGATAGAAGGAAAATCTAAAATATTCATATATTTTAGATGGAATTAAAATGTACTAATTCCAATGGTGAGATTGTTCTAGAAAGTAAACTAAACCATGCAAAAAAAACAAATTTGAAAAATCTGAAAAATTGCATTTAAAAATGAATTGTACAAGTTATTTTTTTCAAGAAGATGCTCTACCTGCCCGAAAAACAAGAATGTCCATAACTTTCTCATAACATATCCAAATGAAATGAATAAAAGCTTTCCAGATAGGCAAAAATATAATCTATGAGGAAAAAAAAATTTAAAAAAATTTAAATTTTTGTCCATTTTATTTTTGTTGCCCGGGCTGCCCTGTGTCCCCTATTTTGAGCTTATTTGGTCATAACTGTTGTTCTGGGGCACCGATTGTGAAAAAAATTATATTCCCACAAAGCTTATCAATTTTTCTATCTCCAAAAAATGTTTCAAAAAATCATGACAAAATTTCAGCCCGTAGGTACCTGCCCGAAAACGCATTTGTCCCCCGAAGGGACAACGGCCCTGTAGGGGTTAATTAGTGTGAGATTCCTTCAAAATAATTGATTGAATTTTGGATGAATGTAGTCTAGTTAGTGTGAACATTTGAATGAATTTAGATGAAAATTCGACAAAATTGATGAAAGCTGGATGGAATGCATATGAAGGTGGGCCGAATATTGGATGACAATAAATTTACTTAAAATAATATGGAAGTAGTGAAGACCAAATTCTACTGATTATATAAAATACTGTAACATTCTGTATTATTTTTCTTCTCTAAATTCTCACAATTTCCAAACTAGTGCAAATTAGAGTATTATTATAAGTTGCACTATTTGATTCAACTTTAATAGTCTTTATAGCACTTTCATTTGCTAATTCAAGAATTATAAGAAGGTGAACCATTTATTTATGGTAAATATTAGTGAACTAAAACTAAACAAAGGCATTAAAAGAAATTTCATTCCTGAGGTACCAAGTTTTTAATTGTCATGAGGTCAAACATCATTTTTGAGCTCAATTTAGGCTATCAAATTATGTTTGAGTATATTATTTATTTCTTGAGATTATGTGTTGTTCTATTGTGTTTGTTAATAATTGTCAATTATCTTTGTCATAAAATTGTCATTTTCATAATTTTAAGTGCAATATTAAGGAAAAATAAATTATTAAATATAACAAAAGAATTTCAATTAATTTCAATTTTTTGCAAGAGGGACAAATACCAATGAAAAATAGTGTGAAATTTTTTGAATGAATTATTTTATTATTATCATCTAAATGTTGTGGCAATGTCCTTCAAGTTAAATTACAACTACCAAGCTACATTTAGCCTTTATTTTATAATTGATTGATAGAATTTTGATATTTTGCATAATTATACGACGAATACATTTTCTATGGATATTTTTGTTTCTAATATTTTGGGTGGAAAGATAGAATTATTGTAACTTTGAAAGTGGAGCATGTAAATAAAATTATATCAATTATAACATATATTAGAATAGTTTGAGACTCTTACAAATAATGAAAATTTGAATGAAAAATAGTATTTGTGGCTTCCATTTAGATATATTTTTTACCAGAAAAAATACAAATGAAAAACATCCAGTATTAGGTAATTGTCATTTTAGCTTAGAAAATTTGCTATTGTTGTGTTTTATCGATTGTTTGGATTTTTTCTTGGATTTTTTACAAAAGATTAGATGGAGTAGAAACAAGATTTTGTTGAGCTTCATTTTCTTAGCCTAAAATCAAATGCTAAAAATTGGTGTTTTGAAAAATATAATCAAATTTGACCTAGGCACGTCCATCTAGGATTAAATTTATTCTTTTGGCACATTTTTAATTTGTGCATTTAGTTTTTGGATGAAGGGACCTTCGCCGCTAAATGCTCGAGGCACCACATTTTGGTGTCAACAATACTTTGAAGTTAAATAAAATCTAACCAAATGCTATTTTTGGTAATTTATATTTTTTGAATTTTTTTTTGAAGTCTAGTTTTAGCATCAAAAATCCAATTTTGAAAATGATTGATTATGATTTTTTTATTCAAGATTTTGTGCAAGGGTGTCCATTGCAATCTTGACTTTCCATAGGGTGGAGGGCTCTTGGAAATGAGCCTCAAATATTCTAGATCTTGGAGAAAAATCACATTAGAAATTCATTTAAAAAATTTAGAGTAGATTTTGAAAAGCCATAAATTAATTGGAAGCATGCATGTTAGGCCCTTTAACCTTGTATTTTTTGGGTAACCAAATTTTTAGATTTGACATGTGAAAAGAGGATTGAAAGATTTAGTTCAGATCACTTTTGCAATTTTAACACCCTCATGATTAAACATTATAATCTTTCAATCCATAATCTTTCAATCCATAAGTAATATTGTTGTGTTTTCTTTTCCTATGTGATCTCTAACATGTCTAGTTTGAATTTTTACAGTTATAAATTGAAAAAAATTGATAGAATTTATCAAAATGTTGGCTTTTGTTCAATTTTTAGCTAATTCCTAGAAGCTCAAAAAAGGCCTTGAACGGGCATTTAGGGTTTAAGAGAATAACAAAAGGTTAAGTAACTTAGTAAAGTTGCCGAGGACTAGAAGTATGCCATAAATTATTTTCAAGGAAACTGCAGAAACAAAGAATGCACCCTCAACCTAATATTAAGATTTGGTTGATATCCTTGTTGACAGGGCACCGAGCAGGGCACGCTCCTTCCAAAGTTGAGGCATTCAACCAACCCTTTTTTTTTGGCACCATAGGGGCGATTATTTTTATCTGGCAAAATGTAGACATTTATTTTGAAATGGTGCAATCTTTTTTGCCAAAAAATTTCCATATCTATTAAATATGTGGATGAAGTCGTCAAATTTGGATGAAAAAGTGCATGAATATGGTAGAAAAGTGTTACTTGGTCCAGAAGAAAGATGAATGTTGAAATACAATGCTTCACCAAATTTTAAGTGATCACCATCTTGGCGCTTTTGCAAAAAGTAAAAAAAAAGGGCTACATTCAACCTCTGTAGATTTTCTGATGTATCACTTTCAGTTTAAAATTTTGTAATTCAAATTCCATCTGGGTCCCCCAATCACAGTCCAATGTTTTGTTTTGGGGGGAAAAGTAACTGGTAATTGCCTTGCCGGACATCACTAGCTGGCTCAAACTTAGAGGGACCTTGTTAGATTGTTCAAAACTTATCAGACTGATGATAAATCGCTTCATAAATCACAGGTGGGAAATGTCTCATTCATTCTTTAACCGATTTTTGAAGCATAATTAGCGTTCAGTCTTTGTCCAATTCTATGATTATGTCCACATAGTCGGGCATTATGCGTTTTTCATCGTAAAAAGTTCTATTCATCCAAATTTTGTGCACATGGAGGATTTCCCCCTATGGTTTATGCCGGGCAATGTTGGTCATTGTCAAGGATTGCCCTATACCAAAAAAATGTTGTCACAACCAGTCTTGTTTACTTTGCGTTCATGTCACTTGTTCCCATAGCTTGTTCCTAGTCAAATTCTACAAACCACATTTTTATCAATCCATGGCAGCCGCGGATTAGAGCAAATTGATGACATCAAGGGTTGAGAGCTCTAGATTCCCACATTCCATTTGGAACACAAGGTAATCACCCTAAAATCCTAACAATCGTCAATTTAAGCATGTAACCTTCTATAAGAGATATTCCAACTAGTTAAATGGTTGGCGTAAGTAAAAAGTCTATTCACCTAATTTCCCTCAATATAATCTATCAAAACTTCTTAGTATTATTTTAACTTACTTTTGTTTGAGTCTCAAGCCCCTAATTCTTTGCACAATGTGTTGGAAGTTTTGGGTAGTAAGATGTCAAATGTTGGTTTTGGTTTTCCTTTGTGGTGATTGATATCCCAGTCTTAGTAAGCATTTGGATGTGCATGTTTTGGATGTTGAACATAATACTTCTAGGCAATGTTTTGTCGAAATAGCTTCAATCTCAATCATTCAAAATAATATTTGTACCTTTAGACAAACAAATACTCAAAATAATGTTTGTATCTTATGACCAATTTGATGGAATTGAGTTAAATGATATATTGGTATTTGTACAAAGATATAAGCAAAAATGTGCAAAAATTCAAAAAAGAATTGAGCAATAAGAGGAATATACCTCACCTTCATCATACTATGGCTACACTAGCTATCTAGCCTGATTGGAAATCAAGGAGCACGTACAATGTTTCTTGCAGATTGAGTAGAGCACACACTAATGCAACATTAATTGTTGCAAAGCTGTTGTCAATGTCTTTGCATAACTTTAGTTTGATTAAGGTAGGTGTCTCTAAAAGCGACACTTTAAGAGCTGATTGCATTTTGAGGGAAGCTAAACTCCTTGAAACAATTTTCAATAAATTTTGGTAGGAAGAAAAATGGAATTGGCATCTAATCCAAGTCGTTTCATATTTTTTGGACCTTCGTGGAATTAGTTACAAATTTTTGAAGTTGAAGCGCAGTGGTTTCCAAAAGCGACCCCCTCCTGAAATGTACATTGTCAGTACATTGAAGAAAGTAAAATGTACCTCTGTGTTAGAGTTACTTTTAGAGCCACCTACCTTATCTATTTTGAACACTGAGGTCTCACTGACGTTTGTGAGAATGAAATTGACTAAGGTAAAGCAGCTCATCATGGTCAAATGACCCATGACGGACACCTAAGGAATGACCCCATGATGGTTATTCTCAATTTATGAGATTTTGGACCACAATCAATGCCTTACTTGACACTAATGGATTAATTAGTAACTTCATTGGGAACACCCAACTATTTAAGTGTAAATCATTGTAGGAAGTGACTTTTTAAGGCCTTTCACTTTAGAAAATATTTTGACTGCTTTAGAAGAGTGAGGTGAGCATTATGGATATAGTTGCATGTCGGTTTTGGAGTAGTCTACAGACCATTTTGGGTAGAACACTTCAAAAAATTATAGCTAATTCATACTTTGTTGAAAAAATATAATTTCAATTTGCTCTTACTATTTCTCACACTTGTCTGTATGTGGGAAAAAAATTAAAAAAATTCAGCCATGACATGAGGGCAAACTAGCAATTCTGACCATGATGGGCTGTTTTACTTTACTACATTGAAGAAGATAAAATAACTTGAAAGATCTGACTGCACGGAAATATCCTCAAATGAATAGATTCATTTGCCGGTTCAGTTTCGAACCCTGACTGGGTCTTCAGCTTTTGATTGAGATAGGACTTGGATGAAGGTTTTCCGAATCAGTTGTGCGCCTATCTGTTTTTTCTTTCTTTTCTTTTGATTTTTCAATGTGATGGATATGAGCCGATGCGTGGATCCAGCAGTCTCAAATTTTGACCCAACACAACAATATGTTCAGTATTGTGTTGCGATGATAATCTGATGTGCATTTTAGGCTTTTGTTGAAGCTGATTGACACACTACTGCTGCTTCAGCCATCCCCATGATTGGAAACGAATCAAATTTTTTCGGCTCAACATGCGCAGAAAGGAATTTGGACTGCAGAAATCTGCTAAGTTGGCAAAAAAGGATTTCGGGTTTCGAGCACCTGGCGGCCTTTCTGCATTGCTTCTCGCATTGCCATCATGTGGTAATAGACAAGAACTTTGAAGCTGGTGTATTGATGTATACACACAAGCTAGAGTGCGCAAAGTTTAGAAGACAACATTACGCTCTTGGATTTGCACGAGTCCTAACCTGCATTGGTGGGATCCAGATGCTCTCGTCATCAGTTCAGCAATTTGAAAAAGCAATGCTGGTAGAAAATTAAAAGCAAAGTTGGTGGAAAATCAAGTAAAAAACTTTTCAGGTTCAGTTTGGAGCTTGTAGCAATCTTTGGACTCTTTTCGAATAATAGCTTCGTTGTTTGTCTCAGTATGTCAGAGTAGGCATTGAGAGTGGATCAGTTTTGGGGCCGTTGTCTGCTCTTGCTTCTGCGGGTTTCCTGGATTGTGTAGTTTGGGCTTGTTGAAGGTACTCACGGATCATGTACTGAACCCTAAAACTGGTATGCTTTGGGGACAAATTACACAATTTTGACTAAAATTTTTTTTCTCTTTCCTAACTGTTCTCTAATTTCGAAGAAGCTGCGTTTGGGGGAGCTTCAGTGCGATCTATGAATCGTGTTTCCAGGGTTAAATCAATTTAATGAAAATTTGCTGCTGATGCCAAAGCCTCCAAATAGTATATACTGTCGTGCTTGCAGAGTGATAAGGTAGATATACCCAATTCTAATTTCTCACATTCTAGGAAATCTCCCCAATTCCACGGACCCTAGTTCATATCACTTCCATCAAAGTGAGGATGAAATCTGAAGTGGTGAATGGTGAATGATTGGAAGAAATGAGTGACAATCAAGTCACTTCATGACACTCTCAATGGATGGTAATAGGCTTGTTTAATGGTGGTTAAACAATTCGTACATTGTCACGTACGGTCGATGCTTTGGACTGAATTTTGCTTTCAATTAGAAAAGTATCGGAAGGACGTTGGTTTGGGTAACTATGTTTGAATGAGTGAATATTATTTGTGTGACGGAGGTCAAAGCTTGTTTGCATATGGATTTCTTTTGTTCGTGGTCCCTCTCTATGCTCTGTTACTCATTTTCTAAGAAATCTAGTTTGGGACTAGAATTAGGTGAAGTACAAGAACGACATTTGAGTATTCAAAATTGATAAGAGGTCAAAATTCAAGTGACAAATTCTTCAATGCACAGTTACGTACGTCTTTTCTAAGATCCGACCTGGCATTATGGATCGACGATGCTTAAATAGATATTCTTCAATTTCGTTGTCTCAGGGTTAGAAATCTCTTCTCTAATTGCAAGCGGAATTGCCAGGATT
Organism: Pseudisothecium myosuroides; assembly: GCA_951799445.1. Lineage (NCBI taxonomy): Eukaryota > Viridiplantae > Streptophyta > Bryopsida > Hypnales > Lembophyllaceae > Pseudisothecium > Pseudisothecium myosuroides. The sequence continues at coordinate 865,384 of OX637288.1, read as the reverse complement.
AATCTTCACCAATAACATTAATTGTTTGATGGTACACAAGAAGTCAATAGTGTCACACACCAAACTCAACCCTGGTTAATTAGTTTGAATCTCTGCAGTCAGCAATTCATGAACCCTTGAGCAGTTATTCTAACTCTTGGACCTCGACCTCAGAAGCCAGGAAGAGTTCCTGGTTACTGCATGTCAGAAGCACGATTTGGGGGAGGCAGATGTACTTGAATGGTTGCAGTAAACTCTCTGAATCTCAAACTTCACTGAGCCTAATCGAACTTCATTCTTATTCTCTTCGCACATAAAATGAAGTGGGTTAGATGGTAAGCTTCAGAGCATTCTCCATAGAAGTCCCATTGCCTTCCATTCCTTGTCTCTTAACGCTTGATGAATGGATTGGATTTCAACAAGTTTGTTGAAAACACTGAGCAGAAGACTTTGAGTGGGCCACATTCATCAAAATGTTTTTTCAATGAGTTACTGTGACTCCCCCTGTCTGTGGCAACATATCATAGCTAATTCTACTACGGCCTTAGGAATAATTAAGGACTATATTATGAGTCCCAGCATCTCTTTAGGGACACGCCGAATCGAAGAAGCCCTTCAGGATTCTTTTAGATCGGTGCATATGCTCGATACAAGTGCCGCCTTTATGCACGTCAGTCTGATCTGGGAATTGAAGTGATTTGTTGCGTAATTTAAGGTACGGATTTAACAGACTTGAGCCAGTTGAATATGGGATTGTTTCGAATTACTTGGAATGCATGTGTATACATACTTCCTATATTATAGTATAACCTCTTGTTATTGTTGACTGTCTATTTCTTATATCTTGTAACTCGCCGGTATGCTTCTATGAGAAAAATAGGATTCCTGATCTGGGAAGGCCTATGTGATGACCGATGCGAGAGGTAAGGCGATATGATCAGTTGGCTGAAATTAATGTGGCGAAAATTCATGTAATTTGACCAGTACCTTTACAGATGGGAATCTGGAACCTTAACTAAACTAGATCTCCCCTTAGATCTATTCAATTCCTAAGTTTCAGAGCTTTGCGGTTGTCGTCAATTTAAGGAAGTTGACGTATCGAGAGCGTCAAAATTGTGACATTCAAGTGCACGAGCATTCACAAAGGTCTAATTTCAGGCCACAAACTAGGACAGGTATAGATTTTGGGTTCAGGCTGCGCGTCTTGAACCGTGCCAAAGCATTGGAATATCGCCATTTAACGAAATTGACGTTTAATTGTGTCAATTGAATTTAACGAGTTTCACCATCCATATTGTTGACTTGATTTGGTAAAACGATCATTCAATGTCAAAAAATCCATTGTGATTGGTGAATCTATATGTGTCCTCTAATGCTCGGGCTAATGGGTCTTTGTACCAACACATGTCATTCAAATTGAAATACCGGTATCCCGGACCGGTAGTTGATCTCAGCGGATGTGAGAAAGATCAACACGTTTTCTAGGCGTCTCATTCTTCACCCCCACCTCTTACCCGCAGCAGGGCCAGGAGGGCCAGCAATTCACAAATGCACCAAAATTCCTTCCAGAATTTGAACCAAAAAATCTGTGTGCAACTCTGTGACAAGAAACAGTCTGGCCATTTCAAAATTGAAGAATGTTCATTCACCCATGTATATATGTTCGTGTCGCCTGGTCCACGTATGCATAGATGCAATGAATTATTGATTGTGTCTCCTAAAACTAAGTTGGGGTGCATTTCAAATGGGATCCGGGCTTCCAACTGAACTTCCCCTGGGGTGCATCCAACTGATGAGATTCAAACAATGCGCCTTAAACCCTAAACCCTAATTAAACCCTAAACCACAAACAAGTTACCAAACCACTGTCTTCAACTGTACACGTTTACCCAATTGAAACGAAATTTCTGGAAACGTGTTCCATTGCAGCCATCACATTGCTGCATTGCTGCATTGCTGCCACGCAGATATGCAGGCAGCCATCTCGGACAGAAAATATGGCGGCTTGGGGTGAAGGCCGGTCTTGTACGTGCACCTCGAGAACCGCCTGATTGTTGTGAACGTGACTGGTAACAAGCTGCAATCACACTGTAGGGACCTCATATTGAATCTCCAGCGTACAAAATGTTCACAAAGGGTAGATGGTCCCACTGGGGATTCGATACGAGGTTTGTGTTAAGCCGCAATTTGCATCATGCCGGTTGGGGATCGAGGCAGGCTGCATCACTCTAATTAATTAGTATATGGAATCCGCCTTCCATTTGTGGGCAAGCACGTTGATAAATTAATAAAGACTCCGGCCTGTCAGGATTTTCGGCCGGCTACCATGATGCTCCGGAGTACCGCATCGTGACAGGAAATTGCGGGCGGGGACCCAGCCATCTGTCCCTGTTTCCTTCAGTTCTTTGCATTTGAATATTGACTTTTCATCCAGGTTCAGCAGGAACCGAAAGTCACCACGGTGAGATTGCCAGATCGACTTTAGCGACCAGTCGTGAACATCTCTGCCCGATTCTGAGGCTCTTCTGCTGCAGCAGCTGGATCACAAATTCAGGATCAATTGTCAATATCTTATCGACTTGACTACTGTACGTCAGTACGTGCGCCGTTCGGAAGTATGTCTTTGTTGAAAATCATTGCATCCTTCATCCCCGAAGCCACAGTCGTTAACTTCGACAGATGCCAGTTAACAGACTGCGACTATCAAACACGACCAATTCCACGCTGAATATTTGGTCACACATGACGAAGTTGTGGCGGAAATGATCGATAAGATACTGTCTGATTCAGCCTGAGGGCGCCTGATAAGAACGAAAGTGCTCGACTGCTCTCAAGGCCAACTGAGGTAATTCATGCAAGAGATAATCACTCAGTTGATAGCTGCATTTCTGCAATTCAATTGTTGCAACAGCCAGCGCAGGTCCAAACTAGCTTGATGTACATGTAAATTAAGAAACTACTGTAGACCGTAAGCGCGATTAAGTTCTAGTGAACACATGGCAGCACTGGCTGCTCACACCAGATCAATGAACCTTGCTTGTAAATTTCCTCTCATCTTGCATCTTACATTCGTGGAAACTTCGTTTAAAGTGTCACTTTGCTTGTACTCCGTATCTTTGCTTTAATAGCAGTCTTCTCCTAGCCCACATCTCTAACCTAGTTGACTTGGAGCTCTACTGTAGCATCGTTTGCAAACGTCAGTGTCAAATTTCCATCTCCATTTTAAGTTGAACTGAACTGAAGGTCCATTGCAGTGGTCTCGAGCTTCATTGCCGTTTGCCTTTGGTATCATTTCTGCACTTGCGAACGGACATTTTCACTGGCTTCTTTGGCCCACCGTGTACTTCGAAACAAGTTAAGCTTGATTTCATGTGAGTGAAGTCCTTCCTTCTAATACACTCCGTCACTTTTTCAAAATAACAAAAACAGAAGAAAACATGATTTATAACTTGTATAGTATGAGCATTATCAGTGCAACACTCTTACCCCTGAGTGCCCAAGGCACCAAATTATGGTGTCGACAATACTTTGAAGTTAAATAAAACCTAAGTAACCAAGTTGCTATTTTTAGTAATTAATATTTTTGAATTTTTTTTTTGAATTACAGTTTTAGCATCAAAAATCTGATTTTAAAAATGATTGATTATGATTTTTCTATTCAAGATTTTGTGCAAGGATGTCCATTGCAATCTTAACTTTCCGTAGTTAGTGTTGAGGGCTCTTGAAAATGAGCCTCAAATACACTAGATCTTGGAGAAAAAAATCACCTTAGAAATTCATTTTAAAATATTGTAGAGTAGATTTTGAGAAGCCGTAAATTGATTGGGGTTATGTTCGTTAGGTCCTTTAACCTCATATTTTTTTGAAGACCAACTTTTTAGATTTGGCATGTGAAAAGAGGATTGAAAAACTTCAAGTCACTTTTGCAGTTTTAACACCCTCATGTTCAAATATTATAATCTTTCAATTCATAAGTAATATTGTTGTCTTTCCTTTCCTATATGGGTGATTGCAAGAAACACTTGTACTATTTGTTGCATTTTGCGTTTTTGGACTTTTTGGACTTTTTGTACTATGAGTCACCTTCAGTACTATTGAAGGCATGGAACATAAAATTTGAATGGTCAATTAGATTTCAAACTTACTATTCTAACAACATGCGATGTTCATCATTGGATGACAAAAATGAATGGAAATATTTAATTTTCCATTAAAAGATAATTCACATTGGCAGATAGAAGGTCTTATGAGCTCCAGCAGTACTATTGAGTCTTTTTGTGTACCCTGAAGTACTATTTTGAGCCACATGCTACAATTTACCTTAGAAAATGAGACTTTCATGTTTCTATTTTTTTAAATTAGGAAATGAGTTTAAAAAATTTATTTTAAAACTGGCTATTGTTGCCAACTAAGATCAAAGTAGGAAGATCAAAGTTAGAACTTAGAAACCATTTTTAATTCAACATAAATTCAACCTGAATATAGCACACTTTAGGCCAATATAAAACACACTTGGAAAATGTTTTTGAAAATCCCTCACTTGCTATGGTGTATTTCTATTAGAAGAGCTATCTTAGGTCGTTGCAAGAATGACTAGCTAATTTTGTTCCACTTTGGCTGTTTTCGGCTAGTACTCCTAGTACTATGAGCTTTTTGCATATGAATTTTTTTAAATAAAATAAAATAAGGATAATTAGTATAACATTAGAAATAGCGTATCACCAAAATTTCAGACCTAAAAAAAATCAAGATAAAAAGTTATTCACAAAAATGTGTGAGCTGAAATTTTGAAGAAAATACATAGTTTGACGTTTTAATTTGTACAAAATAGGAAAAACAATTTTCAAAGAAACTAAAAATTTTCCATTTGGAAAGACTTTATTTTAAAGAGATTTCACCATAAAAATTATCTTGAAACCATCTTCAGCATTCAGAATTGCGCGCACAAGGGAGCCTTCTTTGCATGGACGTAGAGGACATAAAATATAATATTTTTTGATGCCTCTCGGTAGGAACATGACTTCCTATTATGTAAATAGACCATAGAAATTTCAGCTCCAAATCATTAAATTTGGGGACTCCATAGTACTAAAAACCCTTAAAACTCAAAACGTGACATATTAGTTTAAATGATTTTTAAATATAAAATGATTTTTGAAAATTTCTGAAAAATATGAGATATGATTAAACTCAAGAGAGGCAACTCTAATAAAAAATTTAAATTCATGCGAGTCATGCTGCAATAGTTATAGCAAAAGGAAGCTTCCGCACTTGCTTTGTGACAATGTTTCAATACCGGTCTTTCTTGCAATGACCCTCCTACCAAATTTGACGATGTAACTCTTCAAAAAAGGTACTCGATAGTACTAAAACCCACCAAAACCGCGTGTGTGACATATATTCAAAATTCAGTTTCACTTATTAAATTAATTTTGAAAAAATTGAAATAATTCAAGTGTATTTTCTATTGCTCTAGAAATCTTGCTTTTGAATTTCATGTTCATTCAATCATTTTTGCAATACTTATGGCACAAACAAACTTCCGCATTGAACGTGTGACGGAAAATAGTACAAATGTTTCTTGCAATCATCCATATGACCTCTAACATGTCTAGTTTGAATTTGTATAATTACAATTAAAAAAAAATTGATACAACTTATCAAAATGTTGGCTTTTTGTTCAATTTAGAGCAACTTCCTAGAAGTTCAAAAAAGGCCTTGGGCATTTAGGGGCTACATCAATTCATTAAACATATTTCTATATTTTTTGCTTGATGTAAAATTAGAACTTTGTGATTACTATCAATGGAAGCACATCAAATGAGTATCATTAAATAGACACAATAAAATTTGGATGTAAAAATTGGACAATCGAAATAGTGTCCATTGAAAGCAACTAAAAAGACAAAATATCTAACATATCATAGCAAATAATACTCAAGCAAAAAAATCCATGGATATGGCATGGTACATTTTGGAAATTTCTCAAGCTATTTCTGTAGATTTTCAAACATCTTTGCAGATTTAATCCATATTTCAAAGAATACAAAAATGTTTCACCTTAAAAAGTGACTTTGTAAGGACAATCCCTAAAGGACCAAGCTTCAAGTCAAAAACACTCTTTTTAAGGGCAATGCCGGAAAAAAAAAAGTTTTTAATTCAATTATACAAAATTATACTAGAGCATAAAACTATTATATGAGTGAGTGGAAAAAATTCAATAAATTTGACCACATAGATTGAAAGATTACAGAGTTTGCAGTTAAAAAAATAAGTTTTTTTTCAACCTTTTTTGACAAGATGTGTAAACTTTAATTAATTCCTTTCAACAATAGTGAAATTGTTGCATTATTTTCACAAACAATTCTTTTATTGATAGTTGCAAACAATATCATATTAGTTACATCATCACAAAGTTTAGAACCTGCAGTTTGTCAACAATTATCATGTGGTTATCATTGTTTCATGGGTTTGCAAGTTAATATACAATTTAGCGCATCATTATGGGGTGATTGCACAAAACACCTGTACTATTTGTTGCGTTTTGCAATAGTACTCATGATTTTTTCTGGAGTACTTTAAAATTAGAAAATCAATTTTTAAAAAAATTAAAAAAATATGGCCAATGTATGCACCTTTAAGATGAAGGTAACCACCAAAGGAAATTCATTAAAAAATTCTCTAAGTAGGAGAACTAGAAAAGTGCCAAATCTTAAGAAAATACATACTTTGATGTTTTAATTAGTAAAAAATAAATAAAAACTTAAATAAAAAAAATAAAAATTGGTCATTTGTGGCAACTCTATGGAGATGGTCATTCACCAAAAAAAACACCAAAATAATTTTTTACATGCTTCAAAATGCTAGTAGAAAGGGACTCAATTTGTGGACTTCTACACCACACAAAATTAAGTATTTTTAGAATTCCTTTGGACAATAGCTACAAATCTACTAGAAGACCATCTCTACCAAATTTCAGCTCCAAATTCGTTTTTATGGGTACTAAATAGTACTAAAAAACTCCAAATTGGCATTTGTGACATAATATCGGGGGCTATTATTAAATAGTAAAACATTTTTAAAAAATTCCAAAAAAATAGACAAGGTGTATAGTAGTCATCAGTACCTTGTCTATGAATTTTGAATCATTTGGAGTCAAAATCCAAGAATTATGGCAAAAAAACTAATCAGCACGAGACGTGTGACAGAAAATAGTACAAGTGTTTCATGCAATCACCCTATGATACATTACTTTCAATTGCAAGTAATGCATCGTAATGATGTGATAAATTGTAAAATAATGCATTGTAATGATGCGCTAAATTGTATATTAACGTGGGAACCCATGAAACAACGATAACCACATGATAATTGTTGACAAACCGCAGGTTCTAAACTTTGTGATGATATCATCTAAATTTAAGAATTAATTAGAGGAAAAGTTTGCATATGATGCATAAACATGCTATGTGTGCTTGTCCTACTGAAAAAGCTCTAGGCAACATGACTTTTGATCTAGACACTTCATTGGAAAAAATTGCACTTTTGAGAAGCAAATACATATCCACAATCTACACCTTTTGTTAAAGTTTCTAAAAATATCTATTAAAAATGAATTTGTAGAATCCTACCTAAATGTGCAATTTGTCGTTGAAAGACCAAGCATTCCTAAAAAGAATTGTTGTAAAATAAAATGATCCTACAAATATGACTTCTAAAAATAAAATAATATTGAATTGATTGAATTGCCACCGTTGGAGTTTTACATTTTAAACCTATGAGATCAAAAATAAGTTGTAAAAAATACTACTAATATTTACTTCACAATAATTCTTTATTTATTTTTTAATTTATCAATAAATATTGGCTAGTGAAATGGTAGATGATCCAATTATTTGTCTAGGATTTGCAAGTTATAGTTTATAATTTTCTTAAAAGTCATCACAAAATTTTCAGTCTAGTATGCCTTTTATTGTATAAATGTCCTCGCATATTTAAAACTTTGAATTATTTCAAGGAACTTGAAGGATTACCTTGCAAATTGATCATTATTTCCAAACTTATTTATAACATATTAAAGAACTAAATGCTAATCTAAATGGCACTAACCAAAAAAAACTTGTATCTTTAAAATTCCATCTTTAATATAGATAGATAATTATTCTATATTTATAATTTGCATGTTTATAAGCTTCAAACAATATAAATGCTTGAAAGTGACCAAAATAAAGATTGAAAACCAAATAACTGTATTAGGTTTCAAATATGACAATTTCAATATTTTTAAAAACCGTACGACCATCATTTCATCATACTAAAATTGGATTGCTTCAATACAAAGTTTACCCCCTTAGGACCATTAGCCATTGTCATTTTTTCAATATTTGTGAAGATGTATTTTAAAATGTAACTTAGAAGAATAAGTTTAAAATGACTTTTAATCAAATGTTGCAAAATATGAAGTCTATAAGTCATATTTGTACACTTGGATCTACTACTCTATGAAGTAATAAGTAATAAGTAGTAACTACTAAAGGTACATTCACATCCAAACTTAGCAAGCGTTCTTTGCTAGAATGGTACATGGTTTTTTCAGTATGTGTTTAGACCATTGTTCCTTTGTAACCTCCAAACCTAAGTGGTTGCAGAGTTGGCAAGGATTACGAGTGGTGTTTAAATTAATTCAAGAAAAGATTGGGACTATTGAAAGCTCTCCGAAATTACAGACTTGTTACATAAGTTTCAATCTTTCAATTTGATAGATTCTTAAGCACTAACAACAGTCTTTCATAATGCAAGGAGATGTGGGCAACTACGTACAATGCCAACGTTGCAAGCCCCTTTAATGGCATGTGATTGGTGTTCAATCAATTTCTTTGAGTGGGATCACAGTGATAGGAATCAACAAATTGTAAGATTAATTTGTTAGTTTTGTGTTGTATACAAGTACTCAACACCAAAATTATTGCAATTCACTCAAAGAGTTTCTTTCCAATTCTGAACGATTCATAACTTAAGATGATCCTAATTATGGCAAACCATTGCCAAACCAACTCATAACAAAACATGCACCTTTTTGTCTTTGGTGGAGGTATTATGATTTTGTAACTGTTGTTAGCAATATTCAGGTGAAAATATGCCCTCAACCTGTAAATAATTGTCTACATCTTGTGTAAGGTAGGAGGCACTAAAATGGCACGGGCACTAAAATGGCACAGGAAATATGAACCACCCCTATAAATGTCTATGAAACAAACACGATGTGGTTCTAAAATTGACCGCTATAGTCCTTGAATGAATCGAGGGAAAAAACATTATTAACTGCAAGAGCCAATCATTCTCTTTGCTTTCCCCATCTTTCTTTAGAATTGCAAGGGAACGGTTTATGAAAGACCTAGGGTCATAACTAGGGACCTACAACCCAACTCGTTTGAAAATTCATAAGTAATTCAAAAATGCTTGGAAAAATAGGAAACCACTTGTGTTAGATTCCTCATCTATTTCTCTTTGTCTGAAAAATGAGCTAAAAATATTCTTGTCCAAGGATATAATGAAAAAGGCAGACCAAGTTCTCTTAAATGTGCCATTTCTAAGCCTCCTACCTTAATGCATATCTAAGTTTTTGTGACACTTTTCGGTGCAAATGTAGGTGTCGCATTTTGGGAATTTGGGCAGTCTGTGCTGATTAATTTTGGCCGCCTCATGGGTGTACTGTACAGACCTTTATTAAACTATTAGTGTGAACACGTAAGAGCCGCAACGGCGACTGTCACCCTGTCACCCTGGTTTTGCAGTGCCGGCAATTGGTCATTTGTTGACCCTCCACTCCTGAGAATTTTGTTTCCGTTGACGCCGTAAGCTTACCGATTAGTTTCTCAGTGGCCTTTCAGCTTTCAATTGGGCTTCGCTTCCTGTCCTGCTTGCCGCAATAATTCTTCACTTTGAAATTTCAGTGGAAGAGATTGAAGAAGAAAAGCAAACTGAAGACTGGAGTCACATCCATTCAGAGTTTGGCTGCTTGTTTTCTTTGTTTGTTTTGTTACATTGAGATCTCTTGGACCGTACGTCCCTCGGTTGCGTTCTTGGTACCGTTAGGAAGTTCTTGGCAAGGAGGGGTGCACGGGCATTGTTTCATGGCGTTTGGACCTATGGTGGGAAAATTATGGATTTTTGAGTTATTTTTTAATTAAAAATTAGAAAAAATAACTCTTACTTTGGTTTTGGTTGTGACAATGGCACAGGGTATACTAGTGTGAATGAAGCATATGGCATGCTGTAGCCCATCTAACATTCAAAAATTCAATTGATTTTGATCCTATTTCCACGCTCTCCATTAATTCGTAAAGTAGAATCACCCATACCCGACCACTGAAGTGATTTCAAGACAGATGAGGAATATTGTGAGGTAATGGGAATTTTTCTCATGTAGAGACATAAGAAATATTGGGACTGTGAATTTTTCATAATTTTATTGATGAAATTGAAATTACTATGAATTTTGGGAGCCAAAAAGTATTCCAAACCCATAGCCAATGTCTAGAGTCTTCCAATTATTCTGCTCATGGCCAAATTACTTTCTTGATTACTACTTTCCGTGCACTTTGGAACATGTGTCATGACCTTATCCGTCCCAACCTTGAAAAGGAGAAAAACACACATTTCAACCTTGAGCGCCTTTTTTGGCTTAAAATAGTGCATCCTATAGGTTGGGCATTGCTCCCTAGTCTGGAGTGGATGGTCCTACGTTAACCACACCTAAAATTAAACCACCCCCTACTTTTGAAGGGAAATTAAAAAGAGATGATACCCAAAATAGTTTGCATTAGAAGAACAAATGTAAGGTGGAGTAGGGGCGAGAGTTGGGATTATTTAAGGCAGTCATTAAATTAGCTCTATTTGTAGTATTGTGGAGGTGGGGACCTTACAAGTGGTAGATTTTAGGTACACTTTCTTTTGTTTTAATTTCTTCTCTATGACATGTTTTGATACTATTAGAGTCATTTCTTAATGTGCATCAAATGGATTTTGGCATCACCTACATGATACTTTTAGCATGCTACACCTTGCATCTTTGAAAATTTGTAACTATTTCACAATGCTTCCAAAAGTTAACTAGTTAAGAAACCACTTGCATTTTGATTCAATCATAGTCTTTCACTAATATACAAAAATTTGGTTGCTAGTTTTCTAGAACATATTGGCCATGCCACAAAGCTTATTTGTGCAATTTTAGATGTAGTTACCTTATCACAAAGGTATCATAAATTCAATAAAGCCCATTTTAGGATAGATGGAAGTCTCTTATTGCATGAGGAGAAGGATGTTCATTTCTATAAGGTGAATCTACTTTAACCCCTAAATGCCCAAGGCCTTTTTGAGCTTCTAGGAATTTGCTCTAAATTGAACAAAAAGCCAACATTTTGATAAGTTCCATCAATTTTCTTTGAATTGTAACTATACAAATTCAAACTAGATATGTTAGAGATCACATGGGAAAAGAAAACACAACAAGACTACTTATGGATTATAATTGATTATAATGTTTGATCATGAGGGTGTTAAAACTGTGAAAGTAATTTGAAGTCTTTCAATCTTCTTTTCACATGTCAAATCTAAAAAGTTGGTCACCAAAAAAATATGAGGTTAAAGGGCCTAACATGCATAACCCCAATCAATTTAAAGCATCTCAAAATCTACTCTAAATTTTTTTAAATGAATTTCTAATGTGACTTTTTCTCCAAGATCTAGTATATTTGAGGCTCATTTCCAAGATCCCTCTCTCAACACTACAGAAGTCAAGACTGCAATGGACACCCTTGCACAAAAATCTTGAATAGAAAAATTAAAATCATTCATTTTTGTAATCGTATTTTTGATGCTAAAACTAGAACTTCAAAAAGATTTTTTCAAAACCATAAACTATTCAAAATTATAGCAACTTGGTTAGTTTTTATTTAACTTCAAAGTATTGTTGACACCAAAATTTGGTGCCTTGGGCATTTAGGAATTAGTGTTATAGACTAGGTAATGCAAAAGCAAAGCCTCATTTTGAAACATAACATGTTTAGTATGGGAGTGGTGAGGGATGCTATGTCTTATAATGAGTCTCTTTACATTTTCGGATAATCTTAACCTTAATGTTGAATGGTTGAATCACTTGGTCAACCATGCTCAACCAAGTGTCTAAAAAGAAGGGTGCACGGAAAGAAATCATAGATGCAAGGGAAAAGGGCCTACAAGTAGACACTTAAACCATTCATAATTTATTTTCAAGATTTTTTAGGGCAAGCTTTTAGGTAGACGCATGGAAATGTCTACCTCAGTGACTGTGTGCACAAAGAGTAGTATTCAATTTGCCCCGGTTATTCTTTTTGGAAGATTTTGTGCTCATTTTGGGACGAAACTCTGCGAGTAATTGCCTCGTATTGGAATGATATTGACGGTGGGACTTCTGCGAAGTTGCCATCCATCTTTGATTTGCAGTATAATTTAGTTCGTCATCATCAACGGATGGTGGAAAATATGATTATATTGAAGTTATGATAACGTGACAGAAGTTGACTTTGGTGCCCGATTTGAACACTTATCTCTTTCGACTGAACTCAGGCTATACTTACATATCAGCGCCGCTTGCGAATTTCAGAGAGTATCAGAGACTGAGCTTTTACGGCACATCTAGGAAGTTACTCATAGGCCTCTCCTACCCCCGGCCAAGATATTTTCTACAACACTGGTGGAGAAAACTGAAAGTACAGGGTCCTTTTGGAAGTTAGACTTTTGTGACTCAACAGACGCTCAGATGCCTGTGCAACTACTGTAGAAGCCAATCCTCGCGTTCAAAAGCCAAGCAGTTACTGAGCAAAGAATATATTGGTACACACTGGTGGCAAACATGTGGTCCATGTGGAAATGTGTTGTTTCATGGATCGTACAGTACTTGCAGTATCAATGAATCAGAAGTTTCATCAATCGGTAGACTTCAGTCGCACTGCAGGCCCGTCCACTCTACAAGGAGACGGTACAATTCAATATTATTGATGTCTTGTGCTTTACAACCCCTTCAGGACAAGGCCGCCCCCCAGCAAGCTTGAAGTAGGCTTCACATGTTTTTGCACTTTTAATTGCGTCACACTGGAATTCTCTTTTAATTGTTCAAAATTATCATCCTACATGCATATGCAATGTTTTCCATGATTCTCCAGGGTCACACTAAGTGCACGTCAGTCCGCCTCAATCACATTTTTCAACAATATGATCAATCAAATTGGTATTTTAATTTAAACCAAGAAATGTTGAGCAGTCTCTTAGGGATTAAACAGCTAACAGAAAGGGTGCAAGAAGTTGTTTGGATACTGGACGCAGAACTGGAATGTTTCAATTCTCAGCCTCGTTCCTACGACCATAGCAATGAACAATGTCCCAGCGATATTTGGTGCCTGGAAAATTTATTGTCAATATGTGAGTAAACTGCAAACCAAGCTGAGGCTTGTTGAAAAGAATCCCGTAATGAGCACCCAGATGATAGAAACATATAGTGATTCTTGTTCAAAACCTTCTCCTTTTTCGACGATTTACCCTTCCTTTTCCGCTATCATGCTCAAATTTTAGGACGTAACAGGCATTGCATATGGGATTATGGGTGCTCATGCCTCACCTTTCAATATATATGCAATGCATGTTACGTCCTAATACTTCACGTCCGCTTTAGATTGTTTTGTCGTTTGGAAGTGGAGTAACTAGGGCAGCTACCATTCTTAGGGTTTCAAGGAGCAGGGCAGAAAGGCACCTTGAAGGACTTGGATCCTCGTCCTTCGGTGAAATTCTCTGATGGAGTTGCAAGGAGACTCTTATCACCCCAGTCATGCTCAGCAGTGAACTCGCATATCTGGACAACTCCGACATGCCTCCCCGAGTGAGTGCTCTGTGCTCTTGCTCGGTTGCAACAGATGAATTACAGTGGGCACGGGAGCACGGTGCCATGTTTGAGTTCGGGCCAACACCAACACTCTTGGGTTGCAGGTAGTGGGAGTCACCATCTATCATTTTCCAAATTGGAAAGCAAGGCCCTGTTCTGTAGAAACCCTGCACACTCGGGCATTGTAATTGCATAATTCACCCTAATAAAAATTTCAGCCCGCACGGGCAGGTGGGAGTTTGAAGAACCCATGTACGACATGGACACCGCTCCCGGGCCTGGACCCTCGACAAAGAACGTACGATTCGGCTTTTCTGACTTTCTCATTGGCTGAATGGTAGATCTACGGATGTTGAATTGCGAAGCAGATTCAGCTCTGGATACGGGATGTTTGTCATCACAAGCAGCGCCACAGAGTCCGGTCCATGGGTTCATTCCTCACTAAGCTTAGAACGGGCTCTGTCATCCCGTAAGCTTTCTGGGCGGGGACTCTGGGCGAAGCGTTGCAAAAACAGAGTTGGTAGCAAGTTGCCAATTGCCATGTGAGGGGAAAGGTTCCAGGAAAGGTACGTCCCAGCTGGCCCTCACCTCTTCCTTAACTTACTAATTACCACCGCATGACATGGCACCCAGGTTCCGTGCACGTCAGGCTAAGCACCTAACTTAGCCTAAAAAGAAAAGAAAAACCCACCACTGCCTCCTTTGCCACCGCAGATTATGCAGTAGTGCTGCGCCTCGCCGACTCGTCTTGTTCTAATAATAACATCTCGCGTACGTTGCTGATCCATCGTGACCAAATTAAGCGGCTAACAGTCCAAGTGTGAAAGTGTGCTGGAAATAACTTCGTTCCTCCAGGAGCTCGAGTGTTCACGCCGGATTTTGTTCCTGGACGTTGAGAGTGCTTTGCCAAGCTGTATCAGCACAAGCATCGGATCGGAAGGCCGGCCTATGTGGTTCAAAGCTTTCGGAACAAGGATTGCACAATTGGCTGGTTGAAGGCCCTTGTTGTCGTGCAATTCAGACCACTTAGGTAGTTCGTGAAGTGACTGGATTTGCAGCTAGCTTGGATGTATCTGGCTCTATGTGTTTGATTTGTGTGGCGTGTTTGTTGTTTGATAGCAAGGTTGGTGGAAGCCCAAGCTCCCTAGTCAAACCGTGTCAGTTTTTGTTGATCTGAGTAGGTGATCACAACTTAATTGGGGTTTGGGAGAATATTTGAGTGAATGATTAGTTGTTCTTGCTCTGATTTCAATTGAAATCTTGTCAATATAAAGCGTTCATTTGATGGTAGTCGTGTGTATAAGTCCCGAATTTAATGCCAGTGGGCCAGTGGGGGAAACCATCGGGGTTGGTGAGATTTTCGGAAGGGCTCTAGCTCCATACGCATATTGACTAGGTCTTCAGATCAAGCAGGAAGCGTGTCAGTGGGGAAGAATTAATTGGTCAGTTAATTGAAGTCCGTTGACAGGTTTGGGGAGCGTTGGGCGCGGATAGGGTTATACTAGCCTTGAATTCACGTACTCGCGATGCCTGAGCGGAAGTCGTCATCGTCGTCGTTGTCGTCTGGCGGATCGATACGTCACAGCCTGTTTGGTTGACTCCTGGTAGCTGATAAGAGGTTCCATGTGCCTGGAACACATGCAGTTCTGAACCTAGGCAGGAGGCCAGCTAGCCAGCAGCCGATCAAATGGTCTCGCGGCGTGGGAAGAAGATGTGCAACACCCAGTGTAAGAAGCTTTTGACTTTTGTTCGGGACTCCCTCGAATCATGCGCGAGCGACGCTGCTGCTGAAGCTCCAAGCCCTATCACTGCTGCAGCGCGGCACAATTGTAGCGAGGCGCGCCAAAGAGTGACGGCGATAGTGGATGATCATGTGCAGGCTACCAACTCCACTGCCAGGATCAAGTAACCCGGCCCGTTACGAGACAAGCTGGATCCTCCCAGTGATCCGTCCGACACCAGCCCTGATCGGGCGCGGGTGGAGGAGGCGTCGGCCATGCTGCTCTCCGCTTTCCAGCACACATCTCAGCCCCATCAGGCAGCAGCTTCTCCCGAACCTCTTCACCAGTCGAGCAGGCTTGGGCCAGCATTTACAGGTCAGAAGCGGCACCGAACTGAGCAGGCTCATCACGAGGCGGGCCATGGGTTGTCCGAGCAGGAAAGGCCTCCTCAAATGCTGCGTCCCCCTGGCAGCGTGAAGCAAGAGTCGGGCATTGGTAGTAGTTCCGTGCCACAGGAAGCAGGCGGCTCAAGCTCAAGGTATGTGCACATTACAGAAGCCAGCCATGGGAAGTGGGCTCCAGTCCTTTTGGCTGCCAAAGCGGAGTCGACAGAAATGATCGAGAAATCTGGAAGTACGCACAACAACAGTCCAAGGCTCACGCAAGAGCCTTTCACCAGCCTTGAATTAGACTCCGGCAGAAATCTCGTTTCGGACGTCAGCAGACCACCACCGCCAGCCAGTGAAGGTACTGCCTACTCTCCTGGCTATCATTGGCACTCAAATTGGCGCTTTCTGTTTCAACGTTCAATCCATGTAGGTTGCGTCATCATTTGATCATGCAGAGCACCGGGAAAGCAAACTTATCATTATTGCTTTTGTATTTGAATCCGCATCACGCAAACTGCAAAAGAGTTCACCTTTCCTGTGACCAGATGAAGCTTTCAATTCACAATCGTGATTGGAGATCAATTCAGACCGGCGCCATGGAAATTTTAATCAAGATATATACTAATTGGCTCTAAACTAAGTCTGCATTGACAGACCCTACATGTGAGGAAGTTTGAGGAGGACCTAAGTACTAGAGAAGCAAGACACTGGTACAGAGACAGCGCCTATTATATAGAGTACCTGCTTGTACGTTTCTCGGGAATTCGATTGTGAATTGTCTTGTGGCTGAATGCGTTAAAAGTGGGGTTTAAGTTGGTTTGAATTACGGGGACGATCTAGCTGTGCAAGCTAGGCCAGGGCATGGCACGCATTGTGGGGGCAGCAAGATACGGAGTAGTATTTAGTAGCACCACCTCTTGGCAGTCCGTTCAATTCCTGTGCACTGAACAGTTGTATAACGTGTCGAGTGATTTTGGGGTCACATGGGGTTCCGTGCTCACCTAATTTATTCTGCACCCTTGATAAACTGAGAGGAGAATTACGCTGCTTGACATCTGCCGCAGGGAAAATTAGCTAAACTTGGTAACATTGTTCGGATGGTGTTCCTGCTGGTGGGGCTCTGTTACCCCGAAATCCTCCTCGGTGACGTTATTACTATTTTCGAGCGTTAGGGTGTAGGTCACGGACTCTCTCACGGACAGGCGTTTCTGGAAAAGGTGATGAGTGCACGACACGACAACCTTGGCAATTGTGCCCACTCGCCAGCTTTGGTCGGTGAGACACGATTCCGTCCCTGCAATTCCAACGTGAATTCTCTACAATACACGCGATTTGATCGCTCTCAGATTAGTGAACGTGACGCCATACATGCTAAAAACTCATGTCGATTAGTCGTATCTGTTTTGCGGGTATTTGCAGTGCCAGTTTTGGTCTTGCATGATGGACCCAGGTCACGGCAGCTAGCTCCTCCTGAGTCGCAGTCTTAATATTACACCCCTGAATCCCCATTATCTGGCATCCTGCGGGCCCCGCAGAAGCTGCAGCATCATGGAAGTCCTGTCTCTTCGTTTGGTGACGTCGTCATTGTGCGGAGGTTGAATGAGATTGCATGAGCTTGAATCGCCGTCTTCGTCCTGTGCTGTGTCAGGTCGTGACGAGCACTTGGAGCAGCAGTCGAACATTCCGGGTGGCTCTGGTACCGGTGGTGGTGGCAGTCGTGGGGAGCCGGCAGTAGGTGAGACAATTGGCGGGTCAGGCTCAGACTCGCAAGTGCAACTGCAAGCTCCGCCTCCCAAGAAACGTCGCTACCGTGGCGTCCGGCAACGGCCGTGGGGCAAGTGGGCTGCCGAGATCCGGGACCCGCAGAAGGCAGCTCGAGTCTGGCTGGGGACCTTCGATACTGCGGAAGAAGCTGCGGTGGCTTACGACAACGGTATGCTGAACTAAGCTCTTTAACTCCTCTAACTTGCATGTGCTCAGTCTCAGCAGTAACTTAGGTGAACCTTCGACATGATTGTAATAATGTCAGACCTGACTGAAACTTCCTGTCATATGTGATATGATTCCTGCTAATTACATTTGTTAGAATGGTATGTTACGTTTCAACTTTCAAGTGTCGAGAGATCTGACGTTGGAGTTGGGTGACTGACACTGCATCAATTGTACTGAAATTCATCAGCCGCCATAACTGTTAACAAGGATCATGGTTTCTGCTACTAAATGTGATTTGCGAGTGATATATAAATGGAGGAAGGTTTCCGTGTAGCGTGCACGAATGTCGGTGATTGGATTTTGTGTATTTGTGTAACTGTCGTTCAATTCATTCCGTGGTCTGCGCATGCAGCCGCCATCCGATTCCGAGGGTTACGAGCAAAGCTCAATTTCCCCGACGGAATGCCCCCTGCTGTCGCTTCGACAGGATCGCTAGCTGGAGGAGGCTCGGGCAGTGGACGTTTGCAGCCACGTGAGCCTTCTTCACCCATTGCCGTGTCCACCTCCACATCGTCTCTCTCGCAATCCTCCAGTCGTAGCACCCAAGTGACCCAACCAGCCCACCGAAGCAGCCGAAACCTGGCCAGCATCACCCGAAGCTCCCCGTCCGAAGCTCCTACGACCAGCTCCCCGTATTACCCTCCTCCAGCTCAGGTATCCAGTGCTCGCAGCTTGCTTCCCTTGCAAGTTTCTGGCATTACTTCTGGCGAAGGTAGTAGCAGCAGTAGATTGCCAGGTAACTTTGTGTCTTCTCAGCCATTTTCCTCCCCACCTCTTCCGGTCGATTGGCAACATCAGCTACGATCCTTGCAGCGTCCTGCCCAGTTGAATCCTGCAGTTCAGACACAGAACCTCAGTCAAAACCCTGAGCTGCATTCTGCACATATGGCTCTGAAACCCGCCTTGAACTTGCCCTATGAAACTGTAGATGCTGAAGCGAGTGCGGAAGAGCTGGCTCATGATCCTATATTACATTATGGAGCGCATATATTGGGTGGACCAAGCTCTGTAGATTTTAGGGAAGCAGAGCAAGGAGGACGACCTTTGAGAATGTCAAGTAGCATTCCTAGTGGAGGTACAGAAGTAAATAATCCCCGTGCTGATCCTCGGTATGTAGAATTGTCTTATGAACAGATTTTTGACCAACCTGGGGAGATGCCGTCAACTTTTCCTGGGACGGTTTCTCCGAGTGAGGTTTTACGATTGGATCCATTTGCAGATGATCCGCCTCCGGACTCTCCTCAAGGTTTGGATTAGGAGTTTCCCCACTTTTGGATGTACATTGTTTTCTGAATTCTTTTTTTTATGGTAACTTACTTGGAAGTTTTAACAGATGTCAATTGTGTTCCTTGAATCCCATTCTGAAGATTGACAGGAGAAAGAGCTGAATGTCCTTTTCAGGATGAGCGTGGACCTTACTGACCGCATCCGAAATCTGAAGGTCGTATCATCGGGCATGTAAAATTGTACATGGTGATTCAAGCAGGTGAACATTAAAAGAGGTATGAGGATAGGTGAGAGCTGCAATATTAGTCAAGCCAGTTCCCCTTTTGGGCAACATGTTGATCCCCAAACTTACAAAAGCATAGACCATTTTTTTTCTCTCTCAAGGGATACTCAAGCCAATCTTTTCAAGCCATTCAAGGTTTGCTTCTATATGTGATCACTTTGTTTTGCAGGTTATGATGAATGTTCTGATTGATCTCAACATGCTTAATAGGCTTTCTTCCTGAGACATCAACTATGTACAAGAATTGCTCCCAGATTATCTTGTGGTTAACTGTGACTTGAAGCATTACGTAACAATATATGCGACTGTACAGAGTTATGCGTGGTCGTCAAAGCAACCGTTTGCAGATCAGAGGGTATGCACTCAATGATAGATGCTTCTGAATGCATGGGCCCGTAGATGTCCTGTTGTTCAAATCGAATCTTATGGAAATATGAATTGAGCCACAAGCATACAGGGATACTGTAGTGTGGTGGATTCAAACCAGCATTTCACATGGTTGAGTGCGCAGTGCTACAATTCATGAACCATTTCTGACTTTGTATTCATCTTCAAGCAATATATATAGATGACTTTTTGGGACCCACTTTGCCCGGTTGTCATATGACTTGTCCTTCAAACTTTGGAGCTGCTGGATGTGGTCTCCTGTGTGGATATATGCAATACTATAGGGTGGAGGTGCGTTACTTATGATGAATGACTTTTATTGTTTTGAGTGAAACAGAGGCAGTTCTCTTCTACTTATTTCATGTAGTCTGTTCACAGTGTCATGCAAGGGAAATGGACTGTAACTTAGTTCAGATGATTTTGAAGTACTGCTGGTGCAGGTAACACCTCTCATTACTTAAAGTGTAACACGTGTTTTGGTGTTAGTCATCAAAATTCCAAAATCTTGCAATGAACTAAAATTCATGTTATGTAGCACACTTGTAACCCTAATTACAAACCACATACAGTATAGCTTCACTACCCAGGTAATGTTACCCATACATGGCAAGGGTCTGAATCCGGCCCCAACCCCAAAGCTTGAACATTCACTGATTTATAAATTTTAATCACCTAGGCTGTCACCCAGGCAATCACGGAATCGCCCATTCACCCGACTGTGTTGAAGCCAACTCCTGTACACATTCCAGATGAGCAAGTTGATGTTGACACATAATTTTCTTAATTAGAGCTGTACAGTCCCCCTACCAAAAGTTTCCATGACTGCAATTCAGACCATTCTGTTTTCTTGGCACAATGTAGAATGCACTTGACATTTTTAGTTTTGCAAAATCAACAATCATATCTTACGCAATCCCAATCAAGCATATCAAATTTTAATTTCAAAAAACCCCAAACTCCAATTTTTGTGAATTTTTTCATTTAATTTTCATGGTTTTACATGATAATTCATTGAAAAATATTGGTGATATGGGCAATTTTGTTAAAATGGCGGTATTCCAAGTGCCACTTTGACAGTGTGCCATTTTTACCATCTAGGACAAATATAGATTGCAAAACATCCGTTCTGAATTGTTTTCATGCCATTTAAAAAAAATATTGCCCATTTTGATGAATTTTTTAAATTTGATTGCGGATATATGTAGAAAACATCCATGTACACATCTTTCCTTCAACAAGCATCTCCAAAAAAGTTTCAATATTCTTTCTATAGAGATTTTAATGTTGATGTGACAATGCCCTACTTTTGGAAAATAAATATTTTTTTATTGTAATTAAATTTTGGCAAAGTAATTGTACTATCATGTTCAAATGTACAAAATCAGTTACAATGTGAAGTACAAATAGAAAAATCTAATTACAATAAAGAGATATCTATTTTTCAAATTTAGGATATTGTCACGCTAACATTGAAATTTCTATAGAAGGAATTGTGAAACTTTTTTGGAGATGCTTATTGAAGAAAAAATGTGCATATGGATGTTTCCTACATATCTCCGCAATCAAATTCTTTTTTAAATTCACCAATATTTTTCAATGAATTATCATGTAAAACCATAAAAATTAAATGAAAAAATTCACCAAAAATGGAGTTTTGGGTTTTTTGAAACAAAAATTTGATATGCTTGATTGGAATTGCATAAGATATGAACGTTGATTGTGCAAAACAAAAAATATCTAGTGCATTCTACATTGTGCAAAGGAAAGTGAATGATCCAAATTGCAATTACGGAAACTTTTGGGAGGGGACTGTATAATACAATGCCCTACCAAAAGTTCTTGCACTGTCTATTTGTTCTCATACAAACACCTCCATTTTCAAATGCTATTTTTCACAATTGTGATGCAATTCTTGCATCATTGCATTTCTATGTAGTCCCAATCACGGATACCAAATTTCAACTTCAAAAAACCAAAACTCCATTTTGGGTGAATTTTTTCATTTTATTTTCATGGTTTTACGTGATCATATATTAAAAAACATTGGTAATGAACTTTTTTCATTCGATTGTGGAGATATGTAGGAAACATCCAAAAACACTTCTATCCTTCAACAAGCATCTCCAAAAAAGTTTCACAATTCCTTCTAGGGAGAATTCAATGTAAGGTGTCACATGACCAAACTTTGTGAAATAAATACCAATATATTTTAACTAGATTGCAATTTGAACCTTACACTATAACTAATTTTGTACATTTGAGCATGATGGTATAATTACCTTCCCAAAATCTAATTACAATTACAATAAAAAGATATCTATTTTCCAAAATTAGGACATTGTTACAACATTGAAATCTCGATCTATAGAGAGAGTTGTGAAACTTTTTTGGAGATGCTTGTTGTTCTAAGGAAAGATGTGTGTATGGATGTTTCCTACATATCTCCACAATTGAATTAAAAAAATTCATTACCAATGTTTTTTAATATATGATTACGTAAAATAAAATGAAAGAACTCATCTAAAATGGAGTTTTGCTTTTTTGAAGTTGAAACCTAGTATGCATGATCAGGACTATACAGAAATGCAAGAATTGCATCACAATTGTGAAAAATAGCATTTGAAAATGTGGGTGTTTGTATGAGAACAAATAGATAGTGCAAGAACTTTTGGTAGGGCACTGTACAATAGGGTCCAATAAACTTATGATTTTTTTGCCTCACCTTGTTTGTACCTATGAAAAGTTTGCAAATTCACGTTCTCATTCGCAACGCTAAACAAGGAGTTTGCACGTCTATTTTGGTAGACGCATCGTGCCCCTAGCCCTACACTGAATACATTCTTTGTGATTTCCTCCATTGCATCTCCGTTTCCTTTTTCGTTGCAGTTTCCATTTCCCTATTCCATCTCTTTTTCACTATTTTGTTTCATTGCCTTTGAGGCTTTGACCTAGACAAATCCATTTCAATTTAAGATTCGTTAAGCACTCCTTCGCCAGCTCTCCTTTCAAAATACTCTTGATTACAAGGCGTAATGTCCCTGTTATCGTGCTTGGCACCCGTTACGGTGCCAGGCACGATAACAGGGATATTACAATGCCGGGCACTATAATCCACGTGCTTAACGCAGTGGGAGGGCCGCTTCCTCAGGCCTCCTGGGCTATGAGGGTCCCGCCCTCACCTTCGCGGCAGGGCCCTCACAACCCGGGAGGCCTTCGGGAGGGGGCCTCCCACTATACAATACTCCCAATTCGTTTCAAATTTGCTTTATACATCATTTGGTGAATTACTTTTTTTCCATCATCTGTTATCTTTTACCAGGAATTTTCTAGTTTTTACTTCAATGCTTGTGGAATTACCTTTTGCTCACTAGATTTCAATGCGGTCAAGAATGTTGAGTGACAATGAGAGAGCTCTAATCATTGAGATGCGTTGAGGTGGGATGAAATGCACAAGCATTGCCAAATTATTGAAAATGGCTCCTAAAAAGTCCATTTGAATATAGAAAATAAAGTTAAAGGATTGTCATTTGCTTGCAAACACCGTCCTTGTATAGATCAAGATTAGAAGAATGTCATTTAGTAGAATGAATCATCATTTGAACTTGGCAAGAACTCTCAACAGATTAGAGTTTGGTAAAAACGTACATAAAAGATATGCATCAATTTGTCTTGCATCTAGTTTTAAATTCTAATGAACATCAATGATGGTTTGGGTGCCTTTATAGGATTTGACAAATGTTCATTGGTCTTCATGCCTCAAGGTGAATGAAGTGCAAGTAATTTTGTCTAGAATGTATATGAGGGCGCATTGAGTGTAACTATTCTACTTCATGATCAACCTTATGAACTTATTTTCATCAAAGACGGTGCTCTAGTTCATCACAATATAGTTCCTAAAATGTGAAGGCAAGCACATGGGATGAAGATATTAGATTGGCCTTTGAATTCACCCAACTTAAGCTCTATAGAGAATTTGTGAAAGATAGTTAAACATCTATTGCGACACCACAATAGGCCAAATAACAAGCAAGAAATGATCCAAATAATTTAAGCGGTATGGAATGAAAAATTTCTACAACAACTATAAAGGTTGATTTTGAACATGCCTAATCGAATACAAGCAGTAATTTTGGCGAAAGATGGTCACACTAGATGGTAGATAGTAAGGTAGGAGGTCCATAAAGCGACCATCTAAGCGTTGAACCTGAATTTTGGGGAGGTAAAACATCTTGAAATATTTTTCAGTAAATTTTCCTTGAAAGACAAGAGGAAATGGCATGTGGCCCTAGTTGTTTCATATTTTTTGGAACTTTGTGGAATTAGTTATGAAATTTTGAAGTTGAAAAGCCATAGGGCTGTAAAAGCGACCACCTCCTAGAATGTACATCGCTTGTACATTTTGGTAAATTGAAGAAAGCAAAATGTACCTCTGTATCCTGTTCGGTTCAAAATGCCCTGTCGGAGTTCGAGCCTCCTACCTTATACACAAAAGATCCAAAGTGTTGCATGAGTTTGAATTTGACATGTACTGTACTGTACAGTGGGGTACCATTCAAAATGGCGTTTTTGCATGTGCAAGGAAGGAAATTTCACATCAGCCAACTTTGACAGCCTCTTGAGGGCTGAAAAATTGCTTTTTGACCATGAAATTTTTGGCACAGTAATATCTTCATGTTAATAACATGTGTGCCAAATTTCGAGGTCAAATAAATTACCAAAAAAAATATATTCAAAATCTACCAACAAGTGTAGCGGTGAGAAAATTTTCACTATTGCCAAATTTGACACCCTCTCAAGGGCTGAAATATTTTTATTTTACCATGAAATTTTTGTCGTGAAATCATTTCTATATTTATAATATATGTGCCAAATTTCAAGGTCAAAAGATTCACACAAAAACAGATATTTGAAATCTACTAACATGTGTCATTGTGAGAAACAATTTCACTACTACCAACTTTGACACTATCCCAGGGGTTGGAAAATTGCTTATTTACCATGAAATTTTTAATGAGAAATCATCTCTATGTTAATAAAATATGTGCCTAACTCCAAGGTCAAAAGATTTTCACAAAAAAAGAT
Organism: Pseudisothecium myosuroides; assembly: GCA_951799445.1. Classification (NCBI taxonomy): domain Eukaryota; kingdom Viridiplantae; phylum Streptophyta; class Bryopsida; order Hypnales; family Lembophyllaceae; genus Pseudisothecium; species Pseudisothecium myosuroides. The sequence continues at coordinate 840,409 of OX637288.1, read as the reverse complement.
ATGCCAATTCTACCAACGTGTATAGCTATGAGAAAATTTTTACTACTACCAACTTTGACACTATCCCAAGGGCTAAAGAAAAAACATTTTACCATGAAATGTTTGGTATGAGATCATCTCTATATTGATAAAATGTATGCCAAATTTTAAGGTCAAAAGATTTACCAAAAAAAATATATTCTAATTTTACCAACATGTGTAGTCATGAGAATGACTTTCTACATCCGTGTCAAACTTTACCGAGAACTTTACCCAAAAAATGACACTATCCCAAAGGGTGAAAAAATCATTCTCACAACTACACATGTTGGTAGAATTAGCATATCTTTTTTTGTGTAAATCTTTTGACCTTGAAATTTGGCACACATGTTATTAAGATAGAGATGATTTCACATTAAAAATTTCATGGTAAATAAGCAATTTTCCAACCCCTAGGATAATGTCAAAGTTGGTAGTAGTAAAATTGTTTCTCACAATGACACATGTTGGTAGATTTCAAATATATTTTTTTGTGTGAATCTTTTGACCTTGAAATTTGTCACATATATTTTAAACATAGAAATGATCTCATGACAAAAATTTCATGGTAAAATAAAAATATTTCAGCCCTCGAGAGGATGTCAAATTTGGCAGCAATGAATATTTCCTAATCGCTATACTTGTTGGTAGATTTTGAATATCTTTTTTTTGGTAATTTTTTTGACCTTGAAATTTGTTACACATGTTATTAACATGAAGATGTTGTTGTGCCAAAAATTTCATGGTCAAAAAAAAAATTTCAGCCCTTGAGAGGCTGTCAAAGTTGGCTAATGTGAAATTTGCTTCCCTGCACATGCAAAAACACCATTTTGAATGGTACCCCCATTGTACATATTTCTTGTGATGATCAAGCACTCTTCACTACAATATCTTGGTGATTGCACAAAACACCTACCGGTATACTATTTTCTGCCACATGTTGCATACTGATTTGTTTTCTAGCCATAATTTTTGCATTTTGGCCCCAAACGATTCAAAATACATGTGCAAGGTATTTACAACTATTATACGCCTTGTCTAATTTTTTAAATCTTTTTAAATGTTTTATTGTCCAAAAATAGCCCGCAATTTTATATCACACTCACTAATTTTGGAGTTTTTGGAACAAAGTAGTATCCAAAGAAATGAATTTGGAGCTGAAATTTGGAGGGGATGGTCTCGTAGTATAATTTTAGCTATAATTCAAAGCATTTCTAAAAATAATTCATTATATATTGTGTAGAAGTCGACAAAGTGAGCTTCTTTTTACTTGCATTTTGAAACATTGGTAAAACTTTTTTGGTGTTTTGTTTTGGTGAATGAGCATCTCTATTAAGTTATTACAATTTTTATTTATTTTATTTATTTATTTTCCTATTTTTAAAAATTAAAACATCAAAATATGTATTTTCTTAAGATTTGGGACGTTTCTAGTTGTCCTACTTAGAAAAATTTTCTATGACTTTCCTTTGATGGCTACCTTTTGGGTGATATCACAAAAAAATTGTACGTAATACTATTTTATGTCACACATTGCGTGATTATTATTTTTTTGGCCATATTTTTTGTATTCTGTCTTCAAATGACTTGAAATTCATGGACAAGAAACTTATAACTACTTTACAACTTGTCTAATTTTTTGGAAATTTTTAAAATCGTTTTATTGTCCAAAAATAGCCCCCAATATTATATCATGCTTGCCAATTTGGAGGTTTTTAGTATTCTTTAGTACCCCCAAAAACAAATTTTGAGCTGAAATTTGAAGAAAATGCTCTTACAATAGACTTTTAGCTATTGTCTAAGGGATTTTTAAAATAATTAATTATATGTCGTATAGAAGTCCACAAAGTGAGCCTCTTTCTACTTGTATTTTGAAACATGTGAAAAATTATTTTGGTGATTTTTTGGGTGAATGACCATTTCTATAGAGTTGCTACAAATGGCTAATTTTTATTTTCTTTATTTCATTTTTTTCTTGTTTTTTACAAATTAAAACATTGAAGTATCAACTATTTTCTTGAGATTTGGCACTATTCTAGTTCTCCTACTTAGAGAATTTTTTTTATGAATTTCCTTCAATTGTTACCTTCATTTTAAAGGTGCATATATTGTCTATATTTTATAAAAAATTATATTGCTTTTCTATCTTTAAAGCCCGGGTACGCAACTTCCGTATTATATGGACCTGATTATAATCACTTATAATTCATTTTAGTCCAATTTCAAGGGACACAATTTGTTTTAATGTAGAAAATTCTTGTAGCCCTTTTAACAAGGAATCCAAAAAGGTAATTATATATATGAAATGATATTTCTTTGGGGACAATAATAGCATTAAAAAATTAATTATATGAATTTTTTTAATACATGTATCATGGGACAAGCTACCCAACTTTTTGCGCTTTTTAATAAAAAAAAATTAATTTTAAGTGAAGGGAATTTTTTCTAAAGAATTTTTAAAACTATGCATAGGTGTTTCAATTCTTCATATATATTGTGAGTTTTTTTTTTCATATGTATGCAACTCAACATTTTTTACATTTAATTATCTTTTAATTTGGTCTTTACTCAACTTTTTGGTCTTTTTAATTTGATATAATTTTTATAAAAGCCGTCCTCTAAGCCGTTTTAATGCCGATGACCCCTGTGTATAATACATGAGTTGCATACCCGGGCTTTAAAATGCTCCTAAAAAATCATGTGTATTATTACAAAACTCAACAAATGGTACAAATGTTTCAAGCAATCACTCTTCATCTTATAGGTGTTTACAATGGCCATATTTTTTAAAAGATTTAAAAACTATTTTTCTAATTTTAAACTACTCGAGAAAAAAAAGGCATGAGGATTGTTAAAGCCAAAAAAATTAGCAGGTGCTTCGTGCAATCACCTTCCCATGCAACTTGCAGTTTGGATATCGATCCATTATTCAGCATGATATAACTTCCAAAAGTTTTCTAAACTTTCTAATGAAAACTTATTGTGAAGAAAATTAGTAGGTTTATTGGACCCTATTCTACATACAACATATTAGGGGAGGCAACCATTTCCTGATCACCCTCTCCATTGTGGCAGCGCATGGTGCTCTGTTCTCGTGTATTTTCAGAGGAATAAATGACCAATTCTAACAATCAACGATTAGTCAATAATTAACCATCACACACAAATGAAGCATTGTCCACTTTGTTTGCAGTGCTTGTTTGTAGTGCAGAATTGAAGAAACCATCTGACCAGAATAGAAAGAACCTGATCTATTGCTAAAAAATTCATGGTAATTCCAGTTTGCTATACAAAAATCTGGAAAATTATGGAAAGCTTCCTTTGTCTATTTTTGCACAATAATAAATTGACTGCGCCCTCCAGATACGTGGAAATGCTTATTGGAAATGGGTTGCTTCCCCTAGTGGAGAAATGATTGAGTCCCAATGCTCTTCAAAAAATGAATTGGTTTTGTTTGTTGGAGGATGACGTGGAAATGCTCTTTAATTGTAAAGAATTTTTCAATTGATGTGGCATATAAATGAAATTTATGAATCATTGTGGAAGGATAAGTTAGGACAAGTCATATGATAAAGTAGTAAGGTAGGAGGTCCATAAATCATTCATTTCAGCCTACCTACCTCATCAATGACACTACATAGATACTTCAAGGAGCATGTCACACATTCCTTGATAGGGGATGCATTTAGAACTGGGTCAATTTAAGGACCTCCTACCTTGTATAGAATGACAAGGCCATGGTGGAGGTCATGGACACCCCCTTGCTCCAGATGAGTCATTTTATTAGACATAATGCCAATGGAGCTCATTAGCCCTAGAATGTTGGGTAGGACATATAAGCGATCAAGGTGTACACATAAGTTTTAGTTTTTAGATTTGAAGCTAATTATCTATTTGATATGAATTTTCATCACTTTTTCTTCAAAACTTGCACAATTTGAAAATTTGAAAATTTTGCGACTTATGAAAGACACAAGCTTTAAGATCCTCAAAAGAGGAATAAGAAATTTTTATTAATATGAATTAGAGAATTAGAGCATACAGAGTGAAAGGTTTTGAAGCTTATCGACAAATGTCATAGGTTCGTCTTTTCAATGTTAAGGTGGAATTGCCTATTGCCATACATTTAAGCATCTTGACACCTTGGAAAAGATTCTCACTAGAAGAACCCCGCGTTGGTCTATTCAACAAATGTGGGCTGAAATTTGTTGAGAATCATGTTTCCAATGCTAGAATCTCATAATTTTGCGTTGAAAACATGGTTCTCAACAAATTTCAGCCCACATTTGTTGTTTAGACCAATGCGGGGTTCTTCTAGTGTCTTGTTGCCATATACAATTTACGTACTTTATACAATGACAATCTAAATAGATACAAACCTAAGTGGATAAAAAATTCCAACAACAATTGTAATTTCAATGAATTTCAAGTTTTATAGCCTTAAAAGTTTTATGACCTCAAAATATGCAACCATTTATAGGTAGGGCCATGTACATGCCAAATGAAATTCATAATTAGGCATTATTATAACTACTTGAACTAAATCTTAAAACCAACTTCTTTGAAATAGTGAGTCATGGAACTTTAGGGGTTAATTCAACCTCCCTTCCAAATTGGCCACCAATTTGGAATTGATGTGTCGTGGCCATAAAACATATCCATAACCACGACTAACTTGCACCCTTATTAATAGTTGCAAAGCCAATGCTATATCAAAGCAACCACTTGCATTAACTTTGATATGGTGTGTCATTGAGCTCCTTGAAACATACTTATATTGTTTGTGGACTATTTTAGAAGAATTAGAATGTAAAACTTACCGCTGAAAGTATGTTAACTTTCCAAATCCATACTTTCATGTATGATCAACTTCATTAACCCCTAAAGGCCCAAGGCTTTTTTTTTGCCAAAAAACACTCAAAACTGCCATTTCTATAGCAAAGAGTAAAAAACTTTGAAAAATGTTTGTTTTGCACATCTAATTGTAGTATCTTGCACCAAACTAGTATAAGAATGTGTGGAATTTTTTTTAGAGTTTTTGACCATATAGATTGCAAGATATCTTCATTTAAAATGAAAAAAATAAATTTTTCAATACATTGCGGGACTAGATTTTTTGACTTTACACATTTTTAACTTAAAATTTTTGCACTACAGAGTTTTGAGCTTTAAATCTTTATAGTGTAGAATTGAGTTGAGAGTCTGCAGAAAAAAAAAAAAAAAAAAAAAAACTTAATTATCATTCTTAAAAAAATTGTTAAGTAGAAGTAAGTACAAGATAGAAGGAAAATCTTAAATATTCATATATTTTAGATGGAATTAAAATGAACTAATTCCAATTATGGTGAGATTGTTCTAGCAAATAAACTAAACCATGCAAAAAAAATTTGAAAAATTTGAAAAATTGCATTCAGAAATGAATCCTACAAGTTATTTTTTTCTAGAAGATGCTCTAATTACCCAAAAAACAAGAATGTCCATAACTTTCTCATAACAAATCCAAATGAAATGAATCAAAGCTTTCCGAATAGAGAAAAATATAATCTATGAGAAAAAAGGATTTAAAAAAAAATTCAAATTTTTGCCAATTTTTTTTTGCTGCCCAGGCTGCCCCTTGTCCCCTGTTTTGAGCTTATTTGGTCATAATAGTTGTTCTCGCGCACCGATTGTGAAAAAAATTGTATTCCCACAAAGCTTATTAGTTATCCAATCTATCTTCAAAAAAAGTTTCAAAAAATCACAACAAAAATTCAGCCCGTAGGTACTTGCCCGAAATCCCATTTGTCCCTCGAAAGAACAACGGTCCTTTAGGGGTTAAGAATAAGGTATGAGCACCCAAAAGCATCACTTCTTCTTGGTTTGACATTTTCCAAAGGTCAAATTTTCAAGTTTTAAAAAAACAAGATTATTAGTGACCTCATATTAAATCTAATCCCAATCATTTTATAATGTTAAGACACTCATATAATATTTTTCATATTTTCAAAATTGAAAGCATAGAATACTTCCTAAATACCAAAATTCTACATTCTAATCCCATAACTCTTCTAAGCCTCATTCAAAATCGTTTAATCAACAAATGTATGAATTTGGACATAATTCTAGATTGAATGGAATAATTTGGCATTATAATCTATTATAATATTCTTGAGCCTTTTGGGCTCTCAAGCATTATGTTGCACTTACTTCGAATGTACATGCATTGTTGTAGCCTTTGATTACTTGAGAAGAAATTTAGGCTTGAGTTTTTTTTGCAATACTATCCAAAAACAAAATTGGCATATTGGGCAAGTTCAGTTAGGTGTGTAGTAAAATGCTCATTGATATTAAAAAATTCAATCCTAAATTCGTCTCAATGAGGGATGTGACTCCATTAGTAGACAATTTAGACAATAAAGAGTAATTTTTATACTTCAATAGATGCTTATGATGTAATGAGTAAGTAGTTGTATAAATTTAGAGCCACAACAATTAAAAAAAGATTACTGAAGGTAAAGGTGTAGGTTCACAAGTCCATAATCCATCAAAGGGACATTGCAAATTAAAATGGTATTTATAAAATCAAAACATTTCTCAATAAAAAAGTTGAATTCAAAGAAATTTTACAAAAATCATCCTTTTAACCCCTAAAGGACCGTTGTTCCTTTGGAGGACAAATGCATTTTCGGGCAGGTACCTACAGTCTGAAATTTTCTCTTGATTTTTTGAAACTTTTTTTGGAGGTAGGAAAGCTGATTAACTTTGTGGGAATATAATTTTTTTCACAATCGATGCCCGGGAACAAAAATTATGACCAAATAAGCTCAAAATAGGGGACGAGGGGCAGCCCGGGCAGCAAAAAAAAATGGACAAAAATTTGAATTTTTTTTTTAGTATTTTTTTTCTCATAGATTATATTTTTTTCTATCTAAAAAGCTTTGATTCATTTCATTTGGATTTGTTATGAGAAAGTTATGGACATTCTTGTTTTTCGGGCAGTTAGAGCATCTTCTTGAAAAAAATAACTTGTAGGATTCATTTTTGAATGCAATTTTTTCAATTTTTCGATTTTTTTTTAACACATGGTCTGATTTACTTTCTAGAACAATCTCACCATTGGGATTAGTGCATTTTAATTCCATCTAAAATATATTAATATTTTAGATTTTCCTTCTATCTCGTACCTACTTCGATTTAACAATTTTTTTAAGAATGATAATTAAGTTTTTTTGGATTTTTTTTCCCCCAAGAACTTCAACTCAATTCTCTACTACAATGATTTAAAGCTCAAAACTCTGTAGTGAAAAAATTTTAAGTTAAAAATGCTCAAAGTCAAAAAATCTAGTCCCGCAATGTGCTGAAAAACTTGTTTTTTTCACTTTAAACGCAAATATCTTGCAATCTGTGCGGTCAAAAATTCTGAAATTTTTTCCACACACTCTCATCATAGTTAGGTGTAGGATCCTATGGTTAGATGTGAAAAAAAAAACAATTTTCAATTTTTTTTACTCTTTGCTATAGATATGGCAGTTTTGAGTGTTTTTTGGCAGAAAAAAGGCCTTGGTCCTTTAGGGGTTAAACTACTACCTCTTCATCATCATAAATAGACCCATTTATTACAAAAAGAATCCAACTCCATTTTGTTGTAGGGTAATTGCACGCTACGGTACACAAAGTTCCATCATACGCTTAGGGAGCATAGCATGCTCAATTTGCATTAGTTTTGGTTTGAAATTGTGTTATTTGTAGTAAAATTTGCACTAACTTATGTTTACCGCTTTTGTCCATTGATAATTCATGACCTTCAACAAAAAAATTCAAGGAAAATCCACCCCTATAATTTATATAAAATAAAAATAAATTAAAAATTAAAAATGTATTCTTTAAACTTTAAAAATCGAATATGAGATTTTAACCTTTCAAAATTGAAACAATTTTTAAAATTGAATATGAGATTTCAAACTTTCAAAATTGAATATAAAATTCAAAAAAATCCTGAAGTAGTATAAACTTGAAAAACTGAATTATTTAAGTTTTTAAAAATTACATTAAAAATTTACAAACTATCACAATAGTCTTCAATGATATCTCTAAATTTAATGTGCACAATGCACTATGATGAAGCACTCTTTTGGTGCAAATTTTCTAGTTTCAAGCACTTGAAGATTAAATTTTTTTTTAGGGTAATAAAGTAGCCTAGGTGGCCTTTCTCCTCCAAAAGTTGTCCTTTACCTCAAGTTCAAATGTTCAATGTGCATCTATTGTGGACATTTTTCAAGAATCTCAAAACATTGCGTTTTAGTGCATTGTAACAAAAAAAACTTGTGTATCTTAAATGCGATCACTGTGTAGCCCTTCTAATTTTGTTCTCAATATTTCGGATATTTGACTTGTTCCTTTTCCATCCAAGTGTGATGTGTCAATTTAAGGTGTGCTACATTTTGAAAATTCCAATCCTGTTGGAACATATGCTCATGTCAACCGCAGAGAACTTCACTTAAGGTAGTTTGCTCTTAAAGCAACCGCTTTTAAGAGCTACTTGCATTTGGGGGGAAACTAAATTTCTTGAAACAATTTTTAGTAAATTTTGTAGGAAGAAAAATGGAATTGGCATCTAGCCCAAGTTGTTTCATATGTTTAGGACCTTCACGGATTTAGTCACGAATTTTTGAAGTTGAAACCCAGTGGTCACTAAAAACCCAGGTATGCAACTCGTGCATTATATACAGGGATCATCAGCATTAAAACGGCTCAGAGGACGGCTTTTGTAAAAATTATATCAAATTAAAAAGACCAAAAAGTTGGGTAAAGACCAAATTAAAAGATAATTAAATGTAAAAGATGTTGAATGGCATACATATGAAAAAAAAACTCACAATATATATGAAGAATTGAAACACCTATGCATACTTTTAAAAATTCTTTAGAAAAAATTCCCTTCACTTAAAATTAATTTTTTTTATTAAAAAGCGCAAAAATTTGGGTAGCTTGTCCCATGATTCATGTATTAAAACCTTTTTGGATTCCTTGTTAAAAGGGCTACAAGAATTTTCTACATTAAAACAAATTGTGTCCCTTGAAATTGGACTAAAATGCATTATAAGTGATTATAATCAGGTCCATATAATACGGAAGTTGCGTAACCGGGACTAATAAGCGACCCCCTGCTGAAATGTACACCATTGGTACATTGAAGAAAGCAAAATGTACCTCTCTAAATTAGACGTTCCTTTTAGAGCAGGGTTGCTTTTAGAGCACCCTACCTTTTATGCCAGGAGTTATGTAACTGGGCAACAAGCATGGAAGACCAAGTGATGAAAGGAGGCCGCTCAGTCTACAACTTGCAAATAGTGAAGGGTGCCGCAGTTGAGGGTTTAGGAAGAAATTATGGTTAACAAAATGATACCGGCTGAGCCTCTCTCTCTGTTTCAGTTGATTTTCTTCGTAAGTGTCAACTGGCAAGAATGTGACATCCCAACCGAGCCGTTGACTTTGACCACTAAGCTGGAAGGTGGGTCACATAACGGAAGACATTTCCATTGCCCACGAGTAGGTTTACAATTCACTTGGTGCAGAGATCTCGGAAGATCTCAGAGTCTTGACTGCTAACATTTCAATTCTAGTAACCTGCTTCTAAAGGGGAGGCTGAAAAATCGAGTCATGCTCATGGAGTCATGGACAGTAGGGATAATTAATTAGCGGAGTCAAAGGTCCAGGATGGCATTGCACAACGATTTATTAGTTCTATGGTCAGAAATTAATCGAATAATGAAGTCTGCAAATTTTGCTTGTCGTACAGCTGAAACAAAGTTCAGTGTGTTCAACTGAGTGCTCATTTGTAAACCATGAATCCTTGGTCCTTGAAGAAGTTAATGTTGACATGGAATTATAATTCATTATCCCGGAGTCAATGCAAGAGTTTACTGCTAAAGCTAGTGCGAAATCCGCACAATTTTCCAATTTCCACTTTACTTGTGTCACCGCTGTTATAATTAATTTACCTCCTAATACACGTGCTTTGACCTGCGAAAGAAAGATTCCTCAGCTACAGAGACCAGCGGCATTGATGTGCATGCACGGCGTGGCAGCACTCGCAAGCTAATGAAGAACATAGCCGTCCTTATAAAGGTTGTGAAATTCATCAGTACCAGATCGGCATCGTCGAAGTGAAGCCTTATAAAATTTCTGGTTCAAGCTATAGTTTGCACAACGGAGTATAGATTTCCAATCGGACAGGCCAAGAAATTATGTGAAATCTTATTCTCGTCTCCGTCTCAGTGCCTATACCGGCCTGCAATTAGATAAGATATGTAACGCATGAATCTTTCAGACATCGTTCGTAAGTCTAGAGTAGCGTCACATTTATTGGCGTGCCATCGATCTAGTCGCCATCATGAACTACAATTGTGATCGTCGCGGAGGATATGGCGACTCTACAGAAGAAGCTGGCAATTTATTTTCTGCGGCTCCATCGAGAACTATTCCATGGCAAGTGGGACCTGGTCCAGTACTGAATCCTGTCGCAGCAGCTGCTCATCACACTGGAAACATCAACTGCAATGCCGCGAGTATAGTGGAAGCAACCGGCACTGGCCAAGGAGCCATCATCTTCCAGGGATTTCTCGGTGGGAGAGGCTATGGCGGAATGCAGCCCTCTTCAACAGCTCTTCAAGCCAGGCGGGTGAATCATATCAATCATCAATCCCCGGACCCACTGCTTGCTCATTTTATTAATCCACCATGTATATATGCTCTGCCTAGTATCAAGACAGATTCTGTGAACAGCTGATCGAGAGTACGTGTAATGAAGTCATCGCATGCGCATGCAGGTGGGACCTCAATCCAGGTGTTCAGATCATGGGCGAGAATCAAACCTCCGGCAACCAGGTCAGAGATGTCGACCAGGAGCAAGCAGCAGCGAAGTGGAATAACAATAGCATGACTCCCAACCCTCGGCTGAGGGGGCAGCTGGATGACGATGAGCTCTTTGGATTCTCCGTAGACCAGCGACCTGGACAACCAAACCACGGTCACAAGATAATTAGCCCTTGCACCGTCATCTACAAGGAATGCCAGAAGAACCAAGCCCTCGATAGTGCCTCTCACTGTCTCGATGGATGCGGTGAATTCATGCGTCGAGGTAATACTTCAGGACTAGTACACACATTTACATACGTTTTCCAGCTCATCATGCATGGGCTCCAGCAGTACTTATTAAATTGCAGTTTGTTCGAATTTGCCAACTAGCTGATCAAACTTCTGGACAGGGAATTGTATATTCAGTTTAATAATTTAACCCGCTCGCAGTGCCTACTGTAAATAGCGTTCATGGCCAATAGTGGTCGATCCCAAGTTGTGTACCGGAGAAATAAACATGAATTCTATAAGAAACTTCAACTCCTCAAGACCCAAGGGGCCATTATTTGGTCTCTCACCAATCGAACGTGATTAGAAGGGTATGAATTTGCAAAGATTTCAAGAGTTTAAATATTTTCAGTCAGTGAGGGGTTCATTATTTAATTGATCATCAGTTAAAATGTCACTTACACGAGCAATAGCAGAAGCTATAATTTGTTTTGCTTCCGTAGCATAAGTACAATACGCTCATCAGCTCTTTTTCGTTTACATTAAGTGACCCTACTAAATTGTTGCTCTCACTTCTCACCTTCGCCTCCGATTCATAGTGGAAGCAAGTTCACTCACGCCTTCGTTCGTGGCAACGTTGACTAGTACGGAATTTGCGTGGTTCGGCTTCCACTACAGCAATGATCACTGTAAATGACGTACCCTAAGTAGCTTAAGACTTGTACAGGAAGAGATGGACCAGAGTCTCTGCAATGCATGGCGTGTGGCTGTCACCGCAGCTACCACAAAAGTGTCCGAGTCGGGGACAATGGCAAAGAGCTCCTTGACGGTGGCGAAGCCTCAGCAGCAGATCTGCACCACTCTCTCAGTCGAATCGAAAGCGTGGCCCTCAACCTCATGGAGGCCACGGGGCGAGCCTTACCGTTGCTAGCAGGGGAACCCTCATTGCAACGAGGCAGCAGGATGGACGATCTTTCGCAGAAGGAACTGGACACCGTGATGAAAATCTCCATCGAAAACCTCGACCACATTTCTAAGGTGACGCTGTCCACGGTCGAGTGCATCGGCCTTCTGCAAACAGCAGGAAACTCCACCCAGCAGAGCGCGAATACTGATGCTACCGCGGCAACAGCAGCCGCAGCAGAAGCTCGAAATCTGCCCGACCATGGCCGCCTCTCTTCAGAGGTGAGCCCCGTGAGCACAACGTACCGGAGAAGTGCAAGACCCGGCCAGCCATCGCCACCGCCAGGCTCGCCATTCTCTCTCCAACTCGCAGGAAACCGAGCCTCTCCTGCCCCCCACCGCGTTTCGAAGGCTGGAAACCACGACATGATCACTGCTACTGGGAATAATAATGGAGGGAAGCCCAAGAGAAAACGGACGCAGTTCACGGACGAGCAACGAGGCAAACTGAAAGCTTATGCGGAGCATGCGGGATGGACCATTGTGGGGCAGCGCAAAGAGAATATCGTCGCCGCCTGCCAAGACATCGGTACGTACGTAACGCCACTCCCGGCCATGCATGCATGCACGCAAGCAGCAGCAGCAGCTTCATTTCTCTACAGATGGAACCAGTAGCCCAAGAGTACCCCTAAATTCGGACTCATGCTTTTTTAAATGCAATTCTGAGAGAGTGAGATGTGATACGGGGACTGCCGTTTCTTCAATTTTAATTAATATGTTTTGACTGACACATGCAATCCTATCACTGATTCTGCAGATATTTAATTTGTCCTGAGCTGCGTGAATCTACTTATTTGAATCCCAGGAAGCTTATATATGATCAATCAAATTGGTCAATGGCAGGCCACCTGACCATGAAACCTCGGTACTTTGCGGGGTAACGCACGCGCGCACACACGGTCGGTCGTACGAGTGGTTCCTTTGTGATTATTAATTCTGCCTTGGTGGTTTGATTTTGGTTCAGGAGTGACGCCTAAGACATTGAAGTATTGGATCCACAATGCGAAGCAGAAGCTCAAACGCTCACATGGAGCACCTGCTTGAAGTAACCCTTCAACAACTACTTAGAGTCAGACAGTCCGGATTACTCTAATGATCTGTTGATGTGCACACGGACGCACACAAGCAGAAACTGGCTACTTTGATTGTTTTTGCATTCAACTTCTGGATCTCATCGATCCCAGACCGCGAACAATGTCTTGTACCCTTCAATACCGAATGAGTTAAATAATTCGGAATTTCATTGAATCTTTCGTTCTCATTGAATGCACACCACCATTTCAGAACTTGACTGTACACCACCATTTCAGAACTTGAATTTACACCACCATTTCAGAACTTGAATGTACACCACCATTACAATGTAGCCCATAATGGGCTTGCTCTCATTTTGCTTGTAATGGGTAGTTTATCTTAAATGTCGAAGGCCTTTTTTGAGCTTCTTGGAATCTGTAGTAAATTGAACAAAAAGATAACAATTTGACAAGTTTTATCAATTTTTTTGGAATTTCAACCGTAATAATTGAAACTAGACATGTTAGAATTCACATGGGAAAAGAAAACACAACAATATTATTCATGGATTGAAAGATTATATGCTTGATCATGAGGCTAGGTGTTAAAACTGTGAAAGTGACTTCAAGTCTTTTAATCCTCTTTTCACAAGTCAAATTTGAAAAAATGGTCACCAAAAAAATATGAGGTTAAAGAGTATAACATGCATTACCTCAATCAATTTACAGCTTCTCAAAATCTATTCTACATTTTTTTTAAGTGAAGTTCTTTTGTGATTTTTCCTCCAAGATTTAGTGTAGTTGAGGCTCATTTCCAAGAGCCCTCAATATTAAAAAATCAAGATTTTCAATGGACATTTGTGCACAAAATCTTAAATAGAAATATTATAATCTTTAATTTTCAAAATTAAATTTTCGATGCTAAGACTAGACTTCAAAAAAAAAATTCCAAAAATATATAAACTAATAATAATAGCTTGTAGGATTCATTTTTGAATGGAATTTTTATAATGTAAAAAAAAAATTGTTTGCTAAAACAATCTATCCATTGGGATTATTGCGTTTTAATTCCATCTTAGAGATATTAATAATTTAGATTTTCCTTCTATCTCGTACCTACTTCTATTTAACAATTTTTTTTAAAATAAAAATTAAGTTTTTTTGAAATTTTTTTCTTAGACTTTCAACTCAATTCCCTACTATAAAGATTTAAACCTAAGAACTCTATAATGCAAAAAAAATTTAGTTAGAAAGGTTCAAAGTCAAATAATCTAGTCTTGCTATGTATAAAAATCTTGTTTTTTTCACTTTAAATATAGATATCTTGCAATTTATGTTGTCAAAATTTATGAAATTTATCCCACATATTTTTATACTAATTAGTTGTAAGATCCTATGGTTAAATGTGCAAAAAATTTTAAATTTTTTTTTTTAATTCTTTACAATAGAAATGGCAATTTTGAATGTTTTTTGGCTGAAAAAAGGGTTTAATTTTACAACAAAATTCAAAGAACTCAGTTGTGCTCGTTCTATCTCAAGGTTACAGATAAAATGCTCACACCTTGGAAATGATATAAAATGTTTCTTCTTCTTCTCTTAAACTACCCCCATTTTTATTGTTAAACGTTGAATTTGACAATTTGTTGTTTTAGTATTTTGGGCCTATTTTGGATATTTTAATTTATGTCCATTTTGTGTCTCTTGAGCATTTTGCTCATTCTTCTAAGTGTCTTGTGCACTTCTTGAAGGACTTAGGGATCCCCTCAAGGTTTAGCACATTTTTGCTTGATCATGTAGGATTTGTGAGTTTGATTTTTAACATTTGTGATTTTGTGGTTTATTTAAAATTGGAGTTTGTTATTCCTTGATAGTGATCTTGTACTAGCTTCTTACGTGGAAAATCTCTTTTAGAGAATTATTCCTGGAGTCTTGACCTGCAAACACGTATTTTGTTGGGATTTGAGTGTTTGTGTCATTGTTTAAGTTTTAGTATAAACCAAATTTGATTTATTCCATTTATCAAAATGCTTATATCTTATTGTTTTATTTTAGTAGGCCCAACCGTGTTGGGAGGGTCCCCGTTGTTTTTCTTTTCTTTTGTTATAGCTTCTCCCCTGTGACAAAACTTTGGCTTTGTCTGGTCCATGGTTGGAAGTCGTTATTTCCATCTTCTTTTGTAGTTGAATTTGTCAATGAAACCGTTTTGACAATGAAGCTTCAATCTTCCATTCTACGTTTATCATTCCTTTTCCTAGCTAAACTGTCTAAAATGGCAAAGTTTTGACCCCATATCATATATAAAACTTTGCATTGATTCTTAAGTTATTGTCTTTTACTTTATTTTAAGTTATTAAATGGATTTTATTTCAAATCCGATTTAGGTGAATATCCAACTCTAAATTAGTTAGAAATAAATTGCTTGTCCTAGGAAACTTAAAACTAAAAAAATCATAAAATTAGAATCCTGGATTTGTTAGTTCGTAGTATTTTCCATTTAGAGCATTCCCACTAGTACACGCGCTGGGTCCCTCACTCTTCAAACTGGATGAAAAGCGCTACGGGCCCTTCCTAAGATTCTCTTGAACACTCAATCCTCGAGTGTCAAGAATTGGCCCTTGAAATCACTACTCGGGGGGGCAGTGAGCGGTAGCAGTAGAAAACTACGTACGAACAAATGATAGGGTGCCTTAAAAACATTTGAGATAAAAATAATAATTTGATTTTTTATACTATAGGGTACAAAAATGCCATGCCATGTCTTTAAACTACTATAGGGTATAGAAAAATAGGTCCAATTAGAAAAAAATTAGACCTAGGATATCTTCCTTTTTATTTATTTATTTGGCCAAAAGTATTAAATGTTACTGCCTTGTGAATGACATATTCAAAGTGTTCAATAATTTTATAGACTTTACTAATTTCTACAGTAGACGTTGGCTAGATTTAGGTGGCTGTCATGCAACTTAGAAAATGAGCTAATCACAGATTGTTAAAAATTTAGACATCCTGGCTTGCATCATACACCCATATTTAGTACCTGTGAGAACTCATGAGATTGTAAAATTTTGCAATTAACTTCAATTTTGAGTACTCTTAACTTTATATTTGTAGTGAATGATTTTGATTTAAAAATGGAAACACAAATATTGTCAACACCAAAAAGGTAATTCTACCAGAATTTTTTGGGAACTTCAAACATTGCATTCTTTTTAAAACTCTAGACAGGGTTATACGATTTGAATTTTGCACATTATTTTTTAAAATTTATACTGGAATTGGGTGTTTGCTTGACATGCCCAAATTTATTTTTTTGAAATTCATTGCAGCCCATGGGTCAAAGTTATGTTGTCTGATAGCTTCAGACAGCTTGGGCAAGGCCTCTTTCTAAGATTTGATTGTTGATGTTTCTGAATTCAAGTAAGATAAAAACATCCAAAAGCGATCCTATTCCCATTTTTGTACCCTAGATTATTACTAAATGTGTCCGTGGACTTTCATCAATGTGTCCTATAAATGCTTAACTTTGATTCGTTGACGCATTTGAAAGACATATACTTAACCCCTAAAGGACCATTGTCCGTTTGGGGGACAAATGGGACTTGGGGCATGTACCTACGGGGGGACAAATTCATACCATTTTTTGAAACTTTTTGTGTATGTGAAGAATTGAGAGAGGTACGTGGCGGAAAAAAAATTTTAATCGGACCTTCGAGCGAGAAGTTATGCCATTTCTTGGAATGCATGGGGACGGGGGGTAGCAAAAAAATTTTGCAAAATTTTGAATTTTTTTTTTAAATATTTTTTTTCTCATAGATTATATTTTTGTCTATCTGGAAAGCTTTTATTCATTTCATTTGACTTTGTTATGAGGAAGTTATGGACATTCTTGTTTTTCGAGCAGTTAGAGCATCTTTTTGAAAAAAATAACTTGTAGGATTCATTTCTGAATGCAATTTTTGCAATTTTTCAAAAAAAATAAATTCTCATGGTTTAATTTACTTGCTAGAACAATCTCACCCTTGGGATTACTGTATTTTAATTCCATCTAAAATATATAAATATTTTAGATTTTCCTTCTATCTTGTACCTACTTCTACTTAACAATTTTTTGAAGAATGGTAATTAAGTTTTTATGAATTTCTTTTTTTTTCCTAGACTCTCAACTCAATTCTCTACTATAAAGATTTAAAGCTCAAAACTCTATAGTGCAAAAATTTTAAGTTAAAAATGTTCAAAGTCAAAAAATCTAGTCCCGCAATGTGCTGAAAAACATGTGTTTTAAGTAAAATGTTGTTGAAAATCTCCTTAAAGGTCATTACTTAAAATCATGTGTCTAGGACTATCCTTTAAACTTCACTTAAAACACCCTTTTTTCTTGTAGTGTGAGTTCACGAGCTTGAATATTTTTTTAAATATTAAAAATATGATTGCACCTCCATGTCTTTTACTTCTAACACCTTGGAAGGGGGAGTTTATGAATGAGACCATTCTTTTCAGTAATGCTCCCTATGAGCGATTTCAAGCACTTTACTTTCAAAACTTTGTATACCTATTGTGGTTTCATTTTTGTCAGAATCAAAAATTTGATTGCGCATTACTTCTTTTTCTACATATTTCTTTGCTCTCTTATATTCACTATTTACTAGTTAGCCTTCAAATTATCCACAGCCCAATTTGTGGTGGTTTTGGATGTACCCACCTTAACCCCTAAAGGACCAAACACCGTTTTTTGGCAACATAGCAATTTTGGGCAGCTCACTACGAGTGGAGTTTTTATTTTTTTTCTTTGAAATTTTCACACAAGAGGGTCCATTTAAAGACCAACTCTTGTCCATTCTCCACCCTCTATAGATACAACTTGAAGAAGCGGGTTGATTTATGAGCACACCACCTAAAAGCATTGCCACCCTTAACCCGGGCTGAATCCCGGATTGGTGTATGGTGAGCCCAAACAATATTCTCTCCCCCACCGCAGAGTTGCTATTTTGTGAGCGTGCGAGCATGAGGTTGTGAGCTTGTGAGCCTGTGAGCGTACAATTTTTTAGAGTGAAGACCTATGACCGTGGCTAGTGGGACCTATAACCATGGACATTAGAATACTAAAGAATTAGAATTGAAGTATTGAACTAATATTTTTATTTTCTTAATAAATGGAAAGTATAGGAGATTAGGTGGTGCGCACTATAATATAGAGAAGAAATTTTAAACCATAATAAATAAATCACAATATAAATTGGAAGTTTAGGAAAAATATATATTAGCTATATTGCCTTCATTATGCAAGTACATAAAATAGGGTGCAACATATGGAAAATTAAATTCAACAAGAGTGATGTGATTGAAAATAGAATCATATAGAAGATGAAGGCATAGACTGAGAATGGCTACTACTATCAGTTGGTGATGGCTCATCATCTATTTCTATAGCTGTCACATCTAAAAATTGCAAGACCTTAGGATCTAAAGTAACAGCCTTTTCCCATATTGGGATAATTTATTCATATGCAAACTTAACATCTAATGCCTCAACATATTAGGGCAATATGTATAGCTTAATTTTCGAGGCTTAGAAAAAATCTTGGCAAGGAGTAAAACGGATGGTGTACTACTTCAATCGATATCATGCTGCAAAAAAAAATGTAGTATTAGAGACGTTTTAAGATAGGTTGAGGCTTGAAACTAAAGTCAAATGAATATGAAAATTCAAGATAGACTTCTTTATTGAATTGAAATTTCTTCAAAATGTATAGAACCACGACATCCTTTGCATCTAGGTCGTTTGAGGTCAATGTCATAAGGCAAATGATATAGGAACAACATTAAGTGCACAAATTATAGGGGCAAGCAAGACATCAAAGATCTCATGGTAGAAATAATATGTTCTTCCAAATGGTCCCCCTCTGGTGTATCCACCTTGTACATCCGCACTATTGCATCACATGCGGCAACAATCTTGTATTGCAATATCAAATGGAAACAAAAAAGAGGGATAAGGTACTAGAGCAAATTTTTAAATCACAAAAATGAAATGTTATTCAAGATTAGAGTGAATCTTACACGATAAATGAAAGCTGTAAAGACCTTTGTGCATATAGTGTACCAACTTTCCTTCAAGTTCTGTTGACACTATCACATCTCAGAGGGATTGAGATGTTCTGAGAATTTATTCAAAAGCAAAACTTTGTATTTGCAGATTTGGTACAAGGTGTGCACTAAGCTAGTCTTAATGAATTTTTAGTATGAGTGGTGACAAGAGCAAATAATTTTAGACAAATTCATAGAATTTTGAACAACAAACCAAAGATAATAAACAATGCAAGCTACATGTACTTGTTGATGTCGTGCATAATATGCATGACAATGTCAATACGCTTCTTTGTCTCCAAGATCTAGTGGAATCTACAAATATATGCCAATCTTGGTCACGTTTATGGTGACGAGATAAACAAAATGTCCTAGAAAGTAGATGGTGGTTTACATCACAAACAAAGAACTTTGAATTTTGGAGATGTTACAACTTAGAAGTAGAATTTAGAGTGGCATTGAAAATGTCATTTTTCTAATTTCATAAAGGACCCTATTTACTTTTTTCTATGTCGGAGACATGTTCATCTTCTCCCTATTCATTTGTAATGGAGACATAAATCACGCAAGAACCATCTCTATATCCATGTACACGAATTCCTACTCAAGCTTAGTCAAAATCATACTGCAATTGAAAGTTGATTTCACTATAGATATCACAACAAAATAATAGAATAGAATACAAAGATGAGATATAAAATGGGGCCTCATGCATTCAAAGACTAGAGATATAAGCCACAGAGTTAATCTTCTACAAACTTCTGAGAGTGTCCTCAATAGTACAGTAGTCCACAAGCTCATCTTCATCCTTTGTACTATCCTCCTCAACATCTTGATTTCTACCAAGGAGGGGTTGCTCAGAGCCATGGAACTTAGGGGTCTCAAATTGTTGACAAACGTCTTGAACAAGAATTGAATCTGACTGAATTTGTGAAAAAAAAAATAACCATTAAAAATATCAAGGGTTCAATGCATCAAACAACATTTGTTTACACCACGGCATCCAAATGTTATATAAAAACTTTTATTCAATATATTGAGTCTCCGAGATCATTGACTTGGGGTTTGGGGCTCCAAACCAACAACCTTGCAATTTCAAGGTACAAGCTCAAGCTACAAATGAGAACAAATAGTTTGAAGATGAATTGTCTAGCATCAAAATTATTCTTTTTGATTTGATAACCCATATTTTGATTTTGAGATCACTAGCTTGGAGCTCTTGACTTCCATTGGCGCCAACAACTTCCCCGAATCTAAAGCTAGTTGATCAAAAGACTCGTCAGAAGAAAACCTAATTCTACTAACGAGTGACTATGAATTAAAACTGAAATGGCATCATAATAAAAATTGTTTTTGACTTTGAGATCACTCAAGCCCTGGCCCCTAGCTCCCATCGGTGCTACAAGGTACCTAGATCTCAAGCTAGGTGATCAAAAAAATAACCAAATTATACTACAATCAAGAGCTGAATGAAAGAAGTAGAATACAAATTTGTTTTTGAATTTAAATTTTGTTGTTTTCTTGATCATTGGTATGTGGTTGGGAAATCCCATTGGCGCTGAGAGTTCCCTTGAACAACCTAGCATGTGATAAAAAAACACCCAACCCTTGTATAAGCATAGTCAAATTAAAACCGAGCTTTATACCAATTTTTTTAAAACCTTGTATACAGAAACATGTCCTTAAGAGTTGAATGAAAGAGAACTTGAAACACATAATTCACCATTTTTGCACTTGGCCATATAAAATTGAACTTACTAATCGTGGGGAGAATTTGTCTCATCACCAATAAGGGGGGACTTGGCATAGTTTGCCCCGTGACAGACCTCAACCTCCTACAAATTTATTTATTAATTTTTTCGTCTGCAGCTAGGGGACTCCCATTGGAGTTGGCACATTGATATCAAATAATTAATTACAAGTCTATTGTGCCAACTCCAACATAATTATCACATTGATTTAAAATAAAAAGCATTGAGGTAAAATACAATTTTTGCCAACTGTGACGCTGTAAATGAAATCCAGAACCCTAAAATTGACACCTCGTCAACAAGGTGATGATTAGAACTCAAAATTACCAACAGAACCATACCTATTGGATAGGATTGGCACATTGATACCAAATAATTATTGAAAGTTCCCAAAGTAGATTAATCACTTAACATTTTTAATTTTAAAAAATTCAACACTATATTAAATAAAATTAGAAATATCCATCGTCCACCTTCCAAAGTCATTTTGTTTGGTGTGCCTAGAGTTGAGAAGACAAGCTCTTTATACAAGTGAGGTGGTAGGAGGTAAAACAACCCATGTGGGATATGTAGGAAGCTCAACCGCTCATAGTCAAGTCAAAAACAGGAATTGTGTTTGAAGTAGAATTTCAGACCTTGTTTAGGCATAGTAGAATAACTTTTTTCAAATTTTTTTGTTAGAATTGAATTTGAACTAAAAAAAGTTGGAAAATTAAGTTAAGTTTCATCTCAAAAAATCCGTTTGAAATCTTGAGCCTCCAATCAAAAGTTATGGACAAATTTTAGAGAGGATTTGGAAGGGACATTTTCTTTGATATTTTCAAACATACTCTTTGAATTTCGTCCATAACTTTTGATTGGAGGCTCAAAATCTCAAATGGATTTTTGGAGATGAAATTCAGCTTAATGTACCAACTATTCTTAGTTCAAAGTTTTTTGGAAAAACTTATTCTACTATACCAACATGAGGTCCAAAATTCTACTTTCAGCACAATTTTTATGTTTTTACAATGAGTGGTCAAGCTCTCCTCTTCAAATTATCCCATAATTCCTTCAATTTGCCATCAAAATTATTCTTAATGGTAGATGGTAATTGGACTTGGAAAAAAATGAAGACACTCATTGAAACCTTGAACATTTGAAATTACTCATTTGAGGACCCTAGACTTGTTGCCTAGTCAACAAGGTGACAATCTACAATCCAAGTCAACAATGCCTAAAATTAAAACAAAAAATTGAAACCATGCACTTGTTACATTTACCTTCCGAATGAGACATTGGAGCCCTTGAAATTGACGCCTCGTCAACGAGGCAATGATCTACAACCCAAGCTAGCAATGTCTAAAATTTTAAAAAAAAATTTGAAACCATGCACTTGTTACATTTACCTTCCGAATAAGACATTGGAGCCCTTGAAATTGACGCCTTGTCAACGAGGTGATGATCTACAACCTAAGCTAGCAATGCCTAAAATTAAAACAAAAAATTGAAACCATGCACTTGTTACATTTACCTTCCAAATAAGACATTGGAGCCCTTGAAATTGATGCCTCGTCAACCAACGGTGCTAGTATGTGAGCCCAAGAATGTGAGCATGTGAGCATTGAGCCTACAATATAGGTACCTATAATATAGATACCACACACTATAGAAGGTGTATGTATCATAAACACCTATAATATGGGTATTTGTAACATATATACCCTATAATCTTAGACAGTTTTCATAGTATATACACCTATAACATAGGTGTGTAGTATTCTAGGCTCATGGGCTTATACTCCTATGCTCACATAACAGCAACCCTCCCTCGTCAACGAGGCAATGATCTACAACCCAAGCTAGCAATGCCTAAAATTAAAACAAAAAATTGAAACCATGCACTTGTTACATTTACCTTCTGAATGAGACACTGGAGCCCTTAAAATTGACGCCTTGTCAACGAGGTGATGATCTACAACCTAAGCTAGCAATGCCTAAAATTAAAACAAAAAATTGAAACCATGCACTTGTTACATTTACCTTCCAAATAAGACATTGGAGCCCTTGAAATTGACGCCTCCTCAACGAGGCGATGATCTACAGCCCAAGCTAGTAATGCCTAAAATTTAAAAAAAAATTGAAACCATGCACTTGTTACATTTACCTTCCAAATAAGACATTAGAGCCTTTGAAATTGACGCCTCGTCAACGAGGTGATGATCTACAATCCAAGCTAGCAATGCCTAAAATTGAAACAAAAAATTGAAACCATGCACTTGTTACATTTACCTTCCGAATAAGACATTGGAGCCCTTGAAATTGACGCCTCGTCAACGAGGTGATGATCTACAACCTAAGCTAGCAATGCCTAAAATTAAAACAAAAAATTGAAACCATGCACTTGTTACATTTACCTTCCGAATGAGACATTGGAGCCCTTGAAATTGACGCCTCCTCAACGAGGCGATGATCTACAGCCCAAGCTAGCAATGCCTAAAATTGAAACAAAAAATTGAAACCATGCACTTGTTACATTTACCTTCCGAATAAGACATTGGAGCCCTTGAAATTGACGCCTCGTCAACGAGGTGATGATCTACAACCTAAGCTAGCAATGCCTAAAATTAAAACAAAAAATTGAAACCATGCACTTGTTACATTTACCTTCCGAATGAGACATTGGAGCCCTTGAAATTGATGCCTCGTCAACGAGGCGATGATCTACAACCCAAGCTAGCAATGCCTAAAATTAAAACAAAAAATTGAAACCATGCACTTGTTACATTTACCTTCCGAATGAGACATTGGAGCCCTTGAAATTGACACCTCATCAACGAGGCAATGATCTATAGCCCAAGCAAACTAAAAAAAATCAAATTGAAAACATGTGCCTTAAACTTGCACTATCCAAATGAGACATGGAACAACCCAAAATTGACACCTCGTCAATGAGGAGATGTTCTATAGCCCAAGCAAGCAGTCTAAATTTTTTCTTAAAAATGAAAAACGTATATCTTAAACTTGCACCATCCAAATGAGACACTAAACAATTCAAAATTGATGCCTTATTAACAAGGCAATGTTCTACAGCTAAAGCGAGCAATCGAAAAATAGAAAAAATGCAAGGAAAACTTTCACCTTCCATAGGAGACACAAAAGATCTTGAAATTGATGCCTCATCAATGAGGCGATGATCTTATGCCCAAGCAAGTAATCCAAATTTTCAAGATGTCAAAGGAAGGTCTGGAAAGCAAGGTGGATTTGATGAGGCAAATGCAATTTCGTAGAGACCTACAAAACTCTTGTTGCATATTCAATCATGTCAAGAAGGTTAAGGGGTGGACATTGATGTCTGCCTACATCTATGGCCCCAAGTTTTGTCGAATCCAAACAATTTGTATTTGCGACATAATGATTGGGCAAGGATATTGAGTTACAAGAACAAATGTGGAGATCACTAAACTTTGTCATAGTATGGCATAGGATTCCAAATCCATACTTCGTGAAGGGTTTCATGGTTGACAATGCCATGGCCAATCAGTACGTTGTTTGTGTGGTCTGTAGAAGTGGCTACAAGCAAAAGGCCTAAAGGTTAAGTAGGATCAAGAGTATTTTTGTCTATTTCATTGGACAACATCGTTGAATAGACACATGGAGAAGCTCATTCAGCCAGAGTTCTAGAAGACTGACAAGAGGCTTTGCAACCAATAGAAAGATTCAAAATCTATGGCAGAAGCAAAAGAGAGATACCTTGGAATCAAGGGTTGGTGGCTTTCTTCAAGGGTTGCCTTATAGGAGGTTCTCCAGGAACTCGATGATTGGTTTGATTTCTAGCACTTTTGGTATCAATCGTGGGGCTAAATTAGTAGGTCAAATTGATCCTTCAAAGCAAGACACCTTTTTTTTATTGCTAAACTATTTTGTTCACCTAATTTTTTAATGATGAAACAAATTGTAATTGCTCACCAATTTTTTCTAATATACAAATGTATAATTTGTGCAAATTTGCCAAGGTCACTTCAAATCACTTCAAATTGATTTGCCAAGGTCGCCATTAAAATTCCAAACGCTCACATATTTACCAAATGAGTTTCTCACTTGGAAGGCAAGGAGGTATTTGGCTCTACAAGTGCAAACTGAATCTTCCACTTGGGTTAGACGACAACTCTCACCACCATGACACAGTAAATTTATTTCAATCTAGTATGCAAAGTTGGTCGAGAAGAGCCCATACAAAAATAGATGCATCAATGTCAACATCAACAGAGACAGGCAAATCAAGCACAGTATGTCCTCACGTTACAAAAGTGCATGAAACAAATTGCAATCCTTCTTTGTGGTACATTGCAAGGTATAAGAAAGAAGGAAAAATTTATCACAAAGTTCAAAAAGGAAAGAAGAAAAAATGCAGCGCTAATTTAAAGAAGTCCAAGAAGAGTAGAATTGCAGCATCCATCTACAATAGGTGCATGACAAAATATGCCACCAAAGCTGTCATTAACTATTTAACTTTGACTTTTAGTTTTGCACACATGACCTTATGTGTTGCACAGGAGGCTCTAAGAAGAAGAGGGTCCACAATTGAACCTCTCTTTCAAGGTGTGGCCTGTGGCACATGAAACACATCTTACAAAATCAAATTATTTGGAAGAAGCGTCTTTTCTTGAATTGCAAATTGAAAAGGTAGGAGCACCAACCTTCCATATCTTCAATGAAGAAAATACGGTGAGGTGTGTTCACATTTAACTTGAAGCCATTTGATAGTGACATTCAACCATCTGACGGTGACGTGCTCCCCACAAAATGATTGAGGAGGACCACTAAGTGTAACCCTAATGTGCCCAAAGTTGACCACTGCAACAAATGAAAGACTACAAGGAAAATGAAAGCAATTGTTGAATCTGTCATAGTTATTCCATATCCTAGCTATGGTAGAGTAATAACTCTAATGTTCGGTATCTTTTTCTACCCAAAGACCTATTGGATCACAATTTCAAACTTACCTTCTTGTACCTACGAAGACTTCATCACTATGAGTGTAGCTGTATTAGGTAGAAGGAAATTATAAGTGAACTGTAAACATCTATATTATGTCTTCAAATTTATTTGCAAGGCAAACTCCAAGGATGACAGTATATCCATGCAACAAGTCTAAGCTTTGATGAATTGAAGCTACTTTCTAAAGATAACAATCTCTAAGACAATGTATATTCATCTAGCTATTGATAATAAAAACACTTGTATTTAGAGTTGGTTAAATAATGGTCGATTGGAGCAAGTAACAGATGCCTTACCAAACTAGTTAGTTTAAAGTGGAAGCAATATTTGGCACCCCAATGACAACTGAAATCATTTGTAAAACTATAAACATAAAAAAAACATTAAAAAAGGCCAAATTCAGCCAAACAACATTGTAAAATTGAATGTCTAATTTTTAAAAAGTAACCTTAAAATATTCCTTGGTTCCAAGGAGCACTACACCAGCCTTGGAAGATTAAACAAAGTCTTTTGGGAAAAATGCAAAGTTTTTCTAATATTTGTAAATTTTCATTTTCTGATAAAAAAAATTCCTTCAATTTTGTACAAGATGTGCATGAAAATTATGCTAATGTTTTCCATTTTTTTGTGATTACAATAAAACTTGTCTTCAACTAGATACTCTTTTATCAGTCAAATATTTGTAATCTCTATTTTAAAAATTAAAAAAATTTGGGCCTAATTCATCCAAAGTTTACGGGAAGGCATTATGGATTATTTCCTTATAATTACTTGAAAGGTGTCCTGAGGTTCTTAAGGCTCCTAATGAATGAAGTGTCTAATTTTTAGTAGGCATACACTTATTAACAAGGTTTGTGCATTCCACTTGCAAGACATTCATAAAACAATAGATGTAGAGAACCATAGAACATGTATTGCACTAGCTATGCAAATAAGTCTTTTCATGGATGGATGGATGGATAGATGATGGATGGATGATATGGATGAAATTCATTAATACCATGTTTATGATAGCAAATTTTTGTTGTAGGAGAAGCTATGCCATACTTGCAACAATATTCAAACGCTAAATTGAATCCCCAAAATAATTTAAAAAAAATCCTAAACCACCTTTTTTGAAATTCTATTTTTAATCATTTCTATTTCAATAATTTTAACATTACTATTTTGGGCTGTGACATTACTATTTGTTACTCTTATATCTCTATTTTTAGTAAAAAAGTCTTCATTAACACTCAAGTCTAAATGTTCATCGCTCCCCGCTTGTGCACTCTAGTGTTGTCCATGGTGATAGATCCATGGTAATAGGTACTGAAATTTACTAAAACTTGTAAATTTTGATTCAAATTTTTAGATAGAATCTTTTTTTAGAAATATTATTGACTTTTCTAATGTTTTTTCAAATTTCTGAGCTCCATGCTCACATAATCCCCGCTCAGTGCTCATAGGCTCATATTCGCACGCTCACAGAATAGCACCGTTGTCCCCCACCGCAAACATGATTTGGAGCCCTGAGATCTTGATCATGGAAAACACGCACCTTGGCTTGAAGCATCCAGAGCCCATTCACTCTCTCATAACCTTCATTGTTGTCAGAGGATCTTTGTTTTGACCTCCTTTGCATACTATCCAACACTTTCCAACTCAAAGCCATGCCTAAATTACACAAAAAGAGACTAAGCTTGCAATTCCCAAGGTAGTTGAGCAATGAACAATGTACAATCCAGTGGCTCAGGGGCGCGTATGGTTCGAGGAGTTATGGATTCCAGCCACTTTCTGGAATTCTGAGCCTACCACATGCTATATTCCGGGCCGGAAATCTTGGGCAAGGGTGGCAATGCACTTAGTGACAGTGAAAGCTCTCATAAGGGTGGAAGTGTTTGTTGGATATATTTAATTATTGCTTTAGCATCCATATTGTTAAGGTCAATTATGTGTTTAGGATGATCGTGGTTGCAAACTAATTAAGCATCAAACTTTCATGAGCTTAGTTTTACGGTTTATGGTGTTTATTTTTATTGTAAGTTTGTAAATTGGATAGCTTGTACTAGTGATAGTTTTGCCAATAGCACCGAAGAATTTTTTGGGTGACCCTTACAAACACAAAAGAAATTCATTCTAAAGGATAAAGTACCTAAATCCTATAAAGCAAAGCAAATAGGGTTAAGGCTTGTAGTGCAACACCATTATACATATAGCTACAATACTTTTTTTTATTTTTGCTAGTAAGGATTTACAAATATGTTTAGGTGTTAATTAACCCCTAAATTCTCAAAAGGAGTATATAAGCTACTAGCTTAAGAGGCTTGGTGCAAATATAATTCTTTGATTTAAAGGTTAAATAATCCCAATATACAAAATCTTTGATAATTTTCAATTAGGGGGGTGTTCGTTTATTTTATATAATAAATATGTATATTCTATGGAAGATAAAATACTTAACTAAAAAATTATAGGACTACTAGACATTTTTAGAATTTTTTCAATTTCTTAATTGTTTAACCTTCCAATTTAAAAAGTATCAGGAATTGGTATTGACATATCTAATTTTATATTTTAATATAAAAAAAATATTGAAATGATAAAACAAGATTTAAAGTTGTACAAAATAACTCTACTATTGATATTCATTGGAGATTTTTGCTCTTATAAAGTAAAAAGTTATTATTGTTCGATTTAACATTTATTAAATTTATTAAATTTTTTTCCTTATAGATTATATTTTGTGTACACGAGAAGCTTTGATTCATTCCATTTGTATTTTTTATAACAAAGTTATAAACAATCTTGTTTTTTAGGCAATTAGAACATCTTTTTGAAAAATTAATTCGTAAGATTCATTTTGGAATGCAATTTTTACAATTTTTCAACCAAAAATTTGTGTATGGTTTATCTTGTTTTCTAGAACAATCTTACCATTGGGTTAGTGCATTTTAATTTCAATTTAGAAATATGAATTGTTTAGATTTTCCTTCTATCTTGTACCTACTTCCATTTAGCAATTTTGTAAAGAATAAAAATGAAGTTTTATTTAATATTTAGAATTTTTTTTAAACTCTCAACTCAATTGTATACCATAAATATTAAAAGCCCAAAATGTTGTAGTGCAAAAAATTAAAGTTAAAAATGTTCAAAGTCAAAAAATCTAGTCCCACTATGTGTTGAAAAACTTGTTTTTTCTACTTTAAACACAAACATCATACAATCTCTATTGTCAAAAATTTTGAAATTTTTTCTACACATTTTCATAGTAGTTAAGTATAAGATCCTATAGTTAGATGTTAAAAAAATTAATTTTTTTTCAACCTTTTACCATATAAATGATGGTTTTGAGTGTTTTTTGGCCCCCAAAAGGCCTTGGTCCTTCAGGGGTTGAATCCACTTCATAGATTTTATTTATCCTAATGTTATTTTATTGTGTATGTTTATATGCAATAAAATCCATGTCATTTATATTTTATGTGAATAAATATGTATTTATTAAAGCTTTGAAAATAGAGTTGTCTAATTTGTGTACTAAGTGTACACTTATGGCATGCTTGTCCACTAGCACTATTGATTAGAGTAAACCTCGTTAAAATTTCAGAATAAAAGACCTTACCAATTGTGAGATCAAGTGGCTTGAATTTCAAAAGGAAGTATTTTCAACTCTTTTCAAATGGTTAGATTTCATCTTTCTGACTTTTTACACAAAAATAAAGAGAGAATACTGCAAGATATTAGCATCTGATGTGTCAAATATCTTTTTTTGACCTTGCCAAAAATTGGGCGGCTGCACTTCACAAAGACACATTTGTACGAAAAATATATTGAAAATGGTGGTAATTCTTTGGATTCATTCTTCAAAGCAAGATGGCCACATGCTTGGAAAAAATCAGACCATTTGGAATTGCACAACATATAGGCAAAAAATAGTAAGCACAAATAAACATGGAATGATTAAAAATACTAAATTGTCAAGGATTTTTTTCATGGAATTGAAAAATACCAGTATGCTTGGTTGTAATAAACAATCTACATCCTATGATTATATTTTTCCAAAATTATTGAAAATTGATTTACATAAAGGACTTCAAAGTTCATTTTAGAATAGAAACTCCATAACTTCTTGCAAACCAAAACTCCTCGTAACTTTCATCCCATGAATGGAAATGAAATTATTCGAACCTTTTTGTGCATACTTCTGAAAAGGTGGTTTTTGATGATCTATTTGGGCCATCCAAATTCAAAAAACAAACTACTTATCATGTATAATAACTTCTCAACCATGTAATCAAAAGTTATAAAAATGGTTGGACCTCAACTCCTCAAGGATACTCCTTGTCTATATGTTTTGTGGAAAAGGGTGTAGAAGGGAAAAATAATTTCATTACTAGTTAGCTCCTTAAAATCACCATGTTGCTAAAAATTGCAGCTTGGTCTTTTAGAGGTTACTATATAGATCTATCCTACGTGTAAAACTATGATGATTTAGAGAATTTAGTTGTCATATTAATACTCTTTGGGAAACATTAGATTCCATTTATATATGTTCCCATGTGAACACACATTTTCTTCTATAGAAATAAAATGAAGAGTCTTATTGCATTCATATTGTATTTCTTTTGCTTCATATGATTTCATTTGTTTTTATTTCATTTTCAATAATTCCATTCACTATATAGAATTTTTAATCAATTTATCCTTAGTGATTTTTGTGTTCAATAATGTTGAATGATTTCATATTTTATTATGATTTGAAAAAACTCCAATGTATGATAACATGTGCTACTAATTAGAATTGAAATATATATAGAGCATTGAACATTGTTTTAAGACATTAAATTTTGACATTCAAATGATATATCATGTTAAATATGAAATTTTTATTTGTAAAAATATTAAATTGATTTATGAATCGATTTACCTAAAACGGTTATCATCTTTTTTTAATTTAAGATCAATGTAATTTTTTAAAGTTTGACTTATGAACAACTTATGTATGGTTGTATACTTATCCAAGTGTTTGCTAGGAATTTCCTATGTATTCTTTTAATTATTTATTTTTAAATCATTTATTTATAATGAAATTCAATTTATAGAAACAAAATTCAATTGAAAACCAATAACTTTCACAATGAAGAACCGAAAGTGCAAAACAACTTTGGTGCATTTTTATACACTGAAAGTTTTTTGGCAATGCCTAAAATGACATCTAAAATATCTATACTCCATTTTCCATAATATAACCCCTACAAGACAATTGCCCCTTAAGGGGACAAATGGAATTTTGGGCGGGTACATTTGGGCTGAATTTTTTTTTTATTCTTTGAAACTTTTTCGAGAATAGAAAAACTAACTAGTTTCACGGAAATATCATTATTTTTTCAATTGGTGCCTTGAAACAAAAGTTATGCCCAAATAATTAAGCTCAAAACATGGGACAGGGGTAGCAAAAAATTTCAATTTAAGATTAAAAACTTTTCTCCCTCATAGATTATATTTTGTGTACATGTAAATATTGGATTCATTCCATTTAGATTTTTAATGAAAAAGTTGAGGTGAATCTTGTTTTCGAGGCAATCAAAGCATCTTTTTCAAACCCGAGAACTTACATGCGCTTGTTTATGAATGCAAATTTTACAATTTTCCCAGTAAAAAGTTCTTTATGGTATGTCTTGTTTTCTAGAATAAACTCGCCATCGGATTTCATGAATTTAATTCCATTTTAGAGATATTGATAATTCAGATTTTCCTCCTGTCTTGTACCTACTTCTATTTAATAATTTTTTTCAAGAATAAAAATCAATGTTTTTTTGAATATTTTGAATATTTTTTAAACTCTCAACTCAATTTCATACCATAAAGACTTAAAACTCAAAACTTTATAGAGCAAAAAAATTAAATTAAAAATATTCAAAGTCGAAAAATCTAGTCCTATACTGTTTTGGAAAACTTATTTTTTCCACTTTAAACATAGATATCATGCAATTTGTGTAGTAAAAAAATTTTAAATTTTTTCCACACATTTTTATAATAGTTAGGTTTAAGATCCTATAGTTAGATGTGAGAAAAAATAGTTTAAGTTTTTGCTTACCTTTTGCTACAGAAATGGTAGTTTTGAGTGTTTTTTTTGGCAAAAAAAAAAAGAAGGCATTGGTCCAATTAGAGGTTTATTCAATTTATGATTTTAAAAATTTCTTACAAATTCATCATATATACATCCAAAAGCAATGATATGACTTTAATACAACCCTCATTAAATCAATCCCTCCAATGGTATAAAGAGACATCCGCTAAATTCACAATCTAGAATATCTAAGTTACTCTACCTAAAAAAAAAATAGAAGTAATTTTTCCTTTGTAAATTTACTTTAATTTTTATTCAACTTTCACTTCACATACACAATTATATAAAGGGTTTAGGGTCTCTTCACTCTTCATTGATAATGAACTAAGAGGTCAAACTCCTTTCTTTAAGGTTTTGATGTTCAAGTTTTCTTTTTAATTAACTCGAAAATCAATTCTTCTTCGTCTTTTCTTCTCCTTTTTTTTTCTTTCTTTTTTTAGCTCTTTTCTTCTCCCCCTCCTTTTTCCTTTTTTCCCTCCCCTTCCCTCTCTTTTTTGCCTTTTCATCCTAGAGTAGGTCCCAGTGGCCCCTTCCCCCCTCTACATCATTTCCACTTCTTTGAATGTTTAGTTAGTAATAATGACCACTTACTCCTTCTAACTTCAAGATGTCATGTCTCTCTCGTGATGTCCCACCTCTCTCAAGACATCCCACATCCGTGCGATTTCACACATTCTGGAAGTGGTTTTTTATCCCCAAGGCATCTCACGTCCCCCGGGACGTATGTCACATGATTAATTGGGTACAAATTTAGGATTCCCCTATGACGTCATAGTCTCCAAGAACCCCATCCGCATGCAGCCGAGAGTCCCACAGTTGGCACTTTCAGGGTTTAGTTTGGAAGGTTCACGACATCGCCACTCAAGGCACGGATCCCGAGACTCGATTGAAGTAGATCAGTCTGGAGAGTAGTTTTAAGTTTTATGACTCGCTGCAGTCTACGGCGGCTGCGCTGTTGCTCTGCCAATCGAGGGTATGGTCCATGGCTGCAGTCTTCGACTGGCTGCACAAATGGCCGTTGTATTCCATTGAGGACTCACGGAGGGTTTAGAATCGTGCTGTTGATTTGGAAACACCATGAACTGTAGCTGTATTTGACTCGTGTGTAATGTGCACTGTAGGTGGTTCGGTGACGCTTCCACTTCAAGCTGCGGGGCGTTGACGGTAAAGGTGTTGTGAGGGTTTAGCTTTCAAACTGCATTCTTCCATGCCTAGCCAACTTTAGATTTTCATGGGTTGTTTTTTGCCCGAGAGCTGCAGGGCTATATGCTTCTTGAGGCAGGACTCAAAGATGCCGTGCTGTCATCGTGGTTATTAAAATGTTAGGGAATCCACAGAGCTGAATCATCACTATGTAGCTTAGTGGACAATTGCGGAATTGTGGTCTGTTTCAGAAGCAAATTGGGTTATAGGGTTTAGGAATGGAACAGAACAAGGCACGGCCATGGACTTGTTCGTGTATGCTAAGGTTTTGAGGCGGTTTAGGAAGGATGAAAAACTCGATGTTAGTGTCGGTTCTGTGCACGTTCACGACTACATCAACCGGAGTGGACTTAGAATGCAATGTAAATTTACGGTTCTGGGATTTTAGATGTGCTTCATTTCTCGCAATGCTATGTTCAGGGTCGCATTCATATCGATGTTAGGGCCGGGGTGACCTGTGCTTCGGTGTTCTTCTCTTGATTAGATTCCTACTGTAGACTGTATCGATGAATCAAGCTATCCAAGGGCTACACTGTCAGAGGATCCAAGTCGTGCCCATTGCTGTGCACAAGAGAGTCCGGGCATGCTGTGTCGCCTCAGTCTCGAGATTAGATTCTTGGTTCCTTCAAATCCTGAGGTAGATCCCGTTAGGTATCAGTATTGACCTGTGGATGTTTCATTTTCAAACGTCGAGAATATGAGCATGATATCCGCCTTCTCTGTCATACAAGGTGGATACAGCTCTTTGAGCTTGAAGGTCAGAACCTAATCAACTGCAAAATAAAGCTCAGAAGGTGCATAATGCACTTTCATTCACTAGTGCCTTCACTAGTGCCTATTCAAATTTGGAATCTCAGCACATACAATTTTATCAACAAGGTCACAATTGTTGACTTTGTCTTTCAACCAAAGAAGAATGTGAGCATGAGGAAGACCGCGCTTTTGAAATTCAATAGTATAACAAAAAGCAATTGTCTTCCTCAATACATTTTTCTTTGTGATTTCATTCATCATTGGTTTTAATTTGAGTTCAAAGACACGCACTACAACATCTAGACCATCTGGAGGACTTTGACCTAGTTCAAGCTCATCAATGATCTCAGACCAATTTGGATTATATGTAATTTTGACAAATAAATCCGGTTTGCCTAAAACTCTAACTAAGACCATACTATCGTGAAAGAGTTTTTGTATGTATCAAGGAGATCCAATGAATGTTGCAGGTAAAATAATGCGGCGCCCAATGCATCCTCTATTGTCATCGTGCATAGCATCTACAATGTTCTGATAACATTCTGCTCGAAGTTCTGCTTGATATTGTCTAATGAAAAGCAAGTTTTCATGTTCTACACACAAATATTGATTTACTACATATTGTTGGAATAATCTGCCAACCATATGCAGTACATTAGATTCAGGTCGTTTATGAAGCATATATTGGACAAATGACTTTAAAGTCACCCCAATATTTGCTTTAAAAGTGAGTGACCACCCACATCAACCATCCGGAAACAACAAAGGGTAGGATAAAGCATCATAAACTGGATGAATTTTTATTTATCCATTGTAAATCTCTACTATGTCGGTGAAGAATAATATCTTGACCGTATTTTAAATGTTGTTTGTTAAGAACAACAACAACAACCTTTAGAACCACAGGTCGATTGTATCGACGACAATGTTCAGTAGTAGGAGTCTCACCGGAGATACGAAGTCCTATATTATATCCTCCCAAAAGAACATGACGTGAAGATTTAAAATCACAAACCAATGCATTGATTGATTCTAAAACCTCTTGGATGTTATTAATGGTCTTAGGATCAAGATCATCAAAGAAATCTATACAACGATTGATTTGCAAATCATCATCTAAAAAATAAATTTGCGCAAATTTTGCGCCATGATCTATTTCGGGTTCTAAATCTCCAATGTGATGGCATAACTCTCCATTTACATGAAAAGTATATACCCCTCGATCCTCGGCTTGGCCATATTGAAATTTACTATGCATACTTGTAAACGCAAACGCTTGATTATATTTATTAATGGATTTAAGAAATCTTCAAGAATTGGGTGTAATACCTATAAAAAGCTCATTGAGCACCGGATGAATAGTAGGATGGCTAACGTGTTCACTGACAATTTTGCCATTGTAACAATAAATTGTTGTCTTTTCTCTTAAAACGAAATGCTAAACATTTTGGACATTGGATAGACGTAGATTCAATACTATCGATATCAACATCTACATAGTCATCAATTGTAAACAAAACTCAAGCCATAGTTTATAAAAGATGCAAGAAAAGATGACAATCACAAATCTTAAAACTTGCACTTTAGAATGTTGAAACTTTTTGAATTACAAAAAAAAAATGGATTTAAAATTGCACCTATATAACTTGTGTTCCAAAAATATATACCCCTTGAATATGCTCCACTTCACTCCAAATTTTCTATCTCCTAACATTAATAATACATCAACATATATTCAATAACAAAATTTTGGATGCTGGCACCTATTTCAAAATTTAGGTCAAATTTGGCCAAATTGATCAAATTCAAATTAATGTGCATCAAATTGCTCAAATTAAATCAAACCATTGAAATTATATTTAATTGATCATGTTTGCCTCAAAAAATGTTAAAGTTATTCAAATTAGATTCTAAATAAGTTAAACTATTGACATTAGTTTACATTGCATTGATATTATTTAACTCATATTGTTCAAATTACCCTCAAATTGCCCAAATTAGATTAAATGATGTTCAAATTGCTCAAATTAAGTCAAATTGTTGACATTAAGTTCAAATTAAGTTACATTGCTCTAAATTACACTCAAATTGCTCACAATAGGTCAAATTGTTGACATTATATTCAAATTAGGTCAAATTGCTCCAAATTACAATCAAATTGCTCACATTAGGTCAAATTGTTGACAATAAGCTCAAATTAGGTCAAATTGCTCTAAGAATGCTCTAATAGCTCCAATTTGGCTCTAATTATGTCAATCTCTTCGAATTAACTTAAAGTGAAACTCAAATTACACTCAAATTGTTCAAATGAAGTTTAACTTACTTACATTAGGTCAAATTGCTCCAAGAATGTTCCAAAAATGTTCCAAAAATATTCCAAGAATGTTCCAAGAATGCTTTAAGAATGCTTTAAGAGTGCTCCAATTTGGCTCTAATTACATCAATCTCTTGTGTTAGATTAGATTGAAACTCAAATGACATTCAAATTGTTCAAATGAAACTCAATGTTCAAACCACCATTTTATATATGAATTCAAATTTGCTCAAAACAAATGTAAAGAAGATACCTTGGAGGTATTGTTGAGCTCAAAAACACCACCACTTGATAAATTTCTTCCTTTACAACCAATAGTGACCAAAATTGAAGAATTGAAATGCAAATTTCTCAAATTGCAAAGACTTTGTAAATACTTTGTTGTGGAATCCAAAATTGCTTCAATCTAACAAAAATTTCAAGTCATGTGATAGTAAAAATAGAACAATTAGAATCGGGAACACTCAAAGCTTAGAAAATCATAGAATCGTAGAAGTGAAATGAAGTGTGAAGCCAAGAAAACCTTAACCTTCATTAGATCAAATGATGTTCTTCATTGTATCTCTGTAATATCACATTTTTACATTGTGTGATATTACAAAGGACCTTGTAATTTTAATAGCAAAGCAAGCACCAACTGCTTATATATAGATATATATATATATATAAACACGGACAATTTCCATTGAAATCCTACATATATTTGATTCACCTTGCACTACCCTTGATCATGTCTCCAATTGCTTATTCGATCGACTATGGGGGTTCTACCTTACTACAGTTGCTTTATTGACAAAGAAAAGCCTATCTTGTTCACAATGGCCCAAATTGATAAGGTGAAGAATCTTATTGTCCTAGTGAAAATGGATGGGAGACAATAGGAAGCTGAAGGAGTTGGTATAATTGGTTATTGTTTGTGGCAAAATCAATGATGAAAAATCAAATGAATCATTTGGGAGGAAATCAAAGAGATTGAGATGAATATGCACAAGCATATGAAGAAGTACAAGATTGCAAATCACTTCAAATGGATCCTATTGCAAATTAACATAGTACAAAATGTGGAGTTCTATTATGATTGTACTGCAGACAGTCATGGATTTTTTGTTCAACCTACACTTGTACTTGGCAATTTATTGGGTTTCAAGTTTAGTTTGGGTGTGGTTGAGTATGTGGCCATTAGGCTTCCCACCTTCTAAATGTGCCATAGAGATCTTATAAAGATTATCGAGCCTAGTGTATATGGTTATCAGATTCACTTTTATCATCATGACAAAATTGTTGAAGTCATTGTGGATACCTTTGATCAGTATAAAACAAATCCCACCTTAAATCCCTACAATTTATGAAGTTGGTCTAGGAGAAAATAAATTATAAGGTTTTAGGGTGATGAACATTTTCATTGTCATTTTGAAGTCTATACCTTCATTGTGTCCTTTCACTCTCTCTCTATATATTCATTTAAGAGAAGTTCCAATATTTCTCATGTAGGTGAAATCAATTTCTAAGTGGTATATTGTCACCTACACCTACACTTGGAGATCCAAGTATAAAGGAACATATCTCATCTTACATAGAGTTTTGTAGACTTGAAATTAATTATATGGCATACAAGAGCCTAGCCAAAAAGTAATCCAAATAAATATTCAGAATATATGTAATTCAAATCTAGTCTAGCTTGAATTATAATGATCTTGAGTTCTATCTCCAGATGTAGTTATTTTATGTCAAGGTCATATAAATTTGAACACGCACACATCAAATTAAAATAAAAGTGGCTTATCAAGTTGTAACTTTTGAAAACATCATATCTCCATGCATTGATGTTAAATTGATTACACAGTACACGTCTATGCTACTTTGAAAAGTTTGATGATTACTGTGAATTTCCAAAAATGGAGATCAAACGAAATGTTTAGCATGTAAGGGAATGGCCAAAAAATGAATGTACACATAGTCGTGAATACATGTAATGTACTTCAACAATTTAACATGAATCTCTTGAATCTCTTGAATTCCATTTCTGTTGCAGGGTTATAAAGTCCAAAGCCATCCAAATCCAAATAGTCACATGTCAAATGTAGGTACAACTTATACAAACAAGCTGCTGATTACTAAAACATCATGTTTATGAGTGGATGTTAAATTGATTAAAAAAGAAGAATGCATGTAACTTTAAAAATATTCAATGATTGTTGTACATTTAGTAAATGAAATTAGAAAATCAAGATAATTAATTGGCATACATATGATAGATCCAAAAAATTCAATTCAAATTAAACAAAACAGTTAAAATATGTGTAATATGAAATTATGAAAATCCTAGCTTGAATCACCAAAATAACTTGAATTGAATTTATTGTTGTGGTTCATAGGCCAAGGCTAAAATCGCAAATTAGAATATTTTGAATTTATCAATAGCATCAAATCTACGCTTTTTTTTCATGAGCTTAATCAAAATATAAATATAAAATTGCCCAAAAAAACACTCAAAATTGTCCTTTCTACTGTAAAGAGTAATTTCAAATCAAATAATTTTTTGGGTTGGACACATAACCATAGGATCTAACACCTAACTAATATGAAAATTTGTGAAATAAATTTAAAAAGAGCTATCTACATTTTGGCATTTTGGCAATTTTATAATATGAATTCATTTCTAAATGATTGGCTTTAAAGAGTGTTTTGGCTTAGAGGTTGTTGAAATTTGCATTTGGTCTATCTTTCTTGATAGGCTTGATATAAAATGTTGAGGATCCCAAATTTTCACCCTTTTTTTAATGATTCTCACAACCAAAGAATAGAAAAATTTGAGTTAATAATATCTCAAAGTCTCAACTCCATTATAATACAAATAACATTCATTGCTTAAATAGTTTGATTTGAAATTTTGAACATGTGTTGAATTTGAAAAGAAATAAAAGTGTAGGTACAATCAATTTTTATTCTAAAAATACATTATATTCTAAAAATGGATGAAATCTTAAAATTCAATAATAATGTTAAAATGGATGAATTATTGTACAAGCCAAAAATTGTAGAGTTCATGATTGGATGAAAGGATTTATTTACTTTAATCTTACACTTTTTTTCATCATTTTTACTTGTTTTTAGTCCTTTCTATTCAATTTGATAGATTTTTTCCTTTCGCCTATGCACAATACTTATATTGGACTTATAATAAGCATAAATAGCACCACTTTTGGCATCCCCAATATATCACTATCCTTGGATTAAGAGGCAATAGGTAATGTGCTTAAGAAGGGTTCCTTGACTTCTAAAGGGATCTTACCCTGAAGATATATGTACCTAGATTCATTCTAGTGGTTTTTTTTATAGTGACTACTATATTGAGTTGTGTATTTAGTGCAATTCATATATGAGGTAGCAATACCTAGTAGTTGTTAAGTGACATCTAAAAAACAACCTAAATCTAAAGGCAAGTCTACTCAAAGGTAACATGTGAGATTCTAAAGTAAACATATGAGGTTCCAAAAAGTTAGCATACTACTAAAATCACAGTGACCACTGTAATATCACATTTTCACACAG
Source organism: Pseudisothecium myosuroides (assembly GCA_951799445.1). Taxonomy (NCBI): domain Eukaryota; kingdom Viridiplantae; phylum Streptophyta; class Bryopsida; order Hypnales; family Lembophyllaceae; genus Pseudisothecium; species Pseudisothecium myosuroides. The sequence continues at coordinate 800,605 of OX637288.1, read as the reverse complement.
TATGATATTACAAAGGTATGATGCCTATTAGTGACCTCTTTAATATCACATTTTTATATAATTTGGTATTACAAAGGTACAATGGCCATTAATGATATTATGGAAGATCAACAGAGTGATATTATAGAAATCATAGTTGAATTATTTTAGTTGGTTTGACACTTCAATGCACTTCCACAATTTCATAATTTGGTAAACTATAAACTTTCATAACTTCAATGTTTTATTCCTATTACCAAATGATTTGAAGAATTTGTTAGCTTGAAGCACTTTTGAATTTCTTGCAACAATTCATATAATTGCATAGTCTTTAAAATTCACAAATTTGCATTTCAATTCTTTGATTTCGGTTGCAATTACATGGAAACTAAGATTTTGCTACGTAATTATATTAAATGGTAAAATTTATTAACAATATGGATTTATAAATTTGCTCATACTCAATTATATAGAACACTGCTCAGTTTATAATTTTTGTTTGAAGATTTATTAAAATTATTACTTTGCATTCTATTCTAATATATAAATTTTTTATTAAAAATTAGTATAGTGAATGCATATTACAGCAAGTGTCAACTGCTAGTTATTCTTTAAGAAAATGGTCAATCACCCACGTGGGATCGAAGGTTACACTAGAAGAAAAACGTGTTGGCCCTCGCAGTTTTGCGTGGGCTGTTTTCTGTTGAAAACTACGTTTAGAACGTAGAAAAATGTGTTAAAACGCGTTTTAACACATTTTTCTGCGTTCTAAACGTGGTTTTCAATAGAAAACAGCCCACGCAAAACTGCGAGGGCCAACACGTTTTTCTTCTAGTGTTAGAGTGTGTTGCTTTTGAGTGTTTTGGGGCCAACTGTGGTATTAGTATTATATTCACAATAGATATATCTATATAGTTGTCTTCTAAAATTCATATTATATTCATATAAGCTTGGAAAAATACAAAACTAATTTTGTTGGTTTTCTAATCTATTTTTTAGCAAACACACATTATTATTATTTTTAAACCTAAATCCTCGAAATCTACCAATCTAAAATAAGTGTCAGTTCTAGATGTTTCTACCTTACTAATTATTCATCTTTTGTATTTGTATTAAACATTAAATTCTTAATTTTTAATTTTTAACTTTCAATAACAAACAAAACTAAATTTCATTATAAAGAAAGAAAAAACAAAACAGTTAGCTATAGGTAGCTTGATAGATGATAGATAGACCAGACCTACAAGAACCACTAGACTTTCTATTATCTAGAAAATCTTTAGTGATCTCTAAGAAGATTTTTTTTTCTATAGGAGTTATTACCTTTTTCATATTTGAATCCTTCACTTAGTTTCTACACTTCACTACCAAAGAATCCAATGCTCTAAATCCTTCTTCAATATATATAGCATATAGCATCAAATTCATTTCATTGCAATCAATCATATTCTCTTACCACCTCCTTTACCTTTATCCAACCTTCATTATGTCTTCTCTTCCTTTGTCCTTCTAAAAGATTTTCTTTGTCCACTCAGAATTCAAACCTTTTGCTCATCCTCTAGACTTAAGCTTTAAGAAGGCTCTATCTATTCATTGTCACTTTTATGCACTTCAGTGTTGGGCAGAATCACATGGTCCTACTAGATCGGATGTTTTAAACCATGAATTGTGGGAGTTGTTAAATAAAGAGGGCTTTTCTAGGTATCACCAGAAATATAGGCCAGTCACTTGTCTTTGGATTTGCAATCCTCCGACTCCATTTAATTGTTGTACGCTCTTTCGACATTATTGTATTAAGTTTTTTTTACTTTTCTGACCCTTGCTCTGAATCCAATAATAAAATAGATTATGTCTCAGGACTAATATTTCGAATAGGTCACATTCCTGCAATTGTTAACTGAGCCCTTTTAGAGTGTGTATTTTCTGACAATCCTCAATTACCATATTGGTCGTCAATTTCAAATCGACAGTTCATAGATGAAGAGACAGAAGTAATTTATTACTCTCAAGAATAGACGGCTCCAATTGGAAGCATATACTTTACCACTGATGATTTTGAAGGCACTGCTTTTAATTTTTAAGAATTTGATGCATCTAATGAGCCTGATATGTCTCTCCCAATTTAGATCATATATTATCTAATTGTATGTGACATGTGTACTCATTTTTGTTGTATTCACGGTTGTAAATTTCCTTTGGCACAGACTTGATTTTTGGTTATTTCTAGCCAAGTGAACTATTTTGAATAGACCATACTCTACCTAATTTTATATCTACCTATGTGATAGTTTCAATGATTTTGGACATTATAGGGTAGATTTTATACTATATTCTATCTATTATATTGTCTTGAAATTTTACATAGAAGTATCTTTATCTGAACTAGTTCTGTAGTTTTTTTGGCATGAAATTAATATATAAGACTTAATATCAAGATTTCGTAAGATTTGATTTTAGACAAGTGTATAAAGACTTTAATGGATGTCTCAATCTCATTATTTGCAGTGTTAAAATATATTTTAGTCTTGAAGAAATGTAATTGCGTTTATAATAGCCAAATGTCATTAACAAAATCTTAAACTTGATAAAACTATAAAAGTGAATAAATGAATATAAAGGGAATGAAATAAATGTTACAACAAAATGCATTCCAAATTTGTCATAACATTCTAGGATTATTTGAGTAAATAAGACTTGATTGAAATGTTTTTGTAATCCATCTTGGCTCCAAAGACCTTAAACTCCATTACGATTGTTGAAGTTAATAGGCTAGGGTCTTCAATTAATTATAGGCTTTAAATATTACAAATAGAATTTTAAAGTAGACTCCAAAATATGAAAAATTAGCTTAAAGTTGACTCTATGTTTAATTAGAGAGAATGTTGAATTGAAAATCATAAGCTCTTGCTTTATAATAGCAAAAATTCAAAAAACAACACTCATAAATATAATCATAAAAATTAAAAAATTAAACTATATAATATCAATGAATAAAACAAACAACACTCATAGATTTAGTCATAAAAAGTTAATAAATTAAATAATACAACATAAATGAATTAAAAAAACAACTTATACATGTAATAATAGAAACGTAAAAAATTAAATCACACATCAATGAACCAAAAAAATTACATTTATATATATATATATATAATCATAAAAAGTGAAAGAAAAATACAATTTTCCTTATAAAACCAAATCAAATTCCTCCCGTCTCTATCATAATTTGTTGAACTCTACGTATTCTTGCATTTGCCTTTTTCATAGTCTTTTCTTCCATGATGATTTTCCATATTCTGAAAATTAAACGACGATTAATTTGAATTGAATTACCCAACCTAGTAAATCCATCCACATTTTTTGGATTTTAGAGCCGCATTGAAATCCTTCTGTCCTCTCCAAATAATCTCTATAATGCCATCATGCTCACTAAAATGTACATTAATTTTACATGTGAGTATAACAAATTCTCCTCTCTTATATTTAAAAGCATTTTCATCACTCAAAGTAGCTAACTCCCTAGTATTTGAAAGCAAATGAGTCCATATCCCATAGCAGTAGGTATTGTAATCCTTATCTTTATGAAATGAATTTGAAAAATCTTCAAAGATATAAGATAAGTTACTTGTTAATACCTCCTTCATTTGCTCAAGATCGATAAATTCGGTTTGGTAAAAATTTGAAACATCAACTTTCACTGCTTGTTTTGATGCGCCATTGAAAAGAATTAATGCCATCTTGAAAAATTTCTTTCGACATACATTATTGATCCAAGTCACTTTTTCTTCTTGATTTTTGAGTTGAAGAAGAAGACATATATCTCCCCAAAGACAAATTCTTATCATATCCTCCTTTTCATCCCAATATGTACATAGATCCATCTCTTCCTTTGTGAGCTGCATTCTCCTCCACTTTGTTACTTCTCTTTAATTGATTTAAAAATGTAGTCATTAATTTTATAAATTCACCTTGCTCTTCACTTGGTATTTCACTAAAGGGAAAAAATTGGCACATAAGTACAATTTCTTTTGTATCTTTATCTTGCACAGCAACTCTCCCATGATGAATTCGCGTATAATCTTCTGGGATACTCTCCATAAACTGATCCTTGTAATTTGCATCAGATCATTTCTTCCCATAAATGAATGAAGAATTTTAAGATCCAATCTGCTCTTTGGAATCTTCAATATTTTCATCTTTTCTTATTTTTCTCTTTTCCTTCCCATGTTTACTCTGTGTACTTTTTCTTCTCGAAAGTCTTTCTTTTCTGGCCATTTTATAAAATCTTGTAAAAATACAATAACATTACTTTATTAAAAATAAAAAATAAATGGAACTTTTGATTCTATTAGATTTTAATATTTTAATATTTTAAATTTAATTATTTTTTAATATTTCTATCCTTTAAATAGAATTTCATTGAAACGATAGCATGGAGCCTGATTGGCTTTGTGCGCACAAATCAATACATTCTATTTAAAGAATAAAATTATTAAAAATTAATTATATTTGTCAAAAATTTCTTTTAAATTTTTTAATATTTTAAACATCAACTTCAAATATATAATATATCAAATATATAACATTGAAACAAAATAAATTTAAAAAAATTAAATCCAATAATTAAAGATATAGTTAGTTTATACCTGCTTCTTGAGGGAATAAATTTCTTCAAGTTGTAAAAAGTAGACAGAATATAAAATGATGTTGAAAATTGAATTTTGATGTAAATATGCATATGATAAAGTAAGAAATATCTCCTGCAAAATGATAAACCAAAAGAATTATGATAAATGCCTAACTATAAGGAACAATTTAAAAAGAAATCACAATGAATTGCATACAATAATACCATTTTTTATTGACTTGGTATCATTCCCTATAAGCAGTTATTCAATGTGATAATGTCGCTTATTAGTTAGTCAAGCCCCATCATTTTCATAAGAATGGTCTATCATTTTTAGTAACAAAGTTAAAACAAATCGCTTAAAATCAATAAAGAAACCAATTTCCTTCTTATCACCAATTGAACCAATAAGGTTAAAACAAATTGAAAAAGAGAGATATAAAGGTCAATTGCTTTCTTATCACCTATTACATTAGCAGAATTAAAATAAATTAAATAAGAATAAAATGAAGGTCAATTGCCTTCTTGCCATGTATTACTTCAAGAAAGTTAAAATAAATTAAGTTAGAGCAACATGGAGGCTAATTGCCTACTTGTCGCTTATTACATCAACAAAGTTAAAACAAATTATATAAGAGTAGCATAGAGGCTTATTGATTTTTTTCGTATCAATGAATCCAAAAAAGGTAAAATAAATTGGTTAGAAACAATATAAAATACAATTGCTTTTTTGTCATCAATTAAATTAACAAAGTTAAAACAAATTAGAGAGGTTAACATAATAATTTGTTAAGCATACACTTTTCATGATAAAGTGACAAGTTGATATAATTTTTTTGACTGCAAATACTCATTTGGTAATACATAGTTATTTTATATTTCATATGCGCACAATTTTTTTCTATATTGATATTAGATACTAACTTCATGATATTTTGTTATAATCTTGTGGTAGGACAAATTTCAATCTAATGCTTTAAATTCAAGATATAACTAGACAAAATTAGATAATCCTATTTTTATGAACAATATATTTGTATACACTTGTTTATTATATTTTTTTATCTTGAAAAAGAAAAAAAATGCAAGATTTAGACAAATCCATTCATTTAATTTTAATAAACAATGATAGTAAAATATTTTTTAAGATGATTAATTTTTTTTAATGAAACTAATATAATAATTTTTTTATTTTATTGGATAATAAAATAATATTTTTTTTCATTGATTTTATTTGATAGATTTTTTTTCAATGCTTCGTAATTTTTAATTTATTTATTATAATTTGAATGAGTTTAGATGTTTTTATAACTTGAAGGTTATATTAAATTGTATTTAATCAAATTATTTATTATATTTTATATTTTAAACATTATGTAAACTTTAACATTTTATCTCTACCCTTAGGATAGTATTAATTATAATATTCACTAGGGTTGCCTTCCACCTAATAGAATGGCGTGGAACATTTTACACCATTAATAGCTAATTTACACATGTCAATTTTTGTTAATCTGCCAGAAGTGCGTGGGTTGAAAATGCATAAAGGATTAATAAATTTGGATTTGTCTGACAAGACATGACAATGCAATTAAAAAATTAGTTGGATCAATTATTCTATGTTGAAAAGTGATTGCAAAATTCAATTAGCCTCACTGACAAAGAATTTAAATATTTTTTAGTAGTTGTACCCACTTTTATGGTGGGAGTGACAAGAATTCCTAGGGCGATACTGAAATTAGATTTGACAATGCGGAAACTAATTGAATAAAGTCAATTTTATAAATTGCTTGATTAGTCTGCAGCCAAATGAATGTTTCTAACTCCACCCATAAGCTAGAAAGTTACACACAAGTTCTAGTGGCTTTTCTGACTAATATATCCTGAAAGTGTCTAAATTTGGTCTAAATCACGCCTTCCAAGTAATGGACTCTTTTTAGAATATCTTAATTTTTAAAATAAGTTGCAAACATTAAAAAAAAAAAAAAAAAAATTCAGTTAGCTTTGGCTAACAAAGCCAAGCTCTAGGTTTTAAAAAAAGGTTAATTTGAACTAAAAATTAAACTAGCCTAATTTGTAGGGTTTATTTTGCCCTTTTTTAAATGGTAAAATAAACTAAATTCAGACTTTCCAAGTAAAAAATATCAAAGGATGAAGTTCTAATTGTAAACTAACCTAGAAAACTTTATCCATCAAATTCTAATAGTAAACTAATTCAAAATCAATCCAAATTTTAGGATTGAATTTCTAATTAATTCTACTTGTTAACTTTGAAATTTAACCTATTTTTGGTCAAAGACAAAAGACTTTATCCAAATTTAAGTTTAAACTTCATCCACGCTTATCTCCTTTAAAAATGATTTAGTTTTTAAGTGTAGATTGCTTTTAGAATCTTTAAATGCCCAGCAGCAATTGTCTACAACACAATAATCACTTCTCACAGTGTGAGTTAATTCCTAAAGGATTGAGGCTTTTTTTCTGCCAAAAAACACTGAAAACTATCATTTCTATAGCAAAGAGTAAAAAAAAATTAAATTTTTTTTCCACATCTAACTGTAGGATCTTACACCTAACTAGTATAGAAAAGTGTGGAAAAAATTTTAGGAATTTTTGATTGAACAAATTGCAAGATATTTGCATTTAAAGTGGAAAAAACAAGTTTTTCAACACATTGCGGGACTCGATTTTTTGACTTCGAACATTTTTAACTTAAAATTTTTGCACTACAGAGTTTTGAGCTTTAAATCTTTATAGTAGAGAATTGAGTTGAGAATCTAGGAAAAAAAAAGAAATTCAATAAAACTTAATTTTTAATCTTAAAAAAATTATTAAGTAGAAGTAAGTACGAGATAGAAGGAAAATCTAAAATCTTTTAAAATGGAATCTTTTAAAATCTTTTAATTAAAATGGAATTAAAATGCACTAATTCCAATGGTAAGACTGATCTAGCAAGTAAACTTAACCATGAAAATTTATTTATTTTTGAAAAATTGCAAAAATTGCATTCATAATTGAATCCTACAAGTTATTTTTTTCAAGAAGATGCTCTAACTGCCCAGAAAATAAGAATGTCCATAACTTCCTCATAACAAATCCAAATGAAATGAATCAAAGCTTTTTAGATAGACAAAAAACATAATCTATGAGAAAATAAAAATTTAAAAATAAAAAATTTTGCAAATTTTTTTTGCTGCATCGCGTCCCTTGCTTTAAGCTTATTTGGTCATAACTTTTGTTCTTGAGTACCGATGGTGAAAAAAAATTATATTCCCTCAAAGCTTATCAATTCTTCTATCTTCAAGAAAAGTTTCAAAAATCACGACAAAAATTTAGCCTGTAGGTACCTTCCCGAAATCCCATTTGTCTCCTGAAGGGACAACAGTCCTTTAGGGTTAAGCAATCGGCTAAGCTAATTCCATTTGCAACAGTATCATTAGCAACTCTCATAAGTAAAGTCAATAATCAAATTTGCAGCCTTAGTCATTTAAGAATTAAGATATAAACCAAAGCCTACAATAAAATCCTAAAGATTTTATAATAAGACTACGAATGCTGAAGTTGATGAGAAAAATTCGGTAGTATTATCAGCAATCTCATTCATTAATATTTGATCCAGAATTTGTAATTAAGTTCTGAATTTTTTTTTGTATGACTATGAATTAAAAGCATCTAATGAAAAAATTTGGTAAGACTATACCAATAATGCCTATTTTGAGGACAAAAAGCTAAGGATGAACTATTTCATTATATTGTTATTAAAAACACAACTCATAACCTTAATATAACATATATATTGCTTTATGTAGTATATTGTTGTAATGTACAATAACATCCAAATGAGGTAAGATACATCAGATCTTTAAAAATTCCTCTATTATCTTCATAGATGGGAAGGTGAGAATTCTTGACTATCTTCTTGAAGAGATCAGTTTGTTTACTCTTAACCAAAAAAATAGAGAGTAGAATAGTCAAGAGCTCTTTTTCTTAATAAAAAAATATAGAGTAGATTAGTAGAATAGTCAAGAGTTCTTTTTTTCAATAAAAAAAATATAGAATAGAATAGTCAAGAGTTCTATCTTTTTTTGATAAAAAAAATGGGAAGTAGAATAGTCAAGAGACCTAATTTTAAAAAATATATTAAAATAATCATAAGGCAAAATTTATAATAATAAATATGTCAAAGATATTTGTCTATTTTTATCATGTAAGTTTTTTTTGTTTTAATGAAACTATCTTGAAATAAATACTACTTGAGAATAATTCTAGCCACTTGAACTTGACTATAGAATTTGAAATATATATAATAATCTACATAAAACAAAAATATAACAACACAATAATAAAATAGGAACACAACAAAACTACAAAATCTCATAACAAAAAAAGAATGTAAACTAAGATATTTATAAGTACCAAGAAAGGATCTTGGAAGGGACTAAAACTAAAACACTCTTGAAACAAGGCTTTACTCTCACTAGTAAAAAATTTAGTGACCAAATTACAAAAATTCAACACGAAAATGTTGATTTTTATTGTTGATTTGGACGAGTTAATTTGGGCACTTCTGAACATAAAAGTGTTGATTTTTTTGTTAATTTGGTCACTCAAAATATTTTAAAATTTTAAAATTTTAAATAAAAATCAAATTTTGACTAATCAAAAAATGACACGTGGCACTTATCACATCATCCTAAAAGGCCACCCAGGCACCCTACCACGTGGGCATGCCACCTAGGCAAACTGCCACCTAGGTAGCCCCCGCCTCAAAGGCACGCCACCTAGGCAGTTGCTACACAAGCAAGGGGTTGCCAATGGGGTTTGAACCTTGCATCCCTTGCTTGTGGTGCAAGGCCCTCAACCAATGCACCATGCATTCACTTGCATGCATATGTGGGACAATGGGTTTTTTTCTGGCGATTTGGTGCAAAATTGCACCAAAAATTTTGAGCTAGCACCAAGCCTATAGGAAATTTTTAGTAAAATTTTGGATGAAATCGCCACATTGTGAATGAAAATAGAATTATAGATACGTAGTATCACATTTTCTATTCAATATGTGGATGAATGTTGAAACTCGGAGCACCACCGTAACATTTAATATCGCCACTTCGCCACTTCATGGAAAATGAAAAAAAAACACTGATGTGGGAGTCCCAAATTTATTTAACTAGTTCTTGCTTTTTTTATATTTGAATTATGAACTCAGCAGACTTCAGATGTCATTTAAGCATAGTAAAACACCTTTTTTTGAAAAATTTTGAACTAACAAAAGTTGCACAATCAAGCTAAATTTCACCTCCAAAAATTCGTTTGCGATTTCAAATCTTCAATCAAAAGTTATGAACAAAATTCAGAGAGGATATTTGAAAATCTCAAAAATGTCCATTTGAACCCCTCTTTGAACTTTGTTCATGACTTCTGATTGGAGACTCAAAATTGCAAACGGATTTTTTGAGGTGCAAGTTAGCTTGATTGTGCAACTTTTGCTAGCTCGATTTTTTTTGATAAAGGTGTTTTACTATGCTTAAATGAGCTCTGAAGTCTTCTGAATTTAAGAAACACCGAATTTTAAATGATTAAGTTCAAAAAATGAAATTCCATTGTATATAGAATTGCAACTTACCCCGGTGATTTAAACATTGCCCAAATTACAAAAACTCATTTCAAACTCTTACAAGTCAAAATGAACAAAAAAGTGTTCATTTTTTTGTTGATTTGGACATTGCACTATTCAAATCAACAAAATTTTGTGATCATTTCGTTAGCTTGTGCCAAAATCAACTAAAAAATGTAAAAACGGACAATACAGTATCCACTTCAACAAAAATTTATTGATGTTTTGTTGATTAGGTCACTGTTTTTCTACTAGTGTCTTGTTAAAACTAAATTCTTTGCCAACTGATGCTCACAGTAATTTTTATAAAACAAAAAGAGAACATTTCATCAAGTCAAAGGCTCATATAAAAAGAATATCAATTCGAATACTAGAAACTATTTTAAAATTATGTAAGTCTTGAGATTATATACAAGTGTCAAAAGTGCAACATCAAAAGTGCAACTGGAGCATATATGTGTTGATTTCTATACTAAGCTTTACACTCAAAAAATCATGACCTCTCAGTCACATATTGACATGAATGCAATTCTTAACTGCATTCCAAATCGCTTCTCCCAAGTTATGGTCCAATAATTGAGCTAGCCTATCTGCAAGCATGAATTACACCAAACTTTGCTTTTGATGGCTAAAGCCAGAAGTCTTGAACCTAACGGCATTATTACGGAGTTTTTCAGTCGTTTATGGGAGCTTATTAGAGACAATTTTTTCTAGATGATCTAGCAGTCTATCTCCCAAGGTAAAGTACCAACTGTTATAACCTTCTAAAGGGACTATAGCCCTTATTTTTAAAACTAGGGACTGAGCTGATTTAGCTAACTAGCACCCTATTACACTTCTTATTGTATCTTACAAGATTCTTGTCAAAGCTCTACAAATTAAGCTCCAACATATTCTTAAGGACATCATTAGCCCAGAGCAGTTTGCATTTTTACCATTTAGATACATTCTTGGCAACATCTTATTGCAATATGAGACTGTGAAATGGACAAAAGAATTGGACCAAGATTTTATTTTCTTCAAGTTAGATTTCACCAAGGCTTATGATGTAGTGCCTTGGGATTTTTTCTCATTTGTTATGAACCGCATTGGTATTCCTAACTCCTTTTCCCACATTGTCATGATGCTTCTCCAAGATGCCTCTGTCACCGTTCTATTTAATGGCAAAGCAAAGGTCCCCTTTGCTATTCAAAGGGAGGTGAGGCAAGGTTGCCCTCTAACACCTTACCTCTTCTAACTTGTTGATTGGGGAAGCTTTACACATAGCTGCTTCAGAGGAGCAAAGATTAGGCAACATCCAAGGTATCAGACTTCCTGACTATGACCTTCACCAATTGGTTGCTTAATATACACATGACATAGGGCTTTCAATTATAGGACGGGAACTTGACCTGCACAACACCATCAATTTACTTGACCGATTTGGGAATGCATTTGCTCTAATTATTAATTGGACCAAGAGCATCTTATATTGGTTTTCATCAAGACCAATGCCAGATTGGGTAGATAACTTTCACTTGATCTGGGCCCCCCAGGGTCAATTTCTAAACTTCTTGGAGCCCCATTCAGTATCACATTGGAGACCATGGATATTGATGACTTTCTTCAACAAAAGATCTCGAAGAAACTCACATATTGGGCTTCTCAACGCCTCTTTTTAGCGGGTCGGGCAACGATTATCAATGCGGTCCTCCTTTCCACCCTTTACTACTTTATAGCTATATGGACAAGATCCATCCAAGTCATACATAACATTTGTGGTAACCTTAGGAACTTTCTTTGGAGCGGAATAGAACATAATGCTCGCTCCAGAGTTAGTTGGGATGATTGTTGCCTTCCAAAGGAGGTTGGGAGCCTTAAACTTCTAAACCCAGAGGTATCTCTTACAACTCTTCTTGCCAAGTGGATACTATTCGCTATTGAACCTGGCATTACCAACCTCAAGATACTTTTATACTACAAGATACATAGAAGCCCCATCCAAAATGTGGATACTAGTTCCCATTTCAAGCTTGGCTCATTGTTCATAAATCGTCTATTACACATGGCTCTAGGATTTGGAACAGGATAGCATGACAAACTATGGTCAAGCATATTGACCTTCTCCCCTCCATTAACGAGGATGAGGTCTTGACTACTAGCATCTGGTGGTCTACCAATTTTATAGGTTTAAACTTCAAGTTCTCGGCGGATAGGGCTCGAATCTTAGTCCGAAGTGGGATGAGAACCTTGGATGACCTATGGGATCACCAAGCACTTCAGTTTTATTTGTGGAAACAGATCTCGGTCAAATTTTCCCTCTCAGCGATAGAAAAGCACCATTGGTTCTATATGTTATCAAAAGTTCTCCAAGACTGGTTGGTCCTTCTCACTAGTCGATCTAGGCAAGCAAATGTGGAAGACTGGGTTGGCATTTTTCCCTAGATTGATGCAATACTTTCCACTCTGGTGTGGAAGAATGATACCCCAAACAACCACATTCTGCTTCCATTTATATATGATATCTCATTAGCTGGTGATATAACGAATGCAATTGTTGGTGCTATATCCAGGCAACTTTCCGTTAAACCTTACTCTACCGAGCCTATCCTCACCTTTGGATTTACCAGACATGTGTGCATTTTACAAATTTCTAAAAGCCGCCATTGTCATCCTTACTTTCTCTTTGCAAGAATCATCAAATCCTTGACCTTCGACCCAAGTAGATGGAGATGGAGGAATGGGGCTGGCTTGATGGAGTACATAACAGCCATAGGTTGAAGCTTTATTAATTATCAGGGACAACTTAAGCGATCCATTCCAACTAAATGGTTAGGACACTTACCTACTACATTTAGCCCATGTTGAAAAGAATTATGGCACAAGATCAATTCATTGAAAGATGCTACCTTACAACACGGTGGCAGTTCATTCTTGGCAAGCCAGGATAACACTAGACATTGATACCAACTGTAATTGTTATGACTTAGCGATTGAAGAGACCCTTTTTCATTGATTTTACTCTTGTCCGCAGGCTCAAGAGGTTTGAGATTATGCCCAATCCATCATCTATCATCTCCACGATATTCAAGAAGATGATGATTCCCATGTTAGATTGGATTCTTCCCAATGTATCTTCGGTTCCTCAACACGACACTACAAGAAAAAACAGTGTCCGATCCAACATAATATTCAACTTATATATGTTAATTAGGACAGTTGGTTAGGACATCTTGATTCGGACAAAAATCAACAAACATATGTTGATTTTATATCTTGATTTTGGCAAATTTAAAAAAATATTATTATTCGATAATTTGCCACATGAGCTGTCACATCAACAAATCCTGCCACATCAACGACTAGCAAATTGGTACCAAATATTTAATTAAAGTTTCCAAAATGATTTTTGCAATTTAAAATTAACCTTAAAAAACTCAACACTATATTCAAAGTAATTTCATATATGTAGCAATTCAACTTTGAATGCCAAAATTCACCACTATATTTCAATTAGTTCAATGCATGTAGTAATTATACTTTGAATGGGGCTTACATTGATAGTGGAAGGAAGAGAAGACAAGGTCTTTATACAAGTGGGGTGGTAGGAGGTAGGACAACCCATATGGGATATGCCGTAAAGTGAGGATTAGTAATTTAGTCAAGTCAAAAGTTGGAATTGTGGTTAAAAAGCAGAATTTTAGCCCTCATTTAGGCAGCGTAGAATAACTTTTTTCAAAAATATTTGAACTAAGTTATTGTGTAAAATCAAACTAACTTGCATCTCCAAAAATCCGTTTGAGATTTTGATCTTCCAATCAAAAGTTATGGTCAAATTTTAGAGGGGTTGGAAGGGACTCATAGTTAACAACATAAATTAGAATTGTGGTTAGAAAGCAGAATTTCAGCCCTCATTTAGGCAGCGTAGAATAACTTTTTTCAAAAATATTTGAATTAATTTAATGTGTAAAATCAAACTAACTTGCATCTCCAAAAATCCGTTTGAGATTTTGATCTTCCAATCAAAAGTTATGGTCAAATTTTAGAGAGCTGTTGGAACTTGTCAAAAAAAATGTCCCTTCCAACCCCTCTCTAAAATTTGACCATAACTTTTGATTGGAAGATCAAAATCTCAAACGGATTTTTGGAGATGCAAGTTAGTTTGATTTTACACATTAACTTAGTTCAAATATTTTTGAAAAAAGTTATTTTATATTGCCTAAATGAGGGCTGAAATTCTGCTTTTTAACCACAATTCCAACTTTTGACTTGACTAAATTACTAATCCTCACTTTACGGCATATCCCATATGGGTTGTCCTACCTCCTACCACCCCACTTGTATAAAGACCTTGTCTTCTCTTCCTCCCACTCTCTAGGCAAGCCCCATTCAAAGTATAATTGGTATATGCATTGAATTAAATGGAATAATTATTTTTGGCTTACTTCTAAATAATTATTTTCTGCCAACCTTGCCCTACTATTATACTATGAGTGAAAATGAAAATGATTTTTAGAGGATTGCCGAATCAACTGAGCAAATTTTTCTTTTTGGTCAAATCAACAAAATTATCTTGATTGATGTTTAGAGGACTGCAGAATCAATTGAGCCAATTTTTTTTTGTAATCAACATAAATGCCTTGATCTTCTGTTGATTAGGGCCCCTTTTTCTTGTAGTGCTATGACGGTTTCTGGCCTTAAAGACCATTTGGACTCTTTTGTGTGGCTCGGTGATTTGGACTATCTGGATCTCTAGCAACAGCAAGGTCTCTGCCCAGCACTCCTGGCCCTTGGACATCACCCAAAATGTTTTGTAAGAAGCTCTACTTGACTCTGGTCAGGTAATTTAGCTTAGAACCCAATTAGGGGTTCAATTTAGATCCCATGATAGAGATGACATTTGGGCCAAATTTGATAGTATTTGGCTCCAATCTCCCATCATTGCTAGTAGAATAGGCTCTACTACCTATTGAAACAAGAAAGGTCCTCCCTCTTGCCCCTATATAAAACACATTTTTTTGCAATTTATGGAGTGAAAAATAAAAAAGTCAAAATTTTGAGGTCAAATTTCAATCAATAAGATTTCAATCAATAAAAATTCAAAATTCATGAAACTTGTGACATGTGATTCTAGTCAAGATGTACATTCTTTCTATAAAAAAAATGAGACATTTTGACTTTTCACAAAAAAAAAAATTTTGCATAGAAATTTCATTCAAATAATAATAGGTATAAATATAGTCCATTTTAAGTGAAATTACACATGAAGGTAGAATCCCTTTTGTACAACAAAATGTCCAAATTTCACTTCATAATTCCAATTTCTCAATTTATGAGAGCGATTTATATGGTGGCCAACTACTTTTGGGAGTCACTGTAGGAAATGGAAGGCCAATATAAGTTCAAATTTTGGGAGAAAAAAAATCTAAGTAGGCCATAATGAGGTATGTGGAAAATAACTATCCATTCCATGATTGAAATAATTTAACTTAAGGTGCCACCTATAGTGGATGGGTGGGTGGTCTCTGGTACCACTCCTGCCAAATCAATTTGAAAAACTTCCATGATGGATCTGCCGATTAGTTAAAACTGACTTATAGAAATTTTACAAGATCTAACCAAATTGGAGAGGACCTAAAACATAGCTTTATATGAAAGTCTAAGTGTAAAAATGAAAATCTGTGAGACTAATATAAGGTATGCAGGAAAATAAAACTTATTTCAAAAAATATATAAAGAGTTATTTGTGCTATAAACAACAAATGGGATAATTATATTTAACATGATGGGATATATAATCATAAAATTGAAGTGGTATAATTATACCACTGATTTAAATTGGAAAGTCTCAGGGCCACTTCATTTAGCAATATATTAACCAAAATTTGGTATGAAACTCTAAATTGGAAATCATATTCTATATATTTGCCAAAAAAAAAAAGATGCACTGAAGAGATGCAAGCTTATCTAAACTCCAACTATAAATGAAAGAGACAAAATTTCCATCGTTCATCTTTAATAGGTGCAGCTGCAATCTGCAACTACCAAATCACACTGTATTTTATGACTAAATAATGACTACACAATGACTAAACAATAACTAATGAATGACCAATTATTGACTATCATATGACTGTACTAGTTCTTTACTAATAAATGACTAATCAATGACAAATAAATGAGATGCAATTATAGTATACCACATGTTAGCCGCCACAGAAGTAGAGAGACGACTGACCTAAAATTTGAACTGTTCATTTCTTGTCCACATGTAATGTGAGTTGTTCATTTGTTGTCAAGATGCAATTTTACCAATCCATCTGTGCCATTCAAAAAATAAACAATCTAATCTGTCCATTTCATGTGTCTATCTCAACTGCTCAAGAAAGAAGAAATCTAATTCGTCCATCTCAATTGTCCATCTAATGCATCAATCTTTTCTCCACAATGATTGCAAGATCATTGTAGGATATGAATTCAAGTCTCAATTTTTTTAAGTCTCATTATTGGATTTTTACTTCGAAAAAAATCAGTAATGCCTAAAATTTACGCGCTGTCCACTGCCTTTTGAAAATTTTGTCATTTTGTAGTCATTCATTTTAATAGAGTCATAGTTTTATGACTACACCTATACCAAACTAGCGCTGGTGACAAAGTCGTCACAGTAAATGGTTCACAAGCAAATTTGATGTCTAATTTTCATCTTGTTGCCATCTACGCATTCAAAAAATCACTTAAATATGACTTTATTGCTGGAGAGACCAAAATTGGAAGTCCATTTCAGCGCTTGCAATCATTCTTCAGTCACTACGGACATGCAATCATTATTTGACTGGTTACAAATCACAGCTTTTCTATAAGTGTTGTACCGTAGCAGTAGGATAAAGTCCACATATTGATGCTGAATAATTAATTATCCCTGTAGGCCCTAGGGTATAATTTTAAGCCATTTTTTACTTTTAGGTAGGTCATTTCAAGTGCAATATATATTTGTTGAATGTAGTTCTTGTGAAATTTAACCAAAGGTGTATTCCACTACTAGTTCAATGTTGAAAATTTTTTAGACTATTTGAAGTTGCGATTAAAAATTTGTGTCTCAAAAGTCATTTTTTTTAGCAATAGGCAATTTCATGCAACTATGACAATTAGAATTTAATGGGTTTAAAATTCTTTATATTGTACATACTTTCAACAAGATTGTTGACATAATTTTCAAAGTTAAAAGGCATACAAGCATATAATTTTCATTTAAAAGTGTTAAAATAAATTTTCCTTATTTGGGTAATGTTTAAAACACCACAGTAAAAATTCTATGTACAGTGGTACCATTCAAAATGGCGTTTTTGCATTTGCACAAAAGGAAATTTCACATCTGCCAACTTTGATAGCCTCTTGAGGGTTGAATTTTTTTTTTTTTCCACGAATTTTTTTGGCATAAGAACATCTTTATGTTAATAATATGTGTACCAAATTTCAAGGTCAAAAGATTCACCAAAAAAAAGATATTCAAAATCTACCAACATGTATAGCAATGAAAATTTTCACTGCTACCAACTTTGACACCCTCCCAAGGGCTGAAATATTTTTTTTTTACCATGAAATTTTTGGTATGAAATCATCTCTATGTTGATAATATGTGTGCCAAGTTTCAAGGTCAAAAGATGTATACAAAAAAAGATATTCAAAATTTGTCAATGTGTATAGCTGTGAGAAAAATTTCAGTACTGCCAACTTTGACACTATCCGAAGGGCTGAAAAAAAACATTTTACCATGAAATTTTTGGCATGAGATCACATCTGTATTGATAACAAGTGTGAAAAATTTCAAGTTCAAAAGATTTACTAAGAAAAAAATATATTAATTCTACCAATATGTGTAGTTGTGAGAATGATTTTTTCCATCCATGTGAAATTTTACCCATAAAATGACACTATCCCAAGGGCTGAAAAAATCATTCTCACAATTACACATGTTGGTAGAATTAGCATATCTCTTTTTTGGTAAATCTTTTGACCCTAAAATTTGTCACACATGTTATTAACATAGAGTTGATTCCATTATAAAAATTTCATGGTAAATAAACAATTTTTCAACCCTTGGGTGAGTGTCAAAGTTGGTAGTAGTAAAATTATTTCTCACAACAACACATGTTGGTAGATTTCAAATATTTTTTTTTGTGTAAATCTTTTGATCTTGAAATTTGGCCCACACATTATTAGCATAGAGATGACTTCATGCCAAAAATTTCATGGTAAAAAAAAAATATTTCAGCCCTCGGGAGGGTGTCAAAGTTGGCAGCAATGAAAATTTTCTCATCGTTACATATGTTAATAGACTTTGAATATCTTTTTTTTGCTGAATTTTTTGACCTTGAAATTTGGTGCACATATTATTAACATAATGATGTTCTTGTGCCAAAAATTTCATAGAAAAAAAGCAATTTTTCACCCCTTGGGAGATTGTCAAAGTTGGCAGATGTAAAATTTCCTTCCTTGCGAATGCAAAAACGCCATTTTGAATGGTACTCCACTATACATTGTGATTTTTTTAATTTAACTTAACTATTCACAACTTAGTGTTTTTCTTAAATCAGCAGACTTTGGCGGTCATTTTGAAATAATAGAATTTTTTTTTTACGAAACTTTGTTTTTAGAAAAGTTGTAAAATGAAGTTAACTTGTCTATAGATTTTGATTAGAAGCTCCAAATGTCAAACAAATCTTTGGAGATGAAAGTTAGTTTGATTTTACAACTTTTTTAAGTTCAAAGTTTTTTGAAAAAAGTTATTCTACTATCCCAAAATGGCCTCCAAAGTCTGCTCATTTTACAAAGCAAATAAAATACAATTGCAAAAACTAAATATATAAAATTCTAAATGATATATAGACAAATAGAACTTTGCATGGTACAATGGTTAAGAATCTTGGACTTCAACCACAAGGTCTAGGGTTCACAGCCCTTAGGCAGCGCCCACCTGCATGGCGGGTAATATAAAAAAATAACTTTTTATACTACTCAAATTTTTTGGGTAGCAGAAAAAATTAATTAATTTAAAAAAATTAAAATTAAAATTATTTATTTTTTGGAGATTTGGAAAAAAAAAAATCAACAAATATTAGTTACATTCTGTCCTGAATAACGCTTCTAAAATGATTGAAGCTAACAACAATTTTCAGTTGAATTTTAGTTGTTTCAATCGTTGTGTTTCTAGTAGTGTTTGGATGCACTGATTTGGGCAATTGTGAACAAAAAAGTGTTGATTTCAAGAAAAAAAAAATTTTAATTATTTTGTTGATTTGGTCAAATGCAAAAAAAATCTTTTTAGAATCTCGCCATTATAGGGAAGCCGATATATGGAAAGTGCTATGTTAGCATAAAAGAACTGCCACCTAGACAACTTTGCCATGTGGGCAGGCCAGTGCCAAGATTTAAACCTTGCATTCCATGCCAAGGGCCAAAGACTTTAGCCATTGCACCATGCATAGGCTCATGTATATATTATAGGTGTAAGTTTGTTTTTATTTTATTTTTGCATAATTTGTTTTTTGTTTTATTTAATTGTAAATTCATCAAACTTTGATGGCCGTTTGTCATGAAGAATAGTTTTTTTCTTAAAACTTTCAATCGAGAAAAATTTAAAAAGCAAGATAACTTTCATCTTCAAAATTCCATTTACATTTTTGAGCCTCCAATCAAAAGTTATGAACAAAATTCAAAGAAGATGTTTGAAAACATGTACTTTGTTAGTCTTCACTGAATTTTGTCCATAACTTTTGCTTGAAGGCTCAAAATTACAAACAAATTTTTGGAAATGAAGTTAGTTTGATTTTCTAATTTTTTATAGTTCAAAGTTTTTTGAAAATAGTATTCTACTATGCTAAAATGGCCGCTCAAAGTCTACTAAGTTTAAAAAATATTGAATTGCAAATGATTAAGTTAAAAAAAAATTGATTTCCATTGTACAAAAAATTCCAACCGTGGTGATTTAAACATTGACCAAATGACATTTCAAAAAATTGCAAAAGAATCAATGAAAATCTACTGATTTGGTTCTTGTATTATTTGAATCAACATAAACAATGTGGCCATTTTGTTAACTTTGCAAAGAGAACAAAAAATTGTGAAAACGGTCATTATAGTATCCAATTCAACAAAAATTTGTTGATTTTTTGTTGATTTTTGTTAATTTGAAGGTCATTTTCTAATAGTGTTGGTCCTCTGGTTGTTGTGAGTCTTAGAGTTATATGAGTGAATGGACTGATAGTGTGAAGTACAATTGTAGGTGTTAAGTCAGACAAATTGACTCAATTTTGCATCTCCAAGGCATTGAGACTAATTGACATGTACTTGCATGGAAACAAGGAGCAAACAAAAAGACTACCGTAGCTAGAGGTCAACTTCGGCAAAAAATAATTAAAAAATTTCAAGCCAAATAATTTAAAAAATTAATAAGTCATTATGCCAAATTCAAGGAAAATTATCTATAAAGAAAGCCGAAATGTTGGTTAATGTACCAACTTAACTTGATGCCAACACATGTCTTCTAAACCTTTGGGTGGAGAGGTCGTTTTTATAATGAAGTCCATTGTCCATGTAGAATTTTCAAAGGATATGGGACAATTTGAACATGAGAACTTGACCACTCATTGTCAAAACTCAAGAATTGTGTTCAATGTAGAATTTTCAAACCTCGTTTTGGCATAGTATAATAATTTTTTTCAAAAAACTTTGAACTCAAAAGAGTTGGAAAATTAAGTTAAATTTCATCTCCAAATTTTTTTTTGTGATTTTGAGCCTCTAAAAAAAAGTTATGGACAAAATTCAGAGAAGATGTTTGAAAATGTCAAAGAAAATGTCTTTCTCAACACCTCTTTTGATTGAAGATTCTAAATCTCAAACGGATTTTGGGAGATGAAATTTAGACAAACTTCCCAACTTTTCTTAGTTCAAAGCCTTTTGAAAAATATTATTTCACTATGCCAAAATGAGGTCTGAAGTTCTATATTAAATACAATTTCTGCGTTTGACTTAATTAGTGTGAGTGGTTGAGCTTCTATTAATCCTAATTTGTATATCCCACATGGGTTGTCTTACCTACTACTAACTCACTTGTATAAAGAGATTGTTTGTACCAATCTACATGCACACATTAAAAGTGACTTCCACTTCTATGAGGTAGATGTTGAGTATTGAATTGGAGGTATGTAATGAAGAAATCATCATGCAATTTCTGAATTTATTTGAAGGGCTGTCAAAAATTAAGAAAAAATATGCAATAATTGCCAAATAATTCAAAAATAAAAAATGAATTGCCGAACCGCCGATTCTGGTTTTAATTAATTATTCGGCAAGTTAGTGCCGAAGGTGACCTCTACTTTATGAATACATGACTGTTCAAAATTCCTTTATATTGTGCACACTAAGCAAATGGATTTGTAAACATGGATTTTAAATTAGCATCTTAATATAATAAAAAGATTAATAACTATACTACAGCTTAGACATGAAGAATATAAAGAGAACTTAATTAAAATACCAAGGACCAAGGGCTTTTTTTAGGAGACATAGTCAAAAACTATCTTTTTTGGTATGTTAATCTGAAATGAAAATTGAATTTTTTTTTAAACTTCAATTGTACAAAAGTGTAGTAAAATATATATCCAATGTGTAATAAAAATTTCAGCCCATTTGACAGCATGGATTGGAAGATTATAATGTTCAAAGTTGTAAAAATAGTTTTTTTCATCCCTACCCGACTGGGGCAACAGACTTCGAACCCTCTTGGAGTAAAATTTTTGGCTTGCATGAATTTGAGGTTTTTGCCCATTGAGTTGTAAATGTTGTTAGATATACTCATGAAAAATTTCAAAACCAAAATATGAGTTTAATTTACTCTAAATCTAAAAATAAAGCAATACACTAGCAAGTGGAAAAAAAGTTCTTGTGCATTGAGATTTAAAAGTAAATAAAATCCAAATGGTAAAAACATAGATCCAACCACCTTCTACAAGTCCTAATTTTTTCATAATAAAAAAAAAGAAATATTTATATTATAAGATTCAAATTATTTCTCCTTCTTCCCATCTAGCCTCTACGACCCCCCAAACACCTCTCCTCGCTCTTCCTGCCCCACCTAATCCTTCCCTCGCCCAATTCCTCCCCTGACCTCCCAATCCCCTACTACTTGTCCCCGCCCAGCCCACCACCTCTTCCTCTCCTTGCACAACCTTCCATGCGAGCTTTCCTTTACTCTATGCCTGACTAGCATTTGCTTGCCCAACCTCTGCCCACCTAGCTTGCCTTCGGTAGAGCAAGCTTGGCCCCTGCTACCCTACTTGCCCAAAAACTTTCGGACAAGGTATCTAAAAATCTAGCCATTGAATTTGAATTTTTTTTTTTAATGGGACGGGGATGAAAAAGCCTAGTAAGTGTCCAAATTTGGAGAACATCAAATAAAAATTGACTTTGTATGACCCTACCCTTGTTCTCAAGTGTCCGCCAAACGGACACTTGGTCCTTTAGGGGTTAACGAACCTTTGTTTTATTGTACTTAATACACTTTAAAGAGTGGTACCGTACTTGGATAGCAGGTTTGGCTTTAAATAATTTTTAAAAAAATTACCAAAATTTTGGCTAATTATGGGATCAAATAATTGAATGTACAAGTAAAAATAAGAAAAGTTTGCCGAAAATCCAAAGAATCCCTTTAAAAATAAAAATAAAGTTCTCTGCCAAAAGATAAGGCTTCAAACAAATAGAGCATGCCTCTCTCAAGCAAAACCTCCTATTCAAGGACGACAACAAGTATAAGAAGGAAGCCTCAATAGACCAAGAGACACAATTCATCATTCAGTTTGCCTCAAGTATGATGCTCTAGATTAGGTTCTAATGTTTTGCTTTGTATTTCCTGCCTTGTATTTCATTCTTCGCGTACTCAATGTTGTAAGTTGCTTGTCTTTGTCTGCACCGGTATTTGATATTGATCAAACCCCCTTTGATTTAGTATTCTCTTGCAGGCTTCATCAAAGACCACGTTCTCCAACATTGGATTGAGCATTGAAGACTTGGGTTATAGTACTTGACAAATTGCCCGCTTGCACCTGCCAAAATGCCCTGCACTGACCACTTCTCTGTCTCTGTTGTCATCCACCTGCACTAGCTTGCACCTGCCACTCATCAGAGTTGTGATCAATGAACGGGAAGTACCGGCATCTAGTTACGACCTAGCCGAATTTTTTTGAAGATTTCCGAATGGCATAGAAATGTTGAGGATGGGTTACCGAATGAAAAAATAATATTTTCGGAAATGGACCGGGTAGGAAAATTAAACCTCGGCAATTTGGTTGTCTGTCCTAGGGATATATAGGAAAATTACCGATGTAAATACCTTTTTCTCGGCGGGTAGCTGACTAGTCATATACTTTCTAGGAATTTTTTTAATGTGTACATAGTATACTTATATTCTTATAAAGTTATAAGTCTATCACACATTCACACCAACTCACCAATTATCCTTTGTTAAGAGGCATCAGCAGTGAATGGCTTTTACTCACTGTCAATCTGTAAAAGTGTGAAATTGAAAATCTGCAGTGCTAACCAGCCTCCGGAAAATACTTGGACCCTCTTTGGGATCCTTGTATTTTTAGAAGGCTACATCCTTGGCCCTAGTTTGGTAGGGGCTTAGCCAAATTCAATTCCTGCCAAGGATACATCAAACAAAAAAGTGGGGAGCCTCCAGAAAATATTTGGACCCTCTTTGGGATCCTTGTATTTTTAGAAGGCTACATCCTTGGCCCTAGTTTGGTAGGGGCTCAGCCAAATTCAATTCTTGCCGAGGATATATCAAACAAAAAAGTGAGGAGTAGAAATAAAACTCCCCCACGAAAACAAAAAATTGGCTCTATTTTCCACATTCAGGAAAATGGCCAAATGGAAATATAGAAATCCGGCAAATTGCCTAATGAAATTTCAAAATGTAGGATTGCAACCAGACAAAAATCCACTTCTCAGGCTGACTTCCGAGTAAAATTGAAAAAAACCGAGCCAGCTTCAAGAATGAAGGAAATGGTCCGTATACTGTAAGGATACTTCCCGGACAGTGGTTGTGATGTGCTCTCCTCCTCGTTTTTGGTGTCGCCAATTTGCACTTGCACCTGCTACCATCAAAGTTGCAGTTTGTCCCAATTCCCTACTGCAAAGATTTTCAAGAGGTAAGATTTTGTTTCTCTATCTTTGTTCTTTAAGCTTTTCAAAGCAGGTTTTCAGTTTACCACTTTGTTCTCTATGGACAAGATTCAAATACTTCTCTGATTGGGCTTTGTTTTAAGTAACACACATTCATAAGTTGGGGTTGATTTATTTTATATGGACTGATTAGGGTTTGTTTTAAGTAACATAGAATCATAAGTTGGGGTTGATTAGTTTTATATGGACTAATTGGAGTCTGTATTAAGTAACAAATTCATAAGTTGGAGTTGATTAGTTTTATGTGGACTGATTGGTGTGTGTTTTAAATAACACATTCATAAGTTGGGATTGATTTGCATTATGTGAATTTCAAGTTAGAGCAAATCATTTGCATTGTACTGCTACAAAGTCCTTTTACTTTTGCCAATATTGTGGGGTGATATGGGTTTTTGGAGAGTTTCAATGCAACTCAGGAATTTTTTCAAAAGAACTTCAGTTAGTTCAATGTAGTTGGATACATCTTTGAATTGTTAAGCTTTTAAATATGAACTGACTGAACTTCTGAATTGCGAAGCCTTCAATATGAAGCTTATTGATTTTTTTATTTTTGGAATAACTAAGCTTATGAATTGTTACTTAGCTTTAATTGTATCTGCAGTACCATAATCCTAGTTTTAAAGAATTTAACTGTAGCTCATGAATGTTTGTTTAAAAGACTCTGTAGTTGGAATTTATGATTTTTAGTATAGCTTGGAACTAGAGAATTTCAGCAAGAACTTTTCAGTTTATAACCACAATTTCAGCAATGGAATTTGATAGCAACAGTGATTTCTCAATTGAAATGAGTTATAGTAGTAGAAGTATATCATTATTACTTAAAAAAAAGAAAAAACTAACCCATTTTGTTGTCATGCGTTCAAATGTTGAGCAAGATTTGATCTCAAGCTGCAAGTCTTTGCTTGCAAAATAGAAGTTTATACTTGTTACATTATAGTGTGCTCCATTTATATAAGATTGTTTGCATCTGTTTGATGATTTTAGTGATAGTTGAACATCTCACACATGTAAGCTGAAATTATATCTAATCATACCAAACAAAGAATGTCATATGCTAGTTAAACTATCTAGTAACATTGATATAAAGATATATTTGTATGAGGAACATAGACCTATTGAAAGCCAACAAATTTTGAACACTTTCATTTGAAAATTTACTTATAATTTGAGTAAACATTGTAGAGAATGTTATCCATGTTTAGATTTGTACCTCTTTCGAGCTAGTTCTCGTAGTCTAGCAAGAGTACCTTTTGTTGAATTGTTTGTTGCAATTTCTTCCACCGGACTTAAAGAAAGCTCCATGATTGTCAAAATGTTGGTATCCAAATCAATCTCTTCTTCACGTTCAATATGATCAATCTCTACGTCCACATCCTCAGTAGTTGGCAATGTTGATGTAAATAGTGGTGTTTCCATATGTGCTTGCATTGCTTGAAATTGAAAGGCCTCATCAAAAGCATTAAAAAAGTCCACAATGTTTCCAACCTTTCTTGATCATAGAAGGGTCGGAAACATGAAGCCATGCTTGATGTAACCAATCGCACATCAATGGCTTTAATGTAGACATAGCCATATCTAACTTCACATTGTCAATGTTTTGAATACTATCTAATTGTGAGGAAATTGATTCAGTAAACCAAATTGTTGGCGGAAGGCATGTTTGAAAGGACTTTGTAATATAACATCCGCAGGTTGAAACACACTTGTACAATTTGTTGGTATGAAAAGAACGAGAATGGTAGGAGGTATAGTCTTTATCCATAACATAAATTCTTTAGACTTGTGCACACTCCAACAATCAATGAGCCATATGAGTTTAGCATCTTACAATAGGCCATGTTCTTCAATTTGTTGCAATCTGTAGGGTTGAAGTACCTTTTCAACAAAGCCTTGCAAGTATCAAGAGTGGACCAATGATTGGATGTGAAAGTAAGATGACAACCATCACTTTCACATTGAAGTCTTCCTTCATTTTCTGGAGGAAGACTTCTACTTGTTTTCCTCGTGAAAATAACTTGGAATGGGAGAAGTATACCTTCAACTAATGATGAAACTGCTACCATGACTTGTCGTTTATCATCTGCACAACAACGGCAATGGACTTGGACCCCTTCTCTTCCCAAATATGTGCACCACCTGTAGGAATTAGATGGACTTTGGTTTGATTGGTATTTACAACCAAATTGGCACCAAAGTTGTAAATTTTGATGAGGTAAGTCACTCTTTGTGACATGCGAAGTCCTTCTTCTTGCCAATTTAAAGGAAGTTTTCTTGCTGCTGTAGTTGCCACCCTATAGGACCATTTGAGCTCTTTCTTGATGAATGCTCTAGTCCATTCTATGCTTACCCTAAAACTTGCACGTTGCTTACTAAGAAGTAAGCTAGGTTCCCTCTTCAAAATAACACCTTTTATAAGTCCATGTATTGAACTTGCAAACAATGGAACCCCTACTTGCCGATGTGACTTAAGAAGGGTAAAGATTTCTTCTTGTAAAGCTAGATATTTGGATAGAATAGGGTAATGTTGACTCCCACTAACAAATGTTGAAGATCCAACAACATGGTTTTTATAGTTTTCTTTCAAAACACCAGTAGGAGTAAACCACTCATATAAAGAGTCCCTAGAAAGTTTATCATAAGTGCCTCTCACATCCCCTAGATTCTTATAGATTGTTTTTAAGAAATGCAAAGCATTTTTAAGATTTTTGTAACGTTTCACAGCAGCAAAGATAGGATCCACTATAAGAAAAAAAAACATCCAAACCAACATGAAAATTATATCTTATATGTTAGTTAGATGGGTGATTGCAAGAAACACTTATACTATTTGTTGCGTTTTGCATTTTTGGACTTTAAGTACTTTTTGTACTATGAGTCACCTTCAGTACTATTGAAGGCATGGAACATACAATTTGAATGGTCAATTGGATTTCAAACTTACTATTCTGACAACATGTGATGTTCATCATTGGATGACGAAAATGGATGGAAATACTTAACTTGCCATTAAAAAACAATTTACATTGGCAAATAGAAGGTATTACAAGCCTCAACAGTACTATTGAGTCTTTCTATGTACCTTGAAGTACTATTTTGAGCCACATGCTACAATTTACCTTAGAAAATGAGACTTTCACGTTTCTATTTTTGAAAATTAGGAAATGAGTTGAAAAACTTATTTTAAAAATGGCCATTGTTGCTGACTAAGAGCAAAGTAGGAAGATTAAAGTTAGAATTAAGAAACCATTTTTAATTCAACATAAATTCTACCTAAATATAGCACACTTTAGGCCAATATAAATCACACTTGGAAAATGTTTTTGGAAATTCCTCTCCTAAGAAGGTGTACTTCTATTAGAAGAGCTAGCCTACTAAATTTGATGATGTAACTCTTCAAAAAAGGTACTCGATAGTATTAAAAACCATCCAAACCGCATGTGTGACATATATTCAAAATTTAGTTTTATCTATTAAATTAATTTTGAAAAAATTGAAATAATTCAAGTGCATTTTCTATTGCTATAGGAAGCTTGCTTTTGAATTCCATGTTCATTCAATCATTTTTGCAATACTTATGGTACAAAACAACTTCCGCATTGAACGTGTGATGGAAAATAGTACAGGTGTTTCTTGCAATCACCCAGATCAGCTTCATTCGGACAATAATCAACACAATTATGTTGATTTTATTTTTTGATTTGGTCAGAATATTAGTAGGCACATCTGCCACATCAATAGATCCACCACGTCAACAGACCCGCCACGTAGGTAGGACTATAAATTTTAATTTCAAATTTAATTTCAAAAAATTCAACACTATATTCAAAGTAGTTCAATATATTCGGCAATTGAACTTGAATTGCCACTTACCTTTGTGTTAGAAGAAGTGAGAAGACAAGCTCTTTATACAAGTGGGGAGTAAGAGGTAGAATAAACCATATGGGATATGAAAATTAGGATGAATAGGAGCTCAACCACTCATAGTTAAGGGCAAAAGTAGGAATTGTGGTGAAAGTAGAATTCCAAACCTGATTTTGGCATAGTATGATAACTTTTTTCAAAAAAATTTGAACTAAAAAAAGGTAAAAAATTAAACCAAATTTCATCTCCAAAAATTAGTTTGTCATTTTACGTCTCCAATCAAAAGTTATGGACAAATTTCAGAGAGGAAGTTTGAAATTGTCAAAGAAAATGTCCGGTCCAACTCCTCTCTGAAATTTGTCTATAACTTTTGATTGGAAGCTCAAAATCTCAAACGGATTTTTGTAAATGAAATTTGGTTTGATTTTCCACCTTTTTTAAGTTCAAAGTTTTTGAAAAAAGTTATGCTATTATGCCAAAATCAGGTCTAAAATTCTACTTTGAGGATGCTCAATGGATTGCCGAATCAACTAAGCAAATTTTGTTTTTGGTCAAAATCAACACAATTGTATTAATTGCTATTTTTGTAAAGAAATGCAGTGGCCAAATCAATACACAAAATTCCATTTTTTCACAACCAACAGAAACAAGTTCATCTTGTGTTGATTAGGGCCTTCTTTTCTTGTAGTGATCCCACAAACAAGGAACAAACCAATTGGTATATTTACCTCTACCCTTGAGGCGTTTGGGTGTTGGTGTATCGTGAACTTCTTGCACTACATCTTGCACTCCTTCATTTGGTACAAATAAGAGAGCTTCCATACATTTGCGAGGTCTTCCAACCGGTCTTTTCACTTCCACCACTTCCACGGCTTTTTGCACTTCCAGTCGTTCACTGAGTTTTGTAAGCTCTCTTTATATGCGTATCTTCATCTCATTTTTGCTAATTGGAGAGAACAAAGAATTCAAAGTACTTTGCTTGCCATGACATTCTACCTCCAAAGTATTCTATGAACAAGTGTGTGCAACTATAATTCCAAGGACAATACTTGTGTACAGATACTTGCAAAACACCCTAATTTGTATTAAGGTAGAAGAATTAGGTTATGAACAGTAAAACGCTTAATTAGATGGATTTTAGAATATCTATCTGTTTTGGATGAAGATATTGTAGGTTAGCTGCTGAATTTTCATTTTATTTTTGATTTAAATGCCGAATTTTTGAAAATTATATTTTAAAGTGCTGAACCTTATTTTTGGACTTTAATTAAATATTCGGCACCAAAGTGCCAAACCTGCTATCCAAGTACGGTAATAGAGATGGATGGTTGCATGTTGGAGATAAGATCATTTTAGCCTTCTTTTAGCTTGAAGATGATGCATGGCATCTTTGAACCTCTATATATAAGTGCCATTCAACACGTGGAAGAGCGGTTATGGATTGTTTATAGGATGTTCAAGACTCCACTCTATAAATGGTTTTGTTGTTTTAAGGCAAATTACTTTAAAAATTCACATAAATTATAATTTTAAACCCTAAAGGACCAAGGCACATCTTGTGCACAAATGATAAAAAAATTCCACTTTTTAGGGTACCAAGAAAAAATGAAAAAAATACTTCTTTTTCAAAATGCAACCATACAAATCTGTACTAGAGTTCTCTAGGAATGTGCGGGAAAAATCTCAAAAACTTTGACCGCATGGATTGAAAGATTTTAACATTTGTAGTTACAAGAAAAGTTTCTTTCCAACCTTGCGCAAATTTGCCAACAAGCTTCAACTCTTTCTAGAGTGAGATTTTTACACTACAAATGGTTATTTTTTCTACATTCGCATCTTGTATCATGTAAGTTATATACTTGCCAAATTTCAAAATTATAGGAGGAGTTTTGCACATATTGCTTGAAGCTGTCTGAGTTGCTCCAAAAGTTCAAGGCAACATAACTTTTGATTTAGGCACCTAATTGGAAAAGAAATGAGATTTTCATGAAGGGGGTATATGTTTACATGTTGTGTTCAAATTTCATGAACATCCAACCCAAATGACTTTGTGAAAGTCGAATTGAGATTTCTTGTATACATTGAATTGACACTTGATCTTTAAGAGATTAATCAGAAAACTACAGTTCCACTTGAGTTTGATTTGTGAAACAAATACACCTTTCAGAAAAACTATGTGCCCCTTATACGCTAGTTTGCATGGTAATACGCTTGTGTACCTTATCAATGCATACTCCATTTTCATGTAGAAAGACTACAAACCCTTATACCAATATCCTCATTTGTACAATGTACAGTAGAACCTCTCTAAGTTGATCCCCTCTAAGTTAATAAAGCATTGTCAGGAAGTATTGATTGCCGGTCCCAACTTAACAATATGAACCACATACGAACATGATGACCCTCCCTAATGTAATAACCTCTCTAACTCAATGTGTCAAACTAGTCCCAACTCTATCAACTTAGAGAGGTTCTATTGTTCAATTAAAAGAAGAAGAAAAAAGGCACAAACCCGACAAGTGCCGGTGGACGTGAAACGCTCTGCCAGCGAAATCGAACGAACAGGCCTCGATCATACCCCGTCAAGGGGAGTATCCGCTAGAGGGTATTGGGATGAGGGTATCTCCCGGGTTCTCAACCACGCCGAGGCAGGGTAGCGAGGAGGGAGGCGGAAGGCGGGGGAGCGTCTTTCAAGAGTTCCTCCCAAGGCAACTGAAACGACGAAGGTGCATTTCGTCCGTCCCTCAGTTCCCTTCCCTTCCTGAAGCTATGGCCGGCGAGCATGGCCGTCCCCTGCCGTCGCCCTTCAAGACTGTCTTCCTCCGCTGCTCCCCCGCCGTATGCTTGCTTCCCTCCCATCTCCTCCTTCCTTTTAACTTAGGCTTAGGTTCACTCTGCGTTTGGCAGAGTTTCTGTTCTTCTCTGGCTCTGAGTCTGGATTGATTGGGGCGGCTATCCCGAGCTGAGTCTGGGTTGATTGCATGGGGGATCCTGTCGCTGGGGCTTGGCCTTGAGCTGGGGCATCGCGCATCGAAGGCGCTGGAATGCGATTCCTAGCCGTGGCTTGGTTTGGCTTGGCTTGGCTTGGTTTGGTTGCCGTCTCTTCTCTTTGAAATTAAATTTCCTCCTCCGAGTTTCTCATCAAGCGTGACCTAGGATCGCTGTGATTCTTGTGTGTTGTGAGGCTCTTCCATTGCAGTGGTGGAAGGTCGAGTGGTGGCATGGATTGGCTGATGGATTTCGTAGATGGGTATGGAACGGATGGATGGGTTGCTGTGAGAATGGCGCTGAGCATGCATGGATTGATTGAGGTTCTGGGTTTCGTGGACCTTTTTCGATGTGCCATGGTTGCGCTGAGGGGCTCTCAATGAGTAGTGTGGTGGACGAGCTCGTTGGCGCTCTGATTGGTTTGTCCGCGAATTGAACAGGGGGGGATGGGTGATCATGTTGGCAGATGAGAGCATACGGTCAGTGCGTGGCCACCAAAGTGCCCGCTGTGGAGAAAGGCATGTGCGAGAAGGAATTTCTGGTGCTCAAAACTTGCATTCAGAACGCGGTGCGACTCCTCCCTCCGCCTTCTTTGTGGAGCCTTTTTCGAAAGCTTGCCTAGTGCAGATTTCTTTCGATGTCGTGTTGCAAACCTAGGAAGTAGAATTGCCAATGGGAATTCGTAATGCGCGATCCAGTGCGTGGGGTGGGATGCATGGAAGGGACTGCAACAAGTGACAAGCTTGGCTTTGGCTCCGTGACGCAGGCCAAGAAAAAGTGATCGGGAAGAGTCCAGGATGGGGCTCGCTGAGGGGGCTTCGTCGAGCTCCGCGGGCAACAGAGGCTTGGGAGCCGGAGGGGCAAAATCGCATGCCTATGTCCAGTACCCGCCCTTACGATGCGACATTCCAGGAGCTGCAGGCGTCATGTACGATGATGGCAATAAACTTCTGCTTGTGCCAGCGCCGAATAAGGTGATCCTTCCTCCCCCGCTTACATGGACTGCATTTGAAGAGCTTCACAGCTGTTCGATTACGCAGAGTGTCGGTCATGATTTAGTAGTGCACCATGAAAATAGCGTGCCATGGAGGAAATGAACCTTTTTGGTTAAATAGTGTAATACCTTGGGACCCCCGTCGTCAAGAACCTTTTGGTGAATAGTCGCTCAATCAACAAATTATAATCATGAGATCCAGAGCTCATGACATGGTAATCCAATCTTATCCATCAAGAGGTACGCTAATAAGTACACGAGGAAGTACATGGTGTTCGCATTAGCTACAAACCTACGAAATAATAGTGCATGAGACATACGTGGAATGGTAAGCAATCGTGACGCCCAGTTGTGCTTGTTTATGGAAATGTATTTCAAATCTTTCGTAGGTGTATGCATGGCCTACGAATCAACACCCGCCTGCCGAGGCCCCTGGGGTGACCACCATCAAGGAAGGGCCCATTCTGGGAGTCCGGTATTCGTTGGACGGGAAGCTCTTAGCTGTACAGCGAACCAATCAAGAGATCGAATTTGTAAATAAAGAAAGTTGCACTGGATTCAAGCAGCAGTGCAGGAATGGCTCAGATCGGATTCTGGGTTTTTTTTGGACAGATTGCCCTTCCTGTGACATTGTCTTCGTTACCACAAGGTGCGACTCGGTTCGCACTTTATCTCCTCAAAGCCTTCTCATGATGCTACGTAGGTAGTGCTGGTACCAGGCAGAGCACAACGAAGTAGCACTCTCCCGAAATTGTGATTTGTTTATGCCAAAATAGTGCCTTTCTGCAAAAAAAACAGTATAAGCTAACTGTGGTCGAATTTGCATGGATCAGCGGGTTAGAGATGTACACCTTGTACCTGAGTAAGAATGGCTTAAAACTGGTGGAATACAAGAAGACACATGTGAGCTGGTATGTGTACACGCACGAGAGTCGTCTCGTACTACTTGCGTCGGGCATGCAATGCAAAACACTTTCTGGCTATCAGGTGGTCTATCTGTCCTCATCATCTATCATATTTGGACTTAATTGTGACATGGGTGTATATGATCGCTTGATTTTTATATGACAAAGTCAAGAGGCTTTGTAAAATGATTTCATGCTTATTAAACCTGCCGAGAGTGCACTACGCTTTTCTTACTCGGTTTAGAAGATGGTTATTGTGACTGGTGTGCTGCACAGTTCGCCGCGGGGGGAATCGTGAGGCTGCCAAAGTACGATGTCACGATGTCCAAACAGGAATCAAATCGCAAGCCTGTGCTAGCTCCTGAAGATATCCGAATCGCTACCATGTAAGAACTTGTTTTCAGGTCCAATTGATGCTTTGTTTATCAATGAACTGTTCCTTTAGCAGGATTTTGCATTATTTCTTGTATCAAGAATTAGGTCCTTTTGGTCTATACGCTAAGAGTAGTATTCTTATCTTCTGCAGCAGTCTAAAACTGAGAAGATTTGCGACCACTACGGTTGTCGGTCATAAGCTGTTGTCATTGTTACCCAGAATGGTCGAATATTCCATATGTGATCATTTTTGGACAATGTTTTGGTGATAAAGTTTCCTTGTCGATTCTTCGTTGAGAATTCTTTAGACTACGAAATTGGTGTAGATTTTGGGTTCATTAAGATATGGAGTCTATTGCCTGATTACACGAATGTTTGGATAGGTACGGAAGACTTTATTGTGTACAGGTGGACAGGGTAGCTTTGCAACTGCACATGTATCGTTTCTACAGGGACGCTGTTGTACCTCAGGTAGATCTCTTAAGAACCTTGTCGTGATCATCACATTATTAAGCTTCCTCTTGTTTCGACCGATCTTTACAATTCGAGAGCTGGGGTCCATAAGCTGTTTGGTGGTCCGACAAAAATGAATGAAGCATGTTTTTCACGTGCAATTTAGTATCATCGACTTCAAGTGGTAAACTATTGTTGTACTTCTGGGTTCACGCAAAGCCTCTAGGTTGAATTCATCGTTTTCCCTGTCCACCTTTGTGCTCATGCGTAGCCGAATAGAATACCTCTCAGAAATTCGTCGTTAGACCAATTCGTTGTCTCTTTTCAGGGACTGCTGCGCATTTGGTCGACCCTGCTTCTTCTCTTTTGCATTCCGTGTAATAATCTTGCGTCTCAGTTCGAGACTTTCAACCTGCATCTAGAGGTCTGTTAACATTGCCATTTGAAACCATGACGTTCAGCTGTCCACATCATGGTTTTAAGTATTCTGTGAACTAAATTTATTATCATAATTTTCTAAACAGTATATGAGGATGATTCTGGAGGATGATGATTGAAAGTGCTTACTGGTGGTAACCTTTCATACCAAACCAGTATGATCATCGTTGAATTCACCCAAGTACAACATGTTGTACTGATCTGAAAATGGTTTCCGATGTGGTTGCAGGGATCGCTGCCTATATTTTCCCCGCATGTGGCAATTAGTGTAGTTGATAATGTGCTTATGGTTCATCAAACGGATTCTCAAGTAGTTCTACTGTACGACATCTTGACAGATCCTAAGGGTCCAATCTCTGCTCCTCTTCCACTTCTTCTTAGGGGGGCTCCTACCCTGTCCGCTTCGTCCTCTCAGAGCACAGGGAAAGGGTCCAAGCGGAATTTATCGTCTGCAGAATTAACAATGTATGGAGAAGGCTGGGTGTTTATAAATCCAGACCTTGTTTTGGACCACATGCATGGTCTTCTTTGGCGTGTCCGGCTTGATCTGGAGGTACCTTGAATATCGCCGGTCGTGTTACCGATTTTGGCGAGGTTATTTTTAATTAGAGAATGATTTATCTTTTCAGTTGCAGTTTCTTGAACATGAGTAAGAAGAATACGCTGCATAGCTTTACTCTCTAGTTCAAATCGGACAGAAACATCATATTTGTTTTCGCTTTTTCTTTCCTTCTATGACTTCTACTGGCAGATCACGATAGTTCAGAATGCAACTGGCTAGTTTTTTCTTGCTATTGGGCTTAACACTGTTCTTTGTGCCAAGCAGACAGTAGCTGCTAGCTCATCAAATCTACCATCGTTGCTTTCCTTCTTACAACGTCGGAGATTTGAAGCTCCTAAGGTTTGATGCACAATATTTCTTCTTAACTGGTTGAACCTTCTAGTTTTCGCTTTTCTTGGATTTGAGTTCATGGAAGACTTGTGAATGGTAGTTGTGTTACTTGTTACTGGCCTGTGCCTCCTTGGTCCGTATGTGCTATCATCGACTGCCGCTGTAAGATGACTTTTGAGAGTGTGGCTCTACTTTTGCAATGTGCATATCTATGTTCACTTTTGCTTTCTGCTCACCTTACTACATGTTGCAAGATAACAGGCTAAGGAGCTCTCACTGCTTGTGATCAAGTCCATGATAATGGAACATCGACCTTTGCCTTCGATTGCGTCTGCTATGGATGTGGTAACGGCTTCCTATGCCCAAGCTTTACGGCCACCGGCTGGGACTGGTGGTTCAGGTTATCAACCAACACAAGCTTTCAAGTCTCCTGCAGGGGCCTCGGGGGGAATCACTTTAAGTGCAGGACCTAGAGGTGTGTTCGTAGGTATTCTTCGATAATCTTAGTTACTTGGTTTCATTTTGGGAGAAGCGCAGAAAGTTTGTCGAGGTGTACTCTTGTTGGAATATGAGCCACACCAGTCATTTCCCTTTTCCTGGATTAGTCACTACAGGTTCTTGCAATTAAATGTGTTTAGTCGTCTTGATTCTTTGAGAATATTTGAGTGTTGTGGATAAAGGCACTGATCTTGGAAGATTATCTGCTGTTTTGCCAGCACCTTTGACTGCAACTCCTGGAATGCAAGCATCGGGTTCGCAATCTTCTCTCAATCCTCTAGGGAAGGACATGGGTAAGACGAAGACGCATGAAGTAGAGGAGGAGGCTGACCTTGCATCAGATCCGGAGAGCAGCATCAGCTCGGAGATTGAAGAGCCGCCTTCGACATCTCCTCGGGAGCAGTATTCAACTGCAAGTAGCAGCAACAGGTCAGAGCTTCTATTCAAGTTAATGAAGTTAATGAGATTTCTATCCCTTTTGTTGTTGCTCATTGGGTTTCAAGTCGAGATCGTTGTCAAAACCGGCGATACTTCTTGCAGACTGTGTTGTTGAGATATGAAGGATCTCTGCTTAGCTTGGATCCTTTACAGGATTGAATGTTTGAAGTCTAGCAAGTTTGCAATATTGTTAGCCTTGT
Organism: Pseudisothecium myosuroides; assembly: GCA_951799445.1. Lineage (NCBI taxonomy): Eukaryota > Viridiplantae > Streptophyta > Bryopsida > Hypnales > Lembophyllaceae > Pseudisothecium > Pseudisothecium myosuroides. The sequence continues at coordinate 764,117 of OX637288.1, read as the reverse complement.
TGGATTACCTTGGTCCTTGGGTTTGTCTTCCTAACTGAACGTGGATGGTTTAATATGGCAGTGTTAAATAAGCACTACTGCAATTGCTATCTTGCAGGGCTATTAGTAGAGAGGGAAGCAAAGGTAGTGTCATGGAGTCCTCAACCGCAAATAGTCCATCTATGTTAGGTTCAGGCTTACAGGGGCTTCGGATGGGACTACCTGCACCTTTTATATCACCGGAAGATGTGCTGCAAAGTGTTTTCCTTGCCATTGAAGAGGAGATGGGTACAGATTCTACATTTTTGATTTCAGCCATTGTGGAGTACATACGCAGGTAAATCACGGCAATCCATATCTTGGATGTTAGAATATATCAACTGTATTCTTGCTTGTTTGTTAATTTAGGACATGAGTCTCAATACATAATCTATTGATCAGGACGATTCCTTTTTGTGGAAATGGACAATCTAATCATTGCGTGCTCTTGTCTTTACTTCTTGCATCAGCACATCAAAGGAAAATGTGCGCGTCCCATCAGGACTGCAAGCCTTACTGGTCCAGTTGCTTGGCCGTGATGAGAGATACCATGAACTTCGACAGTTCGTAGCTGGAAAATTGATTGATCCATCCAGAGCCGTTGCTTTGCAACTATTGGATGTTGGAAATAGCGATGTTGAAACACGGAAAACTGGAATGGAAATGTTGAGACTTCTTCATGCTCACTCTGATTATGTGAAGCTTCTCTTGCAAGATGGGCGACTACTTGAGGGTCTCCGTTACATGCGACAGAACAAGGTTTGAGCCTCTAAGATAATCCTGTCCCCGATGTATGTTCCAATGTATTGAATGAGGGGCCCTTCTTTTAAGCATTATTCTCAGTGCTATCCATGCGTCTCTTAAGAGAGTTTTGAGAGAATAATGTGTGAATTTGTCACACTTCACTAGCAGATCACAAAATTTTGAGAACTCTTTTTTTACTATTGTACAGAGTGCTGTTCATTTGAAGTTTTCTACATGTCTCTCCTCGGTTACACTTTTGTGAGGACAGATCTTTCTCAAACTCTTCTTATGTTCTGCAGGTGGATGCGATTCCTCCGGCCATGTTTCTAGAGGCTGCTGCGGCCTCCAACGATATTCAGAAGCTTTCGTCCGTTTTTCGGTTTTATTTAGAGTTTTTGCCAGGGTTTCAGCAGACACCAGACTTCAGCTTGTATTCATCTCGGTTGAACCAACAGTGCACTGTTGGAAATGGCTTTTGAAGTGGGATATGCAATTTTTCATTCAACTCTATTATCTTTCGACACGCTAGTCAAAGAAATAATTATTGTTGCTTGCCCGTGCCATTAAGCACAACAGAAGAGGTGATAAAACAATTTAGGCTTCAATTTAGGCTTCAACAGAGGTACATATTGTTTCACATTTTAAGGTAGGAACACTTGACCCTTAAAAGATGCCACAGCCATTTTCGGCTGATGAATGACAAGAATGTTGCTATGTACTGTAGGTTTAGAAGTGCAACTATTCATCCTTGAAAGTTTGTGTGAAAAGGAGGTCTCCTACAATAGTTTGACTTCCAATGCTTTTGGATTTTTTTGATTCAATGCTTCACAAGGTACCAAAAGGGATGTGACTTATATGGTCACCAGTTTGTCCTTCAAGGGTTAAAAAACGGAGCCTATGATTGTGCAAACAACCTCAATATTCCTTGCTTTGTACTCCCTCTGTCCCACTAAAAACCTCCAAAAAATTCCCCATGAGGGATTAACTACATTTTTAGTCTTTTTGATAGTGATACATGCATTTGAAAAGTAGCAACCCATCTTTTAGATCTTTGCAAAATCTCCAACTTACACACCATTGTTTAGGCACCCAAAATCCATGTGGAAAGTACCATTTTTGACAAAAATTTGTAAATGTTGCCAGCTCCATCATTCTTGATGATTTAAATGTTGGTAGCAACGTTGGGAGTCTAGAAACATCTACTACAACCGAAATACCCACAACAAAGATCCCTACACCACTTCAAGAACAACTCTTTAAAGTGTTGAAGTCACCAAATCCATTGCAACCTAAATACCCACAACAAAGATCCCTACACCACTTCAAGAACAACTCTTTAAAGTGTCGAAATCACCAAATCCATTGTCAGTGCTACTGTCTAAGGAAGCACAACGAGTCCAAGGTGTCTCATATGGCCAAGGCCAAGCTTTCTTGGCGAAGAATGCTCCCTAATCACTTGACTTGCCCCCACGAGGTCGTTCAACACAGCCAACACTTACCCAACAATTGAAATCTAAAAACGGAGCTTTTTAGTGAGACAAAAATTATGCTTGACTTGGAGGTTTTTAGTGGAACAGAGGGAGTATGTTCTTTTCTTCTACTAAGTACTCTAATAGTATATTGTTGTTCTCATAAGTGTTCATACACTTCAAAATTGCCATAACTAATTGAGAAATTACATTTTTTTGACTAATTTTGGACATGTTGAAGTACAGTAGAACCTCTCTAAGCTGATCGGTCTTGGTCCAGTCTGACAAATTGGTTTATAGAGGCACTAGAAGAAACCGCGTTGGTCTAAACAAAAAATGTGGGTTGAAATTTGTTGAAAATCATGTTTTCAACATTGGAATCCCATAATTTTGCGTTGGAAACATGGTTCTCAACAAATTTCAACCCACATTTTTTGTTTAGACCAACGCATGTTTCTTCTAGTGAGGTTTATTGACTTCCAGAGGGTCATTTTTAGTTACACCTCTTGTTAAGTGACATGATTGATTTAGGGAGGTTTATCGATTGAAAGGGGATTGACTTAGAGAGGTTCTTCTATACAAGTAATATTTGAATGTATTATTAAAAAATTAGAAAGTGTTCTAGAAAATTTGAAATTTTTTTTTTGCAAGTGTGTTATTAGCACCACAACTTATCTTAATGTTGTTTAAAATCTCTAAATCTCCAAATAGCTATAGGAAATTTTGTAAGTGCATAAAACATTTTGAGAGCCATGCATTGTAAGTGGGAATTATTTATTTTGATTTTCCCCTATAACATTTTATATCACTACTTTGGCACTTCAAAAAAATGAAAAGAAAGGCCATGATCAACACTAAGAAATACACCTTCTATGTGTGCAAATACATGCTTAATATGAAATACACATGATATAGGCATATACAAAACCTTCTACTCAAATTGACATAAGCTTAATTGTACTTCTTTTGTGAGTGATTAACACATATATATTGTCATTTTGTCACCCCCAAAATAGAAGAGAGTGACATTTAAAAATTAAAGGAAGGTGTCAAATTTATACCCTTAACCCTTTAAATCTTGGAAAACTCCATATTGAAAAAAAAAAAAAAATCAGAATGTAAGAAAAATTGGAACAGAATTGGGATATAGAAGTCCCTAATTTTTTTGATATAGAAAGAATTGGAGGAATTTGATCTAGAAAATACAAGAAGTATGTGCATTTATGTACGGCTATATTTGCCAATCTCCATATAATACATGGAAATATGTGGAAAGAATTGCAAATAATATACCTCTTTTGTATCTTGAACAACATTAGTGGTGTATTGTGGAGAAACACAAAGATGGCACAAGTGGATAGACACTTTCTAGAACCAAGGCCCTTGTAAAGAAATATGGCTTATAATACTATGTATATAAATGTTTTCAATACTTTTAGATATAATGGTCAACAACATGTTTTTTCAAGTCTTGTTTTCATCTTCTATTGTAGACTATGACTTCAACCACCTCTAAAATTTTGAATGTCAAAAATGCCACCTTTATAAAAAAATTGTATGCCCAAAGTACCCAACTCTAAAACAGATGAAATCTTTGTTCTCTTCATTGTGAAATACAATACTTGAAATTCATTCAAATTTCTTACTAAAGACCAAAATATCTTAAAATATTATAGTTAATAAATAATTAACTATATTAATATGTTAATAATATGTGCTTTGAAAAATTACCCCTTACAGATTCAATCAAGCATATTATGGTCATTGTTCAACTTTGGGCAACGTTTTTAAATAGAATTTTTTAATTTATACTTTGTATGCAAACTAGATTGAATTGCCTATCTACTATTATATTCAAAACTAAGATTGCTATGGTCAAACAAAATTATAAGGAAAATAGCACAAAGTATTTAAAATTTGCCTATGGTTGGAATGTTTACTAGTTGAAAAAAATATTGATGTTCCCATTATTATAGCTTACTCTTTTTTACAAAAATCAACAAAAACTTCAATTTTGACCAATCATAGAAAATTTCAAATACTAAAGATAAAAATTACATTTTTGGTGACATTTTGAAGTTAAAATTTTAAAATTCATTTTTAAAAAATCTATAAATAGTTAAATTTTTGGATCACATAGATGCTTTTTGGATTATATAGATATTTTTTCAATCATACAAATTAGGATATCTTTGAACATAATCTACACTAGAAGAATAAATTGTCCAAGCTTTGATGCAGTTTTTAGCCTAAGTATCCGTAAAGTGTGAATGAAATATACAAAACCTTTAAGTTCTAATTTCAAACCATGTCTATAAAAAAATGATTCTTCAAAGCAAAAGTTTTCAATAGAGCTCCATGCCAACACCATAATTGAACATTTGTTCATATAGAGAATTGTCAAATTATCAATGAAAAAAAGGGGCTAAATAGCTTAGTTGTATTAATCCCTAAAAGCCTAAGGGGTTTGGACAAAACACAAATGTGTTATAAAATATAAGTTCTATAACTTTTTAAAGTTTGCATCAAAGAAGATAATGTGAAGCATAAAAAGTAGAAAATATCTATAGGGTCAAAATTATAAAATTATTTTTAGATTCTCTTCAAATGAATTTTGAAGAAATAACTTCAAAAATTCACCAAAAATATAATTTCTATCTTTAGCATTTGAATTTTTTTATTGATCAAAATTGTGGTTTCTATTGATTTGTGAAAAAATGCATCACATCTAGTAATGACCAAGGGGGACCAAAAAACGACCAAAAAATGGTAAACAACCAAGGTGGACGTGGATAAGATTGGCTTTTAGGAGAGCTCCACTAATTTCCTAAAAGCCAATCTTATCCACGTCCACCTTGGTTGTTTACCATTTTTGACTTTAGATGGATTCCTTCAATGCAACAAATACCCTTATACTAGCCTTGGAAGCTCTGCCCAAATGCCCCAAAATTTGATATCCATTCCACACACCAAATGGCCAATTTCAAATGGCCTCTTGTAAAATTTGAGTTTAGGGTTCTAAAATCTATATTCATCCAAGATGTATTTATTACTTACCAATCTTCATAACCAACGATTATAAAAAAACACCAACTCTACTTCCAATTGGATTTAGCATTTATTAAAAATTGCAATAGCAAATAGTTTAAAAATCCATTTACAAACAAAATCCTTTTATTAAGATTAGATGGAGATACATTTTTGTATCATTTGTCTAACTTCATATTAAAACTTCATAAAATATCAAACTTCATGGATTTGAAATTTGTTGAAAGAACATAAACATACATTTATCATTCTTACTTGACAATAAATTGTTGCCCATTAAGTCAATTGACAATGTGCAATTTGTGAAAAATTTATAGCCATTTATTCTTGTCATTTATCATATACATAATACATACTTACATATATATACATACACACATATACATGTATTTTTATCATGCACAATTAGTAAATTACAATTTACAAATCCACCATAGACTATCAATCTAGCATCTACGTGTATGACCAATTGACAAGCACACAAAGTCAAATTTGTCTCAAGTTCTTCAACCTTCTTTGTTTTTATTAATATAAATTTTTAAACTTGTATTCAATAGTCTTCATAATTTTCTATATGAAATTGATGATATTGAAGGCTTTAACACATAGATTAGTTTGTATTTGACACATTTGGTCAAAGTCCATGATGACAAATAACCCTTAGCAAAAATATTCTCTATACATATAATAAATATGATTAGAATTTTATGTACTACTGTGAAAAATTGGCATACTTGTACAAAATTATTAGAACCATTAAACTTGGGAAGGAATAGCAAATTAAATTTTGAACTCTTTATTGTAACTCTGTAGTATGATGTATTTAGAAAGCAAGGCCTGTAAAAAGGCCAACTCCTCTATTTATCCACTTTGCTTGTGGTTGGTCAGAAGGCAATTCCATATACATTACAAAGTTTGTAGAATGTCCAGTTGTTGATAGTGTCCCTGTATATTAAAGTAAAAAATAAACATTTATTAAGAAAAAAAATTAATTTAAAGATAAATTTTACAAATATATTTTTGAGCAATGAATAAATACCGGCTCGAAGAAGAGTCTTATATACAGGACAATTGTAAAGGCTTGACTTTGGTGCTTTTCGATATTGTTTTGGATTAAGCCACATAATAGGTAAGTCAGTATACAACTCCTTGGGACGAGAGTCCGCTAATACATGTGTAGTGTAGTCCCATCTAGCTCCCTCAAGAGACAAACCTCGAATGTAACAACCATCTACAGGAGGTGCTTTTATTATATCTATAGTAAGGTGATCGACTTGGACAAAATCAAATTGCACAGTATCAATTGGCATTTTATTTTTCCGAGCATAATTTTGAAGTGTGCCAGTTAAAAAAGCCTGCACATAGAAGCAAATTCATAAATTGTTATTGAATCACAACAATTGCTACAAGGAAAAGCAAATTTATGGAATAAAAACAATGTTACCTGAGGGAAAAAAAATCCAGACATCCAATAAACTGAAGGAGCGCCTTTGTCTATCCATTTAGTAATGAAATCACATCTTTCAAGTAAATCTTTTACCCACGATGCTAAAGGTTTAAGTGAAGGATAGGCTTTTCCTTGCCACATTTCTGGAACCTGTAATAGAAATGTCAAATTGAATTTAGATTTAGATTTAATGTTATTAGTTTCTAATAAATTTAGTCTAAAGCAAAAAATCTATATGAGCTAACTAAGTGTAATTTTCATATTTACTAGATCTATAGTTGTCATTTCAACATAATTTTTTTGAATGATTTTATCAATTGTCAAAAAAATTGTGGCTAAGTGTTATTATATAATTATTTGCTTATTGGCTAGCTTAGGTCAATATCATTCAGACCCTTCATATTTTTATCTATCAATTTCTTTATAATAAGATTTAGCAATAGCAGAATAATGAAGTAAACCTGGTTGTTAAACACATTAATTGTTAGCATTTCAAGATCATTTGACATAACCACTAAGCCCTTTAGAGCCTTTAATGATTCTCTCAGAGAAATCTTCATAATGTTGAGAAGGCCATTGTATCTTATACATTCTTGGGTAAGGACGGTATTCATGCTTTCTTCATACATAGTAGGATATTCTTGCAATACATAGATGATATCAAATACCGGTGGTGTTACAGATTGTATTTCCAAGCACTGCTTTTCGATTATAGCTTCGCGTGACATTCCTCCTCCTTTCATTTGTTCCCGAGGTTGTAACGATAAAACAGTTCCAAAAAGATCATAAGATTCATTTTGATCACATGTGATATCAGCATTTTCATGGAGACCAAATATCTCAGGTTTGGGTGCCAAGGGCAATTCTCGAATGTATCCCAAGTATGATGCACAAGTGCTTGCTTCTTCAGGCACTTTGAAGACTCCAGAATCACTAAAATGATAACCTTGTGTTTCAACAACCTGCAATTGATGAAATAAAATAAATTTGAAGTTTCAGTCATTTTCTATTGTCAATTCAAAAATAAGTTAAACAACCAAAATGTTATAAGCATAGAAAGGTTGTTTTCATGCTACAGTGTACTGATGGGTTTTTTTCACAATGACAATGAAAAGATGCATAATGTTCAAAGTCAAACTTCGGAATTTCACGTTGGTAAGGTAACTACACCCAATTTTGACCCCTTTCTAAAACCAACCCCTACATATTCTTGCCTAAAATGTACTCTCACTATTCATGAGAGTCTACGGTTGGTTTTAGAAACACCTATTTTTCAACACTTTGAATATTCATAGTTTATTCATACTATGTCCAAAAATGCATTCTTAGAGAACCTAGAATCCCCTGTGGACTACCAATAAGACCCCACAAAAAGTTTTCCAATATAATAATGAAAACCATGCTGAAACCAGCTGAATTGATTAATCCTTAAACGACAAGGAGGCCTTTCTGTGGCCGTCCTATATAGGACAAAAGTGCAACTATTATAGCTTATGTTGGAAAATTAGAATCTACCACAAGTTTAATATCCACAAACCAAAATGAATTTTCAAAGATTTGAATTCTGGTGTACAGTGTGTATTATGGAAAAAAATTGGCACACTGTAGCATCCAAACACTGTATTAAAATTTCATTTGATCTTGGAATGAATAAGGATAGTTATGAGATAATTCAATGACCTCATAATTTAGAAAAATAAAGTTAAGTGGCATGGTGTTTTAAAATAATTTGAATTAAAAAAATCAGATAAATCAATACATGCGTCATAATTAGTTTATGACATTTTAGCTCATTTTAGCTCAATTTGTATAAAAATTATTAGGTTATGTGTAGCCTCAAAAAATACAAGAACTCAATGAAATCAATAAAAGCTTTAAAGTTATGAAGAAGAAATTAACATTTTTCACCAAGTCAATGTGAATTTCTTACCAGTTATCAATTCTTATCTATATTGTCAAACATTATTCAATTTGCATAAATATGATATCATCATTTGATAACTCTTATATACTCTCATTTGAAAATTTTAATGCTAGTTGCAAGATTTTCAACTAACAAAAGATGCAATGTCCTATCTAAAATAATGTTTTATTTAAGAAATAATTAAAAATATACAAAATAATAGATGAATAATTCAAAGTTTTCTTAAATTTTGCATGCTTTAATTTTTATATTGTACATGTAGGTCAATTTTGAAAATAAGTAGGGAAAATTTGGATCATGTCTAAAATTTAATAAAAATTCAAATATTTTGGAAAATTTGGAAAAAATTCATTCTCGCTAATTTTGAATATCCAAAAATTATCCTTTTTTTTTTTTTTAAAAAGGAACAAATTTACGCATAAATAGAAAAAATCAGCTCCAAATTAGGAGTGTCTAAAAATTAGAAAAAACAAAGTGCCAAAAGCCAAGAAATCCAAATCAAGCTGCCAAACTATTGAACTACAAAAACTAAACTATTTTGGCAACAAGGTGCCAAAACTGACCTATGCATGCAATATAAATTAAACTTACATATGTTAAAATAAACATGACCATATTTATAATAATTATTAGACATGTTTTTTTCTATTCTTACTATTCCTTTTATTGTAAAAAATTTATATTTGCTCCTTTTTTCTATTAGACTACATTTCCTAAATAAAATTTTAAACACTTCTCTTATTAAAATTTGGAAATTTGTAAAATGCAACAAATATGTCAACTTGTTACTCTACAAGTCCTCAGTTTACAAAATATTGAGATTTCTTTCACCCTATTAAGAATTTGCCATTGAAAATTTGAAAAGAACACATTGCATTGTCTTAGTCCTTGAGGGGTTAAAAATTCATATTTGTTTTTTAAGGAAACCAAAATTTTCAACATTATCTTTGATAAAAAGATGTTAACACACTCTCACACACACACAGATAGATAGATATATAACCTTGTCCTACTTTTCACTCCAGAAGATAGTCTAGCAAGAAATATTATGTGAAGGTAAAATCTTCATAATTAAAAAATACACTCAATTTTATACCTCTGGGACAACAAACGTCAAGAGTAATGTATTCATACACCTTCGATCTTTGTCATCTGTAACTCGACCACCATAATTGATTTCCCCGCAAAGGAACCTTATGACCTATCAAATCAATAATCAAAATAATTTTAAGTAAATAAGTTTTTTGGTAGTATAATATAGTAAAATAATACATTACAAGAGATATATAAAATTAATAAATTTAGAATCAAATCTATATTTATATATTATTGAATAACCTTATATGGAATTTCTGGATAATCGTTGAGAAACATCCGCACTTGAACTTGACAAACACTTAAATCTCCATCGGTGAAATCGTAACGGATGTTCCAACCCAAAGGACCAAATTTGCGACGTTCTTGAATAACAGCATGAAAAAGACATGTAGCAAAAAGAAGTCGCTTCCAAGCTTCTGGCTTCTCGCAATCCGCTAATTGTTTATCATTGTAGCGCAAATATGCACGAACAAGATTAGCTCGAAGACCTTTAGGAGGTTCTAGTGTCATTTTCACTCCATTTTGGAGAATTGCAACTGGAAAATCTGGACTAGGCATGCTAGTTAGCCAAAGTCGAAAGTCTTTGTGTACCTAGTTTTGAAAATAAATATTAGTTAGTTTACTTTATATATTTAATATTATATTCTTTTTTATTTTGCATGATTTTGTGTAATTTTACAAAATATCAATATGAAAATGTTACAACCTTTTCCAGATCAATATTATCAACAATTCGATCTAAAGAAGGCATCCATGATTGTGAAAGATGGCAATTTTGCAAGCACACCCACATTCCACGCTCCATGCCCATTGTCAATAGTTTCTCAGCCTTTGGGCCTTGTCCTTGTCCTAATGAAACCTGGAAATTATAATATAACCTTTAAATTTGCAATATGAACCTATACTCATTATGCAAATTTGATCATCTCAATGATAAACTTTGATACTAAATAATGAACGTGGGCAACTTCACACTCTGACACATAAAAGTCCTATTATGCAATAAAGATGCATAAAAATGCTCACCTTGCACTAGTTTTGCATTCAAAATATTGTATATTTGCATTCAAAATTGCACCAAACTATCCTTTTTGCCATAGCTAATTCCTGACCTAATTCAAAAATTTGAAAGACAATTTCTACCCCATAAATTGTACTCCCTCCATCCCAAAATGATTTCTTGTTGGCCTTAATTTTTTGTCTGAAAATGATCTTCTTGTTGTACTTTGTAAGTTGCAAATTGGTCACATTTGGTTTTCAATTGCTATTTGGGATCAACAAAACAACTCCAAGTAGTAGTTCCCTCTCCACTCATGCAATCATCAATCAAAAGTCAAATGAATTAACTAAAGGGGTCAACCACATGACACTATTCATTCTTATTTTTTGCATCTTTTTGAATATTTTTCAATTGAAGGAGATGAAGCTTTGTGAGGCAAAACAAAGGGCTACACATGGTCTTGGGCATGTACTAAATGCCTACAAAATGACAAACTTACATTCAACAATTAATTAACCAGTGGTCCTCCTTGAAAATGCTTAACAAATTCTACTTTTCAATATTTCAAAACTACACTTTGAAAGGGACTCTAAAACTCAAAGCTTCTAGAATGTTAGGAGTGTACCAAACTCTATTTACAGTGCAAAATTTGTTTATAAAATGTTATTTTTAGCCTTAATCTGAATAATTTTGTCCAACAAGAAGATCATTTTGGGACAGAGGTAGTATAAGATTAATAGAAATCTTGTATCTTGAATAGCCATGGTCTTCCATAAATTGTCCCCCTTTCCCAAGTTCAATGTGCATTTACCACAAGTAGTTATCTAGTTTATCAAAACACCACTTCATGGTGCAATACTACAATGTGACCAAAAAAATTCATAGGGCAGGAGTCTTTTGATTGAACACCAGTGTTCAAAATGCTACAATTGGAGTCGGATTGAATGTTCTCTTTTCCTTTCACTTTAATTGACACCTTTCTTTCCAAATTTTTTTTTTTAAATGCTACAATTGAACTCCATTGCTATTAACTTCAGTTGTCTCGGAGGTGACTTGAATGTCATTGTTGTAGCTAGTATCATTTAATTCAAGACTATTGTGCCTTGTGCGGTTGCCACAATCAAGAAAGTAATTTTTTAATTTATTAATTCAATATAAGAACTTTGAAATTTTATAACTTTCACATCATATGTCCAAATGTCACAAAACAAAGCCCGTGCACCCCTTCTGACAAAGAGCTTTCCAACGGTACCAAAAATATAACCAATTGACACACGGTTCAAAAGATACATAATTTAGTATAATTCAAAAAAATTTAAGATAAAAAAATAACTCAAAAACCTATAACTTTCCCATGGCGGGTCCAAACTCCACGAAACCAAGCTTGTGCACCCCTCTTTACCAAGGGCTTTCCGATGGTATCAAGCATGCCACTAGGGGACGCACAGTCTAGGAGATCTCAATGTAACAAAACAAAAAACAAAAAACAAAAACAGCCAAACTTAAGGTACGGATGTATTGTATGTTCAGGCCAGATTTGACACCCCTATGCTGAAATAATTCAATTTGGGCATTTGGATAATTTGGTAATGTAATCATATTTTCATGACTTTCGGGCACATAGTCTAGCCCTTCCTAATTTTCCAACACTCCTCATCGAAGCAATGTTTTTTTTTTCTATTCATGTGTAAATGTGTTCTTTTTCTAAATTTTCTCAAGAATAATTTTCTCAGATTTTCATATTTTACATGTTCCAATTTTTACTAATTATTTACAAAAATGACCTACATGTAGGGTATAACTTTCATGTATTAACTTAGCTCAAATAAACCTCTACCTTTTCAAATTTTTTGGCGAATCGATAATCGTCGGCAAGCTTCAACAAATCAGCCATTGGGTCTGCTCCCGAAGATAATACAAAAATAAGAGGGGTTGCAGGTCCTCCATCTTTATAGCAAGCATCTAAATCAAAAGCAGGGGGCTCTGTAAAGCGTTGTCCTATCTCAGTTGTTACAAAGTCCTAAATCAATAAAAAAAGAAATTAATTAGTAAAAAATATAAATGATACTCTATTGACATTCTTCATTCATTATCCATTGTTTTATATATAAAATACAATATTTAATTTCAATTTTATAATTTTATAAATAAAAAATTTGACACAAATAAAGGGTGACCTTAACTGCAAGAATAAAAAGAACAAGAACCTAGCTGCAAGCAATCTAGCATAACATTCAGTAGCATGTGTTGATGTTGCCTTGGTTCTACAATGATAATGTGCCTCTACATCCTTTTCTAGTCTAACTCATGAGTAGCTACTGGTGAAGCACGGTTGGAGTGTGGAATATACCACACCATCATTGTAGAGCTACTGAATGTTATGGGGGGCAAGTAACAAAAACAAGGTAATTTATTTCATTAACTTGCAATTATAATAGAAAATTTGCAACTAATATCATTTAATATTTATGATGTCACGTACAGCAATGGCAAGGAGGGCCTTATCAACACGAATACATCGTAGAAATAACATTTTTTGAAATTGTGACAATTTGGTGTTCCATTCACCAAAGAGAGGATCATGGTGAGGATCGCTTGAATCAAAATATTTACGATAGTGGGGAAGATTTTGTGCAAAGTGTTGACTTATTCCTTTAAAAGCTGGAAGCTTATTGAGATTTAGAAGCTCCATCCAAATCTAATGAAATAAATGATTCATGTAATGATAACATAATTACAATAAAATCTTTGGATACAAATGATTGTAATTTAAAGTGAACAACTTGTTTAAATTTCTTAATTTTTCTTAATTATGATATAGAAGTAAGTGTTTAGAAACAATAAATCATTAAAAGCCAATATGACTGTATTGCAAACCTTTTCATTAACCCAACTTGGATCAGGATTAGGATCTGTAAAAGTAGTCGATGTACCTCCTTGTAAAAGAAACCGCCACTCTAATCCATTTATTAAGTCATCTCCCTATTAATTCACATTAATATAGTTTGTATAATTGTGTCAACTTATGAAAATTTTGTAAAGAGTACATATTGATCATTTTTGAAATAAATTATGTAAAACATCAAATCAATATATGCAATTATAAAAACATACAACTGAAATTCAAAACTATATTATTAGGATATATGGTTTACTTTCAAAACTACAAAAGGGACATTACTTGAAGAATTTTAATGCACAACATAAGAGAAAACATCAACTTGTGTTTTTCAAATAAAGATCGGCACACATTAATATATAAAGAATACGTAAAACAATTATTGACATTAATAATGCGTTGTTCTATTTCAAGAGTTGGCTCTGCACTTTGCATAGCACATACAAACAAATGTATGAACCATGGCAAACTATATTGATACATTGGATCTATAGTTGCCAAATCTGAAATGCAAAAGTAAAGAAGAGAGCCTCTTTTGGCTACTGGGCGATACACCTATTAGACAACAATCTTAATTGTCAAATACATCTTTTAAGAAATAAAAATTTCTACAGTAATTTTTAATTATAAAAACTTTTTTCTTCAAGGAAATTAACAAAATTACTTTGAAATTTGAAAATATTACACAAAGTAGGTTTTTAAAATGTCAACCTCACGAGTTTCATCAATTGATAATTCTGTCTTTTCAGCTTGTGCCACTTTGATCTTAATATCATCAGAAGTTATTTTAGACTCAGCTAAAGTATTGATCAAAACTTCATCATCCAAAATGTTTCCCTATGATTTTACATATATTAGTGTGATCAATTTTAGTTTTGTTCAATTGAAATATTAAAAATTCTGTAGTCATTCTTTTTTATAGACCTTATCATAATATTAAGTTGAAAAATGTAGAAAAATATTGAATATTAAATCTAAAGCAATCACAATACTTGTGCATTGGATAAGAGAAACAAGATTTGAGATTCGAGGTGTTTTAATTGAGCACGCATATTGGCATTTGATATTGTAAGTTGAATTTTTAACTCAGCAAGATCTGGTCTTTCTGTAGCAATCACATTCCCTAACAATTGATCTTCTAAACCTTCCAAGGTTACAAAAAAATTGAGTAATGTTACTTTAACACAAACCTGTCAAATCATATTTAAATGTTTAATATGGTGCAATTGTTGTTATTGTTATTGTATGAGTATATTTTATGGTTGCAATAAATTCTCTCATTGTTGAATTTTTTTTCTAATCCATTTGTCCTTCTAGATACAAGCTATTAACCTCTGGAGGGTAATGAGGATTTCGGAGTTTGGTTGTCAAATAAAATTTGAAGTCCTTGTGATAAGGGATGACATTATCTCCAATCTTTATTACTTCTTGTCCACCTTGTTTGAATGTTTGTTGAAGGAGTAAAGGTTCTAATGCTGGATCCAAAACTTCCAAAATATTTTCAAGTAAAACTATGCGACCAAATCGTACTCCATTTTCTAAAGTTCTTAAATAGTCTTTTTCTGAGAGCTTAATAACATCACAACCAACATCTTTGAACATGTTTTTTATCCACTTGTTGGCTTGGCCCTAAAACTCAACAAAAGAGTTTATTAAATTATATGACAAGCCAATTTTGATTACTTTGAAATGAACCATGCAAAGCAATGAAACAATGTAATTTGAGAAACTCCTATCAACATGTCTAAATAGAATTAAAATAATATAAATTCATAAAATCTTATGTAATTCCTTCAACTATTCAAGGCTACTTTTAGTATTCAAATGTAATAATATTTTTACATTCACATTCATGTTCAATTAGGATTGGTTGTTGTTTATTTTTTACATTTTGAATTTTTTTCATTTTAAATATAATAGATATAGTATCAAGAACTACACCTACTTATCTTTCAAAAATAGTATAAAATGAAAATACCACCAAAAATTAAATGATAAATTACTTGAGGATCTATCATAAGGGACCATCTTTTGGCTTTGGATACAATAATTCCATTGTCTTCACTAAGCGAATCACTTGGCAAACCAGCAATGTTCCATGCTCGCATTTGAACAGGATCTTTTAAGCATGATTGAAGTGTTGTATTTGGAGTATGAGGCACCTACATATTAAATATATGTAGGTGATAAATACTTCAAGCTCTAAAAATAAATGTAAAATAAAGATTTTAAAATTAATTAGAAATTCAAATACCTTAAGATCTATTAGCTTGTGTAACCATTCTGCATTGAGAGAGGCCCTATAAGGAGGAGTAAATGGTCCAGTATATGCAATATGACCTCCTGCAATGATAACATCACCGATCAACAAACCTAATTCTACTCCAATGCTTTCTATATTGGCAATCCAACGTGTTCTCTCTCCTCCAAGACCACCTATTAGTTTTCCAGCTCGATCAAGTTTTTGTTCACAATCCCAAGCTTGTTTTACAAGTGCTTCTTTTTTTCCAATTGCTACATCTAGTTCTTCTCCAAGTCTCACTAATTTGGCTTCCACCTACATTTATTTTACATGTAGTTTCCAAATGATAATTTTGAATGACTAAATATTTTAAACATTTTTTTTATTCATATAACAATAATAACCTTCTTGAGTCAACTCCTTTATATATAAAGAAACCTTTGAACAATGATTGTTATCATTGAAATTACATGGAGATTTTTTTAAGTATTGTCTTAAATACTTTAGAACAATTTGATTTACAAAAAGATGTTATTTGTATGCATAGACTTGTGTGAATATCATCTTATACATTTGGAACCAACCATATATTACCTCTGCTAATTTTGCACGTGCACCATTCAATTCAATCATAACTTCTTCAAGTTGAGCATTTGCTTCTGCCAATTGTGCACGTTTAGGAGCTACAACTTTGCAAACCAAATAATATGAGTGCATTGCTCTCACCCACATACAAATGGAAGTACACGCCTTTGATACCCTTGCTACCTGAAAATATTTGAA
Source organism: Pseudisothecium myosuroides (assembly GCA_951799445.1). Lineage (NCBI taxonomy): Eukaryota > Viridiplantae > Streptophyta > Bryopsida > Hypnales > Lembophyllaceae > Pseudisothecium > Pseudisothecium myosuroides. Next base: position 747,445 of record OX637288.1, on the reverse strand, counting down.
TGATTTTGTAGTTGAATATATTTATGTAACTATTATTGTAACTATTGATCTTAATAGATATAACATCTAAAACATCTTGAAATAAGAAAAAAATATCAAATATATGTGAATACTTTAATATATTTAGATTAGATTTTTTTTTTAATTTTAAAAAGTTATATAATTTTTTTTTTAAATCCATTTGATAGAACTCAATACCAACCTGTGCTGGAGTAAATGCTTCCATTACAATGAATGGTTCAATTTTTTCAATAACACTATCTGGTATATTATCTTTATCAAAGTTGAGTAATGAATCCAAAAATACAGTGGGATCGGTCAATATCTTGGTACTAGCTTCCCAATAATCAGCTATTTTTTTTCCCATCTAATCCAAAATGCATCAATAAAAATGAATTCAAATATTAGATATTGTTGAAGTCTTCTTTTATTAACCCCTTGGACATTAAAGCAGTGCTACATTGGTTAAAAGTATCTAATAATAATGCAACAAAGTTTCAAAATCAATATTAGATTTTGATTATCATTGTTATATTTTACAAGGATGAATATATTTTGAACAAAAATTATTTTGAATATTTTGTATCAATTAATAGTATGCAATTCATTAAAAAATTGAATTCAACAATTATTTTTGAAAAAAAACATTAAATATATGATTTTAGTTTTGTATTAGACTTGGAAACCTTGTTAGGATCATTGACCATCTTTGGTGCCATGTTGAACATAATACATGTAGCCTCCATCACCATCTTCACTCCTTGCGGAGGATTTCGGAGAGATTTGACTTCAACAATATCATTTCTTGTGAGGTTCTTAAGGGATGACAAAGCTGCATCAAGGGCAGGAAGTGCAACATCAAGCTCTGCTTGGGCACTATCAGCTATTGCTTTAGCACCAGCAGCCATTTTCTTAGCTGCAGCTTCTTGTTTTCCCACCTGAATGTTTGTATAAAGATATTTATAAATTTAATGGTATGAACAATTATCCATTGTCACATTTAACATCTTTTTGAAAATTAATTCCTAAAGTTCCTTAACTATGTTTTTTTTTTTTTTTTTTTTAATGCAAATAAAGGTTAATTTTTACTACAAGGAAAAACAAATACAAGGCCCAGCCACAAGCAGCCTGGGCGGGGTTTGATTCTTTGGCTATGTTTTCACCAAAACACTCCAAAATTGTCATTTCTAGTACAAGTACCAAATTTTAGAAAAAAAACATTTTTGGACACATGTAACCAAATCATCTTGTACAAAGTAAGTTGGTTTGAGATCATTTGGAAAAAAATTCAGAAATATCCATTGTATGGATTGCAAGATATTAGCGTTTGAATTGACAAAAATCCTTTTTTTGGCCTCGTGAAAAATCAGGCAGCTACACTTCAAAAGGTCACATTTGTATGAAAAAATTTCCAAAATGGTGGTGCTTCTTTGGTTTTATTCTTCAAGTCAAGTTGGCTACATGCTTGAAATTTTTTAGATCATTTGGAATTGTACAAGATATAAGAAAAAAGTAGTAAGTAGAAAGAAGTAGAGAATGATTTAAAATACTAAATTGTTAAGAATTTAGTTATGGAATTGAAAAATGCCAATCCCAATGGTTGTAATGTTGTAAATAAACAATCTACATCCTATGATTTTATTTTTTCAAAATATTGAAAATTGAGTTGATTAAGGACTTCAAGTTTATTTTAGAGTAGAAAATCCATAACTATCTTCAAACTAAAACTCCTTATAACTTTCATCTCATTGATCAAAATGGATTGATTAAAAGCTTTCCATGTATATACAAATCTAGAAAGTCAATTGCAAATTTTTTATTATGAAAAAGGTGATTTTTTAATTCTACCCAGACTACTCGGCCAAGGAAAAAAACTACATATCATACAATATTTTTTTAACCTTATTGTCAAAAGATATGAAAATTATTGGGCCTTAAAGAAAAACCTTGTCCTTATGTTGTGTGAAAATTTCAAAGAAAAAAATAAAATTTCCATTTGTAGTAAGTTGCTCAACATCGCTATGTTGCCAAAAAACGCAACCATCCTTTAGGGATTAATTTGTTTTTATTTTGTTCAATTATCAATTTGAAATAATTAATTTTTTTGCTCAATTGTTAAATATTTTATGTAAAAAATTTAATTTTGCATAACAAATAATCAACAAAATCCAAGTATTATGAAAAAATATGCATCTATTTAGGATAACAAAAGTTAAAATCAATGGCATATAGGGTCTTAATACCCCATATATTGAATGTAGGTAGTAGAGGGAAGTTTTTTTTGCTAAATTAAACTAGAATTTTTTTTAATGATATTAACCCCTAAAGGTCCAAACACCGTTTTTTGACAACATAGCAATTTTGGGCAGCTCATTACGAGTGGAGTTTTTATTTTTTCTCTCTGAAATTTTCACATAAAATGTGCCCGAGGGGTAGCTTTAAGGCCCAACAATTTTCATAACTTTTGACTACATGGTTAAAAAGTTATTGTATGATATGTAATTTTCCGTGTTCGGCGGGCAGCCCGGGCAGCTCAAAAAAATTCTTTAAAAATCATTTTTTTCAAAAATAAAAATTTAAAATTGGTTCTTTAGATTTATATGTACGTTGAAAGCTTTAAATCATTCCATTTGGATTAATGAGTCAAAAGTTGTGAGGATTCTTAGTTTGAGGGTAGTTATGGAATCTCTACTCTAAAATAAACTTTGAAGTTCTTTATTTAACTCAATTTCTAATATTTTTGAAAAAAAATAAAAACATTGGATGTAGATTATTTATTACAATATTACAACCGTTGGGATTGGCATTTTTCAATTCCATAAATAAATTCTTAACAATTTAGTGTTTTGAATCATTCTCTATTTGTTTCTGTTTACTATTTTTTTCCCATATGTTGTGCAATTCCAAGTGATCTGAAATTTTTCAAGCATGTAGCCAACTTGCCTAGAAGAATGAATCCAAAGAGTAACCACCATTTTGGGCATTTTTTCATACAAATGTGACCTTGTGAAGTGCAGCTGCCCGGATTTTTGCAGGGACAAAAAAAGGGTTTTCGTCAATTCAAACACTAATATCTTCCAATCTGCACGGTGAAAATTCTGAAATTTTTTCCACATCTTCTCAAACCAGTGTTCTATAAGATCTTACGGTTACATGTGTCCAAAAATGTTTTTTTTCTGAAGTTTAGTACTTGTATTAGAAATGGCAGTTTTGGAGCGGTTTTGGTGAAAACATAGTCTCTGACCTTTAGGGGTTAAGGTATACAAAATAATTATTTGTATGAAAATATTCTTTGTTTCAAACAACATATACATTCAATGTTCTTGCACATCATGGTATTATAAAAACACGTACTTGCTCTTTTGTAATAGCTGCATCCGCTTGATCAATGGAAATAGCAGCCATCATGTCATCAGCTTCTTTGGTTGTTTTAATTAAAATAGGTTGTAAAGAGACTAGTTCCTCTTGCATGACTGCAACTTCACCTGCTGTATTAAGTAGTTTGTCTAAACCAACAGATAGTCTTTCCTTTAATCCTTCAAGGTCTTGTCGCTTTTCGGTCAACAACTTAATGAAACACATGAGGAGTTCCAAGTAGCTTGTTGGCGTTACATAATTGAATCTTCTAAGCTCTTCATAGAATTCTTTTGATTTTCTTTCTACGGATTGGTGGATAAATACACATGCTTGTATAATACTTGCTACCTTTTTTTTAATATTTAGTAGAAAAACATTTTAGTAGAAAAATAAAATTATATTTATGAAACACTTGGTTAAAAATATTAGATTAGATTGCATGTTAGAACTTATAAATACTTTACATTAAATGCTTCTATAATTGTTTGAAGTTAATTTAATCAAATACAAATTTATTTTAAAAATTAGTTTTTTAGAATCCTTAAAATGAAATTTATATATCAAAATACAAATTTACCTCATTTTCTGTAAGCATTTCTGTTGTTGATAGAAAATTTCTGGCAACGGAGAGTAAAGCTTCTTGTGGCCATTCACTAAACCAATCAATGGTACAACAATTTACAAGGGATGGAAACATACGTAATCGTGTACGAAATGCATCTCCAATTGGACTCATAGCTATACAAACGTGCAAATTAGCTTGAACTCGATTCAAGAATTCTGTTGCCATTGCTATTTTTGTAACTTGCATGCCTTTAGCTAAAAGAACAGGTCTCATAGCATTTGCTATTACATCTTGATCTTCATTTTTCCACAAATTTGGCACCTAATAATATTGCTAATTTGAATTCTAAATCTTTAATATATAATGCACTCATATTATTAAATTTAATGTAAATTTATAATCTAAAAACATAGATTAGTAAATAGTATTTGATTTTGAGGATGTTTTATTGAATTGAGATTGAAGGGTGGTTGCAAGCTACAATCATTTAGTTCCTAAACAAAATCTTTGTGCACTCTTGCACATTCAACATGCACTCTTGTCAATTTTGACAAAATTTTGATTTTCAAACCCTTTTAACAATTGTTTAGCATTGCATTATTATAAAACTTAATAAAACAAGTTTAGGCTTATGTATAAATTTTAAAAACTTAAAGTTTTAATTTGCCAAAATAAATTGTCTTCAAGATATAAAATTTTGAGACCTCTAATTTAATAATACTTTATTCAAACAATGACAATACTTTGAGGTTTAAGAAATCACAATTTGAATTTGAATTTTATATGTAAATTTTTATTACAGAGCTCATCTAAGGATTTGAACCCTAAACCACATAAAAAACAAAAATCATCAAAAAAGTTTAACTTAGAGATATATTGAATCATCTACAAAATATTATAATAAAAAATCTAAATATCTAAAAATCTAAATATTTGATGGTTTTATTTAACATATTTGTCTATTAGAAATATTTAGAGATGAAAATTTCATTCACAACTTTCTTTTCTTTGTTCTTTTTTGGAACTTTGGAGTGCATTAAGATAGTGTATGCTATATTGGTCAATTATCCAATGGTTTATTAAAAATATTTTCAAATTTCAAATTTTTCTCAACTAATTGATGAGATATTCTATCTATATAAACATTTTCCTAGAAAAACAATAAATAATAGTTCATTGCAACATACAGTGACTACCAAAACTGAGTTTGGATTTGAAATTTTTCATTCAAACGACCATACCATAAGCATCAATGGATAAAATCCAAAAGTATATACACAAAAGTTGTAGTATGCAACATATAACACATTACTATAGAAGTTTCAAGAAAAAATTAGTTATGATGTGAAAGAAAATTAAATTTAAAGTTAGCATGTCTAAAACTTGGTTCTGAGCGCTATTATTTGGAATTACTTTATATTTTGTCAAATGTTTTTTAGAACTCTAAATTTTTTTTTGTTGCTTGGGCATGTTGATATACATCATTTTACATTGTTGTACACAAAAGTTGAATGAAGTTGACATTTATAGAATTTAAAATATTTGCAATTTGACAAACATGCAAATGATGTTGATTCTCACAATATTTGAATTTTATTTTGGAATTGCAAGCACGGGATTGCACTAGCCATTGTAGAAAGAGTATAAGTTGCAACATGAACCATTGTTACATCTTAATGCCTTTGCATTTGAAATACTTGTTGAAAAGGACAATGCATTCAATTTGTATACTAAAGCCAAATGATGCGTTTTTAAGTTCAAATTTTGTGTACAAAGACTAGAATTCATGCTACATATAATTAATTCAACCAATCCAGAATCTTTTAATTATCATTTTTTATATCATCAAATTTTCTTGAAACTTCTATAGTAATGTATTATATACTACAGCTTTTGTGTATACACTTTTGGATTTTACCCATTGATGCTTATAGTATGGTTGTTTGAATGAAAAGTTTCAAATCCATACTCAGTTTTGACAATCACTGTAAATAGATTTATAATAGGAAGTTCTACACGTGACCTTTAAAATTGAAATTTTATAGTATTGAAAATTTTTAAAATTGCTAGGATTTATAAATATTGAAGATAATTTTTGTCTTAAAAAATGCACCATCATTAATCATTCAACTATGACTCTAAGAAAGTAAGCAAAATTGCATAGTCTATTCACAAAAGATTAAATTTTCTTATCAATAAATATTATAAATTTTATTGAGAAATTTTATTGATAATAATAAACTACTGAAGATATGAAAAATTTGTAAACATTTTATTGATTTTTTGTAAAGATATTTTATATTTAAATATTTAATTATGATTTTGAATACTCAATTTTATTTTTTATTTCAATGACTTATTTATATGATATCATAGTGCTATAAGTTTTGCAAATGAATTCAAAAATTGAATTGAATTTTTATACTTACATCTCCAGAATTCAAAATGTTATTGATGTCTTCTAAAAATGATTCATATATAATTTGCGTGTCTGAAAATAAAAATACTGTTGGTTTGTCATCGATACCAGCTTTCATCAAGACTACCTTTAAATCCTCTTTCCATTCGTTATTACCATAGCCTTTAGCAATTTCAACCTACATTAACATTCAATTGAAAAAACTTGTAGTTAAAAAATGATGCTCTAATAATATTCTCATGCATTGTTCATTTTTCCTCTAAATTAGATATTGACATCATATATCAAATTTTATCATTTCTATCACCAAAAATGATATAGTTGTTGTTCACATACTTGAAAGCATTCATATTCCTCTGTAAATGCAGCCAATCTTGTTAAACTTTGTCTACCACTGCCTCCAACTCCTAGTAGTAAAGCATTACCAAGTGGTAGCCTAATAATTCGACATATTCGTGATGTATGTTCAATAGCATCCAAAAACAAAACCAATTTCATAGGAGCGCTACTTACATTGTTATATTCTTCTAAATATAGCTCTGCAACTTTTTGAAGGGCTGGAAGATCTTCAACCTATAAATCAATATAAATAACTTAATAATTATGATTAATATGCACTTTTTATGTTAAATTATGATATTATAATTATGATTTTTTAGGTGGATTTCAAAAACAATTAGTTTTTTAATTTTTTCTTACATTAAACTTATAAAATTATCCTCACTAAGAGGCAATTTTTTTTGTAGAATTCCATCTACATAATTTATTTATCAAAAATTACATCTAAAATAATGATATTTCAAAAATTACTTGTTCATAAATACGTGGTTCCATTCCTGGAACTAGAAAATCACAAAACATAAGTCGCTCTGATTTTTCAAACATAAACTCCCATGATAATTGAAACCTAGTTTGCAATTGTTTTGTTACATTATTTCTAAACCATACTCGGTCTTCATTATTAATTAATCGATCCTATTACATTCCAAATTAAAGTTTTCATAAATATAATCTTTGCATGTAAATGTAATGAAGATTATATATATACAAATATATACACATGTATACATGAATAAATTTTTATAAATAATTTTTATAATTTTAGAACTAAAAAATTAACACATGTAAAAAAAAATTAATTAATGAAATGACTTTTCTTTTGGTACAACAATCAAATTATTTTTTATTATTTTTTATTTATATTTTTTATTTATTTAAATTTTAAAAAGTATATAAATGAGTTTAAATTTTAAATTGTTTAAAAATTCTATACAGTCCATTTTATTAGGTGTTACACACACACACATATATATATATATATATAAATTTATTTATTTATTTAAAAAAAATTTATAGCAGTTGAGATCCTTGGGACTCCCAAGCTAAAAATGATGTGTTTAATACTATTGAAAAAGATAGATTTACAAAGTAAGTATTGTTGTCTTATAACCTATAAGGAAGAAGATATTTAGCCTCAAAGATTTTTCACCCAAATTTAGAAAAGAAATTAGTAAAAAAATCTTTAGAACTATTCAACTCCTTTGTTTTTCCAAATAAGTGACATATTTGCACAACAAACTATTAAAATATTGACACGTGGCTATATGATCACATATTCATTTACCATTGCCAATAACTCTATTGCATATCTAAAAGCAAGGATGGGTGGTAGGGTGGCAACGATGCTAATTTGTGAGCCTAAAAGCGCAAGCTTGAGAGCAGTCAGCATACCTTTCGTAAGCCCAGAGCACTGACAAAAAAAAACTTGAAATTTTAGAAGTCAACAGAATAAATAGTGGAGAAATTCTAAAATTTTATTATTAAGCCCTATGACTGGGGACCTATGACTGGGGACCTATGACCGTGAGAGGTTGTCAACATGCCCGCCACACTTGGCTTGGCCCTCTGGTGGGCGAAAATTTTAACCCACCTCAAGCCCCAGAAGGGATCTCTTAGTACCAAGAGGGGTTTCTTGGGATGACAAAGTTGCGGAAATTTTTTTTGAAAATAAAAAAAAAAAAATATATATATATATATTTTTTAATTTTTTTTTAATTGTCTTTTGGAAGTCCCAAGAGACCCCTTCCAAGGTCTTTTTTTAAATTTTCTTTTGGAAGTCCCTTGGAAGGGGTCTCTTAGTACCAAGAGGGGTTTCTCGGGTTCACAAAATTGCGGAAAAAAATTGAATTTTTTTTCCCCCCCAATTTTTTTTATGCAATTTTGTGATCTCAGAAGGGGTCTCTCAATACCGAGAGGGGTTTCTCAGGGTCACAAAGTTGCGGAATTTTTTTTTTGAAATAAATAATAAATAATAAAATAATAATAAATAAATAATAAATAATAATAATTTTTTTTTTAAAGTCCCTAACCTCTCTTAGTATCGAGAGGGGGTTCCTTGGGGTCACGAAGTCACGGAAAAAAATTGAAAAAAATTGAAAAAATCTTGTTTTTTGCAGAGTTCCAAACCCCGAATCCCGGAAGGGGCCTCTCGGTATCGAGAGGGGTTTCTTAGGGTCACAAAAAAATTTGAAAAACTAAAAAACTAAAAACTAAATTAAAAAATTGAGAGTCTCAAATTCCAAACCCCAAAGGGTCTTTCAATAACGAGAAGGGTTTTTTAGGGTGATGAAATTTTAAATTTTAAATTTTAAATTTTTCTTTTTTAAATTAAAAAAAAAAATTGTTTTGAGAGTCCCAAACTGCAAACCTCTTGAGGGGCTTTTGGAGGGTGGTGAAATCGCATGAGAAAAAAAGGAACTGGAAAAAGAAATTAATTTTTTTTTGAAGTCCCAACCTCCATACCTTCCAAGGGTCCTCTTTGTGCTGAGAAGGATCTTTGATTCTTTAGAAGTGACAGAGTCTAAAAAAATAAAAAAAATGGATAGGGTATATAGCTAAGGTGTTCGGAGAACATTTGAAGTGTCTCAACCCTATTTCAAGCCAACTAACATATTTTTTTTAAGTTCACTAGCTATATAGATCCTTAATTCTTAAACTATGGTCATAGGTCTACACCCTAAAAATCACAAAAAATTGCGCCAAAAATTGAAGGCTCTTGGGCTCTTGGGCCGGCTCACACTCCAAAGCTCACAAAATAGCACTCCCAATAGGATGGGGTGATGAACAAACCAATCCTTGCATTATTCCACCCAAAATTTTCTAACCACACAATCCCAAAACTTTCGTAAAAAAGAAATTTATTAATTTAAGATTAAAAAAGGAAAAAACTTGGGGATGAAAGATAGGCTTGAAATAGAAAATTAAAGTTAACCTTGGGGACAAGGAATTGCTACGTAATGGCAATAGAAGAGGAAGGGTCAACAAGTGGTGAGGCAGGGGTGGTTTTGGCAAAGCTCGGTAGAGTTATTGTATGCAATTGATATGAATTTATTTCAGCTCATGGAAATAACATTTTTATAGCTAGACTCATCTATATTTTTGGAGAGAATCCACAACTCCATTATCAATTTCAAGGTCAAAGTCAATTAACATTGTTCAACTGCCTATTTTAAGATATAATAATCCTAAACTATCAATCGACTTTCAAAATGTCCAATATGGGATAAGTTGATTTTCAATGTTTGGCACAAGGTATTGAAAGTCAATTAGCAATGGGATTGTTATATTATTCATGCCCTAACAAATTGAAAGAAATTGCAATAAATTACCTAGTCAAAAGTTTTCCTATGCATAGAGAATTAAATTTCAATTTCAAAATAAAAAAATTTGGTCTTTCAATGTTGATAAAGTTTTCTATGATTGATGCGGATGCTCGTCCAAGGAAAACTCATTGGCATTCATTACCTCCAAAGATAATACAATACCATACTATTTATTAAGGATGAACAAATTTAAATATTTTTGTTTTAAAAAATATATATTAAAATCTAGACTTTCCAATCTAAAAGCAAGAGTTATTTGCCAACAAGCTAGAATATAAGGAACTTAACATTGTTTAAAATAAGAAGATTTTGCATGGACAATTAAAAATTTGCACACTTGACAACAAGAGGGTAAGTGAAGATTTTGCCTATAGTGTTTTCCCAAAGACAAAAGAAAAATTAATTTGAAACAAAATTCTATAATTATATTGTACATTAGATAAAAAATCTTCACCACTAATAATCATAAGATTAATTCAAATGAACGTCATGCTCATACAATTTATTGGCATTGATGATAGCTAATAATATTAGAATTTAGAATTTATAAAAATTAAAATACACTATAATAAACATCCAAAAAATATTATCAAAATGAAATAAAAAGCATAAACCTGAAAGACCCTCATAGCTTCATGCACCCAAAGACAAATGATCACTCTTTTTTGGGTACAATTTGCAGGGTCTGCTCTCAATACTCCTTGGATAACTTTACTAAGATCTCGTAAATTAAATGTATAATGTGATTTTGCAGGAGTTGGAAGAAGTTCTTGTCGAATAGTATTATATATTTCTATTGTTCCATTTACAATTCCTTCATTACAACTTTGAACTTCTGTATTAAATTTACTAGTTAAAGTCGCACTTAAAATAGTAGAGAAGATTAAAAATAAACTTTCATTAGCCATTTCTGTAAAGGACAAGAAGTTGAAATGTCTTAAAAAACGCATAGTAACAGGATTACGACCTCCACCAGGAGGTCCCATACATCCAATAAATTGAATATCGACCAAAGTTCGAAATGCACACGGAGGTATGCGGTCATACCAACCCTCGTGGTCCATCCATTGTCGTAAGATTTCAATAGGTGGTTGGGCAAAATACTTTTCTCTTTGAGGCATATTCACATCATCTACAAAGATGACATATTTTTTTAATGCTGGAGGACCAAATATACCCTTCCGTCGTTTTTCTGTTTTTGAATCAATTAAATCCTAGAAAAATTATCAATTTATCAATTTGTATTTAAAAAAAATTATATATACTTTTAGAATTATTTCAATATAACGGATAATTTTTAATTTTGTCATAATGGCATGATTATATAATAATTTCAAATTTAGGAAGGAATTATAAATAAAGAATGTTTTACTTGTGTTTGATTTGCACCAGTTCGAGCCGAAAAATTGATGAACATTGGTATAAATTGTTGATCTAGATATTTGAGCATCTTATCTCGTACTATTAATGTTTTGCCTGTGCCCGTTTCACCAATGCACAATATGTGTTTAAAGATCATTATTAAGTGATGTACAACATATTTGTAGCCAATGGAATCCACTGTTGGAACAATTAATTCTGCAAATGGTTGATTGGGATCGCATTTGAAAGTTGGAATTGTATTAAACCATTCCTCCCACTCAAAAGTTTGAGGATTGTAACGAGCTCCAAATAAACTACATGTAATAGGAGGTGGTTCTTTTAAATCAACATGAGATATGAGGTCTTGCATATATGTATCGTATTTTGTTCGTCCATCATTGTCGCAACTTGCTCCAATACTCCATACAATAGAGAATATAAAGAGCGGTTCAAAAACCTATATAAATATGAAAGAGTCAATTAAATTTGAATTACTCATTTATTCATACTAAACCATTCACACTTCTCTGAAATCTTTCATAAATCTCAAGATTTAAATTTAAAAATTACAATTAATAACCTCTAAAAAATATTTGAAAATAAAAAATATAGAATGGATTGAAAAATTTGAATGACCCATTAGCTTGCCATGTTGTATGTTTGTTTAATTCCTTATACATTAATTGGCATTCAAATTTGAATAATGAATAAGCTCATAGAGTCATAGATGTCTCATATGCATAAATTTGTTTATCATCCATTTAAAAATTTGCAGTTTCTTATTTATCTTCTAACATTGGTATAGTATAGATTTTTTAAATTCTCTCAAAGCAAATCTTTGAACTACATATCATTTGCAAAAATGAATTTTAAAACCAAAAATTACTTGTTAACTAACTTTCTAAATTTGAAAAATGACCCCCTAAAAAGGCCTTTCTTAAAATTTATAAGATAAATGTATATATATTTTTTAATATTTGAAATTGAAATTCTAAATTTAAAGATTAAATGAATCATTGTTAGAATTAGTAATATTCAATCACAATCAATTCTAAGAGAAACTTTAATTTCTGGTTTCAAATTTTCATTATTAAATATTGGTTAGAAAAATGGAAGAGCCAACTTTATGGATTTTTGAAATGTTTATTTACTACAAAAGAAATTTCTTATAGAAAAGATTAAATTTAAGGTTTCAATGACTTGGTGTCAAATTCATATTAAAGACAATTATAAACTTTGAAAAGTGTAATAATTTGTGAAAAAATGGCCATAATGTAGGCAAATTCTTTTGGAGCTAATACCAAACAATTTTGTTTAGATTTCATTTTATTTTTGAATTTTTATTATTTTGTATAATAATTACAAAAAAATATTGTCAAGAAGTCAATTAAATAAAATCCATTGGATTTTTTGATTAGTGCATTGATTTTGTGCTAGACTCCTAGATATAAATAAATTTAAATTGTTTGGATATTGTTGGAAATTTTTAAAGAACCAAAAAGCCAAAAATTAGATGTCATATTCTAATATTTAGTTATGAACAAATCAAATGGAGGCTTTCTTTAATTCAATTTTCTTCACGTAATGGCAAATATATTCAATTTTTTTCTATTTTGATTGCGGTAATACAACAATTGGTACTATTTTTATTGTATTTTATAAAATATGATGAATTAAATTAAATAATTTAGAAGCTTTATATTAACCTACAGTGCAAATATTTATAACTATATCAAATAATATAATGTACAAATATGGTGCAACATATGCATACATGTATACAATATGGAACTAGGATTGTAATTTTAGTGCTCGTTTTGTATATATACTTTGAAGAAATTATTGCTTCAATGATCATCTTTAATTCTTCAAGGCCCAACAACTTTTTGACAATGGAGGTTTTCAATGAATCATCCCACTTTGATATTTTTTTGCACATGTATGTGTTTAAAATTTTCAATTTTAATGGTACAAAAGTAAAGATGCGTCTAGTATGCGTGGAATTAATTGTAGAAAATATTGACAATTCAATTATTTAGATTATAACAACTTTGGATGATCAACTTTATATACAAAAAAATGCAGCTTTGGAGGAAGAAAAATTATAAGAAGATGAATAATAAGTTTTTACTAGCCATCCCTCTTAAAAAAATTGTATTAGAATCAGAAGCGAAATTAATATTTTTTAATTTAAAAAATGAGAGATAAAAAACTCTCTCAAGTTTGTACACATTTTCAAACATAGGAACTACAAAGCCAAAATTGACCAAATAGGATCCTACAAAGAATTTAAAAATTTATATATGTGTCATTTTTTGAAATTTAACAATTGATATTGTTAGCATGTTGTTTGGAACATCTTCAAAAAATTTGGAATCATTCTAATTATTTTTGTTGTATTCTTAATCACACCAGATTGACTCTTATATCTTTAGAATTGCTAAAAATACAAATTTAAAATCTTTCTCTTCAGACCCAATTTTTTTGTGCAAATTAAAGACTAAAAATGTCTGAGAAGATGTTTTTTTTCCATCCCTACTATTCCGTTTATTGAAAAAAAATATATTTGCTCCCTTTTTCTATTAGATTACATTTCCTAAATACATTTTTTAATACTTTTCACAATGAAATTTTAAAATTTTAAAAATGCAACAAATATGCCAACTTGTTACTCTACAAGTTCCTAATTTATAAAATATTGAGATTTGTTTCATTCTACCGAGAATTTGCTTTCAAATATTTGAAGGAAACACATTGTGTCCTCTTGGTCCTTGAGGGATTAAACATGTTTTGTAATGATTATGAGCATGTCAATATTAATTTTAATGTGCACATAAGTTACATTGGTTGTTTTTTTAATTTTAAAAAGTTGTATTGCAAAGATTTTGGGATTTGAAAATCTTCTTTGAAAATTGTTTTAAGATAGATTTTGGCTAGAATTTGAATGTGGATTAAATACAAATACTTAGACAAATTTTATATGCAATGAAAGTTCTTACACATAGACCTAATATTATTAGATTACTTTTAGATATGTGTTTTTGAAAAATCTACATAAAAATTCAACATGCCAAAAAAAATGTTGAATTTTTTTTTATGTTTTCATTAGTTAAAAGTTAAATTTATTATCATAGTTATGAGCTCTAATTTTCTCACAAATTAGGGAAAATTTAAATTAACAATTCAACTGAATTTTTTTTAAATTTCAACTATAGATGAGTTTATAACTCTAAATTATAGAAGCAAAGTATAAATTTTCACAAGGCTCATTTAAACATTTTAGCTTGAAAGCATCCAAACATTTAGAACTAATATCAACAACCAATGCTTCAATATATACTAGTGTAGTCCTATACCATTGGTTCATAATTCAAAAATCCATAATTTTTACTTCGTATGTCCAAACCCCTCAAAACAAAGTCCGTGCACCCCTCCTTTCAGAAAGCTTTTCTAACAGTATTGAGAATGCAACCAATGGATGCATAATTCCAGAGATCTCACCATAAAAAACAAAGCAAACAACCTGATGTATAGAATAGTGTGCTATGTGCCGTTTTCACAACCAAAATAAAAGTAAAAATAATATTCTTGATAATTTTTTAATTTGTAAAAACTTTAAAATTCAATATCTTTATGCACAAAGGAGTGCAAGGGCTTTCTTGCAGTGTGGAAGGTTGTGTTCTTGATACAAATAGAAAGCTTTGTGCACAAAAAATTGCAAGAATTTTGATTTGTAGCGTTTGGACATGCAATGTGAAAGATATGTTTTTTTCAAAATAAAAGATAATTTAATTCAATTTTTTAATTCATGAAAACTCTGAAATTCAATCATTTTTACATTGTAGGTCCAAATACCACAAAACAAAGTCCATATACCCCTCCTTGTAGAGAGCTTTTCAATGGTATCAAAAATGCAGTTAGAGGATGCATACTCTAGGAGATCTCACCGTATCAAACAAACAAAACAAAACAACTTGCCTTAATCCTATAGCGTTGTTGCGGACACAAAGTGTCTAGTGGATAACTTCACTTGGCATTGTAGATGGAAAAAAATGTTTTTTCATCCAATTTATTTATTTTGAGCTAGGTTTGGGAAGAATCGGCAGCTAGTTCAAAGTTAGCTAGGGGAATTGGGAAAAAAAAACCAGTTGCAATTTGAAAACATTTGCAAAAATCTGGTAAAAAAATCTAGAAAATTTCTACATTGAATTAAAAAATAGAAAAAATAACCAGACTCAGTGCTTTAAAAACCAGTTCAATTTGGGAATTGGAGGAAAATAGCCAGTATAAGTCAAAAAACTTCCCAAACTCTAATTTGGAGGGTACTTGAGTACATTTTTAGTGAATAGTATTGCAACGTCCCTTATTATGGTCTTGTTGCTCAGTCCATGGATCATCCTTATAGTGTATTTTGGCCATTTTTTGCTATTTTCTCTTGATGTGAATTTCAACCATAAAAATAATATTTTGTGAATTTGAGTTCAACTAGTGAAATAAAGCTTACCAAGTGTAGTTTCTACTTCAATTGGAAATTTTGAAAAAATCATAGATTTCAATATGTTATAGCAATATGAACTTTGGATTTATAACCATGGTTTGTTAATTTTCTAATTTTAGAGTGATACGATAACTTTGATTTATACCATAATGTTTTACACTATTATATACATTTATGGTGAAAATTTCAAATTCTTTGAGTGTATTTTGCATTTGATATGAAATTTCTTCATTTAAAAAAAAAATTCATAGTAATTTCAAAAAAATTCCCCAAAATTTGAAAATTTTATAACTTGAAGCAAACATATGACTTCATCTTTGAAAAATAAATTAAAAATTTTCCATTCATATCTAATTGTAAAAGGTCAGCAAACAGAGTAATGACAATTGAGGCCTAATATCAATGGTCATGGGCCTGTCCTTACAGGGTTAACCCCTCAACGCCCAAGGGGCCCAAAAAAGGCCTCATAGAGTTTCAAGTCCAATTCAAACTACTGTAACTTTTGTATCCGATGTCCAAGTTCAATGAAAATTGTTGAAAAATTTGGGTTCTCTCTTCTAGTTTGTGTAGCAAAATTTTCAAATCAATTGAAGATGTAATTATTTTATATAGGCCAATTGAAGCGGTTCAGACATTCAAGTTGAGTTCACCAAATTGCTATAGATGGCTGCAACTTCGGGGGCTTATATCTCCTTCATCCAATGTTTTTTTCAATAAAATTTGTTGGCATATATTCCCCTTGAAGTCTAGTTATTGTGATAAAAAATTCATGTCAAGTTTTGAACGTTTGGAAGCAAGTCATGTCTAATTTTGAATGTTTGGGAGCAATTCAAAGTTCAAAATCCCGACATTTTTGGATTACAATGAACTTCGGCAGTTTGTTTCTTCTTTATACAATGTCCGTTTCTAATAATTATTTTTGGAAAAGTTGCACATACTAGTCTGGTTTGTGTGGATTAATTTTCATATCAATCCAAAAAGGTATGAGTGGCTGAGAAGCATTTTAGTAGAAAGAAGTTCAATTTTTAGATGTGTTTTTTTGCAACTTTTCTTGCTATTTTTTAACATTTGAAAGCCATTTTTCAGACGCAATGAGTCAACTCAATGATGTTTTTTTTCACCAATGTGTTTGTATGTTGATTTTGAATCACTTTGTAGTTTAAATTTTTTTCATTTGAGGATGTTTAGAAATCGAATTTCACCTCCAGATGTGTTTCTAGGAAATTTCAGCATCTTTTTTCTACAGTAAAACATTATAATCTTGCAATCTACACAGTCAAATGACTCCAAATTTGATTCAAGTCATCTACAACACATACACTACAAGATTGTACGGTTATGATTTTTATACCTTACTAACATTTTGAACTATATCACTTCAAAAGCAATGATGTTTTTAAACCCAAAAAGGCCCTTGGCCTTAAGGGGTAAGGTATAGATACCTGTTTAGCTTGCATCTTGTCCTCATTACTTAGATTGCTTCCATCAGTCTTTACATAACGAACAATTAAAGAATCCATTATATTGAATGTGGCAAGGACCATATTATCCTCCGTAGTTGTTACTGTTTGTTTAAGTTGTCTTTTTACATGTCTAATTGCTGGTTCACATACTTTCCAAAATAAATCTCGTACTGTTTGCTCTCCAACTTGCTTCAAATCTTTTGAAAGTTTTTGAATATATGAATCTAAAAGAGGTTGAAATCCGCGGGCATGAGGTTCCATATAAATCATGCCGCAACGGCTTACGGTGGCTGGTGATGCTACAGCCAAATCTTCAACCTCAAACATCATGGTCATGGTGTTTGACATTTGAATAATTTCACCACTCACTAAACAAAGTTTTTTATTGTCATCTAATACTGTATTCTGAAATGAAAATAATACCACATTTTTAATCAATAAATATTTCAAAAATATATTGAATATATCTTCATTGGACTATCCAAATTTTAAATCATTATAATATTAAAATTTTATACCAAAAATATGAATATTGTACCATTTTTATACAAAAAATTTGAATATTTTTCAAAAATATTATAATAAAAATACCACAATAATATATTATAATTTTTCTATTATAAAAAATCAGAATTAGAATTTTGCTTTAATGATCAATTTTATTATTTCCTTCTTTATTTATGTGTAATTTTGAAATTAAATCACTATAAAAATTTAAATATATCAACTCTTTTTTGTAATTTTTGAAATATTATAAAATGAAGGTATTTAAGACCTTAAGGAGTTAGGACTAGATGTTCTAATTTGAACAGGAGATAAAGGCAACCAAATCAAATATTTAAGTTTTTGCTTTGCAAATTTTCTGTAGTATTAAGGATACAAGATGTTTTAACTCAAAAAGTAATTTTTTTCAGTTCAAAATTGAATACAATAAATAAGTGAAATAATTTTTTTATAAAAACACAATAATTGTAACTCACTTATCATTTTAAACTTAGAAGAGAAAATATCTTAAAGCAATTACATGTATTCATTGCAAAATTACGTTTAGGAGCAATTTTCAATTTTTATTGTAATTCAACACTAAGAAATATGATCTATAAATCATATTTTACAATTTTTTTTATAAAGTCATCATTAAAATATTCTTCTGAATTTTAGAAATCTGAACAATGTCATGATCCTTAACCCCTAAAAGCCCAAAGGCCTTTTTTGAGCTTTACAGAGTTGGCAAAAAACTAAACAAAAAGACCAGATTTTGCTAAGTTTTTTTCAAGTTTTTAAAATATATTTCTAAGGTGATTTTCTTCCTAAAATCCAATGTAGTTGAAACTTATCTCCAAGAACCTCTATTACTAAAAACTCAAGATTTGCAATAAATACCTTTGTACAAAATCTTCAATAGAAAAATCATAAACATTTTTTTTCAAAATCAAATTTTTGATACTTAAACTAGAATTTATAGGATATTTAATAAAATATAATTTTATCAAAAATGATGCTTTTATAAGATTTTATTTACTTCAAAGTTTAGCCAACACCAAAGTATGATGCCTTAAAAAATTAAGGATTAAGGGCTTAACCCCTAAATGCCCAAGGCCTTTCTTAGGCTTCTTGGAATTTTACTCTAAATTGAACAAAAATATCTAGTTTGAATTTATATGGTTACAATTCAAAGAAATTTGATAAAATTTATCAAAATATTGTCTTTTTGAGATCACATGGAAAAAGAAAACACAACAATGTCACTTATGGATTGAAAGATTATAATGTTCGATCTCAAGGGTGTTAAAATTTGAAGTCTTTCAATTCTCTTTTCACATGTCAAGTCTAAAAAACTAGTCACCAAAAAATATGAGATTAAATGGCATAACATGGAATTGCATAATACCAATCAATTTATGGCTTCTCAAAATCTACTCTATAATTTTTTTATGAATTTCTAAAGTGATTTTTTTACCAAGATCTAGTGTATTTGAGGCTCATTTCCAAGAGCCCTCAATACTAGAAAATCAAACTTTGCAGCAGACACTCTTGCACAAAATCTTGAGTAGAAAAATCATTATGATTAATTTTTAAAATTGAATTCTTGATGCTAAAACTAGACTTCAAAATTTTTTTATTTTAAATATCAACTACTAAAAATAGTAATTTGATTAGCTTTTATTTAACTTCAAAGTATTGTAGACACCAGAATTTGGTGACTTAGGCATTTAGGGGTTAAATAGAATCTTAATGACTTATCCATGTAAAAAAACATTAAAGTATTATCACTTGGGCTTTTTTCTTCTTACTAAAAATTATTAGAAATAAAAATATATAATAATTAAAAAATTGAAATTTTGAGATAATTTCAATTTTTTACCTATTGAAAATATTTAAACTGTAAATTTTCAAATCTGAATATATAATGTAATCTTTGAAAACTTTATCCGACATATTATTTGTTTTTTTAGAAATACGTAAAAAATTCTTACCCTAACATTACAGTGACAAAACATTATATTGTAATGTTAGGGAAAGAATTACATATGTAAAGAAACTATTTAATTTCTTTTTTTAAAAATTATGTTGCAACTACCACAATATTATTTGATTACATAAAATAAATGCATTTACATAATACTATTATAATTGATGTAAAGATCATAAATAATTTCATAAAATTCTAACTTAAATTGAAAAAATTCCCTTTACCATATTTTCAATCCAAATAGCATCTACAGGCCCATCAAACATTAACCACTTCTTTGCTGATGAAGTATCTTCAACTAATTCTCTCATGTAGCAAGCAAGAACTCCATCAGTCCATTCGTGGGTATTTTCATCAAAGTCTCCATATAATTGACCCATAGAAATAGATTTTGGATTCAAGCAAGCAATTCTAACCTAAAAAAAATTAATAATAATAATGAGTTTTGTAGTGCTTACATCATATGGTTAAATTAACCCTTTTATTCATTTTATTGTTTTTGAAAAAGTCTACTAAACATATAAATAAAAATGAAACCAAAATTTATAGATAAATGTTTAGTTTTGACAACAATCTTACTTAAACTCTAGACTAAAATGTATGATAAATATGTAACATGATGTCTAAATCTATAGTACTTAAACTACAACCATTAGTAGTCTAGAATGCTAACCTTTTCATATTTTATTGAACCTTCCACATTTAACAAAGACATAGCTCCTGCAAGAGCCCTATAATTGCATGTTTTTCCACCTCCTGTAGGGCCCACAAGCATGAGACCATGCCTTACCAAGGTTGTTTCGTACAATTGAATAATCTGCATATATATTTTAAATTATATTTAAAAATATTTGAATAAATGATATTATTTTTTAATACAAATATAATCATACATTTTAATTTTTTTTAATTTTTGAAGTTTAGATTGTAAAATCTAATTAAATCTCAAAATAACATAGTTTATATTTGTGATATAGAAAGTTTTCAAAACAATATTTTGTGATGCATTTGGACATTACATCCAAGTAAAGCGTAAAGCAACAACACACTTTTTTTTAAATGTAACTCTTTTACAACTGAAAATTATGTACCATTAGTAATTGACATGATTTAGTAAATAGGGACAAAACAAATATTTTATAATTTAGTCACCTTGTCTGTAAACGTTGATACAGGTTGAATATAGACTTGAAGGCAACACCTTGAAAGAGCATCCAAAAGATCATCATAGATAATTGCTGGAGGTACTACTCCTGGAAATAAATCAGTGATGATTCCAGCAAACAAAGGTAGATCTTGAGTCAAGAATTTTGGAACATTGATGTCTCTAAGTCCTCGGAGTAGCAAAACATCCTCATTTTCATCAGGATATGCACGTTTTAAATTTCCAGCTGCTGTAATGACACTCTTTACAGCTCTCATACCATAATCATAGTGGTCCTACAATTAAAAAACAATTCAATTATTTCTATATCAAATAAATATTGTAATATTATAGAAAAAAAATATTTTCACAATTTTTAAATACAAATTTATATTATTGATTCATTTATCATCTAAAATTTGATTCAATGTACTAAAGAATGATCATTTAAAATAAGCAGTTTAATTTATGATGAAAATTAATTAATTAATCAATTTTTAACAAATGTTTCTATTTTAATTATATTTATACAAATTGGATGTATTTTTTGGTTTGTAAAAATGAATGGATTATTTTTACTTGAGAAGACAGTTGTTCTGAGCACAATTTGAAAGTAGTAACCATCTTAGCTGCCAAAGGTTTGGCATTACGAAAACCAAATGAAAACAAACTAATTTCTCCAATAAGTGCATAATCAGGGACCATCATTGCACATGGCCTAAATAAAGCTTTTAAATTATCTGGTAGTTCAGATCGTCCTGCATAACTGAATCAATTGCAATTTATGAGTTTATATAAATATTGCATTTATGTACAAAATAATTTACATGTAAGAAATAAAAGAATTTAACAGACCCGGGATTCATGGTAATATAGACAGAGCATGAAGGGTCTAATGAAATTTCCGTGTCTTCAAAAATAAATCGTTTTAATTTTTGTTGAATAGCAAGCTGTATAGTTAAAATTTGTTGCGCAATAACCGATAAAACTTCAAGATCAATGCGATTAAATTCGTCAAAACAAGCCCATGCTCCACTACTAGCCAATCCTTTAAAAAACTTTCCCATAGCAAGGTAATCCAATCCATCAGAGCAATTGAATACTACACATTGTTTGGCTAAAGCCTTGGCTAAGTCTTTTGTTGTTTCAGTCTTTCCTGTTCCAGCTGGCCCAGCTGGAGCCCCTCCTAAATTCAAATGAAGAGCACCCATAAGTGTCATATAACAACGATCAGTAAGAGGAGTAATTACTAATCGAGGGGTATTTCCAAGATATTCATAGCCATATGAGAGAGAGGATTGGACCATCTTCACCCAAAGGCCATCATTTTCCCAATAGTATCGCAATTGACTAACCCATTCAAAATCTGTAACCGCTTTTGTCTGTAATGTTCACATTATGTAGCTATCAAAATTTATAATCCATACCATATTGTACCAACTTCATTCAATTGCAATAATAAAAATTATAGTAATATTCAACAAATACTATTTGATAGTCTAAAGTGTTAAAACTTTTTACGTCCTGCAAAATTCTGTTTTGTACCTTTTCATTAATAAGTTGTTGTACTACATCACGTGCATGCACATCTATGACAATAAGAGCTCCTAAAGTTAAGCGAGCAAGAACAGTGAGAGGTTTTCTAACAAGATCAGTTAAATCAAATAATTGAGCTACCTGCAAATAAATGATTGAAAATAATTAGATCATGTGAAAACTTTTATAAAAATCAAATCTCTAAACTTTAAAATGTCAAATAATAATTATGTATTTTAAATACTATATAACATTTAAAAAATTCTTACATGACTAAAACATTTTTGAAACCAAAATTAGCATTAAGAATAATTGACATTAAAATATTTCAATTGGCAATACTATTTAATTTTTCTACATATAAAGAATCATTATTTATTATGAAAAATAATTATCAACTATATACTTCTATCATAAAAAATTTAATAAGCAAAATGTATAATAATGTTATAAACCTTAAAACATGCCTTTTTTTAATAAATTGTAACAAATGCCTTTTTAAGTTTCAAGCATCAACCTGCACATTATCAAAGAAATCTTGCATTGCATTTGTATTTATGCCATTTTCCACACCCTCTGTCCAATAAGTAGAACTTCCAGCGAGAACTATTTGGCCAGGCCAATTTTGGACCCATACAGTTCTTTGAGTGCTTTTATATGCCACTAGCGCATGTTTACACTATATAAAAGACAAATTTTAGTATAATTTTTTGAATGCATATTCTTGTAATGAATTAAAATATCAAATTATTGAATGTCAAAATTCAAAATTTAAATACCTGCCAATGTATACTTTGTTTCATTTTGATTTCGACTTCACATAACCAATGTTCAACATTTCCAAGAGGTTTCATTGTTGTTGGAAAAGGAATCTACATTTCAAAAATTGAATAATTATATAAATTTATGTCCATTGATTTATATGACAGTTTATATTATTTATAAATAAAATTCAAAATTTTAAAATATGATAAATGTAATATTTTAAACAATAATCAATAGACTACACATTAGTAATCTCTGAAGATACACAATAAATTAATAATATTTACCTTTTCTCCTTCGCCAGAATTCATACATGTAATTGTTAAATCTTCCTCAAAGTCTAGTCGATCAATGGCCTCAAAGCATTTACGTAAATGAGGTTGTACAGCTAATGGATTTTTGGCTTGTGATAAAATTTGAAGCAATTCATCATTTGAAAGGAAAAAAAAGCGACTAAATGCCAAACGCTTTGTTTCTAAGTAATCTGAAAGTCCTTTTTGTATTAAATCTAGAAGCTACATACAAAGTAAATAAGCATCAATGATTAGATGTTAAAAAAAAGATCATGAATATAAAGTTTTCAATAAAAATAATGTGATACAATTATGCCACATATCCATTGAAATCCTAAGATGCTGCAAATTTATTCAAAATTGAATAGTATTAATTTTTGCACAATTTAGATAAAATGTAAAATAAACACAATAGAAGTTAATGCCATACTCTATTTGATTCAATAAATTGATCAAGTAACCTTTTATTAGAACAAAAGTTGATGATTTGTGGTGCTGAAAATGCTGAACTAAGAGCCTTGCGATAGACCATGTCTACATTATCAAACCTTTTGCTTTCAATAGGCAATTGTGTTTTGATGTCTTCACTACTAAAAATAGGTTCCAAGTACATCCACTGTCTTTGTACTTTCAACCATTCTTCAATAGTATTAGATACCAAAACCAAATTTTCCTCCCATTTATCAATTTCATCTTCAAAAGGTTTTTTGAAGGGAGAAAAACTTATTGATTGTGTTAAAACTATATGATCATCTAATTGTTGAAGATAGGACTCTTCAATCTTCATAATATATGTTCCTGTTTCTTTATATGGCAATATCTATAACATTATCACATTTTTGCGTCGGTTAATTAAAAAAAATCCATCAATTTTAGATATTCAATTTATAAAATTCAAAATAAGTGTTTGTTACAAAGTTTATTATAAAAACAAATAAATAAATAAATAATTCTAGAATTATATATTATATATTTTTTCAAATATTCAGTAAAATAAATAGGAAATGAAAATTTTCCTTCATTGGTCCATTCATTTGGAGTTATGAAATAAAAATAATAGCAATCAACCTGCATTTCAAGAGGGATCCATTCTTGTTGCATTTTTTTTAAAGCCATTTCTATACCAAATTCTTTGCTTGCTAACTCGGAAACTTCTTGAATTATTTCTAGGTGTTGGAGTAATCCCATGTCTAAAGCTTTTGTCAATGTAAATTCTGGAGAAGGTTTTACGGGTAAATTCAAGTTATCCGAAATCGTCTTCCAATGACGTTCTCGCATACCTTCTTGTCGCAATCCATGAATCAATGGCAAATAGGGCTTAAAATCACCAACCTACAGTGAACAATACAAATATATTACAACATCACAAATAGTATTACACAACACAACATCCATGGCTTGAAAAATTTCGAGACATTACACACCATAGGTATCTCTGTCAGAACAGAAGTGGATGAACAAACAAGCCCACCAAGCAAGCAAAGTTAATACAAGGAGTTGAATCAAAACCCTAAAGGATTCTACTTGAAGTTCCTACCTCTTGTCCTATCATTTAGGGTAGTTAGGGATCATTTCAAACCAAGAACAGAGACTATGGCATCAACTTTGGTTCAAGAATCTAAATTTCAAATCATGTCTACAACCGCGTTCATATTGCACAACGCAAATAGGATTTGATTGGAGTGGGGATGTGGCCATGGTCTAGTTGGTCAAAAAAGTACCCTACAATAGGACCTCACAATTACACCATTCTTGTTATTAATATAAATCATTCAATAATATCATATTGTGCACCTGTTGTCGAATGAATTCACAAGATGAAGCTTGAGATACAATTTCTCGCTTTTGAAAATCACGAAGTGTTTTAAATAGTCCCTTGAACCAACCATTCACTTTTTCATCTATTTCTTCAGCATTCAAAGTATCAAAGGGATCATTCATCCAACTTTGGTATGATGATTTCCAAGATTCAGCTGTATCCCACAAGTAAAAAAAAGATGCAAATTGTTCGACAATTGCTTTCAATCGACTATAGTTAGTTGTTTCAACTCCAAATAAAAGTTCTCGTGAATTAAATTGACGTGTTAATTCTTGAGCTTTTTTAAGCCGATTATTAAGATTACGAGCATCGGTGGCAATCCTATCGACCTAATCAAGATTAATAAAGAAAAATTATTGGTTAAAAACGCAATTATATAAAAAAAAAACTCATATGGTTTAAATGTATATTTTTATATATTATACTTCACTACCATCAGTACTATAAAACTAGTACAAAAGGTCTTTCAGTAGAAGAGATTCGGGGGCAATAAAAGACTGCAAGTTCTCGGACTTTGGGAACTCTGGGAACGCCCTAGGAACAATAATCTAACGTGGCCGAGATTGTGCCACATCAGAAAATAATAATAAAATCATTTAAATAAATAAATAAATATATAATTATTTATTATTTTTATATTATTTTTATATTATTTTTATATTATGACTATTCCCAGCAGCGAGAACAGTCCTGAAACGGTTTTTTACAGGCTTCAAATCTCCTCTAATGCTTTTTTTGCTTCTATAAATTTGAAAGAGAATGAATTGAACTATGTATATGTTTTTATTTACTTTGGCCCATTTAAAAAAAATTCTTCATATTACTATTAGCAATTATTTTTTTGAATGCTATAGAAGTAATTAGAAAATTACGTTTGCCATATCAACAAATGATACAAAATTTGTAACAGCCGTATCAAGACTTTCCATTTGGTTGCCAAATAATGCTTGTTCTCCGTCCATTTCTTTTTGATAGCGCTCATTATCATTAGCTAGAACCTTTAAAGTTTTTTCCATTTGTTTTTCAATCTTTAAAGGCCAAGTTAAGAGAGTCCACTTTTGAGTGAAATCATTATCATTTAGTGAAAATTGTAATCCTTCAAGAGATTGATAATAAATCTAAAACAAAACATCATTCATATATTGAAATATACACACAAATATCTCTCTATATATAATTTAATATATTTTTATATTTAATTATAGAAATTAATTTAAAATACACTTATTCTAAATTATTGTTGATTTATTTGACTATGACATTTTATTTTTTTTAATTTAAGAATTTTAGTCCATTCATATACCTAAATTCTAACAAGATAAATATAGATCACTGTAACAAAATTTGAAACACAAGCATATAACTTGATTGTATGGATGCCAAAAAAATGTTAAAATAGACTCAAATACAGATTAAGATTTTAAAGGTATAAATAGTCATTTGAAATATATATTTTTTATTTATTTAATTGATTCAATTATAATTAGGTACTGATGAATAAATTATTTGCTTATACAACAACAATTTTTTTTAGGTTTCTATCTTTTGAACAACAATTTATATAACAATTGTACTATTCAAATCAGTTTATTCAAATAAATTTTTTAAAATAAATTTCAATCATTTATATATATATATATTTCATTTAAACATAAATGTCGAAAATAAATTAAAAAATGATGATTTTTGATATTTTGTTATTTTGTAAATATAACACAATGATTGTGGATAATGCTTCAATATAAAAGTAATGAAGCAATCAAAAAATTTAGTAATAAAGTGTTTAAGAATTTTAACATGTGCATATGTACCTCAGTAGATTCAATTTCTCCACTAAGCTCATGTATTTTCATTGGCATAGTCACCATTGCTTGTTTCAAAGCATCAACATCTTCTGGAGTATTTGTTTTTGTCTTTAGTTGTGTTTCAATGGCCTCAAATTTGTGACCAATTTTAAAGCCTATGTCTTTTGGAGTTTTTGAAATCATCAAAAGAACTGCAAATCATAAATGAAAAACATGCTCATAACTAATTCAATATTATTTTCAACTTAAATAATACTAAAGATCCTTTAAAGATATTTTTAAATTTTTAATAAATTTTATTTAAACCTTAATAGAAAAAAAGATAAACCTAAGTTTATAAGTTGTTGTTTTTTGGTCATCAAATATTTTCGTACTTTTTGATTATTGATCACAAAACATCCAAATTCTATGACATTTGGAATGCTGCAAGGAAACATATATTTTATATACATTTTAATAAAAATTATATTCCAATTGCATCCAAAATTGTACAATTTTTTAGTGTAATATTTTAAAGTTCATTTCATAAATATTAAATAAAAGAAAGACAAACCATCTGTCTAATTCATCCAAATCTTTTCTATGAGTTTCAACTTCTACAAGCAATTGTTTTAATTCTACTTTCTTATGTTCCAAATCAGCTTTGTAAGCTTTAATATCCAATTGTAATTGTTCTTCATAAATTGCCCAAAATTCCAAATACAAGGTTATATGGTGCATTGCCTTTTTTGTAGCTTCCTTTTGTATTAAAAAAATTTATGTTATTTAATTCATGCAAAAGATATTTGAATGTCATGAATTTTAATTGCACATAGAAAATATTGATTTTGAGTCAAGTACTATAATAAGACTTAGGATTTTGAATTTAATACTTAAAAAGTTTGCAATGCATAGAAATGAAACCTGGACTTTATGTTTAAGTTTTTGGACTAATGGTTCATCTAATTCCATTGTTGCAATATTAGGACGTGTACTCCATTTTAATTTATCCATTACAAATGTATGAATTTGAGGTATTTCTTGCAATGAATTTATGCAATGATCTATTGCACCATTTGTCACTTCTTCAAATCTTGAAATTTGCGTACTATAATCAAAATTTTTATTCTCAACAATTATTACCTCTATTGAAAAAAGTGGTGGTTTTTTAACCATCTACAAGAAAGAAAAAATGTTACATTATTAACACAATTTGAATATGGTTTTTGAATACAATTGTTTCATTTTTTAATTTAAATATCATATGTATTCATTTCAATTATCCTAAAATAAATTTACAAATTATTTGAAGTTTACTATACTAAATTGTAAAAAAATTGATATAATTTAATAGTAAAGGATTTTAATAGTATTTTCAATTAAAATTAAAAAATATAAAATCATTCATAATTTGGAAGCATTTCTAAAAGTGTTGCAAAACAAAATATATTTTTTTACACATCAATCACCATTCAAAAAACAATTTATGTTTACAAAAATTTAAGCATCTTTTGACATTTTGAAGCATGCTAAGTGTAGTTTGTGTATATTATATATTACTTTAAAATATTATTGAAAAATTGTTTAACTATCCTTTACAATTAAAATTTTCAAATGTATAAGTATCCAAATTATGAATAAAGAAGATTCACATGGATATTAAATGAATACTCACTGCAGAAAAATCAACATCTGGCCATTTGCATGTAACATTGTTTATGGATTTTACTTCAATAAGAGGCGCATCGCAATGTCGTTCAATAAAGCGAGTGTATCTATGTAGCATATTTTCAGTCAAAAATCGTAAAGAATCTTCCATTAAGAATTTAATCATAATTAAATACCTTTTCATTTTGCTAAAATTGTAAGCATCAATGTCTATTTCCTTGATGTTAAACCACCCCTTGCCAACGTCTTTGAAAGTAGATTTTAATATGTTCTTAAGAATGGTTATCCAACTGTTTTTTTCAAACATGGCAACAATAAGTATTAATATTTTTATATATAAATCAAAAATTAGAATGTAAATAATATTTTTTTCTTACCTTTCTTTAAGATGTGCGGCTGCTTGATCAGATGTTGTAGTTTGCATTTGCTCAAATTCTTCTAACTTCAAACTTTTTGTATAATGAGTTTGTAAAATTGTCAACTTCAAAATTTTGAGGCACTCAGCTGTTACTTTTACAATAGCAAAAACTACTTCTCTTCTTGTAAGATTAGAAGTGAAAAAAAATTCATTTTTCCTTTCTTCAAATGCATATTTGGGAATTTGCAAAGTGCCATATCTACATATTAATTTAGCCAAGTTTTAAACACTACATTAAAAAACACCATAGTTATTTAAAGTAGAGAAGAATTAAATTGTATTGAATTTAAAAAAAACATTCAACAATCCTACCTTGGCACCTCAAGCTTAGATGTGTCAAAAAACAGTGGTTCATTTAAATCCACGGTAAATTCTTGTGAAAGAACATCTTGTTGTTTTAAATTTTCTACAAACACCAATTTATTCATAACACGAGCATAATCTAGATTAGCTTCCCTTAAAAGTTGAGTTAAATCCTCATTGCGTTCTATCATAGCATTTGTATTGTAAACATATTCTCTTATGTGCTTAACTTGGTTGTCATTAAGTGTTGGAATATCTTCAATGGGCATACAATTAATGTATTTTTGAAATTTCTACATTCATAGAAATATTATTTTAAGCATTCATATATAATCACATCTATTCAAAATTCAAAAATAAAAATCTCTACAATACATAATGAATTTCAATATTGATTACCATCTTCACTTTAGCTACTCTACGTGATTTTGCAGCATAAACAATTCGATCTACAAAAAGAAATGGATTTTCGGCTAAAAAGCACACATGAATTCTGCAAAATATACATTTCAAGAATAAGTTTGTATTATTACTAGGTCACATATGAAATTTACATTGAAAAGGTTGATAGATCTCCATTAAATGTATTTTTGAGAAGACATACTTTTAGTAAAAATCAAAATTGTAACAATTCCCTAAATATTTGATGTATGAGAAAAAATTTGAAAATTTAATTCATTTATTTTCAAAATGATTTCCTTCAATCTCTCTATGTGAAAATAATAACAAAAATCAAAATAACGATATAAGAATTTAGATAAATCAACACAAACTTCAAAAACAATTATAAATCTTAATAGGTTGTAATTTGTTAATAAAAATAATATATGAAATTTATGAAAAATAAATCTAGGAATCAATATGATTTGAGTATTTTTTTTCTTAAACTACCTTTTTTGAGGTTTGCAAGTAGATCAACTAATTCAATAATCAATATTTATTTATGAAATTTAAAAAATTTATGATTAGATTTAAAATCAATTAGTGTTAAATTTCAAATGAATATTATTATATTTTTTAATTTATTATAATTGAAAATATTTATTAAATCCTAAAGGATCACCTATTCAAATTTCAAACAGCATATGAATGCAAACATGTTCTAAGCACAAACTATTTTCATATTTTCATCCATCAAATTTTTGTATCAAGTTTCTTACACTTCTATGGTATATATTTGGCAACATTTTTTTGCAATATTCTATAGTTCAAGGAATATAAGTATGTCTAACCTTGAAAACTATCTTATTTAGTTCCAAATTTGATCCTTCAAATTGATTGAAGAAATTAAACAAAATAAAATCTTGAAAGATCTTTATAAATTCAAATTAGCATTTTGAACTCAAAGAAAAAAGAATTTTGTAAAAATTACAAATATTATATTTGGAATCAATTATAGAAAGAATTTTCAATCTATGGTTTCATGTTTTATTGGAAAATATTAATTAGTGAGCTAACCATATGGATGTAATTTATAGACTACATTTTACAATTTTTGTTGGAAATTCATCATTTAATTATTATTCTAAGTTTTATTGTATAATACATCTCTACAATTTTGGGAATTTATACTATTTTAAAGCCTTAAGAGGTAAAATGCATTGAGTTCAACTGTAAATCTGGATTTTTAGAATAAAATATATTATTAGACATTTAATCATTTGATTCTTGGACAATTTTTAATATCTAAAGGTTTCAAATGTAAAACAAACAATTAAAATAAAATTTAAGAAATGAAGTTGGTCAAATATATTTAATTTGACATTTTTATACGTAGTATAAAATAAATAAATACAAATTTAAGGAATTGATGAATAAATTGATTTTTGGATATGATTTATCCTAACCATGATAAAACTTTAGAAAGTAAGTAGATTTTTGGAAATAAATTATTCCAAATTAATTGAAAAATACTTAGATAATTAAGGTAAATAAATTACCTTTGTAACCATTTTGTTTCTTCAATGTCATTCCACTTCACCAAGTAGGTATTATTTTCCTTATGATAATCTGTAATATTTGCTTTTTTCCATTCTATTGTACCATCAATTTTTATAAATAGTGCTTTTGCGGGAATAGGAATAGTTTTATCAACCCTGCATTTGGAAAATATTGAGTTCAATAATGTCAAGTATAAATTGAATGATGCATATTCTAACAATATTGAAAAAAATACATGGCGTAAAGTAACATAAGTTTTGTTAGAGAGGAAAATGAGTGAGTGATATAATTTGAAGAAAATAGTTTGCATTTTAGTTTGGATTTATTACTCTAAAAAAATGTTTAAAGTATAGATTAAGGCTCCCTAAAGTTCTTTTACGTTTAGAGGCCCACATTTGCTTCAAAAGACTAGTCTTCAAAGCAAGGCTAAAATCTTCATATATATTTATTTTTTAACAAATATTAAAAATTAAGTTAAATAAAGAAACTTTAAAGTTTATTTTAAAATAGAGACTTTAAAAATGCCCATAAACTATATATATATATATATATATATATATATATATATATGTATCTATGTGTGTGTGTTACATATCATATATATACTACATATCATAAAATAACTTTTTAACTATATAGTCAAAAGTTATGAAAATTGTTGTGCCTTAAAGCTACTCTTCAACCACATCTTGTGTGAAAATTTCAAAAGAAGAAAACAATTCCATTTGTAAATGGATGTTAAAAAATGCTACATTGCCAAAAATACTACTTGGTCCTTTAGGGGTTTAAAAAATGTTCAATATTAGACATACTAAAGAAAATAACTATTGTATATATTAAATAAATTATAAAATTTTGCATAATTTTAAAAATTATTCTTTTCAATATTTTTAAAGACATATTTATAAAAAAAATTGTAAATGCTTTGAAGTAAAAAATAATATTATCAAAATTTGATTTTAAAAATATAGATAATTTTATAATTTGTAGTTGAAAAATTATAATATTTTATAGCAAGATTAAATATCTTGAGCTAGTCTATGAAATGAAAATTGAAAAAAATAAAGAATTTAAAAACTATATTGATGATTATAATTTTAATTAAAAATTGCATAATTCTATAACTACCATTGAGATGGAGTTCGAGTTTCAAAGTCTTCATTGTCAAATAGATACAAAGGTAAGTGTCCTTTTTCTTCATCTAATATAAATTCATTTGAATCAAAACCTTTTTCATTAAATAATTTTACAAGATCTTGCAATGAATAATAACGCTTCATCCTGCTAAAAATTAAAAAGATTGACATTGATTCCAAACCAAACAAATTCTTGCAAAATTCCAACAATAGGAAAAATGTACAACATTTAGTTATAAATTTGACATTCCATATATATACTTCATACTTGTTTTATAAGTTTTGGAAAAAAAGAAGAAAAAAAATTAGTACTTCTAATGTCATTGATCTCCAATTATAATGATAATTTGCTATGATGCCAATGCCATATGATATTTATATATATTTAGAGAGTCAAACCTTTCTATGGCTTCTTCTCTTGTCATATCGCCTGCTTTTGGCTCAAACAAAGCCATGACTGTGGGTTCCAAGACATTAATCTGCATTAAAAGAAATTATTATAGCAATTATTTTTAAACTAAAATTTAAACTTCCAACAATCATTTCAAGTTTTTTTTCTTCTTCTTTAATGCACATATGAAGATGAATATAATTGAAGTATTTAACCTTTGAATTTTGAGCCATTTTATTGCATATTAATGTGAGTCTATATCTCTTTTTTTACAATTTCTTGTCATCAAGAAATTAATAAATAGTCTCTGCAATATTTTCCTACAAACATCCATCAACAAACTTGAAAATATCAATCTTGATTATATATTGAAATAATAGGTACATGGTTATATTTTTAATAAATTAAAACTCATCATCACTTATGATGCTCATATCATTTAAAAATACATAAACTAGCATTCTTTTTTTAATTAATCTCGTTAAAATAGTTTCAAAGATATTGGAATTTAAAAGACGAATGTTAATAATGAATTAAATTCTAAAATAAACATAGTCAAATTCTTTTAGGAACCATATCAAAGAAAAAATTCTCACCTAGAATGTTTGTTTGAGCTAATAAAAATCATTGCAACATCAATTGAGTTTGAAATTTTAACCTAAGTATGCAATGTTGGCAACAAATGGCTTCAAAGATGAATCTTTAAGACAATAATTGCATTACTCTTGGATAAAATTTAAAATATTGATTACTATTTTCGCTTTTACCTCAATGTTTATAAACATATGTTGCTTGAATCCAATATCAATTTCTAGACTTGGCATAATCAAGTCAATAATAAAGGTTTACCATTGTATATAACATTGTTATATGGATTAATAGCTTCAAACTAATAAAATACATTGAATAGTTTTCAAATGGCCATTAATACTTTGATTTTAGACTTCTATTCTCTTGTATTCAATGCTCAAGCTTAGATCTTATAAAAGAATTTTTTACAAATAAAACATCATAATATTTAATAAATGATATACAATATTAGAAGATTTTTGGTTTGGTAGAATGTGATGATTTTGATAATCAATGTCATTATATTGGATTGAGGATGTTTTTAATTATATTATTTTGTAAGTACAAAATCAAAATTTCAAATCCATTCACATATTTTCATTTGCTTAACAACACTTGACTATTGTCATTTTTACCTTGTTTGATCTAACATTAGAGTGTATTTTTATAAATAATAGAATACCAAATTCATATGTAAGTTTGTAAGTTATGATTTTTGAATGATTTCTTACTAAATTTCAATTTTTTTTATGCACATGCAAAAATAGAGGTGAAATGTCATATTAGGGTTTAATCCATTTAACTTTCAACCTAACAAATTTAGACATAATTTGCACAATGTAATGAATTAGAAAGTTAAATTAATACAAAAACACATGTTGGATTGAAAAAGCCGTAAATGAAGATAAAAAACCTATAGATTAGGACTCATTTGAAATGTTTTAAACAATCAAACATGACTATATAGTTATTGATTCTTGCAAATTTAATGTTCACAAATTGGGCCACAATTTTTTTAATGTTTTTTTTTATTTGATTTGTGCATTTGTCCTAAAATTAAATGTCAACTAGATAAATCCTAATCATGCAATCTTAAAAATATTGTGAAATGTACAAAAAGGTCTAAATTAAGATAAGATCTGAACCTTCTCATTTTGAGGTCAAAATCCAAATTTTTAAATTGATTTGGAAATATCCAAATGAAGTATATTCTTGTGACAACCTTCAGGCCATGGAGGCTTTTTCAAACGGTGGCAAAAGCAATGGAATGAAGCTGCAATAAAAATAATTGAATTTCAAAGCCCAAAGAGAATTGATTGCCTTTTCAATCCTTTTAGTGACTACTTTTAGGTTTAGCCAATAATTCTAGTGATAAAGACAACAAATTTTCAAGAGGAAGCCAATGAGGGAGTTGAAAGGTTTTCGAAGGAAGCAATGGGATTTATAAAAACTAGTGTTGCCAGAAGTGCTTTTGAGGCCTAATCCAAATGCAAAAATTATTTATTGCTTTGTCCAAAGTCTCTAGAGCCATAAAAAAGGTCCAAAACTTTCATTGGAGCTTCATTGGTAGTACAAGACAACAAGGCCCTAGTTTTTATTATATATAAGGTTTTGAACAATTTTCAAGATTAAGTAAATGACTATTACAAAAGTTGAGTATAAATGTTTTATTTTAGGAAGCATAGTTGTTTGAGGCACTACAAAAATAATTACTTTCAAAGTGTATGTATACTTATATTTCGGATTTTTTTTAATTAGTCAAAATAAATAGATAAAGACTTATAATTCTGCAAAGAATGAATCCCAATCACCCCAAATTTGTTCTATTTTTTTATTTTTTATTTTTTATCTTTTTCATTTAATGACCATAAGATTATAATTTTATACCTAAAATTACATTACAAAGGAAAAATGAATTGAGAAATGAACATTATTATTAGCTCCACTTGATCTCAATTTAAAAAATTTACTAACATATTTTGATATGACTTTCTTTATAAATTAATGAGATGAAAGGAAAAGAACAAAAGGAATTTGCTCATGGAGAGAATACATAGACTCTTTAAACATGATTGGCTAATTGATTATTCAATTCAAAGCTTAGAGAAAGAAAAAATAAATGATTAATTAATGATTATTTTATTATAACAATCATATTTAATATCTTACAATTACAAACCCATTGCAAAAGTGATTACTCTAAAATTGTCAATATTGAAGATTTCAATAATTATGAAAGGAATTTATAGTTTTTATTTTTAAATTGATTTATAAATATTTTATCAATACAAAATTCAAAATTTTAACATTCAAAATCTACAACTTTTATGTATAAATCAATACCAAGTTCAATTCTCCAAGTAGTCATTTATAACATAGGATCCTTGCAAAACTTCAAATTAAAAGAAAAGTAAATGCATCTACAAAAAAGTTAGTTTCTTCAAATTCATATTTAATTAGTTACATGAATGCTCTCAATGAACTTTTTCACAACAATACCAAATGATTCTAGCACAATGACTTTAGAATATGAGCTTGCAAATGAGAGCCAAAGAGTTTAGAGCACGGTTTTTGTGAGCATAGAATCCTAATATCCTATAAACTTGGATTTAGTGAATTTATGTAAATATCATTTTAAAATTAGGTCGTTACTAATTTTAATAAATTTTGACATTTAAAATTGTGAATCCTTGAACCTTGGACCTATGACCGCATAATGCAATTTTTTGGTTGAATCTTGTTTTAATCATCTTTATTTCAATTACGGATGTTTGCAATTACATTCATAAGCAAGGACCGTCCCAAATATCAAGTGCAAAATGCTTTCTTGTCAACAATATTAGCTTCTATCTTTACAATAATGAAAACTTTAAATTCTCCTAGAGTTTTGGAATCAACAAACTTGGGCCTCCCAAACTTTTTCAAAAACTATACTAAACTCTTAACTCTATCAAATACAATAAAACCTCTTAAAAATAATAATGGTTATTGATGGTTAGAAGGTAAAGAATCTGGTAGAGAATTGCGGTTTGAAAGCTATTTTTTTTGTGTACAACATAGTGCAATTTTGTTTCTATGTAATGATAGGTATATATTAAATATGAATAAAATAAAATACAACAAATAAACAAACATTGAAGCATTTCAAATGAAAAATTAGAATAGGATCCATTATATTGCATTCAATACCTTTATTTTTGAATAGAAGGGAAATAACTTAAGGTAGAAATCAGTAGATTTTTTATACACGATTTTTTGCCAATTGGCTACAGCCAAAAGATGTTGGCGCATTCCACATATTGTTGTGAGTAACCTCCAGAGGCCACCGGTTGTTAGAAAAAACCGTACTATTACGGGAAATCCAGATAAGCCAAAGCGACGAGCCACGTAGAAGGGTCCAAATGGTTCGGAGAACATGAAAACGTCTTGGAAGTGAAGACCCAAAAATACATTGGGAGAAGTCAAACCGGGTATGAGATCCGGTTGAGTCCCCTTGGATGTGGTAGAGAATGGACTGAGCATAGTCCCAAACCTCTTGGGCCCTAGAACAAGAAAAGAATCGATGTATAGGTGTTTCTTCGCAAGCTAAGGAGCAACAATTACAGTTGGTATCAATGTCCGGGGCAATTCTCGCACGCCATGAGTGTACCGCTACCGCATTGTGCCATACAGACCACATGAAAGCCGCCTCTTTCTGTGAACGTGACTTGTGCCAAATTTCTTTCCAATCAAGTAGAAATATTGAAGGGAGATGGCCAGACCATTTTGAGGGTATGGATCTCTTTAACTGGCGATGTCTGGTGATGAGGTTACGGCCCAAAGATGTAGTATAAGCCACCAAAAAAAGATGTTGGCTCATTTCTGTATAGAATTTTTTTGGGGGGGTAAAAATAGTCAAATTATTGTTGTATTTTAAGACCAATAGCCAAATTTTACCTAGGTATTACTTAATTTTTATATAGGTATCACCAAGTATCACCCAAGTATCACATGGGTATTGAAGAAACAATTGGCTCCTTCTCCAAAATGAAAAAACAAAACTGGTAGAAATATTCATTCCTATTCATTTAAGATGGTCCATGTAGATGGAGTCAAAATCACAATCAAATACTATTTTTGCCCTATCGACAAATAAAATCATTTATATTCAATTGTTGTTTTTAATTTAAGAATTTTTGCATCTTTAATTTGTGAATTTTCAAAGTGAAGACAAAGAAAAACTTCAAAGTGTTCAAGAGGTACATGCTTGAAGCGCCTTGAAAAAGACCCCAAACCACTTACTAAAAACTTGTTACTTTACAATCACGAAGTGCCATTTATAATGTAGGAGTCATTGAACAACAACAAAGTAGACCTCACAATCACACACCCTCCTCATCACCTCATGGGTGAACCTCGTGAATTTGGATATGGTAGCTTGATAAGTACCAAAGATAATCCTCTCTAGGGTCGGCAGTTTTTTTCTCCTCGTTGAGACTACCGTATTAGGCTTGTGACCTAGGGTATCTTCTAAATTTTTTCATTGGGTCAAATTAATATGATTGTTTTACATTTTTTACTTTAAAAAATAAATAAAAATAATTGTGTATATTTAATAAAAGGAAAGGAAAGAAAACATCAATTTTCATCTATTGAAGAGAGATAACAATCTTAAAAAAATGAGGAGACACAATGTTGTTGTTTTAACCCCTAAAGGACCAAACTACATTTTGGGCAACTTACTACAAATGTTTGTTTTTTTCCTTTGAAATTTTCACAAAACATGTAGTCAAAGAGGTGCAACAATTTTCATAACTTTTGACTACATGGTTAAAAATTTATTGTATAATATGCAATTTCTTTCTGACCCTAGGCAACCTAGGCAGATAAAAAAAATCACTTTTTTAAGAAATAAATATTTAAAATTGGTTTCCTAGATTTATATATACGTGGAAAGCTTTAAATCATTCCATTTTTGGTAATGAGATGAAAGTTATGAGAGTTTTTGTTTGCAGGTAATTATAAAAACTCTACTCTAAAATAAACTACAAAATCCTTTATTTAATTGAATTTTTAATATTCTTTGAAAAAAATGAAATCGTAGGATGAGGATTGTTTATTACAACATTACAACCACTGGGATTGGCATTTTGCAATTCTACAACTAAAGTTTTAATAATTTAGTATTTTGAATCATTTTCTACTTCTTTCTACTTACTATTCTTTTCAAGCATGAATATGAAGAAAAAAATTGAAATTTTTTACATGTATTTCCAACTTAGTCTTCAAAATATAATGGAGAATTGCAAGTTGTAGGATCTATACATTTTGGGATAAAATGTTTGAAAGATGTAATTTAACCATTTCAGAAGAGTTGAAAAATACTTCTTTTTGAAACCTAAGCATCATGATCTTGCATTTTTTATTCTAAAATTTTAGGAAAGTATACTTTAATAAGATAACTAAAAGATATTATGGTTGGAACTGCTAAAAAATAA
The DNA here is from genome assembly GCA_951799445.1 of Pseudisothecium myosuroides. NCBI lineage: Eukaryota > Viridiplantae > Streptophyta > Bryopsida > Hypnales > Lembophyllaceae > Pseudisothecium > Pseudisothecium myosuroides. Next base: position 708,401 of record OX637288.1, on the reverse strand, counting down.
ATATAGATGAGGGTGATTGCATGAAACACCTGTACTATTTGTTGCGTTTTGCAATAGTACTCATGATTTTTTCTGGAGTACTTTAAAATTAGAAAATCAATTTTAAAAAAAAATAAAAAATATGGCCAATGTATGCACCTTTAAGATGAAGGTAACCACCAAAGGAAATTCATTAAAAAATTCTCTAAGTAGGAGAACTAGAAAAGTGCCAAATCTTAAGAAAATACATACTTTGATGTTTTAATTAATAGAAAATAGGAAAAAACTTAAATAAAAAAAATAAAAATTGGTCGTTTGTTGCAACTCTATGGAAATGGTCATTCACCAAAAAAACCACCAAAATAATTTTTTACATGCTTCAAAATGCTAATAGAAAGGGACTCAATTTGTGGACTTCTACACCACACAAAATTAAGTATTTTTAGAATTCCTTTGGACAATAGCTACAAGTCTACTAGAAGACCATTTCTACCAAATTTCAGCTCCAAATTCGTTTTTATGGGTACTAAATAGTACTAAAAACCTCCAAATTAGCATTTGTGACATAATATCGAGGGTTATTATTAAATAGGTAATTTTTTTTTTTAAATTCCAAAAAAATAGACAAGGTGTATAGTAGTCATCAGTAACTTGTCTACGAATTTTGACTCATTTGGAGTCAAAACCCAAGAATTATGGCCAAAAAACTAATCAGCACGAGACGTGTGACAAAAAATAGTACAAGTGTTTCATGCAATCACCCATGAAGATTTTAGCCTTGCTTTGGAGACCAGTATTTTGAAGTAGTTTTGGGCCTTTAAACATGAAAGAACTTTAGTAGTTAAGCAATCTTTTGCTCAAAAGTAATACGGAGGACAAGTTTTCTAAGGTGATAAATTCTTCCATTTTCATTGGACAAAATCATTGATTTCTACATATTCTAAAGGCAATATCATACATTTTTGGATGAATGTAACTTCTTTTAAGTGAATAATTTAAATTTCATCCACATTTGGAACATTTCATCCATTTCTATAGATGTAAACAATTGCATCACTCCAACAAATATCACTTTTTACAATGCCCAAAATAAAAATGATTTTTTTTTTCTTAAAGAGACATGTTGCAACTGGGAAAGTATAAGTTGTTGCAATTGAAAACAAAGTTAAAAACACCAAGAAGAGGAAAATTCCTCCATCTTATTTCACTTTGCACTTACTATACTAAAAAATTGTATTTAGTGTTTTTAATGGCATACATATATTGTATCCTCTATATAACTTCACAAGCAACCTTTTATAAATATTTTTACAAATGATGTCATTCAAATCCATTTTTTTGTTGTTGATAGTATTTGCAATAGTGATAAAAGAATTAAACTAAACTAATTATAATATTTGACATAAATATTGGCATTTATAATACATTAAATTTAGGATTAATGACATTAAATATCTTTTTTAGTTTTCTTTAAGAAATAAATTGAAATGTGGTCTTAACCCCTAAAGGACCAACATGCCTTTTTTGGCAACATAGGTATTTTGGGCAGGTACGTGTGACTGGAGATTTTTATATTTTGGGCTGAAATTTTTATAAAATGTGGGGACGAGGAATATTTTTCATATGCACCAAATTTCATGACATTTGGAAATACGAGTCAAAAGTTATGGCCAAATATGTTGTTTGTTGGTCAACTCGGGCAGTTCGGGCAGATCAGAAAAAATCACTTTTTTCAAAAATAAAAATTTGAAATTGGTTTATTAGATTTATATATACGTGGAAAGCTTTGAATCATTCTATTTTTGATCAATGAGTCAAACATTATGAGGATTTTTAGTTTGCGGGCAGTTATGGATTGTCTACTCTAAAATAAACTTTGAAATCAATTGTTTCACTCAATTTTCAATATTTTTCAAAAAAAATAAAATTGTAGAGTGTAGATTGTTTATTACAACATTGCAACCATTGGGATTGGCATTTTTCAATTCCATAATTAACTTCTTAACAATTTAGTGTTTGAACCATTCTCTACTTCTTTCTACTTACTATTTTTTTCCTATATGTTGTACAATTCCAAATAATCTGAAAATTTTCAAGCATGTAGCCAACTTACCCTGAAGAATGAATCCAAAGAAGCACAACCATTTTGAATTTTTTTCATAAAAATCTGACCTTGTGAAGTGCAGCTGCCCGGCTTTTTGCAGGGCCAAAAAAAGGACTTTTGCCACTTCAAATGCTAATATATTCCAATCTACACTATGGAAATTTCTGAAATTTTTTCCACATATTCTCAAACCAAAATACTACAAGATCCTATGGTTACATGTGTACAAAAATGATATTTTTCAAAAATTTGGTACTTGTACTAGAAATGGCAGTTTCGGAGCATTTTTGGTGAGAACATAGTCAAGGAACTTTAGGGGTTAAGACACCTAATTTTATAACCAAACTATCTCAAGACCTATATCCTACCAGCATTCTAGTGAAGATGGTTAATAACTAATTAAAGCTTAAAAACAAATGATTACAGAATATGACAATTTGTAGGTTATGAAATGGATAATGTTTTATGAACTTCCAAATATATTAGTATAAAAACTATATGGGTTATCATCCTGGATACTTCACTATATCTTGTAATCTAAATATATGAGCATCAATTTTTTTTAATATGGCGCAATTTAGCTATTATTTTATAATAGATATGTCCCTTATTTTTTCTACTTCTATTTTATTGCTCATTTTTCTACATCCTATGGTAATTAAAACTAAAATTTGGGGCATTTAAACATGTCTCTACTAAAATTCAAAATTTATGCGTGGTTTTAAGGTTGATTAATACAACATGCACAATTTAATTATTATTGAATACAACCCACACAAATAACACATATACAAACATCATGTATTTGTAACAATTTATACAAATGAATTATATAAATGAATCATAAATATACAATAGGAAAAATCCCTACAAAAATTGCAAACCCTACAAATAGTATTATATTAGATAAGCTTGACTTATGCATTTACAAATGCAGTGGTTTAGGATTCAGGGTATAGTACAATAATAGCTCCTACATAAAAAAAATTGAACTATATATGTATACAATTCAAAACAAGACGTTCATTATTTTGTCTATTTAGAGATGGAAAATGAAAACTCTTTCTGCAAGTTCCTCCCTTTTTTTTTGGACTACCCCTTGATTAGATTTACAAATTATATATTATAGAGCATTATAATGTATTGTATAGTACTCTATAGTTGTAATACAATATGCTTTAAAAAAGTGATGCTATAATAATTTGAATATTTTTTAAATTATTAGCTTCAACATTTAAAATGTATTCTTTAGTAGATCTCACATTGTTTCTAAAGTAACCATTAGTGAGATACTTGGGATTATCATGTAGCAAAATTAAAAAATGTTTTAGCCAAAATAAACTTATTGATCTAATTATTAATTGTTTGTTTTTGTTTTCTTTAGTTCAGCACTTTGAATATGGCATTGTTGTTGTAAATGAAATTTTGTTATTGAATTAGATTATTTAATAATATAAATCTATTTAACTAATTGACAATTTATTATAGCAACTAGTCACGTTATAAAAACACTTCCTAAAAAGATACTTCCATAGTCATTTTCCTCTATTAAATTTTTTTTTAAATTATTTTGGAATTTTTACTAGTCACAAATCAATACCAAGAACTATAATTATGATAATTATCTTATGCAACTTTTGGTTGGGTCACTATTTATTTTGGGCATCTTACTATAGGTGATTTTTAACCCCTAAAGGACCGGACTGCGTTTTTTGGCCGTATAGAAATTTTGGGCAGGTCCGTGTGACTAGAGATTTCCATATTTTAAGCTGAAATTTTATTAGAAGGTGGGCGCGAGGAATATCTTTCATATGCACTAAATTTCAGGACATTTGGAAATAGGAGTCAAAAGTTATGGCCAAATATGTTACTTTTTTTTGTAACTGGGCAGTCTGGGCAGCAAGAAAAATTTGGCAAAAATTTGATTTTTTTTTTTAATATTTTTTTTCTTGTAGATTATATTTTTGTCTATCTGGAAAGCTTTGATTCATTTCATTTGGATTTGTTATGAGAAAGTTATGGACATTCTTGTTTTTCGGGCAGTTAGAGCATCTTCTTGAAAAAAATAACTTGTAGGATTCATTTCTAAATGCTATTTTTGCAATTTTAAAAAAAATAAAAATTCTCATGGTTTAGTTTACTTTCTAGAACAATTTCACCATTGGGATTAGTGTATTTTAATTCCATCTAAAATATATTAATGTTTTAGATTTTCCTTCTATCTCGTACCTACTTCTACTTAATAATTTTTTTAGGAATGATAATTAAGTTTTTTTGAATATTATTTTTTTTCTTAGACTCTCAACTCAATTCTCCACTATAAAGATTTGAAGCACAAAACTATGTAGTGCAAAAATTTTAAGTGAAAAATGTTTAAAGTCAAAAAATCTAGTCCCGCAATGTGCTGAAATACTTGTTTTTTCCACTTTAAACGCAGATTTCTTGCAATCTGAGCGGTCAAAAATTCTGAAATTTTTTCCACACATTCTCATACTAGTTAGGTTTAAGATCCTACGGTTAGATGTGAAAAAAAACATTTTTCATTTTTTTTTACTCCTTGCTATAGAAATGGCAATTTTGATGGTTTTTTGGCAGAAAAAAGGCCTTGGGCCTTTAGCGGTTAAAATTATTTTTAATTAAATTTTTTTATAGAAGGTTCAATTATGCAGTACCTAATGGGAGAAAAATTTAATGTAATTACAATATATGAGCAATAAGTTATAATAATTTTGTTTCAAGACTGAGGTCAACCAACAAAATTTAAATTTGAATTATTTTTCTAAAAATTATATTTTATTAGATCTATATTCACACACAAAGATGAAATTCATTAAAACAAAATTCAAACTGATGAGATGAAAATTTTAAAAGAGTTTTAGTTTGCAAGTAGTAAAGGCAAAAAATACATAAAAGTACTTTATTGTATTCAAATTTTAAAATTTTAAAAGAAAAAAATAAACATAGCAAATGTATCGTTTACTAGAATTTTGTTTTTTTTGGTATTTTTTTTTATGTATTCTCAACCCATTTTCCAACATAATGACTAAAATACACAAATTATAGGATATAATTGTTTTTTTTTCAATAAAAATGTTGAAGGAAAACTTCACCTTTTTGGAAGGATTTTAAATACTTAGTTGTTGAGGTTTAGATACATTGATTTTGCAATCAATGGAGGGCGGTTACTCTAAAATTTCAGGAGGATGCATTTAAAAAATTAACTAAAAAAAATAAACATGAAGATTTTAGCATTGCTTTGGATAAGAGTCTTTTGAACTATTTCGGAATTTAGATAACCAACGAACTCAAGGAGGTAATTTTGAATTTTTAAATTTATAGAATTTTAAATTTTAAAATTTTAAATTAGTTCTCTTAGTAATTTGTTGAAAATATTGATGACCAAAAAATCAATACTTTCCAACAACAAATATTTGATTATTAAAATCATTTAAACTCGTTAAAAGACCAACTTTATGACCTTGAGCTCACACTTCATTTTCAACTTGCTGAAAATCTCCTTAAAGGTCATTACTTAAAATCATGTGTCTAGGACTATACTTAAAAACTCACTTAAAACACCACTTTCTCTTGTAGTGTTTTGAATTTTTTATTATGGAGCAATTAGGAATGACTAATAGTCTAAAAACATTCCAAGTAATTATTTTGTTTGTATACTCTTAAAAACCAAATGCAATGACCTTGAAGTCAAATAACCACTATTAAGCTAAATTTATTCTTTATATAATTGACTACATTTAAAATATATTTTTAATATGTAAAACAAATTCCATTCACGTTGATATTTCCAAAAAAATGGCAGAATAATCAAATTAATATGATATCTTAGGAGTATTTTAAGAATCAATTATTGTACACACTTGAAAAATTTGAGATTTAAATTAAAAATCTAAGCACTTTAAATGCATAACAATATTTTTTAATTTTTAAATTAAATTAAAAATAAAATAAAATAAAATAATATATATATAAAATAGAAAAAATATGTTTTGTAATTTGGATTTTAACCTAGAGAGATTGGAATTGCAAAAAAATTTGAATTTTAAAAATAGATTAAAAAAACTACACTTATTAGGCATCATATATTAACCAAATCAAATATATAGAATCTATATCTTGAAAACTTTAGTTGAATTTGATCAACAAACATTGAATTTTGGATGCAAAGGGCTTCAGAAATTAGCCTTCAGCAACTTCTGCATCTTTTTTTATATTTGAAATTTGGCAAATTTTTAACTGATATGATATAGTAACTAATAGTAAAAAAATACAAATTGGAGCTCAAAAAATTTCACTCCAAGAGGGATCATAATCTATTAATTCTCTCAAACTAAGTAAGGCTAGAGATTTATTTTTTTAATTTCCAAATGCTACATTCTTCCAATCCACACTATCAAAGTCTCAAAAATATTCCACATATTCTTAGTTGTAGTAGAATAGTGCAATTTTGTTTAGTTGAATTTTAATTATTTAAAAAAAATTCACACACCTTATACACAATGCACTAAAAAATGGAAATTTCCAAAAAGTGAGTTGTCACTTGGAGGTTGACCATTTATTCTATAAGTACAACCAAAATGTCCAATTCTAGCCTCATGTTTTTTTTAAGCCAACTTAACCCCTAAAGGACCAAGGCCTTTTTTTCTGCCAAAAAACACTCAAAACTACCATATCTATAGCAAAGAATAAAATAAATTGAAAAATGTTTTTTTTTCACATCTAATCATAGGATCTTACACCTAACTAGTATGAGAGTGTGTGGAAAAAATTTCAGAATTTTTGACCACACAAATTGCAAGATATCTGCGTTTAAAGTGCAAAAAACAAGTTTTTCAGCACATTGCGGGACTAGATTTTTTGATTTTGAACATTTTTAACTTAAAATTTTTGCACTACAGAGTTTTGAGCTTTAAATTGTTATAGTGGAGAATTGAGTTGAGAGTCTAGGAAAAAAAAAAGAATTCAAAAAAACTTAATTATCATTCTTAAAAAAATTGTTAACTAGAAGTAGGTACAAGATAGAAGGAAAATCTAAAATGTTATTAAATTTTAGATGGAATTAAAATGCACTAATTCCAATGGTGAGATTGTTCTAGCAAGTAAATCAGACCATGTAAAAAAGAAAATTTTGAAAAATTGAAAAAATTGCATTCAGAAATGATCCTACAAGTAATTTTTTTCAAGAAGATGCTCTAACTGCCCGAAAAACAAGAATGTCCATAACTTTCTCATAACAAATCCAAATGGAATGAATCAAAGCTTTCTAGATAGACAAAAATATAATATATGAGAAAAAAATATTAAAAAAAAAATTCAAATTTATGGCCACTTTTTTTTTGCTGCCCGGGCTGCCCCGTGTCCCCTGTTTTGAGCTTATTTGGTCATAACTTTTTTTCTCGGGCATTGATTGTGAAAAAAGTTATATTCCCACAAAGCTTATCAGTTTTTCTATCTCCAAAAAAAGTTTCAAAAAATCACGACAAAATTTCAGCCCGTAGGTACTTGCCCGAAAACGCATTTGTCCCCCGAAGAGACAATGGTCCTTTAGGGGTTAAACAGGCAACGATGTTAGAGTGTGAGCGGCGAGCGTTGAGCAATGAGCAATTAGACTTGAACGTTCACTAAGATTTTTCTTACTAAAAATAGACATATTAGAGTCATAAATAGTGATGTCAGATCCAAAAATAGTAATGGCAAAATTACCAAAATAAAAATTATTAAAAATAAAAAATTCAATAAATCAATTTATGGCTAAAAAAAGTTTCATTTGAGGTAGTTATTTAGCATTCAAATGTTGTTGAAAGGGCCAAGACTAATAGCTTGGCCTCTCTCCAGCATGAAAAGTATTACCATAGAAGTGATGTGCGAATGAATTTCATCCATGTCATCTATTCATTTTTTGGAATAATTGAAAAATAATTCCAAACATTTTGAGAATCAATGAATAGAAAAAGTTTTTTTTTTATATAGTAGACGGCTCATCGGATCCAAGGAGACATTTTTGTTGCCATAGGACCCTCCTTCTATTAATTTAGAGGTTATTTGAACTATAATTTAAAACAAAATAAAATTCCAAGATTGATTTTTTTGTAAAAGAAAAAAATTCAAAATTTTTTTTGAATTTTTTTTGAATTTTTTTCAAGAAAAAACATTCAAATTTTTTTTTTCCATTTTTTTTTTTCCATTTTTCCATTAGCAAATGGCTCCTCGGATGGAGCGATTTCATGTTGCCATAGGCATCCTCCAAATATTAATTTGGAAAATATTTGAATTGCAGTTTAATTTAATTTAATTTTTTCAAATTATTTTAAGAAACCAAAATCATTCAGCACACAGATCCCTAGATTCCAAGGGGCCATTAGAAGAAATTTGAGGGCTGCAAAGGGCTGTTTCAGGGCTGTTCCCGCAGCTGGGAACAATCAAAATATTAAAAAAATTTAAATTTTATTTATTTATTTTTAAAATGTCATATTTTATTTTATTTTTTTGAAAAAAAATATTAATTTAAAAAAAAAAAAATTATTTTCTGACGTGGCACTCTCGTGACCATGTCAGATTATTGTTCCTAGGGTGTTCCCAAAGTTCCCAGGGCCTGATAACATGCAGTCTCTTGGAGGCCTCAAAATTCTTCTAATGTATCCTACGGTTTCAAAAAGCTTTCCATTGGCTCGAAGGGACCTTTTTAAAGAACTTAAGATGTTTAAATAATCCTCCAAAAATAGAAGTAGGGTCTTTTGGTGCCAAAAGAATGGTTTTTCAAGTTCAAAGAGCCTTCTCTTGGTACCAAAGAAGGGCTCCTCGGAATCCGAGGAACCCTAATCCGAGGAGCCCTAATAAAAAATTAATTAATTAATTAATTTTTTAATTAAAAAAAAATTAGCAATTCAAATTTTTGCCCAAATTAATATGGGGAAGGTGCTTTTAGCAACAAGAAATTGCTCCTCAGATCCGAGGAGCCGTCTATCGAAAAAAATAAAAAATACAAATTTTCTTTTGAAAAAAATCAATAGGTGGAGGGTCCTTTGGCAACCTCTTTACCTTTGATTTAAGGTACTTGGACATCAATCCATATCTTAAACAACTAAGTTTTTAGCCCCATTCAATAGATAATTATCCATCATCCAATGCAATGAACAATAGATGTATTTCATCCAACAAAGACAACTACAAAAAATTCATTCAAATCCATTCATCCCCATTTATCCTCTTCAAACTTGTTTATAGCCATAAGTCTTTACTCTAAACCATGGAAATAGGCATCTTATGGTAAAAAAATTTAAATTTTTCTTGATATTTTCTAAAAACGGTCACTGTTTACCGCTCATCGCTTGTTGCTCAATGCTCAATGCTCCTTGCTCCCTGCTCATACTTTAGCAACCCTGCTTAAACAGGTCATTTGTGACTTATTTTTATTCAATATAGTTTATTTTTTGATCAACACATGTATTGCTTTTCATTGCTTTTGCTGAGATAATATATAGCCTCATCAAACTTATATTTTTTACAATATTGTCAATTGAACTTCAAATCCTTTGAATGTTGTTTAGAGGTTAAATATTAAATTTTAAATCCTTTGGAGGAGGAATCAACCATATCAATCTTATTTTGAAATATACCAATGAAAATATAATTTAAACAATGAAAAAAAATTTGGACATAAAATGGTTATTTGGCCTGAAAGGTTCTTGTGGTCATATAATTTATAGATCAACCATGAAGCATGTGAGACAACTTTTTTTATCCTTTGGACGATTTAAAAGGGGTCCCAAGGATGGAAAAAAACATTCTTTTGTCCTATTTTGAGAGGAGTTGTTTGAATACAATTTGAATACAATTTGTTGGATATTCTCTTCTTTTAATATTTTTGGCTTTCCTACATAAGAAAATGGCAAATCCATAGATTGCCGTGTAGTTTGTTGTAGCAATTTTTGCTTTTCTCAATTTTTTTGAATTTCAACTATGAAAATGATCTTTTTGAATTGAACCAATTTAATAAATGAAGCTTATGTCAAGTCTAGTTTTTGCTTTAATTTGAAAATTTCCTAAAATTCAATTTTTTGTTTCAATTTGAACTTTAGATCAACCATAGAATGTCAATATTTCAATTTTAGAATGAATTGATGTATTCATTTTTATCACAATGTTCTATACTATAGTGTCCCGTATAGTGTACACCTGTGGAATAAAATTTAGATTATTCAAGCATGTTTTTTATTTGATAAGAATATTTCACTTTTTATTCAAAAATTTATGTGAATTTCAAATTTTTACAAAAAAAAGTGAAATTTTCATGACTTATAGACACTACAAGAGAAATGAATGCTTTAAATGAGTTTTTAAGTATAGTCCTAGACATAAGATTTTAAGTAATGACCTTTAAAGAGATTTTCGGCAAAATTTTACGTAAAACACATGTGTTTTAAGTAAAATTTTGTTGAAAATCTCTTTAAAGGTCATTACTTAAAATCTTATGTCTAGGACTATACTTAAAAATTCATTTAAAACAACCCTTTCTCTTGTAGTGAAAAGACGTGTGATAATATCTTTGAAAAATAAGTATAATATATTTCATTCATGTATAAATACTAAATAGGAAGATAACTAGAGAAGGACTTTGAAGTTTGAAATAGTGGTCCTAGGCTCGTTGTATCAAGCTTAATTAACTACAATATTGTTGCACTCTCCAAGTTTTTTCCATGCACTCTCTAAAAATGTGTTTTAATCCTTAAAGTTCATCAACTATATCTCACCAGAAAAAAAAATCTCAAATTGACATGTTTTGATGGCAAAGGCCCTTCCAAAATGACAAATGAAATCTTGTTGCATCGTACCATAAGATCTAATGGTAGACTACTTCAATATGTTGTTGTAAAAAATGGGAGGTTTTGATTGCACACATTGTAAGATTATAGTGTTCAAAGTTGAAAAAGAAGTTTTTTGAAGGCATCCAAATTCTAGGTAGCCTTGATTTGGGGAGACTTTTGCACAAGTTAATTTTACTTTTTTTCTTAAATTTTTTTTGCTTTCTCTTTGTAACAAAGTTGGCCACATGTTCAAAAAAATTCATACCATTTCCAATTAGGGAACATGTACAAAAAATTCCAATAGGGAACTAGCTTCAAGAAAACTCTCATACAAAGCCATTTTTTCAACAATTTATAGCTTGCACATACAATTTTTTTTAAAATGTGGACTGTGTATATTTAGATTTTAGCTAGCTCTAAAAGAGGGAAATTTTTTCCAAATTATCAAGCTTGTGCAAGCTTGATCAACCTATAACCAAACTGAAGTAAAGGACAGTTGGACATATTAGGCCTGGCATAGGAAGAGGCCAGGTTTGGGTTAAATATGTCCAACTCATCATTCATTAATGACATTGGATCATATTCCCCTTGATTCTTGAGATGTACCCATGTTCAATAAAATAAAATTTTAGAATATTTGGCATTAAATTCAATGCACTACAAGAAAAAGGGGTGTTTTAAGTGAATTTTTAAGTATAGTTCTAGATACATGATTTTAAGTAACGACCTTTAAGGAGATTTTCAGCAAAATTTTACTTAAAAGACATGTGTGTTAAGTAAAATTTTGCTGAAAATCTCCTTAAAGAGTTAAAGGTCATTACTTAAAATCATGTGTTTAGGACTATACTTAAAAACTAACTTAAAACACCCCTTTCTCTTGTAGTGATGAAACCAAAATATTTGACAACTACCTCACATACCTTCAAAAACCACTTATTTTATGTTTATAGAAATAAGAAGAAAAACTCTTTATACAAGAGGGGTGGTAGGAAGTAAAACAAATCATGTGGGATGTGGAAATTAGAATTAGTAGGAATTCAATTGCTTATAATTAAAGTTAAAAGTAGGAATTGTGTTCAAAGTATAATTATAAGCCTCATTTTGGAATAGTATAATAATTTAAAAAAAAAATTGAACTAAAAAGTTGGAAAATCATCATCTTACAAAACTCGTTTAAGATTTTGAGTCTCCAATCAAAAATTATATACAAAGTTTAGAGACGGGTTGTTAGAGACATTTTCTTTGACATTTTCAAACATCCTCTCTGAAGTTTGTCCATAACTTTTGATTGAAGACTCAAAATCTCAAATTGGTTTTGGAAGATGAAAGTTAGTTTGATTTTTCAACTTTCTTTAGTTCAAAGTTTTTGGAATTTTTTTATTATACTATGCCAAAATTATAATTCAAACACAATTCCTACTTTTCATTCAACTCTGAGCAATTGAGCTCCTACTAATTCTAATTTCCATATTCCAAAAGTGAGTTGCTTTACCTCCTACCACCCTTCTTGTATAAAGAGCTTCTCTTTACATTTCTTTACAAACAAAAGAAGTGGCTTTTGAAGCTATGAGAGATAGTTGCCAAATATTTTGGTTTCATTGAATTTAATGTTGAACTAGTGTAGCCCTGAGCCGTTGCCACACCCAAAACAAAAGTAAAAGTCATTTTAAAAATAAAAAATGACTGAAAAATCCATAACTTTCCCACCGTAGGTTCAAATGCCACGAAGTAAAGCCTGTGCACCCCTCCTTGCCGAGGGCTTTCCAACGGTACCAAGAACGTGACCAATTGACACACAATTCAGAAGATACATAATTTAGCATAATTTAGTCATTTTTAAGAACCCAAAATAACTCAAAAATCCATAACTTTTCTATCGTAGGTTGTGAGTGTTTCTAACTCCACCCTTGAGTCAGAAAGTTACACACGGGTTCTAGCGGCTGTTTTGTTGGAGGTTTTACTCCTAATTGGGTGTTCCTAAATAAGTGTTCGCCTTCCAAGCAATGGACACTTTTTGTGACTGGTAATCCTGTAAAATTCCACTAATTCTAAGAAAACTATGGGTTAATTAATTAAACGTTATGGTTAGGTAAAAAACAAAGAAAGAAAACAAAATCTAATCTATCTAAAATTGTATCTAAGTAGCTTTTTAGAATATAATTTTCTCTTCCCAGGATGGTGAAGAAAACTAGATTCCAAGATTCCTGGCAAAAGTTACCACAAGGTACGTTCGGCCCCTTAGTTGTGCTAACCTTCATCCACTAATCTAAAATAGGAAATTAATCCAAAATAATTCTAAATTCTAAGGTTAAGTTATTAGCTCCTTTAAGTTACGGTTTTTTAAGACTAATCGGAATTTTGACCTAATTGGATGTTTTTCATCCAAAATTGGTTTCAAACTTCATCCAACCTTTAATCCTTCAAAAATAAAGTATTTTCAAAAGAAAAAAGGGACTTTGGAATCTTTATAGATTCCTTGGTTGATTCCTACCTAAAAAGATTCCTTAAAGATTTTTTTGGGTGAAATTCCTAGATTATTATCCAATTGTGTGGTTATGGTTAATTATTAGTAATTTTTTTGGTATTGGGTTAAATTTTAAGTATGATTTGGTTTTATAACCTCTAACTTTCTAAGTCTAATCTATAATTCTAAATTCTAATTTAAAAACTAACTTCTAACAACAAAGATTCTAACTTTAATTTGAAAACAAAAACAAAGCAAAAGAAAAGGGTAAAATTAACATACCTCTGGATCCATGGTCCCGTCATCGCAGAGTACTAGCATAATGGTCTCAAGATAACCCTCGTCCTCCATCATGGGTACTCCGTCTGTTGATGAAAGTTTAGTGTCAAAATGTATGGAAAAATCCTTTTCCTACATTCTTCTGACTGATTTCCTACAAATAAAGGGTTAGCCTAACTATTTAACTAAATTCCATTGATTTTAGGAATTTACGTTAAACTTCTAATGGATTTTAGTTGATAACTCTTTGAATTAAAATAACTTCAAGGCCCTATTTCTAGCCACCTTGAATATTTGTTTTACTTTAAGAATTAATTTTAAAAGATTAATATCTTCCAAACTAATAATATTCCAATGAATAGTCAATTTTATTTGTTATTCATTAGTTTATGATTTTGTTGGATTAATCTATTGTTTTTGTTGACTTTTTGTCTTTTCCTATTTGGCTTATTAGGCAAATAAAACAAAAACTCAAGTCAACAAGACCAACTAATTTCTTCCAAAAATACTAATTGATAGAAAAAACCAAATTCTTCAATAGTAAAAGGAATAGAACCAAAGAACTATTCTAAATGAATAGTGAATGAATAGTAAAGAAAGAATAATAACAAAAACAATTTGTCCCGAATGAATAGTGAATGAATAGTAACGGAATAAAAACCAAAACAAATCTAAAATGAATAGTAAAAGCACAACAAAACAAAACAAAATGAATAGAAAACAATAAAAAACCGCGCCAAATCCAAAAGGAATAGTAAAAAACAAAACATCAAGCCAACATGAATAGTGAGATTCTTTAGGAAAACTAGTTTTTTAATCTAATTATTCCCAAGCCGCCACTTCGTCTTCTTTAAGTATGTTTTGTGTCAAGGTTGTTGTTATTTGAGCGTTGGCTATGGAATTGGAGAGCTTGTTGTGAGTGATACACTTGTTGGTGAGGTTCGTGACTTGTTGTGGGTTTGGTTTATTTGAGGTTATTTTGAGTGTAAACGTGATCTAGTTTATTTAATTTGATTTGGCGTTTGTGAGTGGTGACTTCAAAGAATTGAATTTGGAATACCTGAGCTTCTTTGAAGGTCTGAATTTGAATGCTGGACTGCCTAGCTCCGAAGGTCTGAATTGAATGCTGGACTGCCAAGGCCCCGACTGCTGACGGGCTGCGGCTGCCACGTGGCACGCTGTGGTTCGTTGGGTTCCCCCTGCCCCGTTCCCGGTTCCCTCATTCGTTCCCGGTTCCCGTTCGTTCCCTGTGTTGGCTGATCCCTTCTTGGCCGCTCCGATCTCAGACCCTGGTTCGGAAATCTGATCTCAGTTCTGGTTCTAAAATCTGATCTCAGGTTCTGGTTCTAAATTCTGGTCCTAAACTTTGGGTGTAAACAAAAGACTAACTAGTTTTAGTAGACTAAACAATCAAAAATTCTATTCAACTATCTAGAGTTTTTGGGGATTTTTGGGATACTTTTAAGCAAAAGAAAAACTAACTAAAGATTTTGGAGATTTTGGGATATTCTAAGCAAAAGGAAAACTAAACTAAAGGTTTTGGGGATTTTGGGATACTTTAAGCAAAAGGAAAACTAAACTAAAGGTTTTGGGGATTTGGGGATATTTTAAGCAAAAGGAAAACTAAACTTAAACAAAGGCTAAACTTAACAACGAGAAATTATAATTGTGGCAATGGAAATGGAAAAACAACAATTGAGCGAAGTCCGGCGAAAAGATAGGGAACCACTGGGCGTGGGTTCTTGGTTTAAGTAACCACCACTCCGAGGGTTTTTCCCAATTATTTTGTCAAGTTTCAAGGTAAATTCTAGTTGAGGTGAAAGTTTCGCTGTGAGGGAGCAACCCCAGGCTAAACTTGTCAAAGATGGTTACAAGTGACTATAAGAATGTTTTAATTCTTAAAGGAGGTTCACATGAAAGTGTTGAACCAAACATTAAGGATTAAATCAAACCAAACTTTGTTATACAACGAAGTTTGGCTAAGGGTTTGAGTGTGAGAATCTTTTGGTAAAGACTAGCTTTACCGCCTTAAGAATCCTAACTCAAGAGCTGTTGCAAGAACACGAAATTAGTATGGAAACAATGTATGCAAGTTTTGGAGGATGAGACCTCCCAAAAGTGTGGCTTAGTGTGGTTGTGAAGGTTGAAAGGAAACCCCGAGTCCTTAACCAAATCCTCCACTAAAGGAAGCAATGAAAACGAAAATGAGCAAAGATGACCAAAATTTGGTCTAGCTTAATTGCTTCCGACAAAGCCGGTAAGCAAATGGAACAAAGAAAGAGTGTCTGTACTCCGACAGAGTGTCGGTAGGCAGATAATGAACAGAATGGGATACGAGAAAGTTCGCGGGGAGGCCTTATATACTCGCTAGAAGGCTCCACCACTTAGTTTACCATGAGATATTTGGTCTTTTTACTCAAAAACTAACCTAAACTAAATTCTAAACTATCCTAAGATATTTCCAAAATAATCTTTGTTTAATCTTTAGATTTTTCTAGAACAAGCCTTAATTAGAAAGGAAATCTTGTCCAAACAAAATCTAAGATTTTTCCCAAAGATATTTAGGAATTTAACTATTTTGACCTTGAGATATTTCGCAATTAACCCTAGGATATTTCCAAATATTCTTAATTTAATCTAAATTGTCTTTTAAAGGAAAGATTTGAAATCTTAACTAAATCCAATCTTCGACTTTGACCAAGATATTTTGTGAAATAACTTTGAATTACCGCTAATTACTCTAAAAAAGTCAATGCTACGGCTGAACTCTTCCTATCTTCTTGAGAACAACTCCAAATTGAAATTTGATTGCGCCATCGCGTTCAGAAGACCCCGATTAGTCTTGGGGATACCTTACCCCCCACTTTCAGGCTGTAAATATGTGTAAAAACCACTCACAGTAACTTCAAAGAAAAGTCAAAATCCCGGTTCATGGAATTTGCATTTCCCAAGGAAACTGACTCGCCAAAGTTGCCTGGAAGGTTCGTGAGAGTAAGAAAACATTCCTTGTTTGCGACATTCGGACACCGTTAGCTCCTGGTTCGCCGGTCAACCCGCCGCCATGTTGTAAATTTTTGTTAAATTCGATGTCGCCGTCGATTCTGGTACTTCTGACTATCGGAAAGTCCTCAAATTTGACTGGTCGCTTATTTTATACATAAAACTCTAATCTAATTTTTAGTGAGATTTTACTGCACTCTGGGTAATTTCTATGAAATTACCATCAGTTTCAAAGACAGTTGACTTCCCATGGAGTCATCGTGGAGTTTTGTAAAATCCCAAAACTTTTGGACAATCTTCTAGGAAGTGTCTAAAAGCCAAGGGCAAAACCAAACCTCCAATAAGGATGCTAAATTTAGCAGTTCCTTAATAATTTCCACCCGAGGGGAAAATTAATCTAGTACCGAGGTTTGTCGTAGATGATTAGCTCCGCTGTTGACCTCTTGGCATGCTTTTACCCTAAAAGCACCTTTCTGTAAGCTCCAATCACCTCGCCCTTCTTCTACTTTGCATTCTGGTTCGTATTCTTCAACATTTGTAGGTTTTCACATAACTAGTCCAAATTTTACATGAATTGGATCTAGATACTTCTAAACTTGAACATAGACTTTATGATTCAGCCAGGCTGTTACATGTGCTCACAGGTCGAGTTTTACATGGACAGGACACTAGAACTGGCTAATTCTCACATCCTCACATCTCTCTAATACGTAAATATGGACTCTAAGACACTAACTAAGACCTAAACATAGTAAAGCAAAGTATTTTTGTACTTTCCATGATTTTAGGACAATCTCTCACTAATCTGGTAGGGACTTCTACCAAACTCCTCTCAACTACTAATTCATACTATTTTGCATGAATTTACACTAAAAAATAACAATAAATCGCGAAAAATAAACCCAGAGCTCCAAGTGCTAACTTGAGGGCTCACATAGGTCCAAATGTCACAAAGCAAAGCCCATGCACCCTCTTTGCCGAGGGCTTTCCGACGGTACCAAGCACGCCATTGGGGGACGCACGGTCTAGGAGATAGCAACGTGTCAAACAAAACAAAACAAACAACCTATTTTAAGGTATGGATTTTCTAAAACTAAGAGGGTGGATACTCCTGATTGCCTCCACCTCCTTATTCCCAAAATGACATGAGATTTTCGCAACACCACATGACTCCAAACAACGGAGCTACTACATGAATTATTTCCACCACATCGAAGACCTCTCTGATACATCCAACCGTACAATTCAGAAGAAAGAGTACTAGGCTTTACACCAAAAAAATTGAGCCGTTCAAAGTCTATTTGGGGGATGTTTTTTTTTTGTTTCAAAGCAATACGGCACTCTAAAAAATGCTGTCAAGTCGCAGAAACATCTCCTTTGAAGGGGTATACCAGCATCAAAGACTTCGAATCTTGTGTCACAGTGAACTACAAAAATGAAGAGGACTAAATAATCACCAACCCTATAGTGAAAAAATTGCAAAAGCTCCCGCATTTTGTCCTCCTCGATGGAGGTTTGACAGCCATGCCAACGTCTTGAATATGAAGGTCATGCACAAAAAAAATTGTGAAAAATCGAGTCCACCCGATTTTTGAAGATCCACTGAGCGAATTCAAAGCCTTCTTTGTACACGCACAGGCCAAAAAAAATTGGGCGTCATCGACCAAAGGGATGTCTGTCACGAAAGCATCAAACAAGACATCTGAAGAGCTTCAACACAAAACCCACGGTTTTCTCGGGCCACCCCAATCTCACCTGCCACGTCGACAGTGTTGTGCTCTGCACGGAGCGCGGAAGGCTACGCATCGCTCCAGATTGCTCGTGACATCCGCCGATCAGTAGCGTCGACATCTTCCGTTTCCTGTGATAAGCGAAGCGGTTGGAGCAATTCCTGCTCCTCACCGACGCTGAAGTGAATACAGACGAACACAAGAGTGCAAAATTCTGTGCACATGGTGCAGCAATTTCTATTACAATCCGGATGTACACTCAGAAAAACGTGCACTTACAAGTGAGGTTGCTACTAATATCAAAACTATATTAGGCAGACAAATTGCCGCTCCAACAGACTACGGAGCTATTGCTTACAAGTACGCCACAGCAAGCTCAATTGGACAATAACCAAGCCAAATATGAAACTAGCTCTGAACTGTAGTTCCCCTCCCAAGTGCAACGCTGAAGCAGGGGTGATCGGAGTTGATATACCACCACTCCCCTTCATACGCCTGCCGTCCACTGCACGATTGAACACCTACCGTCCCACCTGCACATCGAACTGCCAAATCAAATTGGGAGATCGACCACATTACAACCATATCTTGGCTGCAAACCTAGGATGAGTGTGGACTAGGCGATGGCACGTTTTCTGGCACATAAAAAACCCTGCACAACCCGGGCAGAAACAGTTTTGCTTGCGCCCACAGACCTGACACTTCTTCCTTTGCAGACCAGCAGACTAAGACTCATGCAAGCCGCGATCCGAGATATTGAAAGTCCCACCAGTTTGTCCTAATTGAAATGCCGGGCCGCTTAGCCATGAAGCGATCTCATAGTGAAAGGTAGCTTTGGACATAGGGTGTACTCTGTGGCAACCTTTGTCATGCCGCCCCATCCAATGAGCTTTATAGAGGACATATGCGTTTCCCAACGAGCTATCCAAATTTTCTTTTAAAATAGCCGATACCACCATTTGTGGGACATCAGTTGGGCAGTATACTCCACATGACACTGGTCAATTACATCCACACCTCTCATCATCTCTTGGTACTCTCTCTGCATAGGGGAAGTAGGAAATTCATCTTTCTTCCCACTCATCCAACGCAAGCAAATACAGCCAGCAGCAATAGGATCGGACGAGGTACTCAAGAAGTGCACTGCACAGCCATCAAACCAAACACATGCAGACATTCTACGTGAGGTGCGCATGGTTGCTACTACTATACTTCTAGAAAGATTTGCCTTGCCATACTAGGCCAAGTGAGTCGGCATCCCTAACCAGTTCGCCTTCACAGTGCTTGTGAACCATGTTCCAAGGGTAAGTAAAGCATTAGCTAAAAAAGGGGAACTAAAAAACTGATTAGTCACTACGACATGTCCAAGTCCGGTCAGGTCTGAGACTAACTTCAAGACCACGTTTGCTCTGAGATCCTTCTCTGACTTCAAATCCTTCCGTCCCTCATACACAATCAGGTTGTACACGTAGCAGGACTTGCTACTTGCACAACACTAGATTTTGATCCCATACTTCACTGGCTTGTCTTTCATGTATTGTTTGATGTCACATCTATGCCCTTTATAAGCTAACATTATTTCATCGCATGCAAGGTATTTCTCACAGTTATAAGCAGCCTTGGAATGCGGCACAAAGTGCTCTACCAGCCAAAGATACTTGCCAATCTTGTTGTATCCTGCAGCCTTTTTATCTTGAATTAGGGCCTCATTATCTACTAAGTGAAGACAAGACAAGATCTATTCAAATCGAGTTCGTTTCATGATGTGTTTCACCACTGGGCACCCATAAAACTTCTTAATAGACCAATAAGACCTAATCGTTGGTTGACGCTTCAAATCCATCAAAATACAAACCCCCAGCCACGCTCTCAACTCAACTACCGTTACTGCAACCCAGTTCCCTCTACTGTTAAGCAACCCCAAGTACTTGACACTCTCCTGCATGGCATATACGTTCGTTTTCCTACAAATGGTGTCCAAATCGCATTCCGGCCAGAACAATGCAAAAAATTCATGAATAAGTGGGATACGGCGGCTCTGCCTACAACTTGGACTAGGTCTAGGGCCTCAAAACGTCTCGTTGTCATCCACCAGCGTAGTCTCCACTCTCCACGGAGTCCCACCGTCCATTGCCATACCATGATTCAAACGAAGAATCATTGACAATCACATCAGACAAAGGACCCACCTCATTGATGACAGTAGGTTCCTCCACCTCCCAATCTGAATTGGATGCATCGGAATCTCCTGCAAAGTCTGAGTATTGCGCTGTCCAATCCGGATCTTGAGTGTCGCCTTTGTCCATGGACTCGTCGCTGAAACTCGATACAAGCGGCAGAAGGTAGGACAGATAAGTCCCACCAATTGTGGGACTGTATGACAGAGAGATTAGTGGCGCTTCCGACATCAGCAGTGGCAACTCAAGGTTGCCAGCGACGAGGAACTGCATCAATCCCTTGTAAACGTATTCAACAGCTTCAAATTTGGGCAGTAGCTGTATTTGTGTAGCTCCGAATTCCTTGGGAGACGCTGGTCGCGGACACAGGTGGTGGAGCGTGGCACCCTTTGATGTACCCGACCCATCCGTGCCTTCAAACGTACAGTATTTTTTGGCCACTGCCTGTTGCCCAATGACACACAAAAAGTAGACTAGTAACATGTCCTCTCCAGTGATAGCATGGAAAAATTCGCGTACGACCTCGCCAACCATGTGTCCCCCGTTGGACGTTGGGCTGAGCCCCAAAATAGCGAGCAAAACTGTTACGAAAGTCTTTGGCTCTAATTCCAATTGACTCGAACTGTCACCCTCCCCAACATGCAAGCAATTTGGAGTGTCACAGGATGTGTACTAGCTACTTGAGTCGTTCTCTGTGATGAGTCCCTTTCCTTTTCTACCACTGCTGCATGGTGTTCACTGTGGTGCCTCCTTGCAATCACGAGGCGTCAACGACATTTGTGTGAGTTGCGTCGCCAAGGACTCCCGTGTTGTAGGGCTGGCGCAACTGTCATTGCCGCTGGAGTCCAAACCGAGTAGCCAATGGGCCCCATGCTGCACCGCCACTGCATCGATCAAGTTGCGGACCACACGTCCTCTTTGTGTGGTGGCCCTCAAAATTGGAGGAGAATTCCGTTTTCTAAGGCCAATGGATGGTGGCACCCATCCCGTGGGTTCCAATTAATGAGCTGCATTCTGAATTTTTTCCCTCTGCTCTCCTAGCACCCCTTCCCTTCCCAAAGTGCTTCCCTTCTCCTCGGCCTCTACTACCTCGGGCCCCTCCCCGGCCTCGTAGGCCTCCTTCTAGGGCAACATTAGTGGGTGAACTGGCAAGAGGGAGAGGTATCGATTCCCCCCATCCTCCGCGCCCTCTTCTTGCTACACCTCGGCCCCTCCCACGCGCTAAATTTGAAGCTTTCCGACTCTTCTCCCCTCCATTCGGCATTTGTTGTGGTCTGTGGGCGCTGGATTACCCACCCTTGGTAATAAAGCGAACACTGACCAGGTTCTATGCCTTTATCCACTTTTTTAATATATGGGGGCGTTGTGAGCGCGGTCCACTGTGCCTTCCAAGCAATGGATCTTTTTTGCTAACGTTTCCTAAGTGTCGTGGATGGCAGCGAATAATTAGAAATGCATGTAGTGACTCACGAGCTAACTGCAATGATCAGAGTGATGGTGAAATTCTAATTCCCTAACTATCTATCCTATGTCGAGGGTTGACTGGATAGTTGGCGTCATTTCTAACGTCCCTAACTACGTGAAAAGGGGAACCCCTATGTTCCTTCCATGAACCTCTAGGACTATCTTGGGTTTTTAAAACTCCACCTAGAAGTTCTACTTTTAAAAGCTACCCCTAAAGTTTCAACTCTTACTCTAACTTTTAACTTCTAAGTGTACTCTAGGTTTTTAACTTCCCAAAATAATTAGAGAATTTAACTTCAAAATTTAATGCTACCGTTTGACTTTGTTTTGACTTTTGACTCCAAGTTTTTACTCCCAAACTAACTCTAAAATTTACCTTCTAAAGTTAACTCTATGTTTTGACTTTAACTTCAAGTTTTTACTTCCCTATTTTATTCTAAATTTACCCTTCTAATTTTAACTCTACGGTTTGACTTTGTTTTGACTTTTGACTCTAAGTTTTTACTCCTAAACTAACGCTAAAAGTTAACCACTACCTCTAACTTTTAACTTCTACTTTTAGCTTTTCACTCTAACTTTTTACTTCCCAATTGATTCTAAAATTTAACCTTTAAATTTAATCTTAACTTTTGACTTTTGACTTTTGACTTTTGACTTTCTACTTCCAACTTTAATCCTATCGTTTTAATCCTAGATTAACTCTAAATGTTATCGTCCTAAATTTAATTCCAACTTTTAACTCTAGGGTTTAACTTCTAAACTTACTTCCACAATTTACTCTGAGTTTTGACTTCTAATTTTAACTCTATTCCTAACTCAAAAATCTACTCGTAATTTCTACCTCCTAAATTTAGTCTAAAGTTTTATTTTTTAATTTCTACTTCCCACTCGGTTTTTTTACTCCTAATTAACCCTAACTTCCTTTTCTAAACTACCCTAAGGTTTCACTGGAAATTTTAACCCCCTAAGTTAAACTTCCAAATTAATTCTACTTTTTAACTTCCCAAAGTTAACTCTAGATTTTGACCTTAGAATTTTAACTTTAAGAAATAAAAATGTAAATTGACTCTAATTCTAACCGCTAATTAATCCCTAATTTTAATCCTAAATTCTCTTTCTAATCTAGACCCCTAAGTTCCGTCCATGGTTCTTTTTGGATGAAATTTTGCTCAAAATTCCTCTGTCCTACCCCCTACCGCTTAACTTAGCCTAACGCGGTCGATTTAAAGCCAAATTCTAAGTGTAATATGTTTTTGGAAACCTCTATCCCTAATCTATAACTTTTTGAATCTAAACTTCTAATTTGCACTAATCGCGGATGCTAATCACGCTCTAAGGGCTGATTAGGAAAATAAATGCTAATTAGGGAGAAACATCAAAGATTAAATAAAAAACTCACCTCTTCACTACCGGTTTCGGAAATAACTTCGTCCACGTCCACGTATACATCCTCACGCTCCATGGTAGTCTTTGATTTTGGTTTGAATTTTTTCCGAGCTCACCGCTTATTTGGAAAAGATTACAATTTTTGATGATCTAAACTCCCTCTTTTCCTTCCTCCTTTCTTTTCTTTCTTCCTCTTTCTTCTACACTAGCACTATTCTACCTAAGCTTTTATGAGTCTTACACTATGGTTTCAAACTCCGAGAAGGTTTTAAATGTTCCTCCTACCCTCTTACGCAACCTTGCTTTGTGTCATCCTAATCCTCCTCCCATCGGTCACTATGGATTCTCAAGATTTCCTTTCCTCAAGCCTACCTAGCCTAAGCCTAGGTCACTATTTATCGTCTCTCACCTTCTCTTGCCTACTTCTTCTCCTCCATTCTTAATCTCCTTCCATTGTGTGTAGGTGTGAGTGGTGATGCAAGTTGGATAGGATGTTTTTTTTGCAGGTGGCGCGTGGAGTGGCAACCTCTATTTCTCCCCCCCCCGTTCTCTTGTGTTTTTGAAGTTCCAATCTAATTTTTTCCTTTCTCCCCAATTGGATTCCAAAATTTCAAACTTTAAAAGATCAAAAAATAAATAAAAAAGGGCGGTTGGGGCCCCGCAGGGCATCGTCCCGTTTAGGTTTGGAAATCCAGTAGTTGGATTTCAGTTCAGCCAAGCTGACTAACCCGATGGCTGATGTTTAGTTTAGTCAAGCTGACTTAGCCCGATACTGATGTTAGTTCAGTCAAGCTGACTGCCCGATGTTGTATGCTGGCTGTATGGCTGGCTGTCGGTCCGATATGCTGGCTGTATGTTGGCTGTATGCTGGCCGGTATGCTGGCTGTATGCTAGTCCGGTGTACTGGCTGGCCCTCCCAAAAATGCACACAACCGGGTTCCCTTAGGAGAACCCACTAACACAAACTTAAATTGGATTTTTTAGTAGGGGGTTAGGGCCAGGATCGAAGCTTCGCCGTCCGGGGAGTTAGGCCTCAAATTTTTAGAACGGTCACTGTGAGTGTTTCTAACTCCACCCTTGAGTCAGAAAGTTACACACGGGTTCTAGCGGCAGTTTCGTTGGAGATTTTACTCCTAATTGGGTGGTTCCTAAGTAAGTGTTCGCCTTCCAAGCAATGGACACTTTTTGTGACTGGTAATCCTGTAAAATTCCACTAATTCTAAGAAAAGCTATGAGTTAATTAATTAAACGTTATGGTTAGGTAAAAAACAAAGAAAGAAAACAAAATCTAATCTAACTAAAATTATATCTCAGTAGCTTTTTAGAATATAATTTTCTCTATCCAGAATGGTGAAGAAAACTAGATTCCAAGATTCCTGGCAAAAGTTACCACGAGGTACGTTCGGCCCCTTAGTTGTGCTAACCTTCATCTACTAATCTAAAATAGCAAATCAATCCAAAATAATTTTAAATTCGAAGGTTAAGTTATTAGTTCCTTTAAGTTGCGGTTTTTTAAGACTAATCGGAATTTTGACCTAATTGGATGTTTTTCATCCAAATTTGGTCTCAAACTTCATCCAACCTTTTATCCTTCAAAAATAAAGTATTTTCAAAAGTAAAAAGGGATTTTGGAATCTTTATAGATACTTTGTCTGATTCCTACCTAAAAAGATTCTTTAAAGGTTCCTTTGGATGAAAATCTTAGATTATCATCCAATGGGGGGTTACGGTTAATTTATTGGTAATTTTCGTTATTGGGTTAAGTTTTAAGTATGATTTGGTTTTATAACTCCTAAATTACTTATTAGGTTCTAAATCTAACTTAAATTCTAAATTCTAATCTAAGAACTAACTTCTAATAGCAAAGATTCTAACTTTAATTTGAAAACAAAAACAAAGCAAAAGCAAACTGTAAAATTAACATACCTCTGGGTCCATAGTCCCGTCATCGCAGATCACCAACATAATGGACTCAAAATAACCGTCGTCTTCCATCATGGGTACTCCGTCTGTTGATGAAAGTTTTAGTTTCAAAATGTGTGGAAAAATCCTTTTCCTACATTCTTCTAACTGATTTCCTACAATAAATGGGTTAGTCTAAGTATTTAACTTAATTCCTTTGATTTTAGGAATTTACGTTAAGCTTCTAATGGTTTTTAGTTGATTTTAAAATAACTCTTTGAATTAAAATAACTCCAAGGCCCTATTTCTAACCACCTTGAATATTTGTTTTAATTTAAGAATTAACTTAAAAAGATTAATATCTTCCAAATTAATAATATTCCAATGAATAGTCGATTTTAATTGTTATTCATTAGTTTATGATTTTTGTTGGATTAATCTATTGTTTTTGTTGACTTTTTGTCTTTTCCTATTTGGCTTATTAGGCCAATAAAACAAAAACCCAAGTCAACAAGACCAACTAATTCCTTCTAAAAATACTAATTGATAGAAAAAAACAAATTCTTCAATAGTAAAAGGAATAGAACCAAAGAACTATTCTAAAAGAATAGTAGATGAATAGTAGAAAAACAAAAACAATTTGTCTCGAATGAATAGTAGATGAATAGTAACGGAATAAAAACCAAAACAAATCTAAAATGAATAGGAAAAGCACAACAAAAAAAAACAAATGAATAGAAAAAGAATAAAAAACCGCGCCAAATCCAAAAGGAATAGTGAAAAACAAAACATCAAGCCAACATGAATAGTGAGATTCTTTAGGAAAACTAGTTTTTTAACCCCTAAAGGCCCAAGGCCTTTTTTTTGCCAAAAAACACTCAAAACTGCCATTTCTATAGCAAGGAGTAAAAAAATTTGAAAAATGTTTTTTTTGCACATCTAACCGTAGGATCTTACACCTAACTAGTATGAGAATGTGTGGAAAAAATTTCAGAATTTTTGACCGCTCAGATTGCAAGATATCTGCATTTAAAGTGGAAAAAACAAGTATTTCAGCACATTGCGGGACTAGATTTTTTGACTTTAAACATTTTTCACTTAAAATTTTATACTACAGAGTTTTGTGCTTCAAATCTTTATAGTGGAGAATTGAATTGAGAGTCTAGGGGAAAAAAAAGCATTCAAAAAAACTTAATTATCATTCCTAAAAAATTTATTAAGTAGAAGTAGGTACGAGATAGAAGGAAAATCTAAAACATTAATATATTTTAGATGGAATTAAAATACACTAATTCCAATGGTGAGATTGTTCTAGCAAGTAAACTAAACCATGAGAATTTTTTTGTTTTTAAAATTGCAAAAATAGCATTTAGAAATGCATCCTACAAGTTATTTTTTTCAAGAAGATGCTCTAACTGCCCGAAAAACAAGAATGTCCATAACTATTTCATAACAAATCCAAATGAAATGAATCAAAGCTTTCCAGATAGACAAAAATATAATCTACAAGAAAAAAAATATTAAAAAAAAAAAAATCAAATTTTTGCCAAATTTTTCTTGCTGCCCGGACTGCCCAGTTACAAAAAAAAGTAACATATTTGGCCATAACTTTTGACTCCTATTTCCAAATGTGCTGAAATTTAGTGCATATGAAAGATATTCCTCGCGCCCACCTTCTATTAAAATTTCAGCTTAAAATATGGAAATCTCTAGTCACACGGACCTGCCCAAAATTTCTATACGGCCAAAAAACACATGCCGGTCCTTTAGGAGTTAATCTAATTATTCCCAAGCCGCCACTTTGTCTTCTTTAAGTGGTTTTCTTCTTCGAGTTTAGTTGTCAATTGTTGTTGTGGCTATGCAGTTTGAGATGAGAGCGTGAGTGTTCCAAGTGAGTTGAATTTGTAGTTGTCTAACCAAAATTTGTAAGACAAAAAATCAAAATGGTTTGGTGTGGCGAGCAACGGCCTAACCTTAAGTATGTGATTTTTTTTTGTCAATGTTTTTTCTCAAATTTTGGTGTGAGTTGTCCAAGATAATTCGGACTTGGACTCTCTGGACCTCCCTGGACTCCCTGGACAGCCCCTTGCGACCTCCCTTTGCGACCCCCAGCCCCGGTTGCGACCCCCCAGATCCTAGACTCCCTGGACAGCCCCTTGCGACCTCCCTTTGCGACCCCCAGCCCCGGTTGCGACCCCCAGCCCCGGTTGCGACCCCCCCAGATCCTAGACTCCCTGGACAGCCCTTGCGACCTCCCTTTGCGACCCCAGCCCTTGCGACACGTGGCCCCTCCCTTTGCCCCCTGTTACTGCTGGTTCGGGGTTTTTGAGCAGACTGTTGGTTCTGGTTTTAAGCTACGCTGGTTCTAGTTTTAAGCTACTGCTGGTTCTGGTTTTAAGCTACGTTGGTTCTGATTTTAAGCTACTGCTGGTTCTGGTTTTTTAAACTACTGCTGGTTCTAGGAAAACAAACAACACTAAATGATTAATAAGAAAACTAAACTAATCTTTGATAACTTAGGAATTCACAATAACTAAACGGTATTTTTGGTGTTTTTTTGGAATAATCTAAGCAACCAAAACTAAACTAAACAAAGCTAAACTACTAAGGATATTTTGGGAATTGGGAAATAATGGCTAAACAAGACTAACTATAGCAAAGATTAACTAAACTAAAGGTTTTCTGGTATAAACTTAAACAAAGTGATCTAAACTAAACAAAGGCAAGGATAAACTAAACTAAGCAAAAACTAAACTATCAATGAGAGTTCCTAACTTTGGCAATGGAAATGAAAAGTAATTGAGCACATTTCGGCGGAAGAAAAGGAGCCACTGGGTGTGGGTTCTTGGCTTAAGTAGCCAACACACCGAGGGTTTTCCCAATTATTCCTTCAAGTTTCAAGGTAAATTTCCGTTGAGGTGAAAGCTTCGCCGTGTGGGAGCAACCCCAGGCCAAAACTTGTCAAGAATGGTTCCAAGTGGCTGTAGGAATGTTTTAATTCTGAAAGGAGGTATACATGAAAGTGTTTGAACCAAACATTAAGAACTAAAATAATTCCCAAGGTATCAAATGGTTTTAATTCTTAAAAGAAATACACATGAAAGTGTTTAAACCGAACATTAAGGATTAAGTCAAACCAAACTTTGTTATACAACGAAGTTTGGTCAATGGTTTGAGTGTTAGAATCTTTTGGTAAAGACTAGCTTCACCGCTTTAAGAATTCTAGCTCAATAGCTGTTGCAAAACACGAAATTAGTACGTAAACAAGGTATGCAGGTGTTTGGGGGATGAAACCTCCCAAAAGTGGGGTTTTAATATGATTGTGAAGGTTAAAAGGAAACCCCGAGTCCTTAAACCAAACTCTTCACTAAAAGAAGACAAAGAGAACGAAATTGAGCAAAGATGACCAAAATTTGGTCTAGCTAGTTGCTTTCGACAAAGCCGGTAAGTAAATTGAACAAGAAAAGAGAATGTCTAAACTCCAACAGAGTGTCGGTAGGCAGACAATGAAACAAAAAGGGGTACGACAAACTTCGGAGGGGGGCCTTATATACTCACTAGAAGGCCCCGCCACCTTAGTTTACCATTTGGTCTTTTACTCAAAAACTAACCTACGCTAAATCCTAAACTACCCTAAGATATTTCCTAAATAATCTTTGTTTAATCATTAGAATTTTCTAGAACAAGCCTCAATTAGAAAGGAAATCTTGTCCAAATAAAATCTAAGATTTTCCCAAAGATATTTAGGAATTTAACTATTTTGACCTTAAGATATTTTGCAAACAACCCTAGGATATTTCCAAATTTTCTTACTTTAATCTAAATTGGCTTTTAAAAGAAAGATTTGAAATCTTGGCTAAATCCAATCTTCGACTTTTACCAAGATATTTTGTGAAATAACTTTGAATTACCGCTAATTAC
Organism: Pseudisothecium myosuroides; assembly: GCA_951799445.1. Taxonomy (NCBI): domain Eukaryota; kingdom Viridiplantae; phylum Streptophyta; class Bryopsida; order Hypnales; family Lembophyllaceae; genus Pseudisothecium; species Pseudisothecium myosuroides. The sequence goes on along the minus strand of OX637288.1, from coordinate 679,173 downwards.
TCTAAAAAAGTCAAACTTACGGCTGAACTCTTCATATCTTCTTGAGAACAACTCCAAATTGAAAACCGATTGCGCCATCACATTCAGAAGACCCCGATTAGTCTTGGGGATACCTTACCTTCCACTTTCAGGTTGTAAATATGTGTAAAAACCACTCACAATAACTTCAAAGAAAAGTCAAAATCCCGGTTCATGGAATTTGCATTTCCCGAGGAAACTGACTGGCCAAAGTTGCCTGGAAGGTTCGTGAGAGTAAGAAAACATTCCTTGTTCACGACATTCGGACACCGTTAGCTCTTGGTTCGCCGGTCAACCCGCCGCCATGTTGTAAATTTTTGTTAAATTCAATGTCGCCGTCAATTCTGGTACTTTTGACTATCGAAAAGTCTTCAAACTTGATTGGTCGCTTATTTTATATATAAAACTATAATCTAATTTTTAGTGAGATTTTACCGCACTCTGGATAATTTCTAGGAAATTACTATCAGTTTCAAAGGTTATTGACTTCCCATGGAGTCATCGTGGAGTTTTGTAAAATCCCGAAACTTTTAGGCAATCTTCTAGGAAGTGTCCAAAAGCTAAAGGCAAAACCAAACCTCCAATAAGGATGCTAAATTTAGCAGTTCCTTAATAATTTCCGCTCGAGGGGGAAATTAATCTGGTACCGAGGTTTGTCGTGGATGATTGTCGCAGCACAGAGTAAGCGAATTCCCTGTTATACTCCCAAAAACCACTTTAAAGCATAACAAAATGACTCTAAAGATCGAACCCACGAGATTCTGTGAAGTGTCTAGCACTATTCCCAACTTAAGCTCAGCTAGTATCCAATTTCTACATTCCGGTCCTAAATCTAAAACCGGAAACAACAACACACCGAAAACAACGACCAGACCTCTCTCTATTTCTTCCGGTCTGTCAAGCTATTCGGTCCTGTAAAACTTCCACAACCCAGAATCCTAACACTTCTGATCCTGGAACTCCTCTGGACCGATCCGATCCGGTCCTCGCACACGTACTCTCACTCCACTCCGGTTTAGTTTTGCCTCTGTTTCACCATCAGAGGGTTCGCCGCTTGCTTTTGAGAGTGGCAGGCCCACCACTCCTTCCGTGACTTATAGTGGCTGAAGACCCACTTCTCTAATCCACTACCTCCTAGACTAGCGCGGATCCGGTTTGATCTCTCACAACCACCCGGACAGCGATCCGGTTGGCAGGTCACACAAAGACCCCCCGTACGATCCTCTCATACTACAACGACCTTGATGCCAAGTTCCCTCCGTGCGGAGTTAGGTGGTTACAAGCGAACTCGTCCGTTCCAACATCAACTAAAGTCCTTCCGTTTACCAACTAGGGCAGCGAGACCTCACGGGAGATCGGGCACTCAACCGGATTTCCTATCCAGGAGTTCTAGCGCGTTTAAGGACTCCTTCCCTATCCGCCTAGCCTAACAACGGTTTTCTCGCCCGGAATTGTGAACTGTAGAGGCGCTGAGGAACTGAAATCCGCTCCCAACACTTAGAAAACCCACTCACATACACATAAGAGCAAAACAAACACACCAAGGGGAGAAATCTCTCTAGAATCTGCATACATTTTCCTAACTCCTCACCAAAACAGCCCTGCCACGCGCGGGAGAGACGTACAACAAGGAATCAATAGAAAACACACAAAAATTCAAGGGAAAAGACTCCCAGTCTCCTTCGCAGAGACTGACTATATACATTTAAGAACTCAAAAGTCAACATAAAGCGGCCCGAAAAGTCCGCGCGGAACTTTCGGTCCCCGCCGAGCCGGCTAGACCGGAAAACATCCGATCCAGACCAGACACATCCGGATCAAACCCGGTCCGGTCCTAACTAACAAATATTTACAACTAAAATCCTAACTATCCTACCATAACCGGATCTACTCCTTGATCCGTTTCTTCGTCCATGACTTTGTCTTCGCCTTGGTGCACGCTCTGTTCTTGATCCTCACCCTAATCTGGGGTCAGATCCATACTTTGATCTTTCCCCGGGTTCAGTGTGGGACTTCTGGGTGGTTCCGTTCCAAGCTGCTCGAAAACGTCCGTCAGGTTCCGGTTCCGCTCCCCTGTTTCACGTTCTGGGAGATCCGGTGACGAATCCAGGTTGATGGTGTGCGCGAGTTTCCTCCCACTCTTCTTGGACTGGGGAGTCCGATCCTTTCCTTCCGTCTGAATGCCCACGTTCGGAAAAGATCCGGGCATTGAAAGATCGGACAGATGGAACGACCGTGACAACGTCACTCCGTTCAGCTTCCTGCTGCTCTCCTCCATCCGGTTTGCAGCCTCTCGTGCGTCCATCATGACTAACTCCACCTTCTCGGAGTAGTCTGTCAAAATCCGGACCAACCTGGTCCCGGATATCTTATTCTCCTTGAGGACTCCCTCGTCAAACAACTTTGACTTGGTGATGGCCTCTCCGGTTGCTCCGAATGTGGCCTTCACGTCCTCCGCTACTTTCCGGGTAGCCTCTGCCATCTCCCGGGTGGTAGCCATGTCCTCCTTGAGGAGCAACATTTCCGTCTTCAACGACTCGTTCTCCTCTTGGAGTCGTCGTATCTCCGCTTCTTGCTTTCGGATCTCATCCGGGCTGGAGATAAAATCTGCAACCACTCCTGCCAGGTTGCTGTTTGCTGGTGCTCCCACCAGCTCGCTGATCTGATTCAGAATCAGCTTCTTCACCGTCCAGTCTGCTCTCACATCACTCAGGATGTTGATCAGCTGGTTGAACGGATCCGTCGGATCCGATCCGGAAGGACCCGGTTCTCCACAAACCGGTTTCTTCCCTGGGTTGGAGGTCTCAGCCGGAGGGGTTGGGGTTCCTCTCCGGTGAGGAGGCGTCGTCTTCTGCCGCTTGTGCTGCGGCCGGTGTAGCTCCTCCTCTTCCTCTTCTTCCTCCTCGGAACCGGATACTTCTTCCTGTTCTTCTTCTTCCGATTCCGATTCCCCATATTTCAGGAGTGACTCATGCATCTTCCACTCCTTCTCCTCCGTATCCGTGAGGAGTTGATTGTGCTTGTACAGATGGACGAGGTAGGGACTCAACGGAGTCGGTCTACTTCCTCCGATCTTCGAAATTAGCCGGTTGACCAGGTCGAACAAAATCCTGGCCCAGTCCACTTTCCGTTCCCCGCTCAGGGCTCCGAAAATGAGGTTCCCGATGGCGATGGTCACCCTCGTCGGCTTCTCCGGGTGGATGATCGGAACCAGATACTGTAGGAGGTTCCGGTGCCGGTCATCCAGACAATCAGCAACCGCATGTCCATCTTTGGAGTCCACGTTGCACCGGAATTTCCCCCGCGTGTAACCCTCCTTCGAGGAGGCCATCCCTCGACCTCCAGACCGGAATTCATACACGGCCTTCCACATCTCCTCCGTCCAGTTGCCCGGACTTCCGCGGAGAGTTTTCTCAAACTGGTTGGAGAGCTTTCCGAGTAACTCTCGAATCATCTGCTCCTCCCTAAACCCCCAGGGTTTATCGATTAGTCCTTCGCAGCCCATTTTGGCCAAATCCTCTATCAGGTTGTCCTTTTCCTTCTCGTCCGTTGGAATAACCGGACACACCTTCCGGAGTTTTACTTCTGCTGCGGAGGAACTGGACGGCCCTGCTCTACTCTTACGGAGCTGAGGCATGGACACGAACTGTGCTAACCGGATCCTGACTGTGGCTACCTTTCCCTCTCCTAGCCGCACGTCCCGTTTCTCACCTTCGCTCTTCCGATCTCAACCGGAATACCTCTAAACCTGCAACGCACACTAAAGCGCTGCGCGCCCTAACACACTAACACGCACACACAAACCAACTCAAAACAAGAAAGCAAAACGCTGGGAAGAGAGGCTAAATACGCGCTGGAGCGAGATTTCCGCAAATGAAGATTGAAAAAGAGTGGCCACTGGATTGGTCAGCCCATATATAGTCTAATCTGTCATCATGACCAAATCCGTTCCTGACCCATTCCGATCCAATTCAGATCCGTTCTAACTCTAATCCGGTTCAGATTCAGATCAAATCCGGATTGTCATCTATTCCGTTCCATTAGTTAATTTCCGGTTATCGGTTACCTCCTACTTGAATCCGGATCCCAGATCACGGTTTCCGTTCCAAGATTTAGATAACTTACAAAAAACCAAAAATTTACCTTGCGACAGTGGACCCTCCTCCGGGATGGCGAAGCTTTGAACTCATGTGTGGTTGTTTTCTTTAAAAGTTTAACTTTTCCCTCTTCTAAAGTCTCTCTCACTGTGTGGACCCCCCTCCGGGACGGCGAAGCTTTGAACTCACGTGTGGTTGTTTTCCTTAAAAGTTTAGCTTTTCCCTCTTCTAAAGTCTCTCTCACTGTGTGGACCCCTCTCCGGGACGGCGAAGCTTTGAACTCACGTGTAGTTGTTTTCTTTAAAAGTTTAGCTTTTCCCTCTTCTAAAGTCTCTCTCACTGTGTGGACCCCCTTGGGAATGGCAAAGCTTTGAACTAGTAACAAAGTAGAAGTCCTAAAGCGTATGTTAAAAGTGTAGACGGCGGAGCTTTGAACTCCCGAGGAGTCTAGAAGTCCTAAAGTTGGTGTTAAAACCAATTTCACGGCGAAGCTTTGCACCTCCCCCGTGTTTAGATCCAAAGTCTAGTTTCCAAGACCTTTGTGGAAACCTCTAGAGTTTAGCTTCCAAGATATGTAGGTTCCTTGGCACTTAGTAAAGTTTAGTCATTTCCCAAAGTTTAAGAGAGTTTAGTGGTTCCCCAAAGTTTTATTTAGTTAGTTGTATCCCAAAAATCTTAGTAGATCTAGCACCCCCCAAAGTTCTATCCCCCCCTAGGTTAGCAAGAATCTAGTCTTTTTATTTAGCTTTAGCCAAATTTCCAGTCTTTTTAGCCTTAGTCAGAAATCGAGTTCCAGAACCAGCATACGGCCAGCCAACATCAGAACCAGCATACAAGCCAACCAACATCAGACCAGCATAACGAGCCAACCAACATTAGACCAGCAAACGAGCCAGCCAACAAGCAGAACCAGCAACCATAACCGAAAAAAAAAAAAAAAAATAATTAAAATTTTTTGGCCGACCCCCCAGCCAGCCAGCCGGGAAGGCCAGCCAGCCGGAGGGCCAGCAGCTCTCCCGGTACAGCAGCTCTCCGGTACAGCAGCTCTCCGGTACAGCAGCTCTCCCGGTACAGCAACTCTCCGGTACAACAGCTCTCCTGGTATAGCAGGCTCTCTCGGTACAGCAGGCTCTCAGTCCAGCAGGGGAGGCTGGGGCCATTTGGGCTCCTCCCCAAATTTTGGATTCTCTCGTTTTTTTTATTATTTTTGGTTCTCCCCAAACCCGAACACAAACAAAGGCAAACCAAACCAAAAGCATGTTGGACTAATTTTGTGCTAAGTGGGGTTGAAGTAGGACTAGGGCTAAAAATACAAAAGGGAGGAGGGAGGAGGGAGAAATAGAGGTTGCCATTCCACGCGCCACCTGCAAAAAAACATCCGGTTCAACCTGCATCACCACTCACACCTACACACAATGAAAGGAAATTAGGGAGATGGATGTGTTATAGGAGTGGAAGAGAGAGAGACGATGAATAGTGCCTATTTAGGAGATTAGGTAGGAAATCTAGAAGAACTCCTTGCAACCGTTGGGAGGAGGATTAGGATGACACAAAGCAAGGTTGCGTAAGAGGGTAGGAAGAACATTTAAACCCTTCTCGGAGTTTGAAACCATAGTGTAAGACTCATAAAAGCTTAGGTGGAATAGTGCTAGTGTAGAAGAGAGAGGAAGAAAGAAAAGAAAGGAGGAAGGGAAAGAGGGAGTTTAGATCATCAAAATTGTAATATTTTCTCAATAAGCGGTGAGCTTGGAAAAAATTCAAAACAAAGCCAAAGACTACCATGGAGCGTGAGGATGTACACGTGGACGTGGACGAAGCCATTTCCGACACCGATAGTGAAGAGGTGAGTTTTTTATTTAATCTTTGATGTTTCTCCCTAATTAGCATTTATTTTTCTAATCTGCCCTTAGAGCGTGATTAGCATCCGAGATTAGTGTAGATTAGAAGTTTAGATTCAAAAGTTGATAGATTAGGAAGAGAGGTTTCCGAAAACAGCTTATAATTAAGATTTGACTGTAAACTGACCGCGTTAGGCTAAGTTAAGCGATAGGGGGTAGGACGGAGGAATTTTGAATAAAATTTCATCCGAAAAGAACCATGGACGGAAATTAGGTTTAAATTAGAAGGAGAATTTAGGATTAAAATTATGGAGTAATTAGCAGTTAGAATTAGAATCAACTTACACTTTTACTTTTTTAAGATGAACTTCTGAGGTCAAAATCTAGAGCTAACTTTAGGGAGTCAAAAATTAGAGTAGAAAGTAGAGGTCAACAGTAGAATTGAAAATCAACTTAGGAAGTAGATTTTTGAGTTAGGAATAGAGGAGGAAAATAGAAGTCAAAACTTGGAGTAACATTTAGAGTTCATCTAGGATTAAAACGATAGGGTTAAAACTGGAAGTAGAAAGTCAAAAGTCAAAAGTCAAAAGATTAAGATTAAATTTAAAGGTTAAACTTTAGTTTTAATTGGGGAGTAAAAAGTTAGAGTGAAAAGCTAAAGGTAGAAGTTAAAAGTTAGAGGTAGAAGTTAAAATTAGAGTTAGTTGTTGGAAGTAGAAAAACTCTAGAGTAAAAGTGAAAACGTAGAGTCAAACCTTAGAGTTAAAAGTTAAAACATAAAGTTAAAATTCAAGGGTAGAGTTTAGAGTTACTTTAGGAGTAAAAACTTAGAGTTAAAAGTTAAAACATAGAGTTAAAATTCAAGGGTAAATCTTAGAGTTAAGTTAGGAATAGAAACCTAGAATTAAAAGTCAAAACATCGAGCACAAGTCAGTAGTTAAGAACCAAGTTAAAGAAGTAAATCTAGAGTCACATTCCGAAGTTGGAACGGTAGGGGCAGCTTTAAAAAGTAGAACTTCTAAGTGGAGTCTTAGGAATTCAAGATAGTCTTAGGGGTTCATGGAAGGAACATAGGGGTTCCTCTTTTTACGTAGTTAGGGACGTTATAAATGGCACCCACTACTCAGTCGACCCTCGACATAGGATAGATAGTTAGGGAGTTAGGATTTCACCAACACTCTGAACATTACAGTTAACTTGTGAGTTACTACATGCATTACTAATTATTCGCTGCCATCCACGAAATTTAGGAAACGTTAGCAAAAAAGATCCATTGCTTGGAAGGCACAGTGGACCGCGCTCACATCACCCCCATATATTAAAAAATGTGGATAAAGGCATAGAACCTGGTCGGTGTTCGTTTTATTACCAAGGGTGGGTAATCTTGCGCCCACAAGTAGCAGCTCGAAGAAATCAAAGCGAGGAAAGTAGTTAGTTAGTATGTTTGCAGTAGTTAGGATTTTGAATCTGGAGCGGATTTTCCGTGCGTGGGCCCGGTTCCGGATTCGTAGGAGTAGTTGACTTTGAACTTTCCGGATATTACGGTTAGTTGCTGATTGGTCATTTGGATTTCAGGTGTGCCCTTTTTGGCTTTTTGTTTGAGTTTTTAAGTGGAGGGCAGCTTGTTGCCCTCTCATTCCATCCTTGCCCATTTTATGTGCATTAGGTTATGTTCATATTCTCTTTTCTCTAATCTGAGCCACTAAGTGGACATTCGGATTTCTGGCTATGTGTGCATTTTCTTGAGTCGTTTATGAAGTGTCAAAAGTGTGAGAGAGGGCGGGTGAGGAGGAATCCGGATTGAGAATTAGTAGGACCTGATTTGAGCGAATAAGTTTGTGAGGAAACTTTACTAGACTTGTGAGTAAGGACTTGAGCGTGGTACCTTTAAATTGCCGTAACGGTGATCCGGTTCTAAGGAGTGGTGCGGATGCGAGTCCGGAATCCAGGGAGGGTTCCGAGCGGAGATAAGCGACCGCCAGCGGAAAATCCCCACTCACCGGAAGGTCTGCCAATCATAGGATCAGTTTGGTAGATAGATGTACGAATCTCTTTCAAATCCGGCTGTCTTGATCTGTCGTTGTAGTAGAAGCGGAAGGAGGCAATTCTGAGTGACCTGTTTTCCGGGCAAGCTACCCGGGGAATTGTGAGGATTATTACTTTCTCTATTCTACAATAAAAACTCGGTTAGGATTGTTTAGTATGAAGTTTTGTGCAGAGAAATAGATGTCTATGAGTGGTGCGTTCCTACTCCTCTAAAGATCAAATGCGGACACCTTGAGGATAAAACAGGGGAGTAGAAAACCGGTCGCAGTTAAGAAGTGAGACGCGGAATCCGGATCAAATCGGAAACCGGAAAGGGATAGATCCGGATTGGAATCCGGAAGACCATTGTGTTAGAAATAGGAAAAGAAATAGGTGTTGCTTGGGTTTTGTTGTTTTGATAAAGACCCCGATACTCCTTAGCTTGCTGAAACATACTAGAATCTTCTGGGACGATATTTCGTGTTATCTTATCATCTTTTTGGTGTTAAGGATACTTACGCCTAGATTGCGCGTACGACAGTGACCATCCTCTACAGGGAAATCATACTCGTTTCCCTTATTGTTGGTCACATTATCATTGTGCATATTCCATCTGCTACCACCGGAATTGTGCATGTGTCCATTCATATCGTGGCGTACGTCATCTAGAAGGTCCGCATCACTTCTTCCTTGTTCATCTTTCGATTGCTCCATGTCTTCACGTTCTTTGTCATAGACGTAATTAACAATTTTTCCTTCCAGAAAATCATCATCATCATCACTGCTGTCGTCGTCATTAATAGGCCCCTCAGATTCTTCCGACTCCGCATTCTTATGGTACCACTCCTTCTCATCTCTCTCCTTTGATGCGGACAAGACTCTTGAATTTGTATACACATACACCAAATTCATGGCTCTCTTTGTTTTTAACTTGTTATGAGATTTGTTGTGAACAAAAGAATAACTACTCCAATTGTGTTCACATGCAGATGAAGATACAGGTTGCCCCAATATTCTCCTCGCAATTGGAACAATGAGTTTCTCGCATACTCCTTCAAAATCCCACCAAGCGTGCGCTGATAATTTGGACTCATTTGGATCTAACATGTTGTGAAAAAGAGGCTCACGATGTCGAAAAGCCATGAACTCCTTAACAACGTCAGCGTACTCTCCAGGTTTACATATTCGCCTGAATACGTTCTTGCATGCGTCAATTGCATGATCATCGTTGGCTAACTCTGTGTCGTGGAGAAGGTATGGGTTTAAAAGAGCCTTAGCATACATGAGATCATTCTCCACTAATTCTCATCGATTCTGGAATGCCTGCTGCAGTGGTTTCACTTCTTCCTTGGTCAAGCAAAAAGGTGGATTATCTATATCCAACACATGTTGCCGCATTTTCCGCATAATATGTAGAACCTTGCCCGTGCATGGTGTTTTTGCATCTAGATCATGGAGGCCATAAACAACAAGGCCCAGCAATTCAACCAAATTCTTGCAATTCTTCCAGAATTCAAAGCTGTTCAATATCCTCTTCACAAGTCGAGACTTTGTACGACTATTGCCTTTCTTGTCCGACAAGGTCCTCACGTATGTATCCCAACGCGAGTCAGTCACACTTTGTTTTAATGCACTCTTCACCTTCAGCAAGCGCTTCAATGCAATGAAATTGGAGGCAAATCTTGTTTCCCCCGGCATCAACAAGCTCAATTCCTTTTCGTAAGTACGAAATAGTGCAAGCGGCATGTGTCGCTTTCTAAAAAACTTAAGCACCATCTGTGCTTCATTAACCAAATTCCCTATCCACCCTTTGTTGCCCCAATCTTTGAGCAACAAATTCAAGGCATGGACTACGCATCCTTGAAAAAAAATGTGCAGATACTTCTTCGTTATAATTTGCACGGCTTTAGGATTCACAAGAGCATTATCCGAGGTTATTTACACCACATTCTGAGGCCCTACCTTCTGTATAAATGTGTCCAAAATAGTTGCCAAATACTCTGCATTTTTTTCAAACCCACTTGTGTCCACTGATCCCAAGAATTGTTCTCTCGCGGAAAACACGAGCATCACATTTATCAATGGCTGATTTGTAATTGAGCTCCATCCATCAGTAGACAATGTTGCACCAAATTTTTGGATACTATTTTCTATCCCCTTGTGCAATTTCACCTCAATATCTCCCTTCACTTGGTCTAACAATTTTGTTCGTAAAGCATTATACGAAGGAGGGCTATATGGCCTTTTGAACTCAGTTGTTCTCTTCACTACCTCTTTGAATACTTCACTTTTCGCTACCGCGAACAATATGTTTGCTGAATAGAAAAAATTAGCCCACAATGTATTCAAATTGCGTCTACCAGCTTCTTCAAAACCATCTGTTAGCTGGCAATGTCTACGAGGCCTACTGATGGAAGAAGGTGGAGTTTCTTGTTGGCTCCTGGATTCTGTGTTTTGGTTCATTCCCAAAGCTGAACAAACTGTTTGAATGGGAGCTGTGCACGAGTCCTCATGAGTTGAACGGTCTGAATCCTTTCCATTTGGCGTACTATTTGTGACTATTGGAAGATGTTGGCCATCTACATTCTCAAGATCCAATCTCCGTGGGAATGATCCATCACATCGAAGAAAAAGAGCTCGAACTCCAGATGTCAATCGCGTACATAGGCTTATTCTTGTGTCACGAGTACCATTCCTCCCTTCATATCCCAAATGACTCAACATGCGGCACTTTCGATTTGCAAATTCCAAGCTGCATGCTTTGCACTTCACTTTACCACTTGATGTAACAGTATACCATTCTGAGAAATCCTTCCTCATTGTGAAAAGCTTCTTCCCATTTCCACTTTGAAATTACCAATATTCGCTCAGACTTTAAAATACATGTGCATTCAAATCATCGTGTATCATTGTATCATGTATCAAATAAAAGTATTGCATGAAGCCTTGGAAACCAAAGCCCCCCTATTCACTGAACTATGCATTACCAAACAAGAAACACAAGAAATGTAGCTTTAGCCCTTGGAAATCTTAGCATTCAGGTTAACAGGAGTGATTTCAACTACCTTCTTCCTTGCTTTTATACGTTTGAGTTGCTGAAATCAAACTAACCGTTGGAAAAAGCCCCAACAGACGGGCGGACGGGCGGGCGGGCAGATGGGCGGACAGATAGGATTCATTTTTCTTTTTTTCATAAAACCATGACAGTGAACACAGGAGAAACACAGTATTATACTATTATACAAACCAAAAAATCGTTGTGCCAAACACAGCACAAATGAAGAGAACATCATCAACAAAGAAGGCCAAAAAATACATAAAAATATATATATTAATATATGAATAAGACAATAAAAACATTTGGGGGGGGGGCAAACCGATACAAATTATAAAGAAGTTATGATATGCGTGATTCAAAAACGACAAAAACTGAAAAAGTGCCATACTTAGAGTGCAAACAAAAGTAATAAAGCCTATACTACTTAGTAATCTTCTATTAGTACTAATGTAGGTTTCTGTCGAAAATGAAACATTTTTCTATTACATTCTGGCACCATTATTGTCATCCGTATCACGAGATGTTCCCTCCCTCTCCATGAGTCTTCTACTTGTTCGACGAGGTATTGGTTGAGGACTCCCTTCTTAAAGGCAATTCTGAAGTTCACGGGAAGCTCCTACTTCCATATCAACCCTTTCAAATTGTCTTTTTGTTTTTGGAGAGTGGTCATTTTCTTCTGTAATCTTCCGTTTGTTTTTGCGCTTTGGAGACAACTCCACTTCACGCGCCTTCAAAGTTCGGACAGCACAATCTACTTCTTGCAGAAGTTTATGAATTTCCTCGTCTTCGTTTCTCAAATAGAATTGATTGAGATTGTGTGGGTGCTAGATTACCCACCTTTGGTAATAAAGTGAACACCGACCAAGTTCTATGCCTTTATCCACAATTTTTAATATATGGGGGTGATGTGAGCGTGGTCCACTGTGCCCTCCAAGCAATGGATCTTTTTTGCTAACGTTTCCTAAGTGTCGTGAATGGTAGCAAATAATTAGAATGTATGTAGTAACGCACAAAGTAACTGCAAAACTCAGGGATAATGGTAAACTTCTAACTCCCTAACTATCTATCCTATGTCGAGGGTCGACTAGATAGTTGGCGTCATTTCTAACGTCCCTAACTACGTAAAAAGGGGAACCCCTATGTTCCTTCCATGAATCCCTAAGACTATCTTGGGTTTCTAAGACTCCACCTAGAAGTTCTACTTTTAAAAGCTACCCCTAAAGTTCCAACTTCTTAATGTAACTCTAGATTTTACTTCTTCAGCTTGATTCTAGGTATTAACTACCGACTTCTATTCTATGTTTTGACTTTTGACTCTAGGTTTTTACTTCTAAATCAACTTCAACTCCTAGCTCCCAAGTTTTAACCTTCTAGGATAATTCTAAGTTTCACTTTTAATTCTATATTCTTATTTCTAAACTACTCTAAGATTTACCCTCTAAAATTAACTCTAACTTTTCATTTTTTACTGTAGATTTTTATTCCTAATTTAACTCTAGGTCTTTGACTTTTAATTCTAAATTTTTACTTCTAAAATTAATCCCCAATCTTAACCTCCAGGTTTAACTCTACGTTTTCACTTTGACTCTAGATTTTTCTACTTCCAACTAACTCTAAAATTTTACTTCTACCTCTAAATTTTAACTTCTAGTTTTAGCTTTTCACTCTAATTTTTTACTCCCCAATTGACTCTAAAATTTAACCTTTAAATTTAATCTAAACTTTTGACTTTTGACTTTTGACTTCTATTTCCAACTTTAATCCTATCGTTTTAATCCTAGATTAACTCTAAATGTTACCCTCCTAAATTTAATTCCAACTTTTAACTCTAGGGGTTTGACTTCTAATTTTAACTCTATTTCTAACTCAACAATCTACTTCCTAAGTGGATTCTACTTTTGACTTCTATTTCCTACTCTACTTTTTACCTCCCAAAGTTAACCCCAAATTTCGACTTTTGAAGTTTAAATTCCCTAATTAAAATCTTAATTTGACTCTAGGTTTTTAAACCGTTATTTGATCTTTAATTTTAATCCTAAATCCTCCTTCTAATCTAATCCTAATTTCCGTCCATTGTTCCTTGTCGATCAAATTTAATTAAAATTCCTCCGTTCTACCCCCTACCGCTTAACTTAGCCTAACGCGGTCAGTTTACGGTCAAATCTTAATTATAAGATGTTTTTGGAAACCTCTATCACTAATCTATAACTTTTTGAATCTAAACTTCTAATTTGCACTAATCTCGGGTGCTAATCACGCTCTAAGGGCTGATTAGGAAAATAAATGCTAATTAGGGAGAAACATCAAAGATTAAATCAAAAACTCACCTCTTCACTACTAGTGTCGGAAATAACTTCGTCCACGTTCACGTGTACATCCTCACGCTCCATGGTAGTCTTTGGCTTTGTTTTGAATTTTTTCCGAGCTCACCGCTTATTGAGAAAATATTACAATTTTTGATGATCTAAACTCCCTCTTTCCCTTCCTCCTTTCTTTTCTTTCTTCCTCTCTCTTCTACACTAGCACTATTCCACTTAAGCTTTTATGAGTGTTACACTATGGTTTCAAACTACGAGAAGGGTTTAAATGTTCTTCCTACCCTTTTACGCAACCTTGCTTTGTGTCATCCTAATCCTCCTCCCAACGGTTGCAAGGAGTTCTTTTAGAATTCCTACCTAATCTCCTAGCTAGGCACTATTTATCGTCTCTCTCCTTTCTACTCATATAACACATCCTTCTCCCTAATCTCCTTCCATTGTGTGTAGGTGTGAGTGGTGATGCAAGTTGGATCGGATGTTTTTGTGCAGGTGGCGCGTGGAGTGGCAACTTCTATTTCTCCCCCCCTTTCTCTTGTATTTTTGAAGTTCCAATTTGAGTTTTTTCCTCTCCCCAACTGGATTCCAAAATTTCAGACTTTAAAAGATCAAAAAATAAAAAAAAAAAGGTGGTTGGGGCCCCACAGGGCATCGTCCCGTTTAGTTTTGGAAATCCAAAAGTTTAGTTTAGTTAGCCGAGCTGACTAGCCCGATGGCTGATGTTCAGTTCAGTCAAACAGACTAGCCCGATGCTAATGTTCAGCTCAGTCAAGCTGACTGCCCGATGTATGCTGGCTGTATGGCTGGCTGCCGGCTGGTTTGGTATGCCGGTCCGGTATGGCTGGCTGTATGCTGGCCGGTATGCTGGCTGTATGCTGAGCCGGGGTACTAGCTGCCCTTCCCAAAAATCCACACAACCGGGTTCCCTTAGGGGAACCCACTAACACAAACTTAAATTGGATTTTTAGCAGGGGGTTAGGGCCAGGATCGAAGCTTCGCCATCCGGGGAGTTAGACCCCAAATTTTTAAAACGGTCACCTAAGCTAAGTGTTACGGGATGGTCACTCTCTTCCTAGAAACTCGTGACCAATCTTGGAAGCTAAACTCTGGACTTTTGAAGGTCTTGGAAACTAGACTTTGGAATCTAAGGCTATGGAGGTTCAAGGCTTCGCCATAAAATTGGGTTTAACACCAACTTTAGGACTTGTACACTCCACGGGTTCAAAGCTCCGTCGTCTAAGACTATTTTAACACACGCTATAGGACTTGACGTGGTCACTAGTTCAAAGCTTCGCCGCCATGGGGGGGTTCCACACAACAAGGGGAATATTAGAAGAAGGTAGAAAAGACAAACTTAAGGAACACACGTGACAAAGCCAAAGCTTCGCCGTCCCAAGGGGGGGGTCCACACAACAAGGGAAAGATTAGAAGAGGATGAGAACACGTGAGTGAGGAAAGACAACACGTTAGGACACGTAAAAGACACACAACTTCACAAGCTAAAGGCCCCTCAAAGCGGCATCGCTAAGGTACGGTAGGGGGTGACTTTAGGATTAGGACAAGTGTCGCAATGTGAATTTTTGGTTTTTTGTAAGTTATCTTGGACCGGAAACCGTGATCTGGGATTCGGATTCGAGCAAGGGATAACGGAAAACCGGAAATTAACTACGGAACGGAAGAGGTGACAATCCGGATTCGATCTGAATCTAAACAGGATTAGAGTTGGAGCAGATCTGAGTTGGATCGGATTAGGTCAGGAACGGATTTGGTCATGATGACAGATCAGAGTATAAATAGGCTGACCAATCCAGTTGCCACTCTTTTTCAAACTTTGTTTGCTGGAAAGTGTTTTTCTGGGCGTACTTAGCTTTCCTCCCAGGCGCTTTGCTTTCTTGTTTTGTGCGTGTGTGTGCGTGATAGTGACCCCCCCCGAGCCCGGATAAGTGGCCTGTGCCACTCAGCTGATTGCTGAAGAGTCAGGATTTGATCACAGCTTCCGAGGGCTGCTCCACCAACACGGTCAAATTGTGGACGAGTTAGAGAGCTTCCGACTCCTTCTGTCGGGCAGCTGCAGAATCCGTCTCAACCCAATTCACCCGACCCAAGAGGTCATCCTTCTCCTTCTCCAAGTTCTTGATCCGCTCGTCCTTCTCACAAAGTAGATCCGGGTTTGGTAGTCGCCGGATCTCCTTTATAATATCTTCCGGCTCCACCTTCAGCTCCGCAGCAATCCCTAGGATCATATCTGACATTCCGAAATGCATGTACTTGGCCTCCTCCATCCACTGTGTTCCGACGTCGAAGAAGTCCAACTGCAGTTCCGATCCCAGAGGCTGACTCGGCTCTCCTTTTTCCGGGGTCGACTGTTCCACCCTCGAGTTCGGATCGGTCGACTTCCTTCTCTTCTCCCGCTTGTCGACCAGGTCCTGCTGCTGCTGTTCTTCTTCATCGTCTTCGTCTTCTTCTTCTTCCTCCTCCTCTCCCTCGATTGGAGTATCCGGTGGAATTTCGTGCGTGAGACCATACTTAACTATTTCTAATCCGGTGTTGTAATCACCACCTCTTCACCAGTCAGCACCTCCTGATGGTGGTACAGGTGAAACAGGTACGGACTGAGAAGACTCGGCTTCCCCTTCCCTACGTGCGACACCAGTTTCTTCACTATATCTGCTAGGACATTCCCCCAGTGGACTACCTTATCTTCTAAAGCCCCAAAGATAGTGTTGGCCACCGTAACCGTAACTCGGGTGGGCTTTTCCGGATACAGGATTGGAATCAAAAATTCCAACACTCGTTTCTGCCTAGCGTCCTTACAGTCACTTACGGGGTATCCGTCCTTAGTGGTAACCGGATTACGGAACTTTCCTATGCTGTACTTTTCTACCCGAGAACCTAATCCGGACCCGTTCTTCTCGAACCCGTATACGTCAGCCCATACATCCGCCGTCCATGCTCCGGGTTGGCCTCTCACAGTCAACTCAAACTGATTTGGGACCCCGGAGATCAACTACTCCAGCATCTCCGGGTCCTTAACATTCCAGGGCCGGTGGATCAAACCTACGCACTCCATCCGGGTCAGATCTGTCTCTAACTCCTTCCGGTGAGTTGGGTCGGTGGGAATAGCCGGTCTAACTATCCGAGCTGTGACAGAAGGCCGACGCGCTATTGGGTTGCTAGACTCCGCCATAGTTCACCGACACCGACCACTAAATCCGGTGCAATCGGCACCGACCTCACCCGTCTCTCCCTGTCGCAATCTCTAACTCACCACTCTTTCTCTCAGCTAAGTGCGTAAGACAATCAGCAAAGTGAAAGGTCGCAATGTGGATTTTTGGTTTTTTGTAAGTTATCTAAATCTTGGAATGGAAATCGTGATCTGGTGTCCGGATTCGAGCAGAAGATAATGGATAACCGGAAATTAGCTATGGAACGGAATAGGTGATAATCCGGATTTGATCTGAATCTAAACCAGATTAGTGTTGGAGCGGATCTGAGTTGGAACGGATTGGGTCAGGAACGGATTTGGTCATGATGACAGATCAGACTATAAATAGGCTGACCAATCCAGTTGCCACTCTTTTTCAAATTTCTTTTGCGGAAATCGCTCTCCAGCGCATACTTAGCTTCCCTCTCCAGCGATTTGCTCCCTTGTTCTGTGAGTTTGTGTGTGTGTGTGTGTGAGGGCGCGCAACGCTTTAGTGTTTGTTGCAGGTTTAGAGGTATTCCGGTTGAGATCGGAAGAGCGAAGGTGAGAAACGAGACGTGCGGCTAGGAGAGGGAAAGGTAGCCTCAGTGAGAATCCGGTTTAGCACAGCTCGTGTCCATGCCTCAGCTCCGCAAGAGTAGAGCAGGACCGTCCAGTTCCTCCGCAGTAGAAGTTAAACTCCGAAAGGTGTGTCCGATTATTCTAGCAGACGAGAAGGAAAAGGACCACCTGATAGAGGATCTTGCCAAGATGGGTTGCGGAGGACTGATCGATAAACCCTGGGGGTTTAGGGAGGAGCGGATGATTCGAGAGCTGTTGGGAAAACTCTCCAATTAGTTCGACAAGACCATCCGCGGAATTCCGGGCAGTTGGACGGAAGAGATGTGGAAGGCCGTGTACGAATTCCGGTCAGGAGGTCGAGGGATGGCCACCTCGAAGGAGGGTTACACTCGGAGGAAGTAGGCCGACTCCGTTGAGTCCCTACTTCTTCCATCTTTACAAGCACAATCAACTCCTCACGGATACGGAGGAGAAGGAGTGGAAGACCCATGAGTCACTCCTGAAGTATGGGGAATCGGAAGAAGAAGAAGAAGAACAGGAAGAAGTATCCGGTTCCGAGGAGGAAGAAGAAGAAGAGGAGGAGCAACACCGACCGCAGCACAAGCGGCAGAAGACGACGCCTCCTCACCGGAGAGGAACCCCAACCCCTCCGGGTGAGACCTCCAACCTTGGGAAGAAACCGGTTTCTGAAGAACCGGGTCCTTCCGGATCGGATCCGACGGATCCGTTCAACCAGCTGATCAACATCCTGAGCAATGTACGAGTAGACTAGATAGTGAAGAAGCTGATTCTGAACCAGATCAGCGGGCTGGTGGGAGCACCAGCGGATAGCAACCTCGCAGGAGTGGTTGCAGAATTCATCTCCAGCCCGGATGAGATCCGGAAGCAAAAAGCGGAGATACGACGACTCCAAAAGGAGAATGAGTCGTTGAAGACGGAATTGTTGTTCCTCAAGGAGGACATGGCTACCACACGGGAGATGGCGGAGGCTACCCGGAAAGTAGCCGAGGATGTGAAGGCCACTTTTGGGACAACCGGAGAGGCCGTCACCAAGTCCAAGCTGTTTGACGAGGGAGTCCTCAAGGAGAAGAAGATATCCGGAACCAGGTTGGTCCGGATTTTGACGGACTACTCCGAGAAGGTGGAATTGGTGATGATGGAAGCGCGAGAAGCTCCAAACCGGATAGAAGAGAGCAGCCGGAAGTTGAACGGAGTGACGTTGTCACGATCGTTCCATCTGTCCGACCTTTCAATGCCCGGGTCTTTTCCGAATGTGGGCATTCAGACGGAAGGAAAGGAGGGGACTCCCCAGTCAAAGAAGAGTGGGAGGAAGCTCGCGCACACCATCAACTTGGATTCGTCACCGGATCTCCCAGAACGTGAAACCGGGGAGCGGAACCGGAACCTGACGGACGTCTTTGAACAGCTTGGAACGGACCCACCTAGAAGTCCCACGCTGAAATCGGGGAAGGATCAAAGTATGGATCTAACCCCAGATCAGGGTGAGGATCAAGATCAGAGCGTGGACCAAGGCGAAGACCAAGTTATGGACGAAGAAACGGATCAAGGAGTAGATCCGGTTATGATAGGATAGGTAGGATTAGTTTTGTAAATATTTGGTAGTTAGGACCGGACCGGATTTGATCCGGTGTGTCTGGTCTGGATCGGATGTTTTCCGGTCTGGCCAGCTCGGCGGGGACCGAAAGTTCCGCGCGGACTTTCCGGGCCCCTTTTTGTTGACTTTTGAGTTTTAAAGTGTATATTAGTCAGTCTCTGCGAAGGAGACTGGGAGTCTTTTCTCTTGAGTTTTTGTGTGTTTTCTATTGACTTCTTGTTGTACGTCTCTCCCGCGCGTGGCAGGGCTGTTGTGGTGAGGAGTTAGGAAAATGTATGCAGATTCTAGAGAGATTTCTCCCCTTAGTGCGTTTGTTTTGCTCTTATGTGCATGTGAGTGGATATTCTAAGTGTTAGGAGCGGATTTCAGTTCCTCAGCACCTCTACAGTTGACAGTTCCGGGCGAGAAAACCGTTGTTAGGCTAGGCGGATAGGGAAGGAGTCCTTAGTCGCGCTAGAACTCCTGGATAGGAAATCCGGTTGAGTGCCCGATCTCCCGTGAGGTCTCGCTGCCCTAGTTGGTAAACGGAAGGACTTAGTTGATGTTGGAACGGACGGGTTCGGTTGTAACCACCTGACTTCGCACGGAGGGAACTTGGCATCAAGGTCGTTGTAGTATGAGAGGATCGTATGGGGGGTCTTTGTGTGACCTGCAAACCGGATCGCTGTCCGGGTGGCTGTGAGAGATCAAACCAGATCCGCACTAGTGTAGGAAGTAGTGGATTAGAGAAGTGGGTCTTCAGCCACTATAAGTCACAGAAGGAGTGGCGGGCCTGCCACTCTCAAAAGCAAGCGGCGAACCCTCTGATGGTGAAACAGAGGCAAAACTAAACCGGAGTGGAGTAAGAGTACGTGTGAGAGGACCGGATCGGATCGGTCCAGAGAAGTTTCAGGATCAGAAATCGTAGGATCCTAGGTTGTAATAGGATTACAAGACCGAATAGCTTGACAGACCGGCAGAAATAGAGAGAGGTCTGGTCGTTGTTTTTGGTGTGTTGTTGTTTCCGGTTTTAGATCTAGGACCGGAAAGTAGAAATTGGATACTGGATGAGCTTAAGTTGGGAATAGTGCTAGACACTTCACAGAATCTCGTGGGTTCGATCTTTAGAGTCATTTTGTTATGCTTTAGTGGTTTTTGGGAGTATAACAGGGAATTCACTTACTCTGTGCTGCGACATGCAAAAATCTGGCGCCACTGCCGGGGATTCTAAAGCTGTCAGTGTTTATTCCTAATAGCGAAGTCAGTAGTTGTTTTATTTGCTGTCTTGTCTTTTCCGGATCGAGTTTTGGTTTTTGACGAAAAATCGGATTTCGCATTCATGAGAAGAAATACAAGAAGTGAAAGAAGGTCTGAACGATTGAAGAAGAATCAAGGAGAATCGTCTGGACCTGGTTTTAGTGATCCGGATAACTCTGATCCGGGTGACCAACCGATCTTTGTACCTGCGCCTGGAGAGCAGATCGAAAGTCCGAGGTCGGAAAATACTCCGTCAACTTCTGAACGAGGATCTGAACCGGAAGGGGAAGAACCGGATTCGGAAGAAGAAGAAGTCATGACCCGGTTAAGGTACAAACGTTACAAGGGCGATGGTAGCCAAGATGCAGATGAATGGCTATGCGAGTTTGAATCGACTGCACTCGCCAATCAAGAGAATGAGGCGGCCCAGCGAAGAATCTTTCAAGGATTGCTGAAGGGGGAAGCTCTCAAATGGTACCAAGATGTTCCGGATCTAATCCGGGATAACTGGGATCAGCTGAGAACGGACTTTCTGCAAGCTTTCCGGGAAGTTGGCGGAGAAGCCAGAGCTTTGGGCCGGTTGAGCACATTGACGATGAAATCATCCGAATCCGTGCGAAGGTACTGGCAGAGAGTGAAAGCTCTCATGCAGAAGTTAACCACTGAGATTGCTCCTAGTTTGCAGGTGGAGTGGTACGTTGCCGGATTACCCGAGTCAATGGGATTCCTGATCCGACAAACGCGCCCAAGAACGCTCAGAGAGGCCATGGATGCTGCAACCAATTACAAGAATTCAGCTCAGTCACTCCAGAAGTCCCTGAAACGAAGCGAAGAGCAAGCCAAAGGAAAGGGCAAGAAAATCGACCGGAAATCGAAGCATCGAAAGAAGGTCTCAGACTCGGAAAGTACTTCTGAGTCGACCGGATCGGAAGTTTCCGATCCGAGTTCATCCAGTTCGGATGCAGAACGGAGTATTTCACCTCCCCAACGTTCGTCAAAGAAGGGGCAGAGTCGAAAGACCGTTGTGAAAGTGAAGGCAGAGGAGACGGATTCTAAAAAGGCAATCAAGAAACTCCAAGACACTTTGGAGGCGATCAAGGTCAACATTGCAGAGAACCGGAGACCAAGACGGATTGTCCCGACTTCCCGATCCAACGTTTGGTGCGGAAGGTGTGGCAAACCAGGTCATTACCCGAGCGAGTGCCAAAGAACCAACCCGAAGCACGTTCACTTCGTGTATCCTGAAGAAGAAGAGGTGTACTACACCATGGCACCTGAGGAAGAGGAGGAAGTTTACCAGATTCAGCCGACTTATGGGAGAGGGAAAGGGATTGCTGTTCCAATCCGTTCCAGCATGCTAAACCGGAATTTCCTAACCGGTCCTAGTCAAGGGGTCATGATGCAGCAACTGATGCGAGCGTATCCGGATAGACAAGTGGTGATTTGTTATGGTTGTGGAGAACCGGGACACTATTCCAGTAACTGTCCTAACAAGGGAGTAGCACAAGGTGCGCCACGGATCCTTCCATGCCAGAATTGCCAGGAGTATGGACATCCGGAGGACCAATGTCCAAAACCAGTACAACCGCGACCGGTTTTCAAGCAAGTCCAGATTCTTCCCAGGGAGCAGACCGCACTCAACTACGGTCACTCTACTGGAACGGAGAATCCGGAGAAATGACGGTGCGAGGTGGAGCTGCCAGGAGGAGCGGAGAGCGTGGTCAACCGAGTATCGACACGCAGTTCCACCAGGAACCAATCCGGTCGTACCATTAGGAGTAGTAAGAAGAAGTCGAGAAGGAAACCGGAATCGAGTAGCGATTCGGATCGTCCTTCTCCAGAGCCTAGACCAGAACCAGAGGTAGTTCACTTTGATGAAGGGGTAGGCAGTAACCGGATTCCGATAGATATCAGCGCAGAGATCCGAACGGAAATCTCTGGACCGGATATAATACAGAATCAGAAGAAGGTTAGTTTTAGTGACACACCCGTGATCATTAATCCGGATGTAAATACGCATGAGTATAACATCATCCAGAATATAAAAGATCAGAAGGCGAATGTCACAATCGGACAGCTCCTGCATGACAACGTGATGTACCAGAAGCTGATCCGAGACGCCTGGACCCGGAAACGGAGGAAGAAGGTGAAGCTGCCAGCGGTCGCAGTGAACTTTTCTCAACCGGAAGATTCCGGAGCTCCAGAGGTCACTATGGAGATAGAAGGATGTGCGATTCCCAAGGTTCCGGTCGATGGTGGATCGGGAGTGAACCTGATGCTGGAGGATACAGCATTTGACTTGGGATTCACCACCTTCGAAGCCACGGAACAAGTCCTCAGAATGGCGGATCAGTCACGAGTAAATCCGGTCGGGAAACTTTCACAAGTTCCAACCCGGATTGGAGGAAAAGACTACTTGCTGAATTACGTTATTATACGTGTTCATAAAGGTAGACCTTTTCCGATGTTACTCGGTAGACCCTGGTTATATTCCGCTCGAGTACTTGTGGATTGGGGAGCCAAGGAACTGGTGGTAGGGAAACCTTCCAACCGGATTCCCTGGACCACTGAGAAGCATTTAGGAGAGACAAGTGATTCAGATGGCTACACGACGGACTGGTCGGATCCGGAAGATTCCGCCACCAGTTATTTCGTAGATCCATTCGAGCACCAGTCCGAGACGAACTATGGATTTTCCGATGTTGTGTTAGAGCATCATCCGGAAGAAATCCAGAAACCAGTGGTAGAAGATCGATCTCTGGGAGAGTCGAGTGTTCCGCTCACAACCGAGTGGATTGCTCAACAGATCAGGATCGAAAATCTACCGGTTAGTCAGAGTGAAACAAGAGAATCCGGTTGGGGAAATTTAGCTTCCTTTCCTGAGGAAGTTTACGAGGAAAAAGTCAAACCGGTTGTTTCACCCACTGAGTATGAGAAGGAGAGTATTGAACCCAACAGGAGTTTCTACCTTAGTAAACTTCTGAAGGATACGGAGAAATCCGGTTATACTAAACTTCTGAAGGAATATCTCGACGTTTTTGCTTGGGAGCCATCCGATCTGAAGGGTATTCCCCCTCATTTAGGAGAACACCGCATCGACCTAACAGAAGGATCTGTTCCGATTCGATAGCGACAGTACCGGCTCAACCCCAAGTATTCGTTGATGGTGAAGGAGGAAATCGATCGGTTGCTGGGAGCAGGATTCATTTATCCGGTCCACAACTCTGAATGGGTTTCTCCTATTGTGGTGGTTCCAAAGAAAGTTGGAGCGGATGGGAAAGTCAAGATCCGGGTTTGTCAAGATTTCCGAAAATTGAACGCAGCCACGAAGAAGGATTACTTTCCTCTTCCGTTCACCGATCTTATTTTGGACCACGTTGCTGGTCACGATTGTTACAGTTTCTTAGACGGAGTGGCCCATCTATTATTCAAGTAGACAGATGAGTATTGCTGAGAGGAAGTATACAACTATTGAGCGGGAAGCTTTAGCAGTCATATATGCTTGCAAGAAATTCCGTCACTACTTACTCGGATACCGGATTGTGTTTCACACGGATCATGACTCATTGAAGTACTTGGTGAACAAACCGGATCTTTCCGGGAGAATAGCCAGATGGGTGCTACTGTTACAGGAGTTCAATTATGAGGTCATGGTGAAATCCGGGAAATCCAACGCGAATGCAGATTATCTATCAAGACTGCGGGGGACACCTGCGTTGGAAGACGTTTTCGCCGACTGTGGGAACACAAAATGTAAGGATAAGGTTAGTTAGCTAAGAATATGAATGAAGGAGTGAGAAATGATAAAATTTTTAGCTTTTTACAAGGCTTAAATATTAGATTTACCAAAATTAAGACATCTCCAGTATAGGATAATCGTAAATAGATAAATAGGTTAAGAAGGGGAATTTAGATTCCCTAATTTATCGAGATATCCAAAACCGGATATGGAACCGGGGGTTGAATCTGGACTTTTTCAATATACCGGGGCCAGGTATAAACATGTACCGAAGGATACCAGAGGATACCGGAGATCCCAGAAGAAGCCGTTAGGGCAATTCTGCGATCCAACGGCTCTACCGGAAGATAAGGAAGACCGTTTAACGGTCACAATCTTCCGAGATTTCAGCGGGAACGGAAAACCCTAACGGCTGGAAAGCGGC
The DNA here is from genome assembly GCA_951799445.1 of Pseudisothecium myosuroides. Lineage (NCBI taxonomy): Eukaryota > Viridiplantae > Streptophyta > Bryopsida > Hypnales > Lembophyllaceae > Pseudisothecium > Pseudisothecium myosuroides. Next base: position 655,042 of record OX637288.1, on the reverse strand, counting down.
TGGACGGGAGAGAAGACCCAGGGGTCGGATTTTCTTCCCTCACTTCTCAGTTGGAGGATTGTGGAGACCTCGGAGCGCTCAGAATCATTGTGTGGAGAGTCAGGTTGCAAGGAGAGAGAGAGCTCCGAGTTTCCCGGACCAGAGAGAGAGATAGGACCAGGATTGGGACGGAAACTCTGTAAGTTTTGCATTAGTGAGGGATTGTGTAAGGTTTATTTTAGAGGATATTTGGTGGAAGTTTGGGTGCAATGGTGAAGGGCAAAGAGAACAGAGCTGTTACCCTGAAGTTCAAGAACGTTGTCCCAATCATCCCACAAGATCCAGGTTACCGGAAGCAATTGGAGGAGGACCTTGCACAGATGGGATGTGTGAACTTTCTGCAACGACCCTGGAAGCTGAGGAACGAGGACATGATCCGGGAGTTAACGAGGGATCAGTCGAACGAATGGGAGAAGACTTCTCGGGCACTTCCCAGCAGTTGGACTATCGATACCTGGAAACGGGTATACGATTTTCCAAGACCGGGAGAGGGAATGGCGTCCCGGACACTCAAGTTTCATGAGGGTAAGTTCTCTGAAGCTCCTCATGGCAATGATGGATACACCGTAGCAGATTGCAAGGATCAGAGGGAGAAGAGAGTGTTAGAATTTCTGCTCCCAATCCTGTACCCAGAACGGCCAACCCGGATTACCTTAACCTGGGCCAACACTATATTTGGGGCATTGAGTGGAGATAGAAAGGTTTTCTGGGCTGGTATTGTTAAGGAGAGAGTGACAAAGATGGTCTCATCTTTAGGGAATACCAAGGCAACAGCAATAGGGCCATTTATATTTCACCTCTATGAGTATTTAGGAACTTTGAGAGGTCCGGAGAGAACTGCCTATAAGGCTGCCGCCACGTTTATGAAACTGAACATTACTCCAAAGGGAGAAGAAGAAGTAGAGGAAGAGAAAGATGAGGGATCCAAGAGAGAATCCTTAGAAGAGAAAGAGGAAACCTCAGAGAAGATTCCAACCTCAGAGAAGAAGAAGGGGAACAAGAGTGAGAGTCAGGAATCCCCGGAACAGGAAGATCCCCAGGATAACTCGCTGGATAGGACCATTGAGGATCTGAAGAGGCTCAGAGAGGAGCTAGATGTGGAGAGAAGAGCAGTCAAGAGTGCATGTGGGCTACTAGGAGGGATAAACGCATCGGAACTCGCTGAGAGGATTGAGGATTTACTCCGGGATAGAGAGAACCGGAAGTGGGAATCCCGGGTTAAGGAGTTGACTGAGCAGAACCAGGAACTAACCCGGGAACTTGAGGAGAGTAAGAAGGGGAAGAAACTTTCCCCAGAGGCTGAGGAGACCCTCCGTAGAGTTAGGGCTTTTGTGTCAAATTCAGGAAATGTGATTAACAAGGCCAAATTGTTCGATGAACGGATCCATAAGGCTGGGTCAGAGGCAGCAGTCAAGTCAGTAGAAGTTCTGGCTGAGTATTCCGATGTTACGGAGAAGTTCATATTCGAGATCCGGGATGTTCTTCAAGAATCGGGGTTGATCAAGGGTTCCAAGAAGGTGCCAATGTCGCCCCCAGCGAATGTGAAGCCAAAGAGTAAGCCCAAGGAAGAGAAGACACCCGCAAAGGAAACTTCTAAGCGGAAGTCGGAAGGAGGAGAAGGATCCGGGCATGGATCCGGATCCAAGGAGAAGGCCCAGAAGTCCGGATCAGAACTTGGGACACCCCAAAGCAAGGATTCGAAGCCGTCTCCAACAATGCCCAGCACCACGAGGAAGAAGACAACACCAAAACGAGGGAGGGAGGCGACTTCTGCAAATTACCATTTAGAGGAAGGCGAGTCGCCAAGTAACTCAGCCAAGGAGGGCAGCCAGTCGGGATCCGGTTCCCAGTCCGAGTCACATCCGGGCTCTGAATCGGAAGAGGATACAAATATGGAGACCATCTCGCCTTCACAGTTCAAGGGTAAGACGGCCTCAGCAACAAAGGGAAAGTATCCCAAGCCACCCAAACCATCGCCCAGCAGGAAACAGCCAACCCGGAAAGGAGCTGTCAAGTTGGAGGCACCTTCTCCGAAGCGGCAGAAGAAGTAGTTAGGTAGTTCCTTGAGTTGACCCTAGCATGGTTAGTATTAAAACTCAAGTTTTTGATAGGTAGGAAGCAATCAGTTAGCTGCTTTTCAATTGGATGAACCTGGACTTCACTTTCCGGGTTTTTAGGATCTGAGATCCACATTTTGCGGATCGGCAGGGTGTGGTAGGAAAGTCAACGTGGGAAGGATAAGGGGAATGACAGGTGTCATTCTCTGGTCCTTCCTTTTGATTCCCAGGGGCCTTTAGGGTTCTCTGGGTGTTTGGTATTTAGAGGGCTGATTTTGGTTTGAAGCTCCGGGTATTCTTATGTATATTTTTCAGTACTCTGTAAATTGATTTCAGATTTCCACTTCGCAAGTACTGGTCTGAAAAGTCTTAGTTTGTGTTGGTATGCCATCAGTGTGTTAAGCATTGGTAGTGCGGGTAGCTGGTTTGCAGGTGTTGGAGAAGAATAGATGACCCCTGGATTCTATCTGGATCCGGTTCTGGGAGTATTAGGAGTTGGTTTATGAAGAACTGGCATACTAAGGGGTAGTTTCATCTGCTAATTTTCCTTGAGGGTCTTCTGAGTGAGATAGCCATTCCTAGGTTGGGTGAGTTCTTCGGGTTGAAGTACGAATACTAGCCGACGTTTGATGAGGTCTTGCTGTTACTGGAAGAGAGGAACTGGAAAGTAGTTGGGATCCTTTAGTTAGTTGGTACTAGCTCTGCTCTGGGAACTATGTTTTGGTAGAGTCTGTCGTTGTAGTAAGTGGAATAGTAGGGGTTTCCTGAGTGACCTTCTTGTCTGGAGTAACTTCCCGGATCAGTTGTGAGGAAATACTTGCCTTCCGGTTTTCTTTGTTTTCTTTGTTATTTTTCTTTTAGTGGAATTTCAGCCACTTTAAACCAGTGGAGGGTAGGATTTACGTGTCCTTCCTTAAGTCCAAGAGCGGAACCCTCTGATGTAGAGGTTAAACTATACCATTGGTTGCATTTGCTTGCTAGGTCCGGATCCGGGAAAAGTACAGGATCAAGACACTCTTTTCGGTTCTGCGTTTAGTTAAGCCGGATACTAAGTTACTGCTACTATTGTAAAGGATTGCCGATCTATTTCTTGTTGATTGGTAATATGTTTGAGAGCTAGGTTGATACAGGAAAAAGTTAAATGAACACAAATCGGGAAGTCTAGTTCTACGTTTTTATTCCCGGATTCTGTTTGTCTTTGGTTTTGGGTTCCGGATCCTGTTCCGGTTATTTTGAGGATACTACTAGTTGAAATCTTGTGGGAACGATACACGAGTCATCTTAGGTGTTTTTGCACTAGATTAACACTTAAAGGGGGATTTGTGCTTTGCTGTGTTACGACACGACAAAAAATGGCACCGCTGCCGGGGATTTCTGAGATAGTGTGTTTGGAATTCCGGTTTAGTGTTAAGAACCGCCACAAGAGTCTATTTTGTTGTTACGGATAATTCTTTCTGATAAGGCATACTTGTTGAGATCTTTTTCCTTTGAAAGGAGTCCTGGAGTTTAAGAGGATTCCTTCCTCATGAAAAGAAAGGAAAAAGGAGGAACTTCTGAAAGAAGATCTGAACGACTTAAGAAAGAGGGAGATCCTGTTCTAGAGTTTCCGGGTGTAAACTTAGACCCGAGAGAGCGCCCTCAGTTAGAACCAGAAGAGGAATTGGTTGTAGAATCAGTAGGAGAGGTAGGCGGTACCAATCCTGTACCAAATCCAGATCCGGTCCTTGTAGAGGAAGCTCCGGTTTCATCTGAAGAAGAAGAGGATCAACCTGAACCTGAGTTTAGGAATCTTAACACCATGGGTTCCACTCGTTTGAAGTATAGCAGCTTTAAAGGAGATGGAAGCCAGGATGTTGATGACTGGTTTTGTGAGTTTGGGTCTATTGCTATAGCCAATCAGGAAAACTTAGAAGCAAAACAGCGGATATTTCAGGGCCTCCTTAAAGGAGAGGCACTGAAGTGGTACCAGGATGTTCCAGTTGCTATCCGGGATGACTGGGAACAGTTCACCGAGTTCTTTGTTAGAACATTCCGGGAAGCCGGAGTTGAGGCTTGTGCCTTGGGTCGACTAAGTAGGATGAAGATGAAACCATCTGAATCAGTTCGTAGATATGGGCAGAGAGTGAAAACCCTTATCCAGAAACTGACTACTGAAATTGCTCCAAGTGTGCAAGTTGAGTGGTATGTGGCAGGGTTTCCGGAAACCATGAATTTCCAGATCCGGCAGGCTCGCCCAGCCACGTTGAGAGCAGCTATGGAAGTCGCCCAAAATTATGAAGATTCAGCTCAATCACTTCGAAATGCTTTGAGAAGAACCGAGAGGAAGAGCAAGAAGCATTCCAAAAAAGGGAGGAAGCAAAGAAAGTACTCTGACAGCTCAAGTTCGAGCAGTGGTTCCACCACTTCTTCGTCTCCGTCAGATAGTTCAGAGACCGACCCTGGAGTGGCGTCCGGATCCGGAACCGGATCCAAACGCCACCAACACAAGAGTTCCAGGGAAGACAAGGACAAGGGCATTGTCAAGGTCAAGATTGAAGCAGATGATACGAAGAAAGCGATCAAGAGCATCCAAGAAACGCTTGAAGCCATCAAAGTCAACATGGCCGAGAACCGGAATCCAAGACTGATTGTTCCCACAAGCAGAGCAAATGTTTGGTGCCCCAGATGTGGAGAGGCAGGACACTTTCCTAGTGAATGTAATCGACCGTATGTGAAACGGGTTCACTATGTGAACCCGGAAGGAGAAGTCTACGTCACTATCCCGGAGGAAGAGGAAGAGGAAGATCTGAATCCGGTTTTTCAAGTCCAACCTACTTACGGACGAGGAAGGGCACCCTAGCAGCTGATGAGAGCTAATGTCGTTCCCAGATCTGTTCAAGTCGGGATAAATCTAGGTATGATGTCTCAGCCAAAACCTTATGGGTTTTGCTTTATTTGTGGTAGCCCGGAACACTATGCCAATGGGTGTCCTTTTAAACCACAAGGACAGGGCGCACCCATGATTCTCCCATGCCAAAATTGCCAAGAATATGGGCATGGTGCAGGCCAGTGTCCAAAACCACTACAGAATAGAGTAATCTACAAACAAGTTGAAGTTCCTCCTAGAGACCAGACCGCACTCAACTACGGATCTAAAGCCGGGATTGAGAATCCGGATAAATGACCCGTAGGGGTGGGGCTGCCGGATAGAGTAGAAACGTCAGTTTATAGAATGGAAACACGTAGCTCCACCAAGAATAGGAAGGACGCTAGGAATAGAGCCAGAGCCAGTACTAGGAGTAGAAAAACTAGGAGAGCGGATCCGGATTCAAGTGATTCTAATCACTCTGATGAATCCACCAGATCCCAACCCATAGCAAACTCGGAAAATGGGGTATACCCCAGAGGTATTTCCGAGGATATAGGTGAGGAAGTTAGACAAGAACTAAGGAATTCCGAAGCCAGTAAACCAGATAAGGAAGTTCCGGGTTCCGGTTTACCAACTTCCACACAGACAGTTAGGTTTAATGACACCCCAATTTTCATTGAACCAGAGAAAAGAGAAAACAACTATGATATTCTGCAGGACATCAAGGATCAGAAGGCCAACGTGACCATCGGACAGCTTTTACATGATAATACCAACTATCAAAAGCTGATCCGGGATGCCTGGACCAAGAGAAGAAAACGAAGATTTAAGCTTCCGGCTGTAGCTGTAAACTTTGCCCAAGTTGAAGATTACGGGCCACCCGAATTGGTTGTCGAGATAGAAGGATGTTCGGTACCTAAAGTTTTGGTAGATGAAGGCTCTGGTGTAAATCTGATGTTGGAGGACACAGCCTTCGACTTGGGGTTTACCACGTTTGAAGCCACAGACCAAGTACTGAGGATGGCGGATCAATCCAGGGTCGTTCCGGTTGGAAGGCTTTCTCAAGTAGCAACCCGGATTGGGAAGGTAACTTATCTTCTTAACTTCGTTATTATCCGGGTTGACAAAGGAAGACCATTTCCAATGTTACTGGGAAGACCTTGGTTATATGCTGCAAGAGTGATTGTGGATTGGGGAAACAAAGAATTCGTTGTGGGAAAGCCCAATATCCGGATCCCTTGGAAGAATGAGAAACACAAGGGAGAAACAAGTGAATCGGAAGGGTACACTACGGATTGGTCAGATCCAGAAGATTCTTCTTCCTTATCTGTCAACTTTGTTGGAGAGTTTGCTGGGATGACAGAGGCAGACTTTGAGTTTCCAGAACCCATAGTGGAGTTGGGTCAGCCAGAGGAAAAAAAAATCCCGGATCCTGCTCAAAAGCCTACATCCGGTCACACGGAAGATCGATCACTTGGAGAAGCCAGTGTTCCACTTACAACAGAGTGGGTGAGAAGCCAAATTCTTGAAGGCAACTTATCCCCTGTAAGTTTGAAAAAAGGCAAGACTGATATCCCTTGGAGTGAGTTCCGGACCCTGTCAGAGGAATTGGAACCGGATCGGGTTAAGAATATAGTGAATCCTTCAGATTATGAGAAGGTAGAGGTAGATCCAGGGAAGTTCTTTTTCCTGGGGAAATCTCTGTGTAGAAATGAGAGGAGAAACTATGTTAGGTTGTTGAAGAAATACATAGATGTATTTGCTTGGACTCCATCAGATCTCAGTGGGATTCCACCGGATCTAGGGGAACACCGAATTGATCTAGTCGATGGAGCTGTTCCAGTCCGACAGCGTCAATATAGACTAAATCCGAAGTACTCACTCATGGTGAAGGAGGAAATCGACAAAGATTTCCGGAAACTAAATGCAGCTACCAAGACGGATTATTTCCCATTACCTTTCATGGATATAATCCTGGATAAAGTAGCTGGTCAGGAATGTTATAGTTTCCTGGATGGATTTTCCAGATACAATCAGGTGACCATTCGATTGATAGACTAGTTGAAGACCACCTTCACAACGGAGTGGGGGACCTTTGCCTTCAACCGGATGCCTTTTGGATTGTGCAATGCACCCGGAACTTTCCAAAGACTCATGATGGACATCTTCCGTGACTTCCTCAGACATTTCTTGGAGGTATTCATAGACGATTTTGTGGTGTTCAGCGAGCAAGGCCAACATCTGGAGTTTTTGGAGAGGACTTTCATCCGATGCCAGGAAACCGGATTGAAACTCCATCCGGGTAAGTGTTTCATGGGCATGCAATCCGGGATTTTGCAAGGACATGTTGTTAGCAAAAGAGGATTGGAGGTCGATGTAGATAAGGTCAAGGCTATCCTAGCCTTGGTTGCTCCCACTTGTGTACGAGAAATCCGTGGATTTCTAGGATGTGTGGGTTACTACAGGAGGTTCATTGAGGGTTATGCCAAATTGGCTACTCCTCTGACTGAACTCCTGAAAAAGGAAGTAAAGTTTACCTGGACTGAGGAGAGACAGAAAGCCTTTGAGGAATTGAAGAGTAGACTTGTTAAGACTCCTATCTTATCTCCCCCGGATTGGATCCGGGAATTCCATGTAACCCTAGATGCATCCGGGTGGTGTCTTGGGGCCATTCTTTGGCAGTATGAGGAAAAGAGAGAATGTCCTATTTACTATGCCAGCAGGCAAATGAGTTTAGCTGAGAGGAGGTATACAACAACTGAGAGGGAAGCCCTTGCAGTTGTTTATGCTTGCAAGAAATTCCGGCATTATCTTCTAGGATACAAAATCATTTTCCATACGGATCATGATTCCCTTAAGTATCTAGTAAATAAATCTGATCTATCCGGAAGGATAGCTAGGTGGATACTTCTGCTTCAGGAGTTTAACTACGAGGTAATGGTGAAATCAGGCAAGGCAAACACCAATGCTGATTTCCTTTCTCGGCAGAGAGGACCGGAAGCAGTGGAAGGAATTTCCGCAGACTTCCCGGATGAATTCCCGGAAGAGGAACTCGGAAACTCTGAATCTGAAATCGATTCAGTAAGAGATGCAGTAGTCTTTCACATTGGAGGTGGTGGTGTTTCAGAGTTTCAAGACATCATTGACTACCTGGTGGACCATCTGTATCCAAATGGATATTCAATGGAAGAAAAGATCATATTTCATAAAAAGGTGGCACCCTACACCTTGATACATGGAGTGCTATTCAAAATGGGAGCAGATGATCTGCTGAGAAGATGTTTGGAGAAGAAGGAAAGAAAGCAAGTGATGAACGCTCTACATTCCGGATCCTCAGGAGGACACTTTGCAGCCAGAACAACTGTCAACCAGATCCGGGCATCCGGATATTGGTGGCCTTCCATGATCCGGGATGTTCAGACTTACGTGGAGAGTTGTGATTAGTGCCAAAGGACGGGAGCACCAGCCTTTAAAAATCACTAGCCGTTGACTCCCATTATTCCACTTTCTCCCTTTGAGAAATGGGGGATTGATTTCATAGGACCAATTAATCTGGCCAGTTCCCGGAAGAAGAGGTATATTATCCTGGCCACTGATTATGCAACTAAGTGGGTGGAAGCAAGAGCAACCCGGAAGAATGATGGCAACACAGCTGCCTCGTTCCTGTTTGAGGAAATCATGATGCGATTTGGGCACCCCCTAGAGCTGGTCAGCGATAGAGGAACCCATTTCTTGAATGATGTTATTGGAAACATCACAAGGACGTATATGATCAAACACCGGAAGACTACTTCTTACAATCCTAAAGCAAATGGGCTTACTGATAGAGCGAACGGGATTGTAGGGAAAAGTTTAAACAAGATGGTTTCCGCACATAAAACAGATTGGGACCGGAAACTGGCATCCGCAGTCCATGCTTATAATACTTTTGATAAGACTACAACTGGAAAGAGTCCCTTCTTTCTTGTTTTTGGACAGACAGCGCTACATAAGATAGAGATGGAGATCGAGACCCTGCGAGTGATGGCCTCCAGAAGGGGAGATCAGGTTCCGGATTCTAAGATCCGGTTACTGGCAATTGAGGATCTAGAGGAAGCTCGTGGTGACGCATGTGGGAGCACGGAAACTTAGAATAAAGGAAGATAGCATAGAAATAGGTTAGGAGTTAGTTAAAAATTTCAAAAATTTGATAAGAAGTAGGAAATTAGATTCGGATACGGATAGATTCCGGATAGTTAGAGTCCGAGATTTCAGATCCTGTAAACCGGGTTTTTCCGAGAACAGGAACGGATCTTAAACCCGAGTTAGGTCGGATCGGAGCGAGCTACGGAATAGGTATCCGACCTACGCTGCTAAGGAACCGTTACGAGAACGGACCTCTTTCCGTTCGCCAAGGGGAACGGTCGGCAGCTCGACTACTACTTAAACCCTCGCCAGACCTAATCTTCCTCATTCTTCACTTTGCTGATTGTCTTGCGCACTTAGCTGAGAGAAAGAGTGGTGAGTTAGAGATCGCGACAAGGAGAGACGGGTGAGGTCGGTGCCGATTGCACCGGATTTAGTAGTCGGTGTCGGTAAACTATGGCGGAGTCCAGCAAACCGGTAGCGCGCCGACCTTCTGTCACAGCTCGGATAGTTGGACCGGCCATTCCCGCCGACCCAATGCACCGGAAGGAGTTAGAGACAGATCTGACCCGGATGGGGTACGTAGGTATGATCCACCGACCGTGGAATGTTAAGAACGCGGAGATGCTGGAGCAGCTGATCTCGGGAGTCCCGAATCAGTTTGAGTTGACTGTGAGAGGCCAACCCGGAGCATGGACAGCGGATGTATGGGCTGACGTATACGGGTTTGGGAAGGACGGATCCGGATTAGGTTCTCGGGTAGAGACGTACGGGATTGGGAAGTTCCGTAATCCGGTTACCACTAAGGACGGATACCCCGTGAGTGACTGTAAGGACGTTAGGCAGAAACGGGTGTTGGAATTTTTTGATTCCGATCATGTATCCGGAAAAGCCCACCCGAGTTACGGTTACGGTGGCCAACACTATCTTTGGGGCTTTAGAAGATAAGGTAGTTCACTGGGGGAAAGTTCTAGCCGAGATAGTAAAGAAGCTCGTGTCACACGTAGGGAAGGGGAAGCCGAGTCTTCTCAGTCCGTACCTGTTTCACCTATATCACCATCAGGAGGTGCTGACAAGTGAAGAGATGGTGATTTACAACACCGGATTGGAAATCGTGAAGTACGGTCTCACGCACGAGATTCCACCGGATACTTCGATCGAGGGAGAGGAGGAGGAAGAAGAAGAAGACGACGAAGAGGAAGAAGAACCGCAGCAGCAGGACCTGGTCGACAAGCGGGAGAAGAGAAGGAAGTCGACCAATCCGAACTTGAGGGTGGAACAGCTGACCCCGGAAAAAGGAGAGCCGAGTCAACCCCCGGAACCGGAACCGCAGTCGGACTTCTTCGACGCCGGAACGCAATGGATGGAGGAGGCCAAGCACATGTATTTCGGGATGTCCGACATGATCCTGGGGATTGCTGCAGAGCTGAAGGTGGAGCCGGAAGATATCATAACTCAGATCCGGAAACTACCGAGCCCGGATCGGATTCGTGAGAAGGACGAGCGGATCAAGAGCTTGGAGAAGGAAAGGGATGGCCTGTTAGGTCGGGTGAACTGGGCGGATACGGATGCCGCAGTTGCACGGCAGAAGGAGGCAGAAGCTCTCCAACTCGTCCACAACCTGACCGCGTTAGTGGAGCAGCCCGCGGAAGCTGTGGTCAAATCTCGACTCTTCAGCAATCAGCTGAGTGGCACAGGCCACTTATCCGGGTCCAAGGTGGTAACTATTTTGGTGGACTTCCAGGCCCAAATGGAAGGGATTCTGAAGGAGATGGCGCAACTGTTGGGGCATCTTGACCTCAACAAGCCCTTGGACTTCACGCACTTTCCGGAGCTGCCTAACGTCGACTTATTGAATACGCCCCAGAAGCCGGGGTCAGGGATGAGTTTACCGGCATCCCCAAGACCTACTCTAGGTCAGGCATGGATCCAGACGAAGACCACTAAGTTTGGCCAGACAAGGAGTGTCTAGTCAATTCCGATAGAAGCAAGGAGTTCTGTTCCGACATTCGGGACATCCGTCCGGAGCGATTTAATCCACCGGATGGAGGCCTTGTTGAATCCGGCTCGAACCAATCCGGTCGACTTCCCTCATATGAAGAAGGCATCGCCCAAGAAGAATACAACACCGATTCAGCTGGATGATTCGCCAGAGAAAGAGACCAAAGTGGAGATGATCCAAGAGTCCGAGAAGGGGGAATTCACTTCCGGCGATGAGACGGAATCGGATGACGACCCGCCGCCGATCCAGCGGAAGATTCCGACCCGGGCTGCAACGAAGTCCACTCCACCGAAAGAGAGCAGGAAACCACCTGCAGGGCCAAGTAGCAGCGCGAAGAAATCAAAGCGGGAAAAGTAATTAGTATGTTTGCAGTTTTAGGATTTTTAATCTAGAGCGGATTTTTCGTGCATGGGGCTCGGTTCCGGATTCTTAGGAGTAGTTGACTTTTGAACTTTCCGGATATTGCGGTTGGTTACTGATTGGTCACCTGGATTTTCAGGTGTTCTTTTTTTGGCTTTTTGTTTGGATTTTAAGTGGAGGGCAGCTTGTTGCCCTTTCATTCCAGCCTTGCTCATTTTGTGTGCATTAGTTGATGTGCATATTCTCTTTTCTCTAATCTGAGCCACTAAGTGGACATTCGGATTTCTGGCTATGAATGCGTTTTCTTGAGTTGTTTATAAATGGTGAAAGTGTGAGAGAGGACGGATGAGGGGGAATCCGGGTTGAGAATTAGTTGGACCTGTTTTGAGCGAGTAAGTTTGTGAGGAAACTTTACTAGACTTGTGAGTAAGGACTTGTGCGTGGTACCTTTAAATTGCCGTAACGGTGATCCGGTTCTAAGGAGTGGTGCGGATGCGAGTCCGGAATCCAGGGAGGGTTCCGAGCGGAGATAAGCGACCGCCAGCGGAAAATGCCCACTCACCGGAAGGTCTGCCAACCATAGGATCAGTCTGGTAGATAGATGCACGAATCTCTTCCAGTTCCGGTTGTCTTGATCTGTCGTTGTAGTAGAAGTGGAAGGATGCAATTCTGAGTGACCTGTTTTCCGGGCAAGCTACCCGGGGAATTGTGAGGATTGTTACTTTCTCTACTCTACAATAAAAACTCGGTTAGGATTGTTTTGTGTGAATTTTTATGCAGAGAAATAGATGCCTATGAGTGGTGCGTTCCTACCCCTCTAAAGATCAAATGCAAACACCCTGAGGGTAAAACAGGGGAATAGAAAACCAGTGGAAGTCGAGAAGTGAGACCCGGAATCCGGATTAAATCGGAAACCGGAAAGAGATAGATCCGGATTGGGATCCGGAAGACCATTGTATAAGAAAAAGGAAAGGAAAGAGGTGTTGCTTGGGATTTTGTTGTTTGGATTACAATCCGGAAACTCCTTAGCTTGCTGAAACATACTAGAATCTCCTGGGACGATATTTCGTGTTATCTTATCATCATTTTGGTGTTAAGAATACTTACGCCTAGATTGCGTTTAGGACACTTTTGGCGCCGCTGCCGGGGAGTCTGAAAGCTTGAAGCAAGCTCTAGATTGGATCCGGAAAGTGACCAAAAGATAGAGAAAATTTAATTTAAGGACCTTCTGTTGAAGCTAGGATTAGAAAAGCTACCGAGCCCTGTGAGCTCCCAATTTGTCACTTATTTGAGGGATCCACAGCGAGGCCACTAGGTCGGGTCCTAGAGTTAGATTTAGAATTCCCCATTAGATCGACGAATTCCCAAAATCCCGATTGTTAGCATGCAGGAGCCATTCACGCAAGACCGGGGCCGTCGAGGAATCTACAACCCAAGGATGGTGTTTTAGGGTGAATCCCATGCCAGGAGTCTAACGGCGAAATCGGTTCGCCAAGATTCTTCCACTTGCAGAAGATTCCCGCACCATCGCTAAATCAAGGAGATGTCCAGTTTAAGTCTCCATTGACCAGTCGTGCCAGGTACGGAAACACACCCGCACGTCTTTCATGCGACTCCCTGAGAGGTCACGTGAAAAATCCCGGCATCTTCCGACTTGCAGAAGAATCTTTTTCCGGGTGGTCAACCCTCCTAACCTCCAACGGGAATTTCATAGAAATTACCCAGGTTACAATAAAATCTCACTAAAAATTAGACTAGCTTGTTTTATGTTAATAATGCGCTCCGTGAAGTTTCACGACATTCCGATAGCGGCAAGTACCCGAACCGGCGAGATTCCTCGGGAATTAACCACGTGGCGGGGTCCCCGCCACGTTGACCGGCATTCCGGGACCATACGATGGCGAAACGAAGTCAACCAAAAGTCCTTCCCGACTCTCTCGCACCTACCGGAGACCCTAGGCTATTCACATTTCTCAAAATAGGAGACCCCCAAGATCTAGGATTTTACCACGATTTGGTTTTTAAACTAAATTAGCCTACGATTGGTTTTTGGCCTCGGTATGGGGGTAAGGGGATCTAGTACTAAACACGGCGTTCTGGATCCAACGGCGCAATCCGTTTGGCGATTGGAGCTAATCTCCAAAAGTTAGGATGTTGGTCCAGCATAGATGGTAGAAGTAGAAATTTAGGATGTAGGATGAAAATCTTTGAAGATGAGGATGAAAATCCCCGTTGATAAGGTTACTTTAGAATTCTAGAGGGAGGGGTGAGCCCTTGGAAACCTATATAAGGGCCCCATTTCTCTCTCTAGAACACCCCCAATTCTTGTTTTGGGTCCGTGGGTCCAAGTTATTTTGGATATTTTGGCGTTTGAAGCCAAAAACCTCTACGGTGTTTTCGGAGCACTTTTGGCTCCATTGTTGTTTATTTTCAAGCTTTGAAGGTCCTTAGGGGTCCTTCTACCTTGCTTTGTGTACTCTTTTGTGAAGTTGTTGGCATCTTGTTGTAAGTGGAGAGCCTCTCTTTCCCTCTTGTATGTGTTGTGATCTAACTTGTGAAGTTTAAGAGTCTTTTTTGTATCTTGCACTAATCCTAAAGTCACCCCCCACCGTACCTTGGCGATGCCGCTTTGGGGGGCCTTTAGCGTGTAAGCTTTGTGTTGCCACGTGGTCTAACTTGTGTGTTTTCTCTTTGTGTTTTTCTTACACCCTCATCTAACCTTCTCCTTGTTGAGTGGACCCCCCCCGGGACGGCGAAGCTTTGAACCTCCTTTGTGCATGTTTTCTAAAGTTATCCCAAACCCTCTTCTAATCTTCTCCTTGTTGAGTGGACCCCCCTCCGGGACGACGAAGCTTTGAACCTCCTTTGTGCATGTTTTCTAAAGTTATTCCAAACCCTCTTCTAATCTTCTCCTTGTTGAATGGACCCCCCTCCGGGACGGCGAAGCTTTGAACCTCCTTTGTGCATGTTTTCTAAGTTATCCCAAACCCTCTTCTAATCTTTTCTTTGTTGAGTGGACCCCCCTCCGGGACGGCGAAGCTTTGAACTAGTGACAAAGTTGAAGTCCTAAAGCGTGTGTTAAAAGTGTAGACGGCGGAGCTTTGAACCCCCGAGGTGCCAAGAAGTCTTAAAGTTGGTGTTAAAACCAATTTCACGGCGAAGCTTTGCACCTCCCTCGTGTTTAGTTCCAAAGTCTAGTTTCCAAGACCTTTGTGGAAACCTCCAGAGTTTAGCTTCCAAGATATGTAGGTTCCTTTGCATTTAGTGAAGTTTAGTTAATCCCAACGTTTTCTTTAGTTTAGTTGTTCCCCAAGTGTTTAGTGAGTCTGAGTGTTCCCCAAGTTTTAGTGTGTCTAAGTTGCTCCCCAAGTGTTTAGTGAGTCTGAGTGTTCCCCAAGTTTTAGTGTGACTAAGTTGTTCCCCAAGTTCTATTTTCCCCAAGTCTTATTTTCCCCAAGTTCTATTTCCCTCAAGTCCTATTTTCCCCAAGTTTATTTTCCCCAAGTTCTATTTTCCCCAAGTTTTCTTTCCCTTAGTTCACCAAAAATCCAGTTTGCCCAAAATCTAGTTTGCCCAAAAATCCAGTTTTCCCTTAGTAGTCAAGGTCCAGAGCCAAAACAGACCAGATCAAGTCGAGAACCAAACAGACCAGATCAGTCGAGAACCAAATAGACCAGATCAAGTCGGGAGCCAGAACAGACCAGATCAAGTCGAGAACCGAACCAGACCAGGTCACATCATCCAAATATCAAAAGAAAACAAATAAATAAATTATTTATTTATTTATTTTTGAACCCGACCCCCCAGCAGCTAGCCAGCCAGCCGGGAGGCCAGGCTTGGTCCGGCAGGCAGTTGGGGCCCCAGTTCGGTCCCCATTTTTGAACTCCTTTTTCTTGATTTTTGGTTTCTCTCACACTAGAACAAAACAAAGACAAGATAAACAAAACAAAGGAAAATGGGGGGCTGACCTATTGCTAAGTAGGGATTGGGGTAGGGATTAGGGTCTAAAATCAAAAAGGGAGAAGGGAGAAAAGAGCGGAGCACCACCGTACCTGCACACAAGGAAGTCTCACCCTCACCAACAACTACAAACACTCTACACACAATGGAGGAAGGATAGAGAAAAATCGAATGAAATAGGGGAGAGGTGAGAGAGACGATGAATAGTGACCTAGGCTTAGAGTAGGTCGACCTAAGAAAAAATCTTGAGAATTTGTGGTGACCGTTGAGAGAAGGATTAGGATGACACAAAGGCAAAATTGTGTAAGAGGATAGTTGGCATTTTAAAAACCTCCTTGAAGTTTGAGACCATAGTGTAAGACTCATAAAAGCTTAGGTGGAATAGTACTAGTGTAGAAGGAGAGAGGAAGAAAGAAAAGAAGGGAGAAGAAGAAAGAAAGAGTTTAGATCATCAAAAATTGTAATATTTTCTAAATAAGCGGTGAGCTTGGAAAATCAAACAAAAACCAAAGATTACCATGGAGCATGAGGATGTACACGTGGACGTGGACGAAGTTATTTCCGAAACCGGTAGTGAAGAGGTGAGTTTTTGATTTAATCTTTTATGTTTCTCCCTAATTAGCATTTATTTTCCTAATCAGCCCTTAGAGCGTGATTAGCATCCGAGATTAGTGTAAATTAGAAGTTTAGATTCAAAAGTTGATAGATTAGGAATAGAGGTTTCCGAAAACATCTTATAATTAAGATTCGACCGTAAATTGACCGCGTTAGGCTAAGTTAAGCGGTAGGGGGTAGGACGGAGGAATTTTGAGTAAAAATCATCCCAAAAGAATCATGGACGGACCTTAGGGGTTTAAATTAGAAAGAGAATTTAGGATTAAAATTAGGGATTAATTTGCGGTTAGAATTAGAGTCAATTTACATTTTATTTCTTAAAGTTAAAATTCTAAGGTCAAAATCTAGAGTTAACTTTGGGAAGTTAAAAAGTAAACACCATATTCATTAATTTGAGAGAATTCTCAGATTATGAGAGTTTTGATAGCCCTTTTCAATCCAATTATATGCTACAATTGCATACAATTATGGTGAAAAATATCAATCATTTGCAATGCAGAAGTCATTCATTCACAGTCAATAATCAAATCGTAACATTAATACTTAAAGTAAGAGCAACATAAACTAAAAAAAACAATTGGAGATTGATGGTCCACATATTTATAGTAAGATTGCCAAATATGACAAGCATTAGATTAGCTTTGGACTTCTAGAATGCCTATTTCATTGTAAATCTAATAATGTGATTCAATCTTGCATCCAAATGTCAAATGATTGTATAGAATTTATTGTAATATATATAGGTATAACATATACCATATAATACATAACAGGTATAGCAGGTATATAACATATATACATAAAGGTATAACATATACCGTATAATATATAACAGATAAATCATCTTACTTGATCCATGAAATCCCTATAGATACACATAGTTTCATGCATGAGATCTACTCCTTAGATCTACCATTGCTTTCCATATCTCAGGTCCTCGACTACATTCTTGAGGGCATATTTGGTGGTGATGTTGCAGTTCTTGCATCTTCAAGGACCTCCTCTCCCATGCATCCCAAGGTCGACGTGTACAATGCATGAGTCGTTCATCATGTGACTTCGATGGACGATGACGTTGTACCAATTTTTTAGGAAGTAGACCAGGTTGAACTTGTAATCCTAATTTCCTCGGATATTCAGCATTTGCTGAATTGATAGGTCGTGGAGGTATTGGAATGGACTTTGTGCCTATACAATCTTTTCTTTGGGATCCACTCGATACCTATAAAACAAAGAAGACAATAAATGAAAAAGTTATAATTGCAATAATATGTGTTAAAGTAATCCAACACGTGCATAGAACACAATTGTAGCAAATGGATAAAAAACCAAATTCATTCATACCTTAGAAGTTGTAGGAATGTGTCTGTTGTCAACATACAACTTTCTTTGTGGAACAATAACATCAGCTGAACGTAGACAAGCTGAAGGAGCTATTTTTCGAGATTTGAGTGGCGATGGGGAGCTCACTGGAAGCAATCGCTTTCTCCCGCTTGGTGGACTATCCACCACACCATCATTAATGGGTCTTGTGGAGAAGTCCATAGTAGATAGTGCAGTAGCTGCCGAGACCATAATGTGACCCACACCGCTTTGAGATAATGCATATTGGCCGTATTCTAAAATGGAATCCACCGACGCATTACACTTGGAAACACTACCAGTATATGGTACAGAACAATCACGCAAATCCTGAAGAGTCACAAAAGTCAGTGTGATTACAAAGAATAAAGGGTGGACAATTGGAATACAAACAATAAAACAACTCAAAATGAATTAAACAATCATCCATTTTGCAAGACGACTATGATAGAACTATAATGGATACACTCGTCTTTAATGAAACACCATAGCAATAGATAAAATGCACAAACGCAAGGAAAATTGTTCAGTATTAGCGACGACTGGAATGATCCTTAACTAGCATCTTAGACTCCTCTATGGCGTCTATAAGTTCATCGTATTCTCGCGTTTCCTGCTCCTCAACAAGCATCCGCCGTCCAATGTTGTCATTCTTCTGAAAGGACAATAGTCCACGATCCTTGGTGCCATGCAAGCGTGTAATCCAAGGCAAAAGCTCATCCATCAAGAAAGTGTCTTTAAAACCATCTCCTTCCTTTGACCACGAATCCAAAAGCACAACGTTTTCAGGCTCGTTCAGAACATGCTTCTCAGGACTGTCGTCTACCATAATAGTATTGCCAATAGTAAACTTTGAGTTCTGTGCATCGAACAATTTGTCTAGAGGTTTGAGGAACATGTCTTTGTCGGTTCCCTTCACTTTCAAAGTTGTGATGTTTCCTCGCAGACCCCTACACTTCAGATTGTCGCAAAACTCTTGCCCAAGGATACTCCATGGTGTCTCTAATCCTCTAAATAGGTACTCGCATATGAATTTTGTTGTAGAAGTCATCATGGAACTCCAAACAGAAATGTATGCAACTGTGGCTAATTGTCGAAGGAATTCCTCGCAATGAGGTCGAACATATACAGCTTTTGAACCAATAGATACTGGGAAAACGCTGGAATGTGGCTCCGAGAGATCATTGTAGACTGTGCCCTTAGGAAGATTTTTCTTTTCTTTAGATACACAAAGGATCCCATTCAGGTCTAGAATGACATTGAGCCACCTTCTTCTTGGCCTGGAAGCGAGCGGTTTTAGGATAGGCTCTTGTGTTGCACCTATACGTATTTTTGAAAGATCGCTCCTCTGTTAAAATCAAGGCAGAGAAATACGCCAACAAGTGTTAGTAAACATTTGAACACAAAATAGAAACACAAATGAAGGGACTCAAACAGTAGAAGATCCAAGTCACAAGAACAAATATCTCAATAGATGCACATTAGAATAAAGAAAAGTTGACCACTTACAATTTCCTCAGACGTAGGACTTTGTAAGGATTCTTTAGTGCATGCATTATTTGTTGGAGGCGGTATATGAACCTCCATGAGAACATCATCTGGAATATTCACATCAACCTCCATATCCTCTTGCAATTGGACTCCTTGAAGTGACACTTCCAAATTAGGGTCGACTCTTCCACCAGAATTTGGATGGTTTGATCTTGGAACACATGAAGGGCTCTTTGGGAAGGACACATTCGAGGGATCAATGGTAGAAGGTGGAAGAGGTTGGGGCACTATGTCCTCATTAAGAGAACCTGCGAATTAATACAAGTGGATAATGAGTAGTTTCCAAAACAAATGTAGATTTACACTTCAAATCTTATGAAAATATATTATGTTCACAATCTAATGCACATAAGTGTGGACTCACATCAAAAATCACCAAACAAAAGTCGCACTTATAATTTATGTACATGTAACTATGGATTTACATTTATAATGTAAATGAAAAAAATTCAATATTTATATTTTCATGCACTTAAATAGTTAAGTATGAATTCACAATTAAAATCTTGAAAAAAAAATGTAATATTTACAGTTCTTTAAAGGTGAAACTGGATTATACATATAAAAGCAAGCGAAAAAAAGATGGAATACTTTTGCAATTCTATACACATACATTTTGAAAATAACTAAAAATCTTGAAAAATTGATTGCAATATTACAACTTCATACTTGTAAATGCAATCTTCTAAATTACATTCAACAATACAAAACAATCCTGTAAAAAGAAAAGAAACCATACATAAAAAAAACAAATATAACGCAACTTCAAAAGATCCCAAATCATTACAGTGAGAGTTCACTGAGATGAACCTTGGGGATCATTGACTTCCTCATTTCCAACCCCCGAACTCATTGCAGGAGTCTGCAGGTCATCTGACTGCTGCTGCGCCTCGGAAGGACTATGCAACGCTGGATCCAGTTCCATGGATGTCCTAGGAAGAACATGAGCTCCACTACCTGAAGATACCGATACATGATTCTCCGACAAAACGTGAGGGGCCGGCTCATTCATCTCAATAGCTGGAAGGGAAGAGTTTCCAGAAGGTAGAGTTCCCTTGATGATAGTCATCAACTGAGCATATTCAATCCTTGAACGTTTCCTCTCCTCAAATTGGTCCTCCTCATACTTCTGCATCCTCTCATGCATCATTTTCATGTAATCCTTCATAGTAAGATCTTCTGTTTCATCCAACTTCCTCTTTCCTCGATCACGTTCTGAAGAAGGGGATGGAGAAGTGAACGATGAACCACGACGTTCACTTGCTGGTGGATCCATAGGGGCAACTGGTCCAGCATGTGGAGTGCTAAACTCTTGGGACGCGGGAGGATTGATCATGAGGACTTCGTCACCTTCTCCTTGGTCAATCATGTCGTGCTCCAAATCTTGAGCAACCAATTGAATACGATCTCTCTTGCCCCTACCAGATGACGAGGTGTCATTATCGACCGTCTTTGGATACTTTTCTTCATCAACATAGTACCCTGACTGAAGGAAATCCGCCTTGTCCAAGTCCACAGACAATTGCGAGAGGTCATTAAAGGATTTCGTCTCGTCAGAATCCCCAATGATATAATTTATCAGCGAATTCATCTGGAAGAAGATGGAAAAATAGTTAGAATAACATATTTAAGATAATAAATTCCAAGACAAACAAACATGTCAATTCACCTTGAATGGAGGTGAATACTTAGAAAGAACAACATACTCACCCATGCCGCACAGATGATTTTTCCACCCCCGTATATGGTAAAGACCGCATCTCCAGGATTGCAAAATAAAGCCAAAATGCTTATGTAGAATTCCATCCGTAGTTCATTCTCATAGATTCGATACTGCATTTCATTGTAAGCTCCCGAGGTAAGGAATTCATGCGTTTCCGGAGCCTTGAATTTTGTTGGCAAGGAGTTGCATTTTGCCTTGTGGTTCTTCTTAATGAGGAACATGATGTGGACGTTCGCTTCGACTTTCTTCTTGTTCAACTCAAGATCTTCAAGTCGCTCGTACTTCGCCGGCATGTACTCTGCGTGATGAAGGACATAATTATCTGTAAATACAGAATTGTAAAAATGGTGTATGAGACTGGAGTCGGTCTTCTTATCTCCAGATAACCACACCCACACAGGGATATCAAGAATTGCAGGATCAGTTAGCCGCATCAGCAACATCAAAAAAGAATAAAAATACGGAGTTGCCATCCCTCCAGCCTCCTTCTTGTTGCTTGGAAAAATTCTGAAGTCCATGAATCCCATCTTTATACGGTCGACATCCAAATGATCCCAATCACCTCTGGCCCACTTCGCTAAGTCGTCTGTATTTTCGTTGAATGGACGGTAGAATGCTTGACCGGTGGGAACTGTAAACCTTCCTTTATTTCTCAAGAAGACCTTCAGAAATTCCTCGGCATAGGGTGACAATTCTCGAATGCTCTTGTTGATGTTACACAAAAGCTTCGATGCAGTGAAGAATATCTCAGATGGACCTGTGATGAGGACATGCATGGCAGCGTCCGTGATCTTGTAATCCTTTTTGAATTTCTTCCACATGTCCTTCTTAGTCTCTCCCGTCGTGGTTAACAAATCAAGTTCGGGCTTCATATCATTGAGCTGCACCTTTACAATTTGTTTTCTTTTGCGCCTCTCACACCACTGTCGATAAGTACAACAGTTTGGTACAACCTTCTTCAGCTTCTTAAATGTCACCTTTGGATAATCCTCCATTCTCTTGTTCTTCTTCTCTGGTGGGTTAGGCTTCATCAATAGATGCTCTGCAAGTCGCTTGAGGCTTGCGTTGGAAAGGTTGCCAAGCCATTTGAAGAACTCTTTACTAATGATGCCATCCTTCTCCGGAACCCAACCCTTGTTGTTCTTGAACAATGTTCTTGACTCCGGATCGATCAACTCTCCCATTGAGGCAGCGGAAATGAGTTCAGAGTATAACTCATATACATCTGTTGGAGCAGTAATAATTTTGAGCTCGTTTATAATGTCAACCTTCACGGGCTTGCCAGACTTGGTTCTTTGCTGCTTCTTAATGTCAATCATACCAAACCGTAGCTGGCAAGCAGCGTCAAATTTCTACACTCAAAGATAATGTAAACAGGTTAGTCACTGAATAGAAAATTCACCTTGGATGGAGGTGAATTATGAACTAGAAAATTGCATTCTGCAAGCTTCAAGAATAGACTGATGACCTCCTAACTTATATGTATTAGAAAGAATTTAGTTGAATAATATAAAACTACTTCCTTATGACATACCTTCCAATTTTCGGCATTGTTGCCCTTGGATTGTGACTTTGTTCTTGAAACTGATCGTCCCACTTCGGACGCTTGTTTTGGAGGCGTTGGTTCTCCCATCCTTACCCACACTCCACGAGCACCAATTATATTAGTTGCCCAGGTAGGTGTATATCTGTCGAAGTGATTCACTCGATTATAATAAGATGAAATTCGTCGTAGAATGGAGTGGTCCTTGCTCCAGACAATGAAGCATGGCCATTTTTCAAACTTCTCCTTGATCTTGGATGCAGATGCCTCGGTCCTCATCTTCTTTGATGCCTCGACACTGTGCTAGCCATTGATCATGTAGAACTTGCAATCTTGTATGTCTTTCCAATCCTTTGGCATTTCCTCCAATCCAATAGGCATAGCACAAAGGGCCTGCTTCCTATCTTTGTCAGGCATCTCCAACAAATAATGCATGGTGTGGTCGATGCCGGACGGCTCTAGACTGCGGCAGTTCATGTCAGGGAGAGGTACCATCAACTGATCAATCGAAATCTCTTCAACTTTATCACTACCAAAACAATATGCTTCTTGGCATTCAAACCAATAACTATCATAGATCTTCAAGGACTCCTCGTAATTTGCTTTCCCAGAGTCTTTATCCTTGGGTATAAACTTGAAATCCTTTGGTATGTTTGTAAGGACTGAGAGTGAGCTAGACTCGGGATCTTCATCATTGGCTTCAACTATTGTAGTGTCCCACGTCCTCATTGGTGTGCTAGCACGCACCATCCTTGAAGTACTAGGTCGACGTTTTTTATTTTCACTTCTGCCTGTCTCAGGGGTGAGATTTAGGCGGGACTGCTGGCTCCCGACCACGCCACTTGACTCTCGAGACAAATGTTGAGGGGTCATGTTCTTGTGACTAGTCCTTAATGTTGTTGTCTCAATTTGAAAAGAGACTAATAGCTGCTTCAGTCGAGTTGCCAGAATTGCTGAAGGTAGCGGTCCTCCATCCTTACTCATCCACCTTCCTTTCTGGATTTGTGTTTCCAGCTCCTTATAGAGGCCTTCGTACTGGGTGTTCATAAGAGACGTACAACATTCATGAATACTGAATGGCGTCTCTTGAGGATTGATGGCATAAGTGTACTTGTATTCCTCTGGCATGTCTGGGTCGTTCTTGATCAGGCACGTGATCAAAAGCATTCCTGGAGGACCCTTGGCAATATCAACAACTTCTTCATAGTGAGAAATTGGAAGTGTGGCGTCAGGCCCATTTTTGAATTTCTTCATGAACCCAACGTTTTGCGTCATTGGATAAAGAATGATGCTCCAGAACTCAACGCTCTCTGGCTCTTTTAGTTTCCAATAATCCCCATTGTCGGCCTCTTCGCCAAATTCTTCGACCAAGTCTTCGGGTACTTCATATTGATTGAAGTACAAGTCTAGTTTCTTTTTGTGTTCGTCCATACCTTCACTGAAGCATACAAGAAGAATTTAATTAGAAAAGATATTCAACTGGAGGCCTAAACGTTTTGCTTATACAACACGAAATTGGTAGTAACCAAATTTCCATTGGCTCCTAATGGAACACTCTATATATCAATTGAATTGAAGAACCTCATAAATAGGAATAGATTAAATTCACCACGAATGGAGCTACAAGCTATTCACCTCGAGTCAAGGTGATTTTATTTATGGATACTACTTGTACAAGAAAGGCAAGCGGCCGTTGATTCACCTCCACTCGAGGTGATTTGAGTCCGGAAACTACTTCTACAAGAAGACAAAGCGTCTTCTGATTCACCTCGAATCAAGGTGAATTGAGTTTTGGATACTACTTCTATAAGAAGACAAAGCGGCCTTCAATTCACCTCCACTCGAGGTGATTTAAGTATAGTATACTACTTCTACAAGAAGACAAAGCGGCTTTTGATTCAACTCGAATCATGGTGAATTGAGTTTGGGATACTACTTTGACAAGAAGACCAGGCGGCCATTGATTCACCTCGAATCAAGGTGATTTGAGTTTGGCGTTCTAATTCTACAAGAAGACAATGAGTCCATTTATTGATTCACCTCCACTCAAGGTGATTTGAGCTTGGGATACTACTTTTATAAGAAGACCAAGCGGCCTTCGATTCACCTCCATTCAAGGTGAATTGTATTTGGGATACTACTTCTACCAGAAGACAAAGTTGCCTTTGATTCACCTCGAATCAAGGTGAATTGAGTTTGAGATACTACTTTGACAAGAAGACCAAGCGGCCATTGATTCACCTCGAATCAAGGTGATTTGAGTTTGGCGTTCTAATTCTACAAGACAATGCGTCCATTGTTTGATTCACCTCCACTCATGGTGATTTGAGCTTGGGATACTACTTTTATAAGAAGACAAAGCGGTCTTTGATTCACCTCAACTCAAGGTGAAATGTATTTGGGATACTACTTCTACCAGAAGACAGAGTTGCCTTTGATTCACCTCGAATCAAGGTGAATTGAGTTTGGGATACTACTTCCACAAGAAGACAAAGCGGCCACTGATTGATTCACCTCGACTCAAGGTGAATTTTGTACTTCTACAAGAAGACAAAGGGGCCATTCATTCACCTCCACTCAAGGTGAATTGAGTTTGGAATACTAATTCTAGAAGAATACAAAGTGGCCTTTGATTCACCTCGAATCAAGGTGATTTGAGTTTGGAATACTTGTTCTAGATATAGACCAGAAGAAGGAGAAAAATCATTTTATGTAAGGGAAAGACTAACATCCATTAAAATAGCTCACCTCTAACTTCACAAATGAATGTATATAGCCAAAATGCCACGGAAGTCTTCTAGAAATTTGGATGTCGTACACGCTGCAAACAATCAAACCACATGTTGAAGTGAGATTGACATTCCTCAAAAAATAGTGACACCTCCACAATGTTATGATAGTTATAGCCGCAAGAACTTAAAGAATTGGAAACTCAAAAGCTAATAATTAGAACTACTCATTGGAACCTAATTTTGAACTCTTGTTTTAAAATTGCTCATTTGAACTCTGGCTAAGGAGCTCACAAAGAAATAACGATGACTCAACAGCCTGTAAAGGTCACAATTAATCAACAATGAATCAAAGATGACTACAAAGCTCACAAAGAATCAACCATGACTGCAAAGGCAACATCGTATACTCACGGTCCTAAACCCTTAAATGTTCACAACGATTCTCTCAAAATTCATAAAGCGCCTCGGGAATCATTCAAAATGCATACTGAGTTCAAAGTTCAGAAACATGTCAAAGAACGAGCTTCCTCCAGCTCGAAATTCATGAACATCCTGATCAGTCAGTCGATCACGCAATCAAACATAAACTTCCTGATCAATCGATGCAGCCAAACATAAACTTCCTGATCAGTCGATCACTAAATCAATGTAGCCAACCCTAAACTTCCTGATTAGTCGATCACTGGATCGATGCAGCCAACCCTAAACATCCTGATCAGTCGATCACTGGATCGATGCAGCCAATCGGGTAAACATCCTCGATCATTTGGAAACAGTCGATCATTGCAAGCCCTCGATTATTGGAACGAAAACCCTCGACAGTAAGACCGCCAAACCATACAGTCAAGCTGGAAACCAAATCCAAGGCCGAATCAAATCAACCCTAAACATCCTGATCACTAAATCAATGTAGCCAACCCGGATCACTGGATCGATGCAGCCAACCCGGTAAACATCCTCGATCATTTGGAAACAGTCAATCACTGCAAGCCTAGAAATCACTGATCAGCCTAGAAATCACCGATCATTTCTACGTGCATGTTCCACCTCCCGCAGTATTGCTCGTCTCTCAGGTTTTCGCAACAATCCGACTCGGGAACGGAAACAGTCGATCACTGCAAGCCCTCGATTATTGAAACGAAAACCCTCGACAGTAAGACCGCCAAACCATACAGTCAAGCTGGAAACCAAATCCAAGGCCGAATCAAAAACGGTGAAGCCAAATCCGAAACCCCAGCAACTCAATCGTCACTATTCAAACAATGCAAGTGCTGAAAGATGTAGCGCAAGTTACGTTGGTACTAGATTTGAATTTTGTGTTCAGATTCTCGTGGGTGAGATTATTGAGGACTGATTGAACCGATACGAGTACTGAGGTTTAAAAAGCCGGCCGGTGAGATTGCGGTGACACAGTCACGGCATGCCTAGAAACAGGTGCAAATCCAAACTCAGATTGACAACCAGTATCACAAAACTTTCCTGCAGTAGCGACTTGCTCTTGAAAGCTAGCACTTCCGAAGTCGACAGAGCCTACATGAGCAACCGAGAGAAATCAAAGCAATAAGAATGACAATTTCGGGAAAGCACCTGGCTGCTTGCGCTTCACGACGTGTTTGCAGGGACGTCCGTGAAAAGCACCGCTGCAGGCGCCCAAGAAGAAATTGGTAGTAGGAGGCGCAGCTTCACAAGCCCAAATTGTCCGGTCCTCCTTGGTCTTCTTCGCGACGAGGAACAAGGCAAAAACTGGCAGCACTCACGCAAGTTTCTCCTGCTGCAAATCTAGCTAGAAAGATACTATAAACCCCAACACCCGCAATGAAAAATGAAGTTACACACCTACGCCCAGCCAACACAAGAGAACTCGAACTAAAATCTCGGTCCGCGCCCGCACGGAGGGACAAGACAAGCACGCTCGCAAGCGGTACTCTCAGAACCACAACGACGGCAGAGCCCGGGAAAGCAAACCCCAGAAACCCTAGGAGGCGCTGAAGATAACGAGGAACAACCTCCGTTCATACCCGGACCCCAGTAGGTATACCCGGACCCCTGTACATATACCCGGACCCCAGCATATATACCCGGACCATTCCCGACCCAAACCGTGACCTCAGCGATCACAGTGATTACGAAATATTTATTTTCTTAATTTTCCTTGAAAGATAATCAGAAATGACATGTAATCCAAGTTGTTTCATATTAATTGGAGGTTTGCGGAATTAGCTATAAAATTTTGAAGTTGAAATACCATATGGCTCTAAAAGTGACCACCTCCTAGAATGTACACCTTTTATACATTTTGATATATTAAAGAAAGCAAAATGTACCTCTGTGTCATGTTTGGTTTAAAATGCCCAATCAGAGTGCAAGCCTCTTACTTTAGTAGACAACAAACATACACTTTAAACGTTCAACGCCAGACTGGTGACCCTTAGAAAGCATGCTATTTGGTACTTTGTGACATCATGCACTTTTAAAAAATCCATACCTTAACCCCTAAACGTCTGGATTCATCTCCAAAATTGATGATTTGAGAAAAACCATTATAAACTACAATTTGGAAGAATATTTTGGAATTGGTATACAAATGAAAGCTATAGATTTTGATTTTTAAATTCTATCCGTACGATTAGATCTACGAATGCTATCACCAATCTTTTTCTATAAATTTTAAGAAGAAAATTTTAGAACTCCTAAATTCAATTACAAGTAGAATATTATCATTTTTTGAGTAGAACTTGTTGGAATGGATTTGAAATAAGGTTATCTTCATATGGTGATTTTTTGAAATTTTTGTAACCTTTACATCTTTGATCTCATTTTTGCACATCTAGTTTTGAACTAAAGTCAATGCAAATTGACCACTTGACATACTTCCACATCTGTAATTTTAGAAATGTATATATTCTAGTAACACCAAATCCAACTGATGGATAGGACAACAACTTGATGAAGTATCACCAAAAATTAGGATGACTTTCATCCAAGCAGGAATGAGACAAAAACAAGGTTCTGAATCTGTTCATCGTCCAGAAAATGGACGTCGGAGCGCTCCAGGGTTAAGACAGGCTGTTTGTTTTGTTTTGTTGGTTGGTTTGTCACGTTTAGATTTCCTGGACCGTACGCCCCCCCAGGCGCGTGCTTGGTATCGTCAAAAAGTCCTCAGCAAGGAGGGGTGCACGGGCTTGGTTTCGTCGCGTTTGGAATTAGGGCGCGGAAGTTATTGAATTAAAAAGTATTTATGGATTAAAAAAACTACTAAACTATGCTAAATTATATATCTTTTGAACCGTGTGACAATTTGTCATGTTCATGGTAGTATTGGAAAGCCCTAAACTAGGAGGGGTGTATGGGCTTTATTTTTGTGGCGTTTGGACCAGCGATGTAAAAATTAGAGATTCTTGAGTTATTTTTTGTTTTCAAAATTATTTTTATTTTTATTTTATTCTTTTTTTAAAACAACTTTTATTTTTTGGGGGGCTGTGGCAAAGGCACAGGGCTACACTTGGTTTTGTGGCGTTTGGATCCACGACGGAGAAATTATTGAATTTGAAAGTTCTTGTTGAATAAAAAAATTAGAAAATGACTTTTTGGTTGTAGCAACAGCACAGGGCACACTTTGCTTTGTGGAGTTTGGACCTATGGTAGAAAAATTATGGATTTTTGAGTTATTTTTGGTTTTAAAATGGCTTTTACTTTTGTTTTGATTGTAGCAGCAGCACAAGTCCATACCTTAAGTTTGGCTGTTAGTTTTGTTTGTTTTGTTTTGATTTGTTTTGTTTTGTTTGTTTGTTACATTGAGATCTTCCGGACCGTGTGTTCCCCGAGGGCGTGCTTGGTATTGTCAAAAAGCCCTTGGCTAGGAGGGGTGCACGGGCTTTGTTTCGTGGCAGGGGAACCTGCAATGAGAAAGTTATTGAATTTTGAAGTTTTTATTGAATAAAAAAATAGAAAAATATTTTTATTTTTATTTTTTAGATTGTGGCAACGGTACATGGCACACTAATATATATATATATATATATACATACTTATATGTATATATACTTATATGTATATAATCAATTCAATGTGAATGATTTTGATCATTGTACTCAAGATGTTATGCAAAGGTGCTTGTTTAAAATCTTCATTTTCTAGTGTTCAGGGCTTGTAGAAATAAGCCTCAGATGCACTACAATTGTAAGAAAAAATGACAATAAAATTCATTTAAAAAAATTGTAAAGTACATTTTGAAAAGACATGAATTGGTTTGAATTATGTAAAATATGCCTTTTATCTTCATATTTTGTTGGTGACAAATTTGACATGTGACAAGAGGATAAAAAGACTTGAAATATGTTTTAAAATTCAAAAAATTCAAGAAAATGTAGAACTTTTTTTTTCATACAAAGTAATTTATTTTGCATAGAAAGATTTGATTTAGAAGATTTTGGAACAAAACCCAGACATGCTACAGTATACTATGTTTTCAACATTTTTGAAGTTTAAATTAAAAAAGAAATGTTGAACGTGAATGTTATAAACTATTTGAATAATTCTACTGAATTTTTTTTTTAATTCTATTTAAATAAAATTGGTTAGTGTAGGGTTTGATTTAAACAATTACCGGTACCTAGATGTAATGTATACATCACATTTTCCAAATTATGTTTCATTGTCAGCTTCATTTTTTTCTTTGAAGTTGCATTTTGTAATAATATTCTCAATTTTGGAATTTTGGACATTTCATTGGTCCCATATTTATATATATATTAATATTTTTAACAAATAGAAAAATAAAAGCTTGTGATTTTGGATGTTTGCAAAGAATGGTATACTTCAAGTTGAAGTTCAAAAGATATCGTCAAAATTTTACACAAGGTAACTTTTAAATGCGTTGATCATTGCCCTCTATAATTAACCTTTCTAGAAGCTTTTATGTAGATGATGAGATGGCCTTGAAGATAATGAATGCTATTTTGAGATTTTGAGGTAGTACCCAACAATGAGGGGTTTAATTGAATGATTTTATTCTAAAAACAATAAATATCATATTTAGAGGTCATAATGGCCATATTGTCGCAAAATAAAGTATACATATTCATAAAAAAATTTATAGTTTATAAATGGACATTTCATATTTCTTGTTAACACGAGAATGCGGTTGTATGTAATTTATGCTTTAACTTCTAGTACCCTTTATGTTATAGTTGCAACTAATATTGACCCTATCATGTAATGCAAAATAATCATGAACTTGAAACCAAACGTTGAATTGACTATCAACACTGTGCATTGTAACATTGTAGACATTTATTCAATTAATTGTGTAATGATTGCCAAAATGCAACTAAATAAGGTGTTCCATTGTATTCCAATGAAATGATTCAGATTTTGTGACACTTTTCCTTTATAGGCTTTACAAATTTGATTAATGTTTTACATTCTTCAATCTTGCAGTACACAAGTAAAAGGATGTGTGGTAGAAATTTAAAAAACTTCTCCCACATGTTTAGCAAGATCTTTGCATTCAAAGTAAAGAATGCCAATTTTGAGGGAACCTTCCGTGATTTGATTTTTTTACTTTGAATCTATTTAACTAAAAAGATTTTGCACTATAGGTATTGAATAAAAAAATTGTGTTCAAGACGTCAGTTGAGGGTCTACATTTTTGTTTTAAAAGCACACTTCATTTTAATTCGTCAAGAAATTGAAATGTTGAAGCAAATACTCCATATGAAATACCACAATGAAGGAAAACATGAAATCTTCAGTACTTGTAAGATAGAATTTCAATACACTAATTGCAACAAAGACATTGTTTTAGCTAGCAACCTCATCCATATGCAACTTCTTTTCTTACAAAAATGT
Source organism: Pseudisothecium myosuroides (assembly GCA_951799445.1). Taxonomy (NCBI): domain Eukaryota; kingdom Viridiplantae; phylum Streptophyta; class Bryopsida; order Hypnales; family Lembophyllaceae; genus Pseudisothecium; species Pseudisothecium myosuroides. Next base: position 624,275 of record OX637288.1, on the reverse strand, counting down.
GAAAATGGAGTTCAATAATGAATCATGAGTTATTTTTTGAAGAAGATGATGAGATTGCTTGATAAATAAAACACTCCATAATTTTTTCATCACTAGTCCAAAATTAATGGGATGAATCAAGTTGCCATTTACATACAATAGTACGGAGTATTCTCAATGAGAAAGATAAACTTCTCAATTTATAATTCTAATTCTTGTGATTTTTTTGGTTTAGGGTCAAATTGATCAATTTTCTTAGTAAGGCATACTTTCAGGGAGAAAGCACTCAATCATTGACTATAATAAAAAGCCTATAGGGTCCCAACAAATTTATAGGAGATGATTTTGGCATAACCACTGCTTTTTTTAAAGAATCTTTGTTCTAATTGTTGAATATGCCTTAAAACATGAAATCTTTTTGTAGTACTTTGTTCTTAACTTACGGTTATTTGACATAATACAAAAGAAAATAACTATGTTAAGTTTCTAAGTTTCAATTAAAAAAATTTAGTTGTCAACACTCATTCAGTCATCCATATTAATGGTTCTTTAATTCATCCAATTCAGGACTATTTTAGATGAATAAGCAACAATTTATGTTAGAATATTCCAATAAGAACCTGCATGAGCACCTCAATAACGTCCAATACTAGCTCCTATTACTGTGGTTTGAACCTATATATCTACCTCAGTCATATACATTTAGAATTGGAGAAAATCAAATGCAATATTTTCATGGCCTCTTATACATATTTATAGACATTTGTTGGCACTAATCAGTGCTAGGTAGGTTCTCGTTTTCAAAAAATTTAAGAAAGTCTACTTTATATTTTATTGTTATGAATGTGTATTACTTTCCAAGAACTGAAAGCATTGAATAAAATTGTCTATTTCTTTGAAGACTTCTATTCAAACAATTAGTATGTATAAAATTTTAGAAAGTAATTTTAGTTTTCCGAGGTTGGAACTACTACAATGCTTGCCACATTATTCAAATATTAAAAATCCATAAGAAATTGGAACTGAAACAAATATCAAAAACTACCTAAAGCGTTATAAAATTGGAAGGTAAGGAAAATGTAACTACCATCAGTCCAAAAAAATGGGAAGGGAAAAAAATTGTAAACTACCTTAATCACCAAAAAAATGGGAAGGGACAAAAATCAAAAACTACCTTTAGCCCCCCAAAATGGGAAGGACAAAAACCATAAACTACCTTTAGCCCAAAAAAAATGGGATGGAAAAGAAAATGTAAACTACCTTGAGTCCAAAATAAGAAGAAGAAAAAGTAATTGTAGACTACGTTAAGACCCCAAAAAATGGAAAGGAAAAATAACCATAAACTACTTCAAACTGGTTGCAACAAAATTCCTGTTGTTTTCCATTCACTACTTAGCTCGCACTTCCTAAAGAAGTAACCAGCCAGTTGAAACAACATCAAATGAGGAACCTTGAAATTCGCACTGAAAGTTCACAAATTTAAATTGATAAGGTAAGCATGTTTAAAAAAGTAAAAGCCACAGACACAAATCATGTACTATAATATGTGAATAATACAGTATGCAATACAATATGCACTATAGTATGCAAATACTACAATATGCACAGGAATCCCCAAACCAGTTCAGTTGCACCCAAAATCCTGACCACCCTACAGTTGGTACGTCGTAGGCAACGGATAGTAGTGGGCAAAATCGTCCATCCAAATTTGACTAGTACCAATATGTCTTCATCCCCTAAATGGATCAGCAGTTCCATAAATTGAACATAGTAACAAAAAATTTCTAGCATCTATAGCTTGTATCCTACATTGGATGCAATTTTTTGAATACGTGGTATTACTTACCTATATATCTTATTTATAATTGAGTGCATATGATTTAGTATACCATGTATTATCTCTAAGTTATTTCTAAATTTTAGATGTTGTGAATTAATACCTCCCTATATCATGCTGCACATAGTTTGCTAAGTTTTTCTGTATAACCCCCCCATGTGGGATACAAAAGTATCTTTGATTCTATTTTAATTTCTTTGTATATTTATGCACAAATAGTGAATCTTCAAATACTAAGAGAAGCAATCTACAACAAGGCAATTGTGTGACCCCCCCTAGAAGGATTAAAGAATTCTTGGAGATTGCATTTAATATGAAAGCGGTTAAAGATAATTTTTACAGCACATTATACTAGTTGAACTCTAGTAACCTAATATATTCTTTCAACATAAGAAATTATAAAAAATATGATTGAATTTTTTATTGTTATAAATAATTCAATTACTTAGTTTGAATTTATAGACTTCTCAACCTTGAAAAAAAATTTAATACTACAAAATTGTAGTCTTTATTTCTTTTCTCTTATGACCAATTAAATTAATGTTATACTTTAATGCTAAAAATATCCTATTAAAAAATTAGAATCATGATTAATAATGTACATATGGGATAGATTGAACACAAAATAATCCCTAGAAAATTACATTGTTTTGTAAATTCCAATGCATAAAAAAAATCCACCTTGAGTCATATTTTTACTTTTAGATTTTATCTAATCAAACTTTTTGGAAATAATTAAATATTAACCAAAGATGTGCTACCTTTCATCTTTACTTTAGTCTCATTACCTTGGAAAGGCATAGATATAAATAAAGAATTAGTTACTTTGATGTATTGAGAAGTAAAAATTAGTACCCCTAACTTTGTGCTCTCAATTCTAAAGAAATTGAACGACTCTCCTTCAAAATACAAACATGTCATTTCTATACGGTTTGAGACTTATATAGTACAAAGTCATATTCTAACATCAGAAAGGGTAAAATAAAGAGCATTCATTGTAAAATTTGATGAATTTTTTGTGTGTGTGCTAAATTTTCATTTACAATATTTAATATTTTTTTATGCATGATTTTTGGCTAGTTATATAACCCTGAACCGCTGAAAAAAACTTTAATTTACTTAATTCAAAATGATCAAATCACTATTATTTTTTAAAACTAATATTGAATTTCATCTAAGTATGTATCATTTACTTCTGATATTTATTTCAGTCAATAAATATCACTTAAGTGTGATCCAAGTATCACATAAGTATTGAAGAAGTAGTTGCTTCTTTTGTAGAGTAATTCCTATAAAATCACTCTAGGTGCCCTTCTTTAGTTTTAATAGATACTACTCTGCCTTGTGTTGTTGCCACATTCAAACCCTATACCCTAAACCCTAAACCCAGTAGCCTCTCTTATGGTATGGATAGAGCGTTATTGCTCCAAAGTTTGCTGGCAATTCGAATTGTCGTCCACTTTAGGAAGAAGAATATACGGCAAAAAAATCCATAATTATGAAGATAATTTCATCAATTTCCATTGATAATTTGCTCCAAATGTAATACCTAATGTAAGGTTTTTGGAACCTTGATTTGAACACTAGATCCAATTTCATTGGATGTGTTTTAAATAGCCAAGTGGAATGAGGTTGAATGGGATGAGCTATGTAAAGGGTAGGCCTTAGCCATGTCAGGTGCGTAATGTGCAAATTATCCTACTTAAAATATGTGCACGTGGATCCTGACTCCTGAACCTTGTATTCCTAAAATTCCCTGACGAGGACTGAGCCTCTCATAAACTCAAGTAGGTGAATGTGAACTTTTCCCATTTCTGTCGCCTACCTGCAAGTTTAGAGACGGTGGAATAAAGTGACGGCAACATAAATGCCTTTGAAGTAGTAAATGGAATTTGATTTTGCAGGTGGAGAAGGATCTGTCATTCTTCCGTTGTAAGTGCACTAGATTTGAGGAGAACCATTTCAACTTTGGAAACGCACTTCCCTCCCAAAATTTCCCGCCTCAGTGATTATTGTTGCGGCCATTCCAAATTTTTGGACGAAGTTTGTTTGTCTGCTCCTGTGAGGTCTCTTTGCTCTTGCGCCTGAGATGTGCGAATATTGTTCTTATGAGTGTTTGCGATTAAACTTTTGAGTACCAGTGGGCAAGTGGTTGAGTCCGGTGCTATTTCAAGTGTTTGTGATTAAACTTTTGAGTACTGGTGGGCAAGTGGTCGAGTCCGGTGCTTGTTCAAGTTGTGCTGCGGCGCTTGCTACGAGCTTCATATCGTGTTGAGGTTGCGGTCGAAGGAGTCAGGCAATTTCTATTGAGGTATGACGTATCCCTTTGATTTGAATTTGATACTCTTTGTATTGTGCAATATGCTCTGTCTTTTCTCTTGCTTGTGTGGACTCCATGGAAACATCGTCACATCATTCAACCTGTCAATGGTTGTGATTTTGGTTCGTAATCGAGATGTAACGCTGCTAGTTATCTTCAATTCAGTGCAAGTGTAGAAAAGCTATGTCCAATTCTTGGATTTCTAGTTCTGATTTTTTTTTTCTTCGGTGATTCTCAACTGATGCGGCTTTAGGATTTAGGCGTTCGCATCGTTATTGTAGTATAGTAGTGCCATCTGAGATAGAAGAGGTAATAGTAAAGGTACAGATTCTGCTCACATCCCTTTGAGAATGTTTTGTGGAGACAACATTTCTGATTTGAAGTCCTTCAACTTATAATTTAGTATGTAGAAGGTGAATTTCACTGTGCTGATCGTTGTTGTAGTGATGACAAAGTTTAGTGAATTAGAAAACCCTAAATCTTAAAAAGTAGGATCGAAAATAGAATTGTATTGCATGCACTGAGTTGTTCAATTGAAGACCATTCGTCTTTCGGATTATTGAATTGCAGTCCAGAATGTGTGAGGCAATTGACCGCAGATATAGCTTGAATAGCGGAAATTGTGCAATCGTAATGGACAATTTTGTGTTCGATTGTATTTCCTGCAACAGTTTGGTCTCAATTGTTGTCACTTGTACTTGTTCAAATGATTTTGTATAAAGGGAGATTTTAAGAGATTGACCGATTTTTTCGAACTTGTGTGTACATTGCTCTATTATTAACTCTGAAGATTACGCCGAGGAGTTCAAGGAGGCATGCGTCTACATTGGAATTGATGGTTTCAAATGTTTTATTGACTGATAATTGCAAGGAAAATTGCACCCCATTATGATTCCTGTTATTAGTGTAGTTGTTTGTATTGGATCTTGTTAGTAAGTGACAGCAGGTTGTAGCACCTCCCACAGTGAAGGGTGTACATTGCAAGTGGTGTAGTTGTAATTCTTCATTTGAATGGAATTTGCTACGAACAATATGAATTCATAGTCGACCTGAATGTACTACTTTATATTCTGATTGGAAAACAAGATGAGAAGAGGTTTTCAAAGTCCATAAATGAGATAGAGTGGAATTATTTAATCACAAATTGGTTATCTAAAAATAGGTCAATTCATCAATTCACCTCGACTGGAGGTGAATATTGATTATGTGAATATAAGAAGAGGTCAATTCATCAATTCACCTCTAATCGAGGTGAATATCAGTTATAGATATCTAAGAACAGGTCAATTCATCAATTCACCTTCAGTCGAGGTGAATATCGATTATAGATTTATAATCAATTCATCAATTCACCTCCAGTTGAGGTGAATATTGGTTATGTGTATATAAGAAGAGGTCAATTCATCAATTCACCTCTACTCGAGGTGAATGTCAATTATGGGTATCTAAAAACAGGTCAATTCATCAGTTCACCTCCACTCGAGGTGAATATCGATTTTAGATTTATAATCGATAGATCATTTCATCAATTCACCTCCAGTCGAGGTGAATATTGATTAAGTGTATATAAGAAGAGGTCAATTCATCAATTCACCTCTACTCGAGGTGAATGTCAATTATGGATATCTATAAACAGTTCAATTCATCAGTTCACCTCCACTCGAGGTGAATATCGATTTTAGATTTATAATCGATAGATCATTTCATCAATTCACCTCCAGTCGAGGTGAATATTGATTATGTGTATATAAGAAGAGGTCAATTCATCAATTCACCTCTACTCGAGGTGAATGTCAATTATGGGTATCTAAAAACAGGTCAATTCATCAGTTCACCTCCACTCGAGGTGAATATCGATTTTAGATTTATAATCGATAGATCATTTCATCAATTCACCTCCAGTCGAGGTGAATATTGATTAAGTGTATATAAGAAGAGGTCAATTCATCAATTCACCTCTACTCGAGGTGAATGTCAATTATGGATATCTATAAACAGTTCAATTCATCAGTTCACCTCCACTCGAGGTGAATATCGATTTTAGATTTATAATCGATAGATCATTTCATCAATTCACCTCCAGTCGAGGTGAATATTGATTATGTGTATATAAGAAGAGGTCAATTCATCAATTCACCTCTACTCGAGGTGAATGTCAATTATGGGTATCTAAAAACAGGTCAATTCATCAGTTCACCTCCACTCGAGGTGAATATCGATTTTAGATTTACAATCGATAGATCAATTCATCAATTCACCTCCACTTGAGGTGAATATCGATTTTAGATTTATAATCGATAGATCAATTCATCAATTCACCTCTACTCGAGGGGAATGTCAATTATGGATATCTAAAAACAGGTCAATTCATTAGTTCACCTCCACTCGAGGTGAATATCGATTTTAGATTTACAATCGATAGATCAATTCATCAATTCACCTCCACTCGAGGTGAATATCGATTTTAGATTTATAATCGATAGATCAATTCATCAATTCACCTCCAGTCGAGGTGAATATTGATTACGTGTATATAAGAAGAGGTCAATTCATCAATTCACCTCTACTCGAGGTGAATGTCAATTATGGGTATCTAAAAACAGGTCAATTCATCAGTTCACCTCCAGTCGAGGTGAATATTGATTATTGGAACTTGAAAACAAGTCAATTCATCAATTCACCTCCACTCGAGGTGGATATCGATTATAGGTATTTGAAAACAGGTCAATTCATCAATTCACCTTCAGTTGAGGTGAATATCGATTACGGGTATTTGAAAATAGGTCAATTCATCAATTCACCTCCACTCGAGGTGAATATTGATTATGGGTATAAAAGATTGTCAATTCATCATTTCACCTCCACTCGAGTTGAATATGAATTAGGGGTCTATAAGAGTAGGTCAATTCATCATTTCACCTCCACTCGAGGTGAATATGAATTAGGGTTCTATAAGAGTAGGTCAATTCATGAATTCACCTCCACTCGAGGTAAATATCAATTATAGATTTTAATCAGTTTACTTATACATGAAAAAAATTCATCTTGTATAAGGTTTGTAATTCACCTCCAATGAAAGTAAATGTTAATTGAATACCACACCATCATGAAGGCTATTTTTCCTTCTTCTGAGTTGAAACTTATTTTTGGAGGTTCTTGATTCACCTTCATTCGAGGTGAATACGACTTGCATTTTATTTTGAACCAACTCCACTTGAAGTGAATACGACTTGATGAAATTATTTCATTTAGCTAGACTGCAGGTAATATAGTACTTTCAGGAAGTAGCTATATCACCTTTGCTCACCATAATTGTAAATGAGTTATAGTGACTAAGTACTAGCCTTTCTTATGACTTATGAAGTATATGTTTCGCTTGTTCAAAATAGAAAACTCTGTCCCAGTACAACGCCCATATTTTCTTTGTCAAGTTGGCGATTGAGATCATCTTTGATTTGGTGAACAGATCATGAACCTAGCAAGAGTGAACGAAGCGGAGGATAACTATTCAGATGACAATGTCGAAGTTCATCCAGAGGAGGCATTGGATATTCCCGAATGCGAAGGTATTCCACGAAGTCTTTGGAGCACAAAGTTAGTAACACTTCTCAATGAGGGTGGTCTTGCAGTAGCGGAAGGGATCTGTCACAGTGTAAGCTCCGAGCTTGTAGTTGGCGCTACAGGTGCACTTGGCGACTCTTATGTTGCCGTCCAAATCTCAAAGACGATAGATACCAATCATGTTCCAGATGAATGGAGGTTTTCAGTCCGTGCGTGGCCGATTGAGAACGTGTTCTATAATGGTGCAAGTCTTCGGAATCACGAGCTCCGTTACAATTACAATTGTCGTCAGGCAGCTCTTTTGGCTCCTCTGTCAACACGGAGCACACGGTATACGAGTACAGTGAGGAACCCGCCAAGAGAAACTTGTGTGAAGGCCAAAGCTCTTCTCACTCAAGACTCCATAAATAGTGTTTCAAGCAACACTTGCTGTGTCAACAACTGCGTTCAACCGTTTTCCAGAGACAAAATTAGAGCTTTTCGAGAGCGTATGTATCGAGACACATCGTATAAGTTTCGATACCACATGAAGCTTGATGTTCATAGACAAGTTCATCGTGATACGCAAGGAAAGAGGATGGTCACCGTGGAGGGTATAGATGTTTGTGTGTCTGCTTGGAGGCATATTGCTGGAGTATCGGAAGCAACTTTTCATCGTTTCCAAGGATATGCAGACCAGGGTTTCAATGTCCAGCCCCATGGAAATACTGGTTTGCGGAAGCCTCGGAAGCACACTGAGCAAGCCACTGCCACTTTGAAGTGCATTCTAGAGAAGAACGCTGATCACATGCCTCACCGTACTCGGACGCTGAAGTCGGGCGAGAAGGTAGTCTCCATGATTCTTCCAGCTACGTGGAAATGGAAGGAAGCTATTCCTGAAATTAACTCTGTGAACACGGTCTTTGGATTGAAAGAAGTATCTACATCCAATTTGAGCAAGATCAGGAAGGTTAACTTTTCAGAGTTTGACGCTAAGAAACCTGGAGACAATTTTGCACGTTGTTCCACATGTGATAGATACCATTCACTTAGGAGAAGTGCACCTGCTGGGTCTCAATCAGCTTTAACATGGGCCAAGAAGTTAGATTTGCATTTGGTTGTTGCTAGGGCGCACAGGGAATTGTATTATGCAAATCGTTACAGGTCAAGTTCCTACCCACATGAGTGCTTGACGATCATGCATGATAAAATGGATCATGCCAAGACCGCTTCCCCCGTTTTCTCCCACAAACATAAGGCTATTGATGGTCTAATCAAGTTGCCTGTATCTGTAACCGGTATGATAGCCCACGGTCATGGTGATGTCCGTTATGCCCATTATGGCCTGGACATCTTTTCTCATGATTCCAACTACACAATCGGCTCCTTTGCTAAGTTATTGCGAGATTTGGAATTGCCTCCAAAGTATTCCTCCAGGGAGTTGTTTGTTGGCTCCAGATCAGCTCCTCTTTTTGATGCAGTTCTACAAGGAGATCACATTTGCAAAACATCTCTTCGACCAGCTCCAGAGATCCCAATTTTAGGGCTATCACTCCCTCCGATTTTGAATGTTCAGATGGACAATGCTACTGGTGATAATAAGAATAGATTTGTGTTTTGCTTCTGGTCCCTTCTTGTTGCCAAATTTTTTTTCCGGGAAGTGTATGTGAATTTCATGCTCGTGGGACATACTCACGATGATATCGATGCACTGTTTGGGAGGTGGAGCATGTTGCTGAAGAAAGAAAACTTTCCCACCATTCCTTCACTTATGAAGTCCTTCATGGACGTAGAATCGGTTCCTACAATTCCCCATCTTGTAGAAGAAGTGCCTAATTTTAAGGCTTTCATTCAGGGATTCATCATGGAGGGAGACGAGTCTCTTGTTGGGCACACCAAGGCTCAACAATTCAAATTCTACCTGGAGTCAAATGACTGCCCAGTCATGAAGTACAAGCTTCTGTGCACGGATGTAGACTGGCTTCCTAAAGAAGGTGGAGGCATTAAATTATGGCAAGAAGACTCTGAAGGTCGGAGTTTGTGGCCGCGTGGAGAGCCGGTCCCCGTTTTTTCACGCCCGATGAGAGGTGTTGATGACATATTCAAGGGTTTAACGGGATTCATCAATTATTGGGAGAAATTGTCCAATGAAGACCAAACTGGGGAGTACAGAAGACGGTATGAGCATTTAATATACTACTGGCAAGCAGTGAAAGCAGTGTTGCATGAACCTATTGAACCTCCATCTTCTTTGAAAGATGGCTTTTGGCCATCCACTCGTGTTGCACCAACGATCGAAGATCAGTTTGAAGATAATGGTGAGATTCGGGAAGAGTTTGCAGAGGATGACATCTATGTTGGGCAATTACGCGATCGCCCACAACAATCCTTTCGGGTAATGCGTGATGTCTATGCAGGATACTTTCTTGCTATTCGTCCCGCGGATGGCGATGCAAGGCCTGTTTGGATTGCAAGAGCGTTGTCTGATCCAAATTGCAACCCCGAAGAACCCAATTCTGTGCTCATTCAGTATTTCAAGCCTACATCAAGAAACCAAAACATTCAAGAATTCTACACTGGTTGGGATTCTACAGGAGGATTACGCTGGAAGGTTGACGAAGCTCTCCGTCCTATTTGGGAGCATACAGATTCCTTGATGACTGCATGGAAGTCACAGATCAAGAAGGACACGACTCAGTGTAAGCTGAAGATCCCGGCCGCTCAAATTGAAGTGATTCACGACAGTTTAGCTGCCTTGAATTCCACTTGAGCATAAATATTACTCTACTCAGTTCATTCTATAGTAATACTTTGCTTTTATATTGTGTAGGTAATGCTTCTGGTTTTCTTATAGAATTTTGTATTGTGCGTCATACAAGAGACGTAATATATTTGCGTGTTAAGTGTTTTTATACTATAGATTTGCTTTCCATAAGCAATAGAAATTCTATGTTGCGTGGTATACAATAAATAGTATAAGTTTGTATGTTTTGATTTAACCTTATGGATTTCCATTGGAATCACGGTTTCAAGACAGTGTATTAATTGCTTTTGTGAAGCAATTGCATTTATATATGAATATATTTTATTATTGCATTCTACCTTTACATGTTTCTATGATTGACTTTAGTTTCCTTCTAAATTGACTATAGAAAATGCATTTCAATATCTGAAAGAATTGAAAAAAATGGTAGTAGGTATTACCACTTTTTATTTTGTTAACGTGTTAAGCACTTGTCACATTTTGGGATAGGGGCTTCTATGTTGTTACAACTTTTCTGCCTACAAAATTTACTTAGCAGCACCAAGTCATGTATATTTCATAGGTGCTCGTCCAAACTCAACGGGAATCGAACTCGGACCGCTTGAATGAGATAAGCATTCCCGTACAACCAACTGTAGACCTCATGACTTGGTATTCAATGGATGGCATGATCTTCACTTATATAAATTTAAAAACGATTATTATACTGAATTGTATATATTTAAAGACTTTCTGAGTACAGTAACTCTCATTTTAATGGAAATTTTACTTTACAACTAATGAGCTTAGTGTTTATCATCCTAAATTTGCTAAACTCAAAATTCAATTTTTGGACGTCTATATGGGTAATGCTATTTTGAGAGGGGCCGACTCTCTCAAAATATTGAATATAGTGTTAGTAGAATTAATTTGGAAGTTTAACTTAGGGGGTTAAAATTTCCAGTGAAACCTTAGGGTAGTTTAGAAAAGGAAGTTAGGGTTAATTAGGAGTAAAAAAATCCGAGTGGGAAGTAGAAATTAAAAAGTAAAACTTTGGACTAAATTTAGGAGGTAGAAATTACGAGTAGATTTTTGAGTTAGAAATAGAGTTAAAAGTAGAAGTCAAAAATTAGAGTAGAAAGTAGAGGTCAACAGTAGAATTGAAAATTAACTTAGGAAGTAGATTTTTGAGTTAGGAATAGAGTAAAAAGTAGAGGTCAAAACTTGGAGTAACATTTAGAGTTCATCTAGGATTAAAAAAACGATAGGATTAAAGTTGGAAGTAGAAAGTCAAAAGTCAAAAGTCAAAAGTTAAAGATTAAATTTAAAGGTTAAACTTTAGAGTCAAGGGGGGAAATAAAAGTTAGAGAAAAAAGCTAAAGTGAAAAGTGAAAAGTTGTAGTTAGATTTAGAGGGTAAATCTTAGAATTAGTTGTTGGACGTAGAAAAAATCTAGAGTCAAAGTGAAAACGTAGAGTCAAACCTAGAGGTTAAAATTTGGTATTAATTTTAGAAGTAATACTTAGAGTTAAAAGTCAAAAACCTAGAGTTAAAATTCAAGGGTAGAATTTAGAGTTAATTTAGGAATAAAAACTTAGAGTTAAAAGTTAAACCATAGAGTTAAAATTCAAGGGTAAATCTTAGAGTTAAATTAGGAGTAAAAACCTAGAGTTAAAAGTCGGTAGTTAATATTTAAACCCAAGTTAAAAGAGTAAAAATCTAAAGTTTCATTTAGAGGTTGAAGATTAGAGTAAGAGTTGAACTTTAGAGTTAGTCTTTAGAAGTAGAACTTCTAGGTGGAGTCTTAAAACCCCACGATAGTCTTAGAGGTTCATGGAAGGAACATAAGGGTTCTCCTTTTTACGTAGTTAGAGACGTTAGAAATGACGCCAACTACCCAGTCTACCCTCGACATAGGATAGATAGTTAGGAAGTTAGAATTTTACCATTACCCCTGAGCATTGCAGTTACCTTGTGAGTTACTACATGCATTCTAATTATTCGCTGCCATCCACGACACTTAGGAAACGTTAGCAAAAAAGATCCATTGCTTGGATGGCACAGTGGACCGCGCTCACATCACCCCCATATATTAAAAAATGTGGATAAAGGCATAGAACCTGGTCGGTGTTCGCTCTATTACCAAGGGTGGGTAATCTTGCGCCCACAAGCCCCTACTTCATGAGTAGAACTGAGAGTACTCCTCCGATAGGTCGACGGTCAGCCCGTTTGGAAGAGCTTTCCAGAAGAGTTATAGTACACGGAATTCCAGCCTCGGAATCAGAGGAAGATTTGGTAGTGGTCCCTAACTTAGGTAATAGACTGGATATTCACCCGGAACGTCTGGCTAGTCCGGAACCAGTAGCGGAACCGGAAGAAGTTAGGGAGGAACTCGAAAGAAGATCCACATCGGAAACTGCTGAAGAGGAGCCATCCTCTGACGAAGCTGAAATCATGGTATCCACCACACGCCTCAGGTATAATAGGTTCCGAGGGGATGGCAGCAAGGATGTAGATGACTGGCTGGGAGAATTTGAGGCCACAACAGTAGCTAATCAGGAAGACCCAGCTGCCCGACAGTGAATCTTACAAGGGTTACTGAAAGGAGAGGCTCTGAGATGGTATCAGGACGTTCCGGAAGCTATCCGGAATGACTGGAACCAGCTCACCAATCTGTTCCTCCGAACTTTTAGAGAAGTTGGAGGAGAGGCCAGAGCATTGGGTAGAATCAGTAAAGTGACCATGCGTTCTCATGAGTCTGTGAGATCATATGGACAGAGAGTGAAAGACCTGCTTAAAAAGCTAACTACGGAAATAGCTCCAAGTATACAGGTGGAATGGTATGTGGCAGGATTCTCGGAGGCAATGGGCTTTCAGATCCAACAATCCCGACCCACCACGTTACATAAGGCTATGGAGTCAGCTCAGAATTACGAAAACTCGGCGCAGTCTCTGAGAAGATCCATCAAGAAGAATGAGAAGATGGAGAAGGGACGAAGCAAGAAGTATGAAAGGAAGGAAAGACGTAGACGGAAGTTTTCCGATTCCAAGACCGCGAGTTCCGGAACTGGGACGGATTCGTCTACCACGGAATCTAACAGCTCTACCAGCAAAGCGGAAACTTCCAGAGGAAAGCGCGCTGTGCAAAGCAAGGCTGCTGGATCCAGTCGTAAGACGGTCAAAGTGAAGATAGAGGATGACGATTCCAAGAAATTTCTGAAGAATATCCAAGAAATCTTGGAAGCAATCAAGGTCAACATGACAGAGAATCGGATGCCGAGACGGATAGTGCCAACCACACGTGCGAACGTTTGGTGTACAAGATGTGGAGGACCGGGTCATTATGCGAGTGAGTGTCAACCACGACCTCAGAAACAAGTGCACTTTGTGGACGAGGAAGGGGTGTACTACACTCTACCTGATCCGGAAGATTACGAGGATCACATCAATCCGGTATTCCAGATCCAGGCGGGATACGGAAGAGGGAAGATTCCGCAACAGTTGATCCGGACCAGTGTGAATCCGCATACTGGGATGGCCGGATCTAGTCAAGGGAATTTTCCACCTTCTAGAGTTCCGCCCGGATGCTGCTTCATTTGCGGAAGTCCTCAACATTACGCGAATACCTGTCCTCATAAGGGACATGGGCAAGGTGCGCCCTTGACCTTACCTTGTCAAAATTGCCATGAGTACGGACACGGAAGTGGTGAGTGTCCCAAACCTCAGCAAGTTCGAACCCTCTATAGGCAAGTAGAAGTCCCACCGCGAGATCAGACTGCGCTCAATTACGGCTCTACTGTCGGGATTGAGAAACCGGATAAGTGACAATCAACGGTGGAACTTCCGGAAAGGCGAGACGGATCTATTCATCGAGTAGTAACCCGGAGTTCCGCCAAAGACCGGTTAGATAAGCATAGGAGTAGAGATAGAAGGAAGAAAAGTAGATCCAAACCAGACAATATAGATGCAGGTTCGGATCCGAGTGATTCTGATCACTCGGCAAGACGAGAACCTATCCCACCCGTAGTAGAGTTAGAAAAAGGGGTAGGATTAGGCCCAATCCCCATTGACATTAGTCAAGAGGTACGGAAAGATCTAGGCAAGACTATCAATCTTCTGGAACCTATAAGACAGAAAGTTACGTTCGAGGATGTTTCGGTTTTCATTAACCCGGAACTTAAGGTTGATGAATATGATATTTTGCAAGACGTCAAGCATCAGAAGGCAAATGTTACTATCGGACAACTCCTTCACGACAACGTGAACTACCAGAAGTTGATCCGAGAAGCCTGGACCAAGAGAAGAAAGAGAAGGTTGAAGCTGCCATCAGTGGCTGTTAACTTCTCCCAGATGGAGGATTACGGAGTGCCTAAACTGGAAGTTGATATTGGCGGATGTATGGTGTCACGAGTTCCAGTTGACGGAGGATCTGGGGTAAACTTGATGTTGGAGGATATGGCTTTTGATCTCGGTTATACGTCTTTCCAAGCAACGGATCAAGTATTACGGATGGCGGATCAGTCACGAGTATTTCCGGTGGGAAGACTATCCCAAGTACCAACCCGGATAGGGAAGGAAACTTACCTCCTGAACTTCGTAGTCATCTGGGTAACTAAGGGAAGACCTTTTCCTATGTTACTCGGAAGACCCTGGCTGTATGCCGCCAGAGTATTGGTAGATTGGGGTGCCAAGGAGTTTGTTGTTGGGAAACCAGCAATCCGGATTCCCTGGTAACATGAGGATCATCTCGGGGAAACCAGTGAATCGGACGGATACACTACGGATTGGTCTGATCCGTAAGACTCCGACTCGGTTCCGAGCTACTTCACCTTTGTCACGGAAGCTAATTTTGAGTTTCCGGAACCCACTCTGGAGGTTGCAACAGAAGAACCCGTCATCAAGATCCCGTGTATCCCACTGGAAGATCAATCTCTGGGAGAATTGGATGTACTACTGTCTTTCAACTAGATCAAACAGCAAATAGAGGGAGGAAGTCTTCCAACTATGGGTCTGGGTGAATCTGGTCAAGAATCATCATGGAGCGAGTTCCGGAGTGTAGCCGAAGAATCAGAACCTGAACGGATCAAAACCATTGTAAGTCCTTTAGATTACGAGAAAGTAGAACTTCATTCCGGAAAAACTTTCTTTATGAGTAAATCGATGACTGTAGCAGAAAGGAAGGAATACGGCTAATTACTGGACGAATATTTGGATGTCTTTGCCTGGGTACCTTCCGATCTGACCGGAATCCCAGCAGATTTGGGAGAACACCGGATTGATCTAATTGAAGGTGTAGTCCCTATTCGACAGCGCCAGTATCGGTTGAATCCGAAATATTCCTTGATGGTAAAAGAGGAAATCGATTCCCTTTTGGAAGCTGGGTTTATCTATCCAGTAAACAACTCGGAATGGGTCTCTCCCATTGTCGTTGTTCCTAAGAAGGCAGGACCGGAAGGGAAGATCAAGATCCGAGTTTGTCAGGACTTTAGGAAGTTGAATACCGCAACCCGGAAAGATTACTTTCCGCTGCCATTTACGGATATCATACTAGATCACGTTTCCGGAAATGAATGTTATAGTTTTCTGGACGGCTTTTCTGGGTATAACCAAGTCTTCATTTGGTTGTTGGACTTGTTGAAGACTACGTTCACCACGGAATGGGGAACATTCGCTTTTACCCGGATGCCGTTTGGATTGTGTAATGCCCCGGGAACTTTCCAAAGGCTGATGATGGATATCTTTAAGGATTTCCTTCGACACTTTTTGGAAATCTTCATTGATGACCTCGCGGTGTTCAGTCCTCGGGCTGCGCATCTGAAATGTTTGAGGCAAACTTTCCAGCGATGTAGGGAGACCAATCTCAAACTACATCCGGGGAAATGTTTCTTTGGCATGGTATCCGGAATCTTGTTGGGTCACGTGGTGAGCAAAAGAGGATTAGAGGTAGATACGGATAAAGTCAAAGCAATGCTCACCCTTGCTGCTCCAAGCAACGTACGAGAGATCCGAGGTTTTCTCGGATGTGTAGGTTATTACCGAAGGTTCATTGAAGGGTATGCACGGAAGGCAACTCCCCTTATTAAATTATTGAAGAAAGAGACGGAATTCACCTGGAACCCGGAAAGACAGATGGCCTTTGAAAGCCTGAAGTCGGCTTTGGTAAAAGCCCCGGTGCTATCTTCACCGGATTGGGAAAAAGAATTCCACGTTACTCTAGACGCTTCCGGATGGTGTTTGGGTGCCATTCTTTGGCAACATGACAAAGATCAACGGGAGTGTCCTATCTATTATTCAAGTAGGCAGATGAGTATTGCTGAGAAAAAGTATACAACTACTGAGCGGGAAGCTTTAGCAGTTGTATATGCTTGCAAGAAATTCCGTCACTACTTACTCGGATACCGGATTGTGTTTCACACGGATCATAACTCACTGAAGTACTTGGTGAACAAACTGGATCTTTCCGGGAGAATCGCCAGATGGGTGCTACTGTTACAAGAGTTCAATTATGAGGTCATGGTCAAATCCGGGAAATCCAACGCGAATGCAGATTATCTATCAAGACTGCGGGGGACACCTGCGTTGAAAGATATTTCCACCGATTTTCCGGATGAATTTCCGAGTCAGCCACAAAAGAAGTTTCCGGAAGAAGGAGATATTCCAGTATTCCACCTCCAGGGGGACCCCAACTCGGAATATCAGGACATCATCGATTATCTTACAGAGCAGAGATATCCAACAGGGTTAACTCGGGAAGAAAAGAGCGTCTTCCAGTAGAAGGTAGCCCCTTACTCAATGATTAAGGGAACTCTTTTCAAGATGGGAGCAGATGAACAACTCAGACGGTGTCTTGAAGTCAGAGATCGGAAACAAGTCATGCGGGCTTTACATTCCGGTCCGTCTGGGGGTCATTTTGCTGCCCTCACCACGGTGAACCAGATTCGTGGAGCCGGATACTGGTGGCCATACTTGATACGTGATGTCAAAACATTCGTAGGGGCTTGTGACCAATGCCAAAGGACGGGAGCTCCTTCCTTCCGGAATCATTGGCCACTCACTCCAATTATCCCTCTTGCACCATTTGAGAAATGGGGGATAGATTTTATCGGCCCCATTGCTCCTATTAGCGCCAGAAGGAAGAGATACATAATCCTTGCAACGGATTATGCAACCAAATGGGTAGAAGCACGTGCGACTCGGAACTGTTCCGCCCGGACGGCTGCTTCATTCCTGTTTGCAGAAATTATGATGAGGTTTGGACATCCACTGGAGTTGGTCAGCGATAGAGGATTGCACTTCCTCAATGATGTAGTTCAAGACATCACTGCAAGGTACCTGATCAAACACCGGAAAACCACTCCATACAATCCGAGGGCCAACGGATTGACGGAACGGGCCAACGGCATCATTGAGAAGAGCTTGAACAAAATGGTTTCCGAACATAAGACGGATTGGGATCTCAAACTCCCATCAGCTGTTCATGTGTACAACACCTCCGAGAAGAAGACTTCAAGACAAACACCATTCTTCTTGGTATTTGGACAAGAGGCTGTACACGGAATAGAGTTGGAGATGGAGACTCATCGGATCATGGCTACCCGAAGTGCAATACGCACCAATGATCAAGATATCCGACTCCTCGCGATTGAAGATTTGGAGGAAGCCCGACTGATCGCCTTGGATCAGACTCAAGAGGTACAGCAGAGAAGAAAGGCGGATCACGACCGGAAACTTCCGACAAATCACGGAATCAAGGAACGAGGTCTCATATTACATTACGACAGTCGATACCGGAACTTTCCGGGTAAGTTGCACACTCGATGGATGGGACCGTATAGAGTTAGGACCATCTTTGAAAACGGATCCATTCAGCTAGAGGATCTTCAAGGAGTATGGCTTGACACTCGAGTGAACAAATCCCGTGTCAAGAAATATGAACTAGATCCGGATTCTGGAGATTCAGAAGATGATGTTCGCGGGGACTCTCACATTTGAAAAAAGGGGTCATGTGGGAGCACGGAAACTTAGAATAAAGGAAGATAGCATAGAAATAGGTTAGGAGTTAGTTAAAAATTTCAAAAATTTGATAAGAAGTAGGAAATTAGATTCGGATACGGATAGATTCCGGATAGTTAGAGTCCGAGATTTCAGATCCTGTAAACCGGGTTTTTCCGAGAACAGGAACGGATCTTAAACCCGAGTTAGGTCGGATCGGAACGAGCTACGGAATAGGTATCCGACCTACGCTGCTAAGGAACCGTTACGAGAACGGACCTCTTTCCGTTTGCCAAGGGGAACGGTCGGCAGCTCGACTACTACTTAAACCCTCGCCAGACTTAATCTTCCTCATTCTTCACTTTGCTGATTGTCTTGCGCACTTAGCTGAGAGAAAGAGTGGTGAGTTAGAGATTGCGACAAGGAGAGACGGGTGAGGTCGGTGCCGATTGCACCGGATTTAGTAGTCGGTGTCGGTAAACTATGGCGGAGTCCAGCAAACCGGTAGCGCGCCGACCTTCTGTCACAGCTCGGATAGTTAGACCGGCCATTCCCGCCGACCCAATGCACCGGAAGGAGTTAGAGACAGATCTGACCCGGATGGGGTGCGTAGGTATGATCCACCGACCGTGGAATGTTAAGAACGCGGAGATGCTGGAGCAGCTGATCTCGGGAGTCCCGAATCAGTTCGAGTTGACTGTGAGAGGCCAACCCGGAGCATGGACGGCGGATGTATGGGCTGACGTATACGGGTTTGGGAAGGACGGATCCGGATTAGGTTCTCGGGTAGAGACGTACGGGATTGGGAAGTTCCGCAATCCGGTTACCACTAAGGACGGATACCCCGTGAGTGACTGTAAGGACGTTAGGCAGAAACGGGTGTTGGAATTTTTTGATTCCGATCATGTATCCGGAAAAGCCCACCCGAGTTACGGTTACGGTGGCCAACACTATCTTTGGGGCTTTAGAAGATAAGGTAGTTCACTGGGGGAAAGTTCTAGCCGAGATAGTAAAGAAGCTCGTGTCACACGTAGGGAAGGGGAAGCCGAGTCTTCTCAGTCCGTACCTGTTTCACCTATATCACCATCAGGAGGTGCTGACAAGTGAAGAGATGGTGATTTACAACACCGGATTGGAAATCGTGAAGTACGGTCTCACGCACGAGATTCCACCGGATACTTCGATCGAGGGAGAGGAGGAGGAAGAAGAACCGCAGCAGCAGGACCTGGTCGACAAGCGGGCGAAGAGAAGGAAGTCGACCAATCCGAACTCGAGGGTGGAACAGCTGACCCCGGAAAAGGGAGAGCCGAGTCAACCCCCGGAACCGGAACCGCAGTCGGACTTCTTCGACGCCGGAACGCAGTGGATGGAGGAGGCCAAGCACATGTATTTCGGGATGTCCGACATAATCCTGGGGATTGCTGCAGAGCTGAAGGTGGAGCCGGAAGATATCATAACTCAGATCCGGAAACTACCGAGCCCGGATCGGATTCGTGAGAAGGACGAGCGGATCAAGAGCTTGGAGAAGGAAAGTGTCGCAAGGTAAATTTTTGGTTTTTTGTAAGTTATCTAAATCTTGGAACGGAAACCGTGATCTGGGATCCGGATTCAAGTAGGAGGTAACCGATAACCGAAAATTAACTAATGGAACGGAATAGATGACAATCCGGATTTGATCTGAATCTGAACCGGATTAGAGTTAGAACGGATCTGAGTTGGATCGGAATGGGTCAGGAACGGATTTGGTCATGATGACAGATTAGACTATATATGGGCTAACCAATCCAGTGGCCACTCTTTTTCAATCTTCATTTGCGGAAATCTCGCTCCAGCGCGTATTTAGCCTCTCTTCCCAGCGTTTTGCTTTCTTGTTTTGAGTTGGTTTGTGTGTGCGTGTTAGTGTGTTAGGGCGCGCAGCGCTTTAGTGTGCGTTGCAGGTTTAGAGGTATTCCGGTTGAGATCGGAAGAGCGAAGGTGAGAAACGGGACGTGCGGCTAGGAGAGGGAAAGGTAGCCACAGTCAGGATCCGGTTAGCACAGTTCGTGTCCATGCCTCAGCTCCGTAAGAGTAGAGCAGGGCCGTCCAGTTCCTCCGCAGCAGAAGTAAAACTCCGGAAGGTGTGTCCGGTTATTCCAACGGACGAGAAGGAAAAGGACAACCTGATAGAGGATTTGGCCAAAATGGGCTGCGGAGGACTGATCGATAAACCCTGGGAGTTTAGGGAGGAGCAGATGATTCGAGAGTTACTCGGAAAGCTCTCCAACCAGTTTGAGAAAACTCTCCACGGAAGTCCGGGCAACTGGACGGAGGAGATGTGGAAGGCCGTGTATGAATTCCGGTCTGGAGGTCGAGGGATGGCCTCCTCGAAGGAGGGTTACACGCGGGGGAAATTCCGGTGCAACGTGGACTCCAAAGATGGACATGCGGTTGCTGATTGTCTGGATGACCGGCACCGGAACCTCCTACAGTTCCTGGTTCCGATCATCCACCCGGAGAAGCCGACGAGGGTGACCATCGCCATCGGGAACCTCATTTTCGGAGCCCTGAGCGGGGAACGGAAAGTGGACTGGGCCAGGATTTTGTTCGACCTGGTCAACCGGCTAATTCCAAAGATTGGAGGAAGTAGACCGACTCCGTTGAGTCCCTACCTCGTCCATCTGTACAAGCACAATCAACTCCTCACGGGTACGGAGGAGAAGGAGTGGAAGATGCATGAGTCACTCCTGAAATATGGGGAATCGGAATCGAAAGAAGAAGAACAGGAAGAAGTATCCGGTTCCCAGGAGGAAGAAGAGGAAGAGGAGGAGCTACACCGGCCGCAGCACAAGCGGCAGAAGACGCCTCCTCCTCACCGGAGAGGAACCCCAACCCCTCCGGCTGAGACCTCCAACCCAGGGAAGAAACCGGTTTGTGGAGAACCGGGTCCTTCCGGATCGGATCCGACGGATCCGTTCAACCAGCTGATCAACATCCTGAGTGATGTGAGAGCAGACTGGACGGTGAAGAAGCTGATTCTGAATCAGATCAGCGAGCTGGTGGGAGCACCAGCAGACAGCAACCTGGCAGGAGTGGTTGCAGATTTTATCTCCAGCCCGGATGAGATCCGGAAGCAAGAAGCGGAGATACGACGACTCCAAGAGGAGAACGAGTCGTTGAAGACGGAAATGTTGCTCCTCAAGGAGGACATGGCTACCACCCGGGAGATGGCAGAGGCTACCCGGAAAATAGCGGAGGACGTGAAGGCCACATTCGGAGCAACCGGAGAGGCCATCACCAAGTCAAAGTTGTTTGACGAGGGAGTCCTCAAGGAGAATAAGATATCCGGGACCAGGTTGGTCCGGATTTTGACAGACTACTCCGAGAAGGTGGAGTTAGTCATGATGGACGCACGAGAGGCTGCAAACCGGATGGAGGAGAGCAACAGGAAGCTGAACGGAGTGACGTTGTCACGGTCGTTCCATCTGTCCGACCTTTCAATGCCCGGATCTTTTCCGAACGTGGGCATTTAGACGGAAGGAAAGGATCGGACTCCCCAGTCCAAGAAGAATGGGAGGAAACTCGCGCACACCATCAACCTGGATTCGTCACCGGATCTCCCAGAACGTGAAACAGGGGAGCGGAACCGGAACCTGACGGACGTTTTCGAGCAGCTTGGAACGGAACCACCCAGAAGTCCCACACTGAACCCGGGGAAAGATCAAAGTATGGATCTGACCCCAGATTAGGGTGAGGATCAAGAACAGAGCGTGCACCAAGGCGAAGACAAAGTCATGGACGAAGAAACGGATCAAGGAGTAGATCCGGTTATGATAGGATAGGAAGGATTTTAGTTGTAAATATTTGTTAGTTAGGACCGGACCGGGTTTGATCCGGATGTGTCTGGTCTGGATCGGATGTTTTCCGGTCTAGCCGGCTCGGCGGGGACCGAAAGTTCCGCGCGGACTTTTCGGGCCCCTTTATGTTGACTTTTGAGTTTTAAAATGTATATAGTCAGTCTCTGCGAAGGAGATTGGGAGTCTTTTTCCTTGAATTTTTGTGTGTTTTCTATTGATTCCTTGTTGTACGTCTCTCCCGCGCGTGGCAGGGCTGTTTTGGTGAGGAGTTAGGAAAATGTATGCAGATTCTAGAGAGATTTCTCCCCTTGGTGTGTTTGTTTTGCTCTTATGTGTATGTGAGTGGGTTTTCTAAGTGTTGGGAGCGGATTTCAGTTCCTCAGCACCTCTACAGTTCACGATTCCGGGCGAGAAAACTGTTGTTAGGCTAGGCGGATAGGGAAGGAGTCCTTAAACGCGCTAGAATTCCTGGATAGGAAATCCGGTTGAGTGCCCGATCTCCCGTGAGGTCTCGCTGCCCTAGTTGGTAAACGGAAGGACTTTAGTTGATGTTGGAACGGACGAGTTCGCTTGTAACCACCTAACTCCACACGGAGGGAACTTGGCATCAAGGTCGTTGTAGTATGAGAGGATCGTACGGGGGGTCTTTGTGTGACCTGCCAACCGGATCGCTGTCCGGGTGGTTGTGAGAGATCAAACCGGATCCGTGCTAGTCTAGGAGGTAGTGGATTAGAGAAGTGGGTCTTCAGCCACTATAAGTCACGGAAGGAGTGGCGGGCCTGCCACTCTCAAAAGCAAGCGGCGAACCCTCTGATGGTGAAACAGAGGCAAAACTAAACCGGAGTGGAGTGAGAGTACGTGTGCGAGGACCGGATCGGATCGATCCAGAGGAGTTCCAGGATCAGAAGTGTTAGGATTCTGGGTTGTGGAAGTTTTACGGGACCGAATAGCTTGACAGACCGGAAGAAATAGAGAGAGGTCTGGTCGTTGTTTTCGGTGTGTTGTTGTTTCCGGTTTTAGATCTAGGACCGGAATGTAGAAATTGGATACTGGTTGAGCTTAAGTTGGGAATAGTGCTAGACACTTTACAGAATCTCGTGGGTTCGATCTTTAGAGTCATTTTGTTATGCTTTAAAGTGGTTTTTGGGAGTATAACAGGGAATTCGCTTACTCTGTGCTGCGACAGAAAGGGATGGCCTGTTAGGTCGGGTGAACTGGGCGGATATGGATGCCGCAGTTGCACGGCAGAAGGAGGCAGAAGCTCTCCAACTCGTCCACAACCTGACCGCGTTGGTGGAGCAGCCCTCGGAAGTTGTGATCAAATCCCGACTCTTCAGCAATCAGCTGAGTGGCACAGGCCACTTATCCGGGTCCAAGGTGGTAACTATCTTGGTGGACTTTGAGGCCCAGATGGAAGGAATTTTGAAGGAGATGTCGCAACTGTTGGGGCACCTCGACCCAAATAAGCCCTTGGACTTCACGCACTTTCCGGAGCTGCCTAACGTCGACTTGTTGAAGACGCCCCAGAAGCCGGAACCAGGGATCGGTCTACAGCCATCCCTAAGACCTACTTCAAGTCAGACACGGATCCAGATGAAGGCTACTAAGTTGGGCCAAACAAGGAGTATCCAGTCAATTCCGGTAGTAGCAGGGAGTACCGTTCCGACATCCAGAACATCCGTTCGGAGCGATTTAATCCACCGGATGGGGGCCTTGTCAAACCCGGCTCGGACCAATCCGGTCGACTTCCCTCATATGCAGAAGGTATCGCCCAAGAAGAATACAACACCAATTCATCTGGACGATTCAACAGAGAGAGATACCGGAGTGGAGATGATCCAGGAGTCCGAGAAGGGGGAATTCACTTCCGGAGATGAGACGGCCTCGGATGACGACCCGCCGCCGATTAAGCGGAAGATTCCGACCCGGGCTGCAACGAAGTCCACTCCACCGAAAACGAGCAAGAAACCACCTGCAGGGCCGAGTAGCAGCTCGAAGAAATCAAAGCGAGGAAAGTAGTTAGTTAGTATGTTTGCAGTAGTTAGGATTTTGAATCTGGAGCGGATTTTCCGTGCGTGGGGCCCGGTTCCGGATTCGTAGGAGTAGTTGACTTTGAACTTTCCGGATATTACGGTTAGTTGCTGATTGGTCACCTGGATTTCAGGTGTGCCCTTTTTGGCTTTTTGTTTGAGTTTTTAAGTGGAGGGCAGCTTGTTGCCCTCTCATTCCATCCTTGCCCATTTTATGTGCATTAGGTTATGTTCATATTATCTTTTCTCTAATCTGAGCCACTAAGTGGACATTCGGATTTCTGGCTATGTGTGCATTTTCTTGAGTCGTTTATGGAGTGTCAAAAGTGTGAGAGAGGGCGGGTGAGGGGGAATCCGGGTTGAGAATTAGTTGGACCTGATTTGAGCGAATAAATTTGTGAAGAAACTTATTAGACTTGTGAGTAAGGACTTGTGCGTGGTACCTTTAAATTGCCGTAACGGTGATCCGGTTCTAAGGAGTGGTGCGGATGCGAGTCCGGAATCCAGGGAGGGTTCCGAGCGGAGATAAGCGACCGCCAGCGGAAAATCCCCACTCACCGGAAGGTCTGCCAACCATAGGATCAGTTTGGTAGATAGATGCACGAATCTCTTTCAGATCCGGCTGTCTTGATCTGTCGTTGTAGTAGAAGCGGAAGGAGGCAATTCTGAGTGACCTGTTTTCCGGGCAAGCTACCCGGGGAATTGTGAGGATTATTACTTTCTCTATTCTACAATAAAAACTTGGTTAGGATTGTTTTGTGTGAAGTTTTGTGCAGAGAAATAGATGTCTATGAGTGGTGCGTTCCTACCCCTCTAAAGATCAAATGCGGACACCCTGAGGATAAAACAGGGGAGTAGAAAACCAGTCGCAGTTAAGAAGTGAGACCCGGAATCCGGATCAAATCGGAAATCGGAAAGGGATAGATCCGGATTGGAATCCGGAAGACCATTGTGTTAGAAATAGGAAAAGAAAGAGGTGTTGCTTGGGTTGTGTTGTTTTGATAAAAACCCGGATACTCCTTAACTTGCTGAAACATACTAGAATCTCCTGGGACGATATTTCGTGTTATCTTATCATCTTCTGGTGTTAAGGATACTTACGCCTAGATTGCGTGTATGACAGATATCCATCATCAGGCTTTGGAAGGTTCCTGGGGCGTTACACAAGCCGAACAGCATCCAGGTAAAAGCGAATGTTCTCCATTCCGTGGTGAACGTAGTCTTCACTGGTCCAACAACTGAATGAAGACTTGGTTATACCCAGAAAAGCCGTCCAGAAAACTATAACATTCGTTTCCGGAAACGTGATCTAGTATGATATCCGTAAATGGCAGCGGAAAGTAATCTTTCCGAGTTGCTGTATTCAACTTCTTGAAGTCCTGACAAACTTGGATCTTGATCTTTCCTTCCGGTCCTGCCTTCTTAGGAACAACGACAATAGAGGAGACCCATTCCGAGTTGTTCACTGGATAGATAAACCCAGCCTCCAAAAGGGAATCGATTTCCTCTTTTACCATCAAGGAATATTTCGGATTCAACCGATATTGGCGGTGTCGAATAGGGACTGCCCCTTCCACTAGATCAATCCGGTGTTCTCCCAAATCTGCTGGGATTCCGGTCAGATTGGAAGGTACCCAGGCAAAAACATCCAAATATTTGTCTAGTAATTTGCCGTATTCCTTCCTCTCTGCTACAGTCATCGATTTACTCATAAAGAAAGTTTTTCCGGAATGAAGTTCTACTTTCTCGTAATCTAAAGGACTTACAATGGTTTTGATCCGTTCAGGTTCCGATTCTTCGGCTACACTCCGGAACTCGCTCCATGATGATTCTTGACCAGATTCACCCAGACCCATAGTTGGAAGACTTCCTCCCTCTATTTGCTGTTTGATCTAGTTGAAAGACAGTAGTACATCCAATTCTCCCAGAGATCAATCTTCCAGTGGGATACACGGGATCTTGATGACGGGTTCTTCTGTTGCAACCTCCAGAGTGGGTTCCGGAAACTCAAAATTAGCTTCCGTGACAAAGGTGAAGTAGCTCGGAACCGAGTCGGAGTCTTCCGGATCAGACCAATCCGTAGTGTATCCGTCCGATTCACTGGTTTCCCCAAGATGATCCTCATGTTTCCAGGGAATCCGGATTGCTGGTTTCCCAACAACAAACTCCTTGGCACCCCAATCTACCAATACTCTGGCGGCATACAGCCAGGGTCTTCCGAGTAACATAGGAAAAGGTCTTCCCTTAGTTACCCGGATGACTACGAAGTTCAAGAGGTAAGTTTCCTTCCCTATCCGGGTTGGTACTTGGGATAGTCTTCCCACCGGAAATACTTGTGACTAATCCGCCATCCGTAATACTTGATCCGTTGCTTGAAAAGATGTGTAACCGAGGTCAAAAGCCGTATCTTCTAACATCAAGTTTACCTCGGATCCTCCGTCAACTAGAACTCGTGACACCATACATCCGCCAATATCGACTTCCAGTTCAGGGGCTCCATAATCCTCCATCTGAGAAAAGTTAACAGCCACTGATGGTAGCTTCAACCTTCTCTTTCTTCTCTTGGTCCAGGCTTCCCGGATCAACTTCTGGTAGTTGACGTTGTCGTGAAGGAGTTGTCCGATAGTAACATTTGCCTTCTGATGCTTGACGTCTTGCAAAATATTATATTCATCAACTTTAAGTTCCGGGTTAATGAAAACCGGAACATCCTCGAACATAACTTTCCGTCCTATAGGTTCCGGAAGTTTGACAATTTTGTCTAGATCTTTCCGTACCTCTTGACTAATGTCAATGGGGATTGGGCCTAATCCTACCCCTTTTTCTAACTCTACTACGGGTGGGATAGGTTCTCGTCTTGCCGAGTGATCAGAATCACTCGGATCCGAACCTGCATCTATATTGTCTGGTTTGGATCTACTTTTCTTCCTTCTATCTCTACTCCTATGCTTATCTAACCGGTCTTTGGCGGAACTCCGGGTTACTACTCGATGAATAGATCCGTCTCGCCTTTCCGGAAGTTCCACCGTTGATTGTCACTTATCCGGTTTCTCAATCCCGACAGTAGAGCCGTAATTGAGCGCAGTCTGATCTCGCGGTGGGACTTCTACTTGCCTATAGAGGGTTCGAACTTGCTGAGGTTTGGGACACTCGCCACTTCCGTGTCCGTACTCATGGCAATTTTGACAAGGTAAGGTCAAGGGCGCACCTTGCCCATGTCCCTTATGAGGACAGGTATTCGCGTAATGTTGAGGACTCCCGCAAATGAAACAACATCCGGGTGGGAATCTAGAAGGTGGAAAATTCCCTTGACTAGATCCGGCCATCCCAATATGCGGATTCACGCTGGTCCGGATCAGCTGTTGCGGAATCTTCCCTCTTCCGTATCCCGCCTGGATCTGGAATACCGGATTGATGTGCTCCTCGTATTCTTCCGGATTAGGTAGGGTGTAGTACACCCCTTCCTCGTCCACAAAGTGCACTTGTTTCTGAGGTCGTGGTTGACACTCACTCGCATAATGACCCGGTCCTCCACATCTTGTACACCAAACGTTCGCGCGTGTGGTTGGCACTATCCGTCTCGGCATCCGATTCTCCGCCATATTGACCTTGATTGCTTCCAAGGTTTCTTGGATATTCTTCAGAAATTTCTTGGGATCGTCATCTTCTATCTTCACTTTGACCGCCTTACGCCTGGATCCAGCAGCCTTACTTTGCACAGTGCGCTTTCCTCTGGAAGTTTCCGCTTCGCTGGTAGAACTGTTAGATTCCGTGGTAGACGAATCCGTCCCAGTTCCGGAACTCGCGGTCTTGGAATCGGAAAACTTCCGTCTACGTCTTTCCTTCCTTTCATACTTCTTGCTTCGTCCCTTCTCCATCTTCTCACTCTTCTTGATGGATCTTCTCAGAGACTGCGCCGAGTTCTCGTAATTCTGAGCTGACTCCATAGCCTCACGTAACGTGGTGGGTCGGCATTGTCGGATTTGAAAGTCCATTGCCTCCGGGAGTCCTGCCACATATCATTCCACCTGTATACTTGGAGCTATTTCCGTAGTTAGCTTTTTAAGCAGGTCTTTCACTCTCTGTCCATACAATCTTACAGACTCATGAGAACGCATGGTCACTTTACTGATTCTACCCAACGCTCTGGCCTCTCCTCCAAATTCTCTAAAGGTTCGGAGGAACAGATTGGTGAGCTGGTTCCAGTCATTCCGGATAGCTTCCGGAACGTCCTGATACCATCTCAGAGCCTCTCCTTTCAGTAACCCTTGTAAGATTCGCTGTCAGGCAGCTGGGTCTTCCTGATTAGCTACTGTTGTGGCCTCAAATTCTCCCAGCCAGTCATCTACATCCTTGCTGCCATCCCCTCGGAACCTATTATACCTGAGGCGTGTGGTGGATACCATGATTTCAGCTTCGTCAGAGGATGGCTCCTCTTCAGCAGTTTCCGATGTGGATCTTCTTTCGGGTTCCTCCCTAACTTCTTCCGGTTCCGCTACTGGTTCCGGACTAGCCAGACGTTCCGGGTGAATATCCAGTCTATTACCTAAGTTAGGGACCACTACCAAATCTTCCTCTGATTCCGAGGCTGGAATTCCGTGTACTATAACTCTTCTGGAGAGTTCTTCCAAACGGGCTGACCGTCGACCTATCGGAATAGTACTCTCAGTTCTACTCATGAAGTAGGGGCTCGATAACCTTTCCAATCCTAGCTTCAACAGAAGGTCCTAGAATTAAATTTTCTCTATCTTTTGGTCACTTTCCGGATCCTGTCCGGAGCTTGCTTCAAGCTTTCAGAATCCCCGGCAGCAGCGCCAAAAGTGTCGTACGTGCAATCTAGGCATAAGTATCCTTAACACCAGAAGATGATAAGATAACACGAAATATTGTCCCAGGAGATTCTAGTATGTTTCAGCAAGTTAAGGAGTATCCGGGTTTTTATCAAAACAACACAACCCAAGCAACACCTCTTTCTTTTCCTATTTCTAACACAATGGTCTTCCGGATTCCAATCCGGATCTATCCCTTTCCGATTTCCGATTTGATCCGGATTCCGGGTCTCACTTCTTAACTGCGACTGGTTTTCTACTCCCCTGTTTTATCCTCAGGGTGTCCGCATTTGATCTTTAGAGGGGTAGGAACGCACCACTCATAGACATCTATTTCTCTGCACAAAACTTCACACAAAACAATCCTAACCAAGTTTTTATTGTAGAATAGAGAAAGTAATAATCCTCACAATTCCCCGGGTAGCTTGCCCGGAAAACAGGTCACTCAGAATTGCCTCCTTCCGCTTCTACTACAACAACAGATCAAGACAGCCGGATCTGAAAGAGATTCGTGCATCTATCTACCAAACTGATCCTATGGTTGGCAGACCTTCCGGTGAGTGGGGATTTTCCGCTGGCGGTCGCTTATCTCCGCTCGGAACCCTCCCTGGATTCCGGACTCGCATCCGCACCACTCTTTAGAACCGGATCACCGTTACGGCAATTTAAAGGTACCACGCTCAAGTCCTTACTCACAAGTCTAATAAGTTTCCTCACAAATTTATTCGCTCAAATCAGGTCCAACTAATTCTCAACCCGGATTCCCCCTCACCCGCCCTCTCTCACACTTTTGACACTCCATAAACGACTCAAGAAAATGCACACATAGCCAGAAATCCGAATGTCCACTTAGTGGCTCAGATTAGAGAAAAGATAATATGAACATAACCTAATGCACATAAAATGGGCAAGGATGGAATGAGAGGGCAACAAGCTGCCCTCCACTTAAAAACTCAAACAAAAAGCCAAAAAGGGCACACCTGAAATCCAGGTGACCAATCAGCAACTAACCGTAATATCCGGAAAGTTCAAAGTCAACTACTCCTACAAATCCGGAACCGGGCCCCACGCACGGAAAATCCGCTCCAGATTCAAAATCCTAACTACTGCAAACATACTAACTAACTACTTTCCTCGCTTTGATTTCTTCGAGCTGCTACTCGGCCCTGCAGGTGGTTTCTTGCTCGATTTCGGTGGAGTGGACTTCGTTGCAGCCCGGGTCAGAATCTTCCGCTTAATCGGCGGCGGGTCGTCATCCGAGGCCGTCTCATCCCCGGAAGTGAATTCCCCCTTCTCGGACTCCTGGATCATCTCCACTCCGGTATCTCTCTCTGTTGAATCGTCCAGATGAATTGGTGTTGTATTCTTCTTGGGCGATACCTTCTGCATGTGAGGGAAGTCGACCGGATTGGTCCGAGCCGGGTTTGACAAGGCCCCCATCCGGTGGATTAAATCGCTCCAAACGGATGTTCCGGATGTCGGAACGGTACTCCCTGCTACTACCGGAATTGACTGGATACTCCTTGTTTGGCCCAACTTAGTAGCCTTCATCTGGATCCGTTCTTCTCGAACCTGTATTCGTCAGCCCATACATCCGCCGTCCATGCTCCGGGTTGGCCTCTCACAGTCAACTCAAACTGATTTGAGACCCCGGAGATCAGCTGCTCCAGCATCTCTAGGTCCTTAACATTCCATGGCCGGTGGATCAAACCTACGCATCCCATTGTGGGCGCAAGATTACCCACCCTTGGTAATAAAACGAACACCGACCAGGTTCTATGCCTTTATCCACATTTTTTAATATATGGGGGTCATGTGAGCGCGGTCCACTGTGCCTTCCAAGCAATGGATCTTTTTTGCTAACGTTTCGTAAGTTTCGTGGATGGCAGCGAATAATTAGTAATGCATGTAGTAACTCACAAGTTAAGTGCAATGTTCAGAGTGATGGTGAAATCCTAACTCCCTAACTATCTATCCTATGTCGAGGGTCGACTGAGTAGTTGGCGTCATTTATAACGTCCCTAACTACGTGAAAAGAGGAACCCCTATGTTCCTTCCATGAACCCCTAAGACTATCTTGGGTTCCTAAGACTCCACCTAGAAGTTCTACTTTTTAAAGCTACCCCTACAGTTCCAACTTCGGAATGTAACTCTAGATTTACTTCTTTAACTTGATTCTTAACTACTGACTGGTGTTCGATGTTTTGACTTTGAACTCTAGGTTTCTATTCTTAAATTAACTCTAAGATTTACCCTTGAATTTTAACTCTATGTTTTAACTTTTAACTCTAAGTTTTTACTCCTAAAGTAACTCTAAACTCTACCCTTGAATTTTAACTCTATATTTTAACTTTTAACTCTAAGGTTTGACTCTACGTTTTCACTTTTACTCTAGAGTTTTTCTACTTCCAACAACTAACTCTAATTTTAACTTCTACCTCTAACTTTTAACTTCTACCTTTAGCTTTTCACTCTAACTTTTTACTCCCCAATTAAAACTAAAGTTTAACCTTTAAATTTAATCTTAATCTTTTGACTTTTGACTTTTGACTTTCTACTTCCAGTTTTAACCCTATCGTTTTAATCCTAGATGAACTCTAAATGTTACTCCAAGTTTTGACTTCTATTTTCCTCCTCTATTCCTAACTCAAAAATCTACTTCCTAAGTTGATTTTCAATTCTACTGTTGACCTCTACTTTCTACTCTAATTTTTGACTCCCTAAAGTTAGCTCTAGATTTTGACCTCAGAAGTTCATCTTAAAAAAGTAAAAGTGTAAGTTGATTCTAATTCTAACTGCTAATTACTCCATAATTTTAATCCTAAATTCTCCTTCTAATTTAAACCTAATTTCCGTCCATGGTTCTTTTTGGAAGAAATTTTATTCAAAATTCTTCCATCCTACCCCCTATCGCTTAACTTAGCCTAACGCGGTCAGTTTACAGTCAAATCTTAATTATAAGTTGTTTTCGGAAACCTCTCTTCCTAATCTATCAACTTTTGAATCTAAACTTCTAATCTACACTAATCTCGGATGCTAATCACGCTCTAAGGGCAGATTAGAAAAATAAATGCTAATTAGGGAGAAACATCAAAGATTAAATCAAAAACTCACCTCTTCACTACCGGTGTCAGAAATGACTTCGTCCACGTCCACGTGTACATCCTCACGCTCCATGGTAGTCTTTGGCTTTGTTTTGAATTTTTTCCAAGCTCACCGCTTATTGAGAAAATATTACAATTTTGATGATCTAAACTCCCTCTTTCCCTTCCTCCTTTCTTTTCTTTCTTCCTCTCTCTTCTACACTAGCACTATTCCACCTAAGCTTTTATGAGTCTTACACTATGGTTTCAAACTACGAGAAGGGTTTAAATGTTCTTCCTACCCTCTTACGCAACCTTGCTTTGTGTCATCCTAATCCTCCTCCCAACGGTTGCAAGGAGTTCTTCTAGATTTCCTACCTAATCTCCTAAATAGACACTATTCATCGTCTCTCTCTCTTCCACTCCTATAACACATCCTTCTCCCTAATTTCCTTCCATTGTGTGTAGGTGTGAGTGGTGATGCAGGTTGAACCGGATGTTTTTTTGCAGGTGGCGCGTGGAATGGCAACCTCTATTTCTCCCTCCTCCCTTTTGTATTTTTAGCCCTAGTCCTACTTCAACCCCACTTAGCACAAAATTAGTCCAACATGCTTTTGGTTTGGTTTGCCTTTGTTTGTGTTTGGGTTTGGGGAGAACCAAAAATAATTAAAAAAACAAGAGAATCCAAAATTTGGGGAAGAGCCCAAATGGCCCCAGCCTCCCCTGCTGGACTGAGAGCCTGCTGTACCGAAAGAGCCTGCTGTGCCGAGAGAGCTGTTGTACCGGAGAGCTGCTGTACCGGGAGAGCTGCTGTACCGGAGAGCTGCTGTACCGGGAGAGCTGTTGGCCCTCCGGCTGGCTGGCTGGCTGGCTCAGGGGTCGGCCAAAAAATTTTAATTAATTTTTTTTTTTTTTTTTCGGTTATGGTTGCTGGTTCTACTTGTTGGCTGGCTCGTTTGCTGGTCTGATGTTGGCTAGCTCGTTATGCTGGTCTGATGTTGGCTGGCTCGTATGCTGGTTCTGATGTTGGCTGGCCGTATGCTGGTTCTGGAACTCGATTTCTGACTAAGGCTAAAAAGACTGGAAATTTGGCTAAAGCTAAATAAAAAGACTAGATTCTTGCTAACCTAGGGGGGGATAGAACTTTGGGGGGTGCTAGATCTACTAAGATTTTTGAGATACAACTAACTAAATAAAACTTTGGGGAACCACTAAACTCTCTTAAACTTTGGGAAATGACTAAACTTTACTAAGTACCAAGGAACCTACATATCTTGGAAGCTAAACTCTGGAGGTTTCCACAAAGGTCTTGGAAACTAGACTTTGAATCTAAACACGGGGAGGTGCAAAGCTTCGCCGTGAAATTGGTTTTAACACCAACTTTAGGACTTCTAGACTCCCCAGGGGTTCAAAGCTCCGCCGTCTACACTTTTAACATACGCTTTAGGACTTCTACTTTGTTACTAGTTCAAAGCTTCGCCGTTCCCAAGGGGGGTCCACACACTGAGAGAGACTTTAGAAGAGGGAAAAGCTAAACTTTAAAAGAAAACAACCACACGTGAGTTCAAAGCTTCGCCGTCCCGGAGGGGGGTCCACACAGTGAAAGAGACTTTAGAAGAGGGAAAAGCTAAACTTTTAAAGAAAACAACCATACGTGAGTTCAAAGCTTTGCCGTCCCGGAGGGGGGTCCACACAGTGAGAGAGACTTTAGAAGAAGGAAAAGCTAAACTTTTAAAGAAAACAACCACACGTGAGTTCAAAGCTTCGCCGTCTCGGAGGGGGGTCCACTCAACAAGGAGAAGGTTAGATGAGGGTGTAAGAAAAAACACAAAGAGAAACACATAGATTAGACCACGTGGCAACACAAAGCTCACACGCTAAAGGCCTCCAAAGTGGCATCGCCAAGGTACGGTGGGGGGTGACTTTAGGATTAGTGCAAGATACAAAAAAAAGGACTCTTAAACTTCACAAGTTAGATCACAACACGTACAAGAGGGAGAGAGAGGCTCTCCACTCACAACAAAGTACCAAAAACTTCACAAGAGAGTACACAAAGCAAGGTAGAAGGACCCCCAAGGACCTTCAAAGCTTGAAAATAAGCAACAATGGAGCCAAAAGTGCTCCGAAAACACCGTAGAGGTTTTTGGCTTCAAACGCCAAAATATCCAAAATAACTTGGACCCACGGACCCAAAACAAGAATTGAGGGTGTTCTAGAGAGAGAAATGGGGCCCTTATATAGGTTTCCAAGGGCTCACCCCTCCCTTTAGAGTTCTAAGGTAACCTTATCAACGGGGATTTTCATCCTCATCCTCAAAGATTTTCATCCTACATCCTAAATTTCTACTTCTACCATCTATGCTGGACCAACATCCTAACTTTTGGAGATTAGCTCCAATCGCCGAACGGATTGCGCCGTTGGATCCAGAACGCCGTGTTTAGTCCTACATCCTTCTACCCCGCGTATTGAGGCCAAAAACCCATCGTAGGCTAATTTAGTTTTAAAAACCAAATCGTGGTAAAATCCTAGATCTTGGGGGTCTCCTATTTTGAGAAATGTGAATAGCCTAGGGTCTCCGGTAGGTGCGAGAGAGTCGGGAAGGACTTTTGGTTGACTTCGTTTCGCCATCGTATGGTCCCGGAATGCCGGTCAACGTGGCGGGGACCCCGCCACGTGGTTAATTCCCGAGGAATCTCGCCGGTTCGGGTACTTGCCGCTATCGGAATGTCGTGAAACTTCACGGAGCGCATTATTAACATAAAACAAGCTAGTCTAATTTTTAGTGAGATTTTATTGTAACCTGGGTAATTTCTATGAAATTTCCGTTGGAGGTTAGGAAGGTTGACCACCCGGAAAAAGATTCTTCTGCAAGTCGGAAGATGCCGGGATTTTTCACGTGACCTCTCAGGGAGTCGCATGAAAGACGTGCGGGTGTGTTTCCGTACCTGGCACGATTGGTCAATGGAGACTTAAACTGGACATCTCCTTGATTTAGCAATGGTGCGGGAATCTTCTGCAAGTGGAAGAATCTTGGCGAACCGATTTCGCCGTTGGACTCCTGGCATGGGATTCACCGTAGAACACCATCCTTGGGCTGTAGATTCCTCCACGGGCCCGGTCTTGCGTGAGTGGCTCCTGCATGCTAACAATCGGGATTTCAGGAATTCGTCGATCTAATGGGGAATTCTAAATCTAACTCTAGGACCCAACCTAGTGGCCTCGCTGTGGATCTCTCGGACCGACCTAGCCATGAATCGCCACATTCATGGTGGGATTTAGCCCTTTTGGGGCTGTGTGACTCGAATCCTCCAAATCTAACCTTTTCGTTATTTCTATACTATTTTTAGGCAAGGTTTGGGGGATTCTAAGTAAAAAACACAAATCTAGACCAAATACTATAATGGGTATGACACAACCCTATTTTGGTTCTACACTCTTTTTATGGATTTTTCTATACTTTTATCAACTTTAAATTGCAAATTTCCAAAAAAATAATTCTACGAGTCCCAAGTGACAAATTGGGAGCTCACACCCATCCGGGTCAGATCTGTCTCTAACTCCTTCCGGTGAGTTGGGTCAGTGGGAATAGCCGGTCTAACTATCCGAGCTGTGACTGAAGGCCGACACACTACCGGGTTGCTAGACTCCGCCATAGTTCACCGACACCGACCACTAAATCTGGTGCAATCGGCACCGACCTCACCCGTCTCTCCCTGTCGCGATCTCTAACTCACCATTCTTTCTCTCAGCTAAGTGCGTAAGACAATCAGCAAAGTGAAGAATGAGGAAGATTAGGTCTGGCGACGGTTTAAGTACTAGTCGAGTTGCCGACCGTTCCCTTTGGTGAACGGAAAGAGGTTCGTTCCCGTAACGGTTCCCTAGCGGCGTAGGTCGGATACCTATACAGGGTCGTCGAAGGAATTGGAGCGGTTGGCGCGACTACCCCTTTCTGACCGACTAGGTAGCGACCACACTGACACCGAAGCAAGTTCACAGTCAATGGAGGAGGAAGAACAAGTCACGCTTCAAAAGGCGGCTCTGCTAGCCAGTATGCAGCCCCCATCTCCGACGCCATCCTCACCAACACACTCGGGGCCGTCTACGCAGCCTCTTGGAGACCTACCATGTGAATTCCAGGACGAAGTCCTCACCCAACCCCATGCCGAAACCGTATCACAATCCACCGACGGATATGAGTCCAGACCAGAAGATGAGCCCATGGAGGGGCCCTTGACACAGCCAACCACTGGCATAGCTCCTCAACCAGCCGAGGGGACCGAGCCAGCCAACCCGGATTTCGACGGTATGCACGCAATGCCCAACAAATTGGTCAGTTTGGCTATGCTGGTTGCCTCGCGACGTCGACGAAGGGAAGAGGCGGAGCAACCTGGTTGGGAACGGCCATTGCAACGACTTCCCCGTGAACGAGAAGGCCGAGAACTTCCAGAGGGACGATTTCTAATGATTTACTTGCAGAACCAGACAAATGAAGATACCGGTGCGCAAACAACACTCTCGGGACTCTTCTATACGGTGGAGGGGGACGAATCCATCAAAAGAAGATCTGTTGGCAATTGCCATGAGATCTTGGCCCTCGGGCCGTTGCGAGTACTTCCGCCAAGCTTTAGGGCCATCCATACCTTGGATATCGTCGTTCAAGTCCTTACATTCTTCGGAATGTTATAAACCGCTTCCCTTGTGTTAAAAAAAAAAAAAAAAAAAATTTTGTGCAAAAAAGGGGACGAGCACCACAGCGAAGGAACTCCTATTTATGTCGCCCCCAACGACCAACGGACGTCTCCAGTCATGGTTGACGGGTGGGCTATCTCAATGGTGTTATAGCTCTCATTTGTGAGGCCAGTGATGCGGGTTCGAACTTTGGGCCGTTGTTGGGAGAGCCATCCCTGAGCTTGTGGCAGCCAGGCAATCCAGCCCCCGACCTCCCTAGCGGGAGATACTTTTACAAGCGGCTCCCAAGCACTGAGGTCTTGGACCCTTGCCCCCTTCTTTTGTCACACTTGCCTTTTTGTTTATGTTTTCCTTTTTGTTTTTGTTTTTTCTCCTTTCAAAATCTTTTTAGTCCAAACTCACTCTGATGAGGGAGGAAGGCAGTTTTGAAACATTTTTTGGCTATAGGTCCCTATTTGCTGTATCAAAGACGGACAGGGGATTTCTGTCTATTCTATCTCCCTCTCTAGTTCCAAACTTACTCTGTTGAGGGCGGAAGGGTGGTTTTGAAACATTTTTATTATCTATAGTTCCAAATCAACTCCGATTGAGGCGGAAGGGGAAAAAACAAGAAAAAATTAAAAACTAGAAAATATAGCAAAATGAACAAAAAATCTTATCCCTCCCCCTTACGATGCCATCAAGACTTGTCTTGATGACATCCACTTCTGTTAGAGTCAGTTACTTAATGGGGCAGTTGTGGACAACGCATACAGTGAACTGTTCTCTATGACAAGATCATATCTTGATCCCACCAGAGTTACTTGTTTACACATTGATGGGGCCAGAGGTGGCATTCCAGGTTGTCGGCCTTAGGTCTAATCTCCAAAAAGATAGGTCAGTTCTTCCCCAAAACCTTAGAAATTGACCGTGTGCCCAAATAGGTCGTAGCAAGAGACTTAGGGTCCTTATGATTTTGCAAATCATATCGCAGATGGCCGCCATATGTGAGCTCCCAATTCGTCACTTGGGACTCATAGTCTTCTTTTTTTTAGATTGTGCAATTTATGTCATAATTATACACAAAAAGCCCTAAAAAGAGTGTAAAACCAGAATGGACATGTTACATACCAATATGCCCTTTGGTCCTAAATAGCCTTTTCTCCTTAGAATAGTCCTAAAATCCACTTGTAAATAGGTTGGAGCCATAGAAGTAGTGGGAACTAGAAGGTTTGAGGGTTCTTACCCAAAATAGCCTAAAATCACTATATAAGTGACCAAGCTGGGCTAAATTGGTCTGAGGGAAGTCTAGGGAGATTCTTAGGTAGATTCCCCAAGAGAGGTTTCAGTTTCCCCATCCCATCGACGAATAGTAGAAACCCCAATTGTTAGCTTGTAGGTGTTACTTTCTCAAGACAGGCCAGTGGAGGAATCTACGGTCACCGGATTGTGATCTTGGGTCTAAACCATACTGGGAAGTCAAAAGCAAAATCCATGTGCCAAGATTCCCCCGTATGTAGAAGATTCCCTGACTGCCTGTAAACCAACGAAGGTATCCTTTTGCCCTCTGTATCAAGACATGCAAGATCAAGATGTGAACTTGCAAATCTCTTGGGAAACCCCATGAGAGGTTCTCCAAGAAGTTTCGGAATTTTCTGGATTGAAGAAATACTCCTTCCGGACGGTCAACCGCCTAAAACCACGATGGGAAATTCACGATAATTACCCAAGTAGCGGTAAAATCTCACTAAAAATTAGGATAGTTTATTTTATGCTAATAACGCGCCCCGACGAGTTTCGTGGTGTTTCGATAGCGGGAGACGGCCGAATCATTGACATTCCTTCAAATTATCCACGTGGCGGGATTTACGTGGAGTTGACCGGCGTCCCGGGAGCACACGAAGTCGGAACGAAGTCAACGAAGGGCCTTTTCATACTCCCTAAGACCTTCCAGACCACCCTGGCTAGTCACCTTTGTCAGAAAAGGTAACCTCCAAAAAGTAGATTTTTACCTCTTTTACTGACTCTAGTTGGCGATAGTTTATGGTGGCATTTTGGGATTGGAATAGGGGTTTGGAGGATTCCAAGACTAAAAATGGCCTTCTGAAGCCAATGGCGCAATCGGTTTTCGATTTGGAGTTAATCTCCAATAGTTAGAGTGTTGGACCAGCGTAAAACCCAAACTACGTGAAAATCCTAGAAGATAAGGATGAAAATCCAAGTTGATAGGGTTATCTAGGTTAAAAAAGGGGAGGTGAGGGCCTTGGGAAACCTATAAAAGGGCCCTCATTTCTCTCCAAAACCACCCCCATTCATGTTTTGGGTCCGTGGGTCCAACTTATGTTGGATTTTTTGGCTATTTTAGCCAAAGGCACTTCCACGGTGTTTTGAACATGTGGTGCTTCGTTGTTGTTCTATTTTCAGCTTTTGAAGGTCTTGGGGGTCCTTCTTCCTTTGTGTCTATGAGTTTTGAGTAGTCTTGGGTATTATTTGGCTTATTTCTGGGTCACTTGGATCGCTAACTTGTCAGTTAAAGTCCTTTGCTTGAAGTGCTAGCTTGCTTGGGAGTTCTTTGAGTTTTGTCCTAATCCTAAAGCTCCCCCCTCCGCGCCTTGGCTTTGCCGCCCACCGGGGGGTCTTTAGCGTTTAAGGATTGTGTTGTCCAACCCACGTGTCCGTATTAACCTCCGAGTGCTTCTCCCTTAGTGGGGGACCTCTTTTGCTCTCTCTAAGGACCCGTGGTGTGTGGTCCTCCCCCCGTACAGCGGAGTTGTAGGCCCCCCTAGGGTCGTGACGTTCTAACGGGCTGGGTCCTTCTTTGAAGTTGGTTGTTGACGTGTGGCTTCCCCCTTAGACGGCGAAGCTTTGATTCGACTGGTACCTAAGTCTTAGAGGAAGTGTTAAAAACCCGGTTAGACGGCGAAGCTTCGAACTACCTCATGTTCTCAAAGTCTTAGAGTTGGTGTTAAAACCAACTCAACGGCGAAGCTTTGACCCCCCCCGGAAGTTACGTACAAGGTTTAGTTTCCAAAACCTCTTGGAACTAATTCAAGGTTTAGCCTCCAAAATCCCCCTACGGGCTTAGATCGAGTCACTTGTGATCCAGTTTAACTTTGCCTTGTGGGGAGCCCGGCTAGCACGCTTGGGCCCTCCCTAAAATCCCAGCCAGCCAAGGCCCCAACCAGCCAAGGCCCCAACCAGCCAAGCCCCAGCCAGCCAGGCCACCGCAGCAGCTGGGCCATCGTAGCAGTTGGGCCACCGCAGCGCCGGGTATCGCAGTAGCCGGATACCGCAGCAGCCGGGCCACCGCAGCAACCGGGCCACCGCAGCGTCGGACCACCGCAGTAGCCAACTACCGCAGCGGCCGGGTACCGCAGCAGCCAGCCACCGCAGCGCCAGGCTCCGCAGTAGCCAGGCCGTGGCCAAAATTTTGGTCTTCTCGTTCTTTCTTTTTTTTGTCCGTTTTTTTTTGGCAATCTAGGCTCTAGGGAAGGAAGAAAAAAAAAAAAAAAGTGACAAAGAAAGAGGGGAGTCAAGGCCAGAATCTGAATAGTAGAAGTAGAAATTAGCATAGAAGAAGTAGAAATTAGCATAGTAGAAGTAGAAGTGAGCCTAGAAGAAGAAGTGGAAATTAGCCTAGTAGAAGTAGAAATTAGCAAAGTAGAAGTAGAAATTAGCAAAGTAGAAGTAGAAATTAGCAAAGTAGAAGGATGGAAGCAAAATAGTAGAGGTAAGGGTTGGGCAAACGGACGTGTAAGCTAAGATCTTGTAGGGTTAGGGAAGAACTCGTGTTAAAGCACCAAGTAACCTGCAAACTCACACAATCACTCCACGTACAACTCACCCAAGCTCTCCACACACCATAACCAAAAACCTTGAGCATTACGAACAAGGAGGAAGATGAAATAGGAGAGAAGCATGCTAGTGGATGGATTAGGGGAAATCTCAATTAACAAATTTGGGCCATTGGGAGAGTAAGCGTAAGAGTAAAAAAAAGCGTGCCCTTGGGCGTAAGAGAAAGGTCAACCGCGTAAGCACTTGGGAAGGCCAAGGTGTAAGGGGTGTAAGAACAAAGTCAACATGTAAGAACTTTGGAAGACAAGTTGGTTGGTGTAAGAAGGGGTGGAAAGAAGAAGAAGCAAGAAATCCCACCGCATCTACCACTTCGTTCTCAAATCTTCCCCGATTCAAGAATCACTCAAGGAGCCAAGAATCCAAATGGAAGGGACATGGCCGAGGGGGGGAACCTCGACCGTTTGATCCAAGACCTCCAATATGAGGTAGGCCCCTAAAAACCCCACTCTTCCGTGTTTAACTTTGTTTTATCAAGATAATTAGAAGGAGGCCGAGAGCTAGAGTAGGGAAGAACCAAAGTCAGGATTAAACTAAGCTTAGAACATTGTATAAGAAGTTCCCGGGATTCCAAAAAGTCATCATTCATCCAAATCCGAGCTAAAACAAAGGAGTTATGGGCGGATGAAGTTAGGGAGTCATGTTGGATGAAACTTAGCAAAATTCATCCAAGAAGAACAAGGAATAGTATTTGAAAAGATAAAGTGATTAGGAACCCAACCGCGAAATTAGAAGTTAGTTTTGGAATTAGAGCTAGCCGTAATTAGCGGATGAAGTTTGAAGGACCGATTAGCGATCAAACTTCATCCATGGATAACTTTTGATAGGAAAACCGAAATCTGATGTGATTAGTCAAAATAGGAAGCTACAATCAAGATCTCCTCGGAACAAGTCTTAAGTTCTACGATTAGTACATTGGTAACCACACTTAAGATCCTTAAGTAAGATTAGAAGGCGGATTAGGGGCTTTTAAGATTAAGGGTAGGTTAAGTATAGATTTAGAGCATCTTAGAACAAGTTTAGGGGAACCCAAAACTAAACCCAGCTTAAGGAAATACCTAAACCCCAAGCAGTTAAAAAGGGATGAAGTCCGGAACAAGTAATGAATGAACCCTAGAAGATTTCATCCATCTGAGTCAAAACTTGGTGATTAGGTTAACCTTAGAGGATTAGGCCCATAGCCCAAATCCCAAGTCAAATCAAAATCCGTAATCCATAGAAAAGCATGGATGAAGTTTGAGGAACCGAGTCGCGGTCAAACTTCATCCGTCCATAACTTCCTCTAGGAGAGTCCAAATCAAACAAGCTTTATACTTTTAGAAATAGCATAAGGTATTCTTTCATTTAGAATAGATAAGTTTAGACTAGAATTCACTCCTTTCCCAAACCACTAAGCCTTCGTAGGCTTTGATCCAGACTTAGTAGTCATAGCAATTCCAATTAGGGTTTCGTTTTGTTTTCTTCATTATCCAAATTAGCGAGTCTTAAGAGCATAGAAAAGATCCATTTCTTGGAAGGCACAATGGATTGGCGCTAGACACCCATAGATCGAGTCAGAACGATTAATTACCGAGAGCCTGGTTGTGCTCGCTTCTTTACCAAGGTTGGATAAACAAGCGCTCACATTGTCATGGCGCATTTTGTAGACGAGAAGGTGAACTCCAAGCTTCCGCTGATCTTCGTGAAAGAGA
Source organism: Pseudisothecium myosuroides (assembly GCA_951799445.1). Lineage (NCBI taxonomy): Eukaryota > Viridiplantae > Streptophyta > Bryopsida > Hypnales > Lembophyllaceae > Pseudisothecium > Pseudisothecium myosuroides. The sequence goes on along the minus strand of OX637288.1, from coordinate 581,878 downwards.
AGACCTGGGAACTCTGGACAGAGGTGTTTGACGCCTGGGAAAATGGTGAGCTTGTTGGCGACGACGAGACTGTTCCAAATTTAGTCGTCAATTGGAAACCCTTGACGTACATCACCAAGACGGATCTTACACCAACACTTGGCCTCCGCGATTCAGACCTTTGTGACCTCGTGGAAGACATTATCGCACTCCATGTCAGCATAAAGAATATGGCCAAGGCGCATTCTTTGGGGAAGGTGACTCTGATCGACTGGTGCCGAGATAAGAAGCTCGACCGGGTCGTGATGAATGAGATCATGTGGACCAGAAAGAAGTATCCCCTTTCTTGTAAGGATGCTGCTTAGGTGCCTTACTCAGACAAAGCGTGGCAAGAACTCGCAGACAAGGAGGGCTATTCTCCTACTGTCATCAGGAACATGTGGAAGGACGTCAAGAAAATGACGGATGGCAGCACCTGGTTGAGCGGGCGTGTCAACCCCATGCATCCGACGACGGATAAGTCGAACAATGGTGTCGCCATGTGAATTTTTGGTTTTTTGTAAGTTATCTAAATCTTGGAACGGAAACCATGATCTGGGATCCGGATTCGAGTAGGAGGTAACCGATAACCGGAAATTAACTACGGAATGGAATAGATGACAATCCGGATTTGATCTGAATATAAACCGGATTAGAGTTGGAGCGGATCTGAGTTGGAACGGATTGGGTTAGGAACGGATTTGGTCATGATGACAGATCAGACTATATATAGGCTGACCAATCCAGTTGCCACTCTTTTTCAAATTTCTTTTGCGGAAATCGCTCTCCAGCTCGTACTTAGCTTCCCTTCCCAGCGCTTTGCTTCCTTGTTCTGTGAGTTTGTGAGTTTGTGTGTGTGTGTGTGAGGGCACGCAGCGCTTTAGTGTTTGTTGCAGGTTTAGAGGTATTCCGGTTGAGATCGGAAGAGCGAAGGTGAGAAACGGGACGTGCGGCTAGGAGAGGGAAATGTAGCCTCAGTCAGAATCCGGTTTAGCACAGCTCGTGTCCATGCCTCAGCTCTGCAAGAGTAGAGCAGGACCGTCCAGTTCCTCCGCAGTAGAAGTGAAACTCCGGAAGGTGTGTCCGATTATTCCTGTAGAAGAGAAGGAAAAAGACCACCTGATAGAGGATCTTGCCAAGATGGGTTGCGAAGGACTGATCGATAAACCCTGGGGGTTTAGAGAGGAACGGATGATTCGAGAGTTGTTGGGAAAGCTCTCCAATCAGTTCGACAAGACCATCCGCGGAATTCCGGGCAGTTGGACGGAAGAGATGTGGAAGGCCGTGTATGAATTCCGGTCAGGAGGTCGAGGGATGGCCTCCTCAAAGGAGGGTCACACTCGGGGGAAGTTCCGGAGCACGGTGGACTCAAAAGATGGGCATGCGGTCGCGGACTGTTTGGACGACCAACATCGCAACCTGTTGCAGTTCCTGGTTCCGATCATCCACCCGGAGAAGCCGATGAGGGTGACCATCGCCATCGGGAACCTCATTTTCGGAGCCCTGAGCGGGGAACGGAAAGTAGACTGGGCCAGGATCTTTTCTGATCTGGTCAACCGTCTAATTCCGAAGATCGGAGGAAGTAGGCCAACTCCATTGAGTCCCTACCTCTTCCATCTTTACAAGCACAATCAACTCCTCACGGATACGGAGGAGAAGGAGTGGAAGACCCATGAGTCACTCCTGAAGTATGGGGAATCGAAATCGGAAGAAGAAGAACAGGAGGAAGTATCCGGTTCCGAGGAAGAAGAAGAAGAAGAGGAGGAGCAACACCGGCCGTAGAGACCTCCAACCTTGGGAAGAAACTGGTTTCTAAAGAACCGGGTCCTTCCGGATCGGATCCGACGGATCCGTTCAACCAGCTGATCAACATCCTGAGCGATGTGCGAGCAGACTGGACAGTGAAGAAGCTGATTCTGAACCAGATCAGCGAGCTGGTGGGAGCACCAGCAAATAGCAACCTTGCAGGAGTGGTTGCAGAACTCATCTCCAGCCCGGATGAGATCCGGAAGCAAGAAGCGGAGATACGACGACTCCAAGAAGAGAATGAGTCGTTGAAGACGGAATTGTTGCTCCTCAAGGAGGACATGGCTACCACATGGGAGATGGCAGAGGCTACCCGGAAAGTAGCCGAGGACGTGAAGGCCACATTTGGGGCAACCGGAGAGGCCGTCACCAAGTCAAAGCTGTTTGACGAGGGAGTCCTGAAGGAGAAGAAAATATCCGGAACCAGGTTGGTCCGAATTTTGACGGACTACTCCGAGAAGGTGGAGTTAGTCATGATGGAAGCGCGAGAGGCTGCAAACCGGATGGAGGAGAGCAGCAGGAAGTTGAACGGAGTGACGTTGTCACGGTCGTTCCATCTGTCCGACCTTTCAATGCCCGGGTCTTTTCCGAACGTGGGCATTCCGACGAAAGGAAAGGAGGGAACTCCCTAGTCAAAGAAGAGTGGGAGGAAGCTCGCTCACACCATCAACTTGGATTCGTCACCGGATCTCCCAGAACGTGAAACCGGGGAGCAGAACCGGAACTTGACGGACGTCTTCGAGCAGCTTGGAACGGACCCACCTAGAAGTCCCACACTAAACCCGGGACAGGATCAAGGTATGGATCTAACCCCAGATCAGGGTGAGGATCAAGATCAGAGCGTGGACCAAGGCGAAGACCAAGTCATGGACAAAGGAACGGATCAAGGAATAGATCCGGTTATGATAGGATAGTTAGGATTTTAGTTGTAAATATTTGTTAGTTAGGACCGGATCGGATTTGATCCGGTATGTCGGATCTGGATCGGATTTTCTCCGGTCTGGCCGGCTTGGCAGGGATCGAAAGTTCCGCGCGGACTTTCCGGGCCCCTTTATGTTGACTTTTGAGTTTAAAAGTGTATATTAATCAGTCTCTGCGAAGGAGACTGGGAGTCTTTTTCCTTGAGTTCTTGCACGTTTTCTATTGATTTCTTGTTGTACGTCTCTCCCGCGCATGGCAGGGCTGTTTTGGTGAGGAGTTAGGAAAATGTGTGTAGATTCTAGAGAGATTTCTCCCCTTAGTGTGTTTGTTTTGCTCTTATGTGCATATGAGTGGGTATTCTAAGTATTGGGAGCGGATTTCAGTTCCTCAGCGCTTCTACAGTTCACGATTCCGGGCGAGAAAGCCGTTGTTAGGCTAGGCGGATAGGGAAGGAGTCCTTAGTTGCGCTAGAGCTCCTGGATAGGAAATCCGGTTGAGTGTCCGATCTCCCGTGAGGTCTCGCTGCCCTAGTTGGTAAACGGAAGAACTTTAGTTGACGTTGGAACGGACGAGTTCGCTTGTAACCACCTGACTTTGCACGGAGGGAACTTGGCATCAAGGTCGTTGTAGTATGAGAGGATCGTACAGGGGGTCTTTGTGTGACCTGCAAACTGGATCGCTGTCCGGGTGGCTGTGAGAGATCAAACCGGATCCGCGCTAGTGTAGGAAGTAGTGGAATAGAGAAGTGGGTCTTCAGCCACTATAAGTCACGGAAGGAGTGGCGGGCCTGCTACTCTCAAAAGCAAGCGGCGAACCCTCTGATGGTGAAACAGAGGCAAAACTAAACCGGAATGGAGTGAGAGTACGTGTGAGAGGGCCGGATCGGATCGGTCCAGAAGAGTTCCAGGATCCGAAGTTGTAGGATCCTGGGTTGTGGTAGTTTTACAGGACCGAATAGCTTGACAGACCGGCAGAAATAGAGAGAGGTCTGGTCGTTGTTTTCGGTGTGTTGTTGTTTCCGGTTTTAGATCTAGGACCGGAAAGTAGAAATTGGATACTGGCTGAGCTTAAGTTGGGAATAGAGCTAGACACTTCACAGAATCTCGTGGGTTCGATCTTTAGAGTCATTTTGTTATGCTTTAGAGTGGTTTTTGGGAGTATAACAGGGAATTCACTTACTCTGTGCTGCGACAGATGGAGTGGCTTTGGGGGTCTTCTTTACGACCTTGTCGAAATATACCACGATCACAGTGGATCCAGTGGAGGAGAGTGGGTCGGAGCTGATGTACGAATATCGCCTGGGGGAGACTATCGAGACAGTGGTGAAGTTCGTTCGTGGCGGGGGGGAGCCTTCGTGTCTTCAAATTGAGGACCACAAGCTGGTTGTGCTTTTTGGGTACACCGAGAGTAGGGACCCTTTATCAGTGAACAAGCACGAATTCTTGGATATCACGAGCGCCGCAGAAGCAGAATCGGAAGAAGACAAGGAAGTTGAACCCTCCATAGAAGCAAACATTCCTCTTCCAATGCTCCTCATTGGCAACTCGCGCTTTCAGGATTCCCTCGCAATGGCAGCTTATTCTTCAGCATCTCTGTGGTATTTCTACACGCTGTACTACCAGCCCTCTCTTCGTGGTGGATTCCTGAGGGGCGAACTGGAGGCGAAGCCAATGGTCACTCTGACCTTGACGTACCCAAAGCCGGAGGACCGATCAACCATCTTCCCGACTTTCAAGAAGTACACCGGGATCCAGAGGCCGCTGGAATGGATGGCGAGGGCAAGGTGGACTGGAATGGTGGGTTGTGCGGCGTCGGCCATGGGCTTCTGGAGCAATTGTTGAAGCCGACACTGAAGTCCAAGGTCTGCACCGTCATAAACGTCTGGAGTGGTGGAAACGTTACCAAGATCGCTCTAGTAAGTCGATCACTCTACTGCTCGTCTTGTCTTTTTCTCAATCTTGTTTTAATTCATTCATGTCGGCTGGCAGCCGATACGTAACCTAAATGATTGTATTTTGCTGGGTCTTTAGAGGAATGGCCGGCCCGTGCTGGAGTTTGTTCGGGAGGAGGATGGCATATCCCGCGCACATGACCGCGTGAAGGGAATGAACCTACTTGCTTCTGCTCAGGTGGTTCTTCATCGGAATTCGGTCGAAGTAATTGAATCTGGTAGTGCTGGCGGATCGGGACAAGGGACTCTTACGCCTCCTTCGTCTGCTCCGCAGCCTCAGCCTGAGTCGGCATCCATGTCTCCTCGACAGGATATCGCCGCCTCTGCTGATCCTGCTTCCTGTCCGCCAATGGGCACGCCAGTCCCAAGGCGGGCACTCTTCGCAGAACCGGCTTCGCAGGATATTTCGTCTAGTGATGAGTCGGACGTGGTAACCCTTGACGGCAGACCGGGGACCCGTCTAACTCAGTCTCCTGCACCGGCTCGGGTTCCAGATCCTCGATCGCTCCCCTCACCTACAAGAACAACTCGGGAACCTCGAGTGGAGTCGTCACTTGCCGGGGAAGCAGAAGTAGGAGGAGTTGGTGTTACCGGCACGCAGGCCACCATGATAGTCAACCACCGTGTTGTCCCACCTTCCGAGGAGATTGTTAGATCTGGAGCTGGACCCGTTTATCTTGACCCGGCTCTGTCTCATGCCCAGGCGTCAGGACAAGCGATAGCCATGGGAAGACCGGCGACCGCGTTTGATATTCTTGTCGGCGGGCAGCCGATACAAGGGGACGCTTCCCTCGGTGAACCGCGACGAGGAAGGAGCAAAGGAGCCCTAGTCGAACTGACTTCGACTTCGGCGGACTCTCTTCGCTCGGGCAGGTCGAAGCCCAAGCGAGACCGCACCGACCTTGAGGGAGACGAAGGCGCGGCGTTCGGGGACACACCCGACATGAACTTCCCTAACGAAGTGCTGTCACCCGTTGGCCAGGCAGCATCTAAGCGAACACGGTCTGGAGGTTCGTAGGCGATAGACATATTCCCAACTATTTGGGGAGTACCTAGAGGAGGTCAATTACAGTTAGTGCTGCCTGGCTCCGACATGTTCTGTGGGACTTGTCAGTTCGAGCCTTTAGCTGTGTAGACTAGAATATTCATCTAGTATGTCGACTGCCAGCCGATACTTTGTTGTACTGTTGCCCTCTTCAATTCCTTGTATTGCATCTCATGTTTTATTCACTTCATCTCTCGTTGCAGATTCTAGTTGTGGAACTTCAGAGCCCTCCAAGAGGAACGTGTCTGAATGCGCAATGGAGAGTGGCCAACCGGCTCTTGATACTATGGCCACCACGTCCGCAACTGACGCTCCACAGGTAGCGTCTCCGAAATTGTTTCTTTTCCTCAAGGTACCGGGAACCTTAATGTTCTATGAGCCTACCATTTTGAAGGGAGCTAGTATGACTCAAAGGTCGGTCATAAGAGATCGTCCCGGACTTCAACCTTTTCTGAACTTCTACCTTAGTCAGGACATCAGGATTATTTTCTGGTCGGATTTGCCTATGGAGAAACTGGAACATCGCCTAGGCAATATTAGATGGAGAGTGCCGGACATCGTAGGGAGGTACCTGGCCTACGAGCAGGAATACTGTGACGTGAGCGCATATCGGGATCCATAGAGTCCCGGAAAGCCAATCTACTTGAAGCGTCTGGCACGGATCCTTTCCTGTGCGCCGGAGTTGTACAACAGCGTAGCCTCCATAAACAATTCATTGATCGTCGATCATGTTCCTTACAGGAACGTTTTGAATCTGCCTTACAATGTGGTTCATCCACCTCTTTGTACAATGTACTCGGAGAACAAGTTGAAGCCCGGGAAACTGCCCTTCTTTGAGCAGTTCATGATCCCGTTCGTGAGGGGCTTGCTATCTTCGGGGCTGTCAGTTCCCGAGTTCTGCGAACTCAATTACAAGGTTGGCCAGCCGCGTTGCATGCCGAGTTTGGTTGTGCATAATCAGTACGTTACAGTGGTTCCGGAGTGTCAGAAGGGGTTCGAGGTGCCCTACACGACGGAAGAGCTAGAAGCTATGGGAATTACCAGCTGAGGACGCCCATCAACCTTTTGGAGGAGGGCGTTTGTTGTATCGGCTGCCAGCCGACATAGAACTGTTAATTAGTGTTTATTCTTTGTATTCCTAGCGAACAATTTGTAGGTTTTTTAAAACTTTTGTAAAAAATATTTTGATAAGCATTTACCTATAATAAAGGCATTTACGGCCGGGTGTCCGGCTATGTAAGGCGGATATTCGTTTCGCTCTTGAAGCATTCAAATGTTTCCTTCGAGAATTTGATCGTTCAGGCACAGACACTATAATCAGGTGTTGTGGATTTTGTAGGTGCAGCCGCTGGATCTCCACTACACAGCCTCTGCGACACGTAATGACATAGTCTTGCAGACGTTCGGACATGGTTTTGGCGCTGAATTCTGAAGGGAGTTACGTGTCGCAGAGGTTGTGTGGTGGAGTTCCACCAGTTGCACCTATAACTCTGCACCACATGATTACAGTGTTGTGCTATACCTCCAAGCTCTTTAGGGAAGCGTTTGATGTCTTCTTGGGCAAAAGCGAGCTTTGTCATATATGGCCGGACATTTCCCATTTTGTGCTTGTATGGCGTGGATGATTTGCAGGCTGAATCACTGCTTCTGCCTTAATGTTGCTCTGATTCTCGTTCAGTGTTTGTTGTCAATCCTGCATATCGACTACCAGCCGATATCACGTCTAGCAATCTTCTCTGCTCCCTTATCCATGTCTCATGATCTTCTGTCGTCACATTTTTTGTTGTTCAGGGGTCAATCAATGGACAGCCGCATTCATTCAGGAAATGTGTCGTTCTCTGCATCACGGGACTGCTTTGTTTTGTAGACTTGAATATCACAGTGGATAAATGGGACCCTTTCCGAAACGTCGTCAGATGACCAGGGCTCGTCGGAATGTTCTCGACGTTGTTTGAGGAGTTTCACGTGGGGATCTGGTCGAAGATGCCGATGCGAGAGCTTCGTCCATTGTTGGCGCACCTGCTTCCGAAACATGTCATTGACAAGCTGGCATTTGGATATGGGAGAGAATTCTGTGTTGATAGTCAAAATTTTCCTTGGTGCTACAAGATGCTCGAAACTCTTTTTAAGAAGGGCCCATTGAAGGAATTCTGTTGCGTGGACCAAGTTCTCATGGTGGATGTGTACCCGCTTTCTTTGCGGAGGACACCTGATCCGGCGTGCTATATTCCGTTGCCATTTGTGGGGGATCTCGACTTTCCCAATGACAGTAGAGTTATTCCAAACATTTCAACGGACATTGTTCCGTTCATATATCCCATGTTCGAGCATGAGTCAGTCTCGGAATATGTGAAAGTCTCCAAAAGGCCGGGCCAGTTACATTATGAAGTCGCACAGGATGTCAAGTATGGGAAGCCTAATTGGAAGGGATTATTCTGGTAGCTACTTCTTCCTCTTGTGGGCTGCCAGCCGATAACCTTCTGCAGTTGTCGAGAGGGATGTCATGGACTTCGTCTACTTCATCGCCTACATCAGCTTCCATCAGCTCTATCAACTAAACCAGCTGTTTCGCTTTCATCGAGTTTGTTTCTCTTAAGACTTGTTCTGTGGTTCTTTAAACCCTCTTTAGGATATCGATTGCCAGCTGATACTCTTCATAGATTTCAATGTAGCAGTTGTAGTTAGTGTGTGAGGCACTTGTTCAAGGTGTTGCACTTTTTTCAACAGTTGGCGGTTTTCGCCGGTTTTGGTAGTTTAGACAGTTACCTTGTTCAGGGGATGCAATTTTCTGATTGCTGCGGAGTATCGGCTGGAGGCCGACAGTGTGCCGAGACTTCTGGTCCGACTTCTTAGCAGCTTTCGTGTCATAGCTGATTTTGTACTCTGTACTTTCCCATTTTTAATATATTATGGAGTTTCATTTTCAGTATTCATTGCGTTTGTTTTCATTCATTGCTTTTTTCAATCAGAACGTGCCCGTGCTGCTCTATCGGCGGACGGCCGACTTATTTCTGGACTATGGATTTGTCCATAATTAGTTAAATATCCGTTAATTCTAAACTTGTGTTTTAATTCATTTTTAAGCCATTTTCTTGTGTGCTAGAGGATCACTTCCCATTGGTGGATTCATTCCAATTGTATGGCCCAAAATAGAAATCGTAAACCAAGATTGAATACAGACGAGTACTTAGTAGTAGTTAAAGTACTCAAGAAATTTGCCACAAGTTTAAGGGGTCTAATGTATTTTCACCTAGGTAGCTGTTTTGTCAATTCTGTAGAGAATAGCACGTGACAATGGCCATAGTCAGTTTTGGTGATGCAGAAGTGAAGCAAGCACTAGAATTTGTAACCGGGATCTCAGTTCACTTGCAAGTGTGTGACTTGCAGCTAGCTAGCATGCATATTAGCTGCCTTAGTTTGTGCAAATGAAGAATATGGATGGTTATCCAATTTCATTCTTTGTGTGGTTAGAGAATTAATCTCTAATCGAGTGTGAAAGAATTTCGGCACACTTGGGTGTGGACATTTCTTCATCAGATAATAAAAAGAATGTCAAACCATGGACTAGTGCTTTGTTTTGAAGGTGAGACTCTACATATATAGACTATGGTTTTGGCAACATTCCTCAATGACAGAACATATACAGTGGATTGCTACCTAAACTGTACACAATTCATCCAACAGTATACTTTGCAACATGTGCATTGCATATTTGGTCAACTAAACTTGAGATGGTAATCAATGATTGAATCATGTAGAATGCCATCTATTTTTTAATCTCAAATGTCAAGAATTGGAGTTTGGTTAATCATTGCTTTCACAAATGATTGAGAAAACGTCAATGTTGTTAATTTGACCAGATTCCACCACTTTAGTAGTTTCCAGGGCTGACAACTTGAAAATAAAAAAATCTATTAACCCTTAAAGGTCCAAAGAACCCATTCCGACCAATATTATATAACAATATTTCATTGTATTTGACGTGGTTCTACACCTTCTATAGGTTTAAGATCAAGAGTGAAATTAAAATTCATATTGATATGGTTCTAATGAACTATTGAGGTCTCAATTTGGAACTTTCTACTAACAACTAATGTCACATATACGCCAACGTATCTACTATTCCCTATGGTCCTTCAAGGGCTAAAAAATACATGTCCTAGATCTTTATACAAATGATACAATTTGAGAATGTAAGAGGGAGACAATTCAACGAAACTGACAATGAAAGAGTCAATAACTTGCAATAGAACATAGAGAGGTAATCAATGACCTCAACCTTCTCTATTGACACATCTTGTAATTCGACAATCCCATTTTATCTTGAGAATTTGCCATATTGTGTACATACCTAATTAAACAATTTCCACATGTGAAGTTGCAAATACATGTGACTTCACTTAAAAGCCCATTTGTCCCCAATGACGATCGTTACAAAGGTTCAAGTCTAATATTAGCTCTAATTTAACCCTTTAAGGACCGTAGTCAATTTGGGGGGTGGGCGTAGTTTTTGCATACATTTATGAAAAAGTGTTATTTCATGCCCTCTTCAAAGATGTAATTTTAGATGAGATTGTATAAATTGGTTCTATGGGTTAGATCCTTGAAGCAAACAAAAAATGAAAGTGATCCAATGGTTCACATCCTTGTAATTACTCTTTGAAGATTGATGTGTCATAAACACCCTTTGGCACTAGTTCTAATTAGGGTTTGCTACAATTGGACATAAATTTGAGTATATGGTCTGAAAATCGAAAAAAAAACTTTTGGCTAATTCCTTCATACATATATATAGTTGTCTTTTACATGAAATATGCATTTTTCTTTGAAAACTCCAATATGAAAGGTTAGGCCATTTCAAGTTTAAACAAGCACAACTCACTCAATTTTGCATGCATTCTTTTGAAATTGGCTCTATTAGGAGTGTATGAAGACACTCTAATTGCATTCTTCTCTGAGTTTTTTGAAATCAGATGTTCTATGAATAGTAGGAGACAAAAAGTCGTAAAATTAACCAAAAAGTGGTCAACCGGTCCTTAAAGGGTTAAGCACCATTGATTCATCCAATTAGTAAGTGTGCAATACTAGCATCACAATAAAATTCGAAGAGGTTATAGATTTATCCATTACCTCAATTTATTTTCTTTAACTACAATTTTAAAGAAAGTACAAATTTTTCAAACACTATCCAACATCTATGAATTGTAGAGAGATTATAGATTTGTCAAACACTAATTTTATTGTTAGAAATAGTAGAACACACTCAATATTTCATGCCACACTAATTTGAAAGAAAATATATTACAACTAGTGCATCTTTTGTAAATTAGTGTCCCACACTAATAGAAAAAATCACTTTAGTAACAACTGAGCCATAATTCCTAAAACATGGATCCCCTACTACAATTGAAAAGCCTAAAATTCACACCAAATCTCTCAAACAAGTGCCTCCAAAACTAGAGTGCAGATGGGGCACTTATGGCAACTAAGACAAACCCAACCAAACAACACATAGAAGAGCAAGAAATGAAGGAAAAGACAATACCATGTAAACCCGAAACTTTGACTACAATAAACTTACACCCAAGACCAAAATCAATTTATTTCTCTTGAGCTCAGAGCCACATTGACAAAAATCTCACTAATTATAATCACCTAACCTCAACATTGACTTCCAAAATTCACACAAAGGCAAGGACCAAAAATTGAGTTACCTATTTATGAGCACATCAACTGCAATAGCAACAAGAGTGACCTTGCTACTAAGAAAAAATAACTCCTAGCATGGCCATCTTGAACGAAGAACTCCAAAATTATCATTTTGACACCTTTTTGGTGAATAGCTTCTCAATACATTTTGAAGTTGCCAAAAAAAGGATGCATATTGTATGGACGGGATGTGTGTCTTAGGCCAATTCTAACTAAATTTGCCATCCCTTGATTTTGACTTCTTCAAAAAAACCATCACTAAAGAAATTGCAGAGACAACAACCTCTATGAATACCTCTCTCAAGTCATTTCCAACCAATGCAATTGTTTTCAATCAATGATCAACACAATAACTACATTTGCAGATGATGACAAATTACAATGAAAATTTTCAAATTACAATTGCATGCAAAAATCAAGGTCAAGGGATTTCAAAAAACAGGATAGCCAACAATTGGTCAAGATTGCCAACCTAGTCACCAATAATCACCACAAGAACACACGCCATCTTGGAAGTGGTGAAAGCGATTGGCATCCCTCACAACAATATCTCGTTCAGTCATCTTTGACATAAACTTGGTTGCTGTATGGCAATCTGAACACACTCGAAGGTTCTTGAACACCCGAATTGGTTGTCCAAGGGGTGTCCGCAAGAGTCCATAAGCAATAGCCAACTTCTCGCTATGGGAGCAAAGAGCAAGCTCTTTCTCCTCCTCCTCAATGTTCCGCAACACTAGCCGGGTATCAGGAATGTAGCCTTCGGCCTTAATTGTCTCACTCAATCTCCTCAGCTCAGCATAAATCTCCTTCGCTTCCGAGTGAGAAGTATCCCCTACGACGAAGTCATGGACCTTGTTATCAACGTCAATCCAGCTACGCCCTGGCTCCTTGCGTATACCTCTCTCCTGCATCATAGTGCGCACCCACAACACCTCCTCCCACTTGCCAGCTGCAGCATAGATATTCGAGAGAAGCACGTATGCAGAAGCATCCTTCGGTTCCAACTTGAGACGCTCATTAGTGGCAAGTTTGCCCAACTCCACATTACCGTACGTTCTACAAGCACCAAGCAAGGCTCCCCAAGTTGCACCATTTGGTTCCACCGGCATGTTGTCAATCAAGAGCTTAGCTTCCTCCAAGTGTCCTGCTCGCGCAAGAACATCCACCATGCAGGTACAAAGCACCACACTAGGTTTGATGCCATAATCTTGTGTCATAGCCAAAAAGTGTCTACGGCTCTCATCCACAAGGCCTGAATGACTACAAGCTGACAACACTGCAACGAATGAGATCTCATTGGGCTTCACACCGTCTGCAATCATAGTTTTAAAGACTTCCAGCGCTTCATGCCCACATCCGTGCTCTGCAAGTCCACCAATCATCACGTTCCATGTGATTACATCACGATCCTCCATCCTCTCAAAAACCACTCGTGCATCATCCAAACTGCCACATTTAGCATACATGTGAACCAGCGCGTTGCCCACACGCAAATCCGACTCAAATCCCGCTTCAAGGACATGCCTGTGAACCTCCTTCACCCACTCCAAAGCCCCTGCGCTTGAACAGGGATTCAGAATGCTAGCATAAGTGACTGCATTCGGTTTAATGCCTTCCTGTTGCATTTGAAGAAACAGTTCATATGCCTCACACCCACATCCATGCTCTGCAAGTCCACCAATCATCACGGTCCATGTGATTACATCACGATCCTCCATCCTCTCAAAAACCACTCGTGCATCATCCAAACTGCCACATTTAGCATACATGTGAACCAGCGCGTTGCCCACACGCAAATCCGACTCAAATCCCGCTTCAAGGACATGCCTGTGAACCTCCTTCACCCACTCCAAAGCCCCCGCGCTTGCACATGCATTCAGAATGCTAGCATAAGTGACTGCATTCGGTTTAATGCCTTCCTGTTGCATTTGAAGAAACAGTTCATATGCCTCACACCCACATCCATGCTCTGCAAGTCCACCAATCATCACGGTCCATGTGATTATATCACGATCCTCCATCCTCTCAAAAACTACTCGTGCATCATCCAAACTGCCACATTTAGCATACATGTGAACCAGCGCGTTGCCCACACGCAAATCCGACTCCAGTCCCGCTTCAAGGACATGCCTGTGAACCTCCTTCACCCACTCCAAAGCCCCCGCGCTTGCACATGCATTCAGGATACTCGCATATGTAAAGGCGTCTGGTTTGAGACCTTCCCGTTTCATTTGGAGAAGAAGTCGATATGCTTCAGACCCACAGCCATGTTGCGCAAGTCCTCCAATCATCACGTTCCAAGTAATCACGTCCCGTTCCTCCATCTTGTCAAAAGCCAGTCGCGCATGATCAATACTGCCACACTTCGCATACATGTGCACCAGCGAGTTGCCGACACGCACATCCAACTCAAATCCGGCTTCACGGGCATGCCTGTGAACCTCCTTCACCCATTTCAAAGCTCCCACGCTGGCACATGCATTCAGGATGCTCATATACGTGATTGAGTCTGGTCTGAAGCCTTCCCGTTTCATTTGGAGAAGAAGTCGATATGCTTCCTCACCATAACCACTGTCGGCAAATGCTCCAATCATCACATTCCAGGTAATCACATTGCGACTCGACAACTTATCAAAAGTGTTCCTTGCCTCCTCTATGTTCCCACACTTTGCATACATTTTAAGGAGCGAAGTCCCCACACGAACATCTGATTCTAACCCACCCTCTCTGATATATCCGTGAACTTCCTCGACCCACTTCAAGGCTGCTGGGCTCGCACAGGCTTTCAGGATGCTCAAGTAAGTAACTGCATTAGGCTGCATACCTTCCTTTCGCATGCGATGGAAAACTTCCATGGCGTCTTTCACACAACTGTGCTGAGCATAACCTCCAATCATGACGTTCCAAGTAACAACATTCTTCTTCGCAAGTTCTTCAAACACTCTGCATGCATCCTCCAGTCTCCCACATCTGATGTATCCACTCAATAGGTTGTTTGCCACATATATATTCTGCAGCATGCCACTCTCAATGGCGCACTCATGAACCTGCTTTACTGCCGAAAGGTCTTCCTGCTTCAAGCACCGCTTCAGAATTTCAACGTAGGAGTACGAGTCTATTGCAATGCCCTGTTGTAGTCGGTTCTTCAAAAGATCAATTGCTTCACTAGCGTTCGTTGCGCTTTGCATGCGCTTACTCCCACCACTAACTTTAGCTGCTTGCTTTGACGCTTTCGCACCAGCGGGCAAAGTTTTTCTCCTTCGAAAATTGGTACTGACAGAGGGTTTTCTCCAAACTGATGACGATGAACACCTAATGGGTCCGCTGCTCCTTCCTCCAACGGAGGCTGAGACACATAAAATACACGGCTGTATATGCCATGGAGACTTCAAGAGTGTGATCACACAGGCATCCTGGTCACACAAATCCCCGACAGTCTGTCAAAAAAACATTCAAGTGGTATCAGTTTCAGCAGAAGGTACTCATCGGTTCTAAGATTTAACGTTTAACGTCCAACCACCAAGTTCACGTCCTGTCAGTTTGGGGGAAGCGTACCACCGTATTGATCAAATACACTGCTGTCGACGGACCTAAATGTATCGGACACATGTGTTGCTAACATGACCACGGTACTTCAGTTCAGACAAGTCACAACTCATCCAACTACTTCCGTAGAACAGGTGAATGGCCGGGAGTCAACACTCACTCACCCGTGCACCAGCTCCAAGCACCAAATAGCTTCTCGTCTGCTGCCTATGATGCGACAAAAGGTGCATTAATGCGGACATTTTGTGGCTCTGCGTATACAGACTTCTAACGGTTCCGCTTCAACAACAGAGTAACACCACAGATAGAAATCCAACTTCTCATCTAGAAAAAGTATAGGACTGAATCTCCTCAAGTCTTTGGCCCCCTTTCAAGTGTACGTCCTCCATCAGTTGAAAAGAGCTCCTTCTGCATATCCAGGCCATGTCTGAAACCTTGAGTAAAAGTTGAAAAAGTAGCATATAAGTATCAATCTGCTCCCTTCAACTGAGTCCGTTCTCTTCCTCGAATTGCTAAACTTCCAGGCAGGAAGAGAAATTCTAGTTTCGTTCAGCAACCCCAACCTCAACATCAGCAACGTCCAATGAACACAACAAGCTTCAAAACTAGACTTCAGCAGAGACACAAAGTATTATGTATGACTGGCAATATCTTCAAGTCTGTCCAATTGCTTGTCCGATTTTATACCTCCTTCTCGGCCTTCAGCACCAATAATTCCAAGGTCTGCCGCTTCCAATTTATTGACTAGAAGTTCAATTCAGTCCACGCACAAAAGTTCCACATATGAATCCCTGTCTTGAGATCTTCCGCTCCCCGTTAACTGAAAACGATCTCCTCCTGCTGTGCGGAACCCCCTCCAAATTGCTCAGCCCTCAGGGTTCTGAGAGAAAAAAACACTCACTAGTTCCCTGCATCAACCACAACCGACGTATGGAGCCTTAATACTTAGCTTCAGTCAAACAAATTACGGCCTTCTGCTCCCTTGCGTCTGTGTATGTTCGATTCTTCACACTGCTCAACCCGGAACCCTCAGGCCACCAAGCACGGAGGAAGGAACAACTGCAGCGCTGGACATCAACACCGACAACTTCAAATGACTTCAGCTTCAGAAAACTGGACTGGAATGTAGTCAGGGGAAACCTCAAATGTGAAAGTATCAATCCCTAAGATTCTCTAATCCCGTACACACTCTTCTAAAGCCAGCAAGAAAGCTGCAACAGATATTGACACTTGTACAGACAAAAAATTCTACTGAAAATTGCAACTCATGAAAAGCAAGAAACCTAAACCACAACATCTCACATGAACAACCCCAATATCTGAGCTTCCCTCCCCAATCGAGTAAACCTCCAAGCAGGAAGAGAACCCACAACGCCCACAACTCTCAACATATGCAAACAGCTTCAAATTTTAACTTTGCTGCAGAGAAAAGATCACATGCTGCACAGAAAGGATATCATGCTGCAGTGAGGAATTATGCTCTGAAAGTTCGGTTTACCTGGCCGTGGAGACTCAAACGAGCGGACAGGTAAATCTGGTACAGCAAGACGACATGGCGAGACACCACATGCGTCAACCTCACCAACCAACCCTAAGACCCGATTTCTACAATCGAGGTTGAGTAGTGCAGTCGCACCATGCAACGGTGTTTTAGGGTTTTGATGATCTTGTCCAGGAGTACTCGGGCAAGATAGCTGTTGTACATGAAGGCGGAAAGTTCGATTTTTAGAATCCAGGGTTCCCTTGAGGTCTTGAGTGACAACAGCAGAACTGAAAGTTCTGAAATCCACGGTCCCAGGAATCCTCTTCGCCCCTCAAAATCGTGTCTGGCCTGGAGCAAAACCATGAACCCCTGCTTATCCGAGAATCCCGGCGAAGGACAGCCTCGGATATCCTTAGCCACATCGTAAGTAAAGATTGGAACCGGTCACTTCAAACCTTAGATCTAAATCGAACGAAAATTCACGACAACGAGAGATTAGGGTTTGAGTCTTCTTCCGTTTGCACCACCAGTGGGCTGCTCTGTTTTCTTCGTGGTAGGAGCGGCCGTGGTCGGTTTGCTAGTTCTTCCGTTGGGATCGGAATTCGGAAGCCCTGCATTTCCGATGGAGGCCCTGTGCGATGGCGTTGACGCGAAGAAGTAATGTACTCCGTCCGTACTAAATACGTGATGTCTGTTGGGGATGAATGTTTGCGAGTCGTTGCTCTCTGAATATTCTCTCCAATTCTGTTTAGTTCACTCCCAAAGGTAGCACTGCAGTAGTGGGCTCTTATCGCGATTCTGTTTTTCAAAGAAAAAAGGCTCTTTGAGAAAAAGTCTCTACAAAGAGTCCCTAAAAGAAGCTCTTTAATGGAGAGTAAGCCATAATGTGAGAGCATACTAACCCCTAAATGACCGGACTGCGTTTTTTGGCCGTATAGAAATTTTGGGCAGGTCCGTGTGACTAGAGATTTCCATATTTTTAGTTGAAATTTTAATAGAAGGTGAGCGCGAGGAATATTTTTCATATGCACTAAATTTCAGGACATTTGGAAATAGGAGTCAAAAGTTATGGCCAAATATGTTACTTTTTTCGTAACTAGGCAGTCCGGGCAGCAAGAAAAATTTGGCAAAATTTTGATTTTTTTTTTTTAATATTTTTTTTCTTGTAGATTATATTTTTGTCTATCTGGAAAGCTTTGATTCATTTCATTTGGATTTGTTATGAGAAAGTTATGGACATTCTTGTTTTTTGGGCAGTTAGAGCATCTTCTTGAAAAAAATAACTTGAAAAATTCATTTCTAAATTCTATTTTTGCAATTTAAAAGAAAAAAAAAATTCTCATGGTTTAGTTTAATTGCTAGAACAATCTCACCATTGGAATTAGTGT
This sequence comes from Pseudisothecium myosuroides, assembly GCA_951799445.1. Lineage (NCBI taxonomy): Eukaryota > Viridiplantae > Streptophyta > Bryopsida > Hypnales > Lembophyllaceae > Pseudisothecium > Pseudisothecium myosuroides. The sequence goes on along the minus strand of OX637288.1, from coordinate 564,011 downwards.
ATTTTAATTCCATCTAAAATATATTAATGTTTTAGATTTTCCTTCTATCTCGTACCTACTTCTACTTATTAATTTTTTTAGGAATGATAATTAAGTTTTTTTTAATATTATTTTTTTTCCTAGACTCTCAACTCAATTCTCCACTATAAAGATTTGAAGCACAAAACTCTGTAGTGTAAAATTTTAAGTGAAAAATGTTTAAAGTCAAAAAATCTAGTCCCGCAATGTGCTGAAATACTTGTTTTTTCCACTTTAAACGCAGATATCTTGCAATCTGAGTGGTCAAAAATTCTGAAATTCTTTCCACACATTCTCATACTAGTTAGGTTTAAGATCCTATGGTTAGATGTGCAAAAAAAATATTTTTCATTTTTTTTTACTCCTTGCTATAGAAATGGCAGTTTTGATGGTTTTTTGGCAGAAAAAAGGCCTTGGGCCTTTAAGGGTTAAGATTTGTCAAATATTGGTTTATACTTAGTCAATGGGTGGAATAAGAATTAGAGTTAATTAGGAAGTGAGAAATTAAAGTAAAAAGGAGAAGACGAAAGTAGAAGTTAGAGTCAATTTAGGAGATATATTTTCAAAGAGTAGAAATAGGATTTAAAGTTTGTAGTAAGAAATTCAAAGTTAGAGTTAGAATTAGAGGTTAAAATTTAGGACTAAAACTTAGAAGTTAAAATTTGGGATAACAATTAGATAGTAAAAAATCAAAGCTCAAAGTAAAAGTAGAAGTTAGAAGTAGAAGTTAAATTTTAGAGTTAAGTTCTAGAAGTAGAAAAGGGTTGAAAGTGAAAATGTAGAGTCAAACCTAGAAGCTAAAAATTGGAATTAATTTTAGAAGTAAAAACCTAGAGTTAAAGGTCAAAATTTAGAGTTAACTTTGGAGGGTAAATTTTAGAGTAGTTTAGAAGTAAAAACCTAGAGTTAAAAGGTAAAACGTAGATTTAAACTTGGAGGTTAAAACTTAGAGTTAATTCAATGGAGTAAAAATCTAGAGTTACGTTTAGAAGTAAAAACTTAGAGTAGAAGTTGAACTTTAGGGGTAGTTTTAGAAGTAGAACTTCGAGGTGGAGCGTAAAAACATAAAGAATAACCTTAGGGGTTCATAGAAGGAACCTAGGGAGTACCACTCCAGCTAGTTAGGGTTGCTAAAAATGGCACCAACCACCCAGTCAACCTTAGACATAGGATAGATACATCACAAAGTTGGAACCCTACGAAATGTCACTAATTATCGTATGGTTACTATTGCTTCATGGATGCGCACGTTAATTTACAATTTTATCGCACTGTTACGATGCCCACGATTTTTGCACAAGTGTGAAAATCCTACAAAAATCCTACAACCGGCCATGTGACAACCACCACAAATAGTGATGCCACCAAGGTTTGAACTGTGGACCTCCAAGTTGAGGCCCAAGGTTCTTAACAATCCAATGCACCACTAACTCACACATGTGTCCAAAGTAGGAGTTGGAAGTTATTTACCAAGTTTTTGCAGTTTTTTTCCAAGTGCTTTGTAAAATCAGCAGACTTCAGACCTCATTTAGGCATAGTAAATCAATTTTTTTCAAAAAGCTTTGAACTAAGAAAAGTTGTAAAATGAAATTAACTTTCACCTTCAAAAATCCTTTTGTGATTCAGAGATTTTTATAAAAAGTTATGGACAAAATTCAGAGACAGGTTGGAATGGACAATTTTTTTACATTTACAAATCTGTCTCTGAATTTTGTCCATAACTTTTTATAAAAATCTCTAAATCACAAAAGGATTTTTGGAGGTGAAAGTTAATTTCATTTTACAACTTTTCTTAGTTCAAAGCTTTTTGAAAAAAAATTGATTTACTATGCCTAAATGAGGTCTGAAGTCTGCTGATTTTACAAAGCACTTGGAAAAAAACTGCAAAAACTTGGTAAATAACTTCCAACTCCTACTTTGGACTCATGTGTGAGTTAGTGGTGCATTGGATTGTTAAGAACCTTGGGCCTCAACTTGGAGGTCCACGGTTCAAACCTTGGTGGCATCACTATTTGTGGTGGTTGTCACATGGCCGGTTGTAGGATTTTTGTAGGATTTTCACACTTGTGCAAAAATCGTGGGCATCGTAACAGTGCGATAAAATTGTAAATTAACGTGCGCATCCATGAAGCAATAGTAACCACACGATAATTAGTGACATTTCGTAGGGTTCCAACTTTGTGATGTAGTTAGGAAGTTAGAATTTCACATTAAATCACCATCGTCCATGATCATAGGCAGTTAGCTTGGAAGTTACCACATGCATCTCTAGGCATTTCTCTTGCCCATCCACGACACTTAGGAAACGTTAGCAAAAAGATCCATTGCTTGGAAGGCACAGTGGACCGCGCTTACAACACCCCCATATATTAAAAAAGTGGATAAAAGTATAAAAACTAGTGGATGTTTGCTTTATTACCAAGGGTGGATAATCTAGCGCCTACAGGGGATTGGATTTTTTTTTATTTTTATAAAAAAAAATCTTTTTATTTATTTATTTATTTTCTGAACTGTTGACTTCTGGCTGCTCCGATGGACTGGTTCTGATGGTCTGGTTTTCCGATGGGCTGATTTTTTGATGGGCTGGTTTCTGATGCTCTGGTTTTTGATGGGCTAGTTTTAAAACTTGGAACTGGACTTGCAAAAATCTAAGGGAAAACTGGATTGCTAAACTTGGGGGAGACTGGGTTTACTAAAATCTATGGTTACTGGGTTTGCTAAAAGTAAGGGAACGGGGTTGGCTAAAAACTAAGCTTTTCTAACAACCTACATATCTTGGAAGCTAAACACTAGACATTTCCAAAAAGGTCTTGGAAACTAGACTTTGGAACTAAGGATTAGGGAGGTTTAAAGCTTCGCCGCTCAGTTGGTTTCAACACCAACTTTAGGACTTTGTAGCACTCCTAGGATTCAAAGCTCCGCCGTCCGGGACTGTTTAACACATACTATAGGACTTGGATCATGTCTCAGGTTCAAAGCTTCGCCGTCTCCAAGGGGGTTCCACACACAAAGGGAGATGTTAGAAGAAGGTAACAAAAAACATTTAGAGAAAACGCACAACAACGTCAAAGCTTCGCCGTCCCGGAGGAGGGTTTACACACAAAGAGAAACTTTAGAAGAAAGTAGAACAAAACACTTAGAGAAAACACACAACAAAGTCAAAGCTTCGCCGTCTCGAAAGGGGGTCCACTTAACAAGAGAAACGTTAGAAGAAGGAGAAAAAATACTTAAAGAGGACAACAAGTTAGGATCACATGGCAACACAAAAGACTCATACGCTAAAGGCCCCCCCAAGTGGCATCGCCAAGGTACCGTGGGGAGTGACTTTAGGATTAGCACAAGACACCAACAAAACTCCTAAACCACTCAAGTTAGCTCACGGGGATACACGATCGATAGAAAAGACCTCAAACTTACAACAAAAGCACAAAAGAGTACACAAAGCAAGATAGAAGGACCTCCAAGGACCTTCAAAGCTTGAAATGCAACAATAATGGAGCCAAAAGTGCTCCAAAAACACCACAGATGCCATATTTAACTACTTTTGGACTTTCAATAGTCCAGAAGTAAAGAGGCGGTGAAATCCCTGGATGTTTTCTTATGGGTCTGGAGATCTCCTGAAATAGGAACGCTTTGCATGCATCCAATCCAACACCCACAAGTATGTCGGGGAGTGCTTCATGTGCTTGGAAATGAATGAAATCGTGTAGTTGTAACATAGCGGATCCGTGGTAGAGTTCACATGATTGTATTGGGAGATTTGTGGACCGGGTTTCCGTAATTTAGGCATCCAATTCACAGCACAACTGAAGTCTCAGAACCTATTGAGAGATCCCCCGATGACCACCACTTGTTGCAGACATGGCTCCCATCCCATATTAATCCCTCAGTGAGCGTTGATCTTCACATAATTCTATCGGGAGATCCCCTGACGGGGGTGTAGAATATGAGTCGGCTTCACTGACAATCTTGGTGTCGAAGTGGTACAATTTGATTCCTGTGCTAAAGTGCAAGTGACATCCGAGTTCATCAAGAATGATTCACAATAAGGCACGTTGGAGGCGATTCTTTCAAAGATATATGGTATCCCGAGAGTTCAACGGAAGTACACACAAGTGGATTTGAAAGTCAAACATCAGTTCACAATTATCAAATGAACAATTGCTCTTGGGAATAAGGAGTCCAGTTCTAGGGTTCACCGGGAGATCCCCCGATGGACTGCTAACATAGTGGAGCTAAGGTAGTCAGGATATGACGAAGTGACAGGGGCATATCACAGTAACTTACTCACAGTGACATTTGAAGAACTGTAGACCACTGAGTCACAAGTGCTCAGACGTTCAACATACATCTGAAGATGAATAACGACTAAGTAAACATAATATTCCATCCAAAATAATGACATCAGTTTCAGTTTGTAAAGAACATCAAGGTTCTTTCACTTCAAAAAATAGATCCGTACTTGGTTTTCCGCTATATAATTGTGAAGATGCAAAACCTAGAAGACTAGAATTCCAACAGTGACTAACTGTAAGAGAAAAAAAAATGCATTATTCAGACTCATTTGAGTGCATGTATGACCCGAGCAATGTCTTCTATTCCGGACACAAACATAAACCACTTCCATTTCAGGAGATGAGAAGAAGAAAGACATCCCGCACTTCTGCTATCAAGTCATTGCCCCCGTGCCGCATGCAAAGAATAGAAATCATAAACATATTAATATATTCATAAAGATTTATTTTACATATACATGTCACAAAAAGATGCTCTGAAAAATTAATCGAAGAACAGTCATACTGACTCAGCGGACTGTACTTCAAAACCCTCACTTGCGGCTACGCTTACTGGATGTAGAATGCGTCGTGCGATATCACGATGGCAGTCGCGTCCCGCAGAATGCATCGTGACATCTCACGATTGCCGCGACGACCGACATAGTGTGTCGGGAGTTCCCACGATGGCAGTAGCGACCCTAGACTAGGCACTCAATCATGGGTCCACCACGTTTGCCCGATTCAAATTCACTAAGGCAGCCTCCCTACTCTTCTGAGGAATCGTCCGTGATTTTTGATCCACTCTTCTAGACCAATTTGCATACACTGCAGCACCCGCGTCCACCCAGGTGGGGGGACTCTTTTCAACGACTCATTTACCGTACCAGCAATTCCGATAAATCAATTCCAACCTCGTTTCGGAGTTATCGGGTCACCAGTACTGAAGCAAGAACTTCCCCTTATTCACATCTCCTTCCACTCTGCATACAGTAAACAATGCTCTTCCCTGCCAAACAGCACATGATTCCGGAACTTCCGGTCTGACAAGTACCCAACAGCCTAGTCGTATGTCTAGCCATGGATTAAAGCTTTCCCTTGGCGCTTCATTTGCAGGGCCGCAGTAAGGCTCCGGCTCCTCTTCTTCCTCCGAAATCACGTCCATGGGATTCATCGTCGATCCTGGGCGAGGGACTCCATTACGCGCCACCCTCCAATCGTGTTGTGGCCAGAAGCCTTCCACTAACTCCGGAGGACACTCGGGTAGTGGTTCCTTCAGCTCATCGAGAACACACTTCTAGTAATCCACGTATGGACCGAACGCAGTTGCAAATCCCTCGCATCTAGAAATACCGTATTGCCAGTACTGAATGTATTTCTCGAGTCCTACCAGCATGAAACCCTTGTTCAAGGTAGCTTTCCGTGCCGCTTCCCTTGCCTTCTCTTGATTTCCATGCGGTATTGGAACCTCGCTGCCCCACATGGGCTTAAACGGAACAGGCTTTGGACAGCCGTGAGGGAGCATGGGCTGACCATTGCTGTCTGTCTTCCAAATGCGTTCAGAAGGTTTCTTCGACGGCAACCAGTTCGAATCAACTGCTGACCTTTTGAAGTTCATGACGGGGACCCCATCAGTGTCCACGTAGAACTTGAACAGGTGCATCTCCCCCAATCCAATTAATTTTTCCCCGTGATCGCATTGGTAACCCTCTACGAACGACTTGAAATCCCCCACCTCCTGTATGAACTCCGGCATAAATGACAGTTCTTGGGATTGCATGAAGGCTTTCATGAGGTCAACGACGACAAAAGTGTTCTTGGTCTTCAGGGCCTTTGAAAGGTGGCTGAAATATGCGTCGATGTCCTCGTAAGTGTGTCCGACTAGTAGAAACCCAACCTGAATTTCCTTGAAGACACCTCGTGCAGTGAGCAAGGATAAGAACGCCATCAGATATTTGTTCTTGTTATCCTTAGCAGAGTTGTCAAGCTGAAGATATAAATTTTCAGGAAGGGGGGTACTTCCGACCCCAGCTTCAGATTCGGTGAGGGTTAGGCTGTCCATACATCTAGACTTTCCTCTAAGCAGTGCCTCGAACAATGAGTTAGCCGGCGGATATGGAAAGAGGTCGCCTGTCTCTTGAATAGGTGGACCCTCCAGCCAGTGCAACAACCTCGCCAAAGACGAAATGGTGAAGTTGGAGTCCGCCGGCCAGTAAGATGGAGCATAATGAGCGTATGCACCGTCACCATGGCCATGAGCTACCATTCCAGTAACGCTCATCGAAAGCTGCCCCAAACCGGCCGTGGCCTTCGTTGTCACATGTAGTCTGGGTAGAGCCGTCTTGGATGTATCCATCTTGTCGTGAATTATACATAAAATTCTTCGAGGATCTCGTTTGGATTCCTCATGCCAAGACGCATACAAACGACGGCAAGAAGCTTGGTGATTGAGATGATGAATCCGCTGCTTCACAAACTCCACGTACTCGGGGCTTCCTTTCGGAGACTTCAAAATAAACTACTGTAGATCGTCGCACGTAGTACATTTTGCAAACGAACTTCCGACAGGCTTAATGGAGACGTTGTTGAAGTGCTCCCGCTTGAGTCTACTAATAGTCGACTAGCTCACGGGCGGCAGACCGTAGTCGGCATTAAACTGCACATCCAGAACTGGTACGCTTAAGCATCGGTACGAGCAAAGGGGAAGGAATGCAAATGACAAGCAATGCACCAGAACAGTGATTGTGATATCTCACGATCATTGATCTCGTTGGGAGATCGCACGACCAATAAAGCAGTGACAGGAGATTAGGGGCACTACCTCGTTGGCGTCTGCTCGGACTCGTTTCCAATTTCTTCCGGGAGGAAGGAATTTTAGAGTGTCCGTTCGCTCGTTCCCAATGCCGCGCATTTGGTGGGGCATTTGATCAGCATTCTCGTCAATAATGGCTTTCATAGTCCCAGAGATCTGAACAGTCCGAGTCCGCGGGCGCTTAACCCCTTTGTTTCCGTGCGTCCCTGATACGACGCCGTCGTTGTACATCTTGATGTAATTGTGGTAAGTGGACTTCGGGATGCTGTGAATTATGTACCACGCCTTGCCACAAACATCGACTCCCTGTAGCGTGACGTATTTCCGCTTCCGCTCCCCGTACCTTTTGTGTAGTTGTCCTCCCACTCCAATCCCATATTCACGGCGCTCGTCAAACGACTTCACGTAGTACTTCTGCCTTACTAACAGCGTGAACTCTTGGTTATAATGCTGACAACACAGACGTCTGCAGCACTTCTCCGAGCTGACTTTCCGATTCTCCTCGTCTGCCGTTTTGCGATAGTACTGCGATTCCTTCAGTTCCAGATTGGGTTTGCGAACTATAAACCGGTATGGTGCTTTCATTCTACCTCCGAGGTAAGCGAGAGGGTCGTCGATATCGGGAATGGCGGCAAAATGATCCACTGTCTCCTTCAACGAACGACCGTTGGAAAACCAGCACTCTGAAATTGACCACCTGTCGTGAGACATTATGGCTTCGATGTCACCCACAAAAACATCGAGGACTGTCACACCTACGAAACCTTCACCAAGTGTTTCGTCTTGGAAATGATCCTCCGGCCTCCAACAAATGATACGACCCAAGGAAACAAGGAGTCCGTCGGCGTCCTTTCGATGCACATCAAGTCCAAACCAGGCTCCTTGACGAATATACGGACATGGATCCATCGGGGGATCCCCCGACGCTCTAACAACGTCGGCGGCTCTCCACAACACTACATTCTCTTGAACATCCTCTAATGTGTTCATACCCCTTTGACAGGGAAAGCATTTCAAATCTTGGAATTCTAATTTGATAGATTGAGGTCGCACCAGAATGTAAATCCAAGGCTCAACAGGTATGGGCACACCCAGCCACTGGCCCTAGGGACGAACCTCTTTAACAATCCCTGATCCAACTTCACCGAATCTAGGCACAAACAGCTTAACCCAATCACCATTCACAAACGCTTCACATCCACCGGTGGAATCCTGGGATTCACCCTCTATATGCGTTCCGTCCACATACGGAACTATCGCGTCAACAGCAGACTCACAGAATGAATCCATTGTCAGAGTGAATTCTATCGAATCCCTTGGACGAGATTAAAACGATCTGTAAAACCTGTACATCATATATTCAAGGAGTTAGGCATGTCTACAGAAGAGCGCTGCATTCATGGCATTGTAACCTCACGACATGAAGGATAGAAGCATCAACGTCTGTACAGTCGTGGGAACTCACGATCACACGGCAACGTAACATGAACAAGTGAATCTAGTTACTGTCAACATGAAGTTCGAAAGCCCAGATGCGATAGTGCGGTCTCACGAGGGCCGTTCCAGAACCATTGGGAAGAAGCCAAGGCATCCAGGAAAACGTCGCAGAAGTTTTTAAGACATTAACCAAAGAACGTTCAGTACATTGTGGGATCCCACGACACTCCTGAAGCTCTATCACTTAAACCAGAGATACTGGTAATCCAAAATCCTCCAAAGGAATCACATAGACCGCTACAAAAATACAAATGAAGTACTGGGTCAAATTGAATCACTTTTACGAGTCCCCAACATACTATCAATTAATCGTGGGATCCCACAAGAACGGCATCGTGTATTTTCCGATAGAGTGTTTGTAAATCCCCCCCCAAGTTGGAGAACCTGGTGCCAGCCGAAAACGATCGTGAGATCCCACGATGCTCATACAAGATGGACGAGGAGTATGACGGTCATCGACAAGTAAGGCGCCTAAAAGTGCACAAGGAAGGCCACAGCCAAGGTTCAATCGATCGTGGGATCCCACGACGAAATGATAGGAGATCCCCCGACTACCAGACCGCGATAACTCTAGACTCGGAGATTGAGAGGTTGTCGCAGCACAGAGTAAGCGAATTCCCTGTTATACTCCCAAAAACCACTTTAAAGCATAACAAAATGACTCTAAAGATCGAACCCACGAGATTCTGTAAAGTGTCTAGCACTATTCCCAACTTAAGCTCAGCCAGTATCCAATTTCTACATTCCGGTCCTAGATCTAAAACCGGAAACAACAACACACCGAAAACAACGACCAGACCTCTCTCTATTTCTTTCGGTCTGTCAAGCTATTCGGTCCCGTAAAACTTCCACAACCCAGAATCCTAACACTTCTGATCCTGGAACTCCTCTGGACCGATCCGATCCGGTCCTCGCACACGTACTCTCACTCCACTCCGGTTTAGTTTTGCCTCTGTTTCACCATCAGAGGGTTCGCCGCTTGCTTTTGAGAGTGGCAGGCCCGCCACTCCTTCCGTGACTTATAGTGGCTGAAGACCCACTTCTCTAATCCACTACCTCCTAGACTAGCGCGGATCCGGTTTGATCTCTCACAGCCACCCGGACAGCGATCCGGTTGGCAGGTCACACAAAGACCCCCCGTACGATCCTCTCATACTACAACGACCTTGATGCCAAGTTCCCTCCGTGCGGAGTTAGGTGGTTACAAGCGAACTCGTCCGTTCCAACATCAACTAAAGTCCTTCCGTTTACCAACTAGGGCAGCGAGACCTCACGGGAGATCGGGCACTCAACCGGATTTCCTATCCAGGAGTTCTAGCGCGTTTAAGGACTCCTTCCCTATCCGCCTAGCCTAACAACGGTTTTCTCGCCCGGAATTGTGAACTGTAGAGGCGCTGAGGAACTGAAATCCGCTCCCAACACTTAGAAAACCCACTCACATACACATAAGAGCAAAACAAACACACCAAGGGGAGAAATCTCTCTAGAATCTGCATACATTTTCCTAACTCCTCACCAAAACAGCCCTGCCACGCGCGGGAGAGACGTACAACAAGGAATCAATAGAAAACACACAAAAATTCAAGGGAAAAGACTCCCAGTCTCCTTCGCAGAGACTGACTATATACATTTAAAAACTCAAAAGTCAACATAAAGCGGCCTGAAAAGTCCGCGCGGAACTTTCGGTCCCCGCCGAGCCGGCTAGACCGGAAAACATCCGATCCAGACCAGACACATCCGGATCAAACCCGGTCCGGTCCTAACTAACAAATATTTACAACTAAAATCCTAACTATCCTACCATAACCGGATCTACTCCTTGATCCGTTTCTTCGTCCATGACTTTGTCTTCGCCTTGGTGCACGCTCTGTTCTTGATCCTCACCCTAATCTGGGGTCAGATCCATACTTTGATCTTTCCCCGGGTTCAGTGTGGGACTTCTGGGTGGTTCCGTTCCAAGCTGCTCGAAAACGTCCGTCAGGTTCCGGTTCCGCTCCCCTGTTTCACGTTCTGGGAGATCCGGTGACGAATCCAGGTTGATGGTGTGCGCGAGTTTCCTCCCACTCTTCTTGGACTGGGGAGTCCGATCCTTTCCTTCCGTCTAAATGCCCACGTTCGGAAAAGATCCGGGCATTGAAAGGTCGGACAGATGGAACGACCGTGACAACGTCACTCCGTTCAGCTTCCTGCTGCTCTCCTCCATCCGGTTTGCAGCCTCTCGTGCGTCCATCATGACTAACTCCACCTTCTCGGAGTAGTCTGTCAAAATCCGGACCAACCTGGTCCCGGATATCTTATTCTCCTTGAGGACTCCCTCGTCAAACAATTTTGACTTGGTGATGGCCTCTCCGGTTGCTCCGAATGTGGCCTTCACGTCCTCCGCTACTTTCCGGGTAGCCTCTGCCATCTCCCGGGTGGTAGCCATGTCCTCCTTGAGGAGCAACATTTCCGTCTTCAACGACTCGTTCTCCTCTTGGAGTCGTCCTATCTCCGCTTCTTGCTTCCGGATCTCATCCGGGCTGGAGATAAAATCTGCAACCACTCCTGCCAGGTTGCTGTCTGCTGGTGCTCCCACCAGCTCGCTGATCTGATTCAGAATCAGCTTCTTCACCGTCCAGTCTGCTCTCACATCACTCAGGATGTTGATCAGCTGGTTGAACGGATCCGTCGGATCCGATCCGGAAGGACCCGGTTCTCTACAAATTGGTTTCTTCCCTGGGTTGGAGGTCTCAGCCGGAGGGGTTGGGGTTCCTCTCCGGTGAGGAGGCGTCGTCTTCTGCCGCTTGTGCTGCGGCCGGTGTAGCTCCTCCTCTTCCTCTTCTTCCTCCTCGGAACCGGATACTTCTTCCTGTTCTTCTTCTTCCGATTCCGATTCCCCATATTTCAGGAGTGACTCATGCATCTTCCACTCCTTCTCCTCCGTATCCGTGAGGAGTTGATTGTGCTTGTACAGATGGACGAGGTAGGGACTCAACGGAGTCGGTCTACTTCCTCCGATCTTCGGAATTAGCCGGTTGACCAGGTCGAACAAAATCCTGGCCCAGTCCACTTTCCGTTCCCCGCTCAGGGCTCCGAAAATGAGGTTCCCGATGGCGATGGTCACCCTCGTCGGCTTCTCCGGGTGGATGATCGGAACCAGGAACTGTAGGAGGTTCCGGTGCCGGTCATCCAAACAATCAGCAACCGCATGTCCATCTTTGGAGTCCATGTTGCACCGGAATTTCCCCCGCGTGTAACCCTCCTTCGAGGAGGCCATCCCTCGACCTCCAGACCGGAATTCATACACGGCCTTCCACATCTCCTCCGTCCAGTTGCCCGGACTTCCGCGGAGAGTTTTCTCAAACTGGTTGGAGAGCTTTCCGAGTAACTCTCGAATCATCTGCTCCTCCCTAAACCCCCAGGGTTTATCAATCAATCCTCCACAGCCCATTTTGGCCAAATCCTCTATCAGGTTGTCCTTTTCCTTCTCGTCCGTTGGAATAACCGGACACACCTTCCAGAGTTTTACTTCTGCTGCGGAGGAACTGGACGGCCCTGCTCTACTCTTACGGAGCTGAGGCATGGACACGAACTGTGCTAACCGGATCCTGACTGTGGCTACCTTTCCCTCTCCTAGCCGCACGTCCCGTTTCTCACCTTCGCTCTTCCGATCTCAACCGGAATACCTCTAAACCTGCAACGCACACTAAAGCGCTGCGCGCCCTAACACACTAACACGCACACACAAACCAACTCAAAACAAGAAAGCAAAACGCTGGGAAGAGAGGCTAATTACGCGCTGGAGCGAGATTTCTGCAAATGAAGATTGAAAAAGAGTGGCCACTGGATTGGTTAGCCCATATATAGTCTAATCTGTCATCATGACCAAATCCGTTCCTGACCCATTCCGATCCAACTCAGATCCGTTCTAACTCTAATCCGGTTCAGATTCAGATCAAATCCGGATTGTCATCTATTCCGTTCCATTAGTTAATTTCCGGTTATCGGTTACCTCCTACTTGAATCCGGATCCCAGATCACGGTTTCCGTTCCAAGATTTAGATAACTTACAAAAAACCAAAAATTTACCTTGCGACAGAGGTCTTAACACGCTCTATATACAGAGGTTGTGGGATCCCACGATGATTACGAATGTTGGATATATACACGTATTCTACTATCGTAGACCAACGTATCTACAAAAGATCGTGAAATTAGGTTTCCTGTCACTGATTTCATGACATTCGACACTCTATAAATATTCTCAATTACTGTACAAAAATTCTCTACTTTTAAAGTGGGTTTTGCAGTAATTGAGACTCCTAAACCTCCCTGTGTACAATAGGAAACGTTTTTAGAAGTAGTTGAATTTGATGGCTGGGTTTTCCTCATGCAAGTTCCCCTAATTCCTAACGCAACCTAATTTCACTACTTTGTGAAGACGTTCTGACCGGTTGTCATCCACGTACAAGGTTCTCATATCAACTTGCCCTCAGAGCAGTGCCGTCCCGCGATTCAAAAGGAACCTCGATGTCACCACAGCGTGGTGTTCCCTTAAGTACGTGAGTTTTTCGCAAAATGAGACCAATGCGCGAAGAAAATTATCGCAGTCAGACTCCGTTTCACTCTCAATCTACGACATCCTCAGTTTGTGATAGAGTGCAGTGGCGTCAATTCGACTACAAAATCCTCGACATTCGGAATCGCATAACACTTGCAAGGGATGCATTCTTACCTTGCAGCAACTACCTCGGTCAGAACTTCGTGCGCCTCCACGCCCACTCTGTCGCCAACGCCGGCAGACACCCACTCGCCGCTCCGCAGCCTACTCCGCCTGTTCACATGTGCAGACAAAAAGAGCAAGCTCCAGGTTCTTTTCGGGTTATGAACCAGGTGGCTGGTTCGAATTCTTCAGCTCTGAATTCCCGCCGCGAATTTTGAAATCACCAAGCGATCCTTGATTTCGAATGTTGGATGCGTTCTTGAGTGCCATGCCACAATCAACAACGGTTGGGGGGTACGTGCGGTCCTTCACTTTGGAAGTTGATTGCATTCTCGAATTCCGCGCATCTCCGACCACAAAGAGGGAGGGCGTGGGGCTCTTGACTTTCTGACTAGAACTTCGGAAATCCAGGCTTCACTGAAATTCCGATTCTTCACTGACATTTTGAAATTCGTCGCATTCAAGGATGGTATTGTTGCACTGTTTTCTAGGAGTCAATGATGCTTTGACCAAAGTGGATCAAACTCTGAAGACTTTCACTTCACAGAATGTCACACGCTTCCCCGATCAATACTCGGAATTCTTCCCCTATACGACCTGATTATACGTATCCTACAGAAACGAACTGTACAAAATCTCGTGAACCCAAAAGCTTGAGTACCTGAAACATGTGGAACACCTCACTTACAAAAAGAATCAACAAAAATTTTGAACTCTAGAATGTTCATATTTGTTATTTTCTATTCCAATGAATGCAATCTTAGGGTCTAGGGTCCACAGTCATAGGGTCTACCATCCACGGTCATAGGGTTTAGCGTACATGTTGTAGTGTAGTGTTCATGGTTTCAAGGTCATGGTTCTTGGTTTCAGGGTTCAGGGTTTCAGGGTTTAATAGGGTTTAAGGTATACAGTGGCAGCGCTTTATATTAACGTTTTCAGGGTCTGCAGTTCATGGTTTACGGATTTACGGGTTTAGGGTATTCTGAAAAATGAAAATGACGCTGATTATTCGTTTCCAATTTTTTCCTCAATTAAGTTTACGTCATCTCCGACTGGGAACATATAAACTTAAAATTCAATCTAACTCAATATTGCTAATTAAAAATGTCAGTTAACAGATTGATTTCATATATAATTCTTGTTGTGTAGTACAACATCCTATGGTTTCATATGGGACTTTACGGATTAAACTATGATTGACACAATTTTTAGTTCATCTAGGAATTTTTAAATAAAGCACCAGGGGCTTCTGTGCGTTTCCCTCTCTGATGTTTCCCTGCGTAAACGGCAATCCATGACTTCTCCTTGTGTCACAATCCGTTGACACAAGGAAAAGTCATAAGATTGTTGTTTACATAGGGGAAAGTGAGAGAAGGAAACGCAAAAAAGCCCCTTGTGAAGGACTTTGGATGTGCAATCATGATGGAAAAAAGAACAAATTGAACCATTATTTATTTTGTATTTTAAATCTCAGTCTGAATGATTTAATGAGTTAAATGCTTTCAAATTTGTTAATACACTTTGACGGGTGATGAATGCTTAAACCTGGAATCATATCATTCATGAGAATATTGTAGGTCATGCAATCTTCATCTGGATTTTTGAAATGATCAAACGTGGTATACATCTACATCATTATTTGACAACGATGTACGTAATATTGTTATTTGTTATTGTTATTTGAACAATCTCCACCAATGTGAATAAAAAAATCGGGAATGAAATGCGTGATGGCTTGAAACGGCTTAAATAATATTTAAAAAGTCATGAAATTTCATACATGCATGCATAAAATTTGATTTAGAAAAATGTAATTGCTCCAGCCTTAGATTCCACCACTATTTTCTAGTCTTGCCCGTTGAAAAATTCTAATTCACATGAAAATAAAAAAATTGGGAATGAAATGGGCCCTGCCATTGAACTATGGCTTCATTTTAAAAATGTCATGGAATTTCACACAGGCATGCATAAAATTCTACTGTGGAAGTTGGAATTGCTCTCAGGATTTAGATTCCACCACTATATTCACTTCTTGCCCATTGCAAAATTCTAATTCACGTGAATTAAAAAAAATGGGGAATAAAAATAATGGGCCCTGCCATAGAATGGCTTCATTTTAAAAATGTCATGGATGGTTTATACATGCATGCATAAAATTCTATCGTGGAAGTTGGAATTGCTCTTAGGATTTAGATTCCACCACTATTTTTACTTCTTGCCTATTGGAAAATCCATCTTTACATGAATTAAAAAAATTGGAGAATGAAATGGGCCTTGCCATGGAATGGCTTCATTTTAAAAATGTCTGGCAATTTCATACATAAGACAGTGCATGTCGGTATGGAAAAAAAGGTACAAGACAGTTCAAAATACTCCGCTCATGAAGTGAAGAGGCATGAGTGGGAGAAGTCCATGCTATGTTTTTCCGAACTTACCACGTAACCTAAAAAGGTCCTCCTCTGCCTGCAGTTCATTCAAAGAACTCTCATTCCATAAATCATACATACACTACAAGAAAGTGGCTACAAAAATGACTTCAATAAATGACTGCACAGAAGTCATTGTGGCCACTTTGACTTGGAAATGACTAGGGCTCCTGCAGTCATTGTGGACAAGTGATTTATGTAAATGACTTGGGGTGTATTATCACCATCCATTGTTGCCTTGGATGTAGAAATGGATGACGGCCGGTTGGAAGCATACTTGATAAAGAAAAGACGGTTAAGGAAATGGCTCCGGTGCTGCCATGTGGAAAGGGAATGGATTTGCTAGTGGCGTGGACATCCACGTGTATAGTCATTTCGCAGTCAGCGTGTAATCGTTCATGACCCCTAATTAATCTGACGTGGACAGACACGTCAGCCTTGTGTTTGAGTCATTCTGAAGTCGTACCAGAGTGGTTTATCCCGACAAATGTCAGAGCCACGTGGATTTCATTTTGAAGTCGCTGTGAAGTCACGCGTGTTTAATGTGGCCGTACGGAATACTACGTTCATCGTGCCAGTCGCATTCGAGTCATTTTCAAGTCGACATGCTTCACCAGGGGAGGGGTGTGGCATGCACAAACCTACTGTTAGTCATTTTGTAGTCAATGTCACATCCCGTTACAGTTTCACACACGGTCATTCTATTTCACGGGGTGTACCACGAGTGCCGATGCAGTCGCAGTTTAGTATTGTTCATGTCGGGCAAGTCACTACAACGCCAGTAATTGGCATCTGGACGCAGCACAGAGGCGAATCCAGCACGGCTGCGAGGTTTTAGGCGCCTCACTCTGCCGACTACGGACTGGACTGACAGCATGACTATTTCAAGTGCACAACGATGCAAGCAGAAAAACAATACTGCAATTTACATGTCCTAACTCCCACAATCTATTCCATTCAATCTTAGAAAGGGACACATGAGTAAGGCAGTTCTGCATTTCAAGAAGAAAAGGGCGGTCCAAGGTCTCCAAAATATTTACAAAAGCACCGTATGTTCTTCTACAAGTTCCAACGCCATTGCTACTCCCTATGGCCCAATTTGTCACCCTGAAATAGAATTGATTATCAAGCCGCGAGTTTCATATACTTGGAGTCCCATAGTGCGGCTGAACCCTTGGTGTTCTCAATAACCACCATGTCTGCATCGGAGTTGGGGAACATGAGTGCCACGCCAGCTATCAAAACGTCCTGTACATCCACCTTGAACCAGGATGTGGGAATGGCCTTGAAGTGGAACTCGTGCTCTCCGGAGACTCCGCTAATGGTTGCGGTTGCCACTTTATGGCACACAGCCCTCGGGTTCATGAAGAACACTTTGTCGCCAAGGTTTAGCTGGAGCATGAAACTAATTAGAATGTAAAAGGATGCAGACAGTGCTCTCATAAATACAGAACGACCTTACGACTGCGACATTGCTCAGCGGCCACTTCTACATGACATGCAAAGGACTACGTGACGACTTCAGCTCTCCTATTACTGTGGCACGACCTACGCGTGACTTCAAACAGACTGCGGTGCAACGGCCTTGGCCTCCACATACACCTTGGCCTCTACACGACTAAATAAGGGCGTACCTAACTGACGTGTCTACTACAGGGAGAGTGGCTTACCAGTGCGCGTGCAAGGCAAGCATCTGTACACGTACTATAACTATCCAACAATGCATTCCCTCCACATATTGAAAAGAAGCTCACGTAAAACAACATTCACACTGCATTACTCCAACATCTGAATTATACCACACACTACTTAATAAGGACCCCCTACATTGGAACCACGGACTTTTGCATACTGCCGGTCATTCACAATTCGGGGTCATTCATCTCTGCTGCAAAAAGAAGGCCAAATCATCAGAAACAACAAATAAGCATTTTTCGCATGCGGTTTTTATCAAACACCTAGAGCCGGTTTGTGGTCGCATACCACATGAAAGTGGACTACTACCAGTTAAGTTGACAACCACACATACACTGTGCGAAACTTGAGATCATGAACGAGGACAGACATCGATAGGGACTACAGAAGCGGTGCAGTGCTGTGGCTGCGGTCCGACTACAAACCTATTATAGCATCAAACGTGAGCGACATCAACAAACATCATCGCCAATGGACAAGGAAGTGATTTGGTCTTCCGAAAAATTTCTTACGCGTGACTGCATAATAACAGATGTGCGACATCTAAACGACTTGCACAGGCTGATATCTGCAGACTCTACTTCCTCGTGACTTCACGACAACAAATGACCGACTTGGTGAAGGCGAAATGGAAAAAGGGCATACGATTTAGGGGACGAACCTTCTTCACCGCTTTGTCGCGTTTCTTTTTTGAGGCTGACGCTCCCTTCCCTCTCGTTATGATCTTCTGCGCTTGCACCTGCGTGCAAATTGACCACTAGTTAGATATCATACTCACCCGAAGGTGAGGGGCCGCTGAGGATGCAAGGCCCATGGTTTGCAGGTCCCCTCACCTTCCACATAGTCCAGAAACTCATATGCTCTTCTGCTTCTGTGTTTCTGCAGCATTTCAGCCATTGATGCGTTGACAATTTGAGGGTACTTTGATCTGAAAGAAGCAACGTCTGGACATTTCCAAAAGGCCTCTAGCAGGGGCCACAGGTAACATTTCAGGTAATCCTTGTCGTCAGCCAAAGTTCGCAGCCACTTCACATAGAACGGAGTATTGATTAGGACATTGGCGCACGGATTGCAATTTACCCTAGAACTCTTACTATCCACTATCATTGTGTTATTTGCAGAAAATAATGGCCATTGGGCATAAACTGCGGTAAGGTTCTTCCCACACGATGTCGGGTCCATGACTTCGAGAGGCTCTAACTCAGCGGGTACAGTGGGCCAGCTAAACAAGGGGTCAGGGTTTGCGCTAACCTTCACCAATTCCAGCATGGTAGGCACTACGTCCAACATGTAGGCTGCGTTCTGGCTGCCCCAAAATGCTACTCTGAAGTGATCAAAGCAGCGGACCAGAAATGGTTTTAGCCAAGGGCGAAATACTACTTTCCTACTCTCTGTTCTTGTACTCGGACGTATTCTGCTATTTGGATTCGTGACATGAAGCGAGCTACAGTCCAACAACGTTCCATGGACGTTAAAAATTACCAACTTGGACCCCCATTCACTGCGCCCACCTCTCTTTGCAATCACAACGTCAGTGACGGACTTCCCAAGCCTGACCTCAAGAGACGAACATTGACGAACGTCTGCAGAGGTACAAACCTTCGCGGGAGACTTCGGTGCTCTGCGGCTCCTCTTTGAAGGCGCGGCCGCAATCTGTGTTTCCTCAACGACGTCCGTGACGGCATCCTCTTCCCCACCGCTTCCTCCAACCAGGTCTTTCGAGCCGTCTGATTTGCCTGCATCCGAAGTTTTGTCTTTAGGGACCTCAGTTGGATCCCCATCAGTAGCAATTGCTGCCTGAGCTCTCTCAATCACGGGCGTTGCAACCTCCGGGGCCACTTCCTTGTCCTTCTCTGCGGGCCTTGTGATGACCTGCACCACGTCTGCAGAGGGAGTGACGCGGCCCGTCAGCGGCTGCACTTGGACCTCCATGGCGCCGGCCTCAACCGCATCATCAGGATCCTGCTCGGGAAGCGGGCCACCGGGTGCCGCATGTGCCGCCTCCTCCGTGGCGGGGTCCACCATTTTTGGTTCCGCCAAATTTGATTCCAAAGGGCGGGGTGGACTCGGTGTCCGGTCTGCTACTTTCCAACGCGGTGACGTCGGCTTTAAGGTGGCAGGGTTGGGAATGTCGCTGTCTGAGGACAGTATCACATCCGCCTTCCGGGCAAGGTGACTGGGATCACTCACTGGAGTGGGTGGTTTACCGGCAGCCTGGATGTCGGTGCCAGTTTCCCTACGTTGCTCTGAGATCTTCGACAGCTTGACGAGCTTCTTTCGTGGACCCAGGAGCATGCCAGCGGCGTTGACCTCGAGCAACCCCCCAGCCGAATGATTTTCTAATGCGGACTGACTAATTGAGGGACTGCCTTCGTCACCATCTTTAGACCTCCCCATGTATGTCTCAAACATGCACCTGAGGTTCTCAATTGCGGCTGACTGCGCTGATGAATTTGCAAGCACTTGGGAGAACCTCACGTCCACGTCGTGCCTCAAAGACTCTACCTCTGACCTTAGAAACGAGTCACCTGCGCCCACACTCTATCCACCCAAACCAAAGCAAGGGGAACAAAATAGTCATTAAGAAGTCGCCGATAAGTCGTTTTGAAGTCGTGGCAGTCACATTCATTGACTCATACACAAATACAGAAGTCAGACACTACTTTGCCGCCACTCCATCTGAAAAATGGTTACAGGGAGAGTCGGATCGAGGGAACAATGACCCCGTGTGCTGCTATAGAACGCGTTGAGCATCTGGGATATGCATTCAATCAAGCAGTTTACATTACAAAGACATGTGCCGCATCCTGCATGCTCACAAGGTAGCAAAAACAGAGAAGGATTCTCCATGCGGACGGCCATTACACGTAGCCAGTGCTGAAAAGTGTTGAAAATAGCCACGTTGTCAACGAATAAGGCATTAAATTCCTAACAAGGGCAAACGTGATCCACAAAGAAATAGTAATGGACAATCCACTAATCACACCAGTTCGTTTTCAGTTGCATGACATAAACCTGCGAACTTCCTCTTCTGGTCAGTTACAAGGAAGACATTGCAGTAT
This sequence comes from Pseudisothecium myosuroides, assembly GCA_951799445.1. Classification (NCBI taxonomy): domain Eukaryota; kingdom Viridiplantae; phylum Streptophyta; class Bryopsida; order Hypnales; family Lembophyllaceae; genus Pseudisothecium; species Pseudisothecium myosuroides. The sequence goes on along the minus strand of OX637288.1, from coordinate 543,525 downwards.
TCAAAATAAGTAATATACAACGCCTACCAAAGGGTAGAATGACACTCACCACTTCGCCGCATGGAAGCTTGCGCAGTCCCTCAGCTATGTCTGCTATACCTGGGCTAGGGTCTCGGAGTCCTTCCACCTGCATAATCACAGTCAATCACTTATCAGTTCATTGATTGTTCTCCTGCAATCAAAATTTGAGACCTTCACTGGAATGAAAGAATAGAATGTGGGACTCATCCCTAAACTGCGTAAGCACATGTGACAACATTTGCAGAGGAAGTGGACACTTACAACAGCAGCCTCTTTCCCAGCTTTCCCTTTGCGGCCAACTCGCTGGTTGTGGGCCACTTTTTGTCGCGCTAGCGCCATCTTCTGCGACTTCAGGATCTGGGTGGGCAAGTGCCAATACTCTATGAGCCGGTCCCATTGGTCTTTGTCAATGTGCAGCGGACAAGAAGTCATACCTTTCTCATGCCTCGTCTTCAATCGAGATTGCTCTTCCTTCATGTACCTGGTGATAACGCATCGAAAGGCAACCATGCTGAGGGGGTTGCCCAAATACTCAAACTTGTTGTCCATTACCTCCCTCAATTTCTTCACTGCCTGCGGAGCCTGCTTTGACCAGCTTACGACACTCATGTCCAAAATCTTCGGGGTGTAGTTCCGTATTGCCTCATCCCAAGCATTCTTGCCCGGGCAAGCAACATCAATGTCACTGTCGTACGCGCAATCTAGGCGTAAGTATCCTTAATACCAAAAAGATGATAAGATAACACGAAATATCGTCCCAAGAGATTCTAGTATGTTTCAGCAAGCTAAGGAGTATCCGGGTCTTTATCAAAACAACAAAACCCAAGCAACACCTATTTCTTTTCCTATTTCTAACACAATGGTCTTCCGGATCCCAATCCGGATCTATCCTTCTCCGGTTTCCGATTTGATCCGGATTCCGGGTCTCATTTCTTAACTTCAACTGGTTTTCTACTCCCCTGTTTTACCCTCAGGGTGTCCGCATTTGATCTTTAGAGGGGTAGGAACGCACCACTCATAGACATCTATTTCTCTGCACAAAACTTCACACTAAACAATCCTAACCGAGTTTTTATTGTAGAATAGAGAAAGTAATAATCCTCACAATTCCCCGGGTAGCTTGCCCGGAAAACAGGTCACTCAGAATTGCCTCCTTCTGCTTCTACTACAACGACAGATCAAGACAGCCAGATCTGAAAGAGATTCGTGCATCTATCTACCAAACTGATCCTATGGTTGGCAGACCTTCCGGTGAGTGGGGATTTTCCGCTGGCGGTCGCTTATCTCCGCTCGGAACCCTCCCTGGATTCCGGACTCGCATCCGCACCACTCCTTAGAACCGGATCACCGTTACGGCAATTTAAAGGTACCACGCTCAAGTCCTTACTCACAAGTCTAGTAAAGTTTCCTCACAAACTTATTCGCTCAAATCAAGTCCAACTAATTCTCAACCCGGATTCCCCCTCACCCGCCCTCTCTCACACTTTTGACACTCTATAAATGACTCAAGAAAATGCACACATAGCCAGAAATCCGAATGTCCACTTGTGGCTCAGATTAGAGAAAAGAGAATATGAACACAAACTAATGCACATAAAATGGGCAAGGATGGAATGAGAGGGCAACAAGCTGCCCTCCACTTAAAAACTCAAACAAAAAGCCAAAAAGGCACACCAAAAATCCAGGTGACCAATCAGCAACTAACCGTAATATCCGGAAAGTTCAAAATCAACTACTCCTATGAATCTGGAACCGGGCCCCACGCACGGAAAATCCACTCCAGATTCAAAATCCTAACTACTGCAAACATACTAACTAACTACTTTCCTCGCTTTGATTTCTTCGAGCTGCTACTCGGCCCTGCAGGTGGTTTCCTGCTTGATTTTGGTGGGGTGATCTTCGTTGCAGCTCGGGTCGGAATCTTTCACTTGATCGGCGGCGGGTCATCATCCGAAGCCGTCTCCTCCCCGGATTCAAATTCTCCCTTGTCGGAATCCTGGATGATCTCCACTCTAACTTCCCTCTCTGGTGAATCATCCAGCTGAATCGGTGTTGTATTCTTTTTGGGTGACACCTTCTGCATGTGAGGGAAGTCGACCGGATTGGTCCGAGCTGGATTGGATAAGGCCCCCATCCGTTGGATTAAGTCGCTCCGGACGGATGTCCCGGGTGTCGGAACGGTACTCCCTGCTACTAGCGGAATTGACTGAATGCTCCTCATATGGCCCAACTTAGTAGCCTTCATTTGGATCTGTGTCTGACTGGAAGTCGGTTTTGGGGATGGCCGTAGAATGATCTCCGGCCCCGGCTTCTGGGGCGTCTTCAACAAATTGACATTGGGCAGCTCCGGAAAGTTCGTGAAATCCAGGGGCTTGTTTGGGTCGAGGTGCCCCAACAGCTGCACCATCTCCTTCAGTATTCCTTCCATCCGGGCCTGGAAATCGACCAGGATAGTCACCACCTTGGATCCGGATAAGCGGCCTGTACCACTCAGCTGGTTGCTGAACAGTCTGGACTTTATCACGGCTTCCGAGGGCTGCTCCACCAACGCTGTCAAGTTGTGGACAAGGTGGAGAGCTTCCGTCTCCTTCTGTCGGGCAGCTGCAGAATCCGTCTCAGCCCAATTCACCCGACCCAAGAGGTCATCCTTCTCCTTCTCCAAGTTCCGGATTTGCTCGTCCTTCTGACGCAACAGATCCGGGTTTGGTCGTCGTCAGATCTCCTTCAAGATGTCTTCCGGCTCCACCTTCAACTCCGCTGCAATGCCCAAGATCATGTCTGACATCCCGAAATGCATGTGTTTAGCCTCCTCCATCCACTGTGTTCCGATGTCGAAGAAGTCCGACTGCAGTTCCGATCCCGGGGGCTGACTCAGCTCTCCTTTTTCCGGAGTCGACTGTCCCATCCTCGAGTGTGGCTCGGTCGACTTCCTTCTCTTCTCCCGTTTGTCGACCAGGTCCTGCTGCTGCTGCTGTTCTTCCTCATCGTCTTTGTCTTCTTCTTCTTCCTCCTCTTCCCCTTCAACTAGAGTATCTGGCGGAATCTCGTGCGTGAGACCGTACTTGAGGATCTCCAATCCGGTGTTGTAAATTAACACCTCCTCACCAGTGAGCACCTCCTACTGATGATACAGGTGGAACAAATACGGACTGAGGAGACTAGGTTTCCCCTTCCCGACATGATCCACCAGTTTCTTCACTATGCCCACCATTACTTTCCCCCAGTGGACTACTTTATCTTCTAACACCCCGAAGATAGTGTTGGCCACCGTAACCGTAACCTGGGTCGGCTTTTCCGGATACAGGATCGGAATTAAAAATTCCAGCATCCGTTTCTGCTTAGCGTCCTTACAGTCACTCACGGGGTATCTGTCCTTAGTGGTAACCGGATTACGGAACTTCCCAATCCCATACTTCTCTACCCGAGAACCTAATCCGGACCTGTTCTTCTTGAACCCGTATACGTCAACCCATACATCCGCCGTCCATGCTCCGGGTTGGCCTCTCACAGTCAACTCAAATTGATTTGGGACTCCCGAGATCAGCTGCTCCAGCATCTCCGAGTCCTTCACATTCCATGGCCGGTGGATCAAACCTACGCACCCCATCCGGGTCAGATCTGTTTCTAATTCTTTCCGAAAAGTCGGGTTGGTGGGAATGGCCGGCCTAACTATCCGAGCTGTGACAGAAGGCCGACGCGCTACCGAGTTGCTAGACTCCGCCATAGTTCACCGACACCGACCACTAAATCCGATGCAATCGGCACCCTCCTCACCCTTCTCTCCTTGTTGCAATCTCTAACTCACCACTCTTTCTCTCAGCTAAGTGCACGAGATAATCAGCTAAGTGAAGAATGAGGAGGATTAGGTCTGGCGACGGTTTAAGTACTAGTCGAGCTGCCGATCGTTCCCCTTGGCGAACGGAAAGAGGTCCGTTCCCGTAACGGTTCCCTAGCGGCGTAGGTCGGATACCTATTCCGTAGCTTGTTTTGATCTGACCTAACTCGGATTTAAGATCCGTTCCTTCTCCCGGGAGAACCCGTTTTAACGGATCTGGAACCTCAGAATCTAACTATCCGGAATTTATCTGTATCCGGATCTAGTTTCCTACTTCCTACCAAAATTTTGAAATTTTTGACTAACTCCTACCCTATTTCTAAGCTACATCTCTCCCTTATGAGTTTCCGTGCTCCCACATGACCCCTTTTCAAATGTGAGAGTCCCCGCGAACATCATCTTCTGAATCTCTCGAATCCGGATCTAATTCATATTTCTTGACACGGGATTTATTTACTCGGGTGTCAAGCCATACTCCCTGAAGATCCTCTAGCTGAATGGATCCATTTTCAAAGATGGTCCTACCTCTATATGGTCCCATCCATCGAGTATGCAATTTACCCGGAAAATTCCGGTATTGACTGTCATAAAATAATATGAGACCTCCTTCCTTGATTCCGTGATTTGCCGGAAGTTTCCGATCGTGATTTGCCTTTCTTCTCTCCTATACTTCTTCAGTCTGATCTAAGGCGATCAGTCGGGCTTCCTCCAAATCTTCAATCGCCAGGAGTCGGATATCTTGATCATTGGTGCGTATAGCACTTCGTGTAGCCATGATCCGATGAGTCTCCATTTCCAACTCTATTCCGTGCACAGCCTCCTGTCCAAATACCAAGAAGAAGGGTGTTTGTCCTGTGGTCTTCTTCTCGGATGTGTTATATGCATGAACAGCTGATGGAAGTTTGAGATCCCAATCTGTCTTATGCTCGGAAACCATCTTGTTCAAGCTCTTCTCAACAATACCGTTGGCCCGTTCCGTCAATCCGTTGGCCCTCGGATTGTATGGAGTGGTTTTCCGGTATTTGATCAGGTACCTTATAGTGATGTCTTGAACTACATCATTAAGGAAGTGAAATCCTCTATGGCTGACCAACTCCAGTGGATGTCCAAACCTCATCATAATTTCTGCAAACAAGAATGAAGCAGCCATCCGTGCAGAACAGTTCTGTGTCGCACGTGCTTCTACCCATTTGGTTGCATAATCCGTTGCAAGGATTATGTATCTCTTCCTTCTGGCGCTAATAGGAGCAATGGGGCCGATAAAATCTATCCCCCATTTCTCAAACGGTGCAAGAGGGACAATTGGAGTAAGTGGCCAATGATTTCGGAAAGAAGGAGCTCCCGTCCTTTGGCATTGGTTACAAGCCCCTACAAATGCCTTGACATCACGGATCAAGTATGGCCACCAATATCCGGCTCCATGAATCCGATTAACAGTAGTGAGGGCAGCAAAATGACCCCCAGATAGACCGGAATGTAAAGCCCGCATGACTTGTTTCCGATCACTGACTTCAAGACACAGCCTGAGTTGTTCATCTGCTCCCATCTTGAAAAAGGTTCCCTTAATCATTGAATAAGGGGCTACCTTTTGCTGGAAGACGCTCTCTTCTTCCCGAGTTAATCCTTTTGGATATCTCTGCTCTGTAAGATAATCGATGATATCCTGATATTCCGAGTTGGGGTCCCCCTGGAGGTGGAATACTAGAATATCTCCTTCCTCCGGAAACTTCTTTTGTGACTGACTCGGGAATTCATCTGGAAAGTCGGTGGAAATGTCTTCCAACGCAGGTGTCCCCCGCAGTCTTGATAGATAATCTGCATTCGCGTTGGATTTCCCGGATTTCACCATGACCTCATAATTGAACTCCTGTAACAGTAGCACCCATCTGCCTATTCTCCCGGAAAGATCCGGTTTGTTCACCAAGTACTTCAGTGAGTCATGATCCATGTGAAACACAATCCGGTATCCGAGTAAGTAGTGACGGAATTTCTTGCAAGCATATATGACTGCTAAAGCTTCCCGCTCAGTAGTTGTATACTTTTTCTTAGCAATACTCATTGTCGTACGTGTAATCTAGGCGCAAGTATTTTTAACAACAAAACGTGCTAAAATGACACAAGTTATCGTCCCAGGAGATTCCAGGCGTTGATTCAAAAATTAGTGTTTCTAGACCTCTAAGTTTTCGGACTTTGACCACCTCGAGAGGGGTCCTTTCAACACACGAACTCTTTTCCGGAACTACTTCCTTTCCGGATTCTCTTTCGGATCCGGCTCTACCCAATCTTCCGGTTCCGTCTTTCTAACAAGTTGGTTTTCTATACCTCTGTTTTACCCTCAGAGGGTTCCTCACTTGCTCTTTCCGAGGGGTAGGGAACTGCACCACTCTGTATCTGACATAAACTCTATTAACATAAAACAAAACACAACCCAAAAATAGATCTAGTTGAGTAAACAAGGTGGCATTCTCACAACATCCTGGATGGCCTATCCGGAAAGCTGGTCACACAAAGTAGCGTTAGGTCCTCCTTACTACAAGGACGGATACCGGACTTCCGGAATTAAGGGAATGACTTCCTAGCTCGCGACCGCTCATGAGGTTGACTAGCCTTCCGGATGGGTGGAAATATTCCTCTGGCGGTTGCCTATCTCTACACGGAACCGCCCTTGCGAATTCTGGACTAGCTTCCGGACCACTCCTTGGTCTCTACCGGATTACCGTACCAGCGATTTAAAGGCGCCACTTTCTCACTGCGCAAGTCTAAAAACTCATCCGTAAAACACACTCAGCCTAATCCGGTAGTCCAAGTATCTGGACTCCTCCCCTTGCACACTCTCACTTACACATCCACACAAGTGACTATAGACGCGATCCGCAAGAGAATAATCCACAAGTACTTTCCTGAATGCCTCACATTGAATATACAAGGAAAAATAATGACAGGCCAACAAGCCGACCTGCCCTTAAAAACCCACAGAAAAGCAGCCTCAACGGCCACCAGAAAACCGGCCAACGGCCAACCAAAAGCAAAAAGGCAACGGCCCTGAAGACCGTTCCGGGAATACCGAGAAACTGTTAAACTCCTAAAAGTCCGGAACTACTGGTCCCAGATCCGGAAAATCTGTTTCCGGAACTACTATCCTGGTAAGAATCTTAACTATTATTTCTGCTACCCTAAATAGTCACCTATTCCTGTCGTACGCACAATCTAGGCGTAAGTATCCTTAACACCAAAAAGATGATAAGATAACACAAAATATCGTCCCAGGAGATTCTAGTATGTTTCAGCAAGCTAAGGAGTATCCGGGTCTTTATCAAAACAACAAAACCCAAGCAACACCTATTTCTTTTCCTATTTCTAACACAATGGTCTTCCGGATCCCAATCCGGATCTATCCTTCTCCGGTTTCCGATTTGATCCGGATTCCGGGTCTCACTTCTTAACTTCAACTGGTTTTCTACTCCCCTGTTTTACCCTCAGGGTGTCCGCATTTGATCTTTAGAGGGGTAGGAACGCACCACTCATAGACATCTATTTCTCTGCACAAAACTTCACACTAAACAATCCTAACCGAGTTTTTATTGTAGAATAGAGAAAGTAATAATCCTCACAATTCCCCGGGTAGCTTGCCCGGAAAACAGGTCACTCAGAATTGCCTCCTTCTGCTTCTACTACAACGACAGATCAAGACAGCCAGATCTAAAAGAGATTCGTGCATCTATCTACCAAACTGATCCTATGGTTGGCAGACCTTCCGGTGAGTGGGGATTTTCCGCTGGCGGTCGCTTATCTCCGCTCGGAACCCTCCCTGGATTCCGGACTCGCATCCGCACCACTCCTTAGAACCGGATCACCGTTACGGCAATTTAAAGGTACCACGCTCAAGTCCTTACTCACAAGTCTAGTAAAGTTTCCTCACAAACTTATTCGCTCAAATCAGGTCCAACTAATTCTCAACCTGGATTCCCCCTCACCTGCCCTCTCTCACACTTTTGACACTCCATAAACGACTCAAGAAAATGCACACATAGCCAGAAATCCGAATGTCCACTTAGTGGCTCAGATTAGAGAAAAGAGAATATGAACATAAACTAATGCACATAAAATGGGCAAGGATGGAATGAGAGGGCAACAAGCTGCCCTCCACTTAAAAACCCAAACAGAAAGCCAAAAAAAGAACACCTGAAAATCCAGGTGACCAATCAGCAACTAACCGTAATATCTGGAAAGTTCAAAGTCAACTACTCCTATGAATCCGGAACCGGGCCCCACGCACGGAAAATCCACTCCAGATTCAAAATCCTAACTACTGCAAACATACTAACTAACTACTTTCCTCGCTTTGATTTCTTCGAGCTGCTACTCGGCCCTGCAGGTGGTTTCCTGCTCGTTTTCGATGGAGTGGACTTCGTTGCAGCCCGGGTCAGAATCTTTCGCTTGATCGGCGGCGGGTCGTCGTCCGAGGCCGTCTCACTTCCGGAATGAAATTACCGGAATCGACTGGATACTCCTTGTTTGGCCCAACTTAGTAGCCTTCATCTGGATCCGTGTCTGACTTGAAGTAGGTCTTGGGGATGGCTGTAGACTGATCCCTGGCCCCGGCTTCTGGGGAGTCCTCAACAAGTCGACGTTGGGCAGCTCCGGAAAGTGGGTGAAGTCCAAGGGCTTATTTGTGTCGAGGTGCCCCAACAGTTGCGACATCTCCTTCAAAATTCCTTCCATCCGGGCCTCGAAGTCCACCAAGATAGTAACCACCTTGGACCCGGATAAGTGGCCTGTGCCACTCAGCTGATTGCTGAAGAGTCGGGATTTGATCACAACTTCCGAGAGTTGCCCCACCAACGCGGTCAAATTGTGGACGAATTGGAGAGCTTCCGGCTCCTTCTGTCGGGCAGCTGCAGAATCCATCTCAGCCCAATTCACCCGACCCAAGAGGTCATCCTTCTCCTTCTCCAAGTTCTTGATCCACTCGTCCTTCTCACGAAGTAGATCCGGGTTTGGTAGTCGCCGGATCTCCTTTATAATATCTTCCGGCTCCACCTTCAGCTCCGCAGCAATCCCTAGGATCATATCTGACATCCCGAAATGCATGTGCTTGGTGTCGCAATGTGAATTTTTGGTTTTTTGTAAGTTATCCAAATCTTGGAACGGAAACCGTGATCTGGGATCCGGATTCGAGCAAGAGGTAACCGATAACCAAAAATTAAACTACGGAACGGAATAGGTGATAATCCGGATTTGATCTGAATCTAAACCGGATTAGAGTTGGAGCGGATCTGAGTTGGAACGGATTGGGTTAGGAACGGATTTGGTCATGATGACAGATCAGACTATATATAGGCTGACCAATCCAGTGGCCACTCTTTTTCAATCTTCGTTTGCGAAAATCTCGCTCCAGCTTGTACTTAGCTTCCCTCCCCAGCGCTTCACTCCCTTGTTTTGTGAGTTTGTTTGTGTGTGCGTGTTAGTGTGTTAGAGCGCGCAGCGCTTTAGAGTGTGTTGCAGGTTTAGAGGTATTCCGGTTGAGATCGAAAGAGCGAAGGTGAGAAACGGGACGTGCGGCTAGGAGAGAGAAAGGTAGCCACAGTAAGAATCCGGTTTAGCACAGCTCGTGTCCATGCCTCAGCTCCGCAAGAGTAGAGCAGGGCCGTCCAGTTCCTCCGCAGTAGAAGTGAAACTCCGGAAGGTGTGTCCGATTATTCCAGTAGACGAGAAGGAAAAGGACAACCTGATAGAGGATCTTGCCAAGATGGGTTGCGGAGGACTGATCGATAAACCCTGGGGGTTTAGAGAGGAGCGGATGATTCGAGAGTTGTTGGGAAAGCTCTCCAATCAGTTCGACAAGACCATCCGCGGAATTCCGAGCAGTTGGACGGAAGAGATGTGGAAGGCCGTGTACGGATTCCGGTCCGGAGGACGAGGGATGGCCTCTTCGAAGGAAGGATACACTCGGGGGAAGTTCCGGAGCGACGTAGACTCGAAGGATGGGCATGCGGTCGCGGATTGTCTGGACGGCCGGCATCGAAATCTTCTACAGTTCCTGGTTCCGATCATCCACCCGGAAAAGTCGACGAGGGTGACCATCGCCATCGGGAACCTGATTTTCGGAGCCCTGAGCGGGGAACGGAAAGTAGACTGGGCCAGGATTTTATTCGATCTGGTCAACCGTCTGATTCCGAAGATCGGAGGAAGTAGGCCGACTCCGTTGAGTCCCTACCTCTTCCATCTGTACAAGCACAATCAACTCCTCACGGATACGGAGGAGAAGGAGTGGAAGACTCATAAGTCACTCCTGAAGTATGGGGAATCGAAATCGGAAGAAGAAGAACAGGAAGAAGTATCCGGTTCCGAGGAGGAAGAAGAAGAAGACGAGGAGCAACACCGGCCGCAGCACAAGCGGCAGAAGACGACGCCTCCTCACCGGAGAAGAACCCCAACCCCTCCGGATGAGACCTCCAACCCAGGGAAGAAACCGGTTTCTGAAGAACCGGGTCCTTCCGGATTGGATCCGACGGATCCGTTCAACCAGCTGATCAACATCCTGAGCGATGTGCGAGCAGACTGGACAGTGAAGAAGCTGATTCTGAACCAGATCAGCGAGCTGGTGGGAGCACCAGCAAATAGCAACCTTGTAGGAGTGGTTGCAGATTTCATCTCTAGCTCGGATGAGATCCGGAAGCAAGAAGCGGAGATCCGACGACTCCAAGAGGAGAACGAGTCGTTGAAGACGGAATTGTTGCTCCTCAAGGAAGACATGGCTACCACACGGGAGATGGCGAAAGCTACCCAGAAAGTAGCCGAGGACATGAAGGCCACATTTGGGGCAACCGGAGAGGCCGTCACCAAGTCAAAACTGTTTGACGAGGGAGTCCTGAAGGAGAAGAAAATATCCGGAACCAGGTTGGTCCGGATTTTGACGGACTACTCCGAGAAGGTGGAGTTAGTCATGATGGAAGCGCGAGAGGCTGCAAATCGGATGGAGGAGAGCAGCAGGAAGCTGAACGGAGTGACGTTGTCACGGTCGTTCCATCTGTCCGACCTTTCAATGCCCGGGTCTTTTCCAAACGTGGGCATTCCGACGGAAGGAAAGGATCGGACTCCCCAGTCAAAGAAGAGTGGGAGGAAGCTCGCGCACACCATCAACTTGGATTTGTCACCGGATCTCCCAGAACGTGAAACCGGGGAGCGGAACTGGAAGTTGACGGACGTCTTCGAGCAGCTTGGAACGGAACCGCCTAGAAGTCCCACACTGAACCTGGGGAAAGATCAAAGTATGGATCTAATCCCAGATCAGGGTGCGGATCAAGATCAGAGCGTGGACCAAGGCGAAGACGAAGTCATGGACGAAGGAACGGATCAAGGAGTAGATCCGGTTATGATAGGGTAGTTAGGATTTTAGTTGTAAATATTTGTTAGTTAGGACCGGACCGGATTTGGTCCGGTGTGTTGGATCTGGATCGGGTTTTCTCCGGTCTGGCCGGCTCGGCGGGGACCGAAAGTTCCGCGCGGACTTTCCGGGGCCATTTATGTTGACTTTTGAGTGTTAAAAATGTATATGAGTCAGTCTCTGCGAAGGAGACTGGGAGTCTTTTCCCTTGAATTTTTGTGTGTTTTCTATTGATTCCTTGTTGTACGTCTCTCCCGCGCGTGGCAGGGCTGTTTTGGTGAGAAGTTAGGAAAATGTGTGCAGATTCTAGAGAGATTTCTCCCCTTGGTGTGTTTGTTTTGCTCTTATGTGTATGTGAGTGGGTATTCTAAGTGTTGGGAGTGGATTTCAGTTCCTCAGCGCTTCTACAGTTCACGATTCCGGACGAGAAAGCCGTTGTTAGGCTAGGCGGATAGGGAAGGAGTCCTTAGTCGCGCTAGAGCTCCTGGATAGGAAATCCGGTTGAGTGTCCGACCTCCCGTGAGGTCTTGCTGCCCTAGTTGGTAAACGGAAGGACTTTAGTTGACGTTGGAACGGACGAGTTTGCTTGTAACCAGCTGACTTTGCACGGAGGGAACTTGGCATCAAGGTCGTTGTAGTATGAGAGGATCGTACGGGTTTTTTTGTGTGACCTGCCAACTGGATCGTTGTCCGGGTGGCCGTGAGAGATCAAACCGGATCCGCGCTAGTGTAGGAAGTAGTGGATTAGAGAAGTGGGTCTTCAGCCACTATAAGTCACGGAAGGAGTGGCGGGCCTGCCACTCTCAAAAGCAAGTGGCGAACCCTCTGATGGTGAAACAGAGGCAAAACTAAACCGGAGTGGAGTGAGAGTACGTGTGAGGGGACCGGATCGGATCGGTCCAGAGAAGTTCCAGGATCAGAAATTGTAGGATCCTGGGTTTTGGTAGGTTTACAGGACCGAATAGCTTGACAGACCGGAAGAAATAGAGAGAGGTCTGGTCGTTGTTTTCGGTGTGTTGTTGTTTCCGGTTTTAGATCTAGGACCGGAAAGTAGAAATTGGAGACTGACAGGAGCTTAAGTTGGGAATAGAGCTAGACACTTCACAGAATCTCGTGGATTCGATCTTTAGAGTCATTTTGTTATGCTTTAGAGTGGTTTTTGGGAGTATAATAGGGAATTCACTTACTCTATGCTGTGACACTTGGCCTCCTCCATCCACTGTGTTCCGACGTCGAAGAAGTCCGACTGCAGTTCTGATCCTAGGGGCTGACTCGGCTCTCCTTTTTACGGGGTCGACTGTTCCACCCTCAAGTTCGGATCGGTCGACTTCCTTCTCTTCTCCCGCTTGTCGACCAGGTCTTGCTGCTGCTGTTCTTCTTCATTGTCTTCGTCTTCTTCTTCTTCCTCCTCCTCTCCCTCAATTGGAGTATCCGGTGGAATTTCGTGCGTGAGACCATACTTAATTATTTCTAATCCGGTGTTGTAAATCACCACCTCTTCACTAGTCAGCACCTCTTGATGGTGGTACAGGTGAAACAGGTACGGACTGAGAAGACTCGGCTTCCCCTTCCCTACATGTGACACCAGTTTCTTTACTATACCTGCTAGGACTTTCCCCCAGTGGACTACCTTATCTTCTAAAGCCCCAAAGATAGTCTTGGCCACCGTAATTGTAACTCGAGTGGGCTTTTCCGGATACAGGATCGGAATCAAAAATTCCAACACCCGTTTCTGCCTAGCGTCCTTACAGTCACTCACGGGGTATCCGTCCTTAGTGGTAACCGGATTACGGAACTTTCCTATGCTGTACTTTTCTACCCGAGAACCTAATCCGGACCCGTTCTTCTCGAACCCGTATACGTCAGCCCATACATCCGCCGTCCATGCTCCGGGTTGGCCTCTCACAGTCAACTCAAACTGATTTGGGATCCCTGAGATCAGCTGCTCCAGCATCTCCGGGTCCTTAACATTCCAGGGCCGGTGGATCAAACCTACGCACTCCATCCGGGTCAGATCTGTCTCTAACTCCTTCCGGTGAGTTGGGTCAGTGGGAATAGCCGGTCTAACTATCCGAGCTGTGACAGAAGGCCGACGCGCTATCGGGTTGCTAGACTCCGCCATAGTTCACCGACACCGACCACTAAATCCGGTGCAATCGGCACCGACCTCAGCCGTCTCTCCCTGTCGCGATCTCTAACTCACCACTCTTTCTCTCAGCTAAGTGCACAAGACAATCAACAAAGTGAAGAATGAGGAAGATTAGGTCTGGAGACGGTTTAAGTAGTAGTCGAGCTGCCGACCGTTCCCCTTGGCGAACGGAAAGAGGTCCGTTCCTTGGGGGGGTCACTTAGATTTTTTTAGCAAACTATGTGCGGCATAATATAGGGAGGTATTAATTCAGGATGTCCAAAAATTAGAAAATACTTTGAGGTAATATACGGTGTTCAAATTCATGTATTTCACTTTGAAGTAATATACCTAGGTTAATAATACCTGATATTTGAAAAAATTAGATCTAAGATACCCTACAAAAAATGGATCCTAGGTATTTATTGTTAATAGGTTCAATTTATGAGTTAGCTGGACTACTACTGCGGATGGAAAAAATTTGCTCACGGTCTTCCAGTATGGATGAAACTACTTGTTCGTCCACGGACTTAGGGCATTCCGGCAGTTGTCTCTCTCGTTTCAGCGTTAGTTTAGGGTTTCCGGATTGCAGTCGGGAGTGCCGTTGGAATGTCTGGATTTCGTTGACGCTTCAGTTCCGGGAAGCTTTGTATGCTGTTTGCGGCTTGTGCTCTAGCTAGGGTTACGGGCTTAGGGTGCTGCAAACAAACTTGGGGTTTCAGGCTTCCTGTTTTGTTGGAAAAGAGATCAGGGTTAGGGTGGGGCGCAACCATTCTTGTATTCTCGCTTAGGGTTTAGGCTTAGGGTGGGGCGATCTGTGCTGCGGGTTCATGGCGTCGTTGCGGGAGCGCCACATTAAGTTGTGGACACTCGAAGATGACGAGGCAGAGCCAGAGTACTTCAGGAAAGTGAAGGTTGGGGATGGGAAATCGTATGCATCGTTGCGGGAGAGGTTGGAGGCCGCCAATGTGTTGGATTGGCCGTTCGAGTTCTGGGATGTCGAAGATAGTTGCAGGATACGGAAGAAAATAGAAGCGCTGAATGATATTTTGGAAGAAGTGCACGTCATCCCGGTTGGTTGCGGCAATCGTGAAACAACGAAACGGCAGAGAGTTGAGGCTGAAACTCTTGCAGATCTGGAGCCTGCGGTGGAGTTCCCAGATGTTGCAGCGTCGCTTGAAGAAATTGAAATTCAAGCAAGGCCTCTGGCCTCCTCTAGGGTTAGCGGTGATGGCGAGCCAAGTCAGGAGAGCAATGTGTCCTGGAAATCTGTCCTCATCTCCAAGGACGTGATGGAGCGGTACCTGAAGCAAGCTGAAAGACTGAGGAGAGATTTGAAGGATGTTTCACTAGAAGACAACGAATGGGTGTTGCGGTCATGGGATGAAGACGGTGTGGCGTTCGTGAAAGTCTATTGCTTGGAATGCCGAAGAGAATGCGGCGGTGACAGCGGCTTACACAACAATTCTGTTGTTGCCAATCTCTTCTCAAACTTCAAGTCCAGCCACCTTTCTAGTACCCAACACATTAAAAATTGGTGCCGCAAGCACAACGTTAATTTCCTTGATCATCCAGCATCTGCAGCACCAAAGGGAAAAACTGTGCCCTTGTCTCCGTCTAAACACAAGGAGCTCATCATGGAGGGCGTATCTGTACTTGAAAAGGTGAATTCCGGAATGGATTCTGCTGTTTTGCCATTCACTGTTTTAGGGGACGTTGACACCCCAAACCCTAAGAATTTCTGGTTCAAAGTGAGATGTCCATATAGCCGTGACCTCCTCAATCTGTGCCCCCCGAAGAAGAATTTGGAAGCTAATTTGCAGAATCACTTGGGAGGTTCAAAACACATTTTGGCCGTTGAGGAGGCTCAAAAAGCCCTGACGAAACCTGCAGGCTTGCTAAGTGGAAGACGGGGGAGGCCAAGCAGATCGTCTAGCACGAGCGCCCATTCCAACCAACTTGATTTGCATTCTTGGTTCACAGGTCGCTCGGGATGCAGCCAAGAAGGTATGACTTCCACTTCTGGTCTTGATACAAATGCTGTGAAGGCGTTGATGTGTTGGGGGTTCAGGGATTTGCAGTGTTTGTACAATGGTTTGTCTTATGCTATTCGAGGCTTGCTAGAGGATCACATGTCCGGGAAACATTGGTTCAGTGAACCACATCTGCTATCGACTGTCATTGTAGATGGGGCGGTTTTACAGATTAGGGGTGCGTTTAGACATAAAGAATGTGCCAGATTTTGTGCTAATGGAAAAGGTTTCATTAACCTCACATGCTCAAAGTGCGCTCAGATACCACAAGAGAATGATTTCACGAAGAGGGTGGTTAGAGAGGACCGTGCAGTCGATAAGAGAGGCACTAGGACTACTGCCAGTGGTAGGAGAATCGGGTATTTGACGGTTGCCGAGCTTGTTCGTCATGGCAGAGACTTGAGGAAGAAGTTAAGGTCAGAAAAACTAAACCACTGGTCTGCTAAAGCTAGGATCGTCCAATTGAAGGTAAATCGGCCAACTTTAAAGGAAATGGCCAAACAGTCATCTTCTGAGCATAACTTAATGAAATTTTGCAACAACATCCTTAATGCTCATAGAACTGGGGCCTTCGGGGGTAGACCTGCACTGTGGGACTTTATGAAAGATGTTGCCCAAAATTTGAATCGTGACAGCCGAGGGAATCGATATAGCCCAAACAGTAAGTCCTTTGCTCAAGTCATGAAGGTGTATGGAGGTAAGAGGATGTGTGACGTCTTTAGCTTGAATTATGCAAGACCTAATTATAGTACAATTAAGAGGGATCACCGAAAAGGGGTCCAATTCATACCCGGTGAGCACGCTGAAATTTTTGAATCTGTTGCAGAGATTTACAAAAACGCTAAGTTAGCATATGGTATTGTTGGACCGGTTCCTATAATTCTCGCAGAGGACGAGACAAAAGTCAGGGGTCGAGTAGCTTATGAACCGAAGTGGGATACATTAGCAGGATTTTGTGGACCAAGTCAGGACCATGTCTGCGTATCTACTTTTAAGCCTGCTGTTGGTGCTGGAGAGGACGGATACACTAACATTTTGCAGTCCTTTAGCGGTAATACGGTTGGAGGATTTGCTAGAGTGATTGTAGTCAATCCACTTCACGAGAAGTTGCCTCGTCTAGTGCTGGTTGCTTCTTGCACATGTAATTGCTTCGATTCCAGTTGGATTCGGAATCAATGGGGTGTTGTAGACCGGTTATGGGCTAAAAAGTGTTTGGATGTCGTTGGCCCTGTTGTGGGACATTCCAGTGACGGAGACTCCCGTAGAAGACAGTTAATGCTGCAGGATTATCGAAGTATGGTAGGGCCTCGACTAACTGTGGCTCGGGAGGGTTGGAATCTAACAGCTTCTCTTGATGAGCTAGGAAATGCACGAGGCCTAGGTGACCAGGATTATATACATAACAGGAAAAAACTAATTAACCCTCTACTTTCAGCAGTGCGTGTACTGCAACTAGGTGGTGATGTCTGTACACACGAACATTTGGGATTTATGTATAATCGGTTCACACTTGATCAGCATGGACTGAAGTAGGAAGATGTGGACCGGAAAGACCGTCAAAACTGGGCTTCTGCCCAAAGAATTTGTCAATTTAAGGTGCGGCATTGTCTGAAACTCTTGCGAGAGTCGAAGGACGTCAACAGAGAACGCACGCTCGGTACAGAGACATACCTTCAGAATTGCTCGGAGTACATTGACATTTTTTGTTCACAGACTGTAGATTTGCGAGGCAGACTTGTGTTGGCTGCAAAGGTTTCTTTTTTTTTTAGATTGTGGAAACTCTGGCTTAAATATGGTGACCATTCTGTGCTTGGAAATTCTAAGCAACTTGTTGAGGCCCAGAATTTTGTCAGTCTACAATGTTTTATAGATATACAATTGTCTTGTTCTTTTGTTGTACTTCTAATCTGTCATTTCAGGGATCGGTATGCACACCTCCCGGTACCTCTGCACTTGACAGGCAGTGACTCCTGTGAAATTTTTTTCTCGAAGATTGGGGGGATGGTTGGTCAAGAAAGAGCATACGACTTCCATGAACTTGTTAATACTGCGAACACTCTAAATCAGCTGTCCGCTATTGAGTACGGTGAGAATGGTCTTAAATTCCAAAAAGTTCACAACAAGATGGAAAATATTTGGGCCAAGCTGCATCCTTTAATGGAGGGTGAAAATCCTTGTAACTTGGATGACTACAGCAAGATTCCAACAAATGCAGAAGTGGTAGACGCTTTGCAAGAAGGGTTTGGCTTGGCGCAGCGGACATTGAGAGGCTTGAACATGGCCCCCACGGTTCATGCCACAGCTTCCAAAAAAATTTGGTTCAACAAACCATGGGTTCTTGAGCAGGCTGACCCAAAATTTATGTCATATACTCCTGCAAAGAACCCAGTTCGTGGTGAAGACGGCGATGGAGAAGTGATGAGGGAGACTGTTGCTGCGGCTCAAACACCTGCTGCAGTGATACCAGTAACAGCTACTCAAGTGGAGGACTTAGAAGATGAGATAATTGATGATGGTCTTGATCCACAAGAAGTCGTGGCTGAAGAAGCACGTGATGCGCTTGTTGATGTACTAAATGCACAAGAAGTGCAAGTGAGCACACGCGTTGCTCCGTCCAAAGTCCTCCCATATGTTCAGTATGAGGGTCACACGATCTTTAAATCCACTCTCGTCTCTCAATTGAACGGAAATCCTTTTTTGTCAAAGGACCGTTTGACAAGAGTGAAGCAGTCGTTGTATTTCAACAACCACGACGATTACATGACGGCAGCTGAATCATCTAGCACTTGCCTACTCGGACTTGGATCCGACTGTGGCATTTTTTTTGTGCAAAGATCCAGCACCATAGTTGGCTCTACAGTGAAGGCTGCTGCCAAACGAAAAAGAGGTAAGAAATCGGGTGCCTCGAAAAGTGGGAACCCGTCCAGCATTCTTGAAGGGGCTGACAAGTGCTCTTGGTGGCTTGGCCGGGTTCAAAAAATGCGGAGAAAAGTAGGTTTCCAATGGGGGCTGCTTCGACATCCAATTGATTTGATGGACCGCACTGAAACAATAGCAAGAAAGTCTCCTAGCCCATGCCCCGTACAAGTTATGCTACAGTATTTCAGTGCGGTTCCCGGGTTGAATAAATTCAAGTATGACCATAGTGATACCAAGTGGATTGATGTTGAATCTATAATAACAACTGTCACTCTTGAATTTAATCCAGTTAATTCTGTATACACCCTAAACCCCGAAGACGCCGATGCTTTGAACAAATTTGTTGCAGAGCACTAGTGACTGGTCAGTGGAAACAACCCCGGATGATGTAGGTGAATTTTTGGAACCGTTCTTGCACATCCTTTTCCATTTCTCTTGCATTCTGTTTCCTGTCTTAAACTGCTGTTGACGGACTCCTTATTGGAATTCTGAATTAACGTGTACTTGGCATTATTGTATCTGCAGAAATTGAGTTCCAGAAATTGAGTTCTACAAATGCAGCTTCTTCAAATCCACTCATCTGGGCACTTCAATTCAGCATTCAATAGCTTGTTGTTTCCAAGTAAGTAAAGGTGAGTTGCTCGGGCTGTGTATTGGATTTTGCAGGATTGACCAGGACTGCAAAATTTTGCCATATCTTTTCCTTCAGAAATTGTGTACCGTACAGCACGTGTAAGCGGTTCAGGAAGTGAAATTCCTTAATGACCCCACATGCTTGTGTTATGATTACTAAATCAAATTATTTTGTTTGATATTTGGAAAGTGTCATTTCTCCAAACACTCATTTCAGTCTCTCTAAATTCTGAATTAGTTTTTCCTAATCACTCTTTTTTTCTCTCTAAGTACTCATTACTGGTCCTATAAGCACTCAATTTATTTTGGGGCCTTGTGGATGATGTGGTAATCCTAAACCATGGGCCACTCAATGATTTTTGGTCCCTCCTAAATGATGTGGTAAGCCGCGCTTTCTGAGAATCATTTCTTGGTGGTCCTTACGACTGATGTGCCAAGACGCATTCTGGAAGCACTCATATTGTCCTAGCTATTTCCCATGATGTGGTAAGTTACATCATGTAACCCCCCCAATTCATTTTTGGGATGATTTTATGATTTCTGTAGGCCATTTCAGTACTACTTTGTTGTATACTGCACGTAACTTACAGTTCTGTGTGTGTGTGTGAAACTAATCCGAAATTGTTGTGTCATTATTTTTTCATATAAGGGGGACGGACTTGCAGCTGCAGAAGTAGAAATGAAGGCTACATAATTGGCTTATGAAATGGATAATTCCTGCACTGAATAGGTGGCGCAGTCTTTGCCTTCTTCGTTTTCTGTGTGGCGCGTGCTGGCTTGAAGTGGCCCCGGCCTTTGTGAATTTCCAGAGCAATCTCCTCTTCTGCCCATTAGTGTTTGCTTCAGTTTTGGCTGCGTGGTTAGAATTCGTGAAGGCGCACAGGGATCTGCTGGAGCGCTTCCATTGTAGTGCTTAGTTTTTTGCTTTTGATGTGTGGCACATGTTCCTGGCCCCCCGCACTTACATACATTTCCGTTGTGGGTCTCCTTTAGTTTGGCTGCGGTGTTCTTGTTGATTCAAACCGCACTTGTGTCGATCACTGGTGGTCTGTGGTAGCTTTCTCTTTCAGTAGGCGGCTTTTTTCTTGAATCTCGTGGCCGTTTCTAGTTCGGATTCGTTGGATTCCAGATGCCTCTATTAACTCACGATAGAGATGGCGGATGGGGCGACCGCATTGAGGGTCCCCCGGTCGACCACATGATTCCATGTGTTTTGCAGGGTCTCGCTGCTCCTGTGGATCCCTGGGAGGACATCGGGGTTGATGCTAGAGGTCGCGCAAGTCGACTGAAGACCATCCCGCAAGTGGGCAACGTCTCCCGAGAGTGGCGCAACCTGGCTAAACCGCGGGTGGAATTTTGTGCTTATCGTTTGGCTGAGCACAATTTCGAGGAGGAGAGTCGATGTTGGCGCATCCCCGACGATTCTTTTCTTGCGGACAGGTTTGACCAAAACTTGGGCGTTCTTTCATCCTCGTGGGAACTGCCAAAACCCATTTCTAATCGTCTGCGCCTTGCTGCCTTGTGCGATTTGACAAATGCTGAACTTCAGCAGCTCGTGGACATCCTCTCCAGCGGTTGGGAGCCGTCCAAGGTTCGTGTTGCTGCAAATGAAGACTGGCGCAGCTTAGCCCACATCTGGGTGACCCCTGCTGAGCGGATGTGAGCCATTTCGGGAACTGGTATATTTAGAGGGTAGGTTGCGGATTTAGTCCCCCCCACAGTTTTGTTTTTTTGGTTTCAAATTTTCCCTGTTTTGCCACTGCTCTGGACATTACAGCTGCACAGTTGAGTTTAATTAGTACCTTTGTAATCGTCTGCAGAGTTTTCAGGAACTAGTGATGACGGTGGGGCAGTTTTGTACTTTAAATTGTGTTTTGAACACATGTACAAATTTTTTTGGGTGTGGTACTATGTAATTTGTTGTCTAGCACGTCTGATGTTCCAATTCTTGCTTTGCATTGCATGTATGTCTTGGTCAGGTATGTATACTGTAGTTTTTGCTTTGCAGGTAAGTGTTGTTGGCGTATGAGTTTTTACGTTTTTTCATTAGCAAGTATCTTTTGGTCACATGAGTAAATTTCCAGTTTTAAGTATGCAGGTCTGTCTTGGTCATCTGAAAGTTCAAGTTCCTGCTTTGCAAGCATGGGTGCTTGCGTTAAGTATATTGCAGATCTGAATTGAACAAATGTGTGCTCCAATGTCTACTTGAATGTGTGTTTGCATGTGTGGGCCAATGTGTATTTGCAATGTGTGTTTGAATGCGGTGAATGTATGGTTCCTTATGTTCACAGTTTTCTTTGGATGTACTCATGTTGTGCTTGCTGCGGATCCACAGCAATTCATTAGTTTCCCATTTTTTTGGTTGAAGTATGTTGATCTTGTAGCTGTGCAATTCATTAGTTTCCCATTTTTTTGGTTGAAGTATGTTGATCTTGTAGCTGTGCAATTCATTAGTTTCCCATTTTTTGGGTTGAATTTTGTTGATATTGTAGCTCTGCAATTCATTAGTTTCCCATTTTTTGGGTTGAAATCTATTGTTCTTATAGCTGTGCAATTCATTAGTTTCCCATTTTTTTGGTTGAAGTATGATGATCTTGTAGCTGTGCTGAATGCATGGTTTTGTTGGGCTAACTGAAGAGTTTGCTTGTTTTGCATTCTATATAATGTATCTTCACACGTTTCATTCTTAAGGTAAAAGACTTTTTATCTTTAATCTACGTGTTTGGCTTTTTTCCCCTACTTTTTTTTATTATAACAAAGGAAGGGTATTCAAAATTACCCACCCTTTTCAATTATAAGTAATTATAGGGTTGGATAAAATACCCCCAATTAGAAAATTAGGTAATAATAGGGACCACTTAAATACTTGGAAAAATCAAAATACCCCCTAGGAAAATACCCCTTCGCCGCACGTGGTTTCTTACAATTTCTAAGGAGTGACCCCCCCGAGGTCCGTTCTCGTAACAGTTCCCTAGCGGCGTAGGTCGGATACCTATTCCGTAGCTCATTCCGATCCAACCTAACTTGGATTTAAGATCCGTTCCTGCTCTCGAAAGAACCCGGTTTAAAGGATCTGGAATCTCGGATTCTAACTATCCGGAATTTATCTGTATCCGGATCTAATTTCTTATTTATTTCCAAAGTTTTGAAATTTTTGACTAACTCCTACCCTATTTCTAAGCTACATCTCTCCCTTATGAGTTTCCGTGCTCCCACATCCATCGTGGCCACTATCGGGGACGCGTCTGTCGAACCACTTGTTAGTATGCTCGAGTATGCTTAGTTAGACTGCTATTACGTCGTTTTGTTTTGACTCGGAAATGCAAGTGGGCATCGGACGTTGATAGTTTCTTGCTTGTGGCAGCACAGTGGACCTCTTGTTCTCCTGCTCGAATTCCTCTGACCACAACCTACGGCCCCGGCGCCAAGATCGCGAGAATCCGGACGGCTTCACCACCTCTACGCCGGTCTATCAGGTAGGCAACCTGCTTGGAGAGTCCGACTGCATTGAAACATCTACATTACTAGCGTTTGTGCAGACAATTGAAAAGGCATCACTCTTCCACAGAATGCCTAAGCGTAGAGTACTGAAGGCCGCACCGTTGTTTTGTAAGAAGAGGCCTAGACTGTTGACTTGTGATTCAGATGAGGAGCAAGTTGATCCCGGTAGACGTAGCGGTTTAAGCCCGCTGTTGTCTTCGAGGGGCACGTTGGTGGAACCGCTAGACAGTCGCAGTGCACTGCCGTACCCTGTCATGGAGGGCAATACTCAGAAAATCTCGTTGCGCTATCCAAGGAAATTTGCCAACACATTATATTCAAGCTCTCCGAGAAAGCCTCACGTGCCGTAGAATAGAAAGGAATACTTGACGGTGAAGCCGAAAATGAGTTTCCGTGTGCAGGTAGAAGAGGCTCTTGGTCCTGGGTACCTCGCAGGAGTTGAACACAGCAGTGCATCGACGACAGTGGCAGCACACCCGGATCCTACACGGGAATTAGTTACCCCAGAAGAGATAGCCACAGTACCTCCCAAAAAAAAAGTCTCGTATACTGCATTATTTGGACTTGCTACCAAATAGATTATGGATGTCCTTACCCCCCCGGATTGGCGAAGTAATAGAGAATGGGGCGGTAGTCAGCGCATTTTGTTGTCAACTGCAAGCAATTTATGTAATCTGGATTAATGTCATTTCGAGCTCCTTGGCTGACTTCTGGTTTACATATGTTGTCCCTCAATCGGTTCCCATTTAAGATGGAACATGACAATAGAATAAGTTCATTAATGTACCCAGACAAAAGGCATGAAATAAAAAACTCCCTTTGCATAGCTTGCAAACATCGCCTTCCTTGACGGGGTGCACACGTGGCCACGTCAGGAAGACATTTCAAAGTTGTCACCTAGTCATTTTTAAGTCGTCATGTAGTCACGTGGGCGCTTAATGAAGGCATTATTTAGTCATAGATAAGTCGCCGACAAGTTGCGTTGAAGTCAGTCTGCGTCCCCGCCAACCTGTAACAGGGGCCTGCGTGAAGTTGCTAACCTGGGCCCTCGGCGTTCTTGCAACAGCGGAGCCAGATTTGGACTTGCGATTGACAGACACCATGATGCCGGCCAGACTGCCCTTGTCTGATAGTCGTAGGCAGCGCCTACGGGACGACCGCCTCTGGATTCGAGAGTTGCAACGTGCAACTGAATACAACCCGTACACTGAATGTTGGGGTCGTCGTCGATTATTAATTCAGAATGTCCGAGCTCACCTCATCAAAAATGGTCGAGATCCAGATTGCCATGTTTGGAGAGGACCAGGCACGCGAGATTCTTTAGACGAAGAATGGGAGCAACAATTCTGGGGCCCTGTGTGGGCGCTAGATTACCCACCCTTGGTAATAGAGCGAACACCGACCAGGTTCTATGCCTTTATCCACAATTTTTAATATATGGGGGTGATGTGAGCGCGGTCCACTGTGCCTTCCAAGCAATGGATCTTTTTTGCTAACGTTTCCTAAGTGTCGTGGATGGCAGCGAATAATTAGAATGCATGTAATAACTCACAAGTTAACTGCGATGTTCAGAGTGATGGTGAAATTCTAACTCCCTAACTATTTATCCTATGTCAAAGGTAGACTGGGTAGTAGGCGTCATTTCTAACGTTCCCAACTACGTAAAAAGGAGAACCCCTATGTTCCTTCCATGAACCTCTAAAACTATCGTGGGTTTTTAAGACTCTACCTAGAAGTTCTACCTCTAAAGACTAATTCTAAAGTCCAACTTTTATTCTAAGTCTCAACCTCTAATTGAAACTCTAGACTTTTACTCTTTTAACTTGGCCTTAAGTATTAACTATCGACTTCTATTCTATGTTTTGACTTTTGACTCTAAGTTTTTACTCCTCTATTCTATTCTAAATTTACCCCTTCTAAATTTAACTCTAACTTTTCACTTTCTACTGTAGATTTTTGTTCCTAATTTAACTCTAGGCTTTTTGACTTTTAACTCTAAATTTTTACTTCTAAAATTAATTCCTAATTTTAACCTCTAGGTTTGACTCTACGTTTTCACTTTGACTCTAGATTTTTTCTACTTCCAACTAACTCTAAATTTTAACTTCTACCTCTAACTTTTGCCTCTAACCTTTTACTTCCCAATTGACTCTAAAATTTAACCTTTAACTTTAATCTAAACTTTTGACTATTGACTTTTGACTTTTACTTCCAAGTTTAATCCTATCGTTTTAATCCTGGATTAACTCTAATTGTTACCCTCCTAAATTTAATTCCAACTTTTAACTCTAGGGTTTTGACTTCTACTTTTAACTCTATTCCTAACTCAACAATCTACTTCCTAAGTGGATTCTACTTTTGACTTCTATTTCCTACTCTACTTTTTACTCCCCAAAGTTAACTCCAACTTTCGGCTTTTGAATTCTTACTTCCCTAATAGAAAATCTTAATTTAATTCTAGGTTTTTAACTGTTAATTGATCTTTAATCTTTATCCTAAATTCTCCTTCTAATCTAATCCTAATTTCCGTCCATTGTTCCTTGTGAATCAAATTTAATTAAAATTCCTCCGTTCTACCCCTTACCGCTTAACTTAGCCTAACGCGGTCAGTTTACGGTCAAATCTTAATTATAAGCTGTTTTTGGAAACCTCTATTCCTAATCTATCAACTTTTGAATCTAAACTTTTAATCTACACTAATCTCGGATGCTAATCACGCTCTAAGAGCTGATTAGGAAAATAAATGCTAATTAGGGAGAAACATCAAGATTAAATCAAAAACTCACCTCTTCACTACCGGTGTCGGAAATGACTTCGTCTACGTCCACGTGTACATCCTCACGCTCCATGGTAGTCTTTGGCTTTGTTTTGAATTTTCTCCAAGCTCACTGCTTATCGAGAAATATTACAATTTTTGATGACCTAAACTCCCTCTTTCCCTTCCTTCTTTTCTTTTCTTTTTTCCCCTCTCTTCTACACTAACACTATTCCACCTAAGCTTTTATGAGTCTTACACTATGGTTTCAAACTACGAGAAGGGTTTAAATGTCCTTCCTACCCTCTTACACAATTTGCCTTTGTGTCATCCTAATCCTCCTCTCAACGGTCACCACAAATTCTCAAGATTTCCCTCCCTAAGTCTACCTAGGCTTAGGCCTAGGTTACTATTTATCGTCTCTCTCCTTTTTATTCTCTACTTCATCTCCTTCTTTCTAATCTCCCTCCATTGCTCATGTGTGTATTTGGTTGGTTAGGATGGAGGTTTCAAGTGTGCGTGCAGGTGTGACGTGGAGGGTGCAATTATGTGTGTAGGAGTGATGTGAGGTATTGACTCTCTTCCTTCCCTTCCCTTTGTTCTTGGTCACAACTTGGAAGTTTTGGAATTTTTGACCTTGGATCCCCACTGGATTTAACTGGTTTTCTAAACTAGCTCTACCTCTGATTTCCTAAACTAGATCTATCACTAGGTTCCTAAACTAGAGTTATCACTACTTTCCTAGCCTAGAGTTATCACTAATTTCCTAAACTAGATCTATAACTAATTTTCTAAACTAGGTCCTGATTAGTGGAGAGTTTTTCCAAACAAAAATCAAAGTTGGGGTCCCGCAGAGCATCATCCCGTTGTGGTCTGAGAATCAGCCATGATGCATGTGAGACATGGTCAGTCTAACCAAATCGCAAGACCGGCCAAGTTGGGGCGCTGGACAGGCACTGTACCGCCTTGGTTACCGGCCCTGTACCGGTACTGCCGCTGGGCTTCGTTACTGCAGCTGGCTCCGTTACTGCAGCTTGGCTCCGTTACTGTAGCTTGGCTCCGTTACTGCAGCTGGGCTCCCGTTACTGCCGCTGGCTGGCTGGTCGCTGGGCTGGCTGGTCCGTTGGCTGGTCAGTTGGCACCACAAAATTTTTAATCACCCCAACGGGTTCCCTTAGGGGAACCCACTTAACCAATAAAAATTGGAGTTTTGGAAAAATTAGTGTTAGAGTCAAGGCTTCGCCGTCCGGGGGTTAGGCCCGAGGTTGTGAAGCAAGACACTCGGCTTAGCAACCACGTATACCAGGGCTAGGTAACTAAACTTGGCCCACCACTTCCTACTTCATGCTAGACTCTAATATCTTGGAAGCTAAACTCTGGAGGTTTTCACAAAGGTCTTGGAAACTAGACTTTGGAACTAAAACCCGGGGGAAGTGCAAAGCTTCGCCGTTAAGTTGGTTTTAACACCAACTTTAGGACTTCTTTGACACTTCGGGGGTTCAAGGCTTCGCCGTCTACACTTTTAACACATGTTTTAGGACTTCAACTTGTCACTAGTTCAAAGCTTCGCCGTTTTCAAGTGGGGTCCACACAACAAGGGGAATATTAGAAGAAGGTAGAAAAGACAAACGTAAGGAACACACGTGACGAAGCCAAAGCTTCGCCGTCCCGAGGGGGCGTCCACACAACAAAGGGAGTATTAGAAGAAGGTAGAAAAGACAAAGTTAAAGATCACACTTGACAAAGCCAAAGCTTCGCCGTGCCGAGGGGGGGTCCACACAACAAAGGGAGTATTAGAAGAAGGTAGAAAAGACAAAGTTAAAGAACACACTTGACAAAGCCAAAGCTTCGCCGTCCCGAGGGGGGGTCCACACAACAAGGGGAAGATTAGAAGAGGATGAGAATACACAAGTGAGGAAAACAACACGGTTAGGACACGTAAAGACACACAACTTTACAAGCTAAAGGCCCCCCAAAGCGGCATCGCCAAGGTACGGTGGGGGGTGACTTTAGGATTAGGACAAGACACCAAAAGACTCCTAAACTCACAAGT
The DNA here is from genome assembly GCA_951799445.1 of Pseudisothecium myosuroides. Classification (NCBI taxonomy): domain Eukaryota; kingdom Viridiplantae; phylum Streptophyta; class Bryopsida; order Hypnales; family Lembophyllaceae; genus Pseudisothecium; species Pseudisothecium myosuroides. The sequence goes on along the minus strand of OX637288.1, from coordinate 516,260 downwards.
TAGATCACAAAGGAACTACAAGAGAGAAATGAGGACTCTTAATTTGTAACAAAGGTATAACAAACACACGAGAAGTACACAAGGCAAGATAGAAGGACCCCCTAAGGACCTTCATAGCTTGAAATCTAGCAACAACGGAGCAAAAAGTGCTCCAAAAACACCGTAGAGGTTTTTGGCTTCAAACGCCAAAATATCCAAAGCAAATTAGACCCACGGACCCAAACAAAAGTGAGGGGGTGTTTTAGAGAGAGAAATGCGGCCCTTATATAGGTTTTCCAAGGGCTCACCCCTCTCTCTAAAGCTCTAAGGTAACCTTATCAACGGGGATTTTCATCCTCATCCTCAAAGATTTTCATCCTACATCCTAAATTTCTACTTCTACCATCTATGCTGGACCAACATCCTAACTTTTGGAGATTAGCTCCAATCACCGAACGGATTGCGCCGTTGGATTTAGAACGCCGTGTTTAGTCCAAAATCCCTCTATCCCCCGTACCGAGGCCAAAAACCCATCGTAGGCTAATTTAGTTTAAAAACCAAATCGTGGTAAAATCCTAGATCTTAGGGGTCTCCTATTTTGAGAAATGTGAATAGCCTAGGGTCTCCGGTAGGTGCGAGAGAGTCGGGAAGGACTTTTGGTTGACTTCGTTTCGCCATCGTATGGTCCCGGAATGCCGGTCAACGTGGCGGGGACCCCGCCACGTGGTTAATTCCCGAGGAATCTCGCCGGTTCGGGTACTTGCCGCTATCGGAATGTCGTGAAACTTCACGGAGCGCATTATTAACATAAAACAAGCTAGTCTAATTTTTAGTGAGATTTTATTGTAACCTGGGTAATTTCCATGAAATTCCCGTTGGAGGTTAGGAGGGTTGACCACCCGGAAAAAGGTTCTTCTGCAAGTCGGAAGATGCCGGGATTTTTCACGTGACCTCTCAGGGAGTCGCATGAAAGACGTGCGGGTGTGTTTCCGTACCTAGCACGATTGGTCAATGGAGATTTAACTGGACATCTCTTTGAATTAGCGACGGTGCAGGAATCTTCTGCGGGTGGAGGAATCTTGGCGAACCGATTTCGCCGTTGGACTCCTGGCATGGGATTCACCCTAGAACACCATCCTTCGGCTGTAGATTCCTCCACAGGCCCGGTCTTGCGTGAGTGGCTCCTGCATACTAACAATCGGGATTTTGGGAATTCGTCGATCTAATGGGGAATTCTAAATCTAACTCTAGGACCCGACCTAGTGGCCTCGCTGTAGATCCCTCGGACCGACCTAGCCATGAGTCGCCACATTCATGGTGGGATTTAGCCCTTTTGGGGCTGTGTGACTCGAATCTTCCAGATCTAACCTTTTCGTTACTCCTATACTACTTTTAGGCAAGGTTTGGGGGATTCTAAGTAAAAAACACAAATCTAGACCAAATACTATAATGGGTATGACACAACCCTATTTCGGTTCTACACTCTTTTTATGGATTTTTCTATACTTTTATCAATTTAAAATTGCAAATTTCCAAAAAAATAATTCTACGAGTCCCAAGTGACAAATTGGGAGCTCACACCCTGCTGAAGAAGTCTCGATTGAAGTGGATGCGACCGTGGATACTGTAGGCATGGTCCAGCAAGCAAACGAACCCCAAACGGAGAACCCAGAGACTTTTCCAGAGAGATTTCAACGAGAAGTGGCCGATGCTTTTGCAGCCGCCGACTCCCTCCACAAAGACAGCATGTCCGAAGAGGGCCCAGAGGACAATGCCGACGTTCAAGAATGCGGCGACATGGCTGTCGATGGGGCAGCGGAGGATGCCAATTTTGATGCAACGGCGTTGGAGGAGTCTTTGGACGTATTGTACGAGGGGTGCAGGTCTAGCAAACTAGCCGCCACCGTGTTGATAATGAATCTGTGCACCGTTCATGGTGTGAGCAATCACTGTGCCAATGATCTTTTTACCCTTCTACACATCCACCTCTTGCCGGAAAGGAACACCTTGCCCAAAATATACCATGCAGCGAAGTCCCTGACCGCAAAACTTGGATTGACTTACAATAGCATACATGCCTGTGAAAAAGGATGTGTGTTATTTCGCGGTGAGCACCAAGATGCCCTTCGGTGCCCAAAGTGTGGTGGCCCCAGGTTTAGATACGAACATCGCCGTTCATTCCCACTGAAGGTTCTTCGCCACTTTTCCATTATCCCACGGTTGCAGAGGATGTTCCGCAGTCCAGCTATATCAAAGCTCATGACATGGCATGCCGAGAACCGGAGCGATCAAGATGGAGGGGACGGACTTGTCAGGCACCCCTGTGACTCCAAGGCTTGGAAGCATTTCGAGGAGAATGTGGATCCAACATTTTCCGCCGACCCCCGCAATGCTCACTTTGCTCTAGCAGCGGATGGAGTGAACCCTTTCAAGCAAAATCGGTCTTCATGGTCCACATGGCCAGTGCTCTTGTTGAATTATAACCTACCCCCTTGGTTGAGCACCAAAAAGTTTTTTGTCCTCTTGTCCCTCTTAATTCCTGGGAGAGAGTCTGTGACGTCTGAGGTATTTGATGTGTACCTAGAGCCCCTTGTGGAAGAGTTGCTGGAGTTGTGGTCTGGAGTGCCGGCCTATGACGTTACCAAAGATGTCGGCGTTAGATCATTCCAACTGCGTGCCATGTTGCTTTGGACGATTCACGACTTTCCGAGCTATGGCACAGTAGGCGGGTTCTCTCACCAAGGATACGCAGCTTGTCCGTGGTGTGATGTAGACCTCGGCGGTGAGCATTCCATAGAGCTTGGGAAGTGCACGTACGGTGGGACACGGCGATGGTTGTCAAAAAATCATCCTTACAGGTCGGAGGAGATGAAAGACCACTTCAATGGCAACCTTGAAATCCAACCTAAACCCCGTGCAGTCACTGTGGAGGAGCAAATTCAGCATGCAGTGGAGTTTGAGTCATGGAAAGCTCGAGGAAATAAAGACGGTGCCCCAGGGGACCCCTCCAAATTACATGGCTTGAAGCGGCTGAGCATTCTGTTCAGGTTACCATACTAGAAGGTGAGCATTTCAGGTCGCCTCAATCAGTCACAAGTCCGCAACTGTGGTGTCGTCTTCAATGCTACGTGCAAGTCATTTTTAAGTAGAACTACAGTCTCATTTTCTTAGAAATGACTCTAAAATGACTTCAAAATGACATGTACTCCATGTCGATGCGGGGTGGGGACCTGTCCCTACACAGTGTGACTCATTACTGACTCGAGGCCCCTTTAGCCCTCCCTCTTTGGATATATCCCACCGGGCAGTGAACATCCGTTATGTCCTTTTTCATTGCCCGAGATTGTGGATCCAAAGAACCAAATGTCTAGGCAGGTGTACATAAATTGACCCCTTCTACGTCGGCTGTTCCGCAGCATCTTCTGATTCGCTATACACTGGACGTGATGCATTGCGAAATGAACTTGGCGAAAAACTTCCTCAAGACAATTACAGGGAAGAAAGACACCGTTAAGGTACGGAGGGACTCGCAACGTCGTAATTTGCGGAGGCACTTGTGGCTCACTCCAAACCCTCGGAAACCCGGTAAGATGCTCAAGCCACGAGCACCTTACGTTTTGCCGGATGTGGACTTCGAGAAGTTTGCCAAGTGCATAGAAGCTTTGAAGACTCCCAGCGGGTATTCGTCACACTTGGGGAAGTGCATTCGGAAGAACTTTGGGGGCCTCAAATCGCATGATTATCATGTGTTCATGCAGCAAGTCTTGCCACTAGCACTTCGCGGGTTGATGGAGCCTGGTCCACATATGGCGGTCATGCGAATGTGCAAGGTATTTAGGCGCCTATGCATGAAGGTGTATAATCCGGCGGACTTTCCCTCACTGGAGTCGGATGTTGCGGAAAGTATGGCCTTGCTGGAGATTGAATTTCCTCCATCATTTTTTGATGTTATGACCCATTTGCCATATCACCTTGCAAGAGAACTAGACCTCTGTGGTCCAGTTAGTGTGCGTTGGATGTATCCTGTGGAGCGGTATATGAAAGTCCTTAAAAATCATGTTCGCAATTTGGCGCGTCCCGAGGCATGCATGGCGGAGGGATACCTGAAGGACGAGTGCCTTGGCTTTATAACGGAGTACCTCCACAAATTTGAGGGCACAACGCGACGTGTGTGGGACGAAGATGAAGTATACAATGACGCAGAAGAGGTCCTTCAAGGGGCGGGGAAGGTGTATGTGATGAGCCCGGAGCTCCGTGACATCGCCCACCAATACGTGTTGACGAATGTATCTGTCATGCAGGATCTACATGCGTAAGTGATTGAGTGTCACCGGCGTCTGCGATGTTTTTTTCTAGCAGTTCTCCCTGCTGCGGCCTTCCCTGTATCGCTTTTGTGCCATGATCTAAAAGCCATTCGTCATTCATATGTTCAGAGTCATTTATAAGTTGTAGAAAAGTTAATTCTGAGTCGGAAACGCTGAATAAAGAACTCCGTTGCGACTCTGCGAAGTCGGGCGGAAGTCATGTGGAAGTGACATTTCTGTGCAGCGTTATGTATCCTTAGGAGTGTCCTGAAACCGCCGTCAACCGTCGCCCTGTACTTGAATCCAGATTTTGTACAATGTCTGAAAAAGGCTATGCGTGTGCACGCAGGAAGTGGATTGATGAAGAACGAGTTGATCCATCGACTCCGCCGCTGGCAGAATGGGTCCAGACCATCGTGCGTAATGCAGATTTGGATTTGAGAAACCCAGACGACATGGACCGCTTACTTCTCAGTAAGAAGCCTTCGCAGCGAGCCACCCGATATGCACGCATCACGGCATTTGGTAACCATTTTAGAGCAGAGGACGAGACAACCATGCGGTTGTTAAGCTATGACAGCGGCGTGGCCTCCATGTTTGAAATGCCGGCAGAGAATGCCGGTGATTTGTCTGTGAACTATATTGGAGTGTTGAAGGACATACTAGTCCTTGATTACAGAGCTCTGCAAACCCAAACCATTCTTTTGCGGTGCAAGTGGGTTAAGCATCAAGACAATCGGGGGAACCCTACGTACGTGAGGGATGACTCAGGATTCCTTGTCGTCAATTTCCGCCACACTTTGCCTCGCATGGCTGAGCCTTTCATCTTCCCCAGCCAGGCCACACATGTTTTTTTCTCAGACGTAGTAGAGAAGCCCGGGTGGAAAGTTGTTTTACGCAAAGAAGCAAGAGCAAAGCGAGAAGTAGTGGAGACCTCGGACGCGTTCATAAGCACGACTGTGGAGAGCACAGGCATGACGGCTCCGCAAAGGCTACCTCTCCCAACGCAAACAGTGAATTTGGTCGGCGCCATTGAACTGTCCATTGAAGAAAACTTATTGGCACAAGAGCATTATTAGGGTTCGGAGCACAGTTTCTGAAAGCGATGGACGTATGTATGCGCCGTGGGACTTGGCACTCTATGCACATGAATGGTGATATACAGCACTGCACAATGTATGAGAGCGAAGCTGTCACTGTGAGTGATTGCTGACGCAATAGTACCTAAGTCGCCTCTAAGTAGGGTATGAGTTGTATGCTGGACGGGAAGTCCTAGGAAGTCATGAAGAAGTGGTATGGAAGTGGCGACGTAGTCCCCCTTGTCGGAGACAGTCGCGACTTCACGACTTGAAGACCGTGGTCAGTCCCCAAGAACAGCACAATATGATGTAGTATGAATCCGATGCATGTACATGACTTGGGAATTCTCTGTATGTCGGCTGCGTTCTTGAAGGAAACATGTGGCTGCTTGTTTCAAATTTGTAATGTGCTATTAAGTAGTCAGACGTGAAACAGCACAAGAGAACTTGATTCCACCAACATATCTTGCATATGCAAATTCACTCCGCTCACCAAGAGTAATTCGCCTAAAATGAAAAAGAAACTGACTGAAGTGTCCAGAAAAGAAAAGTAGGATTCAAAAAGAACAAGAAGGACGGGAAAATGGTAATGGCACTAGAAGTTTTCCAAACACAATTGAAGAAGGCAGCCAGAAACAAAAGAAAGGAATTCTAGAAAATTAAAACAAGTGAAGGAGATGTAAAAAGTAAGAAAATCCTGAAAAGGAACTCACTGAATTAAAAAAATAAAATAAAATAAAAAGACACTAGGAAATGAAGTGCCCAAAAAAGAAAGGAATTCTAGAAAATTCAAGGAGTGGAGTTTGTAGCAAAAAGTAATAAAATCTTGAAAAGGAACAAATTGCATTCAAAAAATTTAGAAAAAAATCAAAGACACTAGGAAATAAAGTGCCAATAAAATCAAGGAATTCTAGAATATTAAAAGAATTAAAGAAGATGTAAAAAGTAAGAAAATCTTGAAAAGAAACTAACTTAATTAAAAAATAAAATAAAGAATAAAAGACAGTAGGAAATGAAGTGTCAATAAATTAAAAGAAAGGAAATCTAGCAAATTAAAACAATTAAAGAAGATTCCAAAAGTAAGAAAATCCTAAACCGGAACTAACTTAATTAAGAAAATTAAAAAAAAATGAAAGACACTAGGAAATGAAATGCCAATAAAAGAAATGAATTCCATAAAATTAAAACAATAAAAGAAAATGTAAAAAGTAAAAAAATCATGAAAAAGAACTAACTGAAAAAAAAAATATAAATCACAGACACTAGGAAATAAAGTGCCAAAAAAAGAAAAGAATTCTAGAATATTAAAAGAATTAAAGAAGATTCCAAAAGTTAGAGAATCCTAAAAAATAACTAACTTAATTAAGAAACAAAATAAAAAATAAAAGACACTAGGAAATAAAGCTCTCCTAAAAGAAAGGAATTCTAGAAAATTAAGACAATGTAAGAAGGTTCCAAAAGTAAAAAAATCCTGAAAAGGAACTAACTGAATTAAAAAAAAAAAAAAAAAAATCAAAGACACTAGGAAATAAAGTGCCAATAAAAGAAAGGAATTCTAGAAAATTAAAACAATGTAAGAAGATTCCAAAAGTAAGAAAATCCTAAAAAGGAAGTAACTTAAGCAAAAGATAAATAAATAAAAGACACTAGGACATGAAGTGCCATTTCCAGAAAGGAATTTCAGAAAATTAAAACAATTAAAGAAGATGTTAAAAGTAAGAAAAACGTGAAAAGAAAGTAATTGAAATTAAAAAGAAAAATAAATTCAAAGACACTAGAAAATAAAGTGTTAGGAAAGGGTGAAAGAAAGGTGCGCTATCACCATAAGGAATGGCAAAAACGTAAATTACAACTTCAGGCCGTGTGGGAGCACAGTTATCTGTAGGAAAACAGTCAGAGATGAGTATTGCCTGTGCTCTCTACTGAGGACAGTAAGTAAAAGAAACAAACCAAGGATACGTCAGGTGTCTTTCAGCCTTTCTTTCCCGCCCGAGTCATCTTTCGTCTTTGGAGTCATTTTTTAGTCGCTCCCCAGTTATGCGAAGTAACAATAAATGACAGGAAGTCGTTTCGCTTTTTACCGGGGCCTCTATGCTCAATTTCATCGCGGCCACGTAGGCATTCAACCACTCTGTGAACGCGAAACGATGGATGAAACATGCACCTCCTTAGTTATCGTCGGCCAGTCGCACTAGGGACTACAGAATGACTCAGTTGTTGGAACCGGTGCAGCGGCTGTGCAAATACGGAGCAAAAGTCATTCTCTAGTGACATCGGACAAGAAGTCATTCTTTGGCAGTCGCATTTGTACCCAATTTCTTGTAGTGATAAAACAGTACATGTCGGTATCAAAAAAAGAATGTATAAGTTCTTAATCTTCCGCTCATGAAGTCATGAGCAAGAAAAGTCCATAGTACGTTTTCCAAAATTGCGATACATATTACATGTCGATTTAAAAACAAAAAATTGAAGTTGTAACTTAATATTAATATTTTTTTCATAAATTAAAGATCATTTCTAAATGTCCTTTGTTTGACATTTTTTTTTAATTTCCATTTTTTGCAAGTAATTCCAAGATCATGGGCGGCTGGGCTTGGTCACGTACTTTGAAGAACTGTCTCCAGATATGCTCCAAAACACAAGTAAATTAAATAGATTAACACCTAGTATGCCCCTAAAACCGCGGGCAGTCACACTCTTGTCCACATCTATTCAATGATCATTGCAAGACAATTAGTATAGAAGACAATAAGATAATTTAGATATTATTTCTTCATTACACATTTGCCAATCATGTTGATTGTATACATGAAAATGATTGCCTAGGAGATGAATGAGAAAGAATTATATAGGACAATCATCAACAATGTTCCCTGTACTTATGTAATCGTTACAGTCATTTCTATTTAATTAAATAATTTGGACTAATCATTTTCTATAAAAATGACACAAGTGCAAACTAGAAATCAAAGTTCATTATGTTAAAGGCATATTTAGCGGCTTGTAAAAAAATAATAATCATCGAAACCAAAGGTTAAACCTAGAAATCAATGTAGCAATCCATGAAATTAAACCGCTCATGATTCGTAACTAATGTTTGCATGGGCAGAGTATTTAAAATAGTAAAACTACATTTTTTTTTGTTAAAATTAACTCATACAACATCATGCATGATTTATGGAATGAAGGGTCTTTGAACTGCAGGACCGAGGGGATTTTTTAGGTTACGTGGTAAGTTTGGGAAAACGTAGCATGGACTTTTTCCGCTCATGACTCTTCACTTCATGAGCGGAGTATTTACAACTTGTACATTTTTTTTCCATACCGACATTTAAAATAGTAAAACTAGGTTGCCTTATTTCAACAAAGTTACTTTACAAGCCATCAAAGTAAATAAACGTTTCTACAATTATTTTTATTTGTAGACATGGAGTTTCGAGAGTTCCAATAGCAACAATGTGCATAAAAACGAATAACGAATAAATAACAAATAGTGCATTCTTATAGAGAAACAAAAAAAATGTTTGTAGTAATTATCGAATGTCAGAAAATTAGTGAGGTGCAAGTATGCGACCTAATTTCAGCATTTTGTGTAATGAGTGATTATTTAGCTTAAGACTTCTAGTCAAGCCCTCCTCATGATGTCAGTAATCATGAGGAGGGTGGGCAGTCATGAAATGCGCCGTCTTGCACCTGACAGCGCCACGTCAGCAGACTCCCCCGAAGGTTTCCTCTCCTCCTCGTTTCCTTTCCTTCCCACGATGTCTGCACGCATCCCTCTTCTCCCAACGTCGTGTGCTTCTCCGTCTTCTTGATTTCGTGCGCTTCTCCGCTTTCCTTCCTCGCGCGTTCATTCGGGTTGCTGCAGTCCGTGAGTTTCGTTGTCTCTAGCTTTACATTTGGAGTGAGTTGGGTTGTGTGGAGTTTCTTTGGTTGGCGGGGCGTTGAACTTCTGTTTGCGGAGTCGAGCGCGGCGAGGGACATTAGAGGAGCGTATTCAAATTTTGCTGGCGGAGTGTGTGTGCGCGGAGAACGACAGTGAATTTTTGTGGCGGAGTGCGGTAGTGCGTGAAGCATTTCCTGGCGAAGGCGGTGCGCAAGTGTCCGGACCTGTGCGCGAGAAAAACAACACGGTGCTGGACTTCACCCACCTCATTGAACAGGTTAGTTCATCGTAGTCCAACCTCAAAACCTGCATTTTGATTTTGTAGTTCTCTGGCGGTGAGGTTCATTATTTGACTTCTTTGTTGTAGAATTGTGATCGCATGGAGGTGTACGTTTGCTCTGGAATTTAGCTTCTAGGCTTGGAAAGAATTGATCCCATTCAAGCTTGTCAAATGAATCTAGTACATGGATACAATGGCTGTATGGCACTCGCCCTCCTTGCAAGTGTAGGCTCTCCTCACGCATCGTAGTTCACGGTTCATCACTGTAGACCCTAGAATGGTAACCTTGATGTAGTTCACGAACTAGAGTTCAATGTGTATGGACTGCTGTGAGTGTTTGAATTGAAGCAAAGTGAAGTAAGGAACGGGAATGTTGCTCCCAAAGAGGAATGGAGCGAAGAGTTCATTGTATGTTATTTAGTTAGACAGTACTCGTTTGTGAATGATATTAGGAACATGGTTTGTGCAGGGATTTTATGACTATGATTAGATACGCTTGTTTTCTGTGCGATAGGCTACTTAGTCCGTCACTTTAGATTTAAGTTTACCTTCTCTTCAATTAAATTCACTTGGCTAGTCATGAAGAAACAAGTTAGGAGTTTGTGATTCTCAGTGAATGATTGAAGCTACAATTTCTTCTGCATTTGAATTTCATGCAGCAGTCTTTTGAAGAGCGAAAGGGCATTTTTGTAGTAGCTGAAAACAAGGCCGGACCCGTGCAAGCGGAAGCTACGATGGCAGCAGCTCCATCCCAGCGTACAGCAGACCTTCCAGTTTGGAAGGACCCGTAAGTTACTTTGAACTATATTCTCATTACTTTCCGTTTCTTGCTTGCAATGTCTAGGTTATAAACATTGCTAATAATTAGGGTATGGCTGTTTGCAATTGCATTGGTACACACTTTGCTGAAAACGAGGGTAGTAGAGCCTCTGTCATAGTTGCTGTTATAAACATGGCCGAGAAATGCGGTAGTACATATGCCGAGAAGAACACACGGTAATGAGTACGTGACTCTGTTACCGCGGATAGTGACCCTAAAACCGTGCATCGTGAGATCCCACGACGGGCAATCCCTGTATAGATTTGAGCATCGTAGGACCCTTGATTTGAAACCCTAGCCGCCCACCACTGCGCCGCCACCCCATTTCTAGGGTTTGAGGCCCATTGTGGGATCCCCCGATGCGCAGATGTGGAGATGCAAACTATACCCAGATCACATATTAGGCTCAGCCTGGGCAGCGGATTAGTAACCCATCGTGGGATCCCCCGATGGAGGATAGTGAAGACCGCACTTGACCCAGTCTTAACAATTAATAGACCACTTACTTAGAGCATTCAAGTACTAAACCGTCATGGAAAATCACGACGAGAAAGTCTAGCGTGGGTAGAAAAATTGAGATGCAGGCGCGTTAATGAATAGCGCTGGATATGTGAACAATCAATCGTGGGATCCCACGATAGAGAGTAGTTTCACTGATCATCACCGATCTACTTCTAAGATATTCCAATCTCCATTCCATGTTCATTAGTGCCGTCGTCATATGCCAGGACGCCTTCAGTAAGTGAATTGAGATGCAGTAACCTCCTGCCCACTACTGTCCGTGAATGTAACCGATCGTGATATCCCACGACAACGGTAGTTGGTAAAACTTGATCATAAAAATGATCACCAAGCCATTCCTTCTCAGTCAAGATCGAAATAATAGCCGTCGTGGGATCCCACGACTAAGGAAGAAATTTGAAGTTGAAATGGTAATAATATGGCACAACCATCTGCTCTATAGGACAATGTCGAAACTAACATCTACTTCTACTATGCTGCAGTGAAATGCAAGTGGATGAAGGTCCAGAAGAACTGACACCAAGGAAGCTATGTACCATCATCGACTGCTACATTCCGTCTTTCGAGTACACCGGTCCACATCAACCACAAGCCATTTTCCGATGCGACGAGCAGATTACACATTGGGGTATTGCCTAGAAAGTAGAGAGTGACGGCTCCGCCACTATTCTTCCCACTTTGATGAATGGGAAGATGGGGCACCCGACTGCTGGACTGAGGGTACTTGAAATGAAGGGGCTTGACGACGACACAGCGCTCCTAGTTGTAGAGGAGAAGGTTCCCCTTTCCGGGGAGATTATAACGTTTGGGCTGATTGTCGCAGCACAGAGTAAGTGAATTCCCTATTATACTCCCAAAAACCACTCTAAAGCATAACAAAATGACTCTAAAGATCGAACCCACGAGATTCTGTGAAGTGTCTAGCTCTATTCCCAACTTAAGCTCAGCCAGTATCCAATTTCTACTTTCCGGTCCTAGATCTAAAACCGGAAACAACAACACACCGAAAACAACGACCAGACCTCTCTCTATTTCTTCCGGTCTGTCAAGCTATTCGGTCTTGTAAAACTACCACCACCCAGGATCCTACAACTTCTGATCCTGGTATTCCTCTGAACCGATCCGATCCGGTCCTTTCACACGTACTCTCACTCCACTCTGGTTTAGTTTTGCCTCTGTTTCACCATCAGAGGGTTCGCCGCTTGCTTTTGAGAGTGGCAGGCCCGCCACTCCTTCCGTGACTTATAGTGGCTGAAGACCCACTTCTCTATTCCACTACTTCCTACACTAGTGCGGATCCGGTTTGATCTCTCACAGCCACCCGGATAGCGATCCGGTTTGCAGGTCACACAAAGACCCCCCGTACGATCCTCTCATACTACAACGACCTTGATGCCAAGTTCCCTCCGAGCGCAGTTAGGTGGTTCCAAGTGAATCTGTCCATTCCAACATCAATTAAAGTCCTTCCGTTTACCAACTAGGGTAGCGAGACCTCACGGGAGATCGGGCACTCAACCGGATTTCCTATCCAGGAGCTCTAGCGCGACTAAGGACTCCTTCCCTATCCGCCTAGCCTAACAACGATTTTCTCGCCCGGAACCGTGAACTGTAGAGGTGCTAAGGAACTGAAACCCACTCCCAACACTTAGAATACCCACTCACATGCACATAAGAGCAAAACAAACACACCAAGGGGAGAAATCTCTCTAGAATCTGCACACATTTTCCTAACTCCTCACCAAAACAGCCCTGCCACGCGCGGGAGAGACGTACAACAAGAAGTCAATAGAAAACATACAAAAACTCAAGAGAAAAGACTCCCAGTCTCCTTCGCAGAGACTGATTAATATACACTTTTAAAACTCAAAGTCAACAAAAAGGGGCCCGGAAAGTCCGCGCGGAACTTTCGGTCCCTACCGAGCCGGCCAGACCGGAAAACATCCGATCCAGACCAGACACACCGGATCAAATCCGGTCCGGTCCTAACTAACAAATATTTACAACTAAAATCCTAACTATCTTATCATAACCGGATCTACTCTTTGATCCGTTCCTTCGTCCATAACCTGGTCCTCGCCTTGGTCCACGCTCTGATCTTGATCCTCACCCTGATCTGGGGTTAGATCCATACTTTGATCCTTCCCCGGGTTCAGTGTGGGACTTCTAGGCGGCTCCGTTCCAAACTATTCGAAGACGTCCGTCAGGTTCCGGTTCCGCTCCCCGGTTTCACGTTCTGGGAGATCCGGTGACGAATCCAAGTTGATGGTGTGCGCGAGCTTCCTCCCACTCTTCTTTGACTGGGGAGTTCCCTCCTTTCCTTTCGTCGGAATGCCCACGTTCGGAAAAGACCCGGGCATTGAAAGGTCGGACAGATGGAACGACCGTGACAACGTCACTCCGTTCAGCTTCCGGCTGCTCTCCTCCATCCGTTTTGCAGCCTCTCGCGCTTCCATCATCACCAACTCCACTTTCTCGGAGTAGTCCGTCAAGATCTGGACCAACCTGGTTCCGGATATCTTCTTCTCCTTGAGGACTCCCTCGTCAAACAGCTTGGATTTGGTGACGGCCTCTCCGGTTGTCTCAAAAGTGGCCTTCACATCCTCAGCTACTTTCCGGGTAGCCTCCGCCATCTCCCGTGTGGTAGCCATGTTCCCCTTGAGGAGTGTCGCAGCACAGAGTAAGTGAATTCCCTATTATACTCTCAAAAACCACTCTAAAGCATAACAAAATGACTCTAAAGATCGAACCCACGAGATTCTGTGAAGTGTCTAGCTCTATTCCCAACTTAAGCTCAGCCAGTATCCAATTTCTACTTTCCGGTCCTAGATCTAAAACCGGAAACAACAACACACCGAAAACAACGACCAGACCTCTCTCTATTTCTGCCGGTCTGTTAAGCTATTCGGTCCTGTAAAACTACCACAACCCAGGATCCTACAACTTCGGATCCTAGAACTCTTCTAGACCGATCCGATCCGGCCCTCTCACACGTACTCTCACTCCACTCCGGTTTAGTTTTGCCTCTGTTTCACCATCAGAGGGTTCGCCGCTTGCTTTTGAGAGTGGCAGGCCCGCCACTCCTTCCGTGACTTATAGTGGCTGAAGACCGACTTCTCTATTCCACTACTTCCTACACTAGCGCGGATCCGGTTTGATCTCTCACAGCCACCCGGACAACGATCCAGTTTGCAGGTCACACAAAGACCCCCCGTACGATCCTCTCATACTACAACGACCTTGATGCCAAGTTCCCTCCGTGCAAAGTCAGGTGGTTACAAGCAAACTCGTCCGTTCCAACGTCAACTAAAGTTCTTCCGTTTACCAACTAGGGCAGCGAGACCTCACGGGAGGTCGAACACTCAACCGGATTTCCTATCCAGGAGCTCTAGCGTGACTAAGGACTCCTTCCCTATCCGCCTAGCCTAACAACGGCTTTCTTGCCCGGAATCGTGAACTGTAGAAGCGCTGAGGAACTGAAATCCGCTCCCAACACTTAGAATACCCACTCATATGCACATAAGAGCAAAACAAACACACTAAGGGGAGAATTCTCTCTAGAATCTACACACATTTTCCTAACTCCTCACCAAAACAGCCCTGCCACGCGCGGGAGAGACGTACAACAAGAAATCAATAGAAAACGTGCAAGAACTCAAGGGAAAAGACTCCCAGTCTCCTTCGCAGAGACTGATTAATATACACTTTAAAACTCAAAAGTCAACATAAAGGGGCCCGGAAAGTCCGCGCGGAACTTTCGGTCCCTGTCGAGCCGGCCAGACCGGAGAAAATCCGATCCAGATCCGACATACCGGATCAAATCCGATCCGGTCCTAACTAACAAATATTTACAACTAAAATCCTAACTATCCTATCATAACCGGATCTATTCCTTGATCCGTTCCTTTGTCCATGACTTGGTCTTTGCCTTGGTCCACGCTCTGATCTTGATCCTCACCCTGATCTGGGGTCAGATCCATACCTTGATCCTATCCCGGGTTCAGTGTGGGACTTTTAGGTGGGTCCGTTCCAAGCTGCTCGAAGACGTCCGTCAAGTTCCGGTTCCGCTCCCCGATTTCACGTTCTGGGAGATCCGGTGACGAATCCAAGTTGATGGTGTGAGCGAGCTTCCTCCCACTCTTCTTTGACTGGGGAGTTCCCTCCTTTCCTTTCGCCGGAATGCCCACGTTCGGAAAAGACCCGGGCATTGAAAGGTCGGATAGATGGAACGACCGTGACAACGTCACTCCGTTTAGCTTCCTGCTGCTCTCCTCCATCCGGTTTGCAGCCTCTCGCGCTTCCATCATGACTAACTCCACTTTCTCGGAGTAGTCCGTCAAGATCCGGACCAACCTGGTTCCGGATATTTTCTTCTCCTTGAGGACTCCCTCGTCAAACAGCTTTGACTTGGTGACGGCCTCTCCGGTTGCCCCAAATGTGGCCTTCACGTCCTCGGCTACTTTCCGGGTAGCCTCTGCCATCTCCCGTGTGGTAGCCATGTTCTCCTTGAGGAGCAACAATTCCGTCTTCAACAACTCATTCTCTTCTTGGAGTCGTCGTATCTCCGCTTCTTGCTTCAGGATCTCATCCGGGCTGGAGATGAGTTCTGCAACCACTCCTGCAAGGTTGCTATTTGCTGGTGCTCCCACCAGCTCGCTGATCTGGTTCAGAATCAGCTTCTTCACTGTCCAGTCTGCTCGCACATCACTCAGGATGTTGATAAGCTGGTTGAACGGATCTGTCGGATCCAATCCGGAAGGACCCGGTTCTTCAGAAACCGGTTTCTTCCCAAGGTTGGAGGTCTCACCCGGAGGGGTTGGGGTTCCTCTCCGGTGAGGAGGCGTCGTCTTTTGCCGCTTCTGCTGCGGCCGATGTTGCTCCTCCTCTTCTTCTTCCTCCTCGGAACCGGATACTTCCTCCTGTTCTTCTTCTTCCGATTCCGATTCCCCATACTTCAGAAGTGACCCCTGAGTCTTCCACTCCTTCTCCTCCGTATCCGTGAGGAGTTGATTGTGCTTGTAAAGATGGAAGAGGTAGGGACTCAATGGAGTCGGCCTACTTCCTCCGATCTTCGGAATCAGACAGTTGACCAGATCGGAAAAGATCCTGGCCCAGTCTACTTTCCGTTCCCCGCTCAGGGCTCCGAAAATGAGGTTCCCGATGGCGATGGTCACCCTCGTCGACTTCTCCGGGTGGATGATCGGAACCAAGAACTGCAACAGGTTGCAATGTCGGTCGTCCAAACAGTCCGCGACCGCATGCCCATCCTTTGAGTCCACCGTGCTCCGGAACTTCCCCCGAGTGTGACCCTCCTTCGAGGAGGCCATCCCTCGACCTCCTGACCGGAATTCATACACGGCCTTCCACATCTCTTCCGTCCAACTGCCCGGAATTCCGCGGATGGTCTTGTCGAACTGATTGGAGAGCTTTCCCAACAACTCTCGAATCATCCGTTCCTCTCTAAACCCCCAGGGTTTATCGATCAGTCCTCCACAACCCATCTTGGCAAGATCCTCTATCAGGTTGTCCTTTTCCTTCTTTTCTACTGGAATAATCGGACACACCTTCCGAAGTTTCACTTCTACTACGGAGGAACTGGACGGCCCTGCTCTACTCTTGCAGAGCTGAGGCATGGACACGAGCTGTGCTAAACCGGATTCTGACTGAGGCTACCTTTCCCTCTCCTAGCCGCACGTCCCGTTTCTCACCTTTGCTCTTCCGATCTCAACCGGAATACCTCTAAACCTGCAACAAACACTAAAGCGCTACGTGCCCTCACACACACACACACAAACTCACAAACTCACAGAACAAGGAAGCAAAGCGCTGGGAAGGGAAGCTAAGTACGAGCTGGAGAGCGATTTCCGCAAAAGAAATTTGAAAAAGAGTGGCAACTGGATTGGTCAGCCTATATATAGTCTGATCTGTCATCATGACCAAATCCGTTCCTGACCCAATCCATTCCAACTCAGATCCGCTCCAACTCTAATCCGGTTTATATTCAGATCAAATCCGGATTGTCACCTATTCCGTTCCGTAGTTAATTTCCGGTTATCGGTTACCTCCTGCTCGAATCCGGATCCCAGATCACGGTTTCCGTTCCAAGATTTAGATAACTTACAAAAAACCAAAAATTCACATTGCGACAAGGAGCAACAATTCCGTCTTCAACGACTCATTCTCCTCTTGGAGTCGTCGTATCTCCGCTTCTTGCTTCAGGATCTCATCCGGGCTGGAGATGAACTCTACAACCACTCCTGCGAGGCTGTTGTCTGCTGGTGCTCCCACCAGCTCGCTGATCTGGTTCAGAATCAGCTTCTTCACTGTCCAGTCTGCTCGCACATCACTCAAGATGTTGATCAACTGGTTGAACAGATCCGTTGGACCCGATCCGGAAGGACCCGGTTCTTCAGAAACCGGTTTCTTCCCAAGGTTGGAGGTCTCACCCAGAGGGGTTGGGGTTTTTCTCCGGTGAGGAGGTGTCGTCTTCTGCCGCTTGTGCTGCGGCCGGTGTTGCTCCTCCTCTTCTTCTTCTTCCTCCTCGGAACCGGATACTTCCTCCTGTTCTTCTTCTTCCGATTCCGATTCCCCATACTTCAGAAGTGACCCCTGAGTCTTCCACTCCTTCTCCTCCGTATCCATGAGGAGTTGATTGTGCTTGTAAAGATGGAAGAGGTAGGGACTCAATGGAGTCGGCCTACTTCCTCCGATCTTCGGAATCAGATGGTTGACCAGATCGGAAAAGATCCTGGCCCAGTCTACTTTCCGTTCCCCGCTCAGGGCTCCGAAAATGAGGTTCCCGATGGCGATGGTCACCCTCGTCGACTTTTCCGGGTGGATGATCGGAACCAGGAACTGTAGAAGGTTTCGATGCCGGTCGTCCAGACAATCTGCGACCGCATGTCCATCCTTCGAGTCCACGTTGCACCGGAACTTCCCCCGAGTGTAACCCTCCTTCGAGGTGGCCATCCCTCGACCTCCTGACCGGAATTCGTACACGGCCTTCCACATCTCTTCCGTCCAACTACCCGGAATTTCGCAGATGGTCTTGTCGAACTGATTCGAGAGTTTTCCCAACAGCTCTCGAATCATTCGCTCCTCCCTAAACCCCCAGGGTTTATCAATCAGTCCTCCGCAACCCATCTTGGCAAGATCCTCTATCAGGTTGTCCTTTTCCTTCTCGTCTGCTGGAATAATCAGACACACCTTCCGGAGTTTCACTTCTACTGCGGAGGAACTGGACGGCCCTGCTCTACTGTTGCGGAGCTGAGGCATGGACACGAGCTGTGCTAAACTGGATTCTCACTGAGGCTACCTTTCCCTCTCCTAGCAGCACGTTCCGTTTCTCACCTTGGTTCTTCCGATCTCAACCGGAATACCTCTAAACCTGCGGCAAACACTAAAGCGCTGCGCGCCCTCACACACACACGCACACACACAAACTCACAGACCAAGGAAGCAAATCGCTGGTGTCGTAGTGTGAATTTTTGGTTTTTTGTAAGTTATCTAAATCTTGGAACGAAAACCGTGATCTGGTATCCGGATTCTAGGAAGAGGTAACAGGAAACCGGAAATTAGTTACGGAACGGAATAGGTGATAATCCGGATTTGATCTAAATCTAAACCGGATTAGAGTTGGAGCGGATCTGAATTGGAACGGATTGGGTCAGGAACGGATTTGGTCATGATGACAGATCAGACTATATATAGGCTGACCAATCCAGTGGCCACTCTTTTTCAATCTTCGTTTGCGGAAATCTCGCTCCAGCTTGTACTTAGCTTCCCTCCCCAGCGCTTCACTCCCTTGTTTTGTGAGTTGGTTTGTGTGTGCGTGTTAGTGTGTTAGAGCACGCAACGCTTTAGCGTGTGTTGCAGGTTTAGAGGTATTCCGGTTGAGATCGAAAGAGCGAAGGTGAGAAACGGGACGTGCGGCTAGGAGAGAGAAAGGTAGCCACAGTAAGAATCCGGTTTAGCACAGCTCGTGTCCATGCCTCATGTCGCAGCACAGAGTAAGCGAATTCCCTATTATACTCCCAAAAACCACTTTAAAGCATAACAAAATGACTCTAAAGATCGAACCCACGAGATTCTGTAAAGTGTCTAGCACTATTCCCAACTTAAGCTCAGCCAGTATCCAATTTCTACATTCCGGTCCTAGATCTAAAACCGGAAACAACAACACACCGAAAACAACGACCAGACCTCTCTCTATTTCTTCCGGTCTGTCAAGCTATTCGGTCCCGTAAAACTTCCACAACCTAGAATCCTAACACTTCTGATCTTGGAACTCCTCTGGACCGATCCGATCCGGTCCTCGCACACGTACTCTCACTCCACTCCGGTTTAGTTTTGCCTCTGTTTCACCATCAGAGGGTTCGCCGCTTGCTTTTGAGAGTGGCAGGCCCGCCACTCCTTCCGTGACTTATAGTGGCTGAAGACCCACTTCTCTAATCCACTACCTCCTAGACTAGCGCGGATCCGGTTTGATCTCTCACAACCACCCGGACAGCGATCCGGTTGGCAGGTCACACAAAGACCCCCCGTACGATCCTCTCATACTACAACGACCTTGATGCCAAGTTCCCTCCGTGCGGAGTTAGGTGGTTACAAGCGAACTCGTCCGTTCCAACATCAACTAAAGTCCTTCTGTTTACCAACTAGGGCAGCGAGACCTCACGGGAGATCGGGCACTCAACCGGATTTCCTATCCAGGAGTTCTAGCGCGTTTAAGGACTCCTTCCCTATCCGCCTAGCCTAACAACGGTTTTCTCGCCCGGAATCGTGAACTGTAAAGGCGTTGAGGAACTGAAATCCGCTCCGAACACTTAGAAAACCCACTCACATACACATAAGAGCAAAACAAACACACCAAGGGGAGAAATCTCTCTAGAATCTGCATACATTTTCCTAACTCCTCACCAAAACAGCCCTGCCACGCGCGGGAGAGACGTACAACAAGGAATCAATAGAAAACACACAAAAATTCAAGGGAAAAGACTCCCAGTCTCCTTCACAGAGACTGACTATATACATTTAAAAACTCAAAAGTCAACATAAAGGGGCCCGAAAAGTCCGCGCGGAACTTTCGGTCCCCGCCGAGCCGGCTAGACCGGAAAACATCCGATCCAGACCAGACACATCCGGATCAAACCCGGTCCGGTCCTAACTAACAAATATTTACAACTAAAATCCTAACTATCCTACCATAACCGGATCTACTCCTTGATCCGTTTCTTCGTCCATGACTTTGTCTTTGCCTTGGTGCACGCTCTGTTCTTGATCCTCACCCTGATCTGGGGTCAGATCCATACTTTGATCTTTCCCCGGGTTCAGTGTGGGACTTCTGGGTGGTTCCGTTCCAAGCTGCTCGAAAACGTCCGTCAGGTTCCGGTTCCGCTCCCCTGTTTCACGTTCTGGGAGATCCGGTGACGAATCCAGGTTGATGGTGTGCGCGAGTTTCCTCCCACTCTTCTTGGACTGGGGAGTCCGATCCTTTCCTTCCGTCTAAATGCCCACGTTCGGAAAAGATCCGGGCATTGAAAGGTCGGACAGATGGAACGACCGTGACAACGTCACTCCGTTCAGCTTCCTGTTGCTCTCCTCCATCCGGTTTGCAGCCTCTCGTGCGTCCATCATGACTAACTCCACCTTCTCGGAGTAGTCTGTCAAAATCCGGACCAACCTGGTCCCGGATATCTTATTCTCCTTGAGGACTCCCTCGTCAAACAACTTTGACTTGGTGATGGCCTCTCCGGTTGCTCCGAATGTGGCCTTCACGTCCTCCGCTATTTTCCGGGTAGCCTCTGCCATCTCCCGGGTGGTAGCCATGTCCTCCTTGAGGAGCAACATTTCCGTCTTCAACGACTCGTTCTCCTCTTGGAGTCGTCGTATCTCCGCTTCTTGCTTCCGGATCTCATCCGGGCTGGAGATAAAATCTGCAACCACTCCTGCCAGGTTGCTGTCTGCTGGTGCTCCCACCAGCTCGCTGATCTGATTCAGAATCAGCTTCTTCACCGTCCAGTCTGCTCTCACATCACTCAGGATGTTGATCAGCTGGTTGAACGGATCCGTCGGATCCGATCCGGAAGGACCCGGTTCTCCACAAACCGGTTTCTTCCCTAGGTTGGAGGTCTCAGCCGGAGGGGTTGGGGTTCCTCTCCGGTGAGGAGGCGTCGTCTTCTGCCGCTTGTGCTGCGGCCGGTGTAGCTCCTCCTCTTCCTCTTCTTCCTCCTCGGAACCGGATACTTCTTCCTGTTCTTCTTCTTCCGATTCCGATTCCCCATATTTCAAGAGTGACTCATGCATCTTCCACTCCTTCTCCTCCGTATCCGTGAGGAGTTGATTGTGCTTGTACAGATGGACGAGGTAGGGACTCAACGGAGTCGGTCTACTTCCTCCGATCTTCGGAATTAGCCGGTTGACCAGGTCGAACAAAATCCTGGCCCAGTCCACTTTCCGTTCCCCGCTCAGGGCTCCGAAAATGAGGTTCCCGATGGCGATGGTCACCCTCGTCGGCTTCTCCGGGTGGATGATCGGAACCAGGAACTGTAGGAGGTTCCGGTGCCGGTCATCCAAACAATCAGCAACCGCATGTCCATCTTTGGAGTCCACGTTGCACCGGAATTTCCCCCGCGTGTAACCCTCCTTCGAGGAGGCCATCCCTCGACCTCCAGACCGGAATTCATACACGGCCTTCCACATCTCCTCCGTCCAGTTGCCCGGACTTCCGCGGAGAGTTTTCTCAAACTGGTTGGAGAGCTTTCCGAGTAACTCTCGAATCATCTGCTCCTCCCTAAACCCCCAGGGTTTATCGATCAATCCTCCACAGCCCATTTTGGCCAAATCCTCTATCAGGTTGTCCTTTTCCTTCTCGTCTGTTGGAATAACCGAACACACCTTCCGGAGTTTTACTTCTGCTGCGGAGGAACTGGACGGCCCTGCTCTATTCTTACGGAGCTGAGGCATGGACACGAACTGTGCTAACCGGATCCTGACTGTGGCTACCTTTCCCTCTCCTAGCCGCACGTCCCGTTTCTCACCTTCGCTCTTCCGATCTCAACCGGAATACCTCTAAACCTGCAACGCACACTAAAGCGCTGCGCGCCCTAACACACTAACACGCACACACAAACCAACTCAAAACAAGAAAGCAAAACGCTAGGAAGAGAGGCTAAGTATGCGCTGGAGCGAGATTTCCGCAAATGAAGATTGAAAAAGAGTGGCCACTGGATTGGTCAGCCCATATATAGTCTAATCTGTCATCATGACCAAATCCGTTCCTGACCCATTCCGATCCAACCCAGATCCGTTCTAACTCTAATCCGGTTCAGATTCAGATCAAATCCGGATTGTCATCTATTCCGTTCCGTTAGTTAATTTCCGGTTATCGGTTACCTCCTACTTGAATCCGGATCCCAGATCACGGTTTCCGTTCCAAGATTTAGATAACTTACAAAAAACCAAAAATTTACCTTGCGACACCTCAGCTCCGCAACAGTAGAGCAGGGCCGTCCAATTCCTCCGCAGTAGAAGTTAAACTCCGGAAGGTGTGTCCGATTATTCCAGTAGACGAGAAGGAAAAGGACAACCTGATAGAGGATCTTGCCAAGATGGGTTGCGGAGGGCTGATCAATAAACCCTGGGGGTTTAGGGAGGAGCGGATGATTCGAGAGCTGTTGGAAAAACTCTCGAATCAGTTCGACAAGACCATCCGCGGAATTCCGAGCAGTTGGACGGAAGAGATGTGGAAGGCCGTGTACGGATTCCGGTCCGGAGGTCGAGGGATGGCCTCCTCGAAGGAAGGATACACTCGGGGGAAGTTCCGGAGCGACGTAGACTCGAAGGATGGGCATGCGGTCGCGGATTGTCTGGACGACCGGCATCGAAACCTTCTACAGTTCCTGGTTCCGATCATCCACCCGGAGAAGCCGACGAGGGTGACCATCGCCATCGGGAACCTCATTTTCGGAGCCTTGAGCGGGGAACGGAAAGTAGACTGGGCCAGGATCTTTTCCGATCTGGTCAACCGTCTGATTCCGAAGATCGGAGGAAGTAGGCCGACTCCATTGAGTCCCTACCTCTTCCATCTTTACAAGCACAATCAACTCCTCACGGATACGGAGGAGAAGGAGTGGAAGACTCAGGGGTCACTCCTGAAGTATGGGGAATCGGAATCGGAAGAAGAAGAACAAGAGGAAGTATCCGGTTCCGAGGAGGAAGAAGAAGAAGAGGAGGAGCAACACCGGCCGCAGCAGAAGTGGCAAAAGACGACGCCTCCTCACCGGAGAGGAACCCCAACCCCTCCGGGTGAAACCTCCAACCCAAGCAAAAAACCGGTTTTTGGAGAACCGGCTCCATCCGGATCGGATCCGACGGATCCGTTCCACCAGCTGATCAACATCCTGAGCGATGTACGAGCAGACTGGACGGTAAAGAAGCTGATTCTGAACCAGATCAGCAAGCTGGTGGGAGCACCAGCAGACAGCAACCTTGCGGGAGTGGTTGCAGATTTCATCTCCAGCCCGGATGAGATCCGGAAGCAAGAAGCGGAGATACGACGACTCCAAGAGGAGAACGAGTCGTTGAAGACGGAATTGTTGCTCCTCAAGGAGGACATGGCTACCACACGGGAGATGGCGGAAGCTACCCGGAAAGTAGCCAAGGACGTGAAGGCCACATTTGGGGCAACAGGAGAGGCCGTCACCAAGTCAAAGCTGTTTGATGAGGGAGTCCTGAAGGAGAAGAAAATATCCGGAACCAGGTTGGTCCGAATTTTGACGGACTACTTCGAGAAGGTGGAGTTAGTCATGATGGAAGCGTGAGAGGCTGCAAACCGGATGGAAGAGAGCAGCAGGAAGCTAAACGGAGTGACGTTGTCACGGTCGTTCCATCTGTCCGACCTTTCAATGCCCAGATCTTTTCTGAACGTGGGCATTCCGACGGAAGGAAAGGATCGGACTCCCCAGTCAAAGAAGAGTGGGAGGAAGCTCGCGCACACCATCAACTTAGATTCGTCACTGGATCTCCCAGAACGTGAAACCAGGGAGTGGAACCGGAACCTGACGGACGTTTTCGAGCAACTGGGAACGGACCCGCCTAGAAGTCCCACACTGAACCCGGGCAAGGATCAAAGTATGGATCTAACCCCAGATCAGGGTGAGGATCAAGATTAGAGCGTGGACCAAGGCGAAGACCAGGTCATGGACGAAGGAACGGATCAAGGAGTAGATCCGGTTATGATAGGATAGGTAGGATTAGTTTTGTAAATATTTGTTAGTTAGGACCGGACCGGATTTGATCCGGTGTGTCTGGTCTGGATCGGATGTTTTCCGGTCTGGCCGGCTCGGTAGGGACCGAAAGTTCCGCGCGGACTTTCCGGGCCCCTTTTTGTTGACTTTGAGTTTTAAAAGTGTATATTAATCAGTCTCTGCGAAGGAGACTGGGAGTCTTTTCTCTTGAGTTTTTGTATGTTTTCTATTGACTTCTTGTTGTACGTCTTTCCCGCGCATGGCAGGGCTGTTTTGGTGAGGAGTTAGGAAAATGTGTGCAGATTCTAGAGAGATTTCTCCCCTTGGTGTGTTTGTTTTGCTCTTATGTGCATGTGAGTGGGTATTCTAAGTGTTGGGAGTGGGTTTCAGTTCCTTAGCACCTCTACAGTTCACGGTTCCGGACGAGAAAATCGTTGTTAGGCTAAGCGGATAGGGAAGGAGTCCTTAGTCGCGCTAGAGCTCCTGGATAGGAAATCCGGTTGAGTGTTCGACCTCCCGTGAGGTCTCGCTGCCCTAGTTGGTAAACGGAAGGACTTTAGTTGACGTTGGAACGGACGAGTTTGCTTGTAACCACCTGACTTTGCACGGAAGGAACTTGGCATCAAGGTCGTTGTAGTATGAGAGGATCTTACGGGGGGTCTTTGTGTGACCTGCCAACCGGATCGTTGTCCGGGTGGCTGTGAGAGATCAAACCGGATCCGCGCTAGTGTAGGAAGTAGTGGAATAGAGAAGTGGGTCTTCAGCCACTATAAGTCACGGAAGGAGTGGCGGGCCTGCCACTCTCAAAAGCAAGCGGCGAACCCTCTGATGGTGAAACAGAGGCAAAACTAAACCGGAGTGTAGTGAGAGTACGTGTGAAAGGACCGGATCGGATCGGTCCAGAGAAGTTCCAGGATCAGAAATTGTAGGATCCTGGGTTTTGGTAGGTTTACAGGACCGAATAGCTTGACAGACCGGAAGAAATAGAGAGAGGTCTGGTCGTTGTTTTCGGTGTGTTGTTGTTTCCGGTTTTAGATCTAGGACCGGAAAGTAGAAATTGGATACTGGCTGAGCTTAAGTTGGGAATAGAGCTAGACACTTCACAGAATCTCGTGGGTTCGATCTTTAGAGTCATTTTGTTATGCTTTAGAGTGGTTTTTGGGAGTATAACAGGGAATTCACTTACTCTGTGCTGCGACACTCCTACCCTCTTATGTAACTTTGCTTTGTGCCATCCTAATCCTCCTCCCAACGGTTGCAAGGAGTTCTTCTAGATTTCCTACCTAATCTCCTAGCTAGGCACTATTTATCGTCTCTCTCCTTTCCACTCCTATAACACATCCTCCTCCCTAATTTCCTTCCATTGTGTGTAGATGTGAGTGGTGAGAGGAAACAATTTTGTGTGCAGGTACGGTGGTGCTCCGCTTTTTTCTCCCTTCTCCCTTTTTGGTTTAGACCCTAATCCTACTCCTCCCCTAGCTAGTAATAGGTTAGTCCCACATCTTTGTTGTGTTTTAGTTTTGATTTTTGTTTTAATTTGAGAGAATCCAAAAACCAGAAACCAAAAGACCAATAATTGAGTTCAAAAAAGGGGCGACCAATCTGGCCGGGTGCTGGACCACCGAGCCTGCCTACCTACCTCCCGGCTGGCTGGCTTCCGGCTGGCTGGCTGGGGGCTGGTCAAAAATTAATTAAATTAATTAATTTTTTTTATTAATCTGTTTTTTTTTTGCTGGCTCCTGATGCTGCTGCTGCATGCTGGTCCTGATGTTGCTGCTGTATGCTGGTCCTGATGTTGCTGCTGTATGCTGGTCCTGATGTTGCTGCTGTAGCTGGTCCTGATATTGCTGCTGTATGCTGTTCCCGATGTTGCTGGCTGTATAAAAACTGGATTTCCGGCTAGGCTAAAAAGACTGGATTTTTTGCTAAGGCTATCTAAGACTGGATTTTTGCTAAGGCTATTTTAAGACTGGATTTTTACTAAGGCTAATTTAAGACTAGATTTTTTTGCTAAGGCTATCTAAGACTGGATTTTTGCTAAGGCTATTTTAAGACTGGATTTTTGCTAAGGCTAGGGGGGAATAAAACTTCGAGGGTACTAAACTTACTAAGACCTTGGAAACAACTAAACTAAATAAAACTTTGGAAGACACTACCCTAGACAAATGCAAAGGAACCTACATATCTTGGAAGCTAAACTCTGGAGGTTTCCACAAAGGTCTTGGAAACTAGACTTTGGAACTAAACACGGGGTAGGTGCAAAGCTTCGCCGTTAAATTAGTTTTAACACCAACTTTAGGACTTCTTGACACCCCGGGGGTTCAAAGCTCCGCCGTCTACACTTTTAACACACGCTTTAGGACTTCTATTTTGTCACTAGTTCTAAGCTTCGCCGTTTCCAAGGGGGATCCACACAAGGAGAGAGACTTTAGAAGAGTGAAAAACTAAACCTTTAAAAAAAAAAAACACACAGGGTCAAAGCTTCGCCGTCCCGGAGGAGGGTCCACTCAACAAGTAGAAGATTAGAAGAGGGTTTGGAAGAAAACTTAACAAAACATGTACAAGGAGGTCTAAAGCTTCGCCGTCCCGGAGGGGGGTCCACTCAACAAGGAGAAGATTAGAAGAGGGTTTGGAAGAAACTTTAGCAAAACATGTACAAGGAGGTTCAAAGCTTCGCCGTCCCGGAGGGGGATCCACTCAACAAGGAGAATATTAGAAGAGGGTGTAAAAAAAACACAAAGAGGAAAACACACAAGTTAGACCATGTAGCAATACAAAGCTCACACACTAAAGGCCCCCAAAGCAGCATCGCCAAGGTACGGTGGGGGGTGACTTTAGGATTAGTGCAAGATACAAAAAAAACTCTTAACTTCAAAAGTTAGATCACAACACGTACAAAAGGGAGAGAGAGGCTCTCCACTTACAACAAGGTACCAAAAAACTTCACAAAAGAGTACACAAAACAAGGTAGAAGGACCCCCAAGGACCTTCAAAGCTTGAAAATAAAAAACAATGGAGCCAAAAGTGCTCCGAAAACACCGTAGAGGTTTTTGGCTTCAAACGCCAAAATATCCAAATTAACTTGGACCCACGGACCCAAAACAAGAATTGGGGTGTTTTAGAGAGAGAAATGAGGCCCTTATATAGGTTTCCAAGGGCTCACTCTTCCCTCTAAAGTTCTAAGGTAACCTTATCAACAGGGATTTTCATCCTCATCCTCAAAGATTTTCATCCTACATCCTAAATTTCTACTTCTACCATCTATGCTGGACCAACATCCTAACTTTTGGAGATTAGCTCCAATCGCCAAACGGATTGCGCCGTTGGATCCAGAACGCCGTGTTTAGTCCTAGATCCCCTTACCCCCCGTACCGAGGCCAAAAACCCATCGTAGGCTAATTTAGTTTAAAAACCAAATCGTGGTAAAATCCTAGATCTTGGGGGTCTCCTATTTTGAGAAATGTGAATAGCCTAGGGTCTCCGGTAGGTGCGAGAGAGTCGGGAAGGACTTTTGGTTGACTTCGTTTTGCCATCGTATGGGCCCGGAATGCCGGTCAACGCGGCGAGGACCCCGCCACGTGGTTAATTCCCAAGGAATCTCGCCGGTTCGGGTACTTGCCGCTATCGGAATGTCGTGAAACTTTACGGAGCGCATTATTAACATAAAACAAGCTAGTCTAATTTTTAGTGAGATTTTATTGTAACCTGGGTAATTTCCATGAAATTCCCGTTGGAGGTTAGGAGGGTTGACCACCCGGAAAAAGGTTCTTCTGCAAGTTGGAAGATGCCGGGATTTTTCACGTGACCTCTCAGGGAGTCGCATGAAAGACGTGCGGGTGTGTTTCCGTACCTGGCACGATTGGTCAATGGAGACTTAAACTGGACATCTCCTTGATTTAACGACGGTGCGGGAATCTTCTGCAGGTGGAGGAATCTTGGCGAACCGATTTTGCCGTTGGACTCCTGGCATGGGATTCACCCTAAAACACCATCCTTGGGTTGTAGATTCCTCCACGGCCCCGGTCTTGCGTGAGTGGCTCTTGCATGCTAACAATCGGGATTTTGGGAATTCGTCGATCTAATGGGGAATTCTAAATCTAACTCTACACCCGACCTAGTGGCCTCGCTGTGGATCCCTCGGACCGACCTAGCCATGAATTGCCACATTCATGGTGGGATTTAGCCCTTTTGGGGCTGTGTGACTCGAATCCTCCAAATCTAACCTTTTCGTTATTTCTATACTATTTTTAGGCAAGGTTTGGGGGATTCTAAGTAAAAAACACAAATCTAGACCAAATACTATAATGGGTATGACACAACCCTATTTCAGTTCTACACTCTTTTTATGGATTTTTCTATACTTTTATCAACTTTAAATTGCAAATTTCCAAAAAAATAATTCTACGAGTCCCAAGTGACAAATTGGGAGCTCACAACCTCTCAAAGTTCCTAAATACTCATAGAGGTGAAATATAAACGGCCTATTGCTGTTGCCTTGGTATTCCCTAAAGATGAGAGCATCTTTGTCACTCTCTCCTTAACAACACCAGCCCAGAAAACCTTTCTATCTCCACTCAATGCCCCAAATATAGTGGTGGCCCAGGTTAAGGTAATCTGGGTTGGCCGTTCTGGGTACAGGATTGGAAGCAGAAATTCTAACACTCTCTTCTCCCTCTGATCCTTGCAATCTGCTACGGTGTACCCATCATTGCCATGAGGAGCTTCAGAGAACTTACCCTCATGAAACTTGAGCGTTCGGGACGCCATTCCTTCTCCCGGTCTTAGAAAATCGTATACCCGTTTCCAGGTATCGACAGTCCAACTGCTGGGAAGTGCCCGAGAAGTCTTCTCCCATTCGTTCGACTGATCCCTCATTAACTCCCGGATCATGTCCTCGTTCCTCAGCTTCCAGGGTCATTGCAGAAAGTTCACACATCCCATCTGTGCAAGGTCCTCCTCCAATTGCTTCCGGTAACCTGGATCTTGCGGGATGATTGGGACAACGTTCTTGAACTTCACGGTAACAGCTCTGCTCCCTTTGCCCTTCACCATTGCATCCAAACTTCCACCAAATATCCTCTAAAATAAACCTTACACAATCCCTCACTAATGCAAAACTTACAGAGTTTCCGTCCCAGTCCTGGTCCTATCTCTCTCTCTTGTCCGGGAAACTCGGAGCTCTCTCTCTCCTTGCAACCTGACTCTCCACACAATGATTCCGAGCGCTCCGAGGTCTCCACAATCCTCCAACTGAGAAGTGAGGGAAGAAAATCCGACCCCTGGGTCTTCTCTCCCGTCCAGCCGCTTTCCAGCCGTTAGGGTTTCCCGTTAGGGTTTTCCGTTCCCGCTGAAATCCCGGAAGATTGTGACCGTTAAACGGTCTTCCTTATCTTCCGGTAGAGCCGTTGGATCGCAGAATTGCCCTAACGGCTTCTTCTGGGATCTCCGGTATCCTCTGGTATCCTCCGGTACATGTTTATACCTGGCCCCGGTATATTGAACAAGTCCAGATTCAACCCCCGGTTCCGTATCCGGTTCCGGATATCTCGATAAATCAGGGAATCTAAATTCCCCTTCTTAACCTATTTATCTATTTACAATTATCCTATACTGGAGATGTCTTAATTTTGGTAAATCTAATGTTTAAGCCTTGTAAAAAGCTAAAAATTTTACCATTTCTCACTCCTTCATTCATATTCTTAGCTAACTAACCTCATCCTTACATTTTGTGCTCCCACAGTGGCTCATCGTGATATCTCACAATTGCTTGTTGCCTACATGACTTCCTTGTGGTAACTGAATGGTCGTGGGATCGCACGACTGTATATTGGACTTCTTGTGTTCACGTGGTCTATGGAACACGTATTGACTATTACTCCTTTGTTGGGCAGGCGTTTCAGCCGTCGGTGGCAACAATATTTGCGGGAGCAAAGGCAAAAGATATCGCTGAACTGAGAATCCCTCTACTCTTCCTGGAGAACGACGCTGATGTTCAGAGATGGATCAAGATAGAGGAGAAATTCATGGAAGGTCTCCTTCCCGACGCGGCGGGCCTGGTCGATGTGTCTGGGAGTACGGATCGCAAATCGTTGGCGGCAAACGACTTCAAGCCCCTTTACGGACTTAGACCGGAGGACATCAATTTCCTTGCGGATGGGGTCAAAGCCCAAGTTATCAGCATGAAGACCTCCGTCGCAAAGTCGAAATCACAGAGAGGTGGAAAACGCATTATCTCTCTTGCTGACGCGGGCGCCAAAATTCGGTTGGTGAGGGCGATGAAGAACGAACTCTTGTCACATTACAAGGGTCATCTGTTGCCTGCGAGGATGATGGAGTACGAGCCTTACCCGGACTCTTTGTAGGTCGAGTTTGCGACGAAAAAGAACATTAATCACGAGGATGTGGATATGTAGGTTAATAAGGCAATGGAAACCGCTGCTGGAAAAAAGTGGTTGCAGGACCAAACGAGAAATCTCAACAAGACGTTTGACCCAGCTGACCTTCTGCAGTCGGTGATCCATATGTGGGAGTCGTATTTCAAGCTGACGGCGGAGGATGATTCGGTGCAAGCGAGTGCACGTGGTTTTTCAGAGCACTATCTCTGTAAAACTATGGACGAAAGCAGCTGGGACATCAGCGCCACCTTGGCGGCAAGGGACGTCAAAGCATAGAGGGGAATGAAGAAGCAGCACTTGTACATCTGGTTCATGTACGAGTCAACGTCCTGCGGGTGTCGCGCCAAAATTCTTGAAGAGCGGAAGTTGAAGAGACTCTTTGACGCTCTGGAGTACTATGATCCGCAGAACCAGACAGTTGTAGCCTGCTCTGCCGCCGTTCTCCTCACAGATGCCGAAGGGTTCCACATGATTGTGGCTCACCTAGAGAAACGAAGAATGGAAATCAAAGCCAGGTTGTGGGACTGGCACGTTGTGAACTACATGGCAGGGCCCGAAGACTTCTTCCCTCAAGCTCCGGCCGGAGACAGGTACAATGTATTTGTTGTTTTCATTTTTGGGCACAGTGAAGAGCACGACCGGCGGACTTGCTTCAAAAGCTTCTTCCCGGGATTGGACCGCCTTACTCAGGTGTACAAAGCGGAAGATATGCCGGACGACTACCCTTACTGGCGTCGGCAGTAGATGCCGTATCTGAAGATCAACAGTGCGTTGATTCTATTCGAAGGACTAGCTTGCACCGACTATGTCTTTGTCAATGTCAACGGGGGTCCGGAGTTCACATATCTAGGCTTGGTATGCACTACAACGATTGTCTTTTCTTTTGTTCTTCTGATAATCTCAATTTCGATTTCTGGGATTTGAATGTCACTAATTTCCGGTTGTTGTATTTCAGTATTCGGAAGGTGGTAAAGTGCTGGAAGTTGTCGATTCAGCGGAAGCTAAGACGTTAAGTCAGGTCTTCACCAAGCAGATTTGGGACAACAAACATGCGCAGGCGGCACCCCTTCCTCTTCCGGAGGCCGAACACGAGGACGAGGAAGTTGAGAATGATGATGAAGATGCTGTAGTTGAAGACATTACCCAACACAGACCGGGTTTAGGAACAAGGTTGGTTGAGCACCCTAAGGTTAGTGTGCATTATTTGCTGAACCATCGTGATATCTCCGGACGTTGGGCAGCGTATATCTCTCGCATGCAAATCTGGGAGGGCAAACTGAGCTCAGATGTGGTGGGATATTGCCTTTCTCGCAGGCGAAATCTCCGACTCCCTCCCCCCGGCAAGAGCAGCTGATTGATCCGCCAAGTGCAGCAGAGGATGCAGACGAAGTTCCCGAAGTTCATTCGGCGCAGGCAGAGCTGGCAGATCTGACAGAGCAGCATGAGAGTATTCCAGAGCCGTTACCAGCCGAAGAAATTGTAATTCCAATATCGAGCGGGTCGTCAGGCAAAGTAAATTCAAGGATCCTATTAACGGACCCAAGGATATCCAAGAGGAAGCCGCATAAGAAGCTGGTCAAGGAACCTGACACTGCAAAAGATACCGGGAGCACAAAGGCGTCCAAGCGAGCGCGTAAGGCAGCAGGCGATAATCGAAAGGGGAGGACCTCGAAGTGGACTCCAAGTAAGTCGTTGGTGGAGCGCAAACAGTCGCCAGCGAAGCCGACTGGTAGTCCGAATCCCGAAGCATCAGTCGCGGCAAACACGCTTCTGACCTGTGCCTCGGGACCGTTACCGTCGAAGTTTGACAAGCCGACTCAGCCGCAACAGGAGGATGCGCAGGCACCTCGTGCTTCAGGAGCAAACAGACAGCTGTCGGACCTCGTCTTATTAACCCTGGGGGACACTCACCGACCAGCATTGGGGGATCCCATGATGACGAAGGAGTCACTGGTCAGGAGCGAAGAGGATGCGGCCAACCTCAGCGAGGGGAGGAAAGAGTCGAAGGGGGATGATGACCAGCCTGGATCAGGGGATCCCACGATGGCACAACACTCTGATGTGGGGAGGTGGGAAAGTGACCCCGGACCTAACCAGGAGAGGGAACACGCGGAGGGGGGCCCTGGAAGACCTACATCGGGAGATCTCACGATGAGCCATGCATTACTTGTCCAGACTGAGTTAGCTGACTCTCGATTTAGCACACGGAAGGATGACCACGGCAGGTCACGGAGACTTGAGGGATCGGGGGATCCCACGATCGCTGAAGAGTCAGTGGTGTCAATTCAAACTGGCCATCAGGCGGAGAGCGAGGGTGTTGAACACCAGAAGGGAGTGGTTGCATTGTCTTCGTCGGAGGATCCCACGACGGTGCCATAGCGATTGCTCCCGCCAATGGGCATCACTGTTGATGTACAGACCGACACCCTTGTTGACTTGGTCCCCCTGAGTCCCTTACCTGTTCGTGGAAGGAAGAGTAAACCTGAAATAGGGCGGCCGAGGATTGTCGACATTGCTTCACTGGCCTCCAGTGTTCCACTGGAGGTTGCAAGAGAGGTTGTTCCTAATGACGGTGAGTGCAATTCTGACGAAGTGCTGGAGGCCTTACCTTACGAGGCCGAAGAAATAATGAAGTTCTATCTTGTCGATCGTATGAGAGCATTTGGTCATTTACCGAGTCTAAACCACTATGGGAAGATGCGTCTTGATACCAACAAGAAAAAGAATTTGGAATCCATAAGGCGAGCGAACCGTTTCTTTTACAAGCCCGTCTTTAAATGGATATTTCAGGATGGTCCGCGTGCAGTATTTGAAGGAGGGGATCCACCTGATGTAGACGAAGAGTGGGATGCAGTGCAATTCGGCGTTAGGGAGAGGAGGGAAGGGCCTTTGAGCGACGACGAGCTTGAGCCAGGATTTGTGAGTGATGACGAGGGGGAAAGAGGACGAGTGAGCGCCAACGAGAGAGGAAAGGGGCGAATGCTCGTCAAGAGGAGGGGGAAAGGATCAGTGAGCGGCGGCGAGAGGGAAAGAAGACGATTGGGCGACGAAAGGAGGGAGGAAGGGTTGCCAGCCTGTAGCGTCCGAGCTCCCAAAGGTAACATGCCTAAATTATTGTCAATGTACATACAAGATAACAAATCGTGAACTGGCCGTTCACTTACTCTGTGCTTCTCTTGTATTCTGCAGTTTTTCGAGTGCCTGCTGAACCGGTGGTGAAGTCGTTGAATCAGGTAGAAAGGCGGCGGTTTTATGTGGTCCTTGACCTTAATGGAGTTCTTGTTCACAGGTCATTCAATGAGTTGAACAGACGCATCGTAACACTTCGACCGAATGTTGGTCAGTTACTTGACTATGTGCACAGACATGCAAACGTTGCTTTCTGGAGCAGTATGACACCGGCAAATGTGACAAAAGTATTGAATCAAATGCTGCCGGGGACGTCTATTAAGGCAAAGGACGTGCCTGTTCTCACGCAGGAAGACTGCACAAAGTCGTCCTACAAAGACCCCAGACACCCGGACAGGCCCTACTTCCTGAAGGATCTAAATCATTTTGCCACTAAACTGGGTTTGAGGTCAACCAAGAATGTTCTCCTCGTTGATGACGATCCACTTAAAAACCTCCTGAACGATTGTCATAGCGCCATTTTCCCCCGCAAATTTGAAGGGGACTTGAAAGAGCAGTACCTTGTGGGGGTGCTCAGTCCTTGGCTCGCAGGTCTGTTTAAGTCACAGGAAGCTGTGCCGGCGTATGTCAAGAAGCATCCGCTCCACAATGGTCTGCCACCGGCGGTCCCGTTGACCAGACCGGGGTCTGACATTTTGAGGGCAGTAGTTTAGTTTTGGTTTTTCTTCCTTGACGGACTTCATCATGATATCTCACGATCTCCTTTTGGCATGCATATTATTGCTTGTAGCTTAAAACTCTTGAACATACTGTAAATATTGTAAATGCATTTTCGGAATACTGGACATTCTTTGTTTGTAGGAGGCATTGATTCAGCCTCGTAGTAAAATAATGTGAAAATAAATTTTTTTCTTAAATGCCTTTGATTAAGATAATTATGAGTTCAAAGGGATCACCTCGACCTTGACTATTAACCCGCTTGCATGCACATCTAGAGATCTAATGGTATACCATGGAAGTGGATTCTATCGGTAGATCGGACTGTTCTGGGCATTTATCCTTGTCTTTTAAATTTAATGTGAATGCATTTCCGGTGCATGACCCTCACTTAGAATTGTTTTCTTACTCTTGATTTGCAGCTTTAATCTAAATTTGGTTTTGAAATTGTTTATCATATTACTCGGATGAGTGGAATTTTTTGAACAATTCATTAGATTTTAACACTGTGGGCGTCATCATCCTACGCGGCAAGCTTCATCAGGAGATCGCACGATACGACGTGACTTGTGAACATTGAAATTTCATTTCCGTCCTCGTATTGTCCCGTGATATTATTTTTGTACTTGCGGATGACAGTGAAGTTGTAGTTGTGCTTCTACTGTTTGTTTGGGAGTTCTCCTGCAGTTCCGGTTTGCTGAAGTATGGATTTGAAATTGATAATTTTGTCCTCTCTCTTCGGCTTGATCGGAAGATCTCACGATCATTTTACCTTGCATCAAATTATTAGTCTTACGCAGATTATGAAATGTCTATTTTTGTTGCTTCAATCGAATGCAATTGAATTTCTGCTGCGTAACTTCCTTTGCTCGAGTTTTTCCGGTCTTCTAGTATGTCACCCTAAACCTTTTTTTGTATTTGACGCGAATCCTAAATCTGCATCCCTTGTTAGTGTTGTATTGTGGGCTGCAGTGACACTGTAGAAGTATTGCTAATTTCCTTGTACTATGCAGCAAATAAGACATTCAGTCGCTGTTCTTCAAATAACTACCCATGCGTGTTTTCAATTAGCGGTTCTGTTGTATTGCATATTGGTCGGGGGATCTCACGATCAATTGACGTCGTTTTTTGTATGTACATGTCTGCATGCTGAGGCTTACTTGGTCTTTGCAGAAGGCGATGCTCTTAGTACTAACAGGGGATCTCTGCGTGAAGGGCGGTGTGGCGGATCTCCCACAGAATATCGAAATTTGGCCCGGCTTCTGTGGTCTTCTGCGACATTTCGTTGAAGAAACTCACTGTGGTTTGTGGTCCGCAGTGCAACCTTCAACACTGGCTGCTCTTCTTCGACGTATTCTACCGCCGGAAATTCTGTCAAGGTTTCTATTTTTTGCCGGGTCTGACAATCCACGGAAGAACCAGGTGTATCTCCATCGTTGTGCAATACTGAAGACTGTCTTGAACATTCCTCGGACGCGCAGGGTACTCTTGAATAACAGTGTTGTAATGCTTGTCCTAGATCCTCTTGATTGGGAACGTCCGCACTTGCTTCGACCGGCGTTGCATGTGAGGGATGATGTAGATCCTGTAGAGTTAGATCGTCCACACATTATAGCACCGCCTTTTGATTAGTCTTGGACCCCAAAAAACATGTAGTTGGAAGTGGACTAGCTGGGTTATTTATCAAAATTATGCCTATAAGGCACCTGTTTGTTGCATCCAAATGATTATATAAGTGGCGAATCCACCTTTTCTATCTGACTGTGATTACACCTTACCAAATGTCTGTAATTGCATTATGTTGCTTCATCAAGTCTTTTGTGTTATGTGATACTTTGGGAAGTATCTTGTGAGCTCTCCCGATCTGTGATGTCGCATATTAATCCAACCCCGGATACAAATGTACCGCTTACAGCAAATGTCGGAGTTGACATCATTCCAAATTCATTGATTTGTTCGAACATTCTCTATCCCGAAGGAGTATATTTCCTTGCATCGGGAAATCTCCAGACCACTTAGCATCCCAAAGCGGTTTAAATCTCCTTTGAACGGCATTACGGACTCATTGTAC
The DNA here is from genome assembly GCA_951799445.1 of Pseudisothecium myosuroides. Taxonomy (NCBI): domain Eukaryota; kingdom Viridiplantae; phylum Streptophyta; class Bryopsida; order Hypnales; family Lembophyllaceae; genus Pseudisothecium; species Pseudisothecium myosuroides. The sequence continues at coordinate 479,834 of OX637288.1, read as the reverse complement.
ATACCATCGGGAAGATCTCCCAATGGACAGGACCTTCACAAAGTCTAGAATTCCCCGTAAATTCCAAAAGTAGTTAAATATGGCATATAGAGGTTTTTGGCTTCAAACGCCAAAATATCCAAAATAACTTGGACCCACGGACCCAAAAACAAGTATTGGGGGTATTCTAAAGAGAGAAATGGGGCCCTTATATAGGTTTCCAAGGGCCCACCCCTCCCTCTAATTTCCTAACGGTAACCTTATCAACTCGGATTTTCATTCTCATCTTCAAAGATTTTCATCCTAATCCCTAAAAAACAACTTCTACCATCTATACTGCACCAATATCCTAACTCTTGGAGATTAATTTCAATCGCCGAACGGATTGCGCCATTGGCTCCAAATCATCGTGTTTAGTCCCAAATCCCCCTAATCCTCGTACCGAGGTCAAAAACCCATCGTAGACTAATTCTTGGGGGCCTCCTATTTTGAGAAATGTAACTAGCCTAGGGTCTTTGGTAGGTGCAAGAGAGTTGGAAAAAATTCTTGATTGACTTCGTTTCGCCATCGTATGGTCCCGGAGTGTCGGTCAACGTCGTGGGGACCCCACCACGTGGTTAATTCTCGAGGAATCTCGCTGGTTCGGGTACTTGCCACTATCGAAATGTCGTGAGACTTCACAGAGCGCATTATTAACATAAAAAAAGCTATGTTAATTTTTAGTGAGATTTTACTGTAATCTAGGTAATTTCCATGAAATTTCCGTTGGAGGTTAGAACGGTTGACCGCCCGAAAGAGGTTCTTCTGCAAGTCGGAAGATGCCGTGAATTTTCATGGAACCTCTCAAGGAGTCCCACAAAAGACGTGTAGGTGCGTTTCCATACCTGACATGATTGATCAGCGGAGATTAAAATTGGCCATCTCCTTGAATTGGCGACAATGCGGGAATCTTCTGCAGGTGAAGGAATCTTAGAGAATCGATTTCGTCGTTGAATTCCTGGCATGGAGTTTATCCTAAAACACCATCTTTAGGCTGTAGATTCCTCCACAGCGCTGTCTTGCGTTAGTGGTTCCTGCATGCTAACAATCGGGATTTTGGGAATTCGTCGATCTAATGGAGAATTCTAAACCTAACTCTAGGACCCAACCTAGTGGCCTCGCTGTGGATCCCTTGAACCGACTTAGCCATGAATTGCCACATTCATGGTGGGATTTAGCCCTTTTGGGGCTATGTGACTCAAACCTTCCAAATCTAGCCATCTTGTTATTTCTATTCTATTTTTAAGCAAGGTTTGGAGGGATTTTAGGTGTAAATACAAATCTAGACCAAATACTATAATGGATATGACACAAACCTATTCTGGTTCTAAACTCTTTTTGTGGCTTTTTGTATACTTTTATCAACTTTAAATTGCAATTTCCCCAAAAAATAATTCTATGAGTCCCAAGTGACAAATTGGGAGCTCACACTTGCCTGGCAGACATTGTTGGTCCTTCATTGACTGAACTGGTTTTCACATACATCATGGCTGAAAATCAGACCAAACCAGGGTGATACCCTGCGAGGTTCTAACTTTCCCTTTTTTTTATTTTTCAACCAATTAGGACCTAGTTTAGAAATCCACTTATAAAAGCCAATTCAGAAACCCAGTTATGAATCTAGTTTAGAAATCCAGTTATAAAAGCCAATTTAGAATCCCAGTTATAAATCTAATTTAGAAATCCAGTTAGAAAAGCTAGTTTAGAAATCCAGTATAAAAGCTAGTTTAGAAATCCAGTTCAAAAAGCTAGTTCAGAAATCCAGTTAGAAAAGCCAGTTAGAAACCTAGTTATAAAAGCTAGTTTAGAATCCAGATTAGAATCCAGTTGTAACTTAGTTGGAAACCAAAGGTTCAAAAATCCAAATTATAACTGGGAAAAAGAAAAAAAAGGAAGGGGAAGAAAGAGAATCAACGCCTCCAAGTTACACCTGCACACAAAACTTGCAATTTCCACTCTAACCAACCAAATACGCACACGAACAATGAAGGAAGATTAGAGAAGAAGGAAATGAAATAGGAGGAAGAAGGTGAGAGACGATAAATAGTGACCTAGGCCTAGGGCTAAGTAGACTAGGGAGAAAATCTTGAGAATTTGTGGTGGCTGTTGAGAGAAAGATTAGTATGACAAAAGAGAAGGTTGTATAAGAGGGTAGGAGGAACATTAAAACCTCCTTGGAGTTTGAGACCATAGTGTAAGGCTCCATAAAAGCTTAGGTGGAATAGTACTAGTGTAGAAGGAGAGAAGGAGAAAGAAAAGAAAGGAGGAAGGAAAAGAAGGAGTTTAGATCTCAAGGGTGTACTAATTTTCTAAAATAAGCGGTGAATTTTGGAAAAAAAAAAAAGGAAAGAAATAACCAAGGGAGTACCATGGACGAGAATGCGCATGAAAACATGGACGAAGTTATTTCCAACACCGGCAGCGATGAGGTAAGTAATTAACCCCTAAAGGACCAACATGCCTTTTTTGGCAACTTAGATATTTTGGGCAGGTACGTGTGACTGGAGATTTGCATATTTTGGGCTGAAATTTTTATAGAAGGTGGGGACAAGGAATATCTTTCATATGCACCAAATTTCATGACATTTGGAAATACGAGTCAAAAGTTATGGCCTAATATGTTGTTTGTTTCTCAACTCGGGTAGTCTGGGCAGATCAGAAAAAATCACTTTTTTCAAAAATAAAAATTTGAAATTGGTTTATTAGATTTATATATACGTAAAAAGTTTTGAATCATTCCATTCTAATCAATGAGTCAAATGTTATGAGGATTTTTAGTTTGCGGGCAGTTATAGATTGTCTACTCTAAAATAAACTTTGAAGTCGTTTATTTCACTCAATTTTCAATATTTTTCAAAAAAAATAGATTTATAGGGTGTAGATTGTTTATTACAACATTGCAACCATTGGGATTGGCATATTTCAATTCCATAATTAACTTCTTAACAATTTAGTGTTTTGAACCATTCTCTACTTCTTTCTATTTACTATTTTTTTCCTATATGTTGTACAATTCCAAATAATCTGAAAATTTTCAAGTATATAGCCAACTTTCTCTCAAGAATGAATCCAAAGAAGCACAACCATTTTGGAATTTCTTTTATAATAATTTGACCTTGTGAAGTGCAGCTGCCCGGTTTTTCGCAGGGCCAAAAAAAGGACTTTTGCCACTTCAAACACTAATATATTCCAATCTACACGATGGAAATTTTTGAAATTTTTTCCACATATTCTCAAACTAGATTATTACAAGATCCTACGGTTACATGTGTCCAAAAATGATATTTTTCAAAAATTTGGTACTTACACTAGAAATGGCAATTTTGGAGCATTTTTGGTGAGAACATAGTCAAGGAACTTTAGGGGTTAACTTAATCTTTGGTGTCTTTTTAAAAAAATTACTCCTTGATTTCTCTTGATTAGACCTTAGTCCGTGATTAGCAAGATTAGATTAGTGGAAGGTAGAGGTTTAGATTTAGGGGTTCGTAAATTAGGAAGTAAAATTTAGGATTAGATTTGAAAGGTGAAAATTGAAGTGAAATTGAGAAGTTAAAAAGTTAGAATTAATTTGAAAGTTTAAGTTAAGGGGTTAAATTTTCAAGTGAAATCTTAGGGTAGTTTAGAAAAATAAAAAGGTTGGAGTTAAATTAGGAATCAAAAATCCGAGTAAAAAGGAGAAATTAAAAGTAAAGATTTAGGATAAACTTAGGAAGTAGAATTTCAAATCAATTTAGAAAGAATATTTTAGAATTAGAATTAGGAATTAAACTTTGAGGTAGAAATTAAAAAGTAGAAGTAAAAGTTAGAAGCAGAAGTTAAATTTTAGAGTTAGTTTCTAGAAGTAGAAAATCTAGAGTTGAAAGTGGAAATGTAGAGTCAAACCTAGAGATTAAAAATTGGGATTAGTTTTGGAAGTAAAACTAATCCCAATTTAACGTCAGAGTTAAAAGTCAAAACATAGAGTTAAATTCAAGGGATAAATTTTAGAGTTAGTTTAGAAGTAAAAACCTAGAGTCAGAAGTCAAAACATAGAATTAAATTCTAGGGATAAATTTTAGAGTAGTTTAGAAGTTAAAATTAGAGTTAAAAGTTAAAATATAGAGTCAAACTTGGAGGTTAAAATTTAGAATCAAGTTAAAGGAGTAAAAAATCTAGAGTTACATTTAGAAGTCAAAATTCAGTGTAGAAGTTAAAATTTAGGGTTAGTCTTTCAAAATAGAATTTCCAGGTGGAACATTAAAACACAAAAGATAGTCTTAGGGGCTCATGGAAGGAACATAGGGGTTTCAATTTCACGTAGTTAGGGACGTTAGACATGACGCCAACTACCCAGTCAACCTTAGACATAGGATAAATAGTGAGGAAGTTAGAATTTCACCGTTACATCACCGTAACCCCTGATCATTGGCAGTTAGCTTGGAAGTCACCGCATGCATCTTTAGGCATTTCTTTTACACATCCACGACACTTAGGAAACGTTAGCAAAAAGATCCATTGCTTGAAAGGCACAATGGACCGCGCTTACAACACCCCTTTAAATTAAAAAGTGGACAAAAACTAAGAACCTGGTTGTGTTCACTTTATTATCAAGGATGGGTAATCTAGCACCCACAGTTTTTCCAGGGCACTTTTGGCCCCATTGTTTGTGTTTCTTAAGCTTCTTGAGAATCCTAGGGGGCTCCCCTAAGTGGTACATGCTTTGATGCCCTTTTGAATTAGTTAATTAACCATGATTCTTTTATACTCTCGTGGCCCGTTTTTGAGTTCATGCACTAATCTTAAAGTCACCTCCACCGTACCTTGGCGATGCCATTTTGGGGGCCTTTAGTGTACATCTTTGTGTTGAGTGGAACTAACGGGAAGGCAACATGGTGTCCCTCTAGTCTTTCTTTTGTGATTTGTAATAATAGTCTTTCTATCCTTGGAGAATCCAAATGAGCTAACCCGTCCTTAGGGAGTCCTTTCTCTCTTGTTGTTTTAAAAACCCCCCCTTACAGCGAAGCTTTGAACCCCCCAATTATCCTAAGTCCTAAATTGTGTGTTAAAACCGTGACGACGGCAGAGCTTTGACCCTAGGAGTTCTATGCAATAATCCTAAATTTGGTGTTAAAATCGAAAATAAGGCAAAGTGTTGAACCCCGTGGTTATTTTCCTCCAAAGTTTAGCTTCCAGGACGTGCTTGGGAGCCACCAAAGTTTAGTCTCTAAGAAGTTTAATTCTATAGTGAGATCTACTTTAGTAGCAAATGAGGGAAGGTCGTTATATTCGTCTTGTATCATTTCACCTTTGGGGGGTTAGTTTATTCCCCCCTTTTTTCATCTTTTCGTTCCGTTAGGCTACCTAGTCACCTCCAAAATCAAGAATTAATTGCAAGGCCCAGTCGCCCCAGAGATCCAACGGCCCTAGAGCCCAGCAACTGAAGCCCCAACAGCACCAGAGCCCAGCAGCACTGGAATCCCAGCAACCGGAGCCCTAGCTGGCCGGAGCCTGTGGGCGCTAGATTACCCACCCTTGGTAATAGAGCGAACACCGACCAGGTTCTATGCCTTTATCCACTTTTTTAATATATGGGGGTGTTGTGAGCGCGGTCCACTGTGCCTTCCAAGCAATGGATCTTTTTTGCTAACGTTTCCTAAGGGTCGTGGATGGCAGCGAATAATTAGTAAATGCATGTAGTAACTCACAAGTTAACTGCGATGTTCAGAGTGATGGTGAAATTCTAACTCCCTAACTATCTATCCTATGTCGAGGGTAGACTAGGTAGTTGGCGTCATTTCTAACGTCTCTAACTACGTAAAAAAGGGAACCCCTATGTTCCTTCCATAAACCTCTAAGACTATCGTGGGTTTCTAAGACTCCACCTCGAAGTTCTACCTCTAAAGACTAATTCTAAAGTCCAACTCTTACTCTGATTTTCAACCTCTAAATGAAACTCTAGACCTTTACTCTTTTAACTTGGCTTTAAGTATTAACTACCGACTTCTATTCTATGTTTTGACTTTTGACTCTAGGTTTTTACTCCTAATTTAACTCTGAAATTTATCCTCGGAATTTAACTCTAGGTTTAACTTTTAACTCTAAGTTTTTACTCCTAAATTAATTCCCAATTTTAACCTCTAGATTTGACTCTACGTTTTCACTTTGACTCTAAATTTTTCTACTTCCAACTAACTCTAAAATTTTACTTCTACCTCTAAGTTTTAACTTCTACTTTTAGCTTTTGACTCTAACCTTTTACTCCCCAATTGACTCTAAAATTTAACCTTTAAATTTAATCTAAACTTTTGACTTTTGACTTTTGACTTCTACTTCCTACTCTACTTTTTACTTCCCAAAGTTAACTCCAACTTCGACTTTTGAATTTTAACTTCCCTAATTAAAATCTTAATTTAATTCTAGGTTTTTAACTGTTAATTGATCTTTAATTTTTATCCTAAATTCTCCTTCTAATCTAATCCTAATTTCCGTCCATTGTTCCTTGTGGATCAAATTTAATTAAAATTCCTCCGTCCTACCCCCTATCGCTTAACTTAGCCTAACGCGGTCAGTTTACGGTCAAATCTTAATTATAAGCTGTTTTTGGAAACCTCTATTCCTAATCTATCAACTTTTGAATCTAAACTTTTAATCTACACTAATCTCGGATGCTAATCACGCTCTAAGAGCTGATTAGGAAAATAAATGCTAATTAGGGAGAACCATCAAAGATTAAATCAAAAACTCACCTCTTCACTACCGGTCTCGGAAATGACTTCGTCCCCGTCCACGTATACATCCTCACGCTCCATGGTAGTCTTTGGCTTTGTTTTGAATTTTTTCCCAGGCTCACCGCTTATTGAGAAATATTACAATTTTTGATGATTTAAACTCCCTCTTTCCCTTCCTCCTTTTCTTTTCTTTCTCCCCCTCTCTTCTACACTAGCACTATTCCACCTAAGCTTTTATGAGTCTTACACTATGGTTTCAAACTACGAGAAGGGTTTAAATGTTCTTCCTATCCTCTTACACAATTTGCCTTTGTGTCATCCTAATCCTCCTCCCAACGGTCACCACAAATTCTCAAGATTTCCCTCCCTAAGTCTACCTAGGCTTAGGCCTAGGTTACTATTTATTGTCTCTCTCCTTTTTGTTCTCTACTTCATCTCCTTCTTCCTAATCTCCCTCCATTGCTCATGTGTGTATTTGGTTGGTTAGAATGGAGGTTTCAAGTGTGCGTGCAGGTGTGACGTGGAGGGTGCAATTATGTGTGTAGAAGTGATGTGTGGTGTTGACTCTCTTCCTTCCCTTCCCTTTGTTTTTTTTTTAGTCACAATTTGGAAGTGTTGGAATTTTTGGCCTTGGATCCCCACTGGGTTTAACTGGTTTTCTAAACTAGCTCTATCTCTGATTTCCTAAACTAGATCTATCACTGGTTTCCTAAACTAGAATTATCACTAATTTCCTAACTAGATCTATCACTGATTTTCTACTAGATCTATAACTAATTTTCTAAACTAGGTCCTGATTAGTGGAGAGTTTTTTCAAACAAAAAACCAAAGTTGGGGCCCCGCAGGGCATCATCCCGTTTGTGGTCTGAAATCAGCCATGATGTATGTGAGACATGGTCAATCTACCCAAATCGCAAAACCGGCCAAGGTTGGGCGCTAGACAGGCAGTGTACCGGCCTCGGTTACCGGCCCTGTACCGGCCTTGTATCGCTGTGGCTGGGCTCCGTTACTGCCGCTGGGCTCTCCCGTTACTGTCGCTGGGCTCTCGTTACTGCCGTTGGGCTCCCAGTTCTGCTGGGCTGGCTGGTTGCTGGGCTGGCTGGTCCGCTGGCACCACAAAATTTTTAATCACCTCAACGGGTTCCCTCAAGGGAACCCACTTAACCAATAAAAATTGGAGTTTTGGAAAAATTAGTGCTAGAGTCAAGGCTTCGCCGTCCGGGGGTTAGGCCCGAAGTTGTGAAGCAAGACACTCGGCTTAGCAAACCACGTATACCAGGGCTAGGTAGCTAAACTTGGCCCACCACTTCCTACTTCATGCTAGACTCTAATATTTTGGAAGCTAAACTCTGGAGGTTTCCACAAAGGTCTTGGAAACTAGACTTTGGACCTAAACTCGGGGGAAGTGCAAAGCTTCGCCGTTAAGTTGGTTTTAACACCAACTTTAGGACTTTTTTGACACTTTGGGGGTTCAAGGCTTCGCCGTCTACACTTTTAACACATGTTTTAGGACTTCAACTTGTCACTAGTTCAAAGCTTCGCCGTTTCCAAAGGGGGTCCACGCAATGAGAGAGACTTTAGAAGAGGGAAAACAACTAAACTTTTAAAGAAAAAACACACATAGGTTCAAAGCTTCGCCGTCCCGGAGGGGGGTCCACTCAATAAGGAGAAGATTAGAAGAGGGTTTGGGATAACTTTAGAAAAAACATGCACAAAGGAGGTTCAAAGCTTCGCCGTCCCGGGGGGGGTCCACTCAACAAAGAGAAGGTTAGAAGAGGGTGTAAGACAAAACACAAAGGAAAAAAAAAACACAAGTTAGACCACATGGCAACACAAAGCTCACATGCTAAAGGCCCCCCAAAGCGGCATCGCCAAGGTACGGTGGGGGGTAACTTTAGGATTAGTGCAAGATATAAACAAAAGAAACTCAAACTTCGCAAGTTAGACCACAACACGTACAAGAGGGAGAGAGAAGCTCTCCACTTACAACAAGATGCCAACAACTTCACAAAAGAGTACACAAAACAAGGTAGAAGGACCCCCAAGGACCTTCAAAGCTTGAAAATAAAAAACAATGGAGCCAAAAGTGCTCCGAAAACACCGTAGAGGTTTTTGGCTTCAAACGCCAAAATATCCAAAATAACTTGGACCCACGGACCCAAAACAAGAATTGGGGGTGTTCTAGAGAGAGAAATGGGGCCCTTATATAGGTTTCCAAGGGCTCACCCCTCCCTCTAGAATTCTAAGGTAACCTTATCAACGGGGATTTTCATCCTTATCCTCAAAGATTTTCATCCTACATCCTAAATTTCTACTTCTACCATCTATACTGGACCAACATCCTAACTTTTGGAGATTAGCTCCAATCGCCAAACGGATTGCGCCGTTGGATTCAGAACGCCGTGTTTAGTCCAAAATCCCTCTATCCCCCGTACCGAGGCCATAAACCCATCGTAGGCTAATTTAGTTTAAAAACCAAATCGTGGTAAAATCCTAGATCTTGGGGGTCTCCTATTTTGAGAAATGTGAATAGCCTAGGGTCTCCGGTAGGTGCGAGAGAGTCGGGAAGGACTTTTGGTTGACTTCGTTTTGCCATCGTATGGGCCCGGAATGCCGGTCAACGTGGCGGGGACCCCGCCACGTGGTTAATTCCCGAGGAATCTCGCCGGTTCGGGTACTTGCCGCTATCGGAATGTCGTGAAACTTCACGGAGCGCATTATTAACATAAAACAAGCTAGTCTAATTTTTAGTGAGATTTTATTGTAACCTGGGTAATTTCCATGAAATTCCCGTTGGAGGTTAGGAGGGTTGACCACCCGGAAAAAGGTTCTTCTGCAAGTCGGAAGATGTCGGGATTTTTCACGTGACCTCTCAGGGAGTCGCATGAAAGACGTGCGGGTGCGTTTCCGTACCTAGCATGATTGGTCAATGGAGATTCAAAACTGGCCATCTCCTCGAATTAGCGACGGTGCGGGAATCTTCTGCAGGTGGAGGAATCTTGGCGAACCGATTTCGCCGTTGGACTCCTGGCATGGGATTCACCCTAGAACACCATCCTTGGGCTGTAGATTCCTCCACGGGCCTGGTCTCTTGTGAGTGGCTCCTGCATGCTAACAATCGGGATTTTGGGAATTCGTCGATCTAATGGGGAATTCTAAATCTAACTCTAGGACCCGACCTAGTGGCCTCGCTGTGGGTCCCTCGGACCGACCTAGCCAAGAATCGCCACATTCATGGTGGGATTTAGCCCTTTTGGGGCTATATGACTCGAATCCTCCAAATCTAACCTTTTCGTTATTTCTATACTATTTTTAGGCAAGGTTTGGGGGATTCTAAGTAAAAAACACAAATCTAAACCAAATACTATAATGGGTATGACACAACCCTATTTCGGTTCTACACTCTTTTTATGGATTTTTCTATACTTTTATCAACTTTAAATTGCAAATTTCCAAAAAAATAATTCTACGAGTCCCAAGTGACAAATTGGGAGCTCACAGAGCCCAACCACCAGAACCCAGCAGCACCAGAGCCCAACCACCGAAGTCCCAGCAGCAACCGGAGCCTCGCGGCCACCAGAACCCCAGTAGCAGGCCGGAGCCCAACAGCGACCGGGTCCTCTTGTTTTTTTGGGGGGGGGTTGGTCTCCTTTTCTTTCTACAAACAAAATCAAACAACAAAAATCAAACAAAAACCAAAATACCACAACTAAGTAAACTAAGAGGGGGGAAGAAGTTAGGTTCCAATTAGAGTAGTAGTAGGGAAAGATTGAAGGGAGTAGAAGTAGAAACAAATTAGGTTAGAAAGAGAAGAGGAGGCTAATTAGAGTAAAGGAGTTCCATGAATTAGAAGACAAAAAAGGCTCTTATACACCTGCACACGCACACACGCTTAAACACAACTCTCCACAACACTCCCACACTCACATCACACACTCTACATCAAGAGCAAAACCAAAGTATGTGGAAGACACCTAAGAAGGAAGATTTAGTAGGGAAGAAGATGAATAGGAAGTAGATTAAAGAAAATCCTAAGAAACATTGTGGGCCACCGATTGCCCCTAGCGTAAGAAGAAAAAAAAGAATGTGTCATTCAAATTATTAGAAGTGGTTGGTAGACATTAAGGAAAAGATAGAAGTAGAAGGAAAAGGAAATAGTTAGGCCATTTAAAGGCGAAATTGCTATAATACAGCGTGGCCATCATACTACGAACTCAAGGGGTAATATGGCACACTAGGGGAACCTCAGCGACTTAATCCGTGATCTTCAATATGAGGTGGGCTACTAAACTTTCTCTGATTGATTTTAACCCTTGAAATCAGTAATCCTCAATTAGGGCCGAGGGCCATGGTTGAGTCAAGCCATTAGGACTAAGAGGTAGGTCAAAATTGAGTAGAGAAACCCAAGGTACTTACCTAGAGGTTTCCAAAAACCTAAAATACAACAAAATCCGAGCTAAAACGAAGAAATTAGAAGCGGATGAAGTTAGGGAGTCATGTTGGATGAAACTAAGCAAATTTCATCCAAGAGGAACAAGGAATAAAATCTAAAAAGTGAGAATAGTTTAGAAACCAAAAGTGAAATTAGAAATTAATTTTGAAATTAGAGTTAACCATAATTGGTGGATGAAGTTTTGACCACCGATTAGCGGTCAAACTTCATCCATGCATTATTTTTGCTAAGAAAGTCCAAGTCTAGAGTGACTAGTCACATTGGAAAGGTAAAACCTAGATCTGCAAGGAACAAGCCTTAACTTTTTTTAAATAGTAACTTGATGAATGTAATTCAATCCCTTAGGTAAAATTAGGAGGTGGATTAGGAGCCCTTAGGATTAAGTTTAGATCAATTGTAGATTTAGAAACTCATAGAACAAGCTTAAGGTAACCCAAAAATAGAACCAACTCAAAGAAAGACCTAAACACAAAGTAGTTAGGAAAGGGATGAAGTCCGGGACAAGTAATGGATGAATCCTTGAGGATTTCATCAATTTGAGTTAAGTCTTGGCATTTAGGTTAAACAATAGGAGTTAGATTCATAGCTCAAATTCCAAGTCAAATTGGAATTGGAATTCCATAGAAAAGAATGGATGAAGTTTAGAAGCCCTCGTTAGGGCTAAAACTTCATCTGTCCATAACTTCCTCTAGGAGTGTCCAAATTAAACGAACTTTACATTTTTAGAAATGGCATGATCTAATCCTTCACTTGGACTAGATAGACTTAACCTGAGATTACCTCCTCTCCTAAACTGCCAAGCCCTCTTAAGCTTCGAGTTAGCTAAGGCAGTCGTGGTAGTTCCAATTAGGGTTTTATTTTATACATTCAAGTTAACAAACATTAGGAACGTAGAAAAGATCTATTGCTTGGAAGGCACAATGGATTGGTGCTAAACACCCATAGATCGAGTCACATGGTTATTTACCAAGAGCTTGGTTGTGCTCGTTTATTTACCAAGGGTGGATAAATAAGCGCTCTCAAGGCTCGAAAAAATTAAATGGATTTTTGGAGATGAAAGTGAGGTTGATTTCCCAACTTTTTTTAGTTCAAAGATTTAAAAAAAAAATTAATCTACTATGCTTAAATAAGATTTGAAATATTACTTGTAACACAATCCTGCGTTTTACATATTCCACATGGTTTGTCTTGCCTCCTACCACCCTACTTGTATAAAAGGCTTGTCATTTCATTTCTTCATACTCACACATTAAGTGGCTTTGAAAGCTATGTGACACATGCCAACTACAATGTATGGTATACAATGTATGATGTATTGTACATGGTATATGAAGTATGGAATATGATGTATTGTATATCATGGTGTATGGTATATTGTTGTGAAACTTTGAATGTATTGATATGCGACTACAGAATGACTATTCTCCAAATAATGGGCCCCACATTTCTTTTTGCAGACGTCATGTTAACTTTAAAATGACTAGAGACGTTAGTGGCAACGTCACCTAAACCCTAAACAAGTGTCATTCCGAAACAACTGCAAAATGACTTTTCAATGACTCAGAATCAACTTCCTACATTGCCATCCACGTCAAATTCATCATAAGTCAATCATAACTTCAAAATGACTAAAAAATGACTGGCCACGTGCATGTCCACATTAGATGTTTTAGATGTCCACGTCAGATGCTTTCCACATGGCAGCTTTCTATAGACATTTCTTTAAGCCCAACTTTCTTTAACACTTCATCCATTTCTACATCCAAGGTAGAAACGGATGGTGATAATAGACTGCAATTGTTGTCCTAAATGACTTGTCCACAACGATTCCAAGGCCCTGAGTTATATTGCAGTCATTGTGTCCACAATGATTGCTTTTCAGTCGTTTTTTGCAGTCGTTTTTTCCATCATTTTTTTGTAGTGCTTGTCTTATAATCTATTTTCTATCCCTAGTGCTTTTTTGTTGAGTGTCTAGCGTATTCTTGTAAATTTCCAGGTTGTAGTGTTCTGTGCACACTCCACCAAAGAAGTTTTACGGTGTTGGTTAAAATTTCAAGTTCAAATGGCTTGTATGGCTCTTTTGATTGCAGTTACAGCGTAAGTAACTATTATTATGTGTGCTTTTGGTTTCAGGACTTGTGGATTGAAGAAATATATTGATTGCCATCGTCCTAGAGTGTCTCGGCATGTGTCTTGCATTTTGCTAATTTTCAAGTATAACTCTGTTGACAGCTTGAGAGTAATGACAAACTGAAAAGGTGCATTCATATCATGCCAAAAAAATTTCAAGTAGGTATTGCTTGAATGTCCTAAGGTTTTGAAGGTTAGGAATTATTCTAGGTTGGGAGGCCTTTACAGTTCTTGGTTTGCCCTGTAGTCTTCGTAGGCATCTTATTACATTTTTGGTGTCTGTGCACACTAGAAGAATTCTTTAGGGTTCATAGTATGGATCAAAGTGAAGAAACTAGTGAAGATCGCCTTCAGCATTATAGATTGGATTATGCCAAGAAGAGAAAGGCTGATAATAGAAAGAAGGTACGTCAAATGAGAGCTAGGAAGGTGGATGAGCGTGAATATGAGGATTCTAGTATTGTTGCATGTTTCAAAATCCAAGTTTAGGGTCTACGGGTGTGTCTGATCGCACAGCTCATTGTGTAAGTGCTACTTTGGCTAAAAAGTTTGCCATGATAGTTGCCCCTTGTCTAAAAAACTATAAATAATCCAATTGTACAACAATTGACCATTGAAAAGTTTCTTGGATAAGTGCTCATTGGAATGGTTCCCGATTTCTTAGTTGACACTAGCAAAGTGAAGCTGAAACATTCAATTGTAAATAACTTAAATGGGGGCATGGTAGATCACCTTCTAGGAGTGAGACAGTCCAAGATTGTTATGGCCAAGCATATTGTTTGCACGCTCGCATCATCTTCAAATACAGGCAGTAGAAGGAGGGTTGCTGACTTGATAGAGGTTGATAGGAGAAATCTTAGGAGAGGCATGGAAAGAAGGTTGTTACTGGATACTCAACAAAATCTGGATGACATACCAATCTACACGTTGGTCTAATGCGTTTGTTGATTCGGTGAAAAGTAGTCATTGACTTCTGGACTTTAGAAACTACAGTTTTTCCAAATTGCAAAGACGTTGTTAGAGAGTCAACTAGAGTGAATGAATACGACAAACACCCGGCGCACTACCTACAAGTCTCGGAGGTGAATTTTTGCTTTTTTGCTTTTTTGCTATAAGTCCTTACACAATCTTGAACATTTTGTAGGGCTTATGGCTATGCTTTGTGATTAAAGACTTCAGCCGATACTGCTAGATTACTTGATATTGAAAAGGAATATTTGGTTCCTTAGAATCCTCGGCCAGTGATTAGGTACTTATATCCTTTGATATTGTATTTTTACTTAGAGTGGTGTTCTTTGCCTTTGCCTCTTTATCCGTATACAGCCATGACAATCCTTTGTGCTTCAAAGTCCAAAACATGTGCTGATGAGTCTTTTGTAGACTTGTAATGGAGTACATTCTCCGAAATGATCCTTGTTATATTTTTGAGGAGTCCTTAATGCTGATGAGTCCTTTGTAAAGTCGTGGTGGATTCTTTATTGCCAATGAGTCCTTTCTAGAGTCGTGGTGGATTCCTTAGTGCCGATGAGTCCTTTGTAGAGTCCTGCTAGATCCTTAGTGCCGATGACTCCTTGGGATGTTTTTGAGGATTCCTTAGTGCTTATGAGTCCTTTGTACATTTGTAGTGGAGTACTTAATGCTCATGACTCCTTACAGAATTTCATAATGCTTATGAGTCTTTTGTAGACTTGTAGCAAAGTATTTAGTGCTCATGACTCTTTACAAGATTCCTTTGTGCTGATGGGTCAATATGTAATACCAATTTAGTATCGTGCTGATGAGTTTGTTGTGCTTAAGTGTTGCCCTTTTTATCTCACGGTGGAGTGTGGTCCCTTGTGCAGCTGGAATTTTACTTTGCTTTCAAATAAAAGTTTTTGACTATGAAGTGTAGTCTCACCTCTTTTAATTTGCTCAAACCATGGTGGGTGAGGCGCCTGAAAATTTGGAACACGTGTTGCTGCAAGTACCACCAAGAATTGAGCAACTTGAAGCATGGAATTGACGACCTCCGAGCAGAATGTTTGGGGTGCAAATTAACCGCTCTTGCATTTGTCGCATGGTTTGCAATACCAATGTGGGGATACTAGGGGATTATTCAGCAAAGACTGTTGCCTATGATAGTTTAACCAATTTCTGGGAGTCAATTTTGTGTGCAAAAGATGAGTATCAAATGTAGCACAAACGTGAGTGTTTGCTTGGAAAATCTTCGTCATGCGGTTTACAGCTTCTCAAAATTTGTCCTCATGAGAAAGCTTCAGATATTAAGCTTGTAAAATGGAAAAGCATTGGGTCAGAAGTAGTTGGATATACTAAAAAAGGGCTGCAGAAAAAGGCACCATCTGTACAATACCATGAGACTAAGCCGCTTGAATTATTTTAATATGTAAAGCCTTGTTTGAAATCTTTTGTTGTCCATAATTATATTGCAACCTGGCAAAATTATCAATTTAAGAAGTTGTATAGTTCAGTTTCCAGGGACACGTGCAGTCATATCTTGCGTTGATTTTTCAGAGAACTATTCCATGAAGATACAAAATGAAACACAAAGTATGCATTGGCGGAGTGTATAGGTGTCAATTCTGGTCCATATACCTTATAGATTAAATTCAAATTGGTCTAACGAAAATGATGAGCCTCTTTTGCTAAAGGAGGTTCATTACTATGTGTCAAATGATAAAGTCCATGATTCATTATATGTTCAACATTGCTTTTTGATGCATTGGGATTTATGAAGGCACATGGGTTTGTACCCAAAAATCATATATTTTGGTCTGATGATTGCAACGGACAATTTAAATCAGCAAAGGCCTGGTACTTCATTAGCAGGTAACTCAGGGGGGTCACTTCCCGCATTTTAAAAACAACGTGCGGCATAATATAGAGTGAATTTTATTCATTTTGGATAAAAATTATAAAAAATTATAAAAAATTTACAAGTAAGGTAGGGGACATTTAAAGTTACAAATCCATTATAAATAATATAGGTAGCCTACAAATCTAGGCCATTAAAAATTTAATACATGTAATTTAGGGTCCAAAAATTTGGATCCTAGGAATCGTATTCAATATAGTCAGTAAATACAGGTGGTTGTACAGTTGGGTGAGAGGTACAATATAGTGGATGAAAAAAAAAATTTGTTGGCTACAACCCACGTGCAATGTGGAAGAACCTCAAGTAGGGTTTAGAGTGCCCGTTGTGTTTGAGATTCGCCCGCGGTGGTCAAAATTTGGAAGTGCCATTGATTGTAGAAGTAATTTCAAGCAATTGCAAGGCGTTTTACAATCTAAGTGTTAGAGTGTACCTTTGAAGATTCATATGTCTTCATTTTGAAGCGATCCGCCGCGATTTAGGAGTCTGTTTATGTACTGCTGCAAATTGAAAATTGGACGATTTGGTGGGGTTGTTGCTATTGCTACCAAGACCGGATCATATCTGGAAATTATTCCTGACTGAGGGTAAGATTTTCTCTCAATTTTGGCTGGAATCCACTTTGAGGAGAACCTCGCATTGCTGCAGCATTCTTGAGTGCTGCAAACAAATATGCTTGAGCACCTGAGATTGTCCGACCTAATCAATTTGAGCATCTCCGACCTATTCAAAGTTCTCAAGTGTTTGATTGCAAGTTGGATGCAGGCAGGGTTGTCAGGACATTCAGAGTCCCGGGATGCGACCCCCCGGGACGTCCCGTGACATTCAGTTTTTTAAAATTTACCGGCCGGTAAATAGGCCGTCCGACCCCGCGACCGCCCGTCGGCAACTGCGCATCACCTCGTCGGCCGCGCCGGCTGTCCACTCGACCGCCTGTTGGCTGCGTCGAGCCGATCGTGGTCCCGAGTGCGCACCCGTCCGAGCGCGGACGACCGCCCGTCGGCCCCAACACGCCCGACCTCGCCCATAGAACATTGGTATTCCTTATAGATATTTCTACATTTACTTTTAATGAATTCTTTTTTTCACTCCCTATTTTTTGGGGGTTCAGGGTATTTTAATTGGTGTGAAGATTTACTTTCTTTTACACACTCTATTTTTTGGGTTAAGGCACTTAAATTTTTTTGGTGTAAAATTCCTTTTTTTGTTTACATCCTATTTTTTTCATTTTTTGGTGTAGGATACTTTGTTAGTTTGTTTGGTGTGATTCAAAATTTTGTCTTATCCACATCCTATTTTTCATACAAATGTAACCTTCAGAAGTGTAGCTACTTGGTTTTTTGCAGGGCCTCCAAAAGGGTTTTTGTCACTTCAAACACTAACATCTAGCAATCTACATGGGGAAAATTTCTAACGAAAATTCCACATCTTTTCAAACCAATGCACTAAAAGATCCTATAGTTATACGTAACTGTCTAAAAATGATTTAAAACAATAAATTGGTACTTGTATTAGAAATGGCAGTTTTGGAGCGTTTTTATGAAAGCATACTAATAGTAAAAAAAATTTAGGGGGTTAAAGCGCCATTTAAGGCAATTTCATTCACTATAGGGTTCCCTTTTCAAAGATGCCAAAGGGACCCCTACCTCATTGGTCAACAATGTTATGTTATATCCTAAGATCAATATCTTACCTTGGTGATTGGTCCGTTCTATCATGGTCATGACAAATATTCCGCACAATACTCCCTCTGTTTCTAAAAAAGACCCGTGTTTTCTTTGTATTTTTTCAGAAAGAGGTAGTAGTAGTTTAGTAAATTTTAGACCGGTAAGTCTACTGCAAGACCGATCTCCTCTAGACCTGCCGAAAGAGCACGGCCACGGGCCTGTACTGCCCGCTCGGAAAAGATTCCCTCTCACAGGAGGAGACTGTTGAGCACGGCTGCGGAACGGTGAGCCTCCGGAGATGATAGCATGGCGGTGGCTCTAACGTAGACTGAGCGACCGCTCGAAGTTACTAAAACCGACAGTCACTTGTTCTGCCCCTGCTTGGTGGGCGGTCTGAATGATGAATTTTTGGGTTACATTATTTAATTTTTGACGTCAGAAAAGCATCACTTGAATGAAATTGATTACTTCTTGTGCAAGATTTTCATACTTCTCTCGTGTACTGAAGTGAAAATGGCAAACTTCTGTCGTTTTTCTGGGTAATGGACGGATATCGCCAGGGATGTAACTGAGGATCGGAGGTAATGGTCGAAAAATTGTAAGTTCAATGGGTCGGTCAGTTCAATACCGCAATACCCGCGATGTATATATAGCACCAGACGTAAATGGACACACGCCCCAAATTCCAATTGCTCGAGAATTCGAGAATTCAGGGCTGACTTGCAAAGGAAAAGTCAGGGACGTGAGATCGATAGGGGAGTGCATTGGCGGGAATACCGGTACTTATGAAACCCCTAGTTAGCTTGTGGAATCACTTGCCACTGAGGGTCAAAGAATCATTACAGTAGTTGCTAAGTCCCCTCCGAGGTCAAGGGGAAAAACTGAGTTTAACTCACGGGGAAAGTGAAATGGTCGTCATGTGTTCAAAGCACTGTATAACTTGACACGTACGTACCTTCTCCAGCCATGGAGGAACGCTGCGCCTGCATGCAGAGAGCAGCACATAATTAACTTCTGCTGTTTTGCATGCAGGTGAGCGCAAGACCTGGCTACACATCATACTGTACATACGGACGTATGTACATAAAATTTGCAAAGCCTCTCGATCTACAAGGAGCGAGATGACTGTTAATTATTCATGTCTAGGTGAATTGAACGTATACTAACGAAGGTTGTGCGAAAGTCGAGACGTTCGGACGGTGGCTCTACAGGTAATATATAAGTCACGTAGCTTCAGCTAGCTCGATGAGCACTCGACGTGATCCCGGCCCTCCGAGAATAACTTGCGGCCGGATCCTTACATATATATACTCCACCTAACTTAATTATATAGAATGTGGACATTCAAGGAGATCTGAGGTCTGGCGATGCGCGCGTGCATGCATGTGGGCCGTAGCTTCAATCGACTAAGTTAACTGGCTGGAGGATGTTCAGATCTACAGTAGAGGACTGATGGAAGATTCGGAGAATATTGATCAACATCATTTCCTCGAAGTTCTGCCTGGACATGGCAAGGCCAGCGCTCGATCATTTAGATCGCTGCCAGCCTTCGTCGGTAACACGGTTAGCTAGCTAGCGAGCTAGGTGTTCTCACGGCACAGTCGCCTGGAATTGAGGGTAGGTTCAGTTACAGAACATGCGCGTGGGCAAGATTTTCGAATAGCTTCGGTGAGTCGAATATTAATAAGTTCCAGCTGCTCTGCATACCATCAGTCGTGCCGCCTGACATTCAGATCTATGGCCTTGAATGGCGCGCAATTGGCGCTTAATATATTGGTCGCCAGCTTTGGTGGTGTATTATACCCTGCCTTGACGGGTCTCCACTGCCGTATACCGTATGCTTTATCTTAGAGTCCTGAACTTGTTGTGGATGACTTCATTGAAGTACATCACTTCATTCTCTCAAAATTTCTTGATAAATCCATTCATTTATGAGATCATCCATACTATTTCTTGATAAATCCATCCATACTAGCTGCTAAACTTCAGAAAACAAGTCTCATTAGTCCTTCCCAAACTAATTTGCAATTTTGTCTTTAACCCCTAAAAGACCGGCATGCATATTTTGGATGTATAGAAATTTTAGGCAGGTACGTGTGACTAGAGATTTTCATATTTTAAGCTGAAATTTTAATAGAAGGTGGGCGCAAGGAATATATTTCACATGCACTAAATTTCAGCCCATTTGGAAATAGGAGTCAAAAGTTATGGCCAAATATGTTACTTTTTTCGTAACTGGGCAGTCTGGGCAGCAAAAGAAATTTGGCAAAAATTTGAATTTTTTTTTATATATATATTTTCTTGTAGATTATATTTTTGTCTATCTGGAAAGCTTTGATTCATTTCATTTGGATTTATTATGAGAAAGTTATGGACATTCTTATTTTTTGGGCAGTTAGAGCATTTTCTTGAAAAAAATAACTTGTAGGATTCATTTTTGAATGCTATTTTTGCAATTTTCCAAAAAAAAAATTCTCATGGTTTAGTTTACTTGCTAGAACAATCTCACCATTGGGATTAGTGTATTTTAATTCCATCTAAAATCTATTAATATTTTAGATTTTCCTTCTATCTCGTGTCTACTTCTACTTAATAAATTTTTTAGGAATGATAATTAAGTTTTTTTGAATATTCTTTTTTTCCCTAGACTCTCAACTCAAATCCCTACTATCTATTGAGAATTGTCAAGCAACCTATTCCTTCCCCCTCCAAAAGTGAAAAATCAACAGCCGTCGGATGAGATTAAAAAAACCAAAACTACCTTCAACTGCGTTGCGATGTGAATTAAAAAAATAACAGTCGTGCAATTTGAAAAGAAAACTATCTCCTGAGAATTGCATGGCAATCTTTTCCTTCCTCCCTCCACCAAGTGAAAAATCAGTAGCCGTCGGATGAGATTAAAAAAATCTGAAACCACCTTTCGCTATCGTGCATTGGTGCATTGTGAATAAATAAATAAAAAATTGCAGTTAAAGTTGTTGGCCATCTGGAGTTGTTGAAGCGTAGAAATGAAGCGTTGAAGTGATTTTAGGGTTCTCACTCTCCTTCACTAGATTCAAATTTCTGGAGAGAGGTTTGAGTCTTGCTTGCAAGTGTAATTATATTTGGATGCCGGTCTCTAGTAATTTTGTGTCAATTCTCATGGTTGCTAGATTGGTGTGAGATTGATATTCATCATGGTGCGCACGAATTATTTCAAGTATTCTTCAGCTTCATTGTCCTTGCCTGAATTATCCATTACAATTGACTTTTAAAAATGTAATTGGTTGTAAAGAAATAAATGAATCTAAATTTATTGAAGGATTTTTATTAAATTTTTGTATAATTAGTTTTGAAGAATAAATTCAAATTAGTTCATTTTAGACAATGAATTCAAATTAATTCAGTTTAGAGAATGAATTTAATTCAAAGTAATTCATTTCAAAGAGTGAATTCAAAGTAATTTAGCTCAAAGAATGAATTCAAATTAATTCATTTGAGAAAAATTTAGCAACACGAGGAGACAAAAAAAGAGGAGACATGAGATTGAAGAAAAAAATCTTGAAGAGATTAGGGTTTAGGATTGAATGTAAAAGTTTTACATGAAATGGGAAAATGAAAATTGAATTTTTTAATGTAATTTAGGGTTTGATGCGCAAAAAAAGCATTGAGGAGGAAGGAAGTGAATTAGGAGAGTGAGTGTTTCAATGTAGGGAATTGGAAATGATTTTTGTTCAATGGCTACATGCCACGTGTACAAAAATTATTCACTGACTACCCTACTAATAGGCTCATACATGGTTTTACACTATCCACTCAAAAAAGGCAGTAACTGCCTGTAACACACTATAAATATTTAACCCTAGACCGCCCATGGCCGTTTTGGGTAAAAAACATCCTAGCTTTTGAAGTGCTATAAATCTAAATGTGACTAAGTAATAAAGATCTTAACTGTACAATCATGTAGTACACATGTTGTAGATGTCATGGATCAAATTTGAAGTCATTTGACCGTGTAGATTGCAAGATTATAATGTTTCAGTGTTGAAAAAGAATGCTGAAATTTTCCTAAAAACACATTTAGAGGCCAAATTTG
Organism: Pseudisothecium myosuroides; assembly: GCA_951799445.1. Taxonomy (NCBI): domain Eukaryota; kingdom Viridiplantae; phylum Streptophyta; class Bryopsida; order Hypnales; family Lembophyllaceae; genus Pseudisothecium; species Pseudisothecium myosuroides. Next base: position 457,915 of record OX637288.1, on the reverse strand, counting down.
ATTTCTAAACCTAATCAAATGAAAAAACTTTAAACTACAAAGTGATTCAAAACCAGGATACAAACACATTGGTGAAAAAAAATATCATTCAATTGACTCAATGTGTTTGCAAAATGGCTTGCAAATGTAAAAAATAGGCAAGAAAAGTTGCAAAAAACACAACTCTAGGGCTTAACCTCCTTCTACTAAAATGCTTCTCAGTCATTCATAAATTCTTGTATTGATATGAAAATTTAGCCACACAAACTAGACTAGTATACGCAACTCTTACAAAAAAATTATTAAAAACGGACATTTTATGAAGAAGATACAAGCCGCCGAAGTTCACTATAGTCCATAAATGGCGGGATTTTGAATTTTGAATTGCTCCCAAACATTCAAAACAACTTGGATTGACATGAAAATTTCACCACAATAACTAGAATTCAAGGGAAACACAACCCAACAAATTTTATTGAAATCAAACATTGGATGAAGGAGATACAAGCCCCTGAAGTTGCAGCCATGAAGTGCACTTTGGTAAATCAAATTGAGCCTATGAACTTTGATTGGCTTCCAGAAAATCATTACCTCTTGGATTGATCTGAAAATTTTACCACACAAACTAGAAGAAAAGGCGCAACTTTCCCAACAAGTTTTATTGAATTTGGACATTGGATGCAAAAGTTACAGTACTTTGAATTTAACTTAAAATTATGTGAGGACACTTTTGGTCCTCTTGGGCGGTCTAGGGTTAAAGCTCAAAACTTTGTAGTGCAAAAAGTTTAAGTTAAAAATGTTTAAAGTCAAAAAATCTAGTCCCGCAATGTGCTGAAATACTTGTTTTTTCCACTTTAAACACAATTCGAGCGGTCAAAAATTCTGAAATTTTTTCCACACATTCTCATACTAGTTAGGTGTAAGATCCTACGGTTAGATGTGCAAAAAAAATATTTTTCAAATTTTTTTACTCCTTGCTATAGAAATGGCAGTTTTGAGTGTTTTTTGGCAGAAAAAAGGCCTTGGGCCTTTAGGGGTTAATAGTCGTTATGTGTAGTGCAACATGTGAGGAACAGAAAAAGAACTTAATTGCTCAAGAATTGAATTGTGTCAATCCCGAGGTCAATTCCAGTAATGAAAGACATTGTGAATATTTTGTTATATTGAAATTTGTGAATATCAAGTTCAAAAAATCTTTAAATTTACATTTTCTAAATATGTCTTGGCTACCTACAACACAAAATCCATGTATTTTAGTTCATTATGGTGTCTGGATTAGTTGTTCAATATCTGGATTAGTTCAATGTCTGGATTTAGTTCAAATCTGGATTAGTTGTTCAATATTTCTTTTGTATTGACAAACATAGTTCTTCTAAATCAATGGTTAATATAGGTGTTGTAAATGAACTCACTACATCTTGGAGCAATTTTTGTCTATTGATCCTTTCAACTAAATTTGGACTTTGAATAGTCATTTATTAATTATAATACAAAGAATAGTTGCAAGTTTTAAAGAACAAACAATGAATATTGAAGGGTTTGTGAGAACCAAATTTACTTACAAACATATTAAGAATTTTAAACCTTAAAAAATTTGAACAATGTTTAAAAATTTAGAAATTTGAATTTCTAAACTATATGAAACCTTGAGTCGTGTGTCATTAGTATCTCGGAGAGCTCTAAACCCAAAATTTTACTTATAGGCATGACTTATTATACATAAAATATTTTCTTAAAAGTTCAAAATACTATTTTAAAATATACAAAATATAAAAATTCCCTTTAAACCTTCATAATTTAATAGTATTTATTATTCAAATTTTATGAAAGAAATCTTCTTATCCCATAAAGTTTCAAGGTCTTTTTTTCATCAAAAACCTTTTAAAATTGCCATTTTTAATACAAAGAGTAAATAACTACAAAATGATATTTTTTGCATGTCTAACAATAGGATCTTACAATAGACTAGCATGAAAAATTGAGATTGTGCAGGAAAAAAATTCAAAAACTTTGACCGCATAGATTGCAAGATAAAATAATGCGTTCAAAGTTAACTCTAAATCATGGATTTTGGGCACCATAGCAAACTAGTTTTATTATAAGAATTAGAATCTTCTTAAGTTGTTACTTAAAAGTTTTGCACTACAAATTTTGAATTAAATTTTTGTATTATGAATTATAGAGTTGAAAGTCTCGAAAGTTAAAAAAAAAAAAACTTATTCTTCATTCTTTAAAGGGTCATTGCAAAAAAGGGTGGTCCTATTTCTTGTCACATTGAGGGTACCCTCTTTTGTTATCTTCTATAACTTTTGAAGCACAAGTCCAATGAACATGAAATCTCTATTGAACATGTCTAACTTGATGGTAATCAAATCCCTTATTTTTCTTAAATTAAAAAAAATCATTTTTGTTAATTTGTCATTTATCACACAGTGCAATTTAGTTTTTTTTACTACATTAGGAGTCTCCAAATTTAATGATTTGGAGCTGAAATTTTCATGGTCTATTTGCATAGTAGAAAAGCATATTCCTACCAAAAAAATTTTAAAAATATATTATTTTGTGTCCTCCGCACGAATGCAAATAAAATTCTAATTGCGTGCAATTCCTGAACAATGAAGATGGTTCTAAGATCAATCTTTTGGTATAATCTCATTACTATAGACTCTTCCCAAATGGCCAATTTTTAGTGTGTTTTTAAAAAAAAAATCCTATTTTTTACAAATTAAAATCTGAAATTACAGTGACCAATCCTATTTTCATGAAATTTTTCAGTTTTTTAGTTTTCCTAGAGAATTTTAGAGAATTTTTCTATGCTTTTCCTTCCTTGGATACCTTCTTCTTAAGAGTGTGTACATTCATTACAAGAGAAAGGGGTGTTTTAAGTGAGTTTTTAAGTATAGTCCTAGACACATGATTTTAAATAATGACCTTCAAGGAGATTTTCAGCAAAATTTCACTTAAAATACATGTGTTTTGCTGAAAATTTAAGTAAAATTTTGCTGAAAATCTCCTTAAAAGTCACTATTTAAAATCATGTGTCTAGGAATTTACTTAAAAACTCACTTAAAACATCCCTTTCTCTTGTAGTGCATTAAACATTTTTTTCACATTTTAAAAAAATCGTTTTTCTTATTTCAAAGTACTGCCAGAAAAAAATGAGTAGTGTGCAAAATGCCACAAAAAATGAACGCCATTTCTTGCAACAATCTAAAAAAAAATTTAAATAGAAGAAGGTACAAGCCATGGATATAACATAGAAAAAAAATGTTAATAGTTCTAATATGGAACAAGAAGTTAAAAACTCACTAATTTCTATGGTAAGATTTTTCTAACAATCAAAGTTAACTCCTTGGAACTTTTGTTTTCAACAAATGTGAAAATTGAGCTCTGAAAAGACATATTTTGTTCAAGAAGATGATCTAATTGCTTCCAAAACAAAAAAATTCATTTAACTTTTACATCAACAATCCAAATGGAATGAACCAATTCAATCAAAGTTTTCTATGTTGACAAAAATTCAATCTATGATAAATGAAAGTTTTTATTTTTTATTTTAAATATTTGTGGATTTTTTTTGTTGCCGTTGAGTTGAAATTTGGACTTAAATTGTGGTATAATTTTTACTCTCAAGCACTAATTGTAATGAAAATTATATTTCTATAAAACTAATACTTTTCTATCTTACAAAAAGTTTTAAAAAGTTTGGCCAAAAATTGCAGTCATAGGAATCTGCCCAAATCCATTTAATTGTCTCCTACAGGAAAAACAAGGCTTTCGGGACTATGTATATCTTGTAATCATGTTCCATAAAAGCTACAATAAAAACTTCAAAATATGAATGAAAAATATGAAGTTACAATAGAAAAATAATCGGACCTCTAGAAGGCCGCTCTGCAGTGACATCGTCATTAGAGAAAAAACACGGCTTCCATAGGGTTTACTCCACAACCCTTTGAGGATCTCGCAAATTAGGTTTTTTTTTCTTAAGGATTGATTTTTTTGTATACATGGTCAATTTCATAAAATGGGGGTATTATTGAACTTTGGCGCTTTTAGATTTCAGAACGGCCGTTCTGAAATCTATACCTGTCCTAGATGTTTCAAAACGCCTATACTAAACTCTATACCTGTCCTAGATGGTCAAAGTGTCACACCGTCAAAATGGCACAATAATATCGCCATTTTAATGAAATTGCCCACATACCCACTCACTTGAAGTCACAATGTTGGATGCTTGGCAATGGTTCAAAAATCAAGTTTAAAGTGTTAAAAAAACAAGGTTAAGGTACTCTAATGCACTTGAAACTTGATTTTTTTACACTGTGTACTCAAATGTACTTTGCACTCAACCAAATTGTGCAAAAAAAAATGTCCAAAAATCGTCCAATGACCATCCACCACCAACTTTTTTATTTGATGGCAATGTAAAAGACTCACTTCTTAAACATTTGGTGAGTATAAAGGGTGAAGAGGTTGGTTTTATAGAGAAATGGATTGTTCACCATGAATCTACAAAGGCTATGGAATAATGTGAAGATAGTTCACTCATTGTCAAATGAGTAAAGATACATATTCCACATAAGTTATTAATCCTACCACTACTCCACTACATGAAGAGTTCATCTTCTCATCTTCTAACTCACAAAATTAAGTGGCTATTGAAGCTAGTTGCCTTCAACTATTAGCTTCAATAGCCACTTAATTTGACTTAATTGTTCAAAACACATTAAGTTCAATTTACTTCAAATAATGCAGCTAGCTTCAAAAGCCTTTGAATTTGACTTATTTGAAACATATTGAACTTAATATGTTTCAATTAAATCCAATTAAATCCAATTAAGCCAAATTAAAAAGCTTAATTGGATTTTATTTGACTTAATCAAAAAAATTGTCAATTAAACATTGGTGGTACCATTAAATACTTTGGAAATTTTTTTGTCCCAAAAAGAGTCATGGCTTGACTATTTTTGCAAAAGTCAGACCAGCTTACTGCTCACTTTGGCCACTTTCGAAAAATTCGGACCCACAATTTAATAGCTTGGTTTGTCAATCTAGAGCAACCTTCCGGAGGCCTGAATTTTTTTCTAATGTAAAGTTTTCCATGTCAGTGGCAGCCCTACAAATTTCAGAGACGGGTTGGAAGGGACATTTTTTTTTACATTTTCAGACGCTCTCTTTAAATTTTGTCCATAACTTTTATTGGAGTCTCAAAACCTCAAGCGGATTTTTGAAAACAAGACTTAGCTTGATTACCCAATTTTTTTAGTCCAAAGTTTTTGAAAAAAATTATTTTATTATGCCTAAATGAAGTCTAAAATTCTATTTTTAACACAATTTCTATGTTGACAATGAGCAGCCAAGCTCTCAACTCCAAATTATCCCATCCTCTTTGAGGATTCATGATGGACAACTAATTTCATTATAAAAACAACCTCTTCAACTTTCATTTTCATCAAATGTCAATGAGGTAAGTCTTCCACTCTTACACCTTGCCATCAAATTTTTTTGTTGATGGTCGATGGTCATTGAACATTTGCTTTAATTTCCAAAACTTGGTTAGCATCCGAGTTAAAGGTGTTCAATAACCAAATTAACGTTCATCAAAATACCTTAACCTTGATTATTGAATACTTAAACTTAGATTTGGAGCCACTGACAATCATCTGACAACCTGACAAAAGATAAAAATAGTCTTCAAAAGTCTTAAATGATAAAGGTTAGATGTTAACAAGCAATTGGTGATATTCCACAAGGTCAAAATTGTGACACATATCTTATCAAAGGTCTAATTTTAGGCCAAAAATTAGGACAAATATAGATTTTGGTTTGAAGCCCCACTACCTAAACCATGCCAGTCCAAAAATTCCACCAATTTAACAAAATTGATGTTACAATTGATCACAAATATGGGAAATTTTGTTCAAATTGCAATCATTCCTCAACACTTTTACAATTTAAACCGCGTGGTTGAAAATGTATCACAATAGATGTTTGAAATCTAAATATTTTTCCGAGTATTTTTCCTAGATGTCTGAAATGTATACTATTTCTAGATGGCACTTTAGTGATTTAGATTACACAATTTGAAATTTATATCGCTCCTAGATATTTGAAATCTATATTAGTCTTAGATGATACTTTAGTGGTTTAAATTGCACAGTTGGTGAATGCAAGAAACACTTGTACTATTTTGTGTCACACCTTGTGTTTTGATTAGTTTTTTGGCCATAACTTTTGTGTTATGGCTCCAAATGACTCAAGATTTATAGGTAAGGTACTCATGACTATTATACACCTTGCCTAATTTTTTGTAATTTTCAAAAATAGTTTATTGTCCAAAAATAGCCCCCAATTATATGTCACACTTGCGAATTTAGAGATTTTTAGTACTATTTAGTACCCAAAAAAAAAATTTGAGCTGAAATTTGGAGGGCATGGTCTTTTAGTAAACTTGTAGCTATGCAAGAATTTTTAAACTAGTTAATTATATGTGGTGTGAAAGTTCACAAAGTGCGCTTTTTTTTGCTTACATTTTGAAACATATAAAATATTATATTGGAGTTTTTTTGGGTGAATGACCATTTCCATAGAGTTGTTACAAATGGCCAATTTTCATTTTATGCATTTAATTTTGTTTCCTATTTTTAACTAATTTATACATCAAGGTATCCATTTTCTTGAGATTTGGCACTTTTTTTGTTATCTAGCTTAAAAAAAAATCTATGCATTTCCTTTGGTGGTTACCTTCATCTTAAAGGTGTATACGTAAGCCATATTTTTTTTGTTTTTAAAAAATTATTTTTCTAATTTTATAGTACTCCAGAAGAAAAATCATGGGTACTATAAAAACGCAACAAAATCGGTAGGTGTTTCTTACATTCACCCGGTTTGAAATGGCACATGGAATATTGTCATTTTTACAAAATTCCCTGTAAATGCAAAACTATAATTCAGATGCATGCCCCAATTCATTAACCCGTAAATGAAGCTGTGGCCATTTTGTGGTCGATGTATTCTTGTGTGTGGGATTGAAGTGCAATGAGTACTTTAGAATTTTTCTTAAACCAACTATTCACACAATGCCAAATGGGATGATTTCCACGGTCAATTGGTCACAGGCCTTTAAGGGTTAATATTGACTGAACTACTAATTAAATTTCATTCGGTGAATTCACAATCAGATAATTCTCTGGAAGAGCGGCCCTATGAATATTTCGAGCAACCGCCACCCGGGCAACCGTTACAGCTTAGCTTGTCGTTATCAGTAACTAAGCGGGAAGTTGTTCAGGATTGTGATTGCGCGCGCGCATCGATCGGTGCCAGTCCCGGTGCCAGCGCTCCTGCAAGCAAGCAAGGAAAGAATGAAGGAATGAAGGGGCAGTGCAGTTACTAGCATAGCTGACCCCAATACAGATTCCCTGCCCTGCCCGGCGTTTGACGTACTCTAGGTCGATCGTGGCTTGGCTTCCTTCTTCCTCCTGCAGTGAGGGCGCCATAAGGTGTATTTATATATCCTTGAACCCGTTCAGTCTTGGTCATCCAATCCCAGAGCCAAGGAAGTGGTCAGTGGTGGAGAGGAAGAGCGCGACAGGAAGGAACCAACGTTCGATCGGATCAGAGGAACACTGCACCGTACCTGAGCAGACTCGGAAATGCATGGGTCGGCTAGCTAGCTAGATCGATGTCTTTTCGGCTCTTCATATCTTTGTGGATTGATCCGTTCTGAACCGACCGCTTCATCGCATCAACCAATTCGTTGAGCAACCGTACCATGTACTCGGAGCTAGCTAGCTTCCTGGGGTCTTAGCTCAACTCACTTGCGTAGCACTTGTATTGGTTAAAAGATCGATTCAAAACAGTATATATATACCAGCTAGCTCGTAGTCCGAGAAACTGGATTACTCGTTGCTCTATTTCAGAATATGACTGCAATGCATCTAAAACGAAAGGTTACGTACCGCGAGCTGGACATCCGGAAGGCAGGGCGTTACGTTCTTACTTCTTAATTTGTAGGCAGGACTAATCATAGAGTCAATTGTTGCGGCGTTTCATTCCTACCGAACTGCTGGAGAACGTCAATTTCGTTAAATTAGAGGAATTGCACTACTTTGGCACGTTAATTTCAGTTGCTTAGCCTGAAACGAAAATCTCTACCGGTCTTAGTTTTAGAGCTGCTGTAAGTAGATGTAGATGTATGTCACAATTTCAGGAGTCCAGAATCGCGCCAATGTATTTTACTGTCTTTGAGCTTTTGATTTCAGGCACATGCTGCACTGGCAGTGACAGAAATCTAGTTATCACAGAACAGGAGTCGTGAGTGGTACGGCACACATCCAATTCAGTATGTTTTGCAGTTTTGCAGCTAGGTCTTTCCTCCAAACCATTAATTTGTTGTTAGATTATTGTTTCTTGGTTTATCAGTTCTTGAGGTTCTAATCATTGTTGCATCATTCATGTTTACAGTTCTTGAAGACAATAGAAGTTCAACAGGTTTTGAAAATGAGATCCATATATCAAGTATGGATTTCCTTGGATTGTCCAATTCTACAAAGAATATGTTCTAGTTTTGTGAGATAAGTAAGTTCAAGCTTCAAGCATCACAATGTGGTGAGGCCCTCTGATACATGCATGGCAACATGGCTACCTCACATTGCAATATTGGGTATAATTTGTAATAATATGATAAAATCTTAATTGTAATAATATAAACAATATAAATGTCCTATTTAGTATAAAATCCATGGATATTGTACAACCAAGAAAATTCATAATCATATGAGATTGCATACAAGATGAAGTTGTTTACATATTAATATGTATGTTGATATAGTAATTGACTTCCAATGAACGTACATGATGACACCCTACAGTATTTAATTCAGTTGATATATAATTACAGTAGATCGATTTGTTAATTTAAAATGCACTTTACTCAGCTGTTAGTATATTTTGACTCACATATTTGAATCTAATAGTAGTTTCTCATACCGATTCTAGATGACTTCTTTAGCACGTTAGTCGTTTGGAAAAATCGGTTTAAAATTTACTGTATAAATTGCAAATATATAGGATGGGAAGGCAAGTGCTACATTCTTCAGCGCATTGTGCTTGTTTGAAGCTTGGCATTACTACACCTTCTAAACTGGAGCTTATTCTTTTTGGGATGGGATCATCCAAGAATCTATAAAATTCTGCTACATTGGCCAAGAATCAAGGACATTCAACTGTTTCCTGCGCGCAGTTGCACGAACTTGCAAGGTCAACAAGAATTCGAGGTTGATAAGAGATCCGGACACTGTTTTGCAAGGTGATCAACGATAGTAACGTCATACTCCGTTTTAAGTTAGTTATTTTGGCAATTTCTGTGTGCCAGAGTAAGACCTTAAAAGTGCTGCCAATGAAGACTTTCAATGCTCACATTGCATTTAACTTTTTAGTTTCCCTTTAAAATCTTAGACAAGGAGAAATTAGAAATTCCTCATATAGGCGTTCTGAATCAGTTAATCACTTCACTTGGAGACAGGGACCCTAAAGATCTCTGTTTCCTAGATTTATGTCGGCCTGGAAGGCTAGCAGGGCATCTTGAAAAGTGCTACTAGTCTTTGGAAATTTGAATCCACAAATTATAAATTGCTTAGACATCTGATAAGGTAGGTGATATTATTTTGGAGACCATACATTACTCAGGAGGGCAGGCAGGGTTTGACAAGCCTGTCCAGCTATTTCCGGAGCCCTAGTGAGCTACTGAAAGAGCGAGATCTCTACCCAAAAAAAAAAAGATTCATCTTGTGTGAATATTGGGAATAACAAGGAGTTAATTGCTATTTCCTATTCCGCAATATTAAGAGGAGGGTACTTTCAAACATAAAAATTTAATTGTCACAAACTTCCTCTATTTTACTACTAATACTTGAGAATCAATGCTTTAACAATTGCGTGTACCTAGGAAGTGCAACAATAGGAGAAAAGCGGTTACTGCAAGGTCAAAATAAATGTAATCCTGAGGTCCCTTTTGGCACTTTTTAGCAACCTTTTGGAGGGTCCATATTTTCTCTAATATGTCAACTTGGGGAAGTTAATGTTGAATAACTTAGAAACCACGTGAGAGACTCTATAGGGTGGATTTAATGTTTTGAATAAACAAATTGCTTAAATATACTATAATGTAGGTGATATTATTTTGAGGACATATAAATATCATAGGATGTGATTAATGTTGGGATGAAGATTTTTAGTATATCTACTATAGCATGCCATTTATTTGGTTATCCAAGAAAATTTTCACATGATGTCTTCTTGAACCTTCTATATATATGGAACATCAATTCCGTTAAGTTGGATGGTCAATTTCATTAAAATGGCAGTATTACTGAAACTTTGGCGCTTTTACAGTTCAAAATGGCCGTTTTGAAATCTATACCTATCCTAGATGTTTCAAAATGGACATTCTAAACTCTATACCGTTCCTAGATGGTTAAAATGTCACACCATCCAAATGGTGCAATAATACTGCCATTTTAATGAAATTGCCCATTTGGCAACATTCCATTTACTTTGGCACAGTCCATGACACACAGCTTGAAACCAAAATCTATACCTATCTCAGTTTCTGGCCTCAAATTAGAACTTATGAAGATATATGTTTAATATATGTTTAATATTTGTAGAATATTTGTGGAATATTTTCAATTTAACAAAATTGACGTTATGGGTATATATTGTCAGCTCTTTAGTTGCTTGTGTTTATTCATGACTGGAAAATGGCATCCCTTGAGGACAACTGGCCAGAACAAACAAAACCCTACCCTAGGGCATGTTCCCAAGCCGTGAAGTTTTGCAGGGTAGGGTTGGGTGGCTTGCTTCTTGTGAGGTTTTGCTTTGTAGGTAAACCCTAAACCCAGGAATTGGTCCCCTAACGGCGTTGTATATATAGTGTAAACTCTATGGCTATAAATTGCACACATTACATGTTTCCTTTCATTGTTGCTTATACTCATCTGAGTTTCTTTTTGCTTGTGCAGTACAGTCTTGTTTTAGCTTGTGTCAAGAGTTCTATTTGTATGTGTGCAAGCTCTAAACCCAGGAAATTCATGGCCACATGCAGTTGTTTTGTTGTATATGTGCATGTCCTCCCTAAGCCCTTGATGAAGTTGAAGTGTATGCTGATGATGTCATTCATGTTTCCATGTTGTATAGATCTTTTCTAAATCCTGATTGTATCCTGATTGTATGTTTCAGTAGGGTTTTGCATTTTTGTTTGTGTAGTCTACTTCTTTAGGATAACCCCTACACTAATTTGAGAGTCCAATTGGTCAAATGGAAAAAAAATACAAATTATATCTACTGTAGGGTGAACTTTAATAGAAGGAAAAAAATTGTAAATACTAATAGCTCATTTCTAATCACCGAATTGGAAAAATTGATATTGATAGGGTGGATGAAATACCTTTAAAAATAATATATAGGGTGGATTTAAATACCCGTCTCTCGGGAGGGGCCTTAAATTATAGAGGAGTAGCCTCCCCAAGGTTTTCAAAAATTCTACCATGGGAAGCAATCCTTAGCAGATGCCATTCAAGGTATATGCTTTGTACTACAGCTTGTAGATTCAGACTTGATTGGGATCGGAGACAATGCCTTCTAGCTAAGGTAGAAGCACCAGTAACCAATCATTTAAGCAATTTTGGAGCAGATTGTACGCAATATGAGGTGATGGAAATTTTTCCCATGTAGAAAGATAAGAAATATGGGGATAACAAAAAATTTAGAATTTTCTTCCCAAAATTGAAATTACTGTGAATTTTGGGAGCCAAAAAGTACTCTTGACTAGTAGCCAACGTCTAGAGTCTTTCAATTCTGATCATAGCCAAACTACTTTCTTGCTCACTACTTTGTAAGCATGTATCATGACCTTATTAGCCCCTACCTTGAAAAGGACAAAAAAAAACCCATTCCAATGCCTTGGCTGGAAATAGTACACTCTATAGGTTGGAAACTGGGCGTGATCTGTTATTGGTGCTTCTACATTAGAGTCATTGCGAATTTATCTAACTTGGAGGGACTTTGAGCACTAAAACGTGTCACCCTAACCTAATAGGAGGGACATTATTCTTGGATCATTGCAAGGAAGACTAGTGGTTCCAGCTAATACTAAGCCAAAACACTACAAAAAACAACCAATTGTAACAATATTGACAATGATAATTAAGTATTTGGGATTTATTAGATCAATTATGTGCATCATGAACTCTAGTCTTTGGACCAAAAAATTGAACCAAAAACGTATTATATGGTTGTAAAATGTAAATTGAACAAATTGCCCTATTCAATAAATATTTCAAATGCAAGGGCAATAACCCTTGAAGTTCCTTGACTAGGTTTTCACTAAAACTTGCAATTTTAGTACAAATACCAAATTTTGGAAAAAAACAAATTTTGGACACATGTAATTGTAGGATATTGTAGTGTGCTAGTTTTAGAAGATGTGGAAAAAATTTCAAATTTTTTCACTATTTGAATTGGTAGAAATCCTTTTTTTGGCCTTGCAAAAAAAGCCTGTAGCTGCACTTCCCAAGGTCGAGTTTATATGAAAAAATGTCCAAAATGGTGATGTTTCTTTAGATTCATTTTTCAAGGCAAGTTGGCTACATGCTTGAAAATTTTTACATCATTTGGAATTGTTCAACATATAGAAAAAAATAGTAGATAGAAAAAAGTAGAAAATGATTCAAATACTAAATTGTTAAGAATTTTGTTATAGAGTTGAAAAATGCCAATCCCAATGGTTGTAATGTTATAATAAACAATCTACATTCTATGATTTTATTTTTTTCAAAAAATATTGAAAATTGAATTAAAAAAGGAGTTCAAAGTTTATTTTAGAGTAGAGATTCCATATAACGGCTTGCAAACAAAAACTTCTCATAACTTTCATTTCATTAATCAAAATGGAATGATTCAAAGCTTTTCACGTATATATAAATTTAGAAAACAAATTTCAAATTTTTATTTATAAAAAAAGTGATTTTTTTGGCTTGTCTAGCCTACCTGAGTTGAAAAACAAACTACAAATCATGCAATAACATTTTAACCATGTAGTCAAAAGTTATGAAAATTGTTGGGCCTTAAAGTTATTCCTGGTCCCCATATTGTGTAAAAATTTCAAAGAAAAAAAATAAAATTTCCATCCGTAGTGAGCTGCCCAAAAAAGTTATGTTGCCAAAAAATACAACTTGGTCCTTTAGGCATTAAGATATAACAATGGTCCATGTTGCAACCTATACTCTATTTACAATGACTAATGCAATCTTATGCTCTCAATTCAAAAAAAAATTCAAATATTGTTGAAAACCAACATCATTGCATACATGTGAAATTGTTGATATATTAGATTCTATAAATGTCTATTTCCTTCAATTTTTGTGTGCAACAATTTGAAATGATTAATGATGTATACCAACATGCCAAGGCAAAAAAAAAAATTGGAGTTCTAAAAAAAAATTGACAAAAGATAAAGTAATTCCAAATCATGGTGAACAAAACCAAGTTTTAGACATAGCTAACTTTGAAATTAGTTTTTTTTTAAATCACAGCTAATTTTTTCTTCAAACTTCTAGCATGGTAATGTGTAGTATATCTCACACTAAAACTTTCTTATGTCAACTTTTGAACTTTGTCCTTTTATGCTTATGGTATGGTTGTTTGAATGAAAACATTTCAAATTTGTACTTTGTCACTATATGTCAATGCGAAAAAACAATTCAGATTTTGAAAGCATATGTTGTATTTGATATGAATTTTCTCGAGTTTGTACGTCTTTATTAAATTCAGATTAATTTTGTAATGGCACAAAAGAATTTTAGGATTTCTAGAAACTGTGTGATTACGTCTCTGAAAAATAATTAAATAAAATAATATTCTAATTTATTAGATAAATGAACATACTTAGCATTTTTTTTCCAGTTTTGGTCCATGGTTATAGGGTCTATTCTTTAGAGGGCAAAGGATCCAAGATGCTGAAGAGGCTAAGGAGGATGTACAGCGCCCTCTAGAAAGTAAGGTAACCCCAATTTCGACTTGGAGGTGTATCTTTCAAAATTTGCCTTTTTGGACCTAATTTTCAAAACTAACCTATTAAATTTATGGTTTTATGCAATCTTCATCAACATGCCAAACTTCAATTTCAAAAAACCAATTTTTTATTTTTGGTGAATTATTTTGTGAGTTTTTCATTGTATTACAAAATAATTGATTGAAAAATATTTTTGATGAATTTTCTAAATTTTATTGTACAAGTATTTAAGAAACATCAATGTGCACATTTTGCTTTTAGAAAAAACTTACATTACCAAGGAAAAATTTTGGACTAAAGAAAATTCAAAATCAAGAAATTGCCTTCCTAAATTTTATGAAATAGATATCTTTAAATTGAAATTATATTTTAGTAATTGAACCTTATATTATAACTACTTCTATACCTTTGAGCATGATGGTGCAATTGGTTTGTGAAAACCTAATTATAATTTAGACAAATTTGTTGTGCAAATTTTATATTAGTGACCCTTTGACATTGAACTCTCTATAGTGTAAAATTTTCCCTAGGTAATGTAAGTTTTTCCTAAAAGTAAAATGTGCACATTGACATTTCTTAAATATTTGCACAATAAAATTTAGAAAATTCATCAAAAATATTTTTCAATCAATTATTTTGTAACACAATGAAAAACTCACAAAATAATTCACCAAAAATAAAAAATTTGTTTTTTGAAATTGAAGTTTGGCATGTTGATGAAGACTACATAAAACAATAAATGCAATAAGTTAGTTTTGAAAATTAGGTCCGAAAAGGGCAAATTTTGAAAGATACACCTCCAAGTCGAAATTGGGGTTACCTTACTTTCTAGAAGGCACTGTACACTAAGGTCCAAGTAAAAATGGCGTTTTTGCATTCCGAAGGAAACAAATTTCATTGCTTCCAACTTTAATATGCTCCTGAGGGTTGAAAAATTATTTTTTTATGAATAATTTTTTGGCACAAGATCAACTTTATGTTAATAATATGTGTGCCAAATTTCAAGTTCAAAAAATTCACACAAAAAAAGATATTTGAAATCTACCAACATGTGTAGTTATGAGAAACAATTTTACTACTACCAACTTTGAGGCTATTTCAAGGGTTGAAAAAATTGTCACTTACCATGAATATTATATCATGAGATCATCTCTATGTTAATAACATGTGTTTCAAAGTTCAAGGTCAAAAGATTCACACAAAAAATGATATTTTAATTCTATCAACATGTGTAGTTGTGAGACAATTTCATTACATCCATGTGAAACTTTATCCATAAAATGACACTATCCCAAGGGCTGAAACCTTGAAATTTGAATCTTCTAATCTTGAAATTTGACACACATGTTATCAATATAGAAATGATCTCTTAACAAAAAATTCATGGTAAATTTTTTTTTTCAACCCTTGGGATAGTGTCAAAGTTGGTAGTATTGAAATCATTTGCACAGCTACATATATTGGTAGATTTTGGAATATCTTTTTTGTGTAAATATTTTGACCTTGAAATTTGTCACATAAGATCAACATAGAGATGATCTTCTAACAAAAATTTCATGGTAAATAAACAATTTTTCAACCCTTGAGATAGTGTCAAAGTTGGTAGTAGTGAAATTGTTTCTTTACAACTACACATGTTGGGAGAATTAGAATATCTTTTTTTGTGTGAATCTTTTGACCTTGAAAGTTGGCACATATGTTACCAAAATAAAAATGATTTGGGTGAATTCAAGAAACACCTGTACTATTTTGCGTCACACTATGCGTGCTGATTTGTTTTTTGGCCATAACTTTTGCGTATTGGCTCCAAATGATTCAAGATTTTTAAATAAGGTACTCATGACTATTATACACCTTGCCTAATTTTTTTGTAATTTTCAAAAATATTTTACTATCCAAAAATAGCCCCCAATTTTATCTCACACTTGCCAATTTGGAGGGTTTTAGTACTATTTAGTACCCCCAAAAATGAATTTCGAGCTGAAATTTGGAGGGGATGGTCTTCTAGTAGACTTGCAGCTATTGTTCAAAGTAATTCTAAAAATAATTAATTGTATCTGGTGTGGAATTCCACAGTGCGTTTCTTTTTGCTTTCATTTTGTAACATATAAAATATTATTTTGGAGTTTTTTTGGGTGAATGACAATCTCCATAGAATTGTTATAAATGGCCAATTTCATTTTATGTATTTACTTTTGTTTCCTATTTTTAACTAATTAAAACATCAAAGTATCCATTTTCTTGAGATTTGGCACTTTTCTAATTTTCCTTCTTAGAGAATTTTTCTATGCATTTGCTTTAGTGGTTACCTTCATCTTAAAGTTGCATTTGCTTTTGTTTTAAAAAAAATTATTTTTCTAATTTTAAAATACACTAGAAAAAAAAGTCATGAATACTGTAAAAATGCAATAAAATCAACAGGTGTTTCTTGCATTCACCCATTTCATGACATAAATTTAATGTTACAAAATTTCAGCCTTTAGAAGGGTGTCAAAGTTGGCAGCAGTGAAATTTTTCTCACAACTACACATGTTGGTATATTTCAAATATCTTTTTCTGTGTGAATTTTCTGACCTTGAAATTTGGCACACATATTATTAATATAGAGATGATCTTGTGCCAAAAAATTTATGATAAAAGAATAATTTTTCAACCCTCAAAAAGGTATCAAAGTTGGCAGCAATGAAATTTGCTTCCTTGGAAATGCAAAAACGCCATTTTCACTTGGAGCTTAGTATACAATCGGGTACAATAATCTTGCAAATTGCCTATTTGAGCCATTCAAATTGTTTTATACAATGCAAAGTATAATTGGTATATTTTGGTAAGTAATTATCATTGCATCCTTACACAATCCCAATCAAGCATAGTTTACCAAATTTTAGTTAAAAAAAAACGAAACTCCATTTTTGATGATTTTTTATAGTCAATTTTCATGGTTCTACATGATAATTCATTGAAAAACATTGGTGATGAATTTTTTATATTTGATTGTGGAAATACGTAGGGAACATTCATATGCACACCTCCCTTCAATAAGCATCCCCCAAAAAGTTTCACAATTCCTTCTACAAAGATTTCAATGTTTGGATGACAATGCCCAAATTTTGTAAAAAAAGATATTTTTTTATTGTAATTAGAGTTTTCTATTTGCCCTTACATAGTAAATAATTTTGTACATTTGAGTATGACGATACAATTACTTTGCCAAAATCTAGTTAACTAATATAGAGATATCTATCAGATTACAAAATTTGATCATATGATATAGGAGGAGGCTCGAAAACAGTTCGAGCATTAAGAACCGTCCCTATTGAAATCTCTATAGAAGGAATTGTGAAACTTTTTTGAAGATGCTTGTTAAAGGGAAGATGTGAATTTGGATGTTCCCTATATATCTATGCAATAAAATTAAAATAATTCATCATCAATTGTTTTCAATAAATTATTATGTGAAATCATGAAATTGACTTTAAAAATTCACCAAAAATGAAATTTTACTCTTTTCAAGAAACTGAAAAATGGTATATTTGATTGGAATTGCATGAAGATTGAATGTTCATTATGCAAGATGAAAAATTCCAATTCTTTTCTATACTATACAAAAATCTTTAAATGGTAGAAATAGTCAATGTGTAAGATTATTGTACCCATCTGTACAAATCTAGCAATGCCATTGAAATCACCTTCCATAACTGGTGAAGGTGAACTGCGGCCGGGGTGAACTGACCCCCTCGCTCGGCCCTACGGTCCGACCCTGTTTTCCGCACAAATTTTTTTTTGCAAATTTTGAATTCATATTTGGGATCAGAGACCTCTAATTAGTTTAAGTAGATCAATTATATTTCTTGGATCGGCCCCAAATAGGGGGCTTTTTTTTTACATGCACCCTTGGTAAGGCCGAGCGAGGGGTCAATCCACCCCGATCTGAACTGCATCCCTAGAACATAACTTCGCCAAGTTGATTTTTCATTAATGAGATTGCATGCATGGAGAGAACTGGATGAGAATCGTCCATTGTCCAATATATTATTTTATTGAAATCACTGGTTGCCATGTGATCACCCCAATAGGGAGAATCAACGTCCTCAAGCCATGCATTTGTTCTAGGGGTTCAATGCGAGGTTCAATGTGCATTTTATCATGGCCACGTTTCAAGTTTCTCAAAACATTGCATTTTAGTGTATCAGAACAAAGAAATCTTGTGTATCCTAGCATGCAAACATCCATATTATCATATATTGATATTTTTAGTGTACTATATATCAGCGTAGTATTGGTGCATATTGTGATATTTGGAGATCTGTTATTCAAGTTTGGAATGCAACACTGAATCTTTGTACCATTTGATGCAATAAAAGATATATAACATATATCCAACTTGTAAGAAGTTCTAAATTTTAACAAATTTTGTGTTATTAAAAATTAATAAATTATATGCCTTCTATAGTTTCAATGATCACTTTTGGACTTTTTGCCCCTCTATACAACATCTCAAAGCATCCTCAATCCAACCGATATATTGGCCATTCAAATTTATTTTTAACTTTTGATTGATATATATTTATAACATGAAAATGGGCAATTTTGTTAAAATGGCGGTATTCCAAGTGCTACTTTGATGGTGTGCCATTTTCACCATCTAGGACTGGTATAGATTTTAGAACAGTCGTTCTAAACAATCTAGGACAGACATAGTTTTCAAAACGGCCGTTCTGAACTGTTTTCATGCCATTTAAAAAAAATATCGCCATTTTAACAAAATTGCCCATGAAATCACTATTATTAAAAACACATCCAAAAGCACTTTGAATAGATATATAAAAAAAACTCAAACTTAAACATTGGACCATCAAAATAAATTAATTCAAAAACAACCTAGAAAACAAAAATGATAGAAACCTTAGAAAATCATGCTTAGGAAACAAAAATCAAGAAGTCAGAGAGTTGTATCAATCTTATATAATTTTGAATAGATTTAAGAGTGATATTGTATTATAAGACAAATCGGGGTGGTCTTTTGTTTTGCAAGCAACATACATTGTCAATACATGATCATCTAATGAAATATGATATTCTTTTGCTGATAATATGTAGGAAAGTAGCCTCCCCAAGGTCTCTATACCTATAATGTCAATTTCATTAAATTGGCGGTATTCCACAAGCTAGAAATTATGTCATTTATCTTTACAAAAGTCTAATTTCAAGCCACAAACTAGGATAGATATAGATTTGGTTGTGGCCTCAACCGCACCAAAGTAATTAAATTTTACCAATTTAACAAAATTGGAGTTCTATATATTTCATATGAGAAGCACATAGTAAGAGTTCCATTTGTATATTCTCTGGTTCATTCCATATTTCTAAGTACTCCGTGTAAGACTTAGGATCTACATATCTATAATATAATTACCTCTATATATGTAGTTTTTAAAATATATATTATGATCGAGTCACCACCAATAGAAGTATGTCAGGATCAAATGAATCAGTTTATGAAAATTACTTAGAATACTGTTGTCAGTCAAATGAAGTTCATCTATGATCGTTAGAATATTACTGTCAGTTTGAGTACATGATCGGTGAAAATCACCCAATATGCATACGAATCATGCGAGTTGTGACTGGGCCAGCTTTCAGGATGAAACAGACTGCATGTAAGTTACTGAAAAGCTTCCAAATTACGTACATGCTGCGGTGTACTATATTATTCGATCGCTGACAGCACAGACCTACGTACTGTTGTACTCAAGATACAGTACATCAACCATGGCGTGCTAGCTAGCTTCAAGTCGATCAAGGGCCGCTTGCCTCTAAGTAACGCAAACTGAACTTTCAATTCGATAAAGATTGTGCATATATATATATCGGTACCAATCCGTCATATTCTCCTTGCAAAACACTGTCCGTGCTCACCACAATGCGCTGAACATTATGGAAGTGGATGGGGTTACGAGTTAATACGCCTAGCCTGAGAGTAGCTAGCGCTTCAAAAACACGCGGTCTGCCTTGAAGTTAGATCTGAAGACGGCTCATCCTCAACCAACTGCACAACAGACTACCATCGCAGTGCAGTGCTGCCCATCAGTCGGTGTATGGCTAAATGTTTGCTCTTGTGCTGATGCGCGATGCCAGCTTCTGTCCAAGTGTCTTGTCACACTGCAAGTGGCAGCAGAAAAGAAATTCAAGGCGTAAGACTAACGTACCCGGGTCGGCAAAAAATCATTCTGAAAATGGATGCTGATCGAATGTTTTAGAATTTATTTTCCGAAAAAACAGAGTTGTTTTGTATGGGAAAAAAAGGAATATTTCAGAACATTGGCAGAATATTCCTAGTTTTCGGGGGCAGATTAAATAAATATTCAATAATGAATGCCGACCCTGATATTAGCCAGGTACGGTAGTAAAATTTGATAGACATGACCGTCTGTGAGATAATATATACTGTAGTTGCTTCGGTCATTACATATATCCTTCTACAGAGATGAGCAATCTGGTGGACTAGATCATTTGAAAGAATACATTGAATTGAAGAGGATCTTGATTCGGCAAATTAAATTTAGGTTGAACCTATTCTTGGGCAATCATTACAGAATGGGCTTTCTGAACGACAGTGATGAGGTACTATACCTGAGACATATAGGAGAGCCAAATGCTGCGGATTTCGTGCGTTAGCCGTGGATCACCTAGCGCCTTGACCATTCTGCCGATGAATCTCTCCTGCCTGTTGCATGCAAATAATCGTACAAAATTGAACTTGAGCGAGTCCGTCGACGGAAGAATGATGCAGGCATTGAATTTCAAGCGCAAAAAGACAAGTTATCCACGACGTGCCCGGCCAAACAAGCTAGCTCAGTTCGGTCGACATGGTCACATGGTGCAGTGGCGTGAGCGCGCGGCTTACCTGTCATGGTCCCAAGAGCGGTAGCGTTCGCCGGGCTGGATGAAGTTGTTCTCCTTTGGAATCACAGTCTGTACACACACCGGTTATCACGTTTAAATTAATTAAATGTCACAAACCCATTGTGGGTTCTTGAATCTGGTAGGAAATGATTTAATATCTTATATGCAAGGTTGATTCACCGCATTTGGAGCATTGCCATTCATAAAGAAAGGATTGAGAAGACTGTACACATCTCCCTGTCAGGAAAAACTGGAGCGTCGAGACTTACCTGACTTACCTGGTGTTAGGTTTCATTTCGTTGTGGCCTGAATGTTTTGATGAACAAATGTAGGTCGACAAGGACTGCGCCCCGGCTGTTCACCATAGTGCCGGTGACTCTTCATTTAGAAGAATCCAAGACAAATTAATGCTTGACTTCAGGATCACAGTAACCAGCCGAGTGCGCAGGCCCCGGTGACCTTCATCGGTTCGATCATCATGAAGAATGATAACCTCAAGTTCGATTTCTCGCAGGCCAGGCCTAAGATGGGAAATAATGCTATGGCAAAGGGCTTAGGGTTCCACAGATTATATATGCACGACGTGAACCGTGGTCTGCTATGGAACTCGACGGCGGTTGGAATGAATGTTGGATATGATCAACTGAATACTCAATCTGGAGATCAATCTGAGACTCTGAGAGTCATTTCAAGATCCCTAGGCTAGATCGGCGTACTAAATTTCTGAGATGTTGACGATGGAGCTACAGATGGTCATGGACGAAATGGTGAAGGGCTTGAATTGGCTATGGTCAGGAACGAGCTAGATGGATCATGGGGGATCTGGAAAATGAAAAAATAGCAAATAAATCACCTTCTCTCGGATGCCACTGACGTGTGCCTTGGAGATTGGGAAGCGCTCTGCCAGACGAAGGGAGTCGAAGCGTGATGGCCAGTAATTGACCTGCCAGTAGGTGTACACGATCAGTAAATTAATTTCGTTATTTTGGAGATGTCACAGATGATTACAAAGATCGAAATTAGTCGTGCTGGAGTACATAGACAGTGAGGCCGGGAGGCTTGAACTGAATTAGAAGAATGCACGCAGATCACCTCTTCGTCACGGTGAGTGAAATTCATGAAGCCGTCGTGGTGGTTGTTGTGATGCGCGCACTTGGGAGCATTTGCTGGCAAGAGCAGGTAGTTGGGACCGAGGCGATGGCGTTGGGTATCACCGTATGCGAAAATACGGCATTGCAGCATCTTGTCATTGCTGTAGGTGACTCCGGGGGGTACAATTCCAGGAGAGAACGCAAGTTGCTCGTTCTCGTTAAAGAAGTTGTCCAAATTCTTGTTCAATACCATTCGTCCCACAGGCTGCATTCCATGAAACTCAATGTATGTTATTTGGCACGGCGACTCAGATTCTGCCTGGAGCACTTGCTCTGTTTGATAAATATAAATATCAAACCATGTATCAAATGCTTCATGTCTGGACATACACATGAAGTAATAAATGGATATACATCTTTCACCCGGCAGTGATCAAATAATACCTGCAACGGGAACAAATCCTCTGGCCAGATCTTGGTGGTGTCCATGGGATCGAAGTCGTATTTGTCTTCATCATTCGGGTTCATGGTCTGGATATACAGCCTCCATTCGGGAAAGCTGCCGGAAGCTATGGAGTCGTACAGGTCCTTCGTGGCATGGCTATGGTTCTGGGCCACCACTTTGGCAGCCTCCTCTTCCTGCAGGAATTTCAATCCGCAAGTCGGCCTCCAGTGCCATTTGATGAGCGTCTCCTTGCCCGCCTTGTTGATCAACTGGCGTGGCCGGCAGCATGAAGCATATGGAGATGGATTAATATTTACATTCAGTCATTCACAACAGCGGCGGAGTATACATTCACAGAATGCTTGGAAGTAAAACCATGGGATATACCCGATAGCTAGTACAGAGACATCGGTCGGATTAAAGATATGCACCCAGGGATGAATAAATAAATAACTTACAGTAGATCTGGCAAGACGCTAGCACGGTAATTAATTAAATTAGTACCTTGAAGGTATGCACGGCGTATCCGTCCATATGGCGGTAGTCGGAGGGGACTCCCCAGTCGTCCAACCAATAGAAGAACATGTGGGTGCTCTCGGGGATGTACGACAAGTAGTCCATGATGCGCCACCATTCTTGCACATTGGACTTGGGGTTTGGTTTCATGGCGTGAATCACATCCGGAAACTGCATGCTCCGATCCGTCGCATGCACCGAAAACCATTAATCAGAGGAGACAATGTATTGTAATTCGGTTTCAAATTCTTCCCAAGCAGGCCGGCCGAGACGAGCGGCAAATATATATCAAACAACTAATCTCATGCAGACCAGACCAGACATTTTAGTTTTTCCCGAAATATGCCTACGGGTTGCAGAGCTGTACCTGCATCGCGTCGCGCACGAAGAAAACGGGCATGTTGTTGCCCACCATATCAAAGTTACCTTCGCGGGTGTAGAATTTAACGGCAAATCCTCGAGGGTCTGGCAACGTCTCGGGGCTGCCCTTCTCGTGAATGACGGTGGAGAACCGCGCAATGAGAGGCGTCTGCAAGCACCTCACCCACGTGGAGATCAAACAGGGAGCTTCAACCTGGAGTGTTACAGTTGGTTCTAGCATGGGAAGGTAAATAAATGTGAAGGAACTGTATATATAATATTCACACCACCGATGTTTGGGACCGAAGCACAATTATAAACTATTTACTTGGCCTCCAAGAATATTGACCCTGTACCTGGACACCGACGCCCCGAAGAAAGTCGGCGCATGTGAGGTGGGTGATGTCATGGGTGACCTCGAAGTAGCCCTTGGCTCCTGCTCCGCGAGCGTGCACGATGCGCTCCGGAGTACGTTCTCTGTGGAAGTTGGCGATCTTCTCCACCAAGTGGTAGTCTTCCAGGAGCACAGGTCCTGCATCATCAAGTCAGAAGAGGGATCAGAGACCGCGATATCTTTTGCAAGCTTTGCAGGCATATACATGCAACCAGATAGCGATACTACTGTTAGAATGTGCGCCGATGTGGAAGTGGATTGAAGCTTGGGGTGGCAACAAGCCAAACAGCTGGCCCTGCATCATGAAATTAGTTCAAGTGTTCCTTGCACTATCCATGGCCAACAATGAACATACATGATACTATCAATGCTTTTGATTTTCTCCGATCAAGCTTGCCGCTTGCAGCATGTCGAAACTAATTAATCCGCCTAACTCAATCTTCACAACATTGATTAACTGAAACTGTATTGAGCTCAGAAGACTACCACTTGGTGCATGGTTTGTTCAGAAGACAATCATCACTGAGTTCTTGAACGAACATCAATGTTAATTAGTCAGATTAGAAGTCGTAAACGGTTCTCAACTGGGCGGTCATGGCGTACCTCGGCTGCCAATGGTCATAGACGAAGAGTTGTTGTAAACCGGCCCGCCTTGATTGTTGGTCATATAGGGCGTGTTGAACGCACTCGACGGACGGTACTGCAGAAAATGATCATCCTGGTCATTTCAACATTCAGAGGGTAGAAGCAGCAGCACCTTAACAATATGACATGGACGAGAACGTGGTCTAAAAATCCCGCTCATACTTGAATAAAGAAATCCGAAATTATGAAATTAAGCTGAAACAAAATAATACAGACATGCACCCATGTTGCTCATGCTCCTCCAGCAGCTCTGCAGATTATGAATTTGGGTCCTCTACATTGATCCGATTAGACGTCAGTCAGCTCATTGCAAGACTTGGGTAGCAAAACTTGACTATGTGCGTGCAGTGTCCGAAAACGAAAAGCTAATTAATTATTATGCCACTGAGATCGACATGATCCCGCCACTACTCTGCGTAAGTGAATAATCAGGTAGACACCCGAATGCAAGAGATCGGAGCGCAGTCGATCGGTGCTAACTCTTCCAATCCTGCAGTAAGTTCAAGCAGTGCTTTCAACACACAACGATGGTGGGAAGCAAGAAAATGCAGCGAGAGAGACGAAGGCGGCGACCTCCAGTTGGGGAGCTCACCCTGTAGGGATCCATGGTGGAAGCGTGGGAGTGAAAGAGATGCGAGCCTAGCGTGTGTCCTGCGTGGTCCTTGCTGTGCCTTCTCATTCATGGCCGGCACAAGCCCAGTCTATATAGCTTTACCCTCTGCTCGCTCTGCCCACAGGCCCGCGGGTGGGTCCACCTTCACTTACCATTTCTATCTGCAATCTGATCCAACTTAGCTTAATTTCCTGCAGTCTGCATGAATGGACCCGGCCTGCTCCCCCAGTCAGTCCCAACCGCAACCCGGCCACCGTCCCGAGCCTGGCCCGCGCGTAGTACGTAGTCTGTCTGTGTCTTCTCTGCAAACCTGCCAGTCACAGTTTTATCATTTCGTTGCAATCCCGTGGCAGGAAGGTAAGGTAGTGCAGTACGACTCTCTCTGCATTATTGCCAGTGATCGACGTACCGAGTGACATAACTTACTCGGTTTCCTCGGTAAGCATCTCTTTCAATCCCTTCAATTCATTGCACCCGTGGTCAGAAATGATGCTACAGTAGCTCGATCATCCACGTCCTTCCGCTCGTTCCCGATCACATCTGAAGATCGATGTCATGACAGTCGTCACCCATCTTGAGTCCCAAGCCAATTGCCATGCCTCGCGTCCTTTTCCTTACCCACTCAGTGACTCGATCACTGACTTCCATCCTTCTGATTACTCCCGATTTTCGCATCAGTTGATCACATGGGTACTCTCCAGTTAACTTTACTTACGTCGTCAGTTTGGCAGGGTTGGTTTATCCCTGCTGGCCAGCATGGGTGACTGTGGGATAGTATTATAACGTAGCTCGATCCGGGAATGAAAACCTGATCCGCCGGGCATGGACAACGACCGGTGCAACCCTTGAGGTAAGGCAAGTGCACCGACAGTCGACACTAAGCATTACAAAAAATCGCAAGCTTCAAGTGGGCCGCTCCAGAGCAGCTGAAAGGATTCCTAGATAACATTTAAATTCGCTTAACCCCTAAACGTTTGGATTCATCTCCCAAATTGACGATTTGAGAAAAACCATTATAAACTACAATTTGGAAGAATATTTTGGAATTGGTATACAATGAAAGCTGTATATTTTGATTTTTAAATTCTATCCGTACGGTTAGATCTACTAATGCTATCACCAATCTTTTTCTATAAATTTTGAAAAGAAAATTTCAGAATTCCTTCTAAATTCAATTACAAGTAAAATATTATCATTTTTTGAGTAAAACTTGTTGGAATGGATTTGAAATAAGGTTCTCTTCATACGGTGATTTTTTGAAATTTTTGTAACCTTTACATCTTTGACCTCATTTTTGCACATCTAGTTTTGAACTAAAGTCAATGCAAATTGACCACTTGACATACTTCCACATTTGTAATTTTAGAAATGTACATATTCTAGTAACACCAAATCCAACCGATGGATACGACAACAACTTGATAAAGTATCACCAAAAATTAAGATGACTTTCATCCAAGCAGGAATGAGACAGAAACAAGGATCTGAATCTGTTCATCGTCCAGAAAATGGACGTCGAAGCGCTCCAGGGTTAAGGACTGCTTTTTGCTCTGTAGTCGTTCACCTTGCACCGCGACATTGGATGACTGTTAGTAGTTCAATATCCAAGTACATGTACTCTAACCAAGTTTTGGATAAAAAATCAAATGTCGAAATTAGTCCAATGATATCTACCATCAAGAGATTTTTTCTAATGGCAATGTGATAGTCATAATTCACTGACAATTTGTGAATATGAAGAGTGAAGAAGTTGTTTATATAGAAGAATCAATTGTCCATGGTGAATCCTCAAAGAATATGGGATATTTTGAAGAAAGATCACTCATTGTTCAAATTCAGGAATTGTGTTGAAAGTCGAATTTCAGACCTCATTTAGATATAGTAGAATAATTTTTTTCAAAATTCTTTGAACCAAAAAAATGTGGAGAATCAAATTATTTTTCATCTCCAAAAATCCTTTAGAGGTTTAGAGCCTCCAACAAAAAGTTATAGACAAAATTCTAAAAGGGTGTTTAAATGTCAAAGAAAATTTTCCTGCCAACTCCTTTTAGAATTTTGTCCATAATTTTATATTGGAGGCTCTACACCTCAAACCACTAGAAGAAAACTGCATTTAACTTGTCAAAAACTGCATTTAACTTGTCAAATCTACGTTGTATTTGACAAAAACTGCGTTGTACTCAACAAAAAGTGTGGAGTGAATTTTGTTGAGTTCTCCCTTCATAACACAAAATTTTGCATTCTACCGTTTCAACACAAAATTTGACAAGTAAAACGCAAAATTTTGTATTAGAATGCAAAATTCTACATTATGAAGGGAGAATTCAACAAAATCCACCCCCCACTTTTTGTTGAGTACAACGCAGTTTTCTTCTAGTGAACGGATTTTTGAAGATGAAAACTAGATTGATTCTCCACAATTTCTTAGTTCAAAGATTTTTGAAAAAAATTATTCTACTATGCTTAAATGAGGTCTAAAATTTGACTTTGAACACAATTTCTACTTTTCAGTTAACTATGAGCGATTGTACTCCTATTAATCCTAATTTACATATCTCACATATCTCACATATTTCCTATGTTTTATTAATGGATTGTTGTACCTACTACTATCCCACTTGTATAAATATCTTTCCTTCTCAACTTCAAACTTATTAATCTAAGTGGCTTACAAACAAAGCTAGATCAAAATCAATAGTGTTTCTAATTTTTTTGACAATTAGCATCAGAATTCACTTCATTTTGGTTAATTTGACTGAATTTGATTAATTATCCAATTAATTAAACCTCTACTATAGTTACATTAGTGAGTCCTAACAGCCTTCACATAATTCACACAATCTAACTACTCGTTGTGGCTACATGCCTACTTTCAAGTAATAGATTGGTTGGGCCACTCTAGAGCGGCCCTCTAGAGACTTGCAATTTTTTCTATTGGTAGTAGCATTTGAGCTTACTTACTATTTTACATAAACATCTCATGGAGTCTTAACAACAAGTGAAAGAGGATCCTAACGGGTGATTGCAAGAAACACTTAATGCGATATGTCACACCTTAGTATTTTATTTTTGTTTTGGCCATAACTTTTGTATTTTAGCTCCAAATGACTCAAAATTTACATGGAAGCTACTCATAACTATTATATACTACACCTGATTTTTGAAGATTTTTCAAAAATAATTTACTATTTTTAAACAACCCCAAAAATTTGTCACAATGGCTGATTTAGGGGGTTTTAGCACTAATTGGAATTAAAAAAAACGAATTTTGAGCTGAAATTTGGAGAGGATGGTCTCTTAGTAGACTAATAGCTACTATTCGAAGGAATTTTAAAAATACTTATTTTTATGTGGTGTAGAGGTCCACAAAGAGAGCTTCTTTCTACATTTTTTTTCAAAGATATAAAACAATATTTTGGTGATTTTTTTGTCAAATCTCATCACCAAAAAGTCTTCTCAAATAGTCAATTTTTATATATTTTTAAAAACAAATCCTATTTTTTACAAATTAAAATGTTAGAAGTGGTATTTTCTTCACCGGAATTCTATGTGAATTCTATGTGAATTCTATGTCCAAAAGTCCGGTGAAGAAAATACCACTTCCTACATTTTAATTTGTAAAAAATAGGATTTGTTTTTTAAAAAATATATAAAAATTGAGTATTTGAGAAGACTTTTTGGTGATGAGATTTGACCAAAAAAATCACCAAAATATTGTTTTATATCTTTGAAAAAAAATATAGAAAGAAGCTCTCTTTGTGGACCTCTACACCACATAAAAATAAGTATTTTTAAAATTCCTTTGGACATTAGCTATTATTCTACTAAAAGACCATCTTCTCCAAATTTCAGCTCAAAATTCGTTTTTTTTGCGCTTAAATAGTGCTAAAACCCCCTAAATAAGCCATTGTGAGAAATTTTTGGGGTTGTTTAAAAATAGTAAATTATTTTTTTTAAATCCTCAAAAATCAGGTATAGTATATAATAGTTATAAGTAGCTTCCCTATAAATTTTGAGTCATTTGGACATGAAACACAAAAGTTATAGCCAAAACAAAAATAAAAAACTAAGGTGTGACGGAACGCAACAAATAGTACAGTTGTTTCTTGCATTCATCCTAACGCACTTTAGTTGTTTAGCATGCATTATTTGGACACACTATGAATAAGTAAGTTATAAAATTTCAAAGTATTATTCAGTGTAGGTGTACAAAGTTTTATTAGACTCTCTTGTTTTGATTTTGTACATCTTGTGTCATCAATATTTAGGTTTTTGTGTTGCTTTTGGGGGCAATGCTTAGTTGAGTGGACCAAAATCATTGTTACAAACACGTTTTCAGGGACCTCTTCTTAATGCAAGCACTATTGCTATAATAAAAAAATTATTTTTAACAAAATAATTCTTATACTTCAATCTATATATGGTTGCCTAGAAAATCATATGATTAATTTTTAGAAAATCATTCACATGAAGTGTAGGGGGACTTTTGTAAGGACTATTATGGCATGTCATAGTGTCAAAACCATATGTATAAGCTTCTTTTTTGTATGCATGAACTTCTACAAGTAAAAAAAGAGACTCAGATATAATACATAGATATTATAATAAGGGTTCCAAATCAATATTTCATATATCATTGATGTATTGCAATTGTGAGTTAGGGACTTTTTGTGGTCTGAAATGGTATATATTTTCAAATGACCCTAACATAGCTTTACTTTATTATTTCTTCATATTTTATCCGCCTAATCCCTTTAATATGCAAACTTCTATATGGGTGTATTTTTCAATAGAATATTATTCAAGAATATGGGATAAATTTAATTTAGAATTATTTAGAATTTTGCCACCTGCAGGAGAACCCACATCCTAGATTGAAATTTCTACTAAGATTTTTGGCCTACAACTTTTGTGAGCTTTACCCATGTCTATTTAATTCAAATGCAAACATTTCCCCACCTTTGTAGGATATCATAGCATGTGGAATGGCTACTAGCTTGGAACTTGCCTATGGACTTCAAGGGACTTTTATGGATAGGGACTTTGCCGCTTTTGGTCCACTCAACCATGCATACACCCTTTGGTCCAAATAAAGGTGTTGGATTTTGGAAAGTGATACTAATTATAGATGCTTATGCTTTCCAATAAGTTTACTTAGTCCAGTTAATGTACATTATATAGTTATGTGTGTTATTTTGTCGCATTGTTGTCACATTGGTTCATTTCCATAATCTCATATATGGGCAATTTCATTAAAATGGCGATATTATTTTTAAATGGCATGAAAACAGTTCAAAACGGCCATTCTAAATTTATAACTATCCTAGATGGTTCAAAACGGACGTTCTGAAATCTATACCTGTCCTAGATGGTGAAAATGGCACATCGTCAAAGTGGCACTTGGAATACCACCATTTTGATCCCTAAAGGACTGTTTGTTTCCTCGGGGGACAATTTGGGTCCGGAAAGGTTCCTATTGTCTCAATTTGTAGTGAATCATTTGGAATTTTTTGAGGTTGTGTAGTTTTGCAAGAGCTTCGTGGATATATAATTTTTATTTCAATCAGTGCCCGGGAGCAAAAGTTATGGCACAATAAGCCAAAAATGGAGATTAGAGGGCACCACAAAAAATCACAAAAAATTGAAATAAATTTTTTAAATTTTCTTTACCTAATATATTATATTTTTGTCTACACGTGAAGCTTTGATTCATTCGTTATTTTTTCAAGAAGATGCTTAGATTGCCCGAAAAACTAAGATTGTCCATAACTTTTTCATTACAAGTCCAAATTTCATAGGATTCGTTTTTGAATGCAATTTTTACAATTTTCAAAAAAATTTGTTAGACATGGTTAAATTTGCTTGCTAGAACAATATCACCATTAGAAATATTGTGTTCCAATTCCACATTAGAACTATTAAAGATTTTGTTTTTCCTTCATTCTTGAACCTACGTCTGCTTAACAATTTTTTAATGAGTGAAAATTAAGTTTGCTTCAGACATACGGCCCAGAATTGAATTTTTTTTTCTAAATTTTTATTCCTAGATTTTCAACTCAAATATTCAAAATAAAAAGTTAAAAAATCAAAATTAGTAGCACAAAAAATTTAAGTTGAAAAGATTCAAAGCCAAAAAATCTAGTCATACAAAGTGTATAAAAACTTGTTTTCTTCACTTTAGATGCAAATATCTGGCAATCCAAGCGGTCAAAATTTCTGAAATTTCTTCCATAAATACTTATACTAGTCTTTTATAAGATCCTATTGTTAAATATGCAAAAAAAAAAAAAAAAAAAAATTTTGCTCTTTGCAATAGAAATGGCAAGTTTGAATGTTTTTTGATAGAAGAAAGCCTCGGTCCTGTAGGGGTTAATGAAATTGCCCATATATATGAATATATCATAGATGCACAAAGTTTGCATGAGAAATTTAATTCCTAAATGCCAAAGGTCTTTTTTGAGCTTCTTGGAATTTATTCAAAAGTGAACAAAAAGTCCAAGTTTTTTAAAGTTTAATCAATCTCTTTATTTAAATTGTAACATTATGAATTCTAGAGTAGAGATCTATATTATAGATCACATAGGAAACAAAATTTCAAGAATATCAATTATGGATTGAAAGATTAATGGATATTTTGTTAAAATGGCAATATTCATCCACCATTTTTTCGTTCATTTTCTAGGACTAGTATAGATTTTAGACCACATGGTCTAACATTTAGGATCAAATTACATTTCAGACCACATGGTCTAACCTAAAAGTGCCAAGTTTGTAGAATATTGCCATTTTAACGAAATATTTGTTGATTATAATGTTTCATCAAGAATTATGTGTTAAAACTATGAAAGTTATTTGAAGTCCTTTATATCAAATCTCAAATTGAGATCATAAAAAATATGAGGTTAAAAGATATAACATATTTAACTATAATTGATTTACAGCTTCAAAATCAGCTTTAAATGAATTTCCAATATAGTTTTTCTTTGAGATTTAGTACATTTGAAACTAATCTCTAAGAGCCCTTGGTAATAAAAATCAAGATTTGCAATGGATACTTTTACACAAAATCTTCAATAGAAATTGTGATTTTTGATGTTTAAATGAACTTTAAAGAATATTCTTCTTTAAAAACTAACAAAAATAGCATTTTGAATAGATATTTATTTAATTAAAAAAATTTAATAGTCTAAAATTAACATCACATGATCTATTGGTTATTGATAAAAGAAAAATAGAAGATGGCATAAAAATGTTGAAAAAAAAAAAAAAAATTTGAAGAAAAATGATGAAAATAATGTGTAGTCTAAATGTAGACTCTTAAGCCAAAATGAAGTTCAAATGTAAAATTTTGAGTTTAAAAATTGGGTCAAAATCATAATTTTAGGTCCAAAAAAAGATATTTTGGCAAGTATCAACTGTTCAACCAATACATTTTCAATTACAAAAAATATTCATAATTCTCCTAAAAGTCTAAAATTAGTTAAATATGAATTTTGGTAAGATTTTGTTTAACTTCAAAGTTTAGTAAACACCAAAATATATTGTTTGGATATTTGGGGGTTCAAATGAAGAAATTCTTTTGATAAAAAACAATCAATTGCATATAAAAAAAATAAAAATATATCAAATTAGACAATCAAAGCAAAAACATTTACTATTTTTCATTGTAGCTAGAACTAAAGTGAGGACTCCCCAAAGCACCATTTTTTTTTGCAAATCATAATTACTATTATAACGTTCATCAAATTTTTATAATTTCTTGCTAGAAACTCAGAGAAGATTTCATCACACTATAAAATGGTTCATTTGGATATTCCATGCAAAAACTCTAAAGGATCAAAGTTTTTTTTTAATAGATGTTATGAAAATTGTTTCTTTGATGGACGTAGATATTAATTAACTGCATGTACATCTAGTGAAGAGGTGCTTTAAGGTCAATAATGCATTTGGAAGTCCATACCTTAGTATAACAAAGTTGTTTGTCTAGCAGAAAGACTACACTAGATGTTGTACTAGACCTCTAATATCACGTGTAATGTTTGATAAATGTCAAATATTAGCGTAAGATATGTTTATAGAATATTTTTGAATATTCTAAAAATATTCTAAAAATCCACCTTTTAGACAGATAAGAGGTCTACTGGAAGTCTTGGACATCATGTTAGACATTAGAGTTAATTGTAAAGTTTGTCCTGTATTTATAGCTGAGTGTGAGAGGAAGGTTTAACTAAGAATAGTACAGAAGAAACACAACACCAAACTCCATCAAACCTAAGTTTTGGTGCTCCAACGAGTTTGGTCCTGTATTTTTTCCGAACTCTGGCTCTTAGTCTAGCGTTTGTTCACTTTATGATTAATTCTATTGTGTCGCGATGTTTAAAAGGACAACTAAAAATACATTTGTCTTTTCTAATCTTCAATTGAGTTAATATTTTCCTAAAATGATTGTTTAGAAGATTCATTCACGGGTGTAAGGATGTTTGTAAGAAACATCGGTGTACTTAATTACAAAACATGGAGAATGATGGAGATTTCTTTTGCAATAATTTTTGAAACATGACTTGGATAAAATTAAATTTTTTACTGGAGATGGATGTCTTGAGTGATATATTATCTTTATTTTTAGAAATTTTAAAAGATCATTTTATATTTAAAAATTGCATTTGCTAATTTGTCACGTTTTGAGGTTTAGGATTTTTTGGAAAATACAAGTACTTAAAATTAATGATCTGTAGCTGAAATTTTGTGGTCTATTTTTATACTAGGTGGATATGCTCCTACCAAGGGGCTTCTAAAATATATTATTTTATGTCCTCTGCATTCGTGTAAATAGGGTTCTTTTGTATGCGCATTTTGAACATTGAAGATGGTTTCAAGCTCATTCTTGGTGAAATCTCTTCAATATGAAATACTTCCAAATGTCCAATTTTTAATTTTTTTGTAATTTAAGAAAAAAATTAAATTAAAATGTCAAAATATCTATTTTCTTCAAAAAAATTGTCACCCTATTTTGTGAATAACTTTTGAACTACATTTTTTTAGGTCTCAAATTTTCATGATATGTTATTTTTAATGTAATACTAAATATCCTTATTTTATTTTATTTTTAAATATTTTTTTCCAAAAGATCAAAGTGCAGTGAATACTAGCTCAAATGATAAAAATTGATAGGTAAATATTTCTTGCAATTACCCTGAAGTAATGATGGAAACCTGCTTCAAATGAGCAAATGTAGGCTATTTTTTTCCAATATGCCACCAAATTATATATAATTAAATTTTCAATCAACAACATTGTGATGGGGTTGTCTATATCTTTTGTATAGATAGTTTGTATAGATAGTGATAGAATATTCATGAGTGAATTCATAAGTGAGTGAATTTTTATAACCTCCTAAATTTGCATTTTTATTAATACCCCATATCAATATTTCCATTAGCTCTATATTTATATTTATATTAACCCTCATATCTACACTTTCATTACTCTTTATCTATATTTTTTTTGAACATGTTAGATTACAATGCTAGAATTAACAATCATATCCTATATTTTGTATATTGTATTTGTATCCATATATATATATATATATATATATATATGTTATATCATATCAATATTATGTATTAGGCATTTGTATGTTGTATATCTTACCTATATGTGTTCTACATGTATTCCATATATTATATCCATATCAAAAAATCTAATATGGTTTTGGACAATGGTTGGATAAATCAAGTGTATTATTTTTATATTTTTAATTCAATTGAAGGGCAAGAAGGGGGTTTTTTCTTTTCAAAGGATAGTGATGGATGCAAATAAATGCTCTTAGAGTACTCAATAGATCATGCAAGTTGCAAAAAAACAACTAAAAACAATAGGAGTAATTCTACAATTCCAAGTTTGCCTCTTCGCCAACCCAACTAAAAAATTAATATGCGAGGCCATAACATTGAAGTAAAATTCTCACAAAAACTGTTATTTTTCTATTTCATTCTACAAAAAATTACATGCAATATTGCAATCCACACCTACCACATCTTTAAATCTACTTCATAGCTCTACTTGCCTTACAAAGATTAAATTTTTTTTTTAAATTCATGTATTCTCTAAACATTTTCTAACTATTTTTTTACTAAAATTCATAAGTTAAAGGATACATATTGTAGAAAAGTAGTTTGAAGTAGTTTTGTCTTTCAAAACATTGTAGAACTTAAAGGATTAAATTGAAAGAGGCTTTATTCAAAGTTGTCCCCTTGCAAGGCCACCATCGCAACAGTATATATCATAAATAGACCTATTGATTAGCATAAATGGCCTCCAACTCCGTTTTATTGTCATCCTTCACTCTCCACTTTGATTACTATAGTTGTTCATTTTCAATCCAAAATTATTGTCGTAAGGGTCAAGATTTCATAGATGATCATATTAGAAGTGATTATCTTACTATAACCCTAGCCTTTAAAATCAAATATTGTTAATAGAATAATGATAGATATATGCAGCTTCCTTGTATATTCTACAATAGTCACCATTGTACAAGAAGATTCTAATTAAATGAGAAATGGCTTTACAAAGAACAAATATTACAAACCTCAAAAGTAAAGACTGGAATACTGTTTCTAACGCTTCTATATATTGGTCACACTCAGTATAGAAGCTTTGGTCACTGATATGTAGAAGCGTGACTAAGATTAGAATATTGTAGAGTGGTTAGTTTTGTAATGCATATTCTAAAGATGCTTTCTAAATGTTTTGTATATTTACAAAAATTTGCATTGCTAATTGAAAAATTAGAGATTTCATTAAAAATTTGGATATATTGTTGATAAATAGCACGCTTGCATAAAACATTATTAATTTAATCAAACTTATTAGTGAAAAAAACCTTTTAACACAAGTGAATTTTTTAAAGATTTTGTAGTAAGTGGAATGAGAAAGTCAGGCCACCTCCCCAACTTCTGTAATCCTGTTCGACTTTTAATTTCAGGGGGCCATGAGCCCCCGTCCAGCCGTTTTTCAGCTTTCACAGCAAGTGGAATGAGAATTCTATTTAACCCTAAAGGCTTAAAGTCCCCTTGGGGGACACTTCGGATTTCAGGCAGGCTCGTGTGACCCGAAATTTTGAGCTGATTTTTTGAAACTTTATTTGAATATAGGAAATCACATTAGCTTTCTAAACATATAATTTTTTCTTCAATCGGTGCCCAGGAGCAAAAGTTATGCCACCCAAAGTCAAAAAAGCAATTCGCCGGGCAAAAAAAAAACTTTAAAAACTTGAGTAAAACTTGATTTTTTCCCCCCCTCATAGATCATGTTTTTGTCTACATTTGAAGCTTTGATTCATTCTATTTGGACTCAGAATGAGAAAGTTATAGACAATCTTGTTTTTTGGGCAATCTAATCATCTTCTTCAAAAAACAACTTATAGAATTCATTTTTGAATGCAATTTTCAATTTTTTTCAATTTTGTTTTTTGACAAGGTTAAGTTTGTTTGCAAGAACCATCCCACCGTTAGGATTATGGTGTTTTGATTCCACCTAAGAGCTATTAATAATTTAGTGTTTTGTTCAATTTTGGACCTACTTCTACTTAACAATATTTTTATATATGAAAATCAAGTTTTGACATTCTGAAAAAAAAATTCCCGACTCTCAACTCAAATGTTCAACAGAAAATGTTTTAACTTTATAGTGTGTAGTGCAAAAATTTCCACAAATGGCAGTCAAAGTCATTTGAAATTGCAAACCAAAGTTCAAAAAAACTTATTTTTCCAACTTCAAATGCTAATATCTTCCAATCCGTACGGTCAAACTTCATGAAATCTTTATCACATGATTTGAGACAAGTGAAGTACAAGATCCTTTGGTTAGATTCTACAAAAAATGTTTTTTTTGGTTTCTTAAGTGATCGCAGCAGAAATGGTAGTTTTCATTGATTTTGGAGCCAGAAAATGCCTTGGGGGCCTTTAGGGGTTGAGATTTTTTGGCAACAATTTCACAAATTTCAAAGTTTTATTGATTGAAATATTACTGACTAAAGTAGGACTTCAAATGTTTCTTTTTTTCCTAATTCACTCTAAAAATTTCCAAAAATCATGGAAATTTTTAAAACTGTGTAGAATGTTTACATATTTTATCTGATTTTTTGAAGATTTTTGAAGTGAATTATAAAAACATAAAAATTTGAATTCCTATTTAGTCAGTAATATTTAAATAAATAAAAATTCAAAATTTGTGAAATTCTTACCAAAATTTTTAAAAGAATTTTCATTCAACTTACTACAAAATCTTTTAAAAAAATCTACTTGTGTTAAAAGTTTTTTTCACTAATAAATTTGATTAAATTATAAAAATCAAAAAATACTTTTAAAATATTGAAAATCATTTTATACAAATAAGTCACTTGTCATTTCACCATGTTCATAATTTTTTGGGAATATCTAATTTATGAAAATTTGTAAAGTATATGAATACTTGTGAGAGCCACTATATATAAACTCATATATGATCACTAATTTCAAATATGTTCATCTTGCGGTAAACAATTATTTCTTGCGTAACATTATTAATTAATGTGAAGGGGCCTTTTTACTCCTCTAAGAAGCGGGATCTTCCAACATAGCAAGTTTGAAGTTTGTTGCAACTTCCCAATCACACAATGACACTAGTAATGTCACTTTCCAATCCGCCAATAACACGAATGTTGCCACTTCTCAATCACCCAATGATGTCACTTCCTAGCCAGTCAAAGACTTTGTGCACATTAACCCCTTATGACCCAAGTGACCATTTTGTGGTTGTTGTCCCTCTTTTCTAAGTTGCCTGTTCTCAAATTTTGAGTTTTTCTAAAAGTTAAAATTATTTAAGAAAAATAGACTATGTTATGAATCCAATGGTAGTTGTTTCCATCAAATTCCAAGTTAAGTTCTGTCTCGTGGAATTTTTCAAAGTTAAGTGGTGTAGTGTGGTACTCATTTTTGGAGGTTCAGTTTGGGCATGGAGTAAAAAGTCAACCAACCAATGTGATTCCTACCCACCTCAATTAGATCAAATCCACCTCGAAAAGAGTAGATGGAAGGAGTTCAAGGAAAAGACAAGTGTCCCATTTTTTTTTCCTGTTACAAACACTACTCTCATTTCAATGACCACCGTGCATTGCAAGCTCTACCAAGAATTGAAAAATACTAAGAATGTTGTGAAATTTCACAAGTACAATTTCAACTCTCTTGTCTTTCACTGAGCACTAAAGGGCATCATTTCAAAATATTCTTACAAAAATACGCTCCTTCAAAGTGTCATGCCATGTTTTTCCATTGATCCAAGTAAGAATACAAACTTAAATATCTCCTAAACCAAGTGGTCAAATAATCTGAATTTTCTTGAGGTGCTCACTTTCAATGTGGACTTCAAGATCCTACGGTTACATTCTATTTGATTTCAAGAACAAATGAGCAAAAAAATTGCTGAAATTCTTGGCAGTTTTGGCCCATTTCGGGGTTAAACTACATCCATGCTTTAACCCCAAAATGACCCTGGAATTTTCTAAGCTTCTAGGAATTTGCTCTAAATTGAACAAAAAGTCAACATTTTGATAAGTTGTATCAATTCTTTTTGAATTGTAACCGTACAAAATCAAACTAGATATGTAAGAAATCACATTAGAAAAGAAAACACAACAATATCTCTTACTGATTGAAAGATTATAATGTTTGATCTTGAGGATGTTAAAACTGTGAAAGTGATTTGAAGTCTTTAAATCCTCTTTTCACATGTCAAATCTAAAATATTGGTCACCAAAAAAAATGAGGTTAAAGGGCCTAACATGCATAACCCAAATCAATTTATGACTTTTCAAAATTTACTTTACAATTTTTTTAAATGAATTTCTAATGTGATTTTCTTTTAAAGATTTAGTGTATTTGAGGCTCATTCCCAAGAGCCCTCAACACTACAAAAAGTCAAGATTGCAATGGACACCCGTGCACAAAATCTTGAATAGAAAAATCACATTTGCACATTTTCAAAATCAAATTTTTGAAGCTAAAACTAAACTTCAAAAAGAATTTTTCAAAAATATAAACTACTAAATATAACAATTTGGTAAGGTTTTATTTAACTTCAAAAATTGGTCGAGGACACATTCTGTCCTCGGGGTCATTTTGGGTTAAGGTATGGATGTTTCTTTTGTTTGTTTGTTTGTTACGTTGAGATCTCTTGGACCGTGCGTCCCCCGGTTGTGTTCTTGAAACCATTGGAAAGCCCTCGACGAGGAGGGGTGCACGGGCTTTGTTTCATGATGTTTGAACCAACAATGTGAAAATGATTGAATTTCAATGTTTTTATGAATTAAAAATTTAGAAAAGTACTTTTCCTTTTCTTTTCTTTTTTTTACTGGCAACGGCACAGGGCACACTACAGTAGTTCACTCATCGAAGATCCTCCCAATCTCCAATGGTTTAAGTTAGGCTGGTTCCAGTAAGTTAACAATGTTAAATTAGTCTAATGCCAATGCCAATGTGCTCTGCCTGTCAGCTTTGGAATCGGTGAGGCCAGTCGAGGGAGCCTCCGGCGGATAAGTTAAGCGCGTTGAGTGCGGGTTGCAGAAGTTGGTGGGGGAGAGCTCAGCAATACGTCCAGCTTACGAAATCCAACATCACTCTGCCTGACGCCTTCAGTTGTGTACAGCCTTACTGAGTTTCTTACTGCCTG
This sequence comes from Pseudisothecium myosuroides, assembly GCA_951799445.1. NCBI lineage: Eukaryota > Viridiplantae > Streptophyta > Bryopsida > Hypnales > Lembophyllaceae > Pseudisothecium > Pseudisothecium myosuroides. The sequence goes on along the minus strand of OX637288.1, from coordinate 418,183 downwards.
TTGTTGAAACTTTGGGAACCTGACTGACCTGTGCGTCCAACCGCATTCAGAGTTCACATGGACAATGACGCCGGGCTGCGGTCACCCTAGAAATCATCCGGCCTTTTGGGCACCGTGTGAATCATTTGCTGAAAAAACAAACAAGAGCACTCATTAGAGGTCAAACTGCGGTAAGGTAGTAGGCTCTAAAAGTGACCATTTAAGGGCTGGTCTGCCTTTTTCACAGGTTTCCATGAATAGAAATATTTTTGGATCATTTTTCAGAGAAAGAAAAATGGATGCAGAACCTAACACAAGTGGTTTCATATTTTTTGAATCATTTTTGAATTACTTATGAATTTTCAATTTTTTTTGTTGTAGGCACCTATTTATGACCCTAGGTCTTCCAAAATCTGACCACTTGCAACTTCTAAAGTGATTTGAGTAAATGAAGGCCAATGATTGGCTCTTGCAATAAATAATGTTTTTCTCTCGATTCTCTCAATGGCTTGAGAGGTCCATTTAAGGACCATCTAATGTCCATTTCAGACCTAAATATAGGGTCGATTTGAAGAGGCCGCAGTAGACTACCTTACTGGGCAAGACCTCCCCTTTTCACACACAAAATTCCAAGGATGAACATCTGCACTCAATTTATGTCCTACATGGAAGGACTTTCTGTCACCCAATGCACACTTAGGGTCTCTAGCAACGTTACATGGGTAATTAACCCCTTAAGGACCAACTGAAGTAGTGCTTTTTTGGCAATGTAACAATATGGGGTAGCTCACTAAGAACGGGAATATTCACTATATTTTTTGAATTTTTTTGGGATGTGGAGATGAGGAGTACTTTGCCACTCTACCAAAAAAATTTACAATTGGATTTGCCCATCAAAAATTATGGAAAAAGTGTTGTTTTTGATGGACTGGGGCCAATACATGCAATGTTCTTTACACCATAGTGAAATTTGCATTACAATGCCTATAAAAACTTGGACAAGTTTTTGGGCAGACTCTTGCCCAAAGCTTCAAAATGGAATCCTTTTAGACATTCTTTGGGGCTCATAAATTTGTCACAATGTATAATCCCAAAGCATCAGGGAGGACAGAAAGTGTCCTCTCTGGTTTCAGGCATTGTTTTAGGTAGACTTCGGGGCTCCAAATGGAGAAATCTTTTGAGAAGGTCTTGCAGATATTCTTAGCGGCGTTCCAATGAGTCACTTTCCACGTAGTTTGGAGTATTTTTCGATTTTTTATGGCAATTTGAAGGAAGCCGCGCTTTGGAGTTTGCTATGAGCGGCCGGCCATGTAGGGTTCGAAGTTGACGTCACCTGATTGAACCCCAGGTTTGGGGTTGGCAGGAGCCTGAAGAAAGACCGTTGGTCAAGGTTGCGTGGAGGCTGCATGGTCAGGGTTTTTGGCGCACCAATGTAGGGGCGGGGTTTTTGATTTTTTTTAGAGAGAGTTGCTGGCGCCTTGGATCCGCATCCGGCAACAGTTTTGTAGAATGTAGTGGGGCGCTGGTCGTGGCGAGAGTGCGACTGCCATAGGCAAAGGACTGTTGGAAGTATCATTGGGAGTTGCGGGAGGTTGTTGTCGCCATGCTGTAGACGATCGTGCGTTGCTGTTTTGTGAGCGGACAAGGAGCCGCCGTGGGAGAGAGCCGTGTATTGCCTTCAGCTGAAATGAGAGTGTCACAAACGCGAAAGAATGTCCACATGACAAGTAGTGGGGTGACTGGGGAGAATTGTTGTATGCGGTACAATCAGCAGAGGAAGAGGGGTCAAGAAGGAGGTTGAAGTCGACACTCAACACGCCATGGGTTTCAAGAACGCTGCGCCATGGCGTTGATATGAGGAGCAAAATCTGACTTCCCAGCGCACTTGGAGGAGGAAGTTCAAGTCATTGATGATTGGCTACAGAGCTGTAAGTGCACTCAAAGGCAGAGGACGCGCATTCTTAGTTGCTTGGATCTGCAGCATTTGAGGCGAATTCCCACTGTGGGAAAGAGTCGGCCTTGGCCAAAGGATCCAGTTAATCAAAATTTCAGATACCATTTTAGGACTCAAGCTAGTCACGTTCTTCGCTGGAGGGAACGCACGACATTCCCAAAGCACATTGATAGCTTGATCCGGCGAATGTGGCCTGACAATATCGACACAACTTAGTGTCAAGGAAACAGGGAGGGCGGACGCAAAGGCGAGGCTGGTGCTACGTTCACCTGCCACTCAACGGCGGGTAAAAAGGAAGACAACTGCGGCGGGAAGAAAAGACGAAGGCAGGGCTTAGGAGCTGCAAGCACAAGAGCTGATTTTGGGCTCAAATCCGCCCCAATTGGTGTAACCATGCTCTCCACCGTCGAGCCAAAGGGTGAGTCTCATGCAACAAAGCCAATCTCTGGGGTGTCCCCTGAACCAGACGTCACCATCCCTGCTTGTGGAGTCGCCATGCTCGATGATGTCCCAAGAGAGCAGTGGTACACGATGTTTGCGTCAGACCATAGCGACGAATCTACTGCTAGGACCATGTGAGCTCCCAATTTGTCACTTGGGACTCGTAGAATTATTTTTTTGGAAATTTGCAATTTAAAGTTGATAAAAGTATATAAAAAAACATAAAAAGAGTGTAGAACCGAAATAGGGTTGTGTCATACCCATTATAGTATTTGGTCTAGATTATGTTTTTACTTAGAATCCCCCCAAACCTTGCCTAAAAATAATATAGAAATAATGAAAGGGTTAGATTTGGAGGATTTGAGTCATACAGCCCCAAAAGGGCTAATTCCCACCATGAATGTGACAATTCATGGCTAGGTCGGTCTGAGGGATCCACAGCGAGGCCACTAGGTCTGCTCCTAGAGTTAGATTTAGAATTCCTCATTAGATCGACGAATTCCCAAAATCCCGATTGTTAGCATGCAGGAACTACTAACGTAAGACCGGGCTCGTAGAGAAATCTACAGCCCAAGGATGGTGTTCTAGGATAAATCCCATGCCAGAAGTTCAACAGCGAAATCGGTTTGCCAAGATGCCACCACCTGCAGAAGATTCCCGCACCGTCGCTAATTCGAGGAGATGGCCAGTTTTAATCTCCATTGATCAATCGTGCCAGGTACGAGAACACACCCGCACGTCTTTCATGCGACTCCCTGAGAGGTCACGTGAAAAATCCTAGCATCTTCCGACTTGCAGAAGAACCTTTTTCGGGTGGTCAACCCTCCTAACCTCCAACGGGAATTTCATGGAAATTACCCAAGTTACAATAAAATCTCACTAAAAATTAGACTAACTTGTTTTATGTTAATAATGCGCTCCGTGAAGTTTCACGACATTCCGATAGCGGCAAGTACCCAAACCGACGAGATTCCTAGGGAATTAACCACGTGGCGGGGGCCCCGCCACGTTGACTGGCATTCTGGGACCATACGATGGCGAAACGAAGTCAACCAAAAGTCCTTCCCAACTCTCTTGCACTTACCGGAGACCTTAGGCTATTCACATTTCTCAAAATAGGAGACCCCCAAGATCTAGGATTTTACCGCGATTTGATTTTTAAACTAAATTAGCCTACGATGGGTTTTTGGCCTCGATACGGGGGGTAGAGGGATCAAGGACTAAACACGGCGATCTGGAGCCAACGGCGCAATCCGTTCGGCAATTGGAGCTAATCTCCAAAAGTTAGGATGTTGGTTCAGCATAGAAGGTAGAAGTAGATTTTTAGGGATTAGGATGAAAATCTTTGAAGATGAGGATGAAAATCCCCATTGATAAGGTTACCTTAGAGCTTTAGAGGGAGGGGTGAGCCCTTAAAAACCTATATAAGGGCCCCATTTTTCTTTCTAAAACACCCCCTCACTTTTGTTTGGGTCCGTGGGTCCAATTTGCTTTGGATATTTTGGCGTTTAAAGCCAAAAACCTCTACGGTGTTTTTGGAGCACTTTTTGCTCTATTATTGCTAGATTTCAAGCTTTGAAGGTCCTTAGGGGGTCCTTCTATCTTGCCTTGTATACTTCTCATGCGTTGTTGTACCTTTGTTACGAGTTAAGAGTCCTTGTTTATCTCTTGTTGTACCTTTGTGAGTTAACTTGTGAGTTTAGGAGTCTTTTGGTGTCTTGTCCTAATCCTAAAGTCAGCCCCCACCGTACCTTGGCGATGCCGCTTTGGGGGGCCTTTAGCTTGTGAAGTTGTGTGTCTTTACGTGTCCTAACGTGTTGTCTTCCCTCACTTACGTGTTCTCACCTTCCTCCAATCTTTCCCTTGTTGTGTGGACCCCCCTCGGAACGGCGAAGCTTTGGCTTTGTCACGTGTGTTCTTAAGTTTGTCTTTTCTATCTTCTTCTAATATCCCCCTTGTTGTGTGGACCCCCCCTCGGGACGGTGAAACTTTGGCTTTGTCACGTGTGTTCTTAAGTTTGTCTTTTCTATCTTCTTCTAATATCCCCCTTGTGGTGTGGACCCCCCCTTGGGATGGCGAAGCTTTGGCTTTGTCACGTGTAATTCTTAAGTTTGTCTTTTCTACCTTCTTCTAATATCCCCCTTGTTGTGTGGACCCCCCCCACGACGGCGAAGCTTTGAACTAGTGACCACGTCAAGTCCTATAGTGTGAGTTAAAATAGTCTTAGACGGCGGAGCTTTGAACCCAAGGAGTGTCACAAGTCCTAAAGTTGGTGTTAAATCCAATTTTACGGCGAAGCTTTGAACCTCCATAACCTTAGATTCCAAAGTCTAGTTTCCAAGATCTACTTGGAAAAGTCCAGAGTTTAGCTTCCAAGATTGGTCACGAGTTTCTAGGAAGAGAGTGACCATCCCGTAACACTTAGCTTAGGTGACTGTGAGCCCTCAAGATAGCACTTGGAGCTCTGGGTTTATTTTTCGCGATTTATTATTAGTTTTTAGTATAAATTCATGCAAAATAGTATGAATTAGTAGTTGAGAGGAGTTTGGTAGAAGTCCCTACCAGATTAGTGAGGGATTGTCCTAAAATCATGGAAAGCACAAAATACTTTGTTTTTCTATGTTTAGGTCTTAGTTTAGTGTCTTAGAATCCATATTTACGTATTAGAGAGATGTGAGGATGTGAGAATTAGCCAATTCTAGTGTCTTGTCCATGTAAAACTCAATATGTGAGCACATGTGACAGCCTGGCTAAATCATAAGAGTCTATGTTCAGGTTTAGAAGTGTCTAGATCCAATTCATGTGGAATTTGGGCTAGTTATGTGAAAACCTGCAAATGTTGAAGAATACGAACCAGAATGCAAAGTAGAAGGAGGGCGAGGTGATTGGAGCTTACAGAAAGGTGCTTTTAGGATTAAAGCATGCCAAGAGATCAACAGCGGAGCTAATCATTGTCGCAAGGTAAATTTTTGGTTTTTTGTAAGTTATCTAAATCTTGGAACGGAAACCGTGATTTGGGATCCGGATTCAAGTAGGAGGTAACCGATAACCAGAAATTAACTAACGGAACGGAATAGATGACAATCCGGATTTGATCTGAATCTGAACCGGATTAGAGTTAGAACGGATCTGAATTGGATCGGAATGGGTCAGGAACGGATTTGGTCATGATGACAGATTAGACTATATATGGGCTGACCAATCCAGTGGCCACTCTTTTTCAATCTTCATTTGCGGAAATCTCGCTCCAGCGCGTACTTAGCCTCTCTTCCCAGCGTTTTGCTTTCTTGTTTTGAGTTGGTTTGTGTGTGCGTGTTAGTGTGTTAGGGCGCGCAGCGCTTTAGTGTGCGTTGCAGGTTTAGAGGTATTCCGGTTGAGATCGGAAGAGTGAACGTGAAAAACGGGACGTGCGGCTAGGAGAGGGAAAGGTAGCCACAGTCAGGATCCGATTAGCACAGTTCGTGTCCATGCCTCAGCTCCGTAAGAGTAGAGCAGGGCCGTCCAGTTCCTCCGCAGCAGAAGTAAAACTCCGGAAGGTGTGTCCGGTTATTCCAACGGACGAGAAGGAAAAGGACAACCTGATAGAGGATTTGGCCAAAATGGGCTGCGGAGGATTGATCGATAAACCCTGGGGGTTTAGGGAGGAGCAGATGATTCGAGAGTTACTCGGAAAGCTCTCCAACCAGTTTGAGAAAACTCTCCGCGGAAGTCCGGGCAACTGGACGGAGGAGATGTGGAAGGCCGTGTATGAATTCCGGTCTGGAGGTCGAGGGATGGCCTCCTCGAAGGAGGGTTACACGCGGGGAAAATTCCGGTGCAACGTGGACTCCAAAGATGGACATGCGGTTGCTGATTGTCTGGATGACCGGCACCGGAACCTCCTACAGTTCCTGGTTCCGATCATCCACCCGGAGAAGCCGACGAGGGTGACCATCGCCATCGGGAACCTCATTTTTGGAGCCCTGAGCGGGGAACGGAAAGTGGACTGGGCCAGGATTTTGTTCGACCTGGTCAACCGGCTAATTCCGAAGATCGGAGGAAGTAGACCGACTCCGTTGAGTCCCTACCTCGTCCATTTGTACAAGCACAATCAACTCCTCACGGATACAGAGGAGAAGGAGTGGAAGATGCATGAGTCACTCTTGAAATATGGGGAATCGGAATCGGAAGAAGAAGAACAGGAAGAAGTATCCGGTTCCGAGGAGGAAGAAGAGGAAGAGGAGGAGCTACACCGGCCGCAGCACAAGCGGCAGAAGACGCCTCCTCCTCACCGGAGAGGAACCCCAACCCCTCCGGCTGAGACCTCCAACCCAGGGAAGAAACCGGTTTGTGGAGAACCGGGTCCTTCCGGATCGGATCCGACGGATCCGTTCAACCAGCTGATCAACATCCTGAGTGATGTGAGAGCAGACTGGACGGTGAAGAAGCTGATTCTGAATCAGATCAGCGAGCTGGTGGGAGCACCAGCAGACAGCAACCTGGCAGGAGTGGTTGCAGATTTTATCTCCAGCCCGGATGAGATCCGGAAGCAAGAAGCGGAGATACGACGACTCCAAGAGGAGAACGAGTCGTTGAAGACGGAAATGTTGCTCCTCAAGGAGGACATGGCTACCACCCGGGAGATGGCAGAGGCTACCCGGAAAGTAGCGGAGGACGTGAAGGCCACATTCGGAGCAACCGGAGAGGCCATCACCAAGTCAAAGTTGTTTGACGAGGGAGTCCTCAAGGAGAATAAGATATCCGGGACCAGGTTGGTCCGGATTTTGACAGACTACTCCGAGAAGGTGGAGTTAGTCATGATGGACGCACGAGAGGCTGCAAACCGGATGGAGGAGAGCAGCAGGAAGCTGAACGGAGTGACGTTGTCACGGTCGTTCCATCTGTCCGACCTTTCAATGCCCGGATCTTTTCCGAACGTGGGCATTCAGACGGAAGGAAAGGATCGGACTCCCCAGTCCAAGAAGAGTGGGAGGAAACTCGCGCACACCATCAACCTGGATTCGTCACCGGATCTCCCAGAACGTGAAACAGGGGAGCGGAACCGGAACCTGACGGACATTTTCGAGCAGCTTGGAACGGAACCACCCAGAAGTCCCACACTGAACCCGGGGAAAGATCAAAGTATGGATCTGACCCCAGATCAGGGTGAGGATCAAGAACAGAGCGTGCACCAAGGCGAAGACAAAGTCATGGACGAAGAAACGGATCAAGGAGTAGATCCGGTTATGGTAGGATAGTTAGGATTTTAGTTGTAAATATTTGTTAGTTAGGACCGGACCGGGTTTGATCCGGATGTGTCTGGTCTGGATCGGATGTTTTCCAGTCTAGCCGGCTCGGCGGGGACCGAAAGTTCCGCGCGGACTTTTCGGGCCGCTTTATGTTGACTTTTGAGTTTTAAAATGTATATAGTCAGTCTCTGCGAAGGAGACTGGGAGTCTTTTTCCTTGAATTTTTGTGTGTTTTCTATTGATTCCTTGTTGTACGTCTCTCCCGCGCGTGGCAGGGCTGTTTTGGTGAAGAGTTAGGAAAATGTATGCAGATTCTAGAGAGATTTCTCCCCTTGGTGTGTTTGTTTTGCTCTTATGTGTATGTGAGTGGGTTTTCTAAGTGTTGGGAGCGGATTTCAGTTCCTCAGCGCCTCTACAGTTCACGATTCCGGGCGAGAAAACCGTTGTTAGGCTAGGCGGATAGGGAAGGAGTCCTTAAACGCGCTAGAACTCCTGGATAGGAAATCCGGTTGAGTGCCCGATCTCCCGTGAGGTCTCGCTGCCCTAGTTGGTAAACGGAAGGACTTTAGTTGTTGTTGGAACGGACGAGTTCGCTTGTAACCACCTAACTCCGCACGGAGGGAACTTGGCATCAAGGTCGTTGTAGTATGAGAGGATCGTACGGGGGGTCTTTGTGTGACCTGCCAACCGGATCGCTGTCCGGGTGGTTGTGAGAGATCAAACCGGATCCGCGCTAGTCTAGGAGGTAGTGGATTAGAGAAGTGGGTCTTCAGCCACTATAAGTCACGGAAGGAGTGGCGGGCCTGCCACTCTCAAAAGCAAGCGGCGAACCCTCTGATGGTGAAACAGAGGCAAAACTAAACCGGAGTGGAGTGAGAGTATGTGTGCGAGGACCGGATCGGATCGGTCCAGAGGAGTTCCAGGATCAGAAGTGTTAGGATTCTGGGTTGTGGAAGTTTTACGGGACCGAATAGCTTGACAGACCGGAAGAAATAGAGAGAGGTCTGGTCGTTGTTTTCGGTGTGTTGTTGTTTTCGGTTTTAGATCTAGGACCGGAATGTAGAAATTGGATACTGGCTGAGCTTAAGTTGGGAATAGTGCTAGACACTTCACCGAATCTCGTGGGTTCGATCTTTAGAGTCATTTTGTTATGCTTTAAAGTGGTTTTTGGGAGTATAACAGGGAATTCGCTTACTCTGTGCTGCGACACGCAAAAATCTGGCGCCGCTGCCGGGGATTCTAAAGCTGTTAGTATTCGTTCCTAGTAGCAAAGTCAGTAGTTGTTTTATTTTCTGTCTTGTCTTTTCCAGATTGAGATTTGGTTTTTGACGAGAAACCGGATTTCATATTCATGAGAAGAAATACAGGAAGCGAAAGAAGGTCTGAACAATTGAAGAAGAATCAAGGAGAATCGTTTGGACCTGGTTTTAGTGATCCGGATAACTCTGATCCGGGTGACCAACCGATCTTTGTACCTGCGCCTGGAGAGCAGATCGAAAGTCCGAGATCGGGGAATACTCCGTCAACTTCTGAACGAGGATCTGAACCGGAAGGGGAAGAACCGGATTCGGAAGAGGAAGAAGTCATGACCCGGTTAAGGTACAAACGTTACAAGGGCGACGGTAGCCAAGATGCGGACGAATGGCTGTGCGAGTTTGAATCGACTGCACTCGCCAACCAAGAGAATGAGGCGGCCCAGCGAAGAATCTTTCAAGGATTGCTGAAGGGGGAAGCTCTCAAATGGTACCAAGATATTCCGAATCTGATCCGGAATAACTGGGATCAGCTGAGAACGGACTTTCTACAAGCTTTCCGGGAAGTTGGTGGAGAAGCCAGAGCTTTGGGCCGGCTGAGTACATTGATGATGAAATCGTCCGAATCCGTGCGAAGGTACGGGCAGAGAGTGAAAGCTCTCATGCAGAAGTTAACCACTGAGATTGCTCCTAGTTTGCAAGTGGAGTGGTACGTTGCCGGATTACCTGAGTCAATGGGATTCCTGATCCGACAAACGCGCCCAAGAACGCTCAGAGAAGCCATGGATGCTGCAACCAATTACGAGAATTCAGCGCAGTCACTCCGGAAGTCCCTCAAACGAAGCGAAGAGCAAGCCAGAGGGAAGGGCAAGAAAAGCGACCGGAAATCGAAGCATCGAAAGAAGGTCTCAGACTCGGAAAGCACTTCTGAGTCGACCGGATTGGAAGTTTCCGATCGGAGTTCATCCAGTTCGGATACGGAACGGAGTATTTCACCTCCCCGACGTTCGTCAAAGAAGGGGCAGAGTCGAAAGACCGTTGTGAAAGTGAAGGCAGAGGAGACGGATTCTAAGAAGGCAATCAAGAAACTCCAAGATACATTGGAGGCGATCAAGGTCAACATCGCAGAGAACCGGAGACCAAGACGGATTGTCCCGACTTCCCGATCCAACGTCTGGTGCGGAAGGTGTGGCGAACCGGGTCATTACCCGAGCGAGTGCCAAAGAACCAACCCAAAGCACGTTCACTTCGTGTATCCAGAAGAAGAAGAGGTGTACTACACCATGGCACCTGAGGAAGAGGAGGAAGTTTACCAGATTCAGCCGACTTATGGGAGAGGGAAAGGGATTGTTGTTCCGATCCGCTCCAATATGCTGAATCGGAACTTCCTACCCGGTCCTAGTCAAGGGGTCATGATGCAGCAACCGATGCGAGCGTATCCGGATAGACAAGTGGTGATTTGTTATGGTTGTGGAGAACCGGGACACTATGCCAATAACTGTCCTAACAAGGGAGTAGCACAAGGTGCGCCACGAATCCTTCCATGCCAGAATTGCCAGGAGTATGGACATCCGGAGGATCAATGTCCAAAACCAGTACAACCGCGATCGGTTTACAAGCAAGTCCAGATTCTTCCCAGGGAGCAGACCGCACTCAACTACGGTCACTCTGCTGGAACGGAGAATCCGGAGAAATGACGGTGCGAGGTGGAGCTGCCAGGAGGAGCGGAGAGCGTGGTCAACCGAGTATCGACGCGCAGTTCCACCAGGAACCAATCCGGTCGTACCATTAGGAGTAGTAAGAAGAAGTCGAGAAGGAAACCGGAATCGAGTAGCGATTCGGATCGACCTTCTCCAGAGCCTAGACCGGAACCAGAGGTAGTTCACTCTGAGGAAGGGGTAGGCAGTAACCGGATTCCAATAGATATCAGCGCAGAGATTCGAACGGAAATCTCTGGTCCGGATATATTACGGAATCAGAAGAAGGTTAGTTTTAGTGACACACCCGTGATCATTAATCCGGATGTAAATATGCATGAGTATAACATCATCCAGGATATAAAGGATCAGAAGGCGAATGTCACGATCGGACAGCTCCTGCATGACAACGTGATGTACCAGAAGCTGATCCGAGACGCTTGGAACCGAAAACGGAGGAAGAAGGTGAAGCTGCCAGCGGTCGCAGTTAACTTTTCTCAACCGGAAGATTCCAGAGCTCCAGAAGTCACTGTGGAGATAGAAGGATGTGCGATCCCAAAGGTTCCAATTGATGGAGGATCGGGAGTGAACCTGATGCTGGAGGATACGGCATTTGACTTGGGATTCACCACCTTCGAAGCCACGGAACAAGTTCTCAGAATGGCGGACCAGTCACGAGTAAATCCGGTCGGGAAACTTTCACAAGTTCCAACCCGGATTGGAGGAAAAGACTACCTGCTGAATTACGTTATTATACGTGTTCATAAAGGTAGACCTTTTCCGATGTTACTCGGTAGACCCTGGTTATATTCCGCTCGAGTACTTGTGGATTGGGGAGCCAAGGAACTGGTGGTAGGGAAACCTTCCAACCGGATTCCGTGGACCACTGAGAAGCATTTAGGTGAGACAAGTGATTCCGATGGCTACACGACAGACTGGTCGGATCCGGAAGATTCCGCCACCAGTTATTTCGTGGATCCATTCGAGTACCAGTCCGAGACGAACTATGGATTTTCCGATGCTGTGTTAGAGCATCATCCGGAAGAAATCCAGAAACCAGTGGTAGAAGATCGATCTCTGGGAGAGTCAAGTGTTCCGCTCACAGCCGAGTGGATCGCTCAACAGATCAGGACCGGAAATCTACCGGTTAGTTAGAGTGAAACAAGAGAATCCGGTTGGGGAAATTTAGCTTCTTTTCCTGAGGAAGTTTACGAGGAGAAAGTCAAACCGGTTGTTTCACCCACTGAGTATGAGAAGGAGAGTATTGAACCCAACAGGAGTTTCTACCTTAGTAAACTCTTGAAGGATACGGAGAAATCCGGTTATACTAAACTTCTGAAGGAGTATCTCGACATTTTTGCTTGGGAGCCATCCGATCTGAAGGGCATTCCCCTTCATTTAGGAGAACACCACATCGACCTGACAGAAGGATCTGTTCTGGTTCGACAGCGACAGTACCGGCTCAACCCCAAGTATTCGTTGATGGTGAAGGAGGAAATCGATCGGTTGCTGGAAGCAGGATTCATTTATCCGGTCCACAACTCTGAATGGGTTTCTCCTATCGTGGTGGTTCCAAAGAAAGTTGGAGCGGATGGTAAAGTCAAGATCCGAGTTTGTCAAGATTTCCGGAAATTGAACGCAGCCACGAAGAAGGATTACTTTCCTCTTCCGTTCACCGATCTTATTCTGGACCACGTTGCTGGTCACGATTGTTACAGTTTCTTAGACGGATTTTCCGGTTACAACCAGGTGTTCATCCGGTGGTGCGATCAGCTGAAGACCACGTTCACGACGGAATGGGGGACTTATGCTTTCACCCGGATGCCGTTCGGCCTGTGTAATGCACTCGGAACGTTTCAGCGACTGATGATGGATATTTTCAAGGATTTTCTTCGACATTTCCTTGAGGTGTTCATAGACGACTTTGCGGTTTTCAGTGACCGGGAAAGTCATCTCGAGTGTTTGAGGAAGACATTCCAAAAATGACGAGAAACCGGTTTGAAGCTACATCCGGGCAAGTGTTTTTTCGGAATGGGATCTGGGATTTTACTTGGTCATGTAGTGAGCAAGACCGGATTACAGGCTGATCTGGAGAAAGTGAGAGTGATGCTCACTTTGCTACCTCCAACCTGTGTTAAAGAAATCCGCGGATTTCTTGGATGTGTAGGATACTACCGGCGGTTCATCGACGGATATGCCAAGAGGGCTATTCCGCTCACGGAACTTTTGAAGAAAGATACGGAATTCGTCTGGACGGAAAAGAGACAACAGGCCTTCGAAGATTTGAAGACCCAGTTGGCCAAAGCTCCGATCCTTTCCGTTCCGGATTGGACGAAGGAGTTTCATGTTACTCTCGATGCATCCGGTTGGTGTCTGGGTTCGATTCTCTGGCAGTTCGACTCAGAAAGGCGTGAGAATCCGATTTACTATGCGAGTAGACAGATGAGTTTGGCTGAACGGAATTACACGACTACAGAACGAGAGGCGTTAGCAGTGGTGTATTCCTGTAAGAAGTTCAGACACTATCTACTCGGATACAAGGTAATTTTTCACACAGATCATGATTCTTTAAAATACCTTGTCAACAAACCGGATTTGTCAGGCCGGATTGCTAGATGGATTTTGCTTTTACAAGAGTTTGACTACGAGGTTGTAGTGAAACCGGGAAAAGGAAATGTGAATGCGGATTACCTGTGTGGGAGTACGTATCATCCGGAAAGTCCCAATTAGCAATTTAGTGGAGATAAAAGTAGCAGAACTTTTTCAATTTTTGCATTTAAATACAAAGTTAGGACTTAGATATTAGAAATAGAAATTAGTTTCTAGGTAGAAAGGATAAAACTCTAAATAGGTTACGCAGCCTGCCGGAAACCGTAGCCGGAAAACCGGAAAAGTTCCGGAAAGTTCCGGATTGTAGGGACCTACCGCCTAGGTTCCGGCTAGGGAACTTACGGGAACGTTTTTGGCGGCGGGAACTTAGGGTTCCGACAGGTACTTAAACCCCACCGCCAGCCTCATTCAGTCTCTTTTACCCGTGCTCTTCCATGGTGCGTTAGAAGAGAGAAAGAGTGGTGAGTTAGGGCGTGTTAGGGAGAGAAAGGGAGGAAGGTGCCGATTGCACCGGATTGTCCTAGCAGTCGGTGAGATGGCGGAAGCGAGTCGATCCCAGAGGTCGGTAGTGACAGCCCGGGGCGTACGTCCGGTTGTCCCATCGGATCCGGAGCGCCTGAAGGAATTAGAAGAAGACCTAGAAATCATGGGGTGCTTAGGATTGGTAAAACGTCCATGGAACGTCCGGAGTGAAGAGATGATTGATGAGCTGGTTTCCAGAGTGGGTAATCAGTTCGATTTGACGATTACGGGTCGATCTAGGGCCTGGACTCCAGAGTTGTGGGCGAAGGCATACTTTACGCCGAGTAGGGGTTCCGGAATAGCGTCCCGGACGGACACTTACGCCGTGGAGGTATTCCGGAGTCATGCGGATTCCAAGGAAGGGAACACCGCGAGTGATTGTAAGAGTCCCCGGGATGGGCAGTTGTTAGCATTCCTCATCCCTATCTTGTATCCAGAAAAGCCCACCCGGATTACAATGACCGTGGCAAACACTATTTTCGGAGCGTTGGGAGATAGAGAGAATCCGGCTCCCAGGCCGGTCAGCTGGGGAGTGATCATTCACTCCGTAGTGGAAAAGTTAGCGGTCAATATCGCAAACAAGAAGTCAAGTCCGATTAGCCCCTATCTTTTCCATCTATATCACTCCGAGGATGCACTGGCCGGACCGGAAATGACCATATACCGGAAGGGCGAGAATTTGTTGAGGTATGGACTTCCCGCGGAAGATGAACCGGATGAGCTCGAGCCGGAAGAAGAGGAACCAGAACCGGAGCAGGCATCACCAAACGTTGGAGGGACGCGCTGGAAATCGACTGATCGGGGTGCGCGGGGTAAGCAAGAAGTCGAGGAGGAAGAGAAGCCCCGAGAACCACTTCCGGAAACGGATCAGCTAGAGGCCACCATCAAATGGCTGTTAGCTACCCGGGCACAGAATGAGCGAATGTCGGCGCTGATTCGGCAAATGTGCGAGAAATTGGGTGTGAAGGAAGAAACCCAAATCTTGGTGGCGTTGGTGGAAAGGCCAGATCCGGAAGCGGTGAAGCAGCTGGAGGACCGGATTCTGACCTTGGAACAAGAACGAGACCGGTTTCGAGAACAAGCTGCGTGGTCGGAGAAAGAGAGGATGGCCGCTGAAACAAAGGAGGGAGAAGCCCTCGATCTGGTCCGGAATGTCAGAAGTCTGTTTGACACTCTGGCGGATATTCTTGCCAGAGCTACACTCTGGAATAATCACATGGTGAAGGATGGTCACGTGGCGGGATCGAAGGTGGTGAGCATCCTTGTGGATTTTGAAGTCCGGATTGAGGGAATGCTCAAGGAAGTCCGGCAACTGTTGGGAAACTTGGATCCGCTTGAGGGGTTAGACCAAGGCCTTTTTGACCTGGGTCAGGATCTCCAAGAAGGAGGGGCATAGAACCAGCCTTCTCCGGCAAAGAGCAAGACAATCGCCGGAACGTCGCAAGCCGGAACAGCATCGGCCCAGAAGAGGAGGTCACTGGTAAAGCAGTTTGCGGCCTCCACTCCAGTAAAAGATGTTGTCTTAGGCGTCCCAGTCGGAAGAACTGCGTCCGTAGCAAATCTGTTCCCCGACAGACCGGTGGGTTCTACTTTCCGGGAACCACCTTTACCCGGAACGGTGTTGAATCCAGCCCGGACGGATCCGGTGAGTTTCACTCACATGCTCCAGCCCTTTCTTCAGACACCGCCACCGTCTCAGCTCATCGATCTTACTGTTCTGAAACCAAGGGGACGACGGCTACTGAGCGAGACGGACCCGGAATCGGAAGAGGGGGAGACGACTCAATCGGAGGAGGAAGAATTGCAGCCTCCCCGGACTAGGTCGAAGACGAAGAACACCCCACCCCAGAAGACAGGTGGATCGCCAGCTCAGGGTGGCACGTCTGTAAAGAAGGCTAAGAGGAATAAATGACTATCTAGGGTAGCAGTAATTATAGTTAGGATTCTTACCAGGATAGTAGTCCCGGAACCGGATTTTCCGGATGTGGGTCCAGTAGTTCCGGACTTTTAGGAGTTAAACGGTTTTGCAGTTTTCCCGGAACGGTCTTCAGGGCCGTTGCCTTTTTGCTTTTTAGTTGACCGTTGGCCGGTTTTCTGGTGGCCGTTTGGGCTGCCTTTTTGTGGGTTTTTAAGGGCAGGCCGGTTTGTTGGCCTGTCATTCCTTTTTCCTTGTTCATTTAATCTGAAGCATTCAGGAAAGCACTCGTTGGATTATTCTCTTGCATATCGCGTCTATAGTCACTTGTGTGGATGTGTAAGTGAGAGTGTGCAAGGGGGAGGAGTCCGGATTCGTGGACTGCCGGATAAGGCTAAGTGTGTCTTGCAGATGAGTTTTTAGACTTGCGCAGTGAAAAAGTGGCGCCTTTAAAACGCTGGTACGGCAATCCAGTGGAGACCAAGGAGTGGTCCGGAAGCTAGTCCGGAATTCGCAGGGGCGGTTCCGTGCGGAGATAGGCAACCGCCAGAGGAATATTTCCACCCGTCCGGAAGGCTAGTCAACCTCATGAGCGGTCGAGAGCTAGGAAGTCATTCCCTTAGTTCCGGAAGTCCGGTATCCGTCGTTGTAGTAAGGAGGACCTAACGCTACCCTGTGTGACCAGCTTTCCGGATAGGCCATCCGGGATGTTGTGAGGATGCCACCCTGTTTACTCAACTAGATCTATTCTTGGGTTGTGTTTTGTTTTATGTTTATGTCAGATACGGAGTGGTGCAGTTCCCTACCCCTCAGAAAGAGCAAGTGAGGAACCCTCTGAGGGTAAAACAGAGGTATTGAAAACCAACTTGTTAAAAAGACGGAACCGGAAGATTGGATAGAGTCGGATCCGGAAGAGAATCCGGAAAGGAAGTAGTTCCGGAGAAGAGTTTGTGTGTTGAAAGGACCCCTCTCAAGGTGGTCAAAGTCCGGAAACTTAGAGGTCTCGAGAAACTAATTTTGAAGCAACGTCTGGAATCTCCTGGGACGATAACTTGTGTCATCTTAGCACGTTTTTGTGGTTAAAGATACTTACACCTAGATTACGCGTACGACAACCTGGCGAGACAGAGAGGACAAAAATCCGTAGCGGATATTTCCGCTCAGTTTCCGGACGAGTTCCCGGATACTGTGGAAGATCCGGTTTTTGTAGAAAACCAGGATCCTCCTTTGGTAGAGGTCTTTCACCTCAACAACGAAACTGTTTCAGAGTATCAAGATATCATAGATTACCTGGTGAAATCTAGATACCCGGAACAAATGAATATAGAGGAAAAAGAAATTTTCCAAAGAAAAGTAGCTCCTTATACCCTGATTAGAAGAGTCCTTTTCAAGTTAGGAACGGATGATATTCTCAGTCGATGTCTAGAACCTGCAGAACGGAAGAAAGTGATACAAGCTCTTCATGCCGGAGATTCAGGAGGACATTTTGCCTTTGTTAATACAGTGAACCGGATCCGATCAACCGGATACTGGTGGCCGTATTTATACAGAGATGTTAGGAACTTTGTTAGAAGTTGTGATCAGTGTCAGCGGACAGGAGCACCATCCTTCTGGAATCACTGGCCGCTGACTCCTATCATTCCCCTAGCACCTTTTGAGAAATGGGGGATAGATTTTATAGGACCTATTTTTCCGGTCAGTACACGGAAAAAGAGGTACATTATTCTAGCCACGGATTACGCGACCAAATGGGTAGAGGCCAAGGCAACACGGAAGAACGATGCGGAAACTTCAGCAAACTTTCTGTTTGAAGAAATCCTCATGCGTTTTGGACACCCATTGGAGCTGGTCAGCGACCGGGGAACCCATTTCCTCAATGATGTCATCGTCGACCTAACGAACAAGTATCTTATCAAGCACCGGAAGACGACTCCTTACAACCCGAAAGCGAACAGATTGACGGAGCGAGCGAACGGAATAGTTGGTAAGATCTTGAACAAGATGGTCTCCGCTCACAAGACAGATTGGGATTGGAAACTACCTTCGGCAGTTCACGCGTACAACACCACAGA
Organism: Pseudisothecium myosuroides; assembly: GCA_951799445.1. NCBI lineage: Eukaryota > Viridiplantae > Streptophyta > Bryopsida > Hypnales > Lembophyllaceae > Pseudisothecium > Pseudisothecium myosuroides. Next base: position 400,512 of record OX637288.1, on the reverse strand, counting down.
GAAGACCACAACCGGAAAAACTCCGTACTTTTTGATTTTCGGTCAGGAAGCAGTCCATGGAGTAGAGTTGGAGGTGGAAACATTTCGGGTCATGGCAGCTCGAAGTGCAGTATCAAGGACGGATACTCTTCTAAGACTTCTCGCCATTGAAGAACTGGAAGAAATCCGAAATGCAGCCTTGGAAAGAACCCTGGGAGTGCAGAACAAGCGCAAGGAAGATTACGATCGGAAAATCCCAGCGGATCACGGAATCCGAGAAGGAGGTCTGGTTCTTCTCTATGACAACCGTCATAAAGATTTTCCAGGTAAGTTACATACTCGCTGGATGGGACCTTTCCGAGTCAATCAAGTTTTCCTGAACGGATCTCTGCAAGGACAGTGGCTTGATACCCGTGTGAACGGATCGAGAGTGAAGAAGTATATCGAGGCTTCTTCGTCAGATTAGGATTGATAGTGTTCGCGAGGACGCTCACAGATGAGGAAGGGGTAATGTCGCAAGGTAAATTTTTGGTTTTTTGTAAGTTATCTAAATCTTGGAACGGAAACCGTGATCTGGGATCCGGATTCAAGTAGGAGGTAACCGATAACCGGAAATTAACTAATGGAACGGAATAGATGACAATCCGGATTTGATCTGAATCTGAACCGGATTAGAGTTAGAACGGATCTGAATTGGATCGGAATGGGTCAGGAACGGATTTGGTCATGATGACAGATTAGACTATATATGGGCTGACCAATCCAGTGGCCACTCTTTTTCAATCTTCATTTGCGGAAATCTCGCTCCAGCGCGTACTTAGCCTCTCTTCCCAGCGTTTTGCTTTCTTGTTTTGAGTTGGTTTGTGTGTGCGTGTTAGTGTGTTAGGGCGCGCAGCGCTTTAGTGTGCGTTGCAGGTTTAGAGGTATTCCGGTTGAGATCGGAAGAGTGAACGTGAAAAACGGGACGTGCGGCTAGGAGAGGGAAAGGTAGCCACAGTCAGGATCCGATTAGCACAGTTCATGTCCATGCCTCAGCTCCGTAAGAGTAGAGCAGGGCCGTCCAGTTCCTCCGCAGCAGAAGTAAAACTCCGGAAGGTGTGTCCGGTTATTCCAACGGACGAGAAGGAAAAGGACAACCTGATAGAGGATTTGGCCAAAATGGGCTGCGGAGGATTGATCGATAAACCCTGGGGGTTTAGGGAGGAGCAGATGATTCGAGAGTTACTCGGAAAGCTCTCCAACCAGTTTGAGAAAACTCTCCGCGGAAGTCCGGGCAACTGGACGGAGGAGATGTGGAAGGCCGTGTATGAATTCCGGTCTGGAGGTCGAGGGATGGCCTCCTCGAAGGAGGGTTACACGCGGGGAAAATTCCGGTGCAACGTGGACTCCAAAGATGGACATGCGGTTGCTGATTGTCTGGATGACCGGCACCGGAACCTCCTACAGTTCCTGGTTCCGATCATCCACCCGGAGAAGCCGACGAGGGTGACCATCGCCATCGGGAACCTCATTTTTGGAGCCCTGAGCGGGGAACGGAAAGTGGACTGGGCCAGGATTTTGTTCGACCTGGTCAACCGGCTAATTTCGAAGATCGGAGGAAGTAGACCGACTCCGTTGAGTCCCTACCTCGTCCATTTGTACAAGCACAATCAACTCCTCACGGATACGGAGGAGAAGGAGTGGAAGATGCATGAGTCACTCTTGAAATATGGGGAATCAGAATCGGAAGAAGAAGAACAGGAAGAAGTATCCGGTTCCGAGGAGGAAGAAGAGGAAGAGGAGGAGCTACACCGGCCGCAGCACAAGCGGCAGAAGACGCCTCCTCCTCACCGGAGAGGAACCCCAACCCTTCCGGCTGAGACCTCCAACCCAGGGAAGAAACCGGTTTGTGGAGAACCGGGTCCTTCCGGATCGGATCCGACGGATCCGTTCAACCAGCTGATCAACATCCTGAGTGATGTGAGAGCAGACTGGACGGTGAAGAAGCTGATTCTGAATCAGATCAGCGAGCTGGTGGGAGCACCAGCAGACAGCAACCTGGCAGGAGTGGTTGCAGATTTTATCTCCAGCCCGGATGAGATCCGGAAGCAAGAAGCGGAGATACGACGACTCCAAGAGGAGAACGAGTCGTTGAAGACGGAAATGTTGCTCCTCAAGGAGGATATGGCTACCACCCGGGAGATGGCAGAGGCTACCCGGAAAGTAGCGGAGGACGTGAAGGCCACATTCGGAGCAACCGGAGAGGCCATCACCAAGTCAAAGTTGTTTGACGAGGGAGTCCTCAAGGAGAATAAGATATCCGGGACCAGGTTGGTCCGGATTTTGACAGACTACTCCGAGAAGGTGGAGTTAGTCATGATGGACGCACGAGAGGCTGCAAACCGGATGGAGGAGAGCAGCAGGAAGCTGAACGGAGTGACGTTGTCACGGTCGTTCCATCTGTCCGACCTTTCAATGCCCGGATCTTTTCCGAACGTGGGCATTCAGACGGAAGGAAAGGATCGGACTCCCCAGTCCAAGAAGAGTGGGAGGAAACTCGCGCACACCATCAACCTGGATTCGTCACCGGATCTCCCAGAACGTGAAACAGGGGAGCGGAACCGGAACCTGACGGACATTTTCGAGCAGCTTGGAACGGAACCACCCAGAAGTCCCACACTGAACCCGGGGAAAGATCAAAGTATGGATCTGACCCCAGATCAGGGTGAGGATCAAGAACAGAGCGTGCACCAAGGCGAAGACAAAGTCATGGACGAAGAAACGGATCAAGGAGTAGATCCGGTTATGGTAGGATAGTTAGGATTTTAGTTGTAAATATTTGTTAGTTAGGACCGGACCGGGTTTGATCCGGATGTGTCTGGTCTGGATCGGATGTTTTCCAGTCTAGCCGGCTCGGCGGGGACCGAAAGTTCCGCGCGGACTTTTCGGGCCGCTTTATGTTGACTTTTGAGTTTTAAAATGTATATAGTCAGTCTCTGCGAAGGAGACTGGGAGTCTTTTTCCTTGAATTTTTGTGTGTTTTCTATTGATTCCTTGTTGTACGTCTCTCCCGCGCGTGGCAGGGCTGTTTTGGTGAAGAGTTAGGAAAATGTATGCAGATTCTAGAGAGATTTCTCCCCTTGGTGTGTTTGTTTTGCTCTTATGTGTATGTGAGTGGGTTTTCTAAGTGTTGGGAGCGGATTTCAGTTCCTCAGCGCCTCTACAGTTCACGATTCCGGGCGAGAAAACCGTTGTTAGGCTAGGCGGATAGGGAAGGAGTCCTTAAACGCGCTAGAACTCCTGGATAGGAAATCCGGTTGAGTGCCCGATCTCCCGTGAGGTCTCGCTGCCCTAGTTGGTAAACGGAAGGACTTTAGTTGTTGTTGGAACGGACGAGTTCGCTTGTAACCACCTAACTCCGCACGGAGGGAACTTGGCATCAAGGTCGTTGTAGTATGAGAGGATCGTACGGGGGGTCTTTGTGTGACCTGCCAACCGGATCGCTGTCCGGGTGGTTGTGAGAGATCAAACCGGATCCGTGCTAGTCTAGGAGGTAGTGGATTAGAGAAGTGGGTCTTCAGCCACTATAAGTCACGGAAGGAGTGGCGGGCCTGCCACTCTCAAAAGCAAGCGGCGAACCCTCTGATGGTGAAACAGAGGCAAAACTAAATCGGAGTGGAGTGAGAGTACGTGTGCGAGGACCGGATCGGATCGGTCCAGAGGAGTTCCAGGATCAGAAGTGTTAGGATTCTGGGTTGTGGAAGTTTTACGGGACCGAATAGCTTGACAGACCGGAAGAAATAGAGAGAGGTCTGGTCGTTGTTTTCGGTGTGTTGTTGTTTTCGGTTTTAGATCTAGGACCGGAATGTAGAAATTGGATACTAGCTGAGCTTAAGTTGGGAATAGTGCTAGACACTTCACCGAATCTCGTGGATTCGATCTTTAGAGTCATTTTGTTATGCTTTAAAGTGGTTTTTGGGAGTGTAACAGGGAATTCGCTTACTCTGTGCTGCGACATCCACTCAACAAGGAGAAGGTTAGATGAGGGTGTAAGAAAAAACACAAAGAGAAATACACAAGTTAGACCACGTGGCAATACAAAGCTCACACGCTAAAGGCCCCCCCAAGCGGCATCGCCAAGGTACGGTGGGGGGTGACTTTAGGATTAGTGCAAGATACAAAAAAAGGACTCTTAAACTTCACAAGTTAGATCACAACACGTACAAGAGGGAGAGAGAGGCTCTCCACTCACAACAAAATACCAAAAACTTTACAAGAGAGTACACAAAGCAAGGTAGAAGGACCCCCAAGGACCTTCAAAGCTTGAAAATAAAAAACAATGGAGCCAAAAGTGCTCCGAAAACACCGTAGAGGTTTTTGGCTTTAAACGCCAAAATATCCAAAATAACTTGGACCCACGGACCCAAAACAAGAATTGGGGGTGTTCTAGAGAGAGAAATGGGGCCCTTATATAGGTTTCCAAGGGCTCACCTCTCCCTTTAGAGTTCTAAGGTAACCTTATCAACGGGGATTTTCATCCTCATCCTCAAAGATTTTCATCCTCATCCTCAAAGATTTTCATCCTACATCCTAAATTTCTACTTCTACCATCTATGCTGGACCAACATCCTAACTTTTGGAGATTAGCTCCAATCGCCGAACGGATTGCGCCGTTGGATCCAGAACGCCGTGTTTAGTCCTAGACCCCTCTACCCCCCGCATCGAGGCCAAAAACCCATCGTAGGCTAATTTAGTTTTAAAAACCAAATCGTGGTAAAATCCTAGATCTTGGGGGTCTCCTATTTTGAGAAATGTGAATAGCCTAGGGTCTCCGGTAGGTGCGAGAGAGTCGGGAAGGACTTTTGGTTGACTTCGTTTCGCCATCGTATGGGCCCGGAATGCCGGTCAACGTGGCGGGGACCCCGCCACGTGGTTAATTTCCGAGGAATCTCGCCGGTTCGGGTACTTGCCGCTATCGGAATGTCGTGAAACTTCACGGAGCGCATTATTAACATAAAACAAGCTAGTCTAATTTTTAGTGAGATTTTATTGTAACCTGGGTAATTTCCATGAAATTCCCGTTGGAGGTTAGGAGGGTTGACCACCCGGAAAAAGGTTCTTCTGCAAGTCGGAAGATGCCGGGAATTTTCATGTGACCTCTCAGGGAGTCGCATGAAAGACGTGCGGGTGTGTTTCCGTACCTGGCACGATTGGTCAATGGAGATTCAAAACTGGCCATCTCCTCGAATTAGCGACGATGTGGGAATCTTCTGCAGGTGGAGGAATCTTGGCGAATCGATTTCGCCGTTGGACTCCTGGCATGGGATTCACCCTAGAACACCATCCTTGGGCTATAGATTCCTCCACGGGCCCAGTCTTGCGTGAGTGGCTCCTACATGCTATCAATCGAGATTTCGGGAATCCGTCGATCTAATGGGGAATTCTAAATCTAACTCTGGGATCCGACCTAGTGGCCTCGCTGTGGATCCCTCGGACCGACCTAGCCATGAATCGCCACATTCATGGTGGGATTTAGCCCTTTTGGGGCTGTGTGACTTGAATCCTCCAAATCTAACCTTTTCGTTATTTCTATACTATTTTTAGGCAAGGTTTGGGGGATTCTAAGTAAAAAACACAAATCTAGACCAAATATTATAATGGGTATGACACAACCCTATTTCGGTTCTACACTCTTTTTATGAATTTTTCTATACTTTTATCAACTTTAAATTGCAAATTTCCAAAAAAATAATTCTACGAGTCCCAAGTGACAAATTGGGAGCTCACACTACTCGGCCCTGCAGGTGGTTTCCTGCTCGTTTTCGGTGGAGTGGACTTTGTTGCAGCCCGGGTCGGAATCTTCCGCTTGATCGGCGGCGGGTCGTCATCCGAGGCCGTCTCATCCCCGGAAGTGAATTCCCCCTTCTCGGACTCCTGGATCATCTCCACTCTGGTATCTCTCTCTGGTGAATCGTCCAGCTGAATCGGTGTTGTATTCTTCTTGGGCGATACCTTCTGCATATGAGGGAAGTCGACTGGATTGGTCCAAGTCGAGTTTGACAAGGCCCCCATCCGGTGGATTAAATCGCTCCGGACGGATGTTCCGGATGTCGAAACGGTACTCCCTGCTACTACCGGAATAGACTGGATACTCCTTGTTTGGCCCAACTTAGTAGCCTTCATCTGGATCCGTGTCTGACTTGAAGTAGGTCTTGGGGATGGCTGTAGACCGATCCCTGGCCCCGGCTTCTGGGGCGTCTTCAACAAGTCGACGTTGGGCAGCTCCGAAAAGTGGGTGAAGTCCAAGGGCTTATTTGGGTCGAGGTGCCCCAACAATTGCGACATCTCCTTCAAAATTCCTTCCATCCGGGCCTGGAAGTCCACCAAGATAGTTACCACCTTGGACCCGGATAAGTGGCCTGTGCCACTCAGCTGATTGCTGAAGAGTCGGGATTTGATCACAGCTTCCGAGGGCTGCTCCACCAACTGTGTTCCGACGTCGAAGAAGTCAGACTGCAGTTCCGATCCCGGGGGCTGACTCGGCTCTCCTTTTTCTGGGGTCGACTGTTCCACCCTCGAGTTCGGATCGGTCGACTTCCTTCTCTTCTCCCGCTTGTCGACCAGGTCCTGCTGCTACTGTTCTTCTTCATCGTCTTCGTCTTCTTCTTCTTCCTCCTCCTCTCCCTCGATTGGAGTATCCGGTGGAATTTCGTGCGTGAGACCATACTTAACTATTTCTAATCCGGTGTTGTAAATCACCACCTCTTCACCAGTCAGCACCTCCTGATGGTGGTACAGGTGAAACAGGTACGGACTGAGAAGACTCGGCTTCCCCTTCCCTACGTGCAACACCAGTTTCTTCACTATACCTGCTAGGACTTTCCCCCAGTGGACTACCTTATCTTCTAAATCCCCAAAGATAGTGTTGGCCACCGTAACCGTAACTCGGGTGGGCTTTTCCGGATACAGGATCGGAATCAAAAATTCCAACACCTGTTTCTACCTAGTGTCCTTACAGTCACTCACGGGGTATCCGTCTTTAGTGGTAATTGGATTACGAAACTTTCCTATGCTGTACTTTTCTACCCGAGAACCTAATCCGGACCCGTTCTTCTCGAACCTGTATACGTCAGTCCATACATCCGCCGTCCATGCTCCGGGTTGGCCTCTCACAGTCAACTCAAACTGATTTGGGACCCCGGAGATCAGCTGCTCCAGCATCTCCGGGTCCTTAACATTCCACGGCCGGTGGATCAAGCCTACGCACCCCATCCGGGTCAGATCTGTCTCTAACTCCTTCCGGTGAGTTGGGTCGGTGGGAATAGCCGGTCTAACTATCCGAGCTGTGACTGAAGGCCGACGCGCTATTGGGTTGCTAGACTCCGCCATAGTTCACGGACACCAACCACTAAATCCGGTGCAATCGGCACCGACCTCACCCGTCTCTCCCTGTCGCGATCTCTAACTTACCACTCTTTCTCTCAGCTAAGTGCGTAAGACAATCAACAAAGTGAAGAATGAGGAAGATTAGGTCTGGCGACGGTTTAAGTACTAGTCGAGCTGCCGACCGTTCTCCTTGGTGAACGGAAAGAGGTCCGTTCCCGTAACGGTTCCCTAGCGGCGTAGGTCGGATACCTATTCCGTAGCTCGTTCCGATCCGACCTAACTCGGATGTAAGATCCGCTTCTGTCTCGAAAGAACCCGATTTAAAGGATCTGGAATCTCGGATTCTAACTATCCGGAATTTATCTATATCCGGATCTAATTTCTTACTTCATATCAAAGTTTTGAAATTTTTGACTAACTCCTACCCTATTTCTAAGCTACATCTCTCCCTTATGAGTTTCCGTGCTCCCACAGTCACTATGAGAGTGATGAAGAGGTACCTTCCATAGCAAGATTTCTAGATGGAAGCTGCCTTCTAAGCACCGAATCGCTTTTGGCAAACAAGGAGGACACCAATGTTACACTAGCAACTGAAATTGGGATTACGGTTGTAGCTGGTACGTCTGAAAGAGGGGTGGTGCTTAGTACGGAAAAGTCACCATTGGCGGCAGTGGCCCATTTAGAAGAAAATGACGAACGAAAAGATGAAGACCAAGTGAATGTGGACAATACAATGTTGGAGTCTGGAGGAAGATTGAGGAGCAATCGTACTGAGGAACAAAGTACCGTGGATCCTACCACGCAACTACCGGTGAACAATGTAGTTTCACAGTTGATAGAAAGCGGAAGCCGGAACATGCTACACACTGGTGAAGGCATGAAAGAAAGCATGCCAATCACCCTAAAATCGCCACGTAGGAATCATCCAGCACCTCCATGAGTACTATTCAGTACGAAAAGTACCACTGTATTAGGTTCAAGAAGTTCTGAATTTGAAATGCGGACTTCCAACATATCTTCAATCCGTATTCATGAAGATAATGTGACATTGGATGCCGTGTTCAAGAAAAGAGGTTTTCCACTTCAATCATCTATGAAGCCATCAAACGTGAAATTGAAATCTTTGGATGAAGTACATGGATGCAGCACCGAGGGGCAACAAACAAGAAAAACAATGTTGGAGGAATCTATTGAAGCAAAGAGAAAACGAGTGATGGAGCCGTTGGTTATATCCCCAAAGAAGAAAGCAAACTCTTTTTGATAGACGTGAAAACCTCCTCTTAATAGACGTGAGCGAAATGCGGTACTTCCTCTTACAAAACCAGAAGCGGTTGATTGTCTTCGACAACGCATAGGAAAATTTTTAATTCAAGTGAAAAAAGATAAGAAGATGGGCAAGTCAAAGAGAGCTTCTACATCTAAGAAAGTGCTTAAAAATAGGGGTGGAAGTCAATTATCTTCTTCAGACGACGAAGATGACACGTTTAACAGTGAAGACGACGAACTTCAATCAAATGAATATAGTAGCAGGGCAAAGGTGAAAGGAGACATTGATTACTACCCTGTGAAATCCAATCGTAGAAAAGGCTCAAACGAAGGGTAGTTCGTAAAGAAGGTGTTTAAAGGCAAAAAGTTGAAGAGACAAGACTTCAACTATTGTGTGCAAGCATTGATCCCTAGTAGAGTAGTAGAGTAAGTAGAGTAGTAGATTAGAACTCTAGAAGTTCAGAACTAGTTTGCATGTTTATGTTTGAAAATGTATTGAAATCTTTAAGTTTATTACATTCCATTGAAAGTGAAATTCAAAAAATGTTCCTTGTGTATTCTTTGATTTTTTATTTTCAAGTATTCAACAACATATTTTTGAAAGCAACATACCTCAAAAACACCAAAAAGTAACCTACTACTTGCAACAAAATAAAAATGTATTTATACGAATATAACTCAAAGTACTCAACCATAAAATACTAAAATCGCTCGTCCGCCCAACCGCCCGACCACCCGACCCTCGGACGGCGACTGGACACCGTCCGCGCATGTCCATAGCGTCCATTGTAACCGGTTGTCCGGTCGTCTGGACGTGTGAGCTTTGTGTTGCCACGTGGTCTAATCTATGTGTTTCTCTTTGTGTTTTTTCTTACACCCTCATCTAACCTTCTCCTTGTTGAGTGGACCCCCCTCCGAGACGGCGAAGCTTTGAATTCACGTGTGGTTGTTTTCTTTAAAAGTTTAGCTTTTCCCTCTTCTAAAGTCTCTCTCACTGTATGGACCCCCCTCTGGGACGGCGAAGCTTTGAACTCACGTGTGGTTGTTTTCCTTAAAAGTTTAGCTTTTCCCTCTTCTAAAGTCTCTCTCACTCTCTGGACCCCTCTCCGGGACGGCGAAGCTTTGAACTCATGTGTGGTTGTTTTCTTTAAAAATTTAGCTTTTCCCTCTTCTAAAGTCTCTCTCAGTGTGTGGACCCCCCTTGGGAACGGCAAAGCTCTGAACTAGTAACAAAGTAGAAGTCCTAAAGCGTATGTTAAAAGTGTAGACGGCGGAGCTTTGAACCCCCGGGGAGTCTAGAAGTCCTAAAGTTGGTGTTAAAACCAATTTCACGGCGAAGCTTTGCACCTCCCCTGTGTTTAGATCCAAAGTCTAGTTTCCAAGACCTTTGTTGAAACCTCTAGAGTTTAGCTTCCAAGATATGTAGGTTCCTTGGCACTTAATAAAGTTTAGTCATTTCCCAAAGTTTAAGAGAGTTTAGTGGTTCCCCAAAGTTTTATTTAGTTAGTTGTATCCCAAAAATCTTAGTAGATCTAGCACCCCCCAAAGTTCTATCCCCCCCTAGGTTAGCAAGAATCTAGTCTTTTTATTTAGCTTTAGCCAAATTTTCAGTCTTTTTAGCCTTAGTCAGAAATCGAGTTCCAGAACCAGCATACGGCCAGCCAACATCAGAACCAGCATACGAGCCAGCCAACATCAGACCAGCATAACGAGCCAGCCAACATTAGACCAGCAAACGAGCCAGCCAACAAGTAGAACCAGCAACCATAACCGAAAAAAAAAAAAAATAATAATTAAAATTTTTTGGCCGACCTCCCAGCCAGCCAGCTGGGAAGGTCAGCCAGCCGGAGGGCCAACAGCTCTCCCGGTACAGCAGCTCTCCGGTACAGCAGCTCTCCCGGTACAGCAGCTCTCCGGTACAACAGCTCTCCTGGTACAGCAGGCTCTCTCGGTACAGCAGGCTCTCAGTCCAGCAGGGGAGGCTGGGGCCATTTGGGCTCCTCTCCAAATTTTGGATTCTCTCGTTTTTTTTATTATTTTTGGTTCTCCCCAAACCCGAACACAAACAAAGGCAAACCAAACCAAAAGCATGTTGGACTAATTTTGTGCTAAGTGGGGTTGAAGTAGGACTAGGGCTAAAAATACAAAAGGGAGGAGGGAGGAGGGAGAAATAGAGGTTGCCATTCCACGCGCCACCTGCAAAAAACAACCGGTTCAACCTGCATCACCACTCACACCTACACACAATGGAAGGAAATTAGGGAGATGGATGTGTTATAGGAGTGGAAGAGAGAGAGACGATGAATAGTGCCTATTTAGGAGATTAGGTAGGAAATCTAGAAGAACTCCTTGCAACCGTTGGGAGGAGGATTAGGATGACACAAAGCAAGGTTGCGTAAGAGGGTAGGAAGAACATTTAAACCCTTCTCGTAGTTTGAAACCATAGTGTAAGACTCATAAAAGCTTAGGTGGAATAGTGCTAGTGTAGAAGAGAGAGGAAGAAAGAAAAGAAAGGAGGAAGGGAAAGAGGGAGTTTAGATCATCAAAATTGTAATATTTTCTCAATAAGCGGTGAGCTTGGAAAAAATTCAAAACAAAGCCAAAGACTACCATGGAGCGTGAGGATGTACACGTGGACGTGGACGAAGTCATTTCCGACACCGGTAGTGAAGAGGTGAGTTTTTTATTTAATCTTTGATGTTTCTTCCTAATTAGCATTTATTTTCCTAATCTGCCCTTAGAGCGTGATTAGCATCCGAGATTAGTGTAGATTAGAAGTTTAGATTCAAAAGTTGATAGATTAGAAAGAGAGGTTTCCGAAAACAGCTTATAATTAAGATTTGACTGTAAACTGAACGCGTTAGGCTAAGTTAAGCGATAGGGGGTAGGACGGAGGAATTTTGAATAAAATTTCATCCGAAAAGAACCATGGACGGAAATTAGGTTTAAATTAGAAGGAGAATTTAGGATTAAAATTATGGAGTAATTAGCAGTTAGAATTAGAATCAACTTACACTTTTACTTTTTTAAGATGAACTTCTGAGGTCAAAATCTAGAGCTAACTTTAGGGAGTCAAAAATTAGAGTAGAAAGTAGAGGTCAACAGTAGAATTGAAAATCAACTTAGGAAGTAGATTTTTGAGTTAGGAATAGAGGAGGAAAATAGAAGTCAAAACTTGGAGTAACATTTAGAGTTCATCTAGGATTAAAACGATAGGGTTAAAACTGGAAGTAGAAAGTCAAAAGTCAAAAGTCAAAAGATTAAGATTAAATTTAAAGGTTAAACTTTAGTTTTAATTGGGGAGTAAAAAGTTAGAGTGAAAAGCTAAAGGTAGAAGTTAAAAGTTAGAGGTAGAAGTTAAAATTAGAGTTAGTTGTTGGAAGTAGAAAAACTCTAGAGTAAAAGTGAAAACGTAGAGTCAAACCTTAGAGTTAAAAGTTAAAACATAGAGTTAAAATTCAAGGGTAGAGTTTAGAGTTACTTTAGGAGTAAAAACTTAGAGTTAAAAGTTAAAACATAGAGTTAAAATTCAAGGGTAGAGTTTAGAGTTACTTTAGGAGTAAAAACTTAGAGTTAAAAGTTAAAACATAGAGTTAAAATTCAAGGGTAAATCTTAGAGTTAAGTTAGGAATAGAAACCTAGAATTAAAAGTCAAAACACCGAGCACAAGTCAGTAGTTAAGAACCAAGTTAAAGAAATAAATCTAGAGTCACATTCCGAAGTTGGAACGGTAGAGGCAGCTTTAAAAAGTAGAACTTCTAGGTGGAGTCTTAGAAACCCAAGATAGTCTTAGGGGTTCATGGAAGGAACATAGGGGTTCCTCTTTTTACGTAGTTAGGGACGTTATAAATGAGCAATCACTGTGCCAATGATCTTTTTACCCTTCTACACATCCACCTCTTGCCGGAAAGGAACACCTTGCCCAAAATATACCATGCAGCGAAGTCCCTGACCGCAAAACTTGGATTGACTTACAATAGCATACATGCCTGTGAAAAAGGATGTGTGTTATTTCGCGGTGAGCACCAAGATGCCCTTCGGTGCCCAAAGTGTGGTGGCCCCAGGTTTAGATACGAACATTGCCGTTCATTCCCACTGAAGGTTCTTCGCCACTTTTCCATTATCCCACGGTTGCAGAGGATGTTCCGCAGTCCAGCTATATCAAAGCTCATGACATGGCATGCCGAGAACCGGAGCGATCAAGATGGAGGGGACGGACTTGTCAGGCACCCCTGTGACTCCAAGGCTTGGAAGCATTTCAAGGAGAATGTGGATCCAACATTTTCCGCCGACCCCCGCAATGCTCACTTTGCTCTAGCAGCGGATGGAGTGAACCCTTTCAAGCAAAATCGGTCTTCATGGTCCACATGGCCAGTGCTCTTGTTGAATTATAACCTACCCCCTTGGTTGAGCACCAAAAAGTTTTTTGTCCTCTTGTCCCTCTTAATTCCTGGGAGAGAGTCTGTGACGTCTGAGGTATTTGATGTGTACCTAGAGCCCCTTGTGGAAGAGTTGCTGGAGTTGTGGTCTGGAGTGCCGGCCTATGACGTTACCAAAGATGTCGGCGTTAGATCATTCCAACTGCGTGCCATGTTGCTTTGGACGATTCACGACTTTCCGAGCTATGGCACAGTAGGCGGGTTCTCTCACCAAGGATACGCAGCTTGTCCGTGGTGTGATGTAGACCTCGGCGGTGAGCATTCCATAGAGCTTGGGAAGTGCACGTACGGTGGGACACGGCGATGGTTGTCAAAAAATCATCCTTACAGGTCGGAGGAGATGAAAGACCACTTCAATGGCAACCTTGAAATCCAACCTAAACCCCGTGCAGTCACTGTGGAGGAGCAAATTCAGCATGCAGTGGAGTTTGAGTCATGGAAAGCTCGAGGAAATAAAGACGGTGCCCCAGGGGACCCCTCCAAATTACATGGCTTGAAGCGGCTGAGCATTCTGTTCAGGTTACCATACTAGAAGGTGAGCATTTCAGGTCGCCTCAATCAGTCACAAGTCCGCAACTGTGGTGTCGTCTTCAATGCTACGTGCAAGTCATTTTTAAGTAGAACTACAGTCTCATTTTCTTAGAAATGACTCTAAAATGACTTCAAAATGACATGTACTCCATGTCGATGCGGGGTGGGGACCTGTCCCTACACAGTGTGACTCATTACTGACTCGAGGCCCCTTTAGCCCTCCCTCTTTGGATATATCCCACCGGGCAGTGAACATCCGTTATGTCCTTTTTCATTGCCCGAGATTGTGGATCCAAAGAACCAAATGTCTAGGCAGGTGTACATAAATTGACCCCTTCTACGTCGGCTGTTCCGCAGCATCTTCTGATTCGCTATACACTGGACGTGATGCATTGCGAAATGAACTTGGCGAAAAACTTCCTCAAGACAATTACAGGGAAGAAAGACACCGTTAAGGTACGGAGGGACTCGCAACGTCGTAATTTGCGGAGGCACTTGTGGCTCACTCCAAACCCTTGGAAACCCGGTAAGATGCTCAAGCCACGAGCACCTTACGTTTTGCCGGATGTGGACTTCGAGAAGTTTGCCAAGTGCATAGAAGCTTTGAAGACTCCCAGCGGGTATTCGTCACACTTGGGGAAGTGCATTCGGAAGAACTTTGGGGGCCTCAAATCGCATGATTATCATGTGTTCATGCAGCAAGTCTTGCCACTAGCACTTCGCGGGTTGATGGAGCCTGGTCCACATATGGCGGTCATGCGAATGTGCAAGGTATTTAGGCGCCTATGCATGAAGGTGTATAATCCGGCGGACTTTCCCTCACTGGAGTCGGATGTTGCGGAAAGTATGGCCTTGCTGGAGATTGAATTTCCTCCATCATTTTTTGATGTTATGACCCATTTGCCATATCACCTTGCAAGAGAACTAGACCTCTGTGGTCCAGTTAGTGTGCGTTGGATGTATCCTGTGGAGCGGTATATGAAAGTCCTTAAAAATCATGTTCGCAATTTGGCGCGTCCCGAGGCATGCATGGCGGAGGGATACCTGAAGGACGAGTGCCTTGGCTTTATAACGGAGTACCTCCACAAATTTGAGGGCACAACGCGACGTGTGTGGGACGAAGATGAAGTATACAATGACGCAGAAGAGGTCCTTCAAGGGGCGGGGAAGGTGTATGTGATGAGCCCGGAGCTCCGTGACATCGCCCACCAATACGTGTTGACGAATGTATCTGTCATGCAGGATCTACATGCGTAAGTGATTGAGTGTCACCGGCGTCTGCGATGTTTTTTTCTAGCAGTTCTCCCTGCTGCGGCCTTCCCTGTATCGCTTTTGTGCCATGATCTAAAAGCCATTCGTCATTCATATGTTCAGAGTCATTTATAAGTTGTAGAAAAGTTAATTCTGAGTCGGAAACGCTGAATAAAGAACTCCGTTGCGACTCTGCGAAGTCGGGCGGAAGTCATGTGGAAGTGACATTTCTGTGCAGCGTTATGTATCCTTAGGAGTGTCCTGAAACCGCCGTCAACCGTCGCCCTGTACTTGAATCCAGATTTTGTACAATGTCTGAAAAAGGCTATGCGTGTGCACGCAGGAAGTGGATTGATGAAGAACGAGTTGATCCATCGACTCCGCCGCTGGCAGAATGGGTCCAGACCATCGTGCGTAATGCAGATTTGGATTTGAGAAACCCAGACGACATGGACCGCTTACTTCTCAGTAAGAAGCCTTCGCAGCGAGCCACCCGATATGCACGCATCACGGCATTTGGTAACCATTTTAGAGCAGAGGACGAGACAACCATGCGGTTGTTAAGCTATGACAGCGGCGTGGCCTCCATGTTTGAAATGCCGGCAGAGAATGCCGGTGATTTGTCTGTGAACTATATTGGAGTGTTGAAGGACATACTAGTCCTTGATTACAGAGCTCTGCAAACCCAAACCATTCTTTTGCGGTGCAAGTGGGTTAAGCATCAAGACAATCGGGGGAACCCTACGTACGTGAGGGATGACTCAGGATTCCTTGTCGTCAATTTCCGCCACACTTTGCCTCGCATGGCTGAGCCTTTCATCTTCCCCAGCCAGGCCACACATGTTTTTTTCTCAGACGTAGTAGAGAAGCCCGGGTGGAAAGTTGTTTTACGCAAAGAAGCAAGAGCAAAGCGAGAAGTAGTGGAGACCTCGGACGCGTTCATAAGCACGACTGTGGAGAGCACAGGCATGACGGCTCCGCAAAGGCTACCTCTCCCAACGCAAACAGTGAATTTGGTCGGCGCCATTGAACTGTCCATTGAAGAAAACTTATTGGCACAAGAGCATTATTAGGGTTCGGAGCACAGTTTCTGAAAGCGATGGACGTATGTATGCGCCGTGGGACTTGGCACTCTATGCACATGAATGGTGATATACAGCACTGCACAATGTATGAGAGCGAAGCTGTCACTGTGAGTGATTGCTGACGCAATAGTACCTAAGTCGCCTCTAAGTAGGGTATGAGTTGTATGCTGGACGGGAAGTCCTAGGAAGTCATGAAGAAGTGGTATGGAAGTGGCGACGTAGTCCCCCTTGTCGGAGACAGTCGCGACTTCACGACTTGAAGACCGTGGTCAGTCCCCAAGAACAGCACAATATGATGTAGTATGAATCCGATGCATGTACATGACTTGGGAATTCTCTGTATGTCGGCTGCGTTCTTGAAGGAAACATGTGGCTGCTTGTTTCAAATTTGTAATGTGCTATTAAGTAGGCAGACGTGAAACAGCACAAGAGAACTTGATTCCACCAACATATCTTGCATATGCAAATTCACTCCGCTCACCAAGAGTAATTCGCCTAAAATGAAAAAGAAACTGACTGAAGTGTCCAGAAAAGAAAAGTAGGATTCAAAAAGAACAAGAAGGACGGGAAAATGGTAATGGCACTAGAAGTTTTCCAAACACAATTGAAGAAGGCAGCCAGAAACAAAAGAAAGGAATTCTAGAAAATTAAAACAAGTGAAGGAGATGTAAAAAGTAAGAAAATCCTGAAAAGGAACTCACTGAATTAAAAAAATAAAATAAAATAAAAAGACACTAGGAAATGAAGTGCCCAAAAAAGAAAGGAATTCTAGAAAATTCAAGGAGTGGAGTTTGTAGCAAAAAGTAATAAAATCTTGAAAAGGAACAAATTGCATTCAAAAAATTTAGAAAAAAATCAAAGACACTAGGAAATAAAGTGCCAATAAAATCAAGGAATTCTAGAATATTAAAAGAATTAAAGAAGATGTAAAAAGTAAGAAAATCTTGAAAAGAAACTAACTTAATTAAAAAATAAAATAAAGAATAAAAGACAGTAGGAAATGAAGTGTCAATAAATTAAAAGAAAGGAAATCTAGCAAATTAAAACAATTAAAGAAGATTCCAAAAGTAAGAAAATCCTAAACCGGAACTAACTTAATTAAGAAAATTAAAAAAAAATGAAAGACACTAGGAAATGAAATGCCAATAAAAGAAATGAATTCCATAAAATTAAAACAATAAAAGAAAATGTAAAAAGTAAAAAAATCATGAAAAAGAACTAACTGAAAAAAAAAATATAAATCACAGACACTAGGAAATAAAGTGCCAAAAAAAGAAAAGAATTCTAGAATATTAAAAGAATTAAAGAAGATTCCAAAAGTTAGAGAATCCTAAAAAATAACTAACTTAATTAAGAAACAAAATAAAAAATAAAAGACACTAGGAAATAAAGCTCTCCTAAAAGAAAGGAATTCTAGAAAATTAAGACAATGTAAGAAGGTTCCAAAAGTAAAAAAATCCTGAAAAGGAACTAACTGAATTAAAAAAAAAAAAAAAAAAATCAAAGACACTAGGAAATAAAGTGCCAATAAAAGAAAGGAATTCTAGAAAATTAAAACAATGTAAGAAGATTCCAAAAGTAAGAAAATCCTAAAAAGGAAGTAACTTAAGCAAAAGATAAATAAATAAAAGACACTAGGACATGAAGTGCCATTTCCAGAAAGGAATTTCAGAAAATTAAAACAATTAAAGAAGATGTTAAAAGTAAGAAAAACGTGAAAAGAAAGTAATTGAAATTAAAAAGAAAAATAAATTCAAAGACACTAGAAAATAAAGTGTTAGGAAAGGGTGAAAGAAAGGTGCGCTATCACCATAAGGAATGGCAAAAACGTAAATTACAACTTCAGGCCGTGTGGGAGCACAGTTATCTGTAGGAAAACAGTCAGAGATGAGTATTGCCTGTGCTCTCTACTGAGGACAGTAAGTAAAAGAAACAAACCAAGGATACGTCAGGTGTCTTTCAGCCTTTCTTTCCCGCCCGAGTCATCTTTCGTCTTTGGAGTCATTTTTTAGTCGCTCCCCAGTTATGCGAAGTAACAATAAATGACAGGAAGTCGTTTCGCTTTTTACCGGGGCCTCTATGCTCAATTTCATCGCGGCCACGTAGGCATTCAACCACTCTGTGAACGCGAAACGATGGATGAAACATGCACCTCCTTAGTTATCGTCGGCCAGTCGCACTAGGGACTACAGAATGACTCAGTCGTTGGAACCGGTGCAGCGGCTGTGCAAATACGGAGCAAAAGTCATTCTCTAGTGACATCGGACAAGAAGTCATTCTTTGGCAGTCGCATTTGTACCCAATTTCTTGTAGTGATAAAACAGTACATGTCGGTATCAAAAAAAGAATGTATAAGTTCTTAATCTTCCGCTCATGAAGTCATGAGCAAGAAAAGTCCATAGTACGTTTTCCAAAATTGCGATACATATTACATGTCGATTTAAAAACAAAAAATTGAAGTTGTAACTTAATATTAATATTTTTTTCATAAATTAAAGATCATTTCTAAATGTCCTTTGTTTGACATTTTTTTTTAATTTCCATTTTTTGCAAGTAATTCCAAGATCATGGGCGGCTGGGCTTGGTCACGTACTTTGAAGAACTGTCTCCAGATATGCTCCAAAACACAAGTAAATTAAATAGATTAACACCTAGTATGCCCCTAAAACCGCGGGCAGTCACACTCTTGTCCACATCTATTCAATGATCATTGCAAGACAATTAGTATAGAAGACAATAAGATAATTTAGATATTATTTCTTCATTACACATTTGCCAATCATGTTGATTGTATACATGAAAATGATTGCCTAGGAGATGAATGAGAAAGAATTATATAGGACAATCATCAACAATGTTCCCTGTACTTATGTAATCGTTACAGTCATTTCTATTTAATTAAATAATTTGGACTAATCATTTTCTATAAAAATGACACAAGTGCAAACTAGAAATCAAAGTTCATTATGTTAAAGGCATATTTAGCGGCTTGTAAAAAAATAATAATCATCGAAACCAAAGGTTAAACCTAGAAATCAATGTAGCAATCCATGAAATTAAACCGCTCATGATTCGTAACTAATGTTTGCATGGGCAGAGTATTTAAAATAGTAAAACTACATTTTTTTTTGTTAAAATTAACTCATACAACATCATGCATGATTTATGGAATGAAGGGTCTTTGAACTGCAGGACCGAGGGGATTTTTTAGGTTACGTGGTAAGTTTGGGAAAACGTAGCATGGACTTTTTCCGCTCATGACTCTTCACTTCATGAGCGGAGTATTTACAACTTGTACATTTTTTTTCCATACCGACATTTAAAATAGTAAAACTAGGTTGCCTTATTTCAACAAAGTTACTTTACAAGCCATCAAAGTAAATAAACGTTTCTACAATTATTTTTATTTGTAGACATGGAGTTTCGAGAGTTCCAATAGCAACAATGTGCATAAAAACGAATAACGAATAAATAACAAATAGTGCATTCTTATAGAGAAACAAAAAAAATGTTTGTAGTAATTATCGAATGTCAGAAAATTAGTGAGGTGCAAGTATGCGACCTAATTTCAGCATTTTGTGTAATGAGTGATTATTTAGCTTAAGACTTCTAGTCAAGCCCTCCTCATGATGTCAGTAATCATGAGGAGGGTGGGCAGTCATGAAATGCGCCGTCTTGCACCTGACAGCGCCACGTCAGCAGACTCCCCCGAAGGTTTCCTCTCCTCCTCGTTTCCTTTCCTTCCCACGATGTCTGCACGCATCCCTCTTCTCCCAACGTCGTGTGCTTCTCCGTCTTCTTGATTTCGTGCGCTTCTCCGCTTTCCTTCCTCGCGCGTTCATTCGGGTTGCTGCAGTCCGTGAGTTTCGTTGTCTCTAGCTTTACATTTGGAGTGAGTTGGGTTGTGTGGAGTTTCTTTGGTTGGCGGGGCGTTGAACTTCTGTTTGCGGAGTCGAGCGCGGCGAGGGACATTAGAGGAGCGTATTCAAATTTTGCTGGCGGAGTGTGTGTGCGCGGAGAACGACAGTGAATTTTTGTGGCGGAGTGCGGTAGTGCGTGAAGCATTTCCTGGCGAAGGCGGTGCGCAAGTGTCCGGACCTGTGCGCGAGAAAAACAACACGGTGCTGGACTTCACCCACCTCATTGAACAGGTTAGTTCATCGTAGTCCAACCTCAAAACCTGCATTTTGATTTTGTAGTTCTCTGGCGGTGAGGTTCATTATTTGACTTCTTTGTTGTAGAATTGTGATCGCATGGAGGTGTACGTTTGCTCTGGAATTTAGCTTCTAGGCTTGGAAAGAATTGATCCCATTCAAGCTTGTCAAATGAATCTAGTACATGGATACAATGGCTGTATGGCACTCGCCCTCCTTGCAAGTGTAGGCTCTCCTCACGCATCGTAGTTCACGGTTCATCACTGTAGACCCTAGAATGGTAACCTTGATGTAGTTCACGAACTAGAGTTCAATGTGTATGGACTGCTGTGAGTGTTTGAATTGAAGCAAAGTGAAGTAAGGAACGGGAATGTTGCTCCCAAAGAGGAATGGAGCGAAGAGTTCATTGTATGTTATTTAGTTAGACAGTACTCGTTTGTGAATGATATTAGGAACATGGTTTGTGCAGGGATTTTATGACTATGATTAGATACGCTTGTTTTCTGTGCGATAGGCTACTTAGTCCGTCACTTTAGATTTAAGTTTACCTTCTCTTCAATTAAATTCACTTGGCTAGTCATGAAGAAACAAGTTAGGAGTTTGTGATTCTCAGTGAATGATTGAAGCTACAATTTCTTCTGCATTTGAATTTCATGCAGCAGTCTTTTGAAGAGCGAAAGGGCATTTTTGTAGTAGCTGAAAACAAGGCCGGACCCGTGCAAGCGGAAGCTACGATGGCAGCAGCTCCATCCCAGCGTACAGCAGACCTTCCAGTTTGGAAGGACCCGTAAGTTACTTTGAACTATATTCTCATTACTTTCCGTTTCTTGCTTGCAATGTCTAGGTTATAAACATTGCTAATAATTAGGGTATGGCTGTTTGCAATTGCATTGGTACACACTTTGCTGAAAACGAGGGTAGTAGAGCCTCTGTCATAGTTGCTGTTATAAACATGGCCGAGAAATGCGGTAGTACATATGCCGAGAAGAACACACGGTAATGAGTACGTGACTCTGTTACCGCGGATAGTGACCCTAAAACCGTGCATCGTGAGATCCCACGACGGGCAATCCCTGTATAGATTTGAGCATCGTAGGACCCTTGATTTGAAACCCTAGCCGCCCACCACTGCGCCGCCACCCCATTTCTAGGGTTTGAGGCCCATTGTGGGATCCCCCGATGCGCAGATGTGGAGATGCAAACTATACCCAGATCACATATTAGGCTCAGCCTGGGCAGCGGATTAGTAACCCATCGTGGGATCCCCCGATGGAGGATAGTGAAGACCGCACTTGACCCAGTCTTAACAATTAATAGACCACTTACTTAGAGCATTCAAGTACTAAACCGTCATGGAAAATCACGACGAGAAAGTCTAGCGTGGGTAGAAAAATTGAGATGCAGGCGCGTTAATGAATAGCGCTGGATATGTGAACAATCAATCGTGGGATCCCACGATAGAGAGTAGTTTCACTGATCATCACCGATCTACTTCTAAGATATTCCAATCTCCATTCCATGTTCATTAGTGCCGTCGTCATATGCCAAGACGCCTTCAGTAAGTGAATTGAGATGCAGTAACCTCCTGCCCACTACTGTCCGTGAATGTAACCGATCGTGATATCCCACGACAACGGTAGTTGGTAAAACTTGATCATAAAAATGATCACCAAGCCATTCCTTCTCAGTCAAGATCGAAATAATAGCCGTCGTGGGATCCCACGACTAAGGAAGAAATTTGAAGTTGAAATGGTAATAATATGGCACAACCATCTGCTCTATAGGACAATGTCGAAACTAACATCTACTTCTACTATGCTGCAGTGAAATGCAAGTGGATGAAGGTCCAGAAGAACTGACACCAAGGAAGCTATGTACCATCATCGACTGCTACATTCCGTCTTTCGAGTACACCGGTCCACATCAACCACAAGCCATTTTCCGATGCGACGAGCAGATTACACATTGGGGTATTGCCTAGAAAGTAGAGAGTGACGGCTCCGCCACTATTCTTCCCACTTTGATGAATGGGAAGATGGGGCACCCGACTGCTGGACTGAGGGTACTTGAAATGAAGGGGCTTGACGACGACACAGCGCTCCTAGTTGTAGAGGAGAAGGTTCCCCTTTCCGGGGAGATTATAACGTTTGGGCTGATTGTCGCAGCACAGAGTAAGTGAATTCCCTATTATACTCCCAAAAACCACTCTAAAGCATAACAAAATGACTCTAAAGATCGAACCCACGAGATTCTGTGAAGTGTCTAGCTCTATTCCCAACTTAAACTCAGCCAGTATCCAATTTCTACTTTCCGGTCCTAGATCTAAAACCGGAAACAACAACACACCGAAAACAACGACCAGACCTCTCTCTATTTCTTCCGGTCTGTCAAGCTATTCGGTCTTGTAAAACTACCACCACCCAGGATCCTACAACTTCTGATCCTGGTATTCCTCTGAACCGATCCGATCCGGTCCTTTCACACGTACTCTCACTCCACTCTGGTTTAGTTTTGCCTCTGTTTCACCATCAGAGGGTTCACCGCTTGCTTTTGAGAGTGGCAGGCCCGCCACTCCTTCCGTGACTTATAGTGGCTGAAGACCCACTTCTCTATTCCACTACTTCCTACACTAGTGCGGATCCGGTTTGATCTCTCACAGCCACCCGGATAGCGATCCAGTTTGCAGGTCACACAAAGACCCCCCGTACGATCCTCTCATACTACAACGACCTTGATGCCAAGTTCCCTCCGAGCGCAGTTAGGTGGTTCCAAGTGAATCTGTCCATTCCAACATCAATTAAAGTCCTTCCGTTTACCAACTAGGGTAGCGAGACCTCACGGGAGATCGGGCACTCAACCGGATTTCCTATCCAGGAGCTCTAGCGCGACTAAGGACTCCTTCCCTATCCGCCTAGCCTAACAACGATTTTCTCGCCCGGAACCGTGAACTGTAGAGGTGCTAAGGAACTGAAACCCACTCCCAACACTTAGAATACCCACTCACATGCACATAAGAGCAAAACAAACACACCAAGGGGAGAAATCTCTCTAGAATCTGCACACATTTTCCTAACTCCTCACCAAAACAGCCCTGCCACGCGCGGGAGAGACGTACAACAAGAAGTCAATAGAAAACATACAAAAACTCAAGAGAAAAGACTCCCAGTCTCCTTCGCAGAGACTGATTAATATACACTTTTAAAACTCAAAGTCAACAAAAAGGGGCCCGGAAAGTCCGCGCGGAACTTTCGGTCCCTACCGAGCCGGCCAGACCGGAAAACATCCGATCCAGACCAGACACACCGGATCAAATCCGGTCCGGTCCTAACTAACAAATATTTACAACTAAAATCCTAACTATCTTATCATAACCGGATCTACTCTTTGATCCGTTCCTTCGTCCATAACCTGGTCCTCGCCTTGGTCCACGCTCTGATCTTGATCCTCACCCTGATCTGGGGTTAGATCCATACTTTGATCCTTCCCCGGGTTCAGTGTGGGACTTCTAGGCGGCTCCGTTCCAAACTATTCGAAGACGTCCGTCAGGTTCCGGTTCCGCTCCCCGGTTTCACGTTCTGGGAGATCCGGTGACGAATCCAAGTTGATGGTGTGCGCGAGCTTCCTCCCACTCTTCTTTGACTGGGGAGTTCCCTCCTTTCCTTTCGTCGGAATGCCCACGTTCGGAAAAGACCCGGGCATTGAAAGGTCGGACAGATGGAACGACCGTGACAACGTCACTCCGTTCAGCTTCCGGCTGCTCTCCTCCATCCGTTTTGCAGCCTCTCGCGCTTCCATCATCACCAACTCCACTTTCTCGGAGTAGTCCGTCAAGATCTGGACCAACCTGGTTCCGGATATCTTCTTCTCCTTGAGGACTCCCTCGTCAAACAGCTTGGATTTGGTGACGGCCTCTCCGGTTGTCTCAAAAGTGGCCTTCACATCCTCAGCTACTTTCCGGGTAGCCTCCGCCATCTCCCGTGTGGTAGCCATGTTCCCCTTGAGGAGTGTCGCAGCACAGAGTAAGTGAATTCCCTATTATACTCTCAAAAACCACTCTAAAGCATAACAAAATGACTCTAAAGATCGAACCCACGAGATTCTGTGAAGTGTCTAGCTCTATTCCCAACTTAAGCTCAGCCAGTATCCAATTTCTACTTTCCGGTCCTAGATCTAAAACCGGAAACAACAACACACCGAAAACAACGACCAGACCTCTCTCTATTTCTGCCGGTCTGTTAAGCTATTCGGTCCTGTAAAACTACCACAACCCAGGATCCTACAACTTCGGATCCTAGAACTCTTCTAGACCGATCCGATCCGGCCCTCTCACACGTACTCTCACTCCACTCTGGTTTAGTTTTGCCTCTGTTTCACCATCAGAGGGTTCGCCGCTTGCTTTTGAGAGTGGCAGGCCCGCCACTCCTTCCGTGACTTATAGTGGCTGAAGACCCACTTCTCTATTCCACTACTTCCTACACTAGCGCGGATCCGGTTTGATCTCTCACAGCCACCCGGACAGCGATCCAGTTTGCAGGTCACACAAAGACCCCCCGTACGATCCTCTCATACTACAACGACCTTGATGCCAAGTTCCCTCCGTGCAAAGTCAGGTGGTTACAAGCAAACTCGTCCGTTCCAACGTCAACTAAAGTTCTTCCGTTTACCAACTAGGGCAGCGAGACCTCACGGGAGATCAGACACTCAACCGGATTTCCTATCCAGGAGCTCTAGCGTGACTAAGGACTCCTTCCCTATCCGCCTAGCCTAACAACGGCTTTCTTGCCCGGAATCGTGAACTGTAGAAGCGCTGAGGAACTGAAATCCGCTCCCAACACTTAGAATACCCACTCATATGCACATAAGAGCAAAACAAACACACTAAGGGGAGAATTCTCTCTAGAATCTACACACATTTTCCTAACTCCTCACCAAAACAGCCCTGCCACGCGCGGGAGAGACGTACAACAAGAAATCAATAGAAAACGTGCAAGAACTCAAGGGAAAAGACTCCCAGTCTCCTTCGCAGAGACTGATTAATATACACTTTAAAACTCAAAAGTCAACATAAAGGGGCCCGGAAAGTCCGCGCGGAACTTTCGGTCCCTGTCGAGCCGGCCAGACCGGAGAAAATCCGATCCAGATCCGACATACCGGATCAAATCCGATCCGGTCCTAACTAACAAATATTTACAACTAAAATCCTAACTATCCTATCATAACCGGATCTATTCCTTGATCCGTTCCTTTGTCCATGACTTGGTCTTTGCCTTGGTCCACGCTCTGATCTTGATCCTCACCCTGATCTGGGGTCAGATCCATACCTTGATCCTATCCCGGGTTCAGTGTGGGACTTTTAGGTGGGTCCGTTCCAAGCTGCTCGAAGACGTCCGTCAAGTTCCGGTTCCGCTCCCCGATTTCACGTTCTGGGAGATCCGGTGACGAATCCAAGTTGATGGTGTGAGCGAGCTTCCTCCCACTCTTCTTTGACTGGGGAGTTCCCTCCTTTCCTTTCGCCGGAATGCCCACGTTCGGAAAAGACCCGGGCATTGAAAGGTCGGATAGATGGAACGACCGTGACAACGTCACTCCGTTTAGCTTCCTGCTGCTCTCCTCCATCCGGTTTGCAGCCTCTCGCGCTTCCATCATGACTAACTCCACTTTCTCGGAGTAGTCCGTCAAGATCCGGACCAACCTGGTTCCGGATATTTTCTTCTCCTTGAGGACTCCCTCGTCAAACAGCTTTGACTTGGTGACGGCCTCTCCGGTTGCCCCAAATGTGGCCTTCACGTCCTCGGCTACTTTCCGGGTAGCCTCTGCCATCTCCCGTGTGGTAGCCATGTTCTCCTTGAGGAGCAACAATTCCGTCTTCAACAACTCATTCTCCTCTTGGAGTCGTCGTATCTCCGCTTCTTGCTTCAGGATCTCATCCGGGCTGGAGATGAGTTCTGCAACCACTCCTGCAAGGTTGCTATTTGCTGGTGCTCCCACCAGCTCGCTGATCTGGTTCAGAATCAGCTTCTTCACTGTCCAGTCTGCTCGCACATCACTCAGGATGTTGATAAGCTGGTTGAACGGATCTGTCGGATCCAATCCGGAAGGACCCGGTTCTTCAGAAACCGGTTTCTTCCCAAGGTTGGAGGTCTCACCCGGAGGGGTTGGGGTTCCTCTCCGGTGAGGAGGCGTCGTCTTTTGCCGCTTGTGCTGCGGCCGGTGTTGCTCCTCCTCTTCTTCTTCTTCCTCCTCGGAACCGGATACTTCCTCCTGTTCTTCTTCTTCCGATTCCGATTCCCCATACTTCAGAAGTGACCCCTGAGTCTTCCACTCCTTCTCCTCCGTATCCGTGAGGAGTTGATTGTGCTTGTAAAGATGGAAGAGGTAGGGACTCAATGGAGTCGGCCTACTTCCTCCGATCTTCGGAATCAGACAGTTGACCAGATCGGAAAAGATCCTGGCCCAGTCTACTTTCCGTTCCCCGCTCAGGGCTCCGAAAATGAGGTTCCCGATGGCGATGGTCACCCTCGTCGACTTCTCCGGGTGGATGATCGGAACCAAGAACTGCAACAGGTTGCAATGTCGGTCGTCCAAACAGTCCGCGACCGCATGCCCATCCTTTGAGTCCACCGTGCTCCGGAACTTCCCCCGAGTGTGACCCTCCTTCGAGGAGGCCATCCCTCGACCTCCTGACCGGAATTCATACACGGCCTTCCACATCTCTTCCGTCCAACTGCCCGGAATTCCGCGGATGGTCTTGTCGAACTGATTGGAGAGCTTTCCCAACAACTCTCGAATCATCCGTTCCTCTCTAAACCCCCAGGGTTTATCGATCAGTCCTCCGCAACCCATCTTGGCAAGATCCTCTATCAGGTTGTCCTTTTCCTTCTTTTCTACTGGAATAATCGGACACACCTTCCGAAGTTTCACTTCTACTACGGAGGAACTGGACGGCCCTGCTCTACTCTTGCAGAGCTGAGGCATGGACACGAGCTGTGCTAAACCGGATTCTGACTGAGGCTACCTTTCCCTCTCCTAGCCGCACGTCCCGTTTCTCACCTTTGCTCTTCCGATCTCAACCGGAATACCTCTAAACCTGCAACAAACACTAAAGCGCTACGTGCCCTCACACACACACACACAAACTCACAAACTCACAGAACAAGGAAGCAAAGCGCTGGGAAGGGAAGCTAAGTACGAGCTGGAGAGCGATTTCCGCAAAAGAAATTTGAAAAAGAGTGGCAACTGGATTGGTCAGCCTATATATAGTCTGATCTGTCATCATGACCAAATCCGTTCCTGACCCAATCCATTCCAACTCAGATCCGCTCCAACTCTAATCCGGTTTATATTCAGATCAAATCCGGATTGTCACCTATTCCGTTCCGTAGTTAATTTCCGGTTATCGGTTACCTCCTGCTCGAATCCGGATCCCAGATCACGGTTTCCGTTCCAAGATTTAGATAACTTACAAAAAACCAAAAATTCACATTGCGACAAGGAGCAACAATTCCGTCTTCAACGACTCATTCTCCTCTTGGAGTCGTCGTATCTCCGCTTCTTGCTTCAGGATCTCATCCGGGCTGGAGATGAACTCTACAACCACTCCTGCGAGGCTGTTGTCTGCTGGTGCTCCCACCAGCTCGCTGATCTGGTTCAGAATCAGCTTCTTCACTGTCCAGTCTGCTCGCACATCACTCAAGATGTTGATCAACTGGTTGAACAGATCCGTTGGACCCGATCCGGAAGGACCCGGTTCTTCAGAAACCGGTTTCTTCCCAAGGTTGGAGGTCTCACCCAGAGGGGTTGGGGTTTTTCTCCGGTGAGGAGGTGTCGTCTTCTGCCGCTTGTGCTGCGGCCGGTGTTGCTCCTCCTCTTCTTCTTCTTCCTCCTCGGAACCGGATACTTCCTCCTGTTCTTCTTCTTCCGATTCCGATTCCCCATACTTCAGAAGTGACCCCTGAGTCTTCCACTCCTTCTCCTCCGTATCCATGAGGAGTTGATTATGCTTGTAAAGATGGAAGAGGTAGGGACTCAATGGAGTCGGCCTACTTCCTCCGATCTTCGGAATCAGATGGTTGACCAGATCGGAAAAGATCCTGGCCCAGTCTACTTTCCGTTCCCCGCTCAGGGCTCCGAAAATGAGGTTCCCGATGGCGATGGTCACCCTCGTCGACTTCTCCGGGTGGATGATCGGAACCAGGAACTGTAGAAGGTTTCGATGCCGGTCGTCCAGACAATCTGCGACCGCATGTCCATCCTTCGAGTCCACGTTGCACCGGAACTTCCCCCGAGTGTAACCCTCCTTCGAGGTGGCCATCCCTCGACCTCCTGACCGGAATTCGTACACGGCCTTCCACATCTCTTCCGTCCAACTACCCGGAATTTCGCAGATGGTCTTGTCGAACTGATTCGAGAGTTTTCCCAACAGCTCTCGAATCATTCGCTCCTCCCTAAACCCCCAGGGTTTATCAATCAGTCCTCCGCAACCCATCTTGGCAAGATCCTCTATCAGGTTGTCCTTTTCCTTCTCGTCTGCTGGAATAATCAGACACACCTTCCGGAGTTTCACTTCTACTGCGGAGGAACTGGACGGCCCTGCTCTACTGTTGCGGAGCTGAGGCATGGACACGAGCTGTGCTAAACTGGATTCTCACTGAGGCTACCTTTCCCTCTCCTAGCAGCACGTTCCGTTTCTCACCTTGGTTCTTCCGATCTCAACCGGAATACCTCTAAACCTGCGGCAAACACTAAAGCGCTGCGCGCCCTCACACACACACGCACACACACAAACTCACAGACCAAGGAAGCAAATCGCTGGTGTCGTAGTGTGAATTTTTGGTTTTTTGTAAGTTATCTAAATCTTGGAACGAAAACCGTGATCTGGTATCCGGATTCTAGGAAGAGGTAACAGGAAACCGGAAATTAGTTACGGAACGGAATAGGTGATAATCCGGATTTGATCTAAATCTAAACCGGATTAGAGTTGGAGCGGATCTGAATTGGAACGGATTGGGTCAGGAACGGATTTGGTCATGATGACAGATCAGACTATATATAGGCTGACCAATCCAGTGGCCACTCTTTTTCAATCTTCGTTTGCGGAAATCTCGCTCCAGCTTGTACTTAGCTTCCCTCCCCAGCGCTTCACTCCCTTGTTTTGTGAGTTGGTTTGTGTGTGCGTGTTAGTGTGTTAGAGCACGCAACGCTTTAGCGTGTGTTGCAGGTTTAGAGGTATTCCGGTTGAGATCGAAAGAGCGAAGGTGAGAAACGGGACGTGCGGCTAGGAGAGAGAAAGGTAGCCACAGTAAGAATCCGGTTTAGCACAGCTCGTGTCCATGCCTCATGTCGCAGCACAGAGTAAGCGAATTCCCTATTATACTCCCAAAAACCACTTTAAAGCATAACAAAATGACTCTAAAGATCGAACCCACGAGATTCTGTAAAGTGTCTAGCACTATTCCCAACTTAAGCTCAGCCAGTATCCAATTTCTACATTCCGGTCCTAGATCTAAAACCGGAAACAACAACACACCGAAAACAACGACCAGACCTCTCTCTATTTCTTCCGGTCTGTCAAGCTATTCGGTCCCGTAAAACTTCCACAACCTAGAATCCTAACACTTCTGATCTTGGAACTCCTCTGGACCGATCCGATCCGGTCCTCGCACACGTACTCTCACTCCACTCCGGTTTAGTTTTGCCTCTGTTTCACCATCAGAGGGTTCGCCGCTTGCTTTTGAGAGTGGCAGGCCCGCCACTCCTTCCGTGACTTATAGTGGCTGAAGACCCACTTCTCTAATCCACTACCTCCTAGACTAGCGCGGATCCGGTTTGATCTCTCACAACCACCCGGACAGCGATCCGGTTGGCAGGTCACACAAAGACCCCCCGTACGATCCTCTCATACTACAACGACCTTGATGCCAAGTTCCCTCCGTGCGGAGTTAGGTGGTTACAAGCGAACTCGTCCGTTCCAACATCAACTAAAGTCCTTCTGTTTACCAACTAGGGCAGCGAGACCTCACGGGAGATCGGGCACTCAACCGGATTTCCTATCCAGGAGTTCTAGCGCGTTTAAGGACTCCTTCCCTATCCGCCTAGCCTAACAACGGTTTTCTCGCCCGGAATCGTGAACTGTAGAGGCGCTGAGGAACTGAAATCCGCTCCGAACACTTAGAAAACCCACTCACATACACATAAGAGCAAAACAAACACACCAAGGGGAGAAATCTCTCTAGAATCTGCATACATTTTCCTAACTCCTCACCAAAACAGCCCTGCCACGCGCGGGAGAGACGTACAACAAGGAATCAATAGAAAACACACAAAAATTCAAGGGAAAAGACTCCCAGTCTCCTTCCCAGAGACTGACTATATACATTTAAGAACTCAAAAGTCAACATAAAGGGGCCCGAAAAGTCCGCGCGGAACTTTCGGTCCCCGCCGAGCCGGCTAGACCGGAAAACATCCGATCCAGACCAGACACATCCGGATCAAACCCGGTCCGGTCCTAACTAACAAATATTTACAACTAAAATCCTAACTATCCTACCATAACCGGATCTACTCCTTGATCCGTTTCTTCGTCCATGACTTTGTCTTTGCCTTGGTGCACGCTCTGTTCTTGATCCTCACCCTGATCTGGGGTCAGATCCATACTTTGATCTTTCCCCGGGTTCAGTGTGGGACTTCTGGGTGGTTCCGTTCCAAGCTGCTCGAAAACGTCCGTCAGGTTCCGGTTCCGCTCCCCTGTTTCACGTTCTGGGAGATCCGGTGACGAATCCAGGTTGATGGTGTGCGCGAGTTTCCTCCCACTCTTCTTGGACTGGGGAGTCCGATCCTTTCCTTCCGTCTAAATGCCCACGTTCGGAAAAGATCCGGGCATTGAAAGGTCGGACAGATGGAACGACCGTGACAACGTCACTCCGTTCAGCTTCCTGTTGCTCTCCTCCATCCGGTTTGCAGCCTCTCGTGCGTCCATCATGACTAACTCCACCTTCTCGGAGTAGTCTGTCAAAATCCGGACCAACCTGGTCCCGGATATCTTATTCTCCTTGAGGACTCCCTCGTCAAACAACTTTGACTTGGTGATGGCCTCTCCGGTTGCTCCGAATGTGGCCTTCACGTCCTCCGCTATTTTCCGGGTAGCCTCTGCCATCTCCCGGGTGGTAGCCATGTCCTCCTTGAGGAGCAACATTTCCGTCTTCAACGACTCGTTCTCCTCTTGGAGTCGTCGTATCTCCGCTTCTTGCTTCCGGATCTCATCCGGGCTGGAGATAAAATCTGCAACCACTCCTGCCAGGTTGCTGTCTGCTGGTGCTCCCACCAGCTCGCTGATCTGATTCAGAATCAGCTTCTTCACCGTCCAGTCTGCTCTCACATCACTCAGGATGTTGATCAGCTGGTTGAACGGATCCGTCGGATCCGATCCGGAAGGACCCGGTTCTCCACAAACCGGTTTCTTCCCTAGGTTGGAGGTCTCAGCCGGAGGGGTTGGGGTTCCTCTCCGGTGAGGAGGCGTCGTCTTCTGCCGCTTGTGCTGCGGCCGGTGTAGCTCCTCCTCTTCCTCTTCTTCCTCCTCGGAACCGGATACTTCTTCCTGTTCTTCTTCTTCCGATTCCGATTCCCCATATTTCAAGAGTGACTCATGCATCTTCCACTCCTTCTCCTCCGTATCCGTGAGGAGTTGATTGTGCTTGTACAGATGGACGAGGTAGGGACTCAACGGAGTCGGTCTACTTCCTCCGATCTTCGGAATTAGCCGGTTGACCAGGTCGAACAAAATCCTGGCCCAGTCCACTTTCCGTTCCCCGCTCAGGGCTCCGAAAATGAGGTTCCCGATGGCGATGGTCACCCTCGTCGGCTTCTCCGGGTGGATGATCGGAACCAGGAACTGTAGGAGGTTCCGGTGCCGGTCATCCAGACAATCAGCAACCGCATGTCCATCTTTGGAGTCCACGTTGCACCGGAATTTCCCCCGCGTGTAACCCTCCTTCGAGGAGGCCATCCCTCGACCTCCAGACCGGAATTCATACACGGCCTTCCACATCTCCTCCGTCCAGTTGCCCGGACTTCCGCGGAGAGTTTTCTCAAACTGGTTGGAGAGCTTTCCGAGTAACTCTCGAATCATCTGCTCCTCCCTAAACCCCCAGGGTTTATCGATCAATCCTCCACAGCCCATTTTGGCCAAATCCTCTATCAGGTTGTCCTTTTCCTTCTCGTCTGTTGGAATAACCGAACACACCTTCCGGAGTTTTACTTCTGCTGCGGAGGAACTGGACGGCCCTGCTCTATTCTTACGGAGCTGAGGCATGGACACGAACTGTGCTAACCGGATCCTGACTGTGGCTACCTTTCCCTCTCCTAGCCGCACGTCCCGTTTCTCACCTTCGCTCTTCCGATCTCAACCGGAATACCTCTAAACCTGCAACGCACACTAAAGCGCTGCGCGCCCTAACACACTAACACGCACACACAAACCAACTCAAAACAAGAAAGCAAAACGCTAGGAAGAGAGGCTAAGTATGCGCTGGAGCGAGATTTCCGCAAATGAAGATTGAAAAAGAGTGGCCACTGGATTGGTCAGCCCATATATAGTCTAATCTGTCATCATGACCAAATCCGTTCCTGACCCATTCCGATCCAACCCAGATCCGTTCTAACTCTAATCCGGTTCAGATTCAGATCAAATCCGGATTGTCATCTATTCCGTTCCGTTAGTTAATTTCCGGTTATCGGTTACCTCCTACTTGAATCCGGATCCCAGATCACGGTTTCCGTTCCAAGATTTAGATAACTTACAAAAAACCAAAAATTTACCTTGCGACACCTCAGCTCCGCAACAGTAGAGCAGGGCCGTCCAATTCCTCCGCAGTAGAAGTTAAACTCCGGAAGGTGTGTCCGATTATTCCAGTAGACGAGAAGGAAAAGGACAACCTGATAGAGGATCTTGCCAAGATGGGTTGCGGAGGGCTGATCAATAAACCCTGGGGGTTTAGGGAGGAGCGGATGATTCGAGAGCTGTTGGAAAAACTCTCGAATCAGTTCGACAAGACCATCCGCGGAATTCCGAGCAGTTGGACGGAAGAGATGTGGAAGGCCGTGTACGGATTCCGGTCCGGAGGTCGAGGGATGGCCTCCTCGAAGGAAGGATACACTCGGGGGAAGTTCCGGAGCGACGTAGACTCGAAGGATGGGCATGCGGTCGCGGATTGTCTGGACGACCGGCATCGAAACCTTCTACAGTTCCTGGTTCCGATCATCCACCCGGAGAAGCCGACGAGGGTGACCATCGCCATCGGGAACCTCATTTTCGGAGCCTTGAGCGGGGAACGGAAAGTAGACTGGGCCAGGATCTTTTCCGATCTGGTCAACCGTCTGATTCCGAAGATCGGAGGAAGTAGGCCGACTCCATTGAGTCCCTACCTCTTCCATCTTTACAAGCACAATCAACTCCTCACGGATACGGAGGAGAAGGAGTGGAAGACTCAGGGGTCACTCCTGAAGTATGGGGAATCGGAATCGGAAGAAGAAGAACAGGAGGAAGTATCCGGTTCCGAGGAGGAAGAAGAAGAAGAGGAGGAGCAACACCGGCCGCAGCAGAAGTGGCAAAAGACGACGCCTCCTCACCGGAGAGGAACCCCAACCCCTCCGGGTGAAACCTCCAACCCAAGCAAAAAACCGGTTTTTGGAGAACCGGCTCCATCCGGATCGGATCCGACGGATCCGTTCCACCAGCTGATCAACATCCTGAGCGATGTACGAGCAGACTGGACGGTAAAGAAGCTGATTCTGAACCAGATCAGCAAGCTGGTGGGAGCACCAGCAGACAGCAACCTTGCGGGAGTGGTTGCAGATTTCATCTCCAGCCCGGATGAGATCCGGAAGCAAGAAGCGGAGATACGACGACTCCAAGAGGAGAACGAGTCGTTGAAGACGGAATTGTTGCTCCTCAAGGAGGACATGGCTACCACACGGGAGATGGCGGAAGCTACCCGGAAAGTAGCCAAGGACGTGAAGGCCACATTTGGGGCAACAGGAGAGGCCGTCACCAAGTCAAAGCTGTTTGATGAGGGAGTCCTGAAGGAGAAGAAAATATCCGGAACCAGGTTGGTCCGAATTTTGACGGACTACTTCGAGAAGGTGGAGTTAGTCATGATGGAAGCGTGAGAGGCTGCAAACCGGATGGAAGAGAGCAGCAGGAAGCTAAACGGAGTGACGTTGTCACGGTCGTTCCATCTGTCCGACCTTTCAATGCCCAGATCTTTTCTGAACGTGGGCATTCCGACGGAAGGAAAGGATCGGACTCCCCAGTCAAAGAAGAGTGGGAGGAAGCTCGCGCACACCATCAACTTAGATTCGTCACTGGATCTCCCAGAACGTGAAACCAGGGAGTGGAACCGGAACCTGACGGACGTTTTCGAGCAACTGGGAACGGACCCGCCTAGAAGTCCCACACTGAACCCGGGCAAGGATCAAAGTATGGATCTAACCCCAGATCAGGGTGAGGATCAAGATTAGAGCGTGGACCAAGGCGAAGACCAGGTCATGGACGAAGGAACGGATCAAGGAGTAGATCCGGTTATGATAGGATAGGTAGGATTAGTTTTGTAAATATTTGTTAGTTAGGACCGGACCGGATTTGATCCGGTGTGTCTGGTCTGGATCGGATGTTTTCCGGTCTGGCCGGCTCGGTAGGGACCGAAAGTTCCGCGCGGACTTTCCGGGCCCCTTTTTGTTGACTTTGAGTTTTAAAAGTGTATATTAATCAGTCTCTGCGAAGGAGACTGGGAGTCTTTTCTCTTGAGTTTTTGTATGTTTTCTATTGACTTCTTGTTGTACGTCTTTCCCGCGCATGGCAGGGCTGTTTTGGTGAGGAGTTAGGAAAATGTGTGCAGATTCTAGAGAGATTTCTCCCCTTGGTGTGTTTGTTTTGCTCTTATGTGCATGTGAGTGGGTATTCTAAGTGTTGGGAGTGGGTTTCAGTTCCTTAGCACCTCTACAGTTCACGGTTCCGGACGAGAAAATCGTTGTTAGGCTAAGCGGATAGGGAAGGAGTCCTTAGTCGCGCTAGAGCTCCTGGATAGGAAATCCGGTTGAGTGTTCGACCTCCCGTGAGGTCTCGCTGCCCTAGTTGGTAAACGGAAGGACTTTAGTTGACGTTGGAACGGACGAGTTTGCTTGTAACCACCTGACTTTGCACGGAAGGAACTTGGCATCAAGGTCGTTGTAGTATGAGAGGATCTTACGGGGGGTCTTTGTGTGACCTGCCAACCGGATCGTTGTCCGGGTGGCTGTGAGAGATCAAACCGGATCCGCGCTAGTGTAGGAAGTAGTGGAATAGAGAAGTGGGTCTTCAGCCACTATAAGTCACGGAAGGAGTGGCGGGCCTGCCACTCTCAAAAGCAAGCGGCGAACCCTCTGATGGTGAAACAGAGGCAAAACTAAACCGGAGTGTAGTGAGAGTACGTGTGAAAGGACCGGATCGGATCGGTCCAGAGAAGTTCCAGGATCAGAAATTGTAGGATCCTGGGTTTTGGTAGGTTTACAGGACCGAATAGCTTGACAGACCGGAAGAAATAGAGAGAGGTCTGGTCGTTGTTTTCGGTGTGTTGTTGTTTCCGGTTTTAGATCTAGGACCGGAAAGTAGAAATTGGATACTGGCTGAGCTTAAGTTGGGAATAGAGCTAGACACTTCACAGAATCTCGTGGGTTCGATCTTTAGAGTCATTTTGTTATGCTTTAGAGTGGTTTTTGGGAGTATAACAGGGAATTCACTTACTCTGTGCTGCGACACTCCTACCCTCTTATGTAACTTTGCTTTGTGCCATCCTAATCCTCCTCCCAACGGTTGCAAGGAGTTCTTCTAGATTTCCTACCTAATCTCCTAGCTAGGCACTATTTATCGTCTCTCTCCTTTCCACTCCTATAACACATCCTCCTCCCTAATTTCCTTCCATTGTGTGTAGATGTGAGTGGTGAGAGGAAACAATTTTGTGTGCAGGTACGGTGGTGCTCCGCTTTTTTCTCCCTTCTCCCTTTTTGGTTTAGACCCTAATCCTACTCCTCCCCTAGCTAGTAATAGGTTAGTCCCACATCTTTGTTGTGTTTTAGTTTTGATTTTTGTTTTAATTTGAGAGAATCCAAAAACCAGAAACCAAAAGACCAATAATTGAGTTCAAAAAAGGGGCGACCAATCTGGCCGGGTGCTGGACCACCGAGCCTGCCTACCTACCTCCCGGCTGGCTGGCTTCCGGCTGGCTGGCTGGGGGCTGGTCAAAAATTAATTAAATTAATTAATTTTTTTTATTAATCTGTTTTTTTTTTGCTGGCTCCTGATGCTGCTGCTGCATGCTGGTCCTGATGTTGCTGCTGTATGCTGGTCCTGATGTTGCTGCTGTATGCTGGTCCTGATGTTGCTGCTGTAGCTGGTCCTGATATTGCTGCTGTATGCTGTTCCCGATGTTGCTGGCTGTATAAAAACTGGATTTCCGGCTAGGCTAAAAAGACTGGATTTTTTGCTAAGGCTATCTAAGACTGGATTTTTGCTAAGGCTATTTTAAGACTGGATTTTTACTAAGGCTAATTTAAGACTAGATTTTTTTGCTAAGGCTATCTAAGACTGGATTTTTGCTAAGGCTATTTTAAGACTGGATTTTTGCTAAGGCTAGGGGGGAATAAAACTTCGAGGGTACTAAACTTACTAAGACCTTGGAAACAACTAAACTAAATAAAACTTTGGAAGACACTACCCTAGACAAATGCAAAGGAACCTACATATCTTGGAAGCTAAACTCTGGAGGTTTCCACAAAGGTCTTGGAAACTAGACTTTGGAACTAAACACGGGGTAGGTGCAAAGCTTCGCCGTTAAATTAGTTTTAACACCAACTTTAGGACTTCTTGACACCCCGGGGGTTCAAAGCTCCGCCGTCTACACTTTTAACACACGCTTTAGGACTTCTATTTTGTCACTAGTTCTAAGCTTCGCCGTTTCCAAGGGGGATCCACACAAGGAGAGAGACTTTAGAAGAGTGAAAAACTAAACCTTTAAAAAAAAAAAACACACAGGGTCAAAGCTTCGTCGTCCCGGAGGAGGGTCCACTCAACAAGTAGAAGATTAGAAGAGGGTTTGGAAGAAAACTTAACAAAACATGTACAAGGAGGTCTAAAGCTTCGCCGTCCCGGAGGGGGGTCCACTCAACAAGGAGAAGATTAGAAGAGGGTTTGGAAGAAACTTTAGCAAAACATGTACAAGGAGGTTCAAAGCTTCGCCGTCCCGGAGGGGGATCCACTCAACAAGGAGAATATTAGAAGAGGGTGTAAAAAAAACACAAAGAGGAAAACACACAAGTTAGACCATGTAGCAATACAAAGCTCACACACTAAAGGCCCCCCAAAGCAGCATCGCCAAGGTACGGTGGGGGGTGACTTTAGGATTAGTGCAAGATACAAAAAAAACTCTTAACTTCAAAAGTTAGATCACAACACGTACAAAAGGGAGAGAGAGGCTCTCCACTTACAACAAGGTACCAAAAAACTTCACAAAAGAGTACACAAAACAAGGTAGAAGGACCCCCAAGGACCTTCAAAGCTTGAAAATAAAAAACAATGGAGCCAAAAGTGCTCCGAAAACACCGTAGAGGTTTTTGGCTTCAAACGCCAAAATATCCAAATTAACTTGGACCCACGGACCCAAAACAAGAATTGGGGTGTTTTAGAGAGAGAAATGAGGCCCTTATATAGGTTTCCAAGGGCTCACTCTTCCCTCTAAAGTTCTAAGGTAACCTTATCAACAGGGATTTTCATCCTCATCCTCAAAGATTTTCATCCTACATCCTAAATTTCTACTTCTACCATCTATGCTGGACCAACATCCTAACTTTTGGAGATTAGCTCCAATCGCCAAACGGATTGCGCCGTTGGATCCAGAACGCCGTGTTTAGTCCTAGATCCCCTTACCCCCCGTACCGAGGCCAAAAACCCATCGTAGGCTAATTTAGTTTAAAAACCAAATCGTGGTAAAATCCTAGATCTTGGGGGTCTCCTATTTTGAGAAATGTGAATAGCCTAGGGTCTCCGGTAGGTGCGAGAGAGTCGGGAAGGACTTTTGGTTGACTTCGTTTTGCCATCGTATGGGCCCGGAATGCCGGTCAACGCGGCGGGGACCCCGCCACGTGGTTAATTCCCAAGGAATCTCGCCGGTTCGGGTACTTGCCGCTATCGGAATGTCGTGAAACTTTACGGAGCGCATTATTAACATAAAACAAGCTAGTCTAATTTTTAGTGAGATTTTATTGTAACCTGGGTAATTTCCATGAAATTCCCGTTGGAGGTTAGGAGGGTTGACCACCCGGAAAAAGGTTCTTCTGCAAGTTGGAAGATGCCGGGATTTTTCACGTGACCTCTCAGGGAGTCGCATGAAAGACGTGCGGGTGTGTTTCCGTACCTGGCACGATTGGTCAATGGAGACTTAAACTGGACATCTCCTTGATTTAACGACGGTGCGGGAATCTTCTGCAGGTGGAGGAATCTTGGCGAACCGATTTTGCCGTTGGACTCCTGGCATGGGATTCACCCTAAAACACCATCCTTGGGTTGTAGATTCCTCCACGGCCCCGGTCTTGCGTGAGTGGCTCTTGCATGCTAACAATCGGGATTTTGGGAATTCGTCGATCTAATGGGGAATTCTAAATCTAACTCTACACCCGACCTAGTGGCCTCGCTGTGGATCCCTCGGACCGACCTAGCCATGAATTGCCACATTCATGGTGGGATTTAGCCCTTTTGGGGCTGTGTGACTCGAATCCTCCAAATCTAACCTTTTCGTTATTTCTATACTATTTTTAGGCAAGGTTTGGGGGATTCTAAGTAAAAAACACAAATCTAGACCAAATACTATAATGGGTATGACACAACCCTATTTCAGTTCTACACTCTTTTTATGGATTTTTCTATACTTTTATCAACTTTAAATTGCAAATTTCCAAAAAAATAATTCTACGAGTCCCAAGTGACAAATTGGGAGCTCACAACCTCTCAAAGTTCCTAAATACTCATAGAGGTGAAATATAAACGGCCTATTGCTGTTGCCTTGGTATTCCCTAAAGATGAGAGCATCTTTGTCACTCTCTCCTTAACAACACCAGCCCAGAAAACCTTTCTATCTCCACTCAATGCCCCAAATATAGTGGTGGCCCAGGTTAAGGTAATCTGGGTTGGCCGTTCTGGGTACAGGATTGGAAGCAGAAATTCTAACACTCTCTTCTCCCTCTGATCCTTGCAATCTGCTACGGTGTACCCATCATTGCCATGAGGAGCTTCAGAGAACTTACCCTCATGAAACTTGAGCGTTCGGGACGCCATTCCTTCTCCCGGTCTTAGAAAATCGTATACCCGTTTCCAGGTATCGACAGTCCAACTGCTGGGAAGTGCCCGAGAAGTCTTCTCCCATTCGTTCGACTGATCCCTCATTAACTCCCGGATCATGTCCTCGTTCCTCAGCTTCCAGGGTCATTGCAGAAAGTTCACACATCCCATCTGTGCAAGGTCCTCCTCCAATTGCTTCCGGTAACCTGGATCTTGCGGGATGATTGGGACAACGTTCTTGAACTTCACGGTAACAGCTCTGCTCCCTTTGCCCTTCACCATTGCATCCAAACTTCCACCAAATATCCTCTAAAATAAACCTTACACAATCCCTCACTAATGCAAAACTTACAGAGTTTCCGTCCCAGTCCTGGTCCTATCTCTCTCTCTTGTCCGGGAAACTCGGAGCTCTCTCTCTCCTTGCAACCTGACTCTCCACACAATGATTCCGAGCGCTCCGAGGTCTCCACAATCCTCCAACTGAGAAGTGAGGGAAGAAAATCCGACCCCTGGGTCTTCTCTCCCGTCCAGCCGCTTTCCAGCCGTTAGGGTTTCCCGTTAGGGTTTTCCGTTCCCGCTGAAATCCCGGAAGATTGTGACCGTTAAACGGTCTTCCTTATC
Source organism: Pseudisothecium myosuroides (assembly GCA_951799445.1). Classification (NCBI taxonomy): domain Eukaryota; kingdom Viridiplantae; phylum Streptophyta; class Bryopsida; order Hypnales; family Lembophyllaceae; genus Pseudisothecium; species Pseudisothecium myosuroides. Next base: position 360,461 of record OX637288.1, on the reverse strand, counting down.
TTCCGGTAGAGCCGTTGGATCGCAGAATTGCCCTAACGGCTTCTTCTGGGATCTCCGGTATCCTCTGGTATCCTCCGGTACATGTTTATACCTGGCCCCGGTATATTGAACAAGTCCAGATTCAACCCCCGGTTCCGTATCCGGTTCCGGATATCTCGATAAATCAGGGAATCTAAATTCCCCTTCTTAACCTATTTATCTATTTACAATTATCCTATACTGGAGATGTCTTAATTTTGGTAAATCTAATGTTTAAGCCTTGTAAAAAGCTAAAAATTTTACCATTTCTCACTCCTTCATTCATATTCTTAGCTAACTAACCTCATCCTTACATTTTGTGCTCCCACAGTGGCTCATCGTGATATCTCACAATTGCTTGTTGCCTACATGACTTCCTTGTGGTAACTGAATGGTCGTGGGATCGCACGACTGTATATTGGACTTCTTGTGTTCACGTGGTCTATGGAACACGTATTGACTATTACTCCTTTGTTGGGCAGGCGTTTCAGCCGTCGGTGGCAACAATATTTGCGGGAGCAAAGGCAAAAGATATCGCTGAACTGAGAATCCCTCTACTCTTCCTGGAGAACGACGCTGATGTTCAGAGATGGATCAAGATAGAGGAGAAATTCATGGAAGGTCTCCTTCCCGACGCGGCGGGCCTGGTCGATGTGTCTGGGAGTACGGATCGCAAATCGTTGGCGGCAAACGACTTCAAGCCCCTTTACGGACTTAGACCGGAGGACATCAATTTCCTTGCGGATGGGGTCAAAGCCCAAGTTATCAGCATGAAGACCTCCGTCGCAAAGTCGAAATCACAGAGAGGTGGAAAACGCATTATCTCTCTTGCTGACGCGGGCGCCAAAATTCGGTTGGTGAGGGCGATGAAGAACGAACTCTTGTCACATTACAAGGGTCATCTGTTGCCTGCGAGGATGATGGAGTACGAGCCTTACCCGGACTCTTTGTAGGTCGAGTTTGCGACGAAAAAGAACATTAATCACGAGGATGTGGATATGTAGGTTAATAAGGCAATGGAAACCGCTGCTGGAAAAAAGTGGTTGCAGGACCAAACGAGAAATCTCAACAAGACGTTTGACCCAGCTGACCTTCTGCAGTCGGTGATCCATATGTGGGAGTCGTATTTCAAGCTGACGGCGGAGGATGATTCGGTGCAAGCGAGTGCACGTGGTTTTTCAGAGCACTATCTCTGTAAAACTATGGACGAAAGCAGCTGGGACATCAGCGCCACCTTGGCGGCAGGGGACGTCAAAGCATAGAGGGGAATGAAGAAGCAGCACTTGTACATCTGGTTCATGTACGAGTCAACGTCCTGCGGGTGTCGCGCCAAAATTCTTGAAGAGCGGAAGTTGAAGAGACTCTTTGACGCTCTGGAGTACTATGATCCGCAGAACCAGACAGTTGTAGCCTGCTCTGCCGCCGTTCTCCTCACAGATGCCGAAGGGTTCCACATGATTGTGGCTCACCTAGAGAAACGAAGAATGGAAATCAAAGCCAGGTTGTGGGACTGGCACGTTGTGAACTACATGGCAGGGCCCGAAGACTTCTTCCCTCAAGCTCCGGCCGGAGACAGGTACAATGTATTTGTTGTTTTCATTTTTGGGCACAGTGAAGAGCACGACCGGCGGACTTGCTTCAAAAGCTTCTTCCCGGGATTGGACCGCCTTACTCAGGTGTACAAAGCGGAAGATATGCCGGACGACTACCCTTACTGGCGTCGGCAGTAGATGCCGTATCTGAAGATCAACAGTGCGTTGATTCTATTCGAAGGACTAGCTTGCACCGACTATGTCTTTGTCAATATCAACGGGGGTCCGGAGTTCACATATCTAGGCTTGGTATGCACTACAACGATTGTCTTTTCTTTTGTTCTTCTGATAATCTCAATTTCGATTTCTGGGATTTGAATGTCACTAATTTCCGGTTGTTGTATTTCAGTATTCGGAAGGTGGTAAAGTGCTGGAAGTTGTCGATTCAGCGGAAGCTAAGACGTTAAGTCAGGTCTTCACCAAGCAGATTTGGGACAACAAACATGCGCAGGCGGCACCCCTTCCTCTTCCGGAGGCCGAACACGAGGACGAGGAAGTTGAGAGTGATGATGAAGATGCTGTAGTTGAAGACATTACCCAACACAGACCGGGTTTAGGAACAAGGTTGGTTGAGCACCCTAAGGTTAGTGTGCATTATTTGCTGAACCATCGTGATATCTCCGGACGTTGGGCAGCGTATATCTCTCGCATGCAAATCTGGGAGGGCAAACTGAGCTCAGATGTGGTGGGATATTGCCTTTCTCGCAGGCGAAATCTCCGACTCCCTCCCCCCGGCAAGAGCAGCTGATTGATTCGCCAAGTGCAGCAGAGGATGCAGACGAAGTTCCCGAAGTTCATTCGGCGCAGGCAGAGCTGGCAGATCTGACAGAGCAGCATGAGAGTATTCCAGAGCCGTTACCAGCCGAAGAAATTGTAATTCCAATATCGAGCGGGTCGTCAGGCAAAGTAAATTCAAGGATCCTATTAACGGACCCAAGGATATCCAAGAGGAAGCCGCATAAGAAGCTGGTCAAGGAACCTGACACTGCAAAAGATACCGGGAGCACAAAGGCGTCCAAGCGAGCGCGTAAGGCAGCAGGCGATAATCGAAAGGGGAGGACCTCGAAGTGGACTCCAAGTAAGTCGTTGGTGGAGCGCAAACAGTCGCCAGCGAAGCCGACTGGTAGTCCGAATCCCGAAGCATCAGTCGCGGCAAACACGCTTCTGACCTGTGCCTCGGGACCGTTACCGTCGAAGTTTGACAAGCCGACTCAGCCGCAACAGGAGGATGCGCAGGCACCTCGTGCTTCAGGAGCAAACAGACAGCTGTCGGACCTCGTCTTATTAACCCTGGGGGACACTCACCGACCAGCATTGGGGGATCCCATGATGACGAAGGAGTCACTGGTCAGGAGCGAAGAGGATGCGGCCAACCTCAGCGAGGGGAGGAAAGAGTCGAAGGGGGATGATGACCAGCCTGGATCAGGGGATCCCACGATGGCACAACACTCTGATGTGGGGAGGTGGGAAAGTGACCCCGGACCTAACCAGGAGAGGGAACACGCGGAGGGGGGCCCTGGAAGACCTACATCGGGAGATCTCACGATGAGCCATGCATTACTTGTCCAGACTGAGTTAGCTGACTCTCGATTTAGCACACGGAAGGATGACCACGGCAGGTCACGGAGACTTGAGGGATCGGGGGATCCCACGATCGCTGAAGAGTCAGTGGTGTCAATTCAAACTGGCCATCAGGCGGAGAGCGAGGGTGTTGAACACCGGAAGGGAGTGGTTGCATTGTCTTCGTCGGAGGATCCCACGACGGTGCCATAGCGATTGCTCCCGCCAATGGGCATCACTGTTGATGTACAGACCGACACCCTTGTTGACTTGGTCCCCCTGAGTCCCTTACCTGTTCGTGGAAGGAAGAGTAAACCTGAAATAGGGCGGCCGAGGATTGTCGACATTGCTTCACTGGCCTCCAGTGTTCCACTGGAGGTTGCAAGAGAGGTTGTTCCTAATGACGGTGAGTGCAATTCTGACGAAGTGCTGGAGGCCTTACCTTACGAGGCCGAAGAAATAATGAAGTTCTATCTTGTCGATCGTATGAGAGCATTTGGTCATTTACCGAGTCTAAACCACTATGGGAAGATGCGTCTTGATACCAACAAGAAAAAGAATTTGGAATCCATAAGGCGAGCGAACCGTTTCTTTTACAAGCCCGTCTTTAAATGGATATTTCAGGATGGTCCGCGTGCAGTATTTGAAGGAGGGGATCCACCTGATGTAGACGAAGAGTGGGATGCAGTGCAATTCGGCGTTAGGGAGAGGAGGGAAGGGCCTTTGAGCGACGACGAGCTTGAGCCAGGATTTGTGAGTGATGACGAGGGGGAAAGAGGACGAGTGAGCGCCAACGAGAGAGGAAAGGGGCGAATGCTCGTCAAGAGGAGGGGGAAAGGATCAGTGAGCGGCGGCGAGAGGGAAAGAAGACGATTGGGCGACGAAAGGAGGGAGGAAGGGTTGCCAGCCTGTAGCGTCCGAGCTCCCAAAGGTAACATGCCTAAATTATTGTCAATGTACATACAAGATAACAAATCGTGAACTGGCCGTTCACTTACTCTGTGCTTCTCTTGTATTCTGCAGTTTTTCGAGTGCCTGCTGAACCGGTGGTGAAGTCGTTGAATCAGGTAGAAAGGCGGCGGTTTTATGTGGTCCTTGACCTTAATGGAGTTCTTGTTCACAGGTCATTCAATGAGTTGAACAGACGCATCGTAACACTTCGACCGAATGTTGGTCAGTTACTTGACTATGTGCACAGACATGCAAACGTTGCTTTCTGGAGCAGTATGACACCGGCAAATGTGACAAAAGTATTGAATCAAATGCTGCCGGGGACGTCTATTAAGGCAAAGGACGTGCCTGTTCTCACGCAGGAAGACTGCACAAAGTCGTCCTACAAAGACCCCAGACACCCGGACAGGCCCTACTTCCTGAAGGATCTAAATCATTTTGCCACTAAACTGGGTTTGAGGTCAACCAAGAATGTTCTCCTCGTTGATGACGATCCACTTAAAAACCTCCTGAACGATTGTCATAGCGCCATTTTCCCCCGCAAATTTGAAGGGGACTTGAAAGAGCAGTACCTTGTGGGGGTGCTCAGTCCTTGGCTCGCAGGTCTGTTTAAGTCACAGGAAGCTGTGCCGGCGTATGTCAAGAAGCATCCGCTCCACAATGGTCTGCCACCGGCGGTCCCGTTGACCAGACCGGGGTCTGACATTTTGAGGGCAGTAGTTTAGTTTTGGTTTTTCTTCCTTGACGGACTTCATCATGATATCTCACGATCTCCTTTTGGCATGCATATTATTGCTTGTAGCTTAAAACTCTTGAACATACTGTAAATATTGTAAATGCATTTTCGGAATACTGGACATTCTTTGTTTGTAGGAGGCATTGATTCAGCCTCGTAGTAAAATAATGTGAAAATAAATTTTTTTCTTAAATGCCTTTGATTAAGATAATTATGAGTTCAAAGGGATCACCTCGACCTTGACTATTAACCCGCTTGCATGCACATCTAGAGATCTAATGGTATACCATGGAAGTGGATTCTATCGGTAGATCGGACTGTTCTGGGCATTTATCCTTGTCTTTTAAATTTAATGTGAATGCATTTCCGGTGCATGACCCTCACTTAGAATTGTTTTCTTACTCTTGATTTGCAGCTTTAATCTAAATTTGGTTTTGAAATTGTTTATCATATTACTCGGATGAGTGGAATTTTTTGAACAATTCATTAGATTTTAACACTGTGGGCGTCATCATCCTACGCGGCAAGCTTCATCAGGAGATCGCACGATACGACGTGACTTGTGAACATTGAAATTTCATTTCCGTCCTCGTATTGTCCCGTGATATTATTTTTGTACTTGCGGATGACAGTGAAGTTGTAGTTGTGCTTCTACTGTTTGTTTGGGAGTTCTCCTGCAGTTCCGGTTTGCTGAAGTATGGATTTGAAATTGATAATTTTGTCCTCTCTCTTCGGCTTGATCGGAAGATCTCACGATCATTTTACCTTGCATCAAATTATTAGTCTTACGCAGATTATGAAATGTCTATTTTTGTTGCTTCAATCGAATGCAATTGAATTTCTGCTGCGTAACTTCCTTTGCTCGAGTTTTTCCGGTCTTCTAGTATGTCACCCTAAACCTTTTTTTGTATTTGACGCGAATCCTAAATCTGCATCCCTTGTTAGTGTTGTATTGTGGGCTGCAGTGACACTGTAGAAGTATTGCTAATTTCCTTGTACTATGCAGCAAATAAGACATTCAGTCGCTGTTCTTCAAATAACTACCCATGCGTGTTTTCAATTAGCGGTTCTGTTGTATTGCATATTGGTCGGGGGATCTCACGATCAATTGACGTCGTTTTTTGTATGTACATGTCTGCATGCTGAGGCTTACTTGGTCTTTGCAGAAGGCGATGCTCTTAGTACTAACAGGGGATCTCTGCGTGAAGGGCGGTGTGGCGGATCTCCCACAGAATATCGAAATTTGGCCCGGCTTCTGTGGTCTTCTGCGACATTTCGTTGAAGAAACTCACTGTGGTTTGTGGTCCGCAGTGCAACCTTCAACACTGGCTGCTCTTCTTCGACGTATTCTACCGCCGGAAATTCTGTCAAGGTTTCTATTTTTTGCCGGGTCTGACAATCCACGGAAGAACCAGGTGTATCTCCATCGTTGTGCAATACTGAAGACTGTCTTGAACATTCCTCGGACGCGCAGGGTACTCTTGAATAACAGTGTTGTAATGCTTGTCCTAGATCCTCTTGATTGGGAACGTCCGCACTTGCTTCGACCGGCGTTGCATGTGAGGGATGATGTAGATCCTGTAGAGTTAGATCGTCCACACATTATAGCACCGCCTTTTGATTAGTCTTGGACCCCAAAAAACATGTAGTTGGAAGTGGACTAGCTGGGTTATTTATCAAAATTATGCCTATAAGGCACCTGTTTGTTGCATCCAAATGATTATATAAGTGGCGAATCCACCTTTTCTATCTGACTGTGATTACACCTTACCAAATGTCTGTAATTGCATTATGTTGCTTCATCAAGTCTTTTGTGTTATGTGATACTTTGGGAAGTATCTTGTGAGCTCTCCCGATCTGTGATGTCGCATATTAATCCAACCCCGGATACAAATGTACCGCTTACAGCAAATGTCGGAGTTGACATCATTCCAAATTCATTGATTTGTTCGAACATTCTCTATCCCGAAGGAGTATATTTCCTTGCATCGGGAAATCTCCAGACCACTTAGCATCCCAAAGCGGTTTAAATCTCCTTTGAACGGCATTACGGACTCATTGTACATACCATCGGGAAGATCTCCCAATGGACAGGACCTTCACAAAGTCTAGAATTCCCCGTAAATTCCAAAAGTAGTTAAATATGGCATATAGAGGTTTTTGGCTTCAAACGCCAAAATATCCAAAATAACTTGGACCCACGGACCCAAAAACAAGTATTGGGGGTATTCTAAAGAGAGAAATGGGGCCCTTATATAGGTTTCCAAGGGCCCACCCCTCCCTCTAATTTCCTAACGGTAACCTTATCAACTCGGATTTTCATTCTCATCTTCAAAGATTTTCATCCTAATCCCTAAAAAACAACTTCTACCATCTATACTGCACCAATATCCTAACTCTTGGAGATTAATTTCAATCGCCGAACGGATTGCGCCATTGGCTCCAGATCATCGTGTTTAGTCCCAAATCCCCCTAATCCTCGTACCGAGGTCAAAAACCCATCGTAGACTAATTCTTGGGGGCCTCCTATTTTGAGAAATGTAACTAGCCTAGGGTCTTTGGTAGGTGCAAGAGAGTTGGAAAAAATTCTTGATTGACTTCGTTTCGCCATCGTATGGTCCCGGAGTGTCGGTCAACGTCGTGGGGACCCCACCACGTGGTTAATTCTCGAGGAATCTCGCTGGTTCGGGTACTTGCCACTATCGAAATGTCGTGAGACTTCACAGAGCGCATTATTAACATAAAAAAAGCTATGTTAATTTTTAGTGAGATTTTACTGTAATCTAGGTAATTTCCATGAAATTTCCGTTGGAGGTTAGAACGGTTGACCGCCCGAAAGAGGTTCTTCTGCAAGTCGGAAGATGCCGTGAATTTTCATGGAACCTCTCAAGGAGTCCCACAAAAGACGTGTAGGTGCGTTTCCATACCTGACATGATTGATCAGCGGAGATTAAAATTGGCCATCTCCTTGAATTGGCGACAATGCGGGAATCTTCTGCAGGTGAAGGAATCTTAGAGAATCGATTTCGTCGTTGAATTCCTGGCATGGAGTTTATCCTAAAACACCATCTTTAGGCTGTAGATTCCTCCACAGCGCTGTCTTGCGTTAGTGGTTCCTGCATGCTAACAATCGGGATTTTGGGAATTCGTCGATCTAATGGAGAATTCTAAACCTAACTCTAGGACCCAACCTAGTGGCCTCGCTGTGGATCCCTTGAACCGACTTAGCCATGAATTGCCACATTCATGGTGGGATTTAGCCCTTTTGGGGCTATGTGACTCAAACCTTCCAAATCTAGCCATCTTGTTATTTCTATTCTATTTTTAAGCAAGGTTTGGAGGGATTTTAGGTGTAAATACAAATCTAGACCAAATACTATAATGGATATGACACAAACCTATTCTGGTTCTAAACTCTTTTTGTGGCTTTTTGTATACTTTTATCAACTTTAAATTGCAATTTCCCCAAAAAATAATTCTATGAGTCCCAAGTGACAAATTGGGAGCTCACACTTGCCTGGCAGACATTGTTGGTCCTTCATTGACTGAACTGGTTTTCACATACATCATGGCTGAAAATCAGACCAAACCAGGGTGATACCCTGCGAGGTTCTAACTTTCCCTTTTTTTTATTTTTCAACCAATTAGGACCTAGTTTAGAAATCCACTTATAAAAGCCAATTCAGAAACCCAGTTATGAATCTAGTTTAGAAATCCAGTTATAAAAGCCAATTTAGAATCCCAGTTATAAATCTAATTTAGAAATCCAGTTAGAAAAGCTAGTTTAGAAATCCAGTATAAAAGCTAGTTTAGAAATCCAGTTCAAAAAGCTAGTTCAGAAATCCAGTTAGAAAAGCCAGTTAGAAACCTAGTTATAAAAGCTAGTTTAGAATCCAGATTAGAATCCAGTTGTAACTTAGTTGGAAACCAAAGGTTCAAAAATCCAAATTATAACTGGGAAAAAGAAAAAAAAGGAAGGGGAAGAAAGAGAATCAACGCCTCCAAGTTACACCTGCACACAAAACTTGCAATTTCCACTCTAACCAACCAAATACGCACACGAACAATGAAGGAAGATTAGAGAAGAAGGAAATGAAATAGGAGGAAGAAGGTGAGAGACGATAAATAGTGACCTAGGCCTAGGGCTAAGTAGACTAGGGAGAAAATCTTGAGAATTTGTGGTGGCTGTTGAGAGAAAGATTAGTATGACAAAAGAGAAGGTTGTATAAGAGGGTAGGAGGAACATTAAAACCTCCTTGGAGTTTGAGACCATAGTGTAAGGCTCCATAAAAGCTTAGGTGGAATAGTACTAGTGTAGAAGGAGAGAAGGAGAAAGAAAAGAAAGGAGGAAGGAAAAGAAGGAGTTTAGATCTCAAGGGTGTACTAATTTTCTAAAATAAGCGGTGAATTTTGGAAAAAAAAAAAAGGAAAGAAATAACCAAGGGAGTACCATGGACGAGAATGCGCATGAAAACATGGACGAAGTTATTTCCAACACCGGCAGCGATGAGGTAAGTAATTAACCCCTAAAGGACCAACATGCCTTTTTTGGCAACTTAGATATTTTGGGCAGGTACGTGTGACTGGAGATTTGCATATTTTGGGCTGAAATTTTTATAGAAGGTGGGGACAAGGAATATCTTTCATATGCACCAAATTTCATGACATTTGGAAATACGAGTCAAAAGTTATGGCCTAATATGTTGTTTGTTTCTCAACTCGGGTAGTCTGGGCAGATCAGAAAAAATCACTTTTTTCAAAAATAAAAATTTGAAATTGGTTTATTAGATTTATATATACGTAAAAAGTTTTGAATCATTCCATTCTAATCAATGAGTCAAATGTTATGAGGATTTTTAGTTTGCGGGCAGTTATAGATTGTCTACTCTAAAATAAACTTTGAAGTCGTTTATTTCACTCAATTTTCAATATTTTTCAAAAAAAATAGATTTATAGGGTGTAGATTGTTTATTACAACATTGCAACCATTGGGATTGGCATATTTCAATTCCATAATTAACTTCTTAACAATTTAGTGTTTTGAACCATTCTCTACTTCTTTCTATTTACTATTTTTTTCCTATATGTTGTACAATTCCAAATAATCTGAAAATTTTCAAGTATATAGCCAACTTTCTCTCAAGAATGAATCCAAAGAAGCACAACCATTTTGGAATTTCTTTTATAATAATTTGACCTTGTGAAGTGCAGCTGCCCGGTTTTTCGCAGGGCCAAAAAAAGGACTTTTGCCACTTCAAACACTAATATATTCCAATCTACACGATGGAAATTTTTGAAATTTTTTCCACATATTCTCAAACTAGATTATTACAAGATCCTACGGTTACATGTGTCCAAAAATGATATTTTTCAAAAATTTGGTACTTACACTAGAAATGGCAATTTTGGAGCATTTTTGGTGAGAACATAGTCAAGGAACTTTAGGGGTTAACTTAATCTTTGGTGTCTTTTTAAAAAAATTACTCCTTGATTTCTCTTGATTAGACCTTAGTCCGTGATTAGCAAGATTAGATTAGTGGAAGGTAGAGGTTTAGATTTAGGGGTTCGTAAATTAGGAAGTAAAATTTAGGATTAGATTTGAAAGGTGAAAATTGAAGTGAAATTGAGAAGTTAAAAAGTTAGAATTAATTTGAAAGTTTAAGTTAAGGGGTTAAATTTTCAAGTGAAATCTTAGGGTAGTTTAGAAAAATAAAAAGGTTGGAGTTAAATTAGGAATCAAAAATCCGAGTAAAAAGGAGAAATTAAAAGTAAAGATTTAGGATAAACTTAGGAAGTAGAATTTCAAATCAATTTAGAAAGAATATTTTAGAATTAGAATTAGGAATTAAACTTTGAGGTAGAAATTAAAAAGTAGAAGTAAAAGTTAGAAGCAGAAGTTAAATTTTAGAGTTAGTTTCTAGAAGTAGAAAATCTAGAGTTGAAAGTGGAAATGTAGAGTCAAACCTAGAGATTAAAAATTGGGATTAGTTTTGGAAGTAAAACTAATCCCAATTTAACGTCAGAGTTAAAAGTCAAAACATAGAGTTAAATTCAAGGGATAAATTTTAGAGTTAGTTTAGAAGTAAAAACCTAGAGTCAGAAGTCAAAACATAGAATTAAATTCTAGGGATAAATTTTAGAGTAGTTTAGAAGTTAAAATTAGAGTTAAAAGTTAAAATATAGAGTCAAACTTGGAGGTTAAAATTTAGAATCAAGTTAAAGGAGTAAAAAATCTAGAGTTACATTTAGAAGTCAAAATTCAGTGTAGAAGTTAAAATTTAGGGTTAGTCTTTCAAAATAGAATTTCCAGGTGGAACATTAAAACACAAAAGATAGTCTTAGGGGCTCATGGAAGGAACATAGGGGTTTCAATTTCACGTAGTTAGGGACGTTAGACATGACGCCAACTACCCAGTCAACCTTAGACATAGGATAAATAGTGAGGAAGTTAGAATTTCACCGTTACATCACCGTAACCCCTGATCATTGGCAGTTAGCTTGGAAGTCACCGCATGCATCTTTAGGCATTTCTTTTACACATCCACGACACTTAGGAAACGTTAGCAAAAAGATCCATTGCTTGAAAGGCACAATGGACCGCGCTTACAACACCCCTTTAAATTAAAAAGTGGACAAAAACTAAGAACCTGGTTGTGTTCACTTTATTATCAAGGATGGGTAATCTAGCACCCACAGTTTTTCCAGGGCACTTTTGGCCCCATTGTTTGTGTTTCTTAAGCTTCTTGAGAATCCTAGGGGGCTCCCCTAAGTGGTACATGCTTTGATGCCCTTTTGAATTAGTTAATTAACCATGATTCTTTTATACTCTCGTGGCCCGTTTTTGAGTTCATGCACTAATCTTAAAGTCACCTCCACCGTACCTTGGCGATGCCATTTTGGGGGCCTTTAGTGTACATCTTTGTGTTGAGTGGAACTAACGGGAAGGCAACATGGTGTCCCTCTAGTCTTTCTTTTGTGATTTGTAATAATAGTCTTTCTATCCTTGGAGAATCCAAATGAGCTAACCCGTCCTTAGGGAGTCCTTTCTCTCTTGTTGTTTTAAAAACCCCCCCTTACAGCGAAGCTTTGAACCCCCCAATTATCCTAAGTCCTAAATTGTGTGTTAAAACCGTGACGACGGCAGAGCTTTGACCCTAGGAGTTCTATGCAATAATCCTAAATTTGGTGTTAAAATCGAAAATAAGGCAAAGTGTTGAACCCCGTGGTTATTTTCCTCCAAAGTTTAGCTTCCAGGACGTGCTTGGGAGCCACCAAAGTTTAGTCTCTAAGAAGTTTAATTCTATAGTGAGATCTACTTTAGTAGCAAATGAGGGAAGGTCGTTATATTCGTCTTGTATCATTTCACCTTTGGGGGGTTAGTTTATTCCCCCCTTTTTTCATCTTTTCGTTCCGTTAGGCTACCTAGTCACCTCCAAAATCAAGAATTAATTGCAAGGCCCAGTCGCCCCAGAGATCCAACGGCCCTAGAGCCCAGCAACTGAAGCCCCAACAGCACCAGAGCCCAGCAGCACTGGAATCCCAGCAACCGGAGCCCTAGCTGGCCGGAGCCTGTGGGCGCTAGATTACCCACCCTTGGTAATAGAGCGAACACCGACCAGGTTCTATGCCTTTATCCACTTTTTTAATATATGGGGGTGTTGTGAGCGCGGTCCACTGTGCCTTCCAAGCAATGGATCTTTTTTGCTAACGTTTCCTAAGGGTCGTGGATGGCAGCGAATAATTAGTAAATGCATGTAGTAACTCACAAGTTAACTGCGATGTTCAGAGTGATGGTGAAATTCTAACTCCCTAACTATCTATCCTATGTCGAGGGTAGACTAGGTAGTTGGCGTCATTTCTAACGTCTCTAACTACGTAAAAAAGGGAACCCCTATGTTCCTTCCATAAACCTCTAAGACTATCGTGGGTTTCTAAGACTCCACCTCGAAGTTCTACCTCTAAAGACTAATTCTAAAGTCCAACTCTTACTCTGATTTTCAACCTCTAAATGAAACTCTAGACCTTTACTCTTTTAACTTGGCTTTAAGTATTAACTACCGACTTCTATTCTATGTTTTGACTTTTGACTCTAGGTTTTTACTCCTAATTTAACTCTGAAATTTATCCTCGGAATTTAACTCTAGGTTTAACTTTTAACTCTAAGTTTTTACTCCTAAATTAATTCCCAATTTTAACCTCTAGATTTGACTCTACGTTTTCACTTTGACTCTAAATTTTTCTACTTCCAACTAACTCTAAAATTTTACTTCTACCTCTAAGTTTTAACTTCTACTTTTAGCTTTTGACTCTAACCTTTTACTCCCCAATTGACTCTAAAATTTAACCTTTAAATTTAATCTAAACTTTTGACTTTTGACTTTTGACTTCTACTTCCTACTCTACTTTTTACTTCCCAAAGTTAACTCCAACTTCGACTTTTGAATTTTAACTTCCCTAATTAAAATCTTAATTTAATTCTAGGTTTTTAACTGTTAATTGATCTTTAATTTTTATCCTAAATTCTCCTTCTAATCTAATCCTAATTTCCGTCCATTGTTCCTTGTGGATCAAATTTAATTAAAATTCCTCCGTCCTACCCCCTATCGCTTAACTTAGCCTAACGCGGTCAGTTTACGGTCAAATCTTAATTATAAGCTGTTTTTGGAAACCTCTATTCCTAATCTATCAACTTTTGAATCTAAACTTTTAATCTACACTAATCTCGGATGCTAATCACGCTCTAAGAGCTGATTAGGAAAATAAATGCTAATTAGGGAGAACCATCAAAGATTAAATCAAAAACTCACCTCTTCACTACCGGTCTCGGAAATGACTTCGTCCCCGTCCACGTATACATCCTCACGCTCCATGGTAGTCTTTGGCTTTGTTTTGAATTTTTTCCCAGGCTCACCGCTTATTGAGAAATATTACAATTTTTGATGATTTAAACTCCCTCTTTCCCTTCCTCCTTTTCTTTTCTTTCTCCCCCTCTCTTCTACACTAGCACTATTCCACCTAAGCTTTTATGAGTCTTACACTATGGTTTCAAACTACGAGAAGGGTTTAAATGTTCTTCCTATCCTCTTACACAATTTGCCTTTGTGTCATCCTAATCCTCCTCCCAACGGTCACCACAAATTCTCAAGATTTCCCTCCCTAAGTCTACCTAGGCTTAGGCCTAGGTTACTATTTATTGTCTCTCTCCTTTTTGTTCTCTACTTCATCTCCTTCTTCCTAATCTCCCTCCATTGCTCATGTGTGTATTTGGTTGGTTAGAATGGAGGTTTCAAGTGTGCGTGCAGGTGTGACGTGGAGGGTGCAATTATGTGTGTAGAAGTGATGTGTGGTGTTGACTCTCTTCCTTCCCTTCCCTTTGTTTTTTTTTTAGTCACAATTTGGAAGTGTTGGAATTTTTGGCCTTGGATCCCCACTGGGTTTAACTGGTTTTCTAAACTAGCTCTATCTCTGATTTCCTAAACTAGATCTATCACTGGTTTCCTAAACTAGAGTTATCACTAATTTCCTAACTAGATCTATCACTGATTTTCTACTAGATCTATAACTAATTTTCTAAACTAGGTCCTGATTAGTGGAGAGTTTTTTCAAACAAAAAACCAAAGTTGGGGCCCCGCAGGGCATCATCCCGTTTGTGGTCTGAAATCAGCCATGATGTATGTGAGACATGGTCAATCTACCCAAATCGCAAAACCGGCCAAGGTTGGGCGCTAGACAGGCAGTGTACCGGCCTCGGTTACCGGCCCTGTACCGGCCTTGTATCGCTGTGGCTGGGCTCCGTTACTGCCGCTGGGCTCTCCCGTTACTGTCGCTGGGCTCTCGTTACTGCCGTTGGGCTCCCAGTTCTGCTGGGCTGGCTGGTTGCTGGGCTGGCTGGTCCGCTGGCACCACAAAATTTTTAATCACCTCAACGGGTTCCCTCAAGGGAACCCACTTAACCAATAAAAATTGGAGTTTTGGAAAAATTAGTGCTAGAGTCAAGGCTTCGCCGTCCGGGGGTTAGGCCCGAAGTTGTGAAGCAAGACACTCGGCTTAGCAAACCACGTATACCAGGGCTAGGTAGCTAAACTTGGCCCACCACTTCCTACTTCATGCTAGACTCTAATATTTTGGAAGCTAAACTCTGGAGGTTTCCACAAAGGTCTTGGAAACTAGACTTTGGACCTAAACTCGGGGGAAGTGCAAAGCTTCGCCGTTAAGTTGGTTTTAACACCAACTTTAGGACTTTTTTGACACTTTGGGGGTTCAAGGCTTCGCCGTCTACACTTTTAACACATGTTTTAGGACTTCAACTTGTCACTAGTTCAAAGCTTCGCCGTTTCCAAAGGGGGTCCACGCAATGAGAGAGACTTTAGAAGAGGGAAAACAACTAAACTTTTAAAGAAAAAACACACATAGGTTCAAAGCTTCGCCGTCCCGGAGGGGGGTCCACTCAATAAGGAGAAGATTAGAAGAGGGTTTGGGATAACTTTAGAAAAAACATGCACAAAGGAGGTTCAAAGCTTCGCCGTCCCGGGGGGGGTCCACTCAACAAAGAGAAGGTTAGAAGAGGGTGTAAGACAAAACACAAAGGAAAAAAAAAACACAAGTTAGACCACATGGCAACACAAAGCTCACATGCTAAAGGCCCCCCAAAGCGGCATCGCCAAGGTACGGTGGGGGGTAACTTTAGGATTAGTGCAAGATATAAACAAAAGAAACTCAAACTTCGCAAGTTAGACCACAACACGTACAAGAGGGAGAGAGAAGCTCTCCACTTACAACAAGATGCCAACAACTTCACAAAAGAGTACACAAAACAAGGTAGAAGGACCCCCAAGGACCTTCAAAGCTTGAAAATAAAAAACAATGGAGCCAAAAGTGCTCCGAAAACACCGTAGAGGTTTTTGGCTTCAAACGCCAAAATATCCAAAATAACTTGGACCCACGGACCCAAAACAAGAATTGGGGGTGTTCTAGAGAGAGAAATGGGGCCCTTATATAGGTTTCCAAGGGCTCACCCCTCCCTCTAGAATTCTAAGGTAACCTTATCAACGGGGATTTTCATCCTTATCCTCAAAGATTTTCATCCTACATCCTAAATTTCTACTTCTACCATCTATACTGGACCAACATCCTAACTTTTGGAGATTAGCTCCAATCGCCAAACGGATTGCGCCGTTGGATTCAGAACGCCGTGTTTAGTCCAAAATCCCTCTATCCCCCGTACCGAGGCCATAAACCCATCGTAGGCTAATTTAGTTTAAAAACCAAATCGTGGTAAAATCCTAGATCTTGGGGGTCTCCTATTTTGAGAAATGTGAATAGCCTAGGGTCTCCGGTAGGTGCGAGAGAGTCGGGAAGGACTTTTGGTTGACTTCGTTTTGCCATCGTATGGGCCCGGAATGCCGGTCAACGTGGCGGGGACCCCGCCACGTGGTTAATTCCCGAGGAATCTCGCCGGTTCGGGTACTTGCCGCTATCGGAATGTCGTGAAACTTCACGGAGCGCATTATTAACATAAAACAAGCTAGTCTAATTTTTAGTGAGATTTTATTGTAACCTGGGTAATTTCCATGAAATTCCCGTTGGAGGTTAGGAGGGTTGACCACCCGGAAAAAGGTTCTTCTGCAAGTCGGAAGATGTCGGGATTTTTCACGTGACCTCTCAGGGAGTCGCATGAAAGACGTGCGGGTGCGTTTCCGTACCTAGCATGATTGGTCAATGGAGATTCAAAACTGGCCATCTCCTCGAATTAGCGACGGTGCGGGAATCTTCTGCAGGTGGAGGAATCTTGGCGAACCGATTTCGCCGTTGGACTCCTGGCATGGGATTCACCCTAGAACACCATCCTTGGGCTGTAGATTCCTCCACGGGCCTGGTCTCTTGTGAGTGGCTCCTGCATGCTAACAATCGGGATTTTGGGAATTCGTCGATCTAATGGGGAATTCTAAATCTAACTCTAGGACCCGACCTAGTGGCCTCGCTGTGGGTCCCTCGGACTGACCTAGCCAAGAATCGCCACATTCATGGTGGGATTTAGCCCTTTTGGGGCTATATGACTCGAATCCTCCAAATCTAACCTTTTCGTTATTTCTATACTATTTTTAGGCAAGGTTTGGGGGATTCTAAGTAAAAAACACAAATCTAAACCAAATACTATAATGGGTATGACACAACCCTATTTCGGTTCTACACTCTTTTTATGGATTTTTCTATACTTTTATCAACTTTAAATTGCAAATTTCCAAAAAAATAATTCTACGAGTCCCAAGTGACAAATTGGGAGCTCACAGAGCCCAACCACCAGAACCCAGCAGCACCAGAGCCCAACCACCGAAGTCCCAGCAGCAACCGGAGCCTCGCGGCCACCAGAACCCCAGTAGCAGGCCGGAGCCCAACAGCGACCGGGTCCTCTTGTTTTTTTGGGGGGGGGTTGGTCTCCTTTTCTTTCTACAAACAAAATCAAACAACAAAAATCAAACAAAAACCAAAATACCACAACTAAGTAAACTAAGAGGGGGGAAGAAGTTAGGTTCCAATTAGAGTAGTAGTAGGGAAAGATTGAAGGGAGTAGAAGTAGAAACAAATTAGGTTAGAAAGAGAAGAGGAGGCTAATTAGAGTAAAGGAGTTCCATGAATTAGAAGACAAAAAAGGCTCTTATACACCTGCACACGCACACACGCTTAAACACAACTCTCCACAACACTCCCACACTCACATCACACACTCTACATCAAGAGCAAAACCAAAGTATGTGGAAGACACCTAAGAAGGAAGATTTAGTAGGGAAGAAGATGAATAGGAAGTAGATTAAAGAAAATCCTAAGAAACATTGTGGGCCACCGATTGCCCCTAGCGTAAGAAGAAAAAAAAGAATGTGTCATTCAAATTATTAGAAGTGGTTGGTAGACATTAAGGAAAAGATAGAAGTAGAAGGAAAAGGAAATAGTTAGGCCATTTAAAGGCGAAATTGCTATAATACAGCGTGGCCATCATACTACGAACTCAAGGGGTAATATGGCACACTAGGGGAACCTCAGCGACTTAATCCGTGATCTTCAATATGAGGTGGGCTACTAAACTTTCTCTGATTGATTTTAACCCTTGAAATCAGTAATCCTCAATTAGGGCCGAGGGCCATGGTTGAGTCAAGCCATTAGGACTAAGAGGTAGGTCAAAATTGAGTAGAGAAACCCAAGGTACTTACCTAGAGGTTTCCAAAAACCTAAAATACAACAAAATCCGAGCTAAAACGAAGAAATTAGAAGCGGATGAAGTTAGGGAGTCATGTTGGATGAAACTAAGCAAATTTCATCCAAGAGGAACAAGGAATAAAATCTAAAAAGTGAGAATAGTTTAGAAACCAAAAGTGAAATTAGAAATTAATTTTGAAATTAGAGTTAACCATAATTGGTGGATGAAGTTTTGACCACCGATTAGCGGTCAAACTTCATCCATGCATTATTTTTGCTAAGAAAGTCCAAGTCTAGAGTGACTAGTCACATTGGAAAGGTAAAACCTAGATCTGCAAGGAACAAGCCTTAACTTTTTTTAAATAGTAACTTGATGAATGTAATTCAATCCCTTAGGTAAAATTAGGAGGTGGATTAGGAGCCCTTAGGATTAAGTTTAGATCAATTGTAGATTTAGAAACTCATAGAACAAGCTTAAGGTAACCCAAAAATAGAACCAACTCAAAGAAAGACCTAAACACAAAGTAGTTAGGAAAGGGATGAAGTCCGGGACAAGTAATGGATGAATCCTTGAGGATTTCATCAATTTGAGTTAAGTCTTGGCATTTAGGTTAAACAATAGGAGTTAGATTCATAGCTCAAATTCCAAGTCAAATTGGAATTGGAATTCCATAGAAAAGAATGGATGAAGTTTAGAAGCCCTCGTTAGGGCTAAAACTTCATCTGTCCATAACTTCCTCTAGGAGTGTCCAAATTAAACGAACTTTACATTTTTAGAAATGGCATGATCTAATCCTTCACTTGGACTAGATAGACTTAACCTGAGATTACCTCCTCTCCTAAACTGCCAAGCCCTCTTAAGCTTCGAGTTAGCTAAGGCAGTCGTGGTAGTTCCAATTAGGGTTTTATTTTATACATTCAAGTTAACAAACATTAGGAACGTAGAAAAGATCTATTGCTTGGAAGGCACAATGGATTGGTGCTAAACACCCATAGATCGAGTCACATGGTTATTTACCAAGAGCTTGGTTGTGCTCGTTTATTTACCAAGGGTGGATAAATAAGCGCTCTCAAGGCTCGAAAAAATTAAATGGATTTTTGGAGATGAAAGTGAGGTTGATTTCCCAACTTTTTTTAGTTCAAAGATTTAAAAAAAAAATTAATCTACTATGCTTAAATAAGATTTGAAATATTACTTGTAACACAATCCTGCGTTTTACATATTCCACATGGTTTGTCTTGCCTCCTACCACCCTACTTGTATAAAAGGCTTGTCATTTCATTTCTTCATACTCACACATTAAGTGGCTTTGAAAGCTATGTGACACATGCCAACTACAATGTATGGTATACAATGTATGATGTATTGTACATGGTATATGAAGTATGGAATATGATGTATTGTATATCATGGTGTATGGTATATTGTTGTGAAACTTTGAATGTATTGATATGCGACTACAGAATGACTATTCTCCAAATAATGGGCCCCACATTTCTTTTTGCAGACGTCATGTTAACTTTAAAATGACTAGAGACGTTAGTGGCAACGTCACCTAAACCCTAAACAAGTGTCATTCCGAAACAACTGCAAAATGACTTTTCAATGACTCAGAATCAACTTCCTACATTGCCATCCACGTCAAATTCATCATAAGTCAATCATAACTTCAAAATGACTAAAAAATGACTGGCCACGTGCATGTCCACATTAGATGTTTTAGATGTCCACGTCAGATGCTTTCCACATGGCAGCTTTCTATAGACATTTCTTTAAGCCCAACTTTCTTTAACACTTCATCCATTTCTACATCCAAGGTAGAAACGGATGGTGATAATAGACTGCAATTGTTGTCCTAAATGACTTGTCCACAACGATTCCAAGGCCCTGAGTTATATTGCAGTCATTGTGTCCACAATGATTGCTTTTCAGTCGTTTTTTGCAGTCGTTTTTTCCATCATTTTTTTGTAGTGCTTGTCTTATAATCTATTTTCTATCCCTAGTGCTTTTTTGTTGAGTGTCTAGCGTATTCTTGTAAATTTCCAGGTTGTAGTGTTCTGTGCACACTCCACCAAAGAAGTTTTACGGTGTTGGTTAAAATTTCAAGTTCAAATGGCTTGTATGGCTCTTTTGATTGCAGTTACAGCGTAAGTAACTATTATTATGTGTGCTTTTGGTTTCAGGACTTGTGGATTGAAGAAATATATTGATTGCCATCGTCCTAGAGTGTCTCGGCATGTGTCTTGCATTTTGCTAATTTTCAAGTATAACTCTGTTGACAGCTTGAGAGTAATGACAAACTGAAAAGGTGCATTCATATCATGCCAAAAAAATTTCAAGTAGGTATTGCTTGAATGTCCTAAGGTTTTGAAGGTTAGGAATTATTCTAGGTTGGGAGGCCTTTACAGTTCTTGGTTTGCCCTGTAGTCTTCGTAGGCATCTTATTACATTTTTGGTGTCTGTGCACACTAGAAGAATTCTTTAGGGTTCATAGTATGGATCAAAGTGAAGAAACTAGTGAAGATCGCCTTCAGCATTATAGATTGGATTATGCCAAGAAGAGAAAGGCTGATAATAGAAAGAAGGTACGTCAAATGAGAGCTAGGAAGGTGGATGAGCGTGAATATGAGGATTCTAGTATTGTTGCATGTTTCAAAATCCAAGTTTAGGGTCTACGGGTGTGTCTGATCGCACAGCTCATTGTGTAAGTGCTACTTTGGCTAAAAAGTTTGCCATGATAGTTGCCCCTTGTCTAAAAAACTATAAATAATCCAATTGTACAACAATTGACCATTGAAAAGTTTCTTGGATAAGTGCTCATTGGAATGGTTCCCGATTTCTTAGTTGACACTAGCAAAGTGAAGCTGAAACATTCAATTGTAAATAACTTAAATGGGGGCATGGTAGATCACCTTCTAGGAGTGAGACAGTCCAAGATTGTTATGGCCAAGCATATTGTTTGCACGCTCGCATCATCTTCAAATACAGGCAGTAGAAGGAGGGTTGCTGACTTGATAGAGGTTGATAGGAGAAATCTTAGGAGAGGCATGGAAAGAAGGTTGTTACTGGATACTCAACAAAATCTGGATGACATACCAATCTACACGTTGGTCTAATGCGTTTGTTGATTCGGTGAAAAGTAGAGTCATTGACTTCTGGACTTTAGAAACTACAGTTTTTCCAAATTGCAAAGACGTTGTTAGAGAGTCAACTAGAGTGAATGAATACGACAAACACCCGGCGCACTACCTACAAGTCTCGGAGGTGAATTTTTGCTTTTTTGCTTTTTTGCTATAAGTCCTTACACAATCTTGAACATTTTGTAGGGCTTATGGCTATGCTTTGTGATTAAAGACTTCAGCCGATACTGCTAGATTACTTGATATTGAAAAGGAATATTTGGTTCCTTAGAATCCTCGGCCAGTGATTAGGTACTTATATCCTTTGATATTGTATTTTTACTTAGAGTGGTGTTCTTTGCCTTTGCCTCTTTATCCGTATACAGCCATGACAATCCTTTGTGCTTCAAAGTCCAAAACATGTGCTGATGAGTCTTTTGTAGACTTGTAATGGAGTACATTCTCCGAAATGATCCTTGTTATATTTTTGAGGAGTCCTTAATGCTGATGAGTCCTTTGTAAAGTCGTGGTGGATTCTTTATTGCCAATGAGTCCTTTCTAGAGTCGTGGTGGATTCCTTAGTGCCGATGAGTCCTTTGTAGAGTCCTGCTAGATCCTTAGTGCCGATGACTCCTTGGGATGTTTTTGAGGATTCCTTAGTGCTTATGAGTCCTTTGTACATTTGTAGTGGAGTACTTAATGCTCATGACTCCTTACAGAATTTCATAATGCTTATGAGTCTTTTGTAGACTTGTAGCAAAGTATTTAGTGCTCATGACTCTTTACAAGATTCCTTTGTGCTGATGGGTCAATATGTAATACCAATTTAGTATCGTGCTGATGAGTTTGTTGTGCTTAAGTGTTGCCCTTTTTATCTCACGGTGGAGTGTGGTCCCTTGTGCAGCTGGAATTTTACTTTGCTTTCAAATAAAAGTTTTTGACTATGAAGTGTAGTCTCACCTCTTTTAATTTGCTCAAACCATGGTGGGTGAGGCGCCTGAAAATTTGGAACACGTGTTGCTGCAAGTACCACCAAGAATTGAGCAACTTGAAGCATGGAATTGACGACCTCCGAGCAGAATGTTTGGGGTGCAAATTAACCGCTCTTGCATTTGTCGCATGGTTTGCAATACCAATGTGGGGATACTAGGGGATTATTCAGCAAAGACTGTTGCCTATGATAGTTTAACCAATTTCTGGGAGTCAATTTTGTGTGCAAAAGATGAGTATCAAATGTAGCACAAACGTGAGTGTTTGCTTGGAAAATCTTCGTCATGCGGTTTACAGCTTCTCAAAATTTGTCCTCATGAGAAAGCTTCAGATATTAAGCTTGTAAAATGGAAAAGCATTGGGTCAGAAGTAGTTGGATATACTAAAAAAGGGCTGCAGAAAAAGGCACCATCTGTACAATACCATGAGACTAAGCCGCTTGAATTATTTTAATATGTAAAGCCTTGTTTGAAATCTTTTGTTGTCCATAATTATATTGCAACCTGGCAAAATTATCAATTTAAGAAGTTGTATAGTTCAGTTTCCAGGGACACGTGCAGTCATATCTTGCGTTGATTTTTCAGAGAACTATTCCATGAAGATACAAAATGAAACACAAAGTATGCATTGGCGGAGTGTATAGGTGTCAATTCTGGTCCATATACCTTATAGATTAAATTCAAATTGGTCTAACGAAAATGATGAGCCTCTTTTGCTAAAGGAGGTTCATTACTATGTGTCAAATGATAAAGTCCATGATTCATTATATGTTCAACATTGCTTTTTGATGCATTGGGATTTATGAAGGCACATGGGTTTGTACCCAAAAATCATATATTTTGGTCTGATGATTGCAACGGACAATTTAAATCAGCAAAGGCCTGGTACTTCATTAGCAGGTAACTCAGGGGGGTCACTTCCCGCATTTTAAAAACAACGTGCGGCATAATATAGAGTGAATTTTATTCATTTTGGATAAAAATTATAAAAAATTATAAAAAATTTACAAGTAAGGTAGGGGACATTTAAAGTTACAAATCCATTATAAATAATATAGGTAGCCTACAAATCTAGGCCATTAAAAATTTAATACATGTAATTTAGGGTCCAAAAATTTGGATCCTAGGAATCGTATTCAATATAGTCAGTAAATACAGGTGGTTGTACAGTTGGGTGAGAGGTACAATATAGTGGATGAAAAAAAAAATTTGTTGGCTACAACCCACGTGCAATGTGGAAGAACCTCAAGTAGGGTTTAGAGTGCCCGTTGTGTTTGAGATTCGCCCGCGGTGGTCAAAATTTGGAAGTGCCATTGATTGTAGAAGTAATTTCAAGCAATTGCAAGGCGTTTTACAATCTAAGTGTTAGAGTGTACCTTTGAAGATTCATATGTCTTCATTTTGAAGCGATCCGCCGCGATTTAGGAGTCTGTTTATGTACTGCTGCAAATTGAAAATTGGACGATTTGGTGGGGTTGTTGCTATTGCTACCAAGACCGGATCATATCTGGAAATTATTCCTGACTGAGGGTAAGATTTTCTCTCAATTTTGGCTGGAATCCACTTTGAGGAGAACCTCGCATTGCTGCAGCATTCTTGAGTGCTGCAAACAAATATGCTTGAGCACCTGAGATTGTCCGACCTAATCAATTTGAGCATCTCCGACCTATTCAAAGTTCTCAAGTGTTTGATTGCAAGTTGGATGCAGGCAGGGTTGTCAGGACATTCAGAGTCCCGGGATGCGACCCCCCGGGACGTCCCGTGACATTCAGTTTTTTAAAATTTACCGGCCGGTAAATAGGCCGTCCGACCCCGCGACCGCCCGTCGGCAACTGCGCATCACCTCGTCGGCCGCGCCGGCTGTCCACTCGACCGCCTGTTGGCTGCGTCGAGCCGATCGTGGTCCCGAGTGCGCACCCGCCCGAGCGCGGACGACCGCCCGTCGGCCCCAACACGCCCGACCTCGCCCATAGAACATTGGTATTCCTTATAGATATTTCTACATTTACTTTTAATGAATTCTTTTTTTCACTCCCTATTTTTTGGGGGTTCAGGGTATTTTAATTGGTGTGAAGATTTACTTTCTTTTACACACTCTATTTTTTGGGTTAAGGCACTTAAATTTTTTTGGTGTAAAATTCCTTTTTTTGTTTACATCCTATTTTTTTCATTTTTTGGTGTAGGATACTTTGTTAGTTTGTTTGGTGTGATTCAAAATTTTGTCTTATCCACATCCTATTTTTCATACAAATGTAACCTTCAGAAGTGTAGCTACTTGGTTTTTTGCAGGGCCTCCAAAAGGGTTTTTGTCACTTCAAACACTAACATCTAGCAATCTACATGGGGAAAATTTCTAACGAAAATTCCACATCTTTTCAAACCAATGCACTAAAAGATCCTATAGTTATACGTAACTGTCTAAAAATGATTTAAAACAATAAATTGGTACTTGTATTAGAAATGGCAGTTTTGGAGCGTTTTTATGAAAGCATACTAATAGTAAAAAAAATTTAGGGGGTTAAAGCGCCATTTAAGGCAATTTCATTCACTATAGGGTTCCCTTTTCAAAGATGCCAAAGGGACCCCTACCTCATTGGTCAACAATGTTATGTTATATCCTAAGATCAATATCTTACCTTGGTGATTGGTCCGTTCTATCATGGTCATGACAAATATTCCGCACAATACTCCCTCTGTTTCTAAAAAAGACCCGTGTTTTCTTTGTATTTTTTCAGAAAGAGGTAGTAGTAGTTTAGTAAATTTTAGACCGGTAAGTCTACTGCAAGACCGATCTCCTCTAGACCTGCCGAAAGAGCACGGCCACGGGCCTGTACTGCCCGCTCGGAAAAGATTCCCTCTCACAGGAGGAGACTGTTGAGCACGGCTGCGGAACGGTGAGCCTCCGGAGATGATAGCATGGCGGTGGCTCTAACGTAGACTGAGCGACCGCTCGAAGTTACTAAAACCGACAGTCACTTGTTCTGCCCCTGCTTGGTGGGCGGTCTGAATGATGAATTTTTGGGTTACATTATTTAATTTTTGACGTCAGAAAAGCATCACTTGAATGAAATTGATTACTTCTTGTGCAAGATTTTCATACTTCTCTCGTGTACTGAAGTGAAAATGGCAAACTTCTGTCGTTTTTCTGGGTAATGGACGGATATCGCCAGGGATGTAACTGAGGATCGGAGGTAATGGTCGAAAAATTGTAAGTTCAATGGGTCGGTCAGTTCAATACCGCAATACCCGCGATGTATATATAGCACCAGACGTAAATGGACACACGCCCCAAATTCCAATTGCTCGAGAATTCGAGAATTCAGGGCTGACTTGCAAAGGAAAAGTCAGGGACGTGAGATCGATAGGGGAGTGCATTGGCGGGAATACCGGTACTTATGAAACCCCTAGTTAGCTTGTGGAATCACTTGCCACTGAGGGTCAAAGAATCATTACAGTAGTTGCTAAGTCCCCTCCGAGGTCAAGGGGAAAAACTGAGTTTAACTCACGGGGAAAGTGAAATGGTCGTCATGTGTTCAAAGCACTGTATAACTTGACACGTACGTACCTTCTCCAGCCATGGAGGAACGCTGCGCCTGCATGCAGAGAGCAGCACATAATTAACTTCTGCTGTTTTGCATGCAGGTGAGCGCAAGACCTGGCTACACATCATACTGTACATACGGACGTATGTACATAAAATTTGCAAAGCCTCTCGATCTACAAGGAGCGAGATGACTGTTAATTATTCATGTCTAGGTGAATTGAACGTATACTAACGAAGGTTGTGCGAAAGTCGAGACGTTCGGACGGTGGCTCTACAGGTAATATATAAGTCACGTAGCTTCAGCTAGCTCGATGAGCACTCGACGTGATCCCGGCCCTCCGAGAATAACTTGCGGCCGGATCCTTACATATATATACTCCACCTAACTTAATTATATAGAATGTGGACATTCAAGGAGATCTGAGGTCTGGCGATGCGCGCGTGCATGCATGTGGGCCGTAGCTTCAATCGACTAAGTTAACTGGCTGGAGGATGTTCAGATCTACAGTAGAGGACTGATGGAAGATTCGGAGAATATTGATCAACATCATTTCCTCGAAGTTCTGCCTGGACATGGCAAGGCCAGCGCTCGATCATTTAGATCGCTGCCAGCCTTCGTCGGTAACACGGTTAGCTAGCTAGCGAGCTAGGTGTTCTCACGGCACAGTCGCCTGGAATTGAGGGTAGGTTCAGTTACAGAACATGCGCGTGGGCAAGATTTTCGAATAGCTTCGGTGAGTCGAATATTAATAAGTTCCAGCTGCTCTGCATACCATCAGTCGTGCCGCCTGACATTCAGATCTATGGCCTTGAATGGCGCGCAATTGGCGCTTAATATATTGGTCGCCAGCTTTGGTGGTGTATTATACCCTGCCTTGACGGGTCTCCACTGCCGTATACCGTATGCTTTATCTTAGAGTCCTGAACTTGTTGTGGATGACTTCATTGAAGTACATCACTTCATTCTCTCAAAATTTCTTGATAAATCCATTCATTTATGAGATCATCCATACTATTTCTTGATAAATCCATCCATACTAGCTGCTAAACTTCAGAAAACAAGTCTCATTAGTCCTTCCCAAACTAATTTGCAATTTTGTCTTTAACCCCTAAAAGACCGGCATGCATATTTTGGATGTATAGAAATTTTAGGCAGGTACGTGTGACTAGAGATTTTCATATTTTAAGCTGAAATTTTAATAGAAGGTGGGCGCAAGGAATATATTTCACATGCACTAAATTTCAGCCCATTTGGAAATAGGAGTCAAAAGTTATGGCCAAATATGTTACTTTTTTCGTAACTGGGCAGTCTGGGCAGCAAAAGAAATTTGGCAAAAATTTGAATTTTTTTTTATATATATATTTTCTTGTAGATTATATTTTTGTCTATCTGGAAAGCTTTGATTCATTTCATTTGGATTTATTATGAGAAAGTTATGGACATTCTTATTTTTTGGGCAGTTAGAGCATTTTCTTGAAAAAAATAACTTGTAGGATTCATTTTTGAATGCTATTTTTGCAATTTTCCAAAAAAAAAATTCTCATGGTTTAGTTTACTTGCTAGAACAATCTCACCATTGGGATTAGTGTATTTTAATTCCATCTAAAATCTATTAATATTTTAGATTTTCCTTCTATCTCGTGTCTACTTCTACTTAATAAATTTTTTAGGAATGATAATTAAGTTTTTTTGAATATTCTTTTTTTCCCTAGACTCTCAACTCAAATCCCTACTATCTATTGAGAATTGTCAAGCAACCTATTCCTTCCCCCTCCAAAAGTGAAAAATCAACAGCCGTCGGATGAGATTAAAAAAACCAAAACTACCTTCAACTGCGTTGCGATGTGAATTAAAAAAATAACAGTCGTGCAATTTGAAAAGAAAACTATCTCCTGAGAATTGCATGGCAATCTTTTCCTTCCTCCCTCCACCAAGTGAAAAATCAGTAGCCGTCGGATGAGATTAAAAAAATCTGAAACCACCTTTCGCTATCGTGCATTGGTGCATTGTGAATAAATAAATAAAAAATTGCAGTTAAAGTTGTTGGCCATCTGGAGTTGTTGAAGCGTAGAAATGAAGCGTTGAAGTGATTTTAGGGTTCTCACTCTCCTTCACTAGATTCAAATTTCTGGAGAGAGGTTTGAGTCTTGCTTGCAAGTGTAATTATATTTGGATGCCGGTCTCTAGTAATTTTGTGTCAATTCTCATGGTTGCTAGATTGGTGTGAGATTGATATTCATCATGGTGCGCACGAATTATTTCAAGTATTCTTCAGCTTCATTGTCCTTGCCTGAATTATCCATTACAATTGACTTTTAAAAATGTAATTGGTTGTAAAGAAATAAATGAATCTAAATTTATTGAAGGATTTTTATTAAATTTTTGTATAATTAGTTTTGAAGAATAAATTCAAATTAGTTCATTTTAGACAATGAATTCAAATTAATTCAGTTTAGAGAATGAATTTAATTCAAAGTAATTCATTTCAAAGAGT
This sequence comes from Pseudisothecium myosuroides, assembly GCA_951799445.1. NCBI lineage: Eukaryota > Viridiplantae > Streptophyta > Bryopsida > Hypnales > Lembophyllaceae > Pseudisothecium > Pseudisothecium myosuroides. The sequence goes on along the minus strand of OX637288.1, from coordinate 332,265 downwards.
GAATTCAAAGTAATTTAGCTCAAAGAATGAATTCAAATTAATTCATTTGAGAAAAATTTAGCAACACGAGGAGACAAAAAAAGAGGAGACATGAGATTGAAGAAAAAAATCTTGAAGAGATTAGGGTTTAGGATTGAATGTAAAAGTTTTACATGAAATGGGAAAATGAAAATTGAATTTTTTAATGTAATTTAGGGTTTGATGCGCAAAAAAAGCATTGAGGAGGAAGGAAGTGAATTAGGAGAGTGAGTGTTTCAATGTAGGGAATTGGAAATGATTTTTGTTCAATGGCTACATGCCACGTGTACAAAAATTATTCACTGACTACCCTACTAATAGGCTCATACATGGTTTTACACTATCCACTCAAAAAAGGCAGTAACTGCCTGTAACACACTATAAATATTTAACCCTAGACCGCCCATGGCCGTTTTGGGTAAAAAACATCCTAGCTTTTGAAGTGCTATAAATCTAAATGTGACTAAGTAATAAAGATCTTAACTGTACAATCATGTAGTACACATGTTGTAGATGTCATGGATCAAATTTGAAGTCATTTGACCGTGTAGATTGCAAGATTATAATGTTTCAGTGTTGAAAAAGAATGCTGAAATTTTCCTAAAAACACATTTAGAGGCCAAATTTGATTTCTAAACCTAATCAAATGAAAAAACTTTAAACTACAAAGTGATTCAAAACCAGGATACAAACACATTGGTGAAAAAAAATATCATTCAATTGACTCAATGTGTTTGCAAAATGGCTTGCAAATGTAAAAAATAGGCAAGAAAAGTTGCAAAAAACACAACTCTAGGGCTTAACCTCCTTCTACTAAAATGCTTCTCAGTCATTCATAAATTCTTGTATTGATATGAAAATTTAGCCACACAAACTAGACTAGTATACGCAACTCTTACAAAAAAATTATTAAAAACGGACATTTTATGAAGAAGATACAAGCCGCCGAAGTTCACTATAGTCCATAAATGGCGGGATTTTGAATTTTGAATTGCTCCCAAACATTCAAAACAACTTGGATTGACATGAAAATTTCACCACAATAACTAGAATTCAAGGGAAACACAACCCAACAAATTTTATTGAAATCAAACATTGGATGAAGGAGATACAAGCCCCTGAAGTTGCAGCCATGAAGTGCACTTTGGTAAATCAAATTGAGCCTATGAACTTTGATTGGCTTCCAGAAAATCATTACCTCTTGGATTGATCTGAAAATTTTACCACACAAACTAGAAGAAAAGGCGCAACTTTCCCAACAAGTTTTATTGAATTTGGACATTGGATGCAAAAGTTACAGTACTTTGAATTTAACTTAAAATTATGTGAGGACACTTTTGGTCCTCTTGGGCGGTCTAGGGTTAAAGCTCAAAACTTTGTAGTGCAAAAAGTTTAAGTTAAAAATGTTTAAAGTCAAAAAATCTAGTCCCGCAATGTGCTGAAATACTTGTTTTTTCCACTTTAAACACAATTCGAGCGGTCAAAAATTCTGAAATTTTTTCCACACATTCTCATACTAGTTAGGTGTAAGATCCTACGGTTAGATGTGCAAAAAAAATATTTTTCAAATTTTTTTACTCCTTGCTATAGAAATGGCAGTTTTGAGTGTTTTTTGGCAGAAAAAAGGCCTTGGGCCTTTAGGGGTTAATAGTCGTTATGTGTAGTGCAACATGTGAGGAACAGAAAAAGAACTTAATTGCTCAAGAATTGAATTGTGTCAATCCCGAGGTCAATTCCAGTAATGAAAGACATTGTGAATATTTTGTTATATTGAAATTTGTGAATATCAAGTTCAAAAAATCTTTAAATTTACATTTTCTAAATATGTCTTGGCTACCTACAACACAAAATCCATGTATTTTAGTTCATTATGGTGTCTGGATTAGTTGTTCAATATCTGGATTAGTTCAATGTCTGGATTTAGTTCAAATCTGGATTAGTTGTTCAATATTTCTTTTGTATTGACAAACATAGTTCTTCTAAATCAATGGTTAATATAGGTGTTGTAAATGAACTCACTACATCTTGGAGCAATTTTTGTCTATTGATCCTTTCAACTAAATTTGGACTTTGAATAGTCATTTATTAATTATAATACAAAGAATAGTTGCAAGTTTTAAAGAACAAACAATGAATATTGAAGGGTTTGTGAGAACCAAATTTACTTACAAACATATTAAGAATTTTAAACCTTAAAAAATTTGAACAATGTTTAAAAATTTAGAAATTTGAATTTCTAAACTATATGAAACCTTGAGTCGTGTGTCATTAGTATCTCGGAGAGCTCTAAACCCAAAATTTTACTTATAGGCATGACTTATTATACATAAAATATTTTCTTAAAAGTTCAAAATACTATTTTAAAATATACAAAATATAAAAATTCCCTTTAAACCTTCATAATTTAATAGTATTTATTATTCAAATTTTATGAAAGAAATCTTCTTATCCCATAAAGTTTCAAGGTCTTTTTTTCATCAAAAACCTTTTAAAATTGCCATTTTTAATACAAAGAGTAAATAACTACAAAATGATATTTTTTGCATGTCTAACAATAGGATCTTACAATAGACTAGCATGAAAAATTGAGATTGTGCAGGAAAAAAATTCAAAAACTTTGACCGCATAGATTGCAAGATAAAATAATGCGTTCAAAGTTAACTCTAAATCATGGATTTTGGGCACCATAGCAAACTAGTTTTATTATAAGAATTAGAATCTTCTTAAGTTGTTACTTAAAAGTTTTGCACTACAAATTTTGAATTAAATTTTTGTATTATGAATTATAGAGTTGAAAGTCTCGAAAGTTAAAAAAAAAAAAACTTATTCTTCATTCTTTAAAGGGTCATTGCAAAAAAGGGTGGTCCTATTTCTTGTCACATTGAGGGTACCCTCTTTTGTTATCTTCTATAACTTTTGAAGCACAAGTCCAATGAACATGAAATCTCTATTGAACATGTCTAACTTGATGGTAATCAAATCCCTTATTTTTCTTAAATTAAAAAAAATCATTTTTGTTAATTTGTCATTTATCACACAGTGCAATTTAGTTTTTTTTACTACATTAGGAGTCTCCAAATTTAATGATTTGGAGCTGAAATTTTCATGGTCTATTTGCATAGTAGAAAAGCATATTCCTACCAAAAAAATTTTAAAAATATATTATTTTGTGTCCTCCGCACGAATGCAAATAAAATTCTAATTGCGTGCAATTCCTGAACAATGAAGATGGTTCTAAGATCAATCTTTTGGTATAATCTCATTACTATAGACTCTTCCCAAATGGCCAATTTTTAGTGTGTTTTTAAAAAAAAAATCCTATTTTTTACAAATTAAAATCTGAAATTACAGTGACCAATCCTATTTTCATGAAATTTTTCAGTTTTTTAGTTTTCCTAGAGAATTTTAGAGAATTTTTCTATGCTTTTCCTTCCTTGGATACCTTCTTCTTAAGAGTGTGTACATTCATTACAAGAGAAAGGGGTGTTTTAAGTGAGTTTTTAAGTATAGTCCTAGACACATGATTTTAAATAATGACCTTCAAGGAGATTTTCAGCAAAATTTCACTTAAAATACATGTGTTTTGCTGAAAATTTAAGTAAAATTTTGCTGAAAATCTCCTTAAAAGTCACTATTTAAAATCATGTGTCTAGGAATTTACTTAAAAACTCACTTAAAACATCCCTTTCTCTTGTAGTGCATTAAACATTTTTTTCACATTTTAAAAAAATCGTTTTTCTTATTTCAAAGTACTGCCAGAAAAAAATGAGTAGTGTGCAAAATGCCACAAAAAATGAACGCCATTTCTTGCAACAATCTAAAAAAAAATTTAAATAGAAGAAGGTACAAGCCATGGATATAACATAGAAAAAAAATGTTAATAGTTCTAATATGGAACAAGAAGTTAAAAACTCACTAATTTCTATGGTAAGATTTTTCTAACAATCAAAGTTAACTCCTTGGAACTTTTGTTTTCAACAAATGTGAAAATTGAGCTCTGAAAAGACATATTTTGTTCAAGAAGATGATCTAATTGCTTCCAAAACAAAAAAATTCATTTAACTTTTACATCAACAATCCAAATGGAATGAACCAATTCAATCAAAGTTTTCTATGTTGACAAAAATTCAATCTATGATAAATGAAAGTTTTTATTTTTTATTTTAAATATTTGTGGATTTTTTTTGTTGCCGTTGAGTTGAAATTTGGACTTAAATTGTGGTATAATTTTTACTCTCAAGCACTAATTGTAATGAAAATTATATTTCTATAAAACTAATACTTTTCTATCTTACAAAAAGTTTTAAAAAGTTTGGCCAAAAATTGCAGTCATAGGAATCTGCCCAAATCCATTTAATTGTCTCCTACAGGAAAAACAAGGCTTTCGGGACTATGTATATCTTGTAATCATGTTCCATAAAAGCTACAATAAAAACTTCAAAATATGAATGAAAAATATGAAGTTACAATAGAAAAATAATCGGACCTCTAGAAGGCCGCTCTGCAGTGACATCGTCATTAGAGAAAAAACACGGCTTCCATAGGGTTTACTCCACAACCCTTTGAGGATCTCGCAAATTAGGTTTTTTTTTCTTAAGGATTGATTTTTTTGTATACATGGTCAATTTCATAAAATGGGGGTATTATTGAACTTTGGCGCTTTTAGATTTCAGAACGGCCGTTCTGAAATCTATACCTGTCCTAGATGTTTCAAAACGCCTATACTAAACTCTATACCTGTCCTAGATGGTCAAAGTGTCACACCGTCAAAATGGCACAATAATATCGCCATTTTAATGAAATTGCCCACATACCCACTCACTTGAAGTCACAATGTTGGATGCTTGGCAATGGTTCAAAAATCAAGTTTAAAGTGTTAAAAAAACAAGGTTAAGGTACTCTAATGCACTTGAAACTTGATTTTTTTACATTGTGTACTCAAATGTACTTTGCACTCAACCAAATTGTGCAAAAAAAAATGTCCAAAAATCGTCCAATGACCATCCACCACCAACTTTTTTATTTGATGGCAATGTAAAAGACTCACTTCTTAAACATTTGGTGAGTATAAAGGGTGAAGAGGTTGGTTTTATAGAGAAATGGATTGTTCACCATGAATCTACAAAGGCTATGGAATAATGTGAAGATAGTTCACTCATTGTCAAATGAGTAAAGATACATATTCCACATAAGTTATTAATCCTACCACTACTCCACTACATGAAGAGTTCATCTTCTCATCTTCTAACTCACAAAATTAAGTGGCTATTGAAGCTAGTTGCCTTCAACTATTAGCTTCAATAGCCACTTAATTTGACTTAATTGTTCAAAACACATTAAGTTCAATTTACTTCAAATAATGCAGCTAGCTTCAAAAGCCTTTGAATTTGACTTATTTGAAACATATTGAACTTAATATGTTTCAATTAAATCCAATTAAATCCAATTAAGCCAAATTAAAAAGCTTAATTGGATTTTATTTGACTTAATCAAAAAAATTGTCAATTAAACATTGGTGGTACCATTAAATACTTTGGAAATTTTTTTGTCCCAAAAAGAGTCATGGCTTGACTATTTTTGCAAAAGTCAGACCAGCTTACTGCTCACTTTGGCCACTTTCGAAAAATTCGGACCCACAATTTAATAGCTTGGTTTGTCAATCTAGAGCAACCTTCCGGAGGCCTGAATTTTTTTCTAATGTAAAGTTTTCCATGTCAGTGGCAGCCCTACAAATTTCAGAGACGGGTTGGAAGGGACATTTTTTTTTACATTTTCAGACGCTCTCTTTAAATTTTGTCCATAACTTTTATTGGAGTCTCAAAACCTCAAGCGGATTTTTGAAAACAAGACTTAGCTTGATTACCCAATTTTTTTAGTCCAAAGTTTTTGAAAAAAATTATTTTATTATGCCTAAATGAAGTCTAAAATTCTATTTTTAACACAATTTCTATGTTGACAATGAGCAGCCAAGCTCTCAACTCCAAATTATCCCATCCTCTTTGAGGATTCATGATGGACAACTAATTTCATTATAAAAACAACCTCTTCAACTTTCATTTTCATCAAATGTCAATGAGGTAAGTCTTCCACTCTTACACCTTGCCATCAAATTTTTTTGTTGATGGTCGATGGTCATTGAACATTTGCTTTAATTTCCAAAACTTGGTTAGCATCCGAGTTAAAGGTGTTCAATAACCAAATTAACGTTCATCAAAATACCTTAACCTTGATTATTGAATACTTAAACTTAGATTTGGAGCCACTGACAATCATCTGACAATCTGACAAAAGATAAAAATAGTCTTCAAAAGTCTTAAATGATAAAGGTTAGATGTTAACAAGCAATTGGTGATATTCCACAAGGTCAAAATTGTGACACATATCTTATCAAAGGTCTAATTTTAGGCCAAAAATTAGGACAAATATAGATTTTGGTTTGAAGCCCCACTACCTAAACCATGCCAGTCCAAAAATTCCACCAATTTAACAAAATTGATGTTACAATTGATCACAAATATGGGAAATTTTGTTCAAATTGCAATCATTCCTCAACACTTTTACAATTTAAACCGCGTGGTTGAAAATGTATCACAATAGATGTTTGAAATCTAAATATTTTTCCGAGTATTTTTCCTAGATGTCTGAAATGTATACTATTTCTAGATGGCACTTTAGTGATTTAGATTACACAATTTGAAATTTATATCGCTCCTAGATATTTGAAATCTATATTAGTCTTAGATGATACTTTAGTGGTTTAAATTGCACAGTTGGTGAATGCAAGAAACACTTGTACTATTTTGTGTCACACCTTGTGTTTTGATTAGTTTTTTGGCCATAACTTTTGTGTTATGGCTCCAAATGACTCAAGATTTATAGGTAAGGTACTCATGACTATTATACACCTTGCCTAATTTTTTGTAATTTTCAAAAATAGTTTATTGTCCAAAAATAGCCCCCAATTATATGTCACACTTGCGAATTTAGAGATTTTTAGTACTATTTAGTACCCAAAAAAAAAATTTGAGCTGAAATTTGGAGGGCATGGTCTTTTAGTAAACTTGTAGCTATGCAAGAATTTTTAAACTAGTTAATTATATGTGGTGTGAAAGTTCACAAAGTGCGCTTTTTTTTGCTTACATTTTGAAACATATAAAATATTATATTGGAGTTTTTTTGGGTGAATGACCATTTCCATAGAGTTGTTACAAATGGCCAATTTTCATTTTATGCATTTAATTTTGTTTCCTATTTTTAACTAATTTATACATCAAGGTATCCATTTTCTTGAGATTTGGCACTTTTTTTGTTATCTAGCTTAAAAAAAAATCTATGCATTTCCTTTGGTGGTTACCTTCATCTTAAAGGTGTATACGTAAGCCATATTTTTTTTGTTTTTAAAAAATTATTTTTCTAATTTTATAGTACTCCAGAAGAAAAATCATGGGTACTATAAAAACGCAACAAAATCGGTAGGTGTTTCTTACATTCACCCGGTTTGAAATGGCACATGGAATATTGTCATTTTTACAAAATTCCCTGTAAATGCAAAACTATAATTCAGATGCATGCCCCAATTCATTAACCCGTAAATGAAGCTGTGGCCATTTTGTGGTCGATGTATTCTTGTGTGTGGGATTGAAGTGCAATGAGTACTTTAGAATTTTTCTTAAACCAACTATTCACACAATGCCAAATGGGATGATTTCCACGGTCAATTGGTCACAGGCCTTTAAGGGTTAATATTGACTGAACTACTAATTAAATTTCATTCGGTGAATTCACAATCAGATAATTCTCTGGAAGAGCGGCCCTATGAATATTTCGAGCAACCGCCACCCGGGCAACCGTTACAGCTTAGCTTGTCGTTATCAGTAACTAAGCGGGAAGTTGTTCAGGATTGTGATTGCGCGCGCGCATCGATCGGTGCCAGTCCCGGTGCCAGCGCTCCTGCAAGCAAGCAAGGAAAGAATGAAGGAATGAAGGGGCAGTGCAGTTACTAGCATAGCTGACCCCAATACAGATTCCCTGCCCTGCCCGGCGTTTGACGTACTCTAGGTCGATCGTGGCTTGGCTTCCTTCTTCCTCCTGCAGTGAGGGCGCCATAAGGTGTATTTATATATCCTTGAACCCGTTCAGTCTTGGTCATCCAATCCCAGAGCCAAGGAAGTGGTCAGTGGTGGAGAGGAAGAGCGCGACAGGAAGGAACCAACGTTCGATCGGATCAGAGGAACACTGCACCGTACCTGAGCAGACTCGGAAATGCATGGGTCGGCTAGCTAGCTAGATCGATGTCTTTTCGGCTCTTCATATCTTTGTGGATTGATCCGTTCTGAACCGACCGCTTCATCGCATCAACCAATTCGTTGAGCAACCGTACCATGTACTCGGAGCTAGCTAGCTTCCTGGGGTCTTAGCTCAACTCACTTGCGTAGCACTTGTATTGGTTAAAAGATCGATTCAAAACAGTATATATATACCAGCTAGCTCGTAGTCCGAGAAACTGGATTACTCGTTGCTCTATTTCAGAATATGACTGCAATGCATCTAAAACGAAAGGTTACGTACCGCGAGCTGGACATCCGGAAGGCAGGGCGTTACGTTCTTACTTCTTAATTTGTAGGCAGGACTAATCATAGAGTCAATTGTTGCGGCGTTTCATTCCTACCGAACTGCTGGAGAACGTCAATTTCGTTAAATTAGAGGAATTGCACTACTTTGGCACGTTAATTTCAGTTGCTTAGCCTGAAACGAAAATCTCTACCGGTCTTAGTTTTAGAGCTGCTGTAAGTAGATGTAGATGTATGTCACAATTTCAGGAGTCCAGAATCGCGCCAATGTATTTTACTGTCTTTGAGCTTTTGATTTCAGGCACATGCTGCACTGGCAGTGACAGAAATCTAGTTATCACAGAACAGGAGTCGTGAGTGGTACGGCACACATCCAATTCAGTATGTTTTGCAGTTTTGCAGCTAGGTCTTTCCTCCAAACCATTAATTTGTTGTTAGATTATTGTTTCTTGGTTTATCAGTTCTTGAGGTTCTAATCATTGTTGCATCATTCATGTTTACAGTTCTTGAAGACAATAGAAGTTCAACAGGTTTTGAAAATGAGATCCATATATCAAGTATGGATTTCCTTGGATTGTCCAATTCTACAAAGAATATGTTCTAGTTTTGTGAGATAAGTAAGTTCAAGCTTCAAGCATCACAATGTGGTGAGGCCCTCTGATACATGCATGGCAACATGGCTACCTCACATTGCAATATTGGGTATAATTTGTAATAATATGATAAAATCTTAATTGTAATAATATAAACAATATAAATGTCCTATTTAGTATAAAATCCATGGATATTGTACAACCAAGAAAATTCATAATCATATGAGATTGCATACAAGATGAAGTTGTTTACATATTAATATGTATGTTGATATAGTAATTGACTTCCAATGAACGTACATGATGACACCCTACAGTATTTAATTCAGTTGATATATAATTACAGTAGATCGATTTGTTAATTTAAAATGCACTTTACTCAGCTGTTAGTATATTTTGACTCACATATTTGAATCTAATAGTAGTTTCTCATACCGATTCTAGATGACTTCTTTAGCACGTTAGTCGTTTGGAAAAATCGGTTTAAAATTTACTGTATAAATTGCAAATATATAGGATGGGAAGGCAAGTGCTACATTCTTCAGCGCATTGTGCTTGTTTGAAGCTTGGCATTACTACACCTTCTAAACTGGAGCTTATTCTTTTTGGGATGGGATCATCCAAGAATCTATAAAATTCTGCTACATTGGCCAAGAATCAAGGACATTCAACTGTTTCCTGCGCGCAGTTGCACGAACTTGCAAGGTCAACAAGAATTCGAGGTTGATAAGAGATCCGGACACTGTTTTGCAAGGTGATCAACGATAGTAACGTCATACTCCGTTTTAAGTTAGTTATTTTGGCAATTTCTGTGTGCCAGAGTAAGACCTTAAAAGTGCTGCCAATGAAGACTTTCAATGCTCACATTGCATTTAACTTTTTAGTTTCCCTTTAAAATCTTAGACAAGGAGAAATTAGAAATTCCTCATATAGGCGTTCTGAATCAGTTAATCACTTCACTTGGAGACAGGGACCCTAAAGATCTCTGTTTCCTAGATTTATGTCGGCCTGGAAGGCTAGCAGGGCATCTTGAAAAGTGCTACTAGTCTTTGGAAATTTGAATCCACAAATTATAAATTGCTTAGACATCTGATAAGGTAGGTGATATTATTTTGGAGACCATACATTACTCAGGAGGGCAGGCAGGGTTTGACAAGCCTGTCCAGCTATTTCCGGAGCCCTAGTGAGCTACTGAAAGAGCGAGATCTCTACCCAAAAAAAAAAAGATTCATCTTGTGTGAATATTGGGACTAACAAGGAGTTAATTGCTATTTCCTATTCCGCAATATTAAGAGGAGGGTACTTTCAAACATAAAAATTTAATTGTCACAAACTTCCTCTATTTTACTACTAATACTTGAGAATCAATGCTTTAACAATTGCGTGTACCTAGGAAGTGCAACAATAGGAGAAAAGCGGTTACTGCAAGGTCAAAATAAATGTAATCCTGAGGTCCCTTTTGGCACTTTTTAGCAACCTTTTGGAGGGTCCATATTTTCTCTAATATGTCAACTTGGGGAAGTTAATGTTGAATAACTTAGAAACCACGTGAGAGACTCTATAGGGTGGATTTAATGTTTTGAATAAACAAATTGCTTAAATATACTATAATGTAGGTGATATTATTTTGAGGACATATAAATATCATAGGATGTGATTAATGTTGGGATGAAGATTTTTAGTATATCTACTATAGCATGCCATTTATTTGGTTATCCAAGAAAATTTTCACATGATGTCTTCTTGAACCTTCTATATATATGGAACATCAATTCCGTTAAGTTGGATGGTCAATTTCATTAAAATGGCAGTATTACTGAAACTTTGGCGCTTTTACAGTTCAAAATGGCCGTTTTGAAATCTATACCTATCCTAGATGTTTCAAAATGGACATTCTAAACTCTATACCGTTCCTAGATGGTTAAAATGTCACACCATCCAAATGGTGCAATAATACTGCCATTTTAATGAAATTGCCCATTTGGCAACATTCCATTTACTTTGGCACAGTCCATGACACACAGCTTGAAACCAAAATCTATACCTATCTCAGTTTCTGGCCTCAAATTAGAACTTATGAAGATATATGTTTAATATATGTTTAATATTTGTAGAATATTTGTGGAATATTTTCAATTTAACAAAATTGACGTTATGGGTATATATTGTCAGCTCTTTAGTTGCTTGTGTTTATTCATGACTGGAAAATGGCATCCCTTGAGGACAACTGGCCAGAACAAACAAAACCCTACCCTAGGGCATGTTCCCAAGCCGTGAAGTTTTGCAGGGTAGGGTTGGGTGGCTTGCTTCTTGTGAGGTTTTGCTTTGTAGGTAAACCCTAAACCCAGGAATTGGTCCCCTAACGGCGTTGTATATATAGTGTAAACTCTATGGCTATAAATTGCACACATTACATGTTTCCTTTCATTGTTGCTTATACTCATCTGAGTTTCTTTTTGCTTGTGCAGTACAGTCTTGTTTTAGCTTGTGTCAAGAGTTCTATTTGTATGTGTGCAAGCTCTAAACCCAGGAAATTCATGGCCACATGCAGTTGTTTTGTTGTATATGTGCATGTCCTCCCTAAGCCCTTGATGAAGTTGAAGTGTATGCTGATGATGTCATTCATGTTTCCATGTTGTATAGATCTTTTCTAAATCCTGATTGTATCCTGATTGTATGTTTCAGTAGGGTTTTGCATTTTTGTTTGTGTAGTCTACTTCTTTAGGATAACCCCTACACTAATTTGAGAGTCCAATTGGTCAAATGGAAAAAAAATACAAATTATATCTACTGTAGGGTGAACTTTAATAGAAGGAAAAAAATTGTAAATACTAATAGCTCATTTCTAATCACCGAATTGGAAAAATTGATATTGATAGGGTGGATGAAATACCTTTAAAAATAATATATAGGGTGGATTTAAATACCCGTCTCTCGGGAGGGGCCTTAAATTATAGAGGAGTAGCCTCCCCAAGGTTTTCAAAAATTCTACCATGGGAAGCAATCCTTAGCAGATGCCATTCAAGGTATATGCTTTGTACTACAGCTTGTAGATTCAGACTTGATTGGGATCGGAGACAATGCCTTCTAGCTAAGGTAGAAGCACCAGTAACCAATCATTTAAGCAATTTTGGAGCAGATTGTACGCAATATGAGGTGATGGAAATTTTTCCCATGTAGAAAGATAAGAAATATGGGGATAACAAAAAATTTAGAATTTTCTTCCCAAAATTGAAATTACTGTGAATTTTGGGAGCCAAAAAGTACTCTTGACTAGTAGCCAACGTCTAGAGTCTTTCAATTCTGATCATAGCCAAACTACTTTCTTGCTCACTACTTTGTAAGCATGTATCATGACCTTATTAGCCCCTACCTTGAAAAGGACAAAAAAAAACCCATTCCAATGCCTTGGCTGGAAATAGTACACTCTATAGGTTGGAAACTGGGCGTGATCTGTTATTGGTGCTTCTACATTAGAGTCATTGCGAATTTATCTAACTTGGAGGGACTTTGAGCACTAAAACGTGTCACCCTAACCTAATAGGAGGGACATTATTCTTGGATCATTGCAAGGAAGACTAGTGGTTCCAGCTAATACTAAGCCAAAACACTACAAAAAACAACCAATTGTAACAATATTGACAATGATAATTAAGTATTTGGGATTTATTAGATCAATTATGTGCATCATGAACTCTAGTCTTTGGACCAAAAAATTGAACCAAAAACGTATTATATGGTTGTAAAATGTAAATTGAACAAATTGCCCTATTCAATAAATATTTCAAATGCAAGGGCAATAACCCTTGAAGTTCCTTGACTAGGTTTTCACTAAAACTTGCAATTTTAGTACAAATACCAAATTTTGGAAAAAAACAAATTTTGGACACATGTAATTGTAGGATATTGTAGTGTGCTAGTTTTAGAAGATGTGGAAAAAATTTCAAATTTTTTCACTATTTGAATTGGTAGAAATCCTTTTTTTGGCCTTGCAAAAAAAGCCTGTAGCTGCACTTCCCAAGGTCGAGTTTATATGAAAAAATGTCCAAAATGGTGATGTTTCTTTAGATTCATTTTTCAAGGCAAGTTGGCTACATGCTTGAAAATTTTTACATCATTTGGAATTGTTCAACATATAGAAAAAAATAGTAGATAGAAAAAAGTAGAAAATGATTCAAATACTAAATTGTTAAGAATTTTGTTATAGAGTTGAAAAATGCCAATCCCAATGGTTGTAATGTTATAATAAACAATCTACATTCTATGATTTTATTTTTTTCAAAAAATATTGAAAATTGAATTAAAAAAGGAGTTCAAAGTTTATTTTAGAGTAGAGATTCCATATAACGGCTTGCAAACAAAAACTTCTCATAACTTTCATTTCATTAATCAAAATGGAATGATTCAAAGCTTTTCACGTATATATAAATTTAGAAAACAAATTTCAAATTTTTATTTATAAAAAAAGTGATTTTTTTGGCTTGTCTAGCCTACCTGAGTTGAAAAACAAACTACAAATCATGCAATAACATTTTAACCATGTAGTCAAAAGTTATGAAAATTGTTGGGCCTTAAAGTTATTCCTGGTCCCCATATTGTGTAAAAATTTCAAAGAAAAAAAATAAAATTTCCATCCGTAGTGAGCTGCCCAAAAAAGTTATGTTGCCAAAAAATACAACTTGGTCCTTTAGGCATTAAGATATAACAATGGTCCATGTTGCAACCTATACTCTATTTACAATGACTAATGCAATCTTATGCTCTCAATTCAAAAAAAAATTCAAATATTGTTGAAAACCAACATCATTGCATACATGTGAAATTGTTGATATATTAGATTCTATAAATGTCTATTTCCTTCAATTTTTGTGTGCAACAATTTGAAATGATTAATGATGTATACCAACATGCCAAGGCAAAAAAAAAAATTGGAGTTCTAAAAAAAAATTGACAAAAGATAAAGTAATTCCAAATCATGGTGAACAAAACCAAGTTTTAGACATAGCTAACTTTGAAATTAGTTTTTTTTAAAATCACAGCTAATTTTTTCTTCAAACTTCTAGCATGGTAATGTGTAGTATATCTCACACTAAAACTTTCTTATGTCAACTTTTGAACTTTGTCCTTTTATGCTTATGGTATGGTTGTTTGAATGAAAACATTTCAAATTTGTACTTTGTCACTATATGTCAATGCGAAAAAACAATTCAGATTTTGAAAGCATATGTTGTATTTGATATGAATTTTCTCGAGTTTGTACGTCTTTATTAAATTCAGATTAATTTTGTAATGGCACAAAAGAATTTTAGGATTTCTAGAAACTGTGTGATTACGTCTCTGAAAAATAATTAAATAAAATAATATTCTAATTTATTAGATAAATGAACATACTTAGCATTTTTTTTCCAGTTTTGGTCCATGGTTATAGGGTCTATTCTTTAGAGGGCAAAGGATCCAAGATGCTGAAGAGGCTAAGGAGGATGTACAGCGCCCTCTAGAAAGTAAGGTAACCCCAATTTCGACTTGGAGGTGTATCTTTCAAAATTTGCCTTTTTGGACCTAATTTTCAAAACTAACCTATTAAATTTATGGTTTTATGCAATCTTCATCAACATGCCAAACTTCAATTTCAAAAAACCAATTTTTTATTTTTGGTGAATTATTTTGTGAGTTTTTCATTGTATTACAAAATAATTGATTGAAAAATATTTTTGATGAATTTTCTAAATTTTATTGTACAAGTATTTAAGAAACATCAATGTGCACATTTTGCTTTTAGAAAAAACTTACATTACCAAGGAAAAATTTTGGACTAAAGAAAATTCAAAATCAAGAAATTGCCTTCCTAAATTTTATGAAATAGATATCTTTAAATTGAAATTATATTTTAGTAATTGAACCTTATATTATAACTACTTCTATACCTTTGAGCATGATGGTGCAATTGGTTTGTGAAAACCTAATTATAATTTAGACAAATTTGTTGTGCAAATTTTATATTAGTGACCCTTTGACATTGAACTCTCTATAGTGTAAAATTTTCCCTAGGTAATGTAAGTTTTTCCTAAAAGTAAAATGTGCACATTGACATTTCTTAAATATTTGCACAATAAAATTTAGAAAATTCATCAAAAATATTTTTCAATCAATTATTTTGTAACACAATGAAAAACTCACAAAATAATTCACCAAAAATAAAAAATTTGTTTTTTGAAATTGAAGTTTGGCATGTTGATGAAGACTACATAAAACAATAAATGCAATAAGTTAGTTTTGAAAATTAGGTCCGAAAAGGGCAAATTTTGAAAGATACACCTCCAAGTCGAAATTGGGGTTACCTTACTTTCTAGAAGGCACTGTACACTAAGGTCCAAGTAAAAATGGCGTTTTTGCATTCCGAAGGAAACAAATTTCATTGCTTCCAACTTTAATATGCTCCTGAGGGTTGAAAAATTATTTTTTTATGAATAATTTTTTGGCACAAGATCAACTTTATGTTAATAATATGTGTGCCAAATTTCAAGTTCAAAAAATTCACACAAAAAAAGATATTTGAAATCTACCAACATGTGTAGTTATGAGAAACAATTTTACTACTACCAACTTTGAGGCTATTTCAAGGGTTGAAAAAATTGTCACTTACCATGAATATTATATCATGAGATCATCTCTATGTTAATAACATGTGTTTCAAAGTTCAAGGTCAAAAGATTCACACAAAAAATGATATTTTAATTCTATCAACATGTGTAGTTGTGAGACAATTTCATTACATCCATGTGAAACTTTATCCATAAAATGACACTATCCCAAGGGCTGAAACCTTGAAATTTGAATCTTCTAATCTTGAAATTTGACACACATGTTATCAATATAGAAATGATCTCTTAACAAAAAATTCATGGTAAATTTTTTTTTTCAACCCTTGGGATAGTGTCAAAGTTGGTAGTATTGAAATCATTTGCACAGCTACATATATTGGTAGATTTTGGAATATCTTTTTTGTGTAAATATTTTGACCTTGAAATTTGTCACATAAGATCAACATAGAGATGATCTTCTAACAAAAATTTCATGGTAAATAAACAATTTTTCAACCCTTGAGATAGTGTCAAAGTTGGTAGTAGTGAAATTGTTTCTTTACAACTACACATGTTGGGAGAATTAGAATATCTTTTTTTGTGTGAATCTTTTGACCTTGAAAGTTGGCACATATGTTACCAAAATAAAAATGATTTGGGTGAATTCAAGAAACACCTGTACTATTTTGCGTCACACTATGCGTGCTGATTTGTTTTTTGGCCATAACTTTTGCGTATTGGCTCCAAATGATTCAAGATTTTTAAATAAGGTACTCATGACTATTATACACCTTGCCTAATTTTTTTGTAATTTTCAAAAATATTTTACTATCCAAAAATAGCCCCCAATTTTATCTCACACTTGCCAATTTGGAGGGTTTTAGTACTATTTAGTACCCCCAAAAATGAATTTCGAGCTGAAATTTGGAGGGGATGGTCTTCTAGTAGACTTGCAGCTATTGTTCAAAGTAATTCTAAAAATAATTAATTGTATCTGGTGTGGAATTCCACAGTGCGTTTCTTTTTGCTTTCATTTTGTAACATATAAAATATTATTTTGGAGTTTTTTTGGGTGAATGACAATCTCCATAGAATTGTTATAAATGGCCAATTTCATTTTATGTATTTACTTTTGTTTCCTATTTTTAACTAATTAAAACATCAAAGTATCCATTTTCTTGAGATTTGGCACTTTTCTAATTTTCCTTCTTAGAGAATTTTTCTATGCATTTGCTTTAGTGGTTACCTTCATCTTAAAGTTGCATTTGCTTTTGTTTTAAAAAAAATTATTTTTCTAATTTTAAAATACACTAGAAAAAAAAGTCATGAATACTGTAAAAATGCAATAAAATCAACAGGTGTTTCTTGCATTCACCCATTTCATGACATAAATTTAATGTTACAAAATTTCAGCCTTTAGAAGGGTGTCAAAGTTGGCAGCAGTGAAATTTTTCTCACAACTACACATGTTGGTATATTTCAAATATCTTTTTCTGTGTGAATTTTCTGACCTTGAAATTTGGCACACATATTATTAATATAGAGATGATCTTGTGCCAAAAAATTTATGATAAAAGAATAATTTTTCAACCCTCAAAAAGGTATCAAAGTTGGCAGCAATGAAATTTGCTTCCTTGGAAATGCAAAAACGCCATTTTCACTTGGAGCTTAGTATACAATCGGGTACAATAATCTTGCAAATTGCCTATTTGAGCCATTCAAATTGTTTTATACAATGCAAAGTATAATTGGTATATTTTGGTAAGTAATTATCATTGCATCCTTACACAATCCCAATCAAGCATAGTTTACCAAATTTTAGTTAAAAAAAAACGAAACTCCATTTTTGATGATTTTTTATAGTCAATTTTCATGGTTCTACATGATAATTCATTGAAAAACATTGGTGATGAATTTTTTATATTTGATTGTGGAAATACGTAGGGAACATTCATATGCACACCTCCCTTCAATAAGCATCCCCCAAAAAGTTTCACAATTCCTTCTACAAAGATTTCAATGTTTGGATGACAATGCCCAAATTTTGTAAAAAAAGATATTTTTTTATTGTAATTAGAGTTTTCTATTTGCCCTTACATAGTAAATAATTTTGTACATTTGAGTATGACGATACAATTACTTTGCCAAAATCTAGTTAACTAATATAGAGATATCTATCAGATTACAAAATTTGATCATATGATATAGGAGGAGGCTCGAAAACAGTTCGAGCATTAAGAACCGTCCCTATTGAAATCTCTATAGAAGGAATTGTGAAACTTTTTTGAAGATGCTTGTTAAAGGGAAGATGTGAATTTGGATGTTCCCTATATATCTATGCAATAAAATTAAAATAATTCATCATCAATTGTTTTCAATAAATTATTATGTGAAATCATGAAATTGACTTTAAAAATTCACCAAAAATGAAATTTTACTCTTTTCAAGAAACTGAAAAATGGTATATTTGATTGGAATTGCATGAAGATTGAATGTTCATTATGCAAGATGAAAAATTCCAATTCTTTTCTATACTATACAAAAATCTTTAAATGGTAGAAATAGTCAATGTGTAAGATTATTGTACCCATCTGTACAAATCTAGCAATGCCATTGAAATCACCTTCCATAACTGGTGAAGGTGAACTGCGGCCGGGGTGAACTGACCCCCTCGCTCGGCCCTACGGTCCGACCCTGTTTTCCGCACAAATTTTTTTTTGCAAATTTTGAATTCATATTTGGGATCAGAGACCTCTAATTAGTTTAAGTAGATCAATTATATTTCTTGGATCGGCCCCAAATAGGGGGCTTTTTTTTTACATGCACCCTTGGTAAGGCCGAGCGAGGGGTCAATCCACCCCGATCTGAACTGCATCCCTAGAACATAACTTCGCCAAGTTGATTTTTCATTAATGAGATTGCATGCATGGAGAGAACTGGATGAGAATCGTCCATTGTCCAATATATTATTTTATTGAAATCACTGGTTGCCATGTGATCACCCCAATAGGGAGAATCAACGTCCTCAAGCCATGCATTTGTTCTAGGGGTTCAATGCGAGGTTCAATGTGCATTTTATCATGGCCACGTTTCAAGTTTCTCAAAACATTGCATTTTAGTGTATCAGAACAAAGAAATCTTGTGTATCCTAGCATGCAAACATCCATATTATCATATATTGATATTTTTAGTGTACTATATATCAGCGTAGTATTGGTGCATATTGTGATATTTGGAGATCTGTTATTCAAGTTTGGAATGCAACACTGAATCTTTGTACCATTTGATGCAATAAAAGATATATAACATATATCCAACTTGTAAGAAGTTCTAAATTTTAACAAATTTTGTGTTATTAAAAATTAATAAATTATATGCCTTCTATAGTTTCAATGATCACTTTTGGACTTTTTGCCCCTCTATACAACATCTCAAAGCATCCTCAATCCAACCGATATATTGGCCATTCAAATTTATTTTTAACTTTTGATTGATATATATTTATAACATGAAAATGGGCAATTTTGTTAAAATGGCGGTATTCCAAGTGCTACTTTGATGGTGTGCCATTTTCACCATCTAGGACTGGTATAGATTTTAGAACAGTCGTTCTAAACAATCTAGGACAGACATAGTTTTCAAAACGGCCGTTCTGAACTGTTTTCATGCCATTTAAAAAAAATATCGCCATTTTAACAAAATTGCCCATGAAATCACTATTATTAAAAACACATCCAAAAGCACTTTGAATAGATATATAAAAAAAACTCAAACTTAAACATTGGACCATCAAAATAAATTAATTCAAAAACAACCTAGAAAACAAAAATGATAGAAACCTTAGAAAATCATGCTTAGGAAACAAAAATCAAGAAGTCAGAGAGTTGTATCAATCTTATATAATTTTGAATAGATTTAAGAGTGATATTGTATTATAAGACAAATCGGGGTGGTCTTTTGTTTTGCAAGCAACATACATTGTCAATACATGATCATCTAATGAAATATGATATTCTTTTGCTGATAATATGTAGGAAAGTAGCCTCCCCAAGGTCTCTATACCTATAATGTCAATTTCATTAAATTGGCGGTATTCCACAAGCTAGAAATTATGTCATTTATCTTTACAAAAGTCTAATTTCAAGCCACAAACTAGGATAGATATAGATTTGGTTGTGGCCTCAACCGCACCAAAGTAATTAAATTTTACCAATTTAACAAAATTGGAGTTCTATATATTTCATATGAGAAGCACATAGTAAGAGTTCCATTTGTATATTCTCTGGTTCATTCCATATTTCTAAGTACTCCGTGTAAGACTTAGGATCTACATATCTATAATATAATTACCTCTATATATGTAGTTTTTAAAATATATATTATGATCGAGTCACCACCAATAGAAGTATGTCAGGATCAAATGAATCAGTTTATGAAAATTACTTAGAATACTGTTGTCAGTCAAATGAAGTTCATCTATGATCGTTAGAATATTACTGTCAGTTTGAGTACATGATCGGTGAAAATCACCCAATATGCATACGAATCATGCGAGTTGTGACTGGGCCAGCTTTCAGGATGAAACAGACTGCATGTAAGTTACTGAAAAGCTTCCAAATTACGTACATGCTGCGGTGTACTATATTATTCGATCGCTGACAGCACAGACCTACGTACTGTTGTACTCAAGATACAGTACATCAACCATGGCGTGCTAGCTAGCTTCAAGTCGATCAAGGGCCGCTTGCCTCTAAGTAACGCAAACTGAACTTTCAATTCGATAAAGATTGTGCATATATATATATCGGTACCAATCCGTCATATTCTCCTTGCAAAACACTGTCCGTGCTCACCACAATGCGCTGAACATTATGGAAGTGGATGGGGTTACGAGTTAATACGCCTAGCCTGAGAGTAGCTAGCGCTTCAAAAACACGCGGTCTGCCTTGAAGTTAGATCTGAAGACGGCTCATCCTCAACCAACTGCACAACAGACTACCATCGCAGTGCAGTGCTGCCCATCAGTCGGTGTATGGCTAAATGTTTGCTCTTGTGCTGATGCGCGATGCCAGCTTCTGTCCAAGTGTCTTGTCACACTGCAAGTGGCAGCAGAAAAGAAATTCAAGGCGTAAGACTAACGTACCCGGGTCGGCAAAAAATCATTCTGAAAATGGATGCTGATCGAATGTTTTAGAATTTATTTTCCGAAAAAACAGAGTTGTTTTGTATGGGAAAAAAAGGAATATTTCAGAACATTGGCAGAATATTCCTAGTTTTCGGGGGCAGATTAAATAAATATTCAATAATGAATGCCGACCCTGATATTAGCCAGGTACGGTAGTAAAATTTGATAGACATGACCGTCTGTGAGATAATATATACTGTAGTTGCTTCGGTCATTACATATATCCTTCTACAGAGATGAGCAATCTGGTGGACTAGATCATTTGAAAGAATACATTGAATTGAAGAGGATCTTGATTCGGCAAATTAAATTTAGGTTGAACCTATTCTTGGGCAATCATTACAGAATGGGCTTTCTGAACGACAGTGATGAGGTACTATACCTGAGACATATAGGAGAGCCAAATGCTGCGGATTTCGTGCGTTAGCCGTGGATCACCTAGCGCCTTGACCATTCTGCCGATGAATCTCTCCTGCCTGTTGCATGCAAATAATCGTACAAAATTGAACTTGAGCGAGTCCGTCGACGGAAGAATGATGCAGGCATTGAATTTCAAGCGCAAAAAGACAAGTTATCCACGACGTGCCCGGCCAAACAAGCTAGCTCAGTTCGGTCGACATGGTCACATGGTGCAGTGGCGTGAGCGCGCGGCTTACCTGTCATGGTCCCAAGAGCGGTAGCGTTCGCCGGGCTGGATGAAGTTGTTCTCCTTTGGAATCACAGTCTGTACACACACCGGTTATCACGTTTAAATTAATTAAATGTCACAAACCCATTGTGGGTTCTTGAATCTGGTAGGAAATGATTTAATATCTTATATGCAAGGTTGATTCACCGCATTTGGAGCATTGCCATTCATAAAGAAAGGATTGAGAAGACTGTACACATCTCCCTGTCAGGAAAAACTGGAGCGTCGAGACTTACCTGACTTACCTGGTGTTAGGTTTCATTTCGTTGTGGCCTGAATGTTTTGATGAACAAATGTAGGTCGACAAGGACTGCGCCCCGGCTGTTCACCATAGTGCCGGTGACTCTTCATTTAGAAGAATCCAAGACAAATTAATGCTTGACTTCAGGATCACAGTAACCAGCCGAGTGCGCAGGCCCCGGTGACCTTCATCGGTTCGATCATCATGAAGAATGATAACCTCAAGTTCGATTTCTCGCAGGCCAGGCCTAAGATGGGAAATAATGCTATGGCAAAGGGCTTAGGGTTCCACAGATTATATATGCACGACGTGAACCGTGGTCTGCTATGGAACTCGACGGCGGTTGGAATGAATGTTGGATATGATCAACTGAATACTCAATCTGGAGATCAATCTGAGACTCTGAGAGTCATTTCAAGATCCCTAGGCTAGATCGGCGTACTAAATTTCTGAGATGTTGACGATGGAGCTACAGATGGTCATGGACGAAATGGTGAAGGGCTTGAATTGGCTATGGTCAGGAACGAGCTAGATGGATCATGGGGGATCTGGAAAATGAAAAAATAGCAAATAAATCACCTTCTCTCGGATGCCACTGACGTGTGCCTTGGAGATTGGGAAGCGCTCTGCCAGACGAAGGGAGTCGAAGCGTGATGGCCAGTAATTGACCTGCCAGTAGGTGTACACGATCAGTAAATTAATTTCGTTATTTTGGAGATGTCACAGATGATTACAAAGATCGAAATTAGTCGTGCTGGAGTACATAGACAGTGAGGCCGGGAGGCTTGAACTGAATTAGAAGAATGCACGCAGATCACCTCTTCGTCACGGTGAGTGAAATTCATGAAGCCGTCGTGGTGGTTGTTGTGATGCGCGCACTTGGGAGCATTTGCTGGCAAGAGCAGGTAGTTGGGACCGAGGCGATGGCGTTGGGTATCACCGTATGCGAAAATACGGCATTGCAGCATCTTGTCATTGCTGTAGGTGACTCCGGGGGGTACAATTCCAGGAGAGAACGCAAGTTGCTCGTTCTCGTTAAAGAAGTTGTCCAAATTCTTGTTCAATACCATTCGTCCCACAGGCTGCATTCCATGAAACTCAATGTATGTTATTTGGCACGGCGACTCAGATTCTGCCTGGAGCACTTGCTCTGTTTGATAAATATAAATATCAAACCATGTATCAAATGCTTCATGTCTGGACATACACATGAAGTAATAAATGGATATACATCTTTCACCCGGCAGTGATCAAATAATACCTGCAACGGGAACAAATCCTCTGGCCAGATCTTGGTGGTGTCCATGGGATCGAAGTCGTATTTGTCTTCATCATTCGGGTTCATGGTCTGGATATACAGCCTCCATTCGGGAAAGCTGCCGGAAGCTATGGAGTCGTACAGGTCCTTCGTGGCATGGCTATGGTTCTGGGCCACCACTTTGGCAGCCTCCTCTTCCTGCAGGAATTTCAATCCGCAAGTCGGCCTCCAGTGCCATTTGATGAGCGTCTCCTTGCCCGCCTTGTTGATCAACTGGCGTGGCCGGCAGCATGAAGCATATGGAGATGGATTAATATTTACATTCAGTCATTCACAACAGCGGCGGAGTATACATTCACAGAATGCTTGGAAGTAAAACCATGGGATATACCCGATAGCTAGTACAGAGACATCGGTCGGATTAAAGATATGCACCCAGGGATGAATAAATAAATAACTTACAGTAGATCTGGCAAGACGCTAGCACGGTAATTAATTAAATTAGTACCTTGAAGGTATGCACGGCGTATCCGTCCATATGGCGGTAGTCGGAGGGGACTCCCCAGTCGTCCAACCAATAGAAGAACATGTGGGTGCTCTCGGGGATGTACGACAAGTAGTCCATGATGCGCCACCATTCTTGCACATTGGACTTGGGGTTTGGTTTCATGGCGTGAATCACATCCGGAAACTGCATGCTCCGATCCGTCGCATGCACCGAAAACCATTAATCAGAGGAGACAATGTATTGTAATTCGGTTTCAAATTCTTCCCAAGCAGGCCGGCCGAGACGAGCGGCAAATATATATCAAACAACTAATCTCATGCAGACCAGACCAGACATTTTAGTTTTTCCCGAAATATGCCTACGGGTTGCAGAGCTGTACCTGCATCGCGTCGCGCACGAAGAAAACGGGCATGTTGTTGCCCACCATATCAAAGTTACCTTCGCGGGTGTAGAATTTAACGGCAAATCCTCGAGGGTCTGGCAACGTCTCGGGGCTGCCCTTCTCGTGAATGACGGTGGAGAACCGCGCAATGAGAGGCGTCTGCAAGCACCTCACCCACGTGGAGATCAAACAGGGAGCTTCAACCTGGAGTGTTACAGTTGGTTCTAGCATGGGAAGGTAAATAAATGTGAAGGAACTGTATATATAATATTCACACCACCGATGTTTGGGACCGAAGCACAATTATAAACTATTTACTTGGCCTCCAAGAATATTGACCCTGTACCTGGACACCGACGCCCCGAAGAAAGTCGGCGCATGTGAGGTGGGTGATGTCATGGGTGACCTCGAAGTAGCCCTTGGCTCCTGCTCCGCGAGCGTGCACGATGCGCTCCGGAGTACGTTCTCTGTGGAAGTTGGCGATCTTCTCCACCAAGTGGTAGTCTTCCAGGAGCACAGGTCCTGCATCATCAAGTCAGAAGAGGGATCAGAGACCGCGATATCTTTTGCAAGCTTTGCAGGCATATACATGCAACCAGATAGCGATACTACTGTTAGAATGTGCGCCGATGTGGAAGTGGATTGAAGCTTGGGGTGGCAACAAGCCAAACAGCTGGCCCTGCATCATGAAATTAGTTCAAGTGTTCCTTGCACTATCCATGGCCAACAATGAACATACATGATACTATCAATGCTTTTGATTTTCTCCGATCAAGCTTGCCGCTTGCAGCATGTCGAAACTAATTAATCCGCCTAACTCAATCTTCACAACATTGATTAACTGAAACTGTATTGAGCTCAGAAGACTACCACTTGGTGCATGGTTTGTTCAGAAGACAATCATCACTGAGTTCTTGAACGAACATCAATGTTAATTAGTCAGATTAGAAGTCGTAAACGGTTCTCAACTGGGCGGTCATGGCGTACCTCGGCTGCCAATGGTCATAGACGAAGAGTTGTTGTAAACCGGCCCGCCTTGATTGTTGGTCATATAGGGCGTGTTGAACGCACTCGACGGACGGTACTGCAGAAAATGATCATCCTGGTCATTTCAACATTCAGAGGGTAGAAGCAGCAGCACCTTAACAATATGACATGGACGAGAACGTGGTCTAAAAATCCCGCTCATACTTGAATAAAGAAATCCGAAATTATGAAATTAAGCTGAAACAAAATAATACAGACATGCACCCATGTTGCTCATGCTCCTCCAGCAGCTCTGCAGATTATGAATTTGGGTCCTCTACATTGATCCGATTAGACGTCAGTCAGCTCATTGCAAGACTTGGGTAGCAAAACTTGACTATGTGCGTGCAGTGTCCGAAAACGAAAAGCTAATTAATTATTATGCCACTGAGATCGACATGATCCCGCCACTACTCTGCGTAAGTGAATAATCAGGTAGACACCCGAATGCAAGAGATCGGAGCGCAGTCGATCGGTGCTAACTCTTCCAATCCTGCAGTAAGTTCAAGCAGTGCTTTCAACACACAACGATGGTGGGAAGCAAGAAAATGCAGCGAGAGAGACGAAGGCGGCGACCTCCAGTTGGGGAGCTCACCCTGTAGGGATCCATGGTGGAAGCGTGGGAGTGAAAGAGATGCGAGCCTAGCGTGTGTCCTGCGTGGTCCTTGCTGTGCCTTCTCATTCATGGCCGGCACAAGCCCAGTCTATATAGCTTTACCCTCTGCTCGCTCTGCCCACAGGCCCGCGGGTGGGTCCACCTTCACTTACCATTTCTATCTGCAATCTGATCCAACTTAGCTTAATTTCCTGCAGTCTGCATGAATGGACCCGGCCTGCTCCCCCAGTCAGTCCCAACCGCAACCCGGCCACCGTCCCGAGCCTGGCCCGCGCGTAGTACGTAGTCTGTCTGTGTCTTCTCTGCAAACCTGCCAGTCACAGTTTTATCATTTCGTTGCAATCCCGTGGCAGGAAGGTAAGGTAGTGCAGTACGACTCTCTCTGCATTATTGCCAGTGATCGACGTACCGAGTGACATAACTTACTCGGTTTCCTCGGTAAGCATCTCTTTCAATCCCTTCAATTCATTGCACCCGTGGTCAGAAATGATGCTACAGTAGCTCGATCATCCACGTCCTTCCGCTCGTTCCCGATCACATCTGAAGATCGATGTCATGACAGTCGTCACCCATCTTGAGTCCCAAGCCAATTGCCATGCCTCGCGTCCTTTTCCTTACCCACTCAGTGACTCGATCACTGACTTCCATCCTTCTGATTACTCCCGATTTTCGCATCAGTTGATCACATGGGTACTCTCCAGTTAACTTTACTTACGTCGTCAGTTTGGCAGGGTTGGTTTATCCCTGCTGGCCAGCATGGGTGACTGTGGGATAGTATTATAACGTAGCTCGATCCGGGAATGAAAACCTGATCCGCCGGGCATGGACAACGACCGGTGCAACCCTTGAGGTAAGGCAAGTGCACCGACAGTCGACACTAAGCATTACAAAAAATCGCAAGCTTCAAGTGGGCCGCTCCAGAGCAGCTGAAAGGATTCCTAGATAACATTTAAATTCGCTTAACCCCTAAACGTTTGGATTCATCTCCCAAATTGACGATTTGAGAAAAACCATTATAAACTACAATTTGGAAGAATATTTTGGAATTGGTATACAATGAAAGCTGTATATTTTGATTTTTAAATTCTATCCGTACGGTTAGATCTACTAATGCTATCACCAATCTTTTTCTATAAATTTTGAAAAGAAAATTTCAGAATTCCTTCTAAATTCAATTACAAGTAAAATATTATCATTTTTTGAGTAAAACTTGTTGGAATGGATTTGAAATAAGGTTCTCTTCATACGGTGATTTTTTGAAATTTTTGTAACCTTTACATCTTTGACCTCATTTTTGCACATCTAGTTTTGAACTAAAGTCAATGCAAATTGACCACTTGACATACTTCCACATTTGTAATTTTAGAAATGTACATATTCTAGTAACACCAAATCCAACCGATGGATACGACAACAACTTGATAAAGTATCACCAAAAATTAAGATGACTTTCATCCAAGCAGGAATGAGACAGAAACAAGGATCTGAATCTGTTCATCGTCCAGAAAATGGACGTCGAAGCGCTCCAGGGTTAAGGACTGCTTTTTGCTCTGTAGTCGTTCACCTTGCACCGCGACATTGGATGACTGTTAGTAGTTCAATATCCAAGTACATGTACTCTAACCAAGTTTTGGATAAAAAATCAAATGTCGAAATTAGTCCAATGATATCTACCATCAAGAGATTTTTTCTAATGGCAATGTGATAGTCATAATTCACTGACAATTTGTGAATATGAAGAGTGAAGAAGTTGTTTATATAGAAGAATCAATTGTCCATGGTGAATCCTCAAAGAATATGGGATATTTTGAAGAAAGATCACTCATTGTTCAAATTCAGGAATTGTGTTGAAAGTCGAATTTCAGACCTCATTTAGATATAGTAGAATAATTTTTTTCAAAATTCTTTGAACCAAAAAAATGTGGAGAATCAAATTATTTTTCATCTCCAAAAATCCTTTAGAGGTTTAGAGCCTCCAACAAAAAGTTATAGACAAAATTCTAAAAGGGTGTTTAAATGTCAAAGAAAATTTTCCTGCCAACTCCTTTTAGAATTTTGTCCATAATTTTATATTGGAGGCTCTACACCTCAAACCACTAGAAGAAAACTGCATTTAACTTGTCAAAAACTGCATTTAACTTGTCAAATCTACGTTGTATTTGACAAAAACTGCGTTGTACTCAACAAAAAGTGTGGAGTGAATTTTGTTGAGTTCTCCCTTCATAACACAAAATTTTGCATTCTACCGTTTCAACACAAAATTTGACAAGTAAAACGCAAAATTTTGTATTAGAATGCAAAATTCTACATTATGAAGGGAGAATTCAACAAAATCCACCCCCCACTT
The DNA here is from genome assembly GCA_951799445.1 of Pseudisothecium myosuroides. NCBI lineage: Eukaryota > Viridiplantae > Streptophyta > Bryopsida > Hypnales > Lembophyllaceae > Pseudisothecium > Pseudisothecium myosuroides. The sequence continues at coordinate 304,252 of OX637288.1, read as the reverse complement.
TTTGTTGAGTACAACGCAGTTTTCTTCTAGTGAACGGATTTTTGAAGATGAAAACTAGATTGATTCTCCACAATTTCTTAGTTCAAAGATTTTTGAAAAAAATTATTCTACTATGCTTAAATGAGGTCTAAAATTTGACTTTGAACACAATTTCTACTTTTCAGTTAACTATGAGCGATTGTACTCCTATTAATCCTAATTTACATATCTCACATATCTCACATATTTCCTATGTTTTATTAATGGATTGTTGTACCTACTACTATCCCACTTGTATAAATATCTTTCCTTCTCAACTTCAAACTTATTAATCTAAGTGGCTTACAAACAAAGCTAGATCAAAATCAATAGTGTTTCTAATTTTTTTGACAATTAGCATCAGAATTCACTTCATTTTGGTTAATTTGACTGAATTTGATTAATTATCCAATTAATTAAACCTCTACTATAGTTACATTAGTGAGTCCTAACAGCCTTCACATAATTCACACAATCTAACTACTCGTTGTGGCTACATGCCTACTTTCAAGTAATAGATTGGTTGGGCCACTCTAGAGCGGCCCTCTAGAGACTTGCAATTTTTTCTATTGGTAGTAGCATTTGAGCTTACTTACTATTTTACATAAACATCTCATGGAGTCTTAACAACAAGTGAAAGAGGATCCTAACGGGTGATTGCAAGAAACACTTAATGCGATATGTCACACCTTAGTATTTTATTTTTGTTTTGGCCATAACTTTTGTATTTTAGCTCCAAATGACTCAAAATTTACATGGAAGCTACTCATAACTATTATATACTACACCTGATTTTTGAAGATTTTTCAAAAATAATTTACTATTTTTAAACAACCCCAAAAATTTGTCACAATGGCTGATTTAGGGGGTTTTAGCACTAATTGGAATTAAAAAAAACGAATTTTGAGCTGAAATTTGGAGAGGATGGTCTCTTAGTAGACTAATAGCTACTATTCGAAGGAATTTTAAAAATACTTATTTTTATGTGGTGTAGAGGTCCACAAAGAGAGCTTCTTTCTACATTTTTTTTCAAAGATATAAAACAATATTTTGGTGATTTTTTTGTCAAATCTCATCACCAAAAAGTCTTCTCAAATAGTCAATTTTTATATATTTTTAAAAACAAATCCTATTTTTTACAAATTAAAATGTTAGAAGTGGTATTTTCTTCACCGGAATTCTATGTGAATTCTATGTGAATTCTATGTCCAAAAGTCCGGTGAAGAAAATACCACTTCCTACATTTTAATTTGTAAAAAATAGGATTTGTTTTTTAAAAAATATATAAAAATTGAGTATTTGAGAAGACTTTTTGGTGATGAGATTTGACCAAAAAAATCACCAAAATATTGTTTTATATCTTTGAAAAAAAATATAGAAAGAAGCTCTCTTTGTGGACCTCTACACCACATAAAAATAAGTATTTTTAAAATTCCTTTGGACATTAGCTATTATTCTACTAAAAGACCATCTTCTCCAAATTTCAGCTCAAAATTCGTTTTTTTTGCGCTTAAATAGTGCTAAAACCCCCTAAATAAGCCATTGTGAGAAATTTTTGGGGTTGTTTAAAAATAGTAAATTATTTTTTTTAAATCCTCAAAAATCAGGTATAGTATATAATAGTTATAAGTAGCTTCCCTATAAATTTTGAGTCATTTGGACATGAAACACAAAAGTTATAGCCAAAACAAAAATAAAAAACTAAGGTGTGACGGAACGCAACAAATAGTACAGTTGTTTCTTGCATTCATCCTAACGCACTTTAGTTGTTTAGCATGCATTATTTGGACACACTATGAATAAGTAAGTTATAAAATTTCAAAGTATTATTCAGTGTAGGTGTACAAAGTTTTATTAGACTCTCTTGTTTTGATTTTGTACATCTTGTGTCATCAATATTTAGGTTTTTGTGTTGCTTTTGGGGGCAATGCTTAGTTGAGTGGACCAAAATCATTGTTACAAACACGTTTTCAGGGACCTCTTCTTAATGCAAGCACTATTGCTATAATAAAAAAATTATTTTTAACAAAATAATTCTTATACTTCAATCTATATATGGTTGCCTAGAAAATCATATGATTAATTTTTAGAAAATCATTCACATGAAGTGTAGGGGGACTTTTGTAAGGACTATTATGGCATGTCATAGTGTCAAAACCATATGTATAAGCTTCTTTTTTGTATGCATGAACTTCTACAAGTAAAAAAAGAGACTCAGATATAATACATAGATATTATAATAAGGGTTCCAAATCAATATTTCATATATCATTGATGTATTGCAATTGTGAGTTAGGGACTTTTTGTGGTCTGAAATGGTATATATTTTCAAATGACCCTAACATAGCTTTACTTTATTATTTCTTCATATTTTATCCGCCTAATCCCTTTAATATGCAAACTTCTATATGGGTGTATTTTTCAATAGAATATTATTCAAGAATATGGGATAAATTTAATTTAGAATTATTTAGAATTTTGCCACCTGCAGGAGAACCCACATCCTAGATTGAAATTTCTACTAAGATTTTTGGCCTACAACTTTTGTGAGCTTTACCCATGTCTATTTAATTCAAATGCAAACATTTCCCCACCTTTGTAGGATATCATAGCATGTGGAATGGCTACTAGCTTGGAACTTGCCTATGGACTTCAAGGGACTTTTATGGATAGGGACTTTGCCGCTTTTGGTCCACTCAACCATGCATACACCCTTTGGTCCAAATAAAGGTGTTGGATTTTGGAAAGTGATACTAATTATAGATGCTTATGCTTTCCAATAAGTTTACTTAGTCCAGTTAATGTACATTATATAGTTATGTGTGTTATTTTGTCGCATTGTTGTCACATTGGTTCATTTCCATAATCTCATATATGGGCAATTTCATTAAAATGGCGATATTATTTTTAAATGGCATGAAAACAGTTCAAAACGGCCATTCTAAATTTATAACTATCCTAGATGGTTCAAAACGGACGTTCTGAAATCTATACCTGTCCTAGATGGTGAAAATGGCACATCGTCAAAGTGGCACTTGGAATACCACCATTTTGATCCCTAAAGGACTGTTTGTTTCCTCGGGGGACAATTTGGGTCCGGAAAGGTTCCTATTGTCTCAATTTGTAGTGAATCATTTGGAATTTTTTGAGGTTGTGTAGTTTTGCAAGAGCTTCGTGGATATATAATTTTTATTTCAATCAGTGCCCGGGAGCAAAAGTTATGGCACAATAAGCCAAAAATGGAGATTAGAGGGCACCACAAAAAATCACAAAAAATTGAAATAAATTTTTTAAATTTTCTTTACCTAATATATTATATTTTTGTCTACACGTGAAGCTTTGATTCATTCGTTATTTTTTCAAGAAGATGCTTAGATTGCCCGAAAAACTAAGATTGTCCATAACTTTTTCATTACAAGTCCAAATTTCATAGGATTCGTTTTTGAATGCAATTTTTACAATTTTCAAAAAAATTTGTTAGACATGGTTAAATTTGCTTGCTAGAACAATATCACCATTAGAAATATTGTGTTCCAATTCCACATTAGAACTATTAAAGATTTTGTTTTTCCTTCATTCTTGAACCTACGTCTGCTTAACAATTTTTTAATGAGTGAAAATTAAGTTTGCTTCAGACATACGGCCCAGAATTGAATTTTTTTTTCTAAATTTTTATTCCTAGATTTTCAACTCAAATATTCAAAATAAAAAGTTAAAAAATCAAAATTAGTAGCACAAAAAATTTAAGTTGAAAAGATTCAAAGCCAAAAAATCTAGTCATACAAAGTGTATAAAAACTTGTTTTCTTCACTTTAGATGCAAATATCTGGCAATCCAAGCGGTCAAAATTTCTGAAATTTCTTCCATAAATACTTATACTAGTCTTTTATAAGATCCTATTGTTAAATATGCAAAAAAAAAAAAAAAAAAAAATTTTGCTCTTTGCAATAGAAATGGCAAGTTTGAATGTTTTTTGATAGAAGAAAGCCTCGGTCCTGTAGGGGTTAATGAAATTGCCCATATATATGAATATATCATAGATGCACAAAGTTTGCATGAGAAATTTAATTCCTAAATGCCAAAGGTCTTTTTTGAGCTTCTTGGAATTTATTCAAAAGTGAACAAAAAGTCCAAGTTTTTTAAAGTTTAATCAATCTCTTTATTTAAATTGTAACATTATGAATTCTAGAGTAGAGATCTATATTATAGATCACATAGGAAACAAAATTTCAAGAATATCAATTATGGATTGAAAGATTAATGGATATTTTGTTAAAATGGCAATATTCATCCACCATTTTTTCGTTCATTTTCTAGGACTAGTATAGATTTTAGACCACATGGTCTAACATTTAGGATCAAATTACATTTCAGACCACATGGTCTAACCTAAAAGTGCCAAGTTTGTAGAATATTGCCATTTTAACGAAATATTTGTTGATTATAATGTTTCATCAAGAATTATGTGTTAAAACTATGAAAGTTATTTGAAGTCCTTTATATCAAATCTCAAATTGAGATCATAAAAAATATGAGGTTAAAAGATATAACATATTTAACTATAATTGATTTACAGCTTCAAAATCAGCTTTAAATGAATTTCCAATATAGTTTTTCTTTGAGATTTAGTACATTTGAAACTAATCTCTAAGAGCCCTTGGTAATAAAAATCAAGATTTGCAATGGATACTTTTACACAAAATCTTCAATAGAAATTGTGATTTTTGATGTTTAAATGAACTTTAAAGAATATTCTTCTTTAAAAACTAACAAAAATAGCATTTTGAATAGATATTTATTTAATTAAAAAAATTTAATAGTCTAAAATTAACATCACATGATCTATTGGTTATTGATAAAAGAAAAATAGAAGATGGCATAAAAATGTTGAAAAAAAAAAAAAAAATTTGAAGAAAAATGATGAAAATAATGTGTAGTCTAAATGTAGACTCTTAAGCCAAAATGAAGTTCAAATGTAAAATTTTGAGTTTAAAAATTGGGTCAAAATCATAATTTTAGGTCCAAAAAAAGATATTTTGGCAAGTATCAACTGTTCAACCAATACATTTTCAATTACAAAAAATATTCATAATTCTCCTAAAAGTCTAAAATTAGTTAAATATGAATTTTGGTAAGATTTTGTTTAACTTCAAAGTTTAGTAAACACCAAAATATATTGTTTGGATATTTGGGGGTTCAAATGAAGAAATTCTTTTGATAAAAAACAATCAATTGCATATAAAAAAAATAAAAATATATCAAATTAGACAATCAAAGCAAAAACATTTACTATTTTTCATTGTAGCTAGAACTAAAGTGAGGACTCCCCAAAGCACCATTTTTTTTTGCAAATCATAATTACTATTATAACGTTCATCAAATTTTTATAATTTCTTGCTAGAAACTCAGAGAAGATTTCATCACACTATAAAATGGTTCATTTTGATATTCCATGCAAAAACTCTAAAGGATCAAAGTTTTTTTTTAATAGATGTTATGAAAATTGTTTCTTTGATGGACGTAGATATTAATTAACTGCATGTACATCTAGTGAAGAGGTGCTTTAAGGTCAATAATGCATTTGGAAGTCCATACCTTAGTATAACAAAGTTGTTTGTCTAGCAGAAAGACTACACTAGATGTTGTACTAGACCTCTAATATCACGTGTAATGTTTGATAAATGTCAAATATTAGCGTAAGATATGTTTATAGAATATTTTTGAATATTCTAAAAATATTCTAAAAATCCACCTTTTAGACAGATAAGAGGTCTACTGGAAGTCTTGGACATCATGTTAGACATTAGAGTTAATTGTAAAGTTTGTCCTGTATTTATAGCTGAGTGTGAGAGGAAGGTTTAACTAAGAATAGTACAGAAGAAACACAACACCAAACTCCATCAAACCTAAGTTTTGGTGCTCCAACGAGTTTGGTCCTGTATTTTTTCCGAACTCTGGCTCTTAGTCTAGCGTTTGTTCACTTTATGATTAATTCTATTGTGTCGCGATGTTTAAAAGGACAACTAAAAATACATTTGTCTTTTCTAATCTTCAATTGAGTTAATATTTTCCTAAAATGATTGTTTAGAAGATTCATTCACGGGTGTAAGGATGTTTGTAAGAAACATCGGTGTACTTAATTACAAAACATGGAGAATGATGGAGATTTCTTTTGCAATAATTTTTGAAACATGACTTGGATAAAATTAAATTTTTTACTGGAGATGGATGTCTTGAGTGATATATTATCTTTATTTTTAGAAATTTTAAAAGATCATTTTATATTTAAAAATTGCATTTGCTAATTTGTCACGTTTTGAGGTTTAGGATTTTTTGGAAAATACAAGTACTTAAAATTAATGATCTGTAGCTGAAATTTTGTGGTCTATTTTTATACTAGGTGGATATGCTCCTACCAAGGGGCTTCTAAAATATATTATTTTATGTCCTCTGCATTCGTGTAAATAGGGTTCTTTTGTATGCGCATTTTGAACATTGAAGATGGTTTCAAGCTCATTCTTGGTGAAATCTCTTCAATATGAAATACTTCCAAATGTCCAATTTTTAATTTTTTTGTAATTTAAGAAAAAAATTAAATTAAAATGTCAAAATATCTATTTTCTTCAAAAAAATTGTCACCCTATTTTGTGAATAACTTTTGAACTACATTTTTTTAGGTCTCAAATTTTCATGATATGTTATTTTTAATGTAATACTAAATATCCTTATTTTATTTTATTTTTAAATATTTTTTTCCAAAAGATCAAAGTGCAGTGAATACTAGCTCAAATGATAAAAATTGATAGGTAAATATTTCTTGCAATTACCCTGAAGTAATGATGGAAACCTGCTTCAAATGAGCAAATGTAGGCTATTTTTTTCCAATATGCCACCAAATTATATATAATTAAATTTTCAATCAACAACATTGTGATGGGGTTGTCTATATCTTTTGTATAGATAGTTTGTATAGATAGTGATAGAATATTCATGAGTGAATTCATAAGTGAGTGAATTTTTATAACCTCCTAAATTTGCATTTTTATTAATACCCCATATCAATATTTCCATTAGCTCTATATTTATATTTATATTAACCCTCATATCTACACTTTCATTACTCTTTATCTATATTTTTTTTGAACATGTTAGATTACAATGCTAGAATTAACAATCATATCCTATATTTTGTATATTGTATTTGTATCCATATATATATATATATATATATATATATATATATATATATATATATATATGTTATATCATATCAATATTATGTATTAGGCATTTGTATGTTGTATATCTTACCTATATGTGTTCTACATGTATTCCATATATTATATCCATATCAAAAAATCTAATATGGTTTTGGACAATGGTTGGATAAATCAAGTGTATTATTTTTATATTTTTAATTCAATTGAAGGGCAAGAAGGGGGTTTTTTCTTTTCAAAGGATAGTGATGGATGCAAATAAATGCTCTTAGAGTACTCAATAGATCATGCAAGTTGCAAAAAAACAACTAAAAACAATAGGAGTAATTCTACAATTCCAAGTTTGCCTCTTCGCCAACCCAACTAAAAAATTAATATGCGAGGCCATAACATTGAAGTAAAATTCTCACAAAAACTGTTATTTTTCTATTTCATTCTACAAAAAATTACATGCAATATTGCAATCCACACCTACCACATCTTTAAATCTACTTCATAGCTCTACTTGCCTTACAAAGATTAAATTTTTTTTTTAAATTCATGTATTCTCTAAACATTTTCTAACTATTTTTTTACTAAAATTCATAAGTTAAAGGATACATATTGTAGAAAAGTAGTTTGAAGTAGTTTTGTCTTTCAAAACATTGTAGAACTTAAAGGATTAAATTGAAAGAGGCTTTATTCAAAGTTGTCCCCTTGCAAGGCCACCATCGCAACAGTATATATCATAAATAGACCTATTGATTAGCATAAATGGCCTCCAACTCCGTTTTATTGTCATCCTTCACTCTCCACTTTGATTACTATAGTTGTTCATTTTCAATCCAAAATTATTGTCGTAAGGGTCAAGATTTCATAGATGATCATATTAGAAGTGATTATCTTACTATAACCCTAGCCTTTAAAATCAAATATTGTTAATAGAATAATGATAGATATATGCAGCTTCCTTGTATATTCTACAATAGTCACCATTGTACAAGAAGATTCTAATTAAATGAGAAATGGCTTTACAAAGAACAAATATTACAAACCTCAAAAGTAAAGACTGGAATACTGTTTCTAACGCTTCTATATATTGGTCACACTCAGTATAGAAGCTTTGGTCACTGATATGTAGAAGCGTGACTAAGATTAGAATATTGTAGAGTGGTTAGTTTTGTAATGCATATTCTAAAGATGCTTTCTAAATGTTTTGTATATTTACAAAAATTTGCATTGCTAATTGAAAAATTAGAGATTTCATTAAAAATTTGGATATATTGTTGATAAATAGCACGCTTGCATAAAACATTATTAATTTAATCAAACTTATTAGTGAAAAAAACCTTTTAACACAAGTGAATTTTTTAAAGATTTTGTAGTAAGTGGAATGAGAAAGTCAGGCCACCTCCCCAACTTCTGTAATCCTGTTCGACTTTTAATTTCAGGGGGCCATGAGCCCCCGTCCAGCCGTTTTTCAGCTTTCACAGCAAGTGGAATGAGAATTCTATTTAACCCTAAAGGCTTAAAGTCCCCTTGGGGGACACTTCGGATTTCAGGCAGGCTCGTGTGACCCGAAATTTTGAGCTGATTTTTTGAAACTTTATTTGAATATAGGAAATCACATTAGCTTTCTAAACATATAATTTTTTCTTCAATCGGTGCCCAGGAGCAAAAGTTATGCCACCCAAAGTCAAAAAAGCAATTCGCCGGGCAAAAAAAAAACTTTAAAAACTTGAGTAAAACTTGATTTTTTCCCCCCCTCATAGATCATGTTTTTGTCTACATTTGAAGCTTTGATTCATTCTATTTGGACTCAGAATGAGAAAGTTATAGACAATCTTGTTTTTTGGGCAATCTAATCATCTTCTTCAAAAAACAACTTATAGAATTCATTTTTGAATGCAATTTTCAATTTTTTTCAATTTTGTTTTTTGACAAGGTTAAGTTTGTTTGCAAGAACCATCCCACCGTTAGGATTATGGTGTTTTGATTCCACCTAAGAGCTATTAATAATTTAGTGTTTTGTTCAATTTTGGACCTACTTCTACTTAACAATATTTTTATATATGAAAATCAAGTTTTGACATTCTGAAAAAAAAATTCCCGACTCTCAACTCAAATGTTCAACAGAAAATGTTTTAACTTTATAGTGTGTAGTGCAAAAATTTCCACAAATGGCAGTCAAAGTCATTTGAAATTGCAAACCAAAGTTCAAAAAAACTTATTTTTCCAACTTCAAATGCTAATATCTTCCAATCCGTACGGTCAAACTTCATGAAATCTTTATCACATGATTTGAGACAAGTGAAGTACAAGATCCTTTGGTTAGATTCTACAAAAAATGTTTTTTTTGGTTTCTTAAGTGATCGCAGCAGAAATGGTAGTTTTCATTGATTTTGGAGCCAGAAAATGCCTTGGGGGCCTTTAGGGGTTGAGATTTTTTGGCAACAATTTCACAAATTTCAAAGTTTTATTGATTGAAATATTACTGACTAAAGTAGGACTTCAAATGTTTCTTTTTTTCCTAATTCACTCTAAAAATTTCCAAAAATCATGGAAATTTTTAAAACTGTGTAGAATGTTTACATATTTTATCTGATTTTTTGAAGATTTTTGAAGTGAATTATAAAAACATAAAAATTTGAATTCCTATTTAGTCAGTAATATTTAAATAAATAAAAATTCAAAATTTGTGAAATTCTTACCAAAATTTTTAAAAGAATTTTCATTCAACTTACTACAAAATCTTTTAAAAAAATCTACTTGTGTTAAAAGTTTTTTTCACTAATAAATTTGATTAAATTATAAAAATCAAAAAATACTTTTAAAATATTGAAAATCATTTTATACAAATAAGTCACTTGTCATTTCACCATGTTCATAATTTTTTGGGAATATCTAATTTATGAAAATTTGTAAAGTATATGAATACTTGTGAGAGCCACTATATATAAACTCATATATGATCACTAATTTCAAATATGTTCATCTTGCGGTAAACAATTATTTCTTGCGTAACATTATTAATTAATGTGAAGGGGCCTTTTTACTCCTCTAAGAAGCGGGATCTTCCAACATAGCAAGTTTGAAGTTTGTTGCAACTTCCCAATCACACAATGACACTAGTAATGTCACTTTCCAATCCGCCAATAACACGAATGTTGCCACTTCTCAATCACCCAATGATGTCACTTCCTAGCCAGTCAAAGACTTTGTGCACATTAACCCCTTATGACCCAAGTGACCATTTTGTGGTTGTTGTCCCTCTTTTCTAAGTTGCCTGTTCTCAAATTTTGAGTTTTTCTAAAAGTTAAAATTATTTAAGAAAAATAGACTATGTTATGAATCCAATGGTAGTTGTTTCCATCAAATTCCAAGTTAAGTTCTGTCTCGTGGAATTTTTCAAAGTTAAGTGGTGTAGTGTGGTACTCATTTTTGGAGGTTCAGTTTGGGCATGGAGTAAAAAGTCAACCAACCAATGTGATTCCTACCCACCTCAATTAGATCAAATCCACCTCGAAAAGAGTAGATGGAAGGAGTTCAAGGAAAAGACAAGTGTCCCATTTTTTTTTCCTGTTACAAACACTACTCTCATTTCAATGACCACCGTGCATTGCAAGCTCTACCAAGAATTGAAAAATACTAAGAATGTTGTGAAATTTCACAAGTACAATTTCAACTCTCTTGTCTTTCACTGAGCACTAAAGGGCATCATTTCAAAATATTCTTACAAAAATACGCTCCTTCAAAGTGTCATGCCATGTTTTTCCATTGATCCAAGTAAGAATACAAACTTAAATATCTCCTAAACCAAGTGGTCAAATAATCTGAATTTTCTTGAGGTGCTCACTTTCAATGTGGACTTCAAGATCCTACGGTTACATTCTATTTGATTTCAAGAACAAATGAGCAAAAAAATTGCTGAAATTCTTGGCAGTTTTGGCCCATTTCGGGGTTAAACTACATCCATGCTTTAACCCCAAAATGACCCTGGAATTTTCTAAGCTTCTAGGAATTTGCTCTAAATTGAACAAAAAGTCAACATTTTGATAAGTTGTATCAATTCTTTTTGAATTGTAACCGTACAAAATCAAACTAGATATGTAAGAAATCACATTAGAAAAGAAAACACAACAATATCTCTTACTGATTGAAAGATTATAATGTTTGATCTTGAGGATGTTAAAACTGTGAAAGTGATTTGAAGTCTTTAAATCCTCTTTTCACATGTCAAATCTAAAATATTGGTCACCAAAAAAAATGAGGTTAAAGGGCCTAACATGCATAACCCAAATCAATTTATGACTTTTCAAAATTTACTTTACAATTTTTTTAAATGAATTTCTAATGTGATTTTCTTTTAAAGATTTAGTGTATTTGAGGCTCATTCCCAAGAGCCCTCAACACTACAAAAAGTCAAGATTGCAATGGACACCCGTGCACAAAATCTTGAATAGAAAAATCACATTTGCACATTTTCAAAATCAAATTTTTGAAGCTAAAACTAAACTTCAAAAAGAATTTTTCAAAAATATAAACTACTAAATATAACAATTTGGTAAGGTTTTATTTAACTTCAAAAATTGGTCGAGGACACATTCTGTCCTCGGGGTCATTTTGGGTTAAGGTATGGATGTTTCTTTTGTTTGTTTGTTTGTTACGTTGAGATCTCTTGGACCGTGCGTCCCCCGGTTGTGTTCTTGAAACCATTGGAAAGCCCTCGACGAGGAGGGGTGCACGGGCTTTGTTTCATGATGTTTGAACCAACAATGTGAAAATGATTGAATTTCAATGTTTTTATGAATTAAAAATTTAGAAAAGTACTTTTCCTTTTCTTTTCTTTTTTTTACTGGCAACGGCACAGGGCACACTACAGTAGTTCACTCATCGAAGATCCTCCCAATCTCCAATGGTTTAAGTTAGGCTGGTTCCAGTAAGTTAACAATGTTAAATTAGTCTAATGCCAATGCCAATGTGCTCTGCCTGTCAGCTTTGGAATCGGTGAGGCCAGTCGAGGGAGCCTCCGGCGGATAAGTTAAGCGCGTTGAGTGCGGGTTGCAGAAGTTGGTGGGGGAGAGCTCAGCAATACGTCCAGCTTACGAAATCCAACATCACTCTGCCTGACGCCTTCAGTTGTGTACAGCCTTACTGAGTTTCTTACTGCCTGTTGTTGAAACTTTGGGAACCTGACTGACCTGTGCGTCCAACCGCATTCAGAGTTCACATGGACAATGACGCCGGGCTGCGGTCACCCTAGAAATCATCCGGCCTTTTGGGCACCGTGTGAATCATTTGCTGAAAAAACAAACAAGAGCACTCATTAGAGGTCAAACTGCGGTAAGGTAGTAGGCTCTAAAAGTGACCATTTAAGGGCTGGTCTGCCTTTTTCACAGGTTTCCATGAATAGAAATATTTTTGGATCATTTTTCAGAGAAAGAAAAATGGATGCAGAACCTAACACAAGTGGTTTCATATTTTTTGAATCATTTTTGAATTACTTATGAATTTTCAATTTTTTTTGTTGTAGGCACCTATTTATGACCCTAGGTCTTCCAAAATCTGACCACTTGCAACTTCTAAAGTGATTTGAGTAAATGAAGGCCAATGATTGGCTCTTGCAATAAATAATGTTTTTCTCTCGATTCTCTCAATGGCTTGAGAGGTCCATTTAAGGACCATCTAATGTCCATTTCAGACCTAAATATAGGGTCGATTTGAAGAGGCCGCAGTAGACTACCTTACTGGGCAAGACCTCCCCTTTTCACACACAAAATTCCAAGGATGAACATCTGCACTCAATTTATGTCCTACATGGAAGGACTTTCTGTCACCCAATGCACACTTAGGGTCTCTAGCAACGTTACATGGGTAATTAACCCCTTAAGGACCAACTGAAGTAGTGCTTTTTTGGCAATGTAACAATATGGGGTAGCTCACTAAGAACGGGAATATTCACTATATTTTTTGAATTTTTTTGGGATGTGGAGATGAGGAGTACTTTGCCACTCTACCAAAAAAATTTACAATTGGATTTGCCCATCAAAAATTATGGAAAAAGTGTTGTTTTTGATGGACTGGGGCCAATACATGCAATGTTCTTTACACCATAGTGAAATTTGCATTACAATGCCTATAAAAACTTGGACAAGTTTTTGGGCAGACTCTTGCCCAAAGCTTCAAAATGGAATCCTTTTAGACATTCTTTGGGGCTCATAAATTTGTCACAATGTATAATCCCAAAGCATCAGGGAGGACAGAAAGTGTCCTCTCTGGTTTCAGGCATTGTTTTAGGTAGACTTCGGGGCTCCAAATGGAGAAATCTTTTGAGAAGGTCTTGCAGATATTCTTAGCGGCGTTCCAATGAGTCACTTTCCACGTAGTTTGGAGTATTTTTCGATTTTTTATGGCAATTTGAAGGAAGCCGCGCTTTGGAGTTTGCTATGAGCGGCCGGCCATGTAGGGTTCGAAGTTGACGTCACCTGATTGAACCCCAGGTTTGGGGTTGGCAGGAGCCTGAAGAAAGACCGTTGGTCAAGGTTGCGTGGAGGCTGCATGGTCAGGGTTTTTGGCGCACCAATGTAGGGGCGGGGTTTTTGATTTTTTTTAGAGAGAGTTGCTGGCGCCTTGGATCCGCATCCGGCAACAGTTTTGTAGAATGTAGTGGGGCGCTGGTCGTGGCGAGAGTGCGACTGCCATAGGCAAAGGACTGTTGGAAGTATCATTGGGAGTTGCGGGAGGTTGTTGTCGCCATGCCGTAGACGATCGTGCGTTGCTGTTTTGTGAGCGGACAAGGAGCCGCCGTGGGAGAGAGCCGTGTATTGCCTTCAGCTGAAATGAGAGTGTCACAAACGCGAAAGAATGTCCACATGACAAGTAGTGGGGTGACTGGGGAGAATTGTTGTATGCGGTACAATCAGCAGAGGAAGAGGGGTCAAGAAGGAGGTTGAAGTCGACACTCAACACGCCATGGGTTTCAAGAACGCTGCGCCATGGCGTTGATATGAGGAGCAAAATCTGACTTCCCAGCGCACTTGGAGGAGGAAGTTCAAGTCATTGATGATTGGCTACAGAGCTGTAAGTGCACTCAAAGGCAGAGGACGCGCATTCTTAGTTGCTTGGATCTGCAGCATTTGAGGCGAATTCCCACTGTGGGAAAGAGTCGGCCTTGGCCAAAGGATCCAGTTAATCAAAATTTCAGATACCATTTTAGGACTCAAGCTAGTCACGTTCTTCGCTGGAGGGAACGCACGACATTCCCAAAGCACATTGATAGCTTGATCCGGCGAATGTGGCCTGACAATATCGACACAACTTAGTGTCAAGGAAACAGGGAGGGCGGACGCAAAGGCGAGGCTGGTGCTACGTTCACCTGCCACTCAACGGCGGGTAAAAAGGAAGACAACTGCGGCGGGAAGAAAAGACGAAGGCAGGGCTTAGGAGCTGCAAGCACAAGAGCTGATTTTGGGCTCAAATCCGCCCCAATTGGTGTAACCATGCTCTCCACCGTCGAGCCAAAGGGTGAGTCTCATGCAACAAAGCCAATCTCTGGGGTGTCCCCTGAACCAGACGTCACCATCCCTGCTTGTGGAGTCGCCATGCTCGATGATGTCCCAAGAGAGCAGTGGTACACGATGTTTGCGTCAGACCATAGCGACGAATCTACTGCTAGGACCATGTGAGCTCCCAATTTGTCACTTGGGACTCGTAGAATTATTTTTTTGGAAATTTGCAATTTAAAGTTGATAAAAGTATATAAAAAAACATAAAAAGAGTGTAGAACCGAAATAGGGTTGTGTCATACCCATTATAGTATTTGGTCTAGATTATGTTTTTACTTAGAATCCCCCCAAACCTTGCCTAAAAATAATATAGAAATAATGAAAGGGTTAGATTTGGAGGATTTGAGTCATACAGCCCCAAAAGGGCTAATTCCCACCATGAATGTGACAATTCATGGCTAGGTCGGTCTGAGGGATCCACAGCGAGGCCACTAGGTCTGCTCCTAGAGTTAGATTTAGAATTCCTCATTAGATCGACGAATTCCCAAAATCCCGATTGTTAGCATGCAGGAACTACTAACGTAAGACCGGGCTCGTAGAGAAATCTACAGCCCAAGGATGGTGTTCTAGGATAAATCCCATGCCAGAAGTTCAACAGCGAAATCGGTTTGCCAAGATGCCACCACCTGCAGAAGATTCCCGCACCGTCGCTAATTCGAGGAGATGGCCAGTTTTAATCTCCATTGATCAATCGTGCCAGGTACGAGAACACACCCGCACGTCTTTCATGCGACTCCCTGAGAGGTCACGTGAAAAATCCTAGCATCTTCCGACTTGCAGAAGAACCTTTTTCGGGTGGTCAACCCTCCTAACCTCCAACGGGAATTTCATGGAAATTACCCAAGTTACAATAAAATCTCACTAAAAATTAGACTAACTTGTTTTATGTTAATAATGCGCTCCGTGAAGTTTCACGACATTCCGATAGCGGCAAGTACCCAAACCGACGAGATTCCTAGGGAATTAACCACGTGGCGGGGGCCCCGCCACGTTGACTGGCATTCTGGGACCATACGATGGCGAAACGAAGTCAACCAAAAGTCCTTCCCAACTCT
This sequence comes from Pseudisothecium myosuroides, assembly GCA_951799445.1. Taxonomy (NCBI): domain Eukaryota; kingdom Viridiplantae; phylum Streptophyta; class Bryopsida; order Hypnales; family Lembophyllaceae; genus Pseudisothecium; species Pseudisothecium myosuroides. Next base: position 288,418 of record OX637288.1, on the reverse strand, counting down.
CTTGCACTTACCGGAGACCTTAGGCTATTCACATTTCTCAAAATAGGAGACCCCCAAGATCTAGGATTTTACCGCGATTTGATTTTTAAACTAAATTAGCCTACGATGGGTTTTTGGCCTCGATACGGGGGGTAGAGGGATCGAGGACTAAACACGGCGATCTGGAGCCAACGGCGCAATCCGTTCGGCAATTGGAGCTAATCTCCAAAAGTTAGGATGTTGGTTCAGCATAGATGGTAGAAGTAGATTTTTAGGGATTAGGATGAAAATCTTTGAAGATGAGGATGAAAATCCCCATTGATAAGGTTACCTTAGAGCTTTAGAGGGAGGGGTGAGCCCTTAAAAACCTATATAAGGGCCCCATTTTTCTTTCTAAAACACCCCCTCACTTTTGTTTGGGTCCGTGGGTCCAATTTGCTTTGGATATTTTGGCGTTTAAAGCCAAAAACCTCTACGGTGTTTTTGGAGCACTTTTTGCTCTATTATTGCTAGATTTCAAGCTTTGAAGGTCCTTAGGGGGTCCTTCTATCTTGCCTTGTATACTTCTCATGCGTTGTTGTACCTTTGTTACGAGTTAAGAGTCCTTGTTTATCTCTTGTTGTACCTTTGTGAGTTAACTTGTGAGTTTAGGAGTCTTTTGGTGTCTTGTCCTAATCCTAAAGTCAGCCCCCACCGTACCTTGGCGATGCCGCTTTGGGGGGCCTTTAGCTTGTGAAGTTGTGTGTCTTTACGTGTCCTAACGTGTTGTCTTCCCTCACTTACGTGTTCTCACCTTCCTCCAATCTTTCCCTTGTTGTGTGGACCCCCCTCGGAACGGCGAAGCTTTGGCTTTGTCACGTGTGTTCTTAAGTTTGTCTTTTCTATCTTCTTCTAATATCCCCCTTGTTGTGTGGACCCCCCCTCGGGACGGTGAAACTTTGGCTTTGTCACGTGTGTTCTTAAGTTTGTCTTTTCTATCTTCTTCTAATATCCCCCTTGTGGTGTGGACCCCCCCTTGGGATGGCGAAGCTTTGGCTTTGTCACGTGTAATTCTTAAGTTTGTCTTTTCTACCTTCTTCTAATATCCCCCTTGTTGTGTGGACCCCCCCCACGACGGCGAAGCTTTGAACTAGTGACCACGTCAAGTCCTATAGTGTGAGTTAAAATAGTCTTAGATGGCGGAGCTTTGAACCCAAGGAGTGTCACAAGTCCTAAAGTTGGTGTTAAATCCAATTTTACGGCGAAGCTTTGAACCTCCATAACCTTAGATTCCAAAGTCTAGTTTCCAAGATCTACTTGGAAAAGTCCAGAGTTTAGCTTCCAAGATTGGTCACGAGTTTCTAGGAAGAGAGTGACCATCCCGTAACACTTAGCTTAGGTGACTGTGAGCCCTCAAGATAGCACTTGGAGCTCTGGGTTTATTTTTCGCGATTTATTATTAGTTTTTAGTATAAATTCATGCAAAATAGTATGAATTAGTAGTTGAGAGGAGTTTGGTAGAAGTCCCTACCAGATTAGTGAGGGATTGTCCTAAAATCATGGAAAGCACAAAATACTTTGTTTTTCTATGTTTAGGTCTTAGTTTAGTGTCTTAGAATCCATATTTACGTATTAGAGAGATGTGAGGATGTGAGAATTAGCCAATTCTAGTGTCTTGTCCATGTAAAACTCAATATGTGAGCACATGTGACAGCCTGGCTAAATCATAAGAGTCTATGTTCAGGTTTAGAAGTGTCTAGATCCAATTCATGTGGAATTTGGGCTAGTTATGTGAAAACCTGCAAATGTTGAAGAATACGAACCAGAATGCAAAGTAGAAGGAGGGCGAGGTGATTGGAGCTTACAGAAAGGTGCTTTTAGGATTAAAGCATGCCAAGAGATCAACAGCGGAGCTAATCATTGTCGCAAGGTAAATTTTTGGTTTTTTGTAAATTATCTAAATCTTGGAACGGAAACCGTGATCTGGGATCCGGATTCAAGTAGGAGGTAACCGATAACCAGAAATTAACTAACGGAACGGAATAGATGACAATCCGGATTTGATCTGAATCTGAACCGGATTAGAGTTAGAACGGATCTGAGTTGGATCGGAATGGGTCAGGAACGGATTTGGTCATGATGACAGATTAGACTATATATGGGCTGACCAATCCAGTGGCCACTCTTTTTCAATCTTCATTTGCGGAAATCTCGCTCCAGCGCGTACTTAGCCTCTCTTCCCAGCGTTTTGCTTTCTTGTTTTGAGTTGGTTTGTGTGTGCGTGTTAGTGTGTTAGGGCGCGCAGCGCTTTAGTGTGCGTTGCAGGTTTAGAGGTATTCCGGTTGAGATCGGAAGAGTGAACGTGAAAAACGGGACGTGCGGCTAGGAGAGGGAAAGGTAGCCACAGTCAGGATCCGATTAGCACAGTTCGTGTCCATGCCTCAGCTCCGTAAGAGTAGAGCAGGGCCGTCCAGTTCCTCCGCAGCAGAAGTAAAACTCCGGAAGGTGTGTCCGGTTATTCCAACGGACGAGAAGGAAAAGGACAACCTGATAGAGGATTTGGCCAAAATGGGCTGCGGAGGATTGATCGATAAACCCTGGGGGTTTAGGGAGGAGCAGATGATTCGAGAGTTACTCGGAAAGCTCTCCAACCAGTTTGAGAAAACTCTCCGCGGAAGTCCGGGCAACTGGACGGAGGAGATGTGGAAGGCCGTGTATGAATTCCGGTCTGGAGGTCGAGGGATGGCCTCCTCGAAGGAGGGTTACACGCGGGGGAAATTCCGGTGCAACGTGGACTCCAAAGATGGACATGCGGTTGCTGATTGTCTGGATGACCGGCACCGGAACCTCCTACAGTTCCTGGTTCCGATCATCCACCCGGAGAAGCCGACGAGGGTGACCATCGCCATCGGGAACCTCATTTTTGGAGCCCTGAGCGGGGAACGGAAAGTGGACTGGGCCAGGATTTTGTTCGACCTGGTCAACCGGCTAATTTCGAAGATCGGAGGAAGTAGACCGACTCCGTTGAGTCCCTACCTCGTCCATTTGTACAAGCACAATCAACTCCTCACGGATACAGAGGAGAAGGAGTGGAAGATGCATGAGTCACTCTTGAAATATGGGGAATCGGAATCGGAAGAAGAAGAACAGGAAGAAGTATCCGGTTCCGAGGAGGAAGAAGAGGAAGAGGAGGAGCTACACCGGCCGCAGCACAAGCGACAGAAGACGCCTCCTCCTCACCGGAGAGGAACCCCAACCCCTCCGGCTGAGACCTCCAACCCAGGGAAGAAACCGGTTTGTGGAGAACCGGGTCCTTCCGGATCGGATCCGACGGATCCGTTCAACCAGCTGATCAACATCCTGAGTGATGTGAGAGCAGACTGGACGGTGAAGAAGCTGATTCTGAATCAGATCAGCGAGCTGGTGGGAGCACCAGCAGACAGCAACCTGGCAGGAGTGGTTGCAGATTTTATCTCCAGCCCGGATGAGATCCGGAAGCAAGAAGCGGAGATACGACGACTCCAAGAGGAGAACGAGTCGTTGAAGACGGAAATGTTGCTCCTCAAGGAGGACATGGCTACCACCCGGGAGATGGCAGAGGCTACCCGGAAAGTAGCGGAGGACGTGAAGGCCACATTCGGAGCAACCGGAGAGGCCATCACCAAGTCAAAGTTGTTTGACGAGGGAGTCCTCAAGGAGAATAAGATATCCGGGACCAGGTTGGTCCGGATTTTGACAGACTACTCCGAGAAGGTGGAGTTAGTCATGATGGACGCACGAGAGGCTACAAACCGGATGGAGGAGAGCAGCAGGAAGCTGAACGGAGTGACGTTGTCACGGTCGTTCCATCTGTCCGACCTTTCAATGCCCGGATCTTTTCCGAACGTGGGCATTCAGACGGAAGGAAAGGATCGGACTCCCCAGTCCAAGAAGAGTGGGAGGAAACTCGCGCACACCATCAACCTGGATTCGTCACCGGATCTCCCAGAACGTGAAACAGGGGAGCGGAACCGGAACCTGACGGACATTTTCGAGCAGCTTGGAACGGAACCACCCAGAAGTCCCACACTGAACCCGGGGAAAGATCAAAGTATGGATCTGACCCCAGATCAGGGTGAGGATCAAGAACAGAGCGTGCACCAAGGCGAAGACAAAGTCATGGACGAAGAAACGGATCAAGGAGTAGATCCGGTTATGGTAGGATAGTTAGGATTTTAGTTGTAAATATTTGTTAGTTAGGACCGGACCGGGTTTGATCCGGATGTGTCTGGTCTGGATCGGATGTTTTCCAGTCTAGCCGGCTCGGCGGGGACCGAAAGTTCCGCGCGGACTTTTCGGGCCGCTTTATGTTGACTTTTGAGTTTTAAAATGTATATAGTCAGTCTCTGCGAAGGAGACTGGGAGTCTTTTTCCTTGAATTTTTGTGTGTTTTCTATTGATTCCTTGTTGTACGTCTCTCCCGCGCGTGGCAGGGCTGTTTTGGTGAGGAGTTAGGAAAATGTATGCAGATTCTAGAGAGATTTCTCCCCTTGGTGTGTTTGTTTTGCTCTTATGTGTATGTGAGTGGGTTTTCTAAGTGTTGGGAGCGGATTTCAGTTCCTCAGCGCCTCTACAGTTCACGATTCCGGGCGAGAAAACCGTTGTTAGGCTAGGCGGATAGGGAAGGAGTCCTTAAACGCGCTAGAACTCCTGGATAGGAAATCCGGTTGAGTGCCCGATCTCCCGTGAGGTCTCGCTGCCCTAGTTGGTAAACGGAAGGACTTTAGTTGTTGTTGGAACGGACGAGTTCGCTTGTAACCACCTAACTCCGCACGGAGGGAACTTGGCATCAAGGTCGTTGTAGTATGAGAGGATCGTACGGGGGGTCTTTGTGTGACCTGCCAACCGGATCGCTGTCCGGGTGGTTGTGAGAGATCAAACCGGATCCGCGCTAGTCTAGGAGGTAGTGGATTAGAGAAGTGGGTCTTCAGCCACTATAAGTCACGGAAGGAGTGGCGGGCCTGCCACTCTCAAAAGCAAGCGGCGAACCCTCTGATGGTGAAACAGAGGCAAAACTAAACCGGAGTGGAGTGAGAGTACGTGTGCGAGGACCGGATCGGATCGGTCCAGAGGAGTTCCAGGATCAGAAGTGTTAGGATTCTGGGTTGTGGAAGTTTTACGGGACCGAATAGCTTGACAGACCGGAAGAAATAGAGAGAGGTCTGGTCGTTGTTTTCGGTGTGTTGTTGTTTTCGGTTTTAGATCTAGGACCGGAATGTAGAAATTGGATACTGGCTGAGCTTAAGTTGGGAATAGTGCTAGACACTTCACCGAATCTCGTGGGTTCGATCTTTAGAGTCATTTTGTTATGCTTTAAAGTGGTTTTTGGGAGTATAACAGGGAATTCGCTTACTCTGTGCTGCGACACGCAAAAATCTGGCGCCGCTGCCGGGGATTCTAAAGCTGTTAGTATTCGTTCCTAGTAGCAAAGTCAGTAGTTGTTTTATTTTCTGTCTTGTCTTTTCCAGATTGAGATTTGGTTTTTGACGAGAAACCGGATTTCATATTCATGAGAAGAAATACAGGAAGCGAAAGAAGGTCTGAACAATTGAAGAAGAATCAAGGAGAATCGTCTGGACCTGGTTTTAGTGATCCGGATAACTCTGATCCGGGTGACCAACCGATCTTTGTACCTGCGCCTGGAGAGCAGATCGAAAGTCCGAGATCGGGGAATACTCCGTCAACTTCTGAACGAGGATCTGAACCGGAAGGGGAAGAACCGGATTCGGAAGAGGAAGAAGTCATGACCCGGTTAAGGTACAAACGTTACAAGGGCGACGGTAGCCAAGATGCGGACGAATGGCTGTGCGAGTTTGAATCGACTGCACTCGCCAACCAAGAGAATGAGGCGGCCCAGCGAAGAATCTTTCAAGGATTGCTGAAGGGGGAAGCTCTCAAATGGTACCAAGATATTCCGAATCTGATCCGGAATAACTGGGATCAGCTGAGAACGGACTTTCTACAAGCTTTCCGGGAAGTTGGTGGAGAAGCCAGAGCTTTGGGCCGGCTGAGTACATTGACGATGAAATCGTCCGAATCCGTGCGAAGGTACGGGCAGAGAGTGAAAGCTCTCATGCAGAAGTTAACCACTGAGATTGCTCCTAGTTTGCAAGTGGAGTGGTACGTTGCCGGATTACCTGAGTCAATGGGATTCCTGATCCGACAAACGCGCCCAAGAACGCTCAGAGAAGCCATGGATGCTGCAACCAATTACGAGAATTCAGCGCAGTCACTCCGGAAGTCCCTCAAACGAAGCGAAGAGCAAGCCAGAGGGAAGGGCAAGAAAAGCGACCGGAAATCGAAGCATCGAAAGAAGGTCTCAGACTCGGAAAGCACTTCTGAGTCGACCGGATTGGAAGTTTCCGATCGGAGTTCATCCAGTTCGGATACGGAACGGAGTATTTCACCTCCCCGACGTTCGTCAAAGAAGGGGCAGAGTCGAAAGACCGTTGTGAAAGTGAAGGCAGAGGAGACGGATTCTAAGAAGGCAATCAAGAAACTCCAAGATACATTGGAGGCGATCAAGGTCAACATCGCAGAGAACCGGAGACCAAGACGGATTGTCCCGACTTCCCGATCCAACGTCTGGTGCGGAAGGTGTGGCGAACCGGGTCATTACCCGAGCGAGTGCCAAAGAACCAACCCGAAGCACGTTCACTTCGTGTATCCAGAAGAAGAAGAGGTGTACTACACCATGGCACCTGAGGAAGAGGAGGAAGTTTACCAGATTCAGCCGACTTATGGGAGAGGGAAAGGGATTGTTGTTCCGATCCGCTCCAATATGCTGAATCGGAACTTCCTACCCGGTCCTAGTCAAGGGGTCATGATGCAGCAACCGATGCGAGCGTATCCGGATAGACAAGTGGTGATTTGTTATGGTTGTGGAGAACCGGGACACTATGCCAATAACTGTCCTAACAAGGGAGTAGCACAAGGTGCGCCACGAATCCTTCCATGCCAGAATTGCCAGGAGTATGGACATCCGGAGGATCAATGTCCAAAACCAGTACAACCGCGATCGGTTTACAAGCAAGTCCAGATTCTTCCCAGGGAGCAGACCGCACTCAACTACGGTCACTCTGCTGGAACGGAGAATCCGGAGAAATGACGGTGCGAGGTGGAGCTGCCAGGAGGAGCGGAGAGCGTGGTCAACCGAGTATCGACGCGCAGTTCCACCAGGAACCAATCCGGTCGTACCATTAGGAGTAGTAAGAAGAAGTCGAGAAGGAAACCGGAATCGAGTAGCGATTCGGATCGACCTTCTCCAGAGCCTAGACCGGAACCAGAGGTAGTTCACTCTGAGGAAGGGGTAGGCAGTAACCGGATTCCAATAGATATCAGCGCAGAGATTCGAACGGAAATCTCTGGTCCGGATATATTACGGAATCAGAAGAAGGTTAGTTTTAGTGACACACCCGTGATCATTAATCCGGATGTAAATATGCATGAGTATAACATCATCCAGGATATAAAGGATCAGAAGGCGAATGTCACGATCGGACAGCTCCTGCATGACAACGTGATGTACCAGAAGCTGATCCGAGACGCTTGGAACCGAAAACGGAGGAAGAAGGTGAAGCTGCCAGCGGTCGCAGTTAACTTTTCTCAACCGGAAGATTCCAGAGCTCCAGAAGTCACTGTGGAGATAGAAGGATGTGCGATCCCAAAGGTTCCAATTGATGGAGGATCGGGAGTGAACCTGATGCTGGAGGATACGGCATTTGACTTGGGATTCACCACCTTCGAAGCCACGGAACAAGTTCTCAGAATGGCGGACCAGTCACGAGTAAATCCGGTCGGGAAACTTTCACAAGTTCCAACCCGGATTGGAGGAAAAGACTACCTGCTGAATTACGTTATTATACGTGTTCATAAAGGTAGACCTTTTCCGATGTTACTCGGTAGACCCTGGTTATATTCCGCTCGAGTACTTGTGGATTGGGGAGCCAAGGAACTGGTGGTAGGGAAACCTTCCAACCGGATTCCGTGGACCACTGAGAAGCATTTAGGTGAGACAAGTGATTCCGATGGCTACACGACAGACTGGTCGGATCCGGAAGATTCCGCCACCAGTTATTTCGTGGATCCATTCGAGTACCAGTCCGAGACGAACTATGGATTTTCCGATGCTGTGTTAGAGCATCATCCGGAAGAAATCCAGAAACCAGTGGTAGAAGATCGATCTCTGGGAGAGTCAAGTGTTCCGCTCACAGCCGAGTGGATCGCTCAACAGATCAGGACCGGAAATCTACCGGTTAGTTAGAGTGAAACAAGAGAATCCGGTTGGGGAAATTTAGCTTCTTTTCCTGAGGAAGTTTACGAGGAGAAAGTCAAACCGGTTGTTTCACCCACTGAGTATGAGAAGGAGAGTATTGAACCCAACAGGAGTTTCTACCTTAGTAAACTCTTGAAGGATACGGAGAAATCCGGTTATACTAAACTTCTGAAGGAGTATCTCGACATTTTTGCTTGGGAGCCATCCGATCTGAAGGGCATTCCCCTTCATTTAGGAGAACACCACATCGACCTGACAGAAGGATCTGTTCTGGTTCGACAGCGACAGTACCGGCTCAACCCCAAGTATTCGTTGATGGTGAAGGAGGAAATCGATCGGTTGCTGGAAGCAGGATTCATTTATCCGGTCCACAACTCTGAATGGGTTTCTCCTATCGTGGTGGTTCCAAAGAAAGTTGGAGCGGATGGTAAAGTCAAGATCCGAGTTTGTCAAGATTTCCGGAAATTGAACGCAGCCACGAAGAAGGATTACTTTCCTCTTCCGTTCACCGATCTTATTCTGGACCACGTTGCTGGTCACGATTGTTACAGTTTCTTAGACGGATTTTCCGGTTACAACCAGGTGTTCATCCGGTGGTGCGATCAGCTGAAGACCACGTTCACGACGGAATGGGGGACTTATGCTTTCACCCGGATGCCGTTCGGCCTGTGTAATGCACTCGGAACGTTTCAGCGACTGATGATGGATATTTTCAAGGATTTTCTTCGACATTTCCTTGAGGTGTTCATAGACGACTTTGCGGTTTTCAGTGACCGGGAAAGTCATCTCGAGTGTTTGAGGAAGACATTCCAAAAATGACGAGAAACCGGTTTGAAGCTACATCCGGGCAAGTGTTTTTTCGGAATGGGATCTGGGATTTTACTTGGTCATGTAGTGAGCAAGACCGGATTACAGGCTGATCTGGAGAAAGTGAGAGTGATGCTCACTTTGCTACCTCCAACCTGTGTTAAAGAAATCCGCGGATTTCTTGGATGTGTAGGATACTACCGGCGGTTCATCGACGGATATGCCAAGAGGGCTATTCCGCTCACGGAACTTTTGAAGAAAGATACGGAATTCGTCTGGACGGAAAAGAGACAACAGGCCTTCGAAGATTTGAAGACCCAGTTGGCCAAAGCTCCGATCCTTTCCGTTCCGGATTGGACGAAGGAGTTTCATGTTACTCTCGATGCATCCGGTTGGTGTCTGGGTTCGATTCTCTGGCAGTTCGACTCAGAAAGGCGTGAGAATCCGATTTACTATGCGAGTAGACAGATGAGTTTGGCTGAACGGAATTACACGACTACAGAACGAGAGGCGTTAGCAGTGGTGTATTCCTGTAAGAAGTTCAGACACTATCTACTCGGATACAAGGTAATTTTTCACACAGATCATGATTCTTTAAAATACCTTGTCAACAAACCGGATTTGTCAGGCCGGATTGCTAGATGGATTTTGCTTTTACAAGAGTTTGACTACGAGGTTGTAGTGAAACCGGGAAAAGGAAATGTGAATGCGGATTACCTGTGTGGGAGTACGTATCATCCGGAAAGTCCCAATTAGCAATTTAGTGGAGATAAAAGTAGCAGAACTTTTTCAATTTTTGCATTTAAATACAAAGTTAGGACTTAGATATTAGAAATAGAAATTAGTTTCTAGGTAGAAAGGATAAAACTCTAAATAGGTTACGCAGCCTGCCGGAAACCGTAGCCGGAAAACCGGAAAAGTTCCGGAAAGTTCCGGATTGTAGGGACCTACCGCCTAGGTTCCGGCTAGGGAACTTACGGGAACGTTTTTGGCGGCGGGAACTTAGGGTTCCGACAGGTACTTAAACCCCACCGCCAGCCTCATCAGTCTCTTTTACCCGTGCTCTTCCATGGTGCGTTAGAAGAGAGAAAGAGTGGTGAGTTAGGGCGTGTTAGGGAGAGAAAGGGAGGAAGGTGCCGATTGCACCGGATTGTCCTAGCAGTCGGTGAGATGGCGGAAGCGAGTCGATCCCAGAGGTCGGTAGTGACAGCCCGGGGCGTACGTCCGGTTGTCCCATCGGATCCGGAGCGCCTGAAGGAATTAGAAGAAGACCTAGAAATCATGGGGTGCTTAGGATTGGTAAAACGTCCATGGAACGTCCGGAGTGAAGAGATGATTGATGAGCTGGTTTCCAGAGTGGGTAATCAGTTCGATTTGACGATTACGGGTCGATCTAGGGCCTGGACTCCAGAGTTGTGGGCGAAGGCATACTTTACGCCGAGTAGGGGTTCCGGAATAGCGTCCCGGACGGACACTTACGCCGTGGAGGTATTCCGGAGTCATGCGGATTCCAAGGAAGGGAACACCGCGAGTGATTGTAAGAGTCCCCGGGATGGGCAGTTGTTAGCATTCCTCATCCCTATCTTGTATCCAGAAAAGCCCACCCGGATTACAATGACCGTGGCAAACACTATTTTCGGAGCGTTGGGAGATAGAGAGAATCCGGCTCCCAGGCCGGTCAGCTGGGGAGTGATCATTCACTCCGTAGTGGAAAAGTTAGCGGTCAATATCGCAAACAAGAAGTCAAGTCCGATTAGCCCCTATCTTTTCCATCTATATCACTCCGAGGATGCACTGGCCGGACCGGAAATGACCATATACCGGAAGGGCGAGAATTTGTTGAGGTATGGACTTCCCGCGGAAGATGAACCGGATGAGCTCGAGCTGGAAGAAGAGGAACCAGAACCGGAGCAGGCATCACCAAACGTTGGAGGGACGCGCTGGAAATCGACTGATCGGGGTGCGCGGGGTAAGCAAGAAGTCGAGGAGGAAGAGAAGCCCCGAGAACCACTTCCGGAAACGGATCAGCTAGAGGCCACCATCAAATGGCTGTTAGCTACCCGGGCACAGAATGAGCGAATGTCGGCGCTGATTCGGCAAATGTGCGAGAAATTGGGTGTGAAGGAAGAAACCCAAATCTTGGTGGCGTTGGCGGAAAGGCCAGATCCGGAAGCGGTGAAGCAGCTGGAGGACCGGATTCTGACCTTGGAACAAGAACGAGACCGGTTTCGAGAACAAGCTGCGTGGTCGGAGAAAGAGAGGATGGCCGCTGAAACAAAGGAGGGAGAAGCCCTCGATCTGGTCCGGAATGTCAGAAGTCTGTTTGACACTCTGGCGGATATTCTTGCCAGAGCTACACTCTGGAATAATCACATGGTGAAGGATGGTCACGTGGCGGGATCGAAGGTGGTGAGCATCCTTGTGGATTTTGAAGTCCGGATTGAGGGAATGCTCAAGGAAGTCCGGCAACTGTTGGGAAACTTGGATCCGCTTGAGGGGTTAGACCAAGGCCTTTTTGACCTGGGTCAGGATCTCCAAGAAGGAGGGGCATAGAACCAGCCTTCTCCGGCAAAGAGCAAGACAATCGCCGGAACGTCGCAAGCCGGAACAGCATCGGCCCAGAAGAGGAGGTCACTGGTAAAGCAGTTTGCGGCCTCCACTCCAGTAAAAGATGTTGTCTTAGGCGTCCCAGTCGGAAGAACTGCGTCCGTAGCAAATCTGTTCCCCGACAGACCGGTGGGTTCTACTTTCCGGGAACCACCTTTACCCGGAACGGTGTTGAATCCAGCCCGGACGGATCCGGTGAGTTTCACTCACATGCTCCAGCCCTTTCTTCAGACACCGCCACCGTCTCAGCTCATCGATCTTACTGTTCTGAAACCAAGGGGACGACGGCTACTGAGCGAGACGGACCCGGAATCGGAAGAGGGGGAGACGACTCAATCGGAGGAGGAAGAATTGCAGCCTCCCCGGACTAGGTCGAAGACGAAGAACACCCCACCCCAGAAGACAGGTGGATCGCCAGCTCAGGGTGGCACGTCTGTAAAGAAGGCTAAGAGGAATAAATGACTATCTAGGGTAGCAGTAATTATAGTTAGGATTCTTACCAGGATAGTAGTCCCGGAACCGGATTTTCCGGATGTGGGTCCAGTAGTTCCGGACTTTTAGGAGTTAAACGGTTTTGCAGTTTTCCCGGAACGGTCTTCAGGGCCGTTGCCTTTTTGCTTTTTAGTTGACCGTTGGCCGGTTTTCTGGTGGCCGTTTGGGCTGCCTTTTTGTGGGTTTTTAAGGGCAGGCCGGTTTGTTGGCCTGTCATTCCTTTTTCCTTGTTCATTTAATCTGAAGCATTCAGGAAAGCACTCGTTGGATTATTCTCTTGCATATCGCGTCTATAGTCACTTGTGTGGATGTGTAAGTGAGAGTGTGCAAGGGGGAGGAGTCCGGATTCGTGGACTGCCGGATAAGGCTAAGTGTGTCTTGCAGATGAGTTTTTAGACTTGCGCAGTGAAAAAGTGGCGCCTTTAAAACGCTGGTACGGCAATCCAGTGGAGACCAAGGAGTGGTCCGGAAGCTAGTCCGGAATTCGCAGGGGCGGTTCCGTGCGGAGATAGGCAACCGCCAGAGGAATATTTCCACCCGTCCGGAAGGCTAGTCAACCTCATGAGCGGTCGAGAGCTAGGAAGTCATTCCCTTAGTTCCGGAAGTCCGGTATCCGTCGTTGTAGTAAGGAGGACCTAACGCTACCCTGTGTGACCAGCTTTCCGGATAGGCCATCCGGGATGTTGTGAGGATGCCACCCTGTTTACTCAACTAGATCTATTCTTGGGTTGTGTTTTGTTTTATGTTTATGTCAGATACGGAGTGGTGCAGTTCCCTACCCCTCAGAAAGAGCAAGTGAGGAACCCTCTGAGGGTAAAACAGAGGTATTGAAAACCAACTTGTTAAAAAGACGGAACCGGAAGATTGGATAGAGTCGGATCCGGAAGAGAATCCGGAAAGGAAGTAGTTCCGGAGAAGAGTTTGTGTGTTGAAAGGACCCCTCTCAAGGTGGTCAAAGTCCGGAAACTTAGAGGTCTCGAGAAACTAATTTTGAAGCAACGTCTGGAATCTCCTGGGACGATAACTTGTGTCATCTTAGCACGTTTTTGTGGTTAAAGATACTTACACCTAGATTACGCGTACGACAACCTGGCGAGACAGAGAGGACAAAAATCCGTAGCGGATATTTCCGCTCAGTTTCCGGACGAGTTCCCGGATACTGTGGAAGATCCGGTTTTTGTAGAAAACCAGGATCCTCCTTTGGTAGAGGTCTTTCACCTCAACAACGAAACTGTTTCAGAGTATCAAGATATCATAGATTACCTGGTGAAATCTAGATACCCGGAACAAATGAATATAGAGGAAAAAGAAATTTTCCAAAGAAAAGTAGCTCCTTATACCCTGATTAGAAGAGTCCTTTTCAAGTTAGGAACGGATGATATTCTCAGTCGATGTCTAGAACCTGCAGAACGGAAGAAAGTGATACAAGCTCTTCATGCCGGAGATTCAGGAGGACATTTTGCCTTTGTTAATACAGTGAACCGGATCCGATCAACCGGATACTGGTGGCCGTATTTATAGAGAGATGTTAGGAACTTTGTTAGAAGTTGTGATCAGTGTCAGCGGACAGGAGCACCATCCTTCTGGAATCACTGGCCGCTGACTCCTATCATTCCCCTAGCACCTTTTGAGAAATGGGGGATAGATTTTATAGGACCTATTTTTCCGGTCAGTACACGGAAAAAGAGGTACATTATTCTAGCCACGGATTACGCGACCAAATGGGTAGAGGCCAAGGCAACACGGAAGAACGATGCGGAAACTTCAGCAAACTTTCTGTTTGAAGAAATCCTCATGCGTTTTGGACACCCATTGGAGCTGGTCAGCGACCGGGGAACCCATTTCCTCAATGATGTCATCGTCGACCTAACGAACAAGTATCTTATCAAGCACCGGAAGACGACTCCTTACAACCCGAAAGCGAACAGATTGACGGAGCGAGCGAACGGAATAGTTGGTAAGATCTTGAACAAGATGGTCTCCGCTCACAAGACAGATTGGGATTGGAAACTACCTTCGGCAGTTCACGCGTACAACACCACAGAGAAGACCACAACCGGAAAAACTCCGTACTTTTTGATTTTCGGTCAGGAAGCAGTCCATGGAGTAGAGTTGGAGGTGGAAACATTTCGGGTCATGGCAGCTCGAAGTGCAGTATCAAGGACGGATACTCTTCTAAGACTTCTCGCCATTGAAGAACTGGAAGAAATCCGAAATGCAGCCTTGGAAAGAACCCTGGGAGTGCAGAACAAGCGCAAGGAAGATTACGATCGGAAAATCCCAGCGGATCACGGAATCCGAGAAGGAGGTCTGGTTCTTCTCTATGACAACCGTCATAAAGATTTTCCAGGTAAGTTACATACTCGCTGGATGGGACCTTTCCGAGTCAATCAAGTTTTCCTGAACGGATCTCTGCAAGGACAGTGGCTTGATACCCGTGTGAACGGATCGAGAGTGAAGAAGTATATCGAGGCTTCTTCGTCAGATTAGGATTGATAGTGTTCGCGAGGACGCTCACAGATGAGGAAGGGGTAATGTCGCAAGGTAAATTTTTGGTTTTTTGTAAGTTATCTAAATCTTGGAACGGAAACCGTGATCTGGGATCCGGATTCAAGTAGGAGGTAACCGATAACCGGAAATTAACTAATGGAACGGAATAGATGACAATCCGGATTTGATCTGAATCTGAACCGGATTAGAGTTAGAACGGATCTGAATTGGATCGGAATGGGTCAGGAACGGATTTGGTCATGATGACAGATTAGACTATATATGGGCTGACCAATCCAGTGGCCACTCTTTTTCAATCTTCATTTGCGGAAATCTCGCTCCAGCGCGTACTTAGCCTCTCTTCCCAGCGTTTTGCTTTCTTGTTTTGAGTTGGTTTGTGTGTGCGTGTTAGTGTGTTAGGGCGCGCAGCGCTTTAGTGTGCGTTGCAGGTTTAGAGGTATTCCGGTTGAGATCGGAAGAGTGAACGTGAAAAACGGGACGTGCGGCTAGGAGAGGGAAAGGTAGCCACAGTCAGGATCCGATTAGCACAGTTCGTGTCCATGCCTCAGCTCCGTAAGAGTAGAGCAGGGCCGTCCAGTTCCTCCGCAGCAGAAGTAAAACTCCGGAAGGTGTGTCCGGTTATTCCAACGGACGAGAAGGAAAAGGACAACCTGATAGAGGATTTGGCCAAAATGGGCTGCGGAGGATTGATCGATAAACCCTGGGGGTTTAGGGAGGAGCAGATGATTCGAGAGTTACTCGGAAAGCTCTCCAACCAGTTTGAGAAAACTCTCCGCGGAAGTCCGGGCAACTGGACGGAGGAGATGTGGAAGGCCGTGTATGAATTCCGGTCTGGAGGTCGAGGGATGGCCTCCTCGAAGGAGGGTTACACGCGGGGGAAATTCCGGTGCAACGTGGACTCCAAAGATGGACATGCGGTTGCTGATTGTCTGGATGACCGGCACCGGAACCTCCTACAGTTCCTGGTTCCGATCATCCACCCGGAGAAGCCGACGAGGGTGACCATCGCCATCGGGAACCTCATTTTTGGAGCCCTGAGCGGGGAACGGAAAGTGGACTGGGCCAGGATTTTGTTCGACCTGGTCAACCGGCTAATTTCGAAGATCGGAGGAAGTAGACCGACTCCGTTGAGTCCCTACCTCGTCCATTTGTACAAGCACAATCAACTCCTCACGGATACGGAGGAGAAGGAGTGGAAGATGCATGAGTCACTCTTGAAATATGGGGAATCAGAATCGGAAGAAGAAGAACAGGAAGAAGTATCCGGTTCCGAGGAGGAAGAAGAGGAAGAGGAGGAGCTACACCGGCCGCAGCACAAGCGGCAGAAGACGCCTCCTCCTCACCGGAGAGGAACCCCAACCCTTCCGGCTGAGACCTCCAACCCAGGGAAGAAACCGGTTTGTGGAGAACCGGGTCCTTCCGGATCGGATCCGACGGATCCGTTCAACCAGCTGATCAACATCCTGAGTGATGTGAGAGCAGACTGGACGGTGAAGAAGCTGATTCTGAATCAGATCAGCGAGCTGGTGGGAGCACCAGCAGACAGCAACCTGGCAGGAGTGGTTGCAGATTTTATCTCCAGCCCGGATGAGATCCGGAAGCAAGAAGCGGAGATACGACGACTCCAAGAGGAGAACGAGTCGTTGAAGACGGAAATGTTGCTCCTCAAGGAGGATATGGCTACCACCCGGGAGATGGCAGAGGCTACCCGGAAAGTAGCGGAGGACGTGAAGGCCACATTCGGAGCAACCGGAGAGGCCATCACCAAGTCAAAGTTGTTTGACGAGGGAGTCCTCAAGGAGAATAAGATATCCGGGACCAGGTTGGTCCGGATTTTGACAGACTACTCCGAGAAGGTGGAGTTAGTCATGATGGACGCACGAGAGGCTGCAAACCGGATGGAGGAGAGCAGCAGGAAGCTGAACGGAGTGACGTTGTCACGGTCGTTCCATCTGTCCGACCTTTCAATGCCCGGATCTTTTCCGAACGTGGGCATTCAGACGGAAGGAAAGGATCGGACTCCCCAGTCCAAGAAGAGTGGGAGGAAACTCGCGCACACCATCAACCTGGATTCGTCACCGGATCTCCCAGAACGTGAAACAGGGGAGCGGAACCGGAACCTGACGGACATTTTCGAGCAGCTTGGAACGGAACCACCCAGAAGTCCCACACTGAACCCGGGGAAAGATCAAAGTATGGATCTGACCCCAGATCAGGGTGAGGATCAAGAACAGAGCGTGCACCAAGGCGAAGACAAAGTCATGGACGAAGAAACGGATCAAGGAGTAGATCCGGTTATGGTAGGATAGTTAGGATTTTAGTTGTAAATATTTGTTAGTTAGGACCGGACCGGGTTTGATCCGGATGTGTCTGGTCTGGATCGGATGTTTTCCAGTCTAGCCGGCTCGGCGGGGACCGAAAGTTCCGCGCGGACTTTTCGGGCCGCTTTATGTTGACTTTTGAGTTTTAAAATGTATATAGTCAGTCTCTGCGAAGGAGACTGGGAGTCTTTTTCCTTGAATTTTTGTGTGTTTTCTATTGATTCCTTGTTGTACGTCTCTCCCGCGCGTGGCAGGGCTGTTTTGGTGAGGAGTTAGGAAAATGTATGCAGATTCTAGAGAGATTTCTCCCCTTGGTGTGTTTGTTTTGCTCTTATGTGTATGTGAGTGGGTTTTCTAAGTGTTGGGAGCGGATTTCAGTTCCTCAGCGCCTCTACAGTTCACGATTCCGGGCGAGAAAACCGTTGTTAGGCTAGGCGGATAGGGAAGGAGTCCTTAAACGCGCTAGAACTCCTGGATAGGAAATCCGGTTGAGTGCCCGATCTCCCGTGAGGTCTCGCTGCCCTAGTTGGTAAACGGAAGGACTTTAGTTGTTGTTGGAACGGACGAGTTCGCTTGTAACCACCTAACTCCGCACGGAGGGAACTTGGCATCAAGGTCGTTGTAGTATGAGAGGATCGTACGGGGGGTCTTTGTGTGACCTGCCAACCGGATCGCTGTCCGGGTGGTTGTGAGAGATCAAACCGGATCCGCGCTAGTCTAGGAGGTAGTGGATTAGAGAAGTGGGTCTTCAGCCACTATAAGTCACGGAAGGAGTGGCGGGCCTGCCACTCTCAAAAGCAAGCGGCGAACCCTCTGATGGTGAAACAGAGGCAAAACTAAACCGGAGTGGAGTGAGAGTACGTGTGCGAGGACCGGATCGGATCGGTCCAGAGGAGTTCCAGGATCAGAAGTGTTAGGATTCTGGGTTGTGGAAGTTTTACGGGACCGAATAGCTTGACAGACCGGAAGAAATAGAGAGAGGTCTGGTCGTTGTTTTCGGTGTGTTGTTGTTTTCGGTTTTAGATCTAGGACCGGAATGTAGAAATTGGATACTGGCTGAGCTTAAGTTGGGAATAGTGCTAGACACTTCACCGAATCTCGTGGATTCGATCTTTAGAGTCATTTTGTTATGCTTTAAAGTGGTTTTTGGGAGTGTAACAGGGAATTCGCTTACTCTGTGCTGCGACATCCACTCAACAAGGAGAAGGTTAGATGAGGGTGTAAGAAAAAACACAAAGAGAAATACACAAGTTAGACCACGTGGCAATACAAAGCTCACACGCTAAAGGCCCCCCAAAGCGGCATCGCCAAGGTACGGTGGGGGGTGACTTTAGGATTAGTGCAAGATACAAAAAAAGGACTCTTAAACTTCACAAGTTAGATCACAACACGTACAAGAGGGAGAGAGAGGCTCTCCACTCACAACAAAATACCAAAAACTTTACAAGAGAGTACACAAAGCAAGGTAGAAGGACCCCCAAGGACCTTCAAAGCTTGAAAATAAAAAACAATGGAGCCAAAAGTGCTCCGAAAACACCGTAGAGGTTTTTGGCTTTAAACGCCAAAATATCCAAAATAACTTGGACCCACGGACCCAAAACAAGAATTGGGGGTGTTCTAGAGAGAGAAATGGGGCCCTTATATAGGTTTCCAAGGGCTCACCTCTCCCTTTAGAGTTCTAAGGTAACCTTATCAACGGGGATTTTCATCCTCATCCTCAAAGATTTTCATCCTCATCCTCAAAGATTTTCATCCTACATCCTAAATTTCTACTTCTACCATCTATGCTGGACCAACATCCTAACTTTTGGAGATTAGCTCCAATCGCCGAACGGATTGCGCCGTTGGATCCAGAACGCCGTGTTTAGTTCTAGACCCCTCTACCCCCCGCATCGAGGCCAAAAACCCATCGTAGGCTAATTTAGTTTTAAAAACCAAATCGTGGTAAAATCCTAGATCTTGGGGGTCTCCTATTTTGAGAAATGTGAATAGCCTAGGGTCTCCGGTAGGTGCGAGAGAGTCGGGAAGGACTTTTGGTTGACTTCGTTTCGCCATCGTATGGGCCCGGAATGCCGGTCAACGTGGCGGGGACCCCGCCACGTGGTTAATTCCCGAGGAATCTCGCCGGTTCGGGTACTTGCCGCTATCGGAATGTCGTGAAACTTCACGGAGCGCATTATTAACATAAAACAAGCTAGTCTAATTTTTAGTGAGATTTTATTGTAACCTGGGTAATTTCCATGAAATTCCCGTTGGAGGTTAGGAGGGTTGACCACCCGGAAAAAGGTTCTTCTGCAAGTCGGAAGATGCCGGGAATTTTCATGTGACCTCTCAGGGAGTCGCATGAAAGACGTGCGGGTGTGTTTCCGTACCTGGCACGATTGGTCAATGGAGATTCAAAACTGGCCATCTCCTCGAATTAGCGACGATGTGGGAATCTTCTGCAGGTGGAGGAATCTTGGCGAATCGATTTCGCCGTTGGACTCCTGGCATGGGATTCACCCTAGAACACCATCCTTGGGCTATAGATTCCTCCACGGGCCCAGTCTTGCGTGAGTGGCTCCTACATGCTATCAATCGAGATTTCGGGAATCCGTCGATCTAATGGGGAATTCTAAATCTAACTCTGGGATCCGACCTAGTGGCCTCGCTGTGGATCCCTCGGACCGACCTAGCCATGAATCGCCACATTCATGGTGGGATTTAGCCCTTTTGGGGCTGTGTGACTTGAATCCTCCAAATCTAACCTTTTCGTTATTTCTATACTATTTTTAGGCAAGGTTTGGGGGATTCTAAGTAAAAAACACAAATCTAGACCAAATATTATAATGGGTATGACACAACCCTATTTCGGTTCTACACTCTTTTTATGAATTTTTCTATACTTTTATCAACTTTAAATTGCAAATTTCCAAAAAAATAATTCTACGAGTCCCAAGTGACAAATTGGGAGCTCACACTACTCGGCCCTGCAGGTGGTTTCCTGCTCGTTTTCGGTGGAGTGGACTTTGTTGCAGCCCGGGTCGGAATCTTCCGCTTGATCGGCGGCGGGTCGTCATCCGAGGCCGTCTCATCCCCGGAAGTGAATTCCCCCTTCTCGGACTCCTGGATCATCTCCACTCTGGTATCTCTCTCTGGTGAATCGTCCAGCTGAATCGGTGTTGTATTCTTCTTGGGCGATACCTTCTGCATATGAGGGAAGTCGACTGGATTGGTCCAAGTCGAGTTTGACAAGGCCCCCATCCGGTGGATTAAATCGCTCCGGACGGATGTTCCGGATGTCGAAACGGTACTCCCTGCTACTACCGGAATAGACTGGATACTCCTTGTTTGGCCCAACTTAGTAGCCTTCATCTGGATCCGTGTCTGACTTGAAGTAGGTCTTGGGGATGGCTGTAGACCGATCCCTGGCCCCGGCTTCTGGGGCGTCTTCAACAAGTCGACGTTGGGCAGCTCCGAAAAGTGGGTGAAGTCCAAGGGCTTATTTGGGTCGAGGTGCCCCAACAATTGCGACATCTCCTTCAAAATTCCTTCCATCCGGGCCTGGAAGTCCACCAAGATAGTTACCACCTTGGACCCGGATAAGTGGCCTGTGCCACTCAGCTGATTGCTGAAGAGTCGGGATTTGATCACAGCTTCCGAGGGCTGCTCCACCAACTGTGTTCCGACGTCGAAGAAGTCAGACTGCAGTTCCGATCCCGGGGGCTGACTCGGCTCTCCTTTTTCTGGGGTCGACTGTTCCACCCTCGAGTTCGGATCGGTCGACTTCCTTCTCTTCTCCCGCTTGTCGACCAGGTCCTGCTGCTACTGTTCTTCTTCATCGTCTTCGTCTTCTTCTTCTTCCTCCTCCTCTCCCTCGATTGGAGTATCCGGTGGAATTTCGTGCGTGAGACCATACTTAACTATTTCTAATCCGGTGTTGTAAATCACCACCTCTTCACCAGTCAGCACCTCCTGATGGTGGTACAGGTGAAACAGGTACGGACTGAGAAGACTCGGCTTCCCCTTCCCTACGTGCAACACCAGTTTCTTCACTATACCTGCTAGGACTTTCCCCCAGTGGACTACCTTATCTTCTAAATCCCCAAAGATAGTGTTGGCCACCGTAACCGTAACTCGGGTGGGCTTTTCCGGATACAGGATCGGAATCAAAAATTCCAACACCTGTTTCTACCTAGTGTCCTTACAGTCACTCACGGGGTATCCGTCTTTAGTGGTAATTGGATTACGAAACTTTCCTATGCTGTACTTTTCTACCCGAGAACCTAATCCGGACCCGTTCTTCTCGAACCTGTATACGTCAGTCCATACATCCGCCGTCCATGCTCCGGGTTGGCCTCTCACAGTCAACTCAAACTGATTTGGGACCCCGGAGATCAGCTGCTCCAGCATCTCCGGGTCCTTAACATTCCACGGCCGGTGGATCAAGCCTACGCACCCCATCCGGGTCAGATCTGTCTCTAACTCCTTCCGGTGAGTTGGGTCGGTGGGAATAGCCGGTCTAACTATCCGAGCTGTGACTGAAGGCCGACGCGCTATTGGGTTGCTAGACTCCGCCATAGTTCACGGACACCAACCACTAAATCCGGTGCAATCGGCACCGACCTCACCCGTCTCTCCCTGTCGCGATCTCTAACTTACCACTCTTTCTCTCAGCTAAGTGCGTAAGACAATCAACAAAGTGAAGAATGAGGAAGATTAGGTCTGGCGACGGTTTAAGTACTAGTCGAGCTGCCGACCGTTCTCCTTGGTGAACGGAAAGAGGTCCGTTCCCGTAACGGTTCCCTAGCGGCGTAGGTCGGATACCTATTCCGTAGCTCGTTCCGATCCGACCTAACTCGGATGTAAGATCCGCTTCTGTCTCGAAAGAACCCGATTTAAAGGATCTGGAATCTCGGATTCTAACTATCCGGAATTTATCTATATCCGGATCTAATTTCTTACTTCATATCAAAGTTTTGAAATTTTTGACTAACTCCTACCCTATTTCTAAGCTACATCTCTCCCTTATGAGTTTCCGTGCTCCCACAGTCACTATGAGAGTGATGAAGAGGTACCTTCCATAGCAAGATTTCTAGATGGAAGCTGCCTTCTAAGCACCGAATCGCTTTTGGCAAACAAGGAGGACACCAATGTTACACTAGCAACTGAAATTGGGATTACGGTTGTAGCTGGTACGTCTGAAAGAGGGGTGGTGCTTAGTACGGAAAAGTCACCATTAGCGGCAGTGGCCCATTTAGAAGAAAATGACGAACGAAAAGATGAAGACCAAGTGAATGTGGACAATACAATGTTGGAGTCTGGAGGAAGATTGAGGAGCAATCGTACTGAGGAACAAAGTACCGTGGATCCTACCACGCAACTACCGGTGAACAATGTAGTTTCACAGTTGATAGAAAGCGGAAGCCGGAACATGCTACACACTGGTGAAGGCATGAAAGAAAGCATGCCAATCACCCTAAAATCGCCACGTAGGAATCATCCAGCACCTCCATGAGTACTATTCAGTACGAAAAGTACCACTGTATTAGGTTCAAGAAGTTCTGAATTTGAAATGCGGACTTCCAACATATCTTCAATCCGTATTCATGAAGATAATGTGACATTGGATGCCGTGTTCAAGAAAAGAGGTTTTCCACTTCAATCATCTATGAAGCCATCAAACGTGAAATTGAAATCTTTGGATGAAGTACATGGATGCAGCACCGAGGGGCAACAAACAAGAAAAACAATGTTGGAGGAATCTATTGAAGCAAAGAGAAAACGAGTGATGGAGCCGTTGGTTATATCCCCAAAGAAGAAAGCAAACTCTTTTTGATAGACGTGAAAACCTCCTCTTAATAGACGTGAGCGAAATGCGGTACTTCCTCTTACAAAACCAGAAGCGGTTGATTGTCTTCGACAACGCATAGGAAAATTTTTAATTCAAGTGAAAAAAGATAAGAAGATGGGCAAGTCAAAGAGAGCTTCTACATCTAAGAAAGTGCTTAAAAATAGGGGTGGAAGTCAATTATCTTCTTCAGACGACGAAGATGACACGTTTAACAGTGAAGACGACGAACTTCAATCAAATGAATATAGTAGCAGGGCAAAGGTGAAAGGAGACATTGATTACTACCCTGTGAAATCCAATCGTAGAAAAGGCTCAAACGAAGGGTAGTTCGTAAAGAAGGTGTTTAAAGGCAAAAAGTTGAAGAGACAAGACTTCAACTATTGTGTGCAAGCATTGATCCCTAGTAGAGTAGTAGAGTAAGTAGAGTAGTAGATTAGAACTCTAGAAGTTCAGAACTAGTTTGCATGTTTATGTTTGAAAATGTATTGAAATCTTTAAGTTTATTACATTCCATTGAAAGTGAAATTCAAAAAATGTTCCTTGTGTATTCTTTGATTTTTTATTTTCAAGTATTCAACAACATATTTTTGAAAGCAACATACCTCAAAAACACCAAAAAGTAACCTACTACTTGCAACAAAATAAAAATGTATTTATACGAATATAACTCAAAGTACTCAACCATAAAATACTAAAATCGCTCGTCCGCCCAACCGCCCGACCACCCGACCCTCGGACGGCGACTGGACACCGTCCGCGCATGTCCATAGCGTCCATTGTAACCGGTTGTCCGGTCGTCTGGACGTCCGGTTTTCGGACGCGATTTCCGAAAAAACGAACGTCTGAGACAACCCTGCTTTTTGCCCTCCGTATCAAGACATGCCGGATCAAAATGTGAACTTGCAAATCTCTTGGGAAACCCCATGAGAGGTTCCCTAGGAAGTTTCGGAATTTTCTGGATTGAAGAAATATCCCTTCCGGACGGTCAATCGCTTAAAACCACGATGGGAAATTCACGATAATTATCCAGGTGGCGGTAAAATCTCACTAAAAATGAAATTAGCTTTTTTTATGTTAATAACACGTCCCGACAAGTTTCATGGTGTTTCGATAGCGGGAGACGGCCGAATCACCGACATTCCTTCGAATTATCCACGTGGCGGGATTTACGTGGAGTTGACCGGCGTCCCGGGAGCACACAAAGTCGGAACGAAGTCAACGAAGGGTCTTTTCTTACTCCCTAAGACCTCCCAGACCACCCTAGCTAGTCACCTTTGTCAGAAAAGGTAACCTTCAAAAAATAGATTTTTACCTCTTTTACTGACTCTAGTTGGCGATAGTTTACGGTGGGATTTTGGCGTTGGAATAGGGGGTAGGTGAACCTCGAGACTAAAAATGGCCTTCTGAAGCCAATGGCAATATCGGTTTTCAATTTGGAGTTGATCTCCAATAGTTAGAGTTTTAGACCAGCGTAAATCCCAAACTAGATGAAAATCCTAAAAGATAAGGATGAAAATCCAAGTTGATAGGGTTACCTAGATTAAAGGATGGGAGGTGAGGGCCTTGGGAAACCTATAAAAGGGCCCTCATTTCTCTCCAAAGCCACCCCCCATTCTTAGTTTTGGGGTCCGTTGGATCCACATGGTTGTGGATATTTTGGCGTTTTTAGCCAAAAACCTTGAACAGTGTTTTAGGGGCAATTCTTGGCCTCGTTGTTATATTTTCGCTTAAGCTCTCCCCATCCTTGAAGTGTTTCTCTCTTGTCTAGGTGGGAAATATACGTTGGGTTCTAGTTTGCACATGCCTCGTGAGTAGGCAAGTCTTTGTGAGTGTGTTAAATTGTTGCACTTACCCTAAAGCACCCCCCACCGTACCTTGGCGATGCAGCTTTGGGGGGCCTTTAGTGCAAGTATTTGAGAGAACTAATAGTGAGGGTATGTGGCTCTCTTCGTTTTCTTGACCTTTAATACACAAGTACGATCGATCCTGCCTTAGAACTTGTTGTGGCAGTAGGGTCCACCCCTACGGCGAAGCTTTGACTTCAAGTTATTCTTTGAGTCCCAAATAGTGTGTTAAAAACTCGGACACGGCGAAGCTCTGGCTTAGTGGACTAAAAAATCCCAAATTTGGTGTTAAAACCAAAACTCAGGCCAAGTGTTGGGCCCCGTGGTTATTTTTCTCCAAAGTTTAGCTTCCAAGACGTGCTTGGGAGCTACCAAAGTTTAGTCTCCAAAAAGGTTAAATAGTGAGAGTTGTCCTAACGAAAGGGGGAAGAATAGTTGTTATTTATTAAACTCCGGAGGTTATTTTATTTCTCATGTCCCATCTAGATGCCAGTTTAAACAATAAGTAAGCCCCAAGGCCCCTAGAGCCCCGAGGCCCCAGCAGCCGAAGCCCAGCAAATCGAAGCCCCAGCAGAGCCGGAGCCCCAGCAGATCCAGAGCCCCAGCAGGCCGGAGCCCAGCCACTGGAGTCCAGCAGCCACCGGAGCCCCAGCCACCAGAATCCCAGCAACAGGCTGATTGCCATTTTTTTTTTTTTTTAATTTCTCATTAAACTCCTACAACCAAAACAACAAACGATAGAACTAAAAATAAAATAACAAGAAAAAAAACAAAGGCAACTAGGGAAGGAGGGTAGAAGCTAATCAAACTATTAGAAGTAGTAGTAGGTAAGGTTAGAGGAAGAGAAGGAGTAGAGTAAGCTGAGCAAATTAGGGGAAATAGGCTAGAGTAGAGTAGAGTTAAGAGGAAGACTAGTAGGGTTTAGAGTCACACTAACTTATTCCACCACCACACATCCAGCAATCAAAAGCCCTC
The DNA here is from genome assembly GCA_951799445.1 of Pseudisothecium myosuroides. Taxonomy (NCBI): domain Eukaryota; kingdom Viridiplantae; phylum Streptophyta; class Bryopsida; order Hypnales; family Lembophyllaceae; genus Pseudisothecium; species Pseudisothecium myosuroides. The sequence goes on along the minus strand of OX637288.1, from coordinate 262,756 downwards.
CATCTACATCAATCAACTTCCATACACCAAGGCAACCAAAAGAACAATGAGAATGATGAAACTAGAGGAAGCTTAAGAAGAAGATGGAAGGAGAAAGAGATTAGGGAAATCTCAAGAGGCATTGTGAGCCATAAACCGGCCTTACGTAAGAAACCAAAAAAACGTGCCAATTAATAGCCCTAAAATGGCGTAAGAAGGTTGGTGGCACCATCATGAAGTAGGAATAGTGAAGTGGGAATAGTGAAATAGGAATAGCAGCAACCAAACAAAATACAAACAAATCTTTTTTCCTCTCCAAAAATTCAAGAAATACCACAACATGGCGCATGAAGGAAACCTCAGCAACCTCATCCGTGATCTCCAAGGCAAGGTGGGTCGCTAAACTCCCTCCGTACCTTTTTAAAATTGCAAAAAAACTCAACTATTACTAGGCAAGGCCGAGAGCAAGGTCCTAGGGGCTAAAAGTCAAGGCCAAATAGATTAAAGAATCCTAAAGTAGGGATCTAGAGGTTTCCAAAAACCTAAAATACGGCCAATTCCGAGCCAAAATGAAGAAGTTATGAGTAGATGAAGTTAGGAGCCATGTTGGATGAAACTTAGCAAAATTCATCCAAGAGGAACAAGGAATAGAAGATAAAGAGAAAGACTAATTAAGGACCCAAAATTTAAAAGAGAAGTTAGTTTTGAATTTAGGATTGACCACAATTAGTGGATGAAGTTTGAGGAACCAAGTAGCGGTCAAACTTCATCCATGGATAACTTTTGCTAGGAAGCACCAAACCTTGGGTAACTAGTCATAGTAGAAAGTTAAAATTAGGGTTTACAAGGAACAAGACTTAAACCATCTAAAATTAGTAACTTACCAAGCGTAATTAAGCCCTTTAAGTAAAACAAGGAAGTGGATTAGGAACTTTTGAGATTAAGTTTAGGTTAAGTATAGAGTTAGCACATCTTAGAACAGGTTTAAGGTAACCCAAAACTAAACTCAGCTTAAGAAAATACCTAAACCCCAAGCAGTTAAGGAAGGATGAAGTCCGGAACCAGTAATGGATGAACCCTCGAGGATTTCATCCAGTTGAACCAAAACTTGGGAACTAGGTTAACCATAGGGAGTTAGGACCTTGACCCAAATTCCAAGTCAAATCGGAATTAGGAGTCCATAGGAAACAATGGATGAAGTTTGAGGAACCGAATAGCGGTCAAACTTCATCCGCCCGTAACTTTCTCTAGGAGAGTCCAAATCAAGCAAACTTTATACTTTTAGAAATGGCATGAGGTACTCTTTCATTTAAGATAGATAGGTTTAGACTAAGATTACCTCTTCTCCTAAACCACCGAGCCCTCTCAGTCCATGATTTAGACTTAGCAGTATTAGCAATTCCGGTTAGGGTTTCATTTTCTTGTACGAGTTAACAAAAATTAGGAGCATAGAAAAGATCCATTGCTTGGAAGGCGCAATGGATTGGCGCTAGACACCCATAGATCGAGTCAAAACGGTTGTTTATCCGAGAGCCTGGTTGTGCTCATTCGTTTACCAAGGGTGAGTAAACGAGCGCTCACAATTGGCTAAAGCAAATTTGGTGAAGAGGCAATTTAAGTAGGTAGAAAGAGCAAGTAAAGTGACTCCCAAAAGTAGTTGGCCACCCTAAAAATTGCTCTTATAAATTGAGAAATTGGAATTTTAAAGTGAAATTTAGACATGTTGTTGTACAAAAGGAATTCTACCCTTATGTGTAATTTCACTTTAAATGGACTATATTTAAACCTATTATTAATTGAATGAAATTTCAATGGAAAATTTTTTTTTTTGTGAGAAGTTAAAATATCCCATTTCTTTTTATAGGAAGAATGTACATCTTGACAAGAATCACATGTTACAAGTTTCACGAGTTTTGGATTTTTATTGATTGAGATCTAATTGACTGAAATTTGACCCCAAAATTTTGTTTTTTTAATTTTTCACTCCATAAATTGCAAACTGAATGAAGAATTGCGTCTACAAAAGCACAAAACTACAAGGAAGTCAAAACTAGTACATGTTCACTCTAAGATGTCCAACCTAAAGTCCTACAGACTTACCCAACTTAGTCAATCTCAATCACTGTACTAGAATTGTCCATTACAGTGGACCCCAATAGTAAGGTCTTAGTACTTCAAATAACAAGTACTCAATTTCCATTTAAACTACCTTCACTTGATCTGATCACAATGGACTTCTAAGTACTAATGCCAAAGTCCACAGTTATTCATACTACACTCGGAATTACTCATACTCAAATTCAAAGTACTATACCAAACTTGAAAGAACTCACAACAGACTTCACTATACTCATATTGCACTTACAAGCACTCCTATTGAACTTCAAAATAATCATACGTGACATCAAAGCACTAATACATGACTTCAGAGTCTTCCTATGTCCTATGACACTAAATATGGTCAACGTATTACATTCCATCCATATTCCTCCTTTCAACAGTTCTGAAAAGCACTACAGATGAGAAATCCATGCACACAAAAGCAGGGTTGTCTCGGATGTTCGTTTTTTCAAAAATCGCGTCCGAAAACCGGACAACCGGTTACAATGGACGCTGCGGACGTGCGCGGACGGTGTCCAGTCGCCGTCCGGGGGTCGGGCTGTCGGACGGTCGGGCGGACGAGCGATTTTAGTATTTTATGGTTGAGTACTTTGAGTTATATTCGTATAAATACATTTTTATTTTGTTGCAAGTAGTAGGTTACTTTTTGGTGTTTTTGAGGTATGTTGCTTTCAAAAATATGTTGTTGAATACTTGAAAATAAAAAATCAAAGAATACACAAGGAACATTTTTTGAATTTCACTTTCAATGGAATGTAATAAACTTAAAGATTTCAATACATTTTCAAACATAAACATGCAAACTAGTTCTGAACTTCTAGAGTTCTAATCTACTACTCTACTTACTCTACTACTCTACTAGGGATCAATGCTTGCACACAATAGTTGAAGTCTTGTCTCTTCAACTTTTTGCCTTTAAACACCTTCTTTACGAACTACCCTTCGTTTGAGCCTTTTCTACGATTGGATTTCACAGGGTAGTAATCAATGTCTCCTTTCACCTTTGCCCTGCTACTATATTCATTTGATTGAAGTTCGTCGTCTTCACTGTTAAACGTGTCATCTTCGTCGTCTGAAGAAGATAATTGACTTCCACCCCTATTTTTAAGCACTTTCTTAGATGTAGAAGCTCTCTTTGACTTGCCCATCTTCTTATCTTTTTTCACTTGAATTAAAAATTTTCCTATGCGTTGTCGAAGACAATCAACCGCTTCTGGTTTTGTAAGAGGAAGTACCGCATTTCGCTCACGTCTATTAAGAGGAGGTTTTCACGTCTATCAAAAAGAGTTTGCTTTCTTCTTTGGGGATATAACCAACGGCTCCATCACTCGTTTTCTCTTTGCTTCAATAGATTCCTCCAACATTGTTTTTCTTGTTTGTTGCCCCTCGGTGCTGCATCCATGTACTTCATTCAAAGATTTCAATTTCACGTTTGATGGCTTCATAGATGATTGAAGTGGAAAACCTCTTTTCTTGAACACGGCATCCAATGTCACATTATCTTCATGAATACGGATTGAAGATATGTTGGAAGTCCGCATTTCAAATTCAGAACTTCTTGAACCTAATACAGTGGTACTTTTCGTACTGAATAGTACTCATGGAGGTGCTGGATGATTCCTACGTGGCGATTTTAGGGTGATTGGCATGCTTTCTTTCATGCCTTCACCAGTGTGTAGCATGTTCCGGCTTCCGCTTTCTATCAACTGTGAAACTACATTGTTCACCGGTAGTTGCGTGGTAGGATCCACGGTACTTTGTTCCTCAGTACGATTGCTCCTCAATCTTCCTCCAGACTCCAACATTGTATTGTCCACATTCACTTGGTCTTCATCTTTTCGTTCGTCATTTTCTTCTAAATGGGCCACTGCCGCTAATGGTGACTTTTCCGTACTAAGCACCACCCCTCTTTCAGACGTACCAGCTACAACCGTAATCCCAATTTCAGTTGCTAGTGTAACATTGGTGTCCTCCTTGTTTGCCAAAAGCGATTCGGTGCTTAGAAGGCAGCTTCCATCTAGAAATCTTGCTATGGAAGGTACCTCTTCATCACTCTCATAGTGACTGTGGGAGCACGGAAACTCATAAGGGAGAGATGTAGCTTAGAAATAGGGTAGGAGTTAGTCAAAAATTTCAAAACTTTGATATGAAGTAAGAAATTAGATCCGGATATAGATAAATTCCGGATAGTTAGAATCCGAGATTCCAGATCCTTTAAATCGGGTTCTTTCGAGACAGAAGCGGATCTTACATCCGAGTTAGGTCGGATCGGAACGAGCTACGGAATAGGTATCCGACCTACGCCGCTAGGGAACCGTTACGGGAACGGACCTCTTTCCGTTCACCAAGGAGAACGGTCGGCAGCTCGACTAGTACTTAAACCGTCGCCAGACCTAATCTTCCTCATTCTTCACTTTGTTGATTGTCTTACGCACTTAGCTGAGAGAAAGAGTGGTAAGTTAGAGATCGCGACAGGGAGAGACGGGTGAGGTCGGTGCCGATTGCACCGGATTTAGTGGTTGGTGTCCGTGAACTATGGCGGAGTCTAGCAACCCAATAGCGCGTCGGCCTTCAGTCACAGCTCGGATAGTTAGACCGGCTATTCCCACCGACCCAACTCACCGGAAGGAGTTAGAGACAGATCTGACCCGGATGGGGTGCGTAGGCTTGATCCACCGGCCGTGGAATGTTAAGGACCCGGAGATGCTGGAGCAGCTGATCTCCGGGGTCCCAAATCAGTTTGAGTTGACTGTGAGAGGCCAACCCGGAGCATGGACGGCGGATGTATGGACTGACGTATACAGGTTCGAGAAGAACGGGTCCGGATTAGGTTCTCGGGTAGAAAAGTACAGCATAGGAAAGTTTCGTAATCCAATTACCACTAAAGACGGATACCCCGTGAGTGACTGTAAGGACACTAGGTAGAAACAGGTGTTGGAATTTTTGATTCCGATCCTGTATCCGGAAAAGCCCACCCGAGTTACGGTTACGGTGGCCAACACTATCTTTGGGGATTTAGAAGATAAGGTAGTCCACTGGGGGAAAGTCCTAGCAGGTATAGTGAAGAAACTGGTGTTGCACGTAGGGAAGGGGAAGCCGAGTCTTCTCAGTCCGTACCTGTTTCACCTGTACCACCATCAGGAGGTGCTGACTGGTGAAGAGGTGGTGATTTACAACACCGGATTAGAAATAGTTAAGTATGGTCTCACGCACGAAATTCCACCGGATACTCCAATCGAGGGAGAGGAGGAGGAAGAAGAAGAAGACGAAGACGATGAAGAAGAACAGTAGCAGCAGGACCTGGTCGACAAGCGGGAGAAGAGAAGGAAGTCGACCGATCCGAACTCGAGGGTGGAACAGTCGACCCCAGAAAAAGGAGAGCCGAGTCAGCCCCCGGGATCGGAACTGCAGTCTGACTTCTTCGACGTCGGAACACAGTTGGTGGAGCAGCCCTCGGAAGCTGTGATCAAATCCCGACTCTTCAGCAATCAGCTGAGTGGCACAGGCCACTTATCCGGGTCCAAGGTGGTAACTATCTTGGTGGACTTCCAGGCCCGGATGGAAGGAATTTTGAAGGAGATGTCGCAATTGTTGGGGCACCTCGACCCAAATAAGCCCTTGGACTTCACCCACTTTTCGGAGCTGCCCAACGTCGACTTGTTGAAGACGCCCCAGAAGCCGGGGCCAGGGATCGGTCTACAGCCATCCCCAAGACCTACTTCAAGTCAGACACGGATCCAGATGAAGGCTACTAAGTTGGGCCAAACAAGGAGTATCCAGTCTATTCCGGTAGTAGCAGGGAGTACCGTTTCGACATCCGGAACATCCGTCCGGAGCGATTTAATCCACCGGATGGGGGCCTTGTCAAACTCGACTTGGACCAATCCAGTCGACTTCCCTCATATGCAGAAGGTATCGCCCAAGAAGAATACAACACCGATTCAGCTGGACGATTCACCAGAGAGAGATACCAGAGTGGAGATGATCCAGGAGTCCGAGAAGGGGGAATTCACTTCCGGGGATGAGACGGCCTCGGATGACGACCCGCCGCCGATCAAGCGGAAGATTCCGACCCGGGCTGCAACAAAGTCCACTCCACCGAAAACGAGCAGGAAACCACCTGCAGGGCCGAGTAGTGTGAGCTCCCAATTTGTCACTTGGGACTCGTAGAATTATTTTTTTGGAAATTTGCAATTTAAAGTTGATAAAAGTATAGAAAAATTCATAAAAAGAGTGTAGAACCGAAATAGGGTTGTGTCATACCCATTATAATATTTGGTCTAGATTTGTGTTTTTTACTTAGAATCCCCCAAACCTTGCCTAAAAATAGTATAGAAATAACGAAAAGGTTAGATTTGGAGGATTCAAGTCACACAGCCCCAAAAGGGCTAAATCCCACCATGAATGTGGCGATTCATGGCTAGGTCGGTCCGAGGGATCCACAGCGAGGCCACTAGGTCGGATCCCAGAGTTAGATTTAGAATTCCCCATTAGATCGACGGATTCCCGAAATCTCGATTGATAGCATGTAGGAGCCACTCACGCAAGACTGGGCCCGTGGAGGAATCTATAGCCCAAGGATGGTGTTCTAGGGTGAATCCCATGCCAGGAGTCCAACGGCGAAATCGATTCGCCAAGATTCCTCCACCTGCAGAAGATTCCCACATCGTCGCTAATTCGAGGAGATGGCCAGTTTTGAATCTCCATTGACCAATCGTGCCAGGTACGGAAACACACCCGCACGTCTTTCATGCGACTCCCTGAGAGGTCACATGAAAATTCCCGGCATCTTCCGACTTGCAGAAGAACCTTTTTCCGGGTGGTCAACCCTCCTAACCTCCAACGGGAATTTCATGGAAATTACCCAGGTTACAATAAAATCTCACTAAAAATTAGACTAGCTTGTTTTATGTTAATAATGCGCTCCGTGAAGTTTCACGACATTCCGATAGCGGCAAGTACCCGAACCGGCGAGATTCCTCGGGAATTAACCACGTGGCGGGGTCCCCGCCACGTTGACCGGCATTCCGGGCCCATACGATGGCGAAACGAAGTCAACCAAAAGTCCTTCCCGACTCTCTCGCACCTACCGGAGACCCTAGGCTATTCACATTTCTCAAAATAGGAGACCCCCAAGATCTAGGATTTTACCACGATTTGGTTTTTAAAACTAAATTAGCCTACGATGGGTTTTTGGCCTCGATGCGGGGGGTAGAGGGGTCTAGGACTAAACACGGCGTTCTGGATCCAACGGCGCAATCCGTTCGGCGATTGGAGCTAATCTCCAAAAGTTAGGATGTTGGTCCAGCATAGATGGTAGAAGTAGAAATTTAGGATGTAGGATGAAAATCTTTGAGGATGAGGATGAAAATCTTTGAGGATGAGGATGAAAATCCCCGTTGATAAGGTTACCTTAGAACTCTAAAGGGAGAGGTGAGCCCTTGGAAACCTATATAAGGGCCCCATTTCTCTCTCTAGAACACCCCCAATTCTTGTTTTGGGTCCGTGGGTCCAAGTTATTTTGGATATTTTGGCGTTTAAAGCCAAAAACCTCTACGGTGTTTTCGGAGCACTTTTGGCTCCATTGTTTTTTATTTTCAAGCTTTGAAGGTCCTTGGGGGTCCTTCTACCTTGCTTTGTGTACTCTCTTGTAAAGTTTTTGGTATTTTGTTGTGAGTGGAGAGCCTCTCTCTCCCTCTTGTACGTGTTGTGATCTAACTTGTGAAGTTTAAGAGTCCTTTTTTTGTATCTTGCACTAATCCTAAAGTCACCCCCCACCGTACCTTGGCGATGCCGCTTTGGGGGGCCTTTAGCGTGTGAGCTTTGTATTGCCACGTGGTCTAACTTGTGTATTTCTCTTTGTGTTTTTTCTTACACCCTCATCTAACCTTCTCCTTGTTGAGTGGACCCCCCTCCGGGATGGCGAAGCTTTGAATTCACGTGTGGTTGTTTTCTTTAAAAGTTTAGCTTTTCCCTCTTCTAAAGTCTCTCTCACTGTGTGGACCCCCCTCTGGGACGGCGAAGCTTTGAACTCACGTGTGGTTGTTTTCCTTAAAAGTTTAGCTTTTCCCTCTTCTAAAGTCTCTCTCACTCTCTGGACCCCTCTCCGGGACGGCGAAGCTTTGAACTCATGTGTGGTTGTTTTCTTTAAAAATTTAGCTTTTCCCTCTTCTAAAGTCTCTCTCAGTGTGTGGACCCCCCTTGGGAACGGCAAAGCTCTGAACTAGTAACAAAGTAGAAGTCCTAAAGCGTATGTTAAAAGTGTAGACGGCGGAGCTTTGAACCCCCGGGGAGTCTAGAAGTCCTAAAGTTGGTGTTAAAACCAATTTCACGGCGAAGCTTTGCACCTCCCCTGTGTTTAGATCCAAAGTCTAGTTTCCAAGACCTTTGTTGAAACCTCTAGAGTTTAGCTTCCAAGATATGTAGGTTCCTTGGCACTTAATAAAGTTTAGTCATTTCCCAAAGTTTAAGAGAGTTTAGTGGTTCCCCAAAGTTTTATTTAGTTAGTTGTATCCCAAAAATCTTAGTAGATCTAGCACCCCCCAAAGTTCTATCCCCCCCTAGGTTAGCAAGAATCTAGTCTTTTTATTTAGCTTTAGCCAAATTTTCAGTCTTTTTAGCCTTAGTCAGAAATCGAGTTCCAGAACCAGCATACGGCCAGCCAACATCAGAACCAGCATACGAGCCAGCCAACATCAGACCAGCATAACGAGCCAGCCAACATTAGACCAGCAAACGAGCCAGCCAACAAGTAGAACCAGCAACCATAACCGAAAAAAAAAAAAAATAATAATTAAAATTTTTTGGCCGACCTCCCAGCCAGCCAGCTGGGAAGGTCAGCCAGCCGGAGGGCCAACAGCTCTCCCGGTACAGCAGCTCTCCGGTACAGCAGCTCTCCCGGTACAGCAGCTCTCCGGTACAACAGCTCTCCTGGTACAGCAGGCTCTCTCGGTACAGCAGGCTCTCAGTCCAGCAGGGGAGGCTAGGGCCATTTGGGCTCCTCTCCAAATTTTGGATTCTCTCGTTTTTTTTATTATTTTTGGTTCTCCCCAAACCCGAACACAAACAAAGGCAAACCAAACCAAAAGCATGTTGGACTAATTTTGTGCTAAGTGGGGTTGAAGTAGGACTAGGGCTAAAAATACAAAAGGGAGGAGGGAGGAGGGAGAAATAGAGGTTGCCATTCCACGCGCCACCTGTAAAAAACATCCGGTTCAACCTGCATCACCAGTCACACCTACACACAATGGAAGGAAATTAGGGAGATGGATGTGTTATAGGAGTGGAAGAGAGAGAGACGATGAATAGTGCCTATTTAGGAGATTAGGTAGGAAATCTAGAAGAACTCCTTGCAACCGTTGGGAGGAGGATTAGGATGACACAAAGCAAGGTTGCGTAAGAGGGTAGGAAGAACATTTAAACCCTTCTCGTAGTTTGAAACCATAGTGTAAGACTCATAAAAGCTTAGGTGGAATAGTGCTAGTGTAGAAGAGAGAGGAAGAAAGAAAAGAAAGGAGGAAGGGAAAGAGGGAGTTTAGATCATCAAAATTGTAATATTTTCTCAATAAGCGGTGAGCTTGGAAAAAATTCAAAACAAAGCCAAAGACTACCATGGAGCGTGAGGATGTACACGTGGACGTGGACGAAGTCATTTCCGACACCGGTAGTGAAGAGGTGAGTTTTTTATTTAATCTTTGATGTTTCTTCCTAATTAGCATTTATTTTCCTAATCTGCCCTTAGAGCGTGATTAGCATCCGAGATTAGTGTAGATTAGAAGTTTAGATTCAAAAGTTGATAGATTAGAAAGAGAGGTTTCCGAAAACAGCTTATAATTAAGATTTGACTGTAAACTGAACGCGTTAGGCTAAGTTAAGCGATAGGGGGTAGGACGGAGGAATTTTGAATAAAATTTCATCCGAAAAGAACCATGGACGGAAATTAGGTTTAAATTAGAAGGAGAATTTAGGATTAAAATTATGGAGTAATTAGCAGTTAGAATTAGAATCAACTTACACTTTTACTTTTTTAAGATGAACTTCTGAGGTCAAAATCTAGAGCTAACTTTAGGGAGTCAAAAATTAGAGTAGAAAGTAGAGGTCAACAGTAGAATTGAAAATCAACTTAGGAAGTAGATTTTTGAGTTAGGAATAGAGGAGGAAAATAGAAGTCAAAACTTGGAGTAACATTTAGAGTTCATCTAGGATTAAAACGATAGGGTTAAAACTGGAAGTAGAAAGTCAAAAGTCAAAAGTCAAAAGATTAAGATTAAATTTAAAGGTTAAACTTTAGTTTTAATTGGGGAGTAAAAAGTTAGAGTGAAAAGCTAAAGGTAGAAGTTAAAAGTTAGAGGTAGAAGTTAAAATTAGAGTTAGTTGTTGGAAGTAGAAAAACTCTAGAGTAAAAGTGAAAACGTAGAGTCAAACCTTAGAGTTAAAAGTTAAAACATAGAGTTAAAATTCAAGGGTAGAGTTTAGAGTTACTTTAGGAGTAAAAACTTAGAGTTAAAAGTTAAAACATAGAGTTAAAATTCAAGGGTAGAGTTTAGAGTTACTTTAGGAGTAAAAACTTAGAGTTAAAAGTTAAAACATAGAGTTAAAATTCAAGGGTAAATCTTAGAGTTAAGTTAGGAATAGAAACCTAGAATTAAAAGTCAAAACACCGAGCACAAGTCAGTAGTTAAGAACCAAGTTAAAGAAATAAATCTAGAGTCACATTCCGAAGTTGGAACGGTAGAGGCAGCTTTAAAAAGTAGAACTTCTAGGTGGAGTCTTAGAAACCCAAGATAGTCTTAGGGGTTCATGGAAGGAACATAGGGGTTCCTCTTTTTACGTAGTTAGGGACATTATAAATGGCACCCACTACTCAGTCGACCCTCGACATAGGATAGATAGTTAGGGAGTTAGGATTTCACCAACACTCTGAACATTGCAGTTAACTTGTGAGTTACTACATGCATTACTAATTATTCGCTGCCATCCACGAAACTTAGGAAACGTTAGCAAAAAAGATCCATTGCTTGGAAGGCACAGTGGACCGCGCTCACATCACCCACATATATTAAAAAATGTGGATAAAGGCATAGAACCTGGTCGGTGTTCGTTTTATTACCAAGGGTGGGTAATCTTGCGCCCACAAGTAGCAGCTCGAAGAAATCAAAGCGAAGAAAGTAGTTAGTTAGTATGTTTGCAGTAGTTAGGATTTTGAATCTGGAGCGGATTTTCCGTGCATGGGCCCGGTTCCGGATTCGTAGGAGTAGTTGACTTTGAACTTTCCGGATATTACGGTTAGTTGCTGATTGGTCATTTGGATTTCAGGTGTGCCCTTTTTGGCTTTTTGTTTGAGTTTTTAAGTGGAGGGCAGCTTGTTGCCCTCTCATTCCATCCTTGCCCATTTTATGTGCATTAGGTTATGTTCATATTCTCTTTTCTCTAATCTGAGCCACTAAGTGGACATTCGGATTTCTGGCTATGTGTGCATTTTCTTGAGTCGTTTATGAAGTGTCAAAAGTGTGAGAGAGGGCGGGTGAGGAGGAATCCGGATTGAGAATTAGTAGGACCTGATTTGAGCGAATAAGTTTGTGAGGAAACTTTACTAGACTTGTGAGTAAGGACTTGAGCGTGGTACCTTTAAATTGCCGTAACGGTGATCCGGTTCTAAGGAGTGGTGCGGATGCGAGTCCGGAATCCAGGGAGGGTTCCGAGCGGAGATAAGCGACCGCCAGCGGAAAATCCCCACTCACCGGAAGGTCTGCCAATCATAGGATCAGTTTGGTAGATAGATGTACGAATCTCTTTCAAATCCGGCTGTCTTGATCTGTCGTTGTAGTAGAAGCGGAAGGAGGCAATTCTGAGTGACCTGTTTTCCGGGCAAGCTACCCGGGGAATTGTGAGGATTATTACTTTCTCTATTCTACAATAAAAACTCGGTTAGGATTGTTTAGTATGAAGTTTTGTGCAGAGAAATAGATGTCTATGAGTGGTGCGTTCCTACTCCTCTAAAGATCAAATGCGGACACCTTGAGGATAAAACAGGGGAGTAGAAAACCGGTCGCAGTTAAGAAGTGAGACGCGGAATCCGGATCAAATCGGAAACCGGAAAGGGATAGATCCGGATTGGAATCCGGAAGACCATTGTGTTAGAAATAGGAAAAGAAATAGGTGTTGCTTGGGTTTTGTTGTTTTGATAAAGACCCCGATACTCCTTAGCTTGCTGAAACATACTAGAATCTCCTGGGACGATATTTCGTGTTATCTTATCATCTTTTTGGTGTTAAGGATACTTACGCCTAGATTGCGCGTACGACAGTGACCATCCTCTACAGGGAAATCATACTCGTTTCCCTTATTGTTGGTCACATTATCATTGTGCATATTCCATCTGCTACCACCGGAATTGTGCATGTGTCCATTCATATCGTGGGGTACGTCATCTAGAAGGTCCGCATCACTTCTTCCTTGTTCATCTTTCGATTGCTCCATGTCTTCACGTTCTTTGTCATAGACGTAATTAACAATATTTCCTTCCAGAAAATCATCATCATCATCACTGCTGTCGTCGTCATTAATAGGCCCCTCGGATTCTTCCGACTCCGCATTCTTATGGTACCACTCCTTCTCATCTCTCTCCTTTGATGCGGACAAGACTCTTGAATTTGTATACACATACACCAAATTCATGGCTCTCTTTGTTTTTAACTTGTTATGAGATTTGTTGTGAACAAAAGAATAACTACTCCAATTGCGTTCACATGCAGATGAAGATACAGGTTGCCCCAATATTCTCCTCGCAATTGGAACAATGAGTTTCCCGCATACTCCTTCAAAATCCCACCAAGCGTGCGCTGATAATTTGGACTCATTTGGATCTAACATGTTGTGAAAAAGAGGCTCACGATGTCGAAAAGCCATGAACTCCTTAACAACGTCAGCGTACTCTCCAGGTTTACATATTCGCCTGAATACGTTCTTGCATGCGTCAATTGCATGATCATCGTTGGCTAACTCTGTGTCGTGGAGAAGGTATGGGTTTAAAAGAGCCTTAGCATACATGAGATCATTCTCCACTAATTCTCATCGATTCTGGAATGCCTGCTGCAGTGGTTTCACTTCTTCCTTGGTCAAGCAAAAAGGTGGATTATCTATATCCAACACATGTTGCCGCATTTTCCGCATAATATGTAGAACCTTGCCCGTGCATGGTGTTTTTGCATCTAGATCATGGAGGCCATAAACAACAAGGCCCAGCAATTCAACCAAATTCTTGCAATTCTTCCAGAATTCAGAGCTGTTCAATATCCTCTTCACAAGTCGAGACTTTGTACGACTATTGCCTTTCTTGTCCGACAAGGTCCTCACGTATGTATCCCAACGCGAGTCAGTCACACTTTGTTTTAATGCACTCTTCACCTTCAGCAAGCGCTTCAATGCAATGAAATTGGAGGCAAATCTTGTTTCCCCCGGCATCAACAAGCTCAATTCCTTTTCGTAAGTACGAAATAGTGCAAGCGGCATGTGTCGCTTTCTAAAAAACTTAAGCACCATCTGTGCTTCATTAACCAAATTCCCTATCCACCCTTTGTTGCCCCAATCTTTGAGCAACAAATTCAAGGCATGGACTACGCATCCTTGAAAAAAAATGTGCAGATACTTCTTCGTTATAATTTGCACGGCTTTAGGATTCACAAGAGCATTATCCGAGGTTATTTGCACCACATTCTGAGGCCCTACCTTCTGTATAAATGTGTCCAAAATAGTTGCCAAATACTCTGCATTTTTTTCAAACCCACTTGTGTCCACTAATCCCAAGAATTGTTCTCTCGCGGAAAACACGAGCATCACATTTATCAATGGCTGATTTGTAATTGAGCTCCATCCATCAGTAGACAATGTTGCACCAAATTTTTGGATACTATTTTCTATCCCCTTGTGCAATTTCACCTCAATATCTCCCTTCACTTGGTCTAACAATTTTGTTCGTAAAGCGTTATACGAAGGAGGGCTATATGGCCTTTTGAACTCAGTTGTTCTCTTCACTGCCTCTTTGAATACTTCACTTTTCGCTACCGCGAACAATATGTTTGCTGAATAGAAAAAATTAGCCCACAATGTATTCAAATTGCGTCTACCAGCTTCTTCAAAACCATCTGTTAGCTGGCAATGTCTACGAGGCCTACTGATGGAAGAAGGTGGAGTTTCTTGTTGGCTCCTGGATTCTGTGTTTTGGTTCATTCCCAAAGCTGAACAAACTGTTTGAATGGGAGCTGTGCACGAGTCCTCATGAGTTAAACGGTCTGAATCCTTTCCATTTGGCGTACTATTTGTGACTATTGGAAGATGTTGGCCATCTACATTCTCAAGATCCAATCTCCGTGGGAATGATCCATCACATCGAAGAAAAAGAGCTCGAACTCCAGATGTCAATCGCGTACATAGGCTTATTCTTGTGTCACGAGTACCATTCCTCCCTTCATATCCCAAATGACTCAACATGCGGCACTTTCGATTTGCAAATTCCAAGCTGCATGCTTTGCACTTCACTTTACCACTTGATGTAACAGTATACCATTCTGAGAAATCCTTCCTCATTGTGAAAAGCTTCTTCCCATTTCCACTTTGAAATTACCAATATTCGCTCAGACTTTAAAATACATGTGCATTCAAATCATTGTGTATCATTGTATCATGTATCAAATAAAAGTATTGCATGAAGCCTTGGAAACCAAAGCCCCCCTATTCACTAAACTATGCATTACCAAACAAGAGACACAAGAAATGTAGCTCTAGCCCTTGGAAATCTTAGCATTCAGGTTAACAGGAGTGATTTCAACTACCTTCTTCCTTGCTTTTATACGTTTGAGTTGCTGAAATCAAACTAACCGTTGGAAGAAGCCCCAACGGACGGGCGGACGGGCGGGCGGGCAGACGGGCGGACAGATAGGATTCATTTTTCTTTTTTTCATAAAACCATGACAGTGAACACAGGAGAAACACAGTATTATACTATTATACAAACCAAAAAATCGTTGTGCCAAACACAGCACAAATGAAGAGAACATCATCAACAAAGAAGGCCAAAAAATACATAAAAATATATATATTAATATATGAATAAGACAATAAAAACATTTGGGGGGGGCAAACCGATACAAATTATAAAGAAGTTATGATATGCGCGATTCAAAAACGACAAAAACTGAAAAAGTGCCATACTTAGAGTGCAAACAAAAGTAATAAAGCCTATACTACTTAGTAATCTTCTATTAGTACTAATGTAGGTTTCTGTCGAAAATGAAACATTTTTCTATTACATTCTGGCACCATTATTGTCATCCGTATCACGAGATGTTCCCTCCCTCTCTATGAGTCTTCTACTTGTTCGACGAGGTATTGGTTGAGGACTCCCTTGTTGAAGGCAATTCTGAAGTTCACGGGAAGCTCCTACTTCCATATCAACCCTTTCAAATTGTCTTTTTGTTTTTGGAGAGTGGTCATCTTCTTCTGTAATCTTCCGTTTGTTTTTGCGCTTCGGAGACAACTCCACTTCACGCGCCTTCAAAGTTCGGACAGCACAATCTACTTCTTGCAGAAGTTTATGAATTTCCTCGTCCTCATTTCTCACATAGAATTGATTGAGATCGCCACTTGCATTTTCCCCCCCTAAATAATTCCTCCACTTCGCGATGACATCATTCATCCTCCTATCGAATGCTCGAGCAACATCTTCCATTTTATGGTCTTGCGTTAATATTTGATCCAAGTCCACTCTGGAACGCACTTTTGCTACTTCTTCCAACTTTGATAAAACGAGGGCCCGTCCTATCAAATCATGGTTGTACCTCTGATATTGCACAATGACTTCAGGATCGCATTCTACCTTTACCAAACGGTCATCGGTCTCATCTTTCTTCCATTCCGCCTCGGAAAATCGAAAGAATTTATTGTGTTCGATGCTCCAATGTCTTCCCATGCTACGGCAAAATAATTCTCAAGACTCAAGCATCGGAATTCCAAAGACACGCAACTCCACTTCCACGTCCCGCGTCATCCAAAAATACTTATCCACTGGAGTAACCTCGGGGTTAATCAACCCATGTATGCTTAAGGTAGAATCCCAATCAATTGCTTTTCCCCAATGCAAATAGTTTTGGAATTTGTATGGCGCTTGGTCAAGGGGAAGGTTCCATCGATTGTACTTGTGACCCGGTGGCATCAGAATCGAAATCCCTAGCATTTCAAAAAGTCTTGTAGCCAAAGGAATACGGCACATGGGACAACGGGCGGCATACGTTGCGGCCCTTTGGATACAAAGAATATGGAAAGATTAGCCACATTGGCCCAAAGTTAAACATCCTTCGGGCCCAAAACCATGTTGGCAAAGACAACACTTCCCTTTCAACAGGAAATCATTAGGATTATTGCCAAGCACAAGTGTCTTTTCCTCATCAAATATGTGAGCAGACAATGTGTTGTGAACTACCCATCCTTCTTCCACTTCTTTGGCCCAATTGATGTCCTCGGAATGATAGGATTTGCCGTGGTTTAGGCGCTCAAACATTCGATCCATGTCTCTCCAAACCGTAATCTGCACATCAAGATTCGCTCTTTCATCCTCCATCTTCCTCTTGAGACGCAAATAAGAGCTCTCCACGTGATTGTATGTTTTGTCCGACTCCATTGCATATGTGAGGAGCCCACTCATGAGTCGAGAGGACACGCATGCAGGATCTTGTAGTTGCCTCGTCCAAAACATCCAACACAAGTCCCCTAAACCCTTTGGAAGGATATTGCTTAGAACTCCTACTTTTTCCATTCTTCTCATTAAAGACTCCGCCTCATTCTTCTCTTGAATTGCCAAGTCCAATTGTTGCTTTAAGTCGTCGACCATAGGGTCGACCGGTTGCGTGGGTTTAGAGCCTTCCAATAAGAGAAAAGGCTCAGGTTCCAAGCTTTCAACAGACACTTTAACTTCTGTGCTCTCGTCCACAGCTTTGCTCTTCTCAACAATGTCAAGGGCAAGAGAGAGAGGAGGGATAGCGTGATGGCTCTCAATGACCTCTGCAACTTTTGTTGTCTCGTCCACGGCTTTGCCCTTCTCGAGCGGAAGAGAAAATCGATCACTATCTTCAGTCCGTTCACTTTCCTCCCATGAGCCCTTGCAATGTTCACATGTCTTCTCGTTTTGCAATTTCTGTAACATCTCCCAGTGCTCATGTAACGTCCCCTCGAATGTCTTGCAGTTCTTTGTCAACTGCAAATTTTGGACCTTCAATTTCTCATTTCTGAGCCGCTCCCTCTCATACTGTTGCTTACGTTCCTCATGTTCTTTCTGCAATGCCATATACTTTTCCTTCAACTCGTCATGGTCTTCCTTTGCATAAGACACTTTCGTAAACTCTATAACCTTCTTTTTAAGGTCACATAAGTTGTTTAGGTCGTTCACCCTATTATCCTGCAGTTCATTTGCGAAATTAACAAACTTCCTGAAAGCCAATGCACCATGCATAATCTGTGGCGTGATTTGAGAGAAGGAATCTACGATTGCCTCAAGGGCAGATGTGCATTCAGCCACAAGTCTAGCTGAACATGATAGAGATAAAGCGCTTTTAAACATGTCTTTGAAGTCCATTTTAGAAAAGCGTGACTTGGAGTGCCCTTCTCCCCCTTCCATTGAACTGTCCCTTTCCTCTTTAGTACAAGTTTCATTTGAAGGGCCCCTTCATTTGAAACGGCGAAACCGGCTGGGCCGATTTTAATTTTTTGCCATCGAAGAGTACACTCTAAGAAGTTCTCCATTTCTCATACTGGAGGAATCTGGCGTAATCTCTCAAGATCTTCACGATCCAACAAATTCAACACTGGATGAAAGAATGGAGAAGGTATCCCTTCCTCATTATTGACAACGATATGAATGGGTGGCTCTTCCAAAGGCAACATTGTATGCATTTGTCTCGGGGATGGGCTCTGTCTTTGGTTCCCGTCCTCATAATCATCTCTGGTAGTAATGTCCCCCAGGACATTGCTCTCTAGAAGATTAGTGATTGTATTGGTTGCCCTCTCCAGTTCTTCGACGGGAACCTCTTTCTCGGACTTGTCAAAAGGCGCTGTTGAATCCTCTTCATTTGGAAGACGAGCCACCTTAAATACACAAGTTTCCTGCACTGGATTTGATACGTTCGGTACAAGATTCATAGATGATGCTGGAGCGTCCGCCACAACTCCTTTCGCATATACAACCCTAAACACACAGTCCGTAGTAACATTTTGGTTGGTTTCACCTTCAGCGTTATTTTTTCCTCCGATGCCTTTCATACCATCCACTTCGGTTTGAAGTGGAATGTCTTGCCCTTTCGCTAGATCATTTGAATTGGCCTTTGCTTCATTGGATGGAAGCAATGGCTCCTTTTTTTTTCCCTTTGTAACTTCTACATTCTGCTTTCCCGTTTGAACGGCACTAGGTACTTGTTCCGTTGCATTCTTTGAAGTACCACGAGCTTCAAGAAGTTCGACATTTGATACAAACGTATCCGGAATATCTTTTTGATAGAAGGACAGTTGAACTGGTGCTGCCGATGTCCTATGATACGTGTTCCACTCCACTTTGCGAGGCAACACAAGTTCAGCATAAACCATGCATGCCAAACTGTAGTTTATTTTGCCCTTGCTCATACCCTTGTCTCCAAAAAGAGCACGCCATACCTCCATCGAGCGATGCATGAAATGATCATTCAAGCAACTTCCTGGTTTAAAACAGTACTCTTTAGTGTGAAGAGCATGACAGTCTTTAGGCCACAACTTCCCAATGTGATACATCTTCACATATTTCTTGCACAATTTAAAAGACCAGTACTCTGCGTCCTCCTTCTCCCAACCATCCTCCGCCTTAATATTGTCGTTCACCAAAATATCATATCGCAACTGATGACCAGCTCCTCTAGGTTTGGATTTCTTGCTGCTTTCAGCTGCACTAATATTTTCTGTTGCCATAACTACTGAATGTTTTGATTGTCGAGTGATGACTGTCGACTATGAAATTGAAATTGTAATTGTCAAAGTCTTGAAGTCTTGATTTGTTCACCAAATACTAAGAACGCGTGTCGATATCTTCGAGCGTGTCAAAGTGATGAAGTCCCAAAGGCCAAACCCTGTATCAGAAAAAGATAATTGACCCCAACTCTCCACCACATAGGAGCAACTAGCGCGGTGAAGCAATAGTAGCACATCCAACGTGGCTTGTTTCCTCAATGGGAGAGTGGAAGTGAGGAGAAAGATATTGGCCGTCCGCTCGTATAGCCGTCCGCTCCCAGACCTAAAAAGTACCCTCTCTCGAAGCTAATCCGGACGACGCGGACCTAGCCCGAACCGGCGGACCTCCGCAGCGGACGGGCGGACGGCCCAAACCACGAGCGGACAGACCCGCGGACGGGCGGGCGGACGGGGAGGACGGGGGGCGGATGGGCGGGCGGACGGGCGAACAGGTGGGCGGACGGACGAGCCGGCCGGCGGGCAGACGGGCCAGACCGCCTTGGATTCCAATTTCAATTAAGGTCGCCTAGGATTCCATTGTTCTTATCAACTTGTGAGGTTCAAAATCTAAGCCCTAAACCCTAAACCCTAACGATTTCAGTCCTAAGTATTTTTTCAGAATTCATTAGTTCTCTTCTTTGATTGAAGTTTAGATTGAAAGGTAATAGAAGAAAAATTACAATTGAAACTCAAATGCTCGGGGGGGTCACTTAGAGTGTCCATTAGAAAACACGTGCGAACAAAACTTTGGACCCCCTATATTATATCCTAAAATTTAAATAAAATGAAATAAAAAAAATATGACTAGATTTTCCTACTTCAAAAGTTTATGTTTTGAATTATTGATATTTTTATTTGTTAATGATAATTAGTTACAAATTTTTGAAGTAATTAGATACACTGTACAACTGAAAAATAACTTTCACACCCCTATATTATATCCTAAAAAATTGTCTAAAAAATGAACAAAAAATTCCTAAAAATAGCTCTCTATTGAAAGTTCATTTTGAGTTGAGTATTGATGCAATGGTCATCTAAATGTGATCTCTATAAATATTTGAGTTGAAAAATATGCCATTTTAGGCCATTTTCAACCTCTTGTACAAATCATTTCAACTATTATTTTAGTTTGAAATTTTGGCAATAGAAACCTATAGTCATTATTAAGCAACCCTCAAAATTTTAAGTTGAAATTATAGTTCATTAGAAACCACTTGTTCGCACGTGGTTTGTAGTAAAATACTAGGTGCCCCCCCCGAGCTCAAATGCAATTGAAATTTGTGAATTTCAATCAATTTTAAATTTCAAATGCAAATACAACCTACAATCCTATTTGAATTGAATTGAAATGTAATGCAATGCACATACAATTCAAATTTAAATCACATTCACTTCTAATTCAATAGAAATAAGAAGTTCTAAAAACTTCTCATGAATTTGGATCTGTACTTTCCTATCATTTGAAAAAATGAAATGCGTTGTGCAGTACAATTTCATTTAAAATATGTATTACATTCCATTTTTATTGAAATTGATTCCAGAAATTGATAATCTTAATTTAAATGAAAGTTACATTCAATTAAGAATGAAATTACATTCACATTCATATTCTATTTCATTTTTTTGCCGCAAAATTGCACATGCAATTTAATTTGAATGCAAGGCAAATTGTATTGCAATTCAAGTAAATTTCCAATTCAATTTCGATTGAATTCCAATTTCTACGGAAATTCAATTCATGGACAATTCATTGAATTCAAGTTAAAAACTTAAAATTCAAGAAAGCATCAAATTTATTTTGAATTTTAATTGGAATGACTTTGTAAAATCAATTATACTTCGAATGGGTCGACAATGCAATTCAAAATTTCAAATTGAAGTGGAATTGGAAAATGAATGATAAACCATTATTAGGTAACACTATTTGTACCATAATGAATGAAATATTTATGAAATTATGAATCAATCATTTGTCTAAGGGAAGATTCAACAATAATATGAAATACGAACGTGGGATTTTATTTTTCTAAAGGAGAAATAAAACCATACTAAAAGATATTGTATTTTTTTTTTTTATGAAAGAAAGATTTAACTTTTAAGTACTAGTAATTGATACCAAATTTTTTGTTTCTGTTAAAAATAATCTTCAATGGTAATGCATATTCTATTTCATGTATACAATTATATTTAATGATTAAGAACCAACAACTAATTACTGAATTGCCATTGTTCTCCATAGTGAAGATGCATCTATGGTATTAACGTCTGAACGACTTTTAGAAATGAGCCTCAAATAGAATGGACCTTGGAATCAAATACACATTAATGATTCATTTCATCATATAGTAGAATACATTTGAAGAAGCCACAAATCACTTAGCCCATGACATGATGACAAATCCGTTGTAGAGAAATAAGAGTTCACGTCCATAACCAACTTGCACACTCACTGGATTGAAAGCGAGGAGTTCACGTCCATAAACAACTTCAGGAGGATTGTGACTTCTAAGCTTTGGACGATTCTCCGAGGAATTTAGAAGAAAGCGTCGATTTCCATTACTTGAATATTTACTTAGAATAGTTAGCCTAAACCCACTACAATAATGATGGTATTTAGTGTTATGGTACAAATAGTGTTACCTAATTTTTACCATATCCATTTAGAGTTTTACTTCCTAGCTCTTATGAGCTCATTTCTAATATGAAATTATCTTTAACACTAATATGAAATTATCTTTAGACAAATGATTGATTCATAATTTCATAAATATTTCATTCATTATGGTACAAATAGTGTTACCTAATAATGGTTTATCATTCATTTTCCAATTCCACTTCAATTTGAAATTTTGAATTGCATTGTCGACCCATTCGAAGTATAATTGATTTTACAAAGTCATTCCAATTAAAATTCAAAATAAATTTGATGCTTTCTTGAATTTTAAGTTTTTAACTTGAATTCAATGAATTGTCCATGAATTGAATTTCCGTAGAAATTGGAATTCAATCGAAATTGAATTGGAAATTTACTTGAATTGCAATACAATTTGCCTTGCATTCAAATTAAATTGCATGTGCAATTTTGCGGCAAAAAAATGAAATAGAATATGAATGTGAATGTAATTTCATTCTTAATTGAATGTAACTTTCATTTAAATTAAGATTATCAATTTCTGGAATCAATTTCAATAAAAATGGAATGTAATACATATTTTAAATGAAATTGTACTACACAACGCATTTCATTTTTTCAAATGATAGGAAAGTACAGATCCAAATTCATGAGAAGTTTTTAGAACTTCTTATTTCTATTGAATTAGAAGTGAATGTGATTTAAATTTGAATTGTATGTGCATTGCATTACATTTCAATTCAATTCAAATAGGATTGTAGGTTGTATTTGCATTTGAAATTTAAAATTGATTGAAATTTACAAATTTCAATTGCATTTGAGTTTCAATTGTAATTTTTCTTCTATTACCTTTCAATCTAAACTTCAATCAAAGAAGAAAACTAATGAATTCTGAAAAAATACTTAGGACTGAAATCGTTAAGGTTTAGGGTTTAGGGCTTAGATTCTGAACCTCACAAGTTTGATAAGAACAATGGAATCCTAGGCGACCCTTAATTGAAATTGGAATCCAAGGCGGTCTAGCCCGTCCGCCCGTCCGTCCTTCATCGTCGGCCGTCCGATGCAAAGCGGTCGCATCTTGGGCCGTCCAATCGGGACAGCGACGTTCGCCCGCTGGCCCATCCTCGCGCGCAACCGCTGGCCTGTCCGCCTGTCCGCCCGTCCGTCCTTCATCGTCGGCCGTCCGATGCAAAGCGGTCGCAGCTTGGGCCGTCCGATCGGGACAGCGACGTCCGCCCGGGCGGATGCTATATATTTGGCCGCAGACGGCTCCGTCCGCACAATTGTTTGCCTTGCGGAGTGGGCTGATCCAGTGGCAATTCGTCTTTGCGCGCCTCCTTCAACTTTGAGTGCAAACAACTGTGAAATTGTGAAACATTGCATTGTGATTTGTGAACTTGTCATTTGGACACCATGCCTCCAAAAGGGTTTAACAATCCTTTCAAGAAAAGTACGAAAGGAAAACCTCAAGAATTCGATTTGGATGTTTACTTTGACGAGTTCAATGTGGCACTGGAAGGATGGTAGTACGAGACTGAGAAGGTTTGGAACTGCACGATGTGCAAAAAATATGTCAAAATGTCACACATTGCCAAACTATGGCCAATGAGTGAAGACTTAGAGAGAAATGTCAAGCGTTGGGAAGGCCCTATGGAGACGTGCAAGAGTGAACATTTCGTACGGAGATATGAAGAAATTTGGGCAGCTTCAAATCTAGCTGCCTCCAAGCCCAAAATCATGAACTACTCTACCATGGCTATGGTTTGGGCGGAGATTGTATTGCAAAAAGACGTAGACTGGCGTACGATGATAGGGATGAACAAGGAGAGCAAAATGACTTGTGATTCAGCCGTGGTACTTAGCAATTGGAAAAGGCAAAGCGATTGTCTGCCAGCTTGGTCTAATCGTGGTCAATTCGGCAATCCTGCTTGGCCAATGCGAGATGCAGAGGACAGTGATGATGAAGATGATGAGGAGGCGTCATTACCGTTGCCACCTCCACCTCCGGAAAGACATGAATGCCGAGACAAGCGTGACAACATAGAATACGAGAATCAAATGCAAGAAGCGCTCAGGAGAAGTACAGAGGATTACGGTCCACCACGTAGGCATCACAAATCATCACATGATTCCCATTGTCATCGAGATGCAGGTCCCCCACAACATGGAGGAGGAAGTTCACGGTCCAACCGTGACCTCCGAGACGACTCAGAAGAGTTTCCAAATGTCGGAGGAGGCTTCTTAGACCCAAGGAACGTGGACTTGAGGAGTTCACAATATGGCGGATCGCAGTATTATCCAACAACAGGAGGACCCTATGGAAACCCGAGTTATTAAGACTACAGTGGTTCTCAATACGGCGGCTCACAGTATTATTGCGGAACGGGAGGACATGATTTGTATGGGCCTCATCGAAGCTCATTTTATAGTGGATCAAGTCATGGAAGAACTACAGGATCTGAAGAAAATGCTCCAATTCCACCTCCAACTTTTGGAGGGCCTTACTATGACAATTATGCCCCCGGAGGACAATCAAGCGGATATTGGCCACATGGTGGCTCCGGTTCTGCACGGGAAAGTCAGAAAGATGATAGCAGTTCTGACTCGGAATGAAGTACAGTACGTTTGAAAATATTGAAGATGCTCGTACTATTGGTTTGAAGTCGCTTTTTGTAGTTTGCAATGGAGTTCTATTTTGTTAGGAAGGGAAATCTTATGAATTATATGTGATTGTAGCTTTTTTGTGAGTACGGTAGTACTTATTGTCTACATATTTTGCATAGGAATTGCCCTACACAATCAATGTGTTGATTGTGTTCATATTTTGAATCAAGTTTTGCAATAAATCATGGACTTTTATTCAATACAGTGTACAACTCTAAAATTCTAAAATTAGTATGTGAATAGGAAATTAGGAATGTGAAATTCTATGTACTTATGGATTTATGGTGATTTGTTGTACCTGGAAATTGGTGCAAATGTACAAATGAGATTATGAGAACCTTTATGGACTGGCACTCAAGCATAACACTATTGAGTCATTCAACTTATCTAATCCACATTCAAACAAAGTTAGTTTTATCAAGTGAATTGAAATCCATTATCAAGAATGAATATAGGAAAAATTAGTCCCTAAAAGTCCTTCACTATGTCTTCATTAAAAATGTTAAAATGCTCCAAAACTGCCATTTGTAATACAAGTACCAAATTTCTGAAGAAAAACATTTTTGAACCTATTTAACCGTAGGATCTTGTAGTATAGTAGTTTAAAAAGACGTGGAGAATTTTTGAAAAGAATCCACCGTGTAGATTGTAAGATCTTTGTGTTTGCACTTGCGGAAGTGCCATTTTTCATTTTTGGGACCCTGTTGAAATCCAGGTAGCTACAATTCAGTAGGTCAGATTTTCATGAAATCAAAGACAAAATGATTTTTGCTTTAAACTTTCTTTATCAATGACAAGTTGTTTACATGTTTGAATACTTTCAAATCATTTGGAATTGTTTAACATATAGAAGAATATTAGTAAGTGCAAATGTGGGATGAGGTAGACAATGATGCAAAGTAATAAAGTATTAATAGTTTATTTATACAATTGAAAAACGGCAATCCCAAATTTCCAATGGTTGAAATGTTGAAATACACAATGTACATTCTATCAATTTTTTTTTCCAATAGTATTGAAAATTGAATTAAATATAGGACTTCAAACTATTAAAAGTTTATTTTATAGTAGAAAGTCCCAAATTTCCCACAAACTAAAGATCCTCATAACTTTGGACTCACTATGCCTTGTAAAATAATTTGGGCCTTAAAAAATCAAATCTAACTCACCAAAATCCTAAACCCCAAAAATTCATAATTCTCCAAAAAAAAGGCCGGTCCTTAACTCCTTAAGGGGTTGAAATATCCACAAAGGATATTCAAATTTTTTTTTTTTAAATGAAAAAATATTTAAATCCCCTCAAATATTCAAGTGACTGCTATGTAACAAGATGTTAAACAAGTGTAGGGGGATAATAAATTAATAATATAGGAATCTAAAAAGCATTATTTAATAGCCTCATGTGAGATTGTAAGGATTCACGTAGTGGATGTCTCCATGATTGTTTTTAAATTTCATTTCAATTCTCTTGAAGGATGCCTATATTTTATTTTACATTCTTTTTTTAATTAATTTCAATATCCTTCAAGGATACTTAAGTTACATTCCGGTTTCAATTTTTTTTCCTTTGTATTCATTATTCAATATAAAATTACAAAATGTCTTGCTTGCCTCCAAAATCAAGCACGATCCTGAAAAGATTAATATGGAAAACACCTCGAAGGTTGAAGGTTGTGCCTCCAAATTCCTAAATGAGTGCCAAATAAGTGCATTTTTTCATAAGTTCACGGAGTGCATTATGATTTCTGAATTGAATTACTGCACCTAAAAAATCATGAAATTAAAATCATCATACATGGTAAGAAGGGAACAAGCTGAACACGCAAATGGTTGGTGAAGGAGGACCTACCCCTCTATTGCACACTTGCACCTTCACAAAAATGAATGTCAAAAATGCTCTTTATGAAACCATCTTGTGCCATTTGAATTTTACATTTCATGACCCATTGAAATCCTCATTCAGAGTCTGGGATTGCAAATTAGAATTCAGAATTTGCCCGAAACAAGGTATGTGAAAAACTGAAAATTTAAAGTTTTAAGCGTTTAGGGTAAAATTTAAAAAAGGATAAGACAGTATGGGCGGACTGCCGAACCAACGGCCGTCGGACGGGCGGACGCGCGGACGGACGCGCGGATGGGTGGGTAGATGGGCGGACAGACCAACGGACGAGCGGACGGCCTCCCGTCCGCCTCGTCCGCGCCGTCCGATCGGACGGACGCTTTTAGGGTCCGCCCGATCGGACTTGCGGACAAGGTGGACGGGGAGGCCGTCCGCCTCTTATATAAGGGCAAACGGGCCATCCGCAAGTCACTTTTGTCTTCCCCCTTGCTTCATTGGTTGCAAGAGTGAGCGGAGAGCTTGGTGGTTCGCCCCTCCATTGGCTCCTCTCTTTGGGAAGATAAAAGTGCAATATTTGGGGGGAACTTTTGTCATTTTTTTGCAGGAAAGTAATCGTTGCTCAAGATGCCGAGGACAAGGAAGGCTGCGAAGGGAAGAGGGGTTGTGCCCCCTTCTCGATCTGCTAAAGACTATCCGTCAAAGAGTTGCAAGAATTACATGGTTCAATGTATTGTTGCGTTCTATGAGGCGGAGACTACAACAACCTTGGATTCCAAGTACGTTCGATATGGAGAGGAGTGCGTCGAAAAATTCAAAGCGGACATGAAAGACAAGATGTTGGAGGCTTTGAACAAGCCGGAGTGGTATCACGAACAAGATAAGCGCAACTTTTAGGACTGGTTGGATAAACGAGCTCACGATGCACTATGGAGTTCTAACGTAATGATAAAGAAATTTGGGATGGTGCATCGTGCAAATGATGAGACATTTCAACAGGTTGTTTTGAGAGCAGACATGTTCATAATGAGGTGTAAACCATTTGCTAAGAAGCGAAACAGAGAGGGGTCAGTGGGTTGGTGGAATAGTGCGCCTGGAGTCACACAAGTGCAAAACACACGTCGCCATCTAATAGCGCTTCCGGAAACAGCGAGGATAATTGCTGTAGATAACAAAATCATGCGGGGTGGCTATGCAACCATTCGGAAGGTGCAAATTGAAGGATGCACCGAGATTCAAGCGTTTTGTTAGTTCGCAGCGAAGACGTCTCTTCAAGAAGGTCGAAGATCAAAACTTGCGAAGCTGGAACATAATACCGAGTCAATGGCTGTGCGTATTCTACACAATGGAGTGATACGGTTTTTGGCTGTCCACGCGACAAAAATGAAGGCTATACGTATTGGTGGAATGGCGGTAATTTGCGAGAAATGTTGAGAATGGATAACAATTATCCGGACAACATATTCATTCGAATTGCATATGACCCCAAGGTTACCAGTGAGGAAGTCACTGCTGCTCACCATCTCAAACGCTGGAGAGCGAAGCGAACGGAGCTTGCTTGGGCATTACTACATATTATAAATGCAGTGCATGGTGCAGGACATCTCCACAACGACATTTCTCCGGACAATATCTTGTTTCATTTTCCTGAAGATGAATCATTGGTTTACATTGGAGTCTGCAACTGGAGGATGACTACAACTATTACTGCCCCCAAAAAGTCATTGTATACATACACATCCACAGCTGAACGAGACGCAAAATTTAAGTAGGAGGTGGTGGGTGGATCGAGCGATTACATATGTGCATAGAGAAGGTGCAGATGTGGAGAATGTACCCAACTTATCTAAGCTATCCGAGGAGTTTGCTATCGGTGAAATAGCTATGAGGATCAATGCATCATGCATGTCAGAGGCTTACCACAAATTGCAAGGGCGTGGAAGCAATATGCATGAGAGATACTAGCATCACAAACTCGGATCCATATTCCAACTTTATTTGAAGAGACTTTGTGTGCACGGCGCAGAGGGTTCAGAACGTGCAAGAGGTCATAGTAGTTTGGCGGAAGTCATTACACGGTTTACTTCATCGCACAATTGGCCTATACCGGATGAACATTTCCGCCGATTATATTGAGTTTTTACGACATAATGTAGGATTATAGGAGTATGCAATATTTATAGACGCAAATGCACATTGTATTATGTGCACGGATGGTATATACTATATACGGACTTATGCGGCATGCGCACTATTTTTATCTTCACTACATGTCTATGTAATTTCAGTTGAATCATTGAATGTGCATTTTGCAATTGATGACTATTTTTTCATTGATAATGAAAGCTTCACATGACCCATGTAGACAGAACTGTAATACTTTAGGAGCAAAAACACATATATATATGTTGACATTTTGCAATTTTTTGGGGCTGTCCGCGGCATGTTGAGTTGAGTTGTAGGCTTTGAAGTTTGAGATAAAACTAACTTTGATTGAATGTTTATTACAATATTAAAATCATTGGGATTGGCAATTTTCAATTCCATAACTAAATTAATAACAATTTAGTATTATTTTCGATTCATTCTCTACTTTTTTGTACTTACTATTGCTTTCCTATATGTTGTGCAATTCCAAATGATCTAAAATTTTTCAAGCATGTAGCCAACTTGCCTTGATGAATGAATCCAAAGAATTGCATTGTTGCAACCATTTGGAGATTTTTTCATAAAAATGTGACCTTGTGAAGTTTAGTTGCTCATAAGCCCATTTTCCGCAGGGCCCAAAAAAGGCTTTTTGTCAATTCAAACGCTAATATCTTGCAATCTACAATTCTACATTTCTACATGATAGAAATTTCTGAAATTTTTTCCTCATCTTCTAAAATTATTTTACTACAAGATCCTATGGTTGGATGTGTTCAAGAATATTAAATCTTTTTTTTTATACTTGTTCTAGAAATGGCAATTTCGGAGTGTTTTTGGTGAAAACACAGTCAAGGAACTTTAGAGGTTAACTCTTTTTTCTTTTTCTTTTTTTTTTAATTTTTTAGGGGATCACTTTTTCATAAGACATAGAACTCAAAGAAACCTCTTATCTTTGTAGGAATATTATGTGCTCTTATCAATTGGTGCCTGGTTGCCAAAATTATGCCATCCTATACATAATTCTCATGTCACTGCGATTAAAAAGAAAAAGAAAGGCGTTGACTACTCAAAAATTTCCCAACCTTCTTCAGCATTGCGCTAGTCAATCTTTGTCGACCACATCCGCCCGGATACTTGTTCATACTTCCTGTAAGAGACTAACTAGCCTAATGGTAATACCAAGAAGGTCATACGAGCCTGTCCGCCCCGTCCACGCACCTGTCCGCCCGTCCGCCCATCCCGTCTGCCCACCTGTCCACCCGTCCGCTGAACGGGGCCGTCCGCCTTTGTAGTTTTTGTCTATATCTCCGGACGCTCCAAAATGGCCGGTTGTGGACGTTCGACGTCTGGACGGACGTCCTAACGTCCGGACGTCCGTGCAACCCTGACAAAAAGGTACCTTCGTTGGTTTATCGGCAGTCAGGGAATCTTCCGCATACGGGGGAATCTTGGCGAATGGATTTCACTTCCGACTTCCCGGTATGGTTCCGACCCAAGATCACAATCCGGTGACCGTAGATT
The DNA here is from genome assembly GCA_951799445.1 of Pseudisothecium myosuroides. Classification (NCBI taxonomy): domain Eukaryota; kingdom Viridiplantae; phylum Streptophyta; class Bryopsida; order Hypnales; family Lembophyllaceae; genus Pseudisothecium; species Pseudisothecium myosuroides. Next base: position 232,832 of record OX637288.1, on the reverse strand, counting down.
CCTCCACTGGCCTCTCTTGAGAAAGTGACACCTGCAAGCTAACAATTGGAGTTTCTACTATTCATCGATGGGATGGGGAAACTGAAACCTCTCTTGGGGAATCTATCTAAGAATCTCTCTAGACTTTCCTTAGACCAATTTAGTCAAGCCTGGTCACATACACAGTGGTTTTAGGCTATTTTGGGTAAGAACCCTCAAACTTGTTAGTTCACACTACTTCTGTGGTTCTAACCTATTTACAAGTGGATTTTAGGGCTATTCTAAGGAGAAAAGGCTATTTAGGACCAAAGGGCATATTGGTATGTAACATGCCCATTCTGGTTTTACACTCTTTTTAGGGCTTTTTGTATATAATTACGACTTAAATTGCCAATTTTAGGAAAAAAGAAGACTATGAGTCCCAAGTGACGAATTGGGAGCTCACACCAATATAATGCCAATATTTGTAGAAATTTAGTTAACAATATGCCAGATTAGTTTTTGTGTTTCAACATTTGTAGCCAACTATGTACATGTTTGTTTGCTAGTTGCCAAATCTTGGATGGTAGGATAAATATATATCGCCAACTATTCTCCATTACGACTTGATTTTTTTTTAAAAAGGCCATGAAAAAAATAAATGAAAAAATAAAAACCGAAAAGAAACGAATTAAAATTGCCATATCAAACATCGAATTTTCAAATAAATAGCCATCTAAGAGTTTGGCCCAAAACCAAAAAAAAATCACTGGGATTGCATGTGAAGTTAACGGTGGCTACTTCAATGAAGCTTGGAACCGGGCGATGGCTGCTGCGGTAATAAGAACTAGAAAGTTAACTTAGTCAAGATGGCAAAGATGGCGATGGCAATGGAGAGGAACATGCAATTTGCTAGTTTGCTAGTTTGCTAGTTTTAAAAGCTTCCTAAACTACAAAACCGGGCAACATAGCTGCTCTCTCCCTTCTTCTCTAACTATCTCCACCTAAACCCACGAAAACTCTCATGCACCACATTCATCCCAAACTTCCCAAACTCATCCCATGTACTTCCCAAACTTCATCAATAAAACTTAATGTGATGTGTTCATGATTGGTACTTGTAATTTTTCACCAGCATGTTTGAATGGTCACCTCACAAGAGCAATCGAGTATTGCACTTGTTGGTTAAAATTAACTATTTTTAACCCCTAAAGTTCCATAATTAAGTATTCACCAAAAACGCTCCAAAACTGCCATTTTTTAAACAACTACCAAGTTTTTGAAAAAAAACAATTTTTGACATATATAATCTTAGGATCTTGTAGTATGATGTCTTGACAACATGTGGTAAAATTTCAAAAATTTCCAACAAGTGGATTGTAAGATATAAGCATTCAAATTTATCAAAAACCATTTTTTCAATCCTACAAAAAAATGGACAACTACACTTCACAAGCTCACTTTTCAATGAAAAAAGGTCCAAAATGGTGGTGCTTCTTTGAATTCAGTTTCCTAAACAAGTTGGCTATATACTTGAAAAATTTCACATCATTTGGAATTGTACAACATATAGGGAAAAAATAGTATGTAGAAAGAAGTAGAAAATGATTCAAAATACTAAGTTGTTAAGTATTTAATTATGGAATTAAAAAATGCCAATCCCAACGGTTGTAATGTTGCAATAATCAATCATTCTATATCCTAGGATTTTATTTTTTTCAAAAATATTGAAAATTGTGTTAAATAAAAGACTTTAAAGTTTTTTTTATAGTAGAAAATCCATAAATGCCCGCAAACTAAAATCCCTCATAAATTTAGATTCATTGATTGAAATGGAATGATTCAAAACTTTCACACATTTATATAAATGTTGAAAACCAATTTCAAATTTTTATTTTTGACATGAGTGATTTTTTCTGATCTGCCCAAGCTACCCTGTTATGAAAAAAATTAACAAATTAGACCATAACTTTTTACTCATATTTCCAAATGTCATAAAATGACACTAAACTGGAGTCTATGTTAGATTGTTGTCAAAATGGCATCCAAATATTCTCACCCAACATTTCTAATGTTCTACAATTGAAAAGCCTAAAACTCACACCAAATCTCCCAAACAAGCAACTCCAAAACTAGAGTGCAGATGGGGCACTTATGGCAACTAAGACAAACCCAACCAAACAACACATAGAAGAGCAAGAAATGATGAAAAAGAAAATACCATATAAACAACTTCAACTACAGTAAACTTACATCCAAGGTCAAAATCAATTTATTTCTCTAGAGCTCAAAGCCACACTAACATAAATCTCACTAATTATAATCACCTAGCCTCAACATTGACTTCCAAAATTCACACAAAGGCAAGGACCAAACATTGAGTTACCTACTTATGAACACATCAACTGCAATAGTAGCAAGAGTGACTTTGCTACTAAGAAAAAGTAACTTTTAGCATGGCCATCTTCAACAAAGAACTTCAAAACAATCATTTTGACACTTTTTCTGAAAATAGTCTTTTCAATACATTTTGTAGTTGCCAACAAAAGGAAGCAATTTGTGTGGACAGAGGAGTCCTACAGCCAATTCTAACTAAAATATGCCATCCCTTGATTTTGACTTCTTCACAAAAACCAACACTGAAGAAAATGCAAAGATGACAACCTCTATAAATACCTCCTTCGAGCCATTTCAACCAAATGAATGCAATTGTTTTCAAACAATCATCAACACGATAACTATATTCGCAAATGATGACAAATTACAATGAAAATTTTCAAATTACAATTGCATGCAAAAGTCAAGGTCAACAAATTCAAAAAAACAAGATAGCCAACAATTGGTCAATATTGCCAACTTGGCTACCAGTAATCACCACAAGAACACACGCCATCTTGGAAGTGGTGAAAGCGATTGGCATCCCTCACAACAATATCTCGTTCAATCACCTTTGAGATAAACTTGGTTGCTGTATGGCAATCTGAACACACTCGAAGGTTCTTGAACACCCGAATTGGCTGTCCAAGGGGTGTCCGCAAGAGTCCATAAGCAATAGCCAACTTCTCGCTATGGGAGCAAAGAGCAAGCTCTTTCTCCTCCTCCTCAATGTTCCGCAACACTAGCCGGGTATCAGGAATGTAGCCTTCGGCCTTAATTGTCTCACTCAATCTCCTCAACTCAGCATAGATCTCCTTCGCTTCCGAGTGAGAAATATCCCCTACGACGAAGTCATGGACCTTGTTATCAACGTCAATCCAGCTACGCCCTGGCTCCTTGCGTATTCCTCTCTCCTGCATCATAGTGCGCACCCACAACACCTCCTCCCACTTGCCAGCTGCAGCATAGATATTCGAGAGAAGCACGCATGCAGAAGCATCCTTCGGTTCCAACTTGAGACGCTCATTAGCGGCAAGTTTGCCCAACTCCACATTACCGTACGTTCTACAAGCACCAAGCAAGGCTCCCCAAGTTGCACCATTTGGTTCCACCGGCATGTTGTCAATCAAGAGCTTTGCTTCCTCCAAGTGTCCTGCTCGCGCAAGAGCATCCACCATGCAGGTACAAAGCACCACACTAGGTTTGATGCCATAATCTTGTGTCATAGCCAGAAAATGTCTACGGCTCTGGTCCACAAGGCCTGAATGACTACAAGCTGACAACACTGCAACGAATGAGATCTCATTGGGCTTCACACCGTCTGCAATCATAGTTTTAAAGACTTCCAGCGCTTCATGCCCACATCCGTGCTCTGCAAGTCCACCAATCATCACGTTCCATGTGAAAACATCACGATCCTCCATCCTCTCAAAAACCACTCGTGCATCATCCAAACTGCCACATTTAGCATACATGTGAACCAGCGCACTGCCCACACGCAAATCTGACTCCAGTCCCGCTTCAAGGACATGCCTGTGAACCTCCTTCACCCACTCCAAAGCCCCCGCACTTGCACATGCATTCAGGATGCTCATATAAGTGATTGCGTTTGGTTTAAAGCCTTCCCGTTTCATTTGGAGAAGAAGTCGATATGCTTCAGACCCACAGCCATGTTGCGCAAGTCCTCCAATCATCACGTTCCAAGTAATCACGTCCCGTTCCTCCATTTCGTCAAAAGCCAGTAGCGCATGATCAATACTGCCACACTTCGCATACATGTGCACCAGCGCACTGCCCACACGCAAATCCGACTCAAATCCCGCTTCACGGGCATGCCTGTGAACCTCCCTGACCCACTCCAAAGCCCCCGCGCTTGCACATGCATTCAGGATACTCGCATATGTAAAGGCGTCTGGTTTGAAGCCTTCCCGTTTCATTTGGAGAAGAAGTCGATATGCTTCCTCACCATCACCACTGTCGGCATATGCTCCAATCATCACATTCCAGGTAATCACATCGCGACTGGACAACTTATCAAAAGTGTTCCTTGCCTCCTCTATGATCCCACACTTTGCATACATTTTAAGGAGCGAAGTCCCCACACGAACATCTGACTCCAACCCACCCTCTCTGATATATCCGTGAACTTCCTCGACCCACTTCAAGGCTGCTGGGCTCGCACAGGCTTTCAGGATGCTCAAGTAAGTAACTGCATTAGGCTGCATACCTTCCTTTCGCATGCGATGGAAAACTTCCATGGCGTCTTTCACACAACTGTGCTGAGCATAACCTCCAATCATGACGTTCCAAGTAATAACATTCTTCTTCGCAAGTTCGTCAAACACTCTGCATGCATCCTCCAGTCTCCCACATCTGATGTATCCACTCAATAGGTTGGTTGCCACATATATATTCTGCAGCATGCCACTCTCAATGGCGCACTCATGAACCTGCTTTACTGCCGAAAGGTCTTCCTGCTTCAAGCACCGCTTCAGAATTTCAACGTAGGAGTACGAGTCTACTGCAATGCCCTGTTGTAGTCGGTTCTTCAAAAGATCAATTGCTTCACTAGCGTTCGTTGCGCTTTGCATGCGCTTACTCCCACCACTAACTTTAGCTGCTTGCTTTGACGCTTTCGCACCAGCGGGCAAAGTTTTTCTCCTTCGAAAATTGGTACTGACAGAGAGTTTTCTCCAAACTGATGACGATGAACACCTAATGGGTCCGCTGCTCCTTCCTCCAACGGAGGCTGAGACACATAAAATACACGGCTGTATATGCCATGGAGACTTCAAGAGTGTGATCACACAGGCATCCTGGTCACACAAATCCCCGACAGTCTGTCAAAAAAACATTCAAGTGGTATCAGTTTCAGCAGAAGGTACTCATCGGTTCTAAGATTTAACGTTTAACGTCCAACCACCAAGTTCACGTCCTGTCAGTTTGGGGGAAGCGTACCACCGTATTGATCAAATACACTGCTGTCGACGGACCTAAATGTATCGGACACATGTGTTGCTAACATGACCACGGTACTTCAGTTCAGACAAGTCACAACTCATCCAACTACTTCCGTAGAACAGGTGAATGGCCGGGAGTCAACACTCACTCACCCGTGCACCAGCTCCAAGCACCAAATAGCTTCTCGTCTGCTGCCTATGATGCGACAAAAGGTGCATTAATGCGGACATTTTGTGGCTCTGCGTATACAGACTTCTAACGGTTCCGCTTCAACAACAGAGTAACACCACAGATAGAAATCCAACTTCTCATCTAGAAAAAGTATAGGACTGAATCTCCTCAAGTCTTTGGCCCCCTTTCAAGTGTACGTCCTCCATCAGTTGAAAAGAGCTCCTTCTGCATATCCAGGCCATGTCTGAAACCTTGAGTAAAAGTTGAAAAAGTAGCATATAAGTATCAATCTGCTCCCTTCAACTGAGTCCGTTCTCTTCCTCGAATTGCTAAACTTCCAGGCAGGAAGAGAAATTCTAGTTTCGTTCAGCAACCCCAACCTCAACATCAGCAACGTCCAATGAACACAACAAGCTTCAAAACTAGACTTCAGCAGAGACACAAAGTATTATGTATGACTGGCAATATCTTCAAGTCTGTCCAATTGCTTGTCCGATTTTATACCTCCTTCTCGGCCTTCAGCACCAATAATTCCAAGGTCTGCCGCTTCCAATTTATTGACTAGAAGTTCAATTCAGTCCACGCACAAAAGTTCCACATATGAATCCCTGTCTTGAGATCTTCCGCTCCCCGTTAACTGAAAACGATCTCCTCCTGCTGTGCGGAACCCCCTCCAAATTGCTCAGCCCTCAGGGTTCTGAGAGAAAAAAACACTCACTAGTTCCCTGCATCAACCACAACCGACGTATGGAGCCTTAATACTTAGCTTCAGTCAAACAAATTACGGCCTTCTGCTCCCTTGCGTCTGTGTATGTTCGATTCTTCACACTGCTCAACCCGGAACCCTCAGGCCACCAAGCACGGAGGAAGGAACAACTGCAGCGCTGGACATCAACACCGACAACTTCAAATGACTTCAGCTTCAGAAAACTGGACTGGAATGTAGTCAGGGGAAACCTCAAATGTGAAAGTATCAATCCCTAAGATTCTCTAATCCCGTACACACTCTTCTAAAGCCAGCAAGAAAGCTGCAACAGATATTGACACTTGTACAGACAAAAAATTCTACTGAAAATTGCAACTCATGAAAAGCAAGAAACCTAAACCACAACATCTCACATGAACAACCCCAATATCTGAGCTTCCCTCCCCAATCGAGTAAACCTCCAAGCAGGAAGAGAACCCACAACGCCCACAACTCTCAACATATGCAAACAGCTTCAAATTTTAACTTTGCTGCAGAGAAAAGATCACATGCTGCACAGAAAGGATATCATGCTGCAGTGAGGAATTATGCTCTGAAAGTTCGGTTTACCTGGCCGTGGAGACTCAAACGAGCGGACAGGTAAATCTGGTACAGCAAGACGACATGGCGAGACACCACATGCGTCAACCTCACCAACCAACCCTAAGACCCGATTTCTACAATCGAGGTTGAGTAGTGCAGTCGCACCATGCAACGGTGTTTTAGGGTTTTGATGATCTTGTCCAGGAGTACTCGGGCAAGATAGCTGTTGTACATGAAGGCGGAAAGTTCGATTTTTAGAATCCAGGGTTCCCTTGAGGTCTTGAGTGACAACAGCAGAACTAAAAGTTCTGAAATCCACGGTCCCAGGAATCCTCTTCGCCCCTCAAAATCGTGTCTGGCCTGGATCAAAACCATGAACCCCTGCTTATCCGAGAATCCCGGCGAAGGACAGCCTCAGATATCCTTAGCCACATCGTAAGTAAAGATTGGAACCGGTCACTTCAAACCTTAGATCTAAATCGAACGAAAATTCACGACAACGAGAGATTAGGGTTTGAGTCTTCTTCCGTTTGCACCACCAGTGGGCTGCTCTGTTTTCTTCGTGGTACGAGCGGCCGTGGTCGGTTTGCTAGTTCTTCCGTTGGGATCGGAATTCGGAAGCCCTGCATTTCCGATGGAGGCCCTGTGCGATGGCGTTGACGCGAAGAAGTAATGTACTCCGTCCGTACTAAATACGTGATGTCTGTTGGGGATGAATGTTTGCGAGTCGTTGCTCTCTGAATATTCTCTCCAATTCTGTTTAGTTCACTCCCAAAGGACCCACTACAGTAACAGTCCCTACAAGAAGTTCTGGAATGGAGAGTGAGCGATTTTGAAATGGACTGTCAATAATTTGAGAGCATATCAAGATTTGTCAGAGATTGGTTTAGGATTTGTCAATGGATGGAATTAGAATCAATGTGGTTCCATTTTGGAACTAAGTGGATGCTAGACAGGTGTTCAACAAATTTTTGCAAGAAAAGTTGCAAGAAACACATTGAAAGTTGAACCTCCTTCTACTAGAATACTTCTCAATCACTCATAACCTTAATTTTTGGATTGATATGAAATTTTAGCCACACAAATTCCACTAGTATGTGCAACTATTCCAAATTTCTTTTTTGAAACGGGACATTGTATGAAGAAGAAACAAGTCCTCCAAGTTCACTAGAATCCAAAAATGTTGGGATTTTGAACTTCAAATTGCTCCCAAACAATCAAAACAACTTCGATTACCACAATAACTAAACTTCAAGGGGAACATAACCCAACAAATTTTTTTTATTGAAAACAAACATTGGATGAAGGAGGTACAAGCCCCTAAAGTTGTAGCCATCAAATGCAGTTTGGCAAACTCAAATTGAACTTGCAAAGTTTGATTGGCTTCCAAAAAATCAAGACATCTTAGGTTGATTTGAAAATTTTACCACACAAACTAGAAAAGAGAGTGCAAATTTTCCAACAAGTTTTATTGAATTTGGGCATCAGAAGCAAAAATTATAGCACTTTAAATTGGACTTGAAACTATGTGAGGATACTTTTGGTCCCTTGGGGCATTCAGGGGTTAGGTTTAGTAATGTTTGCATTTTAGAACCTTGTGTACTACTTTTTGCATGCCGCAATGCTTGTTTTTGGTAAAGCCATATCTTTGTCTAAACTGCATGTGTGTGGGTTTTGCAAGGCCTACAATAAAGAATAGGTGCCTACAACAGAATTCTTTAAAAATTCATAAGTAATTCATAAATGCTCCAAAAAATATGAAACCAATTGTGTTAGATTCTACATCAATTTCTCTTCAAGTGAAAAATAAGGATAAATACTTTCATGCATCTAAAAACCATCAAAAGGTCCGACCAACCCTTAAAGGAGCGCTTCATAAGTACACTACCTTATGACCTCGGAGTCAAATTTGGAAGTTCTTCACTTTGTATCTTCCATTTCTTCTCTAATTTTAAGTGAAATTTTTTGGTTATATTTTTCAGAGCTGAAATCACATGTCTAGTATATGCTATGAGTGTTTCTAACTCCACCCTTGAGTTAGAAAGTTGCACACGGGTTCTAGCAGCTTTTGAATGGAGATTTATTCCTGGGTGTGTAAATCCTAGTCAAGTGTTTGCCTTCCAAGCAATGGACACTTTTTGTTATTGTTAATCCTGTAAAATTCAACTACTTTTAAGACATACTAATTGTTGAATGGTTAGCAATTATGGTTAAATTAAATTATGGCGAGAAAACAATTCTTAATCTAACTAAAATTGAATCTAGGTAAAGTGATAGAATATAACTTCCCCTTTCCAGAATGGTAAAAAAAGTTAGATTATGAGATTCCTAGTAAAAATTATTAAAGAACAAATTTCAGCCCCTAACTTATGCTAAAAAACTTCATCCACTAAACTAAGATAATAAATCAATTCAAATTAATTCCAAACTTTAGGCTTGAATTATTAGTTCTTCTAACTATTGATTTTTTAAGATTAATTTTACCCTAATTAGAAGAATTTCATCTAAAATTAGTCTCAAACTTCATCCAAGCTTTTACCCTTCAAAAATAAAGTATTTTCAAAGGTAAAAGTGAATTTTGGAATCTTTAAAGATTTTTTGTTTGATTCCAATCCTAAGAAATATTGTTAGACAGTGTGATTGGAGATAAAAAGATTGCAACTTGAAAACATCGGAAAAAATCCGGTACAAAAAACTTTTAATTTCCATTTAGAGTAAATAATAGAGAAAAAACTAAGCTTGCATTGGTACTTGAAAAAGTAGTGCCACATGAGAATTAAATGAAATTAGTTGGTAAGCCTAAAAAATTATCCTAAATGCTATCAATGATTATCAATACAATAAAAAAAACAATAATTGCATACTCTAATACACATAATCACAATTGGAGAGTCAAATCATCTCCAAAATACAACAATTGTAGGTATACAACAAAATACTATGAAAAGTAGTCAATCACTCATTCAATAGTTGTTGAATAGCAAAAATAGCAATAAAATTTGGTCAAATTACATGGTCAAAGTTTGTCTTTTCAAGGTTAATGTTGAAATGTCGAAGTCTATGAAAATGTGGTCAAACATCAAAGTCTTCTTTTCTAGATGCTTCACTTTGCCATTGAAAATCAATGGAATTTTTATTTATTTATAGTAGATTAACTCAAGTATCTTCTACATGACTTTTAAATTTCAAAAATTGAATAAAAACTTGAATTTATTATGAATTTTCGAGAATAAAACAAAAAAATTTACATCAAATACAAGTAGTAAGTACAAAAAATCTGAAAAATTCTTTGTTGGTGCATATTGTGGTGCAAAATACTATAATGTAAACTAATTTTTTGTGTCATTCTATAATTAAAAACCTAATAGAATGAGGTAGTAGGTCCAAAGTTCAAATGGCTATGAAACACAATTTTTTGAATTTTACAAAATTTCAAATTAGAATAGAATGTAGACTTGATAATCTTCATTTCTACAGTTGGTCTAAAATTCAAAAAACATCATTTTTATGGCTTAAGTTCAAATCCAGAGAAAGGAGCACAAAATATACAATACAATAATCCATATTTTGGGAATTAACACTTCACTAAGTTTTGTGTATCCACACTTGCATACCACTTTGCCATTGAATTTCAAAAAAAATTGGATGAAAAATGGTTGTTCTCTGTCTTTGTAGAGCCTTTCATTTATCAAAAGGACATTTTTTGTCCATGTCCGTAGTATAGGGTTAATCCTTAAAGGACATTAGGAGGTCTTAGGAGGTTTGTCCAAGCTTGAATTTTAGAGTCTGCCCGAGCATCATGTAGTTTGCTCAAATGATCAATCAATTATGAGCTTCCGCCCTCCTCAAGACCATGGGCAACCTTAAAGCAACAATTGAAATTTTTTATCAAACTTTCCAATGCAAAAGCTACCAGTTTAAATTGTGATGTAGAACCCAAGATTTAAATTGATAGATCCATCTTGTGAAGACAAAGATGCTGAGATCAAGAAAATTCAAATGTAGTTACAATAAATATTAGATTTGAAGACTAAGGTGAGTGCACCCAAATGTAACAAGAGTCATTTGTAGACACCTAGAATAAGCCCTAAGCTAAAGTACAGGTGGACCCAATGTTGATAGGTGAGTTTCCATGAATGTGTCACAGTGATGGGCCGGTTTTTGTGTTGGCCAATAAAACAACCTTAATACGGAGCACAAGCTTAAGGTTTGTCGCTTTTGGGTGTTTCTATGTCCACTTTGTTAGTAGTCTATTGTTCAGAGTAGGACGGTGCATCTACACACTTCTTTTGACAAATTCGTATTATATTCATACAAGCTCAGAAAAATACGAAACTACTTTTGTTAGTTTCTTGAACTATTTCCTAACAAGCTCAGGCATCATTTTATTCTTTCCCTACCCTCAAGATCTGCAAATCTTGAATAAATGTCACATTTAGGTGCTTCTACCTTACTTTAGGAGGAGTTTTCCTATTGATTCTCTGAAAACCCATCCCCAGGGACCACACCCTAACACTATTCTATTCATAGTCATAGGAAGGGGGGCATAAGCCACAAAACTGTGAATGTCTGCTTAAAATTTTCCTTGGGTTTAAGGTAGGAGGCTATAAAACGGAGCGGGCATTAAAATGGAACATGACTTAGAGGTACATTTTGCTTTCTTCAATGTACCACCTATGCACATTTCAAGAGGTGGTCCATTTTAATGACCACAAATGACCACTTTTTTCCAACTTCAAAAATTTGTAACTAATTCCACAAAGGTTCCAAAAATATGAAACGACTTGGGTTAGATTTCAATTCCACTTGTCTTTCAAGGAAAATTTACTGAAAATATTTCAAGATGTTTTACCTCCCAAAAATTCAGTTTCAGCCCTTAGATGCTCCATTTCTGGACCTCCTACCTTAGGTGAGGGTTTTGCCTGAGGCGAGAAGGACGCACGCAGTCCCTGGTTTAGGGTTTGTAGCTCGGAATTCAGCTTGTTTCGTCTTGGTGTCTGAATTCTTTCATGGCATTCCCGTCGTCAGAATTCCCGGAATCCTCTTCGATATTCTGGGAGGGAATTACTGTAGTTCGAAGAATTCTGTCTGAGAGTACTTTGTCTTGGCACATTCGAAGAAACATTAGCAAAGGCCGACATCGAGCATCTGTTGCATTGAATTCGACTCCAATTTTTTCGCTTTGTTGAAGAGGAAGTGGTCTTGTATCGCTCGGCCGATCAGATCTCATTTCTCAGCTGGCATGAATTTGGTCGCAAGAGGGTGCTCTTGATTGAGGGTGCGTGTTGTACCACTTGGGGAAGGAGCAGTGAAGAACGGAGTATTGAGGAGCGAGGAGATTCTCGAAAACATTTTTAATCAAGGGACCATGGTGTTGTAGCGAGCCAGACACTACTTTCAATTTTCAGTGGGAAACAGGATTCCCCAGACCGTGGATTTTAGAATTTCCAATTCTGTTACTCTAAGAGATCCTTTGATTCTGAAAAATCGACTCATCAGCTTTCATCAACAACTGCATTGCACGTAGACTCTGAACAAGATGATCATAACCCTAAAACACCGTTGCAAGGTGCATCACTCAAAGCTCCGAGTATATAAATCGTGTTCTGAGGTGCGGTCGTGAGGCGGACGCATGTGTTGCCTCGCCGACAACCTTTTGCTGCACCAGATTTATTATTTTGTTTGTCCGCACGTTGAGGCTCCATTGTCAGGTAAACCTTTCCAAATTTCAGAGCACAATTCCACATTTGATCCGTTCTCTGCGGCATAGTCAAAATTTGAAGCTATTTGCATATGTTGTAAGCTGTGGGCGTTGTGCGTTCTCTTCCTGGTTGGAGGTTGCTCGACAAAGGTTTAGCAGTGCGGATGGAAGCACGGGCAGAGTTGGAAGGTGGCTGAAAAACTTAACGATTCTTGTTTGATACTTGGTGTCCAGATTGACGTCAAGGTTGCGTGGGCTGTTGTTCCTATGGAGCTGCTGCTTGGAGGGAGCCTCTCTTACTGGAGTTAGGGTTTAGCGAATTGGAGTTGAGGACATACATTGAAAGGCAAATTGAAAGGTAGCTCAAGAACTCGCTGAGATTGATTCATATACGATAAGCTGAGGGTAGAGTGAAGTTAGGTTACGGAACTTGTTGCATATATCGGGCGTTGAGATGTTGAGGGTGTTTTCATCTCTGTAGTTCGGGCTTGACAATTTGGTGGGGTAGAGCAGACGCAGTTTCTAGGTTTAGGTTTCTTGCTCTGCAATTTCAGTAGAATTTTGTATCTGTACAAGTTTCAGTATCGGTTGCAGCGTTCTTCATTGCTGGTTATAGAAGAGTGTAAAGGGTTTGTGAATCTTATGTACTGTCACATTTGGAACTTTCTCCGGACTAAGTGCCAGTCAAGTTTCGGAAGCTGAATGCATTAGAGGTTATTCATGTTAATGTTGAGCAGTGTGGAGGACTGTTGTTGTGTCAACTGTTGTTGTGTCTTCCTCCCTGCTTGGAGGCCTTAGAGGCCGTGGTTGAGCAGTGTGGAGGACCCAACAGACTCAGTTGAAAGGGAGCTGAAGGCCGTATGCTATGTGCTTTTTTGTTATGACTGAAGCTTAGCATTAAAGCTGAACACACTGGTGGTGGTTGATGCAGTGAACTGTTGGGTGTGTTTTTCTCAGCAGAACACCGAGGGCTTAGCAATTTGGAGGGGGGGTTCACAGAAAGAGATCGTACACAGTTGACGCCGAGTGGAAGATTTGAAGAAATGGATTCAGACACGAAACTTTGTGCGTGGACTGAAGGGAACGTCTAGTCAATAATTTGGAAGCGGCATACATTGGAAGTCAGTATTCATGCTGAAGGCAAAGAAGGAGTGCAGTTGAACAGGAAAGGAACGGACGCAGTTAAATAGACCTGAAGATATTGACAGTCATGCATGATACTTTGTGTCTCTGCCGAAGCTGAGTTTTGAAGCTTGTTGTGTTCATTGGCCTTTGTTTGAGGTGAACCAAACTAGAATGTTTCTCTTTCTGCTTGGGGGTTTATCCATTCGGAGAAGAAAACACACTCAGAAAGGAGCAGGTTGACACTTATACACTACTTTCTCAGCTTTTAGTCAAGCTTTAAGACACTGCATGCATTTGGAGAAGGAGCTCTTTTCTGCTGGCAGAGGACATCCACTTGAAAGGGGACGAAGTCTTGAGGAGATTCATTTGTATACTTTCTCTGGATAAGATTTCTGTCCGTGGTGTTACTATTGTCGCAAAAGAATCTTCAGAATTTTATAGACACCGAGCCACAAAATGGCCGCATTCATGCACCTTTTATTGCATCATAAGCAGCAAACGAGAAGCTTTTTGGTGCTTGGCGCTGGTGCGCAGGTGAGTGAGTGTTGACTTACGGTCATACACCTGTTCTACCGAAGTAGTTGGATGGCTTGTGACTTGTGTCAACTGAACCACTGTGGTCATGTTAGCAGCGTATGTGTCCAACATATTTAGTTTCCTCGACAGAAGTATATTTGATAAATATATATGGTGTCTCGCTTCCCCCAACTTGACTGGACGCGCTGTGAACTTGGTTGGGTGAACTTAGTTGGTTGGTTATAATTTTTATTAAACATTCAATATTAGTGCCGATGAGTATCTTATGCTCAAAGTGCTACCAAGTGGATTTGTTTTTTGACGCACTGTCCCGGATTTGTGTGAACAGGATGCCTGTGTGATCACACTCTTAAACTTTCCGTGGCTTATACACCCTTCTTTACTGTTGGGATCTGCCTACAATGGAGGAAGAAGCAGCGGAGAAATCAGATGCTTATCGTCATCGGTTTGGAGACCGTCTCTTAGTACCTGTGCTTCAGGTGTGCATCAGATGGCCGTTCTCATGGAAAGCAGTGGGTGCTGTTTGTCTCTTTTAGTTAGAATGTGACTGACCTATGTGAAGTACGTTCCATTTGAATCAGGCGAAGCACAGGCAATTGCTCATGATTGGGAGGAGTATTTTGCGGATCCTTCGCAGTGGTGGGACAACAGGTTCTACAAGGTATCACGAGGAATATCACTAGGACTACTAGTTAGTTGATGTTTGAAAGTTGCAAAGAAATAATGAGAAGTTTATTTATTGCTTTTCCAAGGGTTTCGGGCACTTTTGTAAACAAGACTCATGTTACAGCGTGAGTGTGTTTTGGAGTGGAGTGAAGGCTACTTAGATCATGCCAATGTTTAAGAACATATATTCCTTAACTGGTTTTCCATATTGGATCTTGGGCTGTGGTGCATATAGATGAACCCCAAATCACCTGACTATAAACACAAGGTGACAAAGAAAGAGCTTTGGGTAGATGGCTGGTCAACTCCACCATGGGTGAAGGCGATGCTCAAATTGCTGACTTTAAGCACATCACCATCTCATGTTGGTTATCGTACCAGTGATTCTCAACAGATTGTACAGCCAAATAGGTAGTGGCATGAGCATGAGTGGCATCTCCCTTTGTGACATGTAATGGGTGCAAGTAACTTTCCTATAGATGAAACTGACAGACGTATTGACGGTGGATGACATATTGACGGTTTGTAATTTGTTTTTTGAATTTTGAGTTGGGTCGTTTTTTTAGGATTCAGTTTTTGCCACATTTTCTCTTTGTTTGCTTTGTGACATTCTCTGTGTAAGTGTTTATTAGGTGCCTTTAAAGTGCAATGACTTTGAGAAATAGTGTGCAAGTAAGAGATATGAAGACTGCATATTTGCATCCAAGTATGTGTCAATTGATTGGGCAAGATTTTTCACATTACGAAGGTTATTTTGATGAAGAGTGTATTGATGAGTCAGGTCTCCTGAGGGCAATTTTGGAAGAAGAATCACTTTGCCCACTCGTGCAATAGAGTCCAAGCAAACTGTTCAAGTCGGCGGCAGCATGCGCATGCAATGCGCAAAAACCTTGAGTGAAACAATTGATGTTTTTTGAAGAACCGACTACAACGGGGCATTGCTATTGACTCGTACATGTATGTTGAAGTTCTGAAGCGGTGCGTGAGACAGGAAGACCTTAGAGCAGTTGAGCAAATTCATAAGTGCGTCACTGAGAGTGGAATGCAGCAGAATATATATGTTGCAAACAGCCTATTGAATGTATACATCAGAAGTGGTTGACATCAGAGTTTGATGAACTTGTGAAGAAGGATGTGATTAGTTGGAACGTCATGATTGGAGGTTATGGTCAGCGCAGTCGTGCGAAAGATGCCATGGAAATTTTCAATCAAATGCGCCAAGAAGGTGTGCAGCCGGATGCAGTGACTTACTTGAGCATCCTGAAGGCATTTGCGAGCCCATCAGCGTTAAAGTGGGGCGAGGATGTTCATGCATGTATCAGAGAGGGTGGCTTTGAATCAGATGTGCGTGTGGGGACTGCGCTTCTTCAAATATATGCAAAGTGTGGGAGCATAAAGGAGGCAAGGAAAACTTTTGATAACTTGGCCAATCGTGATGTCATGTCCTGGAACGTGATGATTGGATTATATGCAGAAAGTGTATGTGGTGAGGAAGCATATCGACTTCTTCTGCAAATGAAACGGGAAGGCCTCAAACCAGATGCATTTACGTATGCGAGTATTCTGAATGCATCTGCAAGCGCTGGGGCTTTGGACTGGATAAAGGAAGTTCACAGCCATGCCCGTGAAGCGGGATTTGAGTTGGATTTGCGAGTGGGCAATGCGCTGATCCACATGTATGCGAAGACTGAGAGTGCGGATGATGCGCTCCTGGTTTTTGACAGAATGGAAGAACGGGACGTGATTACTTGGAACGTGATGATCGGTGGCCTTGCACAGAGTGGGTGTGGGTCGGAAGCATTTGAACTTTTTCTCCGAATGAAACGGAAAGGCTTCAAACCAACTGCAATCACTTACGTGAATATCCTGAATGCACGCGCTAGCGCAGGGTCTCTGGAGTGGGTGAATTTGATTCACAGTCATGTGCGTGAAGCGGGATTGGAGTCAGATGTGCGTGTGGGGAGTGCTCTCATCCACTTGTATGCGA
The DNA here is from genome assembly GCA_951799445.1 of Pseudisothecium myosuroides. Taxonomy (NCBI): domain Eukaryota; kingdom Viridiplantae; phylum Streptophyta; class Bryopsida; order Hypnales; family Lembophyllaceae; genus Pseudisothecium; species Pseudisothecium myosuroides. The sequence goes on along the minus strand of OX637288.1, from coordinate 216,062 downwards.
AGAGTGGCAGCATCGATGATGCTCGACTGGTTTTTGACAGAATGGAAGAACGGGACGTAATTACTTGGAACGTAATGATTGGTGGACTTGCGCAACATGGATGTGGGGCCGAAGCTCTAGAAGTCTTCAGGAATATGAATGCAACCGGTGTGAAGCCTGATGGCTGCTTATTTGTGGCATTGTTATGGGCTTGTAGTCATGCAGGCCTTGTTGATGAAGGACGTCGACTCTTTCGGGTTATGTCGGAAGATTACGGCATCGCTCCTAGTGTTTTGCATTGGACCTGCATGGTGGATATTCTTGGCGGGCTGGGCACCTGGAAGAAGCAAAGCTCTTGATTGATTATATGCCAGTTGAACTTGATGTTGCAACTTGGGGAGCCTTGCTCGGTGCTTGTAGATCTTATGGTAATGTGGAGTTGGGTGAACTCGCGGCTGAAGAGCGCTTGAAGTTGGAACCTAAGGACGCCTCTACGTACGTACTCCTGTCCAACATCTATGCTGCCGCTGAGAAGTGGGAGATGGTTTCATCGGTGCGGACTACGATGCAGGAGAGAGGTATTCGCAAGGAAGCGGGGCGTAGCTGGATCGAAGTTGATTACAAGATTCATGCCTTTGTTGTAGGGGATATATCTCACCCACAAACGAAGGAGATTTATGCGGAGCTGAGCAGATTGACCGAGAAAATCAAGGCTGAAGGCTACCTTCCAGATACCCAACTTGTGTTGCATGATGTTGACGAGAAGGATAAAGAATTTTCTCTTTGCTCTCATAGTGAGAAGTTGGCTATTGCATATGGACTTATTTACACCCCAAGTAGTAAACCTGTACGTGTGTATAAGAATCTTCGGGTGTGTTCGAATTGTCATAGTGCAACAAAATTGATGTCCAAAGTGACGAGAAGAGAGATTGTGGTCAGGGATGCAAATCGCTTTCATCACTTCAAAGATGGCTTGTGTTCTTGCAAAGATTATTGGTGATGAGTTTTTGGTGATGAGGTTGGCAATTCCAATTGATTGTGGAGTGAATTTTTGAAACCTTTGATGATCATATATGTACTAATTTATCTCATTGATAATTGCCTTCTTTGACCTCTAAAGTCCAATTGTCCCCTCATGGGACAAAATGGATTTCGGGTAGGCTCCTTCAATCTCAATATGCATCATGAATTTTTAAAACTTTTTGTGTACATAGAATAATACATTAGCTTCGTGAGAATATAATTTTTATTTCAATCGGTGCTTAAAAGCAAAAGTTACGGCACAAAAAGCCATTTTTACAGGTGGGGTTGGTAGAAAGTCTCCCATTCAAATTCTTTTTGTGAATTTAAAAAAATTTGTTTCCTCTGGATTGCAATTTTATTTACATGGGAAGCTTTGAGTCATTCTATTTGGATTTTGTCATGTGAAAGTTATGGACAATCATATTTTTTGGGCAATCAAAACATCTTGGAAGAAATATTTTTAGAATTTATCTTTGAACTCAATTTTCACAATTTAAAAAAATAAAATTCACGAGGTTAAGATATTAACAATTTAGATTATCTTTCAATCTTAAACCTTCTTTTACTTAATAATTTTCTAATGAGTGAAAATCAAGTGTTTTAAAAAAAAAATCCTAGATTGTCAAATCAATTCTTCAACATGAAAAATTAGAAATTCAAAATCAATAGTGATAAAGTTTTAAATTAAGATGATTCGAAGCCAAAAAATCTAGTTGAACAACCAAAGGTGCAAAAAATCCTTTTTTCCAACTGCAAATGCAAATATCTTACAATCTATGCAATCAAACTTTCTGAACTTTCTTCCACGTTTATATACTAGTCTAGTGCAAGATCCTACGTTTATATAATTATGCAAAAAAAGTAAATTTTAAAGTTTTTTGCGCTTTGCAATAGAAATGGCAATTTTGAATGGTTTTTGATGGAAATTATTCCTTGCAACTTTAGGCGTTAAATTTGGATTTTATAATTATCCTACAAGATATTAATAAGTTGTGATTCATTTATTAGTATTGTATGACAAGCCAAGTGCAACAGATTCACATTTATCTCTTGCTCTTTTACACAAATTGCATTCAATAGATTATATTTAACCCAAAATCCTTGGCATCCTTTTAGGGTTTAGAGTTCCATCAATCTAAAGTCTAAGCATTACTATGCTTAGATGACCTAGAAGCAGAGTGTTTACAAGTTCACCAAGTATTGTGCTAAATGATAAATGTTACAACTAGTAGTATATATGCATTGTTTTCCATCTCAATATAGGTATCTATAATATAGATACCACACACTATAGAAGGTGTATGTATTATAAACACCTATAATATGGGTATTTGTAACATACATACCCTATAAACATAGAAGGTTTTTATAATATATACACCCCATAACATAGGTGTAGTATTCTAGGCTCATGGGCTCATGGGCTCACACTCCTATACTCACATAATAGCACCCTTCGGATTGTATCCTTCCAAAGCTAACCCAACGAGATCACCAAAGCTAAGTAGTGGATTATAATGGTCACATAAATGCAACAAGGTTTTCTTGTAGTGAAATCTTCTTCATACTAAAACATAGATAATTTTCATCCATTTTTTACATACAACTTTGTTATATATATGTTTTTGAATTGATGCAAGTTTTAATAGCTAATTCAAGAATCAAGAGTGGTTTGATTATTTTTGGGGGATTGTTTTGAGATATAAATAGAGAAAGAATTATTTGAAATTGTTAATAATGTTTTATGGATATTAAATGCCTATCTAGTTAATACATTTATTTGAGAAGAAAGTGAAGTGGTAAATTTATTGACAAAATAATTTGTCTAGTGTATCATTCAAAAAATCTAAAATTGATATTAATTCCAACCACCTTTTGTAAATGTTCAAAATCCACCCTTAAGCTTAGACAATGCACATCTTAGATTTTAATTATTTAAGTCCCCAAAGACTAGAAAATCTCAAATGAATGTTGAGCGGTTGTCCAATTGGCCTTCTAAGCAATGGAAAAATTTTGGTTTAATTTTAGGATTTTAGGGTTGCAAAATATTATCCAAGATATATTTCAAGTTCACATATTTCCTTGAAATCAAACTTTGATCATAAAAGTTAAGTTCATTGGTTGTTAATTTTAAATCCCCTCATTTATACTTAATTTTATGTTTATTTTAGAATGATAAAGCGTACTTCAATCAAACTTTCCTAATAAAGGTTAATAAGGCTCACCAATTTTCATCTAATATTTGTCATACTAGTATATAAGCTTATCCTAATCTCTCTTATAGAATTTTAACTCAAACTTAAGAGTCATTTTTATTTATGGTTTTCAATTAGGATAAACTCTAAGATTCTAGACTAAACACTAAGTCTCATCCATTACATCATTTTTCATTTGTAGCTCAAGCTACATTGTTTCAAACCTCATTTGTTAATAATTTTAGGATTTAGGGGCCAAATTAAGATTTTTTAAATGATGTGTAAATCAATCCAATAATTCTCTAGGATAATAAAATTATTTTTACAATTTACTAGATTTAATAATTTTTTATTCTACACCTTAACCTATATGTGACAAATACAAGAATGCAAGGCATTCATGGGTACATCATTACATTTTTTACAAAGAAAGTTTAATTGGTGTAACTTACCCTTTGAGAATGCATGTTGAATTGAACACTGAGCTAATGAATGCAATTATAGTTGGCTGTTAGTTTTCCTCTCCACACCCTTTAATAACTCTATATGGTGAGGTATTGGAATGCAATGCATTTATGGATACACTATTACACATTTTTACAAAGGTAGTTACATTGGTGTAACTTGCCCTATGAAAATGCACATTAACTTGAACATAGTCCAATTGAATGCACGTATGGTTGTTAGTCTTTGTCTCTACACCTCATTAACACACCAAATCTCATATTATTTCATTAAATCTACTATTATAGACCCAAAAAGGAGTTTAATATTTTGAAATGTAATATTTTAGATGCGGATGTTCAAATCAAACTTATGTAGTTTACTTGAATATAGTTTGCCTTTTATCCCTTATCCATTGTTGTTTCTCCAAGCTAATCTCCTTTAAATTTAATAACTACACTTAAAACACTATATATAATGTGGATGATTTATTATGGTGGCCTACAATAATTATAAATTTGGAATACAAACTATTGAAGTGACAAACTATAAAGATTTCATTTATTTCAAATCCTTTTAGGAATTGGGAGTGCACGATGTGTATATTTTACAAGATGGGCTCAGGGTAGAAAATGGCCAATATTACAAGGTTTTAATTTTGCAATATCGACACACAATGTTGAATAGTGGCTTCGCTGCAATTAAAATGTTTTTTTTGCCACAATATTTATTGTCAACTAGAAACTATAGTGATGACAAAGAATGCAAAGATACTTGATTATTGTGATTTTGAAGAATTTTAAATCACATTATTTATGACAAATACAAATTGATAAGGCCTACTATAAATACCATAACCTATAGCATATGATGACGTTAAAATAACAAAGTATTTGCAATATTTGATTCCCACTTGTTGAAAATATAACACATTAGATGTGGTGATTTGTTGAAATGTCTATGTCACTTAAACCTATGATATTATTTTTGAAAGATTAATTTGAATTATATTTTTGGAATTACCAATTATATATTTTTTCCTATTGGAAATTTAATTAAATTTAAAATAAAACTTAAATATGAACTTTCAAAGGTGAAAATAATATACAATCATCTTATATTTTATATTATATTATATTATTTTTATAAAAATAAAATAAATAACTTATTAGATAATTTAGATATATTTTTAAATATTTTTAAATGATATATATTTTTTAAGCAAATTTAATATGACCTATGAGTCAAAGGTCCAAAATGCATTGCATTTGTGCGTTCCTAACTATACTGTTTACATACAGGGTAAAAACAATGAAAATCTTTTTTAAGAAATGCATGGAAGTTGAGATCTTTTAGTATGTACTTAATTGTTCAAAATGAATTTTTTTATCAAGATGTCAACCTTCAGTTTGTGATACTAGTCTTGTGGCTTTTCATCTATTCACGGCTTTGATGTCTATCCACCACCTGGGCTCACCCACCCATTTATCCCCTTACATTTTCTACTTTGAATGCCTCCCTTTGCCCACTCTTTCTCCACCAATCAAATATCCTATATTAATTGTCTCCCATCCACCATCTATGTTCAACATTCTTTGTATATCTTGGATTTTTATTTTATTTTAATTATTTAATATTACATAGGTGAAATTATTTTGAAATTGAGTATCAATCTTAAAATTTTAAAAGTAAAATAAAAATATCCAATATGAAGTTTAAAATCTAAATTCTTAGAGAAAAAAATTAAAATTTTAGAAAAAACAAACTTAGACTTTGTATGCAAAACACTTATTTGATACATTAACCCCTAAGCGCCCCACAAGCCAGATTGTGGCCTCTCAGGTTTGAAAGATTTCCTTGTTTGACCATTATAATCTTTTCAACAGTACGGTCAAAGGACGTGTCCCGCTTTCCTTGGAGCTCTCACTACAAGAGAAAGGGGTGTTTTAAGTGAGCTATGTTGGGGTGATTTTAAGATAAAATATTTTCTTCTAACTTCAAGCCCTATTATCTTGCAATGTATGAAGTCAAAGTTTTTGAAACTTTTTTCACATATTCCAAATGTTTGTTTGTAACTTTTCACCATTTTGATTTTAAATAAATTCCTTCATTGCACAATAAATCATCAAAAAATGACTAGTGTATTGCCAATTCACTTAGCCTTCTTGCATAGCAAGGTGATTTATAGTAAGCTAGACTCCATATTTGCTTTTGAAATTTTCCATGAATAAATCTGATATCATATACTTGTGAATGGTCAAAATCCTCATTTTTGTATAGAGCAAAAATTTCACTCCAAGAGGGCTCAAAGTCTAATGAGACTATTTTCACTTCAAACATTATAATAATTCAATCCACGCAATCAAATGGGCTGAATTTTTCCACACATTGCCTTACTTGTTTAATATACTTTTGTATGTTAGCAATTAAAAAAATAAGTTTTAATTTTCTATTTAACTCAATATATCAAAAATTGATAGTTTTAGACTTTTCCTATTCCAAAACACCCTCCAACCTTTAGAGGCTAAATTCTGAAATTTGAAAAATGAAGAAAAAATAAATTAGACTTTCAATTCAAATATGTAGTAATTATTAATAATTGAAAAGAAACTCAAAAAATTCTCAAACAAAAATTGAGATGTTCTATCACAACTCTAAAGACCCTATTTCTTTTGATTCTCTAAGTTCATTGATTATTATCCTTCTTTTTATTTCAACAGTTTATTTGGTGTAATGCTTTGCTTTACAATCAATTGTTTTGTTATAGGTTTTTCCAAACGTGCCACCAAGTTAGCCCTTAAAGGGTATTTCATGTTTGGGCTTGGTCAAACTTCATTAGATTTCTACACTAAAACACACATTTCAAAAAAATTATATTTTTTACATGTAGTAATACATGCCTAAAGTTCAATCTCATTTTTTCACAATTAAAAACTTTAAATTGAATTTTATGTGAATGTCAAAAGAAAATTCTTTGTAAAAATTTTAGTAGAAATTATAAAATGCTTAAAATAAAATGAAATTAAAAAAAAAAATGGAAATGATAGTGACAAACATCATGGTGTAATTGATGTACTTCTTGAGTTGACACAAAGAGAAATTAGATAGAAAAAGTTCAAAAGTGGTGTATTTTGAGCTTTCAAGATGTTATTTTCAAAGTATCTCAAAAATTACAATTTTTACAATTTTGAAAACAAAAAAAATGGAATAAAAAGTAGAGTATTAGAGCTACATTTTGAAATTAAGCTTAAAAACATTTAAAATCAAAAACTATTGTAAACCACTATGTTGGTTCACCTTTTAAAAAGATGAATATATTAACATTACGGGTAAATTTACTAGTTCGAAAGTGTTAGTATTCCAGATTAAACTACAATCACTAATTAGGGAATTTTTTAGTACACAATAGTAGGAACTTTGGGAGGTTTGGGTAGAAATTTATAATAGGTAATTAGGAAGAAAAATAAGGAAAAACTTTAGGGGAAAATAGGGACTTAAAACTAAAAAGATATTAAGCAAGATTTGGTAGAGTAACCAAATTAAGCTAACAGTAAAGTGATGATAAAATAAAAACTAAAAATTTAAAACCAAAATGTAAGCAAAATACTATGGGTAGAAAATTGGATTAAAATTAAATTGCAAATCTCCAAAATAAAAAATACTATAAATACAAAAGTGAATAAAAAACAGAAGTCTAAAAAAAATCAAACTAGAATTAAATTGCAAACCAAAAAAATAATAATAAATAGAAAAAACACAAAAGTAATTTAAGAACAAGAGACTAGAAATAAATTAAAAACCAGAATAAAATATAAAATACAAAAACACAAAGAAAGTTAGTGAAATTAAAACTACTACTAGAACACTAGAGTGGTGAGGAAAACACTGAAATAGTAAAAGGAACACTAAAATAGGGGGGGTTTACAGTAATTTAGAGGGTTTTACAGTAATGTAGGGAATTTAACACAGAATTAACACAATTTGAACTAAATTAGTACATTTACAATAATTTAGCGTGATTTGCACTAATTTGGCATATTATACACTACATAATATTGCATAATACCTCAAGAGTTTCCCAACCTGGAAGGTATATCTTTTCAAAGATACCTTTTTGCTGTGACTTTCGTTGAATTCTAAAATCAAGATTGGTCAAGGTTTCCCATTCTAGAGTGATGTCAGGTAGACTACCAATTGCAATGCTTGAGTAGTCCTTAGAATCTTAGAGTGGAGGGAGCAAAAGAGGTCCCCTTAGCATTACTTAATAATGTTATATAATTTAACACTTAAATAGTAAATTAGGGGCGGATAAAAATAGTTAGAAAAATTAATCCATTAGGAAGTGGGGTATACCAAAAAAATAGGATTTGAAGCCCTCTCTCTCAAATTTTTGGTGTGTTTTTAGAGAGCATGTGTTTTGGGAGAATTGTGAATATTTCATGGGTGTTTTAAAGCATGAATTGTGAGAAATTGTAGAAAGAAACCATATAGGACAATTTGTCAAGTAGGTTCACTTGTTTTATGAGAAAAATGGGTGAAAATATAGGGTTTTGGAGGTCAGCTTGAAGGCTGAATTTGGGATGATGGAAGATAATTAGGATTCTCTAAGATTGGAAGGAGATTGCTAACTTTAGTGAGCAATACCAGGGGAATGGAAAAGAAGATTAAGCTGAATTTTTAGGATGAGTTGGGTCTTCAAGTTAGCTTTCTAAAAAGCTAAATTTTGACAAATTCAAAGCAAGGACAAAGATGGGGCAATCAATTTGGTGCAAGGAGGTCAGCTGCCACCTTCAAATAAAACTGCCAAGTTTGGCAAGTAAGATAGGGAGAACGGCAAGGCAGATTGAGCTGAATTTTTGGGAGGAGTTGGATCTTCAAGTTGGCTTTCTATAAAGACTAAGCTTGTTCCATTTGAATTAAAGACGAGGTGGTGGTGGCCGTTTTAGGAAGGGAGATCAGCTGCCCATGACTGTGAGTGAATGTGTGACCAAACAGTGACAAATTGTTAAGATTCCTTGTGTTGCTTAGAATGTGTGCATGGCCATGGAAACTTTGCAAGTGATTGGAATCACTAAAAATCTCTAATGCAAAGGTTGCGTCCCAAGTACTTAGCACCCAAGATTGCACGAAATTGAGGTTGTCAAAATTTGAAAATGTACACTATGTACAACTCGTGAACTTCCTATATCCCCAATGATGTTTAATTTCATCCAAAATACCACTTCTAGTTCCTTTGCCACCCCTAGCACTAGTACCTTTGCCATGAGGTGTAATGTGTTTTGGATTTACTTGGACTTTAGCATTTGGTTTGAGGATGCCATAGGCTAAACTATCTCTTAAAAAAATTTGCAACCCTTTTTTAAATTAGAAATCCTTCAAAATGCTCAAAGGGCATTTTGTGTTCACTACATGCTAGGTGTAGGTAACCATAAATGGCACTTAGTTCAGCTGCTTAATGGAATGCGTTCTTACGTACAATGCAATCTTCTTCTTCAATCATTTGCTTTGCTATTCGGATGTAATGCCCTACTGAGTTGAATAGTAGGTTGTCCTTTGGGTGTGGTGCTCTAACAAAAACATCTAGATTGAAGTCCTAATGGACAACAACTTGCTGTGCAAATTTTTTTGTCAGGCCCCCTTATAGTTTAGATAAATGGCTTTGCTACACATTGTTACTTAGTCATTGTTTTCAAACTCCATTCTTGAAACGCTTTGCATAGGAAGATCTTTGGCATAGTGATTCTACCTCCAATACCATTGGGAATCTATCCTCCAGTCTCTTGTCATCCAATCAAATTCTCTTGATTGTTATCATAATGCTTGTGCATGTCCCTTTTGAGGCCATACATTTGGTACATGCATTTATAAAAGGGGTCCTTACACTCCAAATATCTTCTTTCTACAATCATGTAGGAAAGAAGACATTGGGAGTGGAACACATGTTGACACGTACCTCGACTCTGTCCACCCTCGGGGCGAAATGGATAAAAGTAGATGTTGCACATTGTACCATCATTAACAAAACTTGGCAAGTCCGGCTACATCGGTGGTGACGGGCCTATGTTACCCTCAATTTGGTACTTGTGCATCATAGAAACATATTGGAATTCCAAGGCTAGGTCAACGTTCCAATCAATGCTACTATTGCCATCATTTTTAGGCAAATTATTTGGAAACAAATCTTCAATTATTGGCCATGACGTCATGCCAAAATAAGATGATCTCCATTCTGATTTCTTTGTACTTTTTGAATCCAAGTACCTCCATGTCAACCTCCATTGCAATCCTGGTAATCAAGCTGCATCTTCACACTAGCAGTCTAGTACATTCTTCATTGATTTCTTAGGATATCACGCTCTTGTTTTTGCCCAATCATTATTGGTGGACTAATCTCCACCATGACTCCTTGATCCTTCCAATTTTAATTTTGACCTCAATAATTCACTACGAGTTATTTGTACCCTACAAGGCTTATTTATGTGATCCAAAGAGCCTATTCCATGGCTTTGGGGTCTCAACTAGAGTTGCAATAAGAAAACTCCAGTATAAGAAAACTTCTTCAAAACACCTCCAAACAAGGTGTTGAAGTTATTTAGATGTCAATTTTTCACAATCATACCTATATTTGAAATGAAATCTTTTCTAAGTGAAAGCTAGCGAGTAAAAGTTTGTATTCAAGCTAAAAAACCCTCATAAAACACAATTAAGTCAAGTTCACACCATTCTTAAATAATGACTACAACTAGGATGTAGCCACAAGGCGGACACCTCCCACACCATTATGTGTGAAATTCAATGTGCATCAATCATACCCTCTACATGCCACACATGCCAAGCATCTACTCCACAATGGCTAGTCGATAAGGTCGATAAGATCAGCAGAGGCCTACCAATTGCTAACCAAGGGCAAATTGCTAGTGGGAGCACACGCATGTACTCATTCCTAATACTTTCTCACTTTTATTCTCAAGAGATCCATCCAAGTGAAATAAGATAAATATTTGTCCATTTGTTTCCTAAAACAAAAGAAATCTAACAAAGTTAATTGTTAAATCATGCAACAACCCCATTTATGTGGTACCTCTTTTCAATACTTATTCTAAAAAGTATTTAAATTCTTGCACTACTTGAATGATTTTTGGAATGACAAAAAGACATGGCTTACTTTTGTATTTGACCCCCTCTTTTTTGCAAAGGTGGAACTCAAACCTCCATTTAGGAAGAAGCCAACTCAACATGATTAGAATGCATGCAACATGGCTTGTTGACATTCAAAAAAATCAAATAGAATAAGCCATGCCTTGTTACTCCAATAAAATTCAAATGCTTTCTAGAATAAGTATTGAACATGACTTTACAATTCACTCTAATGTCATACAAGTTTTAATTCTAAAAATAGCAAACCTTGAAATCAGTGTACCCTACTCAAGCAGGACCTTTACAATTTCATCTATTTCAATGTCCACTTCCAACCAATATAGCAACCAATAACTTGTAGCGACTCAGATTGGACCCAACTGTAAGGTATTTGAACATTTCATAGCAGCATGGAAGATGTGCAATTTGTATCCAAGAAGTTCCCTTCGATTTAATAGAAGCCATTCATTATTTTGTCAATTAAAAAATTTCTCCATAGATGTTGATACAATTAACAGGATGTTGTCTCAACTTACTAATGTACACGTCAATCCATTTTAACACTGGATTCTTGGTCACAATAATTGTACAGTACAGAGTAAAAAATGAGCGTCCCGTAGACTGAAAGTCCTATACAAGTTCACAAGCTCCAAGTCAGTTTCAGCCTTTCAGGATTCGGCTCATCGGGGTGCCAGCTTCAGGGCACCAAAGCTGCCAATGTCTTTCAAAGGCGACTGTACAATACGCAGCTCAGTCAGCTTCTGCTTCTCCTCTACAATTTTTACCTGTCAACCCCACAGAATGGTTAGACTAGATCTGAACGAGTCTCACGTAGAAGAACGATGCATGCCGACTAAATGTTATAAGAACCTCGAATTCAACTTGGTCAATAGCAATTAGCCTCGACAGGAATCATAAGAAATGATTTTGGACATTATTTTCGTTGGGCGAGTTCCAAACGAGTTTACCTTGAGTTTGTAATCTTCAAGATCTTTCTGTGTGGATTCAAGGCGAGTTGTTAGCTGACGAAGAGCTTCCATTGCCACGTCTGGTTCACAATTTCTATTTGGATTCACAACCCCTAAATCCTGTCCAGCAGCCTGTTCGGGGTTCGGCAAATAAATCGAAGTACCAACAGGTGACTAACAGCAGTAGAAGATGCAGAAGGAGTAGCAAAATGCAGAACCAACTCAGACACATATACTCATACAAACGGGATTCCTCCCGGACATTAATTGTTGTAGACGGGATCTTACTATTGTCATAATGCACGGTAATTATTATCTACCTAGATACTTCTGCCAAACTACATAAGAAACACGCATTCATTCTTAAGTGTGCAGAATGTACCTCCACAACTCGAGCACAAATGGCTCCCAGCTTTTGAGACAAGTCGGCCTTCTGCTCTTCCAGGTCCTGAGCACAAAAGAAAGAATAACAGCATAAATATAATGCAAGATTTACTATAAGCAAGACATAAGCTAGGCCAATATGTGTACACTACTATCACAATTTTACAAGAGATTTTTCCACCAGACTATTGCAAAATGAATAACCACATCTGACATTACTCAGATGCTTGAAGATACCTACCTGCACTTTAGAATGGAGGCGGTGCTCCTCATCAAAATTTAGCAGTGGTGTTTTTCCTTCTGCAGTGCGATACTTCGCCAGCTCATCGCTAACACGAGCATGAAGGAGTTTTGAACGTCTGAGTTTCCCACTCAGTTCATCATTTTGAATCCGCAACAAGTTGTTCTCATCCTGCAAGGCGAGCGCCAATGAATTTAAACAATATGAAGCTGTAAAGTTAAATCAAAATGGGAGCAAAGTGGTCACAAAAGAATATAGTAACGTAGGTTTCTTCTGTAATGAAATGGATCGGCAACCACCTTGATTTTAGCATGATGCTTGATACGTTGCTGGAGATTCTGTTGTCCTGATAGTTTCTTAACTTCTTGCTCCAAGTCACCTGCTATCTTCTGTTGCCTTTTCAGTTCATCCTGTGCATGTTGAGCAGCGTGCATTATTTGTATAAAATTTCAAAAGCAGTAGATTTGAAGGAAAAAGATTTAAGCCATGAATGTCAAGGCTAAACCTTAGACGATTGCGACATTAAGATATAAAAAAGTGTGAAGAGAATATTTCAGGCCATTGCACAAGGCCATCTCTGAAGTCCTCGCTCTATATGCAAAAACCACGAATGCTCAGGCAAAAAGAAGGAAGTTCTCAACGACTTCCAATGGTTTTGATCTTCCTGCATCAGTGGGGCAAGTTCCGAGGTTTTAAAGCTAGTTTTGGTTAGTTTAAGGGAGGTCTAAAGAGACGTGCAAGAGGTATACCTTCATACTCTCGATATCTGTACAAAGTACTCGTTCTCGTTGTTGCTGTTTATCAATCGTAGCCTGCGCAGTGAGTAGACCGTGATGCCGCCGGCTAATCTCCTCTAACCAACTGCCATAAGTATGCAAGCCATGAATTAGCCCGGAATCTAGGGAGGTATGGAAGTATAAAGATAAAAACACAGGATCCAAGAGTAATTTAATAGTGTTCAAAGCAATTCAAGAGTTCATAACAAACTAGACACAGAAACATGAGGAGATCGGACAAACCTTTCTCGCTCTTCAATAAACTCGTTAAGTCGCTGCAGAAGGTGCTCAACTTCTTCATCCTGACGAGGAGACGACTGAAAGTCTTTAGAGAGCTCAAGAATTTAATGAGGACCATGATCGCATTGAGAATGTCTGAACATTCTACTAAATCACGTTACAATCCTCCTGTTATCCTGTCCAGGAGACGGGAGGGTAGGCAATGATCCAAATCGCTAATACGAGAAAACATTAAATTTGACAATGAGAATGGTAACGATGAGCATAACTTAATGCTTTCTCCCACGATGTATTACTCTAGACTACCAACCTGCAGGCATAGGTCAATCTCAGCACAGGGCTTAGTTGTTAGCATGGAAAAAAAGAGAACTAAATACCTTCTCCAAAGGTTCTTTTTGAGCCTGCAAAGCGTTTTGGTCCTCCTGCCGGCCGAGAAGACTCTGTGAAAGAGCTCAGAACAAATATCTATTAGACATGGGTAAGTCGTTGACATCAGAACTTGAAAAATCAATTATTTCCGTGACGGTGATGAGAGCTTCTATCACATACCGCAACATTCGTCATGTCTGTCTTTACTCCAAGCAAGTCTCGGAGAACCTCGGTGGTCATCCTCTCAGCAGCCTCAAGTTTTCCGGTCAAGATAGAGATCTGCACAAGAAGAACTCAGCCTATTAATAACGCTAGAAAAAGATATTAATCTCATGCATTCAAGGACGTGCTTTGAGATCAATACCTCGTATTGTTTGTTGCTGAGATCAATTTCTAACCCCTGGATGCGACGCTCATACATTTGCCGACTTGCATTCACTTCAGAATTCATCTGGTGGCCCTTCCCAATGCAAGCGAAAGTAGACCATGCCCCTTTGAGTTTGGGCCCCCGCACAATGGAAGGTTGAGAGTGAACCCGTTCTCCCAATTTAGTTTCCACTGCTTTTAGCTGCATATCAGAAATAAACACTAAACATTAGATGCCAAAGTAGTTCTTTTCTCTGAGCAATGATTCCCCTTTGGAGTCGGGGTTTACTATGGCGAACAAGGACTTTCGCATGATCAGCAGGTGAAAGCGATGAAAATTGAAGCAACCCATTCTACTAATGCAAAGTTTACCTTCTCCTCATATTCAGATCCCTTTCTCTCAGCCTCAGCAAGAAGCGCTGCGATCCGAATCTTGGAATTTCGAATCTGGAGACAGAAGCAAGCCTTGCCAAGATCAAAAATCTAGTACACACACCATTCTACAAAAGCGTGTCCAACATTACATGAACTCTAGAACTCTGCCAAATAATCTGCTCGGACACTGCCCTGGGACAATCTTTCACAATCATACCTTTTCAGACTTCATCTCCGAATCTTTCAGAAGAACTGTCAACTTTGTCTGAGCCAATTGCAATTCAGCGTCCTTTTCCTCTAACTTCCTGCTCTTGCCAGGAAGTCATAGAACCAAGAACAAATCAATACAGAAATTCACGTCAGACGACGGCCAATTGTGAGACGTGTAGGAGCATAAATTACGCTATCAAGAAGCTAGTGCATTACGAACGGGTCAGTCCAGCACAACCTTTCTGCTTCTTGCAATGAAAATTGTGCTTCCAGAACATCATCTGCATTTCTCGCAGTGGCCTCTTCAAGACCGGCTCGCATTACTGACATGTGGTTATTCAGCCCTTGTAACTCCATTTCCATGTCTTCCCTCATCAAGCGTTGGCGCTCGCTCTCCCTTCTCACAAGTCCCAACTGCAATGTCAAGCCTCGATCAGAAACACTTCTTTGATTCACCCATTTGATATTCCGTCGCTCTAAACAACAGAACATACACAGGAATACAGATCAATCAGTCAGAACAAAAATCTCCGTTCCATACTTGGGATTCAAGAGCGTAGACAGTGCTCTCCAGCTCCACTACAGATCTGCCAAGAATTTCAGCTTCAACCTGCTTCTCTTCAGCGCGTATTCGACTCAATTCCGCGTTCTGCACAAGTAACCAACAAGGTTTAGCATTTGGTACAAGATGATGCACATGCAGCTTATTCCCTGTCGAATGGGTCACACGATAGTAACGCCATTGTAAGTGAAGGGCAAAGTACCTGGCGAGCTTCGTCAGCGATGGCGGTCTGCTCATCAGCAAGAGCTTGGGCTTCTTGAAGCTGCTCAGTGAGAACAAGAAGCTCTGCCTGGAGATTGTCTCGCTCAATCTCCAATTCTTTCAAATCTACGGATGCATCTTCAAGGAACCGAGCCATTGTTTCTTCAACGGCCATGAGTTCAGCTTCCAATCCTTTCATTGCAGTTCTTTTTCTTGTAACTTCCTCTTCCAGAACAGATGCTTTTTCGAGCAGTTTCTCGAACTTGCCCTTCAACTCTTCGCTCTCCCGAGCAGTCAAGTCTGCATGCATTCTCTTGGACTCCAATTCTTCAGCTATTTCGCTTAACTCCTTGTTCTTTGAAGCAAGATCGGCCTCGAGCAGAGTCCGCTGTAGTGAAATATCATCCAGCTTTGCATTCTGCACATCAATTTCCTTCTGTAAGGAATCAAATCGTAACAGCTCTTTTCGAAGGCGTTCCATTTCGAGCTGGAGACTTTCTATTTCAGCCTGTGAACTTTCAGCGCAAGATGCCTTCGTCTCGCATATAGTGAGCTCTGCATCCAAACGTTCCACCATGATTTTGAGCTCGGTTTTTTCCTCCTGAAGAGTATGCAGGACTTCGTTTTCTGCAGCAACCTTCTCGGCAATAGCCCGAGCTTCACCTTCGAGCGCACCTTCTTGCTTTTGCAGGTGCTCATAGAGTTCAGCAAAAGATGCTGCCTGTCTCTGCATTTCATCTCGTAACTCCATTCTATGACTCTCTAGCTCATTGACATGTCGGGCACTCTCTTCGAGCAGCTCTTCTAATGATCGCACCTCTTCAATCCAGAGATCATCACTTTTCCGTAAATGTTCAAGAGTAGACTCCAAGGCTTTCGCTTTTGTCTCTGCTTCAAGTAATTGCTCTTGTAACTCAGCGTTCTCAACCTCCAAATTAAAAACCATCGTCTTCAGTTGCTCTTGCTCCTCCTTGAGGACAGTCAATGTGCTATCTTTGTCCACGTATGCCTTGCAGGAGAACGAACGTCTGAGACTGGTGACATCATCTACGTCTCTCGTGAGGCTCTCCCGCAAGGAGCGATCTCTATTCATGCTTTGGTTGAGATGATTCAACTCATTGACAAGCTTCAAATTCAGCTTATCTTTCTCTTGTAGTAGTGATTGAGTTCCGGTTTGTAGAGTTTGAACACTCAGTATCTGCTTTCGGGCCTTGTCGACCTCAATCTGAAGGGTACGAACTTCGTCTTCCTTCTGAGCCAATATTACACTGGCAGCCTTAACTTGATGCGCCCATGACTGCCGCTCGCTGTCCATACACTTTGCAGACGGTAGCAGCTCGATGGACTTCGAGTTCTCATGGATGTTTCCTGATATCTCTCCTTTGAGCTTCAGGATCTCGTGTGTCATGTCAAGCCTCATTATCTGAGTCTCAGCAACAAGTGCTCGAATTTCACCTTCTGCGTGACCCGCGGCAAGGTCAGCTTGTTCCTTAGTAAGAGCTACTGCTTGTAACATTTCCTGTACTACTTTATTAGTCTTCTCAGTTTGCGTCAATGCCAGTCGTTCCTTTTCCCTTTTCCATCGCTCCTTCGCCTTCTCATTGACTCTCACGAGCGCATTGACCATTGAATCAGCCTCCCGCAGAGTGGCTTTCCATTCTTCAAACTTCACCAACATGGCAGCTGCTTCGTTTCTTTTCTCATTTGCTTCCACCCGTGCCTTTTCTTTCTCTGCTTCAAGTTGCGCTTTCTCTTCCCTCCATTCTTGCTGGGCTGCATTCATCTGTTCTTCTGACTTGAGCTGCAGCATTGTTAACCTCTGTAGTTCAGATTCACAGTTTCGAATGTGGGCATGCAGTCTGGTCATTTCCAAAGATGTAGCCTCCAGGTGCTTCCGAAGATCGACTTCATTCCGGGGCAAATGCTGCTTCTCTGTGACGATCCTGTCCATCTCAACTTCCAGGTCTTCACGTTTCGCGAGAGCAGCTGATAGCTCCATCCGCACACTCAAGTAGGCTTGATCCTGTTCACGTGTTCTGCTGCGTAGTTTAACATTCTCAGTTCTCATCTTCTCCAGCTCTTGCCGCAGTTTGTCTACATTTTTGGTGTTGAAGCTTGCATCTGGGGCTGGAAGCGATCGATTCTCGCTCAGATTTCGAAGAGGCTGATCCGAACTTCTCCGGACATCTGAATGCTGTTCCCATCTTGCAAGCTCCATTCGCAAGTCTTCCTTCTCAGACATCCAGCTCTGTCTTTCTGCTGCCCAGTCTTCGCCCATAGTAGAGACCATTTCCGTCAGAAGTTTCAACTTTTCCTCTGTACCAGGCACAGTCGCATGTGCTTTTCTGAGTTCTACATGAGCATTCTTTGTGCCCTTCACTGGTGAGCTGTTTCCATGACTTCCCACCAAGTCCTTGCTTCCATCCATCCCTGCAAGGCGCTTCACACAACAATCCCTTTCCTTCAGGGAAGACTGAAATTCCAGTTTCAAAGTTTCCAAACACAACTGTAGCCTCTCAACCTCTGAAGTAAGAAACTCCTTCTCCGAAAGCCAGCTCTTTTCTGAGGTACTTAACTCCTCGACCAACTTCGTGAGTGCCGCTACTGTTGACTCTGCTTGCCGCCCATGTTCTTCCGCATCTAGTAGTTTCTTCTTCATAGCAGATGATTCTACCTCCTTTTGTGCAACTATTTGAATCTTATTACCGGTGTGATCAGACAAAAAGAGATTCTCGTTTCGGAGTTCCATATTTTCAGCAGTCAAGCGGTCGATTGCTTCGTTCAATTCTTCTACTCGATCCTCGAGCTGCAAATCTACTTCATCTTCTACAAGTTTGTACATCTTGGCATTCTGTAACCGCGGTTTGTAGCCAGCACCTGATACTTGTCCTTGAAGCTTAGCCATAGATCTCTGCAAACTCGTAATTGTCTTGTTTTTTTCGATACATCGAGACTCTGCTTCCCGAGTGGCTACGAGAAGATCTGATCTCTCTAATACCCAGTCTTCATATTGCTCTGCCATCTGTTCCTTCAACCTCAGATTCTCCTGCTCCTTCAGTTCAATCTGTACTAGAAAGAGGTGCAGCGCGTTAGACAGTAGTACTACTCGATTAATGATGAGAAAGTAATTGGAAAGTCATTCAAATTAAACTATCTACACCTAAAATCGACAGAGTCCGTCCTGGCCGGCTGCATGCTCATATCTGAATACCCATTTCAATAAAGTCAAAAAATTTGGACGAACACAAGGACACATAGAAGACTGGTCCTCGAAGAAATTGAACGCAAAACTCGGTTGGCTGAATGGTCTTTCAGGGCCAAAAACAAAAGCAGAATGCAACGATGCTCATGTTAAAAATACCTGATTTTGTAAGTCGTCTGCAAGCACTTGGACGGCTTCCAAATGCTGCTTCACTTCCCTCTCAAGTTTGGCCCTCTCATTCTGCAGCTCCTCCTCCCGGACTTCTGCTGTGCGAGTATGGGCCTCAAGTCTCTGAAGCTCAACTTTCGTGGCACAAAGCTCGTTCTTGATTTGCGTGCACTGCAGCTCAGCTTCTGCGACAGTCACCTTTGATGCAGATTCCTTCCGGTTCCAATTCTCTTTGACAGTGGCCAGGTCATGTTGTGCTTTAGCAATCTCTGATGACTTGTCCGTAGCCTGCTGTAACCGCTGTTCGGTAGTTTGAAGTTGCACATGAAGATGTTCTAATATCTTCTCAATTTGCCTGACTTGAGTCTCAAACCTTTGGTTTTTGGCTGCTAATCGTAATCTTTCCTCCTCCCAGGCTGCTAGCTCCCTGTGAGCTCTTTCCGCCTCTAAATGTATTTCCCGGAACTCCTTCTCTGGTGTTTTCTCACGCTCCAACTGCAATGAGAAAAGAACACCCTGTCTTTCTTGAATTTTAGCAACAGCTTCTGTGAGTTCTACTCTCAATTGGTTCTCAGCAAAACATCGCAAGCCGGCAGTTTCAGAGAGCCACCAAACCATGATGAACGCTATTGTA
Source organism: Pseudisothecium myosuroides (assembly GCA_951799445.1). Lineage (NCBI taxonomy): Eukaryota > Viridiplantae > Streptophyta > Bryopsida > Hypnales > Lembophyllaceae > Pseudisothecium > Pseudisothecium myosuroides. Next base: position 196,588 of record OX637288.1, on the reverse strand, counting down.
GACTTGTTCTCAACTTCCCGAAGATAGGATTCACAAGTATCCACTTCCATCTTCAATGCCATTGAATCTTGGTGAGTTTGAAACAGTGACTGTGTAACCTCTTCATCTAGATCTTTACTATTATAGGCAACGCTGTAATCGCATGTTAAGGTGCCGAAATTATCGTCGACCTTACTCCGAAAAGAATCGACAACATCTCCGACGTCTTGGAGATGCTTCGAAAGAGTCATGAAGGCTGTCTGTTTCTCCAAAACTTTACAGACTATTCGATCAGTCATATTCTTCCCTCTAGACATGGACGTGTTGAACAACTCCTCTAGGGTAGATTTTGAGCAGGCAGCATCAACAGAAAGCTTGCCCGCAGCCAAGTAGTCGATCAACTTGGCAGACGCAAATTCCCAGTCCTGCTGAACTGCGCAAATCTCAGCTTCTTTATCCTTAAGGAGATCAGAAAATCTAGTCACATCGTGCCTCGCGGCAGCTTCCCTCTCCATTTCACCGGCTACCTCATCACCCAATTCGGAAAGCTGCAAGGGAATTGACTTATTACGGAGAGCAGCCTTCAATTCAACTTTGGGCCTCATTATTTGAACCTCTTGCTCAAGTACCGCTCGATAGGCTTGCTCACCTCGAATTCCGCAATTGAAGTTATGAGTTCCCTCTGGCTCCTCCGTTGCCATTTCAACTTCTGCATTGAAATCCGCATTCCGACCATGATCCATTGGCCCATACTTGCTCTGTTCCCTCACCTCCACGCTGCGAAGCTCTTGTTCCCTGCTGAGTGTCCACTCCAGTTGAGTTATTCTCTGATTTAGATTTCTCTCCTTCGCTTCCGCTTTGCTCACTTTCTCAAGAAGAACTTTATGATCAGTACGTAGAGTGTCAATTTCATTCTCAGTCCCGCTTTGGCAACTTTCGAGACGTAATACAGCTTCTCTTTCAGTGTTAAGGTGCGAAACTGATTCTTCCAACTGTTTCTGAAGGAGTGCGCGAGAAGCTTCAACCTCTTGAAGACATCGTCGCTCCTCTTCTAATCTGCTCTCAACGGATTCCAAGTCCAGCTGAAGCTGCATGATTGTCACAGAATGCTTAGCGTCCACATCTTCTATTTCGCCTTTGCTTCTTGTTCCTTCCTCCCACCTGTAGCTCCTAATGGCTGACTCTGGAGCACCATCTATAGTATCTAGCTCCAGTTGCAGTTGCAAAATCGCATCCTGATGCCTCACCCGCGCGTGACCTACCGAATCATGGGATGCAGAGCTGTTTACACCCTTCAGACTTCTGCGTTCTTGTATTCCATGATCTGTTAATTGTTCTTCAAGTTCTCGTCCTCGTATGCGTTCATCTTCTAATGTAGCCTTCACTTCACCAAGCTGCCGCTGCAGCTGGTTTATGACATAGGCTTGATCAGATTCAACTTCTAGGCTTTGCTTCACTCCTACCACGGGAGACAGTTGATTTAGCTGTAATTTCTTCAGAAGGTTTTCAGCCGTTTCCAGCGCATCATTTGTCCGCTGCACCATGACGAGAAAAACGTATCAATTTGTGATTACAAAGGCAAGAGGAATTGTATTTCAACAAGAAAAATGGTCTGATTCACGATAAAATAATGAAACCGAAAATCGGCAGAAATAAGCAGACATAATAACCTGAAACTTTGTCTGAAGTTTGCTGTTCTCTTGAAGGGTCTCTTTCACCAGATTCTCAAGCTGGGTTCTCACTTTTGCCTCTTCCAAAGCTTTCTCCTCACTCTGGTTCACAGGGATAAGCGTGTAAACATTGACTCGAAAATCAAATTCGAACATCGTACAGAACTTCAGTAGAATCTTCTTACACAAAGACTATGAGCAAAGATATCACCTTTCTGAGTTGAGTCTTAAGTTCAAATAAGAACTGTTGATGCTGAGCTTGTTTGAGTTTTAAGCAATCCACTTCCAAAGTTTCCTCCTGGAAATACATTAGAAGCTTCTTGTCATTCATTTCCGTGTTCTTAAATTTGACACAAATCATAATCATCACCTTACACGAGAACCTGCACTCCAAGAGGGACACAACAGCGCCAAGAAACAGCTAACCTGAATATCTTGAAGGTCTTTCTTGTACTTGCTGCATGATTCATTGGCATTTTTTAGTTCTTTTCGCAATTCAGTCAGCTGCCTGCGGGTATTGGATATAATTGTGAGCATGCCAATAACACCAAGTTCTCGGAAATCTCAGATATCTTGAATTAAATAAGCATTATGCAGATTTGACAAATTCAGAGAACTAACGTTGGAAAGCGGCGAAAAGATACCTCCCCATATCGTCATTGGAAGTCAAACAGGCACTGAGGCTAGTCCGACATCCATCAAGTTCTCTTTGGTAAGATTCAACCTGCACAGTCGACCAGGCTCGTCATTGAAAGGGACCCTGCGTCGGTTATCATTTTGTTGTGTTGGAAACGAAAAATCTTTCAGTTTTCAAGCATAAATAGTCACCTCTGTGCGAAGAAGCCCCAGCAGGTGTCGCTCAGTAGCAAGTTCAACTGCAGAAGCATCGTTCTGTTGTCAAGAAAGACGTTGTAAATCAGATTCAATGGTAGATTCAGCGAGACTGATTCCCAAGTGTGGAAAAATTGTGCACCTTGTCATCATTATAAAATCTATCCGCAGGAGGTAAACAAAACCTGTGCATGAGAAAGAGAATCGAGAGAAAGTTTGCTATCCAGCACGTCCGCCAGCTGCAAAAATAATGAACGCGTCATAGAAGAGTTGGAGAAATGCACGCCCTAGTAGATCAGAGATAAAGGTCGCACGGCACTGTGAGAGAAACAGAGAAACCAGGTAGAATGGCCTTACTTGATCTCGTAAATTTGAGATCTCTTGAGCCATAGCTTCTCTTTCTCCACTGGTATGAAAGTCCTGAAACCTTCAGATTAGTCAAGCGTCAGTGCGCAATTGAATACACTAAGATAAGAACAGCATAAGTTTTCAAACATGAGCTTGGCAACATTGTAGATCACCCGTCAGTAACATACTTGCCAAGTTGCTCTTGGAGACGCATATTCTCCATTGCAAACTTCGTAACCTCGGGATTGCAACCTTTCTCATCCCGCAATAGTTGCAATTCTCTCAGAGCAGCATTTCTTTCCTCAACGAGATATGTATCTGTGGTCACACAGCCATCGCTAAGAGCCTCCATCCTTTTGATTTTGTCTTCACGGAACCGCAGAACCATCTTGCTGCACTGCGTTTCTTCTTCACGCTGTTTAGCCTGAAAGACATAAACAAAATCCAGTGCTCAGCTACGTATATGGATCCAATGAACATTGAACCGTCCGATGAATGGAGAGAAAATTCTCTGATGGACGCTCAGAAGTGGAACTGGGAGACAATGATGCTTGACTCTGTGTTCTGTGACACAGGCAATAAGGATATATCAGTCTGGTCAACCAGTTGAAATTATCCTCAGACAAAGATTTGGGTACAGGCAATAGCCAGTGAAAGGAGGCAGCTCATTTTGACCTACCAAGCGAGTCAAATGTTCCATTTCAGCAGCTGATTTCTTCAATGAAATTTCTGCCGCTTGCTCCCTTCGAAGAGCGCCCCCCAACACAGCCTCCAAGGACTGAATCTAATATTTCGACACGAATAGTTCGTCTCTATCAGATACTGGGTACAAGTAATCAGTACAACGAGACCATCTGTTTGAATAACGATATAAAGCAAGACTCTTTTGATTAAAACCCAATCATTCTTGAGATCAAGACAAGAATGATGAGAGGAGAAACCTTCTTATTAAGGACCGTCGGGCTCTGGAGAGTTCTCCCAAAATGCAAAAAGGAACCCTCGATCGAATTGCTGAGCCCCTCTTTTGCATTGGATGGGTTGTCTTCATCTATGATTTCTTCCCGTAAAACAGCAGATGCCCGTCCAGTTGGTATACGAGATATGCTCTGTCTCCGCAAGCGTGCCAGCTCATCCTGCAATGACGGCAACATTTCCAGAATCTTCCTAATCAGAGTGATCATAAAGAGCCACGAAGGTATTTTACCAAAAAGAAGTACATGGAGACAACAGTAACACAGATATTTGCAACGAGATATCAAGAGTGCTAATAGTAGAGAAGTATGAAGAGAAGGATGGATGATTCGAGAAAAACAGAATTTGTTACGCACCTTTAATTGCTGTATCTGCTGGCGCAAGGCATTCACATCTCCAGCAGTGTCTTCGTTGATAACAGCCTAGCAACACAAAACTATGGATCAATCTCCCGAGCTTGCCTTGATCGTGAAATTTTTTTTGATTCAATACTACTAAGTAACTCATGAGGTATGAAGATTGCATACATTATTCTGGATGAATTTGGCGCGCTGTGCAAACTTGAGCGTGCTCAATGTCTCCAACGAAGCGCTGCACATGGAGAAGAAATTGAGTTCAGAAAACAGAACGTCATACTCGTTATTTTCGAAAATTTCTGTGTGCCAAAATTCGACCTTTAAGTTTCGACAGTTAAGATTTTCAAATGCTCAGATGGGTTTTCGCTACCCTAGAACTCTAAAAGTCTAGTACGGACGCAGTCCCAAACGAGCGTTCTGATTCGGGAAAGGCACCCTAAAAATCTCTGTTTCCTGAAATTATATCAGCCAAGAGCATCGTGAAAGTGCCAATCTTTGGAAATTTGACCACAATAATGAATATCACCATAGAGCGTCCGAAGCTAGGTGCAAATACGTGCTGCAAAGCATGACTCGGATATGAGATCTACTCAAAGTTGCTTGACAAATAGATAGAGAATGATCAATACCAGCTAGATGGGCTGATATTAGCTATTATTGTGGTCTTGGAATTGCCACCAAGCGAATCCTGCATTTCAAATTAAACAGTAATTACCCAGCACTCACAGCTTGCATATGCCGAATCAACTTTATTAAGCATGCTCTGAAGTATTTGCCTAAAGTATTTAAGAAAGAACCGTAAGTAGAGATAGCTGCAAGGAATTGGGCGCAGAGCTTCTCCATCCTCTGTTGTAACCAAAACTGAAGAAAGAAAAACAACTGGACTATCTCTTCAGACTCTCAATATATCATGAACAGAAATAAGAACCACACACCATATGGTTCCCAATAACCTCAAAGCTATTTATATAGCTGAAAATAGACAATGCATCTGTCACAGATATTTTAGGACTATAGGTGACATTGATAACATAGACTCTCATCAGATGGCTAGCATACCTGTAAGAGAAAAGTGAGCTTTGAATCACGGTAAGGAACATGTCTCTGTTTTCCATTGGCCGTGTCGACCAACACCATTATCACAAGTCTGCGGATTAACAAATACATTTTCACTCTCTATACTCAAATAGTTTCATCAAGTCCACCATAGCATTTGGATTAAAAAAAATCGGTCGTAGGTTGTCACTCTTACATACCCAAGGGTTGAGAGTGACTTGTTGATACTAGCTGCCTCCTTCAACCGTTCACCTTCAGCACCAGAAGCTCTTTGCCTGCTGATTTCAAAGACGCTAAGTCAGGCACCCGGAAAAGTACTTGCACAGCTCTTAAAACAACATCATACAAACATCCCAGCATATGTCGATATTACCTTTCTGAACCTGCAAGATCAACAAGATTCAAACGACCGAAACGGAAATTAATCATATCGTCGCACTCCCACTGCAATCATCGAAAAGTAGAGAAGTTAAGGTCCAGTTTTTCAAAAGGTGAGGAATGTAAGGTAATCTGAATCTGTACAAAAGAACACTCTGAACCAGGCATGCTGCAATCAAAAGGAAAACGTCAAACGCGTGCGCAAACCTTGCTTTCGATAGTACAAGTGAACACACTATGTGATCGACTGCTCTCCTTGTTCATGTTCGTAGCAGCAACTCTTCTGTTAGAGGCCCCCTGAGGAACAGGTGATCAGGAAAGATGCGCATTAGAGGAATGTCTGCCTCTCGAAAGAACTCTCAAGTCTACAAGCGGGTTTTAATGGCACCATAAATTATCAATAATTAGCCATATTTCAGAAGTTATTACCAGACAAAGATGCTCCAGAGTTGTCATGTTTCTGAATATGGGGACAAGGGCAAAGCACGAAAAGTATTCTCTAAAGTTGAGGAGCATGACCACATTAAGACAGCAGGAGCTCGGATAACATAGATGAACAACAAATCTCCATTAATCTCATTTTCTCGAGACAACAAAGGTGATTTATTCCAGCAGATGGGTCTAGAATACAAGCATTGCAGACTTACCAATAGGAGAAGGTGAAGAACATCTTGAGCATTCTGCACTTCGACTTCTAACAGGCCCTCGACATAAACGCCCTTGCTGGCATCCTCCCGCATCTGTTGAAATGTGCATCCATCAGAACGGAGCCCGATTAAGTCAAAGTTAAAAATATCACCATCAAAACTGTGATATTCCACAGACACATCACTATATGATGTTTCAAGGGAAGGGAATCGCGAATAAATGGAAACAAGTAAGGTCAAAGAATTATACATCAGGACGAGGGACACGGACCTGTAAGTTGAAAGAGGATGGCTCCAGAAGGTCAACAATCTGCTCATTATAAATCTCCAGGAAGGAGCATCTGCATTTGAATTTCAGGTTCTCGTGCTCCTGTACTTCTTCAGCCTGTGGCAAATATCAGTCATAAAATCCGATGAATGATAAGTTGCCCTAAAACAGTGGGACCACTAGGATCCTCATGATATGACTCTTGTAAAGAACTGGTGAACAAGTTATTAGTAACTTCAATGCACTATCACATCTCTTGTTGACTTCTCAGAGATAAGAGGATAACATCTCCAAACTTGGATTACTGGATGCCATTTTTCTTCGTTGAATGAACCGTGTTTGAAAACAAAAGCACAAGGTTAGCGGACACACCAATTTTATCTTCATAAACAAGGACTCAAACACTCTCGGAATCATTCCTCGGCTGTCACTGGGTTGGTGATCAAGATCCGAGAAGTCTCCAAGCATTGTATGAGTCTTCCCGCTACCTGTCTGCCAACAGTTCCACATTAAGATCGCACCGATTAGTTCCCACAAATAAACTGGTTAACACAGCAACCTCGACGGACAGAATATGACGTGTTGGATTCCCGGCACATCCACACCATGCACTTGAATTCTGCTTGTTAAAAGGGGAACACCTTCATAGGCAGGCCGGAGGTTCTGCTTACCTGGCCATACGCAAACATACAACTGTTGTATCCAGCTATACAATTTTCAACCATAGGTAGTCCCGCCACTCTGAAAAGCTCCTCCTACACAATTTCCAAAAAGTTGCTACTAACTTAAACTTTAATACTGTCCTCTTGCACAGGGTATTGTCCTTCAAGTAAAATGAAGGTATACATAAGACTTCAGTCCAATGCAGCGAAAACATCTGAATGGAATCTGATTATGGGAACAGTGCCATGAGTTCGTCAGTTGAAGAATGGGAAATGTTCGGAACAGATGTCGCTCAAATTCGCTGTGAATTGACCTCCGAGCATATTGCACAAATGACGACTGCAGAACTCATCACCTCATATTTCATGCCAAAAGCCTCTATAAGCAAAGGCGATATCCATTAGGAAGTAAAACCAGCATACTCCTTACGCCAGGGAACGTACTTGGGATACAGATTCGCCAGCCACATGGTCGAACGTGAACCTCGTCTCTGGTTGTCCAATCCAGGTAATTGTATGCGCACTTTCCTGTCTCACACATCTGCCATGACCTTGTTGGGTGGCTTCTGAAACATTTATTGGTCGCGCCCGAATCAAAACCTGCAGAGGGGATTGGCATTGCGTATCAAATTTATTTGGATTTAACAATTAATGGCTCAGAGAGACTTCTACAAAAGATCAATCGTCATTATATAGCTCGGCTTCCACAAAACTCTTTGACACTAAAGAGTGGCAGGGGGATCCATCTCGCCAACACAGGACCGAAACACAAACTGCCCCATATAACCTTAAGGCCTCGATTCCCACATTCATTCCGCCAAACTGGTTCTCTATGTTGCCTTCAAACTTCCATTTTGGAATTCTTTACAACGTATCACAGGTTGTGCGTCACGCTTCTGATTGCTTTCAGTAGCTGTAAACATTTCGAGATTTGCTGCTTAGCCAGCTTTCGATGAGAAAAGATGCTGCAACTCATACGACACACATGCTCATCCTAGTTCCAATCACTAAATTCACTTCCTGGCCTGCAAGATAGCCCCTGTGCAACTCTTGCAAAATGCTAGTCAGTCAAAGCTACATTGTCAAAGCAGAAGTGATAGTGAAAACGACGAAAAGAAACGCAAGAAAATCCAAGATAACAGCTGACCTGCACATTGTGATCCTGCCAGAAAGTTGGATCCACCTCCAACTGAAAACGGGACTCCGTCGGAAGCTGAGCTGCTAGTTGGGTTGGAAACAAAGCCCGAACACCAGAACCCACCGCACCTGTGGTCCGACTGCTCGGCAGTCCCGCGGCCGCCAATGCATTTGAGGTTGAGGAAGAGACACCATGGCGCTGCGATCGACTTGCGCTACGAGGTGTAGCAGCTGAAGTGACTGACCCTAATGAAGTTATACTGCTCGTGAGTTCGGAGTTGCGAGGCTTTCTTGAGCCTCGCGGGGTTGAGGGCATGCTGTCGACTCCCCCCTTCTGCGCATTCCCTTGTCCCACCTTCACACTGGGCAACCCTGATTCCTTGCAACCAATTCCAGAGAATGATGCTGACTGTCGCAAACTCTTGCCTGAGACAGCATCCGGCGCCGCGTCCAAGCGGGGATAGTCGAATGGAAGGCGATTTAATGAAGGCGACCTCCCGTGCTGCGAATGTTTATGTTTATCCGGCGATGCTCGCGACTGCCAAGTGAGCTTCGTTCGGCGCTTCGCAGCTCGCATTGGAGAAATGGCAGCCAACTGCTCGTTTCTCCCCAATTCCGGAACCGTGTCTCCACCTCCCAATGCAGACGCAGGGTTCCGTTTCCTCCCCTGCTGGATTGCCTTCGGAGGTGACAAATTGAAGTTGTTGAAATGGTCCCCCGTGATTCCATGGACCAGTTTCGGTGCTGATAGATCACCAGCACCTCCAGTTTCTGCCCGGGTCGTCACGAATGCGTGCCGTGGCGTCGAGGCGTGAACCGATTGATTTCGATCCTCAATGCTACACTCCTCAAATTCCTCATATGCCAGCCTCTTCGGCGATGGTAACTTCGAAAACAACCGAAGCGGATACATCCCACCTCTCGCACTCGCCCCCTCCCTCCGCCTTCCTCCTCAAACGTCTCTCCTCCCCGCCTCCACTTCCACTACCCTCCACCTCACCATCACCCCGTCCTCCTCTCAGTACACCAAATTCACCTCCCTGCACTGCTCTGCCTGCCTGCCTTCAGCGCTCACCACATTAATATTGCTTGTGCCCGCATCGCTTACACAACCCTGTCATGGCCACGTCCGACGGCCAAGTCCAGAAGTCAGTATTCGCAATCACGAAACAGTTGGCCAACTTCCTGTGTGCACCAAGTTACAACAAACCCGTTTTCAGACTGGCTACTCTGACTACTGGCTCATCTGCCTGCTCGTTTCACGCACACGATCGCGAACAGATCCCGATGCAGGCACTCTTACCGCAGAAGAAACATGGGCATTGTCTCTCCTCCCGGCATACGAAGTGACGAACTACTTAGCGTATCACCTCACCACGAATTTCTATACCGGGATGTCGTGGAACACAGGGGCGGGTTCGGATGATTGAGCCGCTTACAGGAAAGACTCCGTTACACCGGTGCAAACACAGGGCAAGAGAAATTGCGTGGTTCCTTGTGGGAATCATCGTCATTGCATCCTCGATTTCAGGACTTTCTCCATGGGCCCGCATGCTGTAACGGTAACCAGTGTGTGGGACCAGCATATCCTCGCGGACCAACTTTGTTAGCATTTCTTTTTCTTTTCGCCATTTCTTCCTCGAGAGCTGAGTGGCCCTTCTGTACAGTCATTCTTGCCATGGACTGGTCGGAATAGTCATCATCTGCGCATGGACAACCTATTCCCGACCTAATCTTGAGCAAACATGATTGTCGTAGTCCGTAGCAGAGCAGGAATCGCTTCAATTTTGGATTCTGGTTGTTTTCGAGATGAAACCTAGCTAGCGAAGCAAACTCTAGGACAACACAAGAGAAAGAAAACGTACTGGCACGAAGGGAGTATCAGGACATGATGGTCGAAGTGTTAATTACTACTTAGTGGATACTATGGTTGCTGGAAACGCAGCCAAGCACAAGCGGAGGATGATGATGACCATTGGCTATTTTAATTTCAAGTGTGGGTTACTTCAACTGGAATATGCAATCGAGTGCGACGAATTCCACTGGGTCCCGTGACAAGTGTGATTCTAAGTTTAAGGTCATACGGAACTTAATGAGAGACCATTATGAAGTGAGGCACAGCCATGTCCCCAGTACTTTACAAATCCAGCAACGGACAAGAGTAGAGCAGTCCCCGCATGACTATTGCCAGTTGGCTAATTTGAATCAATTGACTGCTTTCAAGCTTGGTTGATCAATGCCCGAGATTAACTAATTGTGTGTTGGAGGTCTTGACGCCCACTTACAGACTCAGTTCTAACTACTATATGGCCAGGATTCACACTACGGAATCGCTATTTCTCAGTATCGCCATTTCTCAGTATCGTGTGGGGTTGAAACTCTGTCGCTCTGCATCCTGCTAGTCTTGGAGAGGGGAATACCTTGCATACGACACAGGGGCTAATTAGCAGAGCAATCAGTGGCGAAGCTTGGGGAAAGAAAAGAGCAGTCACTCGCGGAACGTGCGCAATTTCAAATTTCCGTTGAAGTTTGAATTAGCTCACTGAAATTTGAAATACGAGAATATCGGAGCTACAGTTCAGCCAGGTCCCCCGCTATATTTACACGGGATTTATTGATATGATATCATTTCTCTACTTTTTTTTATTGTTTCTCCGGAACAATTCCGCAACTGTCCATTGTATCAATTCGTTCACCAATTTCCTGCCATTATTTATTGTGTGCTTCTCTTCTGTATCAATCATGTTCGGTGCGTCGGACATATAAGTGCAGTACATCAGAAATTTGCAGCGTAAGCAAATATACAGATTATTCATCGACAGCGGCATTACAGTAATACATCGTTGTGATGGTGTCCATTGTGATCAGACTCTCGATTCTCCAAAGAGGCTGCCGTTATTTTTCCTCGTCGTCAATATGGGCGTCTAACAACAGCATCTTCTTTTCAAACCCTAAACCCTCCGCCAGTATACCTTAGTTGATGCGAAATAGAAGGCAGGAATACCAAGAATTTTATCACTTCAATCGCGATGATGCAATTTCTTTTCTGTGAACGGTGCCTAAAAATAATTAACGAACGCTTCGACATGAAGAGTCACCGCGGCCTCGACATGACGCAGGAGTTTTTCTTCCTCTTGCGAATGGAGCAAAGACGATTTGTATTTTAATTGTCACTGAGAAGAGTCGACAATTTCTCCAACAGAAAACTCACCTTCATTTAATTTGCAATCGCTGCCAGTGGAGGAGATAGGGCTCGCTGTCGCTGTTTGCTTTCAAACAATAACAGTAAATTTTGCAGTATCGTACACTTAAGTTAAATGGAATTTATCACCATCTTCTCCAGTTCTTCCCACGACGGGCATGACAAATTAAAGCTTACAGATGTGAAGAGTCATTAATTCCCTAAGTGGGCATTTGCGTTTGAGAGCGCGTTGAAGCAGAGGAAAGCCGAAAACCCGCCTCCTTCACCATCTCATCTATTCTTCTCTGTAGGTGCTCAAGCTGAGACCCTGTGTCGCTAATCTGCGCAAGAATGGAGTCCGAAGCGGTACAGAAAGCGGAATGCATTGCCTGTAGCTGCTTCTGCAAGCTTTCTGTAATGCCTTCGGTGCGGTGATAAGCAATATCGATAGTTTCGCCTCCGCCGTGATGCCCCTGCGGCGGCTCCTTCAGCCTAGGGCTTCTCGTCTCCAACTCCATGGGTCTACAAAATCAGATTGAACGTATATACCGGTAACCCTAAACAGTTAATAATCCTGTAAGCTTTCATGCATTCCAAGCTCTTATACTTTACAACTCCCTCGTATTTGAATTGCAACTTTCAAAAAGATTCGCTCATATCATATTGAGCTTATACTGTAGCAAGATGAGCGGTAGAAAAACAAACCAGGATCTCTGCAGCAGCTTCAAGCAAACGGAAGGCAAACAGAATGTCAGCCGTGACACCACTCCTGAAGTCCCTAGAGCTCTTTGAAGTTTTGTTCCTGCTTCCGGGATAAGACTGCACTAAGGCCGACATGGCAAGGTGTTGAGCATAAGCAGAATCTCGGACCGATTCGCCAAGAAGTTCAATGTGCAGCAAGTTCACCTTACATGCACCGCGGTATCTGATAACCGTGACTCTATGACCATTGATCCCTGTGAGAACAGAGCCTATGACCATGCCGCAATAACAGATCCCCTGTGATAACAGAGTCTATAACCATGCCGCGAGCTTCATGTGCCTTCCACAGGTACAGTAAGCACCTGCATGTTGGAAGAGAAACTACACTTTAACCCCTAAATGCCCAAGGCCTTTTGTGAGCTTCTAGGAGTTTGCTCTCAATTGAACAAAAAGATAACATTTTGATAAGTTGTATCAATTCTTTTTGAATTGTAACTGTATAAAATCAAACTAGACATGTTAGAGATCACATTAGAAAAGAAAACACAACAATATCTCTTACGGATTGAAAATTATAATGTTTGATCATGAGGGTATTAAAACTGTGAAAGTGATTTGAAGTCTTTCATTCCTCTTTTCACATGTCAAATCTAAGAAGTTAGTCACTAAAAAATATGAGGTTAAAGGGCCTAATATGCATAACCCCAATCAATTTATGGCTTCTCAAAATCTACTCTACAATTTTTTTAAATGAATTTCTAATGTGATTTTTTCTTAAAGATTTAGTGTATTTGAAGCTCATTCCCAAGAGCCCTCAACACTATAGAAAATCAAGATTGCAATGGACAATGCACAGGTGCAATCTGGACGCCTATTACGAAGCTTTGTATCCAGGATTGAAATAAAATCCATGCTAGATTCACCCTCTATAGGTTTTGTTGGCAAAACATATGTCAATAACTATTTGGATGAAATTAGAAAATACATACGTCCCCAAACAGTTCTCAAAGTTGCTGATAATAAAGGTATTACGAGAGAAGGGTACACTTCTTTCTATAAAAAACTCAAGGGTGCTGCAAAGCTTGCAGGTTTAGGGATCAGAGTGACATGCTTGCCAAATCCACATCAAGTGAAACAATTGAGACTGGAAATGAATAACAAGCTTCAAGACTTGATAGGAAAGCATCGATACATACAAAATACCTTCATACTCTCACCTTCAGGAAATTCAAAGGTGAAAGAACCAGTAAAATATGAACTCTCAGAAAAGAACTCGTTCTTCATTGAGGTGCAAGCAATAATATGTACCATGGTGTGGTTGTATGGTTTCACACCAAAAGGTGCGTTCTAAAATTGTAAATGATTCACATTTTACTTAATGCCTATCAAAGTGACATTGCAATTTCAAAACTTCAACCAAGCCATGCAACGAACAGTAAGAGAAACTGCTTGTAATGTTAAAGATTTAAAATACTTCTTAGTTTCCCCTTCCGTCAGCTTCAAAACTTAGACAATAGTAAAATAAACATATCCAGATAGAACCTCATTGATAGAGCACAAGTTCAAGTGTCTATCTTCCGGGATACCTTCTATCAATCAACTTAACTTATAGTTAAGTACAGTCACTATATTCTCCAATATGAATTGCTTGAGCTTCCAAAAATGAATTGCTTGAGCTTCCGCTCAACCTCCTTTAAGCTAATACATGAAATAAGCTTTTAATTAATTAGTACAATAAGCTTTTAATTAGACACATTTCAGTTACTAGAGCTTGATCACTTCAATTCAGTGCATTGTTCTCTTGAAAAGCAGGACCAAAACTTCATCACTCCAATCAATAGAACTTGATTACCTGATCACCAAAACTTGATCACTTCAATCAAGTACATCATTCTCTCGCAAAATAGGACCAAAACTTGATCACTTTGATTAATAGAACTTGATCAGCAGAAATTGATTACTTGATCAAATAGAACTTCATAACTTTGATCACCAAAACTTGATCACTTGATCGACAAAACTTGATCACTGGAACTTGATCACCAAAACTCAATCCATTTAGAACTTCAATCACCAGAGCTTGATCACTTTGATCACCTAAACTTAACCACCAGAATTCGATCCATTTAGAACTTTGATCACCAGAGCTTGATCTCTTTGATCACCTAAACTTAACCACCAGAATTCAATCCATTTAGAACTTTGATCACCTGAACTTAGTCACATGATCACTTCGATCACCTGATCTTAGTCAATTTTTATCACTTCAATCAATAGAACTTAGTCACATGTAGTAGAAACAAAACAATGGCATGCAAGTCAATTAGATACATATGGCAGAAACATGAGAAACTGGTTCTAGTAGTATCTCATCCAAAAAGTAGAGTTACTTTGAAGATTAATGCATGCATGTTGGTATTCTTTTGCAGAGGTTCAAGGCAAACCTTTAATATTTGTATTAAAACTCGATGAGGCAGAAATCATACATATGCAGAAATTGGAAAGGGTGTCGATCACCATCATGAATCGAGCTCTAGACTCTACTATCTTACCTAATACCCTTGAGTATTTCAGCGTGCAATTCAAGTGTGAGATCTAGCTAATATGTAGTTTCCAAGTTCCAAAGAAAACACATGAAGTATTGAAGTGGATTTTTGACCAAACAGGTCTACCCAAATTCGATAGCTGCCCACGAAGTAGGTCAACTCTTAAAAGTGCCAGAGGTCGGAGACTTTCAAATAGAATGGCATTTATCTGCGTACATTAAGACCATCAAAAGTATCTATGGCCTGAAAGGCGGTGCCAACAGTAGGCACTGCTGCATTTACTGCAACCAAGAGAGAAATAAGGTTTAAGTCAATATTGTGTCTCTTGCAATTGAATCGTTCCATGGAAGGAAAACCACTTGGGCAGGCGGATTATTTTCCACCCAGATCCCTACAAGTCCCCTCCCTGCAGCTCAATGTATTGGATGTTGGAAGCCTATATTACCAATACCCATGGAACGAGTCCACATCTGCACCCTACATTGTCTTAACCCCTAAAAGACTGAGGCCATTTTTCAGTGAAGAAGTAGTGAAAATTGCCATTTCTGCTGCGATCACCCTAGAGAGCAAAAATTTTTTTTTTTGGGAAAGTAACTGTAGGATCTTGTACTTTGCTTGTGAGAGATGATGTGGTGAAAATTTCATAGAGTTTGACCGTATGGATTGAAAATCATGAGCATTCAAAGTTGTGAAGAAAGTTTTTTTCCTTCATGCCCGAAAGTGGAACTTGTCTTTGACCATCATTGTAGAAAAAAGTGGGTCTGAACAAAGTTGAGCTTCAATTTTTTCAAGAAGTACAACATGTTACGTATGTGTGGGAGAATTTGCAGACGATTTGGAGTAATCTATCATATAGAAAAAATTGTTGCAATGCGAGAATGTATAGAAAGTTGCCAATACACTAGTTGAAATTGAAAGCCATATGTACATTGCATAATTCCAAATTCATGAAATCCAAACGGTGCACATGAAGAGATGTGTGTGCTATACAAGATGGTCCAAAAAACGGAGCAAAATAAATTTGAACACAGCTTGAGATCGCCAAAATGATAGCAAGGCCTATTGTAGCTTGTAGGGCTGCTCCAAAAGCAAGGAGGGGCGCTGTAGACGCTGTGACCCGTCATGCCTCCTTTTCCACAGAGGGGATGGCAGGCGGTGTCAGCCGGCCAGACTGCAACCCCTTCCTCTGCCACGACGCCAGGTTTGACGCCGAGCTGGGCGCAAGGCAGATCCGTCAGGCTGGTAGCCGACCTCGCCCAGCCCCACCCCCGCACGCTCCTTTTGTTGACTATCGTTCCCACAAGGGAACGCCGTTCTCCTCGCGCTCCCTCCGTTTCCCTCCCTTGAACGCCATTCCTGGCTTCCTCTATGGCCTTGTAGTCGCTCCTCCTTCTAGACTTAGGGGCTGCATACCAAGAAGGCAGTTTATCATCAGCTTGTGCAACATAGAAACAATGAAGCAAGTATTGAATACTGGTAGAGTTGCATACCACTACTTTGATCCAGAATTAATTACTTCTAGTCTTCATATAAGTGAATGTAGTCTTCGTAGCTAGAAATGCTAGAACAATATTACAAATGAATATACATAAAATACCACATGATAAGATAATGTCGGGGAAAAAATGTATTATTTTGGATGAGAAAAAATGCTAAGCATCAAAGGCACTTACATTCATGTATGTCAGTCTAGTGTAAATTTGCATGGTACCTTTGGAAGCAGCCAACACGCCAACACATCAATTCGTTATCACATGATGGATAGTATGTGGAAGGGCGCTTTAGTAGACGGGAACCATCGTTACAGACAACACAAGCACCTCGCGTGGAACTAGTAGCTGGATAACAGACTTTTCGAGGCCGTACAACAACGGATAAAGTTGGTTTCGGATTCCAATTTTGTATGAGAGCCTCACATAATTGAGTTTGAAATTGCAAATGCGTCATTGGTGGACGCGGTGGACGTTGTAGTTTGCACTTATCACGGTATATAATGAACATGTTCACAATTGTTGTATCGATCAAAAAAAAGAAAACCCGGTGCTACCATTTGTAGGACCGGGTTTAACAAGTATATGATGCACGGAGCTAATCCGCCACATCCACGCCTCTCATATGCGTAGTGTACTCCAGGTGAATTGGCGAGGTCTAAATATTGTCAAGTGTTGCACCATGTCGGCGAGGTACACTAACAACAGGGAACTGACAACGAAATTGAACTGGCACCGCATTGTGAGCCCCCAATTCGTCACTAGGAACTCACAATTTTATTTTTTTCGATTTTTACAAATTTAAGTATAGTTTTATATACAAAAAACCCTCAAAAGAGTGTAAAATCAAAATAGGTATGTCACGTACTAATATAGCATTTCGTCCCTTATAGGGTTTTTTTCCCCAAATAAACCCCATTTTCACTTGTACATAGGTTAAAATGTGAAAATGTAGGTAAATAGTAGAATTAAAGCTAATCTAATCCAAACAGTCCAAACCTACGATACATGTGACATCTTATGGCTAAAATTGGTCCGAGGGAACACCGTTGAGGTTCTAAATCCATTCCTAGAGATAGGTTTCACTTTCCCCATTGCATCGAAGAAATAGCAAAAATTCCAATTGTTGGTCTATAGGAGTTACAAACTCAAGATGGACCCGTAAGAGGAATCTACGGGTGGATTATGGTGTTTTAGGGTGGAAATCACATTTGGGACTCAATGGCAAAATCGGCTTGCCAAGATTTTCTTGTATGTGAAAGATTCCCTAGTTACCAAAATTAAAAAGAGAAGACAGAATTTGATTCTTCTCTGACCTTTGTGCAAAGTAAAAATATGAGCTTGCACATCTTTTTTGTGAAATTCTATGAGAGGTTCCATAAAAAGTTTCGAAATTTTCTGACTTGGTGAAGATGCCCTTTCGGACGGCCAACCGCCAAAACCTACGATGGGAAATTCCTAGAAATTACCTAAGTTACGGTAAAATCTCACTAAAAATTAGATTAGCTTTTTTTATGCTAATAAGATGCCCCACCAAGTTTAAAGACATTCCGATAGCCAAAAGTGCCCGAACCGGCGAGATTCCCTGATAATTGGCAAATTTGAAGTTTACGATGGAGTTGACTTGTATATCGGGAGCATACGAAATCAGAATGAGGTCACAGTTAGGTCTTTTTTTTTACTCCCCCATACCTATTAAAGAACCTAGGCTAGTTATTTTTCTCAGAAAAGTCAACCTCCAAGATTTGGGTTTTTATCATGTTTTGGTGTTCAGTTAGCGATAGGTTGTGTTGCATTTTTGGGAGTTTGGTTAGGGGGTGGAGAGTTCTATAAAATTAAAAATGGCCTTCTAAAGCCAACGGCGCAATCGGTTCTCAATTTGGAATTAATCTCCAAAAGTTAAAAGTTTAGACTAGCGTAGAAAGTCAAAATTGATTATTTAGGATGAAAATCTTAGATAATGAGATTACTACTAAGAAAAAGAAAGGGGGTGAGTGCCCTTGGAAATGTATATAAAGCAGCTCATTTCCCTCTCACAATTTCACAAACACCCCTTGTAGCCATATTTTGGCTCGTTTTATACATTTGGGTTCATTTAATTGGATTTTGACCGTTTTAGGCCACGTTGCCAAAATTGCTTGTTTTTTGAGCATTTTAGTTCCCTTGTTGGTGTTTTTGAAGCTTTCTTTGAAGGACATTGGGGTCTCTTCAAAGTTACTCCTACTTACCTTATTGTCATTGTTGTATGTTTTTGTTGTTGGTTGTTGATATTTGTACTAATTCTAGAGTATACCCCCCTCCGTACCTTGGCGATGCCGCTTAGGGGGGCCTCTAATGTTTGATTTTTGAGTGTTTTGTACTACCATACTTGTTCTTGCAATTGATTGTTCATCTAGCTTGTACTAACTTTTACACTAACAAATGTTGTAGTTTGGTGTTTGTATTAATTTTCCTATTCTAACGTGTTGGTACGGAGTGTTGGTGGAAGTAAATTTGGTATAGAAGTGGACGGAGTGATAGTAGTACTAGATAAGGCGGCGAAGCTTTGACTTTGAGTATTTTGACGTGAAAGGAATTTAGAGTGTTTGCAAAGATACAACGAAGCCGTTTGACTTTGGAAAGATTTAGAATTGCTAGAATTTTAAAGTATTTAAGAAATACGGTGAAGCTTTGACTTCGTGGGATTTGAACTTTTAGTTATTTTCATTTTGACGGTGAAGCTTTGAACCTCCTCCTCCCTTTGATCATTTCTATGTAGTTAGGCTTTTTGACCTTAGTTTGGTCAAGTTATTATTTTTATATTAGTCTTTCTTTAGGGCCGAGACCAAGGGTGTAGTCAAACCGCTAAGAAAAAGGGTGAGTACAAATTGAAGTTCAGAATCTCATAGTAGAGGTCACGAGCTTTCCAAAAACATAAAATACAAAAAAATCGGAGCTAAAATGAGTAAGATATAAGCGAATGAAGTTTCAAACACTAATTAGTACTCAAAACTTCATCCATGCATAACTTCTACTAGGAAAGTCCGATTTGCAAGTTCCACATCAACTTAAAAAGCTGGTTTTAGACTTTACAAGGAAAACATATTAAAAATCTAAAAATAATAAACTGTCAAAAGTCAGACCAAGAGTTAAAGTGTATTTAGAGCCGAGGCTAAAAACAAAGTCAGACCATTAGAAGGGGGTTATAATATAGATTTGAGTTCAGAATCTAATAATAGAGGTTTAGAGTTTTTCAACAATATAAAGTACAAAGAAAATCGAGTTGAATTGAGAGAGTTATAAGCGGATGAAGTTTCAAACACTAATTAGTACTCAAAACTTCATCCATGCATAACTTCTACTAGGAAAGTCCGATTTGCAAGTTCCGCATCAACTTAGAAAGTTGATTTTAGCTTCTACAAGGAAAACATATTAGAAATCTAAAAATAGTAAATTGTCAAAAGTCAAACCGAGAGCTAAGGCATTTTGATAGGGAAATTAGAAAATAGATTAGAAGGGAAGAAGATTAGAGAGGTGTGATTAGCAAGGAGAAGTGCAAAACAAAGTTCTATCTCACCACTCTTTCAACTCTTCTAGCTTAGACTAAGTTTGAGTTCAAAAACTCAATAGAAATGATAGTTGTGAATTGAAGACCAAATTGTTAAATTATTATAGTTGAAGTTGAAGAAGAAGGAGAAATTTCAAGTATTTAGAACAACCAATTAGAATTGAGATAAAGGAAGTTAGAAGAAGATTGATCAAGTGTATTGGGTCAATTTGTGTATTCTTTTTGAAATACGTGAAATAAGTGAAGGAAAGGGAAGAAGAAAAAATAATTGAATAGAATAGAAAATAGGAAAAGAAGGAAAGAAGTTAAAAGGAAAAGACACTTGCTAACTCCGTGACCTTTGAAATAATCAGCTAGTTAGAGGTTTTCAAAACCATCTCAGACTTAGAATTTGGAATCAAATTGAAAGAGATATTAGCGGATGAAGTGTAGGAATAATATTAGACGAAATTTAGTACATTTCATCCAAGTCGAACAAGAATGGAAACTTAGGTAGAAACATAAATCTAAAATCCAGAAGTGAAACAAAAAGGAGAGTTCAAATTGTAGATTAGTAGAAAACCACGGATGAAGTTTTAGACACCGATTAGCGGTCAAACTTCATCCATGGATAACTCCTAGTAGGAAAGTCCAATTAGCAAATGTCTTAGCATTTTGAAAAGCTAGAGTTAAGACCTACTAAGAAAAATTAACAAAAATCTAAAAATAGTAAACTGCTCAGAGTAGCACCAAGCCACATAAGTAGGATAAGGATAAAACAATTATTAGAAAAGGTAATCAAAGAGAATAATTAGAGTTGGAAATAGGTAGAAGGCACTTAATACAGTCCAGAACTAATTTAACTTAGAAAAAATTCTTAATCATTTAGGAGCAAACAACGGATGAACTTTGGGTTAGGATATGGATGTGGATTGATAAAATCAGGACGGCCCTCTTATCCTTCCATGCTATAGCACTCATGAATCTGGACTCATGCATGTGCCATTCTAAACTTCCTTGCTCTCGCTTAGCAAATTTCTTTGTGTTCTTCAAAATCAATGGTAAATTCACTTTGTTGGCCCGTACTGTCCCGGTAGCATATATGCCCTTGTCTAATAACTCCTTGAATAGAGGCACACTGGAAGAAAGTTATCCATGACTATCACGTGTCCACAACCTCCTGGCCAACAACTGCATAACCACTTTGTGTGCCAATCTTGGTTGCCCACGTGGTGCGGAGCTCAAATTTGCTGCCGCCGGGTCTTTTCTACCATAAACGTCAAAATTTGAAACAAATTTTGATACGGCATCCACTAGACACCAAACTTTAATTCCCCATTTCTGCGATTTCTGCGGCATGTATTGGCGAGCGGGACACATTAGAAGAAAAATGAACCCTCGGGAGGTCTGTGAGTTCCCGGACAGCAGGGAACGCTGTCCGGATAAACAGAAAAAAAAAATTTGAAAAAAAAAAAAAAAAAAAAAATTTTTTTTTTTTTTTTTGGCCAGCGAACGGGGGGCCTGTTCAGGACAGAGAACTGGCGGAACAGCGCAATAAAATAATTTAAAAAATATTAAAATAATATTAATATTAAAATAAATATAGAATTTCAGAATTCTCAAATCTGATGTGGCCAAAATTTTCCTCGTCAACCTAAATCATTATTTTATTAATATTTTTATTATTATTTTATTATTTTTAATATTATTTTTAATATTTTTAAATATTTTTTTATTGTATTTTTTTAATTTTTAAATATTTTTAAATATTTAAATATTTTTTTATTGTGGCCACTATTCATCATTGATGATGAATAGTGGCCATTGTCCTCCAAAGGGGCTGTGAGTTCCATTGCGGGGAACTCACAGCCCTTTTGTAAAGGGAAGGAGCCCTCTCGAGGGCCCATTTTTCTTCTAATGGTGCGTGCCTTTATATCTTATCATCATTTTGTCCACAGTACTGTACTTGCCAATATTCCACACCTGCTGGCAATTCACTCGTATGTCATTGATCAGCCACCTCAATTGTCCCACCTTATCGTATCCCGGAAGCAATTGTCATGCACATATTTAACTGGGTTCGTGAGATGTAAACACTTTGTAAGTAACATGAAGCGAGCTCTGATTAGAAAGCCGGAAATTGTTGGGCAATGAAAAATTGATCCTTTTTTGTGCCAATAAGTTTTCACATTAGGTTGCCTCTTCATCCCCATATACAAAATGATGGCAATGAAAACTTCTAACTCCTTCACGGTGCATGCTTTCCATGTTGGACTGCCTTCAGTGTTCCCATTTTTATCAGGTGCAGTGGCGTACCTATTAGTTTTTGTAACAATGTCTCGTAGAAGATTGTACGACTAAAAAGCTCGAAATAACTACATGAACGTCGGAAAATAACGCCAATGCACATTGGAAGACGGCGCTCCCACAAAACTAATGCGCCTCGGCTCATAGGTCAAAAAATTCTTATTCCATGACTCCTCACGATAGATATATTTGACACTGTTATGATCATTCATATCTCCTTTGTCATCATCATTGTCATCATCACTGGAATGCAACTTGGGAAATTCGACATCGTTGTTGCTATCATAATCATATAGCACTTCCGGCACTGGAACTCTTTGTCTTTGAGGAACACCTCGAATAACACCATTAGCTCCTTCAGCAAGCCCGGCCAACCCCCAATAAGCGGTAATGCCCATGTCTTCAGGGCCTACCAGAAAACACCAACACTTTTAGACATGGAAGAATGGTCAAATGATTTGACATTTCAACAAGAACAAAAAAAAATAGACATGCAACAACTAGAAGTTCGAAATGCTTTTAGCCTCATGAAAATTAAAATCACCACAGCTTTGTGAAAACATCATTTTCAACTATGTTTTTTATGACAGAGAAACTCATTCATGCCTGGCTAGAAGCCCCTAGAAGGTGTGTCATCTTGAGTCACCTCTCCAAAAAGGCACATCACTCAGCTCAAAATGCAAACATGACTTCACTTCTTTGTGCTGCATTTCCAGTTACATGGAGTTCACTTTCATTGCATGCTCAAAATACATAGAAAAACCCTTCAAGTGCCAATAATTGAAAAATAAATATTCATAATGACAAAGCGAAAATTTCATTACCATTTTCATCTAGCATTTTCCATACGAACATGAGTGCAACTCGAACATGGCTTCCAAGCAATGTGCAACACTAACAAAAGGAACTAAAGAGAATACAAAAATTCATACACTTTTCTACATACCTATACATATATGGACCACCCCATTCTGAATAACAAAGTTTTATCCACAGTGGAATGGAAGTTCGACGGACTAAGAAAAATCAAATGAACTTCCACGTCGTTCACATACTTGCTAACATGTGATATGTGCAAATGTGATATTCATGTCAACTACGTGGATGACCACTTCCCTTCAAATGCAGCACAAAGCTTTTTATGACGTTCATTGAGCACATCATCCAAGAAAGGGCAGAAGGTGTTAGACGACCCTACCATATACACTTTTGAAGTTTTATAGTGCCGCAATTTATTTTGTTGAATACGTTTGAAGGCTCCATGTGATCGAGACAAAATGACCACCACGTGGGGCTATATGTAACATTATTTTGAATTGAAGACAAAATTCCATGTGTAAAAGAATTTTTGAAGTACAAAGACATGAACAAACGGAGAAGTCATATTGGACACCTTCTTAGAAGAAAAGAAAACCTTCGACATTTCTGGCCCCTCAAAGACGCACCCATGACTGTTGATTTCGAACATCATTGTCCGTCACTGAAGTTGTTGGCATTTTGCAACTAGATATGTATTGAAACCCTTCCTTTTTTTCCCAAAAACGGAAGTACTGACATGTCTTCTTTACCGAACAACAATTTCTTATATTGTGGTGGACAATTCGTGTTCTTCAGTACATGTGGCAAGAAAGTGAAGAAAAATCACATGAAGTTCAAGAATATTTTGAAAGACCAAAGAATTTCAGCATGTGTATATACTACAATGACTAACATCATGATGTGAATTGCATTTCCGTAGCACTATATATTTGGAAAGTAATAGGCATTGGAAATGGTATGACAAATGAAAATGCAATGACGTATAGAAAACTAGCAATTCTTCCTGAACTCAAAATGCAATAGAAACTAAAGTACATGAGCTTCTTTTGGTTATTGTGTCTTAGAATTCTAGAAAATCATTTGAGTGCAAAATTTTCAAATTTAGAGGAACGATCAACAACTTCTCATAATGCAGAAGGGTAGCATATTCTATGATCCCTTTATTCCACTATTTTCTAAAGTACGGGAAGAAGAACACTTGCAACAGGATCCATTGAACTCAATACTCTTCAAAAATCACCATAAATAGTGAAGACGGAAAAAGAGGATGGAAAATGGTTCTGATGTCTAATCTTACAAGTGTGTGTTCCTATAATTTTAAGGAAGTCGACAATAAATCCAAAGTATAGAAAATGGTGAACAATGATTTCTTCTCTCCTTTTTACGTACTTGTTTCGAAATTCTCACATGTTTGACATGTCCAATTTTAGAGTAAGTATTTCCAAAAGTTGTCTACATCAAAACTTAGAAGATTTTCACTTCACCTAACAAAAGCTTGTAGCCATGAAACTTGTGTTGGACATTCGATATCTGCGAACCTAAGAAGAAAAGCCAAGTGAATAGAACAAAGGAGCCTGAAGGGGAACATCTCAAAGTTTAGGACCAACGAATTGTCAACAATTATCATATAGTTACTATTGTTTCATGGGTGCGTACGTTAATTTGCAAATTATCACATCGTTACGATGCACACGATTACTGCAAAGAAATGGCACTACTTTGAAATTCATATTAACTATATAACTTCTATATGTTAATCACAAGTGCGCAAAAGACACAAATTATGCACGAAAATTTACATTCTTTGTCGTGTATTTTCTGTGCATTGAAGGACACGGAAAATCCATGACAACAATGTCATTGGAGTCATCACTGCAATAATGCTTATTATCTGGTATCAATTAATGTTTCAAAAAGTATTTTTAATGTTCAATTGTTGATCACATTCTAATTTAAAAATTTTTTTAACTAAATTTCTGGCATTTCGAACTGAATCCATCATTCATCAATATTGTAGGCCATCAAGTTTATACTTGAACTAAATCCATCAATAGGCTACCAAGAAATTTGATAGCATAGTGAAAGAATTACTTCATTGTAGCTTGAATTGATTCCATGACTAGGCCACCAAGAAACTTGGTAACGTAATGATGGAATCTCTTCATTGGTAGTTGGTGAGAGTTGAGGGTGGAGAGGCCCTCTTTATACTAAAATTCAGTCTATGAACACTCAAAAGATATGGGACAACTTGAAGTTGAGAGGTTGACTTCTCATAGTCAAGTTGTTTTGAAAATGTATAAATCGTGTTCAAAGTAGAAATTCAGACCTCAGTTTGGCATAGTAAAGTACCTTTTTTTTAAAAACTTTGAACTAATAAAAGTTGGTAAATGAATCTAGCTTTAATTTCCAAAAATCCGTTTGAGATTTAGAGCCTCTAATCAAAAGTTATAGACAAAATTCAAAGGCAATGTTTGAAAATGTCAAAAAAATGTCTCTTCCAACTTGTCTCTGAACTTTGTCTATAACTTTTGACTGGAGACTCTAAATCTCAAATGAATTTTTGGAGATGAAAGCTATCTTAATTTACTAACTTTTCTTAGTTCAAAGTTTTTGAAAAAAGTTATTCTTCTATGCCTAAATGAAGTCTAAATTTCTACTTTGAATACAATTCCTGCCGCTTTTCAATTGACTTAGTATTGGAATTGTGAAAAATAAAAAAATGCAATGTTAGTACAATAACTATGCATGGACATGATGTTGTGTGATTATTGCACTAACTTAATATGTCTTAGAAAAGAACTAATGCTGCACGAAGTTAGTCACCCATCACTAAACCACTGAAGTTATACATATTTTGTCATGCGTAGTTATCGTGCAATTTTAGTACTTCAAACTCAAATATGAATGACATGCCTCAACTGTATGGTATTAATGAATGTCATTATCGTGTTGTAACAATGTTTCTAAATGAATGAATGTAACACAAAAGCAATGCTTGACGATAATCGTGCGATTACTGTTGACATTTCGTGGCAGAGAAACTTTGTGATGAAGTTCCAGTTGTTTCAAATGAAGAAAAAAAAAAAGACTGACAAAGGGGACAGAGAAAAAAGCGCACCTGTGGAGTCGGATAGCCTTGCCGCTGGTGCCGCCTCCTAAGCCCGGCGCTTCCGGTCTTCAAAGTGCAGCGCCTCCGCCTCCTCTCGGGATTGACTGCCACTCGGCCTGTCCGGTGACCATTGCAACCGGTGACCGTGGTCATCGGGGCCGGCACTGTCTGCGTAGTGGGGATCCGTTGACGTTGATCAGACTAATTCCGAGCACGCTTCCGCTGTTGGGACGTCGACGCAGTGGCGACGTTGAAGAGCATCTCGGAGGGCCACAACAAATCGTCGAGTGACCTCATCTCCGGATCAGCGTACGTCCCTTCATCGAAATCATCTTCCGACAATTCCTCACAGGATGAGGTCGCACTTGACAGTGCATACTCTTGAGTGTCGATGAAATCAGGATCTACCTCGCCAATGACAAGTTCAGAGCTATCGTCCATGAAATTGTTGTCATGTTGTTGTACGGGAGGTATGTAGAGGGGCGTTGGATATGTGCTACATGGAGATAATGGAAGGGGAATTTCTGGACTGGCACTCCGGGATGCTTGCGGTGGACTCCTACTTGTGGACGCCTCAAGACGTTGCAAGCGACAGCTGCACCTGATGGGAAGACCTTCCCAAGCCACCTGCACAGCAAGATTTGGGAAGATGAGTATCGCAATATGACCTCGGCGATTGCTACTTCATGTTGAACTCAAAAATGCAAACTGTCATGAATTTCTGACCTCACTAAGCTCATGAGTGGTTCTCTTGAGTCGGGGCATCACTATGCTTTAGTATCACACTTGTGTATTTTCTGTACTAGTAGGGTAGAAGTACAACATTCAAAGAAAATAATGTTGAGCTACGAAACTACAAATATGCAGTATAGCAACAAACAACAGAGGAACGTCTAGGACATGGACATTGCTGCATAGTACATGGACTTCTCAAAATCAAGATTCCTGCAACATTGGGGTTCTAGTACGCACAAAATGCACACAACAATAGGACCTATGCTTGGAACCTAAAGAATGTACGTACCCTTCTTTACAATAATGACACATGAATGCTGAAGGCATGCAGCAACAACACGTTGTGTTGTAGAGTAGACTGTACGTAGAGTCCATGAAATCATATTTTCACTTTCTTTGATTTTTTCGGCTTCAATTCAATGCTTCCCAACCAAGTTGAACGTCAAATTTGCTGAGAAAGCTTTCATTTCAGCAATATCTAACAGTATACAAGTGTTCATGTGTTTTCGAAATTTGTGGCATCTCATAAACTAATGACTTGCCCTCATTTCTACTAAATGCAGAAACCTTGAGAACGTAGCCCAAATTTTTTTTGAGGATTTCCTGCCGGCTTTTGAAGTCCTCTAGCCTTCTCCTTCCAAGCAGCGGCGGCACAGTCTGCAGCCAGTGGTTGCCGACCTACCCTCCCTCTAACCGACTCAATGTTCCCTGTCGCTGTCCTCTAATCGCCGACCCACCCTCCCTCTAACCGACCTAATCTTGCCCATCGCCATCCTCTGCTCTCCGTCCTTCTGCGATGGTGGCCCCCTGCCGCAAACCTGTCAGGGCGCCTCGAGATTTTCCCAGCACCCTGCTCTATCCGAATTGTTGCCAGGCAACGCTACCCTGCAATGAGCCAATGGACTCCTAGTGGCTATAGAGTGTGCCCGGCCTGTTCCTCCTCCCCAGTTTTTACAAAAAGGTGCATAACTTTTTACTACAAGGTTCGAATGGAGAAAAAATTTTACACACACGAAGCTCGCTGAATTCTTGAACTTCACAAAAAGTTTGAAAAAATATTCAAAACAAAAACGTTCGTAGATACATGCCGGACATGCCATTTGTCCAGTGAACGGACACTTGGTCCTTTAGGGGTTAACAAAATTGTCGAGAAAATACGTCATTTGCACTTTATGTTCCTCTAGACCATTCGTGATAAAACTCAACAAAAGTTAGCAATAGAAGACATGCAACAAGTTCTTTCTGCCACTGGTGCCCACGGTAGGAACGTTTTGATCTTCAAAGATGCTGACCTAAGTGGGAAATCAAACAATATTCCAAATAAACCATCTCTAAGTGGAGCTCATTGTTCAAAAAAATTCAAGAACAATACACTTTCTGGAGGCTCAAATAAAGTATGGAAAGACATTGTACATTCATTTAGAAATTTTTAGGATGGAGGAGAACAAAAAAAATCTTTATTAGAAATGTGGGCTGCCCTTGACAATCTCAAGCAATACTTTACAAAATTGTCTTTAATTGAGGAACAAAGACGTATGTTCAAAACAAAAGTGGAGAGTTTTGGTCGACTTTATGTTCATTGTTTTGGAGAACAACACGTAACCCATTATATTTTTTGACTTCTTATCTTATCTCTCCCTTTCACTCTCTATCAATTATTGTCTAAGAATAAGTCAAGTATCATGGTGCACCCTATGCATAATGCACATATTAAACTGATCACCTGTAAGAACTGGATAAAACCAAATGATCCACTAGGAAATCGTCAACCCTGTCCTATTTATGATGCAGATGCAATAATATTAATGCACTTATGTTCCTAATTACCAGGTGACGCTCAATCAAAAAGCCACTCATATCAGTCTAATCCAGTGTTAGGAAGGAAAAAGATTGATAATTAATGAAAGTAGCAGAACGCACCTCAGTAACGCTCCTATTAGGACGTGCACTACAAGAGAAAGGGGTGTTTTAAATGAGTTTTAAAGTATGATCCTAGATATAAGATTATAAATAATGACCTCTAAAGAGATTTTCAGCAAAAATTTACTAAAAATACATGTATTTTTAGTAAATTTTTACTGAAAACCTTCTAAAAGGCCATTATTTACAAAACCTTAAAACCTAATACCTTTTATTTGTGTTTGCATTTTATGTAAAGTATTTTTGCTTTACTCCAATTGAATGTGTTTTTTTGGTTGTATTGTATTTTATGTGAAATGTTTGACAACACAAGTATGTACATTATTTACTGTTTCTACACAAGCAAGTCTGAGTTTAAAAAAAAGTCAAGTTTCAAACTTGTTGGTCTATTATATTTTTATGTTAATAATTAAAAAAAAAAATCTAAATGTTCACAACGGGTTCTTGCTACTTGATTAGTTGGTTTAGTATGAGCAAAATATAGAAAATAGTATTTTGACATTTCTCAGTCTCTATTTAATGGACACTAAATTAACTCTAAATATAGAAGGAATTAACCCCTAAAGGCCCAAGGCTTTTTTTCCTGCCAAAAACCCATCAAAACTGCCATTTCTATAGCAAGGAGTAAAAAAAAATGAAAAATGTTTTTTTTTCACATCTAACCGTAGGATCTTACACCTAACTAGTATGAGAATGTGTGGAAAAAATTTCAGAATTTTTGACCTCTCAAATTGCAAGATATCTACGTTTAAAGTAGAAAAAACAAGTATTTCAACACATTGCGGGACTAGATTTTTTGACTTTAAACATTTTTCACTTAAAATTTTTGCACTACAGAGTTTTGTGCTTCAAATCTTTATAGTGGAGAATTGAGTTGAGAGTCTAGGGAAAAAAAAAGTATTCAAAAAAACTTAATTATCATTCCTAAGAAATTTATTAAGTAGAAGTAGGTACGAGATAGAAGGAAAATCTAAAACATTAATATATTTTAGATGGAATTAAAATACACTAATCCCAATGGTGAGATTGTTCTAGCAAGTAAACTAAACCATGAGAATGTTTTTTTTTTTTTAAATTGCAAAAATAACATTTAGAAATGCATCCTACAAGTTATTTTTTTCAAGAAGATGCTCTAATTGCCCGAAAAACAAGAATGTCCATAACTATTTCATAACAAATCCAAATGAAATGAATCAAAGCTTTCCAGATAGACAAAAATATAATCTACAAGAAAAAAAATATTAAAAAAAAAAAATCAAATTTTTACCAAATTTTTCTTGCTGCCCGGACTGCCCAGTTACGAAAAAAAGTAACATAT
The DNA here is from genome assembly GCA_951799445.1 of Pseudisothecium myosuroides. NCBI lineage: Eukaryota > Viridiplantae > Streptophyta > Bryopsida > Hypnales > Lembophyllaceae > Pseudisothecium > Pseudisothecium myosuroides. The sequence goes on along the minus strand of OX637288.1, from coordinate 166,631 downwards.
TTGGCCATAACTTTTTACTCCTATTTCCAAATGTGCTGAAATTTAGTGCATATGAAAGATATTCCTCGCGCCCACCTTCTGTTAAAATTTCAGCTTAAAATATGAAAATCTCTAGTCACACGGACCTGCCCAAAATTTCTATACGGACAAAAAACGCATGCTAGTCCTTTAGGGGTTAAAATGAAACCCCAACTTGTCTCAATTCAACGAATAAGGCCTTATAATACCACGTAAACAATTCGGAATTACAATAACAGTAGATTCCAAAACAAAAACTATTTATTATTTTTGTATTTATAGTGACACCAATGTACATCACACACACTTGAATCACCTAATTTCAACATTAACCCCTAAAGGTCCATTGTCCTTCAAAGGGACAACAGGAAATTTAGGTTGGTATTGTAGAAGTCATTTTAGAATGGATGTTTGAGAAATTTTGAAACAAGATGTGGACTAACATGAACTTCATCAAAATACATATATATTTTTTTATCAAGTGCCCTAGTTAAAAGTTATACTGCTTGAAGTTTCCTAGGCAAAAAGGGCAACTTTGAACAGTTGGTGAAAAAAAACTCATCTATTTCTAAAATTTGGCATGTATATAAGTACCATGATATAATAGGCAATGGTAAAAAAAAATGTATAGTGCAAAAATCTCTTTCATGAGAAGTTAAGATTTTTGACCCTATCGAGCAAGGTCCAAAAAAATCCTTTTCTTCTACAAGCTTGCAATCTACAAAATCAAATGGGCTGAAATTTTCTACATTCCATAGTAGCCATCTAGTACACTTTCATACAAATAAATTTCAAAAAAGAAACTTTTTCTATTGTATATTTTTTCAATGCACTTAAACATGATAATTTTTGACAACTTGTAAATGTACTCTCAATCTTGTAGGGATTAACTTCCAAAAATGACACCAAGGTAAGGATCAAAAATCAAGTTACCTAATTATAAGCACAATAGTTGAAGCAACTAGAGTAAACTTGCTATTGGAAAAAAATAAAAACTTACATGGTCTTCCTCTTGAAGGAAGGACTTCAAAATAATCATTTGATATTTCCATGTGAATACTCTTCTCAATAAAGAATCCTTAGATTTTGATGTTGCCAACAGAAGGATGTAAAGTGAATGGTAGTGCTACAATCATTTCTATGGCTAAATTTGCCAGCCTTTGATTTTGTATTCTTCACAAAAACAATAGGTAAAGAAAATGCAAGAGGTGACAACCTCTATGAACATGTTCCTAGAGTCATTTCCAACCAATGCAATTGTTTTCAATCAATGATCAACACCATAACATATTCACTGATGATGACAAATTCCAATGAAGAGCTCCACACAACATAGGCTACAATTGGTTAGGATTGCAAACCTCGTCACCAGTAATCACCACAAGAACACACACCATTTTGAAAGTGGTGAAAGCGATTGGCATCCCTCACAACAATCTCTCGTTCAGTTGCCTTTGAGATAAACTTGGTTGCTGTATGGCAATTTGAACACACACGAAGGTTCTTGAACACCCGAATTGGCTCTCCAGGGGGTGTCCGCATGAGTCCATAGGCAATAGCCAACTTCTCGCTATGGGAGCAAAGAGCAAGTTCTTTCTCCTCCTCCTCAATGTTCCGCAACACTAGTCGGGTATCAGGAATGTACCCTTCGGCCTTAATTTTCTCACTCAATCTCCTCAGCTCAGCATAGATCTCCTTCGCTTCTGAGTGAGAAGTATCCCCTACGACGAAGTCATGGACCTTGTTATCAACGTCAATCCAGCTACGCCCTGGCTCCTTGCGTATACCTCTCTCCTGCATCATAGTGCGCACCCACAACACCTCCTCCCACTTGCCAGCTGCAGCATAGATATTCGAGAGGAGCACATATGCAGAAGCATTCTTCGGTTCCAACTTGAAGAGCTCATTAGCGGCAAGTTTGCCCAAATCCACATTACCGTACGTTCTACAAGCACCAAGCAAGGCTCCCCAAGTTGCACCATTTGGTTCCACCGGCATGTTGTCAATCAAGAGCTTCGCTTCCTCCAAGTGTCCTGCTCGGCCAAGAACATCCACCATGCAGGTACAAGGCACTACAGTAGGTTCGATGCCATAATCTTGTGTCATAGCCAGAAAAAGTCTACGGCCCTCATCCACAAGGCCAGCATGACTACAGGCCGACAACACTGCAGCGAAGGAGATCACATCAGGCTTCACACCGTCTGCAATCATATTTTTGAACAATTCCAGGGCTTCGTGCCCACATCCATGGTCTGCAAGTCCACCAATCATCACGTTCCATGTGATCACGTCACGATCCTCCATCCGGTCAAAAACTAGCCGAGCATCAACCAAACTCCCACACTTTCCATACATGTGGACAAGCGCAGTGCCCACACGCAAATTCGACTCAAGTCCCGCTTCGAGGACATGCCTGTGAACCTCCTTCACCCACTCCAAAGCCCCTGCGCTTGAACATGGATTCAGAATGCTCGCAAACGTGAACGCATTGGGTTCAAGGCCTTCCCTTTGCATTTGCATAAACAGCTCATATGCTTCTTGCCCACATCCGTGTTCGGCAAGTCCACCAATCATCACGTTCCACGTGATCACGTCACGATCCTCCATCCGGTCAAAAACTAGCCGAGCATCAACCAAACTCCCACACTTTCCATACATGTGGACAAGCGCATTGCCCACACGCAAATCCGACTCAAGTCCCGCTTCGAGGACATGCCTGTGAACCTCCTTTACCCACTCCAAAGCCCCTGCGCTTGAACATGGATTCAGAATGCTCGCAAACGTGAAGGCATCGGGTTTCAAGCCTTCCCTTTGCATTTGCATAAACAGCTCATATGCTTCTCGCCCACATCCGTGTTCTGCAAGTCCACCAATCATCACGGTCCATGTGATTACGTCACGATCCTCCATCCGGTCAAAAACTAGCCGAGCATCAACCAAACTGCCACACTTTCCATACATGTGGACAAGCGCAGTGCCCACACGCAAATCCGACTCAAGTCCCGCTTCGAGGACATGCCTGTGAACCTCCTTCACCCACTCCAAAGCCCCTGCGCTTGAACATGGATTCAGAATGCTCGCAAACGTGAAGGCATTGGGTTTCAAGCCTTCCCTTTGCATTTGCAAAAACAGCTCATATGCTTCTTGCCCACATCCGTGTTCGGCAAGTCCACCAATCATCACGTTCCACGTGATCACGTCACGATCCTCCATCCGGTCAAAAACTAGCCGAGCATCAACCAAACTCCCACACTTTCCATACATGTGGACAAGCGCAGTGCCCACACGCAAATCCGACTCAAGTCCCGCTTCGAGGACATGCCTGTGAACCTCCTTCACCCACTCCAAAGCCCCTGCGCTTGAACATGGATTCAGAATGCTCGCAAACGTGAAGGCATTGGGTTTCAAGCCTTCCCTTTGCATTTGCATAAACAGCTCATATGCTTCTTGCCCACATCCGTGTTCTGCAAGTCCACCAATCATCACGTTCCACGTGATCACGTCATGATCCTCCATCCGGTCAAAAACTAGCCGAGCATCAACCAAACTGCCACACTTTCCATACATGTGGACAAGCGCATTGCCTACACGCAAATCCGACTCAAGTCCCGCTTCGAGGACATGCCTGTGAACCTCCTTCACCCACTCCAAAGCCCCTGCGCTTGAACATGGATTCAGAATGCTCGCAAACGTGAACGCATCGGGTTTCAAGCCTTCCCTTTGCATTTGCATAAACAGCTCATATGCTTCTTGCCCACATCCGTGTTCGGCAAGTCCACCAATCATCACGTTCCACGTGATCACGTCACGATCCTCCATCCGGTCAAAAACTAGCCGAGCATCATCCAAACTGCCAGTATTTGCATACATGCGGACAAGCGCATTGCCCACACGCAAATCCGACTCAAGTCCCGCTCGGAGGACATGCCTGTGAACCTCCTTCACCCACTCCAAAGCCCCTGCGCTTGAACATGGATTCAGAATGCTCGCAAACGTGAAGGCATCGGGTTTCAAGCCTTCCCTTTGCATTTGCATAAACAGCTCATATGCTTCTTGCCCACATCCGTGTTCGGCAAGTCCACCAATCATCACGTTCCACGTGATCACGTCACGATCCTCCATCCGGTCAAAAACTAGCCGAGCATCAACCAAACTGCCACACTTTCCATACATGTGGACAAGCGCATTGCCCACACGCAAATTCGACTCAAGTCCCGCTTGGAGGACATGCCTGTGAACCTCCTTCACCCACTCCAAAGCCCCTGCGCTTGAACATGGATTCAGAATGCTCGCAAACGTGAAGGCATCGGGTTTCAAGCCTTCCCTTTGCATTTGCATAAACAGCTCATATGCTTCTTGCCCACATCCGTGTTCGGCAAGTCCACCAATCATCACGTTCCACGTGATCACGTCACGATCCTCCATCCGGTCAAAAACTAGCCGAGCATCAACCAAACTCCCACACTTTCCATACATGTGGACAAGCGCATTGCCCACACGCAAATCCAACTCAAGTCCCGCTTGGAGGACATGCCTGTGAACCTCCTTCACCCACTCCAAAGCCCCTGCGCTTGAACATGGATTCAGAATGCTCGCAAACGTGAATGCATTGGGTTTCAAGCCTTCCCTTTGCATTTGCATAAACAGCTCATATGCTTCTTGCCCACATCCGTGTTCTGCAAGTCCACCAATCATCACGGTCCATGTGATTACGTCACGATCCTCCATCCGGTCAAAAACTAGCCGAGCATCATGAACACTGCCAGTATTTGCATACATGTGGACAAGCGCAGTGCCCACACGCACATCTGATTCAAGCCCAGCATGTCTTACATACGCATGAACTTCTTTGCCCCACTGCAAAGCTGATGGAACGGCACATGCCTTCAGGATGCTCGAGAAAGTAAATGCATCTGGCTGGACCCCTTTTTGGCACATTTGATTGAAAACTTCCATTGCTTTGTCAGCAAGATTGTGCTTTGCATAACCTCCAATCATAATGGTCCAACTGAACACGTTCTTGTTCACAAGTTTATCAAACACTCCACGTGCATCCTCCAATTCTCCACACCTGATATACACGCTCACCAGGTTGTTTGCCACATATGTATTCTGCTCCATTTTACTCTGGTTGATGTAGTCGTGAACCTGCTTCGCGACATTAACATTAACGTTTGCCTCCTTCAAGCACCGTCTCAAAACTTCAACATACATAAACGAGTCGATGGCCATGCCTTGTTCTAGTCCATTCTTCAAATTACCAATTGCTTCAGTCGTGCTTCTTGGAGTTTTCAAGGACATACTACCGCCACCACCCGGTACAATATGCCTCGACTCTCTTGCAGTACTAGGCACAATGCGTCCTCTTCCATTGTAGCCCTTAGATAGCCTGATTCATCAATACAGTCTTCAAAAGAAAACCCTTAGAAAGAAGAACACTGATACACAAAGTGGAAAGGTTGCAAGACCACTAATGCCCTGTACTCACATATCTCGCATCCATCCATTTGAACTCTTAATATCTCTCACATACATAGCAATTCTTTGAAAATCATCCCACTTTAAGTGCACCCAATAACCCAAAAGAAATAACAGAGCATATTGTACACACAAAAATCCTTAAACTCACCCAAAATCACATGTTTCTAGATGCACCTACTCTAGTCACTAGACAAGGCAGCCAACTCAATTCCTAAAGTTACCTGTCTCCTTGTGTTGTGTCTTGAGAATCTTTGGTGTGATAATCAACACGAGGGTGCATTTTCCCTTTGCTTGTCAAGCTGACCAAGGCCTTTACCCATGGTGGAGTTGACCAGCCATCTATCCAAAGTGCTTTCTTCGTCACCTTATGTCTAAAGTCAGGTGATCTAGGATTCCTCTGTAGGCACCACAACCCATGATCAGATCCTACAAAACTGTCTCATATTCATTTTGCATCTAACAATCAATATTCCAGGAATATTTGTTGATGACACTGCAATGATCTGAGCAGTGTTCACTCCACTCAATGACAGCAAACAACGCAATTTCATACTTGTTGCTTTACGAAGTGCCCACAAGTGCCCATGGCCTTGTACAAGCAAGAAACGTCCCGTCAATTGTTGAGCCGAGTATTGTATCCGCTTTCTTTTATCTAGTCATACCTTGTCAGCTCTGTTGTCCCACCACTGCGTAGGATCCGCGCAGTACTCTTTCCAAAGTTCTTCAACCGACTGTAGTTCACCTGAATCCACCGCAACATGCTTTACCCATGTCAGTCACATTCTCACCAGGAGAGGCAAACTCTTTCTGTGACGATGGGCATATGATACGTACCTGAAGCATTGGAATTCGAAGGTGATCTCTTCCAAACTGATGAAAATGGTGAACACCGGATTGGTCCACTGCCTCGTACGTGAGAGGACAAGGGCAGGGATAAAGAAGGGTAGATAGGCCATGGAGACCTGAAGACTGAGATTGCACAGATATCCTGGGTACACAAACGTCAACACTCTGTTAATAAGCAACTTCGTACCATTCAAAGCGCTCTTCCCATCAATACCGGGGTTTAGGGTTCGGTCAACCATGTTCATATCCGGTTACGTTTGGAAAACTGTGACAACCTCTTTATCAAACATTGCTGTAAAGGAGACCTCATATTTCGATACATTTGTTGTCAGCATGACCACAGTAGTCCAACCCATGTCACAAGTCATCCAACCGCTTAATTCACTCACCTGTGCACCACCTAGTCCACGCACCGACAAAAAGCTTCTCTGTTCTCTCCTGCACTGCAATTGTTGTCTACAATCTAAATCCCACGACACCAATTGAGGTGGCAGTCCCATCACTATCTGCCTGCATTACAGAAACCAATTCACTAAGAAGAACATCACAAAGAACAACGCCAGAATGGACCTCAGAATTGAACCTGTGGACAGAAACACATCAAATTGAGAAGAAACTACATGTGCGAAAAATCTGCTACTACCTCCAATCCTGAAAACCCGAACACATTAAATAAAGTTCACAAACTAAACCGCATACCTGACGCTTCCGGCGGCCAAATTGAAGCAAGACAAGCTGCCCAAGGACGGCGAACCTCCACTGCAGTTTCACGAGGAGCAGCTCCGTCTACGGGATCAATCAATTGCTGAGGCAAGAATCCAACATACACCCATTGATTAGCATACAACCCCAGTCAACTGACTTGACTATTGAAAATTACCATCGCTTCAAAGAGGGTCATCAAAAACTTAGGTTCAAACTAAATTACAGTTCTCCTTTGATATGAATGACAAGACTAATTTAAATTTAGATCGTTTGAATGACATATATAGAAGTATGCATGAAAACCTATCAGAATTGGTCATAACACATCCATGAACCGCAACAGGGGTCAGAAGCCAATCCCCAACCCCGCCAGATCGCTCAATCCAGTTCCCGGAATGTGTTTTCGACTTGTCTCGTTCCCTAACAGTCTGACACAACTTTGACTTCCTCCCTGCTGTTCGCGCTGCCCAATCTCCTGCCCCATGGTGCACACGTGCACACCCCTATTCTGACATATGACGATACCTCGTACTGGGTGAATATGACAGGAATCAGCATATGTGGCACCGATTTGGCCATTTCCAGCACATCGTTCAAATGTGAAGCAAACAAAGGTGATAGCAAAGTCGCTTTCGACTCTGCAACACAAACGTGAGTTCTCAATCGGTTCGGTACATCTTACCGGCCCTAAATCCAGACTGCTGCCACTGAACTCTGTTGCAGCTCGCACCACATCTATAGTACACACTTTGAGCAGTTCTTTCTAGCTTTGTCGGGAATAAGTACTAATCCGGAAAGACATGAATCAATGTTCTTCTCTTGCAGGCCCAAGCTTCTTTCAAGGTTCGAAGACTGGGAATCACGCAGTCATCAGCATTGAATAACTTATAGCTATGCTGATTGCCACGGACCGCAATATATCACGAGTTCCCAATTCCAAGTTGAATAAATTTCCTCAAGCGAAAATCCTAAACCCTAGTTCGCGAAACGGCTCATATCTTCTTGCTCAGTCTGTGAAACTCCCATATCTGCTCCTAAGCCAAAAAACCCGGGATGAATTAGAGGACCTGCTATTTGAATTGCACTGCACTAATTGCGCAGCAAGATATCATCAATCAGCAAATTAATTACTCGCGCTCCACAAGCTCCGAAGGAACAAGCGCTGCTCTACTCCTCCTGTAGTAAGGGCAGGAAAGGTCGATACAACGTTTCTCCTACAACAGCTGGCATCTCACCTCCGTCCTACAATTTCCATCACACTCCCACGAGCTCAAATAAAAATGGCTCCAAGCCAACTGCCAGAGCAGAGAAACAAGTCAGAATCCCACTACAAATCCTGCACAAGCGGGCATTGCAGTACTACTTCCCACATTCAGTCATCCTAACGCAACAGTACGAGAAATCTCCCTCCTTGAGCCCTCAATTCACCACAACAGCCATACGCGCACCCGGAAACAGACTGCAGCATGCAGCAACCTTGCTCTGCAAAAGCTCGCGAGCTTGGGATCAAGGAGTCCCCAACCTCTCTCACCATGTCCATTCCTGCTCGACGCTTGCTCTGGTCTCCCTCCTTCGCGGAAACGGTAGTTCTTCTCCTCGCGAATGCCTGATACCCTTGACATATCTGGGCCCGAACATCAATCGAAACAGATTACTGTGCGGGTGTTGTTGCACTCGGCCCTCTTTAATATCACATCCTCTAATACGGTATAACAGGGTCCGTTCTCTCACCAAGCCTTTGGGAACGTATATAAGGTAGAAGCTATATCCGTTGTGGTCACCTCCCAATTGGAATATAGTGGGCTTTCCAATTGCACTAGTTTTTTATTTTAATGTAGTCAAAAATGTAAAGTGACGTAAGAACTAACAACACAATGGTACATTGAAAGTGAAAGTTTCATCATATCAATGCCAAAATAGCACCAAAAGAAATATTGTAGTTACATTCCTACAATTTTAAAACTAAGAAAATCCAAATTGAAGATTTTTTTAGTATTAAAATGCTTTAAACATATATTTAAATAAAAATTATGTAATTATAGTAGTAATTTAATTTTGATTTGGAACTATTACAATGACTTTTTAATATGTATCTATCAGTTAATTGTGATCATACTAAAAACAACTGAAATTATTGAATCAACATTGAATTAGTGGTAGGGACTTTTTTGATGCAATGATGATAGTTTAATGGGGGTGGAAGGGTTTAGGTTTAGGGTTTAGCAAAATTTTGTTGATTTTGTCCAAATCAACTTGTCTAAAGTGACTAAAGCCTATTGATCCAGGGTGCATTTTTTACTAGTGACTTTAGCTCTTTAGAGCAATTTTTACTATAAAAGTAGAGGAATTCCACTATTCTTGAGAAGACTATTGCTCAATGGGAGTTGGGAGTTGGAAGTTGATGCTACAGATTTATATCTTGTAAACATAATAGTCTTCAAACTCTCAACAATTAGATCTAAGAATAAATCACAACAACCAATTGGGGCAACAACTATGGAGGTACAATTCAAGCATTGACTCTTCACAAAGACAAAGATAAAACTATTAAAATGTTATTTTTCATTTTAGTGGTGAATTTTTCTTATAGAAATCCAAATCCACTTAACAAATGGATTTGACCTAAAAGTACCAAAGGTTTAGGCAAATGCTACCAAACAAATAGCTCAGATTAACACTTGACTATAGAAAAAAAAATTAACTCCAAAAAATTGTCAATAGTCACTAGTATGTCTACTAACCAAGTAGTGTATTTAAAGCAAATACAACAAGGCAAAAGAAAATTAGAGGAATATTCAATTAACATTATCTCCCTTCTACACCAAGTACACTCTTGTAACCTTAATATTAACAATGCAAGAAAATGGGATCACTCAGTAGCAAAGAATGGATATTGACAATGACCTAATATATTACAATAAGGAAAGTAACATTAGGAGTATACTTCTTCACTAAGTTCTGGTTTAGGCTTGTCCATTCAACAGGATTGAGAATTAATTAGATGTTATGACTCTGTGATTGATGAACTTTGTGATGTTGGCAAATTAGGTGATTGAATAATCTTCTCTATTGTGTCTTTAAATGAATTAGGGATTGGAATAAAGTTCAGTGGTAGTGGTGGTAGGATAAAATTCAGCTCTTGCAGTAATGTGTTCTGAATAATGTTCCTTCTAACAAGGTCTATAGCCATGCCTTGGTAATGGCCGAGTGGAATTCACTACAAGAAAATGGGGGTATAAATGACTGCGAAGTCATTTATGCATGTCCGGAACGACTGCAGCGCGACTGCACTTCTCTAATTGCACCCTCTGGCCTTCTTTGACAATGTCCAAGTCATATACTAGTCGCAGTCGCGACTGGGGAATGAAGACACGATGAAAACCAGACTTCCTGTGCATGTTTTTGTTGAAGGTTCATTTGTTTTCCTGCTGTAGAGGTCACAGTCATTTTCTGCGACTTGGCGTCACTGATTTGCGACTTGCAAATGACTTCTTTTTCACTGAAGACACCTTTGAGGGAATTTGACGTTGCCTACGTGGATTTTGCAATGCTGATGTGTCCGCAGTTTAGAAGTGAGTCATTTTCTAGTCGCTTTCTAGTCGTATATTAGTTGTTTCTTAATTATTTCCTACACTACTAGAAAATTCAGCTTTTCTATTGATTTGGTTGCATAGATTTGATTCATTTTTCTGTTGATTTATAGAGTAATTTGTTGATTTGAATAGAAATCAATAGAAAAGTGAACCAAATGAATGCGACCAAATCAATGGGCAGTTTTGTTAAAATGGCGGTATTCCATATGCCATTTTCAGAGCGCCCGCTTGAACTACAAAAGAGACATCTAAAAGGGATATAGATTTTTGAAATCTTGGTCTTTTATAGATTTCAGATATCTAGCATTGTTGTAGATTTCAGACTGCGCGGTTTGAACTTTGAAAGCAACATCTAAAAAGGATATAGATTTCTAAAATTTTGGTCTTTTATAGATTTCAGATATCTAGCGTTGTTGTAGATTTCAGACCGTGCAATTTGAACTTTGAAAGCAACATCTAAAAGGGATATAGATTTCTGAAATCTTGGTCTTTTATAGATTTTAGATATCTAGTGTTGTTGTAGATTTTAGACCGCGTGGTTTGCACTTTGAAAGCAACATCTATGATGCTTGTAGATTTCAAAAATCTAGGACAATTGAACATTTCAGACTGCAGCACTCTGAACTATGAAAACTGCCAAAGTTAAGGATTTTCGCCATTTTAACGAAATTACCCAAATCAACAAAAAAACAAGATTTCAAAAATTCCAATAGTAAAGCTAGTCGTTTCCTAGTCACTTTTAAGTCGTATACAAGTTGTTTCTTAGTCGTTTTCTAGTTGTTTCCTAGTTGCTTTCAAAGTTCATTTCCATTTGTTTTATATCAATTGTCCCATATCAATTGTGAAGAGTACCATTAGGTTGGACATATAAGATTTGTAAGTTGTTGTAGTCTTATGCAATGATAGTGATTTAATTCTAAGATCTCTACAATTTGTAGATTTCTATAGAGTATAGATTTCTATGATTTGTAGATTTCTACAGTGTATAGATTTTTACAATTTGTAGATTTCTATAATCTATAGAAATTGAAAATATTTAAAATCCATGAAATTTTAAAATCTATGAAATTGTATGGTTTCCTAAACCAATGAAATCTATTAAATACAATTTTTTGAAAATTTTAAAATCTAGGAATAAGGTAGATCTGGAATTTTAAAATCTACAAAAATGGTAGATCTGAAATTTTGAAATCTAAAAGAATGGTAGATTTGAAATTCTAAAATCTAAAAGAAAGATAGATCTGGAATTTTGAAATCTTAAAAAAAGGTAGATTTGAAATTCTAAAATCTAGAAGACAGGTAGATTTGAAATTCAAATATCTTGAAAAAAAATAGATTTAAAATGGCCTCAGACTCATTTACAAAATGACTTGCAAATGACTGCTGACGTGGATGTCCACCTCAGACTTTCTCATCCAAAGCCCATCCAAGGAAAAAATGGATGGTGATAATAAGCAAGGCAGTCATTTAAAAACGACTTGTCCGAAATGACAGTAGGGGCCCCGAGTCATTTATCTGTCATTTTTGTCCGAAACGACTGCTGGAAGTCAATTTGAAGTCATTTTTTGCAGTCATTTATACCCCCAATTTCTTGTAGTGATTGATGGTTAAGCTTGTGATGCTGTAGAGCTAACATAATTTTGGTTTAACCCCTAAAGGACCATTGTCCGTTCGAAGGACAAATGGGACTTAGGGCAGGTACCTACGGGCTGAAATTTTTTCCTAATTTTTTGAAACTTTTTGTGAATGTGAAGAATTGAGAAAGGTACGTGGCGGAAAAAAATTAACTATTTTGGCTATGAGATAATTTGTGAATAACCCTAGGATATTTCCAAATATTCTTAGTTTAATCTAAATTGGCTTTTAAAGGAAAGAGTTGAAATCTTAATTAAATCCAATCTTCAACTTTCACCAAGATATTTTGCAATTTAACCTCGAATTACCGCTAATTACTCTAAAAAAGTCAAACTTACGACTGAACTCTTCCTATCTTTTTGAGAACAACTCCAAATTGAAAATCGATTGCGCCATTGCATTCAGAAGATCCTAATTAGTCTCGAGATCCCCCCTACCCCCTTCTTTCAGGCTGTAAATACTCGTAAAAACCCCTAGCGGTAATTCGAAAGAAAAGTCAAAATTCCAACTAATGGAATTTGCATTTTCCAAGAAAATTGATTGGCTAGGGTTGCTTGGAAGATTCATGAGAGTAAAAAAACATCCTTGTTTGCGACATTCGGACACCTCTAGTTCCTGGTTTGTTGGTCAACCCGCCCCCATATTATAAATTCTTATTAAATTCAATGTCGTTGTTGATTCTGGTACTTCTAACTATCAGAAAGTCTTCAAACTTGACAGGTCGCTTATTTGGCACATAAAACTTTAATCTAATTTTTAATGAGATTTTACCGCACTCTGGATAGTTTCTATAAAATTACCATCAGTTTCAAAGGCGGTTGACTTCCCATGAAGTCATCGTGGAGTTTTATAAAATCCCGAAATTTTTGGGCAATCTTCTAGGAAGTATCCAAAAGCTAAAGGCAAAACCAAACCTCCTATAAGAATGCTAAATTTAGCAATTTTTTAATAATTTCTGCTCGAGGAGAAAATTAATTTGGTACCGGGGTTTGTCGTGGATGATTAATTTTGCTGTTGACCTCTCGGCATGCTTTTACTCTAAAAGCACCTTTCTGTAAGCTCTAATCACCTCGCCCTTCTTCTACTTTGCATTCTGGTTTGTATTCTTTAACATTTGCAGGTCTTCACATAACTAGTCCAAATTTTACATGAATTGAATCTAGACACTTCTAAACTTGAACATAGACTCTTATGATTTAACCAGGCTGTCACATGCACTCACATGTCGAGTTTTACATGGACAAGACATTAGAACCGGCTAACTCTCACATCCTCACATCTCTCTAAAACATTAATCTAGATTCTACAATACTAAACTAAGACCTAAACATAGAAAAGCAGAGTATTTTGTGTTTTTTATGATTTTAGAAAGACTCCTCACTAATCTGGTAGGGACTTCTACCAAACTGCTCTCAACTACTAATTCATGCTATTTTACATGAATTAATACCAAAAACTAACAATAAATCGCGAAAAATAAACCCAGAGTTTCAAGTGCTAACTTGAGGGCTCACACTTACCTTTCAAGGATTTGCTGCATGCTCGACCTTCCTATACATTTCTCTCCTAATCTCTTGTGGTGTCCTTCATTTTACTGCTTTGTATGTTCATGGCTCTAGCATTGATACTTATTAAAATCTCTGTCAGTTTATTGTGTGGAGCTTTGATTTATTTTCTCTTTTTTTGAGTCAAATAATTAAGGATTATATATAATGTTATTATCCTATCATTTTGTGAATTGCATGATTCAAATACCAATCAGTCAACCAGACCTACAATTTGCAATAACATTAAGTGATGGAGGGTCATTGCATAAAACAGTGGTACTGGGTATTTGTCACAAGAAGCGTGTTGAAGCTTTCGTTCGCCATAACTTTTGTAGCGTGAGTCATGAGAACTTCAAATTTTGAACAAAGATGTCTCCCTTGAATATGTTTGTAGGCCTTATTTTTCATAAATATTGAAAAATAGTTTTCCATTTAAAAAGGAATTATAGTAATATGTCACGTTTGCTGTTTTAGGGGTTTTGAGTACTATGGAGTCCCCGAACAAGTACATGTGGACCTGAAATTTTAGAAGGTTGTTCGTCTTCTACGAGCACATCATCCTATGAAGGGGCACCTTAAAATATTATTTTCCATGACGTCCATGAGTGTCCAAAGAGGGGTCTGTTGCGCGTGTACGTATGAGCATTGAGGATGGTATTGAACTTGAAGTTTGTGTGGAATGTGAAGACCATGGAGTTCCCCAAAATGGTCTATTTTTATTTTATTTTTCCAAGTGAAGGTTTATTTACTAAGAATTAAAATGTTGACAGACCCATTTTGGGGCCTTTTTCGTGAACCCTGGGATGTTGTAGTATAGTGCGGTACTATGCAGTACTTCGTAGTACTCAAACAAGGTCCCACCAGCAGTGGCCCACGTCAACGTGGCAAGATTTCGTCGATAGAACCGCCACTGGCTGTTTAATTCACTTGATCGGTGGCACTTCATGGAGAGCGGAGACCGTCGACGCTGGTCGCTCAATCATCAGTATTGTTGCTGGCGGCGCAGAGTTTGCGGCAATGGTGAGTCGAATTCTAGGAGAGGGTTCATGCAACGGGGGGTGGCGGTGGGTGTTGACTACATTGTGATGAAGTCAACATTTGGCGACGGAGTGCGGGAGTGGAAACAAGGGCGGAAGGCACAACGTCGGTGCAGAAATCGCAGCCCATGCAGAGTGCGGAAGTGTCTAGGCAGTGCGGACGGCGTCCCAGTAGATCATTCCGTGGAGGTCCGCAAACTAGGCAGCATGCCATTGAGGCGGAAGTGCAGGAAGAACGTCGCAACGCTAGATTGCGGCAACAACGAAGTCGTGCTTGGCGGAGAAGGGCAATTGCAGAAGATGAACAGAACGGGTCAATACAGGAAGAAGACGGCGGTGGTGCAACTCCTGATCGTTCTTCATTTTGTACAATTGTGAAGCGACATGCGGATCGCATCTACAATAGCGTCATGCAGCATTTGCAGGGCGTGGATTGCCCTCGCCTACGTGCTGCTATCATACAGCGGATATTTCGATACGAGCGATTGCGGCCTTATCTTCCCGAGGATTACCCGACTCCAGCAGTTGCGCGAGTACAGCAGCAGATCTTGCAAAACATTCGGTGGGAATTGGAGCAAACGAAGGTCCCAACTTCCTCAGAGAAATTGGCTAGGAAGCGCAGCATACTGGAAGCGGTGGTTTCCCAGGTAGATGTTGACATCAGTGGATTCAGTAACATTCTCCGCACAAAGAAGAAGAACTTAGTTGCAGCTGTGGAGCGCTTGCGTAGCGCCGCCATGACCAGCAGTGATAGGTTTTCCGTGCCCCACAGACAAAAACGTCGTGGAGGCATTCCGGATGCTGTGAAGAGCACCGTCAGAACTTGGTGGACCCAAGAAACTCGGGTGAGCCCAAACAGGAAGGATATTCGAAGGAAGCGTCTCGGACGAAATGTGTACGACAATCACCCAGCACATCTGCTTCTGGAGACTCAGGTTCTAACAAATTCTTCTTCCTCTTCAGTGGCTTGCGGCCTGCATTTAGCATCTCCACAATTGTGTTTTTTCCTTGTAGTATAGCAATTCTACTTCCTCTCGGAAGTGGATGGTAGGAAAACTATCTTCTACAGTACAGAGAACATGACTATACTAATTGTTAGTGAACATGCTTTGTAGCACGTTCACTACAGTGCGTGGTCGTTAGAGTTATTTTGGTATTATGTATTGGCTGTCTTTGGAGTCCCAGGAACTAGTGCTTCCTTCACTGCTTTAGAAGTACATCTACACAGAAGACCCACCGTTAGCCTACTCAGTTGTAGTACTTCTAGTATTCTGTCCTATTGAATTGAACCCCATCAAGACATGTCCTAGGGCATTGATGACCGAGGACATGAACGTCCACCACTTCCTTTTCCTTCCCTCAGTGAATGCATGACCTCTCAGTACTACTAATAGTCTTGTTGGTAGTGGCAGTCTGTACTGCAAATTTTATTTCCACCCGACAGTGCCACTAGTACTGCATCGTGTACCTTCTCTTTCATCTGTGACAACTACAATGACCAACATCGTGCCTGCTGTGCTTACAGAAGTATTGCCAACTAGTCCTACATCACTCATAGTACTCTCTGGTACCGCCTTGCCAGAATTCAGTTGTAGAAGTACTGTGCATTTGACATACATGTGGTACTTCTTGGCTACGAGCATTGCAGTCATTGTACACTAGAGCAGTACTAGAACTGTGGCCACTAGTAAAACTGAGCCATTGCATGTCACGAAGTACAGTATGGGCAGTTCCGTGGCACTGTCTGCTGTGCTCTGTAGTACTCCGTTTGCTTTGTAGTACTGTAATGCCACTCCCTTTAGTACTACTTCTATACGCACAGTGCTCGTCAGTGCTTTTCATGTACGTATAGTACCTTCTAATACTGTTCATGCACATATAGTACCGAAAAGTACTGTAGGACTCCCTCTTCCTCTACCTCGCACCCTTCTTGTTTATGGCAGTGATAATGCAGATCTCTACTTTGGCACTAATCTTGTACGCCTCCTCCTTCCTGCAATGCATGCATTGATAGCAAAGTTGACACCTCATTCCCATGGCCTTCACCTTCGTGCCATGTATGTTTCACTGAAGGTAGTTTGTGGATTTCTACAGAAGGAATTGTATGATCGTTTCATTGCTTCTCACCCCGAGTGCGCTATCATGTTGAGGTCCTTCATTTATTTGCGCCCATATTTCATGATCAAATGCAAAGAACGTAATGTGTGTTGCTGTCGGTACCATGTGGAGGTTCTCTTCCTACTGGAGGCATTGAATGCATATCGGCATGCAAGGACCGGTGCGCATGTCCTTGCAGCATGCGATTGCTCATGCCTTGTCTGCAGTTTCAACAATGCTGGTTTCTGCAATGCTGCTCACAGTGCCTTCGCGGGTGTCACAGAGATGTGGGAGTCCATGTTGTGTCCAAAGTCCAAGGATGCAGAATTCCATCATCTCGAATGTCTTCTAGGAGAATGCAGCCAATGCGGTGTGGATTACTTTGACTTGTGCCCACGTGAGAGCTCCGACGCTCTAGGCATGCACATCAAGTAGAAGCACTTCCAATATGAGGTGGTTGGCACAACAGCAAAGGGTACATCAAAGAAGCGCATCACAGAGGTGCTTCAGAGTACTTCCTTTCCAGAGTTCTTCCAATTTTTCAAACCCACTATGCAACGATTTATAAGACACAATTTTGAAGCACGTTGGCAAGCTGACCAAGCAAAGCTTCTTTGGATGTGCTTGCAAGAGGATGCAATGCTGACGCACATAGACTTCGCCGAAAACTATACCTTCCAGGTCCAAAACGAGATCCAATCGATGTATTACAACTCGACTCAAATTACTATTCTAGTTCAAGTGACTTACTACATTGCTTCTAGTGAGGTGAATGGACAAGCCCAGCCTTCCCTAACACGAGAAACGCATTACTATATCTCTGATGACAAGAGTCATGACACCTTGTTCGTCCAGCATTGTCTCATGCAGCATTGGCATTCTTTCACATCAAATCACTTCACACCGCGCACGCACTACGTCTTCAGCCGACGGTTGTGCGGGGCAATTCAAAGGGGCGCGTGCCTTGTACTTCGCTGCAAGGTTAGTCAAGCATTCACAAACCCCTTAATGTCACTTTGAAGGCAACTGTGTTGCCAATACTGAGAACTATAGGACGATTGACTACTGCTAGGCTAGCCACTAGTCACTGCTAGTACTCAATGGTGTACTTTGACAGCATCTAGTACTACGGAAGTACTGGAGCCATCACTAATTGTGTTCAGCCCGCACTACATGTCTATCGCAAATATCCGTCTCTCATTGGGGGTTGCAGAATGCTCTAGAATTTTTTTGCCTCGGGCCACGGGAAGGGTGAATGGGACGGCGCTGGGGCTGTGGTCAAGAGAAAACTTTGCTCTGAACAACTACTACATCCACAGAGGACTCTTCAAAACGCTGAGGAGTGTGTCACCTTCCTCAATGAAGCATTATCTGGAGAGGTGCCAAACATTGCAAACCGAATCAGGTGAAAGTGTCTTCTAATGTATTCATTGTTGTTCTATACCTTGGAAGTTAAGCAACGTCCGTCATAGTTACGGTGGTCATCGTAGCCTACTCCTCGTAGCATTTTTTAAATTGAATTCCTGTTCTCTACGTCTTTCCTCATGTGCTTCCATTGTTTCTTCAGGTCGTATCGCTTCTTCCATTACGTTGGCACATCAGATGTTGACCGTGGCAACCCCCATGCCTGTGACGGAATAACCGGCTCTTCAAAGTTCCACTCAGTTCTTGGTCCGGATGAACATGATCCCACAAAACTACTAGTGCGAGATCTCTCCTGTTTTTGCGGACCCTACTTGGAAGAGGACTTCCATCACTGCAAAAACGATCTATATGTGAAGCCTTGGAGAGTTGTCAAAATCGAACCCCGGCATGTCGAACGTCTTGCTTCTATAGAGGGTGCGGACGCCGAAGACGGAAGCTGGGAATGGGAATACACTGGCAACGGTATGGTGGACTTGGTCCAAGTCGAAGACAATTTCGCTGTCCCAGCTACTCCTGACAACGACGAAGGTGTCTCCTTCTACGTATTGCAGTGCCAGAGTACTAAAACGATTGTGGAAGAATCATTTGATTGCAGTTGGGGCGGGCACTTTGAAGTTGGTGACTTCGTAATTTCTGGTGCGTACTACCAGAAGTGGGGTCGACGAGACCTACAACACTACGTCTACTTGGCTGACAGTGAACCAGCGTATGTCGACGCCAGCGTTGTCCTCGCATGCAAATTCTAGATGATCCCTAAACAACACTGAGTGAAAGGCGGACACCGTGTGTACACAATACCGGACGAAACAGTTGATGTCATTCACAGTGCTCTAGACTGCTTGTGAACAAAGAGTGCTTCCAGAATATGAGAGCCCTGTGGGCCCCTTCGTAGCCATTGCGCACATGCTGTATATGAAACTAACACGCGTACTAATAAGACTTGACATAGTTGTAGTAGTACTGCTTCCTGTACTACTGGTAGTATTGGAAGTATTTATAGTACTTCTAGTACTCATAGTACTACAACTAGCACTCCTCTGACTACATCTTCAAATATGAAAATAGGAAGGTGCACTAAAAACAATGAAGAATACTATCTTTTTTTTCATGTCCGCCGTCGTCACTCATGGTATTGTTATAGGAAGGCTGAACTCATTCAGGTAGTCAATTGAAGATATGTTCAAATTGTGATCACTGTTCATAATGTTTGTGGACCGACAACTTAGTTACTCATCTCCAGGAGCGACGGCACAGCTCTCACTCAATAAGGAGAGCACAGACCGCCTTCTGCTGTCAATGACCATGGACATGATGTGGTACAGTTCCGGTGCACATGTGCTCATGCTTTCAGGGGACATGATTAAGTCAGTTTTTAATGGACTTGGAGGACTCAGTCGCTAGCACTTTCCAGTCCTACCTACTTCATAGTCAACTGCTACAAGCAAGCACCACGCTGCTAATTTCTGTACATTGTTTTCATATGGAAAAGGGCATGACAGCACTATAGACACACTGCGTATTCTGCACTACGAAACAAGATGGCGAGCATCGCACATCATCTTCCTCTGCATAGGGTACTGCGACATCGACATCTAAACACGGAGGGGTCATTATCGAATACTATCCCATAGTCCCAAGTGAGCTCCTCGCCTGCATGTACCGTCCGGTTCGAAAAAAAAGCGACCTGTTTCACAAGCACGGAAATCAATGAGTACTAGCATTCTCTACCATGTCCACGACAATCTCATTCAAGAACGTCACAACAGGATGCGCAATGAGGGTCATGTACTTGCATGGTACAACGCTGGTGCCATTTCGTCCACCCAGACGGGCATGTCCATGAGATTAGCATCTCCACACCTGCACCCCCACGTTTTTTGCAATCAGAAGTCTGACGCATGCATTCGTTTTTAGACAGTTTCTGTTAGTGCTAGAAGTGCTAGGCTCTTGTGGAATAACTGTGCCTGTGATTCAACCACCTCGCCACGTTCGTGAGGACAGTCGCGTCAATGCTAAGAAGAAAATCGTCATCCTTCTCTACCTCTGCTTGCCAGTCTGCATCCAACGCCAATGCAAACTTTGAGCATCCCCCTCTTCGGAGTAATTCTGCATTCGTCACCACTTCTCCAGCGTACTCAAAAACGAAGGTCCCTAACATCAACGTCTTCAGTGTCCTAATTCCCCACCCTTGGAGTCATTGACATAGAACACCCGCAAGCACATCAGAGGACGCATGCATTTGAGTTGCCCCGTGCGTGCCTATATCAGTGTCCATGACCACACCATGTAGCAAGCCGCGTACCTCCAACTTAACTGTCAATCCTCTTTGGACCATACAGTTTGGGCAATTTGCAGCACACGAACAACGTTGATTGCACTCTGTAATGTAGTGGGCACGAATGTGTCCATCGCACTGGCCTCTCTTCAGGTGCGGACAATTGGTTTTGTCATCGCAATAAATGAAGCCTCTTCGGCAGCCCTGCCGGCGGTCCAGGAACTGTGCAAACATAATAGTCTACACTGTTAATACTATAGTACACGGCTTTTACTGAAGACCTTGGTTTCCTATACTTCAGCTTCACGTCCTCTACTCGGTACAAAACTTCTGCTCTGAAGGGCTCCATCACAATATTAGTAGGAACTGCCTACCATGTCTCCATCGTCAGTAACCAGCACAAGCTTCGCCTCTTCATCTGACCTACTGTAGTAGCATTGTGAGCAACAGCAACGTCAATATGTCATTTACAGAGCAGCAGTGAACGTACCCGTATTACATGCCAAGGATGAAGAAGACCTCCACGGATGTACGACCGTTCTTCTCTTCTTATGTCACAAGTGCAAGACTGACGCCAACTGACTGGGCACCCTTGCGGGGCAGCCCTCTCTAGGGTTGTCTTGTCTGACACGTTTTGGGGTTTCGGTGTCGTATTGGACGTCTGACGTCGTGTGTCGTATAGGACAACTTGACGGACGGGCGTCCAACTACGTCATGTAATCTCATCTTCAGCAGCTAAAAAAATTTGAAATCTTACTATAACTATGAACCTAAAATTAGAATGTAATATGTATTCATGAAATTAAGACACTTCATTAACATGAAACATTAATATGTCAAAATCGTAAACTTCTAATGATATATTTTAAAGTCAACTAGACGTTTGGTCAACTAGACGTCGCGGGGGCTCTACTAGACGTCGTGTGACGTCGAGTTGTCGCGATGTCGCAATGTTTGGGAAGACAACCTTGGC
Source organism: Pseudisothecium myosuroides (assembly GCA_951799445.1). NCBI lineage: Eukaryota > Viridiplantae > Streptophyta > Bryopsida > Hypnales > Lembophyllaceae > Pseudisothecium > Pseudisothecium myosuroides. The sequence goes on along the minus strand of OX637288.1, from coordinate 144,999 downwards.
CCTCTCCCTCGGAAATCTGAGTATTGTTGGCGGCACATCATCCACTTTCATAGACGAATGGATGCATGGAGCCCGTATGTATGTGTATGATGTGTCGAGAAGACGGTCACCACTGCCACCATAGCCTTTGTTGAGGCGAACAAGCACGTTTTCTAAACCTCTAGACAAGTCAAAGTGAGGTGTCTCTGGAAGGTCCTGTGGGAAGACGCTTATCATACACGAATTGGGACATCACTTATTGAAGTCTGAAATGTATTACAATGCATGAAGTAGAATACATGAAATGCCGGCAGACATGTCAAGCCTGCCTAGGGACTGCTCTGTACAGTTGTCACTGTAGTAGTGCAAAAATGGCATATCCAAAGCATGAAAAGTGGTACACTTTTCGGGGATGCAACGTGGTGATATTCAATCTGGGCCATTCTGTATACGATGCATGTCGGAGTGCTGGGCCGCTGCGGCTATGAAGAGCCAGCATTTCTGGCTTCAGTCCACGGGACTCCCGTGGGCTTATATGTAGCGCATGCGGCCGACGTCATGTGCTTCGATACCTACTTAGCGCACTGGTCACTGTCCATTGTGCAAAGTAACTGCAATGGCTGGATTCACACTCCGTGGCGGAAGCCGACGGGACTCCCGCTGGCCCTCAGCCACTACGTACGCTTCCTTTGCGTGAGAAGAGGACTTCAGAAGAGCAAAACGATGACAAAGTTAGGAGTATAGCAGTCTGTGGCAGCATGTGTGCACAGTGCTCACAATGAAGCAATAGCAACGTGACCTACTTCTTATTATCCACCTTGCTCTTCTTGAGCGTTGTAGTCGCGGTTGGATTGACGGTGGTATAGTCAGCATATGCCGTGCCTAGTGTACTGCGCGCTCGCAAAACTCTGGTGCTGGTGTGTGGAGGGGAAGCGTCGCCTATGACTACATCAGCGTCTACTCCGTTTCCTGCAGACGTAGCTGTGGAGTCAGAGACGTCTTCGATGTCACCGTCCAGTAACAAAATGGATGAGTGCCACTGTGTTCCTGCATACGGCAACACTGAGGCCAACACCACTACTGTCCGTGACTGCATAATAGTACTGAGTGAGGTACTACGAGTACTAAGTCCGGTACTATGAGTACTGAGTCTGGTACTACTTGTATAGCTGTAGTGACGCATTGAGTACTAGAAAAAGAAGAAGGAAAGTGAATTCTTGAAAAGAGAAGTGATGGCGGAAACAGAGGGTGAAAAGTGCCTTGCCAAATGTGTTGACAACATCACCTTTCTTAGCTGTAGGTACTGGCTGCACCGAAGTGAGGTAGTCATCAATGCCGGATTTGTTCGTCACCGTTGGCAGTATGCTATGCACGTTGTTGTTTGCAGCTTTTTTCAGCCGCTTGCCGGAGTGCTGGAATGTCAATGAATATGGGTCATCTGTAGCGGTTGCCAGGACCATTGCCATTGATCCTATAGTTGCCGGCAGAAGATCAGTTGGTGACGCTACTGTAAATGCTGCGAGACAGGGACAGATGTAAGCGCAGAGAACAACAGAGAGCTGCATTCGTGGAGTACTGCGAGTACAAGGTTGCGGTGGCACTAATGGCGGGCAAGATGTGAGCATGACGACTTGCAGAGGACCAACCTCGTTTTAGTGCATGGAAGATGGCCACTTAAGTATGGAGAGGGATTTCACGTACCGCTGGTGGGAGAGGTAGGGCGCAGTCATTACCAATACTTTCAGCTGTGGGGGCAGCCGGAGATAGAACAATGGCTTCCAGAACAGGATTCTCCTCCAAGAAGACGTCGTTGGTCTTGCTCTCATCATGTCGGTCGTTCTCAGTGGACTGCCATTTAGATGCCGATGTCCTTTGCAGAGTAGCTGATGAAGGCATTGCGGAGGGCAGCGCAAGAACAGGGCGTATTCCCATGTTTGTGAAGGCCTCCATTTCCAGGGATTTTGTAGTGGGAGATGTTTCTGCACAGCTTTGCTTAAAATTTGTGGAGGGCGTCGACAGCTCGGAGCCAAATGGAGTGCAGGAGCCGTCAATGTCGTGCACCGTAGACAATGGAGTGAATTCGAATCCGTCCTCCCCTACTTTGCAGAACTTCCGTGGTATGCCCTCTCTACCTCTCCGAACGGACTTTGACAGTGTACTGTCTGTTGCCGACATATTGGGAGTGCCTTCCCTTTGACTAGGTGACCCTGCATACAAAACATGCCACTGTTATGAGAATGACCGCAGAGAAACAGCATGCAGACATATGGGCCATGCATGAGGGCAGACCACACCCACGTACAGGGATTGTTTTACGGCAAGAAGGTACAATCTCCATGCCCGACAATGTGAATGGCGTGGGTACTGTGGGCAATTTCTGAAGTAGCACGGAATTGCATACAAGGACTTACAGTCATACAGTCGTTGCGTAACATAGTGCTAATATTTGCACTGTGTTGGAGAACATGCAGGTGATGGTATTACCTTCATGACAGCTGACACAAAAGGGGAGCACATGGGCATGACTACTCATACATTATACTGAAGCCACGAATGCAGGACTACAAGATGGTTGCATGTGGACAAACAGGTTTCATTCCCTTTTAAGAACTTGTACTGCAATGTACATATAAGCAAAGACGACCATCGTCCACCTAGGGTCCTACGGTCAGAACAGCAGTAGGACGGGCAAACCTGGAGCGCTCTTGCAGGGTGCCGAAGTAGGTACACTTGACGGGACAGTGTCAGTGTCATTCTCCTAAAGTTGATCGTCTTGTGTGGCCAGAATTTTACTGTATTGTCCGAATCCCCAACTACTGTACCACGCCTTAGGCACAACGACACAAGTGGGATCCGTGCAGATGACTGTGCTTCGGAACCATTGAGATGCACACCAAGGGTGATAGACATGGTTGCAGGGGCACAGTATGATGTTGCAAAGGGGAAAGCCAGCTAAGCAAATGCAACACTGAAGAACAGGGGGTAGAACCAGGTCTGTCGTATGGGCTCCAGTAGCAGAGTCTGTTGGAGAAGATGGCAACGGCCGCATGATCCATGTGTCCCTTCCGACTGCCAACGCTGCCGAATGTGCTCGTAATGCCTGTAGACGACTACGGTTTCCCTTTAGTGAAGTTGATGCTTCTTCTAGTGTACTCTGTAGTGCAGTCTTCTTCGCCGCGTATGCATCGAGGTTCTTTACATTGGAGTAAAACATCTTGAGGACGGGTCCAATTCCAGGTTGGTTACTTGCAGCTTTCATGTCCTCTTCGTTGCTGCTGAGGTATCATTCTTGCCCGGCCTCACTTAAAGACGCTTTAAATTGCTCTACAAGTTGTAAGCACGCCTCCCACTGCACACGAGCATCGGCAGCCTGAACCGTCAAATTGGCGACCTCAACCTGCAGGCGTTCAACGTCAGCATCCACCGCGTCCAAGACCTCCGTAATGTGCGCTTGCCTACTCCAAACAGAACAAAGCATCAGAACAGGATTAACTTTCTGCTGAAAACATGTCTGCTGCCATTGACAACACCGTACTATTGTACACGGGAAGTGCAAGGGAACTAAAATTGAAGTCCTATCCATGACAAGAGAACTTGCATTGAAAGGGTATATTATTTTAGCAACACTGTACACCTAGTACAGGGCAGGACTGCAAGTGTAGATCTGAATACTGCAGGGAAGAAATCACGGCAGTCTATAGTACCTGAAGCACTCAACACAAGTACAGAGAGGACAACCATGTAGTACAGCCGACTACTAAAGGTAGTAGTGGAGGACTACTGCGGGCACTGTAGCACTCCTTCCGTACTTGCATAGTATAGGAAGTGAACACCAGTACTGATGGAGGTGTCCATTGCGGTACTGGAACAGAATTGGAAGACGCAGACGTAGTACTCCTTAGGATCAGGAGTCCTTTGCTTTAGTCAGTAGGTACAGGGAGGCAATAAGCGGGACTGACGTGAATGTGATGGCGGACCTCAGGACACCTTCCAACGTAGTCCTCATGCCACTGTGCAAGACTGGCAGTACAGACAATGACACTTGAAGACTTCTTTTGCCAGTGCACTCGATGGACCGATACTTGCTAGAAGTGGACGCCTTCAACCTCAATATGACCTCTGTACTACGACGGACTCAATAAAGCCACTTGTAGTACTTATGCATTGTGGAAGTGCAAGCAAAGCCATGGCACAACAGGCATGGACAAGAGCATCGTACATGTGCATGAAGCAAAGAAGAGGGAGAAGGGGTCACCTCGCTTTGAAGTCCTCCGGGTCGTAGTTGACATCATGTCGCATGAACGGTCTGGACTTCACGTCAAAAGGTAGCCCCCCCTCTGCTCGCTAGACCTCCGAATTGTCAGCTCCCACGTCCAAGTACTCCATCAATCCCTCATTTTTGTAAACATCAGTTAATGGCACATGCAGGACTGCTGCCAGGCGCTGCATGCAGGCTTTCAATCGTCTGCAAAACGCCTTCCGCTGGCCAACATTAGTCTCTGCCGCAAATTCTGCCCAATTCACTTGTTTGTTCTTCATATTCTCCAATACGAACCCAATGGCAAACTCCTTGGCCACCAGATTTGATGGATGCGGCTTTTGATAGCAAATGCAGTACAACTTCTCCGCCAGTCTCCGATGCGTCTCGGACAATTTCTCCGACAGTAAAAACCCATTTCTAGCTTTCTCTGCTCCAGAGACCTCTGCCACCTCCTCTGCCGTTATATTCTTACCAATCTTCAATCTATGGCTGTTGGTTCCTTCCGAGAGAAGGCCGAACCGTGACGCAAAGGTTTGGGCTGTTATGGGCAAAAGAGGCCTCTTCTCTGCCGCTGTCAAAGATGCCAACTCTCTGCGGCAATCATATTCCGTGTAGTCTTCCTGCTTCTTTTTCGCTTGACGTGCTGGTTGAGAAGGCACTGCGCTTTTCAAAAAGTGACCTTCATTGTCCCTGTCTTCTTTGGCACTGTCCTCTGCACCATCGCTCTCATCCGCTGCGTCGGAGGTCCCTGACGAAGACGTCGCTGCAGCAACCGCCGACGTCGCCTTCTTCTTCCAAACCATGACACCCTTTTCCTTAGATGCAGCGGGTCGAACTGTCGTGGCTGAGGAGTTGGACTGCCCACCTACTCGTTTTTTCTTCTCCACAGCAGGCACTGATGTGCACGGAGGTGTGTGAGCCCTCAAATTAGCACTTGGAGCTCTGAGTTTATTTTTCGCGATTTATTGTTAGTTTTTAGTGTAAATTCATACAAAATAGTATGAATTAGTAGTTGAGAGGAGTTTGGTAGAAGTCCCTACCAGATTAGTGAGAGATTGTCCTAAAATCATGGAAAGCACAAAATACTTTGCTTTACTATGTTTAGGTCTTAGTTTAGTGTCTTAGAGTTCATGGTTACGTATTAGAGAGATGGGAGGATGGGAGAATTAGCCAGTTCTAGTGTCTTGTCCATGTAAAACTCGAACTATGAGCACATGTGACAGCCTGGCTGAATCATAAAATCTATGATCAGGTTTAGAAGTATCTAGATCCAATTCATGTAAAATTTGGACTAGTTATGTGAAAACCTACAAATGTTGAAGAATACGAACCAGAATGCAAAGTAGAAGAAGGGCGAGGTGATTGGAGCTTACAGAAAGGTGCTTTTAGGATAAAAGCATGCCAAGAGGTCAACAACGGAGCTAATCATCCACGACAAACCCCGATACCAGACTAATTTCCCCCTCGGACGGAAATTATTAAAGAACTGCTAAATTTAGCATCTTTATTGGAGGTTTGGTTTTGCCCTTAGCTTTTGAACACTTCCTAGAAGATTGCCCAAAAGTTTCGGGATTTTACAAAACTCCATGATGACTCCATGGGAAGTCAACCGTCTTTGAAACTGATAGTAATTTCCTAGAAATTACACAGAGTGCAGTAAAATCTCACTAAAAATTAGATTAGAGTTTTATATATAAAATAAGCGACCAGTCAAGTTTGAGGGCTTTCCGATAGTCAGAAGTACCAGAATCGACAACGACATCAAATTTAACAAGAATTTACAACATGACGGCGGGTTGACCGGCGAACCAGGAGCTAACGGTGTCCGAATGTCGCGAACAAGGAATGTTTTCTTACTCTCACAAACCTTCCAGGCAACTCTGGCTAGTCAGTTTCCTTGGGAAAAGCAAATTCTATAAACCGGGATTTTGACTTTTCTTTGAAGTTACCGTGAGTGGTTTTTACACATATTTACAGCTTGGAAGTGGGGGGATAGGGGTCCTTTAGACTAATCGGGGTCTTCTGAACGCGATGGTGCAATTGAATTTCAATTTGGAGTTGTTCTCAAGAAGATAGGAAGAGTTCAGCCGTAGCGTTGACTTTTTTAGAGTAATTAGCGGTAATTCAAAGTTAGTTCACAAAATATCTTGGTCAAAGTCGAAGATTGGATTTAGTTAAAATTTCAAATCTTTCCTTTAAAAGACAATTTAGATTAAATTAAGAATATTTGGAAATATCCTAGGGTTAATTGCGAAATATCTCAAGGTCAAAATAGTTAATTTTCTAAATATCTTTGGGAAAAATCCTAGATTTTATTTGGGACAAGATTTCCTTTCTAATTAAGGCTTGTTCTAGAAAAATCTAAAGATTAAACAAAGATTATTTTGGAAATATCTTAGGGTAGTTTAGAATTTAGTTTAGGTTAGTTTTTGAGTAAGAAGACCAAATATCTCATGGTAAACTAAGTGGTGGGGCCTTCTAGCGAGTATTTAAGGCCTCCCCGCGAAGTTTGCCGTACCCCATTTTGTTCATTATCTGCCTACCGACACTCTGTCGGAGTATAGACACTCTTTCTTTGTTCCATTTGCTTACCGGCTTTGTCGGAAGCAATTAAGCTAGACCAAATTTTGGTCATCTTTGCTCATTATCGTTTTCGTTGCTTCCTTTAGTGGAGGATTTGATTAAGGACTCGGGATTTCCTTTCAACCTTCACAACCACACTAAGTTCATATTCTTGGGAGGTTTCATCCCCAAAAAAACTTGCATACCTTATCACATACTAATTTCGTGTTTTTTGCAACAGCTATTGAGTTAGGATTCTTAAGGCGGTAAGGCTAGTCCTTACCAAAAGATTCTCATACTCAAACCATTAGCCAAACTTTGTTGTATAACAAAGTTTGGTTTGACTTAATCCTTAATGTTCGGTTCAACACTTTCATGTGTACCTCCTTTAAGAATTAAAACCATTTGATACCTTGAGAATTATTTTAGTCCTTAATGTTTGGTTCAAACACTTTCATGTGTACCTCCTTTAAGAATTAAAACATTCCTACAGCCACTTGGAACCGTTCTTGACAAGTTTTAGGCTGGGGTTGCTCCCGCACAGCGAAGCTTTTACCTCAACAAAAATTTACCTTGAAACTTGAAGGAATACTTGGGAAAAATCCTCGGTGTGTTGGCTACTTAAGCTAAAAACCCACACCCAGTGGCTCTTTTTCTTCCGCCGAAATTTGCTCAATTACTTTTCATTTCCATTGCCAAAGTTAGGAACTCTCATTGATAGTTTAGTTTTTGCTTAGTTTAGTTTATCCTTACCTTTGTTTAGTTTAGATCACTTTGTTTAAGTTTATACCAAAAAACCTTTAGTTTAAGTTAATCTTTGCTATAGTTAGTTTTGTTTAGCCATTATTTCCCAATTCCCAAAAAATCCTTAGTAGTTTAGCTTTGTTTAGTATTAGTTTTGATTGCTTAGATTATTCCAAAAAACACCAAAAATATCGTTTAGTTATTGTGAATTCCTAAGTTATCAAAGATCAGTTTAGTTTTCTTATTAATCATTTAGTCTTGTTTGTTTTCCTAGAACCAACGTAGTTAAAACTAGAACCAACGTAGCTTAAAACTAGAACCAGCGTAGTTAAAACCAGAACCAGCGTAGCTTAACCAGAACCAGCGTCTGTTCACAAACCAACCAGCAGTAACGGGAGGCTAAGGGAGGGGCCACGTGCCGCAAAGGCTGGGGTTGCAAGGGCTGGGGCGCAAAGGCTGGGGTCACAAAGGCTGGGAGTCGCAAGGGAGTCCAGGGAGTCCAGGGAGTCCAAACACCCTACTTTCTTTGGAAACTCATAACCAAAACTTTGAACTAAACCATTGATATACTCCAGGTTAGGCCGTTGCTCGCCACACCAACCAAACTTTGGGTTTTTTGTTCTAAAATTGTGGTTGGTCACACTTTGGACTAAAACTCACTTCCAACTTTCAAACTCACAAGTCACAACTCTCCAACTCCATAGCCAACTTCAAATGACAACAAAAATTGAAACAAGACATCCTTAAGAAAGACGAAGTGGCGGCTTGGGAATAATTAGATTTAAAAACTAGTTTTCCTAAAGAATCTCACTATTCATGTTGGCTTGACGTTTTGTTTTTCACTATTCCTTTTGGATTTGGCGCGGTTTTTTATTGTTTTTTATTCATTTTGTTTTGTTTTGTTGTGCTTTTATTATTCATTTTAGATTTGTTTTGGTTTTTATTCCATTACTATTCATTTACTATTCATTTGGGACAAATTGTTTTTGTTATTATTCTTTCTTTACTATTCATTCACTATTCATTTAGAATAGTTATTTGGTTCTATTCCTTATACTATTGAAGAATTTGGTTTTTTCTATCAATTAGTATTTTTGGAAGGAATTAGTTGGTCTTGTTGACTTGGGTTTTTGTTTCATTGGTCTAATAAGCCAAATAGGAAAAGACAAAAAGTCAACAAAAACAATAGATTAATCCAACAAAAATCATAAACTAATGAATAATAAATAAAATTGACGATTCATTGGAATATTATTAGTTTGGAAGATATTAATCTTTTAAAATTAATTCTTAAATTAAAACAAATATTCAAGGTGGTTGGAAATAGGGCCTTGAACTTACTTTAATTCAAAAGGTTATTTTAAAATCAACTAAAAACCATTAGAAGTTTAACGTAAATTCCTAAAATCAAAGGAATTAAGTTAAATACTTAGACTAACCTTTTTATTGTAGGAAATTAGTTAAAAGAATGTAGGAAAAAGGGTTTTCCATACATTTTGACTCTAAACTTTCATCAACAGACGGAGTACCATGATGGAGGATGAGGGTTACCTTGAGACCATTATGCTAGTGATCTGCGATGACGGGACCATGGATCCAGAGGTATGTTAATTTTATCCTTTTCTTTTGCTTTGTTTTTGTTTTCAAATTAAAGTTAGAATCTTTGCTGTTAGAAGTTAGTTTTTAGATTAGAATTTAGAATTTTAGATTAAATTTAGAAAGTTAGAGGTTATAAAACCAAATCATACTTTAAATTTAACCCAATAACGAAAATTGCCAATAATTAACCATAAACCCCCGTTGGATGATAATTTAAGATTTTCATCCAAAGGAACCTTTAAAGAATCTTTTTAGGTAGGAATCAGACAAGGAATCTATAAAGATTCCAAAATCCCTTTTTACTTTTGAAAATACTTTATTTTTGAAGGATAAAAGGTTGGATGAAGTTTGAGACCAAATTTGGATGAAAAACATCCAATTAGGTCAAAATTCCGATTAGTCTTAAAAATCCATAACTTAAAGGAACTAATAACTTAACCTTAGAATTTAGAATTATTTTGGATTGATTTGCTATTTTAGATTAGTGGATGAAGGTTAGTACCACTAAAGGGCCGAACGTACCTCGTGGTAACTTTTGCTACGAATCTTGGAATCTAGTTTTCTTCACCATTCTGGGAAGAGAAAATTATATTCCAAAAGGCTACTTAGATACAATTTTAGTTAGATTAGATTTTGTTTATTTCTTTGTTTTTTATCTAATCATAGCGTTTAATTAATTAACCCATAGCTTTTCTTAGGATTAGTGGAATTTTACAGGATTACCAGTCACAAAAAGTGTCCATTGCTTGGAAGGCAAACACTTATTTAGGAACCACCCGATTAGGAGTAAATCTCCAATGAAACTGCCGCTAGAACCCGTGTGTAACTTTCTGACTCAAGGGTGGAGTTAGAAACACTCACAAGGTGGCATGGCCGGCCGGCCCCTAGGTATGCTTTGTTTTCGCATGCTTGTTTTCTTCACGGTCGCATGGGATTCTGTAGTCACCTGCGGCAACTCTTCGACGTTGGTTCGTGTTCGTCCAACACTTTTTGTCATTTTATTCATGCCAAGTTCTCGTTGCCAATTGGATTTCCTGTCAATGGTGGCAAGCACATCACTTTCATTTTAGAAAACCATCGGGACGACCTCGATGTCCAATGACGACATGCTGTTACAAAGCGACCATGGACTCTACGGAAATTTGTGACATATGAAATGTGCGTCAGAGGTCCCTGACGAAGACGTCGCTGCAGCAACCGCCGGCGTCGCCTTCTTCTTCCAAACCACGACACCCTTTTCCTTAGATGCAGCGGGTCGAACTGTCGTGGCTGAGGAGTTGGACTACCCACCTACTCGTTTTTTCTTCTCCACAGCAGGCACTGATGTGCACGGAGGTGGCATGGCCGGCCGGCCCCTAGGTGTCCTTTGTTTTCGCATGCTTGTTTTCTTCACGGTTGCATGGGATCCTGTAGTCACCTGCGGCAACTCTTCGGCATTGGTTCGTGTTCGTCCAACACTTTTTGTCATTTTATTCATGCCAAGTTCTCGTTGCCAATTGGATTTCCTGTCAATGGTGGCAAGCACATCACTTTCATTTTAGAAAACCACCAGGACGACCTCGACGTCCAGTGACGACATGCTGTTACAAAGTGACCATGGACTCTACCACTACTAGAAATGGTGACCCGAATTAACACTTATTTGGCTAATCTATGTTGATTTCAACAGTGTCCAATGTTGAATCGGCAGTTTTGGGCTCATTGGGAATAGAATCAACAAAAAGTAAAGGATATAGTTGCTTTTGGGTAGTGGGTACCACTGAACGATATCATGGCGCTTCATGTCAGAGTGGGACCCCAGAATGCTTATGCTGCTACAGTGCCTGACAATTAGTCATAATTCTAGGATTCACCTTCCTTGTTGTAGGATTGATTTTACCCTAGACAACATTATCGGGTCGTGGAAAACTTCTTTTAATGTCATGTAATTTTTATTTTTAGCATTTCTTTTTCAGGAATGGAAGCAACCATAATCTACTCTTCCTTTTGCAGACATTATTTACAGTAGCTGCTGAAGTTGGAATTTCTGGGTCAACTACCAAACAAATAGTTCTTGCCCTGTTCATGTCTATTTTGGGAGGCGGCCAACCTCAGGTACTTTTTGCCGTCCTTCTAATCGTGCAAAACCACAAAAAATGTTTATTTAGGTTTAATAAGGATTTCTTTACCTCCTCTATTTTCAGTCAAATCGGCTCCTCCTAGTCCAACTTCAATGTAGTATTAATAGATGACATTACAAAATACATCCACAAAGAGGCTCCAAACTTTATTAACCTACATAAATTAACAACATGCATGGAATGTGGTGCCTGCATGGCCCTTCTTTCCCAATTACTCCAACCTTCAAATTCTGGAATAACAACATCATACTAGGAAAGTAGGCTTCACATTGCTAATCCACCGCACTCTCCATCCTCTTCAGGCTACATGCACTAACAAACTAACTCCACATTCATAGGTAGGTAGTTCAGTACCACATGTAGTACACACACTACGTTTGCATTACTATTACTAACTTGCCAAATTTAAATAGAAGCCTACATGCATTGGTGTGGGCGCAAGATTACCCACCTTTGGTAATAGAGCGAACACCGACCAGGTTCTATGCCTTTATCCACATTTTTTAATATATGGGGGTGATGTGAGCGCGGTCCACTGTGCCTTCCAAGCAATGGATCTTTTTTGCTAACGTTTCCTAAGTGTTGTGGATGGCAGCGAATAATTAGAATGCATGTAGTAACTCACAAGGTAACTGCAATGCTCAGGGGTAATGGTAAAATTCTAACTTCCTAACTATCTATCCTATGTCGAGGGTGGACTGGGTAGTTGGCGTCATTTCTAACGTCTCTAACTACGTAAAAAGGGGAACCCCTATGTTCCTTCCATGAACCTCTAAGACTATCGTGGGGTTTTAAGACTCCACCTAGAAGTTCTACTTCTAAAGACTAACTCTAAAGTTCAACTCTTACTCTAATCTTCAACCTCTAAATGAAACTTTAGTTTTTTACTCTTTTAACTTGGGTTTAAATATTAACTACCGACTTTTAACTCTAGGTTTTTACTCCTAATTTAACTCTAAGATTTACCCTTGAATTTTAACTCTATGGTTTAACTTTTAACTCTAAATTTTACTTCTAAAATTAATCCCAAATTTTAACCTCTAGGTTTGACTCTACGTTTTCACTTTGACTCTAGATTTTTTCTACGTCCAACAACTAACTCTAAGATTTACCCTCTAAATCTAACTACAACTTTTCACTTTTCACTTTAGCTTTTTACTCTAACTTTTTACTTCCAACTTTAATCCTATCGTTTTTTTGTAATCCTAGATGAACTCTAAATGTTACTCCAAGTTTTGACCTCTACTTTTTACTCTATTCCTAACTCAAAAATCTACTTCCTAAGTTAATTTTCAATTCTACTGTTGACCTCTACTTTCTACTCTAATTTTTGACTTCTACTTTTAGCTTTTCACTATAACTTTTTACTCCCCAATTGACTCTAAAGTTTAACCTTTAAATTTAATCTTAACTTTTAACTTTTGACTTTTGACTTTCTACTTCCCACTCGGATTTTTTTACTCCTAATTAACCCTAACTTCCTTTTCTAAACTACCCTAAGGTTTCACTGGAAATTTTAACCCCCTAAGTTAAACTTCCAAATTAATTCTACTTTTTAACTTCCCAAAGTTAACTCTAGATTTTGACCTTAGAATTTTAACTCTAAGAAATAAAATGTAAATTGACTCTAATTCTAACCGCTAATTAATCCCTAATTTTAATCCTAAATTCTCTTTCTAATTTAAATCCCTAAGGTCCGTCCATGGTTCTTTTTGGATGAAATTTTATTCAAAATTCCTCCGTCCTACCCCCTACCGCTTAACTTAGCCTAACGCGGTCAGTTTACGGTCGAATCTTAATTATAAGATGTTTTCGGAAACCTCTATTCTTAATCTATCAACTTTTGAATCTAAACTTCTAATTTACACTAATCTCGGATGCTAATCACGCTCTAAGGGCTGATTAGGAAAATAAATGCTAATTAGGGAGAAACATAAAAGATTAAATCAAAAACTCACCTCTTCACTACCGGTTTCGGAAATAACTTCGTCCACGTCCACGTGTACATCCTCATGCTCCATGGTAATCTTTGGTTTTTGTTTGATTTTCCAAGCTCACCGCTTATTTAGAAAATATTACAATTTTTGATGATCTAAACTCTTTCTTTCTTCTTCTCCCTTCTTTTCTTTCTTCCTCTCTCCTTCTACACTAGTACTATTCCACCTAAGCTTTTATGAGTCTTACACTATGGTCTCAAACTTCAAGGAGGTTTTTAAAATGCCAACTATCCTCTTACACAATTTTGCCTTTGTGTCATCCTAATCCTTCTCTCAACGGTCACCACAAATTCTCAAGATTTTTTCTTAGGTCGACCTACTCTAAGCCTAGGTCACTATTCATCGTCTCTCTCACCTCTCCCCTATTTCATTCGATTTTTCTCTATCCTTCCTCTATTGTGTGTAGAGTGTTTGTAGTTGTTGGTGAAGGTGAGACTTCCTTGTGTGCAGGTACGGTGGTGCTCCGCTCTTTTCTCCCTTCTCCCTTTTTGATTTTAGACCCTAATCCCTACTTAGCAATAGGTCAGCCCCCCATTTTCCTTTGTTTTGTTTATCTTGTCTTTGTTTTGTTCTAGTGTGAGAGAAACCAAAAATCAAGAAAAAGGAGTTCAAAAATGGGGACCGAACTGGGGCCCCAACTGCCTGCCGGACCAAGCCTGGCCTCCCGGCTGGCTGGCTAGCTGCTGGGGGGTCGGGTTCAAAAATAAATAAATAAATAATTTATTTATTTGTTTTCTTTTGATAATTGGATGATGTGACCTGGTCTGGTTCGGTTCTTGACTTGATCTGGTCTGTTCTGGCTCCCGACTTGATCTGGTCTGTTTGGTTCTCGACTGATCTGGTCTGTTTGGTTCTCGACTTGATCTAGTCTGTTTTGGCTCTGGACCTTGACTACTAAGGGAAAACTGGATTTTTGGGCAAACTGGATTTTGGGCAAACTGGATTTCTGGTGAACTAAGGGAAAGAAAACTTGGGGAAAATAAAACTTGGGGAAAATAGAACTTGGGGAAAATAGGACTTGAGGGAAATAGAACGTGAGGAAAATAAGACTTGGGGAAAATAGAACTTGGGGAACAACTTAGTCACACTAAAACTTGAGGAACACTCAGACTCACTAAACACTTGGGGAGCAACTTAGAAACACTAAAACTTGGGGAACACTCAGACTCACTAAACACTTGGGGAACAACTAAACTAAAGTAAACGTTGGGATTAACTAAACTTCACTAAATGCAAAGGAACCTACATATCTTGGAAGCTAAACTCTGGAGGTTTCCACAAAGGTCTTGGAAACTAGACTTTGGAACTAAACACGAGGGAGGTGCAAAGCTTCGCCGTTAAATTGGTTTTAACACCAACTTTAGGACTTCTTGGCACCTCGGGGGTTCAAAGCTCCGCCGTCTACACTTTTAACACACGCTTTAGGACTTCAACTTTGTCACTAGTTCAAAGCTTCGCCGTCCCGGAGGGGGGTCCACTCAACAAGGAGAAGATTAGAAGAGGGTTTGGGATAATTTAGAAAACATGCACAAAGGAGGTTCAAAGCTTCGCCGTCCCGGAGGGGGGTCCACTCAACAAGGAAAAGATTAGAAGAAGGTTTGGGATAACTTTAGAAAACATGCACAAAAGAGGTTCAAAGCTTTGCCGTCCCGGAGGGGGGTCCACTCAACAAGGAGAAGATTAGAAGAGGGTGTAAGAAAAAAAACACAAAGAGAAAACACACAAGTTAGACCACGTGGCAATACAAAGCTCACACGCTAAAGGCCCCCCAAAGCGGCATCGCCAAGGTACGGTGGGGGGTGACTTTAGGATTAGTGCAAGATACAAAAAAGACTCTTAAACTTCACAAGTTAGATCACAACACGTACAAGAGGAAAAGAGAGGCTCTCCACTTACAACAAGGTACCAAAAACTTCACAAAAGAGTACACAAAGCAAGGTAGAAGGACCCCCAAGGACCTTCAAAGCTTGAAAATAAGCAACAATGGAACCAAAAGTGCTCCGAAAACACCGTAGAGGTTTTTGGCTTCAAACGCCAAAATATCCAAAATAACTTGGACCCACGGACCCAAAACAAGAATTGGGGGTGTTCTAGAGAGAGAAATGGGGCCCTTATATAGGTTTCCAAGGGCTCACCCCTCCCTCTAGAGTTCTAAGGTAACCTTATCAACGGGGATTTTCATCCTCATCTTCAAAGATTTTCATCCTACATCCTAAATTTCTACTTCTACCATCTATGCTGGACCAACATCCTAACTTTTGGAGATTAGCTCCAATCGCCGAACGGATTGCGCTGTTGGATCCAGAACGCCGTGTTTAGTCCTTAAATCCCCTATACCCCGTACCGAGGCCAAAAACCCATCGTAGGCTAATTTAGTTTAAAAACCAAATCGTGGTAAAATCTTAGATCTTGGGGGTCTCCTATTTTGAGAAATGGGAATAGCCTAGGGTCTCCGGTAGGTGCGAGAGAGTCGGGAAGGACTTTTGATTGACTTCGTTTTGCCATCGTATGGTCCCGGAATGCCGGTCAACGCGGCGGGGACCCCGCCACGTGGTTAATTCCCGAGGAATCTCGCCGGTTCGGGTACTTGCCGCTATCGGAATGTCGTGAAACTTCACGGAGCGCATTATTAACATAAAACAAGCTAGTCTAATTTTTAGTGAGATTTTATTATAACCTGGGTAATTTCCATGAAATTCCCGTTGGAGGTTAGGAGGGTTGACCACCCGGAAAAAGGTTCTTCTGCAAGTCGGAAGATGCCGCAATTTTTCACGTGACCTCTCAGGGAGTCGCATGAAAGACGTGCGGGTGTGTTTCCGTACCTGGCACGATTGGTCAATGGAGACTTAAACTGGACATCTCCTTGATTTAGCGACGGTGCGGGAATCTTCTACAGGTGGAGGAATCTTGGCGAACCGATTTCGCCGTTGGACTCCTAGCATGGGATTCACCCTAAAACACCATCCTTGGGCTGTAGATTCCTCCACGGCCCCGGTCTTGCGTGAGTGGCTCCTGCATGGTAACAATCGGGATTTTGGGAATTCGTCGATCTAATGGGGAATTCTAAATCTAACTCTAGGACCCGACCTAGTGGCCTCGCTGTGGATCCCTCGGACCGACCTAGCCATGAATTGCCATATTCATAGTGGGATTTAGCCCTTTTGGGGCTGTGTGACTCGAATCCTCCAAATCTAACCTTTTTGTTATTTCTATACTATTTTTAGGCAAAGTTTGGGGGATTCTAAGTAAAAAACACAAATCTAGACCAAATACTATAATGGGTATGACACAACCCTATTTCGGTTCTACACTCTTTTTATGGATTTTTCTATACTTTTATCAACTTTAAATTGCAAATTTCCAAAAAAATAATTCTACGAATCCCAAGTGACAAATTGGGAGCTCACATGGAGGTATTCCGGAGTCATGCGGATTCCAAGGAAGGGAACGCCGCGAGTGACTGTAAGAGTCCCCGGGATGGGCAGTTGTTAGCATTCCTCATCCCTATTTTGTATCCGGAAAAGCCCACCCGGATTACAATGACTGTGGCAAACACTATTTTCGGAGCGCTGGGAGATAGAGAGAATCCGGCTCTCAGGCCGGTCAGTTGGGGAGTGATCATTCACTCCGTAGTAGAAAAGTTAGCGGTCAATATCGCGAACAAGAAGTCAAGTTCGATTAGCCCCTATCTTTTCCATTTATATCACTCCGAGGATGCACTGGCCGGACCAGAAATGACAGTGTACCGGAAGGGCAAGAATCTGTTGAAGTACGGACTTCCCGCGGAAGATGAACCGGATGAGCTCGAGCCGGAAGAAGAAGAACCGGAACCGGAACATGCATCACCTAACGTTGGAGGGACGCGCCGTAAATCAACGGATCAGGGTGCGCGGGAGAAACAAGAAACCGAGGAGGTAGAGAAGCCCCGAGAACCACTTCCGGAGACGGATCAGCTAGAAGCCACCATGAAATGGCTGTTAGCTACCCGGGCACAGAATGAGCGGATGTCGGCGCTGATCCGGGAGATGTGCGAGAAATTGGGTGTGAAGGAAGAAACCCAACTCCTGGTGGCGTGGACGGAAAGGCCGGATCTGGAAGCGGTGAAGCAGCTGGAGGACCGGATTCTGACCTTGGAGCAAGAACGGGACCGGTTTCGAGAGCAAGCTGCGTGGTTGGATAAAAAGCGAATGGCCGCTAAAGCAAAGGAGGGAAAAGCCTTCGATCTGGTCCGGAATGTCCGGGGCCTGTTTGACAATCCGGCGGATATTCTTGCCAGAGCTACACTCTGGAATTCTCAGATGGTGAAGGATGGTCACGTGGTCGAATCGAAGGTGGTGAACATCCTCGTGGATTTCGAAGTCCGGATCGAAGGAATGCTCAAGGAAGTCCGGCAACTGTTGGGAAACTTGGATCCGCTTGAGGGATTAGACCAAGGCCTTTTTGACCTCGGTCAGGATCTCCAAGAAAGAGGGGCACAAAACCAGCCTTCTCCGGCAAAGAGTAAAACGATTGCCGAAACGTCGCAAGCCGGAACAGCATCGGCCCAGAAGAGGAGGTCGCTAGTGAAGCAGTTTGCGGCCACGACTCTGGTGAAGGACGTTGTTCTAGGCGTTCCAGCCGGAAGAACTGCGTCGGTGGCGAATCTCTTCCCCGACAGACCGGTTGCTTCTACTTTCCGGGAACCAGCTTTACCCGGAACAGTGTTGAATCCAGCTCGGACGGATCCGGTGAGTTTTACTCACATGCTCCAGCCCCTTTTCCAGACACCGCCGCCGTCCCAGCTCATCGATCTTACTGTTCCGAAACCAAGGGGACGACGGCTATTGATCGAGACGGATCCGGAATCGGAAGAGGAGGAGACGACTCAGTCGGAGGAAGAAGAGTTGCAGCCTCCCCGGACCAGGTCAAAGACGAAGAACACCCCGCCTAAGAAGACAGGTGGATCGCCATCTCAGGGTGGCACTTCTATGAAGAAGGCTAAAAGAAATAAGTGACTATCTAGGATAGCCGTAATTATAGTTAGGATTCTTACCAGGATGGTAGTTCCGGAACCGGATTTTCCGGATGTGGGGCCAGTAGTTCCGGACTTTTAGGAGTTAAACGGTTTCCCAGTATTCCCGGAACGGTCTTCAGGGCCGTTGCCTTTTTGCTTTTTGTTTGGCCGTTGGCCGGTTTTTCTGGTGGCCGTTTGGGCTGCCTTTCTGTGGGTTTTTAAGGGCAGGCCGGCTTGTTGGCCTGTCATTCCTTTTCCTTGTTCATTTAATCTGAAGCATTCAGGAAAGCACTCGTTGGATTATTCTCTTGCGTATCGCGTCTATAGTCACTTGTGTGGATGTGTAAGTGAAAGTGTGCAAGGGGAGGAGTCCGGATTCGTGGACTGCCGGATTAGACTGAGTGTGTTTTACGGATGAGTTTTTAGACTTGCGCAGTGAGAAAGTGGCGCCTTTAAATCGCTGGTACGGTAATCCAGTGGAGACCAAGGAGTGGTCCGGAAGCTAGTCTGGAATTCGCAGGGGCGGTTCCGTGCGGAGATAGGCAACCGCCAGAAGAATATTTCCACCCATCCGAAAGGCTAGTCAACCTTATGAGCGGTCGAGAGCTAAGAAGTCATTCCCTTAGTTCCGAAAGTCCGATATCCGTCGTTGTAGTAAGGAGGACCTAACGCTACCCTGTGTGACCAGCTTTCCGGATAGGCCATCCGGGATGTTGTGAGGATGCCACCCTGTTTACTCAACTAGATCTATTCTTGGGTTGTGTTTTGTTTTATGTTAATAGAGTTTATGTCAGATACGGAGTGGTGCAATTCCCTACCCCTCGGAAAGAGCAAGTGAGGAACCCTCTGAGGGTAAAACAGAGGTATCGAAAACCAACTTGTTAAAAAGACGGAACCGGAAGATTTGGTAGAGCCGGATCCGGAAGAGAGAATCCGGAAAAGAAGTAGTTCCAGAAAAGAGTTTGTGTGTTGAAAGGACCCCTCTCGAGGTGGTCAAATTCCGGAAGCTTAGAGGTCTAGAAAACACTAATTTTGAAGCAGCGTCTGGAATCTCCTGGGACGATAACTTGTGTCATTTTATCACGTTTTGTTGTTAAAGATACTTACGCCTAGATTGCGCGCTCGACAAACGCCACAAATAGCCACCCACAGTTGCTCATCCTCATTCCACGTGTCAACATCCTAGGGGAACTGACTTTTTAGTTCCAACGGCTGGACGGCCGCATTCATGGCGAGGAACACCATTGCCAGACACTTGTCCATACATGAGCACATCTGCAACTTCATCAACGGCTAGAAATCCGTGTCTCTCTTGTCCACTAGTACTCGTAGTACTCCCTAGTACTGACCTTCAGAACCCCAATTTCGACCAGAACGGAACAAAAACTGACACCATTTCTTGCAACCACCCTGGAATACCATCTTATTAACATTAAACATTGTTCGATGCATGTTTTCTCCTAATGCATGTTCTAGTATTTATGTTTTATTTGTTTTTATAGGGACAAGCGAAAGTGCGTACGGGTGAGATTTTCAAGTACTTCCTGCAAAGCTAAAAGCATATTTGCAAATCCTGTCCGAATCATGAGATTTTCACCATCCAACTCTGTGTAGTACAGTCAACCATTATCCTATTTATCATTGCAACTCCCTACTTGAGAATGCATGCTTCTATAAGTATGTTGAAAATGGTCTTGGATAATTTTTCTAACTTGCAGAGGCTTTTCATGTGTATTCCAGGAGAATGCGTCAAATCATTTTTGTGTCCATACTGTTGAATTGTAGGTTTAGATGGCTGCGGAGCAATTATCCATAATCTGACTTACATCTGCCAGAAACGGTTGCTTTAGTATAGGTGAACCAGCCTTTCTCCAAGCGTGGAGGATTCATTGAGTACGTGATGCAGGCCTGGAGGACTCATTGAGAATTGATATTGGAGATGGCAGTAGTTGCTTGATAGATTTAGAAATTTTTATTGACTTAGAATTTTCATGATACAAATTTTTTGTAGATTTAGTCTATTTTACATGGATTTAGACTTTTTCATAGATTTGGACCTTTTCTATAGATTTAGATTTTTTCATAGATTTGGATTTTTTTTTTAAGATTTAGACTTTTTCATAGATTTGGACTCTTTTATAGATTTAAGCGTTTTCATAGATTTAGGCTTTTTCATAGATTTGAACTTCTTTACAAATTTAGGCTTTTCGTAGATTTGGCCTTCTTAAATGTACAAATTTTTATGAAGTAAAATGTCTTTTGGAGAAGATTTTTTTTGTAGTTAATATTGTCTTTTAAGAATGCTGAAAAGACATGCAAAATTCACTAATGAGACATGATGTAGAAATTCAGTAAAGGTACTTTAAGGTAAGTCCTAAACACATGATTTTAAGCAATATATTACCTAAAACACATGACCTTTCAAAATGGTTTTTTTGCCTTAAAATCCCACTTAAAACACCCCTTTCTTTTGTAGTGAGAAGAGTTATTAAACGTGGGTTTCGAGATTCATTGGGAACCTAAAATCCCTCAGTCGTCAATGGAAACACCATGGGAACGCAAGTTGCTTGAATAGGGAAGACCCTCGCTAGGAAATAATTTAGGGTTTTCACAGCGCACAGCCGTCCGTGCTTGTGAATTGCGATCATGCTTGCGTAGAATCACTTGTGTACAATCACGATGTCGCTGTAGAGCCTTTCTATCGTGCACAGAACTTGTAATTTTCCTTAACTTTCAAAGAGATGGATGTGTTGAAGGCCAAGCTAGAACGAAAGAGGAAAGCTGTGGAAGAGGACTTTGGAGGGCGTAAGTTTGTTCGCACCATGGTCATATCTTATTTGCTTTGCGTCCTCTTGCCAGACAACCACCAGCAAGAAGGTGGACTGTCGAGTTAGTTTTCGTGCGCAAAGTGATGGATTTTAAAGTGACGGATTTCGGTAAATTTGGAGCTCGATCATCTGGCTTGTGGTTGAGGTTATCAAAAGTCTTCTTTCAATTTAGTGATTGCATGTGAATATTGGTGACGGTGTGAAATGGTTGCACCTGTTTCTGATGTTTGACGGATTTTGTGGATCCTTTGCTAGAATTTGGAGTGAGAAAGGTTTTAAGAGAGGAAAACGTATGATTAAGTTTTCAGTTTAGCTTGATCAATTTTCAAGGTGACATCCAATGGGGTTGTTTTTTGTGCAATTTGGACATCGAATGGGGATATGGAGGCTATCGATAGATAGGGTATCTTCGGAGTTGCAGCGGCATTCAGTATCAGTAGAGCTGGTCCTATTTGTTAAAGATATTGTATTCTCAAGTATATCTCTTCCGTCACAAGTATATTCTACTTAATTGAATGCGTGCAAGTATGTCTACTGTGTCTCATGAGGAATTTGAAGGTGTTTTTGTAGTGTCTTATCTAGCTATTGTCTTAGTGGTTGGTGCTGTGTGCAGTGTTTGATTTACTGTAAGTATTTCAATTGTGGACGACTGTAGGGTCTTAAGATGGCACTAATTTAGAGTTTGATTGAGAATCGCGATATAATTAACTAGCAGCATGGGATTAACACTTTGTCAAGCATGGATTGTTCTTTGGTGTAGTTTAAAGTAGCAGATTTCAGGTTTTTGACTCTCTCAACAAAAGAAATTTTAGATTCATCAATCGAATGGGAATTGAGTGAGTTTTGACCATAATTTGATGTGCTAAATGGTTGGATTTCTCCGTTTCTTTAAAGTGTCAGAATATGTAGAGAATGTTTGTGTAATTTTGTTAGTTTGATTATCCACAAATTGTTGACAGTCTACAATAGAGTGCATCCTATATTTCATGTGGACGTCTATTTGCACTGGTGTGACTATTGGGAACTAACTTCAAAAGGGGATGTTTGAAGCTTTCTGACGCTTGTGCATATATTGTAGCAAGATGTGATGGATCTTATACCATTTTTTTTTGAAAGACTAATAATACCTGTATTTCATGCTTCTACATCCTTAGAATCACCTGTGAAAATTCTGGGACCACTACCTGTAAGATTTGAGTGTACTAATCATAGTGAGTTTCCGTGTCCATATTGTAGAATCTTGTGAGCACCCAAATTGTCACTTGGGTCTCATAGATTTTTTTTTTTTGAAATTTGCGATTTAAAGTTGAGAAAAGTATACAAAAAAACATAAAAAGAGTGTAGAACCAGAATAAGGTTGTATCATATCCATTATAGTATTTGGTCTAGATTTGTATTTATACTTAGAATCCCTCCAAACCTCGCCTACAAATAGAATAGAAATAACGAGATAGCAAGATTTTAAGGATTTAAGTCACATAGCCCCAAAAGGGCTAAATCACACCATAAATGTGGCAATTCATGGCTAAGTCGGTCCGAGGGATCCACAACGAGGCCACTAGGTCAGGTCCTAGAGTTAGATTTAGAATTCTTCATTAGATCGATGAATTCCCAAAATCCCGATTGTTAGCATGTAGAAGCCACTAACGCAAGACAAGGCCCGTGGAGGAATCTACAGCGCAAGGATGATGTTTTAGGATAAACCCCATACCAAGAGTCCAACGATGAAAACGATTCACCAAGATTCCTTCATCTGCAGAAGATTCTGGCACCATCACCAATTCAAGGAGATGGCCAGTTTTAATCTCCACTGACCAATCGTGCCAGGTACAGAAACGCACCTACATGTCTTTCATGCGACTCCCTGAGAGGTCCCATGAAAATTCTCGACATCTTCCAACTTGCAGAAGAACCTTTTCCGGGCGGTCAACCGTCCTAACCTCCAACGGGAATTTTGTGGAAATTACCCGGGTTGCGATAAAATCTCACTAAAAATTAGCATAGCTTGTTTTATGTTAATAATGCGCTCTATAAAATTTCACGACATTCCGATAGCGGCAAGTACCCAAACCGGCAAGATTCCTCGGAAATTAACCACATGGCGGGGTCTCAGTGACGTTGACCAACATTCGGGGACCATACGATGGTGAACGAAGTCAACCAAGAGTCCTTTTCGACTCTCTTGCACTTACCGGAGACCTTAGGCTAGTTACTTTTCTCAAAACACGAGACTCCCAAGATTTAGGAATTTACCACGACTTGGTTTTTAAACTAAATTAGCCTACGATGGATTTTTGGTCCTGGTATGGGGTGTTCAGGGTTTTAGGACTAAAGATGGCGATCTAGAACCAACGGCGCAATCTGTTTGACAATTAGAGTTAATCTTCAAAAGTTAGGATGTTGGTCCAACATAGATGGTAGAAATAATTTTTTACTTAGGGTGAAAATCTTTAAGGATGAGGATGAAAATCCAAGTTGATAACGTTACCTTAGAAATTTAGAGAGAGGGGTGGGCCCTTGGAAACCTATATAAGGGCCCCATTTCTTTCTCTAAAACACCTCCAATTCTTGTTTTGGATCCGTGGGTTCAAGTTATTTTGGATATTTTGGTGTTTGAAGCCAGAAACCACTACGGTGTTTTTGGAGCACTTCTGGCTCCATTGTTGTTGCATTTCAAGCTTTGAAGGTCCTTGGGGTCCTTCTATCTTGCCTTGTGTACTCTCTGTGCTCTTGTTGTGAGTTGAGCAATTTTTCTATACTTCGTGTATCCTTCTTATGCCCTCATGAGCTAGCTTTGGTGGTTCTAGGAATCTTTTCGAATCTTGCACTAACCCTAGAGCAACCCTCCACCGTACCTTGGTGATGCCATTTTGGGGGGCCTTTAGTGTGTAAGTTTCCACCTTATTACGTTGTTCCTAACTTGTTGTTTCTTCCTTGAAGTATTCTCACCATCTTCTAACGTTTCCCTTGTTGAATGGACCTCCCTACGGGACGGCAAAGCTTTGAACTTCTTTCTCGTATTTTTTTAAGTATATTCTTAGTCTTTTTCTAACGTTTCTCTTATTGAGTAGACCCTCCTCCAGGACGGCGAAGCTTTGAACCCCTATGTGTGTTTTCTTTAAATGTTTTGTTTTATCCTCTTCTAAAGTCTCCCTTGTTGTGTGGACCCCCCTTAGAGACGGCAAAACTTTGAATTTGTAACAAAGTCAAAGTCCTAAAGTGTATGTTAAACGATTTCAGACGGCAGAGCTTTGAACCTCCAGAGTGCCACAAAGTCCTACAATTGGTGTTAAACCCAATTTAGCAGCGAAGCTTTGAACCTCCTGTGAGCTCCCAATTTGTCACTTGGGACTCGTAGAATTATTTCTTGAAAATTTGCAATTTAAAGTTGATAAAAGTATACAAAAAGTCATAAAAAGAGTGTAGAACCAAAATAGGGTTGTGTCATACCCATTATAGTATTTGGTCTAGATTTGTGTTTTTACTTAGAATCCCTTCAAACCTTGCCTAAAAATAGTATAGAAATAATGAAAGGATTAGATTTGGAGGATTTGAGTTACACAGCCCCAAAAGGGCTAAATCCCACCATGAATGTGGCGATTCATGGCTAGGTCGGTCCGAGGGATCCACAACGAGGCCACTAGGTCGGATTCTAGAGTTAGATTTAGAATTTCCCATTAGATCGACGAATTCCCAAAATCCCGATTGTTAGCATGTAGGAGCCACTGACGCAAGACCGGGCCCGTGGAGGAATCTACAGTCCAAGGATGGTGTTCTAGGGTAAATCCCATACCAGGAGTCCAACGGCGAAATCGATTTGCCAAGATTCCTCCACCTGCAAAAGATTCCCGCACCGTTGCTGATTCGAGGAGATGGCCAGTTTTAATCTTCATTGACCAATCGTGCCAGGTACGGAAACGCACCTGCACGTCTTTCATGCGACTCCCTGAAAGGTCACGTGAAAATTCACGGCATCTTCCGACTTGCAGAAGAACCTTTTTCGGGTGGTCAACCCTTCTAACCTCCAACGGGAATTTCATGGAAATTACCCAGGTTACAATAAAATCTCACTAAAAATTAGACTAGTTTGTTTTATGTTAATAATGCGCTCCGTGAAGTTTCACGACATTCTGATAGCGACAAGTACCCGAACCGGCGAGATTCCTCGGGAATTAACCACGTGGCGGGATCCCCGCCACGTTGACCGGCATTCCAGGACCATACGATGGCGAAACGAAGTCAACCAAAAGTCCTTCCCAACTCTCTCGCACCTACTGGAGACCCTAAGCTATTCACATTTCTCAAAAGAGGAGACCCCCAAGATCTAGGATTTTACCACGATTTGGTTTTTAAACTAAATTAGTCGACGATGGATTTTTGGCCTCAGTACGAGGGGTAGCAAGATGTAGGACTAAACATGGTGATCTGGAGCCAACGGCGCAATCCGTTCGGCGATTGGAGTTAATCTCCAAAAGTTAGGATGTTGGTCCAGCATAGATGGTAGAAGTAGATTTTTAGGGATTAGGATGAAAATCTTTGAGGATGAGGATGAAAATCCGAGTTGATAAGGTTACCTTAGAACTCTAGAGGAAGGGGTGAGCCCTTAGAAACCTATATAAGGGCCCCATTTCTCTCTCTAGAACACCCCCAATTCTTGTTTTGGGTCCGTGGATCTAAGTTACTTTGGATATTTTGGTGTTTGAAGCCAAAAACAACGTAGAGGTTTTTGGAGCACTTTTGGCTCCATTGTTGTAGTATTTCAAGCTTTGAAGGTCCTTGGGGGTCCTTCTACTTTGCTTTGTGTACTCCTTGTGTCTTCTTGTGTACCCTTGTGGAAAGTTGAGAGCCTTTCTTTCTCTCTTGTGCATCCCCGTGGTCTAACTTGTGTGTTTTAAGAATCTTTATGTGTCTTGTATTAATCCTAAAGTCACCCCCCACCGTACCTTGGCGATGCCGCTTTGGAGGACCTTTAGTATGTGGGCTTTGTGTTGCCACGTGGTCCTAACTTGTGTGTTCTCTTAAGTATCTTTTTACACCTTCGTCTAACCTTCTCCTTCTTGAGTGGACCCTTCTCCGGGACGGCGAAGCTTTGAACTTACCTTGTGTGTTTCCTTTAAAAGTGTAACCTTGTCTTTTTCTAAAGTTTCCCTTGTCGTGTGGACCCCCCATAGGACGGCGAAGCTTTGAACCTACAACTAGTCCTAAGTCCTAGAGTGTGTGTTAAAACAATCCCGGACGGCGGAGCTACGGACCCCCAGAGTGTCACAAGTCCTAGAGTTGGTGTTAAACCCAACTTGACGGCGAAGCTTTGAACCTCCCAGGTATCTAATTCCAAAGTCTAGTTTCCAAGACCTTCTTGGAAAAGTCTAAAGTTTAGCTTCCAAGATATTAGAGTTTTAGCGTGAAGTAGGTGTTGAGGGCCAAGTTTCACAAGCCTACCATTTGTACACGTGATTTCGCTAGCCTAGCATTTTTTCGGGCCTAACCCCCCGAACGGCGAAGCTCTGACTTTGCCACAAAAAATCCGATTTATTTTTGCATTAGTGGGATTCCCTAAGGGACCCCGTGTATGTGGATTTGAGAAAAAAAAGGCAACCAGCCAATAGCCAGCAGCAGCCAGCCGCGGTCCCCAGCAGTCCGGTACTCAATAAGGCCGGTACCCCATTGGGCCCGGTACACTGCCTGTCTGGCACTTGCCTGGTTCGGTACTTGGTGGCCCTGGTCAACTGATCTTGATTCACATACATACATGCTGGATTCCAGACCAGAAATCGGAATAATACCCTACGGGGTCCCACTTTTTTTTTTTTTTTTTTTCGACCAATTAAAAGTTAGTCAGAAATCCAGTTAGGAAGGAGGAAAAAAGGCTCAGTTTAGGATCCAATTAATAAGCTGGTAGAAATTTAGTTAGGAAGGGAAACCAGTTTAGACTTAGTTATACAACCCAGTTTAGATCCAGTTATACAAACCAGTTAGATCCAGTTATACAAACCAGTTAGATCCAGTATACAAACCAGTTTAGATCCAGTATACAAACCAGTTTAGATCTAGTTGAAAGCTAGTTAGAATCCAGATTAGGACCCAGAGTAATCTAGTCTAAGCTAAGTAGGAAACCAAAAGTTCAACAAAAATCCAGATTGTAACGGGAAATAAAAACAAAGGAAAAGGGAAGAAAAAGAGTCCACGCCTCCACATCACACCTGCACACCAAACTCGCAATTTTCACTCTAACCAACCAAATACACACATGAACAATAGAGGGAGATTAGAGAAGGACAAGGTGAAGTAGGGAACAAAAGGAGAGAGACGATAAATAGTGACCTATGCCTAGAATTAAGTAGGTCTAAGAAGGAAATCCCAAAGAACTCCTTGTGACCATTAGAAGAAGGATTAGGATGACACAAAGGCAAAATTGTGTAAGAGGATAGTTGGCATCTTAAAAACCTCCTTGGAATTTGAGACCATAGTGTAAGACTCATAAAAGCTTAGGTGGAATAGTGCTAGTGTAGAAAGAGAGAGGAAGAAAGAAAAGGAAGGAGGAAGAGAAAGAAGGATGTTAGATTGAAAAGGGTGTAATATTTTCTCAATTTAAGCGGTGGGCTTGGAAAATCAAACAAAAACAAAGGACTACCATGGAGCATGAGGATGTATACGTGGATGTGGACGAAGTGATCTCCGAAACCGGCAGTGAAGAGGTGAGTTTCTGAATTAATCTTTGGTTTTTTTTCCTAATTAGCGTTGATTTCTTTAATCAGCCCTTAAAGCGTGATTAGCGAACCATGATTAGTGCAAAGTAAAAGTTTAGATTCAAAAGTTTATAGATTAGAGATAGAGGTTTCCGAAAACATATTACACTTAAGATTTGGCTTTAAATCGACTGCGTTAGGCTAAGTTAAGTGGTAGGGGGTAGAACGGAGGAATGTGATTTCAAATTTCATCCACAAGGAACAATGGACAGAAATTAGGATTAGACTAGAAGAAGAATTTAGAATTAAAATTAGGGATTATTTAGCGGTTAGAATTAAAGTCAAATTACATTTTTATTTTTAAAGTTAAAATTCTAAGGTCAAAATCTAGAGTTAGCTTTGGGAAGTTAAAAAGTAGAGTTAATTTGGAAGTTTAACTTAGGGGGTTAAATTTCCCAGTGAAATCTTAGGGTAGTTTAGGAAAAGAAGTTAGGGTTAATTAGGAGTCAAAAATCCGGGTAGGAAGTAGAAATTAAAAGTAAAACTTTAGACTAAATTTATGAGGTAGAAATTACGAGTAGAAATAGGAGTTAAATCTTGAAGTTAGAAATTCAAAGTTAGAGTGAATGTTAGAGGTCAAAAGTTAGGGTAAAATTTAGAGGTTAAAATTTGGAATAGCAATTAGATAGTAAAAAATCAGAGTTCAAAGTAGAAGTAAAAGTTAGAAGTAGAGTCAAACCTAGAGGTTAAAACTTGGGATCAATTTTAAAAGTAGAACCGAGAGTCAAAAGTTAAAACATAGAGTTAAAATTCAAGGGTAAATTTTAGAGTTAATTTAGGAGTAAAAACTTAGAGTTAAAAATTAAAACCTAGAGTTATAACTCAAGGATAAATTTTAGAGTTAATTTAGGAGTAAAAACTTAGAGTTAAAAGTTAAAACATAGAGTCAAAGTTGGGAGTTAATATTTAGAACCAAGTTAAGGTGTAAAATCTAGAGTTACATTTAGAGGTTGGAAATTAGAGTAAAAGTTGAACTTTAGGATTAGTCTCTAGAAGTCAAACTTCTAGGTGGAGCTTTAAAAACCCAAGATAGTCTTAGAGGTTCATGGAAGGAACATAGGGGTTCCCCTTTTCACGTAGTTAGGGACGTTAGAAATGACGCCAACTACCCAGTCTACCCTCGACATAGGATAGATAGTTAGGGAGTTAGAATTTCACCATCACTCTAATCATTGCAGTTAGCTTGCAAGTCACTACATGCATTTCTAGTTATTTGCTGCCATCCACGACACTTAGGAAACATTAGCAAAAAAGATCCATTGCTTAGAAGGCACAATGGACCACGCTCACAATACCCCCATATATTAAAAAAGTGGATAAAGGCATAGAACCTGGTCGGTGTTCGCTTTATTACCAAGGGTGGGTAATCTTGCGCCCACACCTCTCTGGTGTTTATTTCCAAAGTATAGTTTCCAAGACCTTTGTGGAAACATCCAAAGTTTAGCTTCCAAGATATGTAGTTCTCTTTGTTTTAGCAAGTTCCATGTTTTTTCCCAAGTTTTAGCAAGTCTATTTTTCTCCAAGTCTAATTTTTTCCCAAGTTTTTAGCAAGTCTATTTTTTCCTAGTTTTTTGTGAATCTAGCCCACCCAAGTATGTGAAAAAAGCCAGTCCAGTTCATATCGGGCCAAAAAACCAGTCTAGTTTAAGATTGGGCCAAAAACCAGTCTAGTTCAAGATTGGACCAAAAACCAGTTCTAGTTCAGATCAGGCCAAAAACCAGTCCAGTTCAGATCGGACCAGGACCAGTCCAGTTCAGAACAGCTAGATAACAAAAAAAATATAAAAATATAAAAATAAAATTATTAATTAATTAATTAATATTAACCCGCCCCCCCAGCCACCAGCCAAGCCGACAGCTGTGGGAGCCAAGCAGGCAGGGAGCTTGGCCGAGGGCCTCAGCTCAAAATTCTTTTTTTTTATTTTTTTCCTTTCTTACCCAAAATGTTGGATTAGAGTCTAATAGGCTAGAGGTAGAGTAGGGGAATAGGAATTAGGAAGAAGGGCCTAAAAAAGGGAAGGGGAAGAATAGAAGTAACACCTCCCTGCACATACTTGCAAACAAGCACTTCCAACTCTCTCACCACCAAAACGACAAAAACAAAAATGGAAGGAGATTAGGGAAGAAGGAGAAGAAATAGGCGAGAGAAGGTGAGAGACGATAAATAGTGACCTAAGCCTAGGATTAGGTAGGCTTAGGGAGGAAATCTTGAGAATTCATGGTGACCGTTGGAAGGAGGATTAGTATGACAAAAAGGGGAAGTTGTGTAAGAAGGTAGGAGGCACATTAAAACTTCCTTGGAGTTTGAGACCATAGTGTAAGGCTCCATAAAAGCTTAGGTGGAATAGTACTAGTGTAGAAGAAGAGAAGAAGAAAGAAAAAAAAGAAGGAAGGGAAAGACGGAGGTTAGATCGCAAAGGTGTACTAATTTTCTAAAATAAGCGATGAGCTTTGGAAAGAGAAAGAAATAACCAAGGGAGTACCATGGACGAGAATGCATACAAAAATGTGGACGAAATTATTTCTAACACCGGCAGCGATGAGGTAAGTAATTAAACTAACCTTTGATGTTTTTTTTCTAAATTACTTCTTGATTTTTCTTGATTAGACCTTAGTCCGTGATTAGTAAAATTAGATTAGTGGAAGATAGAAGTTTAGATTTAGCAGTTCATAATTGGAAAGTAGAATTTAGGATTAGATTTAGGAGGTGAACATTAGAATGAAATTGAGAAATTGACAAGTTAGAGTTAATTTGGAAGTTTAATTTAAGGGTTAAATTCTCAAGTGAAATCTTAGGATAGTTTAAAAAATAAAAGGTTGGAGTTAATTTAGAAGTCAAAAATCCGAGTAAAAAGTAGAAATTAAAAATAAAGATTTAGAATAAACTTATGAAGTAGAATTTAAAGTCAATTTTAGGAAGAATATTTTAGAGTTAGAAATAGGAGATTAGGAGTCAAAGTTTGAAGTTAGAAATTAAAAGTTAGAATTAATTGTAGAAGTTAAAATCTAGGGTTAAACTTAGAAGTTAAAACTTGGAGTAAAAATTAGATAGTAGAATTCAAAGCTAAAAGTAGAAGTAAAAAGTTAAAGGTAGAAGTTAAATTTTAGAGTTAGTTTTTAGAAGTAGAAAATCTAGAGTCAAAAGTGAAAACATAGAGTCAAACCTAGATGTTAAAATTTAGGATTAATTTTTAGAAGTAAAAATTTAGAGTTAAAAATAAAAACATAGTATTAAACTTAGAGGGTAAATTTTAGAGTTAATTTAGAAGTAAAAATTTAGAGTTAAAAGTCAAAACATAGAGTTAAACTTAGAGGGTAAATTTTAGAAGTAATTTAGAAGTAAATTTTAATTCTAAATTTAGAGTTAAAAGTCAAAACGTAGAGTAAATTTTAGAAGTTAATCTTAGAAGTTAAAACTTAGAATAGAAGTTAAAACTTAGAACTAACCTTAGGGGTTCATTGAAGGAACCTAAGGGATCCCATTCCAGTTAGGTAGGATTGTTAGAAATAGCACCAACCACCCAGTCTACACTAGACATAGGATAGATAGTTAGTACGGTAGGATTTCACCGTTAGGTTACCGTAATCCCTGATCATTACAGTTAGCTTGGAAGTTACCACATGCATCTTTAGGCATTTCTTTTGCCCATCTACGACACTTAGAAAACATTAGTAAAAGATCCATTGCTTGGAAGGCACAATGGACCGCGCTTACACCACTCCCTTAATTAAAAAGTGAATAAAAGCTAAGAACCTGGTTATGTTCGCTTTATTACCAAGGGTGGGTAATCTAGCGCCCACAAATCTTCTATCGGTTTTTTTCTTTTTTTCTGGCATTCTCTGGAGAGTTTTTGGTGTGATTTAGGTTTTCTGGATCCCAATGTAGAGAAGCCTTGTGATTTTGAATAGCCTTGTGATTTTGAATAGCCTTGTGATTTTGAAGTAGCTATTCTGTTGACGAATGTCTTGGTTGTGATTAATTGAAGAGTGAGCTCTGTTGTCGTTTGTAATGTTAGTAGTTCAGGTTTAGCTTTGAGCTTTTTGCCTTTGTTGTTTTCTTGAGGTTGATGTACATTTGGTCGCTATGTTCAAGCATATTAATTGTACAGGACTACCGCATTGTGCAACATCAATGACTATTGTACTCTCTTTCTCAAGCTCTAAAGTTTGAGGTTTTGTTTTGCACCTATTTTTTTGTACAGGCATTTCTTGGATGGTCCAAAGTAAGAGGTCTTGCTCCTGGTAAGTTTTTATGTACAATGGCCTTGACTCACGGTTTACGAGACTAACATATTCTACGTGGTTGAGTAATGACAACATGTTAAACTTGGAAACAGAGTGGCGCGATGTGGTCCATTCCATGGAATTTCCTCTTTGAAATCATGTAAAGGTATTTCTGTGCTCCGTAACCTTTGTCCTAAGTTGTACTAAACTGACCTCGCTTCATGATGCCGCATCTTCTGCTTGAATTCATTTGTGCTGACCATTACACTTCTACGTGTGTTTCTATGAGGTCAGTGAAACGTTTTTTTATATTTGTAATCATCCAACTGTCATGCTTTGCCAAGTTTCTGTGCACAAGGACTTTTTTTTTTTGTCTGATTGAGTAGTGACTGTGATTTCGTGCAGCGGAAAGCTCTTCCTTCACACTGAAAGCAATGAAATTTAAATGTTCCCTTTGACTGTGTATATATGCATAACGAGTTTTCCTTGTCATTATTCTTGATGTATTGTGCGCAAGGTTATTGTAATTGGTGTGTAGGCATCTGTATGAACCCATTGATGAGCTCTAGATAATAACCTGAGGCGTTTTGTCTGAATCAAGCCTCCTGGACGACAACAATTCTATAAAAAAATATGGTGCAAGGTTTACGGCATGCTGAAGCAGAGAGTTCAGAAGACTCGTGGGAAAGAAGAACTTGCGCATGGTATTGCTAAATATTGCAAGAGTAGACTGTAGTAGTGTGGTGGAAGAAAGTAAGCTTCAAGCTTTATGAAACCAGAGGTAGGTGTGTTTTAGGTGTTTCTTTGTGATCACTAGGGTGTGTCTTACTTGTTGAAAGTTATCTGAATGCCCTTATTGTTCACCTTGAGATGGTATAAGAAAATTAAAGATTTTTACTAGATTAATGGAAGGAAACACTTATATACAAGCATCTAAAACTACACATGCATGTATTGAGGAGGAAAATTAATACTTGAGAACTTGGACTTCATGGATGCTTACCTAAGCATGGGTTACTTGGTAAGTGCCACTCCTGATCTGAAACAATCTAGCAATTTTAAATATTCTGTGAGGATGGTGAAAAGAGTTTGTGTGGAGTTTTCTAAGTTGATAGGTTATTTTTTTACCATTCAGTAGAAGAAAACTGCGTTGGAACCTAGGAAAATACATGGGATTGGTTTTGTTGAATTCCTAGTTTCCAATGCAGATTTTTGCGTTCCAACGCGATTCTGCGTAAGAATTCCAATGCAGAAACGCGTTGGAACGCAAAAATCTGCGTTGGAAACTAGGAACTCAACAAAACCAATCCCACGTATTTTCCTAGGTTCCAACGCAGTTTTCTTCTAGTGATTTTATGTCAAAAAAAAATGGAAAAAAAAGATAGGAAGGAAGAAGTAGATTTCGTTTGCAAATTCCTTTAGTACATTGTGCTGATTTTTATTTTGTTATATTAAAATTGGATATTTTGTATTTTGCTTAATATAAAAAAAAATTGTATTTTTATTTTCTATGTTATATCAAGCATTTTGCTCCTTATTAATTGTATTTCAAATGTCCATGTTTGTTTGTTTCTAAGGGTACATGCACTTTTATAATTTATAACGAGTATTTTTGAATTTCTGTATCTATGGGTATGCATAATGTTTTTGTAGACAATCTAAGAGTTATTTATTTGTTATGAATGATCTTAGTTTGAATCTCATTGAATTCCTTGGAACACCCTTCCTTGCAAAAGTGCGAAGCGAGTCTATCTGAAGAGACAAAAGAAATATGTAAACTTAGCAATGGACCCATATACCGATATAAGGATACGGAATATGAAGTGTGCAAAGTAACATGTATTGGTGCTGGATCTTATACATACAAAAATCCGTAGTTCTGGGGGCATATTACAGTCTCAATTTACCAAATTGTTTCAAATTATTGAACCCTTTTGCATACTAAATATAATCTCATAATTAAAATGAGACGCCACATTCTCTCATTTTAATGAATATGGCTTTCTTTCATTGGGAGTGCATTGTGTGAATTAACCCTTGTCAAAAAGGGTGCTTAGTACTAGTAGAACCTTCGTTGATGGTGGAGCTTTGAAACCCCCCTCCAAAGGCGCTAATCCTAGATTGTGTATTAAATTGTGATTAAGGGTAGAGTTCTGGCTTTGTAGGTCCTAGAAGTCCTAGATTTGGTGTTAAAACCAAAATCACAGCGAAGCTTTAAACCCTCTCACTCTCGAGTGTCAAAGTTTAGTTTGTAAAAGATCTTGTAAACAAGTTAAGGTTTAGCATCCAAAAATTAGGAAAGTATAGGGCTTCAAGGGAAAAAAACAGGGGAACCATTAGGGGAAATAGTCTCCTTCCTTAATTAAGTAATTTTTCCTTCTCCCTTTGGGATTTTTCTTGTGTGTATGTTTTAAAATTTCCACGTGAAATAGAACCCAAGGCACCAACAAAAGCAAGGCAACCTGGCAATCCAAGGCACTAAAAAAGCAAGAAAGCCTAGCAACTAGGTGGCCCAGGCAGCCCAAGGTAGCCCAGCCCTGCCACGTGGCAACCAGGCCCTCCTCCGCCTAGTCAAACCTTGGCCAAATTTTGGTTCCTCGTCTTTTTGGGGAAGTTATGTCCTATACTCATTAATTTAGAAGGGGTAGGGGGTAGAACAGACTAAGATTAGAGGTAGCTCACCCTAGGATGGGACAAAGCTAGACAAAGTAGAGTAGGTTAGAAAAGAAGGTAGTTTAAACTAAGACAAGAACTTAAGTAGAATAGGGGCAGAGGTCATCCAAACCAAGTCTAAGGATAAGTCAAGAGTAGAAGGGATTAAAGAAGGAATATAGGAGGATTTGGAGGTTCACCCTAACTCACATTAAAGTCTCCACATTCTCAATCAACCACACCTTACATACATCAACAACCTCTCAAGCATCAAGACAAGAAGAATGAAGAAACATGACCAAGGAGGAAGCTTAAAAGGAGGAAGATGGAAGAAGAGGGAGATTAGGAAAATCTCAAGGAGCATTGTGAGCCATTGGGCGGGCAACGCGTAAGAGCCAAAAGAACATGCTAATTAATTGTTAGAAGAGTGGTTGGTAGACATTAAGGTGGTGTAAGAGAATAGTATAGAAGGGAAATATAGAAAGAAAAGGAAAGGAAATAGCCAGGGTGGAGATTATTTTTGAAATCAAAACTTTATAAATACAAATTGGCAGATTTTCAAAGAATAAGAGAACAACCAAAATGACTTCAACAATTTTATCCAAGATCTCCAATACAAGATAGGTTGCTAAACACTTCCCTTGTGTTTAACCAGTTGTAATTAGCAAGTAGAAGTTAGGGCCGAGGCCTAGGGACAAGTTAGAACTCTAGGAAGCAAATTCAGGTGAGGTTTCAGTGTAGAATCTTAGATTAAAAGTCTAGAGGTTTCCAAAAACATAAAATACATAGAAATTGGAGTCAAAACAAGGAAGATATAGATGGATGAAGTTTGGATGAAAAACATTTAGGAATAACAACAAGGGACAAAACTAGGAAATTAGTAATTAGAAATAATCTAGAATCCAAAAGTAGAATTAGAAGTTGATTTTGGAATTAGGATTAGCAGTAATTAGCGGATGAAGTTTTAACCACCGATTAGTGGTCCATCTATAATTTTTGATAGGAAAAGCCAAATGTCAAGTTAGAAACCATTTGGAAAGCTTAGATCAACCCCTTTAAGGAAAAAATATAAAAACTCTAAAATAGCAACTAATTAGAAACCATTCAATTCACCAAGGAACAAGGAAGGAGTAGTTTAGATCAACCTAAACTTTAGATAAAGGAAAAATTAAGATTAGAAACATGAAGTAGACATTTAGAGCAACCCAAATTAAGTCCAAACTTATAAAAAAGATAAAAATATCAGAAGAAAATCAAGGATGAAGTTTAGGTTAGGAATGGATGAAGTTAGCTTGAATCAACACAATTCAGTCCAAACTCGGAACTTAAGTAGGGTCTAATAACTTAGCATCAGTTTTTAAAATCCAGAGTCAAATCAAATAGGGAACAAGTCTTAAAGGGGGGGATGAAGTTTAGATGGCCTTTTAAAGGCTAAACTTCCTCCACTGATATCTCTTGCTAGGAAGGTCGGATAGGGTAGTGTTTTATATTTTTGAAAATGAAATGAAATGTCCTAACACATTAAGTAGATAACTTTAGACTATAACTATTCCTATTTCAAAACCACCTTGACCTCTTAGCCTTAATCCAATTAGGGAATAAGTGTAATTCAAATTAGTTTTTTGGTTTGTAGCAAAAGTTGTGAATGTTTAGGACTGTAGAAAAAATACATTGCTTGGAAGGCACAATGGATTGACGCTAAACACCCATAGATAAAATTAGACCTAAATTATCAAGAGCCTAGTTGTGCTCAATTATTTACCAAGGATGGATAAATAAGCGCTCAAGTTGCCAGGTTGCCAGGTTGCCATTGGATTGCGACCAATATGCACAATTTGTTCGTTCATTGAATAAGACCAACATTACCAAAATGGAGCTGAATTTTCAAGATGCATTGTTTGTGGAGAACCATTTAGTTTATTTAGCTGACTTTACTTAATGATTTCTGAGAATCTCCAATATCGCAAACCAGGTCTACATGTGAACTTACTATGCGTGCATACATTTTAAATCATTAATTTTACCCCCATTCTCTGTTATGTAGAACCCTTCAGGTGTTGAAAAATCTCATTTACTATGACAATGCATCCATAGAAAAAGTTCACCTCAATCTCATGATCCTACTACACAAGTGTTCAACATAATTGTGCATCCCATAACATTCTATAGCCCTAACGTACATGGACCTTAAATTGACACAAATTCTGACAACATACTTTCAATAATCATAGTTTGAAAACAGAGTTACCTAGAAATTGTTACATAAAGCTTTCAATTCAAACAATGAGATTTATTAAATTTGAAGTAGGTCCTCTTGCCTCGGCCAGTCCAACTTGTAGAGACAAACGGTCAAAGAAAAGTGGGAAGCCGTAGGAAACACGGAATGAATTGAAATCGAATCCAAATTCTAAAGTACAGAATCAAATCTGAAAACAAAGGCACTGGAAGAAGTGCATTAAGACCAAAGACGTGGTCCTACAAGATTTAGCGTAAGGTCAATCAAAAAGCACAACAACTTAACATGTAGAACTTCGTACGTCACCAGCAGCATTTGTTTTTAGCTTCTTGATGCCGCGATGGCTCAAAAAATGGGCTCCGCACTAATTGATCCACAACTAAATTCAACCGACAATTATACAAAAAGTGCTTCTTCTCAATTTCTTGTTCAAAGGGCAATTTGGGCATCGTTAAACTGCTTGCTGTAATCCTAGTGCTAGCTTACGAACTGAAGCCAGAAAGAATGTTTCTAGAATGACGATAGAAGAGAAGTCAACATCATGGACTTCGAGTTGTGGAGATTGGAGACTTCTATAAAAAATGTGGCCTGGAGTTGAAAAACAAGGAGCGCTTGATCAAGGTTACTTGACAAAAGTTTCCCAAAGTTGAAAAACAAGGCATCAGCGGAATTGAATTGAGAAGATGCCATCTGAGTTCAGACCAGCAGCGTTGGTGGAAGACTGATCCAATCTCATAGTACCGGAGCTCCTCTAAAAAGGGAAAAAAAATTCAGTTTTGCCGCCACTTTTCAAAAAGCGCCACTTCACTATTGACTCCCATCCTTTCATGCCTGATGGGGTTGACTAAAAGCTACAATAATTGCGCAATCCCATGAGAATAAGAGCAACTCTCACACTAATCCAGCCATTTCCAAAAAACCCTGGATTTATTTTGGGACAAAGGGAATACTGGACAAAGTGCCCTATTCTTAATACTTTAAAATATTTCAACATACTATTAAGTTTGTTTTTTCCTAAAAAATTGTTGTAGATTGATAGTACTATCAAATACGATGATATTGAAATCTATATTTTTTTTATGAATGATATTTTTACAATTTTTGCAAATGGGTATGGATGAATTGATTCTTATATACGTCCTTATACAAGTATGTTGAAAGAATGACTACATAAAACATTTGGACTATTTAAGCTTCACACATTATACGTCTGACACGTTCTAGGTGATAACTTTTAAAGTAATGAGTCAATGAGGCCAAAATTTATTATGAAAGTGGATGTTACCCTTGTAATTATAGTGGTTAGCTTTCAAGTATTTGAAAACTTTGTTTGTTGTTCAAAATTCAATTTTGCTAATCTATCATTCTTATAATTTTTAGTCTTTTTAGGATTTTCAAGTCCTAAAATCCATGTATACGTTGTCAAAAAATATTGAAACTTGGAAAATATTGAAACAAATATGAGTCCTACAATGTACAGTACCCACCAACAAGTTTATGTTCATAGTAGTCAATTTACAGAAATAGAGTACATACTTCTAATTTTGAATTGCCACTACATGCTAAAAAATGATCCAAATCACAAACCGCAAAGTGCGTTGGAAAGATAATGAAGTCTTCTTTACTTATGTCTTAAGCATTTACAAAAAATCTTGTGAAATTATATATAAATATACCATTTTTTGACAAACTATCTACCATCTAGTGCTATCACCATTAGCTTTGATTACAACCTTCATATGGTAAGGCATACTAGCAACAAGAACTTCAATCATCTCTAGAGATACCTCTTCCCATGCCCTTTGAATGGTATTGACTAATTCTTCTCTGTTTTGCAATAACACCTAATTTTGAACGATGTCTTTTACAATCTTCTATAGGTTTTTGATGGGGTTTAAGTCAAGAGAGTTTGTAGGTCATGAAAGCTTTCATATGCCATGTGCTTGCCTTCAATCACTTGATTCCTTACTATGGTGCATTGGAGTGCCATTTTCAATGAGTATAAGTGTCTTAGGGTAATTGTGGAGAAAATAAAAGCCATTCAATCGACTTTCATAGACTACATCAACAAAGTCCTACCTCTTTGTCTATCACATGGCATTATAATAAGTGAGCACTTATTGAAATTCATGAGCGCACTCCATATCATCATTGTTAAATGAATAAAATTTTAAAATGGTGCTAAACAATCCAAAGAAAAATATTCATGTGACTTTTGCCGTACCTTTACTTGCCTTGATCTTTTGGGGGTTTCAAATAAAGACTAATCTGTCCATATTACATTTTTTTAGTCAAATATTGTCTAGTGTAAGTGTTTATAAATTTAAAGCACACCTTACATCACCACTTAAGTCACTTGTTACAATGAAGAACACCTATTAGCTTACACAATCTATTTATGTCTCTAGAAGTATATGCACCTACTCATCAAAATACACAATGTATCCACAAGCTATCACATTGCTTGGCCCAAGCATGTTTTGCATTGAGAGGTTATTGGAGCTCCATATATGAAGCTCAAATTGATAAAAATCTGATTTGTGTTGGCACAAGAAGCATTGATGTTGCCTTCATAGTGTAGGAGCTACAAACACAATTTGAAGTGCCATCAATGCAATTCAATTTTCCTTAGACATTTGGCTTGAATTAGCATCAAAATGACATCTAGAATATAATTAGCTTGTTTTTCAACATTGAGGTAGTAGTTTCATGAAGTTTGGAGGTCAAAATTGGAAGATATGATCAATCAAAGTTGCACTTCATTTTTAGTGGCACTTAGAGTTCGAAAATTTGAATGTAAACTTGTTGGTGGGTACTGTACATCACAAACAAAACGATACTTCACCACACAACAATATACAATCTTCCAAATTTATAGGAAATTAGAGGATTTTCTTCATCAGTTGGTAATTCTGGCTTTAATCGTAACCGATGTCCTAGGCCCCTTTCTAAAGACACATTCTAATCATTTGCAATGCTAAGAATCTAGAGATATTTCTTGGTCAACAAATTTTGACTTTAAAGGTAGTCAATGACCT
The DNA here is from genome assembly GCA_951799445.1 of Pseudisothecium myosuroides. Taxonomy (NCBI): domain Eukaryota; kingdom Viridiplantae; phylum Streptophyta; class Bryopsida; order Hypnales; family Lembophyllaceae; genus Pseudisothecium; species Pseudisothecium myosuroides. The sequence continues at coordinate 105,020 of OX637288.1, read as the reverse complement.
CAACCTTTTCTATTGACACATCCTGTAATTAAACAATTCTAATTTACCTTGAAAATTTGTCATGTTGAATACATATTTAATTGGACAATTTCCACATATGAAGTTACAAATATATGTAACTTCATTTCACTACAAGAGAAAGGGGTGTTTTAAGTGAGTTTTTAAGTATAGTCCTAGACATATGATTTTAAGTAATGACCTTTAAAGAGATTTTCAGCAAAATTTTACTTAAAACACATGTGTTTTAAGTAAAATTTTGCTGAAAATCTCTTTAAAGGTCATTACTTAAAATCATATGTCTAGGACTATACTTAAAAACTCACTTAAAACACCCCTTTCTCTTGTAGTGTTTAGAAGCCCATTTGTCTCCAATGACAATCGTTACAAAGGTTCAAGTGTAATATTAGCACCATTGATTCATCCAATTAGTAAGTGTGCAATACTAGCATCACAATAAAATTAGGAGAGGTTATAAATTTATCCATTACCATAATTTATTTTCTATAATTACAATACTAAAGAAATTACAAATTTTTCAAACACTACCTAACATCTATAGATTGTAGAGAGGTTATAGATTTGCCAAGTACTAATTTTAGTTTCTAGGAATTAGTAGAACACACTCAATATTTCATGCCACACTAATTTGAAAGAAAATATATTACAACTAGTGCGTCTTTTGTACATTAGTGTCCTACACTAATAGAAAAAATCACTTTGGTAACAAACGAGCCATAATTTCTAAACATAGATCCCATATTACAATTGAAAAGCCTAAAACTCACACCAAATCTCTCAAACAAGTGCCTCCAAAACTAGAGTGCATATAGGGCACTTATGGCAACTAAGACAAATCCAACCAAACACATAGAAGAGCAAGAAATGAAGGAAAAGACAATACCATGTAAACCCGAAACTTTGACTACAATAAACTTACATCCAAGATCAAAATCAATTTATTTCTCTTGCGCTCAGAGCCACATTGACATAAATCTCACTAATTATAATCACCTAGCCTCAACATTGACTTCCAAAATTCACACCAAGGCAAGGACCAAAAATTGAGTTACCTAGTTATGAGCACATCAACTACAATAGCAACAAGAGTGACCTTGCTACTAAGAAAAAATAACTCCTAGCATGGCCATCTTGAACAAAGAACTTCAAAACTATCATTGACACTTTTTCTAGGAATAGTCTTCTCAAGACATTTTGAACTTGCCAACAAAAGAAAACATATTGTATGAGGGGGCGGGGGGCAGGGGGCGGGGGGTGGGCTTAGGCCAATTCCAACTAAAGTTTGCCATCCTTTGATTTCAACTTCTTCACTAAAACCATCGCTGAAAAAAATGCAGAGACAACCACCTCTACAAATACCTCCCTCGAGTCATTTCCAACCAATGCAATTGTTTTCAATCAATGGTTAGCACGATAACTATATTCGCAGATGATGACAAATTACAATGAAAATTTTCAAATTACAAGTGCATGCAAAAATCATGGTCAATTGATTCAAAAAAACAAGATAGCCAACAATTGGTCAATATTGCCAACCTGGTCACCAGTAATCACCACAAGAACACACGCCATTTTGAAAGTGGTGAAAGCGATTGGCATCCCTTACAACAATCTCACGTTCAGTTGCCTTTGAGATAAACTTGGTTGTTGTATGGCAATCTGAACACACTCGAAGGTTCTTGAACACCCAAATTGGCTGTCCAAGGGGTGTCCGCATGAGTCCATAGGCAATAGCCAACTTCTCACTATGGGAACAAAGAGCAAGTTCTTTCTCCTCCTCCTCAATGTTCCGCAACACTAGCCGGGTATCAGGAATGTAGCCTTCGGCCTTAATTGTCTCACTCAATCTCCTCAGCTCAGCATAGATCTCCTTCGCTTCCGAGTGAGAAGTATCCCCTACGACGAAGTCATGCACCTTGTTATCAACTGCAATCCAGCTACGCCCTGGCTCCTTGCGTATTCCTCTCTCCTGCATCATAGTGCGCACCCACAACACCTCCTCCCACTTGCCAGCTGCAGCATAGATATTCGAGAGAAGCACGTATGCAGAAGCATTCTTCGGTTCCAACTTGAAGAGCTCATTAGCGGCAAGTTTGCCCAACTCCACATTGCCGTACGTTCTACAAGCACCGAGCAAGGCTCCCCAAGTTGCACCATCTGGTTCCACCGGCATGTTGTCAATCAAGAGCTTTGCTTCCTCCAAGTGTCCTGCTCGCGCAAGAACATCCACCATGCAGTTACAAAGCACCACACTAGGTTCGATGCCATAATCTTGTGTCATAGCCAAAAAATGTCTACGGCTCTCATCCACAAGGCCTGAATGACTACAAGCTGACAACACTGCAACGAATGAGATCTCATTGGGCTTCACACCGTCTGCAATCATAGTTTTAAAGACTTCCAGGGCTTCATGCCCACATCCATGCTCTGCAAGTCCACCAATCATCACGGTCCATGTGATCACATTCCGTTCCTCCATCCTCTCAAAAGCCACTCGTGCATCATCGATACTGCCACACTTCGCATACATGTGCACCAGCGCGTTGCCCAGACGCACATCTGACTCAAATCCGGCTTCACGGACATGGCTATGAACCTCCCTGACCCACTCCAAAGCCCCCGCGCTTGCACATGCATTCAGGATACTCATATAAGTGATTGCGTCTGGTTTGAAGCCTTCCCGTTTCATTTGGAGAAGAAGTCGATATGCTTCAGACCCACAGCCATGTTGCGCAAGTCCTCCAATCATCGCGTTCCAAGTAATCACGTCCCGTTCCTCCATCTTGTCAAAAGCCAGTAGCGCATCATCGATACTGCCACACTTCGCATACATGTGCACCAGTGCGTTGCCCACACGCACATCTGACTCAAATCCGGCTTCACGGACATGGCTATGAACCTCCCTGACCCACTCCAAAGCCCCAGCGCTTGCACATTCATTCAGGATACTCATATAAGTGATTGCGTTTGGTTTAAAGCCTTCCCGTTTCATTTGGAGAAGAAGCCGATATGCTTCAGACCCACAGCCATGTTGCGCAAGTCCACCAATCATCACGGTCCATGTGATCACATTCCGCTCCTCCATCCTCTCAAAAGCCACTCGTGCATCATCGATACTGCCACACTTCGCATACATGTGCACCAGCGCGTTGCCCAGACGCACATCTGACTCAAATCCGGCTTCACGGACATGGCTATGAACCTCCCTGACCCACTCCAAAGCCCCCGCGCTTGCACATGCATTCAGGATACTCATATAAGTGATTGCGTCTGGTTTGAAGCCTTCCCGTTTCATTTGGAGAAGAAGTCGATATGCTTCAGACCCACAGCCATGTTGCGCAAGTCCTCCAATCATCGCGTTCCAAGTAATCACGTCCCGTTCCTCCATCTTGTCAAAAGCCAGTAGCGCATCATCGATACTGCCACACTTCGCATACATGTGCACCAGTGCGTTGCCCACACGCACATCTGACTCAAATCCGGCTTCACGGACATGGCTATGAACCTCCCTGACCCACTCCAAAGCCCCAGAGCTTGCACATTCATTCAGGATACTCATATAAGTGATTGCGTTTGGTTTGAAGCCTTCCCGTTTCATTTGGAGAAGAAGCCGATATGCTTCAGACCCACAGCCATGTTGCGCAAGTCCTCCAATCATCACGTTCCAAGTAATCACATTCCGTTCCTCCATCTTGTCAAAAGCCAGTAGCGCATCATCGATACTGCCACATTTTGCATACATGTGCACCAGCGCGTTGCCCACACGCACATCCAACTCAAATCCGGCTTCACGGGCATGGCTATGTACCTCCCTTACCCACTCCAAAGCCCCCGCGCTTGCACATGCATTCAGGATACTCATGTAAGTGATTGCGTTTGGTTTGAAGCCTTCCCGTTTCATTTGGAGAAGAAGTCGATATGCTTCCTCACCATCACCACTGTCGGCATATGCTCCAATCATCACATTCCAGGTAATCACATTGCGACTCGCCAACTTATTAAAAGTGTTCCTTGCCTCCTCTATGATCCCACACTTTGCATACATTTTAAGGAGCGAAGTCCCCACACGAACATCTGATTCCAACCCACCCTCTCTGATATATCCATGAACTTCCTCGACCCACTTCAAGGCTGCTGGGCTCGCACAGGCTTTCAGGATGCTCAAGTAAGTAACTGCATTAGGTTGCATACCTTCCTTTCGCATGCGATGGAAAACTTCCATGGCGTCTTTCACACAACTGTGCTGAGCATAACCTCCAATCATGACGGTCCAAGTAACAACATCCTTCTTCGCAAGTTCGTCAAACACTCTGCATGCATCCTCCAGTCTCCCACATCTGATGTATCCACTCAATAGGTTGGTTGCCACATATATATTCTGCTGCATGCCACTCTCAATGGTGCACTCATGAACCTGCTTTACTGCCGGAAGGTCTTCCTGCTTCAAGCACCGCTTCAGAATTTCAACATAGGAGTACGAGTCTATTGCAATGCCCTGTTGTAGTCGGTTCTTCAAAAGATCAATTGCTTCACTAGCGGTCGTTGCGCTTTGCATGCGCGTACTCCCACCACTAACTTGAACTGCTTGCTTTGACGCTTTCGCACTAGCGGACAAAGTGTTTCTTCTCCCAAAATTGCCCTTGGGTAACCTGACCCATCCATACACACTTCTTAAGAAAACCCTTCATACTTTGTACTGTGAAAAAATCTTGCTCCATCAATTTAAAAACACTTGGATGCTGTATGCAGTCTTTAAGCCGCTTAAAAGCACAATACTTCACACTACACCTAACAAAACATATTACAAATTACAAATTACATCCACCTTCAATGTGTGAGCATCATCTGTAGCAAGTCAATTGCACCAATTTCTTGTCAATACCTATTCAGTTGTACAATCTCCAGAGAATCATTGGTATCGTAACCACCACCAGAAGGTAATTTGCTTAAAGTCAGCAATTTGACCACCGCCTTCACCCATGATGGGGTTGACCAACCATCTACCCAGAGCACTTTCATTGTCACCTTGTGTTTAAAGTCTGGTGATTTGGGATTCATCTATACACACCAACAACCCACACCAACAACCCATGATCCAATATGAAAAAACAATCAAGGAACACATGTCCTTAAACATTGGAGTGATCTAATTAGCCTTCAATTCAATTCAAAACCCAATCAAAATGTAATATGCTTCTTGTTTACCAAAGTGCCCAGGACCTTATACAAGCAATAAATAACCTCTCAATGTCTTTTCACAAATATCTAACATCAACTAATTGGTAGCCTTAGATGTATTTCTAGTGATACCTTGTAAAATCTGTTGTCCCACCACTGCAAAGGATCCGCAAAATACTCCTTCCAATCTTGCTCAATTGTCTGTACTTCGCCTGATTCAACTGTTAAATACTTCAAACATGTCATTCATGTTCTTTCTGAGCGACAAAAAGCACCCGCTTCTGTACATGAGAGCGGCCACATTAAGCATACCTGAAGCATCGGGTTTTCTCCAAACTGATGAAGATGAACACCTAATTGATCCGCTGTTCCTTCCTCCATGGGAGGCTGAGACAAATAATATACATGGGTGTACAAGCCTTGGAGACTTCAAGACTGTGATCACACAGGCATCCTGGTCAAACAAATCCCCGACAGTCAGTCAAAAAACACATTCAATTGGTAGCAGTTCGGGCATAAGATAGTCATCGGTTCTAAGATTTAACGTTTAACGTCCAACCACCAAGTTCACGTCCTGTCAGTTTGGGGGAAGCGTACCACCGTATTGATCAAATACACTGCTGTCGACGGACCTAAATGTATCGGACACATGTGTTGCTAACATGACCACGGCACTTCAGTTCAGACAAGTCACAACTCATCCAACTACTTCCGTAGAACAGGTGAATGGCCGGGAGTCAACACTCACTCACCCGTGCACCAGCTCCAAGCACCAAATAGCTTCTCGTCTGCTGCCTATGATGGGACAAAAGGTGCATTAATGCGGACATTTTGTGGCTCTGCGTATACAGACTTCTAACGGTTCCGCTTCAACAACAGAGTAACACCACAGATAGAAATCCAACTTCTCATCTAGAAAAAGTATAGGACTGAATCTCCTCAAGTCTTTGGCCCCCTTTCAAGTGTACGTCCTCCATCAGTTGAAAAGAGCTCCTTCTGCATATCCATGCAATGTCTGAAACCTTGAGTAAAAGTTGAAAAAATAGCATATAAGTATCAATCTACTCCCTTCAACTGAATTTGTTCTATTCTTCAAATTGCTAACCCTCCAGGCAGAAAGAGAAATTCTAGTTTGTTTCACCAACCCAACCTCAACATCAGCAACTTCCAATGAACACAACAAAACTCGACTTCAGCAGAGACACAAAGTATCATGTATGACTGGTAATATCCTCAAGTCTGTCCAATTGCTTGTCTAATTTTAAACCTCCTCCACCTTCAGCACCAATAATTCCAAGGTCTGTCGCTTCCAATTTATTGAATAGAAGTTCAATTCAGTCCACACACAAAAGTTCCACATGTGAATCCCTGTCTTGAGATCTTCCGCTCCCCGTTAACTGAAAACGATCTCCTCCTGCTGTGCGGAACCCCCTCCAAATTGCTCAGCCCTCAGGGTTCTGAGAGAAAAAACCACTCACTAGGTCCCTGCATCAACCACAACCGACGTATGGAGCCTTAATACTTAGCTTCAGTCAAACAAATTACGGCCCCTGCTCACTTGCGTCTGTGTCTGTTCGATTCTTCACACTGCTCAACCCGGAACCCTCAGGCCACCAAGCACGGAGGAAGGAACAACTGCAGCGCTGGACATCAACATCAACAACTTCAAATGACTTCAGCTTCAGAAAACTGGTCTGGAACGTAGTCAGGGGAAACCTCAAATGTGAAATTATCAATCTCTAAGATTCTCTAATCCCGTACACACTCTTCTAAAGCCAGCAAGAAAGCTGCACCAGATATTGCAACTCATGAAAAGCAAGAAACCTAAACCACAACATCGCACATGGACAACCCCAATATCTGAACTTCCCTCCCCAATCGAGTAAACCTCCAAGCAGGAAGAGAACCCACAACGCCCACAACTCTCAACATATGCAAACAGCTTCAAAATTTAACTTTGCTGCAGAGAAAGGATATCATGCTGCAGTGAGGAATTATGCTCTGAAAGTTCGGTTTACCTGGCAGTGGAGACTCAACGAGCGAACAGGTAAATCTGCAGACATGGTGCAGCAAGACGACATGGCGAGACACCACATGCGTCAACCTCACCAACCAACCCTAAGACCCGATTTCTACAGTCGAGGTTGAGTAGTGCAGTCGCACCATGCAACGGTGTTTTAGGGTTTTGATGATCTTGTCCAGGAGTACTCGGGCAAGATAGCTGTTGTACATGAAGGCGGAAAGTTCGATTTTTAGAATCCAGGGTTCCCTTGAGGTCTTAATTGGCAACAGCAGAACTGAAAGTTCTAAAATCCACGGTCCCAGGAATCCTCTGCGCCCCTGAAAATGGTGTCTGGCCTGCAGCAAAACCACGAACCCCTGCTTATCCGAGAATCCCGGCGAAGGACAGCCTCGGATATCCTTAGCCGCATCCTAAGTAAAGATTGAAACCGGTCACTTCAAACCTTAGATCTAAATCGAACGAGAATTCACGACAACGAGAGATTAGGGTTTGAGTCTTCTTCCGTTTGCACCACCAGTGGGCTGATCTGTTTTCTTCGTGGTAGGAGCGGCCGTGCTCGGTTTGCTAGTTCTTCCGTTGGGATCGGAATTCGGAAGCCCTGTTTCCGATGGAGGCTCTGTGCGATAGCCAGCTCGCGCACATGGGCTTCCCCCGCCACGCCTGGCGCACTCCGCCCAGCCACGTGGCGGGGCGCCAGTGGCGGGCAGGGGAGCCGGCTGGTGGCGAGGCGGAGAGCACGCAGCAAGCTTCCGCCAGCCGCGCCTGCCGCCAGCCAGCGCCAGGTAAAAACCCTGCGCCCTGTTTCTCTTTTTTTATTTTTATTTTTTATTTTTTTATTTTTATTTTTATTTTTAAAATGTATTTTTAGGGTTTAGGCATATAAATAAGCGTAGTTTAGGGTTTTTCAAGGTTTAGGGTTAGGGTTTAGGGTTTAAGGTGGTTTATTCTGAGGTTGGGTTTGAAGGTTAAATAGTTTTGGCTTTTCTTGGAGTTTGATTTACATTCGTACTTCAAGTTTTCTTTGGAGCTCTAATTTGTGGGTCTTCTTACAGTTTGTTTTTGCACTTGATTTTTTTTTTGGAGTTTGCGGGAGGGTTCCAAATTGTAGAAAGCTGTAGAAAGATGGCCAACCATACGCTTATGATTTACTTTGCATTCATCATTGTACTTTTGACGTTCTTCAGTCGTAGACGAAGACGTCGTGTACTGCCCATCGTTCCAGTTGAAATTGAGGGAGGTTTAGGAATCAGACGTTTGCTCCCGATTATTGTAGCTATGGTTTGGAGGCAGCGGTTTCCACGCCGCATGTGGTGGGTTGAACCACGCCAGTATATCCATCACGATGTCGTGGAAGATGATGTCTGGCATAAACGCCAGACATATTGAACCTGAGGTATTGGCAAACTTATCGTATGGACTTTCTGTCATTTGAAGATTTGGTTGACTTATTAACACCCTGCTTGCGTCCCACTGCTCTTACATTTGTAAGAGCCCCCATTCCAATTAGGAAAGAAGTGAAACTTGTTTTGTATCGATTAGCACATGGTGTAAGTTGTGCTAGGATGCACAATTTATATGGCTGTGGTGAGTCTACTATTCGAAAGTACACTATGATAGTTTGTCGGGCATTAGGAAATGCAGATGATGGTTTATTCTTCCAATTTATTCACACACCTGAAGGCGATCGACTTCAAAATATTATAGAAACTTTTCGGGACATCACTGGCTTACCCAACATAGCTAGGGCAATTGATGGCTCTTATATTCCTCTTACAACCCGACCAAGCAAACGCTACACTCCCATGCCTCAAGATTTTTATAATCGAAAAAAATTTCATAGCATTGTTTTACAAGGAGTGTGTGATGCAAATATGAAGTTTTGGAATGTATGTGCTGGCCAACCTGGAGGTGTGCATGATGCTGCGCAATTTGCTGTATCTTCTGTAGCTGCACAATTGAGTACAAGACAAATTCTAGCAAGGCTTGTTGTCCATTTGAGCGGAATGGATATTAGGCCCTATTTGATTGGTGACACTACTTATCCAAGCCGACCGTATCTGCTCAGAAATTACAAATTGGGTAATCCAGCAATGGTGGATCAGAATCGGTATGTTTTATTCCTTCTTTTTGGTTTAATAATAATTTTATCGTTTAAAAAAAGGCTTACTATTTGGGGTTCCTAATACTCATTACATTTTTTTTGGCAGGTTTGACTCCTCTGTCAATAGCGGCAGAGTAGTGATCGAACAAGCATTTGGAGGTTTGAAGAATCGTTGGCGCATTCTGAAAGGATTCAATATGTCAGTCGACAAGGCTGCTCTTGTTACTTTAGCTTGTTGTGTTTTACACAATTATTGTGAGATAAATAGGCAGCGTGTGCCTGTGCCTGCAGATGTTAGACTTCAACGTGACCCTTATGTTGGTTTTCACGTTGGAAGGATGCACCTTCCTGGTGAAGGTCTAGCAGCAAAACTGGAAGGAGAGGCCATGAGAGACATATTATTTGCATCATGGCTGGAACGTAATCCACCGTAATATGTACCCATGTTTAGAATAGTTTTCATTTCACTCTGAGTCTCACATTTGTAGTAGTAGTGTATGACACTACTTACTGTTATAAACGGCACATACACAATAATACGGAACAAGTGGAATTTGAATGCTCAATAGTAAAGTCTTGCATATGATTGAATCTGATGAGTTATATAATTCAATATCACCTCAAGCACAATTATCATATTTTTCAAACATAAATATTCACTTCTGATGATTAGATACAATTGTGGTCCACAACTTATAAGATATACAATTTCGAGGATGCAAATGAAAACATAAACTCATAGCATACAATGCATTCAATACATAAATAAAGTTATAGCACATGAATACTTGAATAATGAAATGCAAATAGTCCTCAAACTTAGCATAGCAATGATATGCTATTGCTTTCATGAAAAGTAGATACATACAATGTACCTAAATGGACATAAGATGTAAGCTATTCCTTGTTCTTCTTCAGAGCATCTGCAAAAGTAGTTGCCACACTTGTGGTAGTGGCCTGCTGCAGTTTGAATAATTCCAACTCCAATTTCCTATTCTCCTCACGATCAATCTGACGTTCCTCACGGTTCTCTCTGTGCATAGTCAGAGAAGCTTCAATCCTGAGTCTCTCCATCTCCATAGTGGAGTCAGTTAATTTATCTAAGGTCTCCATCAGACTCCTATCAATGCGGGCCCTCTTGGCTTCAAGCCTTGAAGAAGTAGCTTTGCCACAGACACCTCCTAAATTAGCTGCACGTGTACGGGGACTGCTTCCAGTGCTGCTATGGGCAGTGCCGGTAGATGAAGCTGGAACGGCACGTGGCGGTGACATCAAATGAGATGGCTGACCAATGTCCTCTTGCTCTTCAGAGAGGTCAACGGGAGCATTTGAGGTACCGGTACCCGGTATTGGCACACCTTGATCCATCCCTTCTAAAACTCCAACCGCCTTGGCTGTAAAGCTTAGAATCTCGTCAATCGCATCGTACCAGATAAACTTCGCGCCCCCGTCTCTGGCACCGGTTCCCGTCTGATTCCTCAACTTCTTGATCCGGGAGTAGTTGCTCCTCAACTTCTCCCATTTATCCGATAACGATTTCACCTTCCGCGCACGCTCGCTAGGGAAGTTGGTGATGAGCTCCTTGTGAATACGTGCCCATTGAGGCTGTCTCATAGTGACGCTGTTGTGAAGCTCTACATGCTCTTTGCACTTGGCCAGCAAGAATTTAATGGCTGCGTTGCTCCAATGTCGCTCTTGTGGTGCCCCCTGTGTAGGTAAGGGTGGAGGAGCACCAGTCGGGATTGAAGAAGCAGGGGTAGAAGTACCGGAGCTCAGTCCAGCTGTCGATGGCGTTGGACTATTTGGCACCGCCATTTGCAGAGAAGTCTCGTCCGCCATGCTCAAAAAATAAAAATAGTACCTGCGAAACAGTGTAAATAATAAATTAGGAAGACTTTACTAAATTGATCCCCTCTAAGTCAATCATCTCTAAGTCAATATAACGTTGTTAGGAAGTATTGATTGCCGGTCCCAAATTAACAATATGAACCATATACAAACATGATGACCCTCCCTAATGTAATAACCTCTAACTCAATGTGCTAGACTGGTCCCAATTCTATCACCTTCTTTTAAATCAACAGCTCACCAACTTCTTTTAAATCAACAACTCACCAACTTCTTTCAAATCCAGAACAAGTCTACCCAAGTTCTGTCAATTACAAAAATAATTAACGTACCTGCAAAGCTTTGCAATAAACAGAAAAATCTTCTCCCTAAACCACCAAACCCCAAAACACAAGCTCTGTACCCCTCAAACCTGCAAGTCGTACTTGTCAAACCTGCGAGATGACCCTGGAACAGGAGTTAACTGAAGTCAAAAATCTAAACCTAATCTACCCCCCAGCCCCTCGTTTCTTACCCGCGGGCCACTCCGCCACGCCTGGCGGAGGCCAAACCCGCCAGGGCTTCCCCCGCCGGCACGCCAGGCGGAACCTGGCAGGGGCTGGCGAAGCGCTGGCGGGGTATACGCATGTGCGTGGGCTGAGCGTTGACGCGAAGAACTAATGTACTCCGTCCGTACTAAATACGTCGGTGATGTCTGTTAGGGATGAATGTTTGCGAGTCGTTGCTCTCTGAATATTCTCTCCAATTCTGTTTAGTTCACTCCCAAAGGACCCACTACAGTAAGGTAGGTATCCTTAAACCGACACTAATTGCTACTGTGCCTAATTACTACTATTAGGCTGTTCAAATTCTTCTATATTCTTATTGGCAAGGGAAAGGAAGTTCCAACGCACCAAAGAACGCAACATTTGGATACTGTATGCAAAAGTTATGAAGGAACAAAGTTTGGTTCTAAAAGCGTTTCTTTCACGGAGGTACATAACTGATTTTGGAAATGTACACACACTGAAGATGGCGCTTTAAGGTTAGTGGCGCATTAAGGATACCTACCTTAGTAGGTTCTTATTGCGACCCTCTTCTTCAAACAGTCCGTACAAGAAAGTCTGAAATGGAGAGTAAGCGATTTTGAAATGGACTGTCGATAATGTAAGAGTGTACTAAGGTTTGTCAGAGATTCAGTTGGTTTATACATAGTTAATGGATGGAATAAGAGCCAGGGGGGGTCCACTTTGGAACTAAGTGGATACTAGACAGGTGTCCACCGAATTTTTGGAAGAAAAGTTGCAAGAAACACATTTAAGGTTGAACCTCCTTCTACTAAAATGCTTCTCAGTCGCTTGTAACTTTAATTTTTGGGTTTATTGTGGTATATGGTAAAATGACCAGTGACATGATCTTGCTTTTATCTCTAAGGTACCCAATTCCAATTCAAAGATAAATTTCTAGGAAGTCTCTGTTCCTCCCTCCCCATTTTTTTTAAATCTCTAAAGTACCCAATTCTAAATAAAAGATAAATTTCTAGGAAGTCCTTGTTCCCCCCTCCCTATTCTTTTTAAATCTCTAAAGTACCCAATTCTAAATGAAAGATAAATTTTCAAGAAGTCCGCGTTCTTCCTTCCTCATTTTTTTAAATCTCTAAGGTACCCAATTCTAAATGAAAGATAAATTTCTAAGAAGTCCTCGTTCCTCCCTCCCCATTTTTTTTCAATCTCTAAGGTACCCAATTCCAATTCAAAGATAAATTTCTAGGAAGTCCCCGTTCCTCCCTCCCCATTTTATTTAAATTTCTAAGGTACCCAATTCTAAATGAAAGATAAATTTCTAGAAAGTCCCCGTTCCTCTCTAAACCCATTTTTTTTAAATCTCTAAGGTACCCAATTCTAAATGAAAGATAAATTTCTAGAAAGTCCCCGTTCCTCCCTCCCCGTTTTTTTTCAATCTCTTAGGTACCCAATTCTAAATGAAAGATAAATTTCTAAGAAGTCCCGGGAAATTCCTTTGCTCAATGTTTATTTGGAAAATGAAGATTATTTCTTCTAATTTTCTTTACACTATATAATTATGCCCGGTCCCCTCATAATTTCCTAAACTTTCAGATCATGTTCTATATCTTCTATCCACCGAGAATGTCTTGGTCAGCCCACTGAGACGCGGTCGCCCTAAATACTATATTCAATACTTTGAGAGAATGGGACCCTCTCAAAATACCATTATCTATGTAGACGTCCAAAAATTGAATTTTAGTTTTAGCCAATTTAGGTTAATAAACACTAAGTTCATTAGTTGTAAAGTATAATTTTCATTAAAATGAGAGTTCATTGTACTTAGTAAATCTTCAAATATATTAAATTCAATGTAATAATCGTGTTTCAATTTATATAAGTGAAGATCAATTCATCTATTGAACACCAAGTCATGAGGGCCGCAATTGATTGTACGGGAATGTTTATCCCCTGAAGGACCGAGGCCTTTTTTTTGCCAAAAAACACTGAAAACTGCCATTTCTATAGCAAAACGTAAAAAAAATTGAAAATTGTTTTTTTTCACATCTAACCGTAGGATCTTACACTTAACTAGGATGAGAATGTGTGGAAAAAATTTCAGAATTTTTGACCGCACAGATTGCAAGATATCTGCGTTTAAAGTGGAAAAAACAAGTTTTTCAGCACATTGCGGGACTAGATTTTTTGACTTTAAACATTTTTAACTTAAAATTTTTGCACTACAGAGTTTTGAGCTTGAAATCTTTATAGTGGAGAATTGAGTTGAGAGTCTAGGGAAAAAAAAAAAAATCAAAAAAACTTAATTATCATTCTTAAAAAAATTGTTAAGTAGAAGTAGGTACAAGATAGAAGGAAAATCTAAAATATTAATATCTCTTAGATGGAATTAAAATGCACTAATCCCAATGGTGAGATTGTTCTAGAAAGTAAACTAAATCATGCAAAAAAAAAAAATTTGAAAAATTTGAAAAATTACATTCAGAAATGAATCCTACAAGTTATTTTTTTGAAGAAGATGCTCTAACTGCCCGAAAAACAAGAATGTCCATAACTTTCTCATAACATATCCAAATGAAATGAATCAAAGCTTTCTAGATAGACAAAAATATAATCTATCAGAAAAAAAATACTAAAAAAAAAATTCAAATTTTTGTCCATTTTTTTTTTGCTGCCCAGGCTGCCCGCCGTCCCCTATTTTGAGCTTATTTGGTCATAACTTTTTTTCTCGGGCATCGATTGTGAAAAAAATTATATTCCCACAAAGCTTATCAGTTTTTCTATCTCCAAAAAAAGTTTCAAAAAATCACAAGAAAATTTCAGCCCGTAGGTACCTGCCCGAAAACGCATTTGTCCCCCGAAGGGACAACAGTCCTTTAGGGGTTATCTCATTCAGGCGGTCTAGGTTTGATTCTCGTTGAGTTTGTATGAGCGCCTATGAAATATACATGACTTGGTGCTGCTAAGTAAACTTTGCAGGCAGGAAAGTTATAACAACATAGAAGCCTCTATCCGAAAATGTAACAAGTGCTTAAAACGTTAACAAAATAAAAAGTGGTAATATCCACTACCATTTTCTTTCAATTCTTACATATTTTGAAATGAATTTTCTATAGTCAATTTAGAAGGAAACTAAAGTCAAGTATAGAGACATGTAAAGGTAGAATGTAGTATTAAAATATATTCATATCAAATATGAATGCAATCGCTTCATAAAGCAATTATTACACTTGAAATCGTGTTTCAAATAAAAATCCATAAAATCAAATCAAAACAAAAAAACTTGTACTATCTATTGTATACCACGCGATATAGAATTTCTATTGCTTATGCAAAGCAAATCTATAGTATAAAAACACTGAACACACAAATATATTACATCTCTTATATGACGCACAATACAAAATTCTATAAGAAAAATATAAGCATTATTTACCTACACAATATAAAAGCAAAGTATTACTCTAGAATGAATTGAATAGAGTAATATTTATACTCAAGTGGAATTGAAGGTAGCTAGACTGTAGTTAATCACTTCAATTTGAGCCGCCGAGATTTTTAGCTTATACTGAGTTGTGTCCTTGATCTGTGATTCTGTGACTTCCATGCAGTCATCAAGGAACATGTATGCTCCCAAATAGAAGGGAGAGCTTCATCAACATTCCACTGTAATCTTCCTGTAGAATCTCACCTAGTGTAGAATTTTTAATATTTTAGTTTCTTGATGTGGGCTTGAAATACTGAATGAGCACACAATTTGGTTCATCTGGGTTGTTATTCGCATCGGACAATGCTCTTGCAATCCAAATAGGCCTTGCATCGCCATCCGCAGGACAAATAGCAAGAAAATATCCTGCATACTAGACATTACGCATTACCCCAAAGGATTGTTGTGGGTGATTGCGTAATTGACCAATATAAATGTCATCCTTTGCAAACTCTTCCCAAATCTCACCATTATCTCCAAACTGATCTTCAATCATCGGTGGAATACGAGTGGATGGCCAAAAGCCATCTTTCAAAGAAGACGGCCGTTCAATAGGTTCATGCAACACTGCTTTCACTACTCACAAATAGTATATTAAGTGCTCATACCATCTTCTGTACTCCCCAGTTTGGTCTTTGTTGGACAATTTTTCCCAATAATTGATGAATCTCGTTAAACCCTTGAATATGTCATCAACACCTCTCATGAGGCATGAGAAAACGGGGACCGGCTCTCCACGCGGCCACAAACTCCAACCTTGAGAGTCCTCTTGCTACAATTTAATGCCTCCACCTTTTTTAGGTAGCCAATCCACATCCGTGCATAGAAGCTTGTACTTTATGACTGGACAGTCATTTGACTCCACGTTGAACTTGAATTGTTGAGCCTTGGTGTGCCCAACGAGTGACTTGTCTCCCTCCATGATGAACCCTTAATTGAAAGCCTTAAAATCAGACACTTCTTCTACATGATGGGGAATTGTAGGAACCGATTCTATATCCATGGGGTAGTTCCAAGAAATACTTCACCTTTTTCCATCAAAACTGCGTTTTTTGGCCATAGGATTGGCAATACTATGTAGTACTACCAATACTATGTTTTAGAAGCGCCCCGATAGATCTGAACTGTTGATTGAAGGTGCCTGCAGATCAGAACCGTCAATGCAGTACTATGTTGTACTATGCGGTACTACAGAGTACTACGAAGTACTACAGAGGCCACTAGGAGCAGAAAATAACAGAAAAGGGGTTTGTGGAGTTTTTCATTTTTAGTAATTCAAAAAAAATTCAAAAAAATTCCATAAAAAAAACCATTTTGCTAAAGAAGACTACGCTTGCATTGCACCAAAAAATTCATGAAGGAAAATTTTTCCTTCTTCGTAGCTTTCGCGCAAAGGAAGGTCACCTTGACCCCATGTGTGCAACCGACATGTTTCTATTTTCATAAAAACTCATTGTCAGCCCTTGTAATGTTAGTAGACCTCCAACATGTCCAATTTGTGGCTTCAAATTCGCATTTTTGGGTCAGAAATAGGACTAAAACCCCCCAAAGTGGCCAAGGTAGACACCCAATCGGGGGCAGGTTAAAAATAGTAAACTAATTTTAAAAATTTTGAAAAAATTACTCAATGTTTGCAACTATAGCATCTACCTTCATTCAAAATTTCATGCCAAATGGACAAATAACGCAAAAGTTATGAGCAAAATGCCAATTTTCGAGGACAAAGGGACAAGAAATAGGACAAGTGTTTCTTGCAATCACTCCATGAAGGACTTCATGAGTGAAGAACTGGTGGGAAAGTTTTCCTTCTTTAATAACATGCTCCACCTCCCAAACAATGCATCGATGTCATTGTGAGTGTGTCCCACGAGTATGAAATTTACATACACTTCTCGGAAGATTTTTTTGGCAACAAGAAGGGACCAGAAGCAAAATACAAATCTATTCTTATTGTCATTAGTAGCATTATCCATGTGAACATTTAAGATCGGAGGGAGCGACAATCCTAGAATTGGGATCTCTGGAGCTGGTCAAAGAGATGTTTTGCAAATGTGATCTCCTTGTAGAATTGCATCGAAAAGGGGAGCTGACCTTGAGCCAACAAACAATTTACTGGAAGAGTACTTTGGGGGCAATTCTAAATTTTGCAGCAACTTTGCAAAGGAGCCAACTGTGTAATTGGAATCATGAGAGAAGATGTCAAGGCCATAATGGGCATAAAGGAAATCACTATGACCGTGGGCTATCATACCGGTTATAAATATAGGCAACTTGACTAGACCATCAATAGCCTTATGTTTGTGAGAAAAAATAGGGAAAGCGGTCTTAGTGTGATCTATTTTATCATGCATGATTGTCAAGCACTCATGAGGGTAGGAACTTGACCTGTAACGATTTGCATAATACAACTTTTTGTATGCCCTAGCAACAACCAAATGCAAATTTAACTTTTTGGCCCATGTTAGAGCTGATTGAGACTCAACAAGTGCACTTCTCCTAAGTGAATGGTATCTATCACATGTGGAACAACGTACGAAATTGTCTCCAAGTTTCTTGGCGTCGAACTCTGAAAAGTTGACCTTTTTGATTTTGCTCAAATTAGATGTAGATACTTCCTTCAATCCAAAGACTGTGTTCACAAAATTAATTTTAGGAATGGCTTATTTCCATTTCCAAGTAGCCAGAAGATTCATGGAGACTATCTTCTCGCCTGACTTCAATGTCCAAGTACCGTGAGGCATGTGATCAACGTTCTTCTCTAGAATGCACCTCAAAGTGGCAGTGCCTTGCTGTGAGCCCTCAAGTTACCACTTGGAGCTTTGGGCTTACTTTTCACGATTTATTATTAATTTTTAGTGTCAATTCATGCAGAATAACATTAACTAGTTAGTTAAGAGGCATTTGGTAGAAGTCCCTACCAGATTAGTGAGGAGTCTTTCTAAAATCATAGAAAGCACAAAATGCTTTGCTTTTCCATATTTAGGTATTAGTTAGATGTCTTAGAGTCTAGATTATCGTTTCAGAGAGAATTGAAGATGTGAGAGTTAGCCAGTTCTAGTGTCTTGTCTATGTGAAACTCAACCTAAAGATTGTATGTGACAACCTGGTTAAATTATAAGAGTCTATTTTTAAGTTTAGAAATATCTAAATCCAATTTATAAGAAATTTGGAATAGTTTATGAAAAATCTTGCAAGTGATTACAAATATGTACTAGAATACGAAGTAGAAGAAGGATGAGGTGATTGGAGCTTACAAAAAGGTGTTTTTAGGGTGAAAGTATGCTAAGAGATCAACATCGAAGCTAGTCGTCCATAACAAACTCCAGTACTAGAATGATTTCCCCCTTGGATGGAAATTATTAAGGAATTGCTAATTTTAGCATTTTTATTGGAGATTTGGTTTTGCCTTTAGCTTTTGGACACTTCTTGAAAAATTGCCCAAAAGTTTTGGGATTTTTCAAAACTCCATGATGACTCCATGAAAAGTCTACCGCCTTTAAAATTGATGGTAAATTCATAGAAATTATCCAGAATGCGGTAAAATCTCATTAAAAAATAAATTAAAGTTTTGTGTGCCAAATGAGCGACTTGTCAAATTTGAAGATTTTCTAATAGTCAGAAGTACCAAAATCGGCAACAACATCGAATTTAACAAGATTTTACAACATGGCAGTGGGTTGACCGGCAAACGAAGAGTTTATAGTGTCCAAACGTCGCAAACAAGGAGTCTTTTCTTGCTCTCATGAATCTTCCAGGAAACCTTAGCTAGTTAGTTTCTTTGAAAATTACAAATTCCAATAGTTGGAGTTTTGACTTTTCTTTAGAATTATCGTTAGTGGTTTTTATGAGTATTAACAGCCTGGAAGAAGGGGGTAGAGGGGACGCGATAGGAAGGGTTCAACAGTAGGTTGACTTTCTTAAAGTAATTAGTGGTAATTTTAGATTAATTTGCAAAATATCTTGGTAAAAATTGAAGATTGGATTTAAGATTTCAAATCTTCCCTTCAAAAGCCAATTTAGACTAAACTAAGAAAATTTGGAAATATCT
This sequence comes from Pseudisothecium myosuroides, assembly GCA_951799445.1. Lineage (NCBI taxonomy): Eukaryota > Viridiplantae > Streptophyta > Bryopsida > Hypnales > Lembophyllaceae > Pseudisothecium > Pseudisothecium myosuroides. Next base: position 85,817 of record OX637288.1, on the reverse strand, counting down.
TAGGATTATTCATGAAATATCTCAGGGTGAGTTAAGTTAATTTCCTAAATATCTTTGAAAAAAATTGTAGACAAGATTTAGACAAGATTTAGACAAGATTTCCTTATTAACCCCTAAAGTTCCTTGATTGTGTTCTCACCAAAAATGCTCCAAAACTGCCATTTCTAGTATAAGTACCTAATTTTTGAAAAATATCATTTTTGGACACATGTAACCATAGGATCTTGTAGTATTTTGGTTTGAGAATATGTGAAAAAAATTCAGAAATTTCCATTGTGTAGATTGCAAGATATTAGCGTTTGAAGTGGCAAAAGTCCTTTTTTTGGCACTGCGAAAAACCGGGCAGCTGCACTTCACAAGGTCAGATTATTATGAAAAAATTTCCAAAATGGTTGTGCTTCTTTGGATTCATTCTTCAGGGCAAGTTGGCTACATGCTTGAAATTTTTTAGATTATTTGGAATTGTACAACATATAGGAAAAAAATAGTAAGTAGAAAGAAGTAGAGAATGGTTCAAAACACTAAATTGTTAAGAAGTTAATTATGGAATTGAAAAATGCCAATCCCAATGGTTGAAATGTTGTAATAAACAATCTACATCCTACAATTTTATTTTTTTTGAAAAATATTGAAAATTGAGTGAAATAAACGATTTCAAAGTTTATTTTAGAGTAGACAATCCATAACTGCCCGCAAACTCAAAATCCTCATAACGTTTGACTCATTGATCAAAATGGAATGATTCAAAGCTTTTCATGCCTATATGAATCTAATAAACCAATTTCAAATTTTTATTTTTGAAAAAATTGATTTTTTCTAATCTGCCCGAACTGCCCGAGTTGAGAAACAAACTACATATCATGCGATAACTTTTGACTCGTATTTCCAAATGTCATGAAATTTAGTGCATATGAAAGATATTCCTTGTCCCCACCTTCTTTAAAAATTTCAGCCCAAAATATGCAAATCTCCAGTCACACGTACCTGCCCAAAATTTCTATGTTGCCAAAAAAGGCATGTTGGTCCTTTAGAGGTTAACAAAGGCTTGTTTTAGAAAATTCTTCGATTAAACAAAGATTATTTAGCAAATATCTTAGGGTAGATTAGAATTAAGCTTAGGGTTAATTTTTGAGTAAAAGACAATATATCTCATGGTAAACTTAGGTGGTAGGGCCTAGCCAAAATTTCAAACATTTATTCAAATATCCTATTTTTTAAGGGTTCAAATTAAATAGAAGATTACTAAAACACCTAAATTTTTCAAAAAACAATCCATCTAATGGTAATATATTTGTCTTTAAAAAATTAATAAAAAAACAGAAACCATTATAAATAGCTGATGCTTGAATTTCACAAAATAGGAATTGTGCATCTAAATCCAAATTTACAAGTAGAAATTTTTTATTTTATTGAATCCTTCAAACTTTATAATAGTTAAATTCTTTTTTAATTAAATAATTAACAATTAATGACAAAAAGAGACTTAACCCTTAATTGTTTGGGCAACCAAATATGGTCACCCTGAAATTTCAAGGTAGGTTTGGTGTAGGCAATTAAATTGCTTTGACTGTTTAAAAAAAATTTATGGGTAGTTTTTAGGGTTTCTATTGAAATTTTTTATTTTTCATTGGAAAAGATAAATATCAGATTTTTAAGAGGTTCTCAAAGGCATATGTGTACCATTGTGGAAGAGTAAAACTTTCAAAATTTTACTTGATTTCCTAGCTTAGAGCAAAGCTTGCAAATTTCACTTGATTTGAGATCTAAGAAATTTTACTTATCCATTTGCTTTAAAAAAAAAGATAGAAAAATTTATTAGCTTCATGGGAAAATAATTTTATTTTCAATCAGTGCCCACGAACAAAAGTTATGCCCAAATAAGCTATATTATAATTTTTTGTACATGGAAAAATTTGATTCATTCCATTTGGATTTTTTATGAGAAAGTTATGGACAATCTAGTTTTTCGGCAATTAGAGCATCTTCTTGAAAAAATAATTTGTAGGATTCATTTTTGAATGCAAATTTACATTTTATTCAAAAAAAAAGTTCCACAAGGTTTATCTTGCTTGCTAAGACAATCTTACCATTGGGATTAGTGCACTTTAATTCCATTTTAGAGATATTTATAATATAGAAGGCCGTATTCATTAAAATGAAAGGATGTGGAGCCTCATCTTAATCATGATCCTAAATTTAGTATAGAAAAGTGGTCATTAATTTGAGGCACTTTTTTAAACTGAGAATTTCACATGCCAAGAGAATTGTGAATTTTTCTTAAGTATAGGAAGTAGCATCAATACTATTCACTTTTTAGACTACACCTTATGTGTCATATATTCCTACATGGGTTCATTACATAGTACACATGATTTTTTGGATGGGCTTTGGATTGATTCGCATGGCACTAGTATACTAGAGACGTTTGAAGGAGTCTTTTGAGATTCAAACTTGAACCATCATTCAAAATAAGTAATTAACTTAAACATTGAAGTAGACAATTTGGCATACAATCAGGATTACAAATTCATAGGTACTCATCTTTCATAGAATTAGACTAGGGGCCTCTACAATAGTACAATAGTAGTATAACCCTACAAATGAAACAAATATGAACCATGAAATTACAATAAAGAAAGAGGCAAATACACAATGTAGCATATATTGAAAATAACAATACAAATTTATTACATCAAATGAATGCCCAACATGTATTGAATACAAATAACATAAAATAAGGATTGAATTTCCAAATAAGAATAAAAAGGTTCAACCTACAAATAGTCAAATATAGATTAAAAAATTTGTTAACTAAATCTATTTCTAATTTCCAATCTTTTTTTTTCTAATTTTTTTTCTAATTTTTTTTCATTTTTCATTTTTTAGACATATTATAAAAACTAACCTATTAACTTCTAAAACTCCTTACACTTTTTTTTTCCTATTTTTTTCTATTTTTTTCCATTTTTTTCTATTATTTAATATTTTTTTTAAACTTTCAACGAAAACTATAAAACTTCTAAAAGTCCTAATGACAACCTATGCCTACAAAGTATTCATCTTCACACCAAAGATGCATTGTTGCTTTCACCAGACACATACGATTCCACCCATGACTTGATGATAGCAATTTGCGTTTGGGAAATTTTGATTCTCAGATCTGAAATCCTTGCTTTGACACGCGGCTTCCACGTAGTCATGATACAGTTTGTATGGGTTCAGCTAGGGGAGATAGCCTTATCTTCACACCATGAATTCCCCTCTTTGGTGTCCCACCCTCAATAAGTGTCCTCTTCAATGTGTTGGAAAGACGTAGAAGTCCAATATTGCAACTGAATGGAATTGACATGCCTTGGATCTAGGTTAGAGTTTGTGAGTGCCCGAGCAAGCCAAAATGGACGGAGGTCACTATCAGCTGGAAGGACTACAAGAAAGTATCTTGCATACACATCACGACCAACACGGAATCAAGGAGCTAGACAATCACGCCTTCTACCAACAAAAGGTGTATCCTCAGCAAACTCCTCATGGAATGTGCCATCATCAAGGAATTGATCCTCAACCTCACTGGTGACTATCGAATGAGGCCAAAATCCATCCCGCAATGCCTCATGCTTGATAAGTGGTTCATCAAGAGTGCTTCTCACACCTTCCCAATAGTGCTTCACTGGCTCATTCTTCCTCCAGAACTCTCCAGACAAGTCCAATTGGCCATTGCCCCCTACAATTCAATGTATCCGTCTAAACCTTTACAAATCTCATTGAAAGAATGCATCAAGTGAGGAGCCAATGGTTCAGGACTACCCCTTGGCACTTTAGGGCGACCATTTGTTGTCTCCTTCCACAAGCGAATTCCCCCACCTTCCTTGGGCAACCAATCCGCGTCAGTACCGAGAATTTTGTACTGCATCAAGGGCCACTCAATGAAATCCTTGTAAAACTTGAACTGTTGGGCTTGAGAATGGCCTTGCAAATCTCCCTTGTTCACTAAGGCACTTTGGGCACCCCCAAAAGGTAGGGGGGTGACATCTTTTATGCCCGTCGAACTGCTTTTTGGACTTAGAATGGCATAATTTTAGCTCTCAATCACCAATTGAAATAAAAAAATTATCTATTTTAGAAAGCTAATGTGATTTCCTACCTTTAGGAAAAGTTTCAAAAAAGAAAGTTGAAAATTGAGGTCATACAAGCTTGCTCAAAATTCAAAGTGTTCCTCAAGAGAACTTTAATCCTTTAGGAATTAAATTTATAGCAATAGACACCCTTGCACGAAGTCTATAATTTGGTGCTTGAAGACTTCAAGAACTTAGCTAGAATATAAGTCAATAATATAGTATTTTTAGGTCACATTTATTTCTCCCCAAAGGAATAAATCATTTCATTTTTTTATTGAACTTCTCTAAATTAATTTGACTAAACATTCTATTTTGTGACTTTGAACACACTTAAGCCAATCAAATGCTTGGAAAACCAAATACAATAATAGAGGTGTATGTGCCTTTCAACTACATGGCTTTCAAATAGTTCAGTCTAGTTGTTTTTTGTCATTTATTTTTATTTCATGAATGGAAGCCCTACAAGCTCTAAAAAACAATAATTCAATTAGGACTATGAATAAAAATAAAGATTATTATTTGAATTCCTATACAGTACTATTACTACTACTATAGTAAACTTGAAAATGCTACATCTATTTACAAATCATTCTTTCTTTCCATTTGTATTAACCCCTAAAAGTCAAAGACTATGTTTTCACCAAAAACAATCCAAAACTGCCATTTCTGATAAAAGCACCAAATTTTAGACAAAAAAAACATTTTTGGAAACATGTGACCGTAGGATCTTGTAGTGAACTAGTTTGGAAAGATGTGGAAAATTTTTCAAAATCTTTCATCGTGTAGATTGCAAGATTTTCAAGTTTGAAGTGACAAATTCATTTTTTTAGCCCTGTGAAAATATGGGCAGCTGCACTTCACAAGGTCACAAGGTCACAAGGTCATATTTTTATGAAAAAATCTCCAAAATGGTTGTGTTTCTTTGGATTCATTCTTCAAGGCAAGTTGGATACATGTTTAAAAAATTTCAGATCATTTGGAATTGTACAACATATAGAAAAGTATAGCAAGCAGAAAGAAGTAGAGAATGATTTAAAACACTAAATTGTTAAGAATTTAATTATAAAATTGGAAAATTCTAATTCCAACGGTGATAATGTAATAATAAACAATTTACATCATATACATTTATTTTTTTTCAAATAATATTAGAAATTGAGTTAAATTAAGGACCCCAAAATTTATTTTTGAGTAGAGAACCCACAGGAAAATCTATAACTACCTGCAAACTAGAACACCTCATAACTTTCATCTTGTAAATCAAAATGGAATGATTCAAAGCTTTTTACATATATATATATATATATATATATATATATATATATATATATATATATATATATATAAATATATATATATATAAATATAGAGAACCAATTTCAAATTTTTATTTTTGAAAAAAATGAATTTTTAGAATTTTTAGAATTTTTTTTGGGTTGCCCGTCAAACATTGAAAATTACATATCATGCAATAACTTTTGAACCATGTAGTCAAAAGTTATGAAAAATGTTGAGCCTTAAAGAAAAACCTTTTTCCCATATTGTGAGAAAATTTATGCAAAAAACATAAAAAATCCATATGCAGTGAGCTGCCCAATATTACTATGTTGCCAAAAAAGGCAGTTTGGACGTTTAGGGGTTAAGATGCTTATATGGTACCTTCATGTTCATTCTTTCTCTTATCTATCAAGTGATGTAAAGAATACTATTGAAAGATATATATATATATATATATATATATATATATATATATATATATATTCTAATATGTATTTTGCTAAATATTGTATGTAATTGATTTACATGTTCTCAAAGTATTTGCTAAACATTTGGTTTATAAAGAATTAAATGGAAATCTAGTTATGGTATTATCATAATTATTACCAATTTTATTGTAAACTGTTTGGAACTTTAGCAAATTGAATTGGGGTAGTTGCAAACAATTGTATTAATCAATATTTTTTTGGGGGGTATTTTGGTCGTGTACCATAAATGAAGCTGACAACACAAGGGAACCTGCCTTTAACTACAAAAACTAACTAGACTAAGGTTTTATTTGCATAATTCCACTTCTAATTAACGATTTGCAAACCACAAGCACACTTCTTTGATGTGTTGTTTTAATTGGCTACACTGATTAAAATTGTAAGTCTTTCAAAAGTTTGTGTCTTGAAATTTAGAATCTTAAGGACCTATTGTCATAAACTAAATAAACTTTGCAATAGTCAATTTGTCCTCCTTCCTAACCACCACCTTCCATATCTTAACTCTAGTGCACTTAAAAGAAAAATAATATTGCTCCACTCTAATTTTGAACATTCAACAATATTTTGAGTATTGTTTAACTATTGTTTATGGTTTGTGTACAGGAATTAAGTACTGCTCTAATTATAATTTATAAACCTCTACATGTACAAAAAAATATTTATATAGAAACAACTCAATTTTTCAAATTTTTTTCTGAAAAAATAAAACTATAGGATGAAGATTGATCATTAAAACAACAAAACTATGTTGAAATTGGTTTAATTAGATTTATATATTTGTAGAAAGCTTCAAATCATTCCATTTTGATCAATGAATTAAAAGTTATTAAAAACTTTAGTTTATAGATAGTTGTAGAACATCTATTCTAAAATAAACTTTGAAGTCCTTCATGTGATCCATTTCCAATATTTTTGAAAAAAAAATACACAATGATTGTGGATTGTTTATTATAATTTTCCAACCATTGAAAATTGACATTTTTCAATTCAAAAATAACTTCTTAACAATTTAGTATTTTGAACCATTCCCTACTTTTAATTTACTATTTATCCCATGCATGTTGTATAATACCCACCAACAAGTTTACATTCATCCAATTCTACCATTGAAAATAATTTGGCATAATATAAAATGTAATTGGCATTTTTCATCTTGCATGATGAACATTCAACTTTTGAGCAATTCCAATCAAGTGTACCAAGTTTGGATATCAAAAAAGCAAAACTCCAATTTGAGGGAATTGTTTTGTTTGAATTTCATAGTTTTATATAATAATAGATTGAAAAAGATTGGCGATGAATTTTTTAAATTTGACTGCATGGATACATAGGGAACATCCATACCCACATCTTTCATATTAAAAAACATCCCCTTGAGTAACAAAAATATGATCAATGAAGAGCTTATGCCACATTTAACTACTTTTAGATTATTCAATGAATTCTAGACTATGCATCAAAAGATTTTCTAAAAAACATCGGGAGATCTCCCAATGTCTGTAAAGATCTCCTAATGTTTTGTATTGATCTCCTCATGTTTTGTATTATTTCCTGATGACCATTTTCTTTCCTCCCAATGACCATTATTAATTCTGAACTTTTAAAAGTCCAAAAGTAGTAAAATGTGGCATGCTTAATCAGAGGTGGAATATGTCAAAATTTTGTAAAATAGATATCTTTATCATCTAACTAAATTTTGGAAAAATAATTGTACCATCTTGTTTAAATGTCCAAAAATAGTTATAGCGTGAAGATCGAATAGCAAAATCTAGTTAGATGATAAAGATATCTATTTTATAAAGTTTCGCCATATTCCAGCTCTAATTAAACTCTTCATTAACCCCTAAAGGACCGTTGTCCCTTCAGGGGACAAATGCGTTTTCGGGCAGGTACCTATGGGCTGAAATTTTCTTGTGATTTTTTGAAACTTTTTTTGGAGATAGAAAAACTGATAAGCTTTGTGGGAATATAATTTTTTTCACAATCGGTGCCCGGGAAAAAAAGTTATGACCAAATAAGCTCAAAACAGGGGACGGGCAGCTCGGGCAACAAAAAAAAATGGACAAAAATTTGAATTTTTTTTTTAATTATTTTTTTTCTCATAAATTATATTTTTGTCTATCCGGAAAGCTTTGATTCATTTCATTTGGATATGTTATGAGAAAGTTATGGACATTCTTGTTTTTCGGGCAGTTGGAGCATCTTCTTGAAAAAAATAACTTGTAGGATTCATTTCTGAATGCAATCTTTCAAATTTTTCAATTTTTTTTTTTTGCATGGTTTAGTTTAGTTGCTAGAACAATCTCACCATTGGGATTAGTGTATTTTAATTCCATCTAAGAGATATTAATATTTTAGATTTTCCTTCTATCTCGTACTTACTTCTACTTAACAATTTTTTTAAGAATGATAATTAAGTTTTTTTGAATTTCTTTTTTTTTCCTAGACTCTCAACTCAATTCTCCTCTATAAAGATTTAAAGCTCAAAACTCTGTAGTGCAAAATTTTTAAATTAAAAATGTTTAAATTAAAAAATCTAGTCCCGCAATGTGCTGAAAAACTTGTTTTTTTCACTTTAAACGCAGATATCTTGCAATCTATGCAGTCAAAAATTCTGAAATTTTTTCCACACATTCTCATACTAGTTAGGTGTAAGATCCTATGGTTAGATTTGCAAGAAAAACATTTTTCAATTTTTTTTATTGTTTGCTGTAGAAATGGCAGTTTTCACTATTTTTTGGCAGAAAAAAGGCCTCGGTCCTTTAGGGGTTAATCATATTTTTGTTACTCAAGGGGGTGTTTCTTAATATGAAAGATGTGGGTATGGATGTTCCCTATGTATCCATGCAATCAAATTAAAAAAATTCATCACCAATCTTTTTCAATCCATTATTATGTAAAACCATGAAATTCAAACAAAACAATTCGTCAGAAATGGAGTTTTGGTTTTTTGATATCCAAACTTGGTACACTTGATTGGAATTGCTCAAAAGTTGAATGTTCATCATGCAAGATGAAAAATGCCAATTACATTTTTTTATTACGCCAAATTCTTTTGAATGGTAAAATTGAGTGATTATAAACTTATTGGTGGATATTGCACAGTTTCAAATGATTTGAAGTTTTTCATTAACCTAGACAACTTGCCTCACAAAATGAATTTAAAGGAGTACCACCATTTTGGACATTTTTCCATACAAATGTAAGCTTGGGAAGTGCAAAAGCTCAGTTTCTTGTAGAGACCCCTAAAACACTTCAAATGCTAATATCTTGCAATCTACTTGGTAGAAATTTCTGAAATTTTTCCCACATCTTTTTAAACTAGCTTGCATAGTATAAGATCCTAGTGTTATATGAATCCAGATGTTTTTTTTTTTTTTAATTTTGCTTTTTCCAATCTCCTTACTCTTAAGTAGTCTCCAAAAAATAGTCTTCCTCAATATTCTTCTTTTGTTTAGAAATCACCTTGTATGAGTCTCTAATTTGAGCCTCTAAAATCACAAAATTGTCTTTATAATAAATACTTGATGCTCAAAGACTACAAAACCAACATCCAAACTTATGATTATTCATCCAACTTTCAATTACAATCATCCTCTAATATGGAATTTTCAATAATCAATATATTTAATCATACTTAGCACCATTTTTTCATCCTTGCCCCATTTCTCAAATTATTTTATTTCATCCTTTTTGTAAATTATTTCTTACAGGTTTGTAATTTGAAACCATTCCCAATAATTAGAGACCATTTCTAAACATTTTATAGGGGCCATTTGAAGAGCATTGGTACTTTTTGAACCATCTACTGTAACCCCTAAAGTTCCAAGGCCAATTTCTTGCCCAAAACCACCCTAAATTGCCAAGTTTGTTGCATTTGCCAAAAATAAATTTACAAAAACATTTTTCAAAATCTAACTATAGGATTTTGTACTTAACTTGTATAAGATCATGTGATAAAAATTTCATAAAGTTTGACCATATAGATTATAAGATATAAGTATTCAAAGATAAAAAATAATATAAACTTTGATTTGCAAATTCATATGACCTTGACTTCCATTTGTAGAAAGATTTTGACTACAAACTTAGAATTAAGAAAATCTTGTGTTGAAGAATTGAGTTGAGAGTCTTGGAAAATTTTTTATAAAAGAAAATACTTGATTTTCATTCTTTAACCTAGTAAGGATGTCGCGGACAATAAGTGTCTGATGAATGACAAGGAATTCTCCAATGTAGGACAGAACTACAATTATTCATCCTTGGAGGTTTTTGTGGAAAGTGGAGAATATCTACAGTAGCTTGGCTTCCAATGAATACTTTCGGATTTTTTAATTCCAATGACTCTCACGGTTACACAATGCATGATTTTCATGGTCACCTCTTGCGTCTTCCTAGCGTTAAAATTCTTCAATAGAAGTAGGTTCAAGATTGAAAAAGAACTAAATCATTAATAACTCTAAGATGAGATGGAAACACAAAATCTTAATGGTGAGATTATTCTAGCAAGCAAACTTAATCCTGTCCAACAATATCTTTTGAAAAATTGTGAAAACTATATCCAAAAATGAATCCTACAAGGGTTTTTTCTAAGAAAAAGCTCTAATTGCCTATATATTAAGATTGTCCATAATTTTTGCATAATATATCTAAATGAGATGAATCCAAGCTTCACATTTAGGAAAAAAATGTAATCTTCTAGGATTTATTTTTAAATTTATTTTTATTTTTTTTCATTTTTTTCATTTTGTTGACCGAATTCAATTTTAGGCTTTGTGGTATAACTTTTACTCCCAAGCACCAATTGTAACAAAAATTATATTCCTATAAAGCTAATCACTTTTATCTATCTTATGAAAAAGTTTCAAAAAATTTAATAAAAAATTGAGTTATATGAACCTATCCAAAATCCATTTTCTTCCCCAAAGAGACAATGGAATTTCTAGGGGTTGATAGGATATAAATCAATTGAACAACAAACTTACTTATCACTTAGCTCCTAGAAATAGATTATTTTCCAAAATTGAAGAGCCTAAAACACCTAAAAATCTCTCATCAAAATGCTTCAAAAATTGAGTACAAATAGGACACCTACAACGGCAAAGACAATCCATTCCAAAAAACACAAGAAAACAAGAAATTAAGGAAAAAACAACAATCTTTCAAGTAACCTAAACTACAAGAAAATTGCATCCAAAGATTGAAACTATTTATTTTTCTTGAGTTTAGAACAACAATATACATCTCGTAGACTATCATCACTTGGCTACAATAATAACTTCCAGAATTCACACCAAGGCAAGGACCAAAAATCAAGTTACCCAAGTATAAGCATAAGAACTACACTCAAGTGTACACTTGCTATTGAGAAAAATTAATTGTTTGCATGGCCTACTTGAAGGGCTTTAAAATATTTGTTTCACATACTTCCTATTGAAGTCTTGATAAAGAATTAGATTTTGTTGGAAGGATAATTACTATGTGATGGTCCAATGGTCAATTTTCCATCCTTAGACTTTGTATTCTTTAAAAAAACAAAGATGAAACCAAAGATAACAAAAATGTACAAATAACAACTTCTATGAATATCCCCCTCAGGTCATTTCCAACCAATGCAATTGTTTACAATCTGATCAACATAACTATATTTGCAAATGATGACAAATTACAATTGAATGCAAAAAATCATGGTCAAGAGATCCAAAAAACATGATAGCCAACAATTGGTCAAGATTGCCAACTGCGTCACCAATAATCACCACAAGAACACACACCATCTTGGAAGTGGTGAAAGCGATTAGCATCCCTCACAACAATCTCTCGCTCAATGGCCTTTGAGATAAACTTGGTTGCTGTATGGCAATCTGAACACACTCGAAGGTTCTTAAACACCCGAATTGGCTGTCCAAGAGGTGTCCGCATGAGTCCGTAAGCAATAGCCAACTTCTCGCTGTGGGAGCAAAGAGCAAGTTCTTTCTCCTCCTCCTCAATGTTCCGCAACACTAGCCGGGTATTAGGAATGTACCCTTCGGCCTTAATTTTCTCACTCAATCTCCTCAGCTCAGCATAGATCTCCTTTGCTTCTGCGTGAGAAGTATCCCCTACGACGAAGTCATGCACCTTGTTATCAACTGCAATCCAACTACGCCCTGGCTCCTTGCGTACACCTCTCTCCTGCATCATAGTGCGCACCCACAACACCTCCTCCCACTTGCCAGCTGCAGCATAGATATTCGAGAGAAGCACGTATGCAGAAGCATCCATCGGTTCCAACTTGAGACGCTCCTTAGCGGCAAGTTCGCCCAAATCCACATTACCGTACGTTCTACAAGAACCAAGCAAGGCTCCCCAAGTTGCACCATTTGGTTCCACCGGCATGTTGTCAATGAAGAGCTTTGCTTCCTCCAAGTGTCCTGCTCGGCCAAGAACATCCACCATGCAGTTACAAAGCACCTCAGTAGGTTCGATGCCATAATCTTGTGTCATAGCCAAGAAATGTCTACGGCTCTCGTCCACAAGGCCTGAATGACTACAAGCTGACAACACTGCAACGAATGAGATCTCACTGGGCTTCACACCGTCTGCAATCATAGTTTTAAAGACTTCCAGGGCTTCAAGCCCACATCCATGCTCTGCAAGTCCACCAATCATCACGGTCCAAGTAACCACGTCCCGCTCCTCCATCTTGTCAAAAGCCAGGCGCGCATCATCGATACTGCCACACTTTGCATACATGTGCACCAGCGCACGGCCCACACGCAGATCGGACTCGAATCCGGCTTCACGGGCATGCATGTGAACCTCCTTCACCCACTCCAAAGCCCCTGCGCTTGCACATGCATTCAGGATACTCGCATATGTAAAGGCGTCTGGTTTGAGACCTTCCCGATTCATTTGGAGAAACAGTTCATATGCTTCAGACCCACAGCCATGTTGCGCAAGTCCTCCAATCATCACGTTCCAAGTAACCACGTCCCGCTCCTCCATCTTGTCAAAAGCCAGGCGCGCATCATCGATACTGCCACACTTCGCATACATGTGCACCAGCGCGTTGCCCACACGCAGATCGACCTCGAATCCGGCTTCACGGGCATGCATGTGAACCTCCTTCACCCACTCCAAAGCCCCTGCACTTGCACATGCATTCAGGATACTGGTATATGTAAAAGCGTCTGGTTTAAAGCCTTCCCGTTTCATTTGGAGTAACAGTTCATATGCTTCAGACCCACAGCCATGTTCAGCAAGTCCTCCAATCATCACGTTCCAAGTAACCACGTCCCGCTCCTCCATCTTGTCAAAAGCCAGGCGCGCATCATCGATACTGCCACACTTCGCATACATGTGCACCAGCGCGTTGCCCAGACGCACATCTGACTCAAATCCGGCTTCACGGACATGGCTATGAACCTCCCTGACCCACTCCAAAGCCCCCGCGCTTGCACATGCATTCAGGATACTCATATAAGTGATTGCGTCTGGTTTGAAGCCTTCCCGTTTCATTTGGAGAAGAAGTCGATATGCTTCAGACCCACAGCCATGTTGCGCAAGTCCTCCAATCATCGCGTTCCAAGTAATCACGTCCCGCTCCTCCATCTTGTCAAAAGCCAGGCGCGCATCATCGATACTGCCACACTTCGCATACATGTGCACCAGCGCGTTGCCCACACGCAGATCGACCTCGAATCCGGCTTCACGGGCATGCATGTGAACCTCCTTCACCCACTCCAAAGCCCCTGCACTTGCACATGCATTCAGGATACTCGCATATGTAAAGGCGTCTGGTTTAAAGCCTTCCCGTTTCATTTGGAGTAACAGTTCATATGCTTCAGACCCACAGCCATGTTCAGCAAGTCCTCCAATCATCACGTTCCAAGTAACCACGTCCCGCTCCTCCATCTTGTCAAAAGCCAGGCGCGCATCATCGATACTGCCACACTTTGCATACATGTGCACCAGCGCGCTGCCCACACGAACATCGGACTCGAATCCGGCTGCACGGGCATGCCTGTGAACCTCCTTCACCCACTCCAAAGCCCCTGCACTTGCACATGCATTCAGGATACTCATATAAGTGATTGCGTTTGGTTTAAAGCCTTCCAGTTGCATTTGAAGAAACAGTTTATAGGCTTCGTGCCCACAGCCATGTTGCGCAAGTCCGCCTATCATCACGTTCCATGGGATCACGTCGTGCTTCTCCATTCGTCCAAAAACTACTCGGGCATCATCGATACTGCCACAATTTGCATACATGTGAAGAAGCGAACCGCCAACACGCACATCTGATTCAAGCCCAGCATGTCTTACACACGCATGAACTTCTTTGCCCCACTGCAAAGCTGATGGATTGGCGTAAGCCTTCAGGACGCTGGAGAAAGTAACTGCATCTGGCTGGACCCTTTTTTGGCACATTTGATTGAAAAGTTCCATTGCTTTTTCAGCACGCTTGTGCTTTGCATAACCTCCAATCAGGATGTTCCAACTGAACACGTTCTTCTTCACAAGTTTATCAAACACTCCGCGTGCAGCCTCCAAGTCTCCACACTTGATATACAAGCTCACTAGGTTGTTTGCCACATATGTATTCTGCTCCATTCCACTCTGGTTGATGTAGTCGTCAACCTGCTTCGCCAAATTAGCTCGAACGTTTTTCTCCTTCAAGCACCGTCTCAAAACTTCAACATACATATCCGAGTTGATGGCCAAGCCTTGTTCTAGTCGATTCTTCAAATTACCAATAGCTTCAATCGTGGTTCTTGCACTTTCCATGGGCACACCACCGCCACCAACCTGTACAATATGCCTCGACTCTCTTGCAGTACTAGACACAATGCGTCTTTTGCCATTGTGGCCCTCCGATATCCTGATTCATCAATACAGTCTTCATTAGAAAAAACTTAGAAAGAAGAACACTGAAACGCAAAGTGGAAAGGGTGCAAGAACACTAATGCCCGGTACTCGCATATCTTAATGTGAACAAAATTGCATCCATCCAATTTATTTCTTGATATCTCTCACATACATAGCAATTCTTTGAAAATCATCCCACTCTAAGTGCATCCAATAACCCCAAAGAAAGAACAAAGCATATTGCAGGAACAAAAATCCTCAAAATCACATATTTCTATATGCACCTACTCTCATCACTAGACAAGGGAGCCAACGCAGTTCCTAAAGTTACCTGTTTCCTTGTGTTGTGTCTTGAGAATCTTCGCTGCGATAATCATCAAGAGGCTGCAATTTGCCTTTAGTTACCAACTTTAGCATTGCCTTCACCCATGGTGGAGTTGACCAGCCATCTATCCAAAGCGCTTTCCTTTCCACCTTATGTCTAAAGTCAGGTGATCTTGGATTCCTCTGTAGGCGCCACAACCCATGATCAGATCCTGAAAACCTGCTCATTTTGCATCCAACAATCAACATTCAAGGAATATTTGTTGTTGATATTGCAATGATCTGAGCAATTTTCAGTGCACTCTTGGACAATAAACAACGCAATTTCGCACTTGGTGCTTTACTAAGTGCCCATGGCCTTGTACACGCAAGAAATATCCCCGTCACTTGTTGACCCGAGCATTGTATCCACTTTCATTTATCAAATAGTCAAACCTTATCGCCTCTATTGTCCCACCACTGCGTAGGATCCGCAAAATACTCTTCCCAAAGTTCTTGAACCGACTGTGGTTCACCTGAATCCACCGCAACATCCTTCGTCCATGTCAGTCACATTCTCACCAAGAGGGGCAAACTCTTTCTGTGAAAATGGGCATGTGATACATACCTGAAGCATTGGAATTCGAAGGTGGTCTCTTCCAAACTGATGAAAATGATGAACACCTATTTGGTCCACTCCTTCGTATGGGAGAGGACAAGGGCAAGGATAAAGAAAGGTAGAGTGGCCATGGAGACCTGAAGCCTGTGATTGCACAGACATCCTGGGCACACAAATGTCAACACTCTGTCAATGAGCAACTTCGTACCATTTAAAGCACACTCTCCCCATCAATACCGGGGCTTATGGTCCGGTGAACCATGTTCATATCCGGTTACGTTTGGAAAAATGTGACTACGTCTATATCGAACACTGCTGTAAAGGAGAACCCATATTTCGACACATTTGTTGACAACATGACGACAGTAATCCATGTCACAAGTCATCCAAGCGCTTAATTTACTCACCTGAGCACCAGCTGGTCCACGCACCAACAAAAAGCTTCTCTGTTCTCTCCCAAACTGCAATTGTTGTCTACAATCTAAATCCCGCAACACCAATTGAGCTGTCAATCCCATCACTATCTGCCTGCATTACAGAGACCACTCATTGACTGTTACTAAGAAGAACTCACAAAGACTAACGCCGGAATGGACCTGTGAAGAGAAACACATCAAATTGAGAAGAAAATTAAGGGAGTGAAAAATCTGCTACGAACTCCAAATCCTTAAACCCCTAACACACAATAAATTAAGTCCACAAACAAAACCTTACACTTCCGACGGCCAAATGAAGCAAGACAAGCTGCCCAAGGACGGCAAACCTCCACTGCAGCTTCACGAGGAGCAGCTCCGTCCACAGGATCAATCAATTGCTGAGGCAAGAATTCAAGATCCACCCATTGACTAGCATACAACCCCAGTCAGTCAATTGACTTGTCACACCCCTATTCTGACATATGACGATACCTTGTATGGAGTGAATATGACTGGAATCAGCATATATGGCACCGATTTGGCCGTTTCCAGCACATTATTCAAGTGTAACGCAAGCAAAGGTGATGGCGGAGTCGTTTTTGACCCTGTAACAACAATTATTTCTGCCATGAATTAGCTAGAAACCAAAGTGTGAAGAGGAAAGCTTCACCTGAGTTTGAATTGCTACTCTAGCGCAATCCTACGAGAGCAACATACCCAGACAGATTTCAAGCACCAAATGGAACCCCCCTTCTACTTTTTCCCCTATCTGAGATACGAGACGCTCGTCTTCATCTAACACTTTGCTACTCCACATAGTCTATAAGCTTCGAAGGCACAAATATTCTAAGATTCCAACACGCCTCATCCCCAAAGCAACCTCTCTACCCTCACGCACTTCAAATTTTAGCTACAAATTAGCTACAAACAGGATCCCACACAAGATCCTTGCTCCAGACGCTTGCCCAATTTACAAGCCCCCACAGTACGAATCAAATCCTCAAAAGGAGCAACAGAGATCACACAAAAATCTGCAGTACTACTACAACTACAGCTTCTACTACTGCGGTGAGCAATCTACAACGAGGGGCCACTGCACGCAGCAGGGACAGTTACAGCTAGTGCCAGCTTGATTTGAGCTTTCGCTCGTCCTTGCAACAGAGAAATCTCTCCCCCCTGCAACCCAGTGGCGAGAATTCGGGACCAAATTGGTGAGCAACTAACCATAAACAGAGGAAAGTGCACATGATCCGCGCAAACCGCAAAGCTCCTCGCGCTATCATCACCAACCCTGCGTAATAGTCTAGGTTTGGCCACAAGAAGCTCCAAGCTCCAAGCGTGCATTCGATTCACAATTTCAAAACGGAAAGCAATCTGAATCCCAAGAATCATCCCCAAATGAAAGCATACTCGCCCTTTGCAACAAACGTTCAGAGAATGTGTGTAGTACCAGCGATTCCTTGCGACGAGAATCCCAGAAAACTAAGGGACGCAGCAAACAAGGAAGGGTATCCAAGGTAAGTAGAAGAAACAGAGCAGCCCTTCATGTGCGCGGGCCTGGGCGGACCAACTGATCCCTGCCCGGCATCCAACGCTTATTTTTGACAGGACTTTGCTTTGAAGGCGGAGGTAGGCGGGGGGAGGCGGGGAGGGCCGCCAGGACCTACTCTAAGATGAAAAGGTAAAAAGAGAGGGAAAAAAGGAAAAAGGAAGGGGAGAGGAAAAATGAAAAAAAAGGGGAAAATAAGGGAGAAAAGAAGAAGAATTGAACTTTTAAATTAATCAAAAACAAAACTTGAATATTGATACCTTAAAGAAGAGATTTGACCTCTTAATTCATTATCAACAAGAGTGTAGAGGCTTTGCATCCTTTGCATCTATGTATATGCAAAGTAAAAGTTGAATAAAAGTAAAAATAAATATACAATGAAATTTGTTCTAGTTTGTTTTGAATAAAATGTTGAGATATCCTTGGTTGTGCATTCACCGATCATTCTCTTTATATCATTGGAGAGCTTAACTTAACGAGGGTTGTACTAAAGTTGTATCATTGCTTTTTGATGTATGGAGTAATTTTTAAGACCATAAATTGAATTAAATTATGAAAAATGAAGTATAGAAGTTTTTGATGTCATCCTTGACATCACCAAAAAACCTTCAATGTGTAGAAATGCATCAAAAAAAAATTCACTTTGGATTTTTAAGTGTAAAATTTACAGATTTTCAATTGAATTTTTTTTTAATGTTTTAAAATTAAATTATGGAAAAATTATTCTAAAAATTATAAATTATCCCTAAAGGCCCATTGTCCCCTCGGGAGATGTGAGCTCCCAATTTGTCACTTGGGACTCGTAGAATTATTTTTTTGAAAATTTGCAATTTAAAGTTGATAAAAGTACACAAAAATCCATAAAAAGAGTGTAGAACCAAAATAGGGTTGTGTCATACCCATTATAGTATTTGGTCTAGATTTGTGTTTTTACTTAGAATCCTCCCAAACCTTGCCTAAAAATAATATAGAAAGAACAAGGTGGTTAGATTTAGAGGATTTGAGTCACACAGCCCCAAAAGGGCTAATTTCCACCATGAATGTGGCAATTCATGGCTAGGTCGGTCCGAGGGATCCACAGCGAGGCTACTAGGTCGGGTCCTAGAGTTAGATTTAGAATTCCCCATAAGATCGACGAATTCCCAAAAATCCCGATTGTTATCATGTAAGAGCCACTAACGTAAGACCGGGCCCGTGGAGGAATCTACAGTCCAAGGATGGTGTTCTAAGGTAAATCTCATGCCAGGAGTTCAACAGCGAAATCGGTTCACCAAGATTCCTCCACATGTAGAAGATTCCCGCACCGTCGCTAATTCAAGGAGATGGCCAGTTTTAATCTCCATCGACCAATCGTGCCAGGTACGGAAACGCACCTGCATGTTTTTCGTGCGACTCCTTGAAAGGTCACGTGAAAAATCCCGGCATCTTTTGACTTGCAGAAGAATCTTTTCCGGATGGTCAACTCTTCTAACCTTCAACGGGAATTTCATGGAAATTATCCAGGTTACAATAAAATCTCACTAAAAATTAGACTAGCTTGTTTTATGTTAATAATACGCTCCGTGAAGTTTCACGACATTCCAATAGCGGCAAGTACCCGAACCGACGAGATTCCTCGGAAATTAACCACGTGGCGGGGTCCCCGCCACGTTGACCGGCATTCCGGGACCATACGATGGCGAAACGAAGTCAACTAGAAGTCCTTCCCGACTCTCTCGCACCTACCGGAGATCCTAGGCTATTCACATTTCTCAAAATAGGAAACCCCCAAGATCTAAGATTTTACCACGATTTGGTTTTTAAACTAAATTAGCCTACGATGGGTTTTTGGCCTCGATATAGGGGGGTGGGAGAATGCAGGACTTAACACGGCGATCTGCATCCAATGGCGCAATCCGTTCGGTGATTGGAGCTAATCTCCAAAAGTTAGGATGTTGGTCCAGCATAGATGGTAGAAGTAGATTTTTAGGATGTAGGATGGAAATCTTTGAGGATGAGGATGAAAATCCGAGTTGATAAGGTTACCTTAGAACTCTAGAGGGAGGGGTGAGCCCTTGAAAACCTATTTAAGGGCCCCATTTCTCTCTCTAAAACACCCCTAATTCTTGTTTTGAGTCCGTGGGTCTAAGTTATTTTGGATATTTTGGCGTTTGAAGCCAAAAACCTCTATGGTATTTTCGGAGCACTTTTGGTTCCATTGTTGCTTATTTTCAAGCTTTGAAGGTCTTTAAGGGTCCTTCTACCTTGCTTTGTGTACTCTTTTGTGAAGTTTTTGGTACCTTGTTGTAAGTGGAGAGCCTCTCTCTCTCTCTTGTCCGTGTTGTGGTCTAATTTGTGAAGTTTTAAGAGTCTTGTTGTATCTTGCACTAATCCTAAAGTCACCCCCACCGTACCTTGGCGATGCCGCTTTGGGGGGCCTTTAGCGTGTGAGTTTTGTGTTGCCACGTGGTCTAACTCGTGTGTTTTCTCTTTGTGTTTTTTTCTTACACTCTCTTCTAACCTTCTTTTTGTTGAGTGGACCCCCCTCCAGGACGGCAAAGCTTTGAACCTCTTTTGTACATGTTTTCTAAAGTTATCCCAAACCTTCTTCTAATCTTCTCCTTGTTGAGTGGACCCCCTCCGGGACGGCGAAGCTTTAACCCTGTGTGTGTTTCTTTAAAAATTTAGTTTTTTCCCTCTTCTAAAGTCTTTCTCATTATGTGGACCCCCCTTGAAAACGGCGAAGCTTTGAACTAGTGACAAAGTTGAAGTCCTAAAGCGTGTATTAAAAGTGTAGACGGCGGAGCTTTGAACCCTCGAGGTGTCAAGAAGTCCTAAAGTTGGTGTTAAAACCAATTTAACGGCAAAGCTTTGCACCTCCCCCGTGTTTAGTTCCAAAGTCTAGTTTCCAAGACCTTTGTGGAAACCTCCAGAGTTTAGCTTCCAAGATATGTAGGTTCCTTTGCATTTAATGAAGTTTAGTTAATCCCAAAGTTTTCTATAGTTTAGTTGTTCCCCAAGTGTTTAGTGTGTCTAGTTGTCCTCCAAGTTTTTCTAATAAGTTTAGTTGTTCCCCAAGTTTTAGTGTGTCTAAGTTGCTCCCTAAGTGTTTAGTGAGTCTAGTTGTTCCCCAAGTTCTATTTTCCTCAAGTCCTATTTTCCCCAAATTTTTTCCCTTAGTTCACCAAAAATCCAGTTTGCCAAAAATCCAGTTTTTTCTTAGTAGTCAAGGTCCAGAGCCAAAACAGACCTGATCAAGTCGAGAACCAAACAGACTAGATTAGTCAAGAACCAAACAGACCAGATCAAGTCAAGAGCCAAACAGACCAGATCAAGTCGAGAGCCAAACCAGACCAGGTCACATCATCAGAAATCAACAGAAAATAAATAAATAAATTATTTATTTATTTTTTGTTTGAACCCGACCCCCCAGCAGCCAGCCGGGAGGCTAGGCTTGGTCCGGCAGGCAGTTGGAGCCCAACTTGGTCCCCAAATTTTGGACTCCTTTTTTTTAATTTTTGGTTTCTCTCACACCAGAACAAAATAAAGACAAGATAAACAAAACAAAGGAAAATGGGGGGCTGACCTATTGCTAAGTAGGGGATAGGGTAGGAATTAGGGTCTAAAATCAAAAAGGGAGGAGGGAAAAAAGAGCGGAGCACCACTGTACCTGCACACAAAAGTAGCTTCAATTTCACCACTCACACCTACACACAATGGAAGGAGATTAGAGAAGAAGAAGAAGAAATAGGAGAGGAGGCGAGAGAGACGATAAATAGTGACCTAGGCTTAGAGTAGGTCGACCTAAGAGAAAATCTTGAGAATTTGTGGTGATTGTTGAGAGAAAGATTAGGATGACACAAAGGCAAAATTGTATAAGAGGATAGTTGGCATCTTAAAAACCCCTTGGAGTTTGAGACCATAGTGTAAGACTCATAAAAGCTTAGGTGGAATAGTACTAGTGTAGAAGGAGAGAGGAAGAAAGAAAAGGAAGGAGGAAGGGAAAGAAGGAAGTTAGATTGAAAGGGTGTAATATTTTCTCAATTTAAGCGGTGAGCTTGGAAAAAAAATCAAACAAAAATCAAAGACTACTATGGAGCGTGAGGATGTATACGTGGACGTGGACGAAGTTATTTCTAAAACCAGTAGTGAAGAAGTGAGTTTTTGATTTAATCTTTGATGTTTCTCCCTAATTAGCATTTATTTTCCTAATCAGCCCTTAGAGCGTGATTAGCATCCGAGATTAGTGCAAATTAGAAGTTTAGATTCAAAAGGTTATATATTAGGGATAGAGGTTTCCAAAAACATATTACACTTAGGATTTGGCTTTAAATCGACCGCGTTAGGCTAAGTTAAGCGGTAGGGGGTAGAACGGAGGAAATTTGAGTAAAATTTCATCAAAAAAGGAACCATGGATGGAACTTAGGGAATTAGGGTAGAAAGAGAATTTAGGATTAAAATTAGGGATTAATTAGCGGTTAAAATTAGAGTCAAATTACAATTTAATTTTAAAAGTTAAACTTTTAAGGCCAAAATCTAAAGTTAACTTTGGGAAGTTAAAAAGTAGAATTAATTTGGAAGTTTAACTTAGGGGGATAAAAGTTTTCCAGTGAAATCTTAGGGTAGTTTAGAAAAGGAAGTTAGGATTAATTAGGAGTAAAAAATCCGAGGAGGAAGTAGAAATTAAAAGTAAAAACTTTAGAATAAATTTAGGAGATAGAAATTACGAGTAGAAATAGGAGTTAAATCTTGAATTTAGAAATTCAAAGTTAGGGTGAATGTTAGAGGTCAAAAGCTAGGGTAAAATTTAGGAGTTAAAATTTGGAATAAAAATTAGATAATAAAATCAAAGTTAAAAGTAGAAGTAAACGTTAGAAGTAGAATCAAACCTAGAAGTCAAAACTTGGGATCAATTTGAGAAGTAAAACCTTAAGTGAAAAATTAAAACATCGAGTTAAAATTTGAGGGTGAATTTTAGAGTTAACTTAGGAGTAAAAACCTAGAGTTAAAATTCAAGGGTAGATTTTAGAGTTAATTTAGGAGTAAAAACTTAGAGTTAAAAGTTAAAACCTAGAGTTAAAATTCAAGGATAAATATTAGAGTTAATTTAGGAGTAAAAACCTAGAGTTAAAAGCTAAAACCTAGAGTTAAAATTCAAGGGTAGAGTTTAGAGTTAATTTAGGAGTAAAAATTTAGAGTTAAAAGTCCAAACCTAGAGTTAAACATAGAAGGTAAATTTTTAGAGTAGGTTGGAAGTAAAAACCTAGAGTTAAACTAGGAGTAAAAACCTAAAGTGAAAAGTGAAAAGTTAAAGTTAGATTTAGAGGGTAAATCTTAGAGTAGTTTAGAAGTAAAAACATAGAGTTAAAAGTGAAACTTAGAATTACCCTAGAAGGTTAAAACTTAGAAGTTAAGAGTTAGAGTTGATTTAGGAGTAAAAACCTAGAGTCAAAAGTCAAAACATAGAGTCGAAGTCGGTAGTTAATATTTAGAACCAAGTTAAAGGAGCAAAATCTAGAGTTACATTTAGAAGTTGGAAGTTAGAGTAAGAGTTGAAACTTTAGGGGTAGCTTCTAAAAGTAGGACTTCTAGGTGGAGCTTAAAAAATCCAAGATAGTCTTAGGGGTTCATGGAAGGAACATAGGGGTTCCCCTTTTCACGTAGGTAGGGACGTTAGAAATGACGCCAACTACCCAGTCTACCCTTGACATAGGATAGATAGTTAGGAAGTTAGAATTTCACCATCACTCTGATCATTGCAGCTAGCTTGCGAGTCACTACATGCAATTCTAGTTATTCGCTGTCATCCACGACACTTAGGAAACGTTAGCAAAAAATATCCATTGCTTGGAAGGCATAGTGGACCGCGCTCACAACACCCCCATATATTAAAAAAGTGGATAAAGGCATAGAATCTGGTCGGTGTTCGCTTTATTACCAAGGGTGGATAATCTAGCGTCTACAGTTTTGGTGCATCTGCCGGGAGTTGAAAACATTAGTTTACAAAATGCATGTTTGACTAACGAGTATTGTATTTGAGGGCTCCAAAGAGGATTCCGACTCGAAATCATCCGAGATATTTTTCAAGTAGTTGGAGGACCCAAAGTTGGCAAATGAGGAAGAAGTAGCTCAGAACCTGGCTACCATGTAAGAAGTCGCAATGGCTTCCCTTGCGATCTTTTCCTACGGAGCAAGCAATGCTGCGATAGTTTGGCGACTGGAAATGAGGATTCTAGATGTGCCAAGAGGACCAAAGGAGGACGAGCCACAGCCGTCTGCCAATCCTACAGTACCTCTCACCCTTGACAATGTAGAGGGTGAACCAACCACCGGCCAGGTACTAGGTATCTCTGCCACCACTCTCTTTCACACCTTGGCTTGTTGGTTTATGGGCGCCTAAACCGTTCACCGGTTACGATTATTAGTAATATAAAGTTAGCCTTATATTATAGATGATTGTGTAAAAGGCCTATTTAGCCCTCCGGACAAAAAAATTTAATAGCTAACATCTTATTATTTACGACGGATAGTAAAAATGCTAGAAAACCCCCCAAAAAATACCAAAAAAATGAAAGCTTGAAAAATCTTTGAAAATCCTAAAAAAACTGAAGGTTCTAAAAATTCACTATTACATGATCTCCCAAATCCCTATAGGATTTTAGAATTAGGAAAAAACACAGAGTGGTGGTTGTTATTTCTGAACTAATCCATCTATCCACTACAGCTAGGAGGTTGTTAATTTTTGGGCAGAATCAAGAATATTAAGATTCTTGAGGATGGTTCACATCTAACGTAAAAGTAAAAGCCACGGGGCCAAAAGCCGCAAGGCCAACCAACTTTGTTGACCGTTCTAGCTTGCCTAACTCTTAGTAGGACAGAAAAACGTCGAGTGTGTTGGGAACTGCCCAGACCTGGGCCCAACACATCACCAACCTGTCGGAGTTAGCGTTATGTGGAAGACAGATGACACTTTCACTTAGATTAGATACTTCCTAGACCGTTGTAACAGAAGCCACATAGTGGATGAAAAAGCGGCTAGTTGAGTGGGCACTAACCTTATCAGACCGTCATAATAGAAGCCCGGGAAGAGGATGAAAGGGCGACTGAAAGGAAGACACTCGTCCCTTGCTAGATCGTCGAACTTGCTGATATGTTAACGAGGCGGCTAGTTTAAGAAGGGGCACTAGATACTAGACCGTTGTAATAATGCAGAAGGCTTAAAAAATGGCTAGTTTAGGACTGACACCTTACATCATGTCCCCCACGTTAAGGTATAAGAATGGGGGGAGCAGCCCTCGTACTTTTAAGCTATTGGCAGCGTCATGTGCAGGTACCGCTCGTGTAACAGATGAACCATGGATGGTTCAACTCGCCAACAGTTTTATCGGTGGCGCTTCAGATCAAAATTCTCTGTGTTGAGAAACGCAGCTTCTCCCATTTCCTCATCTCTCGCTTTGATTTTAATTTCTTCCTCCGTGTGCTTTAGCATCCTTGGCCTATACAAATTCCCGTTGTTAACTATGGAGAGATTTGGGAGAACATCATCTACGTCCTAATCTAGCGTTTTCTCGAACAGCGGAGTGATTTCATAGTCTTTGGGCGCCTACGCCCTTTTATCTCCCCTCTGCCTTGTCTTCGTTATCTTCTCTTTGCTTATTTCCCTACATGTCGTCCTTGGTTCACATTCTTCCTCTTCGTTGGTCTCCTTAGGCTTCTTTTTTTTCAAAACCTGCCTTAGCAGGACAATACGTCAGTTCACATTCTCACTTGCAGGTCCAACCCAACTCCATTGGGGAGGGACAATAGCAGTTGCATAGAATCATATCAGGGAAGAGAGACGAGTTCCGGGAGCGGTCACCCTCGGAATCATCATTACCGTCAACATCGTCATCTTCTTCCCTGCCATTTTACCTAGTTGAATCTACCGCAGGGCCATCTTCACCAGTACCGGCAACAGCAGCGGAGGCGGAAGAAGAGGCCTAAACCCAACCCCTCACCGAAGTTCACTCACTATCAACAGAAGCATCCACACCACCAGAGCTTCCAGTGCGCCAGCCATCAGGGGAACAGACGTCGGAACCAGCAGTTCGTTATGTTGGAGAAGAACTTGAGCTTCCCCAGCCCAACCCACGCTGAAGACGCCGCAAGGAAGGGGAGCAACCTCATCGCAGCCCACCTCCGCATCGTAATCCAAGGGGCGAACAAATGGCTGGCTTGGAACCAAAACGGGCATTTGCACTCCTGGTGCAAAACCTATGAAACGAGGAGACAGGCGAAGATACTATACTCTTGTGCCAATTCATCAACCCAAATGATAGCATTATCATCGAGAGCCCGGATGACGAAAGCCACAGATTCACGCTAAGGGGGCCTTTGGAGATTCTCCACAAGCATGACCGGGCGCTTTGCATCGTCCAGATTATGATAAGCCTAGCCGCAGTCTTAGGTATCATGCATGACCCTTGATCTCCTCGGCATTCTTTGTCTCACCCTTGTATATACTTATTCAAAAAAAAAAAAAAAAAAAAAATCCTTGCCATTGTGCACCAGGGGAATACCAGACCAGCACCGGCTATATACACCAAAGCAGACCGACGAACGTCTTCCGTTGCGGCAACCGGCAGCTTGTAGACTGCAGCCCCATCGCAATCGAGACACCTCAATTTCCCCGTAACGACGTAGGTTCAAACCTCGAGCCAGGCACCGGGTGTCGCAGCACAGAGTAAGTGAATTCCCTGTTATACTCCCAAAAACCACTCTAAAGCATAACAAAATGACTCTAAAGATCGAACCCACAAGATTCTGTGAAGTGTCTAGCTCTATTCCCAACTTAAGCTCCTGTCAGTCTCCAATTTCTACTTTCCGGTCCTAGATCTAAAACCAGAAACAACAACACACCCAAAACAACGACCAGACCTCTCTCTATTTCTTCCGGTCTGTCAAGCTATTCGGTCCTGTAAACCTACCAAAACCCAGGATCCTACAATTTCTGATCCTGGAACTTCTCTGGATCGATCCGATCCGGTCCCCTCACACGTACTCTCACTACACTCCGGTTTAGTTTTGCCTCTGTTTCACCATCAGAGGGTTCGCCGCTTGCTTTTGAGAGTGGCAGGCCCGCCACTCCTTCCGTGACTTATAGTAGCTGAAGACCCACTTCTCTAATCCACTACTTCCTAAACTAGCGCGGATCCGGTTTGATCTCTCACGGCCACCCGGACAACGATCCGGTTGGCAGGTCACACAAAGACCCCCCGTACGATCCTCTCATACTACAACGACCTTGATGCCAAGTTCCCTCCGTGCAAAGTCAGGTGGTTACAACCGAACCCGTCCGTTACAAGCAAACTCGTCCGTTTCAACGTCAACTAAAGTCCTTCCGTTTACCAACTAGGGCAGCGAGACCTCACGGGAAGTCGGACACTCAACCGGATATCCTATCCAGGAGCTCTAGCGCGACTAAGGACTCCTTCCCTATCCGCCTAGCCTAACAACGGCTTTCTCGCCCGGAATCGTGAACTGTAGAAGCGCTGAGGAACTGAAATCCACTCCCAACACTTAGAATACCCACTCACATACACATAAGAGCAAAACAAACACACCAAGGGGAGAAATCTCTCTAGAATTTGCACACATCTTCCTAACTTCTCACCAAAACAGCCCTGCCACGCGCGGGAGAGACGTACAACAAGAAATCAATAGAAAACGTACAAAAACTCAAGGGAAAAGACTCGCAGTCTCCTTCGCAGAGACTGACTCATATACATTTTTAAAACTCAAAAGTCAACATAAAGGGCCCCGGAAAGTCCGCGCGGAACTTTCGGTCCCCGCCGAGCCGGCCAGATCGGAGAAAACCCGATCCAGATCCAACACATCGGACCAAATCCGGTCCGGTCCTAACTAACAAATATTTACAACTAAAATCCTAACTACCCTATCATAACCGGATGTACTCCTTGATCCGTTCCTTCGTCTATGACTTCGTCTTCGCCTTGGTCCACGCTCTGATCTTGATCCGCACCCTGATCTGGGGTTAGATCCATACTTTGATCTTTCCCCGGGTTCAGTGTGGGACTTCTAGGCGGTTCCGTTCCAAGCTGCTCGAAGACGTCCGTCAAGTTCCGGTTCTGCTCCCCGGTTTCACGTTCTGGGAGATCCGGTGACGAATCCAAGTTGATGGTGTGCGCGAGCTTCCTCCCACTCTTCTTTGACTGGGGAGTCCGATCCTTTCCTTCCGTCGGAATGCCCACGTTCGGAAAAGACCCGGGCATTGAAAGGTCGGACAGATGGAACGACCGTGACAACGTCACTCCGTTCAGCTTCCTGCTGCTCTCCTCCATCCGGTTTGCAGCCTCTCGCGCTTCCATCATGACTAACTCCACCTTCTCGGAGTAGTCCGTCAAAATCCGGACCAACCTGGTTCCGGATATTTTTTGCTCCTTGAGGACTCCCTCGTCAAACAGTTTTGACTTAGTGACGGCCTCTCCGGTTGCCCCAAATGTGGCCTTCACGTCCTCGGCTACTTTCCGGGTAGCCTCCGCCATCTCCCGTGTGGTAGCCATGTCTTCCTTGAGGAGCAACAATTCCGTCTTCAACGACTTGTTCTCCTCTTGGAGTCGTCGGATCTCCGTTTCTTACTTCCGGATCTCATCCGGGCTGGAGATGAAATCTGCAACCAGTCCTGCAAGGTTGCTATTTGCTGGTGCTCCCACCAGCTCACTGATCTGGTTCAGAATCAGCTTCTTCACTGTCCAGTCTGCTCGCACATCGCTCAGGATGTTGATCAGCTGGTTGAACGGATCCTTCGGATCCGATCCGGAAGGATCCGGTTCTCCAAAAACCGGTTTCTTCCCTGGGTTGGAGGTCTCACCCGGAGGGGTTGGGGTTCCTCTCCGGTGAAGAGGCATCGTCTTCTGCCGCTTGTGCTGCGACCGGTGTTGCTCCTCCTCTTCTTCTTCCTCCTCGGAACCGGATACTTCTTCCTGTTCTTCTTCTTCTTCTTCCGATTTCCCATACTTCAGGAGTGACTCATGAGTCTTCCACTCCTTCTCCTCCGTATCCGTGAGGAGTTGATTGTGCTTGTACAGATGGAAGAGGTAGGGACTCAACGGAGTCGGTCTACTTCCTCCGATCTTCGGAAACAGATGGTTGACCAGATCGAATAAAATCCTGGCCCAGTCTACTTTCCGTTCCCCGCTGAGGGCTCCGAAAATGAGGTTCTCGATGGCGATGGTCACCCTCGTCGGCTTCTCCGGGTGGATGATCGGAACCAGGAACTGCAACAGGTTGCGATGTTGGTTGTCCAAACAGTCCGCGACCGCATGCCCATCCTTCGAGTCTACGTCGCTCCGGAACTTCCCCCCGAGTGTATCCTTCCTTCGAGGAGGCCATCCCTCGTCCTCCGGACCGGAATCCGTACACGGCCTTCCACATCTCTTCCGTCCAATTGCTCGGAATTCCGCGGATGGTCTTGTCGAACTGATTGGAGAGCTTTCCCAACAACTCTCGAATCATCCGCTCCTCCCTAAACCCCCAGGGTTTATCGATTAGTCCTCCGCAACCCATCTTGGCAAGATCCTCTATCAGGTTGTCCTTTTCCTTCTCTTCTACTGGAATAATCGGACACACCTTCCGGAGTTTCACTTCTACTGCGGAGGAACTGGACGGCCCTGCTCTACTCTTGCGGAGCTAAGGCATGGACACGAGCTGTGCTAAACCGGATTCTTACTGTGGCTACCTTTCTCTCTCCTAACCGCACGTCCCGTTTCTCACATTCGCTCTTCCGATCTCAACCGGAATACCTCTAAACCTGCAACTTACGCTAAAGCGCTGCGCGCTCTAACACACTAACACGCACACACAAACAAACTCACAAAACAAGGGAGTGAAGCGCTGGGGAGGGAAGCTAAGTACAAGCTGGAGCGAGATTTTTGCAAATGAAGATTGAAAAAGAGTGGCCACTGGATTGGTCAGCCTATATATAGTCTGATCTGTCATCATGACCCAATCCGTTCCTAACCCAATCCGTTCCAACTCAGATCCGCTCCAACTCTAATCCGGTTTAGATTCAGATCAAATCCGGATTATCACCTATTCCGTTCTGTAGTTTAATTTCCGGTTATCGGTTACCTCTTGCTCGAATCCGGATCCCAGATCACGGTTTCCGTTCCAAGATTTGGATAACTTACAAAAAACCAAAAATTCACATTGGGACACCGGGGCGGCCCCTACCTGAGCTAGTGACAAGAAGGCAAGAAATGCTGCGGCCTCCACGACAGAAGACACTTTTACAAGTGAAACTCCCGAGCATTGAGGTCTCAGACCACTTGTCTTTTCATTTATGCTTTTCCTTTCTGTTATTTCTTTTTTCTTTTATTTCATCTCATTAGTCCAAACTCACTCCGTTAAGGGAAGAAGGCGGGTTTGAAATGTTTTTTATCTATAGTGTCCCGATTTGTTGCATCAAAAGAGGACATGGATTTCTCTCTCTACTTCTATCTTCCCCTTTAGGTCCAAACTCACTCCGTTGAGGGCGGATGGCGGTTTTTCTTACGTTTTTATCTATAGATCCAAGTCGACTCCGTTTGAGGCGGATGGGGAAACAAAAAGAAAATTAAAAACTAGAATAAATAGAAAATGAACAAAAAAAATGAGTGATAAGTCTACAGGGGTCAAACTTCCTTTGACCACCCCTAGCCCTTCCACTTGGAAGAAAGACTATTTCCTCTGCTCTCTCCCCCCCCTGTCAGTTGATCCATCAAGAGTCTCTTGATTGGATTAACATCCTTTTTAGATAGAGTCACATCTTGGTCTCTAGTCTGGCATTAGGTTTTACCTCAAAATTGACCGTGTACCCAAATAATCGTAGCAAGAGATGTTGGGTCCTCATGATTTTGCAAATCATATCGCAGATGGCCGCCATATGTGAGCTCCTAATTTGTCACTTGGGACTCGTAGAATTATTTTTTTGGAAATTTGCAATTTAAAGTTGATAAAAATACACAAAAACCCATAAAAAGAGTGTAGAATCAAAATAAGGTTGTGTCATACCCATTATAGTATTTGGTCTAGATTTGTATTTTTACTTAGAATCCCCCCAAATCTTGCCTAAAAATAGTATAGAAAGAACAAGGTGGCTAGATTTAGTGGATTTGAGTCACACAGCCCCAAAAGGGCTAATTCCCACCATGAATGTGGCAATTCATGGCTAGGTCGGTCCAAGGGATCCACAACGAGGCCACTAGGTCGGGTCCTAGAGTTAGATTTAGAATTCCCCATTAAATCGACAAATTCTCAAGAATCCCGATTGTTACCATGTAGGAGCCACTAACATAAGACCGGGCCCGTGGAGGAATCTACAGTTCAAGGATGGTGTTCTAGGATAAATCTCATGCCAGGAGTTCAACAGCGAAATTGGTTCACCAAGATTCCTTCACCTGCAGAAGATTCCCGCACCGTTGCTAATTCGAGGAAATGGCCAGTTTTAATCTCCATCAACCAATCGTGCCAGGTATGGAAACGTACCTGCATGTTTTTCATGCGACTCCCTGAGAGGTCACGTGAAAAATCTCGGCATCTTCCGACTTGCAGAAGAACCTTTTCCGGGTGGTCAACCCTTCTAACCTTCAACGGGAATTTCATGGAAATTATCCAGGTTACAATAAAATCTCACTAAAAATTAGACTAGTTTTTTTTATGTTAATAATGCGCTCCGTGAAGTTTCACGACATTCCGATAGCGGCAAGTACCCAAACCGGCGAGATTCCTCGGGAATTAACCACGTGGCGGGGTCCCCGCCACGTTGACCGGCATTCCAGGACCATACGATGGCGAAACGAAGTCAACCAAAAGTCTTTCCCGACTCTCTCATACCTACTGGAGACCCTATTTATTAGAAATTGCCCGAATGTATTGCATTCGTCGTTACCCGATACACCTTTCAACGAAGGCAATACACCGGTATATCATTTTACTCGTGAATGCACGTTTTGGGGTGCGAATCCACGTCAAATTGGTGTTTGGGGTCCGATCTCTTCGGTTTTGGGGCCTATCTTGGCTGATTTTCCGGCGTGCATCCAACGGTGTGGGTCATTGCTTCCCTTTCGGTCTCAATTTCCCTACGTGGGTATTGCATTTGGATGCTTGCATTTTCCATCCGCTTTCTATATAATTCCATTTTGGGCTTGGAATTGCCTACGTGGGGATTCCATTTGGGGGCTCGGGATTGGCCTTTCATTTCTATGTAATTCCATTTTGGGTTTGGAACCTCCATCTGGTGCATTCTATTCGGATGTAGGGTATCATCACAAAGTTTAGACCCTACAATTTGGCAACAATTATCGTGCGGTTATTGTTGTTTCATGGATTCGTACCATAATTGCACTGACTTAGTGTATTTTTTCACACTGAATCAGTGTGAAAACAATGAATATCAATAGCGTACGGTTTATGTACTTTAACTATACAATTGCTGTGTCAAAATTGCACAGCAATCATATAATTAAAGTACATAAACCATACGCTATTGATATTCATTGTTTTCACACTGATTCAGTGCGCAAAAATACACTAAGTTAGTGCGATTATGGTACGAACCCATGAAACAACAATAACCGCACGATAATTGTTGCCAAATCGTAGGGTCTAAACTTTGTGATGATGGGGAGTAAGGTTTGGAGTGGCGAGGGTAGGGCTCTGGACCGATTTAGATTGCAGGATTTTAGGGTTTAGGGTTACAAGAGGGTTCCTAGGGGTATGGCCTTTTTTGGTGTTGTTTTTATTGCACCTACCCCACTATTAGCAGACATTGCGATTCCAAAAACACGAACTAGAACGCTAATTTTTTCTTCATTTGTGAGATATAGCAACTTTGACTTTAGGGTCTACAGGTTTGACTTGGCTATTGCGGATTCCATTTGAAGAATTTTTTCAAGAGAACTAACTTTTTGGAATGGACTTGACAAGAGCTACCCAAAAATATCTTATACTTCTAAAAATAGTAACTTTGATTTTTGGGTACCTAGAGGAATGGGGAGCATGTTGGAGTCTCGTGGAAGGCATCTTATTTCATTTTTGAGTGGATTTATGGATAGACATTCTTGTGCGGGTGATAATATGACGTGGCACTCGTACATTGGACATCGTATGCAAGAGATATGGACGGATGAAGTTCTGATTTTCAAACTTCATCCATCAACTGCCGCTAAATTTGACGTTGGACTTTTAAGTGCAAGACATTTTTGGAATGCACGTAAAAGCATCTACAAGGTGGTGGGGTTACATTAGGCTAAAATTAGATATTCATTGGGGTCATATCTCCAAGTGGCTAGGTTTGAGCTTTGTAGAAAGAAGGGCGTTTCCATTTCGAGGACATGACGTCTTAGGTTTTACCCGTAGGAACCCAGAATGACGTGGCACTTGTACATTGGACATTCTATGCAAGAGATACGAGTGGATGAAGTTCTAATTTTTCAAACTTCATCTGTCCATTGCGCCTTTTTTTGACGTTGGATTTTTAAGTGCAAGACATTTTTGGAAAGCACTTAAAAGCATCTACAAGGTGGTGGAATTATATTAGGCTAAAATTAGATATCCATTGGGGTCATATCTCCAAGTGGCGAGGTTTGAGCTTTTGTAGAAAGAAGGGCATTTCCATTTTGAAGACATGACGTCTTAGGTCTTACTTGTAGGAGCCCGGAATGATGTAGCACTTGTTCATTGGACATTCTATGCAAGAGATACAAGCGGATGAAGTTCTGATTTTTCAAACTTCATCCGTTCGCCGCCGTTGGCATAAAGGTCGGATGAAGGAGTGCAAGTTGCTTTTGGAAAGGGTTCTTAACCATCTACAAGATGGTGCTTTTGTTTTGGGCCAGAAATAGATAGTTGGGGTGGTCAAATCTTACATGGGTTACTAATAACTTCTCTACAAAGAAGGGCGTTTGAATTTGAAGGGTATGCGGTTGTAAGTGCCTTTCGTGGAATTTTAATGGCATGTAGTACATGTGGATTGGACTCTCAATGGATGAGTAACAAGCGGATGAAGTTGAGAAGTTCAAACTTCATTCATTCGTTCCCGCTAGCTTAAGTGTCGGATGCCAAATTGCAAGACGTTCTTGGAAAGGCTTTTCAAGCATCTACACCACGGTATTTTTATTTGGGCTCATTAATAGATATTCAAATGAATCATTTAAAGGAACCACATCTACAAATGTCATGAAAATTGCATCAAAAGATCAAAAGTAAGACCAACTTACAACAAGTTGGAAATGTCTTACGCTTTTGGAAAGTGTGAAAAAATTGCACCCATGCAAGTGTTTGTTATTTTATTAACGTCCCTCAAATATAAAGTACAGTGTTTGCTGTATTTAATGAGATCAAGTGAACCAATATCATGCAATTAGGCGTCAAAGGGTTGAAGAAAATCCATCAACAAGTTGGAAATCATTTAAACTCTTGGATTGGTTGAAAAGATTAAATTCATGCAAGTGTTTGTTATTTTTTTAACGTCCCTAAAATATAAAGTACAGTGTTTGTTGTATTTAATGTGATCAAGTGAACAAATGTCATGGATTTAGGCGTCAAAGAATTGTCAAACATCCATCAACAAGTTGGAAATAATTTAAACTCGTGGATGAAGTGAAAAACTTGCATTCATGCAAGTGTTTGTTATTTTTTTAATTGCCTAAACCCTAAAGTACAGTGTTTGCTGTATTTAATGGATTCAAGTGAACAAATGTCATGCATTTAGGCGTCAAACGGTTGAAAAAAAAACACCAACAAGTTGGAAATATTTTGAACTCTTGGAATGTGTGAAATATTTGATTCGTGCAAGTGTTTGTTATTTTTCTAACGAACCTAAAATATAAATTACAGTGTTTGCTATATTTAATGGATTCAAGTGAACAAATGTCATGCAATTAGGCGTCAAAGGGTTGAAAAAAAAGCACCAACAAGTTGGAAATATTTAGTGTTTGCTATATTTAATGGATTCAAGTTGAAAATGTTTGAAATACTTGAAACCTGTAAGCTCCCAATTTGTCATTTGGGACTCGTAGAATTATTTTTTTGGAAATTTGTAATTTAAAGTTGATAAAAGTATAGAAAAATCCATAAAAAGAGTGTAGAACCCAAATAGGGTTGTGTCATACCCATTATAGTATTTGGTCTAAATTTGTGTTTTTTACTTAGAATCCCCCAAACCTTGCCTAAAAATAGTATAAAAATAACGAAAAGGTTAGATTTGGAGGATTCGAGTCACACAGCCCCAAAAAGGCTAAATCCCATCATGAATGTGGCAATTCATGGCTAGGTCGGTCCGAGGGATCCACAGCGAGGCCACTAGGTCGGGTCCTATAGATCGCAGTGACTGGAATGCGGTGCACTTTGGGGTACACCGGTACACCTTTTAACATGGCGGGGTACACCGGTGTACCTTTCCCTTTGGGAATGCACGTCGTTTTCGGGAATGCACGTCGAAGGGCGGAAATACACCCTGACCGGGCGCGTGCGGGCTGTTGCAGACTTGTCCTTGTACATGCGGAATGCACGTCCGACTCTGGGATACACCATGCCTCTGCAACACTGAAGACCTGACTCCCTCTGGCACTCGTTGGACTTCGCGCCACGCCACGCTTTTTGAATGGAATTCACCATGGAGGTGGCCATGGAGCAAGAGGTGGCTACTGAGCAAGGCCATGGATTTTGGACTTGGGGTTTTTAGGTGAAGAAGGAGGTGCTCGGTTTACGGGTTTTGGTTGGTTTTGGCAAGTTTGGCTAATCAAGATAGGCGCAAATCGATGGAATGGAGAAGAAGTGTGCGGTTTAAGGGTTTTGCTTCGAAGGGTTTCAAGGGTGTCCCCGATTTTTTGACAAACTTTTTTAAGGCTAAATTTTGGCCTACCCCCCATTATCATATATTGTGCTTCCAATGGTGCAAAAAAACACCATTAAAGTATCACGATTGAAGTTGGACTTTTGGGGGGCGAGTTGACTTCCTTGATGGGATGGCATTTTGAAGTTTGAATTACGCCTACCCCCCTATTTGTGGGTGTTGTGAATCCAATGGTGGTATTGGTTTCTGCAAAAAAGTTTAGGGTTGAACACAGTGAGCGTTTCAAAAGTGTCATTTAGGGTTGCTATTTTTGTGAGGGTGAGGAATTGGAGAGATTAGAAGGTACCTACCCCCCCATTTTCAAGGGTTGTGAACACAATGGAGTAATAAAAATCCATTAGAGTGGGCTTTTTTTGGCCTATTTGACTTTCAAAACCCGTGGAGTTGACTTTTTGGAGGGAATTGATTTAGCAATTTTGACCTAAAACAATGTTGTAGGTCTATTAATGGGTGTTCCAAATTGGTATCACACTTGTTGATACGACCTTGTATGCATGAGTTAGGAGCGGATGAAGTTTGGTTGGTACAAACTTCATCCGTCAATTGCCACTATTCTAAAAATAGGGTCAAAAAATGAAAGCCATTTTCGGAAAGGGCTTGGAAGCATCTTCGAGATGGTATCCTTACCTATTGCTAAAAATATAAATTTAATGGGGTCAAATCACGAGAACCCTACAAATATGCTTTTGTATGGAGAAGGGCGATTGAAATCCAAAGGTATGGCATTCTAGGTCTTCTCCACGGGATTCTAAAATGACGTGGCACTTTGTGATTGGACATTCTATGCATGAGTTACGAGGGGATGAAGTTTGGTTGGTGCAAACTTCATCCGTCAATTGCCGCTATTCTAAGAATAGGGTCAAAAAATGAAAGCCATTTTCGGAAAGGGCTTGGAAGCATCTTTGAGATGGTATCCTTACCTATCGCTAAAAATAGAAATTTAATGGGGTCAAATCACGAGGAGCCTACAAATATGCTTTTGCATGGAGAAGGGCGATTGAAATCCAAAGGTATGGCATTCTAGGTCTTTTCCACGGGATTCTAAAATGATGTGGCACTTTGTGATTGGACATTCTATGCATGAGTTAGGAGCGGATGAAGTTTGAATGGGGCAAATTTCATCCGTCAATTGCCGCTATTTTTAAAATAGGGTCAAAGGGTATAAGGCATTTTTGGAAAGAGCTTAGAAGCATCTTCGAGATGGTGTCTTTACCTCAAAGCTAAAAATAGAAATTTAATGGGATCAAATTTCTAGGATCAAGGTGATTTTTGCATCCATTCCAATTGACTTAATACGCTTGAGGGTGAATTAAAAATCGCGGAATACAAGGGAATATGGATGTATAAAATGAACCTAGGGTTTAGGGTTTAGGGTTCACTCAAACAAAAATAGTGGACAATTAAGGGTTGATTTTGTTGACCTTTGGGCAGTATAGCCATAATCAAATTTAATTGTAAAAAGACATAATAAAGCACTTAAATAAGTTGAGCTTAAACAAGTTGTAAATATCACAAGGGTTAAGAATCTACAAAATATTGGACTCATTTTTAATTTTTGTAATCCAAAACAAGATAAAAACAGTCGATTATTTAGGGGTTGTAGGGTAAATGTTCAAATGAACAGAAGTCGTAGAAATCCTAGCAAATGCATGGAAATGAAACACCTACAAGTTGTAAATTTCCCAAAGTATTGGAATCTACAAATATATATTGGGCTAATCTTTCATTTTTGTAATTGAAAACAAGATAAACACAGTTGGTTACTCATGGGCTGTACTTTAAGTCCTAGAATGAATAAAACTCATAGAATTCCTATGCAAATGCATTGAAACAAAGTACCTACAAGTTGGAAATATCTCAACGTCTTAGAAGTCATGAGAATATTAGGCTAATTTTTGATTTTTTTCATTAAAAACAAGATGAAAACAGTTGGTTACTCATGGGCTGTACTTTAAGTCCTAGAATGAATAAAACTCATAGAATTCCTATGCAAATGCATTGAAACAAAGTACCTTTGATACACAAGTCCAATCTTTGATTTGGGGTTAGAGTGATAAATATGTCTCAATTGTGCTTTTGAAATCTGTAAATAGAGTTTTAGGGTGATGTGCATCCTCATTGCATTATCGATATCATGTCTTCACTGAGAATTTAGGAACTTCTTGGATCTTGGATCTTCTCTGTGGAAACTCCATTTTGGATTTAGGGTGTTTTGAAACCTTTGTTGTGCCATGTAGAGGACTGTAGAGAACACATTCGTCACATGTCAAGGCGTAGGGTAATTCACATTCAAAATGGAACCTATTCAAAATCCTAAAACACCCTCTTATGGACAATTATCCTTTAGGGATTCATTTCGGACAACATTGATGGAAAGAAGCTGTAAATGGCATACACTCTTGATATCAGCACTCTAGAAATTTAGGGATATCTTGATATCAGCAGCAAGAGATATCAAGAGACCAAAGAATACCAAGAGGGTTTGAAATATCAAGATAGCAAGAGTGTATGCCATTTAGAAATAGCAATATAACGAGGTATCAAACTATTGAGAAATCAATTGCTGAGATATCTCAATATCGGTTGATGAGATATCTCAATATTGGTTGCTGAGATATCTCGATTTCGATAGCAAACGCATCGATATCTCAAGGGTTCCATGGCATTGATATCTCGAGGTTTAGGTGGCTGACATATCGAGTGGTCAAAAGGATGAAACAGATATCGAGATATTGAGATATCAGGTGCACATAGGAGGTTTAGGGTGTTGATTTGGTAAGAGATATTGACATGTCGTGATAATTGAGAGAGGAAATAAATTTGCTTTTTAACCCCTAAAGTCCCATTGTCCCCTTGGGGGACAAAATGGATTTTGGGCAGGCTCCTACGGTCTCAATATTTGTTTGAATCTCTTTTGTGGAGATAGAGAATTACATTAGCTTTCCGAAAATGTAATTTTCATTACAATTGGTGCCTGGGAGCAAAAGTTATGGCACAAAACCCCCAAATTTTAGGGTGGCGGGTAGAAAAAAAACCTCACCTAAACTTTAAATTAAAAATTTAAAAAATTTGGTTCATATAGATTTTATTTCTATCTACATGGAAAGCTTTGATTCATTCCATGTGGATTTGTTATGCAAAAATTATGGACAATCTTATTTTTCGGGCAATTAGAGCATCTTCTCGAAAAAATAACTTATAGGATTCATTTCTGAACTCTATTTTGACAATTTAAAAAAAAAAATTTCACAAGGTTAAGATTTCTTGCTAGAACAATCTCACTATTGAGATTAGTATATTTCAACTCTTTCTTAGAGCTATTAATGATTTAATTTTTCCTTCAATCTTGAACCTACTTCTACTTAATAATTTTTTTATGAGTGAAAACTAAGTGTTTCTTTTTTGAATTTTTTATCCTAGATTCTCAACTCAATTCTTCATCATATAAAATAATAAATTAAAAATCATTAGAGCCAAAAATTTAAGTTGAGCAAGGTGCAAAAAAACTTGATTCCTTCACTTTAAATGCAAGTATCGGGCAATCTACATGGTCAAAGTTTTTGAAATTTCTTCCACACATTCTTATGCTAGTCTAGTACAAGATCCTATGGTTAAATATGTAAAAAACACATTTAATTTTTTTTTTTGGTTTTTGCTATAGAAATGGCAATTTTGAGTGGTTTTTGATGGAATAATGGCCTTGGGACTTTAGGGGTTAAAATAAATTTTGCTTTTTAAATTAAAAAAATAAGGCCTCCAAAATTACAATATTATATTCATATTTAGTATAAATAATATATAATAATATATATTTAAAAATACATATAAAATATTTTGGTAAATGAACTAACTTGTGACGGACTGCATTTTTAAAAAAGAAGTTGGTAATTTTTTGGAATCTTTTTTTTTTTTTGGTTTGGAATTCTTTTGCTTTAAAAGCTACTATTAATTTTAAAAATGAAATGAAATTCAGAATATTTTTAAATATAATTATAAAATGATTTTTAAAATAATGAAATGAAAATGAATGAAAATGGTGTTACTTTCTATATGTGGTCAAATGGTGAAAATGTAGACAGACAGCGTAGAAAAAATAAAAAACTTCAATATTCAAAGTAATTCTTCTTAACAATTCATTTCACAATTATAGGAAAAAAATGGATTCATAAAAAATGGAATGAGTACATAATAATACTATAATGACTTTGATCACAATAGAAAACTTATAGTTTTATTATGTATTTAGCAATGAACATTTATATTCATGAGAAAATATATAAGAAATTTTGGAAAATTAAATAATTAACTCTAAGCTCAAAGTAACGAAAAAAAAAAAAATACAAAAATAGCATGAGTTATATAAAAAAATTTAATAAGTGGTTTGGATTACAAGTTAGTCCATAGCAAGAAGGTGCCATAATGCAGTGCATTTGGTGTAAATCATCACACCATTTAACAAAGGGGTTACACCGGTGTAACTTTTTAAGGTCAATATAGGTCGACTTTTGATAATTCGCACGTTTTTTAGCCTATTTGCATTGATTTTTTGCCCTCTTTCCAAGGAAACCGGTCTTGGCTTCTAATTTGGAGCCCAAAAAAAGGGATGGTTGTTTTTAGGCCGCAGTTTCTTGCATTGGCAACCACGCAGGCCACCATGTGGGCGCCCCTACCTCATGCATTTTTTGTTGGAATGGCAAAAAAAAATTTCCAGCTCCACTGATTTTCTGCCTTCTTTCCAACAATATAAGGTTGGTTTTCTAATTCTTCCGGGGTCCATGGTTGGTTTTGGGGTGCCCTTCTTCTTTTAAAAGCTTTCATTTTCATTTGGCCCTCCTTCTTTCCATTTGGGGGGGCCTACTCTTCTTGTTGCCCCTCGAATTCATTGCAAGCCTTAGTCTCTTCTCCTCCTTTTGGGTTTAGGAGAAAGGTGAGGAGAAGATCCAAGGGTAATGTTGATCTCCATTTTGGGCCACCGTCTTTGAATGGTGTTCAAGCAAGGCCATTGGGGAAAGAAGGGACCATCCATTGCCTTTTCCTATTCCCTTGGCATGTGGATATTGTAGCACCCAAACCCTACGTAGCGCAGCGAGTAGGGTTTGGGCCTGGAGCGGAGCGCCATTAGGCGCGGAGCTTCAGCCCCCAAGGCGCGGAGCGCCGGTTAGGGTGAATATGAAAGGGTAACCTCTAAGACTAGCTAGGACCTTTTGGGTAATATAGCCAAAAAAATTGGAAAAATAATGAACACCAATTGGAAGGCATTCCCCCCTACTCCTTCACTAGGCGTGTAGTGCATTCATTTGGGTGTCATAAAATGGTTACACCATGATTTCACACCCTTTTTACACCCTCCCTTACACCTTGTTACATCTTCCATTACACCTCATGACACCCTCCATTATACCTCATTACACCCTCTATTACACCTCATTACACTATTTGTTACACCTTCTTATACCATTTGTTACACCATTTGTTACACCCTATGTTATATCTTATTACACCATATTACTTAGTCATGTGGTCATTAAACCATGATGATGGTTTAGCTTACTGTACGTATAAGTCAATTTGGGAAGTAACTAGGGAAAATGTGGATCATGTTTAATTTTTTTTAAATACTGTACAACTATTTCTAAAAATCTAATTAAATCTCACTATTGCTAATTTTAAATACCCAAAAAATTGGTCTTCAGTGAAAACATTTAGAAAAAACCCCCACTTCCATGCATGAATAGAAAAACTTATTCTAAAATGAAGAGTGTTGAAAAATTTAGGGTAAGCAAACAATTCTTGGATGACTGCAAGAAACACCTTCCAATTTTTATAAAGTATAGCATAGGATTCATTTTTTTAGGCTTTAGGGTCTAAATGATAGGAAAAAAAATAATTCTCCAATATTTTCATGTTTTTTTAGTATATAAAATATTAACAACCCGTCCACTTATATATTTTCTATGCGCTAAAACACAAACTCTATGATTTATTCGGTTTGACCAATAGAGCCTCCAACCTTCAATAGTTTCTTTCTTCCTACCTATTTTCATGAATAATTGTCCTACAATGCATATAATATTATTAAAAGGATCGGAAGCATGGAAATCATGGTTATTGCTTCATATAGAAGGTACATTGGTCACATCCATTTTCTTAAATCTCAGGTTCGAATTCAAGTAATACA
Organism: Pseudisothecium myosuroides; assembly: GCA_951799445.1. Classification (NCBI taxonomy): domain Eukaryota; kingdom Viridiplantae; phylum Streptophyta; class Bryopsida; order Hypnales; family Lembophyllaceae; genus Pseudisothecium; species Pseudisothecium myosuroides. Next base: position 44,152 of record OX637288.1, on the reverse strand, counting down.
CCCGCTAGACTTCCTAGTGAGAAGTCAACCAAGCCAACAGATGCCAACTCTATGGAAGTTGTTAAATTTTTTTTTCATATATTCAGAAGGGTCAACAATACTTTCCTCTATGTCAATAATTTTTGGGTGAAACAATGCCAAGATTGTCATAATTAAATGCAACTAAAACATTTACAAGTGGTCAACTCAAAAATCTCTTTTGTTGTAATCTTTGCAGCAACAAAAGCACATCTTAAAATTAGACATAGGGTGGGCTATATTGAAAATATTTCCCTTGCAGTCTTGCACAAACAATATTGGGCTTTCATTGTAATTGCTAGCTAGCTGGGCGGTGTGGTCAAACATAATCCTAGGTTAGGTATGCACCAAGTTCTGAAAAATTAATGACAAAGGCTCCTCACTCTCATCGATAATTGTTTAATAATTTTCAATATGGAATTTAAAAAAAAAGATAATTATGAATTTCATAATAATATAATAACTTAAACTTTCCAATATAAATTTTTTAATTTAACATTCCAAATAATAAACTTTTTATAGATAAAAGTGAAAATAAAACTTTTTGGGTGTTCATTTATTTTCCCTTTGAATATTCTATGAAATTACTTAAAATCAACATATTTATAAACTTTGATGTTATATTTTCTAAATACTAGCAATTGGCGCTTGCTTTGCTAAGCATTAAATATATTACTTTCATCCATTTTTCATGTGATAGAATGTAGATAAACAAAGTATGTATAATCTTTAAATGAAAATATTGACATCCACATGCAATATTCTTTGAAAAAATGGATATAGTGCAATATAAAGTAATTAAAAAAGACTCCTCACTCTCATCGATAACAGCAATAAGGTCGTGCTAGTTGGACGCACTTTGTTTATACTTGAATAAATGGGTTGCTAACTCAAAGTAACCCTATCCTAGCAGATATTTTGAAACAGGCATGTTCACTGATAGAAGTGATGTATTTATATTCGGAGTTGTAATGATGGAGATATTAAGAGGACAAAACCAGACCTCCTTAGCCCCACCAGTAAGTTGACGTACTCCCACAAATTAAAGACCGGCCTCACTATTGTTTTAATATCTGCCAGTGGGCTTTTTGTTTCTACTGCATCAAAATCAATTCCTGAGTTGGAGTATTCTTCCATACACTGCAAAATTATTCCGCAATGAGCCAAGTATGTCTTGGAGAGTTATGAAGTTATTTTAGTGGGTCTAACATGTCTTTGGGAGTTGTGAAGACTGTCTTGTACTTATATCGATATCGATATCGGTTGCTGAGATATCTCGATATCGATTTAGGAGATATCTGGAGACCGAACGCATCGATATTGATATCTCGATTTCGATATCAAATGCATCGAAATCTCGAGGGTTCGACGACATTGATATCTCGAGGTATCGATTGCTGACATATCGAGTGGTGGAAAGGAGGAAACAGATATCGGGATATTGAGATATCAGGTGCACATATCAGGTTCAGGGTGTCGATTTGTCAACAGATATTGAGATATCGCGATATTTGAGAGAGGAACTTCACAAAAACAAGGTGTACACGACTGAACAAAGGTTTTTAGGCTTGATGGAAAACAACATCCAGGGTTATTGAATGTATAAGAAAGTTTTCAATAGACACGAAGAACATCAGTCAAAGTACGACATAGTGCGTTCGGTTCTACGATAAACTGAACTGAAGGTTGGAGGCGGCCACGAGATCGCTCCAATCTACTCCTACTCCTGGTAAAGGGTTCCCAACGAAAGAGTTAGTACATTTTGAATTGCATGTGATGTGGACAGAATCAATAGATAAAATAGGCGGTTTAAGAAACGAACAACTCACCAAGAAGTGCGAAATGGACAAGGTGGATTCGTGCAAGCATTGTTTGTACAACTGCTTCTTGCGGAGGAACCCTGTGCAGGTCTCCACAACCTGCTTCTTGCCCTTTTTGTGCTCGTACTCCACAGATCCAATGGAACCCGGGAGAATGAGTTGGCCCAACCGTCGATAGAGGGAGCATTTCTGGAAGAGGGCTACCCCCAAGAGGTTGGTTTCGTGCAACCGCCTGGTGCAGTGGAGGTATTGAGCGGGGCGGAAACACAAGACGTCCCCGTGCTTGGGCACGAACGACACCCCAACCTCTGGAAACGCGAAAATGGCTGGCTCTACCCCTTCGGGAATGGCATCTGCAACCAACATGAATGCCAGGATTTGGGTTTAGGGTAGCTCCCAACAATAATGGGTTTAGGGTTGCGAAAAAGTGCGAATTACCTTCCCGGAGCCAGAGGATGAAGCCGTGGTCGTAGTCGTCCTCGTCTTTGTGGGGCCGGCAATTGTAATCCCTGGTTGTTGCGAAGGACGAAAAGGGGCCGCCACCAATCCTGGCACCCTCCTCGTGGAAACCTTCAACCCTTGGAATGCTCTCCAAATGCTCAAAGATAGCCGCATACTCACGCTTCAAGATCTTGCACACAAAGCGTGCGAAATCCTCCGACAGGCCGTAAAATCTAGGATCATCCTGCACATACCATCCGGTGTTGCCATACGCGGACCGCATCCCCCACATGCAAATCCGACTGGACCCTTTGGCCTCCGATTTGCTCACATTTGTGCCCTTCCTCTCAAGATGCGAGACGACCTTCGTCAAGACCTCCAACTCTGTTGGACTGAAGACATCGCATCTCAGATAAAAAATCTGGGTGCGAGAGGGTGACTCCAGCATTGTGATTGGACTCTCCACTCGCTTCAGGGTCTTCAAAAGCTGCTCATTCAGGGCATCATTCGTGCTGGCGAAGTCCACGAGCTTCACCGTCTTCCGCACGAGCACCTCCTTGCCCGTCGAGGGGAAGGCAATTGGCGGCACTTTGACGGCGACTGCGTGTTGGTCTGCGTACTTCTCCAGGTGGTGCTGTAGGGCTTCCACACTATTGGGAAGATTCATGCAACATACCGAGCAAAAGTACGATGTACCTACATCACCAAGCCCCAGACACAGTTCAGGATTTTTAGGGTTCAAGGTCCCCTAACAGCCCAACACCTCCAAATCCCCAACATCCCATCACCTCCAACGCCTTCAACAACACACGTCGGCTCCACACCTCAGCACCTTCCCCGACACCCGAAACATAAACACCCCGACACCTCGAGACGGCAGTCCGACACTTTGAAACATCGACACCGCACTCCAACATCGAGGACACGTTGAGCTCTCAACACCTCCACACCTCGGCGCCTTGACACCTCGGTTATGCGGCTCAGTACAACCCTAAAACCTACGTACATCTTGATTAACCCCCGCGACGTGCCAACAGCCCCAAACCTCGACATCACAACATCTCCATGCCTCGAAATTACAGCCCAACGCCCCGATCCTACATCGACAACGGCAAACCTAGTTTGGGATTCAGATTTAGGTTTAGGCAACACCCCAACACCACCGACATCCCAACACCCCCAACACCTCAACAAAACACGCCCGCTCAACACCCTAGAACCTGGGCACCTATAAAACGGTTTAAGGGTTTAGGGTTTAGGGTTTAGGGTTTTAGGTTTAGGGTTTAGGGTTTAGGGTTTAGGGTTTAGGGTTTTAGGGTTTAGGGTTTAGGGTTACAGGGGCGTCCCTGGGCTTTTTGAAGTCTTTATCTATTAGGATTTGACATGAGGTTTCTACATCAATGTTGACTGAAATCTCTCAAGGATTCCAAAAAGCCAAACCATTTTTGAAAATGTTATGTTATGTAGAAACCCTAATCAGGGTTTTCGTGCCCTAAATCCTTGCTGAAATGACTTTTTTTATCAAGACAATGAATTTCAAACATTGGTAATGCTTATAGACAATGTTAGAAACAGAAATCATGTTCTATACTTGTGTAAGGTCAGGATCAAAGTAGATAGGAATCTGAAAACCAATTGAATGCATGGAAATAAATCTATGGACTAATATGTACCAATCTTTGAATTTGTAGGAAAATGATGGCTTGTTGTCATTAAAACTGAATATCTGCAAAAGTATATGATCAATCACTAATGACAAGATAAATGCCAGCAACTCACCTCAATAAACTATGCTATTATAGATTACACAAGTTTTATCAAAATTATAGAAGTTTGTAACAACATTACTATTGAAATTTAGACAGCTCAACTATAGCAAAGATATACATGATCACTAGTGAATTGTGGAATAAGATAATAATGCAATAGAGAGTTATAATGAAACCTAGGTCTACTGCAAAACTAGTCATACATTGCATCAATTCACAAAAAGAGTTTTGAGGATCACAAAAAAAACAAAGAACTATGGGAGCAAAATCAAAGCTCCTAGAACCAGATTGAAAATATGTATCTCACCAAAGAACATCTCGATGAATGGCCTTTTCAGTTTACCTTTCTTCTTAAGCTCCGCTGTACAAGAAATGCATGAATTAGTTCAAAACCACTACAATAATATAGACATCATTTATCATGTATAATGCACAATACACAATCAACTTCAAAATCAATAAAAGCTCAAGACAACAGCAAGTAGCTTGATTGCAATATAAAACTTACAGGCAAAGATCCAGGGATATATACCAACTGAACTTTGGGCAGGAATTAGCCGTGACTGAACTTGCATGCAACCACCAACTAAATCTGCACAAAAAAATAAACAAAGTGATCAACCAATTTGATGTTTCACAATAAAAATGCACAAAAGAGCTACTACTTGAATGCTCAAGACAGCTACTACTCAAATTCTATCCAAGCTGGAATCCAAATCAAATATCAACAAACACTTCCTTTTCAATTTTGATTCACCAAATCCTTTAACAAACAAAAACTCAAGTCACATTTTCAAAAGGGTCAAGGAGTTTCGAAACCCTAATAGACCCACGATTCAGGGGAGTCTAAAAACCCTGGCATTTGAATGGATTAGGGGAGTCTAAAACCCTGAGATAACTAGGGTTCAAGAAGTCTAAAAACCCTGATGGAATTAGGGTTTAGAGGGGGTATAAACCTTGATAGACTAAGGGTTCATGAGGGTTTTTAAACCCTGTTTCATTAAGGGTTTGGGGGAGTTTCGAAACCCTAATAAACCCAAGGTTTAGGGGAGTCTAAAAACCCTGGCATTTGAAGGGTTTAGGGGAGTCTAAAACCCTGAGATAACTAGGGTTCAAGAAGTCTAAAAACCCTGATGGAAATAGGGTTTAGGGGGAGTATAAACCCTGATAGAGTAAGGGTTTAGGGCAGCCTCAAACCCTGATTGATTAAGGGTTCATGGGGAGTGTAAAACCCTGTTTCATTAAGGGTTTGCGGGGAGTTCATAGCCCTAAGGGATTAGGGGAGCTTAAAAACCAACTGAATTTCAGGGTTTAGGGGAATCAATAACCCCGGTTTATCAAGGGTTAGAGGAGTCTTAAGCCCTCCAAGATTTCATGGTTTCTAAAACTCTTAAACCCTGTTTATCCAAGACGTTTTAACAAATAGCAACAATATCTTCAAGCATTACTTGCATACAAAGCAAGTCATTGTGATTGAAAAGTAGAAACTCTGAATCTAAGCTTCAAGAATGAGCCAAACCTATCCCTCTCTGTAAATTCAAATGATTATTGCAAAAAAGAAGCTACTTGAACATACCTGTCAACTACTCACAGAGCTGTTGCTACATACCTCGAATCCGCTTTTCTCTCCTTTCTATTCACACGTCACAAGTGCGGCCATTACAAGGTCAAAAACTGAAAGTTAAAGACCAACCAAAAGCCAAGGCCAAAATGCACACAATTTTAATGAAAGTAAACTACTAAGTTATCACATCATACCTATCAGAAATTGGCATAAAATTGATAAGAAGAATGAGTAGAAAAACCCGTCGCTCATATGTTGTGCTGTAAATGTTGACAAGTTCCCAACGTCCAGATTCGTACCTTCTAGCTGCCAATCCTGTCAACAATTCAACACATATAAGTCAGGAGACTCATTCACTGACGGACACGTGCATGCATTTAAGGGCTTTTTATCCGCTGCTGCATCTTCTTGATCAGAACAAAGAAGTATGAGAGGCTAAATAAGTTCCTCAATGACTCATTTTTGTCTCTCAAAAGTCAGTCTTTCAAAGTTTGTGTGATACTTGAATGATTTCAAGACCACCAGCAGAATCACATGTCCCTGGAGCAGAAAGTAGATAATTGAATTTGTGAATGACAAGCACCATCTCCCAGCTTCGCCGGTCTCTGTCTACAAGCTCAAAGAGGTATTTTATCGCTTCATATTGTTCACTACATCCCCAGACTTCCACCTAAATCGTATAGCCGCACTGCCCTCCCATCTGTCCGGATGCTCCAAGGACGCAAAAAAGAGGCAAATTAGTGAGAAATTCATGCAAAATGCAAAAATATTTGTTGCCACGGTAAAAACAAAGAGACATGGGACATCGTCTCTTGGATAGGCTGCAATACATCACGGGATGCCATCAAGGGTGTAAATTGAAGAAATAGCATTGACACATGTTGTAGAATATCAGTATCAAGGAGGCACATGACAACTCCATAAGATTGCCAGTAATGAAGCCAGAAAGAAGATCCTAAACCAATTAAAAAATCCCCCCACCTCACAAAGCTACATAGCAACAAAAGGAAAAAAAGAAAAAAAGAAATCCTTCGAATTTTCAGACTTGTACCCTTGGAGTCATGTTGCTTATTATGACAATTTCAGTAATTGCACCCACCTTCTATCACGCATCAGAACTCTCAAAAATTGTTGACTTTGCGTACAGCAGAAGAATCTTTCAGTCTGAAAATCGAAGACACACCCTTTCCCAAGTCTGCAATTTATAAACATCCAGTCAAAATGAATCTCTACTTGTTCATAGGAAAATTCAGGTGCGGATACATCTCCTTTGCAAACATATCCGCAGATCAGGCTTGAACCATGATTAATCTGAAGGTCTTCCAGCACCTAATTGACCAGTGAACATCACGCAATAAGTAGACAAAACGCCTAAAACCATCAACTAAATAAAACACACATGCAATTTGAATGCAACTTTAACGTAAGAGAATTATATGGACACAAAGCCCTCAACACCAAGTGGTTCCAACAATTTGCACAAGCCCTAATTAAAAAAAAGCATCCACACCGCAACCAAAACAGGTTCAAAAATCTCCCACAACCTGTCTCACAATATACCTGTTTCACATAAGCTTTTTTCTCAGATTCTATTTACAGCTGTCCCTTCACGCGATCCGAATCACGCGATCCGAAGCAGTTACCGACTTTGTCGAGAGTGGCTGACCCTAATCATCTTGCTACGGCCCTTCTTCAAGCATGCTTCTCAACCTGCATAATTTTCAAATAACAACGTAAGTAATGCTCACAAATTAAAATGTCACATAGTTACACCAATGAGCGGTCCCTGCCTTAAAGAAAGTAATACTTCACAACTGGATACTTTTTGTGTAGGAGAAATAATGCACCCCACTACTCTCGATCCATCACTTGTTTCCAGAAATGGTCATGGAAGCTAACCTCTTTATATATCAAGGTCAAGTTCCACTGCGTGAATGCAACAAAGGCAGCTCAATTTAATTGGTAGATGATTAGTATGGCTCTTGAACCGTGAATGCCATTGAGCTCATCCACGAGCCACTTGAGAGCGTCATCGAAGCCCAACACAAGCTAGTCGTCTTCTTTGACGCAGCGCCCTTTCTCCGTTGCGGTCATTGTCATGCGATATGGGATGCACCCTAGCGGCCCCACATTCATGAGCACAAACTTTCAAGCTCCCAGATTCACGAGAGCCTGAAAATCATGTTGATCTGTGTGTTTAGGGAGAGTCATTGAAGCAAAAATTTGGGAGAGAATTCTGAATTGTAGTGTCGTGTCCTGAATCAAAAATCCAATTGAAACGATAGTATAATTTCAATCACACTAACTTGAAGCTAACTCCTACACCTCTCATTTGCAAAAACAGGCTCTCAATTCAATGCATTTTTCATCCCATAAGAGCAAGGCAAAATTGCATCTTCAAACATTGTTGTGACCAAAGGACAAGAATGATGTACCTTTTTCTAGTTCCTATTGGCCATGTATGTACCGTCATCTGCTGGCGATAAGTGCTGATGAGCGCGTCTTCAAACTGCCTCGGGGTGAAGAGCATCGGAGATGGAGATGCATCGATCAAGAAGTTGTTGAGTTAATCATTGGAGCCCATGGTGATCGCGTAAATGGTGTGCTGTAGGAGGAATTCCTGTCCTGCTGTCGACCCTAACATCTGCAGAATCTGATCACCGGTCAATTTGGTTGAGAGTTACACATAGATTCAATCTCAGTTTAAAATTATTAGTGTTACAATTGACGATGCCATGTTCAATTTGTCAGGTCTTTGAGTGCCCTCTTCCATAAGTCTCAAAAGAAAATGAAGTGAGTATCCCACAATTCGGGGATACAGGAGCAGGACAGAAAATGAAATGACTACAGGAACAGAACAGAAAATAGAAATACCTGTAATTGATTTTGCAGGCACAATCCCATCTTCATCTTTGACTGCTGACCACTTCATTTCATGCAAAAATGGCTTTTGCCTGATGAATTTTGATCATAGAACAGGGAGGATGCTACTATTACAAGTGAGTAAAAGCATTTCGTGCAGGATGGAAGCGTACCAAAGTTGAAATGGATTCCAGAGGTATGTGTCCCACCAAGAAATTCTACAAAGCATGTGATGTTATTACATACCAGGGTAATCCATGAGGTCTGTGCCTCCTTACATTCATCTACAGTTCCCTGATCTATTTGCCTGCAGAATTTGCATTACAACAGATATGAATCTTGAATCGACTACATATTCATTGATCAGAAAAAACTCACAGATATCATTCAACAACTACTCCAAAATAGGGAAGTTGGACAAGTCCAGAAGAGCTTAATATGATATTTTAGATAAATATCCAAATTCAATGTCCACGTCAAATTTGGGTATCAAGTTAGCAAAACAGGGTTGAGGTGACAACATGCATGTCAGCATAATGATAAAGGTTAAAACAAACAACACTTACTCTTCCGTATGGTCTTCTTGGAAAGGTAACATGAACGGACATTCACACAAAACAACGGCATTGATCATCCCCATACAAGCGCTCCACATCCCATCTCACCTGCATCGACTAGAAAATCAAACACAACTTTGGTCCAGTCAACACCAACGGACATGATACTTGACACACATCAAGCTGCATTTGAGCATCTTGGAAATTGGCCATTCTGTTTGGCCAGCCATGCCATTTAAACTTTCTTAGAAGAGAGCTTTAAACACTTTGCGATACCAATACTAAAATTTGCACCCAAAAAGGTCTCGGAATATATACCTGTAATTGAAAATAGTCAGCATAAGCTATGTCAGTCATCTGCTGTGACATTTCTAGAACTATGCAGCTGCCACACACAACCAACATGAAATTTAATACGAGAATCTTGAAATTGCGACAATTGGAAATGCCTCTGTGATCGTATCGGAGCAAAGTAGCTGCTGGCACTACAAGATCTAAATCTGACAAACTCTAGACAACAAAGGATCAATTCAACAAACAAGAAATGAACATGAGGAACCAAAGGATGTTGCTCATTACTCGTTCTTCTATACACAAAATTGCTGCGACTCGTGACAGTAAGTAGATTTTGACCTGTGAATCACGGCGTCCAGTCAGAGTGGCACTTAAATTTAATCCTAAATTAAAGTGAAATGAATCAGGCTTTTGATTTGGAATCTACACGACAAAAAAAGACAGCTAGCATCTAGATGATATCTAGCTAGGCAAGAGTTCTTGTTTTCGTATTACCAACGTCTTACTGTGTTGCGAATTAGCAATTGAAGGTGATTATGTCAAGAAAACTGACGAAAGAGGCTTCCTGGGGTTCTTTTTTGGTCTCCAATAGGAGACATCGTGAGAATTACAATAATCTAATTTCTAAATATATTTTAGCATCTCCAATTTAGAGCCACGTTTAGTAAACCAAACTAGACCAAGATTCACAAGTGCTATTTAGAAAAGACAGGAAATGTTGGAAACTCTCACACAGCATCAAATCTCCCAGTAATTGTTCAGAGCTACAAATTAAGTACAATCTCAACCTCAAAAGAATCTCACCCGAGTAGAGGCCAATAAAAAAATTCGACTTTGGACAACGCGTGCAATTCACAAACACAACATCCATTACACACACGCGCACACACTCCAGTCAGGAGTGCACGCATTAGAGAGATAGTACTCACCTTCAACACCGTCTCAAAGTCACCAAGTCCCGCATCCACAATAGCTGCAAGCACTTTGCTGAATCGAGAAAAATCCCCCATACCAGAGTACATCCCTGCAATGTCTCTCTCGCTCTCTCACACGCTGAAGCTCACTGCAAATATGTCATCATCGCTCGTCAACGCCAAACCCTTTAACACATAGAAATTGCAATCTCAATTTAAGAAATGTAATCAAGTGAAGCCAAGTGCAAACAAACAGGGGCAGCGGCAAAAGAGCGTCCAAACACTCATTTCCTCGAATCACTCACTCTCGCAAAACTTGGGTGTAGATGACACAGATGATCACAAGACCACTATTGACTTCCCTCAAGTACATTTCTAAATCCTGATATATTCTAAAACCCAAGCTAAACCCAAGATAAATTCAGGGTTCCTGGAATCTAAAAACCTGATAGACTCAAGGTTCAGGGAATTTTAAAACCCTCCTAAACCTAGGGTTTAAGGGTATAGAAGCCCTAACATTTGAAGGGTTTAGGGGAATCTAAAACCCTAATAGAACTAGGGTTCAGGGGTCTCTTATAGCCCTGATAAGAAGCAAGGGTTAGTGGGAGTCTAAAACCCTGATAGATTAAGGGTTTGGGAGATTCAAAACCCTCATAAACCCAGGGTTTAGGGGTCTAGAAGCCCTGACATTTGAAGGGTTCAGGGGAATCTAAAACCCTGATAGAACCAGGGCTCAGAGGTCTCTAAAAACCCTGATTAGAAGCAAGGGTTAGTGGGAGTCTAAAACCCTGATAAATTAAAGGGTTTGGGGGATTTAAAACCCTCATAAACCCAGGGATTAGGGGTCTAGAAGCCCTGATATTTGAAGGGTTTTGGGGAATATAAAACCCTGATACAACCAGGGTTCAGGGGTCTCTAATAACCCTGATTAGAAGCAAGGGTTAGTGGGAGTCTAAAACCCTGTTAGATTAAGGGTTTGGAGGGAGTCTAAAACCCTGGCTGAACAATGGTTTGGAGGGAATCCTAAACCCTGTTAGACTAAGGGTTTGGAGGGAGTGTAAAACCTTGATACAACTAGGGTTCAAGAAGTTTAAAAACCCTGATGGAAGCAGGATTTAGGGGGGGGAGTATAAACCCTGATAGGTTAAGGGTTTGGGGCAGACTCAAACCCTGATTGATTGAGGGTTCACAAGGAGTTTAAAACCCTGTTTCATTAAGGGTTTGGGGGGAGTTCATGACCCTAAATAGATTAAGGGTTTAGGGGAGTTCAAGGATTCCAGTAAAATTAGACCATTTCAGGGACCCATAGAGATGATCTTCCCCAAGATTAATAGCTGTCAAAAAGATTTTGAAACAGACTAATTTTAAAGAAAACCTTGACTCAAATATAAAACGGAATTCCGCAAGCTTGCTATGGTGTCGAATTTCAGCTTAACGGAGGCACTTACAGCAGGTTTCCACTTCAGAAGCAAAACATTGAATCATAGAAAAATCAGCAAGGATCGACATCCTAGGAAGTACCTTCTATTCATAATCGAAGATGTCGGAGTAAAACACACGTAGCGTTCAAAGAGGTACATGTGACCTTGTTATTCAACAACCCCGTCATTGCAGATGAGAGTCATCTACCCGCAAAGCAGAATTTTCAAGAGATCATGGCAGGACAACGTCTACAAGCTTATCCTGCATGTATCACGGTAGTAAAGGCAAAACCGAATATCTACCTTGAGACGACTCTCCAGAACAAAAAGCAAAAGAATTAACAAAAATGAAACCATGGAAATAATAGCAGCTGAGTTCTTGGTGCTCGTACCTGAAGCAATATCTTCTTCTAAAGCGCAGAATTGAAGTCCGCAATCAACGTTTGCAAAGCAGGACCAAGCAGCTAAATCAGTATTCCTGTCTCTTTTTAAACTAGACCACCGATTGAACAAAAAGACCTGGCAAATAAACAAACGACATAAATCAATTGGAACGCTAAGAATTTCAAACTGAGAATTTGGGCGCAACTCTCAACCAAATTGATCTGCTCCCTCATAGGAATTCGGTTCACCTGCAATCCCAACCACAAAGTACTTGTTTAATAGTCAATCCAAGTTGATTAATCTCCATATTCACCTTCACAACTTCAATCCACATCACAAATGACCCCAAAGGGAAGTTTCTATCTACCAAATCTAAAACTTACGGAAGTGCAGCTAGTGAAGTCGAGGATCCCTGCTCCTCCTGATGCACAGTTCACCCCTTCGAGAATCGCCTCGCCCTTCGCAGCAGGGTCCAGAAATACAGGTCCGAAAGGAATTCCCAAGAATTGAACTGCAAGTTGAAATACATCATTCATTGCATCCTGAACAATCAGCGTTCAGCAAGGATGAATGGCAAGGTATCTGATTCCTGAGTAGGATGATCCACATCAAATAAATGAAGCATGCAGGTCAACATTGGACAAGCACGTAAACTTGCAGCATCAAGAACTTGAATCTGTCCATTTGTAAGAGATTGGTCACTGTGATGCAAGAATGTGGCGTACTTAGGAAAACTACTCTAAACAGATTGGTTGTTCATGCTGGTCTAGGACCAGAGTGTAATCCTTCTTCTTCTGCACATTGTAACTGACAGAAACAAGAATACCAAGACCTATTCTACTCAAGAGAGACAATTTGATTGTCCATTCGATAAGGAAGGCCAGGGCAGGCTCCAAGAGCACGACAACTCGCAGCACCCTGTCAGACAAATAACACCGAACTTCAGTTGCTGAGCATTTTTTAACTTGGAGAATGCACAATCTTCTCTGCGCAGCAGGACTACAGGTATGCAATCAGACGGCCACATCAAAGAAAGGGAATTCAAATGCAAATCAAAGAAATCAAGTTCATTCATCTGAAATTTCAAACATATATGTGAGCATGTTCTCTACAGTCCCCAATCGCGGGTCAAGTTCAAAGATGCTTGCCATTGTTGCTCCAAGTGCAAGCAGTCTTTCAGGAGACAATCCAGCCAGAATACCTGCAACGCACAAGCAATAACACCACAAATGGACACAATGCTCAGTCCAGTGGTTCCCCCATTATCCATCCCATATTGTCTAGATTACTATAACTAGTATATAGAATGAGAACCACTACGGATGAGCAAACAGCATAACAAAATTTAGCATAAAAGTCAGTGGTATACACAAAAAAAGAGGAAAACTGATGGTCCATACCATACATCACACCACCAACAAAGCCATCACCAGCCCCAGTTGTATCCACAAGCTCTGACGGTGGAATCGCCTCCGCTGTCCCGACAACAATTCTTGCCCAAATTTGTTGATCGGTATTCTTAATGCCCACACTGCTTAATTTACAGACCTGCAACAAGCTTTCAGTGGCAGCGTGAATATTTTTCACAATCTTTTGTTTTCGCTGTTCCAGATTCTCTAGGCATAAGTAGTACAAATTCTGACCTTTGACGAGACAGCAGTAGGAAGCAAGCCACGGAGCTTGTTTGCATCCTCCGATAGAGACTGTACAAGCGAGTTCGCATCAACTACACCGTCTTCAACTCCAGCATTAGAAGATTCTGCGAAAGAAGAGCAATATGACTTGAGGAAACAGGGCACGAAACCTATCAATATAGAGATGCCAATTCAAGTCAACATTTTCGTCAGAGACAACACATGAGGCATAAAACATGAGATAACCTGGAGTGAGTCTCTCCAGCACAATGCAGCCAGATGATCCAAGGGTCACAATCACGAACTTGAGTCGGGGAAGTCGCAACATCATTTTGAGTAGCGCCTCTACTACTGTTGGAGTTGATGTCTGAGACATAAACTTTAAGGGATTAGAAGATTTTTTGCAGAAGCAGTGTATATATTCAGAAGGTCGATCATAACTATAGACAAAATGATTACAATCGGTACAAAGAATATATAAGCAATAAACCTTTGCAAAAAGAATTACCCGTGGAAATATGGAAGACGCTACAACATAAGTAGCATAAGTCAGCATATCATCAAGACCTTCCCTTAAATGCTCAGCATCCACAAGCACCGGCAGCTCGCGCTAGGAAGCCTATAACCAATCAACCCATGATAAGACTTACTTGACATCCATTTCTGTACAAAGAAGTAAGGTTCTTCTTGAATAACCACTGAAGGAATCATTGATAGCAAGGACTCAAAAGCCCAAAAGGAATCTGAAGAAGAGGGAATTTCAATTACAAAGGAAGGTGGAAAACAAATGTCAAGCCTGACTAGCAATTTGATTACATAGTCTGATTTTTATGGAGGCAAGGCAGATTTCCGCATTTGGTTCAGGGTTTCATACCCACGATATCTGCAACTGTTCGCCCATTGCAGATCTTCCTGTGGCTTTCCCTCCTGGAAAATCAATGTCATTGGCACCGTAATTGGCTCGGGCCAATGAGCCGATGCAATTGTTGTTGCCAGCATCTACAAGAGAGTCTCCAAAAATAAACGAGGCTGCAGGAAAGCTGCTCCTCTTCTCAGGCCTTCCGCAGCACGTGAACATCCATTTCGGAAGCACTAGAATGTAAGAATCAGGACCCTAAACCCTAAACCCAGCTTCAAAATACTTCACCTCCACGTCCACGTGCAAACCTGCTACCACAAAATTTACAAATTCATCGTTTTTTACATTATCGATAGGATTATACAGGGGTCTAGAGGCGCAACAATATTTACCATCAACATATTTGTTATCACATATTCACAGAAAAAGAAGTAAGGAAATACTCACGGGCACATAACAAGGGCGGTTTTAGGGTGGTTGAAATCGAGAATAACATCAAGTGAATCCTTCAGAAGTTGCTCACTTCCGGTCTCTCAGGAGGCCTGTGGCATCCATTACCACAATTAGATTCATCTGCATGCCCAACCCCGAATACTTGAAATACACTCAAGCGACAGCAAGGCAACTAGAACATTTCCGCAAAGAATTCCGCGAATCAAAGGTACCTCACGAAGTCGCTTCAAGGTCAGGGTAGAAATTGAAAGTCACCGCACCCTTCATCGGGGCTGCAGCCACACGGTTTTCTTGCTTGGACTTGTCGTGCATCCCGTAGCTTTCTTGCCACACCTCTCCTACACCGCACGCGCCATACCACAACGTCTTCTGCAACGCAATGCATTCCAGCGTCCGTCCATTCTACTACCCAAACGAGAGAAACAACGCAAACGCGAACCAAGCCGTAGCTCAAAGAACACCGGCAGTTTACGATGGCGCCAAGATCCTTCTCGCAGAGAATTACATCACAGATCACGCACGCATGCAGGGGTTTACGCAGCGCACGGACCTTAAACCGTCGTGTACCAGTGCTACGTCGTCGTCGCCTTCTTCCATCCCCATCATAGCTTCCGCTCTCGAGGGTTTCAGGGTTCAGGGATGACTTCCACTTTCAAAAATGGAATGCCGAGCGCGCAAAATCAACGCCAAGACAGCAGCAGCACAGAACGAACGCGCGTCGATCCAGGCGGAAAGCACAAACCCTTGAGCTCAAGCTCACGATTATGGTAATATCAGGGTAACCTCACTCACTATTACCCGGACCAATCCCGTATACCCGCCATATACCCTGCTCACAAATTCCGGGTATCGACGAAAAGGGTGGACGTTGCCTTCCGTGGATTGCTAGGGTTCGAGGCGCTCTTGTTTTGTGGGAGCAACTGAGCGCAGAGGAGTCTTCGTCCACAGGTTCGGAAAGCTTTCTAGCAGATGCAAGAGCCTATCGTGCTGTGATTTTAGTTCGACCGCCTTCGCAGGTTGGGTTTGGTGAAGATTGTGGGGATGCTGGAAATCGGGTCTCTTAGACACTACTGAGTCCATGGCAACAATGGACCAATGTATTGAATTGCATCCCAGGGTGTAGTGCTTAGCAGGTGTCCAGAACCCACAGGACACTGAAGTTCGTTTCATGGCTACTGGTTAATTGATTTCAATTGTGATGGTATGTCTTGCAGATACAGATTGGTCATATCAGCGTTTGAATCCAAGAAGATACCGACGACGACAATTACCAACATCCAAGTATTTCTACGAGCTTACTCATTAACCAGTGGTGCTAGAAAATGAGCATCCTTGCGGGGCCACGAGCTTGTAGTTCTTTGCGTGTTTTGCAATTGAGTTACCTTGAGGCTTCAATTTATGTAGGCTTGAAGACATGTTTATTCAACTATTGCATGCTTCAACTGAATCGAATCATGTTTTTTCACCCTAGTATTTGACTGATGAATTACTTTGGGCGTGCAGGGATGGTTACCAGGACTGCGAGCTGCAGGTGATAATCCAATGCTGTCAGGCACCATGCAACACTTTTGGACCAACTCCTGAAAGTCATGTGCTGTTTTTTAGGATGTTGTATGGACAGAGCTTAAGTGGGGAGTAGGCTCCGTTTTTGCAATTTCCAGGGAGGTGCTACTGCGATGGGTTTAGGGTTAAACGGTACTAGTGATTTTGGTTTAGGGTTGCAGGCAACGGCGTTTGCAGTTGTTGGAGCTGGCTTAGTTGATTTCACGCTTGTATGCCAACCCTACCACGAGAGGACCCTATAACTTGCTTTTTGGTTTGACATTTGGGGTCCCATATAACTACAATGGCACACACAATGGGAGTCTTCTGTTGTATTCATCTGGTGTTTTGTACTTAACTCCTCAGAGCAATCGGTCCTTGCACGCACATCAATTCCTTTGTGCGACTCTTTTCTTCATGTGACTCTTTTCTCCTTGAAATTTACCTTGGTGCGGTCCTATCTGATTTGTATGGATGTCATGCAGTGGCTTTGCAACTTCGATCAGCGGGCGATTGATTGAAAGCATGGAATATGCTCTGTGTTTGAATCTGGATCTTTCAAGTGATCGGATGTGGTTGCATGTGTCCAAACCTCCTGAAAACGCACCTAATCAAACAGATACTTCTTTGGGTATGTTCTCTTCCATCATCCTGACGTGTGAAAATGCATCATTGGAAGGATGAATGATTTTTCTGATATTCTGAATGAGGCATGGCTTCACTTCCTTGTCCTTGAATGATTTTCGGTTCGGAAGTGTCTGATGGATGTCATCTTGTAGGAGATTCGAAATGTGGCTGAAGGTTTGTGTTTGACTATGGAACTCAAGCATCAGAGATCGATATCTCCAACTTGCTGGTGCGTATCATCTTGTTGTTCATGTTCTGGATTTTGAGTTCTGGATTTCTATCTCAAAATTGGGCTGGTACTATTCCAGCATCGAGTTCTTTTGGGGTTTTGATTTGACAATACTTGTCAGGTGTGTGCAATTCAAGTTCACCATGGTCGGGTGTGTACTTACTGCAGGGTTGCAGCTTGTCTGAGAATAGGGTGTGAATATTTGTGCTCCGAACATGTTGGGTGAATTAATGCTGGGAGCATGGGAGCATGAACAATTTTCCTGGCAAAGTATTACTGCTGCTACCTTGTTGCAGTTGGGAGAAGCTCCCGAGTGGTTTGAGCGTATTGGAGGCATTGCGGACATTAGGTACAATTTCATCGTTCTAAACTTGACTGCAGGTGATCTTTGGTAATCCTTTTATTCATTTGTATTTAACGGACTCTTTTTGAACTTATCTCCTCCTTTCCAAAACATGTAGGAGAGCCGTGAATAACTGTCGTAACAAAAAATAGTAAGGTCGTTGCAGGGAGTTCAGTGGTAAAGTTTCTTCAACTACTATTCATCAATTCCTGCATATAGGATTAATGGTGTGCTGCAGGATGATTCGGTTTTGTTAGCCAGCATTTCCAAGGTGCATTTAGTTAGGCCATGAATTACGCTTCAAGTACTGCTTGCGTGTATTTGCTGGTTCTTTTCATGTTTGAATTTTCACCTGAATGTTTATCTATTTACTGAATTTTTATTCTTGATTACAACTCGGGTAATGATCAAATTGTGAAATGGAAACAGCACCGGTTGGAAAAGATTATGGTATTGGAAAACCGTGTCCTAAGTTTAGCGTTCGGTGGGAATTGTCTGAATGTAATTGTATTTGTGGCTCTGACGCATTTATGGTCAGCAAAAGTATCGCAGGCCGACGTGTTCTCAGCGGGATCTGATTCGATCCTCTCGATCCTGTCCATGTGCGTTCTTGGCTTGATTTGCCGGGAAGCACACCCCGAGTTGAAAGAGGTAGACAAAGGTCGCATGGGTTCGTGTTGGACCGAGTTTTAATGCAATTTGGGATTTTGGCGGAGTACATGTTTTTGTTTTCGGGCTGATTGGGGGCGATGATAGGGCAGCAGAGGGTCGGTTAGTGTTGTGATTGAAGCGGTGTCCCTACGAGTTTGGGAGTGATTCAGGGTCGTTTGCGTGGTTATTTCGGTGAATTTTTGAGGGTAGGGTTGTTGTTTTGAAACCTGAATCAGGGGTTGAGATTAATTGTGGAGTGGCTTCGTGGTGAAGGTGGAGGGGTGCTGATCAGCAAGGGAGCCTGCTGTAGCGATGCATAACGGAAGGCAATTTACTTTGAAGGATGGATGGGCCTCCATGCTCAAAGGCATCACCAAGACGAAGATCTGCTGGAGGGCTCGAGGGTGAGCACTTCGGCTCCGAGGAATACATGCTTCTTTGCAGGCACCCGAAATTATCAGATGAGATGACTTTTGATTTTAGGTTTTTGAGAAAGATGGTGTGTTAGGATTTAATGTGAACTTCTCAATGCTATGTTGCTAGAGATAAGTTACAAGAAATATCATTTCCAAGAAGTCACTGGAGAGGTCAGTTACAAGCAGTAAACTAGATGCATCATGCATCCTTTGCCTGATTCAGGGGTGAAACGTACAGGTGATACTGAGCGCACGTTGGGCGGGGGACAAGTACAATTTTCAGGAAGAGACAATGATTGGTTCCATCCTTGGAACAGGGACGAATGCTTGTTACGTGGAACGAGAGGACGCTGTGAAGAAATGGATTGAACCCTTCCCCAGTCGAGGGAGACGGTAAGTTTCTTGCCTATCCTGCTGTTGTTGTGGCAATTATCTTCAGAGTCTCCGGAGAGCTGAGGTATCAGACAAGGCTGTCGATCTCACTTAGGAATCAACTTGTGCATTCTTAGATGATGGATTGCCTTCAAATGATATACAAATCCTTGCTTATTTGGGATGAGAGCACCTGTTCATATTTTATGATACAGAAGGGGATTGAAAAATGAGGAGTGGAGTTTCAAAGTTGTTGTCATCGTCAACATGAATTGCAGGTCATCAACTCAGAGTAGGGCAACTTCCGAACAGCTTGGCTGCCCTGGACATTTGCTGATGAGGTGGACAACGAAAGTGTGAATCCCGGAGCCCAAGTAAGTACTAAAAAACACGAAATCTGTAATCACGATGTTGCAATTTCTTCTCCTGAACTCTCACTCTGAACATATGTGGGCTTGCAGTGGTTTGAAAAGTTGGCATCGCGGTGGATGTGAAAGTGACGAAGTCAACAACACCGTTGCTCGAGAGGAGAAGCTATCTGTTTTGCCCGCCGATTGGAATGTGCAGAGCGAGGAGATTTTATCCGTTTGCGTGAGCATTGAATGGCAGGTATATGAATGCATAGGACTGTTATCATTCTACTATGAAGTCGTGGCAGTGGCTTACTAGTATTGAATCTATCATGATAATGGATTCTATCCTGGGACATTGAACAACGAGGTCGTGGTCATTCTGAGGTCATTGTCCCTTTTTGTTGTGTGTGTCTCTCAAGCACATATTTCAAGAATATACCCCTATCAAATGGGTTTTTGTGAATTTTGTGTTTTTTGGCTTCGGGTCGATCTGACTTCTAGGACTGCTGTGCACCTTGTAAGCAGGTTTCTGGACAATATTTCAACTGGCCGCAGGATTCAGTATTGGAAATCTGTGTGCAAGTTGCTTGCGCCCGATGGAATTCTGGTATTTTTCTCTTCTCACTGACTGATATGAAAGCATACTTATGGTTTTTTATCCACTTGCTTAGTTTGTCGAGTAGGCTACGGGACCAGTGTGTCGGGTTGCCTTTGACATTTGGGCTTTAATCTTCATCATGTAAGACCTTACGATTTGGAATGGCATGTGACGGGTGATCACCACTTATAACAGCACCAAGGATGAGCTAGTTGGCAAAGCAAATTGCTTCAATAGAGTTAGGTTTAGCATCTCAGTGTAGGCTTGGAGTGGAGATCTGAGCGCTGCGTGTTGAGCAGGCTTTTGAAGGGAATTTCAACGAGGAGAGAAAGATGATAGATCCTTGATAGATGGAAGATATTGATTTCAAGCTGTGCAAGAATGTCTGGCAGAGTTCTCTAATCCCACTCATTATCAAGGAAATGGAATCTGTCATTCACCTTTGTATTCAATCGAGAAGTCTTCACAAGATTTTCTTAAACCCCTATTCAGCAAGTGAGTATGAAAAAAATTGTGGATGCAAGTAGGAAAGAGGAGTTTGTTGTGCATTAGTTTGAATGAACTCCGAATCAGGTTAATGGGCATGTATAATTATTGTTTGTACACAGAAATTCTTTTTCCTCTACAAACTTGGAGATAATGCATCATGTGTGACAATCTTGGCACCTTCTACTCCCTTGTATGTATTTTCTAACAAAATGACCTGTATCCTACAAGGAAGGATTAAGACACATTTTTCCGTCATCTTTAGCAATATTTTCCATCATTTGGAAAGGCTTGTGCACTGGTCGAATAGTTGATGACTTGGCTCCTTCACCTGCATCACAAAATTACATCAAATTCAATAATCGAGGAAACATCTCTTTCCAATAACAAGGCATTTTTTGGATGCCATGATAAGTACACTTACTTATGCACGTCACAACTCACAATGCAACTCTGACACTCCATGACAGTATTTCCCATGAACCAGCCAATGAAAGATCATTGGAATCTATTCTTCCCTCATGAAGCTCACAATTGTGGGCTGCAATGACACGTGGGTGGCCAACAAATCGACAACTTGCTGATTTTGTCAACCATGTGCTCTCATAAAGCTCAAACACTCAATGAAAAACCCAGTTGACACATGCTACAACAAACAACCAAGTTGCCACATGAGGAGTACAAAATTTGTCAATTCCATAAAAATTGTGGTATAGGAAAGTAGCTAGTCTCCTTATTTTTTTAATTTTGCAAAAAATCCAATGAGCAAAGACTCTTGGCTTTAGGACTAATCTGATTCAAATGCTACAATGACAACCCAAAAGAAATAAAGATTCAACAGGACAAGAATCCTTCATCAACATACTGTATAGCAATCAGATCAAAGAGTGAGAAACAAACCTGCTCCCCAATGAAGTACTTAGCAGGCTCGACTTGACGTACAACCTATTGTAGCATCTCCTCTCCCAGATGGTGCAAAAGGGTTTAGGGTGTAACAACACACGAGAGTTCATGACAAAACCATCAAAACTTTGGAGTTATGTTGGGAAATATGAAATGAATCCAAAGTTGTTCAAATTTTTTATTTGTCAATTATGGGGGACATCTGCCTGATCAAGACTCGATATGGTGACTTCTAAGGCAACAATCATGAACAACTACCTCAACTCTTTGAAGTCCCTAAATCCTAAACCTGCTGCTACAGACATTGAACTCAAGGTGATCCCCCACATCGCTTCCACGCAGCATACAAATCTGTACCCGGCTTGCATGTCCGAAGGCGCTCCTGAAGATCACTCACAGTACGTCCTTCAAGTGTGATTTTCTTGGCCTGAAGAATTCCTTTGAGATCGTTCTCTCCAAACGATACTAAACCCGCTCCAAAAGCCCGGTCCTCCACAACCGAGAACTCCTTGAACAACCTTTTATTCCCCTTCAAAAGCGCTTGACTGACATTAGCACCCCTCGCACCGCCCCTTGCAAGAAATTTGGACCCCAACGTTGTGGGTCCAAATCTCTGCACCGGAGTAGCGCCAATGATAACAGTATCTGTGGCGTCAGAATCCAAAGGAGGGGAGCGTGCAATCGACTTCGACCCTGATGCAAACTCTGGGGAGCTACTAGGCAATAGGACAACAGACTCCGAAGGAGAGGGTGTGGGCATGAATTTTTGGGAAATCGTGTTTGCCTGCTGTAATACGCTGTCACTGATCCCCAACTTCCTTCCCGGACCTGCGCAATTGAGTGCCGCCATGTTTTCGTACAACTTTTTGTGGTCACCAAGCAGCTCAACCAACTGCCTGTGCTCTTGATGAAGTCCTTCAATATCCCGCCCAATATTCTCCAATTCCTCGTCATGCAGGTCTTGTGCAGCATGGGGCACGACCAGCGCAGCTCTTTCAGCCCGAGATACGAAACCTGCAGAGATGCCATCCAATGCAAGGGGTCCGAAGAGATCCCACACAAAGCTAGTGAAGTTACACAAAATCTTCCTCACTTCCTCATCGCTTTGTTCCGGAGTCGCATGCTCTTCCATCAAACTAGTCATTTGAGCCAACAACTCCTCGATTGGTACCTGAACTTCATCTGACCCCAACGTAAGCTGCTGGAAACCCGGTCCCCACTTGGACTGCTCATCGTTCACCAGATCACTTCGGACAAGTGTTTTGAGCAAGCCTCTGAGAAAACCGAAAGCCCTGTCTACATCGATAAGCTCATTGCAATCCTCCACCATGTCGGTCAATTCCCTAACCATGATCATTTGGTTGAGACGTTGTGTGTCCATTGGAAACGGGAAGCAACCACTCACTGAAACCGTACCAACAAGATTTCTACCCGACGTGTTCTTCAAGAGCAACTCCCAAATCCAGTTTGTGACGAGTGTAAATCGGCCAACCTGTAGTCCGGAAGGACCTGCATACGTGCGTGTCGTCATCTTTGTGAGGAAGAACATGGAGCTTGAATCCTGGAGGAATGGAGCAATGCTAGAGACTCACGACATTTCACTCACAAAAGAAACGGGGAGCACAAAAACAACAACCGTGAAGGCTCAAAAGTATGCATGTGCCTTGGAATGTGAGCTGGAACCATAGTTGCCCACAAAAAAACACAGAAAAACCGCCTGTTGCACTGCAATTGCATACAGGAAAGGTTCACTTACACACTAGTTTCAAAATAGAAGCCAGTGCGTGTGCCAGAGAGTGTTCCTACATCAAGACCGCCTGTTACACTGCAGTTGCATACAAGAAAGGTTCACCTACACACTAGTTTCAAAATAGAAGCCAGTACGTGCGCCACAGATGGTTCCCGCTGTTGAGTATGTCAATCTTTCCACATGGGTTGATCCAAACTTGTACATCCCAATTTGAGACAACAGACTCCATCGGGAGTAGTGATATCCAATAAAAAGCCACCTACACACATATGGATGGGCATGAAATATATGGAGCAAATGAAGTGGGATTAGATCAGACAAACACACTCACGAATTACTAGGGCTTACATGTTTCATCCATGTCCTTGCTTGTAAAAGGAAGCTCATGTCAAGCAGTTTCAGTGAGCTTACTCAAGGCCCCCAAAAGTACAACACTGCATCCTCAGGTGGTTTTGCGTGCATGACTTGGCCACCATCCAGGAATACAATGCAAAGACAAAGTCTAAATATGTGTTGAGAGAACCGCAATTTTTGCAGTTTCAAAGATACGTCATACAACCAAATTCTTTTGAGTTAAAGACAAGGGTATATTAGGGTAAGAGACCAGTCTGAAGCGTCCAACAAGGGTACTTTCCTCTTTCAAATATCTATGTAGACAATCCAACATGCAACTTCCAACTAATACCAAAGCATTCAATCAATTCCTCCAGCTCAAGATTTTAATAAATTGAATGGCATCCAGATATGAGCTGAACATGATGGCCTCTGTGTTCATCCACAAGAAAAACACCTTGAAAATTGGCTACACTGGGAATGAACAATGTTTTATGTATCAATCACACAGTCACATGTAAATCTCAAGGGCTGAAAGTACTGAGCATATTCAAAAAGCAAATCCAACACTCCAATTTCTGTGTCCAACCAGGCTACCGTGAGAACCCAATGACAAAAAGACAATTCAAGGAGTCCAACCTTGCCACCTAGGTTCGGCTCAAGAAGCTACACCTGCAAAGCCACCAAACATGACACCACAACCTCCTGACGGTCTCCCACCTCCTCTAAGTCCATCCCTTCCCAACAAAAGCCTCCTAGTCTGATGAATTCCACAAGCTCTACATGGAACTCATCACAACTTTTGCACAAGACTGCAGCCAACACAACCTTTTATTCCAAAACTTAAACCTCCAGGACAGCAGAACTCGCAATGAACTTCACATCTAAAAAATATGCATCATTTGTTAGGTGAAAATGGCAAGTACATCCCATGTTTTCTTCAGATGAGGGAGGGTTTATTTGAGGGCTCTCGCAACTACCCACTATGGAATAGGCACATCTACCGGCGGCAGCTTCGATTGAACCCATCTCCTCCAGTGAACGCCATGCTTGTTGACAAAATGACGAGCGCCACTTACACGATCAAAGTAGACACCCTTTACTTTAAAATACCCACTCCCACGTTTTTTTTGTAGGAAAATGGGATGAGGGTCAGGGTTACGTTGCTGATTGCTGTGATTTTGCCAATTTGCATTGTCAAGGAAGTCCTGAATCACTGGACGTACATGCTCCATGTCCTGCTCCCAACCATCATATTGAAAAGCAGGGACTTCCCTTTCTCCTTGATCAGCAACAGCGGATAGTTGAATCCAGTTCCTCGCTTCCACCAGGTGGTTGGGCATGTGCTTGCCACTCCATCCAAGAGCCTGCCGCGCTTCTGTTAATGCAGTCCGCATCCTAATGGTCGGCTTGTTTTCATTTCTGCCCTGCACTTGCTCTTCGAATGCACGAACCTTTGACACAGCTTCATGTAGGACCTCATACATGGAAATGTTTCGAACTTGGAAGGGCCCTCCCAACATTCTTTCAATGCCCTGAATCGTGAGAAGATCGAGGTCAAGACAGATCTTGGCGGCTTCTCGGACCGAACTAACACCAACAACCGTGATTTCGATCCTCGTACCGAGTATGTTCTCTTTGAGTTCATCATCTTCGGAGCGTTCCCAATCCTGCAACAGTGTCTTGAACTGTTCCAACCGTATGCGCAAAGTTCGCAGGGTCCTAGGCATATCATCCAAGCAAGTCTTTGGTATTTCCGAGATTACAGCATGGGTCATTTCCTGATAGATTTTGATGCTTTTGATCACTGGATGATGAGGCACGGTAAAATCAATGGAACCAAAGCCCACAATGCTGAACATGTCATGCACCCTTCCCTCCCTATACATTCGATGGGGGAATACCTGTCTCTCACTGAAGCGGAAGACGTCCACTGTTGCGGTCGGCAGTCGGGTGCCGATGTCAAATTTGTTTCTTTTGATAATGGCCAGCCTACCATGAAGAGCCGTATGGAGTTCAACACAACGATCGATCCTCAGTTGAGCATTTGGGTAGGCCCATTTCATTCCATAGAACCCCACTCGACATTCCTTGTGTCCACAAGCTTGGAGAGCATCGACCATGGCTTGTAGAGGAATACTGACCTGGCTCTTCGAGAGAACTAGCGAATCGCCGCTGATAGTCAATGTCAATCGGTGGTGCCTCCGCAACTCTTGGCAAATCACACGTTTGCCACGTTGCCTCCCCTCTGCGGTGGCCCCAACATTCACCTTCACAACAATGGGGTCTGAAATCACACTCAACCACTCATGAAAATACTTTAAATCCCTGATAGGAGCTCTATGGTTGGCGGGCTTGACGATTTCTCCAAACATACGAGGTAAGTCACGGACATCCATCATGAAACATGCGGCATCCACGTCCACAATGGAGCGATCACGGTTCACGGAAGCAAACATTTAACCCAAAGGAATAACTTCAAAACGTTTGCAAAGACCAAAGGCGCTGCTCATGAGCAAAATCCAAGTATCGCAAACTCCAAATCCTGCACCCAGAATAGTATCAGTAGCCGCAGGCAACGACCCCATGCAAACCACTCAACCGATGGGAAAATGCACACATCGTACAAAATTGGAAATCGCAAATCACAAATGATGGGAAAACAATAAGCATCGAGGAAATTTAGACAATTCGCAACCTAGACATCTTCTGCCTCCCCAAAAATCAGACTACAATAAGCTAGTGAACAGAAGACGTCATGGATCGGGGACTTGGTCAAAAATTTCTACCACAAGGTTGGAATGGGAAAGTGATCCAAGAGCTCCAACGGAAATTTCCTTTATCGTGCTAGTACAAGTACCAAGCAACGGAACTTGAAAGCGGTCTTGAGAGCTTCCAAGAAGAAAGTTCAGATTGAAGAAAGCGTCCTTGTGACATGCGGATCATCCATTGCACACTTCACATCACTTCTTCTGAACTCTATGTCCAAACTCCAGGTTTAAGTCTAGTTAAGCTAACTTTTTGCCATTGACAGTGTTTGGGAAAAAAGAGTTTGTACAAATCTTTTGAATCCCATCCAACCTCATAAGAGTTGGTAGTCGATCACCACCATTCACAAACCTGTGATCCACCGCACGTCTTGACTGGTTCCCACAGTACCACCAAATAACCAACTCACACAATACTGAAGCACAAATAGTAACAACAACAAACGTATGAGAGACTCAAAGAACAGGAACGGCAGTGGGACTCGGGACCAAGATATTTTCAATGTATAATGAAATTATGACTGTAATACGCACACAGCGTGAAAAAAGCTTCCGGAACTCTCATAACTCCCAGAATCATACCCTAACTTGCCGCTGGCAACCTCAAAATGGGAAATCAAATGAAGCTCATCACTGAGCACTACACTGGGCTTGTTTCTGCAAATTTCTTTGAATAGTCCGCCACCTGTCCTTCAAGTTGACATCAGTTCGTCCTCGGAGAACATCAGGATTCTCCACAAGTATTGTCTTCCAGTGTTTCCCGTGTTTCCGATAGCCTGCTTCAATGACCGCATCCTCCTCCTTTGTAAACTTTTGGTTGAGACGTTTAACAACAACGCCATTGTCAGTGGCAAGGGGTGCAGTAGTCGCTGGTTGAGGAGGAGGCCGAAGGTGCGACATTGGTGCAGTAGTCGCTGGTTGAGGAGGAGGCCAGAGGTGCGACATTTCCAATTTCGGTGTCCGCAGGGCAAGAGCATTTTTTCCCGAGGTGGGCTGGTCTTTGAAATCGGAATCGTAGTTGAGAGAGCGCTTCATGGACCGCACAAATGCCGGGGAGCTGCTGGACCGCCCAAAATCAGACCTCGAGGTGAAGTCTTGGGTCGACCTAACGCGTGATTTAATCATAGCCATGTCCATGACTCTGTCGGCCATCGCGGAAGATTCTTGTGGACTCTGGTGTTGCTTGGGACGTGCTCGAAGTGCTTCTATTTCCACGCCCACCTGCTTTCGTAACGTGGCGTACCGGAGTCGGAGTTCTTCAAGAGCACCTTTTAACTTCTCTATCCGCGGCCACCTCTTCTCTCCAGAACCTGGTGCCACAACCAACGACCCTTGGGTCCTCCAAGTCACCGCATTTGCAGCAATTCGAGGCAAAGCCAAGGCTCCAAACTGGGGCCATACGCGCTCCGTGAAGTTCTTCAACAGCCTCCGTATTGCACGCTGAACATTACGGTCGCCCTCCTCTTCGCCTCTCAACCCCTCAAGCGAGTTCCTCAAAAGCTGAATTGGCAGCTTGAGTGCACCAGCCTCCAAGGACTGCTGGTCCAAACCGGGGCCCCAATGCCACCGCTGTTCATTCTCCGACGAGCTCTCCACAAGAGAGTCTTCAAACGAATCCAGACAACGGAGGGCCAACACCAAATCTATCAAACGACCCTCATCCTCGTATAATTCATTCAGGTCTCGGACATACTGCATTTGAACCAAGCGAACCACCGAGAGCGGGAATCCATTCTCGAAGGCCCCCACAATACTTCTAGCAATCTTCTGCCCAGATGCATGACCTAGCAGGTATTCCCAAACCCACGAATCAATCACCCCATCATCGAGGGTCTCCCGTCCACCAGCAAGTCCACTCTCACTCGACGTCATCATGAGGCTGTTGCCTGGGATTGAAAAACAGTCTACAGCTCCAAGATCTAAGCAGCACAATGCTCTCTGTCAATCAGGATGCAGCTGACAAAGGCGAAGCATCACCGAGCGACAATTTCAGACGAACATTTCACCGGAACTATAGTCTTGTTTGGTAAAGCGGGTGGGAACTGCAGTTCAAAAAGGAAATACGGCTAGTCCCACTCCCAAACCAAATAGTAAAAGTAGATTGTTCCACACTAACTTTCCAACATCCTATGTTCCATACACATTTTGTGTTTTTTTTAAATAATTTACTACTTTCGGATTAAGTGATGTTGTACCTGGGACCAATGAACCTCCGCGTGCACAAACATAAATATGTATAGAAATATCGTTACGATAGGAATGTATAACATACAAGAAACAAATAATAAGTAGGAAAAAAAAAGTAAGAATGACTTAACCCCTAAAGGACCAACATGGGTTTTAGGGCCGTGTAGAAATTTTGGGTAGGTACGTGTGACCAAAGATATCCATATTTGAGGCTGAAATTTTAATAGAAGGTGGGGGCGAGGAATATCTTTGTGTGTGCCAAGTTTCATGACATCTCAAAATACGAGTCAAAAGTTGTGACCTAATATATTACTTATTTTTGTAACTGGGCAGTTTGGGTTGATTTGAAAAAATCATTTTTTCCAGAAATTTTTTTTTTGGAATTGGTTCTCTACATTTATATATACTTAAAAAGCTTTGAGTCATTCCATTTCAATCAATGAGTCAAACGTTATGAGGGTTTTTGAATTGTGGGTAGTTATGGATTTTCTACTCTAAAAAAAACTTTAGAGTTGTTTATTTAACTCAATTTTCAATATTTTTGGAAAAAAATAAAATCCTAGGATGTAGATTGATTATTACAACACTACAACCATCGGGATTGGCATTTTTAAATTCCATGATTAAATTTTTAACAATTTCGTACTTTGAATCATTTTTCTACTTCTTTCTACTTACTATTTTTTTCCTATGTGTTGTACAATTCCAAATGATGTGAGATTTTTCAAGCATATAGACAACTGATTCAGGAAACCGAATTCAAAGAAGCACCACCTTTATTGGCATGTTTTCATTGAAAAGTGAGCTTGCACAGTGCAGCTGCCCGTTTTTTCACAGGATTAAAAAAATGGTTAGGAGACTTTCAATGCTTATACCTTAGGATCCACACGGTGGAATTTTTTGAAATTTTCACCACATGTTTTCAAAATATCATACTACAAGATCCTACGATTATTTGTGTCAAAAATTGTTTTTTTCCAAAAATTTGGTAGTTGTATTAGGAATGGCAATTTTGGAGCATTTTTGGTGATTACACAGTCATGAAACTTTAGGGGTTAAAATACTCAATTGTTAAAAATTTAATTATGGAATTGAAGAATGTTAATCCCAATGGTCGTAACATTGTAAGAAACAAAATACATCCTATGGTTTCATTATTTTTTGAAAAAATATTGAAAACTGAATTAAACAAAGTTTATTTTAGAATAGAGAAATCAATCGATAATTGCCCGCAAACTAAAATTGTTCATAACTTTTGACTCACTAATTGAAATAGAACAAATCAAAGCCTCTCATTTACATATAAATCTAGAAAATTAATTTCAAATTTATATTTTTGAAAAAAGTGATATTTAAAGATCTGCCCAAATTACACACTTGGAGAAAAAAACTCATATGGTGCAATAATTTTTGACTCTTACTTTCAAGAGTTATGAAATTTAGTACCTATGAAAGATATTCCTCATCCACACCTTTTATGAAAATTTCAGCCTAAAATATGCAAATTTCGAGTTGCAAGTACCTGCTTAAAATTGTTATGTTTCTAAAAACAACATGCCGGTCCTTTAGGGATTTATTGAAGTGATGGAAAACCATCAATAAATGAATCATCAAATAATTAAAATATTCATTTGACCTCCTTTTCTTTATATAAAATTGAGAAAGAAGAAGCTTCGTATGATTGGAAAAAAATAAGTGAAGTTTCAATAACTTCAAGCTTACCTGAAGTGCAGGAGAGGATTTTTAGGCCCTGCTTCTTTTCAATTGACTATACTGTACAGTACCAGTTAAGAAATATACATGGAAAAAACAAAGCTCTTATGCACTGTAAGCTAATCTCTTTTGTCCACCAAGCCTTGATGCAAGAAATATTAAGGCCACAATTAATTGAAGCTGAAATTGGAGGCTCCATAGGACCCCACCACAAGCTGTGTCCTGGAAACATGCCAACACTATGCTTCTTCTTAGATGAGGTTCCTAATCCACAGGTAACCTCACAAATGCAAACGACACCAAAGTGCACACAAAACAAGTTGACTTGGAAAACGATGACTTGGAATTCTTTTTCCCTCCATCTCAAATAACAACAGAGCCTTCTACATCCAATCACCCCAGCCTTCCATAATGTACAATAGCACCAAATCCTAAGAAAAAACAACATTGGATTGGATGCACATTCAACTAGAACACAAAGGGTCACGGCTGTGAGATGTGATTCGATTCCAACACTGAGACACTCAATCATCAATGGTGCAAATCAAAAGACATGTTGATGGTAAAAAAAAGGAACCCACATTTATTTACCATAAAAAAAAGAAGCCCAAATAACAGAAGCTGCTAGTCTAGTACTTCGAAAACCAAAATCCAAAAAATATAACCACATGAACTCCAAAAGGAATTGTATATTGGCCGCAAAATGAAAAGAACCGGATCGCACGCCAATCACTGCAATGCCTTCCACACAATGTTCAAGGATGAACCCTCCTTGCTGGCCCAAATACGCTCTTGGAGATCTCGCACCGAACGTCCAGAGAGGGCGTACTGATATTCGCTCAATATTTTGTCGAAGTTGTCCTTTCCATGCTTTTCAAGGCCCTTCTCCAAGCAGCGATCTTCCTTCACCGTGAACTCCTTTGTCTTTGCCGGAGCCACCTGATCAGCACCCTTCGATGATGGGCGGTATTTGGACCGCCGGGTTACAGGGACAAGGCTGTGTTGACGAGGAGGCCCAGTTGCAGCGTCCACAATCATCATGTCACCATCATCACCCGAATCAACGTCCACAGATTGTTTCTTCTTCTTCTGCTGCTGCTCGTGAAGAGGTGGTTTCGATGCGGATGACCATCCAAACTCCGGGGATCCTGAGAGGCCTCCTCTCATAGACTTTGAGCCACCAGACTCGGAGGGATTGTTTCCAAACGACATCACCTGAGATTGGGATCGGGTAAGCTGCAACATCTTGTCGCTGAGCGTGGAGGGTGCTCTTGCATTGGGCAGCTTGGCAAGCACCGTCTGACACATCTCCTTCTGCTCATCGAGCAACTTCAGCAAGTTGTCATGTTGTCGGCGCATTTCTTCGACACCAGCCTCAAACCTGGAGAGTTTGCACGTGGGGCTGTCATAGTCCTCCAAAGCACCAGGTGTGGCTGACGACACTCCTCCCCGCGATACAAACTCCGCCACAATCTTCTCCAAGGCCAAGGGGCCAAACAAACCCCATACACTCTCAGTGAATTCTAGCATGAGACTCCTAATCTCCCCTGTTGCATCCACCGTAGCACCGTTCGGAGCTCGAAGAGCCATGATTTGTGACCTCAGATCCAAAATCGGCTCCCTCAGTATGCCCACATCCAATGAGCGGTGAGACAATCCCATCCCCCACCTCGACTCCTGCTCGTTCACCCTCTCCTTCTCCACAAGAGACAATTGAAGACCTTCGAGCCAATTGATGGCGGTCTCAACAACAAAGGGGCTATCCTCATCCTGTGCCATGTTGGTCAATTCCCTGAGCGCAAACATTTGTTGCAGGCGCTGAATATCACCGGGGAATCCGTTGCCGCTGATGTGCTGGGATACAAGAGGAAGGACATCTGGGCCTGTGGTGTTTTTCAGAATGAATTCCCAGAACCAGGCATCAATCAAACAAATGTTGGGGCTCCCACCCTCAAGACGTGAACCATCCATTGTGGTGCTAGAAAGAGGAAGAAAATGATACACTAGAGAAGCTAGAAATTGATTTGCAAAGCTACACAAACTTCCTTGGAAAGAGAAGCAGGAAGAAGAGAAAAGCAGCATGCACCTGTAGAGCATTTCAGTGCACCAAAAGGGAGTTCCACTTGTGAGACACTCCTGTTCAAAGAAGAAGTTCAGTTTCACTGCATTTTCAAACTCAACATGCCGTTGAAAAGATGAAGGCATGAGACACTTCAGTTCTAAATTAGCAGTAGTTGAGGTGCTCAAAAGGATAGCCATGAGCTAAGCACCAAACCTTGGTCTCTTCTAATTGGGAGTGGAGAATTTCATTTGGTCTATTTGTGACACAGAGACGTGTGGATGCCACACAATTTTTCAGCTCCTAGTGTAACATTTGTTAAAGAAAATGGAAAAACAGCAAGAAGTAGGCAAACCTTAATTTGTCTAGCGACATCATTCCAGCATTGGATCCTAGTTGCAACAGGTATCTTAATATCTGATAGTTTATTGTCTTTGCATGAAAAGATCAGGCAATATGGTTTAATAGGCAATGTCGACATCCTCATCCTTCAGAATTGTCCTTCCTAATACAAGTAGCAAACATTTGGGAAAAGAATATTTTTGAAACAATGTAACCATAAGATCCTGTAGTAAAATAGTTTCAGAAAATGCATAAATTATTTTGAAAATTTTGACATTGTGGATTGCAAGATAGTAGTGTTTGAATTAACAAGTACTCATTTTTGGTCCCTACAATAATCTAGCTTGCTACCTTTTAGAAAGTGACATTTGTATGAAAATTTGTTGATCATTCTTTGGATTCATCCCCCATTTGTAAGGTTAAATGCACACTTGAAAATTTCAAGATCTTTTGGAATTGTACCACATATAGGAAAAAATAGTAAGAAGAAAAAGATATAGAAAGATTTAAAACACTAAATTGTCAAGATTTTAGATTTAAAATTAAAAAAATGCCAATATTTATGGCTTAGGGTTTTGCAATCATCAATCGTCGCCCAATATTTTTTAGGGGATAAAATATTAAAAATTCACTCAAATATAGGACCTCTAAGTTTATTCGAGAATAGAAAATTCATAATTACCTAAAATTAATAATCCTTATCACTTTTGACTCATTGATTCAAATAGAATGATTCAAAACTTTTCACCTACTTACAAATCGAAAGAACCAATTTCAAAATTGTATTTGTTTAAAATGTGATTTTCAGATATGTTTTTTTTCCTTTGGGTCTACCTGGGAGCACTGGAAATGACACATCATGCAAATAAATTTCAAATTTCCATTCATAGTGAATTATCCAAAATGCCTATGTACCCTAAACCCAAACTAAGCTTACTAAATTTTGGGATTCTACTACATGGGACTTTGTTCTTTATTACAATATGTTCTTAGGTTTTTGAAACATTTCACTAATGCACCTGTACCAAAGTCACTAGAAAACATTTGAATATATCTATATATTCAAAAGAATACATAGACCTCACTATGATGATTTCACGTAGTACACTTGAAAAGTTCTTTATTTCTTTTCAAAATTGAAGTTCCTTCAATCAACTACATAAATGTATCTTAAATCAACTGTGTAATTTTACTCTCAAGTATTTTTTGGGAAAAAATAGTACAAAAAATACCGCTAACTATTCCCTAGAGACTTTGTATTTCTAACATTTTGCAAAAAACGTCTTCGTGACCATTTTATGAAGAGACTCATCTAAACACCTATCCAATTGGTAAAATATATGACCTAAGCCAAAAACACTTAAATTCCACCCTTGCAGTTGTAGTGTTTTAATTTTTTGGCCATTTGATTTCAAGACTTATTGGATTTGAAACTCCACTACATATAGATCAAACAATATTTTTAAAGATTCCACTAATGTTGTAGACTTAGGGAAAAAAAAAACTAGATTTTATATGAGGATGGATTGAGAGTCTTTAAAGGAAATTGAACTCATACTTGTTTGTTTTTACATCCTTGACTCATAAATTTCAAGACTTTCTCAAGGTTCAGGATCATTCAATTTAAGTCACTCCGTCGTCTCAAATTTTCCTACTTTCTCTTAGTTGAAGAAGTTGCATTACTTATAATGTACCTTAACTATAAGAAATAAAAATGTATTTATTTAAGGTCATTTTGTAGAAACCTGTACATGGAAACTTCAAAAAATAGACATGTACCCTAGTCGTGTTAGTCGTAATTTTTTGTTAAGTCAAAGAGTTCGTGGGTATTATTATTTTATGGGTAGTCATTTTGGAATGAACTTCTAAGTGAAATTAAAATAATGTACTTGATATGATATACTAAAACTTGAATTTATTATTAGTTTTCAACAAAATAGACAATGTAGGCCAATATAATTAAATGTATTTTTAATATACATCACACCAACATTTTTGTGTGAAGATGGGTTACGGTATGCACTAGAAAAAAGTGTATCAATCCTAAAACCTAATAGGGACACGTAAGGTTAATAAACAAGTGCTCTATGGTGAGTACAAAGAATTATAGGTGTATCTAATCTAAACCTTAGAAGTACTATAGGAAATCCTAAACTTCAAATCGATTGTATGACATCAATGAAAAGTTTCTTGTTATTTTTTAGTTAAAAAGAACACTTCACTAGTATGGTGTGGTTTATAACCTTGTTGTAGAATAGGATTGGAGGGTGAAGTTTAGTATATAATTCAGATATCTAATAATGGTTACTAATTCACCTACATAGTCCTGAATGTATGTTTTATATATATATATATATATATATATATATATATATGTATGTGTCTAAAATTTTAAAAAAATGCCCACCATGTTAAGAGAGATGTTTTCAATAAGTCTATGCTGTAACTAGAAATCTTTGTACCCATTGATAATCTTTACGGTTATGAACAGTAGTATTGACAGGAGTTTGCCATTGGGGTGTAGAGGTAAGTCTTACAATGAACCCCATTCTCACTAGAAGCTTTCATGTAACCTGTAGTCCCTGGTTGAAGGGATATTTGTAGAATCTCTTGGAATCTTGAATTTAATCATTTCTATTGCTGGAATATGTCAATAAACCTGGTATAACTTGCTACTTAATCTAATATATATTTTTGTAGTTGTCCACAGACAAGTAAAATCAATGCTACTTGTGTTCAAGTTGTATCTAAGACTTTAAAATGAGCTTGAAACTGGGAACGAAGCCTACAATGTAAGCCCTGGTGGCTTCATCTTTTTGGGTTAGGATTTGGGTTTAGGGTTTCATAAATCGTTGTTTAATTTATGTTGTGATTCAAATTGTCAGTGGATGCAGGAGCTAGTTGTATTTGTGTTACCTCTTGTACTAGTTCAGAACTCCTTGGAATATTGTTGTGCATTGTGAATGAATTATGTGGCATTCAAATTGGTGGTGATATTCTGGTGTCTCTTTCCAATTTCAGGTAGTCGTGTTGTAGTTTCTCTATAGCTGAACAGAGTTCCTACTACATATCTATAGCAAGACTTCAAGTTCATGTGAGGCAAGCTTTTTTATTTTCAGAAAGGTTTTGAAGTTTGTACCTAAGCTACTCCAGATTAAAATAGAGACCTTAACCAGGGGCCAAGAAGTCCCACACTGAAGTCTGTAAAAATACATCACCTAATCTTGTGGTAAGCTTCATGGAAAAGTACACTTAGAGTGCAAGAAAGTAATTTGCAAGGAAAGAAAATTGTTTCATTTGTGGTAGCACGTTTAATATCTATTAACACACGCTCCCATCATTGTTGGAGATTGGCTTGCCCATCTTGCTGCACAAAACATTGGAAAAGCACAGCTTAGCTTCAATGTTCTCTTCAATTTGACATTATGTTGGGCACTAATGAACGGATTCAGTCAGCAAAGGTTGGAGTGCAGTCAAAGATAATTTTCAGATTAATGAATAGATTAATTTTTAAGATTGAACATTGATATTCTCCCATCCATGCCTTGCAAAACACATAAGCTAATGTAATCAGTGTTGTCCTAGGTACAATCTTAAACACAACAGATTGGATTTACCTTGATATAGAGTGAATAATTAGTAGCCAAATGGTTGGTCTTCCTCATGCTGGAACCGGAAGGAAGCCTCCAATACACTCTGGCCATGGGATTTTTCAGCCAGCAACTGTTCCTGATGACGCCATTGTACCAAGACCTCATGAAATTTTGCCTTTTTGGAGTGTATTTTGTTTTCTGCAGATTTGAGGGCATATTGGATGTATTTCAATTCACCTCGATTTCCATCCGTATCATCACCCAATAAGTCTGTTTTGGCTCTCTCAAGTTCTGATTTCAAGGCTTTCACTGTGTCCTCAGCCACTTCTACATCATGTCGATGGTGGTCCAAATCGATTTTCAACCTTGATTTCTTCTCTTCCAAATCCTTGATATTCACATTCACTGCCCTCTCAATGTCAAATCGGAAAAGCTGGAGCGCTTTTAGAAACGATGGAGTACATCCAAAAGGCTTTTCTTTAGATCTTGCAGAGGCCCTAAAATTACAAAAGATAACAGTAAAATTAAAGTTAGAAGTATATTAACAAAGAAAGACTTAGGGAGTATAAATCTACCACGCCCAAAAAAAAGTATTTCAGTAATTATTTGGAAAAAAGTGGAAGTGTCAATTACTTTGGAGTTTCAATTGTTGGACTTGGAATATCTGGAGTTGCAGTGCATCCAGACTGTGGCATTCCTTGGATCGGTTCAGTGGCCCTATGAAAAATAAATAATAACAATATAATTTTGGTTAGAAGTACTTTCACAATGAAGGACTAAGGGAGAATTTAAGTCACTCATGGCCAAAAAGAAATATTTTTATAACAAATTCAGAAGGGCAGAAGTGCATCTTACATTGCAGGTGGAAGTGTTGGATCAGAAATCTCCGGAGGTGGAGGGCATTGAGAACTTGACATTCCTTGATTTGGTTGAGGGGCCCTAGAAAACAGAAGATAACAATATAAAAGTTAAAAATAATCTAATAAAGAAAGATTGAAGGAGTGCCTAACACAACCTTTCATAAAAAATTATTTTCAAATTATTACTACAAGAGTGGGAGTTCAAATTACTTTTGATTGGGATGCGAAGTTAGAATATGCTCTGGGATGTACTCCAATTTAACTCCAGCCTTCTTTGCCTTGTTTTGTGTGGTTGAATTTGGTGCCAGAGATGCTTTCTCCAGTCTTCTTTTCTTTGCATCACCCTCACCCTGCACATATAATGTTCACGATAAAGTTGTGACTAATCATTCATGTTAAAACAGAAATAAGTATGTGAAACTACATGGTGTCTATGGTTTAAAACAGAATACAAGGTAATGCAGAAATGAACATTATTCAAGACTGGACTCACTCCAGAGGAAGTTGTAGGAACTCTGAAAGTTCTTGGAGTATTTTGAATTGGTAAAGTAGGATGAACTTCACACACATGCTTCCCAGTTTCCTTATCAATGGTAATGGATGGGTATGCATACTCCCAATCCTTGTGCACCTTGGAAATTCCTTTAGTATTAGAGAACCACGTCACTGTGTTCACTGCAAATTGTGCCCAATCCACTGTATCTTGGCCGTGGCGGTCCTCATAAAGAAACCCTTGGCAAATTTGAGACCAATATCGCTATTTGGTGGCCTATCAACTTGATGAACACGCTTCCATAGCCAAACAACACGGTCACGGCACTCTGAGCCTTTACTAACTCTGTACCCATTGTTGGCTCTTGGATCACCAAAAACGTCAGCACAATCTTGCTTTGAGATATGCTTCTCAGTGAGAGTTTGGCCAGGAACTAGACCTGTACCATTTAGTCCACATATAACTTGAAACCAGTCTTTTTTGCCATAGTAGAGTCTCACATGCTTGCCAGTGTTTGCTGATGCGGTTGCCATCCTATGGTGGTTGAAAGTACAAGATTTAAATACAGGGCAAGGAAAAGCAAAACAGTCTTTTAGTATCTGCAAAAAATTAAAGTCTAGTAGTTGAGCTAAAAAAAGGAGGTGGGGGTCAAATCAAAAGTAATGTTATGTTGGCATATCTGGGTGTACCTCGTGTAATGTGAAGCTATTTGTTGAGCACAGGCTGCAATCTAAAATATCATGACAACAATAATAGAGGGTTACTGTGACAGTGGGTGTCATCGAGAGGCTACCTCGATCACCATGCCTTCACAGACCTTTTCATAGTTTGGAAATAAATAGGAATCTGAACAGAAAATTCATTCCTTCCAAATTTTGAGGCCACCGACGATGCAGAAGGTACCGACAATCAAGAAGCTACGTGAACAGAAAATCGACTCCTACCAACTTTCAGCTTGGAAGTTTCATATTGTACCCGCATCAACAAGAGGCTACCTCGACGTAAAGATCTATATACTCCAGACTAGCTTCACACACGAATAGTTCATGTTCTATCCCTACTGGTGCATGCCTCGGAGCCCTGGCAAGTAATAGGTACGGTAGATCATGGGTATTTTGAAAAGAGAAGAAACTTAGGAAGTCAATAAATTGACAGACAAAGAAATTTCTGACCTGGTCCCAATCGTTCCAGCCGTGACAATCTCACATGTATCCTTCGACGGTGAGTTCAGAACTTGGGAACAAAAGCAAAGAGGGCACTTGGCAATTGCTGTCACGCTCCGTTTAGGCTGAATCTGGTTGCGTCAGATGGTTCCGCAAGAGACTTAGGAGCAGCGCTTCTTCGATCGGTTCGCCGCCTTCACGAAAGCTTGAAGTTATCGGGGCAAGTTTTTTCTTTGAAAGCTACGTTGATTACAAGAGAATGAACGTCACTGTGTGCAACGGAATGCAGCACAAACTTTCGAAAGCCTAAACCTCACAACACGCTCACCCCTGCACGGCTACCTCAAAGTTCCTCGCTTCCAAACTACAGAATTAATGTCCAACCAAACTGTGAAATTGCAAGAAGGAACCCGCAATTCAGTCTGGGCGGGGTTATCAATCTGGGCGGGTTTAGGGGCCACTTTGGATGGACGGGACAGCATGGAGCAAAACCTGCCGTTCGATATTAATTTGAAGATTGCAAGCTTTTGTCGCTCAGTCCGGCACATCGTAGATTTAGACATCAAGTTCCAGATATTGTCGTGAACATCACATCGATATTATCCACTTCCTGATGACAAACAGTCACTTGGAAACCGCAGTGATATAATTTGACACTGGTGAAATGCAACATCACTAGTCCACAAAAAGAAGAGGCCAAAAATTTAGGAAAACCCGAAAAATTCCCACAACTACAGGTCTGGGTTTCTGTGATAGAATTTGAACAGAATCTGATCAAATCTCCAACAAATTGTTTTGCATGAAGTTGACGCTCAAGCTTGATTCCTATTCTGAACCTTGAATCCCTTGCTCCTCAAAACAGGGTCAGCAACTGGGTACATAAGAATGTATGCAACACAACAATACTAAACCATTCATCGGCATTTGGTTGTGATCTCGGTTGTGATCTCGGTTGTGATATAACTAAAAAGCATGGTTTTAGAATACAAGATTTCCAAATTTAATCAAACAAAGAACGCCTAAACCATCAAACAATCCTTCATACTAATTTTAACTTGTAGAACTTTTTTTCATCATAAATGTAATAATAATAATAATAATAATAATAATAATAATAATATTAATAATAATAATAATAATAATAATAGTAATAATAGTAATAATAGTAATAATAATAATAATATTTGTGTATTTTAAAGCAAAGATTCAAATAAATCTTCAAAGTGTTACATAAGTGCATCTTTGAATTGTCTTCAAAATTATCCATTATAGGTGTTATAAGTTTATGTGGACCACGTGAAAGTTGAAGACATTCCACATTGATGGTTTAATCCCTAAATAAATATTTATCACAGTTTTGGTCCTATTTCATAAATATGCTTAAATACTTTGATTCCTTCAACTACAAGAAGATAGAATAATTACGCTTACAATCTAAATAATGTTATTTAAAGGGTAAGGCAATCTTACTAATGGTACCATTTGTTGTAATTTATGTTTTAAATGCCATTTTAAATTTAATAAAATCAAATTATGCAATTCACAAATAATTTTACTCATATACAGCATTTGTAACTTATTAAATTTATTTGAAATTCATCCCTAAGTAAACCTGTAAAGAGATGTTTTTGAATAATTCTCGGAATTGAATTTCGAGGCTTGAACATTCAAACCTTGTAGAAAATGCATCCAAAATTGAAGGTACTTGTGAATGTTGTTGTGAGATTCATTTAATCCCTAATGGACCAAGCCCTTTTTACTGCCAAAAAACACTCAAAACTACCATATCTATAGCAAAGAGTAAAAAGAATTAAAAATTGTTCTTTTTCCACATCTAACCGTAGGATCTTACACCTAACTAGTATGAGAGTGTGTGGAAAAAATTTCAAAATTTTTGACCGCACAGATTGCAAGATATCTGTGTCTAAAGTGAAAAAAACAAGTTTTTCAGCACATTGTGGGACTAGATTTTTTGACTTTTAACATTTTTAAATTAAAATTTTTGCACTACATAGTTTTGAGCTTTAGATACTTATAGTGGAGAATTGAGTTGAGAGTCTAGGAAACAAAAAAAATATTCAAAAAAACTTAATTATCAATTTAAAAAAAATTGTTAAGTAGAAGTAGGTATGAGATAGAAGGAAAATCTAAAATATTAATATATTTTAGATGGAATTAAAATGCACTAATCCCAATGGTAAGATTGTTCTAACAAGTAAATCAGACCATGAGAAAAAAAAAAAAATTTAATTTTTAAATTTGCATTCAGGAATGAATCCTACAAGTTATTCTTTTCAAGAAGATGCTCTAACTACCCGAAAAACAAGAATGTCATTTAAACTCTCATATAACATATCCAAATGAAATGAATCAAAGCTTTCCAAATAGACAAAAGTATAATCTATAAGAAAAAAAATATTTTAAAAAAAATTCAAATTTTTGTCCATTTTTTTTTTACTGCCCAGGCTGCCAGCCATCCCCTCGTTCGAGCTTATTTGGTCATAACTTTTTTTCCTAGGCACCAATTGTGAAAAAAATTATATTCCCACGAAGCTAATCAGATTTTCTACCTCCAAAAAAAGTTTCAAAAAATCAGGAGAAAATTTCAGCCCGTAGGTACCTGCCCGAAAACGCATTTGTCCCCCGAAGGGACAATGGTCCTTTAGGGGTTAAAGTCCAAAACCTCGAAATTGACAATTTGGTTCAATGAAGGATTTTAAGGGATTCAC
This sequence comes from Pseudisothecium myosuroides, assembly GCA_951799445.1. NCBI lineage: Eukaryota > Viridiplantae > Streptophyta > Bryopsida > Hypnales > Lembophyllaceae > Pseudisothecium > Pseudisothecium myosuroides. The sequence goes on along the minus strand of OX637288.1, from coordinate 2,652 downwards.
CTCACAAACTAGTTTGAAAAGAAATAGAAAAAAATTAATTACTTTCAAAAGAAATAGAGAAACAAAGAACACACCTATTCATCTTTAGAATTGATAACTTTTGTTTCGGCAATTTTTTAGGGTTGGCAACGGTAAAGACCTTTGTTTCCAGA